>OV815961.1:15000000-20000000 GCA_929112965.1 Mythimna albipuncta | reverse complement strand
CTCTTCTCTGACCTGGTGAAGATAACGGGAAACCGATGGATGCGCGACGCACAGGAACGTTCGATGTGGCGACGCTTGGGGGAGGCCTCTGTCCAACAGTGGACGTGTATCGGCTGAAATGATGAATAGACAAACACCGCACCGCCCAATTCGGTTCTATATCACTCACTGATGTAGAACCGACTTGAACTGTGTTTGCCGTTGACATTGCCGAATTTTATTAATACAGTAGGATTTAAAAAAACCGAAAATAATGCGTCCGAATTGCATAATATAATATTTATCACCAAAGGTACGGCGATGTGCTACCGGTAGATACATGGTGGCCATCCCACCCATGCGAACAAAACGTTTTGGGAACACATTCATTGTGCGTAAAGCTAAGGAGTGGAACTTTTTAAGTCAAGAGTGAATGAGGTTACTTCTAGGCAAACGTGCTCCATGGTCAACCACATCGTCACTTTTCATCAGCCATCAGGTGGGATAGTGGTCAATCGCTAGCCCGTCAGTAATAATTTAACAGAAGAAATTCCTGAGACATAAACACGTTTGATGACATAAAATTTAAATAGGTTGACAATTTATCTTCTTCGGTCTGAATTAAGGGGCACGGCAGTACCCCCGCTAAGGCGAGCACAGATATTTACTGAAAAGCACACATCAAGAAAAGTAAGTCCAAACTATGTAGGTTTATTTATTATATTATTTATTTTATGATATGCCAATGCTCGTTTGACCCATTGATGTATTTTAATGATATTAAAAGGTTTTTAAAAAAGTAGGCAAAACAAAGACTGAAATATCATCAATGTGATATTTCAGTCTTATAACGTTTGATTTTTAAAACGATCCCGCCAGTTTTTTTTTTGGTCATATCAAGAGATGATATTTTTTTTTTTTTTTTGGCTGACATTTAAATAGCGACAATTTGTTCATCACACAAAAACACAAAAAATATTGATAATGAAGAAACTTGTAGATTGGATTATAAAAAAATTAAAAAAAAAAATAAAATTAAAATTTGAAAATCTTACTTTATCATCAATTTATATTCTATAAAATTGTACGTTTGTACAACATTATAATAAAGAAATAACTGAATAACCTCACCAATATGCCTGTTATAAGACTTGAAATCACGCTTGTAATACCTCAATCAAAGTAAAATATCACAGCACGGGTCCTCACGTAACGTCAATAAAATATGTAATAAATTACCGAACGGCATCATAACCAACGGAACTGACGAATATTTAAAAATTATTTGTCGAAAATTACGAGCTTCGAAGTGATTGGGTTTCAGAGTGATCGAAAAACGCTTCGAGCTGCTTGAATAATTCTCCGGGACAGCTTGTACAGTAAAGGAGTTCTTAAGTGTTAACTTTAAAAAGTAATAGGTATTTACGTATTATATTTTCAAAAAAAATATTTTGAACTTAATCTTTATTTAATTGTCATCGTAAAATACAGTTGTCAATAATTTAAAGTGGTTAACTATTGGCCACTTTAATATGAACGGTTGTATTTTTATCTTTGCTCCATTTATTTTTTTAATTTTAATCTCGTAATCATTGTTATTTTATTTAAAGCTTATTTATTCAGTTGTTGCACTACCAATGTATTTTATAAAACTGTTATACGACCTTTTCAATCAAAGAGATAACAATAAAAATTGAATTGAATTTCATCGATAATAATACCGAGGTATAACTGTCACTAAGCCAATCAGTGAAGCGTTTTGCATTTTCATTCATTTATATGGCGACATATTATTGACACATTCGATGTTTAAATCCTGCGTTTGTCATCCGTCCTTTTTGCCCGACTAAATGAATTGGTTAAAAGGTGGATTAAAAAAGTACTTACAACCTTCTTCCAAAAAAAGCTAAATAAATTTTAATTTTGTACTCACTTCATGTTGATTTTTTTATAGTGCGAGTTCTATTTGCCTAATAGCATCCTATTATGTTAAAAAATGCGTTTGCAACAATCCTAGAAACAGTGTTTTAATTTATTCAAGAATTCCATGGTTTATCTCTAAAGTTCTTTATTAGATCTTCACCGAATTTGCATTGAAATAGAAAAGATCGAAATCGGTATCCAATTGTGGATAATTCACAGAAGAAAAATGCACTGTTTTACAAAAAAAAAAAATGAAATTTTTGAATGTTGGTAAAGGCTTTCATAAAGTAACATAATATATTTTTGCATAATATTCGAAATATTTATAGTGTGATCTCGCCAAAGAATAATTGGTACAAAAATAAATGTTTGATAAAAAATTGGCAAAAATTTTCAAACATAACTAAAATTCTCTATTCCTACTTGTGTGTATTTATTACACATAAATATTGGTGCATTTTGCCAAACTATAGACCGTACCATATCATATTCTGTCAATTCCAGGTTGCTTGGAAGAGATCCCGGAATGCCATAAGGCCGCTCATTGTATGTGTTTCAGATACTCGTAATTATAAGTTTTCATTTTTAAGCTGTTGCATAGCTTCTATCGCGGGCCTTGAGCGTGGAGACCGAATCCAGAAATTCCGTAACGAAAATAACCTAACACCCCCCACTCATTTGTTTTTTGAGCGTGGTGACCGATAAGAAAACAAATGAGTGGACAATCAATCAAAATTCAATTCAATGTGTGAAAGGGTAACTTCAATTAATATCAAAGAAAAAAAAACAAAGGAAAAAATACTGCATAAATAAAATAAATAAATAATTATAATATTGCATAAATCTATAAAAATGCTATGCAATAGCTTTACCGCGGCAGTCCCCGAGTGCCACACGTCTTTTTTATACTACATTTACATGTGGGCCCAGCCTCGGCCAATCCTCATTGTGTTAACGGGGTTTCCCCGTTTACACAATGGTTACACACACATGAAAACGTAGCATTATGTTTCTTAGTTTAAGTACAATAAAGTATATCTACACTAGGTTACACTAATATTATAAAGAGATAGTTTGTTTTTTTTTATTTGTGGGAGGTCATTTCTGGAAGCACTGGTTCAATTGCTAAATTTTTTTTACAAATCAATTTTCAAGCTTGTATTTCATTTCATTTTTTAAGGTTTACAATAATATTTGTTAAGAACGCCTAAACCAACAAAATAATGTCATCGCCAACAAAGTAAAGCCTTCATATTTTACGAAGGCATGTCTTGAATATCTTATTTTTAAACATGCCTAAACCTGCGATCTCAATATCCTAAACAAACCAAGATTATGCCTCTTGACGATATATTATATATATATTTGGCTTTATCTTGACATTTGAATATGGCATGATTGCGGAAGATGTCAACAAACTAAGGGTCCCACTAAAAGTGGGTTTGAAAATTTGGAAGACATACACAGAATATTTGGCTAAACATTATTAAAAAATGTTTTTGTTTTATATGTACATAATTAGGTTTCCTATAAATACTTAGTTTAGTTAATAGGTAGTTCATTAGTTAATAAGGATTTATTTATTTATTTAATACTTTAGGTATCCACTAATATAATTATAGAGGCGAACTTAATGCATTTAGTTCCAGTCAACCTTTGGGTGATGTAGAGAAAAAGTAGTGATAGGTGCAATAAAAGAGTGAGGAAAAGGCGATTATAAGAATAAATATAATAATAGACTAAAGAATAGCTATACCAATAAACCATAGAAAAATATAATACAACTATACAATATATACTCAAATGAATACACTACATACATATACTAAAATAGTCAAACAATTGGTCCAAATCGACATTATGAAAACATTAACGGTGTGATGATACTACTGCAAAATAATCTATACATATAAAAAAATTGGAGTGTCTGTTTGTAATATTGAAATAATTGCTTTTTACTACATGCATATGAAAATATATACGGTACATACACCAAAATAACGTTTTTCACAATTTTTGTCTTTCTGTCTGTTTGTCCGGGCTAATCTCTGAAATGGCTGGACCGATTTTGACGGGAATTTTTTGACAGGTAGCTGATGTAATAAGGAGTAACATAGGCTACTTTTATTTAAAAAAAAATTCAAAATTCTGTAGTCCACGCGAACGAAGTCGCAGGCACAGGTAGTAAAACATATAATTTTTGTAAATCAAAAAAAAAAGGAGAAAATGACTGACTTATCAACGCATAGTCAAAACTAGATACTGGGCCTCGGAACGTGAAATTAGCTTCTTTGTTTGAGGCGAGCACAAAGAAGGAATTTGTAAAAAAAAAACTTTTAGTTGAGTCTGAAAAGAAGAAAATTCGATTGTACGTAAAATTTAAATTTTTGGTCCAGTATACTTGAAGTTATCACAAATAGTAACTTGAGTAAATAAAAAAGTGCAGTTTTAAACAAAAACTCATAACTGAATCTTAAAATATAGCGGTAAAAAAATCTCCGCATCGCTATCGATTGGAAGTGCATCGCGGCATTGCCACGCCAATGCCGCCAGTCTTTTGGACACACTGTATGACAAAACTTAAAGGCTGGATTTTACCTCAGCCAGATGGCCGAGATAAAAGTCTTTGGAACACGCGAAGAGTCAAATATGTGTTTCGATAAATCTTTAAATGGCAGTCCAAGAGTTGTATTGATTAATTTGTTTGCATTGCAGTATTTACTGGAAACGACTAAAATAAAAAAGAAAATTTTTTTTTTACTACTGTCTCACCTGATTGTAAGTAATGATGTGGTGTTGGCGAACCAATCGTCTTCGTTGTTAGATACATGCAGCAACGTAGGGAACCAATCAAGAGTGACTTCTATGATGCGATGACGCGGCAAGCCAATCACTGACACTCCCCGCCGTCTCCCTTCGCACCACTAAAGAGATCGAATATTTGACTTATGCGCAACCGCTCAAGATCCGTGACGGCAATTGTAAAAGATCCCTAGGTCCTATCAACAAACACTGACTCCATTAGGAAATTTCACTCCTTAGCAGCTATGCACAATGAATGCGTACGATGTCCATTAGATTATTATTTCCACATGAAATTATGCTAAAATACCAAATCTTGAATAAAGTCAGATTGGTCCAATACAAAAAAAAACTAACCACTTATTAGATAGATCTGTATATCGGTTCTTTTTGCTGTACCCACAATTAACGTATTTCTTTTATGTATGATCCAGTCAATTTCCTTCTGAAAGAAAACATTGTCTTCCTGTCCTCGTTCCATGTCACTTACGTTGTCACCGCATCACGTTTTTTCCTTCCATTCTCATCCGTCAACCTATCATTCATTCGCCCCTCTTTAATATCATTCCTCGCACTACCCATCCATCCTCCACACTACTTTTATACATCGCTATTTTACTCCAATGTGACTTAACGGGACTGTTTGCGTAGTGGTTGACATGTGTATGTAAGTTTACTAAATGTGGGTCAACGTTTTTATAAATAAAACAAACTTTTTCCCGCGCGGCTTTGCTTCCCGCTCTTCCCTACTCCACCCTACTATACCCTACTCTACTCTAATCTACCCTACTCTAACTTACTCTACCATACATTACCCTATTTTTTTTTCGTAAGAAATTTCTCCTGATAATAACAAACACATCAAAAAAAGAATTAGCGAAATCAGTCTAGCCGTTCACGCGTGATGGCGTGACCAAGGGAAATAGGCATTCATTTTTATTTAAAGAAAATTAAAATTTTGATTTCGTTCAAATAGTAAAGCCAGCAGGCCTAGCCAAGTTACGACTGAATCCCTTTTTACAATCGATAACATCTCAGCGAAAGTACCATTTATACCATAAAACTAAAGGAGAGGCCGATGAACCGACGATCTACTGTGGTATTTTGATTTATTCCATTTTAATACCACTCATCTAATACCACTGGTATTTGTTTGAACGCAATTTTATTGCCTATTCTGAACGGAGACCACTCTTGAAATAATTTAATTTAATGTACGAACCCATAATAGTGACTTGGTTTTTAGTACAGTCAGCTCAGTCAAACCTAATAAAATTTTGGTTTCCATATATATTTATACGATCGTAATATACAAAAACTTTCAATAACTAATCACTTTATTTAGATATGTCTTAGGAAGCATAATTAACCTTCAACATCCTAGGGCAAAACAGAGAGCTTGATTTGCGTAAAAAAAATGTTGTTATTTAATGTTTGTTATTTAGAGCATGTTTGCAGTACAAAATTTATTATTAAACTAGACATTTGTTAAATAAATACTTTTTTTTACATTTACTTGATTTTTTTTTTCAATTAAATATCCTATACAAAGCATTTCGGCTGACTGTACTTTAGATCCTTTAATTTATTTTAGTATTAGTTTAGAACAATGGCATCCATCCGGAATAGACAATTAACACGGGCTCAAAGTGGTATTAGATGAGTGGTATTAAAACGGAATAAATCGGCATCTTGTAATGTAGTTGATTACGGTACGGTCGTGCCGTACCGTGCCGCGACGTCAGTCAGCGCCAGCCCTTAGCTAGACAGCCCTAGGTATAGACCACTGCTACTACTAGACAGACGTTTCAAGTATACTACATTCAAGTCTTTAACATCCAACAGCATTTCCAGCTAACAGCATTTTCGCACAGCAAGATTAATGATCACTAATACTGTTCTATCGCTTTTCGGTTTCACCCACTTTCCTGATTACCACCATTTCGGCGTGTGGCGATACAGATTGTAGCAATCTGTCAATATTTGTCAATCTCAACCTTGTGGCTGTGCGGATAAGAGAACAGATCATTTGTAAGTGTTCTTTTTCACGAAATTTTGGGAAGGAAGAGTAAGTTTTGGGACAAAAATAACTTTGTCTTCCTAGAATATTTGAAATCAAACCTTTGCTACGTATTTGAATTTGTCATTGTCAGGGTTTTAGAGAAAAATGCAACGTACTCCGGTACCTACGGCCGATATATCTTGACCACTCCGAACTTCGAACAGTTGCCATTTGTTTTTAGGTGACAAATCATCCAATGACTTCACCCGCTTTATGACGGAGAGTGAGGGCGTGTCAGACTCTGACTGACTTAAACCCACTTCTATGTTCTTTCTTTGCCCTGCGTTCCAGGACCCTAGATTTTCCTTTCAGTAGCAATTCCATGGCCCCAGTAGGCTTCGGCCCTGCTAGGCCCCTACGGTTTTGGTGACATGTTTTTCAGGCGCACGTGAAATACTACGCGCCGTCGACAACTCGGGCTCGGTCCGGACGGTCACTGGACGGCGAGCTACCCATTGCCCACCGTCTGCAAGCCTAGGCTTGAACAATTGCCTGCGTAGTAATTATTATTTTATAGGAATCGTATGGCGAAGGCATATTTTCTTAAATATGTGCAATAATCGTTTAAATATTTTGATCGTACTGTATTATTATATCTATACTTTATTGTAGTTACATACAAACATAACAAAGAAAAACTTATATCTAAAACACGTACAACGGGCGGCCTTATCGCATTCCGTGATCTCTTCCAGGCAACCTCTCTCTTGTATGTCAATCGATCTGCCTAAATTTTTCCCAGCAATGGTGGAGTCTGTGTCCAGACTAACTTTGAATTGTCAAGAAGTCGTCAGTAAGAAAAACGATGCTTATTGTTGTATGGTCAGGCAACAAAGCAGGGATCCGATGATACTTAGAAGCACTTGCTGTAAAAGTTATTTATTTATTTATTTATTTATAACTTTATTGCACACCTTAGCTTAATACAGGATAAACATTAACAGGTTATCAGATACAGATTCTTAAAGTCAAAGTTCTTTGTATCAGAAAAACTGTAGCATGATGGCAATACGGGTCTTTATTAAATTACCAAAATCTATAAGAGAATTGCAATTAAAAGATTATTTAAAATAAGATTACGCGAATGGATGTTGGAAAAATGCTAATAGAACGTAAGCGATTTTTTTAATGACGAGGAAGAAAATATAAGTGACATAATACATATATATCTAATTGAGGCATGTTAAAAATGCAAAATATTATTTTATTCAATTGTGGTATTTTTAATGTTGTAGGATGTTTAAATAATCACTACATAGTATAAAACAAAGTCGCTTTCTCTGTCCCTATGTCCCTTTGTATGCTTAAATCTTTGAAACTACGCAACGGATTTTGATGCGGTTTTTTTTAGTAGATAGAGTGATTCAAGAGGAAGGTTTATATGTATAATAACATCCATTAAATAGTGGAGAAGTACTGTTATTTTTGAGGTTTCTAATGTGATGTCGTAAATAATTAATTTTTTTCCGCTTACATTGCAAACGCAGGCTGAACCCTACGAGTTTTATCAAAATAATGTACTAAGTATTGTACACATTGAAAAGGTCTACAGAAAAGTCCGTGATGGTATATGTCTATCTCTTATGGATAACCCACAATATCTTTTTTTATCATTTACTTTTTACGACAAATAATGGCTAATTTTCGAAGCAATTTTAAAACCAATATAGCATTAATCCTTAACCAATTAAATACCTTGAATACATTGTTCATTTAATATAGATCTATATGGCCCTTTACACCGTATGATTTAAGTGAATATTTTCGAAGACATTACAGATTTAAAAATTGCGGGACGTAGCGTTTGCGGCGGTACCGGCCGGCCGCCCGGTGCGGCAAGAGCATTGCACCCGTACGAAGCCGGGGCGGGTCGCTAGTGTTTAATAATTTAAAACGACATTATTTTATTTTATTACCTAATATTTGTATACCAATCATTGGTGAAACATGTAGAACTTATGTACTGTTTGCAACATCATCATTACCATGTTTCTGGCAAATAAAGTACTTTGACTTTTCGACTTTTGGCTTTGAAAACCAAAAACCTGTCGAAGTCTGTTATTCAGGTACGGTTATGGTTAAGCAGGTCCATAACATCCCTGGTTATAAGTTAGTAGAAAACTACTAACTTAAAAACTGCGACGGTATCTAAAAAGAAACTACGACTTCCATACCTTAAACCTACCAAATCACTTTGCTGATCTACTAAATTCTAGTATTGGTGGCGGCGTTTAATCTAGCTTAACTACTTAAAACTAATACTCAAATTTTAACCGTAGTTATCAGAGCAAATCAGTCGGATGAGCGGTTAAACTTATTAACTCAAGCTATTTCTAGAACAGATAGTATCGAAACATTAAAATTCGTTCGGGAAATAAAGCGTAACTTACTGAAAACTTAATCTGTTAGCAAATCGGAGGAACATAACTTAAGCATCAAACTTTGAATTTGTTTTGAGGTTTTAATTTGATATTTTGTGATGATACCTTGAGGCATGCGAAACCACCGAAGGTGCGAGCTTGCGGTCGGCGAGCATTGGGTAGCTCGCCGTCTGACCGTCCGGTGACCATCCAGAACAAGTCGTCGACGACGCGTATTGTTTCACGCGCACCTCGGGGAGATGTCAGCAAACAATAGGAGCCCAGCTTACTGGGGCCATGGGTTCGCTTCTGAAAGGAAAACCCGGTCCTAGTATGAAAGGCAACGAAGTAACTAGGAGTGGGTTCTAGTCAGTAAAAGTGTAACACGTCACATACAGCTCTAGAAAACTTTGATACCGCGATGTGGGATAGTTCCATAATCGGGCAATTATCAGGCCCAACATTACACAACACCCGTCTGAACGGAGGATCCTCCCTTTTCAACGGAGGTACAGCTGCCATCATAAATGATAATCACAATTCACATCTTAGAAAAAAAACCATATAGCCAATCCATTTTATTACCCCTTTATCTAAATATTAGAAGCAGGAATCAGTACGAATAGCAAGCGACGCAAATACAATAACAACAGGCTTATATTAAACTTCCTGGCGGATATCAAGCCACAGTTCCTAAGGGTATGTTTAGACTAGTACAGTAGACCACGAATACTTAGAAGTTAAGAACTACATTTACAGTGAAACATTTCTGTAGAATTATTCGAGGGCAGTGAGATTGTTCAAAAGAGTTTGTGTAATATGTGTAGAAATTTAAGCGTAATTTAAACATTAGTAACTTTTTGTTTGAGATGACTTGAAGTGTAGTCATGAGTGTTTTTTTTTTTCGATGGGAAAAATCGTCCAATGACAACCCCAGCTCTTGGGCGGAGCGGGAGATAGTGTCAGACTCTTACTGACTAAAAAACCCATCCCGTTCCTTCAAGCCTTCATACCGGGGCTCGAGCGCCCTTTCGCTTCGACCCGGCTGGGTCCCTGCTGTTGCTGACAACTCCTTGAGGCGCGCGGGACAGTGCGCGCCGTTGACGACTTGGGCTTGGTCCGGACAGTTACCGGACGGTAGTCATGAGTGGTCATGAGGATATGTTGCACATGGAAACTACTTTTTTTCTTATTTTTATTACTAATGATAGGCTCGCGTTTGACCACGATCTCACCTTATGGTAGGCGATGATGTGGTGGACTATGGATTGAACCAATTCACTCTTGACTTAAAGATCCTTAAGTCTTTATTTTCCTTTTCGGATTCTCTACCGCATGTGTGGACAACGACTCCGGCAGGGAATTCCAGTTCTAAGCTGTTTGCAAAGTCAAAGTCAAAAGTTCTTTATTTCACATAGGCCTACATGGGCACTTATAAAACGTCAGAAGCTAGTGCACGATTCGAAATTGGTCGTTTCCTAAGGAGAAGAACCGGCAAGAAACTACATGGTTACTCTTTAAAAAAAAATGGTTTTACTTACAATATTTCCATGTTACAGTATTAATAGAACATGTAAACCATAAGAACAGTGTAAACCGGTCTATATTGTACTCAAAAGCACAATAAAAATAATCATTTAAAAAAAAAGTGAGTCAAAATATAAAGTAATCTAAGAATTCGTGGAAATAAACGTATTTTCTTTCTTTCTTTTCTTCCATTTACATTAAAAAAGAGGCTATATAAAAAAAAAAAATTATTATTCGTTCCAGAGTGCCTTTTATTAACGTGTAATTTATAAGTCATATTGCTAACTTAAATTACTTAGTTAACCTAAAAGAATATTAAAGCTTTACATGAAATGTGAGATCTTATTGCACGTACGACTGTCTTAATGGGAATCAGCAAAGCATGTCTTTACAATTACTTTTATTAAATGATATAAATTAGTGTTTAACTGCAACCCCACCTTAGATTTTATGCGAAGTTTTTTCTAGCTGCCTGTAAATAAATACGTCAGATTTTTACGTTTGAGCTAGTTGACGACAGAAAAGGCAGGTGAAATTGGAAGGTGCCAGCACGTGCGGACTCGCGCGTAAGCGAGTTGACGAACAAGTCATAGTAAGCAGTGATAATACCAATAATAATAATAATATTCCACAACTATCACACAACGCCGTCTAGTCCCAAGCTAAGCAGAGCTTGTGTTATGGGTACTAGACAACTGATAAACATACTTATATATTTTTAAATACATACATATTATAGATAAATTACACCCAATAAAAATAATTGCCTCCCTAGCCAAGTTACAACCGTTTCTCTTGCAAGTTGGCCACGCCCACGATTCTTTTGTTCTGACCACGTGACTGAGCGTTGATATGACGCCATTCCCGTACATTTGAAGTTTTCTACTAGCGTTAACGATTGCAGATTATCACCTTGGCTAGGGGTACTGGTCCTTATTCTATCAAATGTACACACAGCCTTATCTTACTCTCGGTTAACAAAATGGAATGTATTTTGTGTTATTATATACTCAGTTATTTAATGAGGTTCGTATGTAACGAAGTCGTGAACGCGTAATGAAAATTTGTGTAGACCGAAACTTTGGAACGAACTCGTGGAATAATTGTTTTGTATATTATACAAAATAATTGGGAAAATGAGAATCAATGGAATTTTGTTCTGAAAACTCGTTACATAATATTAGCCCGAAGCGAGATATTACAGAGCAGCGGTTTCCAAAGTGTGGGTCGCGACCCACTGGCGAACCAAAAATGAATATACCGTAATAAAAAAAAAAATATCTATTCATTTAGAGCAGTGGTGGCTGAGTGGTAACGGCCCCGACTTACGACTTGTTACGGTTACGGGTTCAAATTCAGCCAGTCCAGTTCACATTATGTAATTTATAATAATTTCAACAGAAAAATAACTGAAGGCACTTATCGTAATTATACTGGGTGTTGTATACCCAATTTCCATTCAATTTATATCAATAATGAGAACCAATAAATCATTTATTAATCCCCAATACAAAATCACTGTTAAGAACAAAAGCTTTAATCACTATTGTACGTGGATTATTACGCCAGAACACTGCCATATTCATAATTCATGAGCACAATAATACGCCGATAAAGGGCATGCCGCACCAATTGTCCGCACTTGGGTTGAAAATCAAGGAATAACACAATGGATATAAAATCTGATTTCTAGGTATAATTGGGGTTTTTATCGCTTTTGTGCAAGCTTAATAAGGGAGGATGGAGGGAGGAAATGTAATTTTAATTTTGCTTGTACTTTGTTTGTAATTAACCTTTCAATCGTGGAAATTACAGACACAATAGAAAGACAATAGGTGCGCGAGCGTTCGCTTGGGGTTTAATGAATTAATAAGGCACCTTTAGTAAAGCTATTTAGAAGCGTAATATTGTGAGCACGTATTCTTTCAATGTATGTGTTTATGTGTCTACTGAAGGGATGTCATAATCCTTACTAATATTATAAAAGCGAAAGTGTATTTGTTTATTTGTCCGTCACAATAAGTGTACCCACTTATGAGTTTAAAAAAATGCTTACATATACGATTATACTACAAACTTAGTCCAAAAATTATTTTGTTATATCAAGTTCAAAATAATTTTCCTAGAAAGTCCTTGATAAAGTTCTACTTTTCAGATTTTTTTCATATTTTCTAAACTTATGGTTCAAAAGTTAGAGGCCCCGGGGGACACACATTGTTTTTTACTTTTGGAGCGATTATTTCCGAAATTATTGACATTATAAAAAAATGATTTTAGTAAACCCCTATTCATTTTTAAATACCTATCCAACAATATATCACACGTTAGGGTTGAAATTAAAAAAAAACACTTCACACTTTACATATAGGGGGCTACCCTAATAAAACATTTTATTCCAATTTATATTTTACCACTTACATATTGGTACAAAATTTCAGCTTTCTAGTGCTAACAAACACAGAGATTAAGCGAGGACGGACATACGGACAGACAGACAGACATGGTAAAACTATAAAGGTTCCTAGTTGACTACGGAACCCTAAAAAGACTCATGTCAATCGTGGCATATAAAAACAATGACAATATAACATTTAAATTTATGTTAATGTCTTTTACCTCAATCCAAACTAATATTATAAATGCGAAAGTAACTCTGTCTGTCTGTCTGTCTGTCTTTGCTTCACGCCTAAACTACTGAACCGATTTGTGTGAAATTTGGTACAGACATAGTTTGGAACTTGAGAAAGGACATAGGATAGTTTTTATTACAAAAAATAAAATAAAAAATAAAATTTATTCCGGACATACAGCGCCATCTATTGGTCAAGAGTCGGCATCAATTCAGGGAACTATGTGGGTAAAACCAAAAATCTGCCGGAAGTCACTATTCCACGCGAACGAAGTCGCGGGCAAAAGCTAGTTCTTATTAAATGTAAAATATTTTTCAGTTATAATTTTATTCGAAGCCCCTAGATACTGTATCTTGAGGCCCACTGCCATAGTAAGGAGAATAGTATTCAAATTACCATGTTAATTTTATCTGTTACTTACTGTCAGAATAACTACATTTCTCCCTCGGGAATTTGCGGAAGCTACGAAACGCTACGTACTACTTAGTCGGCTATGTAATGTTCCCTCTGCGGGGACTCAGGCCTCCTTTATAAGTGAGAAAATCGGCTGTAATCTACCATGTCGCTACAGTACGCATGAGCGGAAATCACAAAAAAAAATTGGTAGTTGAATTGTTTTCTCAGATAAGTTTGCGCGACTGCGACTCGCACTTGCCTAGTTTTTTACACTGAACAAAGGTTCATTATCTACCAAAAATCCAAACAAAATCCTTAGATCTATTTACGGGTACAAAGCTTTACTACCTTATCCGGACGAAGACGGGTAAGTAAGTAATCCGGATCCGGCTCTTTGACGAACGAACCTTCGTCACTGTCCGGTTTATGACGTCAATGGACACGTTTCAGGAGTCAGCTCTTGAAAAGAATATGAGATGGGGAACTTGTAACCTTAGTTCTAAGATATACAAGGTCCGTCTGTCTGTCTGTCAAGATCCTTTATCTCGAGAACGCGTGGAGGTATAGAGTTGAAATTAAAACCATATATACTCAGGTCTGCGGTCCCTTCAAGCTGGAACAAAATCAAACTTCTACATAAGCATACGAACAAAAAAGTTACATCAGTTTACGTCGCAAAAAAAAACTTAATTTTGACTCTCAAAGATCAAAATTCATAGGGTACTTCCCGTTGACCCAGAATCCTGAAATTTGACACAAAGCAAGGTCTTATAGCAGATGTGTAGGAAAAAAACTGAAAACAGTAAATTTGTTGTTAACTACGTTACAAAAAAAAATGTAATTCGGAAAAATCTTCGAGACTCCATTCGGAAATTGTAGTTTGCTCGGAACCTTCAGTTCTAGTTCGGCTCGCACTTGCCAGTTTTTTTTTTTATTCGACTAATTTGACTTGAGACAAGATATTATTTCATGTAAGTAGAAATAATAATTATGGTGAACATCGCATCTATGCGCACAACCCACTTGAGCGCAGCAAGGTTGTATCCTAGTGGAGGCGATCGCCGGCTAAAAGAAAGGAAATGGGATGCAGTCGCATCCTTCTGCGAAGCAGTAATGCTAGCAAAAGAGAGACTGGCTGCAAGAGCGAAGGACGTTACGGACATCCTCACGCCGCAGCCGTCACGATAGGAGATGACCCGGGCGTCGGGTAACCGTCTGGACCAAGTTAAAAAACCTTCCAATGACAACCCCCGCTCTTGGGCGGAACGGGAAATAATGTCAGACTCTTACTGACTAAAATACCCACCCTGTTCCTTCTAGCCTGCATACCGGGGCTCGACTTCCCTTTCGGATAACCCTGGCCCCACTGGACCAAGTTCCAGTCGTCGACGGCACGTAGTGTTCACATGCGCTTGTTTCTGAAAAGGTCGGACTCATGGTCCTGAAACGCAAAAGGTAACGGAAGAAACATAGGTGTGCTTTTAGTCAGTAAAAGTCTAACTCTGGAGCGCGAGAAGGCATTAGATGATTTCCCACCTCAAAGAAAACCCATAAACACAAAACGGTTTTGGGCCCACATTCATTGCGTGCGTACAGACGTACTTCGAGGCAACCGTGCTCCATCGTTGACTACATCGTCACTTTCCATCTTTCCAAGTGAGATGGTAGTTCTAGCGCTTTAACCTCGAAAAATAACGCAAATTCTCACAGAACATACATAGAATTTAACTATATATAGTTAACTATTACAGAGCCAAACAAAATTAACGAACAAAACTTGCCTCGTACACCATTTTCAAATAACAACGGTTGACTGTAATTACATTTAACCCAGTAAAAAAAAAAACTCCGGAAAGACGAACAGTCCCCGTCATACTAACGCACCAATGAATGTTCGTACGTACAAGAGTCGAGGGCGGTACAACTTAATTCCCGGACCCCGGGAATTCACTTATCCACGCCAGGAGAATGAAAAATGTCCGGCGTTCCGTCACGTACGGGTCCCGGAATGAGTTCAAATTATAAAATGTACCCTGTATATTAGGATTTATTTGTTAGAATAGCGATTTAACACGTTTTCCCTGTGTGGTTAGGTTAAAATGATTTGTAGGTGGCAAACTCATACCTTATAATTTTGTGATGATTTACATATTCAGTTAGAGATGGTTGTACTAGCCAGATCATAAAAAGTATCACTTCATGATATAGCGAAGTTAAATTGGCCAGCAGCCCGATTCACGTAATTAAAACCGTAAGGGTCAACTCGCACCGAAAGAGCGGCGAAGGGCAGGGAAGCGCAGCGCAGTTTCAGTGTCATATGAATTTTAACTTTATTTTCATTGCTATAATACTTATTATCGCATGAGAAACTCGAACGAGTCGCGCGGATGCCCGCGGGGCCGCGGGAATTCCGGCGAATTCTATAAACGGTAAACGGGTCGCGCTAATAAGTATTATAGAAATGAAAATAAAGTTAAAATTCATATGTCACTGAAACTGCGCTGCCCTTCGCCGCTCTTTCGGTGTGAGTTGACCCTTACGATATCGTAGCGATTTAGTCGTTTAGACCATTTCCGTATTCACATCCATGAATCGAGTTTGAACGACACCGACTTTAAAGTCGTTTAGTCGATTTAAAAAAAAAACTGTATTTCATTATCCTGGTAGAATACTTATTAATGTAACTTGAAATAAGTCGTCGATGGATCATTTAGTTTCGAGCCAGTTGAATTGTCATTCTATCCAATCCCGATTAAGGCGCACGTGATTACCGCTTTTGGATAGGACTTCGATTGAACGACTCTATAACTTCAATGATATTTGTCTTGTTCATTTTACGTGAATCAGGCTCGTTCGTTCGTTCCTCGATCGTTTCGGGCTTGCGGACAGTGAGCAATGGGTAGCTCACTGTCCGGCCGTCTGGTAACTGTCCGGACCAAGCCCAAGTCGTCGACGGCGCGCACTATTCCCGCGCGCCTCAAGGAGTTCTCAGCAACAGCAGGGACCCAGCCGGGTCGAAACCTACTGGGGCCAGGGTTATCCGAAAGGGCGCTCGAGCCCCGGTATGAAGGCTAGAAGGAACGGGGTGGGTCTTTTAATCAGTAAGAGACACTATCTCCCGCCCCGCCCAAGAGCGGGAGATGTCAATGCATGATTTTTTGTCACCAAAGGCTACAGGTCGTTTAAAGAGGCTGCTTTTCCACTCGCCTATAGTCAACATTGAGCATGGTTTAAAAGCTTGTAACTTTATCTAACGCAATCCAACGCGATGTTTGATGGAGAGGCAAAGCAAAAAAGAGAGATAACGCTTGAAAACTCTGTTAGCATTCGGTAATTCCGTGATTTACTCGAATATTTTACAAAACTTGTGCCAGGAAAAACGTGTTTTTTAACCTTTAAAAGTTTTTGAATAAAATATGTCGTCATTTAGAATCTTGATAAACTTTGCAAGACTTCAATTGTTATACTTTTTTGACTTTTTAATTTTTGAGTAAATTATGAAGTGTCAAAGTTCATGTGGAACGAACGTTCGATGTGGCGACGCTTGGGGGAGGCCTATGTCCAACAGTGATGATGATGAAAGTTCATGTAAAATAGCAAATTTTCATAGGTCTTTACTGGATTAGTTTTGCGTAGACACTGTTTTCAAGATAATTTAATGAAAATGTGTAATAGGTAACTTAATCGCGTAAGAGCGTTTGTATGAAAATCAGTGTAATGTGTCGAGTTGCATCTCCTTAAACGTTAAACTTTGATTATATGTACAATTGCCGCCATGGATCTTGAGCGCTGGCTTCAAGTTGCGCAGAAGTCAAATATTCGGTCTCTATTTAGTGGTGCGAAGTGAGACGCGAAGGCAGGGAGTGTCAGTGATTGGCTCGCCGCGCCATAGCGTCATAGACGTCACTCATGATTCGCTCCCTGCGCTGCTGCATGTATGTAACAACGAAGACGATTGGCTCGCCAATGTATGGAATGCGTAAAGCGAAATTAACCTATGTCAGTCTCCAGGGTCCCAACTATCTTTGTACCAAAATTCATTAAAATCGATTTTGCCATTTAGGCGTGAAGACGTAACAAACAAATAAACAAACAAACTCACTTTCGCTTTTATAATATTAGTAAGGATTATAATACACATTACATTAAAATTCAATTTAATTTTCAATTGATGTAAACCAAAGTAAAGTTCTAAAATAAAATAAAAAAAATCGTTTATATTTTAGTAAGTAATTAAAGAACCTCTATTCGACGTTAATTTTAATACATAAGAAGCTACAACTGTCAATTTAAAACGGATTTAAAACGGAAAATCCGTTTCGTTACAGACAGTTATTAAATACACTAGGTAGATATAGGAACTTAGAAAGGGTTAATTAATTTTCCAATTAAAATCATAACTTCTTAAAACAGAAAGTTTCCATTCAAATTTCTCGAACACGTATTGTTCATTCATAAAGTCGACCTGAGCCAACCCTATTATGGGGAAGTAATAATTTAAGGGGTGGTTCGAGTGAAATAGAGCCAATCCCGGCTTTGTACCGGGAACATCACTTTTTTGCTGTTACTTTTATGTGCTTTGTTAAACAAAGCCGTAAATCTTAGTCTTTTATGCAAGATGATTTTAATTTTATGAGGAAAAAATTGCTTGGTCAGGTTAACTAATAATACTCACCATTTTTCACGGTGTTTTGAGTAAACAGTAGAATCATCAGTGTTCTTTCGTACTTGGTATAAAAAATGTTGATATAACTGACGAAATGTGAGTGTATCATAGTCACCAATCTACCTCACTCTTCTGGTAGTACACAGGTATGATGTTATGTTGTAATTTCTTCGTTTATGGTACTTCTTCTCTACCTACTAATAATAATGTTTGTCGTGTATATTGTTTGTGGTGTGCAGTAAAGAATATAATAAATAATATGTTAAGAGGTAAGATTTTATGTATTGCTTGTTTGTTTTAGTGTTACTATTTAGTATTTACCTCAAAAACTACTTACTTGACTTCTCTCTTCTGGTGAATTTAGCACCATCTAGTGAGAAAATCGCCACGCTCGGACTCGCAACTTTCGCCGGAAAAAATAAACTTCACATTTTTTTTAAATAAATCGAAATCGAATCGAATCTTTAGCATGTATAATGGTGTATGCTTTGTTGGTTGTCCTTACATAAATAAATAAATAAATAAATAGATAATCTTCTAGACTCTTGTATCTTGGATGAACACTTAAACCCGGATTCTGTAGGCCAAACAAATATTTGTTACGTGAAGGAATCGAACTAGCGACATGCAGCGCAGCAGCCTATCGCTTTACCACTGCACCAACCGTACGAACAAAAATGTTTAATGTATTTGACATTAACATTTATGGTGTGAACATTCCCACAAACCCGTAAATAAAGATGTTTGTATGTTAACTACAGTTTTCCAATCGCAGCAAGCAAAATGTGCAGTTAATCATCGCTTCGATAAATCAATCATCCTTCAGTTAACGTGTGATTAAGTCCGCAGTTTCCATTGTGGAGCTCGTCTTCGGCTGTCTCGATTGAAAGTCGACCAAAGCAAATCATGAATGGGATGAATGAATTCTTCTTGGCTATTGCCCTTTTTTTGATGAGGAAAATCTTCCAATGAGAACCCCCGCTCTTGGGCGGAGCGGGAGATAGTGTCAGACTCTTACTGACTAAAAAACCCAGCCCGTTCCTTCAAGCCTTCATACCGGGGCTCGAGTTGCCTTTCGGATAATCAAGCCCCAGTAGGCTTCGATGGCTATTGTCCTCGTACTGGAAGACGCAGCGTTGGCAGACCTCCTACAAGGTGGACCATTGAAAACGTGAGTATTGCGGGAACCGATGGATGCGAGACGCATTGAACCAGTCGTTATACTTGGGAAGGCCTATGTCCAATAATGGACGTTTCTCGGCTGAAATGATGACGATGATGGTCCACCCACACTATAGAGCACCGCACATCGTGTAGGGTAACGAACATTTCTCACAGTAAATTGTTTTTTCAACACACTTACTCGAAAACCCTTTTTTACCTCTACCGCTTCTAGGCCCACAATCTACTGTTTATCGCATTAGTGCGGTGCGCCAGCTCTCCCTGCTATTCTGATCCCGATTTCCGGCCACCGTAGGCGCGGGCTTGCGGACAGTGAGCAATGAGTAGCTCACTGTCCGGCCGTCCGGTAACTGTCCAAGGACCAAGCCGAAGTCGTCGACGGCGCGCACTGTTCCCGCGCGCCTCAAGGAGTTGTCAGCAACAGCAGTGACCCAATCGGGTCGAAGCCTACTGGGGCCAGCGTTATCCGATAGGTCGCTCGAGCCCCGGTATGAAGGCTAGAAGGAACGGCGTGGGTCTTTTAGTCAGTAAGAGTCTGACACTATCTCCCGCATGCCCAAGAGCGGGGGATGTTAATGCATGATTATTTCCCACCATAAAAAAAAAAATCTCTCCCTGCTACAATTTATTGTATTAATCGTATCAGGCTGATTACTAAGCAGCCTCCGTTTATTTGTCCTCGGAAGTATGTTGAAAAACGTTTCATTCACATGAGCACTCAGCCCCGTAACACCCTCACCTGCAGCTCAGGCGAATGCCACCTCAGTCGCAATAACAAAGTTTCTCCATTTATATCAAAATTTACTATTTTGGCTGCACCTATGCTTGTAACAGTTATTTTTAAAATTGGTATAAGATATCTGTTCAAGTATAATTCCCCTTTTCGCCAGGTTATTTGCCACGGCCTAAAAGGACAACATAAAATAACACAAATCATTCATTCCGGAACTCACTAAGTGGTCATTCATTAGACAGCCTCGCTCCACTGGGCAGACATAGTCATGAGGTTAAGCAGTTACCGTGGCAAATGGCCTCACGGAGAGATTGCACCGTGGCAATTGGCAACTATATGGCCATGCGGAGCTCTCGGTTCCTTCCGGTGACTCGCGACGTTTCCATCGGGAAAGCAAGCGTTTGTGTAATTAGAAGAAACGAGAGCGAAGCGACTTCCGAGGCGGATCGCGCAACAATTAGTAGCCCGTGGAGGACGGAGCGTGAGGGACAAGAGGTTAGCGGATAGGAAATGCGATGTTGCCGTTAGAAGAAATTAATTGTTTGTTTATTAAAATACACCACTATACCCTATTCGCGTTAAAATTAGAAATTTAAAGAAATCTTTTTTACTGACTGACTGTTCAACCGATTTTAACTTCTACTAACATGGCATTAAGAGCAAAAAAGTGATTATTTACAATACGAACTATTTAATACACTGACGTAATAAAAGTCAAAATCGGTTGAACGGACACTAATAAAAGGTTTTCATAAATGTCTAATGTTATTTTGAACAGAATATAGTGTTATTGTTTAAATAAAAAAAAATATGTGTAAATTGACAAAAATATAATGTTGACGTATTAAAAAGGTAGTAAATATTTACAAAAAGATAAATTAGCTGTTTTGTCTCGAACTATAAAAAAAAATGATCCCAAGACATGATAACATACACACACAACACGCACATTTCCATTTTTTTTTGGCTATATTTTTTCAGTGGTTGGTTTCCGCATTTTCTCGCTGTCAATAGAGGTGCTAAATATTCGAAACTAAGTTAGTAGCAAAAAGGTATTTTGTAAATATCTTTGAAAACCCAGAGACTAACGTTTTCCACAACATAGAAAACAGAACCTCTACATTGTCAATATTGTCTCTCTAATTAAACATCCTATCCGTCTATGTAGTAAGCTACGATTTATTAATTAAATATTCGAAAAATCTTATTTTATATCACATCAAAACACCCAACAGCTCATAACCTACACCGACAAACCCGCCATCAGCTTCTAACACAAACTAATTAACAATAACGTAGATCTTGCGCGTGCGCCGCGCATGAGACGCTACGCTTCACATTCGCACCGCGAGCCGCCCGGGCAATACGTCGCGGGCTATCGTCAGCACCACGGCACCCTGAACCTTCCATCTTGAACCTCATCATACTTAAAACCACGCGCTTGATAGCCTACACAAGTCATAAAAACCGGGAGAGTCGGATAACAAACGGGAGAGTCGAAAAAAACCGGGACAATCGGAAAAACCGGGAAAGTCGGAGTCATCGTCACTGTTTCAGTGTGGGGTGTCGTTGGTGGCGTGTGTCGTCAGTGACGGTGTGTGTTGTGGAATGGGGTAGCGATGGGGGCTGGACACAGCGCTGAGGGCGATGGGGGCGCGTATGCCAGCGACCCGCCCGCCCATGATCGGCGCAAGAGTCATAGTAGGAGGCGGAGGTGAGTTTAGACATAAGTTTTTTTTTTTCGTATGTTCCTAGTGTAAATGAAGCGTATGACCCATATATGGGCCATGGTGTACATGCAGTTTTGATTTTGTTTGTTATACATGTAATTTTAATTGATTCTCGTTAGAACTGGCAATTTTAAAGCCACTGTGACTCAGACATTACTGTGAATCCATAAAGATCATATAAAGCAGTTTTAATTGAAGACGCACATAATTACGAACGTTAACTAGGGCAGACAAGAGAGTGCCGAGACCAAAGTTATTTCAATCGCATTTTATCACTATCTCGGCCGTTACACATAAAAAAATCTCCTAACCAACGTGTTCCATATACACATGAATATTTAAAAACATGCAAATATCATTGAAGCGTTTAATAACGGAACATTTTGCGATCTTTAATGTCGTACGTCCATCACGAATACAAGAGCGTGTAAAAATTTTACGCATTCATACTGCCTAAGCCGATTTAGATTACTAGATTTGAGATAACAAGAAGCATAAACTCCATTTAATTATACACCTTAAATCTTTAAACATAAGATTTAAAATCGATACGCAAAGTTTTCCGACTTGGAATACGGTTTTCTTTGCTTTGGACCGTAAATGTAGTGGGCTAAGTGATTTAGTCTTTAATTATACTTTCGTAAATAACCAGCAAATGGCCGATGGAATGTGAAACGGTGTAGAATTGTCAACTGTAATCATAAACAATGCGACTAATAAGTGTAAACAAAGGTTTTGTTTATGTTTGGTTCCATTTATGGTACGACCTTTTTATAACACCGGAAGGAAGGTTATGTTTTTCGAGTGTATGTACTTATACATATGTATGTATATTTCTTTGGCATGCTTTAGAGCTTGGACAGCGATTATAGGCGTTAGATATCTTGGTTGTGTAAGTGACACTAAGTACTTAAAAATTATGTTTTTAGTTTTATTTTTGTATCGCACTAGTGAAGCAGTGTATAAAAATAAAGGACTCGAAGAGGCGATTTCGAAATAATTACTTACTCAATAAAACGAATGGATTTAAAAAAAAATTACAGTGTCAAAAATCCCGACCACTTAAAACGATTCGATTTAAAAGGTCACAAGTCACTTTAAGTAGTCTGATGCAGTTGATAGCGTCTAATCTGTGACTGAACTAAAATAAATTCCACAATTTAGATTATTAAAACATTATATATATTAAACAGACAGGGTTATTAGCAAAACACTGGCAACCGGACTATATTACTAAAACTAAAATCATAAACAACAACTTTTGTCCTATGACTTTAAAAAATTATATTAAAATTGTTAAGTATTATATATTGAGCAGCTACAGACAAGCATGTTAAATCTTGATAGATATTAATTTATTATTTGTTTGTACCATTTATTATGTGCTGTGCTACTTAATGACTACAAAACAATTGAGTTGACACCATTCTTAATTAAATTCAGTGCCAGTTCTGGCATATCGTTATCAATAATTGGGTAAATGTATGTAATTATTTATTTTATTAGTTAAATACACACGGGAAAACAGTAATGAATAATCCATTATAAAAATTAGTACAAATTAATAAACTACTTAGTTCTACACATGATTTCTTCCAGCAGACCTGTGAAAGGATAAATTGAAACAAATGAAGGCTATAGTGTGTAAATAAGTAGTAGCCTACAGCCTTCCTCGAAAACTAGGCTGGTGTAGCCTATTTACGTGTTACTAAAAATATTTATATATTTATATTTGTAACTAGTAGTTCCTGAGATTACCGCTTTCAAATAAACAAACTCTTCAGCTTTATAATATTATATATCCAGAATTCCAGAACCATTAAAAGAGTAAAAATACTTGAGTCTTTTCCATCTTCAGGGTATTATGTGTGCTAAGAGATGAATCACGAATATAACCGATAATGATAGGTCAAGGATTGCGTCTAGTCTCAGTCTAGACCATTATTCGCCTCTGGCACATTTCCAAACCTTTTTTGATACACAAAAAGGAACCTAAAACTGTCTCAGACAGAGTTCGGAATAATTTGACAAATCTATTTAAGTTACAGGCACTCTAAAAGGGACCTAAAAGTGATAATGTTAGAAGTAAAAATTGCTTAACAAGTGTGATAAGTTAGAGGCATTCAAAAAAGAACTTCAAGCCGTTTGGGTTAGAGATCAAAATTGATTGTCAAGTTTGAGTAAGTTAAAATGAGAGTAGTGATAAATTATTCTATCACTGGAAAGGTTTCCAAACATAACAGATTTAAAATTAATGATAATATTTTCATACTGAATTTCTTTTGTCTTGGATTTCCCTTGTGAAAAAAAAGTGATCTTGTGACGAAAACTACAAAATTAGATATTTTCTCAACTACGTCGAATAACTTTTAATCTGTTGTATAATTGTTGTATAAAAGCATTCTTATATGAATCAAAAACAAGTATAATAACCAACTAACTACAAAATAGTGTTACCGTTAAAATCTTCTGTAATTTTCACATTACGACGATAAAATCATACTAGTTTATTACCGGCCTCATGTAGTTAAAATTGACACGTAGAAGTGTTTTTAAAAAACCTATTTGCAAAATAAATATCATTTATCATTTATAAATTAACACATTAATTAACATTTATTAGATATTAATTAATTATCTCACTAATCGAGAGATTCTAAATGGTCTGTGTCTTGTCCAAATTCTTTAAAGAATCATTTGTTTGAACAAGCTATCATCCATGGTGGATGGTAGCTATTTTTTATTTGTGGTGGGAAACCATGAAATAATTCCTCCAGTCTGCGTAGATTTTTGACTAAAATCTTTCTGTGTTTCTTCAGTTACCCATTGCGTACCAGGGCCACGATAACGTTTTCGAGCATTCCCTTTTGCTGAAATGTCTATTTATGGCGCGCGCGAAACAACACGCTTTCTACTCAGTGCTAAATGAAAGACTAACCTATATGATATATACTTACTGAAGAACCTAATCAGTTAAATTACGAAACCAAAATTATTTTTAATTAGTTTCAAATAAAACCTCGTATTAACTGACCTGAAACAAACACATTTATAAATATCTTGAGATTCTAATTGTATTTGTTTTCCGTTAATTATATAATTAAAAGAGTAACTAGATCAAACAATTGCGTGGGTGAAGTAATAAATAATTCGAATAATTCTCTGAATAATAAAATATATTCAACTCAAAAAATATACGACGTCTTAGTGAAAAACGCGACAAAGGAGAATGCCGGCTACAGTCCCAAATATGGTCCAAAAAGAAACTCACCATTCCGTTTTCAAATTAAATTTTAAAGCCCAGAGTGTCCCTACACCTGCACTTTGGAGGACCTAAAAATCGCCACTAATGCCGCTATAAACGTGGTAACCTACTAGGCCCAAAAGTTTTGAAGGAAAGGAAAACCACCATCGATTCCAGAGACGAAGAAAAATTCAATTAAGGGTCTAAAAATTGGATGACATTGAAGTGTTGCGCCACTTATAACTTTCATAATAATTATCAATCTTTAACGTTATTATAGTATCATATTTTTTAAGGACTAATTAAGAATCATTTAAGTTCTTCAGAATAAAAAGAATATTTCAAAAAACATTGTGTTACGACAACACAAAGAATGAACGAAGGCTTGGTGCAAAACGAGGCAAAGGAGAATGCTGGCTACAGTCCCAAATATGGTCCAAAAAGGAAGTTACCATTCCACAAATTCCAAATGAAAATACATTGTAAAAAAAAAAAAAAAAGTCGAAAGCGTGTCGTAATGGGACACGCCAAGTTCCTCACAGTTCCCCGGAGCTCTTACATTAATGAGGAAAAGTATGCGCCAGATTTCGTGAATTTTACCCCAAGGAAGTCAGCCCGGAAACAACTTTGTCCTTGGTCTTAAATGCATTCATAACTACTATAAAGTTAATTTAGAGCTTTTTTATAATGTTAACTACTTTTCAGTCCTTTTTAACTGACTTGCTCCAACCCGTAGATCCGCTGCCACGACCAGAGCGTAATTAGACGTAAATTCAGAACCTTATAGTCTGTAAAAAAATCTTTTGTTTTCGAATCAGGGATTACGACAACATACTATACTAAAACATCTTAAAACCATTAAGAATCCGGTGTGAGAGAGAGATGTATACAGAACGAATAGCATTATGATGATTGAAGATAATGGAACTTCTAGGGCTTATCTCATAGAAATAATTAATATTACCTCTTTAAAATATCAGCTACTGTCTAACTTACATTCTAGGACATGGTTTACCCGTAGGTATGTCCTACTATATATTAGTAGAAGAAACAAACATACACACACTCACAAACTTTTGCCTTTATAATATTAGTATGACTAACAGCACAAAGACACAATGCAGAGTCTAAATATTACAAAGAAAATTTCTTTACTCAAACCGAAGTCTCTCTGAGGTTAGGTCCGGTAATTGGGGCTTTACGTTGTCAAAAGATGCTCGAAATATGAATATTTTTTAACACGGAAGCGCGGAATATCAATGTCAATTTCGGCCATTCTATTTTTCGGTAGGTACAGTAATATAGAGAGATGGTAAACAAATGAAATTGATAACTGATAATGCAATATTTTTATTATGTATTAGCTTTTGCCACGTACATAAAATATAGCCTATGTCACTCAGAAACAAAGCAGCTATAGAAAGCTGCTGGATAAAGCAGCTTTCTATCAGTGAAAATATTTTGGCAATCGGACCAGTACTTCCAATGATTACCACCTACAAACAAAAAAAAAACAAACTTTACCTCTTTATAATATTAGTCTACATCAACTCTATGACTCCTGTGTTCTATGGTCTACACAAATTTTGGTGTACTTCGCGATTCAAGTCAAATCAAATCAAAATCATTTATTTCAAATAGACCATTTGCAGGCACTTTTAAATAGTCAAATGTGGGTCAGTCCAAGAAAAGTGAAGCTAAATTGCACGTTCCAAAGCGTAGGTCTCTATGGAGAAGAACGCGCAAGAAACTCCATGGACACTTTTTTTACATAGATCTTGGTTACATATTTATTGTCGCTTCTAATATGTGAGCACAATGTGAATTCTACGCATAATAAAACTACAAAAAAAAGAACATAAGAATGGGTCATATTTGGGACGCCTGCGCTTCCAGTGTTAAGACGACAAACGACAAGAATTGCACCATCTTTTCTAGATAATAAAGTTGAGAAATATGTTCGTAGTAATGCAGCAACTATGGCAGTTGGATGCACATGTTCCGAGCTGGTGACGAAAGTTTCGTCATTTGGAGCTAAATGCTTGGGATTGTTTCTAGATTCTGCTGGTATTTCCGTTATTACTGAACATAGTAGAGTTGCAACGCTTATGACTTTTACAATATAAAGAATTAACGTTATCTATTGAAGTATTATATTTTAAACAGACTAAATACATAATTCTGAATCATCTGAGTTTTATCAAAAGTAACATTAAAAACCTTCTGGGGTTGAGGATATTATTGATTTAACCCCTCGAGCGCCGATTGTACATACGTCTGTACAACTTGAAGACCTTGAAAAACGCTTAATTTTCATTTTGTAAACACTTCTGTACGAAACTTATTTGGCCGAAAATTTTAATTTCTATATTATATTATTCCATATTTATTATATTATTTGTATTTCCTAGAAAAAAAAAAAAAAACAAAAAAATATTTATTTATTTATTTTATTGGTGATTTACGTAAACACGGCAATTTTCCGGGTCATTAAACTCTGGCGCTCGAGGGGTTAACCTCTCGTGTGCCGTAATTAGAGACACAATTACAAAGCCATTGTGTTTCGCGTGGATCCACGTTGAGACACACAACGGGTTAAGCACTTAATTCTGTACCCGTTAACTTTCAATTTTTCGGATTTAAAAGCCTCAGCGGCAGGTGTGCACTGTAAACTAATAATGTTTGGAATAGAATACACCACACTTTAAACATCTGTCTAGTAAAGAATCTATGTAAAGTACATAATCATAACTGTATTATAAAACATTTATAAGCTTGTTATGTCAGCAAAAATACATAGTCACCGGGTCATCCAGGTGACCTGTATACTAAAGAATCTATGTAAAGTACATAATCATAACACTGTATTATAAAAATCACAAATTTATAAGCTTGTTATGTCAGCAAAAATACATAGTCACCGGGTCATCCAGGTGACAGAGGGGTTGTTTTGCACTTGCACCCAGCTGTTTGCTGGCACCTAATACCCGCTATGACCTGCCGTGATCTGTGTTGTACTTAGTGTCGTATCGGTGGTGTCCAATTTGTAAAACTGTAAATATTTTTGGGAAAAAATATAACAGAGTAAAAACTATTGGAATCCATTCAGTTACTGATTCTGAGGCCGTATTATGACCTCTTAAAACCATCATGTTTTCGGTGTGAAAAAGAGACGGAGCTATACAGGACGAATAGCACTATCCTTTTCTCCCACAGAAAACATGATGGTTTTAAGATGTCATAATACGGCCGCTGAACATACTATATCCAGGTTTCGCTTATGCTTTCGCTAGGTAGGTACTAAAAATAGTGTTGTTTAGTGTGTAAAAATAAAGATGTTCTTACACGTTTATATTAATAGCGCTTGTCCCGTCCTCACGACAGTTTCGCGTGTCTACTCGGCTTATGAGTTATTTTCTTAAGACTTCGCACTTTTTCAGACACAGCGTGTGCTTACATGACGCTTGATTAACATTCTACAAGTTATTTATGTATTAGCATACTTCAACGAGCACATTGATTATGTTGTTCTGTTCAATGACTCATAGTTTTTGCTACACGATACTAATGGTAGGGAATCTTCTTCTTTATCTGTCTATCAAGGATGGACTTGCCGTACTTTGGGCTATCCGGTGGAAGAAAGCTGATGACGGAATCAGCCCCCCTAGCCAAGTTACGCTTGCGCCGAGCGCTTCGAGTTGACCTTGCCGCCAATTCTTTTGTTCTGACCACGTGACTAAGCGTTAAGACGACGTCATTCCCGTATATTTAAAGCTTTCTACAAGCGTTAACTATTGATTAGAAACTTGGCTAAGGGTCGTGTAATCGTTTTTTTCTCGCTTCTTTTCTTATTAATCTTTTTTTTTATGCACCGGCCTAGTTTTCTCTTCACCACCCTAGGTTGACTGGTAGAGAATGTCTAAGGCATTAAGTCCGCCTTTTTACATTTGTGTTGCATGAAGTTTTAATAAATAAATAATTCCTGCACTCACTCACCAAACTGCATCTTATAAAATACCAAAAGTCTGTATTACATAAATTAAATTAAATTAAATGTTATACAAAACACAGCTCCGATCATGTGTGGATTACTGCAGCCACAAAATTATGGGCTGGTGTTGCAAAATGCCATCTAGCAGCTTTGGATTCAGTGAAAAGGCGTGCTAAAAGGCTAATTGGTGATACAGATTTGGTTAGGTTCAATATACAAAGCCTTGAGCACAGGCGTGAAACGGCCAGCCTTTATGTAATTTATAGGATGCATTTTGGAGTGTGCGCGAGAATCGCATGACTTGATTTCGCCATCGCTTTTTAATAAATAATAAAGATTTTGAATTGAATTTCTATCATAGGACAACCCGACGTACAGCGAGTATCTATCCACCGTTCGTTTTTCAAACTTCCACGGTCCAGACTAAGCGTTTCGCTTCGTCGTTATTACCATGTACGTCGAAGGACTGAAAATAGGCTCATAATAAACTAGTGCACTTTTTTTTTTTTCGATGGGAAAAATCATCGTATGACAACCCCCGCTCTTGGGCGGAGCGGGAGATAGTGTCAGACTCTTACTGACTAAAAAACCCATCCCGTTCCTTCAAGCCTTCATACCGGGGCTCGAGCGCCCTTTCGGATAACCCTGACCCCAGTAGGCTTCGACCCGGCTGGGTCCCTGCTTTTGCTGACAAGTCCTTGAGGCGCGCGGGAACAGCGCGCGCCGTCGACGACTTGGGCTTGGTCCGGACAGTCACCGGACAGCCGGACAGCGAGCTACCCATTGCTCACTGTCCGCAAGCCCGCGCCTAGTCCGCAAGCCCGCGCCTAAAACTAGTGCACTTCACCATCAACGATAATAATAATAACAAGCTATCAATAACAAAAAAAAATCAACGATTGCATCACTGCTTACCATCAGATGGGATCGCAGTCAAGCACTGGTAGGTTAGGTTGGATTAATAATAATAAAAAAAAACTCAAATGCCACAAATAACATAGAAACCTCACATAACCTCAAGTACACAGCAATTTCGCTTCATAAGCGCTTCCTGATAAAAAAATAATAATACCAAGTACAATTACCAACGGAGCGTAGTCTATAGATCTGCGCGATCTTAACGACGTCCAGTCTGGTGCTCTGCGCAGGCGCACCGGTACAGAAACAATTGGAGCATAGCTTAACTGAACACGTTGGCTACTCCGTTATCACTAGGTTTTTTAGCTAGCTATCAATATGGAAAAATGCAACCGTGTTTAGTAATTTCATACGTGTATTTTATGTACTGTAATTTGTAATGTTATACCAATAGGCTACTGGAATTTGTAAACATGGTGAAAAGTTAAAACTTAAATTTAATAACATTTTATGTAACCTATGTATATGTCGCAGGGAAATGACAAACTCAGGGATTTCATGTCGAATATTCTTGTTTATTACGTCTTCTTATTAAAAATGTCTAGTGATATGACGAAACACCAATTTATCGTCAGTAAATGTGGTTTCACTAAACTAAATGTAGTGAAATAAAAGAATACTGTTTGTGAATAAAGTATTAAAACAAAATTACAAAATTAACTGGTTCATTTTTATTAGAAAATAAAGTTTTAATCAACTAAACCATAATAATCTGACAATGATAACAGATATTATACCTTTTTATATTACGTGAATTCGTTCATTAGGTACAAAAAAATAAATGTAAGTTTGGTAAAAAATTAATAAATAAATAAATAAAAATAGACTTCAAAAAGTATGGTTCGATTTTTATTCGGCAGTACCTATCCGCTTTTCTGACATTTTACTAGATTTAGTTTAGTGAAACGACATTTCACTAGATTTTTTTAGTAAGAAGACGTAATAAACAAGAATATTCGACATCTGCCAGGATTTCGTGAAACTCCTGGCCCCAGTAGGCTTCGACCCGGCTGGGCCCCTGCTGCTGCTGACCGCTCCTTGAGACGCGTGGGAACATTGCGCGCCGTCGACGACTTGGGCTCGGTCCGGACAGTTCCCAGATGGTCGGACAGCGAGGTACCCATTGCTCATCGTCACCGGCGTCCCGGCGGCGGCTGGGGCGCTGTGAGCGCCGCCGTTGACTGATGCGGTCGGCCTCCTCCTTTGCTAGCATTACTGCTTCGCAGAAGGAGGCGACCGCCTGCCTCTCCTCCTCACACCGGACCATGGCCCGGCGTCAAGCACTAGTTTATATCATTAAAAAAATATATCTTTAAAATTGATGGCACTTTTAATTAGAAAGTTTTACGCGTGGGTTTCGTAGTTAAAATACTACTTCTGACGTGTGGTTGACCGTGCTATATTGTTCTGGTGTATTAAGGATTCCTGTGTCCGAATTACGACCACATAAAGTTTTAGAAACCCATTTAGAAGTTTTGGGATGTAGGAATATAATCTACAGATTATATTACCCGAATGCCCATACGACCCTACTCTTTCAAATTTCGTAAAAAGTGTTTCCCATTGTAGGATTTATTTCTAATTATAATAGAAATTATGTCAATTTCTTGTTTAAATCAGAGTGTGTTTGTATGTCACACTTATTAATTTAAAACAGTAAAATTACTCTAAAACTATTTTATTTTTTTGTTAATGGGATTACATAAATAGCATAGCATTATCAGCCTTATAAATTTCCCACTGCTGGGACTCAGGCCTCCTCTCTAGCAGAGAAAATGAGCCGTAATCCACAACGCGGGCCTAATTCAGATTGGTGGATGTTACATGTCCTCAAATTTTTGATTCCAACATAAGGGAGCAGTGGTGATGAATTAAATTACACAAAATAATGTCGGGTTCGAACCCGTGACCTTCAACTCGTAAGTCGGGGCCGTAACCATTAGGCTACCACTACTCTAATAGGTGGGATAAATCGTGGCAACATAAAGCATAATTTTATCATCAACAATGATGCACTTGTTGAGTCAAAACAAACAAAGTCGTGAGCATCGACGCCGAGTTGCTAGCCTATCGGTTTCCTATCGTTTACATTTCGGGGACTGTGTTTTGTCAGTTCCAACATCGGACCACAAGATATACGGCGTTGCGTCGTCGGTACATGATGGACATCCCACCCATATGTACAAAACAAACAGTATGCGTACAGTCAAGGAATGGAATTCCCTGCCGAAGTGTTTCATGATAGCTATAACCTAGGGTCCTTACGTCAAAAGTTAATAGGTTACTTACTTTTAGGCAAGCGTGCACATCGTCGGCCACAACATGGCTCACCATTATATAAAAAAAAAACTTAAACCAACTACGCCAAAAAAACGACGCTGAAAAAGTATGAAAGATGTTCAGGATGCTGAAATAAACAAGGTAACTGGAAAAACAGAAACAGAACAAAAAGAAAAGCCGCAGTTACACGTTATAGGTACCAACTGAAACATTTTAATAACACAATAAAGGGATCAGATGAACATAGGTATGTTCATGTGTTCCCTCTTGGTTATGTATATAAGTGAGTAGGTACTCACATACATATGTAGCCTGTCAAAATCATAACCCTCCTTTGGCTGCCACCGTAGGTGCGGGCTTGCGGACGACGAGCAATAGGTAGCTCGCTGTCCGACGGTAAGGTAACCGTCCGGACCGAGCCCATGTCGTCGACGGCGCACTGCTGCGCGCCTCAAGGAGTTGTCAGCAACCGTAGGGGCCCAGCAGGGTCGAAGGGAAAGGGAATCTCATCCCCGGTATTAAAGGCAACGAAGGTCCGGGGTGGGTTTTTTAGCCAGTAAGAGTCACACTATCTCCCTCTCCGCCCAAGGACGGGGGATGTCATTTGTATAATTTTTACCCACCGAAAAAAAGACCCTCCTTTGGCTTTGTCGTCATCATCTTCATCATATCAGCCGAAAGACATCCACTGTTGGACAAAGGCCTTCCCCAAGCGTCGCCACAACGACCGGTCCTGTCCATCACGCATCCATCGGCTTTGTCGTAATCGGGTAAAAGTAACTAAAGCAGAAGGCGATCCAGTGTAACGGTAGGAGCAATTAAACCTAATTCACATACCACAAACGTTTCAACTGAACGTAAATCGCATCTACTTATCATTATTTCCGATATTAATTATGTATGAATGTATGATTGGTGTCTGCGTTTTTATTATCATATATGGCAAGATTTATGACTGCTCATAAATAATTTCTCGATCAAATTTTGATCTTCATAGCCAATTTTATTAGTCAGGTACGCAAAAAACATGGAAAGACATCACATTTCTGCTATTGTCTTTGTTAAGTTGCAAACTAGCAAGATTGATACTTTTTACGGTTTATGCTATAAAAGGCGACTGGTAATTAGTGTATGATACTTAAACACGTGATTGTGCTTATGATAACCAACAACTTTTATTATGGGAGCAAACCTGAAATTGTGAAAAAAAACAGCTGTTCAGTACATTTATGTTTGAACAGCTGATATTTTTTTCGCGATCACCCTATATATAAAATAGGTCCCGGCCCTAGAGGCCGTGAGCTCTGAAGAAGTAAGTTTACAAATTCAAGTAAATTATTAAGATTTATTTATAAGAAAAGGATCAATTTCCCGTGATATTTTGCTAGCCTTACCACTTTATAGAAACGTCACAGGGAAACCAACCTTCAGAGACGAAATATGTATATGTATGTATATTAGAGAACTAACCGATTAGTTAATAATAAAGAATTTTTTATTTCTGTACTTCAGTAATTTAACCAAATTAAGTTACTAGTTGACGGTTTTCCTCGGGCCCCATCCAATGATTTTGCTACGGGCCTCGGATGGTATACGCCCCAGGGCGTGTGTGTCACACATGTTAGCAGTGTAATTCTTACTCCCATAGTTCGAAAAGACGGCAATCTATCATCGGACCACACGACGTACGGCGTTGCGTCACTGGCACATGGGGGAAATCCCACCCACACGCACAAAATGTTTTGGGAACAAATTTATTGTTCGCGAAGTTCCCTGCCAGAGTTATGTTTCCTGATAGTTACAACCTCGATGTCTTTATGTAATATTTTACTTCTCGGCAACCTTGCTCCATTGTCGACCAAATGATCGCTTACCATTAGGTGAGAGAGTGGTCAAGCGCAAACCTATCTATACTTGCATCTAATCATCTAAATAAAATTCAAATGTCTGTTTGTGATATTAAGATATTTTTTTTACAAAATGCATATGAAATTATATCATACTAATAAATAATATATAACAGCAAACTAAGTATCTTTTTGCAATATAAGATTGGGTTCTTATTTATTATAATAAACATACGTACATAAAAAAACTTAAATACTAAATAAACTATTTATACTAAAACCTAACTATGTACATAAATATAATACAAAATGACAAAGTACGCTCAGGCGTCAAAGTACTCCTCTACATCGCTGTCATCCGGAAATGTGCCCAGAAGACTGGCAGCATTGCCACGTTGAATGGCAATGCTAATTCTTTGGGCGAAGAACGAGCCAGCCCTCTGGTCACTAAGTATCTTGACTTGACTCGTGAGGTTGTCGACATGTGGGAAGTGGATACATTAGTCATTGTGCCAATTTTTACGACTATCTCGACTAACATCTGAAGAGGCTCTCGTTAGGAAGTTGGATCAAGGGCTTGATTTAGAAGGCAGTACTCCTGGACACGGCGCGTGTTGGCCAGAGATTCCTCTTTCAGAAGCCCTGGCCACTGGTGCGTGGCTAGGTACAATTTTTTTTATCTTTAAATGTTTTTTTATGATTTTATTTTAAGAAATAAATAAAAATGTATTTTATAATTTGTAATAAAGGGAAATAATATAATTTAAAATGCAATATTAAATTTTTTTGTGTGTTTTTTTAATATATCGGCTGTTCTGGAGCACCTTAACGTTGAAGAGTGCACACTAGGTGGCGCCACATCGCCACGTGTTTTACTGTTTAGACTTGGCGGGAAGAGAGCGTGACGAGAACATACATAATAAGTGAAGATGATAACGCTTCAAGAGCCACAGAGTTACATTCATAATATTAGAAGACACTAATCTAAATAACTTATTCTTTTTTGTTTTAAAAGATTGAATAATAATAATATTCCACAACTATCACACAACGCCGTCTAGTCCCAAGCTAAGTAGAGCTTGTGTTATGGGTACTAGACAAATGATAAACATACTTATAAATACATACATATTATAGATAAATTACACCCAGACACAGAACAAATGATTATACTCATCACACAAATATATGTCCTGGGTGGGAATCGAACCCACGACCTCCGGCATAGCAGTCAGGGTCACTAACCACTAGACCAACAGGCCAGTCAAAATCCACCTCCTATACCTCACCTCCGAGAATATAACTGTGTAGCGAATAATTCTTGTAAGGGTTTTTTTTTTTGATGGGAAAATCATCCAATGACAACCCCCGCTCTTGGGCGGAGCGGGAGATAGTGTCAGACTCTTACTGACTAAAAAACCCATCCCGTTCCTTCAAGTCTTCATACCGGGGCTCGAGCGCCTTTTCGGATAACCCTGGCCCCAGTAGGTTTCGACCCGGCTGGGCCCCTGCTGGTAAGGGTCAGCGCAGAAAGAAAGGAGAGCAGCGGAAAGGATTTTATGTAGGCACTCCAAAATTAACTTTAAATGTATTGAAATAAAGTGCATATAAGCTTGAACCTAACAAAAAATGCTCGCGCGTCCTCGAAGATACGCAGGCAGCGTATCTTCGACATACGCCATCCGTCAAAAAATGCCCGAGACAAGAATTATTTCTCTCTGTCTGCGCTGACCTTAATAGGCTTTTGTATATCCTTTGTTTTTCGGGGAGGAATTCATCTAATGACTCCTATCGCTCTGGGTGAAGCGCGAGGGCGGGTCAGTCTTTTACTGACTAAAATCCACTCCTGTTTCTTCTTTACCATCGTTTAAGAGATCCGGGGTTCTCTTTCACACAACCCATGGCCCTCAGTAGGCTCCGACCCTGCTGGGCCCTTGCGGTTTTGCTGACATTTCGCGGACTACCTTAGGGCATTCATTTTGACACTTAATTTTTTTTTATGATGGAAAATAGAAATCAGTTTTATACTGAATTAAAATTTATTTTGGGTAAAATTTATTTAGAGTTTTTTTGTAAAAACCCATTGTCCCACATTCTCAGACTTAAAGCTACTTAAAATATAACGCAAGTACAAGGAAATTACAGTCCCAAAAAATAAGGAAAAGAAATTACGATAAGTCGCGAAAAATCCGCCATCTTTGTCGCATTACCGCGTATTTGGCAAGGGCGGGAAAACGGCAAATACATCGTTCGCATTCATTATTTCAAAGCCCTTACGCTAGCAATCAGTGAACCATAAAAAATATCTTTAAGAGGCCTAGATCAGATTTTTATTTTCAGGTGGGAAATCATCCAATGACTGCTCTCGGTTTGGATGGAGCAAGAGGACGTGTCACTTTTATTGACTAAAAACGCACCTGTATCCTTCAGTTGCCCTTTTAATTCTAGAACCACAAGTTTCCTTTTCACAAAATCCCCGCGAAAACACACCTAAAGCGCGTTCTCTCTCGGACTAGATACAAAAGAAAGAGATTACAAAGACATGCTTGCAAATAATAAACATTTTAGCGATTTACTAAAAATCAAGTGAGTTTCAGTGTTTTAATTTTATTATATAATAAAAACACTATAACGGTAAAACGTTGCATGTAGAATAATCTGACAAATAATCAGAATGATTCGAATGTATATTAATCCGGTTTTTAATCGATAAAAGTAATGTTATGAAGCATCTTCGTGATTTTTTCTGTCATACTAAATTAGCTGTTTTATGTTTTGAACACACTATCTACGAGTATCTGTATTAATCCTGAAGAAATCTACACTAATATATTAAAGAGGTTAAGTTTGGTTTTTGTTTTTATGTTTGTAGGAGGTAATCTCTGAAAGTAGTGGTCCGATTGCTAATTTTTTTTCACCTACAAAAATCTGCTTTATTCCTGAGTGGCATAAGCTATATTTTATGTACGCGGGCGAAGCCGCGGGAAAAAGCTAGTAACATATATTTTTTTATTTCTGTTTACAACTTACCTTTGAGCATTATAAAACTCGCGATTACCTTCTGTGGTCCTCTTAAGAAAAAAAAGCTTATAAATCTAAGCCGTAATGTCGTAAAATGTTATGAATCAGTGTAACAGACGATTTCATCAAAAACTTCTTTCGTTTTTATTGCTTTTCTTTAGTTTTGTTATCTTGTTTTAAGTTTATCGTTATTGTTGTTTTATCTGTAACTTGATGAACAATCGATCGTTTTTGGTACCCTATAAAAATATTTATTCAATTCATATTTTCAACTCCTTGCAAAATAGTGTTATTACAGCAGCGTAACTTCTGAGATTCACACATGTTTTTATTTATTTATTTAACGATTCGAATTAAGTTAGTAATGGTGATGGTGATTAGATAGTTATTTATTTATTTATTTATTTATTTATTTAGTCTTTATGCAACAAAAAGTACATAGGCGGACTTAATGCCTTAGGCATTCTCTACCAGTCAACCTAGGGTGGTGAAGAGACAATATGGTAGGCGCACAAAAAGAAAATTTTGGTATTAAAACAAGAGTAAAAATATACATAATTATAGATAAAATACACATACATATATATTTAATATAATATATATACTACACATACATACATACATGTTATTCTTTTCGAATTTATTTTCATATCTAAATTCTTAATATTTTCCCCTACAGTTTAAATCCGCATCTTTGGTTACTGCCCCGCTACTATAGGTTGAAGCGCGATGTTATAATTATAGCCTTTCTCGACAAATCGGCTATTTAACACTAAAATAATTATTCAATTCGAATTAGTCGTTCCTAAAATAAGCACGCGCATTAAAATAATTGTTCAATTCAAATTAGTATTTCCTGAAATAAGCATGTTCAAACAAAGTCAATAAAAAGTTTTATAATAAAAAAAAAAAAATAAGTATACTCGTAAATCTCATAAATACATCATCATCATCATCATCATCAGCCTTTTAAAGTTCCCACTGCTGGGACTCAGGCCTCCTCTCTAGGAGAGGGAATGGGCCGTAATCACCACGCGGGCCCAGTGCGGGTTGGTGAATGTCACATGTCTTCGAATTTTTGGTTCTAGGATTAGCCGGTTTCCTCACGCTGTTTTCCTTCATCGTTTTGAGAGCAGTGGTGATGAAATAAATTACACAAAGTAATGCGTCTGGCTTGGTTTGAACCCGCAACCTACAACTCGTAAGTCGTAGCCATTACCAATCGGCCACCACTGCTCTCAGAATGAGTACATAATTAAGAACAAGTACAATAATATATTTCAAAGGTAGGCTAGTTTTCTAAAGTATGTTAGACCGTTAGACTTTAGTAATCGAATTCAACATAGTTTCATGATCCTTAAGATTTACACTACACTTCTGTTTGTTTATTCACTAATTTATAAACACACAAACACTTAAAAACGAAAAAAATACATACAGATAGAAGAGCACAAAGATGCTGCTTATTTCAAAAGAAATTTCTTTCATCAATACTTGCACTGAGTCAATGACCCTTTTATTTCTTCAGGAATATTTGTACGGAGAAAAATTTACGTATTTTTCTCTTCAGTGACATTGCTTCAGCATGATTATGCAGAATCGTGTTATGTAAAGCAGTATACAATACATACATGCAAATATATATAGAGCCAAACGTAATACACGCAATGCAAAACAAACAATTTCAAATGACGAACAAATTTTTTTTATGTAAACAAAAGAGTTGATTTTTGATTCTATTTAATTATCATCATTGAATTAATTATTTGCTATGTATGTCAAATACTTAAGCATTAAAAAAAGACTGCACGATTGATCCCTGACTGTACATAGGTACACGTTTCGTTTACGAAATAAATACAGATAGAACATAATAACAAAAAATATACATACAAATACATGATTACACGCAAACAGTTAAAAACTCGTCAAATATAAAAAGCCCATTTTTACATTTGAGAAAGACCCTAGAACGTAACTGAAAGAAACTATAAAATAATAATTAGGGGTCCGTTAATTAGGTGTAGTACTAGCTTGTTAGTATAAGCTACACTACACCAGACAAGCCGCTAGGTAGTCAAAATACAAATGTCAAAACAGTCATTACATTTTTTGACAACTTTAGTCCAATTTTCTTTCTGGCAAAATAATAAATCTACCTTTTACTAATGTTTCCAGAAAGGAAATTAAACTTTGCTCCAGTAACATTTAGGAATACAAGAAAATATTTCATGCTAGATCCGGGGTTCCTACCAATATAGGTGGGATAAAGCTAGCTTCTGCCGTGATGCGATGTGCCTACGAAATTCAGCATTCATACTGCAGTCTGCAAAATTGTGATAGAAAGCAAAGTATTTTCTGAATTTATAGAATCAGGTATGAGTATGCAACTGGGGCACTGGGCACATTCGCTTGAAATTTTTAGATATTAACATTCAAATCAGGCTATATTCTCAAAACGGTGATGGAAAAAACATCATGAGGAAACTGTTCTGTGCTAGAACCAAAACTTCAAAAACAAGTGACATTCACCAACTCGCACTGGGCCTGCGTGGTGGATGACCCATTTCTATTCTCCTAGACTATTGGCCTGTTTCCAGTAGTGAGAACAATATAATAAGGCTGATAATGCAAAAGCATTCATTTGAGAAAATGACTCTGGATATTTTGACTGCAAAGTATATTAAGTTAATTTAAAATTAAGCTAAGTAATTACAGCATCTTTTGAACGTTCATTTGGTTCGGGAGTCAAAGGTTTCAAAAACTGTATCAACCTTAAAATTACGCCAGTAAAGAATTTAATTGGATCTAAGAAATTGCCGTTTTTTAAAACGGATTGCTTTGAGGTGTTATCTTTGGATTGACTTGGAATTATAAGTTCAAATAAAATTTATAATAAAGGTACGTTGTTCTATTTTCAAAGTTCGGTATTTATTGGTTTTTTTGGGCGAGTTGCACCATTTAACTATAACGATAACCAAACCATAACCAGCCGTGAAACGCCCGCCTATTGGTTAATTCGACTATTTGACAGCTGTTAACGGCTTTGTTATTGTTATAGTTAAATGGTGCAACTCACCCTTTGTGTTTTGTATTGTCTATGAAAGCAAATATTTTGCCTCTTTGTGTCTACAACGTGAAACTACAATAAAATTATTGTGGGACTTATCGCTTTGTCGAAGCAAAAAGGCAATCTTATAAATTTTCTTCTTCTTACTATTTGTTAACATCTGAACAACGGTTTAGGTTACGAGTTTGACTAGTCTCAGTTTAAGTATTTATCTGTACTTTGCATATAACTGTTTTTTGTAGTTACTAATAAATAATTAATCTTCAAGCCTAACGTGTGATAAAGGAATAAAAAAGAATGGGTAATGTTTTATACTGTAAACTTAATTTGCTTTGTTTATTTATTCTTGCTTGCTTTGCTCAGAGCCCATTGCAACAGCGGTAAATAATAAGTATTTAATGCTTAATAATTTTATGGGTCAATCATCATCATCAGGTCAAACATTCTATCAGAAGTTTCACGTTACACAAACAAGAAAAATAATTTTAACAAAAAGCCGACGTTAACAGTACTCCAATTAAAAATTACTTATACAATTTTGTCTCTTTTCAAAACCACATACATAATCCACTCAAAACCCTAGTTTTTCACTTCTAGAACAAACACAAGTAATTAAAATGGCGGTCGCGCAGAGGTGTTTAATTAAGAGTTTTTGCGTACGGTACAACCGCCAAGTCGCTGACTGCTGCTAACACTACTATCATAGTCTGTGGTCCCATTGTAAGCGGGTTCCGTCGCCGGCTTTTTTAACACCTTCATCGTAGGTAGGTCACCTATGTTATTTGGTATAAACACTTAGATTTATAAAAAATACTGTATGAAAAACGATGTAGATATGCTGTGTCTATGTGATTTCAACCGTTATAACTCATCATTAGTTGAAATCTGACAAATATACTGATACTTACAATATAATGATAAAATAGACTGTAAACATATTCAGCCTTATAATGTCATCATTGCTAGCCATCTGACCTTCTCTCTAGGAGAGAGAACGGGCCGTAATCCACCACGCGGGTCCAGTGCGGATTGGTGAATGTCACATACATATATCTTCGATTTTATTTAGGTTCTAGGACAAAAAAAAACAATGTAATTTATAGTTGACGGATGTAATTGCTTTTAGCACAGATCAAAATATTTTTTATTACGGCCGCCCTTAAAAAACTTCTGCGAATACATATCAATCCTTACATGTAGGTAAAAAAAACCTGATTCAGGCACCAGTCTTTCAGTTATATCGCGGTGTGTAAATTGTAATGTGTTAGCATTAAGTAACTATGTGATGAGAAAATAAACGTTTTATAATATATCATTATTATTTATAAAATACATGTAGATATACAATTGCGTTAGTGACTGTATTGAAGATATGTAATTAATTTGTAAAAAAAAACCCAACATTGCTCCCACTTTCTTATACTATTGTAAACAATAACACAAACGCGTAACGTTACGTTAAATGTTTACCGTAATGAGAAACACAAACGCAAACAAATGCTTTAAAACCCGCTCCCCGCTACCACTACGACCGCTCCCCACTTAGTATTATGAGTAAAAAAGCGTTCAGCGAAGCGTGGTCGCCTCTCTCGCGTTTCTAAACACCACATATTTCTCGACGACATACATGTAATGTAGCATCGCTTCACGCTAGGCGGCGAGTTGGCAATATCGGATCTTGATCGAGACTGAGATGTATGTGTGTTATTGTATTTTCACTTGCACTGGTCTCGTATCACGGGGTTGATGATCTCGCTCTGCAAGATTGTTAGGACGTAACTGAAGAAACACGGGTGGGTTTTCGTCAGTATAAGTCTATAACTTTTTAAGCTATTGCATAGCTTCTATCGCGGGCCTTGAGCGTGGAGACCGAATCCAGAAATTCCGTAACGAAAATAACCTAACAGTCCCACTCATTTGTTTTTTGAGCGTGGTGACCGATAAGAAAACAAATGAGTGAACAATCAATCAAAATTCAATTCAATGTGTGAAAGTGTAACTTCAATTAATATCAAAGAAAAAAAAACAAAGGAAAAAAAAATATTGGACAAATAAAATAAATAAATAATTATAATTGCATAAGTTGATAAAAATGCTATACAATAGCTTTACCGCGGCAGTCCCCGAGTGCCACACGTCTTCTTTTTATTGTCGATATGTTTACGCTTGACCGCTATCTCACCTGATGGAAAACGACAATGCGGTCGACGATGGAACGCGCTTACCTAAAAGAAACCTATTCACTCTCGACTTAAACATTCCCGGGTTGTAGCTATCAAGAAACACAGACTCCGGCAAGGAATTCCACTCCTTAGCTGCACGCACAATGAATGTGTTCCCAAAACGTTTTGTGCGTGTAGGAGACTTCCTTTCATTCTACCGAGAGCGAGAAAAGTTATTGGCTGATTCCTATCCTCAGAGAACGAAAACCAGGGTCAATAAGAACAGTACGAAATATTTATTTGAGAATGTAGATATTTGCCAAGATGTTATCTCATTTGTGGTGTTCTACGAGATAGTGTCTCACGGCCATCCAGCAATGTTTTATTAAAAATATTTTTTTTAACTATCAACAACTTCGCTCTAGGATGGACCGAGAAGGCGTGTCAGACTTTTACTGATTCAAACATCTGCGTCCTTCATGTGACCTTTGTATTCCATAACCATAGTATCTCTTTCAAAGAATCCTGTGACCCTAGCGTGCATGGAACCTACTAGGCCCCTACGGTATTGCTGACATTATCTAGCAACGTCTACTTCCAATCTATCTGTTCTTGGCTCCTCTGAATCCTAGTAATTTTCATGGCATTACCTTAGCCTCTGAAACATGGAATACTGATATTCTTTTAGGGTTACAACAAAAAAAAAAGACAATTCTTTGATGAATTTTTGAACTTTAATTGGGTTTTCCGAGAAGTTTTAATCTAATAAAATATTGAAAAGGACCTTCAGGATGCTGAGAGAGCAACAATATTTATTTGTAAAATTAATGCCCTCGTTCATGAAATACTAAACGTAGGTATAAGAGCACTTTCCTGTAATTGCTAGATCAGCCTGCGAGTACTATTTCTCCGCAGTAAAATATTTTCTATTTACGACTGTAAAGTTAGTAGCTGTACGTATTTTAGTGAATTGAACCTTTTTATTGCTTTTCGTAAACCGTACCACTTCTATAAATGGCGTCCAGGATCCATCCAATCTACTTATTTTAAAATATTTACCGAGGAACCTTCAACATCAAACTTCCAACTAAACATAAAAATACTGCACTTATCTCCACGTATCTTGCACTAGCTGTCCGCCGTGTTTTCCCCGCATATTTGGGTACTTGTCCTGCTTTCGCGGTCGTGATTTTATACTTATATAAAACCCCCCAAACAAAACCTATACTTTTCTTTATGAATCTAGATATCCAGCCAGGCGGTTGTGACGAATGAATTTGCTGAATGACCACAGAACATAGGATCTACATTCCTCTGTTCTGTGACAATGACACTACCTAATGGTGAAGTCACGTCACAACTGACGTGACAGATACTGTCATTACCATACATTTTACAATCAAACCGTTCAATAACCGTCCGGACCGAGCCCAAGTCGCGCACTGTTCCCACGCGCCTCGAAGAGATGGGCCCAGCTGGGTCGAAGCCTACTGGGGCTTAGGGTCTGTTTCCGAAAAGGAGGCTCGGTCCCGGTGTGAAAGGCAAGAAGGAACGGGGTAGGTTCTTTAGTCAGCAAGAGTCTAACACTATCTCCCGCTCTGCCCAAAGAGCGGGGGATGTCATTTGAATGACATTTACCCATCGAAAAAAAAAAAAACATGTGATATCTACCAACACATACTAAGCTCTTCCAGAACGGAGGCTTGACTTTCAGCAGTGAGACCAAGCAGGTATTACGCTATGTTATATTACATTAGCAGGTACATATCGTGCTGGTGCCACACGCATCCATCACAGAACACATTACAGTTACATTTATGCTAATAGCCCATTGTAATTGTTTCCATAAACAGTATGTTTTCACTTTCAAAACGTAACTGCTTTGATCACATAAGATCGAAACTATACCCTTATGTAAAGATCAGATTATATGCAATTAAATGTACATATATTTACGAGTATGTACCTAAGTGTGGTTCTGAGGTTTTGGTGTAGTTTATACCACCCTTTATGTACTGTGGCGTTGATCGCATACGATTTTACTCTACTTTTTATGCAAAGACAAGGTTTTCTTGTAGGACTGACATATAAGCAGCCTATGGGTAATGTTCTCATTACTGGGACGGACTCAGGCCTCATCATCATCACCTCTCCTTTCTTGTTGCCAGGGCTGCGGATTGTTCGGAGGAGTTACCGCAGCTTTTGCAACTAGAACACTGGGTTTTACTCCCTCTTGGGATCAAGAAGGAGTAGGTAATTATAGAGAAATTATTGTTTGTGGTTTCTCACGTAAAAACGGGCCTCATTTCTTAGGTAACTGGTTTGTTTGAAAGAGTTACCGCGGCTCTAGACCTCTAGGGCAACTAAAGGAACTAGGGTGACCAGGGAAGGACTAGGGTGGGTTTTAGTCAGTTCAAATATGACTCTATATCGCTCCACCCAGTTCCCTTCTCTAGGGTGGAGTGAGAGGGGTTTCAGACTTTTACCGATTAAAATAATACCTGCGTCCTTCAGTTACCTTCTGCGTTCTCGACCCACAGGTGGCCTAGCATCGGTCCTACTGAACCCCTTCGGTTTTGCTGAAATCTCTTTGATCGCGTGGAACACTCCGCTTCGTCGACTGCTCGGGTTCGGACTAAGGGCCTCGCCTCACCATCAAAGATTGCATCGCTACTTACCATCAGGTGGGATCGCAGTCAATCACTAGTTTATCTGAATTAAAAAAAAAAAAAAAAAAAAGGGGCGGACGGTATAATATGCTGGTAGCTGTCATAATTTATAGTAGATTATGTGACTAGGGCGGCATGTTGAATTCATTTTAATTCACAATATTGACCATTTTTGATGTTCCAAATTCAAATCTCATTATTCCCTAGTGATCGGCCATACTGCATTATCTCCTTAGGGATAGAATGATTTGCTATAAGTGAGGTTTGTATGAATTATAAAACGACATTATCGAGCAGGTGGTGTAAAAAATAATTTAAATATGGGTTCCTTCATATAAAACCACCAAACGATACCAAGTACCAAGCAACCACTAAGCTGTACTTCATGTCATTTAGGTACCATAGATAAAAAACATAATTTCCATTCAGTCACACTAAAACTGTTATTAAACATAATTCGAGGGTATAAAGAAAGGTGTTTTGACGTTTTGATAGCATAAGATAAGGTAGTTATTTACATAAAGACAACAGTTTACCATGGCACATTAATGTACGTACATAATATAAGGTATGGTTTATTTCCGTATGGTATTTGTTATCTTACACCGGACGCCATACGGAAGGGCAATGAGAGAGTGTGCATGTTATTTTTTAAGAGGTGATTAAGGGCAAAGCGCCCGAAAAGTGCCATAAAACAGTGATTTTCTGAGGCCTACTCCTCCGTAACGGCTTGGTCAATTGGTTTGAAAAAAATATATGTTTATTATAGATTCATGAACAATAATATCAACATATGATTTTTTCGTGCAATTAATACTTTCGTCAAAAAAAAATATTTAGCAATTTCGCAACTTTTCACAACTTTTCCCTACTCCTTCGAAACGGCTTGGACCTTTAGAAACATTTTTACATATAAAAATTGGTGGTTAAATATTCTTCAAAGTGAACATTGCATATGTAAATCAATCAATATCTCGCAGAGAAAATGGATTTAAAGCGCTTTCCGGGCGCTGCTGGCCGCAAATAAATACACAGATTTGCGTACTGCCGCCTAGGCGAGTGCGAGAGTTGCGTTCACATAATTTCGGCCAGATGGTTCAAGGTGGTTATATCGGCTGGTAAATACTGCACCAGAGAGAGATGTACATTAGTGTGGTTCACTGTTTTTTTGGTGATTTTTATTGTTGAAAAACTCGCGATTGACCCCTATCTCATCTGAAGGAAAGCGACGATGTGGTTGAAGATTAAGCGCGCTTGCCTAGAAGTAACCTATTTACTCTTTACTTAAAGATCCCTAGGCAGGACATCCAGATCAGTTTAGTAAGTATAATTTGCTTTAACTATGGGAATAAACAGACAGTGAAGCTTCCTCGAAATCTAGATAACAGGAATCTTGGTCCTCTTCCGTGAGAGACGCCCCGGGCGTCTGGAGTCGTAGTACGATATCTGCGGACGGCGAGCACTACGTAACTCGCCATTCAGCCGTCCGGTAAGACCAAAGCCCAGGTTGAGGGCGCAGTGTGTTTTACATGCGTCTTAAAGAGATGTCTACTGAGCCGGTTAGGACCGAAACTTGTCATGAAAAGAGCATCTAAATTCTTTTGGTTGCCCTTTGCGTTCCAAGAACGCGGTAAAACTCTGGAGAACAGTCTTACAGATGATTGCTTAAAACCTAATGTTACACTTACCCGAATACCCGAAATTGCCCGATTATAGCCGAAACGTTTCGCCAGACGGTAAGCTTAACTAAATATAGAGTTTCTAAGTCTGGAGAACCCAAACGGCTGGAACGAAAAAGTTCTAACATTATCTAAAGTGCCGAAGCTCTAAAGGTATTACGCTTTACTTTTTTGCAATTCAAATAAACGTTGGGTACGTTTCTTTACATGAATTGCAAAAAAAAAGCAAGCTTGGGTTTGCGTACGGCATAATTGGCCTATAAAGTTCGCACTCCTGGGAGTGAGGCATTCTTCATAGGCAGTGCGTAAAAATACGCGGATCTCAATGTCTTGGCCTTTTTACCCTTAGGGTTCCGTACCCTAAGGCAAAAATTGGACCCTATTGCTAAGACTCCGCTGCCCGTCTGTCTGTCGCTAGGGACTGAACCAGGGTCTCATAAAACGTGATAGATAGACTGTTGAAATTTTCAGATTTTTGTTGCCACTATAGCAAAAAATACCAAAAACAGTAAAAAAAGACGTGTGGCAGTCGGGGACTGCCGCGGTAAAGCTATTGCATAGCATTTTTTATCAACTTATGCAATTATAATTATTTATTTATTTTATTTATGCAATATTTTTTTCCTTTGTTTTTTTTTTCTTTGATATTAATTGAAGTTACACTTTTTGAGCGTGGTGACCGGTAAGAAAACAAATGAGTGGGGGGTGTCACTTTTTGAGCGTAGTGACCGATAAGAAAACAAATGAGTGGGGGGTGTTAGGTTATTTTCGTTACAGAATATCTGGATTCGGTCTCCACGCTCAAGGCCCGCGATAGAAGCTATGCAATAGCTTAAAAATAAATATTTACATACAACAATCTTGATATTTTTCCGCTTTTTGCTACGGACGGTACGGAACATTTAGTCACAAAATATAGGTACAGAAGTCAATCTACATACAAAGCGCGCTTAAGCAACGCACACATAGACACCGCTCACAAACACGATATCTCGATCGCGTCTCGGATCACTCGTCGAACAATTCCGGCTCAAACGCTCATTAGTGTGCGTCCACCGAGCGAAGGTATAAACAGTGAAGTGCATACATGAGAAAGACTTTCGAACCTACATATCTATTTTGTGATTTAGTGCAACTGACCTAATGGTTTTTGGGACAAATCAGTTTCCTCACGACGGACGTTTTCATTCAACGCTTAGTGAGCAGTGCTGATGATGAAAATTACACAAAGTAAAGCGCTTGCGTGCATTGCATTCCACGACCTGCATTTTTTTAAAGTATTCATTAAATTACTACTCCCGCTCTAAGGTAGATCGAAATGACATGTCAAAATTACCGATTTAAACCCTTATGTTCTTATACACTATTTCAAACGTTCTCGCAGCCGAGATTCCACGACATCGGGGACCATTACCCAGGAGCCCACCATTACTCACTGTTTAATGAGCCGTTATGGCGCTCTCAATTTAAACGTACTGCAACCGGCTGGCTGCCGTACCAAGCGCCTAAATTGAAAACTTATCAGGCTGTCGTGCGTTTGTATGCCAGTGATGCACTTTTCAACACCGAACTGAATCCGTTGTTGCCGTCCTGTTGTACACCGAAACAGTTGTATGAAAAACATGATCTGTAGTAGTACGACTAATGAACCGCATCTGCCCCGCAGCAAGCCGTCAAAAAACGCACACCTTGAAAGCGCCCTTAGTTTGAAAAGCATCGTATTGTGCGCACCAATACCTAATTTATAACAAAGAATTAAATACTAATTTCCTTTAACCCTATTAGGCCCTCGACAACCCTACCACATTCTGTAGGTACACGTAATCACTTGTTGAGTCAATTGTCCGACACCGAATGACAATTGAATGTATTCAGCGTTTCCGACCCCTTTCACACTTCTCAACTTGGTCATATTACTTTGACATAATGTAACAGCCTTTCACGATTATGATTCAGCGAATTAATTCTAATGAAAAATACGGACGATAAATGAGTAAGGGACAGCTCACACAGTGATGCGATGCTACGCGCAGATGTGATACGATATACAAAACCGGACAAATGTTAGTAAGACTTGATCACGAACGGTTCATTACCATTATCTGTACAACGTTACGCTATATGTTGTTATAGCGGCTACAGAAATGAATCATCTGAGAAAATTTCAACTGTTTAGCTGTCACGTTTCATGAGATACGACTTGGTGACAGACAGAGGGACAGTGGGATCTTAGTATTTGGTCCTGTTTCTACCTTTTAGGTAAGGATAGATCGCACATCAGTAAAATAATTAAAACAAAAGATAACACGCGCAATGGTGTCGTACTGCATATCGAGGCGCAGCGCAAGGCAACCTTTTTTTGTGGGTAAATAATCAAACATGTTTCCCATTCTGAGTGGAGCGAGACGGAATGTCAGACTTATACCAACTAAAACCTGTGTTCGATGGCACAGGTAGGTTAAAAAACATCCTTTTTCGGTTTAGGGCAAATGTTTCCAGCACTACACACCATAGCTTTAGACTATTCTCTGTTTACTCGGAATGCACAACTCTGCAGTGTGTGGTATGTGCCGGACTCATGAAACCAAAGATTTAAATATTGCTGCATCGCGTCGCGTAGCGTAGCAGTGTGAGTTGAACCTAAAGTAATTTATTAAATGTAGGTACCAGAAAAACAGAGCCGTATTTCATTTTGAATTATTGTTACACACAAAGAAATGTGTTAGTGTGGCTGATAGCATTATTATTAACCTGGTAATGGACTTTGTCTTAATTATTTATTGCACACAAATATGTTGGAGGAAAATTATGAGTCTGCATTTTGGTACAACAGACAGTTATTATTCTAACAATTTTTATGAGAAAAATACTATCTTATTTAGTGGCATTACAAATGACTGTCTTATAATGGATAACGCACGATATGCAGCATTAAAATCTTCTGAATCTCTTTTGATATCTAAGAGAAAATAAAGAATATGATTTACCTTTATACAATCCAAACTACAAACTACACAATATTTTGTAATGTCACTCCAAAATACTGCGAAAAATGGTAGCTGAAAAGTGGAGTGGAAATCGGATTTCACGACTTGAACATGTGATGCGGAGAAAACCAGTTATCTCCACGTGAAAATCTCAGAAAACTATAGTTTTCTCCGCTGGTAGGAAAATTTTGAGTAACATACTAAAAATGACTACGTTGAAGACAGCTAGAAAAGGGTAATCATCATTATTATTTCAGCCGAAAGACGTCCACTGTTGGACATATTTATTTATTTAATGTACAGAGGCGGACTTAATGCCTTAGGTATTTTCTGCCAGTCAAGAGACATAGGCCTTCCCCAAGCGTCGCCACAACGACCAATCATGTGCGTCTCATCCACCGCATTCCCGCGACTCTCACCAGGTCGTCGGTCCACCTTGTGGAAGGCCTGCCAACGCCGCGGTTTCCGGTACGCGGTCGCCACTATAGAACCTTTTGGCCACTATAGAACCTTTCGGCCCCATCGACCATCCGTTCTAAGAGCAATGTGATCTGTATCTGGATATCTTCATTCTTGATCTTCTTCTTAGCGTGTCGATGGCAAAACTTACTAAATTCCATGCCTGGCCCAGTATCCACGGCAATGCCACCCACTGATGCTGTCATTAGACGTGAATAGGTTACAGGGCACGTTATGCAGGATGGAAGGTGGAACATGGTCTGTGGAGAGACGCCGCACAAACACTGTAGGTCAAAACCGTCTAGGACCCCTGTGTGGAGATTGTTTTCTTTTTTGATGAAAAGGGTTGACGAAGGAAAATCGAACAATAGTTTTCTGAACCCTACCACGTACAAAACTAAGCCAAAAACAATAATACGATACCGTTCAGTAACATAGCGTGCGATTGAATTAGCGTAAGGTCGCGAGCACACAAGTGGGGTCGCGGGTCGCGGTCGTAAGTATTCGTACGATGTGGGTTCAGACTTAGCCACATGATAGAGAAATACAAAAGGTTAATGCAACTTTGAAATTAATATATTATAATAATTTAGCTTCACTTTTCTCGGATTTATCCTCGACCACATCATCGCTTACGATCAGGAGAGATGGTGGTCAAACGCAAGCCTATCAATAATAATAATTAAAAAAAACTGACCGATATTTGACTATCCAAAAGTGTCTGCAAAAGGTCTGTTTGAAATAAATGATGTGTTTTTTTTTTAAAGAAGCCAGGAAAATGGTATTCTACACAAAACTCAAATTATAACGATTCTGTACACTATAAACTTTATATTCGAAAAACATTTGCTGATTTTCTTTTGCTTGTGTCTAATAAAAAAACTAACCTCGATTTTTTCTTCGAATGTGACAATAGTTTATAAAAAAGCGTGGGGTGCTCGATTTACGAAATAATAGCACAAAGCGCCCCACGCTTTTTTCACAATGATATTAATATTTTTCGTTCATTATTATCATTTTCTACCTATATTGAAAATTATTTTACACTTTTTAGTTTGATATGCTATGAAAGCGTGTTTTTTTTTAGTTTTTTAAACTATTTTTTTTTTAAATGTTTTTTTGTTTGTAGGAGGTAATCTCTGGAAGTACTGGTCCGATTGCTAAAATTTTTTTAACCGATAGAAAGTTGCTTTATTCCTGGGTGACATAGGCTATATTTCAAGTACGTAAGCGACGCCGTGGGCAAAAGCTAGTGTTGTATATGCCTCTTGTATGAACTTGACCTTCTGCCTATATTCATTTCGAGTAAGCGATTTGTTCAAACCGCTCCCGGTGACCTTAGCAAATTAACGTTATGTGCGGCGGTGGCGAATATTGTACATACTCGTAATTTTATCCCTGACGTAGTCTTAAGCGAAGTGTGGGAGAAGCAACATGTGGCTGAAATCAAGGTAGTTTTGAAAGTAAGAACAGTTTTTTGAAGCTGATATTTAAAGAGCATAACGACATCTGCCCCCCTAGCCAAGTTACAATCGAATTCCGTTCTCTAAACGGTAACGCCTCGGTGACAGCAATTGTAGAAAACGATAAGTTGGTAGCCATGTTGACGCGCCTGAGTCGGCCGCTCGTTCTACAATGTAGCGTTTGTATAACAAAGGATGTAGCGTTAAATATTGTAGAAACGATTTTGAACGATGTGAACTTGGCTACGAATTGTCTATTCGTTTGTTCTGACCACGCGACTTTACGTTGAGATGACGTCATTCCCATACGTTTCATCACTTTTCGACAGCGTTAACGATTGCAGAATAACAACTTGGCTAAGCGTGCTGGTTCGAGAAATTAATTACGAATGAAATTATTTAATATCTGATTGAATATGAAATATAATAGTACTTAATCTTTTTTTAAGGTGTGAAGTTATCGTATAAATTCTCCCGCTCTGGGTCGAGAGGGCGTGTCAGACTTTTACTGACTAAAACCATACCTTCCTCGTGCCTTCAGTTGCCTTTTGCGTTCTAGGACTATAGTATCCCTTTCATGCTTTACCATATCAGACATTGGCCCTGCTTACCTTTTTACTGCCCTAAGGTTTGCCAACATCTCTTTAAGGCGCACGTGCACAGTTAAGACACTACGTACCGTTGACGACTCGGGATCGTACTTAGGTATAGGACGAGCGGACGGCGAGCTACCCATTGGTCGTCGTCCGCAAACCCGCGCCTGCAGTGGTTGGATATCGTTTCTTTTTTGTTGAGGTGAAACCTCATCAAACACTCCTCCGACTCTGGATAGAGCATGAGGAAATGTCAGACTAACACTCACTTGCGTTCCTTCAGTTGCTTTTTGCGTTCCAGGGCTGTTATTCTCTTGACCAATCCTTGACACAGCATCAAGACAAAAGAGATATAATCTAATCACTTATTAAGTATTACTTTTCCGCTATTTAGTTTAAACACTTTCTACAATTAGAATCTAGACACTATTTCCTTAGAAAAATGTATTGGTCAATTAGAAGAATATAATTAAGCAGCTATTCACTAGGCTTCCGCTAAAACTTGTCTATTACCCCTTTCTCTGATATATTCGGAATCCACCAAACATTTCTCCGACACTCGTTTTTCTCCGAACGAAGTAAGGAAAATCCGCTACAAAAAGGATTTCCCTTTAACCACAAGTATCTTAATATCATTACCAATCTTGTTCACGTATGTCACATCGTTACCTAATATCGGAACACATGGAAAGGTTAATGACCGTAAAACGTCATGGAATTAAAGATGGCGCCAACGATGCCTGATGGATTGGCGCGAAAAACGCCGAGGATCAAAATGGCTGCCCTTATTTCTGTTATTTATGGTATTCTAACTCAAAATACCTTTCCGATAGAACCTATTATTCGTAAAGGTAGATATGAGAATGGGATATGGGAAAGGTTTCCATTAATCATAGGAATATCGGAGGTTGATTTAACAGGGTTTACAAATGGTGCAAATAATGTAGAGAGGATTCGTATCCCTGAGCTGTGAAAGGAAAAGTAATATAGTGTTCGCGATAAGGGTTTCTATAAATCATTTTTTTGGACTATAGATAGATAGTGGAATATCATATGCGATCGGGCGGACCTATTGAGTTCTTCAATATAAATAAATGATATCGGATTGAAGCTGCCCACTGTAGGACCAACCACTTAATCAAACAGCAAAGAAATCGAGTTATCTAGGTAACCTAAATTATTAAGTATATTTTTTTACATGATATAAACTAGTGTTTAACTGCGAACTCACTTGATGGTAAGCAGTGATGCAAACGTTGATCACTCTAGCCTTGAAGACGCCTAAATTATAATTGGATGGGAAGAACGCAGCAGGCAAATTTCTCCAATCGTTCAAAAGTTGAATTGTCTGATGGTAGACGTACTGATGCAAAATATACAAGGTGTAAGGGACAGCCCTCCACAAACTTTAAGGGCTTGCTCAGTAGACGAAACTGAACCACATTCCACAAAATTTTTTTTCAGGAAACGAAAAAAAAATCCGCCTCACCATACAAAATTAAACTTGATTGGAATGTGGTTTAGTTTCGTCTACTGAACAAGCCCTTAAAGTTTGTGGAGGGCTATCCCTTAATCCTTGTATATAGGTTATAGTCGGCTTTATAATGTTCCCACTGTTGGGACTCAGGCCTCCTCTTTAGAAGAGAAAAGGCAAATTGTATTAAAACAAAATTAGCTAAGTCAAAAAACGTCCGAAAGCTGCATTCACCTTTTGTACTAGAACAATAAAAAAGTTTACGAAAAAATTCTTTACAATTTCCCTAAGTTGGTACCCCAAGAGACTTTTTCATTCACTGAAACAAAGACTAGAACAGAAGGTGTTTACGCGTGCTTGTAAAAGGGATAATCCAACTTAATTTTGGTACCGACTTAAATAATGAACCCTTTACCACGTACCTAAAGTTTGAAGGGTCATTAATTAATTGGAGTAACAAACTTAGCGAAACAAACTCAAGAGTGCTAGAAACTTTAAATGTTCTTAAGTTTTCTTGTAGTTTCGAAGAGTTGGGTACATAAACAACAACTGCGAAACCACAAACACGTGTCTAGTATTTTTATGTAAAGAATTCATGTACAAAATTCCCGATAAGCCGACTTTCTGGTGAAAGGTGAAGGCACGTGAGCATATTCGCAAGATGTTGGTAAAATCATCACCGCGCAAATTGGTTGAATTTGTTTTTTCACAACAGCATTGTTTATTTATATGTATGTATCTAAGTATTTATTTACTATTGTATATACTTGTTTATCTACTGTTTTGTCTATTTATTAAGTTGCACCTGCCATGTTTTGTTTCTGCACCACCCTAAGGTTGACTGGCAGATAATGCCTAAAAGGCATTAAGTCCGCCTTTGTACAGTTTTTTTGTGCGTAAAGCTTTAAATACATGAATAAATAATACAATTTCATAACTCTATCATGAAAATTCACAAAGTTATAAGCTTGATAAGTCAGCAAAACTACATAGTCATTGGGCCGTTCGGGTGGCTGAGGGGTTGTTTTGCACTTGCAAACAGCTCTTTGCTGGTTCCTAATAGCCGCTATGACCTGCCGTGACCTGTGTTGTACTTAGTGTGCGGTGGTGTCCAACTTGTGACCTTTTTAAATATTTTTGGAAAAAAAATATAACATGGTGTAAAAACTCGATATGCAAGCGCACCAAGCACCCCAGACGCCCGCTATTGTACTATCGGTTGCTTCGCATAGACTTCGTAACATTTAGAACGTTCAATTTAAACATTTTTATTTTTGTATGAAATTCTGATGAACCAAAATATATCTATCTAATAAATTTTCAAAAGTTGTTGTTTATGATGTTAGTAACAAGTCCTGAGAGGTTGTCAGTTTTTTTTTTAAATAATCCTGTAGGTATATTATAATCCGAGCTCTCGATTGACCTATGTAGGATGGGGTATACAGGGCATTGAACAAAGTCTGTTATTATGGCACTGTATCATCATTTGTCATTCGATCGGTCGGCTCTTCTATCGCGAGCTTACTAATTACAGCTGTCGTGTAACGTATGGTTTTACACACATGGACGACGGAAATTATTTTGTAGTTTGTCATATATGTAAATTGTAATAAAACAACATGTTTTTCCTTGATAAGAATAGTATTGAAAATGTCAATTCAGTTCACGAAATATAATAGATTAGAATAGCGTTTATTTTTTTATTTATCAGTTACTTGCTATACTTACAGTATGCACCAAAGCGTATAGCAAGCCAACAATCAATGAACTAAAAAATTTTATACAAATATTTATCATTTATTTGCTGTTATACATAAATATGTCAAATTTCGGTTAATTATTTATTGGACGGAAGCAATACAAGATACAACAACATAAAATAATAACAATAAAAAAGAGTACAGAAATACAATACATTTGCGTTGAGCGTGTCCACACCGAAAGGGTCTCCAACTTAGCAATAATAATGATCAGACCTTATTTTTAACGAAGGCGAAGAAGGAACAGTAGTGGCTACTAGTCAATTAAAGTCTGACATGCCCTCCGACTCCACCCAAGAGTGAGAGATGTCATTGGATGATTTCACATCTAAAAAAACCCACAAAAGAGTCCTTTTTCATTTGAATTATTCTGTCAGATGAGGCCACCGGTTATTATTCTAATTCATCTCATTTACAGTCTTTTACAAAGAAATCTCTAAAGCTCCTTGAAGTGTAAGACAAATGCTGACTGAATAAAATTACGCGAACCAGACAAATTGGTCATTGAGGCCCTTGTCGACGAGATATTTGAAAAATTCATGAGCCGAGTAAGATTTGAATCTCATCCTATTAGCCAATTACAATAATTGTAAATACATTGACTTTGATAAAAAATAAAAAACGAGTACCTACTTAGTTTTTTAACCGACTTCAAAAATAAGGAGGTTCTGTGTTTAGCTGAAAGATTTTTTTTTCTTCTGGTTTGAAATCGTGAGAAAGATTTCAAATTATTTTATTTCACGGAAATATATAAAAAGTCAGAAGCTAGAGTTTAATTCCAAAATTATGATCGTTTCCTATGGAGGAGAACCTGCAAGAAACTCCATAGATATATATTTTTTTTTAATTTCAGGCTGGGCGCTAAACGCTCCCATGAGTCGCACATCAACCCCCATTTCTTTATTCCTTTGTATTAAAAAAACTCGTTTGATACTTGTGAAAATTTGTCACTCCAGCACTCAGCTCCTTAACATCAGATTCCACGTCAGTCGCAATGACAAGCTTCATCTACTTATATCAAAATGTACTACTCCTAGTAGTCACACAGAAAACAGAAAACAAAAAAATCATTGCACCAAAAAAGCAGTTTAAATTGGACTGTTAAAACTGCAGCGCGATACGAACTTCAATTAACTTGTGTCCACTACGTGATATCGGTGCTCAGGACCGAGAGGAAACAATTTTAAAAGTTCTTTTTTTATTTTTCAGCCATATATTATTAGATTATGAAACTAGGAACCACTTTGTTCATTCTGCTTAACATAATATCATTGATTTTGCTCCAAACGTTTTGATAATTTTTAAGTAAGTTACGTTAGTTTTTTTTTTTTGGGTAATACTCATCCAAATGACATCCCCTTTCCATCCATCCATCAGCCGCTGTGCAAAGCGGGTGATGGTGTTAGACTCTTACTGACTAAAAATCCCACCCCGTTCCTTTTTGCCTTTCATACCGGGGCCGAGCCTTCCTTTCAGAAGCAGGCTCTTGGCCCTAGTAGGCTTCGACCCAGCTGGGTCTCTGCTGCTGCTGACAACTACCTGAGGCGCGCGGGAACAGTGCGCCGTCGACGACTTGGGCTCGGTCCAGACACTTACCGGACGGTCAGACAGCAAGCTACCCATTGCTTGCCGTCCGCAAGCCCGCGCCTACGGTGGCCGGAAATCGGGATCAGAATCCCGGCGACGGGAATAGTCAGCTATTATGTACATTGTACACATTTGCGACTCTTTATTAACTATTAGCTTCTACCAGTGGCTTCACTTGCGTGAAAATAAAAATATAATCAGCCAAAGTCAGTCAATGATAAATTATCATTTCACTGGTGAAATAATTTTTAAAATCGGTCTAGTTGTTTTGAGTTTTTTCATCTATATATATAAATAAATCTGTAAAAGTTTTTAGTTGTACGTGCATCACGTAAAATGCACGAAATCGACAGATTTTACTACTGATACATTAAAACTGTGTGTAACATGATATATTACTTAGGCTTTGTTTCATTACAATCGGATAACTATATCGAAAGATACATTCATTGACCGAAAAGCGGTATGAAATTCGCCGGGTCAGCTAATAACAAATAAAAATACAAATAGCGTAGAAACACTCCCTAAATGCATGTACAAATATATAGATAATATTTCAGGATGGACAAAATCTACACTTAGAAATACCGTGACTAAATAATTGCAATTTGTGGCAGGTGAGTAAGAAAGTCTTCAAACATTTATACAATTTGTAGACTTTCTTGAATTTAAGATTAAACTTAAAATGTACTCGTATTTCTCTCGTGTTTCTTAGGCATAATTCTGGCTTTTTTGGTTTCCGAGTAAAATTTTAAGTTACAACAGTTTTTATTTAGGTCACTTACATTCTAAAGTTGCAACAATTTTACTACATGATTTATTACTTAAAAGACTAGAGCAGTAGTTAAACACAAGACATCGCCGTTAATTAAATCAAAACTTAAGAATATTACTTACTTCACTACATCCAACAAAGACCAGCAGGATAATCAGGTTTTTATTTCAAATAACCTTACCTGTAACAAAAAATAAAACACCAATTAAACAAAGGTTTAATTTCTTAAAATCAACACACTATAGATATAGTTAGTTAAGAGTATCCGGCTCGAACGACCAACAACCATAAGCAAGAATTTCAATTGGTCTTTCGCTCTGATCCTTTAATGTCGTTTGTTACGTAAGTTTTAGGGTACGATGGGACCGACATACGTGTGAATTATAAAAGTCCCTATTTTTTTTTAAGAAATAAAAAAAGCATTGGTCTTTCATTCCTACTTAGCCAGTTCTATAAACAATCCTAATTCCGTTTGTATTTTCTCGTATCAACAAACACTCGCTAAAAAGAAAACGAAAGAGGAACAGTTTACAGAAGACTAATTAGTTTAGTCCGATCGCTTGCCTGGTGCACTCATCGGCGTCGCTTTTGTAAATCTTACTAACAGCCAATTAATTGATACTCGCTTTGTTTGACAATGATAATTGGATCGGAATATTCTCTTAGTCGTCAATAAAGGCAGTTTTAAAATGCCAGTCGTTCGAGCGATAAAGAGGGATGGAGCTTTACGCCCTATCTATGCTCCATCCCTTTAACAGTTCAGTTTAAGTCGTCAAATGGATCGCATTAAGATATTGTAGTAGCACTGCAGGACAATAAAAGCAGTAGTGGCCCAATGGTAAAACCTCTGTTGCAGGTCGAGAGTTCAAAGCCAGACAGGCGCTGTAGTTTGTGTAATTTATTTCATCACCACTGCTCTCAAATCGTAGAAAAGTGACATGTTTTAGAAACAAAAATTCTAAGACATGTGACATCCACCAACTCGCAATGGGCTGCTGGTGGATTACAGCCCATTCCTTCTTCTACAGAGAAGGCTAAGGCCAGCAGTGGGAACACTATAAGGCCGAAGATACGCAGGCTATGTTAAAACCTGACACTGCTGATTGATTGATGTATGTAGACATTTTCCCTCGTGGATACTAGTCAGAAAAGTTATTAGCAATAAATGATAAACGATGTTAATTTTGCAAATAGGTTATAAAAAACACTTTTACACGTCAATTTTTTCAACAGTTTAATTTGTTAAATCGCAAGCGAGCGCGGCGCTCTCTCATTATCTTTCTATTGTGTCTCTAATTACAGCATTCAAAAGGTTAAACTAGATGAAGCCGGTGTTTCCTAGCTGCCTGCCCTGAGAAGAAACATCGAAACCAACTAAGGGTCTCTTAAGTCCATACAGCAAATAAGTAATGGTCAAATCAAAATTTATTAGTGTCTTCATATTGTTACTACATTGTGTGTATCTACGAGTGTGTATGCCAAATAAAATAGTTTTCTTTCTTTCAAATCACATGAGAACCATATAGATTAGTATCTAAGTTGGTCTTTTGATGAAAGAACCAGACAGATTTGAGTGGACCTGTCCAGTCAGTGAAAGCATTTATCAGTATTCGTAAAGCTCAACTCAGGACTACTAAGGAGCTTAACGACTTGACGAACAATATTAAGGAAAGGACATTTGGGCAGGCCGCAGAAATACTCAAAAGTTCTCACATTAACAAAATTGAAGGAAAATATATAAAATAAAGTTTACAATATTGCAATACTGTAAAGGCGCCGCACATTCCAGAATTCACCAAAATAACATGATATTTCAGCAAAATTGTATGTTATCACCACAAAATGATTATTCGATAAGTCATACCCATATCAAATGCTGACTGTACTTTTTCACATAAGCGATTCGAATACTCCAAGCCCGAGGGTTGCCTCGGAAGTAGTTCAGAAAATGAGAATTTCCCGTACACTTCCGATCAAAGAAACTATAAGGTTTATGAGTCCAATACTATAGAGGTTGTATTTACTCTTCGAGCACAAAAAGTTTTTCAATAAACTTATTCGAAAACTAACTCCTATCTCTGCCATTTTTGGCACGTAATTTACTGTTTTCCGCACTAGTACAGAAAAGTGCGCACAATTTATTTCGTTTATCATACTGGTCACTAAGCAACCCGCACTAGTCGCCGGACAGACCTTTTATTTATTTCTTTGTAAGTGTTGAATAACGTCGTCTGCTACACGTGAAAATCTGTCACTTCAGCACTCGGCTCCAAAAAAACCCTCGCCTGAAGCTCGGGCGAGTTCCACCTCGGTTGCAATGACAAACTTTCTTCACTTAAATATAAAAAAAATGTACTAAACTCATTGTACTCGTATGTTATTATTTTAATAACGTAATCCAGTTCCTTCAAAGCTATTTTATTTTTATTAGTAAGTAATCTTAATACCGATAAGTGATGATGAAAAAACTACAGGAAATTGAAAAGATTGTTGATAACTAGACCTTGAGCTCTCTGTTCTTAGAGCGTAACGTAACCATAACGTAACTATACAAGTTTATGTAAACAAAACTCATATAAAATCTGTTAAAGATGCATCGTTCAGACTACACCGGTAACGGTTTAATCGAGTGAGTGTTCTGCGAAGGAAATTGAACAATTCAGGGCGCATCTCTAGGGAGATCTCTGTGATTAAATTTTGAACCGTATTTTTTATTCAAATAACATTTCTATCCAAAACTCATTTATTCGAAATTACTATTTAGCTATCTACTCAGAGATTTAATAAACCAAGATTGACTTAGCTTGACAGATAAACCTCTAAGAGTTGATCCGGAATTCCGAACAAACTACTAGGAATTTCCCTGGAATTCAAAACATCGTCGGCTTCTCAATTCAAAGGCGTAATCAGTTGCTACAATAACGCAAAACCGGAGAGAGGCCCTTTCTAATATTTTCCCGAGAATCTAAAGGAAAACGCCTAAGGGAATCATTTGCGAACATTTATGAAGCGATATTAGGAAAGTGAATCTAAAAATAATATCTTGAGGTTTTTCTCTATACCGGGGGAAGGTATAATCAAATTTTAATCTTCATGATCGGTGGGTAGTTAAGATGGTATCTGTAATTTTAACGATCTCATTATAGCACAAGTGTTTGCATAAAAACATTGGGGAACAAAAATAAACGGTCTAAGTTATTATAGAAGAGGCCAGATAACCGTGGAATAAAGTACATTGACCTTTTTCTAATATATCTGCGTAGGTACCCGAAAAACAAATAATGAAATGCATTTCATTACGAGATCATGTAAAGGATCGCGATACATGTCGATTCAAGACAGCTTTAAGGCTTATAGTCCCTTGAACCATCTGGCCAAAATTATGTGGACGCACCTCTCGCACCCGCCTAGGTGGCAGTACGCAAGTCTGTGCATTTATTTTTTTGACAGGCCTCTTGGTCTAGTGGTTAGTGACCCTGACTGCTATGCCGGAGGTCGTGGGTTCGATTCCCACCCAGGACAAATGTTTGTGTGATGAGCATAATCATTTGTTCTGTGTCTGGGTGTAATTTATCTATAATATGTATGTATTTAGAAATATATAAGTATGTTTATCAGTTGTCTTGTACCCATAACACAAGCTCTGCTTAGCTTGTGACTAGACGGCGTTGTGTGATAGTTGAGGAATATTATTATTATTATTATTTTTATACACTTATTTATCTCAGGACCATGAGGTCCTGGACCTTTGGAAGGCATACGAGGAGCCGAAACCAACTCGCAGAGGCCCTTTTAGCTGCTTCTAATGGAACGTGGTACCAACCGGCGATTATCCCTGTATGCGCTATGCTAGTGCATCCAAGAACAACCCCCGGTTGAAGGGAAACTATTGCAACATGTGGAAAACTAATATAAGGCTATGGTTTTTGGAGTCTTAAGTGGACTGGTTACCAGGAACTATGTTGAGACTATGGCCCCTGCCTAAACAATGTTTTTAATTTTCATCGATAAAAAGGCAAGGGGTGACTTGCACACTCATCAAATGGGCCCCCAAAATGGTCGCTAGCACGAAGTGACGTAGCAACAAGTATTATTATTATTTGCGGCCAACAGCGCCCGGAAAGCGCGCGGCTGACCTTTAAATCCATTTTCTTTGCGAAATATCGATTGATTTACATATGCAATGTTCACTTTGAAGAATATTTAACCACCAATTTTTATGTGTAAAAATGTTTCTAAAGATCCAAGCCGTTTCGAAGAATTAGGGAAAAGTTGCAAAAAGTTGCGAAATTGCTAAATATTTTTTTTAGACAAAAGTATTAATAGCACGAAAAAATCAAATGTTGATAATGTTGTTCATGAATCTTTAATAAACATATATTTTTTTCAAACCTATTAACCTGGCCGTTACCGAGGAGTAGGCTTCAGAAAGTCACTGTTTTATGGCACTTTTCGGGCGCTTGGGCCCTATAGGATCACGATACACGTCGATTCAAGACAGCTTTATGTCTTTATTTACGTTTTTGAAATTAAGAATGTCAACAAATTTAGGATACCTTAGTTATTTTGTTAGCTTGTGCTCGGTTTAATTTTGTAGAATGTAGAATTAATTCTAGGTTTTAGGTTTGAGCTTTGATGCTAAAGAACCTCCACAATTTATTTTACTTTCAGAAATATCGTTGTAAAACTTTAATTAGTATCCAGTCCTTTTCCATAAGGGGTCACCTTTTACCTATACGTCAGATGAGCAAGTCCAATGACCTGTAGGTAGTAGTCGGAGTCGCGTACAAACTACTTATAGGTCATTGGACTCGCTCAGCTCACGTTTTCTTAAAGAAATTAATTTCGTACATGCATAAATTAATACGAGTTTTGAAAAAAATATACTTTATTTTTTAATTTTATCTTTACAAATCGATTGTGTTTCATGTACCGGGTCGACCCTCCATGGGATTAAAACGATCTAAAAACGGTGTATAAAAATACCATTAGGGCATTTCTTCTGTGCATAGCTTATCATGAATTTTCACTTAACCTCCTAAAAATGGGCGTTATTAAATATAGTTTTATCGCCATGCCTTCACGACTCTGGTGCGAACAATAAATCAAGTCTCTACATAGAAACTGCGCTAATGCGCACTGGCGATGACTTAATGGGTTCTTACATTCATAAATTACAGAACAGAACTCTGGTCATAACTCATGGAAAATAACTATTTTTCAACACAAAAAATAATATCTAGATATAGCTGATATTTTATTTACCTGTATATGGGGCCTCTTTTCGGGGCTGAATAGTAGCACGATTTTTTATAGTGTTTGTGGAAGTTTTTTTTCTTTATTACGGATAGGCTCGCGTTTGACCACTATCTCACCTAATAGTAAGCGATGATGTGGCCGACGATGAAACACGCTTGCCTAGAAGTAATCTGTTCACTCTTGACTTAAAGACCCCTAGATTATAGCTATCAGGAAACACAGACTCCGGCAGGGAATTCCACTACTTAGTTAGCTGTACGCATAATGAATGTAGTATGAAGTGAGTCGCTAGGAAATTCATTTAACGGCATCTTCCATTATGCGTACCTAATTATGTGTTAAAGTGCTATATTCATTTTTAATTATTATTTTTAAGTATCTACCTAATTTTATATACCCAACTAAATTTTGCAAAAAAAAAAACTAAATTGTAGTACCTATGTCTTTGTCTCACCAATAATTTATTTGCAACGATCATAATTATAATATTTATTTAAACTTTATATATTATAGCAGTAGTATATAGGCGGACTTAATGCAACAATGTATTCTGAACCAGTAAAACTTTGGAATAAACAATAGTACACTATGGTAGGTGTGCACAATAAATATGAATAAATAGTAGAAATAGGAAACAGGATGAAATACTCATAACATTTAAACTCTGCTCCCGATGCCGGTGAGATACTGTTGTTTTCTTTTGTTTAAATATTTAAAAATATAAAAAACATTTAATGAAAAAAAAAACTGTATACAAGGATAAATATCAAGTTATTAAACTTTTAAAATAAAATATAATACTTATTCAGTTAATTCCCCTCAAGTTTACAATCCTCTGTAACTACGGGTACATGGCGACAGTATGAACAACTTCATACAAACCAAATATACACAAACTGCACAGAATTCGTACCTGGCGTGTATCTGTTGAAACGTCGACACACAGTGGGTCGTTAATCTGAACGGCACTGTACACCATATGTGAAGGGACAATAGCTGTAAACCTAGCCTACCAAAAACCAACCGTACGACGAATACCGAAGGTACAGTTTTGGGTGTGGTTAGTTTTCGTGTGTAGTGATGAGGGCTCGAGTAGTAAAATGACTTTCGTGTTACGTTTGCTCGAATAAAATTAAATGGTGTTGCTTTTTTGGTTGCGTCAGATTGTTTTGCATAGGTTTTATTGTTTTTTTTAAACGAATATGGAAAGTTTTATTTATTAACTAGCTGCCACTCGCGGCTCCACCTCCGTGAAATTAGTACTTTCCATCTTTAATAGGCGATTCCCATACAACATTATTTATTTGATTGGAATTGTGGCTACTGGAAACAAGCACCCTAGAAGGTTGGATATGCCCAGCGTCACGGTAGGTATATGCTGAGCAACGGTCTATCCTTGCTTAGATGCGACGCATAATTTGGATTAGGCGAAACGGAATTATTTTCTAAACTATTGGAATCGATTTAGTTACTGATTCTGAACAAACTATATTCATGTTACGTGTTTACTAAAAATAATGCCATATACAAACAAAAAAATCCCCCTTTGTTATTTTAGGTTTTTTTTTCGGTGAGAAAATCATCCAATGACATCCCCTGCTCTTGGACGGAACGGGAGATAGTATCACTCTTACTGACTAAAAACCCACCCCGTTCCTTCGTGCCTTCATACCGGGGCTGAGCTATCTTTCGAAACTAACCCTGGCCCCAGTAGGCTTCGACCCAGCTGGGTGGTGCTGTTGCTAACAACTCCTTAGGGCGCGCGGGAACAGTGCGCGCCGTCGACGACTTAGGTTCGGCCCGGACAGTTACCGGACGGTCGGACAGCGAGCTACCCATTGAACGCCGTCCGCAAGCCCGCATCTACGGTGGCCGGAAATCGGGATCGGAATCCCGGCATTATTATTTTAGGTAGTCATCAACCCTAGCCTTTTCCCAAGTAGCTGGAGATCAGATTCCAGTATATCTGGATGCGGCGGAATACCTGTGTTTTATTATTTTAGGTTGAATAGTTAGATAATAGTGACGGATGACTCCAATACCTGAAGTGAATAGCGATCAATCATTCAACAAGTCGAAATATCAAAACAGATGTATTGTTCAATTCAGAAAGCATCATAAATGGAAGTTTTATTTTACCAGCCAAATTTGTTTTCATAACTGCTTTTATTGCTTTTAGAAACCCGTGTTTCGAGTTTAATCTAACCAAAATAAAAAGATAAAGGGTCTGTAGGACTGAGAAAATGTTCGAAAAAATAAAACCTCAGATACATTAAGGGACAAAATGTCCCCACAACATGATGCGCAACGCTGTCAAATTATCCGACAACATGTCGATTGTCACGTGAATGCGTTGTAAAATGTTGGGAGCAAGTTGTGGGACACTGAGCAACGTTGCAACGTCACGTTGATTGAGCGTTGCGCGTCACGTTGGCTTACATTTTGTCCCTTTGTGTATCTGTGGCTTTACTGCAGTCCTGGAACAAAAAATGTAACTGAAAGAACACAGGTGGGTTTTATTCAGTAAAATTCTGACAATTTGTCACCTACCTAGACTCTCCCACAATGAGAAAAATAATTTGATAATTTCCCACCAAAAATAAAAACTTTGATATCTTGGTTCTTCTTTTATTAAAATCTCCAAAACTGATCCCTTGAAAAAGAATGCTCGTCACAAAGCAAGAATCGTGAATTCTGAAATGCACAAACAACACTTGCACATGCTATTGAATTGTAAAAATGGTCGGTAGAATTTTCTCCTTTTTTCATATTTACCAGCCGCAATATTTACATATTCTTCGGTATAAAAGTTGCTATGAATCCAACGCTTGACATACTAAGCCAGGGTTTCACAAGATGACAGTATCGTTGAAGCACGTCACCGAGTAAAACCCGCCGAGAACTGACGAAATATGTAAAAAAGTTCACGAAGAAATAACATGAATAAAATAACTTTCTAAAATAATGTGAGGTTATGAGTTTTTATGTGTAAATGTGTGAGTTATTGGGCCATTTTTTTTGTAATTCTAACTACACTTTACATAATAAATGTGAATACATACCATTATGAAATACATAAAGTACAGTACAAACGAAATATCTTAACCGTTCTGAACTTCGTGCAATTGCTTCCGCAGTAATTCTTAACTGTTCTGAACTTCGTATGATTGCTTACGCAGTAATTCTTTTTAGGAATTATTTAAGATCAATGCGTATTGCGCAATAGTTCGGAATTTCAACTTCAAAGTGTGTACTGTACTGTAAGTAGTTAAATTTTGTAGTATGTAGTAGTTCTGTCATATTTAAGTTTACAGTTATTTAAAACAATATTTTTGATTTAATTTCATGGTTTCAGGATCAAAACGAAACAAAATGTCTGTGGTGTTTTTTTTTTTGGTATTGGTAATCATCAAATAACTTTTTCCATTCTGTGTGGAGCGAGGAGAGTAAGACTTTTACTAACAAAAACCCACCCCTGTGTTCCTTCAGTTGTCCTATGCGTTCTAGAGCCGAGCTCTAGTGCCGCGATGGCTTTAGCTTTCTCTTTCAAACAATACCAAAACCTTGGATGGTATTAAATATAACTTTTTGTGTAATATAACAGCTAAGCAGTAACTTTACCTCTAGATATTAAAACATCGGTACCTATTTTGAGCCTAATTGATCACGAAAAAACTTGCAAATGTGATTCTAAATCCTTTATCAAGAGCTAATTATACATTGGTTAAAACCAGAACATTTCAATAATAAAATTTACTCATAAGACAACACTATAAATATTCATCTAAGGTACAATCACAACCAAAAATATCTCACACTTAAACGACAAATTCAAAAGATATTTTCTCACTAAGCTACGATTGTAACTTTGATAAAAGCCCTGCTTCATACTAGAATGATTGTGAAAATACTGCGTTTGTAACATTACAATCTTTCTTCTTTTTTTTTTTATTTAAAACGTTACTCCACACTAGGCTTTACTCCTGTATCTTTGCTGCTATCGCAAATATTTAAACTCACATACACAAGACATCCAAATCAGTAACAACTATCCGCAATAACTGTAGGCTATACAAATAATTTTCTTTCTTTCTTACAAATATTTTTTCCCGCGCGGGATGCGAACCCGCATTGCAGCCCCCTAGTCAAGTTACGACCGTTTCGTTTCGATTCTCTTGCGCAGAACACTTCAAGTTGGCCAAATCTCTAATTCCTTTGTTTTGACAACATGACAGATCGTTGAGATGACATCAGAACAATGGAATTGAAGGCGTGGTCAGCTTACAACGTAACTTGGCTAAGGGGCAGGAACCAATCGCTCAACCGTGTCATTTTTCTATCAAAACTTTAGGAGAAAATCGCAAGTGAATTTTGTTTTGTAATATATTTATGCTTAGGACTGTACCTACATATAACGCGACGACGCATACTGAATAATAAAATATTATACTTTTAAATACGCACTTACCCCACCCAGCTTATGAAATGGTTATATGTAATTAATTAATTTTAATTTCTTTGCTACTCGCTATTAAAATACTTGGAATATCTGGTCGTAATAAAATTAATCTAATAAACTTCATAACGGCTCTTACCTAGTTAATATTCTTTGTGGAATAACTATTAAAAGATTATTGGAGTAATATAATATTAATTTTAATAACTCCGAGTTATAATATAATAATAATGAGCGTTTTTAAAAAGGAGGATAACTGTAATGAACGTGGTTTATTCGTCAGCCTAGCCAGGGAGCGAGAGAAAAAGAGTGAGGTGCAAGTACATAGCATAGCATGGTCAGCATTTTAATGTTCCCACTGCTGGGACTCAGGCCTCCTCTCCAGGAGAGGGAACGGGTCTAACCCACCACGCGGGCCCAGTTTGGGTTGGTGAAGTCACATTAGGGCCATGGGTCGAATTCTAAAATTCACATGAGAGCTGGTGGGAGCCATGAGGATCTGATGGATGTAAGACGCCCAGAAGTGGCGGCATTTGAGGGAGGTCTATGTCCAGTAGCAGACGTCTTCCGGCTAAAAAGATGATGATTATGACCATGGATTCAAAAGGAGGAAAGAAGTGATTTTCAAAAGCACCTATTGCAAAAACTGAAAGCAGCAGAACATGAAGATTTTTAGGAATAAATTAGCAATACCAAACTGAAAAGTTAATTTAATTTTAACCCTCAAAAAGCCGTGGGATTATTGGAACACCGTACCATGAATTAATTGAAAAGGGTAAATTTCTTGCGATTTCCTTCCTTATCAAAGAAGCGAGTTAATTCTGATAAGACGCTAAGATTAGTATTAACTTGATGATTTTTAATTGCGAACGTGTTTTATTTAATAATTAATTAGAACTTTGGAACCGTGTCATTGGCTTCAAAACGTATTACCGCCTACCTATAGTATATTTAATATATATTTTTACGCTAATATAATAAAGAGAATAAAGTAAAGAGTTTGTTGTTGTTTTTTTTTTTAATAACTTTTTGTAGTAGTAGTAGTAGTATCTTTATTCATAACTAGTTTTTTCCCGTAGCTTCACCCGCGTACATATAATTCCCTTAATATAATTCCCATAATATAATTCCAAAGAAGACAAAAGTTACATTACGGTGTGAGGACACAGAGCTATACAGTTCGTATATCACTATCTCTTTCTTACACCAGATTCATGAAGTACTTATTTAAAGTGAAAGCGTCAGGGTAATTTCTAAAATTGATTTTTAGAAAAAAATAATATTTTTTTGAATGGTTATTTCAATGGGGTTTCCGTAAATAAACACGTATTACGACCGCCAATGATATTTTAATGAACTTATAACTTGACATTCATCTGCAAAATGTAAAAAAACTTAAGAAAGGAGGGCTACATTGGGAAATCTTCCTTAAGACGTCAAAAACAGTGATTTTGAGAGGTTGCCCGGCCTGTCATGGATTGACTAGTACAAGTACAACGGTCTGGCCGTTTAAAACTCGTGCGTGGAATAATAAGTAGCAGAAAATTTCTGTTTTTCTTTTTATAAGCGAAGTCTTGAAAACTAGTCGTCGACGGCGCGCGCTCAAGGAGTTGTTAGCAACAGCATGATGAACTAGGGTTATTTAAGTCAAGAGTGAATAGGTTACTTCTAGTATCTCATCTTAGACCACATCATCGCTTATCAAGAGGTGAGATAGTGGTCAAACGAGAGACTATCAACAATAAAAAAAAGTTTAGACATGTAAGCTTTAAAATATAATTGGTTAAATTGTTAAATAGAACAATACTTCGTTAAGATAAAGGACAATTCATTACAAAAACCCTCTAAAAAAAAAACAAAATTTAAGGTTCAACTCCGCAGCGGAGGGTTAAAACATGAAGCAGGAAGTGCGTACGGAACACCCCCCCACCCCCCTTCACGTTTTCAGTTTCCGCATTGCGTCTCCTTTTAACATAATGTTAGTTATTCCAGTTATCTACTCGAGTGTTTTAGATTTAATTATATGAGTAGCTAATAGATTTCATGGAATAGGGTCTTTGAGAATGCTGTTACCTAATTTAAGTTGATTTTAAGTCTTTGCTATATGACACTGGTTCTAGATTTATTAAGTATAAATCAATGAGTTTATCGCCAGTTAATATCATAATAATCGTTTTATTAGTGACCGCGGCTTCACTCGCGCACATAAAATATAACCTATATTGTCACTAGGGAATAAAGCAACTTTCTATTGGTAAAAAAAAATTAGCAATCGGTTCAGTACTTTCAGCGATTAACTCCATTAAAAAAAAAAAACTTTAGCTCTTTATAATATTACTAGCTTTTGCCCGCAGGTTCGCCTGCGTACATAAAATATAGACGATATCACTCAGGAATAAAGCAGCTTTATGTCGGTGAAAAAATTTTAGCAATCTGTTCAGTACTTTCATAGATTACCTCTTACAAACAAAAAATCATGAAAACAAAAAAAAAAAAAACTTTACCTCATTATTATACTAGTGTAGATAAGTGCAGACTAGTTTCTGCTAGTGGCTTCGCCCGCGTAAAAGTAGGTAGATTTCTTCAAACAAACTTTGAACCCCTGTTTCATTTCTTTGGCAGACACAAACAAAAACAAACAGGTCTTTTTGTACGTAAGAGTCTGACACTATCTCCCGCTCCGCCCAAGAGCGGGGGTTGTCATTGGATGATTTTTTCCCACCATAAAAAAGGGTGAATTTGGAAAATCCGCTCTTAATTTCACGCTCCTAGAACCAGTAGTTTTGACACCAAAGCCAAAACCAAAATCTGTTTCAAGTATTTCTTGCTTCGCTCACGAGTTGTGCTTTTCCTGGTATAAGAAATGGCTTAGACCAACTCTTAACTATTTAAACACTTCGTCCGAAGAATCGCCAAAATTAAGCGGAATTTAGCAGAGAAAATTGCTCGTCAAACAATAGATGGTCGATGAGGCCGAAAGGTGTTGGTTCGCGACCGCATACTGGAAGACGAAACGTTGGTAGACCTTCTACAAGGTGGACCAATGACCTTGGTGAAATGGATGGATGAGAGACGCACAGGACCAGTCATTGTGGCGACAGTTGAGGGAGGCCTGCTTATGTCTTTCGGCTGAAACGTCGATGATGACGAAACAAATCTTAAGCGGATTAAAACTTTAACAGATTACCCATTACAAAAATATGAACAAAAATTTTACTCAGCTCTTTTTATTTGATCACTGATGATTTCAACTATAAAAGTCGACGCTTGAAAGGCAAAATTACTAAGCGACATTGAGTAGACTTTGCAAAGAGTGATTTAAAGTTATTAACACACATTTTGTAAAGTTTTTCTGCTCTTTGTCGCTTAGTAATTTTTGCCTTCCAAGTGTCGAAGTGCACCTCTACGTAATTCCAAAATGTTAATCTTTTACAATTATGTACAACACTCTTACCAAAACTTTAATCACTTCCTGTATTCGTGAAAATAAAAAATAAATGTGCACCGTAATTATGCATTGTCATTGTTAGAATTAAAAGTATGAACTTCACCTAGTTCAACGTATTGCCAAGGACAATCGATTGCTACGGCGGCCATTATAGCAATTTATATAAATATAACCTTTGCGAACTAGGGCTTTCAAATACCGGACTTTTTCAATACCGGTATCAATACCGGTATTAGAATATTCAATACCGTGATCACGTGATCACGGTATTGAACTCAATTTTTTTTTTTTATTAGTGCTTGACTGTAATACCTTCTCATAAGAACTTTAATTAGGACATTAATAAAGCCATTTAAATACGTATTTTTGTTTTCGAATCAGTCTTTATTCTCTCTTAACCGTTCTAATAAGGTTCTAGTAAGCATGGCGCTACCTACCATTTACCCACCTATTGTTTACCGGCGATTAGCAAATAAGGTAGGTTAAAACCATAGATCTGCCTAAGGGTTATGCTTACTTGACGCTTGAGTGCATACGTTCGATACGTATCGAACGTATGCACAGCCATTGGAAGCTAGCGATTAGAAAATATGGCAGCTTAAAACCATTAAGCTGCGTAAGGTTTAGGCTTATTTGACGCTGTAACTTGTTTACGACAGTTCTAATAAGGTTAAAACGCAGGTTCAAGTAAGCATAGCGCTGCCGTACCTATTGTTTACTGGCTGATACATTCGGTACGTACCTATACTACCCTTAAAAGTCAGCAAGCATCAAGACTCGGTGTCTTTCTTATTAATATAAGAATATTTCCTATGTATTTATTGTACCAAACTACCAATTAAATGTATAATTTTGAATTGTTACTTTTGACACGTGGTAGTTAATAAGTACTAATTAGGCAAAATTAATAATAATTGAAGTTAGAAAACAAAGCCACATTCAAATCGCTGAAATATTAAATTTTTACTATTTAATTGTAGATCTAACGGATAACGTGATTAGTTAAAGTAAAAAAGACATTAATCAAAGTGGAAAATGTCACAAGTTTAGATGCTTCTATCTGTTGTGAATTCATGACTCGTCAACGGTTTTTACAAAAAAAAAACTATTGCGGGATCCGTTGAGAATTGAGACAAACTATAGGTGTACCATGTTGCTCGTCAAGATCACAAACTTATCAAAAATACACAATGACCAAATTCACATGCACATGTTACCCGGGCGCTTTTGAAATACTGACTAACAAAACAATAACGTCGTAAAGAGCCTATTACACTACGCGTTATTCAGACCGTTTTAGTCTATGGTTCTGATAAATGATCTTTATTTTGCAAGTAGGTTTTATAAAAACACATTCACACGTCAATTTTTTTCTCGTTAATTAAAACTTGATGAGGCCGGTGTTTCCTAGCTGACTACCCTGAAAAGAAACACCGAAACAAACCTTTTAAAGTCCATACAGCAAAACATGTAGTGGTAAAATCATATTATTATGAGAACCATGTAGATTGAGCCTGAGATGGTCTTTTGTAGAAAGAACCACACAGTTCTAAGTGGACCTGTCCAGTCAGTGCAAGCATTTGTTAGTGTGCGTGTAGCTCAACTCAGGACTACTAAGGAGCTCAACGACTTGACGAACAATGCCAAAGAAAGTGAATACATTTGGGTAGTGGGGCATCAAATACTCAAAACTGCCAGACATCATGTGAAAATAAAAAAGAAAAGAGTAGTCCACATAGTTCTTACATTCACAATAATATTTACAATTTACAAAAGTGTAAATACTGCAAATTGTAAGAAAAAAGTATCGCATAGCGTAACAGGAGTCAGACTGGCTTGTGCTGAATAACGCGCAGTGTAATAGGCCCTTTAGGCTCGCTCGACTCAGAAACATGTCTAGGCGAGGTGCGGGCGGGAGAGCTGGAGATAAGAGTTGGCGCTTAATACAAGTATCAGAAAAATATTAAATCGTAATTTATATTAATAGTACAATTTCTTGCTATTTATTACTACAAAACGCAATAATTTACATTAAGGATTGTAATACCGTAATCACGGTATTGAAGAGTCAATACCGTGATTGAAAAAATAAATACCAAAATATATCCGTGATCACGGTATTACGGGATCCCGTAATACCGGTATTGAAAGCCCTATTGCGAACTCACCATATGGAAGTTATTTTTGATTACCATGTTGGATCGGCCCAATACCTGAGCCATCAACAGCGCGCACTGTTCCCACGCGCCTCAAGGGGTTGTAAGCAACAGCCACCCAACAGGCACCCAGTCGGGTCGAAACCTACTGGGGCCAGGGTTATCCGACAGGGAAGCTCGGCCCCGGTATGAAAGGCAAGAAGGAACGGGGTGGGTTCTTTAGTCAGTAAGAGTCTGACACTATCTCCTACTACGCCCAAGGGTGGATATCATTTGGATGATTTTTACCCACGAAAAAAAAGATTTTTTTGTCTACGTTGTGTACCACTACTGAGCAAAGACCTCCCGTTTTTTCCTTTCAAAACTGACCCAATCAGCAACTGAAGGGACATGGGAAGATTTTAGTTAGTAAACGCCTTGTTTTACTTTCACTCGGATGAAGCCGCTAGCAGCAGCTAGCGTTAGTGAATAATTTTCTTTGTTTTTACTTGATTGATTGGACGAAAATTCGCCTCCGACACAATTTATCGTATTTTTTTTTCGAGGGGTAACCTTCAAAAGACGCCTGGACTCTGGGGATGAATCCAGGGGAGTATGGGATTCTTACCTCACTAAAACCAACCCAGTGATCACCATAGGATATAGAAAGGGCGCCGTTGCGGCCTATTCACGACTTCGGTCTTAGCGGCGAGGACCGGCGCGTCGAGCGGTGCGGCACCAGTAAGCGAGCGCGCGGTGCTATGAGCGGTGTCTCGTGGCGTGCTTCAAACATTTTCATACTTTAAATCTGACCTCTCGCCGCCCCGCGCTTAGCTACCGCTCACAGCGGCAAGGTCATTAACGTTACCTCTTTATACCTACTTATCGGTTGTCGATTCACAATAAGAACGTTCAACAAGCTTTTAATGAAAATCATTTTTTCATAGCAAGCTTTTATACCTATATAATTAATACTCGTCAAGACAAATCATACGAGCCCAAACTCGATGGGGTTGTGTCGTTTAATTACCAAGTTCCTATAGCCACTTTCCGGTTCCATCTTCAGATCAGCTCCATGTCATCATAAAATTGCATTGTCACGCACTTTACATATGTATACAAAATTTCAGCTCAATCGGTAACCGGGAAGTGGGTTAAGTTTAACTTGCAAGATTTGATGACAGACAAACATCGGGACAGGTGAATTAAATAAAACTCAATAAAAGCTTGTAATAAAAACAGTTTTTTTTTTCATAGAACAATAACGTACAATGTTTTCTTTCCGCGTTTGTTTGCCCACGGCATTCGGAAGTTAATTCCGTATTCATTAAATTAACGAACTTTGGATCGATGTTCGTTCTGTTTGTTGTTTTCACACAGTTGCGTAATGTTTCGGTGAATAGTAAAACAGGTGAAAAACTGTTTTATTTTTGTGCGATTGTTCAAGTAATACTTGTTTTTTTTTTTAAATTAATATTTATATTAATTTAAGTACTAGTTTATAAACTAGTACTTGACTGGGATCCAGTGTCCCCAGGATAATCAGGTACAATGCAAACCTTCCCAATCATAATCATGAAATTGAAATAAATAAATAGAAATTATATTGTTTTCGGATTTAATTCCCTAGTGTCATTAAATATAAATGATATTTATTCTGCAAATAGGTTTTAAAAAAAAAACACTTTTACAAGTCAATTTTGTTTTCAGTCAGTTTAAACTAGATGAGGGTAGTTTTACCCTGAGAAGAAACACCGAAACAAACTTAGGGGTCAAAAAAAGGGTAAATAAAAAGGAATGTATGCAATAACCGCTTCACTGCCGCACGTCCATTGCACTTCTATATTTATATATATATTTTTTACTTAGCCCACACTGTCCCACAGCTGGGTAAAGGCCTCCCTCCACTCCTTCCAACGATCACGGTTCCTCGCTTTCTCATTCCAGTTCTTAGGGAGCCATCCAGGACGTCTCGCCATCTCATTCGTGGTATGCCTCGACCCCGCGTCTCTGTGTCCGGGCACCAATCCAGCGTTTTACGCGCCCACAGCTCATTAGACATGCGGCAGACATATCCTGCCCAGTCACATTTAAGTTAGGCAGCTTTTTGAGCCACATCAACGATTTGCGTTTTGGAGCGCAGTGCCGTACTTTTATATAAAACATTTATATTTGTTCAGCCGTTATTGCTAGATAAACAACATAACAGAACTGCAACGTATTGTGAAGCATCCATAAATGAATCAACTATGAATGTGAAAAGTTTTTGTCTACCAAAAGCTTTATAAAAACCACCAAACTCGATCCAATTTTATTTCACACTAGCTTATGCCCACGGCTTTGCTCACATACATAAATAGCCTATGTAACTCAGGAATAAAGCAGCTTTCTATCAGAGAAAACATTTTAGCAATCAGACCAGTACTTCCAGACAGGCCTGTTGGTCTAGTGGTTAGTGACACTGACCGCTATGCCGGAGGTCGTGGTTTCGATTCCCACCCAGGACAAATCTTTGTGTGATGAGCATGATCATTTGTTCTGTGTCTGAATGTAATTTATCTATAGTATAGTGTAGTTAGAAATATATAAGTATGTTTATCAGCTGTCTAGTACTCATAACACAAGCTCTGCTTAGCTTGAGACTAGATCGCGTTGTGTGATAGTTGTGGAATATTATATTATATATTACTTAAAGATTACCTCCAACAAACAAAACAACATAAAAACAAACTTTACCTCTTTACAATATTAGTGTACAATTGCCGAAACGGATCTTGAGCGCTCGGCGTCAGAGTGGGGATCGCTTTGCGCATTCCATACATTGGCGAGCCAATCGTCTTCGTTGTTAGATTCATGCAGCAATGCAACGAATCAGGAGTGACGTCTATGACGAGACGGCGCGGCGAGCCAATCACTGAAACTCCCCGCCCCCGCGTCTCACTTCGCACCACTAAAGAGACCGAATATTTAACTTCTGCGTAACTTGAAGCCAGCGCTCAAGGTCCGTGACGGCAATTGTAGATAGGCCTACATGGGCATTTATTAAACGTCGAGATGTTTTATAAGCTCCCATACTTATTAAAAGTTACAAGCTAATTTACAGTACGAATTGGTGGTTTCCTATGGAAAAGAAACGGCAACTTTAATAGTTTCTCTTTATAAGTAATGATTGTTTTTACAATATTTTCACATTACAATATTAATAACAATAATTTTATTTGCAAAAAGTACACAATTACTTCTAAAACTACCAAACTGGGTCCAATTAAATTTAAACTCATTCTCAAAATCATTTTTATCTACACTAGCATTTGACTGCGGCTTCGTCAGCGTACGTAAAATATAGCCTATACAAAGTGTAAGGGACAGCCCTCCATAAACTAGAAACGAAAAAAAAAAATCAGCCTCACCATACAAATTGTCCGATCAAGTTTATCATTTTGTATGGTGAGGCTGATATTTTTTTTTTTGTTTCCTGAAAAATAATGTTGTAGAAGGTTGTTCAGTTTCGTCTACTGAGCAAGCCCTTAAAGTTTGTGGAGGTCTATCCCTTACACCCTGTATAACTCAGAAATAAAGCAGCTTTGTACCGGTAAAAAAAAATTAGAAATCGGACCAGTAATTTCAGAGATTACTTCCTACAAGCAAAAACAAAGTTTACCTCTTTATAATATTGTACATTTATATAGGCCTACATGGGCACTTATTAAACGTCAAAAGCACGTTACAATTGGTTGTTTCTTACGGAGAAGAACCGGCAAGAAGCTCCATGGTTTCAGGCTTTCAGCCAAAAGTCCTTTTTTAGGAAAGCAAAACATCTTATAAGAAGAAGTTTTGCTTTCTTTCTCTTCTTTCTTCTTATAATAAGAAGCTTTGTTTTCTCAAGTAACGAATTTCCACAACTATTACACAATGACATCTAGTCCCAAACTAAGCAGAGCTTGTGTTATGAGTACTAGACAACTGATAAACGTACTTATATATTTCTAAATTCTACAACAACACACAGAACAAATGGTCGTGCTCATCACACAAACATTGTCCTGTGACAACTGTGATTCCTGTATGGGAATCGAACCGACGACCTCCGGCGTAGTAGTCAGAGCCACTAATCACTAGACCAACAGACCAGTTTAAGGAATATGCTATGTATGCTCCATGACTAAGAAACACAAAGCCTCAACCAAGTCATAAGGACACCAAGTCATCGCCCCAGGCGTGCATCATTCACGTCCCCATCAATATTGTAAGGCGTGTCGCTGAAACTCTCAAGGTTTCAGTAACTAGCTAACTTGGGAACAACACGGTAGTACGAATGAAAACTTCCTATATAGGGACCAGATGTTTTTGGGAATGTAATTTACGCAGTTTTTTAGGTGAGCGGTAACTTCTCGGTCAGCATAACACAGTGTCTCAAGACGAAAGTCTTTGACCAGTGCGAGTTACCAGTGTTCACATATGGCTCCGAAACGTGGTCGCTCACAATAGGCCTCATCAGAAGGCTTAAAGTCACTCAAAGGGCAATGGAAAGAGCTATGCTCGGAGTTTTCTTGCGTGATCGAATCAGAAACTCTGAGCATAGCATTGCCTTTTGGGTGACTTTATCTGGGGTAACTGTTTTAAAATTAAATTGCAATATTTGACCTAAAAGCTTCTAAAATTAAGTTAGTGAATATTTTTAGAATAGCCAGCATTCATTTTATTTTTAGAATTCAGGCCAGAAACAAACAACATCGTCCCAAAAAAAAAACCCTAACGGAATAGCGAAATTGATTCGACAAGCTGTTAAGCAATTTTTACTGCCCACTGAACGGAAACGCAAACTGCCCTTCACAATTTTGACAGAGGGTTTATTCCGTAAATGAGCAGTGAACTTTGAAATACGAATTTCGATTTAATGGAGGTGTAGAGGTGGTTGGTTAAAAGTAATAGTTCATAGACAAATCATAGAGTGCCACTAGGTGCATATTTTTTTTTTTTGGTGGGAAAAATCATCCAATGACAACCCCCCTCTTGGGCGGAGTGGGAGATAGTGTCAGACTCTTACTGACTAAAAGCTCACCCTTTTCTTTCTAGCCTTCATACCGGGGCTCGAGTTCCCTTTCGGATAACCCTGGCCTCAGTAGGCTTCGACCCGGCTGGGTCCCTGCTGTTGCTGACAACTCCTTGAGGCGCGCGGGAACTGTGGGCGCCGTCGACGACTTGGGCTTGGTCCGGACAGTTACCGGACGGTCTGACAGCGAGCTACCCATTGCTCGGTGGCCGGAAATCGGGATCGGAATCCCGGAGGCGGCGGCGGGAACGCCGTTGCCTGATGCGGTCGGCTTCCTCCTTTGCGAGCATTACTGCTTTGCAGAAGTCGGCGACCATCTGCCACTCCTCCTCGCTCCGGACCATGGCCTCAACCAAGGCCCGGCGCGAGAGGGCTCCGCCGCCGAAACTATGTGCATAAGCCAAAGGCGGACTTAAGGTAGAATTACATTGGACACACGTGAGCCATGTACGCTGATCTGGGCGCGTGGGCCTCCTTACATTTTCTAAGACAACTAGACTTGTAGAGCTACATTAGATCCAAGCCACGCGACGAGACTCTACGTGCAAATCATGCGTGGTCCACGTGTGTTCCCGCTTTAAAGCCTTAAATATTTTCTACCAGCAAATCTATTAGTACATAAAATACAGTCTATGTCACACAGCAAATAAAGCAGCTTTCTTTCGGTGAAAAAAATTTAGCAATCGGATCTGTACTTTCAGAGATTACCTCCTACAAACAAAAATAAACAAACTTTACCTCTTTATAATATTAGTGTAGATTTAGTTTAGATCTTTTCTACTACTATGATATTGACTGGTAGGTACATCTACCAGACTCCCTTCAAAGGTTTTAGATATCTCATATCAATGATCATAAAAAGTTACAGCCCGATTTACGTATATTTACCCACAAGCCCCGTAGCCTAGCCATTTGCGACGCAATATAATATTATTAAAATAGAATACAACAATCAAAGTTATGTAATTTACCTTTGTAAAGGGATCCTTTGTAATGTGTTCACTCAGACGGGAATGTGTAAGTTGTGTTTAGAACTAAATGTTGACATGTTTTTGGCTTTTATTACGTTACTGAAAATTATCCAAAATAACACTTTAATACTTGTATATTAGAAAGGGTAGGATGTTTGTGTTTCCTAATAGCTACAACTGGGGGGTATTTAAGTTAAGGGTCAATGGGTTACTGCTAGGCAAGCCCATCGTCGCTGCTTTCCATCAGGTGAGATAGTGGTCAAGCGCTATGTTATCAATAATGAAAAAGGTACAGGCCATCGAGTGACCCCAGGAAACACGGTGCTACAATGACCCCGAGTTATCGTGCACAGTGAAGCTCAGAAGAGACCCCTTAACAGTCACCCTAGGGATGTACCCTAACAACTGCTGTAATGATGGGGTTCCGGGGTTGTCTTTTAAGAAGTCATGGGACTGCTTCCATGTACTGATTACGATCACCTGGTTCCTATCCTACACTTTCTGGCCTAGTTTAGGCAGACGAAAAAAAAAAAAATTGAAGTGTAAGTGTTTTTAAACCTATTTGCAAAAATAAATAACATTTATCATTTAACGAGTTTATACCTGAATACCTGTCATGGATCAGGAATATATCACGTGGTTTAAGTGTAATATAATTTTGTATTATTATGAAAATCTTCATCGCTGTTATTTCACAGTCTAGGCTCTAATTAAAGAAAAAAAAATATTGACTTATGTATTATCATTTACATAAATGTTACAACTGAATCCTTTTTTTGGTATCAAAATTTTTCCTGCTATGGGGGGAGCGAGAGGGAATGACAGTTACTGACTAAAACCCACCCGTGTTCCTTCAGTTCCTCTTTGCATTCCAGAACCGCTATAACTCTCTCAAGCAGCCCACACAAATAAACCTAAAACTACAACTAAGTAACAAAGTCAGAAAGCAAGTAAATTCCCAAGTTTACATTCAGTTTCTCTAAAAAGAAACAGTACGAACTAATCGCAAGTTCCTTTTTCCCAAAACTTTCTGGTTTTGACAAAGTAATATTCCGAAGCTTTACAATGCTCGCAGCAGTTCTAATATCTTTTGTAGCAAACGTTGAACCAATTCTGTTGCCTTTGGAAATATGGAACTTGGCAAAATGGTTTGTTCCGATTTAGAAGTAAAAGTTATTAACAGATGTTGTTGTTTATTATAAATATAAGAGAATTTTAAATTGTATACCAATTTTCTGAAAATGAGGTAGGTATTATCTTCTAGTGCCATTGCTTTGTGATAGCTATATCAAGCGCCCTTTAAGTCAAAGTACAACTTTGACGGCTAATAATCAATTACGAGTACCTATTAGATAGCTGATTTAAAACTGCTCAATTTTGAATATACTATTCTGGTAGGTAGGTAATCGCTTATTTTAGGCCGTCAAAGTTGAAATAGCCAATAACTGTATACATACATACATAATAATCAGCATTTTAATGTTCCCACTGCTGGGACTCAGGCCTCCTCTATAGGAGAGGGAATGTGCCGTAACCCACCACGCGGGACCTGTGCAGGTCGGTGAATGTCACATGTCTTCGAATTTTTGGTTCTAAGACATGCCAGTTTCCTCACGATGTTTTCCTTCGCCGTTTTGAGAGCAGTGGTGATGAAATAAATTACACAAAGTAATACTCCTGGCTGGGTTCGAACCCGCGACCTACAAATCGTAAATCGAGGCCGTTACCATTCAGCCACTACTGCTTTAACAATAATAATAATGTTCAGATAGTTTCAAACGACGTTAAGCAGATCTGATTCCTGCCTCATGATGCATATATAACAAGATTTGCTCAAGACAAACTAATTTCAGTAGGAAGCTCTAGTACATCCGCATAATTCCGCATCCGTGACTGCAAACTAAGATGTTCCGCGCTGACGAAAGACAAACTTAGTAGAATGTCAGATAGTTCTGAAGTTTATATTATGTACATTACATATACCAAGTATTTAAGTAGATTTAGGCCTAAGATAACAATAATAGTTTGTGATAATAATGGTTTATTTATTTTCACAAGAACTCCTTAACTACTAGTTATTAGAGGCTCCTTTTAGGCAAAATAGAGCCTGTGTTTATGGAAACACTGCTTTTTCATATCTTATAGGTATAAGTTACAACTAGGTAGGTATTGACTTGTTTTTTTTTTTTATAATGGTTAGGCTCGCGTTTGATTACAATCTCACCTGATGGTAAGCGATGATGTGGCCGACGATGAAACACGCTTGCCTAGAAGCAATCTATTCACTCTTGACTTAAAGACCCCTAGGTTATAGCTATCAGGAAACACAGACTCCGGCAGGGAATTCCATTCCTTAGCTGTACGCATAATGAATGTACTCCCACGTATAGGTAGGTTGTAGATGTTTATTTTTAAAGTAATTTACACTTAAAGATAATAAATGTATTTAACAAAAGAAGATGGCTGGCTCGTGAAACCTTTTTATCATTTTACTAGATACCTATTTATAACAATGTATGATCGTATTTATTTTCAAATCAAATCAATCAAATCAAATCAAAGCATTTATTTCAAATAGACCATTTACAGGCACTTTTGAATAGTCAAATGTCGGTCAGTCCAAGAAAAGTGAAGCTAAATTGCACGTTCCAAAGAGTAGGTCTCTATGGAGAAGAACGTGCAAGAAACTCCATGGACACTCTTTTAAATCATATATGTGTTACATATAATGCTATTATATATATATTATATATATATATATATATATTTATTTTATTTTTCAAACAGTTTATACATACGAAAATTAAAAAGAACTTATCCCATAGTTTAGCCAAAACGCAACTTGAATCTGGCAAAATAAGGATTCTATATGGGACGTCGTTTCTCGGTCAAATGTTTGGCTAACGGAATATGGTTTACGCATTGCAGGATACCCGACCTCGTTGCGTTGGACGCAATGTACAATGTACTACCGATATATCATATACTAGCTTTGCCAGCGACATCTCAATTACTTGAATATACTCCCGAATTAAAAAGTATATCTTAGGTGTTATTCCAAGACAGTCTACCCATCTATTCAGGCGTAAAAACATCTTCTTCCTGCCCTTATCGCATATTACTTGGGGTCGGCGCAACACGTTTTCTTCTTCCATTCTGTCCTGTCACCCGTCAAACTATGACTAACTCCCTTTTCTTTCATATCAGTTCTCACACAATCCATCCATCTTTTTTCCGGCCTTCCTCTCCCTCTCCATCCATCTACATGTATACTCAGAACTCTTTTAGTAAAAGCGTAAAAACATGGTAGAATAAAAAGACTAGCCAAAAAACACCAATCGAGTTTTTATTTTTATTTTGCGGGCAGTTTCTAGTTGTATGTTGCAGCTAAGTCTATCAATTGATTTTTTGAAGTGAAAACTTCTTTAGCGGCGTTGAGCACTTTTTCTGTAATGGGTATAAAATCTTAAACTCGCGTCAGGACACGTGACCTGATCGAAAAAGCGTAAGACGGATGGAGAGTATTTAATGTAAAATAATTGTAATAGTTTTAAAGTGTTAAATTTTTAATGTAATATAAATTGTCATGTTTGTGTACGATAGCGCAATAATTGAATATTGTATTCTACCACATAAATGATAGTACTTTTATACTGATAAAGCAATTGGTGCAAAATTATTCCCTAACCATTCCAAAATATCAAACATGCTCAACGTTAATAATCAAGTTTTCACTTCTGCCGGCACTCCCGGAGTGCAACCCGTCTTTTTTGAAGTGAAAACTTCTTTAGCGGCGTTGAGCACTTTTGGGTGGGTATAAAATCTTAAACTCGCGTCAGGACACGTGACCCTGATCGAAAAAGCGTAAGACGGCGACGTCATCGATATCTAAGTACTAGATAGGGCGTGCTGAACACTCACTTCAAACGAATCCTTTGCACTGAATTCTAGGCAAATTGACATTGATGACTTTAGTGCAATTTTGACGTTCATACAGTTGAGAGCGGAGCTTATAAATTCAAAAGAAAGTGAATTTGAGACGTAAATAATAATTCAGTAGTCATGAAAATAAAATAATTGATTATTCAAGCAATTTAATTGCTTCAAATTTCGTAATAGTATGTTAGAAATTATATTATTTAATTTAAAAGATTTTCCATTTTACAATCATAGACTAAAACATGCAGATGTTCCATCCCACAAAAACCGGGTTTTTTACCTACAACTGATTTAGTGAACACGAATTTGCATGATGTTTTATTCCGTTTGTTTTTAAATATTCTGTTTAATATTTTTTTTCTTTTTTGTATAAATAATAGGTACCAATGAATTCCGTCAAATTCAATAAATATGAATACGTCTGTTTTGCGATACTGTAAAAACTCAGGTTCAGTTGAATTTGTAGTCATATGTGTAATATAAGTGATACATCACTAAGTGATCATTACTGTTATTGAGATTTCGTCCTTCATAAACTATAATTATAATTATTTCAAGTTTGTTCACTCTGGTCAGCCGAAAAGAGAAAAATTGATAAAATATCTTAAGAGGATAGACGTGACAACACGTGGCTTCCTACAAAATATCCTTTTATCTGCTCTTCACACTTTTAAACTGATGATACTAAAGCTGGAAAACGTTTTCTAATGAGTCGGTTATTCCTTGCAGTAATGCTATTCCTTCAGAATGTGCCTTTAAAACATTTATAGCTTTCCCCTACATCATTAAACCAAGTGCAAATTTCTGACTCCGAATCAATTTTTGATTCGCCCCGAAAAATAAAGTTGAAAATAGATTTAAAAAAAGTTTTAGTTTTTTATGTAATTTATTTCATCCCCATTGCTCTCAAAAAGGTGAAGGAAAACATCATAAGAAAACCAGCATATTTCAAAGACATGCGACATTCACCAACCCGCACTTTACCTTCACTTTTCTTGGACTGACCGACATTTGACTATTCAAAAGTGCCTGTAAATGGTCTATTTGAAATAAATGCTTTGATTTTGATTTTGATTTTGCACTTGGCCAGCGTGGTGGTTTACGGCCCATTCCCTCTCCTAGAGAGAAGGCTTGAGTCCCAGCAGTGGGAACATTAAAAAGCTGATTACGCTATAGTTATAGTTATTGTTTGTTTTGTTACTCAATATTAGCAGCGCAGTCCTGACCATCATTTTCTGGTGGTTCAATGGTTTCATTATTTTACACGATATTTTACACGAATTCACTAATTATTAGACGTATTTTTCTGAATTTACACTAACGTGGACTATTGGTAAAATTTTTAAATAGAGTTTTATTGTAATGTGAAGTATTGTAGGCAAAAACTATGTCACTTCTGCGGTATAAAAATCTATATGGATAACATGTCATTACACTATGTTGAATTAAACGCGTAAGTACTTCGAAATTCATGGCGCTTAAGACGTTTTGGTCGTGAAAAAATTATGCTCTAAAAGCTATCAGCGCTTTATATTTTAATAGTTCTGTTAGACGACATAATGCCAATGTAGCGCTGCAGCAGATTTTCGTTTTAACTTTTCAATATTTTGACAAATCTTTTCTATGAAAGGACCTGTCTATCACTAGAATATAAGTCAATGGGCGACGTTGATTTTTCGGAGAGATAAACTTTTTAATGTAAAATAATTGTAATAGTTTTAAAGTGTTAAATTTTTAATGTAATATAAATTGTCATGTTTGTGTACGATAGCGCAATAAATGAATATTGTATTCTACCACATAAATGATAGTACTTTTATTGTTGCAAAATTATTCCCTAACCATTCCAAAATATCAAACATGCTCAACGTTAATAATCAAGTTTTCACTTCTGCCGGCACTCCCGGAGTGCAACCCGTCTTTTTTTTTTATACCATTTGATAGAGATCGAATTGAGAGGGTGTTTTTGATAATTTTAATTCAGTCTTACGGTCGCAAATCACATTTTAATCAACACACAACTTGACTCATGCATATGTAGGCAGGGAATACATTTGCCATGCCCTCATAATAATATATTGCTCGTGATGGTCGATGCGGAAGAAAGGTTCTGGAGTGGCGATCGGTTACCTGAAGCCGCAACGTTGGAAGGTCTCCCACATGGTGGACTGACGACCTAGTGAGAGACGCGGAACTGCGATGGATGCGAGTCGCACAGGACCGTTCGTTGTGGTGATACTTGGGGAAGGACTATGTGGAAGTCTTTCGGCTGAAATTATGATGACGAAGTCGATGACAACTTGACAATAAAGTTGATGACAACTTGTCAATGACCTACAAAATACAAGAAACGTTCAATTTTCAGACTACCTTTTGCATTAAAGTTAATTCATTAAACCCTAAGCGAACGCCAGCGTTCACTCTCTCATTGTCTTTCTATTGTGTCTCCAATTACGGTATTCGAAAGAAACCTCATGTGTTAATTAAACAGGACATATTTCTGTTCAAAATTTTCTTTGGCATAACATCAAGGAAGTTTTGTAGGTTACTAGAATGAAAAAGAAAAATTTTTGCTATTCGATTTGGCTAAGTGCGTTTATCTGCATCGCACTTGATGGTTTACTCAACTGCCCCAGAAAAGAGGTAATGAACTTTATGTAGGGGGGGTGGGTAGCTGTAAATTGACGCCGATATGCTGTGATCGTAAATCAATTTGACAAGCTGCGGTAGTAATGCCAATGGACTCGTGATCATGCAGATTTTCACATGTTGTTTTTATCGAAAATCAACAAATATTTTCGATAAAATCTAAATCTAAATACACAAAAATTTTACGCAGTACGCAGTGATTTGATAATTCATGTAAAAATAAATAAATGAAAACATAGGCATAGGCATTTCATACTAGCATATGCCCGCGGCTTCGCCCGCAAACTTAAAATATAGACTATGTCACTCGAGAATAAATCAGTTTTCTATCGGTAAAAATATTTTCGCGATCGGATCAGTGCTTTCAGAGATTATCTTCGACTTAACCTCTTTATTATATTAGTGTGGATTTCTATATGACCGCGTTGTCACCCATCTTATGGATACCCCAGAGGGTACCCCTAAGAGCAAAATAGATACAATAAGATAGTTGCCGTAAAAAAAAATAATTAGTCCGGCTTTTAGATTATTCAAAAATAAGAGATACGTATTTTTTTATTTGTAAATTATACCAAAAATGACAAAGATATAGCCCATATTATTTTGACCTTGGAAACAACCCTATTGCCCCTTGATATAAACACATCGTATCGATATGATGTATTTATTATCTAGGTATAGAAATAAATGAAATTAAAGTGTCTATTTGTAATATCAAAATAGTATATTGTTAATGCTTATAAAAATGTATTCGATAACTAACGATAACAAAAACGCAACTTTAAAAATGTTTGTCTGTCAGTCTGATTGTTCCGACTAATCTCTGAAACGACTACACCGATTTTGACCGGACTTTCACTGGTAGATAGTTAATGTTATTAGAATGAACTGAGGTTCACGCAGAAAAGTACTTCTTGAAATTCTGACCACGTCTGATGCGAACGAAATCGTGAACACCAACTAGTTAAATATAAAACATGTGTAACACACCTTACCCATAAATATAGGTACCCATGTCTATTTTTGTGTGTCAAACAAAAAACATATCAAGTAATAGTAGGTACTAAAATTCAACACATTTCATTGTTAGCCAAACAGAAAACAACTCCAATACCAAATACAATACAGAGTTACAAAAAAAGACGAGCCAACTATATGATATACGAGCCCACATAGACAGCAATCGAACTCGAGCGAGATAAATAAAATATTCACCCATCTGTGAACGTTCGAGCTTGCGTACTTTTTTAGATTCAGCCGTACATTTTTAGAGGCCCTGTACATTTTTTATTACTCGTATGTTGATTCCGTTTAACAGATGCGATGAAGTTTACTGGTCTTAGGATGATTACGGCAAGCTACACGAAGAATATGTATGAGGCCAGATTTTTAAATAAGATTTCAGGAATGTGTAGCACGAAAAAATGCGGGAATATTGTACTGAACCTTATTTTTTATACTTGAAAATTCTTTTTCCTGTACTCACACTCGCGGGTTCTTTTGGAAATATAAACTCACATACTCAAGACACTTAGACCTGGAACTTATCGTAGACCAAAAACCGAACCCAGGACACACAACGCATCATCCAATCGTTTATCCACTGTGCCATCCATGGCTCAACAAAAAATTATTAAAAAAAAATATTATGTTTAAAGGGTATATTTGATAGGTTAACACCTGACCACTATCTCACCTGATGATAAGCAATGATGTGGTCGTAAATAGAACAACTTACTATCAGGAAACACAGACTCTGGTAGGGAATTTCACTCCTTGTACGCACAATGAATGTGTTAAATAATAATATTCTACAATTATCACACAACGCTATCTAGTCACAAACAAAGCAGAGCTTGTGTTACAAGTACAAGACAACTGATAAACATACAAATTTCTAAATACATACATATTATAGACAAATTACACCTAGAGACAGAACAAATTTATGATCGTGCTCATCACACAAACATTTGTCTTTGATGAGAATGGAACCCACGACCTCCGGTATAGTAGTCAAGCCACTAACTGCTAGACCAACAGGCCAATCACTGATTTTGTTTCGGTGTTTTATCTCAGTGTAGTCAGCTAGGAAACACCGGCCTTATCTAGTTTTAAATGACCAAAAAAAAATTATGAAAGTTTTTTTTTATAAAACCCAAGTAGGTTTTATAAAAAAATAAAGATCATTTATCATTTATCAAATATATTTTATCAAAACTGCTAGTTTTATATTTAAGTACTTATGTCAATTCCATCTTAAATTTCTGTAAGGTCAACCATACGGCATGTGGTTAAAAATGGACAGAGACACACAGTTCCCGGACTCCTCCCAAATTCATAAATCTTTTTCGTTAGTTGACCACGCCATAAATCCTCAGGGGTTTTGAAACTATTGTCCGTTCGGGAGAAAAAACTATATTTCCTTTCATCAAGCTTACTCTGTTTCCTTCCGAAGGGAAATAAAAATGATTGCGGGGCTCGAAGCTAGGCTGTCCTTTGTGGGAATTTGTTTTTTGAAATGGACTGAATAGTGAACGCTGAACTATTTATGTACATGTTAATTACTTAAAATAATGTACGAGTAATAGTAGCTTTTACGAATGTTTCACTCACCACTGGTTTCTTAAATAAGCTTTTGAAGTTCGGTATATAACGGCGCGGGCGTGTGCCACCTTGGATGCAACGGCAAACTTTCTTCATTTATATCAAAACTAGCTTTTGCCCGCGGCTTCGGCCGCGTGGCATTAGGTACTTAAAGAATCGGGATAAAAGTTAGCTATGTTCTTTTCCATATCAAAGGCTATATGCATGCCAAATTTCATCCAAATCCGTTCAGCCGTTTTTGCGTGATTAAGTAACAAACATCCAAATATCCAAACATCCACACTTTCACATTTATAATATTAGTTAGGATATACTATTGATTGACTAATCATTTTGAAGAGGTAAAGTTACATGTTGTTTGCAAAATGGAATCACAAAACTTAATTGACTGTTATCAAGCTATCTACACTATATCTGAATATAAAGCACACAGGATAAAAAATCCTGATTATTACGTATATATACTTAGTCGTAGTATATATAGCCCTGAGAGCCCTGAAAGAAGCAATAGGGATTGTCATACTTTTACGGACTGCAACCCACTCGTGTTCCTTCAAAGTCAAAGTCAAACTATTTTATCTCACAAACGCCTACATGGGCACTTATAAAACGTCAGAAGCTAGTTCAGTTGCGCTCTGTGCTCACCACAATATAACCTTATATGACAGTGCCTAACTAGCAGTAGAAATCCCAACATACTCTCGGAATAAAAAAATATTGGGTGTATTATTATAGGACCATATGATCCACCCGTGTACCGAATTCCATTCAAATCCGTTCAGGTAATTATTTTAACCGCTAAAAAACACACGCATACAAACGAACTCCCACTGTTACAATATTAGTCTACTGTAATATGACATGCACAATACCTGTGAGATATAACACGGAAGCGAAAATGCGGGAAAAAGCTAGTCGAATTACATTATGACTGCTACAATCCAAAACTGTTCAGTCTGATTCTGTAAACCGAGTTTAGTTTGGTTTAGGTCTGTTCAATTGTCTCGATGCAAGCAGCTGCATCGAATTGCACAACTAATAATTACTCGGAACTTAGACGCCACTTCTATACAATTTGACCCAAGCTTTAGTTGCACTGTTCTTAGTTAGTGTTTCTGTAAAGTTCCACAACAGTATGTTTTTTTAGGTACTGCTGCAAATAAAGCCGGGTACTCACCTACGAGCCGTGACTGTAACCGTTGCAGATACAGTAACATAGTTCACGTGTAGACGTTTTCTCATTGTGGTTACAGAGCTCACTGTGAGCTCCTTTGTGTTCGCGGTAAAAACCAACAAGTTTCGGCTCACTGCGACTGGCTCGCATCGAACCACAACGGGCTCGCGAACTACGTACTCACTTATAAAATTTGGTTACTGTATCTGCAACGGTTACAGTAACGGCTCGTAGGTGTGTACCCGGCTTAATTGAATCGTATCGTTCAGTTTCTATATGAACTATATTAAAGAAGGTGCTTGATAACCGTGGAATAAAGTACCTTTTCCTTATCTCTGTGTAGTTATCAGAAAAACAAACATCGAACTGCTTTTCATTACTAGATCACGTAAAGGATTACGATACACATGTCCATTCAAGACAGCCGTATGTCTTTATTAGGTACTGTGTTTGACATGAATGTTAACAAATATTGTAGGGTTAATGACCGTTATTACACGAATAGATATATCCATTTCAGCATCATCATCATATCAGCCGAAAGACGTCCACTGTTGGACATAGGCCTCCCCCAAACGTCGCCACAACGACCGGTCCTGTGCATCACGCATCCATCGGATTCCCGCGACCCTGACCAGGTTATCGGTCCACCTGGTTGGAGGCAACCAACGCTGCGTCTTCCGGTACGTGGTCGCCACTCCAGAACCATACCCATTTCATTCTTCTAATTTTATTTCGAGTCGAAGCTTCTAAGTCTTGAGCATCGACGCAAAAAGTGGCTAACCTGTCCGTTTTCTACAGGTAGCATTTCGGGAAGTAAGCGATGGAATTGTGTAAGGTAATTTCGCCAAACCAGCTTCATCATCAGACTACCAGACGTACAGCGATGCGCCACCGGTATATAGTGGATACGCACAAAACTGTTTTGGGAACATATTCTTTATGCGTATAGCAAAGGAGTGAAACTCCCTGCCAGAGTCTGTGTACCCTGTCAGCTACAACCTGCCTTTAAGTCATGAGTGAATAGGTTACTTTTTCTTCCTAGCCATTGCTGTCCCGCGGCTGGGCCTCCGCTAAGTACTTCCAGCCATTCTTCTCCCACGCCGTCTCGAATTAGTCCCGTGATACGCGTCCAGATCGTCTCACCTCTTTACTTAATCTAAAAAAAGAAACAAATCCACACAGTCGTTTGAGCGTGAATGAAAAAGCAAACGCAAAACGCTGAATTGTTATCTCATTGTGTGTACCTATGTGCCAAATAAACGTATTTTCTTTCTTTCACACCTTCAATTAAATGTATATTTATTATACAAACAAAACTTCGTCTTTCGATCAAAGCTCACAAAGTCAAAATTTATTATTCAAAAGTCCTGTCAAAAACATATAAATACAATAGTCTTATACATTTTCATTAGCTGGCGTATAAGAGCTATTCCCCAACAAATAAAAGCAGAAATAACGTTTGCATTACCGCATTTTTTCCAAATTTACGACACAAACTGTGCCAACGGGAATAAATAATGTACTGGCTAGAGTAAAAGTCATTTGAGCTGAAACTTTATCCATTTTTGTCTCAACCGTGTGACACAGTTAGGTTGAACTGGGACACACTTAACACTTGGGTATTTTTGAGTGGAAAATCATTAAATAACTTCTCCGGCTTTGCTCGATTTACGAAAAATATGGCACAAAGCGCCCCACGCTTTTATCACAATAATATTACTTTTAAATGTTTGTCCTGTATTTTTGTTTATGTGGTGTACAATAAAGATTATAATAAACTAGCTTTTGCCCGCGGCTTCGCCCGCGTAGCATTAGGTACTTAAGGAATCGGGATAAAAAACCTATGTTCTTTTCTTTGCTATATGCATGCCAAATTTCATCCAAATCCGTTCAGCCGTTTCTGCGTGATTAAGTAACAAACCTCCAAACATCCACACTCACATTTATAATATTAGTTGGTAAATTAATAATAAATGTTAAGATGTTTCGTTCATTATTATTATTTTCTACCTATATTGAAAATTATTTCTTTTTACTTTGATATGCTATGAAAGCGTGTTTTTTTTAACTGTACTTTTTAAGGTGAGAACCCAATGACTTTGAGAGGGAATTTCAGATTTTTAATGACTAAAGTCTATCTGCTCCCTTCAATTGTGTTTTGCGTTCTAAGCCAACAAAATCGCTTTCAAAAATATCCGCTGAAATATTTTGGTCTTAAAGTTCAAACTGTGACTTTATCTAGAGCAAAACGTGTATAGGCGTCTTTTGCAAAATAAACAAGCCAGCTTAATCATGTAATCTTGTTAACCAGTCTATTTTACATTCAATTTATTTATCATAAAATATCTTCCTTGTTTATTGTTTTTTTTTTTATATTAGCAAATTAATCCATGTTTTTTTTATGTTTAATATCCCATTTTGTTCAATTTGATTTTTATCTGTCTGTGTTCCGTGATCAGCGCAATATATGCTGAGATAAGAGCTTTTTTGGCGTCGCATAAGTCTTTATTATACTTTTTAATTTTACATAGTTTTATTGATCTTATACTTACTTTCTTTTTCCTATTAGGATCGTTTTCAAAAGAATCGATTGTTCCATTATTGATTTCTATTGTCATTTACTGCAAGTCATCGACTTCCAAACAAAGAAAATGCTTGTTATTCTATTGCATTATGTGTGTCCTGACTTTATGAACCTGTGAACGACATCAAATTTTACCATTCTGCCGCATATCACGGTATTGTCGAGGTAATGGTCCATTAATTCTACTTAGTTGCTGAAATATTAAATTATTTCAGGCTGCGGTGTGCAAGAGGCGTTGTTAATAAAATATGTTGATGCGTAAGATAGCATGCATTAAATATTCTGTTTACAAACTTACTTTTCTACGTTTTAGCAAATAAATAATATATGAGAATAAAATCTTCTTAAATATAGCCCTAAGCTACCAAACTAGACACCATACAGACACCAGAGTCGCCACACGTCCGAGCTGGTCGCGCCACCAAATTGGTTGCGCAACTAAACGGTCACCAAGTGAATATCTCTCTATAGAGCTGTATACATTTTGTTGGTAGTGGCGACTGGTCGCGCCGCCATGGTGTCTTATTGAAATATAGCCCTTAAACTTCAGCAACTTTTAGTGACTAAAGTATTTATTTAAATTAAACCATTTTAAAGCCACTTTTGAAATGTCCGACTGACTCCTTATCGGTTAATCCCAGCCAAATGACACTGTTATCTTCTTGCTAACGTTGCGGGATTATATTAAACTTACTGCGACAATGGGACGCAAAGCACAAGTGAAGGAACGCAGGTATTTGGAGTCAGTAAAAGTCTGATACTCCCTCTAACTACACCCAGAGCGGGAGGAGTCATAAAACGTACTGGTAACTTGGTTCTTTGTATATTAAATCTCCAAGATTAATTCCTCGATAGTGAGTAATCTCCACAAAGCATCTAGAATTTTACAAGTTTTCATAACAAATTAAGAATCATGGAGTCTCAAATTCACAATTCAAAGCGTCAGGCTTGCAATAACAACTAAATTGAATTAAAAACTTATTAACGAATGAAACAGCTAAGTTACAGTTATTAAGTTATGACTAGTTTCAAGCATAACCAAATAGGTTGGTGTTTTCGAACGTTTATTATCATCGCAAATGGTATGTCGAAAATCGTCGTCTTATTATAAAAAACTCGGGAATCAATTTTTCATAATCTTTATACATAAAAGGATAAACTGACTGACTGACATATTAACACACAGCTGAAACAACTGGGACAAATAGCGTGAAAGCGTTTTGCACAAAGTTTTTATGACGTATGCGAACACTAATGCCTTGATCACATGTACCGAGTAAAAGGGCGAGACAGTAAAATGTTGCTCAGCCGAGACAGTGGTGTAAGCGAGTTGTAGAGATAAGTGGTAGGCCGAACACTCGGCGCTGTGTTTACACGTACCGAGTACTCGGCCGAGAATACTGTCTCGCCCGTTTACTCGGTACGTGTGATCAAGGCATTAGAGAGGATTTTCCAAAATTCGCCCGCTAAGGAAAGAAAGAAAGAAAGAAAAGTGTAAAAACATGAAAAGCTTTGTTTTTTCTTAGGGTACGTAACAATAGATTTACTGTTTTCAGATTTATTCCTTTATCTGTGCTTGAACTCCTTGCTTTATGACCAATTTCAGGATTCTGGGTCAGCTAGAAGTACCCTAAGAATTTTGATTCCCTTGAGAGTATCGAAATATACGTTTTTTGCGATATAAACGACCGTATCTTTATGTTCGTTAACTTGGAAGTTTGATTTTTTCACAGATTCAAGGGATCACAGACTGGAGTATATGATTTAATTTCAACTCGACACCTCAAAAGATCTGAGATGTGTGATATGACGAGCATTGATAAAGTGAGAAATGAAAATTATGTAGTAAATTATGGAAAGTTTGAAAAGTTAAAAAGGAATCGTTTATCTTAGTATGATTATGTGAAGCGGAGAGATGAAATGCATGTTGCTAAAGAAATTATGAGTTTACATGTGGATGGAAAGAGAAGGAGAGGGAGGCCAAAGAAAAGATGGATGGACTGTGTGAGAAATTATATAAAAGAAAAGGGAGTTAGTGATATTGTGACGAGTCACAGAACAGAATGGAAGAAAAAAACATGTTGCGCCGACTCCAAATAAAACGGGACAAGGACCGGAAGATGATGATGGTGACCTCCACGCGTTCCCGAGATGAGGCTAAAAAGCTAAAATAACTATCTATCCACATGGCTTCAAACTCTGGATTATCACCAAACGGAAGACTTTATGCAACAGCAATACTCATGAATAAATAATAATAATTTACACACACACACACACACACACACATAAACATACTACCACACATGCACACTTACACTCACACTCACATACGTGCACACACACACATAAACATACTACCACACATGCACACTTACACTCACACTCACATACGTGCACACCCACACGAACACACATAATACACTAATAGATTTATTACTTATAGCATGCGTGCATTTTCATTTTCATTTTATTTATCTTTATTTTGTTACATTTTTTTTTTCTCTTTTATGAAACATGTATAATTGTGATCACATGTACCACTTGCAACTGGGTGAAGACACTGGCTCCTGTAACACAGGTTGCTACCTAGCTCAGGAGCCAGGGCTTCAAAAAATTGTTACAAAAATAATTGTTTGTGTCAATAAATTTATTATTATTATTATCTCCTTTATTTTTCATTTGAACATATTATTTTACATTTTTAAACATTTCTTAAAAAAATAATTAAAAAAAAAAAAACATTTAAAAATATAAAAAAATTATTATTATTATTATTATTGGGGGGTTTGGACCATAACCCACCACGCTGGCCCAGTGCATGTTGGCGGGTCGCCAGAGCCTCGTCAGTTAATTAGCCGTCGAGGTCGGCCTAGAAAGAGGCGGCTGGATGATCTGGACGCGTACCGCGACGACTGGTTTGAGACAGCGCAGGAGAAGAAAGTTTAGAAGGACTTGAAAAAAATAAATAAAACCATCTATTCATCTTATCTTTGGAATCCCTCCCCCGTTCCAACCATCTACGTGTATACCCATAAACGTCACTAACATGCGTTTCATTCCTCTTCTTCACATAACCACACCAAGACAAACGATTCTATTTCAACTTATTATATCAGAGGTATTTCCTATTGATTCAGATATATTATTCAGTTGACAGTTTCCAATAGAAATACTAAACCTATATTATAACGCCTACGAATACTTATTTTTAGTACCTATATTAATGTATAAGTTGGAGAACTTATCACTATCTTTGACATCAATTAGTCATGATATATCATCAAGGTTTATTCGTAGTATTATCAACACTTTCTATTTTGTGTTTTCAATTCAAAAGAGAAATTTTATTCATGTATCACACGAATATTACAAGTTTTTAATGAAAATATTTTTTTCATAGCAAGCCTTTATAGCGCAGTATAGGTATCTGTATAATTAATACCCGTCAGAACGAATCAAACGAGCACTCGATGGGATTGTGTCATTTAACTACCAAGTTCCTACGGCCACCTTGCGGTTCCATCATCAGATCAGCTTCATGTCATAATAATTTTGTATTGTCATCTGATTTACATATGTATGCAAAATTTCAACTCAATCGGTAACCGTGAAGTGGATCAAATTTAATTTGTAAGATTTGATGACAGACAAACATCGGGACAGGTGAAACCAAATAAAAGCTTGTAATAAAAGCGACAGTTTATGAAGAAGCAGCGTTAGAAGGCCTCCTACAAGGTGGACCGATGACCTGGTGAAAGTTGCAAGAGTCCGATGGATGCGGGACGCACAGAATCGATCATTGTGGCGACACTTGGGGAGGCATATATGTATATTCAACAGTGGACGTCTATTGCCTGAAATGATGATGATGATGATGACAGTTTGAGTGTGTGTTTGTATGTTTGTTAATTCTTCACCCTCGAACCGTAGACCGAAATTGGGTGAAATTTTTCACATGGGTAGACCACATCCTGGAAAACACATGGGATACTTTATATTCCGGAATTATTTTCCCTTGGGATAATTTTCTATATTCAGCAGTTAGTTACAGTCCAAAAGAAGAATACGAGTGCGGTGCCACTGTTTAGAATATGAGCCACCGTCCACACGTTAGTGCTCCTAATAGCCCCACAGTACACTTTGGAGGACTTTATGAACGTCACTGATGGTGCTGTTAACTTAATAGCCAAACAATTGGAGGATTTTATCATTGACTCGAAAAGTATAAAGGTTATAAAATAGGGTTACTATAAAATTAGCTTATACAGTTGTTAGTGCTCCCATGGCCCTGGAACGCAAAGAAGGAACAGAGGTGGGTTTTAGTCGGTAAAAGCTTAACACTCTCTCTTGTTCTACTTAGAGAGGGAGAAGTAATACAAAGATTTACTAATAAAAAAATAAGGTCAGCACAGACTAATAAAAAATATAAAAAATAAAGTTATTATAATGACTTTGGGTAACAAAGTTTGTAATCAGTAGACAATCACAAAGTATAAATTTGTACGTCTAATACGTCGTACTGATATAAAACGGATCCTCAGGCATCTACAGGTTCCCCGAATGCCGTAATTTACACTTTACGATGCTGAGCATAAAGTTGATGAGAGTGAGCAATGGGTAGCTCGCTGTCCGGCCGTCCGGTAACCGTCCGGACCAAGCCCAAGTCGTCGACGGCGCGCACTGTTCCCGCGCGCCTCAAGGAGTTGTCAGCAACAGCAAGGACCCAGCAGGGTCGAAGCCTACTGGGGCCAGGGTTATTCGAAAGGGAGCTCGAGCCCCGGTATAAAAGCTAGAACGAACGGGGTGGGTCTTTTAGTCAGTAAGAGTCTGACACTATCTGCCGCTCCGCCCAAGAGCGGGGGTTGTCGTTGGATGATTTTTTCCAACCATAAAAAAGTCATTAGAAGTCTGACTCTCCCTTTCGTTCAACCTAGAGCGGGAAATCATTAGCCCCTATGTTTTATACGATTTCTCACAAAAAACAAACCACCAGGCCTATATTCCCCAAAAGATAAGGGCAGAGAGAGGTTAATTTATAATAAAAACTCCCACATTACGCCAGTGTTGTTTATGACCCATGTTATAAGGGGGCTGAGCAGATAAATAAATAAATAAACGTCATAGCCCTAAACAGGGATTATCTCTGTATATGCGAACGGTATTACAATCATAAATAATAACGGTAAAATTATTCTGTTGACCGTACAGATAAATTGTCACGTAGCGGAACCAGCACACGCGTAGCCGGACATTGCTACGAAAGTTACTACGCCGTAGCTGCTACGCGGCAAGCGCTACGCGATCAGCATCGTCAAAAGTTTTTACTACGATAAGGTTTAACCCTTTGTGTGTCCGAAACGTGGATCCACGCGAGACACTATAACTTTTTAATTGTGTCTCTAATTTCGGCATACGAAAGGTTAAGGCATCATCAATACGAGTATAACATCTGGCCGGAATCAAATGCACACATAATGCGAGTCATTAATAAATAAAAAAAAGACGCCTTTTTTGCCGCGGCTGTCCCCGTACCGGCCGCGGTAAAGCTATTGCATAGCATTTTTATCAATTTATGCAATTATAATTATTTATTTATTTTATTTATGCAGAATTTTTTTTCCTTTGTTAGGAAAGGAAAAACCTTTGTTTTTTTTTCTTTGACATTAATTGAAGTTACACTTTCACACATTGAATTGAATTTTGATTGATTGTTCACTCATTTGTTTTCTTATCGGTCAACACGCTCAAAAAACAAATGAGTGGGGGGTGTTAGGTTATTTTCGTTACGGAATTTTTGGATTCGGTCACCACGCTCAAGGCCCGCGATAGAAGCTATGCAATAGCTTAAAATAAATCGTATCTGGATGGTTCTTTGAAACCGAGAATGTCCCTTTCATCAGGCCTCGTTTTCGTACCTATCTATTTTATTATTATTATTATTAGATATGTGCATCCTGGACCGTGGGCCGATGACTCAGTCAGGGTCGCGGAAATCCGAGGGATGCGTGACGCACAAGACCGATCATTGCGACACTTGGGGGAGGCATATGTCCAACAATGGACGTCTTTCGGCTGATATAATGATTATGATGGTGTGCATCCTTAAACTGTTATTTGACAGTTACCTTTTCTACCAGATTTGAAAGGTCTTCTAATTTGATTAATATGGAACAAAGAAAATTTCTCTCTTAGCGATTTTGGTTTAAGTTACTATTTGATACAAACAACAAAAAAGTCAAATATTCGCGTGATAAAAGTTTTCATGGCACACTAAAATTTTCAAAATCATTTTATACTTGAGGGGCGTAAAAGAAAACTTCACAGAAAATCTCTTGCGACCGACACAGAAATGACATTTTACTTTTAAGCGAAACATACGATTGTTTTAGCGATGTCGTCGAGAATTTCGCGACGCGAACAATGGACAACGTCCCAAAGGCTTTCATGTCGAATGAAAGTCCTAGATTTCAGTGTTTTGAAGAATATTCTAAGAAACATCCTACTTAGCTAAAGTTCCAATGATCGTTGGCTTAGTTAGAGGGCGGAGATTGTTTAGTGTGATAACCAAGTCAATCTGCTTATTTAAAACACAAAATAATGAATTTCTATTACGTTCAAAAATGTAATACAATTAAAAAAATACGAACACAACGCCATCTCTAACAATAGCAAAATTTAAAAAAATATAAGACGAGTCTAATGAGCCCAAACTCGACGTGTTTACTAGTAGGCATTCCAGGATTCCATTAGTCACCTCCCAGTTATAGCATCAGGTCCTCGTCATCATGAAAAACATTTAGAACTAGTTAAGACGAATTTAATGAGCCCAAACTCAATGTGTTTACTAGAAGGCATTCCAGAGTTCCATCAGCCACTTCCAGTTCAAGCATCAGGTCCTCGTAATTATGAAAAATGTTTACAACTGGTTAAGACGAATATTATGAGCCCAAACACACACCATCACAGACACCTCAAACTTATAAAAACCCTCTTTTTGTCGGGGGTTAATAAATAAAAATAAATAAATATTTTCTCCTTGTTTTGATCCTTGTATTGCCTGTGAGTAATCGAATCATGTTCGATTGACTCTCTCAACTCAAGCGCAACGGTAGGCACTTACGTACAATTTTCTCATTTCAGTGGATAAAGGAGGAAATCTTCTCGAAGTGTTTTGGCCAATTATTAGTAGACCATAAAATTGTTTAGAAACCAATTGACTCGTATTAAGAATATCTTTTTCATAACTCTAAGGAGCATTAGATTTTTTTTTAAACTATATTTAGAATAAATATCGTTTATTTAATATAAGTGGCAAATTAAAATTAAAATACCAAAACAATTTTAACGCATACATTGCATTTGTTGCCTGAACTAGGTTGAAACTGTAAAAAAATTGTTTAAAAATTCTCAATTTAAAACAAGTGTCGTTACAGTTCACCGCTTTAAAATTTGGAAAAAACAGAGTACACTGGAGATTCGTTAAAAGTTATTAATGAAAGAAAGATTTAGAAAACATTTTTTTGTTGTTGCTATTTATCATTAACCTACGCCCCAATTTCGTAGTACCTACGTATTTTGTAGGTCATTTTTTTTGGTTTTGGGTAAGCATCGTAAAAATATTCTTTGCTAAACACGGTATAAAAAGACTAACTTCTCTCGCTATAAGTGGAGCGAGAGGGAGTATCAGACTTTTACTGACTAAAACCCACCTGCATTCTTTTAGCTGCCCTTTGCATTCTAGGACCACGGTGACTATTTCGAACTATCCCGTCAATACAATTTTAGCACATAATAACGACAATTCAAAGAAAAACCCATACTTTCATCAAATAAACTTACAAATACACTAACCTAAATAGACACTACACAGCTTAACTCCATATACCAACCGCTTATGTAAACACAACGCCACTCACTTATGTTTTTAATGGCATCACTCGAGTAACGCAAATTACATCTCCTCTCTTGTGTGCGGACAAAATATGAGGGCTGGGGATGTGCCTTATTCAATTTAAATATGCATACATTACAGCTTAATGGAAATCCCGAGGGGACAGCGGGGAAGCCAGAAATAACTCCCGTCAATGGATGGAGCTTACACCGTTTTTATAAGCTCTATAATATAGCCATTCATTGCGGAAGATGCAGCTTTGGTAGCCCTCCCAAAAGATTAAGCGATAACCTGGTGAGGGCCGTGGGAATCCGATGCGTGACAAGCAGGGCCTTTCGTTGTGGCGACACTTGGGGGAAGCCTATGGGCATCTGTGGACGCCTTTCGGCTGAAATGATGATGTATGTGTGTGTATACACTTCTACTTAATCTTCAGAAAATACGGACGTAATTTTGTGTTGTTTAGAGAAAGTATTTCCAAGGAAAGACGATGGAAACCTCGAAAAGCTTATTGGCCCGGTAAAGTAGATGTAAAAAGGCCTTGCGGACGCAGCCCAATATGTTGGTCCCACCAGATCCGCACCGCTCTTGACTCCACGGTATACATCTTAAAAATGAAAGTGTTGAAGCAGGGGGGGGTCACGACCCTCAGCGTTGAGAAATACGGCGCAAGGAGGAGTAGTGAAACACGAAATTTTAAATGGATACAATGCAGCAGACCTCATTGAAATTAGGTTAATGAACGTCTAAAATAATTGGGTTAAAAAAAGGCCGACCAATTTCGACAATGCCTTCCCTAAATAACGAAGCATTATCCAAAAACCTTTTCAATGATATCTTAACGAGCGTTTATAATTCATAAGCAATCAATTTTACATAAAGTAGACCTTTGAAAGATTGGCCTTTTATCTTGAGTTAGCTATTCTCTTGGGGAAGCCTTACAATGAACCATTTTTGGTTATCTTTTCGAATATAAATCTAAATGGATCGAAATAATGAACCCATTTAAATTTCTAGTACTTACCTAACCTGTGGTGATTTAATAAAGATTTTTACGCTTTATTTTTATGGAAAACTGTTTGGTGAGTACTATTCAAATACATCATCATCGTCATCATCAGCCTTTTTAATGTTCCCACTGCTGGGATTCAGGCCTCCTCTCTAGGAGAGGCTGGGCCGTAATTCACTACTCGGGCCCAGTGAGGGTTGGTGAATGTCACATGTCTGCGAATTTTTGGTTCTAGGACATGCCGGTTTCCTCACGATGTTTTCCTTCACCGTTTTGAGAGCAGTGGTGATGAAATAAATTGCACAAAGTAATGCGCCTGGCTGGGTTCGAACCCGCGACCTACAAACTCGTAAGTCGGGGCTATTATCATTCGGCCACCACTGCTCTATTCAAATACGCCATGAGTAAATATGCTCATCTCTGAAACGAGAGGGATTTAATATAATACGGCATCATACACCAACATACATATACAATACACGTTCTCTTTTATAATATTAATGTGATTGCGATACTTGTGTATATTTTACGTGCCAAAAAAAGTCTTATGAAATTTCCTGATTCGCTTCGGATTTCGGAAAATTTCTAATACTGAGAAGGACTGAACTACTTTTGAGGCCTCTTCGATTCAATGCCTCTTTTTAACCGACTTCAAAAAGGAGGAGGTTCTTTCTATGTTTGGATGATATTTTTTTTTGTATGTATGTTCAACGATATCTCGGTCAATTGTGGATCGACCGGTGTTACAATTGCCAAAACGGATCGCTTTGCGCATTCCATACATTGGCGAGCCAATTGTCTTCGCAGGGAACGAATCAGGAGTAACGTCTATGACGCGATGGCGCGGCGAGCCAATCACTGACACTCCCCGCCCCCGCGTCTCACTTCGCACCATTAAAGAGACCGAATATTTGACTTCTGCGAAACTTAAAGCCAGCGCTCAAGATCCGTGACGGCAATTGTAAATAACAAAGAGATAAAACTATTATAGAAACGCCGACTTCCAAAATTAAAGTTATTTTGTACTATTCAGTGTTTTTTTAACATTGAAGCCGGTTGTATTTTTTTTTTTTGGAAATATAAATCCGCCAAGTCTATCAATCAATCCCAAAAGCTTTTGGTGGCTTCACAGCGGTTTTATTTCCTGAATGCTGCTGAATACTTTTGTGTTGTGAAAACTGGGGACTGTAAACTATTGTACGCTTAGCATTCAAAGGATATTTGAAACTCAAAGAAACAATAGGAAAAGTAACGTTAAAATATTCGTTAAATAGTAATGGTCGTGAACGAGCACCATCTAAAAGAATCAGTCATGACTACGACGTTGGGCGGGGCATCGCCGTGCCCTCGTGGGGGCGACCGGCGGCAGAGACCTCTTGCTCCGGGCCTTGGTTGAGGCCATGGTCCGAAGCGAGGAGGAGTGGGAGGCGGTCGCCGACTTTTGCGAAGCAGTAATGCTCGCAAAGGAGGAGACCGAACGCATCAGGCAACGGCGTCCTCGCTGCCGCTGCCGGGATTCAGATCCCGATTTCCGGCCACCCGTTGGCGCGGGCTTGAGGACAGTAAGCAATGGGTAGCTCGCTGTCCGGCCGTCCGGTAACTGACTGGACCAAGTCCAAGTCGTCGACGGCGCGTACTGTTCCCGCGCGCCTCAAGGAGTTGTCAGCAACAGCAGGGACCCAGCCAGGTCGAAGCCTACTGGGGCAGGGTTATCCGAAAAGGAGCTCGAGCCCCGGTATGAAAGCTAGAAGGAACGGGGTGGGTGTTTTAGTCAGTAAGAGTCTGACACAAGCTCCCGCTCCGCCCAAGAGCGGGGGATGTCATTGGATGGCTATTCCCACCATAAAAAAAAAAAAATATAATAATAATGACTACGAGTAAATACTTAATTTACTTACTAGTGTCTATACATTTTGAAGAGTGTGCGCAAGAATTACGTGACATGATTCCGCCGTCTCATTTCCACCAACGGACAACCCGACGTATGATGAGTAACCACCCTTACGTTGTTGAAACCTCTACGGTCCAGACTAAGCGTTTTGCCTCGTCATTTATACCGCGTACATCGAAGAACTGGAACAATTCGCCTGCTGCGGTCTTCCGTCCATTTATAATTAAGATGTCTTCAAGGCTAGAATGAATAGGTTCTTAACAAACTAATGTGCCTCACCATCAACGGTTGCATCACTGCTTACCATCAGGTGGGATCGCAGTCAAGCACTAGTTTAAATTTCCTAAAAACAACTTTATAGTTGCCACACCACACCACCACATTTACCACACCACATTACCACACGGTACCACATTTATATGTGGTTTATCAAGTTTTCAGCATTTCTGTAAAGATTTCAATAACACTGAAACTTGTGTATTTTGGCGTTAATTTCACGCTTCGTCCGAATAAACAACCCACATTTCAACTAGCACAGTTACAAAACTTCTCTTCTTTACTTTTTGCTTGTCCAATTAAAACATTCGGTACAAACACAGATCACCGAATTGCCGCGCCAGTGGCGAATAGAATCGTCAAATAAACTAATACTATAAAGTGTGTGTTTGAAAAAGGTATCTGAAAGTAAAGATATCATCATCAGCAGCCTATTTAATGTTCACACTGTTGGGACTCAAGCCTCCTCTCTAGGATGGGCTGTAATCCACCACGCGGGTCCAGTGCGGTTTGGTGAATGTCATATGTCTTCGAATTTTTGGTCTAGGACATGCCGGTTTCCTCACGATGTTTTCCTTCACCGTTTTGAGATTAGAGGTGATGAAATAAAATACACAAAGTAATACGCCTGGCAGGGTTTGAACCCGCGACTCGTAGGTCGGAGGCATTACCACTCGGCCACCACTGCTCTCACAGATATACAATTTAGTTTTTAATTTGTAAACGTGGCTACGGCGAGCTACGCATTGCTCGCCGTCTGCAAGCTAGCGCCTAAGTTAACTGGAAATCGTCCTGCGAATCTTTACGGCTGGAGTGTCACCAGAGGAGGCCGGGGCGGTTTCACTGCCAAGCCTGAATTGTACGAAAAGTTCTGACAATACCATCTCTAGGAGTGGCCACCAAAGCGTGTCTTACTTGTCTGTAGTTACACAACAAAACTTTTTGGTACAAGCGACCGTACTAACTAGTATCTAACACTTAAAATACGAAAACCGCTCTTACAGCTACGAAACAAGGGTGCTGTTAATATTAAATTGGTATCATAGACGTGTGGTTGACTTTACACGCTCATAATCCCAGGAGTGACATAGTATGTAACGTTGTTGTAAATGAATACAACACGCTGTTTCTTAGATGAGATAGTGACCGACATTTGGGTACAGTTCGTCGAGATTATCTTGCTTTGGAGGAGTTGTTTGGCAACAAATGTACACGGACTGCAAGATAGTTCTAAAGATCAACCAGGGACTTAAAACGCAAAATGCAGGACCAGTTCCCACTGCTAGGACTTAGGTCGTCGCTCTAGGAAAAGGAATAAGCCATAATCCACTACTCGGGCCCTGTGCGCATTGGATGTCCCATGTCTTCAAATTTTTGGTTCTGGGACATGTCGTATTCCTCACGATGTTTTCATTCATGAATTAATTTTTTTGATGAATGTTAAATAAAATATACAAAGTAATGCGCCTGGTAGGGTTTGAACTCGTGACCTACGACTTTTAAGTCGGGGCCGTTACTATTTGACAAACACTGTTCGGCAAAAAATAATGAACTAAAATATTTAACAAACAAATGAATTGAACTGAAATAACCTTATTATATTTCGCTTTATCGTTTATACCGCGTACATCGAGGGACTGGAACCAGTTTCCTGCTGTGGTCTTCCCGTATGATTATCATTTAGGTGTCTTCAAGGCTAGAGTGAATAGGCTCTTAATAAACTAGTGCGCCTCACCATCAACGATTAAATCAGTACTTACCATCAGGTGGATTGCAGTCAGCAAAAAAAACTCTAGCTAAGCGTGCCCCGAATTTTAAACGCTCTTAAGTTAAAAGCCATTGAAAACGCAAAAGTTTTCTGCAGTGGAACACCTCAGATGTGAAAAGACTTTAGACTCGTGACGGGCGGTTTAGTTTGTAGCTAAGATGGAAATGAAATATACACGTTTATTCTCTATGAACTGGTTTGCTTTTGTACTTAATCCAGGAAAGCATTAGCAGCGTCCGAAGGCCTCCCAAATGGTGGACCGACAACCTGGTGAGGTGAGGTCGAGGTAATCCGATGGGTGCAAAACGCACAAGGGCGGTCATTGTGGCAAATCTTGGGGGAGGTCTAAGTCCAGCAGTAGATGTTTTGCTGAAATAATAATGATGATGATTTTTGGTTGAGCAATCGATTGCTGCGTGTCTAGGGTTGGATTCCCGCACGGAACCAATATTTGTATAGCCTACAGATAGGTGTTCCGAGTCTGGGTCATTTTTGTATGTGAGTTTACATGTTTGTTAACGTACCTACACTAGTGTGAGAAACGTATTTAAAAAAAAAGAAAAACGTTTAGCCCCATTTTTTTTTATTTTTCAAAGGTGGAAAATTTTCAAATATCTTGTCCCGCTTTGGGTGGAGCGAGAGCGAGTCTGATTTTTACTGGGTAAAGCCTACCAGTGTTGCGTCAGTTACCCTTTGCGTTCCAGGGTGACGATACCTATTTTTAACTGTAAAGTTTGGCGAGGAAATTATGTATTTAAACAACGAAAACTGTTTATGAATTAAATAAATAAAAAAAAAACAATCCAGTAACCCTAGCAGGCATGGCCTCTACTAGGCCCCGACCATTTTACTGATATCTCTTTAAAGCGCGTGTTGAACATAACGCGCCGTCGACTCAGGCCTGGTCCTTACCGGAAAAGATGGGACCCTAAGGACCAATAAATTAATTAGTTACTCAAAGGACCGACAGTGGCTGTAATGAAGGATAATATAGCAGAGATTAATATTTACAATGGATGAAAATCTGATTCAAATGTTTCGTGCCGAACGGTGTGAGCATTCACAGTTCGAATAGCAGAACCGAAGCCTTACCATGACGTGTTAATATGACTAGCATACGAGCGAGAAAAAGGGATGCAGCTATACACCCTATATGGCTCCATCTCTTTCAACAGTTCAGTTCAGGTCGTCAAATGGATCGCGTATAGTTGAGCTTCTATTCATAGTTCGTTTACCATCTTTAGTCTACCGTATTAGCGCAACAAAACTGAACTCATTCAATCCATCCAAAGGTTTTCTTTAAAAATCGCTCTAATGCCTTGATCACATATACCGAGTAAACGGGCGAGACAATACTCTCGGCCGAGTACTCGGTACGTATAAACACAGCGCCGAGTGCTCGGCCTACCATTTATCTCTACAACTTGCTTACATGTCTGTCTCGGCCGAGCAACATTATACTGTCTCGCCCTTTTACTCGGTACGTGTGATCAAGGCATTAGCGATAAGACCGCCCATTATGACACCCTATTAACTTTAAGTTCCTACTGTAATTTTATTATTCGTGTACAATAAAAAGTACTAAGCGTTTGGAACACATTTATTGTGCGTACAGCCAAGGAGTGAAATTCCCTGCCGGAGTCTGTGTTTCCTGATAACTACAACTTAGCCTAGGGGTCTTTAAGTTAAGAGTGAATAGGTTGCTTCTAGGCAAGCGTGTTCCATCGTTGACCACATCATCGCTTACCATCAGGTGAGATGGTGGTCAAACGCAAGTCTATCAATAATAAAAAAAGAGTATACCTATCTATCTATCTCAATTCTTTCTCTAAAGAGTAATTGTACAATTCAAGATTGTCTCGAAAGCTAGTTTTATCAATTTTCCAAGAAATTCCCGTACTCTTTCAAACTAAGTTTTGTGAAAACTACAACACTAGTTAAGATCTCGTGTTAAGTTTATATAAACTGGGAACGAAGTCGCATAGTGAGGGGACTTAAGAACCTTCACACGTGTACGCTGTACTGTTAAAGGCACCACTCCATAGCAACACGCAGCTACAGTAAGCTAGGTAACGTTGAGTACTTTGGCTTTGATTTATTTAAAATCGAATCCATCCAAATCATACTTTGCACGGGCGCATTCTGACTACATGGGAGGCTCGCGTTTGATCACTATCTCACCTAACGATGTGGTCGGAGGTGAGCACAATTACCTAGAAGTTTACGATTCACTCTTGCAATTCACTCTTGACTTAAAGCCCCCAGGTTGTAGCTATCAAAAAACATACTCCGACAAGAAATTCCACTACTTAGCGGCTTCTCGTCTCATTTTTCTGACCCATATTTTCTTTACAATTTGAATATTTTTCGAAAAAAGGCACTTATTTGCGCTCACTGGGTTACGACACAAAATAGGTACAAAAACTAGGCCAGATGAATGAAACATTCTGTCAGTTTCAAAGAATCTCCCTATTTTTATGGTGGGAAAAAAATCATCCAATAACATCCCCCGCTCTTGGGCGGAGCGGGAGATAGTGTCAGACTCTTACTGACTAAAAGACCCACCCCGTTCCTTCTAGCCTTCATATCGATAAACCTTGGTTTCAAAGAATCTCCCTATAAAACTTTCGGGTACTTACGGTACGGGTCTTAATACTGATTTTAACATAGTTTCATGTTAAAATCAGTATTAAGAGAAAGCGATTGAGAAGAAATACAGCCAGTTCAAAATGATAGCTTCATTTTGTAATGTTTAGTAATGTAGACAGGATTGTTAACCACGATCCACTGCAGCCACTCCACGCACGGATGCGTGGCTGGCAAACAAAGGACCTGCGGAGCCTAGCGAGCCTCTCCGTACACATCTCACGTAGAAGCATTGAGCGGTCGACAAAGGGTCGAAGGGAAGTGCACTGTTTCAGATAGTGATACAATAGATATACAGACATACGTACCTATTTATTTATTAAATTCTTTATGCACACAAAAGTACAGAGGCGGACAAATGCCTTAATGCCTTAGGCATTTTCTGCCAGTCAAGCTTTGGTTTGATGATTTATTATTTACTATATTCTTTATTTCACACCACATAAACAAAAATACAGGACAAACATTATTAAAAATAAGTGTACAATGGGCAGTCTTCTCGCACAGGGCAATTTCTTACAGACAAGTTTTAGATGGACTGAAAGAAAAGAGATTTTTAGGACTGTCAGTGTACAAACGTCAGAAATAATACTAAGCTGGCAGGCTGTTATACTTTATAGGGTTCCGTAGCCAAATGGCAAAAAACGGAACCCTTATAGATTCGTCACGTCTGTCTGTCTGTATGTCTGTATGTCTGTCTGTCCGTCCGTCCGTATGTCACAGCCACTTTTTTCCGAAACTATAAGAGCAATACTGTTGAAACTTTGTAAGTAGATGTATTCTGTGAACCGCATTAAGATTATTACATAAAAATAGAAAAAAAGCTATAAATTTTGGGGGTCCCCATACTTAAAACTGAAACTCGAAATTTTTTTTTTCTTCAAACCCTTACGTGTGTGGTATCTATGGATAGGTCTTTAAAAATGATACTGAGGTTTCTAATATCATTTTTTTCTAAACTGAATAGTTTGCGCGAGAGATACTTCCAAAGTGGTAAAATGTGTGTCCCCCCCCCCTCTAACTTCTAAAATAAGAGAATGATAAAACTAAAAAAAATATATGATGTACATTACTATAAAAACTACCAACGAAAATTGGTTTGAACGAAATCTAGTAAGTAGTTTTTTTTAATGCGTCATAAATCGAAAAAATACACTATTATTAAAACATCGATCAAAGTTACAACACATTACAAGAACTTTTATATTATGTTACTTGCTGCTACGGAACCCTTCATAAGCGAGTACGACTCGCACTTGGCCGGTTTTTTATAATATTGCGTTGATTTGTGCGTCTATTTAGGCGGAATAAACATGTTTTCTTTCTTTTTTTTATCTTTAAGACATTATTAGTGTTATACTAATACATACCAGTACTTCCTATCCGATCAACTGAACCGATCAACTGGTTGATCAGATTGGAACTCGATCGGATCAACTTTCTGTACTTCCCATCCGATCAACCACTGGTTGATCAGATTGGAACTCGATCGGATCACCTTTCTGTACTTCCAATCCGATCAACTGAACCGACCAACTAGTTGTGCGGAGTGGAACTCAATCGTATCACCTATATTTCATTCTCAACGATACAACTGTTTAGTTATTCCGACAGAAATATTTGCTTTATTGTCACTAGTACCATTAACAGTTCTATGATGGAATTTCTGACGTTTTTGAAATCGCTAATCCACTTGTGAAATTTCATAAGAGTGGAAAAACACTCGAGGTAAAAACACTTGTGAAATTTCTTAAGGGTGGAAAAACGCTCGAGGTAAAAACACTTGTGAAATTTCATAAGAGTGGAAAAACGCTCGAGGTAAAAACACTTGTGAAATTTCTTAAGGGTGGAAAAACACTCGGGGTAAAGACACTTTTCTCAACGATACAACTTTTTAGTTGAAGGATAGAGACAAAAAATGTTAAGTTGTTTTATTCAATAAAACAACTTTTATGTATCATAATATTTTAATCATCATAAGTCAGTAGGTACTAAAAAATGCTAAACTACTACATATGTAGAAGCAAATACAATAGATCAACATATAGTCGGGTAAAAAATATTAAAATAAATGCAGAATTATATTATGTAAAAAAAAAAATCAATAAAATTTGAAGCAAAACAAATAAAATACTTTTTTCTTCCATTCTGTCCTGTCACCCGTCACGCTAACACATACTCCCTTTTTAACCGACTTCTAAAAAAGGAGGAAGATGTTTGTATTTTTTTCTTTTATGTATGTTCGCGCATAACTTCGTCGCTTGCCAACCGATTTGAAAAATTCCTTTTTTGTGTTGGAATACTTCTCGTAATGGATATACTTCTCAAATAGTCCCATAGTCACCAAGTCGGGATCAGATGGAATCTTGGCGAAATGAAGCAAAAATTTTCATGTATAAAAACTTTTCCGCCGTTTTTTTCATATTCCTCCATCATTTTAAATTCAATTTTTCAAACTTTCTTACAATTTTTCAGCCCAACAATGACTTATTACTTCATTCGGTTTATAGTTTAAGAGCTCGTGGCTGCCAGACTTTCGTCATTTTATAAAAGCTGATAGTTTGTCAGTGCATGTCCCTAACACAGGTTTTTCCACCCATACAAATTGCAAACCCATACAAGTGTTTTTAACTATAGTAGTCCAGTCAATATCGACACAAAATCGTTTGCGATGTTTGACTGGCCTAATGTTTTTTCACTCATAAAAAAATTCACAAGTGTTTGTGGCTATAGTGTTTTTCCACTTATAAAAAATTTTACAAGTGTTTTTGGCTACAGTGTTTTTCCACTCATTAAAAAATTTACAAGTGTTTTTGGCTATAGTGTTTTTCCACTCATAAAAAAATTTACAAGTGCCTAAAATAATAAAGTGTAACTAGTAATAACAAAATCCAACATTAGTTGTAGTGATCACAAACCACCGTGCAGTCCATGATAAACTAGGTACCAGCTTTTATAAAATGGCGAAAGTCTGGTAGCTACAAGCTCTCAGTCGAAGACAATTTATTGATCATTGTCTATTATAAGTAACCAGTTCACTAGTGCACAAAAATTAAAAAGGTTTAGTATCAAAGTTGAGTAGATAGAACAAATTTAAATAAAGTAAAATATTCCTATCGGATCAACTAAAAAGTTGTACCGTTGGGAAAGAAAACAGTTGATCCGTTTCAAAGTTGATTAGATTGGAATAAAATCCTTCACCGAGTTCCAATCTGATCAACTAGTTGATCGGTTCAGTTGATCGGATAGGAAGTACTGATACATACATACAATACCTAGAACTTTATTAATTACAAAACGTAGATTTTGTAGTCCTAGAATTCGAATACGCTATAGCTACGCTTCTAGGTCCTATGAAACCACTGGCTTCATTTTTTTAGAGTGGGAAATCATCAAATAACTTCTTGCGCTCTGCGTAGGACGATAAGGAGAATCACACTTCTTCTACTGACTAAAACCCACTCATTCCTTGACTTGCCCTTTTGCGGTCAAGAGCCACAGTAACTCTTATGAAAAACCTCCTAGCAGGCATCGGCTCTAAGGGGCCCCTTCAATTATGCTAACATCATTTTCGCCGCATGCGCGGGCTTGCAGACGGCGAGCAATGGGTAGCTCGCTGTCCGACAGTCCGGTAACTGTCCGGTAACTTGGGCTTCACTGTTCCCGCGCGTCTCAAAGAGTTATCAGCAACAGGAGGGGTTCAGCTGGGTCGAAGCCTACTGGTGCCAGGGTTAGCTTCGAAAGACAGCTCGAGCCCCGGTATGAAGGCTAGATGGAACGGGGTGGGTCTTTTAGTCAGTAAGCGTCTGACACTATCTCCTGCTCCGCCCAAGAGCGGGGGTTGTCATTGGATGATTTTTTCCACCATAAAAAAAGGTTCCCAGCTGGGTCAAAGCCTACTGGTGCCAGGGTTAGCTCCGAAAGGGAAGCGCAGCCCCCGTATGAAAAGCAAGAAGGAACGGGGTTGGTATTTTAGTCAGTAAGAGTCTGACACTATCTCCCGCTTCGCCCAATGGCGGGGAATGTCATTTGGATGATTTTTACCCACCAAAAAAAACCCATCTGGTCTTTATTGGACGGCGAGCTATGTGTGCTCACCCTTACGTGGCAAACCTCTCTGTGCACCTCCTACTTAGCAGTGGATGGAGGGTTTACGTGTATGTGGAGGTCGAGACTGTCGCGTGACTCTTTACTCTAACCGTGACCAAGTTAAACCGCGTTGAAATGCTTTTCTACATTTCCCTTTAATTGAACGGTGTTTTATAGAAAAATAACTTCAGTTGTAATTAATCTAGTTATGTATTACGATTGTATTATTACCTTTGCTCTACTTTGTTGCTTTTTAAGGCCCTTTATTAAGTGGGAAATCATGTTATGACTTCTCTCGCTTTAAGGTGGAGTGAAAGGGCTTGCCAGACTTTTACTGAATAAAACCACAACTTCGTTCTTTCTTTGCCTTGCGTTCCAGGACCCAGACCCCTTTCGTAATACCCATGGCCCCAGTAGATGACATAGGTTTACTACTTAAACGCTCCGGCCTGACCGCAGGCGTCGCGCACCAGTGCCATACGATGCCTGTTCATTGCCCTTCCGTCTCGTATTCTAACTGCTCGATATGCTCCTGCTGCCCAGGCCACAAAATAGATAGGTACAGAAGTCAATCTACATAGAAAGCACGCTCGAGCAACGCAACGCACACAGACACCGCTCACGGACACGATATCTCGGAGCGCCTCGGCCCGCTCGTCGAACAGTTCCGGCTCAAACGCTCATTAGTGTGCGTCTACCGAACGTAGGTATAAAAAGTGAAGTACATACATGAGATTGTGTTCTGTACCTATCTATTATGTGCCATTTTTTTTAGTTCATAGATGGGTTTGTTGGCTTGCTATACGCTATGATGCATACTGTAAGTAAAGCAAGCAATTGATAAATAAATTAAAAAGTAAGCATAATCATATTACATCGGAAGTACGCGCTCCTTTGTATACTGTGAATACAACCGGTTGCTCTAAGAGGTCTCAGTGAGTAATGGCGGCCAAAACAATCAAACATGTACAGAACAAAAGACTTGCTCACTTCGGCAAGGCGATTACAGTAAATTTTAAAAGCGTTGAAGTGTAGAAACTTCTTTAAAAATACAACTTGGAGGCGAAGTATCTTTAATTTTATAAAGAACTTGCTTCTACTAGCGCATCGACCGTGTGAAAGTCGAAAAGTATCGAGGAACATACTACTGGGATAAATAGATTTATTTGTCTTTAGTAGATTCTTACTTACTTACTTTAATTCTTTATTGTACACCATGATAAATAACAAATAAGTGGATATCAGAGTTCATGTACAAAAGCGAGCTTAACTCAAAGTTGAGTTTTCTTCCAGCAAAGCATTGAGTGGTAGAGAGAGATCACAGTAGAGGGTAGATCCAGTGCACAATTTTAAAATTACAAATAATATGAATAAAATAATTCATAAACAATCTTGTGAATATTATCTAGGTTTCTATTGCAATCAAGACATTTTGTGTAAAACTATTCCACTAAAGACCTTTGTACATATAATATAGCCACTCAGGAATAGCAGCTGTCTATTGGTGAAAAAAAACTTGGTCAAATATTATTGTAATCTATCGCCTGCATACTTATAACTTCTGTTGTTTGTGCACTAGACTCGACTTGATTTAGTGGTGTTCGCTTTGAATGAAAATCGTGTCCACTTATATCGTATTGTATTTTCGAGCAATAAATCCTATTCGGTTCACTAGGCTGGCGTTAAATTGTTCAGTTCATGCCCTATGCTGAATATATCAAGTTATGATGACTGTATTTGGGGTTTAGTGGAACCAAAACACTCGAGTGTATTTGACCACAAACCGGTCTATGATTTCACTGAATTATGAGTTCATAATGTGTTACGATATCACTAAACTATGAGTTCATAATGTACTTAATATTAAACTTTTTTTTTAATGATAGGTTCGCATTTAACCCTTATCTCACCTGATGGTACGCGATGATGTAAACTAAAAACTCAAAGCTTTGCTGGGAGAAAACTAATTATTGGCTTTAGTTGGTATTTGTACACGAATTTTCACGTTATACAACAATAACTACTACTATAAACAAAATAGTTCAGTACTCTATTTATTTTATTAATTACCTATTATAAATCTCAATGCTTGAATAAAAATCAATAATATTTAAGTAAAAATCCTAAGTAAAGTTTTGTTCCTACTTACCCCGTTTGTCGGTACTTATTAAGTGAGCTGACAATTCATCTAAAAATCTAGCTCTAAAATTCTAGCTGTGAAAGTCTGGCACGCCCTCACGCCCCAACCTAGAGCGTGAGTCACGATTTCCCACCTTAAAAAAAAGTTATCATAACTTTCTTGTAACAAATACAAGTAAATCAAATTCCCACACTCTCTAAATAAATGTTAGCAAGACTATCTTGCCGATAAACCAGCTTCTGTTGACACCAAACTGTGAAAAGTGGCAAAAGGACGCGCAATCTGCTACGCTCGTAGCCGTAGCTCCTACGAGATATGGAACCTCGTAGACGCCGCTACGAATTCGTAGCACTTCGCGTAGCAAAGTAAATCAAGTTTTAGTAAAATCGTTCAGTTTGGAGTAAAATATTGCCTTACGATAATGTTTTATGGTGAATTTAGAATAAATTGCTCGATACATTTAAGTGTTGAACTACAGATATAAATTACAATCCCAGAAAATTTTCTGCATATAACTACAACAGTAAACGATTCGAAGGCATCAGAAAATAGTACTCCTGCAGATTTGAATATTATGAATATATAAAAATTAATATTCAATATCAGTAAAAACCGTTTCAAGCAACTTTTTTTTATTAATGTGTAAATATGCTCTTATACGAACCTTGAAGGTTCGATTCCCATAATCGATGAGCATAATCATTTGTTCATTGTTTGGGTTAATTTATCTATTATACGTATGTATGTGTTTAGAAATATACAAGTATGTTTATCAGTTGTCTAGTACTAATAGCACAAGCTCTGCTTAGTTTGGGACTAGATTGCGTTGTATGATAGTTGTGGAATGTTTTTTTTTTTGTATATATTCTATACATTTTAAAATAAAATATTATTATTATTTGAAGACATCAGAAAATGCTACACACAAATACAAAAAAAAAACAATACTACTAAAAAAACAAGAAAAAATATAACTAACTAAGAAATACTATATATCACTTGTAGATTCAAAAACAATGAAAGAATAAAAATCTTATTCCATCACCGCTTGCCATCTGGTAGGATCGCGGCCAAACGCATAAATTCATTAAAAAAATATATATATAACACTTTGCAACGATAACAATGCGTCCAATACAATGACTCTTCAAAAAAACGACATGCAAATAAAAAATAAGGGCACACTTGTACAAAAATATTAAACAGAGAGAGAAAAAAAGGGTGAAATGTTACCACATGACAAGCCAGTGAACATTCAATATATTTGTGAAGGACAATGGTAACATAGCGGCTTGTAACATCGTTTTATGGTGTGGCCATAAAGCCGACAACATAAAAAATATGAATAAGGGTCAGCTCACATCGGGACACTACAGAAAATTGCAGGTCGCACTTTCGAACTATTGATACTTTCAGAATGCCTTGCCTTGACTTCTTAATGTAAATTATCGGCATTTAATTGCGTAGCGTTAATATGTGGATAATGCGGTGGACTGCAAAATTATAAACTCGTTTGTACGGTTTTTTTTTTTAATAATTGATAATTGTCCCATAAATAAGGATTGATATTAAATAAAAATATCAACTTAAATCTGAAAAAAAAAAACTAAAATCGTTACACATTTGTCTATAATAATATTTGAGTTTGTTCAATGTTTTGTGCAATTTTATATATCGGTTAATTAGTTTTTTTGAATTCAGTTAAAATAATAATGACTTTTTTTGAGGTAGAAAATCATCCAATAAATTCTCCCATGCTCGTGTGTAGCGTGAGGGCGTGTCAAACGTACTGACTAAAACCACACCTGTGTCTCTGTTACCGTTGCGTTCTGGGACCGCTAATTTCCATTTCTGAAATTCCCCGCGGCCCCAGCGAGCATTGGCCCTGCTGGATTGTTTTTGTTGAATATGTATTTATTAAGGTGATTCTTTGAAACCGAGAAAACATCTCATTCATCTATCCTAGTATTCGTACCTATTATGTGTCTTAAGCCACTGGCTGCAAATGCGTGTCTTTGATACATTTATTTATTTATGTACACACAAACAATTGAAAAGTAAAAAAAAAACACAAATACAGATAAAAGAGCACAAAGGTCTGCTTATTTCAGATGAAATTTCTTCCAGCAGAGCTGCGACAGGAGAGTTGGAGAAGACATTTAGTGATCAAGTAAAACTAATATGTAAATAAGATATCAAATTTTAAAGAAAAAATCAGGCCCGATAAATGAGATATTCTCTCGGTTTCAAAGAATCATCAATTAGTATTATTTATTTAACTACAATATCCTGCATAAAACAATTAAACATTATTAAAATTTTGCTAACCAACTATGCTATACAATGTATAGAGTGTATATTGTAATACAACTATATTATGTCTCTAGCAAAATATCAAAAAAGTGCATCAATTCTCAGTGTAAGCTGATCCTAACCCACAAAATTCACGTGAAAAACTTCCGTATCGGTTTCAAAGAGCCTGACAGGAATCCAATTTGTGACTGAAAATTTTGTTTTCGGTGACAACTTTTGGATGGTAAACAAAAATACTGTCGAGTTTGTTAATTAACATTTCGTTGATTAAAATCGTATTTGTGGCACAATGATAACCTTTTTTGAGATTAATAAATAATAACTCGCATGAAATGGGCCTCGGGATTATGTTTTTTTATACCTCACCGTATAAACCGCTAATGCCTCGTAAAAACAGCATACATTACCTGAAAAAAATAGAAAATCTTTATTAAAACACATACAATCTAGATGAAATGTAGTACCAAGTAACTACTTTGAATACAAATCAATGAATAAAAAGAATACCACTATTTCCTGCTAAGACCATTACCACTTTTTTTATGGTGGGAAAAATCATCCAATGACATCCCCCACTCTTGGGCAGAGCGGGGAATAGTGTCAGATTCTTACAGACTAAAAGCCCACCCCGTTCCTTCTAGCCTTCATACCGGGGCTCGAGTTCTCGTTCGGATAACCCTGGCCCCAGTAGGCTTCGACCCGGCTGGGCCCCTGCTGTTGCTGACAACTCCTTGAGGCGCGCGGGAACAGTGTGCGCCGTCGACGACTTGGGCTTGGTCCGGACAGCGAGCTATCCATTGCTCACTGTCCGCAAGCCCGCGCCTACGGTGGCCAGAAATGTATCATTACCAATGGACCACCACACTATTGCATTGATTGCTCCGATATTATTTAACAAACTAATCTAATCGAATCAACACAATTAGGTATAATAAAAAACCAGCTTCATAAATCCGCCAGATATCCTTTCCACTAGCTTCGTATACAAAACAAACTCCTCGTTCCGTACATTAACTTGGATCAAAAGTTCATTATTTTAAAAGCCGTGTGCATCTGACAATAGCGGCCATCGGCGCCATCTTGTTTTCTGCACAAAAGAATACTTTAGTTTACATTAAGTAGCTGTAATGTGAAACTCCCCAGCGTTTGTGGGAGGACATTCTGAATATTTGTTTTAATTTAAAGAAACAGATATTTCAGATCTTTGGATGTGTTTAAAGTTTAGCGGAATTTAAGTCAGTAATTTAAATAGAATCCTAATTTTTTTTTGTTTGCATGGCTTAGAGATTTTAGTGTGTCATTCTTAGGGTGAATTGCACCATTTAACTATAACGATAACAAAGCCGCTCAACAGTTGTCAAATCGTCGAATTGACCAATAGGCGGCCGTTTCTCGGCTGGTTATGGTTTGGTTATCGTTATATGTAGTTAAATGGTGCAACTAACCCTTAGTGGCCAAATATGGTTGTAAAACTCTTCTGTTATTTGCTAACTATCTCATGGTTAATCATCAAAAATGCGTTTTGAAGAATGTGCGCAGGAATTGCATGACTTCATTCCACCATCTCATTTCTACCATCGGACAACCCGACGAACGGCGAGTACCACTCGTACGTTATTCAAAACTCTACGCTCCGGATCAAGGGTTTCGCCTTGTCACTTATACCGAGTACATTGAGGGACTGGAACAATTTCCCTACTGTGGTCTTCCCGTCCGATTATAATTTAGGTGTCTCAAGGTTAGAGTGAATAGGCTCTTAATAAATTAATGCATGTCACACCATCAACGATTGCATTACAACTTACCATCAGGTGGGATCGCAGTCAAGCACTAGTTTATATAATTAAAAAATCTCACGCTCTGAATGGAGCGAGTAGTTTCAAGCTGACTAACACCCACCTCTCTTCCTTCAGTTGTCCTTTGCATTAGGGCTACGGCAACTCTAACGGACAATCCCGCAACCCCAGCAGACTTCGTCTGTACCTACAGGGCCCCCGTCTATTTTGCCTACAGGACACTATTTTTTTTTTTTGTAATTGATAGGCTCGCGTTTGACCACAATCTCACCTGATGGTAAGCGATGATGTGGCCGACGATGGAGCACGCTTGCCTAGAAGCAATCTATTCACTCTTGACTTAAAGACCCCTAGGTTATAGCTATCAGGAAACACAGACTCCGGCAGGGAATTCCATTCCTTAGCTGTACGCATAATGATACACTGGGATAATACAGAATATTTTCAGAATCCCTTCAGCAGTTGAGATGTATACTCGTAGATGTAGCGACTGCTATCCTACAAACTAAGAACTGGGTAACACCGATAAGTGGTATCTATATCTAGCATGGATGTTGGACTTTTATGAATGTAATAACGTCAAATAATTATCAGCATCATATCGACCGACTGACTGGCCTATTGATCTAGTGGTTAGTGGCCCTGATTGCTATGCCGGAGGTCGTGGATTCGATCCCCACCCAGGACAAATATTTATGTCATGAGCATGATCATTTGTTCTGTGTCTGGGTGTAATTTATCTATAGTATGTATGTATTTAGAAATATATACGTATGTTTATCAGTTGTCTAGTACCCATAACACAAGCTCTGCTTAGCTTGGGACTAGACGGCGTTGTGTGGTAGTTGTGGAATATTATTATTATATCAGCCGAAAAACGTCCACTGTTGGATACAGGCCTCCCCCAAGTTTCACCATAACAACCAGTCCGATGTGTCTCGTATCCACTTGATTCTCAAGACACTCACCAGGTCATCGGTCCAGCCCCGGCCTTCCAACACTGCGTCTCAGGCACATGGTCGCCATTCTAAAACCTTTCGTCCCCATCAATCATATGTTCAAGCAATGTGCCCTACCCACTAACATTTATCTTCGGCATTAAATAATAACTATACATATATACTGCCTTATCTTCCAAACGAAATATACGCCCGCCACAATAAACAACAATGAACACCACACACAAAAACACTCATAAATCATTAAAAATTTCGATTAAACGGAAACACGACACCAATAAAAATTGTTTGTTACTCTGAACAAAATGAAACTTGTATTCCAATTAGTAAATTAATGAATATAAAATAAATTCAATGGTGGATTGAATAAAGTGTTCAACAAAGTCCAAGGCCTCAGGTTTTAAACACGAGGCTTCTGATTATATTTCTTGTAGTCGATAGGTATTAACGAAGTTTTCAAGACGAACACTGGTATCTATACCGAAGTTCTAATAACTATAGACGTTACTGCTTGAAACTTTAGGTACAATATCGTACAGACAAAGAATATTAAGTATTCTTTGTCTGTAAGAATACTGTACCTAAAGTTTTATCCGTACTAATATTAACTCTTTATCTGGCTTCGACTTCGATTTCTCGTCCGCAATAACCGATTCCGAATCCGAATTCATGAAAACAGTCTCTGGAAAAAGTTAGCATATAACAAATCATTATCATTGAAGGTTTTGAGAGGATGGTGAAATGTTAGAAGACTAGGTAACCAGATCACGTGATGAAGTATTCTACTATCCTCTGAATGCAAGTAGTGTCATCGCAGTCATTTCTGCCTGATCGCTTAAAAAAAATTCGCTTAAATCCTGATCTTTGAAGTTTTCGTTTCGAGTGCAAGCATAAAATAACTTAGCGGTGGTCAGGCGGAAGTGCCTTCGATACTATCGAATACAACCTACAGGATTAGTGATTATAAAGCTAGACAGTTTGTTTATTGGAAGGTTAAAATCTCAAAAAATACTGGTAAGAATTTAAAAATTCATCGAGTGTGAGGGGCAAATGGGCTATCCATTTATTGAGGATGGATACAACTGATTAACATCACACTATGACTAAAGGAGCGATAACGATAACCAAAAACGCGAATGAAATCTTAGTGGACAGCTAGTTAGTATATAAGTAGCTTTAATACTTAAATAAACGCAGATATTTTTATTTTAGTACGTCATAAAAAGGAATAATTTTTAATCAATAAAATCCAAAATTACTATTTTTGATTTTATTGTTTTATAATTAGGCAAAGTCGCCTGCAAAAAGTAGTAAGGAATAAGTCCATAGTTCTCTATTTTTATAATTAACTAGCTTTTGCCCGCGGCTTAATCCGCATACATAAAATATAACATATGTCATTCAGGAATAAATCAGCATTCTATCAGTGAAAAACTTGCAATCGGACCAGTACTTTCAGAGATTATCTACTACATTTAAAAACCAAAACAAACTTTACCTCTTTAAAATATTAGTGTAGATTATTTTTTACTAGGGTTAAACTCGAGCGCTTTTTATCACTTGATATTAGGACGACAATATTAAAACGATACGTTTAGACGATAACCTTATTTCTGTGAATACATAAAAGATGCTTCAGTTTTGAAAAAATAAAAATATCTAATCCTCTCTATTCAGCCATGGCACTATCCATTTCCAAACCCTTGTCAAAATATGCCAACTGTATAAAGGCCGGACATTAAATTCAACCTCGGTTAGTAGACACAAGCGGAACCTCTCTTTAGACTCCATATCTTCGGAAGGACGTAACGTCATGCATACACGAGCGGATTTCGAACGAGGACTCCCACTCAGCGGTTAGCTTAGGGTGTGTTTAGACTGAGGATAGACAAAAATGATGGTTTGTTTTTTTGTTGTTTTCGAATAAGCAGCCCTAAGGTTAAAGGGCTTCCGACACCGCCTAGGATCATCTAAAAAACCGAAATATTTGAAGGAGCATAAATCAAAAGTTTAGCATAACAGAGGTAGGTTACTAAACAGTTTTACTTGTTTGTTGAAAGCGTTACTACCAAAAGCACAAGAAGTTGTCAGTAACCTTAGAGACCCAGCAGGGTCGCCCAAGGGCGAGGGATGTTATCCGGACGATTTTTACCAGCGGAAAAAAAATCACCAAAGGCAAGTCTCGCAACTGTGACTGCTTACGTTAACATTATAGAGGCGTTGTGGTCACAACAAGTGGTTACGGTGTGTCAAAACCAAATTAGACGCCCGTCGACGATGTAGTCGCCGATAATTGCTGTGTGGTTACATTGTAGGTACGAGCGGTCTTTACTATTACATAAAGTACGTACTAATACTTGTTGGTGACCGAAAATCGCCTTCGTTGATAGGAGCACATCCAAAGAGGTGACCTCCATGTAGTTCAGATCGCTCTACGCCTATCAGAACAAAAAAGAGGTAGAGGCCAGTGAGGCCACCCGCTATCAGCCTGGTAATCAAATATAAAAGCAAAAAAAAAGACGTGTGGCACTCGGAGACTGCCGCGGTAAAGCTATTGCATAGCATTTTTATCAACTTATGCAATTATAATTATTTATTTATTTTATTTATGCAATATTTTTTATTCTTTGATATTAATTAAAGTTACACTTTCACACATTGATTAAATTTTGATTGATTGTTCACTCATTTGTTTTCTTATCGGTCACCACGCTCAAAAAACAAATGAGTGAGGGGTGTTAGGTTATTTTCGTTACGGAATTTCTGGATTCGGTCTCCACGCTCAAGGCCCGCGACAGAAGCTATGCAATAGCTTAAAAAAAATCACATAAAGGCTTATGTGATTTTTTTTTATAAGGGTACTTATAAAACGTCAGAAGCTAGTGCACAAGAGATGTACCTCAAAAAAGTCTAGGTGCCAAAATTGACAACCCATGATAGATCTTTTAGTCAGTAAATGTTCTCTCGCTCCACCATAGAGCGTAACTCATTTGATGATTTACCACCTCAAAAAAAATGCTTCTTACCGTCCAAAATCTGGTACAGTAAGAAAAGTATAAATTAAATAACAACATTTTCTTTTGCTTTTCCTTATTTTCATTTCGATTATTTCCGCTTGTTAGACTGTTTGCGGCTATCTGCGGAACTGGCCCTAATCCATTTAGTACTAAAGGAATTACGCCCAATCGAGATGTGATTTCAGATATGGACTGCGGCTTAAAATATTGAGGAGCCGAATTGAGCTTAATCTGACTTAATTATCTAATAACAGTTTACGGATTCTGTATGTATTGGGAATTTGTAATGTTTGTACAATTCTCTTTTTATTGTGTAGGTGTCGTTAATATTTTGCGCTCCGAATACACGCTGCCTTTTTAGCACAATGTATCTATATGCTTTCGGGTCTTCTAAAATGTTGTTTCACTAAAAACAGCAAGAGTCTTCACAAAGTGGATAACTGAAGATGGACGACGCCGCTGAGGTCGACCTGTTTCGAGGTGGTTCGAGAAAAGAACACCTGGAAGTAGTTTGGGGAGTTCTTTACCCAGCAGTGGGAAAATATGGGCCAAATAAAAAAAAAAGACGTGTGACACTCGGGGACTGCCGCGGTAAAGCTATTACATAGCATTTTTTATCAACTTAAGCAATTATAATTATTTATTTTATTTATGCAGTATTTTGTTTCCTTTGTTTTTTTTTTCTTTGATATTAATTGAAGTTACACTTTTTGAGCATGGTGACCGATTAGAAAACAAATGAGTGGGGGGTGTTAGGTTATTTTCGTTACGGAATTTCTGGATTCGGTCTCCACGCTCAAGGCCCGCGATAGAAGCTATGCAATAGCTTAAAAAAATTAAACAATAATCCTTTTTTAGTTTTAATTTTTCCTAAAATATTTTTCCGGTAGACTGATATTACCTGCCTGTATGGTGGCAGTTCATTAGGTGCAAGAAGCTCGGGACCTGTTTATGTAGCAACGAGGCTTAAGTCCAATAGCAGTCATCTTCTTTAAACGTTGCAATTCAGCATTACTTAAACAATTCATACCGTCACTATCATCACTATTTCATTCTAAAGACGTCCACTGCTAGACATAGCCCTCCCCAAAGTGTCGCCACAACAATCGATCCTGTGCATCTCGCATCAATCGGATACCCGTGACCCTCTCCAGCTCATGCCTTGCGTCATGACACCGAAAGAACAAGTACCGTAGACAATTCGCCTCCTCTATTCATGTCTCCGTTCTCTTTGTCATAAATTCCCGCATAACCACAAATATTTGCATGGCGTACAGACGCTTATTTGAAGAGAGTATTTGAGACGACGCGACATAACGATGATTTATGAGTGAGGGAAACCATTGACATACAGTCTTAAAACCCGAGATATTAATTTGAAAATATGTTTGCTAGATGTTTATTGAATAATAAGAACTTTTTTTTTATGGTGAGAAAAATCATGCATTGACATCCCCCGCCCTTGGGCGGAGCGGGAGATAGTGTCAGACTCTTACTGACTAAAAGACCCACCCCGTTCCTTCTAGCCTTCATACCGGGGCTCGAGCGCCCTTTCGGATAACCCTGGCCCCAGTAGGCTTCGACCCGGCTGGGTCCCTACTGTTGCTGACAACTCCTTGAGGCGCGCGGGAACAGTGCGCGCCGTCGACGACTTGGGCTTGGTCCGGACAGTTACCGGACGGCCGGACCGCAAGCTACCCATTGCTCACTGTCCGCAAGCCCGCGCCTACGGTGGCCGGAAATCGTTGCCTGATGCGTTCGGCGAATAATAAGAACTAAGCGTAAGCTTAGTATCTATATATTTTACTGTGATTAAATCGTTTACAACAATTTGCGCCTATTTTAACCTATTTTATTATACATACATATACATGTATAAAAAGGAGGCTTGAGTTCCTGCAGTAGGAACATTGAAAGGCTGACATTACACATATGTTATTGCACATAGGTTGAAATTGAACATTGCTATGCTATGCTATATACATATACAGCGCTAAATTTTGATCGTTTTAATCCCGTGGAGGGTCGATCCGGTACATAAAACACTATCGATTTGTAAAGATAAAATTAAAAAATAAAGTATCTGTTTTCAAAACTCATATTAATTTACGCATGTACGAAATTAATTTCTTTAAGAAAACGTCAGCTGAGCGAGTCTAATGACCTGTAGGTAGTTTGTACGCGACGCCGACTACTACTTACAGGTCATTGGATTCGCTCAGCTGACGTATTCTTACGTTATCTTTAATATAAAAGGATAAACTGACTATCTGGCATATTAACACATAGCTAAAACTCCTGGGACTATGAGTGTGGCGTAGTCGAGCAATACAGAGGATTTTCCAAAATTCACCCCCCAGGGGGATGAAACGGGAGTCAAAAGTTTTACGCGAGCTAAGCCGCTAGCAGAAGCTTGTCTTACATATATATAACATTTTAGTGAAATTAAAGAATACGTAATATTATTTTTATTAAATGTATTTTCGATAATTATAACAAAAATGTTTTTCCTGTAATTATTATCTGTCAGTCAGAGTGGTAGTTTCAGCTAAAGAAATCGCTGGATTCTGTTTAAATGAGACTATTACTACCTAGTATACTCGTATAACTGAGGCTAAAAGGCCAAGTTAGGCTACTTTTATTTTAGAAAAAAAAAGGCCCGCGTAAAAAACATCTTGAAATTGTGCCTAAATGATGTTGTGTTGTTAATGATACAAGTGGAATCAAAGAAACAAGGTGATCAATAAATAATCCGCTGAAAAAATAACTCTTTAACACATTTAACGGGTAAAATAACTTACAGAGTTTTTCCAGCGAATTATTGGTCGGATCATCTCACGCAAACCATTTTCCATCGTTCATTTAATCTCCCTTTTTCTATCACTAATAAATATGACAAACATCAACTACAGTCGCAAAATGTTTACCAAAAAACATAAAGAATCTAAAGTGCCTATAAATCATCGTGAATCGTCACAAAAAGTATGAAAAACTGTGATTATTCACTCGTATGATAATATAGCGTGACTATAGGTAACTGTAAACGAAATATTTATCAGTGAAAAGTGGCTGTTGTTCCGTGACTGACGGTTCAAAATTAGATGAGATTTCTGACTAATATGTGTATGCAAATGTGAAGATGAGAATATCAGAGTAGCCTGCGAAATTCTTCTAACTTTTTTGCATTTTTTTAGATCAGTGTCTGGTTGTATTTTGATTAAAATATGATTAGCGGCCATAACACATGTTTACTTACGGAATTATAATCAACTAGCTTTTGCCTACGGCTTCGTTGACATACATAATATAATAATATAGCGTATGTCACTCAGGAATAAAGCAGCTTTCTATCAGTGAAAAAGTTTCGCAATCAGACCAGTACTTTCAGAGATTACCTACAAACAAAGAAACAAACACAAACTTTATCTCTTTATTAGTATAGAAGTAAAGATATCGATTAAATAATTAATAAAACCGACACAGTTCTTTCTAGGACCACATGAAATTTCTATAAAGGAACCTGGAACACAAAGGGCTGCTAAAAGACAGGTAGGCTTTTGCTCTTAAGCGGGAGAAGTCATTGGATGACTTCCCAACCTAATAACAAAACCCTAGCCAGGTCGAAGCCTACTGGGGCCAAGGTTATCCGAAAGGGAACTCGAACCCCGGTATGAAGGCTTGAAGAAACGGGGTGGGTTTTTTAGTCAGTAAGAGTCTGAAACTATCTCCCGATCCACCCAAGAGCGGAGGTTGTCATTGGATGATTTTCCCAACTAAAAAAAAATCAGTTCAGGTAAATTTATTGAATGACTTTTTCATGAAATAACCATTCAATGAAGTTAGACAACCTCAACATATAAAAAAAAATATTAAAAAAAAAACTTATCGACATTTACTTAATTTTTTTTATTCCTATTTCCCTTAGTCACACTCAAGAACGACTTTACGATTTCATTCATCTTTTTCTTTTAAGTTTTTTAATACCTACAAAAGATGGTTACGAAAAGAAAAATTAACAAAATTGCGCAGAAAATTGGAAAACTTAACGACTGTTTAATCATAGCGGATCATGACAGTTCACGCGCCGTTACGGGCGAATCCGCTGGCAGAAGCTAGGTACTTTATATTTTTGGGCTTTTTTTTTTATGGTGGGAAAAAATCATGCATTGACATCCCCTGCCCTTGGGCGGAGCGGGAGATAGTGTCAGACTCTTACTGACTAAAAGACCCACCCCGTTCCTTCTAGCCTTCATACCTACCTATTTGAAGCGTTTGTTTATTTCCCAAAATGTCACTCAATTTATGGAAATATTTAACAGGCTATTGATTTATTACGAATGAAAAAATGACGATCAAAACGGAAAAACAGTGCGCGTTATAGTTTTCTAGTAGCAATTGTTATGAATGATTGATTCTATTGTGACTTTAGGTACCAATTATGACTTCTTGCACAATTTTGGGATTTCGTTTTAAGCTATTGCATAGCTTCTATCGCGGGCCTTGAGCGCGGTGACCGATAAGAAAACAAATGAGTGAACAATCAATCAAATTTCAAGTCAATGTGTGAAAGTGTAACTTCAATTAATATCAAAGAAAAAAATACTGCGTAAATAAAATAAATAAATAATTATAATTGCATAAGTTGATAAAAATGCAATAGCTTTACCGCGGCAGTCCCCAAGTGCCACACGTCTTTTTTAGGGTTCCGTAGCCAAATGTCAAAAAACGGAACCCTTATAGATTCGTCATGTCTGTCTGTCTGTCTGTCTGTCTGTCTGTCTGTCTGTCTGTCTGTCTGTCTGTCTGTCTGTCCGTCCGTCCGTATGTCACAGCCACTTTTTTCCGAAACTATGAGAGCTATACAGTTGAAACTTTGTAAGTAGATGTATTCTGTGAACCGCATTAAGATTTTCAAACAAAAATAGAAAAAAAGCAAAAAATTTTGGGGGTCCCCATACTTAGAACTAAAACTCAAAAATTTTTTTTTCATCAAACCCATGCGTGTGGGGTATCTATGGATAGGTCTTCAAAAATGATACTGAGGTTTCTAATATCGTTTTTTTCTAAACTGAATAGTTTGCGCGAGAGACACTTCCAAAGTGGTAAAATGTGTCCCCCCCCCACTCTAACTTCTAAAATAAGAGAATGATAAAACTAAAAAAAATATATGATGTACATTACTATAAAAACTACCAGCGAAAATTGGTTTGAACGAAATCTAGTAAGTAGTTTTTTTTTAATGCGTCATAAATCGAAAAAAATACATTATTATTAAAACATCGATCAAAGTTACAACATATTACAAGAACTTTTATATTATGTTACTTGCTGCTACGGAACCCTTCATGGGCGAGTCCGACTCGCACTTGGCCGGTTTTTTTTTTTTTACTACAAAAATATGATCAGTAATGGGTAGGTACGTATAGAACCCAACTTTTTTATATTACTTAAAAAAAATAGGGATGTATACTTACACTCCTCAAAGACCGTTACATAAAATACAAAGGCAATCATCAATTCATCTGCTAACTACTGGTAGTTTTTGAGCATCATACTAACTGCTAATGGTTTACTCACGTGCCCGCTAAGAGACCGCGGCAGGTACAAATGTCGTAAACCCGGAAAAACCTACCTAAAAACAAAAAAAGAACTCAGGGTCGTACTAAAAACTTTGACAAAACGGTGCGACAGCAAAAAGGTCTTTTATTTTAAGAATAAAATTGCCAAAACTCTCGCGGCTAAAGTTGCGAGAGCTGTAAGGATAAACGTCATATACTAGCCGACAATCTTTAGTTAGGGATTCACTTTTCTCTCTAGGGATCCCTAAAAATGGCCTTCGACGAGTCTGTAAAAAACAACATTTTCCCAAAGTTTATGCTTCTGTTATTTATCAAAACTATTATCATAACGAAGTTATCTTTTTTGTTTGATTTCTTTTTTATTTGAAACATTATTTACTCTTTTGCTGATATAGAACGGGTTTCTGAATTGAGTATTTAAAGTTAAGAACATGTCAAACACTAATAATGCCAAATTCTGTCTAATTCTGAAATACTCAATCAAATTCAAACCATAGTTAAGATACGATAATATACAAAATCTTCTCTTCAATCATAATTATTTTACACTCGTTACTGTCAACGAGTTCGCCATCTTGTAAGTAGGTTTCTTTATACAAACTTTAAACCACCGTTTCATCCCCATAAGAACTTAATTTTGGAAATCCTTTTTTACTCGTTGTTTACATCTCAAAAGGACCCTGTGTGCGAAATTCGAGCGTCTTAGGTTCAGAAGTTTGGTCTGGATCTTAATGAGCCAGGACTTGCCTTTTATACATACAAAAGATGACATATTTTAGGCAGAATAAACATGTTTTCTTTCTTTCTTCTTATTTACTTTTGTTATGAAAGTAATACCACAAAATAGATAGGTACAGAAGTCAATCTCATGTTTTTACTTCAATTTTTATACCTACGCTAGGCGATCGCGCTAGGGTCAGCGCGTAGCGCCGAACTGTACGAGTGCGACTGGGCGATCGAGCCGAGATATAGTGTCCGTGAGCAGTGTCTGTGTGCGCTTTGTATGTAGATTCTATTTTGTGGTACCTATCTATTTTGTGGTAATACTATGTAAACCTTCGCTCGCTCACTTTTTTTTAAGTTACAGGGATACATAAAATAAATATATTATCTCCGTCGTATGTGTTATACATATACAATATTATATTTAGTTGACAAAAGATATTATAAATAATAGTCAAACGATAATTATGAGTTCTCATTTTTTTTAAATAAAATTAATGATTAATTCGAAAACACGGTCACTATTTCAAATTCTATAAAACAATTGCTTTCATCCAATTCTAAAGCCATTTGAACTTTCATTCAAATAAATCAATTTTGTCGAAACCTTTCAATCTAATTGAAACTTTCAATCAAATCAAGTTCGTCGTCAAATTTAACTTTACTTTTTTTATTATCTTTTATAATCTAGTACTGACTGCGATCCCGCCTGATGGTAAGCAGTGATGCAATCGTTGATGGTGAGGCGCACTGGTTTATTAAGAGCCTATTTATTCACTCTAGCCTTGAAGACTGATTTTATTCAAAAATTATAATCAGACGGGAAGAACAATTTGCCTGCTGCGGAGCAGGCAGACTGTTCCAGTCCTTCGATGTACGCGGTATAAAAGACGAGGTGAAACGTTTAGTCCGGACCGTTGATGTTTCAACAACGTAACGGTGGATACTCGCCGTGCGTCGAGTTGTCCGATGGTAGAAATGAGATGGCGGAATTAAGTTATGCAATTCCACTTTGATCTAATAATTTAGTGCTTTCGTATTTGCATTTAAAATGGCTACCGATTCAACTGTTCTGAATCTGAAAGAATAAATCTTTATCGAAATTCACAGTGCGATGCCTTCAGACAGAGGTTCCCAAAGTGAGTACCAATACAGCTTTGTGTTGAAAAAAAGCATCACCAGAAAGAAATGTGGTGGTTTGGAACAGCTGACTAAATATCATCCTTTTATTTGTAGCAACTCATTATAAAATTCAGCTTTAGGCGGAACAATAAAAAAAGGCATATTTTTAATGACTAAAACCTACCTGTTATTCCTCAGCTGCCTTTTGCATTCCAAGGCCACAGTAAATTTTTCAAACAATCAGGGTTAATAAGAGCTACACCTTACAGGCATCGGTGTTAGTGGGTTAGTGTGGCTAACATCTCATTGAGACGAGAGTGGAACACATCGTGCTGTCGACATGTGCCTGGTCCTTATCAGATCAACCAGGTGAGATGTGCTTGGAAATTCTGATAAAATTAGGGACAAATACCATCAGTAACAACATCAGTACCACTTAACACAAACCACAATACTAATTCACAATGTATCTACTAGCAACATTGTAGCGTTGTAAATAAAGTCAATCGTATATACACCCCTAATATTTAATGAGTATAAAAATTGGGGCTCCGTACCTGTTACCGATCATATTTTTGTAATCAAAGGTAAAAGATACACGATAAAAACATCCACGAAAATTTGGCATAATTAGTAAATTTATACTACAATCAATCATTCATATATATATATGACTGGCCTGTTGGTCTAGTGGTTAGTGACCCTGACTGCTATGCCGGAGGTCATGGGTTCGATTCCCACCCAGGACAAATGTTTGTGTGATGAGCATAATAATTTGTTCTGTGTCTGGGTGTAATTTATCTATAATATGTATGTATTTAGAAGTATATAAGTATGTTTATCAGTTGTCTAGTACCCATAACACAAGCTCTGCTTAGCTTGGGACTAGACGGCGTTGTCTGATAGTAAAAAAAAAAAATATATAATGATTTCTACTAGAAAATATTACGCACAGTGATTTTTTATTTTGACCGTCATTTATTCATTCATAATATGGTAAACCAAGCATATGCCCCAGTCGGTAACATGCCCCACTTGCAAAACTAAAAGTTTGGGAACCAGTGCCTAAGGCATTATTCTCGGTGAAGTCGTGGGTTACAAATTGGTGAGATCGTTTCTCGAACGAGCCCTGACATTCAGGAAGATAGACCGCTGAACAATGGGAGTCTCTTTCAATATTCTTTTACCACTAGTAATAAAAAACTACGTGGAGTTTAGTTGAATAAATTGTTGCCTGTCTACTGTGCTAGATAGAGTACGGAATTTAATATTGCAGTCTAAACGCGACTTTTAACTTTGCTACATAATTTAATTTGTTTCAAAGCAGCGCAACTCGGAAATGTGAACGACTTGGATGAGCAGTGCTCAGAAAATCTCTGTCTTTATTACATTTCCATCTTCTAGAAGTAATTTAATATTCCAGGGATCAAAAACTTTTAATTAACTTACTTTCGTATATGGGAAAATGGTCCTTTCAGCCGTTATCTCAATATTCACTGTTGCCTTTACCATTCATCTTTTACTCAAGCATAAGATATAGGTATTTATTTTTATACATAGGACATCGTCCAGTGATATTTTCCGTCCTAGAGCGGAGCGGGAGGCAAATTACGGGATACTGGGCAACGCTGCCACGTCAAGTAGATGTAGCGTTGCGCTACATGTTGCGGGACAATTCGTCCCCCATTTTATCTGAGGCTTAACTCTAACATCTGTCTCTTTTACAACCAGTCATTAAAGTCAGTAAATGACCTGACCGTGTTATGGCTCAAATGAGATCATTTGCTCCAAAGGGTCGTTTAGACCAAAACATGCTATGCGCCTTAAAATAATAATGTGATTTTTTTTAACTTTAATTATTTGTTTTACTTATCTGTTTGTTATATTTTTTATTATTATTTTCTCTAGTACTATCGCTATTATCTATCTATCTGATTTAAATTCATATTTTAATTTGTTAAATTTTAATTCGTATCAATGTATTTACGTTATGCACGGTTGTTATTGATATAAGCATAAGTTTAAGTTTAATTAGAGCAGTGGTGGCCCAGTGGTAATGGCTCCGACTTACGAGTTGTAGGTTGCGGGTTCAAACTCTGCCAGGCGCATTACTTTGTGTAATTTATTTCATCACCACTGCTCTCAAAACGGTGAAGGAAAACATCGTGAGGAAACCGGCATGTCCTAGAACCGAAAATTCGAAGACATGGACATTCACCAACCCGCACTGGGCCCGCGTGGTGGTTTACGGCCCTTCCCTCTCTTAGAGAGGAGGCCTGAGTCCCAGCAGTGGGAACAATAAAAAAAGGCTGATGATGATGATGAAGTTTAATTATTCATGCAACGTAATTTTTCCATGTTTGTGTTGCTGATGGGTCATAAACAACTTAAAATAATAGGCATGGTGAGAGCAGTGGTGGCCGAGTGGTGACAGCCCCGACTTACGAGCTGTAGATCACAGGTTCAAACCCAACCAGGCGCTTTACCAGAGACACTGGGTGGAATTAGCTATAGGTTACTAACAATGCTAATATAGTATATAAGCACTTTCTGTTACTAATACACTAACAATTTATCGACTATTGGGTCTGAAATAAAGAAATTTTAATTTTAATTTTTTAATTTAATTTACTTGGTGTAATTTATTTCATCACTACTGCTTTCAAAACGGTAAAGGAAACATGAAACATCGTGAGGAAACCGGCGTGTCCTAGAACCAAAAATTCAAAGATATCTGTCATATGCTAAATCGCACTGGGCCCGCGTGGCGGAGTACGGCTCATTCCTTCTACTAGAGAGAAGGCCTGAGTTTCAGCAGTGAGAACATTATAATAGGCAAGGCGCTTATAAGTATGAAAGGATGCGGAAAACTTTTTAATAAAAACAATATTTTGACTTCTTCACACATTATACCACCTGTTGTCATTTGACACGCAACGTGTAGTTCTAATGTCACGCGATTTGACGCCAAATAGGCGGGGAGCTCATTGACACGCTTAGCGACGATTAGAAAACATAAACAATAGTAGTAATGGGGTCCTTGACTAGGAATTACAAGCAATGACCTAAGTCGAGGTCAACGTGTAGACTATGGATTTAGTACGGTCAACCGAACAGTCAGAGAACCACGTGCTCTTACCGCGATCATTTTCACGACCTGAACTGAATTGTTAAAGGGATGGAGCTATACAGGGTTATTTGTTAAACACTACCAACCTCACAAGACTATGTTACTAACATCATAAACAACAACTTTTGTTCTATGACTTTTAAAAAATTATAATATTTTAGTTTATCAATTTTAAATTAGACAATCAAAAATAAAAATATTTAAATTAAACGTTCTAAATATTACGAAGTCTATGTGAAGCAAGCGATAGTACAATAGCGGAAGGGAGTGGGGATCGTGTGGTAGGGGTGCCTGAATCGCTTACGTCACATCCTACGTACGTAGGAAGGTATAGCAAGATACAGAGTTGAAATGTGTTAGATAGAACAACGAAATCTTGAAGGTTTGTTTTTGGTAAATTAATTATGTTTTGTAAAAAGTCATAGAACAAAAGTTGTTGTTTATGATGTTAGTAATACAGTCCTGCAAGGTTGTTAGTGTTTTACAAATAGCCCTATATAGAGTGTATAGTTCTATCTCTTTTTCTCGTTCGCACACTTTACATTTTAACATGTCATGGGTAAGGGCCCAAAGGCCCTATCACGAGCTCTAAAAGCGATGCATTTGATGACTAAAACTGAAACGTTAAAGCTCTGTCCTTCTTTCTCGCTCACACGCTTGACATTTTAAGAGGACCCTTTTCCATTCGCCGCGATGTTTGATACAGAGGCAATGCAAAAAAGAGAGATGTCGTCTTTTCAGGCGATATCTCTGTTTTTTATTTTTTCTCTCTCTCTTTTTTTGAGTTTTCACTCTGTTGGCATTCATCATAATTCCGTGATTTACTCGAATATTTCACAAAATTTGTTTCAAGAAATACGTGTTTTTTTTAAACGTGTTTGTGAAAATGTACCGCGAAAAGCACGCATTTAAAAAACATCATGGTAAGGTGCCAGTACAAAAATCACTCTTGCTAATGCAAATGCTCTTGCTAAATGCTCCATCAAAGTCAATTACACAGTTAACGCTGAAGTGTGGTTAACTGTACGTGAGAATTAATAGCAAGAGCTTTAAAGCACGTTAAAAAGATAGTACCCAGTGAGGGCATAAGTTCCGTTAATTGGTTTCTTGAATACGTGCCAAGTGGCTACCCAGAGACTAAGGGTTGCCACACACTGGCCACCGACCCACACCCACAAAACGCCACCACCGGCATACTTCTTATAGTTCTCATACATTTTTCATTCGTTGCACACGGTTGACGCCGGTGGCCGGCACACGCCACAAATCGCTGCTGCTTTTTCTTGTAACCCGCACCAGTTACTAAACGCCGATACAGAACGCTGTTACACGCTACTCGCTCATTTAAACCTTCTTCGTCATAGTCCATTATGATACTGCGCGTATGGGTTAAAAAAAGTAGCAGTCACCGGCCACAAGTTGCTGCCACGCGCTTCAACTTTCTTTGTGGCCGCTTCTAGTTCTCGTGGCGGTGTTTGTGGCTATCGCGTATGGTCCGAGTGTGGCAACTGGCAACCCTAAATTCGGTTGTCTAACTACTCTGAGAAAATGAGGTCTTAACGAAAAACTAGATAGCATTCGATAATACTGTGCAAATAAAAGACCGAAAAGAGAACTGGTAAAAGCTCAATTACTAAGTAGGAGTACCATGATGTCCTAAGATCATCAAATTACCTGTGTGAGAAAGGGAAAGTGCTATTCATCCTTTTTTTACCTACACTAATATTATAAAGAGGTAAAGTTTATTTTCATGTTTTTTTTTTTTGTAGGAGGTAATCTCTAAAAGTACTGGTCTGATTGCTAAAAATTTTCATCGATCGAAAGCTGCTTTATTCCTGAGTGCCATAGGCTTTATTTTATATGTCATCACCAGCCATTTTAATGTACCCACTGTTGGGACTCAAGCCTCCTCTCTAGGAGAGGGAATGGGCCGTAATCCACCGCACGGGCCCAGTGCGTGTTGGTGAATTATAATATTAGTGTAGATATCAGTCTCTCGTACTCTCATTGTCACACAGTGCCTGTCTACAAGAGCCTTAACTCCACACCTCACAACTTTCGGTTTTCCACCCTTCACATTCCCCTAGCCATTTACTTTATGTGAGACTTCCAAATGCAAACAATTCAACAAATATGTACCCAAAAAATCTGATCGCGTGCTTCTGCCAGTTGCGTCACGCCCAAGTGCCTGGGTGTCACTCAAGTTCATTCATGTACATTCAAGGATGAAAATTTGGGAAAACCAACAACATTTTTTTTTTTTAAGGAAACGAAAAAAAATCGGCCTCGCCATACAAATTGTCCAATCAAATTTATCATTTTGTATGGTGAGGCTAAATTATTTTTCCGATACCTAAAAAAAAAAAATTGTGGAAGGTTGATCTGTTTCGTCTACCTTAAACCTTTAATAGTATAATCCTTACATATTCTAAAACAAAGTCTAATAAAAATCAAAGTCTATATCGTGTCTATCTGTCTGTGTGAATGCGATACTCAAAAACTTCTGAACGGATTTTCATATTATGGTTTTCATCAGAATGATTTGTGAAGGTTTAGACGTAAGATACGGGGCCTTGGGTGATGCGAAAGAGACCGGGGCCCTGGAACGATGGCAATTAAGGAACAGGTGTGGGTTAAGTCTGACACACCCTCGCGCTCCGCTCAAGAGCGGGGGATGTCCCGCCTAAAAAAATGTATAACTATAATAGTACCTACAGAAAAGCAAAACAATTCAAAGACCCATGTGAAGCTGGGGCAGGTCGCTAAAAAGATTATAAAGCTGAAGAGGTTGTTTGGACGCACTAATCTCAGGAACTACTAGTTCGAATTGAAAAATTCTTTAAGTGATAGATAACCCATTTATCGAGGAAGGCTATACTAGGCACATCACGCTACGACTAATATGAGCGGAGTAGTACTAACAAAGTCACGGGTGAAACCGCGGGGGACAGTTAGTTGTCTAATAAAAACTGTTGGTATTTTTTTTTTTGGTACAATATTTAATTCAGATTGTATGAATATACTAATAAAGATATTTTTTATTTTTTTCAGGTAATGTATGCTGTTTTAACACGACATTTGTGATTAGTACGGTGAGGTATAAAAAAAAATATTGTAAAAAAAAAGCAAGAATGAAATCAGCGAAGAATGAGATGTACGTAGATTTCTATTACGATTAATTAATATACTGTTTCTTTTTCGATACTCTACAGGAAATTCGCTTTTGAATTTCGCCAAGTATTTTGTTCTTGATTGTACAGCAATGTGAATGACCTGCCTTCAAACTTGGGGTAGCTCCACTTTGTTTCAAATTATTATGGTATTAACGAGAATGGTTTCATCGCCCGAAGTTAGACCTTGGCACGGTCGGCGGCGAAAGCTATTTGGCACGTCGTTTACCCAAAAACTTAGGTACGAACAATTCTTCCGGGTTTTAAATGTGTTGCCAAGTAAAATAATCCTCCACGGGGAATTTCTGAAAGGGAATACTTTATTCCTAGAATGCAAAGGGCAACTGAAGAACACATGTGAGTTTTAATTAGTGTCACACGACCTCACGCTCCAGCCAAAGCGAGAAAAGTAATTGGAAGATTTCACGCCTCAAAAAAAAAACAGTAGTAAAATATTTCCCGGACTACGGAAACGTTTGAAAGAGTTACCGTGGTTCTAAAACGCAATAAGCAAATGAAAGAACATAAGTGACTTTTCGTCAGGCAATCTCTGACACGCCCTCTTGTTCCACCATAGAGCGACAGAAGTCATTGGATGATTTCCCACTTAGAAAAAAGTAAACTAATTCCCTAATTACAGTTCTCACTTAATTAAAAACATGTTATTAGCCTAATGTTTACGGGCTTAGCGACCCATTTAACTTACCTTGCGTGATACAGTTAATTTATATTCCCAAAATAACTTTTACTTTCTTACATTTTCATACGGTTAATGTAAGTCTGATATATATCTGATATTTTTATTAAGGGGGCCCGATTATGATATTTTATAAGCTGCACGCTAAGATTTCTGCCGTCGATAGAACAGCGACTGCTTTGCATAACATGAATATAATATTTTGGTAAGCTTCCCTCATAAATCACATTAAAATTAAAAAGGCGAAAGTTTTTTTTTTAATATGCATATAAACAACCAGTAACCATAACCATTATCTCATTTCATGGTAAGCGACGATGGAGCACGCTTGCCAAGAACCTATTCACTCTTGACTTAAAGACCCCCAGGTTATAGCTATCAGCCCCCCTAGCCAAGTTACAATCGTTTCGCTTGCGCCGAACGCTTCGAGTTGGCCGCGTCGCCAATTCTTTTGTTCTGACTACGTGACTGAGCGTTGACATGACGTCTTTCCCGTACATTTGAAGCTTTCTACAAGCGTTAACGATTGCAGATTAGCAACTTGGCTAGAGGGGCTGGAAACATAAAACTTGGCAGGGAATTCCACTCCTTAGCTGTACCTACCCGTAATGAAGGTGTTTCCAAAACGCTGTGTGTGGATGGGATATCAACCACGGTGGCACAACGACATACTTCTAGTGGTCCGATGATTGTATGTGTGTTTGTTACTTCTCTATGCTCGAAGGGCTAAGCCGATTTGGATGAAATTTGGCACACAAGTAGACCATGTCCTGGAATAGCACATCATCATCATCATATCAGCCGAAAGACGTCCAACTGTTGAACATAGGCCTCCCCAAGCCACAACATACACACACACATACATAGGTCGCCACAACGACTGGTCCTGTGCGTCATGCATCCATCGGATTCCTGCCACCCTGACCAGGTCATGGGTCCAGCACACGGAATAGCACAGAGGATACTTTTATCCTGGGAGTATTTTCTCTTAGGATGATTTTCTACTTTCAACACGCATACAATTAAGATACGTACTCATTTTGATAGTTTTATCTATTGTCTTTTTTTTTTACGTAGGAATTCTTTGACCCGTCCCTGTGTGGAGCAGGAGGTAATGTCAGACTTTTACTGAGTAAAAATTCCGTTGCTCTTTTGCGAGGGACAAGGTAACTCCAACAAAACCATTCAATGATATAAACTGAACTGTTAAAAGGATGAAGCTATGTAGTTTGTAAATCTGCATCTCTCTTTCTTGCTCGCACATTTAACATTTTAACACGTCACGGTTAGATCCCTGGTAAGACTTTTATCCGGTGAACTTCTTACCGCCTAACAGTCAACGAATGTACGAGTATAGTACAATTCACGAATGATGGCGGGCCTGAAGTTTGCGCAGAAGGCTGCGCAGTAACGTGTTTTAGGAACCAAATGACGTCGTGCGTGTGCTAGAAGAGTGTGGTATGCGCGAAAGTTCGCAAAGGCTAACTTCACGCCCGCCATCATTCGTGAATTGTACTATAGTATATCTTTCGATATAACCAACCGATCGCGATGAAACAAAGTCTAAGTAATACATCGAGTTACACAAAATTTTAATGTATAAAAGTTATTTACATTGATTTCGTACATTTTACGTGATGCGCGAACAAAATGCTGAAGTGGTCACCCTTTCGGTGCAGATACTTTGTACTTTTGTTCTTGTTTACTTTGTGCATAAAAACGTAGGATTGTGTCTCTACCGAATAAAAATATTTAGAATAGAATAAACGTTATTGTACACCAAAAAAAAAAACAGACCAAAATTTCTATTCTATTCTAAAGACGTCTGCAGATTTATTATATGTATAGATAAAACTATTCAAAGAATTTATATTCTAATAAATAATTTAGCTAAGAGCCTCGCTCCTCTCTGCTTGTGTTAATATGCGAGGCACATATTATATTGACGGCCCCTCCAGCTTAAATGCACCGCAGAAAATTGTCTTCTCCTTGACCTATTTTGCTAAACAAATGAGTCTCCCAAGGTTTAGTTTCATCAAGGGAGCCTTGCGTCTTTATTTTGTGTTTAGACGCCATAATTAAATAATCAAAGTTATTTAAAATTCATGGCAGATATTTAAGCCTCCAAAAATCTGTGTTTTTCATATCTATCTATTACGTATATCTGTACATATAAATAAAATTGGAGTGGCTGTTTGTAATATTGAAATAACCGCTTTTTACTACATGCATATGAATATATATACGGTGCATACACCAAAACAAACATACATTACAAACATACACTCCAATTTTATTTATATATAAGTATGTATGTAAGATTTATCCCTCTCACCCCACTGAAAACGAGAGACGTTATTTGATGAAATTTCAGTCCCAAAAAAGTCCTCTTAACTTGTACAGTATGAAATAATGCGTGAAGAGGCATTAATAAAAGAATTATAACTGCTAAGACGGACGCCTATAACTTCTCGCGCGCAATGTTGCGTGCTGACCACTGCAAGTCGGCTTAAGTTGGCAGGAATTAGCAACATTCCAAATAAATTAGATTCGGCACGCGACGCTGTGAAAAAGGAAGTTTTCTTTGCATATTCTGGCAAATATTTGATGAAAAAACTCTTTTAAGAGCCTTCAAACCAAACAAAAAAAAAAGACGTGTGGCACTCGGGGACTGCCGCGGTAAAGCTATTGCATAGCATTTTTATCAACTTATGCAATTATAATTATTTATTTATTTTATTTATGCAGTATCTTTTTTCCTTTGTTTTTTTTTTTCTTTGATATTAATTGAAGTTACACTTTCACACATTGAATTGAATTTTGATTGATTGTTCACTCATTTGTTTTCTTATCGGTCACCACGCTCAAAAAACAAATGAGTGGGGGGTGTTAGGTTATTTTCGTTACGGAATTTCTGGATTCGGTCTCCACACTTAAGGCCCGCGATAGAAGCTATGCAATAGCTTAAAATACATTTCATATAAACGCTCTTACGTGATTATGATGTTATTATACATCTATCTCTAGATATTTTGGAAACATATATGTGTTCTGGATGATAACTAGGTTTTTATTGAAATCAAAACATTTTGTGTAAAACTAATTCAATAAAAACTTCTGAAAATCTGCTATTTGGCGTGAACTCTGGCCCTTTATAATGTACTCTTAATTAAAAATGTAAAGAAAATATATTTAGAGAGATCTTGTACATTTAATAGAGATCTGAATTACGAAATTTCCTTCCAAAATTATAAAGGTTTTAAAAAAAGAACACATATTTCCTGGAACAAGTTTTGCTGAAAAAACATACCACATCAAAAAAAAAAAGAAATACTTTCATTTCATATATCTTCATAAAAAAACAAATGCAAAAGTAACCAAATATCTGTTTTGACAGAAATGAACCTTCTGTCAAAACAGATATTCGGTTACTTTCGGTAAATGTATCCGTAGAGTCTGTCTAATAATTAAACCGACTTGTGTAATTATAATCAAGGTTGATTAAGAGATATTGATCATTGTTTACAGTAGTAAATTCGATACTTTTATAAGGTTCTTCTAGTAAGAAGAACCTTATAAAAGTATCGAATATTAGTATTTTTTAAATAATTAAATATTAGACAAAATTCCCAAGTCGATTGACTTTTTAGACAGATAGAGACTATAGATTACTGATTTACTGAAAAGGATCTGACAATACCTCTGAACCCTACGTTTTCGCTATGGTATAGAAAACAATCGATCACAACCAAAATCCCTCGGCGATAATTGGACAATAAGATTGTTTGAGAGATATAACGAAGCGGAAACCAATTGAAATAATATGTTGTTATCTTTCGGTGAGAAAGTTAAGCAGTTATTGATACGATAATATGTAGAAGTATTGATAAGTACTGTTGGAGAACTACCGCGGATTTAGACAAAAAGGGCAACTGATAACTTAAAGTCACAAAAAGGGCAATGGGAAGGGCTATGCTCGGAGTTTCCTTGCGTGATCGAATCTGAAATGAAGATATCTACAGGAGAAGCAACAGAGGAGAAGCAAGCCGACGAATCGCCCAACTTAAGTGTCAATGGACAAGGCACATTGCTCGCCGAACAGATGGCTATTGAGGCCGAAAGGTTCTGAACTGGTGACCGCGTACCGCCTCTTACAAGGTGGACCGATGACCTAATGATGGTTGCAGGAATCCGATGGATGCGGGACGCGCAGGATCGTTCATTGTGGCGACACTTGTGGGAGGCGTAAGTATATCCAACAGTGGACGACTATCGGTTGAAATAATGAAGTAACACGAGCAGGTTTTAGTAAATAAAAGTCTGACACTCCTCGTTCCACTAAGAAAATTATTGATAGTTATCTACTCAAAAAAAAAAGATTTTACATTTGTCTTATTTTAAAAACCTCTACCAACCCCTTTGTTTGCCCAATTTCATTCAATATCGTTCAGATGTCTAACGTCCTATGACTTCGGCCTTAGCGACAGGCGGCGCGGCGAGCTGTGCGACATCTCGGTAAGAGAGCGCGCGGCTCTATGAGCGGCGTCTCGTGGCGAGCTTCAAACATTTACATATTCTTACCGCTCGCCGCCCCGCGCAGCCGCTCGCCGCACAGCGGCAAGGTCCTGAACGGGCCGTAAGAGTGATTGACACACGCAATTTTGACATTTATAATTCTGACTCAATTTTGATTTTATTTATAAATCCAACTAAATGATTTAATTATTTTTAAATATTTTCTTAGTATAATCTGTAATTTATTATTGTATACCTAACCAATTAACCAATTAGGCTATAATTTATTATTTAATTTTAACACTTGTATGTAACCTATGCCCACAATAAAGACATTCTGATTCTGATTCTGATTCATATATACACACAAACTTTTGCCAGTATATAATAATAAGTGTGATATTAGTTTTCTGCTGCATTCGATGAGGCGGACAGAAACCAACACCAATGTAGTTGGGAAAGACAAATGATAACTATGGAAACTCCCACTAACAATAGTTTCCAATGACCATTAGTTCTGCTAATAGTTATCTACTCCCGTCTTAAGTGTTCGTATCAATCTTAATTAAACCTTAATCATTATTAAGTAGTTCACTATTTAGGAAGGACACTAGTTTTAATTATGAAAGTTTTATGTTTAACTTTGAATCGTAAAAAAATATGCTTACAATCAGCCTTTTTTTAATGTTCCCATTCTAGGAGAGGGAATGGACCACAATCCACTACGCCACAAAAATATAAAGAAAATTACCTTTACTAAAATAAACATAACAAAATACGGGATGTTCCTTGACATGTCTTTTTTTATCGACATTGTAAAAAGTTCAAAATAAGAATGAAGATTGGCTAATGAAATGCTACTTTGTGAATCCAAGTAACATTTCATTAATTAATCTTTAATGTTGTCATTATAACATTCGTTTATATTATTGATAAAAAAAGATATAACATCTTTATTTTAGAAATAAAACAACAAAAAAAAACCTTCACTGCTCTTATTAGTAAAAATATCAAGAAACCTACGCCAAAAAAAGACAACCGAGGACACAATCAGACATACATACACTACTATCTATATTACAGGATCTATTGTCAAATGACCTACAAATACGCGTCGTCGGGCTCTTTGACTCTATGGCTATAAATCTCTCGCATACCAGACATAGGCCAGACTTCTGTCTTGCATCTCGACTCATACCGCCGACACATCTGGCGCTGGTGACATGGAACGACGCCTAGTATGCGAGGCATGCAAGCGATGTCACGCGCGCAAACTTTTAATATGAGGCGCTTCGATAGACAAAGTGATGTCGGTTTTATGTCAGGAATATTAGGGTGCGTTTCCACGGAATCAGTACTGGATGTAACCGAGTGGAGTCGAGCAGAGAAAAGTGGCAAGCGTTACCATTGAGCTCCTTAATAGTCGTAAGTTGAGCTATACGAATACTGACAAATGCTTGCTCTGACTGGACAGGTCTACCCAAACCTGCGTGGTGGTTCTTTCCTCCAAAAACCATGTAAGACACATATAAGGTATAAGGGGCAGCCCTCCTCAAACTTTTTAAGGGCTTGCTCAGTAGACGAAACTGAACAACCTACCACAAAAGTTTGTTTCAGGAAACGAAAATGTGTGTAATATGTTTTGTATGGCGAGGCTGATTTTTTTTTCGTCCTCTAAAAAAAAATTGTGGAAGATTGTTCAGTTTCATTTACTGAGCAAGCCCTTAAAGTTTGTGGAGGGCTGTCCTTTAGACCTTTTATACCGGTGGCGCATCGCTGCTAATGGTCCGATGACCAAAAGGGCTATGCAAAATTCAATTATGCAACCCCGATGCGCACTCACCGAAATGTAAACGATTTAAAACCGACCGACTGATGCTAAATTGATAATGACATAACATAACAGCTTCAAAACTATTTATATATTCAACAAATTAGCATAGCATAGTCGGCCTTATAATGTTCCCACTGTTGGGACTCAGGCCTCCTCTCTAGGAGAGGCAATGGGCCGTAATCCACCACGCGGGCCCAGTGCGGGTTGGTGGATGTCACATGTCTTCAAATTTTTAGTTGTAAAACATGCCGGTTTCCTCACGATGTTTTCCTTCACCGTTTTGAGAGCAGTGGTGATGAAATAAATTACACAAAGTAATGTTCCTGGCCTTGATCCCGCAACCTACAACTCGTAAATCGGGGCCGTTACCACTTGGTCACCACTGCTTTCAACAAATTAATACACATAAATTAAGCTGATTCAAGCTCCACCATCTTGATTCACTTGTTAACGAGCCCACATGTCGTTTGGCGGCCGATACCAGTGTATATGAAAGCACTTGCAAGGTTAGTTTATTATTTTAATTAAACCATGTTTCCCGCAGTCTGGACTTTGTTTGCGGGGAGGTTTATACCAGTGACTGCGGCTTTAGTGGTTTTACCATTGTGATCATTTTAGTAGAAATACGATATTATTTAGGTACTTACAAGGTGCTTCGCAGCGGCTTCGCTTGCGTGAAAGTATGAAATTGTCCCAAGGGAACATATTCCTAGGATAAAAAGTATCAGAGCTATGTACAAGTAACCAGGATATCATCTACCTATGTTCTAAATGTAATCCAAAATTGTTAAGCCGTTGGAGACGTTGGAGTGTATAGTATAAATATTAATGTGTTTCTTAATCATTGTGATTATTGTTAACACCGACCGTCCGGACAGTTACCGGACGGTTGGACAGCGAGCTACCCATAGCTCGCCGTCCGCAAGCCCGCGTCTACGGTGGCCGGAAATCGGGATCGGAATCCCGGCGGCGGCGAGAGCGCCGTTGCCTGATGCGGTCGGCCTCCACCTTTGCGAGCATTACTGCTTCGCAGAAGTCGGCGACCGCCTGCCACTCATCCTCGCTCCGGACCATGGTCGAACTCGAACCAAGGCCCGGCGCGAGAGGTCTCCGCCGCCGATTTTTTCGATTAAACAAAAATAACAAAGATAATAGCCTATTACAGTTACGTGTGACGTCACGCCGTGCTACATTTTTTCGCACGGGGTGACTTCACACGTAACTTTGTTCAATCATTTTTTTTTTGCTTTAATTTACAAATAAAAAAATAATTGTCCCTTTTTTTTGAATAATCTAAAAGACGGACTAATTACATTTTTTACGGCAACTGGCCTATAGTAGGTGATTAAATTGCTATTTACAAGTTTCCACATGTAGGTAGTTATGATGACAACAACAAAAAACCAAAGTTGGTCCCAGAAGGTTGACACGTTGATTAACTCTCAATAATTTTAACAAACAAGTGCAAATAGGTGCTGGTTGTTCAAAAAATGGAATAAAAAAATATAACAATAAGGTCTCTATTTATTTACAAAATACTTGTGTTTGTAGCAGTTGAAGTTTTTTATAAAGTAGGTTAGGAAAGTAGATGGTATGGTAATGTCGTTGTAGCGGCTGGCCGCGGCTTCGTCTGCCAAAAAATCTCGAGGGAATGTGCAATTATGTAGCATGAAATATTGTTAGGCTTTTAAAATTGAATGAGAGTGGGCTAAGTTGTGTTTTTAGGTTATTAAAACGTTATCTTGAATGTAAATTAATGTAGTATTAACATTTTTAGGTTGATAGACTTTGCCTTCGTTTTAATGAAACGAACTTTATATAGATAAATCTCTTCCGACATGTCGGTGAAAATACTGTCTAATGAATCAGAAAAATATGCGTTATTTTTCAGGATTAATATTAGTTATTATTATTTAATGATAGTCCAATGATCAATGCAAAATAATCCAATGTAATTTAAATTAATACCATTTTGATATATTTTCATTTTTTATAATGGATAGGCTCGCGTTTGACCACAATCTCACCTGATGGTAAGCGATGATGTGAAATAATAATATAATTTAGTTAATAAATTTATATATTAAGTACAAAACAAATCACGAAGATGCCTCTAAAAAATATTTTTTATCGATTAAAAACCGAACTAATATACATATAATCATTCTAATTGTTTGTCAGATTATTCTACAAGCAACGTTTTACCGTTTGTGTTTTAATTTTACAATCTAATCTGTAGATTTTTAATCAATCTCTAAAGGTCGTCGCACACCGGCCAGCGTCCACAACCACAAAACGCCGCCACCGAGCGGCAGTGCCATATTCCCTGTTTATTTCCTGTAGGTTTCAAACATTTTATATGAATTCGCCGCACACGTTTGCCACCGGTGGCCGCCACATGCTTCAAATCGCCGCTGCTCGCTTCTTGTGACTCGCACTGACGTCACGTCACACGCCACTTGCGCATTTTAACATTCTTCGTCAGAGTCCATTATGATAGTTTGCGTATGAGTTAAAGAAAAGTAGCAGCCACCAGCCACAAATGGCTTGTGGCCGCTTCTAGCTTTTTGTGGCGACGTTTGAATCGCCGCTGCTCGCTTCTTGTGACTCGCACTGACGTCACGTCACACGCCACTTGCGCATTTAAACATTCTTCGTCAGAGTCCATTATGATAGTGTGCGTATGGGTTAAAGAAAAGTAACAGCAGTAACAGCACAAATGGCTTGTGACAGCTTCTAGCTTTTTGTGTCGGCGTTTGTGGCTGTGGCATGTAGATCATGTGCGGCGAAACTTAAATGCTTCATATTTTGCAAGCATTGTGTCTTTGCGCATTTCTTTTAAAAATACAGTCCGAGAGTTAGTGTCGCGCTTTAGGTCCTGTTTTATTCATAAAAAGTGATGAAGCGCTGTACCTAATATTACAGACTTCTTCACTCCACTTATTTCTGCTCGATAAGACCCTTAAAACTTTCATTCGGCTTATCATCAATCATTTGTAAGCAAAGCATGTTTCCTAGAGTAATATTTAAAGGATAATGAAAGCCGACGCCCACAATCTTCACTTCAACCTTTCAGCTTGATTAGATTTACGTCAATTTCTTTTATATTCTGTGGATTTACGTCATTTCAAATTATCCGAAGCTATGTTTGTGTGTGTTGAATATTCATGAAAATACTAAAGTCCGTCTAACGAAAGCGTGACCTGAGAAAAGGAGGTTAAAACCAAAAATTTTGAATGTGGTATTATTGAAATAGTAGGAGAAAACAGTTTTGATACTTGATTATTTTTTGTATTTATGACAATTGTATAGGAACCTAAATTTTAGTCAAAAAGGTTTAAAGGGGTTTTAGACTTAAGCTAGAACTACACTACACCGACGCACACGTGTGTGACGTCTCACAATGTGTGCGGCAGGTATACACACTACACCGATGCAACGCGTAACACGTGTGATGCGCATTACAACCTTTGATTTCATCGGAGGATTAGAAACAGATCAAGCTCGCTTTTTCATTTACCATCGAAGACACTTCCGTCTGACCACCGTGATCAGACGTGTGGATAGCTCCGCCCACCTTCCTCTAAAATTTCTGGGACTGACGTCCGCGTCGCGGACGTAGCGTCGCATGGCGTGGCGTGGATCAAGTGTAGCTCTAACAGTCTATTTTCCAAATGAAATGTAAGGAGACCGACGCTCCCAGATCAGCGTGTGTAGCACACGTGTGAGCAGTGTAGTTCTACCTTTAATTATTGGTAGGTGTATGGTACAGGTCAATAACACACAAAATGTTAGTTATTATTACAAATTATTTTATTTTATCTGCTCTCTCAAATGTCGCTACATAATATTCAAATAATACTCTTCATTTACCATTTTATTCAACTCGTGAGACACAGAAAGTTCAGCAGCTATCTCTTTCAAACTTGAACTAGGATTTCAGTCACTATTTCCTTCACTTTCGCGATTTTAACTTTAGTTGAAAACTTTGATGCACTACCAGACAGAGAGAGGCAAATGTTTCATTACATCTCAACCGCTTTTGAACGCATTCCACCACTCATTAGCATGTGTTTTTGATTAAGTCGATTCACTAAAAGCCTTCTTAGTTCGATGTTTTTGTCAATTACGAAATTCGCAATATATATACATATATATATAATCTAAAAAAATAAGAAAAAAGAAAATTATCATTATATCGTAAATATATCTAATAATATTTGTCAACAAGGATCAAGATTATAACGTCATACTAACTTAAACATTCAGAAATCGTATATAAACATTGTTGGTTTTCATTGAAAACACCTTCTTTCTCTTCTTGTTTTTGCTTGAATTTATTAACCATAGTGTGTAGCAGTTTTCGCTTGTTACTGTTTATTGTTTTTCCCATAATTAAGCAATAATTCTTGAAAAATAAATATCTGTTTTCCAAAAACTGACAATTACGACCATAGACTTTTACGTGATTTTGGCAGCAAAACAATGTTGCCAATTTTATTTAAAAAAAAAACTCCAGGTTACGCTTTCAGTAGACGCACTCTATCGCCGTGGTAAAGTACCAAGAGAGATGTACTCGTAGATATTTACATCACATAGCTATATGATACCCGCTGGGTTACGTTTCAATAATGGATTTAATATGTCTTTATGTATGCTGTAGAAGTCTATATTCGTCATTCTGAAGGACAATCACATACAACTATTAGTTTTAGCAATATTATCTGTGTACATGGAATTATATAAAACAGCGTTGACTTTGGTGAATAATAATAATAATTGTTTAATTTATAAATTTAAAGGACACGTTTACAATAAGTAATATCGTAATTATTAAAGAGAACACAACTGCCTGTTTGCCTGAACTAGTGTGCACCTGCACTTCAGGCTAGTAAAAGTAATAAATTGACATTTAATAATAATTTATTCTTATTAGGATCGCCAGCATTACATGCATTTGGAATTCACAGGTACATTTTGTAACACTATTCACTATCTGACTATTATAAGAAACAAACTAAAAAAAAAAAACTAAAAAAACAAAAGCAATTTGCAGTTCAGCTTCGGATAGTAAGCAGCAAGTCTGAACCACTGTCGTGGAAAAAAAAATCACCTAGTAGAAGAAACCTTTCAGGAAAAATCAACGGGACATCCAGATCGTCCGTCATTAAGGCTTTAAAAGCACTCCTTTATAATTATTTGCGTAAGATGTAGAGAGTGTTAAGAGTGGCGTTTGTTTACATAAATATTCATGGGGCGTCGCGGAGTGTGCTGTTGGCGTATCTGTGACTGGGCCGCCCTAGAGACAAGAATTATATTATTATACTTTGTGCTTGATAGAGATGAAATTAGTTACAGCTAGAATGGGTGGGAATAAGCCTTATAATAGACACTATATAAAATAAATATCTAAATGATTGGCGGTGTATGTGGCAAACCCCAATCGAACGCCGACGTCCGCATAGATTATAAAATAGTGAGTGATTTTTATAGGGTATTTATTCTAGAACGTAAATAAGAAGTTCTTCACAAAGTAGTTTGTAAATATCAAAAATAAGCTTGTAAATAAGCGTTGTTTCCTATATATTATATATTCGGACACAATCTATTCGTACACTGTGTCCAAATTGGAATATTTTTATTTCAATATACATAATATGGAGACATAATATAGTTTGTGTAATTAAAAGCAATAAGATTATGCAATGTTAAAAGGTGCGATGGGGTTGGCATAACAGGTTAGATAAAAAACCGGCCAAGTGCGAGTCGGATTCGCCCATGAAAGGTTCCGTAGCAGCAAGTAACATAATATAAAAGTTCTTGTAATGTGTTGTAACTTAGATCGATGTTTTAATAATAGTGTATTTTTTTCGATTAATGACGCATTAAAAAAAAACTACTTACTAGATTTCGTTCAAACCAATTTTCGTTGGTAGTTTTTATAGTAATGTACATCATATATTTTTTTTAGTTTTATCATTCTCTTATTTTAGAAGTTAGAGGGGGGGGGACACACATTTTACCACTTTGGAAGTGTCTCTCGCGCAAACTGTTCAGTTCAGAAAAAAATGATATTAGAAACCTCAGTATCATTTTTAAAGACCTACCCATAGATACCCCACACGCATGGGTTTGATGAAAAAAAAATTTTTGAGTTTCAGTTCTATGTATGGGGGCCCCCAAAATTTATTGCTTTTTTTCTATTTTTGTGTTAAAATCTTAATGCGGTTCACAGAATACATCTACTTACAAAGTTTCAACAGTATAGCTCTTATAGTTTCGGAAAAAAGTGGCTGTGACATACGGACGGACAGACAGACAGACAGACAGACAGACAGACAGACAGACAGACAGACATGACGAATCTATAAGGGTTCCGTTTTTTGCCATTTGGCTACGGAACCCTAAAAACACAAAAAAAAGAGAAAAAAAACTTTTCGGACACACACTGTTTATGTTTAGTACAGTCAAATAAAAAGTTTTAAAATATAGGAAAAAACGTTACCAAAACTATTATGGTGAATTAAAGGTGGCAACTTATAGTAATTTTCTTTATATTATTTTTCTAAAAGTCTCTACAGTACACATAAAATAGGTATAAACTGAACTCACATAAAAGGGCTGTAATAAAAAAAAAACATAAACAAAGCAAAAGAAACGAAAAACTTGAACAAACTTTAGAACCAAAGAAAGTATCGCAATTTCACTAAAGCAACTGGTGTTATATTAACTTCTCAAGGAAAAGACATTTCAACCAACAACCTACGTATAATAATATCATCCCACTATACGAGTCCTCGTATGAAGAATAACATGAAACAGTACTCAGGAGTCAGTTTGACGAGGAAATCTTCTAATATTATGTAAAAGGGTTCCGTCGTAATCAAGTTATTTTATTGTTACTCCGCACGACATATTAAAATGTGGGGTTTATGAACTGTAATAAAAATATAGGTTAACTAGTCACTTTCACTAATATAACCGTTCTTCGTATGAACATGAAATGCACGCGGCTCGCGAACGTTTACTGACTAAAACCCACTCCAATGTTCCTTCTTTGCCATGCTTTCCAGGACCCAAGGGTTGCGCGGGCTTGAGGACAGTGAGCAATGGATACCCCGTTGTCCGACCGTCCGGTAACTGTCCGGACCAAGCCCAAGTCTTCGACGGCGTGCACTGTTCCCGCACGCCTCAAGGAGTTGTTAGCAACAGCAGGGGCCCAGCCGGGTCGAAGCCTACTGGGGCCAGGGTTAACCGAAAGGTAACTCGAGCGCCGGTATGAAGGCTTGAAGGAACGGGGTGGTTTTTTAGTCAGTAAGAGTCTGACACTATCTCCCGCTCCGCCCAAGAGCGAAGCCTAAGATTTTTCCATAATTAAAAAAAAGGACCCAGGGGTTCTCTTTCGGATAACTCATTTGTTGGTCTGTATATGTCTGAAACTTTTTCACGCTCAAACTAAATTTGGCACACGAGTTGAGCATTTTTTAACTCGGGAGTACATTTCTTCAGGGTAATTTTGGGAGCGATTAGAACATATACCCGTCTGGTCGATCCTCTCTTTTCAGTAGAGGTTTGTGGGACTTCACATCGTGTTCTGCATACCTCTAAACCAGAGTGATTTTATGTTATTGTTAACTAGCTGAACCGACAAACTTCGTGCCAACTAACAGTTAATGAATGTAGTACTCATTGAGTACTCGTATACCATTCGATATAGTCAACCGATTGCGATGAAACAAAACCTAAGTAATATACCAAGTTACACACAATTTTAATGTATAAAAGTTATCTACATGTCGTGGAGAACGATATTGAACCACAGAGTCTTCGTTTTGTTATTATTATGGTACCTACCAAAGGGTGTAACGCAGTGGCGTCATTTTTTATACGTCACGAGGCCAGAGTCATGTTAAAAGTAGCTGCGACCCTAGATGCGGGGACAGTTTGGCTTGCACTGTTGCAAGGGTCACACGCCTTTAACATGAAACTGTCGGTTAACCCGTGTATTCGTGATTATTTAGTATAGGTACTTACAACACTATTGTGAATTATAAAAGTGACATTATAACTAATTGTGAACTGTGAAACTGACATTATAAGCCATCTAAATGAACCCAGTACCACTGAATCAAAATGATGACGGTAATATCGCTCAGCCATTCCTGGCGCCGTCATCAGAAGTGGGATCTGAATCTAATTCCCACTGGTGCGCAATGCTTGAAGTGTAAAAAAAAAGAAAAAGGAAATTTGATGTGACTAATTGAAATCATAAGAATACCAACAACGGTGTTTGAAATTACGCTGCCAGAATTCAACCCAGAACACCCTGATTCCAGGCCACGCGCTTGGTGTGCCTCCGTGACAGTGATATCGGTCTCAACGAATACCTCCTCAAAGGTTCATCTCTCGTTATAGCCCTCAGCAAAGCCCTGAAGAGCGGTGCTTCATCATGGTTATCACCATAGATATCCGGTTATCACAAATATCAAACGCAGCCATGACGTGGGTGCATGTTCGTGATCTATTTCTCGTACTTTATGAGTGATTATTTAATGAGAACAACGGCAAGTCGAAAGAGAGTGAATGTGAACAAATAGCAGCAAGCTATAGCCGCGGAAGCAGCACAAGGAAGCACGCCATCGACGAGCAGCGCAGACGCAGGCAGCGCGGTTGCAGAGCGACGCGACGTGTCCATAGTGGTCAAGTATCCGGTGTATGCGGGAAGTTGGAGCAATCTGGTCAGTCGTACAATTCTTATTTTGAATCCAGGGCTGAATGGTCGCTTGTTAAGTAGTAAGTACATCAGTCATAACTTCGAAGGGCCACGTAAGTACGCAATTGTTGTTATTAACAGTGTCGGTTGGTCGGTTAACATAAACCGTAGCGAACAAATTTTATGTGACGTTATTAAATTATGGTCACGGCTTACGCATTATATTTCAAGTGGTACCAGACGTTTGCTTGAAATATGCTAAGGGTGGCCGACGGACAGCGACGACGTTGAAGTGCTGGGTGACGTCACGGGATTGGCATTTGCGTTCAAGTGCACGCGCTTACCCTGGGCGCAGACAAAAAAAAAATACATCTGTTAACCTCTTGACTCGGGGTGCATGGGAGCTTTGGCAGGCCCAGAGTTTCCATAGAATATTCAGACATTATTATTATGTTTTACTAAACATTGTGCAAGATAGTCATCCTAATTTGCAATTGGTTTAGTCTTGGTCACGACTCAAGTTTCATCATAACACATCAAAACACATCTAGGATTCTGGCTGGAATCACTATACTTATTTTATTACAATCGGAAAACAAACAGTATTAACAACTAACAAAACAATAAATTATGCAATTGTAAGTCAATGACATGTTTTCACATTTGATTGTCTATGGAGAGCATGCTTGGAAGAGATTACAATGATGGTATGCACTTTAACAATACGACACAATTACAAGATTTGGTCTTGCAGGACAAGTTGAAACGGTTGTCGAACCAATGTTTGGTAAGTATTTGATTGAATATACGCGGCTTAGAGTGAATAAATCAAGTTCAGAAAAGTCAACTAAATCATTGTAGGACTTTGCGCATCTTATAAAGAACGAATTCTGTCCATAATTTGAATAACATCAGGTAACATTAAGAAGAAGAAAGAGTATTCTAGAGATCTAGTAGGGGCGCCTAAATTAATCTTGGAGAGAAGTTGCGGGGCGTCCATGTAAGATTGTGCTAACTTAACGAGGAAAGAGATAGCTGATATATTCCTTCTTTCCCTAAGTGGTAGTAAATGGTACCTTTTGTATCTCGAGTAGGTATCGCGTAAAGTTTCGCTGGACAGATTCCAATTCTGGGATTCCAAACCTGCGAAAAGTATTCAAGTGAGCTACGGACAAAGGAACAGTACAATATTTTGATTACTTTGAGACCTGTAAACTAGGAATAAGATCCTTTTAAGAACCCTATGGCTTTATTAGCTTTACAGTTAGCTATACGGTTAACGTATTAGCAAAAGGGTTCATAATACCAATAACTTATTTTTCTTTGAATATTTCATAATTACGAGTAAAATCAATTGCTTTATGAAATCCTATACCTAAATTGTTGTTTCGTTTTAATGGTATAGATACAAATAGTCAGATAGCGAGACAGATTAAAGAACAACTGATTTTTCTAATTAAAGATAAAGAATTTTCTCGTTTTTTTTTATTGACGGTTTATGACTCGAGTTACATCCGGTTAGTCAAAAAGTTCTGGGACCTGCCGGGTTCCTCACTGTGTTTTCCTTCACCGTTTTGGGAGCGGTGGTGGTGGAGTGGATTGCACGGAGTGGTGCGCCTGGCTGGATTTGAGCCCGCGACCAGCACCTGGTGGATCGGGCCGTTTCCACTCGGCAACACCACTGCTCTTATTAGACTTGCTAGCTTTGATTGAACTACCTTGTTCTGAGAATATTCATCAACTTAGATAATTCATTGGTCTAGCCTCGTATTGCCGAGAGTTAGATAACAAAAAAAAAAAAAAATACTTCTCACAAATTTTGAGACCACCGCCAAATTATTTAATTGGAATTTAATCGGAATTTAATTGGAATTTCATTGGAAATTTTATTGGAATTTAATTGAATGATGAGCTTTAACTCCTAAATCAGTTGTGCGTTTTTTTAACCCGGAATTTCTTATTGAATGACATACCGATGCAAGTGCCGATGTATATAGTGCTATACTTTTCCAAAAGGTCGATAATGAGATGTTTGTAACCACGCACCCAGCGTGATCGGAGCTTTTAAATGTAGTGTATTCTTATTTGGAGCCCTGATTCGGGTTATAGTGGATCAAGGTAACTAGCAAAGATTGTGTCCTAGTTTATCGTTTATTTTATCACCACATGATCAAGTCACGCTAACGGGTAAATTGATAGCGAACGATGAGCATAATAAAGGGTATGCTTACATTTTTAGAAACGCAAGACGCTTTGGAAGATAAGCCACTTGCTTTGAATCGTCCTATTCACCATGTAAATCACAAAAGTACGAGCCACTAAAAAATACGTTAAATGTGTAACTTACGGTGTGACAGCTTGTCATTTAGTTTTAAGATTACCCAAAAAAAATATTATCCGTTTTAAAATAGCATAACGCAATATTGTGCCTCTTAGGAACTCATTTAGCCTGTGTTTTATGGGATACAAACTTGCACTTGTATCTGCCACATGACGAAAGCAATATTTCATGCCCATTGAGATACCATATTCTTCACGAATTCTAAGAGTCGGAATGACCCGACAGAAAAAAAAAATCAGTATCACAATGTGGCCGACCCTTACTTATCGAACAAAAAAAGGGGTTGTTTTAAAGTTACTAAACTCAAACAAGGGCAAGGCCCTTAAACTTATGACAGTTATGACAGGACGCATAGATAAACTGTTAAATCTTGTAACTGATTGTGAGACAAACAAATTAAGTGTTTGCTAGAGAAGAAAGAAAGCGTAAACGAACATGAAAAAAAAGGGTTAAGTGGTAAGTACGAAATATCTAAATTTGATAAAGATAAAGCTAAATTAGTAAAGTTTGATACTAGTAATTTAGTTTTGATTCATAAGGATACGAAACGAGACTAAATTGAATCAAAGATAAAAAAAGGACCTTTTAAAGTAGTGAAGTTACTTGATAAGGGTTTTTATCTTTGAAACCTTTGAGTGGTAACCGAGCCTATGAGTATGCTCACAATCGTATACGAAAGATGCCTCTAAGTAGCGCTCCTGCTGAGCTAGATTTATTTGTTGTAGAAGACCATGAGGAGTATATCTCCAGAGGAAAGTAGACACATACCATGGCTATTTGGTCGCACTGCATGCACTTATCTGTAGTCGTAACTGCAATTCATGCGTGAGTTGTTCAGGGCGCGATGGGCAGTAAGTGCTGCGGTGTGGGCCTGTGTATTTTTGTGTTGGTCATGTATTGACCTGAAGTTTGGTTGCACTGCACGCGCTTATCTGTAGTCGTAACTGCAATTCATGTGTGAGTTGTTCAGAGCGCGATGAGCAGTAAGCGGTGCGGCGGGGACCTGTGATTTTATGTGTTGGTCATGTGTTGACCTGAAGTTTGGTTGCACTGCACGCGCTTATCTGTAGTCGTAACTGCAATTCATGTGTGAGTTGTTCAGAGCGCGATGAGCAGAAAGTGGTGCGGCGGGAGCCTGTGAATTTATGTGTTGGTCATGTGTTGACCTGAAGTTTGGCCGCACTGCACGTGCTTATCTGTAGTCGTAACTGCAATTCATGCGTGAGTTGTTCAGAGCGCGATGGGCAGTAAGCAGAGCAGCGGGGGCCTGAGTTTCTGAGGAAACTATTTTGTGTTGGTCATGTGATGGCCTGAGAGTCGTGGACTCTATAAGAGAAGTTTTTGTTGCTAGAAGCAATAACGATACACGTGGCAAGGTTTGTCACTAGCTGCTGAGACAGCTGGGCCATGAGCGTTGTATGTGATCTAATTGTGTTTTGTATTAGTGTACCTAAATGTTCACTTTTGATACTTTTAAGCTTAGAGGTACCTTTTGATACTTTGATTAGATTTGATTCTAACGAATGTTGATATTGAATTATCCATTGCTGATGCACTTGTTCTTGGTCAGGTTGGCCGAGGTTGTACAGTTGCTGCTAATGTGAATTTGGTTACAGGTGTACACGAGGACGTGTAATTTGTCAGGTTGGCCGTGTCGTGGAGAACGATATTGAACCACAGAGTCTTCGTTTTGTTATTATTATGGTACCTACCAAAGGGTGTAACGCAGTGGCGTCATTTTTTATACGTCACGAGGCCAGAGTCATGTTAAAAGTAGCTGCGACCCTAGATGCGGGGACAGTTTGGCTTGCACTGTTGCAAGGGTCACACGCCTTTAACATGAAACTGTCGGTTAACCCGTGTATTCGTGATTATTTAGTATAGGTACTTACAACACTATTGTGAATTATAAAAGTGACATTATAACTAATTGTGAACTGTGAAACTGACATTATAAGCCATCTAAATGAACCCAGTACCACTGAATCAAAATGATGACGGTAATATCGCTCAGCCATTCCTGGCGCCGTCATACATATATATCGATTTCGTACATTTTACGTTATGCGCGCACAACTAAGCACTTCTACAGATTTATTTGTCACTAGCTTTTGGCCGCGGCTTCGCTTGCGTTAAATTCGGAGTAACACGGTTACCCTTTCTGTGGGGGGTTAATGAACTCCCCTTAGTAAACTCCTCTGCGGGTGACGTAACCGGTTAATCGGGTCTAGGGATCGAACCGCAAAATTAAGATTGTTTTTATTGTATACTAGCTGCTGCCCGCGACGTCGTCTGCGTGAAGCCTCTACAGCACTAAAAATACCTAAGGTGCCAGTGTCGCTATAGCATTATAAAACAACTTGTAAAATAGCATTATAATATAAGTTTTTTTCGCAAACGAAGCTAGTGAAGAGAGTTATATGGGAATCCTGCTGAGTTCAGTCATAAGATGTGACTGAAGGAAATAGAGAAAATAATTCTGGAATACATTCCAGGGCACAAAAGAGTAAAAATACGTATAAAGGTATCATACCTTACAAGAATTCCCTATAAACTACGTTGGTAGTTATACTGCCAGGAGCCAAAATGTAAAGAGAGTCAGGACTGGTGACGCGGGAGCAAGCGACGTACAGTTGCCCGTGTGAGAAGCAACTCGTCCTGAGGTCAACAACCGCTGCCCTCAGTGTCTGCTCCTGCGACTTATTGATGGTCATCGCGAAGCAAACACATACGGGGAACTGTACGTGCTTGAACTGGAACGGGAAGTTATGGGGTATGAGGGGAATGCGTAGTAAAAATACTGCCTCGCTGACGCCACAACCCGTAAGAATTTCCGCCTCAATGGTGTGTCTGTGTGGAGAGAGAGATGACTTTAAGGCGGGTCCCGTCACAACTTCGAAGCATAATCGGGCACCGACCTTCAGCTTGGTGGTATGCGCCGGAAGTCCACTTGCTTGACAACAGTGTTTATCGAGGTGTAGACCACTTCATTCTTCTCAATTTCCGAGAGAATGCATTCGTTAATTGCTGCAGCCTGATCATTTTTGGGCGTCAAAATGGCCCGCTCACACACCCAAGAATTCTGCTGGTGCGGTATACGACTGATGTCCCCGTACACACAGTGAATGAGTTTTTCTAAGCTGGATACCACTCTACCGAGAGACTCTGGAAGCACCACCTGTCCACCTCTCTCTTCTGGTAGAGTGCCTTCGCCAAGACTTAGAAGGACATCGAAGAATTCTTGAGCACGTGCATTGCCGCCGAGCCGAGCTCTCATATTAATGGTCAAGCGCAGTGTACGAACTCGTGACCACAACGAAGATCGTTTCGACATAGCATTCATCTCGTCAGCCCTCGATCCCCGCGTCACCTCGGGAAGTGTTTGCCAGAAATCGCCACTGAACAGAACTGTGACACCATCCATCAAATGTTCGTTCCTGCGGATGTCCTGCAGGGTTCTGTCCACGACCTCAACTGCCTTCCTATTGGCAATCGTACACTCATCATCAGAGAGCAATCCTTTAGCACGTGTCCCTTATCGCTGTTACGTGACACAACACAAACAGGCGTTTCGGCGCTCTCTAAATCGATGGGAATTTTTAACATGGGATGTGCTATCTTGCCTTCCGGAAGCAGTGTAGCAGCGATTCCCGACGACGTTACAGCAATAGCAATTTTGCCTTGGCTGCTGACCTCTGCAAGTATGCCAGTGGTAACAAATGTTTTTCCTGTTCCACCAGGAGCATCCAAGAAAAACATTTTACCCTGGTTTTGCCCAATGCTTTCAAGGACGGTGTCATAAATTAGTTTTTGCTCTCAAGAGAACAAAGCGACATGGTAATTTCGTATGGTGGTTATTTCGCCTGGATCGTAATTTGTCTCAGCGTTATACTCCCGATTTCTACGGTCTTGATGTGGTAATGATTGGAGAGCTGGTAACCCATATTCGATCAGTGGATTGCCGCCGATAGAAATGACCACATCTTGAAGTGAACTAAGACAGGTGTTCAGCACGCGTTCATCAGTTACTTCGACTTCGTCTCTAGTAGCACGCCTCAAAGCTCGTAGAAAATCTTCAGACAGATGATGGCGATACTTCTCCCACAAAACTACCGGGTTCGCGACTCCACAAAACACCAAGATGACGGCAAGCAGATGACGCATGTGGCTGGGATTGTCACTGACGCTTGCCTCCGCGAGGGTAATCCCAATTAGGCAAAAGGCTGCGCGGTAAGTGGGATACTCCACGCTATCAAATGTCCTCAGAAAGGCGAAAGACGTTGGGCCTGAGACAATGTAATGTAACAACCATAGAAAATAGCATTCGCCACTATTCGGGTGCACGGTATAAACCCTACCCAATGCGGTGTCCTTGAAAATTCCCGGAAAACCTTTCACAGCACCTCCTCGTCGACGTCGGTTGAAGACACCCCTTTGCTTGTCGTAAGTGTAATATGAAGGCACCTTGTCATATGTAAGAGATTTCGCAAACTGGTCGACTTCACAGAGTCTGAGAAATGCCACCATGTAATACCTAACACCGCATTTTTTTTAAATTGTCTTCCTCAACTCTGCTCCAGATTTTTAAGGTTTTGTTGGAACTTGAATTTGTCAAAACGAACTATAATATGAAGAAAATGCACCATCTATGAATTTTAAGAATAACTAACTACTTACCTCGCCAACATGATCAAATTTAAATGATTAATTTCCAAAAACTGTTAACATAAACTTGATTTGATTTTGATGAAATCTCATAGATGGCGCTGCTTTAAAATGGTGTTTATACTACTTACATTCATTAAACTATGTTTGTCTGCCCAAGTTACTTTAATGGCGTAATTTTTATAGTGTAAAGCTAGATAATAGCATGACTTACTCAAAAACAACATTTATATATGCGTCGTTAGATTACACGCAGTCACAGAATGCGTAAGAAAAATAAAGATTCACAGCTCCTCCCCCGTAGGTGATAGCGTGATAATATGTAGCCTATGTGTTGACCCGACCTCTTAGTAATATTCATGCAAAATTTGAAGTAAATCCATGCAGTACTTTTTGAGTTTATCCCGGACATACATACAGACAAACAGACAAACAGACAAACAGACAAACAGACAAAAATTCTAAAAACTATATTTTTGGCTTCGGTATCGATTGGAGATCACGCTCCAAGTATTCTTTTTAAAAAATATTCAATGTACAGTTTTGACTTTCCTACGATTTTATTATATGTATAGATACTTTTCCGGGATAAAAAGTACATAGTGTGGTGTCCGGGATATTAAAGAATAATTATACCAAGTTTCATCGTAATCGAACCTGTAGTTTTTGCGTGATGTCTGAACAAACAGACAGACAGACAAACTTTTTTTTAATCACATTTTTGAGTTCGGTAACGGTCTATAACACCCCCCCTGCCATTTATTTTTTTGATATTTTTAATGTACACAATTTTCACTTCTACAGATTTATTATAAGTAAAGTTATGTATAGATAGATAGATGCCTGAACCAAATTCAATTATTCTAACAATAGGTACAAATTACTTAAAGGTCAAAAGTTTAAACCCTTTTTAAACAAAACCCGGTAATGAGCACGAGAACAAAATAACCTCAAATTAGAACCCACATACGTTTGTGCAAACGAGTCTAATTAATAAAAACGCCACAAAATATTCGTAAACGAGTCATGAAGACCCAAAGGTTTTGTTATAGTGTTACAATAAACGGTGGTACCATTTGTTCACGTTAACAGCACCTATTCCTATAACATAAAGGGGATCGCGAGCCAAAGGTCGTTACGGGAATCGTGTTAAATGTCACTATAAAATTATGAGGCAGAAGGTTAGGCTCTACAAAACTAAATAAACTGCATGCAAAATTTGAACTGTTAATGAATTGACATAGTTTTTTTGGTCTTTAGGTGTACTAGTTTTTGTCTGGACACATTACCACGGTGTGGCGTACGTACCCGAAGCATTTCAATTGATAACCCACGATCTCAATTTCACCTCCTCATAACTCGGAAATACCTCGACCGATTTTGATAAAAAATATTTAAGAAACATTGCTGGAACATCTGTTTAAAAATTAAAAAAAAAAACCGCATCCAAATCGGTGCACGTGTTCAAAAGATACAGTGCGACAGACCGGTACACACACTTATAGGGGTCATTAAATTAATACGAGTTTTGAAAAAAAGGTTTTAATTCAAAACTCGTATTTTTTAATTTTATCTTTAGAAATCGATAGTGTTTCATGTACTGGATCGACCCTCCACGGGATTAAAACGATAAAAATTTAGTTGTACATACGGTACATACACCAAAATAACATTATTTACAATTTTTGTCTGTCTGTCTGTCTGTTTGATCGGGCTAATATCTGAAATGGCAGGACCGCTTTTGACGGGACTTTTTTTGGCAGGATGTAATAAGGAGTACCATAGGCTACTTTTATTTTAGAAAAAATAAATTAAAAATCCTATAGTCCACGCGAACAAAGTCGCGGGCACAGCTAGTTTCATAAATAAAAACGTGTTATGGCCGCCAATCACCTTTCAATCAAATTAGAACTTGACACAGCCCTGCACAAATAAAAAAAAAAAACTTAATAAAATTTGGATTTCGCTGGTTTTCACCTATGCATTCACTACAGTTTGTCATGTACAGAGTTACCTTACTGTACTTACTTGTTCTGTGGCTTATACTAAAAACTTTCGAATGTAACCTGCGGAATGCTTGTTTTTGTGAAAAAAAATGTTACGAGAGGCATTTACAGCTCAACTATGCTAGATAATGCTATAACAGCATCGTTTGAAATTTTATGACGAGTTTGTATGGCTGAATTAGAAAATTGTATACTTTCCAAGTCACTAGCAGCACAAACGGTCGAAGGGGCCGAAAGGTTCTGAGGGCTTAGGCAAGTTGATAATCTACAATCGTTAACGGTAGTAGAAAACAGATCATCTCAACACTAAGTCACATGGGCAGAACAAAGGAATCGGAGGCGTAACCGACTGTAGAAAGAGATTCGAAACGAAAAGGTACTTGGCTAGACCTGCTGGAGTGGCGACCGCGCACCGTAAGACGCAGCGTTGGAAGACCCCTTACAAAGTAGACCGATGACCTGGTGAAGGTCGCAGGAATTCGATGGTTGTGAAACGCACAGGACCGGTCATTATGACGACACTTGGGGGAGGTCTATGCCCGACAGAGGACGTCTATCGGTTCAAATTATGATGATGATGATGATCCTACCTTACGCACGACTTTACAACATAACATACTGAACAGTGTTTACCTGTAACAAACAAAAGATTTTCATTAGTTAGGTACTAGATATACATACATAAATGAATTGTAGGATTGTTCGAAACAGTTACCGTGACCCTGAAAGGCAAAGGACAACTAAATAAAAAGAAATGAATCAGTAAAAGTCTGACACTCCTTTACGTTACACCCAGAGCGGGAGAAGCTATTTGATAATTTACCACCTCATTTTTTTTTTCTTTATCTCTACTGCTAATTGGTAATCTGCTTCGAGAGCAATAATCCAATGAGCCGACTAAAAACTGTCTTTGGTGTGGTGAGTAGATTTGTCCAGCGACGCATCTCTCAAATTTATTTAGCAAATATTTCCGCTAGCTCCTGGATAATAGACCTTAAAAAAAGTAAGTTTATGTATTGTTCGAAACTAGAGAAAAGAAAAACTATGTTAGGCTTTACTGTACTCTAATAAGGTAGTTTCCAGGGTCAAAATAATTAAATTTTATTTAGTCAGTATTTTTGAGATTAAAAAAAAAGTTGGATATGTATTTTTTCTTTTTTCCATTATACAAAAAATAACAAAGATATAGCCCATTAAAGTTACGTGTAACGTCACGTCGCCGCGCCGTGCTGCATTTTTTTGCACGGGGTGACGTCACACATAACTTTAATGGGCTATATCTTTGTCATTTTTGGTTTAATTTACAAATAAAAAAATACGTGTCCCCTATTTTTGAATAATCTAAAAGACGGACTAATTACATTTTTTACGGCAACTAGCCTATTGAAGATTTTTGTACGTCTCGTTTAGAAATCACGGCACATTAATTTGGCGCGGTCGGTAAGCAACTGGCTGCTGCGCTGCATGTCACAGGTTCGATTTCGACATGTACAAAAAATTTGTATGGCCTACAGATAGTAGTAGTTGTTCTGGGAGTACCTAATTAGAAAAAAAGTATTTTCTAGGGAAGTACCTACCTAACTCTACTATTACAGAGCATAATTTTAAGTAGACCTGTGACAAAACCTTCACTGAATCTGAAAGATGCACTTACACTTCTTATAGGTATCCAGTAAACTCTATACTTCTTCATTTCAATATTCATTCAGTAAAACAATTTAGGTGGATACACCTACCTATATTTTAATATAAAAAGAACCGCATCGTAAACTAGAGTTTAGTGGCATGTCTTAACAACCACAGGACATGCGCCACCTGCTATGCTGCCCATCCTGCGTAACGACCTGCAGTTTTCAGGATCTATACGAGGCTATCAATAGAGCTGTACAGGATCCCAAATATTGGTCAGAAAAAGCATAGGCTGAGAACAACTACCCACAAACTGTTGTACATTTTAACAAAATTTAAAAAAAGCAACATTGTAATTAACCAAATAAAAAAGACACTTCTCCGAGTTTCCAGTGAGTCCATCAACTTATACCCAGGCAAACAGTAGGTAGTGACTGACTACAAAAATAGAATTTTTTTAAAACCTGTAATGATGATGTCAAAGGCTACTTCAACCTCCAGCTCAACAGTCCTCTAGGACTTGCTAACCCTCTTACTTTTAAGGCCCTAAGTCCCGAGCAGTGCCATAAAACCTATATTTTCTGTTCTGTGCATAAAACAATGACTTTCTGAAGCCTACGCCTTACCAAGGCGTAGGCTAGGCTACGTTTAGGTCGATAGGTTTGAAAAAACTATATGTTTATTGTAGACTACTTTTGCCCGCAGCTTCGCCCGCGTATATAAATTAAAATATAGCCTATGTCACTTAGGAATAAAGCAGCTTTCTATCTGTGAAAAAAAATTACTAATCGGATCAGTACTTCGTCCTACAAACAAAAAAACAAACTTAAACTCTTTATAATAGTAGTGTGAATTCATGAAAAACGTTATCAACATATGATTTTTTCGTCTAACTAAAACTTTAGTTACTTAAAAAAAAATATTAACAACAAAATATTTTTTCGCTTGTTTTCTTTACGCCTTTCACACGGATTTGATCTTTAGAAATATGTTTACACAAAAAAATTGCTGGTTAAGTGTTCTTCAGAATGTACACAGCATATGTAAATCAATCAATATTTCACTAATAAAACGGATTTAAAGGTCTGCGGGGCTTCATGCGGGCACAGACGGCAGTACGAGTAGGGTTGCCAGGCGTCCGGATAAAGCTGAACACGGTCAGGCTTTTTAGTTGCGTGTCCGGCCAATTTCGACCATTTTTGGTTTTTGTTAGGCTTCTTAAATCTGACCATTTTGTTTAGAATTGTCATTTGAGTTTTGCCTTACCTTGTATCGCTTGCACAAACAGAACGGATATGCAATTAGTTGGCAAATATATCACTTAATTTTATTGTTACAAGCTTTTATTTATTTTCACCTGTCCTGATGTTTGTCTGTCATCTAATCTTGCAAATTAAATTTGATCCACTTCCCGGTTACCGATTGAGCTGCAATGCATGCATGTATAAATCAGATGACAATGCAAAATTATTATGACATGGAGCTGATGATGGAAGCAGAAGGTGGCTATAGAAACTTGGTAATCAAACCACTCGTCGGCTCGTATGATTCCAAAAAAAATGTTGGCCTATTTCACCATGTGGCCGGCTAAATAGGATAGTCTGTCCGGCTTTTCAGTTTCTGGACCTGGCAACCTTAAATACAAGTTATCATCATCATCTTCCTGTCCTTATCCCGTTTTATTTGGGTTCGGCGCAAAACGTTTCTTTCTTCCATACTGTCCTGTCACTCGTCACGCTATCATTAACTCCCTTTTCTTTTATACCACTTCTAACACAATCCATTCATCCAACCCCAAGTACAAGTATGTTTTTACTTAACTCCTGCCAGATGTTCAAGGGACGATACGCCTTAATAAACACGAACCTAGTTATAACTTTTCCTGCCACTAATCATAACACTACAAAGTTTTTTCATCAAATGTTTGGTCAACTTTGTCCTTTTGTTATAGCTTTTTCTATCAGAAAATTGTATTATTTCTAGTTTTGATATTAACGGATTCTTATGGAAAAAAATGGACAATAACTGGAAGTTTTTGCGGGACTTTTTGTCACTTTTAGGTAGTAGATACTATACACCGCTAAATTTTCATCGTTTTAATCCCGTGGAGGGTCGATCCGGTGTATGAAACATTATCGATTTGTAAAGATACGTCAGCTGAGCGAGTCCAATGACTTGTAGGTAGTAGTCGGCGTCGCGTACAAAGTACTTACAGGTCATTCGACTTTCTCAGCTGACGTTTTCTTAAAGAAATTAATTTCGTACATGCGTAAATTAATATGAGTTTTGAAAAAAAGGTACTTTATTTTTTAATTTTATCTTTACAAATCGATAGTGTTTCATATACCGGATCGACCCTCCACGGGATTAAAACGATGAAAATTTAAGTGAATATATATCGGCTGAACTGTGGAACATGATGAATTAACCGCGTTTCGGGTAAAAGAATAACTATTTTACTATACTAATACCACGAAAGGTTCTGGAGATGCGAAAGCGTAACGGAAGACGCAGTTGGAATGCCCACAAGGTGGACCGTTGACTTGAGTCGCGGGAATGCGGTGAATGCGAGACGTACAGGATCAGTCGTTATGGCGAGGCTTGGGGGAGGTCTATGTGCAACAGTGGACGTCTTTCGGCTGAAGTGATGATGATGATGATGACATGTATAAATGGTAGTTACGATTTATCTACATCTACACTAATATGTATAATAAAGAGGTAAAGTTTTTTTTTTAAGCTATTGCATAGCTTCTATCGCGGGCCTTGAGCGTGGAGACCGAATCCAGAAATTCCGTAACGAAAATAACCTAACACCCCCCACTCATTTGTTTTTTGAGCGTGGTGACCGATAAGAAAACAAATGAGTGAACAATCAATCAAAATTCAATTCAATGTGTGAAAGTGTAACTTCAATCAATATCAAAGAAAAAAACAAAGGAAAAAAGCACTGCATAAATAATTATAATTGCATAAGTTGATAAAAATGCTATGCAATAGCTTTACCGCGGCAGTCCCCGAGTGCCACACGTCTTTTTTTGTTTGTAGAAGGAATTCTCTGGAAGTCTCCGATTGATAAAATTTTTTCGCCGATAGAAAGCTGCTTTATTCCTAAGTGACATGCTATATTTTATGTACGCGGGCGAAGCTGCGGGCAAAAGCTAGTGTTCAATATGTAAATATCCGATATGACTAGCATCCAATCATTATTTATTGCGATGCCCAGATAAGATCTTATATCAATATGGAGCGGCGACAGTATTTACTTATGGAATGAGATATGTATTTATAAAACTCTGTGGAAATGTGTATCTATTTCTTCGTAATACATGTATAGAGTTTGTGACTATTTCGAAGCACTGATATTCTATAGGTATAGCATATCTTTAAGTTATTATTATAATTTAGTTGGAATAAATAGTGCCAGAGTACGTGTTGTTCTATTATTTTGATTGTAACAATAGGCTAGTTGCCGTAAAAAATGTAATTAGTCCGTCTTTTAGATTATTCAAAAATAGGGGACACGTATTTTTTTATTTGAAAATTAAATAAAAAATGACAAAGATAATGAGTATGTGTGTATTTATGTATGTAGGTATAGTTATTTATGTATTATTATTTTATTCATAATATTTCTAATTTTGAAAATTGTACACTGGACCCTACCCTCTATTGTCATCTCTCTCTATCGCTCAATGGTTTGCTGGAAGAAAACTCAACTTTGAATTAAGCCCGCCTATGTACATGAACTTTGTTATCCACTTATTTTGTGTTTTTATAGTGTACAATAAAGGATTAAAGATATAGCCCATTAAAGTTACGTGTAACGTCACGCCGTGCTGCATTTTTTTGCACGGGGTGACACGTAACTTTAATGGGCTATATCTTTGTTATTTTTTGTTTAATCGAAAAAAGAAAAAATACGTGTCCAATGTTTTTTTATAATCTAAAATACGGACTAAATAAAATATAATTATTTTGACCCTGGAAACTACCCTATTACGTACCTACAAACAATTTTTAAATCAACTTACGATTTGAAAGTCGCGAGTCGCATAGTAAAACCTTAGGAGCCCAGCAGGGTTAATTCCTGCCAGGGCCACGAAAAGACTTCTGAAAAAGAAACTCGCGGTCCTAGACCGCAGAGGCCAAATGAACAAACACAGGTATGATTTTAGTCAGTAAAAGTCCGACACGCTTTCCCACTCCTCCCTGAGGCGAGAGAAATCATTACATGATTTTGCAACGAACGGTCAGCAAGCTGTCGCAGATAAACTCAGTCAGGCGCATTACTTTGTGTAATTTAATATTTCATCACCACTGTTCTCAAAACAGTGAAGGAAAACATTTTGATGAAACCGGCATGACCTAGGACCAAAAATTTCGACCCATACATTCTTAGAGAGGAAGGCTGAGTCCCAGTATTGGGAATATTGTAAAGCTGATTATGAAGAGTGCTGTTATAAGTGCCTGTTGACAACGTATTAGCAACTTGACACTCTAGCATGACTGTGGTAGATACTACAGTCATGCCACAAAACAGGTAGGTACAGAAGACAATCTCATGTATGTACTTCACTTTTTATACCTACGCTCGGTAGACGCACACTAATGAGCGTTGAGCCGGAACTGTTCGACGGATGAGCCGAGACGCGACCGAGACATCGTGTCCGTGAGCGGTGTCTATGTGTGCGTTGCTCGAGCGCCCTTTGTATGTAGATTGACTTCTGTACCTATATATTTTGTGGTCATGCTATACAACTTTGAAGGTAAGCGGAACAGAGAGTAAAGTCCCGCAAACTTCCGTTGAAAAGGGAGGGTTCTCCGGCCAGACGGGTGTTATGATCTGGTGGGCCACTGCCCGATAGATGATTTCGGGCTGTTCTATAATGTTCTAATCGCGCGGAGAACTTTGATTGCGCGATGCAGGATTAGTTCTTATGTGACGCCATAGATGTCGCTACAAAACAATGTGTTCATATTGTGTAGGTTCAATTAACTTTAATTTACAATGTTGTATACTCAGCTCACAAGTACTTTAATTAGGTAAGTTTTGAATAGAGAAGAGGAATAAGGATTCTATTCAAAACATCAAAAATACTATAGGACTACTTTGCCGTAAGATCAAGTGCGAATGCGGAACCGAAACGCGAGCAATATTTAAAAAAAAATACAGACTTCTTATATGTTTTTCTGTAATTTAAGTAAAGGAATAGTCCAATAACTATACTTTTTTTAAATTATATACCATATTTTTTGGAGGTAAACGGAGGGGGTTAATAATAAATCATTTATTTTCGTAAACAAATCAAAATTTCTTTACTTTTAAATTATAAAAAAATATATTTCAAACTCACAATATGCCTTCCATGCGAAATGTCACATGATATATAGGCCTCAGTCCCAGCAGTGGGAACAATAAAAAGGCTGATGATGACGATGATGAATTGTAAAATTGCTCGCATAAACTTTATGCAATTTATTAGTACAATATAATTTAACAGTATTATAAGGAAAGCCCACTCAACTTCTTCAGGCTTACAAAAAGGCCCACGCAATTACTGCCTTGCAAAAAAACTTTTTATCACCAGTTCCTTCCCCCAAACGAACCAATATTTTGTGGTAACGACCCTAATATCTTCCGTACCCTGAACCAGTTCCAGTCACCTGTTATCTTGGTAACACGAACTTTCTGAACAGTGGCGTAGCGAGGACTTTAGACGTGGGCGAAGGCACATCATCGAAGCCATTTTCTTTTATGAGACAGCGACTGTCGCAACCCAGTGTTCGACCACATCGTCGCTTACCATCAGGTGGACGGACGGGAGCCTATCTACACTAATGTTATAAAGAGGTAAAGTTTGTTTTTATGTTTTTTTGTTTGTAGGAGGTAATCTCTGAAAGTACTGGTCCGATTGCAAAATTTTAGCACCGATAGAAAGCTCCTTTATTTTTGAGTGACATAGTCTATTATATTATCGAGATCCCGCAGTTGCCCGTTTGGATTCCCTAGCACTTACCATTAGGTGAAATAGAAGTCAAAAGCGAGCCTATCAGTTATAATTTTCTTTATAACTGATACCCTCTTAATTCATTGAATCCCAAGCGAAAGCTGGCGTTCGCGCTGCTATTGTCTTACTATTTTGTCTCTAATTGACGGTATTTGAAAGGTTAAAGGACCTTCGCTTATGAGAGGCCATGGGCGAGGGCCCACTTCACCCACGGCTAGCTACGCCTCTGTTTCTGAACTAATTGGTTTCCCTCACTCTATTATGGGGTTGATAAAACTATGCGTATGAATTTGTTAGTGAGGTTGTTACAGAGTTATGTTGGGCGATGAATATGTTAACGTCGAAGGTGTCTATTGTAGAATTAGTTTTAATTGGGTATTATGTTTTAGTTTAAGTTTAAATTGGAGTTATAGTTAGTTAGCTTCTGAAAGAAAAACCCAGCCCTGGATTGCAAAGCAACGTAGGAACTAGGAGTGGGTTTTAGTCAGTAAGAGTCTGAGCCTCCCCCTCCATCAAAGGGCGGGAGATATCACAAGATGGACCTAAAAAAAGACGTGTGGCACTCGGGGACTGCCGCGGTAAAGCTATTGCATAGCATTTTTATCAACTTATGCAATTATAATTATTTATTTATTTTAATTATGCAGTATTTTTATTTCTTTGTTTTTTTTTTCTTTGATATTAATTGAAGTTACACTTTCACACATTGAATTGAATTTTGATTGATTGTTCACTCATTTGTTTTCTTATCGGTCACCACGCTCAAAAAACAAATGAGTGGGGGGTGTTAGGTTATTTTCGTTACGGAATTTCTGGATTCGGTCTCCACGCTCAAGGCCCGCGATAGAAGCTATGCAATAGCTTAAAAAAAAATCAAAAAGTAAAGCAGGTCCATTTATCTCATTCAACTACATTTTTTTTGTTTGTTACTAACCTAACCAAACCGCCCTGACTTCATCCCTATGGCAAATACTCCCGTTGGCATGTAAAGTAAACATCGTGTAATCCAACCCCTTAATACATTGTAAGCCTCTTTGTAGTCTCCCACGAGCATAATGATTGATTGACATTAATTAATAGGTATAATGTTACTATGGTTAATCTCGATTCCCAGTTCCATGCCTATGACGCCATTGAGAGCAATATTGAAGTGGCTTATTCAGTCAGAAATCAGAAACCTTTAGTAAACCATTTACAAGCATTTATATATTATCAAAATCGGTCAGTCAAATGAGAAGCTGTGTGTGCTGTGTGTCTGTTAAGTGAAGCTAAATTGTACGTTCCAAAGCGTAGATCTCTATGGAGTATTTTTTAAATCATGTTATAAGTTACAAAAAACGTAGTTAGAGTTACATGTCACTTCTAATATGTGAGCACAACGTAAATAAATAATGAAAAAAAGAAATAACTAAAAAATATAAATAGAAATCATCATTTTCAGGGGTGCTCGGCACACACTGTTTATTTATTTATTTATTAGGCTCACCAACCATTAAACACTTAAAATTAAACAAAATTTCACTTAAATCTATAGTCGAGTGTCACAATTTATTACAGGTAAGCACCACATATGCAAAAAAAGTACTGTTTACTGTGTACAGTAAACTGTTTGTACCTCAGGGGTGCTCGAGCCCCTGAGCCCGCGCGGGGTCGGCGCCACTGTCTAGCGGTACCTTTTTCGAACAACAAAGCAGCTTATGGTTACGTGATGTTTTCCCAAACCCGCGTTCCCAACGTGCAACGGCAAAGTATGTCATTTCCCACGCACGAACCGTACCTTCCTATCGATAGGATCCTTATCAAAAAAGTTCAAAACGAAACAATCATGAGTTATTGGTAAAGTTTGTTCCAATGTTTTTGTGCAGAACCAAATATGTGTGTTCAGTGTTCAGTGTTCACTGTTTACTTTTTACGAACCAGTATTATTTTTTTCTTTGGATATAACGCACAGATAAAGAGACTTATTCAATTTCAAAATTAATCAGAGGAATATAATATATATTAATAGTTATTACACGAAAACTATTACTACGAATTACATAGATTTATACGCTAGTAGATACTTAGACTATATAAATTAGAAGCATCTGTATCTGAATTAGGACAAGACCTGTATCTCGATAAATAACGCCACATCTTCGTAACAATAAGCATTTAGCCCAATCAGTATACAAAAAGAACTCTATGTATTCAGAATTAGTAACCCTTTATATTCTAAATAGATACTAAAACAATAAAAAAAAGTTTTATGTAAGTGTAGTCTTGTGTAAGTGACGAAAGTTTTTAGTGAATGTAGTGGCTATTGTCTATGAGAGTGGGAAAAGACCAAAGAAGCAATGGACAAATTGTGTGAAAGATGATCAGGGCACACTAGTTTCATTTTAATTCAAATGTAACGTGGGTGCATTCACAAATATGTTAACCTACACAATACACCCAGACCCAGAACCACATCGGTTGACCACACAAATATTTGTTCTATAAAGGAATTGAACTCGTTACAGCCAATCGCTTAACAACTGCACCAAGAGTGCCGATAAGAGAAAAAGTAGGTAAGTACATAACCTACAATTTTACTTGATATTTTTGTTCTCAAACAACTTTCCAATGAAAATTACATTTCGTGAAAACAAACAGACTACAATAACAAGAACTTGTCAAAACAATTTTTTCCAATTAGCCGAACTTAGTTCGAACTTGTGTTTACATCTCACTGAGTTTCAATCCAACAGTCACTGAGTCGGACTTTAGGATTCGATTTTAACTTTAAACTTTTAGAGATAGCGCGCACGAGCAACTGCGCAAAAGGCTAAATCTCAAGATATTTATAGAATGAAACGGTGATGTCAGCAGACCGAGAAATATAAAATCTTTGCAGCAGTCACACTTATCAATAATGTACTCGTAAAATGGGGGCGGACATTGCTCCCTTAATAAACACTTTTTCACAATGAATATCACAAACAGCCCTCTGCGCAGAGGATGTGTGGATTCAGAAGAAACTATCGCGCATGTGCTCCTCGAGTGCACAGCCGTCAGCGAGATAAGAACACGAACCTTGAGATCACCGAATTCACTGATGGACGTCTGAGCAAACTGAAGAGATTAATCTGTTTCTGGAATGAAGTGGGCGGGTTGGAGTAAAGGCCGCCATGGCTCACGCACAATGGTGTGAAAGTGCGAACCAGACCACAAAGATAAGATGGGGGGCGTAAGTTGTACGTCAATGTAAAAGTGGGGGCGGCAGTACGTCAATGTAAGTGGGGGCGGTAGTATGTCAATACAAAAGTGGGGGCGCTAGAACGTCAATGTAAAAGTGGAGAGGTTAGTACGTCAATGTAAAAGTGGGGCGGTAGTTCGTCAATGTAAACGTGGTTGCTGTAGTACAACAATTTAAAAGTGCTGTGTGTGGGCGAGAGGACGGCAACTACGCAACTATCAATATACTATAATAGATAATTCAAATGTTTCCGAAAAATATGCGTGGCTGTCGTTCTCGTGTTCGCATCGAGGAGACAGCGACAAAGACAATTAAAATAAAGTTGCTGGACAACTTAGTTGCTCGTGTGTACCTTTTATGATAATAAAACTGAAAAGCAATTTCACGGGAACCTTTTCAGAGTCCATTTTGCTTTGGACGTTTTATTTTATAAACTTGATTGAATTCCACCAACTTAATAAAAAAAATTCAAATCCTTTGGTAAGTGAGACTTAACCGGATTTAGGTTTCCAGTTCCTGCCACATCTGCGGATTTTTAGGAAACGGTGATAAAGTAAAAGTCAGTAAAATTCTGACACGACCTGTCGCCCTCAAGAAGTTGTCAGCATCCGTAGGGGCCCAGCAGGGTCGAAGCCTATCTGACACTATCTCCCGCTCCGCCCAAGGGCGTCATTAAATGATTTTTACTCACCAAAACTAAAACACGACCTGTCAACTTGCCTTGTAAATATAAGCACAATCTGCCTTATAGTGTTGCCCACTGCTGGGACTTGGGCCATTCTATGAGTGAGAATGAATCCAAATCCACCACACAGGCTTAATGCAGATGAAAGGTGTATGTTAAATATCTTCAAATATTTGGTTCTAAGGCATGGCCATTTCCTCACTTTTACATTGACGTACCACACACATACTACACAGTTTAAGCTGGCGAAAAAAAAATTAAAGTGTAAAAGTGTTTTTACACTTCACGCAATATTCCTTGAGATCAATTTGAACTCACGACTTACAAACTAGCCTACTACTCAAATTCTATTGGTGAATTACATTTGCCCAAAAAGGTTTCATATCCCGAATGTATGAGGATTATCCGTAGATGGGAAAGTTAGTCTGTATTTAAGTGCCATTTTAATGCCAAAACTACTGAACCAAATTTCGTAATATAAGGGCAGAGAGAAGTAGTTTTGTAAGTACTTTTGGAACTGTATAAGTCAAGTTTATGACGCAGACCCGCAGAGAAACTAAATGGCTTTATATATCTAATAGTATTACGAAAATACTACCAAAATATCGTCTGAACTGGGATTATAAAGAAATAAAACCGTTTGTTTGTACTAAGTAATCTCTTTTTCTAATAGGGATCTGTAAAATTACCCCTCACGCTCTGGATGAAACGAGAGGAAGTGTCATTCAAGCGGAGCCTAGAGAAAACAGCTTTAAAACTTCAGGAAACCATTCTACATCCTTCACTATTTATCCTGTCATCAATTCTATAGACCACAAAACTCAATAGCTTAGTAAAATCACATGTTTCAACCCGCATTTCATGCTTTATCCACACTAGTACCCATCTCCTGAGATCGTAAACTAATAGAACGGATTTTCCCGATGCTTAAGACTTTATGAATTCGTACGGCAGCACTGGCTGCCATCTAACGGAGAAGTTTAAAGTTAAATAGTTCCGAGTTTACGATTTACTGGTCAGTAAATCTCTTGAGTGCATTACTGGGAAGCTGTAAAAAGACTACCGTACCGTCTGTATCTGTTTTATTTTTTTAATTTTAAATAAAAATATCTAAAGAATACTGCAGAAGTAACCCAGTGGTAACGGCCCATACGAGTAAGTAGGTCGCGGGTTCAAACCCAGCTAGGCACGCATTACTTTGTGTAATTTATTTCATCAGCACGGCCTTCAAAACGGTGAAAGAAAACATCGTGAGAAAACATGTTACAGAACCAAAAATTCGAAGACATGTAACATCCACCAACCCGCAACGGACCCGCGTGTTGGATTATCCATTCCCTCTCCTAGAGACGAGGCCTGAGTCCCAGCAGTGGGAACATTATAAAGCCACTTATGTTACAGAATACTAGATCTAGTCTAAGGATTTACCGCCTGAAAAGTGTTCTCTCGTTGTCAACAAAGACTAAGAGGCCGACAGCCTAATTACACAATTACAGAAGACAATCTATTTACATACAAAGCGCGCTCGAGCAACGCACACATAGACACCGCTCACAGGCACAACATCTCGGCTCACACGTACAGTTCGACGCAACCACCAACGCGCTAACCCTAGTGTGATCGCCTTGCGTAAGTATAAAAAGTGTAGAACATACATGAGATTGACTACCTATTTTGTATCTGAACGATACATCTACAAAACCTTTTAATTGGAGTTCGGTACTAAGAAGAACCAACATTTTTTTGTTAACTTTTTTTTTGGAGCTACTTCTTTTCTGGTCTTTGCGATCAGTTATTGGATATGCCTTTTTTTTTCGGTGGGGAAAATTATCCAATGAAAACCCCCCCGCTCTTGGGTGGAGCGGGAGATAGTGTCAGACCTTTACTGACTAAAAAACTCACCCCGTTCCTTCAGGCCTTCATACCGGGGCTCGAGTTCCCTTTCGGATGATCCTGACCCTATTGGATAAGCCTTGGCAAATAGGATTGTTAGATTGTCTAGTCCTCAACTACCTTTAAATACTTCAAATTCTACAATTAGAAAAGCGTCCAGGTAGACTGAAAAGTTCTCAAAGGCAAGTTTTATGTTGATTAAAATATGATTGACGGCCGTAATACGTATGTATTTACGGAATTGTAATCAACTAGCGGCCCGTACCGGCTTCGCACGGGCAATAATATAGCCTATGTTACTCAGGGTGAATGTAGCTTTCCAATGGTGCAAGAATTTTTGAAAGCGGCACAGCAGTTTTTGAGTTTATCCATTACAAACATACACACAAAAATACAAATTTTCCCTCTTTATAATATTAGTGTAGATGAAATCTTCAATACAACCCTCTCAGTTCTAACCCTATATAATGGTTATTTTAGTCATAACAAAAAACTTACGCGGGTCGCTGGTAATTCGATGGATGCGAGACGCTAAGGACCGGTCATTACGGCGACACTTGGGGGAGGCTCGTGTTCAAGAGTGGACGTCTTTTGGCTGAAATGATGATGATGACGAAAAAATTTAAGAAGAATTTATTTTTGCGGGTTACCCTGGTGCTTTTACCTCAATGCTTTTGTTTTGGACCCGCGAAATTCAAATTTTTATTTACAACAGATTTGTGATCCTGTTCTCCTTTAATAAGAGAAAAAAGAGGCCTTCCAACGCTGCGTTTTCCGGTACGCGGTCGCCACTCCAGAACCTTTCGGCCCCAACGGCCATCTGTTCAGCGAGCAAAGTGCCCTTAAGTTTGTAAATTCTTCGTGCTATGTGGGCAACCTTAGTTCTCCTGCGGATATCTTCAATTTTTTTTTGATCACGCATGGAAACCCTGAACATAGCCCTTTCCATTGCTCTTTGGTTGACTTCTGATGAGGCCCATTGTGAGCGACCACGTTTCGGAGCCATAATATGTCATCACAGGCAACACGCACTGGTCATACATAGACTTTCGTCTTGAGACACTGTGGTATGTTGGACGAGACTTTTCTTGAACTGACCGACATTTGACTATTCAAAAGTGCCTGCAAATGGTCTATTTGAAATAAATGTTTTGATTTTGAGAAGATACAGCGTTATTTAATTTTGCACAAAAATCTGTAATTAAAAATCCACATCCACAAAAACATTGCAAAAAGAACAAAATCAACAAATAAACCTAATCCAAGCCAATGACCTATCTTATGTTTGTTTTTCTTATAAATAAAACTAGCCGGCTGAGTAAGCTGATCCAGCTGATATCAACTATTGTTATGTAGGCAATTTGTGAGGGGAATACGATCCTGGTCCATTAGTGATAAATGGTTCAGAACGTTGACGTTAAAAGATAAAATATTTAAGTACGTATATTTTAAGATGCTTATTGGTCTAGATTTGCGACAACATCCGAAGTCGTTTTTTGAGAGCTTTTAAAAGTGTTTTGATAAGGGTAGTGTGTTGACTTAGATTTAGGGCTTTTTTTTTATAACAACCTTAAACAGGGTGTAAGGTACAACCCTCCATAATGTTTAATAGCTTTTTTTTTAATAGCCATTACTATCACTGCTGGGCAAAGGCCTCCCCCAAGTCCTTCCAGACATTCTTCTTTCGCGCCGTCTCTAACCAGTTCTCGTGATACGCGTCTAGATCATCTCGCCACCTCTTTCTAGGGCGACCTCGATGGCGCTTACCGTTTGCAGGAACCGTTTAATAGCTTGCGTAACGAAAAAAAAAAACAGCCTCACCATACAAAATTAAAAACTTGATTGGACAGTTTGTATGGGGTGGCCAATATATTTTTTTTCGTTTCCTGAAAAAATCATGTGGAGGGCTGTATAGCGCCATATTTTCATTGCATACGTTGTTTTTGTGTTGTTATTATCACTGACATTTTCTCCTAGATATTTTATACAATTGAAAGTTAACTTACTAATTTTATGTGTTTATATGTTTTAAAATCAAATGTTCTTTATTAATGTAGTGATTGTCTATAAGTGTTGCAGCACTTGAATAGTTAAATAAAATGATCCTGTAAATTACCAGTGCCTGTAATGTCGGCGATCCTAATAATAAATAAATACGAGTATCCTAATAGCTATAACCTAGAGCTCTTTACTTCTAGGCAAGCGAGCACAATATAATTTAAAGAGAGAGAGTTTCTTGCACGTTCTTCTCCATAAAGATCTACACTTTGGAACGTGCAATTTAGCTTCACTTTTTTATCTGACAGACAGTTTTAACAATTCAAAAATGCCTGTAATCTTCACTTACCTATTCAGAAGTAAAAGAACAAAAATTGAAAATAAAACTCTTTCCGTAGCAAACAACGAACACATACCATCAAACAATACAAGCTTTTAAGTGATATTCCCAGTACTAAAATATTCATTATTTAGCTCTCCACATCAACCGCAAAAAAAAATCTCTCAAAACAAACGAGTAAAGTGCTTCGTGATTTCAGCGAAAAGGTCTGAAAATCAGAATATGAAAGAAGTAAGAGATGATCAAACAACCCGAGAAAGAAACGAATCAAGTATTAAATCAGTGTTCACTTGCTCTTGGCTAGGGGCGTAGCTACCACCGTATCAGACATATCAAAGGGGGCCCCGAGCTCCTGGGGCCCCGATGTTTGCAAAAATACGTAACGTGTTTTCAACAACCTTAAATACTCTTAATGATAGAGGCTCGTAAAGAATGAATAATGACTATACAGGTAGTAAAGTCAAAGTACAAAGAGATCTGGCTAAATGTCTTGTTGATACTTCACGTGAGACCAAGGGCTAGCTTTTGCCTAGGACAGAAAATAAGCATTGCATTACAGCATGGCAATATCTACCGACAGTCTTTTAGGGTTCTTCACCAGTCTTCAGCGATGTGACCACTTATTTTCGTTTGTTTTTTAGGGTTTTTATTATTATATTTTAGATTTAGTGCAATTATAGTTAAGTATTTTGGTATATTATGTAAGTTTCTAAATACAATCCCTTTGAATCCTTTCCATTTCATTAAACTTAAAAAAACTGGTTATTTATTATAATTTTATAGAACGCTCGCGACATTTTCCCAGTTAGTCTGGCCGTAGTGGCCTATTGAGACTCAGTCGAGGAAAACAAAAACATAACTCTCAGTATTTTTTTTAATACAGGGCCCCTTTGGGTCTAGCTATACGCCACTACTCATAGCACTGCCAGAACATAATTTATGAAATTAGATGAAACAAACGTGAAATTTTGACTGCAGCAAATTCGTAAAAGCTAGACGAAGGAAGTTTCAACCCGGAATTTAAATTCATGTTCAGCATGAAACGAACTAAAAACATACTTGAAAATCTTGAGAACGAAAACAGGAATATTTTAAGCAATGGTAAATAATAATTGCAATAGTCTTCATGTGAACTTTAAGTCAAAAATGTCAAATTAAATTGACAGTCGTCGAAAACTCGTGATCAAGAGTTGATTTGCTGCGCGTGTGTTTTATTTATTTGACCTTTAAGAATTATTGTCGTCATATTTATTACTAAATATTTAGAAGACATTGATCATTTTGCAAATATAAAAATGAAAGAAAATACATTTATTCGTTCTCAAACAATCTAAGCTAAAAATAAAAAAAATGTAAAAGTAATTATAAATCTATGCGAGGCCCAAAAGCCTCTTAACTCTGCGTATGCTGCAGTATTTAAAACGATAAATAACAGAGCGCTTGTATTATGTTAGGGCCCGCTGGGCGCTGTGATGCCACGGACACATTCACAAATGTTAAATAGATTATCGAAATAAAACAATGAAGAAATAAACAAAAGGCGCGAAACTATGTTAATGTATGTAATGTAAATGTCAAACAAATGTTTAAAAATAGATGAATAGAAAAAAAGAAAGAAAGAAAAAGTGTTTATTCACGTCAAACATGACGCATACCATAAAAAAATAGATAACAATATCGAACTAAAAGTAACACGTAAGATATGCGTCACATCCGCGCAAAACGGCCAGCGCTCAGCAAAATGCTGGGGCTCATGAGAAACAGAGCCACAGCGCTGATTTTCAGCACCAGCCGTCGTCGACGATGAGACGCCGATCGGTTAGCTATGATTTATTTTACGAATATGTGGTTTGAGTATGAATCGAAACATTTACAAGCCCCTCTTACCAAAATCACTTCGTATGGTTATAATGAGTGGATAACTTATCGTAACTTATCATTGGAAGGCCTTTCACAAGATGATCTGGGTGTGAGTAGCGGGATTGTGATTTATGTGAGATTCACGGGGCCGTTCATTGTGGCGGCACTCAGGAGAGTAACGTTCTCTGTCCGGCAATCCAATTTTCTAAGAAAACAGTCTTGAGTGCAGCGAAATCCAATGCATCTATTTAGATTTCAGCTTAGAATTGTTTTCTTATTGAAAAGCACTGCAGCAGCGGACGTCTTTCGGCTGAAATAATGATGAACTTATCGTACGAAACATTCAATCATGAACAGTCACTTTATCCATAGGGTAGTAGTATTTTCATTGACATTTAATTAAAGATCTCTAGCATGAACTACAAAAAATAAGCAAAAGTAAATACGCATTGTCAATCCGATAATGATGCTCAGACACTTAGATTTCGCGATTACATTTCCTGCGTAAGCAAACAAAAAAACTGATTACGTTTACTGTAACTCGAAAATAATTGAGGTAGAATGTTGTTTTAGATGATTCGGCGTTTCCTAATACCTACCTTGACCTAAGCAAGTACAGCGATTTTCCGGGCTCGTCATAACGAAACAATGGGGCAGCCATATTTGTTTATTTTAGTGTAAGGGCACTAACAAACGGAGGGTCGAATGTCTTCGCCATGCAAATACCATCGGGATGGCGACAACGGTCCTTTTATGGGTACTGCATATGCAAATGTATTGGCGAATTTTAGCTTGCAGAGCGTGTGGAGGACTTTAGTCATAAATTCGGTTCTTTAGCTATGATATTAAAAAAAAAATCCTTTGAATATGTGAATTGCCCGGGCACATAGGTTTAAGTTTCTGTGAAATTGTTACTATTTTGGTGTACAATAAAGTTTATTATATTCCATTCTAATTGCCCTCAATAAGACCGCCTATTGTACCTACACTTATTCTTTTTTGTAAATGTCCTGTAATAAGCTAAGGTGTGCAAAAAAGTCATAAATAAATAAATAAAGGTTGAAATTGATAAAATTGATGATGAATCTGAAAATCGATTCGTTAAAATATAAAAAAATATAAAGCATAACATAATCAGGCCTATAATGTTCCCACTGGTTGGACTCAGGTCTCCTCTCTAGAGGTAATGTATAGCATTACCTCACCGTCGCGTGAGCCTAGTGCGGGCTGATGTTTTTGCTTCGAGGTCATGCAGACTTACTCATGACGTTTTCCTTCGCTGTTTTGAGAGTACTAGTAATTAATTAAATTATACAAATTAAATCATCTGGCTTTGAACCTACGACATACAACTTGTAGGTAAATCGTCGCTGTTATCACTGCGGCACCACTACTCGTGTTTAAAAACGAAAAATAGTATTAAAAATTATACTAAAAAAAAAAAATTGAACTTTACATTAGAAAAAAAGATTTAGAGACTCATAGGTATACATTATAGAGACAGATACCCATACGTAGCAATAGAAATTGTAAAAATAAAAATTATAATTCTTCAAAGAAGTTAGACGAAAATTACATTCTGTTAAGGTGCCACGAAAAGAAATCTGGCGTGACGAAATGTATCTGTTTAAAATCACATAAAAACGTTATTACGCCTAACTGGGTTATGACATGCGAAAAGATTCCATTCCTCCGCTCACGAAAGCCTAAACCGTGATAAAACTACTAAAAAACTATGACATAGCCTGAAACTTTGGTACAGACTGCTTTATTTGAATTCAAAATTCGTGATAAGTTATCAAACTTTGGAACAGAGTCATAAAAAACCGGCCAAGTGCGAGTCGGACTCGCCCATGAAGGGTGCCGTAGCAGCAAGTGACATAATATAAAAGTACATCGTATAAAAGTGCTTGTAGGTAGTTCGTTGTAACTTTGATCGATGTTTTAATAACAGTGTATTTTTTAGATTTATGACGTATTAAAAAAAAAAAAACTACTGACTAGATCTCGTTCAAACCAATTTTCGTTGGTGGTTTGCATGGTAATGAACATCATATATTTTTTGTAGTTTTATCATTCTCTTATTTTAGAAGTTAGAGGGGGGGGGGGACATATTTTACCACTTTGGAAGTGTCTCTCGCGCAAACTGTTCAATTTAGAAAAAAATGATATTAGAAACCTCAATATCATTTTTGAGGACCTATTCATAGATAATCTTCTATCAAAAAAAAATTTTTGGTTTTCAATTATAAGTATATGGATCCCCAAAATTTATTGCTTTTTTTTCTATTTTTGTGTGAAAATCTTAATGCGGTTCACAAAATACATCTACTTACTAAGTTTCAACATGTTATAGCTCTTATAGTTTCGAAAAAAAAAATAGGCTGTGACATACTGACGGACAGACATGACGAATTTATAAGGGTTTCGTTTTTTGCTATTTGGCTACGGAACCCTAAAAATCAATTTAAAATACATTACACTAAAGTCGATAGTTCTTCTTCTTCCTGCCCTTATCCCATTCTTTCATTCTGTCCTATCACCCGTCACTATCAATAACTTTTCTTTCATATCACTTCTCAGCCTCACACAATCCATCCATCTTTTCTTTGGTCTTCCTCTCTCTGTTCATCCATGCACATGTATACTCATAGCTCTTTTTGTAATATACGTTTCACGTTCACCTCTTTTCTTCACATGGCCATACCAAGACAAACTTTCAAATAATATCATATAAGGCCCTCGTCTCGGAGGAAAAATGGGAGCGAGAGGGCGTATCATGCTTACTGACTAAAACCTACTTGTGTTCCTTCAGTTGGCCTTTACAATTCAGGGCCACGCGCCACGGTATCTCCTTCACAGAATCCAGCAGCCTTGGTAGATCGATACCTGGCTGATGCCTTAATATACTCCGCCAATCTGGCTGACGTATACTTAAGGTGCGCTTAGAATCCAGAGTGCCGTAGACAGAGGCCTGTATTGAACGGCGAGCTATCCATTGCTCACCGCCCGCAAACCCGTTTATGTGATATCCTTGTAAGGCATTGTAGTAACGATAGCAAATAAGGTCGTAGCCATCGTTACAATAGCGAAAAGTGAGCAAAACTTGATATCTTTACAACAAAGTTAGTAAATGAGGCCGCTTTTTCTGAGCTCTAGGGACTCGCAACAACGTCTTTCAAGCTTAATAAACTAAAACATTGTTCCAAGCTTATAAAACTACATACTATAAGAGAAACTTGTAGGTACAGATTCGAGAAACATCTACTTTAAAACTTGAAAACTAATAAAATAATGCGCGCGAACAGTATCCGTGTTCTACGTGGGTGGTCTGAAAAGTTTCCGACGTCAATGTGAAGATAGCAATCGTCAATAAAAGCTAGTGAATATAGTGTATCTTTTGACTGTGAGTAAGGTGTATCATTTGACTGTTAGACCCCTCGCCCACGACGACTTTTTGTAGCGATGCAGTAGCGATGTTATCGCGCGTTCGCGTCGATAAGTCGCGATGCAGTCGCTAGCTGTATGCCCTCGCCCACATCACGATTCTCAGTTGCGATGCAAACGCTATACTGTCGCGATTCAGTAACAAAAATGAAGTTTTTGTATGTAGAATGTTTCACTCTTTCCGTTTGCGCCCTGATGTCGTCGGCCACGGTCGCGCGTTTGCTTCGCTACAGTCACGATGCAGTCGCGCGTTTGCATCGTTACAAAAAGTCGCCGTGGGCGAAGGGCTTTACTCACTAAAGTTTCAGCAGTTTTGGACGCGCAGTTATTATTTAAAAATCATTTGAGTGAGCCGACGCAAAAAAAGAAAATCTATTTTCACCAAGACAACGCGCCCTCTCATATCTCAGCGCTTGACACGACGAAAATCTACGAATTACGGTTTGAACTTCTTGGATGATCAAGTCTAAGCCTTACTCACCAGATCTAGCCCCAAGCGACTCCTTTTTGTTCCCTCATCTAATAATTGCGCTCGGAGGATAGAGATTTTCGTCAAATGCGAAGCACTCACCTTCGTGAACAGTTATTTTGAAGAGAAAAACGCCGACTACTATTTGAACGGGTTAGAGAGATGGGGGCATCGCTGGGAGAAGTGTGTGGAACAAGGAGACAAAGTAAAAAAATAAAATGTAAGAAAAAATATCTTGTATCTTTGTTAGGTCAACACTATTTTTCACTTCTTTGCACAGTTTATGTTGGCTTAATCGTGTCAAATTTGTTTAGAGAACTGTTTACATTTTACGACTGTAATGTGACTACATTGAGTTAAATTAGAATACGTATAACACATTCTAATGCTTGCTTGTCCAATTCACCTTAGACATTGGCAGAATAGTCGACATCGGCTCTATTTGCCATTAACAAAGAATAGAATAGAACGCATTCTAATGTTTTTGCAGTATTTGGCAGTAAAATTGATTTAGCCTTCTCCGCAAGCTACACTGAAGTAGTCGATACGACAGTAAAATTCTCGGCTCCATTTTACCGGAAACACTCCCACTGCAACGAGACCACATATTGTCCAGCTGTATAGACAGTTGAGATACTAATCAACACCAATTTCATATCACAATATCCGCTAGGAATCAATTTGCCAATAAATAAAACTGACACTCCTCCCAGCGATGCTCCCATCTCTCTAACCCATTCAAATAGGCGCCGACCCCAAGTAATATGGGATAAGGGCAGGAAGAAGAAGAAGACACTAAACTTTACTCGAAAAAAATTCCGCCAAAAACCCATTTGATACTTTATCTTGTCTTAACTAAACTAAATCCTTCTATAGATTTGTTATTTAAGGTGTAAGGGACAGCCCTCCACGAACTTTAAGGGCTTGCTCAGTAGACGAAACTGAACAACCTTACACAATTTTTTTTTTTCAGGAAACGAAAAAAAAAATCTGCCTCCCCATACAAAATAATGAACTTGATTGGACAATTTGTATGGCGAGGCCGATTTTTCTTTTCTTTTCCTGAAAAAAACTTTTGTGGAAGGTTGTTCAGTTTCGTCTACCGAGCAAGCCCTTAAAGTTTGTTGAGGGCTGTCCCTTACACCTTGTATGTGGATGTTTGTACCTATCTCAATCTGAGGAGTTATGAATCATATGAATGCAGGAAAAGAATCTAAGTATACTTTTGTGTAGTTATAGGCAGTATTGTGAATTCCTTTTCCTGAAAATACTTTCAATACCTATAAGAAGAGGACAGAACTACATCAACTTTATGACACCATTACCCGTTTTGTACCTCTTGCACTTTATGTACGGACAGTAAATAGTTATCTATTAACACCTCGTATCTCGTTTGAAAGGCCATCAACTGTCCAGTTCTATAGTTCGTAGGTACATAAACATCTATTCTTTCTCTTTGGTTTACCGACAACTGAAAACTTCATCAGCGCTGTACATCACTGTTATACTAATACTATAAAGGCAAACGTTTGTACGTATGTATGTGTGTGTGTGTGTGTCTGTTTGTCACTCATTCACGCTGAAAGAGTCGATCGGTTTAGGATGGAAAATTTGCACACGGATAGACCATGTCCTAGAAAAACATATAAGATCCCTACTTTGATTCTCAAGCGTAGGGCGTAGGGTTCGGAAACCTCCCAAACTATGTCCAGTGAGGGCCTGTGTCTTACGGAAGGGGAGGACGCCGTGATGCCTCTTCAGCCACTCATTCACGAGGAAACACGGAGACGTGCCCAAAATAATAGTATGCACATACAACATAATATTTAGTATATGCGAAACTTGAATATAGTTTGTTCAGAATCAGTAACTGAATCGATTTCAATAATTATAACCTATACCATGTTATATTTTTCCCAAAATTTTTGTTTTAAAGTCACAAGTTGGATATCAGCGACACTAAGTACAACACAGGTCAAGGCAGGCCACAGGGGGCATTAGGTGTCAGCGCACAGCTGAATGTGGGAGCAAAACAACACCTCAGTAACCTGAATGGCCCGGTGACTATGTATTTGTGCGGACAACTAGGTAACATAACAAGCTTATAACTTAGTGATTTTTCATGATACAGTTATGAAATTTTGTACATAGATTCTTTATATAAAAATTAAAACTAATGTACATTATTTGTTTGCAAAACAATAACAAAAGAACTTACAATGTTAGCGACACAATGACTAAAGACAAGGCGCAAATTACTGCTAATCCTCAGCCCATATTTACATGTAAACAACACCATAATTTCGTAATACATGCCCATTTACATAACAACTGCTTTACCTTGCATCTTCACGGTTCACATCTTGCATCATGACAATGACAACTAGGTAATGAGTGTATCCGGTCACGAATGTTGGCGACATGAAATGTTATTAATATGATGGTGCATCACGAGACTAATGTCCAAGTATTAGTTTAGTGGGACTGGTTAAACGAGGGACATGGTTTTTTTTTCGATGGGAAATATCATCCTATGACAACCCCCGCTCTTGGGCGGAGCGGGAGATAGTGTCAGACTCTTACTGACTAAAAAACCCATCCCGTTCCTTCAAGCCTTCATACCGGGGCTCGAGCGCCCTTTCGGATCTCTTCGTAAATATGGCCCCAGTAGGCTTCGACCGGGCAGTGCCCCTGCTGTTGCTGACAACTCCTTGAGGCGCGCGGGAACAGCGCGCGCCGTCGACGACTTGGGCTTGGTCCGGACAGTTACCGGACGGCGAGCTACCCATTGCTCAATGTCCGCAAGCCCGCGCCTACGGTGGCTGGAAATCGGGTTCGGAATCCCGGCGGCGGCGAGAGCGCCGTTGCCTGATGCGGTCGGCCTCCTCCTTAGAAAGCATTACTGCTTCGCAGAAGTCGGCGACCGCCTGCCACTCCTCCTCGCTCCGGACCATGGCCTCGACCAAGACCCGGCGCGAGAGGTCTTCGCCGACGATCACCCCCACGAGGGCACGGCGATGCTCCGCCCAAGCAGGGCACACCGCGACTGTGTTCTCCACCGTGTCCTCCGGGCGTTCCGCACGGTCACATCCGCTTTAATTTGGAACAGGAACCTAATGAACTTGCCATTTTCGGTGAGGACCTGTGTCATGCGGAAGGTAAGGACACCGTGAGGTCTTTCCAGCCACGCCTCAAAGAGTTGGACTTATCGCTATAATTGTGGCGCGCCCAACGAGGGACATGGTCATAGAAGTGAAGGTAAAACTACACTGCTTACACATATGCCACACACGTCAATCTAGCTTTAACTAGACTTGTAGAGCTACACTTGATCCACGCCACACGACGCCGACGTCGCCACACGCTTGATTTGTGGATACGTAGAACGACGTCGCGTGGCGCAGATCAAGTGTAGCTCTACAATTCTAGTTTCCATACAAAATGTATGGAAACTAGAATTGTAGTAGAATGGAGACCGACGTGTACGCAGTGTAGTTTTATCTTTATGGTCTGGACATGGGAACCACACATTAGGTCCTGCTTTAGGCGTTCATGACTGATTTAACTATCATAGTCAATCTTTCTTCAAGATGTCCCTCGTTTTACCAGTAACGTTAGTCCGTTTAGAAGTAAGTAAAGATTTATCTCAATGATCTTCACATACTCATAGATAAGAGAGATATTACTACCTATTGTTTGGATTATGGCTTGCGACAATTGATTTTCGTAAGTAGATTTACATATTACGTAGATAGGTTTGTATCTACCTCTGTTTCAGGGGTGAAAAATCATCAAATACCCTCTCTCCCGCTCGGGTTAAAAAATGTCATGTATGTAACTAACTAATGAAAATATATTTTGTTTGTTACAGGTAAACACAATACACAATATATTATGGTTTAAATACTGTATATGGTAAGTAAGTAACAATAGATGACTTGGTGCTTCACTTTGAAGTAAATAAAACGTAGGACTTAGAAACAAATGAAGCTAACTTGTTACAGGATAAAACATTTTGAGTAATGGCAAGAAAAGCTACCATGCCACAACCATTTGTCATTCATGCAATTGTAAGGAAAGACAAAACCAAATATAAATAGAACCTGCACTAAACTTGCGGAATAATGAGATTTCTACAAAGTACAACTTCTTCTAAACCAGTGTTTCCCAATCTGTCGTTCGCGGACCCCTAGTGCCCTGGTGGTTCGCAAGAGATGAAAAATTTAATATAGTCCGTGAATATAATGATAACAACTCCTCATCTTTCACACGACGCCATCCTGTCCTAAACTAAGCTGAGCTTGTGCTATGAGTACTAGAAATGTTTAAAAATATTAAAAACTTTTCAACTAAGTAACATTGATACGAACTTACTCTTGATTTTGAAAAAGGTGTGCTTTTTAAAGTGGAAAATCATCCACTGACTTTTCCTGTTCTAGGATGAAGCTGCAGGGCGTCAGACTTTTACAGACTAAAACTATATTCCTTCTTTGCCTAACATTCCAGAACCCCGGATTTCTCTTTAGGAAGCCAAGCCATCGTCCCCGTAAGTTTCGGCTCCACTCGGCCTCTACGGTTTTGCAGACATCTCTTTAAAAGCCGCCGACGACTCGGGCTCGGTCGAGACAGCCGGACATCAAGCTACCTACTGCTCGTCGTCCACAATCCTAAATCGGGGTCGGGATCCCGGTGGCTGGGAGATCTAATTTGCTTTTGGATTAACAAAGAAACCAAAGCGGTCCTAAGTCAAAAAATTTGAAAACCACTGATCTAAAACCATAGACCACCGAGCTACAGAGATACAATTATCATAATAATGAAATACTCGTATTTCAGAAAACAACGACATTTTAATGAGCTCAGAAAACAAATTACAAGAATCATTTCCATTGGAACATCTATTGTGGACACACAATGGGATGAAACATCTGATATCCGAGATTACCATTGTTCGAGTGTTGAAAGTCTTTGTCTAATATAAATTCTAATTTGTAACGTTGGCAAAATCTACTGCCAACTTGTTAGATGGATCGAAAAGGTTTGATTCCTGTACCAACCTTATTGGTTGGACTAGGGTTGGCTGGCGTTGGGCCTGCGGGACTTTCTGAATCATTGCTGCTCTAGTACGTAAAAGGGCAAGTAACACTGGTGGTTTTTAGTCAGTAAAAGTCTGACACACCCTGTTGCTCAACACAGAGCGAAAGAAGTTATTTGACGATTTGCCACGCAAAAAAAACTGGCGTTCGGTTAAAGTGGGTTATACTTACCTAGGCCAAAAATGAATTATATTATCATCATCGTCATTATTTCAACCGATATACGTCCGAGGGTGCGAGACACAGGATCGTTCATTGTGGCGACACTTGGGGTTGGCCTATGTCCAACAGTGGACGTATATAGGCTGAATTATGTTATCATTTAAAATTAATTTAAAATTTTATTGTCCGCCACATTACAACCAAATAAAAAATAAGGGTATAATAAGAGTTATAGGAATGTATTATTTCATTTCAAGCTAAGAGTTTCCGATGGAGGATAAGTGCAATATCATAATAGGTAATATGTTGTACGCTTTCAAACTATGATAAAAATTCCTTATAAAGTGTATTTTATACAAAAGTCACCTGACAATTTGGTTGATCTAATGAATTTTCCGTTCCCCTCTAATAAACCTGACAACCCTAGGTTTGAATTTAATTCCATGCGATCTGATTGACCTACGTCTTCGAAATCATCTTGCAGATAATTCTGCGACCTTTTTCGTAGACCCAAATAATAAGAACGAATTTGATTGCAAGATCCGGATTAAATAAATCAGAGAGCAAAATCAAATCATCTAAGGCTTTTACACTAATCTCGGGAGTATAAAATCTCATTCTATTATAAATGCGAAGGCTCTCATCTTATTGTCCGATAATTTTCTAGCTCGTATCTTAAATATTTTCCCGTTTTCACTAAAGGCAGAACTACACTGCGCGTCCGTGTGTCACGTACGCCAATCTTGGCGCGTCGGTCTCCATACATTTTATATGGAAACTAGACCTGTAGAGCTACACTAGATCCACTCCACGCGACGTCGTTCTACGTACAAATCAGGCGTCTACACGTGTGTCTTGGTCTAAAGTAGATCTAGCTTAACACTTTGTGAGACATAGCAAGTGTACAGTTGACTTTTATCCACTAGAGTAATGCTAAAGCATCCATTTAGGTGTCGTATGCTGTTAAAGATATAGGATAAAGCTAGAACCACATCAGACCGATGCACACGTGTAACAGTTCCTCTCCCTTTCCATACACTTGTATACTTATAACTCTTTTATTAACATGCTTTCCATTCCTCCATTTTACATGGCTTTATAAAGACAAACGATTCCCTTTCATCTTTTTAGTCACTGGCACCACTTTCAAACTTCCTCTAATATACTCATTTCTCACTTTATAAATTCTCGTCACACCACACATCCATCTCAACATTCTCATCTTCGCTACATGCAATCTTTTTTCATCCGTCTTTTTCATAGCCCAACATTCTGACCCATACACTGTGACAGGCCTTATCATAGACTTGTAGATTAGTGCAGTTTTTTCCAATAGACAGATCAATAAACGAGAAAGGTTTATTTATACAACTAGTAACATAATAAACACACATGCTGAAACCAGTATGTTCAGAATCATGTAGGTACTGTATCGGATTCAGCTATTTTTAAAATAGATTATTTTTAATCATGAATTCATGCCATGAATTATTTTAGCATCAAAAAATTACCGATTTTGATAAATGTGGATTGTACTACTTAACTAACGTGTTTGTGTGTTAGGTAGGCTGTGAGTGCACTGGTGACTTTTGTCTCGGCGACAATTTTGTTTTTTGTACTTCATACATTTTTCTGTCACTGTCGCGTCGTAACGTCCGATACAAAAACGAAATAGTCACGGTGACAAAAATTACCTTGTTAAAAAACCAAAGGCCCGTTTTAGACCCTAGAATTTTACTTAGAACAAAACTGAAAGAAACTATAAAATAATACAAAACAGGTCTTAAATATTTTTTGTCAACTTTACCAATGTAGTGCAGTGAGAATGGAAAGACGCTCTCATCTATTCTATACAAGGCCATAACGCAGCCATAGTAAACTGCTCGAATGTACTTTATATTTCTATTTTTAAATCAGCGATAATTATGTATACACGAATTTTGCGTACTGCTCTTGTACATTTAGCAATGTGTACGGGTTTAGTTCCAAACTATATTAAATCACTTACGCCTGGCAAAAGTAAGATATACTTTAATAAAATCATGTATTCATATATGAATTGTTTCAACATTATTCTTGCAGAATTAGGCAAATGACAATGGCTTTTAACCTAACCTAACCCTGACACGTAGGTACTGGCACTGTATATGGAATAAAGTATTTAGTTAGGTCACTACCAAGTTTACGAGACCTTAGTAAAAGTGTTTTTTTTTACTGATATAAACTAGTGCTTGACTGCGATCCCACATGATGGTAAGTAGTGATGCAATCGTTGATGGATGTTGAGGCGCATTAGTTTAATTGACTCTAAACTTGAAGAAACCTATATTTTAATTGGACGAGACGACCGCAGCAGACAAATTGTTTCAGTCTTATTTCCAATCCGATTATCCGATGCGATTAGTTTCATATCCTTGCGCTCTCCAGGATGGCTGGAGCCTACTGGGACCGTAAGTTCGCTTCCGAAAAGGAAACCCGGAGTCCAAGAACGCAAGGTAAAGGCAGAACATAGAAGTGGGCTTAGGTCAGTAAAAGTCTGACAAGCCCTCCCACTCCGCCTTATAGCAGGAGAAGTCATAGGATGACTTGAATTATTTATAACTAGCTTTTGCCCGCAGCTTCGCCCGCGTACATAAAACATAGCAATGAAACTCTGGAATAAAGCAGCTTTCTATCGGTGAAAAAATCTTAGCAATCGGATACGTATTTCCAGAGATTACCTCCTACAAACAAAAAAACATAAAAACAAAAAAAAAAACAAACTTTACCTCTTTATTATATTAGTGTAGATTGTAAGTGAATTTTTTAAATTGAGTGTACCTAAGTAAGGGTGTGCATAATTCCAGTTGGTAAATATTGTATAATTTGCACCGGAGGGAAGCCTAGGTCAACGTAATACTATAGCAAATCATTCGCTCATCGTAGAATAGAATAGAACGGAATAGAACAGAATAGAATAGAAATAGAATAAACTTTATTAATACACCAAAATAGTAACAATTTCACAGAAACTTCATCGTACTTCATCAAGATCTCCAACTCCCAAAAACTGTTAATCTTTGTCCCAATTTTGTTAGTGCATGTAACGTCCGCGGCAAAGGTAATCCCATGTTTGGCACGAGCGTGACGTATCTAATGAAGTGGTGAGGTGTGCCAGGGCAGGTGGCCCATTGTGTGTACAGATTAGACCAGGCACGGCCAGCTTAGATTATGTTTAGCGCGCCTGGCTGTACTCAGGATAATTCTGTTGTTAAATTATAAATGAGCACTGTTTAGAGTGGCTGGAATGTAAGGTTTTGTTCATTTATTTATTTTTTGACAGAATCCTTACTCATATTATAAAAGCGAAAGTGAGTTTGTTTGTTTATTTGTTTGTTACGCCTTCACGCCTAAATGGCAAAACCGATTTTGATGAATTTTGGATGATACAGAGATAGTTGGGCCCTGGAGATCCCGGTCAGTTTCGGTGTAGCTTCGTAGCTCTTTCGTGTGTCGTTTATGGTTGTGCTACAATCATGAACATGAAAGTAGTCTGTGTGTCTGTTCGTTTCCATTTCACGTCTTTAATGGCTGTATAGGTTCGGGTGATACTTGGCACACTACTAGCTCATGTCCTGGAATAGGACTTTAGGACATTGTATTATTTTAATACGGCCGTCTGATCCTTAAGAATATTTTTTACGCAGGCGAAGCCAGATAACCTAGTTTAAGGGACAGAGTTTAATTTATTGTGTACAGGATAACCTAGTTTAAGGGACAGAGTTTAATTTATTGTGTATAGATTTCTGGAGCATCTAAAGGTTTTGTATTTTTTTCTATTTCTTGTAGGAAAACCTGTCACATAGATATAAGTTTCTGTAAGTTTTGGGAAATAAAGATATTTGTTTATTATTTATTATTAAGCCGACAGAAGCAAACTGATAAAAATCTCTCCTCAAAGAATCCTACATAACAGTATAATATAAAAAAAACGGTGCTTGTTATTGAAAATCATATAAAATTCAACATCAAATGGGACTCAATACAGTCGGATGTATCGATAAGGAAAATATTAACAAGATACGTTTTTGTATCTTTTTAAACGGAAGAATATACGAGAATCTTTTTCATAACGAGCACAAATCATTCGACAAAAACCTGCCGAATCACATTTTCCAAATATTAAATGTGTTTGTCTCTATATAAAAATGAGAGACATCACGTTATAAAAAATATGTCAAGTATTATATTCTTACATCTTTATCCTTTACACCAAAATCCGCGTCTGTCTGTCTGTTCGCGATAAACTCAAAAACTACAGAACGGATTTCCATGCGATTATCACCAATAATAGAGTGATTCTTGAGAAAGAGTTAAATGTAAAACTTGTTGGTATATTATAGGAGTGAAAGGTAACGAAGTTCAATTATTTGTAACACCCTTAAAAGCTAGGGTGGGTCGCTAGTTTAAATTTAAGACAGCTGAAGAATTAGATTTCAAAAATGCTTAGCACTTGATAACCCAATTATTGAGGAAAGTAAACTTTTTTTTTAAAATAACGCACGATCCCTAGGATCTACTTTTTTCATTAATGATAGGCTAGCGTTTGACCTCCATCTCACCTGATGGTAAGCGATGATGAGGCCGACGATGGAGCATGCTTGCCTAGAAGTAACTTATTCACTCTTGACTTAAAGACCCCTACGTAATAGTTATCAGAAAACATAAACTTCGGCAGGGAATCTAAAATAATGCTAAGTAAGAATAAAAATAGCGAGGGCGAGTAAATCCGCGGGACACAACTAGTCATATAATATGTCAGTTGATATCAAATATGGCGGAAACATGAATACACGTGGAGCGATTACCATGGATACCAACGTACCTAACTACTATAAATAGTTCCACATACCTTCAGGCAAATACAAGTTACATACTATAATTATGTTAACCCTACGATATACGGGAAGACACCGATGTCCTCACTGGATGGGTCACAAGGGTTGCAAGTGTTCTAAAATAGTGATGTTGGCGTTACGTAAGATTTTCCGTTGTCTCAGCGGAAAAAAAAAACAAAAGTTAGTCTCTGAAAATTCAATTTTTTTAAACATCAAAATGTTACCGGTCGGTGGATTTTTTTTTTCTTTTGGCTTCGCGCTGGAAGCGCTGTGATTCTGCATTCAAATTTCGAGTGCGTCCTCCTGATTATTTTACCAAAATTTTATCAACCAATCAGAGATGCTGTCATTTTCACAATTTAAGGTCAAGAGTGAACGAAAATGTTGCAGTTAAAAAATGTCAAACAACTGAACCCCGTCCTAATTCACTAATTTGAAACTATACTACGGTCCAATAAAGCGTCAGGTACCATCGCAGTCATTTCTGCCTGATCACTTAAAAAAATGTTTGAGTTTCTATGATGCAACTAGAAAGTGATTTCAACCACAATTCTACTTAGTTGTTTCTTGCATTCGCTCTTTGTTACTGAACAAATACTTAAAGTAGACAATAATTATTACGTTCCCAGTAAGCTGCGACTCTAAAACCACATCTTGTTAAAGGAAGGAGTTTGGAAGCCAAGCGGCTTCCTCGCGGCTTGCGGCCTCCCCAACTTATACAAAATTCAACAGTTTTAAACAAAGTGCCAACAGTTGTACAAATATTTGGAATTATTTGTAAACGATTCGGGTACAGCGGTAAGGTGCTTTATGGTAATAATGGGTTTAATAGCAAGAATTAATTTGGCCGGCCATTTTGGTTGGTGAATGACAAAATATTTTGATAGTCCTTCCTAACCTACCTTTGACAAGGTGAGTGTAACCCGTAACACACGGTGGAGTTACGATAATATACTAGCTTTTGCCCGCGGCTTCGCCCTTGTACCTACATAAAATATAGCCTATGTCACTCGGGATTAAAGCAGTTTTCTATCAGTGAAAGAAAATTAGCAATCGAACCAGTACCCCTAGCCAAGTTGCCAATCTACAATCGTTAATGCTAGTAGAAAACTTCAAATGTAAGGGAATGGAGAAATTCAGAAAGTTTGTCTGTTCTGTCCCCCTAGCCAAGTTACAACCGTTTCGCTTGCGTCGAACGCCTCGAGTTGGCCACGCCCTTGATTCTTTTGTTCTGACCACGTGACTGAGCATTGAGATGACGTTATTCTCGTACATTTGAAGTTTTCTACTAGCGTTAACGATTGCAGATTATAAACTCTTTGAATGTCGTAATTAGAAACACAATAGAAAGACAATTACCTTATGTCGGACAGTGTAACTTAAGACATTCGAAAGGTTAAATAACATATAAACTCTATTGGCCGTCATTGCCCAGTGGTAACGGATTTGAAGGTCATGGGTTTAAACCCAGCCAGGTAATTACTTTGTATAATTTATTTCATCACCACTGCACTTACAACGGTGAAGGAAAACATCGTGAGGAAACCGTTGTCTAGTCCACATGTATAATAAAAGAAATTGGTATTGATTTTGGCGCTTTTCAATATGAGAAAAATCAACGTCATAATTTTTTAAACTTATATTTTTAATCAATATATTTTCAGAAAAAGATCTTACTATTATATTATGAAAACACTCGCTTAACTACAATAATGCAACACACACACACACAAAACAACGACCAATCTGACCTCTACAATTTCAGAGTTGCCAGAGCAGAAATAGTCAAACATAACCTAAACAAATATGAGAAGGGCAATCTAATCAGGGCTATGAGCTATGTGATTGCCCCTCATGTAGTCATGTGTAAGGTCAACAGTTTATACTATAGACACGTCCTATCTTATTACTATAGGCTCTTATTGACTTTACTAAATGATGACATGTTGAAATGATTTGGTAAAATAATTAGATTGAAATATCATTTACTTTGAGGATTATGTCTGAAAGTCACTCTCATGTGGATTACGTCCATTTTCAGAATCATCTAAATAAATACCTAATTAAAAGTACACTGTTGGATTTTCAACGGTCGAATTATCTTTATTTATTTTTGCTTTTGCTCGCAGCTCCGCCCGCATACATAAAAACAACTTTCGATTAGTGAAAAAAGTTTAATTTTTTTATTATTACCTCCTACAATCAAACAAAAACTATACCTCTTTATTGACCCATTTGGATGTTTTTTTTTTTGTGAATATCTGATTGAGTCCCTGAATGGTTTCTAAATACAATTGGACCCGGAAGGTAGCGCTGCAATCGGGTTCTCAATTTTTTCTGACAAAAAGCTAGGTTTTAGATAGGACGGCTATCGAAACCACTAATAATAATTTTTATACTTTAATTTTCAGCTTTCTTGAAAACGGATTTAAGTCGCAAGCTTGGCTATTGACAAATCTCGGACTTCTATTTTCAAATAACAAAAAAAAAATGCTCTAACAGAAAATTCCAGCCAGATGTAAAAGTATCAACGACAACAGTGTTGCCACCCTAAATATCACGTGACATGTCCACGTCCTGTGGTTCCGGTTACAAATAAATCTTGCCGTCACTTCCCATGGGTGTCATAACAAGGGACTAAGGGATTATTTTACAAGGACGAACACCAACATTTTCCTTATCTTCTATAAATACAACAACACAACAATTGTATAGATTGCAAGCGTCACCAGAATAAGTCTCATTTAGATTTTGTATCTTTAAGGTGCGTGTTTTTGATACGCATTACGATCTAATGTCTTCTCTCGCTCTGGAACAGAAGAGCTTGTCAGACATTCACTGACTAAACCACACTTATGTTTCTTCAGTTAACCTTTGCGTTTCAGGATCATGGGTTTCTCTTTCAGAAGTCAACCCATGACCACAGTAGACTTCGGCTCTGCTGGTATACCATGGTTTTGCTAACATATCTTTAAGGTGCGCACACCTCCACCGTAAACTCCACCATTTCCTCCGGGCGGTCCGCATAATGGTTATACCTAGGCGTTTCCTCCGCCAGAATCAAGTGCAGAAACCTACCAAACTGACCATGTCCAATGAGGACCTCCGTCATGCGAAAGGTGAGGACACCGTGACGTCTTTCCAGACTCTCTTCAAAGAGGGGACTATGATTATGGCGTGCCCAATTTTTATTGTGTGCGTTCAGAATCTACTTTTAAGAAAAGTCATATAAAACGTGACTTAAAATGAAGCAATACACGTTCTAGCTTGCACGAATTGAGATAACAACAACGCTGAATCAGCTAAAATCAGCGACAGTTTAACTAGAATCAAATCAACATCATTGCAGCCGAAATACGTCCACTGTTGGACATATGCCTCCCCTACGTGTCGCCATAACGCCCAGAATCAATTGGACAACCCTAATTATAAATCGCGCGTCAGTGTTTGTTATCGAACTCCTCCGAAACGGCTTGACCATTTTTTATTAAATTTGTAGGTCTGAGAATAGCTCGTAAAGTTTCACCCTCCTACACCCCCCCCCTTTTTTTTTCTTTGATCTACACTATCTACACTAATATTACAAAGAGGTAGTTTGTTTTTTTTTGTATGAAGGAGGTAATCTATGAAAGTGCTGGTGCGATTGCGATATTTTTTTCTACCAATTGAAAGCTGCTTTATTTCCGAGTTGCTATATTTTATGCATTCGTGCGAAGCCGTGGGCAAAAGCTAGCAATTTATATAGCAGAACAACATTTGCCGGATTAGCCAGTATTATCTAAATGCAACATGCAAAAATAGTAAATGAGAATCATTTGCATTTCGTTCCATTTCTGACAGTAGTTTGAAATGAGAACACGACTTGATGTTGCGGCATTTTAGCAAAATATAAAATGCAACGTTAAATTCGAAATTCAAAAACTACGTCGAAAACATTTTTCCAATCATGGCAACGGAATTAGATTCAAGTCTGAATATTCTGGCTAAAAATTGTAAAAGACTATTATGTAGTATGGAGTAGATAAGGGGATGACTTAAGAGGTTTAAACGAATGTCGCATAATTTCTATCCCCCACGTTTAACTTGCCTACTTAAGATAATATAAAGTTTGCAGTCTCTCTGGGAGACGTATTATGGATAATTTAGGTCTCAGTCATAAAAGGCTTTATACTTTGAATTTAATTTCGAAACATATTTTTTCGGACAAGAATAATTTTAATAAGGTTCTAAGTTGAGTCGATACCTATAGACATAGGCAAACAATCTCTTGAACAAACATTGCTAATTAAATTCTTCCAATAATAATAATCTTTTCGCAACGAGTTTTTACGTCAACTAACAAAATGCTCCTAAGTAAATTTATTGAGAAAACGCCCGAACAATTTCAAAGAAAATCCTCCAATTAGCAAAAATGTTCACTTCGCAAAAACCGCTCCATAAAAGAGGAAAGTTAATATTAGCAAGCATTCCGAGCAGTTGCGAGCTCACAAAGAGAGCTGGAGATCAAAAGCAAATTAACTGTGAAACAGTTTGTCAAATACTAGTGAAACACTTTAATTTGAACAAAAATAAAATATGTTTAGGACCTCGTTTGAGAAAATGAAACGTTCTGATTTTTTTTTTCTTTTAAATGTCGTTTACTTATCATCATAAACACGTCACACAAAAATGGTCCTTCGAGCCGGATGACTATTTTATGTATTGATGGCTAGGTAAAAAATAGATCTATTCTAAACATTTTTTTTTTAATATTTTTTTTGTTAACTGTTGATTGCTCATCATCATAAACACGTCAAACAAAAACAGTTCTTCGAGCCGGATGACTATTTTTTGCCTTGAAGGATTAGATAACTTTTGGTTCTAATTATTCAGATCTGTCCTTAACAACAGTTTTTTGTTTCATAAAGTTGTAAAAGTAATTTTGTTTTCTCCTCGCGCTGTCCTCGAATATTTCAATTAAATATTAATCGAAAATTAATGAGAGCAAGATATTTTTAAAACTAAATTGGCACTGTCATAATGTCATTTGACATACATTTAATACTTAACTGCGCCGTTTAAAATAATGACATAATTTTATGACAACCGGAAATCATAATTTGCAAAGAGAATGCTATCGTTTGAAAATGTTTTATGGTTCTTGTGCTTGTAATAAAATGAAAATAATTGAAAATATACTATTACTGCAAACTCAGAGACAATATAACTTACGATATTTTATTGTTTTTCTAAGAAAATAATCGAAGCGATAGTTACCTGAAACAAGACAAAAACATATTAATAAATACGCATAAAACTCGTGTAGTTTAACTCAGTTTTAAAATAACAACCATGTAGTTAAAATTCTTCGAACCAACCAGCCTTCCTAACCACCAGTAATATAAAAATTCTAATTAAAAATGGACACTTAATAAAGATTACCATAAACAATATAGGTACACTACAATTTCATTTTTTTTTCCACAGCTGTTACACAATGCTGTCTATTCTCTAGCTAAGCAGAGCTTGGGTTATGAGTACTAGACAACTGATAAACATATTTATAAATAAGTACATACATATTATAGATGGTGTGAGAAGCGATATGAAAGAAAGGGGAGTTAGTGATAGCGTGACGAGTGACAGGACAGAATGGAAGAAAAAAAACGTGTTGCGCCGACCCCAAATAAAACGGGACTAGGGCAGGAAGGTGATGATAATGACATACATATTATAGATAAATTACACCCAGACTCAGCACAAATGATCATGCTCATCACACAAACATTTGTCCTGGGTGGGAATCGAACCCATGACCTCCGGCAAGCAGTCAGGGCCACTAACCACTAGACCAACAGGTCAGTCTAATTGCTATAATATGATGGTGCAGGTGACAGCTGTCGGATTGATTGAAAATTTTAAAACAAAAAGAAAGATCTTCCTTCTCAGTCGTACACTCTTGACAGAGATGTCGTGGTCATGAGTCGGTGGAGTCCTGCACCACCGCCTCTCTCGCGATACGACGCCATGCAGCTCTATTTACCAGCTTAAGAGTTTTCGTTAACGCTGCAGTGTGTTACCGATTTGATGAGGTCCGTCACCGTGTTGGAGAGCGTCCACGTGACCTTTTGCTCTCACCTTCCCCTCCACCACCAATCGTTCAATCGAGTCCTCGTTACTGGTGTTATACCCGAAGAAATTGAGGATTCCTATTTGCACGATAATCTCTCTTTGATATTAAGTTCTTTCTTACTTTTTTTTGGATTCCGAGCATGCGCCTCCAGCATCACATTTCCAGTGCCTCAATCTTGCGACGGTCTCGTCTCAGCTCCATACAGAAATATTAGAATAAGAAAGATAATTTGAATAATAATTCATATGCCAGTTGATTCTTTGATATGGCCTCTTTCATACCATAAAGTTATGGGATATCAAAAACAACACATTGTATATACCCGTGCGAAGTTGAGGCGAAACATTAGTTGTTAATATTAATGTTTCTTTATAAGAATAACTTTCAGAAATCTTCTATTTCTTTACCGACTTTTTCGTATTATTAGTACAGTTTTGCAACAGTTTTTTATAAGTTAACTCCCGACATTTCCATACTTTTCAGTGGACCAAACAGGACCATCTAAGTTTATTGTGAAATCTCAATAGAATATTATGCTATTCTATCAAAACTTTCCTACGAAGTTTTAATTGTCCGAGAAATTTGCATTTCCAATTTTCTTTTTTGTAAAATAAAGAGAAATAAATTTTACCCGCATCTATGAACGGTTAAATGACTATGCGGGCTGAAGAAAGTAAATAAAAATGTTAAAGTGTATTTGCACCAAACATTTGTGAGGTAACTAGGAGTTCGCGAGGAAAAAAAAAATCACCAATCTTTTTTTTGATGTTTTTTTTATCTGATTGACTTGACATTTATAATTTATTCTATTTACCTACTTGGCTTTTTGCCTTAATTTTGTACTCTATTCTTTTGGCAAAACATAGAGCACTTATTTTTCATTTTATGTACTACCTTAACCCACCTATGTTTAACAAAATAAATGATTGATTGATTGGTTGATTGAATCGGATCACTTCATTTTGCTAGTTTGACGCGCACAGCTAGAACGAGTTCGCGACCCATCCTCACGCCGCTCAATATGGGTCATGTAAGCGGAAACTGATCTGTACGTAGAGTTGCATCGCATGGCGTCGCCAGCCGTAGATTTAATGTAACTCTACAAGTCTATTTGCCATATAAAATGTATGGAGACCGACGCGCCCAGATCGATGTACGTGGCACAAGGGTGTCCAATGTAGTTCTACCTTTATTCAGCTCACTTCACCTTTTGTCCATAGAAAACATCAGTTTTGTTTGGAGATACGTACGCATCCGCTCAGCTTTCGGCATAAAGTGAGAACAAATGTTTTTATCTTGCATTTTCTAACGACAGTGTTCAGTTCAGGGTTTTTACAATCTTACGATATTGTACGCGGCTGATAGAAATAGAACTGTATAAGTGTAACCAAAATCGTCCAGTGACACGCAAATGGAGTTGAATAAATTTAGTTACTCTCTTAGACAACGTTTTCTAGCTTCGTAATGTACCTCACACCGAGCTAGCTCCTCTTCCAGTTAGAGCCGGCGCGGCGGCGCCTTTCGTCGGCATCGACACAGCTGAGGATTTTATGCGGAAAATAGTAATATACATTAACATCATGGCATCAAAATTTGATATTTCCATGATATATAATCTAAATACCGCCTAGGTATGCTTGAGGCTGCAGCATCGGCGGTATTAAAGATGCTGCGGGATACTTCGACATCGTTTGGTACGCACACGTAAGCATCTTAAGGACGCCTCGACATCCCTAAGTACGTTACGGTATGCCAAGCCATAGTTTCCGAAAGTAAGCGCTTGCATGTAGGGATGCCGAAGGATCCTTTTCCATGCTGATGTAAACAATGGGTCTGGGCCTTATGGTGGAAATCAAAACACTCTTCTCCGTGCACCTACACATCCGCAGCCTAGCTATCTCGCACATCTCTGGCAGAAAAACGCCTTAAACCTATAACGTACAAAAACGGTAATAGATACGGTAGTGAAACGAATTAAAATATCGATTGTCGAGATAAATCACTCGCTGGATTAAGCAATTACAGCGATGGAAGCGATTGAAGGACAAACGACCTAATCCCTGATAGATCGACTCTGTTGATGTTTCATTACGATAGAATCCCATTTAGGCGAACCTTGCTAAAAACTTTGTAAAGATTTGCTATAGAGACAAGCTTGCTAAAGATAAGAATTTATCACTAGCCTTCTGCCAGCGACTTCGGGGAAAATTCTCCAAAGGGAATATACTGTGATTTGACCATTACATACTTATTGTATGAATTTTAAAAGAGGCTTTGACCCCTGAGTTTGTTTCGATGTTTCTTCTCAGGGTAGTCAGTTAGGAAACACCGGTCTCATCTAGTTTAAATTGACGAAAAAAACTTGACGTGTAAAAGTGTTCTTAAAACCTATCTGCAAAACATCGTTTAAAAAAACTTTTTACTGTCAGTTCAACCGATTTTAACTTCTATTTCATAGGTATAAGGATGGCATTAAAAGCAAAAAAGTGATTACAAAACCAACTATTACCTGCAGTTGTCATTTGTCATGCCAGCAATGTAATAAAAGTCAAAATCGGTTGAACGGACAGTAAAAAGGTTTTTTTTAAATGTCTAATGTAATCTTGGGTATATAGACTTGGTAAGGTTTTGCTGAAAACTAAGCTAGAATTATTTCAACAGGGTCGTTTCCAATACTACAGGAGTGCAATTCAAAAGGCCAAATTAATGGCTAGAATAAAAGTCACATTTCGTAGATGGTGATAAGAATATTGAATAGGGTAACTTTAATCAGAAGTGAAGTTTTTAATACCCCTTTGTGATGTTCGATTAAGGTTAAAAATAGTCTTTGGATACGATAATTGAATTCTATACGGAATTTACGAAGTTAAATAAAAAACTCATCATTTGTTCTAGCTCGTTTCATGACAGATCTTATTCAATGCTGTTTATTAGGCAAGACCAAGCCGAAAAACTTCGTAATTAAACATTAAAAAAAAATTAAAATAATTCAGTCATAAAAAAACTTATTAGATTATACTATTTACTTAATATAAAAGCTTTTCGTGATATAAAATCTCTCGTGTAAATGAACAATCAATCTCGCAGTGTGATGTTTTAATTTATTTTTTTGCTTTCGCTAAACATGTTTCACCCTTTCAATTAATTTCATGAATATGAGGGTAAATTAAAAAATAACTAGTCCAACGTCGATAAGACTCCGCCATATTGGATTTAGCAAAATTTCAGCTTAATCGATTATTATATATATTTTAGATTTGTCCATATAAATTGTTAGGAACACGAAAATAGAGAGGAGGCCTGAGTCCCAGCAGTGGGAACATTATAAGTTCGACTATGCTATGCTATGCTACGAAAATACCTACGAGCTTATGTTGGTAAACAAGAGAAATGAGACAATAAATAACAAAACAACATAAACACAGATTTTAGGAGAATCCGACATCAGAGCGCATACAACATGCTATTTCACTGCGTGCAAACGTATCTAGCGCTCAAGCATCGGAGAATCCCATCGGTTGGTTTTAAAAATTACTTTGAAAAATCTGCCCTTATCATATAGAAAGAAAGAAAAAGTATACATTTGGTACACCACAATATTTAGGTAACACGACACAATAAAAAAAAGCAGCAAAAATTAATATAGTTGCCTCATAGCTGCAACAAAATAGGTCCAGGTCAGTAGATATACATAAACATACATATAAATATAACAAGTTAAATAAAAGATTGTTAAGATCCCTTTTAAAATACTGTCACGCGTCGACTCATCATTTTCAGAATGAAAAACGAAACTGAACTGACACAACATACTTTTTAATGAAGAGACAAACCACAATAAAACCTTCATTCAAACTGAATTCAGCACTCTCATTAATCATCTCGAAACGCCATAATAAAAATAAAACCGGCCAAGTGCGAGTCGGACTTGTGTACGAAGGATACCTTAACCATACCGTCCGTAGCAAAAAAAAAAACGGCAAAAAAATCACGTTCGTTGTATGAGAGCCCCCCTTAAATATTTATTTTATTATGTTTTTTTTTAGCATTTATTGTAGCAACAATAAAAATACATGATGTGTGAAATTTTCAACTAAAAAAAAGCCTGGTGATAGCGGAGTCTTATTAATAAAAATTCAAAATATTTTATTTCACATAGGCTTACATGGGCACTTACAAAACGTTAGAAGCTAGTGCACGGTTCAAAATCGGTCGATTCCAATGGAGAAGAACCAGCAAGAAACTCCATGGTTACTCTTTATGGATTCAGGATATGGAACCCTAAAAAACAATCGCAATTAATGAGCCGTTTAATAAACGCTTTTATTACTGAAAGCGACAAAAATGCCTCAACAATGAATACATTTCAACAAGGACTTAAGCCAGGGATTTCAGTTTTCAGCAGTTCAGCTTGTAATTAGGGAACTGCCTTTGATTACGGCTGAAGGGGCGTGCCAATTAAAATGAATTGCGGTTCTACGGACTCTTGTCTAACTCTTGAGTATTTGAAATGCAGGTAATTGAGTATGCAATGGAGTAGGAAAGAGGAACATTGCGATCTGTAAGTTTACTGTAGTTGTTGTTTTGACTTAGTAACTTTTTTTTTTTACTGGTCGTTTTCTTCGTTTCACAAATGCTTAATTTTTATGGTTTTAAAGCTTTCACGAGCATTTTGTAGTTGCCTTTTCAATATGGTGAACCAGAAGATCTCATTCTTCCATTTATGTATTCACGTGTAAATATATCAATCCTGTTAAAAATAATAATTAAAACAAAGACTGTATAAAGCGAAATTAAACTAAAATTATGAAACCATTGCTTTTATACACTAGCGAATGGTGTAAGACTGTAAGGTTTTTTTTTCCGATGGGAAAAATCATCTTATGACAACCCCCGCTCTTGGGCGGAGCGGGAGATAGTGTCAGACTCTTACTGACTAAAAAACCCATCCCGTTCCTTCAAGCCTTCATACCGGGGCTCGAGCGCCCTTTCGGATAACCCTGGCCCCAGTAGGCTTCGACCCGGCTGGGCCCCTGCTGTTGCTGACAACTCCTTGAGGCGCGCAGGAACAGCGCGCGCCGTCGACGACTTGGGCTTGGTCCGGACGGTTACCGGACGGCCGGACAGCGAGCTACCCATTGCTCACTGTCCGCAAGCCCGCGCCTACGGTGGCTGGAAATCGGGATCGGAATCCCGGCGGCGGCGGCGAGAGCGCCGTTGCCTGATGCGGTCGGCCTCCTCCTTAGCGAGCATTACTGCTTCGCAGAAGTCGGCGACCGCCTGCCACTCCTCCTCGCTCCGGACCATGGCCTCGACCAAGGTCCGGCGCGAGAGGTCTCCGCCGCCGATCACCCCCACGAGGGCACGGCGATGCTCCGTCCAAGCAGGGCACACCGCGATTGTGTGCTCCACCGTGTCCTCCGGACGTTCCGCACAGTGGCGACACCCGGGCGTCACTTCCGCTTTGATTCGGAAAAGACTGTAATGGTGAGTTGCACCATTTAACTATAACGATAACCAAACCATAACCAGCCGTGAAACGGCCGCCTATTGGTCTATTCGACGATTTGACAACTGTTAACGACTTTGTTATCGTTATAGTTATATGGTGCAACTCACCCTAAGTAATAATAGTGTTATTTTTTATCAAAATAAAAGAGTGCAGCTCTATTACTGGCCAGGAATATGGAACTTTTCGAAAATCCAATGACGCACTTTTAGTTTTTTATACATCAAAATGGAGAAGGCCTCCCACAAGGTGGACCGACGACTTGGTGAGAGTCGCGGGAATGTGATGGAAGCGAGACGCACAGGATCGGTAGTTGTGGCGACGCTTGGAGGAGGCCTATGTCCTACAGTGGACGTCTTTCGACTGAAATAATGATGATGATGATACATCAAAATTGTGCCCGAGATCCCTGTGATATTTTTTTTGCTATTCCTCATAATTTTGGATTTGGCCATCGAAGCTCACTTAAAAAAATCACCCTGTATAATAAATTTATACATTTAAAGTATGAATTCCAAGAAATTACCTTTACTATCGACATTGGCACAGAAGCGTGGGTATTGGTACAGGACCGTGGTGGTTGGCACAAGAAAAGAAAAGCCCAGCGGTGGGCAAAGTCGCGCTGACGAAAACAACAATGATCTAAAGGATGGAAGTATCAACATCATCACGATCAATACTTAGTCAACAGAAGAAAAACCAAATAGCATTATATACTTCTAAAGTGCTTACAAAAAATAGGTTTTTGTTGGACAATACCGTCGCTAAAGACCAAAGCGTTTTGTTAAAAAAACCTGACTGTCATCTTACTAACATCCTACCATTAAAGACACAAATAACCTTATAATTGCACATGATTAGATACTATTGATCACGTTTTTCGAAAAACACGTGCAGTCTATTGACCGTGATAAAAACAATGAATGACGTAACTTCTTGAAGAATAGAATCAAACCACCTTTTTTTGTGGTGGAAATTCACCAAACTACTTCTTCAGCACTAGGTGGCGCGAGAGGGAATTTCAGACTTTTAACAACTTAAGCCTTAGATACACTAGGGGACGAACTGTCCTCTAAAATTACACGCAGCGCTGACAAATTAACGAACAACTTGTCAAACTCAGATATGGTTTTCTTTTTATTATTACCTATGGCATTTTTGGTTATCACTTTTGAAGTTTCCATTTTGAAAAAAATCAAATGTACAAATTGAGTCATGAACATTCATTATATTTTTTTAAGAACAACAAACGATTGTCATTTGCCGTCGATGAAAATTTAAATCATTTGCTGTCATTGCCGTAGTATTGACAATGGCTTCATTTATTTAAAGTAAACGGTCAATTCTTGCATCAATTAGCGTCATTCTTGTAAATATTGTCATTTGCAAATGACCGACAACTTGACCGGACTTGAACGAAGTTAACGACACGCGATCGGCTATCTTCGAGAGCAGTCATGTGCGCCAAACATTAAATTGTCTTGTATCATGAACGCGTATAAGCCAAGCAAAAGTTCGTCCCAATGTTTACCCCTTAAAATCTATATATCGACCTCAAGACATTATTAATTATTATCAGAAAGCATGTCAAAAAGAATGTAGTCTTTAGTTCCAACTACACAATAGTGTTTACTATTGATTGACTAAATATCTTAATACTGACAATAGACAATAGCTCTATAGTTCACACACCTTTGTAGTAGACAATACTTCATGCATATATTGATAAACCAACAAAATTTTCATCTGATAATGTTATAAAAACAACAGTATGTATGCTACGCTAATTTGATCTCTCTAAATGATAACAATAGCAATCAAAATGGCTAAACCAGTATCCAGAATCCAACCCTAAAAAAGCAAATGAATTTATACCACAGTCGTGTTTAAGAGGTCTTCTTTCAAGGATATGCTTGTACTTATGTAAGAGCTTTTGAGTTACGATAAGTACTGGAGGGTCCCACTTCATTAGTAAATAAAAACATCAACATTATCTACGAGTATTTATTAGTGAAGGAAAGAAATACTTGATGCTTATTTGTTTCCCTGAGGACATGTGCAACAAAATAAGGAAGAAAAAATTAACTTAGGACTTGTGATTAACGTTGTTTTATACACATTTACAAAGGGTTTTTATTTTACAATTAGTTGAAAACATACATTCAACAAAACTCGAAAAGCTGTTCAGTTTATCTTCAGTATTTCCCTCTAAATCCAACATTTATTTTGTACCAAGCATGTACGAGTATCTCTTAAAATTTATGGTTGCTTCGAATCCCCGAACGGAATACAAACCAGCCAAAATAAAAAGACCATAACTTCACATAAGTTGACAGGATTAAAATGAACATTTAGAAATAGCCGGGTGTTCCCTATCGTATGGAAAGTGAGATAGTATGCGACAATTTTATGCTGCCCTAGTTCGCGTTTCTAAAATGTAAGGGACGTGAGGTCTCGACGTGTGCTTAGTATGCATGCGAAAATGAAGTTTTTCTATGCTCGGACATTCGCTAGCAAAAATAAAGGAAAAAAAATCGTAGGAAGCCAAGAGATGTTAGTGAAAGACGATATGGCGGAGAAGGGAGTGCACACTGAGGAGCTTATATAGAGAATATGGGAGGGAAAGATAATGCGTCGCCAAATAAAGGGAAAAGGATTGGAGAATGATGATTGAACGATCAAACATAAAGGACCTTAAAAAAAGTAGTGTTCATAATACACAAGTATGTGTATTACTTTAGTATTGTGCGGTTATACATATCATTGCATCTAAGTTAGTTGAACTACAAGATATCTAGCAAACGCTTGCATTGTCTGGACAGTTTCACTCAACTCTATGAGGTTCTTTTCTCATAAGACCACTTTGGAGATTAAGCAGCATGGTTCTCATATGATTTGACAATTACATGTTTCATGTATGGACTTTTTAGAAACTGACCTCTGAGTTTATTTCAATTATTCTTCTCAGATAATCAGCTAGTACACACCTCAGCTAGTATAAATTTTTCATGAGAATCATTCATTTATTGAATACTTTATGCAGTATCTTTTCCATTCTAGTGTTTTTCTTCATGTTGCTCTAGGGACCAATTTTTTCATAAAAACAATACCATTTCTCTAGAATACATAAAAATATAAGTATAAACTCTTTTTCACAACATACACGGCACTTTGTTAAGTTTACATTGAACTTATCGAAACGAACTAATTATTTGTGTCTGGGTGTAATTTATCTATAATATGTATGTATTTAGAAATATATAAGTATGTTTATCAGTTGTCTAGTACCCATTGACACAAGCTCTGCTTAGCTTGGGACTAGATGGCGCTGTGTGATAGTCGTGGAATATTATTATTATTTACTTAGTGTAGGATTATACAATACATATTAGGCTTGCAGGATTGTTCGAAAGAGTTACGGAGACGCTGGAACGTAATAAGCAACTGAAGGAACACAGGTGAGTTTCAGTCAATAAAAGTCTGACAAGCCTTCTCAATAAGAGCGAGAGAAGATGATGATTTTACACCTCAAAAATAAGCTTTGGAAACTTAGAAGAAGAAGAGAGAGAAGCTTAGAAATGAGCCTTTGCCTCTAGAAGCTGTCCTGAACAATGCTACTAAAACAAGCTATCTTTAAGTTCGTTATTACTGTGATAACCTTGTGTACCAAATACTGCTTGTAGTTCATCAATATACTATATTGTATACTATATTGATACTGTCTATTACAATCGAGTAATAGAATATAGAGAATATTTTCCTCAATCTCCTAAATGATAAATGATCACTAGAATATCGGATCCATTTAAAATCCCAGGCCACAGAGCAGTCTGGATTTCGATAAAATATATTAAACCATTTTGATTAATGGAATGAAAATATTTTAAAAGGGCTGTACACTAACTAAAGAGTACACTTAAGGAGCAGTGCTGGTCGAGTAGTAGGTACCGTCCCCGACTTACGAGTTGTAGGTCACGGGTTCAAACCAGGCCAGGCGCATTACTTTGTGTAATCACTGCTGCTCTTGAAATGGTGAAGGAAAATATCATGAGGAAATCGGCATGTCCTAGAACCAAAAAATCGAAGGCATGTGACATTCACCAACCCGCACTGGACCCACGTGGTGGATTACGGCCCATTCCCTCTCCTAGAGAGGAGGCTTGCATCCCAGCAGTGGGTACATTAAATGACTGTTTATGCTATGCTATATGTTATGTACACTTACGGAAAGTTACTAGCACAAAATAGATAGGTACAGAAGACAATCTCATGTATGTACTTCACTTTTTAGGGTTCCGTAGTCAACTAGGAACCCTTATAGTTTCGCCATGTCTGTCTGTCTGTCCGTCCTCGCTTAATCTCTGTGACCGTTAGCACTAGAAAGCTGAAATTTGGTACCAATATGTATATGACAAAGTGGTAAAATAAAAATTGGAAAAAAAAATTATTAGGGTAGCCCCCCTATATGTAAAGTGAGAAGTGTTTTTTTTTTTAATTTAAACCCTAAAGTGTGATATATCGTTGGATAGGTATTTAAAAATGAATAGGGGTTTACTGAAATCATTTTTTGATAATGTCAATAATTTCGGAAATAATCGCTCCAAAAGTAAAAAACAATGTGTCCCCCCCCCCCCCCTCTAACTTTTGAACCATAAGTTTAGAAAATATGAAAAAAATCTGAAAAGTAGAATTTTATAAGAACTTTCTAGGAAAATTATTTTGAACTTGATGGAAAGAACAGTTTTTGTACAAAAAAGACAAAAGGGTTCTACAAAATAATTTCTGGACTAAGTTTGTAGTATAATCGAAATACGATTATTTATAAGCATTTTTTTAAGCTCATAAGTGGGTACACTTATTGTGACGGACGGGAAACTACGGAACCCTACACTGAGCGTGGCCCGACACGCTCTTGGCCGGTTTTATACCTACGCTCGGTGGACGCACACTAATGAGCGTTTGAGCCGGAACTGTTCGACGAGTGATCCGAGACGGGACGATTTCATCTGCAAAGTAAGCTTTCAAAATGCAATTTCGCTTTTCGCTTCTTGCTAGAAGACTAGCTTCTGCCAGCAGCTCAGCTCGCGTGAAACCTCTAAAGGTATACAGGGTGTAAGGGACAGCCCTCCACAAACTTTAAGAGGCTGCTTTCCACTCGCCTTCGCCTTCATCTAACTCAATCCAACCTGATGTTTGACGAAAAGGCAACGTGAAAAAAGAGTGATAATACCTGAAAACTCTGTTGGCACTCAGTAATTCCGTGATTTACTCGAATATTTCACAAAACTTGTTCCAGGAAATACGTGTTTTGTTTAAACACTTAAAAATTTTTGAAAAACATTATATAGATCCTTGATAAAGTTTGTTAGGCTTGTATGTTGTACTTTTTGATTGTTTAAATTTTTTAGTAAATTATGAATTGTCAAAGTTCATGCAAAATAGCAGATTTTTAGAGGTCTTAACTGGATTAGTTTTACACAAATTTATAAATTGATTTTCATAGAAGCCTAGATAATATCCACAAGATATTATGTTTCCAAAATGTTTGATGGAACATGTGTAATAACATCATAATCGCGTAAGAGCGGTTGTATGAAAAACAATGAAAATGTATGTCGAGATGCATCCCCTTAAGGGCTTTCTCAATAGACAAAACTGAACAACCTTCCACAAGATTTTATTTTTTCAGGAAACGAAAAAAAGTCTTCTGGAGTCTATATTATAAATCCTAATATAATTTAAGTGTTTAATTCTCAATTTTAAAAGTAGATAATGAAAACAAAGTAGAAAACATAAACAGATTATGTTCTGTTTATAAACAGTTTATGTGTGTTTATTGTTTCTCTTTCCTTTGTATAATAATAGGTATGACTTCTTCCGCAAAATATTATAATGTTGTGAAAAAATTCATAAACACTGAAAGGGGTAACGAGACCACTCGAAATGCTAATGTCCGCGTTTAATTACACTGAATTTATAATTCTTCTTATAACGATCAAATCATTATGAAAAGTACTTAATTACATGGTAGGGTAACTCGACCCTTTTTATTATTAACTAGGTACTTCCCGCGGATTAACCTGCGTGGCTATGTCACAGAAACCGAGCATTATATACTTATGAATAAAAAATATATATTAGCCTATAGCACTTTAACTACAAGTGTAGTGGAATATTGGCTTCCAGAGATTTCCTCGTACAAAAAAAAAAAACAAACACTAAAAACACAAAACTTTAGACTAAGACTTTTAAAAGTGCCCGTCATGTCACTCAGGAATAGAGCAGCTTTCTATCGGAGAAAAAATACCCAAACAGACCAATACTTTCGGATATGACCTTTTTTTTATGGTGGGAAAAATCATGCATTGACATCCCCCCCGCCCTTGGGCGGAGCGGGAGATAGTGTCAGACTCTTACTGACTAAAAGAGTGGGTCTTTTAGTCAGTAAGAGTCTGACACTATCTCCCGCCCGTTGCTTCCCGATGGGAAATGTCATCCTATGACAACCCCCGCTCTTGGGCGGAGCGGGAGACAGTGTCAGACTCTTACTAACTAAAAAACCCATCCCGTTCCTTCTAGCCTTCATACCGGGGCTCGAGCGCCCTTTCGGATAACCCTGGCCCCAGTAGGCTTCGACCCGGCTGGGTCCCTGCTGTTACTGACAACTCCTTGAGGCGCGCGGGAACAGTGCGCGCCGTCGACGACTTGCACTTGGTCCGGACAGTTACCGGACGGCCGGGCAGCGAGCTACCCATTGCTCACTGTCCGCAAGCCCGCGTCTACGTTGGCCGGAAATCGGGATCAGAATCCCGGCGACGGCGGCGGCGATAGCACCGTTGCCTGATGCGTTCGGCCTCCTCCTTTGCGAGCATTACTGCTTCGCAAAAGTCGGTGACCGCCTGCCACTCCTCCTCGCTCCGGACCATGGCCTCAACCAAGGCCCGGCGCGAGAGGTCTACGCCGCCGATCGCCCCCACGAGGGCACGGCGATGCTCCGCCCAAGCAGGGCACACCTCGACTGTGTGCTCCACCGTGTCCTCCGGGCGCTCCGCACAATGGCGACACCCGGGGCTTCGGACATTACCTTGCCTCTTACAAACAAAAAACAAAACAAAAAAAAAACTTTACTTCTTTGCAATATTAGTGTAGATTAATTTAGAAAAGACTTGTACGCGATGCCAAAAACTGCTGGTTTAGGGCCCTAAAAAAAAAGGATTGAAGGTTCCTATCGATAATTAATTTGAATTTAGAATATGCTAATCGGTTTTTAAGCTAAGCATATGGTTACAAAGTTTTATAAATAAGGCTGAATGCACACATAAACAAGAAAGAATAAACATAGGCGGGAAATAAGGAAGGTGAGAAATACTAGTTTATTTCCCATTTTTTCCTTTTTAATTGTACTGTTTTTATAACTATAGTTCAAAATGGTTGGTCTAACTTGATTTTCACGGTTGAATTAATATAAAATCTGCAACGATAAAATTAAAATTTTATAGATTAATTTCGCTTCATTTATTTAATATTGAAGAGAAATTGTTTTAGAGATAAAATGTGACATCGCTGAAATGCTCCGAACCGTTCGTCTGCCTCATTGTAATTATTATAACTTTCATTTACTGATGAATTTCATTTTTTTTATGGAGCTTTTACCAGGAATTATGAAGTAGGAACATAAAAGATGTAGCGTTGTTTATGTAGTTTAGAAACAATACTTTAATCAAGCAACTGACAACTTATCTATTTATACGAATTAAAAAAAATACTAAACTAACTACTTATAATTTCAGTAAAAAAAAATTATAACACTGATTATGCTTATTATAGATCAAATCTTGCAACAGAATTTTAAAACAATTACCCCCAACCGTTTGAGCGGATTTTTTACAGCAGTATTTCGTTATTTTGGATTTAATTACCGAACCAATGAAATAGTTGCCTTGACATTAAGTTGCATGCCTAATTAGCCAAATTTCTCCAAGAAATAAACTAAATAATACGCTACAAGATAGCTACAACCGGGCTCTTTAAGTCAAGAGTTACTTTTAGGCAAAAATACTCCATCGTTGGCCACATGATCTATTACTTATCTTAGTGAGATAGTGGTCAAGCGCGAGCGTAACAATCAATAATAAAAAAATCTTCTGTATATTTCTTTTTTTTCACTCCCTTCTGGTTTATGATTTTGTAATGGAAAAATGTGGTTATATTATAAATACTGTTTCTGTGAAACATGTTAACAAATTTCGTCAAGAAAAATAAAAGAAATATATTGATTTGAAATTAAAAAAAGTAAAAGTTAAGTAGTAAATCAGATTGTTTAATCCGATTGCCAAGTCAATATATTTGAAACGCACTTACATACATACATAATCAGCTTTTTAATGTTCCCACTGCTGGGACTCAAGCCTCCTCACTAGGAGAGGAGTGGGCCGTAATCCACCACGCGGGCCAAGTGCGGGTTGGTGAATGTCACATGTCTTCGAATTTTTGGTTGTAGGTCATGCATGTTTCCTCACGATGCTTTCCTTCACCGTTTTGAGAGCAGTGGTGATGAAATAAATAACAAAGTAATGCGCCTGGCTGGGTTTGAACCCGCGACCTACAACTTGTAAGTCAGGGCCGTTACCACTCGGCCACTACTGCTGAATAACAACATTGCTCGGCAATATATTGAATAAATTAACCGATATTACATGGATCTCACAACTGATTATTGATTGATTTTTACGGTTCTTTTAAACTGAGTTACGAGCCTTGGTTTTTTTACAAATTATGTTTTTTGATGGCATATTCATATTCAATTAAATAAATGCAATAAGACATACAAACGGCAATGCTAGATTTAATAAAAGCGTGAAGTGAACACAAAGTGAGACTCCAGCAGAAAAAATATAGCATTGAGCAAATCAATGCAATTCCGCTAACTCCGACCTTCGCGATTCGCAACAATATGACGCTCGCAGTTCACTTCAATTTGATTCCTAGTAATATCATCCTTTTAGTTAATAAAATCATGCCTTTATTTGGTTACATACTTTAAAGGTACACCTAGCACATCATAAGCATAATGAGTCCTAAAATGTTCCCACTGCTGGGACCCAGGGCTCCTCTCTAAGAGAGGAAATGGGCCGTACCGTATGGGCCACCATCCAGGCTCAGTGCGGATGTCACATGTATTCGAATTTTTGGTTCTAAAAACCCCGGTTTCGTTAGGACGTTTTCCTTCCCCGTTTTGAGAACAATGGTGGTGTAATAAATTACATCAGGTGAGATAGCGGTCAAGCGCGAACCTATCAACAATAAAAAAAAAGTCGTGTGGCACTCGGGGACTGCCGCAGTAAAGCTATTGCATAGCATTTTTATCAATTTATGCAATTATAATTATTTATTTATTTTATTTATGCAGTATTTTTTTTTTCCTTTGTTTTTTTTTTCTTTGATATTAATTGAAGTTACACTTTCACACATTGAATTGAATTTTGATTGATTGTTCACTCATTTGTTTTCTTATCGGTCACCGCGCTCAAAAAACAAATGAGTGGGGGGTGTTAGGTTATTTTCGTTACGGAATTTCTGGATTCGGTCTCCACGCTCAAGGGCCGCGATAGAAGCTATGCAATAGCTTAAAAAAAGAATTACAAAAAGTTATGCGCCTTTATGGGTTTGAACCCGCTACCTACAACTTTTAAGTCGGAGCCGTTACCGCTAGACCAACATTTTTAAAGGTAAAACCTTAGTATGAAATAAAATTATGGATGTGAATTTAACTTTTCGGCACAACTGGTGCAGTGGTTGAGTGATTGGCTGCTGCGCTACGTATCGAAGACACGATTCCCGTACTGAACAAATATTTGTATAGCCTCCAGAAATGTTCTAAGTATTTGTATGTGAGTTTATAGTCGCACCCATGATACAGGAGCAATTCCTAGTATAGAGTAAGTTTAAAAAAATATACTGTCTTTTTCGTAAAACAAGGAAATGACCTTAGTAATCTTCATGATACCTATCTGACTAATAATGACTTTTTGCCTTTGGGATAAGTAGGCATCTGACAGTGTCATTTGAAGACCAAAAGTACTGGAATTAGAAATAATACAACATCATTGAGCTGTCATAATTTCAGCTTCAAAGTCTATTGCAAAGATCATCTTGTTGTTTTCATAATAGACACATAACTAGGTATTTTGTTTGTCCATCCTTTTGCCATTTACTAAAGAAATCACTGCTGTCATTCACATTTGATTTCTACGAGTATTAAAATAAGTATCGGTGCAAAATATTTAAAAGGGGAAAATAATTTTAAGTTTTGAATGTTTAAAAATAAATTATTCTACATTCAAAAATTCAAAATCATTTTACGATATGGCAACTCATTCTTATTATCAACCTCCAGCACCAAAATGCAGCTGGCACAAAATAATGAAATGACAAAGCATAAAGAAGAGTGAAAACTTACAACTTTTGAATGTCGAACATAAATTTTAGGAGTCATAGAGAAGAATACATCGTGAATACTCGCGCCGGCCGATGCCGTTTTTCACTACATAATAATAAAGTAACTGAGCATCCCGGTTGGCTAGCTAACCGTGCGGAACGACAACTGACTTCATTTGTTTACGTCTACTTGGAAAACGAAGAAACTGTTAATTTATCATGATTATTTATCATTATCAAACCATCAACTATAGACAAGGGAAAGAAATTAAATACTGATCTTTTGATACAAAATGAAGAATAGTTTAATATAAAGAATGAAATATATCTTGCTAGCTTCTGCCAAAGGCTTTGTCTGCGTGTAAGTGGTTTTCGCCATACAAACATTGGTTCGTCCAATTCATTCCCTTAGTGAATTTTGGAAAATCTCGTAGTACCCGCCTACGTCATAAAAGGAAACCTTGTGCAAAATTTCACGCGTTAGTCCCAGTAGTTTCGGCTGTGCGTTAATATGTCAGTCAGTCAGTTCCTCCTTTTATATAAGAGAAACTGACTAGATTTAATTAGGATTAACTTGGCAGCGTTTTTCAGAATTAATTTATTTTCATTTTCTGGAAAGGCTAAATTGTTACATTACTCACTCTGTAAAAACTTCAAGGTACTAGACTGTGGAACTAGAACAAAAAACAAGAAAAAACTGGAAGGAAAACTCGCAGAAAATATATTATTAACAGTCTCTCTGTACTTAACTAACCATTTTCTCTAATTTTCTCCTAAAAATACTTACTTCACATTTTATACAATACCACTATTTTTTATTACTACAAATATTTAAAGGGCGTATTAGAAAAGATCTTAGTATTACGAGTATTTAAGTAGTCTCAATAAATAATATACATAAACAGTAAAGTTATTAACATGCCATATATCTAGCTATCATGGTTTAATCACAATAACCGATTTTGTGTTCAAAATAATTATTAAATCGTCTAAAGAAAAAAAACTACGTTAAATATGTATCGTAATATTAATCTTTATCAAAATTAAGCATTATGTTATCAAGAGTATTTATGTAGAAGTAAAATACTTTTTATTTCATCCCAATCGGATATTTCGTTTAAAAGTTATCACGTGTGTAAGATGTTAAGAGTTGGTACCTATTAATGAGTTATGGGCCATAGAGTTTTTATCAACATAAAATCCTGTAATAATCTTTTTCGAAATATATTTGTTGATGCCTGGAAGAGCTACTGGTCCATGAAGGAATTATTTAAGGGTTCTTTGCCCATGTCACTGAAACGTAAGCTGATGGACATGTGTATTCTCCCCATTCTGACCTATGGTGCACAGACTTGGTCTTTGACTAACATCCAAAAGTCCAAACTCAAGGTTTGCCAGCGTGCAATGGAGCGTAGCATACTAGGTGTTAAATTAACAGATCATGTTTGAAACACAACACTACGCTCCAAAACGCAAATCGTTGATGTGGCTCAAAAGGCTGCCCAACTTAAATGGGACTGGGCAGGACATGTCTATCGCATGTCTAACGAGCTGTGGGCACAGCAATGCGGGGCCGAGGCAGACCACGAAGGAGATGGCGGGATGACCTGGATGGCTTCCTTAAGAACTGGAATGAGAAAGCGAGGAACCGTGATCGTTGGAAGGAGTGGAGGGAGGCCTTTGCCCAGCAGTGGGACTGTGTGGGCTAAGTAATAATAATAATTTGTTGATGATTGTAAGTATAAGATCTTTGAAGAGTATAATAAATACATTTATGAACGCGGTAATTTTGGGAAATACTGATCTGATATGAAAACTGTTTAAATATTCAATATTCCATTTATTGAGGGAGGCAATTATAGGCAATATTTTATCTCGGTATTTCCACGGAAACGAGAAAAACGCGGGTGAAACCGCGGGGCACAGCTAGTCAGTGATAAAGCCAAAAGAGGATTGACGTGTCATCAAATGTTAACGTTAAACGATCTGGCCGGTTTTAGTTGGCCATATCATGAAGTGGTCAATTCTAAGATTTGGCCACGACAGGTCCTCTCACGCCGGGCCTTGGTTAAGGCCATGGTCCGGAGCGAGGAGTGGAAGGCGGTCGCCGACTTCTGTGAAGCAGTAATGCTCGCTAAGAAGGAGGCCGACCGCATCAGGCAATGGTGCTCTCGCCGCCACCGGGATTCCGATCCCGATTTCCAGCCACCGTAGGCGCGGGCTTGCGGACAGTGAACAATGGGTAGCTCGCTGTCCGGCCGTCCAGTAACTATCCGGACCAAGCCCAAGTAGTCGGCGCTCGAGCCCCGGTATGAAGGCTTGAAGGAAGGGGATGGGTTTTTAAGTCAGTAAGAGTCTGACACTATCTCCAGCTCCGCCCAAGAGCGGGGGTTGTCATTGGATGATTTTTCCCAACGAAAAAAAAAAAACAAAAAAGCCATGACAGGTAGATTACTTACCTATCCAATCACGTTTTGATTGTAACTGGCCATAATTATTTTTTCTTTGTTTCCATTTACCGCATCATTAGAGGCCTTGACTTCAAAATGATTGACAATCACTTTACTATACAATATTCAGTTACACGTTGCCATTTTTATGTACAAGCAAGAGTCGATATGTGTACATGCATGCTTGTTTATTTAACACACAGAGATAAAGCTATGTTTGCCTGATAAAGCTGCTGATTCAAACCCCGCTCTTCTCGTTTATAATGCACCTTAATTCTCAATCTTATTTAGGTACAAATCTTATCACGCTCACCGTTTCCTACCTAAATGATGCAATGTAAATATAATACACTAGCGGTCCCGGCGGAAAATTGACTTATTGTCAGATGAAATAATGAGAACCAGTTTGCAGAGCCACCTGCCGGGTTCAAATGTATTTTTAAACCATTCAGGGACCCTCCCGAATATACCAGGAAGAGATGGGTGACAGCAGACGTACGAATAATATACATAACATATAAAGATATTTCCTGATGGTTTCCTCTTTTCGTTTGGAAAAAAATAATGTCCGCGTTTCTAATTCCGTCTCGCGTGATGCATCACAGTCCTTAGTCAGCATACTGAATTCTTTAATCCTTTAGCTATCTAGAGGTATTATTAAATGTTGGTTGGTGCTGACAGAAATCTAAATGCAACACCAAAACGTATACCCCGATTATGTCTTCATTCATTTTTTGAACTACCTTCTACTATGGAAGCAAACCCTTGGACCTAGAACGCTGAAATTTTGCACAGAAGTTTCTTTATGATTTATACAAAGAATACGATAAGAATTTTTAAAATTCCCCCGGTAAGAAAATGAAACGGTGGTCCAAAGTTTGTATGAAGAAACTTACTTTCACGCAGGTAAAACAGCTGGCAGAAGCTAGTAACATTATATTAGGCTACTGCAAATGGCCGCAATAAGTTTTAAAACAGTCTTCTAGAAACTATCAGTAGTTAGAAACCAATTAATTTAAACAAACACGTCGCAGAACAGAAAAAGTCTCCTGCTAAGACAGTAATAAAAAAATATAAAACCTCGCTATAAACCCCGACGTAAAACTAAGAGAACACCCTATAAATCGCGTTGGAACACTAAAAGGATATTTTAAGAGCTTTATACGGGTAATAAAATTTTAATTCAATAAAATGTCCTGGGATCTAACTTGGTACAGAACGGTTAGGTGACACCTTTAAGGGGTTACCAGACGGATGTAAACCGACGTCCGAACCAAAGTGACCGTGGTAGTTTCAATGTTATTATCCATGACCTTCAACACCCTCGGTTGGGAGGCGCGTTTTACCAACTACCGAACATGTTGGCGCGTGGTTTACATCCATGTAGCCCTGCCAGGCGCATTACTTTGTGTAATTTATTTCATCACCACTGCTCTCAAAACGGTGAAGGAAAACATCGTGAGGAAACCGGCATATCCTAGAACCAAAAATTCAAAGACATATGATATTCATCAAACCGCACTGGACCCGTGTGGTGGATTACAACCCATTCCCTCTCTTAGAGAGGAAGCCTGTGTCCCAGCAGTGGGAACATTAAAAAGGCTGATGATGATGATGAAGTTTAATTATTCATGCATCCTAATTTGTCCATGTTTGTATTGCTGATGTGTCATAAACAACTTAAAATAATAGGCATGGTGAGCAGTGCGAGAGCAGTGGTGGCCGAGTGGTGACAACACCGACTTACGAGCTGTAGATCACAGGTCCAAACCCAACTAGGCGCTTTACTTGGTGTAATTTATTTCATCACTGCTGCTTTTAAAACGATAAAGGAAACATGAAACATCGTGAGGAAACCGGCGTGTCCTAGAACCAAAAATTCAAAGACATCTGTCAAACGCTAAGTCGCACTGGGCCCGCGTGGTGGAGTACGGCTCATTCCTTCTCCCACAACACAAACCAAGCACATAAACCAAGGTGACCTTGGTCGGAACGCTAGTTCACCATCTCTTAACAGTGGACTGGGATTAGGGGGCAGAAGCACTACCTATAGAATATGCCTATTAGCCTGGTGATGCCCGAAACCTCACCTGGTGAAACTTAGACACAATATAACTTACGATATTTTATTGTTTTTTCGAAGAAAATAATTGAAGCGACAGTTACCTGAAACAAGACAAAAACATATTATTAATAAATACGCTTAAAACTCATGTAGTCTAACTCCGTTTCAAAATAATAACCATGTAGTTATTAGACCGCCCTTTGGGCACTTATTCTTTTAAATGTTTGTCCTGTATTTTTGTTTATGTGGTGTACAATAAAGATTATAATAAATAAATAGTTAAATTTCTTCGAACCACCAGCCCTCCTAACCACCAGTAATATAAAAATTCTAATTAAAAATGGACACTCAATAAAGATTACCGTAAAAATTATAGGTACACTACAATAGCTATAAGATGGTGCAACTTTTTTTTTAATTTCTTTTTTTTTTTTGGTGGGTAGAAATCATGCTAATGACATCCCCCACCCTTGGGCAGAGCTGGAGATTGTGTAAGACTCTTATTGACTAAACCCACCCTTGAGCAAACCAGGATATTGTGTAAGACTTTTACTGACTAAAAAACCCACCCCGTACCACCCATACCGGGGCTGAGCTACCTTTCGGAGCTAACCCTGGCCCCAGTAGGCTTCGACCCAGCTGGGCCCCTGCAGTTACCGGACACATAAACCGAGGTCACTTTGCGCTATTTTGCCACTGTCTGGTCACCCCTTATCACTGGGTAGGGATTAGGGGGCAGTACCACGACATAGGATAAGCTTTTAACAGCCTAGTGATGCCCGAGGCTTAGTGGATGACGTGACAAATGATGAGGCGAACGTGTTGTTGCGTGGTTTACATCCATGTAGCCGCAATACAAACCAAATAACTATACATAAACCAAGGTCACCTTGCGCTAGTTTGCAACCGTCTGGTCACCCCTTAACAGTGGGCTAGGATTAGGGGGCAATACCACGACATAGGATAAGCCTTTAAAAGCCCGGTGATGCCCGAGGCTTTGTGGATGACGTAACAAGTGTTGATACGAACTTGTTTTCAAACTAACACAAAATTCAGTTCACGTTTGCGGAAGGGCACTAAACTTCTTGTCAAGGTTAGAAAGATATGGTATTAAACCCAAGTTCTTTATTGAAGAAACTTTGTTGATCTGAAATCGCATTTTATCGAATTAGAAGCAAGCATTCATTGACATATTGGAACCTAAGTGCTTTGTTATTACGAGTACTACCTGCGCCTTAGGAAGTGTTTAAAAGAGTTACCGTGGCTCTACAAAACAAAGATCTATTAAAGGATGCAGTTGGGTTTAAGTCAGTAAGTTTGGCACGTCCGTGCGCCTATCTCTCTACCCCAGAGCATGAAAAGTCATTAATTTGAACACCTCAAAAAAATTAAAAAGTGTTGACAGGAAGAATCTACAAGAATGCGGCATTGAAAGGCGTGCATTAGAATTGTAAATTAGGCTATACAGGCTCAATTTAAAAAAAAAATCTACTTTACTTATAATAATACTCTAACCAAGATATTACTGGACGTCAAAGTTTTGCAATATGGAGAAACTTTTAGTAAACTTTTCTTAAGAAACTTTTTTTAGATCGGAAACCATCAAATGACTCCTGATCTGGGTGAAGCGAGAGATTAAAAACTTATCTGTATTCTCTCAATTGCCCTTTTTTCCGGAGCCACGGAAACTCTTTTGAACAATCCCTTAGATGTTATAAGACTAGTCAACAAAACACTATAAACTAGCATAAAAATACACCGTTTATTTTTCTTACAACTACCCTCAGAACAAAACTTTTTGCCAGTTAGTAGAAACAGTTTGTAAAGTAGCTTAGCAAACATAGTCGGGACGTGTCGACTTCAGATTAGCACATAACAACCGTATGCAGAGATCGTGACTCTCATGAATACGAATGTCGTTCAGGGATAGGTGTTTTACTAATGGAAAAGTATTTCTTGGAAAAGGTTAGGGAAAATTTTGAATGGACTCTAAGGCCCCTCGTCCACGACGGCCTTTTGTAGCGATGCTGTAGCGCGCGACAGTATCGCTACGAAATATAGCCTATGTCACTCAGGAATAAAGCAGCTTTCTATCGGTACAAAAATTTTAGCAATCGGAGCAGTACTTTAGAGATTACCTCCTACAAACAAATAAACAAACTTTACCTTTTTATAAAATTAGTATAGAAGTACCAATAGTAAACTAGCTTTTGCCCGCGGCTTTGCTCGCGTTAAATTCGGGGTAACACGGTTCCCCTTTCTGTGGGGGGTTAGTGAACTCCTCTTCGGGTGACGTAACCTACGACAAACTTATTATTTTCGGTTGGTACAGTAATCGGGTCTAGGGATCGAACCGCGAAATTAAGTTTGTTTTTTATTGTATATATTTTTCCGGGATAAAAAGTAACCAGTGTGGTGTCTGTATATTAAAGAATAATTATACCAAGTTTCATCGTAGTTGAACCGGTAGTTTTTGCGTGATGCCTGAACAAACAGACAGACAGACAAAAATTTTTTAATCACATTTTTGGGTTCGGTGTCGGTCTAGTAACACCCCCTGCCATTTATTTTTTTGATATTTTCAATGTACAGAATTTTCACTTCTACAGATTTATTATAAGTACAGATAGATATATTATTAAATATATTAATTAGAAAAAAAAATCTATTTTTTGCCATCGTCACTCTAAGAAGAAGACTGTTTTCAAACATTACACTGTTTTCGCGTTTGCCAAGTGTGTTTATGTTGGCAATATTTCTCTGACACTACATCAACCATTAGAGTAGGCCTTCAATAAGACTAAATAAACGGTGACGTCATACTAAGGCCTGCTAAAATACTCAAGGATCATTTGGACCTAATTTTGTTAGCTTGTGAACTGCGAATATCTAAATTAACGACATGAGCTCTAAAGCTAGGAACAGACTACTACAATGTAACAAGCAAGGTAACATGAAAGGAGGTATTATAAGTGGTGACGCAGCGCGCGCACGAACCGAACATGCACCTACTCACATAGTTAATAATAACAGGTAATAAGTGGACAGCAATCATTGTGCCGATAGTCGTAACAGCCGTGCCGATAGTCGTAACAGCCAAGCCAAGAGCCTCGAACATCTGAGGAGGCTCTCGTTAGGCAGCTGGATCAAGGGCCTGATTCAGATAGCAGTACTCCTGGACACGGCGCGCTATGTTAGGAGATTCCTCTCTCAGGAGCCCTGACTATCGGCAGCTTGGACCATGTTCAAGATGGCGCAGGCTACATTTTTTTAAGTTTTTTTTAGTATGTTTTTTAAGGAAATATTTGAAAATGATATATGATATTAAAATATAAAAATAAATAAATGGAGTAATAATAATAATAAAATGCTATATTTTGTATTTTAGACCATTTTACAGTTATTATTTACTTCTACCAAACTGCATAACAGTTTGTTGGCAGACGTAACTCCAATGTTATTAAATTATTTAAATTGCAAGCATTGGCATTACACACAATTATCATATTAAATTCAGTTCAATTCGATTCAATTAAAATTCAATTTACATTACAAATAATGTAAATTGAATTTTAATTTGCTTTTATTATATTATTTGTTGAAATGCTCTGTTCGCGCGCGTAGCGTGCTATGTTCGCGCGCGTAACGGTGTCTACACTATGGCAATTGTTAAGTTAATCAGTCTGTACTCGGCTTTAGTAGTTCAAGTTGAGGTTACTTAGCACTGAGCAAGGACAGGTCAAGTACTAGCTTACGAGGTACGATGAGCAAATGTAAATATTGCAGAAAACATACTTAGCTAAAAAAAACTGTTGCACTAAGTTAGATACAGAATTGTTGAAAATGGAAAGGCTCGCAGGATGCAAAATATTCCTGCCAGGGCTCTTAATAAACTAGGGCTGGCTCTTAATTAACGATTGCTTCACTGCTTACCATCAGGTGGGATTGCAGGTGACCTCTCGATATCCATGCGAATACCAGCGTTCGCTCTGTCTTTGTCTTCTATAGTCTAATTACGGTATTCGAAAGAAGCAATATTTTATAACATTTAAAAAAAAAAGTGAAGATATGCTGTTAAGTACCATTACTTTTTCAAATAAATCACTCCAAAATGAAGAAGTATTACGTTCTTCCGCGAAAACATACTCTCAGTACTACAACAAAAAAGTTACTCCACTATTTCATCACAAATAATACATTTTCTCGTTCTTTTTAATTTAATTTTGACGCCTATGCGAAAATCAGGAAATGTTTTACACTTTTCCCATATATTTACCGTGTCGAACCCGTCTAGGGTTTTTTTTTCAATTTAACGTTTCGAATACCGTAATTAGAGACTCTATTAAGTCAATGATAGAGTGAACGCCGGCGTTCGCTTGGGGTTTAACAACAATTAAGTAGTACTGTAACTGTTTAAATTGATAAATGTGATGAATGCCGAACGTCAAAGAACCTAAGCGTGCCGAATTACTCTATCTAGCTATTCAACAAAACAATTTCCGTCATTAGTGCTGCAAAAACCGTATTTTCAGCCTAATATTGCGAAAATTTGCATATTATTACAAAAGGCTCGCATACTGGCAAGTTTAGTTCATAAATTAACATAAAAATGGCCTATTAGAAGTTGTAACAAATTGCAATAGACTATGGACTACTTTGTGTTTAATGTCGTATTGTACGTCAGACTATAAAAAGTAAAACGATTGTCCATGAATGGAATATTACCTGGCAGTGTCTGTGGGCGCGTGATAAGCCGGACGTTGCCGGACAACGCTGAACGTGACTCCCTCATAAGCCCTTTACAATTTGCTGTATTCATGTTTATTAGCACAGCACTATTAGCATTATCGGGTAAATAAATACTTAAATATAGTTACGACCTTTGTCGTTTACAAGAAAATGAAAATTCTGATTCTTTTGTGTGACAGACTTTAAGGTAAAACTTGCTTGAATATAATGATCAATAAATAAATAGTTTATCGAAGAATTGCCGTCAATAGTTAGATTTATATGTATCCGACTTAAAAAATGGACCATATCGGATTATAAGCATACACACTAGAGACCGTATATTTGAAGGTAAGAAGCATCGAGACTCTGTATCTCATGATTTGAGCTACAAGTGTCCTTAACACGCTACAGAAAAAATATCACACTCTATCAACTTATTTATTAAATTGTACTATAACAACCTTACAGACGCATCCAAGGGATGTCACATTTTTTTATTGCTTTGTCTACTAGTATTATTTATAAATATTAATATTATTGATTTGTGTTACCCCAACAAATAAACATTAACACTTAAAATAATGAATGTTATTATTTAACTAACTATATTATGTACTTATTCTTGTACTTAATAGTTCTAAAAATATAAATTATAAATATATTTGTTAAAAGATCTTTTAACAAATATATTTTTGGTTAGTAAAAGTTAAATAGTTTTTGGCCAAATATATTCGATAAATATAAGAATACGTACATAATATAATAGTCAAAATTAACTATACAACCAACAGTTAAAATGACGTAAGAATTTATCAAGTATTTTTTATGACCTAACAAACAAATCTCAAGCTTTATGACATTGCATGACAAGTATGATTGTTATTTAACCGGTCATTTACAGCATTGCACACAAAATGTAAAAAAAGGCTCACGACAACAGCAGGTAAATGAATAAATTACGAGTTACAGTCACATTTTTAACAACGACACCTATTTTACACGATTTGATACGCAATCACAATACAAACGAGTGAAAGTGATACGGGTATAATACGAGATAAATAGTACGAATGATTCTAGTATAAATTTATAAAATATCACAACAATGTGACTATTTTCACTCACTAAGGAAAAATGCACACTAATAAAGTCCAGGTACTTTACATTGCTCATGAATAAAGATATGTGAAAGAATTACTGGTGTACTGAATAATAATTCGAAGCATACATAGATAGCTTGGCTGATTCCCAGTTCCTGTTAACGAAATGGCAAACGAAGTCCATCTGTTTACTTGCTGAACAACTCAAGCGTTCGAACATATTTGCTTTGTTCTACTGCTCCACACTTCTCTTTGAGTGCCGAAAGCACAACAAGATTTCAGTGAACATCAGTTCAAGCGCATGCTTTGTTTAGTTTCCAAACATTGTTTGACTGTCTGATTTTTTTCCTGATTGTTTGTATTTGAGCAAAAAAAACTCAGACTAAATAAACCACAAGTTATGTAAACTGTACTATGATTAGCAGATTTGTAATAATACCTTTCTACACTTATCAATAAGGCTGCAATACGTTTCGTCAGATGCAACCATTCAGTGGATCGTTGGAGCGTGAAAAGCCCCGTTAGTTCCTCTCTTGTCCGCGCAGTGGCGGGCCGGGTGGCGCTAGTGGCTCACGCACGTGATGTATGCTGCGCTCGCGCAGGTCAGACGCGCCGGTGCCGCGCGACAGCCTCCCGCGCACAACACCTATCGTTTATCACGCGAGTGACATAAAAGTGTTGAATTTTTTAAATATTATTTTTTGTGTGAAACTGTGCCTAATTAGTGGGATTTATAATATGATTAAAAAGGTAATGTTCTATTAAGTTATACTCAAGTTATCCTTGACTTTGAAAGGTCGTTGTGTTTAATATTAGTAAACATTGTTCACGTAACAATTAGTTGTAATTACCTGTTCACATGCCTAACGACACTTATTGTTTTTTTTTCACGTATTGTCAAATTAATTATATAATAGTTTTAATAGAATGATGGGAATTTTTAAGATGCTGTATGACAATCATGTAGAAGAAATCTTTTTGCAATTGTTTACATACGCGTATGATGTTTGACCTCTATTTCATAGAAACTTTAATTACTTAGAAATACATTTTTAAATTTGTAAGGATTACTTCGCGAAAGAATAAACAAATCGGAACCTTTACTTTACCGGATAAAAATAACATAAAGGAACTCAAAACATCTGACCCAAGAATTCCGCTCAACTAATTTTCCTCCAATTTTCCGGATCAAAAGCGGTTCGCTAATAGATTGTTCGTGAAAAGGCAACAATGGTAAAGTGAACCTTTGTTTTAGAAGCTTTGTTGCAGCATTGGATACAGTTCTGGACAAAAATATATCGAATCATCACTATTCTATACACAAACACCGCAATGTGTTTCATAACATTAGGTATATATTTTTCTGCTACTTCATCTCGACACGTCAAGACGTAGCCATCACCTTAAATAACAAATACACTTCCAATTCCATCAAATATATTATTATAGACCAAGAATTGAACAAGACAATTCGTATAACGTAAGATTACAAAATATTTGCTATCGGCAAACTGACAATTCCTAGTTTCCCGTACTCATTCTCAGATACGAAGATAGATAAGACTGATAAAAGATTCGGTATCGTTCACTTCTCTGTGAAATTATTTAGATAATATATTATAGTAGAATTTAAATTCTCTTGTGGTCGCTAATACACTGGATTTCGACCTGTGATTCACAAACCACCGGTTGACCGCAAGAACTCCGCGAAATCTTTAAAATAGGTATCAAATATTTCAACTCCAAAATAAAATTGATGTAAATAATAATGTGTTTTCTAGAAAAGAGGATATTTACCAACTAATGACTTTAAAGAATACATTGGTATGTTACAAGTCTTGAATTTATGTTATACCTTAGTTTATTTTTCGATGAACTTTCTTTTAGATTTTTAGTCCCTACCAACCACAATAACATCAAAGTGGTCCCAAATTTATAGCTTGGGGACTATTGCTAAAATAGAACATTTTTTCCCCACAATTCCAGAATAATGTCCAGACGTTATTTACGGCTAAGAAACGGTACTTGAACCTAACGAAGCCTCAAGATTGTTATAATAAAATTTGAGCAAAGTACTTCAGCCTTTTGTGATCAATATGGAATTAGGAATGCAAAATAAAGTTTCCAAGCTTGGTGAGAAGCATTGCTAATGTGCCATCGAGATCGGAGCGAGCTCTCGTGAACTACAAAGATTGATGAAGTGAAGTTGACGAAGCGGAATCGATATATCCCTACGAGATAAATTACCGTGCAACGTGTAGGAAAATTTCATGGTTATTTATCGGATGTAGAACCATATCCACCCAATTTGCCTCATCCGTTTCTTTTACTGTTCGGGATATTTTCCTTGGGCTTTGATTTTTGTTTCGTAAAATTGCTCCATCTTTTAATGTTTGATAAAATTCTGTACTGTTTTACTTTCTTCTGCGTCATGTCTCATGTATAAAACTTTACCGGTTGTTGAAAGCAAAAGTGTACGAATTCGTGACCGAAATCTATTAAATAACCTAGGTTATACTTAACAAACGACCATAATTCACTGCACGTACGCACCATGTTTAACATGACGTAGTTACTCAAATTCTGCATCTTAAACTTTTATAATAGATATTATGAGTACATAATGACATCATCCTAGATCCTTATCACGAAAATATTATTTGTAGACCTTCAAAAACTCATCAACTACTCACGATTATTCAGGTCGTGATAATTAAATTACTTGAGAGAATTATCACGACCGAGCCAACACGAGACAGAGAAAGAATCTCAGAGAATAATTCAAATTCCTCGCGTGTCGAATCGAACTTATCTCCCGGCGAAACTGTATCAAGGTTGAGGATTTAACTTGGTAAATCTGCTTTCTCTGTCACTTTACTGACCTCTTTTTACTGGTATACGTGTGTGTTTTGATAATTTCGAATAACGGTAGTGATGTCATGACCGTGCTGCACATAAAGATCGTCTATAGTCATTGCCCTTTTTTTCTTATGTTGCATTTTACGTCATTTTGTTAGGAATGAATACTAATGTGATGAAACAGTCAGTTTAATATGCTCACAGTCTAATTAGTTCCTTATTTCTTGCTTCACCTAATTTAAACACATACGTCGCTTTCCATCAGGTGAGATAGCGGTCAAGTGCGAACCTATCAACGATAAAAAAAAAAAAAAAAAAAAAAAAAAACGTATAGGTACCATGTTTCTCTGAGTAAGCGATTTGGCGATTGTACAGGGTTGCCAGGTTAAAATTAATCGTTTCAATTAAATGAGGTAATTTTGCTGTTGTGCGCACTATTTCGAACTCTATTATAGCTGTTTGCGGCTTCTATTGTTTGTGAATAGGTGATAGGGACGCTCATATAATTTGTTGTAACTTTATGTGATATGGAACTGTAAACTGCAAATTGGTTGTACTTTAACGGGAGTTTAATGGTGGTATTGTCATTTTTTATATTGTTGTTTGGCTATAATGGATTGTAGCATTCTTTTATTTTGTATCAGTGTTTATCTGAAATATTTTTTTTTTGTTGGAAAATATTATGACTTTTCCCGCTTTCAGTGGAGCAAAAGGGACGGTCAGACTTTTACTGACTAAAACTCAACTATGTTCTTGATTTTGCCCTTTGTATCCCAGGGTACCACGGAAAATCAGCAGCCCCTTTTTTATGGTCTGAAAAATCATCCAATGACAACCCCCGCTTTTGGGCGGAGCGGGAGATAGTATCAGACTCTTACTAACTAAAAGCCCGCCCCGTTTATTCTAGCCTTCATACCGGGGCACGAATTCCCTTTCGGATAACCCTGGCCCCAGTAGGCTTCGACCCGTCTCGGCCCCAGTAGGCTTTGACCCGTCTGGGCCCTGCTGTACCTGACAACTCCTTGAGGCGCGCGGGAACAGTGCGCGCCGTAAGTCAGCAGTCCCCTGATATTTCTGGTTTGTGCTACATTTTTTGCTCTTGTAATCGGAATATTTATACATGTACAAAATAATAATCCCGTTTTATCTTTTGTTTTTTACCTACATTTCATGTTTAACGTAACCTCAGTACAAATACAATTTTAATTATAGCCGGGGGCGTAATTGTGTAAATACGAAACAAATGTTACTCAAAACATTGGTCGCAATTAACCTGTATCCTGTAATTAGATAAACGTGTTTTGTCACAGATCAAGTATGAGCGAAGGTGAAATTAGGCAATATGCAAAGCGACTATTACATTATTTGAACGTGATTATAGCAGATTAACACGTATGAGTTAACTTGACCTGTCACCTGTTTTACTAGTGTTCGTATTAAAATAAGAACCTTGTTGGCCAATCCAGTCGCCGTACAAGCAGTATCTTGACCCAGATAAAGTTTCATAAGGAAATAAACTTGCAAAACAGGCAATTTTTGTGTCTTCGCGACTGGTTTTTTACAATCAAAGGTTATGGCTTCATACACAAAACATTTACAGCTTTCATTCTTATGATCTTCAATAAATACATTTTTATTTCGTATCTTGATATTGGGCAATAATAAAATTCCAATTTTTATTACAAAATATCCTTTACCTTTACAAAATAGTGTAAAATCGAATTTTCCCGCTTAAATGTCAGATGCAACAACTTTGGAAACAAACAAACGGTCGCGTTCAGAATTTGTAAGCCGATTAGATACTAAAACAAACAAAGCAATTGTTGCCAGTTGAAATAAAATTCTGTGGAAGTTAAATCCGTTTAGCGGTTTCAAACCGAAAATTGCACTGAGTAAAATCTTAGTTTATGAAGTTTTAGTAGCAAATCGTAAGTTGTTATATTATTACGTTTTTGGGCATATCAATTATACCAACTGCTTTGGGCATTAGTGTTGTTTAATCTTGCTATGTTATCATTTTGCTGACATTATTTCATAGGTACTTATAAAGAAAAGTAGCGACATTGACCTTAATGTTATGTTACTTTTTGATAACTGGCAAACAGGTCCAAATATATTTTATCTTTCTGCAATGTAATAACTAATTTAGGTATTTAAAGTGTGTGTCACTGACCCTCAGTTCTAAAAGTGCATGTTTTCAAAATGTAAATTCAATCACCATTATAAAAACCTCCAAAAAATGTGAATTATGACATCAACAGACTGTTATCATGTTACACGATCAAACTCGCGTATTTGTGTAGAGACAATGCGGCAGGAACTATGCTCTGCAGGGTAGGAAAGATCATCTTCAACAAACTTTATCCTTATATACAACACAATAAGGTTTATTTTTCAAACACACAATTTATTTAGTTTTTAACTAATTTGCAGCGAGGAAACTCCCACACGCGCTTATTCTAATTTTAGTGACGTCACCCCTAGTTAATTCATCAAAACGGGGTCGTGGAACAGAGCGTTAAGTCTCTGCCTTTTTTTGTTTTGAAAAAAGAACAACGGTTCTTTTTTTCAGTTACGGAGCTATTAGCTCGGAGATAAATTGTGATATACTCGTGATATTTTTTCATTATCGTAGACAAACTGGTTATTGTTATAAAAACTTTATGACTTGTTACAACGAAGGAGAAAATACTACACTGTTTTTCAATGAACAACTCATTGCTTGTGTGAGTATCGACTTTCTTGCGTCTAGTCTAGAAAATCAGCTAAACTATCACGTCCTGTGTTTAATTACATAAGATACAACTCATGATTAGGAGCAGTTGGGTCAGGTAGGAGCTATTACATGAGAAAGTGATGCTCTACTTAGTACTAGAGGTAAGTATGGCACTACTATTTCCTAAGTAATGAATGGGTGGTCCTTTTTATTACCTAAATTGTCTGAAGTTAGGTTCGGTCTATATTTTTACGACTTAGGCTACTCGATTACGATTTTCTAGGTTCACTTGTCCCTAATTGCTTATGTAAGGCTGATTATGGTAATTGCTTATGTTACGAATACTTAGAGTTGATCCAGAATTTAGTATTTGGAGTTCAGAACGTGTAACCCTATGATGCTAATGAGGTGATTTAATTAGTAGGTAAGTACTATTAGTAATAATCACTATTTGTAAACCACGTTTCTCATGTAAGTGACTGTAGTCTTATATGAGAATAAATTTCTTTTAAGACAGGTAGGTACATATGTCCTAACAGGCGTTGAACAAAGTAGGTTCTGGGGTGGTGTTTAAGAGGGCACGAACTCCATTTGCTGATCGTGATCACTGGAGTGATTTCAGTGAGGTAAACATATCACAATCACTAAGTCTTTTCCTCCAAAGTCCACGTACCTTTTGAAGGTTTTCTTCCGATAACAAAAAAAGGTGCATTGATAATAGTCAATGAGGTTTCTTTAGAAATGTCAGACAATATTAAGAGCTATTATCTAGCCAATACCTACAGATTTCATCCGTGACAATGACTGTAAAAAATCTAACAATGCTACAACCTCTGCAACTCCTGAAAGCCAGTATTAACAGTCTCGATAACCAGAAATACACCGAGTGGATGAAACTGGAAAAGATTTGGAGAAACCCTACAATCTTAAATGTAATCCCGTATTCTCATTACACTTTCGATAAAAGACCTTGTAAATTATAGAATAACATTTTCCGCCCGAGTAGGGGAAAGGGAGTGTCGTACTTTTACTAAAGAAAACCCATCTGTGTTGATTCATTTGCCCTTTGTATTCTAAGGCCGTGGTAACTGTTTCAAATCCCGCAGTCCACTGCCAAAACCATTAATTACAGAATATTACGCAATTTCTAACTTAACCGAAGTCCTAAGTCCATACTTTATTACAGCTCTTACATAGTATAAGTTGACGACCCGAATTCAGACTTGGTATAACTTTAAGTGACAACGTAATAACTAGGGGATTTAATGGCGGATTACAGTTGGTTCAGCTGGATTCCAACTTAATGGTGACTCTCGAATTCACTTTTCGCTGCGGGAACGTTTAAAAAAGTTACCGTAGCCCTGAAACGCAAAGACCAATTGAATAACACAGGTGGATTTTAGTAAGTAAAAATCTGACTAGTAACTGAGACCAAACAGGATTTAGGTTTCCAGTTCCTGCCAGAGCTGCGGAAACTGAAGGAACAGTGTGGGTTTTAAACAGTATAAGTCTGAGACACCCTCTCCCTAGAGCGAGAGGAGGTATTTGATGAATTTCCACCTCAATAAAAAAGCGTTCCACTCTCACTGTCATATGAATTTGCTAGTGCACAGCGACTGGCGGAGTGTTCCAAGCTGCCATTAACTTTAAATCTACCTGTATAAGACTTGTTCTACAAGTAGGTATATACTGAGTAAATGCATGCTACTTATGACAGTCGGAAGATATTATAGTCAGGAAAGGAACTCACTAAGAAGTATTAAGAGATATTTGTAATATTCATAATTTGTTGTCGCCGCAAAGCAACATACTTAGGTATTATCTGTTCAATTTCATTTAGCTCTTGGTCAGGACAAAGTTTATGCTTACGTTGACTATGATTGAGTTAGTTCTACAATAGGTATCTCCTAATCTTAGATGGTGTGGTCGACTGTGAAGGGAAGGAAGAAAATAAAATCAAAACGAACCTTTTCCCCAAACAGCGAAGTTGTTTACTCTACCAATATTGTTATCAAAACTAATAATATCATTTCTATCGCCCTAGCTCATCAATAAAGCAATCAGGAAAGTTTTCTCAAACTTCTCTCCGCCTCCTGTATCCTGAAGAAAATGTTGCTTTTCATAATAACATCATCTTTCGAATCATTTTCAAACCCGAGGCTTGATCCTAAATAAAAATTTCGTTTCGTTAAATATTTAGATTAGCCCACTCAAGCTCCGTAAAAATGACATTACGACGGCGAATTTATTTTGAACTTAAACCATGCTACAAACTTACGAATTTTCGGTGTCAAAATCTTAAGACAACACTGTAAAATGACGAAAAACATAAAATATTATAAAGAAAAAACACGAAACATCCTCAACACTAAGCTACCTAGTTCCACTCATCCCAAAACATTTCAATAAGCCCCCAAAATCGGGGTTATTAGACCAAAAAATATGATCCCTTTTTATACTTTAGTCTTAGAAAAAGTCGAGTGAGCCGTCATATTTTGCCAGATAATGTCACTCATGCTCTCGCTAGGTCACCCAAGAATGAGTAAGGTTCTGTTGTTAGACGTCTAGGAAAAAAATAGACGTCCGTGATGCGTGATTGTCATAAAAGGTAATGGAAATTTATTGAAGGTAAGATAAAAAAGACTAGCTGTTAATGAAAATATATAACAAGGGAAAATCTTCCAATTAAACGTACAACTAAGATTTCAGACAAGATTTCATTCAGAACATTTTACTTCAACTGCCACTCACTGACTGACGTTCTCAAAATTAAAATGACCAGCCAGTCTAAGTTATATTACAAAGATACGTTTTTTTAGTTGATATAAACTAGTGCTTGACTGCCATTCCACCTGATGGTAAGCAGTGATGCAATCGATAATGGTGAGGCGCACTAGTATGTCAAGAAATGTAATTGTCAAAGAGGCACAAACACGAAATATTTTTCGACAAGGGAAAAACGAAGCAATTAAGTAAAAGCATTTATTTATGCATTCAAGAAATCTACAATTGAATTTTCGATTGACATTCGCTTACATAAAAATAACTGGAATTCCAATGAAATCTTGCTTCGTATTCTCCTATCGTCTTTCTCTTTAAACTGCGATTCTTTCAATAATTTCCCCATCATAATTACAATCAATTGACTTGATTCATAGCACATTCCCATCATCCAATGTAGCAGTGAACGGTTAAATAGATCAACTGTTGTTTCAACGTTCAACAGATCATGCACGCATCATTAGGTAGTTACTACTACCTACTGTACCATATGTTCTATAAGCGTGTGAGATTAGAATTACAAAACATTTATCGTGAAGTCGTGGAATACGAATACATCTGTTACGTTTTTGTTCGTTTTGCGAATATTGGAAAAACCGATAGTATAAGAAGTACTTATCAGATTTTTAGACAATATTTTATGTACCTACAAGTTCCTAGGTTCTATACGTTTAAGGGTTAGATTGCAGTGATAGGTAAGGTTATTGATATTTTTTTTTTGTGTTTGGAAATCATCAAATTACTTCTCCGTTCGGGGTGGAGCCTTTTGTGTCAAACTTTTACTGACTAAAACTCACCTGTATTCTTTCAGTTGCCTTTTGCATTCCATGGCCATGGTAAATCTTTCGTATAATCCCGCAGCCCGTTTATTTCCACCTAATTTTATGTGGCACTGAGATGTTTGGAACAATTTTTTTTTCTCTATAAATTCAAAGACATGTGACAATCACCAAACCACACAGAGCCCGAATGGTGGATTACGGCTCTTTCCCTCAAAGAGGAGGCCTGAGTCCCAACAGTGGGATCATTAAAATACTGATTATGCTATGCTAAATTGTTAATGACTTTTATTTGAATGTACCTATAAACGCAAATATCTTTCTCTCGAATTTACTAAACAATTTTGTGCGTGAATTGTCGCATACCACCCGGTAATAATAGATTAAAATCTAGACGATGCCAAAGCAACATTACAGCTAAAAGATTTGCATCTTGCATACATTTTTTCACGCGAACCACTTTTTCTTTTCAATTAAACTGTTACAGAAATAATATTGCTGGGAGCAACGACCACTGAAAATAAAATACACAGCATTTCAATATTTAAAAGCATCTTTTATTGACTGCTAACAGTCTACAAACCGAATCATTTCCTTTTATGTGTAGTACCTAGTACATATATTTTGATGATGATATACCTAGTATATCATCGTCAACTCACTACTAGTTTAGAATCGTTGCAACGTGACTTTTTATTCCATACTTCGTCATCTCATTCACATATCTCGACATCTCAAAGAATCACTGTGACCCTAGAATGCAAAGGGCAACTATACAGTTGGCCATTGCCACCTATGTTCTTACGAACACAGGCGAATTTTAGTCGGTAAAAGTCTGACACCTTTCGATCCCCTCAAATCGGGACCATTACCTGCCATCATACATCGCAGGGGCTTAACAGGGTTGAAGCCTACTGAAGCCATGGGCAGTGTAAAAAGGAAACCCGGGACCCTGGGACGAAGTCAAGGAAAAAACAAGAGTGGATTATAGTCAGTATAAGTCTGACACTATCTCCCGCTTCACCCTAGAGCGGAGGATATCATTGGATGATTTTCCCACCAAAAAAAAACCTACCATAGTACGAGTACATAAGTAGTCATCTAGAGAATTAGACATTGCCTTTAGTACCTAGTCGTGGTTCTTCAGGGTATAGTAATTAGGTATATAAATTCCCCCGCCCACCCGCCATATTTTCCGTTCTCAGCAGTAAAAGCAGCCTAGCCACGCGTATAAGACCCATGTTTACCAGCGGACGCTAACAGACTGATTTTATGATTAACAAAACCGCTATAAAATTAAACAAGCAAACAAAACGGGACAGACCAGCTTTCACTGGCACCTGTCCCAGATTTCCAGGCAAAACGCAAAACTGTGGGCCTCTTATCAGAAAATGAGATCAGTTTTGACATCTCAAATTGTTTTAGACCCTGAACTTGAGTACGGTTTAACTGAAATGCCTATGAGGGTTTGAAATAAAATCATATTCATTAGGACAGAATAAAAGAAAGATAAAAACTAGGAACAGTTCGCCAGGGAATGTGTGTGTTACGGAGTTTTGATTCCGAAAATATTGAACTTCCGATTGATCTTGCACCTTCGATTCCGACTAATTCTAATCGTAAGTTATATCGAAAGTACAAACAAGTTTGCAATTGTTACGCAGGGAACCTCTCTCTCCATTCTGTCGATTCACTCGATTAAGGTAGAACTACACTGCACTCCCGTGCGCCGATCTGGGAGCGCCGGCCTCCATACATTTTATGTGGAAACTAGACTTGTAGAGCTACATTTGATCCACGCCACACGACGACGTTCTACGTACAAATCAGGCGTGTTTACATGTGTGCGTCGGTCTAATGTATATAGCTTTAATTACTTGTTGTTTTGTTTAGTTTTTTTCCGAGTTTTTCATTAGTTTCAGTGGTGTTTCATGCCTCTCCAAAAACAAAAAATCTAGTTCCGATATAACCTCTTCCGTCATATCTCTATCTACTTTGAACACATGGCCAGAAAATACACATCAATAGCCTCCCAACGAAGCAGTAATGAAATAAAAGAGATAGGACGATGTCCTTGCCTCATCCCTTTCGCCCGCTGATACTTTGTTTTGGCATTGCAGACATGAAATTCCACATTGTCGCAATGTTGTTTTACATACAGATTGCGCTGAACGAGAATGTTTGCCAAGCGCAGCTGTAAGGAAAGAAAGTGGAAAGAAAATTGTGCATTTATTAGCAATACGAAGATCTTGTTCACCTTTTGCATTGTGTAAAGTTCTAGTTGCCTGCATTTATGTTAGGAAACTGTAATGAATGCTAATAAATTCTTTTTCTTCTGACCATGGAGCACAGATAACAAAATCTAACAATGACCAAAAGTTTGTTGTATAAGCACGCACCGTACTTATTATTTTTTTGAAGTAGTATTTCATCAAATAACTGGGTGGAGCGAGGGGGAGTGTCAGCTTTTTACTGACTGAAAACCAACTTGTGTTTAGCTGAAGGAACACAGGTGGGCCCCTTGTATTACAAGGCCGCGAGTACCTACTCTACTACGGTGCTCGGTAAATTAATCAGCTGAGACAAGTTTTAAGCTAGAACTACATTAGACCAACGTACACGTGTAACACGTCTTATTTGTGCGTAGAACGACGTCGCGTGGCGTGGATCTAGCTCTACAAGTCTAGTTGCCATTGCCATATAAAATGTATACCTAGAGAACGACGCGCTCAGATCGGCGTGTGTCACACGTGCACAGTATAATTCTAGCTTAACAGACGTCCCAAATGACTTGTTGTTTCATTTCATTACCCGTTTTCATAAGGAACATCTAGGCTATCTAGCCTATATAGATAGCTATATAGACAGCTGATATGTATTCTACATACTCGTACATATTCCATAGTTATGACTGCCCTGTTGGTCTAGTAGTTAGTGGCCCTGACTGCTATGCCGGAGGTCGTGATTCCCTCTTAGGACAAATGTTTGTGCGATGACCACAATTTTTTTTTTCTGTGTGAGTGTAATTTATCTACAATATGTATTTAGGAAATATATAATTATGTTTATCAGTTGTCTAGAACTCATAATACAAGCTCTACTTAGCTTGGGACTAAACGGCGCGGCGCGTTGAGTGATAGTTGTGGAATATTATTATTATTATGCATTTATATAACTCAGGACCCTGAGTTCTTAGACCTTTGGAAGGCGTACGAGGGGCGTAAGCCAACTCGCAGAGGCCCTTTAACAAAATATTATTATAATTTGACTTAAAGTCCGACCAATACGAAGTCACCTGGATAACTCTCATTGGCAATTTCCTATAGGTAATTGGTCCAACGCATTAAAGTTGCCATAATTGAATAATTACGTTATGAGCGTCCTTGAAGTAATAAAATTGGACGTAGAGTGGTAATTGTAATTCTGAAAGCAATTACGGCGAAGGGCGATTTTAATTTGGTGCGAAATTGAATCTTTTGCGTCCCTACTTTACCTTTTCATAGCACTTTAATATTTAGCTATTCTATAACGAGATGAGAGGCCCTACCACGAGCTTTTAACGTTATCCATTTTACGACCTAAACTGAACTGTTAAAAGAATTAAGCTATTTAAGGTCCACCGTAGGCGCGGGCTTGCGGACAGTGAGCAATGGGTAGCTTGCTGTCCGGCCGCCCAGTAACTGTCCAGACCAAGCCCAAGTCGTCGACGGCGCTCACTGTTCCCGCGCGCCTCAGAGTTGTCAGCAATAGCAGAGGCCCGGCCGGGTCGAAGCCTGCTGGGGCCAGGGTTATCCGAAAGGGAACTTGAGCCTAGGCATGAAGGCTTGAAAGAACGGGTGGGATTTTTAGTCAGTAAGAGTCTGACACTATCTCCCGCTCCGCCCATGAGCGGGGGTTGTTATTGGATGATTTTCCCCACCAAAAAAAGGCTACCAATAAAAGCTATTTAAGTTGCATAGCTCCATCTCTCTTTCTCACTCGCACATCTGATACTTTTTTAACTCGTTTTGATAAGGCCCCTAGCGAAAAAAATCAAATAAATGAATTCTGAATGAAAATATTCAAATTCAATGCCATTGCTTTCACTTTAAATAATAAAATTCAAGAAAGTATTGCATAGCCATTTGAGAGACGATTTAATAAATCAAATCATCTTTCGTTTGTACCGTCTGTTTTTCATGAAAACAAATGAATAAATGTTTGAATTTAACTGCATTGCGTGAAACAAGTCGTAATCTACGTTAACCTTTCAGAAGAAGCAAATTGAATGTCGGTTCATTACTCCCGGTTTTTGAATAAAGAAGCTAAGAATTTCTAAAATTTGACATTGAAATCGAATTTGCAATATGCATAGTTGCATACCCATCGTTCCGAATTGCGATATTTTCGATGTTAGCGCGATAAAAGTCGTTCCGATTACCGTAAATCCATACCATCGGGCGATATGGAGACGCATGAGCCGGTTGTACCTAGTCACTGAGTATTATGTATGAAGTTCGCCCGCTATATCGATTTCGCGGCCCCGTAAAAGTGGGTTTTATTTTAATACAAAAATAAAACAATAATTATTCAAGATTTTTGATTTAGCGAGGGCCTTTTAAAAAACTAGTTTATTATTTTTTGCAACTTTCAAATTTTTACGTGACGTATGAAATCGTAAGTTAAGGTCAGATTTGCGATGATTGAGCCAACTCATTTATTTATGATTTTTGCCCATCGGTTGATCATATAGTTAATTTTAATAAAATATTTTTTCAAGTGTATTTGTGGATTTCCAGAGGTTTAAAAAAGTTCAAAATGAGTAGAACCTGGCAATAACAGCGCTGATATCGTGATTCGGAACGCGGGAATAAACTCAAAAATTCAATTTAAGAACTAAGGCCCTACCACAAGCTCTTAACGGGATCCATTTGACAACCAAAACTGGAATGTTAAAGGAATGGAGTTGCATAAGGTGTAGAGCTCCATCCCCCTTTCTCGCTCGCACAACTGATATTTTGAACGTCATGGGCTTTACCATGACGTGTCCTAATCCTTAATCTTAAAATAACTAGTTACTGTGCGAATTTCATAATGAAAGACAGTGTCTGATATATCACACTAGCTTTTGCCCGCGGCTTCGCCCGCATACATAAAGTATAGCCTATGTCAGTCAGGAATAAAGCAGCTTTCTATCGGTGAAAATAAAATAGCAATCAGACCAGTACTTTCAGAGATTACCTCCTACAAACAAAAAAAAAAACTTTACCTCTTTATTATATTATATCTTAGTTGAATAATTAAAGCCCATGCTTTAGATAAGATTAAGCCAACTGTTACTAATTCGGTGTGAATACGTTAATATAACACTGTATCGAATTACGAAACGTTCAAGTGACATGATTTCGCATTTACAAACGAAATTATGTCATGGTTGAATCGATAAATGAATCGTGTAATTGCAGTGGGAGAAATTGCTTCAGAAATTATAGAATGACACAAATCTATTCAAATTAAGAGTGAGTGGGTTAGTTTTAGGTCAACGTCGTTGACCACACCATCGCTTATCACTGAGACAGTGGTCAAGCGCGAGCTTGTCAATACATTTATTGCACAGCTTATCAGCCTTATAATGTTCCCAGTTCCAGTAGGACTTTCAGACCTCCTCGCTATGAGAGGGAATACATATGACATCCACCAAACCGCACTGGGCCCGCGTGGTGGATTACGGCCCAAAACATGTAAATCATAATCGAATTGTAACAAACACAATTCAACTAGGACCCAGCAGGGTCGAAGCCTACTGGGGCCAGGGTTAGTTTCGAAAGAGAGCTCAAGCCCCGGTATGAAGGCTAGAAGGAACGGGGTGGGTCTTTTAGTCAGTAAGAGTCTAACACTATATCCCGCTCCGCCCAAGAGCGGGGGTTGCCATTGGATGATTTTTTCCCACAAAAAAAAATACAATTGAACTGTTTGTGTACCCTGAAGGAAAAGCCTACTCAAATTAGGTAGACGACAATTTTTTTTTATTATTTGTGTGATAGCTACAACTTAGGGCTGTTTAAGTCAAGAGTGAATAGGTTACTTCTAGGCAAGCATGCTACATCGTCGACCACATCCTTGCTTACTATCAGGTGATGGCGGTCAAACGCGAGCCTAACAATAATAAAAAAACGTCCTTAATATCTCCTGTTCCCTGTACCAATCCCTGAGATGGTTGTCAATCACAACCATACCAGTTATGGCAACTTTACACTCTGTAGGTATTACTACAACAACTCTTACTAAAGAACCTACTGTATAAAAAGCCCAGCATCAGCCAATACGTATACACCTTTACACCATTCAAAGCCATTAGCTGGCAGATTTCTTCTCAGCGATAACATCGGTGCAGTGTCGATGTCACTACGCGATAAGACACGCTATTCGAGAAGCTTTCTGCTATCACGCTTGCCTTCTTCAATCCAGGCTATGTATAGAAATGTAGCTTATCAGGAGTTACACGAAGCTGGGTATCAAGACGTTGCAGTTCTATGACTTGGTGAAATGCTTTCGAAGCGCTCTTAAGGCGGAGAGATATCTCCGGCTTCCCAAGAGTGACAGTTAAAAATTATACTACGGACTCAGAGGTACGGGCTACCACAATAATACGAATAATGCTAGAACTACACAGCGCACACGTGTGCGACACACGTCGATCTGGGCGCGTCGCTATCCAGACATTGTATATGGTAACTAGACTTGTAGAGCTACACTTGATCCACGCCACGCGACGTCGTTCTACGTACAAATCAGGCGTGTAACATGTATGCCTTGATCTAATGTACTTCTAGCTTAAGTCTGCTTCTACTGTAGGATAGAGTGGAAGAGTTTTACAGACTAAAACCACACCTGTGTTCTTCAATTGCCCTTTATGCTCTAGGACCACGAGTTTCCTTTTCAAAAAATCCACGCGGCCCTAGTGGGCCTTCCTAAGCCCTTGTAGTTTTTATAACATCGTTTTGGTCAATCAAAGTCTGACATTCTCTCTAGTTGCTCGCGTTGCGGGAGATGTTCTAATCCAAGGAAAGAATAAAAAAAAAATGTAGTTGGATTGATTTGTATTTGATCTATAACTAAATTATCAGATCAAGAATCAAGCGAGAACTACACTAGACCGATGAACACGTGGGCCAAGCCTGATTTTTTACGTAGCGGCGCGTGGCATGGCGTGGATCTAATGTAGCTCTACAAGTCTAGTGGCCATACAAAATGTATGGAGACCGACGCGCCCAGATCGTCGTACGTGGCTTACGTATGTGTAGCTTCAATCTTCTTACATTATTTTAACCACTGCCTATCTTACAATCTCCTGTTTACATTACCTATTCACAGAACCTTTCGGAAAGTTTTTTATTTAATTTTATGGGCCTCTTGATTGTTCTAATTTAACTTGGAAAGAGTCCGAACTTGGGCCGTCAAAGTTAAGGGCTATTCTTGAATGAGACTTACACGAGCGCCGGCGGTCGCGTTGGGTTTTATTAGGTAACTTAAAGCTTCTTCTGATTATATAGATATGTGGATCATAACATGTAAGTTTTCATTACATTTTGTTTATTCAGGGGTATGTGTTTCTTTAAGATATTTTTCTACTATCACGCGCTGCCAGAAATTCTTGTGCTCATCTTATTCTAATAAGACGAGCACAATAATTTCTGCATACTTCGCAAGCGTATCTGCTTGCCATTTTTGACCGGCCACCTTTCAAGTCTTTAACCAGTGCGTGTTGCCAGTGATGACATATGGCTCCGAAACGTGATCGCTCACAATGGGTCAGAAGGCTTAATGTCACCCAAAGAGCAATAGAAAGGGGCTATGCTCGGGGTTTCCTTGCGTGATCGAATAAAAAATGAAGATATCCGCAGGAAAACTAAGGCTGCCGACATAGCACAAAGAATTGCCAAACTTAAGTGGCAATGGGCAGGGCACACTGCTCGCAGAACAGATGGCCGTTGGGGCCGAAAGGTTCTGGAGTGGCAACCGCGTACCGGAAGATGCAACGTTAGAAGGCCCCCTACAAGGTGGACCGATAACCTGGTGAAGGTAGCGGGAAACCGATGGTTGCGGGACGCGCAGGAACGTTCGATGTGGCGACGCTTGGAGGAGGCCTATGTCCAACAGTGGACGTGTATCGGCTGAAATGATGATGATGATGACCTTTCTAGAATAACCTTTTCATTTTCTACCAAGACAATATTTTCACTAAAGTCCAACAGATATATTTGTTAAATGTTGAAGTTTTATCAGTGGCTGAATACACCTTGATTTCCTAACGAGTCAAGAGTTTACAAGACTTCAAAGTCGGACAGCCTTCTGCTACTTCAAAGTAAGAACACGTACATCTTTTGGCATCAATGCAATTCTACAACACCGATAAAATTTTACCGTTATATTTCTGCTTGCTCAGCTAACCGGTATTTCGATTCATATTCCCTTCGATATTGTCACAAACGGGCTTTTGAACCGTTTCTTATCTGAAAATTCAATTCCTGGTGGTGCGACCTTTCCATAACTTGTGTTCAAATCTTCGCTTGGATTCCTCTGAATATGAGTGCCGGTCCTCGATTCAGAGGGCAATTTTAGTTACAAATGCTAGAATTGAAAAATATGTTTATCCTCGCCCGAGGGTTTGGATGTAAATGAAGGGACGATATTCAAAATTGATTGAGTTTAGAAACGTGATATGTTTTGAAAACCAATTAAACAGAAGTAACAAAGCCTTTTGTCGGTATTAACCTGCTACGTAACAACACATTATATTATAAAATCCATCTGTAATGTCGTGGGTTAAAAACAGATCGTGTTAGTACCGACGATAATGACCGCTTCAAAATATTCATTAACATCCATTACAACCAGGGCCCGTTCTAAAGGGGGGGGGGGGGGGGGCAAGCCGGGCCTTTGCCCTAGGCGGCAAAAATGACTTATTCCTAGCTTCCAACCTAACCATCCACACCTAAGTTGTCAGGTTGAGAATTTTATGTGCCACCTTTCAACCTACTTCAGGTTGGATAATTGGGTCCGGACCAAGCCCAAGTCGCCGACGGCGCGCACTGTTGTCAGCAACAGCAGGGACCCAGCCGGGTCGAAGCCTACTGGGGCCAGGGTTATCCGAAAGGGCACTCGAGCCCCGGTATGAAGGCTAGAAGGAACGGGGTGGGTCTTTTAGTCAGTAAGAGTCTGACACTATCTCCCGCTCCGCCCAAAGGCGGAGGATGTCAATGCATGATGCTGAAAATTATCTTTGCCCGGAGCGGCTAAATAGCTATTTAACCGCTCCGGGCTATCGGGGCCCTGATTACAACCATACTAACAACGCAAAACTGAATACAAATGTACCCACGACACGTGCAAACACAAAGATGTAAAGTTCAATATCCATGCGGTACAAATACGTCCACAAACGTGTTTATCCACAGAGCTCACAAAACAATTCTGTCACAAACGAAAAAGGCAGCGATAATTTCCTTTCAACGCGCCACAATCGCATCTCTACATCTCGAGGCTTGATGGATGCTGCGTCCGTGTAGACAGAGCTTTGGAACTGTTTCCACGAATAGAAAGAGACTGCATTTATCAATGTCTCTCTTAACTCCTTCAGTTTAAGTGACGGTTTGAAACGTATTTTATTGAGGTTGGAAGTCTTCAAAAGACTTATCCTGTTTTAGGGTAGAGCGACAAGGTAAGACTCACCTATGCATACGGTACTTTATTTACACTTTGCGTTCTAGGGTCACAATAACTCTTTTAAACTTTCCCGCAGTCCTAGTAGGCATCTGATATGCTGAAGATACGTTATTTATCGTCTGAAGAATTCTCTTTTGAAACGAACAATTCTCCAGATGAAATTCGCAATCAAGAGAACATATTACTCCTACGCAATCTAGACCTGCCTGAAATACGACTTCCAGAGCTTTGAGTAACGAATTTCCAGCCACCTGTATGTACCGAGCTCATATTTCAAAAGCGACAGTTCCCTAGTTTGTTGTTCTAGACTTCAACAAGTAAAGAGGAATGAGTTTACGAGTCTACGGACTTACAGATGGGAGTTTCTGCAGTTTTGATATGCAATTTCGAAACAAGTCGTTTAGCCGATTAAATATCAATTTCATTTGTAGAAACAGCCTGATTTTTGCAATAACAGTAACAAGAACTCGGAAATGCTAAAGAGCACGTTCAAACGAACTCTGTCTTTATTTTTACAAAATACAACAAAGGAACTTTGCAATTATTTTAATAAAGAAATCGAATGTAATAAGAGTTTATGAAATAACGTAATTTTACGGTATTATTTGCTGACTCGCGATGTGTAATAAATGAAGACACGATAAGCAATTGAAATAATTAGAAGCCAATTAGATTATCTATAGAATTTGGAGAATGAATAAAGTACATAATATGTTGCAGTAATGAAGAAATACTACGCAATAATAATGATGCAAAAGTTGTGTGTATAACGACCATACGAAGATATTCTCAATTCAATCAATGTTCCGAAAAGCTCGATTAGGTACTCAATAGATCGTTAGATCCTTAACTAGATAACGACAGAAGTGTCTCCAAAGTCAATGAACATTAGAAAACAACAATAAATGTTCAATGAGGAGACAATCGGAACGAATCACTTAACTTAATTTTGAAGACTAAAGTCTGTTATGCAAAGCAGAAACTCTGTAAACATTGACAAATAACTTCGTTCATCACTTAACATTCAGTAATGGCTTTGGTCCCCTTCAAGTAGTCAACCTTTCAGTCAACGGTAGTGACAGTTCCAGTGGAATCTGAAAACTATTTACTCCATCAGCCCTTTGTCAAGTTAGGAGTTATTAGAGACATAGGTCACTCTGTCTCATTTCTATTAAAATTGTTGTAAATGATAGGCATATTTGTTTACATATGTCAGAAAAATTAATCGTTTTGCTAACCAATAGAAGCATTTAGTTTTGTAATGCCAAATTATGGCTTAAAGATTTGGCCAATTCGACCTGCTTGGTACACCTAACGGATGCCAGGGTCAGTGGACGAAGCGCTGGAGGATACGCTTCATTACCAGTAATGATTCACGAGATTAAATTACCAATAACGATCCGTAAAATAAAGGAACTGGAAAAACTAATAAATTTCATAATCGATCACACAGTATCAATATTAAAACGGTCATTAATCACCCAGCAAGCGATCGCTTAACAAATAAGTACTGATTTCGGAAATCTCGCCTATTTCTAGACTATGGATTCGTTGTGCTAGTTCACAATAGTCAGGCAATAGTTTTTCAGGCAGTTACGAATACTAGCGAAACAAAATGTAGTTATTTGGTTGTGAATTGATTACTTCTTATCTTCTGCTTTTCGTATTAGATTTGGCGGATCGTTTGGTGATAAAAACTATATTTAGTTAAGTATTATAATTCTATTTGCGCTCAAAATTTTACACATTTCTATGTTTGCAACTTTGTTACAAAGCTTTGACATCTGTATTTCCGTCATCATAGATCCTTCTGCATATATAGTGCAAAAATTCGTTTAGAAGATTACTTGTCTTTAATAAAATATCCTCACACTCGTTCTAATTATATTCTTCCCAGCTAAATTCAACTTCAACTTCAACTCTTAATAAATGGCCTTTGTGGAAGACACAATTTTGCCAATAAGATGTGCGGACTGTTAATAAACCATCAAACGTTGGAGAACATCGTCATTTTTACTGTTCCTGTTTTGAACTTCAACCTTTGGTCGTTGCATTGTTTTCACTTCATTCTAGAAAAATAGAAACAAAAAATTTTCTTTATGGCCAATAACATATTTATATGTTTCATATGACATTTGAAGTATTTTTTGTTGTGGCAACATTACCCAAGACGTCAGACGAGGCAAAGGCGTGACTATTGATTTGTTAACAGCCTTCTACAAAACACGCTTTCGCTAAATGATATGCAAATCAACATATATCCAATTCAAACGCTATTTTCAGTTAATAGGGTAAGGATAAATTAATGCAATCCATGACGCCAATAGTTAGCAAACACAAAAGACTGGTCAAGCGATATTAAACTTTATTGCATAAGTTATTATGACCGTTATAATTTAATATGGGATAGATACGATGATCTAATATATTGTGTTCTAATATTTATGTAAGGACTTAGTGGATTTGCAAAGCCTTGGCATTGTGTGTTTATAGTAAGGTTTAAACGGAATGTGGGTCAAACAAAACGTGTTGTTTCACACACATAAACCTGGCCTTAATACTTGTTTCGAACTTGAACTGTAAATGCTAGGTACTGAAACGAATTTATGAGATCAAACAGTAGATAATTCAACGTTGATACTGGCAACACAAACGAGGAAAGTAAAAAAAGAAATATGCGAGGAATACTAAGTGACTTCGCGGAAAACCATTATGATTTTTTCCCTTTTCCTTAAACATCATAGGGCAATCAGATAAGTACAATAGCTCAGTTATAACCATGTTTTATTTTCTACTTCTTAAAGTACGAATGTGGGTTTATTTGAAAAGTTTTTCATACGAATATACATTTAGAAAAACATCTAGACAGGTTGGTACCAACGGAGTCAGGCGCTCAAAATTTAAATGTGAAAAAAAAAAGTGATTACAGGGGTTTGTCCTGTAATAGTAGTTGTTCAAATTCACGTTTACTGAAAGATTGACAATGAATTTAAAGACTGTACTACGAAAGAAAAGGTGACGATTCTTATTAGCTGATTAATTAATAAGTCTTTATTGAGAAACGGTTTTTTTCATAACAAGCTTTTTTTGGAAACCCGAGGTCCTGGGACTTAAGGCAAAGAAGGAACATAGGTGTCGTTTTAGTCAGTGGGAGAGAGTAAGTGGGACAAAGCATTGGATGATTTCTCAACTCAAAAAAGAGGCCCAACAGGGTCCAACCCCACTGGAGCCAAGAGTCTGCTTCTGGTAGGAAGGCTCGGCCCCAGTATGAAAGGCAACGAAGTAACGGGGTGGTTTTTTTTAGTCAGTAAAAATCTGACACTACCTCCCGTTCCGCCTAAGGGCGGGTGATGTCATTTAAATGATTCTTATCCACTGAAAAAAAAAAACAAGTTCATTCAAATGATTTGAAAGATTTTCCCGAGACAAACACACACACAAACACTTCAAATTAAATAAAAGCTTGTAAAAAAAGAAATAAACAAACCTTCGCAATTCGTTCGGGTGCCCTTGACACAATTGTGAACTTAGCGACAATGACACGACATAAACCACTGATGCGGGTAGTTTAATTGAATACTATCATCGTATTATTATTTCGCTTAACCTTCCAATCGATTCATCATCGCGTCGCATCGTGAATTCGTGACTCATTTGAAACTGAGATTCGGATATTAAATTGATTAGTTTGTTATGCAAAAATAATTTCAACAGTAGGGTAGGTACCTACTAATAATAATTAATACAAAGAATGTCATTATCATCATCATCCTGATTCGTGCCCTTGTCTTGTGTTATTTGGGGTCACCGGAATACATTTTTTTCTTCTATTCTGTCCTGTCATGACCGTTGCTATCCACTAACTCTCTTTTCTTTCTATCGCTACTTTCAAACTTTCTCTAATAGGTACTCATTTCTCACTGTATGTATTCTCGTCACACTACAAATCCATCTCAACATTCTCATCTCTACACGCAATCTTTTTTCATCCGTCTTTTTCACAGCCCAAAATTCTGCTTAACTAATACAAAGAATATAAAGAACTAGTTAATTCCCGCGACTTCGCCCACGTATATAAAACATAGACTATGTTTTACTCTGGAATAAAGCTGGTTTCTATCGGTGAAAAAATTTTACCAAACCTCCAAAACAAACTTTATTAGTGTAGATGAAGTCAGAAAGTAAATGTTTCAATTTCTAAATAAATTACGGATAGATCCTCGGAAGATATTACGGTAGAGAAAAATGAAGTAGATACCTAATAGACTAGGCACGAGGCTGGATAGAAATTAGAATGAAATGCTTGCAGCCCATGCTGGAAGTGCACAAAATAAATAGCAGGCGTACAAGCCATGGAATGTTTTAGAGATACCATGACCCTGGAACGCAAAGGGCACCTGAAAGACACAGATGGGTTTTAGTCAGTTAGAGTTTTAACGCCTTCTCGTTCCACCCTGAGCGAAAGAAGTCATTTGATAATTTTCCACCTCAAAAACGGCGCTTAATTGGTTATGAAACGTTGAAGATAATTCAAATAAATATTATTACTATAGGCTCTTCAAAGCATAGATAACATTTAATATTAATGAAGCAGATAATGCATTATGTCATATCACTACTCACAAGATAATATCAATTGATATGACGCGCTAATCGATACTATCACGAACGTACGTGTTTAACCAAAACAAAATGTATCAATGAATTTATCAATTTCACTGAGGCATTGAATGAAGTAAGCATTTATACGACTATAGTAATGTCTCTTAAAAGTGGGCCAATGTTAAATCGACTTTATTCAGTTAAAACTAAGTGTTCAAATTGAACGTCGGCGTAGCAATTTATAAAAATCTCGCTCAACTAATGAACAAATGAAATGATTCAGCGTTATGCAGTGGCGGGTTAGCCATATAGCAAGAGTAGCAAATGCTACAGGCCACGCGCATTCAGGGGCCCAGCTCGTTTCAGGATCCTGCACTTAAATGCAAAAGATATCTAGTCAAAATACATATTATTATTACAAATCCGAATGATTATTTCGTTGAATATGACAGTCAATCTCTTAGATTTCCCTCATTTTGTAATTTCCTCGTATCTTTTCCAATCTTAAAATCCACCGGTTTATTGAAAATGAGAATAACTATTAGATAAGTTTAAACAGGGGCCCCGTGGTCAAATTTGAGCATAGGCGTAGAGTAGCCAGCCTTTCGGTGTTTTACAGGATGCATTTTGGAGAGTGTGCGCAGGAATTGCATGACTTGATTCCGCCATCGCAATTCTACCATCGGACAACCCGACGTACGGCGAATATTCACCCTTACGTTGTTGAAACCTCTACGGTCCGGACTAAGCGTTTCGCCTCGTCGTTTATACCGCGTACGTCGAAGGACTGGAACAGTCTGCCTGCTGCGGTCTTCCCGTCCGATTATAATTTGGGTGTCTTCAAGGCTAGAGTGAATAGGCTCTTAATAAACTAGTGCGCCTCACCATCAAAGGTTGCATCGCTACTTACCATCAGGTGGGATCGCAGTCAAGCACTAGTTTATCTGAATTAAAATAAAAAAAAAAATTTGCGCGCTTGCTTAATTCATTAAGTAAATCTCAAGCAAACGCGCCCGTTCACTCTCTCATTGCTTTCTATTGTTTCTATTATGGTACCTATTCGAAAGATCCGCCACTGCCATTATTCATAGCTTATTCAATTAGAGATTTTATTATCTTCAAATCAACATGAAATGATAATTTTATCAGCAGTAGGTATTTACTTTATTGTACACCAAAATTGTTTCATCTTTCAGTTCTTTTTTTATTAACTTGATTTTATCTTGGTGTGGCATTTAGGTCAATAATGTTACCTACTTTCTTAATGTAACTTTCTGTTTCTTCAATTAGGTATAAGGTCTCTTTGAAATTGTAATTCTATGTGTAAGCTACACGCAATCTTCATGAGGTCAAATGTCAAAGACCTCGAAATGGATAGTAACTATATTATTACACAAGTGGTCTATTTTTAGCAAATTTTACGGTCTTTTTGTACTAGGCGGAAAATGATCAAAAAATAACAGCAGGTCTGCTGGAAGAAATTTCATTTAAAATAAGCAGCTTCATTGTGCTTTTCTATGTGTTTGTTCTTTTCGTTTTGTTGTTTATGTGTACATAAATAAATACATAAATAATAAGTTCTCCGGGTCAGGGTGGAGTAACAAGGAGTGTCTCTGACTAAAACCCATCATCTTTTGCGTTCCTAGTCACTCTTTCAAACAATCGCGCAAAAAATTAACCGTAGTCAACGATTACTTTATTCAATAACGTACCTATTGTTTATTATATAACATAAGTAAAGCCTTGTTCAAAAGCGTGACAACTTTTGTTCATACGCGTTATAACTTTTGTTCATAAGCAGCATTGACTGTACCTTGAAAACACTAGCTAACAAAGTTTTAAAACAGTCAACGTAAAACTAAAGCGGTATCTTCCGCAATCTACATAACTGGTGCAGCATATTTGCTTTGGCAGACCTCGGTACGTGCTTAAAGGTGCACACAGAGAATTAAAAGCTAAGCTTGATCTAGGAACAAACTCTCTTAGAACAAATAGACTACTAACCACGTCCAGCTGAAAACAAATAGCAGGATAGTTACGCGATAAAATACTGCAAGACCGAGTGATATCGGAAAAAAGGGAGAGATAAAATATTTTCTGTCGCAATGGCAGTAAGGTAATAAAAATAGAACACTTGCGAATTCAACGCCACATCAATTTTATAGGAGTAGGTAGGTACAGCCGTCCGTGAGTGGAATAGGGAGAGAATTGGGAGCAAAGAACGCATCGCTTTAAACAACATTATGTCATATCAATGTCAGAACAGAAAGGTCAATGCTATGTTGTGAACTTATAATCATAACAGTCGATTTAAAGGAAAATTACGTCGATACAGAGCCGTGGGAACCGCCATATGTTTTTCTATGACAGAACATCGAGAAACTAAATTAACCTTCACTTTCCAACAGTTCCTGAGTTCTGCTTTCAGTTTCAATAACGTAGTTTATTTATTATCGATTTTATGTAGGATTTACCTCTTTATTTTATGTAATTACTCAATCAGATTGACATTTAGAGCTTATTGTTTATACATTTATCCGAGTTTATTTTCCGTAGTCTTGACAGAGCTGATTCCAATCAGCTCTTGAAGAGTTTGAATCAGTAGTTATCTTCAAATGGACTTAGAATATACATAGGCCTTTTTTATTTAGAAGCTTTTATTTAACTTGCAATATATGCATGGTAGGTTTGTTTAGAGTAAATGCAAATGCATTTTGAGATAGTTACTCCTAACCCGCGCGCCTCAAGGAACTGTCAGCAACAGCAGGGGCCCAGCTGGGTCGAAGCCTACTGGGGCCAGGGTTAATTCGAAAGATAGCTTAAGACACGGTTCCGAGGCAATGAAGGAATAGGAGTGGGTTTTCAGTCAGTAAGAGTCTAACACTACCTCCCGCTCCACCCAAGAGCGGGGGATGCCATCAAATGATTTTCCCACCACGAAAAAAAAAATACTAACTAGACCTCACCTATATTCCTTCAGCTGCCCTTTGGTTCTACATTCCAGGGCCACGGTGATACCTTCGAACATTTCCGCAGCCGCGTAATATAATCCTTAGAATCCGAATTTGTAGAAATACTCAATTCTAATTAACAAACTTTCTCATACGCAGTTCGAAACTACATTTAATAGTTCAATTTATAATAACACTGTAAGTCGATTATGACTAGTTTATCGTGTCAGTAAAACAGCTTTTACCTATTAAAACATACTAGTATTTTATTGTTTCGTATAATATATTTAGCTGGTTTTTAACGAATTTGCTTTATTACTTCCTAGACAGGAAGAAGAAACGTAATGATCAGAGGTCGGAATTATGTAGAGTTATTTATGTACTTATGATATGAAAGAAAAGGTAGTTAGTGACAGTTTGACGGGTGACAGGGCAGAATGAAAGAAAAAACGTTTTGCGGCGACCCCCAGTAATATGGGATAAGGGCAGGAAGAAGAAGAATTTATGTACTTATACTACAAAAGAATAATGTGGATAAGTCCCGAGATTAATTTAAAGAGCAGAATTTTTTTATGGCTCAATCAGATATACAGCACAAAAAATTTCTTACAACACTAATGACGAGAAAGAGGAAGTGTATACAGTTAACCAACCTCACCTTAGTTGGCGTACAGATTATTTTTTCAATTAAAAATACGAATGCCAATTGTATTTTAATTAATAATTATTTTTGTTTTATTAGTCTTAACCTATCTCTGAGGTTTTTATTATCATTTATTTGTAATATTGTTTTTTGGAATTTTTCAGTTGCAAGTACATGAATCTATCTTTTCCGACCTCTGCTAATGATCAGTAGTAAGTAGTATTTATTTTATAAATAGGTTTAAAAAAAAAAATCACCTATATGCGTTCATTTAACCTTTCAATTGTGATAATTACAGACACAATTGAAAGACAATAGGTGCGCGAACGCCGGCGTTCGCTTGGGGTTTAATGAATGAAATTAGATGGGGCCGATGTTTCCTAGCTACCATTGAAAAATATCGAAATAAACTCAAAAATCAAAGTCTCTGGTGAAGTCCATACAACAAATGAGATTGTACCATACTATACAGGGAATCTTAGTCTGGGACCCAGGTAGCGTTGCCAAGAGTCCAAATGAAGCTGGACACGGTCAGGCTTTTAAATTGTGTATTAGGCCAAATTAGGCGGAGTTCGGCCAAATTAGGCGGAGCGCGGAGTCCGGCCTTGGTTAGGTTTCTTACATTTGACTATTATTTAGATTTGTCTCTGTGTTCTGTCTTACCTTGTATCGTTTGCACAAGCGGAGCGGACTAGCAGTAATGTTAGACAATTTTATTGTTGCTTCGTAGAATTTAAAATAATCTATAAAAAAGGCGTTCTTTACTTTAAAAAAAAAATTGACAGTCTTTTTATCCAAAAGTCCGACTATGCTGGCTGGCTTGTCCGACTTTTCAGTTTTGAGACCTAGACCAAGGGAAATTGTAAAAAAAACCTAGCATTAGAAATTGTGTCTCGTGAAAATAAACCGAATAAAGTTTTTGTTGCTATTTATTATTCTTTTAATTTATTACATAGGTAGGTAAAGCCGAAATAAGGAAAATTAAGTACTTAGGTACACGACAATGAAAATGTTTCATTATATATATCATATAAATGTAGTTATATGGGCGCTTAGATTAAGGAAATTGACGGTTTCATGCTGGTTTGACAAGAAAAACGACGAATTGAAAGGTCACGTCAGATATTTAATCAAATAAACAAGTTATCCGTCTTTGTTACAAGTAAATCACTCAATCTACTGATGAGAATAGAATATCCAGGGTCGAATTAAATTATAGCTAGGGAAATTCCGTACACGTGATGGTTTTTTTTTATGGTGGGACTTGGTGGAATATGGCGTTTATTCCATGGCACGAATTCACGTGGATCCACAACCAACCATCAATAAATAAACATTATTATTATCTCGTCACTTCTTCTGTCAACTATGGGGATTGAAGAGCTAAACGAGATGGAGTAGCCAGTCGCAAAAATACGACCCTGGTGAATATGACGCGAAAACACTCGTCGGACCAATCCGACACAAGCATTTAAAGGATTAATGACTAGTTTTTTTTTTATTAAATCGTTAGTAGATTTCTACACGTACCTATCGTCTTATTACAATTGCCGTCACGGATCTTGAGCGCTGGCTTCAAGTTGCGCAGAAGTCTAATATTCAGTCTCTTTAGTGGTGCGAAGTGAGACGCGGGGGCGGGGTGTGTCAGTGGTTGGCTCGCCGCGCCGCTTCCCTGCGTTGCTGCATGTATCTAACAACGAAGACGTTTGGCTCGCCAATGTATGGAATGCGCAAAGCGATCCCCACTCTGACGCCGAGCGCTCAAGATCCGTTTCGGCAATTGTACGTCTGTGTTCGATATCTAATTTAATTTATCAGACGTTTCATTCAGTATTTAGACTTAGTCATCGCTAACTAATTTAATCTGACCCAGTATTTGGTCTTTGTCACCAAAGATCGAGAGTCAATTGGCTATTGAGATGCAAGTTAAGATGCAAACCACTTGAAATGAGACAATTGGGGACAACCAATACACAGGTAGATATAAATTTATCTTCTTAAGAGGCTCCGTTTCCACTCTCCTATCGTCAATATCGAGCATGGTTTAAAAGCTTGTTGCTACATCTAACGCAATCCAACGCGATGTTCGATGAAAAGGCAATGCAAGAAATGAGAGATAACACTTGAAAACTCTTTTGGCATTTGGTAATTCCGTGATTTACTCGAATATTTCACAAAACTTGTCGCCGTTCAAAATCACGATTAAATGAGCAAGGCTTCTATTTATGAATTTTTTATATTTTTAATATATGAGTGCATTATGGAGCGCTCAAATTCACGTAAAAAAGCAGATTTTCAGAGGTCTTTAAGTATTAGAATTTTTTTACACAAATATATGTATTGATTTCTATAGAAACCTAGATAGACAGCTGATGAGAAGATAGCTGTGTATCCAAATATCTAGAGAAAAATGTGTAATAACATCATAATCACGTAAGAGCTGTTGTATGAAAATGTACCTCGAAAAGGACGCTCTTAAGACTACCAATCTCACTTAAAGCAATCACGATCGTATCATAGTATTTGTATAGGTTAGTACCGCGATCGATTCCATCGTCCGAATTCGCAGAAAATCAAAACCATTTTCGACAAACACTGCTTGATTCATTTCCTGCCTCAATTGGATCCAAATTCATTTGTGCTCCCGTTCATAAGCTTCATTTAGCTAATTAAGTTCCACAAATATTTGCCCAAAGTAGTCATGTGTTAACTAGTTAATTACCAAATAGTTTGACCGAACAAAACTTTAGGTAAGACCGCTAGGTATTTACTGGGTTACAGGCTTGTCTATTAACTTCAAAGAGGCGGGCTTTTTTTCAGTGGGGTAATCATTAATTGACTTATTCCGCTCCAGGTAGAGCGAGAAGAGTGTTAGGCTTTTACTAACAAAAACCCACCTGTGTTCCTTCGGTTGCGATAACTTTTTAGAACAATCCCGCAACTTGCCACAACATCAAGGCAGGTCAAAAACGGCGTCTTAAACTGGTTCCTGTCAGATTTTTAGAGACGGCAAAGGACAAAGTTAATTGGAAAATATTGGAGGGATCTTGGCCTAATACTGGAACAAAAAAACCACAAAAATAAAAACAAAACATACATTAATTTCGAGCCTTTCATTCAGTACGATGCAAATTGCTTAGATTTTAATCTCAATGCAAAGAAAGCCGCCACATACGTATATTGGGCAATGTTTAACAAGATTGAGACCACTGCACCGGTTTGTAGTATACCTTGCTCTTTATTGTCGGTCAATGAGAAAACTTAATAAGTTGGCACACAAACCTGTATGAATTACGAAGCAAATGGCTGCAGTTCAATGATTTGCTTACATTATGTTGTAAATTAATTAGTTGTTTGGCGCTTGTTCAGTTTTACTAGTGAAAGCTTTCGGTTGATTGCATCGTTAGCATATGAAGCTATTAACAGGGTGCTTGTAACTTATAACTTTAATTACTTGGATGGCTTTCTCTGATCAATTTATCCACCTCTTTATTTTAATCTTATATACAGCATGTAACTGGAATAATACACACCCTTAAACACCTAAACTAGAAAATTGTGTGCCTCACCATCAACGATTGCATCACTGCTTACCATCAGGTGGGATTGCAGTGAAGCACTAGTATCTATCAATTAAAAAAATATTAAGTTACAATCATATTTTAAACACAGCAAACAATATTTTACTTAATTGTTTGCTGTGCAGGCAATAGGTAGTTATTTTTAAGAAATTAGCTATTCTAATTGTAGTAGGCAAATAATACGAAATCGATGCACTTACATTGGTAGCGCATCGATATTGGTATCTGCGCACACGCACACGCAACACGCTAGTGACACAAACAAGAATTTTCAAGAACTTGATTATTATTTTAGGATAAAAAAATAACCTATCTTAAAAATAACTGTACCTAATCGATTCGGTAGTAGAACGTGTGTCATGTTGATGGGAATCTCAAACTAAAAAAGAATATAAAATTTTAATGGATATTTCATACTTTATTTTCTTATCCATTTCTATCACTGGCTCTAGCATTATCCATGTTCTTGAAAACCTTAAAAAATTTATGGAACCTGTAAAGACAAATGACTAACCAAGAACATGCATTTTGGTGAATATCATTTTTTTATTTTCAATTTTGATGGCAAAATCGTTACATCAGTTTTCGTGAAAATTAGTAACCCAAGTCCCTAAATTGAGGAAAAAATTTCTTCTCTTCTGTTTACGCTAGAATTAGGGTCCTGGGTCCCTAATTTTCACGAAACTAGAAAAAAAAAAATTGTTACCAAAGAATAATCTGAAAAATGACCCATTTAAGAGATTATCAATCGAATCGCCTTCAAAAAATAATTTAAAAAAATGTGTATTTACAATTATACACTCATTTAATAGATCCATCAATCGAATGACAACGCATTATTACAGACATTTCGATTAAGATACCTATTGCGCAGGCCCATAATTGCGTCTTGTTCGTGTTATATGCAACGTGTATCAAACAGGTACATATCAAATCCAGCCAGATGACTAGATTAAGAGCAACTCTGCCGCAGACGCTTATTAAGGCGGAATTGCTTGTAGTTTAGCGTTCACTTTGGTTATGATCTAAGATATTACTAAACTCTGTCGTTAGATGTTATGTAAGTACCTACCTAATACTTAAGTATGCTGTGTTAATTTGACATCAAGTCATGAAACTGCAAGTGAGATAAGACATAGTAAAGACATGTGTCACAGGCTCACAGCATATCTTATTGAAACTTGTTTTTCAATACTCTTACTAGAAAATACGCTCTTGTCCTTACCTCCAATATGCAAGCAATTTACTGTTTCCCATAAAAGTGCGGAAAAGTGTGCGAGTTCGACCTGCCACAATTTATTATATATATCGCGTCAAGCTAGGCGCTAAACGACCCCCCGGGGTCAAGCGTCAACCCCTGTTTATTTATATCTTCGTTCTACTGGAAAGCGTCGTTTGATACACGTGGAAATTTGTCACTGCAGCACTCGCTACATAATACCCTCGCCTACAGCTCCGGCGAATTTCAACACGGTCGCAATGACAAACTTTCTCCACTTGTATCAAAACGTAAATGTACGTGTAATATTTAATATACTATTTATATGTTACTAAAATTATAGGTTAATCATATTCTTCTTTTCTTATTTTCATAGTTCCAAATGAGTGAATCAGAATAGAATGATAGGAATACAAAGACTGATAAGAAAGATTAGAAGCAGCCATTCGCTCGGAAACTTGAGAACTAATCTCAACGAACACTAAACAAACATCTGGCTGAGAATCCATCCCCGGACAGAATCCTACTTACTGTTCCTTGAATACCAGAAAGTTTCCGTTTTAATCTCGAGATACGAACCAAAACTTTGGACACGTCATCATAGTAAAGAGTAAACATAAGTACTAGTTGTACTAGGTCGTTAAGAGGGCCCTTTCCGAGTCGTCTATCATCAACATGAGCATGGTTTAAAAGCATGTTGTTTCATCCAACGCAGCATTTAACAAAGAGGCGATTCGAAAAAAGAGAGGTATCGCCTGAACGCTCTGTGTCAGTAATTCCGTCACTCACTCGAATATTTCACATAACTTGTTCCAGGAAATGCGTGTTTGTTTCAAAAACCTTACAAAGTTGTGGATTTTTCTCCATGTAATGTTCGTCATTCCAAATCTCGATTAAATGTGCAAGGTTTCCATGGTAATATTCTCTACTTTTTCAATTTATGAATACATCATAAAGGGCCAAATTTCACGTTCACAAATTTTCAATTTTCAAAATAGAGGAATTTTAGAGGTCTTTACCGGATTAGTTTGACACAAATTTTTGATTTGATTTCAATAGAAACCTAGATAATACCCACAAGCTGTGTCTACAAAATATATAGAGAAAGATGTGTAATACCGTCATAATCACGTAAGAGCGGTTGTATGGAAATGTATCTCGGTATGGCTGCTCTTAACAACTTAGTACTACAAAACTTTAACTTCTGCAAAATGTAAACTAAAAACTCCTTCGGTAGCAGGAACGCTTAGGAACTACAAACAGCCTCGTACGTGGTAGTGACAGATTTTTCAATGGGAATATTTACATGAAAATTCTTGAGCCATATTAATGGAGCAAAACTCTTAAATGCGGACACCTGGTCCAATTCGCCGGTAAACATCATTTCACACTCGGCTGAGAATAAATTCGATGGTGGAATTGCATTAAATTATACGAGTACATACTTGGCAATACGTAACTGCCTCTCTCATCTCTACTCTTGGGATTTTCGAATCGAAATTAAAAACCAGTGAATGGACTTGTTTGGGTGAAATACGATCATTTAATCAGCCATGTGGATACCATAATAAAAGCGGTTTAATATCTGGAACTGATATTCAATAACCGAGATGTTATCGAGACATTTCGGATTTGAATACAGATATTGGAATAATATCATATGTTTACGGTTTACTGATAGGAATAGATAGGAAATTATTTCGGAATATCTGCGTTTGGGATAGTTTCGATTACGGAAAATCGAATTTAAAAATTATAAAAATAAAATAAAAATAGCAAGATTTGACTTTTATATAATCTAGTCTAGATTATCATTTGATTGGCTGGATAAAATCAACAAAAAACTGATATTTCGACTCCGTCTTTCTCCGAAACTGTCTCAAGCTTGCATATCGGTTATTTCGTAACGGTTACAGATATTTTAGGTTCAATTTCCCATTCAAGACAAATTTTTGTGTGATAACGATCGTTTGTTCTGTGTCTGGGTGTATGTGTATATATAGTACGAGTGTAGAAAGATATAAGCATGTTTATCACTTGTCTGATTATGAGTATCACAAGCTCTGCTTAATTTGGGACTAGATGGCGCTGTGTGATAGATGAGTAATATTCTATATTATTATTATTTTATTTCGGATATCCGATCATTGCTGTTTCGGTTTCAGAGCTTCGTAATAAACCTGATATGAAATTATAATCTGTATTCTTCGGTCACATGAGATATTTTATGTAGAAAATATTCTTCGGAGAGTCCACAAAAGCGAAGTTAAGTTTTTCCGAGATAATAACGAGGTTTTTTCCTGATTTCCTCAATTTGTAAATACGAGTATTTTGTTCTTGATGGATTACATTCCTATGAGTCTTGCTATCGATAGTAGATTTCTGCACAGTATTTTGCAATGATTAATATAGCCTTTTTGTATTATATTAGAAAAGATAATAAGAAATTTTGGAAAATTCGCCCATTGAGAGGATGAAACTAGTGTCCAAAGTTTGTATAGAAAAACATATGCCATCAGTTTCGCATATCAACAAGTAACTAGTATAAATTAAAGTTAACATTTTATGCATTGATGTTTACGCAAGTCTAGCTAGGGTAGGATTGTCACACGGTACTGAAACGTTGCACGTAACGTTATAGGTTCGCTTGGCATGAAATCATAACATTTTTTTCACTTTTTTTCTCACACAAATAGATTTCAACGGTAACTCTGTAATACATTACTATCACCCGACGTTGCGTACTACCGTAACTAACGGACCATATTATGGCTACAGACTTAATCAATTCGATACTTTTGCCTCTAATACGCTTTTCGAAAAGTACAATTAATTAATCATTCTGTCATTGCAGGTGGTCTGAGAATGACGTTAGTTTATTTCGGATCTAGCAGTCGTTCTTGATCATTAAAATGCCAGCGGATTGGCAAGCAAACAGCTTAAAGAATTATTCACTTAAAAACTATGCATTACGATCGCATTTTTGTACATTCCAACGTGTAAATAGAAATTTTAATAAACAAAAACATTGTTGTCGTCATCGGGTAGTTGCGAATTTTCTTGCTTTTTCCAAAGCATCGTAGAAAAGTACTTCTTTATTCACGTTTTCTGAATAGTTTTAATTGTCAAGAGCCAACTCCATGTGTTTGGCGCCATTTTTTTTTGTCTGTTCGCCTGACCACTACAGCTGTCGGCTATCGGTTTAACAGGCGACAGATTACAATCTGTTAATCCGATAATTGTGATAGACATCGTAATAAATCTGTACTTGTTTATTCACGTTTTCTGAATAGATTTCATTGTTAAGAGCCAATTCCATGCGTTTTGCGCCATTAAAAATCGTATATATCATTTCATTGCGCTTCAGCTTTTTTTTGTGGCCGCTTCTAGTATTTTTTTTTGTGGCCACTACTGGCTTTTTTTTGTGGCGGCTTTTTTTTGTGGCATGTGTCGCCCGTGGACACTAAATGTCATAGGCATCGTAGATAAGTCACTTCAGATATTTTTTATGACATTTAATTATTCAGGCTTCGCATAACTTTTTCTATTCTGCATGTAATGTTCTAATGTTGACCCTGACACGTCCTTTTTGATCATCCACCATCGAAAACTCAGGTTCGTCGGGTCTCATGACTAGAAATAGTTGATAAAAATTTAATAATTTTTTTAATTAATTCTGTAAAGCCTACTGGGGCCAGGGTTATCCGAAAGGGCGCTCGAGCTCCGGTATGAAGGCTTGAAGGAACGGGATGGGTTTTTTAGTCAGTAAGAATCTGACACTATCTCCCGCTCCGCCCAAGAGCGGGGGTTGTCATTGAATGATTTTTCCCATCGAAAAAAAAAAGTATTTATAGTCTTAAAAACTATCCAAAACCAACTAACAATTCTGTCAATCAACAACAAAAACTGTCCTCAAACCAAAATGGTGGAAAAAAAAGTTTTATAGGTAAAACAACATATAAAAATTTGCGTGAATGACAACTTTTGGCGAATACCTATGTCATTAAGTCAGTTATAGGTAGTAAATAAGTCCCAACTCCAAGTCTTTATTGTTTTTACAAGCTGAGAATTATTTACTTCGACTTTGTTTAACCTAATCCAGCTAAAAGCAAAGGTCAACGACTCTAAAAAGTCTATTTGTTTTCTTTTAGCAAACACAATGTTTATTTCGCTTCAAGGCAAAAGCAATTTTCTCGTTTTCTTAGCCTCTTTGTAACCTAAGTACTTAAATAATATATGATTCTAATGGCCGGAATTACTCTCGAGTTACTAAAACAACAACGGTTGATTAGATCAAAAGATTGATTACAGGAGATTTAGGCTTACCTAGAGAAATCTTTCGGAGTCTGAGATTCAATAGTTGATAGCTTTTTTATGGTGATAACCCCCGCTCTTGGGCGGAGCTGGAGATAATGTCAGACTCTTACTGGCTAAAATCCCACCCCGTTCCTTCGTGCTTTCATACCGGGGCTGAGCTACCTCTCGAAACTAACCCTGGCCCCGACCCAGCTGGGCCCCTGCTGTTGCTGACAACTCCATGAGGCGCGCGGGAACAGTGCGCGCCGTCGACGACTCGGACCGGACAGTTACCGGACGGTCGGACAGCGACCTACCTATTGCTCGCCATCCGCAAGCCCGCGAATAGTTGATAGATTATAGAGTAAATTTCATGCTACGGAAGTCTTTGAAAGAGTTACCGTGGCCCTAAAAAGCAAAGGGCAATTGAAGATACATGAGTGGGTCTTAATCAGCAAAAGATCTAAAGCACAAAAAAGTTATTTGATGCTATCGCACCACAAAAAAAACCACTTCGCCAATTAAACTGAACACGTCGATCACTCACTTCTAAACTGCGTTCAAAATATGTCAATGTCAATGTTTGGTGTCAATATTCTACTACAAAGATAATTCTGAATGCATTAGATGAGTCGGTTGCGTTCAATGTCATTGGTGAAATTGGCAGTACTGGCACCATACTAAAGCGAATTAGTATTTTGCTGCGGATGCTGGAGATGAATGAAAGTATATATTCCACACCTATCACTCAACGCCGTCTAGTCCCAAGCTAAGCAGAGCTTGTGTTATGGGTACTAGACAACTGATAAACATACTTATATATTTCTAAATACATACATATTATAGATAAATTAGACACAGAACAAATGATTATGCTCATCACACAAACATTTGTCCTGGGTGGGAATCGAACCCACGACCTCCGGCATAGCAGTCAGGGTCACTAACCACTAGACCAACAGGCCAGTCAAATAAAAGTTAATGAATAAATAATATTTATTTTACAAATAGTTTTAAAATCACTTTTACAAATCAATTTTTTCGTCAATTAAAACTACATTAGGCCAGTGTTTCCCAACTAATTATCTTGAGATGAAACACCGAAAAAAACTAAGAGGTCAAACAAGTACTGGTCAAATCATATGAGCACCATGCAGATTAGTGTCTGAAGGTCCTTGATGAAAGAACCACACAGATTTGAGTGGACCTGTCCAGTCAGTGCAAACATTTGTCAGTATTCGCGTAGCTCAACTCAGGACTAGCATAGTGCTTAAATATAATAGATTTGAGTAAATTATGGAAACTATCTTGATAAAGCCAACACTCCTTGCTTCATGATTTCCTCGTTAAACTTCTGCAAATGAATACAGAAATAAGTTTCTTAGTTCCAACAGTTGGTGTCACAACTATTGATCAAGATTCCAAATCCATATCAAAGTAAACTAAAATAGATTAGTTGCTGTTTCAGAGGTAATAGCTTTGGGTTTGACGTTTGCCTGTATTTTGAGAGAAATCTAGGGAACTGTTAATGGGATTCTGTCATAATATTGTGTACCAGCTAGACAGATGGATAACAAAGTGATCCTATTAAGGGTTCCGTTTTTTCCTTTTGATGTACGGAACCCTACATAGCAGATTTGGCCATCCTGTACATTAATATTTTATATAAAAATTAAAGAAAAAAAAACTGTTTCACATTTAAGAATTTTGATTTCATTCATTCATTATTTTTTTTTTCGTTTTGTTTTGTATAAAGTGTAGTGTAGTAAGCACAGGAGTTCGAACCTCAACCTTTTGAAGTAATTAGAGACACAATAGAAAGACTATAATAGAGTGAACCGGCGTTCGCTTGGGGTGTAATAAATTAAGGTGATATTGATAAAACCAGTACTTTTACACACAAATCAAAATTACTATATCAAACACAAACAAGTCCATACTCATCAATTAAATCGATATCCCATATTTACGCGCGGTAAGTTAATTGAATAATTACGTGCTGGGCACAGATCGCAACTGGGGTGTCACGGCCGGAAGAAAGCGGACACGACGGATGTCGGCAAAAAGTTATTGCATTATGGCCGACAATGTACCTCGATAGGGTTGCCATGTAATCGTGGCCTCTTTATTTTATGTGGCAATAAATAACAACGGTAAATTCTTGGGTTTGGCATGGACGATCATGTTATTCTGTGTAACATATTTCTGTTACTCGGACTGTCATAATAATGGCTGTATTTAAAAAAAAAAAGAAAAAAAATACACTTTTATCTTTCATAATCTAGTCCAACATTATGCAGTGAGCATTATGTGAAATAATTATTCATGCATAGCAACCCTAATTGCGATAAACATATGGAAAACATGCGTGACTGACAGGCAAGCATGACAGCGTTTTACATATGAATTAGGTTAATTAATACGCTAACTCGATGAGTGACAACTGATAAGCGTGCACTAGATTAGTATAAGTATTTCAAAACAGTAAAATGGACGGTGAACAATTTTCATAAACAGGTGTAGGTATATGAAAGTTGTTTATGAAAATATGAAAAATGTTCTAATATTATCGAAACAAATATTTTTGTGTTATTTATTATAGTGTGTGTGTGTATATTTATGACTAGGTTTTGCCCGCAGCTTCGCCCGCGTTTATAAAATATAGCTTATGTCACTCAGGAATAGAGCAGCCGTCTATCGGTGAAATAATTGTAGATAGCAAACGAGCCAGTACTTTCAGAGATTACCTAAAACAAAAAAATATAAAAACAAACTTTACCTTTTTATAATATTAGTGCACCTAGATAGTATATATTTCGTTGTATATCATATTATTTCATAGATAACTATTTTAAGTGTGCTTGTTTTCCTATTACTCTTATACACGGTGTATACATCTCTATTTTTTCCGCTCTCCTTCCGCAGGTATGCTAGAAAACACTTCTATAGAAATAAGCATTACCTTTACCATTTTTCTGTTTGGCTTCTTCTTGTCTCTGAATTTATGTGTGTACATTATTTTTTAAATAAATATACTACATTTAAACTTGACAATTTGATGAGCATGGCTACTAAAATCCAGTGTCGATAACTATAACATCTGTACGACATAGGCACCAGGGGTCCGATGCGCATCAATAACCTTAATAATATCTAGCTAAAAACTAGTAAATTTAAATGAACACTGAATTTCGTTGCTTACATAACGTCTTAAATTTTTTTAACTCGAAAAAGCTTGCCTAAAGATTTCTAAGAAAATAAAAAAAATAATTTGTAATCTACAAAACACGTCCGCCTCAAGTCAAGCGTCTGTAATTTTATTTCGTTTACTTGAAGGCTCTCATTTATTAATACTTACGAATTGAAGCGCAATTTAATAAAAACGAACTTTTTATTTTATGTTTTAAGCTGAAGAAACGATGATAGGTCGTACTCAATAAAACATATTACCAGATACCTAAGTCAGTATATATCCTCTAAGGAAAACAAAATGGGATAATATTTCACTAGCTTCTGACGAAGTGCCCATGTAGGCCTATGTGAAATAAAATATTTTGACTTTGACTTCACTAAGTATCTATCATATTTAATTAAAGTATCCAACGTTGTCTTTAAATTCAAATTCAAAATATTTTATTACACATAGGCTTACATGGGCACTAATAAAACATCAGAAGCTAGTGCACGGTTTTAAATTGGTCGTTTCCTATGGAGAAGAACCGCCAAGAAACTCCATGATTACTCTTTTTTAAAAAAACCACTTAAATATCTATTATATCTTTAACACAACAATCCAGAAAGTACTTTTATTAATACTTTCATCATCCACTATAAGAACTCGTTTAATGTTAACTATAATAATTTACCAGTAGGTATTATATAATAATCTCGTGACGGCTTGCAACGCTTTCGTCCCGTTTCAGCACTGAAGTCATCTATCGTGCCCACGAAAAACTAACCTAACCTCACCTCAACAATTCATACACTGTCGCAACGCTCAAGAAAAAGAAGCAAAACAAAAACAAAAAACTATTACAAATATAATTCGTAACTGATTGAGGCATGTGTTTATTTATTCAAATCTTTCAGTTGAGTACGTAGAATCCATTTCAAATTTTTAAAGGTGTTGACAGACATATTTACTAGGTAGAACGTGAGATAACTCTCCGTACTATTTACTGTAACGTCTTTAACTGTTTAGTTTCTTAAAATAATCCCTGACACTGAATCGCACATCTTCTATCTTTACGGTTTTCTAAATATAAGATTGGCGGCATCGCGACGCTTACGTCGAGAAAAGTATTTTTCTACCCTAAGTATTTACGTAATTTTGTTTCTTCAGACGAGAAGGTAATCTGGGAATTCGATGACGTCTGAATGGGCCGAAATAATAACAAATGAGATCGCTGTTTAAGAAGGAAGTTACGGCTGTTTACATTTTGGCGGAGACGCAAAATAATTTAAATCGTAATTTCAATTTCGTATTTGTTGATGAAATTAGGTAACCAATTAACACATCAATCAGTAACACAGTTGAGACTATTAAGAAATTCAATCGTGTCTAGATGATAGATAATATCAATCAATTATATACAGTGAATTCTGACATCATAATCCTTGGATACTTTTTTATTGGGTCGCTAAACTTGCATAAATTCGCCGTTAAATAATTACCACATTCAAATTATCAGTAATACAAACATCAACTACAGTTATTTGGTTATTAGTTGCCAATGGAGTTTGACCGACATCAATTTGGCATTCATGCAAATTAAAATGGCCACATTTCCAACTCACTAAACCACAAATTACAACTTCAATTTTTTGAAGTGGGTGTCTGTCACAATTAGGCCAAAGTAAAATATTTACGATAAATGTACTTTTGCCAGCGGTTTCTTACGCGTAAAACCACATAATCATCCCATGGCAACACACTCCCGATATCTAAATCCATTCAACCTTTAGAGCGTAAAAGAGACACATGCATCCACACATACAAACTTTCTCCATTATATTATTAGTTTGATACCTCATAATGTTTACAGGTAGTCATAATAAAAAAGAAAATTATGGTAGGATCAACGATGTACATAATAGCTCCATTAACTACTCCGCAAGAAACATAAAATGTAGATATATGAGTGTGATAACATAGAATGAGTAACGTAACAAGATATTACGTGATCAAACTGAAGACTTCCTAATGCGAAGTAGCCTAAGCATTAGTACTTACGTGGGGTGAAGAAATAACCTAACTAATACTTACTTACGTGAAACTCTTCGAAATAAAGTTAAGACGCCTAGTGCGAAGGTACAAGCAATAAGTTACGGTAAGACAACACTTGAACTTACGTGAAATGAATATATATCAGAAAACAAACGTGTTCTATTAGCAATTTATACCACGGAGGTTGGTTGTCTATGTTCAGACAATCAGTCTGGTGAGTTCCGGAAGAGACCAAGACCTCGTCAGCTTTTAAGTAGCCACCTAATCTAAGTTGCAGTCTCTTTTAAAGTTAGGTCACGTTTACTTTTTCAAGCTCGCATTTTAGAGACAGGGAAGAGACCCCTTGACAGGCTCTTTTCGGAAATTGAGGATTCATTCCTTCTAATTTCTTACGGGTCTGAGGATTTATCTTCCTTGCTTTTTATGGGGATTTCCGTAAGGATCTAGAGTGATATGTGGTGCTTATCCTTAAGGAAGTAGCTATAGCGAAGCTTAGATAAAAGCTATTAGGTCGATCCCTTCCTCAGTTGAATATCTCTATAACGCCTTTCGTTTTCGATAATCGGTAATACTTACCGCCAAAACAAACTAATCTTTCTTTATCCTTATGTAATCTCATGCAAATGCTTTGCTACGTGTTAACATGTCTGATTTAATCTTAGTCTAAAGAAAATCTTTTAAGCGCTTTAGTGATTGATGGAGGCAAGAGATTTACTAGCTTCAAATAGTAGATAACCAATATCTATTTGATCTTTAAAAGAAACATAGTAAGGAGTTCTCTAAATAATCTATTAAGGCACTCTCTGTATCAACCTCAATTATTTAAGTACTGACCCAAGTAGAGTAATACTGAAACAAAGATATCTAGAGTGTTTAAATGTTTCGACGTCGTCATGTTTAACTTTATGCAAAGTTGAACAGGATCAGTGACTGCCAATATTTGAAATATAAAGTAAACTTCTTTGATCTCAGTAAACAATGTAAACTTCCGACCTTGCCTTAATGTTTGTTCAACAATTTACTGACTAAACAAAACTCTAATAGGGTAGTTCGAAGTCTCAACCCCTTATACCAAACTAGCCTCCCTTTCGGAATCATATTAAATCCCTATGATAAGAAAGCAATAAAACGCAGTTCCATTTAGAAAATATTATTTGACTGAAAAAGAAAACGATTTGGAACGTTGTTCTGAATATTTCAGCGAGTGCATTAGAACTGGCTGCGGTACGTGCCAGGAATAAATGGGGATTATTACACGCTCATAAGACGAGAGAGAAAAGTGAGTGTTCGTGCATTACACATCGGAGAAATAAAAATTGAAACAAATAATGAGACATATTTTTTTAAATCCAGAGCTCAAGACGATAATTTATCATTCGTCAATGAGAGACAGATTTACAAAAATGATAGTCAAGTTTTAAGGATAATTTAGCTTCCTTTACTTGTATAATTGGAAAAACCAAACGTACAAGTGCATTATAAATCTCCACTTCCTTTACTTAATAGACTATTGTTCTTCTATACGTAAAACACTCTGTAAAATTGAGGTCGTCCTGTGTCCGAAAGCATCATTTACATCCTAACTACAATCATTGTCTGTAAAATTATCATTATCATACTCTCAGGGATGTTGGAATTTCGATTGTGGTTAGGAGAATTTGCCTATCAAATGCTCTGTTGGTTTATTATCGCTTATAGCTAACGATTCTCACAATTTTAAACGGGTTCACTTTAGCGCATAGTTTCATATCATCCAGATATAGTAGCTTTTTTATTCAAAAAATATAATTTTTCAAATAAGAAGAATTCGCTCTCGTAAATAATCTAGACGTCCAAATCATTGTTTTGAATAAATTCGACGGAAGCAGAAATGAATTGCCTTCATCTTAAAGCTTGCTATCGTAACGATTTTATTTGTTGATAAGCGCTGGTCAAGTCGACTGCATTTTGCAGTTTATGTGACGACCCAGATGCACAGGCCAGATAAAAAGACACGGTTGGTGCAGGGGTTGAGAGATTGGCTGCGCAGCATGTCGTGGTTTCTAAAGGAAGAAAGTGTATAGCAACATTTTTTTTTTTTTAATTTTTGTTAAAACCTTTCTCAACAAAAAAGCAGAACTAACCTAACGTAATATGAAAATTAAGATTCTAAGCAACAAAAGATGGCAAGCTCATAAATAATTAGTGGCACTCGTCACGCTTATTGAAATGCTAGTGTAATCGACAGAATTTAATCCAGAATACGAATAACAACATTATCTCGTGTTGTACGACGTCAACGTGAGCAGCCGAAGTAATGGCCGACTGTGCATAAATAAAAATAAATAAAAGGGGAAGCTCTATGCCCAGAGCCCACTAGTTTTGTATATTCCTTAAGGAACAACAACAACATATATAAAAGATAATAATTAATGGATATCGCTATCTGAGACCGAAGTCCCGGATAGATGCATGATAGATAATACGGGTACGTATACAAAGTAGTCGTCAAAATTGAACATTTTTGTAACAGTTACTTTTCTGCTACGTGTATGAGATAGATAACGAATGATAAGATATTGAGAATTTCTACTAGTGATAAAAAAAAATACCGTGAGATTTTACACAATCCGTGAAATACCAAGTTATATACGCGGATCATTTCGATAAAAGTATATTTCCTACATACTCGTAAGTATGCATATCTATGATACAAAAATAGCAACGATCGATAAAAAAACGCATACTACATCAGCTGTCTAGTCATACTTCGTCTCTTTCTTTCGATGATATCACCCTACTGAAACAGATGTTTTCATTTAAATACTAACAAGGAAAGTTTATGGATCAATATATACCTATCTGAACTGGATCAACAGTTGCAAAACAACTTCGGTTTTCAAAGTGTTACGGAAGCTTCAGTGGCTCTGTGAGTCTCGAGTGACCTGTCAAGATAGCAGGCTCGCGTTAGACTATGAATATTTATAGACAACCCAGAGGTGAAAATACAGACATCCCGTTGTACAAACGGAGATTTTACGGAGGTCCGATATCGAAAGTTCCGAACTTCTGATTAATTTTGTACTTTCAATTTCTAATAAAGTGTTTCATAGGAACTTACAGAGGAGTTACAAAGTAGTTTATGTTTGTCACACGGAGAACCTCTCTCCCCATGCGTTCTGTCAGTCACTCTTTCTTTTAATTGTTGTTTTGATTCCTTTTTCGCATGTAGTGAGTCTATGCTTCATTTATATTTAACTAAGTTTTAAATTAGTATTAGGTAGTAGTATTGCTAGTATTTTTTTTTGACGCTTTTGCTATCGTTTCAGATTCTGACAAGACAAATTTAAAATATCAGGTTCCGAATTTGGTTCCAGTAAAAGCACTTCTGTTATATACCTAGTGCAAATTCACCACGGGCTGCTAGTTTAAGGGGAAAATCTTCTTTAATTTCGTTAAACGGCTATTATCGTAGTATATCAAAGTTTAAGAAGCAATACTGTTCATTACGAGCTCAGTTTTGCGCCACTACCCCACTCATATCAAATCCAAAGTATAATTTCTCTCAATAGCAAGACCATTAATCTTAGAAAATGGTACCATATTTAAGCAATTACTTAAGACATTCGAGGCTTTTAGATGAAAAATTCCTTGTTTGACCGTTCAGAATACTGACGCGTTGCTTATGATATTTCAGAGTATATTCACGTTATATATCCACACAATACTCTTTTATGAAAGGCAGAATATCGGCTTATCTTGTTTCCGATGTTACGTGCGAATTCCGGTGATCCTACATCGGGATATGTATGAACGGCATTAGGCAGTCATCACACGAGTCTATGCGCCAATTACGAGCGGCCCGATACAGTCCGGAACTCGGCTAATCTGATCTGGATATGTCCATGCATTTCACACGTTTAGCGCATAAACATATTTTGTACTAAACAACCATAATATAATTTACAGGTACAAGTTGTTATGTGTGTTCTTGTCTGTTTGTTACACCTTCCACTCAAACCGTTGTACGAATATGGATGACATTTGGTACTCAAGAAGACTTAGTCTTGAAATGGGACATAAGATACTTTTTTATCCCATTAGTAATGTTTCCTTGGGATATTTTTCTTACATACACGCGGCCGAAGCCACTAGCAGACGCTATACTCTATTCGCGTTAAGATTAGACATTTAAAGAAACCTTTTTTATTGTCTGTTTAACCGATTTTAACTTCTATTTCGTAGGCATAACGATGGCATTAAAAGCAAAAAGTGATTACAATACCAACTATTTACTACAGCCGCCATTTGTCATGCCAACAACGTAATAAATTCCAAATCGGTTGAACGGACATTAATAAAAGGTTTTCATAATTTTCTAGTGTTATTTTGAACAGAGTATAGTACATCTCAATACACAAGCATGTTAGTATTTTGCAAGTGATTTATAGATTCAATAACGAGTCTACATAGTTATTACGGTAGTACGAGCAATAATAATATTTGATTAAAATCTTGAATTATAGTGGTCATAATTTGGTACACCAAACTTTGTAGAGTTAATAATAATAATAATATTTTTTTTATGTTACAAAGAAATTTACTGTTTGCATCGATCTTTACTGCGTACTTTCAGTTTAAAATACAGTAAATATAAAATGTCCCCATCTCAAAAAGGCTCTTCAAGTTGTAAACCAGTAGCTACTTTCTGCCAGCTCATTGCTTTTACTGTACTTTATGACCTCCTCAACCTTCGAACGCAGAATATATGGGGCATGGGGTTAACATGCCTACACCGAAGGGTCCTGAAATTTTAAAATCCTTAAGCGTACCTTCTATAACCATTTCTCGTAGTGCATAAGACGCTCTTTACTACCGACAGGCCCATTCTGGCATGCTTTCAAATGGCCGCTGCAGATGCCATGTGGTTTAAGACTCGTTAAAATATTGTCTTAGAATTTTGCAGCACAAAGCTCATTTGTTGGGAGGAGAAAATAGGTTGTGATATATTTAATTTTAGAGGTTGAACTTTGAACACTTTCAGCAACATCACTCAAATACATAATTCATATACATGTTGTCTTTTTTTATCAGCTATCTTATAATAAACAATAACTTCATTATCATATTCACAATACTATTAGGTCAACGTAGAATTTCACGCCATTTTTAATAACAGACATTTCATTTATATAATTTGGTGATAAAATGTCGCCGACTACTGAAGAATCATTCCGCCGGCGATAACTTTTTATTGTTTGCTCCCGACGCAATTTATTACAGCTCTGTTTTAATGAAAACCAAGCTCTCAAATTATCCTCATAAAGTAAATGATGATAATTTAAGAGAAAGAGAACTCTTTTATACACCTGCAAGACTAATTCGTGTTTCTATTTTGTCAATTATCCAATCATCGTTGAATAATTTCTATAGCTAAGCGAGTGCCAATCGTTCTGACTTCACAAATTCAAACATTCACAAAAGATATTAGAAATTGTTTGCGATGATAATACAGAGAAGCACTTCATACAAAACATATATTTCTGTTGTCAACGGAATAGCTCTTGATGTTGGCAGCGCGCCAGAATCGTACACACCACATATCGTCTAGTACAGAGATCCTATATCAAACCGTGATACCCACAAATTACTCTCTGAGATTTAACCCAACACCTATTGTGTACGATGTCACCCTATATCAATATTTGACCTAGTTGACGTCATAAAAAACTGACTCAACTGAGCCACACCGAAAGATACATATCTTATGCAAACAATATTATCACGCTCGTAGAAAATACATCTTAATCTAATCTATACTGTTTTGTGTTTCAGACACTCGGTGGACTCGGTCGCGTCGTATTCTAGCCAGAATCACGTTGACCGTATAAGGGCACAGAATTTCTCAGCGGCTTCTTGTCAAGACGAAAGCGACTTCGGGTCGATTAAGACAAGCCTCTTCAGACGGTCGTCATCTAACTTAGAATATCCCAACAAACGACCGGAGAGCGTCACGTCCAACACCAGCTCTACAAGAAGCCGCCTTCGAGAACTTGTCGAAAGGAAATCGAGTCAGGACGAGCACAAGTCCGCGGCAGACACCGTCGGTGATATACAGTATTTTGAAAACCCTACGGAAACATTAGAGTTTGACAAACCGCGGAATTCACTAGAATCTAAGAAAAGTCAAGAAGAACGTCCCAAAAAGAGGAAACTATCAAAGGGCAAAGAAAAGGATAAAGAAAAGGACAAAGATATTTGCGAGAGTAAGAACAAAAAACACGAGAAGTACCAGAGTAAATTAGCAGAATACTACAAACTACCTGTACAACTGCCACAGGACGAATTTTATCAACATTTGACAAGGTCTAAAGCGGCAGAGGAACTCATACAAAAACGTTTTTCGAATTCCGATACTGAATTCAGCGGTAGTTACGGAAGATTGTGCAAACACAAAGAGCCTGAAGGTGCTAATTTACGACGCAGTCGAAGCTTGGCAGTGATAAGAGAGGAAACCTTCACTGATCTCCAGATACAAAACCACGCCAAAAGCAAGAGATCCCAGCTGATACCCCGCGCCCGCTTATTCGACAAGCCTTGCTTCAAAGACAGGTAATATTTTTTTATACAGTACTACAGCCTCTAGGTAATCCATCCAATAATTAAATAGTATCTAAACGTATCTGTCATTCATGCTTTCATATAATATATTATATGTATATTAAACAACTATATCTCTCAGATTTTTATTTTATTGATTTTATCACATTATATCAAAATAAGGCAAAACCGAATATTGCAATTCTGATAACGACTATGTGATAATAATAAACAGCCACTTGGTAATACTTATAACCAAAAGAACAAACTTAAAACTATTCGAAATAGTAGATAATAATGACATCAAAATTACTACTGTGAACTTAACAAAAATTTGTATGTAATTTCAGGTTGCCAGGACGTGCTAAATACCAAACGAAAGAGGAAGTTCTGGAAAGTATTTACATTGATAGCACCGCTTCTTGTTTTGGAGATATAAACGCGCAGAAAGAAAACGATAAATCAGATAACGCAGAGAATAGATCAGAAAAAGAAGAAGTCGTTTCACGAAACGAGAGCCATCATTCGAGGTCAGTAAGTGGAAGTTGGCCGAACTTGAATGAAGAAACAAAACCAACAAACCTTTCTGAAGATAGCATCGGGCATTCTCGTAACCCGAGTGAAATTGATAGTTTAGATTCTAACTACGTAAGAAAACATTATAATTTTGAAGCTCACAGAAAAAATTATAAAGACAGTTCACCTGAATCAGACCGATCTATTGCATCGCCTAACCCTAGCAAAGAACTTTATGTAACAACTGACGAACACGGGACTGATAACGAAGATAAAGAAAGATCGAAAATCACTACTCCAAAATCATTTACAAATGATAGTCTAACGCGGAGTGACAAAGATAAGCCCGTTGATCCTGAACCAATAAGCTACACAGAAACCTATGACAAAATTTCTGTAAAAAGTATAAAGAGTGAGGAACATATAAGTCCAATACCAGCAGAAATCGTACAAATAGATGAATCGAAAAACGATAATGATATACAATCTATAGCCTCTGAAAACGACGAAATTGTGTCAAGCCCCCCAGATAGCATAACTTCCTATATTTCAATTTCAATTGCTTCTTCGGACAAGTCGCATAAGCTGGAATATTTAGCTAATTCCCTTGCCGAAAAAATTGATGAATATTGCGACTCTCAGTTTAAAGAAAACACTTCCATCGCATCGCACACCATTAATTCTGAAAACAATAATCAGGACACAGATCCTATATATACTCAGGTCAATAAGAAAAAGACCTTTGCAGACATTCGCAGAGATTCCTTTTTAAAGAAGAACGGAAACCTCTTCAACGAAATATTGAAAAAACAGAACAACGAAGTGTATGTCAGTAACACATACATTGAAAGTGATACTTATTCTACAAAGAGCCATTGTACTTCTAAAAATATTACAACTGAGCCATTTGTTACCACCCTTATCGAGAACCAGTACTATTCGCTTCCAGATATTAACATCAGTAAGTGCTTAAGAAAATCAGAACGAATTGACGCTCAATTAAGAGAGGAAGATCCAGAGGACATACCTTGTGAAAACACATATGAAATAGCACAAACACATTTTCGAGAGATACTTTCTTCTAAAGGCACCGAAAACTACGGTCAACTAAATAAAACTTTCACGAAGCCAACGCATAATATTAAAATTCAAACAAATAATTGCATTTACCTTCCAGAATATACAGAACCAAAAATAATACAAAACTTTAATAAGCTCGACGACGATTTGAAATCTATTATAACTATCGATAGTTCTAACGCTGACGATAAAGAAACAAACTATTTTCGGTCGGATAACCATCAAAACGAAAGAGAAATAAATGAAATAGAAGGAACAATAAGAAATAATAAAATCATCACAAAATCGGAAAGCCTGAAAATATCGAACTCCGACTACAGACCAGAGATAAACAAAACAAAATCTTTGTCTAACGATAACATAAAAAAGTCATTACAAGACAAAAAGCCACGGCTAGGAATCATTAAAAAACATTATTCCCTTCGACAACGGGATCCAACAGAAGAGGACGAAATTATTCGTATACCTAGCCCAGACACCGTAGAAAAAAGTATTGTGAAAACCAACGATTCAACGACAATTTCTTCAAGTTTTTCAAGTTCTACAAGTGAAGAATCAAAAACTCATTCACTTTTATCAAGAGTTCAATCATTCAAGACATCAGCAGAATCTAATATTGCAATAGTTCCTCTAAGCGGTCACCAAACAATTGTTATAGATCCACCGTTGACACAAACACCAAACGAGAACAACAACAAAACCGAATTGATACCTCAACGAGAGTCAGAAACAAAAGTAACTTTGCCGGAGGTGACCAACTTGTCAGAAAAGCAACAAAAATTTGAAGTAAAAACAGTTCCAGAGCTCGTAGCTGAACCAATTAAAGAAGTAAGAAAAGTAACAGCAGATAATTGTATCGATACATCAAGTTACTACACACCTAAAGACCCATTTATAACTATAAAATTGAACAAAATAGTTAAAACCACAATACCAAAACTCAGAAAAGAAACAACTGAAAAAATTGGATTTGTGCAACACAATTTTGACAAACCACCTCCAAAGTTGATAATAAAGGACAACAAAAATAGCCAAGAACAATCATTATATACTTTCAAAAAAGTAAACACCACCATGACGAGACCTCAAGTATTACAGGTGATTGATTCCAAAAATAAAAAACAAAACGTTGCAACAAAAATGGAAAACAGTATTGAAACAAGCGCAAGTAATAAAAAACCAGACATCCCAGTAGAAGTGAAAGAAGAGATTAAAACTCCAAAAACTGAAAGCAGTGTAAAAGAAAAACTTAATAATGCAATAAAAACCGATATCGAATATCAAGAGAAACTAAATTCAGTTAAAAACTATTGGTCAAAGCTTGTAGATAAAAATTCAGATGGCAATGAGAATGTAATTAAACAAGAAGTAAAAGTTCCTCAAGAAGATTACAACAATAACAACGGCACTATAAATGATTTTGGAGAAATAAGAGAAGAAAAAACTCAACAGAAAGTTGATGACAGCAAATGTTTATCAGAAATATCAGTGGGAAACATTATCAAAACTTTAGAAAGCGTTAAAATTGTAGACAGCATACGCAAAATCAGTCAAGCGAAAATACCACTATGGAAAGACGAAACTGAAAAAGTCAAAAGTGACTCAGAAATTGAAGAATCTACACTGGATAAAATTGTTAAGGATTGTGATCCAAACTTATATGATAAGAGTGAAGTAAAATCTGAAATTGATTTATGCAGAGATACGCCTGAGATAGAGATAGTAGAACTAAGCAGCGACGATAACCAAAACCAGAAGACTCAAGCTACACTTATAAAAGCGAAGGGTTTCGAAAAAGGATGTGATGATTTCGATCACGTAAGATACAAAGTGATGAAATCAGAATTATTCAAAAACAGCATGATAGCTAACTACCGAAAAGAAGCTCAGTTTGATGGGCTGTTACAGTATCTACAAGATTATAGCTTTCAAGAACTATTGGTCAATAACAATATTGTAATTATTGAACCAGTTCGTACCAAAGTTGAACCGGCACCAAGAAAAAATACAGATACGTGTAAAATTCCACCAACCTTACTAAAGAAAAACGACAACAACGCTTGCCAAACAGATAAACCTAAAAATGCTGTACGAAGACATTTCTTTTATCACCCTATTAGAGTAAATAAAGAAATAATAGAAGAAGAACTACCTAACCCAGACACAGTCAAGAAAGTAAGAAACTTATTCGAAGATACATTGAAAATGAAAAGTCCTATGACACATGATCCACCATTAGTTAACGAAAACATAGGTTTGACAAGAAGAGCAACTTCTTACAGAAATCTTATCGAAGAATCAAAGGGAAACAAAAACGGTGGTCGAAAGAAAATTATACGACAGCTGACTATAGACACAAACTTTGGCAATAAGAAATGGGATAATGCTAGTCTCTCCAGTGGTGTTTCGAGTGGAGATCTCAGCTCAAACAACGAATATGAAACTGATGGGCTGAGCCCATACTCACAGAAAAATTTAAAAGATAATGTATATAGCTCAAGTGAAGAGTATCTTTGTGATTCAATGAACCAAGATTTTTGCTGTGAAAGTCAATACGTAAGCCCAGATATTTTAAGAAAAATAAGAGAGTGTGGAACATCAATAACATATTATGGAGGAAAAGTATTAACCTCAAAAACTGGTTCAACCGTGAGTCCTATGACAAAAGCCATAATGGAAGAAATAAAGAGTCTTCAAAAAAACTGCAGTAGAGATTGTTATTCGTGTCAAACCAAATGTCGAGGCGATAAATGTTCCTGTCTCGCAGCAGATAAACATAAGCAAATGCTTTCGGAGAAGCAAAGTTCCAATACGAGTTTAGATGCAGGCAATCAAGACAAAAACAAACGAACAGAGGGGTTTCCAGGTTTTAAGTTTAAATTAGTAAAATCGAATAGCTGTAGCAGTCGTTTAGAGCTCACTGGTACAGATGACAGCAAAAATCCTCGAAACAAACTTAAGAAACAAACATCAAAAGAAGACCCTCCATTGCTACATGACGACGAAAACTCAGTAAAAAATAAAATCTGTCGTCTAGAAAGCTACAGTAAAGGTATAGTTAAAACTCCATTTGATAACAAGGACAGTGGAATCAAAAAGGATATAGTTAAATCCAAAATTGAAGCTATAAAACAGAACGATGCTATTATTAAAAAGAAAGAAGCTGCTATACAGCAAATGGTAACCGTTACCGAATCTAAAAAAGAAGTAATGATCCCTGAACGTCAGGAGGAATGTACAGAGGAAGAAAACGCTGCGGCGCTGGCAGACAAACAATCGTCCAATGCCCACACCTTCGAAAAGAAATTTTACTATGTGAACGATAACTTAGATCAAGGTAAAGTAACCACAGGAAAGTTTGGAGAAATGGTGTTTGAAGAGTTTGAAGTTTTAGAGTCTTGCTACGATAGTTTGAATAGCAATAAGTCATTAAAATAAAATACGAGTATGTCTCCATTGTTATCATAAGCTTTTGCTTACGTAAAATGTGATCTGTATTCAAATAACACTAATAAATTATTGCTAGTAAATATACGAGTAGTACCTATAAATATAAATATTTAGCTTATAATCATGTATCTAAATTAGTTGTAGGTGTATTCTTTTAACATAGATAGCTGTAAACGTTCGCGATCAAAGTGTACCGTATTATTGGTGATGGTCTCTTTTTCTGTAATAAATATATTTTATGGATGTTGTGGGTTGTTTAGTTTCCTAGATCCTTACCATCAGATTGTTCGTGCTCGACTTTTGTTGGCGTTTTAGATCCATGTGTACATACACTTGTGAAGAAGGAACGACGCACTGGCCGCCATCGACGACACCACGACTCCTGGAAACAACAGAAACAGCCCTTAGAACGAAAGTAATTTTTAAATAAGCATTTTAAATCCTAAGAACAGACTATCAGTAGGAACTACCATTACAAAAACAGTAGTCACTTTACATAATTTAAGTGACTAGTTTATTAGTTGTAAATACGCAACATGTTTCGGAAGTTAATACGTGAATTGTGTAAGCACATTCATCAATTGAAAGTTATGAAACGGCAAAGAGATTCGGATGTTTTTCAATCATGAATAAAGATTACATTCACATTTCGCGTTTATATCCGAAACAATGATTGACTTTTAGGTAGGAGCAAGTATGTTTTATGGCCTATAAACTACAATGACGACAAGCTGTGGCAATGTTTAGAATACCAATTGGCAAGCAGCCGTGATAGATTTTCACAGTAAAACAGGAATACATTTTAATACATAATTTAGTTTACATATAAAGATAGTAATAAAGCTCCTGACCGAATTTAAATCATGGCAGCCTTAATCTCAACGAAATTAAAGACCAACGCAGAAAAGGCAGGAAAAGGGAAAGGGCGCCCAAACGTATGTGTATACATAGGTAACCCATCTGTTCCTTTACCTTCATTGTTCAATGTTACGACCATTCGGTACGACCGGAGAAAGAACAGGCAAAGGACCAACGTCTTTACTCATCTCACAACCAACTTCCAAAATTCCGGCAGGTACAAAGAAATACATAGTGAAAAAGCTCAATAACTTTCTTTACCCGGATCTAGGAACTGAATCCCTACTCATTATTCTCGCGTGCTACCACGGGACTCGCGAGAGTTCTTTGAGCTGAGTGGTACTGATATACGCGTCATGTACGAGAACGGGCGCTGTCAGTTGAGACTGATCATCATTTAGCAACCAGTGGTTTATTTTAATTTCTATATTAATCTTTTTACATTGTCCTCACATAATAATAGCGATAAGTAATATGTAACCGTAATATTTGTAATCATTTCAAAATTATTTAAAAAAATATCTATGGAATTTCTTGTACGTTCATCTCCATAGAGATCCATGCTTTGGATCGGGCAATTAGCATAATTTTTCTGACTGATGACTTCTTGACAATTCAAAAGTTTATTTAGTTTTTTTTTCGGTGGTTTATTTGAAATAAATGCTTTAATTCTTGATTGATTGATTCTTAAAGTTAAAAATCATCCTTCATCTACATATTTATTTTGGCGTCTGTGCTGTCACACTACATTTCTCTCTTTCTTCTTTTCATTTATTTCATTCATAGGATGATTTAGGATGGAGCGACATATATTTTTCACGTAGCACACAATCCAGCCATCGTTTCTTTGGTCATTCCCCAATTCGACTCAAATATTCATCAACTAAAAATTGCATTAACTACACAAGTAGCTTTAGGAGCACTCATTCCATTAGCTAATTACTATTTGGTAGCATTTAACGAATTAGTCTAATGCTAATGAATGACATACACGTGTCCTTGTCTGTCTAGTACAAAAGAGAGCATTTAGAATGTTCATAGCATGTCAGTCTAATCTATCTAGACAAAATAATTAATCACAGAAACGACGCAGAAGACAGAGATACGGGAGTAGTCGACACAAATGATATTAGACGTGGTCAGTAAATTATTAGGCTGAGTAATTTTTCATTAGGTACTAAGTACTTCTTGAATACGCTAAAGATTTAGTGTAAATTAAAAAAAAAAATACTGCTTAGTAAAGTAACTAAACTAGTCAAAATTACGTAATAGCTTATTATTAGTGCCGAGTAGGTACCACTAACTGTACCTATACATAGTTCTGGTTTAAACGACATTGAATCACGAGTCAGTGTTTGCCTGCTGGACCGTGATAAGAGTATTACATTTGCACTATTGAATCACTGAGCTAATTTGAAGAAATCAAGGAAATGATACCCATTTTAGGTTAAGAAGCGACGCTATATAAAATGATTTTTCTTCTGTAGTCTTTAACAGTATCGGATCATTGCGATCGACATTAAAACATGTCTTATCGTGTTGTATGTATACCGCCTGCTTTTCTCCATTCAACTATTGGGCACAGTTCCAAGATTTTTGCGACAAAAATAAGTTAATAGATTTTTGACCCGTAGCGAAATTGTCCAGTCTGCGCAATAGGGATATTTTTTATATTTTACATACTGCTTTAAAACAAATATGTTTTGGTTCCGTGCTATTTAAACAGATCAGTCGTTTAGAAGGACAATTTGTACTACTTTTGTTCAAAGTAATCTCTTTAAGAATTCCATTACTGTTGGACGTGCTGTATTCCTGCCAGACCTGACGCAAAGTTATGGTAGAGTAAAAAAAAAACTTTTTGCTAGTACATTAAATTAGCCTAATCGTCAAGCTAGCTTGTGCCATGATTGAATTCTTTATCTTGGCACCTATTACCCAAACTCAAATGTTTATTGGTCTAGTTCTCGTTGAACCACATTTTGAGACTGTAAATAAGGTTATAAATAAATTTACTGTAGGCATTTATGTATTGTTGTTCATCCGATCAGAAACAGGTCTTAAAAATGCTTCGGTCCACTGGCTTTTTATAAAATGCTTGACATTTTGAATGCAGTACGACTTGCAGTACTTGTTCTTTTATTATGCATTCTGAAGATACTAACATTATTGGGACAGCTGCTGACGGGTAGTAGTGATTTAGCGTAGTAACTGCGCCAATCTGTTAGTTGTCTATATCGCCACCCTCCCTGCTAACTGTCGTAACTAACAATTGCTATTTTTCCACGGGAACCGTTTTTCGTTCGGGCGTTAAAATCATGTTTATGTAGTTTCGTTATCTATAGCTTTATTATTGAATCAATAAGTGCTTTATATTGCTCTTGACTTATTCTTTAAGTTAGTAATTGCCCTAAAGCCCTAAGGTAAGAAGGTAGTTAAGGGTGCTTTTTTTTCCCCTCAATAAATAAAATAAAATAAAACAAAATACGTGATTATCTTCTAAATGACACAGATACGACGATTAGATAGAACTTATTCAAAATAATGTTATGAACACGTTGGTAATATCAGTAAAGATATAGCAGTTTGTGAGATAGGACAGTTAGCGGGAAGGGCGACGATATAACTCTTAGGTGATCTCACTCAGAAAATAATATTCAATTACGAATTAAAGGTATCTCATACGTGATCAGACTGTCATATTTCATTACTGGTGCCAGAATTGAGGTACCGACTACCTATTCTCATTTTACAAATATCTAGTAGATTAAATAAACATTATTCACGTGTAGTTAGAGCTACTACTATATAAATGTGAAAAGATGGAGAGGGTGTCAAATAAAAGAGGGACGGATTGTGTGAGGAGTGATATGAAAGAAAAAAGAGTTAGTGATAGCGTAACGGGTTATAGGACAAAATGGAAGAAAAAAACATTGCGGTGACCCAAATAACATGGGACGAGGGCAGGAAGATCATGAATAAGAGCTACTACTTCTAAGTCTAGTTTGTTTGTTTTTGGATTTGCATAAAATGTGGAATATTGTTTAATAATATTGTATCGTGCGGAAACCAGGATGTCCTAGAACCTAAAATTCGAAGACATGTGACATTCACCAACCCGCACTGAGGCCGCGTGGTGAATTACGGTCCATTTCCTCTCCTAGACAGGAGGCCTGAGTCCCAGCAGTGGGAACATTAAGGCTGATGATGATGAGGAATATTGTTTCGCCTTTCGAGTAGGGTGAAGACACTGGTAAAAGTCAGTGTACTAGATTATATACTTACAAAATTGTAACAATGTACAAGATTTTTTTTATGTTGGGAAAAATCATCCCAAGACAACCCCTGCTCTTGGGCGGAGCGGGAGATAGTGTCAGACACTTACTGACTAAAAGCCCACCCCGTACCTCCTAGCCTTCATACCGGGGCTCGAGTTCCCTTTCGGATAACCCTGGTCCCAGTAGGCTTCCACCAGGCTGGGCCCCTGCTGTTGCTGACAACTCCTTGAGGCGCGCGGGAACAGTGCGCGCCGTCGACGTCTTGGGCTTGGTCCGGACGGTTACCGGACGGCTGGACAGCGAGCTACCCATTGCTCACTTTCCGCAAGCCCGCGCCTACGGTGGCCGGAAACCGGGATCGGATTCCCGGCGGCGGCGGCGAGAGCGCCGTTGCCTGATGCGGTCAGCCTCCTCCTTTGCGAGTATTAAGTTAAGTCGGCGATCGCCTGCCACTCCTCCTCGCTCTGGACCCAAGGCCCGGCGAGAGAGGTCTCCGCCGCCGATCGCCCCCACGAGGGCAAGGCGATGCTCCGTCCAAGCAGGGCACACCTCGACCCTGTGCTCCACCGTGTCCTCCGGGCGTTCCGCACAGTGGCGACACCTGGGCGTCACTTCCACACGAATCCGGTGCAGGAACTTCCCGAACGTGCCATGCCCGGTGAGGACCTGCGTCATACGGAAGGTAAGGACGCCGTGAGGTCTTTCCAGCCACGCCTCAAAGAGGGGACTTACCGCCATAATTGTAGCGAGCCCAGTAATGTACCAGATAGTTTTTAATTTAGAAGATGGAAGATTAATCTTAGGTAACACTCATTTACTATAGCCAGTATTAACTACATAAGGTTTGTACTAAAATGTAGTTCCATAGATATATGTATTGGATAGATTATATTGACCTTTATCGTATCAACTAGTATATAACCGACAGGTTTAAGGTCAACGCCCCGTGAATTGATTGTGATGAATGCTTACTGCGACATGCATTTGTATGAATCATGTTTTTTACGAGTTGTTCACTGTTATCATCAGTTTATGGTAAAATGTATACTTCACTAGTTTGCTTTTCAATAAAGATGAGGGTTTTAACCTCACGCTCTTCTGTATTTTACGGACTGTGACCATGGAATTAGTAAGTACTAATTGACACTATAATAATAAGTGTGAATTAATTTGAAAGATGAGTCGAAGCAAAAACAAGAATGATGACAATGGATTGAAAATATGTTACGTCTACGTAATTATGTCACAGTTTAGAGGCAAACAATGTTTAAATTACTTCCTTGCAGAGACTAACAACCTCTTTATGCTCGAACGTTCTTTTTATTCTTATCAAGCTAACAATACAGGGCAGGACAAAGGGAGCACTCAATTGATATGCACAGTTGGCAACAAGTCAAAGCATAAATTGAACCATAAAGATCAAACGACAAATTAATAATGACTGACTTAATAAAACAAAAGTTGGCTATAACCAATCAAAAATTATAGCCAACTAGTAATTTACTTGATGGTTTTCAATTTTCCTGAATGCATCTATAGCTGATTGAATCTCGATTCACAGAAACTTGATTGCGGTATTGAAAATCTATTCAGTTTAATTGAATGTGTATTCAAACAGGACAAGCTCCAGGCTAAATATTATTATACTCCGAAGTTAAGTGAAGATGACCGAGGTCTCTCCGTGGATGGTTGACCATCCATTACTTACCAAGACTTGGACCTAGACCATAACGTTTAAAGTAAGATTGTTTTAATCTTGTTTCAGTGTGGGTAAGAGACAGAGCTATACAGATTGTCTAGCGCCATCTCTTACCCACACCGAAACAAGATTAAAACAATCTTACTTTGAACGTCATGGTAACCCCGATGATCGTGCTTCGGACAGTACATTACGCCGTCGGTTCAGCCCGCCATTTAGTGATCTGTGTCAGATTTTCTGACACCAGTCTTACCAAGGAATACTATATAGCCCAGTTGCTATGTTGTCGACTTTAGATAAGCTTTTGTCCCATGAAAAATTTGACTGGTAGCCGACCCCAACATAATTGGGAAATTGCTAGACAGATTTTGATTTTAAATATTGAGTCATTATCGACGCATGGTGACTTGATTGCAGTATTTAATGCTTTATCCTTATTTTATAATAAAACAAAGTCCCCCACCTCGTGAAGATCTCCAAAAGTGAAAATTCATCAGCAAGGTTTTGATGCATATTAGAGTTAATAAAAACATAATGAAATTAAATGATTTCTAACACCCATGCAACACATTTAAAGTTCGAATTATCACTAATTAAGATGAATGCCGCCAACTAATTACTGGACCCGTATGCACGTGACCGCATTACAATTACATCTTTGCGCTCTATGGTGCTTCAAACGGACATGTGACATCAATGTGTAATTTTAGTGCATACAAAACTTTGAGTATTACCATATTTTCTGCAGTGAATATTTAGATGGTAACGCGATTCTACAAATTGCATTTTGTTATCTTTAATAAGCGTTCTAGTTTTCACTATTATCTACTGCACGATATCTAAAATTTTGTTATTGGACTAAAACTTTTTGTACAAGCGAACACTTCGAACAAAACAGGGCAAACAAAGAAAAAAGATCACATAAAAATATTTCAAGAGTCGCCAATTAATATAATTTCTGCTGTATTTAGATGTTGCTCTTTAAACTTTCTATATCCTCACAGTTCGATAGCTAAACACTAGCAATTTCAATTCTATCGTCATCTATGGCTAGTTATGTTTCTTAGCATTTGGCATTTCTTTTAGATCGTCCATGTAATACTTCGTTTTTGATCTCCCAATATTTTTGATAGTCCTGGTAGAAATTTCGTCATAGCATCCAAACTATTCCCATCGACGCGGGAGATATTATAGCGCACAAGTGCGTGAGCAATACGGTGATATAAAGTTATAAATAGTGCTAAACAAATCCACATGGTACCCATGTTACATTTGGTCATTTGTTATAGGTAAATGAAGCTACAGCATCATCACATTAACAATTTCATCCGTAACGCTGATTGAACACGGAAAATGACTCAGTTGGCGATAAACAGGTATACAAATAAACCCATGTTTGTCCAACACAATATTATTTAAACACATTTTAGATTAGATGTCTATATATAATTCATTATCTTTGATTGACACAAATCTGTACCTTGGAATCATTAGATTACGACAGACACATAATTATCTAGGAAATCTAGGATCTGACGCATGTGAGTATGTGAGCAATCTATATCAAACCGAAAAGTACAGACGAACTTCAATACGTCATCATCTCTTGATTACATGACGAATACCACTGCTATAGTCGTGTTAGAGGAAAATAATACCCGAGAAATACAACACAGGCATCAGATATGTAAAGAGTATTTTTAAGAATGTTGAGTGTATTGTATTCAGAATTTTGCTAGCTAGAGTGAATTTGACAAGCACTTCATGATGTAGGTCAATTACCAAACGGACGAATGGGTCGTTTACATAATAGTCATGTCACGCGAGGTGTACTTGTGGACCGCTGAAACTGAAGATACTAAAAACAAAATTATTATCTGAGTTATTGAGAACACGGCTGACTTTTTACATCAACACAAAGTAAGAGAACAAGATCTTTTTTGAGGTACGAAATTACCAAGTCTCCTGCGCTGATTGGAGTGACGAGTTTCAGAATTGTACTGACTAAACCCTACTTGTGTTCCTTTAGTTGCCCTTTGCTATCCAATGCCACGGTCGGTAACTCTTTCAAACAATACCGCACAAGAGAACACGATCTACAAACTTTCCAATATCCGGTATGATCGATCTTATTAGTCATAACATCTATACATATAATAAAATCGTAGGAAAGTCAAAACTGTACATTGAATATTTTTTTAAAAGAATACTTGGGGCGTGATCTCCAATCGATACCGAAGCCAAAAATATAGTTGTTAGAATTTTTGTCTGTTTGTCTGTTTGTCTGTATGTATGTCCGGGATAAACTCAAAAAGTACTGCATGGATTTACTTCAAATTTTGCATGAATATTACTAAGAGGTCGGGTCAACATATAGGCTACATATTATCACGCTATCACCTACGTGGGAGGAGCTGTGAATCTTTATTTTTCTTACGCATTCTGTGACAGCGTGTGATCTAACGACGCTTATTAAAATGTTGTTTTTGAGTAAGTCATGCTATTATCTAGCTTTACACTATAAAAACTACGCCAATAAAGTAACTTAGGCAGAGAAACATAGTTTAATGAATTTTAGTCGTATAAAGACAATTTTAAAGCAGCGCCATCTATGAGATTACATAAAAATCAAATCAAGTTATATGTTGATAGTTTTTGGAAATTAATAATTTAAATTTGATCATGTTGGCGAGGTTAGTAGTTAGTTATTCTTAAAATTCATAGATGGTAATGTGCATTTTCTTCATTTTATAGTTCGTTTTGATTTGACAAATTCAAGTTCCAACAAAACCCTAAAAATCTTGAGCAGAGTTGAGGAAGACAATTTAAAAAAAAATGCGGTGTTAGGTATTACATGGTGGCATTTCTCAGACTCTGTGAAGTCGACCAGTTTGCAAAATCCCTTACGTATGACGAGGTACCTTCATATTACACGTACGACAAGCAAAGGGGTGTATTCAACCGACGTCGACGAGGAGGTGCTGTGAAAGGTTTTCCAGGAATTTTCACCCGAATAGTGGCGAATGCTATTTTCTGCAGTTATTACATCACACTGTCCCAGGCCCAACGTCTTTCGGCTTTCTGAGGAAATTTGATGGCGTGGAGTATCCCACTTACCACGCAGCCTTTTGCCTAATTGGGATGACACCCTCGCGGAGGCAAGCGTCAGTGACAGTCCCAGCCACAGGCGTCATCTGCTTGCCGTCATCTTGGTGTTTTGTGGAGTTGCAAACCCGGTAGCTTTGTGGGAGAAGTATTGCTATCATCTGTCTGAAGATTTTCTACGAGCTTTGAGGCGTGCTACTAGAGACGAAGTCGGAGCAACTGATGAACGCGTGCTGAACACCTGTCTCAGTTCACTTCAAGATGTGGACATTTCTATCGGCGGCAATCCACTGATCGAATATGGGTTACCAGCTCTCCAATCATCACCACATCAAGACCGTGCAAATCGCTACCGTACTACCGGACCGTATAACGCTGAGACAAATTACGATCCGGGCGAAATAACCACCATACGAAATTACCATGTCACTTTGTTCTCTTGAGAGCAAAAACAAATTTATGACACCGTCCTTGAAAGCGTTGGGCAAAACCAGGGTAAAATGTCTTTCTAGGATGCTCCTGGTAGAACAGGAAAAACATTTGTTACCACTGGCATATTTGCAGAGATCAGGAGCCAAGGCATAATTGCTATTGCTGTAGCGTCGTCGGGAATCGCTGCCACACTGCTTCCGAAAGGCAAGATAGCACATGCCATGTAAAAATTCCCATCGATTTAGAGAGCGCCAAAACGCCTGTTTGTGGTGTGTCACGTAACAGCGATTAGGGACACGTGCTTAAGGATTGCTCTCTGATGATGAGTGTACGATGGCCAATAGGAAGGCCCTTGAGGTCGTGGACAGAACCCTGCAGGACATCCGCAGGAACTAACATTTGATGGATGGTGTCACAGTTCTGTTCAGTGGCGATTTCCGGCAAACACTTCCCGAGGTGACGCGGGGATCGAGGGCTGACGAGGTGAATGCTTCGTCGAAACGATCTTCGTTGTGGTCACGAGTTCGTACACTGCGCTCGACCATCAATATGAGAGCTCGGCTCGGCGGCAATGCACATACTTAAGAATTCTCCGATGTCCTTCTAAGTCTTGGCGAAGGCACTCTACCAGAAGAGAGAGGTGGAGAGGTGGTGCTTCCAGAGTGTCTCGGTAGAGTGATATCCAGCTTAGAAAAACTCATTCACTGTGTGTACGGGGACATCAGTCGTATACCGCACCAGCAGATTTTTTTGGGTGTGTGAGCGGGCCATTTTGATGCCCAAAAATTATCAGGCTGCAGCAATTAACGAATGCATTCTCTCGGAAATTGAGAAGACTGAAGCGGTCTACACCTCGATAAACGCTGTTGTCGAGCAAGATGATGCCACACGTTATTCCGTGGAATTTCTGAACTCCCTGTCAGCAAGTGAACTTCCGGCCCATACCATCAAGCTGAAGGTCGGTGTCCCGATTATGCTTCGAAGTTGTGACTGGACCCACCTTAAAGTCATCTCGCTCCACACAGACACACCATTGAGGCGGAAATTCTTACGGGTTGTGGCGTCAGTAAGCGAGTATTTATACCACGCATTCCCCTCATACCCCATAACTTCCCGTTCCAGTTCAAGCGCGTACAGTTCCCCGTGTGTATTTGCTTCGCGATGACCATCAATAAGTCGCAGAGGCAGACACTGAGAGCAGCGGGTGTCGACCTCAGGACGAGTTGCTTCTCACACGGGCAACTGTACGTCGCCACCAATCCAGACTCTCTTTACATTTTGGCTCCCGGCAGTATAACTACCAACGTAATTTATAGGGAAGTCATGTAAGGTATGATACCTTTATACGTATTTTTACTCTTTTGTGTCCTGGAATGTATTCCTGCATTATTTTCTCAATTTCCTTCAGTCACATCTTATGACTGAACTCAGCAGGATTCCCATATATATAACTCTCTTCACTAGCTTCGTTTTCGAAAAAAACTTATATTATAATGCTATTTTAAAAGTTGTTTACTTATAATGCTATAGCGACACTGGTACCTTAGGTATTTTTAGTGCTGTAGAGGCTTCATGCAGACGACGTCGCGGGCAGCAGCTAGTTTCTTATAGAATCACCCACGTGGGTGAATTATTTGATGCAATGTTTTTAAAGCAAAATAGGAATTCATCCATGATTGACAATGCTACTTTTTAATATAGAGAAATAGCTTCAGCCAGCAGCTTGAAAGTAAGTTTCTCCATACAAACTTTGGAAACCGGTTTCTTCTCCTTAGAGGATGAATTTTGGGAAACCTTCTGTTACCTGTATTTGCGAAAATAGATATTGCGTCAGCAGTAGGTAACTATTTCATTTTGTCTTCTTTCATACCATCCCTTAGCAATCCTCTACTATGTGCTCCTAAACAATCACACTTTTGTCACTCATTTAAAATTCAAACACACGTAATGATGCCCAATATTGTAGCCGCGTTGATATTGACACGTTCGTATTAATCTTTATTTAGGACGCCAAAGTTGTAATTATTTACCAACGTGAATAATACATTTACGAGATACTAATTGGCACAGCCAAGAAAATTTGGAGCAGATCTGGAGAGAGTATGTACCTAACTTTATAAAGTGGTGTTTAAACTTTACTTGACATGTTTAAGTTGGGTCTGACTTTCAAGTTAGCATGTTCATATAATTTTACTTGTATACTGTTTTCTTTGCCAGGTGTATCTTCTGTTGTACTAGGTATATCGTACAGAACTCCTACAGGTTCATGAGTATCAGTAGCAGAGTAAGTATCAGCTTTTTCTTCAAGACTGATTCTAGAAGATAGAGACCTCTTTAGAAGTTCTTCGGATTAAAGCATTTTACCACGTCTCTTCTGGTGTACTGGGTATATCGTAAAGAACTCCTACACGTTAATGACTATCACAGTAGCAGAGTAAGTATCAGCGTCTTCTTCAAGACTGATTCTAGAAGATAGAGACCTTTTTAGAAGTTCTTCGGATTAAAGCATTTTACCACGTCTCTTCTGGTGTACTGGGTATATCGTAAAGAACTCCTACACGTTAATGACTATCACAGTAGCAGAGTAAGTATCAGCGTCTTCTTCAAGACTGATTCTAGAAGATAGAGACCTCTTTAGAAGTTCTTCGGATTAAAGCATTTTACCACGTCTCTTCTGGTGTACTGGGTATATCGTAAAGAACTCCTACACGTTAATGACTATCACAGTAGCAGAGTAAGTATCAGCGTCTCCTTCAAGACTGATTCTAGAAGATAGTTAGAGACGTCATTAGCAGTTCTTCGGATTAAAGAATTTTACCAGATCTTTTCTCATGTACTGGGTATATCGTAAAGAACTCCTACCCTACCCTCCCCTGAGTTTGTTTCGGTGTTTCTTCTCAGGGTAGTCAGCTAGGAAACACCGGCCTCATCTAGCATTATTTGACGACAAAAAAAAAATTGACGTGTAAAAGTGTTTTTTTAAAACCTACTTGCAAAATAAAGATCATTTATCATTTACAGGTTCATGAGTATTAGTAGCAAAGTAAGTAGGTAAGTATCAGCGTCTTCTTCAAGACACATTTTAGAAAATAGAGACATCCTTAGCAGTTCTTGAGATTAAAGCACGAGGTCGAGTAGAGAAGATAGTTCTGAGAATTTGAAAATAAGTAATATAAGTCTGAACCCTGTTAGATAATTTTGTGACTGTTATATAGCATTAGATAACTGGTTCGGGATTACCTAGTCCCTTCTTTAGATTATGACCGATAAAGTGTAACATTATCTATAGTAGCTTAAATTGAAAACATAACAGATAAGATCACATCGATCATAATGTCGATGCATTGTGATTATTTGTGAAACAAAAATATTTTGTAGACTTACAAAACGTTCAAGGTTTTCGTAAAAATAATTCAGTTTGTTTATGGTGGTACAGTAGCTTAAATTGAAAACATAACAGATAACAGATCACATCGATCATAACGTCGATGCATTGTGATTATTAAATTTGTAAGACTGAAATATTTTGTAGGCTTAGAAAACTGAAATTCACTATCGTAAAAATAGATCAGTTTGTTTTAACAGTTATTCTGAAAGTGCCATTGTTCTTTCCATGACATTGTAACGAAATTTCGTTTATGTACTATCCACAATGTAAAGTTCACTCACAATATTTTTCTCAGCGTGATTATGTCGTTTATCAACTGGGCTGAGATAACGGAACTTTTGCTGTAACTGCGTGTAGGGCGTCAACACAACCAATTATGACGAAAATCATAATTACATCTACGAGTTCTACGTTTGCTGGTTACAAAATTGGTGATTGAACTTTGTCTACGTGACGACTATCTAGATGTCGCCAACGAACCGTTTCATCGCGAATGTAAACAAAAATAATGAGCACTTCTTGAAATACCTCCAATTTATTTTAAGAAAAAAGCGCCGTGGGAGATTTCGTAGAAAACTTATACCTACAATAACGACTTTCTGAGGAAGTTTAAAGCACTTTAATCGTACAATTGCCGTCACGGATCTTGAGCGCTGGCTTCAAGTTTCGCAAAAGTAAAGTTAGTGGAACGAAGTGAGGCGCGGGGGCGGGGAGTGTCAGTGATTGGCTCGCCGCGCCATCACATCATAGACGTTACTCCTGATTCGTTCCCTGCGTTGCTGCATGTATCTAACAACGAAGACGATTGGCTCGCCAATGTATGGAATGCGCAAAGCGATCCCCACTCTGACGCCGAGCGCTCAAGATCCGTTTCGGCAATTGTACGCTATTAATTCATTAAACCCCAAGCGAACGCCGGCGTTCGCGCACCTATTGTCTTTCAATTGTGTCTGTCATTATCACGATTGACAGGTTAATGGCATTTAATTACGCTTATCGAGAAAGTAATTCTTCATTTTGCTGTGTTTTACAAGCAGTAGGTAAATAAGAATTATTGTCTTATCTATGAGCTTGAGCACACAAACAAAACAAAGCCATAATACTGAATAATAACGGGCACATTTTTTGTGGGGTGAGATGGAATCCTCTGGATTGTTGCAGATCACAAATTAGCTTTTTGGGAATCACAATGATTAAGTAGGAATAAATAAATAATATTTTCCTTTTCATCTAAATCTAAGTGTGTAGGTACGTAGGTACCAATAACCAACTCAGAACTAATATGTACCAACTTTATCATTTCAATTTATAGAATTAGTAGGTAGGTTGTTTAATATTAGATAAAAATTTAAAAAAAAATGGTGATAGGCACATACAGTATATTTTTTTTAATTATAATCGTCAACACATTATATAAGAGACCTTATTGGACTGAATTTTGGAGCTACATAATATACAAAATCTAACCGGTCTACTATAGGTACCGGTGTACTAAATTATTCGCATAACTACCTACCATAAATTTCGTATCATGAAATATAACGAATGTGAATAACTAGGTACACAAACATAAAATGTATAACTAACTGAAATATAAAAATGGTAATTTCTGATTAGAATCTATTATTACCAAGCATAGCGGGTAATTTTTAGACATCAAATCCGCAATAATGTTTAACAAACGAAAAGTGTCAAAAGGTTAACCACTCCAGCTGTTTGTTATCTAAAAAAATACTGATAACCATAAATTAAAAATAAAAACAATATTTTTGACGTTTGACAGCTGCTAACTACATAACTATACAATAGATATGCACGTGCACACAAAAATCGGTCTCGGAAACGGCAATCATATATGAAACACTACCTTTTTACAGTAGTAAATAAAAGAAAAACATTAGACACTTACCTTGCTATTGGACAAATCCCTAAATATCGGTGATAAACACAAACCACGATTTATTTCTAATTTTGCTAACAGTCGGCATCTAGAAACACACACCGTCGACGCCATCTTTACACTACGTATGTACAATACTGTAGGTATGTATAGCCTATAGTAACACCGGTCACCGGTCCGGCCACACTGGCGCCGCTGAGCGAGAAAGTAGAGAGACGAGCAGAAGCTGAGCTTGTCAAACCAAAATGTACAAATTTTATTATTCTTCCGCTTAGTAATTGAAGGAAAAATGTTTTATAAATATAATGCAGAAGCTTGTAGGAGGTTCACAATTAATAGGTTTTTTTTTGGCCAATTACTGGACTTAAACCTTACCGAATAGTAAATTAGTACTTTCTATTTATACCAGTTTATAATCATTTTTATTTATTTCAGATTAATATCAATTTAAAGCCATAATTCGCTAAAAATATTTGGAGTTAAAATGCCCGCGCTAATTTTGTTAAGTTGGCATTTTTGCAAAATTGACATGAAATATTTCGTTCAGAAATATTAAGAAAAGAAAAAAATCTGAAAGTACTTCAGTTTAGAGTTAAAACACCTATTCTACAATGTTTTAAAAATATAAAAAAAAATAATAAATAGAATAAATTACGCTAAAGTGTTTTGTTAACAAACCACTGAAATCAGAAATGTTCTATTTGACAATTGTGCACCAACCTAACGAGATAAAATATCTTGGCGCAACTCGTATGCCTTTGCTGCGGTTCATTAAGAATTTTTTTTAACCACCAATGACAGCATACGTCAACATGACATGACAACTTTTGATCGCCGCGATTGTTTCTGATTTTTCTCTGCGATTTGAAAATAAATACGTTTCCCAATGGCTGTTCCTGATTATAAACTAAGTGCTGTATTATGCGGACACTCGTTGGACGTGCGATGTGTGGCGACTACCAAAGAATTTTGTATATTATCCGCATCACGCGACAGGACTGCAAAACTGTGGCATCCGGAAGGGTTGGTATTTCTATCACGTTACACTGTGTTTAATCGTCTGAAAGTTAACAAAACTGTTCTATTGCAGCGTGAAGGACTTTGTGAACGTGGTGACGTATAAAGGGCATAGGAACTTTGTCTCGTGCATTTGCTGGTTGCCTCCTTGTGAAGCATTTCCCGATGGACTAGTGGTGTCTGGCAGCAATGATAATACAATATTGGGGTATAACCTGCAGGACGGCACCATCCAAGTGACTCTAGAGAGTCATGAAAATGCCGTATGTAGTGTCACTCCTGGACGAGACTCAGGCATTTTGTTGAGGTTAGTAATATCCTTTGTTATCAAGTTGCAACTTGTGCCAACTAAAATATCTATTATGATAACGTGATTGGATTATTTCAGCAAATTTCGTTAGTCTCGTACCTACATTATTTGTTTAAAGCAGCCATCTTATAGGCACTAATTGACTTTCCCACAAGTTCCAATAAGATGCAAAAACAATACGTAAAAAGTTATATTTACTTTCACTAATTTCATGAAACAACACATGCACATGGTTTATCACAAAGTCTAAAGTATTAAATACTCTCTCTATTGTGTTTAAAACAAAAAAATAACTGATTGTGTGAAAAATGCACAGTAAAAAAACTTTTTTTAATAGACTTTGTAGTAGTTATTGGTAAAAATTAAAATATAGTTTAGTCACTGATAGATCCTTATATTGCTCAATATTTGTAATAGTAAATGCTTGGTCCAACTTTTATCTTAGTTGGAATTCCCCTTTAATTCATTAAACCCGTGCGTGAACGCCGGTGTTCGCGCACCCATTGTCTTTCTATTGTGTCTGTAATTCTCACGATTGAAAGGTTAATAGATTTTCAAGCAGTGTAGAATTATAATAAAAGTGATAAGTAACATTATAAAACGAAATAGGCATGATTCCATAAGGTAACAAAATATTTGCTGAAGCTTTGGCAATAAATGGTAATCACAAAAACACATTTTGAAATTAGCAACTTATTGCTTAGGGATGTAGTTATATAAAAGGAGAAACTGACTGACTGATATCAATAGACTAAAAATAATGTTACTAAAAACAAAATTTTGCAAAAGGTTTCCTTTTATGACATAGCCAAGCATTAACCTTTTAACCGCTTGTGTCGCATGTAAGCGACACAAGTTTCCGTGACGTGTCCTTGTGTGTAATAATAATTAGGACGAAGATGGAACGAAAAAATCATGCATGATCTCTGTCGCAGAAATACAACACGAGCAGTAGGGACACGAAAACGTGTGTCGCATATATGCAACACAAGCGGTTAAAAGGTTAAGAAAGGAAACGGAAACTTAGTATAAATTCTAATCAACTTTAATAACAAAGGCCATCATTATTCGTATTTAAAAAGTGCTTATTTCTTTATAAAAACATGGCAAAGGATAGTCTTAGGATATTAAAATAAAAAACATCAAAATCGACTGTTCAAAAAAAGGTTGGAAATAATGTATAAGAGATTTAATGGACATGCTTGGACATGCGACATGCACCCTATTTCTTTACAATCCTCATAATCTTTTATAATTTTAGACATGCCTAGCAAGCCTCTGCCCAACAGTAGAATGAAGTTTAAAACAAACTGTTGTAGTATGTCTGCTATGCTAGTGGGCCTAAATCATACGCACAATACTTAATCAATAATTTATATTTTTTCAACAGTTCCAGTTGGGACGGCACAGCCAAGGTATGGAATGTAAACGCAGCCCGTGCACCCCCCTTGACTCTCAAAGGCCATCAGGCCGCTGTATGGGCTGTTGTAGAACTTTTCAATGGGACCTATGCCACTGCGTCTGCTGACAAGACCATCAAGTTATGGTTGAAGGATGGCTCTGTTACCACTACTTTAACTGGTAAGGATAAATTATCTTCTTAAATGTCACATTTTTCTTTAGGTGGAAAAATCATCCAATGACATCCTTCGACTCGACTTGAGCGGAATGGGAGACATTGTCCGACTTTTACTGACTAAAAACCCACTCCTGCTTCCTTCTTTGCCATGGTTCCAGCGCCCCAAGGATCTCAAAGTAGATAAATACAGAGAGGTGAGAAAGACATTGCCGAAGACTATCATTATATTTCTGTATTTCAGGTCACACAGATTGCGTGAGAGCTCTAGCCGTAGCAAATCCTGAAACATTCCTCAGTTGTTCCAATGATGCCTCCATCAAGCTCTGGACTAATAAGGGACAGTGCCTGAACACATTCTATGGACATTCTAACTATATCTACAGGTAATTATTACATACAAACTTACGTCCAAATATCATCACTTCTTCTTCTTCTTCCTGCCCTTATCCCATATTATTTGGGGTCGACGCAACACGTTTTCTTCTTCCATTCTGTCCTGTTACCCGTCAAACTATCATTAACTCCCTTTTCTTTCATATAATTTCTTGCACAATCCATCCATCTTTTTTCGACCTTCCTCTCCCTCTCTATCCATCTATATGTCCAAATACACAGCACACTAATAATTTTAAAGGCGAAATTTTGTTTGTTAGTGTATGTTTATTACCTCTTCGTGCTCAAACGGCTGAACATGAAACTTGCTACACAGATAGACCATGTCCCCAAACACGTAAAAAAAAAATGTCTCGTTCAGTTAACATTCATCGGATACTTTATATCCTGGAAGTATGTTCTCTTGGGATAATTTTCAACTACCATGCGGGAGGCAACTGCTAGGTATTGCAGAATTGCCTCAAAACATAAAAAAGCACTGAATTGCTTCAATTTTAAAGATTGCTTGGATATTATGTTAAACTTTGGCCTTTTGTGATAGATAACATTCCATTTGGGGAGACAAAACTCAAATCTAAGTAGGATTGGAGTTTTGTTTCCCTAAGTTTGGGAATTCCATATTATAATGGCTACAATAAATAGGCCTTATTTTATTTTTATAAAAACTGCATTAACAATAATAAATATTAAAATCAAGTACATTATTTAGTTATAAATTAATATTTAAGCACAGGACCGGTCGTTGTGGCGACGCTTGGGGGAGGCCTATGTCCAACAGTTGACGTCTTTCGGCTGATGATATGATGATGACGATAAAATATTTTATGACAAAATTTTCTTCAACATCGGTTTGACAAGTTAATTCTATTTTTAACCGACTTCCAAAAAAAGGAGGTGGTTCTCAATTCGGTTGTATGTTTTTTTTTTTAGTAAAGGCCTCCCTCCCTTCCACAGGTTCCGATCATAAAAAAACTTAATTTATTTATTTACAATTTACTTATACAACATTACAGTCTAACTAAACTAATGCGTTGTACAGAAACAAGAAAAAAAAGAAGAATATAAAAAAAAAGAAGAAAACATACATAACCCCTAATGTAAAACTATAATAAGTAATATCAACCTAACTATACTAGACTTCTCTCTATCTGTTGTGTTTTTAGTTCTTTTCTGACCCTTGTCTCTTCCAACAGTATCAGCATGAACCCTGGCGTCCAACAGGGCTTTGCAACGTGCGGGGAAGACGGCAGTGTGCGCCTGTGGGCCGGCGGCGACTGTGTGCGCGACATACGACTGCCTGTGCAGTCTGTGTGGAGCATCACGTGTCTTGACAATGGAGATATTGTTACTGGTATGTTAATGTTAAATTATATGCTAATTAAATGTTCCACCCAGAGAGCGAGAAGTTATTTGACATCGACTTATATTTTGTTGATAGACAGACAAGCTTATTCATGTAAACTATTTGTCAAGATACTGAAAAGTTAAAGTAAAAGTTCACTGCAGCGCTACATTAGCAATATGTCGTCTAACAGAACTATTAAAACATTGAAGTGAGTGTTCGGCACGCGTAATCTAGTGCGTACTACGTTTTTATCGATGCTATTTGATTTCCCACTGAAAAAAAAGGGTTACATATTTTAGAAAATCCAGGGAAGATACAAGTCTCCTAACATTTGTAGTTAAATATGGATGTAGTCTTAACGAGGGCCCTTCCCCAGTCGTCTGTCGTAAATGTGAGCATGGTTTAAAAGCTTGTTGTTTCATCCAACGCAATGGTTCAAAAAGATACATCGCGAAAACATAGAGCGCCTGAAAGCTAGGTTGGTATTCAGTAACTTCCACCGGTCATCCAGACTTTTTTTATGTTAGCCTTATTTATTTATTTATTATATACTTTATTGTACATACAAAACATAACAAAGGAAAACTTATATCTAAAACACGTATAATGGGCGGCCTTATCGCATTCCGCGATCTCTTCCAGGCAACCCTGTAATTGTCAGAACATGATAGGTATGGGGCTGTCATAAGTTCAACAATTAGTACCATTTTAAAATTAATTACATCTAAAATAATTATAATTGATAGATTACCCTTTAAAGTGGCTTGTTATTCACAATCTCGATTTAATGTGCAAGGTTTCTAAAAATATTTTACTTTACTTTTTTAATTCATGATTACTTAGAACAAAATGAAGAGCCAAAGTTTGCGTAAAATTTGTGTCATCTAATGACATTTCCCGCCCATAGGCGGAGCGGGAGGGCGTGTCATACTTTTACTAATTAAAACTAAAACTGGATGACTTAAATTTGGTTTTTAATAAAAACCTAGATAATAACCACACGTTATCTATGTTACCAAATTATCTAGAGGAAGTTGTAACTCCATTTCGCTCCCTCGCCCTCGAGATATTTTGCAGCTGTACTGGCCATACTCTCATTTCATTATTGAATTTTTATTACCATGGAACTTTCAGCATAAATTGTTGAATATTACCTATTTTATGTGTTTTGACAGGTTCAAGCGATGGCGTCGTCCGCGTGTTCACGAAAGACCCAGCAAGGTACGCTGATGAAGCGACACTGAAACAGTTTGAAGAAGACGTCACGAAGATGCAAGCAGCTTCCCAGCAAGAGATTGGTGGATTCAAACTTTCTGAGTAAGATTGATTTGACATTTTAGTGTTTTCTGCGCTATCGACGTATTTATAGATTTTGAAAGGTCAATATTGATTGTATATTTTAAAATAAATTTAGATAGAATAACGATTATTTTTGTTCATTACAAACCACGATTTTTCTTAATACATTTTCTCGGTTATTATTAATCTTGCTTTACTCATGTAAAAGTAAAAAAAAAATTTAGATTGAAATCTATACTTTATTAATAAATTAATAAATTAATAATTAATAAATTTAATAAATATATTATAAAGCTGAAGAGTTTGTTTGTTTGTTTGTTTGTTTGTTTGTTTGAACGCGCTAATCTCTGGAACTACTGGTCCGATTTGAATGATTCTTTCAGTGTTGGGTAATCCATTTATCGAGGAAGGCTATAGGCTATGTTTTTTATGTTTCAAAATTAGGGATCCGTAATAAAATTGCTATTTTGTAACACAAGGTGTAAAATCGAAAACCTATTTTTGCGTGCGCTGCAAAATCTATTGACAATAGAACAAAATGATGTACTACGGGTTTATAGATCCCATTAAGACCTACAAAAAAGTTCGCGAGAACATATATCTAGCTATCATGGTTTAATCACAATAACCGATTTTGTGTTCAAAATAATTATTAAATCGTCTGAAGAAAAAAAAACTACGTTAAATATGTATCGTAATATTAATCTTTATCGAAATTAAGCATTATGTTATCAAGAGTATTTATGTAGAAGTAAAATACTTTTTATTTCATTTCAATCGGATATTTTGTTTAAAAGTTATCACGTGTGTAAGATGTTAAGAGTTGGTACCTATTAATGAGTTATGGGCGGCAATTATAGGCAATATTTTATCTCGGTATTTCCACGGAAACGAGAAAAACGCGGGTGAAACCGCGGGGCACAGCTAGTTATTTATATAATAGCAAACCTCCACAATACAAGTCGCTCTCCCCGTCCAGCGTAGAGCGGGAGCAGTCATTAGATATCGCATTTTCTTGATATTATTTTAGCCTAGCGTAAACCAAAATCCACTATCTATCTATTAAAATACTCTCATTAATATTGATAGCTCGTGATGATTACTTTCTGTTTCCCAGATTACCTGGTCCGGAAGTTCTGCTAGAGCCAGGCAAAGCCGACGGTGTGACGAAGCTGGTCCGTCGCGGTACGAACGTGAAGTGTTACTCATGGAGCGCGGCCGAGAACACGTGGAACGAGATCGGAGACGTCATGGGAGCCCCCCCCTCCAGCGAGGGCAAGACTATGTATCAGGGGAAGGTGTGTTCAGAAATTAAGTCTGAAGAAAGAAAGTTATATACAGGGTGTCTCTGGCAACGACGCACAAACGAATACCATGGTTCCAGTACATGATTCTGGACCTCTGGTTTTGGATTTTTTTCTGTTCCTAATTTTTGAAAACACCTTGTATTTCATATAAGAAATCAGAATATCGCTTAATGAAAATATATGGAGGCTTACTTATTAGTGCCATACCCACTGGTATGACACTAATAATTGCTGCCACATCACTTTAGCAGGGTGGAATCACCTAATAGTTAAAATACAGCCAGCTACCTGGTGTTTTCATCATCCGGCTGGATTTGTCTCCTCCCTGCCCACTTTCATTATACGAAAATTACATTAAAAGTACCATAACATAGCATGCCCACAATTCAATGTCTTATTTAAATATCAAAATATTTTTAAAAACAATTTCAAAATTTGATATTCGTTTGTTTTTAGGAATACGACTTCGTATTCAGTGTAGACATCAAGGACGGCGCGCCTCCAATAAAACTGCCTTTCAATAAGAATGAAGACCCTTGGGTAGCTGCCCAAGCCTTCATACACAAGTAAGTATTTGACTATCAAAATAGTACATTGTTACACTAGGGGTGAAAGTAACTCATTTCGTCCCGAGAAGGAGTTGGCGGGCGAGCGAAGCGAGGTCGCTAATTCGAGGGATTAAATGGGTTACTTTCACCCCGAGGTAAACACTGTGCTTTTCATGACGAATACGAGGAAATTAAAAATAAAATAAAAAGTTTGTAAAACCTGAGTCGTCGTACCTATGATTTTAAGTAGGTGTCTTTCTTCTGATTTAGGCGGTAAAAGGTATTTCACTACTGCTTTGGCCTCTTCTCTTATGAAATTAGGCGTTAAATAACTATTTTAATCTGATAAACATAACGTGTTAATATAAATCTCTGTTGTATGGAAATGTCAACGAAACACGAAAAAACCAACGACTGATTGCCACTTTTCGGCCAGCTATTCATCCTCATTAATGAAAAATTAGAAATTAATTGTAATCTATTAAAAATAAAGTATTTTAAAGAAATAGTTGAATAAATAAATCACTTAAAATATAACATTATTTAATTAATAGTTGTCTTTAAGTTATTTCAATTTTATATCGCGCTGTGATTGACTGGCTGTATGGAAAATTGGAACATGGTTCAATAGAAATGTGAAGATAGAACTAGTTTTTTTTTAATAATTTGACAGCTGTCAGTTGTAAAGTAAAACTCCCTAGGGATGAAAAGTATCACTTTCAGCCCGCTGACCTCATCATCAGCTACAAACTTTGCCTACTTAGATCATAATGTACTATTTCAATTATAAAATTATGTCAGGACACTTGTTTGTCAAGAGAAAGCAAATGAACTAAAAAATCTCTGGTTTTAAATATGTAACTAGTATTTATGTGACATGGTACCAGTCCTGTCTATATTTGTAAAGCAAGTTCTTAGCGCAGAATCGCAAGGGCACTTTTCTAACAAGGAGTTAGATAAACATACACTAGATTTTCAACTGTCGTAATTGGGCCGATATTTAGAATCCATCGGAACATTACTGCATTTAACCTGTCAGCCACCAGTGTACCGAATTCGGTTTACCTCAGTACTAGCTATATAAACCTTATTTTTACGTAATAAGGTTTAAGTTAGTTCGTATGAGGTGTACCATTTTCGGTACACTGTTGCCTAAAAGGTTACAATGCACCCTTTTACTCAATCAATGCTCAGATTAACGCCGACAGAGTTTTTTTTTTAACGCCTCATAAAAAATCATAAATCTCTTATAGGATATCAACAATATTTTTTTGGACTAGATAAACCATAACTGTACCGTAACGCATTTTTTTTTTTCTAGAAACAATCTTCCTCAAGTATACTTGGAGCAAGTCGCAAACTTTATAATCACCAACGCTAAATTGGATTCACAGCCAGTATCAAGCAATGGGTGAGTAAACAATTCAAATTTTTATCCAATTTCCATTTAAAAAAAAGTTATATCTATTGCCAGTAATTTTCAAAAAAAGAAGAAACAAGGCCACATGCTCAAACTTCTCATTGTTTAACGAAGCAATAGGAAATTGGGCTAGCCCTAACTATACCACCACAAATCTAAGAGTGAGTTGCACCGTTTAACTATAACGATAACCAAACCTTAACCAGCTGTGAAACGGCCGCCTATTGGTCAATTCGACGATTTGACAACTGTTAACTGCTTTGTTATCGTTATAGTTAAATGGAGTAACTCATCCTAAGAAATACCGTTTGACATTTCACACTTCTCTCTTTGTATGTGCGTAATTCACACTATTTCCATTATCTTTTCCGTAACACCATTGAATTATGAAGCTATTTTTATTTTAACACAACATATAAAATTGAAATTGAAATGCGTAGAACTGTCAAACAGTACTTCTTAGATTACTGTAACACCATTGAATTAAGAAGCTATTTTTATATAAACACAACATACAAAATTAAAATGTGTAGAACTGTCAAACGGTACTTCTTAGATTTCCGTAACACCATTGAATTATGAAGCTATTTTTATTTTAACACAACATATAAAATTAAAATTAAAATGTGTAGAACTGTCAAACTGTCTACTTCTTAAATTTGCCGGCCTATAATTCGTCTTTATTACAATGCATACTAAATATTAGCCTAAAGGCCTCTTCACGACTTTGGACAATCTTGTGGCGTGCGCGAAACATTTTCATACTTACCGCTCGCCGCCCCGCGCTTAGGTACCGCTCACAGCGTCAAGGTCGTGAACGACCCGTAAGGCGTATAGTCCCTTGAACCATCTGACCGAAATTATGTGAACGCAACTCTCGCACTCGCCTAGGCGGCAGTACGCAAATCTGTGCATTTATTTGCGGCTAGCAGCGCCCGGAAAGCGCTTTAAATCCATTTTCTCCGCGAGATATTGATTGATTTACATATGCAATGTTCACTTTGAAGAATATTTAACCACCAATTTTTATATGTTAAAATGTTTCTAAAGGTCCAAGCCGTTTCGAAGGAGTAGGAAAAAGTTGCGTCAAAAGTTGCGAAATTGCTATTTTTTTTTTTTTGACAAATTATTAATTGCACGAAAAAATCAAATTTTAATGTTGATATTATTGTTCATGAATCTATAATTAACATATATTTTTTTCAAACCAATTGACCTAGCCGTTACGGAGGAGTAGGCCTCAGAAAATCATTGTTTTATGGCACTTTTCGGGCGCTTGGCCCCTAAAAGAGAGCGAAGCGAGCTTGAAATTGTAGAGCACTCGGACTCTACGGTTAAGTTAGAAAGCTAAAATCATGGTTATTTTTCTATATCCACCCAGAAAAATGGCTAAGCTAGCATCATACAGACGCTCGTTAATTTTGGCTGACAATTTAGTAGGCAATGTAGATTTTAGAGGCTATTGAAATAGAAGTATGTTTAATTGACACCCTTTGTAATGTGTTTTCATTTTTTTTTACCGCAGCCCGCTATTGTCGTAAGTTACACATTATACACTATTATTATAGTATATCACTTTCACAAAGCTTCCATTAAAATAGCATTTTCGAATTTGTAAACTGTTATGTTGCACCCACAATAGTTAATAATAGAGGCTTTAGTAGATTCTGGGCAAAAAAAAATGCCTAAAGTAAAAAGTATTTGAAATATCAGCTTTTGGGTTTGTATCCCAACTATAAAAGAATTCTCCTTTCTAAAAACTAAAGTGCTTAAAGTAATAAGTTGACCTTTTTTGTTTTGAGTTTGACCTTATCAAATATTCCTCCCGCTCTGGATGGAGCAAATAGGAGTATCAAACTTCTCCTGACTAAAACTCATCTGTGTTCCTTCAGTTTCCCTTTGCATACCAGCAGGGACTCAAACTGTAACCGTAATAATGTGTTTTAACACTGTTTTTTAAAACAGTTTTAACAGAAAATCATTTTTAAATTTAACAGATACAATAATGTTACCAAATCAAACTGTAACCTGTTATATGTGTTAATAAGTGTTAATATGTGTAACTAAAATAATCAGTTTTAGTATAGCTTTATGCAAATTGTAACTTTGGCAACTGGACACATAAATATTGTCTGTAACCGAATATCATCATAATATGTTTTAAATATGCTCCAACTGCAAATGAGCGTGGTATTACGTTTGTAAGGAAATTCATCCGTCGCCGGTCCCTTGAAAGGCTGATTATGCTTATGCTATGCTTTGAATACTTTAAGTTAGCTAAAAAGCGTCCACTAACATGACATACCCCGTCCAGTTTCGCGGACCCGTTCACGGGCGAGTCCCGCTACGTGCCGGGCGCGGGGGCGGTGGCGGGGCTGCCGCCGCCGTCGCACGCCGACCCCTTCACGGGCTCGGGCGCCTACACCACGTCGGCCACCAGCACCACCAGCGAGAAGATGCTGATACCGCACGATGCTTATATTAGGTGAGAATGCGTGTGACGATATCTCTGTTAACTTTTTGTTTAATTTTCCGAAGTATATTTACACATTTACATATCTGCCGCATGTCTGATTAGCTGTGGGCTAAAAGAACCACTTTTTGGGTCCAATTAAACGAACGACATCGCGGCAGACCAAGGTGAAGGTGAAAAGATGAGCTTGACAATTACCAGAGGGACTGGCTCGCAATGGCAAAGAACAGACGTCGGTGGAAAAGGGAGAGAGAGGCCTTTGCCCAGCAGTAAAACATAATGGACTATTTTGCATTACATTTATATGATATAAATTCACGAATTTTTTATATTTCTTCATTATTAATGTTTTGTTGCAATAGTCTATTTAACGTCCGTAAATATGTTCTTGGCATCACAGCATGCCCATACCAGCAACTCAGCATTTATGCCTTTTTGGCCTCGCACTGATTGTAAGTTTCTGTTTTCATTGTGTGGTTATTTTTTAATTTAATGATTTTTCTTGCTTTTTTTCTCTACACGAACTACAAAATAATAAGTTACATTCTTACAGTAAATTAACTTCTAAATTTTACTTCTAAACAAAACTTCTCTTTCTTTTTTAGGGTTCCGTAGCCAAATGGCAAAAAACGGAACCCTTATAGATTCGATGTCTGTCTGTCTGTCTGTCTGTCCGTCCGTCCGTCCGTATGTCACAGTCGCTTTTTTCCGAAACTATAAGAGCTATACTGTTGAAACTTAGTAAGTAAATGTATTCTGTGGACCGCTTTAAGATTTTCACATAAAAATAGAAAAAGAGCATAAATTTTGGGGGTCCCCATACTTAGAACAGAAACTCAAAATTTTTTTTTTCATCAAACCCATACGTGTGAGGTATCTATGGATAGGTCTTCAAAAATGATATTGAGGTTTCTAATATCATTTTTTTCTAAATTGAATAGTTTACGCGAGAGACACTTCCAAAGTGGTAAAATGTGTTCCCCCCCCCCCGTAACTTCTAAAATAAGAGAATGATAAATCTATAAAAAATACTAGCTGACTCGGCCACGCGTTGCTGTGGCTAAACATAGCAGCGCCATCTATTGATTACTTACTCAACCCAGTCGAAAGGTATCGACATCTGTTAGAATCATTTGGAGTTAACAGATAATTGTGACTGTCAAATAATAAAAGACAAATAATTTGCAATAAATTAAAATTGTGACTATAATTTGAGATTTAAACTATCCTATCTCTCAAGTTGGATCGAACTGCACATGGTGTGCGAATTTTATTATAATCGGTTAAGTGGTTTAGGAGTCCATTGAGGACAAACATTGTGACACGAGATTTATATATATTAAGATATGATGTACATTACCATGTAAACTACCAACGAAAATAGGTTCGAACGAGATCTAGTAAGTAGTTTTTTTTTAATACGTCATAAATCCGAAAAAAAAAAACTCTATTATTAAATCATCGATCAAAGTTACAACGAACTACAAGAACTTTTACATTATGTTACCTGCTGCTACGGAACCCTCCATGGGCGAGTCCGACTCGCACTTGGCCGGTTTTTTCTGAATCTGTAGCAAATATTTTATCCCATCGAAATTCTGTCTTCCCATCCCATTACAATTTAGGTGTCATCAAGGCTAAAGTGAATAAGCTCTTAATAAATTAGTGCACTTCACCGACAACGATTGGATCACTTCATACCACCAGGTCGCAGTCAAGCACTAGTTAATGTCACTGAAAAAAATGAAATTAACAAACTATTTATTTTCAGATTCGACCAAGCTAACTTGAAAGCGATACACGACAAGTTGAAAGAGTTCAACGGTAAAGCCGAAGGAGACGGACTGAGCGCCATGACTGAGGAGCAATTGGAATCGGTAGTCAAATTGTGTGAACTGGTAAGGAACAGATATTCATTTATATAAATATTCTGAGTGTCTTCGTGAGCTTCGCAGTTATGTACGGTGGGCGATTGGTTGGGAATGAGATTATTTGAATATTTTAGAATGACTGGCCGTGCCTCCATTAACGAAACAAAGAAGTCTAAATCGATATTTTCCACCATTTTGTTTTACACACATGCGCGTACGTCAGCTGCGAAATATCGATTGAGAAATCTGAGAATACGCGCGGCGCACCGTGGTCCGTGGGACGGCACGACGCAGTGCCGTGATGATGGAGACGGGCCCTTATGGCCACCACGACGCCGCTGTAGGTGTTGCATTCTGGTGAACCTATTTTGAACATCTTCACATAAGTGGGACTCAATGTCACGAAGAAAGTGTTAAAAAAAAAAAACTAAAACCACCAATTTTAAATAACCATAGGAAACTACCAATAAACCATGCACTATTTTCAGCCAGTGGCTTCACCCGCATGAATTTAGGAAACATATGCCTATATATTTAAAATCGATACAGTTTCTTAGTTTATTCATTACAAAAACAAAAACATCCATCATCCGAACACTAGACGTACTGCGTCACTAATACATGGAGGATATCTAACCCATACGGTCAAAACGTTTTGGGAACACTTTCATTGTGTGTATACTTTAGAGTGGAACTCCCTGCCTGACTGTGTTTCCCTATTGCTAAAACCTTCTTCTGAGATCTTTTCGGGATCTTTTAAGTCAAGAGTGAGTAGGTTACTTCTAGGTAAGCGCGATCCATTGTCGACCGCCTCGTCGCTTTCCATAAGCGGTCAAGGGCGAACCTTTCAACAATAATAAAAAGACCACAAATATCTCAAAAATAGCACCAAATGTCAGTATCATAACATTGTTAGTGTAATGACATAATAATACATCTTATTGAATGATGATAACAAAACAGACTGAGATAACACACAAAGTTACATAAATAGATAACAATGTTTGCTATCTTGACAATGAACAATATTGTGTCCCTATTGTATCAAGCCATAACTCATAATAACTTGACATTTTAATGTAAAATAATAAATACCATCTCGTTGTCTTTTTGTATGCAAAAGCGAGAGGTCAAAACACTGTATCGCCCATAAATATGTAGCGTAATTTAGGAAATCTACACTAACATTATAAAGACGTAAAGTTTGTTTTTTTGTTTGTAATAATCTCTGAAAGTACTGGTGCGATTGCAAAATTTTTGTCATCGATAGAAATCTACTTTATTCCTGAATGACATGCTATATTTTATGTAAACGAGCGAAGCCGCGGGCATATTTTAATAGATATGATATTTAAAAAGGAATAAATATACTGGTCTTTAAAGATAATGTAGCTTAATTTTTTTAATAAATAACATGATTTGAGATCTAAACAGGATTTTAATGAAAATCAATTTTTATAGCAAGCTTTTGTAGCTCGGTATACCTATATAATTAATGCTCATCAAGACGAATCATACGAGCCCAAACTCGATGGGGTTGTGTCGTTTAACTACCAAGTTCCTATAGCCACAAGATCAGCTCCACGTCATAATGATTTTGCATTGTCATCTGATTTACACATGCATGCAAAATTTCAGCTCAATCGGTAACCGGGAAGTGGGTCAAATTTAAATTTAATTTGCAAGATTTGATGACAGACAAACATCGGGATAGGTGAAACTAAATAAAAGCTTGTAAAAATGCTTGCATTTGAGCGATTAATTGCTGCGCTGCGTGTCAAGGGTTCGATTCGCGCACGAAACAAATATTTTTATGGCCAGATAGTTGTCCTGAGTCGGAATGTCTTGTGTATGTAAGTTTCTTGGGGTGTGATATGTTTGGACCCACGATACACGAATAATTCCTAGTGTCAGGCAATGTTTACTTAATAAAAATCAAAACTAAAGTATAAAAATAATTATTCAATTAAGTAAGTATTATTATTTTGTTACAGAACAATGCTATCAACAATGAAACCATTTTGATATTGAAGAAAATGTTGGAATGGCCCAAAGGTATGTTATCATAAAAAAATTACACAATTTTTACGAACAATAAAAATAGGACAGCTGAGTTACACAGGCGAGGCAAACCACAATTGGGTTATTCTAACTCCTGGTTGAGAATTAGGTAAGTGTAACTCTTTACTGAACCGACTCTTTGTCCCAAGATTATTTCAGTGTTCCGAAAGATTGGAACATTAGTAATGTATTAAATGTCAAGGTTGCCGGCCGCCCATTATATGCGTTTTAGAGTGTTTCTTTGTTATGTTTATTATTTAACACTTTATGCACATGAGTACAGAGGCGGATGTTTCTTTATGTAAATACAATAAAGTGTATAATAAATAAATAATAATATAAATAAATGCATAATTTGAGACAGTGTTCCGGAACATTTCAATGATTCAGATGCAAATGTTCCGATCGCAAAGTTGACACACTATTGAGAATGCCAAGCAGAAACGCCCGACTCAAGTCTACACGTACTTTTATCGTGTGGTTTTACGCGCACACAGTTTTTTTTAATTTACTTTAATGTATTTGTTTTCTTTACAGAAATCCTGTTCCCCGTACTAGATGTAACTAGGTTAGCAGTTAGGAATAAAGAAATCAACGGTCAGATCTTCGACACGACGTACGGACCGTCGTTCATCAAATATTTGCTATCGCTATTAGCACCAGGTATGTGTTTACCTTGTATATAATAATTTGATGTCATGTAATGTGATAGCATGTGATCAGGAAATGTGTTGGCAAATATGAGAGTCTTGAGTTTAGCGCAGTAGTTGAGCGATTGGTGGCTGCGCTGCGTGATGCGGATTCGATTTCCGCTCAGAACATAATGGTAACACATGGTGGGTACGACCCACTCGCCCCTCCTATATTATAAGCCTGATTCTACTCATTGGTTTGCGATTGAAGCCTCACACTTCCTTGAATTGGATTTTAGCATAGGTACTAATATTATGGTTTTTTTTAAAATATGACGTTTTATGTAAACAAACACAAGAGTACAACAAACAGTGTAAAATTAAAAAAATATCTTTGTACATAGCTAACCATTTACAACAATAAAAAATCTTAATGTTTAACAGTTCCACTAGCTAAGTCTAATAAGATTGTTAGTTTACACAGAACTAATTTACCTTGTTCCTTAAACTAGTATAAACTGTATTATGTTGTAACAATTTTCATAGGTCGCGGTATAGGTAGGTTAGTTGATACATTGGACTACTTATAGTCGAAAGTTTGTATGCGTGGTTTTTACTGCCTTATGCTCAAACGGCTGAACGAAGCCGCTGTCTAGCTAATGAACTGTATAGAGAAAAAACATCCAAAATTTCTGCCTTTTATACAGATATTTAATGTTACAAGTGTTGTACCAGGTACAATATTTAACCACTTATACAAATTCTGCAAAATCATCATCAGCCGAGAACATCTGCTAGCAAAATGTACACCATTACTATTCTCGTCAACTCCCGTCATCAGGTGCTCTAGTCATCATGCTAATTAAGCCTGAAAAATAAATTAAAAATTATTCTGTAATAATAGGGTAGTTTCCAGGGTCAAAATAATTACATTTTATTTAGTCCGTATTTTAGATTATAAAAAAATATTGGACACGTATTTTGTCTTTTTTCGATTAAACAAAAAATAACAAAGATATAGCCCATTAAAATTACGTGTGACGTCACCCCGTGCGAAAAAATGTAGCACGGCGCGACGTCACACGTAACTTTAATGGGCTATATCTTTGTCATTTTTGGTTTAATTTACAAATAAAAAAATACGTGTCCCTTATTTTTGAATAATCTAAAGACGGACTAATTACATTTTTTACGGCCATTAGCCTAATAGGCTGTATGCTTTCAGATAACCTGCCAGCAAATCAAATGTTAGCGATGCGAGTCCTTGTGAACGCGTTCAGTGACCTCCCCGGAGAGATGCTGGTGCTCGCAGCGAGGGAGAGTGTTGTTCATTCAATCATTTGCCTCACACAACTTAATAATAATACTCAGGTAAATCTAAGCTGCATAATTGATGAGGTCCAATAGGGTCGTTACCTGCCGGAGCTGCGAGATTGGTTGAAAGAGTTACAGCCAGTGACGTAGCTACTAAGGGACAAGGCGGGGTAGTGCCCCGGGGCCCGCCAAAACAAACCGATCAACAAACCGCTTATTGATTGAACGAAAAATTTTACAAAAAATATTAATCAGATAATGTGACCACAGCAGAAATTGCATTGTCTGAAAGGCCTAATCATGAAGATTCGGTAATGAGGCTGTGAAAAATATCGTTGGTTGTACAAAGACCACGTCTCCATATTATTGAGTGTGCATGTTAATGATAAATCTTCTCATATCTTGGTATTTATATAATTTAGGGGCCCCAATTTGTTTTTGCCCCAGGGCCATTGGTCATCTAGCTACGCCACTAGTTACAGCGTCCCTGGAACGCGAAGGGCTACTGAAGACACATGGGCGGGTGTTTGGCATTGCATTTCGGGGAGTGTGTCGGAATTGCATAAGCTAATTCCATCATCAGAGCACCAGACGACCGGCAATGCACCACCAGTATACGGTGGACTAGCATGTCTAGGGAATCCAATCCCGCATCAAAATCGCTATCAAGCCTGAAGGATTGAAGTCATCACTTCCGTGGACCCCGCAAGAGTTGCGATATTGAAATTTTAGGAAATGTTTGGTTTACGAATTTTGACTCTATTCAAAATTGCATATTTCAGTTTTTTTGTTAAAAATATAAACTAGTGCTTGACTGCGAGCCTACCTCATGGTAAACAGCGATGCAATCGTTAATAGTGAAGCGCACTAGTTGATTAAGAGCCTATTCACTCTAGCCTTGAAGACACCTAAATTATAACCGGACGTGAAGACCGTAGCAGGATTTTTTTTCCAGTCCTTCTTAATATCTTGTTGTTGTTTCAGATTGCAGCCACGTCGTTACTGTTGAACCTGTCAGTGGCGTTGGCGCAGCAGCCCGACAGTGTGGACCTCGCTGACTGCTTGCTGCAGCTGCTGGCGAGGATCACTGATAATGAAGCGTATTTCAGGTAAACCCATATCACGGGTATTAATTCAAAGCGCTTGTACTTATAATAAATCCAATCTTTTAATAGTTCTGTAAGATGACATAATGCTAATGTAGCGCTGCAGCGACCTTTTGTTTTACTTTTCAGTGTTTTGAAAAATAGTTTTCATGAAAAGGCTTGTCTATAACTAGAATGTAAGTCAATGGATTGCAGGCACTACCCAGAGTTAAATACCTTACATCCAATATGGCGGATTCTTTTTAATTTTGTTAACATCATTTTGTTTTTCTTTGCAGAGGTTTAGTAGCCCTCGGCACTCTCCTAGCGGAATCTCCAAACAAACTTCAAATACAAACACGAATAGTATCCAGCTCCCAAGTACACAACAGGCTGAAACGAGACAGTGGCAACATTACTGACCCAAAAACAGCGAAAATAGTAACACTGTCCCAGCAAATCATCAGTCTTTTATGAACAAAACCTTCTCAACTACTCCATAAGGCTGTTATTTATATTATTAGAATTAAAAGATCGTTTTTGTATGTTCTTATTGAAATCTGTGCATCGGATTTGAATAGCTGATCTTCGCTCTTCGTTAGCGCCTTTTTTTATTTATTCATGGATTGATACAGTGATTACAAATAGCCTAATGCCACGAAAAACTGTCTCAAATAAGCAATACTTCGAGTTTGCCTTCAAAATGCATAATTTAGGATATTTCACTATCGTATTCGTAAAAATTAACGAGCTATCTAATCACAATGATGGTATGAAATGACAAAATTAGAGAGTTTTAGAATAATATGAAACTCTTTGTTTGTCAATGTATTTTGAATAAGACCCGAAACTACGGAAAGCAGACGCAAGCGACCGTGACGACCATCCGTCGCGCGCATTCTCACGCGGACGGGCCCCTTCGCGAAAACCGAATTACCTACGCAGCGTCGCTAGTTAACGTATAACACGTGCGTGTATCAAGTGTGGCTCTACAAAAATGTATGGAGATTGATGCGCCCAGATCGGCGTGTGGCACACGTATGCGCAGTGTAGTTCTAGCTTAATGGTGTGCATGTAGTCGTGTCAATCAGTGCGAGCCGCGACGGATGATATGCACTACAGTATGGGCCCGCGCGGACGTCCGCTCTACACAGTCTCGACCCTAAGGCTACGTCCGTACTAGCAGGCGCGCAGTGCAGTTTCGCATATTCTAGTACAATAGTTTAGTTTCAATACTCGCGAGGTGACTTTCTAAACTTTCGTAAACCGAAGCCTCTCAGTGCGTACGTAGCCTAAGGTAGTAAACACCTTGATCGTTTTACGAAAATAATTAAAATATGGTTATAATAAAATGTTGATACTTTGCCCCTTATAAGTCTATTTTTAAATACATATTCAGGGTTAAATAAAAAATTGAAATGGATGAAATGTATATGTATTTCATAGTGTACATGTTATGATAACACTATACATCCGCTTGCTACCCGTCATCAATGGAAGCATGGTTTTATATCAGACATTTGCAGCAATAATAAATTGTATAAAATATTAAAATAAAACTCTTTTATTACGTAACCTATACTTTATACATACCTATCTTTTAACTAGATTTTTCTTCAATTGAGTTGAAGGCTTGAAATATTTCTTACATAACAATGGGGTTAGAAATCATCAATCATCATTATTTACCTCTCGCTCGTACAAGTCTCTTTCAAGTGAGAAGCAAATAATGCATTTGCATTCTTCATCCACATTTTATAACCATGTTATACTTCCACATTCCTAATTAATATATCATAAGGGTTAGTTGGAAAACAGTAAAAAAAAGCTAGATATACTAATTCAATCACATTTATATTACAAGAACCGGCGGAACGCCAGACTAAAATAAAAAAAGATAAATATTTGGTTTGAAACCGCATTTACAAATTAGCGCGAGTGGCGAGGCGAATGTGTAGAAAAAGTAAGATTAACGGTTCTTCTCCGTAGGAAACGACCAATTGGAATCGTGCACTAGCTTCTACCTTTTTATTAGTGCCCTTGAAGGCATAAGTGATATAAAAACATTTATTTTTAATGGTTACCTCGCTCGTTGCCTCGCGCACTTAGTATAAAAAAGTTTCGTCGAACGACGAGGCGAATAGCGAACACTAATGTGTAAATGCGGTATTTATATACAGTAGTCGTCTTACGACAACCAGTCTTGGCATAATAAAAAATTAAATTAAATTATGTGATAATTAAACTAGTGTTTTTTATGAAAAGCTTGTGACTTTTGCCGATTGATTTTATATCACAATGTAATGTGTTGAGGCACATAACCAAGTGAATTAACATGAACAATTTTATTATGATTATTATAAATGTTTCAATTGAACACCCATTGTAAGGACAAAGGATGCTCATTGTCATAATATTGGGGTTAATATCTATTTTACTTCATACGACATGAATAAGTGAGCATGAGCATCGACGAATCTTCGAAAAAGCTAGCCACATACTTGCGGGTCTTTTAACCATATTGTCTGTTCATATTTATAGTTACTTTACTACCCATCTGGTACAATCCATCACTAATAAGGCAAAGACTAAAATTTTCTAGCAATATTAAGCAGGACCATCAACTAGATCAATATGATCAGATCTATATTCGACCTAAATGCTTGGCAACACGCACCAACTTGCATGCGATAATGGTTTGTAGACAGTGACCTAAGATAAATATCTACTTTACCGAGTGTTTTAGAAACAGTGGATACTTATTTCAGGTCACTTATTAACGGTAGTTGATTCAATTTTTATTTATTATTTGTAATAAAACGTCAATTTATTTATGTATCCATCCTAAATTTTCGAAATCCCTGCAATTATAAGTTATATTTCAAATCTAGTGGCAAGGGAAATTGTCAACTAAATGAATTAGGATGCACACACTGAAATGTGACGTCACCGCCATTCAATTACGTGTGTGCAAAAGAGATAGCGATATATTCTCACCTCGCTCCCACTTTTCCTCATTAAAATATTTGAAGTTCTAATTGCTGCTTCATTTAATAATCTATATTGTTGAATATACCCAGTTGTACAAGAGATTGAGCAATCAGCTTAAACATCACATAAACCCTCTCGCACTGCACACCATATGCTTGCTTGTGAAAATTGATATTTGCGCAGGTGAAATTGAGCGTGTTGTAGCCGAAATCCCGCGCATACGCGACTAGCAACTCACTCATCACCTTACTTCTTCTTCTTCAATTCTTCAAAACGACGGTTCAGATCATCAAAGTCGATTTCATCAGGAGCGTTGGGCGCGTTCGGCTGGTTACTTGTGTTCGAGTTGTTGCTGTGCGGCACGGAAGGCAGGATCAGGTCTGATGGTACTGAAGGCAGTTCGGGTAACTCCGGGAAGTGGTTCGGGGGGACTCGGGAGCGCGGCTGGGGTGTTGGTACGAGCGGCTGCATCGGCGGTGGGACGTGCGGGGGCTGGAAAGAAGTAGACGGTTATGTTAGTGTATTTAGAAACTGATGAAACTAAAATTAGTGGTTAGCATTTGAAAATAGAAGGCTGCGTGAGTACCTGAATGATGTCTTTTTTTTTTGCAAAAGCTGTTTATAAGTAACACTTTTACAAATAATTTAGATTATAAGAGGCCAGTGTTTCCTAGCTAACTAAGAAGAAACACCGAAACAAAATCAGAGCTCAGTTTCTTTTAAAGTCCATACAGAAAACATGTAATGGTCAAATCATATAAGAACCATACAGATTGGATTCTGAAATAGTCTTTTTCAATATACAAAAAAACTTTGCTCTACTGAAGGAGTGTTACATTATGCTAATTATAATACCGATTTTGAATTTATGTAAAACAATTGTTTTTTTTTTATTGACATGAACTAGTGCTTGACTGCCATTCCACCTGATGGTGAAGCAGTGATACAATCGTTAATAGTGAAGCGAACTAGTTTAAAATGAGATGTTCGCTTGCTTATTGTAACGTGCTTAAAACTCTGATGCATTTGCAAGAACAACAAACAACTATAATTATATTCACCGTGAGAACAAAACAGATAGTATTAACCGGAATAGAGAAGCAAGATGAATTTAGATACTAATGCGAAAAGAAGCATATTTAATGAAAAATTTTTTTTCATTACAAGCTTTTATCGCGTATTAACTGTATCAGTTTCATAAAGACCATTCCAAAGAAAACAAAACAAGTTTGAAATAATGTGTTGAAGCTAATAAAAAAAAGTCTTAACAAGTATCTAGAGAATATGTTATAAACAGGGACTTTGAAGTAAGCATAAAATCCATGCAGTGTTGTAAGCAAAAAATAATAAAAAATAAAATATGTACCAAATCGTGTTGAATGCTGTCGTAAGCAGGTGGTAGATTGCTCATTTCGTCCTGAAAAAAGGAATAAATAGGTTCAAGCAACACTTGGACATGCACTAGTTTACTTAGTCAAAAGGATAGGAGAGAAAAAGCAATATTGTTACAGGTTTAATGTAAAGCAACATTTAGAACGACCCGGTAGGCGCAGTAGCTTAGCGATAGGCTACCGCGATGCGTGTCGTAGATTCGATTCGCACACGAACAAATATTTGTAAAGGCCTACAGCCAAAGAACTCTGTTTTGTATACCAATTTTGGTTACAAGCATGATGTTACAGTAATTAGATCAGTAGCCTGATTCACGTAAAATCAAACAAGTCAAATATCGTTGAAGTTTTGTAGTCGTTCGATCGAAGTCCTATCCAAAAGCGGTATTCACGATCTATTGACTTATTTCCAGTTACATTAATAAGTATTCTACCAGGATAATGTAGTACAGATTTTTTTTTAATTCGACGAATTTCAAACGACTTTAAATCGGTGACTTTAAAACTCGATTGTTGGATGTGAATACGGAACGGGATTACGTGAATCGGGCTACAGAATTTTGGGGACAAGTATTCTGCCTGTTTGAGCAAAAAGGACATGTCTTACAACAGACTATGAAACGAAGAAAAAAAAACACTTTTTCTCGTGTTTTTTTTTTCTTTGTTTAACATTTGTTTATGGACAGTATCACTAGAGTAACTCGAGTACGAAAGTTCGGAGAAAAATAAATAGGTGACTTAATTTAGCAATACAAGAGCAAATATAATGATGTTTCTTTTTTTCCGGACGGCAGTGTTCTTGCTATTCCTTACCTGCAGGAAACTATTACTCAAGGTCTTGGAATCGACTCCAGGAGGTAGATGGTACCCCATGGGCGACTGGCTGGGGCCTCCGAACGAAGGCGGTTGCGGCGGCGGCGGCGTGGCTATGAACCCACCAGCTTTACCGCCAGATGGCGTCTATAGGTGGAAATTAGTCACAACATTAGTATAGCGGTTTAGAAACTAATAAAAGTTAACTATACTCTGTTGCAAATAACATTAGACATTTAAAAACCTTTTATTAACCGACTTCGAAAAGGAGGAGTTTAGTTAAGTACTTAACTTTAATTTCAGAAGTCGGTGTTAAATAACGATGAGGCAAAACTATTATAGACATTTTTCAGTGTTAAACATTGAAGTCGGTTATATATATATATTTTTTTTGTAAAACATTTTTTTACCGTCCGATCAACCAATTTTGACTTTCATTTCGTTGGTAGCATGACAAATGGCGGCTGCAGTAAATAGTTGTTAGGTATTGTCACCACTTTTTTGCCGTTAATGCCATCCTTATGCCTACAAAATAAAAGTTAAAATCGGTTGAACAGACATTAAAAAAGGTTTCATTAAATGTCTTATCTTAACGCGGATAGGGTATAGATATGAAAGAAAAGAATGAGGTGAAACAAAACAAAAGCTTCAAGCATGGTGGACATCGCATCTTACAACTTTGGTAGTGGTATTTATTGACTACATTCATTGAACATAGAAAGCCCATGTAGAAAAAATTATTAGGCGTACTACACTTTACTAGTACTTATCTAAAGTAACCAAGAATCTGTAGATCTTTCCATAAAATGTCATATATGATTTTAACAAGGACCTTACAGCCACTAGACGTTTAATAACAGGCGACGCATATAACTTATAGAACTGATATCCCGACCAATAAGAACGCAGTACCCCGCTCCCCCTTACCAATCAGAACCAATCAGAAGTTGATAGAACTATTGTGGAGCGCTAGTTCAAGCATGAGGCGTCTAGTGGCTGAAAAGTCATTTGATTTTAATGTTGCTGGACTAACTAAATGTGTACCGTAATACCTAATTGTCTACAAGTCAAAATACTACTCCTTCAAAGATACCTATTTCTTTGGCAGGATGATCCTTAGGCTCAACTCACACTGAGGCAGAGTTGAAGAGTCGTGTCGCCAGTTTTTCAAGTAAAACACAAGGCGACGTGGACGCGAGAGTAACGCGCGGCGACGCGCGACACCGTTTGCATAACTTAAATTTGTACCTTAATGCTAGAACTACACTGCGCACACATGTGCCACACACGCCGATCTTGGCCCGTCGGTCTCTATACATTTTATATGGAAACTAGATTTGTAGAGCTACACTTGATAAACGCCACGCGACGTCGTTCTACGTAAAAATCAAGCGTGTGACATGACTGTGTGCATCGGTCTAATGTAGTTCTAGCTTAACGCACGGCGACGCGCGAAACCATTTGCGCAGCTTAATGGTGGGAAAATAGGGATGAATATGCTATAGGCGTAAAATATGACGCGAGACGACGCTGTGCGTCAGTGTGAGTTGAACCTTATTGTTTATTTATTTATATATTAACACACAAAAGAAAATTATAGGGAAACAGTATAAAAGTACTACTTATTTTTTAAAAAATAAATTCTTTCTAGTAGGCCTGCAATGGAAGGGTAGAATGACTTACAGTAGGATAAGAGAACGGCTGCATGTTTGGAGGTGGTGGTCCTCCACCAGGCGGGAGGTCCGGCATGCTCATGGCTGGCTGCTGCGGGTAGCCAATGAAGCCAGGAGGCATCGGGGGACCGTTGATGTCTATTAGCATTGCGTCGCGACCTGGAATTGGGTGAAAATTAAGTTACAGCTTGGAGTATAGTCATAGGACTGGAAGTGCTAGGATTGCCCACAATTTACACAAACAAATTGTGTGCTAATTTATTATGTACTAGCGACTCAACCAGCTTCGCCTAATATTTAACTGAGATAGTGCCTGGGGTAGATATACACTGAGGGACAGAATTGCTGGCGCTCATCTGAGCTTTTCTACAAGCCGTCAACACTACAATGCTACCTAAGGCACTAAGTCAAACAACCTTTAAAAATCACAATTAAGATGTTCAGAGTATTAACGAAGGTTTCAAAAATATTATAATATATTTTTTATGGTAGATGTGCCAGTTGCGATTATTCTGCCAGTATCACGTTGAAATAACAGCTCAATGAAGACTACCATCGAAATTTATTCTTTTTGGTGTAGTATTGTTTACACGGAATAACAGAAACCAGAGTTAAAAAATCTAAATACATCTATAGACAAACCTTCTTCCTCCTTCATAACCTGCTCATCAGGCGTGTACTCCACATTATAATTCTTGGCTATCTCTATCAGGTACCGCTCAATGAGGATCTTCGGAGGACTGTGCACTGACATCTTGTGTTTCAATTTGTCGCTAATGGTATTCACGTTCTCATTTCTGCATGCATCGGCATAGATCTTGCCATATTTTGCTGTCAGCAAGTCTGATATTATTTTCAATTCCTGAAAAAATAAATAAATAAGGTGGGAAATTAGACAATTACTTTTAACAGTTTTTAATTAAAATTGTATTTTATTGTATTTTAATTGTACATTGGAAGAATGTCAAAATTTTAATAGAAAAAAAAAGACTTGTGACACTCGGGGACTGCCGCGGTAAAGCTATTGCATAGCATTTTTTATCAACTTATGCAATAGACCTCGCCAACAGCTGCTTAACCCCACCCATCCAAAACCAGACCTCGCCAACAGCTGCTTAACCCCACCCATCCAAAACCAGACCTCGCCAACAGCTGCTTAACCCCACCCATCCAAAATCAGACCTCGCCAACAGCTGCTTAACCCCACCCATCCAAAACTAGACCTCGCCAACAGCTGCTTAACCCCACCTATTCAAAATGAGACCTTGCCAACAGCTGCTTATCCCTACCCATCCAATACCAGACCTCCCCAACAGCTGCTTAACCTCTTCTATCCAAAATCAGACCTCGCCAACAGCTGCTTAACCCCATCCATCTAAAACCAGACCTCGCTAACAGCTGCTTAACCCCACCCATCCAAAACGCCGACAGCTGCTTAACCCCACACAGACCTCACCAACAGCTGCTTAACCCCATCCATCTAAAACCAGACCTCGACAACAGCTGCTTAGCCCCACCCATCCAAAACCAGACCTTGCTAACAGCTGCTTATCCCAACCCATCCAATACCAGACCTCGCCAACAGTTGCTTAACCTCTTCCATCCAAAACCAGACCTCGCCAACAGCTGCTTAACCTCTTCCATCAAAAACCAGACCTCGCTAACAGCTGCTTAACCCTACCCATCCAAAACGCCGACAGCTGCTTTCACTCATTTGTTTTCTTATCGGTCACCACGCTCAAAAAACAAATGAGTGGGGGGTGTTAGGTTATTTTCGTTACGGAATTTATGGATTCGGTCTCCACGCTCAAGGCCCGCGATAGAAGCTATGCAATAGCTTAAAAAAATCTGCAGTAAAAATTTAATCAACCACTGCTGAATATTTTCTAGCTGCTTAGGTACATAAGAGTCAATGGTCAAACATGTAAGTTCATAAATAGAAGATTTATTTTTATTATGGATACACAACACACATTTAAGCACTATCTTACCTGATGGTAAGCGTAATGCGGACTACGATGGAGCATGCTTGCCTAGAAATAACCTATCTACCCTCAGGAAATATAGAATCCGGCAGGAAATTCCATGATTCAAAATAACTTGTTTTTTTTTTACTTTCAGTATAGATATAGGCACTTGAGGGGGTTGATCTTATCAGATAGCCACTGAAGATATATATGCCCATAACAAGATCCGTGGGTGGTATCATTATCAAAAAACACAAACAATAATATATATAATTAGTCATATTGATTTAGATACTGATCAATGTTTGTAAAATCAAATACTAACTGATTATGAAAATTATTTCTTTGTCTGAAAGATAGTCTATCATTCCTAGGCATAATTATTACGGGATTGTTTTAAAGAGTTACCATGGCCCTGGAGTGCAAAGGATAACTGTAGGAATAATTGTGGGTTTAAGTCAATAAAAGTCTGACACTCCCTAATATCCACACAGATTAGAAGTCATATGACCAAAAAAAAAATATCTTTACATTGAAAAAAAAATATGGTTTCCTAGTTATCCGAAAAAAAGTGGTTCCTGCAGGATAAGCCAAGGGAGGATATGATAGAAAAAAAACTAAACTATTTAACTAAGAATTCCAGGTAAAAGTGTGAATTCACAGGAAATGCAAAAGTCTAGTTGCTATTGCCATAAGTCATTGATTTAAAGAGTCTCAAGTAGTTTAATTAACAATGTTGTTTCAATGGGAATTGCTAAAGGAATTCTTAGAAATCTCATTATGAGTTCATTAAAGTAGGTAAACATTTTCTAAAGATAACCAAAATTTTCTTTATAATCTACTATACCAGTAATAAAACGCAATTAAATGCACTTGTATCTGAAAGTAACGATTGGATTAAAAAAATTCTTTCTGTATTATAGAACCAGATAAATGACAAATAATATATAGGCCAAAAATATAGACTAAACAACATCACACTATGATACAAGGTGGCGGTACAGTAATCAAAGATGTGGGTAAAACCGCAGAGGAATGCTAGTAAGCTTAAAATGCTGTTTTGCACTGATAAGATGATAAAGGATCTTTATCATAAACACATTATGTGTTTTCCTTTTATACTTTCGTAATTTTGTAACAGAAATTCAGCTTGTTTCACAATAATGTTCCTAAGAAAACAATAATGTTCCTAAGAAGAAATAAAAAAAGAAAATTTGTTTATTCTGCCTGAATAGATCCTACTAATGTTATTGTTTTTTTTTTTATATAACTTGACCAAGAAAATAAATTTCAAACTAGCTGGTGCCCACAGCTTTGTCCACATCAAACTTGTAAAACTGCACTATGCAATTTAGTTACGTCAACATTTTTTTTATTTTGCATGGTACCTCTTTTTTTCCTAAAATAAAAGAGGCCAAGGTGACTCCTTATAACATCAGCTATCTACCAATAGGCCAGAAGATGTCGTGGCAATTTGGACTCCTACCTTCAGCTCTGTCCTTAGTCACTTCTGGCTAATCCTTAGATTGAAGGACAAAAAAGAGTGGAATAACAGAAGGGAGGCCTTTGCTCTGCAGTAAGACACAACGGGCTCATAATAATTTACCAATGAAAGCTTAACCAATTTCAGTGATAAGCCACACCTTTGTGCTTGTATTTATTTATTTATACTCTTTATTGTACACCACAAAAAAAAAATCGGATAAACCTGATAAAAAATAAGTATACAAAGGGCTATCTTATCACACAGGGCAATTTCTTACAGATAACCTTTGGATGGACTGAAAGAACAGAGATAGATTTAGGGTTGTCAGTGTACAACAACTATCATGCATCTTTCTTACTTATTTTTTCTTGGGCAGTCATGTTCTTCTATTTTTTAAATTTTTACCTAGTAGAAATTTGAGTTTACTGACTTACTTATAAACAGATTTACCACCCCTGCTTACCTGTATATCAGTATGCATCCTCGGTGCCACCCAGATAAGTGTAGATATGGCTTCTGCGAGCCCTTCGTCAAGCTCCTTCATCTGCGTCACAAGTCCAAACCTTGCCAAGATAAGGTCGCAGTACATTTCCACTATTTCCATAGCTTCTACCATGTAATCCTCCCTGAAAATAAATTATTATTTTTTAAATTGCTTTTTAAAAGATGCTGCAATTCTGGATAGATGCAATGCCCCGAGCAGACTAAAGAGACTTATCTGTTTCTAGAATGAGGTGGGCTGGTTGGATTAAAGCCACCATGGCCCACACACAATGTTCCAATAAGGACTATCAGCGGAAACCAGACCACAAAGATACAAGATGCTGGATAGAAAGATCTTTCTTAAACTTGTAGATAGGAATTATGACTATAGTGCATATCTTTTGAGAAAGTGATTTTTAATTACTCAACAATTAGTGACTAATAATTGTGTGCATTTATGTAGTCTCTGGTTGTATTTTCTTGCACAACTACTTGTTATGAAATTGTCTGCCTGTGTTTGGTACATAAAATGATGTTTTATTTGATAGTAGGCAAAAAGATAGACTAAATGAAATCTACACAATAAAACCCAGTCTGTTTTTCCAAGTCGATGCCCAGCCTAGTACATGACGCAATGCTTTAATTAAAGTAATCAAATTCTTTCTCAAGGCCAAGTTTGTTTGCTGGGATTTCTTTCATTTACTACAGAAAATGTACTTGTTCTTACCTGATAATGTGTTCCACTCGTATTTTAGCTCTCTCACTTTTACCAGCAGCAATATATTCCGCTATTTCCTTCCTCGCTTTCTGTGCTAACTCAGTTTTCTTCTTCTCTATCAACTTTAGCCTATTTATAGCAAGTCGCAAATGAGTTTTGAGTTTGGTATAGTTAGGATTTGAGGAAAACATTTTGGAAAAGGATAGTTAACAATACTTTAAACACGCACGAGATTACAAAATGACTAACGCGAGATTTTACTATTTATTGTTTGTATGAATCACCGCACCACGAAACGAAATAATGAAACTTTCGTAATTCCGTTCCAGTACAATGCTGACACATGACACTGACAATGTATTTCAAAAACTGACAGCAGGATAGCAAGTTACGATAAGCTCTTGTGTGACAAAGATAGACTCTAAATCATGTTAAGAATTTAAACTTTTCTAGAAGTGTATTTCCACTTGATTGTCAAAGTGATGTTACGTTCTGATTATTGCTGAGCACTTCAGCATAGCAGTTGCTTCGTTTAGTTGTTGTAATATTTTGAAAATAAAATATTTGTTGTGTGAGTAATCTCGTTAGGTGCAACTAGTGCATTTATTGAGTTTGATCTGAGACTATATTAACTAATTCATCATCATCAGCCCTTTTTAATGTTCCCATTTCTGGGACTCCGTAGCCGTAATCCACCACACGGGCCCAATGCGGTTTAGTGGATGTCACATGTCTTCGAATTTTTGGTTCTAGGACATGCCGGTTGCCTCACGATGTTTTCCTTCACCGTTTTGAGAGCAGTGGTAATGAAAAAAATTACACAAAGTTATGCACCACCGTGACAAATACCTTTTAGTAAAAAAATAATACCTACCATTCATTAAAATCTTGTTTCTGGAATACTTACGCTTGTATCAGCCGTATTAATAATACAGGGCCCTTAGGCTACAGGAGCACCGATGTGTGTGTCATTCGAAAAAATCTTAAACAAAATTGTTTTGTATTAAAATAATGAATGATCTCCTAAAGCACTTGTATATGAAATTCAGAAAATGCATTTGTGGAACTCACGGAATGATCTGGTGCTTCTATGAGACTTGAGCTTCAGTATATTGTTTATAGAGGCAGAAACGTCACGGGTTCGATTCCCGCGCGGAACAAATATTTGTATGGCCTACGGTAGGCATTCCGGTTCTGGGAGTCTCGTGTAGGTATGCCAAGTTAAATGTTTGTGAACACATGCAAGATTATACAGGAATTACTCATAGTGTGGGGGTGTGTTTTTAACCGACTTACAAAGAAAGAGGTGCTGAAGCCGCCTGATTTTTTTTTTGTATTTTGCTTAACATTATCTTTGCAAAACCTAATACGATTTTGAAGTTTCTTTTTTTGTTACGAAGAGTATGGTTTCTTGTGCGATTTATTTTGTATATGGTTTATGGTAGTAATTTTGCCTTACAAAAATAAAGGGTTCAATGGGAGGATGAATCTAGGTGGTGGGCATAGACTTCAATTAGGTAGGTAGGTAGCAAATACAGGTATTAGTAGGAGAATTAGAGGAATGAGTAGGTCAATTAGAGCGCTAGTTTCCTTCCTTACACAAAAACACAATTCGAAGTTGGTAATTTAACAAATCCTTTTAATTAATCCATTTAATTTTCCGTACCCAATTACTTAAATCACCACTTGACTGTCAGTTTGTCAGCGGGCTATCTCATAAACCGTAGACAAAGTCTAAGATGGTGTATTTCTTTCTATCATCTTAAACCCGCAATAACAACAACAAATACAAACCGTAGAGACCATTTCGGTAGTTCATTTAATATATTATCTAATAATCTGGGCAGTACCTAGGTAATTAGATTGATTGTAGTAGGTACCTATTAGTGTAGTTTTCCAGGGCTGTGGGTCTGTTCGAAAGAGTCTCCGTGACCCTCGCAAAGGGCACCTGAAGGTAAAATGTGGGATTTATTGAAAAAATAAAAGGTCTTTAAGTCAAGAGTGAATAGTTTACTTCTAGGTAATCGTGCTCCATCGTTGACCACATCATCGCTTACCATCATGTGAGATGAAGGTCAAACGCGAGCATATAATTTTTTTTTTTAATTCTTTCCACCCAGAACAGAAGTTATTTGATGATTTGTCACGTAAAAAGAAAGTATCAGTGTAGTGTTATGAACGCTACAGAAGTGAAATGAAAGTGTACCTCACTTGCTCGACTGACCAGCAGCTTAGGTGACATACCTTTTAGCTGCTTTAAGGTACACCTTGCCCACTCGAGCAGGCAGGGTACGGTGCAAGCCAGGAGCTTACACTTGCACTGCGTGAATGAATCTATTTTATGCCCCATTTTGGCGAGATGCAGGTCCACCCAGGTGTCCTATTCGGGTACACAGTTGGTACTTTTAATGTGCTCTATAAAGTTAGAACGACATTAGACCGACACACACGTGTACGACGTCGCGTGGCGAGGATCAAGTGTAGCTCTACATTCTACAAGTCTAGTTTCCATATAAAATGTATGGAGACCGACGCGCCCCGATCAGCACACATGCTTACACGTGTGCGCAGTGTAGTTCTCGTAGTTCTACATAAAGGCACACGTTCAAAAAAACAACATGTTTGCAAAAATTAACATTTTATTTCATTTCTTATACAATCATTATGTTACTATTAAGTTAGTTGCTACCACGGGCAGCTACTCAAATATCTATACTACATAAGAATAATACAGTTAGTCAACATTCGATACATCTGATGAGTAAAAAATCTTAATTCGTAGATTTTATACATCCAAACCAATAAATAGTTCATGAGTTTTATTATAAACTTAGGACACAGTCTAACATACATCTTTTTAAATATTTACTGTATATTTGATATTCTTAACAGGCATATTTTTATTTTCTATGATCATAATTATGGCAATAATTTCGTAACAAAAATATTTTAATATTTTGTTATTCAAACTTTGTGCAATTTTTAGGCGTTATCTTAATATAGTCTAGAGTCAAATATCATAAATAAATAAAGACTACTAAATTATCACCTTCAGCATTTTACAAAATAAATACTTCATGAGTTCTAACGTAAGTTTTCACACTTACGAAACTTAAGTACACGGCCCGGGGTGAGACGAATTGTTAAGGATACCGTCACACATCGACCAAAGAGATAGATAGATACATTCTTTATTGTCAACCAAAAATAAAGCAATTACATAAGAGACTTAAAATGATAGGCTCGTTACAGAGCCAGTTTTGTAACTAACTAGCCTTTCTTACTCCCGGTGGCAGTTTCTGAAACTGCGCCCATAAAAAAAGTTTGAGCTGGGTACGTTTAATCAACCTGAGGACATGAGTGCTTCGGGAAGCATCTGTTTCGGATCTTGTGGGAAGAAACGCCCGGGTACCACCATACACATGGTGCATGCACCATTCATACCACGCACCGAGTACACTGTGAGGTAAATGGCAGAAATTGGCCCCGTTTAGGTGGAGCCTTGCCGTTTCCTCGTGGATGCTATCAACGGTGGCGACCTGAACGTCCGGCCCTGGTTTAAGCAATGATACGGAGCGAAAGGGAATACGAAACAGTAACCTACTTCTGACACACCGGTCCCAGTTACGGCACTGTACAGAGCTAGTGAAGGCCTTGTACAATCTGAGTATCTACCCAGTTACAAATTGATAAAAGCTTTATTTGACACTTTTTTAAAGCTGAAAGCATTTATACTTATTTACGAGATCAATCAGTCTACCATTAATCTGCTCTGCGTTGAATAGTTACGTATTGAGTATATAGATACGGACAGAAAAAAACAGAGTGGAAGTATGACGGTATCCTTGCTTCTGTTGTATTCACAATTTCGTATGAATGACGCGGTGACAAATTTTGTACATTTAAGTACAACAATACTATCTTATTGCACAGGGCAATAAGATGTGGTAAAAGCTAGAACGACTTAGACCGACGCACACATGTAACACGCCTGATTTGTACGTAGAACGACGTCGCGTGGCGTGGCTGAATTGTAGCTCTACAAGTCGGGTTTCCATATGAAATGTATGGAGACCGACGCGCCCAGATCGGCGTGTGTGGCACACGTGTGCGCAGTGTAGTTCCAGCTTTATTATTATACTTAATGAGCCATCCTCAATTAGGACAGCGCTGAAAACATGCCGAAGCTGTTTATGAATGGGCGATACATATATGTAGAACGACGATTACAAAAATATTTTAAATGACCCATAAAATATGTGTAATAAAATAAGTGACTGGACAAATGGACATTATTACAATACATAGTCAAATACGATAAAATACATATAATTTATTTAATATGCATTTAACAATTTCTTTGAGAATGTGAATTGACATTAATACTTATCCGCTTATAACAAGAATACACCAATTTAAGTAACAGTGCAAAGTAACATTTAAATACTTACTTAAACAGGTATAGAATTGTAAAATCTAACATTAAGTACATCAGATCATGATAATATCATAATATAGCAATACATATTACAGTACTGGAGAGCTACCACGAGCTCTTAACGCGATCCATTTTAGGATCTAAACTGAACTGTTAAAGAGATGGAGCTATATCCATTCCTCTTTTTCGTTCGCACGACTGACATTTCAACAGGTCATGGTAAGCCCCCTGGTAATACTCATCCACGTCAGAATAGAAAAACAACACCTATTTTACGCATTTATGTAACTCAAATTGCAAGCTAAGCTCGTTAAGATCATAAAATCTTCCCATAGATAGATAGTCACAATTGAATATTATGTGATAATTATTGTCACATCGATCGTTCCTATAAATTGAATTTATATAAGTCACGAATATTTACAAAGACAAAACTACAATCGTAAATTAGTAAAAACAGCATTTAAAATAAGTATAAAAAATAAAAATAAATAATACTGGTTTGTCGTTAAAAAAAAAATACTTCAAAATATGCTCTTAAAACTAAGTACTTAAACAACTAGCTCTAACATTCAGTCATTTTCGGAAAATTTATTATTACTCGTATCACTAGACTTCTTAACAATTTTATTGTGAGAATTTTCGTAATCGTCATGCAAAACAACGGTAGTGGCACTAGCGTTCGAGGGACTGCGAGATTGTGTGAGGTTCGTGCGGTTGCTGTCAGCTAGGTGCTCCAGCTCGTGACTCTCTAAGTTAGGCACCCCTGAACATACAGAGCTGACTCGCGATACTGTTTTTCGTTCCTCAGCGGGCGACTCTTTTATTGAATTACGTCCAACCAAGTTGAATAAAGAACACAAGAAAAACGTTGCGTAAGTCCAGCTGACTACCATTATTAGGGCTAAAAATGAACCTATTTGAGAATAAGGCAAGAGATTCGAGCGCAATAAGAATATACCAGCAAAACCGGTAGTCAGTGCGGCGGCAGCAGTCGGCCCGGATGATGACGACAATGCACATTTGACTCTAGCTGACTTCAAACCGTTGGCATTTGCATAGGTCAGCGCATAATGAAGACTAAAATCCACAGCTAACCCTGCCGAAGTAGATATTGCTACACTTTCTAAAATATTGAGCTTCCAACCATTTAATACTAGTATAGCTATAGTTACAGTTGCTGAAAATGTCATGGCTGCTAAAGCGCACGCGCTAATCACGAGGCTCAATGTTGCCGGTACAAGTACTATAAAACCTAGACTAGCCGATAGGATTAGGGCAATCACAGTTCCGCTAGCTAATGTTTGTTGTAGGTCGTAAAATTGCAAGTCGGACAGAAACCAACCACGTTGCATTCCTGGTGGCGCACATTTCAACTCTAGTTGTGTCCAATTTTCTACCTGATTGTAAAAATAATCCATTTCTTTGTACGACATTGAGTAGGGCACAACACTTTCAAATTCTACCACCATAGCAGATACTGTTGGGGGAGTAGCACTTCTAAGAAATTTAGGTCCCGCCACACCTGGCATGAAAAGCTCACGGGGAGTTTGATACAAGGACTCCATAGCTTTTATGATACATAAATCAAACACCTCTTTTTTATAAGGAAATACTGAAGTTTCACAGCATGGAGTCCTATTTATTTTGTCGATATGATCTATACACCGTCTACTCATGTACATTTTAAAACTTTCAATAAAACAATTGGGAAGTAAAGGCCCCAAGGTTTGCTGGAAAAATGGTTGCGCTTTAATTCTAGAACAAAAACCGGCTAACCACTTTTGAGATTCAGGATCAGATATTGAAAATTTGTCATCAAACTTTAATTGACCCTTTGAAGCAGGATCCATGTGATTTCCGTTGTCTATGGCTTTTACCCCCCATACCCATCTAAGAGGCATCTTACTGCCTGTGCCAATATCTTTTCCAAATCTTTCAAATAAGAACCTACTACTATAGAGCATGTCATATTGTTCAAAAGGGTGGGAGGTTTGAAAAAGTTGAAATTGTTTTGAATCTGGCAATTGAAGACCAGGTGAGTAGAAGACTACGACAACGCTGCCAATGCCAATAGCACCCATTACTATAACAAACATTATGTACAATCTTGTGACACATGTTATAATAAATATATTCAATATCACTCTGATATCTTCGCAAAATTCAGTAATACTTTTAAAAATTACGTCTAAAAACTGCCTTTGTTTTGTACATAGTTTAACATCTATTATAAATACTGATGCAGGTAACAAACTTATCATTAAAACGAAGTTGACTAGAACAGCTGTACCTGCAAAGACGCTAAAGCAGTTTATAGCTGGTATGTAGCTTACATAGGATGCAAGAAAAGCTACAGCAGTGGTCAAAGTGGTGACAAACATAGTGGTTATGGAGTGCCTCATGGTTTCCACAAGTATCTGTATGAGTATAGTCTCACCCGCACTGGATACATTCTTTATGTCACTTAGACCATTGTCCTGACAGACCGTATTATCTCGGATGAGCTGCAAACTAACCATTTTCCACACTTTGACATAAAGAAACGCATCATCTGCCCCAATACCTATCACAACAACTATTACTAATAAATTCATAAAGGGAAAAAATTCCAAATTGAACACATAGATATACAAGAAGTATGCAATACCAATGGAATATGTAATAGCTATAAATAACAGCAGTGTGAGAATAATAGATTTTGTATAGACACACACACACACAAATACGAACACACCACCTAAACCTATCAACCAGGTATCTTGTATTACCCATAAGTCAAAAAGTGCATTTTTCAGTCCAAAGTCCATGGCAGGTATAACAAGTGTTTCATAAGATAAATTTGAACTTTGCAAAAGTTCATAATAAGGTAATACTGTACTACTGCTTGGTAACGGCAAGAAGAGCATCACATTTTTTACAAAAGTTTGTGAGAGATCAGATGGTGTGAATGCTTGTGAATCTATTAAGTAAAATAATAAATTGTATATGGCATCATACTGAGAACAATACTTAGGGACTTTACACCTATCTAAATCACAAGAGGCCATTAGTGAGAAATCATGGAAATAGCCTGCACATTTCTTGAGAATTGTAACTGCACTGCTTACGTCTTCTTGGCTTAAATTCACACAGGATGTTTTGCCAGATATTAAAGCGATGTAATTTGGCACACTCCACACGGGACAACAGAGCTCTTCCGAGTGTAGATCCCTTTGGCACATTTTATAGTATGCTGCTCCTCCAATCTCTACCAGCATAGACTGCAGTCTACACATTCTTTGCACATTCTCAAATGTTAATAAAGATGAGTTATCAGTATTTGTAATAACTAAATGAGCATAATCTGATATGGGTGGTCCACAGGTCCCTGATGCATAGTTGTGATTTATGGGTTGGTCAGGCTTACGTTGCATTTCTTTTATTGATACCCATTGTTTTCTAGTGTGATCTTTTAGAAATACTGTGTTTTCATCTTCAAATGTCTTGTTTTTTCCAAAGCCCCAATGGACATGAGTATTAGATATGTTAGGTTCTGATGGAGGCCACATCTTTTCAAAATTAGTGTCATTATTGTGGTCAACTTTTTTCTTTTTATTACGTCCTTTGTTTTTACCGCGCCCACGACCTGATCTTGGTTTGTCCTGGCGAGTTCTGTTGTTATAGGTTTGATTCATACGGATCTGATCTTCAATTTCTTTTGGATTAACTGCAAGCCTTTTTGAAGGTCTCGTTTCATCAATAAGGTTTTCCCATGCAATGAACCGATGAGCTAGGGTTGTTCCTCGTGTTTCGAAACCTAATATCGGGTCAGCAAATGATGGTAAATCATGGCATATTAGAGGGATCACAGTAAGGATGGTTGAGATCCCAGTTACAATGAAAAGAGTAAGGTAGGAGTGGCGGACGATACACCTGGCGTAAGCTGACAACATCTTTATGTAATGACTTCACGGGCCTCATAGTTATTTCACTGCACCATCTTCTCATATCACCGTGACACATACCCAACTTAGTTATGCTAACGTAAATAAACGTAAAAAGGATCACATTTTGCAAAACAAAATACACAACACATTAGAAAAATGGAAGGAATAAAAGTTTACCCCTACACAAAATACACAACTATGATAAAGTGCCACAGATTATAAACAATGAAAGTCAAAAATATAAATGTCAATCGTGTGTCAATCTGTCAGTAAATTCTATTTGTGACGTTGCGCCACGGAACACTGTTTTTACTGTTCCGTGCGTTGCGCGTAGGTCGGATTCGCGATAAAATCGCTTTTGACGCAATTCGGAACGCGGGGATTGATGATAGAAAAATTATGGCTCGTATACACGAAAATATTAAGGTATTATTTGGATCGTATTCATATGATCTTTTATGCAAAATTATTTTTAGACAAGACTGTTTTGACATGGTCAGTCAATAATAGTTTTACTTTTCAGTAGGCACTACAAAACCTTCTTTAACATCCTCCCTTTTTATAAAGTTTATGAAAAAGTAAATGCGTGTACAAAGATAAACTATGTACAGCGTAATCCTATGCGGTCCAGGATTGATTGGATCGATGGCCTACTTAGAGGCTTCGTAAGCAGATCAGCACTCTGTAGGTTAGCCCCTACATGCTTCACTTTGAGCTTCCCATCTGCAACGAGTTCTCGGACATAAAAATGTCTGACAGCAATATGTTTTGTACTTCGGTGCAGCTCAGGATTTTGTGCACGCTTTACCGCAGTGTCATTATCTATATTTAAGACTAGTATTTCCTTTAATGCAGTTATCTCGTTGAATTGTCTCTGCAGCCACACTACTTCACGAGCTGTCTTGCTGGCTGCGACTATTTCTGCTTCAACTGTCGAGATCGCAACTGAGGACTGCTTTCTGCTAGCCCAAGCAATAGCTCCTCCTGCATAAAGGCATAGGATGCCACTCGTTAAACGCCCGTCCTTTGGGTCGCCTGCATCTAGTATTGCACTCATATATCCCGTTTTGTATGTTATCGCATACAAAAAACTAAATGCATAAGATTTTCCTTACCGAATGTCAAAAGTAGTGATTGTGACATTGGATTAAATAATGATAAACTAGAATTTATTGATAAAACGGTTTTCCTGGGGATTACGCTTGACTCAAGGCTACAATGGGGTCCTCATTTAACAACTCTTGCAGGACGGCTTAGCTCAGCTGCATATGCTGTTAGAAAAAGCCGCCAATTTACGGATCTTGATAGTGTTGATACCGCTAGACTAGTCTATTTTAGTTATTTTCATAGTGTCATGTCGTACCTACGGTATCTTACTATGGGGACGGGCTTCAGACATCGACTCAATCTTAATATTACAGATAAAAAACTTTTTCCAAAAAAAAAAATATAACCGACTTCAAGGTTCACTAAAATGTACAAAATAACTTTAAAATCGGAGGTCGATGTTTCTATAATAGTTTTGTCCCTTTGTTATTTAACACCGACTTCCGAAATTAAAGTTCTTTTGTACTTTTCAGTGAACCCTGAAATCGGTTATATTTTTTTTTTTTTGTATACTTAATAGTAATTTATGTGACTAGGGGATAAAGCAGTGTCTTTAAGTCGCGGGCGGCATGTTGAATTCCGAACGAAACGAAGGTTGCTGATTTAATCCCGAACGATAGTGAGTTAATAAAGAAACCTGAGTGAAGTGAGGAATTTAAGCCGACCAAGACAAAGACAGCTTTATCCCCGTGTTGCATACTCTACTTTTTACACCATCTGTGAGATAATTAAAAGACAATTTGGTCGACCAAATCATAAATTAGAGAAATATGAGTATTATATTTACAAGTTCATCAAACAAACAAAATTCACTCCTCCAAGATTCTATAGTTTCAATTTTCTATAATGCTCCCGTGTCGTCAGTAGAGTCTGTCTAATAAGTTAAACGACTTGGGTAATTATTAGGATTTAATGAAATCTGATGTAGTCAACACGAGTTCAATAATCAAGGTTGATTAAGAGATAGAGATCATTGTTTACTAACAGAAGAAACTTATAAAAAGTACCGAATATTTGATTAAATATTATACAAAATTCTCAAGTCGGTTGACTTACTAGACATTCTATACGCACATTTTATTCTATTTTCTTTTTTTTTGTTAGTGGCCAGTTTAAATCATAGTGATTACATACTCTTTGGTTTGAATTTCGAGTCAATTTGTTCGATGCGCCTATATTTTAATTCACAATGTTGACGATTCTTGATGCTCCAAATTCAAATCTCATTATTCCCTAGGGATCGGCCATACTGCATTATCTCCCTAGGGATAGAATGACATGCTTTAAGTGAGGTTTATATGACGTATAAAACGACATTATCGAGCAGATGGTGTAAAAAGTTTTTTATTTTACACTTTTTAGTTATGGTACCAACACTAAAAAGTACCCCTCAGCCAAACTTCTCTCATTCATCTCATTACGATTCTAATAATCCCAAAAACGGTTACATTACCTTTAATAAATTTACCTTCTGGCTTCATAATCAGATCAGTTCGATACATCCCCTCCCCTTTCTATTTTAGTCAGTCATCAACTACACGTATAAACAAAGCAATTTTTCTTGTTACGACAGTTCTGCTGTGATCCTATACGGAGTGGTGTTCCATATCTTCGAAGTTCATGATCAGATCATAACAATATTTCTATGGGACCAACTATGAAGGATAACCTTCCAATCAAAAATATATTTTTCAAAATCGGTCCACAATTGACCGAGTTAACGGTGAATATACATAAAAAAAAAACATACATTCAGCCGAACATAGAACCTCCTCCTTTTCGAAGTCGGTGAAAAAGAGCCATCAGAGCTATCTAGAGTCTCCGCCGGTCTAATTCTGTAAGGGAACTGTTTAATAGTACTTTGTTACAATAGGAGTGAAAGTAACTCATTTCGTTCCGAGAAGGAGTAGGCGGCCGAGCGTAGCGAAGTCGCTAATTCGAGGGACTAAATTAGTTTAAATTAATTAGATCAAAAATCACAATAAAATTACATGATAAACAAACCTGTGTCAACATGATATGATGTTTGGCATTTGATGTGGTTTTTACTTAACGCCACAACAATTTTATTCTAACGGGTGATTCATTTGGAGTTACTTTTTTGTCTATGCATTTTTTGACAGATAAAGCGTCAGTCATGACAACCTAACCTAATATTTTCATTCACTATAGTTTGACATTTCATCATGAAAAGACTAAGCACGGCACAACGCCTACAAATTATTCAACTTTATTACGAAAATCAGCGTTCTACGAGGAATGTGTTTCGTGCACTTAGAGCAACATATGGTCCACATAATCGCCCTACCGAACGCACTATTCGCTATACCATCGAAAAGTTTGAAAGGGAATTTTCATTATTAGACAATACACGACCAAATAGACCACATCCAGCTCGCACTGAAGAAAACATTACGGCGGTAGCTGAGAGTGTACGCTATGATCGCGAAGAATCGATTCGGCGCCGCTCGCAACAGCTTGGCTTGTCGTATACCACAACTTGGCGTATTTTACGCAAAGATCTTGGTTTCAAAGCATACAAAATTCAACTGGTGCAACAATTGAAGCAGACTGACCTACCTAATCGCCACCGATTTAGTCTTTGGGCTCTTGAAAAGCTTGCAGAAAATCCACTGTTTTTAACGAAAATTTTGTTTAGCGACGAGGCACATTTTTGGCTCAACGGATATGTTAACAAACAAAATTGCCGTATTTGGTCTGAAGAGCAACCTGAAGAGATTCAAGAGCTACCCTAAAGGTCCCTGCACACAGCCGGCGTGGCGTGGCGGGGCGGCGACGCTGCGCTGGCGCGGCGGCATCGGTCACACTGCGGGCGCGATCACGCCGACCGTATTGCGACGCTATTCATTCATCAAAAAGATGTTGAGCGATTCAGACGTGGAAACGCTCTTGCTCTTATTTGCGCTAGCTAATAAAAAACAACATAACCGGAAATGGGTGCATGAAATAAATCGCCCGTCCCCGCCGCTTTTGACTTGTGTTCCCACTCGGCGCGGCGGCGGCGTGGCGCGACGGTTACCGTCGCGTCGAGCGGGACGGCTTTGTGTGGCGTCGTCCGTAATATCTAGTACATTACAATTACTGCTCAGTGTCGCGTCGCCGTCCCGTCCCGCCGCGCCGCGCCCGCTGTGTGCAGAGACCTTTACATCCAGATAAAACAACAGTTTGGTGTGGTTTATGGGGTGGTGGAATCATCGGTCCATATTTCTTCAAAAACGAAGCCGGCCAGAACCAGGCCTCCGTCACTCCATGTACTTGCGCGCTATAAGTGCCTACCGCCCAGCCGAGCGGTCTCGGTCCGCCGGCGGATCAAATTCAGTGCGGTTTTCGCAAGCGAAGCGCGCGCACGCCGTACAATTTTAATAGTGCTGTTCGTTCGTACGACTTAACTTTTTATTAGATTCAGGATTTTTTCTACACTAAAATTTAATAATCGAGAATTTAGAAAAGGTAAGAAATTTATAAAAAATTATATAAAAATAAAACACGTGTAACTTTAAAGATTTTTTTTATTTTACCTACACACTGATGTCTATAATTATGTTTTATCTAGGTTTCTTCCACAGTCAGCACCAATATATAAAACAAAACAAACTTACAAATATAATAAAACAAACTTTAAAAAAGAGAACCGACTTCAAAATTTGGTAAAAGTTTATGTGTGTAGCGGTGAGTGCGGGTGCGTGGAAATAAAAGTCACGAATGTTCTACTCACGTTTACTCGCACTAAGTCCGGCACGACACACAAAACACAGAAGGAGTAAATGGACAGATGAGACACACAATATATAATCACAGCACAATTCAATACAATAGTCCACATAGATATCTAGATCGCGTAACAGCTGATATTTCGAGAGGCAATCAGAAAAAGTGATGCGCGGGCGCAGGCGGTAGGCGGCGAGGTCTACGTCCGACTGACCCACATATTTAGGAATGTTAAGGTCGAGCAGTGATGCTCAACCGTTTCGCGCGCTGGCCCGCGCGCTGGGGCGACCGACACCATCCGACAGCATAATGCTAAACATTATGAATGCCGTGAATGTAGTGTAGTGTTATTGATAAACGTACACGATAATATTACTGTGACTGTGTTAATGTTGTGTTTTATTTGTGGTGTGTTGTATGGGTTTATTATAAACATAAATAAACTATATGGTAGGGGTGAACCCTACATCACCCCCCTCCAGAGACCGTCAAGGGCGATAAAAGTCCGGGAACCTGACATGACGACCAGAGCGTGTGGTGTACTCCTTGCTACCGCTAGGTGGAGTGACTTCCTCTGGGTCAGCTTTGTCCGCCAAAATGTAAGCTGGCTTCAGGCGGTCGATTGAGACCGTGACCTCTCTGCCCTTGAATAATATACGGAAGACCTTGTCTCCCCTTTGCAGAACTTTGTGAGGACCTGTGTACGCTGGTTGTAGCGAGCCACGTAATGCGTCTTCACGAAGGAACACGTGATCAGTGGTCTGCAGATCCTTATATACAAAGATGCTGGCCTTGTTGTGTCGTGATGCTGGTGTTGGTTGCAGGTTTTGTGCAAACTTGCGTATGCGCGCAGTAAAATCTGTGACGTCGGTCGTTCCTACGTCACTAGGTGCGAAAAATTCACCTGGGAGCCTTAGTGGTTCGCCGTAAACAAGTTCGGCTGAAGACGCTTGGGCATCCTTCTTGTATGCGCTCGGTATACCAAGCAAAACCCACGGCAAGGACTCTTGTGATGATGATGACTCTGATGATGGACGCCTTGAGCTGGCGGTGGAAACGCTCCACCATGCCATTGCATGCCGGATGGTATGCCGTTGTCCGTTTGTGCTGAAATCCAGCTAATTTAGACAATTGTTCGAACAGGGCCGACTCGAATTGTCGTCCCCTGTCCGTAACAATATCTGTCGGACAGCCAAACCGAGCAATCCATCCGGATAGCAGCGCTTTAGCTACTGTCTCGGCAGTTATGTCGACGATAGGTACGACCTCTGGCCACCTTGTAAAACGGTCGACTGCCGTCAGACAGTACCTAAAGCCTTGCGAAATCGGTAAGGGGCCCACCAGGTCGATGTGGACGGTGGTGAACCTTGCACGTGGGAGGTGATACGACCCTAATGGCGCAGAAACGTGTCGGTTCACCTTGGCCCGCTGGCACTCAAGACAAGCTCGAGCCCACTCCCTACAGTCTCTCCTTATGCCAGGCCAAACAAAGCGCTCTGCGATCAATTTGGCAGACGCTGAGACACCAGGGTGGCTGAGGGAGTGCAAGCTGTCGAAGACTTGCTTTCGTAGCATCACGGGCACAAAGGGTCTGGGGGGCGGTTTCCTGACGTCACCTCCCCTGGGACCTGCACCTTCTCCAACACCAACGAAGAACCTTCCTGGAGTAGTTTACACAACTCCGGATCCGAAGTTTGCGATTCCGCGAGAGTGTCGAAGCTGACCGGTACATTTAGCGCTTCCACGCGAGATAAGGGGTCGGCTACGACGTTGTCCTTGCCGGAAATGTGCCTTATGTCGGTGGTGAACTGGGCAATGTAGTCTAGGTACCGGAATTGCCTGGGCGAGCAGTTTTTCTTCCTCTCGTGGAATGCGAAACTGATCGGCTTGTGGTCCGTGTAGACGACGAAGTGTCGAACCTCGAGCATGTGGCGAAAGTATTTGATGGCCTCGTAAATGGCCAGCAGTTCCCTGTCATAGGGAGAATACTTTGCCTGCGAAGGGCTGAGCTTCCTGGAGAAGAAAGCAAGTGGCTGCCAGCCATCATCGCTAAGCTGCTGTAACACCGCGCCGATTGCGGTATCCGACGCGTCAGTGACCAACGCGAGATTGGCATTGCAATCGGGGTGAGCTAAAAGAGCAGCGTTAGCTAAGCTCGCCTTGCAGTCCTCGAATGCTTGCAAAGTATTCTCCGCAAGACATATGGGCTGCGTGCCCTTTACGTTGCCGATCAAAAGGTTGTGAAGTGGCGCCTGGATCTGTGCTGCGTGGGGGATGAAGCGACGGTAATAATTAATCATACCCAAGAAGCGGCGTAGCTGACGAACATCTTTGGGTGGCGGAAAGTTCCTGATCGCCTCAACCTTGGAGTCTAGTGGTTGGGTGCCCTTTTCGGAGATACGGTAACCTAGGAAAGTTACCTCCGGGACACCAAAAACGCACTTCGACGTGTTGATGAGCATGCCGATCAGTTTCGCATTCCACGAGAGGAAGAAAAACTGCTCGCCCAGGCAATTCCGGTACCTAGACTACATTGCCCAGTTCACCACCGACATAAGGCACATTTCTGGCAAGGACAACGTCGTAGCCGACCCCTTATCCCGTCGACCGTAAGAAACCGTAAGAAATAATGTCTTCTTTGATGTCGGTGCTTTTTCGATTCGTAATTACCAGCTGTTAGCACTAACATAAAAAAAATTATTATTTCTTACGGCTTAGTGCTTTATTTGAAGTCGGTTCTCTTTTTTTAAGGCTTTTTTTTCATTTCTAGTGAACATCTCCGAAGATCATCATCAAACTAAGAAGTATTATACTTATTTTAAAACGTTCTCCCAAACGTAACAAATCCATTTCTGAAAACCGCATCGATATCGGTTTAGCCAAACGCGAGATTATCGCGCGCAAACATACATACCTACAAACCATACAAGTCAAACTTCTCAGTTTGGCCTGTATGTCTGATCACCTCCTTTTTTTTTAAGTTAGTTAAATATTTTATAAATGATAAAATTTTTAACTGCCACATAAAAGTCAGAACATATTCACAGTTCTCAATAACATAAATAAAAAGTTATGTTAATTTAATTTTATCGAAGAGGCAGCCCTGCGATTACTGTGGAATCGCGCGGTGCGAAGCAATCACTGCTGTACGCTTGAGCATTTAGGCGCATTTTAGCATACAGTGGTTGTTGACGCGAGGGAGTAGGCAATTATCGTAATAGGTATTGGAAATTTTCTACTGAGTGAAGTATCTGTTACGTAGTAACTATTCAGTAATCTGTGCCAGAACTTCACTGTCAATGGTGACCGTTATCGTACCATGATAACGGACTATTTGTTTCCTGAAATTGAAGCCCGTCATCTTCAAAACTTTTGGTACCAACAAGACGGCGCCACTTGCCACACAGCAAACAGAACAGTTAATTTCGCGTTTCGGACCAGTCAGTTGGCCTCCTAGATCCTGTAATATCACACCCTTAGACTTTTTTCTGTGGGGTTATGTAAAGTCCAAAGTTTATATGGATAAGCCGCGTACGATTGATCAACTGGAAGCCAACATTACTCGTGTTATTCGCCAAACACTGGAAATGCTCGGTCGGGTCATCGAAAACTGAAACTCCAGAATGGACCACCTTAATCGCAGTTACGGACAACATTTGAAAGAAATAATCTTTAAAAAGTAAATGTAAGGAATGGTTCTTTTGTATTATAATAAAGATTACCCGATAAATTTGTTTTATTCATATTTTTTTTAGTTTTGGAAAAAGTAACTCCGAATGAATCACCCATTATAACGCACAGACAATAGTAGCGAGTTTCAGTTACCGAAATTAGTTTTTGATCAAGCAAAGCCAAAGTTTAAATAAGTTTAAATAAGTTTAAATCTTGTTTATCAATATTATAATCAGAATAGTAATAGCGCAGATTATTAGCTCTAAAGTTCAGACTGCATAGAACATATAAAATCTGTGGATTGCATGGACTTCATGTGGAAATCATAGACAATAAGGACTAATGATATGATTGCAGACGTGCAGACTAATTATTTCCATGGCAATAATTTATTTTCACAGAATACGTTATTATTAATTATAAGACGTACCTAATACGAAAGAGACGCAAATAATGAACTTCTTGAGTTCTGTTTGTGTTCTTAAAAAACATAAGTTCTTGGTTTACATATTTTTTGTATAATCAGATATGGTCACACGAGTTTTTAATTGAATAAAATTTTAGCATGGTAACCCTTTTATTGTCTATGACAACTTGTGATCACAAGACCTCTCCGCTTTTGAGTTTTCTGTCAAGGCAAAAATTGGGCGAAAAAAGGCCGTCCCTTTCGGGAATATCGGGTAAACAGCTCCAATTTGCTAAATAAAATATCTCAAGATGAGGTACTTCCTAATTTACCTGTTCGCGTTGCTGTGGGTGATCACGATTCCGACAGTGTCTATGTTCTATCTTCTCCAAGGAAGGGGTGAGCAATTGAGTATTGGATGGTTCCTGGAGCAAACGTCCCCCTACATGTGGGGTACTCTGGGTATTGCGTTCGCCGTCTCGCTGTCCGTGGTGGGCGCAGCCATGGGCATCCACACGACCGGAACGAGCATAGTCGGAGGAGGTGTCAAAGCTCCCAGAATCAAGACCAAGAATTTGATCTCCGTCATCTTCTGTGAAGCCGTCGCCATTTATGGGCTGATCACTGCCATCGTGTTGTCAGGAATGTTGGAAAAATACACAGAACCCCTGGTTGATCAGATGATCAGGCAACAAAACTGGATGGCTGGTTATATCATGTTCGGAGCTGGACTGGCCGTGGGCCTCGTCAACTTGTTCTGTGGTATTGCCGTCGGTATCGTCGGGTCTGGTGCTGCCTTGGCTGATGCAGCTAACGCTGCTCTCTTCGTCAAGATCCTTATTGTAGAGATTTTCGGATCAGCCATTGGTCTCTTCGGTCTGATTGTTGGTATCTACATGACGTCAAAGTGCAAAATGGGCAACCAGTAATTTAAGAATAAAATAAAACTTGAATGTAAGTGTAAGTATCAATTAATTATATTTGCATTTAAAACATCTGTAATTATCTAGTTACTAGTAAAAGTGAGAAATGTGTAAAATCTATGGGCATGGTTCATTGCATATGTTTAAAGTGTAAAATATGAAACTGTTAATTGTCTTGTGATTCTTAATCTTTGGATTGTTAATCTTTATGTTATTAAACTACTATTAATTTGTGAGTACTGTGTTCACCCCAATTAGAATTATAGAAATCCATAAAGTGCAATTTTCAAAATTGAACAATCTTCATTTGTGTTCCAATTTAGTGAACTCTATGATTTATGTAATTAATATTCTGCATCTTATATTTTTTTAAATATTTAGCATTATTAACCTTTTGGTTTTTACATGATAATAATATAAAAATAGGTTTTATAATCTAGGTCACATGATCTTGAGAGCACAGAAATCTATGTGTAATGCAGCATGTTTTAGTCACTTGACATACAGTTATATTATGTAAATTATTAATATAATTCTTTGTTTTCCTGCTTGCATATTGTATACAATTGAGATACTTAATCGTTTCTTAAAAATGAATAGTTAAGCATAATTATACATGTATAACTAATTAAAATATTTGAGATAATAATATGTGTTTTTGTTTTATATTTCAGTGTAATCCAGCACTGGATGCTACCAGACTTGACCTCCCCTAAATATCAGAGAGTCCAGTGCTCATTATTAACATCTGAGAAGCTTCAAGTTATATCATTGCAGTGTTGAACTTGTGTATCTGTCCTGCCTACTCTTTGTTGATGTGTTAAATGTAAATTATTTTTTTAATCTTAATGATCAATAAAATATCTGATCTTAGCACTTCATAGTAAAGTAGATAACCAAAGTAAAATTAAATTTTTGATGTTATGACTGTATTATACATATAACTGTTGTTTCATATTCCTACCTAATAAGGCATTTGTGCTAAGATTTCAGATATTTGAACTGAGGTTTGGATTGTATTGCAGTATTTTATTGACAACTTAATAATAACCAGTCGAGATTGTGTTGTATTGAACCATAACAGTGTCCTAATGTTGAAGTGACTAGGTACACATTGTTTTTAGAGTTTCCGTGGCCTAATATAAAGCTCTGCCTTGACGTAAATACAGTACCGTACCTAGTCATTTATAAGGCTTATACATTCCATAAAACCTTGTTTCAAGTTTTGTAAAAGCTTTGATTGGTCAGTCTGTAACCCATGTTATACATAGTAATAAAATATAATGTACATAAATTTCGTATTTGGTGTGAGTTATTTTCCGATGGACACGGGGTGAAAAGCTTGGGTGATGTTGATGACATTGTATAGAGTGGTCAGTAGCACCCTGTAGTTATCTTAATATTGCAAAGCACAAAGTTTAACGTTTATATATTATTATATTAACATCTTTGTATCATCAAATAGAAACTAATGTTGAATAGATTTGACTTGTGAAAGCTGCCCGTGTCTGTTTGGAAAATATCTAAATTGTTAATGTTCTCTGGTATTGATAAAGCACTGTTTCCCTTTTAAATTATATAAAAAAATCAAATTATTGTAACTCCCAATTGTAAATATTAGTTTGCTTACCTTACTAATTTATTGTACGTACTTGTAAATTCATCTGCATAAACTTAACTATAGGAGTTGATATGTGGCCACAACTTGATGGTATTTGATATATCAATCGAGAATCGACATTGGCTATTAGCGGTGTTCACATTTCGGAACAAAACGAACGAGAAAGTATTATATCAGTCTTTAAAACAGTTTACTGATGTAATTCTAAGTAAAATATATTTTATTTGTGCAAATGTAGATATTATGTATGTTGATGAATAAATAGATAAAAAGTTGTGATAAATACTTTTATTTTGCACATTGTTATATGACCCTGTAATTTTTTTAATTGTAATAAATCAGTTCTGTTCCAACCATATCAGACTTTTGCTCTAGTGTATAATTATCGGCACAGATCTTGAGCGCTGGCTTCAAGTTGCGCAGAAGTCAAATATTCGGTCTTTAGTGGTGCGACGTGAGACGCGGGGGCGGGGAATGTCAGTGATTGGCTCGCCGCGCCTTCGTGTCATAGACGTTGGCTGACTACGTCATCATCATGATCATATCAGCCGAATGACGTCCACTGTTGGACAAAGGCGTCCCACAAGCGTCGCCACAACGACTGGTCCTGTGCGTCACGCATCTATCGGATTCCCGCGACCCTGACCAGGTCATTGGTCCACCTTGTTGGAGGCCTTCCAACGCTACGTCTTCCGGTTATCTACGTGGGCGCTCGAAGGTACCAGCAAAGCATAATTATGAACTGTTCGGGCGACGAGTTATGCTAACATGAGTTTCTAACATTAGTTTATCAATTCCAGGGTTGGTTCCATTGTAAAAGTTGTTTATAATAATCAAAGCACACGTATATTTTTTTGTTAATATCTAGTTATTTTTATTCTTAGAGCTGCGTTTGAGCAGATTAAAGCTTTTTTCAAGGGGCGCAGTTAAAGAAGCTTGCACCGGGCGTATATAAGTCTGATTACGGCACTGGCTGCGTGTACTCGTATCTAACGACGACGATTGGCTCGCCAATGTTTGGAATACGCAAAGCGATCCCCACTCTGACGCCGAGCGCTCAAGATCCGTGCCGATAACAATACGCATTAATCTTTATTTTCTATCAAAGTAGGTTCAAGTAATCCAACATACTCAGAAGATATCCATAACAACTTTAGTCAGGTAGTTTCAGTAGCGAGAGTCTAGTTGAAATTATATCCCACAAGATTCGTGATAATTTTTCGGTAACATGGTCAGTGTCATCAATAGGTGACCATCGTAGTGTCATCAGTACTTCCGACAGACGTGCCCGAAAGCTAAAAGTCAGAAAAAAAAGCAAACGAAATTGCAACGCCACCTACTGGGTCGAATTGTGTTTTTAAACCAACCAGGACCCTACTCAAATGTAAGGTACTTACATAATGCAAAGTTAACAAAAAGTTTCATCCAAATTGGTTGAGCCCTTTAGGTGACGAACATAGACCAAGGAGGAATCATTGACCCTGAATATTCACAATTGACTGTATCAGTCAGTGGGCATTTTAGAGTACACAGCTGATAACATCATAGGTACAATCGAGCAGAAAATATAGGAAGTTCCTGTGGAAGATCAGAGTTCTGCCTAGGTACGTGACTAAAATGAATTGCACTAAGAAGTCAGGTAGTCCAAGGTCCCTGTCAGTGGCGATTAAGATCTTCGTTACTGGTAGACCAAGAAAAGGAATCAGTCAACTGTGCTATCAATTCAGTACTTATTGATTTTGGCATTATCTCGAATGCGCGTGAGTAGGTAGTGTTTGCTGTTGTGTGATTGTATCTGATAAGCATATTAATAAGCGTGTTGAGTGATTACGTCGATACTCAGGTAATTGACTATGTACATTCAAACTCCATGGCACTTGAAACTCTAGTCAAGTCGCTACTGTTAGTGCTGGATCAGCCACGTTGCACATGCTACGGGCCTCGCGCTTTGGGGTGGGCTATCATCATCATCATCATCATTTCAGCCGATAGACGTCCACTGTTGGACATAAGCATCCCCCAAGTGTCGCCACAATGATCGATCCTGTGGGATCGGTCAGGCTCATACAAAAAAACGTCCTGATATCTGTGCCACAAGAATGCTAACCATAGCTGGATTTTCAACAAACACAATGTAGGCAACTAGTAGCTGCCAATAAACCCATCGCTACGTAAGAGCCCCGTAAATAAATCAAAGAAGTTTTAATTCATTTCAAAGTTCGGGACCCCCGGTAGAATTTACTACAGGCCCCACTCTGGCACTGGTCGCCTCGCGGAAGCATACTTCGCAGCCGTCATTAAGTTTAAATCGAAATATAGGTAGGTAGGTACCTACTTTACAGAGTCAAGTTCAAAGCGGACCAAAGAGTATAATAATACATGGAGACGACTGACCGGACCCCGGTTACAACCAAATATGCGAAACCCCGTTACTTGTATGTCGCAAATATTCAACTGGGCCACCGCTGCTCTTCAGTTCACTGCCTGTAAGCTATACAATTTGATCCACGCGGTCCGGGAATCGAACTGGCGGCCCACAGTGCAGCACCAATCACTCAACCACAGCGCCAACCACGGGATAACAATCCCAACTGTGTACAATTACCGTCACGGATCTTGAGCGCTCGGCATCTGAGTGGGGATCGCTTTGCGCATTCCATACATTGGCGAGCCAATCGTCATCGTTGTTAGATACATGCTGCAAGCGCAGGGAACGAATCATGAGAGCCAATCACTGACACTCTGCCCCCGCGTCTCACTTCGCACCTCTAAAGAGACCGAATATTTGACTTCTGCGCAACTTGAAGCCAGCGCTCAAGATCCGTCTCGGAAATTGTAGGTTGGGAACTACACTCGCGAGCAACCAAATCGACTCGACGTACAATATTGAACTGATTTTAAAAAAAACGATATACCGTTGGAAAGACTGAAACTACTTTCCAACGGTATATCGTTTTGCTTGAATAAGATGAAACGGTGAAAGCAGTACAGACTATTTTTTTATAATAATGATACCAATTTAGAGCTGGAAGTTTCGCGATCTTCAACGATACTCTTTAAAGTTTTTTTTTTTTTATTCAATTTAGTATTTATTGAGGAAAAAATCTGCAAGTGCACGTTGAGTCGATTTGGTTGCTCGCAAGTGTAGTAATCAAAGTGCTTGGATTTACAAATAAAACAAATAAAGGATTTTAGCAATAAAATATTTTATTTCATTATAAAACAATTAAAAGGTTTGTACCACTATTTTATAAACATTGCCAGTAAAAGTACATAGAAAATGGTGAAAAAGATACATAAATATCACAAAATGGAATGTAAGATGTAAAAATGAGCCGAATGTTAATTTATACCTAAAAGTGGCAAATGCAGTTGTACAAAGCAATTTCGAACTGCTTACATATCTAAAATAGGAAGGATTACATTAGGTAACTCTAATGTAATAAAATAATTGAGCAGAATAAACGGAATGACCTTATTTGTGATAGGTGGCGAGTTTTTTACCGTACCTACTCAATCGTGTTAAAGTAAACGTCAGTTCCTACTAAAATTCTATAAGCGCCATCTGATGTCAATAGAGGAAAACCTTTTAACCAATACACTTACTCGAAAACCTGCTCTTATCTCCTTCTGTTTTGAGGCACGCAATTTACTGTTTTTCCGCACTAGTGCGGAAAAGTGGATAAGCCAGTTTCCGCTATAATTTATTACATTTATCGTATCAGGCAAGCCTGGCCCGACTCCCATGAGTCGCGCGTCAGCCCCCGTTTATTTATGTATCTGTAAGTGTATTGAAAAACGTGCTTTGATACACGTGGAAAGTCACTGCAGAACTATAAATGATAAAATAATGATCTTTATTTTTGCAAATAAATGATAAAGATCATTTATCATTTATAGTTCTACCAACTATAACAGCTTCCCCTAAGACTCGAGCGGATTCCGCTAAGGTCAAAATGACAAACTTTCTCCACTTGTATCAAAATGTACTTTTTTCTGAACCTACTCTTTAATTTAGCAAACGCTAATAGCATTAACACATGCCCGAATTTGGTACGACGGACCAAACTTACGCCGAGTCACGCTCGACTTTGGTGCAGTTGGACCAAATCCGTTGTACTGATTTTGAGCGTGTGTTAACATTGTTATAGTGTTCGAGCGTGTGTTACCACTATTACGTTAATACCATCTTGAACGTTGAAAATCGTTCCTATCACTCTGAACCACAAATCTATTTTGAGCAGTAAGTAAATCAAATTAAATCTTGACTATTGAATAAATATTTAAAAGCTGGGTGCCGTTTTAAATTACTCTTGATTTTTATTGTGTAGATATTATTCCTTCTTAAGTAGGTACATCGTACATGTGTAATAGAATAGATATGTGTAATAGAATAGATACTTAATTGTTATTTAAAAAAAGTTTAGCAAGTAGGTATTGTGCATATTAAAAGTGCAGATAAGAATGTAAATTAATGGTACCATGTAAAGCATGGATATATATAAGATCAGATAATATAACTACTTGAACACAAATTGATTAAAGTTTATATGCCAGGGATAAAATTGCCACTTTTAATTTGAACGAAGAAACGCCTGATTTTATTAAATAGCAAACAGTAGCAGCTCAGTTAGAAAATATTCATCGACTTTGTTCGTATTCATAGTGCATTCTACGAACTTATTTTATATTAATTATGGCAATCTGACACTAAAGAATATCTAAATAAAGCTTTCACTTAATATTCCACTATTATCGTAGTCCCTAATTTAACTACTAAAAGTGTAAAAATCTATTATATTTACAAAATAGGTGGACTCTTCGTTAAAACGCTAGGAATGCACACAACACGCTATTTACAATAAGTTTGTTGACAACTTCAAAACTAGAAAATCGTTTTTTATTAGAAAAATAATAACAACTTGAAATGTGAAAATAAATCGCTATAACAGAATCATCATAGCATTTATAATGAACAAAAAAAGGCTATGGAATCTACGCTCATTAAAAAAAATCGCTTTCACACAAACTAGGATATTACACCGTTCATTCACAATTACACAACAATATCTTTACCTATTCTTATTTAATTACGTTGTTTACAAACGATAGTTTTGGTTTTCTTATATAAAAATAAAATTAATTCATATTTTGCCCTAAAATATAATTTGAAGTTCATTTACCGGATTAAGTTCCAAGAGAATTGTTATTTTTTCTTACAAGACTTTATTATGAAATGCTGTGTTTTATTTTATTTATTTCTTTTGGAATATAATTCGGCAAACGTCTACAAATAAGCTAACTTATCTATTTACATGACTGACTTTGGATGTCATTCTTACCACTGTACTATTTAATTCTTTAGGCATGCATTATTTCTCTATACCAACGCACGCTCATATAAATTCTTTATAAATTTTCTACTACATGTGAGTGTTTGAATAAAGATTCCTACATTATTATATACACGTCTATATTGGTAGAGGTATGTGATCGCAATAATAGCATTGTACCCAGTTGCTGGGCACATTTATTAAGGTATGCAAAGTGATACACTTAAGTGAAATATACCTACATATATTTGCATTTGCTTACAAGTATTAACCTAAGAGCAGACTTTCAAACGCTAAACAAGAAACAAAATGAGTATTCAATACATTAAACTCTACTTCAGTTCCACTATAGTTACTACTTTAAAGCATAGACGTAAATTCAAAATAAATACTCGTTATTCTACACTATGGCAGTGGGTACTGATTGAACGACAGTCTTTGCGTAAATTAACACTAATTGTTATAAAATTACTAAGAAGATTAAAATTAAATTAGTTACTAATTGAGATTCATTGGAAATCTTGTACTAATTTTACGTTGTGTACGTGTTATACTCTCGTCTCGGCGTCATCTTCAGTAGTAGATTTCCTGTAATAGTTACAAGTTTAATATTTCGCTTTTATTACCTAAGTCGGAACCGAAACTATTGAATTATACAATAACCGAATAACAAATAGTAAAAACGTTGATTTGGAAACTAAACATATTATGAACAAAAAAATAAATAAAAAGTGTTGAAATATTTGAGCTAGTTAAATAATGTCTCGACCATATTCATAGCACCAATTCGTTAAAATAAGAACTTAAAGAAGAGCGTTAAAAAAGAAAAAGGTAACTAAAAATGTGGTCAAGTCAAGACTATGAATAAGGAACGTTAGATTACCTCCTCCCTAAATGGTTGAAGATGATTGCGCGGCAACACCACCGGTTAGCAAAGCAAAAGATGATTACAATGAGTGTTTCTCATACAACCGCCACCATCTATTGACAATTTTATCATTATGGCTGGATTTACAGTAAAATAATAATGAAAACCCATTAACGATTTTCAGGAGTCAATTTAACAAAAATTTTTAATAAGTTTGAAAAATAATATACCATGCGTTCCAAATGAGAATAGGATCGATTGCCATGTTGTGACGTCACGAAGTACAGTCAAAAAGAAAAGTAAAATTGAAGAACTTAGAGATGAGTAAAATTGAAGAACTTAGAGATGAGTAAAATTGAAGAACTTAGAGGTGAGTAAAATTGAAGAACTGGATTCTGATAAAACTTTTTTCGTTCACAAATTAAATTTCTCATAAATTAATTAAAGTTTAAAAATTTCTTTCCTCGATTTGACAGTAAATCGTGACGTCACAACATGGCGATCGATCCTATTCTCATTTTGAACGCATTGTATACTTGCCCTACTGTCCATGGACGCGTAGCTTCATATCGGCAGCGTCGTGTCATTGTAGTTACATAGACAGAGTTTCATAGTTTTTTTATATAAGCTGCGAGGCGTACACCAAGCGTATAATGACGATTATGCGTATTTGAAGCTACGCGTCCGTGGACAATAGACCTTAGGTGTTTAAAAGGTGTGTGACTCCTGAAATACGTTCCTTGCAGAATTCCGTATCAAGACAAGACATACTTAAACCAATATTTGTATGTACTGAATTATTACCAGAAAAAACTTATTACCGCATAAAAAACTGTTAGAAAATTTTGCTGTTACAGATAACCGGTTAATTGGTTGAATTACTTTTGACAGTGTAGTGTATGTAGATATTATTATATCACCCTACAAACCGATAACAGTGTTGTGACGTTGCCTCGGGCGCGCACGTCGCTCGGTTATAAATACCGGTCCGAATGGTGGGGCAGGCAGTCGTTGTCGAACTGTCGGCCTGTGCGGTGGTGCGTTGGCGAGTCAACTAGTGATTGTGTGTGAGTGAGTGTATTCTACATTGGCGACGAGGAGAAAAAACCGTAAGTTTTAAATTTAAATTATCTACAAAAGCAAATGGGAGAATTTATTCATGTTGATGAAGTAAAATAACATTTATTTTTGGAGGTAGATTGAAATAAAGTTTTTTCTTTCCTTTTCATAAACAAAAAACCTATTTATGATGAACAAAAAGACAGTAGGTATTTATTATCTATACCGGGAAAGAAAACATAGTCTTCTACATTTCGGAAATAAAAAATATGAAATATTGTCACATTTCAAAGATTCAAATAAGTTTTAATATAAACATCACGCCTACATTCTTCAAAGGTGGTAGGCAGCAATGTGAGATGTTACCACGTTTCAGCAGTTACGTTAAGCATGCCTGTTCGGAATTCGATCTGTCCTTGGAAAGTTCCTTATAGAAAAACTAAGTGACACCGCCCAATCTGGGAGTCGAACTCAGGATGCTTATTTAACCAATTCGTGCAAAATGATTTGTTCAATTATAAAACAAGACCAAATAAATGTCTAGCAGTAGATTATATCTATTAGTCATTAAATTGGCAAGTTATTAAAGAATGACGGTTATCGCAGTAGATTATATCTACTGGTCATTAAATTGAAAAGTTATCAAAGGATGACGGTTATTGCAGTAGATCATATCTACTGGTCATTAAATTGACAAGTTATCAAAGGATGACGGTTATTGCAGTAGATCATATCTACTGGTCATTAAATTGACAAGTTATCAAAGGATGACGGTTATTGCAGTAGATTATATCTACTGGTCATTAAATTGACAAGTTATCAAAGGATGACGGTTATTGCAGTAGATCATATCTACTGGTCATTAAATTGACAAGTTATCAAAGGATGACGGTTATTGCAGTAGATTATATCTACTGGTCATTAAATCGACAAGTTATCAAAGGATGACGGTTATTGCAGTAGATCATATCTACTGGTCATTAAATTGACAAGTTATCAAAGGATGACGGTTATTGCAGTAGATCATATCTACTGGTCATTAAATTGACAAGTTAACAAAGGATGACGGTTATTGCAGTAGATCATATCTAATGGTCATTAAACTGACAAGTCACCAAAAGGTGACAGTCAATTCAGTAGAATATACCTAATGGTTATTATGTAATAGTCATCATTCATGTACATACTGCTCAGATTTTTTTTTTAACTTTTCAGTTGAATGCAAATCCTTAATTCTTTGATTCCAGGTAATTAAACAATAAAATGAGTTCCCAACTCACGCTTGAGAAATTTGATTGCGAGGGGGAACCTTCATCAGTAGGAACGAGATGGGAACGCTGGAAACGAGCACTATTGATCTACCTAGAAGCTGCTGACATCAAGAGTTGTGAGAAAAAACGTGCTTCGCTGCTACATTTTGGTGGACTAGAGTTACAGGAGATATTTTATAATATACCGGATGCAAATGTATCATCAGCGAACGGAGTGGACGTCTTCGAAGTTGCTATCACCAAACTCGACGCCTACTTCCTTCCCAAACAAAGCAAGATCTACGAACGTCACCTTTTCCGATTGATCAAACAAGAAGCAAATGAAAAGTTCGAGAAATTTATAGTACGGCTTAGACGGCAAGCAGACAAATGTCAATTTAAAGACAAAGACGATCAAATAATCGATCAAATCACAGAAAAGTGTTCCTCAAAAGAGCTCAGGAAGAAAATTCTACAAACAGGAGACTCAATAACACTAACAAATATAATTGCTGAAGCAAATACTCTTGAAGCCGTAAGTCGACAAATAGAAGAATTCGGAGGAAGCAGCACATCATCTGAAAACATTAATAGAATAAAAGACACAAAATCAGAAATGAAGGAAAAAAACAATAGCAATGATAAGAAGTGGAAAAGACAACCAGGATGTGGAAGATGTGGAAACTCAGGACACGCATCTCATGATAGCAAATGCCCAGCAAAAGAAATAGATTGTTATAAATGTGGGCTAAAGGGACATTTCAGACAATTTTGCAGAACAATGACACGGAACAGAACGAATAAAAGGAAATATGAGGAAAACTACAACAAACAAAGCGGAAATAAAAAAATGAAAAGAGATAACAAAAGAAACGATACAAACCAGATAGATCAAGTAGAATCAGAAGGCATTCAATATGTGTTCAAAATCGACGATGACAGTGTATTAGATTGTCATGTTGGCGGAATGAAGGTTAAAATGTTAGTAGACTCTGGGTGTAAATGCAACTTGATCACAAACAAAACCTGGGACAACATGAAAAAAAATAAGGTACAGGTTCGTAACCAAACATCCATATGCAATAAGACTTTTTATGGTTATGGGAGTAAGAAACCTCTTGACCTAATGGGATCATTCGACGCAAACTTAAAAATCGCAGACAGGTCAGAAAACGCCACCTTCTACGTCATCGCTGATGGAACAAGAGATTTACTTGGAAAAGACACTGCCATGGCTATGGGGGTACTTAAAATCGGATTAGAAATCGACCATATGGAAACTAAGACAGAATTTCCGAAATTCAAGGATGTTTTAGTGGAGGTACCAATCGATGAGAAAGTACAACCAGTTTCTCAACCCTTAAGAAGGATCCCCATACCACTAGAAGAAAAAGTCGACAAGAAAATAAAAGAGCTGTTAGAGAAAGACATCATTGAAGAAGTTCAAGGATCCTCGAGATGGGTATCCCCAATAGTCCCAGTTTTGAAGAACACCGGAGATGTTCGTATTTGCGTGGATATGAGGCGGGCCAACACAGCAATTCTACGCGAAAATCACCCATTGCCTACTATGGACAAGTTACTACCAAAAATTAAAAATGCAAAGTACTTTTCAAAACTGGACATAAAAGATGCTTTTCATCAGGTAGAATTGCATTCTAACTCTCGACATATTACAACTTTTATTACTAGTAAAGGCCTGTTTAGATACAAAAGATTAATGTTTGGAATATCCTGTGCTCCGGAAATATTTCAAAAGACCATAGAACGAATGTTATTGAGATGCAACGGCACCATTAATTTTATAGACGACATTTTAGTATACGGAAAGGATGTGGAAGAACACGATAAAAGATTAGAAGCAGTAATGAAAACTCTAAGAGAAAATAATGTTGTACTGAGAAAGGACAAGTGCATATTCAGGGAAGAAAAGGTTCAATTTTTGGGTCACGAATTATCACACAAAGGTGTAAAACCATTAGATAAGTACGTGACGACTATTCAAGAATTTCGTCCACCTATAAATATAGGTGAGCTTCAGAGCTTCTTGGGATTAATAAATTACATTGGAAAATGGATTCCAGATTTGGCAACAACTACTGAACCATTAAAAGACCTGCTAAGAAAGAAACAGAGCAAAACGACAGAATTAAAAACCCTTTGGGGCAGAAAACAGGAATTTGCATTTAACAAATTAAAATCAGCTTTGTCTAATATTCCTACTCTAGGATACTATGACGTCAAAGATCGGACTATGGTCATAGCAGATGCCAGTCCGGTAGGACTAGGAGGAGTATTAGTTCAAATTAATGATCGTGGACCTCGTATTATAGCGTATGGTCATCGGACACTAACAGACTGCGAAAGGCGATATTGCCAAACGGAAAAAGAAGCCTTAGCTCTAGTCTGGGCTGTGGAACATTTTTATGTTTTCCTGTTTGGAAAAGAGTTTGAATTAGTAACCGACCATAAACCACTTGAGGTTATATTTGGTCCTAAATCAAAACCATGCGCGAGGATAGAAAGATGGATACTACGCCTTCAAGCATATACATTCAAAGTAATATACAAACCTGGAAAAGAAAATATAGCAGATAGTTTATCAAGATTGTGTAAATTAAATACAACAACGCAGGACAAATCGGACAACTATATTCACCAAATAGTTGAAGGAAGCAGACCAATAGCAGTATCATTGGAACAAATTATGGAGGCATCAAAACAAGACGAGGAAATATTAAAGGTAAGGGAGGGCCTGTATAACAACACATGGGATGAAGAGGTAAAAAATTTCAAAATCTTCCAAAATGAATTATGCTTTTACGATGGAGTTTTGTTGAGAGGCACAAGAATTGTTATTCCGAGAAAATTGCGCAGCCAGGTGTTGACAGCTGCTCACGAAGGGCATCCAGGAATAGTCTTAATGAAGGCGAGACTAAGAACCAAAGTGTGGTGGCCTAGATATGACAAAGAAACCGAGAACTTGGTTAAATGCTGCAAAGGCTGTACGCTAGTTTCAACCCCAAGTCCTCCAAACCCATTGAAGCGACGGGCATTACCATGTGAACCTTGGGTAGATACATGTATAGATTTGTTGGGCCCTTTACCAAGCAGCGATTACATATTGGTTATCGTCGATTACTTCAGTCGATACAAGGAGGTGAAGATTTGTCGGAAAATTACCAGTACAGACATAATAAAATCTCTAAAAGAGATTTTTAGCAGGCTTGGTAACCCGATGACGATAACAGCTGATAATGGGAGACAATTCTGCAGCGAGGAGTTCAAAAAATTCTGTGTTGAACGGAATATAGTTTTGCATAACACGGTACCATACTGGCCTCAACAGAACGGAGAAGTCGAACGTCAGAACCGTGACATTCTAAAGCGACTAAAAATTAGCCAATTTGAGAATAAAAATTGGCAAGATGCTTTGTTAGAGTATTTGGCTATGTACAACAGTACCCCACATAGTGTTACGGGTAAAACACCAGCAGAATTATTTTTCAAACGGCAATACCGTGATAACATACCCATGGCAGGAGACATTACACATACCCATAAACCGGAAGATGCAGATGTTCGAGACAGAGACCAAGAAAAGAAAGAAATTGGAAAAGAATATGCTGATAACAAAAGAAGAGCTCGTGAATGTCAACTAGTGCCTGGTGATAAAGTTTACGTCAAGAATATGGTTAAAGATAAACTAAGTTTAAATTATGACCCAACTTCGCATACAGTGGAAAAAAGTGAAGGTGGAGACATAAGTGTTCGAAACGACATAACTGGAAAAGTATCACGAAGAAATGTTGTTCATTTGAAGAAAATTGAAGGCCAATGGGAAGTTGTAAATGATCAAAGTAAAGAAACAGACGGAGGAGAAGATACAAACGAATCAGAAAATAGAATAGAAGAAGGGTAGACGAAAGTAAACACTAAACTTAACAATGAAGTGATTTTAATTTTTGTGCTATGATTTTGTTATGCCAGCGATATGAATTAATTATGAATAAAATAATAGTTACATGTCAAATGTCTTATTAATCATTGTGGTTACAATACAACAAATTAAAACAAGGAAGGGAATGTAGTGTATGTAGATATTATTATATCACCCTACAAACCGATAACAGTGTTGTGACGTTGCCTCGGGCGCGCACGTCGCTCGGTTATAAATACCGGTCCGAATGGTGGGGCAGGCAGTCGTTGTCGAACTGTCGGCCTGTGCGGTGGTGCGTTGGCGAGTCAACTAGTGATTGTGTGTGAGTGAGTGTATTCTACAGACAGATTTTTGTCAAGATCTTTATTAAGTTATAACGAGTTTATTTCCATGATAAAATCATTTAAAATATCATCTCGTTAGTCTTTTTCTCACCAGCGGTGCTATTCTCTAAGAAAACAGCCTTGAGCGCAGCGCTGGCCACAGCGACGAGTCGAGAGCGCAGTACTTTGAATTAACAATCCAATGTATAGGTGCAATGAATTAAAAATCCAATGTATAGGTACATTGAATTGATAATCCAATGTACCTATTTGGAATTCGTCGCTACGGCCAGCGCTGCGCTCGAGGCTGTTTTCTTAGAGAATAGCACGCCAGCTTAGGGTCAATTTCCAGTCTTACTGGATGCAGCTACCTATCAGACCTCCACAATCCAGTTACTGTTACAGTTACTGGGCAACACGATACTCTTTGGATTGACTAATGGTCAGATTTTCTGGTGTCTGAATATCTGTTACTTATTACTAAATATCTAGTATCAAATATTTTTTAAACTTTTTTTTATGGGTCACATAAAACCAACAGGTGGTTAAGAAATAAAGTCTTAGGATTTTTTTTTGTGAATAGTTTAATTATCATGATCACAAACCCGTTTAGAAGTACTTTTGATTGTACAATTTCCATACGGAATTCTGAGTAGTTTAGAACACAAAATAAAATATTCAGAAGCATACATAGATCATGCAGAAGAAATAGGATTCAGACTTACTCGCTCGTCTCACCCATACTCGCTAGTGGCGCCCCCATCTGTTGTTGATTCTCGGCTATGAGTAAATAAAACATATTAAAGTTGTAGATTTATAAACACATTTACTTGTAAAATCTATAAAATAACACTGCACATAACGTGAAACTAAATGCGAGGCTCGATTCTGCAATTATTTACAAAAAAAAAAGCCGAGAACATACTTTGGCTAAGGAAATAAAAAGAGCTTAAATCAAATCAAAAACATTTATTTCGATAAAACCTTTTACAGGCAATTTTGAATTGTGAGCCAGTCAGTCAGTCAGAAAAATTAAGCCAATTGCATATTCCAAAGCGTAGATCTCTATGGAGAAGAATGTGCAAGAAACTCAATGAAATCTCCTTTATATCATGTTACCATTTAATAGATTTTTTGAATCATATTATTAACTGTTACTAAACTTTAGAACGGCACTACGAAAAGAGGTGCATTACGCACATTAAGGGTGAGTTGCACCATTCTATAACGATAACCAAGCCATAACCAGTCGTGAAACGGCCGCCTATTGGTCAATTCGACGATTTGACTGCTGTTAACGGCTTTGTTGAAATGGTACAACTCACCCTTAGGGTAAATTGACGAATAGGCGGCCGTTTCACGGCTGGTTATCGTTATAGTTAAATGGTGCAACTCACCCTAAGTTTGGTCACAAAATAAGTAAAAGTACTAAATGGTTCATACACACACAACAGTCACGTTATCGTCAAGTCGCCGATCGATGAGTTACGTCAAAAATAATAGTTAGAAGCCGAGGGACATCAACCGTACGTTTGAATCACATCCGAAGGGCGTGACTCAGTTATAAAAATTTTACAGAAAAAATTTCAGGTTCAATTTCAGGTTACTCTAGTCGATATTTTTTCTATACAAACTTTGGGGGCATTATTCAACAGTTTGACATTGTACATCCAAAATCATTTTACGCAACGTCTAATGACATTTTAATTAGAAACGGTGTTTGTGTAAGTGCAGACTAGTTTGTAACTGTTCATACTTGAAATAATCGGTGTCGGACATGACGTCAGATGAGACATCGCATTTTTTGTCCTCACCCGTAAGCGAGTTTGAGCCCGCAAATAGTTCAGCCTTAACGACTTGACCATGAGGGTCCGTTAAAACATAGAGAGGTATCTATTACGTGTCTAGAAGTGCCAAAGTGTGTCCTCAGCTGTAACAATTACCTGGATGTGCCATCTCACTACTACGGACTTGCGGTGCCTGGTTGATCCCACGCAAGTGAGCGTGGTCTTCCTCAGCTAAAGCAAGCAAAATAATAAGGTCACAAGCAGTTCAACACTCTCAAACGCTAGACAAGCTTGGGTCAAGTAAAATTAACAAAAAATAAAAGCACACTCTCAAATTACAACGTCAAAGGATTATGGTAGGTTTTGATATTGCCAGCTTCGAAAATATTTCTTGTGTTGCTATTTATAGGATTTAGTCATTTTAAGAACACTTTTAAAATGGGTAAGTAGATAATTAATAATAAAATAAGAAATTATAGTGACTTCGACTTAAGAAAATAGTGACGTCATCGTTGTCACTCAGCTTAGATGCGACCCTTGACCAATTAGATCATAGTAAAATAGAAAGCAGTATACAAAATGACGTAATAATAGTACGGACACAATTTTGTCAATTTGAAGAATGAATTCTTCACCTATTTGTATAAATTAAAGTGATAATTCTGACGATTCTGATTAAATTTTAAAATAATTAGGTACTTAATAAAGGAAAAACAAAAATTGTGTTGCGATAAGTTTGTTTTGATATTATAGATCTAATTTTTACCAAAGCATGAATAAACCTTCACTTTGCAGTTGCGTGATGAGTAACTATTTTCTTAACGCAATTAAACTATATGTAATGATCATTTGATCAGTTAAGGAAAACGCAAGAGATATTTTTATTTTTACCTATACTTTTATTTGCAATAAGAATAGACATTAAACGAACCTTTTATACTATACATTCAACCGATTCTGACTTCTATTCCGTAGGCATAAGGATGGCATTAAAAGCAAAAAAGTGGTTACAATACCAATTATTTACTGCACCCGCAACTGGTCATGTCACTGAGGCAATAAAACTCAAAATCGGTTGAACGAACAGTAAAAAAGGTTTGATTAAATGTCTATTTTTTTTGCGAATAGAGTACTCGTATAGTCGCATTTAATAAATTTTATTATGGAGTCGCGTTATAGAGTAGGTTGTACCAACAGGAATAGGTTCTATAATACAAACCGAAAGCAAAAATAACAGTACTAATTCCACATACCTGTATAGGGAAATAAATATTTATCATGATGCTTATCCGAACCCTCGGACATCCTATCAGTGTAGTCTCCTCCATAATGACCGTCCATTTTTCTTTGGTAGTCGTTCTTCAGCATGGTTGCTATGCCAGAATCCCGGAAATCCCTTGGAGGGTATCCATCATGTTCTCTCGTAGATACTCCAGAGTCTCTAAAATCCCTGGATCCATAGACATTTTGGTCTGAATTCAGGTACTTGGTGGGGCTGTATCCGTAATCAGATGTTCTGGTCGGTAGGTAAGTCTTGGAGCCGTAAGGGTTCCCAGGCAGTCGGTACATGGTGGGTGACATCGGGTAGTTGGGGTCATAAGGGATTTGTTTCTCTGTGTCTGTCGGTAGGACTCCGTACATTAGTTCGTCATCCATTACGCCGTATCTGTAAGAATGGTAGAATGTTAATTCTATTCTGATTTAATGGTTTAAGAAGCAGTTGAAATTTGGTCACCTTATTTTTTTTTTAAAGATTTTTCCCTATAACTAGAAATAACTCCTGTATCCGGACCCAGAACACCTATCTGTAGGCCATACAAACATTTGTTCCATGCGGGAATCGAACCCATGATACGCAGCGCAGCAGCCAATCATTCAACCATTGCGCCAACCGTGCCGTTGAACTTTTGTGATAGGAAGACTTCATCCGAAATTTTGAATATTGTGGTATCTGATTATATGGGTTACTGAGGGGTTATTCCAAATCATCCTCCATCCCCCATCATCGTCATCATCTTTTCAAGCGAAAGACGTCCACTGTTAGACACAGTGCTCCCCAAGTGTCACCACTATAAATGGTCCTCTGCGTTTGCGTTGCGTCCGCGACTCTCAACAGATCATCGGCCCACCTTATGGGAGGCCGCGCCAACGCAGCGTCTTCCGGTACGCGGTCGCCATTCCAGAATCTTTCGGCCCCATCAACATGTGACGTAGCAACTGATTATCAAGACAAGGTTTCTATATCTAGTCACAGAGTTTTGCAAATCTTCTAAGAGTTGCTATCATGCCAAAGATCTGAGAAGTTTTGCGGTCATGCTCTTTAAAAAAATATGAAACTTGCCTATTATCAAGCGGCAGGCGGCTAGCGTCCACACTGGCCACATAGGTGTCGTGCACGTTCTCCAGGATGGAGGGCTTCATGCGGTGCCTGCTGAGCTGGTACACGTCGGACGTGAGGTCGGGGTTGGGCAGCGGGTTGGGCGAGGGGGACGGGATGCCGGGGTTGTTGCCTTCGTTGTCGGACCCTGTCTCCTGGGACCAGCGACCCATGTCCGGTCGGTTTGGATCTAGAGAAAGAATTGTGACTGTTATATAAAAAATTTAGATACAGTTTCGGAAGTCTGGATTACTTACAATAGTGTATGGCTTGGCAAGTGTTTAACCAAGGTTTATTCATCAGGTTATTCGTTTCAAGTTAAACTAAGTGTAATTAATTTAATGGTTTTCAGAAAAAATTTAACTCAAGAACATTATAAAAAATATCAAAATAATATTTACTTAATTAAGACCAAGGGTAGTTTCAAATACAGTTGTTTAAAAGTCTGTTGGTCATACCTTCTCTTATATGCGACGGCCATCTTGGTTGGATGGCCAGTGGCGCTCCTTCAGTGATGTTTGGTAGATAGCTTGCAGCACTGCCGCTTGTAGCTCTGTCTCCTGCAGATACAGCTTACAATCAGCAATCAATTATCGCACAGTTACCCAGACCAGACACAATACTTGTCCGGCTGAAGGATCCTCCCTTTTCAATAGAGGTTCGAGGTAAGTTTTGCAAACCTCAATTGAAAAGGGAGGAACCTCTGACCCTGCTCTGAATACCTCTTAAAACTTCTGTTTATACTAAAAGCCTACACTGAAAACTTGTACCTAGTAAGATAAGAAATCGAATTATATGTAAGAGACGCGGCAATGATACACACAAATTTACTTGTAGCAACATTATACATTTTGAAGACTTCCTTGGTAATCCAGCAAATTGCAGTTTTTTAATTTGCCAACTCCCAATGTAAAAAATGGTTTCTTTCGCATGTCACGACTATGTTGAATAATGAAGAGAAAATGGGACGATGATAAAATACGAAGTGAAATATCGTCTGCGTGCCTACACGTTTTTTTTGGTATGAAAGGTTTTTGAATAAGTTGTAAAAACTTACTGTTAGCAGAAGGCGGATGACTGGATCTCCTGGTGCTGGTCTCGTCATCATCAGAAGAGTGGCTGGAGGCCAGGTCCAGGCTCCTGGCGCTGCCGTCACTGTCACTGTCGGTGGCCTCGGTGGCTTCCTCACCGGTCTCTCCTGTGGTCTCTCCGTCAGTGGCGGTCTTGCGACGGCGCCGACCTTCGTCTGGGTAATAGAAATGAATAATGGTTGTAAGGGAGATTGGATCATTTAAAAATTAGACTGAAAGAATTCTGTTCAATTTCGTCATTCTAATTTAACCCTAGACCCATTTGTGTTATTATGTTACAAATTCACAATAACACACTTGTGTTAATATGAATTAATCTCCTGCTAGCGGTTTCGTACGCGTGAAAGTAGCTTTCTCGATAAAAAGTTTGTGCCTTTTTTTTGGAAAATCCTCTTATTCTATAAGACTGATCATCTGTGAAAATGGCGTCTGTGTGTAAAGGCGTATATTTATATCCTGGGGTAAAAATTGAACCGTTAATAATAAAGCAATTTTTTTTTCCTAAGAATTATTTTTTAATATTTTAGAAGACTCATCCGTACTGTTTGAAGGACTTACTCAAACTGGTCAAGGGGCGTGGCTAAAATGAGTGACAAGGATAAGTCACTATTTTCTTAACGGGAATACACTATCATATTCGTAACAAGATTAGACATTTAAACAAACCTTTTTTACCGTCGACCCAACCTATTTTGACGTCTATTCCGTAGGTATAAGGACGGCATTCAAAGCAAAAAAAAGTTTGTATTGTAACCAATTTTTCGTTGTCAGTTGAACGGACAGTCAAAAAGGTTTAAAAGTCCAATTTTATGACTCAAGAACTTGAAACATAAAATACAAGATACACAGACACAAGTAGAAGTAATCAAGTGTAGTTACCGTCTTTCCTGGTATGCAGTGATGAGTCGAATCCTCTCAGATACGCAGGCATGTCACTCGCACTCGTGTTGTAGTTCGACGTCGAAGTGCTTGTGTGACGAAGCTGGCCATCACTGCGGCTGCGTTAAATGATGACAATTTTAGCTAAACATTACAGAGGTCTTGGCCAAGTTGATATTCTACAATCGTTAACGCTAGTAGAAAACTTCAAATGTGTGGGAATGACGTTATCTCTACGCTCAGGCACTTGGTCAGAACAAAGGAATCGGAGGCGTTGCCGACTCGAGGCGATCGACGAAAGAGAAACGAAACGTAACGGTCGTAACTTGGCCAGGCCTGGCCAGGCCAGGCCAGGCCTTCGTTAATTTATTTTCATCCAAAAATTTGTTTTTTAATGTTGTTTATCATAATTGCTTGTTGTTTTTTTATCATACCATACAACTCCTGTAAAGAAACCACTTTTGATTTATGCATTATTCGAACTGCACTGGTATTTATCAAAATTTCTGACGATCAATAAATCCACGGTTAATTTGTGAGCTGGTGTAATTGATTGAAATATAACAATGAATCAATTAGAAGACTGAGGATATACAATTGACTGAAATAGAACAATGAATCAATCAGAAGACCGAGATATATTATTGATTAAAATATAAATACCAGCTGAAAATCAGCGCTGGGTGTTTGACGCCCAGCAATTGCTGAGTTGGTGATCCTTTCGGTTCAGGCACAGTCACTGTAACTGTATTGTATGTCTGTGCTCTTTTTTATTATTATTTTATGTTGTTGTATATTGTGTTGCTTGCGCCGAATAAATGCTATTCTATTCTATATCAATTGATTCAGAAGACTGAGAGATTCAGCGTGTAGCAGAAAATAATAGCACAAATTAAATTTATAATGACGTCGATCGACGGCTTACCTGTAAGGACTAGAACTTGTTTTAGTAGTAGATCTTGAAGTGGTAGATGATGCTGATATCCCTATGTTCCTCATTTGACGGCCTGGTTCTGTACTACTGTGATAGGCCAGCGCAGACCTATGAACAACAACACATTTTAAATTGAACTTTACTTGTAAGACATAAAGTTGAAAATAAATTGTCTTGGAGATATAATGCAAGTTTGATTAAATAATGGATTTTAAATCAATGGAATAAGGTTGGAAATAGTTTGTGTTTTACCTGTTGACTTGTGATAGGTTTTGAGCACTGCTGCTGATAATGACTGATGTATCGACTAGAGGCACTTTCTTGCCCAAACATCGTAGTACCGTCCTGTAGGAGATTTTAAAGTTAATATGGCTTTAAAGTTAATATGGCGAATATTGTTTATATTGTGTCTTCTCTTGAGAGATGTCTGAATACGAGATGAATTCTTTTAATAATGCCCTTTCACATTTTATACAACCGTCATATAAAGCAAGTCATTTTGTCCTCAGGGATGTAATTTGGTATGGGCTTTCCTTAGAAAATGAGATTTGAATTTGGAACGTCAAAACCATAATTTGGCTTCTGTAATACTGTTTATAATTAGCTCATGAGCCGGGAAATCTTAATTAGATACATGTGAAATAAAAACCATTAGATTTTTTTTCACTATACTCTTTTCTCTCTTGTCTTTTAATTATCTCACAGAAAGTATTAAAAGTAGAGTATATAACACGGGGACTTTTGAATTACTTACGTCACTCAGGTGTCAATATTAACTCTATAATTGTTAATTATATAAATCCCTCACTGGTGTTCGGGATTAAAACTTAGCAACCTTTGTTTCGTTTGCAATTCAACATGCTTGCTTTGCATCTACTGTTATTCTTTGTGTTATAGTTATTCACCTCCTCAAGTTGTCTCGCACACGTATGTTGAAGGCGATGTAACCCAAGCTGGCCGCGGCCGCGTGCGCCGCCACCGCGGCGGCCAGCGCAGCACTGAGCGCGTCGCGGCGGGAGCCGGCCTCGCTGCCCAGTAGCAACGCGCTCGCCCACGATACGCACACGAGGGGCATACACACTACACTCACACCGAGTAGCATTCTGTGGAGAAAAAAAAATGGCTCATCTATTTAGAAGCTATGATGCCACAGACAGATATATACGCTAAGTACTTATTTAAAGTTAGGCCTATTGTCCACTGATGCGTAGTTTCATAGACGCGTATTCGTCATTATACGCTGGGGGTACGCCCGCGTGAAGCTTGCAAACAAAACTACATACAAAACTGCTTTTGTCATGGTTTAAAAGTGCTCAGATTTATAGATAAAAGTAATTTGAGAACCACAAATAAAGAAGCATATTCCAGCGAATATTATATAGTTCGAAGGGAGAGGAGATGTTTCCGTCTTTGACTTACTACATGTATGACTTCTTTGATATTTGGGCGAGAGTAACAGGAATACTAAGCACGTGCTAAAGTTTATCAATTTCGGTCTAAGATAAATTTTATTGACAGACTTAAAACTCGGTCAAGTTAGAAAAAAGATTAAGTAGGTACCTGGTTAATCCCGATTGAAGTAAACCCAAAGTCAATCATTATAGTTTGTTTCGTATGTATGTTCATCATAAACAAAATAAAAATATTTCTTAATTGAAGTTAAACTAAGAGACATGATTAGTGAACCGGAAGCCGAAATTAAGCACAGTAGGTATCGTATATTGTTATTGATCGGCTTGCGTTTGAACACCTTCACCTGTTTGCCTAGAAGTAACCTATAGCTATAAGTAAACACAGCTTTTAGAGTAAGACTTAAAAAGTAGATTTGGGAAGCTTTACAAAGAAGATTATTTTCTAAAAACGCGCCCATAGTTCGGAATAAATACGATTAAACCAAACCTGCTTACCTCAAATTCCCAAAGCCAATGACATGATCTCTAACAGTGAAGGCCGCTCTCGTAGCCCCCGCGAGGAACACAAGCGCTGCCCCAGCATACACTGCCGCTGGTATCACCACCCACCACACTACTGGCTCGTGACAGCTCACCCAGCAACTGAGTGCACAAGAAAATATTATAGAAGTTGTTATTTTTACTGTGGCCCTGGAATGAAGCAATTGAAGGACATAGATGGGTTTTTAGTCAGTAAAAGTCTCACTTTACTGTAACTTTAAATTGTTAGTACCTACATTATTATAGTCTTTAATTCAATTAATGGTCTCATCACATTCTGTCAAGTGGGGTGTGTAAATATTTGGTACATGAAAGCTTTTACCCGCGGCTTCGCTACATAAAATATAGTCTATGTCACTTAGGAATAAAGGCCTTCTCTTGGTGAAAAAAAATTTAGCAATCGGATCGGTACTTTCAGAGATTACAAACAAATTTTACAATACTAGTATAATATTAAAACAGCGCCTAGAGCGGAAGAAATCAATTGATGATTGATGAGTGACATAAGACATAAAAATTTATTTATTTATAATTTACTTGTAAAACTTATGCGTAGTACAGAAACTAAAAAATAAAAATATACATCAGGACTAAAATAAAATATTCCACAAAATCAAATTACTCTGTTTTTACTTTGTAAAAATTGTTGATGGTCTCCAAAAAATTCAATTCCTTTGATGTTATATTTCCGGGTAAAGGCTTTCCCAAGTCTTCTGAGGTACTTTTCTTAAGCGCTATCTCGAGTCATATTTCATGGTACGCGTTCCAGTGGTTCCAATTTTTCTGGGCTGCGGTGTCTCCTATACTAAAGAACTCATTGCGTGGAGAAGGGTGGGCGAGTTACAGTAATCTATACTAATATTATAAAGAGGTATCATTTGTTTTTTGTTTATAAGAGGTAATTTTTGAAAGTACTGGTTCGATTGCTAAAATGTTTTCACCGATAGAAAACTGCTTTATTCCTGAGTGACATAGGTTAGTACGCAAGCGAACCTGCAGGCAAAAGCTAGTAAGTAATAAAGATGTTGTGAACTCACAAGAGCGCATTCCCGTACTGGTGCTGGTGGTGGCTGGCGGCCAGCGCGAGGGCTACGGCGGGCGCGGCGTATGCGGCGGCCAGCTGCGCGCACAGGCCGCCGTGGTTCACATCCCGCAGCTCGCGCACGAGGCGCCGCAGCTGCCACGCGTCGCACGCGCACCACGCCAGCGCGCACACCCACCAGTAGTGCAGCGACATCGCCATCAGCTTGCACAGGAACTGCCACACCACATGGACATTCATTGTGTTATAACATACGTGGAAATCTATTTCGTCTTTACGTTCACCGTGGATGGATAAGTGTTTTATAAGCAGGGAGGACTTAACCATATTATTTTAATGCTTCGTTAATAAATTCGGTTTTTGATGAATAAAAAAAACAGTTAAATGTAATGATATAAATCTCTGCAAAAGCGGTGGTCTATACACCGTTAAATTTTGATCGTTTTAATCTCGTGGAGGATCGATCCAATAAATGAAACACTATCGATTTGTAAAGATAAAGTTAAAAAATAAAGTACCTTTTTTTAAACTCGTATTAATTTACGCATGTACGAAATTAATTTCTTTAAAAAAACGTCAGCTGAGCAAGTTCAATGCCCTGTAGATAATAGTCGGAGTTGCATACTAATTACATTACGTTGGTCATTGAACAGTTTAAAAAGATTGGGGCGCTTCGGGTAAACACCAAGCGAATGCGCATTAATAGTCCGCATAGATTTTTAAAATATTGAGCGTTTTATTTCTAGGATACTTATCTAAGAACGTAAATAAAAAGTTCTTCATAATTTCTTCCGTTATTCCCTATATATATATCCACAGGTTTTAATGTCAAACTTACTATCGAGAAAGAGGGAGGAAGCTATAATTTACACCTTACATAGCTCCATCTCTTTAACAGTTTAGTTTTGGTTATCAAATGGATCGCGTTAAGAGCTTGTGACCTGCGTTAGGAAAATTAGTAGACCTATTCAAAAATAAATACGCAATTTTCAACCTTAAAGGATGTAGTAAGAAAGGTCATAGTATCATAATGACTTACCTCATTCTGTACCAAGGAACTTCTAGCTTTCAGCGCTATTAGGTACAGTAGTTCAGCCATGAACACGCAGAAGATCAGGTGCTTGTGTATGGAGTTGGAGACGGTGGCCGCACCGCCTCTCATCAGGCATAGTGCTGTCCAAGTGGTCAGGAGTAGGGGAAGAGATATGCTGAATGCTGTGTATGATGTTACTGATTCCAGGAGTGAAGGTTCTGGGATGAACTGTAGGCACAAAAATTTTAACGTCAAGTGTTAGACCGAAAGCGCACTATCATGTATCTGTCGTGGCCAGATCTTAGAAATTGATTACTTCATGATATGGCCAAGTAAAACTGAACAGTAGTCCGATTCACGTAATGAAAACCGTAACGATATCGTAGCGATTTAGTCGTTTAGACCATATCGGTATTCTATCAATCGATTTTGAACGACTCCGATTTTAAAATCGTTTGGTCGAAGTCGATTAAAAAAAAAGTCTGTATTACCATTATCCTGGTAGAATACTTATTAATGTAACTGAAAGTAAGTCGTCGATAGATCGTTTAATTTCGAGCCAGTTGAGTTGTCGTTCTGTCCAATCCCGATCAAAGAACACGTGAATACCGTTTTTGGATAGGACTTCGATCTAACGACTATAAAACTTCAAAAATATTTGGCATTTAATTTTACGTGAATCAGGCTACAGATCATGACCTAGACCATGAGGTTTAAAGTAAGATTGTTTTAATCTTGTTTCGGTGTGGGTAAGAGACAGAGCTATACAGGTTGTCTAACGCCATCTCTTACCCACACTGAAACAAGATTAAAACAATCTTACTTTGAACGTCATGGTAACCCCGCATATTAAATGTTAAAGTTTAAATCTTCGTTGGTTACTCTTTACTTGCAACTTGCAAACTTTAAGTAACTTGCAAAAATGCCTCTAGTAGTACGTTTTAGGCCTTTGGGATTACGAATATTTATTGACATATCTTACAAGTTGAAAATGTTGGAAAAATTCTTTAAAACTCCGGAAAATATTCTCAAACTTCTTTTTTAATTTCCAGCCTGCTCAATATTGTTACTACTCAGCTCTTTTTTATTTCATTCATATCAAATGTGATCTGCAGAAATAAGTTCTGAATTGATTATTGGATCTTCAAAATCTGGTCTATATACCGAGGCCTGTTGAAATGTATTTTCCAAAACAGTACCTACTAAAACTAACACAGCTTTCAGAAAAAAATAAAATAAAAAAAAAGTCAGAAAAGAATTAAAGATCATTTATGGCGTTAGATACAGGTACAGATATAGTTAGAAACGAAGCTCCTTACCTCAATATCAACTTCATCAACCAGTACAGCGAAGGTAGAGAGATGGTTGCAGGTGCAGTTAATCAGTAGCGGTTCGTTGGAGTATGGCGACCAGTCGTAGTCGATCTCAGTGTGACATCCGACGCGGGACCATTCACCAGACCTAAATCAGTCAAAATGTTCTCACATTCGTCACATTTGTGTATGACAGGAAATAGAGGAGAATTGAGAAGGTTCAGAGCAAAAAGAGATGAAACTGTACATGTCGTAAAGGGCCATAGGCAGATTTTTTGCAAATTATATTAATTCTCCCTTCATCAGAATCAGAATGTTGTGCTGTAAAAAAGACAGATGAAAAAAGACTGCATGTAGCGAAGATGAGAATGTTGAGATGGATGTGTGGTGTGACGAGATTGGATAAAGTGAGAAATGAGTATATTAGAGGAAGTCTGAAAGTGGCGCTAGTGACTGACAAGCTGAAGAGGAATCGTTTGTCTTGGTATGGTCATGTAAAGAGGAGGGATGAAATGCATGTTACCAAAAGAGTTATGAGTATACATGTGGATGGGTGGAGAGGGAGAGGGAGGCCAAAGAAAAGATGGATGGATTGCGTGAAGAATGATATGAAAGAAAAGGAAGTTAGTGATAGCATGACGAGTGACAGGGTACAATGGAATAAAAAAACGTATTGCGGCGACCCCAAATAAGATGGGACAAGGGCAGGAAGAAGAAGATTAATTCTCCCTTCTCTTCGTCAACAAAAGTAAACAAAGCTGTCTCCTCTCCCTCGTCAGCAAAAGTAAGCAAATCTTTCCCCCCCATGCTTACATAACCATGTACATGCATGTTTCAATGTGTTTTGGTTACATTGACCCATCTATAGATAAGCTATAAACACGTACTCGTATCACTTTGGTTTCTTACCGTGTTATACAAAAACGAAAACCTGAATAGCTCAAGTTTTGAACTTAAGTCCGGGAATAAGGATCTGGCATACAATCTTTAGCATCTTATGAGGGTAGTTTTAAAAAATGAATTTCAATAACCTGTATTATTTTATTAAGTCACCCTTGATGGCAAGTTTAAGGATTTTGGCTATTGGAATAATATTTTGCATGCAAATTAAATTCACCCTTTCACCCCCTTAAAAATTGAACATCACACATTAAGATAAAAGCTCCATAGCTTTTATCTTAATGTGTGTGTGTGGGCCCATGTCCAAGTGTGGCCATCTTCTCACAAGATGGGTGGTTTTAGTAAATACCATATTCTTGACTTAAAAATGCTTCCATACATTATAAGCAATTTAAACTAAAAATGTTGAATTCAACGCCATCTAGTGGGGAACATAGCCACGCTCGGGCACATAACTTTCATCTTAAGTTAAAAAAAATTAAGTAATATGAAGTTAACTCACCCTCTCAGCGTAGACCAATGCACACACTGCGGGTTAGTCCTAGACCCGAACGTCTCCCGATCAATATCGAGCCACATTTGCAGTCTTATCGGTCTCTTCAACCGAATCCCACTCAAGCTCTTGTAAACCAACTTCTTTTTCGCACCGTCTTTTGTTATATTCCCAGATTCCATTATCAAAGCCATTACTTTCGGACCATCACCGGAATCTAGTTTTTCAGAAACAAATGTAGATTCGTTTTCTTGTAAGTCGTCGCTTGTAAAAGATTTCTCTTGTTTTTTGAATGTTGGTTGTATGAGGACCGGGCCGTGGTTGTCATGGTTTTGGGCGTCTTCTAATGGCCAAGTGTTTTTGGATTGACTGTTTGGATTGATGTGATTGGTCTGTTGTTGGTGGTGTGTGTTGCCTTTGTTTGCGTAGATTATTCCTGTTGATGATAACACAGATTTAAATGGATTTTTCAACCAGTAAGTTGTCAACTGTAGCTCAAAGTAGTTGGTTACTGATTTCATCAAATTACGGTGGTCCTAACAGAATTATTAATCTTTACCTTCATCCCTACAGTTAAAGGACAGTGGTGGCCTAGAAGTAATTAATGCCTCTGACTTGATAAGTTTTACGTCGCGGGTTTATAACCAGTCAGGTGCTTTACTTAAAACGATAAAGGAAAACATTGTGAGAAAAGTGACATGTCCTAAAACCAACACTTTGAAGATATGTGACATCCACCAATCCGCACCCCGTGGTAGATTACGGCTTACTCTCTCTCCTAAAGATAAGGCCTTAGGTTCAGCTGTGGGAACATCATAAGGTTGATTTTGCTTATGGTCAAGATACGGTACCTTTTTTCCATATAGTTAGCTTCGTCACAGGCTTTCGTAGTGCCTAAAGGAGTTGTACAATTGTAGTACTATCAGTTGTGTTATAGGTAGCTCTGCTAGATCATCTACTTCCAATACTGAAGTTCTTTGGGCACATCTCCAGAAACGAGGATTCGATGGAAAAACTTGTGGTTCACGGTCGCGTTGAAGGCAAGAGAGCCTGCGGTCGATCTCCGACTCGTTGGATCGATCTCATTACCAGGGCTATGCAGTCGACAGCAGTACAGTGTGCGCGTAATGCCAATAACCGCCAGAAATGGAGAGACATCGCTCGACATGCCGCAGCCTTGGAGGCAGACGACGGCGGCGCGCCGCAGTCCTGTTCATCAACAGCCACGACCACTGTGGCAAGAGTGCCCGACTAAGAAGAGACTAGATCATCAACTACTACATACCTTCGACATCATCCGTGGTCTCCATAGAGTTGTCGTCGTCGCTGGCCTCCTTGGTCCACACGTACTCGGGCACGAACAAGGCCAGCTGTATGATGAGCGAGCCCACGGTGATGTTGACGCCCCAGCGCTGGCTCACGGACTCGTCCATGCGGAGCGGCATCAGTTGTGACGTGTTGCGCGAGTATTGGAGGTATGAGAATACGGCGCGGGATTCGTAGTTTAGGTCGAGGTTTTCTGAAAGATTATCAAAATTCAAAGTACTTTTATTTTATAGGCCTACATGAGTACTTTTAACACGTCAGAAACTAGTGCAAGGTTCCAATGGTCATTCCCTATGGGGAAAATCCGGCAAGAAACTCCACGGTAATTCTTTTAACACACTAGTAGATCTTCTATTTAGCTAATGTTAAGATGGTTTCAGGATGGTATATCGTCAACAGTGGCTCGTTTATAGCTTGAAAAGTCGTAGGCATGTAGGACCCAGCAAGAAAAATAAAAAGTGATATTCTTTTGTTCCTTTCAAATAAAATCTGTGTTTAATAATGATAAGTAAGTAAGTATTGTACACTGGATCCTACCCTCTATTGTCATCTCTCTCTATCGCTCAATGGTTTGCTGGAAGAAAACTCAACTTTGAGTTAAGCTCGCCTATGTACATGAACTTTGTTATCCACTTATCTTGTGATGTTATGGTGTACAATAAAGAATTAAAGTAAGGTAAGGCGGGGGTAGGTAAAGGTCTTTAAAAAGCGACTAAGGATTAGTGTCAATAGTATAATGGGTGAAAGTGATATTCCGGCTTTTAAAGAAAAAAGAAATTGTGTTGTCACGAATTATTTTTGATCTGCCATGTGTTGCTTGCTAATAAACTAAAATTAAGTATGAATAAACTTTTTGTAACGGTGCTAACGGGCCCGACTTACGATTCGTACGTCGAAAGTCAAATCTAGGCAGGCACTTTACTTTGAATTTTATTTTACCACCTCTACCACTCTCGTAACGGTAAACTAAAACATCGTAACGAAACAGGCAAGTTCTAGAACCAAAAATTCAAAGACATGTGACATCCACCAAAGCGTATTTTGCTAGCCCTGAAAACCCAGCTGTGGAAACATTGTAAGGCTGATTATGCTACGCTAAACTTTTCCAACTCACCTTGAATATTACTATTAGTAATCCCAAGCAGATCTAACGGCAGCAACACCCTCGTATACTTATCAAACTTGTTCTTGCTCTTCACGTAATTATTATACTTAGGAAACGACACAGTAGGACTGGACGGTTTCCTATGCTTGTGGATCTTGCCATTAGCATGGTATATGGGCGTTTGTATGGGAGAGTGTATGAAGGATGATGTGTCGGGTAAGACGACGCGCTCGGTCGTGTATGAGTCTATGTTGAGGCGGTTCAGTTGGGTCGGTTCGAAGCCGTAGATCGATTCTGCTGTTACTATGTCCACGCCGATTACTGGAAAGAAAATATTAGATTAATCCTTTTTCTCATTTTTTTAGATTCTTACGCTGTTTCCACCATAAAACTCTGGAATTTACTTCCCCTAGACATCAAAAAAGTTAAAGTAAATTTTCCTTCAAACGTAAAGTTCGGAACTACTACTCGAAGTCCTCTTAACCTTAGTTTGTTCTTCGTCAGAATTGTTATTAAGTTCTCTTTAATATTTGATATTTTTTATAGTATTTATTAGTTTATTATTTTAGCATATTTATGTATTTTATTATATATTATATATAAATAACTTATTATTATTTTTTTCCGTTTCATTATTTGTTTATTGTGCAAACCCTACCACAGTGATATCTTTTTTAACCCAAAGGTTGACTGGGAGAGAATGCCTTGTTGCATTAAGTCCGCCTATGTACCACTACTGTACATGAAGTTTAAATAAATAAATAATTCAATTGCGTCGGATTGGTCCGACGACTGTGGTATTCTGTCCTATTCGCTAGAATAGTGTTTGCGACTGGGTATTCCATCTAGTTAGATCTTCATTCCCCATAAATGAGAGAAGAGCTGACGAGATTGAGTATTTGGTCATGGATGTGCGACTCTGGCGGAATAAACGCAAGTGTTTGTCGGGTATAACTTTTCATAACTTATGCACTAGATACACTGATCTAGTGTATGAGTTTAGATCTCCTATCTCCTCTCCGGTAGAGACAGGTTAAGTGTAATATGTATTAGGTATAAACAATAACGATTTTCTGGAATAACTAGCTTCAATTAACTAGCTGACAGTATCGATACAAAACTCGCTGTGAGCGAAAGCCCTAAGAAGTTAGTCAATAAGACTCATTTTCTACTACTTACCTAAATCACTAGTGTTGATTTCAAAGGGGCTGGTGTAGGTATCGTGCTGACTCTCGGCCAACACCGCAATGTACTTGTCGAACCGCTGCAGTAGCAGCTCCATGCCGTGACCCGTCAGCTCGCGGATGCGCCGCCATTCCTTCGAGTATTGTAGGTTGAGGATTGTGTTGGCGGATTTTATTACATTCTGGAAAAAAAGAGGTCGTTAGTTTTTTGTTTCTGGTTACTGTCAGATTGTCAGTTCAGAGTATTTTAAAAAGTTATTTATGGTCTCTTAAGAATGTTTTCCTGTAACTATAACGATTAAGGTACCTGCCCTTACAGACTCGGCTCAAAAATCTACCACACATGTTTAGTGCATGTTCCAATCGATTTGCAAGTATGGCCCTGACTGATTCTCAAACCTATACATAATTCCATTAAATTAAAAAACTCGAATTGCAGCAGCCCCAACAATATATATTAATACAGAAGTATCTAAGACAGTGCACTCACCCGCACGTAGTCCTTGTCCTGACTGTGCGTAAGGTTCAAGCCAGCCTGCCTCATCTCGTACTGCAGCAGCTCCAGCAGTATGCCCTCGGCTACCAGGACATCAGCGCCGTACAGGAGTGGAGTGTTAGCGCAGGCGGAGGTCAGGTCAGCAGCTAGTCGGACACCCACGAATGTGTTCACAGATAGCTCGCCAGTTTCTATCTTGCTTAGCTGTGGAATAAAAGTTGGTATGAAACTGGTCTTAAATGGGCGAAGTGTTTTACTGCCAGCGGCTTCACTTGCGTGTAATTCGAAAATTATTGAACTTTCGAATACCGTACTTAGAGACACAATAGACAGACGGTAACATACTCCTGAAGTAAAAAGTATCTCATGTCTTAATTCAAGACATGGTCTACTCGAATGCCAGGCTATAGAACTGGGCATTTGGTAAGACCATGTCCAAATCCGTTCTGTCTTATCAGAGTGTCTAGTGTGAGTTTGTTTTTCGTTAAAGCGATCGACACATTTATGACGTTCGGCGCTCCTATTGGCCTGCTCCAAGCTCTTAACCAATCAGAGAGCTAGACGCGGTAAACACACTCAGCACATATGTCCCTACGATTTGCTGTCATCCATTTGAGTTCGGTTCTGAACAGAGGGGCGGTGGCTGGGGCTCGCTCTCTAACTTCCGACGTCCAGGACGAAAAGTTTTGATAAATACCTGTTTTCTCAGTTGATAGAAGGTAGATGTAGTACAGTTGAACATGTCTGGTTCCTGCCACGGCACCACTTGCGTTTCATCACACATTCGCGTCGCTTTGCCACTTGTACCTTTAACAAAGGTAAATTAATTAAATTTTCTACTCTTATTATATTTATTACATAATGAATGTATAATTTACCAGCTGGGCAGTCGGTCACAGCTTCAATCCCGAATTTGGTTCGAGGCCACCACACGCCTTTTGAGAAAGAGCGGGGACATCCATCGTAGACGACTGTTGGACAAAAAAGAAACAGATTTAAAATAGGTTGACTTAAAAGACCGCATCCACTCAAGCGTCCGGTTCGCGCGGTTAACGTCGACTGTCCGCGTCCGCGCGGCTAGATCGCTAAGTATAATAAAAATAAAACAAGTGCTATGGTAATATACAAAATACTGTTGTAAAGCTAACTACATCTGCAAAAACATAGGTTCAGAGTTAACAACTAAAATGTGGACATTGTGTTGCGTTTGACGAGCGTTCGACGCGACAAAAACGCGTGCTTAGACCTATCCAAAGAGAAGAACAGCTACAACCTAGAGATTTTCAAGTCAAGCGTGAATATGTTTATTCTAGACGAGCGTGATCTATCGTTGACCACATCGTCGCTGACCATCAGGTGAGTTAGCAGTCAAGAGCAACCCTTTTAACAGTAAAAAAAAGTCGTCCAGCGTGGTACTTACCCTCACAGCCTGTGTTAGGCGCTACCTCAGCATAGAGATTGGCGCAGGAGTCGCAAGCGCGGCCGATGACGCCGGCGCGGCAGTGGCACTGTCCCGTCAGCGCCTCGCACGAACTGTTGGCCGAGCCGGCCGCGTAGCACTGGCAAGGAAGGCACGAGGACGAACCTTCGGGCTTGTAGTGGTTCTCCTGGTGATGAACACAGATTTGAAGAGCATTAATAGTAGATTATTTGACTTGGGGATAAAGCAGTGTTGTTAAGTCGAAGAATTCCAAATAAAACGAAAAAAGATAAGTTGAAAACCCGAACGCAAAAAAAAGAATATAATATTACCTTGCAATGACAATGTCCTGTAGTAGCATGGCAGTGCGGATGGTATCCCCTTGAGGCGTCACAGTCGCAGGGGCCGCAGACGCCGGCCACCCCACCCCACCAGCCGCCTGGACATTCTTCTATACCGGCCTCAACGCAGCCTGATGCTGGGAACACACAAAAACAAATATAGAATAAATATCTTCTTCTTCTTCCTGCCCTTATCCCATATTACTTAGAGTCGATTGGAGTTCTTCTTCAGTCCTGTCATCCGTCACACTATCAAAAACTAAATATCTAACAGTAGTAAACTCATTTTACACAAATATGTATCAACTCATGAATTGTGTGTCATGAACTGAAAAACGATTAACAAAACAACATTCTATACCACAATATGCGATTCTATTGATATTGAGCGGTATGCACTTCGACCAAAAACCCTGCAATAACCATTGATCAAGAAATTGTTTATTTACTGTTATAGTACAATCAAAGTCATCATAATTATACCCATCGTCACAGCTACTATTGATATCCCCTGTCGATGTCATGATACGTGCAGACCTTCCCCGTACGCAGCAGCGAGCTCGCATGCGGGCATGCTTTGCAGGCGCCACTGCGGGCCCACTACACCCACTTCTTATTCTTCTATGAACGTAATGTAAAACTCACCAGTCATCATATACCCGTCGTCACAGGTACAATTGTATCCCTTGTCAGAGTCGAGCTGCGTGCACACCGCATGGTCCCCGCACGGTCGCAGCTCGCATGCGGGCATGCACTGCGGGCCCACTCGACCGCGGGAACATACGCATTCTGTGTTGTCCCATGATGATACGCACGTGCTCTGTAAATGGTATTGTTAGTTAGAAGGTGTTCGTTGACACCTGAAAAACATATTATTCCAATGCGAGAAAAAGAAAGAGAGAGAGAGAGAGATACCTTGTTTTTTTATAACCAAAAATGAGGATACATTTGAAACCGAAACCTCAGAATTTATTTATTATGGGGTTAACAGCCAATGGTGTTATGGCGGTATTTATGAGGCGATTTTTTTATTCTCCACATTGTATCGATATCAAAAAAATGTCGAATAAAAAGTGTCATAAGAATGGTAGGATTATTTCCTACGCGAGTATTATTGTAATCATTTTTATTTGCATAAATTGTAGTAAAATATGTTACAATAATTAGTTCAGTGTGAAGACACATTCTGCCATTTAGTGCTTTTTTTTAAGGTGGGAAAAATCATGCATTGACATCCCCCGCCCTTGGGCGGAGCGGGAGATAGTGTCAGATAGTGCAGCAACAGTGCGCGCCGTCGACGACTTGGGCTTGGTCCGGACAGTTACCGAAAGGACGGACAGTGAGCTACCCATTGCTCACCGTCCGCAAGTCCGCGCCTACGTTGGCCGGAAATCGGGATCAGAATCCCGGCGGTGGCGGCGGCGGCGGCGATAACGCCGTTGCCTGATGCGCTCGGCCTCCTCCTTCGCGAGCATTACTGCTTCGCAGAAGTCGGCTCGCACCTGCCACTCCTCCTCGCTCCGGACCACGGCCTCAACCAAGGCCCGGCGCGAGAGGTCTCCGCCGCCGATCGCCCCCACGAGGGCACGGCGATGCTCCGCCCAAGCAGGGCACACCTCGACTGTGTGCTCCATCGTGTGCTCCATCGTGTCCTCCGGGCGTTCCGCACAGTGGCGACACCCGGGCGTCACTTCCGCATGAATCGAGTACAGGAAACTCCCGAACGAACCATGTCCGGTGAGTACCTGTGTCATGCGGAAGGTAAGGACGCCGTGAGGTCTTTCCCGCCACGCCTCAAAGAGGGGGTAAGTCCCCTCGCCATGTGCCATTTAGTGCTGGCATATTACCTATTTACAGTATTTACACCTCCTTATCTTCTTTTTATATATCAAAATCACTTACTGTTCTATAACCTCGCTAAAACTCAACAACGGATTGACTGATTTGAATAATGTTTATATGGTTTTATTTATTTTAATATACTCGTAAGGTTGGTTTCAATGGTCAACGGTTTCATTGGTTTTAAAACAGGTAAAAACATTTGAAAAAATAAAAATTTATTGAAAGATGAGAAAAAAAATCATGGGCGGAGACATGGCGAATATTTTTAAATCCTTAAAAGAGTCTACTAAAGTTAATGTAAATGAATAAACCCAAGTTACTTACATAAGGTGGACAGATGGACAACATACAGTCGGCGCGTGATTGACATCCGTCCCTCACGTTTTCTCTCACCGTAGGCCGGTTGAGGAGAGACTGAGCTGTTCCCACTCTCACATCCTAGAATAAGACATGCCAGTTTTTATAATAAAACTCTTATTAATTCAGCACTTGTGAAAAAGTTTTACCTTAGAAATAAAGTTTAGAAGGTATGCGGAACAGAGAGTAAAGTCTCGCAAACCTCCTTTTGAAAAGGGAGGATCCTCTGTGGTCGATAGGTGTTATGGTCTGGTGGGCAATGCCCGATAGATGATTTCGGGCTGTCCTATATCGCGCGGAGAATTTTAATTGCGCGATGGAGGATTAGTTCTTATGTGACGCCACAGATGTCGCTACATCGTAACAAAACTATTAAAATAATTTAATATTAGTCAGTATGCGCTTGGTGTATACCTGCTTACAGCTTACATACAAAATCATGAAACTCTAGCGTACCGTCGGACCAAGCGTATAATGATAAATACGCGTTTATGAAGCTACGCGTCCGTGGATAGAAAGCCTTATTAATCAGTAAAAAAAATCTATAAATTTATCCAAAACAAATGAAACCAAAACACAAACCTGAATACATCCTTCAAAATAACCCACTTCAGACGCCAACAAGCCCGCGGTACTATCAGGTCCACCAATCAGAATCTTGCCAATATACTGTCCTTGAATCTTATTGGCCAGCATCGGCAGTAGCGCAGTCCTTAGCCCGTAGTCCACACTGACGGAAATGTCGGTGCCGAGCCATTTGATGTCAATGCGGTGCCACTGGCCGTCTGAGAGCGTGCTGGTGGGGAGGAACATTGATTCGCCGTTGTAGGAGTAGTGCAGGTGGCCGGATTTTAGCTGTAGAAGAGAAAATAGTTGTTAGAACGACTTGAATTAAGCCACCATACCATAGTCGGTCGCAGAGCAAAGTCCTTGAATTAGGGCTTAGTGTATCAAGGCAGAGTATTCCACGTAACCATGGCTTTACGGACGGTCGTCTGTTAAGGACGAAGCCCGGGTCGATGGCGCCTCGTGTTCCATGTGAATCTCTAAGAGATTTCAGCAAAATTGGCTAGTTCAAGCTGCCGCCTGCTAGGGCCGTAGATTGTTCGAAGGTGTTACCGGAGTCCTCGCAAAAAAGGCAACGGATTGTACATTGTGGGTTTTAGTCAGTTAAAGTCTGATACTCCTTCCGATTCCACCCAGATTGGGAGAAGTTATTTGGTTATCTCCCATGTATAAAAAGGCAGAGTGTTCCAGTACCTATTTGGCTTTTTTATGTGGTAAACCATCAAATCGACTTCACACGCTCTGGGAGAATCAAGAGGGAATTTCAGACTTTTAGTAATCTACAAGGAATCGTCAGGAATGCATTCTGTTCTCTTGTTCGAAGAGAGAGTGCGTTCAGCCACGGCAGTTGTATGGAACACGGACGTGGTTGAAATCGGTTGAATCATGAAAAGGTCGAAAAAGGTCATGAAAGGTCAATCAAGGTGAAAATCCTGGGGCCCTGGAAAGAAGGCAAAGAAGGAACAGGTGTGGGTAAAAGTCTGACTCGCCCTCCCGCCCCACCCAAGCGCGGGACATTAGATGATTTGCTACCTAAAATAATAGATGTGGTTGGATGAGAGAATAAATTTGTAGTACTCACAGTGATCAATATGGTGCTGTTCTGTCCAACTTGTATGGACATGAGGAAGGCGTCCTGTTGTCTTGTTCTGAGAGAGAGTGCGTTCAGCCACGGCAGTTGTATGGGACGCAGGAGGGGGTTGAAAGACAGCATGCCATCGCCACTAAAGCGCCACGGAGGGTTTGTTGCTAGAGAAAAATATAAAAAAAGTTAAACATTTTTTTATCTTACTCTTTCATTTTAGCGGTTTTTGTGTAAGTTATTATATTTTAATGGTGTTTTTTTTTATTTTATTATCCTGAATATCCGCGAAGCAGCCGGTTATGAGCCCGTTTGGACACTACATGAAATTGCCGTATATGTAAAGTCAGGAGTCAAAAGTAATAATAATAATAATTTCTTTATTTGTATCGAATGCATATTTTTATGTCACCATTTTTTTGTACCCATATTTGCAAAACAAAGATCTTATCTTATCTTATCTAAATGCAGGTGTTACAATAATGGTGTTCGATTGCAGTTGCATTCTACCAATGAGTCTTTAAAATTCTTCGTAGTAGAAATTCAATGGTCAGCTACTAATTTATTCAACAATTGAGGTTCTTTGCTACAAATTAAATCAGTCATGAACTGTTGACTCCTTTCTACAAAGACATTTTAGACTCATTAACATTGATACATTGCAAATGCACTTTTAATCCTTGACTGTACATTTGGGCCTACAATACTTTGATTTTATGTGCAATTTTGTTGTATTCGATAACTCTCAATTGACTTATTCCAATCATTTATAAAATAAATAAAACGAATCTTTAAATGCGGATTTAAAAACGTATACAAAATGGCTAATATGTATTAAGTATCGACCAGTCCATCCAAAGGAAAGAAGTTGTTCTGTGCGATACCGCCTATTATACATTTATTTTTATAGATGTCCTGTCGTAAGTTTAGTTGTGCTATATAGAAATAATAATATTATTAACTTCTTGAATAAGAACAAAAAATACTTACAATCAGCACAATCCTTCCCCGTGTACCCCTCCGTACAGTCGCATAGATACGTGTCCCACAGATCTTTGCACTCTGCCCCATTGTAACAAGGTGCAGAATTGCACTGCGACCTCTTCTCAGGGCAGCCCGCTAGGGTGCCATTGTCAGCTACAAAACCATTGAGGTCGACGAACTTGTGGTCGATGTACAGGTCTGATATGCAGCCGAGGAAGTCTTTGTTCTTCACTTGGAAGCTGCTGGGAATGTTGGGGAGGCCTCCAATCTGGAGGGGGCCTGTTAGATCGAGGAACCTGGAAGAAATAATTGTGGTAAATATTGTTTTTTTTTTTCGCATCGTAGGATATACCTAATCCTGTATTGTGTATACCTACACAATACACATCGATCCGGAACTGCTATCTGTAAGGAAATAGAACCCACTACACACAGCGCAGCAGACAATCATTCAACTACTGCGCCAATCGTGTCGTCGTTCACATGGTGTGGTAAAGAGGTAAAAAGTCGCATTAAATATGCGCATTCGTTTGGAAGCTTCTATGTTATAGGTAGTCAAAGAAGAGTATATTCAATCAATACCTGAAAACTGAACATAAAGATTTAAAAAATATTTTCGGTATTCCTTATGGGAGGAGTTATCTATATTTATACCTAATAATAAATAGAGAAAATATTATTTTTCCTTGTAAAAAAAATTATAGTAGAGAATACGACTAAGAACGACCTTCACCGGTCAGTTTATTGGATGAAACGTATTTTATGATATACCTAGTTATATTAAATAATATAACGCGAGGGTTGCCTAAGCAATTCCCGGCTAAACTATTAAAATAAAATAAAAAATTGTATTTTTTGTTGGAAAAATGCATCGGTGTGTTTAACGAATTAATACTAACCCAAAGTATGAAGCCTATAGAACATAAAAACGTTGGGTTGTCTATTTGTTTAATGGCACAACTATGGGTTGCCAGGTATAAACCGGTGTGACAATACTATAAACAGGCGCATGATCGCATTCGAAAAAATCTATCACCAGTAAAATTTCAATCAATCAAAAAATGTTTCATCTTTGCCCACATAAAGCCGATTGCAGAAGCTAGTTGAAGTATAAGTTAGTGCTTACCTGTGGCATGTTTCAGTCGCTATTTCACACCGTGGTGGTAGGACCTTCCTGGAGAAGTTGGCGCACGCGTACTTGACACCGAACTCCGCTGCCCCGGCCAGCGACAGGGCTTTGTCGCACTCATCCAGGATTAGGGTTGCAGTCTAAAAAATACAAATTTTGTGGTAATAACTGTCAACACATGGTACCTAAGACTATAGGCTTTCTTTACTATCACATAATAAAAAAATTAACAGAATTTGTTTAGTATATCTATCTGCTCAGTGTGTTCTTTTTATTTTCTTTCGGTGGGAAAATCATCTAATAACATACCCCGCTCATAAGCGGACCGGGATATAGTGTCAGACTCTTACTGACTAAAAACGGATGGGTTTTTAGTCAGTAAGAGTCTGACACTATATTCGTTTCTTCGTAAAAAATAATGTCTTTTTTTTTATTAAAAATACAAAAAGTAAAATAAGTCAAATTCATTCAAAGCTAAGTTACTTGAAAACCTGTTAAATCTGTGCAGTAAAAACTGTCAAGTAACAGAAAAAGGATGCACGAATTGAAATGTGACGTCACTAATATTACGTAACGCGTGCAAAAATGAGATAGCAAGATATTCCCCCCGCGCACATTCCCTCATATCAATATTTGAAATGCCAATTGCTGCTATATTTAATAAATAATTTTGATTCAGAAAAAGATTTCGTATATTGGTATTTTTTGTCCCCTCGAGTGTCGTCTGTACAACTTGAATAACCTTGAAAAATGCATGTCAGTCTATACACATGTTCGTAAGAAATTTATTTGGCCGAAAGTTTTGGGTTTCTATATCTTTGTTTTTCCAAGAAAAATCCAGAATAAGGTTTTTTTTATTTATTTTTATATTTTTTTTGGTGATTTGCGTGTTTACGTTTACATGTTGTATAAAAAGAAGGGAAAAGACAATTCAAAACAGTTTAAGCCATCAATATGAGACATAACATCATTATTAATCTCATTATATTACTATGTATGGTGCACTCACTCTATTATAGTACTCGATCTCCACTGTGTGCCAAGAGCCATCCGCCACGTTCCCAGCCACCGTGACGTCCACCTTCCCTCCCCCCAGCGCGAACGTGAACCTCACCCCCGCCCCCCCCGCCACCCCGGCGCCGCTGCCGATGGTCTCCAGCGCGAGGAAGTCGTGCCGCTCGTTGTAGCGCCCGTTGTACAGCAGTAGCCCGTTTGGAGACTGAGTTGCGAATCTGGTGGAAAAGTGTAAGGATTCATTTTATTGGAGCTTGGGTATGTGCATGCAGTACTTAGATTCAGTTGATGAACTAAAGATGCATTAAAGAAGAATGACACTGTTACATTTGGTTCTAAAATCAAGAATTTGTTATATGGAGCTACAAATAACCAAACTATTTTTATTTATTGCTGATAGGCTCGCACTTGACCACTACCTCACGATGTGGTCGATGAATTAAAATGTTATCTAACAATAGACTGCACATCAGTACTAAGCTTATTCACGTTAATAACATAATGACGTCAATGTTATCACTTAATTAGGCCATGTTCCTTAACTGTTCAGATCACTGTAAATTAGAAATATTTACAGGTTGAAATAAAAAGCTCAACTCAGATGTAGAAAAACTGGTTTATGGCGTATAGAAAAATAAGTGGCAGAAATATTGTGACCATGAAGTTAGTAGCTTTCACGTTATACACGCACGACCGAGTGTTGCGGTATGATAAGCGCCGACGGCGCATCCTTAGCAAACGAAGCCTTCTTCTCTGGCGAAAAAACATTGGAGAAATACTATAGCAGACCGCATATTGAGACGCACAGGTCGCCAGTATCTGCCTAGGAAAAGATGAGCACTTACTTCAACTTTAAATGCAGTCTATTCCTCCTCTTCAGGCCAGGGAAGGTCAAGAAGGAGGCGGCGGGGAAGCTCCGGGCGCGCAGCTCGCACAGCGGCGTGGTGTGCGCGGCGTCGAGCGCGCAGCCCTGGCACACGAAGCCGCCCTCGCGCACCGACACGCACTGCGAGCCGCTGCGGCACACCGCCGTCTGGGACGAGCACGTCGCTGATGTCAGCACTGTTTCGCAGTTCACACCTGTAAGCGGAGACATGTACAGCATATACTAAGTACAAACCTAAGTATAAGTTGAAAACCAGCGTCAGGCACTAGTTGTCTGGCATTCATGCTGAACTGGACCTATTTTGGTGCAGCCATGAGGCAGACATCAATGATATTTTTATTTTATTTTTTTTTGCTTCTTTTATTTTTGATGTGTTTATTGTGTAGTATTGAGTTTAGGCCTTGTGATGTACCAAATAAATTATTTTTCTTTCTTTCTTTCTTTCTTTACAATATCAAGTCTTTTTAGGATGAAATTTTTTCCCTTCCATAATGAAAAAGTCTATAGGCAAATATGTTAACAGCAACTATTCTATAAGATCAGTAGTTATATGAATAACTAGTTTCTGTTAGCGACTTCAATAAAAACTTTGGATCCGCATTTCATCCCCTTAGACAGTGAATTTTCTTTTTTTCTACGTCATAAAAATTTAACGCTTCTTGTCCCAGTGGTTTCAGCTGTGCGTTGATATGTCACTCAAACAATTTCTCCATAACTTATGCTATTAGAATTATTTTATCATACAAACATACTTTTTAATTATGGAAGAAAAAAATATTTCTGCAAAAACAAAAAAAGTGGTCTTTATGTTGTGAATATGCTAGAAAGAATCACATATTTGATGGCAAGTGTCTGTTTTTATGAATCCTGTTAAAAATGTATCAAAACCATAAAATAACATATTACGTAATATTCATTTTTTTACTCATTAAAATTTTAATTTCTCTATTTAATATTTAAATATTAAAGCCAATCTTTATAATGTAGAAAAAAAAATAATATATAATTATATAATTTAGTTCTGCTGTTTATATTTTACCTGTGTAACCCGGTGCGCAAACGCAGGTGTAGCCTCCTTCACGTCGTACACAAGTTCCGTTGTTGATGCACGGTGAAGAGTAGCAAAGGTCGACTTCTGTGTCACACATGTAGTGTTCTCGAGAACCTAGCGGGAACAAAAAAAAAATTGTAATTTTAGAAAATAGTTAGGCAGATAAGTATCTGTTAACTAATGCTGCCATCACGGTTATATTTTATGATCACAATTTAATTAAAAGAGTAAAAGTAATAATACCGATGTCAAAGTGAAAAAACTACCGGCGAAGAGTGAGTCGGCCTCCGCACGTGTGGTTCCATACCATTTAGATAATCGTATGGAACCACTCGTATGTCTCTACATCATTAGACACCATATTATAACTTTTTATTAGTATTTATTTTTATAACGGCAACAAGTGTACATCTGTCAAAATTTCAACAGTCTAGATATGACGGTTCATGTGATACAGTCAGGTGATAGACAGACAGACGGACAGTGGAGTCTTAGTTATAGGAGTACACCCGAAAAGTTAAACAATAAAGTCGATATTGAGATTGACGAAATCAGTAGACGCTTCCGTAAAGCGCGTTCCTTAAAATATTCCTGTAGCCCAATATTTTAGGTCCCTGTTATACAAAAAAGTATTCAATCACTTTAGCCATCTTGGCCATTAAAAACTGTCTTTTGTAGAATCGTTAAATAAGAGGCCCGTTATTTGAGATAAACCCTAGAATGTAACTTTGAACGATACTAAAAGAAAAAATAAATTAATAATTAGGAGTCCGGTACTATTAGCAATTTTAGTAGTAGCTGCACTACACTGAACAAGCCGCTAGGTAGTCAAAACACAAATGTCATAACGGGCCTTTAATTTTTTGATAACTTTAATCACCTGTAAATCCATGCGGGCATTGACAAGAGAAGGTGGTGACAGGATAGATCGGTCTGAAGAGCACGGAGTCACTGTTGATGAAGCCCGACGCGTTGCCGAACTTGAGCACCGTGAGGCACTCCTCGTAGTTCAGGCAGGGCTCGTGCACGCAGATGTTGTCGTCGAATGGTAGGACCTGTGGGGGAAAGCTTGATTTTGATCTACTTCTCTGATAATGCAATCAGAAATATGAGAGAATAACTATCTTCCACCGTTTAAGCCGCGTTTTTAGTTATTGCTCCACTTCTAATACTTGTAGCGCAATGTTATAATAAATTGGTAACCTCCCTCTATAAACAGGCTATCCAATAACACATGTCGAAGAGGCACCATGACACGACGTCATAACGCTTCCGCTTCGGCGACAGAGTTTCATAATTTTGTACGTATGTAAGCTTCACGCAGGCGTACACCAAGCGTATAATAACGAATACGCGTCTATGAAGCTACGCGTCCGTGGACAGTACCTAGGCTTTACGTTCGCTTGTAAACCATTATTTAAATTGATGCAAAGTGTACTTATAGAATTCTCGATGCGTCAGATCGGCTGTTGTATGTCTGTGGTGTGGATTTCGCTGATAGGTAAAGATAGTACAAATTCGGTTAGGTTCATTGATCGAAAAATGTTTAATATGGGATTTTCATGTTTTGACTGACGAATTCCACAAACTGCAGTCTAGTTGCTCATGTAAAGGTTTGTTTAGCGTTGTGTCCCACAAGTGTCTCAAAGAGCTGTTTGCAAGAGTGACGTGGGTCAATGCCTGCCAGAGCTGCGGGATTGTTCAAAACAGTTACCGCACCCTGGAACGCAAAGGACAACTGAAGGAACGTGGTACGGATTTTGTCAGCAAAAGTCTGACATTGCCTCTCGCACTAAATAAAAGGGGTTTAACGAAGTCTAACTCTGACATAAATAAAGGTTGAAACAGAAACTGCTTTTGATCAGCTAACTTTTTGGTGATTCTTTGTAACCGAGAGAGTGCCTAGTTTTCCTACCTATACATTTTGTGTCGCAAGCCACTGGGTGCCTTTAATACATTTAGTGATCGGAGAAAACTAATATGCAAATAAAAATATCAAATTATGAAGAAAAAGCTAGGTCAGATGATTGAGACATTCTCTCGAATCTCCTTGTGATCTAGTTTACACAAAATAAGTTCCAAACGAACCTGTACAGTAGCTAGCCTGGCCAGCGTAGCGCGATGCAAGTACACTCGCTCGCGCAAGTGCGTCGGCGAGTAGTACTGCGATGTGTCGCCCGCCACCCCGATCTCAGCATCCGGCCGACGAGCCGAGAAGGATACGTTGAGGATGTTACCTGTTACATCCGTGTCATCCTGAGAAAAAAAATACAATTTCTAGTCATAAAAATAAAGCAAAATCAGCTTTTCAATAGTCCCGCAGCTGGGACTCAGGCCTTTTTAAGAGAAGGAATGAGCCGTAATCCACCACGCGGGCCCAGTGCGGATTAGTGAATGTCACATGTCTTCGTATTTTTGTGTCTAGGACATGACGGTTTCCTTACGATGTTTTCCTTCACCGTTTTGAGAGCAGTTGATGAAATAAATTACCCGAAGTAATGCGCCTGGCTGAGTTTGAACCTACAACTTGTAAGTCGGGGCTGTTACCAATCGGCCACTACTGCTCTCGTGTCTCTACCCATTAGGGCCACGGAAACTTTCTGAAACGGAACCGACCCGTGGTCCCAGAATGCAAAAGTTTGGCACGCCTTCTCGCTCTACCATAGAGCAAGAAAAGTCATTGAATGATTTCGCATCACAATCAATTACAAGACCAAATATTTAGTTAGCCAATATGGCTGGTAATAGGCTATTTAGTCAAATAAGTCTCAGGCGGTTATCATACTACTACGTATCACGCTGCATTTTGCGTGTCAGCGTACCTACGCGCGTACTTGCGGGTGTGCAGATTTACATCATCGTGCGGGTTTCTTACGCACTCTAGCGTGTACGTGCGTTTTATAAATTCACTCATTTCATACAAAATCCCGCACGGCACTACTCGCCCAGCCCGCCACACCTCCCCCACACGCACGTGTGTGCATGTGTCGCCTCATGTAGGCACGTGATCTGCATGAACGCGCGTGGATGCATTTTCGGTGTGTTGGGCTGTACCTGTTTTCTATACAAACGGAGATCCTTATAAGCAACGTTAAAACATGCATTTTCGCGCTACGCAGTGTGATAACCGAATAAGTCTACTTTGAGAGGTATACCTGAATACTAAAAATATAAATATTCTCCTTAGGGCACGGTATGATAGCGGCCAGTCCGTCGATGAAGAACCCTAGCAGCGGCGACAGGAACTGTTCGGCCGTCATGTCGTTCAGTCGCACTGTGATTGAGTTGAACAGCATCTGTTCTGTGATCAGCCGGACGGAGAGCTGCATCATTGCTTTGACTTCGTTTACGCCGTCTGTTGGGAAAAGAGAAATTTAGTTTACAGTTCAAATGGCAAATAATGAGACGTGTTGAACAGATATTATTGTCAGACTCTTAGAGACCTGCATCGCTTTGAGCAAAATATAATTAAATATACTTCATTCTCAATACGATTATACTTTTTTTACTAGATATAAAAAAGGTTTGTTCAAATGTTTAATTTTGACGCGAATGGAGTATAGGACTGAGGCTGCGTTAAATAATTAGTAATAATTTAATGTCTAGATTTATGGAAAGTTTTATAATTTCTTTGGTAAAATCTGTGGGTAAAATAATTAGTTTTCGCAGTACGATGTTGTTAGCTCTTACATAACTAGTGTGTGACAATAATTATAAAAATTTTAGGTTACAGGTTTTTAGGTTACATGCATATGCATTCCTACTCATGAATCACTGTCTATTAGTGAAACCGCATGAAAATCGGTTCTGTAGTTTTTGACATTATTGCGAACAGACAGACAGACAGATACGGTTAATGGACTTGGTTTTGTAATATGTATAAGGATGGTATCAAGGGTTAATAAAACTTACCAGTTACAGATATCTCCATAGTGGCTAACTTGGGTACGTTGGTGTTCAATTGCGGCGACAAAGTCATCTCTCCAGTCGTTTCGTTCAGTAGCACTAAGTTAGCGTTGTTGCCCGACAGGATACGGTATTGTAACTGTTGACGAAAATAAATTAGTTTAGACTTAAAATTACATGGTTTGATTTTTTTGAAGAAGAGAAGATTTTTAAAAGAAAGTATCAATGGTACACAGTGCCGTAAATAGCCTTTTTTGAGTTCTGTGCGAGCTTCTATAACTGCGTCCGACCGACCGACTGTGTAGCCGGCCGGCCGCTTGACTCCGATAAACACTAAACTTAAATAAAAATATGCTCGTGCGCTGCCAAAAAATGAGCGCGATATTTTGTCTCTTGATGATACTGGCATGTAGGTATGTGTTGGAATCGAGCACTAGGGGCGCAGCGGAATCTTATCAGGAGCAAAACGAAAAAATAATAGTCTTGCATAGTCTGGCCTTTCTTGCGTCCCCCAGAGTCTACGCCCTGTGCCTGGGCACCGGTGGCACCGATTTACGGCACTGATGGTACATGAGAGAGCTAGATGACAGTTTTAAATGAAGTAGTGGAAAACAAAACAATTCCTTTTTAAACATAACCGCTCGCCTTACATAAATTTAGTATCATAGGTGTATTCACAAACAAGTAAAGGCAACAACTGATTAGAATCCATCTGTGTTTTTCAGTTTGCCCTTAGCGTTTAGGGGCCTCGTTAACTCTTTCGAAAACTCAGCCGCAGAACAAGTAACAGTAGACTATAAAATATTTCTTCTCAACACGCAGCATAGCAGCTAAACACTTAACCACCGCACCAACCGTCTAAGCAATTGCAGGCAATCCATTTTCTTACCTTATCAGTAACATCAGCGTCATAAGCCGGCACCCTCCCGAAGGGGCCTACAGGGAAGCAATCCTTGTAGTTGTTGAAGATAATCTGGAAGTCCTTCATCTCGGGCGCGTTGTCGTTGACGTCAGTGACCAGGATCTCGACTCGGACGTCGTTCCACAGCGGCGGGCTGGCCGCGCGGATGACGAGCTCGTACTTCTTGCGAGGGGACTCGTAGTCCAGGTCTACCATTGTGACCAGTTCCGCCTTGTCGGAGCCTTGCCGGGTTTCTAGGGAGAAGCTGTTGGAGTCGTCACCACCTGAGCGAAGGAGAATCAGATTATACTAATGCTTGTTGTGAAATTTTAATTAAAGTACGACTCTAAAAGTTTTTCTAGCAAGCACCACATGTTTTTAGGGTAAGTAAATGTTAGCCATTCAATTTTGCAGTTGACTAATTTTACTTATTAGTTGTAGATATCTATGAAAAAGTAATTACATCCAAAATCGAAAGATTTTTTTTTTAAATCCGCTTTTTATTAAACAAGTTAGAACTCTTTTAAATCTAGGGGGAAATTGTCAAGAAATAGAGTAAGAATGCACATACTAACATATGATGCAATAGCCGTTACAAAAGAGATAGCGAGATATGTCCACCACGCGCGCTCTCTTCCTCATACTACATACATAGTTTGAAATTCTAATTGCTGTTTCATTTCATCATCAGTGTCAAGAGGCAAAACTAAAATATACCCGAAATCGACTCTATTTACATAACAGCAAAGCAAATAATTGTTTAGGAGCAACTAAACTTCTTATAAACATTTTGGATGACTATTGCGTAAACTCAAATAAATATAATGATGATTTTTCCTCAAATTACAAAGGAAGGTAGTCCTTTAACTGGGAGAAGTAGTCTATGAAAAGCAATGGACATAATTTGTCAATGAATTCATATTATTCTATGTCCGAAAATTACATAGAATAATATGAATTTATTCACATTTTCCTCCGACATTATCCTCACCTTTAATAGAATAATGCACCACAGCGTTGGGTCCTTCATCAGGGTCATGTGCGTAGATCTCCCCTACCGTGGTGCCGATGGGGCTGTTCTCGGGAATGTAGTACGTGAGGCAGTCGCTCTCGAACACCGGCGGCGAGTCGTTTATGTCTTCTACTTTAATGTGGACTATCACCTGAAAGTATATTGTTTATTTAGTTTTCTACACACAAACGAAAAGAACAAGTACCTACTTACAGATAGATATTTAATAATCTGTTTTTTTTTTTAATTATTCGTATAAGTTACGTATATTTACGGGAGAGGAGGGATTTGATAAAGTGCGACAATTTTCAATACTTGGAAATACACACTAGGATCCTCGTCATTTATTAAAAAAATATTAAAATTTAACCGTCAACGAAAAACTAATTAATATTTAAAACAATAAGGTTTAAATTATTTTGTTCGTGAGTATAAAACCTAATTTCGTAGTTACTCGAAGGAATGTGTGTGTATGTTCATGTTATTTACTCCGTCAAGCTCAAATGGCTGATCAGATTTGGATGAAATTTAGCACACGCGTAGACCATGTCTTTGTATAAGGCATGGGATACTTCTTATCATAGCAGTTTTGTTTTCGTAGGTTAATTTTAAAACAATCTTGCGGAAGTTAGTGTCAATAAATTCGTACACATCCGAGACAAATTAAAGGCTTATAATAAACATTGATACTTACAGTAGAACTCAAAGCTGGCGTCCCTCCATCGATCGCTAAAGCCTTCAGATCATAGGTGGCCACGGACTCCCTGTCCAACGCCTTATTAGTCCTGATGACTCCGGAAGCAGGGTCCACCACGAACGAGCCCTCCTCGCGGTCTCGAGGCTCCAGCTCGTAGTGCACCCGACCGTTGAGGCCGACGTCTGCGTCGGTCGCGCTCACTTGAGTTACTGAGGTTCCTGGATAAAAAGACGCAGAATTAGGAACTAAGGTTAGTTTGTTTATTTAGTGATATAAAGACGGACTCACGAATTCTAATACAACACAACACACACAAAAGTCCTCATCGTTCTGACACCTGGAAAAAAAAGATCCAGTTGTTGTGTTGTGTGATGTTCTAGACAAACTTTATTAAATTTTATAACTAGCTCGTGCCCGTGAGTTTGTCTGCGTCAGACTCATCATAAGATAGCACAATGCCATTTGATCAGTTATCTTCTAGGGTCGTAATGTCTCATCAAAATCGGTGCAGCCGTTTTGGAGATAAACCGGAATAAGCAGAAAGATTTTTTTTAAATTGCATTTTTGTTATTTGTATTGAATTTTTATTTACTTATGCATTTAGTATTTTATTACAAACATGTAATTATAAATATTCCGTGCAGGAGTCGAATCCGCGAGACGCAGCGCAGTGCTAAGCTTGCTGTCACCAATTGAGAAAAAGCTAAGGAGATTATTAAAGAACTCTTCCTCACCAACTAAAGCATCCTCCATGATGGTGGCAGTGTACAGCTGTTGCTTGAACACCGGCGCATTGTCGTTCACGTCCACCACAGATATCTCCACATCTGTAGTATCTGACAGGGAAGGCACACCGCCATCTCGTGCCGTCACAGTTAGCAGATATCCTGGATGAAGAAGATAACATTTTATTTAGTACAGAGAAAATACATAATGTTTGTTTTTTAAACAGATGTCAAAGCGTAAGCAGGCATGGGCTGCAGGATTGTTACCGAGGCTTTGGATCGCGAAGGGTAACTAAAAGATCACGGGTGAATTTCCAATAAAATACTGACACTCCCTTTCGCTTCACTCATAGCGAGAGAAGTAATTTGATGATATTTCCACCTCAAAATAAAGTCTAGGCAATATACCTATCTATACTATTTTTGACTCGTACTTGATTCCAGTTGGTTTTACTATTTCTTTCAAAAAATATTTTTTCACAAATTCGCAAACAGAAAGACTGTTCAAAATTGATTATGTCAGAAACCTATGGAGGGAAACTGTCAAATGACTGATCCTGTGCGCTACACATCCATCGGATTCCCGCGACCCCCCTTTGGCCATTGGTCCACCTTACATCCACCTTAAACTTTGCGAATTCTGGACTGGAAGTAAATCCAGTTGAAATATAGACATATCTTACCGCTCATGGTCTCCCTGTCCAGCAGCTTGTTGGTAGTGATGGCGCCGGTCTGCGGGTTGATGATGAACTCCTGGTCGTGATGAGCGACCGCCTCGTTGGATATCTCGGAGCTGAGGCTGTACGAGATCTGGGCGTTGACCCCCACGTCGCTGTCTGTTGCAGAGACCACTAGGACGGTTGTGCCGACGGGCGCGTCTTCGAACACCTGGGAAATTCGTTATGGGTGAAGTAAGACTTTGGAACAGTGGGTGTGAGTGTATGTGTAGGTATGCAAGGCTAGAGTGAATAGGCTCTTAATAAACTAGTACGCATCACCATCAATGATTGCATCACTACTTACCATCATTAAAAGTTTGTATCATTAAAAAAGGAATATAACATAGGCTTGCAATTTGCTTTGAATTACATAAGAAACTTTTAATTAATTGCGCGATGCAGGATTAGTTCTTACGTGACGCCATAGATGTCGCTACATTATTTTCAGTCAAAGATTTTTTTTTGTGCTTGTGTAAGTTTTCACTCAAAGAAATTCCATTGGTAACTTACCGAAGCCGTATAAGGAGCATTTTCAAACACTGGAGCATAATTATTAGCATCAGTAATATTGATGTGGACCATCGCAATATCACTTCTTCCACCGCTGTCAGTCGCCGTGACTGTCAGTACGTATCGACGTTCTTGCTTGAAGTCCAACGGCTGGGCCACGGTGATGAGACCGCGGCCATTTTGGGAGGTGATCGAGAAACGGCCGCGAGTGTTGCCACCCGTGATTTCGTAGTGTAACCTGGACAAAAAAATATGGAATTATTTTTTAACTATTTTTTTCCAAAAGCACAGAAAGAGAAAGACAAAAAAATACAAAAAATTAAAAAGTAAAACATTAAAATAAGTTAAAGTTTTTAAACTGACTGATTATTTGTCTTAAATCTGAAATAACTGGCAATTAGAGATTCCCTCCACAACTACGGGATAGTTCGAAAGAGTCATCACAACCATATGGACCATCCATACCTTTTTGGACTGACCTTTTGTCATCTGAAGTAACACGAGTGGGTTTAAAGTCAGTATCAGTCTGACACTTCCTCTCGCTTCACCCACAACCGAAGTTTTTTTTGTTTTCCCACCCTTAAAAAAGGTGGTTGAAAATTGGAAATTTAAATTCAATCTGTGTTTATAAGTTATTCACAAATGCCAATTGTTTTTTTACAGATGTATGATGGTTTTCCATCCCAGCTGTATTGCTGTTTAACTCATATAAGGCGGATGACTCAGTCACGGTGAGATGCAAGTTGTGGGAGGAACACCACTAGCCACTGCTCTGAACTTCGTTCAATTCCAGGAACATCTGCGACTCGGACGCGACATGCAGAGGTCTATATAAAGCCATCAATAGACTGATCACTCAAGTAGGCCTTTGAAAACAACCTGGCAAAATGGGAGATAATAGACCCCTCCTATGCCCAGTGCGAGTGTGGTACTCCTGACTAGATGATGGTCTATGACGAGATTACTAGAGTGTCCAAAGTATTGTACCCATTGATTTAAGTTTAATAAAGTGTCTATTCTATTTGAAGACCTTATAAACGCCACTGAAGTCGCTATAAAAGTGGTAAAAATACTTTGAGGGAAAACCATCAAATCATAAAGAAGAACTTCACCTGTTATCCTCATCAGCATCAGTAGCAGTGAGAGTCACGACGGGTGTTCCTGGCGGCTCATCCTCAGCCAATTCCACCTCGTATTGTGGAGGAGAGAACACTGGGTCGTTGTCGTTCACGTCTTGTACTACGACCACTACTGAAGCGGTTGCTGAACGGGAGGGTGAGCCTCCGTCTGTTGCTGTCACCTTCAAAATAAGAAAGAGGAGTAAGTATTTGAATAAAATTAGCTAGAATCAGTCAAAAACTTGACTGAGAACCTATTTATTACTAACAATGTACTCTGTGCCTCTTAGCTCTTACAAATGAGCTATTTGAAAGTTTTTTTTTTGCAATGGCAATAGAGCCGGTTGCGACTATTCTGCCAGTGCCACGTTGAGACGGCAGCCCATTGGGGGTAACCGTCGAACTGTACTTCGTGGTAGATGTTGGTAAGCCGGAAGGAGTATTTACTAGCTTTTGCCCGCGCCGCGCGGCTTCGCTCCCACTCTTTCCTACTCTACTATACCCTAATCTATCCTACTCTGCCCTATTCTACCCTAGTCTACCCTACCCTATCCTACCCTATCCTACTCTACCCTACTCTACACTACTCTACTTTACACTACTCTACCCTACTATACCCCACTTTACCCTACTTTACCCTACCAAACTTGTAAGAAATAATGGAACGCAATCGTTGTAGTTTGTTTAGTTGCCACTTCACGGCGCCACCATCAATGCAACGTTATTCTGGCAGTTATGTTTGTACTCCATCTTGTATTAATTTATTAAGTTAAATACAGAAACTTTCATACTAATATCCGAGCTTTATTGCCAAACCTCCTACATGGTAGCAGAGCGTGGTTTGTTTGATAAAGTAATATCAGTAAGTACGAAGTTTCTCCGGAAGAAAACGTGTCGACTGTTTTTTAGGTTAAACTGAACAGAAAAAGTGGCCATGATGAGTTCGCACATGTTCAATCTGGAAAAATTGAACGGCCGCGATAATTTTGCCACCTGGAAATTCTCCGCAAAAACCTATCTCGAACACGAGGGTTTATGGAATTGCATAGAACCCAAGGAAGGACAAGAAGTAGAGCCGGCAAAGGATATTTTGGCAAAGTCCAAACTGATCTTATTAGTAAATTCTCAAAACTATGTGCACATACAGGATTGTAAGACGGCAAAAGAAGTATGGACCAACCTTCACAAAGCATTCGATGACAACGGACTCACTCGAAAAGTGGGTTTACTCAAAGAACTAATCAATACATCGCTTGACTCTAGCAGTGGCATCGAGGAGTATGTGAGTAGAATCATGAACGCAGCACATAAATTACGTAATATTGACTTTGATGTAAATGACGAATGGTTAGGTACTTTGATGTTGGCTGGTTTACCTGATCAGTACAAACCTATGATTATGGGACTCGAAAATTCAGGAGTTACAATCAGTGCAGACCTTATTAAGACCAAACTTTTACAAGAGATAGATTCTACAGATACAAATGGTGCACTGTACTCACATACTAAGAAGGGAAAGTTTAATACACACAAGTCGAAGCCAACCAAAGGTCCCCGGTGTTTCAATTGTAATGGCTATGGGCATTTAGCAAAATACTGTACTGTAAAAGGGAAAAGAGAGTCACATAAGCTAGAAAATTCAAGTTTTGCTGCAGCTTTTTCAGCAACTGCCGGTGAAATCAAGAAACAATGGTATATAGATTCTGGCGCATCCATGCACATGTGTGGAAATAAAGAATGGATGTACAATCTACGGGTACCATCCGTTAAAAGTATAACAGTTGCTAACAGTGAGCCCCTGTCTGTAAAGGGTGCCGGAGAAATAAATGTGAACATTTCACAGGGAGGTACAATTCAGCTGAAAAATGTGTTATATGTACCTGGACTTGCAGCCAATCTAATATCAGTTAGCACTATTACAAAAAGTGGGTACAGAGTGCTTTTCAATGAAAAAGGTTGCAATGTCAATGATGCAAATGGAAAGTTCATATGCTCAGCTACATTGAATAATAAACTATATGTTTTGGATATACAGTCAAAGGAGGAAACTGTTAATTTGGTCTCCAGTCATGTTCATTCTAATAATAATATAAGGCTTTGGCATCTTCGGATGGCGCATTTAAATGTTTCAGATTTACAAAAGCTACCAAATTATGCCGACGGCGTTGTGCTGGATCATAATGAACAAGTAAGGTTGCATTGCTCAAGCTGTTGTGAGGGTAAGCAGGCAAGGTTGCCATTTAAGCAAGTTGGCACCAGAGCAACAAAACCATTGGAATTAATACACTCGGATCTGTGTGGACCAATGGAGAATACATCTTATGGAGGCATGCGATACTTTATTAATTTCATAGATGATTATACTAGGATGGTACATGTATATTTCACAAAAGATAAGCTAAGTATTTTAGACATATTTAAAGATTATAAAAGATATGTAGAGAACCAGCTTGACTATAAAATTAAAATCTTAAGGACAGATAATGGAAAAGAATACTGCAACAGCAATTTTGAGAGATACTTAGCTAATTGTGGAATTATACATCAGACATCAGCACCATATACTCCGCAGCAGAATGGATTATCAGAGAGAATGAACAGAACACTTGTAGAAAAAGCTAGATGTATGATATCTAATGCAAATTTAGAAAAACCTGTTTGGGCTGAAGCCGTTGCCACAGCTGCCTATATTATAAATCGGTCCCCAACCAAAGCACTTAAAAATACTACTCCATATGAAATGTGGACAGGTCGCAAACCAAAACTGTCTCATATGAGAATATTTGGTTCTGAGGCGATGGTGCATATACCAAAAGAGAGAAGACAAAAGTGGGACAAGAAATCCGAAAAAATGATATTTGTAGGTTATTGCGACAGAACAAAAGGATACCGTGTTATGCACCCCAAAACACATCAGATAATGAAGAGCAGAGATGTCATATTTTTTGAGAAACCTGGTCTGTGCGATGAATTTCTAATTTCAGCCCGTTCAACTGAAGAAGACAAGTCGGGATTGTCAGAGAGGTCAACAGACTGCAGCTCAAAGCCTGATGACCAATCAAAGGAGCCAGAAGCTTCTTCTTCTTCTCAACCTGTGGACTGTAAGCCTAGCTTGAAAGAAGCTGAGAATGACACTGGTAGTGAATATGAGACTGACACAGCTGATGACTTCGATGACACATATTATCCACCGAAGCATATTTCAGTTCAGGAAGAAGGAACTCGTAACATCACACTGAGACCACGTAACAGAGACGATAAGAAAGGTATGCTCTGTTTATATACTAGTTTATCTGATCCTCAGACAGTAGAAGAGGCATTGTCTTCCACAGAAGCTATTGAATGGAAACAAGCCATGAATGCTGAGATGAATTCTTTAATGGAGAATGAGACTTGGAATCTGGTGAAACTGCCCCCTGGAAAAATTGCTTTACCCAACAAGTGGGTGTTTAAAAGGAAAACCAACCAACAAGGTGAGGTTATTCAATATAAAGCAAGATTAGTTATAAAGGGTTATGCGCAAAAGAAAGGTGTGGACTTCCAAGAGGTATACTCTCCTGTTGTAAGATGGACATCCATTAGATATTTGTTTGCTTTAGCTGCACAGCAAGACCTGCATATATATCAGATGGACGCAGTCTCAGCATTCTTACAAGGGTCTATAGACACAGAAATTTATATGATACAGCCCGAAATGTATAAGAGGGGTGATGAGGTATGTCATTTAAATAAATCAATATATGGTCTGAAACAGGCTAGTAGATTGTGGAATACAAAATTAAGCACAGTCTTAAAGGAAATAGGTATTCAACAATCTAAAACTGACCCTTGTGTTTACTTTAACATTGACATTGGAGTTTACATTGCCATCTGGGTTGATGATATTTTATTATTTTGTTCGCAAAGAAGTATACTTAATAATATAAAGGAAAAACTACAGCAGAAATTAAATATGAAGGATCTAGGAGAGGTGAGCCAATGTTTAGGTCTCAATGTTACCCGAACAAAGGATTCTATTATGCTGGATCAAGAAAAATATATTAAAGAAATATTATTAAGATTTAATATGTCAGAATGCAAATCTATGAAGACACCTGTAGAGGTTGGACAAAAATTTAATGAAAATACTGAAATTGAAGTGGACTGCCCGTATCAACAGGCTATTGGAAGTCTTTTATATGTCGCTCAAGGAACCAGACCTGACATATCATATGCTGTCAATACCTTAAGCAGATATAACAAGGAACCAAGGTCTGAGCACTGGAGTGCAGTAAAAAGAGTAATGAGATACTTGCAAGGGACAAAAGACTACAAACTTACATACACCAAGAATGGTATTGGAAAAATCACAGGCTACTGTGATGCAGACTGGGCAAGTGATACTCGCGACCGGAAATCGTGCACCGGTTATATTTTTCTGTTTCAGGGAGGCGCTATATCATGGTGTTCTCGCAAACAGCAGACTATCGCCTTGTCCACAGCAGAGGCAGAGTACATGGCCATGGGGAGCGCGGCGCAGGAAGCTCTCTGGCTACGGCAGTTGCAGGCTGAAGTTGGTCGCGGCACCGACACCCTGCTCATATACTGCGACAACCAGAGCGCCATCAAGTTATCGGTCAATGATTGTTACTTACCTCGTTCGAAGCATATAGACATTCGATACCATTTTATTAAAGAGCATGTAATAAATAATAATTTAAAGTTTTGCTATGTTAAGGGATGTGAAAATGTTTCAGATATTTTAACCAAGGGAACTACTATTGTAAAGCATATATATTGTGTCACAAATATGGGATTGCGTTCCAGGGAGGATGTAAGAAATAATGGAACGCAATCGTTGTAGTTTGTTTAGTTGCCACTTCACGGCGCCACCATCAATGCAACGTTATTCTGGCAGTTATGTTTGTACTCCATCTTGTATTAATTTATTAAGTTAAATACAGAAACTTTCATACTAATATCCGAGCTTTATTGCCAAACCTCCTACAAAACTTCATATAAACTATCTAGTAAATAGTCCGAACAAAGCCTAAATATTTGGTTTGGATAGGTGAGCCCGTTCTTGAGTTATAAAATTACAACGAAAAGTGGCATTAATTTTTATATAATTATATAGATTAAATAACAAGTACAAACATTATCTCAGTCGCTTTAACCATCTACCTCCACGAGCATCATAAACAATTTTGTTTTGAAATTAATCCTAAGTACTACTAGACTTATCTAAACTAAAAATAACGTTGCTTTTCATGGTTCACGTCTTTTTTTAATTTAACGCTAGCGACCCCTCCCAACTTCGCACGAGTGTTGCAAATCTTTGGAATATAATTGTAGCTTATTATACAGTTAAATCACTCTGTCTATTGGTGATAACAGCATGAACATTTGGTTCAGTAGTTTTTGAGTGTATCACGTTCGTACAGACAGAAGACGCGATTTCGTTTGTTTTATAATAAGTAAGGACAATGGAATAACAACAAAAAAAAAAAATGAAGTTAAGAAAACAAATCTGTTTAAAAAATGTTCTTGAAATTCATGAGAATTATTATAAGAAAAAAAAAGACGTGTGGCACTCGGGGACTGCCGCGGTAAAGCTATTTATTGCATAGCATTTTTTATCAACTTATGCAATTATAATTATTTATTTATTTTATTTATGCTGTATTTTTTTTTCTTTTGTTTTTTTTGCTTTGATATTAATTGAAGTTACACTTTTTGAGCGTGATGACCGATAAGAAAACAAATGAGTGGGGGGTGTTAGGTTATTTTCGTTACGGAATTTCTGGATTCGGTCTCCACGCTCAAGGCCCACGATAGAAGCTATGCAATAGCTTAATATTTCTTTAGTAGTATTTGGAGTCTTTCACGTTATTTTGCTTACCATCAACTGATATTTAGCTTGTACTTCTCGATCCAGTTGCGATGACGTGTACACCCATCCGGAGCGAGGATCGATGCTTATTGGCAGGTCATTGTTGTTGTTGTACTCCTTATCAGCCAGTGTGTACGTTATCTCCGCGTTCACGCCTTCATCTGCATCGTAGGCTTGCACCTAGAAAATTAGGGATGTATTAAAAAAAACTGGTTAATTTACATTGGTCATTGGACAAGGGGGCTACTCAGCGATCCCGGGCGATAATCCTAACTAATATTATAAATGTGAAAGTGTGGATGTTTAAATGTTTGTTACTTCATCACGCAAAAACGGCTGAACGGATTTGAATGAAATTTGGCATGCACATAGCCTTTGACATGGAAAAGAACATAGGCTACTTTTTATCCCGGAAAAACATCTTATTCCTACGGGAAAACACATTTAGAGTGCGATAACCAAAGTACACGCGGACGAAGTCGCGGGCGGAAAGCTAGTATTTTCTATTTTTATTTAGTTGAAGTACTTCTTCTTCTTAGGGTGTCGATGGCAAAACTTATAAAATTCCATGATTGACCCAGTATTCGGCCACGGTAATGCACTGCATGAAAGGACCCTCCTGAAGCGACGTACCTTCCGAACTTCTGTTATGTCTGGCGCACCCTGGGTAATCGACTTCGGTCGACTGGCAAATCCTTTGACCACGATGGCAAACTTTAGTTGAAGTACTAGCTTCTGCTAATGGCTTCATGTATGTGAACTTAGAAAATTATCCCAATTAGAGAACATACTCTTGGGATAAAAAAAAATACCCTGTGCTATTCTAATAAATGGTCTATCCGTGTGCCTTGCTATCTTTCATTCAAATCCGTTCAGTGATTTGAGCATAAAAGGGTAATAAACATACACATATAGATATAAACTTTCTTCTTTATTTAAACTTAGAAAATTATCCCAAAGGAAAATACTCCCGGGATGAAAAGTATCCTATGAGCTATTCCAGGATATGGTCTACCCGTGTGCCAAATAATACGCGTATCTACCAAGTTTCATCGAAATCCGTTTGAGCATGAAGAAATAACAAACATAATTATACATACACACTCACAGACTTTCGCATAATATTAGTGTGATTGTCAGTAGGTATTCAGTTTCATCAGGATTTTTTCTAGTCAGTCTGTAATTTGTTCCTCGTAGTTATCAAAAGCTCATTCAACTTGGGCAGAACAGTGCTGTATCTGCGATGGATAGAGGGCGTGATGATATGTATTAATGCTGGCTGCCTAGTGGCTACTACTGGTTTTCCTACTCTTGTCACGGACCGTCGTAATTCTTGCGCAGGGTAATAGATGGCGCTGCAAGTCGATTCTCGATGAATAAGTTTCAAACAAAAGTTTTCACTTTTCTTGTGTTATTCAATTACAGAAGTAGGTTTGAATCACACAAGATAAAATGTGGATGATTTATCATATCCTTAGATGATGTGTTTGTTTTCAATGAATTAATAGATCGAAACTTTTGATAATTATTTCAAAGTTGATCTCTAACTTTTTAGGCGCCATTCAAATCTAACAAAGTGCGAGTTGTTGACGATTCAGATAGTGTTCGAACTGGAATATTTTTATTTCAGTTTTTTTTTCGCTGACTCTTCCGACACACACCCTTTAACCAGATAAAAAGTTTTGAAATATAGATATTGTATGGGGAAAAAAGTGTTACCTACCAAAATTATTTAAGGTTAAATTAAGACGGTAACTTATTGTAATACACCGCTTAAATTGTACAATGTACCTACTAAGCAGTTTCTGCTATGCCGGAGGTCGTGGGTTCGATTCCCACCCAGGACAAATGTTTGTGATGAGCACGATAATTTGTTCTGTGTCTGGGTGTAATTTATCTATTATATGTATGTATTTAGAAATATTTATGTATGTATGTTTATCAGTTGTCTAGTACCCATAACACAAGCTCTGCTTAGCTTGGGACTAGACGGCGCTGTGTGATATTTGTGGAATATTATTATTATTATTATTTTTTTTAGTTGTGATATCACTCTATTTTATATTAAAGTCCACACACACAAATACACACCAAATTTAGTGGTGTCAGAATCATCAATGAAAAACAAAATGTGTTAATTCAGACACTGTCCGAATCGTCAGTACTCAGTAACTTAAAAGCTCGTATCGCCATTAAATAAAGACATTTTTGACAATTTATGTTAACAATGTGATACCACGTATGAAGTAATAAACATAACCCTCTATAAAACTATTAATATTTTATGTACAAACTTCATTTCATATTAAATCGGATTATGACCATATTCCCTCGCGGCCATTTACTGCGGTCGAATCGAACGTCCATGTTCAGTTGTGGACTTTTATGAGCAAAGATAACTACTTATTTGGTCTTAAAAAGCGATACAGCCGGCTAAGATCTTTCTACTGATCTATAGTATGCCTGCTGCGCGGACTCATAACTGATAAAGAAGAATAAATTGAAGCAAACTTGAAACTCAGAAGAGTAAATACTTACCTACATAATATATTTAGATTAAACGTAAATGGACAATAATAGACGAATAAGTCGAAAAAAATGGTACCTACAGTTTTTTTTTAATTAGATAGAAAATAAAACAGTATAGCTTTCCTTAGTTAGATGAAGAAAAACAGTAAGGTTTTGTAAGACGGACGAAAAAAAACAGTACAGTTTTTCTAAGACAGACGGAAAAAACAGTACAGTTTTTCTAAGACAGACGGAAAAAACAGTACAGTTTTTCTAAGACAGACGGAATAATAGTCGGAAAAATAGTAGTAGACAGTATATATAATTTATACACATTTATCTATACAAACAAAGTAAGTGGCTAAATCTGTTGATAAGCGCAAAATGTGACAATTATTACTAGTCTAACTTGAAAAAAGTTTTTTAAAGCTTAATTAGAAGGTGCAGCTCAGAATAATTTTCTATACTTGGAAATTTTTCATAATGTGAACTTAAACGACGATAATCAGTAGTCTCCATTAAGGTGAAAACTGCTTTTACCCTTGTCATGAAATGAACATTCAATAGGGTTAGGCGAATTGTCGTTTTATTAACCATGTTTTGTTTCTGTATTAACCTAATGTCGACTGGCAGAAGTAACCTAAAAGGTGCCCTACACAGGCCCCGGCCACAACCCCAAAACGGCATATTTCCGGCAGATTTCATAAATTTTATATGGATTCGCTGCACACGGTTGACACCGGTGGCCATCACACGCTACAAATCGCCGCTGCTCACTTCTTGTGGTCCACAGTCCACACCGGCCACAAAACGCCGTCACACGCCACTCGCGCATTTACACCTTTGTCAGAGTTCATTATGATACTGCGTGTATGGGTTAAAAAAAGCAGAAGCTACGCGCGCTTCAGCTGCCTTTATGCCCGCTTGTAGCATATCGTGGAGGCAGTGTCTGTGGTTGTGGCAAGTGGCCTGTGTGCGGCGACCATAAGGCATTAAATGCGTTTTCCTACAGTAATAATAATAATAATATTCCACAACTATCACACAACGCCGTCTAGTCTCAAGCTAAGCAGAGCTTGTGTTATGAGTACTAGACAACTGGTAAACATACTTACATATTTCTAAATACATACATATTTTAGATAAAATTACACCCAGACACACAACAAATAAACGTGCTCATCACACAAACATTTGTCCTGGGTGGGAATCGAACCCACGACCTCCGGCATAGCAGTCAGGGCTACTAACCACTAGACCAACAGGCCAGTCAAACAGTGTTTTTTACTTGTGCATAAAGTTTTAATGAATAAATAAATAAGCTTTAAAAATTGAGTGTTCAATATCTACGATATAAAAAGTTCATTGCCCTTAAAGTTGTAAGTTCTGTATCATGGCCTGTAATAAGCGACGCCAGGCTACAATTACAGGCGCTCGCTCGAAATGCAGCGGGTGGTATTTAGAGCGATCGATGTGCCAATCAAATTACAAATGCCCTGAACTTCCGTTGGAAAAAAATAATGTAGTTCTGTGACGTCATTAATGGAGTATCTTGAAGTTTGTTTTGTTTATTTTGTCGAGAAATGTGGATCTAAATAATTAATCGCAGGTTCATATATCGATGCCTTAGTTCACAATTGCACTAACTACAAAATTTACATTTTTGAGGAGAGAGCTTTAAAGTTTTTTAAAGTTTAGACGAGAACAGTAGAAAATCCAAGTAAAATAACAAAAAAAATATGCATCTATTCATAAGACTAGTCCTTTTACTCCATCATATCTCAATATTGTAATATTAGTTTTTTTTTTTTTTTTTTTTTTATCTGTTATAAACTAGTACTTGACTGCGATCCCACCTGATGGTAAGCAGTGATGCAATCGTTGATGGTGAGGCGCACTAGTTTATTAAGAGCCTATTCACTCTAGCCTTGAAGACACCCAAATTATAATCGGACGGGAAGACCGCAGCAGGCAGACTGTTCCAGTCCTTCGAAGTACGCGGTATAAATGACGAGGCGAAACGCTTAGTCCGGACCGTAGATGTTTCAACAACGTAAGGGTGGATACTCGCCGTGCGTCGGTTTGTCCGATGATAGAAATGTGATGGCGGAATCAAGTCATGCAGTTCCTGCGCACACTCTCCAAAATGCAATCTGTAAAACACCGAAAGGCTGGCTACCCTACGCCTGTGCTCAAGGCTTTGAAGATTGGACTTAACCAAATCTGGATCACCAATCAGCCTCTTCGCACGCCTTTCCACCGAGTCCAAAGCTGCCAGGTGGCACTTTGCAGCACCAGCCCATATGTGGCTGCAGTACTCCACACACGATCGGACCTGTGCTTTGTATAAAATTAAAAGCTGTCTCGGTGTGAAGTACCGCCGGACTTTTGCGAGAACGCCTAGTTTCCTAGCAGCTACTTTGGCTTTGGACTCAATGAACCGCCCAAAATTGAGGTCGGAGGAAATTTCGACACCCAAGAGCTGAAGGCGGTCGGTACAATCCAAAGATACATTCTGAAAAGTAGGAGCCGAGGTGAACGGGCTCCTTTTGGCGGTGAACAGACACGCCTGTGTTTTGGCGGCGTTGAAACCCACCAGATTGGTTTCGCCCCACTTGGAGACTGCCTGAAGCGAGGTATTCGTACGCTCTACCATAGCCTCTCGTTCGGACCGGATTTGCTCTTTACTAGCCCGAGCACCTGGCAGGTATCTCTCTACAACTGTGCTATCATCTGCATACCCATATATACCGGGCATCAGCAGATCATTAATATGCAGCAGGAAAAGAGTTGCAGAGAGCACTGACCCCTGAGGAACTCCGGCATTAGTCGTCATGGGCTCTGATGAGCATCCATCGACAACAACTCGAAGAGACCGTTCTCTCAGGAAGTCTTTTACCCAGTTAATCAGACCAGGAGAAATGCCGTATGCTGGAAGCTTACTCAAGAGGCTAGCATGCCATACCCTGTCGAAGGCCTTCGAGACATCTAAGGAGACAGCAATTGCTTCCCCATTCTTCTCGAGGGCCTCGCCCCACAAGTGGGTGGCATACACTAGTAGGTGCCCAGTGGATCGATTGCGGCGAAACCCGTACTGTCGATCACTGAGGAGATCGTTACCTTCTAGGTATGCCATGAGGCGCGAGTTCAATACACGCTCCATAATCTTGCAGAGTATGGAGGTTACCGAAATCGGCCGATAGTTGGTAGGATCGGCACGACTGCCCTTTTTGGGCACGGGTTGCACGTTGGCAAGCTTCCAGGACTTGGGCACTATTCCAGTCCTAAACGAGAGGCGATACAAGCGTGTCAATATAGGAGACAACTCGGGCGCACAAGCCTTGAGAACAATCGCTGGTATACCATCTGGTCCACTAGCTTTATTCACGTCTAGACGACACAGTGCTCTCAGAACTTCTTTGTTCCTTATGCGAACTTCGGGCATCGAAGTGTCGCAGTGAGGTAGAGTCGGTGGAGTAGCACTGCCAGTATCAAGACGAGAATTATGGGCGAAGAGAGATGCAAAGAGACCTGCTTTCTCTCTCGCCGTATGAGCCAGTGTTCCGTCAGGTTTAACCAGCGGAGGCAATGTGGGCCGACAGAAGTTCGCTTCGACCGATTTGGCAAGGGACCAGAAAGCTCTGCTACCGGATGGCTGTGCAGAAAGCTTTGTGCCAATATGGGCAATGCGGTCAAAGCGAGCCTTCTTTAGTGCCTTTTTGTAGGACTTGGCAGCTCGGTTAAAGGCTCTCTTTGCTGAGCTCAGATCCGGAGATTTGCGGTCACGAGCGTCAACCCAGGCTAGAAACGCCGAATGCTTCCGCTCTTCAGCTTGAACGCAATCAGCGTTGAACCATGGGTGAGCTGAGCTTCCGATGGGTACGTCACTATAAGGAATGAAATATTCCATAGCTTGACGCACCACATCGGACACAGCGTCCGCACACCTCGACGGATCCTTAGAAGAGAAGCAGACCCGCTGCCAAGGGTAAGACGCAAAAAAGTGACGCATCTCATCCCAATCTGCTGACTTGTATCGCCACATTCGCCGTTCACCACGAGAGTCGCAGTCAAGTGGGGAGAAGGACGATACAGACTTCACCAGACAGTGATCTGAAGTTCCAAGTGGTGAAGAAAGTGTTACGATACATCTGTCTGGATCGGTGGTCAGCAGAAGGTCCAGACAGTTGGCAGTATGACCAGCTACATCAGGCACCCTAGTCGCTTGCTTCACCAGCTGGGACAGGCCCATCGATACCGCAAAGTTTCGCGCTTCTCTCCCAGCATGGTCGGTCCTCTGGTACGGGAAAAGCCAGTCTTGGTGACAGGCATTAAAGTCCCCCAGAGCGACGAGCTGCGCATCAGGGTGCCGATGCAGAGCCTTATCGGCGGCCTCACTAAGGTGGTCAAACATTCGAGTTGTCTCCTGATCACCGCTGTGCGATCGATAGACACAGGCATAGACAATTTTGTCCATGCCAGTGTCCACCAACAGCCATAGCGTGGAAAGAGTTGTGTCCTCAAGGTGACGGAGACGCTGACAGCAGATGTCATTACGGACGTACACACAGACCCCGGCACGCTGCAGGAAATGATGCTCCAATGAGTATCCCGGGTAGTTGAGGTACGCCGCATCTGCCGGACATCTAATCTGCGTCTCCGTCAAGAAAAGCAAGTGTGGCTTGTCAGTCTCTAGATGGTGGTGGACCGCAACGAGATTGGAGTGCAGTCCTCTAATGTTTGAGAGGTGCACTTTGAATGAGAGGACGTGCATCCGCTGTTGACACTTGCTTCTCTTTTTACCTTTCATTGATTTTTTAATTTGGAGTGAATAGGAATGGTGGAATATGGCAGATGAGCGAGGTGATGCGATGTTAACCTCGACAACACAAACCAGAGTTGCTGCGCCAGTGGAGGGTTGATCTGGAGACTGCGGGGACGCCCGAACCCCCCCAGGGATCGCCATCGGGTCCTCTCACCCGGTCGCCAACCGGCACGATGGGGCCACCCTGGGATTTTTCGCAGTTGGCGGGGCAGCCTTTCGTGTGTGGCTGGCACACTACTTGGGCCCCCAACTACCTACGGTCGGCCAGCGGAGCACCGTGCTTCGGATCCCGCTACCCTCCACGATCAAACCTCCGACGCAACAACAACTGGTGCATCATAACCGGTATACATCGCAACACAACTGCTCAGACCCAAATTCCACCGTACGGCTTCACCAGACATCACGCCGGAACACGACGGATCGCTTGGCGGCATGGCTTTGTCTGGTGGGTGGTAACTTTAAAGCCGGCAGCCGATGCTATGGCCTACCACCGCGTTTACTGCTCGTTTAGCACTACCCAGGGGACACGTGTAGGGTGGTCAGAAACCAAGTAAATCCTACGGACGCGAGCAGAAAAAAGTTTAAACGTTACCTTTTCAAAATGGCCAAATAAACATAAAACCCCCCATTTCATACATTTGTGCACTAAGATTGATTATGCTGACTGGCATTAAGTGAAAAACTCAAAAATATTTAACAGCTTTCCCAGGCTGGTTCAAGGTTCAAGAGGAAGGATAATAATAGTTATGGATATTGCATTAAATAGACAAAATAATAAACCATTGATCCATATTCTTAATGTTAATTTTTATTATAAAACACAAACAGTTTTTATCCACAATCAAATAAAATAAATTTCAAAGTCATCTAGTCTATATAATACGTTTGTGTTTTGAAATTTCCTGCAGTTGAGAAACTTAAAATCAGTTAAAGTATATCTTGATTGGTTTTACAAAAATAAAGACCATTAGTATAATACCACATTCATGAAACATTAAACGAACTCATTTAATACAATTGTGACCCATGGTTTTGGTAGAAAGAGACGGAATAACGGTATTTCGATGCGCGGAAACGAAAGAGCATGAAATTTAGTGTATTTGGCATTAAAAAAGTGAAAATTAAAAATTTTGTAGTTAGTGCAATTGTGAACTAAGGCATCGATATGACACTTAGGAGCAAGACTGCTGTGTATCATAATAAAAGGTGTAAGGGACAGCCCTCCACAAACTTTAAGGGCTTGCTCAGTAGACGAAACTGAACAAGCAAGAAAGTTTGTGGAGGGCTGTCCCTTACACCTTGTATATTGTAACAATTTAATATTTAGCTCCGGGCGCTAAGTACTCGTAGAACGGCACTTAAATTGAAAACTTTGGAACTCAGACATCAGAAACGTTTATTTCAAATAGACCAATAACAGGCCCTTTAGCATTGTCAAAAGATAAGTCAGTTAAAAAAAAAAGTGAAACTAAGTTGCACGTATCAAGCGATCTCTATGGAGAAGAACGTGAAAGAAACTCCATGGACTCTCTTTTAAATCATGTTGAGTTACAAAACTCTTGGTTACATACATATTGGAGCTCATCAGATATAAAAAGTCCTATTACAAGACACGGTCTATTTGTGTATCAAATGTCATCAAAATTAAAGGCGAGAAGGAACGGGGTGGGTTTTTTAGTCAGTAAGAGTCTGACACTATGTTCCGCTCCGTCCAAGAGACGTCATTTGGATGATTTTTACCCACAGACATTTTTTTTTTATGTCATCCAAATCCATTCAGCCGTTTGAGCGTGAAAAGTAACGGACAGCGAGCAATGGGTAGCTCGCTGTCCGGCCGTCCGGTAACCGTCCGGACCAAGTCCAAGTCGTCGACGGCGCGCGCTGTTCCCGCGCGCCTCAAGGAGTTGTCAGCAACAGCAGGGGCCCAGCCGGGCCGAAGCCTACTGGGGCCAGGGTTATCCGAAAGGGCGCTCGAGCCCCGGTATGAAGGCTTGAAGGAACGGGATGGGTTTTTTAGTCAGTAAGAGTCTGACACTATCTCCCGCTCCGCCCAAGAGCGGGGGTTGTCATAAGATGATTTTTCCCATCGAAAAAAAAAAAGCGTGAAAAGTAAACAAACTTTCTGTTTTATAAATATTACTGTGATGTTATTGGATGATTCCAATACACACAGAAAAGTTAATAATGTCCAATTTAACTTGACTTACCCTCACTATACTGTATCCAACCGGAACATTTTCACTGACGGACTCTTGAAACAGTGACGTGTAGAATCTGGGTGCATTGTCGTTCACATCTTTCACGTTTACCAGAAGCTGCGTCGTGTTGGAACGCGAGGGACTGCCGCCATCTGCAAGACAAATAGACTCGTTATCATCATCATCATCGCTTCAGCCGGAAAACGTCCACTGTTGAACATAAGTCTTCCTCAAGTGTCGCCAAAATGACCGGTCTTGTGCGTCCCCGCGACCCTCACCTGGTTATCGATTCACCTTGCGGGAGGCCGAGCCACCGCTGCGTCTTCCGGTACGTGGTCGCCATTCCAGAACCTTTCGGCCCCATCGACCATCTGTTCTGCGAGCAATGTGGCCCTACCAACGGCCATTTAAGTTTGGTGATTCTATGCGTTATGCGTGTTCTGACACACCCTTTCGGTCTGCCACGGGAGTTGGTTTTAGTCAGTAAAAGTCTGCTTTTACTGACTAAAGCCAACTCCGGTTCCTTCTTTGGGGGCCCTATAACGAAGTCGGGGCCCTCGGGGTTCACTTTCGCACAACCCATGGTTTGTGTTTCAGGACTACGGGTTTCAGGTCCCTGCAGTTTCGCTGTCATATCTTTCTGTTGTGTATACTATATAAAAACAAAGTCGCTACTAATAATATATATATATATTTTAATCTTTTGAGGATCTTATACAAACCTTGAGCTCTAATAACCAGTCGATAGCTTCTAACTTGCTCATAGTCCAGCGGTTTCACCAGCGACACATCTCCACTGAGGCTGTCTATCGAGAACTGCATCTGAGTGTTGCCTCCGATGATGGCGTAACGTATTGCTGCGTTTGACCCTACGTCGGCGTCCGTCGCTCTGAGAAAAGGCGTAATGGATTAGTTACTAAGAAATGTATTGTTCAACCCAAGAGTTTGAACGTTCATCTTTTTAGAATCTAATTATAACAATAGTTTTAATATATGCGAAACCCAAAACACGTGTCTAGTATTTTTATGTAAAGAATCTATGTATCTACAAAATTCCATAACCATAATATGAAAAATCACAAAATTATATAGGCCAGTCAAAATCGACATCGAACATTACAAACGCGCAAGTATCTACAATTTATAAGCTTGTTATGGCATGCAAAAATACACAGTCACCGGGCCATTCAGGCAACTGAGGGTTTGTTTCGCACTTGCACCCAGCTGTTTCCTGATTCCCAATGCCCGCTATGACCTGCCATGATCTGTGTTGTACTTAGTATCGGTGATGACTGGTGTGTGAACTTGTGACATTTTAAATATTTTTGGGAAACAATATAACATGGTGTAAAAACCATTGGAATCCATTCGGTTACTGATTCTGAACAAATTATGTATATTCAAGTTTCGCATAAACTAAAAAATTAAATATTGTGTATATTTTAGAAGACACCAACCAACTTAATTAATGGCTTTGTACAAGTGCTTAGTAATCTAATTGGAACTAATCTTTATAGACCAGTAAATGAAGCAAAAAAAAGGGTCGACCTCAGAATGAAAGATATTATGATCTCTGACTTTTTATAACTTACCACGCAAACACGAAATTTTATGAGACTTTTGAGACGAGTTTCAGAATATCAAAGGAATGTGTAGGTATATTATATAATATGAGTTTAAAATATATTATCTCTCATTCAAATCAATCAAATCGAAAACATTTCGGTATTTCAAATAAACCGTCAAGCCATAAAGTGAAACTAAATTGCACACTCCAAAACACATTCCGAAGTGAAACCCCTAATTGATTGGACTACTTGATGGAATGTATCCCAGGCAATTCTTTGCTTATCAACAAACCAGTATCAATTATTCGCGAAATGTATCCTAACAATATTCCAATTCCAATTTCCAATGCAATTTTAACAGTTCTCCGGAACACTAAAATGGATTCAACGCTCGAAACTTGTGTATTTAATAGTTCCCATAACAAAACAAAATCAAACATAAACAATAACACAAATTGTATTACCAGCACCGCTGTTACAAAAGTATTTAATTTCCGAACATTCAACACTAGGAAAATTAATAATTTCGGTTGGAATACAAATATAAATTTCTAACAGTCCACCACAATGGCTGCGATGAAATATTGATAGTTGCAATTGTCGAGAGTAAAACAATAAATATGAACGCGGACTATTACAACAATTTCTATAAGGATTTATGGCGATACAAATTTGAACAGCAGACGGTGTTCCGTGCTCAGGGGAAGATTGCCAAGCTGAAAATATGGCTCTATTGGACCCTGTTGGTAGCGAGACAATGTACTATTGGAAAACGTTTAGCTGTTTTGAAAGTGTAAGATATATTGTGATTGTAAATATATTGGAACTTTCACCTTTGCTTCGATATTTATGTTAATTTCAAAACACAGAATTTTGAACCAGACTTAAGGAATTACATTAGATCGACGCACACGTGTAACACGCCTGATTTGTACGTAGAACGACGTCGCGTGGCGTGAATCTAGTGTAGCTCTACAAGTCTAGTTGCCATATAAAATGTATGAAGACCGACGCCCAGATCGACATGTGTGGCACACGTATATCTAGTTCTACCTCTATTAGCGTTAGTCCGCGATTTCATTCAGGTGAATGACGATTATAGCGGACGCGAAGTCGAAGTTGAGGCCAGATAAAAAGTAGCCTATGTCCCATAGAAATATAAAATACTCCTTTGTGCTGGCCTTTCTTGAGGTTTAAGCTCATTCCGTACCAATTTTTTTCACTGTGAAATTGTAACAGACAGACAGAGTTAGTATCAGATTTAATAAAATGAATATGGATAGAATTGGGTTTCGATTTAAACGGTACATGAGCACAAATATTTAACAGAATAATCGACTGTTATCATGTGGCTTGGCCTCATTAACCTGTGGGTTTTACAATAAGTTGTTGGTTATAAATTTTACACTTTTCTTAGTGAAATCCCAAACTTTTAATCCTGTAAGCTGTCATAATGAGTGTGTTGTGTTGCGAAAACTGTTTTGTGCGCATAGTTTTGTGTTAGTAGTTTGTGTAGACGTAAGAAAGCATGTGTTACGTCTTTGACAGTTTTACTTTCCTACTGCTAGGGTGTACCTGACAGGTTTGCCAGTACAGGTAAATCGGAGCGTGTACGTTACACAACTGTGCAGGTTTCCATACAAGTTTACCTGACAGGTACAACTGTGCAGGTAAGCTTGTTAGGTATGGCTACCTTAAGTTCTATGGGTAACTTACTTGATCTTTGCGATGACAGGGTTATCGTTAGCACTGATGTCCTCATCCACCGTTACGGTGTAGGTCTTCTCACTGAATTGTGGGTAGTTGTCGTTGTCATCCACAATGTTCACGTGGACTGTTGCACTGGAGAGAAAAAATGGTATTAGGCATTTGTTTTGAAGTCTAACTTTTTATAAAACGGTTCAAGCGGTCAATCAAATAGCTGATAATAATGTTAATACACGCTCGAATTTGGTACGATGGATTTGGTCCGTCCGTACCAAAGTCGAGCATGAATCAGCGTGTACTAATTAAGTAGTATTAACACATGTTCGAGCTTGTATCCTTCGTATCAAATTTGTTTTCAAAGATTGATTGGGAATCAATTATTTATTTCCTTTTCCTAAATTAATTAGTCCCTATATAGCTACACCTAATTTTTTTTCGCTACTTTTAAAGATGCTAATAACTTTGAAGCAACAGAATTGGGCTGTTCATTGACTGTACAATGATAGTGAGGTAGATATTCATAACTCATTTAAATTATTAGTAAGCTATTGAGTTTCCAAATAAAATAATAGTTAACTTTTTTCATTTATTTTTGTATTTTCTGTAATATGTTAAATAGGCTGGTTTTATTTATATTTTTTAACCATTTTAATCTATGTATGTAAAAGCGAAACACCACTTTCTGATTCATCATCACCATCATCAGCCTTTTCAATGTTCCCACAGCTGGGACTCAGGCCTCCTCTCTTGGAGAGGGATTAGGCCGTAATCCACTACGCGTTCCCAGTGCGGATTGGTGAATGTCACATGTCTTCGATTTTTTGGTTCTAGGACCTGTCGGTTTCCTCGCAATGTTCCGCTGATTAATCACGAAATCTCTAAAACTATAATACCTACAAATTTAAAATTTTGGTTCCTTAAAGGGTGTGGACCTCCATTTAAATAGTACATTATGATATAAGTGTGTAATGTTAGTGATTACCGTCGAGATGGTATTTAGACCCGAGCCATGGCGAGGTAAGAGAGCCGAGAACGGTAATCATTAATTACTCACGTATATCATACGACATTTTTCAATACACTTGTGAAGAAAATAACTGTAAAACTAGTAAACTTTTGTGGCGGTAAAACGGAGGACGACGCGTTCCCATCCTGATACGACAAATGTAATAAAATTATGGTGGGGGAGAGGTTGAACAAAAAGGTTTTAACTACATTATAGTACTAGTGCGTAATGGTAATCAAAATATCAGTTTGGTAACAAGTGCCGTTATATACCTAATTGCAGTGCAATAAGTCACTTTATGAGCAAGTGTATTGAAAACGGATTTTACGAAACTCCACCCCTAAGGGGTTAAAATGGGTGTGCAAAGTTTGTATGGAGAACCCTTATTTCACGCGGGCGAGGCCACTGGCAAAAGCTACTATATGTATATTGTATAGTTTCAAACCAGGAAATCGTTTCTAATAATAGATTGTATTGAATCCATAAACCTTTACTATTACAAGAGCGATTCAGATATAATTAATGTATAGAAACTTATTAAGTAAAAGCCTAGCTATGCCTTTGTGGCCTATTGTTTCCTCTTCCATTCAAACAAGGATCTTTATCACATAGTGGCCTACATATTCCACAAACCTATGCCAATTCTACCTGTGTCAAGTTCGGTATGCGGCCCTTTGAGTTTGCGGTATTCGCAAACTCAAAGGACGCAATATGATCACTATTAATGGACTGGTAATGTTATTAAGTGGAACTTCTGGAGAATGTAATTAGTGCCTAATTATTTACAGAGTTGACGCAGTTAACTTGAGTCGGCAGAATCTAATATAGCCACCGCATAATTGTGTAAAGTACTGCTTTTGAATGTGTGTGGTTGGTTAATTAAAGAACTGTGATGATTAACAGTCTTGAAATTATACAGTTTTAAATTTTTTTAATATTCTTGTAATTTCTATTTCTATAGTTCTTGATCTCGTCATCATCATAACTCTGCAGCGATATCTGTCAGTCCGAAATCATATCGAGTCGGACTAATTGCCCGGATCAGATAATATAACACCAGTCTTGTCGGAGGACCCTTTTCAATGGAGTTATGCGAGATTTTACACCCAAGATACTTTTTACCTCTAAAAAGTATCTTTTTCCATACTTCTCTATGTATTTTAATTTGTTTTCTTTAGAGTTTCGTACCTAAAGGGTAAAAACAGAACCTTATTACTAAAGCACCACTGTCCGTCTGTCTGTCACCAGGCCGCATCTCATGAACCGTGATAGCTAAATAGTTGCAATTTTCACAGATGATATATTTCTTTTGCCGCTATGACCACAAATACTAAAAACTGAATAAAAAATAAATATTTAATTGGGGCTCCCGTACAACAAACGTGATTTTTAGGGTTCCGTACCACAAATACGGAACCCTTATAGGATCACTTTGTTGTCCGTCCGTCTGTCCGTCTGTCTGTCTGTCAAGACCCTTTATCTCGGGAACGCGTGGAGGTATCGAGTTGAAATTAAAACCATATACGCAAGTCTGCGGTCCCTTGAAGCTATAAAAATACTATTATGAATCGAAGATGTATGCCCACAGTGGGACAACATGTGCTGAAGTTATAATAATACAAATCAAGGAAGCTTTGCACTGGCTATAAGAGGTGAAAGTTAAGCTTCCGAATAAATTGAATGTAATAAAGTCAACCTATGTGGTAGGGGCTGGTCTGGCAACGTGCCAGGAGGTATGGCGCAGGGCGAATTATCTGATTTCAATCTTATTATATCAATAAAATGAGTCATATCCAGTGTCGCTTTGGGACTTATATTGAATCATCAAAAAAGCCAAATTACATAAGCTGTCTCCACGCCGCGACTTTGGTTACTGAGGCCCTACCATGAGCTCATCATCAACCCATTTGACGACTTAAACTAGGTAAACGATCACGATAGATGTCGATAGAAGTCAGCTTTATGTCTTTAATTCCGTTTTTGAAATTAAGAATGTCAATAAATGTACTCGTAGAAGAGTCAATGGCCGTTATTCCACGTTTATTTGGCGCCTACCTTATAAATAGAAAGAACACGTCATCTTGTTAAGAAGCAATTAAGAAAATCACCAAGGGGGTGCTATTAGTAACTTATGTCAATAAGATATACACACATGTATATGTACAGCATCCCCTATTGTCCTAATAATAACATATTGGCTTCTAGCTACGCATTTGGGGAGGACAGGAAATAATGCCATATTTATCAAGCGATATTTATATCCTTGCTAATGACTGTTCATTGCGGAAACCTTTTGTATTTGGTGCCTCATTTGATTTGTATAAATGCCTACTGGTTTTTTCGCGGTTTTGATCTTGTCGCTTGTCACAGGAATTAAGCTTTTTTAACGATACGGTTGGTGCAGGGGTTGAACAATTGACTGCTTGACTGTTTTTTTTTTTTGTGGGAATCCTCTAATGACATCTCCCGCCCTCGGACGGAACAGGAAGGCGTGTCAGACTTTTACTGACTAAAACCCACTCCTGTTCCTCTCTTCGGCGGGTTTCTTTTTCGATCGTTTTTTAATAGTTTGTTTTTCGGGACGAAAAATCAGAAATATCATTGCGTTAAAGTGGTTAAAGTAGAAAATTATCCCTAGGAACATTTTTTATTTATATTAAATTATTATATTTTGATATAAAAAGTATCCTTAGAACTATTCCAGGACACGTTCTACCCATGTGCCAAATTTCGTCTTAATGCGTTTAGCCGTTTTAGCGGGAAGGAGTACACAACCCTGCGATTACCTCGTACTACAAAATTTTCGTTGTCAGATAATTACGTATACTTTTCTAGATTTTACATGCAATTTTAATATTTTACTTCATAATAGATATTAGTCAAGATTCTAAAGATTTACTCACGTGCTAGATAGTCTATCAGACAATGGACTGGCTTGATCCGTAGCTTTTACAATCACAGTATACCGAGCCACCTTCTCCCTGTCCAGAGGTGCCCTGGTCAGCAGTGCTCCACTCCTGCCGTCTATCCTGAAGACATCTTGCGTCTCTACCTGTTCTGAATTGTCGATGGACTCGTTTGTGTCTTCTTGGCTTAAGGTTTCAGCTATCACTGATTCTATTGAGTATTCAACCTGGAAAAAGTATTTAGGTTAGTTATGAATAGATATGTGCCGTTGCCGGCAATATGGGAATATTGCTGGCACTATTGCCACGAATATTCATACTTCGGGCAATATTCTCACCAATATTCATACTTCGGGCAATATTCCCACTTCACGGCAATATTGCCGGCAACGGCACATCACTAGTTATGAAGGTAATGTTTTGGATGGCACAGTGGTTGAGCGATTGGGATGTAGTGTATGTGAAACAACGCGATATACATACACTGCCTCATGTGCCCATATAGGTACAAGTGCGTACGAAAGAGTCACCAGAGCTGCGTGCGAGTATAGACATGGTATTAATAATAATAATATTCCACAACTATCACACAGCGCCGTCTAGTCCCAAGCATAGCAGAGCTTGTGTTATGGGTACTAGACAACTGATAAACATACTCATATATTTCTAAATACATACATATTATAGATAAATTGCATCCAGACACAGAACAAATGATCGTGCTCATCACACAAACATTTGTCCTGGGTGGGAATCGAACCCACGACCTCCGGCATAGCAGTCAGGGTCACTAACCACTAGACGACCAAGCCTGCCAAGGTATAGTGTACTGTGTGCGCGTGCAATGTCGAGCCAGTGATCTTGAGTGGTAGGAAAGGAATAAATCAGACACATCAAGGGTGCTGCGCTGTGTGTTGCAGGTTCGATTCTCTCACGGTTTTTTTTTTTTGATTAGAGTACAAATAGTTGTTTTGTGTGCCGTATGTGAGTTAACAAATAGTGAACGCACCCGCAACACAGGAGTATTCTTGTGGGGAAACGTTTTTCTTTTTTTTTAATACTAAAAAAGTAAGTAAGTGTTAAGACTGCCTTACCTCAGCATTCTTCCCGATATCCTGGTCTGTGGCTTTGAGAGTCAGTACTGTGGTTCCAGGGCTAGCACCTTCTCTTACTGAAGACTCGTATTGCTGCATTTCGAAGACCGGTGAGTGGTCGTTGCAGTCGAGGACGTTGATCTGAATGTTAATTGGATTTTAATCATAGGTTTAGATAGAAGGGGGAGGGGGGGGGGGGAGAGGGTCGCCGGTCGTAAAGTCTAAGTAATGTCAAACGCTTTATAATAGAATAATATACATAAATAATATAATATTTCACAACTATCACACAACGTAGTCTAATCTCACGCTAAGCAGAGCTTGTGTTATGAGTACTAGATACTGATAAACTTACTTATACTTACATACATTTCTAAATACATACATATTATAGCCACAGAACAACTGATCGTGCTCATCACACAAACATTTGTCCTGGGTGGGAATCGAACCCACAACCTGTGGCATAGTAGTCAGGGCCACTAACCACTAGACCAACAGACCAGTCGGTATTTTGGTATCAATAATGAAAAATATTCGGAAAGAAATCATGTATATTTGGCACAAACATATACACACAATGTAAGGAAGGAGATGAGGCCTGAGTCTCAAGAGTTGGAACATTATAAAGCTGGTTGTGCTTATGCTATGTGGTTTCACATGGGGTAAGGGGTTAAACCATAACATTGTCTGCCTTACGGCTGCATATAAATACTCATAACTAGCTTGTGCCACAAAATAGATAGGTACAGAAGTCAATCTACGTACAAAGCGCGCTCGAGCAACGCACACATAGACACCGCTCACGGATACGATGTCTCGGTCGCGTCACGGACCACCCGTCGAACAGTTCCGGCTCAAACGCTCATTAGTGTGCGTCCACCGAGCGTAGGTATAAAAAGTGAAGTACATACATGAGATTGTCTTCTGTATCTATCTATTTTGTGCTTGTGCCCACGGCTTCACCCGCGTATATAAAATATGGCGGATGTCACTCACGGATAAATCAGCTTTCTATCGGAGAAAATATTTTAGCAATCGGACCAATACTTTCAGAGATTACCTCGTACAAACAAAAAAAAAAACTGGGCAAGTGCGAGTCGGACTCGCGCCCTGAGGGTTCAGTACAAACTAACCTATGTAAAGAGTTAATTTCTAAATTGTAAAAAAAAAATGTGACGTAACAATAAATTTTCAGTTTTCAGATTTATTGCTACACTTGTGTTCTATGACACTTTTTGTATAAAATTTCAGGCTTTGCTTGCTTTATGTAAAATTTCAGGAGTCAACGGGAAGTACCATAGGACTTTGATTCCTTGGGTGTCGAAATATACGATTTTTTTCCGTTAACTTAGAAGTTTGTTTTTTTTTTACAGCTTCAAGGGACCGCAGATCTAAGTATATGGTTTTAATTTCAACACGAAACCTCCACGCGTTCCCGAGATAAAGGGTCTTGACAGACAGATGGACGGACGGACGGACAACAAAGTGATCCTATAAGGGTTCCGTTTTTTCCTTTTGAAGTACGGAATCCTAAAAAACAAAACTTTACCTCTTTATAATATTGTAGATTATCTCACCTGTAGCGTCGTCGTACCGCTCCTAGGCGGGAAGGTGTCATCCTGAGCGACTACCCTGAAGTAGTGCACATCAAGTCTCTCCCTGTCCAGCCTGGCTTGCGTGGTCACCACACCAGTTCTGGAGTCCACTGCAAACATTCCAGCTGATCGCGAGTCCAGAAGACTCGACATTGAGTACGTTACTGGGCTGTTTTCTGGGTCCCTATAATAATTGGATAGTATTAGTAAAATTGATATTTATTTAGGAGTGTATATTTTATGTATAAGTTTGAAGTATCTATGTAACATATACGACATGGGTAATAACTATAACTATGTTGGGCTGTGAAAAAGACGAATGAAAAAATATTGCATGTAGCGGAGATGAGAATGTTTTGATGGATGTGTGGTGTGACGAGAATTGAGCAATGAGTACATAAGAGGAAGTCTGAAAGTAGCGCCAGTGACGGAATTTGTGAAAGGGAATCGTTTATCTTGGTATAGTCATGCGAAGAGGAGAGGTGAGACGCATGTTACTAAAAGAGTTTTGAGCATACATGTCGATGCCTGGATGGAGTCGGAGAATAAAGAAAAATTTGATGGATTGTTTTTAAGGACAAGGAGTAAATAAAACAGTGTACAAATGAGCGTGATCGTACATGTGAGCGTGTGCATTATAAGGGTGTGCATTATATGTACTAGTTACATGTTGTACATAATTTTAGTACTTATAGTTACTTAATTATTTTTTTATGCAATTTAAAACTATAATGAATTTCAATTTGAACATCTCCCAAAATTCTGTATCAGAATAAGTTTAAATTTTGAGCTTTCACTGACGTGAAAATTGGGAATTATCCCAAGGGAACTCAATATCTGTATAAAAAATTGATTAAAGCACATCTAAACATACAGAATATCAGAATTGTAATATACGCAGGATAGCAGGATATGAGGACAGAACGAAATCTACCCTATGAGTAAACATAAGATACAGGGGTGTCCAATTCATTATGATCTGCAGTCAGTGATCCGTAAAGGCAGGTGGTTTGTTGATGTGAGCAGTCAGGTAACGTCTATGAAATGTGTTTATGCTTATAAATTTAATAGGGACAGGTACTCGTACCTATATCGGCAGCTTTTATAACACTGAAGGATTGTTCGAAAGAGTTCTTACGGCCTTGGAATGCAAAGGGCAACTGAAAATGCACAGGATTTTAGTCAGTAAAAGTCTGGGAGCACCAGACTCTCTCGCTCTACCCAGAAAGGGAAAAGTCATTGATAATTTCGTAAAGAAAGAAAAAATGGGAATATCATCTTTGAAACTAGCCTCTAAAAAGTAGAGAATAAACAGGTATGTCACTCAGCGATAAATTAGCATTCTACTGCTGAAAGATTTTTTAAATCGGTCCATTACTTATTGACTCCATTCATTACAAACAAAAATCTAAGTAAAATGTTAAGTATAGATCAAATATAGATTTCTACTATATATTCTACAATAAATGAAAATCCCAGAATGTGCGCCGTTTTATTAAACAACAAACAGAAGCTACGACATAAAACAAATTAAACAAGAAGAAAATACAAATAACTTCGCATCGAAGTTTATTTTAATGATAGGAACTTAAATAGGAGAGAAAAACGTTGATCAAACGGTAGAAATACTAATTAACTACGTAATACGGCAAGTAATTTACAAAGTAAGTTCAATAACAACTCTTGTGGCGCAAAACAGATGGGAACAGTAATTTAAAAACGTTGAAACTAAATAACGTCTGATTACACACGTTATTGCTGCAATTCTTCAGACGTGATAAACCTTGGAATAGAGGGACGAAGGAGAAATGTTATTAATCTAGTGTGGCTCGTAAACTCACGGTAGAAATCGGTTTAATAATTTTGATTTTCTGACTATTTTAATTAAAAATAAAGTTGTGGTTGTTGATAGGTACTTTTATGGAGGTGAGAAATCTTATAAATTTATTTTAGTAGCGTTCCAGGTCCAGGACTATGGTAACACTTACAAAAAATCCCGTAGCCGCGCGGATTAAAAGTTAGATATGTGGGGATAAAATAATATGTGAAATGATGAAAACGTATAAAGTCAGAAATTACCTAGTAAGTATATTAGAGGAAGTTTGAAAGTGGTGCTAGTGACTCAAAAGTTGAAAAAGAATCGTTTGCCTTGATATAGTCATGTAAAGAAGAAGAATGGAACATTCGTATGTTGCAAAAAGGGTTATCGATAAAGGCCAAAGAAAAGATGGACAGATTATGAAGGATTGATAAGAAAAAGAAGGGAGAAAAAAAAACCATTTTCTACAAACTCTTTGACTTTGTTTGAATTTAATCAACAATGATAGAAGCAAGCACGATGAATAGAAAAATTCACGGAAATCAAAGGGCTATATTTAAAACCCTTGACGGAATATACACAAAAGCAGATTTAGAAACCATATCCAATAAGGCATTCAGAGAAAGACTGGAACCTATTAACCATCTAACAGAGTAAAACCCGACAAGCAATGATCTCGTTAATAGATAAGAACAACTAAAATCACATCGTCATGTAAGTAAATGATCATACAAACGATTCTGTATTCGCCGACGCGTTCAATGGTCCGTGTCAGCGGATCCGGACCGCATAAAATAGATGGGTCCATTAAAACCCAGCTTAAACTCAATTAAAAAGACAGATGGTATATGACTAGGTGTTATGTCCTGACGTTGATTAGGATAATGCCAACGTCCTGTTTGTTACTACAGGCATAAGGAACTTCGAATTAAGTGGTTTAGATGTCGTTACTCATCATTAATTCCTAGACTGCATGACTCTGCATTATTTTGTAAAGATTTGCTTTTGTGCATGTTCTGTTGTTAAGATTTAGCGCTAGGATAACCGAATTCCTTCATAGGTTACGTATCTATGTTAACAGTAAATTGACGACTTACCGAGCTCTGACTGTGGTAACGGTAACGCCTGGTGGTTGCTCTTCGGCTACAGATGCCACATACAATGCTTGCTCAAAGTATGGTGACTGGTTTCGAAGCTCTCTCTTCACTCTCCTCGCAATGTCAGTGTCATTCAGTTCTTGATGATGATACACTATCTTTAATCTATGATCCGAATCTACAATGTTGATCTTGTCACAGTTGAATGTAAAGAGTATGGACACTTTCCACATTGGTTCCTGTATACAGATATCACCACTCGCAACCAGATCACCTTGACTTGCTTCAATCATAAACCTTGGATCACTCACATCCAAAAACTGCACTTTACACATCTTTTGAACCGTCCTAGGTAAGAAAGCTGTTAAAGAATTTACGAATTGCGATTGCTTCAGGCAAATCCCTTGCCATCGATCCGTTGTTGGGATAGCAAAACTAGCGTATGTTTCCGATATCCACTGCTTCGCTTCAGCTATTTTTACATCTATGGCCATATCGAAGGGTATTAAATTGTGAGATCGTTTCCTTCTACTATTATTTCTCGCTACGAAGTCCTCGAACATCATGTTCGACCACGGATACGCCGTGGTTAGGACATTATATTGACTAGAGACTAATTCTTCTTTTTCCAACAACCTCCAGTCTATACTCTCTTGATATATCGCTTCTCTTTTATCTCTGATCTGGGGCTGGTCCTCGTATTGTAAAGCTGCATCATTTTGGTCGTAGACGCGATCGAAATCTATGTCATACAGTTCAGCATGCCTTCTACTACAATCCTCTCCAGTGACCAGAACTCTAATAGGAAGACTGTAGTAGTCGATGTCGCGAATGCGTTCCGATGTAGAATCTACGTAGAAAGTGAAGAGGTTTGGGTATAGAACTCCGTCACATCTTAGCCTTTTTCTCAAAGTGACCAGCCCAGTGGTTCTGTTGACTTTGAGGATGTGATGGACGAAGTTAGCCGTTCGGTGGACATCGATGTTGTAGTTCCGTTCGGATCCTAGTTTGTAGACGGCGGCGTCGAGGACCTCGTGCCCTGGTGGAGCGGTGTCGGGGATGAGGATGAGGTAGGCGCGTGTGGTCACCAGCGTCAAGATGGCGACCACCGCGAACACCCACGCCCGCGCCATGTTGCTCGCTGTTCACCTACAGCGGTGCCGCCGCGTACACCAACCGCTCCGGTTCTCCATCTGCAACAAAAGAAAACTTTATTGTTAAGACATTATGCTTCATTTACATTAAGGAGAAAGGCATTTATCGGTTTATTATAAGCGAAGATGGCTCTACATCATTATAAACACAGTTGCTTTCGCACTAGACGAGGAAAATGATGGAATAGAAACTTAGTAGACAGACACAATAATCCATGTTTTATCGCCACTCGAAATAGTTTACGAGGAATAAAACGATCGTCAAATAGATACATTCTACAATATGTTTCGATATAAAAAAGGAGCCGATTTAGTATCGTAAAAAGTTTATTATTTAGCCGTAATATACAGCTACTTCTTACAAAGAAGCTTTATAATACGGGTGAAGTAAAAGTGAACGGAAACGCGAGGTAAATCGAGTGGAAACAACGCAAGTTCAACATGTTTTGTTTACTGGGAAAGAAAATTGAAAGAAAATAGGGACACCTGAGTATCGAGGCTATTCAGGTTGGGTCCTTGGTTCAACCAAGGACGGTAGACAGTTTAAATAAACTGAAGTGGAGTATGTGTAAGTGAGATATATACAGGGTTATTTGTAAAACACTAACAACCTTGCAGCACTATATTACTAACATCATAAACAACAACTTTTGTTCTATGACTTTTTACAAAACACAATTCATTTACCAAAAACAAACCTTCATGATTTCGTTGTTCTATCTTACACATTTCAACTCTGTATTTTGCTATACGCACCTAAGTCTATATGACACGATGCAAGCTCATCAAGCACCCCCGCCGCCCGATCACCACTCCCGACCGCTATTGTACTATCGCTTGCTTCGCATAGACTTCGAAATTAGAACGTTCAATTTAAATATTTTTATTTTTGAAATATTTTTTTTTTTTTAAAGTCATAGAACAACAGTTGTTGTTTATGACGTTAGCAACATAGTTCTGAGAAGTTGCCAGTGTTATACAAATAACCCTGTATAATAATTTAATTAGGGTGAGTTGCACCATTTAACTATTACGATAACCAAACCATAACCAGCTGTGAAACGGCCGCCTATTGGTCAATTCGACGATTTGACAGTTGTTAACGGCTTTGTTATCGTTATAGTTAAATGGTGCAACTCACCCTTAATATGTAATCGAATCCAGACTCCGAAGCCAACAGGTCTTATTAAAAAAGTCCTACATGCAATTAAGCATGTTCGTCCTTGTTCGGGCTTGTTCGACCCTTTCCGTAGACGGTCGCGAGGTGTCGGTTACGTACGGTCAAAGATTAATGGCGTCAATTAATGGAGCCGGTCTCGTTCCCGCCAATATCCGCGTTTTCCAATTTTCCACAAAGGGGGAGATCATTTTACACCTGGGCATCGATGTTTCCGATAATGTTGACGCTTTTAATTAATATATGGGGTTTCTGCACGCAACATGTTTTATGCTTCACGCAAAATATAAAATATTACTTTATATCGATAAAAAAAATATTTTTATACTTTTTTTTATCATTTAAAAGCTTTTTATTGTTATAAAATTTATTTAGGGTTCTCCACTCAACATACATAATTAAAAACTTTGGTTTAGATGCTATTTTAGCAAGAGAGAGCCTACCAAAGCTTTCAAATGACCGCTAAACACTAAAAACTATGTAGTCATTAACTTATATTACCTTTCTACGCACCCATAAAACTATCTACCTAGTTCCATTTACCTAAAAGCTTGTGTTTCAACTGCAAATGCTTTCACAAAGACCGCGAGACATAAAAATAAAGTGTATTTTTCTTTGGACTTGCGATGGCCCCGACCACAGATATAGATTAGTTTGTAGACCCCACTGAATTCATTGAAGAGGATGGAAACAAGTCTTTTGGTCTATGCCAAAGAACTGGTTTTTATCCTCCACTACATACTATACTTCTTTAAGTAAAGTACAAAGTTTACTAACATGACAAAATTATGTTATACCAGCAGTTTTTCACATAGAAAGTAGGTACACCAAAGCTTTTTATGGAAAATGCTTTGAGTAATATTAAAAACAAAAGCGTTTTTAAGTCTGGCCAGAAGTTTCAAAATTTCCAAATAAACTCTATATTTGTTATGAGACAAACAGATGCTCTTTGAAAGGAAAAAATAAGTACGAGTATTATTCATTCAAAATATTAAAAGGAAAACATTTATGTTTCAAAATTATAGGTCAACAAGCATTTTTGCGTACTATAGCAAAAAAAAACAAGTAAAGTAGTATGTACGAGTACATCTAACTAGTTTGAAATACTGTAGATATAAATGATTTACGACTTTTAATTTAGAGTTAGCCCTCTGTTTTTGCAGCTCCATTTTTACGATAATTATAATGTCTCTTTTTCTAACTCTCCTTTCGCCGGTATGCTGGAAGAAATTTCTTTAGTATCAAACTTTCTTTGTACCTATTTTTTTCTGTATATTTTATTTGTGTGTGGGCATAAATTGATAAATTAATAAATCCTCGCTGTCGACTGGAAGTGCTCCCAAAAGACTGGCGGCATTGCCATAATACATGGCGATGCTTAGTCTCTGACAGAGGCAAAAACCAGCCCTTGGGTCACGGGAAGTTTGAACTTCCCGTGACCCAGGCGTTTGGATTATTCTTTAAAAAACGTATGCGCGCTCGGACCCCAAACGTCTCCAAAATATAACTGCCGACGAGGTTGTTATATTTTACGCCGCAGTTGCAGTACCAGCACAGCACGAAGAGCTTGGATGATGGAACGACGCTAGAGTATCGACACACTAAGTTAAGTGCCAGATATACGTGTAATAACGGCCATTGACCGTCCTACATTTGTTAACAATCTTAATTGCAAAAACGGAAATAAAGACATAAAGCTGTCTTCTCCGAAAGTTAGCTCGGCCCCGGTTTGAAAGGCAAGAAGGAACGGGGTGGGTTGTTTTGTCAGTAAGAGTCTGACACTATCTTCTGCTCCGCCCCGCCCTTGGGCGATGTCGATTGGATGATTTTTACCCACCAAAAAAAAAGCTGTCTTGAATCGACATGTATCGTGAATCCGTGATCCTTTACATGATCTAGTAATGAAAAGCAATTCATTGTTTGTCTTTCGAGTACCTACACAGAGATTATTAGAAAAAGGTCAATGTACTTTATTCCACGGTTATCTCGCGCCTTGTATAGTACATAGCGTCTCACTTTAAATAAATAATTTGTACTTTAATTTCGGTTACGGAACTCAGTGAAACAGAAGGTATCCGTTTAAGCGAACTGTTTAATCGTTTTGTAAACCACAGAGTACAGAACTACTAAAACTCGGTAAATTGATTTCAAAACTTTTGTTAAACCAAGTTTTGTTGGTAGATAATAAAGTGAGGAGCGCTGAATCGTTTGTTTACATTTCCTTTCATAGCTTAATCATTTGAGTTTATTAATATAGATAAGGTAATTGAGAAAGGAAGATAAGGCAATTTAATCTTTTATATATCCATTTATTATATTTTATTTCCCACTAGCCTTTTCCCGCGACTTCGTCCGCGTATATAAAATATAGCCTATGTCACTCAGGAATAAAGCAGCTTACTATCGGTGAAAAAATTTTAGCAACCGGACCAGTACTTCAAGAGATTAACCCCTACAAAAAAAAAAAAACAACTTTACCTCTTTATTACGAGTATATTAGTGTAGATAGGTATTATAACTTTAGGAATAGTAATGATACCATCGCGGTCATTTCTGCCTGATCACTTAAAATTTTTGCTTGAATCCTGCAGCACCGCGCCAAAACAAGCTTTTTTTTCCGATGGAAAAAATCATCTTATGACAACCCCCGCTCTTGGGCGGAGCGGAAGCTAGTGTCAGACTCTTACTGACTAAAAAACCCATCCCGTTCCTTCAAGCCTTCATACCGGGGCTCGAGCGCCTTTTCGGATAACCCTGGCCCCAGTAGGCTTAGACCCGGCTGTTGCTGACAACTCCTTGAGGCGCGCGGGAGCGCGCGCCGTCGACGACTTGGGCTTGGTCCGGACAGTTACCGGACGGCCGGACAACGAGCTACCCATTGCTCACTGTCCGCAAGCCCGCGCTTACGGTGGCTGGAAATCGGGATCGGAATCCCGGCGGCGGCGAGAGCGCCGTTGCCTGATGCGGTTTGCCTCCTCCTTAGCGAGCATTACTGCTTTGCAGAAGTCGGCGACCGCCTGCCACTCCTCCTCGCTCCGGATCATGGCCTCGACCAAGTCCCGGCGCGAGAGGTCTCCGCCGCCGATCACCCCCACGAGGGCACGGCGATGCTGCGCCCAAGCAGGGCACACCGCAATTGTGTGCTCCACCGTGTCCTCCGGGCTCTAAACCATACCGTTGTTCTTTCTGTTCTTTTCTGAAGTTTTTGTTTCGAGTGCAAGCAAAAATGAACTTAGCGTTGATCAGGCGGAAGTATCCTTGATGGTACATAGGCAGTCTTGATGTAACAAAGCATATTCTACCAGTCAATTTTTAGATTAAAAAAGACTACAATGTGATAGATATGCTTTTTGCACTCTAGGGTGGAGCGAGAGGTCATGTCAGACATTTAGTGACTAAAACCCACCTATGTCCTTTAGTTGTCCTTTGGATTCCAGGAGCAAACAGGTGACTCTAACAAAAATTTCCATGGCCTTACGGGGCATCGGCCCTACTGGACTCCTACGGTTTTGCAGACATATATCTTCGCGCGTGGAACATTACGCGCCGTCGACAGCTCGGACTTGGTGATTATCGGACGGCGAGCTACCTATAGCTGGTCGTTACAAGCTCGCTGCTAGATAGCCGTGAATCGCCCACCAGCAACTCTCGATGCCCGGGGCGTCTCCTGTGGCTATGGTTGGGGCGTGAGCATTAAGGTCATAGCACACAAAAACGACTCTACTCCAACAACGGCCTAAACTAAGACGACTGCTCGCAGTCCACGCGGCGCCAGCTAGCAGGCGCCCAGCAGTCCACGCAGCGACAGCTACCAGACACCAAGCAGTCCGCGCAGCGACCGACTGTCACTGACCGAACTGATCGGCGCGGCGACTGCTTGCAGTCGGCGCGGCCACCTCGCAGCCACAAATATATACCCCCCTCACCATCAAATGCAGTTTATTAAAAACCGGCCAAGAGCGTGTCGGGCCACGCTTAATGTAGGGTTCCGTAGTTTCCCGTAATAAGTGTACCCACTTATGAGTTTAAAAAAATGCAATATACGATTATACTACAAACTTAGTCCAGAAATTATTTTGTAGAACCCTTTTGTCTTTTTTGTACAAAAATTGTTCTTTCCATCAAGTTCAAAATAATTTTCCTAGAAAGTCCTTATAAACTCATGGTTCAAAAGTTAGAGGGACACACACATTGTTTTTTACTTTTGGAGCGATTATTTCCGAAATTATTGACATTATCAAAAAATGATTTTAGTAAACCCCTATTCATTTTTGAATACCTATCCAACAATATATCACACGTTAGGGTTGAAATTAAAAAAAAAATCACTTCCCACTTTCCGTATAGGGGGGGCTACCCTAATAAAATATTTTTTCCAATTTTTATTTTACCACTTTGTCGGCGTGATTGATATACATATTGGTACCAAATTTCAGCTTTCTAGTCCTAACGGTCACTGAGATTAAGCGAGGGCGGAAAGACAGACAGACGGACAGACAGACATGGCGAAACTATAAGGGTTCCTAGTTGACTACGGAACCCTAAAAAAGCTATACTAGTAACGGGAGCCAGCTCTTAGACAGACCAGTTCTAACGCAATTAACCCTTTCCCAACATAAATTGGATATCTCAGCTCTCAATACAACTTAGGTGCTATCTTTTATAGACAGGAAGCTACAAATTACTTTTTATTTCTCTATCGGACGTCTACACAATGTTATAGACACTCTAGTGCTAATGGTGGCATCAATTAAACGTGGCAGGGATAGCCAATTGGATTCCCATCGAGTCCCTTTTGCCGGTCATTCGATTTGGCTGTGTAGTTGTGTATGCTTTTATGTGAATAGGATTACCTTATGATAGCTACGCTGTTTTAGTGTTTAGGGTGTCCGCAACTCGATAACTCCACGCGTTTTTGAGATAAAGGGTCTTGATAGACAGACGGACAGGCAACAAAGTGATCCTATAAGGGTTCCGTTTTTTCCTTTTGTACGGAACCCTAAAAAAAAACAACATTTACGAAGAAATCATAATAACATACAAAAATAAAACCCATTAAATTTTATGGGAATTAAAACTTAAACGAAATAAAAATACTAATATGACCGGATCCCTGCCTATCTTCTAATTAAATTTAAAGTGTTCACAAATTAAATGAATGACTATAAAATCTAATCACTATCCTCACTCCAATTCATTACCAATAAACATGAATTCATTCACTTTAAAGTGCATTCCCGATATTGTTTAATAAAAAGAGGGCAAGTGCGAGTCGGACTCGAGCACTGAGGGTTCTGAACAAACTTACCTATGAAAACAGTTCCCAAACTGAGATACGAATTTTTTTTCGAATCGCAGAAATGTTTGACGTAACTACAGTTTTCATATTTTTTCCTATACTTTTACTATGAGACCTAACTTCATGCCAAATTTCAGGATTCTAGGTCAACGGGACACTATGAATTTTGATTCCTTTCAGAGTGTCGAAATACACGGTTTTTACGACCTAGAAGGCCGTATCTTTTTTTTTACGTTAACTCAGAAGTTTGACTTTTTCACAGCTTCAAGAGACCTCAGTCCTGAGTTTTAATTTCAACTCAATACCTCCACGCGTTCCTGACATAAAGGGTCTTGACAGACAGACGGACGGACGGACAACAAAGTGATCCTATAAGGGTTCTGTTTTTTCCTATTGACCTGCAGAACCCTAAAAATTTGTTTAATAAAACTTTTTACCTAAGTATCCCACGAGGTAATAAATGATTAAACTCTCCTTTTGAAAGTTAAAGCTCGGTCGTGTTTCGAAACTGAACTATATCACCTTTGAAACATTAAATTGGTACTATAAACAGTTTGAACAACCCAGCTAGCTCACATAGAAGGTAAAATTCAGCTTTATATGTCCGCTACTGGTTTTATTTCGATATTCCCGATCTAAATGTGTCGTTTCAATGGTAATACGTAAAATATAGGTGTCGGAAAAACACGTGATAGTAACATTTTACGGCCGTGTTATCGGTCAAGCCCTTTCGGAACTCTTTTTAGGAGATATTTTGTTATTGAAATTATTTGATTGTTTTAGAATTTGGAAGGGACAATATAGTGTCCGTTTGGGTAGGTTTCGGCAAAAAGAACGATTTTCGGCTGAATTTTTAAAAAGGTCAGTTTTTAAGATTCCGAAATCAACTATTGGGCAGTTGTCCGAACCAGACATAACACTCCTTTGCTTAGAGCATCCTCCCTTTTCAACGGAGTATTTTTATGTAAAGAATCTATGTAAAAAAACTCAGTTTTCAGGTTATTTTGCACTTTCACCCAGCTGTTTGCTGACGTCTAATACCGGCCGTGACCTGTGTTGTACTTAATGTTGGTGGTTTTTACATTTTTAAATACTTACATATTTTTGGTAAAAAATATAACATGGTGTAAAAACTATTGGAACCCATTGAGTTATTGATTCTGAACAAACTATATACGGTTTCGCATAAACTAAAAATAAAGTTGTCACCTTTTTCGCATACCAATAAAAGTGACATAATTTTTAAAAGTTGCTCTACAAGTTTAGTTTCCATATAAAATGTACAGTACAATTCACGAATGATGGCGGCCGTGAAGTTTGCGCAGAAGGCTGCACAGTAACGTGTTTTAGGAACTAAATGGCGACGTGCGTGTGCGAGAAGTGTGTAGTATGCGCGAACGTTTGCAAAGGCTAACTTCACAGCCGCCATCATTCGTGAATTGTACTGTATGCAGACCGACGTGCCCAGATTGGCGTAGGTACGTAGCACACGAGTGCGCAGTGTAGCTCTACCTTTATTCTAAAGTTAATAAAGAAGTAAAGTCAGTTGTTAAGTTTCAAAAGCTAGCCTAATCTTAGCACAATGGTTCAAAATCATCTAGATTATATATTATTATTTCGTAATAAACTAATTTGAAATGAAGACAACTTAATTAAGACAGAACAAAAGCCCAATCATTATAATTTAGCATATCGTAGGCAAGTACTTATCTTTCTCAAAACGAAGGCGTTGAAGATACAAGCCAAGTTAATAAAAGCAAAAAGAGTGTTAAAAGAAAATTGGTCGGTATTCTTTTGAAATTTTATGAGGGTTTCTTAATTTACTTTTCCATTAATTGGTGGTCATGAAAATAATTGCTCGACGCACAAAAGCTAGTAATTTTGACAAATGAATGGTTGAATGAATGAATGAGGAAGAGAACTAAAAGAACGAATGAATAGTCCCTACAGTTGGGATCCGGAGGAAGAACAATGGCTCTGCTTTGCTTTTTTAGCGAGTTTATTATTTTTCATTGAATAAAAAAAAACATATTTTCATTCATAAAATCACGTTTTTCTCTTTATAAAAGTACAAAGTGGTTTGTATACAGGATGTAATAAGTAAATGAACTTCTCTTGTTATATATTGTTTTAATTTTCTTTGCTATCAAACTTTGCCTATTTTAAGTTGGATAGAATTTCCCGGTACACGTAAACTAGTGTAGTAATTGAGCCTTAACTGCAGTTAATAGTTGACTGGTATCAAAACAGATACAAAAGGGCAGGGGTGGCCAACCGGCCGTTCGCAATTTACCGGGCGATCTCGGCTCTGTACTCCAGTCGATCTTGGCAAGTTTTTTTTTTTTTATTTACTTTTAGGTCAAGAGGATTTCGGCGCGAGGGAGTAGACTATTACGCGAGCATTTAGATCCTACTACAAATATCGGCACGAATCTTGAGCGCTCGTCGAAAGAGTCAGGATCAATTTGCGCATCGTACACATCGTCGAGCCAATCACTATAACTACATAGATGTACTCCCAGCTCCCACGTCTCACATCGTACCACTAAAGAGACCCAATACTTCACTTCTCATCCAAGTCGGCGCGATTTCAAGTTCAATTCAGCGCTTAAGATCCGTGCATTCTTTAATAGATTTGCAGATTAGTACATTCTTTAATATTACTTTGTCGTCTTGTAATCTCGAATGTTAAAAAAAAAAACTTGTATATTCGAAGCAGGTTGGACAAATTGTCGCTGGAACTCTCGCTTTGTTCTTTATGTATTGTCTTTGATTACTTAATTTTTCAGCAAAATTCGAACAATTTTTTTTTACTATTTATTACAATACGTCCTGTCCACTGCCACTTAACTTTGGCAATTTTGGATGCGTATGGTTATGAGATGCACAGGACCGGTCGTTATGGCGACATTGGTGTAGGCCTATGTCCAACTGTAGACGTCTTTCGGTTGAAATGATATTGACGATGATTTATGACAATGGAATTTTACCATATTGATTGTCTTCGAACTGCTAAGCTAATTTTTTTAAGCTTGTTCGCTATTTTATTCTATTATACTATTATATTCTAGATAATTAGGTAGTTACCTACCTAATCAGTAAATCGTGGGTCGAAGCAAGTTGACCACCCCTGCAATAGAAAGTCGAGTTCAGCATGTTTTGTCCTAGCGTGGACAATAAAAGTTAATAATTGCATTCTAGCAACATAAACTAATCACGAGTTATGAATTATTTCGAGTTATTTTCTTGAAATGAAAACACATTTGCTAAATTACAATAATGTTATTATTCTTAGAACACAATAGCAGAATAATATTATTTAGAAATATTACCCATTTTCATGTGACAGCAAGTGAAATGTGTATTTTAGTTAGGTATTTAGTTAGGTTAACATAATTGACATAATTTCACACAGGCTAGGCATGACTACGAGAAATAAATGTGATGTTGGAACTTGGTATGACCTAATTTTGATGATTTATTTTTGTATGGAAAAAAGCGGGAACCTAATTAGTCTTGCCTTTTGTCTTTAGGGGCCTTAAGACCCCTAGGTTGTTGCTATCAGGAAACACAGGCTCCGGCAGGGAATTCCACACCTTAGCTGTATGCACAGTGAATGTGTTTCTAAAACGTTTTGTGCGTATGGGTGAGATGTATATACCGGTGGCGAGTATGTCTGGTAGTCCGATGATGGAACGAGTTGGGAGGAATAAAATTGTGCAATTCCCAATTCCGATGCTCCTCCTTGCATCGTATTCCCCAATGCTGAGGGTTGTGACCTCCCTGCTTCATCACTCTAACCCTTATGATATTCCTCTTACTGGCGGTTCTGCAATACTTCGGTCACATTGCAAGGAAAGACGGTGGCAACCTCGAAAGGCTAATTGTGACCGGTAAAGTAGACGGCAAAAGGCCTCATTGGCGCAGCCCAATACGTTGGTCCGACCAGATCCGCACCGCTCTTGACTCTACGATGTACAATGCCCTTCACACCGCCAGAGACAGAAACAGATGGAATTCCGATGCATACTCCTCGAATAGTAAACGACTTTTGTGCACTATTTTCTTTTTTCTTCTTTCTGTAAGAAACCTTTCCAAAAAATTATAAATTAAGTCATTTCCAAGTTATGGCTGGGCAAGAGAATTAGAGATTCATTTTATATATATGTACAATGTACTTGTACATATACCTACAAACACCTAATCTCAGTAACGATTCTAAGAAAATTTAATATCGTAATATGACTTTCACACGTGTCTGAAAGACAGTGGGAAATAAAAGTGGGGAATGTGGAATCACCCTAATCTGCATGCAGTATAGGGCGCCGGGCGTTATTCTGAATCGGGATAAACGGTTTCATTTCTATATTAAACTTTTATAGTCGCGTTTTACTTTTATTTAATTTTTTTTTACGTTGGTAACATTTTATTCCGTAATGTTTTTATGTTAGGTGCGTTCTATACAACTTTTGCTTGATTATGTCTGAATTATACTGGAAGGGATATCTCGAAAAAGTTTTATGGCAGTAGACACGTGAGTAGCAGGAGCAGTGGTGGCCGATTGGTAACAGCCCCGACTTACGAGTTGTTTGTTTCATACATAACCACTGCTCTCAAAACGGTGAAGAAAAACATCGTGACATGTCCTAGAACCAAAAAATTCAAAGACATGTGACATTCACCAACCCGCACTGGGCCCGCGTGGAGGATTACGTCCCATTCCCTCTCCTAGAGAGGAGGCCTGAATCCCAGCACTGGGAATATTATAAGGCCGACTATGCTATGTTGTACTAATTAATAGAATGTATGCTGCCGTAAATTCAACCGCTATAACCCGACTGAGACTGACGCAGCCTGTGGGAAAGGTAACACTTGGTCTAATTCCGATTTGCGCTGCATTTAAGCTAGAACTACACTGCGCTCACGTGTGCCACACACACCGATCTGGGCGCGTCGGTCTCGATACATTTTATATGGAAACTAGACTTGTAGAGCTACACTAGATCCACGCCACGCGACGTCATTCTACGTACAAATCAGGCGTGTTACACGTGTGGTTCTAGCTTTAAGCTGATTCTACGTTTAATGAGAACCGGATATAACTAGTTTCAATAAAACATTAAATATTTTTTAAAATTTGAACCAGGATCATAAATCCCTATTTAATTTATTATGACCCTTCAACACAAATTGTTAATTGTTCAAGATAAATCTAAATGTTTCAAGAAGGTACTAAAGTCAGTGAGTTTACTTTAATTAAATATTTTTATGGGCTCGGTAACGATTTCAAATAGGAGCATTCGTGTAATTAATGATTATTGTTATTTTATGGATCGTTTACAAGCTGCAATTGAGGTTTTCTAATCTATTTATAACCTCTGTTATTGCATATAAAGCGGGATCATTGGGTTCAAATAGTCTTGAGGTATTTTTTAACCCTTTAACCGCCAAAACACGACCGAATACTCAATCTCGTCAGCTCTTGTGTTACCTGTGAGGATTTATTTATTTATTTATTAAAACTTCATGCAACACACAGATACAAAGGCGGACTTGATGCCTTAGACATTCTCTACCAGTCAACCTAGGGTGGTGAAGAGAAAACAAAGAAACAAAGAAAATCAACAAAAAATGGTACATGATTATTAAGAAAAATAAGGGTACAAATGTACCTATATATATAAATAAAATAGACATACATATTTATTTAATATAATATATACCTACATATATATTTATATGTATAATGTAGAAGAATCATTAGAATAATGTAGGTTTTCAAACGACTCCGCTATTTGTTCTGAAAGTAATGCCGCAACTTTCGCATATTTTTTTTTTTTTTATATAGAGAGAAAGGATTGAAGAGCTAAACGGGATGGAGTATCCAGTAGCAAACACATGACGACCCTTGAGAATAGGACGCGAAAACACTCGTCGGGCTAATTCGACAAAGCGTTGCCCCACACTAGAAATTAATCCTGTATTGTGGGTGCGTTCACATGCATGTAAACCCTATCTGCAAACCATACAAATATTTGTCCCGGAATCGAACCCATTACCCGCAACACAGCAGCCAATCACTTAACCACTGCGCCAACCGTGCCGTCAGATTAAAACAAAAAAGTTTATACCAAAAACAGCACTATCGTAAATTATTTTTATTACTATGCATCAAAACTCCCACCTGCCACAAATCCCACCCAACTTTTCGAAGCAAAGCAAACAAAAAAAAAAACGCGAATTCGACACGCATACATTTTGGAACACACACATCGGAATTGTTATCCAGGCTCTAACTCTTTTTCACTTTTAAAAATAGAACGTGATTGTTAAGGCCGCTCACGCACTAAGTTCGGTAAGTACGATTACGTACGGACGTACGAATCCGGGAGATTTAATCCCGTGTACGTTTGATGAATAGGGACGTTTCGTGGAAGTCGTGCGATCTCGGAGACAAAGTTTCGAGATCTCGAGTTGATTTACTTTCTCATTTCCTTACTGTATAATACGGCCGGGATTGGATAATTGAATTATGAGATTCGGGATGATTTTTTGTTTCACTGATATTCCAAGCTTCCATATTTTGAAAGTCAAAGATTTATTTGATACTATTATAGCTTTTGCCAGCGGCTTCGCTTGTGTGAAAGTAGAAAATAATCTCAGGGGAACATACACCCGGTATAAAAATGTCATGTATGCTATTCCAGGAAATGTGCCAAAAATCATTCAAATTCCTATAACAACAGTCATATTTATACGCACCATCAAACAAACTTTCGATTTTATTATGGATTATACCCGCAGTTTTTTTTGCTAAAATATATTCTACCGGGATAAAAATATGTCCTAATTCTGTAATAAATCTACCCATGTACCAAATTTCATTTGCCAAATCCGATAAACCTTTGAGGCGTAATTGATTAGAAACATCCAGACTTTCTCATTTATAAATATTACAATATTTTTTTACTGCGTCAAGTTTAGTAATACCCGTTGGAATGCCTCTGAGGTCAGGTAAAAAGACCAACTGAAGGAACGTTGTGGGTTTTAGTCAGTAAATGTCTGACACTCCCTCTCGCTCTACCCTGACCGGAAGAAGTCATTTGATGATTTCATTCGTAAAAGAAAATGGCTTGGTAATGAAAAGCTCTAAGTTCCTAACAACTTGAAGTCTTAAACCGGATGAATGAATGCAGCTTATTTCTCTATTCAGCGTTATTGCTCTATTTCCGTTTGAAGAGGCTTTAATACCTCACCGCTTCTATTACGTTTAGAAAACATTTATCTACCCCTGATTGAGGGTATAATAAAATTCTGCCATAAATAACTGGATCAACATATTTATTATACCTAACTACTCTTTACTGCTTAAGAAATTATAAGCAGCGGGCCTATTTCAGGGTATGATACAGAGGAGAGGAAGTGAGAAGCAGTATTCTGTGTAGCAGTATTGCGAGCAAACGTGATGGTTAAAACCATGAGGGAGAGGATATTCTAACGCTCCGGTTGCCACCTTAGGAAACGCTTCAGGCATCAAGAGTTGTAGCGGTTCTCGGCCACCAGATGCGCGGGTCTGCGGACCGCGAGTAACAGGCAGCTCGGCGTCCGGCTTACTGGTTAAGATCGGGTCGACGGCACGTCGTGGTCCACGCGTGCCTTGAAGAGAAGTCAGTAAAATGGACAGGGCCTATTAGGTCCGATACCTGCTTAATGCTATGGGATAGTTCGAAAGAGTAACCATGATCCTAAAAGCAATAAAGGGTAAATGCAGGAATAAAGTTGGGTTTTAGTCAGTAAAAGTCTGACACTCGGTCGCATCACCAAGATAGGTGGTAAAATAACTTCTTATTTTATTATTTCCCACATCCAAAAAAAAATCTTTAAAAAGATACAGAAAATAATAACTATAAAGCGTCCAAACAAACCAGTTCCCCTCAAAATATTTGCGGTCCTTATGAAATCATTAAAAAGAATCTCATAATTATGGCATGAATTTAATTGGGAACTGAACGGGGCCAGTTTATTTAAAGTACGTAACAGTAAAAAATTACGATATTTTCATTGCTCCATATGAGTTTTGCACCGTTTTTACTGCGCTCTGTTATTTTTATAACATTATGTACTTGCTCCGGTTTTTAAGAGCGTCCTACCCGAGATACATTTTCATACAACCGCTCTTACGTGATTATGACGTCATTACACATGTTTGTCATGATATTTTGTAGATATTATCGAGGTTTCTATTGAAATCAAATCACAAGTAAAAACCTCTGAAAGTCTGCTATTTTGCATGAATTTTGGTTTTCATAATATACTTATAAATTAAAAAAGGAAAAAAAATATAATAATAATAATAATCCACTATAACAATACACACTAATTAAGATTCTAAATGATAAAAATATTCGAGTGAATGACGGAATGACCGAATGCTAACCTAGCATTTAGTTAATGTTGTCTCTCTTTTTTCGCATTGCTTCTTTATCAAACTTTGTGTTAGACTGCGTCCGATGAACCAACAAGCTCAAATTGACAATAGACTGGTCGGAAAGTGCCCTCTTAATAAAACAACTTTAGCTTATCAAGGCAAGTATTTTCAAGACTGGCTAATGTCGGCAGGTATTAAAGTAATTGCTCACTTCGTTCTAGTAATTTGCATCAAGTACTTGCTTTAATGATAGCGTATTATCGCTTAGTTAATTAAATACCTTTGCTCCGCTACAAATCTTTACAGAGACATAGTCACTTTCCGTGTGTGTCGTCGGTTTACTGACGTGTAAAAGTGTTATATATAAACTCAAAATCCGGGTGTACTATGCCAAATCGAAAGCCAAATAATCGAACATCTAAATACTCGGACGTTCATAATATCGAATAGTTAACAAATCGAACGTTCAATATATCGAACACTCAATAAGTGGATTGTTCAAAATATCGAATATGTATTTGATTGACCGGCCAACGCATCGCACATTCGTTCCATCGAAATATGAATATAGGTACTCAATCGTTTTTATATAAAATACAAAAAAAACACAAAATTCACTAATAATGCATTCGATTTGGCATAGTGCACCCCCAAAAACCCTATGTTTTTTTTTTAAATCAATGTTTATAAACTAGCTGCTGCTAGCGGCTTCGTTCGCGTGATAATAAAAAGTGATCCCAAGGGAACACATTGCCGGAATAAAAAGTCCGACAAAAAGTAACAAACATAGACACACACTCACAAAATTTAGCCTTTATATTATTAGTGTGAACCTGTCCACGGACGCGTACCTACATTAATGGACGCGTATTCGTCATTATACGCGTGGTGTATACCTGCTAGTGACAGCTTATATAAAAAAATTTGAAACTGTCAACGAAGAAACAAAGACACGACGATGCCGCTTCGTCGATAGATTGGACTTAAGCCTAACTGTAAGATTCAATTACTGAAAAAAAAAAAAAATTTAACTAGCTTTTGCCGTTATTAACCTAGCGCGCGGTTTCGCTCCCGCTCTTCCCTACTATACCCTACTCTACCCTACCCTATCCTACTCTACCCTACTATACCATACTTAACAAAAACCATCTACTAAATAGTCCGAACAAAGCCTAAACAGGTTTGGATAGGTGAGTCCGTTCTTGAGTTATAAAATTACAACGAAAAGTGGCATTGATTTTTATATAATTATATAGATTCATAATTTAACTTTCCAATGATCATCTCTAAAAACAAACAAATTCTTGCCGCAGTCCGTGTTACAACTTAGGGGTCTTTATTGTCAAGAGTTAGATAAGTTACTTCTATGTAAGCGTTCTCCATCGTCGACCACATCATCGGCTTACCATCTGGTGAGATAGTGGTCAAATACAAGCTTATAAATAAAAAAAATAAAAAAAGTTACATCTCTAAAATATTTGGACACAGAAATACTTTTGGAAATCCGTTTTTATTTTTGATGCACTCATTCACAATTTCTAAAATGGCTACAATTTTTTATCTGTCCAGCAGTCAAAAGACCTACTAGAACATGTCTCTACAGTGTTTGCACTTTCTACATATCGCAGCCGTGTATTCCAGTTATTTACTTATGTAGATCAAATAGAGGACCCGTTTGGCTCGTTCCACGGATCATCGGCTTTCTGTCCAAGATTCAGCCTCGGGCAGAATGACTGTATACAGCATACTAACCCTTCTTATAGCTATGATATTCATAGAGCTTATTAAAATGCCTTTTATGAAAGCAAAGGTAGATTTGTGAAGAGGAAATAAATATCTTCTTCCTTTGTCTTCTTCTGTTCTCAGTTGCGTAGCTAGGTGTGGACTAAGCGGGCCCTCACCCAGCGCCTCGCACCCAAAGGGGCTTCGCGCCAAATGTTATCCCCGCCATTGGGCGAAGCGGGAGATAGTGTCAGACTCTTGCTGAGTAAAAACCCGGTATGAAAGGCACGAAGGAACGGGGTGGGTTTTTAGTCAGTAAGAGTCTAATAATATCTCCCGCTCCATCCAAGGGCTGGGGATGTAATTTGGATGAATTTAATCCACCAAAAAAAACTCGTTCCTTCTTGCTTTTCGTACTGGAGCCGAGCTTCCCTTTTGGATAACCCTACGTTTGACCACTATTTCACCTGATGGTAAGCGACGATGTGAACGAGGACTGGGTTGCGACAGTCGCTGTCTCGTTTTCGAATTTATGAAAGAAAAGGCTTCGCTAATGTGCCTTCGCCCATGTCTAAATTAGTCCACGTTACGCCACTGCCTGTTTTCATTATTGGGGTCGGGTCTCCTCACTAATGGGCGCCAGGATATTCTATTCTGGGTTCTGGCAAATGGACTAACTTGAAGTCTCTCGATTCTAGACCACCAGGTCAATAGTAGGCGACCTTTTATTTTGTGGAAGATGAAGAGTAAATTAATAGATTACGACAGCAGCATTCTTCAAACTAGTTTAGTTTTTTAAGTAAATAAGATTTTTTTAAGTCTAAATAGCAAGTTTAATGTTGCATTGTTTATTTCTACTCTTAATCAACATAATGTTCAACGGTATGAGATGTCCCATGGCACCTTATCAGATTATTATTAAATTAAACACTGTGTCATTATTATTACAACATAAAGACTTTATCTCAAATAAAGATCATTTATTTGACAAGCTATTGCCTACTTATGACTCTTTATTACTTATTTAATAAAAAGCTTCGTTTAGTGGGTCCATCACGTGTATAAAAATCGTATAAATGTGTGAGAAATTGCAAAGAAACTACCAACATGGAGGGTCTTGTCAATTTATATACTAGACGATATCTACTCTGTAACCATCTCAACGAGTCATCAATAGATACCATCCTATACTTTATACTATAAGATTACGTACAAACACGATCCACTATTCGGATATTATGTACTTAGATAAAAGAAAAATCGTGTAGTAAAAATCTCTAGCTGAAGAATGCCGGCTGTTTTTCCCGCCAAATAGTGTGACGAACTAAAACAACAATCGATTGGATTCGGAGGCATAATCTATGGTAATCAATCGATGGTTATCCGTTACTCGGCCATAGCTCCATAGACAATGCGATAGTGGTGTAAAAAGACAAAAAACACAATAACACAAAGTAGTATCGACCGCAAGGGGTCGCCGGCCTATGATTGCTGCCTTCAGTGACGCAGTGGCACTTAACAAGAATTTTAAATTCAAACCAAGAATTTATTCGATTTCGTTGCAGGTTTACAATTGCATAAACATTATTTTCAGAATAGATCTTTAAATAAAACACGTATAAATGGTCTGGCAAGCGAGACCCGCGAACTTTGTCGATTTTCTACTGAAGTTTAATTGGGTTTTCCTGTTAGAAAAATCGCAGTTTTAGAAAGTTTTGGCTCAGATTTAAGCCAGATTAAGTGAGGATAGGCAAAATACAGAGATAGGTGGAAATCTTTGGAGGAGGCCTTTGTAGAAGGACAAGCTGTATCTAAAAACCGATCGACAGCAACAAAAGAAATATTGTAAACTTGAAAACAGTAATAAAGGCTTATATTATATAAGCTAAGGTTAATACCACTGTTGATTAAGTTATAAACAGTGTACTCTCGAAAATTGGAATTATTAAGAAATTGACATTAATTTTTCGTCTATCAATGTTCTTAGGTTCTTACTCTCTTCACGGTTAGTCTGTGGACTCGCAATAGACATTTATGACTAGTCAACAACCTCCCATCTGAGTTTCCTAGAACGATCGATAGTACAAACACCGCCAAGCCTTCAACTTGACTATTGACCGTCTGAAAATCAATCATGAGCAGGAATGTTTTTACTATGTGTTTTCTATAAATATTATACAATATGCTTCATGAGACTTTCAATATTGCAATTGCTTTTAGCAACCCGTTTAAAAATAAAACGACACACAAACTTGTTGCCACAAAAAACTTTATACAAAAATGTATTGGTTATTTATCCGAGTTCTAAATTGAAAATCATAAAATATTGCAAAGTAACGTACCTACAACTTAAAAAAAAATAATGAGAATTACTTTCAATAGTGTACTACTGTGGGTTCACAATATATAACCGCCCCTAAGGCTTCCCACTGACCAAACTATTTCTGACATTTCTATCTATTTAAACTGGATTTAAATAATATCAATAAAAAAATAAAAACAAATTTAGTACCTCATTCTTTTTTGTACGCAACAGTGAGTGAATCTAGGCTAACTACAAACAACTAACTATAGATTATTTGGGTAAACGGACTGGACACAAATGCTTATACTCAAGGAATATTCTTCTCAAGTATTGTTACACGTGTATTTTTTCAAACCTTTATTGGTTTAAAGGAGTTTATCTATGAAGCCCACGCCACGTCAGGTAGAAGGCAGGAGCACCCACTTGAAAACGTCGGAGATAAGTACTTTATATGACACGTGCCACTGCATTACGGACCGTTTATGATGCATAAATTCGTTTAAGTATTATTTCTCAATTCAAAATTTAAAAAAAAAATGTACGTGACATAAACACCTTTAAGCCGTGTCTTCTTATCAATAGTTCATTTGTTTACCATTAAAATATCGATGTACAAATTCTAATGTTTTTGTAGTACTTATTTGGCAGCAAATGTATCAAGTTTCTCAGCACCATATTAACGATATCGCAGCTGTTTCTATGATGCCGGCCGAATGTGGATTGTACCGAATACGAGCTTCGGCCGAACATTCATTTAAATTTTAAAATTTGGACGAAATTTGGCCGAACTTCGGTTATTTTTGGCGCGCTTTCTAGAGAGCAATAGGACAGGAAGTTAGGATAAGTCGCAACTCACTTACGCGCCCCACCCGCACCTCCCGTAACCCCGGCTCTTTATCATTACCAAATACGTCATCTTTACGACACGCGAACTTAATTATTTCAATGCCAAGAGGTCGATTTTGTTATAGCAAAAATAATTTTAAATGTTATTTTTTTAACTGTTTTTTATGGAATATTTAAAATATATTATGATATGTATAAAAAATGAATAAAAGAATAATAATTATATTGATTATATTTTCGTTAATAATATCTAATTAAAAGTTTATTTGATTTTATAAAAAGGTTGTGGAGTGTTAACTAATAACAAAGATTAAATTATTAAATGACTGATTTGATTATTAATTTTACTGGTTTAGTTTCCGTTCTTCTTTGAATAGATGAGTTAATTTATTAGATCTTATCTTAGACTGAATGTTTGGCAGTTGAACCGAAAGTCGGCCGAATGTCGAAGTTCGGTTCAAGCCATCGAAATCTGGTTAAACCGAATGTGAAACGAATTTCGGCCCATCCCTACCAATTTTACATCACAATATCCAGTAAGAATCAAAATGTAAATAAATTAAACAGCCACTGAAGTTCACTCGAAAAATCCCGCCAAAAACTCCACACATCAAAGTTCAGTCCACAGATAATATTTGAAAAATCAGAGACAATGAAAACTTTTTGGCGGCAAATGAAAAAGTTTTACCCAAAAAGTTTTTAAACAAGAATGTAAAACCCCTTTTTAGGATGAGTCAAATGTGCCTCGTTAATCGTATTTTAATTAAAACAACAGCTACATGTGATGTAATTGGAATCCCGCAAATTCGTTAACTTTGAACTTTTTACACATATTCGAGACGCGGTCAACGACCAAATGACGTTTCATGCATCTGTACTGTAATGGCCGCTAATGGCTGAGGTGTTAAGCAGAGGAATAACTGTTTACACGAGCTTTTTAACATTGCGTTTCGAATGTTCAACGGTTCGACGAAATATTTTCTTTATTACCATATCGATTCTAGCTGTGTGGCAGACTGGAATGCTTAGCGTTTAAGACGATCGATTGCTACGATAAATTACAGTAAGTACTTACGGTAGTATGCCAAGTCAGTTAAAGTTCCTAAATTATTGTTTACTCAGGTGCTCGTTAAATGGATTGCTGATGGTTGACCTTATAATTGGAGTATGTAAAAAATAGCCTTTAGATAGGCATCGAAATTGTATTGTATTGCAAAATGAATACAGGTCAACTGGATAACGGTAAATAGGTCAAAATTGACTTGCAAAATTGCATTTCCAACGAAAAGAACAAAAATTATTTCGTTGAATAAAAATTTTCAATAAAATCGGTATTAACATCACAAAAGCGAAGTAGGTCTTTACTTTGTAAGTTAAAGAAAATTCAAGAAGTCGGTGAAGCCACATAAATTAAGAACAGAATATTGTATAAGTTATTTTTTCTCTTGACTTCCTAGCCATTACATATTAGAAAAAATAATCGATACTTAATTTTTTTTTTTTGGCTGGTAAAAGAGCTACATTTGAGAATGATGAAAATATATATATATATAATAATAATAAAATATAATAATAATGATACATAAACTATTTATTTATTATTAATAGTCTCTTTCTTGACTCATCTGATGTTAAGCGATGATGTGTTTGGCGATGGAGTACACTTGCCAAGAAATAACCTAAGCACTACTTCCCGGTTGTATAACAAACAATACAGGAATAAAAATAATAAAATTCTGATCTAAACTATATTAATAATGATAAGTAAGGATCATGCCTTTTAAGCGCCCATAACTTTTAAACCGATTTTCTTACAGTTTTGTAATGTACCTACTTAATAAAACTTTCTGTTGTTCCTTCCTCCTTTCAACCTTAATAACTTCTAAATAAAAAATGTAATATGTCTGACCATCTAGCTAAATCAGTGCTAGAAAATCTGCTAAATCTGTTCACCCATTTAAAAGCTACGGTGCCACAAACAGAAACTTAGAGGACAGACGGACACACAGACGTTAAACACAAACACATACATACATAGCGGCCAAACTTACAACACCTTTTCACGTCGAAAACTACATGTCCTCTTTTCACGTCGGGGTTAAAAATACTAGCAACAGTTTTTACGACCAAGCTAGCAATGAAGCCACACTTTTCTTAAAAAAATAATTTCTAGACAAGTTGGAATACAGTTTAGTACACTGCAGTTTCCTTCAATTTTCTCATGATAATAATACTTTCGACAAACTCATCTTTATAATAGACTCTAACAAAAACAATCAATAAATAAATAATTGATACCACAAACTGGGAACAAGGAGTGAATAAGCAACATGTTTCTAATCCATCAAATGTTTTCCTTTCCGTGAGGGGATCAAAGGAATTGCTAACATAAAGCATAGAGCAACGAAACTCCTTAGTGGACATTGGTAAACGACGGCTTTGTCACATTTTCTAGTAACAGTACAAACTTGTTAGTAACTGTTAGCGTTTAATTAAATAAATTAATGGCGTCACAGAGCAATTGTGGCCCAGTGATAAGAGCTATCGCCACTGTTGTCAAAACGGTGAAGAAAGTCATCATATCTTAGAAACAAAAATGCGAAGACATGTGGCATGCGGGTTGGGGCACTGGGCTCGCGTAGTGGATTACGGCCCATTCGCTATCCTCTTTAGGCTTGCGAATGGGCCGTAATCCACTAGAGTTCCAACGGTGGGAACATTATAAGGTCGTTTTTTAAAGAGCAATCAATAATACTGCCACGAACGTAGAACGCTACGGTATGCGGTGCCGGACACAATAAGTTCATCACCGCTGTTGCATAATGCGATGGAACAAAGAACAGTCTAGACGTTTTTTTTTGCCTCAGCGATAAGGGAGATTAAGCTTTGGTGGTCTTAACCGGAACTTACAGTACTACGATATGGTTGCCGGACACAAGTATAGTCCTCCTTACCACTGACGCATATGTATTGCGACGGTATAAAACATCATATATGTATTACATGTTTTTCATATAATTATATGTCCAGCATTGCATACCGCAGTGTTGTACGTTCCGATGTATATTGCGTGGTTCCTTATTTGTTGTTTCTCGCACTAGTGAAAACCCATCAAAATCTCTTGCGAGGTTTAGGAGGAGTCAATAGCTAAAGAGACGGATGCGAAATCAAATTTACTTTAAAGATGGCGTCTCTAGCTGCGGCGAGTTCGGCCATTCCGAGGTCTGTGTAACTGCGTAACAACAGTGTCTGTAAGCTTCATGAAATATTCTGAACAAAGTTCGTCCTGCGGTCGCGTGATCGCTATGGGCTTGTAAACTAACCAATGTTTTGGTAAACTTGACGAGTTTATATTTTTAACTACAGCAAGAACCTACCTATTTCAAAAATAAATAAAATTGTACTGTAGGTATCTTTTACTAGCTTTCTTCGACTTTGCTCCTTTGGCGATTTCTAGTAGAACCTCATTTAGGGTAGCAATGTAATGTATTTCGCAGTAGTGCAGTAAAGTGCGGCGGCCAGCTCACACCATAACTGATTATATTTACTGTATTAGGCTTATCGCGTGGTAACTCCCACTAAAGAAAAAAAACCGCTAACCGTTTTTCACAATTTAGTGTTGTGTTGAAAAACGTCGTAACGTATATCGAATATACGTGGGCAATTATTACTTCAGTTTCTCGGATCCAATACGACATTTACCCGAAGTTTGCACATTAGCATTATATTGTACTATTTTGTTATGAAACTGATTCCAGACTTGTTGCAAGGAATTGTGTGAGGAATAAATAATATGATAGAAAAGGGAGTTAGTGATAGCGTGACAGGACAGAATGGACGGCAACACGTTTTTTTAAACGTGTTGCATCGACCTCAAGTGACATGAAACAAGGAAGATGACTATGATGACGATTCCTGAGATACATTTTCGGTCAAACAATTTCATTTTCTTTATTACATTCGTTTAAAAGACGGAAAACAAGAAGCAACTCTCACCAAAATAAGATTACTCCGTTCAGTTTATCTCTTTTAACCAGCCAGTGGTAGTCATAGTGATTACGTTGACAGCCTCCCGTTATCTTAATAACTAGAGTATGCAAGATTTGCACTGCCAAGCAATGCATATTTTATAACCCAAGGAAAGATGTAATTATCTCTCTCAACTCTTTAACAACCCAATAAACTTAGTTTAATGTGTGAGAAACAGTAAAAGGTGGTGCAATTATGAGTTCTAAATATTTTAATTTTACGTTAAAAACTAAAGAACATCATATAATTATTATAAATGCACTAAATTACTATCCTGATTTTTTGGACGGAATAAAAAGAAACGATGAGAGAACACTAAAAGATTCCATGAAAACAATAATCTGTATTAATCCGCCGAAAGGACTTTATCCACGACTGCGTAAAAAAATACACACACACACACAGTCGATATGTTGTTGTTTTTTTAACGTCACCTAGCTAATGGTTATCAAGACGAATCTAACGATATGTTAATTATAAAAAAAAACCGGCCAAGAGCGTGTCGGGCCACGCTCAGTGTAGGGTTCCGTAGTTTCCCGTCCGTCACAATAAGTGTACCCCTTATGAGTTTTTTTAAACTGTGCTTGCATATATGATTATACTGCAAACTTAGTCCAGAAATTATTTTTTAGAACCCTTTTGCCTTTTTTGTACAAAAACTGTCCTTTCCATCAAGTTCAAAATGATTTTCCTAGAAAGTCCTTATAAAGTTCTACTTTTCAGATTTTTTTCAAATTGTCTAAACTTACGGTTCAAAAGTTAGAGGGGGGGACACACATTGTTTTATTTATTTATTTTATTTATTCATTTATGTACACACACAAACACTTAAAAATGAAATAGACAAATACAGAAAAAAGAGTACAAAGGTGCTGCTTATTTCAAATGAAATTTCTTCCAGCAGACCTGCGACAGGAGAGTTGGAAGAGAGATGTAGACACAGTGTATACAAACGAATCATTTACTAAATTATCTAAATTAACTTATATAATAATACATATATAAATACAACAAAACCAGTAATTAAAAACACTAAAATAGATACAGTACATAAAATACACATACACATACATATATATGATTATATTAGAAATAAAAATATCTATAAAATAAAACATTACGATCTTTGACTAGTTTTTTGAAGATAGATATATTTTTAGCGTCACGGATGTTAGCTGGAAGTGAGTTCCACAGTCGCACTGCATGAAAAGAGAAGGAGTTGGAATAAAAATGAGTATTATGGGATGGGAAATTAAGATGGAATTTAAGCTTTATCTGCATGGGGCGTCGGCAGGTCGAGTGAACGAAAAACGATCACGCAGGTAGCCAGGGTACGCAGGGTTGAAAAGGATGTTGTACAGGAGACATAATACCCGAGTGTTCCTACGAAGACGGATAGGGAGCCACTTGAGATCCTTGCGGAATTGAGAGACGTGGTCGTATTTTCTTAGGCCAAAAACAAAACGAATGCATAGATTTTGCAAGCGCTCAAGCTTGTTTAATAGCTCCTCAGTGGCATCCAGGTAGCAGGCATCCGCATAGTCGATGATCGGCTGAATCAAAGTTTGAGCTAAATATATTTTGGTTTTAAAGGGCAAGAACTTTTGAAGGGATTTAAGGCTGTGGAAGGAAAAGTGAACTTTACGGCTAACCTCATTTACTTGCGCTCGCCAAGAGAGATTGCTGTCAATAGTGACACCGAGATTCTTGGCTAAGTTAGAGTATGCAATAGTTGAGCCGTTGAAAGATAAAGGCGACAAAGAAGAAATATCAAGCGCATTGCGATGTTTTTTACTTTTGGAGCGATTATTTCCGAAATTATTGACATTATCAAAAAATGATTTTAGTAAACCCCTATTCATTTTTAAATACCTATCCAACAATATATCACACGTTAGGATTGAAATAAAAAAAAAATCACTTCCCACTTTACATATAGGAGGGGGCTACCCTAATAAAACATCTTTTTCGAATTTTTATTTTACCACTTTGTCGGCGTGATTGATATACATATTGGTACCAAATTTCAGCTTTCTAGTGCTAGCAGTCACAGAGATTAAGCGAGGACGGACAGACGGACAGACAGACACGGCGAAACTATAAGGGTTCCTAGTTGACTACGGAACCCTAAAAATCGGTTCAGCGGTTTGGAAGATATGAGATAATAAAGAATATTACATGCATACATACATACAAACATACAAGATTCGCGCGAAAAACATAACCCTTCTTGCAGTCGGGTAAAAAGTAACCATGAAATCGAATGTCTTCCTAATAATCTTGCTTATGAAGAAATTAAAGTCTTTAAACTCGGTTTCTCTTTCTCATACACCCTAAAGCTTCTTTATGAATCACTCTGTTTATTGGTTTAACCTGTGTTATAATAAGTATATAAATAAGTAAGAAAGAATAACGGCACAGGCTGATACCTATTAATAGTAACTCATTTACCTGCTGCGTGTAAACAAAAACAGTAGTTTTTGTAGCGAACAATGAAAATCTACACGACATAGTCAGAAAACCGATTTAAATCTATAGATTCAATTTTCCGGAAAATCGGTTTTCAGGTTTTCAGTTTCATGAAAAATCTAATTTAGTCGGAAATCGAACCACAGAGAATTAATGGAACGTGCGCAAAAGCAACCAGATGGTACCTACTACGGACACAAAATGTTGCGCACTCTTATAAAATTTCAAAAAATATGGCCACACAGGATTCTGATAGCCATAAATTCAAAGCATGCTGGCAATACTCTTATTTTATGGCTGCTCCAACTGGTCGCAATCCCGTTTCCCAAGGCTAGCTCATAACGGTATCGCAACCAGTATTCCCATACTGGGTTCGGAATCCAGTGCCACAAACCGTGCTAATAAGTCGAAGAAAATTAAACTTAATTGAGACGTAATAAGTGCTTTATGAACTGTAATGGGTAAACTTGTAAAGCCTGGAATGGAAGGACAGATGAGGTTTGAATTCGAATGATGATTGCTTGTAAGTTGTCGTGTCAAGTTTATGTCTTCCTTGGAACGCTCTTTAAGGAGTGGAAAGTAAAATAAATATGATACTGGTATGAAAATAACTTATAAAACAAAGTATTTACTTTTCATAACTTTCATTTTTCTGTATTAGGTAGATACTCTGATATCTTTGAAAGAGTAATTTTTTGCGACTCCAATTCATTTCCCACCTTTATTATAAATTAAATCACAGGTAGGTACTTACGTGAAAAGGTTGTAAAAAGAGCTTTTATTTTCTCTGACTTATGATTAAAACGAGAGAAACACATTTAATCTTACAGAGAGGCCGCCATGCGAAAAGATAAATGGCGGGAACGGCGTTATCTTTTTACAATCATCTTTTTCATACAAATTTCATGAAGGCAACGGAGTAAGGTATTCAGCCTCTCATGCTATTTAATCAAGCGAATTTGTTTTATCATGTACGTGTACTGTCAACCAAGCATATTTTAACATCCTTTTTTTATGTTGGCAAGAACTTTTGCAAAAGAAGACTGTAAAGTGTGTAGTGTTGCTAGGTATAAAAATAAAAATTGTAGTGAGCTTTCTCTTTAAAATTTTCCCTCCTTCAGTTTTCAAGTGCTAAAGTGACTTTTATAGAATACTTTATGAACAGTATAGTGTTTAGTTTGCATCACATTTTGCAATATGTACAAAGTCTAAACACAATTTCATGACGTTCCACGAAGCAAAATATTCAGCTGAAACATGTAAGTAAAACAAAATGTGAAATGAAAATGACACTGGCGTCTAAAAAAGCAACAAAATGTTTTAACATATGGCAACTTTAAGTTGGAAAAAAGCTGGCGGTAATAACCGAGAAAGGTTCGTTATCTCGGCGTAGACGGCACACGTCTGAATGGCCGCCATTGACGCCGGCGAGAAGCATTCGAGTATTGCCCCCCTTAATTAAGAGGGACGAAGAGTGGTTTGAAAGCGTCGGCGGTGTACAATGCCTAGGCATCCTGGTTGTTTTGAGGGCCTTCATTGTTCTTGGATCGCTCGCGTTTCCACCTGGAGTGAGCCTGTAGTTTGACTTCACAAAGAGTTTTGTGAACGTACTGTACATGCCCACCCGTAGCTACACCCTTTAAGATGTTCGCAATTATTTTTAATTGCTAAGAACTTTTTGTGTGAGGTGTGCAGTTTTGAAAACATGCCTTTGATTTTTCTTTTTTGGTAGACCGTCGTAAAATGTTATGGTTTTCTTACATGTAGTCACAGTGAAGCAAAAACATTGCATTGCGTTTATGAGTTTGTTGTTTTTTTCTTTGAATAAATTGATATAAACTAGTGCTTGACTCCGATTCCACCTGATGGTAAGCAGTGATGCAATTGTTTGTGCGTAACAAAAGAGGTAGCAAAAGATTCTTCATGAGATACCTGTGTGACACACACATAGCCAGCAGATTTAGCATGACAAATACAGGTAATAATTTCGCCACAAGCATTATTTAAGGATGTCAGCGTCCAACAGAGTAGAACGCGTAACAAAGTATCATATCTCCGAAACCCAAGTAAGTACCACGTATGTTGACAAGATAAATCCGGTATATCAACAAAAGCGTCCAATTCTCTTTTGTTGTAAGCAATTTTCTGTGAAAATCATATCAGAGGGGTTCCTTTTGATACGATGTAAGAGGGTTTAGGCCGGCCCATTCATGCCTTAGTTACACTTGCCAAGTTGCGACGTTAAACCAATGCGGGGGTGTCTTCAATAGGATAATGTATGGTGTTTTGTGAAAGACGCGGAAAATATTGAGTTAAGGTGATAGTGTTTAGGGTGCAGTGGAGCTTTTTAATCGTGGTTCTTTTGTGTGCTTTTTTAGGAAGGCAAGATACGATGAAGTTTGTAACGAAATATAAAAGCTGTGCAACCTTTTGTGAAGTTCTTACCAATAGACTGTTTTTTTGAGGTGCGAATTTATCTAATGACTTCGCTCGCTCTAGGGCGGAGGAAGGCGTTTTAGAATCTTACTGACTAGAACTACACCTATGTTCTTCAGTTGCCCTTTGCATTCCAGGACCGCGGGTTTTATTTTTAGAAATTTTCAGCGGCCTTTCTAGGCTCATACGGTTTTACTCTGAGGTGAGCGGAGAACGACTTGGGTTTAATCCGTACAGTTACCTGACGCTCAGACGACGAGCTACCCACTGCTCGCCGTCCGCAAGCCTGTACGTATTCATTTCTGGTTGTACACCCTCTATAACTAATGATAGCACATCATTACTCTAAATAATTGTATTAACACTAAACCATCAAACCAGACAATAGCATGACGTAAAACAAATCGGCCATAAGCACAACACGATCGCCCATAATCCAGATAGACCATTAAATATTATGTCGCAGTAAAAACGATATACTCTTATACGCACACAAAAGATGTGTAAACGCATATAAATCTTTTGCACCTCGATATACTATGATTGGACAAATTACATGGCCATATCACCTGACCATTTGGCCAAGACCTATCATAAGGCAGTGGTCCGACCGCCGGCGAGAAAACGACTAACTATCGGCGATTTTCTCTCTCAAGAAACGCACAACCAATGTACATTCCGTGTAAAAGAAAGAGATGCATATATTTAAAGTTGCTCTCTGACTGTTCACACTGCCGGCGACGACTCGCTTTACTAGTTTTGTCGCTGAGCGACGAAAAACAAAAATAAACTCGCTCAGCGATACTCGTTCAGCGATGCTCGCTTGCTTGATAATTTCTTTACAGTGCGGTATTGAAAGTGCACTCGCATATAGCCCGGCGACAAAACTATCGCTACTACACACTCGCTTTCCGCTGATCGCCAACTCGTTAATAGTTTCTAGTTCTACTCGTTTCTCGTTCATCGCCGGCGGTCGGACCACTGCCTAAAACAGCCACTGTCCTCTCTTTGTACTACAGCGTCATGGTCTGGAAGGGGTGGGGAAGGTCATTTGCGGTGGTGCTGATAGGAATTGCTCGCATTCAGTTGCGGACAATGCGCTCAATGGGACCTTACACACAATAGCTGGTCCACAAAGTGGTTTCCTAGATATTTTTAAATGGGACTGTTTTTGAAGATATTTTTACTTTAATCTTGTGGACTCCGACTGGCACTTGCCTAGTTTTTCTTTACTATAATATGCTGCCAGCGGCTTCACTCGTGTGTAGGTTTCTCCACACAAACTTCAGCCTTAGTTTCATCCTTTTAGGGGTTAATTTTGGAAGATCCCTTCTTATTATCTGTATACATCATAAAAGTAACCTTTGTAGAAAATTTTAGCGTTCTAGGTCTAAGGCCAGAGCCTTGCACGCCCAAACTAATTAGAATTATTTAATGTAGGTACAATTTTAATGGTACAGACAGAGTTGGGTGTTTCCGCTACATTCCGCCTTACGGCATAAAAAAACATTATTTTTGAAAGTTACAGTACATTCAATATAATCGTCTTAACTTGGTATAAAAATTCTATTTAATATAATAATGATTATTTATTTATTTTCTTTCCACAAATTACAAAGAAATGAAACAGACAGTGTACAATCAGAATAGTGAAATTAATTTGTGGAAGACTGGTGCCTGAACTAAGTTTTTATAATATGTTAATTGTCAAATAAATAGTCAGTTACGAATCAATAAGTTTACCTATAAATTGTAATAAACTAGCATTTGCTCGCGACTTCGCCTACGTACATTAAATTTAACCTATATCACTCAGTAATAAAGCAGCTTACTATCAATAAAAAAATGTTGGCAATCGGACCAGTACTTTCAGAGCCTCATACAAACAAAAAAAAATAAAAAAACAAAAAAATCAATCTTTACCTCTTTATTATATTAGTGTAGATTATTATAATTTAAAATGTTAAAAAATTAAAATACAATAAATCTTTATCATTCAAGAAAGTCTGGGCTTTGATGACTCAGTGAGTGTCACATCTAAACTTTTCTCATGAATCACTCTTCAATTGCAACATTATAATAATAAGTACGATTATTATAATATTGCTATTCAAATTCAGTGACAAAATACCAAGACGCAAGCTACACAGCTAGCGCCTACTGAACATAAACTTCCAAAATTATTTGACCACGCGACTTTGCACTCTGCAAATATTATACTGCGTAAACAAAAACATTAAACACTAAAGTAATAACCAGAAAGTCAAATAAAGAAACCTAGATATGCTACGTGTAAAATCCAATTAAAACTGAGCTTTTACTTAATATAATATGTAACCACTTCGGTATCTTGCTTAATTGGTTGCTACACCGCTTTCACATACCATGCGAATTAACATTTTCAAATGATTTTCTAAATTAAACCGTAGTTTTATTAAAATAAGGCCTTGTTTCTATTTTCGTTGTGATAATATTCTGCTGTGAAGGAAACGTGTGTTGGCTTGGCACAATACGGTGGAAGAAAACTTAGGAAATGTTTTCTACGGTCGAACGAACATATGTTAGCTCGATATTTTATTGCCTTACTTAGAACGCTAAGTTTCTAAGAGATTTATATATTTTGTTTAACATTGGAAAAAGTGTGAAGAAAAGTGAAACAGGGAAAAGTGTATAGCGAAGTCAAATTACTTAGCAATTTGCCATCGAAGTGAGGCATCAGAAAACTTCGACAAAGAAACTCGCCCGGGATTGTGTAGCTGATCCGATACAAAAGAGAATTTCCTCGCACGTTACGCTTTATTTTGTTTTCGTTAAAATTTAATCAATACAAAGTCGTCTCCATCACAATGATTAATTTTGTTTTGAGCACAACGAATGTATCATTTATGCAACATGTAACGGCTCAGGGTCTTTATCAAGACGTGTTAAAATGTAAAACGTGCGGGCGAAAAAGAGTTCAGTTTAGGTTGTAAAATGAATCGCGTTAAGAGCTCATGGTAGGGCCTCAGGATCGGTCACTGAATCGATTTCCACCATTTTTAATAATAGGTGTTTTCAAACATAGAGCTGCATGGCGTCATATCGCGAAGGAGGCAGTGGTGCAGGACTCGACCGAGACATGACCACGACCACTCTGTCAAGAGTGTACTGAGAAGATTTTTAAATGACCAATTTTTGATAGATTCTTGCGTTCCATAATATTTGCCTACAATTACGTTAATTTCTTAAATAAATACTACTTAAGTTCATTTAAATAAAATGTTGGTACTTTAGTTATGATTGCAACTAAATTATTTGATTGGAGTGTGCATTATTTCAGTTACATGTTTCATAATATACTGTTGGCATTCGTAAATCCACAAAATCACAGAGTAGAACAAAGGTCTTTGCTCCAACAGAACACAGTAAATCAGAAATTTAAAATAAAATACCATCGTCGTAAATGGCGGCAAGTTGTAGCTCTGACGTGAAATAAATTGCGAGAAGACGATAAAAATATCGTAATGGCTTTGTCGACTTCTATCGTTTGCAATAAAAAGCTTCAAGATTTAAAAAATATGATTCGCAACCTAGCCAAGGAATCTTCCAAAGAGAGAGATGAAGTGAACGAACATGGATAAAACAACGAAATATAGAACACATTTAAAATTGAGTCTTGTATTAAACTAAATAGAGTTCAAATTCCTTTGTGCACAATATCTGGTAATGTTACACAGGAGAAGTTGCAAGCTCGCCGCCAAAATGAAAAATATTAAAGGACTCCTGAATTTCAAACGGGCATTTCCTATTGTACAAATTGAATGGAATGTCTTGATGATATCTTGTCTTTATTAAAATAACAAAGAATGTGCAATGAAACATTTTGATGTAGAAATATTTGATGTTTCAGATACTAAATATAGTAGAAGAATGTCATAATTTTAGGAAGGAAATAATAATAAAGAACTAGCTACTGCCAGCGGTTTTGTCCGCGAGAATGTTGTAAATTATCCTAAAGGAACATACTCCAGGAATAAAAAGTATTCTACGTGCAAGACATGGTCAAGCCGTGTACCAAAGTTTCATCCAAATCCGTCACCTCATTTGAGCATGAAAGGGTTTGACTGACTGAAACTCACTGACTGACCTGACTATGAACGTACAGCCAAAGCTACCACGGAATAGGAGCGTAAAATTTTGCACAAGCCTTCCTTTTACGACATAGGTCCTATACGACATAGGTCCCATACGACATAAATCCTCTCATAATGTTCTAAGAGAATTTTTTTTGGTGGGTAAAAATCATCCAAATGACATCCTTAGCCCTTGGGTGGAGCGGGAGATAATGTCAGACTCTTACTGACTAAAACCCACCCCGTCCTACTTGCCTTTCATACTAGGGCCGAGCTTCCCTATCGAAGCTAAACCCTAGCTCCAGTATCTCTACGAGGGATAATAATATGCTGAGACGTAATATCACACATATTGCGTCTCAGCTCAAACTAAGTTTCCGCTACACACAAACTTAGACTCAAGTTAGTAATCTCCCCCCAAACCAGTTCAGTGTTTCTCGGAACATTTCCGAACATAACAATTACTTTAATGAAAACTGTAGAATCTGTTGCAGACTTCCACGAACCCACCTTAGCACTCTGTCATAGTAGAATAGAATAAACTTTTGTTGTACAAGAAAATAGTAAAAATTTTACTGAAACTTAAACCCGGAACAATGGCGTTCTTATCGCTCTCAAATATTAATAAAAAAAAAATAACAAAAACAACAAAATATTAAGGCCAGGTTGCACTTATTTTGAATATTTTTGAACCTCTGGAAATACACAAATACGAGTATAAAAGAGAAATTATTAATATTGACCATATGATCAACCGCGGGTAAAAAATAAAACATGATATAACTTTAAGATTACTTAATAAAAAAAATCCCGAATCTGACCCTAACTTACGATTTCAAACGTGTTCATCTACGAGATTACATCACGGAAATATTTGAAAGTTACATAAAATAATAAAGTTTGTTTCTTAAAAGGGTCAGACAAAAAACAAAAATCTTGAATAGTTACTATGTTTTTTTTTATAAAATAATATCACTGTTACAGAGCCGCGAAATCGACATAGACCCAGGCCAGTACCTATAAAATATTGTACGAGTTACGAGATACGGTATACTCGTGACTGCAACCAGCTCTTAATAGCAACAACTTAGTCTCAAACCATAAATCTGACGAAAACGCACTAAGATGTTAAATCCTTAATTGTTGTTCGTACTAAAATGTTACAACGCGTCATAATATTAGCATAGGAACACTTTTACTGGAGTACTAAAATTGTTACGGCTTTGCAAAGTATCGGGGACAGTCAAGATTCCAAGGATTGGAAGGGTCTTGTCATGTCAAGTGTGGGTTCACCAGTACCCTCGCCTCTTCGTGAATGCTGAGGGTCCTCGAGTCGGAGTACGAGTGTCCATTGAGAAAGTTAACATTTGCGATGTAGGCACTTCACGTTTATGATCTGGTTTTGGATGATATTTTTTGGTAACACTTGTGTTTTCAGATTTTGCTTTCTGTTATTGGATAAGTGTTGCTAGTTATTCAGTTAATGATTTTGATAATCTTATAATCTTTTATTAATCGATTTGTGTACTTCTGTTTGTGTATCTAATACCTATTATAATTATTTCAGTGTCATGGGCAACCTTGTTCTAAGTTGTATACTTACCTAATATTTTGAATTAAAAAAAACCTCGTACTTATCCGTCTGATTTTTCATTGCAATGAAACTGGTTAGTATCATACGTGATTTAGTTTTCTGAGAAATATTCAAGTCAGAAGTTAGTGATAGCATGACGAGTGACAGGGTAGAATGGAAGAAAAAAACGTATTGCGCCGACCCCAAATAAGATGGGACAAGGGCAGGAAGAAGAAGAAGAAGATTCAAGTCAGGTCTAGGATTCTGTAATCTACATCGTTGTGTGCAAATAAACGACTTATATTATTTTCTTCTTATTTTTTTTTTATTAGTTATGGATAGGCGTTTGACTTCTATCTCACTTGATGGTAAGCGATGATGAGGCCGACGATGGAGCACGTTTGCCTAGAAACAACTTCCTCCCTTCAACCCTTTTATCTGCAACAGTGCTCCAATACAAACAAAAATTTACACCCCCACTGTTTTTTTTTTTTTACCAGCCATCAACGTACCTTCAACCAGCACTCATTATCACAATAATTTAACATTGCAAAATGGTCCTTCGAGCCGGATCTATTCACTCTTGACTTATTTACTTATGTTTCTTCTTTGCTCGCTATAAAGGCTAGTGTAGTATTTGCTTAAGTGTTTTTATGCTTTATATCGATTTTAACTCTGGAAGTAAGGGACACAGCATCTGTAAAACAGTCTATTTTAGTTGTATAAATATAAATTACCTTGCCAACTGGTGACCAGTGTGGAACTAGGTTACCGCGGAGTTTTGCAGCCGGTTTGTGTTAGTTTGAATAAACTTTTCACTTTATAAATTGAAATGAATCTAATTATACACTATGTTTTCGTATATATATTACATACACTACAATCTCCTAGGCCTGACGCGGTTTAAGTTTTACGGTTTGAAAGTAGTTTGGTTCCGTGTACATAGGTATTGTTACAGGATGTTTTTTTTTATCGATGGTTAAAAATCATCCAAATGACATCCCCCGCCCTTGGGCGGTGCGGGAGATAGTGTCAGACTCTTACTGACTAAAAAACCCACCCTGATCCTTTAATTTGCAACTTAGGTATTACTCTTAAAATGCATAATGAAAATGGAAGAAGCCATTGTCTCCTGAAATACAGACACTAGGTTAGGTGGCCCACTAGTCAGGGATTCGCTTATTTTCACCCAGTGTTGTATTTTTTATTGTTGATAGGTTTACGCTTGACAACTTCCTCACCTGATGGAAAGCAACAAAAAAAAAAGACTTGTACTTATTATTATTATTTCAATGTCGTCCTATCAACTGTCATGCTATCATTTCTAAAGGTTTCACAGTATATTCATAGCATTGAAAAAAAAAAAAATTGGTCCAATTCCGCAAAAAACATTAAGGTTACCCATTGACAGCTACTCGATAGGAAAGCAGTAAAAATCACAATCACAGAAACACGTTTGTACTGACTGCGTGCTTTCATCTTACTTAGAAGCACTTATCTATCGGTTAGTACAACAAAGTAGATACTAGGACCTCAACGTCTTTAAGGCTATTTGAAACTGTGTAAGTATTCGTACTTACTGCCAGGGTTGCCAACTGTTTTTTAAAGAAAAATAACGTATCATAATTTTTTCGTACGAAAAAAGTCTGAAAGATGAAAAAAAAAGGATTATTTTTGTTTATTTATTTGTTCCTTCTCTTGAAGATATTTTTTATGTGTTTCTAGTACCTACAACATGTTAACAGTACTCATTAGGTACATTTTTAGAAACATATTCGAATTCCATCGTAGAAGCATCGATAATATTAGTTCAGTAATTATTCATATTATGTGTTTCATTTTACGCATCACAGTAAGGAATGAAAGTAGAGTGTTATATTGTTGTGTAACATTTACCAAAAATAAAGTAAGATACGTTATTAAAATGATATTTTTTTTTTGCAAATAAGTTTTAAAAAACACTTTTACACGTCTTTTTTAGTTCAAACTAGATGAGGCCGGCTATGTTTGGCAACCCTACGTACAGCTTCTACCTGTCTTGGAATGTCTGGATAAACGTAATAATTAACGGATAGTAGGCTGTTGGGTTACTTTATTTGACTATCCCACTTTTATTTGATGTTTAATGAGTTATATTGTCTTTTGTCCCACAAATGTCACTGACAGATTTAACTTGAGAAAATACACTCAAAACTTAAACGTGGATGTCTCATAAATATTCTCTGTTAGATCTTCGTAAGGACGTTCATCAAAATTGGAAGTACTCTACATTATAAATTGCTCAAATATTTGTTCTGTTCCCAAAATATCTTTTGTCATAAAATATATTATTAGATCTACAATGTCGTTAAAAGCATTCTTGAGAGGAACGACAATTTCCTTATAACCCAGTGATATAATGATATGTGTGAACTGTGTGTTATCTACATTTATTCATTATGTTTTCGGCTGTAGGTGCACCTATCTGACTCTGTGTTACCCAGTAATTCCGAATCACTTAAGAGCGCCCAACTTGTGACGGCTTCCCATAGAATCGCTCTTCGTGATTATGACGTTATTACAGTTCTTTCTCTAGATATTTGGATACGCAAATATCTTGTAATTATTATCTAGGTTTCTATTGAAAATAAAACCTAAATTTGTGTAAAAATAATCCAGTAAATATCTTCGAAAATCTGTTATTATGCTTGAAAATTAACTCTTCATAATGTACTCACCAATTAAAAAGTGAAGAAACAAAAAAATAAATCATTTACGGAAACCTTGCAAATTAAATTGAGATTTTGAATGACGAAAATTTCTTCTAAAAACCTTTTAGGTTTTTTAAATAAAACCCGTATTACCTGAAAAAAGTTTTGTGAAATATTCAAGTGAAAGACGGAAGTTACCGAATGCCAAACGAGAGTTCAAGCGTTCTCTCTTCTCGTTGAATGAAACCCAGCTCATGTTGATGATAGACGGACAGAGAAGGGTCCTCTTAATGCTTCTCTTAGATGTACCGCTAAAACCGGTCTCGCGCTGAACAAATATTTGTTCCGGTCTCGGAATGTCTTGATTGAAGCTCATGTGAGCATAGATTATATCAAATTACTGAACCTGCCACAAAAGGGAGGATATAAAGTGTAAAGTTACTGATTTTTGGCCGTATCCGCTACATTTTTTGAGAAAGTACGTTTTTTGTTTTCCCTTTTACCATCGGCGAGTGTCTTTTGTTGTTAACGTCTCTACGTCTGCCACATCATCGCTTACCATCAGGTGAGATAGTGGTCAAACGCGAGCCAGTCTACACTTAATATTATAAAGAGGTAAAGTTTTTTTTTTTTTTTGTTTGAGGTAATCTCTGGAAGTACTGGTCCGATTGCTAAAATTTTTCGAGTTTCGAGTGACGTTAGCTATATTTTATGTACGCGGGCGAAACCGCGGGCAAAAGCTAGTTAATAAATAAAACAAAAAAGTTGTTAACATCTCTACATCTTTAAGCATTTTGCCTCGTCGTTCTTATCGTACATCGAATGACTGGAATAATTTGCCTGCTGCGGTCTTCCCGTCCGATTATAATTAAAGTATCTTCAAGGTTAGAGTGTGTGTAGTGAGGAAAATTTACCTTTCGAAATTTTTATATGCTAGAGACATACCTATGCTTCAATACTACCTCAATATGTATTATATACTAGCTTCTGCCAGCGGCTTCGCTCGTGTGAAAGTAGGATTCTAGGTTCAAACTTTGAACCCCTGTTTCATCCCCATAGGGGGCAAATTTTGGAAAATCGTTTAGTGCTCGCCTTGACCAATGGGTAGCTCGCTGTCCAGCCGTCCGGTAACTGTCCGGACCAAGCCCAAGTCGTCGACAGCGCACGCTGTTCCCGCGCGCCTCAAGGGGTTGTCAGCAACAGCAGGGGCCCAGCCGAGTCGAAGCCTACTGGGGCCAGAGTTATCCGAAAGGGCGCTCGAGTCCCGGTATGAAGGCTTGAAGGAACGAGATGGGTTTTTTAGTCAGTAAGAGTCTGACACTATCTCCCGCTCCGCCCAAGAGCGGGGGTTGTCATAAGATGATTTTACCATCGAAAAAAAAATGTCTTAAAAGGAAACCTTGCGCTAAATTTCAGGCTCCAAGTCTTAGTAGTTTCAGCTATGCGTTGATATGTAAGTCTGTCAGTTTCTCCTTTTATACATAATTATAGATTATGTAAGACGCTAGAACATAAGACAAAGTTTTGTTCACTGGACTGTAAATTGGAAACCAAACCGCAGGAAGTTATATGGCCTTAATACGTTACTTAATCTTGAAGGAAGTCAGGTTAAAAAAGATAATGCTTTTTTAGCAGCTTACATGGCTTCTTATAGTAAGACGTGGTGGAACCAAAAATACAAAGGAATAAAGTCAATTAGGAAATTAGGTTGAATGTTATGGAAAGTGAACGGAAAGGAGTATGAACCACAGAATGAAGAATATTATAAATCTAACAAAAAATATCACAGAGTAAAAAAAATATATATTTTATTTTAGATATTTTTATACAGAGAAACAATGAATGACTGATGATGACTGGCCTGTTGGTCTAGTGGTTAGTGACCCTGACTGCTATGCCGGAGGTCGTGGGTGCGATTCCCACCCAGGACAAATGTTTGTGTGAGGAGCATAATAATTTGTTCTGTGTCTGGGTGTAATTTATCTATAATATGTATGTATTTAGAAGTATATAAGTATGTTTATCAGTTGTCTAGTACCCATAACACAAGCTCTGGTTAGCTTGGGACTAGACGGCGTTGTGTGATAGTTGTGGAATATTATTATTATCTCCTTTATTTTTCATTTGAACATATTATTTTACATTTTTAAACATTTCTTAAAAAAAAAAATTAAAAAAAAAACATTTAAAAATATAAAAAATTATTATTATTATTATTATTATTAATGAATAGTTACAATATAAAACATAGATTACAAAGGTAAAATAACATAATATCAATATTGCTTGCAAAGCTACTCGCATATTAGCTGTGGGATACGACATAAAATGACTAGGATGATAAGTAGTGTGCCAATTAAACGTATTTTCTTTCTTTCTTTCTTTCTAGTACTGCAGAAATTATAATGCAGAATAATTAATTATAATAAGTATCGTATGATCAAAAAAGAACTGACTTATGTATATTAGACTTAATTAGATTATGTTGTGCACTGGATCCTACCCTCAAATAGAATAGAATAGAATAGCATTTATTCGGCGCAAGCAACACACTAAACAACAACATAAAATAATAATAATAAAAAGAGTACAGACATACACACAGACAGACAGTTCTCTCTCTGTAACTCAAAGTTTTGCTGGGAGAAAACTCATTGCTGATTATGCTCGCCTTTGTACGTGATCTGTCTGTATCTCCATGTCATGTTACGTCCTTGTGTACAATAGAGAAATAAAGAAAGAAAAATAAATAAAGACACAAAATAAAATAAAACAAAATTACGGTAAAGAAATAATGTCAGGTCACATAACAGTGCATGTATGTACGTCCGTGGCGTTGGCACTTGCGGGTCGAGCTTGACAAATTGGAGTACCAGGATTATCCTTCCAATGTGCTATATTACGAGATCCGGTGAGAATTATATCGCAGCAATCGACTACCACGCTTTGTTTCATTACCCCGACATTTTTTAAACGGTCCCGCAAAATTTTGAGCTGGATTATACCAAGGGATTATTTTCATTTTCTGTGGTTTAATACGCGACATTTGTTTTCGCGCCATTTTTGACACGCGGTATTTGGTGGGACGTTTTGGATTTATTTTATTTTCGCACAGGATTGGTAAATTTTATTACAATTCCAGCTTTTGATCTCGGTATCATTGGCGTGATTTGGTACGGTCATATGAAGTGAAGGGATAAAACGAATGTTAGTAAAAGAGTCATGAGTGTTCATGTGAATGGATGGATAGGGAAGATGAATGCATTGTGTAAGGAGTGATATGAAAGAAAAGAGAGTCAGGAAGATAAGGATGATCATTGGCGTGATTTAAATAAGTCCTGTAATCATTTGATTATAAATATAGTTTTTTTTTTTTATTATTATTGATAGGCTCCTCCACCTGATGGTAAGCTAGTCTCAAATCTTGATTTAAGTTGTTGAAACCTCTACGGTCCGGACTAAGCGTTTCGCCTCGTCGTTTATACCGCGTACGGCGAAGGACTGGAACAGTTTGCCTGCTGCGGTCTTCCCGTCCGATTATAATTTGGGTGTCTTCAAGGCTAGAGTAAATAGGCTCTTAATAAACTAGTGCGCCTCACCATCAAAGATTGCATCGCTACTTACCATCAGGTGGGATCGCAGTCAAGCGCTAGTGTATCTCAATTAAAAAAAAAGTTCCTGTGTCCCCTAGATGGGGTTCCAGTCTAGGGCTTGCCTTGGTAATGTTCAGGATCCCTTCAGAGCGTGTGGCCGATCCAATTCCATTTGCGGCATTTGATCTATCGGTCGATCGAGGTTTCACCGCAGCCTCCCCACAGATCTACATTGACGATTTTCTCGTGCCAGTAGTTTACACCGAGATACGGCAAAGACAGCGGTTGATAACGACCTGGAGTTTATGCGAAATGTCTTTTGTGACCTTGCACGTCTCACACTCATACAGCAATATTGTTTTGACGAGGTTCACAAATAGCGAATAAAAGATGAATGTCCGTTTCTTGATGACAAACACCCGAGCTTGTAATTTATATTATGATATGATCGATAATACCCAAAAATTTGTGATATACGTATAAATGACAGCCGATTTTTCAGCGTTTTATCCAGGAAAAATGGAAAATCCGAAATAAATGTGAGGCGTGCAAGAGTGTGTTTTCGGTGTAATTTATAAGCGGGGAGCGATATGAATAGAAAGCGAATATGTTTTAAGTTTATGGCTGGGAGCTTAGATTTGGGTGAAAAATATTTGGAACATCTTATCTTTGTGCCGGAATTTCATAACGTTTGATGGTTTGTTTTGGTAACAGAATCAGAAGTAGGGAGGTTTTTTTACCACATTTTTTGTATAAATTAGGGGTCTTTAGGTCCAGAGTTGATAGTTTACTACTAGGCATCCATATCATCTTTTACTATGTCGTAAAATAGTGGCCTAGTGCGAATGTATCAATACCTAATCATCTATAATATAAAAACGAATCGCTAAATATGTTGCTAAGCGCAAATCTCGAGAACAACTAAAACTGATTTCGCTAATTCTTTTTTTGTTGTGTTTATTATTGTGAGGCAGTGTAGGGTAGAGTAGGGTAGTGTAGGGAAGAGTTGGGTAGAGTAAGGTAGAGTAGGGTAGAATAGGGTATAGTAGGGTAGAGCGAGAGCGAAGCCCCGGGCAAAAGCTAGTATATAAATAAGAATGAATCCCTATTTCCCTTGGTCACGTCATACCGCGTAAAAGGCTGGACCGAATTTCGCAATATTGTTATTTGTATTTTTTATTGTCAGAAAACCATACTACTACGAAAAAAAAAATGTGCAGAAAACCACAGAAATTCCCGCGTTTGTCAGTTCAGTGCTAAGACAGGATAACGTTTGTTGTGTCAGCTAGTAATAAATAATATTCTATACACAATAATGAATAGATGAGTAGGATGCAGTCATTTATTTTCACAGACCGCTTCTCATTGCTGTAAACATTAACCAACCAGCAATTTGCATAATCCTGCCGTAAAACTAAAAAAAATATAATTCACGTACCTAACGCTTCATCTTACACTTTACCCCATCTTAATATTATAGACGACATGTCGTTTGTATAAAAATGGCCGGCGAAAGCCCCGGATAGGGTCTCACAGGAAATGAACCGTGGACTTTGCGCCCCTAATGTTGGAACACGCCAGACCCTGCCATTTAGAATCTACACATTATAAAAAAATTGGAGTGTCTGCTTGTAATATTGAAATAACCGTCTTTTACTACATGCATTTGAATATATATACGGTACATACACCAAAATAACATTTTTTACCATTTTTGTCTGTCTGTCTGTTTGTTCCGGCTAATCTCTTAAATGACTGGACCGATTTTGACGGGACTTTTATTGGCAGGTATCTGATGTAATAAGGAGTAACTTAGGCTATACGCGAACGAAGTCACGGGCACAGCTAGTTAATAGATATAAGAATAGCTGTATCTGTTTGTTATCTGTACTTTTATTTTAGAAAAAATAAATTCAAAATCCTGTAGCCCACGCAAACGAAGTCGCAGGCACAGCTAGTTACAAATATATTTCACACATCGTCACTTCCAAGAACAGACTACGAGGAAACATTTTCCACTCATACTTACGTATCTCCTACATCATTTATATTCATCAGGTATTACATTTGACAACCCTATCTTGGTACTACATTTTCTCAGAACTTCATTTTCCATATTTTTGCTGGGTTTTAAAATAGATCTGACTCCCTACCACGAGTTCTTAATGCGATCCATTTTACTGTCAAAGGAGAAAGAGGGATGGAGATGGATATATATATACCCTGTATCCTGGTTGGTCTAGTGGTTAGTGGCCCTGACTGCTAACGCCAGGGGTCGTGGGTTCGATTCCTACCCAAGACAAATGTTTGTGTGATGAGCATAACGAGCATAATCATTTGTTCTGTGTCTGGGTGTAATTTATATATTTAGAAATATAAAAGTATGTTTATCAGTTGTCTAGTATTCATAACACAAGCTCTGCTTGGCTTGGGACTAGACGGCGTTGTGTGATTTATTAATCTACACTAATATAATAAAGATTTTATTAATCTACACTAATATAATAAAGAGGCAAAGTGTTTTTATGTTTTTTTGTTTGTAGGAGGTATTCTCTGGAAGTGCTGGTCCGATTGCTAAAATTTTTTCATCGATAGTAAGACGCTTTATTCCTGAGTGACATAGGCTATATTTTATGTACGCGGGCGAAGCTGCGGGCAAAAGCTAGTAAATTATATTTTTCAATATTTCAATAAAAAAAAAACATTATTATTATTTATTATCCCTCTTTCTCACTCAGACGACTGACATTTTAACACGTAATGATATGCCCTGACATTCCAAAGGGATGATGTTAAGACACATTATAAGATTCATGTTAGACTCTATTAAAATTATCATTCGAAAATATAGCTGTAGACACACGCGAACCCTTCAGGATGACACTTGAACAGACTAATTTCAACTCTATTGATGAGATCAGTAAGATAATTTTAGTTCGACGTGTGAAGGGTTAATTTGGTAAACTGTTTACGCTAATACAAGGCTCGGGGACCGGTTGCTCTCGTTTTATTATTTACCTGCACGCACACCCTGTCTTTTCTTTTCCTTTTTAGGGTTCCGTACCCATAGGGTAAAAACGGGGCCCTATTAATAAGACTTCGCTGTCTGTCTGTCCGTCTGTCTGTCACCAGGCTGTATCTCAAGAACCGCGATAGCTAGACAGTTAAAAATTTCACAAATTATGTATTTCTGTTGCCGCTACAACAAGAGCAGTAATGGCTCCGACTTACGAGTTGTAGGTCACGGGTTCAAACCTTGCCAGGCGCGTTACTTTGTGTAATATATTTATTTATTTACCACTGCTTTCAAACCGGTAAAGGAAAACATCGTGAGGAAACCAGCATGTCCTAGAACCCTCTCCCCTTTCTTTCCCTCTACCAGAGGGGAGGCCTGAGTCATAGCAGTGGGAACACTAAAAAGGCCGATTATGCTATGCTATTATAACAACAAATACAAAAAATAAAATAAATATTTAAGGGACAAACTAAAATAAAAGAAATATTTAAGGCAAAAAACGAAATAGTTTTTTTTTTTTTTGCCGCTTTTTTCTACAGACGGTACGGAACCCTGCGTGCGCGAGTCCGACTCGCACTTGCCCAGTTTTTTTTTTTTGTATACATCTCGTTGCCCTAATGGTTTATTTGGTCGACTTTGAACGTGAGCTAGTTACGGTTTGAATTAGTTTTTTACTCTGTGGTTTTGAGATTGCGTTGATTTTACGAAATCGATCCGGGTTTCTTGAAGAAACATTGGCAGTTGTGTTCCTTTTCTGTTTGTTTATGTGGTTGGTTGATGTAGGAAGTTGCTATAAATGTTTGACTAGCTTCTGCAGGGCTCGATCAAAGGGGAGGGGGGGGGGACAAGCCGGGCATTTGCCCAGAGCGCCGAAACATAGGTGTTGTTTTGGTCAGTAAAAGTCTGACACGCTCTCTCGCTACCACCTTCAAACCTACTTCAAGTTGGATAGTGGAAATATTTAAAACTTAAGACTCATGACTTATATGGTTTTGTGCATTGTGTTTATTTAATAAAAAGAGTTAAAGTTTGTTTTTTTTTATTTTCTTGTTTGTAGGAGAAAATTTTTGGAAGTACTGGTCCGATTGCGTACTGGTCTGATTTTATGTGCGTGTAAAAGGCAGTGTGTATATAAAGGACGGCGAAAATTATCTTTGCCCGGAGCGGCTAAATCACAGAACAGAGATGATTCCTATGTTCTGTGGGCTAAATAGCTACATCAGACCCTGAGCTTCTGTCAACGGTTTCACCGTCGTGTACACTTATGACCTATTTCAGGACTGGATCTACCCGAGTCATCAGCATCATTACAGCCGAATGATGTCCACGGTTGGAATTAGGCGGACGTTCCTCACATCCATCGCATTCCCGCGATTCTCACTAGGTCATCGGTCCTCCTTGTGGAAGTCCTTCCAACACTGTGTCTTTTTGTGCGCGGTCTCCACTCCAGAACCTTCCGGTCCCATCGATCATCTGCCCTGTGAGCAATGTACTATAATGCACTGCGACCCGTGTGCCTTGTCCTTATCCGATGAACTGTTTGACCGTGAAAGAGTAACAAACATACATACACACATACAAACTTTCTCCTTACTATTATTTCCAATTGCTACAGTCCCGATTTTTAGGGGTCTTGGGACGCGTCGGATTTGCACCAGATCGGGATGCTAAGTGTCCCGATAAACCAAGAACCCTGAAACTCAAAGAGCGACTGAAGAAGTCTGGGTTTTACTCAGTAAAAAATTTGACACGCCCCCTCATTCCGCCCCAGAACGGAAGAAGTCATTGGATGATTTCCAAGTAAAAAAAATCAAAAACAAAAAAAAAAAAATCCTGATTTGTTTTACCATCTGTCCTGATTTTTATCCAAACAGACCTGGCAACACTAGTCATGACTCTCAGCATCGAGGATGAACGACGCCAGGAGGAGGAGGTTGAAAACTAACCCTGTATTTTAGTTCTAGACAGAAAACAGTAATTTCAGACACAGAACCTGACACATGTATGTTATTTATGAGCTTGACTAACAAAATTGTTCTCAGACATCCTCACAAAGTTAAAGCCACAATAAATATGTACAAACTACATACAAACACTTTATTACCCTCAAACACAAAGTTTCTGCGTTAAGTCGCCAACTTAATCGAACTTAGGTATTACGACTTAGTGGCTTTAGTACGAGACAAGATTGACCAAATATAATGTTGGAAGTGGGAGTTAAGATGTTGGCATGGCAACACCGTGCGGTGACTGTCGGGCCGCACAGAAAAAAGGTACAAATATCGTAATCATCTAACATCTAGAAATAAAGATATCCGCATTAGAACCAGGTTCTGGAGTGGCGACCGTGTACCCGCAGACGCAGCGTTGGAAGGCCTCCTACAAGGTGGACCGATGACCTGGTGAAGGCTGCGGGAATCCGATGGTCGCGGGACGCGCAGGCTCGTTCAATATGGCGACACTTGGGGACGCCTGTGTCCAACAGTGGACCTCTATCGGCTGATATGATTATGATGTTGATGAAATATCTATTATATATACCTGTTTTTTTTTTTATTAATTTAATTAATGATTTATACACATACAAGTACAGAGGCGAACTTAATGCCTAAGGCAATTTCTACAAATCCACCTTTGGCCTTTGACATTTGTTTTCTTTATTTTTCATGAAAAAAGTTGATGACATAATTTATTTATTGTTTAAGCTCATCAACAATGATTAATACTAAAATATTACAAAGAATTTTACAATACATTTATAATTATATTATAATTATTATTATTTCTAATTACAAGCACTATTAATAACACAAGTTCTGCTTAGCTTGGGACGGCGTTATGTGATAGTTGTGGAATGTTATTATTATATTATTATTAAATAATTAAATTATATTATTCATCAATCAGTCCAACAGTATTCGCGCTAAGGTAATCACTGCATTGAGCCACTACTTGTACAAGTAGTGAATAAGTTAAGTCAAAGTTTCAGTTTAAGCCGAATTTAGGCCCGCACTTGACAAAGTCGAATTCGATTAAAATCATGCAGATATTGGGTAGTTTTAAAAGGGTTCGATGTGGTTTGCGGTGTCTTAGAGAAATACTGTCGGTGATGGGATTAACGGTAATAGACTTAATTACTTTTAATTTTGAAAGAGATTTTAGGGTTATGGACTTTCCTTGTTACTACGTAGTTTATAGTCTCGGCGAAAATCAAGCCAATAACTTCTTAAAAAGTAAAAAATTAAATAAAGGTGATTTTAACAGATTGAAATTAGAATGTGAACGTTTCTTAAAAAAAAAAACTAAATTTGTTGACTTGTCAGGTTGCCTTTTATTATTTAACCAGCCAGCACTCAAGTTCAAATTTCGACTAAACCCGAACACATAATCGAAGATAGCCGAAGCCGAATGAGCAACGTCGCGACGTCCAATGACCGATCAGCCCCTATTCCGTTATACGCAACATAAACTAAACGTATAATCGACATGGCAGTGTGTCCGGGTAGATGGGAGTGTGTCCAGGGACATTGGCAGCCTCACGTTAAGGCGAAAATTACTATGAATGGGGTCATAAGGTTTTGTGTCTAGACTGGCCAGTTTAAATGAGACTGCCAACACCAGTTCACTGGTTTTTGAGAGCTTGATGGCTATTTGTCGACCTTTAAACATTTTAGCTCAAGTTGAAATTTATAGTGAATTTAGACGTGATTTTGATGGAGACAGATAGAGATTAGAATTTTGACATTTCTTAAAATAATAATTAATTGCGTATCAGGCATTTGATTTGAGAAACCAAGGGTTTTTGCTATTCGTTCGTTCTCTTTTAAGCACCATCTCACCTGATGGTAAGCAATGATGTGGTCGACATTGGAACACGCTTGCTTAGAAATATCCTACGACTATTCGCGGTTAGTATTTGAATCAAAGCTTTGTCTAACCCGCACAAACTGCATAGGTATTCATAACAATCAATTGATGAATAAAAATTAAACAAACCATGAATGAGATCATAACCTAGGCGAAAAGTAAGGAAATATAATGAAATTCCTTAACCAATAAAACTGTCATAATGCCAAAGAAAAAAGAAAACAGAATTCTAATGAAAGCCTAACCAGAAACATGAGCAAGAAGAAAAAGTACCTATTTCCAAAAACATGCCACAAAGCTAAAAGGCAAAACTTTTCGCCCACACACAACCAGTTTGGCAGACCTCTATCCCCGCTCAAATTTACCGTAAAAGTTCTATTTATGGAGCAGAAACCAGGAGTTTGAGGGGTTTAGAGATCCTGGTCACATGTGGCAGACAGTCAGGTCGGAATTATAGGGCCTTTATCCTTTAATTGCGTCTATAATTAAGTAGCTTAGCAACCGCCTGTGTTTGAGGCCTGTCGGGGATTCTGACAGGCGATAATTGGACGCCATTTTATTAGTCGTATTTGTTGTGATCCGTTCGATTCGCTTTTTGCACGTTTTGGAGTGATACTTAGGTGGCATTCATACGGGTTATTGTAAACTCGTCACACTTATTTTCTACTGTAGTTACAGGCTGCAGTTTTTTTTTGTGGTTCTATGTAAAAGGCTATTTCGACTATTATTTGGACGCTTGAATCTTTGTAACGTGACATTTATTTAATTAAAATTAAAGGTTTCTTTTTTGTGGGTAAAAATCATCAAAATGACATCCCCCGCCCTTGCGCGGAGCGGAAGATAGTGTCAGATTTTTACTGACTAAAAAACCCACCCCGTTCCTTCTTGCCTTTCATACCGGGGTTGAGTTACCTTTCGGAGCTAACCCTGGCTCCAGTAGGCTTCGCCCCAGCTGGGTTGCTCCTGACAGCTCCTTGAGGCGCGCGGAAAATTCAAGGGTTCAGTGACTCTTACGTTACCTATTCAAAGATCATCATCATCATCATCATCATTTCAGCCGAAAGACGTCCACTGTTGCCCCCAAGTGTCGCCAACACGACCGATCATGTGCGTCTCGCATCCACCGCATTCCCGTGACGGTCGTCGGTCCACCTTTCTGGGAGGCCTTTCAACGCTGCTTATTCTGGTGATGTGAAGAATTAATAAGGCGTTACGGTAATAAACCCTAGAAAATTCAAAATAACACGTGTTCGAAATTTAAAAAAAAATTGTTGAACCCATATTACAATTTATTTTCAAGGTCTATAAACCTGGAACAATTAAACACCTCACGCAAAAGTTACATCACTTGGTTCTAATCGATTATTCGGTCGAATCCGACACAGGATAATTAACTCTATCTCAAGATAATTAAGAATTATTTTTAAAAGTTGAATGGACCGTGTTGTAACGTTTTACGATCGGGACGTATTGATCGTGTGAATGAATGCTGACACGAACATTCTTGATACTTATATCTGTTTTTGGTTGAATTTGAAACTGGAATAAAGTCTGTGGTGTAGTGAAGGAGATTGCGATGCGATATTCAAAATGGTGGATTGTGTGAGGATGTTATGAAAGTAAAGGGCATCCAGTGATAACGAGACAGTGGAGATAATGTATTGGAAGAGAAAAATTTATCATGCAGACCCCAAAGAAACATGTAACCAAGGTAGGAAGATCACCGTAGGCGTAGGCTTGCGGACGAAGAGCAATGGGTAGCTTGCCGTCCGGCCGTTCGGTAACCGTCCAGATTGAGCCTCATTCGTCGGCAGCACGTAGTGTTCGACGCGCTCATCAATGTGATGCTAGCAAAACCGTAGGGGCCTAGCATGGTCGAAGCCTACTGGGAACATGAATTGATTTCCGAAAGGGAAACTCGGGGTCCTGAAATGCAAGCCAAAGGAGGAACATAGGTGTGGTTTTAGTCAGTAAAAGTCTGACAAGCCCTCCTGCTCCACTCTAGAGTCATTGCGCATTTCACCTTAAAAGGGTAAGAAGATGGTTTGCGGGATTGTCCGAAAAACTTACCGCGGCTGTGGAACGCAAGTTGGTTTTACTCAGTAAAAGACTCTCTCTCTCGCTACACCCAGAGTGGGAGGAGTTATTTGATTTTACGCTTTAAAAAACAGTAGGAAGATGGCGAAATTCTTGATACTATCGCAAGGTCCTTGGAAAGTCCTTAAACAGATATAAAAAAATGAATGAATAAAATTCTCTTTTATGCAGTCGATAAAAAAATATGATATCACTGATTTCTCCTGCTTCAATAAAAAAAGAAGACGCAATTACTTTTTATTCTCCATAAAATTCTCTTCATTTCAAATGTACCTAGTCTTTAAAATAATATAGCGTTTTGTTATTGCAGTCTTCTTTACTATAGGTACTTACCTGGAAAAATGTTCTCGAAATGAACCTCAAACTCAGAGCATTTATTTCAATAAAACCATTTCCAGGCACTTTTGAATTGTCAAGGTCTGTTAGACAGAAAAAGAAAAAAAAATCTTTAAAAAAAGATGGGTATCTAGGTTTCAATACTGTGGAGGGGAAATGTGCAAGAAACTCTATGGGCTCTCTTTTAAATCAATTTTTGAGTTTCAAAATGGTTACATTTTTAATGTTGACTTTAAACTTATACATATTTGAGGACGAAGATGTAGAATTATGACGTTATAAACGTAAATAAGAGTATGACACATCAGCAGAATTACACTAATTAATATTACAAAGACGAAATTATGTGTGTATATATATATTCCACAACTATCACGCAACGCCGTCTAGTCCCAAGCTAAGCAGAGCTTGTATTATGGGTACCAGACAACTGATAAACATACATATATATTTCTAAATACATACATATTATAGATAAATTACACCCAGACACAGAACAAATGATCATGCTCATCGCACAAACATTTGTCCTGGATGGGAATCGAACCCATGACCTCGGGCATAGCAGTCAGGGTCACTAACCACTAGACCAATAGGCCAGTCAAAGTATGGAGGTATGGGCACACGGGCAAACCATGTCCTGTAATGGCTGGACTGGAAATACTGGAATACATTCGATAGGCGTTTTTACTTGGAACTCAAAAATACAAAGTCAAAATAATTTTATTTCACATAGGCCTACATCTAGCTTCTAACTGCATGGTTCCAATTGATCGATTCCTGTAGAGAAGAACCGGAAAGAAATTCTATGCTTACTCTTTAAATGTTGATGATTGGTTGTGCAATATCTCCTTATTACAATATTAATTAGTATGAGAGTACAGTGTAGACCGGTCAACTTTGTACCCAAATGCACAATTCAAATACGAGTAAGGTTGGTTTTTATTTTAATATCGTGTGTATTCTATTTCCACATGAAGAAAATTCCAAAATGCAAAAAAACGCGTCCCGCGTGCGTATTCCTCGCATTACAATAAATCTATCGTCCATCTCAACAAGTAGTATGAGATGGACATTTGCGGAGGTTATGCGTGCGGAGCAAAACCTCATGCGTGATGAAATCCGCACGATATTAAAATAGTACATACAACATACAAGTGTATAATGTTGGTGATTACCATCGAGGAGGGTAATCGCCAATGTTCACGTGTATCATACGACGTTTTTCGACAAACTTGAGACAAAAATTTTGCAAATTAATGAATTATTGCTTTAACAGCAAAACATTTTTTTTTTTTTGTATTATGGCGGCAAAAAATTGTTCTTTTTTCTTATGCGTGCGCATCCAAAATGGCGGCCGTAGACTAGCTACTCTAGCTAGGCTGTTTAAATAAAAATAAGAATGAGGTTGCTTATGTTTATAAACAGAAAAAATATTTTTATTTTATGAAAAGTTTTATTTATTAAACATGTAATAGTTAAAATAGTTAACCTGTAATTTAAACACAAATTAGCATAAAATAAGCAAGCAAGACACTAATTTGTACTGCAATACCTAATGTATTTTTTTTTTCGAATTTAATGTTTGATTTGAGAACAGAGGTTTAACAAAAAAGGTTAACACTACATTATCACACATGTGCATAATGATAATCAAAAAGTCACAATTTGGTTACAAGTTACTTTATATACCTAAGTGTAGTGCAATAATAGTCACTTTCTGAGCAAGTGTGTCGAAAACTCCCTTTTAACATATACGCGTAACCGCTGGTCTGGTAGTACCTAGTAGGTATACATCTAGAATACCTGTCGAGTGTAGTATTTCATTTAGAGTCGACTAGGGTTATTTTCCGTGAGACTTGTGCTTATTTTCCGCGAAGCTGCGGGTGTCAACAACAACTAAAGTGGGTTATTATGACGAAGGCGCCTGTAGGGCACTGCCCTACTTACTTGTGCAATTGCAGTGTTTTAAATATTTTACTGTTTGTTATGTGTTTCATGTTTATATTAAAAGCGTGAGATGTGCAGGATTGTTTGAAAGAGTTACCGCGGCCCTGAAGTGCTAATGGCAACTGAATCTGATGTTTATATCAAACCGTTTTTTTTATTAAAATTTTCCCACTTTAGGGCGGAGCGAGAGGGCGTATCAGGCTTAAACCACACTATACCATGGTATCAATGTCGTCGTAGTTTGATAAGAATAGGGCCATGGATTGACTTTTGAAAGGGACATCCATGGTCCTAGAATGCAAAAAACAATTGAAGCATGTGTGGTTTTAGTAAGTAAAATTGACACACATTCTCGCTCCAGCCTAGACCGGGAGAAGACATTAGATGATTTCTCATTAAAAAAAAAAACTCAAACCTAAAAAACTGAACACCTTTATGTAATTACCCATATTGGATAATAAATGATTATGATTTAAAACTTACACTAAACTAAATACACAATGCTTATAAAACATGAACACACACAAATATCTTTATTTTTTTCTTTACTATGCAATTGCATACATTCTATAATGTAACGTGGAAGAGTGGAGTCTCCTAACACAAGCGTCTTATTGATAGATGATAGAAATACTCTTTCTTTCTTCTCTTCTCTTTTTTCTTTCTTTATTCTTTCTTTTTTTTAGAAGGATCTCCAAATCATGTATTTCGCTATATAACTAACTAGCGGCCCGTCCCGGCTGCGCACGGGCAATAAATATAGCCTATGTTACTCAGGGTGAATGTAGCTTTCCAACGGTGTAAGAATTTTTGAAATCGGCACAGTAGTTTTTGAGTTTATTAGTTACATAAAAAAATACAAATCTTTCCTCTTTATAATATTATGGTATAGAAAACATATAAATAAAAACAAAATCATATACTCGTATCTTAAACAGCCTAGCATAGCATGCCCAAGTGGATGGCAACCTTTACCCTAATACAGTGAAAGCATTTCCACTGTTTGTGCAAGTCTGTTGTTTTTGACATGGCGTTTGGCTACTTCGTTTGAACCACTCCACTTAGTCTGTGGAACCTTGAAGTTTGACTGGCCAGGCTGAAGCTTACGGAATTATTAATAGATATTTAAGAATAGCTGTATCTGTTGCTATTGTCTACCTTTTAGTATGTTTAAATATGGAAGAATGGAAGAAAAAAACGTATTGCGCCGACCCCAAATAAGATGGCCTAAGGCATTAAGTCCGCCTATGTACTTTTATGTGCATGAAGTATAAATAAATAAATAAATAAATGGGACAAGGGCAGGAAGAAGAAAAAGAAGGAGAGTATGTTTAAAAATATAAACTTATTTTATTACCTATCGTTAAGCTCGCATTTGACCACGATCTCACCTGATGGTAAGCCATGATGTGGCCAACGATGGAGCACGCTTGCCTAGAGGTAACCTATTCAATCTTGATTTAAAGACCTCTAGGTTGCAAATAAAAATAATCTCGCCATGGATCATCAATGGAGTTTTTAAATCGAGAGTGAATATTATTCATTGTGCGTGCAGCTAGGTAGTGGGATTCCTTGCCGGAGTCTGTGTTTCCTGATAGCTACAACCCGGGAATCTTTAAACCGAGAGTGAATAGGTTTCTTCTAGGTAAGCGCGTTCCATCGTCGACCGCATCGTCGCTTTCCGTCAGGTGAGATAGCAGTCAAGCGCGAACCTATCAACAATTTTAAAAAATTGAACAGATTACTTCTAGGCAAGCCTGCTCCAGCGCCGACACTGCATTAGCAAAAATAAAATGTCATAAACTAATTAAAAAAAAAAGTGACATAGTTAGCTCATCATAGTTCCCTCTCCTAGAGAGGAGGCCTGAGTCCCAGCAGTGGGAACATTAAAAAGGCTGATGATGATAATGATAGCTCAAATATATGTGAACTAGGGGCCCTAGAACTTACAAGTTTGTGGTATTCTTCAAAAGATAAAGAGCGACTGAAGACAGGGAACAGGTGCATGTAAGTGGGTAAAAGTCTAAAGCTCTAGCGGGGGTCACGGTAACTCTTTCGAAAAATTCACAGCAGAGGCGTAGCGTAGATTAATTGAGACGCCAAGGCGCATAAGCGAGGCTTTTTCCACATAAATTCGAAAACGGGACAGCGACTGCTGCAACCATGTTCGATCACATCGTCGTTTACCATCAAATAGTGGTGAAATGCGAGCCTATCAGTTATATTTAAAAAAATCGTTCTTAAAAGCTCACACTTCTTCGAGGCCCCTTTGGGTACGAAGTCGTAAGTGATGGGGCCGCTTTGTCCACACCTTGCTACGCTACTGCCTAATATGATATATTTGAGTCTTAGTATTTATTAACAACTAACTGAATTTCGAATAGTTTCAGCGAAAGCTATCTTAATTATCACTATCCAGAATAATGAAAACTACGTAAAAGACTCAAATTAATCGCAATGTTAGTCCACGATCTCAAAGCTACATAAATCAACCTTTAAGACCAAATTATCTCAAAACCGTGGTCCGTTTAGGATGCATGGGTATCCTACGGGGAAGATTCAATTACCAGTCGTCACGTGCCGTAGGGGCCATCAATGTTTAGCGGAGAGACCGTTAGCGATGTGAGGGAGACTAATGGGCTCTCCGTTAAGCTGCTTAGTTTCTATACCTAAGTTAATCTAATATTTATCTACAATATATAGAGTGACTGGTAATTAGTGACCGATATTTATACACGTTACTATACTTATGATTACAAACAACTTTCCCAAAGAAACTTTTTTATACTCATTAGTTTTATCACAATAACAGAACAGCTGTTCGCGCAAAAGTTCTGCGCGCGCGCGCCTGCGACCTCTCAGTTGTTAGCTGCGTAACGCCGTTGCCTCATATACATTAACTACAACAGTGATAGTGCACTCGCGCCTCTTGCAAACCCATCGGTGTATGTCATCAGTGTAGGTACCTACATGTACTGGTTAAATAATATAAGTTTAATAATGAGTATAAAAAAAGTTTCTTTGGGAAAGTTGTAAGTAATCATGAGTACAATCACGTGAATAATTATCGGTCACTAATTACCAGTCACCCTATATAAAAGGAGAAACTGACTGACTGACATATCAACACGCAGGTGACACTACTGGGACTAAGATTATGAAATTTAAAGTTTCCTGTATATCTAGGCGAGGCTAAGAGAGGATTTTATAAAATTCACCCCCCAAGGGGATATTACAGGAGTACAAAGTACCAGCGTAAGGCAACTGCTACGATGTGGCCTGGCATTATGCTGAACTGCAGTGCTATTCTCTAAGAAAACAGCCTTGAGCGCAGCGCTGGCCGCAGCGACGAGTCGAGAACGTAGTACCTTGAGTTTTTTTAATTAATAATCCAATGTATAGGTGTATTCGATTGTTGATGCAATGTACGTATTTGGAGTTCGTCGTTGCGGCCAGCGCTGCGATCAAGGCTGTTTTGTTAGAGAATAGGACGCCTGGACCTATTTGGCGCAGCCGTGAGACACACAATGTTGATGTATTTTAAGTTTCTATACTATAATTGTTATCTCATTGTGTACCTGTGTGCCAAATAAACGTGTTTACTGTCTTTCAAAGTTTGTATGGAGAAACCTAGTTTCATGGGGGCGTAGCCGTTTGCAGAAACTAGTCTATATATACATAAAAGGAGAAACTGAAAAACTCTTAGGAATCCTTTCCTCCCTTAATATCTCTGCACCAGTAATTGAGTGGTTCAAATCATATCTTCGGGGCCGCTCGCAGTCAGTTCGGTCTGGTGAGGATTCCTCAGAATGGTGTGATTTGGCTGCGGGTGTACCTCAAGGTGGCGTCCTCTCTCCTCTTCTTTTCTCTGTTTTTATAAACGCTATCACTAAGGTCCTGACTTCTAACTATCATCTCTACGCAGACGACTTGCAGTTATATCGTCATTTTAAAATAAGTGAACTGGCTGAAGCTGTAGATGCCATCAATTGTGACCTTGAAAACATAAACAAGTGGGCTAAATCCTTTGGACTTTTACTGAATCCGACAAAATCTCAAGCGCTCATTGTTGGTGGCAGATACATGCTCAACCTATTGGATCACCAGTCTCTCCCGCAAGTAGTATATGATTCAGTGCCCATATTGTACTCGAAAAGTGCTAAAAACCTAGGCGTCCATATAGATACCAACCTCTCTTGGGAGGTTCATATTGGTGATGTTAGTAAGAGGGTCTTCTACTCTTTTCAGTCCCTTAAACGTCTCCAAAAATTCTTGCCATTTCATACTAAGGTGACTCTTGCGCAATCTCTTCTTCTACCGCTAATAGACTATGCGGATGTCTGTTTTCTAGATGCAAAGGAGGTTCTTATAAACAAACTCGAGCGACTGCAGAACTTGTGCATCCGCTTCATCTTCGGTCTCCGCAAATATGACCATGTGTCGGAGTTTCGGACCAGATTGAGGTGGCTGCCCATTCGGCGTCGGCGTGATTTCCATATCCTATCACTACTGTTCACTATCCTGCACAATCCTAATTCTCCTCAATACCTCCGTGAACGCTTTGAATACTTCGTTCCGAGGGGTAAACCCTGTCGCACTGCCAATTCTCTTCTTCTTCGTACTCCATTTCACACTTCCAGCCGTTATGATGGCTCTTTCTCTGTCACTGCAGTACGTCTATGGAACTCTCTTCCGCACTCCTTACGTGACAGCCCTTCTCTAGATATCTTCAAGAGGAAACTTAAAGAGCATCTCCTTTCACAATGACATAGTAGGTGTATATATGTATTTGTGTATATATTATAATTATAAGTATGTATTCATATATGTATTTATGTATATATTATGTGAGTATGTATTTATTTTATATATGTAGGAATGTTTATGTATTATTTTATTCATATTATTATTAATTTTAAAATTGTGCACTGGATCTTACCCTCTACTGTGATCTCTCTCTATCACTCAATGGTTTGCTGGAAGAAAACTCAACTTTGAGTTAAGCTCGCCTTTGTACATGAACTCTGATATCCACTTATTTGTTATTTATCATGGTGTACAATAAAGAATTAAATCATAAATCAAGGAGAAACTGAATGACATAAATGTCGTGAGTGCGATTGGCGGCGGTGATCTCTTGCGCCGGGCCTTGGTACAGGCCATGGTCCGGAGCGAGGAGGAGTGGCAGGCGGTCGCCGACTTGGGTGTCTTCAAGGCTAGAGTGAATAGGCGCTTAATAAACTAGTGTGCCTCACCATCAAAGATTGCATCGCTGCATACCATCAGGTGGGGTCGCAGTCAAGCACTAGTTTATATCAATAAAAAAAAAAAAAAATATATATCAACGTACAGCCAAAACTACGTACTCGGCGTCAGAGTAGGGATCGCTTTGCGCATTCCATACATTGGCGAGCCAATCGTCGTCGTCAGGAGGTACGTGCTGCAAGCGAAATGAACGAATCACGAGTGACGTCTATGACGTGATGCGCGGCGAGCCAATCACTGACGCTCCCCGCCCCTGCGCCCCGCCACGTCGCACCACCTAAAGACACCCGATTTTTGACTTCTGCACAACTTGAAGCCAGCGCTCAAGATCCTTTGTGGCAATTGTAGGCGAGCACTAAGGACATTTTGAAAATTGAACTTTTAAGGAAGCAAAAAGTCCCTACATACAAACGAATTTCTCCAAATTCGTTTGTATGCAAAATTTTTTTCTTTAGACCCGCAAAAGGCAATGCAAGGAACACAAGTGGGTTTTAGTCTACACAAGTCTCACACTTGCTGTTGCTCTATTCAAAGCGGGAAAATTTACTCGACAATGATAGGTAACCCAAAAAACGCTTAAAGCAATTACGGTTATAACACTTTGTAGGTACCTTCACAAAATATCTGTTCTCCCAATTACATCAAGTTATATCATACAATCATCATGGAATTCCAATTTTCATTCCATTTATTCCAAGCTTCGTAATTTAATTTATCGTAAACTCTTTGAAAGCGTTTCGTCAATCGTTATGACCTTTTTATTGAAATTATTTTCAAAAGAAGAATTGATAATATTTCAATATTTATCATGGCAACACACTGGCTGAACAGATGGTATTTTTAATTTCTGCAAGAGAAATTTGGCGTCGGTGACGTTCGGGGGACATCGGGAGACATCGGGACGAAGGCAATCGTTCGGAAATAAAGGTCTATTTGCATCTTTGCACCGCGTCTGAATCGAAATTTGTGCTTTGTTTTGTAAATTAAATGAATTTGTAAGATGGTTGTACTTTATATGTACATAGGAATGTTATGCCGTGATCTTGATTAGTAAATGCTTTATTGGTGCAATAATGAGTAGGAGACTGTGAGATTTACGCGATTGTGTTTTTAAGCTTAACTTTCGTGGGAGTATTTAATTCAAGACTAGACAATTCAAAACTATAAATATAAACTAATTTCAAAAGAAATACATACGCACGGAAATTTATTTTTATGGTTTTTTTTTTTAAGTGGGAAATCATTAAAGTAGGCTGCGTCTCTTTTGGACCTTTACGGTTTTACCGAAACCTCTTTGAGGCGCGCATGGAACACTACGCCACAGTTTACTAATTGGATTTTTACAGCTAACAAATTTTTGTATCAGGTCTTTTTTTTTAAGTTGGGAAAATTTTCCAGTAACATCCGCCGCACTTGGGCGGAGCGGGAGATATTGTCAGACTTTAATAGACTAAAACCCCACTTCTCTTCCTTAGTTGCCTTTCGTACAGGGGTCGGGTCTTCCTTTCAGAAACAGATCCTTGACCCCGATAGACTGGACGGGTCTGACTTACTCGTAATTGCAACCACGGTACATAATATACATATATCGTGGTTGCAATTACAAGTAACTGTCTTCGCACACGGGCTACAAAAAGAAGCCGCCATAAAAAAACTTGCCACAAAAAAAAAGAAAACTAGAAGCGGCCACAAAAAAACGCTGAAGCGCGCCACAAAAAAAGGCCGCCTCAAAAAGAAGCTTGAAGCGGCTTTTCACTAAATCAGACCCTAAAAAATAATTGTTCCACGCTATGAATTACTCACAGCGTGGATGAATGATTTTTTTTTTTTAAACAAGCCTTTCGACCAAAAATAAAACACTAACTTACGCAACAGATATTTCCAATAGTGCCTCTATCTCAAGTTTCAAAACGCGTCCGTACTCGCATACAAACACAAAATAACGACTTTACGGACTCCTATTTACATGTATTAGGTGTGTGCTAGGGCGCTAAACTTATCATTTTATGGGGCCGTAAATACAAGATGGCTGTACATGACTATAACGGCGAAGTGCACTACTGAGGAAGTTGTGCCATGCAGTTGGATAGTTTACTAGTAGGAAAGATGATGAAATTGGTTTAGAAAATATCTCACTCAGGAATAAATGGACAACAGGATCTTTTTTCCTTCCAACTGGAAGGGAAAAATTTACTGTCTAAAGGAAGGACTGCAACAATCTACCTGCTACGGTCTTCCCGTCCGATTACAATTTGGGTGTCTGAACTGGTTCTTTGGAGTGAATAAGCTCTTAATGAATTAGTGAGAAACACTGCTTACCATCAGGTGGGATCGCAGTCAAGCACTAGTTTTTAATAATTAAAAAAAAAACTTTCTATCGGTGAAAAATAATTCGCAATCGGACCAGTACTTTCAGAGACAAACAAAGAAACACGTCCTACAAACAAAAAAACATAAAAAAAAAAACAATTTTAACTCTTTGTAATTTATGTGTATTCTAGATGTGTAGGAAAGTATTTTTTTTTTCTTCACCTTACCATTCTCACATTCCCCAGATGCTGAAATGGGTACACAAAATAAATACGATTTTTTTTTTTATTCAGACAGTCACTAATATGAATAACAAATTATCTCTAGGAACTAATTGTAGGCATGTGTGTTGGCAGTTAGTTGCCAACACTAACTACATAAATAAACAAGAATACTACATTTAATCTGTCCCTCAGTCATGTAAGACAGCAAGTCAAACAATAAATTTAGCCAATTTTAGATTGTTTAACCAATTATTAGCATATCCTGCTGTTATGCAATATGATAGCCCGCATCTGCAAGATGACATTTCTCCTAGTTTATTGATATGACTCTTAAAAGGACGTCTTGGTTAAATGATCGTGAGAACGAGAAGAAATAAGTGCCTAAAGATATGGAGACAAAGGTCAGTTTTTAGAGTTCCGTAGGTACCCAAAGGGTAAAATGGGAAGCTATTACTACTATGTCAGCCGCATGCATAGGGACCGCTGGGCGAGCGTCGCCACAGAGTGGGTCCATAGTGAAGGAAACACGGAACAGTAAAAACAGTGGAAGAAGTAGGCGTGGCACTGTCGCCGCTAGTAAGAACCGCGTTGCGCACTTGCTGTTCAAGCGCCTTCATTCTCTAACTGGACTGCGCAACATAATAATTAACGAAAAATTACATTAAAACGCCTTATTGTCCCATACTGTACTGTAAAAACCATAGTCGGGCTAAAAATCTAACTCATGGAGGTGTTTCATGCCACCGAAAAGTATTATTTTCAGATTTATTTTAATAAAATGAAATTTTTACTGTTCCGTGGAAAGAAAGAACCGTCGAGGTCGGCCTGATCTGGACGCGTACCGTGAGGACTGGTTTGAGACGGCGCAGGAGAAGAAAGTTTGGAAGGACTTGGGGGAGGCCTTTGCCCAGCAGTGGGACAGTAGGTAACGGGTAGAAAAAAAAAATTACTACAACTCCGCTGTGCGTTCGTCTGTCATCAGTCTGTATTTCATGAACCGTGGTAGTTAGACAGTTGAAATTTTCACAGTATTTTTGTTGCCGCTATAACAACAAATATAAAAAAAAACACAGTATAAAATTAAAATTTAAGGAAGTCTCATACACTAACGTGTTTTTTTGTCGTTTCTTTTTTACGGAACGATACGGAACCCTGTGTGCGCGAGTCCGACTCGCACTCGGCCGGATTTTATCTTATTCAAATGTCATCAACATTATCATTTCAGCCGAAAGGTATCTACTATTGGACTTTTGTAACCATGGAGTTTCTTGCCGGTTCTTCTCCATAGGAAACGACCAATTTAGAACCGTCCACTAGCTTCTGACGTTTTATAAGTGCCCATGTAGGCCTATGTGAAATAAAATATTTTTGATTTGATTTTTGATTTGGACATAGGCCATCCCCAAGTGTCGCCATAAGGACCGGACTCGTGCATCTTGCGTCCATCGCATTCATCGAAGTCTTGCTGACTTCTGCCTATATTTGTAACCAAAACTATAGAAGACAAATGGATAATTGTAATCGAAAGTAACTCATCTGTCTGTCTGTTACGCTTTCACGGTTCAACTACTAAACCAACTTTGATGAAAGTTACAGAGTAAGCTGAACCTCAATGACATAGGCTACTTGTTATCTGGCTCCGACTTCAACATCCCATCCGCAATAACCGACATTCACACAGGTAAAGTCGTTGGCAGAAGCTTGTCTGAAATAATTTCATATCTTTTATCGTATCTGAAACTGGTATGATCTTATTCCTAGAACCGTATTCATATCCAGATCCGAAATTTTAATATCCACAATTCCGTAACTTCCCTGATTTTTCTGCCTGCCTGGTCTTCCAAAGGCATGATATATCTATTCCATGCGATGTGAGTTCTTTCAGAACTACATTAGAACGACGTACACGTCTAACACACCTGATTTGTACGTAGAACGACGTCGCGTGGCGTGGATTAAGTGTAGCTCTACAAGTCTAGTTTCCATATAAAATGTATGGAGACCGACGCGCCCCGATCGGCGTGTGTGACACACGTGTGAGCAGTATAGTTCTACCTTTATACACGCTATAACTAATTGCGATAATGGGAAAATCAGTAAGTAAAAAAACTTGTTGAAACCACTAGTTGATTCTCGCTCTACGTTAGTGGAGAGTTGAGGAAATTAGCACACTTGTGCGTTTCCTCTCGCTAATTTAAACCAGTTTTTTTTTTTGATTAGGCGAAATGTTTATTAGTAGTTCTTTTTGACTGACTAATTACTTTTTACTTTAATCAATGATTGTTGATCTATGTTCTAAATGTAAAATAATTTATTATTCGGTTAAACAAAGTTCTTAAACTAATATTTTTATTTTGTACTAACTAGCACTTTACATATTAAAAAGAAAACTTGACTTTTAGTTTTATTTAGTTAAAGGTAAGGAATTTTTTGAAAGTACTTACTACGATACATTTTAGAATCTCTATTATTTTTAATACATTATAGATTTTTAGTATAATTATTATAAACTATATTAGATTTTACCCCTGGTTTCACCTTTGCGAATTTAGATAATTATTTCGAGAAAATTACTATCGAAATAAAATTTCTTTATTTTTATTCTATGACCTATTCCAGGACTTGACATCATCATCTTTTTTCTTATTAACTATACAAAATGTGTACTGTGCACGCCTATATGTGATAAATTCACTACAATTTTTTCTTCCATTTGCACAATTTTTTTAAAATAAATTGACTTAGTAAACCAATCGGTGGTATAAATAAATGATCTATCAGTGTGCCAAGTTTCACTAAATTCCGTTCAGTCGTTCAGCCGTTATTGTTACATACATCAGACCACCATGTTGAAATTTATTCTTTTTTAATGATAAATGTATTGTAATGTGGCAGTACTCAATAAATAAATAAATAAAGACGTAAAAGCGTAACAAACAAACAAACTAATATTGCTATATTGCTTTTTTCATTAATTAAGATCTTTACTAGCTAATAAGGCCTTACAGTCATGAAAATAATTATTATTAACACGTGTAAGAATAAATTGCTTAGACGAGAAGATTCCATTAATAGATAAATGGTTATGAGCCCACCTCGCGAGGACGGAGCTCTGCCCCTTTCATCTTCATCGTAAAAGAAGGTTATGATTACGTCTTCATTAAGATTATTACATAGGAAGATGAGTCGTATAAGGTATGAGCCCTTTATGTGGCTTTGATACTTTTTACATGAATTTGATTAAAGAACAATTTACTGTATATTTTATATTAAAAACAATCAAATTTTCTAGTCTTTTGTCAACTACATTTTAAGAAAGAAAGAAGAAAAAAAAAAAAATTTAGCACAGCATCTATAACAAGTATGTGGAAGCTAGCTTTTTTTATTAAAAAACATCAACATTTTGTCTCACGGCTGCGCGAAATTTAGCATAAACCCAGATAAATAAATAGTAGTTGCCTGACGCTGGTTTTTATCTGAACTTTACTATGAGTAGCTATAACTACTAAAAGTCGACATTGTAATCGACGCTTAACTGAATCAAGGATGTTGACATAGCTCAAAGTATCGCTAAATTTAAGTGGCAGTGGGCAAGGCACATTGCTTGCAGAACAGATGGTCGACGGGACCGAAAGGTTCTGATGTGGCGACCGCATACAAGAGACGCAGCGTTGAAGGCCTTCTACAAGGTGGACTTGACATGGTGGACTTCGACGACTTGGTGAGAGTCGCGGTAATCCGAAGGATGCGAGACGCACAGGACCGTTCGTTGTGTGATCTATGTCCAACAGTGGACGTCTTTCGGCTGAAATGGTGATGATGATGATTGGCTTTTCGAGTTCCACCACCCAGTAATTGGGTAACACGTTTTTACAACATATTTGCAAAATAATTATCATTTACCAAGTCGAAAAATTGCATCATTTACTTTTAAGTTCCAGAGTAATCTTCAAGCCAATAAATCCGTTTAATCTTTTCACTCACATAATGCTACCATTTATAACACTAATCTTATGCACACAAAACGTCAACTCGCGATAGCTCTTCCCCAGTGGCGTAAATAGGGCGGTGCTAGCGGTGCCTTGGTACAGGCCAAAGGCTCTTATGTGGCGTAGAAATGATCAAACCAAGGCCATGTTTTGTATCATTCATTTCATCATTGCAGTTATTATTTCGCAATGCCTCTCGATCGCCTGAACCAGGACCTGGCGCTCGGGGTGCCACTATCGATCGCCCACACGAGGATACGGCGGGGCTCCGTCGAAGCTGGGCAAACTGCTATCTTATGCTCCGGACGATCCGCACAAAGGTGACATCCGAGCGTTTCTTCCTCCTAGAGTCGAAACAGAAACCTACCTTCCGAAACACTAATGTCTGGTGAGGACCTGCGTCAGTAGAGTAAACTAAACTTACCCAAGAAGAAAAACTTACACGAAGACTTACCCAGCTTGGGTGGTTTTTAGGCGAAGGCGAAGAGGGCTCTCGCCTACGGCCTCGCACCGAGAAGATCCTCAAACAAGAGAGGGCTCTTTAAGAACAAGAGTTTTTTTTATCATTGATAGGTTCGCGTTTGTCAACTATTTCACCTGATGATAACCGACGATGTAGTCGAACACTGAGTTGCGACAGTCGCTATCTCGTTTTAAATTTAACCTTTCAATCGTGGAAATTACAGACACAATAGAAAGACAACATGTGCACGAACCCCGGCATTCGCTTGGGGTTTAATGAATTAAGAAAGAAACTGGCTTCGCTGATGTGTCTTCGCACACGCCTGAATTTGTCCACGCTACCGGGCGCAGAAAAACAAACAATGAACTGCTTTTCATTACTAGATCATATAAAGGATCAAAATACATGTTGATTCAAGATTGCTTTATGTCTTTATTTCCGTTTTTGAAATTAAGAATGTTAAAAAATGTAGGAGGGCCAATGATCGCTATTGCACGTTTATCTGGCACCTACCTTAGTTACGGCACTGACTTGCTGGTAACATTTGAATCCGTTCCCCGATTCCCAAAAGGGAGATTCCTGTAAGGCATAACTGATTTGCATATAACAGAAGCAAAGTTGCCTATCTCAATCTTCTTAGATTAATGTTAGTTTACATCCCCGATGTTAGCAATTTGCTTCGAATAATCCAATAGAATTTATTGAATCAATTATTCCGAGTAGCGGTTTCAACTTTCTCGATTAATTTGATGTTTATTATGGGTTCAATATCGTGTTGATAAGCTGCATCGTTTTATGTATAGCAGCGGGAGATAACGATGCTAATTTATTGACCTTTTTAGATTAAAATTTGCATTAGCATAATCGTTCTTCAGCCTTATAATGATCCCACTGCTAGGACTCGGGTATGTGTGCTTATGTCTCCTCTCTAGAAGAGGGAATAAACCGTAATCCACCACGCGATTCCTTTAGAGGTTTCGAATTTTAGGCTGTAGGAATTACCGGTTTCCTCACAATGTTTTCCTCCATTGTTTTTAACTCTTTGAATGCCGTAATTAGAGACACAATAGAAAGACAATTGCTTATGTCGAACTGTGTAACATAAGACATTCAAAAGGCAAAAGCAGTGATGATGAAGTACACTCGTAAAGTTAAGTGACTGCCTGACTTCGAACCCACGACCTACATATCGTAAGTCCGACCAATATATATTGGTTTTAAGATTATCATGATGATGCAGTGTACTGCATAATAATTATTGTTATTTAGAGTTGGCACAAAAAGATTAAAAATTAATAAACACAAGATGTCTATTAAATGAACCTAATTTAATACCGACATTTCCAGGGTACTGAAGTAAACCTCAGCAGGCTGCAGTGAAATAGAAGATCTAGCAAACTTACGGTTAATCAACGGGGTTTGGTATAAACTGAATAACTATTATGGTATTAACCCGTTGTGTGTCTAAACGTGGATTCACGCGAGACACAATGGCTTTTTAATTGTGTCTCTAATTACGGCACAGAGAGATGAGATGTTAAAATACCTTTTGCTGAGCAAAGCATCAGAAAATTACGACGGCATTTTTCACTTTTACACCTAAAAGTAGACTTCATAAAGTCGGAAACAAAATTTACAAGATACTAAATTCAATTTTTTATAGTGCGTTCACAAACACTAAAAGACCCAGACTATAACAATTTGTAGACCATACATAAACAAAAATAAGAAAATACGAAACGATACGAAATACGACACGATACCACACGACACGAAACGACACAATAACGATACGTCACGACGCACACACGACACCACACGACATAATATCTAATTTACTCCGTGCGGGAATCGAAGCCGTGACACGCAATGCAGTAGCCAATCTCCCAACCATTGCTCCAACCGTGCCGTCTTTAGAAGTATTATCATTTTATCATATCCATCACCATTCATCACAATCGGTTTACTTGAATAGAAACTTCTAAGCTAATAGTCTAAAACCACTCCACAATACATGTTAGTTTGCGACAGAAAGTTACGATAGTATCACTTTCTTTTATTCTCACGACGTGACAGTAAGTAATCCATTTGCAGTTGTCATAGTGCATAGTGAGTCTAGCGAAGGATGATAACTAGATAAAGTGAGACAGTTATTTTATGGTGATACTAGTTTCTGCCAGTGGCTTTGTCCGCGTGAAATTAGAAAATTGCCCCAAAAGGAACGTACTTCCGAGATAAAAAGTACAAGAATCCTGTGTGTTATTTCAGGACGGATTGAACGGTGGACGTCCAATCCGTTCAGCCGTTCAAGCGTGAAGAACTAACAAACATACAAATACACACACACACACACTCCCAAACTTTCACCTATACAATACAAGCTGTTGCGAGCGGCTTCGCCTGCATAAAAATAGAAAAATGTCCCAAGGAAACATATTTCTGGGTTAAAAAGTATACCAAGTATATAAGTCCTATGTGCTATTCAGAGACATGGTCCACCCGTGTGCCAAATTTCTTCCAAATCTGTTCAGCTGTTCATGTGTGAAGAAGTAACAAACATACAAATATACATTCCTACACAAACTTTGGCCTATATAACATTAGCTACTATGATAAGTGATGATAATTTTGATGAATACAAATAGCTTTAAAACACCTTTTAGTTTCGATCAATTGTTATTTAAAGTCAAATTATGATTAACGTTTCATTAGGTGATTTAGAGCGTGTAATAAATGTTAATAACTTAAAGATCTATAAGCCGCATGCGTATTAAGTCCTAAGCACGTAAAACCCGATGAGTCAGCCACTTATTTGTTTAGTATCGACTAACCCGTTATATTGTGGAGTTCATAGCCCGAGAGGCGAACGATAAAAAACTACAAGCATTTCTAGAGGCCTTTTTTAGCGCACTGTTCCCGCGCGCCTCAAGGAGTTGTCAGCAACAGCAGGGACCCAGCAGGGTCGAAGCCTACTGGGGCCAGGGTTATCCGAAAGGGCGCTCGAGCCCCTGTATGAAGGCTAGAAGGAACGGGGTGGGTCTTTTAGTCAGTAAGAGTCTGACACTATTTCCCGCTTCGCCCAAGTCAATGCATGATTATTCCCACCATAAAAAAAAAAATGTGGGTAATCATGAAATGACTTTTCCCTGTCTACGGCGGAACGGGACAGGTTCTGTATGTGTGTTGGTCACAGACTTTTACTGACTAAACCATATCTATGTTCCTTCCTAAGGCAAGAGTGGATTATAGATATAGCGATAGGCTCCATCGTCGACTATATCATCGCTTACCATCAGGTGATATGGTGGTCAAGCGCGAGCCTATCATTTTTTTTTGTATTTATATTTTTCAGTACAGAGTACATACATGTACATAAACCTCCAGATACGTATGAAGAGAAAGTGAAGTTTAATAGGAGAGTAGACCGATTAAATGTCAGGCTCAACGCGTATGTGATTGACATAAGCCATTGGTAATGTAGCGCAAGGACTTGGAAAAGTGAATAAGTTGATAAATGATGGCAGCAAGTCGTTATTACCCGACTACGGCAAAGCGAAAGGAGGGTTATGATTTTGACTGCCTATGTATGTATGTTCATCTGTTCCCTCATAGCTCCTAATCTACTTATAGGAACTTGACATACGAGCTATCGTTAGATTCGTTTTAATCGTCCGCTAAACAAAGGCTACGTGACGAGTCACAAAACTAAATATGGCGCCCTCTAGCAGGCAAAAAGTAATTTGTTAAATATAAAAATGGAGATAAATACGCCATGTTTGTTATCATTTGAAAGGCTTCACTTGTACATTACATAGCAAAAATATCACCAATATTCAATATAACACTAGAATGTGTCATATTAAATATTGGAGATAAAACATCATGCGCAAATAGAAATAATAATTCTTAATTTTAACAATTTAGCTTTTACAAGTAAATAGTATAGAAGCACAGTGCTTAAACATCAAAATTGTTTAAAAAAAAAAGTAAAAAAAAACTAAATCCTTTTTATGTCGTATTCGACAAAAGTGACGCTGAAAAAGTATGAATCAAGATTTTCAGGATGCTGAAATAAGCAAGGTATAACTGCAAAAACAAGAACAGAACAAAAAGAAAAGCCGTAGTAAGATTCGCCGGAAACGAAAAAAAAAAAATCGGCCTCTTCATTCAAAAATTATAAACTTGATTGGACAGTTTGTATGGAGAGGCTGATTTTGTTTTTTGTTTCCTGATTAACAAACCTTGTGGAAAGTTGTTCAGTTTCGTCTACTGAGCAAGTCCTTAAAGTTTGCGGAGATGTGTCCTTTACGTCCTGCATTTATCTGAACTCCTCCGAAACGGCTTAACCGACCGGCTTAACCGATTTTTATGATTTCTTTACTGTGCAAAAAGTCATTTTTTTTAGGCAAAAATAATCATAAAAATAGTCTACAATCCTCAGATCTACCAAATAAAGTCTGAGAATAGGTCGTAGGGTACTTTTTAAACTTCAAAAAAAAAAAATGTGGGGTGCCATCACCCATTTTTTTTTTAATAATACATTATTTTAAGAATAAGTATCTAGAATAATGTTGGCCGAGTCAGCCAGTTTGCTATAATTCGTTTCAGAAATACATTAGGTGTGAATGTGCCCAGCAAATAAGTTGTGGCGGTTGTAAGTACAAATGGAAGACGTTGAGCAAAAATAGTTTTCTTTAAAAATCAAAGACTTTAATGCTGTCTGGCTTTTCCAAGATCTTTTAATTCGTCGACTTTGTCGTTGCAAGTTTTGTTTAAAAATTACATTTGGTTTCTCGTCGCCAGGGCGAAGTGTTTAATTTAAAAGAGTTGGTTTCTGCCTTCTTGTGCTTAAAGTTAATGAGGCGAGTCCGATGTTCGTTTGTTTTGTTTACAGAGAGAAAAACAGTGAGTGAAAGGAGAATTATCATTAGTTACGCTTGTCAGCGATGGTACCTTAGAGTAATTAAATCTTTTTCAGTACTACACTTACTCGAAAACTCGCTCTTATTTCTACCGCTTTTAAACATGCAATTGACTTTTTTTCACACTAGTGTGGAAAACAGCACGCGCGCGCTCGGCCCAGCAACAATTTAATTACATTTATCGTATCAGGATGAGCGCAGCGGCGTAGCTCCCACGATTTGCACGTCAAACCCCGCGAGTCGCGCGTCAGCCCCCGTTTATTTATGTTTTCCTAAGTGAATTGAAAAACGTCGTTTGATACACGTGGAGATTTTTCACTGAAGCTCACGGCTTCATAACACCCTCGCCTGAATCGGGGGAATTTCGCCTCGGTTGCAATGAAAAATTTTCTCCACTAATATCAAAATGTACTTTTTCTTTTAAATACGTTGTCCCACACTAGTATTCTGTAGCGTGGAAGGCTTCACAAACATGTAAACTCACATTAACAAGACACCCAAACCCAAAACAATTATCCTAGGCCATACAAATATTTTGTTCCGTGCGGGTATTGAACCTGCGACACGCAGCGCAACAGTCGATTGCTCAACCACTGGGTCAACCGTGCAGTTAGTCTAATTTGTAGTATATTCTGGAGAATACCTACTAGACTTGCATGATTCTCACTTAAAACAGAATTTGATGACAAAATACTCGTAATTCGTTAATAAATCTTCTTTGTGCCCATAATTAGTCAAGCTCTGGCTTCCAAGTTTCGGGTAATAAAGGGTTTTTGTAATCCCATAAGAAATGGCAAAGTTTAACCAGGCATATTTCACCCTCAAAAGGTAACTACCCGGAAGTGCGGTTCCGAGCTACGTATCGAATTTTCGACCTTACTTTGAAGTTGAATTTCAGCATGGACAGCGGTTCGGTTCATTTTTACAAAACACTAACTTCTGCCGCGGTTTTCCCGGTTCGAAATGTGTTTTCATGCGGAAAAGTATCTTAAGAGAAACTTTTAGTCGTTGGCCACACCTGGTTGATTAACTACATTCCTACAGATAGACTTTCACACATTTAAAATAGTAGGCTCTATAGATTAATTCAAAGGTTGACTAGTAGCTAATGCCTTGTGGCGTAAGTCCTATCCCTTTCATTCATTACTTCAGAAATCCTTACATATTATAAAACAAAACGCCACCGCGTTTGTCTGGTTGCGATAAAATCAAAAACTACTGAACGAATTTTCATGCAATTTTATCAACCGACAGAGTGATTCATGAGAAAGGTTTAAGTATATAAACACACTAGCTTTTGCCTGCACTCAGGAATAAAGCAGCTTTCTATCGGTGAAAAAATTTTTGCAACCTGACCAGTACTTTCAGAAATTACCTCTTACCTAACCAACAAAAAAAAAAACCAAACTTTACCTCTTTATAATATTAGTGTAAATAAAACAAAGCCCCCCACCGCGTCTGTCTGTCTGGTCGCATCAAAATCCAAAAATACTTACAATACAACAGACAAAATTATTCATTAGAAAGGTTTAAGTGTACATAAGCATGTGATAGTAGAGAACAGCCGAGTATTTCAAAGATTTTTAACACGTGTGCGAAATATCTTTTTATCCGTTTTTTATTCACACCGACTTCACAAATCCTTAGACAATACAAAAACTAATACAATAAACCTGAAAACAAGCACTAACTATTTACAATATCACTTACACGATGTTTTTCTTTGGCTGAAAGTACTAGGAGCGCAAAAGTAGCAAGGAGGCGAACCTAAAGGAAGCTCCTATGAATAATGTAGGTTCGAGCGTGTGTTTTTGATAGCGATACAACGTAACCAAGCTCGTTGTGTTGTTTCGCCAACATTTTTGTGGTTTTTTTAGCTAAGTTCTTTGGAAAGTGGTTGTTTTAAAGTGGCAAGTATTATGCCGTTGTGGTTATTGATTTGTTTAGCCAAATGTTTGTCTTTGAGGTCACTTTTAAAGGTTAAAAAATCTAGCTCTTGCTAGCAACTGCGCACGTGTGAAAGCAAAAAAAAAATCTACGGTTACATACTCTAGGAACAAATTATAAATAGCACAATAATACTATTCCAGAACATAATTTACATAATTATGCCAAATATGAAAACTGGCACATGTCCGTTTCAGATGAATCCGAATTAAAATTCAGAGTCTACGCCTTATCATTTTTAAAAAAAATTGTATTTAATAATGAAAAATTTAGGTATTTTTTTCGTAAGACAATACAAAGTCGTTGAAAAAAATCCACAGGGCATAATAAGTGTTTACGGGTTTGGAAGGACAGCAGATGACTCCTCCAGTCGACGATTTCAATTTGGTCCACGATGGACCAAACGCCCTGTATATTAGGATAAAATAGGTTAAGACGCGGTGCAGTGTAGTCAAAACAGGAAAGTAGGTATGAAGGTACCGTTCAACATCATATACTAACTTCGAGTTTGCTGCATTTTCCACAAATTGTGATAAACGAAGCTTCCTGTTTAATGAAAAACCTTTTAAAGATATTAGCCTCGTGTTATTCCTTAGAGGAGCGTAATGCACTTTGTCCATATTTATTACCTCGGGTTATGGCTACTCAATCAATATGGCTACATATTGAAAGTGAATGCTGCACGGTAAATGATTTTGTTTAAGAATAAGGGCCTGTGCATACCACGTATTTTTTTTGTTTATTTTTATTTTTTCTATTTTTATAAGCGCCGTTGTAGTTGTAGTCTATAATCATCACCAGCCTTTTTAATGTTCCCACTGTTGGGACTCCTCTCTTGGAGAGGGAATGGGCCATAATCCACCACGCGGGCCAGTGCGTGTTGGTGAATGTCACATGTCTTCGAATTTTTTCGACTTTTGTCTTTTATTTTCTCGCCCGTAGCTCTATGACTAGGTTTAGTACTTAATTTTAAGAATTCAAAATTCAAAATTCAAAATCATTTATTTCAAATAGACCATTTGCAGGCACTTTTGAATAGTCAAATGTCGGTCAGTCCAAGAAAAGTGAAGCTAAATTGCACGTTCCAAAACGTAGGTCTCTATGGAGAAGAACGTGCAAGAAACTCCATGGACACTCTTTTTAAAATATATTGAGTTACATAAATCTTGGTTACATATTTCTTGTCGCTTCTAATATGTGAGCACAATGTTGGTAGATACATAATAATAATAGTTTATTATTCTTTTTATTAAATGTAATTAAAAATAGAAACCGAATTAAGCCACTGGCAGCCAAGAGATGACCAGTCTCAACCGATGGCACCCGTTCACGGGCATGACACGTGCATCAGCCCCACTCAGCTCAACCATTTTAAAGGGAACCGAATGACCCAATAACACGTGCCACCACCAGCAAGACATTTGGGTGAGCATGACAAACTCTCAACTGCCATGCTCGTAATGTCAAACAAGTTGTAACCTAATAGAGATGCTCCATGGTGCTTCACATTCACAAAACTTGAAAAAAAAGAAGAAAGTGCTTCTACATTATACAATGCTATTTAGTTTCCAATTAAAAAAAGTAATAAATTATCGCTCTACTGAAATAAACAAATAAATAAAAAATACATTTCGAAAGCAAAAAATACAAAAAGGGGAATAGTATCTCTTCCAATATTTAGAAATATATTTATATATTTATAAAAAAAAAAAAAAAACTAATTTGAAGGTAAAAGTGGTTGAAGTTGTGGAGCAGGACCAGCATTTAGCCAAGCATTTTTGTCAAGGAGATAATCTTCCAGTTTATAATATGCTTGTCTACATAGTGTGCGTTTAATGCATGTTTTAAATTTGGACTCATTTAGTTGTAGAATCTCAATTGGTATTTTATTATAAAATTTTACACAGTACCCCATGAAAGAGCTACGTACTTTAGCCAATCTGAATCGAGGTTGATCTAATTTGTTCCTATTCCTAGTATTAAAATTGTGCCTGTCACTTATCTTAGTAAAAAGATGAATATTTTTCCGAACATACATGATGTTTTCATAAATGTATTGACAAGGGACCGTCAGGATGTTTATTTCTTTAAATAGTTCCCTAAGGGAATCGCGTCTGCGAAGGTTATATATGGCTCTGATAGCTCTTTTCTGCAGTATAAAAATAGACTCTATGTCTGCAGCCCGTCCCCATAGCAAAATACCGTAAGACATAATACTATGAAAGTAGCTAAAATAGACTAGTCTCGCAGTATCTACATCAGTTAATTGGCGGATTTTTCTGACAGCATATGCTGCTGAACTAAGCCGTCCTGCCAGAGATGTTAAATGAGGATCCCATTGTAGCCTCGAGTCAAGCGTGATCCCTAGGAAAACCGTACTCTCGACGAACTCGATTTTCTCCTTGTTCAATACTATGTCAGAATAATTGCTCTTAACATTCGGTAACGCAAATCTTATGCACTTAGTTTTTTTTCCATTCAATACTAAATTATTAACAGTAAACCAGTTTTGGACTTGCTGTAGAGCATTATTTACGTCATCAAGGTTTGTAGAACGTCTATTGATTTTAAAAATTAACGACGTATCGTCAGCAAACAATACAATATGTGGTTGTTTTTTTAATAGATGCGGTAGATCATTTATATATACTAAAAAGAGGAAAGGACCCAATATTGAGCCTTGCGGTACACCCATTTTGACTTTCAAACCCGGAGAATTGACACCATTTATCTGAACTTGCTGTTGCCTGTCAATTAAGTAAGATTTTACCAAGCTAAGTGCAAGTTTACCTAGCCCATAATGTTCAAGCTTTAAAAGCAAGGTTTCGTGATTAACACAATCAAAAGCCTTTGAGAGGTCACAAAAAATCCCTATCGCATCTTGGGCTTCTTCCCACGCTGCAAATATATGTTTTAATAAAGTGACACCAGCGTCAGTCGTACAACGACCTTTGGTGAAACCATACTGCTGATCGTGAAAGATTTTATTGCTATTAAAATGGTAAAGCATTTGATTAAGCATAACTTTTTCAAACACTTTACTGAAAACCGGCAATACTGATACAGGTCTGTAATTATTAGTGTCCTTATGGTCACCTGATTTAAAAAGTGGTATAACCTTACTGTATTTCATTATATCTGGAAAGACGCCTTGGTCCACACACAAATTAAATATTAAAGCTAAGTATGGTGCTATAGTCTCAATTATTGATGTGCATACTTTAACAGACATTCCCCATAGGTCTTCAGTTAATTTGACTTTGATTTGCCGGAAAGCCTTTATGACTGTCATAGGGTTTATATGTTTGAATTGAAATTCAACCGGACAACCTGGCAAGTTTGCTTTTAATAGAGTAATTGAGGCTTCAGGGGAGGAATTTAGAGCTTCCGTTGTCCTAAGAGGTACATTGGTGAAATAATTCACAAACTCTTGGGCTACTTCTATGTTAGAGCTTTTGGGACCATGTGGAGTCTCTAATAAAAAATCCGTGCTGCGTACTTTGTTCCTACCAGTTTCACTATTAATTACTTTCCACACAGTCTTTATTCTATTGTCTGCGGATTTGATCTTGTTGCTAATGTACAGGGCCTTTGCTACCTTGCAAATCTTTCTGAAAAGTTTAGAATATTTATTTACATATTTATTGAAGGTTTCAGTATTGAAGAATGGCTTAAGGCCATATAGCTCATACAGTCTTTCCCTACTTATTCTAATACCTTTAGTCGCCCAGTCACTAAAAACAAACTTTGGGAATATATTATTCGACTTCTTTTCAAAAGCTGTATTAAATTCATTAAGTACCAATGAAAAGAAGTTATCATAAAATTTATTGGCATCATTAATATCATGGCCTAGAACATTTAACTTATTTTGTAAGTTACTATTAAATTTAGTTAATTTGCCAATTGTAATTGGCCTGAATTGAATCTGAGTCTTTTCCAGGGCTGCTTGAGACATAAAAGTTACCGTTTGTCCACTATGATCAGACGGAAGATAATTTACTATAGCTTTATCTAGATAGTCACAATTGCAGAAAACATTATCAATACAAGTAATAGTAGGTGATATTATTGCATCTTGGCTTAACAAGTTATATAAAAAAGGTAAATGGAACATCCCGATGGACGGTCTTCCCGACATGAGTTTTAAAAACGTGCGTCGACAGCGCGCTTTTTTCCTATTACCTATATCCCATCCTAGGTCTACAGGTTGCGTCCAACTCGCGTGCGCATCGCGCCTGTATCGCAACAAACGCGCGTCAACAGCGCGTTTAAAACACGTGGTGTGTACAGGCCCTAAAAAAGGCCCTAAAGAATACTATAAATATATATGAGATTTTTACCTTTAGGTTCGCCAATCTACGTCAGTGAAAATCTGGAAATAAAAAAAATATATATTACATAAACTTACTAAAAGGTCAAAATAATATTTTTATTAACTCGTTAACATTTTAAAACAAAAAATAAAGGGAACAGTTCCAAAATACATACCAAGCGAATAAAATATTAAAATGTATGACTGAACACGTTTGAAATTAAAATTTTGTAGGGAGAGTATCCCAAACAAACAATGTGTATAAAATTGTAGGATATTTTAAAGGAATTTTAGAAATTAAAAATACAGGATCGTAGCTTGCAGTGTATCAGGTTTAATTTGCCAGTCATGAGGTTCAAAAATCATGGAGGTAGTTAGTGGTTAACTCCTGATAAAAAACTTATAGCTAATATTAATTTATCTACTTATTGCTAACTTAAACTAGTGGTGCAAAATTGAAGTGACGCTTCAACATGCCGCCGGCCGTTGAAAGCTTGCCTTTCAACAGCTGTCTCCTAACAACGGACAGATCTTGGAGAATGCTCTTCTGACAGTTCCGGTAGTGGTCCTGATATCAGCAACTCTGCTAATGCCATCTGTGCCAGGATGAAGAGCAATAACGCGACCCAACTTCCACTTCAAGGGTGGCTGGTTGTCCTCCTTGATAACAACGAGGGAATCCAAATGCAGGTTGTCGTTGCCGGTCCGCCATTTTACACGTTGCTGAAGTTCAGAGACGTACTCCTTGCTCCATCTCGTCCAAAAATGCTGCCGCAGCTGCTCAATACGCTGATGGCGTGTCAAGTGAGGAGTGGAGTGGTCCCGGATGTCCTTTACAGGCAGAGACGTGATAGGTCGGCCGATCAAAAAATGACCAGGAGTGAGAGGCAACAGGTCTTCTGGGTTCGACGTTAGCGGTGTGAGCGGTCGAGAATTCAGGATGGCCTCAATCTGTATCAGGACGGAGTTAAGCTCCTCGTAAGTCAAATTACAATTGCCCAACACTCGTAACAAATGATATTTGGTCGATTTGACACCCGCCTCCCAAAGACCACCAAAGTGTGGGGCGTAAGCAGGTATAAAGTGGAAGTTTATACCGTCTTGAGCTGCACTATCAGATAAGGAGTCACAATTGCGTTTCAAAAAATCAGATATTTCATTGTAGGCTCCTACAAATGAAGTTCCGTTATCGGAGTAAATGTTGAGAGGTTTTCCTCTCCTAGACATAAACCTACGTAAAGCCTGTAAATAATTGCTGCTCGTCAAGTCACCAACCAACTCTAAATGAATGGCCTTGGTGGTGAAGCACACGAAAACAACGATGTATACCTTCACCAATCTACATCCACGACCTTGACGACTAGCCGCGGTTATAGGGCCTGCGTAGTCAACCCCTACACTTTGAAAAGGGAAGTCGGCTGGCGAGAGTCTGTTCAGTGGTAGATTACCCATTTGAGAAGTAATTGTCTGTGGCTTTAGTCGCTGACACCGAACGCACTGACGATAACAGGCTCTGGCTAAGTTGCGACCACCGAGTGGCCAGTAGGTCTCTCTGATTGTACTTAATAATAATTGAGGACCTGCATGCATTAATCTTATGTGCTCAGATTTAAATAAAAGTTTAACAAAATGATGAGTGGACTGTATCAATATTGGGTGTTTCTTTGTATATAAATATTCTGAGTTATATAACCTACCCCCTATACGAATGATTTTGTTGTTATCTAAAAATACGTTTAAACTTGATAACCTATTTTTATGGGGTAGTTTTTTATTGTTTATTAATAAATTGTATTCAGGAAAAGACTCCTTTTGCGACTGAGTAATGATAAAGTTTAAAGCATCTTGTAGTTCATTCACATTAAAACAAGATGTAGTTTTTGTTGAACGTCCTTTGCAAGTATTAATGAAGCGGAAAACATAACAAACGGAACGCTGTAATCGATTAAAATTAGAAAATCGATTAAACTCGATTATTCCCTTAAATAAATCTTTAGTAGTGTGGTGATCTTGGGCTAAATTAACTAAAATAGTAGATTTAATGTCTGGTAATGTTTCTGTGTTTATAGCAGTGGGTGGCCATGTAGTACTGTCGTGTTTTAAGAAGCATGGACCGAACCACCACAAGTCCAGTGATTGCATAGCGGTAGGATCCACTCCACGAGTTATTAAATCAGCTGGATTGTCGTGGGTCGACACATGTCTCCAGGTACATGTACCGGATGTTTCTAGAACTTCGGCAACACGGTTACGAACAAAAGTATTTAATTTTATTGGCAACATTTTCAACCAACCCAACACTATCATGGAGTCAGTCCAAAAAACAATACTAGACGGTTTAATGTGAAGAGAATTAGCAACCTTTTGATATAAGCGTACACCAAGCACAGCAGCACAGAGCTCCAGTCGCGGTATAGTTAGTGGTTTGATAGGAGCGACGCGACTTTTGGCTGTTAATAATCGCACGTCGACGTCACCCTGCTCATTCATACTACGAACATACAAACAAGCGCCATATGCTTGCTCCGACGCGTCAGTAAAAATGTGAAATTCGAAGTGTTTGTATGCGTCACAGAGCACGCGACGTGAAACCCGTAAATTGTGAATGCAAGGTAATGATTTAATTATGTTCGCCCATATTGTTGCAATGTCAGGTGATAACTGATCATCCCATTTCAACTTGTCTAGCCAAAGTTTTTGGAGCAACATCTTCATGTTTACGACACACGGTGCTAACAGTCCTAAAGGATCATAAATTCGTGCAATTACTGCTAACATGCCACGCTTAGTATTTTCTATGCAGTCAGGAACTTGTATAGGGAAAATGAGGTCATCAGTGTCTGTTCGCCAACTAAGACCCAGTGTTTTACTACAGACATCACCTTCCTTGTGGAACTCGAAGCAAGACTCGTCAGATGGATCTGAAATTAAAGTGGGCTCGTTCGATTTCCACTTCCGTAACGGCATACAAGCAGAGGCAAGAGCATCAGTCACCTTGTGACGCAACATGAGAGCTTCCTCATACACGTCTTCGCCGGTCAGCAGGTCGTCTACATAAAAATCATGAAGAATGACTTCAGCGACCCTTTGATCCTGGCATTCCAGGCCTATTTGTTTTATGCACCTAGTCGCGAGAAAAGGTGCACTAGCCGTACCGTACGTTACGGTATTTAATTGATACGTTTTAAGCGTGCTAGTAACATCATCACGCCAAATGATTTGCTGCAGGTGCCTATCTGAAGGATCTACAGACACTTGCCTGTACATTTTCTCTACGTCAGCAGAGAGAACGTACTTATGAGTTCGAAATCTAAGAATAATTGCAGTCAAATCGTCCTGAACAGTAGGCCCGACCATCTGAATTGCATTTAAAGAAAGTCCAGAGGTAGTGGGTGCACTAGCATTAAATACAACCCGTAATTTTGTTGTGGTACTGCTTTCACGCAGGATTCCGTGATGAGGAATATAATATGACTGCAAATCTTGATTAATATGACACTCTGACATATGGCCTAAATAAATGTACTCAGTCATAAAGTCTTTGTACATTTTGTCAAGTGGAGGTTGGCTGAGGTTTCTGCGCTCTATTGACAGAAAACATCGTTTTGCACGATGATATGAATCACCTAAACCCTCCGGAGATTCCTTCAACGGAATCTTAACACTAAAACGGCCATCTGATAAGCGCGTCATGTTTTTTATGAAGTGTTCTTCACACATATTCTCCTCAGCTGAATAAGTTGATGCATCATGGCTAACTTCCTCGAGCTGCCAGAAACGCGTCAATTGGTTTCGGATGTCATCTAACTCATTCGAACTGGAATAACTTTCGTAATAATCGTTTACGAAATTACATTTAATTGAAGAACGTTGAGAAGAATTAAAATTATAATTATAGCCGCCGTTAATTGGGCCACAAACTAGCCAACCTAGTCTAGTTTGGTGAAGTGTTGGTTTCCCATCACCTAATAAAATCTTATCAGATCCTAATAAACTCCAGAATACATCAGCCCCTATAATCATATCAATAGAAGCCGGTGTGTGGAAATATGGATCAGCTAATTGAATATTTGAAGGTATATTTACATGTACCTGTCTAGCGGGAACATTATCAGTAATTGTGGGTAAGACAAAACAAGTTAAGTTATTTGAGTACGATTCGTGCAACGACTTAATATGCACACGACACATTTTATTAACATGAGACAGAGAATTATTTATACCTTGTAACGATCTTTCTGTGTTTACGTAGGGCAACTTCAACTTATTGTATAAAGTCTCCGTCATTAGACAAGCCGAACTACCTGAGTCGAGAAGCGCTCGAGCGATGTGTTCCTTATTATTTGCATCGTAACATCTAATTAGTGCAGTCGACAACAAAATGTTACCTGTGCTAGTCGTATGCGAATGTGCGGAGATATTGGCTGAGAGTGCAACGTGATTGTTTGTGTCGGTAGTGGAGGATGACTCACAGTTAGTCTTATCAGTCGTAACAGCCGATTTGCTTGAAACGGGTTTTTGTTTGTACTCTGCGTTATGAATAAGTGTGTGGTGTTTGCGCTTACATATTTTGCACCCCGATTTCTTGCAATTACTAGGATAGTGACCGTGACGTAAACAGTTATAACATACCTTATAGCTAGGTAGTAAGGACATTCTCTCGTTGACATTTAATGATAGAAATTGTGGGCATGCATTAAGGTTGTGATCACCGTTACACCTAGGGCAGTTTTGTGATGAGGAACTACTGGTGTTGTCTGTCGTTAGAAAGGATTTTATTTTTGTGTTGTGTTTTATGTTAGTTGTGGAATGACGTGACTTTTCCAGTGTTTCTATCAACTCAGCGCGATTACGCATAAATTCAATGAACTGCTCAAAAGTGATTCTTTTCGATTTATCAATACGCCCTTTGTATTCTTCCCATTCTCGGAATGATTTAGTGTCTAATTTTTGTCGTATGATGTAAATAAGTAATGTGTCCCAATTGTGAACAGGTTCACCTAATGTTTTTAAAGCTCTGATATTTTTGTTTACATTATCTACGATGCCTTTTAACGCAGTTGAGGACTCCTTTGTGATTGACTCGATATTGAATAACGCTGTAACGTGATTCTCAATTAACATTCTTTCGTTATCGAATCGCTCACAAAGCAGTTCCCACGCCATATTGTAGTTTCGAGCTGAAAACTCGATAGACTGAATTACAATAGCAGCAGATTCTGTTAATGAGGACCTCAAATAATGGAATTTATTGACCTCGTCTATATCGTCATTGCCGTGAATGAGACTAGTGAAAGTATCTCGAAATTCGAGCCAGTTATCGTACGAGCCTGTAAATTTAGGTAACTGTATAGTGGGTAATTTGACGAACTGACGCTTACTACTAGAGGTGGACTTTACTTCCTCTTGCTCAGATTTTAAGAACTTATTTAGCAGTACTTTAGCTTGAGCCATCAAATCATAATATTGCGATTCAATTGTAGCTCGTTCGAGTACCTCAGAGTCAACGTCACACATACATTCCAACTTTGATTGAACTTCGTTAAATTCGTCATATAAATTATCTAATTTGTTGACTCGCAACTGCAACTCCATTACCTGAGACGGGTTTACCGTAGAATCTTGAAATTTATTTAAATATGTTTCAAAGACGGTTAATCTTCCCTTATAACTGCTTCGCTTCTTTTTAAGATCTTTAATATCAGTCATTTTGACAGGAAGGTGTCGTAGACCTGAAATTATACAGTTGTGATGTTAAATAACGAAACTATATTTAACAAAAATATCTAGGCGTAATAAATAATGAAACTAAGCAATTATTGGTCTGAGTTATTGATTAATTTTACAATGTTGACCTTTGATCACTGCAAATTATAAAGAACTACCCTTGTCAAGTAGGTAGGTAAGGTATACTTTTCTATTAGAATAATGTAACAAACAAATTAATTACCTAATAATTTATATTTTAAAGGTTTATAAAGCGACAATTAATGTTAAAGGTTAAAATTAAGAAATAATATTTGTAAATTGAAAATTAAATAGCTAACTAATGTAGGTTAACACAAACACTACTGTACGGTATTATAAGCACTGTTAACTATATTTTACAAATATATTCAACTTAAAACTTTGTAAATAAATCCTTGTAAATAAATTGTATAAAATAATGTGTAAATAATTTGTAAATATGTATAAATAACTATGTTACTAACCTTATTTAAGTTTTTATAATCGCTACTTATTACCTATATTTTATATTACCTGATTAAATATTAATGAGTGTTGGGTGAATTTAATTGATATTATAATGCTTTGGCTTTAACACTTATGGTTTTACTTCACTTGACCTTCACTTCACTTTCCCTCCAAAACGTGTTCGTCACCTCGTCACTCCGGTAATTTTCAATATAATCTCCAAAATCCAATATTTAGCTTTTTCCACTTTGCTAGTTGTAGATAATATAATATCCGGTTCGTATGGACCATGTATAAAATTGTAGGATATTTTAAAGGAATTTTAGAAATTAAAAATACAGGATCGTAGCTTGCAGTGTATCAGGTTTAATTTGCCAGTCATGAGGTTCAAAAATCATGGAGGTAGTTAGTGGTTAACTCCTGATAAAAAACTTATAGCTAATATTAATTTATCTACTTATTGCTAACTTAACCCTTAATTTGGCAATGTACTTCACTGATTACATTAACTTTAAAAAAATCTACTGACCCAAAAATCCACAAAAAGTACAATTTTGATTTTTTTATGAGTTGCAATAATTGTCAATTGTAGTAGAAATTTATTTTATATTGTGGTAACATCAATAATAGTTTGTCAAATTCAAAATGTCTTCGAAACGATCTGGTGTCTCTGCGACTCGGGTAAGTTTTTAAATAATTTCTTTACTTTTTTGTTTGGTGGTTCTGGTTTTTTGGCTTTGAAGTGCATGGGGACCTAACAAGTAATTTAAATCATTCGCTATTTTCGGTGTAATTTACGTAATCACGACTTTATGAGTTAGAAACAATGTATGTACTCCGTGAATACCGTTGCGAAGTCAGTAGTAAAAAACACAAAATAGACTTTGGTATACACGAAGTACATTGCCAAATGCATAGTATAATTCAATGTGGATTTTATTTCTATATTTTATGAATAATAACAAAGGTTGAGGTGTAAAAAGTATGTTGTACAGCATGTCCTATTTTCTTTTTCTGCAGTGCTTGAACCTGACACGATCGCATAAGATTTTAGCTTTGATACCCAAAGAAAATGCATGTTCTGATGAAAGTTCTAGTTCCGATGACGAATCACAGTTCCTACCGCCATCTCCAAACCAGCTCAGCTCCGACCCACCTTCACTAGATTCCTCATACGAAAGACTGAACATTCTGGATAATAACCATAATGATTCGGATGACGACCATAACGATTCTCATAACGCTTTTCACTGTAATCTTGACGATGTCCCACTAACACCAACGCTTCAAGAGGTTTTCCCATCCCCGACAACTAACAATTATGATGCTATACCCACATTGAATTCTATTCAGTCATTACCTACTCCATCTGTAGAGTGTCTTCAGTCACCAATTCCTAGCACATCAAGAGCTGCACCTGTGCTGACCACAAGATCTAAACGTAGAAAGATTACTGCAGTTGCTAAAGTAATAAAAAATACTAAATTTTCTCTAAATTATACATGGAAAAAGACTTATTTGCATCATAGGGGTAATGTGGATGAAGGAATTCACGTACTAGGTAGAACACCACATGAAAGTGCTTTAGAATACTTCCAATATTTCTTTTCACCTGACATCATTTCGGATATCGTCCACAATACCAATTTATACTCGGTTCAACAACATGGAAAATCTATTCAGTTGACAAATGAAGAGTTGGAAAGTTTTCTTGCTATTGAAATGTTGATGGGCGTAGTTCGAATGCCAGCTTACACTGATTACTGGGCAAGAAAAACTCGATATTCTCTAATAGCTGACGAAATGTCTCTAAAACGTTACCAACAGATACGTCGCAACATTCACTTTGCAGATAACACCATGGATAACTCGGACCGCTATTACAAAATACGCCCCGTTATGGAGAAAATACGACAAAATTGTTTGAAAATGGAGGAAGAAGGGCAGTACTCTATTGATGAAATGATGATCCCCTATAAAGGCACGAAAGCCGGGAAAAGAAGGCAATACATACAGAACAAGCCAAAAAAATGGGGCTTCAAAAACTTTGTTCGCGCCGGTGTTTCTGGCCTTATTTATGATTTCGTTATGTACGGCGGAGACGACACGTTTCGGGAACACATTTTCACCGAGAAAGAAGCTTCACTTGGGGTTGGCGGCAAGGTGGTAATTGCATTATGCCAAACAATAAAAAAAAAGCCATCCATCATATATGCAGACAACTTCTTTACTTCTCCAGAACTTATTTATTTATTGCGAGAAGAACATGGAATATTTAGCCTGGGGACCATTAGAACCAACCGGCTTAGAGGTTGTCAAGATATGTTACCATCTGATAAAGATTTTAAAAAGAAAAAGAGGGGATATAGTGCTCAAGTTGTGTGTAATAGGAACAAGTTAGCTGTCGTGAAATGGAACGATAATAAGGTGGTAACACTCATCAGTTCCTTCGTGGATTCACATCCTATTGAAAAAATACGGAGATACTCTAAGGAGGATAAACGCAAGGTTGATGTAGACTGCCCTCAACTTGTAAAACTATATAATAAGCACATGGGGGGCGTAGATTTAGCCGATATGCTTATATCACTGTATCGGACCCCATTCAAGAGCCGGCGATGGTACTTGGGTATATTTGCCCAATTATTGGATATATGCGTCAACAACGGCTGGCTACTATACAGGCGAGATGGGCGTTCGAAGAAATCCCTAAAAGAGTTTAGGCTTGAGTTATTTGAAGGACTGTGCCGGGCTGGAAAAATCGGTAAGTCGACTGAAAGCATGCCGAAAGTAAAGGAGAGAACTATACAGAGGCCTACAGCTGAAAGACCGGTTGACAGCGTCAGGTATGACGCTATCGGGCATTTCCCAGAATCTGCAAACAAACAATCCCGTTGCAGGTTTTGCAAAGAAGGAAGGACTAAAGTTTTTTGCGTTAAGTGCAATATGTATCTATGTTTTGTGGTAGGAGAAAACAACAAGAGAAACTGTTTCCGTCAATTTCACACTAAATAATTATTGTTTCTGATCTTTTTTTCAATAAATAAAGTAATAAATTAACAAAATGAGTATTATTGATATCTTGGCACTGTGCTACACGTAGTACAAATATAAGAAGACATCGTTTACACTATAACTGGCAACGTGCTCTCTGGAGTACACAGGTTTTCGCGAAAACTGTAATATATAGTTTTTTTTCACTATTTTTTTCACTCATCTGGGATCATAATAAATACGAAAATATCAATAAAATGTCAAATTTGAGAAACAATTTCCCTTGCCAATTTAAGGGTTAAACTAGTGGTGCAAAATTGAAGTGACGCTTCAACACAATGGAATGTATACCATGTATCCGTGCATGGTATGTATCTGTATGTATGCGTGTTTGTGTTTTAGTATGTTAGCTAATTGTTGGGCCATGAAATACAAAACAAACACGCAGGACTGGCGGCCCTACACGGTACAGTCGCCGACAGGTGGTCAAAACTTTATGATCATATTTTTTTTTAGTTACAATTTTAGTTGTAAAAGTTGGGGCACATAATTTTGTTATAAGTAAATCAAAAGTTTTAATATTGAATTACAACTCAAAATTACAAACAATCCCAGTCGCTACCAGGGCTATGCGATTATCCCAAAGGGCAACTGATGGAATACAGGTGGTTTTTAATCCGTAAAAAAAAAAACGAGTACCTAGTATCCATGATGCAGAGTGCGTGGGCTTCCAGCAATAGCATTCTGAGGGTGATTAGTGATAAAAAATGTTGAGCTACTCTGTACCCGATGCGTAGGGTGTACGCAAAAGATACAACTATTCATAATATATGTAATTAATAAATCTGTAAAAGTTTTCAGTTGTGCGCGCAACACGTAAAATGTACTAAATCGACATAGATAACTTTTATAAATTAAAATTGTGTGTCAAACAAAGCCTAAGTTATAAATCTTGATTTATAACTTAGGCTTTGTTTCATCGCAAACGGTTAACTATATCGAAAGCTATACTTCATGCGGTGGTACGAATTTCGCTGGGTTATTAGCTAGTTTCAATAAAATCTTTCTACTATTGTATATATTTTTTAACATAGTTTTTAGGGAGTGTAATTACTAACATAATCTGGACAACAGTCTGATTTTTTTTCTGATACTCCATATCATTCCTCCCAAGCGGGAGGAATCGGTTGATATTTTGCAAACAAAAAAAAAATCCCAGTTACCGGTAGACGCGCCATTGTTTGTGATCGTTCTCAATTAGATTAGTTTCTCAGCCAGGTATTAATATCGCCGTTTATCAATTACCTTCATTTCCGCGACTGGGGAACTACTCCATTTCCTGTTGGAAAATACTGGAACAATTCGATTCGATTCTATGACAAGTTATCTTGATTAAATCTGAGCTCGGTCCGCTTTAATAGATCAAGTGTTTAAGACTAATATATATCTTAATTGATTTATGAGAAATATCGCTATATTTTCTACTATACCCTGTTCGCGTTAAGACTAGACATTTAAAGAAACCTATTTTACCATCTGTTCAACCGATTTTAACTTCTACTTCGTAGGCATAAGGATGGCATTATAAGCAAAAAAAAAAAGTGGTTACAATACCAACTATTTACTGCAGCTGTAATTTGTCATGCAACCAACGTAATAAAAGTCAAAATCGGTTGAACGGACAGTAATAAAAGGTTTTCATAAATGTCTATTGTTATTTTGAACAGAGTATAGCTGTCCCCTGCGGCTTCACCAGTTTAGTAGAGGATACGATTAGGAAAAATCTTCACCTAGCTGTTTATTAGACGAAAAGTATTTTATTCAAAAAATATAATAGCTAAAAAAATCCTGGCCTATTATCCTGGGCTATTATTAATTAAAAATAGAAAAATGACTTTTTTTTTAAACAGTATATAAAATACTGCTCCTCTCTCGATGGTTGAAGCGTGACGTTCTATAGCTTTTCTTAATAAATGGGCTATCCAGCACTATAAGGATTTTTCAATTCAAACTATTCGTTCCTGAGATTAATGCGTCAATCAAACAAACAAACTTCAGTTTTATAATATCAAAGTATAGTAAGTATAGATTTTAACCTGATTAAAATTGTGGCCTTAACTGCAATTTCGTCAAATTTAATAAACATTCTGTTGCACAGTGTACCTCATCATTTATTATTTGAATTCAAATGTTAAAATATCATGATCAGTTGAATAAATTATTTCTGTTAATTTAACGACGTATGCATACGTAATTAAGTATTAAACCTGATAAACATTAAAGTTCTATTAATTCATTAAACCCCAAACGAACGCGGCGTTCGCTATGTCATTGTTTTTCTATTGTCTCTATTGGCGGTATTCGAAAGGCAAGCCGTCATAATTATAATTTGACAGTGAAGCACAAAATAAATACCTAGGTACAGAAATCAATCTCATTTATGTAGTTTGCTTTTGATACCTACGCTGGGCGATCGCGCTAGGGTCAGCGCGTTGCGTCGAACTGTACGAGTGCGAGAATGCGACCGGGCGATTGAACCGAGATATCGTGTCCGCGAGCGATGTCTATGTGTGCGTTGCTCGAGCACGCTTTGTGGTTTAACTATAGCAATATCGAGTTAATGTCTTAGACAGTCACCACTTACGACTAGAGGAAATGGAGAGGTCGTTTCGCAATCAAGACCTCATATTAACACTTTGAAACTACCGTTAAACTGTAACGAACTAGTTTAACAGGAGCACCTTCGTCTCAGAACACATCAACCTGCTTTCAGGGTGATTAATTTTACAGTGAGACGTTTCATCGCCCGAAATTAGTACCTCGATAAATTAGGAACAACATAATCCAGGAAATTTCCATAATATGAAGATTCCTATTCTACGAAACCTTACGTTTTAAGTGCTTGCTGTGGCCTCTCCTTAATTAGGACGGCACAGTACTGCCACCCTTCACAATTTATATTCCCACACATCTTGAAAATTATCTAGACTAAGGAAATCGTCGGGAATTTCCATAAAGAAGTTTTCAGAGAAAGGGAAATGGCTGGATTGCGGGTAGATTTATTTTAATAGGACGCTGCAGTGTTATTTATTTGAATGCTTTTATTTTAAGTATTATAAATGATGGCCAGAAGTGAGAGCGTAGAGGAAAATTGACGTTGTAAGAGCTTGTAAGCGGCAGGCCCATTGTGGGTAACGATTATATTTTATTGAAGAGAGGACTTAATCGCCTGTGACAGTAATAATAGCTCCTAACTCTAATCGAGTCACAAACTTTCCTTCAAATAAAAAAAAACTCTGTTTATGGCCTTACTTATTGCAAAAACAAATGTGGTAAACCATTTCCAGCCAGTTAAACTCGTATATTCATTCAACATATTACACGTAAGTGAAATCCGGAGTCTGCATATGGCCCTTACCATGACGTGTTAACATGTCAGGCAAGCGAGAAAGAGGGATAAATGTTATTTATTTTGCAAATAGGTTGTAAAAAAACACTTTCACACGTCAATTTTTTTTTCGTCAGTTTAAACTAGATGAGGCCGGTGTTTCCTAGCTGACTACACTAAGGAGAAACACCGAAACAAACTAAGGGGTCGAAGTCTCTTTTAAAGCCCATACAGTAAACACGTGACGGTCAAATCATATGAGAACCATACAGATTAGTGTCTCAGAGGGTCTTTTGAATAAAGAACCACACAGATTTGAGTGCACCTGTCCAGTCAGTGCAAGCATTTGTCAGTATTCGTATAGCTCAAACTTAGGACTACTAGGAAGGTCAATCCCTATACAAAATAATTTTTAGTTTATAATATGCGGAACCCGAAACACGTGTCTAGTATTTTTATGTTAAGAATCTATTTACAAAATTACACAACTGTATCATGAAAAATCACAAAGTTATAAGCTTGTTATGTCAGCAAAAATACAGTCAGTGGACCATTCAAGCGACTGATGGGTTGTTTTCCACCCAGCCGTTTGCTAGTACCTAATGCCCACTATGACCTGCCGTGACCTGTGTTGTACTTATTGTCGTTGGTGTCCAACTAGTAAGCTTTTGGGAAAAAATATAACATGGTGTAAAAACTATTGGAATCCATTCAGTTATTGATTCTGAACAAACTATATTCAGGTTTCGCATAAACTAAAAATTATACTGTATACGCTCCATCCGTTTAACAGTACAGTTTAGGTCGTAAAACGGATCGTGTTAAGAGCTCGTGGTAGGGCCTCTAGTCTTCGTTAACTGAGGGGCTCCAAAGCGCGAGGGGCGACGCGCAAATTGACAACTTTATTATATTCTTAGGGAACAGCACAATTACCCCACTACGGGTCTACGTCGTGCCGCCTCCGCAATCAAAGTTACCCGCAGATTTTTTAACGAAACGCGTCGAGCGAACTTTATTTTTTGGTTGTTTTTTAGCTTTTTAGGGAAAGCTCAATTTTTGCTGTGCTTACTTGTTGGCGACCTTTAACGGGAGTTTTAAAGTGGATTGCGAATATTTCTTTTGACTAGTTTACGTTTGTACCCCATTTCAGACCCGATCCATAAAAAGCAATTAAGGAGTAGTTAAACATTACTTAGTACAAGCTAAGTGTTCAAACTAGACTTTAAATGAAATTTATAGGTGCAAGTAAAGTGCACTTTAAAAAAAGAAAAGAAGCAAACTTTTATTAAGCAACAAGTTTGAAGAGAAACACGCTTGTGCCATATTTTTCGTTAATCGAGCACCCCACGCTTTTTTCACAATGATTTTAATATTTTTCGTTCATTATATATTATTGAAAATTATTTTACACTTTCTAGTTTGATATGCTATGAAAGCGTGTTATTTTAGTTTTTTTTTTAACTACCTATATTTTTATTTTTCACTAAAAAAAAGCGGATTATTGTATTGTCATCAGTCTTTGATGGGTGTGCAAAGTTTGAAGAAAATCTGATTGCCCAAAGTAGGTCAAAATCGAGCTCAAATTCGTTGGTTACAAACATACAGGTGAAGCTAATATATGCGTGTTAAAAAAAATAGAAAAATAATTATAAACCAACATGATAATTCGGTTACCTATAAAATAATGACGTAAAAACATTACCCGATAAAAGCTAAAAAAATATACGAGGATCTTTACGAGGCCAACAATAGTACAGCTCTATTGTTGGCCTCTTTGCCAAATATTGGTCAGAAAAAATAAAGTTTGAGAGTATCGACACAAAAAGAAGAAAATCCTGAAAAAAAGCACTCAAGACGTTTTAGAAACACATTAAGTAAGGAAAGAAATTCCCTGTAGCCTCTATCTTCAGTTAGTTACAACTTAACGGTAAATAAGCCAAGAATGATTGGGCTACGTCAAGACAAGCGTGCTGCATCGTCGACAACATCTTCGTTTATCATCAGAGGGCTTAGTCAAGTTAATAATCTACAATCGTTAACGCTAGTAGAAAACTTCAAATATGTGGGAATGACGTCATCTCAACGCTCAGTCACGTGGTCAGAACAAAGGAATCGGCGTTACCGACTGTAGACAGAGATTTGAAACGAAACGGTCGTAACTTGGCTAGGCCTGCTGCACGCAGGCAAGTTAGGCAAGTTGTTATTCTGCAATCGATAACGCTGTCGAAAAGTAATGAAACCTACGGGAATGACGTCATATCAACGTAAAGTCGCGTGGTCAGAACAAACGAATAGACAATTCGTAGTCAAGTTCACATCGTTCAAAATCGTTTCTACAATATTTAATGCTACATCCTTTGTTATAGAAACGCTACATTGTAGAACGAGCGGCCGACTCAGGCGCGTCAACATGGCTACCAACTTATCGGTTTCTATAATTGCTGTCACCGAGGCGTTACCGATTTGAGAACGGAATTCGATTGTAACTTGGCTAGGTGGGCTGGTGAGATAGTTGTCAAAGGCAAGCCTGTCAGCAGTAAAAAAAAGGTTTCAGTTTCAGTAGGTAATATCCAATATCCACAATAACCTCCAGTGTTATAAACCAGTGCTAAAACTACAAGCTACCTACCGAAAGAAAATATTCATACCGTAATCCCGAGATTCCCTATCACTAACACAATCCACTGAATAACTAACGTAGTTTAGTGTTTCTAGCCTGAAATGTAAGACGATAAACCAGATAATATAAAAACTGGTCATGTTCGAGTCGGACTTGTGGAACAAGGTTTCCGTACAAACTTTCCTACGTAAATAGTTCAATTCCCGAAAGGAGTTTCGAAGGTTTTTCACGATACCAAAAAAAGTCTTCTTTTCGTGAAATAACAACAAATTTACTGTTTCAGACTTATACTTATATACCTGTGCCATAAGACCTTGCTTGAGGAGTTAAACTATTTGCATAGTTGATGCAGTTTAGTAATTATATTTTGTTCACTACTACAATTTTCGTTTTTTTTTCGTTTACTTGTAATTTAAAAACTTTTGCAATGATGAGACCTTGCTTCTTGCCTTTCACGATTCTAGGTCAACGAGAAGTACGTTTTGATTTCCTAAGGAGTATCAAAATGTGCGTCAAAAAGGGAGCATAAACGATTTTTAAGGCTTATAGTCCCTTGAACCATCTGGCCAAAATTATGTGGACGCAACTCTCGCACCCGCCTAGGCGGCAGTACGCAAATCTGTGCATTTAGGTATTTGCGGCCAACAGCGCCCGGAAAGCGCGCGGCTGACCTTTGAATCCATTTTGTTTGCGAAATATTGATTGATTTACATATGCAACGTTCACTTTGAAGAATATTTAACCCCTAATTTGTGTGTGTAAAAATGTTTCTAAAGATTCAGATTTTAAAGGAGTAGGGAAAAGTTGCGAAATTGCTAAATATTTTTTTTAGACAAAAGTATTAATAGCACGAAAAATCAAATGTTGATATTTTTTTTATTTTTATTTATTTATTTATCCTTTACATCTATCTTTGCAGGTCTTATAACGTAATGCGACAGTGCAGCTAACAATTATACTTAACCCTAAACATACGTTTATGAAAAAATCTAATCTAATAATGTTGTTCATGAATCTATAATAAACATATATTTTTTTCAAGCCTATTAACCTGGCCGTTATCGAGGCTTCAGAAAGTCACTGTTTTATAGCATTTTTCGGGCGCTTGGGCCTTAAGGCGTATAGTCCCTTGAACCATCTGACCGAAATTATGTGAACGCAACTCTCGCACTCGCCTAGGCGGCAGTACGCAAATCTGTGCATTTATTTGCGGCCAGCAGCGCCCGGAAAGCGCTTTAAATCCATTTTCTCGGCGAGATATTGATTGATTTATACATGCAATGTTCACTTTGAAGGATATTTAACCACCAATTTTTATGTGTAAAAATGTTTCTAAAGGTCCAAGACGTTTCGAAGGAGTAGGGAAAAGTTGCGAAATTGCAAATTTTTTTTTTTGACATTATTATGATTTTAATATTATTGCACGAAAAAATCAAATGTTGATATTATTGTTCATGAATCTATAATAAACATAATTTTTTTTCAAACCAATTGATGTTACGGAGGAGTAGGCCTCAAAAAATCACTGTTTAATGGAACTTTTCGGGCGCTTGGCCCTTAAATTGCGCTGACTAAGAAGTTTGATTGTTTCACTGCTCTGAAAGGGTATATGATATTGATTGACTTGAGAAAAAGGGTCTTGATAGACTGACAGACGGGCAACAAAGTCATGCCATAAGGGTCTTTTATTTGTTATTTTCGATGGGAAAAATCATCTTATGACAACCCCCGCTCTTGGGCGGAGCGGGAGATAGTGTCAGACTCTTACTGACTAAAAAACCCATCCCGTTCCTTCAAGACTTCTACCGGGGCTCGAGCGCCCTTTCGGATAACCCTGGCCCCAGTTGGCTTCGATCCGGCTGGGTCCCTGCTGTTGCTGACAACTCCTTGAGGCGCGCCGTCGATGACTTGGGCTTGGTCCGGACAGTTACCGGACGGCCGGACAGCGAGCTACCCATTGCTCACTGTCCGCAAGCCCGTGCCTACGGTGGCTGGAAATCAGGATCGGAATCCCGGCGGCGGCGAGAGCGCCGTTGCCTGATGCGGTCGGCCTCCTCCTTAGCGAGCATTACAACTTCGCAGAAGTAATGCCATAAGGGTCCTGTTTTTGCCAACTGAGGTACGGTACTGAACCCAAATAACAAAAGGTTTCAGCGTTCGCACTAAACTCAAACACTAAGTGGATTTGTACTTTAGTTAATTTTATTTATGTTGTACAAGGTAGCTTTCAACAATCCTTTATTTATTCCTAGTGAAGAGGGATCTTTTCTCATTTCCATTTCATTTTATCCAATATTTCAAGATTACCTAACGTAATTATTTAAAACAAACAAAAAGCTATTATCTGATTGAAAAAGCTCGGTCAATAAGATAATTTAATTGGTTTACATAACAAATTGTAATTTATTACGGTGATCGCGCAATTAGAAGGGAACATCTGTGGCCCCAGACGGGAGTCGAACCCGGACCACCCGGACCCTCGTTCTGAATATCTGATGGAAAACATGTCGTTTGTCAATGTCCATTGGTAGTACTTTCAATTTGTTATCATTAGACATGATTTGACAATTTTAATTCCAGTTTATTGGTTTTTTTTTTCTTGAAGATTAATGGAGAACTGAGAAGTTTGTGCTGAGATGGTGATGGATCACTATGGTAATTATTGTACAAGCAGTTTCTTATCTTGAAAGATTTCTGAATGTTATCTAGACTGCTATTTTCTTAAGTAGTCCATAAGTTACAACTAAACTCGTTAAAAAATAAAAGCTCCGTTTTGGAAATTGAGAAAGACCCTAGTGTAACTTGTAACTTGGAACGAAACTGAAAGAATTAATAAAACAATAATTAATTACATAAAGTTTAAAAAAAAAAAAAACGTAATATTTTTGGCGCGTTAAATGATATGATGGATTTTTTTTTTTGCGTAGGTATTTAAGTATTTTTTCTTTTGCGTATTTTGCGTATCTGTGTTTCCTGTCTTTAAGCCAAATGTAAATAGGTCCGTCCGGAAACTGTCCGGACCAAGCCCAAGACGTCGACGGCACGCACTGTTCCCGCGCGCCTCAAGGAGTTGTCAGCAATCGCAGGGGCCCAACTGGGTCGAAGCCTACTGGAGCCAAGGTTAGTTTCGAAAGATAGCTCAGCCCGGTACGAAAGGTGAAGGAACAGGAGTTATAGTCAGTAAGAATCTGACACTATTTTCCGCTCCACCCACGAGCGGGGGTTGTCATTAGATGATTTTCCCACCATAAAAAAAGTGTCAATAGGTTACTTCTTAACAAGCGTGCTCCATCGTCGACCACATCGCTTACCATCAGGTGAGATGGATATGGCAACATTAAAGAAAATACAAACAACTAATTACGAGAAAATAATTACGTATTTTTATATAAAGTTTATTTAAACTTTTAGCTTAAAAAAGACGGGGCTTGTATACTATTACTTATTCTGTGGTAGTGGTTAGTATTCGTAGTAGTAGGCAACAAGGCATTGTCCATTTTCATTTTACATAATATTTCAAATAGCCACACTACTAAAAGTAAGTTGGCAACACCGCTTTTAAAATGAATCAGGAGCAGAGCTTTTGTTTCCTTCTTTTTTTTTGAAATGCGCATTTCAACTCACTTTATTTGCATACGTTTTATCTAATTTACGTTGAACTTTTAAACACAGAGAGTAACACAAAATGGCAGCAGGACTGTTTTAAAGAATTATTGTGGAACTCGCAAATTGCAACTGAAAGAACATTGTGGGTTTTAGCCAGTTAAAGTTTCACACTTTCTCTAGCTCAACCCAAAGTGGGAGGATTTTTTATTAAACCTTTCGAATACCGTAATTAGAGACACAGTAGAACGACGATGAGAGAGTGAACACCGGCGTTCGCTTGGGGTTTAATTAAGCTGGCGTTTAACCATTATCTCAAGTGATGATGAGGTCTAAGATAGAGAACGCCTGCTTAGAAGTATTCTATTCACTCTTGAATTAAAGACCCCTAGAAATGGAATGAAATAAGAATGTAGGCACAAAAATCTCGTGTTAAGTATAAAAAGGATCCAATACGTTCTACCGTGACGCATGCAAAAAATTATATAGTAGAGTTAATAGTCTGTCTAAAAATACAAACGACTTGGGTAATTATTAGGGCAAAATGAAATCTGATGTAGTCAACACTGGTTCAATAATCAAGGTTGATTAAGGGATCTTGATCATTGTTTACTAATAAAAGGAACCTTATAAAAAATATCCAGAATAAGTATTTTTTTTAATGATTAAATATTATACAAAGTTCCCAAGTCGTTTGACTTCTTAGACAGACTATAAGTAATGAAATAATTTATAAAAAAAAAAAACAAATTTTGAACTAATGTCAAATGATTAAAATAGTCAACAAAAATATAAAGCATTCAATTTTTAAATTCATTCAATAATAAACAATGTCAAAAATAAGTTAGTAAGTAATTAGTATATAATACATAATAATAATACTATGTCCATAATAAGTTAAATTAGTCAATAATACCTTATAGGTTGTGGACTTGTAGCTATGATCAAGAAGTTTTCCCAATTGTAGATTTACCAAAACGTTTTAGTTTACAAAAGTACCTACTCGTACCTACCTATATCATTATTTATTCATACAACCACTCACATTCTATCTGTTAATTAACTTCGAAATAATTATATTATTTGCTTAAAATGAAAGTTGGCTACCTGTGGGTAGTTAGAATTAGGTATAACGAAATAAAATGGTGGAATGTGGGTAGTCGTAAAATTACTTCAGTGAATAATTTAGTGAGTTTCTACAATACCTTAGCATTATTTGCTCGGGTGGAGAATGGAGTATATTATCATATTTATTATTTACAATGAAATATTAACTCTCATTTCGCAAGAACGAAGGGTAAGCAGGTACCTGAAGTTGAACTTGTTTGTTATTTTGTATATCGCAATGAGGTCCGTCAAATGGTTTAAGGCGCTACCCATACAGGGGCACCGTAAAACGTCCTCTTTTTCGTTGCAAAGTTAGCCATATTGCTACATAGTACAAGCCCAAAAAAAATACAGTGTATAGTCTAATGTATAAGTAAAAGACTTGTGCAAAAACATTTTCTAAAAATAATCCATGATTCTGAAAAAAAAATCGCAAGAAAGTACACGAAAACCATTTTTCGTCTCGAAATACTCAATATTTTGAGTGATTACTATTATTTTATTTGTAACTATCAAAATGGAAATTTAACTAACTAAAGACACATGTAAAAATATTTTAATACATCGTTGTATTTTTTTTTTAAACATTTTAAAACTGCGAAATATCCTTCATATTAGCAGACACGAGATTCAACTAAAATCAAACGCATAGCCATTTTCAACCGTATTTGTTTACCGCGATGCACTACTGTCGCGCGCTTGGTTATGACACGCATTTGCTGCTTACCGCGCCTTAACGTTCAAGCGCGTATTTTACGCTTGAAGTATATAAACACGAGATATACAGGTATATCAAAACGTTAAAAAAATAATTCATTCGTTGCTGTTCTTTTGAACCAAAATACAATCAAGCAAAGAGGTTTGAAAGGTATCAAACATCAGGGAAAAGCTTTCACCCTTTGCCCTGCAATGAATGGAAGGACTGCAAAATAATTATGAAAAATATTAAAGTAGTTTATTCCCAACGGTACATCACTATCACGGAACAGATGACAGGTTTGAATGGCCTTGTGGGCGGGGCAAGCGTGCCACAAAGTAGGGCAATGCTCATAGTTCAACTACCAATAGCAAACTTGCGATCTAAGTGTGCGTGGTCTGTTAGTTGCGTAATGCGCGTTTATATTGCCTGTAGTGGAGTTAAGGGTGTGACCGTGTGAGACAAGCGGCGACACTCATTGTAGTAAAAAATCGGAAAGTACTTCCTTTCTAACCTCTTTTATCTTTTCTATGATCACTATTATTATGCATCACTACAGAAGTTCAGACTCGAACTAAACCGCAAGGGATTCGTAGTCAAAACTAATGTTTATACTACTAAACTCAGTGTACCATCTAATTTTATATTCCACTTGTTTACCGCCTTTGATGTTCACTTCACCTCAACGAATCAGCTAGATTATTCAAACAGTTACCGATACTACCTAATCCCTAAATGTACAGAATTTATTTCGAACAGAAGGAATATTAATGAGCCGTATTAGTAAAATTGGTTGGAGGTAAGCCGTTGATTCCGGTTGTCATTCGTAGATCTATCCTAGTCGTTACAAAGAAAGAAAGAAAGAAAAGAAAGAATAGTATTTTATTTGATACTAGCTGTGCCCGCGACTTCGTTCGCGTGGACTACAGGACTTTGAATTTATTTTTTCTAAAATAAAAGTTACCTAAGCCTAAGTTACGCCTTATTACATCCTACCGCTAATAAAACTACCTGCCAATAAAAGTTCCGTCAAAATCAGTCCAGCCATTTCAAAGAATAGCCAGAACAAACAGACTTTATATATTATAAATGTACCGTATATATATTCATATGCATGTAGTAAAAAGCGGTTATATCAATATTACAAACAGACACTTCAATTTTATTTATATTTATAGAAATACACACTCGTAGATACACACAATGTAGTAACAACATGTAGACACTAATAAATTATCTCCACTAATATAATAAAGAGGTAAAATTTGTTATTTTTTTGTTTTTATGTTTTTTTGTTTGTGTAGGAGGTAATCTCTGAAAGTACTGTTACAGTTTTGTGTAAATAAACAGCTTAGTTAGTTGTTATAAGGGTGTACCACTACAAGCTGCAAACTATCGATAATATTGTTTTTGGGCTGGGAAATCATTAAATAACATCTCCCACTCTGGGTGGAGCAAGAGGAAGTGTCAATTTACCTTATTATTATTATTTTTAATTTCCTCAAATCTTCAGTAAACTGGCATGTTCTAAAAAAAATAGTAAATTAGAATGGAGGAGGCTGGAGTTCCAGCAGTGAGAATAATATAAGGCTGATTATGTTATGTATGTACAGCGCATTGTTTGAATATTAGGACCTGTGGCCTATATAATAACTACGAACAGTTTGAAAATCCATAAATTAAATCCAGAACCAAAACGATTTTCCAAAAGATGCTTCAGTAAATAATCCAATACCTAGTCATGATACCTTTACACCGTTCGTTCATTGGGTAAAGCCCGTTATTTACGATATAATGGGCAGGTTTCTTTGTGCTGCTGCCAGTAATTAGAGAGCTGGTTATAAAGAGCTTCCTAGCCAGTTACTTGCATATTTTAATGCTTTTATCAAGTTGTTCGTGCTGTAATCGCAACGGGACATCGTCTTGGAGACACACGGCTGGGTAGTGTGGACAGTTTTATTTTGTTTGTAGGATATGTTTTGAGTTTTGTTTTAAAATCTGCATACCTAAAGTATCTATTTATTGTCACATTGCCATCTTTGTTTCCACCGGTTTCGAAAGTTTACACTCAAAAAATATGCAAAAAATAAAAATTTGGAAAGAAGTAAATAATTGTTTTGAACTTAATAACTTTGAAAATGGATGCTACATCTATTTCATGGCTCATACGATATAGTTTGTTAAAATGTATGAATCAACTCAAAAATATGAAAATATGTCACTTAAGAAAACAACCAGGCATAATATCCTAACTCGCCTAATTATACAGAACACGAAAACTTTTAAAAGACCTTTGCGAGACCAAACCTGTTATCGTATCGGCAAACTTCGGCAGTTTAGTTCAGTAAGGCTCCACCGGGAAGGGTAATTTAATGATTTTCCATAAAAAAGGTATCTACGTAAAATATGTTCTTGTCTGATTTTTTTTTTACTGTGTGTAGGTTTGCGCTTGACCACTATCTGATAAAAAGCGACGACGCCGGCGACGATAGACAGTGCAGCGCTTACCGAGAAGTAACCTATTCGCTTTTAATCTCGGGTAGTAGCCATCAGGAAACACAGAGTCCGGTAGAGAATTCCACTCCTTAAAACAAATTAAAACGAAAAATTTTGTTTCTAGAATTTCTACAATAACATAACACTTAAACATGTACGCCAACTTGCTAACCGAACTCGCACACTGTAAGCCCACCTGTTATCTTCTCCCGCAGATACAGTTTCCCCTTCGAAGCTATATTTCATACAGTTTCCCCGTGGTTCCCGCTGCTGGAGCATAATGAAGGTATTGGAGACGATACTTAGGGAACTCGGAACACGTGTGCCGAAACGATTTGGCTCCCAGCTTCTTACAGTTAAATTTCATTACACTCTAGCGACGCGAAGCGCTCAAGTTTTAGTCTTTAGTGATTTTGTTTCAGTTACGATAGATGATTTTGGGTACGGAAAAGTGTAGATAAGGGTTGACGAATATTTTGAGGATGGAAAATATTCTGTGAGAAACAATAGTATTATTATATTTTCTCCCATATACAAAATTATTTTTAGTATATGGAAAACCGGAATATAGTTTGTTCAGAATCAGTAACTGAATGGGTTCCAATTCCAATAGTTTTTACACAATGTTATGTTTTTTTCCAAAAATATTTTAAAAGCTCACAAGTTTTATACCACCAACCACACAGATATTACCCAAGTGAACTAGTAGATTTTACCCAAGGCATTAAGTCCGCCTTTGTATATTTGTGTTTTAATAAATACATAAAAAGCATCAAACTCAATAGTTTCTCCCCAGGAACTCCCTGAGGGCAATACTGAGAACAACTGTATCTTTCAAAGAAGCAATTAAAACGGAAATTAAAGTCTCTTTGCTGTAATACTTTTCAACAAGTTGCCTGAAACAGATCAAGATCCTACCCGAGCTAATATATTTTCATGACATAGGAGACCGATTTGTTTTCATATCATGTAACTTAAGGGTTATGTTACGGGAGCCGCAAACGACCCTAATTTTTCATGGTGTCGGGTAGTTTAAAATAATAACCATGTCTTTCCAAGATGGCCGTTGGCAAAAACGTAAAAGGTTGAACTTTTCAAACAAGTAAAAACATTTTTTATATGCCTCAAGAATCTTTTTCAAGCGTAGTTGAGACTACATAAAGAAAATTAAGAATCAAACAAATAATGGAGTGTTTTTGTTCTGAAGTAACTTTTGGGGATGTCTTCATTTATTAAAGTGATTTCCTTTGTGATTTATTACAGTAACAAAAGTTTTCTTCTGAAAAAAAATTATGTATAAGTACTTTCTTAAGCAAAGTATCTATTTTTGTGAGTCTTCCATTCAGGGTTACGGTAGGAAGGTATTCAAATGTCAACTTGATTTAGAATCAAGAAGACATGTCCTAGCCATTACTGTCACACTGTTGGGTAAAGACCTTCCCTAAGTTCTTCCCGAAATTCTTCTTTCGGACCATCTCGGATCCATTGATATGTAAATACATCAATGCTCGGACCAGAGGTACTCAAGGTACACATTCAAATCGTCTAGCTACCTCTTTCTAGGCCTGCCTCGACAACACTTTTCATCTGCCGAAAACCACTGCGTGAAAACTATTGTCAATGTCAGAGCCTAATCTTTTTGCCAACCTCAAAATATTCAAGACTAGGTTTTGACCGCGGCTTCACCCGCGTACATAAAAAAAGCCTATGTCACTCAGGCATAAAGCAGCTTTCTATTGGTGAAAAAATTTTAGCAATCGGATCAGCACGCTTAGCCAAGTTGTTATTCTGCAATTGTTAACGCTGTCTAAAAATGATGATACGTATGGGAATTACGTCATCTTAACTTATAGTCGCGAGGTCAGAACAAACGAATAGACAATTCCTAGCCAAGTTTACATCGTTCAAAATCGTTTCTACAATGTTTAACGCTACATCCATTTTTATACAAACGCTACATTGTAGAAGGAGCGGTCGACTCAGGCGCATCAACATGGCTACCAACTTATCGTTTTCTACAATTGCTGTCACCGAGGCGTTACCGATTAGAGAACGGAATTCGACACAAACTGGTTGTAACTTGGCTAGGGGGACAGTACTTCCAGAGATTACCCCCTACAAACAAAATAGTATAGTGTTGATAAATAAGTTTTAACATTTCAAAAGACAGTTTATTTCTATAAAACCAAGTTAAAGTACAAACTTGCAGACTGCTCTATAATATTTCAAGAACTGCATTTTGCTTCGATGCCCCTAAGAATTCAAACTTAAGGCGTTGACAATTTAAATAAATAAACTGTTGCGAGTCCCACTCGCCGTCACAAGTTGCAAATGAAAACTGACTTCAACTATTTTGATAACGCATAACTAATGGTGTGAAGAGCTTTCCCTTGTTTGTTAAGTTTTGTCCTGACATTTTATGAAACAGATAAAATGGTACAACGAATATGGTGTCATTTATACCGTATAATGGCACAATGCTCGGAATAGCTGTGGCCGTGCATTAAGCACAAGTTTCGCCTGTCACATTGGTTACATAAACAGGACTGTTAGTCAAAGTAGTCAGTAAAAGTCTGACACGGCCTTCCACTCCACCCTAGAGCAGGAGAAACCTTTGGATGTTTTCCCACCTCATAAAAAAAACCAGGTCATCGGCCCATCTTGTGAGAGGCTTTCCGTCACTGCGCCTTCAGGTAAGCGGTTGCTACTCTAGAACATTTCGGTTCCATCGACCATTTGTTATGTGTCCTGCCAACACAGAATCCACACGAGAATACGAATTGTTACATGGAAGTAAAAGGTACGCTTGTATCTAAGTGGGCAATCTGGAAATCTCTTAACCATCTGCAAACTCAGGTTGGCCGCTGTGGGGCTTCCTCAACCCATCTCTAACACAGAGCCAGGGTGGAACCGCTAGCTCGCTGTCCGGCCGTCCGGTAACTGTCCGGATCAAGCCCAAGTCGTCGACGGCGCCCACTGTTCCCGCGCGCCTCAAGGAGATGTCAGCAACAGCAGGGACCCAGCCGGGTCGAAGCCTACTGGGGCCAGGGTTATCCGAAAGGGCGCTCGAGCCCCGGTATGAAGGCTAGAAGGAACGGGGTGGGTCTTTTAGTCAGTAAGAGTCTGACACTATCTCCCGCTCCGCCCAAGGGCGGGGGATGTCAATGCATGATTTTTTCCACCACAAAAAAAAAAAAAAAAAAAAAAGGGTGGAACCGCTGCACAGGACATACGCCATCTACTTTGCAGCCCATTCTGTAATACAGCCGTACAGGTTGCCAAATACTGGTCAGAAAAAAATACTAATAGTACATCGACACGAAAATAGCATAGCATAGTCGGCCTAATAATGTTCCCACTGTTGGGACTCAGGCCTCCTCTCTAGGAGAGGGAATGGATCGTATCCGCCCACCGTGATCCACCACGCGGGCCCAGTGCGGGTTGGTGAATGTCACATGTCTTCGAATTTTTGGTTTTAGTACATGTCAGTTTACTCACTCTTTTCCTTCACCGTTTTGAGAGCAGTGGTGATGAAATAAATTACACAATGTAATGCGCCTGGCTGGGTTTGAACCCGCGACCTACTACTCGTAAGTCGGGACCGTTACCACTCTTCCACCACTGCTTTTAACAATTAAAAATTGACAATACAATAACCAGTGGCGAACTGGCAACAGAATAATTTAGTGTTCTATATTTAAAATGTCTTTACGAGAATATTTCAAACGAGATTCAGTTCTCAAGGTTCCATTTTTAAATTGTGAGTGACTGGTTTTATAAAGGCTGGCATTACTAATTAATGATCCACTGTTTCGGCTTTACTTTAACTCTGAAGAATTTAAAGTTATTTTACTTTGACAGGCAGATTTGTGAATGAATTATGGTAACAGTTAATAGGAATGATGGATACTTCCGTTTGATGTTTTTTTTTTAAATTTTGTTAGGTTCTCGCTTGACCACTATGGCACCTGTTGGAAAGCGACGATGTGGTTCGACGTTGGAGAATTTTATTAAAAGTTACAAAGGGATTTACTTGCGTCTTTGGTTACTGCTTCGTTCCTATAGGTCATAGCGTGATGTTATATGTATGTATACTCCCAGAAACCTAAACATATTAATATACAAGCTTTTGTCCGCAGTTTCCAGTACAGTGACCAGTACTTTCAGAGATAACGGCCTAAAAATAAAATAAAAAAATGAACTTTGCCTATTTATAATATTAGTGTAGATTATCAGCTTGAAAAGCAGGTGCCTGATCATGTTCGATCATGACTTACCAAAGGGTTAACCGCGACCCAAACATTGGGAATCGTTCTAACCTTATAACCCACAGGAAACCATCGAAAAAGGCAGCAATGCAGAAAAATCCCCAAAACTCAGTTGAAACGTAATCTAAGTGTCACTCGTCTCACTGTAGTCACAATTGACCCCATGCAAGCGGAACCCACACGAGTCTCGAATACTAATATCTTCACAAACTGCACTTTGTCTTTTTTCCTCGCTTTACGATTGTAATCCCAAGTTTACCGACCGTAAAACTCAGAGGTAATAGAGACCCGAATTAAATTGGTATCTCGCTTTACTGAGACGCACGACAATTACAGCTTTATGATTCAATGATAGAAAGTATTGCGTTTTTTTGTGAGGTTAAAGTATCAAGATGTTTATGTCGCAAAAGCCAGCCAGGTCGAAGCCTACTGGGGCCAGAGTTAGCTCGAAAGGTAAAACGAAAAAAAAAAAACGGTCTCATCATACAAAATGATAAACTTGATTGGACAATTTGTATGGCGAGGCCGATTTTTTTGTTCGTTTCCTGAAAAAAAAATTGTGGGAGGTTGTTCAGCTTCGTCTACTGAGCAAGCCCTTAATGTTTGTGGAGGGCTGTCCCTTACACCTTGTATAGGGTGAGTGGTAATTAGTGACCGATAATTATACACGTGATTGTACTCATGATTACAGACAACTTTCCCAAAGATTTTATTTATACTGCAAGGATCTTGAGCGCTAGGCTAATCTTTCATATGACAGTCCCGAAGACAAGATAGTTTTTTTTATAATTTTACTACTTTAAAACCAAATCTCGGGACTCGGGGAATATCCATATTATTCTAACCTATGGCAAGTACATAAAAAAGCCTTACCAATTTCGATATATGCTGATCATTTATGAATGCTCACAAATATTACGCAATTTGAGCTTTTTCACCTCTTTATACTAAGAACAACGAAACGAAAAACAACTCTAATTAATTTAAAACGTATTCCCGTAAATATATTATCTTCTCTTCGTGTTGATAAGAAGTGTAAACAACAAGAACAATAAATTTTAATCACTTTAGAGCGGTTAAACTTTGGAGCAATTACTTATACAACTTTTAAAGCGAACAATATTAAAATTAACAGCTAAAGGGCAAAGCTCGCTACTGACGTCACTGCATACATCCCAAATAAACATTTACATACTATTTTCAACTATGTGAGTATTGGTAGCTCGCTTTCTAATGAGGACCAGCCCCCCTAGCCAAGATTGCTGACTTCTGCGAAGCAGTAATGCTCGCAAAGGAGGAGGCCGACCGCATCAGGCAACGGCGTTCTCGCCGCCGCCGCCGCCAGGATTCTGATCCCGATTTCCGGCCACCGTAGGCGTGGGCTTGTGAACAGTGGGCAATGGGTAGCTCGCTGTCCGGCCTTCCGGTAACTGTCCGGACGAAGCCCAAGTCGTCGACGGCGCGCACCGTTCTCGCGCGCCTCAAGGAGTTGTCAGCAACAGCAAGGACCCAGCTGGGTCGAAGCCTAGTGGGGTCAAGGTTTGTTTCGAAAGACAGTTCGAGCTCCGATATGAAGACTAGAAGGAACGGGGTGGGTCTTTTAGTCAGTAAGAGTCTGACACTAACTCCCGCTCCGCCCAAGAGCGGGGGTTGTCATTGGATGATTTTTTCCCACCATAAAAAAAGCCACCCTAGCCAAAGTCAAAGTCAAAATATTTTATTTCACATAGGCCTACATGGGCACTTATAAAACGTCAGAAGCACACGGTTTTAAATTGGTCGTTTCCTATGGAGAAGAACCGGCAAGAAACTACATGGTTACTCTTTTATAAAGACTGGTTGTTATTACAACATTGATAAATATAATGTAAGAACAGTGTAGATCAGTCAATTTTGTACACAAAAGCACAATAAAAATAATCATAATAAAAAAAGTAAGTCGTAATAGGAAGTAAGTAATCTAAGAGTTCGTGAAATAGCCAAGTTACAACCGTATCTCTTGCGCCGGACGCCTCTCGCTCGAGTTGGCCACGTCCACGATTCTTTTGTTCTGACTAAGTGTGTATCTCATGTATCTCAACGCTCAGTGTTGAGATGACGTTTGAAGTTTTCTACTAGCGTTAACGATTGTAGACTATCAACTTGGCTAAGCCTTCTGCTCTGAGCTTCCCGGCCGGGGGCCCTAGCATACGACTTTGTCTACACAACACTATGACGAATGACGTCACGGAATTATACCCCCAAGTACTATAATACAATAACAACATAATATTATGTTAAATAATATATTATCTAAGTTAGCAACAAAGCGGAAATCGGGTACCTGTGTTGTAAATGTTGTGTTTGTACATATATACAACATAGTATATTATGTGAGACCCGAAATACATGTCTTATGGTTTTATGTAAAGAATCTATTATAGTGTCTACAAAATTTCATGAAAACTCACAAAGTTAGAAGCTTGTTAGGTTACCTGGTTGTCAGCACAAATACCCTCATCACCGAGCCATCCGGGTGAATGACGGGTTGTTTTATTCCCGCACCCAGCAGTGCTCTGGCACCTAATACCCGCTATGACCTGCTGTGACCGGTTTTGTACTTAGTGACAGTGGTGTGGTGTCATATTTATGAACTTTTTAAAATATTGTTGGGAAAAAATATAATGTGATGTAAAAAATATTTAAATCGATTCAGTTACAGATTCTGAACTAACGATATTCAGGTTTCGCATAATTATATTAAAAACTAGCTTTTGCCTGCGGCTTCGCCCACGCACATAAAATATAGCCTATGTCACTCTGGAATAAAGCAGCTTTCTATTGGTGAAAAAAATTTTGCAATCGGACCATTACTTCCAGAGTTTACCTCCTACAAACAAAAAAACATAAAAACAAAAAAAAAAAACTTTACCTCTTTATTATATTAGTGTAGATAATATTGTATATGAGCTATGAAATAAATAAAATAATGACCTGATAACTAGATCTCCTTCTCCTCAACAAATAAATCAGCAATAAATTTAGGTTTACGGTCAGGTAATGGCGGTAATCACTAAATAATTCATGTATCCATTTACATATAAAAGTCTAGACTGTTATCGATTTAAGTACTTACTTATAATAGTAAAGTTTGATGTGGCGAGAATACCATGACTAGTGTAGTACAGACAAACAAAGAAATAGATATGCAGAAAACAAACTCGTTACTTTGTTCGCAGTGAGTGTTCCGAGAAGGAACGTCTTTTACACTGTGTTCGATTACTTGTTATGCTTCAGGCCTATCCGAAAGGGCGCTCGAGCCCCGGTATGAAGGCTAGAAGGAACGGGGTGGATCTTTTAGTCAGTAAGAGTCTGACACTATCTCCCGCTCCGCCCAAGAGCGGAGGTTGTCATTGGATGTTTTTTTCTCACCATAAAAAAGGCCTTAAGACCAAACGGTTACAAACCAACGTCCCAACCAAGGTTGCTTGTTTCAAATCGTGTAGACAGCAGTTGTAATCCACGACCTTCGATGCCTTTGGTTGGGAGACGCGTTTTCCCAACCACCGAACGTGTAGGCCCGTGGTTTACATCTATGTAGCCGCAACACAAAACAAACACATAAACCAAGGTCACCTTGGTTGAAACCGCAAGTTTGCAACCGTCTGATCACCCCTTTATTATTTGGAAAAAAAATTAGGAGACACGCAGGGTTCTTGGGTAACCAAGAAGTGTTTCTTTTTGAAATTTGGTCTGTTTAATGGTAGGTAAATATTTTTGTAGCCTGTATTACATCCCAATCTCTTTGGCGAACTGTACACGACCCACTTTGAAGCATTGTTATAGCGTGCATTGCACCGGAATTAATGGGAATACACTTTTATGAGATCCTTTGAATTATGTTGTTTGAGTACATTTCAGTGTTACTCGTCAGTTTTTATTTCAGCACAAAGTAAAAGGGTTATAAACCCTTTTAAAGTTGTAAATTCTGAGCAATGGAGAAGTACCTCGTCCATAGTAATTATGTATCCAGGTACCATTGTACAGTGGCGTAACTATATCATCTGAGGCCCGTGGCAAATTCATTAGATGGGGCCCCCGATAAATCACGTTACGTTGTGATTTCATTTTAATATTTTTTTAAATATATTTTGGGTTACTTCTTCTGAGCTCGCGTCCTCTACCGGGGGCCCCGTCGGCCCTGGGGCCCGTGGTATTTTGCCGGCCTTGCCACCCTATAGTTACGCCACTGACATCGTAGGCCCATTATAAGCATAAATATAGTCGGCCTTGTAATGTTCCCACTGCTGGGACTCAGGCGTCCTCTCTAGGAGAGGGAATTGGTAATCAAAAAGGTGGCAATCGCATGTCTTATATTTTTTGGTTCTAGGACATGCCGGTTTCCTCACGATGTTTACCTTCACTTTTGAGTTGTGGTGATGAAATAAATTACACAAAGTAAAGCTTCTGGTAAAGAGTCTATTATACTACGCGTTATTCAGCACACGATATTCAGACTGTCTTATTTTTCGTTCCGAGTATGACAGTCTGACGCTTATTACACTACGCGACACGACGCGACATCGACTAAGACTGTCTGGATATCGAGTGGTGTAATAGGCACTTCGGGTTAGAACCTACGACCTACAAGTTGTAAGTAGGGGTATTAGCCTCTGGGCCACCACTACTCTGGCCCATTATATTTTGGCGAAAAAAAAAAAGCAGCGTTTCTTAAAGACACTGTGGAAGCGTGGAGCACACAGTGGTGTGCACCGCTTGGGCGGAGCAGCGCCGTGGCCTCGTGGGGGTGATCGGCGGCGGCGATCTCTCACGCCGGGCCTTAGTACAGGCCATGGTCCGGAGCGAGGAGGAGAGGAGTTGAAGCCGTAATGCTAGCAAAGGAGGAAGCCGACCGTATCAGGCAACGGCGCTCACAGCGCCCCAGCCGCCGCCAGATTTCGATCCCGATTTCCTGCCACCTTAGGCGCGGGCTTGCGGACGGCGAACAATGGGTAGCTTCGCTGTCCGACCGTCCGGTAACTATCCAGACCGAGCCCAAGTCGTCGACGGCGCGCACTGTTCCCGCGCGCCTCAAGGAGTTGTCAGCAATAGCAGGGGCCCAGCTGGATCGAAGCCTGCTGGGGCCAGGGTTAGTTTCGAAAGATAGCTCAGCCCATGAGAGGCAACGAAGGAACAGGAATGAGTTTTTAGTCAGTAAAGGTCTGACACATCTCCAAGAGCGGGGGATGTCATTAGATGATTTTCCCACCGGAAAAAGAAGCTGTTTCCAAATAAAAATAAAATTCCTGTTCATATTTTTGTACTCTACCAGAATTAAATGCAATAAAATGCATGTAACATAAAACGGAATGGGTTCTAGTATTCCCACAGCGCTATTGGAAATATTATTCGTTCGGAAAATATTGGTTTTCACACGAACAATTGAAATAAAAAAAATATAGTGGAAGCATTTGTTTCTACAAAAATATTTGAATTACTTTCTATTGGGTAAGTAAATATCGCGTAGGAAATTGCTATCGAAATGTATGTTTACTGATGGCCCTGTATTATTAAAATATCAGACATTACCGTTAAGAGTAGGTATTATTTATGTTTAGGTACATCTATCTACATATAAATAAAATTGGAGTGTCTGTGTGTAATATTAAAATCAGGCTATCAGGCTTGCCATCAGGTGAGATCGCAGTCAAGCCCTGGTATTATCATGTAAAAAAAGGTTTTTTTTTCTTAAGTTGTTTATGACAGTATACTGGCAACACTCCGAAACAGGACCAATTTCGATGACTTTGTACTAAATTACTAGTCTAAAGCAAACGAAGTCGCGAGAACGCAGCTAGTATATAATATGAGCAACCCAAATATAAAATACATCAAAGATAAGGTTACCATTTTGCCCAATTATGTTAATTTTAGATCAGAGTCGGACATAATTGGGAATAAATACATATAATGATAATTTAGTAACAAACCAAAAGTCTTACATAAAAACTAAAATAGTGAATTTTTCGTAATAAATATCACAATATAGAAACACAAAAAAAAGGCGAAAATTCTATTTGTGTGTGTTTGTTTATTACTCTTTCGCGCTCAAACACCTGTACGAGATGAAAGGCACACTGGTAAATGATAAATGATCTTTATTTTGCAAGTAGGTTTTATAAAAACACTTTTACACGTCAATTTTTTTTTCCTCAATTAAATCTAGATGAGGCCGGTGTTTCCTAGCTGACTACCCTGAGAAGAAACACCGAAACCAACTCATGTAGACCATGACCTGGAATAACACAGAGAATACGCTTGATTACAGGAACTGGTGCCCAGAAGCTAGTTTAAAATAAACATAATACCGGTTCATTACCACCTTTTTTTTATGGTGGGAAAAATCATGCATTGACATCCCCCGCCCTTGGGCGGAGAGGGAGATAGTGTCAGACTCTTACTGACTAAAAGACCCACCCCGTTCCTTCTAGCCTTCATACCGGGGCTCGAGCGCCCTTTCGGATAACCCTGGCCCCAGTAGGCTTCGACCCGGCTGGGTCCCTGCTGTTGCTGACAACTCCTTGAGGCGCGCGGGAACAGTGCGCGCCGTCGACGACTTGGGCTTGGTCCGGACAGTTACCGGACGTGTAGTTGTGTGCGGTAGCTAATTACGGTGCGAGCGGTAAGATAAAAAGGATAAAAATGTCTAAAGCACTCCTAATTTCATAGAAAAGACCTTGATTTGCAAAGTTCCGGGGATACCCAGGACTCTTAATATTTAATAGAAGTAGGTCTTGAAAAATATGTTTTTTAAATCTTTATTATGGAACTACCCTACCTAAATCCTATTTTACATACTACCATGATCACAAAGTCGTGTTATATGTTAGACATAGTATAAATGTTGAACCACAAAAACTTTTATACCATAACAAAAACGGCGATGAGTACTCCTAATCTATAATTTAAAAACTTTTTCAGCACTTCTAAATTAAATAATTCCCATTGGCATAAATTATCACTCTCTTTATTTTTCACGCAGTTCCACAATCAAAGTTTTAGCAAGTTGGACGTTATCAAGTCTCGATGTTCACTTAGATAAGCCGAAGTAACTTAGCAGCAAGTTAGAGATAAGTTGGTGTCGGACGCGGTTCGCGACGGGTTAACATTGAAAGTCCGGCTTTGCTCGCTTTCACGATAAAATGTACTGCGGCTTACTACGGCACTTTATTGCGTGTTTTGGGTTCAAAGTGTTAAGACTGATTTAAGATGCTTTGAAACCTTTTAAGATGGGACTTCATACAATAACTTTTCCGCTCTGCGTGAAGCGAGAGGGACTGACAGACTTATCGACTAAATCGCAACTAAGGGTCTAACAGACGGACTGCATTTCAACTGCAAATTGCAGTTTGAATGCAGTTGACACTACTGCAATAGGACTGCAAACACAACTGCAATAGAACTGCAAACCAAACGTGCGGTCCGATTGCTGTCGTGTGATGAATTGCACACCGACTACATCCGAACTGCACCATGCATGGGAGGGCGGAGCCTGCGGGCGGGTGGGTATGATGCAGTTCGGATGCAGTCGGTGTGCAGTTCACACTACTGCAATTTGCTCTCTAACTCTCTCGAAAAATCCCGCAGCCCATGCTTTGAAACCTATGAATATGAAAATACGTACCAAACATGCAAATTATATTATAAGATACCTATTATGAATGATTTTTTATGGTCGATGGGGCCACAAAATCTTAGAGTGGCCTCTTAGGCCTCCTCCAAGTTAGAAAGATGGCCTGGTGAGGGGTGCGAGAATCCGATGGATCCGTGACGCGTAGGACCGGTCGTTGTGGCAACACTTGGGGAAAGCCTATGTCCAATAGTGGACGTCTTTCGGCTGAAATGGTGATGCTGATAATGACTTCAGGGTACCCCGCGAAATTGAAATTATCGAGATTTTTTTTTGCACAATAATTTGATAGTTTACTGCTCAGTATGAGGATGGTAAGGTAAAAAGATATATAAGATATTTGCGGCTACACAATTGTTCTCATTATACGTAGCTTTTTCGATGCTCAAATGAAAATTGAGCTTTAGAAAGGTGGAAATCAGCGGGTTACTCAATTAATTTTATGAATTAAACAATGCATATCCCCACAATAAGCGCATCAGAATCCGCCACATTAATCTGTCTTATGTCATTAAAACGTCGCATATATGTACGAGGTAAGTAACAGCACAATGCCTAGCTCGGTAGCTGTACTAGCTAGATAGAGCTATTGTCTAGCAAGTATTAAACCAGCAATAATCCCTGAACAGGAATATCAATTGTTAATCCTTTACTAGTATGTTGTACAAAATAAGCAGAATATTCATATATGTGTAGCGATATTTGTGGCGCCACATATGTATGAATTAAGGCGCTTTCAACTACTTGTACCGACTTATGTGTTTTAGGTTTAATTTTATTTGACTGGCATGTAGGTACTTTTCGAGCACTGATCCTAAGCGCTCTTCATGCGTGAACTCAACGTCTGTCTAAAAAGTCAAACGACTTGGGACTTGTAATTAAGAGGGCAAAATTAAATCAGATGTAGTCAACACTGGTTCAACAATCAAGGTTGATTAAGAAATCTTGATCAATATTAACTAATAGAAGTAACCTTATAAAAAGGACATCGAATATGAATATTTTTTAAATGATTAAATATTATACAAAATTGCCAAGTCGTTTGGCTTAAAAGACATACTTTAACCGCCGTGAGTCAAAATCAATTACACTCCGTTGCAGAAAAACCAAGCAAGCAATTGTAAGTTTTCTGTAAACCAATTCTCTGGTTTGTTAAGTTGCTTGTAGAGATGAACTTAAACGTAAGTAGAATAAGTACACTCGCTTATCTTCCCCAGGCAGTCGTAAGAGATAATTAAGGACAGAAGCAACTAATGTTTGAAAGCAACAGGTTACTAGGGCTTGTTTTATTTGAGAGGATGTTATGTGGTTTAATGACAGCTTTCAAAGAATCGATTAAGCCTTAAAGTTTGCTTATGTAAATTAGGTGGGTAGTTATAGTTATACCTAGTGTCCGACCGAATGTTCGGTTTCGTTTTTGGTTGAGTTTCGGCAAAAAAACGAGTTTCGGTTTAGATTCGGTTTCGGTGACAAACTTGCCGAAACTACGACCAAAGTCGAAACTGCACTCGGGAGTTCTCGTGCTGTGATCGGTCATATTCGGCGCGTTAAATTCCTTCCAAGCAAGTTTCGAAAGAGCCTGGATCGCATCTGAAGGAATACGGGTGAGTTTTAAGTATTACTTAGTAAAAGTCTAACACTCTCTTTCGCTCTAATTAGATCTGGAGAAGTGGTTTGATGATTACACTCCCTTAAAAAAAAAAAGTTTAGCACCGAGAAAATCACATAGTTTTGTTTCCAATTAAAACAGTAGATTTTGATACCAGTGCAGAAAGAGGATTGCAGTGACGCATGTGTATCAAACGACTTTTTTCAATACACTTACGAAAAAATTAATAAACGATGGTTGACCAGCGACTCGTGAGGGTCGACGCGCACCCGCAATAAATGTAATAAAATTGTGGCGGGGAGAGCACGCGCACTTTTCTGCACTAGTACGGAAACAGTCTGTGTGCCTATAAGCAGTGGCATAAGAGCGAGTTTTCAAGTAAATGACTAAAAAATATTGACGTTATCGGTGATATAAAACGCTAAACTTCGTTAAAATGCAGGGCCGATAAATATAATAAAATTACAGAGTGCATTTGAGCCTATAAACCCAACGCTCCTGGTGTCTAAACGACTTTTGAATAACAATGCTGGTCGTACTTGTCACCATTCAATAGGGAGGTGCTTTTGCATCGCTGCAGGAGGTATGCACCGCACATCCTGCGTGCGGTGGTCAATGTGGTCATACTCAGGAATTTGTACACTTATATACGTAGATAAGTAGATCGCAGTCTAGTACTACGTTTCTTTATCATTAATTTATAAAAAAAGGTATATAATGGCGTCCATGAAAGGTATGACAAAATAACCAGAATTTCAGTGCGACTAAGGTTGCCGACATAGCACGAAGAATCGCGAAACTTAAGTGACAATGGGCAGGGCACATTGCTCGCAGAACAGATGAATGTTGGGGCCGAAAGGTTTTGGAGTGGCGACCGCGAAGGTATCGGAAGACGCAGCCGATAACCTGGTAAAGTTTGCGGGAATCCGATGGATGCGAGACGCACAGGACCGTTTATTGTGGCGACACTTGGGGGAAACATGTGTCTGAAATGATGATGATGATGATGACCCAGTATTTCACAAAGAAGTACAAAAACTACAAAACACCAATTAAAATCTACCAATCAAAAACCCATCTCACGGTGCACATCTAAAAGCAATTCTAACTTAGAATGACTTTCAAACTTTAATACTATGAAAATACAGACAAAACTACAGTCGACGAAGACATTTTGGCCAGCCGCCTAATGGCAAGCGACGTGAATTGTTTAGCTGCATTCTGTTAGCTGTTGCTCCATGTAGACAGGGTTTTGCATATAAACGCCTGCCGGGCCGTGCGGCCCGCAATATGGGCATTTTAGTTTGTGCACAGAGTTAGGAAGAAAAGTAGCAGGCCACAGAATAAATATATCTCTGCTGGAGTCTGTTTCCTGACTACTTAAAGTTATTTAAGTCAAGGGTGAATGGGTTTCTTTTAGGCAATGATACTCCATCGTTGCTTGTCATCAAGTGACATAGTGGTCAAATGTGAGTCTATCAATTAATTGAAAAAAGCCCATCTCACGGGGCACATCTAAAAGCAATCCTAACTTAGAATGACTTTCGAACTTTAATACTGTTAAAATACAGACAAAAATACAGTCGACGAAGACATTTTGGCCGACGGCCTAATGGCAAGCGACGTGAATTGTTTAGCTGCATTCTGTTAGCTGTTGCTCCATGTAGACAGGGTTTTGCATATAAACGCCTGCCGGGCCGTGCGGCCCGCAATATGGGCATTTTAGTTTGTGCACAGAGTTAGGAAGAAAAGTAGCAGGCCACAGAATAAATATATCTCTGCTGGAGTCTGTTTCCTGACTACTTAAAGTTATTTAAGTCAAGGGTGAATGGGTTACTTTTAGGCAATGATACTCAATCGTCGCTTGTCATCAGGTGACATAGTGATGAAATGTGAGTCTATCAATTCATTTAAAAAAGCCCATCTCATGGTGCACATCCAAAAGCAATTCTAACTTAGAATAACTTTCGAACTTTAATACTGTTAAAATACAGACAAAACTACAGTGGACGAAGACATTTTGGCCAGCCGCCTAATGGCAAGCGACGTGAATTGTTTAGCTGCATTCTGTTAGCTGTTGCTCCATGTAGACAGGGTTTTGTTTATAAACGCCTTCAAGGCCATGCGGCCCGCAATATGGGCATTTTAGTTTAAGAACAGAGTTAGGACGAAAAGCAGCAGGCCCCAGAATAATATTGGACGAAGGAAAATATCCCTGCTAGAGTCTGTTTCCTGAAAGTTACAACCTGGGGGTATTTGGGGTTGTGTGATAGTTGTGGAATATTATTATTATTTAAATTAAGAGTGTATAGAATACTTCTAGGCAAAGGTTCTCTATCGTTTATCACTTCGTCCCTTTCCATCAGGTCCGTCAAAGGGCGAAGCGCGGTCCCACTGCTGGGCGAAGGTCTCCGTCTCCTTTTTCCACATAATATGTCCTCGATCATTGCGTTAATAGGTATTAAATAATGATCAGGTATTCAAAAAAGTTTACCGGAGTGAAATTGTTGGTTTTTGTTACCCGGTTTATTCAACTGTCATGTTTATTGTTTATTAAAATGGGCTTGGGAAGTTTTTAAGTAAATAGATATGTGGATTTGTTACTATAAAATAGTGAAAAAAAAAATGGCGCTGAAATTCGAATAAAAACTTGACGGCAAACTTTCAATCTCGATGATAATAGTCGAGCTGCGAATAATCAAAGTACTTAATTAACATTATTGAAGCAGAATAGTCGAAGTTTTGATCTAAGTAATCAGAACCACTTAATATAACAAACTCTAATTCAAATAGCTCGCCAGACAAAAGGTACTTCCACTTAATTTTGTAACCAAGAATTATACTAAACCAGCTTTTGCTCTCGACTTTGTTCACGTGAATGTCGGTTAAGGTTATATCTAATGACTTTCTTCTTCTTCTTCCTGCCCTTATGCCATATTACTTGTTGTCGGCGCAACACGTCTTTTTCTTACATTCTGTCCTGTCACCCGTCAAACTATCACTAACTCCCTTTTATTTCATATCACTCCTTACACAATCCGTCCATCTTTTCTTCGTACTTCCTCTCCCTTTCCATCCATCCATCCACATCTATACTCAGAACTCTTTTAGTAATATGCGCTTCATACCTCCCCTTCACATGACCATACCAAGACAACCGATTACCTTTCAACTTTTTAGAGTCACTGGCGCCACTTTTAAACTTCTACCTTAAACCTCGAATATGTGGTGTTTTTTTTGCTGGCAACACTGCCCCAGTGACATGTCAAATTTGTACTCCGTATTTTAAAATTTAATTTAAATAGTATTTAAGTGTAATTAATGTGTAATTGTTTGTATAACCATAATATAATTGCATAAATCGTCAGGTTTATCGTTTTCGTGGTAAAATATCTTGTAAAACACGAGTTTTTGGTGCCAACCGGTTGTCACCGGTAACGAACAGCTGACGTTTGAACTACGGAATTTCACGGGGAGTATTATTTACTTATATTTTTATTTATAATAACACACTCGTTAATTTAAGTTATAACACGATCGTACAAGTTTTATCTTTTCAATTTACTTCACTTAACACTAGCGTGTTGTGTCGAAATAGTTTTGTTTACATTGTAGAAAACAAATCATCGACATTTTATTTCATAATTTGATTCATTTTAACTTATCCCGATATTATTATACTGGTCAACAACGCTTCTTGTCTTTATTTTGAATTGTTATATTGGTCATTATTTGATAAAAAAATCTGTTAAACCAGACTTTCACATTCTAATCAACTTACCCACATTAAGTAAAAGTAATATCATAAGGCAATGAAAAGCTAGAAAACTCAATAATTATTAGCTTTTCAAGCCAAGTCAGCAGTCCACCTCATTTTCCTATTGAACTGCACTTTCTTGTTTTAATTTTTTCCCCATTCTTTTCCAACTTTTCTTTATTTTGTCATCTTCTTGATTCTCACTGTTTCTTTTCTTTTTCTATTTACAGTAACTTATTCTGAAATCATGCCTACGATGACCCGTAAGGCAACAGCCCAGGATATGCAGCTTAAATTGGAAAATGCCCTCCAGGAGCTCAAAGAATCCAAACTCCAGTGCCAGCAAATTTTGCAGGAGAATGAGGAGAGTGAGAGGGAAATAAAGAATATAATCTTTAAAAATACAAGCCTTAAGCAAGAGTTGGTAGGCCTTAGTCAGCAATACCAGGATGTTGTTGATGAACGCGACCAACTGCGAGCGGTCACGGATGGTTTCAAAAACTGTAGCGACTTATATGAGGAGGCTTTGTGTAAGGTTAGGGATCTTGAGGATGAATTAGTTCATGCTAATGGTCTTATTCTTAAATTGCAGAAGGAAAAGGAATATACTCAGACTGAGAAGACTAACCGTTTATATGATGAATTAATAAATTCAAAATATAACCCTCATGCCTTAGTAACAATTGATCTTACAGAAGATTCCATACTAAAAGACAGTAATACTTACAAACTTAGTCAGAATAAAATTAAAAAATATGCTAAACTCAATAAAATAATTAAAAAATGTAAAAACCACAAGAAGCAACAAAAACACTGTTCCAAAAATATTCAACTGCGGAAAGAACGTGTTAACTTAATTAATCAATTAAGTAATTATCAGATTAAGTTGGAAGACAGTATAAATATTTATCAAATTGACACTCAGCGCTTGCAGTCTGAAATACAGACGCTTGATAACTCCCTAAAGTCAATATATAACAAATATGTATGCTCAAAGAACCAAATAAAGGAACATATTCTGGCTACAAATGAGCTGGTGGACAAAGTAGACTCTCTTACTCTACGAAAACAATAAATGCACTTGCCAGACAGAATCTAAACCAGCTGGCCTCGAACTTGTGGTAACAGAGAACTCATCCCAGCCCATCAGTGCTCAGGACTGTATTCCCGACCAGGTACCCCACATTCAGCATGAATTAACTCAAGGGGTAGATTCAGATAATTGTAATTTTTCCTCTCATAGCAGTAGGGATTATCAATCAATTATATTTTCAGATAGCATAGGAAGAGGATTAGGGCAATTAATTAGTAAAAATCTCCCTTTTCCTTCTCAAAATTATTGCACACCTTAAGCTTCCTACCATCACATTATGTCATTAGTAAATGAGCAAGTATATGATCCCAACACTATTCTAACTGTATTTGTGGGTAATAGCTTAAATGTGAAGAAAGATGATATCACCAATAATATCACTGAACTGTTGAAGATAAATTGTAAAAAGATTATTTTGTGTGCTTTTCCTTACTTTGAGCACTTATCAAACAGACAAAATAAGTACATACATATGCTAAATATGCATATGCATTTTTTAGTTACGCACCATAGTAATAAGTTTTTATATTTTGACATCAACAATGTTGTTGATAAACTTTTTTCGACCAGGTATACTGTATACCTACCTATTGTTTTAAGACGTCAAATAGCGAAGCTATTAGAATTTAATATTTACTCAGACATAAATAGTATGTCGACGTACCCGGTAGTTAGTCCAACCATTAGTAGTAGTACTAATGATTTAAACTAGTTAATAAGACAACAGTTGGTACTGTTAGTAGTTTATGTCAACTTAATACAGTATCGTCTAGCATTCAAGCTACGCAAAAATCCTTTAATTTGTTTCTTCAAAACATTCAGGGTTTTTCTTCGAAACAATTAGAAATCGAATTATTTTTGGAAAAAACTAAGTTTGACATCATTTGTTTTACTGAGCATTGGTTAAAGGATTCTGAAATGCTAATTAATTATGATAATTATAATGTGGGCAGTTGTTTTAACCGCAAGTCAATGTTACGTGGGGGTTCACTAATCCTTATTAAAAATAGTATTAAATTTAAAACTCGTAAAGATATAGTTGCACTGTCCGTTGAACATAGCATTGAAGTGTCGTGTGTTGAGCTGGATAGGCATATCATAGTGTGCGTTTACAGGCCCCCTAATTATCAAAACTACTCTATTTTTGAGTCAGTCATGGAAGATGTTATGGCTAAACTTTCAACTGGTAATAAACCAGTAATTATCTGCGGAGACTTTAATGTTAATATTTTAGAAAATAATTCAGATAGCAGTAGATTATTAAATCTTTTCAAATCATTTAATTTATCAAATGTGTTTATTGAACCAACTCGAACAACGACAACTACTGCTACATGTATCGATAATGTTTTTTGTTGCTGCAAGTATTTAGAAAAAGCCATTGTAAATTATCTGCCTTCTGATCATAGCGGCCTTATGGTAACATTTGAATCCAACTTACCAATACAACAAGTGCAGATACAATTCAGACCAATAACATCCGGTAAATTAAATAAATTTAATAGCACCATAACTAGCAGGTTGGGTGATTAGAACCTTGCAGAAAAAAATGGTAATATTTTGTATAAAAATTTTTTTTCAGTAGTTCAAAAGGAGTTTAGTCAGACGTTTGAGAAAAAAACTAAAACTATCTGCCCTAAGTTTAGATTTAGTGACTGGGCAACTAAAGGAATCAGAATAAGTAGGGAAAGACTTTTCGAGTTGTATGGCCTTAAGCCTATTATTAACACTGAAACTTTTAATAAATATGTTGCTACTTATTCTAAAATGTTTAAAAATACTTGTAAGGCAGCTAAGGCCTTATACATTAGCAACAGAGTTAAAACAGCAGATAATAAAATAAAAACAGTTTGGAATATTATAAATAATGAAACCAACAGAAACAAAAGAAATAATAATGATTACACATTGGAGACTCATCATGGTCTCATTAGCGATAACAAACTAGTTGCAGAAGAATTTGTAAATTTCTTTACCAGTATACCAATTAAAACTACTGAAGCCCTAAATTCGTCGCCATCGCATGCTTTTGATTTATTACAGGCGAACGTTGCAGCCTGTTCAACTGAATTTAACTTTAAACATATAAACCCCATAACAGTAATAAAAGCTTTTAAAGAAATCAAGATTAAATTGACAGAAGATCTGTGGGGTATGTCTATAAAAGTTTGTACCTCAATTATTGAGACTATAGCGCCGTACTTGGCTTTAATATTTAATTTGTGTATAGATCAAGGAGTCTTTCCAGATCTAATGAAATATAGTAAAGTGATACCGCTCTTTAAATCCGGGAATAGTAAAGACACTAATAATTATAGACCGGTGTCCGTTTTGCCGGTTCTTAGCAAGATATTTGAAAAGGTAATGTTAAATCAAATGCTTAGTCATTTTAACTCCAATAACATCCTACATGATAAACAGTATGGCTTCACCAAAGGACGTTGTACAACTGACGCGGGTGTTTCCTTACTAAAACACATTTTTAATGCGTGGGAAGAGGCACAAGATGCTATAGGCATCTTCTGCGACCTATCTAAGGCGTTTGATTGTGTAGTTCATGAAACATTGCTTCGGAAACTCAAGCATTACGGACTAGGCAATGCAGCGTTAAGCTTATTAAAATCTTATTTGAATAATAGACAGCAATTAGTGCAAATAAACGGTGTCAATTCGTCTGGATTGAATGTTGAAATGGGGGTGCCCCAAGGTTCAATTTTAGGTCCTTTTTTGTTTTTAGTTAGACGACACTTCTTTGATTTTTAAGATAAATAGAAAAACTAACAATCTTGACAACGAAAATAGCGCCCTATTGCAGGTTCAAAACTGGTTCACTGCTAATAATCTAGTTCTAAATGGGAAAAAAACTAAATGCATAAGATTTTCCTTACCGAATGTCAAAAGTAGTGATTGTGACATTGTATTGACTAATGAAAAACTAGAATTTGTTGATAAAACGATTTTCCTGGGGATTACGCTTGATTCAAGGCTACAATGGGGTCCTCACTTAACTTCTCTTGCAGGTCGGCTTAGCTCAGCTGCATATGCTGTTAGAAAAATCCGCCAATTTACGGATGTTGATACCGCTAGACTAGTCTATTTTAGTTATTTTCATAGTGTCATGTCGTACGGTATCTTACTATGGGGACGGGCTGCTGACATCGAGTCAGTCTTTATATTACAGAAAAGAGCCATCAGAGCGATTTACAATTTCCGCCGGTGCGATTCTTTAAGGGAACTGTTTAAAGATATTAACATAATGACAGTACCTTGTCAATATATCTATGAAAACATAATGTATGTTAGAAAAAATCTTCATCTTTTTAGCAAAAGAGGCGATAGACATAATTATGTTACAAGAAATAGGGATCAATTAGTTCAACCAGGTTTCAGACTGGCTAAAGTGGCCTCTTCTTTCATGGGGTACTGTTTGAAATGTTATAATAAAATACCTCCCCACATATTAGAACTCAATGAAACGAAATTTAAATCTTGTATTAAACGCACACTATGCAGACAAGCATATTATAAGTTGGAGGATTATATTCAAGATAAAAATGCTTGGCTCAATGCTGGTCCAGCTCCACTACCACTAGGGCGTACTAATTAGTTGATTAGTTGGAAACTAATATTATTATTTTTTAATTTGAAAGACACAATTGCATTGTATAATGTAGAAGCACTTTTTCCAAGTTTGTGAATGTGAAGCACCATGGAGCATTTTTATTAGGTTACAACTTTTTTTTTTTTTTTTGACATTACGAGCATGGCAGTTGAGAGTTTGTCATGCTCACTCAAATGTCTCGCTGTTGGTGGCACGTGTTATTGGGTCGTTCAGTTCCCTTCAAAATGGTTGAGCTGAGTGGGGCTGATGCACGCGTCATGCTCGTGAACGGGTGCCGTCAGATGGGACTGGTCATCTCTTAGCTGCCAGTGGCTTAATTCAGTTTCTATCTTTTAATTATTTTACATTTTTATTTCACTATCGACATTGTGCTCACATGATAGAAGCAACAAGTAATATGTAACCAAGCATTATATGTAACACATATATGATTTAAAAGAGTGTCCATGGAGTTTCTTGCACGTTCTTCTCCATAGAGACCTACTCTTTGGAACGTGCAATTTAGCTTCACTTTTTCTTGGACTGACCGACATTTGACTATTCAAAAGTGCCTGTAAATGGTCTATTTGAAATAAATGCTTTGAATTTGAATTTGAATTATGTTCATTTCTCACTTTATCCACTCTCGTCACACCACAAATCCATCTCAACATTCTCATCTCCGCTACATGCAATCTTTTTTCATCCTTCTTTTCCACATCCCAACATTCTGATCCATACAGTATGACAGGTCTTATGACGGACTTGTAAATTTTACCCTTCAACTTGAGGGGCATGTGTTTTATCTAATGAAGTAATTGTGCGTTCAGCTAAGTAGTGGAATTCTTTGCTGGCGTTTGTATGTCCTGATATCTACAACTTGGGCTCTTCAAGTCAAGTGTGAAAACAATAAGTGACTTTGCAAGCGTGCTCCATCGTCCACTAAATTATCGCTTACCATTATGTGAGATACTACACAACACACTTCCTACGTTTCATACTATAAATAAAAAAGTAAAAACGCTAAGCAAAAAGGCGCTGAAAATTTCTTATGATGTTATAACTAATATAAATCCAAGGTTCAGGAACCTATTTTTATCAAAATAATTTATCCACACTAACACGGCTGCGCTGTGGAAAAGCACTTTTTCTTATGAATTCCTTATAAAAGCAACAGAGCTAGTTCACCAAAACCATTGATTTCTTCCATGAAAGCTACGCAGTAAATAGCTGTAGATAAGGTACTAATTAATATCCAGAGTAACAGGTTTTTTCGAAAGAGTTTCTACCTGCACTGGAATACAAAGGGCCAATGAGCGAACCCAGGGGTTTAGTCAGTAAAAGTCTGACACTACCTCTTTCTCGCTCCACCCGAAGCAGATGAACATCTCGATTAAATTTCTTTATTAAAAACAAAAATTACAAATACCCAGACTAATAACAATACTCGTTTGTTCACCCAACCGTTGGCTGCGGCAAATTATATAGACAGAAGTAAGAATTTATCGCACATTAACGTCAAAGTCATAATTACTATTTAAATATTTATATCCGAAATGTTGGAGAATATGGAAATAAACAAGCTTAACTTGAAAATACTATCTTTTTTAAAAGACATAAATAAACAGCAATCAAAATTTAAAAACCGGTAGCTGATGGCTCTATTCTACGCTCTTAATACGTCTGTGGAACAGCGCAAGGAATTCAAAACGTAATATTATACCGTGTCAGTCTGATATTCAGCTCTATTAACTGTACACCAGATTGTAATAAAGATATACATTTTAAATGTCTTCATCTTATGGATAAGGACGCCATGGAAATGGGAGTCAAGGTGATAAAAACTGGAATATATTTAAAGGACTAGTCAAGATAATATCCCTAAAATAGAAAGATTGTATCACATTACAATGTAAATGAATGTAATTGAATTAGAAGATAAAGTTACTAAAAACTTTGATATCTTCACTCCGATGAAATCAGAGAACAAAAACACAATCAAAACAACAACACAAAATATAATATAGACAAATAGAAACACGTAAAATAAACTCCAATCACTTCGATAAGGATCAAATGGAAAATGTAATCTCAGAAAAGAGTCCCTAAATAAAAAGGACAGCAACTGAGGTAGAAAACGAAACAATCGCTATATTTCACAAGTACGGAAAACATTGGACAGAAACGATCAGAAACGGTCCAAAACGAAGACCCGCCATAAAAGATATTGCTGTACCTTACGTTGGAATATCTCAAATAGTTGCTATCACTATACAGCTTGAAGAATCCGAAGTTAACGTGCAATCTTACGATAATAATGGTAAAGGTACAATCAATGATGGGTTTGGATAGTTAAGCTCCAGTCTCGCTTTTTCCTACGTCCATGATTGATAATTTTCAACCATTAAAACGGTACTCTTTCTATATTTAACAGAATATCATCTTTACGTTCTAGTGGCTTAGAAATAAGAAAAACTGGGCAAGTACGAGTCGGACGCGAACACTGAAGGTTCCATACAAACTAACTTATGTTAGGTAATAGCTTAATTCATGAATCGAAGCTGGAAGATTTTTCAGTACCTATAGAAAAAGTTTTTTTTTGTGACGAGCGACGTAACTACAAATTTTCAGTTTTCAGATTTATTCCTATACTTGTGCTAAAAGGCCTTGCTTCATGCCAAATTTTCAGGGTTCTAGGTCAACGGGAAGTAAGAATTTTGATTTCCTTGAGCGTCGTAATGTACGTTTTTTTGCGACCGGCCGTATCTTTTTTTTCGTTAACTTCTTAGAAGTTTGATTTTTTTACAGCTTCAAGGGACCGCAGACCTGAGTATATGGTTTTAATTTCAACTCGATATCTCCACGCATTCTCGAGATAAAGGATCTTAACAGTCAAACAGACAGACGGACGGACGGACGGACGGACGGACAACAAAGTGATCCTATAAGGGTTCCGTTTTTTTTTTATCTACAGAACCCTAAAAAACATCTGGATTTTAATATTCGCCGCTGGAATTGGGTTAGCTGCAAAGTCAAAGGCTAAAATTGTTGTTCACAGTGTTCTGGTTTTTTCAATCCTCTGTTTCCAGGGAAACTTTGTGCACTACAGAGCATTGATTGTGATTTCACAGAAAATTACAAAAAGAAGAGATGAAAATTGGATTAGTTGCGCAGTGGAATGTTTTCTTTTTTATACCTCATAACGTTAGTCTAGTCTACTAACTTCGTTCTTTATAGGAAACTAGCTTCTGCTAGCGACATTGTTCGCCATAATAAGTCCATGTAGACTTACAGACGATTCGGATACAGTATTATATAACTGACATATTTTTATTTCAATATTTTGTTCAGTAACGACATACTTTTCTCTTTGGAACATGCAATTTAGCTTCAATTTTTTTAAACTGACCGACATTTGACTATTCAAAAGTGCCTGCAAATGGTCTATTTGAAATAAATGATTTTAATTTGATTTGATTTGATACTGTTTAGTGCAGTCAGATAGTTTTAAAATATAATATATTAAAAACTATTTTAGGCTGGATTTAAAGCGGCACTTTCGGGAAATAAATTTCCTTATATTATACCAATTTTAGGACTTTTTTTTATCAGACTATATACCTTAAATAAATTTTGTTATGTCCGAATTGTCAGTGAAAAAATTTTGAACGTAAAATGTGTCAATTCGGACATTCTGTCCGAATATAGTGTTCAGACCGTCAATAACTTCCCGTGGGCTACTTACTACTTATAATGGTATTTTTTTAAACAGTCTAATAGTTTTCAGTCAATTCCTTACAAACAATTTCTTCTTCATAATATTAGTGTAGAAGTTAGTATAGACTGATATAATGATAGGAAATCTAACGAAACTAAATATAGAATTGACAAATTGTAGTCCCTTCGGGGTATAATTTGGCGCCGGCACAGATGGATGGTCTAGGCGCTGTTCCCCGTTGACATTTGCAAGAAACAATAATTTAAAAGCCGTCTATATGAAGATAATATTGTAGGCGCCGGGAGACAACCGAACGGGTTTGGTCAGGGTCTAGAAAATTGCCAAGGCCCACTTTCCTAGCCAGCTAGTTATTTCATCATGTATGATGTGATATAAATAAATTGTGTGCGTAAGTTTATTGCTTGGGGAATCTCGTTATATTTTTATTAGCCTGAATGAATTTACTATCACAATTACATCACATCACACTAAGATTGTATCCGCAAAATTTTGCATGTAAAGAAGAGAAATAAAGAAAACTATTTTATTTAGATATGTACTACATACATACAAAATAGTGTAGAAACAACATTTAGAAACCCAAGCGCCCGAAAAGTGCCATAAAACAGCGACTTTCTGAAGCCTACTCCTCGGTAACGGCCAGGTTAATAGGTTTAATAATAATGTCGAAAATTAATTTTTTTCGTGCTATTAATACTTTTGTCTAAAAAAAATATTTAGCAATTTCGCAACTTTTCCCTACTCCTTCGAAACGGCTTGGATCTTTAGAAACATTTTTACACATAACAATTGGTGGTTAAATATTCTTCGAAGTGAACATTGCATATATACCTAAATCAATCAATATTTCGCAAAGAAAATGGATTTAAAGGTCAGCCGCGCGCTTTCCGGGCGCTGTTGGCCGCAAATAAATACACATATTTGCGCACTGCCACCTAGGCGGGTGCGAGAGGTGCGTCCACATAATTTTGGCCAGATGGTTCAACGGACTATAAGCCTTAAGATTGACACAGTGTGTCTCACGTTTGCGACAAATTACGTATAGTATATGAGACTTCTCAAACGACTGAATAAATTTGGATGAAATTTGGCAGTATTTTATCCCGGGAAAACCTTTATTTCTACGGGATGATTTTCTAATTTAACGCCAGCGTAACCGCTCGTAGAAGCTAGTAATATCATAAGCATTAAGCATAATTAGCATCTTTACTTAATTAAAACATGTAATAGTTTATTTTAAATTTGTAATAGATTTTTAGATATTCTATCGCCGTAATACTTGTACAAATTAAAAAAAAAAATCTGATATATTATTCTAAATATAATGAAAAGTTAACAAATAATGATTTAATTAAGCACACGTTAATAATAGTTCCTTGGACTATATTCAGTACCGCGTAAATAACGATATAATCATTATAAATCAGATCTAGATTTAGTATCCAGCACTGTTAGTGTTATTGGACTGGTTTCTAGGTACCCGTTGATTACGTTTCTGAATGAGACTACAATTTTATAAGTAGTACTGTTGTTATTTTAGCTGCTCGTTAACATGGTATTATTTTAATAAGACATTAGTATTTTCCTTGACTTCCTCAAAAAACATATTAATTTTTACACAACTTTTTGTTTCTGAAAATACAATGGGGAAAATGTGAAAAAATGCCCATCCGGCGGGCGGCGCGAGACGTATCCGGAAGTTTTTCCTGCTACATATTGACGGAATGAAAATCTCCGCGCGTGAAGTGATGAAGCCCATACATTCCGCCATCCATTTTGCATAATATGTTGTGTTTTTCTACCATTCTGAATACAAGAGTAGATCAGATGAAAGTAAACAGGCAAGCTAAAAAAAAACAGTAAACCACGTTTTTTTTTGGACCTTAAAGAGGTATGCAGAATAAGTTGTAAAGTCCCGCAAACCTCTGTTAAAAAGGGAGGATCCTCCGACCAGACATATATTGTGTCTGGTCGAGGCAACTGCCCGATAGTTGATTTCTGGCTGTTATATATAGGTACCTAATGTAATCGCGCGAAGAATCAAAATACCGCGATACAGGATTTCGAATTTTAGTTCCTATGTGGCATAACAGATGACGCATTCTTCCAAAAAAAACAAGATGTTTATAACAAAAATATATTTATTTATTAATTTATTTTATTAACACATACCTACAATTGTTTTAACAGGTATAAACCCAGGGTAACAAATTAGCCGCACCTCAGTGCGGCTATTTTGCGACTACCTTTGAGTGGCGTCTCTGAGAGATGCCACTCACAAACTGCTCACATACCTATCAGTGCTGGCATCATACCTTAACCTGTAATCGAAAATAAACGACAAATTGCTCAAAAACAAAGAACTATGACCGTGAAACGAGATCCTTTTCCAAAAAGTCCGTGCGTACGTGACCGTATTGAATCGAACCGATTGACAACCCGTCCTGTCCATATCATTACGGGTGACAGTACAAAAGACTAATCGTTCACATGAGAAGGGTCCTGATTAATTAGCTGCCCGATGAAATGACGTGAGACTTCTCTGCGACCATTAATATTGGCTGGTGGGGGCCTTGAAACCAGGGCTTACAGGCAAGCCTAAGTGGCGTTGCGTCACCAATCGATTTCCTGTCAGGTGTCATAGAAATCTAGTTTCTTGAAAGATTCGTGATGAGAATTAATTAGGCTTAAGTTATTGAAAACGGGAACTTAGACTTTTCTCAATAGCAATTCATAGTAACATTATCAATATGAAAGTAACTCGTGTCTGTCTGTTACGCTGTTACAAAGTAAGCTTGAACCCCAAGGAAGACTATTTTTATCTAGCTTCATATCCGCAATAAACATAAACTAGTGCGCCTCACCATCAGAAATTGCATCACTGCTTACCATCAGGTGGAATTGCAGTCAAGCACTACTTTATATCAATAAAAAAAAAAGAAATAACCATTGCGCACACGGACGAAGCCGCTGACAGAAGCGAGTCTGTAGGAAAAATCATAACGAAATCAAAGAGCAAACATTTAATAAATGTGCAAAACTACCATTTAAAATAAATACCATTTCAATTCCGCCATCCAGCGTAATCTACGTAAAAGCCACTTGACCAGACATTTTAATTTTTAAAAAACAAAATACAGTCGCAGCAGGCACACTTGAGTTTGGACATCAGTTTGCATTTCATTAATTAAAACCGTTTCGTCAACGAACCACTCGCGGTTGTGACGAATGAAAAAATTCAGCCGTAAGGGTTGCGCCCCTGATGGCGAAATCTGTTGGCGTACGTTAACAGGAACCTTCAATGAATAATTCATAGCCGTCATCCTCGCTCCCAGTACTTATACTGTTTTATACAACAAGCGTATTAATGATTTGTCATCAGAACGCTGTTAATTGGATGTCAGACTTGCCGGCAAATGATTGGATACGACTCGACATAAAACTGATTGAAGATAAATTAAACATGGATGACAATGTGTAACCAGAGATGTTACAGAGTTCCGATTCCGATAGATCGGAACTTCCGATTGGTTTTGCGTCTTCGATTCGAATTGGAACATAAATATTGGAAGTACAAACAAGTTAATATATACGTGTAGCGCAGGGAAACTCCCTCCTCCCGCGCTTTCTATCTTTTACTTTATTACTTGTTCCTTTGTTTCGTATTTGGAATGTTGTGAATTCGTTCTTCATTACTAACTGACTTTTTAAATACGTTTTACTCGTAGTAGTATTTTATTTGACGTTTCTGCCTCCACAAACCAAACTCAAATACTCTGTTTCCAAATTCGGTTCCGATCCTAACCACTTTCATTTCATTCTTCGTATAAACCAGTATTTACTAGATCCAGTTATTATGCATGAATCAAGGGAATTACAGTTAAATGTTTGAAGGTAGAACAATTGATGCAAAACAGCTTTAAGGCGATTAAACGTGTGCAAGGAGAACAGCCTCTGCTCTTTAGCATTGCATTAAGCTTAACTGTGGCAGGTCTAGTCGATAAATGGCTTGTCTGTTGCCTCCACTCCCGGAATGAATTCGAATTCGCTAAGAGGAATTTATTCAGCAAAGCTTTCTGTAGTTTAGACGACTCTGGATATATCGATGCTGAACCTTTGAATCGCGTCCCTGTAAATCACTTGTCTATCACTAGCAAGTTCTGAATTCGCCAGTGATTTCGACAGGAATCTGGCGTTTGAGAGTGACGAGTTTTTCGTGCTTTTACAAGAGTGTATCGGTAACGAATGGAATATTTACGACGCGCGAAAATTCGTAATCAAATATGAGTTATATTCGGCGGAGTGTGTAACGTATAATATTAAAAAACTGGTCAAGTGCGGGTTCCCACACCGAGAGTTCCGGACAAACTTACCATATGTAAACATATGTAAACAAATCGATTCCCCAATCGCAAAAAGGGAATTATTATTTGATTAATTTTATTGAATATCATCTTATGACATCCCCCGCTCTTGGGCGGAGCGGGAGATAGTGTCAGACTCTTACTGATTAAAAGCCCACCCCTTCCCTTCCAGCCTTCATAACGGGGCTCGAGTTCCCTTTCGGATAACCCTGGCCGGCCCTAGTAGGCTCCTTGAGGCGGGCGGGAACAGTGCGCGCCGTCGACGACTTGGGCTCGGTCCGGACAGTTACCGGACGGTCGGACAGCGAGCTACTCATTGCTCGCCGTCCGCAAGCCTGCGCCTACGGTGGCCGGAAATCGGGATCGGAATCCCGGCGGCGGATGGGGCGGCGTGAGCGCCGCTGTTGCCTGATGCGGTCGGCCTCCTCTCTTGCTAGCTTTACTGCTTCGCAAAAGGAGGTGTCCGCCTGCCACTCCTCGCTCCGGACTACTGCGAGGGATCGCCGCAGATTTTTTGACGTAATTAAAAAGCTACGGTTTTGGAATTTCTTACTTGTGCTACGAAGCATTATATGAAAGTAACTTGTATCTTTTGCTAAAATTCATGATTCTATGTCAACGGGAAATCCCTTATAGACATTCAAAATATGCGCGAAAAACGGCCTTATCTTTAGATCGCATTAACTTAAGTTTGATTTTATTTCACTTTAGACTTTGGAGTCTAGCAAAACTGACTATTTCATATTAATTTTAGCTTGATACCTACACACGCTGAGAAAAAGGTTCTTGACAGGCGGTCAACAATATGATCCTATAAGGGTTCCGTTTTTGTCAACTGAAGTACGCAACCCTAAAAAGTACATTTGGTAGGGCTTTCATAAATTCTGCTGGTCTAAACATTGTCCAGTTTTTGCGAATAGTCCGACATGACCCTTCGTAACAAACAATGTTGGTGCAGATTAAACCTGTATTGTGGTGCCCTAATATTTATGTTATATTTTACGTTATATCCAGGACAATGTCCAGATACGTATCCAGTATTTATGAGTTTTGGCAGGTCTGGGGATTGCCTCGGCACCCTTGTAATTTATGCTAGGATTAAAATGTTATCCAGGTGTTTGACCTGGCTACTAAAGTACTGAGTTTTGTTATTAAAATTATAACAACAATGGGCGTATGCATGTGCTTTTATCATTGTCGGTACTTTATATTTTTAATTCTTGACCCAAGGGGTGTTATAAGTTTAACCGCTAGGTGTATGTGTCTGCGGCACTGTAACTCGGAAACGGTTGAACTGATTTTTAACCCCTCAAACCCCAAGCGAACGACACTAATATTATTAAAAGTCCACGTAGATTATTAAAATTTTGAGGGTTTATTTATTGTTTATGTATCTAAGAATGTAAATAAGAAATTCTTCATAAAGTAGTCTGTAAATTTAGATAATAAGCAACCTTTTCTATTTATCCGTACATAAAGCTATTTAAATGCTTGGGGACTCAGGGGTTGATTTTTCATTTGATAGCAGGTTTTTTAGCGAAGGTTCTTAGATATGTTGTTAAATTCGATTCCGCCATTGCATTTGGAAACTTTCTGCATTGCGGGCAATCCCGCATGCGTGATGAAATCCGCACGATATTAAAAATACCCTAAGCCTTCGAAGTTCATAAATGATGGTGTGTATATCGGTTTATTGACTGTCCTCTTCGGCCTTATTATTTTCTTCGTAGCATAGACGAAATATTTTTACGTTCATAACAATTAGTGCGTCTCGTTGTCACCATGCGTGGACAGCACTGTAATGTCACAGCTGGCGACATCGACCGGTAATTAAGTTTCACTCATCAAAACCAATAGCATATGCGAGTATGGTACATAAATAAGTAACTATTGGTAGAGGCTAGCACTTTACTGAGACAGAGCATTTAAACCGTACTTTAAGGGTCGTTTTAGAAAAAAAAAATCGTCTCCGTAGGCGAGCAATGGTTAACTCGCCGTTTGACCGTCTGCGTCTGTATGACAGACTGCGCGCAGTATTCCACGCGCGCCTCAAAGAGATGTCAGCAGACCGTAGGGGCCCAGCAGGGTCGAAGCCTACTAAGGTCGTGGGTTGTGCGAAAGTGAACTCAGGGACCCTCGAACAATGCCAAAGAAAGAATAGGATTGTACCTAATATTCTTGATATGGTTAATGAAAGCATCTTGTATGAAAGCACGGTTTATTTAATATAACTATTAAGATAATTACAATAGTCAGGACAGACGCCATCTTCAGCCATCTACTTTAGATAGTGATGTGCATCGACTAACAATAGGGTTGTACTACAACCACTCACAACAAGGAGTGGGTTTTAGTCAATAAAAGTCTGAAACATCCTGCCCAAGGGCGGGAGATGTTATTAGATGATTTCCTACCTAACCAAAAAACCTAAATCGTTTCTTGGGTGGATTCGTAGAACCGCAGAAGTAGCTTAAACTAACTCAGTATACTTCAAAAACTAAGTAAACAGTTCAAAGTCAAAGTCTTGGTCAAAAATATTTTATTTCACTTAGGCCTACATGGGCACTTATAAAACGTCAGAAGCCAGTGCACGGTTCGAAATTGTTCACTATAAAAATCACGTAAGCATTTCTGATGAATTTGTATTCATTAGAAGGATGGTCGTCTGGGTATTGCATACCCTAATGAGGCGAATTAATCCATTTGTTCGACATGGGATTCGCATTCCCGATCACTATGGGGAATAACGACATGCAATCGTGAAAATGTTGAGGAGCTCGGATTTATTGGAAAACTAGCTGATGCTAATGGCGTTGCCCGCGTAACTCTAGAAAATTATTCCAATGTAACCTACTTCCAGTAAACATAATGAGGAAACCGGCATGTCCTAGAATGTGTTTCCTGATAGCTATAACCTAGGGGTCTTTAAGCCAAGAGTGAATAGATTGCTTCTAGGCAAGCGTGCTTCATCGTCGGCCACATCATCGCTTACCATCAGGTGAGATTGTGGTCAAACGCGAGCCTATCCATTATAAAAAAAAAGTTCGAAGACATGTGTAACGTCCTTCAACCCGCACTTATTTTTAAAATTAGGAAAATCATCCAATAACATCCCCACCGCTTTTTGGCGGAGCGGGAGATAGTTTCAGAATTTAAGTGACTAAAGATGCACTCCTGTTCCTTTTTTGCCATTGTTTCAGGGACCTGGGGATCTCTTTCGCATCACCCATGGCCCCAGTAGGCTTCGACCCTTCTGGGCCCCAACAGTTGCTGACAACTCGAACACTACGCGCCATCGACAACTTGGGATCAACTCGCACTGGGTCCGAGTGGTGGATTACGGCCCATTCCTTCTCCAACCTGCCTGAGTCCCAACAATGGGAATATTATAAGGCCAACTATGCTATGCTGGCGTTCTTCCGGAGGTGCTTCTTACTACAGGGTTGAAACGTCCTGTCCTAATCTAGGTAATTTTTACATACTAAACGAAATAACTATGTAAATAAAACCGGGCAAGTGCGAGTCGGACTTGCGCACTGGTGATTCCGTACAATCGAACTGTTTTGCGTCCGTTGCGTCACAACCACAGGTTCAGATGAAAACCAGCGTCAGGCACTAGTTGTCTGGCATTCATGCTGAACTGGACCTATTTTGGTGCAGCCATGAGGCAGACATCAATGATATTTTTATTTTTATTTTTTTGCTTCTTTTATTTTTGATGTGTTTATTGTGTAGTATTGTGTATAGGCCTTGTGATGTACCAAATAAATTATTTTTCTTTCTTTCTTTCTCTTTCTTCCTTTTACCTATGAAAACAGTCAAACAACAAAGTGATCCTATAAAGGTTCTGTTTTTTCCTTTTGAAGTACGGAACCCTAAACATACAGTACAGACCCTTCACCATTTATTTATATTGCTCAGTTATTAATTCAAGTGAGTAGCGACATAGCTCAAACTTGCATGGGGGACTGTACTTGGATGATGGATGGGCAATGGCACCTGTGCTCAGCTTAGCAATGCCTATTGATAAGTAAATTGATGTATGAGGACTTAACTACACTAATATTATAAAGAGGTAAAGTTTGTTTCTTTGTTTGTAGGAGGTAATCTCTCGAAGTCCTGGTCCGATTGCTAAAATGTTTTCATCGCTAGAAAGCTGCTTTATTTTTGAGTAATATAGCCTATATTTTATGTACATGGGCGAAGCTGCGAGCAAAAGTTAGTAGGATATATAGATAAAACTTGATTGTGAAGAAAACTCAACTTATAGATATTATTTTGCATTAATTTTGATCCTTCAAAGTTTACCGCTAAGAATATATATGTATTTTTTTTAACGATATAGACAAGTACTTGACTGCGATCCCATCTGATGGTAAACAGCATACATTGACGGTGAACGCACTAGCTTAATATGGGACTATTTACTCTAACCTTGAAGACACTTTATTGATAACCGAACGGGGAGACCGCTGCAGGCTAAATCTTCCAATTCTTTTTTAATATAAATAAGTAATATTGATGAAAGGAAGACATTGACTTAAAAACAAACTCCTTAATTTCTTTTAGATGGGAAGCCATCAAATAACTTCACCTTTGCGGATAGAGCAAGAGAATCCGACTTACTGAATAAAATCCATGTGTATCTTTTTGCCTTCCAACAAGGTGACTCTTTCGACAAAACTCACAGCAAAACAAAACCTCTTGACATCCTCGATACAAAAAAAAACACTCAAGATGTCAACAACATCAAGAACCATCCAGATCTCATTATTCAGGACATCAAAACGTTTACCACTTCAGTACTCGACAAGGCAAGAAGACGATCTAACAAATCTTAAGATAAATTATACAGACGAGAGCCTTCTCCAAACATTTTCCACCCTCCCAGTGCTACCCCGTTTGGCCGACCCTTCTGTCATGAGCTTAATTTGAATTATGTCGGGGCAGACGACCCACGACGTGTAGGTATAAAATTCGCATTTATGTCACCCCCGGGAGCACGACATTGGAAAACTCGGTACTCTTGTCAATAACTTTTAGTAGACAAATGAATTTTTAAGCTATTGCATAGCTGCATAGTGGAGACCGAAACCAGAAATTCCGTAACGAAAATGACCTAACACCCACACCCACACACACCCACTCATTTGTTTTGAGCGTGGTGACCGATAAGAAAACAAATGAGTCATGCTATGCAATAGCTTTACCTCGGCAGTCCCCGAGTGCCACACGTCTTTTTTTGTTTATTTTCTGATCAAATTTATTGATATCAAATACTCGTATATGGTGAATACGTATTATTCCATGATATTTAATAAGTTGTAATTTACTATTTTTGCCGCTACTGTTTTGAGTGGACAGTGTAAGTCGCGGACCTGTGAAAGGCGCACGAAGGGTCGAAGCTAACGTACAGACGCCCCTTAGACACTTCATGAAATGAGGCACTCACATTGATATCCCGTGCTATGTTAGTGGTAGGAGTGCTGTACTATTCCAGCCACTGCCAGGAAGAGGCCTCCCTCCAGTGCTTTTATTGTTTGCAGATTAACAATTCAATATTATTTCCACTGCCTACAAATGACAGGGTATTGTTACTCTGGTTAAAATCAACTCGAAATATAGAACCACGAGGAACATCAAAGATATTGTAATATAAGAGAGAAAATCTCTTATTGCTTATCTTAAGATGTTGGTGGACAACTCATTTAATTTCGAATAATTCCAATGTAATAATATCCATGGTAGGTACATGATAGTTTTCAATAAACTGTCATTGGGTAATAAACATTCCAATAAATTAACATCAAATGACATAATCCGAAAAACAAATCCACAACTTAATCTTATTAAACATAATAACACTAATAACTTATTCAAGAAGGAAAACTGGTATCGTAAAATCCAAAACATTTTATTCGTGGCGTGCGATCACAAAAGTTTTACGATTGCTATCGTAAGACTTTATTAAATTCTGCAGAAACCGGTCCGGGCGTCGTACGGCACGGTTGCATCGGCCGTGTGCCGTAAGCCGGCAGACGGTAGACGACAACTCAATATCAAGTTCAAAATTAGACCCCTTTGACGTAACGTGGGCCAAGTTTCACTAAGTCGATCAGCTAAAACGGGATATATATACAGTGTTAGAGACCGATATTTTTGGTGAAATTCACTCTGATTTATAACTATGCATGATGAAGCAGACACTGTTGTTAATTTGATAATGAAATTTCTCGTAATGTCTACAACGTAAGTAGGTACGCACCGAAACCATATTCTCACACAGTCGTCTATATAAAAGTAACTGTGCGAAATCGCATTAGACAAATCAAGAAGGCAGTAAACAAAAGAAACTTGATATCCACACAGACACTTATCCTTCGGAGGGTGAGGATAATCTCCTTTAGCAGGATATTCCCGTCTATCCGGTCGTATGCCCGGATAACAGTCGCGCCCGGTTCATTAGTCACATATCAGTTAACTGGAATTGGATCCCACAAACATTATCAGATAAAGAGACGATTTTCTACACTAAATAGAGAATAGGAACGGAAATGGCGGAATGAAACAATTAGGAACGTCGGATTTGAACTAAATGTCCTCAATGGAGAAAATGAGGACAGAAATGAACAAAAGAAAGAATATAATACAGAAATAAACTTTAATAGCACACGCTTGACAAATAAAACAAAAATGCAACTCACAATGCATGTTCCACATTTTATAATACAGAGGGAAAATAAAAAGAAGAATTTTTGTAATTAATACAAACTATACTGCAGAATATTGTGGACAATGCAGAAACGAAGCTTTAATAAACAAAACATCACAGACCACCAGCGGGAAAATTTCTAAGATAAAATATTTACCACAACAACCGATCACAAAAACTTCCAGGTAATGAAAACGAAGCTTAACTAAATATAGTTTAGTACCCGTGTTCCAGTTTCCGAGGTACACAGGAACATGTAATCCCCCGTGCAATTGTACAACGTTAAGATCTGACATAACTGTCTTTGCTAAGTTTGTTAAATTGCTTCGCCGGTAATAAATTGTTAACTGAAATTTCAAAAGTTGTGGCAACAAGCGTACCCAGAGCTCTACTTCAAGTTTGTACGCCTTCAACATTGTTACCAAGGTTTCTTACATCTGTTAGTATATTTAACGTACCCGTATCATTCAGAGTTTGTTTCGGAAAGTCTGCAATTTGACTTAAAACTTATCCACACAAACATTTTAAAGTCAATTCCCTCAATCTTTATGTCATCAACCTATTTTAAAACGACTGAATTTATGTTAAGTGCTCTGCCTTAGTGAATTCTTAAAGGTTTGGCAAACAAAATTAAATTACGTGGCATCATTAAATATTAAAACAATTTCGTTTTACAGTCTTCGCGTGTTTGAACAGGCGTCACTTAAAAGCTACGGCCGGATTTTAAGGGATTCACATTTTTACAACCCCTAGGGCTGGTAGCAGACGATAAAAAATCGTTCGATCTCGGAACAATAGAATCCACGAGCCAAATAAATGAGTACACACTATAAATCATTATGTCACGGCATCGTCACGCTGTCACCCTCGCTGAAAAGCCCAAAAACAAACATTAGCTTTGTGGAATAGTGGTATCCACTAACTTCTTATAAATATTTGGCTAAAAGTTTACCAAATATTACGTAGTACGTACGTAGTATCCAAAATTACTTGACTGGACTTCAAGCCGCCTCGAAATTTTGCCGAAACTTCTAATACAGTCTACAAAGTTCCCTAACTAAGAAATATTCTTAGAACTTAAATTAACCGTAACTCAGGGCTTAATGAATATATAGTAAAATATTGCTCATAAATCCAAAGCAATTTTACAAATAAATAAAAGTGGGCAGGCACACAATGTTGGTAAATAGAAATGTATGAAAAGATAAATTCAAGCTTAACCGGTATTTAAACCCAATAAACACATTTCAAAGTAAAGTCCAGTTAATAACTGGAGTCAAGTCAATGAAACGGAATCAATCAAAGTTAGCCTTCGATATTATCCTTTTGGTTAAACATTTAACTCATAGCCCTGGGCAACTCGGGGTTCGACGGAGTTAAGTAAAATAAGCTTCGATAAGATCATCTGAAACTTTATTGCTTCAAAACATGTAAATAACTTCTAACGATTTTGTAATATTGCAAATATTGAAGGAATTCTGAATGTCTAATCCTAACTAAGGAGCTAGAAACGTGAATAGCAAACATTATGACAGGATTATTCAAAATTCCTGAGGCAACGTTGTATTAAAGGAAGTGGCCGCCGCTTGCGGTAATGCATAACAAGACATATTCCAGTCCGTATAGTTTATCATCTACGAACAACTTAATAACATGTTTCACTTCACAAACTAGCTGCAAACACTGATAAAATCTCGTAAACTGTTTTTCTTCCATTCCCACAACGCTTGGCGCGTCGGCATCGAAACAATTCTTTAAATATTTATTGTGTTTGCATCCCCTTGCGAATCAGATATGACCTTTATTTGAAATTCTTTCGCACGGGCTCTCGTATTGCCCGGAGTCATTGTAAATTGTCGGAGTTTTTTTTTTATATTTCATTGATATTGTGAAAACTTTCTTTGTTATTTTGATCAAAACCAAGATAGGTTTTCTAATTCATATTTTAAAGCATGTTAATTGCTTTTAGTAAAAGTTTTCTTATCGATCGTTTTTTTAGCCGCAAGCCGTTCACTGCTGGACATAGGCCTCCGGAAACCCGAATCCTATAAAAGCTTCAATTGAATAGAACTGAACTCCAGTATATTTTTACCATGTAGGTACAACTCCTCTCCATCTGTCTTTGAAGTCACCTCAATTCTATTATATCCCTGCATTTATCTACATTTGCTTATTGGTATATTTCTGTCTCTCTTTCAGTTCCCGTTTACATTGTAACTTGGGGTGAAGTTAAATGATTTTTGTGAACAAATCCTCACAAAAAGCAATTTGTGAAGTGCCTGAGGTCACGATGCAAAGCCACTTCTTTGAATTTCCTTTTGATGGTGTTCAGTGAGCTTCTTAATTCTGTTTTATATAATTTAATTTGTTTAAAAGTTATGGTTGTTATTTTATTTTCATAAATAATTGATGAAATTACAAATGTTTTATAATTCAACTGTAGATATTAAATTATATGCTGAGTTGATTGATGATAATTACGTTCTGTACGTTTTTATCTGTAACTGTTTTATTTATGTTCAAGTGTATAATTTTCATTGCACTGATTGTTTAATTGACTGTCTTGATTAAATTATAAATCTATTCTGGTATTATTTGAATCTCTATTATTAAACTAGAATCAAGTTTATTCCGACCAGTTTGAAAAATAAATGGATCGCTTTATAAAGCTGGTATAGACTTGATAATCCCAGTTACGAGGAGCAAGATAATCCGGTTCGGTTAATCGAGAATGAACACCATTTTTATCTGTAGAATTGTTTTTTTAATAAATTCTTTTTCTGTGTTAGAATTACGCTATTCTATTCCTGTATTTACAATAATATTCCACAACTATCACACAACGCCGTCTAGTCCCAAGCTAAGCAGAGCTTGTGTTATGAGTACTAGACAACTGATAAACATATGTATATAAGTCTAAATACATACGTATTAAATTACACCTAGATACAGAACAAATGATGTTTTATTTCATATTATCTTTTGGACTGGCCTGTTGGTCTAGTGGTTAATGACCCTGACAGCTATGCCTGAGGTCGTGGGTTCGATTCTCAGGATAAATGTTTGTGTGATGAGCACGATCATTTGTTCTGTGTCTAGGTGTAATTTATCTATCATCGTCGTCACTGATGATAGATAAATAAAAAAATATTAGGTTTGATTTATGAGATTTTTTCGACCTCGACTTACAAGATGTATTTTGCGGGTTAAAACCCAGCCAGGTGCATAACTGTGCGTAATTTATTTTATCACCACTGCTCTCAAAACGGTGAAGGAAAATATCGTGAGGAAACCGGCGAAACTTAGAACCAAAAATTGGAAAACACGTGACATCCACCAACGCGCTTTGGGAACGCGTGGTGGACGGCTAGTTCCCTCTCCTAGAGAGGAGGCCTGAGTCCCAGTATTGGGAACATTATAAGGCTGATTATGCTTATGAAATTTTTAAGACATAAGTATAGATCTGTCGCATGTCGAAACAAAATTGGGCAAAAGCAACAACTGACTGGATTCCGAACAGCAGGAGCCGGCGACGCGGTGGGCCCAGAAAGAGATCGCGTGACGATTTGGACTCCTACCTTAAAGATTGGCCAGAAGTGGCTAAGGACAGAAAAGAGTGGAATAAAGGAAGGGACGCCTTTGCACTGCAGTGGGACACAACGGGCTCATAATAAAAAAGTATAGAATTCTCTACTTTATTGTCAAATAATGATACCTGATTTGCCTGCACATAGGGTTACCAGATGAAAAAAAATAAAAGTTCGGGGAAAAGGCCTGATTTCAACAGAAAAATCCTGAGATTTTATTTCATAAATTTTTATCATTTTCGAAAAGCCGCAATATTATCGATTTTATACACTCAGGATCTTGCTTACGCGTTGCAGATCGCACTTGGGGGAGAGGAGATGATGCTGCCTGCCCCCCCTCCTTTAAAAAAGGAACTTTAATTTTAGTTTGATTAACTTTTTATCAAGTAAGCGGTATTTTGTTGAAAATTTTAAAACTGTCATGAAATCTCAGGATTTTTAAAACCAAACCTGACAAGAGTCCAAAAATCCTGAAATCTCAGGACAAATCCTGAGATATGGTAACCCTACCTGCACAGGCAAATCAATGCTCTTTGTGTTGTATCTGTAAGTATGTACTGAGCTAATCACATAGCCTTGAGAACCAAACGTCTTTGATGTCACATGGAACATGTTATAGGCGGTTCTTGGCGTAAATCAAGTCCCAGAAAACAGGGAACATCTTAGATTTTCACAAAATGTCTCCAATGCTGTTTTCACCACAGAACATTTCCACTTTCTAAGTTTCTATATGTTTCCGGGTGTTTGGAGTCGTAGGGCAATTTCCGGTCACCGCAGCCACTTGCGGACGGCGAGCAATGGATAGATCACTGTCCAGCAGTCCAGTAAGGAGCCCGAGTCGACTGCGCGTTGTGTTTCACGGGCACCCCAAAAAGATATCAGCAAGATTGTCCAGCCCATTAAGACTAGTAGCTGCTAGTACTCAGGGATTGCTTGAAAGTACGCCGTGGCAATAACACACAAAGGGCAAGTGAAGGAACACATGTGTTAGTAAGTAAAAGCCTAATACTTCTTCTTGCTCCACTTAGTAGTAATCGTTGATGGTGAGGCACACTAGTTTATTCGCAACTAGTTTATTAAGAGCCTTTTCACTCCGGCCTTGAGACACCTGAAGTATAATAGGATGGGTCCGCAGCAGGCTAATTGTTCCAGTCCTTCGATGTACGTGGTAAAAAACGAGGCGACACGCTTCTGGATCGTAGACATTTCAACAACGTAAAGGTGGATACTCGCCGTAGGTTGTCCGAAGGTAGAAAGGAGATGGCGGAGTCATGTCATGCAATTTCCGCGCACACTCTCCAAAATGCATCCCTATAAAATATAATACTCCCAATAAAATCGTACTAAATGTATATCGACTAGTCCCAATCCTTTGCTAAGCCCCTTATCGCCGTGCACCCTCCCCCCCCCCTCCATTAACCGTTCAAAGATCAGGCTTTCCTACCTCACCAATAACCGTCACCAGTAATGGCGAGATTCATTGTCTTAATGACGTCATCAGCCGTCGTCTACACTACGTTCCAGGGAGCCGGTCTCGAGAGCGACGTGATACGGTCCACCGGCCAACCATACGCCACGATGTGCCACGCTGGGCCACGCTGGTAATAGATACGTGTCTATTACGTAATTAGTTAAAGACGTCACGGTTCGCGCGTATTTGTAATTTGTAAGGCGAGAATGTGATTAGTTTATTGAGTGTCTGTTTTTGTTGCTGAGATGGTGGAAAAAGTAATGTAAGTTTTCAATACGTTATTCTTTTTACATCGTAATCAGCGATCAGAAACGTTTATATCAAATAGACTATTTACAGGCACTTTTGAATTGTTAAAAGGTAGGTCAGTCAAAAAAAAGTGAAATTAAGGCGTATAGTCCCTGGAACCATCTGACCGAAAATATGTGAACGCAACTCTCGCACTCGCCTAGGCGGCAGTACGCAAATCTGTGCATTTATTTGCGGCCAGCAGCGCCCGGAAAGCGCTTTAAATCCATTTTCTCTGCGAGATATTGATTGATTTACATATGCAATGTTCACTTTGAAGAATATTTAACCACCAATTTTTATGTGTAAAAATGTTTCTAAAGGTCCAAGCCGTTTCGAAGGAGTAGGGAAAAGTTGCGAAATTGCTAAATATATTTTTTTGACAAAAGTATTAATTGCACGAAAAAAAACAAATGTTGAAATTATTGTTCATGAATCTATAATAAACATATATTTTTTTCAAACCAATTGAACTAGCCGTTACGTGGAGTAGGCCTCAGAAAATCGCTGTTTTATGGCACTTTTCGGGTGCTTGGCCCTTAAATGTACAAAGAACTTCACTACGCGCACGTGTGTCACGTTTGCGGATCTTGGCGTATCGGTCTCCATACATTTTATATGGACACTAGACTTGTAGAGCTACACTAGATCCACGCCACGCGACGTCGTTCTACAGACAAATCAGGTGTGTCAATCACCCTTGTTTGAACTTCGTCAGCTTCTCGGCAATGAGTATGACTGCAATACCTTTAACCAGATGGTGATATTAAAACAAGGGTACTTCTGTACACCACACATCATGTTAGCGTCCATTCAACGTTTGCCAGGGCTGCCAAATTTTTCGTCACATCAACAAGTCTTTGCATATTAGATCCTGTGGAATAAAGAAATGGACTGTAACTGGTTTTAGATGGAGAAAGAGTGTGTTCTGTAGGAAGTGGGTTTCGCTTCACCCAATCAAGAAACAATGGTTGGGAATTAAGTTAGGAACGTATCTTATTAGCCTTCTCGCAGCGCTTCACGGAGTACTCCGGAGGTCTACAGCAGTTCCTGACGTTAACCACTTATCTCACAACACGGTTATGTCCATTGTTCCTATAATTATCGATTTATTGGCGCCTGGTGGCTGTTGGCACTACACACAGAATGTAAGAGAACTGTGAAAAAACGGTAGAGGGCGCTGGCGCAGCGCAGCCCCCCATTGGCTGCATCCTGGCGTATCAGGTCGCTCCGTAACCATCACGCTATTATCTGCTCCAATCATTGGTTATATACAGAACAGGTCCATACCACTGTAGCCTGGACTTCAAGAGCTTATCAGATAGTGTCATAAAACATGGGTATTTAAATATACACCACTCACCATCTCAAACTTTTGCTAGGGCTTCGGAATTTTGGCTGCCAAGTTGTTCGAAATACGGAAAAAATTAGGTACCTAGAATACAAAGGGCAATTGAAGGTACACTGGTAGATTTTAATCAGAAGTCCGACATTCTCTTTCGATCCATACAGAGCGGAACGAGTTATTTTTGATGATTTTTCATCTAAAAAAAAGATTCCAAACATTTCGTTTGGGCCAAAACAATTTTACTTGAAAAACTATTTCAGTAAAAAAAAAACTGTTTTTAACTTTTCGTGGTATGAATATAGATGATTCTATCAGGCGTTTCGTTTACATAATAACATTGCTTGAAAGAGCAATTTAGGAGAGGTTTTGTGCCATTCCATGTGACCTAACCGAGACCTAGCTTTTATGTTTCTAAACTAGGAGAAGCTACATAAAATTCTTTTGTATGTTTGTCCCTATTTCTTGTGCTGATAACCCGACACATTTTTTAGACGACTACTATTTTTTTTTGGGTTCTTGAAATGAAACCGATATTATTTGTGTAGGCTATGAATATATTATTTATTAAACACTTTATGCTTACAAATGTTCAGAGGTGGCCTCAAAGAATAAGGTATTTTCTATTTTTTTTTTTTAGTATTTCTCAAATCTGAGATATGAAATTCTACCCCCAATTGTTTAAATACATTTATAGTTCCATTTTATAAAGCACTGTGTGATTCACATGCTGTATTTTTATTTAAAAATGTCATCTAAACAGATTTTGTTGTTTGTGGCCAAATTGTTCAGTTAAATCGTGGTTTTCCAAGTAGATAACAAAACTATTGCATGAAGCCTAGTTACCTTACTTTGGATTTCCGGTGTCATTATTAAACAAAAAATGGCCTGTACGAAATGAGCGTGTTCTAGGTAAACTGAACGTGGAAAATTGGTAAATATTTAGATAAAGTTGTGATAGATGCGGAAAAAAAAATTGTACCTACTTATAGAAATGAGCCAAAAGTACATTTTAAATTATGCAGTAGTCGTTGCTAAAAAAAAATTTAAAAGGATCTAGAACTCCAGTTTTTTTAATGATTAAAAAAAAAACTAGGGTTTTATTCATTTTTAAATATTTTTTTCCAAGATGTAGTAACCTCTTAGAGAAAGACTATTTCCTGTATACACATATATATATATATAAATAATATGTATAATATGTTTCATTTCATAAACAAAAATCATGTAGGTATACTTCTTGTTTTTCTTATCAATATAATGTTGTGGTTTGAGAAGAAAATTCAATGAGTTTTCATTAAGTTACTTACTTTAACCCAGCTCACCGTCCCCTTTAATATTGTATTTTATTACTCTGTAAAATGGGTCTTACCTGAAACAAAAAATAAATTAATTAATATTACGACAAGAAAAAATATCACATAAAAATTGCAAAGTTAGAGTCTGTCTAAAAAGTCAAACGATTTGGGTCATTTTTAGGATTTAATGAAATCTGATGTAGTCAACACTGGTTCAATAACCAAGATTGATTAAGAGATATTGATACTTGTTTACTAACAGAAGGACCTTTTAAAGAGTATCAAATATAAGTATTTTTTTAAATGATTAAATATTAAACAAAATTCCCAAGTCGGTTAACTTTTTAGACAGAATATAATAGAATAACACATAGAAACTTCCGCACATTTACAATAAGCGCAAATCGCAAACATCCTGATTGTGGAACAAGATAACAACTTTCAGTTCACAAACAAAACAATATAATCAGTAATAGGAAAGTGAATATTACACGCAAGAGTAGCCAACCGCAAGTAACGGAGTCAAATTACAAGACGAGACGTAAACACGAACCCGTAGTCTGGTAGACGATATGGTAATTTGTTAATAGTAATAACAGTTATTAGGGCTGTGATTTATGAAGCGTGTTTATTGAATTTCCATATCGTGTAAACAATGTAATAGGTAAATATGGCCCCAAGGACTCATAAACTCGTCTGCGAGACTGTTCTAAAGAGTTACCGTAGCCCTGAACGCAAAAGGCAAATGGAGGCACACAGGTGGGTTTTAGTCAGTAAAAGAGTCAGAACTCTCCCTCTCGCTTGCGCGACGGCGCGCAGTGTTCCCGCGCGTCTCAAGGAGTTGTCAGCTACAGCAGGAGCCCAGCTGGGTCGAAGCCTACTGGGGCCAGGATTAGTTTCGAAAGATAGCTCGAGCCCCGGTATGAAGGCTTGAAGGAACGGGGTGGGTTTTTAGTCAGTAAGAGTCTGATCTGACACTATCTCACGCTTCGCCCAAGAGCGGGGGTTGTCATTGATGATATTCCCAACATAAAAAAAAACACTGTAGTTCCTTCGCGCTCCACCCAAAATGGGAGCAATTATTAATATATCATGATAAATGACCATAAAAAAAATCTGAAATACTTATAATTTTTATGTACAAGTAGGTATTAGCTTACGTACGAGTTTGTAATTGTAGTAAATCTAATCAGAGTACATAAAAACTAGTACAAAATCCAAATCACCAAACTGATAAGTCTCTTTCAAAAGAAAATCAGGGATCTTGATTATTTGGAGCTGAATTCAAAAGCCTATTGTGAGTTCAAAGAAGTATTTACAGCTTAGGTAGAGACCTAGCCTGGCTACGTTAGGGGCCATTCGCCTAGAAAGACCAATGGCCTCTTGATGACAACTTGGCCATTTGTTTAGGCGTGAACTCCTTTGAGAATCTATCTATCTTTGTGTGACAGTCATTCAAATCTACACTAATATTATTAAAAGGTACAGTTGCCATCACGGATCTAGAAGGCATGCGCAGAAGTCAAATATTCGGTCTCTAGTGGTGCGAAGTGCGACGCGGGGGCGGGAAGTGTCAGTGATTGGCTGGCCGCGCCATCGCGTCATAGACGTCACTCCTCATTCGTTCACTGCGTTGCAGCATGTATCTAACAACGAAGATGATTGGCTCGCCAATGAATGAAATGCACAAAGCGATCCCCACTCTGACGCCGAGCGTTCAAGATCCGTGATGGCAACTGTAGGTAAAGTTTGTTATTTTTTTTTTGTTTGTAGGACGTAATCTCCGAAAGTAGTTACTGGTCCGATTGCTAAAATTTGTTCACCAATAGAATTCTGCTTTATTCCCGAGTGGCATAGGCTATATTTTATGTACGCGGGCGAAGCCATGAGCAAAAGCTAGTTCAAAATATTGTATCTCACATAAACCTAAATGGGCACTTTTAGAACGTCAGAAGCTAGTGCTTTGTTTAAACTAGTCGCTTCTTATTGAGAAGAACCGGCAAGAAACTCCACGGTAACTCTTAAAAAAAAATGATTTTACAATAAGTATTTATTAAGCAAAATAATAGAAAATTAAATCGATATAGAAAAAATCTATGAGTTTGCAAAGGCTACCGTATTCTCACATTCTGCTTTTAAGAACCTATATAAAAAAAAAAAAAACTAAAGCTATTACAGGCATGATAATATAACATTAATAAATCACTAATAAAAACAAAATTAAGCGATATTGTGGAAGATCAATGACAGGCATTGAATAATACAAGTACGTGAAGAAAGGAGATATTCTAAGAATGTTGATAGATGCTACCGTTATGATTGTGTGACGAGATATAATGACGATGGGCTGACTAGGATGTGGAGCGGAAAATATTTATTTATAATATAGATTCGTCATTTTCCATTTCGATTTTCCAAACTAGTCAACTAATTGTTTACATAGACTTATCCTTTTTTGGTAATCTCTTTAATTCATGTGCGTATTTAAGTACTAGCTGGCACAACGAACTTCGGTGGCCGGAAATCGGAATCAGAATCCCGGCGGCGGCGATAACGCCGTTGCCTGATGCGTTCGGCCTCCTCTGCTTCGCAGAAGTCGGCGACCGCCTGCCACTCCTCCTCGCTCCGGACCATGGCCTCAACCAAGGCCCGGCGCGAGAGGTCTCCGCCGCCGATCGCCCCCACGAGGGCACAGCGATGCTCCGCCCAAGCAGGGCACACCTCGACTGTGTGCTCCACCTTGTCCTCCGGGGGTTCCGTACAGTGGCGACACCCGGGCGTCACTTCCCCATGAATCCGGTGCAGGAAACTCCCTAACGAACCATGTCCGGTGAGGACCTGCGTCATGCGGAAGGTAAGGCCGCCATGAGGTCTTTTCAGCCACGCCTCAAAAAGGGGACTTACCGCCATGATTGTGGCGTGCCCAACCATCTACCGACCTACCAGTCAATGAATGTAGTACCTATATTTTGCGATATAGCCAACCGATTGCGATGAAACAAAGCCTAAGTAAATCAAGTGACACACCATTTTAATGCGTTAAAGTTTTCTACATTGACGTACATTTTACGTGATGCGCACACAACTAAAAACTTCTACAGATTTATTTATTATGCATTTATCCCACCTCTGCAGGATTGATCAAAAGAATTACCGTGACTTTGGAACGCAAAGGATTATTGAGGAAAATTCTGTAACTATACCTCTTGCTCCACCCAGAGCGGGAGGAGTTGTTTAATGATCTCCCACCTCAAAAACAACCCAAAAAATCCCTTTGAAATAACGTAAAAACAGCTCCACCCAGAAGTAAGTTAGTGTTTTTCTGGTTTAAAAACCCAAAAGTTACAAAAAAAAAAAAAATGACAACATTACTTTAAAAAGTCGCGTCACTAAACAGCTACGACACTAAAAACTGGTCCAATTACACGAAGCTCGTAATCATTACACTAAACTACCTACTAAAGTTTCATCGCTTAGCAATTAGTGCCGCAAAAGGCAATCTAGTTTGCAACAATAGGACATCTATCCGAACTTTAATCAACTTAGTGGGAAATTACGTTATTTAGCTTCAACCTCGAGCACACAGCTTAACAACCTGCCTTGTTATTTGTATCCGGAGGTAGGCTCTGGCTCCTATTACGCAGTCACTAAGGGCTTTATCACACTAGTGGCTTGCGAGCGGCTACGGTGCGGAGCGGGCGCGCAACGAATGCGTCGCGAACAGGCCGATGCACCGCGAAGACGTCGCGGTCACGTGGCAAATTCGCAATGTTTTCAAGGCGTGTTTGTAACAAGTTAACGACGGACAATATACTAGTGTAACAAAATGAGACATTGCAGGTGGCTTTGTTACTTCGAAAACGCCGCAGACCCGCACCTCGTTGCCGGACCTCGTTGCGCGTTCGCAACCATCGAACAAATTCGCTGCACAAGCGCGGCGTGTACGTTGCGCGCCAGTAACGTATTTGTGGCGCACCCGCTCCGCTTTGAGGACGCTCCGAATCTGTTAGTATGATAAGGCCCTAAGGATTATTATCTACTGGAGATGTGCGAAGTAGCTAAGCGATAAACGAGGATAACTTCACCAATGAGATTACTTCATCTTCCAAGCCTGGCCTTTTCTAAGGGTAGCTTTAGTGGAAAAAGACAAGCGGAGCTAGATGTCTGGCCTGTTGGCCTAGTGATTATTGGCTTTGACTGCTAAGTCGGAAGTTGTGGGTTCGATTCCCACCCAGGACAAACGTTTGTGTGCTGTGCACGAATATTTTTCCGTGCCCGGATATAATTTATCTATAATATGTATTTATAAATATATAAGTATTTTTATCAGTTGTCTAGTACTCATAGTACAAACAAACTCTGCTTAGTTTGGGACTGCTGGGCGTTGTGTGACAGTCGTTGAATTTAAAATTAAATATAATTAAAAAAAATACTTCTAAATACCAAGGATGTGTGTACCATGTCGTGAAGAATGTCCGCGAGGGATGTGTACGAGCACAGTCTTCTCTGTTCTGTGTGTACGAAGAACGCAAGCGAGAAATGTGTGCACAGAGTCTACTATGCATTACCGCCTTCACCTCAGACAAACGCTGATTCATAGCTTCGCTATGCGTCCTCGCACAGCGCAGGTCCCTCGCAAACTCAAGTGGAAATGCCCCCTTACGCGGTTCCTAACTCCGGACCAAAACAGCCGCTAAATTAAACTGGCACCTTTTATTTTATGCATTAAATGAAAGCCAGGTAGCAAGAACGAGCTCAAATGGAAAATACATAGTAGAGGTTCCAACAATGTTCACTTTTTGTATAAAATCTAATATTTACAGAGTTATGCTTTGAAACTCAGAATTAAAACTGCTGAAACAATGGATATTGTAATGTGCAATAAAGTGTTTTAATACTGGTTCGACGTTTAATCAAACAGTGTTTATTGGACTGAAAGCTGTACTTTGTTCTAGGGATACTAAAATCAGTAATAACTAAAAAATCGACTCTTTGTAGGGCTAGAATTTGTTTGTGATTTTATTTACCTACGTAATCCACTTCAAACTTATCTGTTCGGAGGCCATGTTTGAGATTATGGCCACTTTCATCTTTCAATAAAAGCAGGCGACATCCTTTTCCTTAAATTTTAGTGTAAAAAAGTTTGGTCTATTTGAGCGGATTTTTGCTTATGTCCTACAGGATTATAATTTGTCTCCAGATTTTTCAAAAGCAAAAATCTTTTTGTAAATAAGAAACACTAAAAAGTGCAAAATAAGTTTAATTTCGAAAGTCGGTGTTTTTATTATAATAGTATTTTCTCTTCGTTATTTAACATCGACTTCAAAAATTAAAGTTATTTTGCACTTCCTTGTGTATTTCTTTTTTACATCGAAGTCGGTAGTATTTTTTTTTTAAGTTTTTTATTTTACACTTTTTATTTGCGGTACTAAAAACTAAACAGTATAGATCAAATAGCTTAGCTAACTTAACCGTACCGCAGCGTATCAATCACACAGATACCGCCTCAAGCAGTCAAGTTGTAGCCACAAGACTATCTAAGTACCGTGACACACCACACGCATGTCGGACTGATTAACACAGACGGTTAGCTGACGTCGTTTGCTTGGTTGCGCTGATGTGTTCCCTGCTTAAGTAGATTTGCTGATGATTTGTTCAACTACTGATTAGATCTGAGGCCTGTGCATGCATTTGTCGACCTAAATTGAACTGTTCAAGAGATGGAGCCACTGCTGCATCGATGTCAGCTGTCAATGACATCGATGCACAAACGAATACCAGGGATCAAGTACAATGATTCTGGACCCCTCAGTGGAGGATTTTTTTTTATCGGATTGTTCCAATTTTTTTTAATCCTTGATTTTATTTAAACTGTACTTATAAAATCGTTATATCACAGACAGGATAGACCGTCTGTGATCAAACAACAAAATTCATAAAAAATGTGTTACCCCAATTCATCCCCTCGCACGACTCACACACCACACCCTAATTTTACTCGCAAAAAGATTTTCAAATCCAAATAACCAGCTGAATCTGCCCAGAAACGTGCTCTAACGAGTGGAATGTCCAGCAAAGAGCGCTGTAACAAAAGAGGAGCGGTGCCACACAAGCGTAGGAAGCTGGGCGTGTGTCCAGTGTGTTTCGAACTTTAATTAATAGGAAACTACTTAAATATTTAAGTTTTTTTTTTAAGGTAGGTTATCAGTCGTTGACTTCTTCCGCTCTAGGGCGGAGTGTAAGGGCATGTCAGATTATTGCCCTGCGTTCCAGGTCCTGAGGTTTTCTTTTCTGAACTCATGGTTCCAGTAAGCTCCTGCCCTGCTGGGCCCTTACAGACTATTTGAGGATAAAGGTAAACTTTGATTAATCGATGTTTTGGCATCTCTTAATTTTTTGCTTTCCCGTAATCTCACAAATATAAAAATCTCGTGTCACAATATTTGTATCGAACTCCTCTGAAACGGCTACACCGACTTTAATGATTTTTTTTTTGTGTATATTTGGTAGGTACTTATGAGAAGGTCGTAGGCTATTTTTTACCTTCCTAGTTTTTCTTGGATAATATAATTTATATGTTTGAAAGACGTTTGCCATATGTAGTATATAAATATTATCCTTACTAATTAACCTTAAATTTTTTCAATATTTTTCAGTTTATGAAATACTATCACTACTGCTACACTTAGCTTTATAAGGAGATATTAATAACTGGTATGTAACTCACAGATCTATGGACGTACCGTTTATGTCCAAAATGCACAACTCATGCCGTATTTGTGAAATTTAAATTTCACAGAATGGTGACAACAAACACTCAAATTATCATTTATATTATAGCGTCTAAGCAACTGTTACCTTACATGGATGAAATTCATTCTTATTTGCAAAACAATAATATAAAACATACATTTCCATGTATCGCTATGAATAAAATTATCATTAGCTTCAATACCATTTGTATTAAAGAACTAGAAAAAATAGATTTTTAGTCAGTGCATAATTTTCTAGTTAATATATTTAAACTCCTACTACTCGTATAAAGTTTCTTGAATTTAATAGTAGTATGTAAAACCTTATTGATACCGTATACAAAAAAAAAGACGTGTGGCACTCGGGGACTGCCGCGGTAAAGCTATTGCATAGCATTTTTATCAACTTATGCAATTATATTTTTTTTCCTTTGTTTTTTTTTTCTTTGATATTAATTGAAGTTACACTTTCACACATTGAATTGAATTTTGATTGATTGTTTACTCATTTGTTTTCTTGTCGGTCACCACGCTCAAAAATAAATGAGTAACCTAACACCCCCCGTGAAAATAACCTAATATTTTCGTTACGGAATTTCTGGATTCGGTCTCCACGCTCAAGGTCCGCGATAGAAGCTATGCAATAGCTTAAAAGAAAAATTATCCACTTTTAAAATTATAAACTTTTTCATAACTTACCTATTTTTTTTTTCTATTAATTTGTAGCTTGTCAAATAGGATTTACTTATCGTTGACGAAACAAATCATAATCATAAAATTATACAACATACCAATAAAAAAAAAATTAAGGCATGATCATATTGATCGTTCATGTCCAAAAAGGAGTAACATTTTTAACATAGATGTACAATAGTTCTTTTTTCTTAAGAACAAAAAAAAAAAACGTTAGTTAACACTAGGAATAACTCCAGTATCGCGTGTGTGTTCACAAACATGTAAACTTACATACACAGGCACGCAGACCCCATAAATGTCGGCATAACTGTTGGCTATACAAATAGTTATTCCGTGCGGGAATCAAACCTGCGACACGCAGGGCCACAGCCAATCGCTCAACCACTGCGCCAACCGGACTGCCCAATTATTTTGTATACTAAGAATTCATAAATATTTCGCACTAATATTGACCAAATGTATCGTTAATTCGTTATACAATGGACACGTACAAAACCAGTTTACTCGTATGCAAATTGACTCCGGCCTCCCTAATTCAGCCCCCAAGGTATTTTATACCCTAACATATTAAATTAGGGTTTAAAATTAAACGTGATTAGGTTTGCAGACTGCTTCTGAATGGTAAAAAGTGTAGGGTATCGGTTAATTAGAATGAAGCCTTTGACGAAACCTTAGTATGGACGGATGCAATGAGTTTAATTCGAATTGTGGGGTGGAATGATACGGTGGACTTGTCATTAACCCTTCTATAGACGGTGACGTAAGCGGCGCGACGGATCTGAAAATATATTTAGGTAAGTGTTATTTTTTGGGACTTGGTCCATCTTTTGAGAGGCCTTCCAATGCTGCGTCTTCCGGTACGAGGTTGCCACTCCAGAGCCTTTTTTTTCGGTGGGAAAAATCAACCAATGACAACCCCCGCTCTTGGGCGGAGCGGGAGGGCTTCGACCCGGCTGGGCCCCTGCTGTTGCTGACAACTCCTTGAGGCGCGCGGGGACAGCGCGCGCCGTCGACGACTTGGGCTTGCTCCGGACAGTTACCAGACGGCCGGACCGTGAGCTACCCATTGCTCACTGTCCGCAAGCCCGCGCCACACGCACATCACATTACCACACTAATATTATAATATTTTTGTATAGGGGAAAAGTTTGTATCTATGCGTGGTTGTTACTCCTTCGATAGTTTTTCGAATCGTATTCATACGAGTGTGAATGTCTATTTTAAAACCATCGTTTTTCTTTTTATGTCATCAAATTAATTCTGTCGCTTTAGGTGTAGCGAGAGAAAGCGTCAATCAAAATCTTACTGACTAAAACCCACAGTGTTCCCTCTGTTGCCCTTTGCGAGGGCTACTGTAACTCTTTCGAACCACCCGCAGCCCTGGCAAAACTATCGTACCCTGTTGGATACCTACGAAAATCTAACAATAGAATTAAAACCCTGAATCCCAGGAGATTGATACACTGTCTGTCTCCCAGCGAGCATTCCAAAACCGTCTACCTAAACTTACCCTTACAACTTTGTACATCGATGTGCCTGCGAACGGGTTATATATTACCTGACAGTATTCCAGTTGGCAAGATTTACCTTGCTAAGTATACTTTGCTGAGTGAATAAAATAAATTAAGTATGCCACCTAAGCTGTACTGATTCTAAGAGTGCTGTTCAACCGGAGCTGACTTGCGAGGTAGTTACGAGCTGTAAGATGTGTAGTAGCGATGTGAAAATGTATGGTCATTTTCATCAGTTTTGCGTGGAGCTTGCGATGTGCGAGGAAGCGAAGTGTCAACTGTGCTCTAGCTATTGCTAGCTGTAGCTCGCTGTCCGGCCGTCCGGTAACCGTCCGGTAGCCGTCCGGACCGAGCTCGAGTCGTCGTCGGCGCTTAGTGTTCCACGCGCGCTTCAAGATGTCAGCAAAATTGTAGGGGCCCAGCAGGATCGAAGTCTACTGGGGCCATGGGTTCGCTTCTGAAAGGAAAACACGGGGCTTTGGAACGCAAGGAAAATAAGGAACATATTGGGTTTTAGTCAGTAAAAGTCTGACACGCTCTCGCGTTCCACCCAAGAGCAGGATGTCATTGAATGATTTCCCACCAAAAAAAAACTATGTAATCGTAATTTAATATTCCTCTCTTCGCTTGCGTCTGTCGCATATATTCTCACCCGCAACCCTGTGTGCAAGATTTCTCGCTTTTTATGCGTAGGTACACATAGCTCCGCTAGCCTCTTTCCTCCACAGCTAAGCCAAGCCAGACTAAGAAAATGAAATGAACCATAGGTTTTCCTCGCGTATCGACGCTACGGTCTTGCACATCTCTTCCAGTTAGAAACAGCGAATTTCCATCCATTTGGAAAATGAAAATTACTTCCCGGTTTCCATTTTGGAATTGGATTTTAATTTTGGTAGCTTAACGATTATTTTATATTGCACGGCCATGCTGGGTCGTAAATCAACACGATGTATTTTTAATTGCTGACTTCCTACCTTTTTGGCATGAATAAAAAAAAGGTCACAAATAAATCATTAAGCTTACAAAATGTGTCAACAAGTTTATTTCGTTTTCAGTAAACAGAAAGAACTCTGAATTGAATTTGAATACAATAGAGTTCACTTTTGTTTGTATTGCTTTCAATGGCTATAGGTCAAAATATACGCAGAGCGCACGTTATTTTAAATCATCCATGTAATATGTAAATGCAAAGTTAACTTACTTGTTTGACAACAAAGTTTTTTAATATCCGCATATCAACACGCAAATACTACATAAAACTCGTATGTACACACCAAAAATGCCGTAGTAATTTCATTCACTAATTCTATGAATAACGTCAAAGCAAATATTTTGTTCGACGTCCTATTAAAATAACTTTGTGTATATTACTTGCCTAGAAGAACATTCGTTTTGATAGTGACGCGCAAATTGCTATGCGAATTAATCGATGAAACTTTTTGTGGTAGTGAGTCATGCGGTAATAATATCAATCTTATCCAGGTGTATTCGTATAGAAAGACCATTCGACCGTATTTATTCAGATAGACTTGTAGAGCAGGCAGAATCGGATTACGTTTGAGTCTTATTCACTCGAGCGACTTGAGCCTAGTAAAGGCTTGGAGAAACCTTTCATTCACAAAATCGTTTAAACGTTGAATACTACATGAGCTGACTACCTTTTGTTACATGAAACTGTGGACTAAATTTAGAATTGTGCTCTAAATCAAGCTTTCCCAAACACAATGAATTACAAATCGTATCTGTCTTGGATTTCAAGCAGTTTAAGTTTGTAACGTCAGTCGAATAAGCATCGTGTATTCGACTATTCCGCTCGATCACGTAAAGCTATTCGAGTGTTGCAGCGTCGCATCACTAATTCAGATTTATCGCAGAGTACAGTTAGGGACCGGTTCGGAGGCAGCTCGGTATTGTGATACTTTACGGTCCTGGTGTGAGGCTGTGAGCTATTCCATGAGTTCACCATCGTTTATATAAATACTAGCCTTGAAGTAAAACTTAGACAGATTTGGAGTTACGTTTCTGACGATTTTGACAGCCTTGATGGCCGCCAGCTCAACAGCTGACAGAACTTAAACGTAGAAGATCGATCAGGACAAATAAATGAAAGAAGAATCGCTAAACTATTACTAGCGAAACCGTTTACCGAAATCATGAAATGACACCTCCAGCTCTGGTTGGAGGAAGTGTCAGGCTTTTACAGACTAGAACCCGTCAGTGTTTCGTAAGTTGGTCCACTGCATTGGCAACACAAATATGAGTTCCAATAGTTTACATATCTGCCTACCACTTTATCCTGAAGCGTGAAGTTCCAATCCATAACGTGCGTAAACTTACAAAAGATTTAAAGTCCCACTTCCAAAGACTTTGTAAGAAATAGCCTATCTTAGGTCGCGTTCAACTATTCATTCTGATGTTGATCCAATTTCGCAGTCAGGCCCAGGAGTAAGCCTTTGACTGAGTGATGGATAAGGGAAGCCCGCGGATTTCCATGATGGATTGACTTGTCACTAGAAAGAATTGGATTTTTTGCCTGTGTAATACGCGTGGAAGCCTTTTTAATGTCGTCATTCGCTGAAAAAGTGACGGAGAAAAACTTTTCAAGAAGAAATATTGCGAAGGGATTGGCAGTTCTTTTTGTTTGAGGCGAGTAATCATTAAAGGCCTTCTCTCAATCTGGGTGAAGCAAGAGGGCGTGTCAGCTGATGTGCCTTCATTTGCCCTTTGCCTTCTAGGTACCTCATTCAAACGTTCCCGTAGCCCTAAAGGATAGGTATATCGTCGATTTACTGCAAGAGCTCATTAACTGACAAATACAAATTTTTGAATAAATTTAGTTCCAGTTACTAAACTGCAGTGCAGTTGGCAGTTTGGCACGACATAAACCTCCCCCAAATGCCATAATATTTATATTAAGACCAGTTCTGTGGTTCTCGGATCCAGTGAAATTCCATGGTGGACAGCCGCGAGTATGATGGTGTGAGTACCAGGTCATGGTTCCAACTTTCAAAAGGCGTTGTAACTATCCACTGGCTCCAAGTCCAGATTTGAAAAACCGCCTTTTTTGAGGGCTGGAATTCATCAAATAACTTCGCCTGCTCTGGGTCAAGTGAGAGACATTGGCAGTCTTCAGTTGCTCTTTGCGTTCCAAGCCCTGGGGAGACTCATGAACAATCTGCTCGTTACCGGAGCATAAAATATCGTGGAAAATTACATCACAAAGTTTCTTTAGATAAGTAATAAAACATTGTTTAAAGCACTAAAGGTGTTAATAGCTAGATACACGCTATCTTCGTTTATACTAGAGATGTTATGAATATAAAAAGAATACGGATAGAGGAATAATATTAATATCGGTTTCGGATACGGTATAACTTTTTTAACCTTTCAAATACTGTAATTAGAGACACAATAGAAAGACAATGAAAGAGCGAACGCCATTCGCTTGAGATTTATTAAATTAATGACTAGCTTTTGCCCGCGGCTTCACTTTCGTACATAAAATATAGCCTATGACACACAGTACTTTCAATAAATCGGTTTTGGTTATAAAGTTGTCAAAAAATAAAATGACCGTTTTACACGAAATGAATACTTAAATATGCAAAAAGAATACTTGCGATATATCATATATCACATCATATTATACCTATGACGCGCCAAAAAAATAATTATGCATTTTTTACAACACTTTATATGTAATTAATTCATCAGGGCTACGCAGTCGACAGCAGTACAGTGTGCGCGTAATGCCAACAACTGCCAGAAATGGAGAGACATCGCTCGGGATTAGGCGCACAATGCCACATTCGCAAAATGACATACTGAAGCAAAATGCCACATTCGCAAAATGACATTTCGCAATATGCCACACTAGCAAAATGCCACATTAGCAAAATGCCACATTCGCAAAATGACTTTTCTCAAAATGCCACATTAGCAAAATGCCATATTCTCAAAATGTCACATTCTCAAAATGACACATTCTAAAAAAAATATCTAATAATTATCGCATAATGTGCGGTTTACGTAAATTAAAATAAAAAATTGTTAGAATTACTGATTTACTTATTGCACTGGACTTTTTAATGAATGAATAAAAAATAATACCAATTAATTTTTTCCAGTACTTGATCACATTTATACATTTTTATTTATTTTAACATAAAATAAAAATGTAAACTAAAGTAATTATTAAAATTTTCGCCAAGTGGCCGAAATAAATATTGTCATTACACTGATGTTATTTACTCTGTGAATAAACTAATTAGTTTTTTTTTCAAATTCGCTCATTTTTAATAAGTTTTTATAACTAACCAAAGTATTCAGTGATATATATAATAAATTAAATCTGTGTATAATTCAATCAATGTATCTTGCAGCTATACTTGTAATCAAGCAGTTAAGTTAAGTTTTAGAGTTTTAGCCAGATGGCTTTTCATAAAAAAACTTTTTACAAAAAAAAAAAAAATAACCGACTTACTAAAAAAACACTAAAACTATCAAAATAACTTTAATTTCGGAAGTCGGTGTTAAATAACGAAGTGGCAAAACTATTACAGAAACACCGACTTCCAAAATTAAAGTTATTTTGATAGTTTTAGTGTTTTTTTAGTAAGTCGGTTATTTTTTTTTTTAAGTTTTTTATTTCACACTTTTTAGTTGCAATACACTTACAGCCAGAGTACCTTTTTCTCATGACGATTCCAATTAACTCAAACCCTTCTAGGATACATTGATTAATTACGGAGTTCCGGTGCCTATCTTCCGGCTCCATCATCATTATCAGATCACATCGAATATACCATTTTCAACATACCTATTCAGAAATATTCATTTATTTGTAACATATCATTGGGAGATCTGTGTGAGTATGAACTTCCGTTGGCCATTTCTGATCTTCTTCACCAGGTCCACTTCATCAAATTTCATGTTTTGACTATAAATGCTTAAGTCTTTGATGAAAATACCAAAAGAACTATATGGTTGCCTATAATATTTGAGAAGTTCCCTCGATTTCGCCAAGATTCCATCATCAGATCCCGACTTGGTGACTATGGGACCATTTGACCTTTTCCAACAAAAGAATAATTTTTCAAATCGGTTGCCAAGTGACGAAGTTATGCGCGAACAAACATAAAAAAAAAAAATACAAACATCCGAATTTAAACCTCCTCCTTTTTTAGAAGTCGGTTAAAAACATACTAACATCCAAATAAAAAATTCTGAGTTCGAAGTGACATTTTGGCATTATGCGAAAGTGGCATTTTGCGAAAAGTCATTTTGCGAATGTGGCATTTTGCGAAGATGGCATTTTGCTAATGTGACGTTTTGCGATATGGCATTTTGAGAATATGGCATTTTGAGAATGTGACATTTTGCGAATGTGGCATTTTGCGTCAATATGTCATTTTGCGAATGTGGCATTGTGCGCCTAATCCATCGCTCGACATGCCGCAGCCTTGGAGGCAGACGACGGCGGTGCGCCGCAGTCCTGTACATCAACAGCCACGACCACTCGGACAAGAGTGCCCGACTAAGAAGAGATGGAATTAATTTATTACTTTATTGTTTCTTTCAGTTTCGTTCCAAGTCTTTCTCAAAGGTCAAAAAGGGGCCGTTTATTTTTCAACAAGTTAAGTTTTTTTTTTTTTTCATTTCGGATATCCGATAGTTTCGGGTACGGTAAAGGAGCTCCATAACACCCCTAATTCGTACTAAAATAGCCATTAAAACTTCCTTAGAACTTCGTGCTAGTGTTATAAAATGCATGAAATTCTTAATAGTTAACTACATTTTTTTCTACCTGCTAATTTCAGAGCTTGTTTAAAAAGATAACAATGACACAGTCACATTTGATGTGTGTCAGCAATCCTTACACATAATATAAAACAAAGTCCCACCGCCTCTGTCTGTCTGTCTGCGTTAAACTTAAAAACTACTGAGCGGATTTTCATGCGGCTGTTGCTAATAAAAAGATTGATTCTTGAGGAAGATAGTAAAGAAAAGCTGAGAATTTCAAAGGATCGTAAATTCCGTGTGAAGCTAGAGTTGGTCGGTAGTGGGCATTTAAGAAAGGAGGGAAATACATTAATGATGCTAGTAAATACATATTTTGGAAACATATATTTATCATGTTGGAACCTTCAAACTAACTAGAAACCAAGCTATTTAGTTGACACTTCGCGTGACCCAAGGGCTGGCTTTTACCTCGAGCAGAGAATTGCAATATAATTAGCAAAGCTGCCAGTCATTTGGGCCAATTTCTAGTCGACGGCAATACGGAAGAATTTTTGACGCCATATTTAAAAATATTTTAGAAGTTAAACTTTAATTTTAAGTGTAGATATGGATTAGGTAGTAGGATTTTTTTTTAGTGGGAAATCGTCAAATGACTTCTTCGCTTTAGGGTGAAACGAGAGGTTGTGTCAGACATATTCTGACTTAAACTTACACGTGTCCTTCAGTTGCCCTTTGCTTTCTAGGGCTACAGTCATTCTTTCAAGCACTCATAGAATTAGAATTAGTTATGTTTAGTTGTGTATATTTCTTACTAAAAAAACTTTTTCATCTTCACTAATACAATAAAGAAGTAAAGATTTTTTTGCTAAAATTTTTACTACTGTATGTATTTTTGAGTGGCATAGGCTATATTATGATAGATGCTTTAAGTACGCGGGCGAAGCCGCGGGCAAAAGCTGGTGTTAAATATTTCAATTAAGAGGGCCCTTCCTCACTCGACTATCGTCAACCTGAGCATGGTTTAAAAGCTTGCCGGTTCATCCAATGTAATCCAACGCAATGTTTAATAAAAAAAACCGGCCAAGTGCGAGTCGGACTCGCCCATGAAGGGTTCCGGAGCAGCAAATAACATAATATAAAAGTTCTTGTAATGTGTTGTAACTTTTATCGATGTTTTAATAATAGTGTATTTTTTTCAATTTATGACGCATTAAAAAAAAAACTACTTACTAGATTTCGTTCAAACCAATTTTCGTTGGTAGTTTTTATAGTAATGTACATCATATATTTTTTTTAGTTTTATCATTCTCTTATTTTAGAAGTTAGAGGGGGGGGACACACATTTTACCACTTTGGAAGTGTCTCTCGCGCAAACTATTCAGTTTAGGAAAAAATGATATTAGAAACCTCAGTATCATTTTTGAAGACCTATCCAAAGATACCCCATACGCATGGGTTTGATGAAAAAAAAAATTTTGAGTTTCAGTTCTAAGTATGGGGACCCCCGAAATTTATTGTTTTTTTTTTAATTTTTGTATGAAAATCTTAATGCGGTTCACAGAATACATCTACTTACAAAGTTTCAACAGTATAACTCTCATAGTTTCTGAAAAAAGTGGCTGTGACATACGGACGGACAGACAGACAGACAGACAGACATGACGAATCTATAAGGGTTCCGTTTTTTGCCATTTGGCTACGGAACCCTAAAAAGCAATGCGACAACAGAGAGATAATACCAGAAAGCTCTGCTGGCACTCGGTAATACCGTCATTTACTCGAATATTTCACAAAACATGTTCCAGGATTTTTTCTATTTTTAAAAACTGTAAAAGTTTTTGGAATAAATTTTCGCAATTCGGAATTTGATTAAATTTGCAAGGATTCTATTATATTTTTTTGGACTTTTTAAATTTTTGAGTACATTACGAAGGGTCAAAGTTCATACCAAATAGCAGATTTTCAGAGGTATTTACTAGATTTGTTTTACACAAATTTATAAATTAATTTCAATAGAAGCCTAGATAATATCCACAACATTTCTGAGTATCCAAAATATGTAATGAAAAATGTGTAATAAGGTCATACTCGCGTAAGAGCGGTTGTATGAAAAACAGTGAAAATGTACGTCGGGTTGGCTGCTATGTTGAATTGTTGAGATTAGCTTCCAATCTCACAGGATGCAGCTGACTGCCTTATTTACATGGCGTAAATATTTATCATTCGAAAGCATAGTCCAATTTGTTTCTTATTAAATTCATTTAATTTCAAATCTCCGAATGCTACAGCTAGAATAACTCTCTGATTAACGAATATAAAATCTCCCGCCCTTGTACGGGGCGGGAGGGCGTTTCAAACTTTTTATGACTAAAACCCACTTCTACTTCCTACGTTGCCTTTCATTCCAAGTCCCGGTTTTACTTTTAGAAGCGAAGAACCCGAAGGCTTCGAAGCTGCTGGTTGAAATATTCAAAATTTAATTTAAGTCCGACAAACAATCTTTTCATTATGATTTTTTATACATAAATATAAAAGTATTTTTAGCACATTTTTGTTTTATTTTCCGGAACACCCCTTCCCCGATATTAGGACTTGCTACGCCCATGCTTTTAGCAGTAAATTTTCTAATGAGTGCGCATGTTGTTCTGAACAGAGCGGAAGCTTTCAATGGCCTGCCACGCCACCTGCATAAGGAATCGAGAATAGATCTGGCTCATTATAAACTACTATTCTTTCAATTAAAACTAATGAGGATGCCTGGAAACTAGCTTCAGGATCGGCGGTGTCGAAGCCATTCCGTATAACACGCTATATTATGAGCAGGCGCGCAAGATTGAAAAACATTGCTGTAATGTAATGCGGCTACCTCACGTTCAGCTAGATTGTAATTTCGTTACGTTTTACAAACTGGCGTCTAACATTTAGCCTTATTATCAGTATAGGTAGACTTTAAACCATGAAGATCCGATCCTAAAAAAGTTTGGGTAGAGTCGATGGAAACCCCCTGCAACTGCGACACTTAGTCGAATCTGGTTTAGTATTAGATGTCTTTTGGGAGAAATGATGATGTTTTTTTTATTGTGGTCAGAAATCATCAAATAATTTCCACTCCGGGATGAGTTAGAGGGGCTGTCAGACTTTTTCTAACTAAAATTAACCTGTGTTCGTTAAATTTCCCTATGCATTCCAGAGACATGGCTACTCTTTATGAATTATGACGCTTTCCTAATAAAACCAGCAAATTATTGAAGGTAAATTGTGTAATTTTGTCTAGCTGTGATTTCTCCAACGAAAGAAAGCTACAAATATTTATTCCGGCAGAATGCAGGATTCTTACTCGATAAATAAGTCCCTGAAATAATCTGCAGGAAAAGTAAGTAAATAAACAATTCATATGCAATTAGATTAGTGTGAGTTAGCTGTGATATCCCCTACCCAAGTAAGTACTTTCCTTTTACTGAAGTAAATAAATTTTGTTGTGGAAAAAAAAAATATCGGGAATATTATAAAGACCCATTTTATCAAGAAAGGTTTTTTTTTAGGCGAGAAATCATCCAATTAATTTTTCCGCCTTTGGACAGGGCTCCGGGCGTGTCAGACTTTTACTGACTAAAACCCACTTGTAGTTCCTTCGTTGCCCTTTATACTAGGGACGGGTTTGCTTTTCAGAAGCAAATCCACGGCCTCAGTAGGCTTCGACCCTGCTGGGCCCCTACGGATCAAGAGGGGTAAGTATGTTTCCTTGAGATAATTTCCTATTTGCAAATTCGCTATCAGAATCTAGTAGGTACTTCATTCAACAATTTGCCTGCTGCGCACTTCCGTCCGATTATAATTTAGGTGTCTTCAAAGCTAGCGTGAATAGCTTAATAATCTTAATAAACTAGTGCGCCTCACCATCAGAGATTGCATCTCTGCTTATCGTCAGGTGGGATCGCAGTCAAGCACGAGTTTATAAAAATTAAAAAAAAAACTTCCGTCTTCATAATATTAGTGTGAATTGTGATATCACCTTTCACATTCCATTTAATAACATTCTTTATGTTAAATGCAGCATAGAAGTCAGCCAAAAGAGTGACGTCACTGTACAGTAAACGAAGCGTAAACCAATCATGGCACATTCGGTGTACCCGCTTTGTGCTGCGACCTTGCCCGTGAACTGCCCTTGAACTGCGAACACAATACGTTTATAATACATTACGTTTATTTTTATCACGCTTTTAGATATTTTTTCTGTCTTTAGCAATCTGAGCAATTTTTTGTTCTTTTTTGAGACTGCCCCACGCGAATTATTGCTTACACATACAAGCAATGACTATCACAAGACACCGAGAACCGGAAACACATTCTGTAGACCACAGAAAAGATGAAAGAGGTTAGACAGGAAATAATTTCCGATTTGTACTACAACGAGTGTCGCCGCTTGTCTCCCACCCTTTAACTCCACTACAGGCAATAAACCAATAGGTACGATCGCGCATCACGCAACTAACAAACCACGTACACTTAGATCGCAAGTTTACTATTGGTAGTTGAACTATGAGCATTGCCCTACTTTGTGGCACGCTTGCCCCGCCCACAAGGCCTCTTGCCACCATTTGACCATTTGTATCGAGCGAGAATAATATCCGTGACATAAAGCACAGCAGTCAATCGCTCAACCACTACGCCAAAAATGCCGTCTTTTAGGTAGGAGTTCAATTCATATCGCTATCTTCTGGGGCTACCACTTAAAGGTAAAGATGGATCTGTCAGGTCTACGGGATTGTTGAATAGAATGTAAACTCACACATATAAGCAATGACTATCACAAGACACCCAGAACCTGGAACACATTCTGTAGACCACAGAAAAGATGAAAGAGATTAGACAGGAAATAATTTCCGACTTGTACTACAACGAGTGTCGTCGCTTGCCTCCCACCCTTTAACTCCACTACAAGCAATAAACCAATACGAACGTGCATTACGCAACTAACAGACCACGCACACTTAGATCGCAAGTTTGCTATTGGTAATTAAACTATGAGCCCTACTTTGTAGCATGCCTGCCCCGCCCACCAGGCCATTTTTACCTCTTTCATTTGTTCTGTGTTGTAGACCTTACCATCACCGCCACCATTTTTTTTATCTGATATAAGTAAACTAGTGCTTGACTGCGATCCCACCACCACATGAGTGACCATTTGTACTATGCGAGAATCATATCCGTGACATGCATCACAGCAGTCAATCGCTCAACCACTACGCCAAAAATGCCGTCTTTTAGGTAGGAGTTCAATTCATATCGCTATCTTCTGGGGCTACCACTTAAAGGTAAAGATGGATCTGTCAGGTCTACGGGATTGTTCAATAGAATGTAAACTCACACATACAAGCAATGACTATCACAAGACACCAAGAACCGGAAACATATTCTGTAGACCACTACAACGAGTGTCGTCCCTTGCCTCCCACCCTTTAACTCCACTACAAGCAATAAACGCAACTAACAGACCACGCACACTTAGATCGCTATTGTGATATTGGTAGTTGAACTATGAGCATTGCCCTACTTTGTGGCATGCCTGCCCTGCCCACAAGGCCATTCTGACCTCTTTCATTTGTTCTGTGTTGTAGACCTTACCACCATTGCCACCATTTATTTTATCTGCTAAAAGTAAACTAGTGCTTTACTGCGATCGCACCATTTGACCATTTGTATCGTGCGAGAATAATATCCGTGACATAAAGCACAGCAGTCAATCGCTCAACCACTACGCCAAAAATGCCGTCTTTTAGGCTACCACTTAAAGGTAAAAATGGATCTGTCAGGTCTACGGGATTGTTCATTAGATTTACTGCAGCCCTAGATCCTGAAACGCAAAGGGTAACTGAAGGAACATCGGTGGGTTTTAGTTAGTAAAAGTACATTCATATTTCGATCCACAAAATTCTGACTTTAAAAAAATGTCGTGTACGTTACCCAGTGAAACAATATTTACGTAAGCATTGATTCGGCGGCTGCCCCTTTGCAGATTTTAGACAAGACAGAGTCGTACAATTTTATTTAATAATAATAAGCTCAGGGCAGTGGTGGCCGAGCGGTACCAGCCCCGTTTTACGAGTTGTAGGTTGCGGGTTCAAACCCAACCAGGCGCATTACTTTGTGTAATTTATTTCAACACAGCTTTTAAAATGGTGAAGGAAAACATCGTGAGGAAACATGCATGTCCTACAACCAAAAATTCGAAGTCATGTGACACTTACCAACCCGCACTGGGCCCGCGTGGTGGCTCATTTCCTCTCTTAGAGAGGAGGCCTGAGTCCCAACAGTAGAAACATTGTAAGGCCGTGACTATGCTATATAATTAAGCTTTGGTGAACTTGGAGAGAAGTCATCACCTGTTTTTCCATCATTAAAACATGAACCCTTGTTTCAGGAAGTTATAAAACCTAATATTTATTTGTGAACATCTTCGACTACCGAGTTCCATGTGAAAATTTGTCACTTATCGTGTTACATGTTAAATAATCGTAAGCCATAAATAAGAAACGGTTTATAGAGATTGTAAATCAATGCCGCGGTATCCGTTAGGTAGTCTCATCAATGGGTTTGAGATATTTATCCTACTTACCTACTTTTACAGTTATTTAAGTCTTTTTACACATACCGGTGACTGAGAAATGATATTAGTTAATTTGTGTCGCGCTTTAAAAGACGTTACTTAACCTTTTGAATACCGTAATTAGAAACACAATAAAAAGAAAATGAGAGAGCGAATCCCGTGTTCTTATTGCAAAAACCAACTAAATGCCATTTTTGTATTATAATTTATTATTATTTCAAATCAAATATGTAGGTTATTTATTATTGCAAAAGCTGTATTCGCAAGTGTAAGTGTCGTAGACCGGTTTTACCTGTAGATTCGTCTTGATGTGACGAATTGATAGCTATATGTACATATTTAACTTAATTTGGGATAAAATTGCAGTTAGTTGGTTTTTGCAGTAAAGATACGATATTATAAAGAACTGACGGCCCGTCCTGGCTTCGCGCGGGCAATAAATATAGCCTATGTTGGTCAGGGTGAATGTAGCTTTCCAATGATGTAAGAATTTTTGAAATCGGCATGTTAACTTTTGTTTTTACATTACAGTATGACGTATTTATAACTTCGAACCCCTATTCAGAAACTGGGCGTCAGTCAATACGATCAACCTCGTTCCAAGAAATACAAGCGGACCTAAATAAATGCGCCTAAGGCTTTAAGAATAGCTATTATTTTAATTGAAGCCCATTGATGTACCAAAAACCCAATGTTGAAGCCTAACTAATTAGAAGGTCCCAACCGAACACCACACTCCCTAATCGAATAAAAGCTATGTAAAAGGATTTTTTGTTTGTGTTTAGGGTATCGTACCTAAATAGGCAATAACAGAACCCTTATAGGATCACATTGTTATCCGTCTGTCAAGACCCTTTTTTCAGCAACGCGTGGAGGCATGAAGCTGAAATTATTATCATATACATAAGTAGGTCTGCTACCCCGAAAAATTCTAATAATCAAACTTTTACGTCGACCCAATCTAAGGCCGTTTCCACTTGCAAGCAAATTGCATGCAAGTCGAATCACATTGCGAGTTACGAAGGACCGCTTGATTACATCATACCTCGCTAATCCGCAATGTATTTTAACTTGCTTGCAATTTACTGGCGAGTGGAAACGCGGCCTAATGATAAGGCCGAGGCCGACCTGGGAAGAGATGACGTGATGACGTAGACGCCTCCAGCAAGAGCTGGTTCGGAGTAGCTCGAGAAATGAATAATAATACTTGGAAGAAGTTGGGGGAGACCTTGGCCTATCAGTGGAAAAGGACTGAGTAAAGTTTTTTTTTTTAAATTGATATAAACTAGTGCTTCACTGCGATCCCACCTGATGGTAAGCAGTGATGCAATCTTTGATGGTGAGGCGCACTATTTTAGGAGCCTTTTCACTCTTGCCTTGAAGACACTCAAATTATAATCGGACGGGAAGAGCGCAGCAGGCAGATTGTTCCAGTCTTTCGACGTACGTTGTATAAACGGCGAGGCGAAACGCTTACTCCAGATCGTAGAGGTTTCAACAACGTATGGGTGGATACTCTTCGTACGTCGGAGACGGCCGAATCAAGTCATGCAATTCTTGAGCACACTCTCCAAAATGCATTCGGTTACCAGTACTCCTTCCATTGCCCTTAATGTTCCAGGGCTGAAGTAACCCTTTCAAATAATCTCGCAGCAAACCCGGTTGCCAGTGCTACGACGGATCGTTCATTAGCATACACAAAACCAGTTCCTTCGCTTGTGGTAGCATGTTTCGTTCAACCCATTTATAAACAGCGCCATTCATCTAACTTCCATTCAGAATGAACGGCTAAATACAGATAATTGTAATTAATGAAGCAAAAACCTTTGAAGCATGACGAAGATCGACAAAAGATCTTTGTGGCTTAGTTGGGAAAGCTTAAATAGAAAACAAAGGAAAGGATTTGACCTTTTCTGTTACAGTACTTGGCGAATGAAACGCTTTTGTTTATTTGCTAATGATTCGTGAACCGAAGCTGTAATAATTTAAAGCTACCCCACGGAAAGGCTTGACTTGATACAGAAATGGTTCTGTAGCGACTATAACTACGTCATAATCATCATCATCATATCAACGGAAAGACGTTCACTGTTGAACATAGGCCTCCCCCAAGTTTCGCCATAACGACCGGCCCAGTGCGTCTAGCATCCATCCGATACTGTTAGACGACATAATGCCAATGTAGCACTGTAGCGAACTTTTGTTTTAATTTTACAGTATTTTGACAAATAGTTTCTATGAACGTGCTTGTCTAAAATGAAATGATCAGATTCATGATGTAATATTAGCACAGTAATTAACTCATACGTATAATTCCATCTGTCTGTTACGCTAAACCACTAAACCGACGAATGGATTAACTGCCGCGAAATTAGTAAGCTGAAGCTAATTTCAAAGCGAGCTGTATTTCATGCTTTATTGAAATTGTTCAGTAAGTCAGTAGGTACTTACACGCTAGTACCTATATTAGTATAGGTATATTAGGTATCTATTTGCATACTGCACAAGACTACTACATAGGTAGGTTTTTTTTAAGTGGATTTTTTTTTCTTTCGTTGGGCCAAAATCATCCAGGTGACATCCCCCGTCCTCGGGCAGAACAGGAGATAGTGTCAGACTCTTACTGACTAAAAAAACCCACCCCGTTCCTTCGTTGCTTTTCATACTGGGGCCGAGGCTCCCTTTCGGAACTAGACCCTTGGCCCCAGTAGGTTTCGACCCAGCTGGACCCTAAGGTTATGCTGACATCTTAAGGGGCATGTGGGAAACTACGCGCCGTTTATGAGTGGAGTTCGATCTAGACGGTTACCGGACGGTAGGACCGTGACCTACCCATTGCTCGCCGTCCGCAAGCCCACGCCGACGACCACACAGCTAGGTACGTAACATTTTTTTATTGATAGGCTGATAGGCTCGCGTTGACCAGTCTTACTTAATGATAAGCGAAGATTTGTGGTCGACGATGGAGCATACTTAACCAGAAACTGTTCGCTCTTGGTTTAAAGATCCAAAGTTTGTTGCAATCATGAAACACAGACTTCAGCAGGAAATTCCACTCCTTTGCTGTACCCACAATGATGTGTTTCTATAATGTTTTATGTATATGTCGACTTTGTACCGGTGGCGTTTCTCCGTAAGTCTAAAGACCGATGCTAGAACGGGTTTAGCGAAATTAAATTATGCAATTTCAATGCACACTTTCAACGAAATGCAACCGATATAAAACCGACAGGCTAACCACTCAGCGTCGATGTTCGAGGCTTTGAGGTTTTGACTCGACGAGTGCATCATTATCAATGATGACATATTAGATCACAGAAAATATGAAAATGGTTAGAAAGGAAATACTTTCCGATTTGTACTACAACGAGTATCGCCGCTTGTCTTCCACCCTTTAACTCCACTACAGGCAATAAACCAATACGAACGCGTATTACGCAACTAACAGATGCACACTTAGATCGCAAGTTTGCTATTGGTTGTGTCAGTTATGAGCATGATCATATTTTGAGGCACGCCTGCACCGCCCACAAGGTCTCATTCTAACCTCTTTGTCTTTTCTGTGTATTACATAAATTATGTTATTTAAAGATTAGATATGTGCTTTTATTTCACAAAAACGTGATTCATTCACCATACATGAAATAATAGTACAAGTGTATAATGTTGGTGATTACCGCTGAGGCGGTATTTAGATCTGAGCCGAAGGCGAGGATCTTAAGAGAGCCGAAGACGGTAATCGCCAATATTCACGTGTATCATACGACGTTTTTCGACACACTTGAGAAGAAATTTTTTACAAATTAATTAATTATTGCTTTATCAGCAAAACTGTTTTTAGGGTTCCGTAGCCAAATGGCAAAAAACGGAACCCTTATAGATTCGTCATGTCTGTCTGTCTGTCTGTCTGTCTGTCTGTCTGTCTGTCTGTCTGTCTGTCTGTCTGTCTGTCTGTCCGTCCGTCCGTATGTCACAGCCACTTTTTTCCGAAACTATAAGAGCTATACTGTTGAAACTTTGTAAGTAGATGTATTCTGTGAACCGCATTAAGATTTTCACACGATAATAGAAAAAAAGCAATAAATTTTGGGGGTCCCCATACATAGAACTGAAACTCAAAATTTTTTTTTTCATCAAACCCATGCGTGTGTGGTATCTATGGATAGGTCTTCAAAAATGATACTGAGGTTTCTAATATCATTTTTTTCTAAACTGAATAGTTTGCGCGAGAGACACTTCCAAAGTGGTAAAATGTGTGTCCCCCCCCCTCTAACTTCCAAGATAAGAGAATGATAAAACTAAAAAAAATATATGATGTACATTACTATAAAAACTACCAACGAAAATTGGTTTGAACGAAATCCAGTGAGTAGTTTTTTTTTAATGCGTCATAAACCGAAAAAAATACACTATTATTAAAACATCGATCAAAGTTACAACACATTACAAGAACTTTTATATTATGTTACTTGCTGCTACGGAACCCTTCATGGGCGAGTCCGACTCGCACTTGGCCGGTTTTTTTTTTGTAGTATGGCGGCAAAAAATTGTTCTTTCTTCTTATGCGCGCGCATCCAAAATGGAGCCATATGGACTAGCTACTCTAGCTAGGCTGTTTTAATAAAAATAAGAATGAGGTTGCTTATGTTTATAAACAGAAAAAATATTTTTATTTTATGAAAGGTTTTATTTATTAAACATGTAAAAGTTAAAATAGTTTATCTAAACACAAATTAGCATAAAATAAGCAAGCAAGACACTAATTTGCAGGTACTATTGAACGCAATACCTAATGTATTTTTCTTTCGAATTCAATGTTTGATTTGAGAACAGAGGTTATCACTACAATATGACACTTGTGCATAATGGTAATCATAAAGTCACAGTTTGGTTACAAGCTACATTATGTACCTAAGTGTAGTGCAATTATAGTCACTTTCTGAGCAAGTGTGTCGAAAAACTTAATTTATAAATATTTATAAATCATCGCCTCTCAAAGCTTTCTTGAACTCCAGCAACTACTTTACATTTGTAATGTAAGTAACATTAGAACGAATGAGTCTTAAAGTAGAATTTGAATTATTAATGTTAGGTGCAAATGGGCTAAGAGCCCAACGACCTTTCTTTGTAAAGTGCCAATGTGTGCTAAGTATATGTCGCTTACGACAAAGGATAAGGATAATAGAAGCGATTGTACAAACTTATGTGAATGAAAATGGTTTTTGGTGGGAAAGTGGAATTAAATGTTTAGATACTTACTATAATCAGTATATAAGAAGTTTTGAAAGAAGACAAGCCTGGCGTAGTTTTAAAGGTCGTGGCACAGCAGTGGGACCACAGATATGTCAAGTTGACGTATCTGTGTGTGGGACAATATTTAAGCTAGCAAAAAATGTTTTTTTTTTTTTAAAGATCGCAATGCCTTAACAATTTGGAGGCCTGGAATAAACTGAGGAGCTACTACTACATATATATTTACAATAGAACACATCTGCAAATATTTTTATAAATAATTATCTAATTATTAATAAACACTTAACAAACTATAGGCGTACATATTTTCACTTAAAATAAAACATGGCATCAAAATCCATCCTATCGCTGTTGACTGGAAATGTGCCCAAAAGATTGGCCGCATCGCCACGTTGTATCCAAGATATAAGCCAGCCCTTGGGTCACGCGAAGTGTCAACGTGTTTAGAAAAATCTAGAAATAGTGGATTTTTCTTGTCATTTGGGTGAGTATTTTTAAAACGTGAAAGAAATCGGCAAAAGTGCTCCGCACTAGTAGTTCTTTCAGCGGAAAGTGAAAAATCCTAACACAACTTTTCCCAACCAAATACATCCTAGAAATCACGAGCTTAAACTTCCTACTAACGGAAAGCAGCAAATAAACCAAGTAAAACCTGATTAATCCACTAACTCCCGCCGTCGTATAACCACACATTAGTAAAATTGCACCGTTTCAAGACATACAGACATCATAAAGATATATTCAAAAGCTTAAATGAAGAAAGCGAGTCTTCTTGAGACCAGGGGTATTACCATGACCACAAAACATTTAATAATTATGTGCATTTTAACTTAATTGTTATTGACCAATTGTAATATACTAAGTGTGTTCTGTGTTTTTACTGATGACATTTATGTAATGTTGTGTTTTTGTAATGTGTATAATTTTTAATTTAATATTTTAATGTGAATTCAATTTTATCACGCTTTTAGTACGCTAGTGTATTGTTACGAGGAGGAAAAAATATCCTCATTCTCATATACTAGTCACGCATCATGCATGGGATATGATATTGTGTTTAAAAGAGTATCACCAAATTATTAATATCGTCAATATATCTCCCTTTACTATAATATAGCTCCACCCCTTTAACAGTTCAGTTCAGTCAAATGGATCGCGTTAAGAGCTCGTGGTAGGGTCTCAGAACTCGGAGACTTATTCATTAAATTTACAAGTTTGTGCAAATTCTAAAGGAGGACATAAGCGGCTTGCCGAGTCGGGTCGCGCCCCTCTACCGCTTGATAACTGAGGTGTCTATGTAGACCAATGGTTTCCAAAGTTTTTCAAGTTTTTATTTAATTTAAAATGTCTGTATGTATGGTTGTTTAGGGCAGAACTTGCAAATGGATTTTTGATGTGGTTATCCCTAACCGATTCAGCTAAAATTGGGTATATAATATGTAACTTGGACGACCGACAATGAATTAATATGGTACCATAGTATGGTTATTTTATCTACGTTAAGTATATATTAAAAAAAAAATCAATATCGTCAAAATTTGTCGTCATTTTTTATACAAAATTAAAATCAGTTCGCATCAATTGTTATTTTTCAGTCGGAAAGTTTGAGATTTTTTAATTTTCGCGGTAGGTACACATTAAGCCCTTATAGGAAAGAAAATACCCCTTCCTGCAAAATTCACAATTCTTCCTGATGATATTTTCTTTCCTTATTTAAAAACATTGATGATTAATATCATTCTAAAAAAATTAAGACTTGTTATTCATAAAACTATTGATCTATTACAATAGGCACTATCGGCATATTATCATAAATATTTTTTTATTTTGGAAAGTAAAAACTCCATCCTGCAAAAATTACGAACCATCGTCGCTGACATTCTTTCTGAAAAGTTCGAAATTTTAGCTTTTGCACATCACGGACCCCAGGTTGAGAACCTTAGACTAAGCAAATAACTAGATGACTCAGGTAAATATGGCTTTGTGTCTATTATTGTATTGGATATTTTGAAGTTCTAAGATATCCAAAATTTAAGCTTTAAAGCTTCTGCAGACTACTGCAGACAGGCAAAACGACTATGCGAAGAAAACGTCGTCATATATTGTGGTGGTGCTGTCGCGTTGTGCCTGTCTATGGGGCCTTTAATCTTTTAAGATTTTTTTAAAGTCTGCTTCTTCAGTAAATAAGATCTTTATAACTAAAGTAGTGCAGTGGTGTCCGAGTGGTAATGGCCCCGACTTACGAGTTGTAGGTCGCGGGTCGAACCCAGCCAGGCGCATAACTCTGTGTAATTTATTTCATCACCACTGCTCTCAAAACGGTGATGGAAAACATCGTGAGGAAACCGGCATGTCTTAGAACCAAAAATTCATGTGACATTCACCAACCCGCACTGGGCCCGCGTGGTGGACTGGCCTATTCCCTCTCCTAGAGAGGAGGCCTGAGTGTGAAAATTAAAAAACGTTGATGATGATGATGAATTATACTAGCTGCTTATCAGCAGCTTCTCCCGCGTGAAAGTAGAAAATTGACCTAAGGGAACATAATTACGGAATAAAAAAAAATGCTATTCTTAGACACAGTGTACCCGTGTATACTAAGTTTCAGCCAAATCCGATTAGCCATTCGAACGTGTAGAAGTATCATATATACACATAGGTACACTAACAAACTTTGCGGGGATTTTCTAAAAACGAAAGCGTGGTCTTTGGGGTATCTGAAAGACACAGGGTGGTTTTAGTTGGTAAAAGTCTGACACGCCTTCTCGCCCCACCCAGAGCAGGATAAATCATTGGATGATTTCGCACCTTAAATAAATAAAAAAAAAACACTAAAGAGCTTTCACCTTTATAATATTAGTTTGATTATAAAATCTTCATCAGAATCAATTTACAACTTGATACAAAATAAAACGAAATAAAAAAAAAAACATTTTGCATCCAGATGCGCTAATTAATTTTCCGTAATGCTTACAAACGATACAAGGCAGAACATATTAAATGAAGCGGTTAAAACCGGTTCAATCAGAACAAGATGGCTGTATAAATGTTTAAACGATTTAAGTTGTTTTCGCGGTATAAATTAATTGATTCGTTATTATTCGATTGACTTCGGTTACTTTTTTTTTAAATCACGCTAATATGATAAAGGTGGAAGTTTATGTGTATATTTTGTACGTTTGTTAGTTCTTTACGCGCGAGCGGTTGAACGGATTTCGATGAAAAACTTATTCATGTTTTGGAATCCGTTGCGTGGTTTTTAGTTAATGCGTCTGTCTAGGCTAGACATAGAAAGCTAGATTGTTTTATTTATACAATGAAATGATACAAAAACCGAGTGGCATAGATCTATGTTACTTTTTTGACACTATATTTTGTTATAACGTCAACAGAAATACATCATCTGTGAAAAATTCAACTGTCTAGCTATCACAGTTAATGAGATACAACCCGGTGACAGACAGACGGACAGTGGAGTCTTAGTAATAGTATCCCGTTTTTACCCTTTGGGCAGTTACAGAACCCTAAAAAGAACTATATTTGAGCGTTCTATATTTTTTAACTTTCGCTGTATCAATGACGCATGAAACATCCTATTACAAGCTGACAGGTGCGAGTTGTGACAAGGGTTGTTTTTTATATAAAGATTTATTGAAGCGGCACACGGCACAATGGTGTTGTTGCCTTTTCTTTCAATTGTTGTCTCTGGCAGGTTTGATTATGGTTCCTTCTTTTTTTTTGGTTGGCAAATTGACGTCATAATATTTGGCCAATGGTCTTTTTAGTAAAATTATAGTGTGCCACTACAATGTGTATGTGATGATGTGGAATGGATGGATATGAAGATATGGAGGGAAGTTGTAAAATGTGATGCTTTTGTTTTTATTAACATTTTTCTAGTCATACATGGTTGTAATAAAACCGTGCAACTTTTCTAACGTCTCAATGTGAATGCTCCAGGGTAGCCCGTGAAATTCATTTTTTTTTACAAACTCCTCAGTTTAGCCATTGAATAATTTTTCCATGAAATAGCCATTAAATAAATTTGAGAGCAGGGTTGGCTGAATTTATTTCATTACTTCTTGTTTCAAAACGGTGAAGGAAAACATCGTGAGGAAACTGGCATGTCCTAGAACCAAAAATATTCACCAACCCGCACTGGGCCTGCGTGGTAGATAACGACCCATTCCCTCTCCTAGAGAGGAAGCTTGAGTCCCGTGTCCCATGTCCCACAGTGGCAACATTAAAAGTCTAATTGTGCTTATGCTTATAAATAGTAAACTAAGAAGGTTGTATGATGATGTTAATGATTATAATTCCGTAAATAAATATGTGTTACTGCGATGGCGCACAGCGGATTTTTGCTCGGAGGCCAAAAGGACTATGACGCGAGGTAGCAGATAGCTAGTTACTATCGGCTCTACTACGTTCTGTTACTTTGTCGATCCGTAAGAAAAATAAGTTTTATAGTCGAACGTATTATTATTATTCAAATTTACATTTACAAGTTGGTCCAATTTTTCTAATTATTTTGTAATCGGTAGATATCATATAGTCAAGTTAGTAAACAAAAGATCGTGGGTCCCATTATGTTGGCCACCCCATACATTAATCCATTTATTTTAACACATCATTTTGTATCTCGAACTCAGTCGTAACTGTAACCGACGGATTGACAAACAAACTTGTCTAGTTGTCAACAATGTCGTCTTGTTTGAGAACATCAGAACAAATGTCTGTCTGCTATTTCGAGACGACTTCAAACAAGTTAAGAGATGTCTATCAACAGTTTTACGACTTATATTGAGACATTTTTGCGTTATGGCAACTTTAACAATGAAATATGTTTTGAGAATTTTGAATGAGACTATTGTGTTGAATTGTTAAAATGAAACAATTTTTTTGAGTTTTTATCGAAGAATTATTTTTTGTTAAATCTGTTAAATAATCCTGAATTTTCACAACCAAACGCTGACTACTAGATAGATTCAATTTTAAAGAACTAAGTTGAGTTCACATGCGTTCACTATACGTAAGGAGTGGGATTCCCTGCCGGAATCTGATGTTTTCTGATAGCTACAAGACAGGTAACCTAATGAGGTTACAGTACAATTCACAAATGATGGCGGCCGTGAAGTTAGCCTTTGCGAACATTCGCGCATACTACACTCTTCTCGCACACGCACGTCGCCATTTGGTTCCTAAAACACGTTACTGCGCAGCTTTCTGCGCAAACTTCACGCCCGCCATCATACTGTAGCTGTCTTCTAGGCAAGCGTACTCCATCGTAGAGTAAAAAGGCAATTAAAGTTTTCAATTTTTTTTAACAATACACCGCACTGATTTACATTTAAAACAAATGAAGAAAGTAAATAGATGTGGCAACAGTTTCACCGCGAGATATTTGCAAACCAACCCTTAATTTTTAGAAAAAAAAATGTTCATATCTCTCAAAAAAAAAGCTAAATCGATATTTGTAAGATTTACTAAAGAAACTTTTTGTTTTATTTTCTTCGAAACTAGGGATAGGTTTCCAAATATCTCCCGGTAAAATTGTTGGCACATCTATTTGGTTTTTTTTTTTTTTTTTTTGTATATTTCAGAGTAATGTATTTTTATAAATTTAAAAAACTGTAAGTGCGTTTATGATGTTTCTTAAAAGGAGTCTCCTCTTAAGGTATATGCTATCTAGTTACCTGATAAAATAAACCACGTCCTCACAAGTAGTTGCGGTCAAACCATTAAAAGTTTCTTATTGTGTTGAATTGAATAGTCTCACTATTGTGTTGAATTGTTAAAATGAAACAATTTTTTTGAGTTTTTATCGAAGAATTATTTTTTGTTAAATCTGTTAAATAATCCTGAATTTTCACAACCAAACGCTGACTACTAGATAGATTCAATTTTAAAGAACTAAGTTGAGTTCACATGCGTTCACTATACGTAAGGAGTGGGATTCCCTGCCGGAATCTGATGTTTTCTGATAGCTACAAGACAGGTAACCTAATGAGGTTACAGTACAATTCACAAATGATGGCGGCCGTGAAGTTAGCCTTTGCGAACATTCGCGCATACTACACTCTTCTCGCACACGCACGTCGCCATTTGGTTCCTAAAACACGTTACTGCGCAGCTTTCTGCGCAAACTTCACGCCCGCCATCATACTGTAGCTGTCTTCTAGGCAAGCGTACTCCATCGTAGAGTAAAAAGGCAATTAAAGTTTTCAATTTTTTTTAACAATACACCGCACTGATTTACATTTAAAACAAATGAAGAAAGTAAATAGATGTGGCAACAGTTTCACCGCGAGATATTTGCAAACCAACCCTTAATTTTTAGAAAAAAAAATGTTCATATCTCTCAAAAAAAAAGCTAAATCGATATTTGTAAGATTTACTAAAGAAACTTTTTGTTTTATTTTCTTCGAAACTAGGGATAGGTTTCCAAATATCTCCCGGTAAAATTGTTGGCACATCTATTTGGGTTTTTTTTTTTTTTTTGTATATTTCAGAGTAATGTATTTTTATAAATTTAAAAAACTGTAAGTGCTTTTATGATGTTTCTTAAAAGGAGTCTCCTCTTAAGGTATATGCTATCTAGTTACCTGATAAAATAAACCACGTCCTCACAAGTAGTTGCGGTCAAACCATTAAAAGTTTCTCCTCACATTGTCTAAAACTTAAAATGGCGACACTGCAATTTGCTGGCACTACCCGTCCTAACGTACTGCTATTTGAAACGACTGAGCTTGCAATATTGTTGGAGCAAGAACGATTCTATCATTATCTTCCTAGAATTGTGCTGGGGTCGGCTTACAGACTAACCCGACGCAGCTAAAGAATATCAGTTTTTTACATAATTATTGCGACTTCCTATCTGAATTTTATAATCCCTGTTGAGGGTGATGTTGCAGGAACTTAGGTTTAGTGCAACAGAAACGCTGGTGTTAATCGATAGCGCTTTATTGCGTTGTAACTATAACAATATAGCCGTTAAAACAAAGAAAATTGATAGATCGACGTATGTTTAGAATCGCGATTGGTAGCAGACTGGAGGGGGACCCAGAGTGTGACCAGCATGTCAGCGTGTCCCACCTCTTAGCAGTATAATTAGAGGTGTTACTTACTAATTTGATCTTACACAATTACACATCGTTTTTCAAATAATACAATAATGAGCGCGTCGCTAACAATCCCTTTACTGAAAACTATCTACCTAGTCCACAGTGTGCGCGTAACGACTCTCAAAGATATTTTACCTGTAAGAACTGTCTAACATCACACGCTACACCAGATTCCCTACCTAAACTGAATTGTTAAAGGTCTGGAGCCATTTATGGTGCATAGCTCCATTACTCTTATTCGCTCTCACGCCTGGCATTTTAACACGTCATGGTTAGGCCTCAGGTTGCTGATAAAATTGATTAATCCTCATATTCACTGAGCGAGTTCGCAAATATTGCATTACGCTTTTATATTATCATAATAGGTATCTATTATAATTGTACTGATTTTAATTTATTGAATTTTATATTTATTGAATCTTGTATCTATCTAAAATAAATGATTTTAATTTCTAATGGAATAATAGAAATAAATTACACAAATAATTGTAATGTGTTGATTGTTGACGCAAATTTTTTTTGCCAAATTGCTATTCGAAGCAATATTCAAAATTAACAATTATTGATTAATCGCTTATTGTGGTTATCGAGTTAATAAATAGAAGTAAACATTAAATTAAGCAAAAAAAAAAATCCGTTAAAAGTATTTCTATTCAAAAGTGTCGGAAACTCTTTGTTATTACCTAAACAGAGGTTTCTTAGATATCCAGAGCCCTCTTACCCAGGTTTCCATACTTCCAAGAAACCTTCAACTTTACAGGCTACATAAACAGCAACACTGAAGGTTCATCATTATGCTCAGTAAGAAACTTCTCCATCAGAGATCACAAACAAGACTAGTTCAGTGCACTGGACCGGCCTAACTCAGTTATGCGATGTTTAGCCTAGTTCCCCAAGTTCGTCTTGTGCTGTTATTAAATTGTGCATCTTGAGACTTGCATTGTTAGTCTCGAGACGAATTGAACCGAGTGCTTTGTCTAATCACATTGTTCTGTGTAATCAGTGAATGATAACTCTGCAGTTAGTTATGCAACTGTTAGTAACTGTGTTATGGTGTTAGGAAATTCGATAGCTTTGTTTTGATGAATGGTATGAGGACTACCATATTTTAAGCTATTGCATAGCTTCTATCGCGGGCCTTGAGCGTAAAGAGTGAATCCAGAAATTCCGTAACAAAAATAACCTAACTCATTTGTTTTTTGAGAGTGGTGACCGATAAGAAAACAAATGAATGAACAATCAATCAAAATTCAATTTAATGTGTGAAAGTATAACTTCAATTAATATCAAAGAAAAAAAAAAACAAAGGAAAAAAAATACTGCATAAATAAAATAAAAAAAGTCAAATTAATATCATTAATATTAATTAAATTTGAACTGGAGGAATTCTTTTATAGAATATAAGGGATTTTTCATAAAAAACCTTCGTTTTTGAAGCGGTTGATGCGACTGTGGTGAATACCTATGCGAGATGCACAGGATCGGTCGTTGTGACGACGCTTGGGGGAGGCCTATGTCCAACAGTGGATGTCTTTCGGCTGAAATGAGGATGACTCCAGTCTACTACCCCCTGGAGCAGTGGATAAATTAAACTTCTTAGTCAACGTAATCAGATAAAGCTGTTTATGCTCCGTATAAAGCATATATTTTGACACTGGCAAAGAATTAAAATCTATAGAGTAGGTCTCTTTGACCTAGTATCCTGAAAGGCAAGAAGCAAGGTCTTATAGTGCAGGAAAAATTTTATAAACTACGGAATAAATATCGAGACCCGATTTGGAAATTTAACTTTTCACATAATTAATCAATTTATTTACTGTACTAGCTGTGCCCGTTTTTTTTTTTTTTTTTTTCGATGGGAAAATCATCTTATGACAACCCCCGCTCTTGGGCGGAGCGGGAGATAGTGTCAGACTCTTACTGACTAAAAAACCCATCCCGTTCCTTCAAGCCTTCATACCGGGGCTCGAGCGCACTTTCGGATAACCCTGGCCCCAGTAGGCTTCGACCCGGCTGGGTCCCTGCTGTTGCTGACAACTCCTTGAGGCGCGCGGGAACAGCGCGCGCCGTCGACGACTTGGGCTTGGTCCGGACGGTTACCGGACGGCCGGACAGCGAGCTACCCATTGCTCACTGTCCGCAAGCCCGCGCCTACGGTGGCTGGAAATCGGGATCGAAATCCCGGCGGCGGCGGCGAGAGCGCCGTTGCCTGATGCGGTCGGCCTCCTCCTTAGCGAGCATTACTGCTTCGCAGAAGTCGGCGACCGCCTGCCACTCCTCCTCGCTCCGGACCATGGCCTCGACCAAGGTCCGGCGCGAGAGGTAGCTGTACCCGTGACTTCGTTCGCGTGGACTAAATAAATAAAAGTAGCCTATGTTACTCCTTATTACATCAGTTACCTGCCAAAAAAAATCCGAACCATTTCAGAGATTAGCCCGGACAAACAGACTGACAGACATAAATTGTAAAAAATGTTATTTTGGTGTATTTACCGATATTCATATGCATGTAGTAAAAAGCAGTTATTTCAATATTACAAACAGACACTCCAATTTTATTTATACATATATAAAGATTGTACACCATTATACATACAAAAGGAAACTAAACCTGGGTGCGTGTCCAACTTGCACTTGGTGGGAAATCATAAATAATTTCTCTCGTCACCCAACCCAGATTGAGCGAAAGTAAGTCTTAGATTTTTACGCCTACAATCCTCTGTGTTTCTTTGCATTACAGGGCCAAGGTAACTCTTTGAATCAATCCCGCAGCCCATCTTACTAATAAAGTCCTAAAAACTCCAAAATCTGATTGAAAGTTCGCCCGTTGTTATATTCATGAGATGAACAATTTGCAGACTGACATTGCTATTGTTAAATTGTATTCACTGTTATTCAAAAATAAGCTTTCCATCAGCACCTCCATCTGTTTCCATTCCATTTTTTGCGTACGATCTTTAAAAAAAAATACAAAAAAAAAAATTCTAACCGAAGCAAGTTCGTACACGTTTTCCGTGGGCTTTCTAAAAATAAATTTCATCAGCAGTAAGTAAGCTTAACCACAATAGTACGAGCAAAAGGTGACCATCCGATAAATTATTGAAAAGTCTGTAGCCGTGTTGGATATAGGTACAGTCAGGCGCATTATAGTGCTATGACGGCCGCTCGCTCGTCCCATTATTCGGAATCAGGACATTTGTATGCCACACGTACACTCACGCAGACAATGCTCCTATCGGCACGGCGACAATTTTGAGTGTAAACTTCTGTATAATAAGCTTCATCAGACTTTGATCGTTAACTGCATTTGAACAAGGCTTTGTTTCCGCGTGTGTACGTGAAATGTTATGTTATTATTTATAATAAATGGGTTTGCTCGAAAATTATACTTCGTATTGAAAGATTCATAAAATATTCAATCAATTCACAGATACATTTTATTCATTCGATAAATTGGAACCACAATTCAAGTTACTGTACCCACTACATGCAGAGTAACTGTAAATAACGAACCAACGCTTTGATGGATTCTAGAGACAAAAAATAAGCTAGAAAACGAATGCAATTTCATGCACGTTTTGCTTGTTTTAATTGAAGATAGTCAAAAGAAAAATGAAATAAAAACAATATACAATTGTTAGGAAGTGCAGCATACAAATCCTGAAGTATACGACTAGGCTGAATCATCTACACTAATATAATAAAGAGGTGAAGTTTGCTTTTTTTTATTTTTTTGTTTGTAGGAGGTAATCCCTGGAATTTTGGTCCCATTGCTAAAATTTTTTCACCAATAGAAAGTTGCTTTATTCCTGAGTGACATAGGTTATATTTTACAAACGCGAGCAAAGCTGCGGGCAAAAGCTAGTTATATATATTTTTATTCATTGTTAAAATGTCGGCCTGATAAAAAAATGAAACTATTATAAATTGCTAAGCGTCGATTTCTGGAGTTATTTAAGAACGTGCAAGAAAGTCCATGGACACTGTTTTAAATCGTAATGAGTTAGATAATAATATAATCTTAGTCATATATGTTGCAGAGTTGTGAAGTTACGGACCGACATACAACACACCATCAGAAACACGATTCATACGTTAATATGCAATGTCCACGGCTGTTAATCAATCGAACACCGCTCGTGGTAGTGATACTCATGAAATATGCACGTTGAGTGAGTATCCCCACCATTCTCACTAATAGAATGTGCTGAATATTTGATCAGTCGTAACAACGCTGTGCCCGACTGTACCGCAATTTAAAGGAATACCGATGTTGTTATCTGGATGCTATTCCGGAAGATTGTAAACGATTATTGGATTAGGAGTGTTGTGTTATGTCGTTTTGGACCAGGAATATCATGGAGTTCCGAAACTATCGCATATCCGAATTAAGAAAATATCCGTAACCGTAACCGTTAAAAAAGCTTCGGTTAGAGGCGAAGTGCAAATGGTAGTTCACGACAGGTTTTGTCAAATCAAAAAATCAAATCAAAGCAATTATTTCAAATAGACCATTTGCAGGCACTAAACTAAAACTTTAAATAGTCAAATGTCGGTTAGTCCAAGAAAAGTGAAGCTAAATAGCACGTTCCAAAGTGTAGATCTCTATGGAGAAGAACGTGTAAAAAAACTCCATGGACACTCTTTTAAATCATGTTAGGGGTAATATGGGTTACATTTCTTGGTCAGTTTTGCCCCGCCAAATAAATAACGATAATCTTGACTAGAAATAAAAGACTAATCTTGCTATAAATTGTATTTTATTTTAATATCTATTTTTTTTATCCTACTATCCGTAACCGAAACTGCTCGATACTAGCGGATAAAATAAATATAATATAAAAGGAAAAATTGACTGACACATCTACGCACAGCCAAAACAACCAAAATTCCCTAAGAGGATAAAACAGGGTCTCGTTCTTCTCCATAGGGATCTAAGCTTTGGAACGTGCGATTTAGCTTCACTTGTTTGACTGACCGACATTTTGACAATAGGCTAGTTGCCGTAAAAAATGTAATTAGTCCTTCTTTTAAATTATTCAAAAATAAGGAACACGTATTTATTTATTTGTAAATTAAACGAAAAATGACAAAGATATAGCTCATTAAAGTTACGTGTAACGTCACGCCGTGCTGCATTTTTTCGCACGGGGTGACGTCACACGTAACTTTAATAGTCTATATTTTTGTTATTTTTTGTTTAATCGAGAAAAGAAAAAATACGTGTCCAATATTTTTTTATTATCTAAAATACGGACTAAATAAAATGTAATTATTTTAACCCTGGAAACTACCCTATTCAAAAATACTTGTAATTGGTCTATTTGAAATAAACGTTTCTGATTTCTGATATGGAGATACTTAAACCACTATAAAATAATTTCGTTACCGTATCCGAAATCGGTATAACATTATTCCTAAATCCGTATCCAGATATCTTATTCATAACATCCCTGTTTTGGAGTTACCAATTTTGGCGTATGGGAAGGACAATCGTATTACATTACGTGTACGGAAATCGTTTTAGTAGTTTGCGTAAGTGGACTTTACTTTTACATTTATTCAAGATACGTAGAAATAACGTTTAATATTTGATTGTTGGTTTAAAAGTCGAACATAGAAAATCTGGGAATATTTAAGTGTTCATTTTATAGACTTGTGTCCGAGTCAGTGCCGGATTAAACCTATGTGGGGCCCGTAGCAAATTCTACTAAAGGAACCTTTAAATCTTTATATGTCCTTTAACCTATTTTTAATCATGTCCCAAAGCCACTAGATAGAGATAGTCCGTATACTGGCTTTATTTAAAGTCTGGAAGACTGCTAAGCCACAAAATAGATAGGTACAGAAGACAATCTCATGTATATACTTCACTTTTTATACCTACGCTCGGTGGACGCACACTAATGAGCGTTTGAGCCGGAACTGTTCGACGAGTGATCCGTGACGCGACCGAGACATCGTGTCCGTGAGCGATGTCTATGTGTGCGTTACTCGATCGCGCTTTGCATGTAGATTGACTTCTGTACCTATATATTTTGTGGAGTTTGTCGGGTCAGCTAATTAGAAATAAAATATTTATTTTTCTAAAGATCTCTACAGTTTCCGCTTCACAATTTGCTTCGATATAATTCGGAATCGGTATTAAATTGTCTTTTCAGTTGAAAATCGTCTAGAATTCGGTCGACCAGCCACAACCACAAAATGCTTTTGGCCCTGGGAATTCCATTAAACTTTTTGTCCTATCTGGAGTACAGGATAATTACGGAGCATTCAAGGTAAGTGACCAGTGGTTTGGCAAATTGTAGAAATTACTGTACAAGTTAGATTTTATATTTGAGAAACCTAAAGGATCCATTGTGGGTAGAATCTGGATGAGAATGGCATAGAAATGTGGGGATTGACAACAAAAAAGAGTCTTTGCTTTTATTTATTTATTTAATCTTCATGTAACAAGAAAAGGAAGTTAATGATACCATGAAGAGTGACAGGGTAAAATGGAAGAAAGAAACGTATTGCGCCGACCCCAAATAAGATGGGACAAGGGCAGGAAGAAGAAGAAGATGTAACAAAAGGTATAAACACGAACTTAATAGCTTGGGCATTCATATGTTACTAGTACATAATTATTTACCAGCACGATTGGCGCAGTGGTTGACCATTTAGCTGCTGCGCTGCGTTTCGCGGGGTCGATTTCTGCGCGGATCAAATATTTATACGGTTTACAGATTTAAGGTTTCGTATGTGAATGATGCCAACGGGATCCTATTATTTAGCCTTCATTGTCCGTTCGTCTGTCTGTTTTCACAGAATTTCTATTTCCGCCGAAAAAAATAATAATAAAAAGAAAATTAATAAATATTTTGTCGGCGCTTTTTTGTCTTGAATGATGATGGTGATGTTGCCATCTAGCCGATTTCGGTCACAGCGACCGCATTCTTTGGATCCTCAAGGAGGTTGTGAGCTCAGATGTATTAATGAACTATCTTTTGCCAGCGGCTTCGCCCGCATACATAAAATATAGCCTATGTCACTTAGGAATAAAGCTGCTTTCTAACGTTCGAAAAATTATCCCAATCGGATCAGTACTTACAGAGATTACCTCCTACAAACAAAAAAAACATAAAAACAAACTTTACCTGTTTATTATATTAGTGTACATTAATATTGTAGTACGGAACCCTTCATGTGCTAGTCTCGCACTTGATCAGTTTTTTCTGAGTCTAGGTGTCTTGTGTGTACACTTTTCTGAACGCACCCACATTAGATACAGGAGTAATTTCCTAATTTTGCCCCAGTTTAAAATAAACTTCAAAATGACACCAGTTGCTCTAAAATTATATCCACTAATAATGGTACAGACAGTACTTATGCTTTAATTAAAAATATTAAAAATAAGTAGGTAGGACAGCCCGGGAATGAAAACGAAACTCGTCAGCTGCATGGCCGTCTATAATCCAGTATTTGTAGACAAACTGGTTCATACTGGTTATTCCAGTGCCTGTATATCTTAAAGTACTGTTACGAGTTTAACTTAAGGATATTAATACATACTACATTATTCCTTCATGTTTTTTGTTCATAACATGACGCTCATTAACGACAAGGATAACTCAGAAATTGAGATTTATGACGTACAGTATTAGGTAAGATTAACAAATAGTTCATTAAGATTAACTTATTAATTGCGTTATATTTATTGCATGGAAGCAGAAAATGTTTATGAGGATATATTAGATATAATATATAGGTAATTAGGTATGTATGTATTCTTCGCTTTCAAACGGAAGAAATTTGGTATAGGGTGAAACCATATCCTGGATTCCGACATTCGATAGCATATAAAAGCATAATGTGCCTTTTAATGTTCCCAATGCTGGGACTCAAGCTTCCTCTCTCTAGGATAGGGAATGGGCCGTAATCCACCGCGCGAGCCCAGTGCGGGTTGGTGGACGTCACATACCTTCGAATTTTTGGTTCTAGGACATGCCGGTTTCCTCACGATGTTTTTCTTCACCGTTTTGAGAGCAGTGCTGATGAAATAAACTACACAAAGTAATGCGCCTGCCTAGGTTTGAACCCGCGACCTACAACTTGTAAGTCGGGGCCATTATCATTCGGCCACCACGGCTCAATAACAGAGTATATGTACATATAGAGTTTGTTCCTTTGGGATAATAAATTATTACTACCACGCGGGCGAAGCAGCTCGCAGAACAGATGGCCGTTGGGGCCGAAAGGTTTTGGAGTGGCGACCGCGTACCGGAAGACGCAGTGTTGGAAGGCCTCCTACAAGGTGGACCGATGACCTGGTGAAGATAGCAGGAAATCGATGGATGCGGGACGCACAGGAACGTTCGATGTGGCGACGCTTGGGGGAGGCCTATGTTCAACAGTGGACGTGTATCGGCTGAAATGAATGAATTTATGAATGGGTGAAGCTGGAAATCTACATTTTAACACACAGAAACTCGCACCTTTGACATTTGCAATCAGACAGTCGGATACAGACTGTTCTACAATCATAACTTCTAATATAAACCTGAATACCTACAGATAACTATGTAAATGTCAGTGGTCATTCGAGACATAAATTGTAGAAACTGCGCAGATTAGTGCACACTGATTGTGAAATACTGACACTGCACAGGTAATACGATAATGCTCTCACGTCCAGTCTGATCGGATAATCGGCCCAATGAATGCAGTGCCACAGAACAGGTTTAAACAGTAAGACAACTATAAAAAATATTTCTTACCCCACACTAAGAATAAATACTGTTACGTGGGTTTTTTTGACATCCCCCGCCTTTAAGCGGAGCGGGAGATAGTGTCAGACTCTTACTGACTAAAAACCCAACCTGTTCCTTAGTTGCCTTTCATGCCGGGACCGAGTCTCCATTTAGGAAACAAACTCTTGGCCCCACTTACGGTTGCTTACAACTCCTTGAGGCGCGCGGGAACAGTATGCTCACGTAGACAAGACTCCCAGATCCAGGATACAAATCTTAGTCCATACAAATATTTGTTCACCGGAATCAAACGTGCGACACGCAACGCAGCAGCCTACCGCTCAACCTATACGCACAAAACATTTTGGGAACACATTAATTGTGCGCACAACTAAGGAGTGGAATTCCCTGCTGAAATCTGTTTCTCTTGATGGCTACAACCCGGGAATCTTTAAGTCAAGAGTGAATAGGTTACTTCTAGGTAAGCGCGCTCCATCGTCGACCGCATCGTCGCTTTCTATCAGGTGAGTTAGTGGTCAAGCGTGAACCTATCAACAATAAAAAAAGCAACTGCGCCTTTAAACCGTGACCTGAACAAAATGAGAGATAATATAATCGGCACGCAAAATACATATGTAGATACCTACCGCTTTTACCTGCTAAGATTCTTATCGGTATAAAGATGCATGAGGAATTCGATAAGTGTGGGGCGAAAGAATGAGGTAAATGACGTGAAGAAAGTTTGGGATGTGAGAAGGGTATAAGATTAAGGGATGATCAGAAATACGGTAGATTATGGACGGTGTGAAACATAGTAGGTATACGAAGAGATAAGATATTGTACTGCTGGGTCTAATTTGTTTTTTATACGTTCGCACTTGACCGCTTTCTCACCTGATGGAAAGCGACGATGCATTCGACAATGGAGCGCTTAACTAGATCCCCAGGTTGTAGCCAGCAGGAAACACAGACTCCGACAATAAATGTTTTTTCAAAACGCTTTGTACTTGTAAGTGGGATGTCTATCCTGTACCGGTAGCTCAATGCCGTACGTCTAGTGGTCTGATGATAGAACAGACTTGGCGGAATTAGATTGTGCAGTTACAGTGCACACTCCCAGAAATATAAACGATAGGAAATCGACACGCTAGTAACCAGGCGTCGATTGCCGAGACTTCGGACTTTTGACTCGACAAGCGCATCATTGCCGATGATCCTCTTGGTTCGCCTCTCGATTCTAGTGCATTAAACTGGTATTTGTATGGATTGGTCCTTCTGTACTTTTCAACTCTATGGCAATAGGCTTTCAGACGGGCACTATTATTTGCCTATATTATAGTCCTGTCTAACTGGACCATTCTATTTACTATTTGACGTAATATGTGGCCGGGATTAGCTTATTAATCGCTTGAATTGAATTGGTCTTTAGTTAATATATTGGATACCCAATAAACTACCTAGACGCTATTAATACTGGTTAATTGTTCTTGTTGCTTACTGCTGTTTGGTTTGAAAAAGATCTGCAGTATCTACATATTTCTAATAGCAATTTTTGCGCGGTTTAGACCGCCTGCCAAGGTCTGTGTGTCATACCAAGATATGACACAGATTTTTAGAAGTTTTTTGTATATTATTGTTTTCTTTTCTAACAAAAAATAAGATTGAGAATTTGCATTATAAAAATTAAGTAACTGTTTCTTTTTATTATCGACTAGCTTTTGCTCGCAGCTTCGCCCGCATACATAAAATATAGCCTATGTCACTCAGGAATAAAGCAGCTTTCTGTCGGTGAAAAAGTTTAGCAATCGGACCAGTGTTTCCAGAGATTACCTCCTACAAACAAAAAACAAACTTTACCTCTTTGGTGTAGATTTTGAGGAACAGAAACATTGGTTTTTAGTAAGAGTTAGCGTGGCCCTAGGACACAGACAACAAATGAATGAACATAGATGGGTTTTAGTCAGTACAAGTCTGAGACTCCCTCTGCCCCTTATAGACAAAGTGAGAGAAGTTACTGATACCCACTTCCTCCTTATTAAAGTAATTCCCTATATTATAAGCTGTCGATTTAAGGCTCAAAGCTTACAATAACGAATGTAAATCGTATCTAATCTTCTTAATAACTTGGTCAACATTTCAAAGATCAATCTTCTAAAATAATTATCCGTTCCAGGGCTCTCGTAATCTCATTGTGACAGTCGACGGTACCAATCAAGTACCCCACTCAAGTAATTGACCCGATTGAAACACTTGCTATCAGGGATGTTAGAGAGCTCCGTAACGCTATTTTGGATATCCGAAATAAAAAAAATGACCGTAACCGTATATCTTGTAGGAGGCCTTTCGCTGCGTCTTCCGGTACGCGGTCAGCACTCCAGAACCTTTCGGACCCAACGGCCATCTTTTCTGCAAGCAATGTGCCCTGCCTAGTACCACTTAAGTTTGGCGGTTTTCGTGCTATGTCGGCAACCTTGGTTCTCCTGCGGACATCTTCATTTCTGATTCGATTACGCAAGGAATCTCCGAGCATAGCCCTTTCCATAGCCCTTTGGGTGACTTTAAGCCTTCTGAGGAGGCCCATTGTGAGCAAACGTTTGAAGATGGACCGATGACCTGGTGAAGGTTGCGGGATGAAGGGATGTTTTGGAGCTCCATAACTATATATCGGATAACCGAAATAAAAAAATATCCTTAACTGTAACCGCATCTGCTATAAAAGTTTCGGATAAAGGCAGACTCTTCTAGTTTAGATTACAATCTAGACTAAATAAATGTCTAATCTTGCTATTTATATTTTACTATTATAATTTTAGAGTTCTAATATTCGTAACCGAAACTATGGGAAAACTAGCCAATCGTATCCGAAACCGGTATAATACTGTTCCTATATCCGAATCCGCATTCAGATTCGAAATTTCATAGCCCTGTTTGGTAACTCAACTTGAAAATAAATTTAAATTTTCTAATTAAAATTGTACGAATTTTAAGAGGGCTAAACTGTTCCGATTATACTGGGTCTGCTTCCTTCCTCAATTTTATTAATAAGTTCTTCAATTTGACCTTCGGATAGCTTTTAACTTGTTTTAAACGGATAATCCTCTAATAACGAGATGGTTTCTTGGAGTTTCCACGGACAAGAATAGAATAGAATAAACTTTATTGTACACCAAAATTAAAATGACATAAATATAAACTTAAATCAATGGATACAATCAGGGAGTCTTATCGCTTAAAGCGATTTCTACCAGATAGCCATATGATGGATTGAAACGATTAGAACAATACAGGGGTAGTCTGCGCTGTACTGCTAATAGATTTTGAAATGAATATATAGAGTGACTGGTAATTAGTGAACGATACTTAAACACGTGATTGTGCTCATGATAACCAACAAGTTTTACTATGGGAACAAACCTGAAATCGCGAAAAAAAAATCAGCTGTTCAGTACATTTATGTTTGCTTAATGTACTGAACAGCTGATATTTTTTCGCGATTTCGGCTTTGCTCCCATAATAAAAATTGTTTGTTATCATGAGCAGCATTTCCGTCATCGTCACATATTAGAAAACAAAGTTTTTTTATAATACGTTATTCACCCCTTAAGGGGATGTAACGGGAATTCAAAGTTCATCCTTTTAACAGTTCAGTTTAGGTCGTCAAATGGATCGTGTTAAGAGCTCGTGGTAGGGCCTCTGTTTTTTTTTTTATGTTGGGATAATCATCTAATGACAACCCCCACTCTTGGGCGAAGCGGGAGATAGTGTCAGACTGTTACTGACTATAAACCCAACCCGTTCCTTCAAGCCTTCATACCAGGGCTCGAGCTATCTTTCGAAACTAACCCTGGCCCCGGTAGGCTTCGACCCATCTGGGCCCCTGCTGTTGCTGACAACTTCTTGAGGCGCGCGGGGACAGTGCGCGCCGTCGACGACTTGGGCTCGCTCCGGACAGTTACCGGACGGTCGGACAGCGAGCTACCCATAGCTCGCCGTCCGCAAGCCCGCGTCTGCGGTGGCCGGAAATCGGGATCGGAATCCCGGCAGCGGCGGCGGCGAGAGCGCCGTTGCCTGGTGCGGTCGGCCTCCTCCTTTGCTAGCATTACTGCTTCGCAGAAGGAGGCGGCCACCTGCCACTCCTCCCTATGGCAGGGCCTCTGTTCAGCATAATACTAGACAACAACGTAGCAGTTGCGTGACACTGATTTTCATCTGAACTTTTGAGTGTAGCTAGGTACGAATGAAAATCACTTTTGTTGATATGTGAATTAAATATGACACATTAATATACCTACTTCAATAAATAAAGTCACAATCCATCACACGGGTAACCGCTTGTTATTTGAATAATGGACTCGACATACATTCTCTTTATATTTTCTCGTCATAGAATATAGGATTGAAGTCCTTTAAGTCCAGTGTCTACAACCTAGCATTAAAATGGCATTCTTTACCAATTGCAATTTCTGCTACGTCCCACGCTCGTGTGACCAGGCTGATCAAAACAGTAGGTATAGAAAAGGGTGTCGGTATATAAAAAAAAACAGAAGATACGAGTATATTGGTGTTATAAGTAATTTGGTGATACTTTTTTAAACACAATACCATATGGTTCCCTATGCATGATGAGTGACTAGTATGAGGATGAAGATATATATCCTCCTCGCTACAACTTGCTAGCGTGGTCTCATGAATGAGCTTGGTTGGAACTACCAAGCTCATTCATGAGCATGAGTGTGGTCTGTTCAAAAAAACAAAAATAACCAATTTACTTCTATCACCAATATTATCTCCCCTTACCCTACATACCTACCTACATTACACTAATAATATAAAGGCGAAAGTTCGCGAGCGTGTGTGTATGTTTGTCACTTCTTCACGCCTGAACGTCTAGTCGGGCTTCGATGAAACTTGGTACACGGGGAGACTATATATAGGAATTAGCACATAGGATACAGATACCGGCACGGATCTCGAGCGCTGACTTCCAAGTTCCAAGTGCGCAGAAGTGAAATATCGGGTCTCTTTAGTGGTATGAAGTGAGACGCAGGGGCGGGGAGTGCAATCCCTGTACAGTGACTGGCTGGCCGATTTGTATGATGCGCAAAGTGATCCCCGCTTTTACGCCGAGCGCTCAAGATACGTGACGGTGTCTGTACATTTTACAAATTTGGGACAATTTTCCACTTAGACGCGGGCGAAGCTACAGACAGCAACTAATATCATTATTATGACCGAGTGAAGCAATGCCAGGAACATAAGAGAATCATGTTTCAATGGCTAAACGGACTTCGATAAAACTTGGTATATGGGTAGACCACATCTTGGAATAGGATATAAGATACTTTTTTCCCGGGAATATGTTCCTTTGAGATAATTTTCTACTTTCACGTGGGCGAAGCTGCGGGCACCAGTTAGTATTATAAAATAATCTGTTTGTATGTTTCTTCATCTATCACACCTCAATGACTGAACAGATTACGAATACCATCCGGTAGCATATTCTCTTATCATTGGAATTACGACTTACTCAGGCAAAGCCGTTAGCAAAAACTTGTTAAGTCACTAGTATTTAACATAATTAAGTTCATATTTATAAAACTTCACTGCGTAGGCGCTTTAATTGCTGTTTCCTGTCACCATTTCCATTAAAAAAAAAAGAAACTACGAGCTGTTTATAATCTCTCGCAAATTAAGCGGTTTCGCATGCTTTTGATAAGTAAACTAGATCTCCTTGAATGCTTGGAACTTTATCATAAATCGCGATCTAGTTGTGTTACTTTTATTCCAACTTGAATAAAACGGGTTTGGAACCACGGACTTTAACACCACCTGCTTTTAAACCCTTAATTTATTGCTGGGAAATAAATTAAGGAGTTTATGTAGAGGTGGAGTGAAGAATATCAGACTTTTACTGACTTAAACACTCCTGTGTTCCTTCAGTTGTTCTTTGCCTTCTAGGACTGCGGTAGGTAATTTTTCAGGACAATTTCACAACTCTTAGGCGAACATTACACGGTAGGTTTTGCTCTCAGTTTTGCCACAGTCAAAACCTTGATTGACAAAAAACCTACCGTCTAATGCGTTGCATGACGGTTTTTAGTACTGATTGACGAAAACCATCATTCATGATTGATGGAATTGAATGACGCATGCATGACCATGTAATGTTCGCCTTACATTCATCGACTCTAACGGACCCCGTTGCTTATAAACCCTGCAAAAAGTTTCGAACTTAAAATTCCTTCACCCTTTATTAAATCATATATTCTCCCTCAGCACCAGGCCTGCAGGCATGCCTGCGGGAACAGTGCAACATAAAACTAGACACTTACATCTTCATTACCAGCAATGAAGAAGCTTATACAAGGTAACAGGAGGTATCCCATCGCCGTGTGTATCGATACAATGGGCCAGCAAGCCGTCTCGGTCCGACGCATGGGAAGCGCCCGACCCCGTGAGTTCACGGGAACGCGTTAATTATATCTTGACTTTATTTATATTATGTAAGAAACCGTATAGTGAGTAGAGACTGTTATTTTTGTTATGATGTTAAAGTTTTATATGCTCATTTGTTTGTGAGGTCTTAGTTAAGTTTGTTGCGGACTTGCCAGCTTTCATTCCAATGAGATATTTTATATACAAAGTAGACATTTTTATAGTCTGTCTAAAACGTAAAACGACTTGGGAATTTTGGATAATATTTAATCATTTAAAATACACTTATATTAGATACTTTTTATAAGATTCTTATTATTAGTAAACAATGATCTATATCTCTTAATCAACCTTGTTTATTGAACCAGTGTTGATTACATTAGATTTCATTTTCCTTAATAATAATTACCCAAGTCGTTTGACTTTTTAGAAAGACTCTACAATGTTATCAGATTTCAGAAACTTTATTTTAAATAGACTAATTACAGGCACTTTTGTGTTGGTCAGTCAAAAACAAAGAAGTGAAGCTAAACTGCACGTTCCAAAGCGTATTGGAGAAGAACGTGCAAGAAACTCCATGGACACTCATTTTAAATCATATCATGAGTTATATTAATCTTGTTAGCATATTTCTTGTTTATTAATTATTGATAAAGCTTTGAGCGCAATACATATATATGTATATACGAAAAGCAACAGTCAAAGACTTGAAAAAGCTTGTAGAATAAGTTTTTTTACTTGCTTATGCTCGCGATTTCGCGTCAGGCTTGAGACAATACCGTTTGAATCACATTTTTTTTTTCTACAGAATCCTAATTTTTTTCTTAAAATAAAAGTAGCCTAAGTAACTCCTTATAACACCAGTTATCTACCAGTAAAAATCTCATCAAAATGCATCCAGCCGTTTCAGAGATGAACAAACCGACAGACTGAAAGAAAAAAACATATTACAAACTGTGTTTGTAATATGTGTTTCACTTTTATTTATGACTGGCCTATTGGTCTAGTGGTTAGTGGCCCTGAATGCTATGCCAGAGGTTGTGAGTTTCTGTGGGTTCAATTCTCACCCAGGACGAATGTTTGTGGAATGAGCACGATCATTTGTTCTATGTCTGGGTGTAATTTATCTATTTAATCTATGTACCTATCTAGAAATATCAGTGGTTTAGTACTCATAATAAAAGCTCTACTAAGCTTGACACTAGATGGCGTTGTGTGATAGTTATTTTTTTTTATTTGATTAAAGGGCTTTGTCGCTTAGCGACCACAGCGCCCAGTAAGTGTGATAGTTGTAGAATATTATATAAATATTATTTCTATGTATAAATAACTAAAATTACCGCTCACTTTTAAATTTCAGGACATATTTCACTTAAAACCTCTAGTAGTAGTTGTTTAGCGTATAAAATAGGAAAAGAGAAGCTTTAAAAGCAGCTTTTTAGATTTTCTCTAAAACAAAGGAAAATACGGTTTCTAGACGCACAAACAAAGCGTCTCTATCACATCAGAGCTCACCCAAAACCATCCAACTTTCCTTCAAAAATTTTGCACCGTGGGTAGTTAAAGTTTCCACACTTTCCACGGTGAATGGCCGCGTAAATCGTGGCCAAGCCGGGTAGTGAAAACACAATACGCCACCAGGGAGGTATTTGTCTCAGCAACTTGCCTGGGTAGCGTCCCGTGTGTTATTTATCCTAACCGAGGCTGGAGAGACCTTCCTTTTTAGATGTTATATTTTTGTGATTTTTTTTGGTAGCAGAAAAGCAATATTATACAGAAAACGGCCATAATTACATACTAAATTACCCGTATAAAATCGTAAAATAAGCATATAAAAAGTTTGGCGTAAAAAATAATGGTAAGTTTAAGGGGAAAGCTCCAGTCCGAAAAGGAACCCCGGGGTCCTGGAACGCTAGGCAAAGAGAGAATATAGGTGTGGTTTGAGTCAGTAAAAGTCTGACACGCCCTCCTGCTCCACCCTAGAGCGTGAGAAGTCATTAGATGATTTCCCATCTTGAAAAAAAGAAGGTAGCAAAAATCAATTTTTTTTTGTATTTTGCAGTAAAAAAATTGTATTGAACGACTTTTTCAGTCATTCACTATAGTTAGAGGAATTGAGAAGGTTGTACTGAAGAATTTATTGAATATAACTACACAGATAATGTGCAACGTTCTCAAATCATATTTTTTTTTACCTTTCGGATACTTCCTTTATTAAATGGACGCAACTCTCGCACTCGCCTAGGCGGCAGTACGCATATCTGTGCATTTATTTGCCAGTAGCGCCTGGAAAGCGCGCGGCTGTCCTTTAAATCCATTTTCTTTGCGAAATATTGAATGATTTACATACTTATTGTTCACTTTGAAGAATATTTAACCGCCAATATTTATGTGTAAAAATGTTTCTAAAGATCCAATCCGCTTCGAAGGAGTAGAACAAAAGGTGCGAAAAGTTGCGAAATTGCTAAATATTTTTTTTAGATAAAGGTATTAATGGCACAAAAAAAACAAATGTTGATAATGTTGTTCATGAATCTATATAAAACATTTTTTTTTTCAGACCTATAAACCTAGCCGTTACCGAGGAGTAGGCTTCAGAAAGTCACTGTTTTATAGCACTTTTCGGGCGCTTGGGCCTTAATGAAATCAACATACAACATTACAATGACATGCAAAAAACACCCTAAAACGTATTCACGTTCAGACGATTGTTGTGGCAAATGGCTTGAAGAACTATCCCGAAAATATATAGTAAGCCGACGACACTAAATTAAAATAACTTTTATTAAAAAGAACTCTAAAAACCCGCAACAAGACAGATTATTAGCATATATTACAGAAACAAAAAGTTAAGTGGGTGAAATAATAATGATAAAGTTTTCCGTCACAATATATTCATTGAACTCAAAGAACCATGAACTCTCTATTCTACCTAAATAATTACTTCCAATCATAATGGAACATCGTTGATAGCTTGCCTCTGAAGGTAACATGCGTGGGATGGCAATGCCACGTTTCTTATTCACTTCCAGTCGAACACGATACTATGTTATCTCAGGCGTTTTGCACGCTATGCAATGGATTGGCTTTGAAAAGAGGTCCCGTTAGTTATTGTATTTCTTTGGAAGATAATTAAGTATAGACTCATTGAATGGGAAAGGGAGAATGAATCGGTGCATGAGCAATACGCAAACACAGCTTAGATGCAGCACAGCACAGCAGATTATTTGCCATTAGCAACTAATTTGTATTACGAAAAAAATACCGTGACTTTTGTCAAGTTTTCTGCAAATCCGTTCAGTCGTTGCGTGAAGGATTAACTGATTATCCGAAAGGGCGCTCGAGCCCCAGTATGAAGGCTTGAAGGAACGGGATGGGTTTTTAGTCAGTAAGAGTCTGACACTATCTCCTGCTCCGCCCAAGAGCGGGGGTTGTCATTGGATGATTTTTCCCACCGACATACATACACACATAAATTAGTATGACATAGGGTTCTTTTAAGGTATTGATTAATTTAATGAGTAGGTATCTAAATCTATATTTATTTATTTAAACTTCATGTACAATAGTGGTACATAGGCGGACTTAATGCAACAAGGCATTCTCTACCAGTCAACCTTTGGGTTAAAAAGACAACACTGTGGTAGGTTTGCACAATAAACAAAACAGATACTTCAAATAGAAAAAAATATAAAATAAGTTATTTATAATAATACATAATTGCTAAAATAATATATCTACTAATAAATTATAAGAAAAATATCAAATCATTATACGAGTAACAATCTTATCGATGACCGAACTGAGGTTGAGAGGACTTCAAGTATAAGTTCCGAAACTTTTTTTTTTTAATTATCCGAGTTTTATAATATAGGTATTAATATTATAAATCTGAAAAGTTTGCTCATGTTTTTGACTATTTTAATCTCTAGAATTATTACTTGTTTGAACGGTCTAATCTCAAGAACCACTGGCTCAAATTGAAAAAATATTTTAGTGTTGTATAAAACATCACGCAACGCGAATGAAACCTCGGGGGAAAGCTAGTAAAATCCAAAATGGGAAAAGAGTGTATTCTACCACCCGCCACCTAACTACTAGGTACTATTCAGCACCTAGGTCAAAGGTTATCAAAGTACTGGGAGGATCGATTCTAGTAATATGATTATCAACCGCAAATGATCGGAAACCAGACCTCAACGTAATTTGGGAAACAATACACTGCTGATGAGGTGATCATAACGATGGTTATACAACATGTAACTGGAATAATGCACACCCTTGTACATCCCAATTAGTAAATTAAGTTACAATCATAATTCAAGCATTGAAATTTTACTTAAAATGGAGTTAAGTAGTGCTTTTTTTAGAAATTAGTTAGCCTCATCGCAGGCAAATAATAATGGGAATCCAAACACTACATAACACTGGTAGCGCATCGGTCATCTACGCGCACACACAGACACTATAGTGACGCAATTAAGAATTACCGATTATGTATCAAAATAAGTAAGGCTCGTCTTGGCGGGGGCACTACCGTGCTCCCAGATTGATAAAAAAATGTTAGATACCTATTTTAAAATATCTGAAACTGATTCAGTAGCCGATTCTGGGGTAGGGGTGTCAGATTTTTGCTGAGTAAAACTACACTATGTTAATTGTTTGCATTGTGTTCCAGGACCCCGGGGTTCCCTCTCGGAAGTCAACCCATGGCCCCAATAGGCTTCGGTTCTGCTGAGCCCCTATAGATTTGCTAACATATCTTTGAGGCGCTCGTGGAACACTCGGGCTCAATTCGGGTACGGTTACCGGACAGCCAGACGGTGACATAAATCTCATGCCTATGGTAGCTGGAAGGTGGGGTCGGGATCCCGGCGTGTGGCAGGGGTTAGAGGGTTCATTCCCATGCGTGCGGCTGCATCCTTCACTAGCATGACTACTTTGCAAAAGGCCGCCTGCCATTCCTTCTCGCTCCATACCATGGCCTGTACCAGAGCCCGGCGCACGAGTTCACTGCCGCCCATCGCCCCCACAAGGACACGGTAGTGTTCCAGCCAAGTGGAACACATCTAAACCGTGTCCCCCGGACTGTCCACACAATGGTGACACCCGTGCGTTTTTTTTCCACACGAATCAGGAGCAGGACCTTCTCGAACTTACCATGTCCGGTAAGAACCTGCGTCATGCGAAAGGTGAGGATGCCGTGATGTCTTTCCAGCTGTGAATTTACAGCCATGATTATGGGGTGTTACATATGTTGTATAACAAAAACCAGAGGGATTATTATAAGCACGTAAGTAGACAGGTAATTTAGTATTTTTATCCTGAAATATTCAGAACATGTCAACCTGAAAGTAATGAAAGAGCATGTTATCCCGGATGATTTAATATTCTCACTAAACCGCTGATATCCTTATAAGCCAGCCAAAGAAATTGCTCATAAAAATCCTTTTCCCAAGACGAAATAGGGTGTACTGTGTACTGTAGATCATTTTAGCGTCTTTGTGGAGGCTATATTGCTCATGTCCCGAATCAGCTGACGACCCTCTTCATAACATAGCCTAGTCTTTGTTGACGTAATGCGTCGACGGCTCATTTACGCACTCGTGCCATTTAGGGATTGCCATTTTTCTCATTCTGCTCTTGTGTAGCGTTATAGAATTTTGTAATGGAGTGTTTTTAAGTGTCGTTTTAATGCTTAAAGCGATGGTTTTATGACACTTGTTTACGAGTTTTCTGGTCATTTAATGGCAAATGACGTCCACTGTTAGATCCCCCAAGTATTGCTACAATGACTGAATGAATGACTGACAGGCCTGTTGGTCTAGTGGTTAGTGACCCTGACTGCTATGCCGGAGGTCGTGGGTTCGATTCCCACCCAGGACCAAATGTTTGTGTCTTGAGCTTGTTGAGCACGATCATTTATTCTGTGTGTAATTTATCTATAATATGTATGTATTTAGAAATATATAAGTATGTTTATCAGTTGTCTAGTACCCATAACACAAGTCTGCTTAGCTTGGGACTAGACGGCGTTGTGTGGTAGTTGTGGAATGTTATTATTATTATTATAATGAACGGACCTGTGCGCATCCATTGGATTCCTGCGACCCTCGCCAGGTTATCAGTCCACCTTGTGAAAGGCCTACCAACGCAATACACGACACTCCAGGACAATGAATAACACACAATAATGGACATTTACTGACATGGTTACTGAATTCAGCTCATCGATAAAAAAGTGTGTAAATCTGTGGGAGTAATGAACTAATAATACCTATGTAACTTCTAAGCAAGAGCACTCCAGCGTCGACACGTGTAACATAAAGAGTATACATATGCCTATCTATATTTATTCATTTCCGAATAGAAAGTTAGGTAGGTACACTATTACTGAGTGTCCAGACATTTTATCTTGAAAATAATCTTCGGATTCTGCAGAGTAGGTACCTAAACTATGGCGGCTAAGCAGTGTGAAAAACCAATTCGTTTGTTAAACTACATAACGATATCCCAAAAATTAGGACCCAGACTAAATCCCATTACCAAAAACTTTTTCATTCGCCAAGTTCAGCCACCAAACTTCACCAAAACGAATATCAAATTAAAACTGATCAACTAGCCGTAAATAAAATGCTCAGCTCGAAGCGCGCATTCGTTTAACAGACCATTAATTAAAACCTAGTTCTGCTCAACTTTGCCTGAAAAACGCGCGCTTCAATACACATAGGTAATGATTCATCAGCTGTGGTTTATGTGGATTAGTGTGATGGGTTTGTTAGCTGAATTGTATGTGTTTTAATAAATGGAGTAAAAAGTCTTCAATACACGCTTTTATGCAAGCAATTTATTGTTTTCTGCACTAGTGCGGAAAAGTGCGTGATCTTACCCTCACCGCGATTTACCGTATCTTGCAGCTCCCATGAGTGGCCGGCCAGTCCCCGTTTATTTTTTTACTTTTTAGTGCGTTGAAAAACGTCGTTTGACACACGTGGAAATTTTTCACTGCAGCACTCAGCTACATATGTACAGAATATATACTATCGCCTGCGGTTTTGGCGAAATAAATTACAGGCTCTTTTGAATTGTCAAAATGTCGGTTAGTCAAAAAACTAAATTGCATGTTTCAAAGCTTAGATGTCTATGGAGAAGAACGTGCAAGAAACTCCATGGACCTCCACACTCTTTTAAATCATTATGAGTTACACAAGTTTTGTTTACATATTTCTTGTTGCTTCTATTATGTGATCACAATGTAGCTAAAAGTTCATTTATTCATCAAATTATGGACAGCGGTTCTAAATTAGACGCGTGTACAATATGACGAAACATCTCTAGGTACGTGTCAGATGTCCGAAAGCATACATTATCATATCCCGATTCTTAGAATGGACACAATCGTGTCAATCATCACCTTTCGTTTATTTAGACCGAGTACACATCACATGGAATATCGTCACTTGTCAATGTTGTTCTAACAAAACATGAAGGCATGAACACACGACACCGAACCTTGTCTATTCTTATATTTTTTTTTATTAATGGCAAGTAGTTACGATGTCGATATTCTACCAATGTTATGCTCAGAGAAAACAAAAAAAAAAATGTATAGTAAAATATATATTTTTTTACTTTTAATTAAATCCTTTAAATGACGACAAAATAAACTTTAAGTTAAGCGAATATATTGCATTATAAAATTTGTTATTTCTTATAAAAGCTTGTCGTGACATTTTCCTGTGTAAATAAACTGTTCATATAAGAAAAGGACCAACGGTTTCGAACAGTAAATTGAAGTTAAGTTTCAGACCGACGTCTAATTAAAGCTGGGAACACACACGCGATAAGTTCCAAAGAGTCTCAGCAAGCTCGGCAAGTCTCGGCAAATCTCGGCGACCTCACACTTCCTCCTCGAGATTTTTCCTTTCCGAGGCATAATCCGGATTAAAGAAGGATTTGCTCTCCTATTAAAACTCTCTTGCCTTCCGACCTTTAAGGCTTTTCGTCAAAAGTGTTTGGGGTAATTAGTTGAGACTTATAGGAGTGTTAGAACGGATTCATTTCGTGTGGATTTAAAGATTAAAGAGTAGGTTATTAGCTGGTTCTCACGAGTGTTGTAAAATCAACTGTGCGTAAAGATTGTGCATGTGGTTTGGTGATAGCGCACGCATTTACGCTTATTCAACTAAGTGTTCTTACCAGTCTTTGTGTGCTTTCGGTGGATTTTTTCTATAGTTGTGAAAATCATTCATTGACATTTCGCGCCTTTGGGCGGAGCGGAAGGATACGTCAGACTTTTACTGACTAAAAACCTACTCCTGTTTCTTCTTTGCCTTCGTTCCAGGGTCCCGGGATTCTCTTTTGCAACACCCATGGGCTCCAGTAGGCTTAGACCCTGCCCCTACGATTGCTGACATCCCCTTGAGGCACGCGTGGAATACTACGCGCCGTCGCCTTCGACGACTTAGGCTCGATCCAGACGGTTACACGGTTTAGGTTTATCAGGACCTGAATTTCCAGATACAACTAACACGTCAAAGGACTGGAACAATTTGCCTGCTGCGGTTTTCCCGTCTGATTATAATTTGGGTGTCTTCAAGGCTAGAGTGAATAGCCTCTTAGTAAACTAGTGCGCCTCGCCATCAGAGATTGCATCACTGCTTACGATCAGATGGGATCGCAGTCAAGCACTAGTTGATATCTACGTAAATTAAAAAAAAAACTGCGCCAATATTTCATATTTCCAGCCCGCCATTCAAAATAAGAACGGTCAAAAAGAATGCTCTAGCTTATTAGAATTCAAATTTTTATGGCATCTACCAGCCAGATCTTCGCACGCATCATAATTCACGCCATGTTATATCGATACTGTGGTTCGAACATAAGTAACGAACAGATTCTCAAGGCTAGGACAATGGGTGCTTAGCATGCGAAGCACGTTGCCGGGGTATGCGGGCTGGCGATATACACTCGGCGACTCCACATACTATGCTGATCTATTCGTGTGGATCAAGAGCTGGTTATTTTGGCGGAAGGTATTTTGTTTACGTTCTTTGCTTTTCCTTATCCACTTGAGGAGCTTGTGGTTTAAATAATAACAGCGGCACTAGTCGAACTTAAAGGTTAAGCAACGGTTGCTAAGGTCATTCTGCGGATGGGTGACCGTACCTCGGACAGCGTAATGGGCCTACCATACGCACAAGCTTTCTCACAGTTTTGCTTGCACATGCTACGTGTGGTCGGAAAAAATACTTATATTTATTTTGACTGTCTTCTTTCGTATATAAACTGAAAACTGATTGAAATTGTGCCATTCTTGAAATTCACTGCAGAAGTTATTTTATTTTTGATCATAATTGCAAAGTGGCGATAAAAGAAAAGCATAATTTTAATTAAATTGTTTTTTAGAATTGTTTCATATCAAGAAAAACAATAATTTGGTACTCTATTTTCTTAGACTATAAAATACATTTTATTGAGTTTTTCTAAAATCAGAATTTTAGAACTAGTCACTTTACCTATATTTTTATAGGTAAAGTGACTAGTTATAATACACTTCTTTTTTTTACGCGAGAAATCGTTAAATTAGTTTTTTCACCTATAACCAAAATTTGCCCACACTTAGCCGGCCATGTGGCATTGTATTGTGGATTACAGCCCATTCACATTCGTTGAGAAGAGGCCTGAGCCGTAGCAGATAGAATATTATAAGTCTTTTTTTTTTGATAAAAATCATCAAACGGCTTCTACCGTTCTGGGAATGAAAGATCCGAACTAACTGAAACCTACCCGTGTTCCTTCAATTGCCCTTAACGGTAACTCTTTCATATAATCTCGCAACCCTAACTCTTAAATATTTTCCCAAGAATATTTCCGGGCTCCTCGTCCACAAGTCTTCATTCGCCAGTTTATAAGTAGCGTCGTCTTAACTGCAGTCTTCGGAAGTGACCGAGCGTACGTCTAAACGATTTAATCGGAAACACATTAAGCAAAGGCGCCGACTGTCTGCAGAATAAAGCATTGCACTTGGAGCGAAGCTGCTTCGTCACCGGTTTAGAATAGCTTCGATTTAGCTTAGAAAAGTCATGATTATGTTAATTCGTATAAGTTTGACCACTTTTATTGGCAGCCATTACTGCGTAGAATCTATAGTAATATAATAAAAGTGGAATAGGTTTTTGTTGACTTTAACACGGTAATCTCAGTACGCTCATTATTAGTTCGAATTAAAAAAGAATTTTAGTGTTGGATGGCTTGTTTATCAAAGAAATAGAACGGAGCAGTAACCAAAGTAAAGGTGAAACCGTGGTGGATAATTTGTAAACTCATAGCCATAATTGAAAATAATGATGGCTATTAAATATTATTCTCGAAACGGTATTGGTTGGGTTACATCAAAATTCCCTTTGTACATAATAATAGATGGTCTAGTAAGTATGTGATGTAGAGTTTCCAAGAACACACAATTACCGACCATAATTGAAAAGCCGAACATTTTTTAACAAACAATAATAGCTGTCTTTATCGTTATTTAGCAGCAAGCTCCCTAAATCATTACAATTTCGGGGAACAATAATGGTGGTACCGTAATAGTCTAAAAGCTTAAGCGATTTCCATATCGCTTACGGACAATAATAATCAATCAAGCGGCGTCTCTACGGTTGGGCGGTAGTTGTGAATCGCTGCAATTAGTCGCCATATTGCCCCCCGCACTACCTCAACCCCGCACGCTATGTCGTGTGACTTATGCGTTTGTTGAAACCAGACGAAGTTTGATCTAGATTACTATTAAATATTTAAGTGAAGGAAAGAGTTACGAAAATAAAACGTTTTAATGTTTCGAGGCCACGAATGTTACTTTACTTGGAAATTTTGATGACGTGATGTCTGGAACTCGAAATTACAGAGTAAGTTGGTAAAAAAAATTACGTAGTTGTTACTTTTTTGTTGTAAAAGTAAAATATTCTTCACCTTTGTTAGAATATAGTCTGGGCCAGCTGTACTCAATCTGGGGCACGCGGGCTGCAAATGTCCCGCCAAGCTTTTCTGTATGGCTCTGTAGCCTAACGCAGTTTTCATGCTATTCATATTTATTTTTAACAGTTCGATAGTAGTTTTAATGAGTCCAGAATTACGAGTATGAATCTATATTGTACGGATCGCAGCTTACTAGTTTACTCCTTCACGATGTGTGGAGTTAACGAAAAAGTTAGCATATGCCATAGCATGTAGCTATTTTATCGAATGCATTTCTCAAAAAAAAAATTCATTTAAGCGCGTAGGCTTTTGGGATGTGGTGTCGATGAAGATAAACACAGGCACAAAAAAAAAACGATTCATCAAATTCAAGTTTTTAGTGTTCACAATTGTGTGAGAAGTGATATGAATAGTGTTGCCCAAATTCAGTCTTGGTCTTGCAGTCTTGGTCTTGTTCTTGCGTTTTTGCAAGACCAAGACCAAGAACAAGACCGCGTATTTTTAGCAAGACCAAGACCAAGACTGACCGTGCAAGACTTGAGCAAGAACAAGACATAGCCTGCAAGACTCTTGCGTCTTGCAGCTAGGACTTAGCGCTATTTCACTGAGTAGTTAGGTGTAACAGTTCGGTGTATAGGTAGGTACGCTTAGAAAATCTATGAGATGCAAAAAACTGTATCAAAGAATATGAAAAACTGGACCTATGCGCATTACGACTAATACCATAAACATAGCGAATAAAAAAATATCTATTAAAATCAAACTGAGTGCATGCATAGTTATGTTTTAACCATCGGCACTTTGATAATGCGGCATCAAAGGTTTTGTACTTACTTCTCAAAGAAATTTGCCGCTTTTCGGAAGTACATGGTTATGATACACGCGCCGGCGGCTTCTTTTGAAATCTAAAACAATCGTTGCCGCCACGCCGAAATCATAACATTTGTGACACTATTTGATTGCCGCCATAGGGCGTAGGTATACTCATGCAAAATAATTTCGAATTTTTTTAAGAGTACCTACAGGTGTTCCAAAGAATAAATAAGTTTCAGAGTGCTTAGAATGAAAATGAATACATTATACTGATCACGCAAGTAGTATTATGATTAGGATAAAATGGTAAGGATAGGTAGTAGATGTCATATTAATTCATTCTAGTAAGTATATATTATAATATTGATTACTTATATGGTTTTAAACTAATTACTTAGGTACTACTATGTACATTTAGTCATTACATTTCTTAAGTTTTTACAAGAAAAAATAGCAAAAAAGTGTTCAAATATCACCCGTTTAATAAATATTGTAGCCACTTTTAAATATACTTGAAACGTGTAAAAAAATTCTACAAAACTAATAAAATAATATAAAAAGCGTAGGTACTTACCTACTAATAAAATAAAAAGCCTGCGATAAGAGTTTTGTATTACTTACCAGCCCGAATATCTCTGAGAGAGATGATGAGAGTAAGTATTTACTAGCTGTGCCCGCGACTTCGTCCACGAGGAATAGTAACTTTGGAGGTATAGTGACGTTCAGGACTTATTTATTTATTTTAAAACTTCATCAAACATACAAACGAACTCTTCAGCTTTATAATATTAGTATAGATGTACGCCAAAACATTCACTTATATGTAAAGAATAGTGATTGGCACTAATTCTATTTTATTCACGCGTCGCGTCTGTACAAGTAGGTAATATTTAGTGTGTGTTTGTACGCCGCACGCGGCATTGTTTGATTTGCGGCGGCATCCTTTTCATAGAGCCGGCACGTGGCGAGGCGGCGCGGTAGAAAGCAAGGAAACGTACTATAAATAAAGGAATTATTTTAATTCCAGTCATTTCCAATTGAGCTGTGCTTCGAGTCTAACTTAATAATTGTTGACAATGTGGGGGAAGCAACTTGAAACAGAAAGTCTGCGCAAGTTCAATGAACTTTATGAAGAATATAAAAGTCTACACTCACTGAACAAATCTCTGGAATTACCAGAAAAAGAAAATAAAGTATGTGATGAAGATGAAGACGTAATAGACTTTGATAAACTCTATGAATGTCCCTCGACGTCATCTGGATCTTGTCTTCAAGGCTTAGTGATAGACGAGTTGGAGGAGTACCTGAGAAAACCAAGAACTGCCAGCTCGGAAGACATTTTAGATTGGTGGAGGACGCATGAGACAGAGTATCCGATTTTATCGAAAATGGCCCGTGATTTTCTCTCAATACCTGCAACTTCAGTACCTGCTGAGAGGTTATTTTCTAAAGCATCATTAGTAATTAGAAAACATAGAAATAGGTTAAGTGATGAGTCAGCCAGATGGTTACTTTGTATTAATTCTTGGTCAAAAAAATTGATATAAAGTATCATAACCTAATGATAAAGCTGTTGATTTGTGTTGTATTTTATTTTTTATTCAAATAAATGATAAATCATAAAACTCTTTTATTAAATTTCTTATAAGTTGAGGGTTCAATCTCTTTCTAGACTGATAAGTATTGTTCTTTAAAATACAGTCAAGTTATTGTAATTAATTTGTTTTTTTACATGTTTTAGCAAATGTAAGCTTATAAATCATAAATGTTTATTAAGAAACAGTTACTTCCATGGAAAACGACATATAGGTCAGTTGATTTTTCGAATTTCTTATCAAATCTTCAGTTATTTATTAATCTGCTTGATCTTTACTATGGCTATGTTAATTCAAGCTCACAATGTTCCAATTCTAATACGTTTTTCTAAGATTTAAAGTAAACTTTAATAAATAGTAATAGACTAATAGGTAATTGCAAGACTTGCAAGACTCTTGCTGCAAGACCAAGACCAAGACCAAGACTGGGAGCGCAAGACCAAGACCAAGACCAAGACCAGGTGTATTGGCGCAAGACCAAGACCAAGACTGGCTAAGTCTCGTCTTGTTCTTGCATTTGGGCAACACTAGATATGAAAGAAAAGGGAGTTAGTGATAGTTTGACGGGTGACAGGACAGAATGGAAGAAGAAAACGTGTTGCGCCGATCCCAAGTAATATGGGATAAGGGCAGGAAGAAGAAGACAATTCTCGTAGTAGTTTTGACTGTGCGTTGATATATCATTCAGTCAGTTTCTCCATTGATATAGATAATGGCCGTTTCAATATCACAATACCATCACGGCTCATCCAGATAAAAAAAAGATCCGTGGCTCAAAAAGAAAAGGTTGAGTATGACTGGTCTAGACGATTACAGTTTAGAAACTCCCTCAGAAGCAAATTCAAATTACAACAGCAATACTAAAGTCGTAGAGCTCCTTAGTAGTCCTAAGTTGAGCTTTTCGAATACTGACAAATGCTTACACTGATTGGACAGGTCCACTCAAATCTGTATGGTTCTTTCTTCAAAAGACCATCCCAGACAAATCTGTATGGTTCTCATGTGATTTGACCATTATATATTTACTGTATGGACTTTAAAAGAGACTTTGATCCCTGAGTTTGTTTCGGTGTTTCTTCTCAGGGTAGTCAGATAGGAAACACCGGCCTCATCTAGCATAAACTGACGAAAAAAAATTGACGTGTAAGTGTTTTTTAAACCTATTTACAAAATAAATATCATTTATCATTTAAAGAACAAAAGCATAAAACTGCCCAGCACGTGCCTTCTACACGATCAGATAAAAGGACATATGCCAAAAAAATCGTTGTAACATCGAATCTTATTACATTTTCAACATTACTAATAAAATCTACATATTCATTATGTATTCAAATTTTAGATCATCTATTATCTGGGCGTCACGTTAGGAATTTTAATTTGGATTTTGGGGTGGCGATCACCCCTGGGGTGACCCGGCTACCCGATAATTGTGAATGACTCACTGGCCGGTTGTACTGGCGTATGACTATGGCTAACGAACAAAGTAATAAACATGGTAATATGTTGTATGTATGGATTTTATGTAGGTATATCAAGGGAGATAATAATATAGATTGGCATCTACATATATGTTACTATTACAATATAGAAAACGTTGCCCTTCAGAATTGACGTGAAATCAATATATGTACTGTGTTGGAAGTCGCCAACTAAAGTGGCAATTGGCAGGGCATATTGGTCGCAGAACAGATGGCCGTTGGGGCTGAAAAAATATGGAGTGGCGATCCCCTACTGGAAGACGCAGCGTTGGAAGGCCTTCTACAAGGTGGACCGATGACCTGGTAAAAGTTGCGGGAATCCGATGGATGCGAGACGCACAGGACTGTTTATTGTGGCGATACTTAGGGGAGGCCTATGTCCAACAATGCCCACTGTTGGGTATAGGCCTCCCCCAAGTAGTTCAATCTTTTGACTGAAATGATGATGATGATGATTTTAACACGGTAATATTATTTGTTGCACAACCAAAATGCGCATGCTTTGGTGATCAGTGGGAACTCCCACTACAGTACTAGATGAAATTCGTAATGAGTATCTATATAAGAGACAGTTGTAAAGTTGTCCCGATATTCGGTAAATTCAAAGAGAAGCGTTTACTGTGGTATGGTTTTTTTTTTCGACGGGAAAAATGATCTTATGACAACCCCCGCTCTTGGGTGGAGCGGGAGATAGTGTCAGACTCTTACTGACTAAAAAACCCATCCCGTTCCTTCAAACCTTCATACCGGGGCTCGAGCGCCCTTTCGGATAACCCTGGCCCCAGTAGGCTAAGTATAAAGACGCCTAGACGATCATATAGTGAAACTTGCCCTTGAACTACCTGCAACGAAATGCACTCGTGCAAGACAGTTCAAAGAGACCTCAAAGAAGCTCATCTCGACACCGACATAGCACAAAATTAGCCCATAGAAAATTGAGACAAGGAAGGCCGACACCAAACAAAGGGATAAGATCTAGCCACAAGAAGAAAAAGAGGTAATACTATTAATTAGTTTGTAAAAGAGCAGTGGTAACCAACAGCCCTGACTTATAAGCGTCGTGGGCTCAAATCCAGGCAGACACTTTATATTCTGTAATTTCTTTCATCACACATTTGTTTTGCCAGGGTTGCACATCCAAGATCGAATAATCCATCTCATCAGCTCTCCTGTCACCTATGAGGATTGAAGAGCTAAACGAGATGGAGTACCCAGTCGCAAACACGACCCTGGCCAATAGAACACGAAAACATTCACACACTTAAGCGGTTAAAGGGTACAGTTTAAAAATTATAGCTTTTCAGTTCACAGATCCTTAGACCCAATGTACCTAAGTAATATCTCTGTGTGAATAGCTTCGTATACCCCTATAATTTATCCAGTAAGCTTGTATCGTAAATACGTTAAACTAACGATAAATTGCTTTCTAAACACAAATGATTCAGAATTGAACTCACATTAATTTTAGGTTTGCGCTTACATTTGATTGCGAAGCAATTGGCGCCCAGCACGGGACCCCAATTTGATTCATTGATCCTTTGCGGTGATTTATTTGTTTATTTGTATGTAAAATATGCTATAGACTTACATTTAGTGTTGACTGTTGATTTATTTGATGCTAACCTGAAACAAAATAACAATATTCAATGAGAAAATCGAGAAGATTCAAACAGCTGAAAAAAAGGCTCCAAAAAGCATTATCAAGGGTAAAATTCAAATGTAGTCCCATCAAATCAAGAAAGCAATAGATAATCTCAGCTTCCGAATATGAATCTATAGATTCGTTCAGGAAAAAACGTAGAAAAACTCATTTAAATTCTGAAGTAGTACCAGCCCCTTCCCGTCCAATAATCGAATTTAAAAGTTTTTCAGAGAGTCTGACGAACTGTCTGACGGCGACTGAAAGTTATTCTATATCACCATATAATGAATAAGAGCTTAAATCTGTACATACATAATCATTCTTAATCGGAAAGAAACGTAACTCAAAAAGAGGGTATTTGAAAATTCAACCTTATTTTTTAAACATACGTCTTCAGATTCAAATACCCTCTTTTTGAGTTAATTATCTTTATGATTAAGCATGAAATATGTATTACGTCTTATAAATCATAGTTGTGACTTGTGACTGCGAACTTAGAATTGAGTTCGGAACTTCAGTTTGAACAACAACTTGTTTTAACATTTTCACGACTACCCGACAAAATTTATACATTTAGGAGTTGCGAAGGAAGGAGGTGGCAGATAGTGTGAGGAGAAAACAACGCGTGAATGTGGACAGCGAGTAACTGGTAGCTCGACGTCCGTCGTCCGGTATGGAGGTCTACAGCTCAAAGAGATGTCAGCAAAACTGACGTGGCCATTTGAGCTAATGTTTGCCGCGGTTACTCTTTTGATCAATTCCGCAGCAAAAGGTAACAGAAGGAATACAAGTCTGACATTCTAGAGCCGAAGGAGTCATTTGATGATTGTCCCCTGAAAAAGTAAATAAAAATAAGATGGGTATTTCCAAACGTAAACATTTTGCCGGGTGCATTTAAGTTTAAAAGACTGAAAACACTATGCAAACATGTAGTAAAGAAAATTACTGAGGTCTAAGGGAATCTATATGCGTTTTTACACATAATAGAAGCAGGAGGCGTTCCATTTCTGGCTACCTTTAGAAAAAAGTAGAAAAAGGCGTTACTTAATGGCCGCCATTACAAAAATCATTTTTTATTATTATTGATAGGCTCGCGTTTGACCACCATCACACCTGATAATAAGCGATGATGCGGTTGACGATGGAGTACGCTTGCCTAGAACTAACGTATTCACACTTGACTTGAAGACCATATATCATATTCTGCCCTTGTCTCATATTACTTTTGGTTGGAGCCACCGGTTATTGTCTTCCATTCTGTCCTGTCTCCCGTCACGCTATCACTAACTCCCTTTTTTTCATATTACCTTACACAATCCATAGCTCTTTTCTTTGGCTCTCCTTCTCCATCCATCCACATGTATACTCATGACTCTTTTAGTAAAATGCGTTTCATTCATCCCTCTTCTTCACATGACCTTGCTAAGACAAACGATTCCCTTAAAACTGTTCCAGGTGTTCCTTCAATAGCGCTACTTTGAAACTTCCTCTAATATACTCATTTCTCACTTTCTTCACTTCGCTACATGTAATGTTTTTTCCCTAATTTTTCCACAGCCTAACATTCTGATCCATACAAACCATAATTACAAAAGCATAGGGTCATAAACCTAGGCATGCCGATGATTTTTGTCGAACACATTTCCGCCAGCATGCTCACGCATTCACTTCAGATAAATTAAGACTCATTTGCCCACCGACTTTCACCCTATAATCGCATTTAAACAGGTCCATACTCAGCAGAGTCGTCAAACTAGATGTTCCGGATGTCTTTTGTCAAATCGTCAGACGTAGGGGGTCCATTTGAGCGAATGCACTCGCGGGACTGCTAATGAGATTAGCGTAATGCTCAGCGGGGGTGCACTGGGGCAAATTAACGCCTGGGGTACTCTTGCACCCGTTTCGGTAGACTATTTTTCTTGCCTTTTTCAAAGTTGGGAGGCGTTGAGATTTATGTTTTGGACGGTTTAATTACCTGATGGATTTTTTAAATGCCTGTGAATTTAGAATTAAGGTGTTGTGATGCGGGGTGGAAGAATTTTTTGAAAGAGTTACAGTGGCTCTGGAACGCAAATGGCAAATGAGGGAACACGGGTGGGTTTCCGACCTCAAAAAAAGGTTTTATGATTTCTGCTTTTAAAGCTATATCTACAAAAGCTCATTTAGCAAAAACGATGTTGTTGAAAAAGATCACATTAAACGACTTGGCTCCAAAGGGAAACCGAGTTTAACTTTAGCATTCGAAAAGGTTTTATCTCAAATACTTCCTCATTCCGAGCGAGGAGCATGTTTGCCGACATGACAAGATCCTACATCATTCAGTGAGTCATGCCCAGTAGCCGGACGCTCAGTCGTAAAACGTACAAAAACTCTTCGGGAACTCCACTGAAAACATCCAGTTTAACTTGTAAAGAGTTTCCGGTGTACGACAGAATTATGAGGCAAGTTTACGCTTAACTGCAGAAAGTAGTCTGGGGAGAAAACAAAAATATATTACCTTTAGTAAATTGGAAGGCAAGTTTAATGGCGGGACGGCGGACATCTTAAAATTCGCAAGTCATTGTGAAACTCTCGATGAAGCACATTCAGTCGATCTTATAATCACGATTCCATTTTGTTTTCTACCTTCTTTTCTTAAGAGCGCCCAACCCGTGACAACTACAATTAAAATTAGGTGTTAAAGTGAATATAGGCTCTTAATAAACTAGTGCGCCTCACCATCAACGATTGCATCACTGCTTCAGGTGGGATCGCAGTCAAGCACTTATAGTTTATATGAATTACAAAAAAAAACATCCCCTACAAAAGCTCATACTTAATTATGGCGTCATTACACATCTTTCTCTACTTAATTTAGATACACAGATATCTCATGGTTATTATCTAGGTTTCTATCTAGTAAAGTCCTCTGAAAATCTGGTATTTAACTTGAACTTCGAATCTTCTTAATACACTCATAAATTTAAAAAGTAAAGAATATATATTTATAGAAACATTTAATCGAGAGTCTGAGTGAACAAAAACTTTTGATGTTAAAAAAACACGTATATTACGTTAATAAATTGTGTGAATTATTCGAGTCGGAATTAAAGAATGCCAACAGTGTGTTCAGGCATTATCTCTCCGTTTTCGCGTCGCCTCTTTATCACGCATTGCGTTGGATGAAACAACAAGCTTTTAAACCATGCTGACGTTGGCGATAGACGTATCGGGAAGGGTCCTCTTAACAAAGCATTACAGTGCGTTAACAATTTATAGCTACACTCAATACAGAAACACTGCAATCTAAATACTTGGATGTAAGTTACCTGAACAGAACAGCTAGGTGAAATGGGTGCACAATGCGAGTGCAGGTCTGAACAAGTGTTGTATTTCACACTATTTTATGTCCAACTTAGCGCTTTAAAACCTGTTATGTCGCCACAGAAAAGCGTGAAACGTTTTGCAAGAATATTTTTTAATTAAGGGGAATTGTTTTTAGTAAGGAAAAAATAGGACTGGCCAACAGTAAACATAACTAAGAACTTAATTTGGTTATTTAATTGCTTTGGTCAGTATCCATCATCAACATTATCAGCCTTTTTAATGTTCCCACTGCTGGGACTCAGGCCTCCTCGGGACATTTTATAAAACAAAGTACCTATCCTACCGCATCTGTCTGTCTGTTCGTGATTAATCAAAACCAACAGAAAAGATATTCATGCGATTTTCATCAATAAACAGTACTCTGTTATTGTGTGTATTCATGAGGAATGTGTACGTGTATAATATATGCATATTATATTAGAGATTTGTATGACACGTGGTATGCTGGGCCGGACGGCTAGTAAATAATAAAAATAACTTATCTCAATATGCCATTGGCAAATTTTGGTTGAGTATGACACCTGTCACTGTCACATAACTATCAAACTATAGGTGCAAGATAGAGACAGGAACACATTTCAACCAAAGCAACGTTTATTTTATCAATTTCCTTAGAAAATGATTTCTAATAATTATTCTCACTATTTGATCCATAAAGGGTTCATGTAAATGTTTAAGCTTATTAGGCAACCCATTGCCTATCTATTGATTATATTGGCCTCAGATTACATTTAGATACACGTGTATCCTCTTACTTGTATACCTTACGAATTAAAAGCTAAGTCTCGAACAAATCAACTAAAAAAAAAACCGACCTTCGAGCGGGACTCGCGCACGAAGGGTCCCGTACAATCCGTAGCAAAACAAAAACTTTTATGTTAATTTATGTTATTCTGTTTTTAGGGTTCCGTAGCCAAATGGCAAAAAATGGAACCCTTTTAGATTCGTCATGTCTGTCTGTCTGTCTGTCCGTCCGTATGTCACAGCCACTTTTTTCTGAAACTATAAGAGCTATACTGTTGAAACTTTGTAAGTAGATGTATTCTGTGTACTGCATTAAGATTTTCACACAAAAACAGAAAAAAAGCAATACATTTACATACTTAGATCTGAAACTCAAAAATTTTTTTTTCATCGAATTCATACATGTGGGGTATCTATGAATAGGTCTTCAAAAATGATACTAAGGTTTCTAATATAATTTTTTCTAAACTGAATAGTTTGCGCGAGAGACACTTCCAAAGTGGTAAAATGTGTCCCCCCCCTCTAACTTCTAAAATAAGAGAATGATAAAACTAAAAAAAATATCCGATGTACATTACTATAAAAACTGCCAAGGAAAATTGGTTTGAACGAAATCTAGTAAGTAGTTATTTTTTAATGCGTCATAAATCGAAAAAAATACAGTATTATTAAAACATCGATCAAAGTTACAACACATTACAAGAACTTTTATATTATGTTACTTGCTGCTACGGAACCCTTCATGGGCGAGTCCGACTCGCACTTGTTTAGAATTTGTTGTTGTGCCGCCAACAGAAAGAAGTACATCTGTGAAAATTTCAAGTGTCTACCTATCAGCCTGGTGACAGGCGGACAGACAAGCGGACGAACAGCGGAGTCTTAGTAATAGGGTTTCGTTTTACACTTTGGATACGGAACCCTAAAGAAGATCTTTATAACAAAGAGCAAAAAGTTGCTACTTGTTGACGTAAAAAAAAAACGTGACTATAAAGCGCTTTGCATCACAAAAAGCGCTTGTTACCACTGTGCAGTAGCAGTAGGGTGGCATGCACTTAGGGGTAACATCCCCTAACAAAAGACGGTTGGCAACGCATTTGTATCGATTTACGCGAACCGGCCACTATATGGTAATAAACTGTTGAACGCAACGCAGAACTTTGATCGTTACGATTGTCAAAACAAAGGCAAGTTATTATGAATAAAGTTATAAATTAAGTAATTATTCTGATCAATCCATTCTATCAAAGGTAATATCTACACTAATATTATAAAGAAGTAAAGTTTCTTTTTTTTGTATGTAGGAGGTAATTTCTGAAAGTACTGGTCCGATTGCTAATTTTTTTTCTCTGATAGAAAGCTTTATTCCTGAGTGACATAGGCTTAGGCATATTTTATGTACGCGGGCGAAGCCGCGGGCAAAAGCTAGTAAGTAATAAAGAAGAAGAGTTTCCAGGTCAGTGTCTATTTGTATGTTAATTAAAATATTTACGGAATTATAATTATCATTAAAATCACCAATACAACCCTCTTGGTTCGTCTAATCCTATTGAACGGCCATTTCATGATAAAGTATCACCAATCGCCCTCCCGCTCTGCCCTGAAGGAGGAGACGTCAGTACATGATTAAACAACTTTAAAAAAATCTTGTTAGGAAAACGCTATCACTGCTCAAAATAACAGTAGACATGAAAACTTTTATTACAGTCCGTTCAACCAAAATGACGGCTGCATTAAATAGTTGGTATTGTAAACAGTCTTTTACTTTTAATGCCATCCTTATGCCTACGAAATAGAAATTAAAATCGGTTGAACAGACAGTAAAAAGGGTTTCTTTCGATGTCTAATCTTAACGCGAATAGGGTATAGAGAAATTGAGTGATTCTGTAAAGATAATTGTTACGTATGAATAAAAAATACACAAAAATAAAGCACTCGAAAAAAGTTAATCTCATTTTAGTGATACAAAGAATTATTGTGAAGACGATCAACAAGCAGTAGTAGAGTTTACCTTGAATTTCTATAAACAACTTTGAATGACGCAATAAAGAAGATTATTCAATGAATTGAATATTTTTAGGAGGACGTTGACACTACAAGAAGATATCAATTTGAAAGATTACCTTTTTGAGTGCTACATCCTTTTCTAGACGTACTTAGAACGTGATTTATTCGAAACTTATTACGGTGTTGAAATGAAGATGTCTAAAAATAGACACAGTTTGAATGAACAACAAAATAGATAAGAAAGCTGGACCCAACACACACACAACATTAAGACAATATAGTCAAGATAGTTAGGCCTTCTATTCACGGACGCATAGCTTCATAGACGCGTATTTGTCATTATAATACGCTCGAAGTTGCAACGGCACGGCGATACGACTCTGCCGCTCCGTCGACAGCATTTCATTGTTTTGTATTTAAGCTATGGCGTACTACAAACGAATACGCGTCTATAAAACTACGCGACCGTGGACAGAAGGCTTAACTGACAAAAATGCAATAAATGCAAAAGATTACGAGATAAACAAAATAGTTTCAGCAGCTGACCTTGAATCATATCAAGAAACTAAAGGTCAACTGAAACATAATATGCTTGAAGCGGAAACAAGCACAGTAGCTTTTAGTAATGAAGATAAAACTGATGATCAGACCACAACAATTATTGAAACAAAAGACTAGCTAGACTAGCATGCACCGGAGCTACAGCTACAATGTCACAGATTTCAATAGGACCATTGATACGATTATTCAATTGCCAAGGTCGTGTCGTACGGAGTTAATGATGAACAGTGGGCGTCCACGGTCAGCTCTATATAAACCTATTTGACTAAATTACTGTAAGTAGTGCAGAAATGGCTTTACTCTCGATAACTGTGTGGTTCGTTGGAGCTCTGGTGGGATGGAGTGTCGCGGCCCCCAGCGACCGTGAGTGTTTCAATATATACAATATTATCGGATATAGGACCAAAGGATCGTTGATATTGGAAGACGGATGAAAAATAAATATAGACACGGATACTATTAAAAAAATGAATAATAATAAAAACAGTCACGATGTAGGAAATTAATTCGTAATCGTTTCTACTAAACACGATACAACAAAAGAATGTCAGGATGTGTTTCAGGATAAATCAGACCCCATATTTACGACAGGCTTTGTACTTAAATAAAATACCGAACTATTAGTATCATAAACTGCGTAGAATATTATTATTCAGCACGCCTCAACAAACTTTCTGCGAAGGTTCGTCTCGTTTGAGGTATGCCGCAGCTGTGATTGGATAGAGCCTCCCGACATGGGGCTGACGTGACCATTCCGACATAAATTTCAACTGGAGAAGTTCTATCTAATACAATATTAACCACTGACCTTTGCAAAGTTACTGAATCTATTTCAGAAACCTAAATTTAAGCGCTAAATGTCTGTTCATTATTAAAAGATGAAACCCGATACAATTTTCCAGGCCCTGAAAGTCTTGAATGATAGAATAGTAATCGCAATTTCAGCAAAAGGAAAAGAATCTACATCTAACGTTTATCCTTAAAGCGAAACCGTGTAAGGACTCGCCAAGGAGTCAGGGATCGATGCTAAAAACGCGTATAGTCTATAAATAAACTAAGGGTAAATTTTACGTGGAACTCAATCGCTTTCCGGGTACCTTACCTGGACTTTTTCATGATAAAACAAAGGAGTTCTGGTTTTTATTTGTGCTAACAAATTGTAATAGCGTAATGTTATAGGTTGGTTGTAAAAGCGATAGCTATATTTAGAGTTTTGAGTAGATACGTTTATGTAAGCTTGAGTGGAATTCCCTGCCGGAGTCTGTGTTTCATGATAGAACAACCAGGGGCCCCAAGTCTGCTATTTTTATAAATTCGTCATTCCAACACGATCCCATTCTCATTTTGCAAAAAGTTCATAATCTGCTAATTCATAATGAGCGATCATTGATCCGTCAATGGTATCGTATTATAGTTGTGGTAGAATGATAATATCGGGCATATTAAAACCAATAACTGCAAAATAACATTATAATGGTAGAACACTGATCAAATAAACTGTCAAAGTTGTTACAGACTACCGCATACGTCAAATATTCATTTGTCAATATGTACGAGATTACTATTCTATGCCACTTCTTTCAATGAAGTGTCAGTTGATCGGTTCGGGTCGGTTGATCAATGGAAAGCAAAGATTTTCTATATATCTTACAGTCTAGAATAGAAAATCTTTGTTGGAAAGTCATAATGACGCCATTATATTAGTAGACTAGCTGCTGCCCGCGACGTCGTCTGCGTGAAGCCTCTACAGCACTAAAAATACCTAAGGTGCCAGTGTCGCTATAGCATTATAAATAAGCAACTATTAAAATAGCATTATAATATACGTTTTTTTCGCAAACGAAGCTAGTGAAGAGAGTTATATGGAAATCCTGCTGAGTTCAGTCATAAGATGTGACTGAAGGAAATAAAGAAAATAATGCAGGAATACATTCCAGGACACAAAAGAGTAAAAATACGTATAAAGGCATCATACTTTACAAGACTTCCCTATAAACTACGTTGGTAGTTATACTGTACTACTATACCAGGAGCCAAAATGTAAAGAGAGTCAGGACTGGTAGCGCGGGAGCAAGCGACGTACAGTTGCCCGAGTGAGAAGCAACTCGTCCTGAGGTCGACACCCGCTGCCCTCAGTGTCTGCCCCTGCAACTTATTGATGGTCATCGCAAAGCAAACACACACGGGGAACTGTACGCGCTTGAACTGGAACGGGAAGTTATGGGGTATGAGGGGAATGCGTGGTATAAATACTGCCTCGCTGACGCTACAACCCGTAAGAATTTCCGCCTCAATGGTGTGTCTGTGTGGAGCGAGATGACTTTAAGGCGGGTCCCGTCACAACTTCGAAGCATAATCGGGACACCGACCTTCAGCTTGATGGTATGCGCCGGAAGTCTACTTGCTGACAGGGAAATCAGAAATTCCACGGAATAACGTGTGGCATCATCTTGCTCGACAACAGTGTTTATCGAGATGTAGACAACTTCATTCTTCACAATTTCCGAGAGAATGCATTCGTTAACTGCTGCAGCCTGATCATTTTTGGGCGTCAAAATGGCCACACACCCAAGAATTCTGCTGGTGCGGTATACGACTGATGTCCCCGTACACACAGTGAATGAGTTTTTCTAAGCTAGATACCACTCTACCGAGAGACTCTGGAAGCACCACCTGTCCACCTCTCTCTTCTGGTAGAGTGCCTTCGCCAAGACTTAGAAGGACATCAGAGAATTCTTGAGCACGTGCATTGCCGCCGAGCCGAGCTCTCATATTAATGGTCAAGCGCAGTGTACGAACTCGTGACCACAACCAAGATCGTTTCGACGAAGCTTTCACCTCGTCAGCCCTCGATCCCCGCGTCACTTCGGGAAGTGTTTGCCGGAAATCGCCACTGAACAGAACTGTGACACCATCCATCAAATGTTAGTTCCTGCGGATGTCCTGCAGGGTTCTGTCCACGACCTCAACTGCCTTCCTATTGGCCATCGTACACTCATCATCAGAGAGCAATCCTTGAGCACGTGTCCCTTATCGCTGTTACGTGACACACCATAAACAGGCGTTTTGGCGCTCTCTAAATCGATGGGAATTTTTAACATGGCATGTGCTATCTTGCCTTCCGGAAGCAGTGTGGCAGCGATTCCCGACGACGCTACAGCAATAGCAATTTTGTTTTGCCTCCTGACCTCTGCAAGTATGCCAGTGGTAACAAACGTTTTTCCTGTTCCACCAGAAGCATCCAAGAAAAACATTTTACCCTGGTTTTGCCCAACGCTTTCAAGGACGGTGTCATAAATTCGTTTTTGCTCTCAAGAGATCAAAGCGACATGGTAATTTCGTATGGTGGTTGTTTCGCCCGGATCGTAATTTGTCTCAGCGTTATACTCCCGATTTCCACGGTCTTGATGTGGTGATGATTGGAGAGCTGGTAACCCATATTCGATCAGTGGATTGCCGCCGATAGAAATGACCACATCTTGAAGTGAACTGAGACAGGTGTTCAGCACGCGTTCATCAGTTACTTCGACTTCGTCTCTAGTAGCACGCCTCAAAGCTCGTAGAAAATCTTCAGACAGATGATGGCGATACATCTCCCACAAAGCTACCGGGTTCGCGACTCCACAAAACACCAAGATGACGGCAAGCAGATTACGCATGTGACTGGGACTGTCACTGACGCTTGCCTCCGCGAGGGTGTCATCCCAATTAGGCAAAAGGCTGCGCGGTAAGTGGGATACTCCACGCGATCAAATGTCCTCAGAAAGGCGAAAGACGTTGGGCCTGAGACAGTGTGATGTAACAACCGCAAAAATAGCATTCGCCACTATTCGGGTGCACGGTATAAACCCTATCCAATGCAGTGTCCTTGAAAATTCCCGGAAACCTTTCACAGTACCTCCTCGTGGATGTCGGTTGAATACACCCCTTTGCTTGTCGTACGTGTAATATGAAGGCACCTCGTCATACGTAAGGGATTTCGCAAACAGAGCGACTTCACAGAGTCTGAGAAATGCCACCATGTAATACCTAACACCGCATTTTTTTTTAATTATCTTCCTCAACTCTGCTCAAGGTTTTTTGGAGTTTTGTTGGAATTTGAATTTGTCAAAACGAACTATAATATGAAGAAAATGCACATTACCATCTATGAATTTTAAGAATAACTAACTACTAACCTCGCTAACATGATCAAATTTAAATGAATAATTTCCAAAAACTGATAACATATAATTTGATTTGATTTTTATGAAATCTTATAGATGGCGCTGTTTTAAAATTGTGTTTACACTACTAATATTCATTAAATTATGTTTCTCTGCCCAAGTTACTTTAATGGCGTAGTTTTTATAGTGTAAAGCTAGATAATAGCATGACTTACTCATAAACAACATTTAAATATGCGTCCTTATATTATACGCTGTCACAGAATGCGTAAGAAAAATAAAGACTCACAGCTCCTCCCCCGTAGGTGATAGCGTGATAATATGTAGCCTATGTGTTGACCCGACCTCTTAGTAATATTCATGCAAAATTTGAAGTAAATCCATGCAGTACTTTTTGAGTTTATCCCGGACATACATACAGACAAACAGACAAACAGACAAACAGACAAAAATTCTAAAAACTATATTTTTGGCTTCGGTATCGATTGTAGATCACGCCCCAAGTATTCTTTTAAAAAAATATTCAATGTACAGTTTTGACTTTCCTACGATTTTATTATATGTATAGATTACCAAACTTGTCAAAATCGACAATTATGTCATCAATGATAGACCATTCTGACACTATTGTAATAGCAGACTTGAGGCCCTGGGGATATTTAAGTCAAGAGTAAATAGGTTACTTCTAGGCAACCGTGCTTCATCGTCGATTGTTTTTAAAAAGCAATCATAAATTTGTAATAACATACGAAGAATCCGAGGACAAAAAACATAATTTGCAACGTCAAGAAACCAAAATTATCAAAAACACGCCAACTTAAATCTAAACAATCACTTAGATAAAAAACCTGATTTTATCTTCACACGCGAGTGTACTCTTCAATTTATAAATCGTAGTCTGAATTGCTTAACGGTGTTTGTATGTAGGCGATGGTAGCAATTGGTAATGACGATGTAATGACTTTAGAATTGCTCAGTTAAATCCAATAATATGTTGCTAAATCCTAGGTATAGCAAAACTCTTGACTAGATATTGATGGTGATGATAATTCTAGTCAATGATATTACAATCAATGTGTATAAACTTTAGCTCTTAGTTCCCAATTACGTCAAAAGCGATTAAATCGCGAATCCGACCAAATTTAATAGTCACAAAATATAAGGACTAGAGTACTATTTGTTACGTTGCGCATTGGTCGGATTCGTGATATAATCGCTTTTGACGCAATTCGGAACATGGGGTAAGCTGGGGACGGCTACCAATCTAGTCATATTATGCATTTCAAATTTTGTGTGTTGTTTGTCACAAAAAAAAAATTTGCGAAATCGGTCCAGGCGTTGTTGAGTTATGCGCTTACCAACACATTCTGCGATTCATTTTTATATTATAGATTAGATACTCGTATACTCACTCACCATGATAAAATTATACAGCATTATTTTCGTTTGTTCAGAATAAGTAATTAAATCGATTCCAATATTTTTTTACCAAAAATATTTAAAAAGGTCAAAAGTACAACACAGGTCACGGCAGGTCATAGTGGGCATTAAATGCCAGCGCACAGCCGGAGCGGGAGCAAAACCACCCCTCAGTCGCCCAGATAGGCCGGTAACCATGTATTATTGCGGACAACCAAGTAACATAACTTTGTGATTTTTCATGATACAGTTATGAAATTGTAATTAGATCCTTTATATAAAAATATTTGACACGTGTGTCAGGTTTCGCATAATATACTAAAACTAATGTATATGTTGAATTAATACCTATTGTCACCATATTGGTGGAGCGAAGCTAAATAGTGTGACCACAAAATGGATCAAAATCAAGGTACGTTTAGCACAGTAATACAAAGGCATGGTAACACTAATAATTGAAAGGTGACCGTGGCAAATTATGTGAACCCGCGTGCTGGAAAATTGTAATTGACGTAATGTAGTAGTACTAATAATATCCGGTATATAGTCGAGATCGAAATATTTGATAGACGAAATAATACGATGATAAATACGTTGCCGATGCGCAACGTAATGCAAACTCGAAATAATCTGTGGTGAATTTATTTACAATTGCCGAAACGGATCTTGAGCGCTCGGCTTCAGAGTGGGGATCGCTTTGCGCATTCCATACATTGGCGAGCCATTCTTCTTCGTTGTTAGAGACATGCAGCAATGCAGGGAACGAATCAGGAGTGACGTCTATGACGCGATGGCGCGGCGTGCCAATCACTGACACTCCCGCCCCCGTGTCTCACTTCGCACCACTAAAGAGACCGAATATTTGACTTCTGCGCAACTTGAAGCCAGCGCTCAAGATCCGTGACGGCAATTGTACCGCATTTGTTAAGACTAGCTTTTGCCAGAGGCTTCGCCCGTGTAGGTTTCTCCATGCAAACTTTGGACTTTTAACCACCGTTTCATCTCAAAGTATTACGTAAGCACTATAGGGGGAGAGGGGGGTTTTAGCTTTGCTTATTTTTGATGACATGGGAATGGGGGGGGGGTAGATGGTGACTACGTCAGCAGTATATATTTTTCTTAGTTTTTTAAGAGATCGATCTCCATGTTCCTGAATCACAAGAAAGTGACAAGATAAACATCACTGAGCAGCAAACATCATCATTTCAAGCATATTCCTTACTAGCTGCTGCCCGCGACGTCGTCTGCGTGAAGCCTCTACAGCACTAAAAATACCTAAGGTGCCAGTGTCGCTATAGCATTATAAATAAGCAACTATTAAAATAGCATTATAATATACGTTTTTTTCGCAAACGAAGCTAGTGAAGAGAGTTATATGGAAATCCTGCTGAGTTCAGTCATAAGATGTGACTGAAGGAAATAAAGAAAATAATGCAGGAATACATTCCAGGACACAAAAGAGTAAAAATACGTATAAAGGCATCATACTTTACAAGACTTCCCTATAAACTACGTTGGTAGTTATACTGTACTACTATACCAGGAGCCAAAATGTAAAGAGAGTCAGGACTGGTAGCGCGGGAGCAAGCGACGTACAGTTGCCCGAGTGAGAAGCAACTCGTCCTGAGGTCGACACCCGCTGCCCTCAGTGTCTGCCCCTGCAACTTATTGATGGTCATCGCAAAGCAAACACACACGGGGAACTGTACGCGCTTGAACTGGAACGGGAAGTTATGGGGTATGAGGGGAATGCGTGGTATAAATACTGCCTCGCTGACGCTACAACCCGTAAGAATTTCCGCCTCAATGGTGTGTCTGTGTGGAGCGAGATGACTTTAAGGCGGGTCCCGTCACAACTTCGAAGCATAATCGGGACACCGACCTTCAGCTTGATGGTATGCGCCGGAAGTCTACTTGCTGACAGGGAAATCAGAAATTCCACGGAATAACGTGTGGCATCATCTTGCTCGACAACAGTGTTTATCGAGATGTAGACAACTTCATTCTTCACAATTTCCGAGAGAATGCATTCGTTAACTGCTGCAGCCTGATCATTTTTGGGCGTCAAAATGGCCACACACCCAAGAATTCTGCTGGTGCGGTATACGACTGATGTCCCCGTACACACAGTGAATGAGTTTTTCTAAGCTAGATACCACTCTACCGAGAGACTCTGGAAGCACCACCTGTCCACCTCTCTCTTCTGGTAGAGTGCCTTCGCCAAGACTTAGAAGGACATCAGAGAATTCTTGAGCACGTGCATTGCCGCCGAGCCGAGCTCTCATATTAATGGTCAAGCGCAGTGTACGAACTCGTGACCACAACCAAGATCGTTTCGACGAAGCTTTCACCTCGTCAGCCCTCGATCCCCGCGTCACTTCGGGAAGTGTTTGCCGGAAATCGCCACTGAACAGAACTGTGACACCATCCATCAAATGTTAGTTCCTGCGGATGTCCTGCAGGGTTCTGTCCACGACCTCAACTGCCTTCCTATTGGCCATCGTACACTCATCATCAGAGAGCAATCCTTGAGCACGTGTCCCTTATCGCTGTTACGTGACACACCATAAACAGGCGTTTTGGCGCTCTCTAAATCGATGGGAATTTTTAACATGGCATGTGCTATCTTGCCTTCCGGAAGCAGTGTGGCAGCGATTCCCGACGACGCTACAGCAATAGCAATTTTGTTTTGCCTCCTGACCTCTGCAAGTATGCCAGTGGTAACAAACGTTTTTCCTGTTCCACCAGAAGCATCCAAGAAAAACATTTTACCCTGGTTTTGCCCAACGCTTTCAAGGACGGTGTCATAAATTCGTTTTTGCTCTCAAGAGATCAAAGCGACATGGTAATTTCGTATGGTGGTTGTTTCGCCCGGATCGTAATTTGTCTCAGCGTTATACTCCCGATTTCCACGGTCTTGATGTGGTGATGATTGGAGAGCTGGTAACCCATATTCGATCAGTGGATTGCCGCCGATAGAAATGACCACATCTTGAAGTGAACTGAGACAGGTGTTCAGCACGCGTTCATCAGTTACTTCGACTTCGTCTCTAGTAGCACGCCTCAAAGCTCGTAGAAAATCTTCAGACAGATGATGGCGATACATCTCCCACAAAGCTACCGGGTTCGCGACTCCACAAAACACCAAGATGACGGCAAGCAGATTACGCATGTGACTGGGACTGTCACTGACGCTTGCCTCCGCGAGGGTGTCATCCCAATTAGGCAAAAGGCTGCGCGGTAAGTGGGATACTCCACGCGATCAAATGTCCTCAGAAAGGCGAAAGACGTTGGGCCTGAGACAGTGTGATGTAACAACCGCAAAAATAGCATTCGCCACTATTCGGGTGCACGGTATAAACCCTATCCAATGCAGTGTCCTTGAAAATTCCCGGAAACCTTTCACAGTACCTCCTCGTGGATGTCGGTTGAATACACCCCTTTGCTTGTCGTACGTGTAATATGAAGGCACCTCGTCATACGTAAGGGATTTCGCAAACAGAGCGACTTCACAGAGTCTGAGAAATGCCACCATGTAATACCTAACACCGCATTTTTTTTTAATTATCTTCCTCAACTCTGCTCAAGGTTTTTTGGAGTTTTGTTGGAATTTGAATTTGTCAAAACGAACTATAATATGAAGAAAATGCACATTACCATCTATGAATTTTAAGAATAACTAACTACTAACCTCGCTAACATGATCAAATTTAAATGAATAATTTCCAAAAACTGATAACATATAATTTGATTTGATTTTTATGAAATCTTATAGATGGCGCTGTTTTAAAATTGTGTTTACACTACTAATATTCATTAAATTATGTTTCTCTGCCCAAGTTACTTTAATGGCGTAGTTTTTATAGTGTAAAGCTAGATAATAGCATGACTTACTCATAAACAACATTTAAATATGCGTCCTTATATTATACGCTGTCACAGAATGCGTAAGAAAAATAAAGACTCACAGCTCCTCCCCCGTAGGTGATAGCGTGATAATATGTAGCCTATGTGTTGACCCGACCTCTTAGTAATATTCATGCAAAATTTGAAGTAAATCCATGCAGTACTTTTTGAGTTTATCCCGGACATACATACAGACAAACAGACAAACAGACAAACAGACAAAAATTCTAAAAACTATATTTTTGGCTTCGGTATCGATTGTAGATCACGCCCCAAGTATTCTTTTAAAAAAATATTCAATGTACAGTTTTGACTTTCCTACGATTTTATTATATGTATAGATTTGTAGACTTACAACTAGTGCTCATAAATTAATAACGAAACCAACACATTGACAAATACTTGTAGGTACCAATGTTTACCATGGGGGTAGGGGGTGCAAACTTTGCTTACTTTTGCTGACAAGGGGAAGGAAGGAGTTAATATTTGCAAAAAATCTGCTTACGTAATACTTAAACGTCTCCTAAAAGGAAACCTTTTGCAGATTTTACTGTTCTTATTCCCAGTAGTTTCGGCTGAGCGTTGATAGTCAGTCAGTTTCTCCTTATAAATATATCATCTCTTCATCATTTCAGCCGAAGGACGTCCACTGTTGGACATAGGCCTCCCCCAATCGTCGACACAACGAACGGTCCTATGTGTCTCGCATTCACCGCATGTATACACCGTTAAATTTTAATCGCTTTAATCCCGTGGAGAGTCGATCCGGTACATGAAACACTATCGATTTGCAAAGATAAAATTAAAAAATAAAGTTCCTTTTTTTCAATACTTGTATTAATTTACGCATTTACGAAATTAATTTCTTTAAGAAAACATCAGCTGAGCGAGTTCAATGACCTGTAGTTATTAGTCGGCGTTGCGTACAAACTACCTACAGGTCATTGAACTCGCTCAGCTGACGTTTTCTTAAAGAAATTAATTTCGTACATGCGTAAATTAATACGAGTTTTGAAAAAAAAAGGTACTTTATTTTATCTTTACAAATCGATAGTGTTTCGTGTACCGGATCGACCCTCCACGCAATTAAAACGATTAAAATTTAGCGGTGTATATAAATATATTCAGCGATCTATAAATCGAAGGGCGTACAGAAAAAGTTGATGAAAACTTCGAGTGAAAAAGGGCGAGATAACCTCGACCATTCTCCTCCTTATTTGCAAACACCATGAGCCTTTGATAGAGAAATATTTCACTCGCCCTCCGAATCCTCACTGCACAAGTTTGTTATTGCGGAAGGGGTTGTTTTCACCCCGAGGCTGTCCCATAAAAAGTCTGGGGTCTAACGCTAAATAAATTGTTCCATGGTAGACCGTTGCTTTACGAGTGAAAGAGTCGCAGTAATGCCAAACTTTGGCCAACACCAAAAAGTGCAGCGCGTTTGTTTTGAAATTCATTTGCGTTTCAAAACTTACCATTGTATTTATCAATGTTGTGTTTGTATAATGCCTAGCTAGTACTTTTAATTTAAAGCCTTTTTTACAAATTGGGTACCCACTAGTTGCCTTACATTATTTTAACACAATATAGTGTATGAATATTTTATAAAAAAATCATATTTTTATGATTTTTGTGTGCGAGTAAGTACTCGCATACAAAAATCATAAAAATATATTAAGAATTAAAAAACAATTAGTAATATTTTAATAACGACCGGATAAAATTATTTTGCCCTGAGCCTTTGACCCTGGAACGTTAAGGGTATTAGTCTGACTTTTTCTTTGGAGGTAGGAAATCATCAACTTACTTTTCCCTCTCTTGGTGGCGATAAGGCATTTCCTTTAGTTACTCTTTGCATTCCAGAGACGCTACCATGCTCTTAACGCGAACTATTTGACAACCTAAACTGAATCGTTAAAGGGATGGAGCTATATAGAGAGTACAGCAACCTACATCTCTCTCGTTCATGGTAATGCCCACAGAAATATCAGGCCCCTGGTCCACGGTAACTCTTACAAACGTTCCCGCAGTAGGGATAATGTACCTACCTACTGAGTAATTAATGAAATATTACATCGAAAAAAGTAGTCCAACGCAGGAGCTAGTTCAACCCATCGCAAGGCTGCTCCAGAACCAGTTTATCCAACACGAAGATGGTCTTATAATTGATTCTACTAATACAATTCATTTTTTACCTTAGCACCTTAATTTTACGATTCTTTTTACAAAGCAGGCTTGACGCGTCCGGCCGCACATTCTTTTGTAATTATTGGGTACAGAAAAAAAGATAATTTAGAGGTACACATAATAATATATTGACTTTGATGTGATGCAGCTGGACTGCATCAGATATGGTTGAATAAATGCAGATCACTTGGTGTAGTGTGATTCATACTTAATCGCAGTTGTAAAATTCAGTTTTCGTTAGATAGAGTTGAATTAAATAGATGCATAGCATTTAATATACCTAGTTAGGTTTGTTTGGGCGTTTCGGAAATACATTCACTATGCGTACAGCTAAGGTTTGGAATTTTCTTGTGTTTCCTGATAACTATAACCTAGAGGTTTTTAAGTCATGAGTGAATAGGTTGCTTCTAGGCAAGCGTGCTCCATCGTCGGCCACATCATCGTTTTCCTTCCGGTGAGATAGTGGTCAAACACGACCCTATCCATTATAAAAATATCATTTTTTTTGAGGTGGGAAGTCTTCCAATGACTTCTCCCGCTCTAGAGTGGATCGAGAGAACGTGTCAAACTTTTACTGACTAAAACCTATCTGTATCCTTCAGGGCCACGGTCACTCTTTACAATATTCCCACAGGCTGCGCAATACCCTACCACTAAATCCTCACCCCCGTTTGTCAAGTGGCATAAAAACTGCGCAGAGATTCGCCTCGCCAAGCCGCCATTAAGTTTGAATTGAACTGTAGCTGTAATAAAAATTATTCAGATAGGTATAAGTGAAATAGATAAGTTTAATGAACTCATTATTGTGACTGGACGCGATAAGTGGCTGTGGAGCCATATGATAACCATCTTTATTATTGTTTGGCAGAGGTTTCTTAGAGTCATAATACTCATAATCTTGGGATTATACGATGTCTATGAGTTCTGTAATGTTAATTGAGTTTTAGTTTATGTTTATAGCGACTTGCTTATGGGAAATTGTCCAGAAAACTTACCATAACGTGTTGAAATGTCAAGCGTGCGAGCAAGAAAGAGGGATCAGGATATGTATCTTATGTCGCTCCAACCCTTTAACAGTTCAGTTTATGACCTAGACCACGATTTAAAGTAAGATTGTTCTAATCTTGCTTAAGTGTGGGTAAGAGACAGCTATACAGGTTGTCTAGCGCCATCTCTTACACACACTGAAACAAGATTAAAACAATCTTACTTTGAACGTCATGGTAACCCCGTAGGTCGACAAATGGATCGCTGACGATGAAATTAACGATTTTACTGATTCAAAAAAGAAATAATTAAGTAAGATCTTAATATTTCGCTGTGGGTGGTGTAGATTGATTGGACTCAAACAGGGATATAAGAAAAAAAATGGCGTTAACGCGTTGCTTAGGTATGCGCTAAACTATTAGTAATAGGTATATCTTAAAAGATTTAGGTAATAAGTCGCATCCATCGGGGGATTTTTTGTAATGGAAACCCCTTGGTCCTAAAACGCAAAGGACAAATGAAGAAACATTGCTGGGTTTAGTCAGTAAAAACTCTGACACTATCGCTCCACGCTAGAGCAGGAGAAGTGTCTAAAGGGAAATTATTTGACTGGCCTGTTGGTCTAGTGGTTAGTAGGCCTGACTGCTATGCCGGAAGTCGTGGGTTCGATCCCCACCCAGGACGAATGTTTATGTGATGAGCATGATCATTTGTTCTGTGTATGAGTGTAATTTATCTATAATATGTATGTAGGTATTTAGATATATATAAATATGTTTATCAGTTGTCTATTACTCATAACACAAGCTCTGCTTAGCTTGAGACTAGACGGCGTTGTGTGATAGTTGTGGAATATTATTATTATTTAATGACTAATACCACACCTGTGTTCTTCAGTTGCCCTTTGCGTTTTAGAACCACGGGTTACCTTTTCAGAAATTCCCAGTTGCCCATTTAGTTCGTTACTTTAATTCAGTAAAGTATTACTTTACGTGATCAGCAAACAATATTCTTATTTTGTTTCTCGCCTGCGCTCTTTATTTCTTACGAAAAAACACGGTCCCTATTAATCTGCCAAGGTTCCAGGTAAACATTTTTTGTTCGCATTCGCACCCAAATCAAAGTTAATTACAAACCAGAACCGATTTCTCGTGATAGTACATTATTTAGATTTAAATGAGCTATGGATATTGGGTATCTTTAAAGAAATCCGTTTAAGATGTTAATTGAGGGTGTTACTTTTTTAAATTTTAATTTCTATTTTCCTGTTTTTTTTTTAAGGGCTGGTAAGTAGGAGTTTGGAATTGATTTTCACAGCATTTAGGGATAGACCAGTAGGTGATATTATCATGGTTAGTTATTTCAATTTCTTCATCAAGATCAGTACAAATTACCTATGAGTGTACAGCAAAATATCTGATTCCTATGTGTCTCAAAAATGGGCTGTGGAATTGGTCAAAAGACTCAACGCGGTCTTGAAACTTACGCAAAGGGCAACTGAAGAAATGCTGGTGAGTAAAAGTAAAAGTCTATCACTTCCTCTCGCTCCATACTGAGCGGGAGGACATTTCAACCCCCAAAAGGAGGAGTGGCAGGCGGTCGCCGACTTCTGCGAAGCAGTAATGCTCGCAAAGGAGGTGGCCGAACGCATCAGGCAGCTGCGTTTTCGCCGCCGCCGGGATTCTGATCCCGATTTCCGGCCACCGTAGGCGCGGGCTTGCGGACAGTGAGCAATTGGTAGCTCGCTGTCCGGACCAAGACCAAGTCGTCGACGGCGCGCACTGTTCCCGCGCGCCTTAAGGAGTTGTCAACAGCAGGGACCCAGCCGGGTCGAGGCCTAGAAGGAACGGGGTGGGTCTTTTAGTCAGTACGAGTCTGACACTATCTCCCGCTCCGCCCAAGAGCGGGAAATGTCATTGGATGATTTTTTCCCACCAAAAAAAAAAACCCAAAAAATGACTTCCAATCTATAGACGACAACAGCAACAGAAGACCTTTCTACTGCGCACACGTGTACACGCTGATCTGGGTGCGTCAGTCTCCATACATTTTATATGGAAATTAGACTTGTAGAGCTACGCGTACGCGTAACGCGTACGTCGGATTCCAAATACCTTATGAAGTGCTGTTCCGAATGTGTTAATTAGTGGAGTTATATTCGAGTTTCTGCGACACGTCCATGGCATACAGCAATGTTTTTAATTTGTGAAAAAAAATTCGTAATCGGATGGGACTTTCTATGAACAAACACGTGGATGTAAAATTATCCCAAAGAATAACAAGTATAATATGTTCGAAGACATGGTCTATCCGTGTGCTAAGTTTCATATAAATCCGTTTAGCCATACGAGCTGAAGTAACAAACATACATAACTTCAAACTTTATTTAGTGTGATGTGATAATATTATTAATTTGTATTATAATTAAAGGCAACTAAGTCCTAAAAGTCAGTATGAGCTGGTACAAGGTATTCAGAATTCATAAGCATAATTAAGCCAGTACTAAACTAATTAGGCATTCGAGACACCTTTTAGGCACGCAACCGCACCAAAGACTTGCGAGGTCGGCGTTCGAGCCCGCAAATTAACTTGGCATTTCTGTGATGGTACCTAATTCGTACGTAATTACGAGTAGATATATTGGTAGAGTAGGTATCAGAGGCCCTACCACGAGTTCTAAACGCGATGTCAAATGCATCGCGTTAAGAACTCGTAGTAAAGCTCGACCTAAACTGAACTGTTTAAGGGATAGAGCTATGCTAATGTCAAGCGTGTGAGCGAGAAAGAGGGATGGAGATATACACTCTATAGAGTGTAAACGACAAAAAAAATCGGCCTCTCCATACAAACTGTCCAATCAAATTTATAATTTTGTATGGAGAGGCCGATTTTCCATTTCGTTTCCGGAAAAAACATCTTGTGGAAGGTTGTTCAGTTTCGTTTACTGAGCAAGCCCTCAAAGTTTGTGGAGGGCTGTCCCTTACACCTTGTATAACTCCATCCCTTTAACATTTCATCTTAGGTCGTCAAATGGATGGCATTAAGAGCTCGTAGTAGAGCCTTTGGTGTATGTTTAGTTGCCCTTTGCATTACAGGGCCACAGAACAATCCCGCAGCCTTATATTCTCTTACCTATTTTTATTACCTGATTTAAAGGGAGAACTATCACTGCATCACTGCGCACACGTGTGCCAGTTGGTGAGTTTTAGCAAAATAAAAGTCTAACACTTCTTCTCGCCCCACACAGAGCGGGAGGACATTTCAACCTCCAAAAAAATACTTCCAATCTATAGACGACAACAGCAACAGAAGACCTTTCTGTTGCTCACACGTGTGTCACACACGCCGATTTGGGCACGCGTCGGTCTCTATATATTTTAGATGGACACCAGACTTGTAGAACTACACTTGATCCACGCCACTCGACGTCGTTCTACGTAAAAATCAGGGATGTACCTAACGGAGGTAATTATATCGGAACCGAAGGCGGAGTCGGAGTTTTTAAATTTGATTCATCGGAGACGGAACCGGAATCGGAACTGGAGTCGAAACCGGAGGCGGAAGAGGGTCGAAAGCGGTGGCAGGAGAGTGATTTTTTATTTATGGACAAATAAAAAATGTTTGTGTTATTCAGTCAAATTTTTTTCATTTTAATTTTTTAATTATAAAGAAGATGAACGTGTCGTGGGCGTTAACAAACCAAAAACAAGTGAAAAAATAATTGACAATAGAGTGCACGTAGCGGGAGTCAGGGGGATTCTGGACCTCTGATTAAAACCTCCGATTTAAAAGTATCGGAGCCAAAGTCGGAACCGAAGTGTAATAATGTCGGAAGTTCCGACTTAACGGAGTCAAAGCTCCGTAACATCCCTGTACAAATCAGGCGTTTTACACGTGTGCGTCTGTCTAATGTAGTTCTAGCTTAATTGTATCCAAACATTATTAAGTTTTCACGAGCCTCCATTTTGCAGATTAAGCTAAAGAACCCTAAATCTCTTAGAGTCATCTAAACACAACATAAAATCTGTGCCAAGCCTAGTTTAACTAAGTTTTGCAAATGTGACCCTAGTTTCGGACTTGGAGGATTGTTACAAACTGCCCACATTACTGAAATGTCTATATTTCTAGGGTTAGGTTAGGTTAGGTACAAAATTAGGTATTACGAGCACTGTCGGGTCGGGGTCATGTATGTAATATCATTAAACTTTATAGAATTACTTTATCTGACAAAGTTGGACACTGTGAATACTAAATCTCGATCCTTTTTTATTAGTAAACCCATTTAATTTTATCCTTTGTTGACAAAATTGTATTTTGCAAGGCCGTGATAAAAATAAAATTGTATAAAATTAAAACGTTTTATTAATTTTTTATAGTTACTGTCACTTCAGAGCATGAACTGTCTAGTTATTTAATCAAATAAGTTTTCAATGAAAATATTTTTTTTATAACGAGTTTTCATCACGTGGTATATTACTGATTAAAACCAGTCCAAACAGCGCAAACACGAGTTTCTACTTCTGAGCTGACAGACTGAAAATAAGATAATCTCATCATCTCATCGTTTGGTCACTATCTGACTCCGTACTACGACTCAGTACCTTTTACCCGTTGTACCATAGCAAAACGTTACCATTTAAGTTACACATGTTAATAGGTTTGCGGAATAAGATAATATAACCTTCATTGGACAGGGACAATCCTTGGATCAGAAGGGCGATGCGTCTGACCCGGACTACTGCCCGATAGTTAGTTTCAGGCTGTTATAATTATGTTATAATCACAGTGAGAACTTTAATACTCCGATGCAGAATTTCGAACGTTTATATATGTCGCTGAACAATTAAAATAAAATTGCAGCCTTTAAGGCCTATCCACACAGCGATATTTCACCGCTAGGTTTTTTTTTTCATTATTCTGTACTAGCTTTTGCCCGCGACTTCGTTCGCGTGGAATAGTGACTTCCGGCAGCGGTGGCGAATTGATGCCGACTCTTGACCAATAGATGGCGCTGTATGTCCGGAATAAATTTTATTTTTTATTTTATATTTTGTAATAAAAACTATCCTATGTCCTTTCTCAAGTTCCGAACTATGTCTGTACCAAATTTCACACAAATGGGTTCAGTAGTTTAGGCGTGAAGCAAAGACAGACAGACAGAGTTACTTTCGCATTTATAATATTAGTTTGGATCACATTGAATCATATGGTAGTATTCGGACAGGCGATAAAAAAATCGCGCGATAAAAAATGCTGTGATTTCATGCTTATTAGACGCGATGCGCTGCGGAAATAAATCGCGCGAGTGTTTTGTGCAGTATAGAGTAGTTATGGCTATGTCCGCACAGCGAAATAAAATTCGCGCGTTTTGCTCAGTCCTGCAACGGCGGCGCTATGTGAAATATTTGTTCGATTATCCAATCTAGGCGTTCGTCTCAGCCGGGAACAGCATTGAACTGACAAAAAATCGTACGAAATTTTGTTCGCAGTGCGTACTAGTGTAATTCCGACCGCGGAATATAATACGCAAGAATAAAAACCTCGCGGTGAAATATCGCTGTGCGGACAGGCCCTTAAACAGACATGCCCGCCCTTAAACATCGCAAGTTAAACAAAAGGTTGTAAACAGACTTTAGTGTTTTATTCGTTTTAATTTTAGTTTCAGTTTCTAATCTATTTCTAATGTGAACGCGATCAACCCTTCACACGCCGCCACGTAATCCCTCGCCATAAATTTTATAAATTTTAATCCCCTTATCGTGCGAACCCATACCACTCTTTGTTAAACAATAGCGTCCAAACGGGAATAGGTGGGATTAGGGCCAGCCTAATGTTTCAGGGATTTAACCGTCTCGCTACTCAGGGTCACTGTGACCCGATATAATCCCAATATTGTGACGAATCATTGAATTTGTTTGATGGCTAACTTTTGGTTGAGCCGTGTGTGGGTTTGACCCCTCATAAAGAAGGTTAAATGAGTATTAAAATATCGGGAACATGATGATAGAAATTGGGGAATATGCATGAAAAAAACATTAAAAAAAAACATTTATTATTTAAAGTTTATCAATAAATATAAAATGATAGAATATTAATAATGAAAACAATATCAAAATTGATAGAAAAGGAGATATAAAAAATCTAAACAATAAACTGCTGTCGCAGTTTTCTATGGCGGCGGTACGGGCGCATAGCCTTTGACGTCTAAAACCATGTCGATTTTCTTTCTTATAAGCAGCATTAAATCTTTATATGTATATAACTGAATTGTTGATGAAAATATTTTTTTTTTTCATATTTGTTTACTAATTTAGCAAATAAAAAAATTGCCTTCATATTCTTTATCAATACGGAGGGGTCTAGAATTCAATTTATTAAGATCAATTAGAATGTCCTCAGCTCTCAGACTTTTAGTGACTGAAATCCACTTTCTGTGACTTTTACCAACCCTCCCGCAGCTCGGGTTAACTACTCCCTTTGGAACGTAACCAAGAACAATAGCGTAACGTAATGTGACATTAAAATAGTAATATGTAATTATACCATCAAAAACAGCAGTAAAATTGTAGCAAACGTGGTTTATTCAAATCGTCACGCACACCGGGGTGCCTATAAACATTGATATTTTACGATTATTGCCGTACTTATGACCTTTGTGCCCTGTAATACATTTGGGGACATAAAGTAATTCGTACCTGAATTATTCGTGAACCGTGTTGAACTAGACGAGGCAGAAATGAATGAATTAAATATTTTTATACTTAGACCTACAGTCTACGGACGCGTAGCTTCATAGACGCGTATTAGTCATTATACGTTTGGTGTACATCGCGGCTGCCCTAGAAAGAGGTGGCGAGATGATCTGGACGCGTATCACGAGGACTGGTTCGATATGGCGCGGGAGAAGAATGTCTGAAAGGACTTGGGGGAAGCCTTTGCTCAGCAGAGGGACAGTAATGGCTAGGGGAAAAAAAAAACATTAAAAATATATGAAGCTTCTTCAAAATAATCTCCTACAGTCTATTAAACGTTGAAGCCAGATTTCTATGACAACGCACTGTCGTAACGCCCTCGCCCTTCTACAGGAACCTTTATGGATACAAATAGCTTTAAGTTTTTGAATAAAATATTCATCTAAAAGTACTATATATTTTATAGTTCAGAGGGTGGGAGGCCCTCTTCGAGGCATGGGTTTTCCATTTGTAAATGGAATTCAGAATTAAAACAGTTACCTCAGGGACTGTCTGAACATTTTGATTAATTTAAACGTTTTTCTGTAACTGTATCTATTTATTGGTAAATGGAGGCAGACAGGTATCGTCAGCTGTCGAAAGCAAACATCAATTTTAAGATAAAATAATTTTGATAGTTATTCAACTACGAAGTTTTTTATTTTGCCTCTGTCATTGGCACACAGGTAGACATGTCCTAGAATAAAACATAGGATACTTAATTTCCCAGGATTATGTTCCCTTGGGATAATTTTTAAGATTCACGCGGGCGAAGCCGCTCGTAGAGGATAACTTTTTTTTTCAACAAGTTAATCTTAATGTTAGATTGTATCAATTTGTATTAAGATGCAGCAGTTATCCCCAAACTAGGTGATGCCTGATATCCAATAGATAATTTGGTAAACTATATCTGATTCTGACCATGGATTCATTGAGTGCAATTATCCTATTCGAGTCTGCAGTTCCTGATAGCTAGATATTTAAGCCAAGGATGAATAGGTTAGATGCTTGTAGACAAGCTAAAGTATCTAAGTCAAGAGTGAATAGAACAGTTATTCTAGGCAAGCGTGCTGCCACCGTGCTGTCGACCACTTCATCGCTTATTATCAGGTGAGATAGTTGTCAAGTCGGAGTCTACCAAAAAGAAAAGGTCTTAAACATTTCTGGTTTAATACGAGTAAAAGATACGAATACTACGTATCTCATCGGAGCTTACCGCGATAATAATAAAATTTCCGGAATTATTATCAGCCGGTAACACAGCAAGTAACTTCGGGTAGAATTTAATCGAGCATTGGCCGGTACGTGACTCCAATAAGCATTAATTACGTTTTCAGTACTTTCACAGTAGGTACAGGCACGTATGAAAAAGATAATATTCCTTTGATTAACGACTGCGTTACTGATAAATTATTCTTTCGGATTTTTACCTTTTTCTGCTATCGGTGCTCGGATTTTAAATTATGGGTCGTATGATGCATATGATGGGACTGTAGATTTCGATGTACAAAAAGGCAAAGTTACGGTGATTAAGCCATTATTGTTTTAAGGTGGGAAATCTGTCTTTTCCAACTGAACCCAGATCTCTCTTTTGCCACTCAACCAGACACTCTTTTTTCCGGAACTCACCCCAATTCCCTCTCATTTTGAACTCAACCCAGTTCTCTCTCATCTGCAACTCAATCTAGCCATCTTTCACATCTGCAACTTAACCCAACTCTCTCTCTCTTCTACAACTCAACCCAACTTTCTCTTATCTGCAACTTTACTCTTTCTTCTGCAACTTAATCTAGCTCTCTCTCTCTCTTCTCTCTCAGAAGAGACTTAGACAACCAGAGACGACAGACAGAAAGAGACTCAATCTAAGCGTTAGGTTGAGTAAATCTCAGTCTTTCTTTTCTGAAACTCAACCCAACTCTCTCTTATCTCTCAACTATATATGACTGTATGTCTCTTTTATTACTTGTTTGCGCATAGGTACTCACTTTCTACAAGGCTACCATAATCCATCGCACATCGAATATGAAGTCACCGTGTGTGATGAACACTATAAAATATGGAAGTAGCGGAGAACAGGGACCACGTGTGTGTGACAGCGAGTCTGCGATATCGTTGATTTTTGTTGAATTTTGATAAATTGCATCCTAAGGGCTTGTTAGGGGTGGATGGCGGATATTTTTTTTACCTGTAGAATAGAACTGAAAATTCTACCCTTTGAGTTAGCTTGAATGTACCAGAAACGAGAAATGTTGATTTGACACTACTCGCTGGCTCGCAGAGGCTCCTGTTTATGAAATAGATCAGGAAGTGTGAGTCATATTATTAAAATACAGTCTTATCGAAATTTTGTTTCTGGAGATTAATGAGTGCATTGTATCGTGTAAATGGGAGACAGAATTCAATAAACAAGATGTATCCATAATGAGAATTGGAAAACATTATTTTTTTTATAGCAAAATTTAATGAGAGATCGTATGAAGGAGGAATGCTGTAGGAGGCTCACGACAAGACGAAAAGGAGAGGAGTAGTAACCAAAAACGCTGGTGTAACGAAAAGGGACAGCTTTAAGGACTGGGTTCTACCAATCAGATGGGAAAAAACTCTTTTTGTGGGGATGACAAAGTAAATGACAAATAGTGGCTATAATATCACGGTACGACTTATAGAAGTGGGACAGTGTCCAAAGATGGGGTGAAACCGCGAGATACGACTAGGTAGTAATAATGCCGTATCCATTGTATAAAATAGAATGTAACAGGCTTATCGCAGCTGTAAAAGTCAGCCAAGTAACCTAAGTAATGGACTGGCAACCTGTTACTTAGGGTCGCTCGGTAGACTGTATGGACTTAGGTTTTCTTTATGCTGGACAGCATTTACTCTATGTTTAGTTCCTCGTGGTGAAAATATATTTAAAAGTTATCTACCAAGCCCTTTGTGGGGGGTGACTATATGTATTTATTGTTTATGTAGTTTGTTTTTATTTAATAGTTATAGGTGTATAGACATTCCTGCTATTACCGATCTCACTTCAGTGGTCAGGTGAAGGTTTGGACAGTTCCACTTCAAACTTCGCTAAGCCAGTGCCTAACGTAGTACGAATGCATACGAGGTCAGTTGATACTGATTATTTAATAATTGACATTTTATCGACTCTATTTACTAATTAGACAAGTTGTTTTACATTCATATAGAATCTATTACTTAATATGTAATGTGGAAATATTGCAATATGAACCATTTTTTTTTAAAGAATACACATGGGGTTTCTTGCCTGGTCTTCTCCATAGGAAATGACCAATAAGAACCGTGCACTAGTTTCTGACTTTTTATAAGTGCCCATATAGGCTTAAGTGACATAAAACATTTTGAATTTTGAGTAATTAGGAAATGTAATTCAAGTTTTCTTTTTTCGGTATAGAAGTCCATGAACTTGAGAAAAATACACTGAATAAAATTTTCACTGCCGGAATTCTCTTTTCGAGCTAATTATTTGGCAAGCAAACATTGTAAAACTATCCGCAATTTTCCAGTAATACAACCGACGTACTTGGAAGGTAATAAAATCGGACAGCCACTGACAAATGTGTTTATCCGCTATGTTCGCAATTAATATGTTTGGAGTGTGGTGCAATACTAAGACGTTTGCGTTTTGTGCAACTCCATAGGATCTTACAAATCTCACAGGTTTCGAAGTCTGGAGTCACCATTTAAAAGTATGTGTGCATACTAAGTCCAAAAATTCTTCATTAGGTTATTTAGGTGGACTGTAGGATAGAACCCAAAGGGTCCCAAAGGGACCCTATTACTAAGCCACCGCTGCCCGTCCGTTCGTCTGTCATTGCGATGTGTCTCATAAACCGTAAGAGATAGACAGTCGAAATGTTCAAAAATTAAAAACAAGTAATAAAATTAAAAATTTAATGGTGTTCCTATAAAAGAAACGTTGTTTTGTCGGTGTTTTGTTTAATACAACTAATTATTTACTAAAGTAATATAGTTAAAACTCCTGCAGTTATATTATGAACAATGCAATGACGATGTGGGAGTTCTATCAAAGAACGCGTTGTCATGTCACAGCTATGATCTGGACTCTGGTATCATTAATACGTGGTAAAGATCATATTTAAACACTAACAACCTCTACGTGAGCCAGCTAGCCTAGAAGGAACATCCTTTTATTGTTGTGTAAATAACGTCTCACGGTTCGCAATGAAGTATTCGATTTTTACTGATTAAAACCCATCCGTGTTCATTTATCAGTCCTTTAAGTACATTCCAGGGCCCGCGGTCTCTTTCGAAACATCTTGCACTTCTATACTAATATTATAAAGAGGAAAGATGTGTATTTTTTGTATTTTTGTATGTAACGAATAAACTCAAAAACTACTGCGCCGATTTCAAAAATTCTTACATCAATGAAAAGCTACATTCACCCTGAGTAACACAGGCTATATTTATTGCACGTGCGAAGCCGGGACGGGCCGCTAGTGTTTAACAAACGACACAAACGCTTATGACTTGGACCACAAAACGAAAGTTGGCAAGAGGGAGCCCTGTGAATGAATCATACAATCGATCTGTTTCCTCGGCTTCAAGTCGTGAACAACTTTATGAGTCAACCTAATCTTTTTGTTTGGTTGCAGTCGATTAGAAGAACATACGTCATAGTGGCGGGGAAACTTATTGAATTGTTTTTGGGGTTCAATCTTGTGGAAACTTTAACGATACCTTTAACTGTGTGTCGGTATAGAAAAACTATCAAAGTGGTTAGATAGAATAAAATAAACTTTATGGTACACCAAAACTCTCTTAAAATAACTGACATCTTTGGGTACAATGGCGGTCTTATCGCTAACAGCAATTAGATATCGCTGTTAGCGATAAGGCCGACAACCTGGATGGATTGCAAGAATCTAAAATAAAAAGGGGTTAATCTGCGGTATGCTACAAGATAATGAAATATTTTACATTAAAAATAATCAATTGTGTTAATTAGGTATTAAGTTGCTATTGTAAACTTATTTTCTTAAAAGTCCCTTAAAAATAAAGAAAAAAAAAAATAACCCATATGGAATAGCGATTTTTTCTCCCAATACATTGGGCATGAAAAAAACAGCCAGTAAAAGTCTCACACGCCCTCCGGAGCCCTAGCCTAGATCGGGAGAAGTTATTAGAGGATTCCTCAACTTAAAAAAAACCATGTTCCTTTTTTTTTCGGTGGGGAAAATCATCCAATGACAACCCCCGCTCTTGGGCGGAGCGGGAGATAGTGTCAGACTCTTACTGACTAAAAAACCCACCCCGTTCCTTCAAGCCATCATACCGGGGCTCGAGTTCCCTTTCGGATAACCCTGGCCCCAGTAAACCATGTTCCTTGCCCTTTATGTCCCAGGGTCGCGGTAACTCTTTCGAACTATTCCCACTGCCCTGCTACTTTAGCCAAGTTACAACCGTTTCGTTTATGTCGAACGCCGCGAGTTGGCCACGCCCTCAATTCTTTTATTCTGACCACGTGACTGAGCGTTGAGATGACGTCATTCCCGTACATTTGAAGCTTGCTACTAACGTTAACTATTGCATATTAGCAACTTGGCTAGGGATAACCGGTACAAAAATGTATCTTAAATTACTTTAAGTACTTAATAAAGGTGTTATTAATTCGGTTGACTTTAAAATCAGTAGAATATTACAATAATCTAAATACATAGACAGATAAAGACACACGAGTACAGATTAACACGAAACCAAAGAGTAAGCAAGACGAGATGTATTAAGGCACGTATAGACAACGCGTCGCGCATATTGATTAAGGCAGTAGCCGCAGTGACAGGTTGTTGGTCTAAACTAGCCTTTATACATATAGACAAAAAAAAGGTTAAGGGCCACTGTGGTCAAAAGCGAAGTAAAAAATAAGTTATTTAAATAACTTATTTTCGAACAATGTGGCGGTTAAGCGATTTTACCTTTACACTGTCGATATAATATTAGTCGATATATTGACAGGCCTGTTGGTGTAGTGGTTAGTGACCCTGACTGCTATGCCGGAGGTCGTGGGTTCGATTTCCACCCAGGACAAATGTTTCTGTGATGAGCATAATCTTTTGCCGTGTGCCTGTGTGTAATTTATCTATAATATGTATGTATTTAGAAATATATAAGTATGTTTATCAGTTGTCTAGTACCCATAACACAAGCTCTGCTTAGCTTGGGACTAGACGGCGTTGTGTGATAGTTGTGGAATATTATTATTATTATATTATAATATTGAAACCTTGTGCAAAATTTCACATTCATAAGTAGTCCCAGTAGTTTTGACTGTGCGTTGATATGTCAGTCAGTTTCTCCTATAGAGATACAATGATATTGTTACTATGAAAAGATAACAAGGCACAGGCAATTAACTTGCTCATATAGAAAATGCACTAATAGAAATTTACATTTTAATCCCGGACAAAAAAACGAGTAACAGCGTTACTCTCAAATGAATGAATCGGTGCTGCCCTATTTTTGCAAAAATAAATCATTTCCTTGATTTAAATACTTTCATTTGCTTTTGTGTACTATTTTTTTTTTTTTTGTGGGAATTCATCACATAAACTTTTGCACTCTAGGTGAACTGTGTGGGAGTCAGACTTTTACTGACTAAACACACACACAAAGAACACTTCTTTCAGTTGGGTTTTGCGTTCTAAGGCCACGGGAACTCTTTTGCATAATCCTGCAGCTTTGACAGGAATGTTATCCATCAGCTTTACATTAGCTTGAAGAGCTAGCCACACCTCTAAAAGTCACGAATAGGATAAAGTAAAACAAAACATGTGTGATACTCGTACTTTTTAGCGGTAATAATATTATTACACCCTATGTGCGCTAACACGGCGCGTATAAAAGTTTAACGTACGGCTATAATTTCCACGAAGTCGTAAAGAGACCTGCTCGACGCGACGCCATATTGAAAACATGGCGACTGTTTTGGCGGGAAAACCTGACAGCCTAACAATGTTGCATTTTCTTTAAACATGTTTTAATGTCTCGCTAACATAAGTTATTATATGAAATTACTGAATCAATAAAGATAAGTGATATTAAATTATTGTTAGTTATAAAATACTTGCAGAATACTACGATGTGCCCAGCCTTCAAGACCTTTTATTTTACACACTGAATGTCAACAAACAATTACGAGGACATTTCCTTCAACTCATGGGAAAATGCATCCAAAAAGAAGCCTTTGAAGCAATTTCTACCTAACCGAGTTGTAACGACATGGAACAGGCTGCCGGAAAGTTTTGTGAAAGCTCCAACATTGAACTGTTTTAAAAATTGGTTGGATAGACTGAACATCTTCAAACTATATGAAACAGACGGTTCAGCTAATAGCCGCTAGTGTGTCTTACCAAATAATCTATACGTAAATACCTTAGTAAATACTTAATAAATCTGTAGAAGTATTTTAGTTGTGCGCGCATCACGTAAAATGTACGAAATCGATGTAGACAACTTTTACACAATAAAATTGTGTGTAACTTGATATTTTACTTAGGATTTGTTTAATCGCAATCGGTTGACTATACCGGAAAATATACTACTGGTACATTCATTGACTGTTAGGCGGTACGAAGTTCGCTAAGTCAGCTAGTACCTAATACTAATAAATAGTATTAGAATTTTAAGTGCTTATAAAACAATAGAGAAAATATTAACTAATGAAATTGAAACTTCTGTGTTAAAACTTTTCTCTGAAATAATGTTAATAATAAAGTTAGTTCCGTTATCACTAACGATACCGCGTTCCATTAACTTCCATTACACTCAACATGGACCCAAAAACACAATTATAACTTTTAATTGTTTTTGATATTATTAGTCCAAGATTCCTAATATTAATTTGAAATCGCCGTGTAGTTAATCGTTATTGTTTATGTTTTATACCTGTGTGCAAGTACTAGACTTTTTGGCCAGATAGCAAAAATGGCCACCACCTTTAGTTAAAAATAGTTAAAAATGACGATTTAGTTGGATTTAGATATTATTAACATCAGAGGCAGAGATGGCAGAGTCTGTCTAAAAGTCAAACGACTTGGCTTACCTAATCAAATAATCAATTGAAATAAGATATAGTCAAAATTGATTGAGCCTGCTTTTTTTATTTTTATGGGTTGAACAATCAAGGTTGCAAAGAGATGATCATTGTTTAGTAGACAATCTAATAAAAAGTATTGTATGTAATATATATATATAAATAGCAGGTATTTTAATTCGTTTAAAAATTTCAAATTTTCTTAGATTTTACATTTTTTTTTTTTTTTGAGTTTTTGTACAAGCTGTATTAATTTTTGGTGTAAGTACAATAAAGTCTATTTTATTCTATTTTTTTGACAGACTATAAGTGATAGTATCTAAATCCGACTTTTTTTAAAGAAACTTTGAATAGCTTAGACTTATTTTTGTTAAATGTTATTCTTTAATAAGTTAAGATGTGCAATAAAGATGTATAATAATATAATAATAATAATAGCTCTCTTGTAAAGTTTACTCAATGTCGCTTGGTAACTTTTGCCTTTCAAGCTTCTATATGTAGGTACCCACTTCAAGTGATAAAATGCGTTTTATGATCATTCACATACTCATTCATCGCATAATTATGAAAATATTTGTTCATGATCCACGGTTGTTTTAATCATATATTTACTAAGCTCTCGGAAAACAACCCATAATAGTTATTTAAATGAGGTGTTAAAATGGCTGAGTAAAGTGGGTATGACGTGGTGTATCTGTCGCAGCCAACGGGCTCATTTCGCCATTCAGGTAACAGTCTAGCTTGATAACAAAATGGCGCCGATCAACTTGCAACCTGGTAGACATTAAAAAAATACTACAGGGACACCTACACACGGACGAGTTAGGTTCGAAGGAGATGACAAGGGCTAGTGGCCTAGTGAGCGAGTGAACGAAGCCCCGTCATCTCCTTCATGTTAAGTTTACTTAAACCCTGCAGCCAGAAATCTGTGGCCCTAGTGAAAAAGGATCTAAGTCCAAAAATGCAACTTTACAGGAGACGTAAAAAACACTCTGCGTGCTTCAAATTCGTGTTTGACCTCGTGTGTCATTCAAACCGCTACCAAATGAAATACATGTGAAATTTTTTATAGGTAAACAATTTATGCTCTTTACTATTTATTATTGGGTTATTTTTTGTGTAAAGTTAATAGTTTTTAAGATTGTGACTTATACCAATCACAAAATGAATTCCATAAGGGTATAAAATAAGTTAGACCCGTTCTCCCATAAGTTAAATATTAATTCATGCACGTGAAAAGGGATACGCATTTAAAATTATTTTTAATAACTAATAACCTAATGGAAAGAAATATTTTGTCTCTATAATTCAGTGAAAACGGATATAAGTCTAATAATATCCTTTCTAACTTAAACCATTTTTATGGACTAAGTGTTGTTGTATCGATAAACACCAACCAAATTGAAATGTGGTTGGTTTATGTTAATTTAGATTAAAAAAAACAAAAGAAAGTTTTTATTTTTCCGTTTAAAACAATATAAATGGACTTGAAACCAACTTGCGTGGTTTTTTTAGTGTCAGTTGAATCCTTTTACACAAAGTAACTTCCTTATTTTTAGGGCTAGCTTAGATCTCTTTTCACCAAACGATAGAGCATTTTTTTCTGATCATTTTGGTATAATTAACTCATTTTCGACAAAATTGGACTTAGACCCCTTTTCACTAGGGCCACAGAAATATGACTCTCTTATCATTATATCAATAATGGGCTTATTTTACTTACAAGAAATTAAAAGTAAAATCAATTTCACTGTCGCGCCGTGTGCGAGAGGCTGTGCTTTCTGGCTGTCTGGGTTGACTAGGCAAAAAATTAAACGTTATAAAATTAAAACCGACCAAGTGCGAGTCGGAATCATGCATAAAGGGTTTCGTACCATATCTACATAGTATGTACATTATATGCAACACAATTTGTTTTATTTTATGTTTAATGTTATAGTGGCAAGAGAAAATACATCATCAGCTGTGATAATTTCAACTAGCTATGACGGTTCATGAGATACAGCCTAGTGACAGACAGACGTACAGTGAAGTCTTAGTAATAGGCTCCCCTTTGGCTACGGAACTCTAAAATCGATCCAAGTCACTTGCCTAGCTTTTTGGTTGAATGGTTGACATTCAAGAGGCTAGTTGAATGCCACCGATTAGTAAAAAATCTAGGCTGTTGGCTAAATTACGAATTAAGCAAGTGAGCTGCGACACAGACACATTAATATAATGTGGGTAGTGAAGTGCGATATTTAAATTATCATTATTCGTACCACACATTGTTATTCATAACGTGGATGCAGATGGCTGCGGCGATAGGAAATGAGCGTGGTAAAGAAACATTTTGAGAGTCACATGTACGTACATAATCGAATTTTCGTCGTTTGAATATTTGGATAGCGCAACTACTGTAGTATAATTTTGTAATGACATATTTTAAGTAATAGAATGTTTATATTGCTTTGTTAAAAAAGCGGCCAAGTGCGAGTCGCACTCGCGCGCGAAGGATTCTGTACCTATAAAACATTAGATACTATATTAAAACTATTAATAATATCAAGTAGTTTTATTCTTTTTTAGCATTTTTTGTTATAGCGGCTACAGAAATATATGCATAGCTATATATTTTATTAAATATGCTTCTGTAGATATATGTACGTTTGGTTTTAGCTTTATATATACATAATTCTATAATTGTTTTAAATAATATTTTCTTTATTTTTATGCACCTGCCATTGTCTCTGCTCTACCCTAGGTTGGCTGGTAGAGAATGCCTAAGGCATTAAGTCCGCCTTTGTATCTTTTGTTACATGAAGGTTAAATAAACAAATAAACTATCTAGCTATCACGGTTCATGACTTAGCTTGGTGACAGACATACGAACAGTGGGCTCATTACTAAGAGCCCACTGTTCGTCTGTCCCCCGGGTCCCGTTTTTACTCTTTAGGTACGGAATCCTAAAAAAACACTTTTAAAAGACGTTACAATCGATGCAACAAGTATGTCTATGGAAAATACAATAATAACAATTCAATTTTTGCAATAACATTAAAATATTGCATGCCGCAATAAAAAATATGATATCCTTGGTCTCGCGAGTGAAATATTGTAAAGTGCAATGCAATTCGGCTCCCCTAAAAGTTAGGACAAGGCATTTCGTTGAGTCACGCCAAAAAAGTTTTTGTGAACATTGTTAGAGGGCGGGCTTAAGTCGACATAAAGAGGGAAGCTACTTGATTTGGCGGTTTTTTAAACTTTGACGCCGGTCCATAAATGATGATAGGGAAATGTAGATGTAATAGAGGCAAAGATATTAAGTAGGTTAGTCTTATTTGAAATGTGTATGTCTGTATAGTCTGCCCAAAAAGTCAAACGACTTGGGAATTTTGTATAATATTTAATGATTTAAAAAATACTTAAATTCTATACTTTTTAATTCATTAAACCCCAAGCGAACGCCGACGTTCGCGCACCCATTATCTTTCTGTTGTGTCTGTAATTCTCACGATTGAAAGGTTAAAAGGTTCTTCTATTAGTAAACAATGATCAAGATCTCTTAATTAACCTTGATTATTGAACCAGTGTTGACTACAACAGATGTCCATTTTACCCTAATAATTACCCAAGTCGCTTGACTTTTTAGACAGACTAAGACTTTTGTCAATTATATTTTTTTTTATTATTAGGCTCGCGTTATCTCACCTGATGGAAAGCGATGATGTGGCCGACGATGGAGAACGCTTGCCTAGAAGCAATCTATTCACTCTTGACTTAAAGACCCCTACGTTATAGCTATCAGGAAAGGAAGCAATGAATGTTTCAATCACGATATAAACACTGCTCTTAAAATTGGGCGTTTGGCAAATGAGATCCCATAGCCTAGCAGCCACTTATGTTCTCATAGGATTATTTTTAACAAAAGCTTTGTACATATAGTATCACTCTGTCATCATTTTAGTACAAACAATTTTAACCAAAACGATTAAGAAAACATCTTGATGAATGAAAACCAATAGGCCCACGTTAAATGAAGTCCTCAAAAACCGTCGCACAATATTTTATCAGTCTGATCTAACGAGTAGTCAAGAGAACCGGTTTTCTACTCGCCGCTAAAGGCATTAAACTTGGTTAATAATGATACAGATTTATAAAGGATTACTGCTACACTTTAGATGGAGATACAACTTTATACCATTAATATCAATTGGTTTCTGAAGATCTTAAACGAAAAGTTCTATTTAAATATACCTTGGCAATTATTTAAGTCCAGACAGCAGTGGTCACGTAGGTTTTTAGCGTGTCGATGGCAAACATAGTAAGTTTGACGTGAGCAGGTAGGTAACAGGGTCTGTGACGCATGACGGAAGGTGGAACAGGGTCTGCGAAGAAACACCGTTCAAACACTGATGATCGGAAACGTCCGAGTATCACCACCTATGAACTTGTCAGTCTTTGCTGCGGCAGACCTGTGTGTAGAGTGGCCCATGGCAGCGCAGTACATACCTACTCTATGTACCTAGTCACTTAAAATAATCCATACATAATAAATACTGAATAAATTTCAGGTCTCGCTAAAGCATTTGAATGCGTCGATTATGTAACATCATATGTTACCGTCTAGTAACCAATTCCGGAGCTGGTTTACGCCGGCACAGTGACAGCTGCGACATAACACCGTAGAAATATGCTAATGAACAAATCGACAAATACATTGGCGCGCTACGCAGCAGCTACATCAAAAGGATTGCGCAGGGCACGTTTTAGGACCTATACTATATTTAAAAAAGTTTTAACAAAACCAGACTAACACCTATTACTTAAATTCATCGTAGTAACATTTAAAGTTTAATATATGGAAATATTTATCAACACATATTTTTTATCGATCAATAATGGTCATGGCAGTGTTAGAGTCAAACGACTCAATCAAGAGTGATTAAGAGATCTTGATCATTGTTTACTAATAGAAGAACCTTATGAAAAGTATCGAATATCAGTATTTTTTAAATGATTTAATAATAAACAAAATTCTCAAGTCGTTTAACTTTTTAGTTAGACTATACTATATACTTACTACATAATTTTTTACTTCTCATTATTTCATTCTATAAAAACCAACTTAATAGTAGATCAGTTCAAACCCCAGATCGATAGATACGAGTGAGGAGTGCATGGCTCGTACTGTACTAAGGGTAGGTACCGCAATATCTACGTGCAAGGGTCCTCCCCTCTGACTCATAAAGAGGGTGGTCTCCCTTTCACTTTTGAGGGTTTGGTCGATATTGCTCTCTTTTGTTTTCGCACTTTGAACGCAATGTGTACCGTTGAAACTCGATTTCGTGATAGTATGTTAACTATTTAAAGGTTGGATAAGTAAGTTGAATATTACAAATTGTGTTTCCTATAAAATTCTGCTTTATAAAATGGATTACTCTGAGCCGTTTTAACTATGGATTGAATTGAAATTATAAGTTCAAATAAACTTTGTAGTTACGGTATGTTACTCTTTTTTTTTCAATTAGTTATAATTTATTTTCTATTCAAATGTACGCTTAGTCTACTGAATAGTTTTAGTAACAGCTCGAGCTTGACAAAATATAAGCGGATACTATACTAATATTTAATAAAGCATAGATTTAAAACCAAAAACATCTTATAATTTTTTAAACAAGTAAACTCCTAGGTTAATAATAACCTAGGAGCTTACTACCTATATTTAGTAATTACCTGAAAATACGCAAAAATAAATTCAACAAATTGTATAAAAGCATTCCTCGATACATGAATGGAGTTATAAAACACAGAAAAAAGGTCTACAGCGGCGTGAATAGAAACACAATCCTTGAATAGTATTTTCACCTTATTTAAATATTGTTAGCAACAATTAACTAAGTTTTTGCCCGCGGCTTTGCCCGCTTAAATAAAATATAGCCTATGTCACTCAAGAATAAATCAACCTTCTATCGGTTAAAAAAAAAAATTAGCAATCAAACCCTCTTTCAGAAATTACGTCCATCAAACTAAAAAAATAAACTTTACTTCTTTGTAATGTTAGTGCATACAATCATAATGCTTTGTTACAAACAAATAATACAAACAGGCCTGTTAGTTTAGTGGTTAGTGACCCTGACTGCTGTGCCGGAGGTCGTGGGTTCGATTCCCACCAAGGACAAATGTTTGTGTGATGAGCACGATCATTTGTTCTGTGTCCGGGTGTAATTTATCTATAATATGTATGTATTTAGAAATATATAAGTATGTTTATCAGTTGTCTAGTACCCATAACACAAGCTCTGCTTAGCTAGGGACTAGACGGCGTTGTGTGATAGTTGTGGAAAAAAAAATTATAAAAAAGCAAAAAAACTTAATCAAAGATTTGTTTCAATTCACCTCAGTATTCCAATTTACCCCGTTTGAACCAACCTACAAATAAAACTAGTACGCCTTCGTGATCTAAAACAATATTACACAAACCTTTTTTTTTTCCTAGCCATTACTGTCCCACAACTGGGCAAAAGCCTCTCCACGAACCCATGGGAGCGAAGCAGTAACCAAAAACGCAAGTGAAACCATGGGGAATAGCTAGTTACTATATGTATCTGAGCTTGCAGAAGAGCTACAAACAAATTAATTATTTAAATGATACAGGTAATTTATGAAGAGATTTTAATTTGGATTAGGCGCACAATGCCACATTCGCAAAATGACATACTGAAGCAAAATGCCACATTCGCAAAATGACATTTCGCAATATGCCACACTAGCAAAATGCCACATTAGCAAAATGCCACATTCGCAAAATGACTTTTCTCAAAATGTCACATTAGCAAAATGCCACATTCTCAAAATGTCACATTCTCAAAATGACATTCTAAAAAAATATCTAATAATTATCGCATATGTGCGATTTACGTAAATTAAAATAAAAAATTGTTAAAATTACTGATTTATTTTTTGCACTGGACTTTATAATGAATGAATAAAAAATAATACCAATTAATTTTTTTCAGTATTTGATCACATTTATACATTTTTATTTATTTTAACATAAAATAAAAATGTAAACTAAAGTTATTATTAAAATTTTTGCCAGGTGACCGATATAAATATTGTCATTACACTGATGTTATTTACTCTGAATAATTGTAATTAGTTTTTTATTCCAAATTCGCTCATTTTTTATATTTTTTTTTAACTAGCTAAAGTATTCAGTGATATATATAATAAATTCAATCAGTGTATGATTCAATCAATGTATCTTGCATGCTATACTTATGATCAAGGCAGTTATTAAGTTTTAGCCAGATGGCTTTTCATAAAAACATACTAACATCCAAATAAAAAATTCTGAGTTCGAAGTGACATTTTGGCATTATGCGAAAGTGTTATTTACTCTGTGAATAAACTAATTAGTTTTTTATTCCAAATTCGCTCATTTTTAATAAAAAAAAATAACTAGCTAAAGTATTCAGTGATATATATAATAAATTCAATCAGTGTATGATTCAATCAATGTATCTTGCATGCTATACTTGTAATCAAGCAGTTATAAAGTTTTAGCCAGATAGCTTTTCATAAAAACATACTAACATTCAAATAAAAAATTCTGAGTTCGAAGTGACATTTTGGCATTATGCGAAAGTGGCATTTTGCGAAAAGTCATTTTGCGAATGTGGCATTTTGCGAAGATGGCATTTTGCTAATGTGACGTTTTGCGATATGGCATTTTGAGAATATGGCATTTTGCGATTGTGGCATTTTGCGCCTAATCCTTTAATTTGGCATTACGTCTTTTTTGTTTACATTCCAGTCGGGCGCGCCATGAATCTGTAGGCAAAGTCAAGATAATAATCCATCCATACTATCCATACATGTCAAAGTTACTCTATGTGTCTGTCTGTTAAGCTTTCACGGACAAATTACTGAACCGATTTTGATAAAATTTGGTACGGAGTGAGCTTTAACCCCAAGAAAGGACATGTGCTACTTATTATGACTTCGGCTTCGCGTCCGTAATAGCCAATATTCATGGTCATTAGAGTGTTTCATATTTTTTTTTTAATTTTCGATTTTCATCTGACTGCTCGAATTCTTTAAATCATTCATGCAAACACTGATGACATACATATTTAGAGGTTGGTCTTTATATAATAACCGATTATGGTGATTATTGGTATAAGAATACTGTGCACGAGTGGTATCAAGAATTCAAGCAGTCAAAAATCGAAAATTAAAAAAAACATGAAACTTAATTATCATTAATATTTAGATCTGTGAAGATTTGTGAAGACCCTGAAAATATTATATACGAGAGTATTTTCCGTGAAAAATACCAAAACAGTATAGCATTTTTATTATTAGTATTATTACATAGACTAAGTCAGATCACCCTCATTTTAGGGGCTTCGTGGTCATTGAACTTGGGGTTGCAATCATCAATGCGTAGATGGACAGGATACAGGACATTGCACTTTATAAAACAGCCGTCGTAAAATCAATACTTTTTGAAGAGCCATGTAATTTCTTAGGAAACGACCAATAGGAACCGTGCTTCTGAAATTTTATAAGAGCCCATGTACGCCTATGTGAAATAAAGTCTGTCTAATTAGTTAAACGACTTAGGTAATTATTAGGATTTAACGAAATCTGATGTAGTCAACACGAGTTCAATAATCAAGGTTGATTAAGAGATAGAGATCATTGTTAACTAACAGAAGAACCTTAAACTAAGTATTAATAATCAGTATTTTTTAAATGATTAAATATTATACAAAATTCCCTTGTCGGTTGACTTATTAGACAGACTATATAAATATGATTAATTTAGAATTTTGCCGTATAAGCCTGCCTATGCTCGGAAATTTAGACCAATCTTTACTTCGTTGTTCGAATAAATAAAAATCTTGAAAAAAAATTAAAAAAATGTATTCAAACACCAAACTAGGCCGTACACAAAAAGCAACTCTTCAACGCTTTACATAACTCTATGCCCAATAGACAAGGAGACACCGCGGCAGCTGCCAACACAAATAAAATAATATCCATAAATTGTCTCCACACTCGAAGAATAGTAAGACAATGCGGGAAAACCCCAGCGCATTTGTAGTACGCGCCAAGCCAGGGTCTCTTCCTTAGCGAAAGCATGAATGGACTCCATGCAAAGACAGAGCCCGAAGGACGCCGCCATGCTGGCTTTTTAGCATGTAGCCCTTTTTTTCGATCTGTGTTATTAAAGCGTATCGTGGCATTCGTTACAGGAAGGTTCTCTAGTTTTCCTGTAAAAGAGGGTTTTACATATTTCCTCGTTTCACAACTTAATTTTAAGCGTCGCATAGTTTCTACACCGCTTCTGGTAAATGCCGCTTTTTGGTACTTTCTCCATGCGTGTATATGATCGCGTAAATACGACTGACATTTTCGGTATGTGCTTTTTAGACCAGAGACGCCTGCTGTGCTTGATTCAGTTACAAGCTGAGTGCCCGGTATTTTAAGTTTTGCTAGTTTCTTTATCTTGTATTTTTCCTCTATTGTTTTGTCTATGACCTCTTTGCATTCTGCTGTATGTAAATTTCCACATTTTTGAGCTTCTTGTTTTGGTTCCTTATTTTTCTCTTTTTGATCTGGAGCTGGCTTAAATCCGGATCCCAGCCCTTTGACTTTAATTTCCGATTCTGCAGTACAAATTGTCGATCCACAAATACATTTCTTACTTTTGTTTTCTATACATTTTATATGGTTTATGTTTACTGCACTTCTTTCAGCTTCTTTTTTACATATTACGTTGCCAGATACGCTGAGAGCACCAATTTTGTCTTTTATAGCTTTTTGCTTAGAGTTAGACTCAAAAATGCAACATCGATAATCCCGGTTCTTTTTTACCTCATTTTCTTGAGATAATATAGTTTTAGTTATTCCAACTAAATCTTTCAGTATGACAGTTGTATCTTCATTGCGTTCCAATATTTTGTTCTTTTTGCCTAAAAAGTTGCTAACGAGTGGATTTTTTATTCTTTTAATGCCTCCACAACACGAGCACACATTGAGGTATTGAAGATCCTCAGAGTTTTTAAATTTTGAACTTTTAAAAAGGAAGGATACAGATTTAGGATCTTTTTTCTGTTCTATGACTATGGGATCGTTCAGCTTTGAATGTAATGCTTTAGCAGTTCGTGACGTAGTAAAATGAACCTTATCGTGTACAGGAATAGTTTGCCTAAGCTTGTTTTGACAATGCTTACAATTTCTTTTTACGAATTTAATGCCTGTATTTTGTGATTTATAATGATCTCCAGATTGAAATCGAGAATATTTCTTTTTATAAACAACATCATTTACTCTTGCTATTTTTAAGCTTTTCGTTTTCTTGATTTCTGCAGCAGCTACTTTTTTTGGATGACGTTCACTTTTAGAAGCTTTCAAAATGTCATTCAAAGGTTGTTGATTGTTTGCTTCTTTTTTTAATTCAGTCCAGCTTTCCGATTTGTAAGTATTCATTTTATTGGTTTTTTTCATAAATAAATTCTTACAAATATTTATCATTTTTTTAAAAGTAGTTTGTTTAACTTCCGATCGTTTAGGTATACACTGTGCTCCCTGTATAGTTGGATTCGCACGATTAAAACATTTGCGACAATAGCATCGTTTGTTATTGTGTACTTTATTATATTTACTGGGTGTGTAACACATTATGGGTTTAAGTTCTTGAGAATTCGTTTTAAAATGTTTTCTTGTAGGTTGCTGTATTTGGTAATGGACTAAGTATTCTTTTGGTCCAAAATATGACATTGGCCTTATTTCGTGTACTCTGCCAACAGTTAAGTGCTGAGTATAATTAGATTTTTGTAATTTTGTCGTGCAAAAGCATTTTTTTAACATTTCAAAAGGCGATGATTTTCTGTCAGAATCTGGGTCTGAGTCGTCACTGTATTTAAAATCATTTCCGGCGCCATGACGAGCACTTCTTGTGTCTCCTGCACGATAATTTTCCTTTATTCGATTTTTTGACTTGCCCATTCGACGAGAATGGGAGTCTTCATCCATTTTTTTGACATTGTCCATCACTGGAGGCAACATTTCTTTGAAAAATTCTATATCAAAAGAAAAGTTAGAAGAAATCTTAACACCTTGTCTGGCATCTTTCCCGTGCAAAAATGGATATCGTGGTTGTTCTACCACTGTCTCTATTTGATCTGGTGAATAAGGTTCACCTTTGTATTTCGTTCTTTTATGTGTATAACCCGGTACAATCGTAGCAGCTATACTAGAAAAAGACATGCGTGGGCGACGTTTCAGATGTTTGCCAGATGATTGATACATGTGGCGCATGGCCTTTTTAAGACATTCATACGGACTCTCGCATACGCCACAGTCATCACGAAGATCTATTGGTTTTAATGGATCATATTTTCTTTTCGTCGATGTTTTTTTATCCGACGTTTTACACGTGAATGGTGTTGACGGTTTAGATGTGAAACGTTTTGAAGGCTTACATGTGAATGGTTTTGAAAGTTTACATGTGAAAGGTTTCGATGGTTTAGATGTGAATGGGGTTGATGGCTTTTTTGCTGATGGTACTTCTGCTACACAGTCACATGATTCAAAGCACTTGCAGTTCTTGTTCTTGTCATTTTTTTTACTTTTTTTTTGCTTCTTACTTTTTTTCTGTGTATTTTTTGATTTATTACGTGTAGATGTGTCTTGATTCACAGGAATAATGTTCTGATCTTGTTTCATAGGAAGTTTTTCTTCATTTGGTTCGAGAGTAGGAGCATCGCAAATAGGGCATTTGCAGACTTCGCCTTTTTTACATCGAAATTTATTTATTTTCATAGAAAAAGTACTGCAAGTGCAACATTTGCATTCTTTACCTTTTTTACATGGAAAGTCATCTTGATTCGTAGGAATGTTTTTCTGATTGTGTTCCAGGAAAGTATTGCATTTACAACATTTGCATTGTATGCCTTTTTTACATGGATACTCATTTGCTTCTAGACCAGGAGGATTGCATTTGCAACATTTGCATTTTTTGCCTTTCTTACATGGAAACTCATTTGGCTCCAAACCAGGAGGATTGCATCTGCAACATTTGCACTCTTTCCCTTTCTTACATGGATATTCATTTGATTCCAGACCAGGAGTACTGCATTTGCAACATTTGCATTTATTGCCTTTCTTACATGGAAACTCATTTGGCTCCAGACCAGGAGGATTGCAGCGGCAACATTTGCACTCTTTCCCTTTCTTACATGGAAACTTATCTTGTTTCACAGAAATAACGTTCTGGCCTTGTTTCACAGAAACAACGTTCTGGCCTTGTTCCACAGGCATAGTATTCTTTTGTTTCTGTGTCTTACATTTACACTTACTTTTTGATTTCTTACATTTGCACATATCTTGATTCACAGGAGAAATAATCTGATCTTGTTTCATAGGAATATTGTTTTGATTTTGATTCATATTAATTATGTTCTCATTTGGTTCGAGGGCAGGAGTATTGCAAATAGGACATTTGCAGATTTCGCCTTTTTTACATCGATACTTACTTGTTTTCACAGAATAAGTATTGCATTTACAACATTTGCAGCTTTTGCCTTTTTTACACGGAAACTCGTTTGGTTCGAGAGCAGGAGTATTGCAAATAGGACATTTGCAGATATCACCTTTTTTACATCGATATTGATTTGTTTTCATATAATTAGTGTTGCATTTACAGCATTTGCATTCTTTACCTTTTTTACATGGAAACTCTTTAGCGGTTGAAGGTTTACATGTGAAAATTGACGACGGTTTTTTTGGTGGTGGTAGTTCTTCCTCTACACATTCACATCTTTCAAAGCATTTGCAGTTTTTCTTATTTTTTCCTTTTTTACATTCACATGAATTCAAGTTGCATTTGCATTTGTGTCCTTTACGACCTTTATCACATTCACATGTTTTAGGTTTGGTGCCTATTTCAGGACCAATTGGTTGAATTATTGCTTTGGTTTTGGATTTAGTGTGAGTTGACACACATTTAGTGGTTGGTTCCAGTTTGTTGGATACACATTTAAAGGAAGGTTCCATTTTTTTAGACACACATTTAAAGGAAGGTTCCATTTTTTTAGACGAAGTTTTAAAGATAGGCTCTATTTTTCTAGTATTAAACTGTCGCCCTTTTCCTTTTTTTTCTAGTTTTAGAGTACAAAAACATCTCTTTAATCGAGGTGTTCCTATTCCTCTAGAATATGTTTTTTTTAATTCTGATTGTGCTTGAATATCCCGCGGATTGTATTTTTTTCCATAAGAGGACACACTTTTGGTGCTTATTGTTTTTGTCACAGTTGCTCTTTTAGCACCTCTCCTACGCACGTAGTTCTTCTCATCAGAGGAAATTGTCCTGGTATTCATTAGTCTTTTCGTTTTTCCTCTCTTACTATTCCACCTTCTCTTTCCATCTTTTTTGGTTATATTATTAACTTGAGGCCCACATGGAGGTTGTGAATTATCTTTGAAAAACTCAATATCAAAATTGAAATTTGATCCAATACGTACTGTTTGTCGCTTAGGTTTAGTATTACATACGGCTTCGGGTTGTTGATCTTGAAATTGATCATCATATTGGAAAGCCCTACCTTTTCTCCGACTCGGAGTACGAGACCTGGTTTTCATGGACGAGCTAGAAATTGATCGGCTTCTACTGTCATCTTCAAATTCATCCTGGCGTCTGTAAGTCTTAACATGTCTTCGACGTGGAGACGAAGACCTGGTTTGCATTCTTCTAGGTTTATATTTTTTCCCTTCACCAGTAGAGCTAGAAAATGATCTACTTCTATAAATAGTGCCAACTTGTTTTGACTGCATCCTTTTTTTAATTCTTTTCATACATTCGTATGGGTCACATTCACCCGGCACACAAAAGCCAGGTTCACATTCGTAAGGTAAAAGTTTTGGGCTTGGCTTTCTATCATAAAATTGAGCTTGTTTTCTAGAATTCCTATTTTTATCAGCGTGGTTTACCGTAAACTGAATTGCTTCAGGTTTTACTTGTGATTTTAATTTTCCTGATTTTGTAATATCAACCAAACAGTCAAAGGGCGTTCCTTGGGTCTCTGTTCTACAATTCAACTGTAATGTACAGAAACATCGTTTCAAAAACGGGGCTACAGTTCCAGTCATTGTAGAGCGCATTGATGGACCCAAAGCTTGAGAATCTATATCACGATTTGCCATGTAGCGCTGCGCTTCCTTGTTTCTATAATAAGTCGATGGTCTTTCTGTAGATCTGCTACTGGTTTTTCTGGGCTTGTCATATGCTTCGTATTGTTTTATTGGCTTCGAAGTTACAACAGCTGCCCCGCCGTTTGATTTATTTTTGGAAAATTCTATGTCGAATTTGAAATTTGATCCTATTTTAACTGCCTGTCTTGTAGGTTTCTCAACATCGGTACTTTTAAAATCTGAGCTTTTATATTCTGGTCTTCTCTCTTCATGTGGTCTTTTCTCATGTAGTCTTCTCTCATGTGGTCTTCTATCTCTATGTGGTTTTTTTTCTCTGTGCCGAGTATAAGTATTTTTTGTTCTCATTTGTTTTTTGCGTTGTATGTAAGATTGAGCTTCACAGTCTCGGTTTGTACACACTGCCATGTTCGAAGTCGATCTTGTTCCACGTGGATCGGTCGATGTTCCTGATGAGTACATGAGTCGTTTATTAATAAGTTTTAAGCACTCATACGGATCACACTCGCCAGGCACACAAATACCAGGTTCACATTCATAGGGTTCTAATTTATATGGAAATGCTTTCCGCTTTTTCATGATATTTTCCTTCGTCTTTTTCGATGCCACGATACTTTGCTTGGTCTTCTTCGATGCCACGATAATTTCCTTGGGCTTCTTCGACGTCGTGATACTTTTATCGTGTAAAGTTGCAACCTCTTTTATTGGAGGAGTACATGTACATTCATGTTTTTTATTAGTCTGATCACGATCACATAAGCATTTATGATTTGGATTGGCTTTTTTTTGTTTTTGGCTATCACTTTCCTTTTGTATCGTTTTGGTTTCGGCTTTGACATCGGCTTTGGTTTCAGTGCTAGTTTCTGCTTTGTTCTCGGCCTTGGACCCGGTTTTGCTCTCCGCTTTGGACACAGCTTTTTTACTCTCAGCTTTTGCAACGGCTTTGATTTTGCCTTTGGCCTTAGACTTTTGTTGAAGTTTTAGTGTACAAAAACACCGTTTTAATATAGGACCCAAACCTACGTCTCTACTTTGTATTGAGTCCACCTGAGAGTCACGACTTGGTGTTGAAAATCGTCTTCCTCTTAATCCTCTGTCTCTGGTTCTAGTCCTACGATAGGCATCGTGACCCCTATCCCTCATAGATACCGGTCGTCGATACCTTTTAACTACTGGTGCTGACACTTGCACTTTGAGATTATTTGGACTCTTGTCTTTATAAAATTCAATATTAAAACTGAAATTTGAACCAATCCTGACGGCTTGTCTCTGTGGTGACGCTGGAGTCACAATTTTTTCTTGAAGAACACTTTCACTCAGAGCATAGTCTTGTCTTCTGCCCCTTCCACGACGCCGAGCTGTCCTTGGTTGTGTCATTTTTGTTCTTGGCCTAGGTGATCTATGTCGAGTATAAGTTTCTCTTGTCTTCATTCTTTTTTTGTGTTGCATGTAAGATTGCGCTGCACAGTCTTGGTTTGTACATACCGCCATGTTTGAACTCGATCTTGTTTCATGTCTATCAGTGGATGTTCCTGATGAGTACATAAGTCGTTTATTAATAAGTTTTAAGCACTCATACGGATCACACTCGCCTGGCACGCAAATACCAGGTTCACATTCATAGGGTTCTAATTTATATGGAAATGCTTTCCGCCTTTTCATGATATTTGCCTTCGTCTTTTTCGATGCCACGATACTTTGCTTGGTCTTCTTCGATGCCACGATAATTTCCTTGGGCTTCTTCGACGTCGTGATACTTTTATCGTGTAAAGTTGCAACCTCTTTTATTGGAGGAGTACATGTACATTCATGTTTTTTATTAGTCTGATCACGATCACATAAGCATTTATGATTTGGATTGGCTTTTTTTTGTTTTTGGCTATCACTTTCCTTTTGTATCGTTTTGGTTTCGGCTTTGACATCGGCTTTGGTTTCAGTGCTAGTTTCTGCTTTGTTCTCGGCCTTGGACCCGGTTTTGCTCTCCGCTTTGGACACAGCTTTTTTACTCTCAGCTTTTGCAACGGCTTTGATTTTGGCTTTAGTCTTAAATTTTTTTTGTAGTTTTAATGTACAAAAGCATCGTCTTAATATAGGACCCAAACCTACATCTCTACTTTGAATTGATTCCATCTGAGTGTCACGGTTTAATGATGGCAATCGTCTTCCTCTTAATCCTCTGTCTCTGGTTCTAGTCCTACGATAGGCATCGTGACCCCTATCCCTCATAGATACCGGTCGTCGATACTTTTTAACTACTGGTGCTGACACTTGCACTTTGAGATTATTTGGACTCTTGTCTTTATAAAATTCAATATTAAAACTGAAATTTGAACCAATCTTGACGGCTTGTCTCTGTGGTGACGCTGGAGTCACAATTTTTTCTTGAAGAACACTTTCACTCAGAGCATAGTCTTGTCTTCTGCCCCTTCCACGACGCCGAGCTGTCCTTGGTTGTGCCATTTTTGTTTTTGGCCAAGGTGATCTATGTCGAGTATAAGTATCTCTTGTCCTCATTCTTTTTTTGTGTTGCATGTAAGATTGCGCTGCACAGTCTTGGTTTGTACATACCGCCATGTTTGAACTCGATCTTGTTTCATGTCTATCAGTGGATGTTCCTGATGAGTACATAAGTCGTTTATTAATAAGTTTTAAGCACTCATACGGATCACACTCGCCTGGCACGCAAATACCAGGTTCACATTCATAGGGTTCTAATTTATATGGAAATGCTTTCCGCCTTTTCATGATATTTGCCTTCGTCTTTTTCGATGCCACGATACTTTGCTTGGTCTTCTTCGATGCCACGATAATTTCCTTGGGCTTCTTCGACGTCGTGATACTTTTATCGTGTAAAGTTGCAACCTCTTTTATTGGAGGAGTACATGTACATTCATGTTTTTTATTAGTCTGATCACGATCACATAAGCATTTATGATTTGGATTGGCTTTTTTTTGTTTTTGGCTATCACTTTCTTTTTGTATCGTTTTGGTCTCGGCTTTGACCTCGGCTTTGGTTTCAGTGCTAGTTTCGGCTGTGTTCTCGGCTTTGGAACCAGTTTTGGACACGGCTTTGGAACCGGTTTTGGACACGGCTTTGGAACCGGTTTTGGACCCGGTTTTTGCAACGGCTTTGATTTTGGCTTTAGCCTTAATTTTTTTTTGGAGTTTTAATGTACAAAAGCACCGTCTTAATATAGGACCCAAACCTACATCTCTACTTTGTATTGATTCCATCTGAGTGTCACGATTTAATGATGGAAATCGTCTTCCTCTAAATCCCCTATCTCTAGTTCTTGTTCTACGATAGGCTCCATGACCCCTATCTCTCATAGATACCGGCCGTCGATACCTTTTAACTACTGGTTCTGCTATTTTCACTTCGCGATTACTATGTCCCTTCTCTTTATAAAATTCAATATTGAAACTGAAGTTTGAACCAATTCTAACGGCTTGTCTCTGTGGTGACACTGATTTCATAATTTTTTTTTTAACGACACTTTCATTACTAGCATAGTCTCGTCTTTTGTCTCTTCCTCTTTTTTCTCGACGCCGAGCTGGCCGTGACTGTGTCATTCTTGTTTTTGGCAAGGCTGATCTATACTGTGTCATTCTTGTTCTAGAAGGGTTAGATGACGAAAAATATGATGATGTTGATCTGGCTCTTGGGCCCTCAGTGCCAGTCATTTTTGATTTAGCTAATCTTTTTCTAATTAACTTTATACATTCATAAGGATCGCAATTTCCTGGGTCACATACACCAGGTTCACATTCATATGGTAAAAGCCCAGAAAATCGGTCCTTAGTTTGTGTTTTCACAGCGCCTTCACATTCAGATACGCATTCAAATGGTGGACCATGTCCTCGTGTCTGCGTCGTACCAATGCTGGTAGCTCTTTCGTGTCCCACGCCACCATCTTTGATACGGTTTTTTTTAGACATCAATTTGAGCGTACAGAAACAGCGCTTCAGTTTTGACGGCGGTCGTCTTGCGGCAGTTCCCGCGTCAATGTTATATCCCTGTAATTCCGCAGTGCAAAAGCATCGTTTAACGAACCCACTAGTCATTGTGGATTGACCGCGTTGAAATATGCCTATTTGTGAATCGTCATCACGACTTGATGTTCCACTTTGTGAAGAGCCTTCTCTCATCCTTCTTTGAGTGTTTAACTTTTTTGGAACTCTTTTAACTTCTTTCGGCGCCTTGTGTACATAGACTTCAGACGGGCGCCTTTCAGAAACGATAGATCCGCCCCCAGTCTTATCTTTATAAAATTCAATGTTAAAACTAAAGTTGGAACTAATTTTGACTGCTTGTCTCGATGGTTTTGCTACTTGCCTGTCCTGTTCTTGCTTGTTTATTGTGTCCATAGACATCACAGACGGTTTAGATCTTACTGAAGTGTAACTAGATCTAACTTGTTTTGGTCTAATATTTCTTGCCTGTATTCGCTTCATTTTTCGTTTGTGACCTGATGTCATGCTTGAGCTAGACGTGGTAGATGCCATTGAGTCAGTTCCAAAGTCTTTAGTGTGTTTATTTCTTTTTTTTATCAACTCCAAACACTCGTAAGGGTCACATTCGCCCGGGATGCAAATACCAGGTTCACATTCATATGGTAATAACTCCTGAAACTTACGTCTTCGCTTTGTATTTTGACCTCTTTCACTTGTTCTGAGAACAGGGCTCTCAACGTCAAATTTAGGAGGTGTTGAAGTACCTTGATGAATAGTTTGTAACTCCAATTTTTTTTGCTGTCTCCCTTTTTTCTGTAATTTTAATGTGCAAAAACATCTTTTCAGCATTGGTGTAACACTGGAAGCTCTATGACGCATTTGTTTCATCATAGATTGGGTTTCTCTGTGGTGTCTGCCACCACTATGTCTTGTACCTTTATCCATACCACGACGGCGATAGGTTGTAGAAGATCTGGAGGATACGTGGTGTGTTGGTGCTTGGCGTGTAGGTACTTTTACAACATCTGTTGTAGGAGCAGCTGATTTTGCGCTGCCTTTAGAGAATTCTATATCAAAACTAAAAGTAGAACCAACTTTGACTGCTTGCCTTCGTGCTGGTGCTGGTGCTTCAGTAGATCGTGGTAAAGTTTGGTATTTTAAACCCTGTGGTGGGGAAGGTCTTGATCTTGTATAGTGGCCTCTTGTACGATATTTTCGTTGACGACCTAAACTTGATTGAAGTCTTCTTGAACGTGATTCTGTTGAGGAAGTCTCACTGGCACTGCTTTTTGATCTGTTATCAGTGCCAGACATTTTTGAAACATTTCTCATTAATCGCTTCATTATCAGTTTTTGGCATTCGTATGGATCACATTCGCCTGGTATACAAATTCCTGGCTCACACTCATAATCTAGTAGCTTCCTTTTTTGACGAGCTACTTGTATGTTCATAGTACAATAACATCTTCTAAGTAATGGTTGAACACCAGTTAGTTGAGATTGATTCGTTAAAGGATCGTGTTGGCTTATAGCAATAGAATTATTTTTCGATTGAGCATTTCTTATGATTGGTTGTTTTTTAGGACAAATATTTTTTAAATAATCAACTTCACAACTAAATGCAGATTCAAATCGTATAGCTTCATTTGAATCAACACCAAGCAAGCTTTGTTTTCTGGAGCGGATTTGCAACACTTTATACTCGCTTTCACGAATGTATGATGGAATATTGTTAGCTTTAAATGCAATCATTGATATGGAGAAACCACTTGTTGGATTTTTATTGAAATATTGCCAGTGCTTAATGTGACTTGATACATTCTTTGAATAGCGCGTAGAATGATAAGAATCGATACAGCGGAAGTTGTGATCAACTTTTAATATTTCCGGTGTTTTTATTTTGTTTTCTGCAATGGTAACTGTACTCATGGCATAAACTTGTGTAAGTTTTTTTCTTCTAAATGGCGATAGCAATTTATTGTTTCGTCGTTGTTCATCCATTTTTGATATTTCTAATGTACAAAAACACCTGTTTATCGGATTAACCTTTTTGTTACCTAGTTGGATTATACGACTAGTACTGTAGTTTTTCGTTAGAATATTTTTTGTCCTGTTTTGATAATAACTGTTTTCAGAAGTTATCCTTTTGTAGAACTCTATATTAAAGCTTAAATTAGAAGCCATCCTACCATTTTCTTTAAAAAAATTATCCAAGTATAGTTCTTTGGCATATTGAGTCTGATGGAATGGCTCAGAGTTTATCCGCATTTTCTTAAACTTTCTCAAAGAAGGATTTCGTTGTTGGAAATCAGACTTAACAAATGGAAGTTCCGATATGCTTGTCAATTGTTTATCACTAGACTCTACTTTCATTTTAGTTTTTTCCGATAATATTCGAAATTGTTTGTTGCTTTTATTCTTTTCTGAGTATTCATCAGGATTACAATTGCATTTGCTGAGCTGATTTGAGTATTTGCATTTAGTAACCTTTGCATCATCTTGAAAGCCTGGCTTTATTTTGTCAGATTTTCCTTTTTTTCGTAACTTTGAAGTGTGTAAGCACCGCTTATTGGTGAGATCGAGTAATAAGCTTTGCTCTTTGCCTGTGATTGTTTTTCCCAACACCATTATCTTTTGTAGATTTTCCGTGCCGTTCTTAATGATTTCGGAATCTTGTTTTATTTTGTTGTTTTTATCAACTGGACCGTAAAGACAAGAACTTCGCTTATTATTAGAGAATTTTCTTGAAAAATAGGGTCTTATTCGGTGCGTACACACATCAGGTAATTTAGATTTGTTTCTCTTCAAAAAAGGTGTAAGTATTTCATTGTTTTGAGAAATTAAAATAGAATGTATGTTTTTGGTTGTAGGTGAATCATATTTAGTTGTCGTCGTCGTGTTTGTTTGCGATTGCTTGGTTGGCAGTTGTTCGGTTTCTTCGCCACATTTGTATACGCATTTGACCTTGCTGTGGTTTATTTTAAAACCATCATTAGGATTACTTGTATCCAATAACTCTATGCTAAATCTTGGATTAGAAGCATAAGTACTTTTCTTTTCCAGATGTTTCAAAGATTTTTCTCGTTTTTGCTTATGTGTCTTGTGTGTAGTGCTATTTACTACCGTTTGAACACCTTGATTTTGAAGTCTCCATAGTTTTTCTGTCGTAATTGACGCATCTTTTAAAGTCGGCTTGATTCTAAGGCGTGTACTTGATTTACCACATCGATCCTTGCTAATTCCTATTTCATCACTAACAATATTTTCATCAAAACATTCATATTTAGGTACGATGAGATTTGAAGAACCGATAACAGCTTGTTCGTCTTGAATTTTCCTCCATCTTGCCCCAACATTAATATCTGGTTTGCCGTAATGTTTATACATAAATTGTTCTACTTCTTTACATACGCAGTCGCTTATTAATGCATGAATTGATAGTTTTGTTTTATTGAAGATATCTTTAGCCGGGCTATGCTCTATTGATTCATTAATATCAGCATTAGAGTATTTTATTTCTCTGGTCTCATTTTGAGTTGCTTGTTTATTTTTTGTTATTGCTTGAGATTGGGTCACATAGTCAGAGCCTTTACGTTTAATTGCATGATCTGACATGTGTTCAGGGTCATCATTAGACGCTTTTCTAAAAGTTTTCACGGACGACTGCAATCTCTTGGAAGGGATTTTTTGCCTATCATTGACTAGACTCTCGGTCGTAAAATTTTTACTAATCCTAGGTTTGGTTTCGTTTATTTTAAATTTTATATTACATAGACACCTTTTAAGACCGTGGCTGCCAGACTTATTTTTTTTATGTTTTACTTTCGAGGGTTTCTTGCGACGACCAGGATCGTCAGATAAACGAAGTGCCTCCTGTAGAAGACAATTCTCACATAGGCAAGGCTTTTCACTTTGAAGAGGAATTTTGTGACGAACAGGTTCTTCAAACTGGCGAGGTTCTTCACTTATTAGTGGTCGAGGTCTAATGTTTAACGGTGCTGATAATAATCTTTTACGAAACAAGACCGATGATCTCCTCTTCAAATCAGATTTGTTTATTTTATTAAACGAATTTGATGATATTTTTTTATGGCAGGTCGGATATTTCTTTTTAACCGAACTTGTACATACAGTCGCTTTATTCGAATTAATCAGCTCTTTCCCTGGAGTAAAACTGAAAGGTAATTTTTTTTTTATTTTTCTGGTAACATTTGCAGGAAGTTTTTGTAACGGAATTTTATATTCTCTTGAATGTTGTACTTTATTTGATCTTTTCAAAGGGTAGGATTCTTCATTGAGCATAGGCTGTTCTGTATTTGATTCAGTTAAAGTATGCTTTATAATGCTTTGTTTTGCTCGTGAGTGATATTTTCGCCATTCGTGACCGGTTGTAAAAAATATTTTTTTCAGAATACTTGTACTAGATGCGCTTGAAGTGTCTCTTATAAGTGCGTTTTCTTCTAAAGGCAAACTGATTTTTCTTGATTTATATGAGAGTCTTTGTTTCAGCTTGGAACTTTGTACCTGGCGATTGCCAACTTTGTCCTTTAATTTGATTACGGTCTTATTAGGACCATTCGTATTTTCTTCGGAGGTATTTTTAATCGTTGATCTCACCTCTGGTTCTTTTTTTTGTAAAACTTTACAAACAGTTTCATTACTGTGTTTTATTTTTTTTGTTGTTTTTAATAGTTCATTTGATTCCTTTTTTTTAATAGTATTAGAAGCTAATTTAGTTTCTTTTACTATTTTACTCCCCCCTTCGCCAATATTCTCCAAATATGGAGATGGATAGGCTTTAGCCCTCTTAAGTTTATGGTATGATTTTCTAAATTTGCCATTATTAATAGACGTCAATTTAAGGTCATTCAAAGGTGTATAAAGACGATCACGTTTAACGATTGATTTTGCGGGACCAACCTTCTCGAGTAGTTCCCTGTTTTTCACAATTTTTTCTTTTTTGAAACAAGCACACGTGCAGGGGTCAGATTTATTTTTCTTAGCTTCACCAGTTTCTTGTTTAGAAACGAAACTGGACCTTGAAGAAATATTCCCACCAGCGTATACTAGTCTGTTTCTTCGACCTTTCTGAACGTTATCGTGGAGTCGAAATTTCGAACTACATGTGTCACAACAACTGCAACATTCACTTAATTTTCTCAATCCCAGAACAGCATCCTTGTCTACTAGATCCACCAAAGCAAAAATATCACTGCTCTTCTTAGCCTTCACAAAAGTCTTGCTTATTTCTCTAGACGATTGTGTTGTTTTTAAATCAGCTGTGCTACTTTCATTGCTGGAGAGTAATTGACTTCTGAGGGCATCATATAATGCTCTTGTTTTGTTTAATTTATCCAATAGATTACTTTCTCTTAAATGAACGTAATACTTACCTGTCAATAATTTATTAATTTTAGATCCTTGAACCAGCAATCGCTTTAATATTTGACGATCTGATTCACTCCTGGAATCGCAGGAAGTCCAAGAGCAACTGTTGACGTTGAGCGAGTCTCCTTGTAATGGCTTCATTGTCGTATTGCTTTTTCTGCCGGTTTAGTCAAACCCATTTAAACAACAGAGGTGCAATCTTTTATTTTTTACGAATACAATTTGAAATAAACAGTGTAAAAGAACTTCGTATAACTCCGTCACAACATAATTTATCTGAAATGACAACGAAGCAATATCAATTTTACCTAATCGTTTCTGTTTTAATTTATTAACTTTTTTAATCATATAGGCTGTATAGTAATTGGGCACAATTCGATCTTCGAAAATTTAAAATAGAAGCCCACTGGCAACGGGAACAGGGTCCAAGCTAATCAGGGTCAAAGATCCAGAGATACAGAGAGAGAGAGAGAGAGAGAGAAACTTTCTAACAATACAAGCCGTGTGCAGAAGTATATTCGAAACCTTCCAGCTACTTACTTACCTACCTATTAGAGACTCTTGAAGATGTTGAATCGTAGCTATAATATTATATTGGCTAACACGACTATAGGTACAGTAATCTCTCTCGAATCCACACCTCACATATCGACAACCTTGTCATCCAAGCTGAGATACAAGCAAATTAACTATCTACCTACCTATGTAAAGTGAGGTGTGTGGGTACAGTTTAGGATCGATACCAAATTATTCACTAGTTTTTTTTTTTCTTTGTTTTTTTTTTGCAAACAAATAATTCTTATCATATACATCATCCGACCCTCGAAAAGGGTTTCTTTCAGCTATTCGGGACATGAACTGAAATTTAATAAAAAAGATATTAACATTTTAACCTGGGATTTTAAGCTATGTTCTATTAATTTTATTTTAGTTCACTTTTAGCTTTGCCTAAAAAATGTTCGTTTCTCCGAGCTCAAAAGCGGATTGATAAAAACGTAAATTTTATGTAATATTAGTATTTTACTGTTCAACTGAAAAATATAACAACACGAAACATACACGTCTCACAAATCATTTAAAAGTTCTGCTATTTCGCGGCACGTCCTGCCTAAATCGAGACATCTGGTCCCACCCTGTCTTATCCCAGTTAGGTATAAAGTTCTATTAAGATGAATAAAATGGCAGAAGCGACGGCCATCAGATTGACATGGAGCAAGGTCTAGCGTGATTATTGTGAACGCGCTCTGCCTCAGCTAGTCCCACTTAGATCTTATGTAGATGAGGAAGTTGCAGTAAACCGGTGAAGAATCAAACAAGCTTTTAACAAGAATCATTTTTTCATAGCAATTTTTTATAGCTTGGTATGGTTTGGCCTAAGAGCCCAAACTCGATAGGGCTGTGTCGTTTAACTACCAAGTTCCTATAGCCACCTTCTGGTTCCATCAGATCAGTTCCATGTCATAATAATTTTGGATTGTCATTTGATTTAGACATGCACGCAAAATCTGAGCTTACTCGGTAACCGGAAAGCTAATTTGCAAGATTTGATTATAGACAAACATTGGGACAGGTGAAACTAAATAATAGCTTGTAAAAAATATCGAGGTAGCCTGTTTTTGGGTTGTAGAGATCAGATGGTGCAGGTGCTCCTAGTAAAATACTAGTAATTAGTAATTATCTGCAGCCGGTTCGTTTAAAGTCCGGCAACAGTTAGGAATATGGATTAAAAAAAAACCTAATTAACAATCGGTTTGCTTTTTCATCAAATTCTTTCAGTCCTATTTGCGTGATTGTAGCACTAACATCCAAACATAATACCTAGGTAAACTTTCGCATCTTTAAAATCATAGTTTATCTAGATGTTTAAAGGTAGAGTTTACCTATGTTTAAGACTATAATAGTTTTAGTAAGCAGCAAGTTTCATCTAAACTAAGTATTTTCAACTGATAAGATAAAATTGATTTGGAAACACATACTGATCCAAAACATAGGTACCATAATTAGATAGGTACATGAATGATGATGATGATGAAGAATGTTCCGAACGCAGTAATGCACTACGCAGGCCCAGTGCAGGTTGGTGAAAGTCTCACGTCTTCACATTTTTGGTTCTAAGACATACCAGACTTCCTTGCGATGTTTTCCTTGACGTTTTAAGAGCTCATCTGATTACGAATATTGTTAGTAAGCTGGAACTACATTAGACCAACCAACGCACACGTGGAAAACGCCTGATTTGTTCGTAGAACGACGTCGCGTAGCGTGGATCTAGTGGTAACTCTACAAGTCTAGTTTCTATATATAATGTATGGAGGCCGATCGGCGTACGTGGCAAACGTGTGCGCAGTGTAGTTCTTTCGTTACTTTTCTTTGCGTGTGATATGTACGACACGACACCAAACGGCACTTCCGGCTTATAAAGTAACCATTTTTATCCCGGAACTGCTGTTTGGCGTCACAGTTGCTTGTGCGATAGCTGAGTGTAGGACCTTCGGGTCCGATTACTATATCGGGCTAAAAATTAATGGATTACTTCATTAGGTATTCCTCAATAGCAGCCCGGAGTATAGAAGTTGACGGTGTGTGCTTAGGCAAGCCTGTGAGAGCTGCTTGTTCTCTCTCCGATTTTGTCAAATTGTCAACCCATTGGACTATGAGAGTGAGGAAACAAAGAGTGCACCTGAGTTAGCACAAATAGTTGCGCACAATAATATGGCTCCTAAGTAGTCTCCACTGAGATGACCCACTGTGAGCAGCATTCAGACTAGACTATTACCCCGAAGAGATGAGCAAATTCCGAGGCCTATTCTGCAGGAAACCTGGTTATTTCGGAACAAAAGTTGCCAATTATACAGGCTACACAGCGACGGTGAAGATTTCTATCGACGACAAAATACTTAGGTACCTATTTGTAGTCCGGTTCAGTATTTCGACAGATTATGTATAAGTAAGACGACCCATTGACCAGTAGGTAATTTAGGTAATAAATAACTTTACCTCTAGATATTTCAAGATATTAGTTCTACGCGTTAGGTTCGGCCTGGCGTCTCTATTATTTTTATTTCGTTTACTTTTAGTTGCATTATCTTCAACAGTTATTATTACTTACAAATTTAGAACAATAGGTTTCACCGGGCCACCATTAGGTCAGGGATTTCAATATTGTCAACTATTTCAACACATTTTTACATGATTTACTCCCAAACATGATAACGGATATCGTCTACCAGAACTAACGATAAAATTACCTACTCAAACGATTTACATCTAATCGTTGGTGTTATATAAAATAAAAATTTTGAAATTATCACCGCATCATGGGTAAAAAATTGACACAAATGCCAAATTGACAAAGTCAGTATTTTGAAAAATTTAAGAATAATATATTCATTCTGACAGCGAACAGCTAGTCTCCCATTCAGTTCTACACAGATTTAGGTTCTAATCGGTAGGTAAAAATCCTAAGTTTATTCTGCTGTAAACTTCTGGTAGAGCAGATAGGTAGAGCACATTTGCGGACATTGCGAAGATATAATTTACATAGGTATACTGTTAAAATTTATGAAAATATTGAATCACGCTTCTAAATACTTTATCTATGAGATTGGAAAGGGAACTTACGAAGTGAATTTACTATCTTGTACTATTGTTGTACCTACTTGCTACTTGTTTTATTTTGTTGCAAACATGCAACAACACAAATCAGCCCTTATAACGATCTACTGACCGAATTATTAGTGGATGCCGTTTTTACTATAAGTACAAAATGATGACAGCAATCGGCAAGGATCCCGTGGAACTAAAGAAGTATTACAAACTTATCGCCGGTAAATCACAACTTTAGGTAGGTACCAATTACCGGCAAAACTTAGTTTGAAAACAAATTTACAGATGCCTACATCGCTGTTTACATCAAGTTCAAATCGACGCATCCAAAGGCAGCATTTAGGTATTCATCAGAGGTTAGTGACTTGCGACTTGCGAGACACCTGCGTGACAGGTTGCATGAAGTCAACGGAAAAACTTACCGAAGTTCCAGAAGTAACAGCCTCCAAAAGTTCCAACTTACAAATATATTTATACACACACCAAACACAGCACAATTACATTCACAAACATAGCACTTAAAAAGTAAGTGAGAAATAAGTTATCCGCGAGTTTTAAACAGCCACTGCACCGAACAATAACCGACTCACACACTCGGAAAGCAAAAGCAAACTAAGCTGAGCGAACACCGAGCAAACGCGCTCAAACTTAGAACCCTACAAAAAAACGAACTTTTGAATGGTGCAGGTGTCTCCCTCTAACAAAAGTGATACAAAACTTGATATTCGTTCCCTCTATGCTCAAGAGATGGCAGTAGTACAGTAGTCAGTTTTAATAATGCTTTTCCAGTTACCTAATAGAGGGCGCTTCTCACAAGCTAAAACTAAATGGAACTTGAGATCGTGGCGTGGCAACAACGGCAATACAATGCGTTCCAAATGAGAATAGGATCGCCCGCCATGTTGTGACATCACGATTTACTTTCAAATCGAGGAAAAAAATTGTTAAATATTAATTAATTTACGAAAAATTAATTAAATAAATAATGTTATCTAATTAATTTATGAACTGTAAACGAAAAAAGTTTATTCAGAATCCAGTTCTTCAATTTTACTCATCTCCGAGTTCTTCAATTTTGCCAAAAATTTTTTGATTTGATAGTAGGTACGACGAGACGTCAAAACATAGGAATCGTTTCTGTTCTCATTTGGAACGCATAGTACATTTATAAGCAAAAGTTCTCTCCAGGGAAGATTGTCTAATCATAATTTTAATAAAATTATTGTGTTACAAAAACAAACAAATCAATTTAATTTACAAAGGCCACAAAGACTTTGAAGGATGGGAAGTTCAGAACAGCAATTCCTTTGAGCCTGTTTTCCACAAAACATGAAAATTTATAATTGTCAAGTTCAGTACTCAGGCACAAAATAAATAAGAGTTGAATTTTATTGAATCATAGTAGAACTTTTATGAATTTTGAAAAAAAGAATATATATTTAAAAAAAAGTAATATTTATGTAATTCCATTCATCTAATTTCAGAGATGAATAAAATACATTCCCTTACAGGAAATAATGCATTAAAAAAAATCAGGCAGCAAATATCAGACTTACATATATTTTTACTTATACATTATATTTTTACACATTCTTAAAAATTTAAATTTAATAGATACTTTAAATACATTTGTAGGCATTTCACGTACTTCAAAGTACAATAGCTAAAAATTAACAATTAACAATTTCACCTTAACCTTCATGAAACCCCAAGCGAACGCCGGCGTTCGCGCACCTATTGTCTTTCTTTTGTGTCTGTAATTTCCACGATTTAAAGGTTAATACCTCCATTCATTCCTAAGATAAAGAGTCTTGACCGAAAGACATTGAAGTCATTGAATAACTGTTTTACTGCTTGCATTGGATTAGACTGATGATTGTTTTTATGTACTATTCATCAGGGTTGTGTCTGTGACTGGATACTCCCATCTTTTTAGCTCTTCAATCCCCACACATGAAAGAAGAGCTCATGATGGAATATTTGGTTGCGGATTTGTGACCCTGGCAGAATAAATGCAAGAGTGGTCAAAAATTTTTTTTACTTCAGAACTCAAAAAGTACCATTTAAAATTAAGATTTAACATCATCTTCAGATTCAGTTTCAGATTCACTCGGAGGCCACATTTCCCGATCATCCTTCTCATTTCTAGCTGACTCCAAATATTTTTCTTGAGCTTCTAACACACTCTTGCTATCAGAACATGCTGCATACAGCTCCAGAGCCTCAGAATTAAGTTCTAAGAAAGAATGGCCCCATGAAAACTTTGACAAATAATATTTAGCTTCTTTTTTGTGTCCCGTGATGACCATAGCAGCTGCTAAGGCTTCCACACAACTCAACTGGTACGGTTTTCCATAATTTATAGGATTTGCAGCTACTAAAAACGGTAATAATCTTGGATTTGGTGATTTCATTCTGTCAAATGGAGTTTCCTCAATTTTAGCCCAAGAGCAATCTATTACAGCTAGTCCAAATTTTTCTATTATGTCCTTGTCATTCGGGCTGACGCACTGCTTGCCAACTGGTGATAAAACAAGACCACGAAATTGCTGACCAAGTTTTAAATTCTTGATTAGGTTATGACGCGAAAGTTTTCTGCCAGAACACTTCTTTGGATCGCAGTGGTTCAAGTCCCACATGCTAACAGGAAACTCAGGAGCAACGCCTTCGCCATCAGAGTCACTGCCATCAGAATTATTTTCTTCTGAGGATTCTAAACTCAAAACGTTCAATCGTTCTGCATACTCTCGTTTCACATGATGATTTGAGCGTTTGCCGTGTACATGGCCCTTCTTTCCTGGTGCCATTATTATTCACAGCGAACTAACTAAAGTTATTTCACTCAAAACAATAGTAATTTATAACAGAAAAAATAAACTCATTCGGCAACACTCAGAAACAAACATAACCTTCAAATAATTGGAAATTACAGCTGACCTGACATTTGACAGTGACAGTAAGAGGGTAGCCAGATTCTATTTAGTGTGACCGTTTTAAAAAAATAAATCGACTTAAGCTATAAGTTGTAAGTACAAAAAAAAAATGAATGCAGATTTATACTAAACTTAAATAATTGGAAAATAACTCAAATAAAGTACTTAATTTCAATTTAAATTTTGTGATTTATATAAGATTTTGTAGAATTATCAGGATTTTGCTGAAGCTTCAGATCTATATTTCTTCTCGTAATTACTTTTCAACAATAAACGCATACAACGAGAAAATGTAAAAAAATAACACACAACAAATCTGTGCCTGCCTTTTTTATTATCATAGCTCGGATAAAAGCAAAACTAGGTGAATGTTTTTTTTTTTATATTGGAAATGTCATGCAAAGTAGGTATATTAATATAACTTGTTTTAATTATTAAATTCTATGGATACTTATTTTTACAAATGTTGGTCCTATGATAAGTTAAGGTGGGAACTAAACAAAAAATTAATAAATACTGAACTTACACACTATACTATACACTGAAAAAAATTTAGAATAAAAACATAAAAAAAATACAATCAACTTCAATATGCAGACGACTTAGTGCTCCTGGGCCCGACTGAAGGATCTGTCAGAGAAATGCTGAAGGTCTGCGAGAAGTATGCTGCCTTGTACGGCCTTGTGTACACCGTACGCAAGTGCGAATACATGGTCTTTAAGGCCACCGGTAAGTGTCCTAATCAAGAACATAGCTTCTTGTTAAATGGAAAAAGAATAAATAAATTCTATCAATTTAAAGACTTGGGCATATATTTACCGACGACCTTGAAGATAATGTAGACATTGCCTTACGTTCCCAGTAGGGCAATGGCGGTTTGAGGTAACATGTTGATCCATAGATTCTCTTCTTGTACGAGCCAACTCAAAACCTGATACAGACCCTGACAGTACGCCTTGAGCCGTCACCCTGTTCAAGGCGTATTTTCAGGGTCTGTGTGCGGGGGGTCTATGGGTAAACTACACCAAAAGATCGCTATCGTATCCAATACAACAATGTTTTTGGGATGCTGTTGAAACTGCCCTATTTCTGAGATATTTTCTCAGAATCAAACTGACGGCTTCCATGCAGTGATTCGCAAGAAAATCGCATCACTGATGCAAAGAACGTGAGTCAGTAGCAATAGCATCTTGAAAACCGTGTTTAAGAGTCCTTACATTCCCATTCCTTTTCTCAGGTACTATGTGGAAAGAATGGTCAGGCAGTTTTTACTCCTTGCCATATCATTTTCTGTACATCTTGCTTCAAGCACCCACTTTACTGCTTGTGTTTACCTACCCATGATTAAGTAATTATTGTTAAAAAATAAATCTCTGTTACAAAATACTGACAATTGCAATCACAAACTTTAAACTGCTCTTGACGACTGAAAAATGTTGCCATTTTGATTTAAAATAAACTGTTACAAAAAATCTCTTTTTTTGCGATTCGCAAAATCTTTATAACTCAATTCGCGAATTAATTTTTTTTTCATAGGTTACTTTGTACGGAACCCTCAGTGCATGAATCCGACTCGCACTTGCCCAGTTTTTTTTTACTTTGAAGTCACCTTGTTTTGGACTTATTTCTAAACAATAGTTGGCAACCCTGGTGGTTAGCATGTGTGACATTTGACTGCGCTGGCCCTGCGTTCCGAGTTTTATAATTTTGCGAGTCAACAATTCGCTAATGGAGAGAACCGGAACGAATGTTGTTTGCGAATTGCGTGTCTAAATATAATATGAATGATTGAAGCCACATTTTCATGAGTAAAACATAAATAATGACGGTGCTGCGTGGCGAATCGTACATAGATATATTCATAAAGCGTATTCCCTTTAAAATATTTTAAAGTAACTGGGCTGCGAATTGTCACAATATATTAATGCCATTTTTTTAACGTTAACACCTATTTATTCCCAATTAGGTATTTTTTATAACATGTTCTAATAAAACACTCAAAAAATATGTTGCTCATAAAACCTATGTATAAAAACTGTTGGCCGCGTAATTAAATTACGAAGCCCGTCATAAAAATAAAAAAGAGTTCTACTGTCAATCATTTACTAATCAAAATATTAGGTTAGATACCTAGATTTTATTGAGATTTAGTTTAATAATTAATTCAAGATTGATTTTACGCGCGGCAGAATGAGCAGTGCCTCAATGGCGGGTAAGTTTGAAAAGGAATATTCACATCTTTTTATTTTGCGGTCGGATAGATTTAATCATAGATATTTAAATGGTGACTGAATTTGAATTTTACTTTGTGTAACATAAATTATTCAAATAGACTTTTATATTTATAGACACCTCGTTTGTGTAAATTCGAGTAAGCAATTTAGGTAAATTAACAAAATTAGTGTACTATCAAAATATTTTTTGATCACTTTTGACTTCGATCATAGTTGTGTTATTAGTACGGAAAGTATCCACCCTTAGGTTATTGAAGCCTCCACGGTCCGGACTAAGCATTTTGCGTCGTTGTTTATACCGCGTACATCAAAAGACTGGAATAATTTGCCTGCTGTGGTCTTCCCGTCAAATTATAATTTAGGTGACTTCAAGGCGAGTGAATAGCCTCTTATTTCATTAAACTCCAAGCAAACGCCGGCGTTCGCGCACACCTTTCAATCGTAGTAATTAGAGACACAATAGAAAGACAATGGGTGCGCTAATGCAGGCGTTCGCTTGGGGTTTAATGACACAACGATTGCATAGTGATGCAATCATAGAAATCTCCTTTCTTATATCTATGGACGCAATCGTTGATAATGAGGGCAGTGGCTTACCATCAGGTGGGATCACAGTTAAACAAGTTTATATCAATTAAAAAAAAAAATAGTACCTATGCAAGTTTAGAATCCGCAAAGACGCAAGTCTATCAAAACCGTAATCTTTTTTTATCTTCCTATCAAGCGTAGTTAAACACCGGTCATTAAATTGGCTATAAAACATTAGTTTTAGTACATTATATGCGGAACCCGAAACGCGTGTCTAGTATTTCTATGTAAAGAATCTATGTACAAAATTTCATAACTTTTCTTCTTCCTGTGCCCTTACCCCATATTACTTGGGGTCGGCGCAAAATTTCATAACTGTATCATGAAACTGTATCAGCAAAAATACATAGTCACCGGGCCATCCAGGCGACTGAGAGGTGGTTTTGCACTTGCGCCCATCGCTATGCTGTCGCCTAATACCCGCTATGACCTGTCATATCCTATGTTGTACTTAGTGCCGGTGCAGATGGTGTCCAACCTTAAATATTTTTGGGAAAATAATAAACAATATAACATGATGAAACTATTGGAATCTATTCAGTTACTGATTCTCAACAAATGATATTCAGGTTTCGCATAAGCTAAAAATAATTCTGTATAATATCTAAACGTTCACCGCAATTACCTATTTTATACGACTAGGTAAGTTAATAAACGACAGATTGAAGCAGATGTTACAGTTGCCATCACGGATCTTGAGCGATTGCGCAGAAGTTAAATTCGGTCTCTTTAGTGGTGCGAAATGATGCGCGGGGGCGGGGAGTGTCAGTGATTGGCGCGCCGTGCCATCACGTCATAGACGTCACTCCTAATTCGTTCCCTGCGTTGCTGCATGTATCAACGAAGACGATTGGTTCACCAATGTATGGAATTCGCAAAGCGATCCCCACTCTGACGCCGAGCGCTCAAGATCCGTTTTGGCAATTGTATTTCTTCGTAGCTTCTAAAAGTTCTTCTTTTTCCTTTACTAGTTTCTGCCACTGTCTTGGCTGCGCGAAATTAGTAACTTTAGGCTAATCACATAGGTCACTCGGTGATAAAGTTGCTTTCTATGAAAGAATTGTTTATAAATATAGGTACAGTATTTTTTGAGTTCATTACAGATGAAAATATAAACATGGAAATCTTTGTAGTATTAGTCATCATCATCATCACATTTCAGCCGACATACACGTCCACTGTTGGACATAGGCCTCCCCCAAGCGTCACCACAACGAATGTTCCTGTGCGTCTCGTATCCATCGGTTTCCCGCAACCTTTACCAGGTCATCGGTCCACCTTGTAGGAGGCCTTCCAACGCTTCGTTTTTCGGTCCGCGGTCGCCACTCCGGAAGCTTTTGGCCCCAACGGCTATCTGTTCTGCGAGCAATGTGCCCTGCCCATTGCCACTTAAGTTTGACAATTCTTCGTGCTATGTCCGCAACCTTAGTTCTGCGGATATCTTCATTTTTTATTCGATCACGCAAGAAAACCCCGAGCATAGCCCGTTTCCATTGCTCTTTGGGTGACTTTAAGCCTTCTGATGAGGCCCATTGTGAGCGACCACCAGTATTACCTATAAACAAAATAACATTGGATAGGTAGATAAGTATTACGTATTACAATAGTGACTTTCTCATCACCTCTCACGGTTCAATAGCCCGTTTATCTGTGTATCCATGGTGAATTATCATTGTTTTTTTAGCCGAAAAGTGTCTACTACGCTGTATGTAGGCCTTTTTCAATTTCAGTACTTACTCATATTCATAGTTACACCACGCGCGTTTTTGGTTTCTAAGAGTACCAGAAGGTAGTAAGTACCTAACCGAAGTCACTCAGCATCACACATCAGGTTGGTAAGTTATGTGTTGTCAGTATCGGTTTTCCTGTCATCATCAGCTGCCTCTTTGAAGCTTCAGTCATACATAATCAGCCTATTAATGTTCCCATTGCTGGGACTCAGGCTTCCTCTCTCTAGGAGGGAATGGGCCGTAACCCACCACGCGGGCCCAGTGCAGGTTGGTTAATGTCACATGTCTACAACAAGCCGGTTCCCTCACGATGTTTTCCTTCAACGTTTTGAGAGCAGTGGTGATGAAAGAATTTCCACAAAAAAATAGCTTCAGTCTCTCGACCGAAAAGCTGTGTTAAAGGGTATCGAACGCAAATCTACTGTGTTGGAAGAAAAGAGCATCTGTGACTTTAGGGTACCCTCGTTCTCCCTCTAGTCTCTCCCTCGAGAGAGAGTGGCATATAGGGTCTATCTATATGCGTCTCTACGTAAACGCAACTGTAAAATGGTACTGCGACTTTTATTTGAGTCAACGACGGTCCCGCGCATTTCAGAGGCCCTGCGCGTTGGAGAGGATCCTGCACTTGAACTAGTTATAAATACAGCTGATTTATTTGAATGTGATAGCCAACTTGCATCGGATTTTCCTCCAAGTAAAACCTCCATTAACGTAAACGTTTTTGCATAAGCCATGTTACTTTTTGTTGTACAATTAAGTTTATTCTATTCTTTTCACAAACCTAACCCAATCTTAAAAACTGCGGGGTTATTGATATCCATTGTAATTTACAAATATTAAAATATGTAGTTCGATTAGAACTGTAGTGAAAATAAAGCTACAGGCCTTGCGCTGGCTTAAACCACCACTGATGATGGCAGCTTTGTAGCTCATAATAAGAGCAAATAATCATCCTTGTTTCCAATTGTCGAAATCCATGGGCTTGCATGTCCCAGCTACCAAGAAAAACAAAGGCTCTTTTACGTACTAACTTTACATTATGTAAGTTGCAAAGAAAAAGAGGTAGGAAGGAAGGAAATGGCATACATTTCCCCTTCAAGGAACCCCCACTGCGGTGATGCAGATGTCTTGGAGGTCGTACCCTAGATACGTCTGACAGGTAAATTATGCATGAAGTGGCCTGTCCTTGGACACGTATGTACTTGTCCACAGACACCGATCGATAAAATAAAGCATAAAGTATCATACCATAAACCATAATTACCAATTGCGTGTCTCTAAATGGTCGTGGAGGTATAGAATCACAAATTGCTGTCTTTTTTTTTCAAAGACAAAGTTGATGGATGATTTGGGTAATGTTTTGTTAGCTTGATAAGGAACTCTTTATATAATTTGTTACATTGCGTCGTCATTTCCAATATTATGTAAAGATATCGTGTTTTCTTTTTGATGTTGTTATTGCGTTGTTTGGAGAATAATGTCGTTATTGAAATTATGTTATTAGAGACAACAAATGTTTAGCAGACTGTAGAGGATGTTCATTTGTTGAAAGATAGGGTTATGTTAGGTAGGTACCTACTGCTTTTTTAAGGTGGGAAATCATCCAATGACTTCTGGGAATATCAGACTTTTACAGACCACACACCTATACTTATTCCTTCTTTGCCCTTTGCGTTCCAGGACCACGGGTCTCTCACGGGTCCACGGGTTTCTTTCGGAAATAAACCCAGAACCCCAGTAGGGCATATCTTTGAGGTGCGCGTGGAACACTACGCACCGTCGACGACGGAGGGCCGGACGGCGAGCTATCAATTGCTCGTCGTCCAAGCCCACGCCTACGGTGGCTCACGCTTTCGGCAGCCTCCTTCGCCAGCATACTGCTTCGCAGAAGAAGGCGGCCGCCTACCATTCTCTGCTAAGTGTTGGTCCGTGGACCTTACTAGGGCCCGGTGTGACAGGACATCAGTGTAATTTTAGATCTGAATATAGGGCGCTCGAGCCCCGGTATGAAGGCTAGAAGGAACGGGGTGGGTCTTTTAGTCAGTAAGAGTCTGACACTATCTTCCGCTCCGCCCAAGAGCGGGGATGTCAATGCATGGTTTTTCCTAACATAAAAAAAAAAGATCTGAATATGAATATATTTTACCTATTGTTAACATATGTATGCCTGCTTGGTTACTGAAAAAATTGGGCTTGTAGTTTTATACACAACGAAGTTATAGGTGGTCGAAAATTGGCTTGAACGGTTTCGAAAAAAGGATGATACGGCCGCGGGCCGCATTTTGGCTCGCCTTAGCAGGGGCACTGCTGTGTCCCCTAACATGTTGTGGCCAGATCTTAGAAATTGATCACTTTATGATATGGCTAAGTAAAACTGGCCAGATCGTTTTAATCGTTAAAGTTTGATGATATGTCAATCCTCGTTTGGCCTAATTTCTTTAGACCTCCTAATTTCTTTCTACATCAATGATATGGCCAATTTTATGTAACATATGGTGTGTATATCACAACACAATATATGTAACATATTACCTACCTACTGCAGTAACCATGCAGTCTTTATTCTCCAAATAAGGAACAAGGACATCTCACGTTCTGCGTCATTCCATCTTCTCATCTCGCCTGAAGCACATGTTGCGTTTACGTGCTTTAAAAAATAAAATACATATTTATAATAAAATAATATAACATACCGTGTCGTTTCACGTACATAATTACAGACAATTTGATTGGTAGTGATCGATTTTGTCGCTTGACAAGGAGTCGGCAACAGCCATAGGCATTATATTGTCACGGTTGGACGGAGCTGGCTGTATGCTATTGTGCCTTTGCCTCACTTTCAACAAACACTAGAAGTTGTTAGGTGAGTCTATTGAAAGTTTTATTTTGATTCTGTATTTGATTTGATTTTTTTTAATGACGTTTGCATTAAATTCTATTAAAATAAATTCTACTTAATATCTTTGGTGATAAAATAACATTTTGTTTTTGTGAATTCATCCCTGTTTGATGATATTTAATGGTGATACGTGTCCATTTTCAATAAAGTTGCCAACATAAACAAAAACTATTTTGGCGCGAAACTTCCTACTGTTCAAGTAAGATAAATATAAACTTGTTAGTAAACAAAGCGTTATTTACTAATACTAGCTTTTACCCACGGTTTCACCTGGGTGAAAAAAATCCTTAAGCCTATGTCTGTATGTACGTCTCCAGGGTCCCAACTATCTCTGTACCAAAATTCATCGAAATCGGGTTTGCCATTTAGGCGTGAAGACGCCTAAGTAAGTGTGATAATAGTGTGTACAGAACTAAAAATTATAGCCTAGATTTTTAATTAACCTGGCCATTATTTTTTGTTAAAAATCCGGCTCGTACTCCGCTCGTGCTCGGCTCCTCGAGCGTAGACCCCACCTCAACGCTTCGACTCTGTACCAGTGTGAGTTGAGCCTTAGAATAACACTATAGACGTGAACTAGGTATTGGTAAGTGTCATGATTGACAACACAGATGTGACTCAGAAGTGAACTCAATCAATCAATCCGGAGGAATCGGGAGCATCGGTTTGATTGACGGCTCACTTTATACCTTTAGAGGTTATAGTACTCTGTGCCTTTAGAGGTAGTTATAGTTATAGGATCATAGAATAGACCAGCTGTTTTGCTTCATTCTTTTTAATTTTTTTTCGGCTTGGATACGAAGTACTTTAAGCCATGTCTTGGTATGAATAAATAATTATTTTATCATTAGCATATGGATGTACTTACATATTATTATTGTATCTACTGTCTTTGTAAAAGGTATTTGTCAGAAAATGTATCAAGTCAATCTTCTCGACAAACTTCGGTGAGGTAGTCTCTAGTCTCTACTTACAATAAAAATCTCAGCTCCATTTTACCGAGGTCTCGCTTGTTTCAATAATTCCACATATTGTCCAGTTCCGGACACTTAGATACTTAATTACACCAATTTTACATCACAATAACAACTGAACTTCACTCGAAGATCGCCAAAATATCCTTTCATGCTTCAATTGTTTAATCTAGGTTGATAAAATGGTTGGAATCGTAGATTAGTCTAGACTTTACAGCGTTTTAAATTCTAATCGCCTAGATTGTTCGCGGGCGATGAAAACAAGCCAAGTAGTATTAGTCAGACAAACTAATTTGTCAGCGTAGGTTTACCGGTGACTCACTTTGTACATAATGTAACAATGACTTGAATTTTATGGTGATTGACGTAAAAACATATGCTCAGGTAAGGCCCTGCGCTCAATTGAGGCAAGACTGTCTTAGACAGACTTGGCTACGACGTCGCAGACACGACTGCGACGTGTGCGACAATACTGTTTTATCTACGACACGGCGCTAGGACTGTTGATAAAATAACGATATATCGAAATATCGATATTATTGTTTAAAAATATTGATATTTATTACTAATACTTTTTTTGACGATATATCGATAGAAGATTGAAACGTAGATATCGAAACTTGACACTTAAAAAAAAAAATTTTTTTTTTCCTGCCATCTATTTAAAACTCAACATTATCGTAAATATAATCTACTGTACTTAATTTACACTATATTTTATTTTTCCTGTTATAGTTAATTTATTTGCTACTTCTGTAGCATCTGAACGAATTACTTCTACAATCAATCTCTTAGTGCCTAATTAAATCGCAGTACAGTACAGAGCTGAACTTAATAAAACATGGATTTTTAAAAACTCTTGAGAAATATTTGTACGCATATTTTTTTTAATTTAAGAATTATTACTAATAACACCACATTTTCATGATAAACTGAGTAAATTATTTTTGAGGCGACTGACGATTGTTTTTTAAGACAAAGCCGATAAATTAAATTCGAAAAAAAAAACGATATTTCGATTTATCGAAATTTTATCAACATACTTAGCGCCCGGTGTCGTAGATAAAACAGTCTTGTCGCAGACGTCGTAGACAAATCTGTCTAAGACTAAGTCTCAAGTGTGCGCAGGCCCTAAATAGGTAAATAAACAACGCCATTAGCTTATGAGTGAGTTCTGATTGTTTGTATATTTTTTTTGTCAAATAACCGAAAAAAATATTAGAATAGACGAAATAATCATACTGTAGCGAAATATAGTAGGTAAAATGATTAATTTGGTATGGAAGTTTGTTGTGCTTATTTTATTTTTCAATTATGTGTATTCGCGTTTAACCACTATCTCACCTGATTGTAAGCGATGATGTGGCCGACGATGGAATACGCTTGCTTAGAAGTAACTATTCACTCTTGACAACACTCCTTAATGTAAAGCTATCAGGATCTTTAGCTTTACACGCTATGAGTGTGTTCCCAAAGCGTTTTATGAGTATGGGTGGAAGGATGGATAATTAACAAAGGAAAGAAAATGCCTACATTTAATTAGTTGACGATGCTATATCAAAGGGTCTACAATGCGCTGTTGTAACGCATGCTACGCTCAAAACCCAAGTCGTAAATTCAACCAGTTGGCCTCGGTGAGGCTTAGGAAACCGGCACTGTCCACAAGTCTGACGTACGACGAATGTGTCCGGTCTAGCCTCATTTATGCATGGCAGCATTCTTAGCGACACCGACAGTATTCTAGGCCAGTAGTTATATGAATCAGCTGAAAAAACCACAGAGCTTGAAATCATTGCGACGGCAGAGATCAGAGACTCCAATTCTTATTTTCGTGCACTCGAAAGCATTAGTTTGGCTGTCATAGCCATAACAGTCAACATGTTTACTAGCTGCCATTTTCTATGAGTAGTCGCACACTGAAAACGCATTGACAGACAGCTTACCTAGCGCTTTTCGTGTACCAGTGCGACCTGTTACGAACATTTTAGTATGTTGGTTTTACTTTACAATTTGCCAGGTAACTTGCTAGGCTCGACTGTCATAAAAAAACTCCACCCGCTTTGGCCGAAGTCAGTGGGAGTGTCAGTCTTTTACTGACTAAACCCACCTGTGCTTCTTTTGTTGCCCTGTGCTTTCTAGGGCCGCGGTAACTCGTTAGAACAAATTCAAGGGACATTAATTGACAAGGTTTGTATCAAAAGTGTTTGACTAGGCTGTTTCTACCTATTGCCAACGAGTAGGGCCGGATCAGTCAAGAGTAGAACATGCGACGGGTCTTACGCATAGGAGTAACTTCGGTTTAGAAGCGACAAATTAAAAATAAGACAAGAAAGAAGTGTACTATAAGAAATTTTACCAATTCTGGATTTTAAACAATGTAGGCTGTGACTGGCAATGTAACTGCCTTTAAATAGACTCGTCGGTACCTATGAGCCACATGGCCGGTTTTTAAATGTGTTACAGGAGTTTTAATTCGTTATCTTTAAATAATTCTTCTGCACCCCAGTGGCAAGCTCAGGAGTGACAGATGGGAATAAAGGTTTGATTAATAGGGATCCATAATATGGATCCCTATTAATCTATTATATATCGCAATAGATCCCTATGGATCTATATTATAGATCCTTAGGGATCTATTGCAATTGGGTTTTTTTTTAAATATCGAGTTTCAGGCAGGACAACGGTCTGCCGGGATCGCTTGTAATTTATGAAGATTTAAGAGGCCCCTAGTAGAAATTATTGCAGGCCTCACGCCAATGTGACTCTTCAAAGCTCTATGTAAAAACACACCTTCAGTTCTTCATTTAAATGTCCCGCAGTAGGTGTGCCTCATTTTATAGGACAGTATAATTATGTCGATAATTTGAGTTCTTTTGTTGACCGTGCCTAATCTATTGGGATTACTACCCATAACATGTAGTAATGGTCATAGATACCTACTTGGTAATTACTATAATGAAAGTCGTTAAGATCGACTCGATTTCAATGCTTTCATTTTGTATGTTATGATGTGTATCTAAAGGTACTTAGGTAGCTACTTTAATCTTTCCTATGCCGTAATTAGAGACACAATTAAAAAGTTATTGTGTCTCGCGTGGATCCACGTTACGGACACAGAAAGGGTTAATACCTACTAGGTAATAATTATTTCTTAATTATCTAGGTATTATAATGTGAAATGTTTTTTTTTTTAATCTATAAATATGATCTGACCTAGTTGACCTGTCATGCGAAGGTAATGCGGTAATACGTATGGTTTTGCGTGAATCCTTCAGTGTATATAATTTACACTGAATGTTGAATTATAATAATATAAAGAATTACGAGAATAAATGTGCTTATACGTGGATGGTCTGAAAAGTTTGCGACCTCAATGAGATAGCAGCACTCGTCAATAAAAGCTAGTGTATGCAGTTGTGCATCTTTTGACTTACTCGCCAAAGTTTCAGCCATTTTAGACGCGCATGTCTTATTTGACAGTCATTTGAGTGTGTCGATATAAGATACAGAAAAAGAAAATCTTTTTTACCAAAACAACGCGGTGTCCCTAAAAAAATAAATAAAAAAAAATTAGGTAAAAATCTACGAATTACGGTATGAACTGCTTGATCAACCGCCTTACTCAACAGAGCCCCAAACAATTTCTTTTTGTTCCCTCATCGGTCGAAAGATAGAGATTTTCGTTAATAAATTAATTTGAAAAAAAAAACTTTTTACAAAAAAATATAACCGACTTACTAAAAAAAACACTAAAACCATCAAAATAACTTTAATTTCGGAAGTCGGTGTTTCTATAATAGTTTTGCCTCTTCTTTATTTAACACCGACTTCCGAAATTAAAGTTATTTTGATGGTTTCAGTGTTTTTTTAGTAAGTCGGTTATATTTTTTTGTAAAAAGGTTTTTTTATTTCACACTTTTTAGTTGCCAATTGACAATTCCAATTAACTCAAACCTTGCTAGGATACATTGTTTTATTATGAAGTTCCGGTGCCTATCTTCCGGCTCCATCATCATCATCAGGTCACAATGATGATACCATTTTCAACATACCTATTCAGAATTATTCATTTATTTGTAACTATGTTCATTGGGAGATCTGTGTGCGTATGAACTTCCGATGGCCATTTTTGGTCTTCTTCACCAGTTCCACTTCATAAACTTTGACTATAAATGCTTAAGTTTTTGATGAAAATACCAAAAGAACTATATGGTTGCCTATAATATTTGAGGAGTTCCCTCGATGTCGCCAAGATTCCATCATCAGATCTCGACTTGGTGACTATGGAACCATTTGGGAAGTACCTATACCCTTTCTAACAAAAAAATATTTTTTCAAATCGGTTGGCAAGTGACGAAGTTATGCGCGAACATACATAAAAAAAAATACAAACATCCGAATTGAGAACCTCCTCCTTTATTAGAAGTCGGTTAAAAAATATCTAAACTTTTAGGACCATACACAGGAAGTCCGAAAACATAGATAAATATAATGAAATTATACAACGAGGTCTTAACCCGATCCATTTGACGACCTAAAGTGAACTATTAAAGGGATGGAGCTATGTAAGTATATAAGGCGTAAAGCTCCATCCGCTCCATCCCTTTTTCTCGCGCACACAACTGGCATATTTAACATGTCGTAGTATAGGGTCCCTGGTACGTAGCTAAATATGAATTGACACGAAAGAAGAAGAATATTTTTTTCCCAATTTATTCTCAAGTCGTACCTAATAAAAAAACTAAATATTTATTTTAAAACTTTTAACCCCTTGAGCCATATGGGGTGTATAGCTTCATCCCTCTTTCTCACTCACACGCCTGACATTTTAATACGCCATGGTAAGACCCCAGTAGACCAACCCAAGTTACGACCGTTTCGTATCTCTTTCTACAGTCGGTATCGCCACGTGACTTAACAGATGCTGTCAATTGCCAAACATTTGAAGTTTTCTATGATTGTAGACATCAACTTGGTTAAGCCGTTAGGAATAAATACTGAACTGGATAGTATTGATCACTTGTGTTCACTTAATTGTTGTGTGAAAATAACGTGCTGTACGTATTGTCAATGGAATCGATCGTCTTCAAGGTCAGGCCAAGCCACAAGGTTACAAAGGGGTTGCGAAAATAAAAACACACATTTTATGAAGGAATCGTCTCGTCACTGTTCCCCAAAGTTTGATAGTGGGTGAATTTGGGTGTGACATAGACAGCAATGTCTAACCTTTCGGGGAATACAGGCATGAAAGAAGGAAAGAAAAGAAAGAAATAAAAATGTTGACGTTGTGGGCATTCATTTTTAAGGTGGGATAACATCTAATGACATATCCTGCCTTTGGGCGGAGTGGGAGGGCGTATCAGACTTACTGACTAAAATTCGCTCATGTTCCTTCTTTACCTTCGTTTTAGGGCATCGAGGTTCTCTTCTGCACAAGCCATGGCCATATAGTATGGTTTTTAAATATAGACAAACTTAATATTTGTAGCTATCAAAAAACAGACTCCGGCAGGGAATTCCACTATTAAGCTGTACACATAATGAATGTGTTTCCAAAACGCTTTATGCGTTTGGGTGGGATGTCATATCCACCATGTACAGATGGCGGAACGAGTTATTGGTATTTGGAGAAAGGTTTTTTTAACGATTCGGCAGCTGATTCTAATTTTAATTTTAACTAGCTGTGCCCGCGACTTCGTTTGCGACCACAGAATTTTGAATTTATTTTTTTCTAAAATTAAAGTAGCCTTTGTTACTCCTTATTACATCAGCTTCATGCCAAAAAAGTCCCGTCAAAATCGGTCCAGCCATTTCAGAGATTAGCCCGGACAAATATACAAAATTTGTAAAAAATGTTATTTTGGTGTATGTGCCGTATTCATATGCATGTAGTAAAAAGCAGTTATTTCAATATTACAAACAGAAACACCAATTTTATTTATATGTATATAGATAAGTGGCATTTTATTTTAGACTATTTTTCTTATGATAAGATACTAATTTAGATTTTTTTTTCTCACAGCCTGCTTCAACTACGACAACGTCTCCAGCAACTCAAAAGGAAAAGGAGATAAAAACGACGTCATGGATAATGGTGAGTTTATGTTTCTATACGTAATAAATTATTGTAGTAGTATAATCATAGCATAGTAAAGAAAGAAAGAAAAACAGTTTATTTACGCGTTAAAGACGCAAACTTAAAAATAGGTTACAGAACATAACATCAAAATAGGGAAGATATGCGTCTCATCCGCGCAAAACGGCCGAACGCTCAGCATAAAGCTGCGGCCTCACGCATAATGCGTTGGGCTCACAGCGCTGGTTTTCAGCGTGGGCCGGGCGTGGGCATTATAATCAGACTTATAATGTCGTTGCTAGGATTCAGGCCTCCTTTGCAGGAGAGCGAATGTGTCGTAATCCACCACACGGGCCCAGTGCGTGTTAGTGGATGTCACACGTCTTTGCATTTTTTCCTTTAGACAGTACGGACGAGTCGTTTGTCAATCATTATTTCAGCCGTAAGACGTCCACAGTTGAGCGCAGGCCACACCGGCAGCTAGCGGGCGGGCGGGCTAGGCGAGCGAACATCGTTTCACCTCTTTACATACTTCGGTTCACACCGCGAGCTACCGACGAACCTAACGAGCTAAGCTAACGAAATATCCGACGATTCCAGCGAAGCTACTCGTTCACCTCGTGCGCTTCGCTAGCTTAGCTCGCCCGCCAGCCCGCTCGCCCGGTTCGTTCGCCCGTCCTCCCCGTTTCGAGTAGACTAATCGCTTCGCCCGCTTAGCCCGCTCCGCTCGTCGCTCGTCTTTCCGTAGTTTTCGGTGTGAACCCCATAGTTTAGTTCGCCAATATTTCGCTTAGTTTGTTTAGTTTCCTTCGTTCGCTTCGCCCGCCCGCCTAGCCCGCCCGTCCGCTAGCTGGCGGTGTGGCCTGCGCTTTAGACATACGTCTCCCCCAAAAAAGTAGCCTTGACTGCTACTTGCGTCAAAGGTAGATGGGCTGCCGGGCGCTAAGGCCATTTCTTTTTTCTGCTTTTCATTTTTGGGGGGGATTTGCCGTAATCGCCACGCCTAGCAATCGGGTTGGCGACAGCTGCAGCATTGTGTTTGTTATAATGCACAGAGAATGCTTCTGTCCATTTTGTGGTATGTTCCTTAATCGGCTCTTACGACATCAGCGGGAAGAGATGGGATGGTGCTATTCTTTACGTCCGAACGCCATACGGAGCAATGAGCACCATACTGTCAAGTCATTAGAACCTGTAATGTGCAAGTTAGATTAATTGACGACACTGACTGAATATATGTATATCCTGCTAAAACAAATTTAGCTACTGTAACACCTTATGTACCATATTCTAGCAAATAAATGTTTTGATATAGAATGTCAATTACGGAGCGTTTGTCAATATAAAAAAAATATGCGCTGTATTTGTCCCTTGACTAATTAGAACATAGTAAATTAGAAACCCGCATTCACAGTAACCAGTTGAAGTAAGCCCTTGAGACAGGACGAGCCTTTTGTTAATTAAAAAAACCGGCCAAGTGCGAGTCGGACTCGCCCATGGAGGGTTCCGTAGAAGCAAGTAACATAATATGTATAAAAAGATCTTGGAGTTTGTTATAACTTTGATCGATGTTTTAATATTAGTGTATTTTTTAGATTTAAAACGTATAAAAAAAAAAAAAACTACTTACTAGATCTCGTTCAAACCAATTTTAGTTGGTAGTTTACATGGTAATGTACATCATGTATTTTTTTTAGATTTATCGTTCTCTTATTTTAGAAGTTACGGGGCGGGGGGGACACATTTTACCACTTTGGAAGTGTCTCTCGCGTAAACTATTCAATTTAGAAAAAAATTATATAAGAAACCTCAATATCATTTTTGAAGACCTATCCATAGATACATATGAGTTTGATGAAAAAAAAAAATTTTGAGTTTCAGTTTCAGCCCCCAAAATTTATTGCATTTTTTCTATTTTTGTGTAAAAATGTTAATGCGGTTCACAGAATACATCTACTAACTAAGTTTCAACAGTATAGCTCTTATAGTTTCGGAAAAAAGTGCCTGTGACATACGGACGGACAAACAGACAGACAGACGAGTCTATAAGGGTTCCGTTTTTTGCCATTTGGCTACGGAACCCTAAAAACGATTACTCTACGCACCTAGGCCGTACTTAGAGAGGTCGAAGACAAGCACGACACGATTATCGTTTTATAATAGAAATAATATGAATCTAGTATCAGTAGGACTAATTTCAGTGTGAATTAATTTTAAACTTTATTTACGTACGACCTATAAGACCTGCCCCTGTTTCGCTTGCGTCGAACACTTCGAGTTGACCTTGCCGCCAATTCTTTTGTTCTGACCACGTGACTGAGCGTTGAGACGACGTCATTCTCGTACATTTGAAGCTTTCTACAAGCGTTAACTATTGCAGATTAGCAACTTGGCTAGGGGTGCGCAAGCGGCCGTGGGCCACTCACATTTAGTCGGTAGTTCTAGCCTAGCCAGCCGCTGCCGGCCGCTGCAGTTCCGGTGTGACTCGGCCCTAAGGCTATCAAAATTCTGCAGGTCGCGTATAGTCAGGATTGAGCTTCAACGACAGAGAATGCAGCGTGTTGTCGACCGCCTCGTCGATTTCGACGCGTTACGATCCCACTCCTGCACTCTTTCTCGTTCTAGAAAATGACGGTTCTAAGTCACAGTAAAGTATATAATAAAAGCATAGAAACGATTTGGTGCAGCCAGGTATAACTCAACCCTTATGGGTACCTACCGGGGTGAGTTACCTTGGATATACTGTTGGACATAGACCTCCCTCAAGTGTCACAACTAGTGTTGCCAGGCGTCCCGATTTGCGCAGGATGTCCCGATTTTTAGGGGTCTGTTGACGCGTCCCGATTTGCACATGATCGGGACGCTAAATGTCCCGATAAATCAAAAAGCCTGATAGTCAAAGAGCGACTGAAGAAGTATGGGATTTACTCAGTAAACAATCACTCGCCCTCTCGTTCTACCCCAGAGGGGAAGAAGTCATTGGACAATATCTCATCTAAAAAAAACTTATTAAAAAATTGTCCCGATTTAAAACCATCAATCCCGATTTATTTTACCATCTGTCCCGATTTTTATCCAAACAGACCTGGCAACACTAGTCACAACCTCCAGGTCTTGCGCGTCGTCTTGCATCTATCGGGTTCCCACGGCCCTAATCAGGTCATCGGCCCACCTTGTGGAAGGCCTACCAACGCTTCGTCGTCCGATACGCGGTCGCCACTCCAAAACATTTCGGCCCCAACGTTTTTTTTTTTTCATGGGGGATAATCATCTAATGACAACCCCCGCTCTTGGGCGGATCGGGAGATAGTGTCAGATTCTTACTGACTAAAAACCCACCCCTTTCCTTCGCGCCTTCATACCGGGGCTGAGCTACTCTTTCGAAACTAACCCTGGCCCCAGTAGGCTTCGACCCAACTAGGCCCCTGCTGTTGCTGACAACTCTTTGAGACGCGCGGGGATAGTGCGTGCCGACGGGAACAGTGCGCGCCGTGGAGCCCCAACGTCATGTCAGGTAGCAACTGAATATCAAGAATAAAAATTAGATACAGAGCTTACCAAAACTTCTAAGAGTTGCTATTATCATCAGTCATCATAGCCTTTTTCTCTTTTCCCGAGACTCCACTCAAAAACCTGCTGCGAAAAGATTTACCGCAATGCAGGGAGCTGCCTGGTTTCAAGATGGAAGCTGTTCCTTTTATCAATGTATAGGTATCATTCTCGAAACTTTTCCTAGTTAGAAAATAAATAGGTAGATATTTATACAATGGGCCTTGATAACGTTCCCACAGCTGGGATTCAGGCTATCTCTCAAGATGAGGAAAGACCGTAATCCACCACACGAAGCCCGTCCGGATTGGTGGATGTCACATGTCTTCGAATTTGCCGATTTCCTTACGATCTTTCTTTCGCCGTTTTGAGAGCAGTGGTGAGGAAATAAATTACACAAAGTAATGCGACTGGCTGAGTATGAACCCGCGATACAACTCGTAAGACGGGGACAGGGGGAAATGAATAGTTAATTTGATTAAAATTCATAAGAATCGTGTTCAATTAAGAATTTATCGTGGATTCAACAACCTGATGACCTATAACCTCGACGACCATCTGTCGATCACTTGTCGATCACAACACACAAAGCAATTATATGGTTTGTTCCAAGACCTGGGGAGTTGCCATGACGCATTAAATGTCAAACTTGCGAGCGGTTCAGTTTAGGTCTTCAGATTTTTTTATATAATTATATAAGAAATTGAAGTTAGTGATAGTATGACGAGGGATGGGGTAGAATGGAAGAAAAAAATGTTTTGCGCCGACCCCAAATAAGATGGGACAAGGGCAGGAAGAAGAAGAAGAAGGAGGGTATGACTGCGATCCCACCTGATGGTATCTAAGCAGTGATGCTATCGTTGATGGTGAAGCGCACTATAAGTCTATGAGGAGTCTGTTCACTTCTATAGGAAAACTGCGTTATATACAAAATATGGTAGCTCTTAAAAAGACAACTAAAGGAACTCAAGTGGGTTTTAGTTAGTAAAAGTCTGACATGCCCTTTTTTTCGTGGTGGGAAAATCGTGTGACATCCCCGCTCTTCGGCGGAGCGGGAGATAGTGTCAGACTTTTACTGACTAAAAACCCACTCCTGTTCCTTCGTTGCCTTTCGTACCGGGGCTTGAGCTATCTTTCGAAATTAACCCTGGCCCCAGTAGGCTTCGATCCAGCTGGGCCCCTGCTGTTGCTGGCAGCTCCTTGAAGCGCGGGAACAGTGCGCGCTGTCGACGACTTGGACTCGGTCCGGACAATTACCGGACGCTCGGACAGCGAGCTACCCATTGCTCGCCGTCCGCAAGCCCGCGCCTACGGTGGCCGGAAATCGGGATCGGAATCCTGGCGGCGGCGGCGAGGACGCCGTTGCCTGATGCGTTCGGCCTCAAAGTCTGATATGCCTTCGTGGCCCACCCGGTGATTTAATCTTCAAAAAAAAAGCATGTTCACAACAAAAAAAATATTTAAAATGACATTTTAATAAAGTTGTTTTATGTAATTACTTTAAAACAAATATAAACATACTTATGTTGTTAGAGCAACGTTTGTTCGACACGGATAAACAAGAAACGTAAATGTTTTCTCTTTAAGCAATACTACTACATTACCTGTATAAGGGTGAGTTGCACCATTTAACTATAACGATAACAAAGCCGTTAACAGTTGTCAAATCGTCGAATTGACCAATAGGCGGCCGTTTCACGGCTGGTTAAGGTTTTGTTATCGTTATAGTTAAATGGTGCAACTCACCCTTAGTGTTTGTTTGGGTTCCGTACCTCAATAGGTAAATGCGGAACCCTTGTGACAACAAAGTGATATGATCACTTTGTTGTCCGTCGGTCTGTCAAAGACTCTTTATCTCAGGAACGCGTGGAGGTATCGAGTTGAAATTAAAACCACATAATCAGGTCTGCGGTTAGGGAACCTTTCAATCGTGGAAATTACAGACACAATAGAAAGACAATAGGTGCGCGAACGTCGGCGTTTGCTTGGGGAAGCTGTGAAATCAAATTTATAAGTTACCAAAAAAAAAGAAAAAGATAAAGCCGTTTATGTCGCAAAAAACATGTATTTCGACACTCGAAACGGAATCAAAATTCATAGCGTATGTCTCGTTGACCTAGAATCCTAAAATTTGGCATGAAGCAAAGTCTCGTAGTACAAGTATCAGGAAAAAATCCGAAACCTGTAAATTTGCAGTTACTTACGTCACAAAAAATAATGCGATTTGGCAAAAACTTCGTAAATTGAACTGTTCGAAATTTTCATGGGTAAGTTTGTACGGAACCCTCAGTGCGCGAGTTCACCTCGGGGTTTTTTTTTTGTTTAGATGGTAGAGCCTTCTTAAGGGGCCCGGGCATTGGGGTTAAGTCCTAGGTGTTTTTTTTTCCAGTGAGTAAAAATCATCCAGATGACATCCACCGCCCTTGGACGGAGCGGGAGATAGTGTCAGACTTTTACTGGCTAAAAACCCACCCCTCAATATTCAATACTTTATTACATTCCATATTGTGTAATTAAGTGGTATAGCATAATTTCAAGATCAATATGGACCCTGTCGGGCACAGTACACTTACCATCACGGATCTTGAGCGCTCGGCGTCAGAGTAGGGATCGCTTTGCGCATCCATACATTGGCGAGCCAATCGTCGTTGTTGTTAGATACATGCTACAAGCGCAGGGAACGAATCATGAGTGACGTCTATGATGCGATGGCGTGGCGAGCCAAACACAGACACTTCCCGCCCCCGCGTCTCACTTCGCACCACTAAAGAGACCGAATATTTGAACTTGTTGCCAGCTCTCAAGATCTGTGTTGGCAATTGTAAAGTTAGGAGAGAGGATTAAGGCTAAATTACAATTCATGGAATTTCCATGCAACCCTGTTTTCCTTCGTTGCCGGGGCTCAAGCCTTCCTTTCAGAAGCAGACCTTTGGCCCCATTAGATTTCGACCCTGCTGGGCCCCTACGGAAGTCTGAGGAGTATGCGATTTTGACCTTACTAAAATCACCTCGCTGATCATGACCAGCCATACTACTGAAAATTTGAAATCAAGAATAATAGAACTAATATCAGTTTACACCTACAATTTCTTTTTAAGTAAACTACGTTTAAACTAAGGTAACTAACACAGAATTAATGAAAGTATATGTTGAAGTAATTGTTAGTTTGATTACGTGTTAAGGGTAGGATCACGCGACTTGTAGGTACACGACATACGGCCTACACGGGGTTGCCAAGAGGCAACGACCTTTGGACGAATACTAGAAAAGATTATAGACCCATTTGTGACAGTCTGTGAAAGGAAATTGTGGAAAGAAACAATGATTTATTAATATAGGTTGTGAGTTCAATACACCCTGGCGTCTCGTCTTTATAAGTACCTATGCTTTATTTTTCAAAATTCATTAATAAGTCAACATCGTCTCTGTGTTGTTAGGCCCTATTACCAGCTCTTAGGGTGTTTTAATATCGTGCGGATATTATAACGCATGCGGATTTGCTCCGCATGCGATGTCCTATTCTTACAAGTATTTATTGTAATGCTAAGCACGAGAGACGCGTGCGGGGGGCGGGACAATCCCGCATGCGTGATGAAGCACCCCCGCCACCCGATTCTCGCTTTCCTCCGCTATTATACTTTAGACTTAGAGGACTTCATTCCTCTTTTTCGCTCGCACGCTTGACATTTTATCATGTCTTGGTAAGGCCCCTGATCCCAGTTTTTTTAAGGCCTTTGCAGTATATCTCAATCTTCCAAGTTATCTTTATTTATCATCATCTGAAAAGCTCTCTGTTCTCCTTCTTTCTGGTCATATTCTGTTGCCTATTTGCTATACAATCCATTCATTATCAGCTGTTATAGATCATCACAGGGATATATTTAACTTTGCTTTAAAAACCTTATGGTTCACTAAAAATACTAATTATACAACAATTATTAACGGACTTTTTACATTTAGTAAGGGACTTAGGGATTTTTTTTTCAAACTGCCCAGAGAAAAGCATATTTTAGTGCACAATTAGTATTTGACAAAACAAGAATAATTTGCGGAACAATTAAATTAAATTGAGAAACAGCTAAATACTACTCTTCACTGCTATGGAGGGTGGTAGCCGAGTGGTAACGGCGGTACTTACGATTTGTAGGTCGCGGGTTCAAACCCAGCCAGGTGCATTACTTTGAGTAATTTATTTCATCACCACTGTTCTCAAAACGTTGAAGGAAAACGTCGTGAGGAAACCGGCATGTCCTAGCACCAAAAATTCGAAGACATGTGACATCCACCAACCCGCACTGGGCCCGCGTGGTGGATTACGGCCTATTCTTTCTCCCAGAGGGGAGGGATGAGTCTAATGGGAACATTTTAAGGCTGAGTATGCTATTGACAGGGAACAATATGACGAAAGTTTAGTTGCCTAACGTAGATCTACAAACAGTTTTACATAAGTTAACTGTAAAAATAATTCATATATGTACGTAAATCTGATAGCAGGTTGAAAAAAGCTATTCAGATACTTTACAAGGTTACCAATAAATAGGGGTTAGTGGCATGGTCTACCATTTCAATTTAATAAAGCAACTTTAAGCGATCAAAGAAACTAAGGTAGAAATAATAAAAGACTCAAAGCAAACGAAGACAACAAAAAATGTGTTGACATTTTATTCCGGTTCCAAATAAATTATTATTCGAAAAAAAGGAAAAACTTTGTGTTGAAAAAATAACAATATTTTTCATACGTTTTATAGTTTTCATGGCAGTAACGTTGATACCATCCATCACGTTTTTCTATGAATTCTAAGTTGATTAAGTAAAATAGTGGTGAAGTAGGGTTGTGGACTTATCGCTTATTGTTATACCTACTAAGCACATTAATTTCAAAATAGAAAACCTTTCTTAATTTATTAAACCCCAAGCGATAGCCGGCGTTCACTCTCTCATTGTCTTTCTATTGTCTCTAATTACCGTACATGAATGATCAAATTGATCAAATGAGGGATCATTTCCTACATTTATTCTTAACATAAAAAGCAAATCAACATACATTTTAAAACGAAAGTTCATTTTTAAAGTGGATTTCTGTTAGATATGTATCAGTGTCCTTAACTTAAGAGCCATATCAACTGCCCTGGGCCCCAAGAAGAATTGACAATCGGAAAGTCATAATGACGCCATTATATTAGTAGATTACCAAAACTTGTCAAAATGAACAATTAGGAAGTCAATGATAGACCATTATGACACTATTGTATTTGCTATTACAATGCAAAAACTTTGACAGTTCCTTTGATCAGTGACCTACGACGTCATTGCACAATTACTGCTTTTAATAAGCTTAATATTGTCATTCTACCACAATTCTAGTACAAGACCATTGACCGATCAATGATCGATCATTATGAAGTAGCAGATTACACACTTTAAGCAAAATGACAATGGGATCGTGTTGGAATGACGAATTTATAAAAATAGCAGACTTAGGCCCCTGGTGAGAGTCACAGGAATGCGATGGATGTAAGACGCACAGGACTGTTCGTTGTTGCGCAACTTGATGAAACGTCTATGTCCAACAGTGGGCGTCTTTCGGTTGAAATGATGACTTTTTTAAAAACTGGGGTTGTTCAAGTATTACGTAAGCAGATTCTTTGCAAATATTAACTCCCCTATCCCCCTTGTCAGCAAAAGTAAGCAAAGCTCTCACCCCCTCCCCCCATGCTTACGTAACAATTGGTACAAGTATTTGTCAATGTGTTGGCTTCGTTATTAATTTATGAGCACCAGTTGTAAGTCTACAAATAAGGAATAGGCTTGAAATAAAGGAAAAAAACAAACTTCATTTAAAATTTTGACATAATAATTTAAATTAACAGTCTTGAGTTTATGATACACGAATCCATGACTCTAAATCTTCAACGACATTGGATGTTGGCTGCTCAGTGATGTGTTTCTGCTCACTTTCTTGTGATCTTGAAACATCGAGATCGTTCTCTTAAAAAACTAAGAAAAATATAGACTGCTGACGTAATCACCATCTAGACTCCCCTATCCCCCATGTCATCAAAAATAAGCAACGCTAAAACCCCCCCACCCCCCTATAGTGCATACGTAATACTTGAATGGCCCCTAAACAGATATTATGTTTTAACAAGGAAACAGAAAATCTTGTTTCTTCAAGTTTTATTATATTTCGTGGCAACCTTATATTCATTGCCTTGAACTGTTTTAACTATATCAATAAATTCATTTTAACTTTAACCGCCATACACCGTTATCGGTGTTTCCACTAATTTCACGGTATTTTGACTTAAAGTGTAAAGTAACTTAAAGTAAAGTGTACCAACTTAAAGTGAAAATACTTAAGTTTATAGGTATTGAAGATTTTACCACACGAAACGGAAGCTAAGTAACGTTTAGACTACAGATGAGACCAAAAATCAATAGTATCCACGACCTTAGGGATCTGCGTTACGTAACATTGTAGGTCTCAAATATAGCACTGATGTTCACTGCGGAGTCTATGCGGATGATTTGTACTACAGTAATACATACTTTGAAGTCGTTTACCTCTTTATTTAACGGCTTTGTAAATTGAGAACATAAAACGTAATAGACCTCAATCTGGTAGACACTGATTAGGTTGAACTAAATTGTCACTTATTAGGACTTCATTTTGATTATGACAAACACAAACCTGGATGAGACACACACATCAAGGTAGCATAGTTCAAAAGAAAATCCAATCGTATTCTTTTAGTTGTCTTTGGCGTTCCAAGACTGTGGTAACTTGCTCAAAGGTACTTGACAGACAAGGTGTCGACTTTAATAAAATTAAAATCTCCAGTCAGGCTAAAAAAACCCTCAAAACTAAGCGACTGCCCAGTGAAGGACACCTTCCTCTCACGCACTTATGGGATACTAACTTCATCTTAGTCTTAGGTTAGTCTAATGATGGGACAGTAGGTGACGAGCTGTATGGAACATTCCAAAAGAGAGCCAATAAAGAAGGCTTTATATCCTTAGTCAGTAGTGTGGTGAAAAAGTAAATAATAACAATGATAAACAAGGATATTATAGCGATAAAGATGAATTAAGAAATACCGAGCTAAGTTTAATACAATGCATTCTATAGTTTCAGAAAAAAATATCACTCTGAATCTAATTTTAAAGCTGCCAAACTTGTTTTGTTATGTAAGGCAGTTCTAAAATTAGAATAATTTCTAAATTTGCTTAAAATGGCAATGCTTTATTTCGTGGGGGGGCGGTGGCCTCGTTGCTAATAGTACACAAAATATTGCATCAAACTACATCATGTCCATATGGTATAAACAGATTAGGCAACTAGTTTATTACATTTTGTATAGGTACATTTCCTTATAACGGTCGATTAACCAAGATCGATGTTCCGGCATGATTTCATCCCATTGTTTTGATTCATATCGAAGCCATTTTGATGTCTTCTTTAATGAGACTATTTCCTGACATGGATTGCCTACATATACACGTGTACTTACTTCTTCAGTGCTGTTTGTTTTTCGAATGATTTTGTCGAGTCTATGTTCTTAATCTTTTTGTAGGAAATTTCCACTCCAATCGTCTTAATCTCCATGACAACGGAAAAATATTGCCAAAATGTCCATATTGTATCCATAAATAAGATATTACATTGAGTCAAGTTGACAAAATTACTCAGAATACTGAGATTAGCCTTGAAATTAAAGTAATGACTAATAAAATTTATAGATAAAAAATGTTATACATTCAAGTATTGCTGTATTGCCCGTTGCATGTTAAATTGTAACTGTATTTGCCGTTGCCCCTTGTTAAAGTCCACTGCATTGTTTAGATCAAAACTATGATAACTGTAAATTTTATTACCACGTATTTTTTTCAACTAAACTTGTAACTTTTTGCTTTTGGACTCGTAAGTATTCCGTCTCACTTCGGCTCCACCCTATTTGTGTAGACGCGTCGAGCTTCGTCGCGCCAGTCAGTAGTGACCGTCGAAGGCTCCAAGACGTATATTCCCATATACCCCGTCTTTATTAACATGTTTTGTGTAAGGATCTAAAAGTGCGTTCGTGTTGTGTATTGTTATAATATAGTTAGTGTTGGACACAATGTATCTTGGCAAAATTAAAACCTCGTCAAATAGTAAGTATAATAATATGTAGTTATAATTTATAGGTTATTGTTTGCCGGTATTTTGGTGAGTGAGACGTTTATTCGGGTATTTAATGTTCTTTCTTAGTTCTCTTGTATAATTAAATAAATAATTTGCTACAATTTCATTTTAGTTTATTAATTATAAAACATATTTACCGTATGTATGCTCATCTCGGCATAGTATTTAATCGTGTTAATTTTGATGATGGTTGAACTAACATTTTTGTGTATCGAAATTAAGCCGGGTCCCAATCTCACCCTCAAAAGAATCAACATATGGTATTTTTAGGTTAACTTGCGCATGGAACTGAAACTTTAATGATGATAAACTGTGACCTAAACTTAGAGAGTTAATAATTAATTTGGTAACGACAGATGGTAGATTTCCTACGGGTGTACTACATAGATACCTAATATTTTATGAGAGTAGTTGAATAATTGAACAGCGGTGTTGTAAATTGTATCGATTTGACCGAGAAAGTAGGGCTGTCCCGGTTGCCAACCCCTATGTACTTAAGTTACGATAAAATAATATGTGTCATGCGGGACATACAATAAATAATTACTTGGCAGACAGGCGTGACTGTAAACTAGAAAGTTCTACGTTAACGAAATTAGTTTTTTCCATTATTTTGGTTTTAGACGATCGAACGTATTTTTTCATTGAAATCGATGACTTATAAATTCAAGGAAGTTTATTCAACCTTCTTACAATATGAACTTCGACGTCAAGTACTCATCGAATTTCTCCCTCGCCTAACTTCCTTAATTGAAATTCCTAATAGGTTTAGAAAAGACTGAGGGGTTAATTGGTAGGTATGTAAAAGCATTTAACCTTTAATTAGCTTATATAATATTTATATGTTCAGTTTTGATAACAATAAGACTGTTACTAGGCAACGGTTTTTATTTGCCGCACTACGCTTTTTAAATATTTGAACAAGTATCTGGGTATTTAATTTTCATTTCTTGTGATTAATATTATGATTAATTGTTTAGTTGTTTATAATTATATTGTAGTTATATTCTGTTATAAATTAAAAGTTCATTGAAATTATAGTGAAACTAGCTGACCCGGCAAACGTTGTTTTGCGGGTATGAAAAATAGATGTTAGCTGATTCTCAGACCTACTCAATATGCTCACAAAATTTCATGAGAATCTGTCAAGCCGTTTCGGAGGAGTACAGGAACGAACATTGTGACACGAGAATTTTATATAAGATGAATTCCGTTCCTGAAACACACAAAAGGAATGAAACCTTTTGTATACTTAATTTTAAAAGGTGGTTTTTTAAAGTTCTGAGCCAATTTCTCAAAGATAGAAATCTTTGTTTGTAGATAGATATTCGACGTTAATCTCGGAGAAACATACGGTTCCTAATAGAAAGAATAAAGAAGTGGAAACGCGGGATAAGGCTAGTCAATAAAAAAGCAATAATAACAACAACTGAGATGCTAGCTGTGATTCACAAAAAGCCGGTTAAATGTGGGTCAAGGAACTGTTTTTGATTTTATCAAAAGTTCGCGATCGCGTGTCAAGCCTTGTTTTGTAAATAAAACTAATAATGTTTCAGTAAAGCGCCGTAGATTGATGGAGATTTCCTTAATACAGTCTTTAATTGATACTTGTTTATTGTTTGTTTATACTTTTGCTTAAACCTAGCAGTTAAATATATTGGGTTTTAATTGACGGACTCTAAGGGCGATCTTTATTAGTTAATTGTGAGCAATTGTATAGTTACACAAGTTCTTCAGTGAGTTGCGTAAATACCTCTCCTTATTTATATTAATAATTTATACTGTGTTTCGAAGATGAATGAGGAGTGATATGAAAGAAACGGGAGTTACGGGTAACGTGACAGGTGAGGTAGGGCAGAAAGGGATAAAAAAAAAACGTGTTGCGACGACCCCAAATAACTCGGGACGATCTCGGACGAATATGATGATGATACTGTATTTCATCTTAAACACAATGAATGAATTCATCGTTGACATCACTACGAGTATCAAGCAAAGTTCGTGTCTTCAAAATTGAAATACGACAATATTTTTCAACATGAATTACTTGCACGTTCTTCTCCACTTCGGAACGTGCAATTTATATTCACTTTTTTCGACTGGCCGACGTTTTGACTTAGATTTATTGGTGCCTGTAAATCTTCTTCTTCTTCTTTTCCATTCGATTTTATACTCGTCAATACTGTTTGGGCTCAGTAGGTGGCTAAGTTAATAGCAGCATCAGTGGGACTCATCAAATCCTCCAAAGTTTAGTTATTTGGGCACCTGGGGCATTCTAATGCTTGGCTCATATTTTTATATTGCTGATTTCTGAACCACGGTTTGGCACAGTTCCATCAGATGTATGAGTGAAAGAATGAATGTAAACAAATAAGCGGCTACCTGGCTTGCGGAATTGCGGATTGCAATTTGAATGAAGTATCAGTAAATACAGCAATTTTCCGTAGAGCTGCATTGCAGACATTTTTTATTCAATTTGACACGCTTTAGAACTCCGATCAATTTCTGTGCAGATGTTTCCTACCTAGCTGTGCATAAAATGCCTTTCTCCTTTTATTGTCGACGGGACATTTTTTTTTCTAACCGGTATTTGGCAAGCTGTATAGCTCTGTTATTGGTGTAGGTTGTTGTGCAGGATGGGCAGCAAAGCAGGTAACGCATGCCCTGTGAAGCGGCCTCACACCGCCCCTGTGTTTGAGATGGGTCGAGAAAGCCCTATTTGGCCAAATTGTTTGTGCATCGGCCAAGGCGATTTCCAGATTAGCCATTGCAGTTTGCGTCTAGGGGGAAGATGTACTGATGGGGCGATGAAGTATAGAGGAGTTGGGTGTCTCTGCACTGTCTTTCCTAAAATTAAGAGTTTTGAAGGATACCTAAGTAATGTATAGCCTTTTATGAGTGGTGGCCTAGAGGTAATGGCCCCGATTCGCAAGTTCAAACTTAGTTAGGCGCATTACTTTGTGTATTTTATCACCACGGCTCTCAAAAATGAAAAGAGATCATAGTGAGAAAACCGGCGAATTTTGAGAAATATTACATCTATCAATATGCACTGAGCCCGTGTGGTGGATAACGGCCCATATCCTCTCCGTGAGAGACCCGAGTCCCAGCCGTGGGACAATAATTTGGCTCTTCAATACATCATAATTTCAGTCGAAATAGTCCACGGCTGGACTTAGGTAAACATAACACGACTCGCTCATTGCATTTTCAATGACCAAGTTCAGATTATAGTTACGTAATTAGGTATTATTGATAAGCTTGTAGGTATTTTTCTATATGTAACATATTATGTAATTATTCTGTTGTTATCCGAGGTTAAAGACCTAACGGCCGTGCGGCGCACACCCGTGGTGCGACTGAAACAAAACTCGCGTTTGTCTCCCTCTGACGGCTCGTCATCGTTCTAGGCGATTCTAGAATGTGCGGATTGTGTGGGATTGTATTACGGTCTCGCAGATACAGTTGGGATATCAGCATTCAACTTCCGGCCTACATGACCGTGACCTTCATATTATACCTATATCGTGTGTAAATGAATACTATTTAGAGAACTACAGTTTATTAGCTTTCGTGACATATGTAGATTTTTATTCATTGAACTTTGTGCGTTTTGGATTAACCATCTATTATAAAAAATAAATAAATAAATAAATAAATTATTTCGGCTGAAAGATGTTCCATTGAGTGTCATTAGATTTAGCTTATCTATCCCTTTGTTTATATAATTTAATAATATAATAATATTTTATATTATTATATTAATAAATTATTAAATCAATAAAATTTTAATAATATTTTATAATTGAGTCCAATACCTCTAGCCAAGTTGTAAATCTCTGCAATAGTTAACGCCTGTAGAAAGCTTCAAATGTACGGGAATGAAGTCGTCTTAACGCTCAGTCACGTGGCCAGAACAAAAGAATTGGCGGCAAGGTTCAGCGCAAGCGAAACGGTCGTAACTTGGCTAGGGGGGCTGTTTGGAAAACACTCGCGAATTATTCTGCAAAAGCTTCAGCAGCCGCAAAACTCCATTGCAAGTTTTCCCTTTATGTGTTTTGGAGTATTAAGTTCAGATCCCCCTTTTGACCGAGGGTCATAAATGAACGGTTCTATGCGTCTTACATCCATCGTTGAACCAAGCAGCGACTTAAAAACACCTTCAGAAGGTTACAGAATTATAAGTGTTACATGTTGAATTGGTAACAGAATCAATTAAGTAACACTTATTTATGTGTTTTCAATGTGTTAACCCAAAACACTACAAAAGTGTAACATATCTGTAACCTAACATATCTGTAATAGATATAAAAGTGTTAATAAGTGTTAAAAGTTACAATTTACATAGTTATGGTACTGTGCAATTATTTATACCTAAAGCTATACTAAAACTGATTATTTCAGTTACTTACACATATTAAAACTTATTAACACATATAACAGATTACAGTTTGATTCGGTAGCACTTCTTAACACATATAAACGGTTACAGTTTGATTCGGTAACATTGTATCTGTTACATTTAAAAATGTTTTTTTTTTTTCTGTTAAAACTGAATTCATTAAACCCCAAGCGGACGCCGGCGTTCGCGCACCCATTGTCTTTCTATTGTGTCTGTAATTCTCACGATTGAAAGGCAACAGAACAGTGTTAAAACACATTATTACGGCTATAGTTTGAGTCTCTGGAACCAAGGTTACCGACATAGCTTGAATAGTCGCCAAACTTAAATGGTAGTGGGCAGGGCACATTGTTCGTAGAACAGATGGCTGCTAGGGTTGAATAAGTTCTGGAGTGGCGACCGCGTACCGGAAGAGGTAGTGTTGGAAGGCCTTGTACTAGGTGGACCGATGACCTGTAGCTCGGTTCACGTAATGAAAATCGTAACGATATTAGTCGTTTAGACCATTTCCTTATTCACATCCATCAATCGAGTTTGAACGACACCGATTTTAAAGACGTTTGAAATTCGTCGATTTAAAAAAAAAATCTGTATAACATTATCCTGGTAGAATACTTACAGTCAAGCTGGGTAACTTTGAACACTTTTTTTAGATTTTTTTGGATACTGAAAAAAAAATGTACCTACTGTTGGACTACGTTAAACAGGCTATTAAGTGTTCTTTTATACTTAAATTCATAACTATATAACCAATATGATGGTTTTAATAAAGAAATGTTTGAGAAAATAACGTTATAATAGCCATTCAAAGTTACAACTAATTTTGGCTAACTTTGAATTCGGTTTTCTGGGAGAACGAAAATCCTCTAAAATTCTATATTTATTTGATTTGCGTAAGATTAAACGACTCCAGACAATAAAAAATGCATAGGCCTATCAAAATAAAGGAACTTGTCATAGGCAACACCTTACCAGTCACTTGGGATACCATCCTCTAACCTTTAGTTCCTAATAGGTAGATTTTTTTTTCAAGAAAACACAGCACATATTAAAATATTGAATGTGTTTATTAAAAAACAAACGTTAATATAAAATTATTCACTTAATTACCTATTAATTCATTAAACCCCAAGCGAACGCCGGCGTTCGCGCACCTATTGTCTTTCAATTGTGTCTGTAATTATCAAGATTGAATGGTTAAATGAGATCAATTAAAACTGTTGAGATAAAAAAAAAATACTATTGAGCGACATATGGAAAAATCATTCACCCCATCCCATGAACAGAATATCGTCATCGATGAAAATTTTCCGTCCTTTCTGGTTAATTGATGTTCTTTTAGTATTGAAATTATGTTTTCTTTCCTTATAACACCTTTCCTGGTTTTGAAAACCACGTCCAACCCCCTAAATACTCTTTTTGGTGACATTGTCAAAACTTACTCCTGTAATGGTTCCAGGGAATAATCTTCCTTCGTCTTTGAATACACATAACAGGGATTCTGAAAACTGATCTGGCTGTGCTTTTTCATAATTTTTTGTGGCCTCTCAGAACAAAGAAAAAAAAACTTCTTCGTTCAAAGTTACCCCAAATAAAAACAAATTTAGAGTGTTCTGTTAAATTCTCCTTTTTAATCAAGAAAACACAATGAAATCAAGAAATTGTTTAAAAAAAGGTCAGCTGAATAAATGTTTCATCGTTATAAACCAAAAATAAGGTCTTTTACTTACCTTTTCTATATTTAATTTCGATCTCTATCACACACACTTTTTTCTTGTTGATAACCGCAAACAAAAAAGGCGCCTATTCTTTGAAAATTGGTTTACAGTTGTCAATTTTATGACACATTTGACATTTCGAACATTTAAACTTTCCGTTTCACTTAACTATTCAAGTAATTATTGTAAATGCGTTGAGAGAAAAAAAAAAGAACCTTCAAACAAGTTTTATTCAAAGTTATACGGCAATTCAAAATTACCCAACTTATACGTATTTATGTAACTGGAAATAAGTCGATAGATCGTGAATACCGCTTTTGGATAGGACTTCGATCGAACGACTATAAAACTTCAACGATATTTGGCTTGTTTGATTTTACGTGAATTACTACTGGTTAGGGTTGCACGAGTCCGATAGCCAACTATATTGAGATTAAATTAATTCATTAAACCCCAAGCGAACGTCTTTCTGTTGTGTCTCTAATTCTCACTATTGAAAGGTTAAACGATTTTTTGGTTTGGTTAACACAATTCCTCCCCACTCTAGATCCGAGCAAGAGAAAGTGTCAAACTTTTACAGGCTAAAACCCCACCCTTGTTCCTACAAGTAGCCTTTGAAGTCTTGGGTTGCGGTATAACTCATTCAAACTATTCCATACCCTTGATGACTTTTATAATCAATTTTTTTTTTTTTCCAATTCAAAATATTGCAGATCACATGTATTTTTCACGTTTTCCCTATCAGGCACAGCAATTTTATACAAGTAAAGATTATAAATAAATGGAAAAAAGTCAATAACAGAACTTGGATTCGCGTAATCAGTTAGGTAATAATAAAGAATGACCGATCGATCAAAAATTGTACAATATCCCTCTAGAAGTTTCTCGAATGAATTGGCATTGATGTTGATGAACCCATATTTCGCTAGTCGTCTAAGTCCAGCATAATATGTCAATTAATAATACACACAGTTAACATAACAACATGGTAATTAGTGTGTTTCTTTCTTATTTTAAATAAAGCCACTTTTCTCTAATTGTTTTTAAAGCATGTGTACTTTATATTTATAGGCTTCTTAAAACTAAAAACCCGGACTGAATTGTCAGATTTTAGTCTTAGTGTAAAATGTTTTTTTATTTTTTTAATAAAACAATTGTTTTTTTTTTTAAACTAGTAAGTTTTTATATCACACCATCTGCAACCAAGAAGCCTGCCAGTGTCAGACTTAATCCGGACGCATAGCCATGCTAGTTGTCAACGATATTTCCGGATTTAGAATCCCCGTAATACATTTACTCACAATCAAAAACATAAAAAAAAACTGTCATGCTTTCGGATGCATGAAAAATTCCGCTCAATAACGTAAATAACCCAATGAGTGGTGCTGCCATTAATGGTTTGTTACGCATGCTACTCTACTGGATTGGATCAAGCAAGCCGACCACAGTCGGAACTTGTATTTTTTTTTTTTCTTTAAATGATATGAACTAGTGCTTTACCTACTGCGATCCCACCTGATGGTAAGCAATGATGCAATTGTTGATGGTGAATCGTACTAGTTTATTAAGAGATTATTCACTTTAGCCTTGAAGACACTTAAATTATAATTGTACGGGAAGTACGCAGTATAAACGATGAGGCGAAACGTTTCGTCCGGACCAAAAATGTCTTAACATCGTAACGGCGCGGCCCGTTCACGACGTGAGCGAGGCTAAGCGCGGGGTGGTGAGCGGTAAGATCAAAATTATGAAAATGTTTGAAGCACTCGACGAGATGCCGCTCATAGCGCCCGTTAACCAATGCTGCCCCGCTCGCCGCGCCGCGAAGTCGTGACCAGTACCCCTAGCCAAGTTGCTAATCTGCAATAGTTAACGCTTGTAGAAAGCTTCAAATGTACGGGAATAACGTAGTCTTATTGCTCAGTCACGTGGTCAGAACAAAAGAATTGGCGGCAAGGTCAACTCGAAGCGTTCGGCGCAAGCGAAACGGTTGTAACTTGGCTAGGGGGGCAGGCCGCAAGGGTGGGTACTCCTCCCGTACGTTGGGTTCTCCGATGGTAGAAATGTGATGACGGAATCAAGTAAAATGTATCCTGTAAAATACCGAAATTGTATAAGTAGGTCCTGCTAAAATATGTCTTTTTTTTTCAATTTACAGTAGCATGGCACAGACCGCTGTCGGCGACCTCGCGGCAGGAGGAGGAGCTAATGCAGAAGTCTGCGCGCGCGCTGACGTCCGCCACAGACCCTCTGGAGAAGCTGCGTCTGCTGTGCTTGTCGCGGGGAGCCTCTGGCATCTTGGGGCTTGGCAGGTAAACCAAATGTTCATTTTCCACTTTTTTCTCACTGGACTGCACCAACCGGCACTTCGACCGGTCCAGTGCTTTCAACGGGCAGCGACTTTTGTTGTGGTACATAACCTCGCACTTTTTTCTCAGCTCAGCTTCACGATTCTCGAAAGATTTTCATCATTATCGCGTTCTTTTTGTTGGAACACCATAACTGCTTGACATAGGATTGAAAGCCGACCCCAAGCTAGTTGGGAAAAAGGCTAGGAAGATGATGGCAAAATTCATTTGGTGGTAGACATATATTAAAGTCTTGCTGCTTAGCTGCCTTTATGCTTAGCTGAACCTGGAAGCATGAAATTCTGGTCAAGCGGTCTTTATCTAACGAAGGATTACAGCATTTATAAATCCGTGTACAGACATCGCGAGGCGTGCGTCGCGAATGGGATGGTACATTTATGCGTGCGTCCCCAATGACACATGCTCAGGCTGAGCACGCAAACCACCACGCACGGTGATTCGGTATCGACCTCACAAACAAAACCTGTCCGTCTACACAGAGCACACGGCTTCTACTGAGGCGGTGTTCGCAACGATCGTATGACGCGAATGCTCACATTGCTCACTATGAGCACACACGTCCACACAGCCCGAGGCAAGCGAGACGAACCATTTTCTTGACGCACGCCTCGCGATTTCTTTACGCTGTTTTAGAGATACATATATGAAATTGACATTTTAAACGGGATAAAATTAAGGATGATAGCATCTGTACGAGACAGAAAAATCTATCATTCTAATGGGGCTAGCATTTATAAGAGTCTTTTCGCGTAGTAAATCCCATCTTGCCCATGGTGCAATAATACGTTTGGAAGAAATTAAGCATAAATATCTACCTTGACCTTATGATTATAATAATTATAATATTCTATCATTTCGTTTTCAATAATATCTGTAAAAATACACTTTTCAGGATTTTCCGAACAATGGATGATGACGGCAGCAAGCTGTTGAACCAGGACGAATTCATTAACGGAATTAAGGAGACTGGACTCGAACTCAGCCATGAGGTAAAAAATCTAGATCTTACCTATATTTAACAATATAACCGACTTCAATGTTAAAAAAATACACTTGTCCGCGGCTTCGCCCGCTTACATAGCCGAGTTACGGCCGTTCGTTTCGATTCTCTTTCGTCGATAGCCTCGAGTCGACTACGCCTCCGATTCCTTTGTTCTGACGTGACTGAGCATTAAGATGACATCATTCCCATACATTTGATGTTTATTATTGTCAGTTTTCTATTAGTGGTAACGATTGTACATTATCAACTGTACTAAACCCTCCGTACTTTTCCCTAAAAAAAAAAAAAAACTTTACTTCTTTATAATATTGGTTTAGAAGACATTACTGGTATCTTTAATTAATACTTTGTTACTTATCAAATTAGCTAAAACTAGACTCCATTCCCGTTGAGATTAGACATTTAAACAAACCTTTTTTACTGTCCGTACAAACGATTTTGAATTTTATTCCGTTGGTGGTATGACAAATGGTGGCTGCAGTAAATAGTTGGTATTGTAACTACTTTTTTGCTTTTAATGGCGTCCTTATTACTACGAAATAGGAGTTATTGGAATAAGGGACGAATTGAAATTAATTATCGACATCATGGGCGTCAATTGATCGTGCTCATCACACAAACATTTGTCGTGTGTGGGAGTCGAACCCACGACCTCCGGCAAAGCATTCAAGCCCATTTACCATTAGACCAACAGACCAGTCGAATATAAAATTATACTTACTTATTTAACTCCACTCTAAAACTGAACTGAGACAAGATTACCTGAATCCCGTGCGTCGGCAATAAACAAACAAAACTCGGGTCGACCCAGGCGGCCTTGTAAGCTCCGGGGGACGTAGAATTCTCGTCGGAACAAAAAATAACCGTCTGCGAAGGGACGTTACCTAAGAATGGTTTTTAATTCATTTCTCCTTTTAATAACGGACGAACTGTTTTTAGGAAGAATATTTTGTTGCAGGTGTGGGTAATTTTTAAAGTTCAGTACCAATAGGGTATAACGAGACCCTATTACTAAGACTCCACTGTCCGTCTGTCTGTCACTAGACTGTGCCTCCTGAATAGTGACAGTTAGGCAGTTGTTTTCACAGATGATGTATTTCTATTGTCGCTATAATAATGAATATTTATTTATTAATTTATTAGCCTTTTTAACAATAAGTAGTACGCTATTACTTAAAGTTTATACATTACTAACTGAATTCTAAGCGCCTCATCACTTATAGAAAAGCACAGCATGCACTACATTATAATTTGTAGCTAAGTAATTATGGAAGACAAAACTCATTCCTACAAAAAAAAACACACTCTCTTAAGATTTTCTTCCTAAAAAGTGACGATATGTCGATATAATCACTTAACCACCACTTTGGTCGAAAATAAGTTTTATAACTTATTTTAAGTGAAATAAGTTATGCTTACAGGGTTATTTGTAAAACATTAACAACCTAGTAGGACTTTATTACTAACATAGTAAACAACAACTTTTGTTTAGCAACTTATTTCACTTGAAATAAGTTGTAAAACTTATTTTTGGCCAAAGTGGCGAATAAGTGATTTTACCTTTCCACTGCCGATATGTATTTGAAAGATGTAGTTAGCTAATATAATACAATGACTTGAAATGAAATACCTGTAGGTAGTTTGTACGCAACGCCGACTACTATCTATAGGTCATTGAACTCGCTCAGCTGACGTTTTCTTAAAGAAATTGATTTCGTACATGTGTAAATTAATACGAGTTTTGAAAAAAAAGTACTTTATTTTTTAATTTTATCTTTACAAATCGATAATGTTTCATGTACCGGATCGATCCACCACGGGATTAAATGATTAAAATTTAGCGGTGCATAACCTTTTTCTGAAATATTTTGACATTTGATGGGGATAGGTGTCTCCTAAAGACAATTGGTACAGTCTAACATATTCACTCACTGTATTTATGACTTTTTTTGTTAATACCACTTTTTTTTTGTACTTTCAGGATGCATTGGAGCTGTTTGATAGATTTGACACTGACAAGAGTGGCTCCATAAGCCTTGACGAGTTCCTAGCACACATTCGTGTGAGTATTTTTTTTCTACTTTATTATTAGGAGCGGTATTGCAGAGCTGCGCATCTTTTTCAATAAAGTTTACGTGGACAATTATTTTCGTCTTAGTATTTTTTTACGTATTGATTTAAATCTTTTGCCAAAAAAAAAAAGATGTATATTTGTATTTACTTATACAAGACTGCGAGAGTGTAGCTGTAACGATTTTATTTTTTCTATAGAAAGTGAAAAATCTGTCTCTTTCTTTTTTAAATAGAAATCGTTCCACGCTAAGGATTTATTATGATGCAGATGTAGGCTTTTTTGGTGTCCAATTCACGAGCCGTGAGACAATTTCTATAGCAGTGTTGCAAACGCGGCTGCCGACAAAGAAAAGAGAACCGCGTCTGGCTAGCTTTTTATACAAAGACCTTGATTGGTAAATTAATTCTTAAGAACAAGAACTTAAAAGAACGAGTTTCTTTTTAAATTGGTTTAACTTTGATGCAGCTCATGAAAAATATACCTAGTTCATTTCATGATAGGTTATAATTGATGTACGATTTCATGATAAAAAGGTCAAAACGATCTGGCCAGTTTTTAGATGGCAATTTCATGAAGTGATCAATTTCAAAGACCTGGCCACGATAAATGTATACCTACATTGCACAAGGGCACAAAAAAAGAAGAAGAAAAGAAGTCATCAACATCATCATTATTACGGCTGAAAGACGTCCACTGCTGGCCATAGGCTTCCCTCCAGTGTCACCATAACGAACGGTTCTGTGCGACTTGCATCCATCGCATTCCTTCGACCCTCACCAGGTCATCCGTCCACCTTGTGGGAGGCCGCTCCAATGCTGCGTCTTCCGGTGCACGTACGCTACTCCAGTCCCCATCGACTAACTGTTCTATGAACAATGTCTGTCAATGCAATGATGCCTGCCTACTGCCACTTAAGTTTGGCGATTCTTCGAGCTATGTCGGTGACCTTGTTTCTCCTGCTGATATCTTTACATGAGTAAACGTTAAATAAATGTTAATAAATAATTGCAGCCTCCTATGTCGGATTCCCGCCGTGCCATAGTGGAGCAAGCCTTCAGGAAGCTGGACAAGACCGGTGACGGCATCATCACCGTCGAGGACATTCGAGGAGTCTACTCCGTTACTGCACATCCCAGGTAACATACTTACATAACTTAACATCATATCAGCCTGGAATCATCCACTAAAGGGAATATTACACAAAAAAGATGAAAGAGGTTTGAAAGGACATACTTTCCGATTTGTATTACGAGTGTCGTCGCTTGTCTCCCACCCTTTAACTCAAATACAGGCAATAAACCAATACGAACGCGCACCTTCACACACTTATGTAGATCGCAAGTTTGCTATTGGTAGTTGAACTATCTATCAATCAAAATCATATCAAATCAATCATCGGCAATGATGCACTTGTAGAGTCGAAGCTCCAAAGCCTAGAGCATCGCCGCCGAGTTGCTAGTCTATCGGTTTTCTATCGTTTATATTTCGGGGAGCGTGCACTGGAATTGCACAATCTAATTTCGCCAAGTCCGATCCATCATCGGACCACACGACGTACTGCGTTGCGCCACCGGTACTCATACGCACAAAGCGTTTTGGGAACACATTTACTGTGCGTACAGCCAAGGAGTGGAATTCCCTGCCGGAATACGAGTTTCAAAAAAAAAAAAATGCCCTATTTTGTAGCACGCCTTCCCCGCTCACAAGGTTATTCTAACCTCTGTCATCAGTTCTGTGATCACAACAGTCTGGAATCATAAACTGCTGGGTACATAAGCCTGTTTTCAATTCTGTTTTTGAGATATGCGGAACAATGTATAAAGTCCCGCAAACCTCCGTTGAAAAGAAAGGATCCTCCGACCAGACGGGTGTCTTGTCTGATCCAAGCAATTGCCCGATAATTGATTTCGGGTTGTCTGATCCAAGCAATTGCCCGATAATTGATTTCGGGCTGTTGTATATAATAATATTCCACACAACTATCACACGACGCCGTCTAGCCCAAGCTAAGCAGAGCTTGTGTTATGGGTACTAGACAACTGATAAACATATATATTTCTAAATACATACATATTATAGATAAATTACACCCAGACATAGAACAAATGATCATGCTCATCACACAAACATTTGTCCTAGGTGGGAATCGAACCCACGACCTCCGGCATAGCAGTCAGGTTCACTAACCACTAGACCAACAGGCCATTCAAATATGATCTGATTGCGCGGAGAAAGAAAGAAAGGAAGAGAATATCATTGTATTTGTCGGCAAGGCCGAAAAGCATTAACAAATTATTGAAATTATAAAAACATTTAATGAAAAGGATGCGCCACTTTTGAGCAAAACGGCCGAACGCTCAGCATAATGCTGTGACCATAACGCAAAAAGCGGCAACTTTACGGCGCTGGGTTTCAGCGTGGGTCAGAAAACTAGCGGAGAACTCTAATACCGCGTTATAGGATTTCGTAGTTTAGTTTCCATGTGGCGCTATAGATGTCGCCACACAGCTATGCCATACCACCCATTTCTGTGGAACTCTCGCCCAAAGAGTACTTGCGACTTTTGTTTGATCACCTCATTGAAACTGATAATTATAACCATTGTTTAACTAAAAATTAAGTGATAGTTATGATGCCATACCAGTATTTTACATGGTATTAACAGTATCTCACAGAGTGTTAATAGAATTTTATGCGGTATTCACAGAATAAGCTAGTTGTCGTAAAAAATGTAATTAGTCCGTCTTTTAGATTATTCAAAAATAACACGTATGTTTTTATTTGTAAATTAAACCAAAAATGACAAAGATAAAGCCCATTAAAGTTACGTGTAACATCACGCCGTGCTGCATTTTTTCTCACGGGGTGACGTCACACGTAACTTTAATGGGCTATATCTTTGTTATACGGACTAAATAAAATGTAATTATTTTGACCCTGGAAACTACTATTACACAATATTTAATAATTTATTTTACCTCCTTATACTCCTTATACTATTTTACCTACTTAGACTAGGTAACTCGTTAGCCCCTTTTTTGGTGGGTCATCTTTAAATTACTCCTCCCTCTCTGGGTGGAGCGAGAGAGAGTAGACTCTTACTGACTAAAACCCACCCGTGTTCCTTCAGCTGCCCTTTGCGTTCCAGGACCACAGCATCAAATTAACCAATTCTGCAGCTAATTCGATGTGATAAATGATGAATCTGGGTGGATCTCGAAGTAAATATTTATAACGTGACGTACAGCTGCCACCACGGATATTGAACGCTGGCTTCAAGTTGCACAGAAGTCAAAAATCGGGCCTCTTTAGGTGGTGCGACATGAGACGCGGGGGCGGGGAGCGTCACTGATTGGATCGTTGTGCATCTCGTCATAGACACTCGTGATTCGTTCATTGCGCTTGCAGCATGTACCTAACAACGACGACGATTGGTTCGCCAATGTATGGAATGCGCAAAGCGATCCCCACTCAGACGCCGAGCGTTCAATATCCGTGGTGGCAGCTGTAACACCTATGTTGATGTCCAGACGTTTTCTCATAATTATCTTCTTCGTTTCCAGATACATGAGCGGCGAAGAGACGGCGGATCTTATTCTGAACAAATTCCTCGCCAACTTCGAGTCTGATGGACAGGTTGATGGCAAAGTAAGATAATAGATTAATTTAATTAATTAACTAATTTAACATTCCTTATATTTGAATACCTAAAACTACAACACCGACACGACTAAACGTTTTAGATATGTCGTGGCTAGATCATAGAAATTGATCATTTCATGATATCGCCAAGTTAAACTGGTCAGATCGTTTTAAACGTTGAAGTTTGATGTTATCGCAATTCTACCATCGGACAACCCGACGTACGGCGAATATTCACCCTTACGTTGTTGAAAACTCTACGGTCCGGACTAAGCGTTTCGCCTCGTCGTTTATACCGCGTACGTCGAAGGACTGGAACAGTCTACCTGCGGTCTACCCGTCCGATTATAATTTGGGTGTCTTCAAGGCTAGAGTGAATAGGCTCTTAATAAACTAGTGCGCCTCACCATCAAAGATTGCATCGCTACTTACCATCAGGTGGGATCGCAGTCAAGCACTAGTTAATCTCAATTAAAAAAAAAAATGTCAGTCCTCGTTTGACCTGCTTTCTTTAAACTTCTTCTTCTGCCTGCCCTTATCCCATATTACTTGGGGTCGGCACACGTTTTCTTCTTCCAATCTGTTCTGTCACCCGTCAAACTATCACTAACTCCCTTTTCTTTCATATCACTTCTCACACAATCCATCCATCTTTTTTTCACCTGCTTGTTTTCAACTAATATTATAAAAAGGTAAAGTTTGTTTTTTTGTCTGTAGGATGTAATCTCTGAAAATACTGGGCCGATTGCTAAAATTTTTTCACCGATAGAAAGCTGCTTTATTCCTGAGTGACATAGGCTATGTTTTATGTACGCGGGCGAAGCCGCGGGCAAAAGCTAGTCAATATGGCCAAAAGAGGATCGACATATCAAATGTTGACGTTTAAATGATCTGCCCTCCCTAGCCAAGTTACAACAGTTTCGCTTGCGCCGAACGCTTCGAGCTGGCCGCGCCGCCAATTCTTTTGTTCTGGCGTGCTATTCTCCCGTCTCTAGCCCCTTTAGTCGCTATAACTGTGCAATATTAATTTCATCAATTTGTTCTGAGTGAGAGTCTTCGGTGAAAGCATCATGGGGAAACCGGCATGTCCTAGAGCCAAAAATTTTAAGACATGTGACATTTACCAACCCGCACTGGGCCTGCATGCTGGATTAGGCTCTCCTAGAGAGAGGAAGTTTGAGTCCCAGCACTGGAAATATTAAAAAAGGCTGATTATGCGTATATGTTAAGAGTGTTCTAAATCCCACATTTCTCGCAGGTGACTTTGGAGGAATTCATGAACTACTACAGCGGTATCAGCGTGTCAATCGACAACGACTGCTACTTCGACCTGATGATGCGCCAATCATACAAACTGTAATTCCTCACCACGCCTGGACGAAAGTACGGACTCAACGCTTCGTACATTTACGTTATATGTTGTATATCAAACCATACCAAAGGTCTAAGTCATCACAATTTACATTTACCGGAATTCACTATTCATTTTCGAATTCCGATGATAACTTGTCCTTTTTCTCTTCGCTTAAATGTTCTAAAGAGTCAATTTGATTATGAAATCAACTGCTAAAAGTTATTATCTAAAAATATGGATACTATTTTGAATTGTAACGGAAATTTATTAGAGGGTCTATCAATAAATGTTTTGATTGTTGTTTCATGTTTTCTGGGTTCTGTTATAGTTAAGAGAAAAGTTATTTAACAACTTTTAGCTTCGAGCATCCGTCCATACATGAGCTTACCAAAAAACTTATGATTAGCTGCCAATGCTACATATGATGTATTATTATCATTATTGTTTGCCTTAAAAATTTTCTCTTTTTAGTATCAATGTTTTACTGCATCACACAACTTGCGAATTATTTAACAACTTTTGGCTTCGAGAATCCTTTCGTCATACCAAGAACGGCTTACTAGAAAACTTATGTTTAGCTATGTTAAAATCTGATGTACCATTATCATTATTGTTTGCCGTAAAATTGTTCTCTTTATGTATCAATCTTTTTACTGCATCAATCACCTTTCTATTCTCAAGACCATTATTGCTGTTACATTTATTATAGTTTAAAGTAGTTGTCTCGTACTTTTGTAGGCTTCTTGTATAGTCCTTAACTCAGCACCAACTATCAAAACGGCCATTTTGTCCTCTATGTGTGCACCTATGTTTCTAATGTTAATTTAATGCAGTATTATATTTTTATTTAATAAATTATTATCGTGTGGTATGATATTTATGTTGATTTCATTAAATTATTTTGATTTTAAAATGTGTTTTTTGTCATTTCTTTCTCTAACAGTTTCAGAATAGGTACCTACCTAGCTACTAAAATTGGCTGTAAAATAATAATATTCCACAACTATCACACAACGCCGTCTAGTCCCAAGCTAAGCAGAGCTGGTGTTATGGGTACTAGACAACTGATAAACATACTTATATATTTCTAAATACATACATGTTATAGATAAATTAGACCCAGACACAGAACAAATGATCATGCTCATCCCGTAAACATTTGTCCTGGGTGGGAATCGAACCCACGACTAATAAAAAATATTTTGGTCTTGTGATTACTTTTTACAGTTACCTTATGTGAATAATTACCTTATTATATAATTATGTTGTGAGATCGCGAAAATTTGATATTTTCGACTTTATCCTATTACTTCCAAATTGAGTTCTATTGTTACTAATAGCTTCTATTAATAGACTAAAACACACCAATTAACATTAAACAATCTATTAAATATCATATGAGGGTAAATTATGGCTATTTACCTACCTACCTCTTATTTGCTCGAGGCAACCCTCCTATTTGCACCAAAAAAAAGAAGGCAACCTATAGTTTTTCAGTTCCTTGGGGCATTTTCTTTCAGCTTATACTCGACTTTCCCAAATAATAAATGAGGGGTAATTGATATCAATAATGTAACAACAAATTTTATTCTTTAACATAATTGGCACCTGATTTAGCTTGGCAACCAATGAGCAATGGTCTTGATGAACGCATTATCGACCCTAAAATATTTATCATTATCAAACAACAGAGGAGAGAAGAGATTTGTTCTACGTATCTTAGATCAGTAGATGCGAGCTTGCGTACAGCAAGTAATTGGTAGCTCGTCATCGGGTAAGGGATCAATGACGCGTCGTGTTTCACTTGCTTATCAAAGAGTTGTCAGCAAAATTGATAGGGCTTGCTAGGGTTGCGGGATTGTTCAAAAGTGTTATCGTAGGTCCGGAAAGCAAAGGCAACCTTCCTCCAGGCCTTGGTTGAAGCCATGATCCGGAGCGAGGAGGAGTGGCAGGCGGTCACCGACTTCTGCGAAGCAGTAATGCTCGCAAAGGAGGAGGGCGAACGCATCAGGCAACGGCGTCCTCGCCGCCGCCGCCGAGATTCTGATCCCGGCTTCCCGCCACCGTAGGCGCGGGCTTGTGGACAGTAAGCAATGGGTAGCTCGCTGTCCGACCGTCGGGTAACTGTCCGGACCAAGCCCAAGTCGTCGACGGCGCGCACTGTTCCCGCGCGCCTCAAGGAGTTCAGTTCGTCAGCAACGGCAGGGACCCAGCCGGGTCGAAGCCTACTGGGGCCAGGGTTATCCGAAAGGGAGTTCGAGCCCCGGTATGAAGGCTAGAAGGAACGGGGTGGATCTTTTGGTCAGTAAGAGTCTGAAACTATCTCCCGCTCCGCCCAAGAGCGGGGGTTGTCATTGGATGATATTTTCCCACCATAAAAAAGGTAACCTTCCTTTCTAATGAGTTAAATTCTGACTCTCCTCTTGTCTCACTCTGAGCAGGAGAAGTTCTTGATGGTTCCCGATATGACAAAAAAACGTTAGAAAGAAAACCTGTAAATTGAACGCCCATAATTAGGACATAATTCGTTCAGTCGTTTAGGCGTCCTAGATTAAGTATGTCAATACATCTAAACACACGACAGAGACAGCCTTTTAGATGTAGAGGCATAATAAAATACCAAGTAGCACTAACGGGGAATTTCTGCACCGAAGGGAAATTGGTCACAGAACGCAAACTGAAGGGCACATGTGGATCTTATGCCAGCCATACACGGTCAAACCTGTAGTCCAATCGGTATGACGCTACATGTTTGATCAAACAGATTTGACCGTGTATGGGAGTGACAACATGTTGAGCATGTTGACAACATGTTGACAACATGTTTGACGGCACAATCGAATTTCAATTATTTTGGTTTGATCATACCGATTGGATCTTACAGATTGGACCGTGAATGCTGTCGTGAATTTTGTCAACATGTCACTCCCATACCTAGACGGTCAAATCTGTTTGATCGAACATGTAGCGTCATACCGATTGGACTACAGGTTTGACCGTGTATGGCTGGCATAAGTCTGACCCGCCTTCTCGCTCCGCCCTAGAGATTCTAGAAGTCATTGAATGATTTCCCACCTCAAAAAATCAGCCAAGGGCGAGTTGGTTACAAAGCATTCTGTATCATCTGTAGCAAAAATCTTTTGCTGTATGGAAGCTCCATTTAAATATTCATTTTATGCTAATTTCAGTATTTGTTACAGCTGCAACAAAAATGCATCATCTGTAAAAGTTTCAACTGTCCGTCTGTCTGTCAACTCTGTTCATGAAATACAGTCTGATTACAGACTTACGGACACCGGAATTTAAGCAATAGTGTCCCGTTTTTTTACCATTTGGGTACGTAACGGAACCTTAAAAAAGGTAATTAAATAAGAGAGGATTATTGTTTATGCTTAAAATATAGATAGTAGTTATAGTCAATGGTATCTTGATTAAAAAAAAAATGACATGTTTTGATTTCTGGTATCTTACTGTCATCACATCAATGTAATTTTACATTTTATATAATTGTTTTAACGAATTTCAATATATTTTTGGAAGTAATTTATAATGCCTCTTGTGCGTTGAACTGAACCAGGATTTTTGTAGTTTTTGTTTAGTGCTGAAAGTTATGAGGTAATAAACTAAACGGAAGAGTAATCATCTAATAATGACTATAAATTGGAGTAAGAGGGCTATGTCAGGCTTTTACTGACTAAAGCCCACATGTATCCTTTTTTGCCCTTTGCGTTCCAGGATCACGGTATCACTCAACAATTCTCATGATCCTAGCCATCATCGGCATGGGCTGCTGGCCACGGTTTTACTAACTACGTCATGTCGATGACTCGGGCTGGACAGGCGGATGGCGAGTTACCCATTTCTCGTTGTCCGCAAGCCCGTACATACAGTGACCAAGGATCGCCATAAGACTTGATACCTGGAGCGTCTTCTTTGGCGGTGGCTAGGGAGGGAGGATGTTCGTTCTCACAAGATTATGGCCATGTCCTTCGCTTACATTACTACTTCGCAGAAGAAAGCGACCGCTTCCCATTCTATGACTCCAGACCTTGGCTTAAACCAGGGCCAGGCTCGTGAGGTCACTGCTGTCATCGCCTTTACGACAACATGGTGGTGCTTTGTCCACACCTCCAGCGTATGCTTCACCGGGTCCTCCGGGCGGTCCGCACAATAGTGACAACCCTGCGTTTCTTCCGCTTGAATCCGGTGCAGGAACCTTCCAAATTTACCGTGTCCTGTGAGGACGCTGTGACGTCACTCCAGCCATACCTAAAAGAGAGGACATACCGCCTTGATTATGGAGATCCCATAGTATGAGATGTGGGGTTATAGGCAGAACCTTGTGCTCTGTGTGCCTAGTTCATCTATGGATGCTAAAATGTGATCCGTGTGAATATCATATGCGTTTATAATTGGGCTTGCGGTCGGCGAGCAATGGGTAGCTCGCCGTCCGGTAACTGTCCGGACCGAGCCCGAGTTGTCGATGGCACGTAGTGTTTCACGCGTGCCTCAAGGAGATGTCAGCATAATTGTAGGCCCCTACTGTAGCCATGGGTTGTGCGAAAGAGAACCCGACGAAGAAATGAAGGTAAAAAAGAAACATAAGAGTGGATTTTAGTCAAAAAAACGACACGCCCTTCCAGTCCGCCCAAGAACAGAAAGTCGTTGGATATTTTCTCAACCAAAAAAAAAAATGCGTTTGTGATGGTGCCCAAGTTAATTCTAGGAGGCAATTAATAACCATTCACCACACTTTTTAGAAGATTCCCTTTAATGTTTCAGATACCGCAACCATGTGCCGAACTTGCCACGCAATTTTACAAACCTTCCTATGTACATGTCAAATGATAATCAGGATCTTCATGGCTGTACTTATGATGGTAGAAAGCTTGATAAAGTTAGTCCTGAACACGGTCTACAGTTTCTTCTCAATTATTCTGCAGCTGATATCAATCCTCCCCGTGTGCCTGGTCTTCATACTAACTTCCAAATTAAAGTGTCTGATTTGTTCCAACTCTTGTATATGTCCAGCTCAAAGAAATGGATTTTGCGACTGTATTATGTCCATTATCACCGTAATAATCGTATATCATTTCATGAAATCTTATGGATATGACGAAAAAATTTTAGCGAAACTGGGTTTGAAAAGAATTCATACAACGAAGAAAAAAACGTTTTGAAATGAAAATTGCTTATAACACGAAAAGAATATAGCGCTTCATAACAGCCGTAGAATAGGCTAGTTGCCGTAAAAAAATTAATTCGTCCGTCTTTTAGATTATTCAAAAATAAGTGACACGTATTTTTTTATTTGTAAATTAAACCAAAAATGACAAAGATGAATGATATAGCCCATTAAAGTTACATGTACGAGGTGACGTCACACGTAACTTTAATGGGCTATATCTTTGTTATTTTTTGTTTAAGCGAAAAAAGAAAAAAATACGTGTCTAATATTTTTTTATAATCTATTTATTCTAGATATTTTAACCCTGGAAACTACCATATTGAACGTAGGTTTTCTTTGTTTTAGGAAAAAGTTTTTTTTTTTTACTTATTAAGGTGTATTGTAGCGTAATCAATTAATTATTTTACTTAGTTGGTTGCGATTTAAATATTATATTAAAGTTTAATTATTTACCTAATTGTTTAATTCATTTTGAATAAACGTGTAACTAAAATCGATCCTTGCGGTTTGAATGGCAATCACCACACAAATCCTTAAAGGGAAACCCTTTAAGGTTTTGTGTGGTGATTTGTTGACCCTATGAGAATTTCGAGGCGATTTGGTGATTGGTATTATCATAAGGCGATTAAGGGACTCCATGTGGTTATATGGGGCGAATCGGTCACTTTATGGCTCTGTGAGGTGATTTGATCATCTTATTTGGGTTTCAGAGGCACTTTTTTTTTACATTGGCTAATAACTATGTGGCTTTGTGAGGTGATTTGTTCACCTTTATGAGGTGATTCGGTTACCCTGTGTGGCCATGTGAGGTGATTTGCTCACCCTGCGTGGCTATATGAGGTAATTTGTTCACCCTATGTTGCTTAGTGAAATGATTTGGTTACTTTATGAGGCAGGTATTTTGGTAAACAGTGGCATCAGCAGGTAATTTGATAATCCTAAGAAGTTGTACAGCGCAATTCGGCACCCTATGTAGCTTTAAGAGATAATTTGGTCACCTGGTGGTATTTTTGAGGCGCTTTCAGCAATTGATCAATCTGTTTGGTTTATTTATGTGACGTCATGTGTCGCCGTTTGTGGCTTTGTGAGAGTATTAGAAACCCTATGTGAGTTTGTGAGGTGATTGGAACCCTATATGGGTGTATGAGATGCCTTAAAACCCTACGTGAGTTTGTGAGGTGATTTAGTATAACTTTGTGTGATGTTTAGATAATTCTACGTGGTATTGTAAGGTGATTTTTAAAACTTATGCGGTTAGTAGTTTTCTGAGGCAATTTGGTAAGTTTGTTTGTAGTTTTTTTGGTAATTAACAGACGCACGATGAAAATCAACCCGTTTGAGTTTCTATAACAGCGCTAAGTAGGAAAATACTAAAGACTAAAAGTAAAACCTCACAAATCTTTTAATCAAATCATAAAAAAAAACTAATGAAAATTGACAAATAACTGCCAAATTTTAGTATCTTTTGTTACGTCTGTTTTTAGAAAACATTTTTTTAATAAAATTTTGTAACTTTATGTGTTAATTAAATATATAAACCGCAAACCGATGAAACGAACTGGAATCATTCTTTTTCGATCTAAAAAAGCGAACAGGTAATATGAAAGTACCTTGCAATAAGTGAAAAAGTAGATTAGTTGAACCAGACTGAAACCCGGTAGGTACCTGTCCAGACAGACATTGGGCTGCTCTCGAGGAATACCAGATGAAAACACCTCCTAACACTTTGTTTGACCTGAGAATCGAACTCAGGATTTCATGTTCAGCAGTGCGACCACTCATAAACAATTTTAGCGAACATGATTCATAAACTCTGCAGTAGAACTCTGCTTTACAGTAGTATTGAATGTCGTAATATTATGACTTACTCTCGCCTCGCCTACTTTTACTTTCCGATTTTTAATCATTTTCTGCCTTCAATCGTTTTTAAGTCGGACAATGATTTGTTCCAGATACTCAGTGAAACATGTGTCGCACAGCGCACGCGGTGCTCTCCACCGTAATATGTGGCATCCAAATGTTAGTGAGGGTCTTCATGACCGTGATCCTCATGATTGAGAATGTCATACGAATGCTGCTGCAAACGTTATACAACTTTATATCATTCTTGCTGCAAATGATCTCACTGATACCAATCTGTGTCGTGTTCCTTCTGACGGCCAGGCTTAAATGTTTTATGTGCGGTGGTGGAGGTCCTTGTCCCGTCGGGGCGAGGGGCGGTACGTGTGACTGCGTTATGTCCTTCATGGCTGTTATCATTATCTTCTTCATATTCAGAGCGACTGGCGTGCTCGACAAGGTTTTCTACAGTCTAGGCTATGCCAAAGCTGAGCCACCCGCATTCATGAAATTCGTCCCAACGCCTGGTGACATCACTGAGTGCTCCAGAAACGAATCTACAACTATTAATATAACTACTACCATGGCTATGAGCGATTGGATTATAAAGTATAGCCATCTATTCACTAAGAGCACCGCAGACGATGGCAAACTAGAAGGAATCAACGTAGATGCGGACAAAAACAACTCATTAAGAGAGGGAGATGAGGAAACTATGGATTGGCTATGGACGGATATGGAGTCAACGACAGACATCGGAGAGGGAATCACACTATCGGATTGGACCACAATACTCTATTATTTAAATTAAAATTACTCACCAGTTGAATGCTAGATATTTGCCTTTATTACTATTGTTTTTTTTAAAGAATACATACATTTATAATATTATTAGTCTTATAATGCTCGCAGCATTCTGGGTGTCAAAAGGGCCGACAGAATGAGAAACACCACGCTACGTCAAAAGAGACGGATATTATAGATGTAGGAAAAAAGGCTGCTAGGCTAAAATGGGATTGGGCGGGTCACATCAGTCGCATGCATTCTGACCGTTGGGCAAGAGTTTCCACAAAGTGGGTACCTGAAGATGGACGACGCCGCCGAGGTTGACCTAGAAAGATGTGGCGAGACGACTTAAATGCCTACCGCGGGGACTGGTTCGATGTGGCTCAAAAAAAGGATACCTGGAAGAAGTAGGGGGAGGCCTTTGCCCAGCAGTGGGACAGTACAGGACATTAAAAAAAAAATGCTCCGACTGCTGGTACTTAGGGATCTCTCTTGGTAATCCACCACACCGGCCAGTGCAGGTTGGTGGATGACACATGTCTTCTAATTTCTTGTAGGATATACCGATCAGACGCAGCGTTGGGAGGTTTCTCACAAGGTGGACCGATGACCGAGTGAGGGTCGAGGGAATCTGATGGATGCGAGACGTACAGGATCGGTTGTTATGGCGACAGGGGGAGGTCTATGTCCAACAGTGGTCGTTTTTCGATTAAAATGATGATGATGATACCGATTTCTACGCGTTGTTTTCTATGGCTCTATTTCATAATATCGACAGTCACTACATCGATGATATTTTTTTTTTCGTTGGGAATAATCATCCAATGACAACCCCCGCTCTTGGGCGGAGCGGGAGATAGTGTCAGACTTTTAATGACTAAAAAACCCATCCCGTTCCTTCAAGCCTTCATACTACATCGATGGTCGCTGTATCGAAAACGTTCCATCAACGGGCTAAAAAAACCTAACCTAAACTAACCCTTTTACTAACTAGCCAGAGCGTTGATTTCGAAGGTGTCAATACATTTCCTTGCCGCTGTCCAGCTTCGACGGGTCGGTTAGTGACTCATACCGGGATACGTTAGCCCATCGATGGAACGTTTTCGATACAGCGACCATCGATGTTGTGACTGTCGATATTATTAACGCCTTCCGCTCTCTGCACGGTGATAGAAAAATCACTGTGCAGAGAGCAGTGGTAATGGTCAAAGGTCTGAATTAGGTAGAGTTATTCATATATTTACGCTGATTTTATACAGCAAAAGAATAAAGTGGATATGCCTTTTAAAAAGCAGAAATATTTTATCAACGCTATCAGAAAAAAAAACTTTCTGCATTAATGACGAAGAGGAGCGTATAAATTTGATAACCTCACCTCAATTGACGTAGAGATCTTTTTCAATGAAAAATACTAATAAAAATTGTAGGTATGTTAATATATTTGTATTATTTGTCTTATCTACCTCGGAGGTTTTTATTATTATTTATTTGTAACATTGTTGGACACACAGGATTTTTCATTAGAAATCCCTGGAAGATCCATAATAATATCAACGTTTCGATGCAAGTACATGAATAACTCTGCCTAATTCCGACATCTTGTAGGTAATGATATAAAAAAAAAAATAGACGTACTTATTGCGACGATATAAAAAAGATTAGAAAATAAAATAGTGATGCAGATAAAGTATTTCCCACATTACCAAAGAAACCCGTACTCGTACATTTTAAATAATGAATCGTCGAACGCAATGTAGAAACGAATGTGTATACGCGCTTATCTTCAGAAACAATGCACCAAGTTGTATAATTTTTTTTTATTGTGTTTATCATTGTCAGAACAAGATGTGGGTAAAAGAAAATTGCAAAAAATCGTTAGAAGAATATTGCTAGTCTTTTACATTACGCTAGCAACAGGAGATAGGTACTTGGAATTGAAATTATTTATTTTCTTGTCGTTGTGATATTTTAATTAAGTACCTCTGATTAGTTCTCTCTGCTCACTCTAAAATATGAACGATACCGCTTCAAGGTTTATATAAGAACTCTCTAAAATTACCAATTGCGGACCTTGCTACTGTGAGCGGTAGCTAAGCGCGGAGCGGCGAGCGGTAAATCAAAAGTATGAAAATGTTTGATTGAAGCACGCCACGAGACGCTGCTCATAGCACCGCTCACCGCTAAGCCCGAGGCCGTTAGACTCAGTTTCTGGGCTGCAGGAATATTTGAAAGAGTTACCTCAGCCCTAAACTGCAAAGGGCAACTGAAGGTCACATTTCTAGGCTTAATCAGTAAAAGTCTGCGTCTTCTAGCTCCACCCAGAGCGGCATAACACTAATCTACTCTATGTTGACGCAAGACTGATTAGGTGTATTCAAGGCTTCAAAATTAGTTATTAAAAACTAGTGCACTTCACCATCAACGATAGCATCACTGCTTATACCATCAAATGGGATCGCAGTCAAGCACTAATTTGTCATTAACACGTTGACTGTCCGTCAACGTGTTAATGACAACGTAACGACCACAGGCGTCTAGATAGCTAAAAGTGATACGACAGTACGCCTGTCGACGTATGACTTTTTACTTGCATAAAATCAGTGCGCCACACGACGACCGATTTTTCATACTATCCTATAGACATGTTGTACTATCACCACAGGCATAATTACGACTTTTGTACTGTCACTATATTATTTACAAAAAATTGTTAAAGAAAGTACTTCCACGCACACATTCATATTTTTATACTACCTTCCCTACGCACGCCCGTGGGCGTCTTGTTTACATACGATCAGTCACGTAATGCACCGCTTCGGTGATCCTGCGTGTCGCTGCATGTTTTCGCCTTTTTAACGCCTTACGACGTTTACGCCTAGATTTGTGTCACTTAACATATGTTTTTTACAATACATTGTGACACTACGTCGTAAAGAAAAAAAAGGTAAATAGATAAACTTTATTGTACACCAAAAAAGAACCAGAACTTGTATTTAGCTTAAATCTATGGCTAAAAATATAGTCACTATTTACTGTACACTTCAGAAGTAGTATATTATATACTTGTAGTATAGGTAACAATTAGTGATCTGCTGCTTAGCCTTTTTTTTAGGTGAGAGAGTCATCCAATGACATCTCCAGCCCTTGGGCGGAGCGCAAGGGTGTATCAGACTTTTACTGGAACAGGAGTGGGTTATTAGTCAGTAAAAGTCGGACACTATCTCCCGCTCCGCCCAAGAGCAGGGGATTTCAGTTCCTGGGGTAGATATAACTTTTGCACAAACTTATTAACCAGAACATGAGAAACTATGAAACAGGGTACCTATACTGTGTTGGGCCAGGGTTATCCGAAAGGGCGCTCGAGCCCCGGTATGAAGGCTAGAAGGAACGGGGCGGTCATTTTAGTCAGTAAGAGTCTGACACTATCTCCCTTCTCCGCCCAAGGGCGGGGGATGTCAATGCATGATTTTTCCCACCAAAAAAAAAGGGTATACTGTGTTTCTATTCTAATTAGTAGTAGATAGGGGCACACGACGCGTTGCGGCGGCGGTGCAACGCCGGAGCGGTGCATAGAAATCTCTGTGGCATGTCACACGATGCGCTGCGGCGCCGCAACGGATTTGCAACCACCGAAGCAAGGCGGGGAGGCAGGAGTGAATGCGTTACGACGTCGTGTCGCTGCCTCATATAAACTACATAACAAATTTGCGGCGCCGCAACGCTCGTGTGCCCGTCGATTCGGTGAAAACTTTGCGGTGCGGTGCAGCAACGCAACGTGTGCCCCCGCTCAGACTTCTTGACTTTTTTTTACTAGTGATACTAATCTATAATGAAATCTGTGGATCTCTCCTACAATAAAATGTCAATGTCAGTCAGTTAAAAGAAAATCACAAAAAAACTATTATGCAAATGCGCAATAAATAATAACAAAAATCTAAGATAAAAATCGAAAAATTAAAAGTACGACACAGTTTCAAAAGTGATGTATTCATAAAATACTTTTAAAAATACTGTAACATTATAACTTTGAGCAAAAGTAATACTGTGACCTAAAATCAAGATGTGTTATTGCATGCCGGCGCTGATCATGCCCATCTTCTGCACTCTGCAGACGATATTACGGGTTATAACTACAATAGCGCTCGCAATTGAAGATATATTGCGTTTGGCTATTCAAGCAATTCACAGCTGGGTATCAACGATTCTCCACACAGTGGGTATTATACCTCTGTGCTTCGTCTTCTGTTTTTCACAGAAGTGTTTTTGCTCCCAACTCTGCCCGACGTCTTGCTCACCAGCATACTACCCCATGAGAAGCAACTGCGGCTGTCTTCTGTTCTTAACCATGATCCTTGTGTTTGTTTTGGTCTATCTCTTTACCGACTGGTGGGAAAATTTGTTTGCGACATTAGGATTGGAGTTTCCATGCTTTTTTGATAAGAAAACAGAAGTATCAAAACCTCAAGCAGTAATAAGTAATAAGAACATATCAGAACCTATGACCGTTAAAATGACACATGACAAAGTTCAAAATCTACAGAAATCTTTGCATAGCACACATATGGATAAAAGACATACGACTAAAATTATGAAGCTTGTTAGAAAACCTACACGAAATATAGAATACGAGATACGAAATGAACTAGAGGTTTCTTTCATAGATCACTTTAAAGAAATAAAAAAAGAAAACATCAGCAAATTTAGGCCCAATGAAACAAATGTAACATACGTGACTGTGATAGTTAATGCAATTTTAGAGGAGCCTGATGATGAAACTTTGAGTAAAAAATAATTTAATGTAAAATAAAACTAGTGTATAAATCGTTTGTGTTGTAATGTTGATATTTAAGGAAACTGACAAATAAATAGTTTTTGTATATAATATAGATTTATTTTTAAAGATATAATACATTCTGTTCTCATTAGGTAGTACCCAAAGTAGGTGTACTTTAGTTACTATCTACACATACATCATAAAATTTTACGTTTACTTAGAAAAACTGGAATCTCCACTAATTTATAAAGAGGTAAAGTTTATTGTTTTGTTTTTATGTTTGTAGGAGGTAATCTCTAGAAGTACTGGTCCGATTGCTGCATTTTTTTCAGCGATAGAAAACTGTTTTATTCCTGAGTATCTAGAGCTATACCTATTTACAGGGTGTCTCTGACATCGACGGAAAAATGAGTACCATAGATCCAGTACCTACACCATTTTGAACCACCCAGAGGTAGAAATTTTTGTCGGTATTTTCCTATGATTATTTTTTTTTTACGATTTTTTTTTTATTTAAATTGTATAAAATCGCTATGCTAACAATTTTAGTGAAAAAAAAATAATGAATCCCGATGATTTTTTTTACAGTTTAGTCTGTTTTTTTACATAAAATATCATTGGGGTGGGTAAGAATAACGATTTTACAAAGTTTAAAAATAAAAAAGTGCATTTTTTTTTTAACTAGGAAAAAGCCGACGAAAAACTCCACCACTGGGGGGTCCCAGAATCATGTACTGGATCTATGGTATTCGGTTGTGCGTCGATGTCAGAGACAGACTGTATGTAGGCTGGCAAAGCTGCGGGCAAAAGCTAGTTGACAATAAGGCCCCTGCATATCGAGTTGAACACTGCTTTCCGACAGTCACACCTCCCGAGCACAGACCAGGGGTGCTATTCACTAAGCCCCTTTACATTGGATTGTTAAGTCAATGTACTGCGCCTCACGACTCGTCGCTGTGCCAGCGCTGAGCTCAAGGCTGTTTTCTTAGAGAATAGCACCCCAGGTGATGCTTCCCGCTCCACCATGCGCAATGCGTCAGTCGTGAGGACTATTTGGCGTTCCAAATTCTTTGATAATTTAGCTATCCAGTGGAGTCATTATTTATTTTAATTGAAGATTATAGATGGCTAGCTTCTGCCTGCAGCTTTGCCCGTTTAAAAGAAGGTTACTCCTTACAAACTTTAGACTCTATTTACGAATTTTGGAAAATCCTTACTTAGTGCTCGCCGATGTCATTAACGGAACCCTTGTGTATAATTTCGCTCGTACATAGTTCTTAGTTTCTCCTTTTAATATTAAAATCAAAAATCATATGTATCGAAAATTATTCTACACATATTATTTGTATCATCATCTCAGCCGACAGACGTCCACTGCTAGACATAGGCCTCCCCCAAGGGTCGCCACAATGCACGATCCTGTGCGTTGGAAGGCCTCCTACAAGGTGGTCCGATGACCTGGTGAAGATTGCAGGAATCCGATGGATTATTTGTATACCTATATCTAAATGGCAAAGTTCTGCTACATTCATTGACTATTCAACGCTTAGCCCAAACTCTTAGACCTAGAACGCTGTTTCGCTCAGAGACATAAATAGATTTTCCAAAATTCACCCACCTTTATGGTGGTGAAACGGGGTCCAAAGTTTGTATGTAGAAATATATTTACACGCGGGTGGCAGAAGTTATAGAAAAACTGGCTTTTGCCCACGCGGCTTCGCTCCCACTTTTCCCTACTCCACCCTTCTATACCCTACTCTACCCTACTCTACCCTACTCTATCCTACTCTACCCTACTCTACCGTACCCTATCCTACTCTACACTACTCTACACTACTCTACCCTACCAAACTTCACATAAACCATCTTAAATTTTCTTAGGCTAACGACCTCCACCATTTTTGTTACGACTTTACTACTGGCAAAATGCAAAAAAAAAAAAACAAAAAGTAATAATTCTTGTCACTGACACTTCGAGAAAGAAGCCATTGAAAAGAATTTTTCAGAATGAGATGACAAGAAAAGAATACAATTTCTATTTACTATATTCTAAATCGTTTTGTTATGTGATTTATACAGTATTTTCTTGATTCTTTAGATTGTAATGGATTCAAAGATGTTAATACAAAATTCATTATGATAGTTGAGAAAATTAGTTGTTTTGGAGTCTACATTCCAATATTTGGAGTGTATATTAGTAAAAGGGTATGTATTCAGTAGATTTTCCTTAAATTTTAGTTATCTAGGTGTTCTACCTTTGGAGTCACTGCAAGGTGTCCATTCCTTTCATACCTACTTTTACAGCCGTAATTTGGAGTTTTCCGTTCATATAATCCATTTCACGTGTTGCACTAGTAGATTAGTATTCACGCTATTTATGTATGAACAAATACTATTGATGCACCCGATACGACTCGAGAATGGACTAAGCATCACCATCATTGGTACAAAACTTACTGTTAGTAAAGATAGATAAATTGAATGTGAGGCCAATTGCTGTCTCTTTTCTGTAAGTCGCAAATGTCGCACTAATACTGTGAAGTGGACCTATCAGAATTCTAGAATTTGTTTATTTCTAGCCGCATGATTATTTTGTATTTCTCACATTTATCACACTCGCAGAACAGAAAATACATATTTGATGAATATGTACTACATTTAAAATATATTCTAAAACTTATTTCTTATATCAGTATTAATCGAAAATTAATTATTTTCGATTCATAAGTTTCGTTCGTTTATCGTTTAAAATATTCAGGATTATTTGTAAAACACTAACATGCTTGCATGACTGTATTATTAATATCATAAACAACAATTTTTATTCTATAAATTTTTGCAAAACAAATTTACCAAAAACAAACCAATTCCAGATTTCGTTGTTCTATCTAACACATTTCAACTCTGTAGGTATTTTGCTCAACTTACCTACGTCTGTATGACGTGACGTAAGCGCAACAAGCGCCCCGCTCTCCTCCGCTATTGTACTATCGCTTGCTTCGCATAGACTTCGTAATATTTAGAACGTTCAATTTAAATATTTTTGTTTGTGTATGAAAATCTGTTGAACTAAAATACATTTTTATAAGTCATAGAACAAAAGTTGTTGTTTATGATATAACATGGTCCTGAGAGATTGCCAGCGTTTTAAAAAGAACCCTGAATTATTTGTCGCCAACAATTTGTTTTTTTTTTTAATTATACCGTTTTTTTAGGGTTCCGTAGTGCAAAATAAAAAAGCGGAACACTTGTAAGATCACTTGTCGGTCTGTCTGCCTGTCTGTTTGTCAAGACCCTTTAAGTGATCCTATAAGGGTTCCGTTTTTGCATTTTCAGGTACGGAACCCTAAAAAAATGGTAAAGTTAAAAATAAAACATAGATTGTTGATACAATTTGTTAGATAGAACAACGAAATCTTGAATTGGGTTGTTTTTGGTAAATGAATTTTGTTTTACATTTCATAGAACAAAAGTTGTTTTTTATGATATTAATAACATAGTCGTGAGAAATTTCCAGAGTTTATAAATAACCCTGAATATTTGTCGCGGTATGTAAAGTTTTAGTTCCAATAATCTCCACAAGTCGCGCTACATCACAACAAAAATGATTTCACAATTGACGATGGTGTCATAACAAATATTAGTCCAAGAGCGAGCGATACACTTAAAACTTAGCACAAATTCTAAATTATATATATATATATATATATACATATATATATATATATATATACATATATATATTCCACAACTATCACACATCGTCTAGGCCCAAGCTAAGCAGAGCTTGTGTTATGGGTACTAGACAACTGATAAATATACTTATATATATATATTTCTAAATACATACATATTATAGATAAATTACACTCAGACACAGAACAATGATTATGCTCATCACACAAACATTTGTCCTGGGTGGAAATCCTACCTACGACCTCCGGCATAGCAGTCAGGGCCACAAAAGGGTTAAAGGGTTATAATTATGTAACAACTATTTGCAACATGTGTGCAAATAAATAAAAAAATAACAGGCCAGTCAAGTCAAATTCAAGGTCGAACATCTGAATTTCCTCTAGACTAAGATCCCAGAGCGATCTAACATACTTAACTTATTTTCACATGGATTTCCTTAGGTTCTCAGAAAGAAAGAAAGAAAGAAAGAAAGATAATTTATTTGTCAAACATGCGTTTACATAAACTGACCTAACAGACATGCAAGGTGTTAAATTAATATTGTGTAATGAGCGTCCATGTTTTGCCAATAACGGCGTACAAATGTTTTAGTTATAAAAATTACATTTAATTGCATTTACATATTATAGTCATTTCAAAATTTCTAAATTCCATTACAAAATACATAAAATAAATAATTAATTGATGTCAAGATGTCAAGTATAAGTGTATTATAGTCAAAAATAAATTAAATTAAATTATGTCCAGTAAATTCATAATATTATGTAGTCAAAAATTCACATTATTAAGTTGGAATAGAAAAGTCCTTTTCATTCAAAAAATTTAAAACATTATAGTACACTTTATTAACTAAAAAACTTCTCAGTTTTTTTTTGAAAAGTGACAAGGGCAGTTCTCTCCAACTTTTAGGCAATTTATTGAATATCATAGGAGCCATACAGAAAACACTTTTGCGCATGAGGGATGTTCTCGCAGGATGAGAGCATATCTTACTGTTGTCACGCCTGTTACGTGGGACTACTTCATCTATTCGTTTAAATCGGTGTGGATTTGTTTTGACAAATACAGCTACCTCTAAAATGTATAGACATGGCAAAGTAAGTATTTTATATTTTTTAAAGTATGGCACGCAACTATCAGTAGGTTTAATTTTAAATATTGAACGAATGCATCTCAGTATTGTCTCATGTATTTTGAATAACTGTGTGTTTGTGAAGCTCCCCTTTGGGGCCACTGGTAGGTACTAGGAGAGAAAGGGAACTAAAAATAAGTTATTTAGCTTAAACTTTTGTAGTTGATTATAATATTCGTTTTGTAGAATCTACACTATGAGGACAGGTTTTTTTTTGTTTTAGTACTGTTGCGATAGCTAAATTTTTTTCACCGATAGAAAGCTGCTTTATTCCCGAGTGATGTAGGCTATATTTTATGTGCGCGAAGCCGCGGGCACAAGATAGTATTATTCCATTATTCAGCACAGAGTATGAGCGCGAGAGTACGCATGCGTTTCAGAACGAGTGAGACGATTTCGAGATGAAAACCCAACTACGACAACAAAACGACGCTGAAAAAGTATGAAACAAGATTTTCAGGATGTCGTAACTAACTCGTGGTTGGGTTTTAGTTTTTTCTTTTTTTTTTTCTCGATCTTCAAGTTTGCTTTTGCTCAGCATCTGAAGGTAGGTTTGAATGTAGGAATGAGACATTTTTAGAGTTCCGTACCCAAAGGGTAAGCTTAAGACGGGACCCTATTACTAAAACTCCGCTGTGCGTCCGTCTGTCTGTCCGTCTGTCACCAGCCTGTATCTCATGAACCGTGATAGATGCATTTCCGTTGCCGTTACAATAAAAAAATCTAAAAATAGAATAAAATAAATATTTAAGTGGGGCTCCCATACAACAAACGTGATTTTTTGCCGTTTTTTTGCTGCGGACGGAGCGAAACCTTTCCTGCGCGAGTCCGACTCATACTTTACCGGTTTTAACATTGTCACTGAATATTTATCAGTATGGTAATAGAATATCTGTTTGTCTGTGCTGGTATAATCTTATGTTCTCTATTTTGCAGGTTTTGTACATTACAAAATTCGTGTTGTCCCCGGAAAATTGTTTTTGTCTTGTATTGAAATGTGATTTTGGAATACGGTGTGTTTTAACACTGCTAAATTGTATTGCGTGTGAGCAATTTTAAATTTAACAATGATGCCATTCGGCATGCACTCTGCAAGCTGCTCCTGCACTGGTTGCGTCTATCGGAGCAGATCTAAGGAACCCAATATTCAACAAATAATACAGGAAGGGTCTGAAATTGACAAACTTTATTACGGTAAATTTTTACCGTTGCGAGAAAGAAAATTGCTTGAAAAATTAATAAGAACTCGTGATGTCTACAATGACGTGCGAAGTCAATTGTTATCAAGTGCAGGCAGTGATTGCGCTTGCAAGGATTGTCCGACCACTGCTTGTCCAGCATATAAAAAGAAAAGATATCACGATTCTATGACTGATACAAGTAGTACGGTCTTAGAAATGGTTGACCGAATCGATAGAGGGCATGCAAGCAAATTAAGTAGCTGCTGCAGCTGTTGCTCATGTGAAACTTTGAGGAAAATCAGAAAACGTATGAAAAAGGAGCAGAAAAAACATCCTCGGGTTTACAGACAAATTGTGACTTGCGAAGACATAGCCAAGTATTGTGCTGAAGCTGAAGAAAGGGGTAGAAAACGACGGAAAAAACTAAGTACAAAAATAAGTTCAAAAATAGGATCCGCACGTTTGAAAATGAAAAAACATCTATCTGAACCCTGTGCGTGTGGGGGATCACTTAGTAGTGCATCAACACACAAATCAAAATCTTTGAAGAGTAAAATCCGATCAAGAAAGAAAGCGAAAGAAGCAGCTCTATCTCGAAAAGTTATGACAATAGACCAAGAAACTGAAAGTACCAAGGTTTCACGAAAACCAAGAAAAAAATCCAAAGATATACAAAGCAGCTCTACAAAAGACAGCGCGACAGAATTAAAAAATCCAATAGCTTTTAAAATTAAAAAAGACTCTTTAATATTGTTTAAAGAGAAATTGCTGAAAAAACGATCTTATAATGAAAATCAAGACATAGAGTGTAAACCAGGAACTTGTGATGTAGGTAAATGTATGGTTGAAGAATGTGATAAAAAAATTAAAGCTAAAAGCGGTAGAGTAACGAGGAAAAGAAAATCTCATAGCCGACATTCTGATACAGATAGAGACAGATCTCGTGTTTCAGTGAGCTCACGAACCAAGACAGTGAAAGTAAGAGAGTCACGGGTTCAACATGAGCCCTGCCCTTGTCCACATGGACCCTGTCCTTGTGAGTCTAAAAGAAAATCTTTTTATTCGATGACCACAGTTCTGAAGTCTAGACTAAAACAAACGGTTTCAAAATTAGAATTAAAAAGCAAAAAGCCAAAAGAACGGCGAAAAGTTGAGACAGTAAATGTAAAACAAGAAAAATTATCGGAAGTAACTAAATCAGCTGGCTCAATGAGTTCGATTCCAAAATCGAAAACAAAAGCCCAATCAGCAATAATAGAAGAACAACCTGCAACTAAACAAAAAAATAAGACAAAGTTGCAGTTGGTGGCAAAAGATAAAGGATTAGAAGAAAAGAAAGTAAAAGTAAAACAAGAAAAATCATCGGAAGTATCTAAATCGGCTGGCTCAATGACTTTAATTCCAAAATTAAAAACAAAAGCCCAGCCAGCAATAACAGAAGAAACACCTGCTACTATACAAAAAAACAAAACAAAGTTGCAGTTGGTGGCAAAAGATAAGAAATTAGAAGAAAAAGAAAGGAAAGTAAATGTAAAAAAAGAAAGATCATTGGAAGTACCTAAATCACCTGGCTCAATTACTTCTACTCCAAAATCGAAAACAATAGCCCAATCAGCAATAACAGAAGAAAAAACTGCAACTAAATCAAAAAACAAGGTAAAGTTGCAGTTGGTGTCAAAAGATAAAGAATTAGAAGAAAAAGAAAAAGTTCTAGTGCAAGTTTCACCTAAATCTAACTTAGGAAACATTAATTGTGATTGTAAATCTTTCATAAAATCTACTTCCACGATAACATCCTCTCCTAAACAGAAGGTTTCTAAAGTTAGCCCTAAAATAAGCAGTCAAAAATCTAAACGTGTTTCACACCAGAATTTAGATGAAGTAGATTTACAAGAATCCGAAGAACACGTGAAAGTCAAAAGAGAAAAACGTATGAAACCAACACACGGTAGGATAAAACAGCACAAAAAATACCACAAATCGCAATCCATTGAAAGTCAAGAATCTTATTCACAAGAATCTGCCAGCCAGGTGTCCAAACCGTATGGTAGAAACGTTTTGCCTTCACCAAGAGAATGTGAACCTTTAATGTGTATACCGTATGAATGTGATCCTAAAAAATGTGCCCAAATATTTAAATCTCATGGTAAATCTGCTGTAATGAGCATGGATCATTTAAGACGCAAATCTGTAGGAAGTGCTGCTTTTTCTAAAAAAATAAGATCCAGATCGCGCTCTAAATCGCGCTCTAAATCTAAACATAATGTGTCAAAAAGTGCTGAAAGCGTTGTGAAGAAAACGAAATACATTTCACGGGATTCGCGGGAATTATCCCCTCCCGAAATAGTGGAAAAAAATACAGGTGCAGAAAGCTCTCAACCAGACAGACAAGCTGTCAAAATTTCATCTAGTTTTAGTTTTAATATTGAGTTTTATAAAGATACATATTCTGACGAGTGTGTGTGTGAAGAAAAATTAGATAAAAAAGAAGAGCTAATCTCAGGATATGAAAAGAAGACTAAACAAAAAGAACATCAAAGAAAGTATAAAGATCATGGAACAGAATATAACAGTTCTAAAGATCATGGAACTGGATACGTCGGTTCATATCATAATACATCAACTCAATCGAGTTCATTACAATCGTCTACAAACGTCCAAGTTGGCCATAAATTGAAACGATGTTTTTGCACCCTTAAAATATTACAAAAGAAAAAACAAAAAATAAGTCATGCAGTATCAAAGAAGACAATGGCATCGCTTGAGAGTAAAGAACTTGCAACGGGACCTCGAAGAAAACGAACACAAACTAAACTTTCAGGAATAGCTTACGTGGTACCACCGGTTACATCACCTCGAACCTCTCTTTTGCCTTACGAGTGTGAACCAGGCTTTTGTATACCTGGCGAGTGCAACCCATATGAATGCGCTGATAGAATAAAACAACGCAACCGTCGAGCCCGTAAGCACTCTAAAGAAACGAATACCGCTATCACCCCAACAGTGTCGGCTTTTACTTCACAGCCTATGTCTAAATCGACATCGAGAAAAATACAGTCTAGTGAGAATAGAAAAATAAAACAAAAAGGAAAGTACTCCCAGTCACAAATACAGTCTAGTGAGAATAGAAAAATAAAACAAAAAGAAAGGTACTCCCAGCCACAGAACATAGAACCTAAAATTTCTTCTGACAAACCAGAAAAACAAGCGGTGCGGATAGGTTCAAACATAAGTCTAAGTATAGAATTTTCCAAATCAAATATAATTGATGATAGAACTGAAAATGTATTGATATCTGAAATGCCAAGAAAAAAAGATAGGAAGCATTTACAACAAAAAGGAGTAAAGGCTCATAAACCTCGTGTTCGTCATGAGATTTCAGAAACAACTACTAGTGATGTGAAATCAAAGCAAACCTATACCGAACCCTTTTTGCGAAGGTGCTTTTGTACACTTAAGTTGCTGAAAAAAAACAAGAAAAAAATAGAACCACTTTCACCATGGCGGAATAAAAATGAATACGTCATGCACATGCAAAAGGAATCGGTAACAACTAACCGAGCAGAGATTCGTTATAACAATGAACGATCAAAGATACCTTATGAATTCGGAGCCGGCTTATGTCCTTATCCATATAATTACGAAAAATTCTTAAAACTACATCAAATGAAATTGCAGCAAAAATATTCAAATTTAGTTGACCTTGGTTCTCGACCGAAATTCAGTAAAACCTCGAAAACCATAACTGCTTCCAAATCTCGGAACACTCAATCTTCTACAAGACAATCTCGACAAAAGATAATTAAAAATATTAATCGAGACTATTATGGAACTTATATACCCAGTCACTCAAAACAACAAATTGGGCAAGCTAGGTCCCACTTTAATAACAACTTAATAAATAAACATACCCCTAATAAAGATAAATTAGACACAATAGGGTCTCTCAATTTTGATCGACTGCCCCATCATACATTAAATGATGCAGAAGTAAAAGGTAAAGAAAAGGAAAGTTCTCTTGTTTCTACGGTTAAGAGATATTTCAGTACTTTGAAATTTCAAAAGAAAAGAAACAAAGCAGGACTAGAGAACAAAAGTAACATGAACAAAGAACGCATAAAAATTTTGTATCCGCTGCCAAATCCGCATTTATGCGATTATAAAAGTCCTCGTACAAGGTTAAATAGATTCCCCTACAATTTGGGCAGTTACAAATATGCACCAAATTCGTGCACCCCTGGAATATGCGATTCATATGATTGCTGTGAAGACAAAAAGCGGCGAAAGATTAAAGGATTGCACGACCGTTACGTCAGCAGAAACAAACATGAAAGGATATCTAACATTAGTACAACTAGAAGCGACTTTAGTACTCAATCCAGATTATTGAAAAATAAAACAAACATAGACCAGAAAGTGAGAGATAAACAAAAATATATGAAAGCTGCAGTTGGGTATCCACCTTCACCTCAAGCAGTTCGTAGAGGATCCGACTTTAGTTGTAACAAAGAAATTTCAAAAAATCGTTTCGTAACTTCTAATCAGGATACTGAAAATCGAAAATCGTATCAAAGAATAAAGAACCAGGCAGAAAAATACAACGCAGTAAGTGAATTATCAATAAAAAATACAATGATAAAGGATATGACGGATAAACATGTCCCTTTAAAATATAGCGTTTCACAAGCAAATAATTTCCGACAAGAAGTTAAGACGTCGAACGTAGGATTTTTACTCAAGAAATGCTTATGTACACTAGGTCTTCAGAAGAAAAATTTGCCGAATTCTGAATTTCCTTGGCAACAACCCATAACGACTCAATTTGTACAAGTCGAACATAAAAATAAAATTGACTGTCATAATGTAACAAAGGCAGGAACCGAAACTCTTAACAAACCATTTTATAAAGGGGAAGCTTTGAAATCAAAGTTATCCGAAGGTCGAACAACAAACAGAGAAAACATAAACAATCAAAATAGTTTGGAGAATCCACAGGAATTTAGTCCTCAACGACCAAAAAGTTCTTCCTACTCAAAGCGAGTTCATGTAAGGTCTAGTATCGATATAAATTTTGATAAAATGAGATCTTTAATGAATCCATTTTACAAATCCTTTTATGCTTTACATTTTAAACTATCTAAATCAAAAAATAAACCGCGTGAGAAGTATCGTGCCTTCAATGACAATGAACGTGAACCTGGTGATTGCGCAGCGAACGAATGTGATCCCGAAGATTGTTCAAAAAGAATGAATCGGTTAAAACGTCTCAAGAAAGCTATGGCCCCCAACGTAAAACCTGAGCCAGATTGCTATGAAAAATGTAAAGAAAAATTTGAAAACAAAAAGAAAGTTATAAAAGGGTATAAACCTTTAATTTTAGGATCAAATATGAGTGTTAGAGCAGGAGTGTATAAAGACAAAAACCCATACAAAAATAAACGTCAGCAAGCCGTACGTGTAGGGTCAGATGTAAAAGTTAACTTCGACTTTTTCAAAGAACCACATACAAGAAGTATATTTGTTACGGGTCCATTACCGCCAAAACCGGTGAAAAAATCAGCTAGACACAAACACCAAGTTGAAGAAAGTGATAGTAATGATTCAGTTTTATCACATGTTTTACAAAAGTGTTTCTGTTCTTCTAAAATGAAAAAGGCTTATAATACTAAAAGTGATATAAACCAAAATACAGATGTTGACATAACTGGTAAAGGTAAGTAAAGGAAGCAGGTGTTAAGCCTCGTATACAACGGACACAAAGTTGCGCAACATTGTATCAGCAACATCTTCCGGGGATGCGTAATTCAATGCTACTGGTCACATGGAATGTTGCGTAAAGGCCCATTTAGACGGAGCGAGCTTCTCGTCTCGAATATACGATAATCGTAAGAATATATTCCTTGTATATTCTACAGAATTTCAAAGCAATAATCGTATTTCGAGTTTTTGTGATAGTTGCTACGATGAGTGCACTGCGCGAGGGTGTATTGATTGTATGTGTCTACTCTTTTTAGACAAGAGTTTTAATGAAACTGAAACGTAAAAAAGATATTGGGTTTTGCCGTGTTAACAGATGTAGGACATTATCGCCTGGCGATAATTGCTTGCCAGTCTCGTATGACATAATTGTAGGTGAGACTTTATTTCTTGCTTGCGTTTAAACATTTTGTTATGGTGATTATTACTTGCGATTATTGTGTACGATTTCTCGAACCCAATACGTACGAGAAACACACACCGTCTAAATGGGCCTTTACTGTGTGTTGCTACCAACAATGCAAAATTCCATCCACAACAAAAGATTGTAAGTAAATGTTGCTAAACATTGTTTTTGTTGTTCTGGGCTATAATTTGCGAAAGCGCTTAAGCAAAATGTTGTGCAATTATCGTATTATATGGATATAGATTATGTTACCGCTAATGTATGTATATCAGTTATCAAGTGTCAAATTATCTGATTGAGGTACGTTAAAGTAGAAAAAAATGTTTAAGTTCTTAAATTAACTAGATAATCTGCTAACTTCTAATGGCCAAGCATACGGTTAAGTTATTAAACAGGTTGGGGTTTTTGTTTAACTAAAACATGCGAATTCTAATTTAAATTTGTAATAATAATGTATTTGATGACATATTTATTTTAGGGCACCCCGACACCGATATGTTCGATCTCGCCTTAGCCTTCGTGGGTTTTTTTTTTATAACCATCCAGAAGTAGAGATAATCTGCTACTTTAAGTGAAACACACTTTATGAATTGTACCCGGTAATTTGCAGATTAACCTAGTTAATGCGCATATTAATGCATTCCGCATTCTAACGGTAATTTTATATAATTTCAACATTCAAATACCCAATCATCAACAAATCTTAATACTGAAATGATATCCAGTCTATATAATATACAATTGCATAACATTTTGAAGGTAATGCATGCAGAGGCTAATAACTGTTTTTTTGTCACGACAGTTTACCCAAGACGCAAGTCGGCGACACGTCTTAAAAGAAAAGAAAGTTTAAAATCGAAATCTTTTCAATACAAGGATTATACACAGAAGCAACATAAATATTCTCGTAGAAAAGAAAGAAATAATGTTAGATTTTGTACTAACGTAAATTGTTTGGAATATTACGATGGTCAAGGGCAAAAACAGAGAGTACGTGTGTTTGGAAGAGGAGATGGTGATGCAGAAAAACAGAAGCAATATGGTATGGCTTTTAAAATATTAACTTTACAAACCGTTTTTTGTAACTTCTTTCCACAATTCATAGCCGTGCTTACATCAAAGGAATCTGTTACACGATTCCGAAAAATGAAACCTCGATTAACAAGTCTCCGTAAGTTTACTAATCCGAAACACGTAACAACGAATGCACGTTACAACGATAAACTTAATGCCGTAGCCAAGTGATCTCGAATAAACATGATTCAGAAAAATGTAATATCGTATAACATGTCCCCGTAACTTTGCTATATAAGTATTTGATAAAAATGCATACGTTTTGTGATGAAATTCGAACAACAATACAAAGTGTCAGTACGCAATACTAATTTAAACTGACATAAATATCGTAAATTGACATAAGCGCCTTTTTTAGTTGGGACTTCTTTTCTTCTTTAGAGGTACCAACAACGTAAGAGTCCAAAGCTGCCAGGTCATTTTGCAGCAACAGCCCCTATGTGGCTGCAGTACTCCACACACGAACGGACCCGTTCTTTACATAACATTAAAAGCTGCCCTGGTGTGTAGTGCCGCTGGACCTTTGCAAGAACGGCGAGTTTCTTAGCTGCTAGGAAACTCAGTTCTTTTCACGGGCGATTTTATTGGTGTTTTGTCATATCACTAGATACTTTTAGTAAGAAGACGTAATGAACAAGAATATTCGACATCGACCGTAATTTCGTGATATACCTAGGGATTTCGTGAAATCCCTGATATCCTCCATTTCACAGGTTATCATTTGACAGATTAGGCGACAAGGCTACTGACGGGAGCGGAGCTTTCGTATTTAGCTTTCGTGGTTATTATTTATAACAACCCAGTAATAGGAGCGTTACTTTAAACCCTGCAGTCAGAAATAATACCTCTCCCGGAGGGCACGGTGGTCGTGGAGCATACGGTGGAGGTGTAACGTGCTTGGGCGGAGCACCGCCGAATCCTTGTAGGGGCGATTGACGGCAACGACCAATGAAATGGAGCCATGGTCCGGAGCGAGAAGGGATGCTAGGCAGTCGCGTTCTTCTGTGAATCAGTAATGCTAGAAAACGAGGTGGCCGTGCGCGTGAGGGAGTGGACTTCACGCCCCAGCAGGGATTCCGACCTCGATTTCCAGCCATTGTAGGCGTTGGCTTGCGAACGGCGAGCAATGGGTAGCTCGCCGTCCGGACCGAGCTCGAGTCGTCAACGGCGTTTAGTGTTTGCGCGTGTCTCAAAGAGTTGTGGGGCCGAGTAGAGTTGAAGCCTACTGGGGCTGTGAGTTGGGCCCTGGAACGAAGGCAAAGATCCTTCTTATGTTCCTACATAGGAGTGGGTTTAGTCAGTAAAAGTCTGACACAATAGAGAGCGGGAGAGGTTAGTGGATCAATCTAAAAAAGTCAGAATTATAAGACTACTAGAGACTTATAAGAGTACTTGTAAGGCAATTACATAAATTATGTTATCGTAATCAACGTCAATTCACGTTAATTTAAATACGAACTATTCAGGTCCTATTTCTGTTCATGGGGTTTAAAGTAAAGCTCCTATTTGCGGGTGGTTATAAAAAATAACCACGAAAGTTAAACGTTCTTACCTAACCTGTCCGTGCCCTAAAATTACATCAATTCCTACCTTGCTCTCGTCTTTTACACACATTGATTTTTTAAGTAATAGAACATCTTTCATTTACCCGTAATTTTATAGATTGGTCGGTTAACATTGATAAATATAGAGCAAAATCTATTTATTTTACACTTTTCCGGTGGACCAGCTGGTATTCTATACAATACCTAGGAATTGTATACATGACCTAGGTAAAGTGTCTAATAGACAGTAATAATCATAATATTTCATGCATTGCCTAAACACCCCAGGGCCCCAAGTCTGCTATTTTTATAAATTCGTCATTCCAACACGATCCAATTGTCATTTTGCTAAAAGTTTGTAATCTGCTAATTCATAATGATCGATCATTGATCGGTCAATGGTCTTGTAATAGAATTATGGTAGAATGATAATTTCAAGCATATTAAAACCAATAACTGCACAATAACGTTCTAATGGTAAAACACTGATCAAATAAACTGTCAAAGTTTTACCAGGTTACCGCAAACTTCAAATATTAATTTGACAATATGTACGAGATTACCATTCTATGTCAATTCTTTCAATGGAGTGTCAGTGGTTGACCATTGGAAAGTCATAATGACGCCATTATATTAGTAGATTACCAAACTTGTCAAAATCGACAATTATGACATCAATGATATACCATTCTGACACTATTGTAATAGCAGACTTGAGGCCCCGGTATTTTATACAATCCCTAGCTGTATAGAATACCTTAATTAAACAGATTGCCTGTAATATTAGGCTATGTAATACCACTGAATAAATGACTTGTGACTTCATTAAGGTGATGTGGTTACAAAAACAAAGAAAAAATAAGTATGCCGAAATGGAAAAGACTTAATGCGCCGTATGCTTATGATGTTTTATTTTACAGATTCAGAACCAGAAAAAACTGTGGTGGACGAATGTGTGTGTAAAAAAGGCAATAAAAAGAGCAAGAAGAAAAAAGTCAAGCAGAAAAATATCAAGAAGAAAAATATCAAGAAGCAAAAAATCCAGAAGAAAAACATCAAGATATTAATAGACAAATGTTATTGTAAACTTAAAAAAGGTAAAAAATTAGGACAAAAACCAAGTATGGAGACGATTATGGCAGATAAGAAGATATGCAAAGAGCTTGCTCGCGCTGAAAGGGAGATGGAGACTATAATGCCTTATTCAAAGAAAAAATTCAAGAAAGTCCCTAGCCAACCAGAACTTGACGAAGGAAGACAGGTTTGTCCTAAGTGCAGAACTGATCAGAATCAAATACAAAAGACAGAACCTTTGAAAACAAAGGATAGCGGCAAAGAAAATAAAAATAATACATGCATATGTCCACCTCCACTAAAACATAGTGCCACATTTAATTGTGAGTGCGGTCAAGTGGACAAATGTCCCGTGTGCAGAGCTAAGGAGTTAGGAACCTTTAACAGGAAGAAGATGAAACAACCATGTACTTGTATGGAGGAACCAAAAAAAGAAGAACCAAAAAAGGATATGTCCAAATGTCCGATGTGCAAACAGAATTACAAGAAAAATGTTTCCAAATGTCCCTGTTGCAAAAAACCATTCGCTAGTGGTAGTGGTGAGACTGCCGAAGATAAAAAGGTCAAGCAAAAAATGTTGGACTTGAATAAGCCACTATTTCAAATGACAGTCAATAAAACTAATATGAGAATAGTAAATAAAGATGAAGTTATTAAAAAAATGGGCTCATCAGCCAAAGCAATACAGAAGGCCCAAAAAGGTAAGCAATTATATTATCACTAGTACAATAAATTTAAAAAACGATGTAAATTTGATGTGAATGCATACGTCAATCTTCTATTATATAATATAATCACGAAATCTAACTAACTACACCTAAAAACTTGAAATTTGGTAGGCTAGTTACTTACAAGGTCATCCATTAAGAGATCCACTAAGAACGGATTTTACGAAAATCTATTTAAAACGGGGTTTAAAGTTTGTATGGAATAACCAAATGTCACGCGGGTGAAGGCGCTGGCAGAAGCTAGTAATATTTTATAGGCTTCCATCAGATACATCCCTGGAAAGATTGCGGATTTTGTACGTGTGTGTAAATGTGGGGTACATTATTCCAGATGGACATAAGTTGTAAAATTATGTAACTATGTAAAACGCGAGCAAAGGCCAATTCAACTTCAAATTCGAATCACATTATTTACTAGCGGGTTATAATTAAATCTAGTACATTATTGCCCGGCTGTAACCGGGATATAAGTGTAGCCGGACATGGGCCATATGCTACAGCCACACAAACGCCGCCACGAGAAGCTAGAAGCGGCCACAAGTCACTTATGGCCGATGCTACTTTTACCCACGCGCGCAGTATCATAGTGGTTTCTGACAAAGATGGTTGAAATACGCGTGGTGGCGGTTTGTATCGGCGTTAAGTCCAGTTGGAGCCTCAAGAAGCATGCAGCGGCGATTTGTACTGTGTGCGGCGAATCTATATATGTAATATGAAACCTACAGGACATATGCCGGTGGCGGCATTTTGTTGTTGTGGCCGCTGGTCCGTGTTCGCCGACCCTAATGACTTAAAACAATAACTTATTTAGTAAAAAACTTTGGGTTTATTTCGAGATTAAACGAAGTTTTTAAAATGATAACCTTGTCCAGGCGCACATTCAATATTTACCAGTAAAATTAACGTAGAACTTGCGGACAACTACAATTCTCTTATTTCTATGCTTATTTATAGGCTTATTTAAATATAAAACTAATTTATTATATTCTTCGAAAGTATTAATTATGTATGTAATGCAGTGTGCACTTTTTATATATATTTTTAAGTAGGTATATTAGTTTTCGATATAAAGGATCGTCAGTTAGTAGTGAAAGCCTCCTCCATTCTTTCCAGCTATAGAACAGACGAAGTATCACACCAGCAAATGTAAGTGTTGCATTTGTGTCGCCAAGAGGAAAGGTCAACAACATACTGGACCTAATTTTAACATAGACTCACGTAAATTGAAGCCTTGCATATGTGGAAGTGTTGTGTGTAAAAAAGATTGGGAAAAAATAAAACAAGAACAGAGGTCAAGGGCTGCTGTTAGAATTAAAAAATGCGTTTGTGGCAGTAATATTTGTGGAGAAGAGTCCCAAAAAATGCCTGAAATGCTCTTAGAGGCAGCTAAGCAGGCGGAACACGACAAAGAAATGGCAAAACGAGCTCAACTAAAAGAGCAACAGTATCAGATAGCAAGAAAGAAACGCAGAAAAGAACGTGAAAAAGCTTTTAAACAGCAAATGAAAGCGAGGAAGAAGCATGATAAGTATGAATTGAAGTCAATTAGAAATAACGTAAATGCAGGAAGCATTGCTTTGATAGCGGAATCTTTAATAGACTTAGGTACTTTTGGTTCTAAGGCATTTTGCGACATTGCAAAATATATATATAAAGGTGTTATACATCCAAGGGATGCTATCAGTGACGTAAAAGACGCGATAAGTGACCCTAGTCATGCAATGAAAACTATGGGCAAAAGCGCTGAAGGAATGGGATTACAATCAACAATAAAGAGAATTAAAGAAAGATTTATCAGAATGCCGGCAGCGACTTCTGCTATATCTGTATTGGAATCTTATCCAGCAACAAACTATTTAGTCCACATGGCTGACAAAGACCCACATCTGCGAATGAAGAAATTTCAATCGAAACGGAATAGAGAACCAATGGATTTCGAATGTAGTCTTTACATGGCATCTATGAGAAAGAGGCCTTGTTTGCGAATATATTACATGTGTCCGTGGTTTTACCCTCACTGTATGAGTTTACTTCAATTGTGGAAACAATTATTGGATATTTTGCTATTCGTGTTAGCTGTTTTAGTATGGAGTCCATGCATCCTTTGCATGGAAATTTGCAGAGGTTGTGTGTGCTGCTTAGCGTGTCAAGGATAAAGTGAAATTATTTATTCTTTCTTTCTGTAATAAAAAGTCTTAAAAAAATATCTGGTTTCATTAATTTACCGGTTTGCTAAAATATGGATTACTTTATTATTGTTCAGACATTCCATTTTTTGACTCTTCCAAAGGTTACCGACATGATTCCAAGGGATTACACAAAACAAACTGATTAATTTTTTGTAGGACATTGTTTAATAAGAGCAGAGAACAACACACTAAGCTAATAAGTAATATTTTTGTCCAACAGTTTTAATGAGAAAACTGGTCTGTGGTGTTAACAATACAATTTCTGAGCGTAGGACCGGGATAACGTACCGCGCAATTTGTAGGACAATATGACTGTTAAATTATATGAATTCAAACTAAGTAACAAAAAAAAAAATCAGCTCAACAACAAATCGGCCTCGCCATACAAATTGTCCAATCAAGTTTATCATTTTCTATGGTGAGGCTGATTTTTTTTCGTTACCTGAAAAAAAATCTTGTGGAAGGTTGTTCAGTTTCGTCTACTGAGCAAGCCCTTAAAGTTTGTGGAGGGCTGTCCCTTACACCTTGTATACAATACTAAATACATACTTAGATACATACATATAAATAAACAATGCTGTAGTGAAAAAACAACTAGCGCGATGATGATTCTACCAACATCTTGCGAATTTGCTCACGTGCCTTCACCTTAAAATAAAATCGGCTTGTTGCCATCCTGATATTCAAAAGGAGCGCATTTCATAGAGATATCGCCTGGACGAAAAAGGAAGAGTGGACAGACCAGTTCTATGACTTTATAAAGAACATAATTCACTTACCAAAAACAAACCGTCAAGATTTCGTTGTTCTATCTAACACATTTCAACTTTGTATTTTGTTATACCTACCTATCTGTACGACGCGACGCAAGCTCGCCGTTATTAGAACATTTAATTTAAATATTTTTATTTTTGTATGAAAATCTGATGAACTAAAATATGTTAAATTTTTAAGTCATAGAACTAAAGTTGCTGTTTATGATGTTATTAACATAGTTCTGAAAGGTTGTCAGTGTTTTTCAGTTTGTCACCCTGTATAGTCTTGTTCCCAAACCCATCCTGTTTTCATGTTTCTTTTGTCAACTTGAGAACTCATCATACATAGTTTAAGCTATGACGTTAAATAAAAACTAGCTCTTTTATATAGTGTATATAGTTAAGTTTTTAATAAGGTTTAGTTTGTTATAAGCATATTGTTATTTTAAATAATAGTTTTATAAAATTAACAAAATTAAGCTTTAGTATAAAAAAACTATATTTAAATAAAATTTTGTTCTCAATGTTAAGAAAAATCCATAGAATTTATGAACCTTAGTCATAGTTAAAGCATGGTACAAAAGTAAATAGGAAGTAAGGTCGAATCCCCGCACACGGGCCACAAAAAAAAAACCGCTACAAAAAAAAAGCTGAAGTGCACGAGAACTAGAAGCGGCTTCTAGCTTTTTTTTGTGGCGCACCGCCGCACACGAGTCACAAAAAAAGGCCGCCACAAAAAATAGCTTGAAGCGGCTTTCTTTTGTGGCCCGTGTGCGGAGACACTAAAACAGATCCTGTATATTTTTTCCGGTTCTTATCTATAGGAAACGACCAACTGGAACTTTGCACTAGCTTCAGATGTTCTATAAGTGGTCATACAGTACTGTGTGAAATAAAATATTTTAGCCTGGTTATTTTTCTAAATTATAAAACATTTCTATAACTGCGTCACTAAACCGCTGGACCAATATTTTTTTTTTTTGTGTTTAAATGGGTCTTTGGATGATTTACAAATAAGCCATACAGGTTCTGGTTTTTTTAATTACTGCTTCAGCCAAACAGAAAGCTAACGTTGGGTAGGACATAGTGTCAGGATCACTATACCCTATTCGAGTTAAGATATACACTTAAAGAAAGCTCTTTTACTGCCGATTCAACTGATTTTAACATCTATTTCGTAGGCATAAAGATGGCATTAAAAGCAAAAAAAAGTTGTTACAATACCAACTTTTTACTGCCCCAATTTGTCATGCCATCAAAGTAATAAAAGTCTGGATCGGTTGAACGGACAGTAATAAAAGGCTTTCATAAATGGCTAATGTTATTTTAAATTGAGTATAGTTTTATGTAAAACATTGCCCTTGTGTGTTATACACAAAAATGCTTCAAGACCTTAGAATATGCAGCAAGGTAAACGAAACAAGAAGCGTCAGCAAAGTGACCAGGAAGTTACAAAGTTGAGTTTCTCAAGACAAGATCACTCAATCACTCAATGGTTTGCTGGAAGAAAACTCAACTTTGAGTTAAGCTCGCTTTTGTACATGAACTCTGATATCCACGTATTTGTTATTTATCATGGTGTACAATAACGAATTAATGAATTAAAGATGGAAACAAATGGAGAAGGCTTTTTAGGCTCCTTTAAAGATGATCCTTACATCGAAAACCACATGTTTAAATATTTTTTTAAATAAATACTGTTGAATATTTTAGTTTCTTCCGAACGACAAATTATCGAAGCAAAGAATTCATATTCATATTCGTATGCAATTACTAAATATGAATTTATGAACTCTTTGCTTCGATAATACGATATTACGACCCTAATATAGGCGATATAATCAACGCACTTTAGCTATATATACATATACAATTATAGTTACAATTTACTCGATATTATCATTGACAAAATATAATTTTGACAAATATATTCTGTTTAGCAATTTTAGAAAGTTTTTAGGAATTTTTGGCATACAGCCCCAAAATAAGAATACAATGCAATTGGGAATATGCATGCAAATATTTTTATTCGCTAATTTAAATAATTTTTAGCTCTGGTTAACAAATGTGAAAAAAAATATATACGGATTTCCATTACAGAAATTTCCCGCAGCCCCTTTTTTATTGATGGGGAAAATCATCCAATGACAACCTCCGCACTTGGGCGGAGCGGGAGATAGTGTCAGACTCTTACTGATTGAAAGCCCACCCTGTTCTTTCTAGCCTTCATTCTGGGGCTCGAGCTTCGTTTCAGTTAACCCAGGCCCCAGTAGGCTTCGACCCGGCTGGGCCCCTGCTGTTGCCGACAACTCCTTGAGGCGCGCGGGAACAGTGCAGTAGGTCTCCGCCGCCAATCACCCCCACGAGGGCGCAACGATGCTCCACCCAAGCGGGGCATACCTCGAGTTTGTGCTCCACCGGGTCCTCCGGGCATTCCGCAAAATGCCAACACCCAGACGTCACTTCCATACGAATCCGGTGCAGGAACCTCCTGAACATGCCATATCCAGTGAGGGCCTGCGTCATACGGAAGGTAAGGACGTCGTGAGATCTTTCCAGCCACGCCTCAAAGTGGGAACTTACCGCCATAATTGTGGTATGCCCAGCTCTGGGTTACAATAGTCGCTGACGCCATTTCGCCGGAGCTCTGTCCGCCATGCCTTGACCTGTCGCGGCAACGGTCTTTCACCCTGGCGCTGCATCTCCACGCGCATATCGTGCATGTGTGTAAGGACTGTTGCCTCCAGATCCCACGGTGGTAGGCCAGCAAGGACCGCACCATCCGTATTGCCATGACCTTTTGGCAGGCGTTCAGCATGGCCGGCGGTTGCTTTTGCAGCGACGGCGCCGAAACGCTCCCCGAAATTCCACCGGCTGTCGAGGACGAGTCCCCGGTACTTCATCGTCGACCCAACGCCGATACGAACTCCTCCTACCGTTAAATGGGAACCCGATGGTGGCGCGTTCCGAGGGCCGTAAAAACACATAGCCTCGGATTAGTGTAGCACCACCTCGAGTCCCAACTCCTGGATCCTATCAACGACTATCGCAACCCCGCGTGTCTGCTGTGACGCTGAAGTCGCGGCGCAGCACGTAGTCGTACCCGATGTTCCACAAGGGTGGCCCTAGTATCGGCCCCTGCGGAACACCGCACGACATCTCTCGTCGTTTCCTGTCTCCCTGGTGACCGGGGTAGACTATACAGGGTTATTTGTAAAACACTAACAACCTTGCAGGACTGAATTACTAACATCATACACAACAACTTTTTACAAAACATTATGTATATTTATCAAAAACAAACGTGTGTTAGATAGAACAACAAACCTTTAAGATTTCGTTGTTCTATTTAACACATTTTTCAACTCTGTATTTTGCCGTATCTACTTACGCCTCCCGCACACTGTTCTCGTAGTAACAGTAAGCGGGTTTTCGAAACATTGTCATCACACCTAGCAAGCATTCGCACCATTTCCGTGTTCTTGACATTAGCATATTAATACACCATCATGTAAAGATAATTACGTCCGCACTGCCGAATTTAGCTATAAGAACACGTATGACGCGACGCCAGCGCATCAAGGCGACTGACCGACTATACCTTTTTTGCCCTATGATGAGTTCCCTGACACATCTTTTTTTTCTGTGGCACGCATACTACTTTAGATTACTAAAAAATAAAGTGGCAAAAAAATAAAAATGAAATGATAAAAAAAATATTGTCTTTCGTAAATTACTAAGTAAATTATTGTGGTTATAATTAACTGTTACTAAATTAAGTAAATGAAATAAAAAAGTATAGAACTTAAAAATGTGTAATGCGTTAAACGGAACTTCTTCTACCAATAGCGATTGACACTACTCGACGACACACTAATCGACAAAATCGGAGCAGCTATCGTGTAATCTCATGTAACAGCAGAAAATTGGTAAAAAGTAATAGAAAAAACTCAAATAACTATAACAGAGGACTGGAATAAATATATCCGGATCGACCGAATTAAGGACCAACAAACAATCATCGCGGTTGGAGAAGATTCCGATTCCGATATGGATATGAGTTCAAATCAAGAGTCAAGTTCTGACAGTGAATAATAAATAAATTATTACTTTAACCTTTCAATCGTGAGAGTTACAGTCTTTCTATTGTGTCTGTAATTTCCACGATTGAAAGGTTAATGAATTAAACAGACTGCATTTTATTTACCACTAGCCGTCCCCCGCGGTTTCGCCCGCGTTATTTCAGGTTTATAGTTTTTGTCAGGTTTTTTGGTTTACTGTAAATTTTCATCAAAATCTGTAGACTAGTTCTTGCGCGAAAGAGTAACAAACATCCACACACACATACAAACTTTCACATTTATCGTCTATAAATCTAAAATCGGTAATCCGATTCCATTTTCTTTGCCAACTAATTCGTTATTGTAAAAAATCGATTAAATTTCGTTAGGTCACATCACTATAATTGTCAGACAAGAACTGTCAGGGAACTCATCATAGGACAAAAAACTATAAGGAGCCTGCCCGTAAATAAGTCAAGTTCATGTTCAACTACCCTCCGCTATTGTACTATCCCTTGCTTCGCATAGACTTCGTAACATTTAGAATGTCAATTTAAGTATTTTTATTTTTGTATGAAAATCTGAACGACTAAAATATGACAAATTTTTAAAAGTCATGGAACAAAAGTTGTTTATGATATTCCTTAGAGGTTGCTAGTGTGTTACAAATTACCTTGTATACCTGTTCGACAGGTAGTCCTCGACCACTTGACATAGGTATTCGGGCACCCGGTGGTACCAGAGTACCCTCTCCCGCAGCCCTAGTGCATAGGCCCAGCTGGCCCCCCTACGGTTTTTCTCTTTGAGAACCGTGTGGAAGAATACACGCTGTCAACGTTTTGGCCTCGGTCTGGTCGTTTGCCAGTCAGCCGAAAGGCGAGCTACCATTGCTCGTCGTCCGCCAGCCCGCGTCTGCCTTGGCTGGTAATCGGTTTCGGGGTGCGGCATCAGGCTGCGGCATGAGGATGTTCGTTCCCTCACTCGTGCGGACTCCTCCTTTGCTAGCATTACTGTTTCCCAGTAGGAAGCGATCGCCTGCCATTCCTCTACCCTCCAGACCATAGCTTGAACCAAGTCTTAGCACGAGAAGTCATCGCCGCCGATCGCTTCAACGATAATTTAGCGGTGCTCTACTCAAGTAGGGCCTCAACTTACAAACCTCAACCGTATGTTCCACCGTGTCTTCCAGGCGGTTCACTCAATAGCGACACCCGGGGGTTTCTTCCACCTGATCCGACGCAGGAACCTCTCGAACCTACTATGTCCGTCCGGTAAGGACCTGCGTCATGCGAAAGTCGAGGACACCGTGATGCCCTTTCAGTCACTCCTCAAATAGGGGACTTACCGCCATGCTTACATAGAGGTCATATACGGCGATTCCACAAACGAATAAAAAAGCTAGGATCTAGTTCTTTCAGATTTTTATTCTAACAACATCTCTAAAAATCAGTAGATACAGTGGATTTTTAGCCTAAGGTTTTCTAAATACCTCATAATTTCTTCTTCTTAGTCGGGCACTCTTGTCAGAGTGGTCGTGGCTGTTGATTTACAGTATTGCGGCGCGTCACCGTTGTCTGCCTCCAAGGCTGCGGCATATCGAGCTATGTCTCTTCATTTCTGGCGGTTGTTGGCATTACGCGCATACTGTACTGCTATCGACTGCGTAGCCCCGGTAATGAGGTCGATCCAACGAGTCGGAGGTCGACCGCGGGCTCTCTTGCCTTCAACGCGACCGTGAACCACAAGTCTATCCATCGTATCCTCGTTTCTGGAGATGTGCCCAAAGAACTTCAAAATTCGTAACTGCACAATCGACGAAAGTCTATCCCATATGTGAAGCTCTATGAGGATGGAGTTATTGGTGCGGAATGCTGACCACGGTATTTTCAAAATCCGTCTTCAACACCATATCTCTAAGGCATTTTCGGCGATCTTGTAGCCTAATGTCCACGTCTCGGCTCCGTAGAGAAAGATTGGAAAAACCAGACACTACATTAAACGAACTTTGGTATTCTGCGTAATTCTACTGTCTCTCCATATGTTTCCCAGACGCTCTACTGCCGACCTGGTGATAGCTGATCGGAGCTTGATGTCGTCCTCACATCCTCCAAAGTTCGATATAGAGGAACCGAGGTAGATGTAGCTCTGGACTACTTAGCAGTTGGCGATAGTCAATACACCTTTGGTGTGATGTTCAGCCCGGTCCACTACCGTAATTTTCGTCTTTTCCCTATTAAGAGCCAGTCCGAATTGAAGGCTTATCGTTTCCAGATGAGTCAAAAGCTCTTCCAAATCATCTCAAGATGTTGCAAGAAGAGTCCTATCATTCGCATATCTTAAGTTATTTATCACCCGCCCACCCAGTGACACACCCTTCCCCCAGTCATCTAAGACGATGCGCATGATGCATTCCGTGTAGGTGTTGAATAATAAGGGCGACAAAATACATCCCTGCCGAACACCGGACTCCGTCTTAAAAGTTTCCGAAAGGACACCATCCACCCGTACTGCCGCAATCTCATCTTCATATAGTCCCTTCAGTAAGAGTATCAAGTGCTGTGGTACTCCCATTTTTAACAGGATTTTCCAGAGGCATTCCCATATGACAGTGTCAAAAGCCTTGCGGAAATCAACAAAGCAAATGAAGAGTAGTATGTTAAATTCTCTGGCTTTCTCAATGATCTGCCGCAGTATAAGTATCTGTTCGCGCGTGCCTCTCCCTTTTACAAATCCGGCTTGTTCAGGTGCAATTTGGCGAGTAAGGTAAGCCTGCAATCTAGTGTTAAGAATGTGTAGTAATACTTTGCTTGCATGCGATATGAGAGAGATGAGCCTGTAATTATTACACTTCTTGGTGGAGCCTTTCTTATGCAAGGGTATAAATATTGATTGGGACCAATCTTCAGACCATTTGCCAGATTCCCACGTCTTGCAACAGATAGTGTACAGAAAGTCTACTCCTGTCCCTCCCATAGCCTTGAATACTATCTCATAGATCTACTCCAACAGCCTTATCGCTCTTCAAATGTCGGATAGCAGCTCGCACTTCATCTCGCAATATATCAGGCTCCCGGTCACCGAGGTGGTCAAAAGTACACATATTGTCTGCAGTAGTGTGATTAGCGAAGAGAGATTTTGCAATAGTTCTTCCAAACATTCACTATGTCCTTAATCTCCGTGACCGTTACACCAGCGGATTTTTTTATTGCCCATGTCTTTGGTTTGAATTGGCGTGTTATGAGTCGCACCTTATCGTGAACGTCCTTGGTTTGTAGTTTTTCAGAATGCCGTTCCAGTTCCACACATATCTTTGCCAAAGCGTTGTTGCGATTTCTTCTGCATGCTGCCTGTATGGCGGATTTTTTGGAATACAGCTCTGCTCTACTGGCACCCCTACTCTTTAGCATTCTACGCTCTTCAACTAGTTGCCAGGTATTTGCTGTCATCCAGTGCTGTTTTTTGGTTGATATTTGCTTGGGCTGGGATTTTGTTATTGCTTGCACAACACATTTCTTTGCAAAAATCCACAAAGGATACAAATTCGCATTTTCAATTTCCGCTTTCTAAGAACTAACTATATTTTCTCTCGATTGAAGTGATGAGGGAGTTCTTATCTTTTACTGTCATCCTTTGAGGTGTTTTGTTATTTCTTGCCTTTTGTTACCTTAACTTCAACTTTCCAATTAACAAGTCATGGTCAGAATCACAGTTTGCACCGGGCAAGGTGTGCGCATTGGTAACCGAGCTTGTCCACCTCGATCTGTAGATGGTGTGCTTTTCAGAGTTAAAGTGCCCGCTTCCCTTCCAATGTGTTTCGCTCAGCCCCCATAATTTAGGCGCTCATAAACACGAGACCTCATCATTTCAGCCGATACACGTCCACTGTTGGACAAAGGCCTCCCCCAAGAGTCGAACGTTCCTGTGTGTCCCGCATCCATCGGTTTCCCGCTACCTTCACCAGGCCTTCCAACGCTGCGTCTTCCGGTACGTGGTAGTCACTCCAGAACCTTTCGGCCCCAACGGCCATTTATTCTGCGAGCAATGTGCCCTGCCCATTGCCACTTAAGTTTGGCAATTCTTCGTGCTATGTCGGCAACCTTAGTTTTCCTGCGGATATCTTCATTTTTTATTCGATCAGGCAAAGAAACCCCGAGCATAGCCCTTTCCATTGCTCTTTAGGTGACTTTAAGCCTTCTGATGAGGCCCATTGTGAACGACCACGTTTTGTAGCCATATATCATCACTGGTAACACGCACTGGTCAAAGACTTTTGTCTAGAGACACTGTGGTATGTTGGACGAGAAGATACCGCGTAGCTTCCCGAACGCTGCCCAACCGAGTTGGATTCGACGGTTGACCTCTTTCTCGAAGTTAGACCTACCCAACTGGACTGTCTGTCTGAGGTAGACGTAATCGTCCACAACTTCGAGTGTAGAGTCTCCTACCTTGATAGAAGTATAGAAGATGGCAGAGTCATATCAGCCAAATCGGAGCTTCTGGGAGAGATCGAGGCATTTTATGGACAGTTATACACATTAATCTCCAAACCCGCTACAAATCTGGCAAATAACCCAAGACCTAGATTGACTCGACACTACACTAAAGATATCCCGCACGTCAGCCTGTACGAGATTAGGATGGCTCTGAAGCAGTTGAAGAACAACAAGGCGTCGGGCGAGGACAGAATTACGGCTGAGCTCTTGAAGGCGGGTGGAAAACCGGTCCTAAAGGCCCTTCGGAAGTAGTTCGACTCCGTCATACTCGAGGGAAAAACGCCACAGGCATGGAGCAGAAGTGTGGTGGTACTCTCATTCAAGAAGGGTGATAAAACCCTGCTGAAGAATTACAGACCCATCTCACTTCTGAGCCATGTCTACAAGCTGTTTTCCAGGGTCATCACGAACCGTCTCGCGCGAAGGTTTGACGACTTCCAGCCTCCCGAACAAGCTGGATTCCGAAAAGGTTTCAGCACCGTAGACCACATACATACGCTACGGCACGTCATACAGAAGACCGAGGAGTATAACCTGCCTCTCTGCCTAGCGTTTGTGGACTACGAGAAAGGTTTTGATCTGATCGAGCCTTGGGCTGTGCTGCAATCTCTCCAGAGGTGCCAAATTGACTATCGGTACATCGAAGTGCGGAAGTGTTTATACGAAAACGCCACAGTGTCAGTCCGACTCCAGGACCGGACCTCGAAACCTATCTAACCTATGCAGGAGCAGCGAGGTGTGAGGCAGGGAGACGTCATCTCTCCGAAACTGTTCACGGCCGCAATAAAGAATTTCTTCAAGGTTCTGGACTGGAGTGGACTAGGCACTAATGTCAATGGCGAGTACATCACTCATCTCCGGTCATAGTAGCCATGGCTGAGACTATGGAGGAGCTCAGCACAATGCTTAATGACCTTAGTAGAGCTTCTTTAAGAGTGGGTCTTAATATGAACATGGATAAATACGATTCCTCACAATATATACATTACCTATATTATTTTCTTGATTTAAAAAATACGCTGTTTTTTTTTTCATATGCAAACATTAAGTTTCCTTTTGAACCATTTGGCAATTTTAAAATATAATAAGTAAAATTGAAATACATCCACAATAACTATCCAAAGAATCATTATAACAACTTAACCTGTGTTATGAATAATAATTTCCTTTGGTCATTAGAGGTATGAGTAACAGAGTGCCGTTCTCCGAAGGTGTGATGTAGCGACATCTTTAGAGTCACATAATAACTAAATGACGAGATCCTGCATCGAGCAATTCCAGTTTCCCGTGTGATTTGAACTTTACAGACAAAAGCCCGAGATCATTTATCTGGTAGTTGCCCACCAAACGTACACCCACAGTCGGAGGATCCTCTCTTTTCAACGAAGGTATGTGGAACTTTATACTCTGTTCCGCATACCTCTAAAGTCTCAACCCAGAATTCGCGAAATATTAAAACCCAATTCGGTCAATTCCATCAATTCACGGGAACGCGTATTATCGCGCAGCTGAATTTTTCGCAGTTTCACTGTTGTGTTACTTCTGCATTAGGTGTTGCAAATTATTCAGGTATTGTAAATTTTATAATTGTTAGCTTTTGATGAGACCAAGAGTCAAAGTCTACTCCATTTGTTTCATTATTTCCAGCTATAGAGGAAACTAAGTACCACAGCAGCAAATGCAAGTGTTGCGCTTGTAGATTGAAGAAAAGTTATGTTAAAGATAAAGCTGGGGCGAGTATATCTAAGAAGCCTCGCAAGTTAAAGCCATGTATATGTGGGAGTGCTGTATGTAAAAAAGACTGGATGCAATTAAAAAGAGAAAGAAGGAATTGGGAACTTCGAAGAAGCTTGAGATTAAAACGGTGTGTTTGCGGTAGTAGCATATGTGGAGAAGAGTCAGAAAAAATGCCTGAAATGCTCTTAGAGGCTGCGAAACAGGCGGACAATGAGCAGTACATGGCAAAACAAGCAATAATTAAGGAGAAAAAGTATCAAAAAGCGAGAAAGAAACGTCTAAAAGAACGTGAAAAATCTATGAAACGTCAAGCGAAACGGCAAAGGAAATATGATAAACGTCAATTGAAATACATCAAGAAAAATGAAACCGCTGGATCTGTATCCTTGATAGCGGAATCTTTAATAGATTTAGGTACTTTTGGCTCTAAAGCGTTTTGCGATGTTGCAAAATATATTTGCAAAGGAGTTAAACATCCAAGAGATGCTATACAAGACGCTCACGATATGTTTAGTGACCCTGGTCGAGCAATGACCGGTTTGCAAAAACACGCTGAAGGAATGGGTTTACAGGGAACAGTGGAACGAATTAAAGAAAGACTTTCAAAGATGCCGATAGCAAAATCCATCACCTCTACAATGGAATCTTATCCTGCAACAAACTATTTGCTTCATATGGCTGATAAAGACCCTAGGAAGCGGATGAAGCGATTTAAAACTAAACGTAGAGAACCACTTGATTTCGAATGTAGTACTTACATGGCATCTATGAGAAAGAGGCCTTGTTTGCGAGTATATTACATGTGTCCGTGGTTTTACCCTCACTGTATTAGTTTACTCCAAGTGTGGAAACAATTTTTGGATATTCTGCTTTTCATATCAGCAGTTATAATATGGAGTCCATGCATCCTGTTCCTGGAGCTTTGCAGAGGTTGTGTTTGTTGCTTTATGTGTCAAGGATAAAGTGAAATTATATTCTTTTCTTTACTAAAAGCAAAAAAAATCGAAATATACTTTGTCTCTATATTGATTCTTTAATTTGGAGGTTTTTAACTTAACCAGATGTAAGTTTGACTACACCAAAACTTACTTTCCCTATAGTTCGTCTGTTTTTTTTTTATCATATATGTACACACACACGCTTAAAAAATAAATTAAAAAATACAGAAAGAGGAGTACAAAGGTACTGCTTATGTCATATGAAATTTCTTCCAACAGAACTACGACAGGAGAGTTGGAAGAGAGATGTAGACACGGTGTATACAAATGAGTCTGAAAATTAAAAATATTATCTAAATTAAATCTATCAAAACCAGTAAATGAAATACAAATAGATACAATACCTACATAAAATAAATTATAAGTATATAGGTAGGTATGTATCTATAAAATATAACTTTACGAGATAGTTGAAAGGTAATGTTCTTTGACTAGCTTTTTGAAGACATATATATTTTTAACGTCACGGATCTTAGCTAGAAGAGAGTTCCACAGTCGAACTGCATGAAAAGAGAAAGAGTTTGAATAGAAATAATGAGTATTATGGGATGGGAAATTAAGATGGTGTTTAAGGTGGAATCTGCATAGAGCGTCGGCAGGGAGGGTGAACGAAAAACGATCACGCAGTTGAAAAGCATGTTGTGCAGGAGACATAATACCCGAGTGTTCCTACGACGACGGATAGGGATGTCCGTTTGGATGGAGGAGCCACTTCATGATTTTAAAAGGAAACTCACCCCTTATTTAGTAGGAAAGAAAATAATTTTGTAGGCCAAACCCCGTTGTAGTAAAACATATCCAAAGTTATATCAATTTTAAAAGTGGCTCCTCAATCCAAACTTCTGAACTGAGGAGCCAGCTGGAACACCGAAAGTACTCAATGAATATTATTGAAAATTTTGTATCATTTAGTAGTAGTTGTGTATAGTACCTACCAAAAATTTGAGTCTAATACTGTTGATATTCAAGAACAATTTGGATTGAGGAGCCACTTTAAAATTTATATAACTTTGGATATGTTTTACTACAAATTTCGGGGTTTGGCCTACAAAATTATTTTTTTTCCTACTAAATAAGGGGTGAGTTTCCTTTTAAAATCATGAAGTGGGTCCTCAATCCAAACGGACATGGATAGGGAGCCACCTGAGATCCTTGCGGAATTGAGAGACATGGTCGTATTTAGAGAATTTTTCACTAGTGCGAATATATCACTCTATACTACTAGGTATACGAAGCATAATAAAATTGAAATAAGTGTTATAGTCTGTTTAATAAGTCAACCGACTTGGGAGAAATTTTGTATAATATTTAATCAATTAAAAAAATATAGTTTAAAAAAACTAAAAAAAAACACGCTTTCATAGCCATAACAAACTAACAAGTGTAAAATAATTTCCAATATAGGTAGAAAATAATAATAATGAATGAAAAATATTAATATCATTGTGAAAAAAGCGTGGGGTGCTCGATTTAAGAAAAATATGGCACAAAGCGCCGTACTAAACAACGCCAACTCTTAACACTAAGTTATAATTATAATTTATTTGTTGTGCAATTAAAACTTGGGTATCTTCAAGGCTCAAGCATTAGTTTTTTTTTGGTCGTTTTTCAGAGCGAACATACGTTGGTATCACGTGATGATCACATGTATTGATGTTATAGGTGTCTATGTTATGGACCCCTTTTTTATGGTGAGAAAAAATCATGCATTGACATCCCCCGCTCTTGGGCGGAGCGGGAGATAGTGTCAGACTCTTACTGACTAAAAGACCCACCCCGTTCCTTCTAGACTTAATACCGGGGCTCGAGCGCCCTTTCGGATAACCCTGGACCCAGTAGGCTTCGACCCGGCTGGGTCCCTGCTGTTGCTGACAAATCCCTGAGGCGCGCGGGAACAATGCGCGCCGTTGACGACTTGGGCTTGGTCCGGACAGTTACCGGACGGCCGGAATGTTTTTTTTTTATCTGTTATAAACTAGTACTTGACTGCGATCCCGCCTGAAGCGCAGGCCACACCGCCAGCTAGCGGACGGGCGGGCTAGGCGGGTGGGCGAAGCGAACGAAGGAAACTATACAAACTACGCGAAATGTTGGCGAACTAAACTATGAGGTTCACACCGAAAACTACGGAAAAACGAGCGACCAGCGGAGCGGGCTAAGCGGGCGAAGCGGGCTAAGCGGGCGAAGCGGGCTAAGCGGGCGAAGCGGGCTAAGCGGGCGAAGCTAAACACTGCACTGCTATTCGAAAGACGAGCGTCGACTAGTCTACTCGAAACAGGGAGGACGAGCGAACGAACCGGGCGAGCGGGCTGGCGGGCGAGCTAAGCTAGCGAAGCGTGGGCGCGCCAACGAGGTGAACGAGTAGCTTCGCTGGAATCGTCGGATATTTCGTTAGCTTAGCTCGTTAGGTTCGTCGGTAGCTCGCGGTGTGAACCGAAGTATGTAAAGAGGTGAAACGATGTTCGCCCGCCTAGCCCGCCCGCCCGCTAGCTGCCGGTGTGGCCTGCGCTTGATGGTAAGCAGTGATGCAATCGTTGATGGTAAGCAGTGATGCAATCGTTGATGGTAAGCAGTGATGCAATCGTTGATGGTGAGGCATATATGTTATGGACCCCTGACTGTTAGGATATTAAAAAAAAGACGTGTGGCACTCGGGGACTGCCGCGTTAAAGCTATTGCATAGCATTTTTTTATCAACTTATGCAATTATAATTATTTATTTTTGCAGTATTTTTTTTTCCTTTGTTTTTTTTTCTTTGATATTATTTGAAGTTACACTTTTTGAGCGTGGTTACCGATAAGAAAACAAATGAGTGGGGGGTGGTAGGTTATTATCGTTACGGAATTTCTGGATTCGGTCTCCACTCCACGCTCAAGGCCCGCGATAGAAGCTATGCAATAGCTTAAAAGAAAATTATAATGCAATCGTTAAAAGTAACGAAATATTAGTTAATCTCCCTAATATTAAGTAATTTCATTGCTAAAAATATAGCAACACTGTGCCGTAAAGAACACATACGAATAGAAGCGATAAAAAAAAATAGAACATTTTAACAACTAGGTACCTACTTATAAAGGCGAAAAGGAATGCAGGGTTGAGTACAAAGCTTTGGTACTAACATAGCATCATTGTTTTTTAAAAGAGCTTAGCATAATCAGCAATTATAATGTTCCCACTGCTAGGCGGACCTCCTCTCTGAGAGAGCAAAGGGCCGTTACTATACATAGGCCAAGTGCGAATTGGTTGATGCCATATATGAAAGAATTATGCCATAAAAGAATATTATGATTTTAATAAGCCAAAATTGCAGAATTTAGGAACACTCGTCCCGCACCATGAGAGGATTGAGTGTTCTAAATAAACCTTCGTAAATTCCAAATTAAACGTTAAAATCAGTTGAATTTTTTCGAATAGTTTTCACTAATACAACACAATTAAACCACATACAAATGTTAAACATATATCTAGTATATTTTGAGATACGAGAGTGTAGTATTTACTCAGTTTAGAGGATTGAGTGTTCCAGTTAAAGGTCCACTACTTTTCCATCGATTTCACAATTATTTTATCTTCACCGTGAAGTTATCACAATTATTTCCTAAATCCTTTCTTGATTTCGTATAAATATAATAAACTTTTAAAAAGGAACACTCAATCCACACGCACACTCGAATTTTTAGTTCTAGGACATGCCGGTTCTCGTGTGTATCTGGATTGAGGGGCCATTTTTTATGCCCCGCACTAAAACAGTTCTGTTTTAGGTGTGCACCAAAGCAATGTAGTCGTCTCTATGATACCGGTTTCTTAATGTTTACGAAACGATACAAGATTTGTATGGAATTTGGTAAAAACTTTGTAAAATTTAAAGTAATAATCGATTTTCTGAAACGTAAAAATGTTTAATGGGCCCCCAATCCAGATGCTTGCATAAAGAGGTATAGTCTAGATCTTGGAAAGTACTGTCTGGGTTAACATTTAATATTTAGGAATTTAGTAAAGAATTTCTTTAATATTTTAAGAAATTTCCAAAGTAGAATGTCACATTAAGGTCCTCAGCTGCAGGCTGCGGATGCAGGCAGTACATGCGGTGGCTGCACGAAACTGGCTGCAGCTGCACAACTGGTTTTTGAAAACCATTCCGAACGCGGCTGCGGCCGCACGTGCTGCCGAACTCGGCTGCGAGAACTACCGCGACCTGCAGTTACTTTACTCTAACCTGTTTAAGTCCGCAATAATTGTTACTCGGAGCCGAGATAGCGGTCATATTGAATGGTAGACGAGTGGCAGCACGTGCAGTCAGCAGCAGCTAGATTCTGTCAATACTAAATATATCTGACAAAATACATACGACTTTAATATATTATATTGGTATGAGTTAGTAAAATAGAAATAATTACGCAAAAGATAATCATTAAAAAGAAAGAAACTGAAGAGTTTTTCACACTTGACCTTTTAAAAATCTAAAAACATATAGTATAAGGTGGCTGTTGAGACCATTGCTCACGAGTGACTGAGGGATGCGGAGCAGCGAGGAGTCAGACTGCGGACAGCGGATCGCGGCGCTCACTCGCCGCGACAGTCAAGTTGTTGCACGTCTCTCCACCTAAGGCAGCACTTGCGCGTTATCGTCGTGCACTTATGTCTTTCGAGCCGGATTAAGTAAAGCTCCGTACGCACCATCCATCCTGGCGTACGTCCCGCCAAGGCTATTCAGATAACGATAAATCAGGGCTACCAGGTGCAAAATTTTAGTTAATTTTAATAAAATCTAGAAAAATAGAAAAGAATTTTAGTTATTTTTAATAAAAACTTTGTACTTCTTCGTTGTACGATCTTTTCGCTTTAAAATTTCGATTTTTAGTAGTCGTAGTGTCGTATGATCTCCCCTTTTTTGCACCTGGCAGCCCTGATATATCCTGTGTGACCTCTGCGGGTCGTACGTCTAGATGGATGGTGCGTACGGCGCTTTATTAAGTTCGAGTTGGTTAAGATAATTTTAAAAACGTAAAGAGCTTATACTCGTACATTGGCATTATTAGTTGGAGTCAGCAGAGACGTACTCGTAGTACTATGTTACTCACTGTTTGATTTTGATGTGCAAAGCCCCTTATAGGTACCTATATACTTGAATTGCACTTTGCTATGAATTTTTCTGAAACGTTTATAGAATAATCGAAATATAAATAAGAGTACAATATTTATCAACCACTTGTTTAACTAATAAGTAAGTGTCTAGGTAAAATTAATTCGAATTTTATTTGGGGTTGCTAGGGAGATGCTCTACAGCAAACCTACTAATTTCAATTGCCTGTACCTGGTAACCTAATAACGTACATTTTTTTTAAAGTTCTAATTGGGTACAAGATTACGTACAATTGTTATATAAATTTAGAATCAGCAAAATATATGCATATTTTTATAATTTCTACTTGCTCTTTGCCAAAGATTTTTTACTTTTCGTTAAACGTTACTGGTGGGATCAATGCACTGACCTTGGTAAAATAATTGGGGTAACGTTGTCGTCGATGTCGTCTTACATCAGGGCAAAATTGAACAGGCTGCCAAAAAATTGGGGATCTTAGATAAGGTAAGACGGTACTTCACGCCGGCACAGCCGTTCAACCATTATCAAGCGCAAGCTTGATCGTGTATGGAATACTGCTCTCATCTTTGGGACGGATCCGCCATATATTATTATTTAAAAAAAATATCAGCTTGATGCCCTGGAGTCGATTGAGAAGCGAGCCAAGAGAATCATCGGCGATGCTTGTCGAGTCAAAGCTCCAAAGCCTTTGAGCATCGACACCGAGTTGCGGGCCTGTCGGTTTTCTATAGATTACATTTCGGGGAGTGTGTGTTGGAATTGCACAATTTAATTCCAACAAATCCGATCCATCGTCGGACTACTAGACGTACGGCGTTGCGCCATTGGCACATGATGGACATCCAACCCCACCCATACGTACACCGATAGAAGTCTGTGTTTCCTGATAGCTACAACCTAGGAGTCTTTCAGTCAAGAGTGAATAGGTTACTTCTAGGAAAGGAGCACACTAAATTGTCGGCCACATAATCGCTTACCATCAGGTGAAAAAATGGTCGATCGCGAGCTTATCAATAACAAAAAAAAAAATAAAGGTCAGTGGAACGGTGCTTACTCTAAATAGTGCGTGATAGAATATGAAACCTCTTTAAAATCTTTATCATCGATCGTTTGCAATACGACAATGCCAATGTCAAGTTCTTGTCACTTTTTTTATTTACTAGTAAGCGTATTTCGTACCATAAAGGGGACGATTTATTTATTTATTAGCACATAATATTATATTTCATGCTACTATACGGGTTAACTAAACTCGTAGGTATCTACCGGCTAGTCATATTATTTCGCTACGTTTGAAACCATGCATCAACATTTAGCGAATAAAATATTAATTAGGGTTTAATTTAGGTAAGCTATTTATAGTTCATATTTTAGTTTTCCTTTCGATATTTGAAGCAAGTATAAACCGAAAGTCGTTATTTTGTTCATTTCAGAATCAAATACACTTTTATAAGCAATGTTTGAATTTTTATGCGATAATTACTTATTATAATACTCATTAGAATTCTAACCATACCAAAATTCATGGTTAGATTCAAATATCCGTGAATGTTATTCTGGAAGCAATAAATTGTGGAGCTGTTCCTGTCTGAGAAAATACGATCCTCATCCATTATACGGTAGGTAAATATTAGTTTAATTAGTAATCTCCAAAAAATCACAAAATTACTTTTTAATATAATAAAACGTCTGTGCACATGTTTAACCAGACACATACCAAGTCTAAGTAAAGTAAATATTAATAATTTTTTGCTTACTCCTATATAAGTTCGCTTTAGCATCTAAAAGCAACTTGCATACTTAATTTTTGTTTACAGAAGGCAGTGGTGTAGACAACAAATTCTAAAGACGGAAGAGATGGTAAAATCAGCAGATTCCTTTCAGCATTAATGCATATTCATAATTTCAATGAATTTGACTAACTAAATTTTTTAACATGGCTGGTTCAATTTCTGAATCAAATGATATATATAAAGACCAGTACTTGAAAACTAGGAGAATGCATAAAGTTAAACATCCTGTGTTTGGACCTAGTAAATCTGTAGTTATGCATGTAACTACTAAAACAAGATCATTTAATAAAGTTAACACCAGTACATGTCGATCTGATTCATGCGTCTTTAGTAAGAAGGATCAACGTCAACGTAATAGACGTATAAAAAACCGACAACTGACAGTAAAATCAACAAAATGTTGTGATAACAAGAAACGGATTTCACAAACTATGAAGTATTATTTAACAGGCAAATATATGCCCCCGGACTTTGGTCAAACTTTTAAGGTCAAAGAGCGAAGGTATGGACAAAAAGCAATGAAAAACATGAATGCTTCAAAATCCACATTAAAAACTGCAACGAAATCAAAATCTATGAGCACAACTAGAATTAAAACCAAAAACTACAAATTATTGTGGAAAAAGAAAACTAGTTTGCACGACGCAAGATCTATTGGAATTTACAGTAAAAAAGAAAGAGTCCATGTAAGGAGTATTGGTGATGTAAGAAGTAAATATTCTAACAAAACTTCACGCGTAACGTTTGAAGAAGATCAGCGAGTTACTATCAATAATTTGTTACGTACTGCTATGGAACTTCTTAAGAAAGAGGAACAATTTGATACAAAACAGACTTACAAACTTAACGCTCCAAAATATATGTCAACACCCAAATCAGTTTTAAGTGTTAGAAAGAAAAAACGGTATATTAATCATCTGGGTGCTGATCAAGGAGCAAACGAAATATTACCTCACTTGATAAACATGCTTCAAAAATATGATAAACGAACAGAAATATTAGATAAATGGAATGCATTAAAGCATGACATACCAGATACTAGCAAAATAGAAGATAGTGAAAACAAATTAGAGAAAAAATTTGCTGCATATTTGTGTTCTGACATACGTTCTAAAAGTAGTCACGGTCAGGTTAGATATATAACCACTTCTACTGCTACTACAACTACACTTACAAGCACCTCTCAACTAAAAGCTTTTTATGGCAATACAGTTCTTGGTGATAGACAATTTGAGGAGAAAAGAGCTGATGGTTATAAATTAGAAATGGAGAGTGATAAAGCTTTACAATTGGAACTTAAAAGAGCCAATGCATTAAAGCGGAAACTTGAACTGACTAACATAGAAAAAACAGAATTGGAAAAAGCTAATACCGCAAGATTAGATATAGAAAAAGCTTCTATAGAAAAAATAAAAATTGATAGAGTTAATGCAGAAACAGATGAAAAGGAATATGTATATTCAAAAAAGTTATACACAGACAGGTTACAAATTGACAAAGCAAAGACAGGAAAAAATGATGGTAAAAAATCTAATGCATCAAAAGAAAGAGAAGAAATTGATAAGGCTAATGCAGCAATAGATGAAATAAAAAGAGCTGAAGCTGCAATTAAACAAGAAAAAGAACTAGAAACTATAATGCTTTACTCAAAAAAATATTTTCCGAAGCCATACACTGAAGTAAAATTGTGTCCTAACAATAAACTGTCAAAAGGTAAAATGTCAATTAATTATATTAAAAAAACCAGTTCATGTATTATCAATAATGAAAGTAAATATAATAATATTAGGACACTATTAACTAAACAACAGAACGCTCTACTTAGTTCTTATTCTTCAGAAGAATCTAGTAATAAATCCTTTTTACCAAGAAAAAATAACAAAAATTGGTCCAAAGAATATAAGGCCAAAATAAATGATACTGTAACTACATCTAGCTCTAGTAATGAAAAAACCAGCCAAAGTAGTCAAACATCTAGCTTCAGCGACAAAAGATCTAACTCTATCAATATAAAACCCAGCTCGAGCTTAATAACATTAAGTAGTAAAATGAGCCGGATGTTAAAGGAATTTGGATTGAAATCTTGGTATTTTTTTAATAAATCTTCAAGACAAGACTTCGCGCCTCAAAAGAAAAATCGATTAAAGGGCAAAGATGCCAATACAGAAACAGAAGGTTCAGAAAATGAAGACATAGAAAAGCCTCATAAAGGTTAGCCCATTAGTTTGTCCATTAACTTATTTCATATCTGTTTTCATTCGTGTTTCGGTACACCCAAAAATCATACCAAATTATAAATGCATAAATACATATATTGCATATAATACATATATTTAAGCTGATTTGAAAAAGTCACACATTTACAAAAATATATTACGATTTTAGTGACCAGTAAAGTAACACAGACTATGATGAAACTTAAGATTGATAAAGAAACTGGCAGAATTTTAAAGCAAGAATCAGAAATGATTAGCAACATCCCTGAATTTAGGGATGAGGATAATTTCATTGAAGACTTATATCTGAAACCTACAAAGAAAAACATAGCTGTGGAAACGAAAGACTCGCCACAAGGTATATATTTCTTAAGAATCTAGAGTAAAGTAGATCAAATTTTTATATTACATACCAATGTATTTTCAGCAATCAATCAAAACAGAATGGTCAAATCTAAGTGTGATGAAACATGTGCCAAGTCAAGCCGAGTAATCAGCAAAATTGACAAAGGTAAAAACATTTAAAAAAATATCATAAATACATTAACTTGTTTAATATCGATCATAGGCCGACTGGCAGATAATGCCTAAGGCATTAAGTCCGCCTTTGTACAGTTTTTTTGTGCATAACGCTTTAAATAAATAAATAATTTACATCGAGTTTAACAGCTGTACAGCTAAAGCCTCAGATATATTAGTTGACAAAATTTATCAAAGCGTGAAGATACGTTTCCCAGTGTCCCGCAACTTGCGCTCCAACATTTTAAAATGCATTCACATGACTTGGGACGTGTTGGGCAATTGGACAGTGTGGCGCGTCATGATGGAGGATAGTTTGCCACTTGTTTTTGTGAAAATAAAGATGACATCCAATTTACAATAAAACACTATTGTTGAATTTAAACATTATTTAAAAAATCTGAAACATTGTATATAAGTGGGGGCAAAATGACTCCATCAATCATTGAAAAAGTTTTAAACAACAAAAAAAAATCAATCGTCTTTAAGGAAGTTTGGCAGTAAATTTTTAATCCTAATGAATAAGAAGAACATAGTCAAAAAACTTGCCACACCTCAGGGTAAAGCTAAAATCATGGAAAAGATTGAAAACTTACCGTTTTCAATCTTTTCCAAATTACCATTAGTGAAATATTAAACAAAAACTCGACTTGTTCTTTTAGTGTTCCTGCTGCACGCTGTTAACGAAGTAATTTATTTTCATTCCTTTATTTGTTTGGGTTTAATCAAAATTTAATAAGTTAGGATGATATGGTTAGGACCGAGCTGATTACTGAGATTTTGACTATTTGATGGAGAGAGCATAAAAATAGACTTTTTACATATTTTTGCTAATACTTATTTTAAACTTAATGTCAGCTATTGAAACAGGAGAACTATCTCCATCAGTAATGAAACTTATGGAAAGCGTGTCTAAGAAAAGAAAAAAAAGATGGAACAAGTATGACATAATTGCTAAACTGGGTACTGATGATGGGAACGCTGAAATCATGAAGAGAGTCAGCAAAGGTAATGTCACTTTATTTTAAGTTATTAGTACCTAGGCACGCTTTCATTAAAGTAACTATCAAAGTTTACTATGGGTACCATATATGCTTTAATAACCTTTTGGCGAATACAATCATGTGTGATGTCATTTTCAACTTAATAAAGCATCGTGGGTGTCTCCATAAACATGTAAACTCACATACACAAAACAAAGACACCTAGACTCAGAACAACTACCTGTAGGCGATACAAATATTTGTTTCGTGAGGAATTTGAACCCGCGACTCGTGGTGCATCAATTACTACAACTGTGCCAATTTTTCTTCAATTTATTTGTAAACTGTACCTTATTCTCAACGTGTGGTATTACAAAAATCTTACCTACATTTGTTTGACCTTCAGCACTTAAAAAAGGCCGAATATCTGCATCACTCATAGAAATGGCAATCAGCAAAAATGCTGATCTTACACAGTTTGAAAATTTTGAAGGCGCAAAATCATTAGATCATGTTAAAATGTTCGATAAAGAAGAGATATCTGCTAAGCTAAAAACCTGTGCTGGTCAAGCTGAAATCTTGGAAGAAGTCTGTAAAGGTAAGACAGTACCTCTTTGAGTAAGGTAATCTTTGGTAGTGGTTATTGAAAATGTAACAAAATCCGCGATTTATACGATAGGTATCTTAAATAAAATATAGCAGTGCTGCCTTTTTTCAATAGCAACCTTTCAATGTTTACCAGACCTAATTCTGTGTTATCAACAGAAGTTGCCTATCTGTATTATAGCCAAAAGTGTCCTATATACACATTTTATAAAACATATTTTAAACCTGTAGGGTATTGAGACGCAAATCTTTATTTCAGTAATAAGAGCAAAGCAAATATCACCATCGTTGATAAAATTAATGATAGATAAACCAAAGAAGGAAGATGGACAGGTTGAATGTCAATGTCCACCAAAGAAGATACAAGTGATAAAACTGACAGGCTTAACAGGCAAGAAAGCCAGAAATATTGAGTGTCAATATCCACCTTATGTGAAACCATTAGCCAAGCAAAGTTATACTGAAGGTAAGCTTTAAACAAAGTTACCCCGTAAAGGTCAATGGTCTAATTGTCATCGCAAAATTAAATAAACTTTTGTGTGTTGATCCATATACCAACATATAAACAGTTATTAAATTATTAGTATTAGTGGTAGTGGCTATATTCTATGTTATTCATAAGAAATTTTAATATAATTATCATCTCACCTGCGTTTCCAAACTAGCTTGGGGTCGGCTTCCAAACTAAACAGAAGCGGATAAATACCCATGTTTTTTTAATTATTAATAGGTTATTGTATAACATAAAAAGTTAGAATATGCTGTAGTTTTGTTGATAGGTTTTAGAACAACTATAAATAAAGTGTAAGCATTCTTAAATAATAATAATAATAATATCGTTTATTTGCGTAAAATGTGGTAGGTACAAAAGATGTTACATAAAGTTGTGGCCGATCGATCACTGTCCAATATAATGGCATTGTGTACAGATGCATGTCTAGAAATAAATGTGCGTATTTAATTTTAGCTTACTAATGTATTTTTTTAAGTATCTACTAACAAAAATATGGATCTGCTGTATGTGAGATAAAAAAATTATTAAAATTATTATTATAAAAATGTCTAATAAGCCCAACATTTTTTTTTTCATTAAATATCCAACTGAACAGACGTAAGTATTCAATTTAGAATACTTTTAGTTAGATAAAGGTATTGTTAAATTTCACGACACAATTCGTACCTTTGTGATTTAAGATATGACAAAAATTGGAAAGAGATCATCAAGGACAGACATTCCACTTGGTTTTCACAGCTCATCTTCACAAACACCAGAAAATATAACCCTGAAACGGAGCTCTAGTAGTTGTATCAGAAAACGTGAGTTATTTTTGAATGGGACCTTACCATGACGTGTTAAAATGTCAGTTGTAACATTAAGAAAGAGGGATGGAGCTAGACACCCTATAAAGGCTTCATCTTAAAAGTACAGTTTAGATCGTAAAATTGATCACATTTAGAGCTCGTGGTAGAGCCTCATATCTGTAAATACATATAATCAACGTTCGTGCACTGATGTTGGTAAAAATCCCTTCCCCCATATTCGAGTGTATCATGTGGTGTCTATTTTAATATCAGTTGCTATGTGATATAATATACTAAGCTTTGCGTGCGGCTCCACCTTTTTTGTGGTGAAAAATCTTCAAACAACTTTTCTCACTTGGTGGTTAGTCTTTATTCAGTACCAGTGTTCCTTCATTTTTCGCGCCCTTTTCGTTCAGGGGCCGCGATGACTCTTGCAAATAATCCCACACTCCTCTCTTCTTTACCATTGTTAAGTTTTTAACTATTTTGATCTAAAATGTGCGATCATTTCGTTATAAGTCACATCTCATGAAAAAAATATACAAAAAGAATTGGACAGTATGTGTTTAGCAGATAATATCGACACGTGTGTGGTACTTTTCTTAACTGTTTTAGTACCTCCAACACAGGCCCTTAGAGTCTTTCTTTTTAGAGATTTCTCATTCTAGAGCTGAAAACAGATTTTGCTGGGCCAATAATTGACCAATAAAAACACTTTTGACTCCAGTCTGGCTACTGGAATATTAGTATTAGAGTCTAGTTGGTCAAATTAGGATCCTGTGTTTTTTTACATATACATTTTACAAGTATATTTAATTTTTTTATTTAGGTTCGAAAAAAGTAAAAGAGACTCCATCTTGGATGGATCAGGTCTTGAATAATGATCAAAAATGTAACAAAAAGTCTGATAAAAGGTATAAACCACTGCTAAGAGGCTTCGGAGCCAAACCCTATTTGTCACCAAGAACCAAACTGCATGAAATAAATTTTAAGAATTATTCTGATAGCGCTGAGCCTAAACTTGAAAAGAAACAGAATATATGTAAGTGACAGTCATATATTTATAGTGATTTTAGAAACTTTTGTAAAGAAAATGCTGATTCAGAAATGTAAAAAGTTATAAGGGAAAATTAACAATTTCAAAATGTAAATAAATTTTTAAATATCTGCACTATCGCCATTTTTAATTCAAGATTCGACTAACGATGATCCCCCATCATTGAACTTTGATGAGGGACCATTAGGTTTCCTAGTAAAATGAAACTATACAAGGTGTAAGGGACAGCCCTCCACAAACTTTAAGGGCTTGCTCAGTCGTCGTAGGGCTGTCCCTTACACCATTTATACAATGTGATGTATTTGTATAATTATACAAAATGTGTTTAATTTGCTACCAAGAATGTGGATTTCGGTATAATATATAAACGATAGAAAAAAAAGCGGTCTCCTTTAACCACACCGCGTCCTGGAATTATAAAGAATGATTTTGTACTATTAAAAAAATATTATTCCAGGTAAGAAAACGGAAAAACTACCGCAACTTACATCTAACAAGGCTTACAATAAAGTTAAAAATGTTGATCATCCGTGTGCAGACCATAAACGAGTGAATAAGACTGGTAGCGTACCATATTTTGAATCAGAAACTGAGTTGCAGAATATATTGCCACCTAAATGCAAAGGCCGTACTAAGAGAAGAGGTAAAAATCGTATTTTATTAGAAAGTGTTAAGCAACTAGAGACACCATTTTATTATTTAGATTCGTTCATACAGAAAGTGTGCCATAAATTTTTGCGAATAAGTAAAAGGTGGCACATACTGGCACGCGTGGTTTGTGCGAAATATTTGCCTCCTTTAGCACTATTTGTAGGTACTCTGTGGGTCTTGAACTACAAAAACATGCTGAGGAGTAAAATATAAATTGTTGATACAAAAGTGCATTTGACTGCACTTATTTTACTAAATATATTTTTTCTTCTACATTTTATCAAACTGAAATAATCTTGATTTAAGGTAAACGAAAAGGAAAGGATGTTAAGTTTATGAAAGATGGAAGCAATACAAAAGTATTACCTATGACAATGCGCGAAATACTGGTTAAATTAGGCACCAAGGTTGGCGAGGCTGAAATTATGGAAGAGATCCGTGACGGTAAAACTAATATCTTTTATATTGATTATGTTGAAACCAAAAGCTTTGTGCATAGATTAGTGATCTAGACAAAAGTTTTTAATAACATAAAGGCAGTCGATTAATGTAGATAGACTGGTAGAAGGAATGTTGGTTATCTGGCAGAGAGACGAGCAGCCGACATTGTCGCCATCCAACAGTTTAATTTGTCACAGGAGTGTGGGGATTGCTATATAAAAAAAAGTTAAATTTACACCCAGCTGTGGCCGAGGTCCGGTTGTGAATGATGTTGATGGTTGTAGCGCATGATATGTAAAAGTTATTAGTTGCGTAAAGGCGCTCAATGATGCTCTATGTAGTAAAAGAAGGGTTCTATTTTATAAGTTTAAAATTATCCAAATCTTAGCCAGATTCTAGAAACCAATTGCAATATTTAGGAAAGGGAGCCTTTATGTCCATTGAAATATTTATTTTATTTAGTGCTAGTAGTAACTTAATTATATAATTTTGTCAGTTGATACCATTCGTTTTGCAATCAATTACATAACCTATTAAAGTAAAACTAATTTGTGTTTTAATCCAGCTATTAAAAAAGGGGATTTGTCCCCTGTGCTCCTGGATTTGGTGATAAATAATGATTTGTATCTTGGTGTTAACCAAAGTAAATTGTTAGAAAAGTTACGGTGCCAAAACCGTATGAAAGCAATGGATCAAAATGAAATATTTTACAAACTAAGCAGCAATGATGGTATTGATGAAATTGTTAGTCATGTGGCTCAAGGTGGGTAAAGTCTTTCAGTAGTAAATTCAAGAGTGATAAAAAATTGAAAAAAAAAAATGGAATGTTTATTTCAAGTACACATTATTTTTGCAAACATGATAAGGAGATTACCTTTTAAGCAAAAAGCGTGAAACCGTAATAAATAAATAAAGTTATCAAATTATATTAGCTACAAGTGACGAATTTCCATACCAACTTAAATTTATTATTACGTTTTCTTTCGGAAAAATAGACGATGACAGTCATCATCTTCATGCTGTGATTTAATTTCCAGTAATAAAATCTGGTCAAGTATCACCGTTTCTCATAGAATTGATGTTAAATAAGGATAAGGCAAGGTCATTTTTAAGAAGACTAGAAAAAAAGAATCATCTAAAATCATTTACTAAAGATCAAATATTTGACAAAATAAGCACAGGTCACGGCAAAGCCGAAATCTTGAAAGAAGTTAGTAAAGGTAATGCAGAAACTGTCATACCGGTAATTTTTTAATTTAAATTAAGAATTTTTTTCAAACTTTACGATAAATGTTCCAGCTATCAAGAAAGGTAAAGTGTCTCCATCAATAATACAAGACATTTTAAATAAAGGCAGAAAAAAGCAAATGTTTCAAAGATTTACAAAAAAGTGTAACAAACCAATGACTAAACATGAAATACTTGCCAAACTAGGTACTAAATACGGTGAAGCGGAGATATTGAATGAAATTGGCAAAGGTAAGTGGTCAGGTTTAAAAAATTCTACATTTCAAATTAAATAAATAAAAAATATTTAAATATTAAGAAACTACGAGTATTTAAACTTAACTATGTACATTATTTATATAGATATATGTCGCTGTCAAATGGGTATGCCAGAAACATGCCCAAAAGACTAGCAGTTTTGCCACGATGAATGGATTTCCATTCAACGTTTCAATTCTGCCAGTCTTCCAGTAGTTCTTTCAATTTTTGTCGAACTCGATGTTCGATAGATAAAACAATCTTATTCCAGCTATCAAAGCAGGAAAAGTATCACCCTCAGTTCTAGAACTAATGATAAATGAAGATACAGAAAAATCTGTGGCCGATGAGAAACTAGACACCAATGAACTCGGAGATATAGACCCTTATATCATCAAAGCAATGGATAAAGGTATACAAGCCAACAGTTAGTATCTAATACGTGTGCATAACCATTTTGAAGACTTATTTCTAAAAATTGTTTTTAAATAGCTATTAAAGAGGGGAAAGTGACGTCATCATTGGAAAATTTGATAAAAAACAAACTGAAAATAAAAAAGGATTACACAGATTCAGAAATCATCAATAATATCAGTAAAGATAGAAAACAAGATGCTGATTTGAAACTAGAGGTCAACAGAAAGTTACCTGTAGGAAAATATGAAGAACTTGTAAAACCTGAAAGCTCCAGAAAGTTATTTGATGATAAACAAGAATATACTGAGCCAGAAATCTCGAAAAAGTTCTTTGAATATCAACGAGAATATACTAACATGAATCCGGAAATCTCCAGAAAAACCTTTAAAGATAAACAAGAGTATGCTGACATTAAGCCGGAAATCTGCAGAAAGGTTTTTCAAGATAAAGGACAATATACTGACACGAAGTTAGATATTGCCAGAAAGAACTTTGAAGATAAACAAGAATATACTGACATCAAACCGGAAATCTCCAGGAAACTTTTTCAAGATAAAGGACAATATACTGACTTGAAGTCAGATATCTCCAAAAAACAGTTTCAAGATAAACAAGAACATACTGACATTAAGCCGGAAATCACCAAAAAGATTTTTCAAGATAAAGGACAAAATACAGACAAGAAGTCGAATATCTGCAGAAAAGTGTTTGAAAGTAAAAGAAAAGATCCAAATGCAAAGCCAGAAGTGATTAGTAAGGTCTTTGAAGGCAAAAACGAAGATATTGAAAATAAAGCAGAAATCTCCAGAAAGCTCTTAGCAGGTAAATTCATAAAAATATTGCATCATACTATGCGATGCCAGGTTACAGTATTAAAGCAACTTGTTAAATTATTTCACATTTTAATCAAAATTATTTATTATTGTAATTACAGAGAAAGAAAAGGCTGATAAAGAAATACAGATAAATGAACCACCGTGCCCATTTTTGCCTAAGTGTTGGGCACAGAATCGAGACCAATTATTACACAAATTACCAGGCCTAAAAATAACCATAGGAGGAAAAAATAAAAAGTTGCCGAATCCTTCGATAAAGAATGCATGTGAAAATTGTAATGTAGACACGAAGCCAGCTCCTGTAAGCGATGAAACTGAAGATAAGGAGGAATCTCTTATGGGTAGGTTTAAAAGACAAAACCCAGGCGGACATACTCATTAAATCTTAGCTTGGTCATCATCAGTGGTCTGACAAAATCCATTGGTTTTCTTTGTTTAAATAAATAAATAATATTTGACGTACGATATCTCTGGTGGTCATTACAGCTGTATTAAAGCAGCTCTTGCATTGCAAATATAACGTGCAAATATTTTTATGCGATAAGACCTATAAGCATCAATGCAAAAAAAATATTGTGTGATCAATGGACACTTGCACAAATCTCTGAAATCCTAGACGTTTAAAAAAAGTGTATTTTTTAGACTCACGGAGAGTTTTAACCTTGAGTTTTTTGAGTATAAGTTTATTTTATTCAGATAGTATTACTAAACAGATCCAACTTCTAAAACCGGTTGGTATCAATTTTATTTCAGCTAAGAAGTCCACTGCTGATGAAATTGATGTTCCTGATGAAAGTGAAGACGTTCCTCATGAAGATGAGGAGAGTATTTCTAAGAAGAGTCTTCCTGAAGAGAATACTGGATTAAAATTCCAAATGGTTCCCAAATCTCAAAAACCATTACGTAAATTAAACATGCGAAATGTAACGGACAGACGAAAATCAAATTTATTGAAAAAAACATCCACAAAGAAAGAACACCATGAGCTAAAATTGATCTATGATAATTCCGACACGAGTAAGCAGAGACAAGGTAAACCTAAAATGTTCTTCTTTTTCCTGCCTTTTTCCCATATTACTTAGGGTCAGCGCAACACGTTTTTTTTCTTCCATTAAGCCAAAAATGTTGTCGTTAAATAGATTATTATGGTATTGATCACACATGATGAATATGAATGTTGAAAGTGCTTGTCGAATTTTCCTGGCCCTCCTTTACATAGCATTCCATATTATTCTCCGTAGTCAATGAAAGAAGATTTTCTTCAAGATAAACATTGCCTGACGTGACTTGCCTGTGTCGTAGGTTACATTTCACAAATATATATACTCCTAGGCCATACAAATATTTATGCCATTAACTATACAAGGTGCAGTTTTAAAACTGAACAATATTTTAGGAGGTTGTAATAAAACTCATAAATAATCATGTGAAAAAACGATACCTGGTCAATAATCAGTAATACTTGTTATTTTATTTTTTAATTATACTAAACTAATTCGATTGATCGATGGCAGCGGGGGCGTGGCTAGGGTGTGGCATGCGGGATGATGATTGGATGATACATTATTTATGAAACTATCGTTGCGAGTTAGTGTGTGTGAAAACGCCCTTTATTTTTATGTGTTTGTGTGTGTGAAAGAAAGCGCGGTTATAAGGCAGGTATCAGACTGGCTGCTTTTTAAGAAACGTAGTTCACACATACCGATTTTCATAAATAAGAAAAAAAAAATTACCTACTCATTTTATTATTGATTCGGGTCGAGAATCACTAACATAATTACCTCCTGAAATATTTTGCAGCTTCAAAACGACACCTTGTATATATCAACAAATGAAATATTATAATCAAATTGGACTTTATTCTTGTACAAACGACCCCTACAAAAATTATGGCTTTGTTTCTGTGCAGTATTGTCATACTTGAACTGTCATATTTCAGCGGTACAAACTGGCCAAGTGATGCCATTGCTTTTGAAAATGTATGTAGGAAGAAAGGATTCAGGGGCCATAAGAGAGCCTACAGACTCAAGTTTTAAGTCAAATGTCTTAAGAGTTATCCACGAAGGTATGCTCGAATTTAAATGGAACATGTATTTTGTAATGAGCAATTTCTTCCTTATGTATTGGTAAGAAGTGACCCAAATATGGGAAGTATGTAGGGAACGAAGGTAGACTCAGAAGTGGGACAGCACAGGCTAGATTTAAAATTTGTTTAAGAAATGTGGAACAGGGGGTAAAGTTCCGTTAAAAAAAGAAGATCCTGCTGTGTGCTACTTACGCGAGAAGTCATTGTTTTAGTCAACATCTATTTAAAACAAGTCAGCATCTCAAGGGTAAAAAAAAATACAGTAACTGCTTGGTTTCGGTCATCTCTGTACTGCATCCACGTGCGTGTACTTGGTCACGTAGGCCATCGCAATAGAGTATCAAAATTGTTTGTTCCGTTCGCGCCGCATCGCTTAGCGATCATGATCCCTTTGAAGGACACCGCGTCAGTACTAACTAATATTATTTCAGCTATACAGAAGGGCCATATATCGTCCGATGTCATGGACGACTTACTTGTGACTATACTTCCGTGTGATAGTGAACATAGAATTTTGAAAAAGGTTCAAAAAGGTGAGTGAGAGAGAAGCTAAATTCGACTACTCAAACTCTACCTGAGCCTAAAAACCTGTCAAAATTTGACATTCAAGTAGGGTTTGAGACGTTCTTAACTCAAAATAATCAATTCAGTAACTCACCCAAAGAATTTCTTAATACGAGTAAGTATAAGAAGTACAGACAATATCAATATGCGTAACCTTGTCAATTTAGCTTGAGTCGCTTTAACTCCATACGGAAACAATCACTCATATTATAAAGGATTGACGACTGAAATGATTTCGATAAAACTTGGTACACAGGTAGAGTATGTCTTGGAATAGAACATATATACTTTTTTAAAACGAGAGTACGAGCCACCGCAGGCGCGGGCTTCCTTACTGCCGCGCCGAGCAATAGGTAACTCACCGTCCGGTAAAGACAAATCCTGAATCGGCGGCGCATTGTATGCCACGCTCGCCTCAAAGAGATATCGGCAAAACTGCTGGGCTGCGGACTCGTTTGAAAAAGTTACTGTGGCTCTAGTAAAGAAACACAGGTGGAACTTAGTCAATAAAAGCCTTATCTTCCCTCACGCTTCACCCAGAGTGGTAGAAGACCATTTCTCAGGTTAAAAAAGCACCGAGTATCTAAGGACTAAGTGATAGCAGGAACCAAAATCTAAAAATCTTCACGTACTTTCCAAGGCACGGAGGAATCTCGGTAAGTAATGGATCATCTATCCTAGGACCAACCTCATTAAGTGCTACTTAACCGTGAAGATTGATCCTTGCAGCTGTTATTATTAAACCTCTTATTCTTAAAGTATGCAATATCCTGCTTAAATATTTTGTTAATTTTAGCGATAGCAAAGAGACACGTCATGCCATCTGAGATTAATGCTTTATTCGCTGATTTTAACGCTTGTGATAACAAGTCTGAAATTTTAAGGAAAGTCCGCAAAGGTATGTCAAAGAATACCCTATTGTCCATTCATCATCATTATTATTTTGCCTTTGCCTGGTTGGATTTGGAGTTGACGAAACACGTTTTTTAACCTCTCAATCGTGGAAACGCCAGACAAACATGCCTTTCTTTCTTTCACTCTATCCTTAACTTCCTCTTCTTTAGTCCATTCGCGTTAGGGAAATAGTGTCTTATCAGTGCTACTACAAAGTAAAAGCGTATTCATACTGGAGTAATAATTCAACCATCAATATTAAAGCAATTTTTTTATAAGTATTTATTTAATTACAAGAAAATATATACATAATAAACTTAAATATTAAAATATATATTTAAGTATGATTAACCTAACTATACACACTAAAGGTTACTCCCTACTAAAATATGGCGTCATAAAACTCCTCTGCATCGCTGTCAACTGGAAGTGTGCCCAAGAGGCTGGTGGCATTGCCACGAATGAATGAATGTCATTGAATGGCAATGCTTAATATCTGACCGAGGTAAAAACCAGCCCTTGGGTCACGCGAAGTGTCAACTAAGCGTCTTGATAGTTCTAGTTAAAGTATTTTAAATCATTTGACTACTGTTTTTTAATAATTTCATAAACGATATTTTTGGAACACCTCATGCACTAGCTGTTTTCTCTGTTAGACTCATCCATAGTCACGTTTTGATAACTACACAGTTTAAAATTCTTCTTTCTTCGTTATGAATTATAGATCCACATTCTTCTTTGTCCGTCCCTGCTTCCATTATCTGGGGTCGGGTCTCCTCATAATTCTGCACCAGGACAGTCTATTCTGGACGACCTCTCGATGTTAGACCACCAGGTTAATGGCAGGTGGCTACTATCTTTCTTTTGTTCGGATAAATGTTGGAGCTGCTTTTATCACATGGTCCTCGCTACGCCTACGTGAGGCATTCATTTTTAAAATTGACAAAAAATGCGTGCACTGTCTGAAGGGCTTACTTCAACATGTCAATGTGAACACAGCTATCTAATTTACTATGATCTAATTGGCCAAGGAGCATGGCTAATCTGAGTAGTAACGATGAGTCACTATTTTCTTACCGTGGAAAAAATATAGTGATTTGTCTTATGGATAGGCTCGCGTTTCACCATTATCTCAGCTGATGGTAAGCGATGATGTGGCTTACGAAGGAGCACGCTTACCTAGAAGTAACCTATTCACTCTTGGCTTAAAGACCCTTAAGTTTAGCTTTCGGTTTATTTTCCCACTCTAGAAGTTCCTATGTATTAAAAATATTCATCGTTCAGTAGATCTTTCGCTTTCGGTTAATAGGCGTACAGATTTATTAGATACAAATGATTAATTTGATTGTGTATTTAAATAATAGTGGTGACCCAATTATATTTCAGCGGTGGAAATGAGACAAATACCACTTGATTGTTTGGGCGAAATATTGGGCGATATACACCCGAGAGACAACAAGCTTGAAGTTATAAATAAGATCCGTAAAGGTTAGTATACACTATGATAGTATGGCTCCGGCTTACGAGTCATACGTCACGGTTTTAATATAATTAAAAAGGTTATGTATCAATTACATTTATCGTTATTCCTTCTCGAATCTTAATAGATCTCGTATTATCTAAATAAAGATCTCGTATGAAATCGAAATTAACTTAAAACACTGCATTAGTTAATTTTGGTATTTTCGAGAAAAGCTTGTTATAAAAAACCTGTTTTACATTGAATACTATTTTTTATTTACACTCCGCACTTACTTTACTATAATATTTTTTTTCATGCAATGATTATTGCAGCGATAGAAAAGCGATTAGTTCCGCAACACATTCTGTATGACATCTTTAGACGTGATCCTCAATCAAGACCTTGTGACAGTTCAACAAATTTGATCTGTGACCCTCAAAAAGGTGAATGATTTTACGGTATTATTTAATTTTACTACGTACGTACTTGAACGGTTTAATTATATCTATATGGTTGAAATGTTTTATTATAGCTGGTCACCGGGCAGGTTGGTTAATTACGCTCATAGAGTTTGGCCATCAAAAGATGGCACAACTAAAAGGAGGCCAAATTAAAAAAATCTGTAACTATTCACCTTGACTCTACGCTGCTTAAACATAGTTGATACTTTTGATATAAATTATTTATTAAAATAATATGCGTTTTATTTAACAATTCATGAATAACGAATTTTATATTAGTAAGTTTATTTATGAAATAAAGCGTTTCTTACTTTTAAATTAAAATATAACAAATTGTGTGTGAGATTTCATCAAAATGTTTTTTCATTCGTTTGAAAGACCTGTCGATGCCATATCATCACCATCATCAAAAAAACGAAAGACGACGAGAAGGTTTCCCTTCAAGATGATTGATAAATTTAAAGATCCAAAAGTGAGGTCAATCAGAAATCTGCAGTCAGAAAATGCGGCGACTGGGTACAATATTTTCATTTATAGGTATTTAGAAAATCGTTCAAATGTCCACCATGGTTTTGCTGGAGAACGCGCATCCGAAATGTCAAATTTTCCATGACTCTGTTGCGTAAATCAGGCTGATGTTTATATCATCCCATTCAGGCCTAAAGTTGGTAATCATAGAGTTATAACTGCCGTTTACGGATGATACACAACTCTACCATTTTGAACTGGCGCGTGTGTTGGAGCATTTGGTTCCCAATGATCCAACACACGTGCCACTACCAGTGATTTTAAATTTGAAACAAACTATTTGTGCGCCCTAGTGGTAGTCCACTACCACTAGGGCGCACAAATAGTTTGTTGTCACAAATAGTTGCTAGACCAGCAGTCAAGCATTTTTATCTTCAATATAATCCCCCAAATTATATATCAACTGAACTGAACTTGTATGCTGCTTGCCTGCATAATGTGCGTTTAACCTCTCGAATACTGTATTTAGAGACACAATAGAAAGACAATGAGAGAGAACGCTGGCGTTCGCTTGGGGTTTAATTAATTAACGCAAGAGTTAAATAAAGTTTATATAATTTATTTACTAAAAATATATTTATTTAATAAAAATTCACCAACAGAACATCAAAATTTTCCAAATTGGAAACTGTTGCACAATGAGAGCGCTTTTTTCGGGACTATTCCACTTTCCTTGATTAATAGACCCTTCATTTTTATTCTTTTCAGTGTCCTCACACTTAAGTCTGAAAACAAAAATCACAATTATTTCGAAACAGTTTAATACCACAAAAATAAGACACAATCAAAAGTCTTATTATAATACCACAATATGCCTATTATTTAATTTAACCATCGTTACGCGTTTCCTATATACAATAGTAAATTACTGTTAAATGTAAAAAGTCTGAAAGGAGAAAAATACCTGTCATTGAAGATATTATTTTTTATGTATTGTGATTCAGAAGTCGATATTTCAATTTCTTCAAGAGTTTTTAATACCTTTGCCATTCTGGTAATTTAAAGTTTCACCTACTCATTGTCTATGTCACCTAAAAAGTAAATGAAAATATTACAAATTTGTTATAAATAATCGAAAAGTATCAAGCTATTTTACATACTCAAAACGCTAACCTTTATATGAACTTATAGTATCCAGTCGTCGCATTTTCTCTGCAAATTAAGATTAATCGGTAGATTAATCTCAATTTTTTTAAAGTTTTAAAATTATCAATCATCTTGAAGAGAAGCCGCCTCGTCGAATTATTTATTGTTTAAAGCATTATTAATATATAATATTAATATATAATAAAATAAACGAAAATAAGATGCACGTAAACATAAGATAAATGAAGTTTCATTTTTTTTTAAATGCTGCTGTATAATATAGACTTTAATAAATAAATAATTCACTTCCATCTTTCGTTGGCCAGACTATAATATAAAGGCAAAATTGTGTATGTAAGTGTGGATGTGTGCCTACTTGTTACCTACTCCCTACTCCTTCAAGCTCGAATGGCTGAGCAGATTTGAATGATTTTATGGTATATGGCTAGAACATGTCCTGGAACAGCACATTGGATACTTTTGGTCCCAGGAGTATGATCCCTTGAGAAAAGCTTCTACTTTCACGCGGGCGAAGACGCTAGCAGAAACCAGTGGCATATATGGAGTTATGGTGTCAAACCCTACTTTAAAGATCAACTTAATAACCAATAGATTGATCAATTGTTTATTACCCATACCACAAACTCTCCTAAGTTTGGGACTGGATGGCGTCACGTGAAAGTTGTGGAATTTTGTTGTTATTAATTAGTACAGGTTTCAGATTGAAGGAGAATTTGACATAAACTGAACTTTTTTAACAATTTTTTTTTCGATTTCAGCGCAAGCAATGACACGTGCTACCTGCTCACGGGAAGGCGTTCTTGCAAAAGTTAGAAATGGTAATTTTTAGATTTCAATCATAATAAAATGATTATTAAATGTTATTTTAATTTAGTAAAAGAACATTCTTAAAAGTACACACGTAATGGTAGACAATACAAACGTAGTAGTGGAAATACCACCACCTTATAACTAAGAGGGAAATAACAGTGTACATACATACACTATGTTTTTTTACAGCCATTGGCAACAGACAGCTGTCCCCAGCCGTCATGGATGACATACTCGCCAACGTTGGCCCTGATGACACTCAGTGTGAAATCGTTAAGAAAGTTTGGAAAGGTAAATTGTAGAGTATTTGTTTGATTGAAAATATAAATTGCCTACTGTAACAATTCAGTCTGCATATTATATTCATCATCATCATCATATCAGCCGAAAGACGTCCACTGTTGGACAAAGGCCTCTTCTAAGTGTCGCCACAACGACCGGCCCTGTGCGTCTCGCACCCATCAAATTTCCACGACTATCACCAGGTCATCGTTTTACCTTGTGAGAGGTCTCCCAAAGCTGTGTCTTCCAATACGCAGTCACCACTCTAGAACCATCCCACAGTCACTAAGTTTAGCGATTTTTTGAGCTACTTGGTTCTCTTGCTGATATCTTCATTCCTGATTCGATCACGCTAGCATAGATCTTTGGGTTGGCTACCATATTATTTTAAATTTATTTCATATTAAGTAGCTTAGGTTTATATACTTACGAATTTCTTCATTGAGAAGTGGTACATTTATAATTCCAGCGATAGAAAAGAAACATGTCACTCCTTGCGATATGGATGATGTGCTCAACAAAGTGCACAGAAGTGAAAAAAAGTGTGACATCATAAGAAATGTTCGAGAAGGTTAGTGGAAATTCCAAATAATTATAATTTATTTATTTAACGGTAACTTACATTAACAGCTTACACCACGCATACAAGATATATATACCCAATAAAAGTACCTAAATATAAACGAATTAAATAAAAATACAAAATCAGATTTAAAAAGTACTTTGCATTACTATATCCCTATTTTATCATATTGATCACTCTAGATTCCAGTGAGCTGGTTTTAATCTTAGCTAGAAGCTAAATACAATTTCATATAACGTGGCATTGCTTTTAGGTCAACCTGTCATCAGCAAAGCTTAGGAAATTGTCAATAGGCAATTTCTTAAACTTTGCTGATGACTCTGTAGAGAGTCAAATTAGTAAAGACGCTCTACAGGGTGTAACAGAAATGTGTAGAGTTGTAGACGTATTATAGATACTGCATCTGCTCTAGTAAATGACCACGGAAGTTACTGTCAATTTTCAAAACAAGGAATGTACTTTCTGTACAAAGTGACCATCATTTGATCAAAATTAGGGAAAAACAGAAGTTAGGTTAACAGAAGAGTAGGGTAGAGTAGGATAGAGTAGGGTAGAGTAGGGTAGACTAGGGTAGAGTAGGGTGGAGTAAGGAAGAGCGGGAGCGAAGCCAAGAGCTAGTTTAATAATTATTTTAAATCGCGAAGCGAAGAGGGCAAAAGCTAGTTTAATTATCATTACACTAGTTGCTAACTATATAAAAATAATCTCACTCGTATTATTTTAGCGGTCAACAATGGACAACTACCTCCTGATATTGTAAGTGAGATACTTGCCAATATAACAGTTAACGATACGAAATGTTCAGTCAAAGAAAAAGTCCGACAAGGTGAGGAAGAGAATTGGACGTTTGGATTTCTTCATAAAAATATATATATATCATCGTCATTATCTTCCATTCTGTCCTGTGAACCGTCACGCTATCATCGAGCCCCCTTTATTTCATATCACTCCAAAATATATTATTTCGAGATACATATGAGTGTTAGTAACAAATATTCTTAACATCTATGTTAGTAACAATAATCTTAACATCTATGTTAGTAGGTACCTAGTATAATATCATTTAGTAGTCGTATCCTGTAACCTTACGACCTTCCCGTAATTATTCCCACCCAGTGTGCTTGTGTCGGACAGTCATAAGACAATATTTTTATCTTATCTTTGTCCTCTCTATCTCTCTTCATTTATCCACATGTATACCTACTCATAACTCTTTTAATGGCGTGCGTTTTATCCCGACTCTTTGCATAACCGTACCAAGACAAACGATTTCCCTTTCAACTTTTCAGTTACTAACGCCACTTTCACAGTTCCTATAATATACTAATTCTTCACTTTGTTCGTTCTTGTCATTACATCTTGCCATATCAACATCTCCGCTATATGCAATCTTTTTCACAGCCCAACATTCTGATTCATACGGTATTACATGTCTATGTATGACATAAAAAAAAAATTGTGTAAAATACCTTGCTTAAATTTAACTAAAACTCATATTGCAGCGATAGCAAAGAGGTGCGTGCCTGCAAGTGTCATGAATGACATCCTCGCTGGTAGAAAGCAAAGTAAACCAGACGTTATTATTAAAGTCCGTAAAGGTAAACTGGGTTTTTAACAATAACGGTAGTTTTATGTTGTTTTATCTTACAAGTATGGTTTTGCTATAGGGGTAACAGCTGTCGAATTCGTACAATGTAGCTACCTATCCTTTTCTCTTAAAGATGCATACCTATTTTCGTCCTGCTGTCATCCGTACCCACGCTATGTAAAAAAGTCCAGTTACTATAATATTTAGCTTCAATTGTGGCCTCACTGTTTTAGACTGTGTACAGAGTGAAAAATAGTTATCGGCAATTTTGTGATTTTCTGATAACTGAAATAACTTACCAAAAAATATTGTTAAACCACAACATGCAAGAAAAGTTAGTGCATTTATCAGAAACAGCAGATAGGTAATATTTTTCAGTTTGCACTCATCGAACTGCTTAAAGTCGTTTTTATCTTCGTCTACTTTATGTCGACTGCTAAGAAAAATAAACACTATTGGATTTATTACAGCGGTAGCAAACGGACATTTGACGCCTTTAGTCCTGGATGATATTCTCTTCGACATACGCCCCAGTGATACCGACTCTGAAATTATGATGAAAGTCCGGAAAGGTAAATCGAAAATCTTCGAATCACACATTTAACTCTTAAATATCGTCTTGTCTTAATGTAACACTCCCCAGTGGGAGTGTCTGTACGTAAGAACGACGTTTTTCTATAACTTTGGGTATATGTTATTTTACCCGACTGCAAAAGGGTTGCTTTTAGGGTTCCGAACCTCAAAAAAAAAAACGGTCCCCTAAAGGGTCACTTTGTTGTCCTCTGTCTGTCTGTCTCTCTGGCCCCTATCTCACTTGATGTGGATGATGATGAAGCAGGTTTGCCTAGAATTAACCTATTTACAACGCTCAGGTTGTAACTATCAGGAAAAAAACACTCCAACGGAGAATCCCTCCGGTATTGTGCATATGGGTGGGATTTTGTTTACCATTAAGTTAACGGTAGTGCAAACGTGAATATTACAGCATGGTTTATTTTTGTTAACTGTGATTTACTTACACTTGAAAACGTTCAGGATTCGGGGGTTTACAACAGTTATTTTTGCTATATTTTAAACTTATTTTATTTTGACACAAGTCTTTAGAGATTGCTTTCAATTACAGCTGTAGAAAAGAATCACGTCAGTCCGTCTATCATTGAAGACGTACTCGCCAATGTGGGAAGAAGTGATACTAAATCTGAAGTCATTAACATGGTCCGTAAAGGTAAGGATAGAGATGAATCGAAGAATCACCATATTTTTTCCTAATATTTTAACTAATTTATCATCTACAATTTCAGCGGTAGAAATTGGTCAAGTACCACCGGCTATTTTGAATGAAATACTTGGCAATGTAGATCCTAGAGACAATAGGTGTGCTGTCATTGTAGAGATCAAAAAAGGTTAGTCATAAAAAATATTATTGCTATAGGAAAATATTGAGGTGGCAACTCAAACCTCAATGGTACATTTTGAAACAAGTGCAAAAGTTTGTCATTGCGACCGAGGCGGAATTTGAGCCGTAGAATTGTGTTAAGGAGCCGAGGGCTGCAGCAGCAAATTCGCACGTGTATCGAACCACTGTTTCAATACACTTATGAAGAAATGCTTTCTCTGAAAATTACGACGCATTTTTATTCACTTTGTACTTACTGAAGAACATTTTCGAAAGTTGCCATACATTTTTGTTTTGATTTAGATGGCAGCAGGATTTTGTAAATATTTTTATCTAAAATCACAATATGTGGCAGGGCAGCATCTAAAGAATTCTCTTCACTAGTTTATATCAATAAAAAAAATATATTAAAACCTTAAAAACATCCGACTCTTTGCTTAAAAAAAAATCACGGTTGACGATGACGAAATAGGAATGAAAACAGCCCTCGTGATGAATTGAAAAAAAAAACTAAGTTTAGGAGTAAGTTTATTGAAATAGTAGATTATGTGACTAGGGGATAAAGCAGTGTCTTTAAGTCGAGGATGGGATGTTGAATTCCGAGCGAAACGAAAGATTGATGATTTTAATCCCGAACGTCAGTGAGGGATTTATATATAATTATAATTAAGTTAATAAAGAAACGTGAGTGAAGTGAGGAATTCAAGCCGCCCAAGACAAAGACAGCTTTATCCCCGTGTTGCATACTCTACTTTTACACTATCTGTGAGATAATTAAAAGACAATTTGGTCGACCAAATCATACATCGGAGAAATATAAGTATTACAAATTCATCACACTAACAAAATTCATTACTCCAAGATTATATACCTAGTTTCAATTTTCTATTACGCTCGCGTCAGAAAGCACGTTTTGTTCTATTTTTTTTTTCTTGTTAGTGGCCAGTTGAATTTCGAGCCAACTTGTTCGATGCACGTACATTTTAATTCGTAATGTTGACGATTTTTTGGAACGCGGCAATCCGATTTTCATTTGTTTTTTTTTTTGTTTAATTTACTAAATCTCTGTTAAGAAATTTGTATTGACACGATAAGTTCATCAGATTCAGTTATAGATTAAATGCCTTACTCATAATCAAGAGGCTAAAGCAGTAGTGGAAAACCTTTTACCACCTAAATTAAAAGAAAGATACCTAAAATCATACGACGACTCAGGTTTTTATACTTTCTTTGTATTCGTAATGAAAAGCACAGTGTCTACCGAGATAGACACTGTGCTTTTCATTACGGGTTATAAGCTTATTTAGTCCCTCGAACTATGGCGACCTCGCTACGCTCGAACGCCAAACTCCTTCTCGGGACTAAATATGTCACTTTCATACCTAGGGTTACGACGTACTATTACCGCCCTAATAGCAATTACATAAAATATATCTACTTTTGCTTTACGTATAAATTGATGGGTTTAGTCAATAGTAAAGGAGTAATTAGGACTATCGACAGTACGTAAAGAGACTAGTGCCAACATCGCCTTACGTACTAGACTCAGATTTTAAGGTCATAAAACAAACAGAGATACTTCTATAGTCTTCCATAGTCTTGTGTGTTTATTAATGACTACTTCCCAACCTATGATTTTTCTATTTAAATTACTTTCAATGATGTCCAACACTATAATTTCAGCACTAGAAAAGAGACTAGTGCCAGCATGTGTCATGAGAGATATACTCGCCAGTAAGCCAAGTGACAGCCAATCAGAAATCGTCAAAAGAATCGAGAAAGGTACGTACTACGTTTCAAAGTATAGTCAATTTTTAGGGTTCCGTAGCCAAATGGCAAAAAACGGAACCCTTATAGATTCGTCATGTCTGTCTGTCTGTCTGTCTGTCTGTCTGTCTGTCTGTCTGTCTGTCTGTCTGTCCGTCCGTCCGTATGTCACAGCCACTTTTTTCCGAAACTATAAGAGCTATACTGTTGAAACTTTGTAAGTAGATGTATTCTGTAAACCGCATTAAGATTTTCACACAAAAATAGAAAAAAAGCAATAAATTTTGGGGGTCCCCATACATAGAACTGAAACTCAAAAATTTTTTTTTCATCAAACCCATACGTGTGGGGTATCTATGGATAGGTCTTCAAAAATGATACTGAGGTTTCTAATATCATTTTTTTCTAAACTGAATAGTTTGCGCGAGAGACACTTCCAAAGTGGTAAAATGTGTGTCCCCCCCCCTCTAACTTCCAAGATAAAAGAAAGATAAAACTAAAAAAAATATATGATGTACATTACTATAAAAACTACCAACGAAAATTGGTTTGAACGAAATCCAGTAAATAGTTTTTTTTTAATGCGTCATAAACTGAAAAAAATATACTATTATTAAAACATCGATCAAAGTTACAATACATTACAAGAACTTTTATATTATGCTACTTGCTGCTATGGAACCCTTCATGGGCGAGTCCGACTCGCACTTGGCCGGTTTTATTTTTCTTCGTTCCTTTATTAGGTTTAGAGCGGTGTTGAGGAACTTCCATTGCTATCTTAATGTGATACATTTTTTCACGTTGCCTTATCTTCTAAACCAACTTATGAATGTGTGAAATTCAATAAACTGAGTTAATCGCAGCAGAGGCGTAACGTGGACTAATTTAGACATGGGCGAGGCACATCAATCATCAATTTTCTTTTATAAATTCGAAAACTAGACAGCGACTATTGCAACCTAATGTTCAACCACATCGTCGTTTATCATGAAGTGAAATAGTTGTCAAACGCGAGCCTTTCAATTATGCACCCAGCCGGATGGAAGCCTACTGGGGTCAGCGTTATCCGAGGCTGTGGGCGAGGACCCACTTCGCCCACTTCTAGCTACGCTACGGAATCGCAGTCTGCTGGTAGAAATCTCTCAAGCTTCGCTACAATAACTGATCCTCCATATTTGTTATCAAGTCTATTCTAGCCACCTTATTAAAATCTTTAGTCCGATCTTGCTGAAGGTTGTCCAATATTACGCGTTACGCCTATTGATTCTCTTTCTCCACACCAGGGCTCGTTTGCTCTACCGGCTGCCGGATCCTCGATTGATATTTGCATCCACCAGCCCACTGCCTCTTACTCACAAACTAATTTGTTACAGTTATCGGGAAGGGTCGACTGTCACCTTGTATTTTAGATGATATTGTCGCGAATACAGAGCCAACTGATAGTAGAACAAAGGTGCTAAAGAAAATTCGTAAAGGTAATGACTTGGCTGATAAAATAAAATCGCTAGGAATAACTTCTTTTGTTAAGTATGATTATGATGATTTTAGCGATAGGCACAAAACACATGATGTCCGAAGCAATGAACGAAATACTTACCGATTTGAGCGATAGTGATGATTCGTCTGAAGTTATGAAGAAAGTTCATAAAGGTTAGTTTAAAGCTTTATTATCGGAATCTTCAAGTTTTAAACTTCAACTTATTGAGGTTTAATATAGGAACATTCACCAACTTCATCTCTTTTGTTCATCTTTCTGTCCTTCTTTCATACTATAGGGTCAGCGCAATACTTTTACTTTCTCCTTTGACGACCATCACGCTACCATTCACTCTATTTTTATTTTTATTTAATTCATCAATCTTTTTTTGCTTTTAACGTCATCCTACGTTGCCTACGGAATAGAAATCAAAATCTGTTGAACGGAGGGAAAAATAAATATTTGTTTAAATGTGTAAACTTATTTCGAATGAAGTATTCTGGAGCGAATTGTTTGTTTGACTTACTTTGACTCGTTTTGATTCTTTAGTCACGTGCATTTCATCCCTTTTTAACATAATATGTCATAATTATCGTCAAATTTATATCTATTAAACCTACAGTTATGTATTATTCACATTTTCAATAATTACAATCTTAAATTTTAGCGGCAGATAGGGGGCAAATACCCGGTCCTGTGTTGAATGATATACTTTCACATGTCTGCCCAGATGATGATAAATCAGATGTCGTGAAAAAGATCCAAAAAGGTTTGTTCATTTTGTTGTTTGATCACCAGTAATTATCATCGGTTTTGTCTACGATAAGACAGTTGGCAGCGAAAAGCAAACAATATCGGTTTTTGTAAACTAGACTAGTGTTAGGGTTTATACGCACTATGCGGGTAGTCGCAATGCGGCTAAGCACAGGATGCGGTTGCGAATGCGGCCAGCCTGATCGCGGGCAGCCGCATTCGCATCCGCAACGTGCGGTTGAAGAGCCGTTGCAATTTGCGATTATATCGCGCCATTTAAAAGTTATATTCGGAATACTCGTGTAATTTGGTGTTTCAAAATGCTGGCCTACTGTGGATTTTGATGATACATTTTTCGGTATTGAATTGATACCGAAAAATTTATCATCAAAATCATATTAATACCATTTTACCATACCTACCACGAGCACACACTCAATGGCGGGCAGCCGCAGATTGAGCCGTGCACTGCGTATAACAACCGTCTGGCTGGCCATCACTCGGGCCGCACATCGGGCCGCGGCCCTCCGAGCGACAGGAGCGGTCTGCGCGTAGCCGCATCGCAGTGCGCATAGACTGTCAGCCGCACGGCTACCCGCATAATGCGTGTGAACTCTTAAAGTTCCCAAATGCTACAATATAGTGCTAAAAGAATTCAAAAATATTTCAGCCTTAGAAAAGAGCCAAGTATCGAAAGAAATTATGGATATAATTGCTGAAAATCTTCTCCCTGAAGATGAAGAATCTGTCATGGCACATGCTCAAAAAGGTAAATAACTACTACATAATTTAAATATTGAAAGGAAGGAAATAAGGACCAGAACAAAGAAAGAAAAAGGAAGACAGGAAGAAATATATCCTAATCCTCCAAAGACATATTCCTATATGCATATCTTTTCTAACATATAAAGTGTTGTTCTTTTTATACTAACTGCCCATACAAATTCCATTTTAGCGGTCGTGAAAGGAAAAATGACCCCAAAATTCGTGAAAATCTTAAAGAAATTACAAAAAAGAGACAAAGACGGACAAAACGTTGTCGTCAATAAATCTCAAGTATTAAAAAAGATTCGTAAAGGTGAGTGGATAATTTTATAGATGTAAATATGCTAGAAGCTCTCAAAACATCGTGAGGAAACCGGCATGTCCTAGAATCAAAATTCGAAGACATGTGACATTCACCAACCCATTCTAGTCCATTTCCTCTCTTAGACAGAAAACCCGAGTCCCAGCCAATTTGAGGCCTCACCACGAGGTCTTGTTTTATTTTATGACTTAAACTGAGCTTTTAACAGGATAGAGCTATATAATGTGTATAGTGCCATCTCTCTTTCTCACTCGCATGTTTGACATTTTAACAGGTCATAGAAAGACCGCAGTGCTTGGTTAAGCTGATGCAACAGAGATAGATAAATTTTGTCGGCTGGCTGTTGCATTCTTATACCCACCTCTTTCCTGCACTTGGCTATCACCCTTGCGTGAGTGAGAGGGACATAGCTATATGCTATATGTTATCATTATTTTTTTATATTATTGGAATCAATTGTTTTTATTTTAGCTGTAGCAAGAGGTAAGCTCTCGCCTGCTGTTTTAGATGATTTAATCGTAAATGTAAAATCGAAAGAAGATATGTCTCAAGTTGTAAAGAAAATTCGCAAAGGTAACTCAAAAATACATGCATTACACCTTCATCGATTAAATTTCATAATCACTACGTTACCATTCTAATAATATACTAGTGACTCACTCTGGCTTCACACGGTGCAAATTATACTTGTACCACTTTATTTTTATTATATTTACGAACCGGAAACACCTTTCTAGTATTTTTATGAAAACAATCTAAGTATGTTTTTTTTACTTTATTTTTAGTAAATGTTGAAAAACGTCATTTCATACATTTGTAGTTTATTATTTTATGGATTGCAGCGATAGCAAAAAGACACATTACGCCATCTGTCTATGAAGATGTTCTCGCCGAAGCTGATGATAGCTATGATGGACCTGAAATAGTTAACAAGATACGCAAAGGTAAAATGAAAGAAACATCAAAGTTAGAAACTAATATCGTGAACTTTTGGATACCTTCAAGTCATATCGCTCCTATATTAATTTTACCTACTAACGATTTTGAAAAGAGAGAAAGAAGAAGAATGAAGAACATATGCAGGAAATGACGCAATCATAGGAAAAAAAAAATTTTAAGTATTCTTTAAGGAAAATATTTGATACTGATGATTTTATTGTTATAAAGATACTGAGAAATTCATAGTTATACATAATTAGCTTTTGCAATTACGGACGCGAAGTCAAAGACGGATAGAAAGTAGCCTATCCTTGGAGTTCAAGCTTCCTCCGTACCAAGTCTCATCAAAATCGATTCTGTAGTTTAAACTAAAGAATTAATTAAAAAAATAAATTTAAAAAAAAAACATATAATAAATCTGTATAAGTTTTTAGTTGTGCGCATCACGTAAAATGTACGAAATCAATGTAGATAACTTTTATACATTAAAATTGTGCGTAACTTGATAGTTAGGACTTATATCATCGCAATCGGTTGGCTATATCGGAAGATATAATACATTTATTGACAGTTAGGTGGTACGAAGTTCGCCTGATCAGCTAGTTTATAATATTGGTATGGACGGAGAAATACTTTTTTTTTATTATTAATAGGCTCGCGTTTTACCACCATCTTACCTAGACTAGAAGTAACCTATTCACTCTTGACTTAAATACCCCTAAGTTGTAGCTATCAGGACATGCAGACTCCGGCAGGGAATTGCACTCCACGGCATTGTGCGTACACAATAAATGTGTTTTCCCAAAATGCTTTGTGATTATAATAGTGCGTAATATTTATTATTTCAGCTGTAGACAAAGGGATTCTACCTCCCGATGTCATGTATGACATTCTGAAAAATGTGCTCCCTAATGACAGCAAAGACGAAGTCATGATGAAAGTCAAAGATGGTAAATATGATAATTTAATCAATTGAAGAATATACAACAATATGAACATTGTAATCCACAAAAAAAAATATACTTTTAGCATTTGAAAAAAGAAAAGTGAACCGGTTTGTCTTGGATGAAGTACTCGCAAATATACAGAAGAGAGATAATAAGGCTGTAGTTATTAAAAATATTCGTAAAGGTATGCAAGCTTGATAAGTTGTTAAACATCTAAATATAATAGGTTACGTCTTCTAAGCTTTTTTTAAGACGGGAAATCATCTCATGACTTCTTCCACTCAAGGCCGTGTCAGACGTTTCCTGACTAAAATCAATCATATGTTCATTCAGTCCCATTTTGCGTCCCATCACCACGGGTAACCCCGTCAGTAGTCGACTCATAGCCCTAGTAAGTGTCGGCCCTTCAAAGCCCCTACGGCTTGCTGTTATCTTAGCGCGCGTGCAACATTACGCGCCATCGACAACTCAGGCTCGATCCAGACGGTTAACGCATGGCCGGGCGGCAAGTTACCCATTGCTTGTCGTCCGAAAGCCCTACGCCTAGCCTGACCTATGGTGGCTGGTAGTCAGGGTAAGGGTCTTGATGGCTGGGGCGTGAGGCTGTCCGTTTCTTAACGCGTACAGCCATCGCTTTTGCTAGCATTACTGCTTCACAGAAGAAAGCCATGGCCCGTACCGGACCTGGCGCAAGAGGTCAACGCCGAAGCCTTCTAGACAAAAGCCGAAGGCTTCTAGGAAAACTATGACAACTCCTGAGACAGTGATCTTACTCAAAGCTCAATAATATTGCCGAAGACGAACAATAATGTAATCTAAAACTATGACGTTATACTTTAATTTACCGCCTCCATTTATACATTTTTGATTCGTTTAATTGCAGCCGTAACGTGTGGAAAACTGTCACCTGCTGTCCTGGATGATATAATTAATACTGTCAGGCCCACTGACACCAGATCTCAAGTCATGAAGAAGGTCCGTAAAGGTGAGAGTACCTTCTGGAAAAAGAGGAATATTATATTATAGAGCACTTCTTTTCATAAATGAATTGCCAAATCATTGTTTTAATTTTTTTTTTCAATTATTTTGATAGTAATGCAAAACATTCTAACTATTAGTTTTTATTGGCCATTATTGGGATTAAATCAAAAATAATGTATGATCTCTTGTCACACGCTACTTTTAGATGATGTGGTTGAAGTACTTAGAATAAAAGATAGTGAAATAATTTATAATTTAACCTACTGTATTGTTCCAAAATTTAACATTTTGAATGTCTTATGTTACACAGTTCGACATAAGCAATTGTCTTTCTATTGTGTCTCTAATTACGGCATTCAAAGAGAAATAATGAACTAATGAATGAGCTAATGAACTGATGTGTGTAAAATGAATGACCTGGCCCTTGTTGGCCGTAATGAGATCGCCTGGCTTGATGGCTCAACGCGAACTAAAGCCGGGTAGTACCCGGCGGGTAGTCACCTGCGACCCGTAACTGTAACTGTTGCAGATACAGTAACCAAATTTTATAAGTGAGTACGTAGTTCGCGAGCCCGCTGTGGTTCGACGCGAGCCAGTCCACAACAGTCCAGCCAGAACACAAAGGCAGTGAGCTCTGTAACCACAACGAGGAAACATTTACATAACTATGTTACTGTATCTGCAACGGTTACAGTTACGGCTCATAGGTAAGTACCCCACTCATCAGCATTAAATAAGTATAACCACTGGTTATTAACCAGGCATCTTTTGAACCCGAACGTTCCATCGTAGACATTATCTAGCTCATTTTTCTATAAAGAAAAAAAATAATAAATACTCTTATTTCAGTGGTAGCAAAAAGGCATGTATCTCCGTCTATCAAGGACGACTTACTCGCGCATATACGCTACAGTAAAGATAAGTCTAAAGTTATGAAGAATGTTCGCAAAGGTAAGATAATTACTGCCTGCCATTTCTTTTCAGGTGGGAAATCAGCATATAACTTTTCCACTACGAGTCCAGTGAGAGGGAGTATCAGACTTTTACTGAGTAAACCCACCTGTGTAGCTTCAGTTTTGCGCTGTGTTCCAGTACCTCTTAAGCTTAGGGTCCGCCGCATCGGAATTGGAGCGTACGCAGTGTACGAGCCGTCGGTATTTACAAAATTCCGATAGGGTGTACTGTATTCAGATTTTGCATCGGCAGTAAAGCTGATCCAAAATCAATACCAAGTTACAAAACCGTCTGCTCCGCACGCTCTTATTCCGACGCAGTGGATGCTTAGCTTAAAACACACCCGCATCTTTAGCTGGCATCGGCCCTGGTGGGTTCTGACTATTTTTTTGACATGTCTGACATGCGCGTGGAACACAACGCAAGTTTGACTCGTCTTGCCAGTCAGCTGGACATTGCTCGCTGTCCCCAGTCTACGCCACGGGGCTATTGGAATCGCCCTGCAAGTCCCGACGTCCGGGTCGTCTCCTGCGATACCTTCCTGCTTTCATTTCCCATACATCTGTATTTGCCATTACCTCACTCACATCACTCATTTTCTACCAATGTAATGTCTGTAACAAAAAAAAAAAAATTGGACAAGAGTCTCCTCAAAACTGGGAAAAACAAACAAACAAAACTAAACAATAAAATATTGATTCGGTTTATCGAGATGTTGTTACTTCACTGTTATTTTTACATATCTTTTTTCTATAGGCATTAATTTTGCATTTAACTAAAATATGATTAAATCCTTTACAATAATATTTAAAAGCTCAAATAATTTCAACATCACCCAACAAAGAGTAACGTATTTACACCTACTCGTACATTAAAAATGTAAATTTCAAGTAAGGTTAGGGCCCTAAAAAAATGGTCAAGATCACCTAGTGTCATTATTATACGCCCCTTTATTCCTAATGGCGTTATCAGTCAAGGTTCAAATTCATAAGTATTGTCGGTTATCATAACTGTTGTATTCAGCGTTGTGTTGTATTTCAGCGTTTGAAAGAGGACAGCTACCGCAGAACGTCCTGGGTGACATACTCGACAATGTTCACCCTGAAGATACCAAGTCTATCATAGTTAGGAAAATCCGGAATGGTAAGTACAAAATAGCTAAATACCCAATATACCATTCTTCCCTTATTCATGGTAAAAATATGCAAGAAGCAGTTGCTATAACAGATTCTTTCTTGTAATGTGATAAAATTCCAAGTTTCCTGGAAAAAAGTTTCGAGTGCGATAAGGCCGCCACTGTATGTTTTTCTAACTGATGACTTTAATAAACGTTTTGCAAAATCTATCACGAATCCCACAACACAAATACATGTTGCTAAAACAATTTTGTGCAACTTTTGTTTCCTAACTACACGTGGCTCACTCGTAACATTGAATATCAATTATGATTTCAGCTATAGAAAAAAGACAAGTTCCACCAACAATAATGGACGATATTGTACTCAACCTGGAGCCTAGAAGCGAAACCAAAGATGAAATTGTTGCAAACATACGAAAAGGTTTGTCTAAGCCTGGTGTACTCTTTTTTTATTTAAAACTTTATGCACAAAAAAAAAACTGTACAAAGGCGGACTTAATGCCTGCTTGTTTTTTGTTGTTGTTGTTTTTTTGTTTTCTGCTTGTTTTTTGTGGTGGGAAATCATCCAATGACTTCACCCGCTCTAGGGTTGAGTAAGAGGGCGTGTTAGCCTTTTACTGACTTAAACCTACCTGTGTTCTTGGCGCTTGCTTACCGGACCCATTGTTCGTTGCCCGCTAGATTCATTCATATTCATCATCATCATTATTTCAGTGGAAAGACGTCCACTGTTGGACATATTCCTCCCCCGAGCGTCTACACAACGACCGATCCTGTGCGTCTCGCATCCACCGCTCTATCGTATATTTTTATATTTATATTTTTTTTTTTATATTCCACAACTATCACACAGCGCCGTCTGGTCCCAAGCTAAGCAGAGCTTGTGTTATGGGTACTAGACAACTGATAAACATACTTATATATTTCTAAATACATACATATTATAGATAATTACACCCAGACACAGAACAAATGATCGTGCTCATCACACAAACATTTGTCCTGGGGTGGGAATCGAACCCACGACCTCCGGCATAGCAGTCAGGGTAACTAACCACTAGACCAACAGGCCTGTCAATAATTATAGTGTTCTTAAGTCTCACTCGTATACCGATTGATATATGCGGTCCATACATATTCTGTTCTTAAAGCGGTGGACGAAAACATTACAAGAAAAATAGCATGTCCTAAAACAATAACTCCGAAGTCATGTAACACACATGAATCAATCCACATAGAACCTGCGTGATGGATTACGATATCACTCCCTCTCACAAAGAAGAGGCTTGCGTTCTTAAAATAGTAACTTTATATAGAATGACTATGCATAAAGCATTTTGCTGAGCGCTGGCTGGATGTGACGCATATCTTACGTGCAACTTTTAGTCGATATTGTTTTTATTTTGTTATGGTATGCGTCATGTTTGACGTGAATAAACACTTTTTCTTTCTTTCTTTCATATATAGTAATGTCATCATCATGATCAGCCTTTTTTAATGCTCCCACTGCTGGGATTCAGGCCTCCTCTCTAGGAGAGGGAATGGGCCGTAATCCACCACGCGGGCCCAGTGCGGGTTGGAGAATGTCACATGTCTTAGAATTTTTGGTTCTAAGACATGCCGGTTTCCTCACGATGTTTTCCGTCACCGTTTTGAGAGCAGTGATAATTAAATAAATTACACAAAGTAATGCGCCTGATAGGGTTTGAACCCGCGACCTACAACTCGTAAGTCGGAGCCATTACCACTCGGCCACCACTCTATATAATGCTATAGTAATGTATAACAATATATTATTTATATTTCAGCTGTCGAAAAAGGTCAACTATCGCCTGATGTCATGGATGACGTACTACTTAATGTACACAATCATGACAATAAGACGCAAGTCATTAAAAAAGTACGAAAGGGTAAGTCTCATTGCCTTTTTTTAAGTTTTTTCTACCGTAGGAATTACTCCAGTATCGTGCTCCCGTACCCAGAAACGACACGCGGACTTGACACTGGTTGAACCAATTTGGTAAACTTTAATTTTAATACCCGTATGTTCAAAAATTTGCAAAATATTCCCTAATAATTTATTGAAAAGTTCAGGAAAAAGTGGTAGTGATTTTTAACATTGTATTTTTTTTTAACTTAGTTTATTCAGAACAATGTCTATCTGGACAGGAAGTATAAAATTTACATAAAAATACTAAAATTTTCCTTTTTTTTATACGACATAAACCAGTGCTTGACTGCAATCCCACCTGATGGTAAGCAGTGATGCAAACGTTGATGGTGAAGAGCACTGGTTTAATGAGAGCCTATTATAAACTGTAGCCAAGAAAAACCACAAATTATAATTAGACGGAAAGACTAAAGCAGGCAAATGTTCCAACATAATATAGAAACATTTTAGTATTATTATATTGGCATTTAAGTAGGTATTTTGATAAATCGCGCACTTGATTTGACGCTCCGTTCTGTTTAGATAAATAATTTTATAGGGACTTACCCGTATCGTTTAATACTAGGTTGGAACCACAGAACAAGTCTCTCGATATGACAGAGGTTTTATTTAAAAAACTTTTGGATCTAATTGCAAACTTTCTGTGATATAAAATCTCAACATTTTTGTCATACGACTTATGTCTGTGTTGTCAAACTGTTCACTAAATTATTTTTTTTGCAGTCGTTTGTACGTGTTACCATTTGGTTTACCAAATTCATTTTTGACAGTCGTATCCTTGTATTGCCAATTTGTTTATCAAATTCATTTTTGACAGTCTTAACACCGTATTGTCAATCTGTTTACCAAATTCATTTTTGTCAGTCGTATGTTTATATTGCCAATTTGTTAACCAAATTCGTTTTTTGCAGTTGGATGTCCGTGCTTTCATTTTGATTGACAAATTCATTTTTTGCAGTCATAAATGTCTGTGTTGTCAATCTTTTTATCAAATTCTTTTTTGGCAGTCGTAAGTCCGTGTTACCAATCTGTTTACTAAATTCCTTTTTAGCAGTAGAAAGTCCGTATCGCCAATTTGTTCAGGAACTCACTTCCCAAATTACTATACTCCCTAAATTATCTATTAGCTAGGTTGTGGTCTTCAGAAGTTTAGTTTTTGATTGAGGTTAATTTTTAGTTGACCCTGTAAAAATCGATTTTTTTTCTAACAATAAAATATAATATTTGCAGCGATAGCAAAAAGACACGTGACCCCGTCAGTCGCAAATGAGATGATCGCCATTGCACGGGCGAGTCGCAATAAGTCAATACTTTTCAAGAACCTTCGTAAAGGTATGATATTGATATACATTACTTAAGTAAAGTTAAAAACGAAAACAAAACTTTGAAAAACATGGTTGATATTCAAAACTGTCACTAGATAGCGCTAGTAGTGTTCAGAAACGCTTTTTTTTCTGGTGAGATGTCCTCAATGACCATCTAACGGCTACTAAGCTGTATTACTTTTTGGTGTACAAGAAGGTTTCTCCTATTCTATTCTAACGGCTTTTCCTTTTTTTGTCAGAGTGTAGTGTGTGTAGTACTTTTACTTACTAAAAATACACATATTCTCTTGTTGCTTTCTAGGACCACGAGTAGTCCTTTCATTCGTTTTCCTATGGCCCTAGCACGCATCGGCTCTGTCATCCGTGTCGCAGCGGTTGGGCCTGAGGATGTTCGTTCCCTCACTTACTGAAATGTATATTGGCATGGTCCCTGACATGTTTGATTTTAATGTGATAAAGCTTAACATCCTGGGGTCCTGGAAACCCCCCTCCAATCCCCGTTTCAACCATACTGGGGTGAAAATCGCGCACTCATACTTTATGAGTATAAGACTTTACGCCTATAAGAAATGTAGTGAAATTGTGGTTATATTGCGCGATATCCTATTCGATAAGCTAGCATAAAAAGCAGAACCCCCCCCCCCCCTTTCTGCAATTACAATCGTCCTATTGATTTTATTTTATACACAAAATTTAGCCCATATCACCCGGACCTTCAATAGGAACGAATGAGTCAGTAATTTAGCCGTTAAGCTATGATATACGTAAACCTATTTCAATAACATCCTTTCCGTATTATATCAGACGGATAAAAAAAAAAATCGATCAATCATGGAGTGATTCTTTGAATTCAAGAGAATGTCTCATTCACCTGGCTTAGTTTTTTAATTACAATTTGATATTTTTATTTGCATATCACTTTTCCCCGATCACTAAGGCAGAACGCAAACGTGTATCTTGTGTCAGATACAAGCCACCGATGAATATTTCATTTCTATAGAACCAGTATAAATTCATCCACTCAACATCAACACATTGCATACTCATGACGATCAAAAAGTGTCTGGTATCGGTAGCTAGGACAAAAAGTATCTCCGTTTGTGCAGCGCCTAAACGAATCAGCCCCCCTAGCCAAGTTACAACCGTTTCGCTTGCGTCGAACGCTTCAAGTTGGCCGCGTCGCCGAATCTTTTGTTTTGACCACGTGACTGAGCATTGTGACGACGTCATTCCCGTACATTTGAAACTTTCTACTAGCGTTAACTATTGCAGATTAGCAACTTGGCTAGGGGTACAGGCACTCATTGGCTTACGACAAATAATAGGTACAAAAACTAGGCCAGACGAATGAGACATTCTCTTAATTTCAAAGAATAATTATCCCCATAAAGGTTTTCCCTATTACAATAGCAATGTTTGTAATGACAACTTGTAATTTTAGCGGTAAACAAAGGCAAGCTACCGCCAGGTGTGATGGATAATATTCTCTTCAGCGTACGTCCCAGTGATGATAAGTCTGACATCATGGAGAAAGTCCGTGCGGGTATGGAATGAAACACATATTTTACAACTTAATATTTGTTTTATATTAACTACAGTGATTTTTTTCACTATTTTGTCCCAGAGCTCCATAAATTTAGAATTGTAAGCCCGGAAAGAAGAATGAAGCATATCGGCACTGGCAAAATATACACTGTTAAATTTTAATCCTTTTAATCCCGTGGAGGGTCGATCCGGTACATGAAACTGAGCGAGTCCAATAACCTGTAGGTAGTTTGTACGCAACGCCAACTATTAACAACAGGTCGTTGAACTCGCTCAGCTGACGTTTTCTCAAAGAAATTAATTTCGTACATGCGTAAATTAATGCGACTTTTGCAAAAAAGGTGCTTTATTTTTTAATATTATCTTTACAAATCGATAGTGTTTCATGTACCGCATCGACCCTCCGCGGGATTAAAACGATTAAAATCAAGCGGTGTATATAATTTCCTGATACACTTCCGCTCCAAAAGTTTATGACCAGTGCGTGAAGCCAGTGGTTCCTCGTAGCTACACGTGTGGCTCACAATGAGCCTCATTAGCAGGCACATTCCTTCCTTGTGTTATACTATGTTAGGCTAACCACAGCGACGTCGTTGACCATACTCAGCTAATAGAAAGCAGTCTGTTTGTGTAGAAGGTTCTATTTGATAATTTAAGTATAATTTCAGCGGTTAACAAAGAAAAAGTGTCACCTTATATCGTGGACAAAATAATCGCTGGTCGTGGCGAAAATAAAAGTGCCATCATAAAGAACCTTATGAAAGGTACGTTTAAATCTAAGAGCAATATATAAAAAATTGGAACCATTATATAATAATAATAATATTCCACAACTATCACACAGCGCCGTCTAGTCCCAAGCTAAGCAGAGCTTGTGTTACGGGTACTAGACAACTGATAAACATACTTATATATTTCTAAATACATACATATTATAAATAAATTACACCCAGACACAGAACAAATGATCGTGCTCATCACACAAACATTTGTCCTGGGTGGGAGTCGAACCCATGACCTCCGGCATAGCAGTCAGCGTCACTAACCACTAGACCAACAGGCCTGTCCATTTAACCAATAGTAAATATTCTATATCAAAATTTCAATTTTTATTTTAGCGGTAGATAAAGGGGAATTACAACCAGAACACATGCAAGATATACTCGCAGATTTACGTTCAACAGACGATCAGTCAGATGTCATGATTAAAGTCCGAAAAGGTAACTTTTTAAATCAAAATATACCATACATTTCTGAAAACGAAGATTCATATACCACTACTTTAACAAGTTTGTGGTTTAGTTGAGTTCTCTTCAAAATGAACGAAAGAAGAAAAGAAACATATCAGAAGGAAAAAAAAAAATTTGTCTAAAAGGTCAGGCTACGAACTGACGATACCCCTGGCATTACGAATATATTATATAGAAGGCAAAGAGAACTCACCATTAAGTGAACCCTCTTTTTTTAAATAAATAAATAATTGACATTACATCAAAAATATATTTAAGCAAAAATGTACTTTGAAAAAAAAAACAGATAATGCTCGGTAAAATTTTGGATGTTTGTTATTTCAGCTAATCCTTGTAAACCGTTTGTTGTAGTTTACATGCATATTTTAAATGAATGATATTGTCTCATTTCAGTCATAGCTAAGAAACACGTGTCACCATCAGCGATTAAAGTTGTACTCGATAATGTTTATGCCAGTGACAATAAGACTCAGGTCTTGCAAAACGTTCGCAATGGTTAGTACTCACCTCTATTTTTCACTATAACTTGTTGTTGCTCCTTCCCAGGATATATGTCATCTTCTTTCCTGCCTAGCTTGCACAACTACCTCTTCCTACTCACCGGGACAGTATGGTGACGTAGCCAGATCATGATGGCAAAGAAATTTAAGGTTGACAGCATGACCAACATCAGCGAAGTGAGGTATCCACCACAGAGTTACATGGGCATGAGGCATTATAGAGGAGTCGTATAGAAGTAGTAAAGTACCAACTCTGGAATCTGACTCCAGCATAGTTTGAAAAAGGCTTTACAATGTAATATTGTACATCGTAATTCTGGTACTTGACGTACTTAATATTAAACACACTTGCTTTCTTCCTGATTCCGATATTCCCCTGAATTTGTTTCGGTGTTTCTTCTCAGGGTAGTCAGCTAGGAAACACCGGCCTCATCTAGCATTAATTGACGAAAAAAAAAATTGACGTGTAAAAGTGTTTTTATAAAACCTACTTGCAAAATAAAGATCATTTATCATTGTTTAACAGTAACGTTTTCATACAAACGAGTCAATGACCTAATACCCAGAAGTTTGTTTTAGCGGTAGACAACGGTCAACTACCACCTGACGTCTTAGATGATATTCTCGACGAAGTGCGCCCTAGTGATGATAAGTCTCAGGTTATAGAGAAGGTTCGCAAAGGTAAAACAGTATTTAAATCTATCATAACAACTAATATTAATAAAACACACAAACAACTTTATGACACTGCCTGATGGTTTGATTGTTCAATACAATCAAACCATCAGGCAGTGTCATAAATTGTACATTCATAGATTATGACATATAAAATAATAGGAATATGTTTTCAGAGATAGAAAAGCTAAGAATGCCTCATCACGTCATGAATGATTTAGTCGCCAAAATACAGCCTACTGATACAAAGGAATACATAATGAAGAAAATCCGTCGAGGTTAGTCAGATATCGCATTAAAAACAAACTGTTTCGGTACAGTAATACGTGAGGAGGAGTTTGTGGCTAAATTATAGGATCTGTACAGCAGGCTTAGCCAAGTTACGACCGTTTCGTTTTGATTCTCTTTCGTCGATCGCCTCGAGTCAGCAATGTTTCCTATTCCTTTGTTCTGACCAAGTCACTGAGTGATGAGATGACGTCATTCCCATACGTTTGATATTTTCTAGTATACTTGTGTAAACGATTGTAGACCATCAACTTGGCTTTGCCCTCAGGTCGATATTCGAAGTTAAGCTTAATGTCAAAGTCATCCCGTGGTTAGGTGGCCTGGATGGTCACAGTTGGGCAAACGCCATCTCAAATCCTTCCCGGTATTTTTCTTTATTTTATTTGCTCTTGCGTAGGCTTCTAGTTCGTTGGCTATCTATTCCTAAGTCGGTCTCAGGCCTTTTACTTTAAGTAACTAATGTACTAACAATGTGCCTAAAACGGCAAAGGAAAACATCGTTAGGAATCTGACATGTCTTTGAACCAAAAAATCTATCGATCCCAATTGAACCAACGAGATAGATTACAGCATACTTCTTCTCTTAAAAAAGAGGCTTAAATTCCAGCAGTAGGAATTCTTCTTCTTAACGTATCGATGGTAAACATAGTTTTTTTCTCAAGTAAAACACGCACAAATTAAAAGCGCTCTTATAATTTGATTAGGGATATTATTGCTAAAAATACCTCTGTTTCAGCGGTTGCAAAGGGCCATTTGTCACCTGATGTTTTGTATGACATTCTCGCCGAAGCTTGTCCTTCAGATAATAAGTCGAGATTTCTGAACAAGGTCCATAAAGGTAAGTCATTAATGTAATGAATCGTTTTATGATATTTCTTTTCTTATTTGATCTTTTTAGGCGCTGCGCAAACGAAGATACTTTTTTCCCAGTTACCGCCACCGAATACTTTTTGATTGTCATGAGTATGCATTAAGTGGAAGCTACTGGACACAAAAAAGGTTTACGTATGCACAGAGAGTACATGATTTTACACTGATTCTAAAGTAATCAAATATTCATCGGTAGCTTGTATCTGACACAAGATACAAAACTGTCCACGTTTGCGCTCTGCCATATTATCCTAAAGCGATCAAGATCAATTTTGTGAAGTCTCTCTTCTTAATGACTCGCAAAGACTCGCAGTCTTTAGAACATGATGACATCTTGTGTAGATTTGATCTAAATCATTACAGATAATGGCTTTCTAGAACATTTTATCAGATATTAATTTGTGATTGGAATGATAAAATGATCTATGATATTATTTTTTTCATTTCAGCGATAGCAAAGCGGCATGTTTTGCCATCGACCATGGATGATGTCCTGGCTTGTGCCCGCACAGGTGTCAACAAAAGTGACGTTTTGGGAAAGGTTCTCAAAGGTATGTAAAACAGTATAAATACTGCCTCGACAGGACCATGTCATAACCTTTTTAGAATTCTGAACCAGAAGATACAGTTTGTAGACCTACATCCGGCATTGGATATCTTGCGGCTGAAATTATGACCAGAAGGGTACTAAATCACTCCGGTTATGATCACTGATGAAACCCTTGATGTGCGAATCCGACTCCAACTTGGCCGACACACATACACAAGACAAATACCCGGAACAACTATCTGTAGACCCATAATATAATTTCACAACATGTTTTTTTATATCCCATAACCATATGAATGAGACCATAACAAAGAATCAACTTGTATATGAATTATTTTTCAATTATCTTTTTTTTTTTCATTTTCCATACATAAATAATTCGATAAGTTCACGATTATCAAGGTAATATAATTATTTACGCTGTCATATTTTTTAAACTTTTCTACACTACTGCGAAGTTTGGTAACGTTGCAAAAGAAAAGATTTGTCATACGAGTTTTACGTTATACGATTAGTTATACGATTTTTGATATAAATTAATTATGATTGCTGATATCTTCGAAATCATGCATTTTTGGTTCACATATTTTAGGACTTTTAGCATTATTTTTCCGTATAGAACATAAACCTTGAGTTGTAGGATATCAAAAACAACACATCATTGTTTAATAACATCTCAACAATAGCGTTGCGTCTGTTCCGTAGACTTCCTCTAGACAACTTTATATAATATAGAGACAAAAGCTTGGGTAAATAAAATTGAATGGCATAACAACATCATATTAAATACGTCAATTGCAAATATCTATAATGTTATGGTCTATACTATAAATACTATTATGGCCAGCAAATGCATATACAGATTAGTACTAACGTAACCACAATGTAGGTATTAATATAATTGCAGCTTCACAAACAAAACCTAATTTGTAATGTTTTGATATTCTAGCGGTAGAAATGGGTCACCTTCCAGCTGATTTTATGACTGATCTAATTGGCAATATCGAACCATGTGATACTAAGTCTGCAGTTATAGAAAAGGTCCAACAAGGTAAGAGAAAATAGAAGACTGTGATATCGTTGCATAACTTTTTTTTTGAGGTAGGAAATCATAAAATAACTGCTCCCGAACTGGTTGTCGTAAAGATGGCGTAGCGGGAAAGCATGTATGACTTTTACTGAGTAAAACCTATCTGTATTCTTTAGTTGTCCTTTGCATTCCAGAGTCACGGTAACTCTTTGGAACACTTCCGCAGCCCTCACTGGTATTGACCCTACTGGGCCCCTTCCATTTTGTGACAATTGTTTTCGAGGCGTTCGTGGAACTCTATGCTCCATCGACTTAGGTTCTAGTCCTTTTGGACAACTGGACAGCCAGCTACATATTATTCGCGTAAGCCTACGCCTACAGCGGCCGGAAATCACCCTGCCACTCCCGATGCCCGAAACATCTCCTGGGGCGGAGGTTGTGGTGTGAAGGTATCATTTCTCTCTTACGGTTTCCACCACTTCCGTCGCTCACATTGCAACTTAGTAGAAGGTTGTGACCGCTGAACATTCCTTCTCTCTCCATATCATAGCCTGAACCAGGGTCAGACACGAGAGGTGCTCCGCAACACATTCTTTGGGTTATTTTTGAACGTAAACCAACAAATGGTCGGAAATCACTTTGGTTCCTGAAGTCTTCCCGCATAGCTACGATATGAACAGTTTCGAATAAAAATTTAAGCTGTTCAATCCAACAAAAAGGGTAGGTAGCACATCTGTTGTATCCCTAGTAGGTATTGCAGATCTGTGGGCCACCGTTAGGTGGGCCGCTGTTTTTTAGGTCACTCGTAGGTCCACCAATGAGGTTGTCATCTGCTTAACTGGACTTGCGTGTGGTGAGCCTCCAGCCCCAACCCTTCAACCAGGAAGAGGCATGGCCCTCGGCTTAGGGCTTCGCTGAGGGATATGGACTACCTGCTTGATTCCCTATTTTGTAGCAAAACGTGATGGGTATATAATACAGTCCAAGGTTTCGTTTTTTCATAAGTTTTTAAATAGTGTCCAACTTTTTACACAGCGTTAATATTCAATTTTAGAACTTGAAAGGAGGCTAGTGACGCCTCTGGTCATGGATGATATTTTAGCGGGTCCACAGCGTCCGAGCGAAGATCAGTCTGAAGCCTTACAAGTGATCAGTGATGGTAAGTAAGAATAAAGACATGATAACCTTAAACAAACGATGGGTCATCACTCGTTCTGATCTTTGTGCTAAGTACATTGGCGAGGCCAATACTAATTCTGTCGACAGCAAAGATGCTTAATTCTGGTTGAAATTTATATAAAATATTTAAATGAAATGAAGAAAATTATAAAAAAATTGTAGACCCTTACTGAGCGAAAATCCGGCTTTTTTGTTACGTTTTCGTGCCAAAAGCGATAAAGAAAACAATAAAAAAAATCAGGCACAAATAGACTACGGACTGAATCAGGAGTCAGGATACTTTCGTTACTTATCCCGAGAGGATATGTTCCCTTGGGATTATAAAACACTTTTAACTCGGACAAAGCCGCAGGGATACAGTCTTTTTATAAATTTAAAGTAGTTTAGTTTTTTAGTAGGTTTATATATGTATTTGTGTATATATTATATAAGTATGTATTCATATATGTATTTATGTATGTAGGAATGTTTATGTATTATTTTATTCATATTATTTGTAATTTTAAAATTGTGTGTAGAGGGTAAGATCCATCTTACCCTCTACTGTGATCTCTCTCTATCACTCAATGGTTTGCTGGAAGAAAACTCAACTTTGAGTTAAGCTTGCCTTTGTACATGAACTCTGTTATCCACTTATTTGTTATTTATCATGGTGTACAATAAAGAATTAAAGAATTAAAGGTGCCAATCTACAGCAGCGTCAATCGCTGGCAAATCAATTAACCATGTATCTAATGTCGTACAACTATTCGTGTATGTCCAAAGCTACGTACAAACATCGCGAGGCGTGCGGCGCGAATGGTTCGTCTCGCATGCCTCGGGCTGTGTGGACGTGTGTGCTCACAGTGAGCATTCGCGTCATACGATCGTTGTGGACGCCGCCTCAGTACGAGCCGTGCGCTCCGTGTGGACGGGCAGGTGTTGTTTGCGTTTTCTACTGACGAACACCGTGCGTCGTGGTTTGCGTGCTCAGTTTGAGCATTTGCCGTTCGGGACGCACGCATAAATCTACCGTCGTATGCCCCAGGTTGAGGCATGTGTAGCGAACCATTCGCGACGCACGCCTCGCAATGTTTGTACGCGGCCCAATTATAACGTGTATTATCGACTTTACTATTATAACCTACGTTTATTTCTCAAATGTAACACAAACATTCAAAATATATTTCAGCCATAGAAAGAGGACATCTACCATCTACTGTCATGGATGAAGCACTTAAAAAAATAAGTCCAAAGGACAGAAGATCTCAAGTTTTTAAGAAGGTCCGCGATGGTGAGTTACAAGACATTGCATTAAGCCGGCATCGTTCCGAACAAGGATTAAGATAAAAAACACTAATATGAATTTAGCCTTTTTTTCTTTACTTCAAAAGGCACCAAGATCTATAGGAAAAGAATATTATACAAGAAATGTGGTATGTCACCTCACCTCACTAAAGTCACCTCGGCGATTACCACTCGCATATGGAAGGGGACTTCGTGACTTCTTAAAGATCACCACGGAACCCTCTCTGTGTAACACCCATTCAGGTACAACCCTGGAAAGACTGTATAAAGGTTTTCACTGAGCCTCGCTGTGCACGACAGCGCGTGATCACTGTGCCATTGTCTTTCCTAGGCTCACGCCGAGCGCCTACTACTCCGACTTTGAGTGCCCTTAACCCTGGATTCCCACCCACGTCTTCAATGCAGGTAGGGTTTTGGCGTCTTAGGTGACTTGGCAGTTGCCTCCCCAATGCTTTCGTCTCCGAAAGTGATCAGCTCTCTCCAGATCTCGCTCAACAGTCTTCTTCTGGTTCTTTTAGTCCTTATCGGTCTTACAGAGGGAGGCTGTTTTTGTCCAGGCCAAGTGTCTCTGACACGTTTGAGGTGTTAGCTCTCACTACTCCTGGCATATACAGGTCTCACCCAGTCTAAGTCTGAGATTGCCTATGTGACACCTTATTAATATTAAGTTCCTAGTGTAATTTTATTTTTTATGTACAATAAAGAGTATATCCATATATGCCTATCCATCTATCTAACATGGACGAGACCATAGGAATGGGCACAGGAAATAATAGGTGTAGATCAGCAATGGGAAAAGTCAAAGTCAAGTAAGTAAGTGGGTAAAGTCAAGTTGAGGACGGCAGTATTGAAGTCTTGTACTACTACTAAAGCCTTGATCACATGTACCGAGAGAATAAAAGATTGCCCCAACAGTAAAACGAACATTCTTTAAGCTGTAAACCTTTCATGATCTTAAAAATAAATAAGTCATACTTCTAATATAATTTTGACCAGAAATGTTAGTAATTAGAGTAGTTCTAAATTACCTATAATAGGCATTTACTTGCACTATTCCCACAAAACACATTAATTTAAATCCTAATTAATAATTTCAGTGGTAGTCAAGAGACATGTAACACCATCTGTGGTGGACCAGGTACTTGCTGATGTAGAGAGAGGAGATGATAAGTCCACTGTCCTGAAAAACCTCCGTAAAGGTAGGAACAAGAAAGATTTTTTAGAGTTTTGTAAAACAGAGTGTAAATTCTCCTCATTACGCCGTGAGTTAAAAAAAAGGAAGGTCCAACCGACCAGACGGATGTTAAGTCTGGTCCGGGTAACTGTCCGTAATTTCAGGCTGTACCATTTTTTAATCGCGCGGATAACTCTAATACTGTGATGCAAGATTTTGTATTTAGTACCTATGTGGCGTCATAGATGTCGCTACAAAGTTTTGAATGAAAAACGGGAAATACTGTTAGTTACAGTCTGTCAAGAAAGTCATGAAAAGAAGGGAGGGCGCCACCATCATTAAACATGGTATCCCAATAAATTTCGACTAAAAGATATTGATACTTTTATTTATAAAATAATAATTACCGATTTATGGTCCCTTTACTGCCGTGTAGGTACATTATTTTACCGATCTATCTGACATTCGTCTAGCTATTTAATACATGCTTGCAAACGAGTTTAGACTTTAATTGGTAGTGGCTCCCTACAAATAAAAGTACTAACTCTGGCGTAGTGGCGAACATTTTTACTAGAACTAATTTTCATTCAAGTGACGTTTAATTTTAACTGATACATAATTGTTATAGTAGTTCTCATTTATTTATTAAAACTTCATCCAACACAAAAGTACAAAGGCGGAGTTAATGCCTTAGGCATTCTCTGCCAGTCTAAATTTTGTTTTATAAACATTGCGATGAAACCATAATTCTCCATTTGCTTATTAGGATAATTATATGTTTATCCTACGTACCTACACGTAAGAGTTTATCAAAACAGACATTCTTCTGAATATCTGGTTTTATATTCATAAGAATATCTGGTTTGATCAACCCTTGTTTTCGTCCTTTCAGCTACTAGCATTTATGTACTTACTACAAAGTGCAAATCACGATGTTTTGCCTCTCTGCACTGCCGTCAGCATGACGCTGAGTATCGATAGGTATGAGCTCATTGCAAAAATAAAAAGTTTATAAAATAAATCTTTATTAATCTGAATCCAAATAATCAGAGTCGAGGTATTCGACTCCAGAAATGTTGCCTGAAACTTCTTCAAAATGAAACCGCCCAACATCTGGCTCGTAGTTTGTTTCGTAGGTCGGCCTTTCCTGTGTTTTCCAAGCGTTGAAAATTTACTTCCATTCTTCATGCCTTAGTCCACAATGCGCCGAACTGTACTTTTGGAAACACCTGAAGTCAATAAAGATAATTATGTTAAATATACAAATACATTATCATACCTAAATAAAAAACACCAAAATATCAAAACCGTTAAGTGGTAGTATAATAAATCGTAGGTAAATTTCATAACCTTAGCAAGACATAAACAATGTTAAAGATAGATAAATTGTACTTAAAAACAGAAGATTGTTAAAACATTATATTCCCGTTAGTGTGTTGAACTTTAGAATATATTTACGTACCGGTTAACTTTGCTGTTCGACCATAAACATCGTCTTTGTTCGTCCCAGCACTCCCACCTTGAATTTCGGCCATACACCCTTGAAAAACTTTAAATATAATTTGTCTCGCACCGCTCTTATAAACATTTCGATTCATTTTTTGTATCTTAACGCTTACACGATTAAAAAAACTCGAAATAGCACCGAATATTATAAAAAAACCAACCACACAGATACGACGTGACAGTTCAGGTACTCAGCTTAACAATTATTCAGTGTTGCCAGTATTAGCAAAAACAGTAGTTCCCAAAACATTCTTTTCATGACTTTCTTGACAGACTATAACAGTCTACGTATATATTTCAGGGATATACCTATGACTGTTAGTAATTAAAACAAATCGGTTTTAATTTTGTGATTTCTGACATTGATTTTTTGTTCCCAAAATCTTGATTTTAATACTTTATCTGTTAATACATATGTACATAAAAAACTTAAATACTAAATAAACTATTTATACTAAAACCTAACTATGTACATAAATGTTCCCAAAATTGTATATAATATGTGAGATTCTTGATTAAGATGTTGTAAGATAACTTGAAATAAGTATTTATACATATTTTAGCTGCAAACAAGGGACAACTGCCACCCGATATTCTGGACGATATCCTCGACGACGTACGGCCCGGTGACGATAAGTCTGAGGTATTGGGGAAAATACGCAAAGGTAGATAAATCTCATTTAGATTTTCTTTATAATTTTTTGGTGTCTGGTGATATTTTTTATTTCTATACCCTAGCAATCTTTTGATATAAAAGCGTATCTATATCCGGCTTTAATTAATTTAATAAACTAGTTGTCTCCCGCAGTTTCATCCGAGTTTTTGGTTACACTGCTCCACTTTCGTGGGTCGTAGCGTAATCGGTATAACATAACTCTTTGGAACGTGCAATTTAGCTTCACTTTTCTTGGACTGACCGACATTTGACTATGCAAAAGTGCCTGTAAATAGTCTATTTGAAATAAATGCTTTGATTTAATTTGATTTGATAAATGGCATGTCCTGACTCTCTTATTGACTCATCAACGCACAACCCTTGGACCTAGAACGGTGAAATTATGCATAGAGGGTCCTCGTTTGATGTATACTAAGAATAAGAATCGATTTTACAAAATTCATCCCCTAAGAAGATGAAAAGGAATCCAAAGTCTGTATGGAGAAAGCTACGTGCTTGCGGGTGAAGCCGCTGCGCTGGCAGTAACCTACTTTATTTACATCACAAACCTGGCTGTTCCAATCATTAAGAATTTCTCAACCCGACAAGTAGTTCTAGAGATTAACGCGTTTAAAGAAACAAACAAACATGTATAACTAGCTGGCCCGGTTAACTTCGTACCTTCTAACAGTCAATGAATAAACTATCTTTCGATATAGTCAGCCGATTGTTATGAAATAAAATCTAAATAATATATCAAGTTACACACAATTTTAATATGTGAAAGTTATCTTCATCGATTTCATACAGTTTAAGTGATGCACGCACAACTAAACACTTCTACCGATTCATTTGTATATAGATCAATATGTTTAGCCTTACAGAAGCGACAATTATCGCCAGTAGTGATGGATGACATAGTCTCTAAGTTACAACCTCACAAGAAAAGCAAGAGAGAAGAAATCAAGAACAATATCCTTAAAGGTATCTAGTTGGTTGCTTTGCTTGTAGAATAAAAAATCCCTTTCGCGGTGTTACATCCGTAGATACCGATCGTCATCGTAGATCATATTTTTTGATGAACCATCCATAATTAAACAAAGATTAAAAAAACAGCAACAAAGATTACGCAAAACAACAAAGCCTACCGGAAGATATAACATTTGACGGCCGAGCGCCTGGTGAGGGTCGCGGAAATTCGATGGATGCTAGACGCGCAGGACCGATCATTGTTGCGATACTTGGAATTGGCCTCGGTCTAACAGAAGACGACAAAAGTCTTCAGCAAAATACAAACTTGATACACCATACATTATCATGTGATACGCTTGATTAGCCGTATCTTACTCGTTATTGAATAAACATGCCCCGATTACATGATTAGTTTAAATTCATATAATGATCATAATTATTGCCAACCGGAACACTACTTAATTAAAATCGATGATGTTTTAAATTGGTTGTTACACATATTTTCCTTATGTTTGTTTTTACTTGTTGGCCTAGTGGGTAAGGCCCCCACCTCTCTTACCTGAGGAGAAACTGGGCAAGTATCAATGTGAATTTATCAATTTATATTTACCTTTCTAAGTTTATCTAGGACATCACTAACACCCCGAGCCTCGGGAAGCACGTAAAGCCATTGGTTACGGTTGTCATTCGTAGATCTTTGACAGTCGTTACAGGTAGTTGCCAGAAAGTCAGACCATCAGTCTATCCAAGGAATATCGTGTTCCCCAATAACTGGGTTGTAGAAGCCTAATAGGCAGTCACACTATGTGAAACATTCAGCCGCATCTGGGTAGACTGGAAGCCGACCCCAAACTAGTTGGGAAAAGGCCAGGGCCTATGCACAATGTGTAACGTTAAATGCGCAAAACCTCAGACACCCCAAATGGTTTTTAATTCAAATTACCTTATTCAGAGAGAAAAAAATGTAAAGGTTTTACGTGCTGTTTTAGTTTGATTAAAATTTGAACCTGCATTCAAATAAGATCTATTATTATTCCGCTTATTAGAAAATGTTAATTGGACAAGTAATTGTGCATGCTTAACCTATTATTAATCAGACGGCAACATTTTTAATAAAGACCTTTTTAAAAAATTTGACCTACTCGTATATTAAAAAGTGGTTTAGTTGATTCTGCTCGTCATTCTGATCAAACTATTTTCATGTTTTGCGCATTTAACGTTACAGGTTGTATATGGCTAGGGCATATAGGGCGAAAATAAGCATATTTTCTTTCTTATTAACCAAATCTTTCATTTAGCGGTCAAGAAAGGGCAACTAGCGCCTGGAGCCATGGATGATCTAGCCGCCATCGAAGTGCAATCTTGTGACAGTATTTCTGAACTTATGAAGAAGGTGCGCAATGGTAAGTCTAAATGAAACCTCTCAAAGTGACTCATGAAAGATCTTTGATTCTTTTCCATAGGAAACAACCATTTGGAACCAGGCACTAGCTTCTGATATTTCATAAGGGTTCATGGACCTATGTAAAATAACATAATTTTGAATTGATTTGATTTGATATAGATAGTAAGAAAAAGAAGAAATTCATTGCTTAGTCTGAGAAGACTAAAAAAAGCAAAAAGGGCTTTTCAGACTAACCCATCAATTTCTTCGGTTTCTTATCCACCGTTTTTGTATAAATGATTGGTGCCCAATTTTTTCCTCGGGCCGAATCAATATTCATTTTAATTTATGATACGTGTGTAGCATGGTTTAAATTCAATAAATTAATCGATCCTTACCTATATTTGCTCTTCTCTGCAAACCTGTAGTTATCATGTTTTTACTCATATATGGCGCTTAATTATTGATTCAATATATAATAATAATGTCCTGTCATTATCTAAAATGTCATATATTCCCGGAAAATCCTGTAAACAGTTATTTAGTTGTCTGATGTAATAACATTTCTGTTTTATTTATTCTATGTAAAGTAAGGCAATATTAACGGCTCGTGTCAAATTAATTATAACAATTACCAATTTTGGAGCTAAAAAAGAAAAGATGGATGGAATGTGTGAGGAATGATCTGAAAGAAATGGGAGTAATGAGTAGAGTGACGCTTACCAACTGCTATCTGGTACCAACCTCAGTACTAAAAAGGCTTAAGGTACCCAAAAGGAAATGGAAAAGGGGATTGAAATGCAATGGAAAGGCTCGGAGTTTCCTTGCGTATTCCAGTCAGGAATTAAGATATCTGCCGGAGAATCAAGGTCGCCGATATAGCACGAAGAATCGCCAAACTTAACTGACAATAGACAGGGCACATTGCTCGCAGACCAGATGAACGTTAGGGGCGAAAGGTTCTGGAGTGCAACCGCGCACCGGAAGACGCAGCTCTGGAAAGCCCGATGACCTAGTAAAAGTTGCGGGAATCCTAATACTTGCATCCATATGCAAGACGCACGCGACCGTTCATTGTGGCGACACTTGGGGAGGCCTATGTCCAACAGTGGACGTCTTTCGGCTGTATGATGATGATGAATACCATTACCCCTAGTGTATATGAGATGGTGACAGTGCCGTAACTAAGGCGGTGCTATCGGTACCTTGGCACAGGCGCATAAATGAGCCAAACTAGAGCTAAAGTTTTGTATTATGCCAGGTTAATTAGTAGCATAATATACTTATAACTATTATTCATCGTTCAACGTATCCTATATTGGGAGAAAAAAAAAAATTCTATGGTTTTGAACTGGTGAAGGAATTAAGAGGTGGGTAAGATTAAACCTTTTTTCAATGAGCGCAGTTATAGAAGCTGGCACCAGGCGTATAAAAGGCTTATTACGGCACTAGTCAAGGACAGATTACCTAGGTGTTTGCAGACTTTAGAACTTGGTCTTATTTCACATTAAATAACAATTAATTTCTATCAATACACGGTATGTTATAAAACTTTTAAGAGTAAACAGGAAAATGTTATGTGAATCTACAGTAACTGTATTGTGTAATGTAATTAAATATATATGTTACCCGCAATCTGTATAACCCAGTATTTTATACAATACCTAGGCAATGTTTAGATACCTAAAACGTGTAGATAATTAAAGCATAAATTAAGTTTTAGTGACAAGAACAGGGACAGTTAATTTAACAAAACATTATTTATTTATTAAAATTAAACTTTCTTTAAAGAGAAACCTAATGCGGCAGTACCCCTAGCCAAGTTGCTAATCTGCAATCGCTAACGCTAGTGGAAAGCTTCGAATGTACGGGAATGACGTCATCTCAACGCTCAGTCACGTAGTCAGACCAAAGAATTGACGGCACGGTCAACTCGAAACGGTTGTAATTTGGCCAGGGGGGCTGCTCCCCTAGCCAAATTACACATTACAACATAAAAGTTACAACCGTTTCGCTTGCGTCGAACGCGTTGAGATGACGTCATTCCCGTACATTTGAAACTTTCTACAAGCGTTAACTATTGCAGATTAGAAACTTGGCTAGGGTTACAGTACAAGCCAAGTTACTAATCTGCAATAGGGGTACAGTACAGACAGTAACATAGTCGGCTGTCTCTCAAACTAGGCAAAAGCCTGTATCTTGGGAGGCAGCATATTTACTATTTATATTGTCTAGGTATTGTATAGAATACCTGAATCATACAGATTAACGGTAACATATACAGGGTTATTTGTGAACACTAAAAACCTTGCAGGACTGTATTACTAACATCATAAACAATATCTTTAGTTCTATGACTTTTTACAAAGCATAATTCATTTACCAAACATAAACCTTCAAAATTTCGTTGTTCTATCTAATACAAGTCAAATAATATATCTAATATCAGTCATAAATACATGAACCATTTCTATCGCCCTTATCTCAATGTATTAGAGGTCAACGTAACAGGTGTCCTGAGATGTGAGAAATGAGTATATTAGAGGAAGTTTGAAAGTGGCGCCAGTGACTGAAAAGTTGTCTTGTGAAGAGGAGAGATGAAGCGCATATTACTAAAAGAGTTCTGAGTATACATGTAGTTGGATGGAGAGGGAGAGGAAGGCCGAAGAAAAGATGGATGGATTGTGTGAGGAGTGATATGAAAGAAAAGGGAGTTAGTGATAGTTTGACGGGTGACAGGACAGAATGGAAGAAAAAAAACGTGTTGCGCCGACCCCAAGTAATAGGTATGGGATAAGAAGAAAAAGTAACAGATGTCCTTCTAGGCCCCTGTATTAGCCGATATCTTGGTAATATTTGCTCAGTTTGTGGGTTATCTTCTATTAATTCCTTCTCCTCTCTGGATGGAGCGCGAAGGAGAGTCGGACTGTATCGATTAAAAGCTACTTCTGTCTCTTCTGTTACTCTTTTTTTCCGGGACCACGATAACAGTTTCGAATAATCTTGCAACTCTGATGCAACTTTCCTCACTTATCCACATCTCATCCTCATACTGACTGGCCTGTTGATCTAGTGGTTATTGGCCCTGACTGCTATGCCGGAGGTCGTGGATTCGATTCCTGCCAAGGACAAATGTTTGTGTGATGAGCACGACCATTCATTCCGTCTTGGTGTAATTTGTCTATAATATGTATGTATTAAGAAATATATAAGTATGTTTATCAGTCGTCTAGTACTCATAACACAAGCTCTGCTTAGCTTGGGAATAGGCGACGTTATGTGATAGTTGTGGAATATTGTTTGTTATACACAATTTAAACAGAATATTTTAGTTGTGTCTGGCAGTTTTGAGTATTTGATGTGGCTTACCCAAATGTCCTTTCTTTGGCATTTTTCGTCAAGTCGTTGAGCTCCTTAGTAGTCCTGAGTTGAGCTACACGCATATTGACAAATGCTTGCACGGACTGGACAGGTCCACTTAAAACTGTGTGGTTCTTTCTTCAAAAGACCATCTCAGGCTCAATCTGCATGGTTCTCATATGATTTGACCATTACATGTTTTGCTGTATGGACTTTAAAAGAGACTTTGACCCCTGAGTTTGTTTCGGTGTTTCTTCTCAGGGTAGTCAGCTAGGAAACACCGGCCACATCTAGCATTATTTGACGACAAAAAAAAAATTGACGTGTAAAAGTGTTTTTATAAAACCTACTTGCAAAATAAAGATCATTTATCATTTAGTTACTGGTGCCATTTTCAGTAATTATTCTACAGTGTACACATTCTTTTAAGTGTTCATCTATCTTATGATTACAGCTTTAGGAAAGAAGCACGTTGTATCTCCCAGTATCGCTGAGAAAGTACTCGCCGAAGCTCGTGTTACTGAAAAGAAGTCTCAAATCATTAGGAACATCTCTAAAAGTAATACGATTAAAAGTATTTTATAGTATTATAGAATACTAGGTTTATTTATTTATTTATAAACAAAAAGGTGCTGCTTATTTCAACGAAATTTCTTCCAGCAGACCTGGGACAGGAGAGTTGGATGAGAAATGTAGACACAGTGTGTATAAATACGAGTAATTCATAAAAGTTAAAATGAATTAAAATTATATCAAGGTTAGGTTAGGTAGGTTTTGTTTATTTAGAACTAGCTTTTCCTGCGACTTCGTCCGCGTACATAAAATATAGCCTATGTCACTCAGGAATAAACCAGCCGACTGCTAAAATTTTTTCACCGATAGAAATATCAGTAATCGAACCAGTACTTCCAGAGATTACCTCCTTCAAACAAAAAAAAAAACTTTACCTCTTTATTATATTAGTGTAGATTTAAGGAAAAAAAATATTGATGAAAAAAAAATATATATATATCTCTTCCGTTACTGAGTGACTGACAGATAACGCACAGCCGTAACTACTGTCAGTAGAGAGCTGAAATTTGGCATGTGTGTTTGTTAGGAGGAGTAGGCTACTAAAAGAGGATTTTTGGAAATTCCTTCCCAGGGGGGAGAAATTGGGATAGTCTTTTATTATTTCTTAACGGATTCACTTAAAACTTTGTATGTAGGTTTCACCAGTAAAACAAGAGAACACTAAGAGAGGATTTTTGGAAATATCCCCCTTAGGGGGAGGAAAGGGGGGTAAATTGAAAATCCAAATTCGGCCGGAAGGCATTATTCCACGCGGACGAAGTCGCGGGCAAAAGCTAGTTAATTATATATTAGACATAGTTATTTAGGTCTATACGAGTATTATGCCCTGGATCCTATCCTCGAATATGTTATCTCTGTGTCACTCAAAGTTTTGCTGGGAAAAAACTCATTGCTGAATTAAGCTCGCCTTTGTACGTAAACTTTTGTGTACATAAAGAATTAAGAATAACAAATAGTTTTATTTAGTTACATTTATCTAAAAATATAACTTTTAACACACTACTAATGTTTGTAATAATATTCTTCAATCATGATTCGAAAGCCACGTAGAACTTTCTGGCGACTTAAAGCAAAGCGTGTCTTAAAGCCAAAATTTTCTAAAACCTGATAAGCTAGGACTGCCCCGCAATGGCCGAAGACAGAAGTTTGTGGAAAAGGGAGAAAGGGAGGCTTTCGCCCAGCAGTGGGACATAAATGGCCTAACTAACTAGGTAACTGATAAGCAATATTGACAAAGTTTTTTCAATTTATTTAAAATCTGTTAAGTTTTAAGGCGATGATGGAAATATTACCGATTTTTATGAAAATTGTTTTACTTATTCGTTACATTATTATAAAACCCAAATGAATATTGCATCACTTATTATTTGACGCGACAAACTCCCCTTGATGATGCTCTGGGTTTTGACATGGTAAATTGATTTTAGTGGTCAAAGAAGAAGAATTACCAGCTGCTGTCCTGGATGATATACTGAAATGCCCTAAAGACAAAAAGCCAGCAATTGTCAAGAAGCTCACTAAAGGTATTACTGAACTTCACTCAAACTAGTTCAGCCTCCCTAAGCAAGTTACGGCTGTTTCTACGAGGAGTTGACCACGCCTCCGATTCCTTTGTTCTGACCACGTGACTGAGCGTTGAGATAACGTCAGAACAAAGGAATTAAAGGCGTGGCTAACTTGGCTAGGGAGACTGGAACAGTCGTGTTTTAGACTCAATTACTAAATTTATCTTATTTATAGCTGTAGAAAAGAGAATATTACCAGCCAATGTCTTAGATAACATACAAGCAAATATAGAGCCTAATGAATATAAGGATGACGTCATTAAGAAAATTCGTAAAGGTATGTCGTAAAATAACTTTTATTTACAAAGTTTTTAATGTACTTTTCTTTAACTATACTCGATTGGGAATAAGATTAGACATTTAAACAAACTTTTTTGCTGTCTGTTCAATCGGATGGCATTGAAAGCAAAAAATCGGTTATAATACGAACTATCTACTGCAGCCGCTATTAGTCATGCTACCAACGCAATAAAAGTCAAAATCGGTTGAACGGGCACTAAAAAGAGTTTGTTTGAATTGAGTATGTGTATCTCACTCGATGTAGACTAACGACTTGTGTAAGTTTTCTAGAGTAACGTTAGCGGTTCATATAAATATGACCCTTATTAGTACCCCCTAGTAGATTATTCTTCTTCCTTTCGAATCGATGGTTTTCTTTTCTTTAAAGTATTTGGACCCAGTAGTTGGTACTTTTATGGCGGCATTAGTGGCGTTTTTAAGGTCTTTCAAAGTGCAGATGTAGAGGACTTGGGTACTCTAGTAAATGGTCCATTGTGTGGTCAGGAGAATACTTCATATTTTTAAAATTAGCTTATAAAAATATGAGCTCTATTGACTAGTAACAAGATGCATAGTAGTATGAAAAGCATAATCAAAGTAAATACTATGAATCTTACCTCTAAGCAGGTTGTAGGAATCGGTTGCGGGGAGTATATACCAAGCCAAATTTATGTAATGCTGAGATAGTGATGACGCCAGATCGAATTTTACGGTGGGTCTACGCTAGAGGAGTTGATGACGACCGGTGCACGGTGCTAACTCGTGTAGTGTCGCTCGTGGTCGACTCCTCTAGAGACGGTCTACACTACACGAATTTGAACTCGGCTCCTTTAGCGTAGAAAATAGAAAATAAAACTGTTGTAATGTTTTTAAATAGGTCTATAGGTACTGTACTACTACTACTAGATATTACAATAGGTCTACAGCTATTTAAAATCTTTTAAAACATTTTATTTCTAATTTTGTCTCTCACATTCTAAGTGAAAGCTACAGGCTCGAATACGGCCACGTCTCACTAGATAGCGCTAAACTTAACGTTTTAGTCTATTTTGTTTTTAGTATATTACTAAGTCAAGGAAATGATATTTACTAAAATCAGATTTACAACTTAACCACCAAATTTTCACTATTAGTGTCTCTAACTATAGTACTATGTAGCGAGAAAATGCAAACGTTATTGTTTTTATTGTCAATAAAAATATTTGATTTCATACTTTTTGAGAATGTACTTTTTAGCGGTCGCTGATGGTCAACTAGCACCCGCTGTGTTGGACGATATCCTCGTCAACATACGATCCACAGACACCAACTCTGTAGTCTTGAAGAAGGTTCGCAAAGGTAAGTCACGAAAGCAATAATTTAACATGCTCACAAAGGCATTATAAGTAGGATTTTGGGGCCCTACACAAAGTGGTCGAGCTAAGTGGGGCTGATGCACGCGTCATGCTCGTGAACGGGTGCCGTCAGATGAGACTGGTCATCTCTTAGCTGCCAGTGGCTTAATTCAGTTTCTATCTTTTAATTATTTTATATTTTCATTTTATTATCTACATTGTGCTCACATAATAGAAGCAACAAGTAATATGTAACCAAGCATTATATGTAACACATACTCGTAATATGATTTAAAAGAGTGTCCATGGAGTTTCCTGCACGTTCTTCTCCATAGAGATCTACACTTTGGAACGTGCAATTTAGCTTCACTTTTCTTGGACTGACCAACATTTGACTATTTAAAAGCGCCTGCAAATGGTCTATTTGTAATAAATGCTTTGACTCTGACTTTGACTTTGCAATGACATGTGATACGATGCGGCATCTCAAAAACTTACGATGCGAAATGGTGCGATGCGATTTAGTGCATCGGTAGCAATTTTGTGTTTAGGCCCTTAGTTTGCTTGACTGAATCTGATCTGCCATCCTAAGAAAATGGGGCATGTGACTTTGAGGAAGTATCAGTACATATTTTTCAGCAGGTTTCTATGCTAGAGTATTTGTGGCTAAAACGATATCAGCTAAGTTAAGCAATGCTTGCCGAGTTCATTCTGTAGATGGGTGACCATCTCAACATGAGATTCCTTCGTGCCTCAGAATGCATGTTAAGCCCTGGCTAGCATTTGTAGATCTTTGACAGTCGTTATCGAAGCCAGAAAGTCTGACATTAGTCTATCAAGGGGTACCATGTTACCTGAACCACAGGATTGTGGAGGTCAGGTAGACTAGCTCCTTGAAAAAGACTGGCATTCAGCTGCATCCAATTAGCCTAGAAGGTGCCCCAATATAGTTTTGACAAAAGTTAAGCAGAATGATGATGTCATAATTATTATTTGGTTTGCACAAATACAAATTCGATCCAAAAATTTTGGAACCACTCAAGTTTGTTTAACTGCACCTTAACGAGGTACGGATAGTCTGTCTAAAAACGTCAAACGATTTGGGTAATTATTAGGGTGAAATGAAATCTGTTGTAGTCAACACTGGTTCAATAATCAAGGTTGATTAAGAGATCTTGATCATTGTTTACTAATAGAAGAACCTTATAAAAAGTATCGAATATAAGTATTTTTGAAATGATTAAATATATACAAAATTCACAAGTCGTTTGACTTTTTAGACAGACTATATCTGGTATCGGCATAGCCAAAGATTGGAAAGAGAGATAAGCTGCCCAATCTCAGATCAGTTTTAATTTTAAAAGTTACCCATCTTCCAAATGCAATAATACAAAGTACATTGTTATTACTATTTTTTATGATACGCGCAATGTTTGACGCAAATAAACTTTCCTTCTTTCTTTCTTTACTGAAGACATAATATTATTTGCAGCAATAGCAAAAAACCACGTGACACCGTCTGTTATGGAAAAGGTGATCACCAGAATCCGCGCCAGTGATAACAGGGCGGCAGTCTTGACGAATGTTCGTAAAGGTAATAAACATTCAAACATACCACCCTTTGTGACACCTCATTATTTTTATAAGTTCTTATTGTAATTTTATTTTTAACCGACTTCGAAAAGAAGGAGGTTCTATGTTCGGCTGTTTTTTTTTTTTAACTGATTTCGAATAGGAGGAGGTTCTATGTTCGGCTGAATGTATGTTTTTTTTTAACCTACTTCGAATAGGAGGAAGTTCATGTTCGGCTGAACGTGTGTTTTTTTTATGTATGTTCACCGATATCTCGGTCAATTGTGGACCGATTTTGAATTTTTTGATTGAATTGTTGTTGTGCTTCCAAGTTGGTCCCATAGAAATATTGTTATGATCTGATCTGATAAACTTCGAAGATATGGCACATAACTCCGCATTGGATCACAGCAGAATTGTCGTAACAAGTAAAATTGCTTTGTTTATACGTGTAGTCGATGACTGACTGAAAGAAATAGGGAGGGGAGGGATGTATCGAACTGATCTGGTGATGAAGGTGGAAGTTGTAAATTAATGTAATCTAACCGTGTTTTGTGATTATTAGAAACGTTATGAGATGCATTCTGGTCATAAGGTATTTAAGTTTGGCTGAGGGGTACTTTTTAGTGGTGGCACCATAACTAAAACTGAAAAATATTTAAAAAAATAATCCGACTTGAAATGTAAAAAAACATTGAAAAGTACAAAATAACTTTGATTTCGGAAGTCGGTGTTAAATAACGAAGACACAAAACTATCTATTATAGTAACACCGACTTCCGAAATTAAAGTTATTTTGTACTTTTCAGTGTTTTTTTTTTTACATTGAAGACGGTTTAATTTTTTTTTTTGTAAAAAGTTTTTTATTGATGTATAATATACAGTATATCTATCTACCATACATGCATGAACACACATGTTTATCCCAGGCAATACCTGTACTTGACTACAGGGCACAACTTGCTATGAACTTTTTTTCATATTTCGTTCACTTTTGTTTTGCGTGTAAACCTCATTTTGGTAATACACGTACGCCAATGTGTGAGTACCTACTATGCAACGGTTAATATATATATTTTTTTTAATTTAATAATTTATAAAAATGTCCTGGCCATATATCAGAATTGATCACTTCTTCACTTCGATTGAATAAAAGTTTTTCTTTCTTTCTTTCTTTCTTCATGATATGACTGACGCTATCATGAAACGGTGCTATTTCAGCTAAGCGCATAATTATTTCATAATATGGTCAAACATGGATGATTATATCGTAAAAGAGTTGCGTTTTCCTCCAGCAAAGTCCACTGTTCCTCAATGTATTCCTGTTTTCTACTCCAAAATATGCATGAAAAATGCTAATTGTGCACAAAAATTATGCTCTTCTGGGTGGTTTAAAAAAAAAATTGAAGCGAAGGTTTAAAAAAAAACCAAGTAATGGTAAAAAAAATCCTTTATAAGGATACAAGTACACAAATAAATTAAATCATAATCAACTTATATTTGATGTAGATACCCTTCTATAATGTGTTAACAACGAGAGCAGTAGTGGCCGAGTGGTAACGGCCTAAACTTCCGAGTTGTAGGTCGCGCATTCAAACCCAGCCAGGCGTATTACTTTGTGTGATTTATTTCATTATCACTGCCTTCAAACTGTGAAGGAAAACATCGTTATTAAACCAGCGTGTCCTAGGACCATAAATTCGAAGACATGTGACATCGCCCAACCCGCACTGGACCCGCGTTGTGGATTACTATAACGGCCCATTCTCTCTCCTAGAGAGGAGGCCTGAGTCCCAACATTGAGAACATTATAAGGCCGTCAAAGCTATGCTATGCTATAAATGTTAACAATATATTCTTTATTGTAGCTATAAATAAAGGCCAACTACCATCAGATGTAATGCAAGAAGTAAAAGCCGTTGTCAGCCCCGCTGATAACAGATCGGAAGTGATAAGGAAAGTTCGACAAGGTAACGTTTGTAAATTTATTGATCTAGCTGTTACGACCACCAGGAGGGGCTGAAAGGTTCAGTCCATCCAAAGTTTGTCTGGTAGAAATTGCCTTGTGCAATAAGACCGCCTATTGTACACATAATCTTTTGTAAATGTTTATCCTGTATTAAGCTAAGGTGTGCAATAAAGTTATAAATAAATAAAAGGCACACTAACGATGCTGCGCGTAAAAGCAGAAATTACTGTAAAATATTAAAAAGGAAAAACATAATGCCTTTTAAACATTATATTTTCTACATATAAAAGTAGAAAGTGACTGATAGCCATATCAACGCACAACCGAAACTACAGAGCCTAGGACTGGGAATAAGATGGGATTTTTCAAATATCTCTTTCTGAGGGATTTTTTTTTTTTTTTTGGTTGTCAAATCTTTAAATGACATGCCCCGCTCTTAAGCAGAGCGATATATATATATAGCGACTTTTACTGACTAAAAACCTACTCCTGTTTCTTCGTTGCCTTTCATAATGAAGCCGAACCTTCCTTCCAGAAACAGATCCTTGGCCCCAGTAGGCTTCGACCCTGCTGGGCCCCGACGGTTTGCTGACAACTTGAGGTGCGCGTGGAACAATACGCGTCGTTGACGACTTGGACTCGGTCCGGATTGTTACCAGACGGTCGGACAGCAAGCTACCCATTGCTCACCCATTACTAATTGAAACATTGACTAAACCGTTTTCGTAATGTTTGTAGTTATAGAAAAAAGGAAACTGCCGCCGGTAGTCTTTGATGACGTAATGGGAAATATAGAATCGACCGACCAGAAAGAAGAAGCCATAGAGAATATCCGTAAAGGTGAGATCACAAACACGTTCATGTCGAAATAAAAATCATAGAGGATAGAATATTAATTCGAGAAGACAGATATAGTTTCGTTTTTCTTGTGTCGTGATGGCCCATTACGGAGGTTGCGGGTTTAAAACCTCCTAAAAAAGTACTAATGTTGAATTCTTCTATTCATATATAATTCCCTAAGTTTATCTGCATATGCTGTTAGAAAAATCGCCAATTTACGGATGTTGATACCGCTAGACTAGTCTTTTTTTAATGGTTTATTCAAGAAAGTTTACATAAATATTTTCACATAAAGTTATTTCACAGTTATTTTCATAGTATCATATCTTACGGTGTCTTAATATGGGGACGGACTGCAGACATCGACTCAATCTTTATACTACAAAAAAGAGCCATCAGAGATATTTACAATCTCCGCCGGTACGATTCTCTAAGGGAACTGTTTAAAGATATTAACATCATAACAGTACCTTGTCAGTATATCTATGAAAAAATGTTCATCTTTTCAGCAAAAGAGCCGATAGACATAATTATGATACAAGGAATAGGGACCAATTAATTCAACTAGACTGGCTAAAGTATCTCTTCTTTCATGGGGTAGTGTTTGAAATATTTTAATAAAATACCTCCCCAAATATTAAAACTCAATATAACGAAATTTAAGTGTTGTATTAAACGCACACTATGCAGGCAAGCATATTATAAGTTGATTTGATTTGATTTGATTTGATTTGATTTGATTTGATTTGATTCGATTCGACGATTCGATTCGATTCAATTCGATTTGATTTGATTTCCAGGACATTAGTAACACCCTGAACCTCGAAAAGCACCCTCGAAAATCCCTTGGTCAAGGTTGTCATTCGAATATCTTTGTCAGTCGTTATGGATGCCAAAAGCCAAGCAACAATTTAATTAATAATATTAATTTCAGCGGTTGAAAAGGGCCAGCTAGCACCCGCCGTCATGGCAGACATAAAAGCTAATGTCAAACCCGATGATAACAACTCAACAGTAATGAAGAAGATCCAACAAGGTATGGCTACACACCGTGTATTTTTTTTTTGTGGTTGGAAAAAATCATGCATTGATATCCCCCGCTCTTGGGCGGAGCGGGAGATAGTGTCAGACTCTTACTGACTAAAGACCCACCCCGTTCCTTCTAGCCTTCATACCGGGGCTCGAGCGCCCTTTCGGATAAGCCTGGCCCCAGTAGGCACACACCGTGTATTAAAAATCGACGCATAAATGTATACCATGGATCCAGTATATGTTCCAGTACACTGGTGGAATATTTTGTTGTCGTGCCGTTGCAGTTTCGGCGACCAAGTTTCATAGTTTTGTATGTAAACTTCACGCAGGCGTACACTAAGAGTATAAGGACAATACAGTTGCCATCACGGATTTTGAGCGGTTGGGCAGACGTCAAATATTCGGTCTCTTTAGTGGTGCGAAGTGAGACGAGGGGGCGGGGAGTGTGAGTGATGGGCGGGGAGTGTGAGTGATTGGCTCGCCGCGCCTTCGCTTCGTAGACGTCACTCCTAATTTGTTCCCTGCGTTGCTGCATGTATCTAACAATGAAGACGATTGGCTCGCCAATGTATGGAATGCGCAAAGCGATCCCTACTCTGACGCCGAGCGCTCAAGATCCGTGATGGCAACTGTACGCGTCTATAAAACTATGCGTCTGTGGACTACAGCAGTTCATAGAAGCGTATTCTTCAGGTCAATAACTGAACCAAACATTGTTTTCATCTTCCTGCGCTACGAAATGTGCTACGGCGTAGGTCGATCTGTACTACCCTTTACTACGTAAGCATATCTACAAAGAGTTTTCGAAAAACAGTATTTCTTTATTCAATTCAAGCGCACCATATATTTTACTTTTCACCGACATCAATAAGGAGCAGTACCCCTAGCCAAGTTGCTAATCTGCAATAGTTAACGCTTGTAGAAAGTTTCAAATGTACGGGAATGACGCTCAGTCACGTGGTCAAAACAAAAGAATTGGCGGCAAGGTCAAATCGAAGCGTTCGACGCCAGCGAAACGGTTGTAACTTGGCTAGGGTGGCAGGTTCTTTTGAATAGACGTTTTTTTTTTCAACACTATAAAGTTACTGGTTTTGAAACTGTGATATTTTAAACACCATTTATGTCAGATGAGGATTTTACGATTTTTAAAAAAAATTAAGATTTCGTTAAGTGATCAGTTTGCAAATTGGTTGCCATTTTGAGAACCAGGCCTTGTGTGTTAACCATACTAAGTGATTTTTAACTTACAGCTATAGAAAAGAAACACGTTACATCAAATGCCATGGCAGATGTACTTGAGAAAATTGAGGACAGTGATAATAAATCTGAAATGATTACGCACGTCCGCGACGGTATGTAGCTTTAAACTTTTAACCTTCTGCGTCGGAGATATCCGACAGCTGAACGAATTTCGATGAAACTTGGTATACATGAAGACCATGTCATAGAATAGCACATGTTACTTTTTATCCCGTAAGTATATTCTCTTATGCTAATTTACACGTACCACGCGGGCGAAACTACAAGCAGCAGCTAATTTATTTATTTTAGTATATATTATTTTTATGCATACCTTATGTTTTTATTGATATAATGTAATTTACATTTTAGCGGTAGACAATGGAAAGCTACCACCCGCTGTGATGGATGACATACTCAAAGACGTGAAGTCTAGCGACGATAAGGCTGCAGTCGCGAAGAAAATTCGCAAAGGTTTTTATTGACTGAAATATTCTTTACATATATGTCACAGAGTTTTTGCAAACACCGTCTGTTTGTAATAAGTCGTGTGGAAATATAAATTCTTTTTTTATTCGTAACATATGTAAATAATTATAAATCATTAAAATCAACAGATTTTGAGAGTGATCTTTTCGCAATATATTGATAGTTTATATCCCGCTTAAGATTTATTAGTCTAGTGTTGTTTGCAATAATTTGATGACATATAGGTACATTTTAACTCGCATTAAATATCAGACATTTAATTCAAAAAATTACTCAACAACCGAATCGTAAACATAATTTTAGTGTTTTATTGTGTGTGTTTTAGTACCAATAGTAGCAAAAAATCTTGCATTTTAAAATTGTCCCGCTAATTGATATCAATTATAAATTTTAGCATTAAAAAAGAAACAGGTACCACACCATATATCGGAGAAAATAATAGATGATTTAAATCCAAGTGAAAATATAGAAAAAGCGGTGAAAAATATTCAGCAGGGTAAGTCAATGAATGGCATCACTTTTTGTATTGGTAATTGATCATGTCTTGTATTGTTTGCATTGAGAAACAATTACTAGTCAAGTATGCATATTAATAAACGTAATGCTAAGAAGGTTTTTCAATATCACTAGAAACTGATCGAAAATTTAGCCAACACTCTGTATAAATACAGTTTCGATAACTATATCTCGCACTAGAGAATAATGTCAGTATCTAAATAACATATTTCGTAATAACTGCAGTTTCGTGATTTTAAGATTTGGCACTACGCATATTTTGCGTAAACAAACTCTAGTCTACCTCTTCAAAGTGAGACTAACTTGCAATATTAATTTCAGCGGTAGCAGACGGTGACATATCACCTGAAGTGCTGGAAGATGTAACCAAGATTTTACGTCCAGGAGACAATAAGTCACAAGTCAAGAGGAAGATACAAGACGGTTTGTATTTAACAGAGACATTCAGATACTAACACTAAAAATACTTTATTAAGAGGACCCTTCCCAAACCGTCTATTACACGTTGACGATATTATGGAAAGCTTGTTGTTCCATCCAACGCAATCGAATGCAATGTTTCTTATATAGGGTTATTTGTAAAACACTGGCAACCTCTCAGGACTATGTTAAGAACATCATAAACAACAACTTTTGTTCTATGCCTTTTAAAAATGTATCATATTTTAGTTCATCCGATTTTCATACAAAAATAAAAAAATATTTAATTCATTAAACCCCAAGCGAACGCACTCGCGCATCTATTGTTTTGCTATTGTGTCTCAAATTGACGGTAGCTGAAAGGATTGCACGTTCTAAATATTACGAAGTCTATGCGAAGCAAACGATAGTACAATAGCGAAGGGTAGCTGAACATGAACTTGACCTATTTACGGGCAACCCTCGGGCCGTCGGTAGGGTGACTTCATGCGCTTGCGTCCCGTCATACGTGTTCTTGTAGCGAAATTCGGGAGTGTGGACGTAATTTTCTTTACATGATGGTTTATCAATATTCTAATATCGAGTACACGGAAATGGTGGGAATGCTTGCTAGTTGTGATGACAATGTTTCGAAAGCCTGCTTACTATTTCTACGAGAACGGTGCACGGGAGGCGTAAGTAGATACGAAATCTTGAAGATTTGTTTTTGGTAAATGTATTAAATTTTGTAAAAAGTCATAGAACGAAAGTTGTTATTTATGATGTTTCTAAAACAGTCCTGCAAGGTTGTTAGTGTTTTCCAAATAAACTTGTAGAAGTAACGTGTAAAAAGAGAGATAATGTCTGAAAGCTCTGTTGGCATTCAATAATTCCGTCACTACTCGAATATTACAAAAGTTGCTCCAAGCAACCTTAAAAGTTTTTGCGAAAAATCGTTACTCTGAATATCGATGAAATATGCAAGGTTTATATGGATAAATTTCCTTTTTAGGGTTCCGTAGCCAAATGGCAAAAAACGGAACCCTTATAGATTCGTCATGTCTGTCTGTCTGTCTGTCTGTCCGTCCGTATGTCACAGCTACTTTTTTCCGAAATTATAAGAGCTATACTATTGAAACTTTGTAAGTAGATGTATTCTGTGAACCGCATTAAGATTTTTATACAAAAATAGAAAAAAAGCAATAAATTTTGGGGGTCCCCATACATAGAACTGAAACTCAAAATATTTTTTTTCATCAAACCCATACGTGTGGGGTATCTATGGATAGGTCTTCAAAAATGATACTGAGGTTTCTAATATCATTTTTTTCTAAACTGAATAGTTTGAGCGAGAGACACTTCCAAAGTGGTAAAATGTGTGTCCCCCCCCCCCCTCTAACTTCTAAAATAAGAGAATGATAAAACTAAAAAAAAATATATGATGTACATTACTATAAAAACTACCAACGAAAATTGGTTTGAACGAAATCTAGTAAGTAGTTTTTTTTTAATGCGTCATAAATCGAAAAAAATACACTATTATTAAAACATCGATCAAAGTTACAACACATTACAAAGACTTATATATTATGTTACTTGCTGCTATGGAACCCTTCATGGGCGAGTCCGACTCGCACTTGGCCGGTTTTTTTTTTAAATTACGAGTAGGTACTGACATTATGAAGAACCAAAGTTCACACAAAATAGCATATTTTTAGAGGTCTTTACAGGATTAATTTTACATAAAGTTTTTAATTTAATAGAAACCTAGATAAAATATCCATAAAATATCTGTGTTTTAGAAATATCAAAAGAAATATGTGTAATAACGTCATAATCACGTAAGAGCGGTGGTATGGAAAAGTATCTCGGGTTGGGCGCTCTTAATTAAGCTTCATAAATTTGATTACAGTTCTAGAAAAGAGGTATGTGTCACCATCCACTGCAGATCTTTTCCTTGAAGATTGCTTCTGCTATGGAGACACTAAGTCTGCAATCATTAAAAATGTCCATCAAGGTTTGTTTAGAGCAGTTATCTATTACTATTTAAGAAGTGACTACGGTATTATACTAAATACCCGATCGTAAATATGGCATATCAAATTTTAGAATATTTGCGGTTTTGTTCCTTTGATAGGCTATTTCATAACACACAAAAACGCAAATGCTGTATTTATGCCTCAAGACTTTCACTAAATAAAAAGCAATTACTTACTTTTACAAAAATGGATTTACAGAATCCATTTTTTTATTATTGCTTTTTCCACAGCAACTGCAATAAAGCATAAATTTCAAATTAAAAATAAATTGCAAATTTCTGAATATAATGAGGTTTTATTTAGGATCAATACTTTCGATAAAAATATTTTTTCTTCTCAGCTGTGGCTAAGAAAAAACTACCACCCGAAGTTTTAGAAGAAATTAATGCTGAAATTAGGCCAAGCGACAAGAAAGCTCAAGTCAAGGAGAAGGTCCGTTTAGGTAAGAAAAATATAAATACAGCATTGATCAAACCCTTAAGTTAGTAGGAACTTGAACTCTCTAAAGTCTTACAATACAAAAGAAATCTATAGAAAAGTCTTAGCAAAAGTTAATCTGCTTGCCCGAATACAAATCCGCCCGATAACCCGGCTTCCCAGAGACGGTGGGATGAGCCGCTCTGCAGAGTAGTTCAGGGAAACCTAATTCTAACATCTGCCATGACTGCGGAGCGGGCCTGCTGGCTGTGGGAAATTGGGAGTCAGGTTTTTGTCTTCACGCACTGTCGTCGTCGAATATTGGCACCTTGTTCGACGATACTACTTTCCGCCTAGATGTTGCCCTTACGACTTGACACTCCTTGTTGTTCTCCTCATCGCTGTCACTGTGGCGAAGCTGTCAACAGCCTCGGTCACCACGGCCTGTTATGCGGCCGAAGCGCGGGACGCATAGCGCGGCAAACGAATATTAACGACATTATCCGACGAGCCCTTGTCACCGTCGGCGTTCCGACTGTTTTGGAACCTCATGGCCTGGCACGCGACGATGGTAAGAGGCCGGACGGTATGTCTTTATTTCCATGGAAGTTGGGTAGACCTTTAGTGTGGACGCTACCTGTGTCGACACTCTTGCGCCATCCCATCTTCCTAGTTCATCGTGCCGTGCTGGTGCTGCCGCTGCGGCTGCGGAGAACCTCAAGCGGTGAAATATAACAACCTTGTCGCCAGTTATATTTTTGAGCCCCCAAAGTTGAAACTCTTGGGCCGTGAGGTCCGAGTGCTCGTACACTTTTTAAAGAACTGTCAAGACGCTTAGTTGACACTTCGCGTGACCCAAGGGCTGGTTTTTACCTCGGTCAGAGATTAAGCATTGCCATTCAATGTGGCAATGCCGCCAGCCTCTTGGGCACACTTTCAGTCGACAGCGATGCGGAGGAGTTTTATGACGCTATATTTTAGTAGGGAGTAACCTTTAGTGTGTATATTTCAGTTAAGCATACTTAAACATATATTTATTTTTTAATATTTAAGTTCATTATGTATATATTCTCTTGTTACATTATAAAATAAGAAGAAATAAATGGTAAAGGTTAATCTTGATTGTTCTATTTTAAACACAATACTAATATTATTAATAAGTCATTAAAAAATTTTAGCTGTCGAAAGGCGAATAAAGACATCAAAAGAAATGAACGAACTCGTTAATGATCTACGACCTACTGATGATAAATCGGAAGTCTTGAAAGATATCCGTAAAGGTAACCATAAGATTTATGAATAAAATTATCTTGTACAGGAAACTTATAATGCTAAAGGTGAACAAATTAAAATAATTACGGATAAAGTAGACTAGCATGGCACGAAAGGGAGGAGGTTTGTACTCAGCAGTAGTAAAAAATAAAGTCGCCAATGATGATGATGATGATGAACTAATAGACAATGTTTTATTATTATTATTTCCTAGAAATACATTTACTCCGATTGATTAACTCTTTGAATGTCGTAATTAGAAACACAATAGAAAGACAATTACCTTATGTCGGACAGTGTAACTTAAGACATTCGAAAGGTTAAATCAAGCACACTTAAGCGGCTGATCATGCTTGGATCAAACAACAAAGACTACAGGCCCGTGATCTGAATCAGAATACACCGTAAAAAGTAACTTTCTACTAGATAATTTCTGACTTTCATACAAAAAAAAAAAACTACTGGAGAAAGAAGTTTTGAAATAGTTGTTGTCTAATCAAAAACCTAATTGTCGATAATATTACAGCGGTACACATGGGAATACTTTCGCCCGCTGTTATAGAAGATGTACAAAATACAGTACAACCTGATGATACTAGGTCCGTTATTGCAAAGAAAGTCCAACAAGGTGGGTTGATGTTAATCACAAAAAGTAATAAATTTTATGACATTTTGTAAGAGAGATGATTTGAATGAAAAACAAGATGGATGATAACATAGATAAAGATGATAGACAGATAAAATAAACGAGCTGTTCTTAATGCCAATCGTTTTAATCATTTCAGCAATTGCCAAAAAGCATGTGACACCGGTCATTGTTAAAAAAGTAACCCGCGATATTCGTTCAAGTGAAGATAAAAGAGAAATCTTTGAAAACATCCGTAAAGGTAAGTCGTAGATATACATCATGATACATGGTTAAAAACCCCGACCTACTATTTTGTAATGTACATCTTTCGTTTGATACCTCATTTGAACACATTTGTAAACATTTGGTTGTTTATTCTCACTTTCATCTTCTATATCTTTCAAATGGCTGAACCGAATGAATTTAAATTCAGATCAAACATGTTTTAGAATCACTACCAGAAAACCTACAATTAGGTCAAATAAAAATAAACAGCATCTAAATCTCGGTTCATGGGTTCAAAAGTTATATTGCCACAGCCAGACAGACACACATATGGCGATCAAACTTTAATTTATTTTTGCGTCGGGAAAAGGAAAAAGATTATTTTACCGTGCAGTAGTTGCAGTAGGAAAACACCGGCTGATTGTTTCATTTTAACCATAAATGGTAGTTTGAATAAAGCTAACTTCTGGACGTAATTGATATATATAATTATTTATTGTAGCAATCAAAAAAGGAATACTTCCCCGCAATGTCATGAAAGATATAACCGCCGCTGTTCGACCTAGAGACAAAACAGAAAACGTCATGAAGAAAGCAATAACCGGCAAGTGAAAGCGTAATACGACTAAGAAGTTCTACCAAGTATGTAAGAAAGTACGATAGATTTTAATAATATAAAAATAAACATTACAGTAATCGAAAAGAGGGAAGTTCCTGAAGATATACTGAAGAAAATAGTGGTCAATATAGAGTACGATCGTAAAGAGAAAGCTTTGAAGAGAATACGTGCAGGTAGATGATCAATAAGCTTAAATTCACATAGATAGTTGCATGGTTAATAATGGTAACTGGACCTAAATCGAATGTTAGCAAGGAAGTCGCAAGAGCAACATTTTAATATAGCTGAGCATTGGACCATGTGGTTCTAGGTGATAGTTGCATAATCACATTATAATTATACATTTTTGTATAATATCAGACACGCGGGTAAATCATGTCAGGATACTTAATTTTATCTCATTTGAGACAAGTTTCTACTTTCATGCGAATGAAGTCGTAAGGAGAAGCTAATCTAATGAAAAAATAATATTCAATTCTTCTGCCCGTGCGATCGGCTGTGAACGGCTATGACAATAGTGATGTGTTTGAGAGAGTTTCACTGCAATCGGTTCTAGGTTTTTTCATTGCTTCGTCTAAACAATAAGCCAACGTTCAAGCCGTAAAATGTCTGCCAGGAGCACTGATGTAAATTATTAAAAAGTTATAAAAAAAAACATTTAATACTAATCACATAAAACCGTTTTATGATATTACAGCGGTAGATAAGGGACAACTATCACCTGCTGTACTAGAAGATGTAAATGACGCTGTGAATCCGGGAGACACGAAGTCTATGATTATGAAGAAGATTGATCAATGTAAGCAAAAAAAAAATACTTGATGGAAATGTAATCATAACCTATGAATATGTTAAGACCTTTGGCCAGCTGTGGCACAGTAAAGGAAAAAAAAAGTAATCAGATAAACTTTTGAGAATTTAAAATAAACTTTGCATCTGTCACACTCAACCCAAAAAAAAACATAAAAATCTACATCAACATCCTAAAGGACAATTTGCGCATTTTGTGGGAAGAGACATTTTCCTTCCTTATTTAAAAGTATTTATGTATTTATGATAATAACGCTCTAAAATGTTATGACTATTATTCATAAAACTATTGGCAAATTATCATAAATATTCCTTAATTAGATTAAAAAAAAAATTGTTGTAAAATTTGCGAATTGTGCCTTGCAATGTTCCTCCTAAGGGTATGATAAATCCTCGAAAGTTAATCAACCTAAGTTGACTAAGCAAGCCAAGAGTATTATTGGTAATGATACATTCGTCGTATCGAAGATTCAAAGTCTTGAGAATCGACGTCAAAATGCCAGCCTGTCGGTTTTCTACCGGTTGCGGTACATGGTAGACATCCCGCCAATACGCATGAAACGTTTTGGGAGCATTTTAATTGTGCGTACAACTAAGAAGTACCTATAACCTAACCTATCATAGGTGGTCCTTAACTCAAGATTGAATAGGTTAGTTCTAAGCGAACGTGCTCCATCGTTGACCACATCGTCATCGTCATAGTGGTCAAGCGCAAGCCTGACAATAGTAAAAAAAAAGCATATTAACATAACAGAGCATCCAATCTAAATTCGTAACCATCATACGAACCCAAAGATGTCCATGTGGTCGCTATGATCGAATTTAGGTAAATGGCATCGTCATCATAATATTACATAATTTATTTACTTGATATTTTTGATGATATTTCAGCAATCGCTAACAGACACGTATCAGCCTGTACCGCGGAACTTGTGCTCGCTGATATCGACACTAGTAAGGATAGAGGAGAAATTATGAAGAAGATAAGCGAAGGTAAGTAGAATAGATCATAGATCTATTTGATATCGCATTTGAAATAAATTTTCTTATTCAGATTGGTCTATCAAGCTATGGGCCCGTAAAAGACAGGATTGGTGACTGAACACAGCGACACGGGGTTGCGGCAGACCATGGAGAAGATGTCAGGGTAACCTGAGAGAAAGCGAGAAAATGTGATTATTGGAAAGAAAGAAGGAAGGAATTTGACGAGCAGTGAGACAATACGGGCTAGCTATGTTTAATAAAAATAATTCTGAAAACGGTATTTCTGCACACGGCTCATATTGTTAGGAAGTTCCTTTATCTGGAGTCCCGTCCACTGGTGGCATAGACCCTCTTCTCAATACCAATGGGATATATTTAAATGTTTATATTTTTTTAAGTAATTTTTTTTATTGAAATTTAAAAAAAAAATATAGTTTAGACACGTATGGTGAATACAGAGACAATAATTCTGATAGGTAAAGGGAGGTTAACTGACCTAAGTAGTCAAAAGTAGGACGGGTTTTACGCTACGTAAAGCGAGTCACCGAAACGATGTTGCCATTCGAGTTCAAACAGTGTTATCACCCAAATGAGTCAACTTTAAACCAAAACGTTATACTTTCCTTAGGTTATTTGAGTGACGCAAGTTTTTCTCCTGTTTGAGGAAATAACGTGATTTGAATCCATAAATGGCATTTTTACACCACCTGCTGGATAATGCTCTTTTATATGTAATACAATCATCACCTAAAGCACGTCATTCTGCCCCTAGGGAGATAATATAGTATAGGCATTTTCTAAACAATAATAAGATTTGAATTTGGAACGTCAACAAACATTTTTTTTCTAAACAAAGAATATAATTTTTACTTATACTTTTCTAATATCACCTCAACTGTGGGAACGTACATAATTTGTTTCTATTTATTGTCTTTTAAGTAACTCACAGATGGCGTAAACATAGCGTATGTATCTGTCGCAGTCATCTGGTTAAATTAGCCATCCAATTGGACGCCCCGGGCGTTCGTTAAACGGCATTCAATGAAATGGCTGAAGAACAACTAGCCTAGTCGTTGACCGCAACGTTTAACAAGATAGCTAAACGTTATGTAGTCATTTAGTTTAGTAAGGTGACCATGAGTTTATAAATTATATAAAACTACTTTTTAGTAATAGTGTCCACCAAGTAATAGTGAAATATTTAAATCAATAAATAGCGGAACTTTTGAATCAATTGGCTGAGTCTTGATCAGTCATTTCGAAAGGGCTAACTTTTAATACGCCAATCTGTGAAACGTTGAGTGATTTTAGTTCAAACAACTCTCGGCCTAGGCATCTAATTGGATGCCGGCGTTTAACGAACGCCCTAGGCGTCCAATTGGATGGCTAATTTAACCAGATGGGTGCGACATATCCAACACAGAAATAAAGCTGTCTTAGTCTTGGGTGGCATGTATTTCTTACTTCATTCAGGATTCTATATTAACTCTAAATGAAATGAAACTACATATAAATCCCTCACTGGCGTTCGGGATTAAAACTTAGCAACCTTCGTTTCGTTCGAAATTCACGATGCCGCTCGCAACTTAAAGACACTGCTTTATCCTCTAGTCAGATAATCTAATATTAAAAGCCATTCTTTTAAATAGGAATCGAGTAATTTTGATTAAATTATTCTGCTAATATTTAAGTAAAGCATTGCTCATACGATTTTTTTATTTCAGGCGTTGAACAAGGACTGTTGCCACTCTCCGTTCTAGACGATATCGAGGCTGAACTTAAGATCAGTGACAGAACGTCTGAAGTTAAAAATAAGGTTCATAGAGGTAAAATCTATTACAATAGGTACGCCTATCTCTGTAAACCTTTGTCTGTCAATTTTTACTTGAGTAGGTATCACCAATGGTACTGAAAAGGTAAAAAGATGAGAGGTAAAAATAGAGTCCAGACTCTGTAAAGTAGAGTCCAAAGTCTGTTTTATGATAACTTTGAACTTGAGGCTCACTGCCTTTTGTTGCGCGTGTGCATTGTCATAATAAATTTATGAATCAATAACTTGACTTACTGGCGAATACCACTGTGACCAAAGGTTCTTGTTTACTTGCTTTTAAAAATTCTCTAGCTATAATATATGGCTAGGGAAGAATGATATCTATACTTATTAATTTTTATTCAAGTCTCAGGTGTATAGGAATTTAATGTAATAAAAAAAAGGTTATGACATAAATTGTGATAATTACAGTAATTAAAAGGAAGACAGTTTCACCAGTTCTCGTAGCTGATTTAACCAAAAACGTTTTGGCAAAGGATGAACAGGCTGAAGTCATGAACAAGCTCCGTGCAGGTCAGTTAATTATCATACAGGATGTAACAGCAAATAATGGAATACTTAAAAAGGTAAAAACTTTTAGTACGGCAATTCATCTCCCCTAGCCAAGTTACAATCGTTTCGTTTCGATTATCTTTCGTCGATCGCCTCGTATTGGCCACGCCTCCGATTCCGACGTTCTGACGTCATCTCAACGCTCAGTCACGTGGTCAGAACTGTCATAACTTGGCTAGGCCTGCTGATATGGAGCAGCTGCTTTTGTTCGCGATTTTGAAATTAATCGCATTGTAAATTATGCTGATGATGAATACAATGATCCTTTTTCAGAATTCACATTTTTTTACAACGTATTGATGATCTTTTCGTCGTTTAATTATGATTTGAAATCACGTTTAGCGCAGTGGTTGAGCGATTGGCTGTTGCGTTGCGTATCGTTGGTTCGATCCCCACACGGGGTAAATATTTGTATGGCGTACAGATAGTGTTCCGGATCTGAGTGTCTTGTATATGCTATTCTATTCTATTCTATTCTATAATGTGAGTTTACATGTTTGTAAACGCATTCACGAAATTACGATACAATATTTGACTGGTCTACACTGTTCTTACATAATATCTATCAATATTGTAATACCAACCACTTTTTTTGAAAAGAGTAACCATGGTGTTTCCTGCCGGTTCTTCTCCATAGGAAACGACTAATTTGGAACCGTGCACTAGCTTCTGACGTTTTATAAGTGCCCATGTAGGTCTATGTGAAATAAAATATTTTTGACTTTGACTTTGACAAGGGTCGGTCATAGTGTAGTGGGCAAGGTTTAAAAAAAAAGTAATAAAAGGACAATATACAACATTACTGTTAGTATATGCGAAATCTGAATATAATTTGTTCAGAATCAGTAACTAAATGGATTTCAATAATATTTTTTCCCAATAACATTTTAAAGGTTACAAGTTGGACACCACCGACATTAAGTGCAACACAGGTCACGTTTGATCATAGCAGGCATTAAGCGCCAGCAAACAGCTGAGTGTAGATGTAGAAACAACCCCTTAGTCGCCTAGGTGGCCCGATGACTATGTACATATTTTTGCTGACGTAACAAGCTTATAACTTTTGATTTTTCATGGCAAAATTATGAAATTTTGTACCTACATTTCTTACATAAAAATACTTGACACATGTTTCGGGTTTTGCATATACTAAAACAGATGTTGTGTTGTTGTTGTTGTTGTGTTGTTGTTTTTGTTATGTTGTTGTTGACTTATGTTATTGTTTGATCTTTAGCGGTCGAAGACGGCATGCTAGACCCGGCTGTTATGGAAGAAGTTAGAAAAGACGTGAAGGCTTGTGACACTAAGGCGTTAGTTATGATGAAGGTCCGCAAAGGTAAGTCGTTAGCTAGTGCTGGATATTAATCCAATGTATAGTCGACCTTGTAAATACTATATCGAGGTCTAATGTCACTTGCACGTTTAAAAAAGTGGCACCTATACAAATACAGGTTTATTTGTAAAAGACTAACAATCTTGCAGGACTGTATTACTTATATCATAAACAACAACTTTTGTTCTACGACTTTTTAAAAAACATAATATTTTTACGAAAAAATAAACCTTCAAGATTTCGTTGTTCTATCTAACACATTTTAACTCTGTATTATGCTGTATCTACTTACGGCTCTCGCGCACTGTTCTCGTAATTATAGTAAGCAGGCTTCCAAAAATTGCCATTACACCTAGCAAGCATTCGCACCATTTCCATGTACTCGACATTAGAATATTGATACACCATCATGACGTAAAGATAATTATGTTCACACTGCCGAATTTCGCTACAAGAACACGTATAACGCAACGCAAGCTCATCAAGGTGACCGACCGACTAAAGGGTCTATCGCTAATTGTAAATTGTACTATCGCTTGCTTCGCAATTCGCATAGACTTCATAATATTTAGAACGTTCAATTTATTTTTTATTTTTTGTATGACCATCTGATGAACTAAAATATGATATGTTAAATGATGTTATGATAAATCATAACATAAATAAAAGTTGTAGGACAAAGGTGGTTGTTTATGTTGTTAGTAACATAGTTCTGAGAGGTTCATAGTGTTTTACAAATAACCTTGTTTAATAATATTTCTGGCAAGCTGTTCCAGCATATCGACTCTCCATTATATAATTAAATGGCGTAAAAACCTTTTTTGGAGAAATTTACGGTTGGATGCACTCTTACTCATGTTAAACGCTTTTTCCATCTGTGCATTTAAAAATTGAAGTTCGGGAAAAAATAGTACATTTTGATACAAGTGGAGAAAGTTTGTCATTGCGACCGAGGTGGAATTCGCACGAGTCGAAGACGAGGGTGTTATGGAGCCGAGGGCTGCGTGAGTGACAAATTTGTACGTGTATTAAACGAGTTTTTTAATACACTTACGAAGAAATAAATAAACGAGTGTTGACTGCCTGATACGATACATGTAATAACATTGTGGCGGGGAGATCACGCGCACTAGTAGTAGTAGCTCTGCACTAGTGTGGAAAACAGTCTATTGCATGCGTAAAACCGGTGGAATAAGAGTGGCTTTTCGAGTAAGTGTATTGAAAATGATTTTTACTTCACTATACCTCTTTAAAGCTATCTATCACTTGTTCGCGAAAATTTTCGTTTTTTGCTCATTGTCAAAAGTATGTTTGGAGTTATGACTTTTGTAGCGGAAAGACTCAACGTATGCGGTTGGCAATCGGGAAAATTATATTGTAATTTAATTTGAAGTAATACGTCGATTTAACACGTCATATACTTTAGTCATGCTATTGGGTTTTAATGAATTACATTACGTTATGATTGGTTTGCGCGCGATCATTAGGTAATGTCATTTATTGGAATTCTAGAGTTTCCTTCTCCTAAAACAGTGCAAGCATTATGCCGTTAACGCCACCGATTTGCGCAATACACTGTTCCAGGCCCCACTTATACAGAAACAGGTTGATACTAAACCCAGAATGCCAAACTTTTTTATGGACTTCTTTCTCTTACACCAATTCAAAACTTGTAAAGACAGTTTAGTTAACGTCACTTTTCTACAAAATCCAGTTAAACAAAGTGTCTCTCAGACTGTTTACTGACCCATAGGGGCCCAACAGAGTCGTAGCCCCCTGGGGCCCTAGAACAATGGCAAAGAAGGAACAGGAGTGGGTTTTTAGTTAGCAACAGCCCTTGCGCTCCTCCCAAGGTCGGGAGAGGGCATTTAGATGATTCTTCCACCTAAAGAAAAAGTTTCCTGACGCCTAAAATATATGGATCAATCATACGGACTATATTGAGTCCCGTCAATAACACGGCAAAAAATCAGTATTTAGTATTTTATAACTTATTCATTTTATTTATATTTCAGCGACAGCCAAAAGGCATGTGACACCCGGGACCATGGATGAAGTAATTGGTACTATAAAGAAAACAGATAATAAAAAGGAAATTATAAACAAGATACAAAAAGGTAAGTAAACGAGATAGATGAAAAAAAGCATTGAATTGATAAAAGCATAATTTTTATGTCTCTAATATTGTTTTGTCCTCTAATAATTTAATGAACCAAAGTCACCCAAAGGGCGATGGAAAGGGCTATGCTCGGAGTTTGCTTGCGAGATCACATCAGAAATGAAGATATCCGCAAGAGCTATGTCCTTGGTTAGGTTACCGACATAGCTCGAAAGCATTTAAATAGGTATAAATACTGAAAATTGGAAAGGTTGCTTATTTTCTAAATTTACAGACTACTTTATGAAGAATTTCTTATTTACATTTTTTCTTATTTTTATTTATTTATTGGTTATGTATCTAAACATAACCAATAAATAAAACGCTCAAAATTTTAATAATCTACGCGGACTTTTAATAATCTTAGTGTTCAACCGAACGGCGCGAAATCACGGGCGAACGCAGGCGTTCGCTTGGGGTTTGAGGGGTAACTGGCAATGGGCAGGGCACATTGCACGCTGAACAAATGGTTGATGGGGACGAAAGGTTCTGGAGAGGCGACCACGTACCGTAAGACACAGCGTTGGAAGACCTCCAACATGGTGAACCGATGACATGGTCAGGGTCGCGGAATTCCGATGGATGCGTGACGCACAGGACCGGTCGTTGTGGCGACGCTTGGGGGAGGCCTATGTCCAACCGTGGACGTCTTTCAGCTGATATAATGATGATGATGATGATGAATTAAATCAACTATTCATTTTGAACTTAATTTGATAAAATTTTAATAATAGGTACTCATTAATTGGTACACATTATTAAATATGTTTTTGTTAAAATGCGGATAATCCAACAGCTTACTAGATTATCCGCTTTAGATATATATCAATAAAATTATTATTATTTAATAAACATTTTATATTGTGGCCGTTAATTCCTTTATTAAAACAAAATAAAATAATGTAATGGGTGAAAGTCTAGTCAAAAACGTCTATCAGTAGCCCGATTCACGTAATGAAAAACGTAACGATATCGTAGCGATTTAGTCGTTTAGATCATTTCCGTATTCACGTCCATCAATCGAGTTTGAACGACACCGATTTTAAAGTCGTTTGGAATTCGCCGATTTAAAAAAAAAAATCTGTATTACATTATCCTGGTAGAATACTTATTAATGTAACTGGTAATACGATCGTGAATACCGCTTTTGGATAGGACTTCGATCGAACGACTATAAAACTTCAACGATACTTGGCTTGTTTGATTTTCCGTGAATCAAGCTAAAGATATTATGGACGCTTTCTCTTTGAAGCCTCTCAAATTGAATAAGACTCACCCAAATAGAGAAATTTATTATACATCCATAAGTTCACCAAATAGTCTAATAGTTATTCTTACAACTATCGACTTTAAAACTAAATTGTCATTGTCAATACTTTACTATGAGACTTTTTCGCTGAAATAGTTATTAGACACACAATACTTCGTTCCTTATTGACAATTTTTCCTCCTAATGTTATCCAATTTCTATCCAAATGACAACGTCAATTAATATACCTACAGCATTACAGCCTGGTGTGTAATTATCATTTTTATATCAATATCTATTCGTGGTGTTATAATACCTACGTACTATAAATAAATTTGCATTTTCCTTACAGGCATAAACGTTATAGACCAAAGTTTGGCGATTCACCATAACACTAATCGAGTAGTTTACATTAGCTAACTTACCAAATAGGAAAAAATGGACCGACTTTGTCTTTAGTCTTCCAAATAGCGTGTTTGACTTTAATAGTGCTAGTTCTCTTCTATAGGTAGTCTCTACAGAAGTATTAGAGATTTGTTTAAGTATTTATTAAAAACATATTTCATCACACTACATTTTTTTTTTTGCTTCAAAGTGAACACTAGATATTTATTGGTTAATTTATGGTAGTATCATAAGAGTTCTAAAAAACTAAAATTATAATTTTAGCGGTCAAGAAAGGACAGCTGCCCCAATCTGTTCTGGATGACATCCAAGCTGATGTAAAGCCTGGTGACGATAAAGAAAAAGTTATGGAAAAGGTTCGCAAAGGTAGGCTAGCTTTTAATTTTATTAAATTTAAAATAAAATCTGAAAACTTCCTAAAGACATTTGCAACTAGGGAAAAATAAATTAATTATAGAATTTATAACCTCTTGGCTAGATCTGTTTGGCTATTATTAATAGCTACGGATCTAGTCTGTAAGGCTAAATAAGAAGTAATGGTTACAAAAGTAAGTAAGTACCTAAGGCAGAAACCAGAAAATCTGATGGCAGTTTAGCCATGAAGTACCATGGTACACACAGGCAGTGGTGAAGTTCAGATAGACAGTCACTGTAATTAAGATACTGGCACTCCTGACCTGATGGTTAGACTAGAAACCAACTCCATCATAGTTGGGGTAAAATTAGGCAGACTGATTCTTCAACTGCATGTATCAGTAAGTGCGGTAACGTTTGAAAGAGTAACCGTGGCCCTTGAACACAAAGGCCAACTGAAGGACACAGGTGAGTTTCAGCTGGTAAAAGTCTGACACTCCCTCTCGTTTCACCCTATAGCGGATGATAAGTCATTTGATATTTTCACAACTCAGATACAAATATATCAGTAAGTTAAACTAGTTAAACAATTGCATACAATAATGGTAACAACGAATTTGAGGATGATGTGTTAAACCACAATATGTTATAAATAGCTTTGAAATCGGTTCATTAGCGGATAATGATCGGAAAATAACAAATTATTTCCATATCTAAACGGCTATATAGTTACAGATAAATCTCATATTTATCTAATATATCATATAATTACCTATCTCGTGACGTCATACATCATACATCATATCATAATCAAGCCCGTAATAGTTCTGACAATGGTTATGACTAACCTTAACGGCTAAATAGTTACAGATAAATTACATATTTACCTAATCTGCCATTCTATAACTGGTGATGCCATTAGATCTAGATCATAATTCATCATCAACACGACCATGACTAAAACACCAATCTAAGTATGTATTTATTTTTGACACAAAACTAATAATAATTTCTATTAATATTCGTTCAGCAATCGAAAAGAAACAAGTACCGCCAGCAGTGATGTACGACCTACTACTCTCTGGAGGTGACAAAGCCCCAATGATGAAGAAAATCCGTATTGGTATGTTGTCTTGTTTAAATATTCTAGTCTCTACTGCCTACGGATGAACGATGGATGAAGCACGAAGCTTGGTCCGAAAATATAGCAGCATCATCCACTGCCATTAACCAGTAGAAGTATAGTGCTTCAAAAGAAGGTCGTTTAAGTCAACTTGTTGCAGCGATACAATCGCAAAAGGATCATGATGCAGTCGCGATACTGTCTCTGGTTCTTCAACCATTTGATTATGTTTTTTTGCATCGTTACTCTCGTGATATATGGCAAACAACAAAACGATCGATGAGCAATGATGAATGTTCGATGCAAAATTTTGCCATGGGTGACCTCCTTATATTACCTAAAACTGTTCTAGAAAGTCCGTCTAAGCTGGTAAGTACCATCAAATCTAATTTAACCACCAAACAGCGTTGCTGCATACTGGTTTGGTGAATATGATTACCACTGTGCTGGTGTAATTTCAAATGCATGAGGCATTTATGTTCAGCTTAATGTTTGAGATGGTAATGGTCCTGTGAAACAGTTGCGTAATCAGATGAGCCATGTGCTTGATTACCATATGAAAAGCATTAAACTTAATTTCAGCCGTGAAAAAGAAGAAGCTAACTCCATCTGTCGTGGATGATATAGCTATACATGTAAATCCTGCAGAGAGAACTGAAGTCATAAAGAAACTTAGACAAGGTTAGTGATCCAAACTAATATTCACTAGTATTTTGAGGCCGTAAGTTTATATGCATGTATGTGTGTTACTCCTTCTGACTGAAATATACTGCCTTGGATGAAATTTAGCACAAAGGTAAATTAACATATCTTGGTGTAAAGTTTTTTATTTTTTTATTTCGTGTGTTTCTTTGAGTTAAATTTTGAACAATCCGCTGACGAAACTGTCTTTACATTCTTATCTTAAAAATAATATGTTATAACAAAGACACTAGCTTCGACCCACATTTTAGAAGACATTTATTAAGCAGCTGGATCCAGGTCCTTAATTCAGAAATAGGTACTTCTGGACACGGTTCTTATTGTTATTATATATCCAATTTGTGTTTCCTAATTATATTATATTGATATTTGCCTAAATATATCAAACGCGTTATTTCCTCTTCATCGTTGCCTAACAACAATAAGTTTAAATACTATCCAAAATTACGAATAGGTTTAGATATGTAAAATCATTTTATGATCAGGATAATGTTATTTACTGTTATTTATATAAAACCTCAACACTGTTCAGCAAACAGTCGCTGTTGCACAATGTTGAATTCAAATGTAGGTACACTAATATTATAAAGAGGAAAGATTTAATTATTTCGTTGGTAATGAATATACCTACTCAAAAAATAATGGACTGATTTTAAACAAAGTCTTACCATTATAATGGTTCTTTGTGGTTGCTGGGCCTCCTCTAGTATACACGACACAGCCATTGTAGACGCGGGCTTGCGGATGTCGAGTGATGGCTAGGTCGCCGTCCGGTAACTAACCTAATTGACCGGACCGAGCCTAGCCGTCATTAGCGCGTAATGATCTTACACGCTCCTTAAAGGGTTCAGCAGAGCCGATGAATTTCTGAAAAGGAAACCCGTAGGCCTAGAACGCAAAGGGCAACTGAAGGATACAGGTGTGGTTTTAATCAGTAAAAGTCTGACACGCCCTCTCGCTCTACCTAGAGAGGGAGAAAGAAGTCATTGGATGATTACCACCAATAAAAAAAATCACTGCTGTACAACTTGTAATAATAATGGACATTTCAGCGGTCGAAAAGGGAAGCTTGTCGCCGTCTACTTTGAAGATGATACGAGACATAGATGAAGCTAAACTGTCCAAAAATATGGACAATGTACTCAACGATCTCGTTTACAGCAAAGATAAGGCCGAGATCATAGAAAAGCTCCGTTTAGGTAAGTCGAGTAAATAGGTACATAAATCTAATCTTGTTACTAAGAATTTACGAGTATAAGCAATAACCATTTTAGCTTTTAATACATTCCAAAACCATATAAAAGCATTTTTGAATTGTCACGAATGGTCAAGAAACTCTTATACTTCTATAACTAAAGATACTTCAGCTATGATTTTATAAATACCTCAGCATTGGTCTATAGAACTCCAAAGGAGGTACAGCAGAACTCATTAATGGTTATGTTTCAGCGGTAGATAGCAGTCGAATTCCTGAATCTGTGATGGATGATGTAGTTAACAGCTTAAGCACTAAAGACGACAAAGAAACAACAATACTGAAAGTTCAAAAAGGTCAGTTTCCATAACTATAGATGAATAAATACCTACGTAATAGCTTTTTGGCATTCTATTACATATATTTTATATATTGTATATTCTAAGGCTATAAGTCATAGGGATTTTAAAGCATACAATATTATTATTTGCAGCTATGAGGAAGCGCCAATTACTGCCAAAATTAACAAAAATCGTAAAAGACAAAGATGGAAAAGCTAATGAGGCAATCGTCAGTCTCAGCCCTAGCGATGTTCAATTAATCAATGAAGGTAAACTTCCAAAAAATATTGTTCTATAGTTCCACTACTCTACTTTCTCTGTAAGACTCTTTAAACAGTGACTCTCTTAATGGTGATGTGTGATAATATTTTTTCTAAATATTTTCAGCTGCAAAAGAAGGAGAAATTTCACCATCGATCATTAAAATAATAAAAGAAAATGAACTATGTGATTGTCAACCAAAAAAGGAGTCTCTATTGAGCAGGTTTCTAGGAAGAAAGAAAAAGAATATAATTATTAACAAGAAAGATATAGATGCATATTTAACTGGTGCAGAAACCGACGCTCAAGTCTTAAAAAGGGTCAAAGCAGGTAATCATCTTTTTTGCCCCACCGCCGGACACAATTCTTGACATAAATTTTGAACAAATTAAAGATATAAAATCTCTTTCTACTTATGTTAGTTTAGTGATAGTTGTTTATACCACTCGGTGAACCTACCAGCGACTGTGAAAGAGCTAATATGTACAAAACATTAATCGTGACATTAATTTCAGCAATTAAAAAAGGAGAAATATCACCGTCTGTTATGAAAATGCTATTAAACAAAAATAATGCTGGTATTATATATTCCGATGAAATGGCCCGTGCCCTATTTCCTCCTGGGTTATGTAGCAAGCTAAAAAGATCAAAAAGTTTAAAAATGACAACAGAATACGAGGGTTCATCACTTAAACCCTGTAATAGTGAATGCTACACAGATACTACGTGCAACCGTAGAAAAAGTAAACTGATTCCTCAACAGAGTCCGTGCCAGCGCCAATGCTATACAGAGTGTAATATGATGTTTGATGGTATGCCAAAATATTCAATGCCACCTTTGTTTTCGTGGCCTAATCCTTGGAAAACCCAAACGATGCAACCTTGTAAGCCCCCATCGATGCAACCTTGTAAGCCCCCATCGATGCAACCTTGTAATTCTCTAGACTTACAATCTTGTGGATTGCCAGATCCACAGTCATGTGAAATACCAGATATTAAACCTTGTGAATTGTCAGACTTAGAACCTGTTGAACCTGAAAAGAAATTTTTTGAATCTACACGCATAAAACTATGCAAATGTGGAAGTAAAAAATGTATTAAAGAACTAGAAAAAATGACATTATCACAGATAAAACTAACTCCAAGTGAGGCAAAATTAATAGCTTGTGTATGTAAGAGTGATATATGTCAAAAAGAGTGTGACAAGATACTTGAAGCTATTTTAAAAGCTAAAAAAACAAAAGCAATAAAAGAGGCAAAAGAACAAATAAGAAAAGAGAAGGAGCAAATATATAAACAAAAACGAAGGGAGCGAATAGCCGCAAGAATGCAAAGACAGAAATTAAAAGAGAAATGTGATATAACCCGACAGATACTAGAAAAAAAATTGAATGAGCGTGCTTTGAATCAGGTAATAAAGGAGATCGAGTGTAGAAAGTTGTCAGACAGTAAGTTGGCAGCCGAGTCTGCCTCAGACCTTGGCATAATCAGCGAGAATGCCTTTTTTAAGTTTAGATCCTCATTGAACAGGGATAAGACTGCCTTAAAAGGTCTAGGTTACTCTGATGAAGATATGGAAATTTATGAGTCAAGAGCAAGAATAAAGCACAGAACACGTAATATGAAAATAACAAAAACAATAGCAGAGATGAGAAAAGGGAGATATTTCAGAAAGAAAGGCAGGAGAGGCGAACCACTCGCACCAAGATGTGATGAGGTATATGTACAGACGCTAAAAAAGAAACCATGTTTGTGGGTATTTGATTTGTGCCCAAATTTTTACCCTAGATGTATTTCGTTGCTTAAATTTTGGAGACAGTTTATTCATGTGATCCTTTTTATGTTAGCTTTGATTATATGGACTCCATGTTTACTTTGTTTACAAATTTTTAATTTGTGACTGTGCATGCAAAGGCAATCCTTTGTTTTCAAATATTGTATATTAAATAGAATCGTCAATTTGTTGAATAAATTGAAGTATTTTTGAAGATTTTGGTGTTTCATTAAGCTTAATATTGTTCCCTCTGCTGATTTTTGAATACAATGAGTATGCTGGTTTCCTCACGATGGTTTTCCATCACCGTTTTGATAACAGTGGTGATGAAATGAACACTAGTTAATGCTTCCGGGTGCGTTTGTACCCACAATCTACAACTTGTAAGTCGGAGCATAGGCAATCGCAGCTCTATTATATTCCTCGTATTTCATTACGAAGTGTGCGTATTTCATTACACTTCTCTGTTATAGCTCAGTAAAAATAAAAATAAAGATAGGCAGTCAAGACCCTCCGGGTGGACAGTCATTACACGTTGTTCAAACGAAAATAGTCTGTAGCTATTTAAAAACATTGCAGTGGGGAACAGTTTCACAGTAATTCTCCTAATCTCGTCATTATATAGCTCTATTATACTCATCATTATAACCCTGACTTTTTCATGTCAATTCTCACGCAATCTTTCTCTCCTTTTCTGTTTATTAATTAATTACTCTTAGTCATATAGGTAAATTTTATCCCTGCTCATCATACACCTAACCTACCAAGTCAAACGACTCTCTCTCTTTCTCTTTCTCTAAAGAAAAACATTGTATTTGTGCTAAATGACGCAATATTAAAATTAGTTTACAATCATAATCGTGGGGAAAAATATGCGTCAAATCCGCGTAATACGCGTAACGTTATGACTTTTCTAGCACTGTCATTGCATGTATACAAAGATTTGGGAAGGTGGCTTGATAACTGTGATAGATCGAAATGCAGTCGATAACAAGGATACCAAATAATATCCAATTATTTGGATATTTAGTTAGTTTGCTTAGCACGTGACATCAACCACAAAGTTAACCAGTGAGTGATTTTCCTGATTAACAAAGCCTTGAGTACAGGCGTACTCAAGGCTTTGTTAATCAGGAAAATCACTAGGGTAACCAGCCTTTCAGTATTTTACAGAATTCATTTTGGAGAGTGTGCGGAAATTGCAAGACTTGATTTCATCATCTCCTTTCTACTATCGATCAATCCGACGTACGGCTAGTATCCAACCTTATGTTGTTGAAACTTCTACAGTCTGGACTAAGCCTTTTGCTACGTCTTTTATACCGCATACATCGAACGACTGGGACAATTTATCTGCTGCGGTCTTCTCTTGAAAGAAAGAAAGAAAGAAAATTTATTTGTCAAACATGCGTTTACATAAACTGACTTAACAGACATGCAATTAATAGTGTGTAATGAGCGTTCATGTTTTGTCAATAACGGCGTACAAATGTTTTAGGTATAATAATTACATTTAATTGCATTTACATATTATAGTCATTTCAAATTTATAAATTCCATTACAAAATACACAAAATAAATAATTAATTGATGTTGAGAAATCAAGTATGTATATTATAGTCAAAAATAAATTAAATTATGTCCAGTAAATTCATAATATTATGCAGTCAAGTCAAAAATTCACATTATTAAGTTGGAATAGAAAAGTCCTTTTCAAACAAAAAAATAAAAATTGTAGTACACTTTATTAACTAAAAAACTTGTCAGTTTTTTTTTTTTTTTTGAAATGTGACAAGGGTTCTTTAACTTTTAGGCAATTTATTAAATATCATAGGAGCCATACAGAAAACACTATTGCGCATGAGGGATGTTCTCGCAGGATGAGAGCATATCCTACTGTTGTCCTACCTTGTGATTATAATTTAGATCTCTTCAAAGCTGGAGGGAATAGGCTCCTAATAAACGATTGCACTGCTATCAACGATTGCATCACTGCTTACTATCCGGTGGGATCACAGTCAAGCACTGGTTTATTTCAATAAAAAATATTCGTGAATTTCGTGTATTACTTAAGTTATGTAATACACGAGATTCACCGTTTTTTTTTTTTTTATATAGGGTTATGTAACATAACCCTTTATAAGCCAAGTGAACTCCGAACACAGAAGCAATGTTAGCAATTTGGTTACATACATACAAAAAATTGAACTGAGTACAAAAAAGTTGAGAGGTGTCAAGGGACACCCGGATGGAACGAAGTAGAATCCTTATGAGATGCACTGTGGCTATAAGTTATTTAAATTGGTCTGAGGGGTACTTTTTAGTGGTGGTACCATAAGTACCTAAAAAGTGTAAAATAAAAACCGTTTTTACAAAATAAAAAGATATATATATAAATGTACTCTGTCTGTCTATTCTTTCATACACGTCATAAGAGAGAGAGAGAGAGAGACAGACAGAGAAAAATGCGCACGCCGCACGACTTACAATAGCTTACAATAGCAAAAAGTGTCGTTACAACTTTTCGTGAGAATTTTTTCCGTCTAGCCCCCTTTCACAACGCGCGATAAGGAACTTCGTTCCAAAACTTTTTCAAACATTAATGGGCCAACATTTTTTGAATAACCGATACAGGTGAATTGCTGACCACCTATCTATTTATAGGGTTATTTGGAAAACCTTGCATGACTGTATTACTAACATCTTAAACAATAACTTTTGTTCTATGACTTTTTACAAAACATTTACCAAAAACAACAAGATTTCGTTGTTCTATCTAACACATTTCAACTCTGTATTTTGTTGTATCTACTTATGACTCCCGCGCACTGTTCTCGTAATAATAGTAAGCAGGCTTCCGAAACATTGTAATTATACCTAGCAAGCACTCGCACCATTTCCGTGTAACTACTCGATATTAGAATATTGATACAGCCAAAGATCCGCCCAGCCGAATTTCGTTACAAGAACACGGTATGACGCGACGCAAGCGCCCTAGTGTGACTGACTGACTAGTGAGGGTCGAATGTAAATAGGTCAAGTTCATGTTCAGCTACCCTCCATTATTGTACAATAATGGAGGGTAGCTGAACATGAACTGTACGTGTGTACGTGTGTGTGTGTGAACAGCGATAGTACCTATCGCTTGCTTTGCATAGACTTCGTAACATTTAGAACGTTCAATTTAAATATGTTTATTATTGTATGAAAATCTGATGAACCAAAATATTATTAAAAGTCATAGAACAAAAGTAAGTTGTTGTTTATGATGTTCTTAACTAGTGGTCAAAAGGTCACTAGTATCTTACAAATAACCGTGTATATATTAACGGAAAATTGTTAAGACCGTAAGAGTGTAAAACATCGCGAGAAATTGTGAACATTATTTTCTATATATTACACGGTTTTGTTGGAAACTAATGAATTTGGATGTGATTTGTCGTATACAAAACAATTTTTTCGTAATTTATCAAGAAATCTATTAAAGATTTATTACAATCATACGAAGTCTGCAATTTTAACACGCTTATATTAGCTTCACCTGTACATTTGTAACCAACGCCTTTGAGCTCGATTTTGACCAACTTTGGGCGATCAGATTTTCTTCAAACTTTGCACACCCAGCAAAGACTAATGACAATATAATAATCCGTTTTTTTTAGTGAAAAATAAAAATATAGTTAAAAAAAAAAACTAAAAAAAGACACGCTTTCATAGCATATCAAACTAAAAGGTGTAAAATAATTATCAATATAGGTAGAAAATAATAATAATGAACGGAAAATATTAATATCATTGTGAAAAAAGCGTGTGGTGCTCGATTTACGCCAAAATGGCACATAGTTTGATATGCTATGAAAGCGTGTCTTTTCTTAGTTTTTTTTTAACTATATGTTTATTTCGAACATAATATATAAAAGAATAAACTTGACTGACATATCAACACACAGCCGAAACTACAAGGCCTAGGAGCGTGAAATTTTGCAAAGGGTTTTCTTTTAAACGGTACTAAGTGAGGATTATTTGAATAATCTTATCTTATACTCGTCTACCTACGTAATATAATACAAACTTTGAACCAACGTTTCTCCCCGATGTTTACCCCCATCGGGGAGAAACGTTGGTCCAAAGTTTGCATGGAGAAACCTATTTTCTTGCGGGGGAAGCCGTTAGCGGAATCTAGTTCAGTTCAGTTGCCGCCAAGAAGGGCCAAGTGATAAAATTGTGCATGGAAATAGTTAGTGCGTTTCTTATAATATGGCCATGTTTCCGCCTCTACAAAACGTGACATAAAATATGCCAGTTCTGACATGTTCATTTTAGTCAGTCGTTGTAATGTGCTAAGCAGATCTAAGGGAAAATACCTTTATTCTTAGAATTAGATATGTATTTTAATGTGACCTGGAGAAATTAATTTTGTGTCTACTGACTGCAGTGCGGTCATATCTCATAAACTACAGATTTGTAGTCAATATGCATCATCTATTAATACTTTCAAAGTTTTAATTTAAATTGGTATGTTTATGCCTACGAGTACACTATTTTATTGATTTCTAATTATAACATTGCACTAAGTATAGAGAATCATAAGCCGATGTATTCTTTCAGAATAATCATACTTTTTCACCAATGATTGAATGTGGAGGAGAACAATACATTTACTTTAACTTATTAACACTTATAATAGAGTTTATGTTATACAACACCAACTACGTAACGCCTGGATTCCCTGAAAGTGTCCCTGTAGGCACAGGTGTTTTAAAAAAAATCCTTTCGCCATTTTATGCATAACCGGAGCTTTCTTTCTTTGATAAAGTTCATACTAAATTCAAGAGTTAGAAGTGCATAAGTAATGGAGTTCATATAAGAGAATAAACTTCACGTGAAGCCTATGGTTGCTCAAATTATTTATATATGTAATCAATATAAATAATAAACATGCCTAAGAACCGCAGACAATTTACAGCGTGCAGGCAAATAACATCAAGTAACAATTACTGTAAATCAATCGACCAAAGGAGGACAATACCCTTAGAACGAAAGTCTACAAGTATGTTAAGCGTCAAAAACTCCAAAGAAGCAAAAGCAAGTTCGTTACGACGCAAGGATTTAAAATCTTCGACATATTTGACCAACTCTTATAATGAAGGTAATAAACTCATTCCTTTAAAATCGTGTCTATCATCTCAAGGGCAGAATGAAAAAACAAAAATGAAGGTTAAGTTTAATCTCAAAAATAGTGATGGCCAATCTCGATATGCAACCCTTACAAGTTCTGCACATGATATAAATGAGAACATGAGGAACAGAAACGAATTCATAAAAACTCACCAGCAAAATGCGATACTACACAACCGCAACACCAGATTTCGTGGAAGAGGAATGGATGGTGACAATGAATATAAAGAAATCGATTCTAAGTCAAAAAGACCATATGAGAAAACTGAATTCAACAATCAAATTAATAGGTCATTATTGAAAACAACTCTTGCAAACAAGATAAGGAATATGATAGTAGAAAAGTCTAAACAGCTATCAGATACAAGTATTAGACAAAGACATGTACGAAAATCTATTAAATTAAGAGCTTTCAATAGCTATTCGTCTATAAATTACGATAAGTTTAAGGAAAGATTAAATAAGATTGAAATGAAAAACCAGGCACCGAATAATATTCACATAAATAAAAATATTTCGAGCCCTAATAATTCACTGAATGAGAAATTTAAATTACCCCGAATTAATAATAATATAAGACGAACCACAAATTATGATAAATTTGAAATGATCCAAGGAAATAAACACATACCAATAAATCACTCTAATTTCTCTGATAACGTAAATAATAATATTAAACTCAATAACTACATAGGTAATCCACCTCACAGTCTTTGTTGTCAATGTGTAAATAGTAACATGGACACCCGTCTTCCAGCTGTAGTTTATCAAGATAATTGTGTTATAAATGGAAACTTTAAATTATGGAAAAATTTGAATAAAAAGAGACGCGTATTAAACGTAAGAATGAGAAGGAAAAATCCTGACGATAACGATAAACACTTTTCCGATACGCAAAGCGCTAAAACTGCTAATAAAACTTATAGCATATTAAACTCATCTAAAGCAAACAAATATTGTTTTAGAAATCCTTTGAATTTCTTAGCGACCTGTAAATCAACGGGAAATAAAAACAAACAAGAACACAAAGTTGGACAAGTCTCAACTTGTAAAGTATTTAAAGAAATTTTTAAAGCCCCGGTGAAAGAATATAAATCCACTATAATAGACAAATCTTCCAAAAATGAAATTTCAGATAGACTGGAAGAAACATTTGAAAATAATGCTTCCAAATATAAACATTGTCAGTTTAATAAAGTCCAAATCAGTCTGAACTGTTCCACGTGTTTGGAAAAACTGCAAGAGAAAAAGGTAAGAGAATTAAAATTGTGGAATAATCGTTTAGACACTTCCATTTCAAAAGCAGAAATGTTTAAAAATAACATAAAGAAAAACAGTAAGCATACCAGGGGTCAAAAATGTTCGTCTCCTAACGATAAATTACACTCAAACATTCCAATCAACAAAGAACAATCTAGTATCAGAAATGATGGTAAAACTATTGACCGCAATCAAAAGACAGAAAATATTATATTAGAAAAACCACCAACCATGAATAAAGAACAGAAAACAAAAAATAATGTAAATCTGGAAGGGGCAAACAACACCATCAATAGTTCTAAGAGTATAATAATTAAAGCATGGTCAAAAGTTTTAAAGGAACTATCATTTCCTTTTAAAATAAACTATAATACACATTCTGTGAAGCATGAGAACAAATCAAAATCAAAAGGCCTAAGAAAAAAAATATCTGAAATTTCAAAACAAATTGATAGTCTCAGCAAAAGTTGTACCAAGATACATGACCGTCTGTTAAATGAATCACCTAAAATATCATTAGGCAAAGAAAATTCAATAGATAAACTTGGTAAATCAGCATTTAAATGTAAAAATAACAACTATGTAAGAATACATATGATTGATGATCATAAGCCAAAGAAATTAATTAACAAACAGATGTCCAGTGGAAACACTAATAACAGAAACAAAACATTGGATAGCAAACAACTAAATCGTAAGAAAAAAATATTAGCAGAAGTAGAATTAAAGAAATTGAATTATAAAATTGGAAATAGTAACAACCAAACAATAGCCCATAAAATTAACAAACAACGGTCAAACTTGATTACTAACGAAAAACGACATAAAGAAATAACTATGAAGAAAAAAAACCTTAAAAAAACAAAGAACCGAAAAAATAAGCTACATTTCACACTTAACAAAGTTGCAAAGAAAAAGACAAGATACTTTGAGAACCAGAGTATTCCACATAAAACCAGGAGACTACTGTCAAACTTATTATTGAATCAGAAGCTATGCAATGAACTTGTAAAATTACCTAATAAAGTTTTAAAACATCAATATCCAGATAAACTTGGAGGAGATGTACAAATTTACAATGTTGAAATCTTTTCAATTAACAATGAAGCAAGAAAATCAGGCTTCCAACCATTTTTTTATAAGAAATGGTGGTCAAAATGTGCAGAGAAATTTAAAAACACATATAAACGGCATGATAAATATTTTTCTAAGGTTATTTCACTAAAACGCAAGTTTTTAAAGGGACTTATGTCAGAAATAAATATTTCAAATACAAATAAAAACAATCTGCATTATAATAGCGGTTCTATGACTGTATTTAAAAAGCAAACTCCAAAATTGATCCATAAAATGAAATTAACACAGGAGCAGTATGTTGCTGAAAATAAGGAATTAATTGTAAAACGTGCATCCTTAACAAAAAAAGAACATATTTTACAAGATCAAAATAATATAATAGAAAAATGTAAAAATGCACGTTCTGAATGCAAATATTTTCAAAAACATAACCGAGATACATGTTCCTCTCTAAGTAACAGAAAACTAACTGAATGCAAACCGATTAAATTCTTTCGAAAACCGAATAGCTTTACTAATCTTTTGGATCTTGATGTGTTATCACTTAAAATCCAACCACAAAGTAGAAAAGTATGTCAATCGTCAATAAAAAAAGACAAAAAATACACCAAATCGCACTTAATTATTTCAGAAAAGAAATTATCTAACAGAAAATCGTCAAAATTGATTGCGCCATGTAAGTATGTACAAAATAAGCATGTTAATAATAGAAAACAAGTGGAATGCATGTGTCCTCAAAAAAAATTCAAATCTGAGCATTTGTTTGATCATTATGGTGAAAGGAAATTTTTAAATAATCGCCAACCTAAGAAATATAAACATTCTTTTATTCGCAAATGTAAACAAACACAATCGGAATCTTTAAAAACTAACAGTTATTCTGTATGTAAAATAGCATGTGCTGACTATGAAACTATTTTTAATAAATGTGGGTATATTCATAAACAGAAAAATGATTGTATGTGTTTTAATATTCACGGAGTCGATCTTATTTGTTTTGGTGATCCTATAAATCAAAGTTACAAAAAAACAAAATCAATTAGTAACCACCATTTGGTAAAAATTAAACCAAACATTTGTTGTGGACGTAAAAAACTAAATCCTGAATCTGTACGTAATACCGACCAACAAACTGAAGGTACGAGTACCTCACATTTTAATGAAAATAAGCAAGACATCGCTTATGAATCTACAAAACAACTTCCTAATTACCCAGATCGTTTACGCAAACAACGGACTAACAGCAATCAAAACGTTAGCTGTAATTGTAAAAAACCGTTTACACATGATGTAGGGTGTTTAATCAAGCGACTATCCGACAGTGAACAACGTGATTATGAAACAAACCAACTAGACAAAGGTATACATTACGATTATATAAATGAAGATAACCAAAATATTAATAAATGTAAAAGACTAAATCTGGAACGTGTTTGTTTAAGCAAGCAGCGGATTAAATATACAAATAGCTCAAATATCGATAATAAGGAAATAAAAGTTGATTGTATAAATTGTAACGAATTGTCTGTTGTAGATTTTGAACATGAATGCTTAACTGATCAACGGATCAAAAGTCTAAGTAACTATCAGAATGACAATAAACCAAACAAAAGTTTAGAATGTAAAAAACTACTTTCTGAATCAGCAGAATGTTCTACCAAGCCACAAACTGACAGTAAAAATATAATCAGAGATGAATGTATAAATCTACATCCTGAGTGTATATGTCTAAGCAAACAGCAGATTAGAAATACAATTAACCCAGATTGTAATCAAAATAAACAAAATATTTGTTGTTTTTGTAGAAAAGATTATCCTAAATGTATATGTATTATTAATGAACGAAACCGAGGTAGAAGTCACTATCGTCTAAATAAAAACAAACAAAGAATTTGCCGTTTTTGTAACGAAACATATCCAAGATGTGTATGTTTTATCAATCAACGGAACAGGGGTAGAAGCTACCATCAACTAAATGAAAATAAACAAAGAACCTGTAAATTTTGTAAAAGAAGTTATCCTGAATGTGTCTGTTATTTCAATCAACGGAATGGAAGTAGAAGTTACTATCGTTTAAATGAAAACAAACAAAGAATTTGCCGTTTTTGTAACGAAACATATCCAAGATGTATATGTTTTATCAATCAACGGAATAGGGATAGAAGCTACCATCAACTAAATGAAAATAAACAAATAACCTGTAGATTTTGTAAAAGAAGTTATCCTGAATGTGTCTGTTATTTCAATCAACGGAATGGAAGTAGAAGTTACTATCGTTTAAATGAAAACAAACAAAGAATTTGTCGTTTTTGTAACAAAACATACCCGAAATGTATATGTTTTATCAATCAACGGAACAGAGGTAGAAGTTACTATCAACTAAATCAAAATAAACAAGTAACCTGTAGATTTTGTAAAAAAGGATATCCTAAATGTGTTTGTTATATCAATCAACGGATCCATTCCGTTAAAAACGAAAATAAACAAAACAAAAGTTCTCAATGTAAACTGGACCAGCGGAGTAAAGCTAAAACTTCTTGTAACTCACATCTGCGTAACAGTATAAGAAAACAATATGGTGCATGCAAATACTTCTACACACAAAACGGCGGTAAATATTTATTTAATACCTGCAAAAAGAAACGGTATACGCTTTTCGGAAAAAGAAAGAAGCGTAGCTTATTTAGGAATATCAAATTTATCACAAAACGTGTAGACAGGTTAGATGCCAAGATTCATATCCACGAAAAACCACCATTTTTATTCATTTACAACATGCTCCCACACTCCACTCCACGTATTTTGGATTTCACTACTTTTGTTAAACGAGCTTCTCGCCTCGGCATACGTTTTCTGGCATATTTGACTTGGATTCCTTGGATTATAGGGTTATTTATGTTAAAGTACCTTTTCTGCTCATGATACAATAAAGTATGTGACCACGAAGATACTGGTTAATATTGTATGCTTTGCGATTACGTCACATAAATTTAGAAGATTTGAAGACACGGCTTGCAGCTCTAATATACACACAGCTTAGAATTTGTGTAATAACTTTGTTGATTGTATTTACTGGGTAATAAGCCACTTTCAGCCGCAAAATTGCTCAGTCAAAACGGCGTATACCTAGGTTATAATGTTTTACAGTTACGTAGGTACTAATAATATAATTATATGCTGTTCGTAAGTGACTGAGAATGGCTGGGCAGTTTTGGAAAACGTTTGCTGTAAATGAAGGGTTTTGAAAGGAAAATACGAAAATTTAGTTAACACTGGAAGCGCTTTTTTGGTGGAATTTTTAAATGAGCTCCGTAAACAGTACAACAACTCTCAGTTCAGTTTGTTATAAAATACAAAAACAAAATGCTCGTAAATGTGAGAAAATGTATTGAATCGAGTTAATAAAATTAAATATGGTGATTATATTTCCGTTTTATTTACAGAAATAATTTTCCCACGAAGGTTGACAATTATCCCAAGGGAAGACCTCGGGATACTCCAAATAGTTGGCTACGGTTAGGACAAAGGAGAGGCTGCTTAAAGTTCCAGAAACCCGCACGAATCTATTAAAAATCGCACCATCTGGCAGTAGAGATGCTTAATAGCATCTCTCTCCCAAGAAATACCTTTTCGTATTCATGGATGGCATTCCAGAGCATATCACTGTGTTCTATGTAACTAGTATCGGTTCTCCGAGGCGTTAATTGAGACTGGCTATCTTCTTCTTCTTCTTCTTCGGCAATGCTGTCCGCTGACGCTGTCATTAGTTCCCTATCAGGGCACGTGACGTTGGATTTCAAAGGTTTGGGATTTGGTCTGCGGAGAGGCGCCGCACAAACTCTAAAAATCGGAGCCGTCCCCCACCTGGGGAGATTAGCTTTACTGCGCCCAACCTGGTTGCGGAATCTACTTAAAGTTTTTCAGGTTGGCTAAACGAACGTGACTGTATGTGATCGGTTTGTATGTGACGTCTCTGAGTGTAGCTATTCTGTGATTACTCTTAACTTGGGTTTAAGCCTGTAAAAACAATGTGTGATTAAATCAAACAATAATTTGACGGCACCGTTGGTGCAGTGGTTGAGCAATTATCTGCTACGCTGCGGGTTCGATCCCCGCACAGAACAAATATTTCTGTAGGGCCTACAGATACTGTGTTTTGTGTCTGGGTATCTTGTATGTGTGAGTTTACATGTTTGTGATCGCAACCACGATACGGGAGTAATTCTTAGTGAAACACATTTTTTGTGTATGTGTGCTAGCTTTAGCTGGGTCGCTGAATAAAAGATATGACCAGCTACAAAATAATTTCTGTGCGGAACGCTCGGAGGACACGGTTGAGCACACAGTGAAGGTGTGTCCCACTTGGGCAGAGTATCGCCGTGCCCACGCTGGGCCTTGGTACAGACCATGGTCCGGAGCGAGGAGGAGGCCGACCACATCAAGCAACACAGCGCCCCAGGCGCCGCCGGAATTCCAATCCCAATTTCTGGCCACCGTAGGCGCGGGCTTGCGGACTGCGAGCAATGGGTAACTCGCTGTTCGACCGTCCGGTAACTGAACTGTCCGGACCGAGCCTAATAAGTAGTCAACGGCGCGCACTGTTCTCGCACGCCTCAAGGAGTTGTCAGCATCAGCTGAGGCCCAGCTGGGTCGAAGCCTACTGGGGTCAGGGTTGGCTCCGAAAGGCAACTCAAACCCGGTATGAAAGGCAAGAAGGAACGGGGTGGGTTTTTAAGTTAGTAAAAGTCTGACGCTATCTCCCGCTCCGCCCATGGGCGGGGGATGTCATTTGGATGATCTTTACCTACCAAAAAAAAAGCAAAAAAATAATTTGGGATTTCAAAAGAATCGTTGAATACCGAACAATTAACATGAACAAAAAATAAAAACTAAAACTTTATTTTTCGAAAGTTTTAACAACACTACTGCGTGCACGTTACACAGCATATGAAACCACGGCACAGTTCACAACACAAAATACAAGGCGTCCAAACTACTACAGCCAAACAGAACAAAAACAATTGACAGATCTTGATGAAATTCATCCTCAAGCTCAAACAGCGAGGGTAAAAGTCTGGACATACGTGGTACACCCATAAACATGGAGTCTTTCGCATGGTCACCAGCAGTATATCCCGGCATCCATGTACAGCTTTCATTCGTCTTTTTCGAATTCGTTGCTGTCTTCTTCTTGTTTGGGCTTCAATTATTTTTCTCTCTGCTTTAGTTTCCCCTTTACTTGCAAAGGCTTGAACACAGGGTGACTCTTTTAACTCGTCCGTAATAATAGTCATAGTTTGGGAGCCTTTAATTGATCTACTCATATAAAACTTCTGGCGTCTCCATTTGTCTGATATCCATTTCTTCACTTGCTCGAAAGTACGTTTTGGATTTCTTATATGTCGTCGAGCTTTTCTATAAGTCACTTTGGGTTCTGTAATTGTGTTAAATACTAGCCAAAAAACGCAATGTACAATACCAAATCCCATATTGAAAATTCCTCGTATAAAATCAGCAAGACAACTGGTATCACCTGCTTCATCCTGTTTGCTCAATGCTTCCATTTCTTTCTGTTCTTCCTTCAGTCGTTTCTTTCTTTTCTTTTCTTCTATTTTTCGTTTTTTAAGTTGTTCTTTTTTTCGCTGCTTGTTTTCTGTAGCGTATTGTTCGTCTTCGTCTTTACCTTTCTGTGCTTTTCGTTTCTTCATCTCTTTTGCACATCCGCATATACTGAGCACACTAGATTTACTAGATTTACTAGATTTACTAGGTTTACTGGATTTACTGGATTTTGATTTGACAGAAACTAATGCAGGCTGTGCACGAGGACTTTTTCCGAATGGTAAATTCAATCCACTCCTTCTATGATAGTTGGTCTTCTGTGGCTGAAAACCGGACAACGGACAACTCGTTTTCTTTGTGGCTTCCGATCCATCCCAGATTTCAGACGTTCTTTTGAGTCGATCACATATAAAAGTAAACATAGATTTTATTTTATTTAATTCTTGTCTATCAAAGGGTTTATTTTTTGTATTTCTTTTCATTCTATACTTAGAAGTTTTACTACCTACTTTATTGAATACCTTTGTTGGCCAATAGTTCAAAAGATCAACTGGATGTTCAGTGTCGTCATCTACACATGTAGCCCGAGAACATTCTGTAATCTCTTCCGGTTTTTTTTGCACACATTTGCATTTGAATAAGTTTTTCTTTTCACATCTAGCTGCTGCACATATACCACCAGGACACACTTCAGCATCTATGTCTATAATTTTCTGACCGATTTCTTCAGGATTCAGAACGCATAATGTTTTGGCATCTAACTGTACTTCAAACTGAGGTCCTGTCATTCTAGCCGATCGAATACACTTTTTAGAGCATTTATTATGTCTTTTTTTAATAACGTTACTACCGCAAGTTCGATCAGTGCATTCTTCCTCAACTTCTTTTAAATCATTTTCTTTAATATGTGGACATTTACAGTTAAAATTAATTTTCTTATCTCGAATCATTTTTTGGCAAATCTTTCCTTTACATACATTTTCAGAAAGGTATTGTTCGAATCGAGTGTTACGTGAAGGACAAACAAACGTTGCTTTCTTCTTATAGTTCGGAGTTATTGCTGTCGGTTTATTTCTTATAATATCTGGGTTTAACACACGTTTATCGGTAGCATCGACTTTTATTTCAAATAATGGATCTCTTCTTTGATTACCAGCATTTTTTGGACTTATTTTAAAACACTTGTATATATCTATATTTTCAGGTTTATTTCTTTTTATTTTGGAAGGGCAAATACAAATTGGTTTCTCTTTATTATTTTGATTTATATCTGCCTTTTTGTTTTCAATTTCATTTAAATTTACTACACATCTACCGAAAGGGTCGACACCTATTTTGATAATTGCTTCTTCTGTTTGGTTACCAGCATTTATATTCTGAGGTTTCTTGCTTTTAGCTATACAAGGACCACAACAAGTTCGTTTCTCTTTATACTTTTGCCTTAAATCTGTCTGTAGGTTTTTTATTTTATCTAAGTTTAAACATTTTTTGAGTACATCAACATCTATTTGTATTAATTGATCTCCTCTTTGATCTCCAGAACTTTTTGGAATTATATCGATAAATTCACGTGTATTTACTTGCTTGGTTTTCTTATTTTTTAGTTTACAAGGACCCATACAAGTTTGTTTCACTCTTTGCGTTGGCTTTGGATCTGCCTCTTTGTTTCTTATTTTATCTGGGTATAAACTCTTTTCGATAACTAATTCTGTTTTTGTTAATTGATTTCGTCTTTGATCACCAGCCTTTTTTGGACTTATTTTAAAACACTTGTATATATCTATATTTTTGGGTTTATTTCTTATTATTTTAGAAGGGCAAATACAAATTGGTTTCTCTTTATTATTTTGATTTAGATCTGCCTGTTTGTTTTCATTTAAATTTACTACACATCTACCGAAAGGATCGACACCTATTTTGATAATTGCTTCTTCTGTTTGGTCACCAGCATTTTTTGTGATTTTCTTATCTGTTTTCTTGAATAACTTCTTGTTTTTTCTTTTAGAATGTGCTTTTTCCTTATACTTCTGATTATCAGTAGCACCAACTTTTTTTTTTGGAATTGTGTTAATTCGTTCGTGAATTTTTGTTTTCTGAGGTGACTTCTTATTTAAGTTATTTAAGAAAAACTTTTTTCGGCAAACTTGCTCGCAGCTGTTTTCTGTTTTATCAATAATTGCGACATTAATACCTTTTTTACAAACATCAAGTTTGATATATATTGGTTTATGACGTGTTGATCTCTTTTTTGACATAATTTTTTTTGAATTACTACACAAACACGTTATTAAACTCTTAATTTTTTTAACGTCTATCAAACTTTTACTTCGTGCTTCATTATTCGTTGGAACAACATAAGTGTTAGCTGTGTATACAACTGGATTTTCCTTATATTTACCAAAAAAATGAGTATTTTTTTTATTAAAAGCCTCGACACAAATACCCTTTGCGCAAACATCTCCTCCTTTATATTCTTTTAGAGGGCTTCGGTTTCGGGTTTCGTTTTTCTTAGGATTTTTTTGTTCACGTTCGCATTCCAATACTATTGTGTGACATTTATTATTATCAGAAGTATCTACTTCATCTTGTTGTTTTACTTTCCGAGGACATATACAAATGATTCTTCTTCGCCGCCTACGTTTTCCAAGCCATTTACTAGATGTTTTAGGTAGCACATTTTTACTTTCTACATCAGTATCCAAATTCTGTTTCTGTCTGTAAATATCGATTTTATAATCGTTACGTTTACGTTTTTTTAACCATTCACAAGATTTTTTAGGTGGTATATTCTTACAAATTTCAATTTTAGTGCCTATTTCACCAGCATCACGCTTTGCTTTGTGTTGTGTATAAATATTCTTGTTCTTAAAAAATTCCGTACTCTTATTCTTTTTTTGGAAATCTGTATCAGTTTGTACCACTGTGTCAATATGAATTATTTTTCCTATGCATGAACATTTCGATTTTTTCTTTTTTTTGATGTTAGCGGACGATTTTTTATTATTTAGTGCGTTTTCTTCTTTACCATATAAACTGTGACAATAATTCAGCAAGATGCATTTGAATGATTCCTTTTGTTTGGTTGCATTGGAATCTCCCTTCATGTTAACCAAAACATGAGGTTCTTCTCTTTTTTCATTTATTCTGCCTTCAGGATGAGTAAGATAATGTTTGTGTAAAGGTTCTGAAATTGGTATTCCACAACATGTATCATTTTGACAAATTAAATGATTTTTTACGTATTTTTCTTCTTTTACTCCAGTATGTTGTTGGAACGTAACATCCCCGAGTATTTTTCTTTTGCGGTGTCCCATTTTTCACAATAACTAAAAATTTCTCTTCTCACCCAAGGCAATAGAATGCAATGTTTACATATTTATTTACGTATTCATTTTTTTATCTACTTACATTAAATTTTGATCTTTATTTAGGTACTTACGTTGTTAATTATTTATTTTTGCTTACATATTTAGTCATGTCAAATTACACTAACGAAAATAATTTGATTGATTAATGTCAGATAGACTCCGTCTAATGAAAACGTGACCTGAGAAAAGGAGGTTAAAACTAAAAATTTTGAATGTGGTATTATTAAAATAGTAGGAGAAAAAAAAATTGATACTTGAGTGTTTTTTGTATTTATGACAATTGTATAATAGCTGTATAAGAACTTAAATTCTGGGCAAAAACGTGTGTGTACACTTAATTATTGATTGGTGTATGGTAAAGGTCAATAACACACAAAATGTTAGTTATTATTCTAAATTTATTGTATGTGTTCTCTCAAATGCCGCTATATAATATTTAAATAATATTCTTTATTTACCATTTGACCTTCTGGAAAGAATACCAAGTGCACAACACCGTGATAGTCAAATAAAATAGTCAAGATGATTTCAACTTCATCACGTCTTGCCAACACTAATAATGTGTTTTAAGATTGTTGGGTTGGAATCGATTCGTTTTAGCATAGAGAAAATTCAGATCTTTTGGGATTAGTCAAGTGGGAACATGTTTCAAACTCCAGTGATTGATCCAAATGATACGGATCTATCTACTCGTGAGACACAGAAAGTTCAGCAGCTATCCCTCTCATACTTGAACTAAAATTTCAGTCACTGTTTCTTCTACTTTCTCGATTTTAACTTCAGTTGAAGACATTGATGCACTACCAGATAGAGTGAGGCAAATCTTTCATTACATCTCGACCACTTCTGAACGCATTCTACCACTCATTAGCATGTGTTTTTGATGAAGTCGATTCACTAAAAGCCTTCTTTGTTCGATGTTTTAGTCAATTATGAAATTCGCAATGTCAGATTATCTAAAAATATAAGAAAAAATATCATTATATCGTAAACTGGCTGACCCCGGCGTACTTCGTACCGCCTAAAAGCCAATAAATCAACCATGGATATAAAAAGCGCACTTCACACGACTGCAATGCTGATACAGTATGTCTTTACATACAACGTTCACAGCTTTTTAAGGTTCACCTCAAAAGGAAAAAATGTAAATCTGCCTGTCTGTCTGCCTGATGAAATTAGCTGTGAAAAAAGTTAAACTTCTAAGTTAACGAATAAAAAGATACGGACGTTTATGTCGCCAAAAACGTACATTTTGATACTCTCAAAGGAATCCAAAATTCATAGGGTACATCCCATTGACCCAGAATCCTAAAATTTGGCACAAAGCAAGGTCCGTTTTTTCCTAATGAATTACGAATGCCTAAAAAATAATACCTAGAAACATTTTATATGAGAAATGCAATGACAGCGACTTGCATTTTAAATCTGTGATATCTTCAAAAATATTCGTTTAAATTACATGTTGTAAGGGCCATGTTGATCTATATTAAATTCACAATGTATTTAAGATACTTATTTAGTTAAGGATAAATGCTGTATTGCTTAAAATCGCTTCGTAATTAAGCCATTATTTCTCGTAAAAACTAAAGGGTAAAAAATGATTATTGTACGTTATCTCTAAGAGATAATTGTATACCATCGCGGTCTTTTTGTAGAGCTTTTTAAGGTGTACAAGATAAGTTGGCGCGTGGCCGAAATTGGAAACTAATCGATCATTTTCCAAAGTTAGACCCATTTGTCAAATAATTTTTCACTCGTATGTAGGTAAGTACGTATGTGTCGCGTAAAACTACTAGACGGATGAACTTAATGATAAACATTGCAATAATATAGTCTATAAACATCAGTTTGCAGTTTCATCACGTGAGCAAATTCAACCAGTAGTAATTTTTATTAGAGGGTGGTACCGCTGGAAGAAGTTAGTCTAACAAAAAAAAAATAAAAAGTATCAAGATGTCTGACCATAATGACGTAACAGTCGCACTATAATGACGTAACAATGTTGTCAAGATAACAAAAATGATATTTATCTACAGCAGTGCAGCGCCCTGTGTATATCCGTCTATACATAATTATAATAAATCTGTATAAGTTCTTAGTTGTGCGCGCGTCACGTAAAATATTCGAAATAGATGTAAATCCCACAATTATTTATGTATTTATACTTTAATTGATCTGTCTATTGTAACTATATACATTCTCTTTACAAAATCCTCCGTCGTTAATAGATTTATTTTCCAAAAGAATAAAGCACTAGAGCCCTCGCACGATAACCAAAATAGGTGGGCAATCTAACTAATCTATTTTCCCCTCATAATAATATATCATATCACTGCACATAAATTAACCTTGCGGACAGTGAGCAATGGGTAGCTCGCTGTCCGGCCGTCTGGTAACTATCCGGACCAAGCCCAAGTCGTCGACGGCGCGCACTGTTTGCGCGCGCCTCAAGGAGTTGTCAGAAACAGCAGAGACCCAGCCGAGTCGAAGCCTACTGGGGCCAGGGTTATCCGAAAGGGAGCTCGAGCCCCGGCATGAAGGCTAGAAAGACCAGGGTGGGTCGTTTAGCCAGTAAGAGTCTGACACTATCTCCCACTTCGCCCAAGAGCGGGGGTTGTCATTGGATGATTTTTCCCACCATAAAAAAAGCCTTCCTATGGATTCTGAATCTGCTATGTACGACAATACCCCCGCCCGCTTTATCTCGGACTCTGTTTATACTTCTCTGAATAACTCCAGCGTCCGACAGATGGAAACCGACTCTGTGTACAATATTTCAACCGGCAGAAACCAACTTGTGCTCTAAATAATACTCAAATGAGATGACATTTTTTGAAAGTTACGCCGACTACTACCTAAAGGTCATTGGACTCGCTCAGCTGACGTTTTCTTAATATATAGTGTTTCACGTACCGGATCGACCCTCCACGAGATTAAAACGATTAAAATTTAGCGGTGTATTTATTTGTCATTATAACATATTCATAATAGCAATCGCATAGTAGGTACGGATAGGAAAAATTGGATTTAAATAGCTATGTTTAAAATATGACCCGGAAAAGTATCTACTTAACATATTGTGATTAACATTATGGGAATTGCCGCACACACCATTTAAGGAAGAATACCATAATATATTATGTTTAAATACTAGTATATATAAGTTATTATTGTCATGTTACTGGCAGTCTGTAACAGGATCATTGGGCGAAGAGCTTTAGTGCAGTAAACATGTGTCGGTTTGTGACCCTAGCTGTTATTGCTGCCTCATTGGTTTCCTGCGGTAAGCTGAATATTTTTTATTAATTTTTAATAGCGTATGCATTTACAACGATCCAGAAAATTTTACTCCACTCGGGTTATTAAATTTATATTTTTCGAAAAGCTCATTAATGAATAAAACATACTTCCTATTATTTTGAAAATAACAGTTAACAGTTACATAACGTTTTAAAAAGCTTTGAAAAATAGTTAATTATGATTTTTTATTGATACCGATGCAGCTAGCTGCTTTATAAATATACTTTGTACATAATTTAAAATTATTTACAAAGGGCCTACTCAAAATAAAGTATGATCCTTAATAACTAAATTACAGAAAATCTTCCATATTATATTTCTCACAATTAGCAAATTTTTTATCGCAAAGCATTTCCAAAAAACAAAAAGTTTAAATACTCGAAAAAAAAACTAGTTTGCTTCAATTAAATCGTTGCCAATAAGCTCTAAATTTTCCAAAAAAAATTAAAGCAATTTTTTTGGCTGCCTTGGTCGCCATGGATTTTTTTTTCTATTTGTATCATATGTACTGCCACCTCAGCACGGTTTAGTCTTAGCAAATGAATTCGAGTTTTAAATTCTGCGGTATATAGGTATTCGAATTTGGCAGTATAATCCGCTTTCCAAGAGACTTTCGCTAAAAAATCCTGTTTGAGCCAATAACTACGTTCAAAAATTATTAAACAGTACCCTGGATAGATTCATTCTGGATAGATAGTAATTAATTATTACTAATTAATTATTATTAATTATCACTAACAATAATTATATTAACTAAATAAACTTTAATTAAATTTTAAGTACTACTAAGTTAATTATCACTCGACATGTTTTGAGATTAGAAAAAAAAACAAAATTCACTACTTTAAGGGCGAGTTGCACCATTTAACTATAACGATAACAAAGCCCTTAACAGTTGTCAAATCGTCGAATTGACCAATAGGCGGTCGTTTCACGGCTGATTATGGTTTGGTTATCGTTATAGTTAAATGGTGCAACTCACCCTAAGATTCTATAGTTTTACCTAATTTTCTAAAACGCCCCCGCTCTTTCATTACACTTTTAGAGATTCGTTAGTAAACACGTTTTATTCTTTTGTTTTTATTAGTGACCAGTTTCATTTCTTCTTAATTTTATTTGATGCACGTAATGCACTTTTATTTTTATTAAACGCTCATTTTTTTTTAAAGTAACGTTTTTAATTTGATGGGTTTTTGACGTTCTTAAATCAAAACTCGTTTTCCCTAGCCTCCGGATTGCCTACATTACATTTTAAGGATATATTGCCTTGTTCTAGAAGCCGGTTGTAGCCACTGAGTATTTTGTATGAACACCGCACGGGTCTATATCGATTTCGCGGCCCTGTAACAGTGGCATAATTTTTATAATATAAAACAAAAAAAATAACTATTCAAGATTTTTGCGAGGCCCTTTTAAAAACAAACTTTATTATTTTTTGTAACTTTAAAATATTTTCGTGACGTAATCTCGTATACATACACGATTGAAACCGTAAGTTAGGGCCAGATTCGCGATTTTTTTTTTATTGAGCCAACTAATTTATATCATTTTAATTCATTTTTTGTTTTTGTAGTTGATCTTATAGTCAATTTTCATCGTTGATTTTTCATAAAATATTTTTTCATGATATTTTCTTCTATATTTGTAGATTTCCAGAGGTTTAAAAGTTCAAAATGAGACAACCTGGCCTTAAGTAATGGTTGATTGTATGACATATAAAAGGGCAGTATCGAGTAGGTGGTGTAAATAATAAATTAACCATAAACCACATATGAACACTGGCATTTAATCCGAATCAGCCACACAGTCACACCAATTAACTGAAATCACTTATTAACAAAATTAAACTGGTGTTTTCCTCAAATGAATACTGTTATATGTACGTAATTGTAATATAATGTTCTATTACATACATGACTTATATTTAAAAAAATGTAAGTAAAATATAAAATATAATAATAACTAGCTTTTGCCCGCGACTTCGCCCGCGTACATAAAATATAGCATATTTTGTCACTCGGGAAAAGCAGCTTTCTATCTGAGAGAAAATTTTAGCTATCGAGTATCGGACCAGTAATTTCAGAGATTACCACCTTTTTTTTTTTTTTTTTTGTTTTCGAGGGGAAACCTTCAAAAGGCGCCCGGACTTTGGGGATAAGTCCGGGGAGTGTGGGATTTTTACCTCACTAAAACCACCCCGGTGATCACCATCAGCACATAGAAGGGGCCCCGTTACCTCTCAAAAGACCATTCCGGAACCCCCCCAGTGCAACGCCTGTAACGACACATCCCTGAGGAGACTTTATAACGGTCTCCCCTGACCCTCTTTATGCACGGCAGCACGTGATCACTGTGCTACCGTCTTCCCTGGAATCCCTCGATGAGCGAGTAGAGTCCCCACTCTGCGCGCCCATGGTTCCAAAGTCCCACTTGCATTCAATGCAAGCGGGGTTTCGGCGTGTTAGGCATCAAGGCGGTTGCCTCCCCGACGCCTTCTTCTCCGAGCGGGATCGGCCGTTTCACGATCTCGCTCAGCCGCCTCCTTCTGGACCATCACGGTCTCACAGAAGGAAGCAACTTCCCTCCAGTTTTCTGGCTCCGCCAACATAGCCCTCACTACTGCTGGCAGAGACAGATCTCGCCCGATCTTGCCGACCAGGACTCGTCGCTCTGTGGCCCACGCTGGACACTCTTCCAGCGTGTGCTGTGCTGAATCCAGGTTGCCCCCGCAATGGTGGCAATTAGCCGTGGCCTCTCGCCCAATTCTGTTCAGGTACTCACCGAAGCAGCCGTGCCCGGTCAGCACCTGAGTCAGTCTATAGGAGATGCGCTCCTTTCTTGCCAGCCAGGTTTCGAAGTGCGGTAGAACGGCTTCGACAACGCGCTTGCACGAGAATTGCGGCTGCTGTAGCCGCTCGCGCCACCTCTCGAGCGCGTGTCACCGTTCCTGCCGCCTCAGCCTTACTACAGCAATTCCCGGCACGCTATTGCCACTTTGGCGCATATCACGAATCCGATTATAGACTCTTGCGTCCATATCCGCCAGAATGTCCAGTGGCGGAAAGCGTGCCAGGAGAGTTGCCGCCTCGAAAGATACCGTTCGGTATCCACGTGCGATGCGGATGGCCATTTTCCGCTGCAAACTATTAATTTTAGTCCTGCAGCGACGGACACCTGAGAGTCTATTTGACCCCCAGACTTTTTATTTTGACACCCAGGACAAATGTTTGTGTGATGAGCATGATCATTTTGTTCTTTGCTGAGTGTTATTCATCAATATATGTGTGTATGTATTTAGAAATATATAAGTATGTTTATCAGTTGTCTAGTGCTCATAACACAAGCTCTGCTTAGCTTGAGATTAGACGGCGTTGTGTGATAGTTGTGGATTATTATATTATTATTTTATTTAACTAAAATTTGTTAAATTAGTAGTAAAATAAAACCGATATTGATAAGCAAATAAGATTTCCTTACAAAACAATACTTTTTAATTAACATATCATATTATATCATATCATATTTTAAAAACGAGGTTATTGACTTTTCTATTCTTATTTAAACGCATTAGGTACTCAATTCATATGTAACAAAAAATAATACTTTTTAATTTTTTTATCATTTCAGTGCTAGCAGAGACACCGCCAAATATAACCTCAACTAGCGCAAAACCAACAAATTTATCCTCAACGATCGTAACACCAACAGAAACAACGCCAAAACCCAATGCAATCAATTGTTTATCTTCTAAACGGATGAAAGTGAGTATAAAAACTTTTTCAATACACTTACTAGAAAACCTGCTCTTATCCCAATGGTTTTAGACACGCAATATGCAGTTTTCCGCACTAGTGCAGAAAAGTGCGCGTGCTCCCTCCCGCCACTTATTTATTAATTTCTTAGTAAGTGTATTGAAAAAAGTCGTATGATACACGTGCAGATTTAACACTGCAGCCCTCGGCTCCATAATCACGCCTCGGTCGCAATGATAAACTTTTTGCACTTGAATCAAAATGTACTATTTTCTTATACCTATTTTTTGGGTGTCAACAAACACACGCGCCAATTTGGTACGGAACCGTACCAAATCAGGCGGACCGTACAAATTCTGACCACGTGACTGAGCGATAAGACGACGTCATTCCCGTACATTTGAAGCTTTCTACAAGCGTTAACTATTGCAGTTTAGCAACTTGGCTAGGGGTACAGTCCATCTATAGAGGTCCGCTGACCATAATCTACACTAATACCGGTTGTGTTATAGTTGTGGAAAAAAAATAGGTAAAGTTGTTTTTTTTTGTTTTTATGTTTTTTGTTTGTAATGGTAATCTTTGAAAGTACTGGTCCGATTGCTAAAAATTGTTCACCGATGGGAAGCTGTTTTTTTCCTGAATGACATAGGCTATATTTTATGTAAGCGGGCGAAGCCGCTGGCAAAAGCTAGTTATTATTATTATTATTCGAGTGCATCTAGGTCCGCTACGGATACAGTTCTCTCCGTACTAAATCTGTACCTACGTGAGTATGGTCTGGCCGAACAAACAATTTTTCAATCGAAATCTAAAGTTCGTCGTCCACGACGACTTTTTGTGGCGACGCTGTCGCGCGTTTATTCTGAATTTTACGATAGATCGACTCCGATCGGAGAGACGACTTCAGAAGGTTGTATTGTAGAGTGATTTAGGTATTTACCTTAAAAGTACTTGTGTGGTAATTGGATGGCGCAGTGTTGGCTTATACATTATTTAAGCGAATTTGCGAATTTATGCGAAGCCTGAATATAGTTTGTAACCGAATGAATTCCAATAGTTTTTACAGCATGTTATAATTTTTACCAAATATATTTAAAATGGTCACAAGTTGAATAGCACCGACAATAAGTACAACACAGGTCACGGCAGGTCATAGCGGGCATTGGGAGCCAGCAAACAGCTGTGTTCAAGTGCAAAACTTTCCCTCAGTCAGTGATGATTTTCATGATACAGTTATGATATTTTATACCTAGATTCTTTACATAAAAATACTAAACACGTCTTTCGGGTTTCACATACATATGTATAATAGTGTTGTATATTCCATGATACAACAAACATGAACAACTTGCGACCCACGCATACCCCTCAAGTTGAAGGGTAAAATTTACAAGCCCGTCATAAGACCTGTCATACTGTATGGATCAGAATGTTGGGATGTGGAAAAGAAGGATGAAAAAAGATTGCATGTAGTGGAGATGAGAATGTTGAGACGGATGTGTGGTGTGACGAGAGTGGATAAAGTGAGAAATGAATATATTAGAGGAAGTTTGAAAGTGACTGAAAAGTTGAAAGGTAATCTTGGTATGGTCATGTGACGAGGAGAGATGAAGCGCATATTACTAATAGAGTTCTGAGTATACATGTCGGTGGATGGAGAGGGAGAGGAAGGCCGAAGAAAACATGGATGGATTGTGTGAGGACTGAGGAGTGATATGAAAGAAAAGGGAGTTAGCGATAGTTTGACGGGTGACAGGACAGAATGGAAGAAAAAAACATGTTGCGCCGACCCTAAGTAATATGGGATAAGGGCAGGAAGAAGAAGATTCCATGATGCAACAGGAGTAATTCATTAAATCTCGATGTTTTGATATATTGACACATCAATACGTGCGAGATAAAGAAGATGGATGTCTGAAGAGGGTTTTAAGGTCCAACAAACCTAAATGAATAAATTTCTTAAGTTTTTTTTTTTTATTTTTAGGATAAAAGAAAAATGTTGATGGAATGCTTCACTTCAACTGTGCAATATCACTTGGACTCATCCGCTGCATTGGCAAATAAGTAAGTTAGCAGTTATACCTTTCAATACAGGGTGAAAGCACAAAATAAAGATAGGTACAGCCCTAGCCAAGTCCGTTCGTCGTTACAATCGAATTCCGTTCTCTAATCGGTAACGCCTCGGTGACAGCATTTGTAGAAAACGATAAGTTGGTAGCCATGTTGACGCGCCTGAGTCGGCCGCTCGTTCTACAATGTAGCGTTTGTATAACAAAGGATGTAGCGTTAAATATTGTAGAAATTATTTTGAACGACGTGAACTTGGCTACGAATTGTCTTTTCGTTTGTTCTGACCACGCGACTTTACGTTGAGATGACGTCATTCCCATACGTTTCATCACTTTTCGACAGCGTTAACGATTGGAGAATAACAACTTGGCTAAGCGTGCTGACAATCTACATACAAAGCGCGCTCGAGCAGCGCACACATAGACACCGTTCACGGGTTACACGATATCGCGGCTCAATCGCCCGGACGCACCGAACAGTTCGGCACAACACGCTCACCCTAGCGCGATCGCCTAGCGTAGGTATAAAAAGTGAAGTACATACTTGAGATTGACTAGACACCGTTCACGGGTAACACGATATCTCGGCTCAATCGCCCGGACGCACCGAACAGCGCGCTGACCCTAGCGCGATCGCCTAGCGTAAGTATAAATGTGAAGTACATACTTCAGATTGACTTCTGTACCTATCTATTTTGTAGTGTAAGGTACAGATCTCCGCAAACTTTATGGGCTTGCTCAGTAGACGAAATTGAGCAAACTTATACAAGATTTCTTTACCAGGAAATGTATAATTATACATTTTCTCTCCATACAAATTTATACGAGTAAACTTGTTTGGACAGTTTGTATAGAAAGCCCGATTTTTATCTAGCGTAATAAAACTCAGCAGCCGTTGAACGAACAGCAATAAAAGGTTTTTATAAATGTCTTGTTTTTTGAACAGAGTATAGAAAATCGACTGTTTAATCATGTCTTTTTACTACCCTGTAATTCTTCCAGAAATTGCACAAATGCTACTGTTTTTGGCCAGGAGCTCGAGGCCTATTTGGTCGATGTGGTTAAAGAATGCAATACAGCTATAAAATACAACTTTACGAACTTCGTGAAGCTGATAGAATTCAGTTTACGTAACAACTCTTTTAAGAGTAAGTAACTTTTTTAATATCTTTTTCAATCCTTTTTGTCTTCAAACTAGTAGCCAGTGCCGTTGCTAGGGCAGTGATGCCCAGGCAGCTCTAGTGAAGCTCTTTCAAATGATATCAAACACGGTGTATTTACTTACTTATCAAAAAATATCATCGAAATTCAATGTGACGCCCTCTAGTGGAAAAAAAATACATCGTGTTTGGTATCATATGAAAGGGTTTCAAAGTCTACGTTCACTCCTTCAGTAATGAACAGAAGTTGTATTTTATTTACCTAGTTCTTAATCTGTAAATTTCGCTTTTACAAGTAAAACATACTATTTACTTGTACACTGATATAGTATAAGACAAGATTTTCTAATTGCTGAAATAAGTTAAGTAACTGAAAAAACAAGAACAGAACAAAAAAGAAAAGTCGTAGTCACGAGTGTTTCGGTTAGTACCTATAACGTGTGACAGCGGCTTTTCTTTTTGTTCTTTTCTTGTTTTTCCAGTTAAGTACTTTGTTTATTTCAGCATACAGAAAATCTTGTTTCATACTTTTTCAGCGTAGTTTAATTAGTATTTTTCATTGAAACACATCGATATATGTACTATGAAAATGTCTCTCTATGTCAACTGAAGTGAGGTTTTTTTCTTTTTCTGTCTTTCTTTTAAATTTATGCACTTTTTCCTCCTTGTCATGAATGCAAGAAGATTTTTTTTCTGTTATTTTATTATTTTTCTAATAAGGTATATTGATTGGTAGCATTTTTCACCGATATAAAGCTGTTTTATTCCTGAGTGACATAGGCTATATTATAAGTAGGTACGCGAGCGGCGCCGCGGGCAAAAGGTAGTAAATAATAATAATTATTGTCTCACTTTTTTCCAGCATTTTACGAAGACGTTACCTGTTTAAAAAGTGTTGAAAATAAAATAAGTAACAATTGCGTCAGAGACAATTTGGGATTCTTCAATATTACACAATCTGAAAAACACGTGAAATGGTATCGGAAGGGGCAATTAACGTTCAATGTGAGTTTATTTTGTGAATTTTTGACTTACCTAATATCTATCTATATATATAAAAATCAATGCAACTTTTCGTTGTAATTTTATTATTTAAGAACGGGCTCACCTATCCAAACCAAAATGTTTAGGCTTGGTTAGGACTATTTAGTAGATGGTTTAGGTGAAGTTTGGTAGTGTAGAGTAGCGTATATTAGATATATATAGTAGTAAGGTAGAGTAGGGTAGAGTAGGGTAGAGTAGGGTAGAGTAGGGTAGAGTAGGGTAGAGTAGGGTAGAGTAGGGTAGAGTAGGGTAGAGTAGGGTAGAGTAGGGTAGAGTAGGGTAGAGTAGGGTAGAGTAGGGTAGAGTAGGGTAGAGTAGTGTAGAGTAGTGTAAAGTAGGGTAGAGTAGGGTATAGTAGAGTAGACTAGGGTGGAGTAGAGAAGAGCGGGAGCGAAGCGAAATACTACTCACTGATTAATCACGAAATCTACACCTACAAACTAAAAAAAATTGGCAGGTAGGTTCCATATAGGGTGTAGACATCCGCTAAAAACGGATTTTCCAAACGTCACCCACCCCCTAAGGGTATGAAACGGGGGTCCAAAGTTTGTATGGAGAAACCAACATTCACGCGGGTGAAGCCGCTGGCAGAAACTAGTATATTTATATAAGTATAAGTTTTTAGCATGCTTTATGTTTGGGTAGTAGGTATTTAAGGCTACCATCACAGCGGTCAGTGATTTAAATCGACGCTGAAGTGGCAATGGTGACTTCCACACACGCACATCCAGCAAAAGTACAGCCGAGTTTGCGACAAGGCACCGATCGCAAACTCGGCTGTCACAATTGACGCATTTGGTTCGTCAGTACGACTGGAGCACGACTCAACATAAGTTTAGTCTAGATTAGCAAGTTTAAGTATGTGTTAATAGAGTCTGTCTAAAAAGTCAAACGACTTTGGTAATTATTAGGGAATATGTAATCTGATGTAATCAACACTGGTTCAATAATTAAGGTTGACCAAGAGATTTTGATCATTGTTTACTAATATAAGAACCTTATGAAAAAAAAAATCTCATAAAAGTGTATTTTAAATGATTCAATACTATCCAAAATTCCCAAATCGTTTGACTTTTTAGACAAACTATACTAATTAGGTACCTACGCTGAGTCACACTCGATCTTGGATCGCGACTTACACCGGACCATAACTGTCGTTCCAAGTTGGAGCGTTTGTTAACACTATTAGAATTTTCTCGGGAGTCCGTTTCTATAACTACGAATAAATGGTGACACTAATTGAAAAGCATAATTTGTATAGAAGATATTGACAATATCTATCTTATCGTCTTTCATAGCCGTTAAGACGTATTTGTGCTCTGTTGACATTATAAGCGCCTTATATGAAAAGCAAACAAACAAACTCTTTAGCTTTATAATATTAGTATAGATTAGAATTAAGTTTAAAATTAAAGGTTCGCATATTAAAAACGTTATTTTATCGGCGTTTTTGCTTGATTTTAATATTGTAATAGGTACGGTACCCTCTAAGTACGAGTCTCGCACTTGGTCACTATCTAAAATTAACCATTTATTGCTACAGGCGGATACTTGTTGGAACAGTAAAAAAGTGAGAAACTGTGTGAACCTAACGCTACAGGAATGTCCAAAAACTACGAATAATTATGTCATGTCACTGTTCGAATATGCGCGTAGCCTCGAAAATTGCAGCCAATACGCCGACCCAGTTCTCCCTCGAAGTGTAAGTATAACCATTATATTTTCAACGCATTGCTTTTCAACAGTAGTCCAATCCAGCTCATCTCTTGCCATAACCTTTTATTGCATTTTAGGGCCGAAACTTCGTTAAGCGGGCGCCCCTGACGGGCACTTCACGTGACGTCACGGTCCCCGTCATGGAAACCTATACTAGCAACACTACGCAGGTAATATCCCACCTGCGCAGTGTCGCTAGTTCAACTTTAACGGAGTGCATGTAGTCGTGCCGATGGAGAACTTAATGTGTTATTACCAGTGATCAGAATAGGTAGGGCTATTTAGGTTCATTGACCGCAAATATTGATGTTAATATGGATATTCCACGTGATTAATAATATTTTTTTTGTACAACTTCAGAATAAAAATGTTTAAATGATTCTTGGAAAAGAAATTGTAACGTAAAAAAATATGTGGTTTAATGAATCAAGGTTATCTATTTATTATACTATGCTTAATCCCGCCCTTCTTATAATTTACCCGTCAGAAAAGAAGTGTAATCTTTCATTAGTCCCGAAGGCAAGAATAGTATTTTTTTTTTTATAATTTTACTACTTATAATTCAACCAAATTCCGGGATTCGGGGAATATCCAAATTATTCTAACCTATGGCAAGTACATAAAACAGCCCTACATATTCCGATCTCTGGTTATTACGTAGCAAAACGTGCGCAGGCCCGGCGACGGGAGTTCGCGCGGGTCGCCGCAGGCACAAAATAGATAGATACAGAAGACTATCTCTAAGGTTGTCTGGAAGATATCGCTTTCAGCGATAAGGCCCCCATTGTACCCATAAATTTAAGTTTTAGTATAATCTGTGTTACTTTTTGGTGTACAATAAAGTTTATTCTATTCTACCTCCATGTAACACAGCGCTCGAGCAACGCACACATAGAAACCGCTCACAAACACGACATCTCGGCTCAATCGCCCGGTCGCACTCGTACAGTTCAGGAGCAATGCGCTGCCGTGTGTGCGCTCGCCTAGCGTAGGAAAAGTGAAGTACATACTTGAGATTGACTTCTGTGTACTTGTCTATTTTGTGCCGCAGGGGAGCACTTTTGCATGAGACCGTGCGAGCGGCCGCTTAACGCAGTTTTAGCCCTTACTCATGAGTTGATTTTATTTACTATAAATTTAATCGCTAATTTAAATATGACTGAAGCAAGAACTAAAGGAGCACTTATACCTAGTACGGCCAACCGTGCCTTAGAGGGGTAGACCTTCTCTACCCCTCTAGAAACGTGAAAGGCTGGGAAAAAGATGAGAACAGATATAACTAGAGCTCTGACCACGTTAGAGAATATTGGCAAAGGCAGGAGATTGGTTTTAACCGGTAGGAGGCTGCTCAGACTGCCTTACTTAAGGCCTGAGGGATAATGTGGGAGACAATGAGGATTTCTCACTCCAATCAAAACAAAAAAAAAGGGAATAGACCAAATAACGACCAAAATGTACCTAATTATAGTCTGTCTAAAAAGTCAAACAAATTGGAATTTTTTAAACGAATTCCAAAATCTATATTTAAAAACATCTTTTTTCAATTTCATCATTTCAGATTCAATTAGTAAACAATGATCATCTCTTTGCAACCTTTATTGTTCAACTAGTTTTAACTGCATCAGATTTCAAGAATTTGATTAGGTAACCCAAGTCGTTTGACTTTTTAGACAGACTCTACTTGGTTTTAAATTATTAAATTATTCTGCAACATTATACAACTTTATTTTTCAGGGTGCCGCTGATTCAACTACTTGGCTGACCACACCAGTTATTTCCGGTATCAGCGTAGGAGTAGTGGTTGTAATAGGAGCAATTGTCGCAATTATCATAAAAAAGAAATAAAAACGCAAACGACATGAGAAAACAAATCGACGTCACAAATTGTTCGCGTTGACTATCATCCTTAACCATTATTAAACAAAGCCCCCCACCGCGTATGTCTGTCTGTATGAACGCGACTAACTCAAAAACTACTGAACGAATTCTCATGCGGTTTTCACCTGTAGACCTATTTTTCCCAGCAACTTTGTTCGCATGAATTCGAAGTCGAAGCCAGATAAAATGTACCTATGTCCTTCCTTAGAATAAAAGCTTATTCCACACCAAATTAAAATCTGTTTAGTAGTTTACCCGTGAAAGCGTAACAGACAGACATGTATTTTCACATTTATAATATTAATATGGATAATCTATAGTATAAGAATTAACTTTAAGTTACAGTTCAGGATTCAGGTTTTCCCTCGATATTTCCTTCAATCATGTCAGTGAGGCCCTGTTTCTTGTTCACGTAAAGATCTAATGACTGCGTACAGGCAAACCTGCCAAGTATACCCCAGCGTTTATGGCTACCTTTAGGCCTACTGTCTTTGTCAACGAAGCGGCATCGACACCGGCACGGTGTTGCCGCTTCGTCAACTGAGTTTCATAGTTTTGTATGCAGTCTGTGAGCAAGCGTCGTCCATGTGTACTTGTAATGGCGAATACGCGTCTATGAAGCTACGCGTGCGTGGACAGTAGGCCTAAGTCTGTTTTTAATATTGTGCGGATTTCATCACACATGCAGAAAAAATTCAAATTGCAAAAAAAAACGCGCCCTGTGTGCATAGAGATGTGCCGTTGCCGTCAATATAGAATATTGCTGGCAATATTACCACCAATATTCATACTTCGGGCAATATTACCGGGAATATTCGGCACATCACTATGTGTGCGTATTCCGCGCATTGCCCTAAATACTTGTATGAAAAGGACTTTTGCGGGGGTTTGCGCATGCGGATGTATTAAAAATACCCTAATGCATTATTATTGTATGTTTAATCATCAGGAATTCGGTACCAAAGAAATCATTATCACAATCGTCATCTTGTCCTCTAGGCGAACCCTTTTGACTGACACATCAAAAAGCAGAAGCGTGCCCTCGGCGCCAAGCTACTATTTCATCCTCTAATCTGTCATGTAGTCGTGACCGTGGCATAGTGGACTCATTTCGCTTTGTCTTGTATACATGACTATGGCCGTCAAAAGGCTAATCACGTCATCCAATATTTTACCTTCTACATTTATCATTCCCATCATACCTATCCTAATTCATACTCAAATCATTCTTCTTCTCTTCAACACATTTTGTTCATTTACCACCTGCCCATTTCATGACAAGCGATTCCATACAATCATTTGGCCACTGTTTGGAATTCTAGAAGTGGTTTCCATACCTTTTCATGCTAATTTCTAAGTATATTCCCATTAGTATAAGTAACACACTCATTGTCATATTTGCACTCTGATCTCAGCTCCATGCAATTGTCATTCAGCACTTTAGGTTAGCTGGTTCTTTCATTATTTGCTTGAATTCATAATTCGAGATTATTAAAATACTAATTTAGTCTTTAGTACCATGTGTTTTAAGTTGATTTTTAAATGATAATTAGGACTTAAAAAACTAAAGCTTGTTACGGATTTGAACTTTATCGTTTGATGGAGTTTCAGGAGTATTATTATTCCAAATTATCTATAACTTGTCGGAAATTCCTCTAGAGAAAGGAAACTTTACATAAGTGGCAGAATGTATTAAACAATTGAACCAGAATGTTGTATTATGTAATATATTGTGCCACTTGGCATAATCATGAACTTTATGAGGCTCGATATAGAGTAAATTTTGCATTGTAAACGATGCCAACATTTGGCACATTAATGTTCTGTGATTTGGCTAGTTCTAAGCACTTGGAATTTTGTGAAAAAATTAAGTATCTACTTTATTTTGCCATATCAGTCATTGACCCTCTTGCTCTTTAGAACTTTATCTCCATCTTAATTTCAAACATGGAAGTAAAGACAAAGTTATCACGAATCAACATTTATCGTGATCCTTATAATGAAAAACCGTTCATTGTTTGTTTTCCGAGTACCCAACCAGTGATATTAAGGAGAGGTCAATGTACTTTATTGCAAATTTATCTAGCGCGTACTCTAACACTATCGACGTTTGGTAAGCGTGGCAGATAATATTAAAATAACCTGTATGTATTAGTTTGTAACTTTAAATTATTGTAATTTAGTTATTTAATTTACAGTAAATATAAAATTTAATCAATGTGCACCTTCTTATTTATTCTTAACTACCTATTAAAAATTTTGAGGTATGCAGAACATACTAATACTAGGTACTAATAATACTACTACAAGCCTCCGTTAAGCAGGATTCTTCAGCTGGACGGATGTTATGTCTAGTCTGGGCAAATACTCGATAGTTGGTTTCGGACTATTGTATATTTTAATCGCGTGGAGAATACAAATACCGAGATGCAGGATTTTGGATACGTCATCTAAGACCGTGGGCTAGGTTGTATGTATGATCGTTGGGCGCCATAGATGTCGCTATATCACTCCCTTCCGGAGACCAAAGTTCAGTGAATTTTTTTGATGCGTTGTGTTGCGTGCAAGGCCAGGCACGGAAGGTTTGGGTTCCTGTGCGTCGGAGCCGGATGCCGCATAGTTCTCGGTGAGTCGGTAGTCTGCGGTGATGCCTCGAGGTATGTGCTATCCCAGTGAGTCGGGGTGGTGCTGTCCCAGTTAGTCGGGATGTTGCTCCAGTGAGTCGAGGTGATGATATTTTAGGGAGATGGGATGATGCTCCAATGAGTCGGGATGATGTTCACTGGAGCTCTCACTGGAGTCGGAGTGATGTCCCAGTGAGTATAAGTGATGATGTCCCAGTGAATCGAGATGATGCTGCAGGCTCCAGTGGGTCGGAGTAGTGCTGTGCGACGTGGTAGCTTGACTGCTCGAGTCGACCAGGAAAGGTTCTTCATGGCTCTATGTGACTGGCCGAAGGTGCAGTGTGCTTAGCCAAGGTTGCGGATGAGACTGCGAGTGATGATCAGGTATGATCAGAAAGGCATGATGGTGGTCTGGACTCCTTTTAAAGTCGTGGGTGCTAGCTGCAAGGCTCGCAGCTCGAAAGTCTGAGGAAGTGATGATGCCGTCACGATGTAGTTGCACGAAGGCTGTGCATCATTACAGCCTTGTGCAACATCAATTCATAGTCGAGGATCACTAACTTAGAAATATGCGCGATTGGGTGTAAAGCCCCTTTATACCTCTAGTAAAGTTCTCTTTTGCCTGCAACACTGTACCTATATATTGTTCGTTCGCTCTTCCGCATTATGAATTAGTTGTAAGAAGGTGTTTGCATAAAATTCAATAATGACTTGAATACGCAGCACTTTTTCTTTCCTCGATTTGTTGACCCCACTCTTGCTCAACAGATGGGGCCGGGCGGCCTGAATTCATAATTAGATTAAATTGCTCACTACATTACATTGACGCAGCCCACAGAGTAGGGGGTGCAGGGGTGTACTTACGCTTGACACATATTAAATATAGGAAAATAAAACTATAGCCATTCCTATATGGCTATAGTTGTAGCCGACGCAGAAAAGCAGAGAAAGCACGTGCAAAGCCAGTTTGAATTTTTTGCACCGTCTAACCTCCTGGCTTACTTACTACGGATACTAGCAACTATCTTTAGCCGAGGCACTGGAGTGCTTACGCATTTTGTTACACTGCTTGGACCGTATGGTTTCTACCGAGACGAGTGCGTGGAACACTGTTCGAACCTATCTACTCAGGCGATACTCTCCTCAAGTCTTCAGATACACTTCATGGGGGCCAGAGATGTATACACCCCTAAAACACCTGATGCATCTGCTGGAGATAGCGAGAGAGTTTGTAACGTCCCGCTCCCTTCCCATCACTTCTTTGCAGAACGCAGCGACAGTGTGACATACGTTCTCGCTCTCGACCATGGACTGCACAATGACCCAAAGTGAAAGAAAACCTTCTTTTTTATGGTGGGAAAATCATCAATGACAACCCTCGCCCTTGGGTGGAGCGAGAGATAGTGTCAGACTCTTACTGACTAAAAACCTACCCCGTTCCTTCAAGCCTTCATACCGGGGCTCGAGCTGTCTTCAGAAACTAACCCTGGCGCCTGTTGAGAAAACCTTCTCTCTAATATGCGCGCTGCGATAGATAACTAGCTGCGTCGATTACGGGTATGTATTCAAAATGAGGGATTTCGAATAATGTAAATAAAATTACCCTAAAATCTCAAAACGGGGAAGTGGCAGACCGAGGAGATGGCGGGACGACTTAGATATCTTTCTTAGGAATTGGCAAGAAGTGGCTTAAAGCCGGAAACAATACAAGGACAAGGGGGGCCTTTTTTCAGCTGTGAGACAGTGTAGACTAGACAATAATTAAGGTATATATATAGTTATATAAGTATTTATTAGTTTAAGATTTCACTAACTCTTCTTTACTTATTTTTGCACACTATTGTCTACATCTCTTCTGAACTTTCCTTTCGCAGGTCTGCTGGAAGAAATTTCTTCATGAAATAAGCAGTACCTACCTTTGTACATAATTTATAATAATGTTGTATCTTCTTCTTTATACTGTGTGTACATAAATTGTAAAATAAAAAAAAGATGTGTGGCACTCGGAGACTGCCGCGGTATTTTATTTATGCAGTATTTTTTTCCTTTGTTTGTTTTTTCTTTGATATTAATTGAAGTTACACTTTTTGAGCGTGGTGACCGATAAGAAAACAAAAGAGAGGGGGTGTTAAGTTATTTTCGTTACGGAATTTCTGGATTCGGTCTCCACGCTCAAGGCCCGCGAAAGAAGCTATGCAATAGCTTAATAAATAAATAATTAAATATACATTTATTTGCCTTTCATGTCATATAGGTACATTTTTTAAACTTGACCTGACTATACTGGAAAGTTACCCTGAGCATGTTGAGTGTTCAAAAATATGATTTCAATTGATGAGCTGCAAATGTGTCGAGAATGTGCGAGATCACAAGGCAACGCATTGAGTGTGCCTCTGGCTTCTGTTTTAAGAAGTTCTATAGGTACTGATTCTTCTTTCTAGTAAGTATCTTTATTACTTGAACTTTGTATGAAACACATAACATTCCCTATGAATTACATAATATCTAGTACATTATGATATAAGTGTGTAATGATAGTGGTTACTGACGAGGCGGTCTTAAGAGAGCCAAGAACGGTAATCGTTAATTACTCACGTGTATCATACGACGTTTGAATAAAATAACTATAAAACTAGTAAACTTTTGTGGCGGTAAATATCTGTTTTCATATACGCGCCTATATTTTTTTTTTATTTACCTTCCTTTCAATCGTGAGAGTTGCAGACACAATAGAAAGATAATGGGTGCGCGAACGCCGGCGTTCGCTTAGGGTTTAATGAATTAATACTCTCACTGAAATGAATAAACGGGGGTTGATCGGCGACTCGTGACTCGTGAGGGACGACCTGCGCCCATCCTGAATTGATAAATGTAATATAATTATGGCGGGGGAGAGGTTGAAAAATAAGGTTTTAACTACATTATAGCACTAGTGCGTAATGGTAATCAAAATGTCACAGTTTGGTAACAAGGGCCATTATGTACCTACCTAAGTGCAGTGCAATAAGAGTCACTTTCTGAGCAAGTGTATTGAAATAGTACAGTGTTACAATAGCTAATTCTAGGGACTAAATTAATTACTTTCACCCCAAGGTAAGCACTGTGCTTTTCATTACGAATACAAGGAAAGTAAAAAGTTTGTAAAACCTGATACCTAATGAAAAAATAATTACAACCAACCTTTCTGTTCAAAATTTTTACCTGCGCTGCCTCAGCCTGCCCTGTAGCGAAGCAGGCTTTATTAAAATTGAATTGCAAAGATTGTTGTTGAAAAACTGTCCTATTTTATATTATGTAATTTTATAATTATTTTAAATCCTGTGAAGGTTTACAATAATTGAGATACATGATACATTATCTACAATGTATCTCGATGTATTAATGTAAAATAAACCATAGAGTATATAAGTATTTTTAGGAATCAGAAGTGCAGATATATAAAAAAAACTACATATTCTTCGTGTTTTAATCAAAGACTACGATTTGACAATACGAATGTTGCATGTTTTTTCCACTTCATAAATAGTGAGGTACCGCAACCGATACTGACCAAAAAACCGAAAAATTTCGTTGATCAGCTTTTGTATTTCCTGATGGTAATTTGATAGACGCAAATAAACATAAAATAAATTATAATTTAAGCTCAAGAATTGAAAGACTAGCTAAAGCTGTCATTTAATTTTTGATGACGAAAATATTTAGGTACTCAAGCTGATATTTTTGCGGACACATTATTACAACTTAACGAATAGGTACTATTAATAATGACTTCGGTTTGAAAACGAATAATAGATCATTGTAACGAATGAAAAATAAAATGGCCGTCAGAGAAACGAAACCTTTTTTTTTAAACTTATTTCTTGACATGGCTACAGCTAGAACCTTTTTTTAGTGTTGGCATTAAGGTTAAGATCTCACGAAGCGGTTTTTAACCACGCCTGCCGCGGTAGAGGAAACAGCTGTTTTATATTTGAAATCACCTGAGTTTTGAGTGGTTTTGCAGCCGTCGCAGTTGTAATAATCACTCACAACTCACAAGCTTGTTGGGCTGGGCACGCCACATTTATGGCGGTAAGTTCCCTCTTTGAAGCTTGGCTGGAAAGAACTCACGACATCCTCGCCTTTCGCATGACTTCTCACCGAATACAGTAATTTCAGGAGATATCTGTACCGAATTCGTGTGGAAGTGACGCCCGGGTGTCGCCTCTGTGTGGACCGTCCGGAGGACACGGTGAAGCATACGATAGAGGTGTGCCCGGCTTGGGCAGAGCATCACCGTGTCCTTGTGGGGGCGATAGGCGGTGGCGATCTCTTGCGCTGGGCCTTGGTACACGCCATGGTCCGGAGCGAGGAGGAGTGGCAGGCGGTCGCCTCTTCTGTGAAGGAGTAATGCTAGCAAAGAGGGAGGCCGACCACATGAAGCAACGCCGCCGGACCAATCTGAAGATTTAGGCCATGGTCACGCCTCAAGGCGACAAGAGATGATGAGAAAAAAGCTTGGTGGTTGAAAATCGAAAAACGGGCGGTTGATTATCAGTTGAGCTCTGAACCACCATGAAAACACACCAGAAACGAGCTGTTGCGTTATACTTATTTCACAGAAGAATTAAAAACAGCTTTACAACAGCTTTAAAAACGGCTTTTATGGCTCTGGATGCATCGGATTTCCTTGCCCGCTGAAGGCAACTGTGGGCGCTAACCGACCTCAAAGCGTGTGGGCGCTACCCACCGAGGCTGCAGGTGACCGAAGCTCTCGCGATTCTACTAGTTCCTTGCTATTGCAGTGGGAGCCGCAAACAACTGCGCACACCACGGCCGTAAAACGCGTCGTGAAACGTGTTTTAATTTTTTAAATATATATCTCTAGCGTTCTACAGAAGTGAAAACCGCTTCGTGAGTTCTTAGCCTAAGTAAAAGGCGGAGTGTTAAAAAGTATGGTAATATTTTTGATTATTTTAGTTTTCAATTCATATTAGACTTTATATAAACACAAATATACAGTATCTTAGTCCTATTTTCCATAAAGGTTCTAATGTTAAAAAACCGGCATGAAAAATCGAATTTGGAGACATCACTTTTACTAAAAATCTGGCAACATATTTTCAGAAATTGACATTTGCACATGTCAAATAATAGTCTTTGATTAAAAAATGAACCATAGGTACGTGACACACGACAAAAATAAACAATTCTATATTTTTAGTTATAAGAACAAAATAACAAAAATTCTAATTAATCTTAATCAGCACAAATAATTGATTATAAGTCTTACGGCCCTTGAGCGATGTTCCCGCCACGACAATAATAATGACGTCTCCAAAAAATGCGAGGAAAAAGTAGTGCGCGCGCAGCTGTCATAGACTTAGATACATATTATAGATGTCAACTTCAACTTCAACTTTTAATTAATGGCCTTTGTGGAAGAGACACCACAATTTTGCCAATAACACGTGCGGGCTGTTAATAAACCATCAAACGTTGGAGAGTATTTAGCGTGAATTAATAGTAAAAAATTATATCTTTCTTATAATGAATTAATGAAAGTAGAAAATAAAAGAATTTCTTCGCAGATACAGACTGACAAGTTGGACACACAGATTAGAGAGAGTAGTACAAGTGACAAGTCCTATGACCACAGATTATGACCAGTACGTGACAGAGAGAAAATAAAAATATATAAAAAGGTTATAAAAGTTACAACTTAATTTTATTAATTTCAATGAATTTGCATAGTTTAAATATAAAACGTGTAAACACAAAAGGTAGAAGACATTTGACCGAGGTTGGGCGCGGAATATGAGGAGGAATGATTTCATGAAGAGGGAAGCGCAATTTAGGACAGGAGAAAAATAAATGGTCCACGTTTCCTTCATCCAAACCGCATTCACGAAGAGAGTTATTCTTAATTCTAAGTTTGGCCAAGAAATGAGGAGAGCAACAATGATTTAAACGTATACGACAGATAGTTGAGGCAGGCCTCCGTCACTCCATGTACTTGCGCGCTATAAGTGCCTACCGCCCAGCCGAGCGGTCTCGCTCCGCCGGCGGTTCAAATTCAGTGCGGTTTTCGCAAGCGAAGCGCGTGCACGCCGTTCAATTTTAATAGTGCTGTTCGTTCGTACGCGTATTACATGCAACAGAAAACGCCTTAACATATATATCGGATTATTTACTTTTTAAATGTATCAAAAAGCATACCTGTCCTGACTTTGTTGCTGAATTACAGAACATTCCCGATTTAAATGAATCTATGAATAGATTGTTTATCCATTTTAAAGCATTCAACAAAACATCGTCTTTTTACGGAAAGTTAAAAGTACCAACAGATGCTTTTCATAATTATGTAAAAGAACTTGAGACTATGTTCATTAAAAATTTTGAAAAAAATATGAAACAAAGACCGGGTAGTACTCTTTATGAAATTTTAAACGACATACATTTTAATTCTCCCTGCCCTTGTTTTCTAAAACAATATCTCATAATTTTTTTTATTAGATTCAGGTTTTTTTCTACAATAAAATTTAATAATCGAGAATTTAGAAAAGGTAAGAAATTTATAAAAAATTATATAAAAATAAAACACATGTAACTTTAAAGATTTTTTTATTTTACCTGCACACTGATGTCTATAATTATGTTTTATCTAGGTTTCTTCCACAGTCAGCACCAATGTATAAAACAAAACAAACTTACAAATATAATGAAACAAACTTTAAAAAAGAGAACCGACTTCAAAACACTAAACCGTAAGAAATAATTTCTTCTTTGATGTCGGTGCTTTTTCTATTCGTAATTACTTACCAGATGTTAGCACTAACATAAAAAAAAATATTTCTTACGGCTTATTGCTTTATTTGAAGTCGGTTCTCTTTTTTTAAGGCTTTTTTTTCTTTTCTAGTGAACATCTCCGAAGATCATCATCAAACTAAGAAGTATGATACTTATTTTAAAACGTTCTCCTAAATGTAACAAATCCTTTTCTGAAAACCGCATCGATATCGGTTTAGCCAAACGCGAGATTATCGCGCACAAACATAGGTACATACCTACAAACCATACAAGTCAAACTTCTCAGTTTGGCCTGTATGTCTGATCACCTCCTTTTTTTTAAGTTGGTTAAATATTTTATAAATGATAAAAATTTTAACTGCCACATAAAAGTCAGAACATATTCACAGTTCTCAATAACATAGATAAAAAGTTATGTCAATTTAATTTTATCGAAGAGGCAGCCCTGTGATTACTGTGGAATCGCGCGGTGCGAAGCAATCACTTCTGTTCGCTTGAGCATTTAGGCGCATTTTAGCATACAGTGGTTGTTGACGCGAGGGAGTAGGCTATTATCGTAATAGGTATTGGAAATTTTCTACTGAGTGAAGTATCTGTTACGTAGTAACTATTCAGTAATCTGTGGTTGAGGTAGTGGTTTTTTTTTCCAATTGATATTTGAAGAACCAAGGTTTGTGGGGTATCTCGGGTTGTATATCTCCATAAAATTTACCCTTTATGGACTTAGAGATTTGCCATGCCTTAGACCAAGATTTAAACATGGTTATAGGAAGAGTAGAACAAATATCATGGGAATAAATTTCAGAATGGGCAAGAGAGCCAGAGAGGACTGCATTTTTGGCGCATGAATCAGCTGACTCATTACCAGGAATACCGACATGACCAGGAATCCAAGCTATGACAACATTAATTCCAAGTTCATGACATTGAAATAGCAAATCTCTAATTTTTAGAATTATAGGGAATCTTGACTTAGATCTAAAAGGATTAGATAAAATGGCTTGAAGACAACTTTTTGAGTCAGAAAAGATTATGGAGTTATTTAACTGATGAGATTTAACAAATGAAATAGCTTCAAAAATGGCAATTGATTCACCTGTAAAAACAGATGTAATAGAAGGGCACTTAAAATTTAGAATAATTTTTGTATGAGGAATCCAAACAGCAACTCCTACAGGGCTGTCATCGGAGACTTTGGAAGCATCAGTGAATATTGTAGTCCAGTTATTATAATTAGAAGAAACTTTTTGGACAAACATCGTATGAGGTTCTAAGGTATTTTTGTTAATTCCAAAGTCCAAAACGATCTCCGGTTGAAATACCAGAGCATTATAAGGCACCGAGTATAGATATAAGATGGGGTTTTGAAAAAGTGGGCTAGAAAGACGAGTGAATTGAAGGTAGGCACGAAGAAGACAAGGAAGTTCAATATTCGAACGACGACTACAGGAGTCAAAGATGGATAATAAATGGTCCAGCTTACCAAGAAGGGGATGTTCAGAATTTTGTACAAGTTTAAAAATAAATCTATTTGCTAGAAATTGTCTACGAATCGAAAGAGGAGGCTCAACACACTCAACTTGCATGGCATTAATTGGGGACGACTTCATCGCCCCGAGAATAATTCGTAAACACTTTGATTGGATTTTATCAAGTTTTTGAAGGCCAGATTTATTACAAGGATCTAATAGGAACATACCTATTATAGATGTCATTCCTTCGTTCCATCCTAACAATATATTAGTCAATTGACAGAAGACAGTGACAGCTGACAGTGACATCAACGTTACCAACTCTGCGTTCCGAATTCCGATAAAAGCAGGGACTTGAAACGAAAAGGAATATCGTTCTGTTAAATACAGTGAATGTTATCTGATAACGTTCTAAAGTTTGTAACGATATAAAAGCCAAAAAAAAAAAAGATAAAAATAACGTTATAAAAATATTATTCTACCAAAATGATAACGTATCGAATATTATTTTGGATAACAATATTTTAAGTTACGTTATAAGATCAGTAACGTTATGCTTGTATCCTTTTAAAATAACATTGCAGCTGAAACGTAACAGATTAATTTGTAACGATAAAGCTGTCAACATGCATATCGATACAAGTAACGATAATAAAATAATAACTTTATTATTTCATTATACAAATAATGATACTATATCGATATAACAATAACGATACAGTATCATTATTTGTACAATGACGATATAAATTAATATCATAATTAAATAATTTTAGGTTTTGTTCCGTTTCTTAGTATCTTTAGTGGAAGAAAAAATTTGGTACCATCCTGATGGAACGGTACAAAATATCGTAACCGTAACATTGCGTATCGTTATACATGAGTCACGTTTCAAGTTCCTGGATAAAGTGATAACATCGCGAACCCCACCAACGCGCAACCTCACAATTATTACGAATATAGCCCTTACATCGTAGACAGAGTATGTATACGTCTTATATTTTATGACTATTTTTGATCGGATTATAACAACTTTGGTTATTAACTATTTTCGCAATTTTATTCGGATCAAACTTCGCGTTTCGTGTAACATCAATTCAATAATAAAAAAGGCTTTCGATTCAGATATAGTGTTCATAGCTTTGGTAGCGATCTATTCAATTACATCAGACATAATTATTTTACCAACTTATTATTTTTCGTTGCGAACAGATCCTGTTGTACTATTTATTTATTTTAGCTATTTACTATTCTGGTATGTTCCTGTACAATATCTTGTTATGTTCTTGGAGTAGCTTTCTGTGCATAATTACTAAAAAAAGATGATCCTTCTGAATTCTGGGGTAGTTATGCTAATTTGGTCATCACATTGTTTTATGCATTGTGCTAGAAAGAAAATAAAACGATTTTCAGACGCAATTATATTCTTACAACTATTTTAGAAAATACCTTTTTTTCATATAAATAAACCGTGTAGTACCTAATTCATTTTAAGCACCTATCTTTAAAGTTTTATAGTAAGATAGTAATTTAAAATCCTAATTTGTGCATTTTAATGCTGTGGGATATTACTTTAATTTGAAATAAGTAAACAGAAAGGTCGACGGACGTCATTGGACGGACTAATTTGTAATACGCTGTATTATACGATACAGCTGCGATAATACACCATTTTTTTATTTCATCATTGATTAGTCTGTTATTCGCTATTTCTATTTTTTTGGACAATTAATAAAATAGCTTTTTTATCTGATATAAACTATTGCTTGACTACGATCCCATCGTTCAGGTAATAATAATAATAATGCTACGTTTACGCGCTTACCGAGGCTTACAGGCGAGGCTTGTTTACAGGCGTTATGCTAACATAACGCCTGTAAACATGGGTGGTTTTATCCGGTGGGTTATGCAGCTGGCATCTGCGCGAGCTGACCGGCGTGGCAGAGCGAGCTGACATCTCATGTTCACTTAGTTCGCTAAGTTAGCTGCCAGCTTATGTATTCGCTTGTACATCCCATTACTGAATTATAGTCCAAAAAATCGCTTATGATCAATATTGATCACGGATAACACACACATCCTCTTCGTAAACTCGGCAATCACTTACTGCTGCACGGTACAGGCCGCAGTTGCACGGCACTCGCAGCTGTGCCGCCGGGAAAGGTGGTCCGGGTTAACCTGCTCTTATGCCGCCGGGATAGCCCGCTGACAGAAACCCGCCCAAACCGGCCTTGGTAGAGGCATAGACGCAGTGCCGTAACTGGCCTTTTATGGTATGTGTGTGGAGCGCGCGGATTGGTCCGCTAGCTCGCGCCGGGTTCATACTGGCGAGCACGTACAATGGTGTAGACACCATTATACACCCGATGCAACTGTGCTTGGGTACCATTGGCATCGCCCTAGTTCTGTAACTAGGGCGATGCCAGACCGTATAGTCAGTACTGTTACTGACTCTATGGTCACTAGCTCAAAGTCTAAGTAGGAAGCGCTTGGATGCCCTTCACGGTTTAGAGTGCATTAGTGTATTGCTGATAGGCAAAAGTGGACCTTGAAGTTTTATCGGTTATTGCATTCACCTTGACATACCTACTTTTGATTTGGTGTTTGACCAATTATTCATAATCGATATGCAGTCGTACTTACATAACGCAGCGTAAACACACCCGGTCGACGCGAGTTCACGACCGATGTTTATACAGCAAAGCTATATATGCTAAACAGTCTAAACACGTACTTACTGACGCACTAACATGTAAATACGTTGTTAGCGCTTGCCGCAAGCTTCCTTTGCTCTATTTTCAAAATCCTATAACCCGAATCGGCGACAAGCTTACGTTTATAGACATTTGTCGAGATTTGCCCTGCATAAAAACGTTGCATGAATTATCACTGACATAGCTTACAGTTACAGACTAAATTAGAAGTTAGTAACCTACTCACAATAATATTGGTTGACTCAGAACGTGAGCACTGTTATTGCAAAACGGGCGTCGATGATAACGCCAAGACATGGTTTTATAAATTGACGCGCTCACGATCATATAACTGGTGATATCGTAAACCGGAACGCGGCGTCTTACGCTTTTTTAATGTTCTTGGCTTGGGTACTAAATTCTTTAAGCCATGTTGAGTTGAAGTCTGTGATTAATCACATCACATACTATCGACACATCCCCGACGCGAAGTTTTATTTGCTTATTCATAATCTTACTAGGGCTTAGTTCAAAAACCTAGGTACCTATTATTTAACCTAACCGATAATCTTTGATCTAAGACCTCAGGGTCTATTTGCAACGCAGTGGGTACAGCAAGGATCAATCAATCAATCGTCAAGTCAATCGTGGTCCATTCCGTGGTGGACTTATGGACCACTCACCATGTTACCATCAATCGATTTTATTTTTCGTTAATTCGATTTCGATCTTAGAACTTCGATTGATCAGTTGATCGTGAAAGCCAAGCCAATGTTCATTCAGTACTGTTCATTCAGTAACGAACGACCAATGAAAACTAGTTTCAATGAAATGAACCAATGAATGCTCCTATCCCGCATATTGAATGAGCGGTGAGCGCGAGCGAGCGAGTTTGAGGAGCGATAGACAGACAGAGAGAGTGAGACAGTAGACGGAGCATTGACCCATCATTCGCAAGACGTGTGCTGTGCGTGGTGTAGTTCTCAGTGTAATTAACTAAAATAAAATATTTTAAGTGTGTTCACGTGAATGAGTGATTATTTTATAGTAAATAAAGAAAATAGTCCTACATAATGGCTTGGATCTACCTCGTTTTATCAGTTTTTATAAGTAAGTGTACCATTATTTTTGTTATTTAATTCGGCCAAACCACATCTTAGGTCACAAATAGCTAAATCAAATTAGGGTTTTATCTTCATGTATAGATGCTAATGAGACAGTTTATTAGACAGTACCAGTATTCCAGTATTTTACTAGATTTGAGATCTTTGGATCATGACTACTTGGGAGGGTAAACCACAATAAGCAAAAAAAAAAATGAATATCGGATTGATCGTATCCAAGATTCTAGCTAGCAACCTTGTTTTGTTAAACAAAATTGATTTTAATTATCATAAGATACACATTAATGAGTTTGCGTTATTAGTATGTCCTGACCATTGTTTGTTATTTTAGGTGACTTATTTATTTAAATTATATCGTTTCCCGCGTGTCTAAACTTATTTTCGCTGATACTAAATTTAAAAAAAAAAATGTAGCGATTAGAACATGTAGCTGATATTTTTAATTTACTCAATGTAAGATAATTTGATTGTTCCTATTATAAGTTGTTTATTCCAGAAGTTTTTTATATAATGAATTTTATTACATTTGCAGAATAATTTTTCCAAACTTAATAAAACTTGTAAAATAAAACAGAATCTAGAGTTATAACTTTTTTTTTTAAATACAGTGATCAAAGTCTACATAGATGCTTCTACAGACCCTAATTAATGTCAATCTAATTTGGTCAAACAAAAAGCCATTTTTTTTTTTAATAAATAATAAAATTGGTTGTTCATTTGCACATTAATTCATTAAACCCCAACCTATTGTCTTTCTATTGAGTCTGTAATTTCCACGATTGAAAGGTTAATATATCACAAGTTTTTATGTCATAAAAATCATATAATATAATAAACTGATTAGTTTAATTTAATATAATATAAACTTTATGTCTTGCCAACCACACAAAATATTAAAAAAAAAAATTTACAGTTACAGTCATCATACTGTGTGATTATAAAAGTAGGGGCATACAGCCTGTTTGTTTTTTTAGGTACGAAATCATCAAATGTCTTCCTTTGCTTTCTGTGGATTGAGACTTCTTTTGTTACTTCAATTGCCCTTTGCATTCAATAGTCACGGCAACACTGGAATATTCCTGCAGAGTGTGATGAATACCTACTCTATGTAATAGTTGGCAGTAGAAATATGTTCACACTATCAAAAGTGAACTTTGCCTTTGGGTCGTATGTAATAAGTCATACACTTTTAATCCTTTGAATACCGTCAATTAGAAACACGATGACAGAGTGATTGCTGGCATTTGCTTGGGGTTTAATGAATTAACCAGTAATTTAATAGCATAATCTTTTTATAACTTAATTAACGACCTTTTAGTCTACTCTAAGTTGACATTGATTTAAGTTTTTAAAAGTTTTCTAGATTTCGAGAAATTCAGACGCAAGTACCATAACAGGCACAACGTAAATTCAAGTTACACCCATTACTATACTGATTTGGCATGGAATATCCCTTTTTTTACTTATTTTGGCATCAAGAGATGACAAAAATAATGGACAAGACAAGACATAATCTTTAGCTGAAGGACAAGAAGTGACATCTCCCTTCTTGTTCATCAAGTTAAAGATGATTTTTATTTTGGTTGGTTTCAGTCCATCCAAAGGTTGTCTGTAAGAGATCGCCCTGTGCAATAAGGCCGCCCATTGTACACTATTTTTGAATAATGTTTGTCCTGTATCTTTTTTGTTCATGCGATATACAATAAAGAATATAATAAATAAATAAAAAATGCCATCCAGATGACAACCCCTGTACTTGGGTGGAGCGGGAGATAGTGTCAGACTCTTACTGACTAAAAAACCCACCCCGTTCCTTCGTTGCCTTTCATACTGGGGCCGAGCCTCCCTCTCCGAAACAGACCTTTGGCCCCTGTAGGCATCGACCCTGCTGGGCCCCTACGAGTTAAAGATGATTAAAATAAATACAATTAAGGCCTATCAGTCTTAATTATATTTATTTTACAATTGGTGAGAGTCGCGGGGATACGGTGGACGCGAGAAGCACAGGATCGGTCGTTGTGGCGACGCTTGGGGGAGGCCTATGTCCAACAGTGGACGTTTTTCGGCTGAAATGATGATGATGATGTGTAGTATACTAGTATATGTACTTATCGGTCACTCCTTCATGCTCAAACGTCTGAAGGTATAATTATGAGACTTTTCATCCCGGGAGTAGGTATGTTCCCCATATGGAACCCGCTGCAAAATCTAGCATTGTATAATACATCAGTCTAATATTTACGAATGTATAAATAATTACCGTTTGATGCAAAACAAAACGGTTTTATAGCAATAAAAAAAAGAACACTGCCTGATAAAAACAGTAGGTACACTTTTCCCCTATACATTTTTATTGTAGAATGTAAAAATAGATATTGCTACTTGTATGTATGTGACTTAGTAATCTTGGCGTACAATATCGGAAGGTTCCCAATTCCGGAATTGGGATCCAATACTGGAGAGCTATTTGGTTATCATTTTCCCTTTTTACTGTAATTAATTAGACATTCTCACAATAGTAAAATCAACAAGGTTTATAAAAAAAATAATGAAATTAAACAGTAACAAAAACATAATAAATATACTCGAAGTAGTTTCTTTCCTGTTTAAAATGATTGTAAATCAGTTTTTTAATAATTTTGAGTTTATAACAATTAAACATATTATTATTTGGTCATCATTTTCCTTTACCTATATATTAATTATAGATATCATAATAAAAATAACTGGAAGGAGTTAAAACACTTATTGATTGAGATTATTCGGGATCAATTACATTACTTCAATATTTAATAATGTTTTTTTTTTGTTATAGGATCCAATAGTCTCTTGATAGTGTGTTCTCAAGAATAATAAAGCATCTTACACCTTATCACATAGTCAACTTCTTATTCGGTTAAGTATTTAGAAAGGTACATGAAAGCACACGAAAACTACTCTCTCACTCTCCACTAGCGGGTAGGGCAGATAAAATATTCGTGTAAGCTTTTGTCAGATACATACTTCGGTCTCCTCCATTATTAATATATAATGGAGGAAATACATTGATTTTTCTAATTTGCAAAAGCCTTCGAGGTCAAAAATAGTTGAGGGATTCTTACAGGTTTTATTACGTTTATCTATTTCCTTATAAAGCTGCTCTTGTAGAGTTTGTTAAATATTTGAACATTTTGTCATTATAAGTGCGTAGGGCTGAGCAGTTATAGAGGGGTCGACGGGCTTGCTAGGAGTTCGAAATGGAGTTCAGCGGTTTGTGGAATATTCTACAAATGTTAGATTGCGTCGATTCAGAGGAAAATAATTATGAAAATATTAAAAAAGTATGTATGTCGGAATTTCGAAATTACTCTATTCAATTCCGGAACTGAAAAACCAGTAAAATTGATCCGGAATTGCCTACCCTACTTGGGCCTAACTTTCGCTTTGTAATGGTAATGAACGGGAATGTTCGAAAGAGTTACCGTAGCCATGAAACGTAATAAGCAACTAAGGGTCACAGGTAGGGTCTTTTTTGTCGATAAAAGACTGACACGTCCTCTTGCTCCACCCAAAACGGGACATGCTCTATGATGAACTGCTAAATTATTCAACTATGGAATTTCTGTAACTTTCGCTTCTGAAAGGAAACGAATCCTAGAACGCAAGGCGACGAAGAAACATAATAGTGGGTTTTATTCAGTACTAGCTGTGCCCGCGACTTCGTTCGCGTGGATTACGGGATTTTGAATTAACTTTTTCTAAAATAAAAGTAGCCCATGTTACTCATTATTACATCAGCTACCTGCCAAAAAAAGTTCCGTCAAAATCGGTCTAGCCATTTCAGAGATTAGCCCGGACAAACAGACAGACAAAAATTATAAAAAATGTTATTTTGGTGTATGTACCGTATATATATTCATATCCATGTAGTTTAAGCGGTTTTTTACAATATTACAAACAGACACTCCAATTTTATTTATATGTATAGAAAAGTCCCGCCCTAGAGCGGGAGAAACAATTGGATGATTTCCTACATAAAGAAAAAACTTCATAACTCCATAGTTAATCTCTGGTGATTTCCTCACAATATAGGTTTAAAGATATTTATTTATTTCTCAAAAAAGACACAAAGTAAAGTGACTTTGTGAGCAATTTTTCCCTAGTCTAGTTTTTATTATTAGTTGGTTTTTTTTTCACCGCGTACGTAAATTGATAAACTCATCAGATATTTAATAATTGTTTTTTTACATATTGAGCTAGTTCATTCTTGAATGCATTGAATGTGCGTACATTTTGTTGTAAAACCTTCAAATATTAACTTTTTTGCCGAACTTCGTTCATCTGTAACAATATAACATCATTCCAGGTATTGCCGCAGCACAGGTAGATGAAGACACACTGTTGAACTCTATAACATTGTCACCGGAACTGCAGCAAAAGTTCAATGAATCAGAAGTAGAAAAGTACAAGACTCAATATTTGGACAAATTCAAGGCGAAATGCGAGCAAAATGGACACCCGGAACTTTTTGAGCAGGCGAAGGTAAGTTATCTTTCACCATTTCCTTTCTACCAACGGACAACCCACGTACGGCGAGTATCCACCATTACGTTGGCGTTGTTGAAACCTCTACGGTTCAGACTAGAGATGTGCCGTTGCCGGCAATATTGCCGAGAAGTGGGAATATTAGTGGCAATATTGTCGGCAATATTGCCCGAAGTATGAATATTCGTAGCAATATTCCCACTTTGGGCAATATTGCCAGTAACATTCCCACTTCGGGCAATATTGTCGGCAATATTGCCCAAAGTATGAATATTCGTAACAATATTGCCAGCAATATTCCCGCTTCGGGCAATATTGTCGGCAATATTGCCCTATGTATGAATATTCGTAGCAATATTGCCAGCGACATGCCCACTTCGGGCAATATTGTCCGATGTATGAATATCCGTAGCGATATTACCAGCACCCTTTCCACTTCGGGCAATATTGCCGGCATCGGCACATCTCTAGTCCGGACTAAAGCTAGAACTATATAAGACCGACGCACACGTGTAACACTGATTCCCGCCTCCCGCTGCGCACCAAGCTGGGAGTATACAAGACCTACCTGCGCCCCATCCTCACCTACGCCGCCCCAGCTTGGCTCGCCCTCACTGGCGAGAGGAACAAACAAACCCTACAAGCGCAACAAAACATCACCCTACGAAGGATCGCCGGCGCACCTCGCTACGTGAGGAACGATGTGCTGCAGCGGGACCTTCAAATCGAGAGCCTGGAGGAGTTTTGCGGTCGACTCGCGTCGAACATGTTCGCGCGTGCCGACGCCTCCGACTGGCCACATATCAAAGATATAGCGCCATGGCACGCGCGGCCACCCGATGCGAGGCGACTCCCTCGCGACCTACTGCCGGACACCGACTCCCATGCCCCACCGGACTGACCTATGATTAAGTCGCACACACCTACACGCGACTTAATCATCCAAAACGACTCTACAACACTACACACACTCGGTGCGCGCTGTGTGCTAAGTTAATATAGGCATAGCGCGCACGGAATCCCAGACATGCATGACTCTACATACGAACAAACTCACGCACCAAGCTGCGTGGCGCAGGCACGCACTTGGGTGCTAACATGGGCGGTGTTACACATACAATGCCGCCCACACACTCACCAACATGACCCCGCGGCCCGGAGCGTGACCGGCTCGACCTGGAAGCGTGACGGGTGGGGGTCAATCACCTACAGATGGGCGCGCCACCAAAGTCGGCTCCCTCGTCGCAGGTCGTTCTTCGCTGGGCCTCCCCTGGGAAACTGGGGTCCCACCTGGCGGGGTCCGACCGCCGGGGAGTCGCGAAGTAGCGGCGACTAGCGTCGCGGCGCTCCCACTGTACCACAATCAAGAATACTTAGCCAAAATAATGGCAACCAAACGAAGCACCCGTCGTAACGGGTGCCCTATGAGATTGCGAGCAGGGGGCGAAGCCCCGATCTCGCCTGCCGCGTCCCCCTAGGGGGTCGTAGCGATTGCTCCACGGAGTAACACTGATTTGCACGTAGAACGACGTCGCGTGTCGTGGACGTTGATCAAGTGTAGCTTTACAAGTCTAGTTACCATATAAAATGTATGGAGACCGACGCACTAAGATCGGCATGTGTGGCACACGTGTGCGCAGTGTCGTATCGTCTCTGTTTATACCGCGTAAATCAAAGGATGAGAACAATTTGCCTGCTGCAGTCTTCCCGTCTGATTATAATTTAGGTGTCTTCACTACTAGACTAGAGTGAATAGGCTCTTAATAAACTAGTGCGCCTTACCATCAACATTAGCTTCATTGCTTACTATCATGTGGGATCCTTTAGCATTAGTTTATATCAATAAAAAAGAAAAAAACCTTTTTTATTACTTAAGCTGATCCTCAGTCCTCAGTCAGCTGTTTCCGCCGTCTTTGGTTACTGCTCTGCTCCCGTGGGTCGTAGCGTATAGCCGGGTCCGCTGCGCCAATAACAATTTTCTAACAAAACATGTTATTAAAACATGTTACCCATTCGTCTCGGCAAACAAAAACTGTTAGGTCACGCCCCTATTCGGTTAGCAAACAATGTTATTGTGTTAGCAAACACGAAAACACGGCGCAGCGGAACCGGCTTATGTTGTTTAGCCTATAGCCTTCCTCGATAAATGGGCTATCCAACTCTAAAATTTTTTTGCAATTCGATCGGTAGTTTTTGAGATTAGCCCGTTCAAAGATTCAAGTAACGGTGTCAAATAATGAGATATGATGGATAAAGGATTAAAGTCGTTGAGTGAGGGTATACCTACACAGTATACCCTAACTCCTACTACACTGTGGGGTGTGATGCCACAGCGACCGAATTCTTTGGCTTCTCATAGTGGTTGTGAACTCAGATTTGCTGCTCTTTTATGCGCCCTCATGTGACTTGCATATCCAACCTTGGATATGCAAGTCATAAGTGTGCAACTCCAACACCGAGCACAAAACGGATATGTCAGGAAACCATTCTACTCTACTATTACTGTAAGGGTGAATTGCACCACTTAAACTTAATGATAACCAAACCATAACCAGCCGTGAAACGGCCGCCTATTGGTCAATTCGACGATTTGACAACTGTTAACGGCTTTGTTATCGTTATAGTTAAATGGTGCAACTCACCCTAAATAACTAATTTACACATCTGCGTACCCTTCAGAGTGACTGAAGAATTCCTAAAAGATTTACTATCATTAGAGAAGATATCTTCGAATTAATTTCTTAGATTTTCGCGAAAATTAACAGGGATCATCTGGAGGAAATCCTTTTCCAAACAAAAAAATCGGTTAACGTTTGGCAAAGATATCGTTGAAAAAAGCTCAAAGAAAAACATCTAGTGATATTTAGAATTTCCTTCCTCTTTGAAGCCGTTTAAAAATATTTAATGCGGAAATATACCTGATTTTTAATAGTTTGATTTCAGTTTATGATAAGGTTTTCCGGTTACAACAATAGGTACAACACAATTATTTATTAGGCTTGAAAATAATTAAAAAACAGTCGTATTTTTTACATAAATTGCTTAGGTAATTACAGTTATGTAATGTACAGTCGACCGCACGTCGGTCCTCTCCCACGCACCCTGACCTTGAGCTAGTGTAGTACAGTTTCAATATAAAACTTGCCAAGTGCGAGTTGGACTCGCGCACGGAGGGTTCCGTTCCGTCCTTGGGAAAATTCTGCCAAAAAATCGCGTTTGATGTATGGGAGCCTCCCTTATATATTTATTATTATTATTTTGTTTCTTGTACAGCTGCCACCACGGATATTGAACGCTCGGCGTCAGAGTGGGGATCGCTTTGCGCATTCCATACATTGGCGAACCAATCGTCGTCGTTGTTAGATACATGCTGCAAGCGCAATGAACGAATAACGAGTGTCGTCTATGACGCGACGCGCAGCGAGCCAATCACTGACTCTCCCCGCCCCCGCGTCTCACGTCGCACCACCAAAAGAGTCCCGATTTTTGACTTCTGCGTAACTTGAATCCAGCGTACAATATCCGTGGTGGCGACTGTATTTGTTGTTAAGTATAGCGGCAACAGATATACATAATTTGTGAAAAATTTTAACTGTCTAACTATCGCAGTTCTTAAGATACAGCCTGGTGACAAACAGATGGGCAGACAGCGAAGACGTACGGTACGGAACTCTAAAAAAAGGCCGGTTTATTATTGGTTTACCGCTACTGACGTGCGTTCTATTGTATCTGTAGTTGGTACTGATAATTCAATTAATACTGCTCCAAATTTTTGCTAGGGCAATTATATAACGATTAGCTAATAACCTGACGATACTATTAAACTCAAATCAATATTATATGTTTTAATTTTTTTTTATTGAGCTGTGGTGGCCCAGTGGTAACAATCCCGACTAACCGGTGTACGTTGCGGGTTCAATCCTAGCCAGGCGCATGATAAAATAAATTACACAATGTAATCATTGTGTAATTTATTTTATCACTGCTGCTGACAAATCAGTGAATGAAAACATTGTGAGAAAACAGGTGTAAGTACCAAAACTTTGAAGACATGTGACATTCATCAATCCACACTGGGCCTATTTCGACCTATTCCCTCACCTAGAGAGGAGGCCTGAGTCCTAGCCACAGAAAAGATAAAAGAGGTTAGAAAGGAAATACTTTTCGATTTGTACTACAATGAGTGTCGCCGCTTGTCTCCCACCCTATAACTCCACTACAGGCAATAAATCAATACGAACGCGCATTACGAAACTAGCAGACCACGCACACTTAGATCGCAAGTTTACTATTGGTTGTGTCATTATGAGCATGATCATATTTTGAGGCGCGCCTGCCCCTCCCACAAGGCCATTCTAACCTCTTTTATCTTTTCTGTGGCCCTAGCAGTTTAAAACCATTGTATGGCTGATTATGCTATACAAGCTGTAAGGAACAGCCCTCCACAAACTTTAAGAGCTTGCTCAGTAGACGAAACTGAACAACCTTCCACATTTTTTTTTCAGGAAACGAAAAAAGAATCAGCCTCACCATACAAAATTATAAACTTGATTGGACAGTTTGTATGGAGATGCCGAATTTTTTTTCGTGAACGGAACCAACATGAACGGGACAATTTGTTCAATGCTTTCTTCTATAACTTAATGATAGACGAGCACTAAGAAAATGTTTTTTGGAGATTCAGCCTCCATACAGTCAAAATTTTCTTCTTTGGGCCAATAAACATACATACAAATACATTAAACGTTCATACAGATATGAAGTATCTTTTTGTAATAATATCAGAATATTTTTTTAATAAATACATGAAAGTGTAGGAGCGCTGACGCAGCATTACCTACATATCCCAGTAAATTGCGTAGTGCCCGGGCTTCAGCCTGTAATATCCTGTAATTAAAATTGGTTCGTGAGTGTATAAATTTCCAAAATTAATACGCTTACAATTTCTCTGCTTACACACTTCTCAGAATAAAAATAAAAAAATCACGCATATAAAAAAAGTATATTCAAAACTTTGTTCAAAAACGCATTTTTTTACTCATTTCCCTCAAAAAGAGAGTAATGTTCCTAAAACCTAACCCCACGCGAATGATGTCGCGGGTAACAGCTAGTTAATAACATATTTAAACTAAGTACTTATATTATTTATCTTGTTGGCCGAGTTTGCTTTATCGTTACCTTATCGTGGGATTTGTCAATTAAGTGACTATTTCAACACAGTACCTATAAATAGTAATAAGTAAGTGTTCAAACAATATATTGAGTGAATATCTACTTATTCTTGAAAGAAAGACTCCTTTATTTGTCGTATCGATGATTTGAAATTTCATGTGTTTCGACTAGAAAATAACCGAGTTAAGAGTGTCCAAACCGAGATACGTTTCAATATAACCGCTTTTACGTGATTATGACGTTATTACATATCTATAAATAGAAAAGAAAGATAAACAGTTTATTTACGCAAAATTACGCAATCTTAAAACTAGCCAACAAACAAAAAATCATTTCTCTAGTTATTTTTAAAATACACAAAAAACCTTGTTATCGTTGTTGTTGTTGTTGTTGTTGTTGTTGTTGTGTTTGTTATTATCTCATGAATTTCTGTAAACTAATCCAGTAAAGACCTCTGAAAACTGTTATTTTGCGTTAACTTTGGTCGTTTATAATGTAGGTACTCATAAATTTAAAAAATATGTATATTTATAGAAACTTTGCACATTTAATTAAGATTCTGAACGACAAAAATTAAAGTTAAAAAAAAAAACAAGTACCTACCTATTTCCTGGAACAAGTTTTGCGAAACATTCGAGTGAATGACGGAATTACAGAATGTCAAAAGATGTGTGATGATGATGAGTGTTATCTTTCTTTTTTCGCGTCTTTATCTAACATTGCATTGGATAAACCATGCCAAAGTTGACGATAGACGAGTCCGGAAAGGCCCTCTTAACAGAGCGGTAACATTTGCTTCCTAAAGGTCTTTCAGAGTGTAGGCATTGTTGCACGGTCTGTGTGCTGTGTGATAGTCCTAAAAAGGGTAGGTACTATGACCCTGGAACGCAAAGGACAACTGAAGGAACACATGTGGATTTTAGTTAGTAAAAGTCTAAGACTTCTTGCTCCACCCAGAACGAGAGAATTATTCGATGATTGCACAGAGAAACACGATTAAAATTGATTTTTTTTTTTCAAAATTCATCATCAAAAGAATATGATCTAAGTGCATCAAATCCGGAGATAGTAGCATAGCGACCTGTTAATAGATTAGATATAGATTACCTTTGACCCTATTTTAAATAGGGTCAAAGGTAATCTTACATTACCAGTGTCTACTGTGGGTTCAAAACATATGATTGCAACGCAAGGTGCAAAAATAGATCTTATTTACTCCTCGGTGATCCCAGTTCTTTTAGGTGTGAAAATCATCCAATTACTTCTTCCGCTCTTGGCCGAGGCAAGAGGACATGTCAGACTATTACTGACTAATACCGGCTCCTGTTCCTTCTTTGTCTTTGTTCTAGGGCACCGGGTACACTTTCTCACAATCCATCGCCGGAAATCGGGATCAGAGTCCCGGCGGCGGCGGCGACGGCGATAACGCCGTTGCCTGATGATATACTTGTACTGCCGAAATATTGATTGATTTTCATACGCTGTCTACTTTTCTTAATTCCGTTTACGCTGTAGTCATTCGGAAAAACACTTCACCAAGTGAAATAAATATAATGTATTTTTTTTTTTGAGAAAGTATTAATCATACGAAAAAATCATAAGTTGATAATGTTATATCTATTATCAATCTATAATATTTTTTTTTCAAACGTATCAACTCAGCCGTTACCGAGAAGTAGGCTTCAGAAAGTCACTGTCTTAAAGCTCCATCTGTTTAACAGTTCAGTTTAGATCGTAAAATGAATCGCATTAAGTCTCGGATACTGTAACAATTTTATTATGAGCGCATGTTTATGTGAGAAGTTAATAATTATCAACCGGTTCTATAATGACTGACCTTCGTTAGTTGACGAGGTGAAGTTCCAAAGATCAACTTAGGATTTCTTCTAAGATTCTGTTGTTTTTGTTGAATGATAAACTTATGGAATTGAAGGTCTATATTCAAATTGCTTACTTAATAAACGTTCTGGCTAGGTTTATAATACATGGCCAAAATAAAATACTTCAATCTAAGTTTTGATGCCACGAAAAACTGAATCAGTAGGCCTGGGTAGTGAGTGTATTTACTTGTTTTTTCACCGATATATAGCTTTTTTATGGTAGGAAAAACATCTAGTGACAACCCCCGCTCTTGGGTGGAGCGGGAGATAGTGTCAAACTCTTACTGACTAAAAACCCACCTCGTTCCTTCGAGCCTTCATACCGAGGCTGAGCTACTCTTTCGAAACTAACCCTGGCCCCAGTAGGCTTCGACCCAGCTGGGCCCCTGTTGTTGCTGACAACTCCTTGAGGCGCGCGGGGCTCGGTCCGGACAGTTACCGGTCGGTTGGACAGCGAGCTACCCATTGCTCGCCGTCCGCAAGCCCGCGCAATGCTGACTACTACCTACAAGTCATTGAACTCGCTCAGCTGACGTTTTCTTAAAGAAATAAATTTCGTACATGCTTAAATTAATACGAGTTTTAAAAAAGGTAGGTACTTTATTTTTTTAATTTTATCTTTATAAATCGATAGTGTTTCATGTACCGGATCGACCCTCCACGGGATTAAAACGATCAAAATTTAACGGTATATACATTCACTCCCGAAAAACATTAACCTCTTTCTAGGGCAGTTCGGTGAACGATCCAATACTTAGATCAACGTCGGTGTGTACGGTCAGCAACATAAAGCAGTTTAAATTTTAGTTAGCGAATTGCTAATGATATAGGTATTTATTTTCTCAAATAAATAAAATGATAACTGTAGGTAGACGACACTATTTATGACTCAAGTCTATTTAAATATTTTTGCACTGAACGATAGTATTAAAATTATAGAAGTCTTAATTCAATGTTTGAACAGTTTTTGTAGAATATTTTTATACACTTGTTTTTAATTGCGTCGAAATATATTATGAATGTTTTCCGGTAGGTACAACTACTTAAACAAAAAATATTATGTAGCTTTAAAGTAGGTTTCTGTTTACACAAATATTTCAGAGCCGTCAAGGTAGATATTAATCATATGCTCTTTATATATCTGTCATCATCATCATTTCAGCCGATAGACGTCCACTGTTGGACATATGCCTCCCACAAGCGTCGCCACAACGAACGATCATGTGCGTCCCGCATCCATCGGATTCCCGCTACCTTCACCAGGTCGTCAGTACACCTTGTAGGAGGCCTTCCAATGCTGCGTTTTCCGGAACGCAGCGTTGGAATTATTTTTCTTCTTCTTCAGGATAAATTCTAGATAGAAAGCATATTCAAAACATAATACAGCTAATTTAGTACGATAGAAAAAAATCACAGAATCCTCTAGTAGCACTTGTATCGATTAAAAACCGAACTAGTAAACATGCAATCATTCTGTGTGTTGTCAGATTATTTTACAAACAACGTTCTACTGTTATACTGTTCTAATTTTATAATCAAATCTGTAGATTTTTAGTAAATAGCTAAAATGCTGCATATTTTGCAAGCCTTGTGTCTTTGTTCTTTGTTTTGTATGCTGTCCGAGAGCGACCGCGCTTAGGGCCCTGAAACATTTAAGTATAGATGTTTGCTGAAGCGCGCACAGATGGTTTCCACGCCATCATGCGCAAAAAAGCAGCCTCCCTGCTAGCCCGTATACGGAGTAGCAACAACAGCATTCTGAACGCAATAGCTGTACGGTTTGACTGTCCCTTTCAAAATTATTGGGTCATGTCTTGTATAGGTGTGGCCAGTCATGGCAAATAAAATAAAGAAAATTGTATTAGGTTAAGTTTTCTAAGGGTCTATGCCACCCGAAATAAAGTTATTATTATTATTATATTCGAAACCTGAATATTGTTTGTTTAGAATCAGTAACTGAATCTATTCCAATCATTTCTACACAATGTTATATTTTTTCCCAAAAATAATTAAAAAAGGTCACAAGTTGGACACCACCGATAGTAGTAACATAGATCACGGTAGGTCATAGCAGGCATTAGGTGCTAACGCACAGCCAGCACAGCTGAGTGCTGGAGCAAAACATATTTCTACTTAATGACTATCTATGACCGTTATGGACTTTGAAACCCATTGAAATATAAAAAACAAACTTATATCTATGTTGAACCTTTCTTTTTTTGCAAAAATTAAACAAAATATATTTTTAGCGGAGCAGCACACACCGGGTATTTTATTAAACCATTACTTTAGCTAAATATAGTCCAAAGTTTTACTTTATCTATGTCACAAGATATCGATTAATAAACCTTTCATAGAAGGTCGAACCAAAAGGTTTTCCCTCCCGCCCACACAGTAGTTTCTTTTTACGTGTCAAAATAACCGGAAAATTGGGTCTTCTGCGCAATTTCGTACGTTTGACGATAACACCCTTGTTGTCCCTCTGTCTAATAAACTTGAAGTACATCAGTTAATACTTACGACACGCCCCGGCTTCGCATGAGTGTTACTAAATCAGTGAAATTACACATCTTTTATTTTCTATAATAAACAAGTTGAATTTACATCTAAAGTAAACCTTACTCAGGAATCACTCGGTCTATTGGTGAAATCCGTATGAAATCCGTTCAGTACTTTTTGAGTTTATCACGAACAGACAGATAGGCGGACACGTGAACGTAAACGTGTATATAAAAAAGGCATCCAGATGCAATGTAATGCAAGGGCTTACAATATTGCGATGCGATGCAATACGACACCGCATCGCAGACATCCGCGATGAGAATCGCTGCGAAATGGTTTCGTGTAGCAACGCGTTCGGGTGAACATACAATGTGCGATCAGTGCGATGCGAATGAATTCGCAAGTTCTTGCGATACGTCGTGCGAGCTCGTAGATTTTTACGATGCGATGTCGCATCTCAGTTTTGATTTTGGGCCCTATAGTTGGGCCTTGGGCCGTTATAGTTTTAAAAATGTTGTCCAGGAAAAGTTTTCTGTACATAGCTCTCATTATATTTCAAATGTTTACGTGAGAAATTTTGTATTTACTTACGTAAAAATCTGCAAACCTCAGTTTTCTCTCTAGTTTCAAATAACTATAAATCAATCAACTCGGCTCATATAGTCCAATGCTGGACGTAGAGCCCTCCTAAGTTACACCACAACAAACGGTCCTCCTCATGCCGCATCCAGACTCTACCTACCTTCGGCGAGAGCCCTTGGGAGCGTCCCACGCTACGTTTGCCAATAAGCGGTCTCAACTTTTGGGATTGTTTGATCGGTCGTTCGACAAACATGGCCAACCCACTGTAGCCACTTCATTTCGGGTCTTTTCCAGAAATATTACCATTAACATTATCTTTATTATATTCCCACTGCTGGTGCTCAGGCCTCCTCTCTAGGGAGGGAGTGGGCCGTAATCCATCACGCAGGCCCAGTGCGGATCGGCCGATGTCACATACCTACTTTAGAATTTTGGTTCTAGGATAATATGTCGGTTTCTCACGATGTTTTTCTTCAACGTTTTGAAAGCAGTAGTGATGAAATAAGTTACCTACAGAAAGTAATGATGAACCCGCGACCTATAACTCGTAAGTCGGGGCCGTAACCACCGCCATTTATCTCGAAAATATACGGCTCGATTACTGTTTCACCTGTTTTATCGTCCTGTTTCTACAGTAATGCCTTGATCACACGTACCGAGTAAAAAGGCGAGACAGTAAAATATTGCTCGGCCGAGACAGTGATGTAAGCGAGTTGTAGAAATGAGCGCTCGGCTGAGTACTCGGCGCTTCGTTTATACGTACCGAATATTCGGCCGAGAGAACTCTCTCGCCCTTTTACTCGGTACGTGTGATCAAGGTATACGTAAGTGTATACAGCAGATATTTATCGACACTTAGGTAATCTTTAATGACGTAATACAGTTTAAAACAATGGAAATCTATGCCCTTTGTTCCTACGCCTTAGCCTTCTGCGAAAACCTTATGAAAAACTATAGACCTCGAGGTCGAGGTAATTACGTGACAATATCAGTAGTATAGTATCATCACGCTAACTTCCTTGAGTCACAAGATATTTCCTTGAATCCTATTTTCTTTCTTAATCTAGGAAAGCTTCATTAAAGGTGGGAAATCATGTAATGCCTTCTCTTGCTCTAAGGTGTAGCGGGAGGGCGTGTCAGACTTTTACTGACTAAAACCACACTTTTGTTTTTGCAGTTCGTTTTTGCGTTCTAGGACCACGAGTATCCCATTCTGATTTCCCCCCTCATGGTTCTAGCGGGCATCGGTCCTGCTGGGCAATCTAGGGAAGTTAAGTTAGGCTTGTTCTCAGGACAAATGCGAAAATTATAGATAGTTGAGGTTCGTTGTTTCAGAGCTAGGGAGTACAAAAAAATATCTTATTTATTTATTTTACTATTTATGTACTTACACACAAAAAAAAACAGAAGAAAAAAAGTAAAAAACTAAACCCGACTACGACAAAAAAACGACACTGAAAAAGTATGAAACAAGTTTTTCTGAACGCTGAAATAAACAAGGTACTTAACTGGAAAAACAAGAACAGAACATAAAGAAAGTCCGTAGTCAGTGTTTTGGTTGGTGCTTATTCCAGCATCCTAAAATCTTGTTTCATTCTTTTTCAGCGTCTTTTTTTGTCGTAGTCGGGTTTTAGTTTTTTACTTTGGAACACAGGGCCGCTTAATATTTGCGGTGCAGAACCGCGCCGCAATGCATCGTGTGGCCTGGCCCTTATCTTGATTCCACAGACATTAATACAGATACTCGTCTAAGTTCAAATATAACTTGTAACATATTCACACGACAACGAAGCATTTGTATAATCCTCGATTTGTGAAACATTTCTAATCAGTAATAACCTTGATTGATCAGTCGTAGTACTTAGATATGGCTAGCTAATAATTGCATTTGTCAAGAGGATGTAGATACCGGATTGATAAGTGTTCTACATGTTGTGATAGTCGTACTGTGATAAAAACTGATTAATTAAGCGCGGGTTAGAGACACGGTCAGTAGTGACGATATAAATAATAATTGTTTTTTACAACAATAATAAAATTTACATACAATTTATACGATACACTGATTTATAGAACTTGATTATATAGAACTGATCAATTTATACATATAATAAATCTGTAGAAGTTTGTTAGTTGTGCGCGCATCATGAGAAACGTACAGTACAATTCACGAATGATGGCGGCCGTGAAGTTAGCCTTTGCGAACGTTCGCGCATGCTACACTCTTCTTGCACACGCACGTCGCCATTTGTTTCCTAAAACACGTTACTGCGCAGCCTTCTGCGCAAACTTCACGGCCGCTATCATTCGTGAATTGTACTGTACGAAATCGATGTAGATAACTTTTACACGTAAAAATTGTGTATAACTTGATATGTACCTAACATATCAAGTTATACACAATTTTTACGTGTTACTACTTAGGCTTTGTTTCATTGTAATCGTTTGACTATATCGAAGTTCGCCGGGTCAGCTAGTTTAAAATAAAAATGTTTTCTAGAATTACTTGATGATTTATTTAAAATCTACTTTTGTTGGGAACAGCACTTAGTGAAGTGCTGTGTCTTCATCATAAGCGTACCTGTATAGGGAGTGGGGGATTGGGCCATCCCAAGATTTTGGACTGTCGATGTAAAATTCTGTGATGGCTGTCAAAATACTGATAACTTCCCACAAAAATTAGGCAAGGTATAATATTTATAATGTAAATCATTTGAATTCTTAAAATTCCTGAAAACCTTAAGACCACGGAAATTACCGTTCAAAATAGAGTGTTACCCTAAACCTTTCAATCGTGGAAATTACAGACACAATAGAAAGACAATAGGTGCGCAAACGCCGGCGTTCGCTTGGAGTTTAATGAATTAATCTATCGATCATAGCTATACCTAAATTTCAACCCGTTTGGGATTTTGACCAAAGAATCTAATGCGATAATTCCAAACTTACTATATAAGCACCAACCAGTGGCTTAGTTGTGCTCCTCCATTATACGGAAGTTCTATCCAGACTTAATAAAAAACGTCTGCAGGATTGTCGAAAGATAACTCTTTCAACGAAGATGACTCATGATGACCATTGATGGTAACCCATGGGCGGTCCTGGAACGCCAAATGTAACTAAAGAAGCACAGGTGGATTTTAGTCAGTAACAGTAGGGGAGAAGTTAGTTGTTGAATTTCTTTGGCCTGACTTGGGCTTGGTCCGGACGGGAGTTATCGGACGGCCGGACAGCGAGCTACCCATTGCTCACAGACCGCAAGCCCGCGCCTACGGTGGCTGGAAATCCGACGAAAAATTCCACCACTTGGGGGTCCAGAATCATGTAGTGGGTCCGAGGTATTCGTTTGTGCGTCGATGTCAGAGACACCCGGTATTTAGGGTGTATAGCTTTATCCCTCTTTATAGCTCGCAAGATTGACATTTTAACAAGTTATCGTGTCTGTGCGAATTTCGTTATTCCCTTCTTAATTGCCAGTAATTAATTTTTCAATTACTCCGTCTTTCACTTTCGTCGACTTTGTACCTATCCAATTTTGGTCCATCGAAACTCATATTGTTGATTAATTGCTCCACTTTTCGAGTTATTGTATTTTTTCAGACAATAGAGGACTTCGATACAACAGTTACGTAAATTATTAGTGTTTTGATAAATGAATTTTTTCGATGACTCATAACGTAATATAATAAAAACCGAATTGTTAAAGTTTGTTATCTGAATGTGTCATACTCTTCGTGTTGGGGGTCGACAGGGAGTGACTCAATCACTCCCAGCCCTACATCACGATGACATATACCTACTTATTTGTATAACAAAGGAATCACAGTCTTCATTGGAGGAACTGGGAGATTCCTAACCTGTTTGATGAATCAACACTGAGAAAAAATGCGTTAATGTACTGGCTGGCGTATGGGTAGGTTATTTAGGGATTGCAAATATTCTATAGTTTTGATTTTCGAATAATTTTCGAATAGCTCGGAAAAAAAAATCGCATATTATTCGAATATTCGAAAATCAAAACTATCGAATATTTGCAATCCCTAGTTATTATGCCTATATTAGAATATTTTTAGTAGCACCGTAATATTATATTATGGAATATTATTAGTAATAGTATTTTTCGGGTTCCGTACCCAAAGGGTAAAAACAGGACTATTACTAAGACTTCGCTGTCTGATCGTCTGTCTATCACCAGGTAGTATCTCAAGAACCGTGAAAGCTAAACAGTTGAAATTTTCACAAATTATGTATTTATGTTGCCGCTTTAACAATAAATACAAACAAAATGACAAAAATTTAAGGGGGGCTACCATGCAACAAACGCGATAGTTTTGCCGAATTTTCGTAAGGACGGTACGGAACCCTTCGTGCGCGAATCCAACTCGCACTTGGCCAGTTTATTTTTAAACGTTTGTAGCGTTTGAGCACGCCTTACTTCTAAGTGTAACGCATTCCTCGAGCAGCTTGAATAAGATAAAATTAAAAAAATAAGTACCTTTTTTTCAAAACTCGTATTAATTTACGCATGTACGAAATTAATTTCTTGAAGAAAACGACAGCTGAACGAGTCCAATGACCTGTAGGTAGTAGTCGGCGTTCGATCGACCCTCCACGGGATTAAAACGATCAAAATTTAGCGGTGTATACAATTTTAGTATACAGGGTGAAAGGGACAGTCCTCCACAAACTTAAAGGGCTTCCTTAAAAGACGAAACTACACAACTTTCCACAAGACTTTTTTTCAAAAAATGAAAAAAAAAAATCTGCCTCAGCATACAAAATAAAAACTTTATTGGACAGTTTATATGGAGAAGCAGAAAGAAACGTCTGTAATTAGTGGCTATTACTTATTCTCAGGTAGTGAACTAAACATACAAAACTGAAAAATAAACAAAACTCAAACTTAGGTACCTACGTTTTGGCAATGAATATTATTATCATGTATAGGTTGTTGACCGATTGTCCGATTTACTAAACGAAGTACAAACAATTCTGTCCATTGACCCTTTGGTAACTAATATGAAGACGTTATTTTTTTTTTGAAGTCGGAAAACATCAAACAACTTCTCCCGCTCTAGGTGTAGCGAGAGTGCGTAACACACTCATCATCATCATCTTTTTGCCCTTGTCCCGTTTTATTTGGGGTCGACGCAACACGTTTTTTTCTTCCATTCGGTCCTGTCATTCGTCACGCTATCACTAACTCCCTTTTCTATCATATCACTCCTCACACAATCCATCTATCTTTTCTTTGGCCTCCCTCTCTCCCTCCATCCATCCACATGTAAACGCATAACTTTAGCAATATGCGTTTCAACCCTGCTTTTTAAATGACCATACCAAGACAAACGATTCTCTCTCAACTTTTCAGTCACTGGCGCCACAAACTTCCCTTATTATACTCGTTTCTGACTTAGGCATTTTAGGGCATATCACACTTTTCCTGACTAAAACCTACCTGTGTTTCTTCATTTGCCCTTTGCGTTCCAGGGCCTCTGTAACTCTTTCGAACATTCGTCCTACCGGGCCTCCCGCCTCTTCAGTTTTGCTGACATACTATTGAGGCGCGCGTGTAACAGAATACGTGCTATCGACTTCAATTGATTACAGACCTATCTGGGTGATTCATTGATTATATTGACAACCAGTGAAATTAAAGTGCCCTAAATACATGTATCTAAGCGTAGTTGCTCTATCACTGGCGCTTGTTTTGCTGACTATACAGACGGGACAACGAATGAAAAAAAAAATATGGTTCAAATTCGAATAAGTACTCTATTCGAAGATATTACTCACCGGCTGATCGACACTTTGAATGACCAAAAAGCTGGTTCGTTCTTTGCCATTGCCATTCAACTGCCAATCGTCTTGGCACGTTCGGCGTTCCCGGCGCGCGGCGTGACTTCGACACCTAAGTTTATTTGACTTGTTTTAATATGCACGTACATATGTAGTTACGTCGTAAATACTCGTAGTTATTAATATTTAAGTCATTTATGTACATGTATTTTGTTAAAAAAAATGTACAGACACGAGTCAAATAAGCGCACAAATATACCTTATTTATTTCTCACCTCTTTCAAATTCAGGCCTGTTTCTTACCCGACTGCGCAACACAAAGGAGGATTGTGTGACTTTTTCTCCACTGTTGATTTTATAAGCTGAAATCGGAAACCACTATTCATAGTCATGTAATATATTTACGTACGGCCAGCAATGAAAGTCGATTAACAATTTGTATAATAAAAAAATACAGATATTGTAAATTATTTATTTGTGGCTGACCGTACACAGAACTCGGAACGACGGAAAGTATCATATTCAATGTGATACTACTTAAGAAACCGGTACAATAAATTAACACGTGTTTTATTCAACGTCTGAAGGTCAAGTAAGGCATCTTGACATAAACAAATGATTTGCACAAAGTGTTCCATAAAAGTTCCGAATAAGATACGAGTCCAATTAGAAACCTACTTTATAATATAATTAATAGAAACCGACTGTAGATTCAGCTTCGGCTTCGATTTCGGCATAGAAGTTGCCGAATAAAAAGTTCAAACGAAAGTAGCGTCTTCCACGCGTTCCTGAGAAAAAAAAGCCTTGACAGACAGAAAGAATAACAGACGGAGAACAGTGATCCTAAGGGCCCAGCGCTCACTCGAGACAAGACGTCTTAGACAGACTTGTCTAAAACGTTTCAGACAAGTCTAAGACGTCTTAAACAAAACAATTTTGTCTACGACACGGAGCGTTAGGGCTGTTGATAAAATATCGATTTTTCGAAATATCGATATTACCGCAGTACTCAAACAGCTGAACATAATAAACATGTATTTGTAAACCGCTTGCGATATATTAGTACGCATATCTGAAAACAGTAAATTTGTTGTTAATTTTTTTTTTGTGAATTAGTGAGTCGCAAAAAAAAATTAGGTACAATTCGGAAGAATTTTCGAGACTCCATTCGGGAATTGTAGTTTGCACGAAACCCTTAGTGCGCGAGTCCGACTTGTACTTGCCCAGTTTTTTATGACGAAGCCAATAAAATAAATTGGAAAAAAATATCGAAATTTTGGTATTGATATTTTATCAACAGCCTTAGCACCCCGTGTCGTAGACAAAACTGTTTTAGACAAGTCTGTCTAATGCTGGCCATACACGGTCAAACTTATCATCCAATCAGTATGACGCTGCCGATTGGATCAAACAGATTTGACTGTGTAAGGGAGTGGATTGGTATGACAACATATTATTAACATGTTGACACTCGCAGACTGCCTTACGAAACCCTAAAAATGGATAGATAAATCCCATTTCCCAATTTTATCAAGCTATAACAACCAGGCGATTGATGGTTTTTGTGTCATCGTGGGTGCCATCATTGTTTCAGTACGTCACCTTGAGTCACTTTGGGCAAAGGGTCAGCCTACTAGGTCAGTCCTACTGGGTCAATGTACAATAAATGATGATTAAATAGAGTCAAAGTTCATTTCCATTGCATGAATATCTAATCAGTCGGATGTGGTTATTAATAGGAAATATTTATGTTGCATACTGTACTTTAAACCTACAGGGTGATCTAAACACGTGACTCAGTATGAACACTATGTTTTTAAATGCTGCTTCATAGTCACGTGAGTGACCGCAGTCGTTTGTATTTATAAATGGCTCAATGTAAATGTACCAAACTTATGGATTTAATAAATGTATTGAGTTTTAGTTTGAAAAAAAAAAATGACCAAGATCGATTGGTGGTACGGAGGTATGCGGTACAGAATGTAATGTCCCCCAAACTTCTGTTGAAAAGGAGGATCCTCTGACCAGACGGATGTTTTGTCTGATTTGGGCAATTGCCCGATAAATGATTTTGGGCTGTTGTTTTTATTCAAATCGCGCGATGCAGGATTTCGTAGTTTAGTTTATATGTGGCGCCAAAGATATCGATTGGAAATCATCCCATAACTTCTCCCGCTGTAGGGCAGCTAGAGAGGGTGTCAGACTTTTACTGACTAAATTCACTTAGTTTTCCTTCAGTTACCCTTTGCATTCCAAGGGCGAGGCGACTCATGCGAACAATTCCTTAACCCATTTAATTCAACCTTATCTATCTTTATTATTGCATGCATTATGCATGATAGGTTAAAATTTCGCCCTGTATGCACCACTTCGATCGACGGGATAGTAATATACGCCTCGTGAGTTACGATTAGAACTGTGGGTCAAAAGTCAGACTGCGTCTATCGTTACAGAGACGACGATTTATTGGAAACTTAGGTACTTATAACAAACTCGCGCGACAGTGGTAGGTAATATTATCACTTACCACATAAGTAAACGAAACATATCTACCTAGTGCTGGAATACAAAGTAGGTATCCTACGTTCTTTTCCAGGTCCACCCGTGAACCAAGTCCATTAAGACGTGAAGAGGTGACATACAGACCGGACCAAGTTTTCATATTTATAACTAAGTTTGTCCACGAGTTCGTTTGCGTAAATGTCGGTTATAGCCATAGCTAGTGTTACCTTACCAGGTCCAGTAAGTAAAAAAAATGGAAAGAAAGATGAAAAAAAAAAACAATAAATGGACTAAGCCTGTAAGGGAGCGCTAACGTGTGAATTCAAAGCACTGTAGCTCAGAAATAGTTATAGCTATTTTGCGAAAACGGTATTTAAAACTTTTTAGGTTTTTGGTATGTCTGAGTAATTATTATAAAACATAGTAGGTACTGTACATAGTGTTAGGTAGGTATCAAATGAATGGTATGTTTACGTTCTTTGCAGCCATATACAATGTACATTTTACAACCATACTATCAATGCAATTAGAATTAATTAAATTAGTAATCAAAATACAGTGTCTTATACGTATGTGCTTATATCTTCTTGTTCGTATTTTAAAATGAAAAAATAATAATATGGGTAATGTACTAATGGGTATATGTACCTATTAAAGCAAAGCACTGTAACTCGAGTTAGTTGGATTTAAATAGAGTGGGGGCAGCAAAACTTCCACAAACTTAAAAAAATATATTATTCTCCCTCAGAATATCTAAGATTTCTTTTCACCATTCATACAGAAGCACTTCTGTATTGACGATCTATAATTGTGTGCCTCGTGAGTTATGACTGGAAAACTATGGTTCAAAAGTCAGGACTGCGTTTATCTTCGTTATCAATGGCATATTGAGACCGCTCTTGATATATTGGGAGTTATTTAATTAATGCTAAAGGAAATATCATTATCATTTCAGCCGAAGGACTTCCACTGTTGGACATAGGTCTCCCCCAAGGGTCGCTACAATGAGCGGTCCTTTGCGTCTCGAATCCACCGCATTCCCGCGACTCTCACCAAGTCATCCGCCCAGGTTGTGGGAGGCCTTCCAACGCTGCGTTTTCCGATAGAGGAAATATAGCCTAAAAGCATAAAAAATCTCATTTAAGTATGCTAAAATTCAGGCGTCAGTTAATATTACAAACAGACACTCCAATTTTGTTTATATGTATGGATGAAAAGTATTTGTTTTTCTTGTAATTCATTGTATTCTTGGTTTACAAAATTACTCGATAACATAACTTCTCGTCAACCCTGATTATAAATGTAGGTCTAAAGTCAGGGCCTGATCTTGCATCTGTACTTCTGTAGATGTACCGAGTTAGCTGACGATATTATGTTGTTGTTAGGTAAGTTTCCGTAATTACCTAATAACATCATGGAAACTTACTTAGATAGTTTAGGTAGTAAAGTTTTTAAACTAGTGCTTGACTGCGATCCCACTTTATGGTAAGCAGAGATGCAGTCATTGGTGGTGAAGCACACTAGTTCATAATAAAACATGTATTATTTATTTATCATAGAGTTTAGGTTTATTTAGGTACCTATGTGTTGTTGCATACAGAGTACATAAACCCCAAACACATAATTACAATTGCCGGCACGGATCTTGAGCGCTGGCTTCAAGTTGCGCAGAAGTCAAATATTCGGTCTCTTTACTGGTGCGAAGTGTAACGCGGGGGCGGGGAGTGTCAGTGATTGGCTGGCCGCGCCATCGCGTCATAGACGTCACTCATGATTCGTTTCCTGCTCTTGCTGCATGTTTCTAACAACGACGACGGTTGGCTCGGGCAACATTTATGGGCAACTGAAATCTGTTGTGTGTGTGATTTTTGACTTTTAATATTGTAGTACATCTATGTATAGTAGGTACAAAATCCTTTGTGTGCGAGTCCGATACACACTTGGCCATTTTTTTTTTCATACTTATCATATAATTATGAATGTGCCAAATATTGTCGTATGGAAAAAACCTCTTCATTTTGATAACTTTTAAAGTAAATAAGAAATAGTTTATTCTAATATTTATCAACTAAGTTGTTTACACTGTTCATTTTGGTCCAATGACCTTTGCATACCGTACAAAAGTAAGCAAAAATAGCAATCCATCAAGAAATACCGGCTAGTTAGGTAATATTGCCAACATTACTTACGTATTAATGTAATTTTACCTACTTACCTACTGGCCATACGAAACTGCAAGTACAGTCTCGAGGAAAAATATGAAAGTTAGAAACCAGCACCCCTAGCCAAGTTGATAATCTGCAATCGTTAACGCTAGTCGAAAAGTAATCAAATGTATGGGAATGACATCATCTCAACGTTAATTCACGTGGTCGGAACAAACGAATAGAAAATTCGTAGCCAAGTTCACATCGTTCAAAATGATAGAATGAATTTCTACAACGTTCAACGCTACATCCTTTGATAAACAAACGCTACATTGTAGAACGAGCGGCCGACTCAGGCGCGTCAACGTGGCTACCCACTTATCGTTTTCTATAATTGCTGACACCGAAGCGTTACCGATTCGAGAACGGAGTTCGACACGTTACGTTTGTAACTTGGCTATGGGGGCTGATCTATTTTTGAATAGTACACGTTCGTACTAAACATCTTATTATATTAAACTTAATTTTCCTATTCCCTCCAAACGGCTTTGATCTATAAGATTTTTATTCAGAAAAAAATCTAACAGTTTTCATAACATAAGTAAATCAAACAATATTTTGCAAAGAAAATGTCCAAAAATGTGAAACTTCATATCACATTTTTGAAAAACCTGCCTGTGAGTGGCCGTGACTGCTATGCCGGAGGTCGTGGGTTCGATTCCCACCCAAGACAAACATTCGTCTTGGGTGGGAATCGAACCCGTGAGATGAGCATGATCATTTATTCTGTGTCCGGGTGTAATTTATATGTAATATGTATGTATTTAGAAATATTTATATATGTTTATCAGTTGTCTAGTACTCTTAACACAAGCTCTGCTTAGCTTGGGACTAGACGGCGTTGTGTCATAGTTGCGCAATATAAAAAAAAAACCGCTTGAAATTCAGTGGAGATAGGGGATCAGTATGGGTGTCGGCGGCTTGCGTTAGTACTGAGACAGGGCGGCTTTTTGGCTCGCTAGTCCAATCATACTATCGACCTACTCTAAGCCCATAGGAATGTGTTAGCGCAAATACTCACTAATTTATTGAATTAGTGAGCGTTCATAGACACCGTAGATACGTCAGCGCAAACGATACAATGTGATCGTGCGCGTGCTTTGTAGACAGTTTTTTTTTAAATGTGAAGTTGGCAAAAAGGAAGTCGGAAGGAGGTGGCCACCTCCTTCTGCGTGTAAAGGATGTGGTGTAAAGTGTAAAGGAGAATCAATCCTTACACGCCACCGCAGTCGCACTGGGAGTCGCAAGGCGATTCCTGGTCACCGTAGGTGCGATCTTACGGACGGCGAACAATGGGTAGCTTGCCTTCCAAAAAGTTTCAGGCGTCACTAGCAGTCAGCACAATTGAATAGGCCAAGGCCGATGCCTGTCAGGGCTAAGGGATTTTTTAAAGAGTCACCGTGACCCTGGGTAACAGAAGGAAAACCTCTACAGCCAAGCAGGAGAAGTTATTTGTTAATTTTACAGCTCAAAAAAAGCGTCGTAAAAACGCATTACATAATACATTTGGCTAAGCCCAGATGCTCAATATCTTTGGCGCCTTTATGCGCCTTAAACCTTGTATTGATATTATGAGGAGTTGTGGACAGACGGCAGGAGTCTTTTACCTTTTTTAATAAAGTACTCTGTTTACAAGGAATCTCAAGGTCTTGAATTTCGCTATATGGTTATATGTATAGGTTTTTTTATAGGTACTCGTGGTTGAGGTTAGCTCACCACTCTGTAGGTAACTCACACAACATTAGTGATATTTTGTGACATTTAAACCACAAAATGAATGGTTATACTTTAATTCTTTCTGCAAAACTTTGTAGGTAACTACCTACTTGTCAAGTTTTTTCTTAGTGTTAGTAATTTGATTTATCTTTTAATTTCAGTCTGCGGCCACCAACCTCATGACATGCTTCAACGAATTGGTGGACATGGAAGTGCTGCAGCAGGAAATCGAAGATGCCAAGCCAACTGGACAGGTCGACGAGGTGTTTAAGAAGTTAGTATTGAACATGAACGTACAAATATGGACATTAAGGCGTATAGTCCCATGAACCATCTGGCCGAAATTATGTGAACGTAACTCTCGCACTCGCCTACGCGGCAGTACGCAAATCTGTGCATTTATTTGCGGCCAGCAGCGCCCGGAAAGCGCTTTAAATCCATTTTCTATGCTAAATATTGATTGATTTACATAGGTATGCATGTTCACTTTGAAGACTATTTAACCACCAATTTTTATGTGTAAAAATGTTTCTAAAGGTCCAAGCCGTTTCGAAGGAGTAGGGAAAAGTTGCGAAGTTGCTAATTTTTTTTATTGACAAAAGTATTAATTGCACGAAAAAAATCAAATGTTGATATTATTGTTCATGAATCTATGATAAACATATATTTTTTTCAAACCAATTGACTTAGCCGTTACGGAGGAGTATTCCTCAGAAAATCACTGTTTTATGGCACTTTTCGGGCGCTTGGCCCTTAAAGTCTTGTAATAAAGGTCAATTTGCACAAAATGAAAAATTGAATGTATCTTTTGCACTACTAAGTATTTCCCGGTTTCTAGAATCGCAATATCAACACACCACGAATAGTTAACTCATACAATAGGTACTTACTTTAAAATTCTTTGTTTAAAATTGCCTTTCATAGAAATCATTTTTCAAATCCTGTCGAAATTATGGAAATTTTTTCAAAGTTTTAAATCTAGTGGAAGGGGAATCAAGAGCTTCAAGTGATAGAAAAATAATGCACAAACCACAAACTGAAATGTGATGTCTCTGCCATTAGGTTGCGTGCAGTTAAGTGCGTACAAAAAGGATAGCGAGATGTTTCTGCCTAAAATGTTAGCTACAGCTTCAGTTAATAACAAATTTTGAGGCTGATTTCAGGTAAAGATTTAAGCTACAATTACATTAGACCGACGCACTCGATTTGTACGTAGAACGATGTTGCGTGTGGTGGATCTAATGTAGCTCTACAAGTCTAGTTTCCATATAAAATGTATGGAGACCGACGCGCCCAAATCGGCGTGTGGCACACGTGTTAGCAATGTAGTTCTAACTTTACTCTTTTTATCTTAGTAAAAAATATTGTACAAAAGTAAAAAGGAACAAATACAATGCAGAAATCAGCTCTAAAATTTTAAACATGCAATACGGTGAGCATCCAGTCATCTACAAAGAACAGAGCGCTATCAAAGTATCAACAAACCGTCTGGCATAGATAATGACGACTTCCCTTCACAACGTTCGTTGCAGTAAATGGGCCATGCTCAAATAGGACATCTCTTACACCCGTATTTATAAACATGTAAAAGTAACTACTGTCATTTCAGTAACTACAGTATTTTCAGTAATTTTAACGTATGTCTGGCAATTTGAGTATCTTCTGCGACCTACTCAAATGTGCTTTCTTTGGTATTGTTCGTTAAAAGTTGTGGAGCTCCTTAGTAGTCCTAAGTTGAGCTTTTCGAATACTGACAAATGCTTACACGGATTGGACAGGTCCACTCAAATCTGTATGGTTCTTTCTTCAAAAGACCATCTCAGACAAATCTGCATGGTTCTCATTTGATTTGACCATTACATATTTACTGTATGGACTTAAAAAGAGACTTTGACCCCTGAGTTTGTTTCGGTGTTTCTTCTCAGGGTAGTCAGATAGGAAACACCGGCCTCATCTAGCATAAACTGACGAAAAAAAATTGACGTGTAAAAGTGTTTTTTTAAACCTATTTACAAAATAAATATCATTTATCACTTAAGTAACGATTTGTATTATATGGTTAAGAAATTGCTTGAAGTTAAACTGCCAACAAACAACAACCTACCAACCTAGTGTTACTTTTTTTTAATTGTTATAAACTAGTGCTTGACTGCGATCGCACCTGATGGTAAGTAGCGATGCAATCTTTGATGGTGAGGCGCACTAGTTTATTAAGAACCTATTCACTCTAGCCTTGAAGACACCCAACTCTTACTTGAGCATTCAAGTCAGTAACATGTGTTACTCCACTATAAAAAGAGATTTTGTATTTAAGAAATCTAACCTTAAGTAATTACTTCTTTATAAATACGGCTTTTAGACACGATTGACGCGACTTTAGGGAAGTTAATTATTTTGTTAATGAAAAGAGATGCCATAAAATAGAGGGCTTGTGAGTGAATAAACCCCAAAAACATAATTACATTTGAAGACTGGGCTGCGTTAACGAACGAGTTAACCGTGACCCTGGAGCGCTAAGGGCAACTAATATTCTGCCGTCCTCTAACTAAGCAGCTAAGTTACTTAGAAAACAAAGCACTTAGCTGCTTTTTAGTTAGAGGACGGTAGTATTGTATACCAATGATTGGTGAAACATGTAGAACTTACGTACTGTATTAAACATCCTTATTACCAGGTTTCTGGCAAATAAAGTACTTTGACTTTAACTGAAGGAACACCATTGGGTTTAAACTCTGACACGCCGTCTCGGTTTACCCAAAGGGTCAAGATAGTCAAAGTCACTCAGAGGCCTCGAGCTATTTACGCGATCCATTTTAGCCTAAACAAAAAAAAAAAAGTAAAAAGTTATAAGCAACTAACAAAGTTGTTACGTCAGCAAAAATACATAGTCACCGGGCCATCCAGGCGACTGAGGATTTGTTTTGCACTTGCATCCAGCTGTTTGCTAGCGCCTAATGCCTGCCGTGATCTGTGTTGTACTTAGTGACGGTGGTGTCCAACTTGTGACCTTTTTAAATATTTTTGGGAAAAATATATGTGGTGTAAAAACTATTGAAATCCATTCAGTTACTGATTCTGAACTAACTATATTCAGGTTTCGCATAAACTAAAAATAATGTTGCATAGAGCTTGTAGCTCAATCCCTCTTTCTCGTTCGCACGACTGACAGTTTAACACGTCATGGTAAGGAGTGGAAAAAGTTATATAGTGACTTCCTACGAAAAAAAAAAATCTAAATAAGGAACAGCTCTTATGAAGTTCCTCATAATTGGACAGGAAACTTCTCGGCGAGCTAGTTCCGTCGTAGACCTCTTCTATCGCTTTTCATCAGACAATTTCAAAGTCAAGAGCGGATCCATTAAATAATAAAAGTATAGTAGTAGTAATATACTACTCTCATACATCACCAAGTCACAATCAACTATGAATTTTGAAATCAAGAGGATAGAGTTCAATTTCCATTGCAGAGACTGTGATACGACTCAAGACATTTAATATTCTGTAGGGGCCCAGCAGGGTCGAAGCCTACTGGCACCATGGGTTCGCTTTTGAAAGGAAAACTAGGGGTCTTGGAACGCGGTACAAAGAAGGACCATATGAGTGGGTTTTAGTCAGTAAAATTCTGATACGCCCTCCCGCCCCGCCCCAGAACGAGAGAAATCATTGGATGATTCCTAACCACAAAAAAAGACATCTAATTATAAAAGGTTTATTTCTAAGGACGGCAACATCTCGGACTATGTTACTAACATCATAAAGAACAACTTTTGTACTATGACTTTTAATTTATCATATTATTAGTTCAACAGTTTTTCATACAAAAATAAAAATATTTCAATTGAACGTTCCAAATGTAACACAATAGTGGAGGCGAGCTGGGATCGGCCAGCGGGGGTGGTTTAGGCGCTTGCGTCGTGTCGTGTCGTCGTATACAGACGTAAACGTAGGTAGGTGTAGCAAAATATAGAGTTAAAATGTGTTAGATAGAACAACAAAATCTTGAAGGTTTGTTTTTGATAAATGAATTATGTTTTGTAAAAAGTCGTAGAACAAAAGTTGTTGTCTAAAATGTTATTAATGCAGTCCTGTAAAGTTGTTAGTGTTTTACAAATAACCTTGTATATCCTTAACATAAATAAAACACAACTCAATTTCATTTGCAGATACTGCGTCAAAACACCTGACTTCAAAGGATGTTTCCGCAATATGACGGAGACGATAAAGCCATGCTTTTCGCCCCCAGAACAGAAGAACTTCAAGACTTTGTACAACGTTACTGAGCAGTTAGCTGACTTTATCTGCTTTAAAGATGGCGACCGGATCGCATGTAAGTTTCCTTATAATTAAACACACTTATATTATAGAGGCGATCGTTTGTCAGTGTTTATGATTGTTACTTCTTTACGAAAGAAAGAAAGAAAGAAAACTATTTATTTGACATACACACTCGTAAATACACACAATGTAGTAACAACATGTAGACACTAATAAATACATAAAAAAGAGACAACTAACAATGTGTGTCTCACGGCGGCGCCAAATAGGTCCAGCTCAGCAAAAAATGCCAGACTACTACGTGGTATTTGCCTCACGCTAGTTGCTTTCGCTCGAACAGCTGAACGGAATTTGGTGAAACGTGGTACACAGGTAGACCATATCTTGCAAGAGCACGTGAGATGATGGGTTTGAAAATGCCTCAAAACAACGTAATAATATTGTAGTCTTGTTTCTTTTTTACGAGATGTTGCAACGACTACATTTTACATAAGTACACACGTATAAGCTGCTATCAATAAAAATGCCGATTTCCATTAACTGTTTAAAGCTCTTTTTAAATGTGTCTGCTTTAGACTTGGTCTCGGTAAATTGCACTCTGGGACTTCACCTTTAAGGGGGAATCGTTATTAAAATAACCCTATTGAAGTCATTCAATAGTGTTAACTGAATTGAGACGGTTATTCATGATTTAAATTATTATAATTTCGTTGGGTGATGACTTGTTATTAACCTCATAAACAACAACTTTTGCTCCACTGACTGACTTTAAAAAAAATATCATATTTCATATAAAAATAAAATATAATGTATATTTAAATTGAACGTTCTAAACATTACGAAGTCTATGCAAAGCAAGCGATAAGCACAATAGAGGAGGGGAGCGGGGATCGAGTGGCGGGGTGCTTGATGCGCTTGCGTCTAATTATACAGACAGTTGGTAGGTATAGCAAAATACAGAGTTGAAATGTGTTAGATAGAACAACGAAATCTTGAAGGTTTGTTTTTGATAAATTAATTATGTTTTGTAAAAAGTCATAGAACAAAAGTTGTTGTTAAAGATGTTAGTAATACAGTTCTGCAATGTTGTTAGTGTTTTACAAATAACTCTTACATACAACTTGACACTGACCTGCAAAATGACAAACACTTCAGATAATTAAAAAAAAGTGGTAATGTTTTTTTTTTCCGATGGGAAAAATCGTCTTATGACAACCCCTGCTCTTGGGCGGAGCGGGAGATAGTGTCAGACTCTTACTGACTAAAAAACCCATCCCATTCCTTCAAGCCTTCATACCGGGGCTCGAGCGCCCTTTCGGATAACCCTGGCCCCAGTAGGCTTCGACCCGGCTGGGCCCCTGCTGTTGCTGACAACTCCTTGAGACGCGCGGGGACAGTGCGCGCCATCGACGACTTGGGCTTGGTCCGGACAGTTACCGGACGGCCGGACAGCGAGCTACCCATTGCTCACTGTCCGCAAGCCCGCGCCTACGGTGGCTGGAAATCGGGATCGGAATCCCGGCGGCGGCGAGAGCGCCGTTGCCTGATGCGGTCGGCCTCCTCCTTAGCGAGCATTACTGCTTCGCAGAAGTCGGCGACCGCCTGCCACTCCTCCTCGCTCCGGACCATGGCCTCGACCAAGGCCCGGCGCGAGAGGTCTCCGCCGCCGATTACCCCCACGAGGGCACGGCGATGCTCCGCCCAAGAAAGTTAAATAAAGTTAAAGTGGTAATGTTCGATATAATGATAGTTAAATATTTTGTTTTTGTTTAATTTCCAGTGTTCATCGCAGAAGGCGGCAAGGAGTGTTTCCAGGACAAATCGGAACTCATTCAGAACTGCTTCAACTCGACCTTCGACTCAGAAACCCAGGATACCCTCAAGAACATCACTGATTCCGGCGATTTACAGCTTGAGTTCAAGGTAAGGCATATTATCAACCATTCAATATACTATCACGACTGTTTTTTACAATAAAATGACCTTATAATTAATTATCAGCATAGGTTGTGTTACTTGAAAGACAAAAACTTATTATTTATAGATAAACTATTAATACTTGCTTGGTTATTGAATATTCAGGCTTCTAGTTTTAAACATATCGAAGTTATAAGGGGTAGAAAATGGTCTGAACTGTTTCGATAAAAGAATGGTAGGCCACAGAACACAAGATTCATAAACTTCTGATCTGTGGTACGGCCGCGCAGCTTTTTTGCTCGTCTTGGCGGAGTCACTGCCGTGCCCCCATAATATTTCCAACGCCTACTGGGGCCAGGGTTATCCGAAAGAGCGCTTGCCCCGGTATGAAGGCTAGAAGGAACGGGGTGGGTCTTTTAGTCAGTAAGTGTCTGAAACTATCTCCCGCTCCGCCCAAGAGCAGGGGATGTCATTGGATGATTTTAGCAGGGGATGTCTTTGTAGACCACTAATGATTTTCTAGGTATATCAAGGAAGATCGAATCAACAACAACAATCGACCAACTTTTAAGTTGGTCATCGCGATATAAATTAAAATAGATAAAATGAATAAAGAAATTATTGAAATGAATATAGGAATTAAATAAATGAACAAAGAAATTAATTAAATGAATAAAAAAATGCTTCTATAAGGTTTTTTTTTTTCATTTGAAAAATGATTGCACGTAACGAGCGTAAGCATGTTTGGATGTGGATTGAGGAAAATCGATAAGAAAAAAAAAAAGTTAGAAAGTGGCGACTTTTATAGATAAATTGAAAGAAAATCGTTCTACTTTGTATTCTCTTGTGAAGAGTAACATGCGTTTCATCGCTCCGATTAAACGCATGTTACTAAATGATTATACATATTACGCGTATATAAATAGGGAAGCGGAAGGCTAAAGAAAATATTGATAGACCAGTATTATAGAATAAAACGGACATGGTTATCAATATGTCGATAATGATTGCGTACACACTGATTTTTCGTAATAAACATGCATCCTACTAATATTATAAACGCAAAAGATTGTATACCACATTGTCTCAAGACGAAAGTCTGTACCAGTGCATGTTGCCAGTGATGGCATATGGCTCCAAAACGTGGCCACTTACAATGGGCCTCATCAGAAGACTTAAAGTCACTCAAAGAGCAATGCACGGAGTTTCCTTGCATGATCACATCAGAAATGAAAATATCCGCAGGAGAACCAAGGTTCTGGGGTGGCGACCTAGCACCTGAAGACGCAGCGTGGAAGGCCTCACACAAGGTAGACCGATAACCTGGTGAGGGTCTCGGGAATCATTTGGAGGCGAGATGCACAGGGCCGGTCCTTATCGCGACATTTGGGCAAGGCCTATGTCTAACAGTTGACGTGTTTCGGCTGAAATGATAGCATAGGCGGCCTTATAATGTTCCCACTGTTGGGACTTAGACCTCTCTGGGAGAGTGAATGGGCCGTAATCCACCACGCGGGCCCAGTGCGGTGGATGTCACATGTCTTCGATTTTTTTGGTTCTAGGACATGTCGGTTTCGCGACTTACAACTCGTAAGTCGGGGCCGTTACCAGTCGGCCACCACTGCTCGGCTGAAATGATGATAATGATGAATTCAATATTGGTATCTAGCTACCTCTTTAACACAATTAACACTTTAATTTTCAGGAGAAGCAGTGTGATCAGATGACGACATTACAGAAGTGTGTCGTCAAGGTGCTAGAGGAGTGCCCCAAGCCGACCTCGGCCAACATCGTGGACTCGCTATTCAACTTCATCAGGAAGGCCACGCCTTGCAAGCAGTTTAACAAAGTAAGTTGGTTCATACTTGGTCTTAAAGAAAGAAATGTATGTGAAATCACGCTAATGTGCTGACCCCATTGTGTTCGGCCAAACTGCAAACGTACGGCGTGGAATATTCCAACATAAGAACTTGTTTGGAGTGTCCCTTGTAAGCACGCACGGGCGTGAAACGGCGCGGTCTGCTCCACGCGAGACGCGCACTAATGGGCGCAGTGAGCGCGCGGGGGAGATCGACAACCCGCGCGGGAACGGCCATCTCTAACTAGTTCTCGCCAACCGCGTGCGTTGTAATGATGGCTCATGCGTGCCGCCCCGCTCCCCGCACCGCGCTGCCAGTCTGGCCGAGCACTTTAGCGTTGACTAAGCGTAAGCGTTTGTCAGACGTATGTATACGTAACCTATACACCATACAGAATAAGATGAGACATTTAAACATTTTTTACTGTCTGTTGAACCGATTTTGACTTTTATTACGCTGCTGGCATGAGAAATGGCAACTGCAGTAAATAGGTGGTATTGTAGCCTACGTAATAGAAGTCAAAATCGGTTGAACGCACAGTAAAAAATGTTTGTTTAAATGTCTGATCTTATGTCGATTGGAGTATAAACTCTGCGTAATTGTAACTCTCGTGTTGCGTACATATTTACGCAGCGTCTACGCGGCGGCAGCACTTACTGGTCATACGCTTAGTGCAGACACTGTTTTGTAGGTGTTTTTATTTGTTCTTTTTAACCAAATCCTTTTTATGTCAAGTAATAACTTATAATAACTATGTTATTGTATATATCTGTTTATTCGTTATTTATTTTATCTCTATGAGTTATTTGTGCTTATCTTTGCCCTAAGTTATTGTGTATTTAACAAATCAAATCTGTTTATTATTTGAATAACACCAACATATTTCAGTTAGCACTATTAGCACGGCCACAACAGCAATTGTGTTATTTAACTTGTATATATTGCACTAATATTATAATCACGCATGTTTCAATAGGCGACTGACAACCCCAAGGCCAGAGTTCGGACCACTGTAAGTTGTGTTATCACCAGCACAAATATCTATTATCATTTTGTGTATGTCTACAGAACCATTATGCTGTTGGTACTAAGTAGAAAGTCAAAATGTCGAAAACAAGCCAGGGGTGCTATTCTCTAAGAAAGCGCAGCGCTGGAACAGCGACGAGTCGTCAGCGCAGTACATTGAATTAACAACCCAATGCCCCTTTACATTGGATTGTTAATTCAATGTATTGCGCTGACGACTCGTCGCTGTGCCAGCGCTGCGCTTTCTTAGAGAATAGCACCCTTGCTCAGAATCGAATACTTTTCTGGAATTATCAAACATTTTGCTTATGATTATATAGGGTGACTGGCAATTAGTGTACGATACTTAAACACGTGATTGTGCTCATGATAACAAACAATTTTTATTTTGGGAGTAAAGCCGAAATCGCGAAAAAAATATCAGCTGTTCAGTACATTAGGCAAACATAAATGTAATGAACAGCTGATTTATTTTTTTCACAATTTTAGGTTTGTTCCCATAGTAAAAGTTGTTGGTTATCATAAGCACAATCACGTGTTTAAGTATCGTACACTAATTACTAGTCACCCTATATAGTCTTAGTGAGCTTTTTAGAACATTATTTTTAGTGTTACATACAAAACCCCAAACACGTGTCTCGTATTTTTATGTAAATAATCTATGTATAAAGTTTCGTAACTGTATCATGAAAAATCACAAAGTTATAAGCTTGTCATGTTACCTAGTTGTCCGCACAAATACATGGTCACCGGGCCATCCGGGCAACTAGAGGTTGTTTTGCCCCTGCACGCAGTTGTGCGCTGGCGCTTAATGCCCGCCATGGCCTGCTGTCACCTATGTTTTACTTGGTGTCGGTGGTGTCCAACTTGTGACCTCTTTAAATATTTTTGGAAAAAAATCTAACATGATATGTAAAATTTTATTGAAATCGGTTCAGTTACTGAACAAACTATATTCAGGTTTCGAATAAAAATAAAGTATGAAATAATTTTATGGATCAATGCATTACAATACAAGCTTTTAGTTATTTTCTACTCTTTAGTTAGTTTTTTGCTTTTTGTTACGGGAATTTTTGAAAAAGTTAGCGTGACCGGGTTATCCTCATGCCCTCGCTCTCGGCACTCCACCCCACAGTGGAAGTAGTTATTTAACCGTTTCCCCTCCAAAATAAAAACAGATTAGTTTAATAGTATCTAGTAAGCTTTTAGATATTTATTATAAATAAATAATTTAAACAAAGCCTAGTTACGTATATCACTTCTTTCCTAGTTTAAAAGTATTTTTGTCGTAATTTCTTTGCTTTATTTTCACTTGTTCATTACCAAACATCATTAAACTTCTCAAGTGTGTTGTCTTTTGTGTTTTTCATTATTTTTCAGAAAAAAAGGGGGTCCATTATACACTTTTTTGTGAAGAAAAATAAAAATTAAGATCCGGATTTTAATATTCTTAATTTGATTTTTCAGGAAGAGAAGAACGCGCCTGGCGCAGCCAGCGGACTTGCTGTGACGGTAGCGACACTTATTACTGCCATAGCTGTCACATTAATCGCATAAGCAATACATATTTCTTTAAGCTTAGCACTCACACAGTTATAACTTTAATAACAACAACGCTATGCGAATATAATCATGAACACACCTAAAGAGGTACAAAAATACAGGTCGTATGCGATCTCATACGCTGGTGCTGCCATCTATAATAAATATAAACAAATGTGTTGCAAGAATATAAAAATAAAAATGACAATTACAATTTTAAATATTATATAGACATTTTAGATACATTTTTAAGACGAGGTCGCATATTTCTTTTTTAATTTTTATATGTATTTTTTGGGAAGGCGTGGGATAGAACAAAGTACGTAATTATAAGGTCTATACGATTGTTGTGAAACAACACTATGAAGCTAAATGTCCAAGGTTCGAAGTAGTAAGAATATCTATGGTACATGACTGAAAATAGACGCATCTGATTGGAGGATCACTGGTGTCGCGTCATTTAATTCATTTCTCATTGGCCACTTTATTTCATCGCCATGTTTAGTTACTTTGTTCCCTATTCTTACTACTTCAGAATCAAGAAATAAATGTGATGTAATAAAGATGTTGTAAATGGGCTCGAGTTTAGTCGCAATCACAAATAAGTCTCGACATGAGTATTAGAAAAATCGGCCAAATATCATCAGAAAATTATCATTAATATTTTAAATTGTCTACATTCCATTATAATCTGATTTTTGCAGTGTGATTCAAGCTCTGATTGACACTCTTAAGAGAATCGTGCACTTATAATATTTTTATAAAATTATATTTACATTATTTAGCACTTAATTTGTCAGGCGTTTTGCATTTTTTAAAGTAAATTCTATATTATATTTATATAAGCATAATATTGCTAATGCTTAAAGACTGTGATTTCAACATTTTTATACATATTTAATTTCAATTTTTTAATCATCGATATTAATTTTACGAAAAGAAGTGAGGAATTAATCGCAAAGTTACATATCGTTACATATTTTCATAATATATTTGCCAAAACAAATGTGGCCAACGAAATCATAATGCTTAAGCTTTGTAGCATAAGTCGGAAATATAGGAAATAGTCGTTTACGATACATAGATAAACATAACAAAAAAAAAAAAAATACCACATCTAGACTTAGTTCTTTTTGCTTCTCAGTTCTTTAACGATAGCCGTCCGAGAGATGATTCTATCATGTCCATTTCAGAATGTCCAAAAACCTAAAGAACCCGGCTACACTGTAATATGAACTTTAGCGTGTAAGTAATACAGTCTATAATAGCAAGAAGTAAAATTGACAAGTCTCGCTTGTTAATTCATAATTACTGCTTCTGTTCATCATATTGTTTTTAGATGTAAACGAAGTTCGGTGTTAGGGTTGGTGTTTTAGTGGATTAGTTTTAGCTTTAGATCGTCATAATACAATAGTCAATAGTGTACCATACTAACTGTGCCCTGTAGTTTTACCCGCATCTTTAGTTACTACTTCGCGTTCGCTGGTTGTAGCGTGATGTTATGTATTCTAGACTATCCCATATAGAAACATTTTTCCAATCTGAGCAGTAGTTCCAGATATAAGTGCGTTTAAGCGAACAAAAAAACTCTTATGCTTAGTAAAGATTCATAGAAAAAGAAATATTACTCCGTACAGAAATATATCTAGGCGTACAGTATATCATCGTCATTGCAGCTGAAAGACGCCCTCTGTTGGACATAGGTCTCCCCCAAGTGTCGCTATAACAACAGTTCCTGTGGGTCTCGCATCCATCGGATTGCCGCGACCATTACCCGTATTGTACAGTCCAAAATAATTCAGATCTTTCCGAAATATTCTTTCGTTTCCTGCCTTCTTAATGCTGCTATTCTTTAGTCAATTCTATGCATGATTCCCTGTCCCCCGCGGTTTCATCCGCGCCTTTGGTTACTGCTCCACACTCGCGGGTCGAAGCGTGCTATTATGTAATTCTTATGAAACGGTAGTTCCTGAGATTAGCACATTCCAACAAAATAAAACTGGCCAAGTGCGAGTTGGACTCGCACCCGAAGGGTTCTGTAGTACTAAAATTGAGCAAAAAAAAGACGCCGACGACTAAATAAAGTCTCTTGTATCATCCTTTAATTTTTAACTTTATTTAAGAAAAAAATTCAACTCTCTACCTGTATTGGTTTCTAAGATACAGCCCGCTGACAGACGAACAGTCAGACGGCAAAAATATAAACAGTAAAGGCGCGGAACCCTAAAATAAAACAAACTCTTCAGCTTTGTAATATTAATATAGATTATTGTCATTGATGGGGATGGTGAGTCATTTAGATTTAGTTATATGAAAAGATACGTTTACCCTGATGGCGCGGTTTTTGTATGTATGTATTTATTATACTAAAAAAACGTGTGTTTGAAAAATCCATTTTTACATGTTTATTTGATGTTTATATTATATTAGCGGTCCCGGCAGACGTGCTATCCGAAAACTGATTTATCGTCAGAAACAAAAAATTAGAACCCGATTTTCAAACCATCCAGGGACACTATAATACACTTAAAATTTCATCCAAATCGGTCAAACCGTTTAGTAGTTATGTGACAGAAGAATTATATATATATAAATATATTTATTATTTTGTATGTTTGTAAGGCGTTTCAAAGGTCGAAGGCATATTTGTATTGTGTAATATAAATCAGAAATGAGAAACGTTTATTTCAAATAGACCAATTACAGGCAATTTTGAATTGTCAAAATGTCGGTCAGTCATACAAGTGAAGCTAAATTGCATGTTCCAAAGCGTACATCTCTATGGAGAAGAACGTGCAAAAAACTCCATGGACACTTTTAAATATGATTACATAAATCTTGGTTGCATATGTAATTATGTAATGAAAAAAAAAACTAATTAAAAGAAATAAAAATTGAATTGAGCCACTGGCAGCTAAGAAATGAATTATTACAATGTATGCGTAGTCTAATACTTGAATTTCAATTCTTGTTATTCTTACACACAAATATGTCTGATTAGGTCTGTGAAGCGCCATAATTGGATTTAAGTTTAAAATATGCAAGAATATTATATCAATCAACCATTTTATTTTGGATTAAAACATTTGTACCCGTTTTCAATGATAAGCACACATAAATGAACGCACATAAATATTGTATTGTTGCATTTTCAACACGACGCACTTGTTTTTTTTTTCTTTGAGGATGGGTAATCAAATATTTTTTCCCGCACTGGGTGGAGAAAGAGGGAGTGTCAGAATATAGTAACTAGAACCCACCTTTTTTTCTTCAGTAGCACTTTGCGTTCATCAATCCCGTAGAACTCTTGGCGCTGAGTTAAACTAATAAAGCACGTTATTGGTTTTAATAAACCAATAGCGCTTTTAGTAGACGTTCGATATCGTGTCGCCTATTGTAAATGAAAACCGGGTATAAAATGGTTTTTTTATTTTATTCGAATTACTATTTATGGCAGGTGATGTGAAATTTAATTGTTTCTGACATCAATAGTTAACAATTTTTTCTTGATCAACATAATTATAATAACATAATGATTATCCACAATATTAAATGACCTAAGATTCAACGGTAGAAAATTCCTAATTCTGTAATAAGCAAGATTATTTTGATGTTTTCATGAGCCATAGCTTAGTTGCCTGTTTAATAGAAGCAATAATATCAGAAAATTGTCTATGTCAAAGGTACGTAGAATTAAATAATGTCCGGTAGGCAAATAGAGATTTGTATATGTTGCTACGTGGTTTCTAACCATTTTACAATATTTGCAAATAAATGATGAAAGTATAAAAGGTTTTTTTTTACATATTGGACTCCCTGAGATTTTGTTAGGTCGGTATCGCGATCAAACCCAAACAAACCGAGCATTTCATTGTGATAAAGCTGGTAGATATGGGCACAGTCTAAAAATCATACAGTCGTCCAACGAAGACGTCTAGACAGGGCAATCGTGCGGGGTGTGAGGGTCGAGACGCGGGTATGCCGATCCCGAACTACGAACAAAACGATGTTAGCAGTTCGGGATATGTCATTCAGGGCTAACGCGTGTTTATTTTTTATATATAGATGAAGAGATTTAACCCGTTGTGTGTCTAAACGTGGATCCACTCGAGACACAATGGCTTTTTAATTGTGTCTCTAATTACGTCACACGAGAGGTTAAAAACAACTGTCACAGACAAAATTCAAGCCGTGACCTTTGCCGAACCGTGATGTCGCTCTGACAACTGAGTTATTTATTTATTTAAAAACTTCACCTAAACAAGATAACAGTACAGTAAGTGTCACAGTAACTAGTTATTAAGTCTGCAACAGTTCAATATTTAAATCTCTTTGTTTATACGCCTCATCTGCATTTTTATTTTCATACTCAACTCCTTAATAATACATACAGTAAAGAGCGGCGTAAAAATTGTTTTCATTATTATACCAATATGTAATATTGTTTTATTATAATACTGCTATCGATATTCATCTGCAATAAATAAATAATTTCATAAATATTGTTTATTTGTGACAACCCTGGCCGATGCGTTACTTTCTAGACGATGTCGGCATTTTACACAAGATCAAAGGCGTCGTCCTACTGTATGATTTTTATACTGTGATATGGGCTACTCATTCGTCATAATAAAATGGAACTGGGTTGCCATATCTGCCGCATTTTGCAGCGAATTACGGGAAGGCAACCACCGACGGGATCACGAACTACAGGAACTAGTGACACGGTAGCCTTTGAAAGATGGCTTAACGAGATAGACTCCTACCTAAAGGCGTGGGCGACTCGGCCCTCTCCCACGGGCTCGAACTCAAAAGGGCCTCGCGCAACCTCTGGCCTCTTTAAAAACGAGGGTTTTTTTATATTGGGTGACTGGTAATTTGTGTACGATACTTAAACACTAGATTGTGCTCATGAACAACTTTTACGAAAAAAAAATCAGCTGTTCAGTACATTTATGTTTGCCTAGCCAGCTATTTCACCTGATGGTAAACGACGATGTAGTCGAACACTTATTTGCAGAGTCGCTGTCTCGTTTCTGACTTTATGAAAGAAAATACCTTGCTGATGCGTCGCCCACTTTTAAATTAGCACATACTACGCCCCTGCCTAAATGCTTGGCCGGCTTGATAAGGACGGAAAAGTGGAAGAAAGGAAGGGAGGTCTTAAACCTGCAGTTGTAGGGGATACAACACAAACTCATAATCATCAGCATTAATTGGCACTGTTGTTGAGCGATTGGATGTACCTAGTGCGGGTTTAATTCCCGCACGGATTTTTTTTTTTTGGTCTACTGATAGTTTTTCCGGTCTGGTTGTCTTGTTAGATACGTTTACTTATTTGTGAACGCACCCATGAGACGAGTAATTCTTAGCTCTGTTTACATCATGTAGAGTCTATGATGTCTAGTATGAGACACGCTTAAAAAAACCGTGGGAGAATCTTCGTAGGACGAGGGTTGGATGTCTGTTCGGTGGTATTAATTGGTAGTCATGGTCCTACTATGGTTAGGACCGTTTTTACTGGCAATAATACATCAATTATTCTCGTAGATGTACATAGACAGACACAATAGTTAAGCTAAGTTATGTGTAATTTAATAAATAATTAATTTCCCTTTAAATGGGGCAAGAAGATGACGCGTAAGTAACCTATCTAAGGTAACTTACGCGTTATCTTCTTCCCCCGTTTTAATTGGGGTTCATGCAACACGTTTATATTCTTTTATTTTGTCATGTCATCCGTCTCGCTATCACAGTCCATCCATATTTTCTTTGGCTTCCCTCCCCCTCCCCATCCATCCTGGTGTATACTCACAACTATTTTAGTAAGATACGTTTCATCCCTCCTCTTTACGAGTACATGATTATACCAAGACAAACGATTCCCCCACTATTATAGTGAAATGAGTAGGTAGGTACCTAAGTATCTAAATCTTGCAAATGTTGCTCTCTGTTTAGGGTACGTTAGGTTAGTATTAAAAGGTTTGAAATGATTTAAAATTACTTTTATTTATTGGCACATAAAATGATCACACCCAAATCTTGGAATCAGCGACGAATCAGTTCTGCAACAAGAAAAAAAAAAAAAGATTTAAAGATTGTTGGTGTAAAAAATAATACTGGATACCTAGCTGAGCTTCGCTTATAAGGAAATTATACTTAATTAAAAACTTTCGGAAATAGGTATTACCACCAGTGTCAAGTTCCTCGCCTCAGTGGCCTCCCACAGGATAAACTGTTTACCTGACGAAGGTCTTCCGAATCGGCAGTTCAATGTCTTTAATCAGATTAGTGATACAAGTATCTACCATTTTGTAATTCATAGGAGTTGGTTAGGCTATAATCGATAATGCAAACTCAGTGCGGTTTGGTGGTTCATATGTAAGGAATAGAGATGAAACGGATAGTGCTTTGGCCGGATATCGGATACCGCATATTCGGCAAGCTACGAGGCCGGACCGCCGGATATTCCGCTACCGGATATTCAGCCCTTTATCGTATTTCATGACGCGATTAGGTTGATTTGCTAGAATTTAATTTTCAGCACCTCACAGCATTTAAAGCGTAAGCGTATTTTCAGAAGCTGGTCTAGTTTACGAAGCTAAGTGGAGTCGCCTCTTAACAAATGCGGAATATTTGGTATTAGTTAACCACAATTTGTCAATTGTTAATTTTGAATACTAAACTAATTAGGTAATAAATCAAACAAACATTTTTGACCTGCGATTATAAAAATAAATGGTGACGATTTGCCTGGTGTAAAATAAGGAGAATTGTTTGAATTTTACGATCCGGAATCCGGCCAGATACTGAATTACTATCTGGTATCCGACCGGATAATCAAATCAAGGCCGAATAGGCTGGGTACCGGATAGTTACCGGATATCCGTTTCATCTTTAGTATGGAATTCCATTCCTTAGTGTGACCATGAATTAGTGTTTCAGGACATTGTTATTTTTCTTGTGATAAAGTAACTACCTACACTACAAAATAAATTCGTTGATCCTTACCAGAAATCATTCCTTGTTGCACGGTGATCCTTTGCGTACAAATCTGAAGAGTGATTCCGCCATGTTGCTCGGGGTGGGTGTCTCACAGCCTTCCAACTTTGTGACGATACAAGCAGTGAGCTCATCGAATTTCGCGCATTTTTCCTGTATATCAAAATAATAATAGAATTAGTCTCGTGTCAAATTTACATAAAATAAAAGTGGTCGATTTGGCTTTGCAGAGCTAACTACTCTGGAGCACTGGTACTTTATTTCATGCGATTTTTTTTTTAACAGTAGATGCCCCGCATGGGAGGAGCATCTGCCCTAGCGCACCTACTGCTAAAGTGCGCTATGTCGTCGTGGGGGCGAACACCGGGCCTTGACCCCTGGTACAGGCCATGGTTCGGAGCGAGGGAGCAGCGGTCGCCTGTGCGTGCGAGGCAGCAGTAATGCTAGCAAAGGAGGCAGCCGCACGCGTTAGCGTACGGACATCCCCACGACGCCGACTACCAGCTACAGCAGGCGTAGGCTTACGGAGGGACAGCAATGGGTAGCTTGCCGTCCAGCTGTCGTGTAACCGTCCAGACCGCACCTGAGTCGTTGACAGCGCGTAGTGTTCCATGCGCGACTCAAAGAAATGTTAATAAAACGGGGTACAGCAGGGCTATTGGCCATGTGAGGACTTTAGAAAAGGTAACCTGTTGTCCTAGAGCGCAAAGAGCAACTGAAGGAACATAGGTGTAGGTAACTTGAGACAGTAAAAGTATGACACGGTCTCCCGCTTCGCCCTACAGCGAGAAAAGTCATTAGATGATTTCACTCCTTAAAAAAATCAGGAGGTAGCTACTTACGTCAAGGGTGAGAGCCTTAGCGGCTTCGATGCTCGAGAAGCTTTCCTTGATGTTGGTGGCGCACTCCCTGATCTCATTGGCCTTGCTCTGGAAGCACTGTGGGCCACCCTCAGCGATGAACACTGTCAAAAAATGACAAGGTTTGTGTTAGGTATGTTGTTTGTGTAAAGTGTATTGATAAACGTTGTTTGATATAAGTGGAAATTTGTCACTGTAGCATTCGTCTCTATAATACCCTCGCCTACATCTCGGGCGGATTTCGCCTCGGTAACAAAATTCTCCACTTGTATCAAACTATACTATTGATATCAATGATAATGTCATCTATTTTGAAAAAATTGCTTTGTTTTCTGTTGAGTAGCCAAACACTGGGCGATTGACACAAGATGAACGTACGTAATGGAAATAATGGACCAGTCAAGAACCAGTTTTCATATAGGTACTTGCATCGTTATTCCTTCTAAATCTGTTTTCAATAGACTTAATCAAAAACTCGCTCTTACTTAACCCACCTGCACCGATTTAAGCATTCAATAGACTGTTTTCCGCACTAGTACAGAAAAGTGCGGGTGCCCCGCCACAATATTATTACGTGTAAGGTACCAGGCTGGGTTCGCGTCGACCCCCGTTTATTCATGTCTTCGTAAGTGTATTGAAAAAGCCGTTTTATACACATGCAAATTTGTCATTGCAGCCCTCGGCGGAATTCCGTTTTATTATTATTATTATTATACGCTTTATAGTACACCATTACATATGCAAAAAGGAAACTAAAACTTAAACACATACATACAATGGGCGGCCTTATCGCATTCCGCGATCTCTTCCAGGCAACCTGGAATGGACAGTCCGTTTTGGTCGCGATGACAAACTTTCTACACTTGTATCAAAATGTACTATTTCGTATTTAACCACATTTATACTTACGGGCGATTCTATCACCATCCTTGTAGCAGATGAAATCAATGAACTGGTTGGTTCCGTTCTTGAAAGAGTTCATCTGATCGCGTGCATTGGGGTCTATGCAAGGAGACACGCCCTCCAACAGGTTGTAGATGCAGGTCTTCAGTTCAGGAGTCTTGGCGCAGTACCTGGGTTAGAATGATAGTTTTACATAAAATCTAAAGGCGAAGAATACACAGGAGTACTTTTTCTACGAGCTCTTTCACAAAATAGAGTTGATGTATGTAATATAATGAACGTACATCCTAAAAGAATTATGTTCATCATCCTAAAAGAATCGGTTACTGAATACAAAGGTTTCAGCTATATAACAAAATTTATTTTAGGATAAAAAGTTACCTACTTATTTTAATAAATTCTCCATTAGTTTTGATTGCGTCAATACCGTGTTTGTGTGTGCGTGCGTAGATACCAATACCGATACGTTGCATTGGTAAAACCTCATTTTCAAAATGATTTTTATTACTACAATCAGTAATAACTAATTTCTTAAAAATACACCTGGCCTACCACACGCCATCAAGCTTCACCACAGTTTTGCCTGCTCAGGTCGGTTTGTAAACGTTACAACATGTAAAACTGACAGTTTTACCCACCGCACGCACGGTTTTCCGTGTAGGTACAAACATTCCGGCGCAGGCAAAACTGTGGTGAAGCTTGTAAGCGTGGTAGGCTTATTATGTCCAAACTACATTCGAACTTATGCCTGACAAACAAATTATCCGAACAGCTAACGTGGCAATTTTTTCCGAACATGTCTTGCGTAAAAGTGCATAAGTTCGATACATAATAATAATAATATCCGATAATATACACACAACGCCATTTAGTCCGAAACTAAGCAGAGCTTGTGTTATATGAGTACTAAATAACTGATAAAAACATATATTTCTAAATACACACTTATTTTAGATAAATTACACCCCGATACCGAATAAATTTGATCGTGGTCATCACACAAACATTTGTCTATGGTGGATGTCGAACCCACGACCTCCAGCATAGTAGTCAAAGCTACTGATCACTAGACCAACAGGCCAGTCAACATAAATACTATAAAGATTGTTACATTTGTTACTCACTTCTTGAAGACCTCATCAAGAGCACCATTGGGCTTGGCTTCCTCGATCTCTCTCTGCAGCGTAGGCACATCGATGAGTCCCTTTACGCAGTCCACGAAAGTCTTACCAGCAGTCTAAAAGAAATGTAACACATTGAAAAAAAATGTGACGATATTTCTTAGTAAATAGTTTTTAAGAATCAGAAATAATTCCAAGAAAATATGGGTATTCCCGTGATAAAAGTTATTCTGTCTTAAACCAAGACATACCTACTCTATGCTATGCGCCTTCTGATTGCGGAGCACGACTTTTTTTTATGGTGGGAAAAGTCATTAAATGACAACCCCCTAGCAAGCCACGCTGAGCCTGTCACATGTGTTAGAAAGTTTTAGTTCTAGGACATGGCGGTTTTCTCAAGATGTTTCTTTTACCGTTTTTGAAGCAGTAGTGGTGAATTAAATTATACAAACTGAAGCGCCTGCCTGGGTTTGAAGCCACGACGTGTAACTTGTAATTCGATAGCATTACCATTGGACCACCACTGCTCCAACATACATGGAATCCAGCACAAAAATAATCATAAGTCCTTCCAACCATGCAGTGCTTTACTGCGATTCCACCTGATGGTGAGCAGTGATGCAATCGTGATGGTGAATTGCACTACTTTATTAGGAGCCTATTCACTCTAGTCTTGAAGACTGTACACCTATATTGTAACTCCTCAATTCAAAATTGTGTCCTTACCTCAACTTGTTCAACTTTATCTTCTGCGTTGTTCTTCTGACATTGTGCTCTGAGCATCTCCCTCAGCTGAGTACGCTTGTCATCAGGGATCGTGTAGTCGTCGGCCAGGACCACTGTAATCGAAAAATTTATTAATTAACAACAAATATTCAAGAAAACAACTACATGTACATAAATAGCTGAAAAACATCGTCAAGTATTTGTGGTGTATATGAGAGGACCGCTGCGGTTCCCTGAGTCTTACGTCATTACGTCAAGAAAGAGAGAGAGAAAGAGAGAGAAGGTCCTGCTAAAGACTACGGACAGAGCGGTACGGCTCCACAGTTGAGTTAATAACTTATTTTCTTAACTTTAATGACATATAGTTAAGTAACTACCTATCTCCCTGATATGCTAAAGAATTATCAAGAATTTACGTTACCGGGACCAAAATAACAAAAATGATAGTAAATAATTTAATAATGCAAGTGAATATTGTTATAAGATATCTACTAATTGTCCAATTAACAATAACTGTTACTTAGAATACACTTATCAGCGTGACACTGATATAAAGAGGTTAAATCCGCTATATGTTAGGTATGACAATATCCAAATTAACAAAATATTTACTTATCACATTATATTTAACTATGCGCAGTATCGGATCAGCCATATACTCGTAATGTAGTACCTAAGAGTAACAAATGCTTCACGCTATACGGGAGGAGAGGGGCGCTTGTGCCTATCTATAAAAAGCAAGTTAAGATCCTGTGCTATCTTATTCAATTCAGCCCCTCCCGTACTGCCTTCCTCCAGCGTCGCCCTAAGCTGAGGTTCGTACCTCACAGGGGCTGCCCATAGCGTGTAATCGTTTAGTTTTAAGTTTGGTAAATCCTGGCAGTCTTTAAGTTTTATTCAACCACCTACAGGCTAGTCTGGTAAAGCAGTCGAAAACCGTCCTCATACGATGGTACGTATGAGGACGGTCAGACAGGCAGGTTAACACCTGCGAGAGGCCACCTGTGCTATAGCACAGTTATATCTAACCAATTTCGGATTTTTCATATTAAATATAATGTAGACAATTGAATAATAGACCCATCGCTATCAATTAATCAATGCTACGGGATTGTTCGAAAGAATCACAACATTAGAGACATTTGAGCTCAAAATTGATTAGATAACTTTTAGGCAAGCGTGCTCTATCGCTAACCACAGTATCGTTTACCATCAGGGAAAATACACAAACATGAGCCAAACCTAAAGTGATATTTTCCTAATTCGCCAGTCTGAACCTTGCCCAGTGCATCGCTGCAACGTGTCGCCACACAAACCGGCACAGCAGCGGTGACACGATGAGCAGAGTTCAAAGGATAATCTTGATAGAGTAAATTGGTAAATGGTCTGATGTGGCAGGAAGTAGGGGACGAGTTGAGTGGACAACTGTGCCACATATACACGCATCGGTACATGCGACCTTATGTTGTACTCGTGGATGAAGAAAGTCAAGTGCTGTGGGCTCCTTTAAAGACTGGTCATTTGCTGACCGTATGATCTGATTTTATTGTTACCCCATTATATGCGTTTGTTGCACAAGCTTTATAACGGGTTGACAACCGATTAGCACAATTGGTTTTGTTACTAGCTTGTGTTTTGTTGAGATTATTGTCTTAACAAAGTGTTATGCGACTTGAAGGTCTTCTATAATTCAATTCTCATCCATAACTCTAGTAGCAGATGTCGGGGAAAAAACAGCCAGGCTGAAATGGAAGTAGGCTGACCACGTCACACTAATGCACCCAGACAGGTGGACGAAGATTGTCACTCAGTGGACGCTTGACTGGTGTGACGATCTCATTATGTTAGCGGGGCGAAAGGAAAATATCTCAAAGTGTAATAGCCGAATTTAGGAGTTACTTACCTAAATATCTGCTAGAAAATCAACACACTAATGAGACTAATTTAGTAAGCCTATTTGTATAAATGGAAGTCTTTGTTTAGGTATTTATTTCCATCCGTAACGTAATCTATGTATGTGTACGAATACCAATCGATTTGACGTAAAAAATATTGTTGTTTTTCTAACCCAAAATATCGATATGACACAACAACAACTGTTATCATTCTAGTCGTCAACAATTTGGTTGTTATTAATTAATTTGAGTGCTTCATTTTTTCACTGTCATGTCACGAACGACATAATTCATGATCTAAACAACAAACAAGTGAATGAACTCGATTTATAAATGTTTAGTTATCATTGCATTGCGTATCAATAATATTATCTAATTAAATATTGTTTATTTACACGTTTAGCTAATGTTAAATAATTAATATTAGTTTTATTGACAAAGGTCAAAGGCCTTTTGACAGATAAAGATGGCGGAAGGACGCGATGGCGGTAATCAAGCAGTAAAAGACATTATTGCGATATTTATTGTTTCCCGGGGATCGCATGTAACGACAATTGAATGGGCTAATTTTTTAACGACCGACGATGCTACTGTCTTTGTTATTAGGTAACGTAGGCGGATATATCGATACCTACAAACCTAAGTAACTACGGCCTGTTTCAGAAACAAGTTTTCCATGTAAATATTTTTTTCATAGCAAGCTTTTATGGTGCGGTATAAATATACCTTTTAAAACCGTTTTTAAGTCAATTATTGCCTAAACAAAGTGTTTTGTGTGCGTGTTTTTTAAAAATATAGGTATATCATTTCAAAACGGAAACTCATTTTTTTGAGTATGTGATGGTAGAAAATTGAAAAATGCTTCTTTTCAACCCTCCTTTCAATTTTTATTTCGACATACGCAGTTAACGATCTAAGTGTTTTTTGGAGCCTTTTTTGAAAGTAAGCGTTTGTTGAGCGCTTTTCTTAAAAATCCTTGGCGTTGAAAGAGTTAACCTCGCAAACAGTTGCAACACAAAAATACACTGATCTTCATCAGTTTCTCACACTGGGAAGTTATAAACTAGTTACCTACTGAAGGGAAACTCATTATTTTTTATCTTAGTTTCCTACACGCAATACACAAGTCATCTAAGGAAAACGGGTGAAAATGTTTCTCTAGGTCGATACGCTAGTTAGCCAGCTTGTGTAGTTGTGCTCTATGCTTAGTAATCTTTCAATTGTCTTTATCTGTATATCATGTAAAGACATCGGGAAACAGAAATTATTTCCTGGTAGGATGGGGACATCCATCAACCCGCACTGGGCCCGCGTGGTGGATTACGGCCCATTCCCTCTCATAAAGGAGGCCTGAGACACAACAGTGGGAACATTAAAAGGCCGACTATCCTATGCCATGATGGACACTACTGCAAGAGGTGCATAAACCGAATCTATTAGGGAGGTTCAAAAACAAATATTTTATAAGGGCTCAAATCAAATTGTTGTGTCAGAGGCAGGGCAAATATGATGTAGCAAACTTGCATTCATTGAAACAAATCAAAATATTTTCTTTGTAAACTAATATCATGACTAATGTCATTGTACCATCACCGGTGACATTGATTGTTACCTGTTGTTGTTGTTGTTACATCAACATTACAACATAAATGCGTTGATCCACCGTTATGGGCATTAGGGTCACTCACACAACCCTGTGGCCAAGGCTTTGGGTACGCTATAATCATGACAGTAAGTCTCCTCTTTGAGAAGTGGCTGAAAAGATTATGTTATGGCATCCCCACCTTCCGCACGACACAAGTCCTCATCGGACATGGTAAGTTCGGGAGGTTTAAGCACCTGATTCGTGCGGAAAAAACACCCAGGTGTCAATATTGTGTACCGGCCAGAGGACACGGTAGAACATACGGTGGAGTTGTGATTCGCTTGGGAGGAGCACCGCCGTGTCCTTGTGGGGGCAATCAGCGGCGGCGAGCTCTCATGCCAGGCCTTGGTACAGGCCATGGTCCGGAGCGAAGAGGAGTGGCAGGCGGTCGCTTAAAAAAGCCTGGTTCGCAGCTTTCTGCGAAGGAAGCGGCCGGCTGTATATTATCAGCTTTCTGGCTGTTGAAAGGAGATGCAATATGAGCAATATTGCGTTCACTATCTGACCTCTGCAATACGATATCGATGCTTCAGGTTTCTGACAATCTGTAATGACTTTTGCGAACTGACGTTGATAAGCCTCGCAAACAGAGCTTATCAAAATGTTTGATAACGTTTTTAATTTTTACTAACGGTATCAAGTTCAATGTCGAGTATAGAGTTAGCTTTGAGTTCCGACTTGAGATAAACTGGAATAGAACAAAAATTATGATTGTCGACCGCATTATTAATAATTCTCCAGAAAATAAACAAATTGCTAATTATGTGGTGCAATCATACATTTATCTGGGAGCCTAAATTACGAATAACGGTGGATGTATCAACGAAGAGAAGAGGTGTATGGCAATTTCCAGGTCTGCAATAAACAAGTTGCGGAAAATATGGAGGAATCGCAACATACACAACCTTATTTTTATGTGATTAATATATTATTATGTGAAACCTGAAAAACCTATTTAGTATTTTTATATAAAGAATCTATGTACAAAACATAACTGTATCATGAAAAAATCACAAAGTTATAAGTTGCTTATGTCAGCAAAAATGCACTTTCAGCGGGCCATCCAGGAGACTGGGGGGTTGCTTTGTACTTGCACCCAGCTGTATGCTAGCTCCTAATGCTCGCTATGCTTCCGTGACCTGTGTTGGTGGTGACCAATTTGTGACCTTTTTAAATATTTTTGGGAAAAACGAAGATAATAGGGAATGGAAAATGGCCTGAACTATTTCGAGAAACTGATGGTACGGTCGTGCCACTTTTTTGCTAGGGGAGCACTACCGTGTCCCCTAATTCCATTTATTTATTCTTCAAACCCTAAACACAGCTAACCTACTTAAAACTGTTATACCCATTACAAATACAGGATTGCCTACTCAAATGTATGCAATTTTAAATAAAGAAATTTATTTTTTTATAAACGCTCTTTTTCATATAATTCTCATAATTTTATGTAGATAAATTACATATAAAAAAATCACCTGATAAATATAAAAGAAAAAAATATACTAATAATATAAAGCTGAAGAGTTTGTTAGTTCGGTTGAACATGCTAATTTCATGAACTACAGGTTTGAATTGAATAATTCTTTTAGTGTTGGGTAGCACATTTATGGACAAACGCTACATTATATGACGATATGACCAATAGCAGCAGGGCAGTAACCAAAGAAAACCGCGGGATCAGATATTTTTGAATAGTTGTGGAATATACTTAAATAGGTAATAAGAAAGAAAAAAAATAGTAGTACTTATTATAATAATAAAATAAAAATTTATCTAAGTCAACAATTTCATTCAATTTGATTTTAATGTGAAATACATGTGTGTAATATAATCTAATTATCAATTCTCAATTTTCATTAATTTAATATTAATTGACCGATATGTATCGTAAATGCAATTAAAATATATGCATGTCAATATTATTTGTATGAATCATATAACCATTGTCTGACAAACGTTTGATTTTTCTATCAGTTACCTATCTGATTTAACCATGGAACAGTAAAAACAGTTCCGTGGATTCAACGATTGATGTTTGCAACTTGAATTATTTATTGTTTTTTATATTGTGGCCATTTTTAAGGATTTATATCTTTCCTTAGAACGCGATAGCTTTTTTGATTACTTTGAGCACGATACCCATTTTTAAATACCTACTCACTTAGTACCTAAGGACGGTTCGTTTTTTTAGTCACAGACTTGAATCTGGTTTAAGAAAAATCTTTGAAACTGTTTAACTTATTATTTTGATACTATGATTGTAATTGCAATGGGTTTTGTATAATCTGAAGTATATTTAGGCACATTTTTTTTTTATTTCAGACAATTTTTTTGAACAAAAGATGGGTATTAGCTCTTTAAATTTTTAAAGTTTTTTTTTTTCGAATTTCTATCTAATTTGATTAGTATTAAAACACTGCAAAATATGAAATCCTTGATAGAAACTTACCGACTGCCAGTACGGCGAAAACAATAGTTTTCAGCATCATTTTGTTGCACTGTCTTAAAACTTCGTGATTACTGAACCAAAGCCGGGCGGAGACTGAAGCTCCGTTAGTCTTATATCGCGTTTTATACGCATGTTGTTAGGATGATCACTCACTGACGCGATGATGAACGTCGCTGGTTCGTTTCTGATTATGAATAAAATCATGTACCTACTTATCTAGTGAACTCGACGTTGTCCTTTGGTTTATAAATAAATCTTTAAAAAAAACGCGTTCAACTTTCCGAATAATTTTTTTTTTGCGCGCCCCTAGGCCCTTTAGTCTCAGCTGTGCGTTAATGTCAGTCAGTCAGTTTCTCCTTTTATAGGTATATATATATATAGATCACTGGGTAGTTTAAACCGCTTCAATAACTGGCGTATGCTATCTAATAGCCTAAACAACGCGAATTGGCTGATATTTTATAGCCCGAGCAGAAATGAACGATCGTATATTAGCAGTTCATGTGATCTTCTGCGAATATCTCTATTAGGCTACAGTAGATATTTTTTGTGTACGTATGTTTATTAATGATTAAACTATGAAAAAGAAGCAATTTAACAAATCACCTATTAATTCTCTATTATCCTAATATATATAAATCTCGTGTCACAATGTTTGTCCTCAATGGACTCCTAAACCACTTAACCGATTATAATAAAATTCGCACGCCATGTGCAGTTCGATCCAACTTGAGAGATAGGATAGTTTAAATCTCAAATTATAGTCACAATTTTAATTTATTGCTCCACAGCAACGCGTGGCCGAGTCAGCTAGTTTAAATTATAAATACCTAAACAAGGAACTTTAAAAATTCGTTCGCGTGCGTTACGCCATAGTCTGCAGCTGTCCTTATTATGACAATGGCCGTCTTCGTATCAGTCGAGGAGATGTCTTTAAACGACAACTGTTGGACAATATGTAGACACGCGTTTTTTTATATTTTTTTATATAATACGTTTTAAGGTGAATGCTCCAGGATACCCGCGAAGTTCAAATTTTCTTGTGTTTTTTGCATTGATTTACGATCATTACAAAATATGGCGTAACTGAACCATAGTTATTAAGTGAGTCCTTTTCCGCTCGCCTATCGTCAACTTTGAGCATGGTTGAAAAGCTTGTTACTTCATCTAACGCAATAAATAATAATAATAATTTACATATATGAAAATTTAAATAAAATATACATGCAATTTTTTTTATAGATATCATATGTAATCATTAGTAATAATATGCCTAAAACTCACTCGAATTTAGAAAACGCTATACCTAAATTTATTAAAAAAACTTTTTTTTTCACGGGTCAAAGTCATCCAAATGTCATCCCCCGCCCTTGAGCGGAGCGGGAGCTAGTGTCAGACTCTTACTGACAAAAAACCCACCCCGTTCTTTCTTGCCTTTCATACCGGGGCCGAGCCTCCCTTTTGGATGCAGACCCTAGCCCCAGTAGGGTCCGACCCAGCTAGGCCCTACGGTTGCTGACAATTCCTTGTGGCGCGCGGGAACAGTGCGCACCATCGACGACTTGGGTTTGGTCCGGACAGTGACCGGACGGTCGGACTGCGAGATAATCATTGCTCGCAAGCCCGAATTTATGCTGGCCGGAAATTGGGATCGGATTCCCAGCGGCGGCTGGGCGTGAGCGGTGTTGCCTGGTGCGGTCGCCCTCCTCCTGTGCTAGCATTACTGAGCCTTCGCAGAAGGAGGCGACCGCCTGCCACTCCTCCCCGCTCCGAACCATGGCCTGTACAGAGGCCCGAAAAAAAAACCTTTACCAGTATCTGCTGCAAATAACTTCCACCGTTCTGGGTGGAGCAAGAGGCAGTGTCAGACTTTTACTGACTAGAATCCACCCGTGTTCCTTAAGTTACCCTTTGCATTTCAGGGTCACGGTAACTAACTGGGGTTTTCTTTCATCCTTACATTTCCTTGTCTTTTTAAAAGTATATTATATTCAATTAAACATAAACAGAACATCAATCTATTAGTCAGACAAGTGTTGCGAAGAGTGTTGCTTATGGCAAGTCTGGTTAAGGAAAAATATGCAACTAGTTGCGACAGCGCAAAGGACATTGTGATCTCTAGATGTTGCATATTCTTACTCCACTATTACTCATTATTACCATTAGCTAAGGATGATAATTTATGCAAGATTCACGAAAGCTGGGACCTTACCATATGGTAATGTATATGGCATTTTAATGTTACGTTTACATGTAGGCCTAGCCTCGGCCAATAGCCATTGTGTCAAAGAGATTTTCCCTTTTATACTATGGCTGCACAATAGCGATTGGCCGAGACTGGGCTCACATGTAAACGTAGCATTAAAATGCCAGGCGATGCGAGCACATGTAAACGTAGCAGCGAGCACATGTAAACGTAGCATTAAAATGCCAGGTGAGCGAGCGAGAAAGAGGGATGAAGCTACACACCTTATATAGCTCTATACCTTTATCAGTTCAGTTTAGGTCGTCAAATGGATCGCATTAAAAGCACGTGGTAGGGCCTTTGAGACCTTACCTGAACATGTTGGACGAAGCTACATATCTTCAATAATATGTACCTAGCTCTTTAACAGATCACGTTTGCTCGCGATAAGGCCGCTGTTTAGGCCTATGTAGGCCAACGCAGAGGGATTATAAGAATTTAGGCTACCTATCCCGCAACCTTCACCAGGTCATCGGTTCACCTTGTGGGAGGCCTTCCGACGCTCGGTTTTGCGGTACGCAATCGCCACTCCAGAACCTTTTAGCCTCAGCGGCCATCTGTTCTGCGAGCAATGTGCCCTGCCCATTGCCACTTAAGTTTGGCGATTCTTCGTGCTATGTTGGTAAGCTTAGTTCTCCTGCGGTTCCGATGGATGTGAGACGCACAGGATGGTTCATTGCGGCGACACTTAGGGGAGGACTATGTTCAACAGTGGACGTCTATGATGATGATGAGGCATGTAGCCTCACCATCATCATTTCAGTTCACCAATTAAGTTCAGCAAATCATCGGCCACGCCTTTGTTCTCCTACAAATCAATTATAATTATAATTCTGATTTATTTACGCAGGAAAACTCATAGAAACACCTATTAGCGCGATTTAATTATTCCAAGATGTAAATAATTTATTGCAACCAGTCCTACTTAAATGGACGTTGTCCTTATTGGTAGAAATAGTTGTAAAATTCTTTTATTGATTAGTAATTGAAAAACAATAAAGTCAGTAAGCTAGACTTAGTGTTTTATTAGGTACTGCAGTTTAATGAGGGTTTATTTAAATAAAAATGTCTAATTCAATTGGTTAAAAGACACGTTTATCGTAAAGTTAGTCGAAAACATCTGTTGGTTCCTTTGGTTTTTGGGCGTGCAAAATTATCAAATAACTTCTCATCTGGGTAACGGATAGGTAAGAGGAGGTATCAGACTTTGAGTGGCTAATCTGTGTTCCTTCACTTTTCTTTGCCTTTCAGGGCCATGGTGACTCTTTCGAACAATCCCGCAATCCTTACAGACGGATACCTGCAATCCTTAGGGGGGGCCCTAAGGGGCTCCATCAATCATACACTGTTGTTGGTCTTATTTATGTTTACTCTATTTTTTTATTTGGAGAAATGTTGCCTCTTACTAGGAATTACCCCAATATTATGGATGCGTTTAAATATCACATACATAAGACACCCATACTTGTAACAACAATCTGTCAGCCATACAAAAATCTGTTTCGTACGGGAATCTAATTCACGACAGGCAGCGCAGTAGCCAAACTCTCATCCACTGCGCCAACCGTGCCAATGAGATGCACCCTTTCTTTTCCGCAGACCGGTATAAATATCTACAGTGTGTAAACATTTTTTCGTAAAACAATATTTTTGAGTTAAAATATGTCTTTACTAGTAATCGAAAACAATGGTTTTAGTTTACTGCTCCGCTATGTTTTGAGGATACCCGACAAGTTCCGATCTTGACCGAGGTGCCACGAAGCGAGGTCAGAAGGCTCACAAGTCAGTCATACGCGAATAATGTCATTAGTTAGTAAATAAACAGCAGGTAAACATTCAAAATGTAATATTACATTACGCTTATTTATTCCGAAGGGTAAGACAGAGTGTTATCTTTAAGAGCGTCCTTTTCGAGGTACATTTTTATACACCGTTAAATTTTAATCATTTTAATCCCGTGGTGGGTCGATCCGGTACATGAAACACTATCGATTTGTAAAGATAAAATAAAGTACCTTTTTTTAAATCTTGTATTAATTTACGCATGTACGAAATTAATTTCTTTAAGAAAACGTCAGCTGAGCGAGTTCAATGACCTGTAGTTAATAGTCCGCGTTGCGTACAAACTACCTAGGTATTACACATATTACGCATGTACGAAATTAAAATATCTAGAAATTAATTTCGTACATGCGTAAATTAATACGAATTTTGAAAAAAAAGGTACTTTATTTTTTGATTTTATCTTTACAAATCGATAGTGTTTCATGTACCGGATCGACCCTCCACGGGATTAAAACGATCAAAATTTAGCGGTGTATAACCTCTCTTATGTGATTATGATGTTATTACATATCTTTATTTAGATATTTTGGATACACAGCTATCTTGTGGATATTATCTAGGCTAATAAGGCTGCTATAGGAATCAAAATATAAATTGAAAAACTTTTAACGAGTTAAAAAAAAAAACACGTAATTCCTGTAACAACTTTTGTGAAATATTCGAGTAAATTACGGAATCACCGAATGCCAATAGAGTTTTCAGGCGTTATATCTCTTTTTCACATTGCGTCTTCATCAAACATCGCGTTGGATTGCGTTAGATAAAGCAACCAGCTTTTAAACCATGCTTAATATTGACGTCAAGCGAGTAGAAAGGACCCTCTTAATTCAATTTCCTGGAATCTGTTCTGGAGATGTCATGTGATCTAATGAGACCATCAAGAAAGCGTTAAGTAATTACAATATCGCGTGAGCTATATACCCGGAAGACATGTCATGTAACCCCTTACAAGTTACACTTTATATGGAGTTTCATTAGGGACAAATTGAGCTGTGAACTTACATTTCTATTTCGAAAGTGTGACGCAATAATAAAGGAGTTTCATCGACACTAGCAATGTCAAACTAAAGTCACTGGTGGGCCAATAGAATAAAGACTGACCAAAAACCCACTCCTGTTCCTTCTTTGCCTACGCCCTTCGATCTTTCTAAGCTTCTTAGATTTGCTGACCAATACGCGCCGTCGACGACTTGGGCTCGGTCCGGACGGTTACCGGACGGTCGGACGACGTGCTACCCATTGCTCGCCGTCCACAAGCCCGCGCTTACAGTGACTAGAAATCGGGTTCAGGATCCCGGCGGCTCAGGCGTAAGGGCCGCTACCTCGCGCAAGCATTTGCGGTCCCCTCCTTTGCTAGCATTGCTGCTTCGCAGAAGGAAGCGGCCTCCTGCAACTCCTCCTCGCGGCCTCCTGCAACTTCTCCTCGCTTCGGATCATACTTGTATCAAGGCCCGGCGACCGTAGACTAGGTGGACTGCGAGGCCTAATTTTATAGAAAGCGTGCCAGCAAAACCTTAGGGGCCCAGCATGGCCGAAGCCTACAAAGGCCACTGCTCGGCTTCTGAAAAGGTTATGCGTGATCTTAGAAATGAAAGGTGAATGAAGGAACAATGATGTGATTTTAGTCAGTAAAAGCATGACGGGCCCTCCGGTTCCGCCCCAGAACGGGAGAAGTCATTGTATTAAATATCCCAACTCAAAAGCAAGATCTAACAGGCATCAGCCCTACTGTGGGTCCTTTCAGTTTTGCTGACATCTCTTTGAGGCGCGCGTGGAACACTACGCGACTCAGGCCAGCAGGCCTAGCCAACTTGCGACCGTTTCGATTCGATTCTCTTTCGTCGATTGCATAGAGTCGGCACATCTCCGATTCCTTTGTTCTGACTACGTGACTGAGCATTGAGATGACCTCATCGCCGTACATTTAAAGTTTTCTACTAACGTTAACGATTATAGTATCAACATGGCTAAGCCCTCTGGTCCTTACCGGCGATGACTACTTATATGAGTTTTTTTTTGTGGCGAGTAAAAATCATCCAAATGACATCCCCCGCCCTTGGGCGCAGCGGGAGACAGTGTCAACTCTTACTGACTACAAAAAAAAACCCACCCCGTTCCTTCTTGCCTTTCATACCGGGACCGAGCTACCTTTCGGAGCTAACCCTGACCCCAGTAGGCTACGACCCAACTGGGCCCCTGCTGTTGCTGACAACTCCTTGAGGCGCACGGGAACCTGTGCGCCGTCGACGACCTACTTAATATGGGTTAGAGTTTATATATTTTCTCATAATGTCATAAAAGAGACTGTTATACCTAATTCTATTTGACTTCCAGCTGGTTTAACCCTGATCTCTTTATCTCCTTTCAAGTTAATACGATTATGTATTGTTTGTATGAACAGAAGATTCTTTGAATTCTAATATCGCTAGGTGCTGATTTGTCATGTTTTGTTTTGATCTTCAGAAATACCCATTGTTTATAAGTATAGCAAAAATGAAGTTCTGAAAATCATTTTATTTTTCCTGTTATTATCTTTGTAAACTACTTAATTATATTTAAAAACATTATTGTAAAATGCAGGCAGGAAGCTGATTTCTCTGTTTAATGTTTTCAATTTATTTATTATTGATAGGCACGCGTTTCACCACTATCTCACCAGTCGGTAGGCAATGACTTAAACCACTGCCGTGAAAAAAGTGTGAAAATTCGTTCAGTAGTTTTTGAGGTTATAATAATAATAATAATATTCCACAACTACCACACAACGCCGTCTAGTCCCAAGCTAAGCAGAGTTCGTGTTATGAGTACTAACAGCTGATAAAAATTCTTATATATTTCTAAATAAATACTATTATTGATAAATTACACCCAGACACAGAGCAAATGAACATGCTTTTTTTTGGTGGGGAAAATCATCCAATCCTCACAACCCCCCCTCTTGGGCGGAGCGGAAGATAGTGTCAGACTCTTACTGACTAAAAAACCCACCCCGTTCCTTTAAGCCTTAATACCGGGGCACGAGTTCCCTTTCGGATAACCCTGACCCCAGTAGGCTTCGACCCGGCTAGGCCCCTACTAAGTCAGGACCACTAACCTAGTGGTTAGACAGGCCTGTTGGTCTAGTGACCAACCTGTCTAAATATATTATTTTGCGTTCGTACCGACGAACAAACACGGTGGGGGATTTTGTTTCACAATATTTAAGGTTTATTACAATCATTATTCAAAAAATTCTTACCAAAAACTTGAAATTCGAGTTCATTTTAAAAGAAATACTTTATTTAGGTATGCGTTGAGAATGATAAGAAAGTGAACTGCCGTTACAGGTCAAGCACGAAAAATTGATAAGTTGAAATTATTGAAAGCCAAGTTACTGACTTGTATTAACTGTTGCTGTGTTAAACCATATTGTTGCTATTGTGGGTATGAACTTGGGGGTGGACGAGGTTGGCATAAGACTGTGGGGACAGACAGAAAAAAAGAGACAGAGTGTCAGAATTTTATTCACTATTAAGGTGGGAAATTATCCAATGACTTCTCCTCTCTCGCTCTAGGGCGGAGTGAGAGGGCGTGTCAGACTTTTACTGACTAAAACCACACCACTTGTTAATTCTTTGTCTTGCGTTCTTTTGGAACTAACCACGGAGTCTTTTACTGGCTAAAACTCATCCGGGTTACTTGAGTTGCCCGTTGAGTTCTGGGACCGTTGTAATTCTTTTAAACAATTCCACAGCCCATAGATATGCTATGGATATTTGGATTCAAGCCATTGTTTTAATTCGTATTATTCCTTGGCGTTGCAATTTACCTATACTTTGTAAGACTCTCATAAAAATAAGCCATGATTTCTACAAATATTCGTTTCTTATTTGATGAGTTTACGATATCGTTGATGAATTTATTTGATAATTTTTCGAATTGTCGTAAGGCATATCATTTGACCCAAAGTCTTTTTTATGGTCTCATATATAACAGATTATAATACTTACCAAATATATACCTAAATCATTCTTTAGATTGATTTATGGGCTACTAATAAGCATAATAATAGTATTATTTTGTTTTTCAGGCTAGGTCCATAGCGACTATGCATAATCATCATTTCAGCCGATAGACGTCCACTGTTGGACATAGGCCTCCCCCAAGCGTCGCCTCATGATCGTGCATTTTGACTATGCATAAAATAGTCTTAAAATAATAAACTAATAATACACACATATTCATAACATTACTATCTACTTAAATTGAATTATGTAATTGTTTTTTTTTTTAATTACTATATGTTATTAACTTAACTGTATTAGTTACTCGTAGCTATCCAATTTATGAAGCTAAGTGCGGTATTGATCAAAAGAAACTTTAGTTTCAACATAACTTCTAGATTATCAGGAAACTCCACTTCACATAAATCATTCCATATTTATTTATTTACTCTCCCTTATTTATCTAATGAGCTGGAAAATGTTATTGCAGTACCCGTCGATGATGAACTCATGGGCCAAGATAACGACTCCGTTCAAGTGTTTCAATATTTATATTTGTTTAATAGGTGTGTCTGTTACAACATATTATACCTCTGATACATCATCTAATAACATTAAAGGGCCTATTACACTACGCGTTATTCAGACCGTTTTAGTCTATGGTTCGACGTATGCGTAGTGTAATTAAGGTTAGACTGTTTTACTCAGGAAGAAAAATAAGACGAGTCTGAATATCGCACGCGTTATTCAGCGTAGTGTAATAGGTGCCTTTATAGTAACAACATCAAACGGAACCGCTTGCCTTTTGGAAAGTTGCTACCGTTAACTACAGTCGCTGGAATAGCATCACAAAGTTTAAGACGTCCATTGCTGAACTTAACTATCCCCCAAATGTCGCCACAATGAAACGTCTTTGTGCGTCTCGCTTCCATCGGATTCTCACAAACCGGTCGCTGCCACCTTGTGAGATGCCTGCCAACGCTGCGTCTCCCGGTACGTGGTCGCCATCAGAGAGGAGTGGCGGCGTGTTGTGAAGCTTGCCACCAACACCTGAAGTGATGACCACGACCACTCTATCAAGAGTTATACTGACAGAGTAGAAGATACTGCGAGTATTGTGCAGTGCCCACTGTTCCTTTGGCTATGTCCGTAACATTAGGCCTCCACCGAACTCCTAGCATAACCCTCTGTATTGCCCTTCGATTCTAATTAACAATCATCCAATTTGTATAACTTAATTATGAAATGACAATAGGCAATCAGGTGGTCCAACCGTCAACAAGTCAAGCTCATCGTCCGATACTGTTTGTCTCTCTTGACCTTAGCGCCACTCGTGCTGATAAACTGAGGGGTTATCAACCATCTGAGTCAGAAGTGATAACGCGGCGAAGCAAGGAAAATTTTATTACACCACACTTTTAAGATGACTTGATAATTAGGTGGATATAAACAAAATGTTATTGGAATAGTGCACCCCTTATATACTCTAATTAGAATATTAAGTTACAATCAAAATTCAAGCACTGAAATACTTAAAGGGAGTTTTTTTTTTTTTTAATTTAGGTACTTATTAGGGCAAACCTATGAATCAACGCACAAGACTGGTAGCGCATCGGAATTGGTATCTATACACGCACACACATACACCCTAGTGACGCAATCAAGAATTTATCATTAAGGTCACACACACGGACCACATGCGACAGCCACAAATACTGCCCCGAGAAGCTGGAAGCGGCCACAAAGGAAGCTGAAGCGCGCGACGACCACTTGTGGCCAGTGGCTGCAATTTTTTTTTAACTCATACACGCACTATAGTCTGTCTCATAAGTCAACCGACTGTGGAATTTTGTATAATATTTAATCATTTAAAAAATAGTTATGTTCGATACTTTTCATAAAGGTTCTTCTGTTATCAAACAATGATCTCTATCTCTTAATCAACCTTGATTATTGAACCCGTGTTGACTACATCAGATTTCATTAAATCCTAATAAGTCCAAGTCGTTTAACTTATTAGACAGACTCTATCTATCATAATGAACGTTGACGAGGAATGTTTAAATGCCCGAGTGGCGTGTGACGGCGTTCTGTATCGGCGTTCAGTGGCCAGTGCGGGCCATAACAAGCGAGCAGCGGTGATTTGTAGCGTGTGGCGACCACCGGCGTCAACCGCGAGCGGTGATCTATATAAAATGTACGAGTACTATAGGAAATATGCCTGTGATGGCGTTTTGTATCGGCGAGCGGTAATCTATATAAAATGAATGAGTACTATAGGAAATATGCCTGTGATGGCGTTTTGTATCGGCGAGCGGTGATCTATATAACATGTATGAGTACTATAGGAAATATGCCTGTGATGGCGTTTTGTATCGGCGAGCGGTAATCTATATAAAATGAATGAGTACTATAGGAAATATGCCTGTGATGGCGTTTTGTATCGGCGAGCGGTGATCTATATAACATGTATGAGTACTATAGGAAATATGCCTGTGATGGCGTTTTGTATCGGCGAGCGGTGATCTATATAAAATGTATGAGTACTATAGGAAATATGCCTGTGATGGCGTTTTGTATCGGCGAGCGGTGATCTATATAAAATGTATGAGTACTATAGGAAATATGCTTGTGGTGGCTTTTTGTGGTCGTGGCCGGTGGCCCGTGTGCTCGAAATATTTGAAAAATGGCCCAAAAACAATACCAATTTATTTAGCTAGCTTTTAGGTAATAGGAACAGCTGTTCCTTAATTATTCAACTGTTCCTCTAACCGTAATTTATTGCTTATTTCTACTATGTACAAATCTATACATGTAATAAAATCGTAGGAAAGTCAAAACTGTACATTGAATATTTTTTAAAAAGAATACTTGGGGCGTGATCTCCAATCGATACCGAAGCCAAAAATATAGTTTTTAGAATTTTTGTCTGTTTGTCTGTTTGTCTGTATGTATGTCTGGGATAAACTCAAAAAGTACTGCATGGATTTACTTCAAATTTTGCATGAATATTACTAAGAGGTCGGGTCAAGATATAGGCTACATATTATCACGCTATCACCTACGGGGGAGGAGCTGTGAATCTTTATTTTTCTTACGCATTCTGTGACAGCGTGTGATCTAACGACGCATATTTAAATGTTGTTTTTGAGTCATGCTATTATCTAGCTTTACACTATAAAAACTACGCCATTAAAGTAACTTGGGCAGAGAAACATGGTTTAATGAATTTTAGTCGTTTAAAGACAATTTTAAAGCAGCGCCATCTATGAGATTACATAAAAATCAAATCAATTTATATGTTGATAGTTTTTGGAAATTAATAATTTAAATTTGATCATGTTGGCGAGGTTAGTAGTTAGTTATTCTTAAAATTCATAGATGGTAATGTGCATTTTCTTCATTTTATAGTTCGTTTTGATTTGACAAATTCAAGTTCCAACAAAACCCTAAAAATCTTGAGCAGAGTTGAGGAAGACAATTAAAATAAAATGCGGTGTTAGGTATTACATGGTGGCATTTCTCAGACTCTGTGAAGTCGACCAGTTTGCGAAATCCCTTACGTATGACGAGGTGCCTTCATATTACACGTACGACAAGCAAAGGGGTGTATTCAACCGACGTCGACGAGGAGGTGCTGTGAAAGGTTTTCCGGGAATTTTCAAGGACACCGCATTGGGTAGGGTTTATACCGTGCACCCGAATAGTAGCGAATGCTATTTTCTGCAGTTGTTACATCACATTGTCCCAGGCCCAACGTCTTTCGCCTTTCTGAGGACATTTGATGGCGTGGAGTATCCCAATTACCGCGCAGCCTTTTGCCTAATCGGGATGACACCCTCGCGGAGGCAAGTGTCAGTGACAGTCCCAGCCACATGCGTCATCTGCTTGCCGTCATCTTGGTATTTTGTGGAGTTGCAAACCCGGTAGCTTTGTGGGAGAAGTATTGCCATCATCTGTCTGAAGATTTTCTACGAGCTTTGAGGCGTGCTACTAGAGACGAAGTCGGAGTAACTGATGAACGCGTGCTGAACACCTGTCTCAGTTCACTTCAAGATGTGGACATTTCTATCGGCGGCAATCCACTGATCGAATATGGATTACCAGCTCTCCAATCATCACCACATCAAGACCGTGCAAATTGGGAGTATAACGCTGAGACAAATTACGATTCGGGCGGAATAACCACCATACGAAATTACCATGTCACTTTTTTCTCTTGAGAGCAAAAACAAATTTATGACACCGTCCTTGAAAGCGTTGGGCAAAACCAGGGTAAAATGTCTTTCTAGGATGCTCCTGGTAGAACAGGAAAAACATTTGTTACCACTGGCATACTTGCAGAGATCAGGAGCCAAGGCAAAATTGCTATTGCTGTAGCGTCGTCGGGAATCGCTGCCACACTGCTTCCGGAAGGCAAGATAGCACATGCCATGTAAAAATTCCCATCGATTTAAAGAGCGCCAAAACGCCTGTTTGTGGTGTGTCACGTAACAGCGATAAGGGACACGTGCTAAAGGATTGCTCTCTGATGATGAGTGTACGATGGCCAATAGGAAAGCCCTTGAGGTCGTGGACAGAACCCTGCAGGACATTCGCAGGAACTAACATTTGATGGATGGTGTCACAGTTCTGTTCAGTGGCGATTTCCGGCAAACACTTCCCGAGGTGACGCGGGGATCGAGGGCTGACGAGGTGAATGCTTCGTCGAAACGATCTTCGTTGTGGTCACGAGTTCGTACACTGCGCTCGACCATCAATATGAGAGCTCGGCTCGGCGGCAATGCACGTGCTCAAGAATTCTCCGATGTCCTTCTAAGTCTTGGCGAAGGCACTCTACCAGAAGAGAGAGGTGGACAGGTGGTGCTTCCAGAGTCTCTCGGTAGAGTGATATCCAGCTTAGAAAAACTCATTCACTGTGTTTACGGGGACATCAGTCGTATACCGCACCAGCAGATTTCTTGGGTGTGTGAGCGGGCCATTTTGACGCCCAAAAATTATCAGGCTGCAGCAATTAACGAATGCATTCTCTCGGAAATTGAGAAGAATGAAGCGGTCTACACCTCGATAAACGCTGTTGTCAAGCAAGATGATGCCACACGTTATTCCGTGGAATTTCTGAACTCCCTGTCAGCAAGTGGACTTCCGGCGCATACCATCAAGCTGAAGGTCGGTGTCCCGATTATGCTTCGAAGTTGTGACTGGACCCACCTTAAAGTCATTTCGCTCCACACAGACACACCATTGAGGCGGAAATTCTTACGGGTTGTGGCGTCAGCGAGGCAGTATTTATACCACGCATTCCCCTCATACCCCATAACTTCCCGTTCCAGTTCAAGCGCGTACAGTTCCCCGTGTGTATTTGCTTCGCGATGACCATCAATAAGTCGCAGAGGCAGACACTGAGGGCAGCGGGTGTCGACCTCAGGACCAGTTGCTTCTCACACGGGCAACTGTACGTCGCTTGCTCCCGCGCCACCAATCCTGACTCTCTTTACATTTTGGCTCCTGGCAGTATAACTACCAACGTAGTTTATAGGGAAGTCTTGTAAGGTATGATACCTTTATACGTATTTTTACTCTTTTGTGTCCTGGAATGTATTCCTGCATTATTTTCTCTATTTCCTTCAGTCACATCTTATGACTGAACTCAGCAGGATTCCCATATAACTCTCTTCACTAGCTTCGTTTGCGAAAAAAACTTATAATGCTATTTTAAAAGTTGTTTACTTATAATGCTATGGCGACACTGGCACCTTAGGTATTTTTAGTGCTGTAGAGGCTTCATGTAGACGACGTCGCGGGCAGCAGCTAGTGTCCAATAAAAATACTAATTGTGCATTAAAATATGCTCTTCTGGATAGACCCCGCCTCACTTCTAACCTATCTGCCCAAGTCGGGGTGCCCTAAATCCCTTAGTAATTGTAAAAATTCCAATAATATTTATTTGGCATACAACTACCCTAAGTTTCCAGAGTCAAAATAATTACATTTTATTTAGTCTGTATTTTAGATTATAAAAAAATATTAGACGCGTATTTTTTTCTTTTTTCGATTAAACAAAACATAACAAAGATATAGCCCATTAAAATTACGCGTGACGTCTTACAGTCTTGACAATGCCGTAAAACGGGATAAATAGAGTCGGGGTGAATAGAGACAAAACTTTGGTTTGGTTTTTCACTTTGATACTATAATATCGGCTACTAACAAAGCATCGATTTTTTTTTTTAATTGATATAGTTAAATGCTGCAAAAAATATTCAAATATCGAGAAAATACCCTTTAAAGTTTTGTCTCTATTCACCCCTAAGTCTCTATTCACCCCATTTTACTGTACGTGTCGGGTTGTCCGATAGTAGAAAGGAGATAGCGGATTCAAGTCATGTAATTCGCGCGCACATTCTCCAAAATGCATCCATTTTGTTTTGTTTTTGTAACGAGCGCTGACCTGTATTTATCATGGCTTATTATACACAGTTCACTATCGTTGAGATAAGAGATGATAGAATACTGCATAACTCTCTCCGTTGATATATGTATCTCAGTAACCCTTGACACCCACAGGGATTCTTTTATCTATAACAAGCTGCAACTCGCGGCTCCGCCTTCACTTTCCATAGAGGCAATTCCCATACAAAATAAGTATCAATTTTTTTTTTATTATTCAATTTTGCAACTGTATTTATGTGGGTTTTTTTTTCTTTTCTTGGATTCAATGTTTTAGAACGAACCAAACAAAAAAAAACATATTGGACAGGTCGTTTGAGTTTTAGTGAGACTAACGAACAGATTTTTAAAATGAAATCTTTACATTTACAAATCTTCTGTACGTGTGTGTGTACACACCTTACTTTTCCCAAGTTCCTAGATCAAATTGGATAAAACTTTGTGCCTATTTTGCTGGAAGGTTTGTAATTTTATAATTGGACGCGGTAGGTGGCGTTGCACTTGGATTCTTATTTTTTTTTTTTCAAAAGTAAATCCAGCTTTCGGACAGAACAAGCAACGCGGCAACGTCTGTCGCGACCGCTACGGCCGCTACTAGATAGATATCGCTAATAGATATATATAATTATAGAAGATGCGTGTAGTTCTGTGTATAAGTTTATAATAGATAGTAAAATCTTTTTTAAATTGGTAAAAATAAAAAATACTCCAATTTTTGTTCTATTTTTATTTTAAACATTATATGAATATTAATGGCAATTTGTGGGATCTACTGACTGACTATGATTACAATATAATTCGCTGCAGTTTTACAGAATCCAAACTGCACAAACAGACAATGCTTATTTATTTTTAAATTAGCTGAAATGGCTTTCCGTGCTTGGCTATCATATTTAGGCGGGAAAAGTCGGGATATTAACTTAAGAGAAGTTATACGAGATTGGTACAAATATCTTACTGTCATTTAAAACATTGATATGATATCCATTTTAGATTTGTCATATAATTGTATACACTGAACATCTTATATAATATATTGCAAAGCAATAATTAGATATCGAAATTGCTTGTTTTTTGACAAGCGAAAGCAACACGTTGATTAGAGCGTGGTGACATTAGAAGAGGAATCTTAAGTACATAATTTAGCTGATCCAAATGTAAACTTGTTGAACCGGGTATCAACGACTATTTACTGTCACAAGCAATAATATTTATATATACATAGTCACATTTTCAATCTATTATACTTTCTGCAATTTAAGAAATAACTGTACGACAATTTGGTCTTAATTTAGAACCAATTGTCGTACACGTTACTACAAAAATACTCTTTTGAATATTTTGATAAATATCTACAGGGGAATTGGTTTCTTCTACAATGCCACATGCTCTGAATCAACGCCCTGCATCTAAACATCATAATTATCTCGTATTAATACAACGTTATAATATAGACATTACTTAGGTTTACAATAAACCATTTATCAAGTCTCATCCATTTCAGTAATATTGTTCAAAACAACACGTGATACAAATTAATTTTGTTTAACGGAATGTTGTAAACACCTACCACAACGATTAGTAAAACATTCGAGTTCTTGTTACACAAGAGTTTGTATGTTATAATAAAATCACAGGTAAGTACGTTATCACTAAATACATTTAACTGCTATAATTCTCTTTAAGAGAACGAAAAGTTTTGCCCGTCTAAGGGCGTGAATATTTTTCTAATACATAATCTATGAAGGGTACAAGCAAGAAACACGGAATGTCATGTTTTTGTAATGGTAACACCAATCACATCTTTATTTAAAGTAATTTTGTTCTTCAACTTCAATATATTTACTATAATCTTTTTTTCTGGATCATAGGTTTGTACATAATACAGGTCTTAAATAATTAAATTGTGATCAGCTACGTCCCACCCATACGGTATACAATACTCACATAAGAAGTTACATTGTGTTTATAAATGAATAAGATTTTACATAATTGAGACTCTCAATGCTTAGTTTCCACAAAAAAAAAACTCAACACGCGTTGCTAAAACAATGCAATTGCAAACTTTGATCTCAATAACACGTTTTTCTCAAAATCAGTTCATGGGGAAATTTCCCGTTCTTTACCTGTACCCTTCATATGAAATCGAGTATTTTACACAATCAGATAAACATAAAGGGGATAAATTGAAATGTAAAGCAACAAAAAAAGATCACCACGTAATTTTACAAAGTCTTAGGCGGTAAGTTATTCATAAACTCGATTTTTTTTGTAACTTCATATTTATCATCGTCGTCAATCCAAAAATCCGAAGCATCAAGCTTCGCCTTCATCATCGAGGTTTTATTCTACTTTTTCAGGTCTCGTAGTTAGTACATAGAATAGTTATATAACTATTTTATAAGTAGCTTTAACATTAATAAGATTTAATATGTATATAGGGGTAAATGATCGAAAACATTTTAGAGTACCCCTAATTTTGTCGTAATTTGTATCTTTATGTACAGAGCCATTGTTTTCATTATTTGCCATTCATGAGCCATAAGAATTTTCTACCATATCCATTAATTTCATAACACCAGATTTATAGCAAAATCAGAAAAACCAACCAATCAGAACCAGTTTCTCCGCAAAAGTGCGGAAGTATGCTTTCCTACCAAAATTTGTATGACAGTACAGTCAGTTGCAAAAGTATTAAAATCTATAACAAGAACTGTACAGTCAGGAGCAATAAGTTACATACATTGTGTGATCTTAAAAAAGTGTACAACAAATGTTTCTTAATTACTTAACCAAACAGGTGATTTAGAACTGATTGTCGTACACATAATATTTTATTGCTTGTGACTGTACGTTCAGCTACCAATATTCAAGTCGTTAGCTCTTGCAACTATTTGTACTAAACAGCAATAATATTATCATATTGTATAATATTAAATACAGTAAAACATTTAACGTCTTTATCATGAACTTATTTAATTTAATATCTGTGTACATTAAATACTGCTTGTAAGAACCCGTTCTTAATTATGGTCAAATGTATTGAAAATCAGTGTTTTATACATTGTTTTAGTTGCGAGTCAATAGTCAAATGTAGGGCAGTGAACGGTCAAAGTTTTACAAGTTTTAAGTACTTTTGTTTGTATATATATTTATATTTCTAAACATGTATCTGTATTATAGCATTGTCTATTAAATAATATTTTGTACAGTGGCAATATGGATTATTTGTAATATTAATTAATAGATCAATCTTACCCTTATGGTCTTGAATAAATTACTTGCGCAAAAATTTTGTAAACCATATACATTTTTTTATTATTTGTAGATTTCTTCACATAATATAAATGAGTTTTTTTTTTGCGTTTTTCTCTTATCAAACTGTCAATATTTTGAACAGTGCTTAACTTCTTTTCATCTGCTAAGTTAATATTATGTACAATTAAAAAATTGTATAGAATGACAATATTTGGCACTATACAATTTCAAAAATAGGAAACCATAACAAATTAAAATATATGTTCATTAAATAACCCGTAAAGTCTCTTTAAAACACTGTAGTGTCATAAATTAATTACATTAGGTTGACGATTTACATCAATTATATTCAAATATTCGGAAGCACTAGATTTTGATGACGTCATTTTTGATTATACAAAAATGGTTGTATTCTCGCCGAATTATACAATATTTTTAAACAAATACATAATAAACTTAATTGCCAAATAAGTTAATATGTCTATTGTTAACTAGTCTGTACACTATATTTATTTGTATATAAGAAAGTAACATGAATACACCGAGACAGCAGTTTAATATAATTATATTGTACTTATTCAATAATTTAATCATCATATTTATAAAACATGAGCAGTCTAAAAGTGTCAACCCTAGCAAAAACCTTTTCCATAGAGTAAGAATGTATAGAAGCGCCTACTCACAACGCATTATAAATGTATGCAATGCTACAGTTTAGTGTCATAAGAAATATTCAACGCAGTACATGGAATGGGTCATTAACTTTGGTATCCAAAATTATGATTTAATGGTAGTGTACGGAAAGTATGTACGTGACATTCGCTTCTATACGCTTTCTAACTCTATGTTTATTACAACATAGGGTTTTCACGTATCTGAAGTGCTTTTTTCAAGCAAGAAAATATTAAGACAAGCTCATTTGTTTCGAGCTTTTTCAGCTTTACTTTGGTTCGGATTTCGGCGTTTGGTTGTTAGTGACCGTTTTCTGTTTGTTGATGAGCGCAGTGATGAGTTTGATCCTGGCCTTGGCAGCTTTGTATCTGAAGTACTCGTCCTCATGGCCTTTCTTGTCATCTCTCTGTACTTTACGGCTGTTCTGGAGTTCGAAGCTGACCTCATACTCTTTTATGGTTCGGCGTAAAATCTGAAAACAAATCCATAGTTGCCAATATTATAAATGCGAAATTAAATCTTTTTATCTGTTACCTCTTCACGTCTTTACAGCTAAACAGATTTATTTATTATTGATACATTAACTGCAGTAAATGCGAAGCAATGGTTGTGGAACCATATTAAAATATGACCACTGGTATGTATGTATGTCTATTATGGATACATATACAAAATATATACACGGCTTACACCATATGAACAACATTAATTTCTATGGTATAATTTCCTAGAGTAGGATGGATAAAGGTTGTTTTTTATTTAGTAAACAGGCAGTATGTTTTCTTAGTAATTTTTCAATCCAATGGAAGCTGTGCCTTCACAATGTTTTTAGAACACAATTATAATATTTTTGATGATAGTATATAAATCTTGCAAATAAAATATATACTTGCGTTCAGACTTAAAAGACGGTAAAGGAAAATTAACGTAAATAAACCTTAGTTCTGTTCTGATCAAAAAGCTGTTGACCAAAGTGATCACGACCAATCTATATTATGACAATAGAATGAAATGGTTTTTGATAAAATAAAACGAATATCTTATCTAACAAAACACACAGACGCTGCTAGAAATTAGAAAGAGTATTAAAGGAACCATATCAACAACCATTACAAATCAAACGTTAAACTAACAGATTTTTGCATCTTAGCTTCACTAAGAGCTTTGTTGAGGTCTTCAAGGCCAAGGCAGTGTAGGCCTTCGTTGGATGGCGTAGCTTCCTCACTAGTGGCTGACTGAGCTGATGATGTAGAGGAAGGAACCTCCTCTGCCGCTGCAGGGTTATCACGAGTAGGGGGTGACTGGAGGGGAGTCTCAGCTGTCTCCTAAAAAACAAGAAAACAGATAGCTGTAACTATGGATCCTATTGCTTTGATCACACGTACCGAGTAAAAGGGCGAGACAGTAAAATATTGCTAGGCCGAGACGAGCTAGTTGTTAAGATAAACGCTCGGCCGAGCACTCGGCGTTTTGTTTATACGTACCGAGTATTTGGCCGAGAGCACAGTCTCACCTGTTTACTCGGTATGAGTGATCAAGGCATTACGCTTTATCTTTTTACCAACGACCTTCCTACACTAGACGTCTAATAACAGGCGACGCATGTCTGTCAACACATATGACTTATAGATCTGATGTCTCGACCAATCAGAACGCAGTACATGCTCCCCCGTACCAATCAGAACGCAGTACCCCGCTCCCCGTACCTCAGCTAGCTGACAGAATTGTTTTGGTGCGCTAGCTGAAGCATGAGGCGTCTAGTGACTGTAGAGTCGTTGTTTTTTTGCTTTCCCGCCGCCGGGATTCTGACCCCGATTTCCGGCCACCGTAGGCGCGAGCTTGCGGACAGTGAGCAATGGTGTTCCCGCGCGCCTCAAGGAGTTGTCAGCAACAGTAGGGACCCAGCCGGGTCGAAGCCTATTGGGGCCAGGGTTATCCGAAAAGGAACTCGAGTCCCGGTATGAAAGCTAGAAGGAACGGGGTGGGCTTTTAGTCAGTAAGAGTCTGACACTATCTCCCGCTCCGCCCAAGAGCGGAGGTTGTCATTGGATGATTTTTCCCACCATAAAAAAGGGTCGTTGCTTTTTACGCGCGAATAAATAGGTAGCAACATTTCCTTAAGGAAAAAACATGGCTAAATATTATATATCGTGATTTGTTGAATAATTAACCTTTGCTATTAAGGAAAAAAAAAAGAGATTTCAGTATAAGGATAATCATAATTGTTACGAAAATGGGTTGATATCCTTTTCCTTAAGTCTGATATACATAGGTATAATGAACTACCTTTATGAGAGAAATAAGTGATATTTATTATACGTATACTAATATTATAAAGAGGAAAGATATGTATTTTTATATTTTTGTTTGTAATAAATAACTCAAAAATCGATTTAAATTTTTTTTAACATTTCGTAGCTTCAGTAAAGTAGCTCCACTGAGAGACATAGACCTAGAGTCCTAGACCAAGACGTTTAAAGTAAGATTGTTTTAATCTTGTTTCAGTGTGGATAAGAGGAAGAGCTATACAGGTTGTCTAACGCCATCTCTTACCCACACTGAAACAAAATTAAAACAATCTCACTTTGAATCATGAAATCATGGTAACCCCGATAGTATTAAATTACAGTACAATTCACGAATGATGGCGGCCGTGAAGTTAACCTTTGCGACCGTTCGCGCACACTTCACTCTTCTCGCACACGCACGTCGCCATTTGGTTCCTAAAACACATTACTGCGCAGCCTTCTGCGCAAACTTCACGGCCGCCATCATTCGTGAATTGTACTGTTTATGCTACATATTTTCTACTTTCACGTGGTTGAAGCCGCTGACAGAAGCTAATAATTATATATAATTTAAATCTGCAAAACAAACATTCTGTGAATTTTGTAAATTTTATCCTCGATGAATGCGTTAATTGAGATAAAAAAAGATACGCACATAATTTATTATCTTCAAATTGAAATATTTGGCACAAGTAAAACTTCTGCAAGTAACCATAATTATTTACCTGAGATGAATCTGAAGGTTTCTCCTGGGAGTCGCTGGAGCTGTCGACGCTTGAGTTGAAGAGCATGGTTTCATGCTCGTGGATCGTCGCCAGTTCACCATTTGTGCAGCCTATGATCTGAAAATTGAAAATAATATTGCATTCCGTACTTAGGGTGAGTTGCACCATTTAACTATAACGATAACCAAACAGTAACCAGCCGTGAAACGGCCGCCTATTGGTCAATTGACAACTGTTAACGGCTTTATTATCGTTATAGTTAAATGGTGCAACTCACCCTTAATATTATAAAGCTGAAGAGTTTGTTTGAACTCCCGAATATCAGGAAATATTTTATCAATTAACACAAAATAGTTGTCTTTATCGTAAACACCCTTCAAAGCTCAAGCACTTAGGGTTCATAGAAACAACAGTATGGCACTTTGTTAACGGCACATACAGATGAGCGGTAATTTGTTGATGGCCGATATGCAGTCGACTGACAAAATGGCTGAAGCAATCATCACAACTGAAACCTACTCGCGCCGACGGCAGCTGTCAATGTTTTGTCGAAGGCATTGAAATATAAAAAATGGTGGTGACCGACGCGTTGACGACTGCCAACGACTACGACGACGACGACTGTTGGTATCTGCCATCAACAAAGTTGTACCATTCGTCTGTATGGGCACTAACCAAAAGCAATAATAAGGATCCTCACTCAGGAGCCCTGACCACAGCTTGGACCCTGTTCCCGATGCCGGTGGGCTACTATTTTTTAAGTTTTTTTTATGACTTTGTTTAAAAAATATTTAAAAATATAATTTATATGTGTTTATGAAAAATAAAGGAAATAATAATAATAATTTCATTTATTTTTTATTCACAAGAACATGACTAATTATACAAAACTCAAACTTACAGCATCAGGTCTAGAAGATGCCAGCACCCGTTTGACAGCTCTATACCGCTCATACAGATGCCTGGCCGCGCCTCGCTCAGCTGAGTGCGCTGGAGGACGTCCTCGAGCCGCTTCCAGTCGGAGCAGCACTCGCTGAACGCACAGCTTCTCGGCAGCCAGCTGGGAAGCCGTCCAGGTCGCCTCGGTGGAAGATGGCCGTCCTGCCGCCTGGCGACATCCCTCTAACCACTGGAGAAAGGACCACAATAAATCTGTGCAGACACTTTCCTGACTAACCAAACCCAGAGTCGAGGTAAAAAATTTTGATAAAATTAATTTTGATGGTAAAAGCCAATTGGTTTTAAAATTTTGATTGATTACGAAGCAGTTCTAATTCGAAGTTGAATCGTGTAAAAAATATTTTGGTGAATGCTAAGTATCGTGCTTTATTTAACTAATAAGCAACTTGAATTTTGAAAAGACTATAAAATGTTGATTACTTTGAAAAAACAAAAATTGTACAAAATATAAATAGTTACCTACTAAACAGAAGACTTTTTTTCTATGCCCCAATTCTAAATAAAATAGACCATTTTATTTTACTACTACGCTACTTATGGTTTAGTTCTATATTAGAGTCTAAAAAGCTGGGTTGTATCGAAACTCATACGCTAAGCTACTGATTCCAAAAATAAAAAAGGTATAAAAATAACCTCTTCGATGTCCTTAACGATGTCAGTCATAGGTTTGTCGCTCTTCAGCGATTCCTCAAGCTTGTCATCTCTTTCCTTCTGCTGCTTGGCAGCTTGCAACTTCAGGGCGTACTCCACGGGGTCAGTCTTGATGAGCCGCTTCTCTGCCTGCAGGCGGCGCAAGGTGTCATTCATTCGAGTCAGTGCTACGTCTGTGATCCTGTCGCTCTGCGTCAGAGGATGTCCGTTCTTGGTTTCAAACTCGCTTTCATACTTGGCGATGTTTTTCTTGAGTACGGAGATCTGAAAATTATTTAGAGATTTTTTTTGCCTTATTTTGTAAAAAAATCTGATGTTTGTGCAAAAGTTAATTTTTCAATTAAGCTCTTAAGAGACAGTTGAATAGAGACCAACCATTCAACAGTCAGAGGTCTTGCAATACGTTACCAGACCCTTTTAGCACTGCGTATAGTACGAGAAACGTAGAAGAAATCTCTTCCCTCATGTATTATTCGATTATAATAAATATTATGTGTTTAATAATGCGTTTATTAAGACATTCCGAATCGGTTGCCTAGCTAAATCTGGTGCCAATGATATTAAACAATAAATTTTTTATTACATTTTTGAAATCAATTACCTCTATCGGATCTTAGATCAGCATATAGCTATCTCAGACACTGTCCCTTTAAGCAGAAGGCCCTTAGAATAAGCAATGAAGTCAAACGTGTGTTCAAAAGTAGATTAAAGGATATTACTTCGTTAGATACCTTCTTGGTGATTTTCTCGAGCCGTCGGTCGGGCACGGGCTGTTCGCGCCGCACGACGTTGAGCGGGGCAGCGCTGCGCTCGTCGCTGCGGGCTCGCTCGGCCTCCGCGCATAGGGCTGCGCCCACCTCGCTGGCGCTCTCCGTGCGGCCCACCACGCGGTGCAGCGCTCCTGCGTCCAGAGTCTCTGGTTCCTCGCATACTGTAACCATTTTCTTACTATATCGCCCCTATAGTTGTACCTGTACGATGCATATAAGTTGTGAGGGGTGTACGAAAACGTGAAAAAAACCAGCTTCTTTAACGATCTTACCAAACGCTTAACTTGATTAAAGCTTCCTATTGAGATTCTGAAGTAAAACCAGTAATAGCTCAACTCGCTAACACAAATGCATCAGAGCATGGGATCCTAAGCTTAAACCTAAGCCAGGAAAGTCGACCTGCTTTTTTCGACATCGACATATCCCGAAGAATCCCCAAACTTAAGTGGCAGTGGGCAGGGCGCGTTGCTCGCAGAACGGGTAATCGATGTAGACGAAAGGTTCTGGAGGAACGACCACGTATCAAAGACACAGCCTTTGAAGACCTCCCACAAGGTCAACCGGCGAAGGTCGTACAGGACAGGTCATAATTGGAAAATGGGGGAGCCCTACGTCCAACAGTGGACTTCTTTCAGCTGAAATGATGATGTTGATAAGTGCTACTTACGTTGTGGTTTTTGCACGACGACATAGTCGAAGTGAGGCGGTGTGCTGCATCTGATCTCCTCGGAAGTAGTGAAGCACTCGTTCTCCTTCGGGTTCTTGTGAGCCCGGGGCTGTGCGCGACGGCGCTTGCCACCGAACTGCGGACGGCGAGCGCGGGACAGCCGCTCGGCACGTCGTTCCGACTGAAAGATGAAGGAAATCAGCATCCGGAATCTTGGAATGATGATTTTACTATGTACGTTGAGCTTAAAGGAGTTTGCTTAGTACACCGTATCATACCATGACCGTGCTAGAAAGGTAATAAATCTAGGAAATGGACTACTAAGCCCACTAGAACGTATTAACAGTGTTGCATCCCCGTGGAGAACGGTCGTAATACGCGGTTGGGAATAACCCGTACGCTTATTGTTTTACCAACTGTGTACTCCGGTTTTGTTGATGCCGATATATTCCATCCATGGCTTGCATCGGTCTAGTAGAACTAGTCTTATACTTTTCGATACGAAAAAAATATGATTTTGCCATGGTACGATATCACTGTCGATATCCGCGCCACGACGGTTGTGGACGTCGAGCAGTGAAGAGCGCCATTTGGAGCTGATGGCAACGTGGTCAACTTGGTTTTTGGTAACACTATCGGCTGACCGAACGAGATGGCGGCGCATGTGAACGCCCTCTGCCCCATCTAGGGGCACAGGAACTTAAGTCAAGTAAGTCATGGTATGATATAGTAGATAAATGATATGCAGACTCTAAATGCTAGAGAGAGCTGGAAGGTGTTACACTAACAGGAGATCTAAAACATGAATGTGCATTCTCGGGTATTTTCTATATTGATTTCTAGTAAACCCTTCATGACGATCATGCATTTTCAGTAGCATTAGATCAATCAGCAGATTCTGTTTTGTATTCATTTGTATTATCTGGTGTATTACGTTTATGTGTGGCAGTTGTGATTTTGTGAATCTCACGAATCAGATTATTTTCTTACCTCAATGCGGTTATGGTCGTGTAGCGGCGGCGGCGGCGGGGGCGGGGGTGGCCGCTCCTCGCTGTGCGGGCGCCGCTCCTTGCGCTCGTGCGCGCACCCCGAGTCGCGGCGCTCTCGGCGCTTGCGTGCCTCTCGCTCGCACTCGGGCGCCGCCATATCTTCCGTCCTCTCCCGCTCGCCTTCCGAGCACTGCGCACGCCACCCGAGCCCAGATATTACTACCCGATGCTCGCTCGAGCGCTCACTTTCCTGTCCGTACCCCTAACGTATCCAGGATGAGTCAATGTCAGTGTAATGTGCGAAGAAATGTAAATTTTCAGTGTCAAGAAATAAGGTTGATTCTGGAGTGGGGTGGGTTAAGCTGATGTTTGCGATTGGGTATCGAATAGTGAGGAAAATGGTTAGTGTGGATTATGTATGATACAGTAAATTGTATAGATATATACGTAGGTACATATTAAGTAAGGATATCTTTGCTTAAAGCTATATTTCTATATGTATCAAGGGACACGGGTTTTTGAAAGCGTTGGTATATACTACACGGCTGTCACCTACACAATTTATACAGGTTATTTGGGCAAGCAACTCAAATACTTGTAGGCAACTACTACTTAGTTGTTATATATCTAACCATTAAGAATGGCATATAATATACATACTTCCCAGTATACCCATGTATTTACGTATATATTGCAAAGCGTATATGTATAGGTATAAGCTAATTTTATTTATATTTATAAAAACGAGAAACTATTAATTGTTAAAGTCACTAAAAATGAATGTGAAGCCCCAGTATCTAATTTTCAAAATACCTGTAAAATTTCCAATTGTACCATTTTCGCTAACTCGGAAAATAATTTCCAATTTCCAAAAGTTTTCAGCCGTTAATGGGACGATTCTGAAATTAAATCATGTTTTGCACTAACGCAACTCAACGCATCTAAAAACAAAGCTCATTGTCTATGGCTCAAACAAAAACCTTCATAGATGCGACCTAGCGAACTTCCCTCGTTAACAAGTTTAAAATTAGAATTTACTTTTACTTAGTAATAAGATATACTCACGATGCAGTATCTAGCAGCACCAACTATGGAATCCAAGATCCTGGATATGTTCTCTCTGGTACGGCTGGCCAGGGTCGCACTGGGGCCCGCTCTTGGGCAAAACCCCAACCAATGATCCACAAGCAAACACTAAACCACCGGGCTATTGCTTATCCTTTGATATAAAACAAATTGAAAGAAATAAAACGAAACGGCAGTGCGAAAACGCGCGCCGTTTTGACGGAAACTTGACACTATACTATAGACTCGCTTGTCTTTGTCCGATATAAAACCTTATTTGATGATGTCACTCCTCTGCACCGCCATGTCCCGATCACGGCACATATTGGTACGGCACAAACAGTCAATTTGGAGAAAGTCTTTCAACAATTTACGGCTGCTTCAAAAAATGCGTTGAAACCAGTCTGTAATTTAGCATTGATGGTTCGAATGTGATTTGTAGAGCTGTGTAGCCCTAAATCGCTGTTAATGCGACGTATTCATTATCAGAACTGTAGAAGCAGTAATAAAGATTGTGAAGAGTTTCACTTTATCGGCAACACTGCGTTGTCAATTGTCTTCTATCATTTTGATGTCCATCGTCGAACACTTTCACAATATTTGAAGTTGGAATGAGTTGGCAGGTTCGTTTATGGCAGTTTGGATCTGAAATGAAAAAGAACAATTTTTTAATGAGTTGGAAGCATGCCAAGAACTGAAATCAGAGCGGGTTATAATCCAAAAGTGGTTGTGAGAATCTGATTATGTGTTTCAAATTCAGCGCTCGTATTACGTTGAAATTCTTAACAAGCTGAAAGCCGCTGGTTACCTACACTTTCATACATATTAATGAGGGTAGGAATTCTACTTAAATGGCTGAGTCTATTACTCAAGCAATTTAATTCGACATTAATGTAGTTTACAAACATCAGGTGTATAACTGTTTTTACTTCAGTAATAACAGATTACAATCACAATAATTGACCTTGCCCACAATATCAAACATGGTCCCGTTAGTGACGTTACTTTAAGCGACTGACATAATTACAATTCTGGGAGCAATTAGCTAATTGTTGACCGTTGGGAGTCAAGTGACAGTCGATACACAATCGATCACGCCACATGATAATTCAATATTTATTTTATTTATATGTACATTATGTGCTTCACGATCGTGTCATTTTCAGAGTAATTGCCTTTGAATTTAGTTTAAGTCTATATTATAGTCCTATTCAATGTTCATTTATTATTTTGTTTCTAAGACATCCTGGTGAAGGTATCAGGAAACCGATGGATGCGGGACGCACAGGAACGTTCGATGTGGCGACGCTTGGGGGAGCCCTATGTCCAACAGTGGACGTGTATTGGCTGAAATGATGATGATAATGATGAAGACATCTCAGCTAAGAAGTGCCTAGTTGAGATGTCAGCAAAACTGAGGGACCCAACCCAACAGGGCTGATGCCTGTTAGGGCTAGGGGAATGTCCGAAAGAGATGACGTGACCCTAACACGCAAAGGGCAAGAGTCGTTTGACGACTTCCCACCTCAGAAAAAAAATCCACTTCCTACCCCGAAGCTCAGGTTCTTCACCTTCGAAATATTTAAACGTAGCCTTACACGGTATACCTGTCAGGTAAGCTTGTGTGGAAATCTGGGGCCCAAGTCTGCTATTTTTATAAATTCGTCATTCCAATACGATCCCATTGTCATTTTACTAAAAGATCGTAATCTGCTAATTCATAATGATCGGTCATTGATCAGTCAATGGTATTGTAATATAATAATAGTAAAATGACAATATCGAGCTTATTAAAAGCACTGACTGCACAATGACGTTCTCTAATGGTAGGACACTGATCAAAGGAACTGTCAAAATTTTAGCAGACTACCACATACGTCAGACATTCATTTATCATTGTGTACAAGATTACCATTCTATGCCATTTCTTTCAATGGAGTGTCAGTGGATGATCATTGGAAAGTCATAATGATGCCATTATATTAGTAGATTACCAAAACTTGTCAAAATCGACAATTATGAAATCAATGATAGATCATTCTGACACTATTGAAATAGCAGACTTGAGGCCCCGCACAGTTGTATAATTACACGCTCCGGTTTGCCTGTAAAACTAAACTATACAAGTAAATCTGACTGGAATACCCTAGCATGTATACTACACAAGAGCTACACTAAGACTAAATTAAAATTGTATTTTATAAATAAACGATTAGGTATTACTTGAAAATGTTAGCTCGCAGATATGGTGAAGGGTAATGCTCTATCTCACCAAGTTTCAAGTTCCCAAAAGCTTAATTAAAGCTAGGCTATGATAAGTTTACAGTTAGGTTAGTAAAGTTTGCGTTAATTTATGTATGCATGAAAGTTAGGCCCGTTTGATACGATCGCCATTACGATTTAAATATTTAATGTCACCTTGTGTATTTATTTATTTGTCAAGGACAATTTAGATTGTGTTTGATACATTACATAATTATCTAGACAAATGATTTCCCTTCAACTTTTCAGTTACTCACGCCACTTTCATACTACTTCTAATATACTCATTTGTCACTTTATCCGTTCTCGTCACACCACACATCCATCTCAACATTCTTATTACAGCTACATGCAATCTTTTTTCATCCGTCTTTTTCACTTTCACAGGGGTATGTGAAAGTTGTCGAGTATTATTATTGTATTCCTACAACTGTATACGTATAGCTAGATCTGAAATTTCATATGTTGAGTTAATATGAATATTTACAACCTTATTTTTAGAGTATATGCGAAACCTGAAACACCTGTCTAATGTTTTTTATGTAAAGAATCTATGTACAAAATTTCATAACTGTATCATGAAAAATTACAAAGTTATAAGCTTGTTATGACAGCAAAAATACATAGTCAGCGGGCCATCCGCGTGACTGAGGGGTGGTTTTGCACCAAGTCGTCGACGGCGCGCACTGTTCCCGCGCGCCTCAAGGAGTTGTCAGAAACAGCAGGGACCCAGCCGGGTCGAAGCCTACTGGGGCCAGGGTTATCCGAAAGGGCGCTCGAGCCCCGGTATGAAGGCTAGAAGGAACGGGGTGGGTCTTTTAGTCAGTAAGAGTCTGACACTATCTCCCTCTCTGCCCAAGGGCGGGGCATGTCAATGCATGATTTTTCCAAACATAAAAAAGGGGTGGTTTTGCACTTGCACCCAGCTGTTTGCTAGCCCTTAATGCCACCTATGATCTTCCGTGACCTGTGTTGTACTTAGTGTCGGTGGTGTCCAACTTGACAACACCTATTTAGATATTTTTTATTGGAAAAAAATTATAACGTGGTGTAAAAACTATTGGAATCCATTCAGTTACTGATTCTGAAACTATATTCAGGTATAACACCCCTCCTCTAAAGCTGTGCACCGCAAACCCGAAACGAAATTAATTATTACTGTTCTAGTTAGTCTGTTCGTTATTTCAGTTCAGTTTCTAGGAGTTCTCCTATTGATTATTCAGCCGGCCAATCCTAATACTGGCTTCAGTCGCCCACAACGTATATTCATAGACATCGTTCAAAATATACACAATACACCCACGGAGAGGCGCTTGGGTTACAGGGAAGGGAAGTCGAAATACATTTAATATAAATAAAAGCTATTCATATTCTAAATGATATGATTTGATTTTAATGTTTAATTGAATTATATATTTTTGTTACTTATTATGTTGTTATGCCAGGACAGAATGGAAGACAAAAACGTGTTGCGCCGACCTCAAATAAAACGGGACAAGAGCAGGAAGATGATTATGTTGCTTTGCCCTTACAGGGTCCATAACTATACTTTAGGTTTAAGCCAGATTTGGTTAACATCAATCTACAAAGTCTAGAGTACATGCATAGGGTAGCCAGCCTTTCGGTACTTTACAGGATACATTTTAGAGTGTGCGCATGAATTACATGACTTGATTCCGCCATCTTTCACCATATCCAAAAAAAAATACCCTTGTCCTTTGCGTTATAAGACCACGGGTTTTCCACGGTTTTGTTTTAGAATACACCTGCGATCCTAGCAGGCATCGGCCCTGCTAGGCCCCTAATGACATCTCTTTGAGGAGCGCGTGAAACACTAATATGTGCTATCAACGACTTGGGCTTGGTTCAGACGATAATTGGATGGCCGGATGACGAACTACCCGTTGCTCGTCGTCCGTAAGCCCGCGTCTATCGTGACTGGTAGTTGGGGTCAAAATCACTGCGACTGAGGCGTGAACATGTCCGTTCTCACAAGCGTGGCGGCAGTCTCTTTGGCTAGAATTACTGCTTCGCCTGCCATTCCTTCTTGCTCTTGACCATGGTCTGAACCGACGCCCTGGTACGAGAGGTCACTACCAACCGAGTGCCTCCACGAAGACAGCGGTGCTCCGCCCTAGCGGGGCACACCACCGCCTTATGCTCCACCGTGTGAAATATAGGTAAGTTTGGCTCATGTTTATTAACAAATAAGAATACGGGAAACTTCCTTACATTGGTTAAAGAGCTTGAATTAGAGTTATATCTAAAAGTCATTAACTCGATTTTACAGTACTTACGCAGATCTAAATCAAAATACTACCCAAAATAATGTAAAAGAGATCTTATTTCTAACGCAATAGAAATAAAAGTTAAAACATCCCAACAACGTTTCACGCTCAAAAGGCTTCACTTTTCAATGTTATACAATCTTTATTTATGTTTGGGTTCGACTGTGACCGGCAGCCGCGGAGTGGCTGACGCGGTCACGTGACGTCATCATGTCCTTTACAGTATGCTCTGCTAGTGGCATGTTTGTGGTGATGACATATTATTAAGGTCAGTGATATAAGGGACAGGGTTGTGTATAGGTGAAATGATATGAAGGACAATGAACGTATTATTAGAAGCCTAGCTTTGTCAAAGGCTTTGTAATTCAAATTATTCTAAAGGAACTGACTACTGGTTACCTTTCCTATTCCAGGACCCGGTCTGGTCTACCCGTGTGCCAAATTCCAACAAAATCAGTTTATCCGCTTGAGCTTGAAAAAGTAACAAACTTGTGCAGACATATAAATATAAACTTTTTCTTTTATATTTTTTTATCTGGTATAAACTAGTACTTGACTGCAATCCCACTTGATGATAAGTAGTGATGTAATCGTTGATGGTGAAGCGCACTAGTTTATGAAGAGCCTATTGACTCTAGCCTTGAATACACCTAAATTATAATCGGACGGAAAGACCGCAGCCGGCAAATTGTTCCAGTCCTTCGATGTACGCGGTATAAATGACGAGGCGAAACGCTTAGTCCGGACCGTAGAGTTTTCAACAACTTAAGGGTGGACACTCGCCGTTTGTCCGATGGTAGAAATGAGATGGCGGAATCAAGTCTTTCAATTCCTGCGCACACTCTCCAAAATGCAACATGGTGTAAAACACTGAAAGGTTGGCTACCCTACGCCTGTGCTCAAGGCTTTGAAGATTGGACTTAACCAAATCTGGATAACCAATCAGCCTCTAATATAATATTAGTATTTTAGTATTAATGATTGACCAATTTTTCATTCAAATACACTTTTCAAAGGTTATCTAGGACATTACTGACGTCAAATTGGCGGTACTACTATATACAGGCAGGTAATTTATACTCTGTGGAATTGTTGGATAGAGCCACCGTGAGACTCTGAAACGCAAAAGGCAACTGAAGGAACACTGATGGATTTAATCAGTAAAAGTAAAAGTCTGATACTCTCATCTCGCCTTTCACTCTCGAGAGAAGTTACTTAATGATTTACTAACTTTAATTTAGAAACTTTATTTCAAATGTCAAACCACATTATTTAAAAGTTTCTATAATTATTAAGTCAGCATTTCACTTTCAAATTTTCAATGTTAATTAACGTTTGAAACGGGGTTCGACTGTCTGTCCGGTCACCGCGGGGAGTCTGACGCAATAGCATTACACAGCCAACCCGAATTCTCGACTAGCAAGTTTCATGTTTTTACAATAATTACTATCAGGTTGATCGCTATCAAGCACTGGTTTATATCAATTAAAAACAAAAAAATAAGTGCTAATCCAAAAAATGACGGCGTGTACTGTTCCCGCGCACCTATAAGATTTGTCAGCAACCGTAGGGGCCCAGCAGGGTCGAAACCTACTGGGGCCAAGGGTCTACTTCGGAAAGGGAGGCTCGGCCCCGGTATGAAAGGCAACCAAGGAACGAGAAGGGTTTTTTTAGTCAGTAAGAGTCTGATACTATCTTCCGCTCCGCCCAAAGGCGGGGAATGTCATCTGGATGATTTTTACCCACCAGAAAAAAAGATCTAATCCAATATTATATCATATCTGCTAATTCAGGACAATAGACCTTGTCCGTGTGTGCCAAGTCCGTTCAGCCATTCCTTACTTTTACCTTCATAATATTATCATCATCATTTCAGCCACTAATGGACATAGGCGTGCCCCAAGTAACGCCACAAAGTGATTCTTTAAAAACCCAGAGAATGTCTCATACATCTGGCCTAGATTTCGTACCTATTTTGTGTTGTAAGGCACTGGGCGCAAATTATACATTTAGTAATCGGGGAAAACTAATATGCAAATAAAAATATCTTCTAAAGAATAAAACACGGCCAGATGAATGAGACATTGTCTCGGTTTCAAAGAATCAACCCAAAACGAACGGTCCTGTGCGATGTGATATTCGTTATGCCTCTGAACTCGCGTTTAGTCGTATCAGAACTGACAAAGTTCATTTAAAGGCACTATGTTATACCACAAATGAAAATACAAAAATCGAAGAAATAAAATACCAAAATTTAGTATACCGACTACATACTAAATAACGTCTACAGAACTCAGAAAAATCATATATCGAGATTCAATACGGTCTACCTACTGAATGCGAATCAGAATAGTCCAATTCTCCTTCATTTATCCTTTCAGTCACGCAAAGTACTGTTGAAACGAAAACCATTTCAGCTGAGATAAATGAAACATTTACCAAAATAGAGGTGGACCAACTAGTCGGGAAACCGATTATTCTGCAGCGTAGTCGGCGATTAGTCGGCAATTAATGCTTCAACGCTCTTAGGTAGACAAAGCCTTAGTTACCAAAAAGAGCCTTATGACGTTTCAGACGTTCTTATTCGGATAAACCGAATAGAACAGCCGACTTCGAAATATAGATATCTGTGCGTAAAAGACATTCAAATCTATAAACTACTTAAAATGCTCTGAATTGAGTAATTTCTTCCTACTAAATTAATAAATATTATAACGAAAAACTTACACCATAATGACCGTTAATTTACAGTTAATTAAAATCGTATACTTTTATTTAAGTATAATTCATTAAAAATGCTTAAATAAATGTATTAATAACTGCAAAAATGCTACATTATGCTATGCACCGTTCGAACTTCGACTATACGAAATTTTATGTTGTCTACCGTTGTCCTTTTTAAATAAAGGTTGAAACAGATTAAAAAGTTCGATTAGTCAATATGTACCATGATAGCTACATAAATATAGGAAACAAATTACCAGGACTTGTGGTTTTTTATTAAATTTTCAAGAATAAATCAATCTCATTACCGACTACAGTTTGTAATTTACTCTACAACACATAGACATTTTCGTCGCCAACTAGTCAGAAATGCTGAATATCCGGCCACATTTTTGGTCAAAAACTAGCTAGTTGTCAGCTAACTAGTCGGCTAATACCAAAGTCGCCCCATCTCTAACAAAAAAGTTACATAACTTTCGTAGCTCGTAGAGGGTTTGCTACGCCGTAGCCGGCGGCGTAGTACCACTGCGTAGCAGTTACGAGTCGGAAATATGTGAAAAAGGATGAGATTTGGTGTTTTTATTATGTCTAGGAGTAATAATGTATTTTCGGCTTGTATATAGTAACGGCATACAGTAACTTATGTCAGTGGTGATGTTGCTCCAATAAAAATATTAGGCGTTTAAATATTACGAAATAAAAATGTTCTTTTCTTTTTGATGCGCTCACACTTGACCACCATTTCACCTAATAATAACAGGTGTACATAGCTTGTAAAATTCGACATTAATTTATATTTTTTATAAATTAAATTATATTTAAAAAAAATAAGTTTGATTCTAAAAACAAAATCATTGAATTATAAATTAAAATAATGACAAGTTGGGAGTTGACTACAAATAATGTTTTTCAGATTTTAGTTTAGCTGTCACAGAATAAGTAAATGTTGGATCCGATGCGGTTCTCACGAATTCCCTACGTGTGTGCAAAATCGCCGTCTCATCCACCATTTATATAAAAAACTAGTCACTGATAACAAGAGTTCGCATAAAAATATCAAACTAAATAATGGCGTCTGCTTCGTTTCGTTTATCGCCGCATTTTTTTTTATTTGGGAAATCATCGAATGTCTTGTCTCGCTCTAGGTGGTGGTGGAATGGGCGGGCGTGTCAGACTTTTACTAACTAAAGCCCACTCCTACATGGCTTCTTTTCCTTGCGTTCAAGACCCCAGGTTTTTCTCTCAGAAGCGAAGCCATGGCCCCAATAGGCTTCGACCCTGCTGGGCCCCTACGATTTTGCGCACGTGGAACACTACACGCCGTCGACGACTTGGCCTCGGTCCGGACGGTTACCGGACGGCCGTGCACCGCACCGCGTGCGGTTGGTCACGTAGGCCACCGCAATAGAGTATCGACTGTTTGTTGCATACACGCCGCATTACATCGCATTTGCGTTGTTTCGCTTACTAAGACACCGTGTAGGTGCCATAGGCTTTAAACGCTTTTCACCTTCAACCAAAACCACTAACTACAACTAAGAAAATTTAAACTTTAAAAATATAATTTAAAAAAAACTTAAAAAACACGCTTTCATTTTAGTTTTTTTAAACTTTATTTTTTATTTTTCACTAAAAAAAAAACGGATTATTACATTGTCATCAGTTTTCGATGGGTGTGCAAAGTTTGAAGAAAATCTGATCGCCCAAAGTCGGTCAAAATCGAGCTTAAAGGCTTTGGTTACAAACATACAGGTGAAGCTAATATAAGCGTGTTAAAAAAGCCCTTCCCTAATCCACTAGGTTTAACCCGTTGTATGTCTGGAACGCGAATCCACGCGAGATACAATAACTCTCTAATTACGGCATACGAAAGGTTAAAAGCTTGTTGTATTGTCAAAGCAATTCAACGCGATGTTTGATGAAGAGGCAACACGAAAAAAGAGAGATAACGCCTGAAAACTCTATTGGCATTCGATAATTCCATCATTTACTCGAATATTATAGTAAACTTGTTTCAGGAAATACAGTTATAAAGATACATTTTTAATATATTTTAATTTGAGTATATTATGTTCACACAAAATAGCAGATTTTCAGAGGTACGAGGAGGGATTAGTTTTACACTATTTTTTCAATTTAATAGGAAACTAAATATATAATATCCAAAATATGTGTTTTCCAAATATCTAGAGAATGATGTGTAATCACGTAACAGTGAAAGCGGTTGTATGGAAATGTACCTTAGGTCGGCACGTCTTAAAATAGTACTAAAGCCTACAAACAGAAGGAACCCGTCCTAAAATACAAACACACACAAAAAGTCCCCACCATAAAATATGAAAACGTTCGAAGAATGGGAGCTACTGCGTAGTACTACGCCGTAGCCCTCATCCCCTCGCTACGAATTTTCGGCGTAGTACGCACAAGGTAGCTTTCATCCTGAGTTACGAATGTTCGACGTAGTTCGTACTGCGTAGCGGTTGCGTATTATGGACCTCGGGACAATTTTGAGAGAGCGGCTGTATTTTATTGACGGTCTGAGGTTGGCCAAAGATAAATTCATTGATGGATGAGAAATTGGATGGGCTTCATTGAAGGATCACCGTCTGGCCTTAGTTCTAATATTATAGATGACTTAGTTAAAACTCGTTAAAATCTATATTAAGCCTATTTGGCGCCGCCATCAGGCAAACACGGTTTATGATTTTTTGTTTTGCTTATATTTCAATATATTTTTTTCTAATCATTAGCAAACATGTATTCGACTCTTTATGTGATCAGAGAGCTGGCATCAGCAATGACGCCAGCGTTCTGGACACTATTCCCATTGACAGTCGTCATGGATTATTTTTAAGATACCTAACGAATTCTTTTTTACGTGTTTGTATTAACAACTAACTTTCCCTACTTTGGGTGGAGCGGGAAAAAAGTCTGACATGCCCGTGTCTTTTTTTTTCATTGATATAAACTAATGCTTGACAGCGATCCCACTTCTTAGTAAGCAGTGATGCAATCGTAGATGCTGAGATGAACTGGTTTAATAAGAGCCTATTCACTCCAGCCTTGAAGACACCTAAATTATAATCGAGCTGGACGACTGCAGCAGGCAAAATATACGACGAAGAGAAACGCTTCGTTCGGACAGTAAAGTTTCAACAACATAGGGTTAGATACTCGCCGTACATTGGGTTGTCCGATGGTAAACAAAAACCCACCTGTATTTACTCACCTACCCTTTGTATTCAAAGGTCATGGTAAGTTAGCAAAGATTAGCCTCAAATCGAAATGGTGACAGAATAAAAAGTTGTAAACATTCATCTAATATGGCCACTCTATATAACGGTATAATGGAACCATCAAACATAATTCGTTAATGGATAACAAAATTGATGGACATAGCATAATTGATAGATGTTGACGCCTCTCCATTACACGTGTTGTTTTTGCTAGCTGTACCTACATGAAAACACTTTGACCCAATTTCCATTGTTTGTTTGGGAGTTGAGAGATATTTTGCGACACCAATAACATTGTATCGATTGATCTTAAAATAAAACGTACTCTGTACAGTTCACAGAAAGTATACAAACAGTAGGTATAAAAACCATGTGCCTCGAGTTTTCGTAAGCCTCAAACCAATTAGCGGACAGAATGTCCCCCAACTTCCCGCAACGCTCAATCTACGTGACGCAACGTTACCCATTGTCCCGCAACTTATCTGCTAACATTGATATAATATAATAATAATAATATTCCACAACTAACACACAACGCCTTCTAACTCCAAGCTAAGCAGAGCTTGTGTTAAGAGTACTTGACAACTGATAAACATACATATATTTCTAAATATATACATATTATAGATAAATTACACCCAGACACAGAACAAAAGATCGTGCTCATCATACAAATATTTGTTTGAGTGGGAATCGAACGCACGACCTCTCGACGGAGACCTCTCGCGCCGGGCCTTTGTTCAGGCCATGGTCCGGAGCGAGGAGGAGTAGCAAACGGTCGCCTCCTTCTGCGAAGCAGTAATGCTAGCAAAGGACGAGGTCGACCACATCAGGCAACGGCACTGTCGCCGCCGCCGGGATTCCGATCCCGATTTCCGACCACCGTAGGCGCTGGCTTGCGGACGGCGAGCTATGGGTAGCTCGCTATCCGCCCGTCCGGTAATTGTCCGGACCGAGCCCAAGTCATCGACGGCGCGCACTGTTCCGCGCGCCTCAAGGAGTTGTCAGCAACAGCACAGTCCCAGCTGAGTCGAAGCCTACTGGGGCCAGGGTTAATTTCTAAAGACAACTCGAGACCCGTTATGAAGGTTTGAAGGAACAGGGTAGGTTTTTAGTCAGTAAGAGTCTAACACTATCTCCCGCTCCGCTAAAGAGCAGGGATTGTCATTGATGATTTTCCCACCATAAAAAAAAAACCCACGACCTCTGGCATAGCAGTCACGGCCACTAACCACTAGACCAACAGGCCAGTCAAGCATTTTACAACGCATTCACGTGAAGCGGGCGGGACTTGGTAGCGTTGCACGTCATATTGGGGGTCATCTGGTGCCTTAAAGTACCTACCTGATGCTTTGCACCCACAGCATTTTACATGCAAGTAGAATGAAGATATCCGCAGGAGAACCAAGGTTGCCGACATAGCACAAAGAATCGCCAAACTTAAGTGGCAATGGGCAGGGCACATTGCTCGCAGAACAGATGGCCGTTGGGGCCGAAAGGAGTGGCGACCGCATACCGGAAAACGCGACCTGGTGAAGGTAGCGGGAATCCGATGGATGCAGGACGCACATGATCGTTCGTTGTGGCGACGCTTGGGGGAGGCCTATGTCCAGCAGTGGACGTCTGTCGGCTGAAATGATGATGATGATGATGATGAGAAAAAAGCACACCCATATGCGGTCCAATTAGAAAATTAACAATCATAAATCAAGTACTGAAATTTTACCTCAACTGTATCGTGGATATTGGTATATAATTATCACGCACGCACACATAAACACTCTAGTGACGCAATCAAGATTCCAATCAAGAATTTATCAATCAAGGTAAATATTTTATGCTAAATGATGAGGAATTATTTTAGGATAAAAAAGTTACGTACTTTAAAAGTAGCTGATATCGTTTCTATTTTCTAAATGTGGGTTTATTATGTCACAGGTTGTATTTGGGGTCAGTTTCTAGTTTAACCGAATTTAGTTAGTAGATACAGATACTGGCATTGATCTTGAGCGCTGTTTTGAACTTGAAAGTCACGCAGACTTGAAAGAGAAGTGAAATGTTGGGTCTCTTTAGTGGTCTCAGCGAGTCCAATGACGTGTAGGTAGTTTGTACGCAACGTCGACTACTACCTACAGGTCATTTCAGTTCAGATTCGCTCAGCTGACTTTTTCTTAAAGAAATTGTTTTCGTACATGCGTGAATTAATACGAGTTTTGAAAAAAAGGTACTTTAGTTTTTAATTTTATGTTTACAAATTGATAGTGTTTCATGTACCGGATCGACCCTCCACGGGATTACAACGATCAAAATTTAGCGGTGTATTTACAGTGACGCGATGGCCCAAAGCCCTGAGTCCCTGGTGGTCGAAAACAATACCACAGTCTACATCCACAACCCTTTTTATGCGAGGTGGTAAATCATCAAATGAATTCTCTAGCTCTAGGGTGGAGCGAGAAGGCATATCAACTAAAACCCGCCGGTGTCTTTCAGTTGCCTTTTGTGATACAGGGCCGCGGTAACTCCTTCAAAACAAGTTCTGTGGCTCTACCAACATCCACAACGCTGGTAACTGAAAAAACGATGGCTCTTGAGACTGGTTTCACATTTTATGACTTGGTATTACCCGTAACTATAACGTAACCGAGAGCAGTGGTGGCCGAGAGGTAACAGCCCCGACTTACGAGTTGTAGGTCGCGGGTTCGAACCCAGCCAGGCGCATTACTTTGTGTAATTTATTTCATCACCACTGCTCTCAAGGCGGTGAAGGAAAACATCGTGAGGAAACCGGTATGTCCTAGAACCAACAATTCGAAGACGTGACATCTATCAACCCGCACTGGGCCCGCGTGGTGAATTACGCCCCATTCCCTCTCCTATAGAGGAAGCCTGAGTTCCAGCAGTGGGAACATTATAAGGCCGACTATGCTATGCTTATAGCACGTAACAATGGTTTAACGTGTCTTTTGAGACACCGAGGAGTCTCGGTTTGTAATAATTGGTCACCCATCCCTGGACCAACATCGGCTAACATTGCTTAACCTTATTAGCAATCCACGCTAAAGCAAAAGTCCCTCAAAATACGGCGAAAATGTTTTTATTTAAACATTTTCGCGAACGAAGTCGCTGTCAAAGCGCTAGTACAGAAATAAATCTTCAAGTCCATGTAAAAGTAGACAGTCTATTTAATAACGAGTCCCGACATTCCAATTTGTACGAAAGAGGCCAAACGAGTAGGAGTCATAATGCTTGTAATACCACAAATACGGGACTTGACGGAATTGGCACGTGCCTAAATTATGTGGCCGACTTTGTTATTATGTTGCGTAAATACAGACAATAATAATATTTCACAACTACCACACAACGCCGTAGTCCCAAGCTAAGCAGAGCTTGTGTTATGGGTACTAGACAACTGATAAACATACTTCTATATTTCTAAATACATACATATTATAGATAAATTACACCCAGACACAGAACAAATGATCATGCTCATCACACAAACATTTGTCCTGGGTGGGAATCGAACGACCACGACCTCCGGCATAGCAGTCAGGGCCACTAACCACTAGACCAACAGGCCAGTCGAGTGCACTTGGCCCGCGGGGTAGATTACGGCCCACTTCCTCTTAAAAAGAGGAGGCCTGAGTCCCAGTAGTATAAATAGTACATTATATGGTAATTATGCCTATGTTCCTAATTTAAACAGTAATGGTCTTTTACGATAAACATATAATATATACAGCAACAAAGTACAACTCCAATCTATTAAATAGCTCTACTAAATAAATTGCTCATTGCGTTCAATTTATAAGAGGCAACTAAATTAACCGGGCTATTTATAAACCTACAACAGCTATGCACTACTGTAAGCACTAAACAGAATTGCTAGAATAATTTATTTAATTTCAGCCTGGATGCGGAATGCGGGAAGTAGAATGTTTGTGGAGTAATTTGGGTCAGAACTTATGTCCTGCAGTGGCTGGTAATGTACAAATTCCGGGGTCTATACCAGAATAAGTTTTGTTTAGGAATTTAAAACTCCTAAACAAAACTTAAGAGGGCACTTCCCAAGTCGCCTATCGTCAACGTGAATATGATTTAAGGTCCCACGCTCATGACGACTTTTTGTAGCGATGGTGTCGCGCGTTCTGTAAGCGCGTGACAGCATCGCTCCTAACGCGCGTTAGTCGCATTTGCAAGTGCTATAGAAAAGATGCCAACGCGCGACAGCATCGCAATTGTACCGATGCGAACGGGCTACAGCATCGTTACAAAAAGTCGTCATGGGCGAGGGGTCTAAGGGCTTGTTGTTTCATCCAACGTAAAGCTTCATATGGCAACACGAAAAAGGAGACATAACGTCTGAACGCTTTATCAACATTCGATAATTCCGTTGTAGCCGCGGCATCCACAGAATATTATTTTGAACCATCAATTATGCTTTCTAATAAATCATTCAGCCCGAACACTGCGTTTTCCTATATCACTTATTTACAAAGTACTCTGTGTAATTACCCTACGACGTCATTTACTAGAAAATTTCACAAAACTTGTTCCAGGAAACCCGTTTTGTTTTTCAAAACCTTAAAAATATTTGGAAAAAATTTTCGTCATTCGGAATTTTGATTGAATATGCAAATTTCTTTAAGATTTTTTTTTAAATATTTTATGAGTACATTATGAAGTTATAAATATACTAGATGGACATACTTGAAACAGAGACATGACACAGACATACAGACAGGAAAGGTTTGCAGCTGGCTCCTGAAATTTTTAATAAAAATAAAATTATATTATTATTATAATCCAAGAACACAGTTCCTTAGAAAATAGTTTTTTTTAAACATAAATGTGCTTTGGCAACATAAAAGTGACATTCATCTAGTTGAGGAGTCTTTGTTCTGAATTCTACATTAGCCAACTAAACATATGACCTAGTTCGAACACAGCGATATTACAGCATCTGCAAAGCACCCAGCTTTGGAACTCCGCAACCGTAGCCAAAACTATCAAAATAAATGTTTCAGATAAAGGCAGAGTCTAAGGCCCGGCGCCCATTATCGGCATCAGCAACAAAAAGGATCTTTCGGCATCCCTACATGCAAGCGCACACTGTCGGAAATGTATGCATGTAGGAATACCGAAGAATCTTTTTCCTTACCGATGCCGATAATGGGCGCCGGGCCTAAATCTCAGGTTACGACAGTTGTTGATTTTTCCCGGACAAACAAATGATCATCTAAACTAGAAATAAAAATCAAATCTTGTTATTTATATTTTACTTTTATAATTTATAATTGTAATATAAATGTAACCGAAACTATCCGAATTGTATACATATGTATAATAAATCTATAGAAATTTTTAGTTGTGCGCGCATCAGTTAAAATGTACGAAATCAATGTAGATAACTTTTATGTTTAAATACATTAAAATTCTGTGATATATATTACTTTGGCTTTGTTGCATCACAATCAGTTGAATGTATCGAAAGAAAATTGGCTGTTAGACGATGCGAAGTTGCCCGTGTCAGCAAGGCTAAGATATTTAATTTCATATCCGTAACCCATAGAAATAATAAACCAATCAACTAATTAACTCTCTTTTTGATGGAAGAGAATTCTGTAGAAATAATTGTCACCTTTGTACCTATTTTCTTTTTCCTTTTTCTTGTCTTTTATTTTATGTGTCTACATGAATAGATAAATAAATAAATAATATTATTCATATATCTGTACTTTGATCCAAAATTTCATATTCACAACATCCCACCTGCAGAGCATGAAGTAGAGTGTCAGTAAATAAATGTGAGAATTTCGCATGCTTAATCATAAACAGACCTAACTAAAAAAGAAGGCATATTTTAATCTGACAAAAATACGTCAGAAAATAAAGTTTAATTTTCAAATATCCACTTTTTTGAGTTACGTCTCTTTTTGATTAAGCATGCGATTTGGTATGGGTACATAAAAAGGTAATTCTGCCTGTCGGGCAAGCTGCCAATAGTACTCGAGGACATGTAGCCTTGAGGAAACAGTTAGTCATACCACACTCAAGACCTACCTATATCGAGAATAGAACCTGGAATGACTTGCCAGAAAATGTAATCAACTTTATAATCTTCCTACTCATAGGCTTATATAGGGGGAGGCCGAGTGGGTGGGCTCGGCCTACAGGTCTAGCGCCCAGCCCAGATGTTGGGCTGCCGATTCGAAATTTTATAATAGACGCCAAAATATCGACCACTTCACATAAAAATTAGACATGTTAGGGGCTGGCCCTCCCTCTGAAAAATAACCATAGCTATGCCAACATTAAATCTGTTGGGACTCAAGCCTCCTCTCTAGGAGAGGGAAAAGAGCGTAATCCACCATGCGCGCCTTGTGCTGGTTGATAGATGTCACATATTATCTTCAAATTGCTTCTAACTTCTGACGTTTTATAAGTGCCCAGCCCATGTAGGCCTATGTGGAATAAAAATATTTGAAATTTGAAAAAATATTGCTTCGATGGATTTTGGTGTTTTAAGGCTGCAGCAATTTTGAAAGAGTTACCGTGGTCGTAAAACGGTGAACGCAACTGAAGGACACAGGTGAGTTTTGTAGTCATTAAAAGTTTGGCTCGCCTATCAGTCTAACTTAGAGCGAGAGACGTCATCTAATGGCCAACAGAATTTTGAGGATGATAGCTCATAAGCCGGAATTCCCCTTCCTGGGGCACTGGAGTCGTATGCACAGCTGCAGGTCTGGTGCAGCGGGAAGCGGACACAGTTATATGTATAGGTTTACGAATTATTAAGCTATTGCATAGCTTCTATCGCGGGCCTTGAGCGTGGAGATCGAATCTAGAAATTCCGTAACGAAAATAACCTAACACCCCCCACTCATTTGTTTTTTGAGCGTGGTGACCGATAAGAAAACAAATAAGTGAAAGTAGCTGTCGGCGTTTTCGATGGGTGGGGTTAAGCAGCTGTTAGCGAGGTCTGGTTTTTGATGGAAGAGGTTAAGCAGCTGTTGGCGAGGTCTGGTTTTGGATGGAAGAGGTTAAGCAGCTGTTGGCGAGGTCTGGTATTTGATGGGTGGGGATAAGCAGCTGTTGGCAAGGTCTCATTTTGGATGGGTGGGGTTAAGCAGCTGTTAGCGAGGTCTGGTTTTGGATGGGTGGGGTTAAGCAGCTGTTGGCGAGGTCTAGTTTTGGATGGGTGGGGTTGAGCAGCTGTTGGCAAGGTCTGGTTTTCGATGGGTGAGGTTAAGCAGCTGTTGGCGAAGTCTAGTTTTGGATAGGTGGGGTTAAGCAGCTGTTGGCGAGGTCTATTGCATAAGTTGATAAAAAATGCTACGCGATAGCTTTACCGCGGCAGTCCCCGAGTGCCACACGTCTTTTTTTATTTTGTTTATTCTATTTATTTTAATGAGCAATGTTACTAACATACCCAATTTTTAAGTGCTACTAACATAATGTGGATGTAAGAATCCGATAAATAATGTATATAAATGTATGATGATGATGTAAATAATGTAAGTATAAACAATAATATATATTTTTAAATATTTTATTTTTGAAATATTAAAAAAATGTAATGTAATGTAAATGTAATTTAATGTAAATGTAAACAAACACATATTAATTATATTTTTATTTACTGAAATAATAATGATATCGCTCCTAAAAAAACACTTCATTATGAAGATGTAACAAATAGTGGCTGTAATTGTGTAGCCTTGAGAAAAGAATAATGTCATACTACACTAAAAATAATATAATAAAAAGCACTAAGGAACACTGGGAATAAAGTCTTGCCAAAAACATAATCAAATGTCCAGCTTTTACGAGCGTTGTTTTTGCCATCTCCTCGGCTAATTTGTTACTTGTTTTTTGGTAGTCTAGGTAAGTGGGGGTAGTGACTGTTAATTGTTTAATGGAGCCTCTAAAATTAATCTACTAATGGATAACCTAAACCAGGTGAAATAGAATTTCTCTTCAATTTTAAAATCCATATACGAGTATATAAAAATCCCTATTTTTCTTGGTCACGCCATCACGCGTGAACAGCTGGACCGATTCGATGAAAATTAGGGTAGTGTAGGGTAGACTAAGGTAGAGTAGGGCAAGTTAGGGTAGAGTAGGGTTGGGTACGGTAGAGTAAGGTATGGTAGGGTAGAGTAGGATAGAGCGGGAGTGAAGCCGCGAGCAAAAGCTAGTTGCTAATAAATGTTACAGTCAACTTGTCAGCAACGTGAGGTGAAGATATATTAATTTGAAAATTTTACTTAGACCGATGTTTATGTAATAATGTTATCACATTAATATTATAACAGTGAAAGTTTGTATGTATGTGTGCAAGTTTGTTACTCCTTCACGCTCAAATGGCTGACTAATTAAGATTAAATTTGACATACGGGTGGACCGTGTTCTCTTTTATCATGAACTTTAAGGGTCAGTGCACACCAAGAGCAGAGCAGAGCATTTCCTGAGATTATTGAAAAAAATGTCTTATGATTATTATCATACATCGTAAAATTGAATACACGCCCAAATTTGATGCTCGACCATGCTCGAGCAAGCCGACTGCGTGTTCGAGTATGCATTCTAATACAATCTAAAAATTTTGGTCGACCATGCGGACATTTTGCAGTTCGGTCTGCGCTGACCCTATAAATGATAAATGATATTTATTTTGTAAATAGGTTTAAAAAACACTTTTACACGTCAATTTTTTTTTCGTCAGTTTATGCTAGATGAGGCCGGTGTTTCCTATCTGACTGCCCTGAGAAGAAACACCGAAACAAACTCAGGGGTCAAAGTCTCTTTTATAGTCCATACAGTAAATATGTAATGGTCAAATCACATGAGAACCGTGCAGATTTGTCTGAGATGGTCTTTTGAAGAAAGAACCATACAGATGACTATGATTACTGTTTAGTATATTGTAATGTTTTACAGATCTTTCTTAGTTCAGTGTGCCTCTTGGTATAGGTCTCCTCTAATAACCTCTCCCATTGTCTTTTATCTCTAGCAATAACACAAACAAAAATAGATTTTCATGAAATTGTTGAAACTTCTACGGTTCGGAATAAGCGTTTCGCCTCGTCATTTATACCGCGTACATCGAAGGACTGGAACAGTTTGCCTGCTGTGGTCTTCCTGTCTGATTATAGTTTAGGTGTCTTCAAGGCTAGAGTGAATAGGCTCTTAATAAACTAGTGCGCCTCACCATCAACGATTGCATCACTGCTTACCATCAGGCGGGATCGCAGTCAAGTACTAGTTTATAACAGATAAATAAAAAATAAAATAAAAAAAAGTCTACTATTAGGTACTATTACACAGGCAAAAGCGCAGGCCACACCGCCAGCTAGCGGGCGGGCGGGCTAGGCGGGTGGGCGAAGCGAACGAAGGAAACTAAACAAACTAAGCGAAATATTGGCGAACTAAACTATGGGGTTCACACCGAAAACTACGGAAAGACGAGCGGAGCGGGCTAAGCGGGCGAAGCGGGGGTAGTATTTGTAGTTAAGTCATCAACAGAACTTTCGTCGATATATGACATATTCATCGTTCCCAAACTAAACACTACACTGCTATTCGAAAGACGAGCGTCGACTAGTCTACTCGAAACGGGGAGGACGGGCGAACGAACCGGGCGAGCGGGCTGGCGGGCGAGCTAAGCTAGCGAAGCGCGGGCGCGCCAACGAGGTGAACGAGTAGCTTCGCTGGAATCGTCGGATATTTCGTTAGCTTAGCTCGTTAGGTTCGTCGGTAGCTCGCGGTGTGAACCGAAGTATGTAAAGAGGTGAAACGATGTTCGCCCGCCTAGCCCGCCCGCCCGCTAGCTGCCGGTGTGGCCTGCGCTAAAACCACTAACAGAAGCCTGGTTTTTTCAACAGAACAATGCCCGAATTTGCCTTTCAGATAAAATGTTTATACCAGCATAGTCAATTTACATAATAATGTTTTTATTACGAACATATTTTGTTTCAGTTATCTCTTGAAGCGCCCACAAAACAGCGAGGCCAAAATTCCTTTTTCATCTCTACACTAATATTATAAAGAGGTAACTTTTTTTTTTTGTTTGTTAGAAGAAATCGGGATTTTAATTTTAAAGCCAGTTTTCGGGCAGGACAACATCTGCCAGGACCGCTAGTTTTATCTACACTACTAATTTATCAAAGAGGTAAAGTTTGCTTTTTTTGTAGGAGGTAATCTCTGAAAGTATTGGTCCGATTGCTAAAATTTTTTCACCGATAGAAAGCTGCTTTATTCCTGATTGACATAGGATATATGTACGCGGGCTACGCGGCGACGCCGTGGGCAAAAGCATAGTATTTTATATTCATCAGCATTTGGCGTCCATTGTTGGACACAGGCCTCCCCCAAGAGTTGCCACAATGAACAGTCCCGCGACCCTCACCAGGTTATCTGACCACCTTGTGGGAGGCCTTCCAATGCCGCATATTCCGGTACGCTTGCCGTCACGGATATTGAGCGCTGGCTTCAAATTGCGCAGAAGTCAAATATTCGGTCTCTTTAATGGTGCGAAGTGAGACGCGGGGTCAGGGAGTGTCAGTGATTGGCTCGCAGCGCCATCGCGTCATAGACGTCACTCCTGATTCGTTCCCTGCGTTGCTGCATGTATCTAACAACGAAGACGATTGGCTCGCCAATGTATGGAATGCGCATAGCGATCCCCACTCTGACGCCGAGCGCTCAAGATCCGTTTCGGCAATTGTATGTCGGGTTGGTTCTCCTGCGGATATTTATATTACGCGCTTGCGTAAATGTAGACACTTTTAGTTTTCAGTTACCGACATGGCGACACCGAAAACTTTTTGATCGTCATGAGTATGTCTTAAATGGAAGAAATTGGACACAAAAATGTTTACGCATGCGCAGGGAGTGGATGATTTCATACTAGTTCTATAGAAATCTAATATGAATCGGTAGCTTGTATCTGACACAAGACACACGTAATCACACGTTTGCGGCCTGTCTTATATAATCCTAATGGGTTAAAATTAAAAGCCCGCTACATCATTGATTAGTTCAGAGAGAAATATATTATGGACTAGCCTGTTGGTCTAGTGGTTAGTGACCCTGACTGCTATGCCGGAGGTCGTGGGTTCGATTCCCACCCAGGACAAATGTTTGTGTGATGAGCACAATCATTTGTTCTGTGTTTGGGTGTGTAATTTATCTATAATATGTATGTATTTAGAAATATATAAGTATGTTTAGTTGTCTAGTATCCATAGCACAAGCTCTGCTTAGCTTGGGACTACACGGCGTTGTGTGTTAGTTGTGGAATATTATTATTATTATATTATCTATTAATTTAGATGTGACCCTGCTATGACGTCATAAAACCATCCTGATCTCGGACAGATATAAACTCCTGAATCAGGGGTCAATAACTCAGCATAGTTCAGATGTCCTCACCTACGTTGATTTATTACTACAACTAAAGGTGGCATGATGGCATAATTCCTCACGCTCTTTTATTAATGAAATTTAGTTCAGCTCACGAAATATAAGAAATGTCAGTAACAAAATCAAACCAGGAACACTACAAAACTCGCTTAATTTCTAAGCATTTCATAAAAAAAATAAAAATATAGTTTAAAAAAACAAAAAAAAAACACACTTTTATAGCATATTAAACTAAAAAGTGTAAAATAATTTTTAATATAGGTAGAAAATAAAAATAATGAACGAAAAATATTAATATCATTTTGAAAAAAGCGTGGGGTGCTCGATTTACGAAAAATATGGCACAAAGCGCCCCACGCTTTTTTCACAATGATATTAATATTTTTCGTTCATTATTTTTATTGTCTACCTATATTGAAAAAGCGTGTTAATTAATATAAGCGTGTTAAAAAAGCAAAAGCTTGTATCTATGTATTTATTTATTTTTACTCTCTGCACTAACAGTCGAAACCAATTCGTGCAAAGTCATTAGTTATATTACGCATATTCTGAAAATTAATAATTTACAAACAGAAATAAAAAACACAAAAAAATGTGTGTGTGTATGTTTTTTAGGTATTCGCGTTCAAATGGCTGAAGATATTTGTATGAAATTATATCAAAACAGTAGACTACATAATTAGTTATTTTTACTATAGACTAGTTTTTGTCCCACGAGCATGTTTCCTCGGGATAAATTTTTACTATCACACGGGCGGAACCGCTGGCAGAAACAAGTTAACAGGAAAACCTTTTAAGTATATTCCATTAACTTTTACATAAAACGATTTCGTTGTCAGATACAATGAGTTATGGCTGGAGTGATCGGCAGTAAAATTACTAGTCGGCTACGAAACTACGCTTAACTGAACGCAGTTAATAGCTTGGCCTACTAAAACAACTTTTTATAGATACTTTTTATAAAGCTTACGTGGTTTTTATTATAAACATTATTTGCTAATAAACCTGACTGCTTGACTGGCCTGTTGGTCTAGTAGTCAATGGCTCTGACTGCTGTGCCGGAGGTCGTGGGTTCGATTCCCACCCAGGACAAATGTTTGTGTGATGAGCATGATCATTTAGAAATATATAAGCATGTTTATGAGTTGTCTAGTACACATAATACAAGCTTTGCTTAGCTTGGGACTAGACGGCGTTGTACTCTTAGTAGAGAGAAAAGACAATTACAAACATGTCTAACACCCGTGGAAAGCAAAGGCGGATCGCTAATATTTCTATAACTGCAAAATAAAAATTATTGTAGAATTATTGTTGTTGTTAAAAAAAATATTGTTGTTGTTGTTGTCGTTTTTGTTGTTGTTATTATTATTGTTGTTTGTGTTATTGTGGTTTAAGATTTGCAGCCATTTAGATATTAATATCATAAAGCAAAATCATTTTTGAAAAAAATTCAAAGCTTTTGAGGATATCTATCCGTCTAGTTCGCAATAACATGGTATAAAGAAACTATAAAATTCCATCGTTTACTGTTTGACGTGACGCACATTCTTTATGTGGCACTCAGAACAATTTGTTCTGTATTGCAACCAGCTTTATGATCTACTAGAATGCATTGAGAATAATAATGCTATAAATGATGTTCTTTGTGAAGGGATATTGAAAGAGAATATAGGTATATTGCTCTTATTAATCATTTTTATTCTTCGTAATCTCATCACTTATCAGATTACGAAGAATAAAAACCGGCCAAGAGCATGTCGGGCCACGCTCAGTGTAGGGTTCCGTAGTTTCCCGTCCATCACAAATTCACAATAAGTGTACCCACTTATGAGGTTAGAAAAATGCCTGCATATACGATTATACTACATACAAACTTAGTCCAGAAATTATTTTGTAGAACCCTTTTGTCTTTTTTGTACAAAAACGGTTCTTTCCATCAAGTTCAAAATAATTTTCCTAGAAAGTCCTTATAAAGTTCTACTTTTCAGAATTTTTTCATATTTTCTAAACTCTTGGTTCAAAAGTTAGAGGGGCCCGGACACACATTGTTTTTTGTTTTTTTTTTTTGCTATATTTTCCGAAATTATTGACATTATCAAAAAATTATTTGAGTAAACCCCTATTCATTTTTAAATACCTATCCAACAATATATCACACGTTAGTGTTGAAATTTAAAAAAAATCACTTCCTACTTTACATATAGGGGGGCTACCCTAATAAAACATTTTTTTCCAATTTTTATTTGACCACTTTGTCGGCGTGATTGATATACATATTGGTACCAAATTTCAGCTTTCTAGTGCTAACGGTCCCAGAGATTAAGCGAGGACGGACAGACAGACAGACAGACATGGCGAAACTATAAGGGTTCCTAGTTGACTACGGAACCCTAAAAATGATTAAAACGACGTGCTGATAGCCATAGTTTGATTTGGAACCTATGCCTACATCCCTTAGCTAAGTTTCATCTGTACGTAAACTTCTTAGATATTAAGATATGGGATTATTGTAGTTGTTATTGTAAGAACCTATTATAGCTATAACAGAAAGGGTTTTTTAAGACGGTATTTTTTTACAGACTGTATTCTCTTTTAGCCCAACCGTCTGAACCGAGACGGTTGTCAAATGAGTAGGTAATTTGTCAACCCAGTTCAGTTCGGCTAAAGAAATGAAAATATTTCACGGGATGGTGGCATCCAGTTTAAACATACTCTACAGAGTCAAATCAACATGATAAATCTATTTCACATCTTTAAGTAAATGTCACAAATAATGAACCGTTTATCACATACGTATCTATAAAACCTATGAACTTGTACAGCTTATTGCAGCTTATTAGCATTACAATCGCATTGACGAAGCCACTTGATGTAGCCGCTGAGAGATTACGTTAACACAGCTGCACACAAGGCGCATAGCTATCTAATATGGCTAGCACTTAGATAATTACGCATCAATTTATACTCCATCTGTTTAGGATTACATTTAATTAACTATTAAATGTAATCAATCGTAACGTCTTTTATCGGAAAAAATGTCCAAAAAATTTATATAAAAATGTTTACAATTAGATAAAAGTGTGGAGAACAACAAAAAAAGCGTGGGGTGCTTTGTGCCATATTTTTCGTAAATCGAGCACCCCACGCTTTTTTCGTTATGATATTAATATTTTTCGTTCATTATTATTATTTTCAACCTATATTGAAAATTATTTTACACTTTTTAGTTTGATATGCTATGAAAGCGTGTTTTTTTTTTTTTTAAACTATTATTTTATTTTTCACTATAAAAAACGGATTATCGTATTGTCATCTGTCTTTGGTGGGTGTGCAAAGTTTGAAGAAAATCTGATCGCCCAAAGTTGGGCAAAATCGAGCTCAAAAGCGTTGGTTACAAACTTACAGGTGAAGCTAATATAAGCGTGTTAAAACAAAGCGCGTTTTGTTTTCTAGTAGAAATTGTTGTAAATAATTTAATTCTATTTACCAGTTCGTGGACAATTTTTTGACTGCAAAAATATAATCAGAAACGGGCACAGATTATTTTTTTTTTAACTTGAGAGTATATTTTCTTGGAACGAAAGAAATCCTGGAATAGCACATAGGATACAGTATGTTTAATTGGGATAAGATGTACACCTATTATGTGTACCTAAGTATTTAATTTTACAATCTGAATACGAATGTCTACTTAAGACTCGGGCCGCAAGCCCCACCTATTTCCTGCAATAAAGCTAACATTCAGCCACTGCACTACAACATCTAGATAAAATAAATGGTTTGTTGTGATCATTTCCATTGGTCATTGACCTGTCATTAGTAAGCGATAAATATGACCCTGAAAACCAGCAATGACTACCTGAATATCGACGAGACTTCAAAAGGTATTGTAGAAATTATTCATCGTCAATCGTTAGTACTAGATGCTTTCAAAATATTTGAAATAGGTACCTTTTTGTGTCGCATCAAACAGTCAATAGGATATTGTACACAATAGACACTTTAGAACTAAATTGGTACAATTTAAAAATATGACAAATCCATTGTGTCTACAAAACATAATAGATGACTAACTATATACTTTGACTTGGAAATTAGCAGTCTATCTACACTAATATAATAAAGAGGTAAAGTTTTGTTTTTTTTTTTGTTTGTAGGAGGTAAATTTTGGAAGTACGGGAAATTGCTAAAAATTTTTAACCGATAAAAAGCTGCTTTATTCCTGAGTAACGCTGCGGGCAAAAACTAGTACTAAATAAAACAATCTTTGGTTAATAAAAAAAATACCGACAATCAACCGTACTGTCTCAATTTTAAAATGAGAAACTGATAAAGTGGGCGATCACTAAGAAAGGGTTTTTCAAAATTTTGCCACTAAGGGCGCTTTCAATTTAGACGTTTCATGTCGGAACACTGCCGCACATTTACCGTGCAGCAGCCGGCCGGTTGCAGTAAGTTAGCAGTCAGACGACAGGCGCCTAAATTGAAAACGTATCTGACTGCCGTGCGTTTGTTATGCCACGTGGTGCTTATAACAACCGTTTCGCATGCGCCGAACGCTTCGAGTTGGCCACGCCGCCCATTCTTTTGTTCTGACAACGTGAATGAGCATTGAGATGACGTCATTTCCGTACATTTGAAGCTTTCCACTAGCGTTAACGATTGCAGATTAGCAACTTGGATAGGGGTACTGTTGTCGATTGTTCGCCGCACGGTTATCGCACCGCGCGCTTTGTGTAAAAAATACGATCATCCGTACGCAGCAAGCCGTCAAAAGCATACATTGAAAGAGCCCTAGGGAGATGAAAAGAGAGCCTAATGTTTGTATGTAGAAACCTACTTTCATGCGAGCGAAGCCGCTGATAGAAGCTATAGATATTTATTTTATTTATTTATTTATCTTAACATAACACGGCCAAAGTCCAATTACATTAGTTAAAGACATAATATATTTGAAAACTTTCGAAGTAATAATACAAAAATAATAACACTACTCCACAGTCATACACTCATCTCACAGAACTCCAAACAGACAGACAAAATGTTCTTCCATTCATCTGCGAACACGTCACAATCAGATATAGATAGTAAAATTACTAGTCACAGTGTCACTCCCTCTCGTTCCAATCAGAGCAGGAAAACTTGATGATAATCTTCGATATACATGTTCTTTTTTGCTATCACTAGGTACAGCATCTACGTTTAACCAGCAACAACCCTTGTAATTTACCGAACAGATATTCCTGTAGGCTTCACTGAGTTAGTTCACCCCGTTAAGTGAAAAACGCCAGTCAATTTAAAAATTCACAGCAATTAAGTCGCCAGCGTATCCCGAAGCACTCTACTCTTGCGAGTGACCTTATTTCCTGGGGTCAATGCACTCCATGGCCTAGCGGAATAATTAATAAGCAAGGACAGGTGAAAAATGTGCTGGAAATACGGCCTGAGAAATATTGAAATACGTATTACTAATACGGGTTAAAATACAACGTTATTTTTAGAATATAAAAAACCTGAAATACCTGCCTAATATTTTTATGTAAAGAATCTATGTACAAAATTACAAATCTGTTTTATGAAAAATCGCAAAGTTATAAGCCAGTTATGGTACCTGGGTTGGGGACATATATAGCTACAACTTAGGGGTCTTTAAGTCAAGAGTGAATAGGTTACTTCTAGGCTAGCGTGCTCCATCATCGCTTACCATCAGGTGAGATGGTGGTCAAACGGGAGCCTATCAATAATTAAAAAAAATATATAAATATGAGGTCACTGGGCCGCCCGGGTGACTGAGAGGTTGTCTTACTCCCGCATCCAGCTGAGCGCTTGTATCTAATGTCCGCTATGACCTGCCATTAACTGTTTTGTACTTAATGTCAGTGGTGTCCAACTTGTGACCTTTTTAAAATATTTATTATTTATTATTATTATTATGAGCCCGTTGTGTCCCACTGCAGGGCAAAGGCCTCCCTTCCGTTATTCCACTCCTTTCTGTCTTTAGCCACTTCTGGCCAATCCTTAAGGTAGGAGTCCAAATCGTCACGCCATCTCCTTCTGGGCCTACCGCGTCGCCGGCTCCTGCTGTTCGGAGTCCAGTCAGTAGTTACTTTCGCCCAATGTTGCTGCGGCATGCGGCAGATGTGACCTGCCCAGTTCCATTTTAATTTGGCGGCTGAATCACCTACGTCTGCGATTTGTGTTTTAGAACGAAGTATACTGTTACTTATGCGATCTGTTCTTTTGAACCGGAGAATACTTCGTTCCATTGCTCGTTGGCAGACCCCGAGTGCGGACTATTTATGGAAAAAAATATAACATGGTGTTAAAATTATTGGAATAGATTCAGTTACTGATTTTGAACAAACTACATTACCGTTTCGTATATATTCGTACTAAAAATAATGTTGTACGTACCAGCTAACCCGGCAAACGCTTTTTTGCTAGGTACATAAATTATTTCGAGCCACCCTTATCATATCAGGGTATAAAAATAGCCTGTGACCTATTCTCCGACCTACCAAATATACACAGTCAATTTCATAAAAGCTTCGGAGAAGTTCGGTATCAAACACTGTAATACGAGTTTTTTACAGATTACACTACATTTATAATTTAGATGTCGTCACACTTAAATTATAATTGCTTATTAACTCTAAAGTGAATAGGCTGTTAATAAACTAGTGCGCCTTACCATCAACGATTGCATCACTGCTTACCATCAGGTGGGATCGCAGTCAAGCACTGGTTTATATCATTAAAAAAAAGATTAGTTTCTGCTAGTGACTTCAATGTTAATTAACGCAGAAGCGAAATGGAAGTCAAAGATAGATAAAAAGCAGCCTATGTCCATCCTTGAAGTTTAAAATTCTTCCGGACCAAATTTCGTTAAAATCGGTTCTGTATTATAACCGTGAAAACGTAATAGACAGAATAACTTTCACATTTATAATTTTTTTTTTTAATCTGTTTTTATATAGGGGCTTTTTATCAGGGTATGTCAGCCCCATCGTACCCTTTTACATTGGTTCTACTATTAGCTACCTAGTTGTAGTGTTTACAAAATTAGTAGATGCAAATTAAGAACTATTATTTTTAAAATTTATAATATTTATTATACAGTGTGTTTGGTCTATCGTTTGCCAAATTGAAATGGTTGACTGGAGGGTACATCTGCAATCCTATCAGACCCCTAAACACTTCTCACGCTTTGTGGATATTAACACATAAACTTGATGGGGTTGTGTCATTTAACTACCGAGTGCCTACTGTCACCTTCCAGTTCCGTCATCAGATCAGCTCCATGTCATAATAATTTTGTATTGTCATCAGATTTACACATGCATGCAAAATTTCAGCTCAAACGGCAAACGGGAAGTAGATCAAATTTAATTTGTAAGATTTGATTACAGACAAACATCGGGACAGGTGAAACTAAATAAAAGCTTGTTAAATACCCTTAAATTCCGTTACAGCCTCAAAAAAGCAATTATGGTCCGTAACGACATTATACATTAGAGAAATTAGGTCAAGGAGACAAGTTACAGACTTCTTGTTCGCAAGAAACTTAATGAGATAATACTTGGAGAGACTTTCTTCTTTGTTAATGATACGGGATTGAGCTCTTTGAGATGGATACTAATTTTGTGTGATGTCAATCTGAATAACTTTGAAATTTGCTGTTAAATTCTGTTTTGTATTATCAAGAAAGAAAGAAAGAAAAACACTGTATTTGCCGAAAAGGCCAAAAAGTATTTAATAGTTATACATTTAAAGAAAAGAATGCGCCACTTCCGAGCAAAACTGCCGAACGCTAAGCATAATATGCTGAGAACACAGTTACTAACTCGCTACGCTGTAAGCCATATTTGATGGTGTCTCACCTCAAAAAAAAAAAGTTTAACATACATTTATGGAGGCTAAGATAGTAGCCGGAAAACGTAGCGTTGCCTCCCACAAGGTAGACCGACGACCTGTTAAGTGTCGCGGGAATACGAAGGACGAGAGAGACATAGAACCGGTCGTTGTGGCGACGCTTGGGGGAGGCCTATGTCCAACAGAAGATGTCTTTCGACTGAAAAGATGACGATGGTGAAGTAGACAGCCTAATAAGTACTGTGTTTTCTGAAGAACTAGATTTAAAAACATCTTTAAATACCTAGAGAACAAGCGATGTCTAATCAAAATCTGGGATTAAATGCGAAGCAAAAGAAACACACTTTATTATAACTATATTCTGTTATAAAACTGTGTTATGTAAGATTAATCAATGTGATAAAGAAACATCTATGCAAAACACGGAAGCATCTCCTTCGAAACTAGAGTACAATGCTATCAGAATATATTGCTAGTAGGTACATCTAATCTAAATGATTATTCTCCTAATCTCTGCTTCCTTATCGATAATGACGCATTTGAGAAAAGACCTTGATCTAGCAGTAAGTAATTTTCTGGTTGAATCACATTTACCGAAATATTGGAATCATCGAGATGGTAAAGAAGTTATTTTAATTACATAGCGTAGTTTCTGATTTCATGTGTTCATTTCCAATGAAATTATAACAAGTTGAAACCCATTGCTGTTATTTTGGGTAAATAAAACTCTACGATGACGATTTACGAGTGGTCAAGAAGTTCATAACATATATGTATGTACTATTTTAGTGTAAATCACCATCATCATCTTCCTGTTCTTCCTGTCCTTCCTGTGTTCCTTGTTTTCCTTGTTAATTGAGGCTAGCGCTACCCTTTAACCACTCACTGCCTTTTATATCAAAACGCTTCTCACACAATTTATCCATCTTTTTTTTTTGCCATCCTTCACCATCTATCCACATCATCACCAGCCTTTTTATTGTTCCCACTGTTGGGACCCAAGCCTTCTCTCTAGAAGAGGGAATGGGCCGTAATCTGCCACGCGAGCCCAGTGCGTGTTGGTGAATGTCGCATGACTTCGAATTTTTGGTTCCAGGACATGCCGGTTTCCTCACGGTATATCCACATGTATACTCATAACTCATTAGTTACATGCGTTTTATCTGTCCTCTTCACATAACCGTTCTCTTTCAACTCTTTAGTCACCGGTTCTACTTTCAAACTTCATCTAAAATACTTTTACACTGGGAGAAATAGGCAACGGAATAGATAAGTTTTCGCAAAGATTTAAATCCAGGCTGATGTGGTTGGCAACAGTTTTTTAAGACGAAGTCGCTACCCACCCGCAATAACTGGGGGCAGTCAGTATGAGGTCAGACCATTTATCCGGCTTCTGACAACTTCTATAAATATAATAAAGATCGTCAGACTTTGGGGCCTTTTATAAAAACAAGTGAATCCCTAAAAGATTTTGTCAAAGTGCTTACGTAGGGATTCCAAACAGAACTTTGCGTGGGTTTACATTTGAAGATTGGAAAAAGTTTTTAAAAGGTTTTATTTTTTGTAATATTTTGCCTCATGATAAGCTGGAAAAGCAAATTTGACGTGCTTGTTATTGTAAATTCATCATGTTCTTATATTTATAAATTCACATCGCGGTTCCTTCTGCAAAGAGTTATTATGGCCTTGGACCGTAAAAGGCTACTGAAAGACATAGGTGGGTTGCGCCACTCTAGATCGGGAGATGGTATTTGATGGTTTCTTATCTAAAAACGGTAAAAAAGTAAACGCCATCAGAGCTGCGAATTGTTCGATAGAGTTTTATCAGATTGGAAGTTGTTTAATAATATCTTACCAAAATAAATGGATCAACACCAAAGTTATTATGTTCAAAAGCTAAGAGTTTCAATCCTAACTAATTTTATAAATGTGAAAGTGTGGATGTTTCTTACTTAAACACGCAAAAACGGCTGAACAGATTTGGATGAAATTTGGCATGCATATAGCCTTTGACATGGAAAAGAACATAGGCTACCTTTTATCCCGATTCCTTAAGTACCCAATGGCACGCGGGCGAAGCCGCGGGCAAAAGCTAGTATTCTATAACAATGACGACACTCTCGGCTTATAAACGTTATTAACAAGTGCTAATCGTTCTTCAGATTCATTAGTGAAAATCGCCTTTAACAGCAACCAATCCAGTACCCTTTAACTCAAGTTTATTTCTTCCTTCGAGTGTAGTCATAAAGAACCATAGTCATTTGCGTTACTTCTTGTTTATGACATTCAATGTCGTAATAAAAAAATATTTGCATATCAAATGTCTATTTACGATGTCGCTCTAATTTTATTTTCATAAGAAAGTAAATTTTCGAGAGCCTCCTATTTCAAATTGCTGGTTATAAAGATTCGGATTTCAGGGTAAACGAAGCAAGCATTTTCTTTCTGAAAGTTTATAGTAGGTACGTTGAGGAGTTAGTAAATATAAATATAAAGTCTTTTAGATTAGTACATAGGCTACTACGCCCGTTTTACTCAAGGGGCCGAAAAGTTTAACATTGTTGTACACAGAATCCCAACCCCAGCTCCCTTTAGTTCAACATAAAAACTTGGTATTTTTTTAATCCTTCACAACCTGATCTTGATTTCTTTAAAAAAAAAATTAAGAAAAGGGGATTTGACAGATTAATATAAAGGGGGCCCCCCTTTATATTAATCTGACAAATCCCCTTTTTACAGCTCTGATGAATCGAAGGGCGCTTGAGCCCCAGTATGAAGGCTTGAAGGAACGGGATGGGTTTTTTAGTCAATAAGAGTCTGACATTATCTCCCGTTCCGCCCAAGACCGGGGGTTGTCATAAGATGATTTTTCACATGAAAAAAAAAATCGACTTTAATTCCAATTCCGAAATACTCCGGAGGTTTTAGTCAAAGATGCTAGGAATTGTCACGGATAACACCTATGTTTGTAGCAAACCAGCAAAAGCACCACGATCTTAGAATGAGATAATTCTATATATAATTAACAAAAAAAAAGAGTAACTGACTGACTGCCGGCCAAAACTACTGGGTCTAGGAGCGTGAAATTTTGTACAAATTTTTCTTTTTATGACGTTAGTGAGCACTAAGAAAGGATTTACCAAAATTCTGCACCTAAAGGGATGAAAAAGAGGTATAAGTTTGTTTGGAGAAAATACTTTCATGCGAGCGAAGCTGCTGGCAGAAGTTAATCAAAGATAAAGTGAAACACTATGAATGGCTGCGAGAAGCGTGGAAATCATACAAAAAAAACTGGCAACATGCTGACCTCTATGAATGAAAAGAAATGTAATAAGGGCTCATATCACTGGACTGCTTGCTTTCCAAGCCAAAGGTTACAGTCTAACCGTTTACTGTTTTTTGCAAGAACAGATTTTTAATCCTTTTTTTTTAATCCTCTTTTTCATTGGGGGCGACTAAAACATCTTAACCTTTTAGATACCGTCAATTTGATTTAATGAATTAACTAATATCATAAATAAAGAAGAAAGATTCAAGTTTTGTTTGCTTGTATATTACGACTAAAATTAAAAACTACTCAATCGATTTCAAAAATTCTTTCTACACTATAAAACTACATCTTCAGCGAGTAACCTAAGCTATATTATATTGAAAAAAAAATTTTAGATCATTGCGCAAATTGGAATTGAAACAATACAATCAAAATGACGCCAATAAAGGTCATTATTTTGCGTGCGCTGCACAAACTATTGATGATCGAACAAAAACTATCCTTGAGCGGAGCCGAGGCGGGCAGCTTGTAACGAATATAGTAAGTTTTCCAATATCAGCAAGAGATCTAATGTGATAGGGCTCACCTCTGTTGTTATGACACAAACCACGAGAGACTTCGGGCTGCAACTGAATAATTTAACAGAAAAATCCAATAAGGGCCAAGCTCACAGTGCCATAAATTTCCAAAACCGCACGCGGCTGCAAGCCCACAGATTTTGTGTTTTTGGCAAATTCAGCTTTTCATGGACCCTTCTTTTGGTCTGGGACATCATATATATATCTTATCTTGTTCTGAGTGGGGGCGAGAAGGAGTGTAAGACTCTAACAGACTAAAATTCACTCGTGTCCCTTTACATTCTAGGGCCGCCGAGACCGATAGCTGTTCGCTTGATATAAGACTGTTGAAGTAATTAACGTAGGATGTCGTTGTGCTGCGGGATTGGTCGAAAGTTACCGTAGTCGTGGAAAGCAAAGGGCAGCTAAATAATACAGGTGGGTTTTAGACAGTAGAAGTCTGACACGTACTCTTGCTCCACCCTAGAGCGGACGAGGTCATACGACGATTACGACGAGACCTCAAAATAAAAGTGCCATAGCATGTAGCGATTTAATCGAAAACGTTCCTTTGTCAAAAAAATAAATATCTTATTCATACTCGCCATGTGCCACCCATCCACAAACCAACCTCGGTAAACTCTTTTAACCACGGACCCCTTAAAAAACCCCGATCGTGCCACCCATCCATAGATCGACCTCGCCAAACGTATCTTAAACTTCGATAGAAGCATTGAAACTTACTTTGTTTTTTTTTTATTATTTAACCTCGGTCATGACCAGCCTATTATTTTTCTGAACTTCATAGTTTTTATTTAAATTGTATGCTATAAGTGTTATGACGCACATAATATTTCATGGGCGGTCAGTTACAAAGGAACCTATACAAAATGCTGTTATACACGGAGTAATGATCAATAATTGTGACCTAAAAATAGAACGCATATTACTAAATATGCGTTCTGTATTGTTACTAAATATAAACCAATGAATACAAGTGTTCGCATAATTTGCGGTATTGTCCGAAAGAGTTACTGAAGCTCTCGTTAAAGACAACTGAAGCATCACAAGTGGGATTCAGTCAGTAAAAGTCTGACACTACCTTTTGCTCTCCCGAGAGCAGGAGAACTCATTTGATAATTTCCAAAGAAGACAAGAAGCTTTTTTTTGTTACCATAAATATTTTTTTATTTGTATGTGTTATGTATCTAAGTATATATTAATTATTTACTTCTTTCCTTTGTTTGTCTTCTTTTAACTTGTCTCTGCAGCACCCTAAGGTCGACCGGTAGAAAATGCCTAAGGCATTATGAACGCCTTTGTACAGTGTTTCTTTAGTGCTGAGATTAGTGCGTAAAAAAAAAATTAACAAAAAAAAAGGCTATTGCATTATTGTACGCTAATGGATAAAAAAATGAGTTGATTTGGAAGGAACTAAAGAAATAGAGAAGGATAAAGGAGGACGTGATATTTTACAAGTGTCGGAACAATACTAAGATATATTAGAATCGATATTATTAACTTATTATTATTTTAAAGTAGATTTTTTCTTTGTCTGATAGGAAGGGTAGATCTCGGTACCGAGATCAGGAGCCATGTTCCTTTGCCTACGGTTTAGAAGCTGCCTAGGCAGCTTCTAAACCGTAGGCAAAGGAACATAAGTTTTAATAAGTAAAAGTCTTTCACTCTACCTAGAGAGGGAGAAGTCGTTAGATTATATACTACGAAAAAATAGTTCTCTAGCTATCTTTACACATATCTCTAACTCTTTCCTTGCAACACTGGTACCCTTCATAATTTATCTACCTAAGTATTGAAAAAATGAGACGGGGTCGTGGCAGACCACGAAAGAGATCGACTAAACCGATTTCGCCAGAACGGGATCGGCCACAAATTTCGAAGGGATCCTGAACATATACCAAGGGAAGCCCTAAACTGGAATCCTTAAGGAACGCGTAAACATGGTCGCCCTAAGCAGACCTGGTGACGAACGGTCATCGCAGAGTCGAATCTAAGAACATAGGGACCTAAAGCGAATGGCGTGAACGACTATCGCAACCCAGTGCTGGGCACGCCACAATCATGGCGGTAAGTCCCCTCTTTGAGGCGTGGCTGGAAAGACCTCACGGCGTCCTTACCTTCCGCATGACGCAGGTATACAGGTGTACAGTTTATACCTGTCAAGTAAGCTTGTGCAGCAGTAATTCTCGCAAAGGAGGAGGCCGAACGCATCAGGCAACGGCGTTATCGCCGCCGCCGTCGCCGGGATTCTGATCTCGATTTCCGGCCAACGTAGACGCGGGCTTGCGGACAGTGAGCAATGGGTAGCTCGCTGTCCGGCCGTCCGGTAACTGTCTGGCACTGTTCCCGCGCGCCTCAAGGACTTGTCAGCAACAGCAGGGACCCAGCCGGGTCGAAGCCTACTGGGGCCAGGGTTATCCGAAAGGGCGCTCGAGCCCCGGTATGAAGGCTAGAAGGAACGGGGTGGGTATTTTAGTCAATAAGAGTCTGACACTATCTCCCGCTCTGCCCAAGGGCGGGGGATGTCAATGCATGATTTTTCCCAACATAAAAAAAAAAAAACCTAAAGCGAAACGAAACGCGAAGCTCAAGACCAAACTGTGGACTGTGGACGCCCTCTGCCCTATCTAGGGGTCACAGTAACTTAAGTCAAGTAAGTAAATCTTTGCCCAGAAATAGGATAGAATAGGCTAATGAAAAAAAAAAACATTAGGGCGGGTTTTTGAATTAAGTATATGTCAAATTCGACGCCGTCGAGGTCGACCGCGGCGAAGGTGGTATGTCGATCTGATCATGTTCGCGCAAGCTTGGCCAGAGGTCTCCCTAGACAGAGAAGTTAAGAAGAAGAAAGAGGAGGCTTTTGCTCAGCAGTGAAGCACACAATAGGCTTGAAAAATGTTAAGAACGTCACTCTACCTCTACTTAAATGCCAAATTTTGTCAGGTTTCTAGTCTAAATTAAAGTTAGAGAAATGCTCAATATCAAATTTTTAAATCAGAAATTGGGGGTTAGTGAAGCGAAAAAAGGAAAATAGAAATTGTACCGGTGACAAAAACCCGATCCCCTTACAAAAAGAAAGGACCAGAAACTAACTGGCACAGTTACCTACCAATTTTAAAAAGAAGACTATTGATAAATCATAAATCCTAGATTTTATTATAAATCCTGACCGACTTCAGACTAACAAAAGTGGTATTACGATCATACTAGCTTCTGCCTGCGGCTTCGTCTGTGTGAGTATCTACATTATCTCCACCACATTTCTCTACACTATAAAGATGTAAAGTTACTTTGTTTGTTTATAGGAGGTAATCTCTGAAAGTCTGATTCAAAATTATTTAAACTATAGAAAGCTGCTTTATCCCTGAGTGACATAGGCTGTATTTTATGTACACGTGCGAAGCTGCAGGCAAAAGCTAGTCGATTATATTTAGGAATTTGGAGATTGATAAGTCAATCACTAATCCTCAACTAAACTGATTTGCATAAAAACCTTTGTAGTATATCCCTGTGGAACAATATTTCGAAATGATTTATTATTCCAGGCGAAGCCAGTGGCAAAGGTTAATACTTATTCTAAGCTAGCGACCCGCCCTGACTTTTCACAAGTACAAACTAAACACACTAACTTCCCCGTTATTGATCTTTCAATTACTGAAAACCGCATCAACATCCGTAGCTAAGTTTAGGAGAAGTTAGCGGATAAACATACAGATGCGGAAATCGATTGTATTCTTACATATTTATAAAACAAAAATCCCCGTATTGCTTATGTCTGTCTGCATGAACGCGATATGCAGTTTTCCTCAATAAACAAAGCTAATCTTGAGGAAGGTGTATAATATAGTTGATATTATATTACATTACTAGCTGTGCCCGCGACTTTGTTCGCGTGGACTACCAGATTTTGAATTTATTTTTTCTAAAATAAAAGTAGCCTATGTTACTCCTTATTACATCAGCTACCTGCCAAAAAAAATCCCGTCAAAATCGGTCCAGCCATTTCAGAAATTAACCCGGACAAACTGACAGACAGACAAAAATTGAAAATTGATATTTTTGTTTATGTACCGTATATATATTCATATGCATGTAGTAAAAAGCAGTTATTTCAATATGTAATATACAGACACGCCAATTTTATTTATATGTATAGATAAAAAAGAGAAACTGACTGACATCAACGCACAGCTGAAACTGAAGTTTTCTTTTATGACATAGGTGAGCACTAAAAGAAGATGTTCCAAAATTCACTGTCTAATTGGATAAACCGGGGATCAAACGTTTGTATGAAAAACTTACTTTCACGCGGGTGAAGCCGCTGGTAGAAGGCTAGTATCTATATATATAAAAATCAATGCCTTTTTTCGTTGTAATTTTATAACTCAAAAACGGGCTCACCTGTCCAAACCAAATGTTTAGGCTTTGTTCGGACTACTTAGTAGATAGTTTATGTAAAGTTTGGTAGGGTAGAGTTGGGTAGCGTAGGATAGGGTAGGATAGAGTAGAGTAGAGTAAGGTAGAGTAGGGTATAATAGGGTATAGTAGGGTGGAGCAGGGAAGAGCAGGAGCGAAGCCGCGCAGGCAAAAGCTAGTATACAAGGTGTAAGGGACAGCCACAAACTTTAAGGGCTTGCTCAGTAAACGAAACTGACCACCTCCCACAAAAAGTTTTTTCAGGAAACGAAAATAAAAATCAGCCTCACCATACAAAATGATAAACTTGATTGGACAATTTGTATGGCGACACCGAAATTTTTTTTTGTTTTTAGGGTTCCGTAGCCAAATGGCAAAAAACGGAACCCTTATAGATTCGTCATGTCTGTCTGTCTGTCTGTCTGTCTGTCTGTCTGTCTGTCCGTCCGTATGTCACAGCCACTTTTTTCCGAAACTATAAGAGCTATACTGTTGAAACTTTGTAAGTAGATGTATTCTGTGAACCGCATTAAGATTTTTAAACAAAAATAGAAAAAAAGCAATAAATTTTGGGGGTCCCCATACTTAGAACTGAAACTCAAATTTTTTTTTTTCATCAAATCCATACATGTGGGGTATCTATGGATAGGTATTCAAAAATGATACTGAGGTTTCTAATATCATTTTTTTCTAAACTGAATAGTTTGCCCGAGAGACACTTCTAAAGTGGTAAAATGTGTGTCCCCCCCCCTCTAACTTCTAAAATAAGAGAATGATAAAACTAAAAAAAATATATGATGTACATTACTATAAAAACTACCAACGAAAATTGGTTTGAACGAAATCTAGTAAGTAGTTTTTTTTTAATGCGTCATAAATCGAAAAAAATACACTATTATTAAAACATCGATCAAAGTTACAACACATTACAAGAACTTTTATATTATGTTACTAGCTGCTACGGAACCCTTCATGGGCGAGTCCGACTCGCACTTGGCCGGTTTTTCCTTTCGTTCAGTCCATCCAAAGGTTGTCTGGTAGAAATTGCCTTGCGCAATAAGACCGCCTATTGTACGCATAATCTGTATCTGATAATCTGTTAATGTTTATCCTGTATTAAGCTAAGGTGTGCAATAAAGTTATAAATAAATAAATAATAAATAAATAAACAGGGGTCCAAAGTTTGTATGGAGAAACCCACTCTAAATTATATTATGAACTAGCTTTTCCGCTTCACCTGCGTACATAAAATATAGCCTATGTCACTCTGGAATAAAGTAGTTTTCTCTCGGTGAAAAAATTTTAGCAATCGGACCAGTACTTTTAAAGATTACCTCCTAAAAACAACAAAAAAAAATTAGCACTTTATTTTATTAGTGTAGATATAATTATATCATAGTGGACAAAAATCCGCGAATTTATAAAACCCGTGCGTCAGGTCGCCAGTTTTTTATTATTATAAGGAATAGGCTCGCTTTTGACCACTATCTCACCTGATGGTAAGCAATGATGTGGCCGACGATGGAACACGCTTGCCTAGAAGCAATCTATTAATTCTTGACTTAAAGACAAGGTTATTGCTATCAGGAAACACAGACTCCAGTAGGGAATTCCACTCCTTAGATGCACGCATAATTAATGTGTTCCCAAAATGCTTTGTTTTATACCAAGTAGAGATATTTACATTCTACCCAAACATCCGCAGGTGGCTAAACTCCATGTTTACCTCGAAATGCAAATGCGAAAACAGAATCAGATTCCAAGGTGTTATTATACGAATGCTTACATAACACAGCACTGGAAGTGTTTGGTGGTTGACCCGATTACTGAGAGTTCGTTGTTCGGGAGTGGGCGTGTCGGGCGCTCATATTGACTAACATTCTGTAAGGAACCAGTAGTCTGTAGTCTAGTGATGTAACGCTTCTAGACGGAGGTCTGTGTATATTTGGTGCAGCGGTGAAGCGAATGCAAATTTTTTTATTCATAGTTATTCGAAAAAAATATCTACATATCTCTGTTGCTGAAAAAAATAGGTAAAAATGTTCCTTGAAATTTAGGAAATACAAGAAAAAAATCACTGCTTTAAAAATGATTTTTTACTCAAAAAAATCTTTCGTTACTATTATAAGCCTATGAAAAACTCAGTACAGCACAATCTACATATTACTTAGATTCGACACCCTACGCAGCATCTATTAAAAACCCAACCCTATGCACCTAGGTACATACAATATAGATACCGCCTCCTTCGCCTAGGTCAGGTCCCAAACGCAAAACCTAACGTCATCCTTACTCGGCTTAATTTATTTACATCAACAGGAAACATCAACAAGGCATTGTCAACAAAATTACAAAAATAGAATGAACCTAGAAAATTCGACATTGAACGTCATATAAGAACGTATGCACCTATATGCAGTAACTCGACATGAACGTCCTTGGAAGCCATCCCGTCGTAGGCATCTTTAAATAAATAATAAATGTGTGTTCGGAAATATTTTAGAAAAAAACTTACCAATTAATAAACTGCGTGTTGACACGATACTTCCTTATTTAAAACTGAAATGGTGAGTGAGTAGGAAGTGTTTTGTGCACGGAATGGCGCCGCGGTCAATATGGCGGGGGACGTGCGTTCGCCGGCGGACTGCGGTCTCGACTGAAGCCTGAAGGGAGCCGGGAGGTTGGGCGGAGCCGAGCCGGGCCTGATCAAGCGAATATTTTATCGATACTTTTGCTTTAAGATAGGAAATGAGAGACAATTACGTGAAGCAAGTTCAACTATGCTATTTAAAGGTTAGGATAGACAACGGTTTTATAGTCTTGCATCATGCGATGGTAAATGGAGTAATAGTTGCTGTGTAATAGATTTAGTACATTTGTAAATTTCCTCATTTAGGGATTTTTCAATTAAATTTAAAAAAAAACACGTCTTATTTTAGAAGTAGTTCTTATTTTAAATTGTGTAAGACCTGTACGACCTAGATGCCTGCCGCGGAGACTGGTTAGAGGTAGCTCAAGAAAAGAATACCTGGAAGAAGTTAGGGGGAATTTTGCCCAGCAGTGGGACAGTATAGGCTGTTTTAACAAAAAGACTTGTAATGAGATTGAAATCATAACAACGTAATCACAACATACTTATTACTCAATAATCTTAAATTACCATAACTGCAAGCCTGAAAAGGCTTTAAAGAAATAACCCTTCAATACAAAATTATGCAGCGTATCACTGAAATGTAAACATGTCGAAGCGCACGCTTGCCGGCCGGCGGGGCAAGGCGTCCCAGAACCTATAAAATTCAACCTTTTATCTTTTTAACGAAACTTTACAATACTTATGAACACAGCATCCATTGCAACTTTGATATTGAAGGCTAAATAAAGGAAAAGAGAAGATACAGCAATGTAAAACTCAAACTCGACTGCCTCGTAGCGAAGTGCTACGCCGTAGCACTTTCTACTACGCCGTAGAGGACTTGACTACGCAAGTGAACACGCCCGTATTTCATCACGAAATTATCTACATAATACAGTCAAGTTCAATAAAATGGAAAATTGGAAATTCTCAGCAGAATGAAAGTCCTCCAAATCGTCACTTGAGAGGGTTACAATTGATTTTCTTTTTCACGTAAATTTTCCTTTGTCGTTGAGGAGAATCTTCACAAAATGAGAATGTTAATTAGACAGGTTTTCTAATTAGGTGGGTTACCGTGAATCGTGAGACAAGAGATGGGTGGGAGGTGGGTGCAGACAAGTGGAAGCTCGCTAATTATGTATTGGTTTAAAGAACTATATACTTTCGTACATTATTTAGAGACTTTCTGTCTAATGAAATGACTAAGATACTTACTAATAAACTAACTGTACTTGAGACTGAGGTTTTATTATTTACTACGAGTATATTCTGACTGACTTTTGCAAGTTTAGACAATAGAACTACACGATTGCTGTATGCTGACTGATGGGCTGATCATTCTTGTCTGTTTTGACTGCTCGGCCAATGTTGTAGCAGAATTACGACTACGTCAGCATTACGAAGGAATTTGTAAAACGGACACATAATTGTGACTATTTTTCAGGGGTAGGCACAATATGTGCATACGGGTTTGTTCAAAAGAATCACTGTGGCTTCGAACAGCCAAAGGCAAGTGAAGGAACATGGGTGCGTCTTAGTCAGTAAAAGTCTCACACTCCCTCGTATTTCACCAACAAGTAACAAGCTCCTACTGTATTTGGGTAAGAGAAAAATATATCTTACCTCAGAGAGGAAGCCCTGTTGTAAAGCAGTGGACCTTTTTAGAGTGAACATACGAGTTTTATATTAATAATAAGTAAAAGTAAATAATGAGGTTGTAATGTTATTGCGTTGAATTTGACATCTGCGAATATTATATATACGTATTTTTGCCACTATCCCACCTGATGGTAAACGATGATGTGGCCGACGATGGAGCACGCTTGTCTCGAAGTAACCTATTCACTCTTGACTTAAAGACCCCTTTTTTTTTTTTTTTTTTTTTTTATGGTGGGAAAAATCATGCATTGACATCCCCCGCCCTTGGGCGGAGCGGGAGATAGTGTCAGACTCTTACTGACTAAAAGACCCACCCCGTTCCTTCTAGCCTTCATACCGGGGCTCGAGCGCCCTTTCGGATAACCCTGGCCCCAGTAGGCTTCGACCCGGCTGGGTCCCTGCTATTGCTGACAACTCTTTGAGGCGCGCGGGAACAGTGCGCGCCGTCGACGACTTGGGCTTGGTCCGGACAGTTACCGGACGGCCGGACAGCGAGCTACCCATTGCTCACTGTCCGCAAGCCCACGTCTACGTTGGCCGGAAATCGGGATCAGAATCCCGGCGACGGCGGCGGCGATAACGCCGTTGCCTGATGCGTTCGGCCTCCTCCTTTGCGAGCATTACTGCTTCGCAGAAGTCGGCGACCGCCTGCCACTCCTCCTCGCTCCGGACCATGGCCTCAACCAAGGCCCGGCGCGTGACTTAAAGACCCCTTGGTTGTAGCTATCAGGAAACACAAACTTCGGCAGATAATTCCACCTCTTAGCATTCTAGTAGAAGAATAAAGATAATTCACACAGCTACTTTCGCTGAAAAATACCTTCGTGCATGCGTTACCAAAACAAATAAAAAAACCAAATGTAGGTAAAATAGAAACATAAAGGCTTACGTACGTTGCGTGTTGCACCGGCGTCACACAAAGAAACTCACTTATAACACACTTAACTCCCCCTCCGACATGTTACACCCCAAACGTTTTGATCATCGAAACGCATCATAACATAAAACCAAACTGATTCAAATTTCGAACCTTAGATAACTGTTATCAGAGCTCCTCCTGTATTTCTTTGTTTACCAACAGTCTGCCCACGAATTTTTACGTAGAAACGAGATAGATGATGCAACAGATAGCTCTGTCCCTTTCCCACGCTGCGTCGATCGATGTGACCTTGGCAGTGGGGGATATTTAAACCCTAATGGATGAGCATTCCGCAGGGAATATTAAGGGGTATTATGCAAAATATTTTGGAACCTTTGTCGACAACCGTAGGTACATTATTTTAGTAAAATGTCCAAGAACCTTAACAATACTTTAGGTATCCATTTCATAACTATGCTTGTAACTGACGTGATACAATGTTTAATATTATGTCTTCTGTCTCAAACTCTCAACATCTTGCGTGAGTTGTCTTGAAATTGAATTTGCATATAAGTGTCAATAAAGTGCGAAAGTATACATGCAATGTAACCAAGATTTTTGTAATCCATATCTGAATCTAAAAGAGTGGCGACGGAATTTCTTGCACGTTCTTCTTCATAGAGATCTACGCTTTGGATTGTGTATTAGCTTTATTTCTCTAGCCGACTTCCTGACAATACAAAAGTGACATTAAATGGTTTATTTTGAAACCGAGTTTAGTTTGAATTCGAGAAAGTACAGTAATAAACTATTAACTCATCTAAATACAATAGATCATGCTCATGGTGGATTTTCCGCCATCTCCATTTTATTATTATGTGCAAATTTTCTTGTGTATGTCTGATCAATAACACTGAATATTTATTAACTGTCTGTGTCGTAAACACATGAGCTATCAAACCCGGCCTTGAAGCGGAGCAAGTCACTCTTATCATGGAAGAAGTTGTCTAAGCGTGTTAGTAACGAATCCTTGAACACTGTTGATCACTGTTGAAATCATAAATATGAAGATTTTAGGGTCCCGACCATTCTTTTAAACGGTCCCGCAGCCCCCGCAGGCATCGGCCCTACGGGGCTTCTTTAGTATTACTGATATTTCATTAAGCACTGCGCACCATCGACTCGGGTTTGGACTTTACCGGACGGCCAGACAGTGAGCTATCCATTGCTCCGTCCACAAGCCCGCGCTTGCTGTGGCAGGAATTAGCCCTGTGACTCCCGCCGCCCGGAGCCTGTCCTTCGATCCAAGTGTAAGCTTAATGCCAATTGAAACAACATTAGTACCTACTTCAATATTCCTATATTTACTCATCTAGCCTTGTACCATATAAAGACTCCCTAAATATATAGCCTTACATAATCCATACACTTCACATTGTTGGAAACTAATAAAATCAACACAAAGCGAATAGATTGAGAATACAATCAATCATCTTGAAGCTATAGCTCGGATTGGAGCCTTCATGAACCTTGTCGAACACAGACCAACGAGATGATGAGAAACGGCGGTGTCGAAACATCCCACAGGAACCAAGTTTCGGTGTGCCTAGCCTTTTCCCAACTAAATTTGGGTTGTCGTCCTAACAAAATGGATTCAGCTAAATACCAGTATTTTACATGGGTAGCACGATTTCTTTTTTACGTGGGAGCAAGGCTCAGAACTCAGTACAAGGCAACTAATATAGGTTGTTTGGCCTATAGGTTGTTTGGAAGTTTAGAAAGGAAATACTTTCCGATTTGTACTACCGAGTGTCGCCGCTTGTCTCACACCCTTTAACTCCGCTACAGGCAATAAACCAATACGAACGCGCATCACACAACTAATAGATCACGCACACTTAGATCGCAAGTTTGCTATTGGTAGTTGAACTACGAGCATTGCCCTACTTTGTGGCACGCCTGCCCCGCCCACAAGACCAAATTATAACCTCTGTCATCTGTTATGTGATCCTACCCATGCTATGTAAAAAAAGACGAGTAAGAAATAGTAATGGCGTCTATAGCCACCGCCAACAAGATGATTTCGTAGTCTGTGGTTAGAAACGTTCGTGAGCCGTATTGTAGTGTTGTGAGGATTTACGATTTGTTGTGGATCGCGAATTAGTTCACGTGATGACACGAGGAAGAAGCCACAATGTTTATTTTGTTAGGTATTTATTTGTAAACATAGGTTTTTTGTTGAGGTGGGAATCATACAATGACTTCTGCCGCTCTAAAGTGGAGCCGGAGAGCGTGTCAGATTTTCACTAACTAACACCACACCTATGTCCTTCATGACCTAGTTCTGAAAACAAATAATGATCACTTTAGACTTAGCTAACTGCCATGTATTATAGCCATGTATCATATATTAGTACACGGAATCAAATTTTGCACACAAACCAAATTCCCCTTTTTCTTCCCCTGAGCGTGGTGGATTAAGGTCCACTCCCTCTCATTAAGAAGAGGATGAGTCTGCAAGAATATTCGGAAGAGTTACCGTGGCCTTGGAACGCAAAGGGCAACAGAAGGAACACATTTGGGTTTAAGTAAATAAAAGTCTGACGCGCCCTCTCGGCCTACCCAGAGTGGCAGAAATTACAATGCGTTCTAAATGAGAATAGGATCGATTGCCATGTTGTGACGTCACGATTTACTGTCAAATCGAGGAAAGAAATTTTTAAACTTTAATTATTTTACGAAAAATTTAATTTATTTACGAACTGTGAATGAAAACAGTTTAATCAGAACCCAGTTCTTCAATTTTACTCATTTCCGAGTTTTTCAATTTTGACAAAATTTCTTCGATTTGACAGTACGACGTGACGTCGATTGGAACGCATAGTACTTGATGATTTTCAACCTGAAAAAAAAAACCGGGTAGACAAGAGTTATAGACTTAATGGCGCTAAAGCGGTGAGATGGCAAGAGATGGATGCTGTTAGACCATCAAATTCTTTACATAACTAACAGACTACATTAATCAGCTACATTAATTAAACTAAATAGATCTAATGGTGGAAACAAATTAGAACATGGTACAATGACAACATTCAAGCGTTCCAAGTCACTGCTTTCCCTCCAATAAACATACAATTCAGCTTCGATCACCAAAAGACGTATTAGAGCGAAAACATATTTAGTCAACAAAGGGGAATGAGTTGTTATTATGTTCGTACCACAGAGCAACAAAACGCTAGAGGTGGCGTTAACATTTTTTTAATTACAAACCAAGCGAGTCAGCAACCGTTTAAAGTGCTTATACCGACCACTAAAAATGTACTAGGCTAGTGCTATGAAAATGTGTGATTTTTAACTTTTTATGCTAACACTGGCTGCGCGATATAAAGAAACTTTAGACAACTCCTCATTGGGAGAGTGCAACTGCGCTTATGACTCTTATTTACTTATTTAATATTATTAGGATCGCCAACATTACAGGCACTGGGAATATACACTTAATTTACACTTACAGACAATCACAACATTAACACAAACATTTGATTTTAAAACGCATAATTTATGCGTTTCAAATTTAGATTAGTAAGTTTTAATTTTCATTGTATAAGGCTGACCCTTGACTGTATAATATCTAGAAGAGGTCTGCGGGATTCTCTTGGAAGGCAAGGCAAGTGAAAGAATACAGGTGGTTTTTTTTTAAACCATAAATGTTTGACATTACACACGATCCCTCTCGCTCCACTAAATGCAGTATGGTTGTTCAATAATTTCCCACCCCCAAATAACCCTTATTCGAGCGGACAAAGCGGTTCTGGAGTGGCGACCGCGTACCGGAAGACGCAGCATTGGAAGGCCTTCTACAAGGTGGACCGATGACCTGGTGAAGGTTGCGGGAAACCAATGGATGCAAGACGCACAGGAACGTTCGCTGTGGCGACGTTTGGGGGAGGCCTATGTCCAACAGTGTACGTACGTGAAATGATGATGATGATGAGCGAATAAAGTCACGGGCGTTTTGTTGGTAAATGAATAAATTAATTATACATAGCATCTCTAGGCGCGTCATTGCTCTGTGGTTTGCAGCGGTATTTACAACACGATCGCAGCGATTGTCGTGACTTTTGAAGCGTGTAGCGATAAATATCGCTCGTAGCGTCAATCTGTCACCAGGTTACATGCAGATAACTTTTTTTTTATTGCTGATAGGTTCGCGCTTGACCGCTCACCTTGCTTAGGTACTTTATGATATGGTCTATATAAATACTAGCTTCTGCTAGTGGCGGTACCCGGTTTCTCCATACAAACTTTGGAACCCCGTTTCTTCAGCTCGGGAGTGAATTTTGAAAAATAGTCTCTAGTGCTCGCCTACGTCATAAAAGGAAACCTTGTGCAAAATTTACCGCTCCTAGTCCCAGTAACTGTTTCGTCTGTATGTTGATGTGTCAGTCAGTCAGTTTTTCCTTTCACATGTTGATATCAGAAGAAAAAGTGAGTTGCTATACTAGATAAAATTAATTTCATATTTTATTTATGATTTAATCGAATTCTATTTACCTACTGTGTGTGTGAGGTATGAATAAAAGGTTTTTCTTTCTTTCTTTATTGCAATTCGTTACAGTTTAATAAAAAAGATCATTAATAATTATAACAGAGCAATTGTAGCTTTTGAAAGAAGAACGACAAATACTCCAAAAAAAATATTCTTTCAACCTACAAAATAAAAACAAAACAAGTTTTTTAAACACTCCCAATAACTTACAAAATTCATAACAATAGGTACCTTTGATCACCGAAAAATAACCTAGATACGGCTTCTAATTGAATTACAGCCAAAAAACATTAAACGAAATTTTCTGTTCTATATGTATATAAAACAGCCATCATAATAAGTCCTTTCAGAAAAGTTTCAAAATCTACTGGAAAGGTAGAAATCAATCAACATTTGCTGTAATAAGTTCCAAGTTCACGCTAAAAGTGCTAAGTTTTGGTCTACGTCTGTCATTTAGACCATTCAAAGAATTTCAAGACTTTGTTCAAAGTCGAGTGATATCATATCTACCCTTTGTTTGGGTCCTGTGGGCACTACATTCAGCTTTTAGAAGAAGGGGAAGGGGGGACAGTCAATAGCTTCACGCCTGCGCACTTCATCTTCCTAATTTAATTTAAGTAAGAAATTGAACCTTATGCCAATGGTATAAGGTAGTGTTAACCAGCCTTATCAATTGGAGGACAAAGGCGTCTGGATGCCAGATTCTAGGATGACAAAGAAATTGTAGGAAAAGGCTGATCTTAGATTTGTAAGTAGTTATTTTAGGATTACTTATATATGATTACTTTTTAAAATGACTAGTCAATGTATTTAGATTATTAAAGGCAAGATATGAAATTATATCTCCTAGAGAATTTCTACATCCTTAAAACTTATATACTTCACCAAATACAGACTAGCCGACATTTAGCTTTATATCTAATACGCACATAAAATATCGAAACACTTCCAGACAGCTAACGAACATACATAAAGCATGTTGTGCCTATGACCTATTTTTAGGTCACATATTGTCCGCAAAACAAAACGTACCTAACTCTTGTCATTGTGACAACAGACGAATATTATCACTAGAAGCGCCGGATTTCAATGTCAATTTTGACCGGAAAGATGTTACATAAAATATACAAATGAAAATGTTATCTGATAATATGATATTTATACTATATGTTACACATATTTTAGTGCACTTTGCGATTCTACTCATAATAAAACTAGGGCAGGAAGAACATGAACATAATATGAGCAGTGATGGCCTCAAACCCAGCCAGGCGCATTACTTTGTGTAATTTATTTCATTACCACTGCCCTTAAAACGGTGAAGGAAAACATCGTGAGGAAACCGGCATGTCCTAGAACCAAAAATTCGAAGACATGTGACATCTATCAACCCGCACTGGGCCCGTGTGGTGGATTACCACCCATTCCCTCTCCTAGAAAGGAGTCCTGAATCCCAGCAGTGGGAACAAATCATAAGGCCGACTTTACTATATTAGTAAGAACATTGGAATGGGTCTTGGACGTACACGCTTCTAGTGTTTAAAAGTCAGTGGTTGTGTAGGCCTCGTGAATTGAAATCATAAAAATATACTGAACTGAAGACTTTAAAAGTAAACAGTGACGTCAAACTTTGCGAAACGCGACAGAGGAAAATTTAATTTAGATGAAGTCTTAAAAACACGGCTGTACAAAAAGAAACTTGTGTTGCTCCTTCAAATGTTGGGTCTGTCTAAAAAGTTAAACGACTTGGGTAATTATTAAGGTAAAATGAAATCTGATGTCTACACTGGTTCAATAATCAAGGTTGATTAAGAGATCTTGATCATTGTATACTAATAGAAGAACCATATAAAAAGTATCGAATATAAGTATTTTTTAAGTGATTAAATATATTATACAAAATTCCCAAGTCGTTTGACTTTTTAGACAGACTTATATCACTATTTTTAAATTCGGAATTACGTACCTATCTAAATGTAGGTGGACTGAAACGGTGACAAATACGGTGACGGGACAAATACGGTGTGGCGTAGGGTACATGGTGGATATCCCACCCAAATGTACAAAACGTTTTAGGTGCTTTATTGGGCGTACATACAGTTATGTATAGGAATTCAATACAGGAGTCTCTTCAGGGGATCCAGCTCTTACTTTTTTTTTATGTCAAGTTCGACAACATGGCGGCCGGCGCATAATAAAAAAAAAATCTCCAAATATCTTTTTGTCATTTCTTTTGCATTTTATTATAGTATAATAAGAAACGAGAGCAACGCCATGCATGGTAGAAATCAAATAAACAGAAATTCCGCTGTGCTTCATGCAAAAAGCGAAACATAATTTTATTTCCTCAAACCGATATGTAGGACGACGTACGGCCCAAGTAATCAAGTTTTAGCGATGAGTACATACATGTAAATATATATATAGGTATGTATCGAGACGCCGACCTCCTTTACAATAAAATGCGCGCTATCTTCTGAAGCTCAGTAATGAAATAACAGTAATATAATAAAACAGATTCCATGGAATTCTGCACTGGAGACTTATGAATACGAAAACAAGTGAGTTTACTGCCATAGTAGGTTTAATAAAATGGCGATGAGTCTTTGTACTGGTAAAACAGTAGGATTTACAGTCTTTGGGCAGTGGGAATATTCGAAAGTTACCGTAAAATCCGCTACGTCCTCTCGCTCCATTTAGAACGTGAGAAGTTATTGAATCGTTTCTTACGTTAAAAAAAAATCGGTCAAGTCACAGTCGTACTCGCGTTATTCTGTGACGTTACTACAAAAGTTTTCTGACTCTTGACTTTCAGGATTCTAAGTCAACGGATAGTTTAGTAGAGAAGTACCCTACAGATCTTAATTTCCTTGTACAATTCAAACATGCACCCCAAACGGAGTATTTTACGGAGTACTTTCACCCCCGTGAAAGTAGATCCTCGTTTCATCTCCTTAGAGAGGTGAATTTTGGAAGTACTCTCTCTGTTTGCCTACCTCGTAAAAGGAAACCTATAGCAAAATTTAACACTCCTACGGTCTTTTTTACACGGCATGGGTAGGATGAAAGCCGGATAAAAATAATATGTATCTTTATGATGAAAGAAAAGGATAGGCTACATGGTATGAATAAATCTAATGGCTGTTACTGGCACTGATGGTGCGACAGATGTCGGATTCATACATTATAGTAGTAATTTTTATTTTATTTTTTATTTTATTTTATTTGGGTGGCTTACAGCTGACAATACAAGATAAACGTTAAAATAGATCACGATGAGCCATTTACAAGCCTCCACATATAGTATGGAAGTATTGTGGAAAGTTACAGTTAGGAAGTAATTGAAATATACAAAGTTTGGTAGCTAGTTAACATAGAAGACAATAATGTAATGCAATTACAAAACATTGCTTTTGGACATAACAATATTTATGGATGCTAAGCTGCTTGTAAAGAGATCAACTGAGGTGTGTCCTTTCACTAAATTGTTAAATGCTTTTGCTGCGCGAATCAAATAAGAGTTACTACGGTAGACCGTGCGTGAATGAGGAGCGTGAAGAAGATTTCTAATCCGACAGTGCCGAAAGGGGACATTCAGGGATAGCTTTGACAATAATTCAGGGCAATCTATCATAGAGCGTGCTATTTTGAATAGAAAACGAATATCAGATATAATTGTAGTGTAGAGAGAGTGTAGTCCTATAAAGTAATTTCTGATATGATTGCCATATCAACGATGTCAATCAGTCAATTTCTCCTTTTATCTACACTAATATAACCGCCTATTGTACGCATAATCTTTTGTAAATGTTTATCCTGTGTTAAGCTAAGGTGTGCAATAAAGTTATAAATAAATAAATAATAATAATATATTATAATAAAAAGGTAAAGTTTTTTTTTTTGTTTGTAGGAGTTTATCTCTGAAAGTAGGTATATAAGTACTTGTCCAATTTCACTGATAGAAAGCTGCTTTATTCCTGAGTGACATAGGCTATATTTTATGTGTTTTTTGTAGGTATTAGGTTAAGTTTTCTATGGGTCTATACCACCCAAAATAAAGTTATAATTATTATTATTCTCTTTATTCAATTTTTTTTTACATATAAAATTACATTTTTAAATATTTTTTAACGAAATTATACAAAAGAAAAAAAAAAACATTTAAAAATATAAAAATATAGTTAGCCACCGGTGTCGGGAGCAGGGTCCAAGCTACCGGTGGTTAGGGCTGCAGAGACAGGAACCTCCTCACAATGCGAGCCGTATCGAGGAGTACTGCCTTCTGTATCAGGCCCTTGATCCACCCGTGCAACGATAGCTTCGACAGATGGTCGTCGAAGCTTTTGGCTATAAGGCCATTAGCGGTCACAACAATCGGCACAATGACAGCCGAGTCCACATTCCACATGTCGACAACCTCGTGTGCTAAGTCAAGATATTTTATTTGTTTTTCTTTCTCAGCTTTCACGAGATTCTCGTCATGCGGGATGGTGACATCGACTATCATTGCACGGCGCGCTAATCGGTCTATCACCACTATATCCGGCTTATTGGCTACAATAGTCCGGTCAGTAATGATAGACCTATCCCAGTACAACGTGACATGGTCATTTTCAAGAACTGGGTCGGGCACATACCTGTAGTACGGTACCTCAGAGTCCACCAGGTTGTATTTCAAAACAAGTTGCTGGTGAAGAATCCTGGCTACTTGGTTATGCCTGTGCAAATACTCGCCGTTAGCCAGACGAGAACAACCAGAGATAATATGTCTGATGGACTCACCCGGACGATGACATGCCCGACACACGTCAACCGTCCCATCCTTCATAATATATCTCCGGTAGTTGTTCGTCAAGATAACCTCGTCCATAATCGCACAGATAAAACCTTCAGTTTCTCCGAAGAGGTTGCTGAATCGTAACCAGGCCACGGACGCCGAAAAATCTACATCAGGCCCATGAAGAGCCCGAAAAAAGCGCCCGTGAAGCTCCTTGCCTTTCCATACTTCCTTGCGGTCATCAGTGGTAAGTACCACAGGTTTGCGCCAGTTCTCTTTAGCCATGGACAGCGGGGTGAGTCCCTTGTCCATTGCGACCACATCGCGGTGCATACCCACGTCGGTTTTGAGAAAGTATTCTCTGAGGCTGCACACCTCGCGGTTGTGTAGAGTCTTTGCATTCAAAAAGCCTCGACCTCCACACTTCCGCGGGATGTACATCGTGGTCTCATCACCGAAGATCGTGGGTGATGCATCCGATTTGCGGTCAGCAATGTACGGACCCGCCTATCCAGAGCGTCTAACTCAGTCTGAGTCCATTTGAGTATGCCGAAAGAGTACATTAAAACCGGCATGACCCAACCGTTGAAGGCGCGCACCTTATTTTCGCCTGACAGAAGGCTGTTTAAAACTTTCTTCAGGCGGCCAAAGAAGCGCTCCTTCAACGTTTGCTTCATGTCAGCGACGTTAATGCCTAACGCTTCCGACATACCCAAATACTTATAAGTTTCAGTCGAGGAGAGGGATCTAAGGTGTATGGAATCCGAGAGTTGAATTCCCTCGGATTCCACTATCTCCCCTCGCCTTACATGCATGACTGCACATTTGTCCACACCAAATTCCATCCTGATGGCACTACTGAAAATTTCAGTTACCTTCAGTAGTTCCATCAGTTGCGAATTGTTGTGGGCAAAAAGTTTCAGATCATCCATGTAAAGCAGGTGAGATAGGACCTGACCACCTCTTCTCAACCGATAGCCCAAACCTGAATCCTCCAGCAACGTGCTTAAAGGATTCAGGGCTAAGCAAAACCAAAGTGGACTCAAACTGTCGCCCTGAAATATTCCCCGTTTGATCCATATTGGTTCATCATTCCCCTGGATCGGTCGACATCCTGGATAGCGAAGGACTGTTTTCCATTGCCTCATACATGACTCAAGGAAGGTGCGTAGAGTTGCATCTATTTTATACAACTCCAACACCTTCATGAGCCATGTATGTGGAACAGAGTCGTAGGCCTTCTTATAATCTATCCAACATGTCGACAGATCCTTGCGGGATCGACGAACCTGTTGGCTTATGGCCATGTCTATGAGGAGTAGCTCCTTAGTGCCGCGGGATCCGTTCCTACATCCATTCTGAGAGGCAAACATAATTGAGTTTTTCTCAATGTGTAGAGTAATTTTCACTCTCAGGATGGACGTAAGAAGTTTATAGACCGTCGACAAACATGTAATCGGTCTATAATTCTTGGGATCCGCGGTACTACCCGTCTTATGGAGCAGGTGGGTGGTACCAGTTGTTAAAATCTGAGGCAGTGACCCAGACTCTAAGGATGACTGGAATTGTGATGCCAAAATCGCGTGTGAGCTGCTATACCACTTAAGCCAGAAATTTTGCAGTCCGTCCGATCCCGGAGACTTCCAATTTGGTAACGGACGTACTGCTCTGGCCACGTCTAATGGGGTGATGAAAACTTTGTCCATTTCTGGTATAGCCTCGCACACGCGCTCAACATCACGCATCCAGCCACCCTCAGTGTGACATACGGGCTCCGACCATATGCTGCGCCAGAATGTATTCGTGGCAACACTATCCGGTCGAAACCCGTCAGTCACATTTTGTCCAGGTCGCTCCCAAGCTCTGTACACCCACCTCTCATCGCTCTGGAACATGCGATTTTGCGAGTACCGATCGACCCGTCGCTTATACCGCCGGATGCGATTGGCCCATGCACAAACTTTCTGCTTCAGGAAGTCGATGCGTTCCGTGACACGTGACATATATTCTCGGGGGCTTATTTCAGTCCCCGAAAACGCTCGTCTCACGAAACGCATCACACGTGGACGTGTATTGCCCTCCCTGAAGCAGTATAGTTTGCCAATTAGTGCTCTGGCCTCATCAATACGCCTCTCGATCCTGCACTGCCAGGCTGGAGCGGCAGGCGTTGGTCGAGTGGCTACTCCATAACATGGGAACTTTACATTAGCAAGACGACATGCCGCAACAGCCCCACAGTACAGGATGGAGTGCGTATCAAGGAGGCTGTCGCTGCTCTCAAAAACATTTTTAAGCAGCGAGTCCAGAGCACACACTAGCGCCCTATTTTTTTTGTGCATAGGCAACCGAGGTAAACGGGGCCTAAGCTCAGTCGGAGTCGATCTATACTCACGAAGCGCATCCTCCAGTGCGCTCCTCAGTCGATCGTTGCACTGGCTACTTACTCTGTCAACCCTATCATCTGCCTCATTCTCAACATGATCATACCGCGGAGTGGTCGTGACAGAAGTCGATGGTCCTGCGGTCTGTATCTGTTGCGGTGTCGAGACGATAGGGTTGCTCAGTACCTGTGAGCGCAGCCGATCAAGTGCGGCGTCGTCCAACCTGTGGTTACGTTGAATAACCCGCACCTGATCCGACAATCGTTGTGCCGAGACGTTCACGGTTGGTTCAAGATCCTGAAACAGAGACAGCATCCTAACACGGTACGCAGTGAGGTCAGTTCCCCCCTCTGTAGACCCGTAATATGCGCGCATGACGTTCTCATTCATGGATTGAGTCCATTTCATGCGCTGCACACAACCACAATTATTATTATTATTATTAAAAGCTAGTCTACACTAATATAATAAAGAGGTAGGTAAAGTTTGTTTTTTTGTTTGTAGGAGGTAATCTCTGAAAATACTGGTCCGAATGCAAAAAAAAATCACCGATAGATAGCTGCTTTATTCCTGAGTGACATAGGCTATATTTTATGTACGTGGGCGGAGCGGGAGATAGTGTCAGACTCTTACTGACTAAAAGACCCACCCCGTTCCTTCCAGCCTTCATACCGGGGCTTGAGCGTCCTTTCGGATAACCCTGGCCCCAGTAGGCTTCGACCCGGCTGGGTCCCTGCTGTTGCTGACAACTCCTTGAGGCGCGCGGGAACAGTGCGCGCCGTCGACGACTTGGGCTTGGTCCGGACAGTTACCGGACGGCCGGACAGCGAGCTACCCATTGCTCACTGTCCGAACTAAACCACTAATATTACAAAGTCTCTCGTCAAATGATGTATTTTTGCCGACATAACAAGCTTATAACATTGTGATTTTTGCGATACAGTTATGAAATTTTGTACACAAGTTCTTTACATAAAAATATACAATAGACACGTGTTTGTGGTTTCGCACTTACTAAAAGTAATGATGTAATGCAATAAAAGTCACAGTTCTTTATCGTATTAGTGAATCGACGCCGTCTGTACTGTGTAGACACTAATGTCGTTATGAGTTCCTAACTATTAATCCTATTGAACATGCTAAGCCGCACGTACCTACTAGTGCTGTAACGAATGTAAGCGGATCATTTGGAGTTCGAGGAGAATCGGTTCAAACTAATGCTCTTTACATTGTACGAATGTTTTTAGAGGACAACTCGGATAGTAAATACCTAGTTAGGAACCCTATGAAGCAACCGCCTTGACACTTAATATGCCGAAACATCGTCTCATTTGCATTAATTTGATTAGATTTTGGAAGAGGTTTTATCGACTCTATGTTGCTTCCTTCCACAAGTCTTGAAGTATACTCAATGATTTGAGTAAACTCTGCCTATTCTGATCTCTGAAGGTGAGCATTGTTAAAGTATATTTTTGTTTTTGTTTATCTAAATTGTGACATTAAACATTATTATTATTTATTGGTAATTTTAACCCATTAAATACTTTTTTAAATACGTATCTATTTCTTAAAAAAAAAAAAAATTAAAAATATAAAAAATAGTATCCCACCTTTTTCGGGAACAGGGTCCAAACTAACAGCGACCGGGGCTTCAGAGAAAAGAACCTTTTAACTGTAAGCCGTGTCCAGAAGTAGCCTACCGTTTTCTGAATTAAGCCCTTGATCCAACTGCCCAACGAATCCTGAGGGGATGGTCGAGACTCCGACTATCGGTACAATGATCGCTGAGTCCACATCCCACATGTCATCAACCTCGCGAGCCAAGTCAATAATATATTTTATTGTCATCATGATTAAATGCACTTTATTATTATATTATACCTAATATTAAGTAACTTTAGTCATGAATGCTGCAATACTAACATACTTTCCAAGACCTTCGCTACTAACATTAAGTACCTAAACGGTCAGTTATTCGGAATTAAATGTATTTTATTTATTTTTTATAATGATACAGGTGAGTCTTTGGCATCATAGAGTTAGGGATTCTGAACGCCCACCTAGTGGTTCCAGGGAAAACGGCGACACTGTAATACTAACCTGATGTTACCTATAATACCTATGTATAATAAATTGAATAAGACTGGAGCATTTTTCCGCACTAGTGCGAAATATACTTCTTTGTGTGCTGAAAAGTGGTGGGGTATGAGCCAGTTTATTGAAAAAGTTATCGTTCTACATGCCTATTTATTCAATTTGTTCAGTTACTGCGTAGCTCTGGACTAAATTCCCAGGGCTCGCTACGAATAAGATGCAGCGGTGCATCGATCGATCGCGACCTACTTGCAGGTCAACCGGGCGAGGGGGTGCACCTACCTCCTGGCCACCCCGCCCACATTCATTTGTTTAATAGGGATGCACTGCCAATCATGCGGGGGAAATATTGCTATTTTTGTCAATAGGTGAGGGGTTGTAGTAGATGAATTATTTAGCGACCGAAATAGCCAATGACTATACAAACTCACTTATTGCAGTGGCGATTGTTTTATGAGCTTTCTTATTTTATTATAGTTAGCCCATATTGTCCAACTGCTAGGCAAAGGCCTCCCTTCACTGCACTCTTTCCGACGATCATGGTTCCTCGCTTATTACTCCAATTATTTTCTATATGTACAAATTATTTAGATTTTTAAATAATCCTTTAAAAAACATTTAAAAATATAAAAAGTAGTATCCCACCGGTATCGGGAACAGGGTCCAAGCGACCGGCGTTCAGGGCTCTTGAGATAAGAATATCCCGAACAATACGCGTCGTGTCCAGGAGTACTGTCTTCTGAATCAATCCAACTGCCCAACGCGAGCCTCCTTAGGTGATGGTCGAGGCTCTTGGCTATTAAGCCATTGACTATTATTATTATTATGTGTTTTTCAGCAATTTTTCTCAGGATAGTACCTGGTGTTCTATCGGAAGCACCTGGTGTTCTATCGGAATCTCACGTATGTAAACCAAGGTGATATTCTAATAATTGAATTTATGATGGTAAAAGACTGGTACTGAATTTAACTTATTATCTAAGTCAAGTCGTCCGATTGATCTTCAAAATGAAGGTGCGCGAGTACATTCGCAAGAAATTGGCAGTAGTTTCATCACAGAAAGAAAGAAATAAAGAAAGAAAAAGTGTTTATTCACGTCACACACACACACCATCACAGCGCTTATTTGTTTCACTATGATTTGTTTGCACCAATTGTTTCACTAGATCGCGTATTTTTCTTTTCCATTTTTATATTCTCTTTTCGTTGTAGTTTTAAGTTTAAGTAAATATAATTTTATATATTATATAGTGTACCTATTTTTATTTTTTAGGTATGTATTTGTATGATGTATTTTAATAATATGTAATGGTACCTATATATTGCACCTACCACAATTTGTCTCTGCATCACCCAAAGGTTGGCTGGTAGAAAATGCCTTAAGGCATTGAGTCCGCCTTTGTAGGTACTCTTTTGTGCATGAAGAATAAAATAAATAAATAATTCCGTTTTTCAGCCTTTGTTACTCGTTTGTACATATTATTATTTTAAGTTTGTTTACCTAGTGATTATTTATTAGATTAGTACCTACCTATTTATTTAAATAAATATATTAATTGTTAAAAAAAAAAAAAATCAGTTGTATAAAAATTGTGACTATAAACAAGTGTTCAAAATAGCGTTTATTTATTTATTTAAAGCTTTATGCACAAAAAACTGTACAAAGGCGGACTTAATGCCTTAGGCATTATCTGCCAGTCGACCTTAGGGTGGTGCAGAAACAAAACATGGCAGGTGCAACTTAATAAACAGACAAAACAGAGAGAAACAAATATATAAAATAGTAAATACATACTTAGATACATACATATGTTTATTATTATTATCGTAGTAGTAGTTAGCCTATTAGGTATGTCTCACTGCTGGGCGAAGGCCTTCCTCTCCCTTATCCGCACACGTCTGTCTTCAGCCTTTGCAAGCCAGTCCCTCGGGTAGGTAGTTGTCAATTATTATCATATTAATGGATTATATTCTAATGTCTACATTTAGTGCAACCAAAAGTGATATCTATATAAATACTTATATAAAAATGAACAGCTATTTCTCCTGGTCACACGATAACCTAAGTAGGTAGGTACAGCTGAACCAATTTTAATAATAGAGAAGAATAGGGTAGAGTTGGGTAAAGTATGGTAGGGTATGGTAGAGTAGGGTAGGGTAGATTTGAATAGAGTACCTAGTTAATTAACGGGAGATGACGGGAGCGAAGTCGCAGGCAAAAGCACAGTAAGTACAAAAATAAAACGCAAGAAGTCAAAACTGCAATAATGTAGCATTTTACAATAGGTACCTAACTACTTAGTTTAAATTAGCGGAATTGCACTTACCCAGGCTAGGACTTGTAAATTTTAACGTATTCCGGAATCTGCTAAATGTTATGGGCGTGAATGATGTGATTTTGTGGATTAAATATTTGAAATGTCCGGTCTGCCAGCTTCTGTCATAAAAATGTTTGACCAGCAGACAGACACTGGTGTTGTAGTTATAGAGGTCAGTGCCAGCAGACAATGCCAAGTTAGTAGCAAAGAGGTCCTGCGGAAAATGTAAAAAGAAAGCAGTTTTGTAAAGAGCTCATTAAGGTGCGTGTCCACCACGCAGAGTGGTCAGGAGAGGATCGTGAAATAAATAAATAATTAATTTACACCCAGACACAGAACAAATTATCATGCTCATCACGTAAACATTTGCTCTGGGTGGGAATCGAACCCAACGACCTCTGGCATAGCAGTCAGCGCCACAAACCACTAGACCAACAGGCCAGTCGATAATCATAGTGGTCATCTCCACTCCGCATCAGCATCAGTAATATTATAATACGGCGGTTATCACACTGCTACGCACACCATCACGCAGCGTAGCGCGTGAAAACGCACTTACGCACGTACTTGCAGGAGGGCAGATCTGCATCATCGTGCGGGTTTTTTACGCACTCAAGCGCGTATGTGCGTTTTGTAAATTCACGCAGGCACAACACATTTCATACAAAATCACGCACGGTTCAGTGTGTTGGACTGTGCGTGTTTTCTATTCAAACGGAGATACTTACAAGCAACGTTAAGACACGCATTCACGCACAACGCCATCTAGTCAAAAACTAAGCAGAGCTTGCTGAGCTTGTCATAAGAGTACCTACGAGACTACTTAGGTATACCACTGACCTCTAAGACTTATACGCATACTTCCTTGTCTAAATACATAGGTAGATATTGTTATAGATAAATTACAACCAGACAGAACAAATGATCGTGTTCATCACACAAATTATTTGTCTCGGGTGGGAAGCGAACCCACGACCTCTGGTATACCACTCTGTTAGGGCCACTACTAGAAAAAAATAGGCCAAAAGGCCAGTCAGTGGAAACAGTGTAAATATTTCGGAGTATAGCTAAGTGGACTTTTTAAATAAACCATTAATATGAAAACACGGCCCGGAATCGGGAATCATACAGAACGGAGTCGGGCAGGCTGCGGTGCCGAGCGTAAAGCAAGGGTTACTTTACTGTGTTGGGGTGTGTCGTGGCGTAGGATACACCAATCAAACGAATCTGATCAAGCCTACGTGACATCATAACAAGTATTGCAGCCAATCAACGACGTCAGAAGGCGCCACGACACGACACAACACAGTAATGTAACCCTAGCTTTAGGCATGAAGTGGAGAATAGCTCAACTCCACTCTGCCTCAACCCGCTTCAATTAAAGTACTTGCCACTGTTCACTGCTCTTCTCCGCTCTACTCTAATCAACTCCGCATCAGATGAGAAGACACCGTAACGACGCCCTGGTCACGACTTCGGTATTAGCGGCGCACGGCGCGGCAATCGGGACGCCATCGGTAAGCGCACGCGTTTTCGCTATGAACGGCATCTCGTTCCCGGGGCATGCTCAAACATTTTCATACTTTTGATCTATTTGAGCCGCTATTTTAGGGTAAGAAAGTACACCTTCTCGTGAGATTGCTCGAAAAAGTAACAGGTCGCAAAGGAACATAGGTGGGTGGAACAAGCTCGTTCCAATCAAAAGCAGGAGAGATTATTATTTAACAATTTTCCACATCAACGAAAAAAATACTTCGTCGCGGTGTACTTATGTCGGTTGGTGCGGTAGGTTCTAATTTCCGTTAGCTATCTAACTACCTACCTACAAGCTTCCAGTTTCTACAAACTGTACTCGACCTGTTTTATGATTTATAATAAAGGTTGGGAGCGTCCTAGAAGTAGTCCTTCGGCTGTAATGTAGGTCATGGCTTTGTTTCATCGGCGGTATTGCACATAACTACGCGAGAGCGTACCTACCGTAATACAATTTCAGTCACGTAGTATTTTATTGCAATATTTATAAAAAATACTGTTTTCTTTTGTTTTTTGCATTTTTTGTTAAAGATCTGATTAAGATCTCTGGCAGGGGTGGACACAATTTTTTTTTTCTGGGGGCCCAAGGGGCGGACAGGCAAAAAAAAAATTAACAATAACTGTTAAAAATAAACTTGAAGTATAGTCTGTCTAAATACAATAGTTTTGCTTAATAATATGATTACCACCATTATCTAGGTGATTGGAAAATGGGAAAATAAAACAAAAGACTTTCATGGAATTTTGTATTTTCCGAGACCAGCACAAGCTGTGTTGTAACAGGAATGCCCGAATACTTGAATCATTTTTTGTTTCCATCTATTTTACCCAAAGCCTGGCTTTTTATTCCATATCCATAAAGTATAACTTGTCAAACATTGCACTATTATCTAGTAACATTTAAATGCTTGAGATACAAAGGGTTAAGTTCCTACATACATCAAGAGTTTAGTTCTGATATTTTAACCTTGCTAACGTAAGTCAAAACCAAACTAAAGTTTTATAATGTTAAATATCTGCTAAAGAACATTTTTTTTTTTCATCTTTTGTATTATTGAACGATGTATGCCCGTTGTCCCCGTTATGAGCGTTAAGTAGGAGTAGACTTAAAATAAAATAAGTTGAAAATGATACGTGAAATCTTATGAGATATATGGCGCAACCAGTCGTCGCTACCAACAAAATGTACGCAGCTCTATAGAGAGTTATACACCTGCCCCCCTAGCCAAGTTACAACCGTTTCGCTTGCGCCGAACGCTTCGAGTTGCCCTTGCCGCCAATTCTTTTGTTCTGACCACGTGACTGAGCGTTAAGACGACGTCATTCCCGTACATTTGAAGCTTTCTACAAGCGTTAACTATTGCAGATTATCAACTGAATAGGGGTACTGGTGTCTAGTTGCGCAACCAATTTGGTGGCGCGACTAGTTCGGACATGTGGCGACTCTATTGTCTGTATGGTGCCTAGTTTGGTAGCTTAGAGCTATATTTCACCAGGACACCATAGCGGCGCGACCATTTGCGCCGCCATAGTGTCCCGATGAAATATAGCGTCCATTGTCCATTGTCATGCTCACTCAAATGTCTCGCTGTTGGTGGCACGTGTTATTGGGTCGTTCAGTTCCCTTCAAAATGGTTGAGCTGAGTGGGGCTGATGCACGCGTCATGCTCGTGAACGGGTGCCGTCAGATGGGACTGGTCATCTCTTAGCTGCCAGTGGCTTAATTCAGTTTCTATCTTTTAATAATTTTACATTTTTATTTCACTATCGACATTGTGCTCACATGATAGAAGCAACAAGTAATATGTAACCAAGCATTATATGTAACACATATATGATTTAAAAGAGTGTCCATGGAGTTTCTTGCACGTTCTTCTCCATAGAGACCTACTCTTTGGAACGTGCAATTTAGCTTCACTTTTCTTGGACTGACCGACATTTGACTATTCAAAAGTGCCTGTAAATGGTCTATTTGAAATAAATGCTTTGAATTTGAATTTGAATTTGAATTTGAATTTGAATTTGTCTCCCGTAAAGGGGACAACTGTAAGGAAATTTTATGACAAACCGTTGTCCACATGATGGGGTCACAGATAATGGGGATAACGAGCATACACAGGTAGAACATCTCAAATCAGCCTTACTCAATCTTTTTGTACACTATTAGCTTCGCGTTTAAGTTGCGCTACTTTAAACATGTACAACTAGCAACTAATAAAGGTACACATAAAAATAGAATAAAATAAAATTTTACAGGGTTGGCCATTTATTTGTAGTGATCCCAAATTCCAAAAAAAAGCAGTACTTTTTTTCTTTATAAAAATTATTTGATATAAATTTATTTGGTATATTTTCATTTCAATAAGTTCCCAAGATATAATAAACGTGAGATATACAAACTGTTGATATAATTCTTTACATATAACATTGTTAAGTGTTATATCTTCCGAGTTGTATATCTAACAACTTTATATTCAATAAATGTTATGTTTATAAAAAATAGTTATAATAAAATTATATCAACCGTTTATTATACTAACTGATCGGTATATCAAAGAAAATTATAGATTCAGCGGTTATATCTTGTAAATATTAGAGATTTTGTAATTATATCATAATATATTACTTACCCCTTGTTTTAAAAATAATAAAAATCTTTCGAGCGTCAATGATTGAGTAACACTGTTAAAGATCCAATATTAAAATAACTTGTTCACAGTTGCTTTCTAAATGCACTTTCTACTATAATAATAATTAATTTTAAATTAGTAAAAAAACATATATTTTTTGTTTACTATATTCACAATGTATGTTTTACTCTGATAAAAACTATTTTTTATTATAAAGTTTATATTGATTCTGCTATGTGTGCTAATTGTGAAGGAAGTAATTATATGTATGCAAATGTTAGTATTATAAGTACTATTGTACAGTCCTTACTATATGCATTGTATAACTTAAAATATAAAAGCTAAGTTTTTATTTGGCAACAAAATACACCACTTATCCATATTAGAATAAGTGCCCATAGAATTAATTTTACGCAAAAAAGTCTGGCAACACTCGATACTTTTATTTATATAAAATTGTCCCATCTGCACTTATTACATTATCACACATTTCTGTCCATTGTCATAGGTACATTGATTCTGTTTGTTTACTAACTTGGACACTTATTCTCGCATAGACTATAGTAGGCCTGTAATAACTTTATATCTGTTAATATTATACGATATTTGTAAGCTATTTTGCTATTGCTTGAAAAGTACATTTTTCTTTAAGAAACTTGCATATTTCTACGGAAGAAGGAAATTCTTATCTACACCATCAAAGAGTAAAATTATTTATGTTCTATATTTGATTTGACTTAATATTCTATTGCAGATAATAAATCTTTACTTATGAAATTGCCGTTTTTAAAAAGGGGTCACTGTGAACTCGTTATTTCAAGTCAATCCGAAAATATCACAGTTTAAAGCAACCCATTTTTAAACACACCAATTTCATAGGTATAGTCTGTCTAAAAAGTCAAACGACTTTTTTAAATATTTAATAATTTAAAAAATACTTATATTCGATACTTTAATAAGGTTCTTTTATTAGTAAACAATGATCAAGATCTCTTAATCAACCTATAACCTAACCTAACTCTAATTTATTGAACCAGTGTTGAGTGAACTACGTCTGATTTCATTTTACCTTAATAATTACCCAAGTCGTTTCACTTTTTAGACAGACTCTAAGGTCTAATATATTATTGGTTAAGATATTGTATCACACAAAGGTTTTGTTTTTTTTTCCGAGATTTAGATCTTCGACGCGTATGTGCTTATACGTAGTACTTAATTATACTTATTAAAATTATGTTCGTTGCATATTTTGTTGCCAATAAAACAGCCTATTGTTTTCACTGTACACAATATTGTATTTGCACTAGAACAGTTTTCAACACTGCACAACCTAACCCTTTTTTATTGTCACTGCTGTGATCACACATTATCGGATACATGAGACGTTGAAGTGAATATTACATACTGGAATCATATATTCTGACTAGCTTTTGCCAGCGGCTTCGTCCGTGTCACGGCCTGTTCACAACTTTGGTCTTAGAGGCGAGCGGCGCGGCAAGCGGGGCGGCATTGGCACGTAGCGTGGTCCAAATATTTTTATATTTTTGTTCTTACCGCTCGCCGCTCCGCGCTTAGCTACCGCTCACAACGCCAAGGTCGTGAACGGGCCGTAAGTTATTACGGATGCGAAGTCACAACTTGAAGCCAAATAAAAACTACTCTCCGAGTACCGTCGCGTGCTTCAGTAAATTTTTCCTTCACAGGATAGACGCGCACGTGTCCCAAAATACATTGGTACTCGCATAAAAGTTTATAAAGAGTAGTATCTATCATTAATAATAACTTAAATATTAGCGTAACTCGCTGGGCAATAATTGCTTTAACTTACTATACGATTTATCACGTAAATGTCATTGAATAAAAAATATATATCTCTATACAGATGCATTTAAAAATAGTCGGAAATAGAAACTTTTTTGAGTGCTTGAAGGCCGAAAAATGCTTCTTATCATCTCTACTTTGACTAATGACACTGAATGTACAGCACATCTATACCGAATTCAAAAGCTATCAGTGTCGGTCGTCGTTGTTGTGGAATATTGACACTAACTATCAGTTGAAACCAGGGATTTTAAGGATATGAAACTTGGGATCCGAATACGGATATAGGATTAATATTATAACGGTTACGGATATGATATTATTTCGGATTATCCGTTAGACGCATCACACAATCAAACCTGCAAAGAAAACACTAACACTCAATAAATATATAAATAAATAAAAATTATAATAATGTAGATAGAACATGCACCGTAAACATAAAAGTAAAGATTCATGTAACATGCTTTTTGAACACAATGGTTTGTTGCGTGATGCCTCTAAATCTTTATGTTTTTAATATTTCGTCCTTTAATATTACGGTAGAATTTAACACACCCTGTATATGGGTCGAGAAGAAATACAAACTATATGGCTTTAGTTATGGTGCCCTAGTGTCGCCAAGATATTTGGAAAAAAACAAAATGGCGATACGCGGGGTTGTGAAAAATCAAAATGGCGATACGTGGGGTTGTGAAAAATAAAAATGGCGATACGCGGGGTCCTGAAAAATCCAATCCAGCTTCCACAAAAAATAGTTCAAACCTTTCTACATGATGTACCTATTTATTCACTTCAACAGCTCATGTACTAGTGCCCTGAGTAGTATGTTCTTCATGTGGTGCAGTTGTGGGGAGCGCGCCAGGGGCCGCGCGGCGGGGGCTAGGCCGGCCGGCCGGGCTGCCGGCGGATGATTACTAGCTAATAGCGGTGGCGGTTGGGATATATGTTGGGGTTCTGCACATTGCTGGACTGCTGCACCGGATAACCTTGAGTTATGCTGCCCGGTTTCGCCGTCTGAACAAGAACCAGGATTATTAATCTGTCCTAAGCTACCTTTTGACCACCATTCATTTAAATCCAATCGTTTTTCAATCGCTTCAGAAATAGAGAAAAGAAATTAAGCTGCAAGATAAGATGCTTTGAAGATATGAAATCATGTTAAGAGCATGCAAACAAAAGCAATGTTTTTATTTTAGATAAATTTTGACAAATGGCGACGTAATTTCCCGCCATGGGCAGTCAAAAGGCTGAAACTGAAACACACACACATTTACTTTTGAATTTAAGTTCTGGGGCATAATTACTGTTTTTGATAAAAATAACTCAAAAATTTAAAATTTTGCTCTTGATTCGATTTTTAAAAAGTTAGTGTATTTACAAAACAGTTTTACGCTCTAAATCTTTTTCAGAAAGAACAGAAATCTTTTAAATTTATTTTTTATAACTGTTGAAGTTCTCTGGGGTTTAAAAGTCACAATTATGCCCTAGGATTGCATCACGGGCAAAAAGGACAACACAATAGCTCGTTGTCCTTCAATGACCTTTAACATTGAGGTGAGCGACTAACACTAAGTTCTACTAAGTAAATATTTAAACAAAATTGTGATCTATAAACCCAACAATAAAGATTATATTTCTGCATTACATTCGCTAAAGCTTAATCTGCTCACCTCGTAAAGGACAACGACCTTATAGATAAATAAAAAGGTCTTACAAAGTTTGCGAGTAGGAAAGCCGCTACGGTCTATTTGGTTCTGATATATCCAGTAGCATTAAAATTATATTCAACTTGTAACAAAATGTTAAGGTATGCACATATTACGTAGGAGCCGCAGCGGGTCACAACACACGAATATAAGGAACATTTGGCCAATAGAAAAATGAGTCGAAATATGGTACCAAAAGTTAGTGGTACGCCGCATCGCAAACTTGACGAGTTTCTTAAGTAAACATCCCAAGTTTGCGTAGCGACATCCCAATGCTTTTGTGTGAGGGCAATGAGCAGTAACAGCGCAGTGGATCCTTGTCAACAAGTCAATCAATACGTATGTATAGTCTATGCGACCCGCTACAACCCAGCATTATTTATAAATAATCCTATTTTATAGCTAGAGGCATTCTTTACAAAGTAATGGCACAATTACTTTTGGTCGCTAACTCGCATTCGGGCAGGCGCAGACAACGAACTCTATAATACCCAAAGAGCAACTTAATTTAGTTTCGTCGTCCAATTTAGTGTCACTGACTTAGATTTAAAATGTACAAATTCTAGTAAAACATTTTGATACCCGAATGCGGGCTAACGCCCAAGGTTGATTGCTCTTTAAGTTATCAAGCAATGATTTAATTTTTAACCAAGTTCAAATGGATTAATACTTTGATTTCAGCATCTATTTTTTTTAGTCGTCACTATGGAGACGATATTTATTATTTCTTACTTACATCATATTATCCCACGGCTGGACAAACGCTTCTTCCAAAGTTATTTTTGATAAACAGTTTTTGAAGGCAGTCACATGACAATAAGCAATGGTTTAATTAAATAACTCAACATAGCAGTGACTTTCAAAAACGGTAAGTGATTTACAGCAAGCTTTTCAGTACTGCTAAGGATTCCTCTTAATAAAAATCCATTTCATATTTTCCTCCTCAAACGACAACACATCCTTACCACAATATTCAGCCATACTTAATTATTACATCAAACCAAAATTGTTATTCAGCATTATATAAACTCAAGCATAATATGGCAAAGTACCTTTATATTTTATTCAGTTATTTAAAATCATAAAGCAAGTCCCACACAAAACGCAAAAACATTCAGCATTTTATAATCACGTAAGACACTTCAACTAAACATGGTTTTCATAAAAAATGTTTTCATAAAAAAATGTCGACCAAATATCGTAAATGGTCATCTTCCTTTATGCAGCTTTGGTCCTAAATTTGATCGAAACTATAATTATACATTTTTTCTCATAGAAAGTCTAGAAAGTCAACTACTATAAGACATCTTACATAACAACAAAAATTAGTCAACACTTCTTTAAACCATGTCTTGTCAAAGCCATAGACTAGCAAGATGCAAAATAAATGTAGCCAGATTTAAAATTAATTAGAGGTAAAATAGAAATGAGTATAATTTATTAGAGGAAGTTTGAAAGTTGCGCCGAGGACTGAAAATGAATCCTTCATTATCCATATTGACATAAGAAAAGGGGTGAAATGCTTGTTACTAAAAGTTATTATGAGTGTATATGTAGATGGATTGATCTGTTGATCATTCAAAGAAAAGGCGGACAGATTGTGTAAGCGAATGATTTGAAAGATAAAGGATTAAATGGATCATGGTAGACAGGAAGAAAAATAGAATGTTGCACCAATCTTAAAGCACATGGGGCAAGGGCAGGAATATGATATGATATTTAAAAATAGAATAGCCATAAAGTATGTATTAAGTATTAAAAATATAAAAAAAGAAGCTGCCATAAACTATACAAAGGAATAATAAGGATAGAGGTTAACCTGTCTTTTACATAGCCCAACCAAAACAAAATAATAACTATCCATAAAGATAGATTACTACAAAAATATTTTAAAATACTTTTTTCGATTATTACGCAAAACAAATTAGCCAGCGTAAAATACCCATCACCAACAAAAGAAAAGTCCACAGGAAATCCAACCTAATAACTATATATACTAAAACTGGAATTGTGTGTACCTGCATGTTGTTATGTTGCGGTGGTGGGTGTATGGAGAGATGACGGGAGACGGGCGGCTGCGCGTACGCAACGCCACTGCTGACCGACGGGTGGTGAGCTTCGCTGAGACCGATGAGGACTTGTGGCTGACGAAAATCGTGTGGAGGTTTCGTTAAATATGAGATATAATTAAAATAGGCTAGTTGCCGTAAAAAATGTAATTAGTCCGTCTTTTAGACTATTCAAAAATAAGGGACACGTATTTTTTATTTGTAAATTAAACCAAAAATGAAAAAGATATAGCCCATTAAAGTTACGTGCAACGTCACGCCGTGCAGCATTTTTTCGCACGGGGTGACGTCACACGTAACTTTAATGGGCTATATCTTTGTTATTTTTTGTTGAATCGAAAAAAGAAAAAATACGTGTGCAATATTTTTTTATAATCTAAAATACGGATAAATAACCCTGGAAACTATCCTATTGTCAAAGACATTTCATCACAATATCTAGGGTTCCGAACAAGTGTAAAAACGGAACCCTATTGCTAAGACTTCACTGTCCGTCTGTCTGTCACCAGGCTGTATCTCATGAACCGAGATAGCTAGAGACAGTTGAAAATTTCACAGATGATGTATTTCTATTCCTGCTATATCAACAAATACTAAAAACTGAATAAAATAAATATTTAAGGTGATTGTTCCGCTGGCCTGTTCATACATTTTATCGTTGCGAGATACTCCGTACATAGACACTTTTTTCTCAAAACGAATCACTTTATCACTTTTCTACAATAAAACGGTGGCGCGTTCGACTTTTTTGGTAAATAATTTGCGTTATATATTGAGAAAAACAGTCATGAAAACCGGGCAAAATTTGACATTGTGTTTACTAGTGTGAGTGCGATGTGACAACCAAACAAACGGCCATGACTGCGATAGGTTATAATATTTAACGCTAGATGGCGTGCAACCGATAATATAAATTTCAAAAATCATTACTAAATTTATAATAATGGATTTCATTAAAAAAAACATTATAATAACGTAAAACTAACTATCCTAGACGAAAACATAAAACATTGTTGTTATCAAAAAATTGTTAGCATTAGTTATGATTATTGTTCCTGGCAACGTGTTATATTCGTCATACGTAAAACGCGACGCGCGATGTTGCCGTTCTTCTTACGTGACCCTTTGACCTTAGATGTTACGTCGGAATTTCTAAGAAAACGCGTTGCCAGACTTATTTCAATTTGATCATTCGATTGACATGATTTTTGAAACTAGGCTAGCTAATGCAGTGATAGGTTTTACGCGCGGAATTGCTTGTATATTTTAAATTGTATGCATTTTCATTGATTTGAAATAATATTATTTTCTTGTATGTATTTCATTACAATTTAATATAATAATTGCAAGGTATTGTAGTATAGATTGCTTAGCAATTTTATTTTAAAATAAAAGTAGTCTTTCGGTGGTGTTAGCAAGACGGCCCGTGAGTTTAGCTGGCTATTACAAACTAAAATCTTCTCATAATAGATAGAAATTACCGATTGATATTGTTCAGTTATAATAATATCAAGTAAACAAAATTTTTAAGTCGCTATACATATATATATATATTGTATTTCCTGTCATATTACTTTTTTACATTAGTAATACAAATAGTTATCGATGGACAATTAATATTAGACGAACAAACAAACATTAGTTTACTGCAATCTCGTTTGTTTTGTATGGTTGCGTGCATTCCGTTACTTTTACATCAAAATGTATAATTATGTAATATGATTTATTATTTATGAAATTCTGTTTTATATTTAGATTAATCCCTGCAGAATAACCGTCAGGGATTTGTTGACTAGATATTATTTTTTTGATTGTCAATCAATATGATATCAAAATTATTTAGGTAAGTAAAATCTTACAGCTATATTTTTCTAAAAATGCTAGTGTAATCTCGACCGTAATTTGGAACGTCTCAGTTTGTAATATTCTGTATTATCTGTGGATATTTGGACTTGCATGGACTTGCATTATTTTGCATAACTGCAACCAACTGCAACTGCATTTCGAAGCGATCTATCTGGTTGTTTTATGATTACATTCAATTTTATTCGAATTCCGAGTTTATAAAAGTAACTATTGTCTTGTATATCATTTGATTTTGTGTATTTCAGATTCGGCTTACGTCTAGAAGCTATGTGTGTGTGTTGGCTACGAAAAACTAGCGTATCAAACCTATATTCAGGCGTCCGTAAATCGTCTAAACAATCGAAAAGTGCATTGAAACGACTACATGGACCTTAGACATGTTATTGAGTGGGCCTTCCATATGGAAAGACACCGAAATATCTGTGAATCTTCACAAATTGAATTTGTCAGTGAAAGACGTGATGGATTTCGAAGTGCATCAAATGCAGTATGTGTGGAAAATCGTGGTAACAGCGCACAGATAGCAAAGACAAAGTAAATACTGCATTTGCTCATATAACAAGTCTGATGGATATTCCAACAATGTCACCTAATACATTTCAGCGTGTTGAAAAAAAGTTAGGCAATGTTTGGTTAGAACATTTGACAGAGGAAATTAAGCTGGTGAACAAGAAATAATAATTAAAAAGGTCATGTGTCTTCAGACGGTGTTCCATTTATTACTGTATATGTGGATGGAGGATGGTTGAAGATATCATACGGGAATAACTTTGATTCATCATCTGGCATGGTAAGATAAATTATTACTAAACACAAATTGTATTTATTGTCAAAACAATGTAGGTATAACCAACAATTATGCAATGTTGAATTTGAGTGGTTGAGCTATTGACTGCTGCGCTGCGTATCGCAGGTTCAAACCCCCAAGGAACAAATTTTTGTATGTCTTGTGTATGTGAATTTACATGTTTGTGAACACAAAATTATGGAATCATATTCTATATTTATATTTGTACACTTTCAGATTTTGGCCAACACTAGGCTTCCACTTTGTGGGAGAAAGATTTTGAAACCAAAAGTAATGAAAGTTACCTTAGTGGCATAGAAAATCATAATGTATAGCAGTGATAACTGTTATGGCTGCAGATTTGAGAAATGGCCCACTTCATGTACATGGAAACTGCAAGGACTACTACTGCAATGTCAATGGAAGTGAAAAGGAGGAAGAAAACCTCGTAGAGGATCTAAAAAGGATGCTCCAGTGTGGGCTCTGATTTATGCCGCCAATGAAAAGTTGTATTGAAGGCAGTTCGTTTGTCAAATGAGACAACAAATGTGGCAGAAAACTTTGAGCGTAATAAATAAATTCACCTGCGGAAAACAAATTAGTTTAGGTAAAGGGGGATCGTATCAGCGACGTGTTCATGTGGCAGGTAAACAGTACAAACGTTTAATTTTCTAGTAGATTGGAACCAAAAATAAATGTATCAGAACTGTTTCTTTATATTTATATTGTACATAACATATAATTTCTATATATTTTTTAATATTTTCTAGTAAAATTATATTTTGTTTTCAGGGCTATCGCTTGCTACTGGACACAAATGGCATGAGACTGCATGGAAAAAGCAGACCACACAGAGCCCAGAAACACATTTCCAAAAAAATGCGAAATGTATAGATATGAAAGGTACACTAAATTATTACTTTTCTATTTACTTCATGACACACTACAGCGTAAATGAAGGCTCCAAAGCCGCCAAACACAGAGCTGCATGGTGGTGCGGGACTCCACCGAGACATGACCACGGTCACTCTGTCAAGAGTGTACGACTAAGAAGGTTTATTTCATATTTTCCATTTTTTCTCGTAGGAAATTGTTTTTCAACATCCACATCAAAAGTTACACACTAAATATAGTAATTTTCTTTTGCAGCAGCTGTGTAGCGGTGGTTTTTGGACAAGAAAATCAAGAACATCAGAAAAGGAAGAGTGAAAACAACACATCAATTGATTTTTGTTTCAATTGTACTTTTATAGTAGTTTGTTTAGAATCTACATTATCAATGTTTGCAATCATATTTGGTTACCAGAAACCTGAAATGGTGTGCTCATTGTGATGAACATAATGTTCGTAATGTGATGAATACATTGACCCTTTTTTCAGTTTTCTGAAAAACCAAAAAAGAACTTGCTTTTTTTATTTCCTTTACAATCAAAACAATACAGATATGTATAACCATTTGTTAGTTATATGTGATTATGGATGCTCAGATACTATCAAATATTTTCCACCTTGTCTCTCTCTCTCTAATTTGTGTTTTAAATTTGTTGTCTTGTTATGATTTATAATTTCTTGCACTTGTCTTGTATTGGTGTGGAATTATTGTAAATAAATATACCTTGAATTACTTCAAACTTACATTGGGACTAAATATTTTGAAAAAGATTGTTTTTTAGTAAACAGTTGTGTATCAAGCAAGACATAATTGTCACTATAAGTATCTTGTAATTGTTGTTAGTTGGTATATATGTTTTTTAAAATAATGTATTTGGGTAATATAATAAAACTATCATATATATTGCATTCTTGACATTCATTTGATTCCTAAAATAATAAATCAATTAAATAGTTAATACCAGAAATACCACCTTTTATTATATAATCATAATTCCTTTTATTTCATAATATAATTGTAACGGGTGGCGCTAGACTAAACTTACCCCCAGACAATTTTAATTTCTACTAGAGTCCAGCCTAATAACTTTTAAATTCACGCCATCTAGTGGTTAATTTTGCTGAATGCTTTTGATTTTAAAGTAGTCGCTCATGTCTATGTGTGTGTAAACGATACTATAAACAGAGTTGGATAATAACATTTAGAAATTTGACGAATCCAATGGCTTTTGAGGCTTTAATTTGACGAATTTCGGTGAAGTGGAATGTCCGATTGGTGCACTACTATTTCTGTGACATAATATTGTTCCAATTAAGCTCAAAACTAAATAAAACTGAAAATGTTGACTTCAGCGCCATCTAACGGGAAAATGGCCACGAACAACCCGTAGCAATCACCTTAAGTGGGACTCCTAATGACGGTACGAAACCCTTCGAGGACGAGTCTGACTCGCACTGAGCCGATGTTTTTAGCGTGGAATACTGTTCAAAACTTTGCCAAGAACTGAAGCATTGTAAGTGAAGGTACTTTTAACCGCTTTTGATAGACATTCTATTTCCAAAAAGACTTCAGTACTAAGGAGCCAGGATGGGCTCTACTGTTTCAAACTCCACATTCTTTTTCTATTAAGTAAAATATGGATAACGGATAAGTGGCTAGTTACAGTCAAGTCATTAATCTTATCAGTCAGTTACTCGATATGTCAGAGATAAACTACACCAACAATGACATAAGTACATCTACAACCCACGCACCTGAGCCTCTTTCTTCTGCTCCTGATGCTGCTGTCCATCTCTATTCTTCAACATATCCAGGTACAGTTGCGGCGGCTGCGGCGCGGGCGCATACATCAGATTAGCATGATGCGGCGTATGCGGGGTGTGGGGAGTGTGGGCGTGGTGTGTGTAGAGGAGCGGAGGGGGGCGCTCCCCCACCACACCCACTACGCCAGACGTCGGCATCGTGTAGTACGCGGTAGACGATACTGATTGACCGCCCACGTTCGATCCGTATTGAGCTGGCTCTGTGAATTTTAGACGTTTAATTTTAATTGACGGAACGAATGCGTTTTTCGCGCAGCGTTTGCACACACAATTCAAGAAAAATGTTTACTAACTAAGCCACAACTACAAAGAAAAACGTCACACTTTATTAACCCTGTAACCGCTTGCGTTGGAATGGTCCGACGAATTTTTCGTGTCCTATTCGTCAGTGTAGTGTGTTTGTGACTGGGTACTCCATCCCGTTTAGCTCTTCAATCCCCATAGATGATAGTAGAGCTGACAAGATGGAGCATTTGGTCGTGGGTGTGCAACCCTGGCGGGACAAACGCAAGTGTTTGTCGGATAAATCCGACGTAGGCAATTAAAAGGTTAAAAACATGCAAATGTTAGATTAACTAAACTAAATGTTAAAAAGTGCGATAAATGGAACCTTTGTTACCATGGATCAGTAAGTATTAGTGATGTAACGAATATTCGACTTCGCGAATATATGCATGTTTCTTGAGAATTCAAATGCGAATGTCAAAAAATGTGCGAATATTCGCGAATGCGAATGTCAAAAAATGTGCGAATATTCGCGAATGCGAATGTCAAAAAATTTGCGAATGTTCGTTACATCACTGTTAAGTATTATAAATCATCAATCACAAATATAGTTTACAAGCATAAAGATAAAAAATAGTATTCAAGAAGAGTACGGGGAAATAAGAAAATTTATTCAATTTATAGGGTTGTTCGTTCACTACAAAGAAGAAAGAAAGGAAGAAAACATGTTTATTTGGCACACCACTCACACAACTTAATAAACACTACTGTTGTTAGCCTGAAGAAAGAAAGATGATACGGTTAGAAAGATGGCGATGACAAAGATGAATAGAAGAAAAATACACTACGCCTGCCCCTTTGGGTAAGAAATAAGAACATTGGCTGAAGAATAAACATGAGAAGAAGAAAAGCATTAGAATGAAGAAGCAATACACAAAATACAGCGACTCCTAATAAAGTAACTCACTGTTCCAAAGTACTGCACGGGCCATCTGACGATTCATTCGGCCATCTTGGTCTACCTCTGTAAAAGATTTATATTAAAACATATTTTACAAAGTATTATTGTTTTTCTTTTGTTTTTTATTATTATATGTTAGTGAGGGAATTTCAGACTTTCTGACTAAAATCCACCCGTGTTCCTTCAGTAGACTTTTGCATTTCAAAGCCGCGGCGACTCTTTCCAAGAATCTCGCATACGTCGGCTTCACCCTCAATTTGAATAATCCTTTACAGATTTCAGTATTTCTGGCCGACTATTTGTAAGATCATCTAGGACAGCCCACTTTAATTTTCTAAGATAAATCGATGGACAAACATGTATTAAGTACGTATATTTCGCTAGGCAAAACTAAGGTAAGCGCCAGATGATAGAGGAAGGTAGGCAATAGCGGTCATTGACCCCCTGCATTTATTAACATTATACATTGTTTTATCTGGCGCCTACCATAGAACTAATATTCGATTTTTCGTCAATGATCTTCAAATAATAGCAATGTAGGAGACACATCGACACGGCACGGCCACGAAGGATATGGCGGGACGACCTGGATGTCTTCCGTAAAAATAAAAAAAAAGAAGTAAAAAAAATCTTGATCTTTGGAAAAAATGGAGGGAGGCCTTGGCCCACCAGTGGGACAATACTGGCTAGTAATAAAAAAAAATGAACTTACTATGATCCGAATAAACTTGCTGATGCTTCATCGGTGGCTGATGCAAACGGTGCGCGTAGAGTGCATAAGTCGGGGAGGGGCTTCTGGGTCTTTTGACCCCCCCTTGTATGGGACCACGCACTATCGTCTGCTGTTGTGGGAACAACATGTGGTTTGAGTGCTTATGCTTGAACAAAGGAGAATAAACACGGTAACAAACGGGTGCAACTAGTGGAGTGGTTCTGTGATGGTTGATGGACTAGCTGTGAGGTTATTAGCAGTGGAATTAAGAAGGTAAGAGATGAAGAGTTAGCAGTCAAAAGTGCCAGTGGTCTAGTAAATTGACGGAAAAATATTAATCATAAGAAATTATAATTATACAGGATGTATTTTTCAAGTGGATGGCCAAGAAAAAAGCGAATAAAACTCACAGTAGTCTCAAGTTCGATATGATGAAAACTAAAACTGCATCGTTAGATTTATGAAAAATTGAAATTTGTTGGCAAGAATTGATGTTACTGTTTTTTATTTTATTTTATATATCAGTTTCATATTATTAGTTATTACACCATCTGACAGTATCGTTAAAAAGGATCAAATTCTGGAAAGTAATCACACACGGTAAACTAAGAGAATTCAATTGAATTAAAAAAAAAAATAGTATAATAATAAATCTATAGAGGGAAAGTGCCGTCGATGCTGGTCTAGAAAGATGTGGCGAGATGATCTCGAAGCATACCATGAGGACTGGCGCGGACTGAAGAACTTGGGGGAGGCGACCGCCAAGCAGTGAGAGGAAATTTTTTTTCAGGTAATTTTTTGCCAGAATATTTATGGCATGAGTCCTTCCCTGTATTGTAAGCGATACCATTTGATAGTGTTTTGAAAGACCGTGTTTATTTCGTCACTTGCATGTTTAGTTGTCATCAAAATCAAGCCCGTGACTACTTTGCGTAATTTTCGCTATTGCTCATAGTTTTGGATTTGGCCACCAACACTAACTTGAAACATTCACCATGTATATATACATAGAAAAAAAAAAATTGGCCTATGTTGTTTTTTTTCTGAGTATTTAAAAAGATACAAGCTGATTGTCCAAGTTATGCAAAAACATTTTTAAATTCAACAATGAGATTTCAAAAATCAATGTGCACTCAAATCAATGAAACCCATTTCACTTAGTGCTGTTCACAAGTCATTGTTAATGAAAGAGTTAGAAAAGGATGATGATGAAGAAAATCCATATGTTTAAATAAATTACTTATACCTTGGTCATCATATGAGATGACATCGGTGGGGGACGTCCTTGATTCTGTTGCTGTTCTTGCCCCGTAGACGTTGGCATCGGGAACATGGGTATCTGAATGTTGCTCATAGGTTGCATCTTCATAGATTGCATCTCGCTGGAAAAGTCACTGTGTTGTTTTTTTTGGCGGTCATTAGTTTGTCTACAGAGTGGGTAGTGGTTAGTAAGTTTTGGGTTAGTAGGTTGTTAGTTTTGCATTAAAACCTGTTGTTATGTGCAGGTTTTGTTATGAATATTCTGTTTTTACAGGATTTGTAGAGCACTGGATATGTTGTTTATACTCTTTCTCTTGACATATATTTTTTTTTTTAATTTTTATAAGGTTGGTTTGAAGATTGTTGTTTTTGGTTTAATACTTTTAATCAATATTTAGAAAATCAAACTTTGAATCCTGTGCTTTTAAATAGTCCATGTTTAATAGCCACTTCTCACTCACAAAAAAAAAGAAAATAAATGGCCATAAACAAATAAAAAGCAAATTGAATTCAGAACAGTCATACAGGTTAACCATACTCACTTAGTTTCCTTTTGCTGTTGTCTCTTTCTAATTTCATCTTCATTGAGTACTTTCTTGAGTTGCATGAACAGTTGTTGTTTCTCTTTCTCAAGCTGCTTCAGTTTCTGTTCCAACTGTTCTATTTGTTCTTTTGTTTCCTCTGAAATCATTTATGCAAGCATCAGTTACAAATAAGTAGATAAAATAAGTTTTACACTGGCTTTAATGCACAACCAGGTGAGAAAAAAAAATACATATCTATACATCTATACATATATTTAAAATTGGAGTGTCTGTTTGTAATATTGAAATAACTGCTTTTTACTACATGCATATGAATATATATACAGTACATACACCAAAATAACATTTCTTACAATTTTTGTAGGTCTGTATGTCCGGGCTAATCTCTGAAATGGCTAGACTGATCTTGACTATTTAACATTTCAAATACCATAATTAGAAACACAATAGAAATACAATGAGAGAGTGAATGCCAGTGTTGGCTTAGGGTTTAATGAATTAAAAGAAATATTACCAAGTGTCATCACATCCTGTCTCTCTCTTGCTTCTCTTTCTTTTCGTAGTCTCTCTTCTTCAACCTCTGCTTCATATTCTACAAAAATAAGAAAAAAGAAAGTTTACATCTAACTACAGTTGCCACAACAGATCTTGAGCGGTGCAGAAGTCAAATATTCGGTCTCTTTAGAGGTGCGAAGTGAGACGTTGGGGTGGGGAGTGTCAGTGATTGGCTCGCCTAGCCATCGCGTCATAGACGTCACTGCTTATTCGTTCCCTGTGTTGCTGCAAGTATCTAACAACGAAGACGATTGACTCGCCAACGTATGGAATGCGCAAAACGATCCCCACTCTGACGCCGAGCAACTGTACTACTAAATCCTGCCAGTGGCTTAACCTGCATTGAAGTAGATAATTACGCCATGGAGACCTACCCCTGCGATAAATTATTCTGTGGGCTATACCAGGACATGATCTACCCCTGAGTCAAATTCCATCCAAAGCCGTTCAATCATGTGAACATGAGTAATGAACATATACATACAATGCGCGACGCACAGGACTGGTCATTGTGGCGACGCTTGGGGGAGGGCTGTGTCCAATAGTGGATGTCTTTCGGCTGATATGATGATAATGATGATGACATACATAGAAATTTTTGCCTTTATATTATTATTAGTGTGAGTGTATTATAAAACTAGTGAGTGCAGTGGCTTCGCCTGCTTGAAAACCTTTTTCTATAAAAGGTCACAAGTATATAAACAGTATCTTACGTGCTAGTCTAGCAAATAACTCGCCTTTGCACCAACTACTTTATTTTACTTTCTTTGAAACACACCGTTTGAGCATGAAGGAGTAATTAAACTTTAACCTTAATAGTGTGATACAGCAATTTGTCTTATACACATCCAGAAGTACTCTTCATCCATCATTTTGATAGATGAAGAGTACTTCTGGGTGTGTTTTGTATAATGTTTTACAAGCAAAATTCCAACTTATGAATGATCTCCAATGATAGGGAATAATAAGATAATGAAGTAAGAAAACTTTTGCTTTTAATAGTGCACTTTTACATGAAAAGTCACTACGACAACATAGCTATAACCATTTTTAGATGAGATGTGAATGTGAATGGCAAGTTTTTAGTAATTACCTTCTTTCTTCCTTTGCCTTTCACGTATAATATAGCGCTTTAGGGCGCTCCACATCTTCTGATCTGCTTCATTTTGCTCCTCGACCGAATTTGAAGTTACTGCAGGCATCTTATTACAATTTCAACACAAAACCTCCATGAAATATGACCGATTGCTGAACTTTACTGCTTCTTTACGGCCCTAAATAAAGCACTGGTTCTTAGAGTGTGCAAAATAATGCATATATTTTGGGTTTACAAGGTTCTATTTTCATTTTCTTAATTTCTTGAAAACTTGAACAAATATTTGCGTTCTGTACCTTCTCAATAATTTGACAGATCTCTAGTGTTGCTACTTGCTAGCAAGACGAACGCCATGAGTTCCCTCAAATCTTCCCCCAAAAAATCAGGTTTTGACGAAAAAATCCTCCACAAACGTTTAATATTTTTTTACTGCAACGAATGAAATAGTTAATAGTAAAAGTCATTAACGTCGCCTTAAGTTTTGTACATTTTTTTCTTCAAACACAGAGACACGAAGACCAAAAAGTTATCTTATACTTTTTAGAAGACGATAATGGTGAGTGACGGTAAAAACCTGTTTTTCTTGAGAACCGAGAGACAGTACTGAGACAAGAGCGCGAGCGATGCGTGTGACAGTGAGGCGAATTGACGTGGCAATTTCGAAGAAACTCGAATATCATCATGTATAGCATTGCGCTTCATATTTTTAATCAAACATTATTTTGATAAAAACAAAACAAATTAATTCTGTTCATAAAATCCTCCAATTCCCTCCAAACTCAGATTATTACCTGAAGATGAAACCTGGGGTGATTTTTATTTGGAAATATACCCCCAAAAATTCTGTCCCCCAATTCTCTCCCTATAACTATAAAAAAAAAACTCCCAGATATGGGGGATCCCCCATAATCTGGCATCCCTGCAAACCACGATAAAACAGTCTATGGAAGAGAAATGATACGATAGAATACCGATGCGATATTTTGTCTCTGGTCGATGCAAAGATGAAAACGAAATGTAGCATTCTCAGATTTCTTCTGCGAAACGTATAAACAAGATTTGTACGAAACAAGGATAACCTTACCTACTACAAATTTAAGATTGATACACCTACCTTAAATCTTGAGAAACAAACCACGATTTAAATTGACCACTATTTTTAAAAAGAAATCCTTACAATTAGACCGCCAGGGCCGGCTCTAACCATCTAAGCGCCCCGGGCTGCCCGGCTATTGCAATTAAATATAAGATTAATTGCAGATCGCCCCGCGTCGCGTGGCTCGTAGGGCCGAATCTTGTCTTGCGAACTCTGAATAGAATAGAATAGAATAGAAAAACTTTTATTCGGTACAGACACAGCACAACGGTTACATTTATACACAAACTAAATAAAAGTACAAAGCACGCCGACCGTGCCCGCACCGAAAGGGTGACCACCTCTGCATTTGCTGGACGTAAGACACCCAGCGCAGGTTTTCAGTTGGCGCCGTTTAAGACGAAAGACGCGGTATACCGAGGCTAGGTCTTTTTATCTTTGTTTCTCAACGTCTCCAACGCCTTTGATGTTTTTTTTGAAGGTATTATAGACGTTACCGGAGTGCCTCCCTAATGCAACTCCAGGGAAGGGACCCTGTATTGGCATTAAGGAAGCACTCTGGTATCTCTGGGTGTACCACTCGTGTGGAACATCAGATAAGTACGACTACGTGCTGTGCAGTGAACTGCCCAGCGGCATCAGCGTGTTATCTTACGCTGATGACACACTGGTCCTGGCGCATGGGTAGTCACTCTAGACGGCAGCGCCGAACTAGCAACAGGTTTGCAACAGTCATGGAAAGCAACCGGAAGTTGAGACTTGGATTTGTTAGCCACTTGTACAAATCCGAAGCACGTACGTTGGCACCTGGTTCCTAAATAACGGTAGAATAGTAGGGGTGTCGGCGTCAGGTCGACTACAAACTATTATACTAGGGCTAATCCTTATAGTCCGTAAAATTACGAGATCTTCTCCAACGTCTGGCTCCCTGACTAACTGAAGCGGACCGGGGTTCCCTCAAGCGGTTCCAGCTTAATCTAAAGGATCTAGAAGCTACGAATGGTGTAGTTACTAGACGGTCTTCCGTGAAACAGCGAGCGTCCTTTCCGTCTTCCACCGTGGGATTTGGAGACAACAGTCCTTGCACACATCCACGGCGTGTGCATGCAGATACATACAACAATCGCGGTGGTGTGTTTTTTCACCGCATTGATCACAGAGACATCATTAAATAGTTGCTTTTTCGCTGACATGATGAAGTCAATCTCATTTTTTGTTACACCATCAGGGCTTTGCCAGGTCCACTTCCTGTGCTCACGCTTTTTGAAGAAAGAGGTCATCATGTAGAGGCCCTCCTTCTCCATAAAACTATTAGGAAAAGTCTGATACACCCTTTCGTTCTACCGTAGAGCTGCAGAACTCATTAGAGGATTTCCCATCATAAAAAATAAAACAAAGAAGGTGTTGTTAAGTTAGCGCGTAGGGCGCCCTGTAACCTTCCCCCCCCCCCCCCCAAGCCTGCGATAGCAGAAATATCGATAAAAGGCTGTCTCAAAATTGCAAGTGATCAAAATGTGGGGTTCGTAATGAGGGTTCTAAAGCAAACAAAACCCTTTTTGCCATGCAACATATCTGCCTGCAGCCCTGCAGCGCTAGGACAATAACTGTGAGTTGCAGCTTTCAGTATGTTAATGGTACTCTGTGGTTGCAGCCAGCAGGACGCTACCAAAGAGCATGTAAAGTAGACGCTACAAGCAACGCTAGTCTGTCTAATAGGTCAAACGACTTGGTTAATTATATTACAGTAAAATGAAATCTGATTTGGTCAACACTGGTTCACTTATCAAGGTTGATTAGTTGAAAGTATTAGGTTCTTTAACCTAATAAAAAGTATCGAATATAAGTATTTTTTAAATGATATGATGAATATTCAAAAAATCCCAAGTCGTTTGACTTTTTAGACAGACCGTCGACGAGGAAATGTTAAATTGCTTCATCATTAAAAATAATTAAGATTAATATCTTTATAGTAAATTTATAAGAAATATTAACTTAAAAGTACTAGACGACTTTTTGGCTGTCAGTGTCAATGTCAACGTCACCATCATCACTACTCCCCCGTGCTTCCCCTTCGCCGTCTTTGATTTGATCTAATGTCGGGCGCTGTTTCTGTTATGCCGATAACACTAAAACGAGTAAAATAATTGTATGTAAAACTATGCGACTTTTGTAAATAACTTGTTTCTAACATAAAAGTTATCTTGTGACACTAATTAATCCCAAGAAATCACGTAAAATGGACGGACCATCGGGCCCTAAGAAGAAAATGAAAACGGTAAGCGTAATTTAATATTTTATTGACTATGTTTCGCTATTAGTATGTTGTATGACTATGCTGTTTAACATACTTTCAAATCTGAGAATGTTGAATCAATTTTCGTTATTGGTGTTATTTGAGTTTTGCGTTTTTTTTTATCATGAAGAAATTTTGAATAAGACGAGATGTTTACTTATAAGGGCATATCGGAAAGGAACATGGTTAACCGGTTCTCGGTTTTTTCCGTACCGGATATTATAATAGAAATCTTATATACAATAATTAGGTCATCGGCCACTTCTTCCTAGGTCAATCTACATAGATATAAAAAGGACTCTGTGGGTCGACCACAGAGTACTTTTTTTTCTCGACGGCGTCGGCCTTCCTCAGATACCCACCTAATGGAGACTTGCCTAACGGTCAGAATGCATGTGGCCGATGTGACCCGAATCCGGGCTGATTCGAAGTCGCTGGAACAAAGAATATATGGTGGAAGAAGTTGTTGAGGCTTTTGCCCAGTTGTAAGAAAGTATAGGCAAATTTAAAAAAAAAATCAAAAGGTTTAATTTAGGTTGTATATTTGGAAGAAATTTTCAATGACATGTAGATGCTTTACTAAGTTACCAAAGTACTATCAGAAAGAAAAACTGTTAACCGGAGATTATTCTCAGTATTAGAGAATGTTGTGATGAGAATCATCTAAACAATGGTTCAAAACATCTTGATTCACACTATAGACATAACATACTGATTAGATTGAAGTTTTTATTCAACTCCTATTGTTGTTGTTGTCATAAATGTTGTTGTTGCTGTTGATGTTACGAAGTAGTCCAAATATAATTTTTATCACAGTAATAAGACCTTTCAAATACCATATTACAGAAACAATAGAAAGACAATGAGAGAGTGAACGCTGGTGTTCGCTTGGGGTTTAATGAATTGAAACACCTTCAAACAACAATGTGGTAATGAGAATTAATCACTTCTCTGTAAACTATTTTATTTATGGACTAGCTTTTTTCCATATATTTTCTCATATGGCATAGGAACTAAGAGCCATGCTTTTTTGACACAACTGTGTGACGTAGCATAAGCATAATTGGCAGGGTAATGTTTCTATCTGCCTTTAAATAGATATGTATGTATTACCTATGTATTTATGTTCCTTTGTGGCCATGTACAGATGCAACACATAGGCCGATTTTAATGATTCTTATATGTACTACTATTCCTGCTAGATGTTATTGTACCCAAAAAATTCATTAGAAAAAAAAATTGATAATCCAACTGCAGTGTCACCTACCAGGTTTAATCCTATTTTCAAACCATTCAGGGACCCATACAGACACACAACATTTCATCATAAAGAAAGAAAAAACATATGAAATACATATATAAACATATAAAAAAAAAATGAACCTAATTCTTCCTGCCTTTAAAATCCAATTACTAACCAGAAAAAATTAAATAGATCTGAATAAGTTACTTTTGAAGCAATCATGTGCAGTTGATGGCATTTTTTTTAGTTTAGTCACTATATTGATGCAACACAACAACAAACATTCCCATAAAATATTTTTTCAGGATAAGGAGTAACTTACCTGCATTTAGTGACATTGTAGCTTTCATAAGATAAGATCAATACTTCCTGAGATTACCACCTACAAACACACAATTAATTCATTAAACCCCTAGCTAATGCCTGCATTCACTCTCTCATTGTCTTCTTATTATGTTTCTGATTAATTACAGTATTCGAAAGTTTAAATCTCTTAACAGCAGTAGTAAGGATTCAGGGAAAGCGGAAGTAAAAATTAACGAGGATACTATTTAAATATTTTGATTTTCCTTTATCACATACTAGCTTTTGCCCGCGGCTTCGCCCGCGTGACATTACGTACTTAAGGAATCGGGATAAAAGGTAGCCTATGTTCTTTTCCATTTCAAAGGCTATATGCATGCCAAATTTCATCCAAATCCGTTCAGCCATTTTTGCGTGATTGAGTAACAAACATCCAAACATCCACATTATAATATCCTTTATCATATTTTTATCCCATGTGACATGAATACATTATACTTCTTGGCTAATCCATCAGATGTAAAATTAACTCTGTCTGTTACGTTTTAATGCTTGAACCGATTTAGATAAATTTGTTACAGATTAAGCTTGAACAGGCTAGTTGCCGTAAAAAATGTAATTAGTCCGATCTTTTAAATTATTCAAAAATAAGGGACACGTATTTTTTATTTGTCAATTAAATCAAAAATGACAAAGATATAGCCCATTAAAGTTACGTGTAACGTCACGCCGTGCTGCGTTTTTTCACACGGGGTAACGTCACACGTAACTTTAATGGGCTATATCTTTGTTATTTTTTGTTTAATCGAAAAAATAAAAAAATACGTGTCCAATATTTTTTTATAATTTAAAGTACGGACTAAATAAAATGTAATTATTTTGACCCAGGAAACTACCCGTTTTTATTTCAATTCGACTTCGCTTTCGCAATAACCGCCATTCACATACTACTGCCATTGCCTTTTGTCCCAGCAACTGGGCCACAGATTTAACATGTTAATTGTTTTTCAATCAGAGACAGTTTATAAACAGTAAGGATGGCCCACATAACATGCCGCGTAACATGCGGGAGGGGTCCGACTAATAGAGACATTTTGCAAGCAGCTCAATGGCGAACTCTTGGGCAGTAGCGGTAATACTGCATTAATCACGCTGTCTACAATTGGTGTGTGGAAGTTATTTATAAGGGATGCAGCAATTCGGAAATCGACAAACATGTGTGGCAGAGTTAACCCAAACTCAGAATGGACAAACAATTCAACAACGCTGTCATAGTAAATGTTGTTCCAGTTAAAAAGACCTATCCAACGATATATATGTCATTGCTATTGGAGGGGTATACCAGCTTCAATACAGTTTTGCTCATTGTCTTTTGAGTTGTATTACGAGTAATATATGTCGGACTGGTCGCTATCCACAACTCCACGTCTAAAGCGCGTATTTTGACAAATTTGTCATTAGAACCACCCCAGCTCCTCAAAGAAGGCCAGCAGTGTCTTGTTGTCACTTTCCATATCGCGGATACCGGTACCTAGGTGCTCGAAATACTTTGCCCTGTATCCTGCGATCACTGGCAGCTTAGGAGCAGATGAGCTGCTGTCTTATCACCCTCCAGACAGTCTCTGCAGAGTGGGCTGTTTAACTGCTATGACAGAAAGGTGCATATTGAAAGTTCCCGTGGCCATTAATCGCCGCTCCTTTGCGCAACTCAGGTTTAGTCAGTCGCAGGATCTGTTTCGCAAAGCGGCCATCAATAGAGGGTAGTGCCTCCTTGGTCTGCCTGCATTCACTATGGTCTTGTGTTTAAATTATCTGGTTTAATTACTGCATCGGGCAGAATTATAACTCTATTGCTCTTGACCTATATACGACCCAACTAGTGGTGGCTCCAGTATATCACATGGTTTAATTTATGCGGTTTATCACTTACCTAACATTCATTCACCTCAACATGTACAATGTACATACTATCAGCAACTGATAAGCGTTAACAGCACAGTTGTGAACGGTGGTGTGATATGCAATGTTCTTGGTAGTTTATGGGTTATTTTTATTTATTCCAATGTTTAAGCAAGTTCTTATGACATTCTTCCTCAAAATACACGATTTTTCAGCCAATATAGACATAAGCAATCTACTTTTGCATATGCACAAGCAAATTTGAGTCATTGTGGTTAACTGCTTATAGGGAGCCAACTTTGGACAGTGTTCCAATCGACTACATCTTCGGAGCCCTTTTTCTCGTTTGGGATACATAACGGACATAAGCTATCTGCTTCTGCACATTGGGGCTAAGCTAACTGCATTTGGGGAGCCAAGCTTTGGCAGTGCTACAAATGACTACATCTTCGGGCCCATTTTTTTCGGGATACCTAATGTAAGAGATCCCTGTGTAATTGGTAAGGTGATGTGATCTGTCAACCTTCTAATTTTTTAATAATAATACATTTCGCTCCATGGTCTTACGCGGATGGCTTCTCACGATCTCATTTTCTCTCACGGTAACCGCGCACTGAGTCACCGAATTGGTTGTCTGTTGTTTTCATCGTCAGCTGATGAGTTAGGCCTTCTCCTAAATCGCTCCGTGCCCTCTTTAATATCTAGACTATTAAATTCGCACTGAAGGCCTTTACAGTCCTCTTGTCTGGCATTTGCCCCTGCTTTAGTTTCGGTTAGTGTACAATATGCTGCCTAAAGCCGGGTACTCACTTACGTGCCGTAACTGTAACCGTTGCGGATACAGTAACATAGTTCACGTGTAGACGTTTCCTCGTTGTAGTTACAGAGATCACTGCGAGCTCCTTTGTGTTCGCGGAAAAAACCGACAAGTTTCGGCTCGCTGCGACTGGCTCGCGTCGAACCACAATGGGCTAGCGAACTACGAACTCACTTATAAAAGGTTACTGTATCTGCAACGGTTACAGTTACGGCTCGTAGGTGAACCGGTTTTGACCTCAAACTTCTGTCTCACGAACGAGTCAAAAAACAATAAGGAAAAATGACGAAAAACTCTTGTTATCCTAATCTGTTAATAACGTAATGGAGTGAGTCATTATTTTATCGTTTGATCAAAAAGTTTGCAGCTACGCCTTTATGAACGCTATTTCTAAAAATTTCAGCGTCTAACTGCATAAGTCTGAATCATCTTTTTAAGGTTCCGTACCTCAAAAGGAAAAAACGAAACACTTATAGGATCACTTTGTTGTCCGTCTGTATGTCTATCAATACCCTTTATCTGTGGAGTTGTGAAAACCATATATTCGGGTCTGAGGTCACTTGAAGCTGTGAAAAAATCAAACTTCTGGGTTAGTGAAAATAAAAAGATACGGCCGTTTATGTCGTACAAAACGTATATTTTGACACTTTTAAGGGAATCAAAATTCATAGGGTATTTCCCGTTGACCTAGATTTCTAAAAGTTAGCATGAAGCACGATTACATAGCACAAGTAATAAGTATAGGAAAAAATCTGAAAGCAGTAAAGTAGTAAAAATTAACTTTTTTTGCGATCCGGAAAAATCTTCGTAACTCAGTTCGGGAATTGAACCATTTGCATAAGTAAGTTTGTACGGAACCCTTAGTATGCGAATCCTACTCGCACTTGCCCAGTATTTTTTTCTTTCTACAAGTCTGTAACAAAGAGACTTTCGGCGTCTGTCTGCTTGATCCACGAAACTTATTTTGATGCGGTTCTCACTAAAAGAAAGAGCAATAAACGATATTATTCGTACCCCGTGCGAATTCGGGGTGGGTCAATAGTTTCTTTTTTTTGAGGTGTGTAGTCATCTAATGAATTCTCCCACGGGCCTCTAATTGGATATGTGTTACTATTGTTTTCGTTTCACCATGAGTCCCTAACCTTTTTTATATTTGATTAAAAAAATTATCAAACACTCGATTTGGGTGGAGGGAGAGGGATTATCAGACTTTTACCACAGATTTTTAAATAGTTATGCTTTTACTGACTAAAACTCACTAATAATAATAAAATGTAATATTCCACAACTATCACGCCACGTCGCGCGTCGTCTAGTCCCAAGCTAAGCAGAACTTATGTTATGAGTAGTAGACGACTGATAAAAATACTTATATTTCTAAATACAAGTAACATATCTATATATATATATATATAAATGAATCCCTATTTCTTTGGTCACGCCATCACGCGTGAACGGCTGGACCGATATCGTTAAATTTTTTTTTGTTGTGTTCGTTATTGTGAGGAGAAGGTTCTTATGGAAAAAGAAATAAAATTAGGGTAGTGTAGGGTAGAGTAAAGTAGAGTAGGGTACAGTTAGCTTAGCTAAAAGGTATCACAGCATAACTATTAGCAGTACAGAGAGCTTAGCTAAAACGTATCACAGCATAACTATTAGGCGGTACGAAGTTCGCTGGGTTAGCTAGTTATAAATAAATTACACCCAGATACAGAACAAAATATGATCTATGTCCCTTCAATTGCCCTTTGCGAGGGCCACGGTAACTCTTTTGAACAATCTCCAACCCTAGTAGGATGAGTCACTAAGCTGACCATAGAAAATGTTTATGCTAGTAAACGGAAGAGATTGGTTCTATAGTAATACTACTGTGACCTGTAATGACGTAGCATATCTGGAGATTGTCGTGTCCGCGAACTTATCCACCATGTTTTCTAATTCTGTGGTTAACCACAGACCGCAAATTAAAGTGGTATTGGCTTTGCGGTGTTTGCCAAGTCAATAGAGTTGACGTGAGCCCAAATTACTAAATGCTCCTTGTTTTTGCGAGTAAGGGAGATATTGGTTAGGCTCGACGCGGCACCGGAGATGATTATGTGATGGACAAGAAGTATGTGAATACTAAAATAATTATATTTGTAGTAATACAACATTATTTTTAACACGCTTATATTAGCTTCACCTGTATGTTTGTAATCAACGCCTTTGAGGTCGATTTTGACCTATTTTGGGCGATCAGATTTTCTTTAAACTTTGCACACCCATCAAAGACCGGTGACAATACAATAATCCGTTTTTTTTTTAGTGACAAATAAAAATATAGTTTAAAAAAACTAAAAAAAACACGCTTTGTGGGGCGCTTTGTGTGTCCCACGCTTTTTTCACAATGATATTAATATTTTTCGTTCATTTATTTTACACTTTTTAGTTTGAACCCCAATATAGTATGTTCAGCATCAGTATCAAATTGGATTCCAATAGTTTTTACACCACGCAATATTTTTTCCTAAAAATAATTAAAACGATCACAAGTTGTACACCACCGAAACGAAGTACCACACAGGTGACAGCAGGACATAGGAGCTAACAAACAGTTGGTTGTAAGTGCAAAACAACCCCTCAGTCGCCTGGATTGCGCGGTGACATGTATTTTTATATATATTTGTGATTTTTCATGATACAGTTATGAAATTTTGTACATATATTCTTTACATAAAAAATACCAGAAACGTGTTTCGGGTTTCACTATACTAAAACTTAAGGTTGTATTGTATGGAAATGACAAAAAGAAAAAATACAAATCATTGCTTGTGCCAGTACTACTCGTGAAGAATCCGGAAAAAATCAAAGGCTTAGAATTTTCTTTGATTCTATTTAACAATAGCCTTTAACCGATAAATTCATTTTTTGTAATATGTATTATGATACCATTGTTTTGGGCTGAATGTTTTCTTACCGTTATATACGTTCAGTTAAATTCATTAAATAACATGACCTATTTCTTACATTAAAGACCGATCGTCGAAGGACTCCGACCTTACTTGGCTCTGGGCTCCAGAATAACATCGCCTTTTTATTCTATTTAATTTTCAGCCTGCAAACTTGAACAGAGCGACGTAAAGTTGGCAACTGAGTGAATAAAAAATCTTGAAATGCACGATTAAATACTCCCCTAAAGTGACAGGCTTGACCAGTAATGCGAAAAATAGGTAGTAACTATACAAAAGCAAAAAAGTAGTATTTTCCGGATATATACAACAATCATTTTCTAACAAGGCTAAAATGCAGTGCAACTGTATTGTCGTTCAATAAACTACTAGGTACCATTATTTACTAGCAATTTAAAATACAGTATCATTCAGCGAGCGCGCCAGTGTTGTGTTCGCCGGCGAGAGCGACGTGTGTGCTACTGCGTCCGTTCACTAACCGGATTTTTTCGTTACGATTTACCCGGTCCAGTTTGGCGGGAGTTTTGACAGTTGTTTTTTTTTAATTGCAAAAATGAGCTTGGAGCAAAGGAACAAGAAGGTGACGGACGTCTTCGAAAAATATAAAATTTCGGAATGGGGCAACGGTCCTTTAAGAACGGTTAGTGATTTGGTTTTTTATCTGAAACAATAATATTTACCTTTTGAAATATTGCTAAATTTAAAGTAAGAATGCGTTATATAAACATGAATTTAATATTTTTTTTAGCCATGAGTTTTTGTCATTAATGCTGATTAAAAACGATATTGATTTGTTGTTTATATTGCTCAAATATGTTAGACTGATTAGGTACAACACGTACCTAATCACTGAATGAAATTGATAAATACATATATTGATTTAAAAATGCCACAAATTAATTGAATCTCATAACGGGTCTGTACATACATACATAATAAATACTTTTCCGCATTGGTAGATACACACTTACGAGCACATCATGTGGATAAAATGCTTTCTCTGTTTACGTTATTAAATTAAAACTTTATAAGTACCTATCAGCTTTCTATCCGGTCTTAATATTGTTATTCTACTTTCGCCTACTAAACTAACAAATAAAAGTATATTTTTAAAATATAGGCCTTATTAAAAAATATATAAAAACTGATTAGCAACAGATTCTTAATGCAAATTTTTATAGCTATTGTGTATTCCGAATTAGGTACCTAATCAGTATTATATTTGTTGGTATAGTTGTCCTTATAATGTTCCCACTGTTGGGACTCAAGCCTCCTCTGTAGGAGAGGGAATGGCCGTAATCCACCACGCGGGCCCAGTGCGGGATTTTTTTAGTTTTAGGACATGCCGGTTTCCTCACGATGTTTTCCTTCACCTTTTGAAATAAATTACACAAAGTAATGCGCTTGGCTGGGTTTGAACCCGCGATCTATAAATCGTAAGTCGGGGCCATTACCACTCGGCCACCACTCTCTTATTATTATTGGTTATCATTTTTCATAAATAGGTACCTATCTAACATAAAATTGTGCAGTTACTTTCACTGGGTTCGAGTTCAAACAAGGGATGACTATGTTTTGGATCTGGATACAGATTTAGAAATAATATTAAACCGATTTTGGATATGGTTACAAATATGAAATTATTGCGGATGGTCCGCTAGCTTCGGATAATTTCGATTACGGATATTATGGAATTTTAAAATTATAAAAGTAAAATGCAAATAGCAAGATTATACTTTTATTTCTAGTCTAGATTAGGAACAAAATCAACAGTCGGATGGAATTATGAAAAAACCCGTCTATTTTAAAAATCTTAAATATGCTTTGTCCTATTGTCCTGTTCTGTTATGTTTCAAATGAAAATTAAATTCTTTGCGAATCAAAATATCGTTTAATAGGGCAGTGTCCAAGGTCAAAATATTTACATTTTATTTAGTTGGTATTTTAGATTATAAAAAATATTGGACACGTATTTTTTCATTTTTCGATTAAACAAAAAATAACAAAGAATCCCCATTAAAATTAACATTTAACAATTAACATTAAAACACGTAACTTTAATGGGCTACATCATTGTCATTTCTGGCTTAATTAAAAAAAAAATACGTGTCCCTTATTATAATCTAAAAGACGAACTAATTACATTTTTTACGGCAACTAGCCTATTGTAACTATACATTGAAAAAATCTTTCACATAAACTTTTGTTTTTAAAAGGAATAATATTAAAGTGTATCGAACGTTGATTTAATTTGATGCTTGCTTGAATGTCATTTTCATTAATTAATGTGAATATATATATATTTTTTTTAATTCAATTTATAATACATTCTATTGGAAAATAATAATTATGTTTTACTTTAATAATAATCAATCTTTGTTAAGTATTATATGGTTCAAAACACGGAATTCACAACCTAGCTCGATCATATTTTTGTTTTTGTACGGTTACTTTTCTAAAAAATATTATATTGTACGGTTAGTTTAATTTTTATATCACATGTTTACGTTATTGTATAACATAATAAACATAACGTAACTTGTATAATATAACATAACGGCTGACAGTAGTCCGCTGGGTGGCACTGAGGAGGTAGTAAAATCTACGACGATATTAGTAGCGCGCTGTGTCCAGTGTTCGCGAAAATTGATCAGAATGTCTGAATATTAATTCAGTTAGTACCACAAAACACAATTATACAAGGTTAACTGCGGCTAAAAGTGAACCAATTAATTTTAATTATTTGTATTCTATGTGTTTTTAGGGTTCCGTAGCCAAATGGCAAAAAACGGAACCCTTATAGATTCGTCATGTCTGTCTGTCTGTCTGTCTGTCTGTCTGTCTGTCTGTCTGTCTGTCTGTCTGTCTGTCTGTCTGTCTGTCTGTCCGTCCGTCCGTATGTCACAGCCACTTTTTTCCGAAACTATAAGAGCTATACTGTTGAAACTTTGTAAGTAGATGTATTCTGTGAACCACATTAAGATTTTCACACAAAAATAGAAAAAAAGCAATAAATTTTAGGGGTCCCCATACATAGAACTGAAACTCAAAATTTTTTTTTTCATCAAACCCGTGCGTGTGGGGTATCTATGGATAGGTCTTCAAAAATGATACTGAGGTTTCTAATTTCATTTTTTTCTAAACTGAATAGTTTGCGCGAGAGACACTTCTAAAGTGGTAAAATGTGTGTCCCCCCCCCTCTAACTTCCAAGATAAGAGAATGATAAAACTAAAAAAAATATATGATGTACATTACTATAAAAACTACCAACGAAAATTGGTTTGAACGAAATCCAGTAAGTAGTTTTTTTTTAATGCGTCATAAACCGAAAAAAATACACTATTATTAAAACATCGATCAAAGTTACAACACATTACAAGAACTTTTATATTATGTTACTTGCTGCTACGGAACCCTTCATGGGCGAGTCCGACTCGCACTTGGCCGGTTTTTGATGATTTGGAATTGGTAGAGTGAAAGCGTACTTCGATGACTGCCATTGGAACTCCTTGTCAACAAGAGCTAGCTGTTCTAAGTTTGGACTCGTTTTGTTAGATGTCGTAAATGCTTAGGTACCTGTGAACACGATGGAGTAACATGATGTGTACTCCGGTGATTGTTACTGTGACTGATAGGATAGACGGACTGGGGTCCCGGACCTTTGGAAGGCTTACGAGGAGTCGAAACCAACTCGTAGAGGCCTCTTTGACGCTTTTAATGGAACGTGGTATCGACCGGCAATTATCCTTGTAAGCACTGTGCTAGTGCATCCAAAGACAACCCCCGGTTGGTGGGAAACTATTGCAACATAATTATGGAAAACAAAAACAATTAGGCTATGGTTTTAGGATTCATAAATGGACTGGTTACCAGGAAACATGTCAAGACTATGGCCTCTGCCTGAGCAATATTTTTAATGTCCATCGATAAAAAGGAATTAACTAAATTATTTTTATTGTTATTTATTTTGTAATAAAATAATATACAACGTGTAACGTTAAATGCGCAAAACCTGAAAATAGTTTGATCAGAATAAAAAGCAGAATCAATTGAACCACTTTTTAATATAGGTTACATTAAAAAAAAAAATCTTTTATTCATAATGTTGCCCTGAGTTTATTAATAGGTCAAGCCATCACGTGCGCAAACCCGCCCAAATAGGTAAGCAAACACAAATGATTGTAGTCCAATCAATTTTACTCATACGCGGGATAATAAAAGTTCTTATTTCAATACGGTTACGAATTTTAAACAAATTAAAACTGCACATAAAACCTTTAATTTTTTTTCTCACAGAATTAGGTCAATTGAATTAAAAATAATTTGGTGTGTCTGATGTTTTGCGCATTTAATGTTACATGTTGTACATGTATTTATAATTTCAAATAAAAAATGATTATAATCTGGTACATTTCCATCGTCGCGGTCGTCCACATCATCGCTTATCATCAGGTGAGATGGTGGTCAAGCGCGAGCCTAATAATAAAAAAAAATGCGTGAATGCACTTACGCACAAAAAACCACTTGCGCCAGGGTTTTTACGTGCGAAAGTGGCGCGACAGACACTGGTGCGAAAGACACTTGTTTGTATTCTCACGAGGCCAATTATGGTAGTCAACCGAAATTTAAAATCTAAGATGGCGTTTACCATAATAATTAATTTGCGTGACTTTCGGGGAACGAATATCTAATTCAAAATCCAGATTGATGATGAAGAAAATTTCTTAATCATTTTTCAACGTTGTCCTTTTCGTCGTCATGCTTATCATGGTTTTAGTGAACGGTAATAACAAATTCACCGTTTTTTTTTTATTGCATAATGTATATAATTTTTCTAACTTGTGAATGCTAGCAATAATTTAAAAAGTTAAGGTGATTGCTACGGGTTGTTCGTGGCCATTTTCCCGTTAGATGGCGCTGAAGTCAACATTTTCAGTTTTATTTAGTTTTGAGCGTAATTGGAACAATATTATGTCACAGAAATAGTAGTGCACCAATCGGACATTCCACTTCACCGAAATTCGTCAAATTAAAGCCTCAAAACCCATTGGATTCGTCAAATTTCTAAATGTTATTATCCAACTCTGCTTATAGTATCGTTTACACACACATAGACATGAGCGACTACTTTAAAATCAAAAGCATTCAGCAAAATTAACCACTAGATGGCGTAAATTTAAGTTATTAGGCTGGACTCTAGTAGAAATTAAAATTGTCTGGGGGGTAAGTTTATTCTAACGCCACCCGTTACAATTATATTATGAAATAAAAGGAATTATGATTATATAATAAAAGGTGGTATTTCTGGTGTTAACTATTTAATTGATTTATTATTTTAGGAATCAAATGAATGTCAAGAATGCAATATAAGATAGTTTTATTATATTATGTACCTTATACATTATTTAAATAAAAAAAGCATATGTACTAACTAACAATAATTACAAGATACTTATAGTGACAATTATGTCTTGCTTGATACACAACTGTTTACTAAAAAACAATCTTTTTCAAAATATTTAGTCCCAATCTAAGTTTGAAGTAATTCAAGGTATATTTATTTACAACAATTCCACACCAATACAAGACAAGCGCAAGAAATTATAAATCATAACAAGACAACAAATTTAAAACACAAATTAGAATGAGAGATTGCAACCAGGAAGGTAGAAAATATTTGATAGTATCTGAGCATCCATAATCACATATAACTAACAAATGGTTATACATATCTGTATTGTTATGATTGTAAAGGAAATAAAAAAAGCAAGAGTTCTTTTTTGGTTTTTCATAAACCTGAAAAAAGGGTCAATGTATTCATCACATTACGAACATTATGTTCATCACAATGAGCACACCATTTCAGGTTTCTGGTAACCAAATATGATTGCAAACATTGATAATGTAGATTCTAAACAAACTACTATAAAAGTACAATTGAAACAAAAATCATTTGATGTGTTGTTTTCACTTTTCCTTTTCTTTCTTTTCTGATGTTCTTGATTTTCTTGTCCAGAAACCACCGCTACACAGCTGCTGCGAAAGAAAATAACTATATTTAGTGTGTAACTTTTGATGTGGATGTTGAAAAACAATTTCCTACAAGAAAAAATGGAAAATATGAAGTAAATCTTCTTAGTCGTACACTCTTGACAGAGTGACCGTGGTCATGTCTCAGTCGAGTCCCGCACCACCGCCTGTCTCGCGATCTCTGTGTTTGGCGGCTTTGGAGCCTTCATTTACGCTGTAGTGTGTCATGAAGTAAATAGAAAAGTAATAATTTAGTGTACCTTTCATATCCATACATTTCGCATTTTTTTTTGGAAATGTGTTCCTGGGCTCTGGTGTGGTGTGCTTTTTCCATGCAGTCTCATGCCATTTGTGTCCAGTAGCAAGCGATAGCCCTGAAAACAAAATATAATTTTACCAGAAAATAAAAAATATGTAGAAATTATATGTTATGTACAATATAAATATAAAGAAACAGTTCTGATACATTTATTTTTGGTTCCAATCTACTAGAAAATTAAATGTTTGTACTGTTTACCTGCCACATGAACACGTCGCTGATATGATCCCCCTTTACCTAAACTAATTTGTTTTCCGCAGGTGAATTTATTTATTATGCTCAAAGTTTTCTGCCACATTTGTTGTCTCATTCGACAAACGACCTGCCTTCAATACAATTTTTCATTGGCGGCATAAATCAGAGCCCACACTGGAGCATTTTTAGATCTTCTACGAGGTTTTCTTCCTCCTTTTCACTTCCATTGACATTGCAGTAGTAGTCCTTGCAGTTTCCATGTACATGAAGTGGGCCATTTCTCAAATCTGCAGCCATAACAGTTATCACTGCTATACATTATGATTTTCTATGCCACTAAGGTAAGTTTCATTACTTTTGGTTTCAAAATCTTTCTCCCACAAAGTGGAAGCCTAGTGTTGGCCAAAATCTGAAAGTGTACAATTATAAATATAGAATATGATTCCATAATTTTGTGTTCACAAACATGTAAATTCACATACACAAGACATACAAAAATTTGTTCCTTGGGGGTTTGAACCTGCGATATGCAGCGCAGCAGTCAATAGCTCAACCACTCAAATTCAACATTGCATAATTGTTGGTTGGTTATACCTACATTGTTTTGACAATAAATACAATTTGTGTTTAGTAATAATTTATCTTACCATGCCAGATGATGAATCAAAGTTATTCCCGTATGATCTCTTCAACCATCCTCCATCCACATATACAGTAATAAATGGAACACCGTCTGAAGACACATGACCTTTTTAATTATTCTTTCTTGTTCACCAGCTTAATTTCCTCTGTCAAATGTTCTAACCAAACATTGCCTAACTTTTTTTCAACACACTGAAATTTATTAGGTGACATTGTTGGAATATCCATCAGACTTGTTATATGAGCAAATGCAGTATTTACTTTGTCTTTGCTCTCTGTGCAGTGTTCCCACGATTTTCCACACATACTGCACTTCGAAATCCATCACGTCTTTCACTGACAAATTCAATTTGTGAAGATTCACAGATATTTCGGTGTCTTTCCATATGGAAGGCCCACTCAATAACATGTCTAAGGTCCATGTAGTCGTTTCTATGCACTTTTCGATTGTTTAGACGATTTACGGACGCCTGAATATCGGTTTGATACGCTAGTTTTTCGTAGCCAACACACACACATAGCTTCTAGACGTAAACCGAATCTGAAATACACAAAATCAAATGATATACAAGACAATAGTTACTTTTATAAACTCGGAATTCGAATAAAATTGAATGTAATCATAAAACAACCAGATCAAATCGCTTCGAAATGCAGTTGCAGTTGAATGCAATGCAAGTCCATATATTCATAGATATAGATAATACAGAATATTACAAACTGAGACGTTCCAAATTACGGTCGAGATTACATTAGCATTTTTAGAAAAATATAGCTGTAAGATTTTACTTACCTAAATAATTTTGATATCATATTGATTGACAATCAAAAAAATAATATCTATTCAACAAATCCCTGACGATTATTCTGCAGGGATTAATCTAAATATAAGAGAATTTCATAAATAATAAATCATTATTACATAATTATACATTCTGATGTAAAAGTAACGGAATGTACGCAACCATTCAAAAGAAACGAGATTGCAGTAAACTAATGTTTGTTTGTTCGTCTAATATTAATTGTCCATCGATAACTATTTGTATTACTAATGTGAAAAAGTAATATGACAGGAAATACAATATATATATATATGTATAGCGACTTAAAAATTTTGTTTACAAATGATACATAATAATATTATTATTTAGTAAATAAAATTTTGTTTACTTGATATTATTATAACTGAACAATATCAATCGGTAATTTCTATCTATTATGAGAAGATTTTAGTTTGTAATAGCCAGCTAAACTCACGGGCCATCTTGCTAACACCACCGAAAGACTACTTTTATTTTGAAATAAAATTGCTAAGCAATCTATACTACAATACCTTGCAATTATTATATTAAATTGTAATGAAATACATACAAGAAAATAATATTATTTCAAATCAATGAAAATGCATACAATTTAAAATATACAAGCAATTCCGCGCGTAAAACCTATCACTGCATTAGCTAGCCTAGTTTCAAAAATCATGTCAATCGAATGATCAAATTGAAATAAGTCTGGCAACGCGTTTTCTTAGAAATTCCGACGTAACATCTAAGGTCAAAGGGTCACGTTGAGAAGATCGGCAACGTCGCGCGTCGCGTTTTACGTATGTTGAATATAACACGTTGCCAGGAACAATAATCATAACTAATGCTAAAAAATTTTTGATAACAATAATGTTTTATGTTTTCGTCTAGGATAGTTAGTTTTACGTTTTTATAATGTTTTTTTTTTAATGAAATCCATTATTATAAATTTAGTAATGATTTTTGAAATTTATATTATCGGTTGCACGCCATCTAGCGTTAAATATTATAACCTATCGCAGTCATGGCCGTTTGTTTGGTTGTCACATCGCACTCACACTAGTAAACACAATGTCAAATTTTGCCCGGTTTTCATGACTGTTTTTCTCAATATATAACGCAAATTATTTACCAAAAAAGTCGAACGCGCCACCGTTATAATGTAGAAAAGTGATAAAGTGATTCGTTTTGAGAAAAAAGTGTCTATGTACGGAGTATCGTCAAACGATTAAATGTATGAACAGGCCAGCGGAACAATCACCTTAAGATCAGTCTCCTTAGATCGTTTTCCTGTAGCTGTCACATTAAAAAATTATAAAACTCCTAAAAGTTCTACTGTGATTCTGTGAAACAAAACACATTCCACACACTAAAATAGTTGAATCAGTGCACAGAAAAGGTGAAAAAGGTTAGAAAGGACATACTTTCCGATTTGTACTACGAGTGTCGCCGCTTGCCTCACACCCATTAACTCCACTACAGGCAATAAACCAATACGAATGCGCATTACGCAACTAATAGACTACGCACACTTAAATCGTAAGTTTGCTATTGGTAGTTGAACTATGAGCATTGCCCTACTTTGTGGCACATCTGCCCCGCCCACAAGGCCATTCCAACCTCTTTCATCTGTTCTATGGGTCAGTGTGTTCATTTGAAATACGCGTACGCGCAATTCACTTCACCACTCGGAGACTGAGGTAGCGCAAAATGCCTACTACCACTACAAGAATCGAGATAAGAATTTTATCAAACAAAAATTAATAATTAGAATTTTATTTTTACTATTAGCGGTTTTTCATGGCTGAAACTAAACTCGTAGATGCTAATATATCTATGTATTTATTTACTTATTTAACCATTTATGTAAAAAAATCGCATGAGACTAAACTTGGTCATATTATGTGGCCGGAATTTCTTTATTTTTTTTTCTTTCTTTCTTTCTTTATTTGAATGGAATTAGTTTTAAACTGAAATTACTTATATGACTGGACTCATATTTAATTTATAAAATATTTTCATTTTGCAAGATTTTGCCATCTCGTTTTATGATAGATTCTCCAATTCCCCCCAATAAAACCTACTGTATTATTCCGGAAACGTACAGAAGTAATATTTTTTTTATTATTATTCAATCATAAAACAATATTTTACATTTTTCTCCTAATCTGATTTGTGTCACAATAATCTTGATATGCTAAACCTTGACTTAGTGATAACTTTTTTATATAATATTTTTTATTGCCGTTTTTATACTTAAATCTTTAATGATAAGGACATATGAACTTATTTTGACATTGACGTTTCAAAATGACAGAACGTCTAATCTATAGGCGGTAAAGTGCAATTTTGATAGATTTTGATAATATTTTTATCATTGTTATTTGATGAACATGATGTGATAATAGTACCTGTGTGGTTATCATAAAATAAATCGTCAAGTCAGGATGGCGTGTATAATTTTGGTGTTGACTGCACTTGTCACTAAGTAGTAGATAAAGAGTTGAATGATAAGTAAAAAAACAATTTTTCATATCAAGCTTTTATACTGGCTATCGTAATACTGAGATGACTTCATTATTTCTATTAAAAAGCTCAAATACTGCGGGAATGTTCGATGAGTTACTGCGGCTCTGGAGCGCAAAGACCAACTGAAAGAATACTTATTGCTAGTAAAAGTCTGACATTCCCTTTCGCTCCACCCAGAGCAGTAAGTGATCTGAGCCTTTTCTAGAACTCGCATGGAATATTTAAAGACGCGTACGGTAGTAGATTTTCTATACTTATCATTAAATCGAACAAGGAAGAGCCCAACAAGACACATCCGTTTGTTGCAATTGGTTTCTTAAGTAATATGAACAGTTGAACTACTCTCTGCTAAAATGCACCTAACAATCCTTTAAGCATTTTATATAAAATAAGCGTAAGTACATAAAATATAGCCTATGTAACACAGGAATAAAGCAGCTTTCTATCGGTGAAAAAATTATTGAAATTGATTCGGGTTTCTCTCCGTCGCGTCGCTTATAGTTAAGATCGTGCAAGGAGCAAAAATACTTAAAATAAACGCAATTCTTTACTTGTAGTGAAATGAAAGTGTGTTTCCACGAATACACCTTATGCCACCACTTTCCGTATAAGTGAGAAAAAAACGGTAATGTCCGACTGTTTTACCATTGATTATAGCGTTGATTTTCTATTATGCATATTACAATCCTCAATAATGCGTCGTTACTCATTAATTCAGTTTTATATAGGTGGAATTTGCTGCGATCTTGCGTCAGAACTTTGCATACTGGGTGACCGTCATTGGAGAGGAATATTGTATTGGGGGTACCTTCTTTTTTGAGAAGGGCAACCATCGAATGACTTCTTCTGCCATCATGTCCACCACAAAACTACTTGTTCCTTCAGCTCCGCCTTGCGGTTCCACATTAACTCTTTCAAAAATTCCCGCGGCACTAGCAGGCATTGGTCCTACTAAATCCATATTAGGGGCCTTTTGCTAAAATCTCTTTGAGGCAGGTGGAATACTACGTGCCGTCGACGACTCGGGCTCGATCCTTACCGGACGGAGCGAGGTAGCTACCCATGACACGTTGTGTGCTATCCCGTGTCTATGGCGGCCGAAAATCACCCTGTGACTTCCTTCACTCGGGCATCTACGCCGTTCTTGGCGCCGGTCTACATACATTTAATTATGGAAATTAGACTTGTAGAGCTACACTAGATACACGCCACGTGACGACATGTGACGTTGTTCTACGTACAAATCAGGCGTGGTCCACGTGTGCGTCGGAGTAATGTAGTTCTAGCTTCACCCTGCGATTCCCATCACCCTGGCCTCTCCTTTAGCGGCGGCTAGGGCGAAGATATCCGTTACCTCACGGTTGCGGTGGGATTCGTACCTACGGTTTTTCTTTTTCGCCCTTGTGCCTTAGTTTCTTCAATATCTAAACCCAATAATCCTATCGTTTTTATTTCTTCCTCATCTTTTATTTTATATAAATCTCTCCTTGCCAATAAAGCACGTGCCACGGCCACCTTCCTAATTATTTACCATTTGTGAAGTAAGAACATTTTTTGAATAACAATTTCGACGCTTGGTTAATAAAAATAACAATTAAAAATTTAATAAATACTTAAATAAAGTTTTTTTTTTCCAAAATATCTAATGAAAAATTTGTAATTTTATAATTGCGTAAGAGCGGTTGTATGAAAAACAGTGAAAATGTACGTCGAGTAGCGTGCCCTTAAGGAACTGTAAACTTCTAATCCTCAGTATACCGTACGTCTTAGGTTTCGTTCGAGGAAACGCTAATCCAAACTTCTATTAAGGGAATTGTAAACAATGCTGTTCATTCAAAGGCATGCATATGGTTCTTGCGCCACGGCCACATGTAGAGTATATTAGCTTAATCTTTATATTATTACTAGCTATTACCCGCAGCTTCGCTCGCGTACATAAAATGTAGACTAATTACATCACTCAGGAATAAAGCAGCTTTCTATCGGTGAAAAAATTTCAGCATTTGGACCAGCACTTTCAGAGATAACCCCCTTCAAAGAAAAAACAAAAACAAACTTTACCTCTTTAATAAATTAGTGGTGTAGATTAAACTAGCGGTCCTGGCAGATCTTGTCTTGCCCCAAAAATTTACATTACTAGAAAAAAAAAATTAAGATTACGATTGCAGCGCAACCTACCGGGTCTAATGGTTTTCAAACCAGTCAGGGATAGTCAAATACAAATACTAACTTTCAAATCGATCAAGCCGTTTAGGAGGAGTTATGTGACAAGACACACACGTATAGTCGAATTATATAAATACTAGCTGTGCTCGCGACTTCCTTCGCGTGGACTACTGAATTTTGAATTTATTTTTTCTAAAATAAAAGTAGCCTATGTTACTCTTTATTACATCAGCTACCTGCCAAAAAAGTTCCGTCAAAATCGGTCCAGCCATTTCAGAGATTAGCACGGACAAACAGACAGACAAAAATTGTAAAAAAAAATTATTTTGGTGTATGTACCGTATATATATTCATATGCATGTAGTAAAAAGCAGATATTATCGTGTCCGTGAGCGGTGTCTATGTGTGCGTTGCTTGAGCGTGCTTTGTATGTAGATTGTCTTCTGTACCTATCTATTTTGTGCTAGATGAAGACTTAAACCTACATAAAACGGTTATTGCTTTATTATACCATTACCCATATTTATACCATTGCATATTGTTATCTTGCACTGAGCTCGTAATCAGGGACTAATCGTAACCACAAATCTATGACGCAAAAATTACCACAATTTATTATCTACTTTATTTTTTTAGTCGTAAATTATCAATTACGACGTGCGTTTGGTTGAGCGAGAGGGAGTGTCAGACTTTTACTGACTAAAATTCACCTGTTCCTTCAGTTACCCTTTTCGTTTCAGGGACACGGTAACACTTTGGACAATTTACTTCTTGTCTTCGTGGTAATTCGTTTTTTACCATACTAGCTTTCCCAGAGACGTTTTCATAGCCTAAAGATTTTTTCAATTTGAACCAGAGCGTTTAATTCATTAAACCCCAAGCGAAAGCCGGCGTTTGCACTGTCATTGCCTTTCTATTGTGTCTCTAATTGACACGATTGAAGTTCAAAACTTTGTAATATTAAGTATATAATTATAGATTATACCCGATCAGTGAACGTGTCGAAATCGGCTGTTTTTATCACTCAATCCAGTTTTTCTTTGCACGTGTAATAAACTAGTTATACGGTGAATGACGATTTATTTTGCGATTATCGTCTCGTGATGAAACTGTGTAAGTACTTTGCAACTCGAAATATTGAGCCTAGTTATTATTCTTAGCTCGTATTGGCCCACTGCTGGGCAAAGGCCTCCAATCCTTCCAACAATCAGGATTATACGCTTCCTCTTCCCGATTTTTAAGGAAGACATCTAGGTCGTCCCGCCATTTCCTTCGTGGTTTACCGTAAAGTACCGACCCCGTGTAAACACCGGTACCAATCTTGTCTTTAAAGCTAGAACTACATTAGGCCATGCAAACGTGTATCACGTCTGATTTGTGCGTAGAATACGTCACGTGGCGTGAATCTAAAAGTCTCGTTTCCATATAAGAGGTCTGGAGACTGTCGCGCTTGATGGAAAATTCAGTGTATAACCAAAGACGCAGTTGCCAGCTAGTATAACCTAAAAGATTGGTTGTACATTCAGTGTTGTGTTGCCAGGCGTCCCGATTTGCGCGGGATGTCCCGATTTTTAGGGGTCTGTTGCCGCGTCCCGATTTGCACACGATAGGGACGCTAAATGTCCCGATAAATCAATAAGCCTGAAAGTCAAAGAGCGACTGAAGAAGTCTGGATTTTACTCAGTAAAATTTCACACGCCCTCTCGTTCTACCTCAGAGGGGAAGAAGTCATTGGACGAATTCCCATCTAAAAAAACTTAATTAAAAAAAAAATGTCCCGATCTAAAACCCTAAATCCCAATTTGTTTTACCATCTGTCCCGATTTTTATCCAAACAGACCTGGCAACAATAATTCACGGTAAGACCAAGTACTGTTCTTTGACCCAGTACCTATTGAAAACTGTACTGCGTTGTTTGGTCTAGCTTTGTTTATAAATGCTATAGTTTATAATATGCAGCATTATAGGATACCGGTGTGTAGTATTATGTCACAGTTACGCTGCTGGCTTCGGATTTACGTAAACATTCGACTTTCTCCGCATTTCTTGCGCGGATACGGATCGGCTGAGCTTAACCAGTGGAGACGCACACGCATTCTATAGGCACCTTCTAATTGATACTTTAACAGTTTAATGACAACATTCACACACTCACTCACTCTCAAGGCACAAGCCTGACTTAGTTTGGGAGTTGTAGATCATATATATTCAACGAATTGAATGTTCATAGACTGATTAAATTTCTTGTACTTTTGGAGCGAATTTATCATCATCATCATCATTTCAGCCGAAAGACTGTTGGACATAGGGTTCCCCCAAGTATCGCCACGAAATAAATTATTATCATTGTTTATTATTATATTTTTCCCTGTCATCAGTAGAAATGATATGAGAAATTCGTTTTGATAGAGGATGAGAGCAGAGCGTTCCTTAGTAAAAGAAGGATTATTTCTCTAGAAACAGGCTTCTAAAATTAGACCCATCCGCCAAAACGATCACAAAAGTGGCACGGCCGTGACCATGCTTTTCTCGAAACAGTTCAGGCCATTTTAGATAAAATGATTTTAGTCTAGATTATTTTAATGGGTCCCGACTGTTGCTGAACTATGGACTGAACTTGTTTATTTGTCTTTTCAGTTTTTATATAAAGTAATTTTTTACGCAGTCGGGTTTTTTTATTTTTAAATAAATTTTTCATTTTACATTTTTTAGTTACTATTATAATATCACTTAAATTCACTATATTTTAGACTTAAAATCACTATAAAGTTCAAAAACCGACCTAGGCATTCGCCTCAGTACAAAATAAATAACATCTACAGATTTCCTGTTGTAGTTTTTTTTTAATATGGTCATGATATACCATTTTGAAATCTTCATAAAAAGCCCTTTAATTTGATACCCATATTGTATTGTAGAATTAAAAAAATAATAATTTTACTCTAACATATACCTAGCATCTCTCAGTCGATATGTTGTTGTTTTTTTTTTTAACGCCACCTATCTAAGAACATTTGGGTTATCAAGACGAATCTAACGATATGTTAATTATAAAAATCGGTTTAGCGATTTGGAAGATATGAGGTAATAAAGAATATTACATACATACAAACACACAAGATACGCTCGAAAAACATAACCCTTCTTGCAGTCGGGTAAAAAGAAATGAAATGCCATCAAAAACATAACTTGTAGAAAAATCAAAGCTCGCAATTCAGTTCTTCTACCGTAAAAAGTTGTGAGATCTCACAACAATCAGTTTATAACTAGCTCAGGAGCCAGGGAATTTCATTTATATGTACATATATGTAAAAATCTACGTTTACGAATAAAACGAAACAAAAATTTAATTTAAATAACAGGTCTAAACCTAAATAAAACACTTATTTCCATTGCATCTGCGCTTTTCGTTTCTAGTTGTTGAGCTTCAATTTCAGTTTTCTAAATGTACATAAATTTTCCTTTGTTAATGGAATTGCTGTTTATATTTTCTATAAATAAATTAAACATCTAAATATTTACTTAGCTGTGTGAAGCCATTGGAACAAAAGACTATATTGTTATCACCTATTTATTTAATATTATTACAGAATGGGTAAATAGTAGAGGCATTACACAGTTGTGCAATTGTTATTAACATGAGCAAAAGATTATATTGAGTGATTTCTTTTATATTTTTGCTTTACTAACACAGCCTTTTTTGGCCATCTTAGGGTGTTTTTAATATCGTGCGATTTATATCACGCAAAATGCAAAACTATTCCTCGCAATATAAACTTGTATGAAATGGATATTTGCGGGGGTATACGCGTGCGGAGCAATCCCGCATGCGTGACCAAAACCGCACGATATTAAAAACTATTGTTTATTCCATGTAGCAAATTCATCTTTTTGAAAAAAACCCTGCTATATCTAATACGCCGAACTTACTATTTATTTAGGTTGAATAATATGTTGTTAGAGTTAATTTCAATTATCACTAACAAACTACAAAATAGACTACTTTATGATTAGGGCTGTGTCAGTCGAGAGGAAAAAGACATCGATTACACGACACTAGACATAGTTCTTTAAACAGAACGACTGATGGCTATGCTCATGTCAATGAAATTGATTGGGTAAATAAACTACAATTTATGTTATGGGTTTATGATTAACTATTTGAACACCGAAATAGGTAGTCACTATTGGGACCAGTTTGCTGTAGATGTAATAAAAAAAAAGTATGAAATAACAAAAAAAAGACAATAGCACAAGTATAAACAAGTGTCAGTATTAAATTAATTTATTATAGATAAAAATATAATTTCAAGGCTGTTTAAATGACGCAGTTTCTACACTATTTTTAAGGTTGTTGTCAACAACTTTTAAAATATGTTATATAAATAAAAAAAAAACAGCACCTACTTTTTTAGGGTTCCTTACCTCAAAAGGAAAAAAACGGAACACTTATTATAAGACGAGTGTAGGTATCGAGTTGAAATTAAAACCATATAGGTACTCAGGTCTGCAGTCCCTTGTAAGTTAACGAAAAAAAAAGATACGGCCGTTTTTATGATGTAGCAAAAAACGTACATTTCAACACTCTCAAGGGAATCAATTCATGGGGTACTTCCCGTTGTCCTAGAATCCTAAAATTTAGCATGAAGCAAAGTCTCATAGCATTATGTATAAAAAAAATCTGAAAACTGTAAATTTGCGTCACAAAAAAAAAACTTTTTTACGATTCTTAAAAATCTTTGAGACACGATTCGGAAATTGAACTATTTTTTAATAGGTAAGGTTGTATGGAACCCTCAGTGCGTGAGTCCGACTCGCACTTGCCGGGCCTTTTTTTTAGTCGTAGTCCTATATATTCCTTTGACATTCATTTTCGAATGCAGTACCTATTTCATTTTATAACTTGTCCAAGGCTGTTTGATATGCCCTTCACCGTTGTAGTAATTATGATGGTATTTAGGCGAATGGGCATTATGCAAGAATCATGTTTGACGGAAATAGTCAATTAGAGCTGTGTGGAATATTTATAAATACAATTTAACACAAAACTATCGAATATAGCGTACTTAAGCCTAGGCGGAGCGGGAGATAATGTCAGACTTTTATTGATTAAAAAATCCGCCCCGTTCCTTCTTTGCCCTTCATACCGGGGCCGGACTTTCCTTTCAGAATTCGGTCCATGGCCCCAGTAGGCTTCGGCCCTGCTGGACCTTACGGTTTGCTGACAACTCCTTGAGGCGCGCGGGAACAGTACGCGCCGTCGACGACCTGGTTGTATTATTTATTGATCTCCTGATTTATCAGATCGGTCTCCTGGTTTTTTTTATCTCTTATTTCCTGGAATTTGAGATTTTGGTCTGGCAACACTGGCCCAGTGGTAAAGGCCCAGTCAGGTTGGTGTCATTTATTTCATCACTACTGCTCTTAAAACGGTGAAGGAAAACATCGTGAGAAAACTTGGCATGTCCAAGTGTGTAGTGTGTCCTAGTAGTATGACATCACACGCATTACACACGACACGCACGCACTGGGCCCGCGTGGTGGAGGACTGACGATCTATTCTCTCTCAGAGTGGAAGGCTTGGGTTCCAACAGTGCAAGTGTGACGAACATTATAAGGCCGATTATGCTATAAATATGCCTTTACATAGGCTGTAATTCACCACGTCAGCTCAGTACAATTTTTCGGATGTCTTGTATCTTCGAATACAGGTATGGTTCTGACATCGACTCTGGAACGCAATATTAACCTGGACCGTAAAAGTCTGACACTACTACCCGCTCTGGGTGGAGCTCGTGAGTTTCAGGTTATTTAATGATTCTTTCGCACCTCAAAAAAAACTTCTACTTCTACTGAACTAAGTACTGCTATTTTTTTTTTAAACTGGTTTCCTCAAGATGTTTGACTATTGAGTACCGATAAGAAACTTAAATTATGACTAATTTACGATTAAAATAATTAGGCACTGTTTTCAGAAATTGATTTAAAGAAATATCACACTAAACACTAGTTCACTTTTCTGATAAAGTATGACGAATGAATATATTGTTTTAACCCGGGTTCGGGTGAGTCATCTATTACTTAACCGATTAGTATTGACAAAAATTGTAAATGAGTCATTCACCTGAGCGTTAGGTACTTTTATTGACCTATTAATTACCTTTATTAGACTGCGAGGAGCTTATGCGTTTAAAAAATTAATAACTGCTGCCAATGGCTTCGTCCGCGTGATAGTAGACTTATCACTTAAGGGTTTAAAATTGTCACCAAGGCATATAAAAAAAAATCCTTACGAACTATTCTCAGACCTACCTATATCTGCTTGTATCGGACACTAATCTGCATGGTTCTCATATGATTTGACCATTATATGTTTGCTGTATGGACTTTAAAAGAGACTTTGACCCCTGAGCTTATTTCGGTGCTTCTTCTCATACCAGAGTAGTCAGCTAATAAATACCGGCCTCATCTACGAATACCGTAGTTAGAGACACAATAGAAAGACAATGAGAGAGCGAACACCGGCGTTCGCTTGGGGTTTAATGAATTAAACTAACCAAAGAATTGATGTGTAAAAGTGTTTTCAAAAAACTAAAAACTTGCTTTAAACAAAAAATTACAAAAAAGTCGATCAAGCTGTTTCGGAGATGTTCGAAAACACGTTCTGTGTCACGAGATTTTTATATTATATTAGAAAACGACCCGTGCGGTCGAACTTCGAGGTTAAGGGTGCTCTAGTCGGCCGCTCAAGCTTGTCGATCTTAAGGTTTAAGTACTATCTCATGCATCTTTCGCACATGATGTTCGAAAGTTAAAAACGATGTGATGTTGAATAAGAAGCTAGTGCACAAACGAATACACACTCTCATAAGTTAAACGATTATACAGGGTGTCTCTGACATCGACGCACAAACGAATACCATGAATCCAGTACATCATTCTGGACCCCCCAGAGGTGGAAATTTTGGTCGGTTTAAACCATATACTTAGATCTGCAGTCCCTTGAAGCTGTGCAAAATCAAACTTCTAAGGAAACGGAAAAGAAAGATATGGCCGTGTATGTCGCAAAAAACGTATATTTCGACACTCCATGGAACCAAAATTGTAGAGTACCTACTTCCCGTTGACCCAGAATCCTGAAATTTTGCATAAACTAAGGTCTTATTAGACAAGTATAGGAATAAATCTGTAAATAGAAAATTTGTTGTTACGCACAAATCAAAAATCGCAAAAAAAATTGGAAAAATCTTCGAACCACCAATCAGGAATAAGTTTGTACGGAACCCTCAGGGCGCGAGTTTGACTGCACTTGCCCAGTTTTTTTGGTCCATATCGATAATTTCACTATAATATTTTCATTTGACTCTGTTTGTATCTCCGTTTATACAACATGCACTATTAAATATACATAAGGTAATTGGTTAATCTATGTAGTTGGTAGTCGGTAATGTGTGCACTGTGCATGTATGGCTTGCACGAAGGTTTAATCTCGCACGGGTCAATGAATCTGTTTATCATACCAGAGTACCATGATAATTATAATAGATTGTATCCTTCTTTTGCGAAATCTCAGGACTGGAACATAAAGTTTATTAAAGTTGGTAGTTCTTCTTCTTAGCGTATCGATGGCAAAACTAGTTAAATACCTTGCCTGGCCCAGAATTCGGCCACGGCAATGCAGTCCGCTGATGCTGTCATTAGGTCCCTACGTGAACAGGTTACAGGGCACGTTATGCAGGACGGAAGGTAGGGCATGGTCTGTGGAGAAACGCAGCACAAACACTGTTGGTAGTTAAAAAACTACATCATACATCAAAGGACTGGAACAATTGCCTGCTGCGGTCTTCCCGTCCGATTATAATTTAGCTGTCTTCAAGACTAGACTGAATAGGCTCTTAACAAACAAGTACGCCTCACCATCAAACGTTGATGACGATTGCATCACTGCTTAACATCAGGTGGGATCGCAGTCCAGCACTAGATCATATCAATACAAATAAAAAGGTGTAAAAAAGACTTTTATGGTTTTTTTTAATATCGTGCGGATCACGCATGCCAAAGTTTTCAAAACATGAAAAACGCGTTCCGCGTGCGTGCGTGCGGACATTTGCCGGGGTTACGCGTGCGAAGCCATCCCGCATGCGTGATCCAAACCGCACGATATTAAAAATATCATCACAACACACACGTCACGTTTTTGCACACAAGGTACTTGTTATTTAAGGCGTGAAAAATAATATCTGATCTGCGCTGATATGACCATTTTATATGTATAACATGATAAATGATCTTATTCTACTTAAAATCTAAATTTTAAGATATAGACTTAGAGAAGATTATTTTTATCTTTTTCTTATCCTGCAATATATCGATTCCACGTTGAATAGGAAGTTAAGTAATTAAGTTGATCGTGCATGGAACAATATCCATTGATATGATTATATAATTATTTATTACTAGCTAGAGCCCGCGACTTTGTCCGCGTTAAATTATTAAAACAGCGCAATATCATTTGAACACATTTTTTTTTGTGCAGAACCCTCGCCCTCAGATTTTTTTTTGGTCTGAGACTTTTCTCTTTGTAAAGATATTTTTGGTCTAGATTACACGCTGATTAAAATAAATCTCTACCATCATACAGATTCAGAATGTGGGATTTTTATCTAACTTAAAACAATGTATTTCAGGACTACTTTGTCTTCTCAAAGTGAACGTAACTTGAGTGGATTAAGACTAACTTCCTCCTTTCATAAAATACAGACCACCAACGCGTCTGTCTGTTCGCGCTGAACTCAAAAATTCCGAACGAATTTACATGCGGTTTTTATTAATAGATAGAGTGGTTAATGAGGAAGGTTTAGATGTACAGTAGGCACAGAGGATCTTGAGCGGTTGCGCAGAAGTCAAATATTCGGTCTCTTTAGTGGAGCGAAGTGAGACGCGGGGGCGGGGAGTGTTAGTGATTGGCTCGCCGCGCCGTCGCGTCATAGACGTCACTCCTTATTCGTTCCCTGCGTTGCTGCGTGTATCTAACAACGAAGAGGATTTCAACTTTCTTCAATTTCAACTTTCTTAACAGGGGCAAATTTCAACTTTCATGCGGGCGAAGCCGCTGACAAAAGTAATTTTGATAAAAAACTTGACGCCATTAAATGACCTGACAAGGAAACTATTTTTTTTTTGTTTTTGCAATTATTTATGTGATTGTGTGTCTATTCGGGCAGAATAAACATGTTTTCATTCTTTTCTATTTAAATGAAATTTTTTAAATCAGTATTTTTAAAGGAACAGGAAGTAAACGTACCAAATTGAAACAGTTTTCTGTTATTAAAAATTAAATGTTCAAACGTGAACATAAAGCACATGCCTGACCTTAACCGAGGCCGAAACACCGAACAATTTAATTGTGTTCATAGTACCCAATCAATACACTCGATGACCATCGGGCACCTCGGTAATAGGCCTGCATAGCTTCCTGATTAGTACTTTTGGTTCCTATTTACTATATACCTAACTATTCATTGCTATTTTTAGTCTTACAAAGTATTGTACAATGTACACTGAACAAAAAAAAAACAAAATAAGTAAGTACGTATGATCGCCTACTGTCTTCAGACGCGTAGTTTCATAGTCGCGTATTCGTCATTACGCTTGGTGTACGCATGTTCACAGCTTAGGTACCATCGCGGTCATCTCAGCCTGCTCACTTAAAAAAAATTCGCTTGAATCCTGCGGCGCAGCGCCAAGCCAAAACCTTTGAAATTTTCGTTTTTAGTGCAAGCAAAAATGAACTTAGGAGTGATGAGGCGAAAGTATATTTGATGGTACTTACATATAAAACTGTCAACGAAGCAGCAGCAATACGACGGTACCACGACGAATACGCGTCCATAGACAGTAGGCCTAATTGTTTTATAGGTTTGCTTTTGATCTCGACTCTATTTAGTATAAAACAAAAATAAACAAACAAACAGACAGACAAGAAATACGTCCTTGTCTGTCTGTTTATGCGCTAAGTCCTCATAAATCTAACAACGGATTTTGATGTAGCTTTCAGTAATAGAAATAACACCAATTTAAAGCTGGGACACTGGCGTAATTGCCTGTGGGTTTAAATGAATTATCGATGAACTGGGTGTTAATTAATTATGAGGAATTTATAAACCCTTTTACACAAATCCTTCTTACATATATTATATATCCTTACATATTATGAATATATCCTTATACATATTTATAAAACAAAGACTCCCACCGCGTCTGTCTGTTTGTTTGCGATGAAATCAAAACTACTGTACGAATTCTCATGCGGTTTTCATCAATATACAGAGTGATTTATGAAGACGATTTAACTATATATTATATGCATATTATCGTAGAGAAAACCGTCAATTTCAAAGATTTCTAACACCCGTGTGAAACTGGGGCGGGTCGTTAGATTAGTCATAATCTGAAATTTTATGCTAACAATTATATTTTTGCAGGAAAAATACTTTCTATTTCCTTTGTTCTCTCAATAAAAACTAAAACGTCTTTGTTACAGTGCGCACAAGTGGCAACAAACGTGGTAGAGCAAAAGCACCAGGTGTCCAGATTGAAGAGAAGTCGTGCCCTTGGAAGCCGGGCTTTCAGAGGCAGCACAGTATGGTTCACGGGGTTAAGCGGAGCTGGGAAGACCAGTATAGCATTCGCGCTTGAAGCTTACCTGGTTTCTAAAGGTTAGTATAAGAAATGTAACATGAGAGCATGCACGAGTACATTTAACATGCTGATGCTTCTTAGATAAGCTTTTCGGACGGTTGGATCAGCTTCAATAACAAAAATACATAAGTAAGCATCCACCTATACGCACAAAACGTTTTGGGAACATGTTCATTGTTCATACAGCCAAGGAGTGGAATTATCTGCCGGAGTCTGTTTCCTGATAGCTACAACCCGGGAATATTTAAGTCAAGAGTGAATAGGTTACTTCTAGGTAAGCTTCATCGTCGACCGCATCGTCGCTTTCCATCAGGTGATATAGCGGCTAAGCGCCTACCTTACAATAATAAAGAAAAGAGTACAGACATCTGCACCAATCCAGTTTTCTTCTTCTTCTTTCGTGTAGATTTGACTTAATTTTGATCAGACCTTGTAGACACCTGGATAGCTCTGTCGTTGGCCTCGTTAAAGTCGTGGAAGGTGAAGGTGGTTGTGCATGCCGAACAGGAAAAGAGGTGACGCATGCTTTGTGAAGGGACTCCGGCACTGACGCTGTGTTTGCAATGGGTCAAGGTAACCCCATTTGACCAGATTAATTCTGAAATGGCCAACCTGAGCCCGCAATCGGTTTATAAAGATATCTAGATAGGCCACTGCAGTTCGTGTCCAGGTGGTAGATGTTCTGCTGGTTAGATGAGGTTTGGAGGAGTGGGATATCTGTTCCTCTACATGCACGTCTGACTAGTCTAAAGCGCTGTTCTCTGAGGAGGTTAGAAGTCGTTATCAAATAGATAAGGGGGTAACCAGTTGATGAAGTTACTACCGTACCGTACTAGGCTCTCAGAGCCAGAAGAGGTTCTTAGAAACCAGAAAGAGTTCTAAGAACTATTTATTTACTGCGAAATTGTTTGAAAGAGCCACTATGGCCTTCTTTTGCGGAGCGGGCGATAGTGTCAGACTTTTACTGACTAAAAACCGATTCCTGTTTCTTCGTTGCCTTTCGTACCGGCGCCGAATCTTCCTTTCAGAAGCGACTCTTGTCCCCAGTAGCCACTGCGGGGTGTATGGGTGGGTTTTAGTCGGTGAAAGTCAGACCAAGCCAGACACTATTTTTGTCCACCCAGATCCGCGGGCTTGCGGACAGTGAGCAATGGGTAGCTCACTGTCGACGACGTTAGTCGGACGGCACGCGCTGTTCCCGCGTGCCTCAAGTTGTCAGCAATAGCAGGGGCCCAGGCGGATCGAAGCCTACCGGGGCCAGGGTTATCCGAAAGGGCGCTCGAGCCCCGGTATGAAGGCTTGAAGGAACGGGATGGGTTTTTTAGTCAGTAAGAGTCTGACACTATCTCCCGCTCCGCCCAAGAGCGGGGGTTGACATAAGATAATTTTTCCCATCGAAAATAAAAAGTCCACCCAGATCGAGAGTATTAATTTGATGATTTCTCATCTTCGCAAAAATAGCTACATTCATATTTTTCGCCTTACTTAAAACCGCAAAACGGAAAAGCGGTATTTACTGTCTTATTTTAAACAAATAGATATCTAGAACACAATAAATAAACTTAAAGACACTTGAGTGGCCCCAACCAGTATCGGTTAGTAACCTCGTTTAGAAATGGAAAATGCACTTGAATTTAATTTGAATTAGAAAACCAATTACACATTATTTGTATGCATAACGGTAACACTGGTTTAGGTGTTTAGTACCGATATTGTTTTTTTTTTGCATCCCTCGAAGTCTACCTTGTAATAGGTCTACCAACGCGGTCACCAGACGCACAGGACCGGTGGCTGTAAATGCTTGGGGGAGGCTTATGTCCAGCAGCGGACGTCTTTCGGCTGAAGTGATGATGTAAAATTAGTATCAAGTTAATACAATTCTAAATGTTATACATGGCAATGCTGCCAGACTTCTTTACTATGACGTGGTAATATTGCAAATGTTCAAGCAAAAAAGGGGCATGGAGCTATACAACAGCTTCATCTCTTTAACAGTTCAGTTTGGGTCGTCAAATGAATCGCGTCGTGGAACAGATGGGCGAAGATCGTCACTCACTGGACTCTTGATTAAAGACATTGCTTTACTCTCTAAAGCTAAACAATATGAATAAATTTTCAAAATACCAACATAAACTTATTGAGTCTATTTGTAGACGCATGCGTATGCTATGTATAGACTGTTGACCCACATATGGTAATTTAAAACTGTAATTGGATATTGTAACTCAAGGTATTTTTATAAGTGCATAATGCAGACAATATTGTTTTTTACGGAATTAGTCTATCAGTAATTAATTTAACGAGACGAGCAATAGGCAACCAGTGGCAACGGCCCCGTTTTACAAGTTAAGCTAGAACTACTTTAGACTGATGCACACGTGTAACACGTCTACAGGCCTAGCCAAGTTACGTCCGTTTCTTTTCGATTCTTTTTGTCGATTGCCTCGAAGCGGCCACGCCTCCGTTCAGTCACGTGGTCAGAACAAAGTAATTGTTCTGACCACGTGACTGAACGTTGAGATGACGTCAGTACAAAGAAATCGTGGCCGACTCGAGGCGATCGACTACTGAGAATCGAAACGAAACGGTCGTAATTTGGCTAGGGGGCTGATTTGTACGTAGAACGAGACGTCGCGTGGCGTGGCGTTGATCAAGCTCTACAAGTCTATTTTCCATGTAAAATAATTGGAGAATCACGCGCCTTGATCGGCTTCTGCGAAACAGTAATGCTCGCAAAGGAAGAGGCCGACCGCATCAGGTAACGGCGCCCTCGCCACCGCCGGGATTCCGATCCCGTTTTCTGGCCACCTTTGGCGCGGGGCTTGTGGACAGCTGCAACCCACCGTCCGGTAACTATCCGGACCGAGCTCGAATCGTCGACAGCGCCCACTGTTACCGCGTGCCTCAAGGAGTTGTCAGCAATAGTAGGGGTCCAGCTGGGTCGAAGCCTACCGGGGTCAGGGTTAGTTTCGAAAGACAGCTCGAGCCCCGGTATGAAGGCTAGAAGGAACGGAGTGGGTTTTTAGTCAGTAAGAGTCTGAAACTATCTTCCGCTCCACCCAAGAGCGGGGGTTGTCAGTTGTGACGGAAAACATCGTCAGGAAACTGGCACACCCCAGAACTATAATAAGAAGTCGAAGACGTAACATCTATCAATCCTCCGAGACAACGGGCGATTCCCACTACTAGAAACGAGGCCTGAGTCCCAGCTGTGAGAATATTGTAAAGCGTATTATATATTCTCCCGCTCTGAGTGCAGTGAGAGGGTGTGTCAGACTAGGTGGCCAGGTGTGTGTACGGACAGAAACCCACCTGTTTCTTCTTTTGAACAATCCCGCAGCCCTAGCAGGCATCAAACAATTAATAAAAAGAAAATAAAAATCAATACAAAAAATAGCAACAAATCTAAATGGTTAACGACAGGAATAAGAGTCGCTAGTAAAATGAAACGGTTTCTAAATTTTGTTGACAAAGAAAATTGTGACGATTCAATAGTAAAATACCGTAGTAATTATCTAAGGATATATAAAAAAGTAGTTCGATATGCGAAACGTTTAGTAGTTAGAAAGGAAATAAATGTAGCTCGGAGTTCTAGTAAAATTATTTGGAAAATTATAAATAGTAAGAGAAATCAAAAAAAAAACAAAAATGACAATTTGATGCTTAAGGACAATAATAAAATGGTGCATAATTCTACAGAAGTGGCTAATATTCTGTTGAAAAAGTTCTGCAATAAGTCGAATTTAATCATGAGTGACGTTAATAAAGCAAAAGAGTCTTTAAAAAATCATGGGACAAGAGTAGAGGAGGACATGGTCTTTGAACCTGTTACTCCAATAGAAGTTTTTAAAATTGTTAAGAGTATGGAGAGTAAAAAGTCTTTTGGCCACGATGAAATTCCTATGACTGTCATAAAGGAAAACATTGATCTATTAGCTCGCCCTTTGGCTGATTTCATAAATGAAAATATAAATGAAGGAGTTTTTCCTGATGAGTTTAAATTAGCTAAAATACTACCTATACATAAGAAAGGCTCTAAAACTGATCCCGGGAATTATAGGCCTATCTCTCTTTTGCCAGTATGTTCTAAAATATTTGAAAAAATTATGAAAATAAGGCTTGTTTGTCATTTAAATAAACATAAAATTATAACTGAACAACAATTCGGATATCAGAATAATGTTGGTACTATAGATGCTATTGATATGCTAATTGATGATATAGTATGTAAGTTGAATGCTAAACTAAAAGTAGCAGGTCTTTTTCTCGACCTGAGTTCTGCGTTCGATACAGTCGATCATAGTGTTCTTCTGGATAAGTTGGAATTCTATGGCATTCGAGGAAATGTGCTGAATCTATTTCGATCTTACCTACATAATAGAACGCAATATGTCGAAATTAAAACGGTTCAGGAAGATGGGCAGGAACAGATATACAAATCAGACATAGTTGTTATAAATAAAGGTGTGCCACAGGGATCTGTTCTAGGTCCTGTTTTCTTTATAATATTTATAAACGATCTCATAGCTTACATGAAAAATATTTCAGAGGACACTAAACTTGTAGTTTTTGCTGACGACACAAGTGCTATTATAGCTAGCGACAGTATAAAAAACCTAGAAAGGAAAATTGATTTTGTTTTAAATGCTCTAGAGAAATGGTTCACTATGAATGATTTGAAACTAAATCTAAAAAAGACGCAATGTTTATTATTTAAATCGACCGCAAAGAACAATGATACCGTCAACATACATTTCTTGGGAAATAAATTGGATACTGTAGACAATGTTAAATTTTTGGGGGTACAAATAGATGCAGTTTTAAATTGGAAGAAGGAATTGGAAGTGGTCACCAACACTATTAGTAGTGCTTGCTATGCTCTCAGGAGTCTTAGAGATGAATTAACCATTGCACACCTCAGAATGGTATATTTTGCTTTAATAGAGTCTAGACTAAGGTATAGCATAAAGTTCTGGGGCAACAGCTATCAATACAACATTAATGCTGCTTTCATTATGCAAAAAAGAGCCTTGAGAACTATGCTTCGAATTGAACAAACTGAATCTTGTAGAGAACACTTCAAAAAACTGCACATTCTTACAGTACCGTGCATTTATATTCTGGTCCTACTTAGTCATTTTGTTAAAAATATTTGTAAATTTGAGACTGAAGAACAGAGGCAAATCAGAATTAAAACGCGAAGGAAGGATCTACATAATCTCATACAGCCTAAACTTAATGTCGTTAAACATGCCTCAAGAGTACAGTCAGTAAATTTATACAATAAGCTACCCCTAGAATTTAAAAACGCTATGAGTTCAAACGAATTCAAGAGAAAGTTAAAGGTATTGTTGTTGGAAAAATGTTATTACAGCATAGAAGAGTTTCTCAAAGATTGTACCAAGTGATAGTTAACCCAATTCTGAACGTTACTAAATTCTTATTAAATTCAATTAAGTGTATTTACTTATATTCGACTTTTTGTCATGACATTGCATCATAGTGGATTTTATTGAAATAACATTTCTAATTTTATTGACATTATATTATTGTTATTATTTTCCTTTTTGACATTTACATTTATTGACGTTATTCTCATTTTATTGACATTTAGTTTTTTTTTTTTTTTGAGATAACATTTCTAATTTTATTGACATTATATTATTGTTATTTTTTTCCTTTTTGACATTTACATTTATTGACGTTATTCTCATTTTATTGACATTTAGTTTTCATTTATTGTTTATTGTAATTAAATTATGATTTTGATGTGGTGACGACTAATGTGGATTGTGGAATGTAATTTTATTTCTTTACCAGATCAATTACTGTACCAACATTTCTCTAAAGATTGATGTTTTAATTTTAATTTTAAGTATTGTCTTTTTTTTTTTGTTGTGTTGTTTATATATTGTAAATTTTTTTCAAGCATTCGACACAAATGTAAATTTGTTGATGAAATGAATAAATAAATAAATATAAATAAATACATCAGCTCAGTCTAGCCCCGTCTATCATGCTGACATATCTTTGAACACAACGCATCATCAACCCAGCCCGGACGACATCGGACGGCGAGCTGCCCATTGTTCACCGTCCATTAATCCGTGCTCACGGTGGCCGGGACTAGCCGTGCAACACCCGACATTCTAGGAATCTTAGGCCCATATTAATAAACGATGCTGAACTCCGTCCTCAAGTGTGATATCATTTGATCCCCGATTATACGATGACAGAAGCTCAAGATCTTTGCTAATTAATAAACACATGAGTACGGGATCTCAGTTACCAAAATCAGCTCCTCAATGCGCTGTACTCAAGCTTAGCTTACGTGAACGATTACGTCACATTGGCCGAAGTTTAAAATAAAATGCCTTTTAATGGGAATATAAAATACCGAATCTTGAACAAATCTGTTTTTTTTTTATTTACTTGGCAATCCAAAAGGATTTGAAGCATTTCTAACATCAATTTTTGATAAACGATATCGCAAAGGCCATAAAATAGCATAATAGTACTCTCTATTTCGTCGTAATACCTAATTAATTCGAGCCAAAATATTTACAAACTCCATGTTTCGCGCTACGATAATCACGACCTCAAGTCCCGGTCGGTCTACACTCATGATCTGGCAGCTAAGTACAGAGATTGTTGTAAACTTAAGTTTCGAGTTTCGTTTATTAATCAGACAACACTCGGCTGATGCCGTAAACCTAAGCTGAGCTTGAGCTCGAACTTGAGCTTGTGAATCTCGTTTATTAATACGATCAAAACTTCAAGCTTGGTATTAAGTACGAGATCTTGGGCTGAGGAACGTTTATTAATACGGGCCTTATAATAATAATAATATAGCCTTTTATTTCCGAAAACTTAAAACTAATAACAAAATAAAACTTATAAATACTGTTTACATGCATGTGGTTACAGAATGTCTCTGATTTCGGTGTGCCTTACGGCAAAGGCCTCCTCCAACTCTTTCCACTGTTTCCTATCTGCTGCTACTCTAATCCAGTGAGTCCCTATAGTGAGTTTCATATCATCCTCCCATGCTTTCCGTCCTCTGCTCCTGACACCATCCCTTGGGTACCAAACTGTCACCTGTTTGCTCCATTTCTCCTTTTTGCACCGAAGCATATGCCCTGCCCACCTCCATTTGAGTTGATCAATACGTGATAGTATATCTGATAATTTGGTTTTACGCCTTATGTCAGCACTTCTGACTCTATCTTTTAGTTTTAAATTTAGCATGCTTCTTTCCATACCTTTTTGGCATCTTTCTAGTTTGTCCCTATGGTGTTTTGTCAGAGCCCAGGTTTCACAGCCATATGTGATGCAGGGTAGGATGCAGGTATCGAAAGTCTTCTTTTTGATCTTAATGCTCATTTCCTTGCTCTTCATCACTTCAATACGGGCCTTATTGTCTAGTAAACACAGAATCGTGACTTGGAATGTATACAAATTAATTAGGTACTAATATTATAATTCCATGACCTTATCTTAATTTATACAATAAGGTTATGGAATTGGTCACGAGAACTACATTTATGAAGAACCTGCGAAAGAGAGACATTTCTAAAAGCCCTAAGATTTTTTCTTCACCATTTCATTTTTTTTTTCGGCATTGTACCTACCCATAGTTTGAAATTTTTGTGAAATTGATACTATTTTGGTTTACATTAAAGTTTATTCTATTCTATTCTTCTTTACCTAGTGTGGAGCAATTGAATCTGAATTGTTTGAATTAATTGCAATTTACAGCAGAATTCATAATCGTAAACAAAAAGTTTATCGTATATTAATGTAATAATGCAGTGACATTACCAGATAACAATAACAAACATAAGCATTTATAACTTTTGGGTTAAGGACAGTTAAGTCTGGAAAAACCAAACTCTCGATTTCTTAGAACCGATAAGATGTATTTATTTGTTAAACAGTCAATGAAAATAAATCTTTAGTGTTATTATCTTACTGGGGTGCTATTCTCTAAGAAAACAGCCTTGAGCTCAGCGCTGGCACAGCGACGAGTCGTGAGAGCAGTACATTGAATTAACAACCCAATGCCCCTTTACATTGGATTGTTAATTCAATGTACTGCGCTCACGACTCGTCGCTGTGCCAGCGCTGAGCTCAAGGCTGTTTTCTTAGAGAATAGCACCTACTGATAAGGGCTGTTCTAGCATCTAGCGTGGGCTGAGAGAATCCGATGGATGCGAGACGCACAAGATCAGTCTTAGTGGTGATACTATGGAGGCCTATGTCTAGCTAAAGAAGAAAGAAAGAAAAAGAAAGAAAGAAAAAGTGTTTATTCACGTCAAACATGACGCATACCATAAAAAATAAATAACAATATCGAACTAAAAGTAACACGTAAGATATGCGTCACATCCGCGCAAAACGGCCAGCGCTCAGCAAAATGCTGGGGCTCAGCTGTGGTCGTCTTTCAGCTTGAGTGATGATGATGAAGTTCCTAAAAGATATATTGTCAATCTCTCTGATAGGAACCATTAGTTTCCTGTAGCGTTCAGTTTCCGTACAAAGTGTTTTCACTTTAACTTCAAAGGAGGATGCAAATCTGGGCTCACCGTTCAAAAGCTATGTGTTTTTTGAGCCGAATATGGCACCAAGTTCCAAATCTTAGTTCGTTTAGCACAAAAATATCTATCCAACCTTATAACATAACTTTTGGAAGGTGAGCCCAAATTTCATAGAAACCATTTTTTTTATGTTGGGTAAAAATCATCCAATGAGGTATTTTCCTTAGGAACAGTCAGTTTTCGATTCTCCTTGGCATAGACTTTTAAATTTTCTTCTTTTTTTCTTAGGTATCCCAGCATACGGCCTGGACGGTGACAACATCAGGACGGGTCTGAACAAGAACCTGGGATTTAGTAAGGAGGACCGTGAGGAGAACGTCAGGAGAGTGGCCGAGGTCGCCAAACTCTTTGCTGACAGTGGTGTTGTATGCCTGTGCAGTTTCGTTTCGCCGTTCGCTGAGGTAAACGTTTTATTACTAATTTTTTGATGTATCATTATTATCGTCATCTTCCTGCCCTTATCCCATATTACCATTCTGGGGCCATGGGTTCGCTTCTGAAAAAAAAAACCCGGCCCTGGAATGCAAGGCAACGAAAGAACTAGGAGTGGTTTTTAGTCAATAAAATTCTGCACGCCTTCCCGCCCTCTCAAAGGCGGGAGATGTCATTGGATGATTTTCCACCTAAAACAAAAATCCCATATTACCTGAAGTCGGCGCAACACGTTTTTTTCTTCCATTATGTCCTGTGACTGGTGATCACGCTGTCACAAACTTTCTTTTCTATCATTTCTCTGATGCGACTGACTATAAAAATTTGTAGGACCCATTCGTCTGTAGATGAGGATTAAATTGACTCCAATAGTCAAGCAGCAATCGCTTCGGCAGTTTATCTGTCAGTGCAAATCTGACGATCAAAAATAATTGAGATTTTTAGATCTTTTCGTCAGTCTGAGATTTTAAATCCTGGTTATTTGGAAACTTATAGGAATAGGATAGTCGAGGTACAGTTGCCACGAAGTATCTTGAGCGGTTGCGCAGAAGTCAAATATTCGGTCTCTTTAGTGGTGCGAAGTGAGAGGCGGGGCGGGGAGTGTCAGTGATTGGCTCGCCGCGCAATCGCGTCATAGACGTCACTCCTCATTCGTTCCCTGCGTTGCGGAATGTATCTAACAACGAAGACGATTGGCCCACCAATGTATGGAATGCGCAAAGCGATCCCCACTCTGACGCCGAGCGCTCAAGATACGTTGAGGCAACTGTAAAGTTGGTGGCAGTAGTACCCAACGTTTTTGTAATACTGTAACCCGCCATACACGCTAGACCTGACATGTTGGCTTGTACAGGTGAGTTGTACAGGTAAACCGGAACGTGTGTGTTGAGAACTGTGCAGGTTTTCCACACAAGCTTACCTGACAGGTTTAAATGTGCAGGCCACCCTGTCAGGTATATCCTAGCGTGTTATAAGTCTAGTAAGAAACTGTAAGCGAAAAACAAGCATCAGAAAAAACTTTGAAAAAGCTGTATTTTATATAAAAACTCGTACTTCGTTTTGTTTTTACAATCTTGTACTGTCGATGTCGGTAATTTATCTTCAGTTCAATGACATTTCGAACGGCGGCGGCTTAAGTTCTACCGGCAGTGGGTCAATATTTATAAAGAAAAGTAATACATATATCTTGTTTACAAATTTTATACATAGTTATATATAGTAATACTTTAAATTCTTACGCAAAAATAGGGGTGAAGTTAGGCGTAATGTGGGGGTAAGTCCGGGGAGTGTGGGATTTTTACTTCACTAAAACCACCCCGGTGATCACCATCAGCACTTAGAAGGGGCGCCGGTACCTCTTAAAAGACAATTTCGGAACCACCTCTGTGCAACGCCTGTTAGGGCACATCCCTGAGGAGACTGTACTACGGTCTCCCCTGAGCCACTTTGTGCACGGCAGTACGTGATCATTGTGCTACCGTCTTCCTTGGTATCACTCGATGGGCGGGCTGTCCCCACTCTGAACGCTCGTGATTTCGAAGTCCAATCTGCATTGGATGATACAAACGGGATTTCAGCGTGTTTAAGGCATCGAGGCGATTGCCTCCGCTGGACTTAACAGGAAACGTTATTTAATGATTTTCCTAGGAGAGCTATTTTCTAGCAATAGATTGTAATTACTGTTTATAATTAGATCAACAGGAAATGGAACGAAATGACATAATTAAATAAAAAACCTATTCAATTTGTCAATGTTATAAAAAATCTAACAATACACATTTTAATCGAAACTTCAATGGTATTTAACGATTTACATTTTGATAAAATCCTGATTGTGTGGTACTCTCTAATTTATTATAATGATCATTAGTACTGAACTTGAAATGATAAATATGAGAAATGTACGTATAATTGCGTTTAATGACGTACATGAACCCATTGTTTAAATTAATTTCAGAGGAATTAAATGTTCGTAAATGGTAATAAATTAATTTGTTACGTTTGACTTGGTACCTAACTTTTTTTGCGTTAAAACTGCAATAAAACCTTGCTTTTAATCTTTTACCTCCAAAAGTTATTTTAAGATAATTTAAATTTAGACTTTGTGTATAAAATTATTAATAATAATAATAATCTGCCTAGCCTTGAATCCTCTGAGTACATTGCTGGAGAATTCAGGCCTGGGCTATCGGTTGAAGAGAGGTGGTCAGGTTATATCTCACCTTCTTTATATGGATGACTTGAAGCTCTTTGCCCCGAACAATCTGCAACTGATGGAGCTACTGAAGGTAACGGAAACCTTCAGTAGTGCCATCAGGATGGAGTTTGGTGTGGACAAATGTGCGGTCATGCATATAAAGCGAGGGGAGATTGTGGAATCCGTGGGTATCCTCTCGGATTCCATAAACCTGAGATCCCTCTCTCCAACCGAAACCTACAAGTATTTGGGTATGTCGGAAGCGTTAGGCATCAATGCCACTGACATGAAGCAATCGTTGAAGGAGCGCTTCTTTGGCCGCCTGAAGAAGGTACTTAACAGCCTTCTGTCAGGTGGCAATAAGATGCGCGCCTTCAACGGTTGGGTCATGCCAGTATTGATGTACGCTTTCGGTGTACTCAAATGGACTCAAACGGAACTTGACGCCCTGGATAGGAAGGTTCGTACACTGCTGACTGCATATCGAATGCATCACCCTCGGTCGTCGGTAATGAGACTGTATGTCCCGCGGAAGTGTGGGGGTCGAGACTTTTTAAATGCTAAGACCCTACACAATCGCGAGATATGCAGTCTCAGGGAATACTTCCTTGCCGCCGACGGGGGTATGCATCGTGATGTAGTAGCAGTGGACAAGAGAACGAGAACTGGCGTAAACCTGTAGTGCTTGACACTAACGTACGCAGGGAAGTATGGCAGAGTAAGGAACTTCACGGACGCTTTTTTCGGGCTCTTCATGGGCCCGATGTAGACCAACTGGCGTCCGTAGCCTGGTTGCGTGTCGGTGACCTCTTTGGGGAAACCGAAGGTTTTGTATGTGCAATTATGGACGAAGTTATCATGACGAATAACTATCGGAGATTTATTGTGAAGGACGGCACGGTTGACATCTGTCGGGCATGTCACCGACCGGGTGAATCAATCCGCCACATTATTTCTGGTTGTTCTCGTCTAGCTAACGGAGAATACTTGCATAGACACAACCTTGTAGCCAGGATTATCCATCAGCAACTTGCTCTGAAGTACTGTCTTGTGGAATCGAAGGTGCCATACTATAGGTATGTGCCCGACCCAGTTCTTGATAATGGCGATATCACGTTGTACTGGGATCGGTCCATCATCACTGACAGGACTATTGCAGCCAATAAGCCTGATATAGTGGTGGTGGACCGAAGCGAGAGGCGTGCAATGATTGTTGACATATCCGTTCCGCATGACGAGAACCTCGCGAAAGCCGAGAAAGATAAACAAATCAAGTATATTGACTTGGCTCGCGAGGTTGTCGACATGTGGGAAGTGGATTCAGCGATTATTGTACCGATAGTCGTTTCGGCCAATGGCTTAATAGCCAAGAGCCTCAACCAACACCTCAGGAGGCTCTCGTTAGGCGACTGGATCAAGGGCTTGATTCAGAAAGCGGTACTTCTGGACACGGCTCGTATAGTCAGGAGGTTCCTTTCTCTGGAGCCCTGACCGCCGGTAGCTTGGACCCTATTCCCGATACCGGTGGGACACTATTTTTTATATTTTTAAATGTTTTTTTTTTTAATATATTTTTTAAGGAATATTTAAAAATGTAATAAATATGTTAAAATGGACAATAAAGCAAATAATAATAATATTCCACAACTATCACACAACGCCGTCTAGTCCCAAGCTAAGCAGAGCTTGTGTTATGGGTACTAGACAACTAATAAACATACTTATATATTTCCAAATACATACATATTATAAATAAATTACACCCAGACACAGAACAAATGATTATTGCTCATCACACAAACATTTGTCCTGGGTGGGAATCGAACCCACCACCTCCGGCATAGCAGTCAGGGTCACTAACCACTAGACCAACAGGCCAATCAAAGTCAAGTCAAATTGTAAGTATACCCGAGTCTATGGCGCGTAATAGACTAAAGGTAGAACTACATTGCGCACACGTGGCTACTTACGCCGATCTAGGACACGTCGGTCTCCATACATTTTATATGGAAACAAGACTTGTAATGCTAGCTACACTTGATCCACGCCACGCGACGTCGTTCTACGTACAAATCAAACGTCGTCTACGTGTGCGTTGGACTAATGTAATAGGGTAGTTTCCAGAGTCAAAATAATTACATTTTATTTAGTCCGTATTTTAGATTATAAAAAAATTTTGGACACGTATTTTTTCTTTTTTCGATTAAACAAAAAATAACAAAGATATAGCCCATTAAAGTTACGTGTGACGTCACCCCGTGCGAAAAAATGTAGCACGGCGTGACGTTACACGTAACTTTAATGGGCTATATCTTTGTAATTTTTGGTTTAATTTACAAATAAAAAAAATATGTGTCCCGTATTTTTGAATAATCTAAAAGACGGATTAATTACATTTCTTACGGCAACTAGCCTATTCTTGCTTTATGTTCTACGCTAGCCTCAAAGATATGTCAGCTTAACTTAAGGGGCCCAGCAGGGCCGCTACGGGATCGTGTGAAAGACAGTTAAACCTTTGAAATGAAAACTTCTTTAGCGGCGTTGAGCACTTTTTCTGTAATGGGTATAAAATCTTAAACTCGCGTCAGGACACGTGACCTGATCGAAAAAGCGTAAGACGGATGGAGAGTAGACAGTTATCCCCTCTCTACGGCGCGGCGAAAATGTATGCCTGGGCCTACTGTTTCAAATATATAGATATATATAAATATATATATATATATTTCAACGTATATAGATATATATATATAATATCTAAATACGTATATGTATTAATGTTTATTTATATATATATATAAATAAATATATATATATATATATTTTATATATATATTTCAACGTTAATAATCAAGTTTTCACTTCTGCCGGCACTCCCGGAGTGCATTTTTTTTTTTTGACGGCACGTTTGGCGTTGTGGTTGAGCGATTGGCTGCTGCGCTGCGTCACAAAATAGATCTATTTTGTGGCTGCGTGTTAGAGTACGGTCCGAACAAATATTTGTATGGCTTACAGATATGTTTTCCGGGTCTGGGTGTCTTGTGTATGCGAGTTTACATGTTTGTGTACGCCCCCACGTTAAAGAAGTTATTACTAGTGTAGGGAAACGTTTTCATACGAGCCCAAACTCGATGGGGTTGTGTCGTTTAACTACCAAGTTCCTATAGCCACCTTCCAGTTGCATCATCAGATCAACTCCACGTCATAATGAGTTTGCATTGTCATCTGATTTACACATGCATGCAAAATTTCGGCCTAATCGGTAACCGGGAAGTGGCTCAAATTTAATTTGCAAGATTTGATGACAGACAAACATCGGGACAGGTGAAACTAAATAAAAGCTTGTAAAAAGAGTTACGGTAGGCCTGAAATGTAAAGAGTAGGTAACTCAACGGTATAGATGGATTTTAGTCAGTAAAAATCTTGCACGCCCTCTCGCTCCACACTAGAGCACAAGAAACCTTTCGATGATATTCCACCTCGAAACAAACCTACCTATAAAATAATATGTGCCTATCCTATTTTCGCTGAAGTAAATTATTATATTACGAAAGAAGACTAGTAGTATCAAGTAGAAGTTTTTTATTGCTGTCTTTGATTGTAATGAGGTCAAAAGTCAGTGTTACGTTACAATAAACGCTTACTCGTTCCCGTTCCGATTAGAGTACAATGACATTGTAGTCGATATATTAATTAGTCATTAGAAGTATTTCGCAGGGGCTTCCTCTCTAAGAAGTGCTCTAGAGCTAGATCAGTGTTTCGCACTTTTTATGTTCAAGGCATACCTAGGAAATTGTAACATTTTGGAGGTGCACCATTATGAACCTTTTATCGTCATCATTTTAGCCGAAAGACGTCTACTGCGGGTCATAGGCCTCCCCCAAGTGCCATCACAACGAACGGTCCTGTGCGTCTCGCATCCATTGCATTCCCGCGACTCTCACCAGGCCGTCGGAAGGGTGTGGGGGGGCCTTCAAACGCTGAACCTTTCTTCCCGTACAAATAAATATCGTTTATCTAATGTCAAATCGACGCAGCGTTGGACGGCCTCGAACAAGGTGGTCCGATGACCTGGTCAGGGTCGCGGGAATCCGATGAATGCGTGACGCACAGGACCGGTCGTTGTGGCGACGCTTGGGGGAGGCCTATGTCCAACAGTGGACGTCTTTCGGCTGATATGATGATGATGAATGTTAAATGAACCAGGCAAACTCTAAAATTCTAGGTCTCATCTTATCAATTTCAGGGTTTTTCTTCTGACCTTTCATGCTGCGTTTTCGCTTTTCTGTATAAAAGCAGAGCGTGACGGAGCTAAGCGAGCTTGAAGGCTGGCTTTCCTGTCATGCTGATCGCACGTTGAGCTATGGGTCAGCGCGACTCAAAAACGCTAATTACATATAACTACAGATATATTGACTCGTTCCCGTGAAACGTGGTATAACAAAACGCAACTGACAGCTAATCGTAATGTTGTCTGTGGTTAAATATGGTTAAAAAAAAAAATTTGATGTGACCGGTACAGTGACGTAGAATAGGGTAGAGTAGAATATAGTAGTCAGTTGACGGGAGCGAAGCCGCGGGCAAATGCTAGTTATAGATAAGTTACACCCAGATACAGACAAATGATCATGATCATCACAAACATTTATCCCGGGATCGAACCCACGACCTTCGGCATAGCAGTCAGGTTCATTAACCACTAGACCAACAGGCCTGTCAATACATTTGAATAGACTGCGTTATTTTTTCGGATTCTGGGTTAATTAGTAGATGTGTTAGATTTGTGCCTATTATCGCAATCATTACGCAGGAGAAATTCCTAGTGTGTGTACGACAAGTGTAGAATAACGATAAGGAATGGACGTTACTGGCCTGGCATTATTTGCCACTTTCATTAGTAAACTTATCAGTAAAGTAACACGGTTCTTGCCCATTGTCTCAACTTAAAAGAAATGGCGCAATTAGTATTAAGATCTGGAAGATTTTTAGAATAGAATAGAATCGTTTATTTCTGAGTACATTAATGTCTTAGAATAAGTTAATATTAGATGGAATAGGCTAGTTGCCGTAAAAAAAAATATTAGTCCGTCTTTTAGATTATTCAAAAATAAGGGACACGTATTTTTTTTATTTGTAAATTAAACCAAAAATGACAAAGATATAGCCCATTAAAGTTACGTGTAACGTCACGCCGAATCGAAAAAAGAAAAAATACGTGCCCAATATTTTTTTATTTATTTAACACTATATGCACATGGGTACAGAGGCGGACTTAATGCTTTTTTTATAATCTAAAATACGGACTAAATAAAATGTACTTAATTAGGAAACTACCCTATTGTATATAGGGTGACTGGCAATTAGTGTACGATACTTAAACACGTGATTGTGCTCATGATAACAAACAATTTTTATCATGGGAGCAAAGCCGAAATTACAAAAAAAAAATATCAGCTGTTCAGTACATTAGTCAAACATAAATGTACTGAACAACTGATTTTTTTTCGCGATTTCAGGTTTGTTTCCATAGTAAAAGATGTTGGTTATCATGAGCACAATCACGTGTTTAAGTATCGTACACTAATTACCTGTCACCCTATATACTACCTTAGCTGGCGTAGAAATATTAAATAAGTATCCAAGCACTAGACATCACAATTGAAGGGTATGTTTGTATTTTTTTGTCCCCTATAGTTTCCCCCACAGAAAAGATGAAAGAAGTTCGAAAGAAATACTTTCTGATTCGTACTAAAACGAGTGTCGCCGCTTGTCTCACTCCCTTTAACTCCACTACAGGCAATAAACCAATATGAATGCGCATTAAGCAACTAACAGACCATGCACGCTTAGATCGCAAGTTTGCTATTGGTATTTGAACTATGAGCATTGCCCTACTCTGTAGCACGTCAGCTCCGCCCACAAGGCCATTCTAACCTCTTTCATCTGTTCTGTGATTTCCCCCGAGTCTGGTTACTGTTTCTTTCCCATAGTTTGGATATAGGTTATCAATGGTTTCCCCCGAGTCATTGGTTACTGCTCCTTTCCCGTAGGTTGGATATAGGTTATCAATGGTTTCCCCCGAGTCATTGGTTACTGCTCCTTTCCCATAGTTTGGATATAGGTTATCAATGGTTTCCCCCGAGTCATTGGTTACTGCTCCTTTCCCGTAGGTTGGATATAGGTTATCAAGTAATCAAATATTTTATCAATTCGAACCTCCTTCCTGAGATTAATCCGTTCAAACAAACAAACTCTTCTTCTTTGTAATATTAGTATCTATAGACTAAGTGACCTGGCAAATTTCGTACCACCTAACAGTCAATGAATGTCTTTCGATATAGTCAAGCGATTGCGATGAAACAAAGCCTAAATAATATATCAGGATACACATAATTTTAATATAAAAGCTTGTTAGCTATAACGATTTCGTACATTTTACGTGATGTGCGCACAAGTAAAAACTTCTACAGATTTATTATATGTATAGATATGTAGTAGGTACTTTATGTCCTTCATATAATATACTGCAGGTCAAAATTATAGGTTCATTCGCCTCGTATTTTGTACAATATCATTAATGATTTTTAAACCTTTTCAAGCAATAAAATAAAAACTGATAATAATTGCATTCATTGCATTTTTGGGGTTTCCCCTCTAACAACCTCTCCGTCGTTTATACTATCTTGATTCAAATCATTATATAAACTCCACTTTTTTTTTTTAAACTTCATGTACCATTGCGGTAACTTCTGCCTGATCACTTAAAAAAAATTCGCCAATTCAAACCTTTTGAAGTTTCCGTTTCGAGTGCAAGCAAAAATGAACTTAGCTGTGGTCAGGTGGAAGTGTAATTAATGGTACAGTGGTGGTACATAGGTGGAATTAATGCAACAAGGCATTCTCTACCAGTCAACCTTTGGGTTAAAAAAGACTACACTGTGGTTGGTGTGCACAATACATAAATACATTTAAAAATAGAATTATTTAATCAACAATTATTAATAAATCAAAAATCATTATTAATAAATAATAAATCATTATTTGCCATCAGGACCGTGAAGTAGCTCGTCGCATCCACACAGACTCACACCTGCCGTTCTTCGAGGTGTTCATCGACACTCCACTTGAAGTGTGCGAACAAAGAGACACCAAGGGACTCTACAAAAAAGCTAGAGAAGGATCCATTAAGGTTTGTGAATATTTTATTAAAATTGACATTGACATTTGGCATGAAGCAAGTTACAAGAAAAAAAATTGAAAAGAGATTACTAAGTCCTTTACAAAAAAAAATATTGCTATTCGAATAAAAATCAAATGGAGATTTGAACTATTTACATAGGTAAGTTTTTAAGGAATCCTTTTATAAAAATTGACATTGACATTTGGCATGAAGCAAGTTACAAGTAAAGGAAAAAATCTCAAAAGAGATTACTAAGTCATAGGTAAGTTTGTAAGGAACCCTTACGCACTCAGTGCGTAAGTCCGAGTCGCACGGTTTTTATGTATCAATAAAGAAATCCTAATCATATAATCTGCAATAAAGTATCATATTTTCCATATTAATTAATGAATACACATTTATTTTCTTATTTAACACTTAAGTTTCTTATCAGTAGAACAAATATACGTTTTACCTTCTATACAAGGAGTGTATGCGTTCAGTCTTCAAGTAACAGTCAATATTATGAAGGCACGTGTGTTTGTAGATTATGATATCCTTGCGTATTATAAAACAAAGTAGGTACACTTGTTCGCAATAAACTTAAAAATCACTAAACGGATTTTCATGCGATATTCACCGATAAAAAAATTGTTTCTTGAAGAAGGTTTAGATATACAAGGTGTAAGGGACAGCCCTCCACAAACTTTAAGGGCTTGCTCAGTAGATGAAACTGAACAACCTTCCAAAAATTTTTTTTCAATAAACGAAAAAAAATCGGCCTCGCCATACGAATTGTCCAATCAAGTTTATCATTTGTTCAGTTTCGTTCACTGAGCAAGACCTTAAAGTTTGTAGAGGGCTTTTTTTTTTTTTTTTTTTTTTTTTCGATGGGAAAAATCATCTTATGACAACCCCCGCTCTTGGGCGGAGCGGGAGATAGTGTCAGACTCTTACTGACTAAAAAACCCATCCCGTTCCTTCAAGCCTTCATACCGGGGCTCGAGCGCCCTTTCGGATAACCCTGGCCCCAGTAGGCTTCGACCCGGCTGGGCCCCTGCTGTTGCTGACAACTCCTTGAGGCGCGCGGGAACAGCGCGCGCCGTCGACGACTTGGGCTTGGTCCGGACGGTTACCGGACGGCCGGACAGCGAGCTACCCATTGCTCACTGTCCGCAAGCCCGCGCCTACGGTGGCTGGAAATCGGGATCGGAATCCCGGCGGCGGCGGCGAGAGCGCCGTTGCCTGATGCGGTCGGCTTCCTCCTTAGCGAGCATTACTGCTTCGCAGAAGTCGGCGACCGCCTGCCACTCCTCCTCGCTCCGGACCATGGCCTCGACCAAGGCCCGGCGCGAGAGGTCTCCGCCGCCGATCACCCCCACGAGGGCACGGCGATGCTCCGCCCAAGCAGGGCACACCGCGATTGTGTGCTCCACCGTGTCCTCCGGGCGTTCCGCACAGTGGCGGCACCCGGGCGTCACTTCCGCCTTGATTCGGAACAGGAACCTCCCGAACTTGCCATTTCCGGTGAGGACCTGTGTCATGCGGAAGGTAAGGACGCCGTGAGGTCTTTCCAGCCACGCCTCAAAGAGGGGACTTATCGCCATAATTGTGGCGTGCCCAGCACTGGGTTGCGATAGTCGCTGACGCCATTCCACCATGAGATCCCGCCGGAGCTCTGTCCGCCATGCCGCGACCTGTCGCGGCAGAGGACTTTCACCCCGGCGTTGCATCTCCACGCGCATGTCGTGCATGTGTGCAAGGACTGTTGCCTCCAGATCCCACGGTGGTAGGCCAGCCAGAAGGCTCGCCGCTTCGCGGGAAATCGTGCGGTATCCCCGCACCATCCGAATTGCCATGACCCTCTGGCAGGCGTTCAGTATGGCCGCCGGTTGCTTTTTCAGCGACGGCGCCCACACCGGCGCCCCGTAGAGGGCCATGGACCGAACGATCCCCGCGTAGAGCCTCCGGCAGGAGGCGTCTGGACCCCCAAGGTTGGGCAGGAGCCGCTTGAGCGCCGCCCCAGTCCGGTTGAGTTTGGGAGCCAGACGTCGGAAATGCTCCACGAAATTCCACCGGCTGTCGAGTCCACGAGTCCCAGGTACTTCATCGTCGACCCGACACCGATGTGAACTCCTCCTACCGTTAGTTGGGAACTCAATGGCGGCGCGTTCCGAGACCGGCGACCGTGGAAACACATGGCCTCGGATTTGTGAAGCGCCACCTCGAGTCCCAACTCCTGGATCCTACCAACGACTATCGCAACCCCGCGTGTCGCTAAAGCGACCGCCGCCTGGTACGACTCTCCCTGCGCTAGAACCAGCGTGTCGTCTGCGTAGCAGACCACGCTGACCCCGTCAGGGAGGTCGCCCCGCAACACGTAATCGTAACCAATGTTCCACAAGGGTGGCCCTAGTACCGACCCCTGCGGAACACCGCACGACATCTCCCGACGTTTCCAGTCTCCCTGGTGACCGGGGTAGACAATATACCTGTCCGACAGGTAGGCTTCGACTACTCGACAGAGGTATTCGGGCACCCGGTGGTACCGGAGTGCCCTCCGGATCGTACTCCAGGGCAGGGAATTGAAAGCGTTGGCAATGTCCAAGGACACTGCCACGACACACCTACCCTGGGACACCGCATCCCCCGTCGTGAGGGCTCGCACGCGCATGATGGCGTCTACCGTCGAGCGCAAGTTTGTAGAGGGCTGTCCCTTACACCTTGTATATCTAAACCTTCTTCAAGAAACACTTTGTTTATCGGTGAATATCGCATTATAATATAATAAATGTGTATTTTTCGCACGGGGTGACGTCACACGTAACTTTAATGGGCTATATCTTTGTTATTTTTTGTTTAGTCGAAAAAAGAAAAAAATACTTGTCCAATATTTTTTTATAATCTAAAATACGGACTAAATAAAATATAATTATTTTAACCCTGGACACTACCCTATTGCGGAGAAAAGCCATGGAAAGTAGGTTACCGGTTAACCTTAGCATAAACCTCGGCAATGAAAGTTAAATGCATAACACATGATATCCATCCATGATGACATCCGTGTAGCGACATCTATGGCGTCACATAAGAACTAATCCTGCATCGCGCAATCAAAGTTCTCCGTGCGACTTGGACATATAGAACAGCTCGAAAAATCATCTATTGGGCAGTTACCCACCAGATATTACACCTGTCTGGTCGACTGGATCCTCCGTCCAGTAAATGTATTTATTTATTTATAACTTTATTGCACACCTTAGCTTAATACAGAATAAACATTTACAAAAGATTATGTGTACAATAGGCGATCTTATTGCACAAGGCAATTTCTACCAGACGACCTTTGGATGGACTCAACGAAAGGAAAATAGTAGTGTAGTGTAAAGTAATCTACATAGGTTTGCGGGACTTTACACTCTGTTTCTCTTACCTGAAGTTAAATATTAAAAATACTAATCAATTGTATTTCCATCACAGGGTTTCACAGGCATCACACAAGAATATGAACGCCCAGAAGCGCCAGAGCTCATCGTGCAGACTGTGGATGACTCCATTGAGGAGTCTACCATGCGTGTTATACGGCTACTCGAGTCAGAGGTAATATCATATTTATTTATTTATTTAAGGACCACAAACGAGTGTTACAAAAAAAAAAAAATGATGCACGAAACCTATACTTTGTTCAAAATAACTTTAGAAAATTTTGAAAACCCTTTATTATCTACTGGTCGTTCAATCGAGTTTTATTAGACTAGTGATTTGCCTTTTAAAGTTTTTAAAAGATAGGATAGAAGTTTTTTCTTACACTGATGACAGCATAACATTGACTTAAAACAGAGGGAACATCACAGAACACACGAACACATTTACGCAAATTAGGGTAGAATAAATTGGTTCTAAATAAAATACTGCACCTTACCATCAATGATTACATCACTGCTTAAGTCCCGTCAGGTGGGATCTCAGTCAACCACTAATTTATACTAATTGAAAAAAAAAAACAGTAATTGCTCTAGTAGCTGTCTTCGTACAGTCTTTAGATTTAAATAAATAAGTTTAATTTAGTTTATAAAACTGAACGGCCATGGCTCTATTTCTTATCGATATAATGACAACGCAATTCTTAGTAGTAAGCATACATAAAGGTTCATATACTATAGTATTTAGATATATCTACAGATGCAAAAAAGATTCAAAATTAAGGCGTATAGTCCCTTGAACCATCTGACCGAAATTATGTGAACGCAACTCTCGCACTCGCCTAGGCGGCAGTACGCAAATCTGTGCGTTTATTTGCGGCCAGCAGCGCCCGGAAAGCGCTTTAAATCCATTTTCTCTGCGAAATATTGATTGATTTACATACGCAATGTTCACTTTGAAGAATATTTAACCACCAATTTTTATGTGTAAAAATGTTTCTAAAGGTCCAAGCCGTTTCGAAGGAGTAGGGAAATGTTGCGAAAAGTTGCGAAATTGCTAAATATTTTTTTTTGACAAAAGTATTAATTGCATGAAAAAATCAAATGTTGATATTATTGTTCATGAATCTAAAATAAACATATATTTTTTTCAAACCAATTGACCTAGCCGTTACGGAGGAGTAGGCTTCAGAAAATCACTGTTTTATGGCACTTTTCGGGCGCTTGGCCCTTAAAGTTAAAACTAAACTGCGCACAAGTGTGACACGTACGCCGATCTGGGCGCGTCAGTCTCCATCTACACTAATAAAATAAAGAGGTAAAGTTTGTTTTTTTTTTGTTTGTAGAAGGTAATCTCTGAAAGTACTGGTCCGATTGCATTTTTGACACCGACAGAAATATATTCTTGAGTGACATAGACTATATTATTTTTATGTACGCGGGCGAAGCCGTGGGCAAAAGCTACTTCATTATATATGGAAACTAGACTTGTAGAGCTACATTAGATCCATGCTACTTGATGTCGGGTCTACGTACAAATCTAGCTTGGTCCACGTGTGCATCTGTCTAATGTAGTTCTAGCTTTATCCGCTATAACGGTAGTTTAGTGTTTTGCCGGCCCTCGCTGAAAATCGGCGCTGTGGCCTCGTCGTTCTATACATAGGGTCACTGCATTATGAAAGAAAGAAAGAAATAAAAACATTTATATGTAACTCGCACAGGACAAACAACAATGAAATAAAAAAATAACCATGCTATAAATACTTGAAATAAAATAATAATAAAAGACAACATTAAAAACAGCTATGCTAATTATGTTAAGCGTTCTACTGTTTTACGTGAATGTGACGCATATGTTCTCTACGGATTAAAATTACAATTAGAATCATTGTGATTCTAATTGTAATTTTAATCCGTAGTTTCCCACAAATAAACTGTTTTTCCTTTTTCTTAAGTTTTTCGAAAGGCGTCAGCACTTACTGTAACTTGAAGAAAAAATCCTTGGCATTCAGACAGAAAAACAAAAACGAACGCACGCACCCGTAATCGTAGAAACCAGTAAAATAGGTGACATTTAAATCTTTTTTTACTTGTTCGCAAATCTGTGATTTTAAATGAAGATCTTTTTTTTTACGTACGGTTTGTGCATTTAGCCAGTGTCAAGTTTTTTTGAAAGTATCTCGTTTGTATACCGTCGCTTTGTTCTCCAGTAAAACGCGTATAAATTTTTTTAAGCTATTGTATAGTTTCTATCGCGGGCCTTGAGCGTGGAGACCGAATCCAGAAATACCTTAACGAAAATAACCTAACACCCTCCACTCATTTGTTTTGAGCGTGGTGACCGATAAGAAAACAAATGAGTGATGCTATGCAATAGCTTTACCGCGGCAGTCCCCGAGTGCCACACGTCTTTTTTTTTATTACCATGGATAGGCTCGCGTTTACTACTATCTCACTTGATGGTAAGCGATGATGTGGCCGAAGATGGACTACGCTTGCTAGGAAGCAATGTATTCACTCTTGACTTAAAAACCCCTGGGCTATAGCTATCAGAAAACACAGAGTCCGGCAGGGCCTTCCACTCTTTTACTATACGCGTAATGAATGTGTTCCCAAAACGCTTTGTACTTATGGTTGCATTGCATATACATTCTAAATAATGTATATGAAGTATTTGACAGCAAATGTATCGACTCAGCCTTCTCGGCAAGCTTTGCGGTGGTAGTTAACAATACAATAAAATTAACAGTACCATGTTACTGAGATCGCGTCTGTTTTTATTGTGTTTGTGTGATTTTACATATTGTTCGGTTGTGATACAAATCTGCTCCAATTTGTTAACGGTTTTATTCATCACAGCCACTAGGAATCGAGTTGCGAATAATTAAAAAAGTCGCTGAACTTCACTAGAAACTAAATTTTAATTACAGATCCTCTTTAACCTTTCAATCGTGGAAATTACAGACACAATAGAAAGACAATAGAAACTTTAAGGAAATTTTATAAACTTATTTTTCAACAAAACCGGTAAATACAAAAACACATTAAAATTTTAGAAACTATTTTGTATTATAAAACATTCACACGTTCAATACGCTATTGTGGTTTTATTTTAGTCTGTTCACATCATTTACTTTTATGAGTTTTATACGTTAAACAGTTTTCTTCTTTTTCCTTTATTTTTAAGAACAGATTTCTTGAATTGATAACAATCTAGCCTAAAAGACTAATACGTAATTTGACTCGTTACTTATTATTTGTACGGTATAGTTTTTGTTAAACTAAGAATAGCGTCCTTTAGCACTTTTAGAAGTCCATATTACTTTTTAGAGTCTGATATTAATAAAAACACTTTGTGCATGTGTTATATGCGTAGCACAGCATTGATCACTATTACACACTAACTTTAAACACTCAATCAATTTAATTCCGCCAAGTCCGTTCCATCCGTAGGTGCGGGCTTGCGGACAGTGAACAATGGGTAGCTCGCTGTCCGGCCGTCCGGTAACTGTCCGGACCAAGGCCAAGTCGTCGAAGGCGCGCACTTTTCCCGCGCGCCTCAAGGAGTTGTTAGCAACAGCAGGGGCCCAGCCGGGTCGAAGCCTACTGGGGCCAGGGTTATCCGAAAGGATGCTCGAGCCCCGGTATGAAGGCTTGAAGGAACGGGATGGGTTTTTTAGTCAGTAAGAGTCTGACACTATCTCCCGCTCCGCCCAAGAGCGGGGGTTGTCATAGGATGATTTTTCCCATCGAAAAAAAATGTCCGTTCCATCATCGGACTACAAGACGTACGGCGTTGCGCCACCGGTACATGGTGGACATCCCACCCATACGTACAAAGCGTTTTGGGAACACATTCATTATACGCGTACAGCTAAGGAGTGGAATTCCCTGCCGGAAACTGTGTTTCCTGACAGCTATAACCTAGGGGTCTTTGTGTCAAGGGTGAATTGACTGCTTCTAGGCAAGCGTGTTCCATCGTCGGTCCCATCATCGCTTATTATCAGGTGGGATAGTGGCCAACGCGAGCCTATCCATTATAAAAAAATTACACTAACTCAAAGGGTTTAGTTCTCTTTAGTCTACGCACTAGGTCCATGTAATGTAACAGCTGGATTGCCTCAACATTCACGGGGCGGTGAAGTCTGTGGGCTTCAGCAAATTTTTGTATGATGGTGGTGACGAGTTCCATTTTAAAATAGGGGTCTAAAGTTGTTATGGAGAAACCTCACGCGGGCGAATCCGATGACAGAAGCTAGTTATTTATATAAAACTAAAACCAACTATCGACTTGACAGCCGTCCTAAACTTCACTTGACTTGGAGTCTGTTTCCTAATAGCTACAACTTAGGTGTTTTAAGTCAAGAGTGAATAGGTTACTTCTAGGTAAGCGTGCTCCATCGTCGTTCACATCCATGCTTACCATCAGGTGAGATGGATCAAACGCATAATAATAAAAAGCAAAAACAATTCATAACTTTTTAAATCAAAAACCAATTCTATATTAATTAAAAAATAACAACACTATTGTCAAACCAAATGTCTCACGTTTATATGTGGAGAACGTTGTTGATATCACATGTGTAAAATAATTGTTGTCTTTTTATGTAATTCCCTGTGTTATTGTTTGTTTTCCCTAATAAATAAAATATAAATAAATTTGCATAATTTTTAGAAAGTATACATAATTAGCTCAAAGTTCGTAGGTTAATAGGATTTATTTTTCATGCAATATCTTTCGCTATCACAATACATATAAAAACTTAGGTTTTAATGAATTTTTTTTTTCATAGCAAGCTTTTATAGCACGTTGTAATACTTATATAATTAATATTCGTCGAGACGAATCATACGAACCCAAACTCGATAGAGTTGTGTCGTTTAACTACCAAGTTACTATAGCTACCTTCCGGTTCCATCATCAGATCAGTTCGTTGTCATAATAATTTTGCATTGTCATCTGATTTACACATGCAAGCAAAATTTCAGCTCAATCGGTAACCGGGAAGTGGATCAAATTTAATTTGCAAGATTTGATGACAGACAAACATCGGGACAGGTGAACCTAAATAAAAGCTTGTAAATACTTAACCTTGATATATTTCCTGCCTCTCTCCGAGCCTTGTAAATAAATCAAATATTTCCTTATTTTATGTACTCTGTTAAATGATTAAATCCCAGAAATCAAAAAGTTTTTAACATGTTTGTTATAGTATTTTTTTTTTCTTTTTTTTTTTACTAGCCATTCCCTTCTCAGGGCCAGTGTTGCGTAGACATGACATAGCAATAAATAAAATGCTAAAATAAAACCTAATAACACCGATAACTTCCTGCAATGATTTTAATTGAAATTGTAGTTTTATTGGTAATGACTTACAACAAAATATAAGCAACTACATTTGATCTGTTGCGTACTGTGGTGTGAATGTGTTAACATGGTCAATATAATAAAACAAAAACAGTAAAGTAGTTTTGACGGCATGGTTGACATGGCGACAGGCAGCACGCCTGTCGCAGGTTCGATTCCCGCACGGAATGGAATTATATGGTCTATAGATAGATGAGTTAACCATCATACCCATGATAAAGGAGTAATTCCTAGTGTGGGACAGTATGTTTTTTAATATTTGAAAATCATTATGTAATAAAAAATTGGCGTTAATATTGTTAGTTTAATTTTAACCCCAGTATGAATACGCTTTTATTTTGCAGTTACCCTGATGAGTCACTATTTTCTTAACATGAATAGACTATCCTTTATTATTATTATTATATATTATATTTTAATATTTTAATATTTTTTTTTTTCCGTTTTCATAATTTGTTATTTGTTTATTGTGCAAACCTACCATAGTGATCTCTTTTTAACCCAAAGGTTGACTGGGAAAGAATGCCTTGTTGCATTAAGTCCGCCTATGTACCACTACTGTACATGAAGTTTAAATAAATAAATAAATTATTTGATCTAAGTAAATATTTATAAATTAAGCGTAAACTAGGGTTAAAGGAAAAGGAGGGGAAGGAGTTTAATGTAGCTTTAAGTACTTCCAGCAGCGGTTCACAGCCGTTTGAAACCGAAGTTTTAACAGCTGTGTGACCTCTGGTAATGCCGCAGTTATTCTAAAGCAGTAATTACTTACCAACAAGTACAACTATTATTATGTTATTAATATTATAGCTAGCCCGTATTGTCCCACTGCTGGGCAAAGGCCATCCTCCATTCTTTTCAATAATCATCAGCCAGGTCGTCCCGGCATCTCCTTCGTGTCAGGGTACCAATTCTGTTTCACGGGCCCACAGCTCGTTAGACATGCGGCAGATAGGTCCTGCCCCATTTAAATTTTAGTATAAATATTTTAGTTCTTATAATCTTCATCGTTAAATGGATAACATCTCTTTTTTCCCATTCCCAGGGTATCATCCCCTGTTTCGAGAACAGCCGCAAGGGTGTGGAAGAACTTTTCATCTATGGCAACAGGCTGACCAGCGCCATTGAGGAGGCTGCTAGACTGCCACAGATTGAAATCAACACATTGGACTTGCAGTGGGTTCAGGTAAGAAGAATAAGAACAGAATAGAATAATATTTTATTCGGCATAGACAACAGAATGGCAAAAAAAGCGCGGTATAGAATCCTATGGTCTTCGAACATTTGTTGACTAAAGATAAAAATAATCATATTGAATGTAAAATTTATATTGAAGCTATCGAAATTGAATTAAGATTATTATCATATACCCTTTTTACCAGGCTGTGCCTAAGGGAGCCTTGCCTTGAGCTTAAGGCTCTTTCGGTTTGATGCATTTTAGCTTGGGAGGTGTCGTTAGATTAATTTTTCCCTGATCTTTATTTTAGTATTGTCAATGATGTCCAAATCCTAAGTGACCTTCATTGGGGTTTTATAATACTGGTATAAAAACAAAACACCAAATTACTGTGCCAAATTACATCTATCGAGTAGATAAAATTATTGGAATATATCTGATTAGATGTAGATAATGATTGCACTAAATTATTGTTAGTACATTAAGAAAATACCTACAGTTTGTCATCATTATAATTACGTTTCAGGTTCTGTCGGAAGGTTGGGCGTACCCTCTCAAAGGATTCATGAGGGAACATGAGTATTTACAAGTGAGTATAAAATAATAATATTTTTTTTTTTTTAAATGGCCAACTTTTTATCCTCAATATTATTTTGTTAGTAGCACTAATCTTCGTCATATCGAATAGTAGCGTGTATGTTAGTTCAGAAGTATAAAAAATATATAATAATATTACAAAAAACCTTCGTATTCATACAATAAATTTTACTCATAAAAATTTAAGATACTTAGTGATCAATGAAGGAAACAATAAAATGAATTATAATGGTTGCATAGTAATTTGCACTTTATCTCGTGTGACATTGAGTTTATATTCTCAAAACTCGAGCTTTAATCAGCATTCAAAATTCAAATATATGTGTGTAGTAAGTAACACTCGCACACTGGTGACAATGAACCTTATGTCTATTGTCCTCGGACGCATAGCTTCATAGACGCGTATTCGTCATGTGTCGAAGAAGCGGCAATGAAACGACGCTTCGTTCGAACAGTAGGTCTTAACCTTTTAACTTGCTACATCGAATATATCCGACTAACACTCTCGCGTTTATTCCTTTATTATTTACGCTACACCTAACACTTATAACAGAGTAAATATAAAACCAATTTTCAACCGTACACTCTAAATAAGATTAAGTTGAAAACCATCGTCAGGCAACTACCACGTAGCTATCTGGTACTTTTGATGTACTGGACCTATTTGGCGTAGCCGTGAGACACACATTGTTAGTTGTCTCTTTTTTTATAATCATTAGTGTCTACATGCTGTTACTACATTGTGTGTATCTACGAGTATGCCAAATAAAATAGTTATCTTTCTTCTTTCTTTCTTTCTATTCCGCAAGGTTTGCACATCGACAACCAAATAGTCCATCTCATCAGCTCTTCTGTCACCTTTGTGGATTGAAGAGCTAAACGAGATGGAGAACTCAGTCGCATAAATACGATCCTGTCAAATAGGATACGAAACCACCAATTATACAGAAGCAGTTAAAGCATTGATACCATAACCAGTGCAGCAAAGCAGCAAAATAAAAAACAAAGCTAAAATGAACCTTATTCCTTTCAGGCACTGCACTCAAACTGCCTTACCCTCCCCGACGGCTCAATAATCAACCAATCAGTGCCCGTCGTTCTGGCAGTAGAGACGGAGGTCAAAGATCGTTTGGCAGGAGCTGACGCTATCGCTCTTACATACAATGGCAAAGCTGTGGCCGTACTCAGATCGCCTGAGTTCTATCCTCACAGGAAGGAGGAGAGATGCTGTAGGCAATTCGGGATCTATCATCCTGATCACCCTTATATACAGGTAATAAGATACAGTATTGTGTGGCAATACCTTAACAAACAATGGCTTAGCTGTGGTGAAATCACATGAGTTCTACTCGCATAGGAAGGAAGAGAGGTGTTCCAGTTAGTTCAGGATCTGTCACCGTGAGCACCCTTATATCAAAGGAATAAGGCACAATATTGTGTGACAATGCAATCCATTTTATACCCACATAGGCAAGCACAGAGATGTTCCAGCTATTTGCTAACTAAAAAAAAAAAAATTCCACATAACAAATTTTCGAATATAAATGTTAACCTGTAAGACATTCAACATTGTATATTCCTATCTTCGCAGATGATCAAAGAAGCCGGTGACTGGTTGGTGGGCGGTAACCTGGAAGTGTTCGAGCGTATTCGCTGGAACGACGGCTTGGACTCGTACAGGCTGACGCCCAACGAGCTCAGGCAGAAGTTCAAGGACCTTGGAGCTGACGCTGTGTTTGCTTTCCAGGTTAGTATTTATTTTAGAAACATAGAGACTGGTTTTTTTTTTTTGCAATCAAAAAGTATGTAGCGACATCTATGGCGTCACATAAGAACTAATCTTGCATCGCGCAATCAAAGATCTCCGTGCGATTTGAATAATACGACAGCCCGAAATCATCTATTGGGCAGATGGCCGCCAGACCATAACACCTGTCTGGCCGGAGGATACATACTCCCTTTTCAACGAAGGTATGTGGGACTTTACTCTCTGTACTGCATATCTCCAAAAGTATGTTACAGAACACCAATAATGGAGAAGTTTCTAAATGAAATCGTGGGCCGTCTTACAACGGGAAAATTCATTGAATGATTTCCTACCCAAAAAACCCCTAAACACATAAGATCTCACTTTGTCGACCCATTCTCCACCCCTTTTGTAACGTAAATCCGCGTGGCTCTCCTAGGCAGCACAAATAAAGATGATTTTTTTTTGTTCCAGCTTCGTAACCCCATCCACAATGGCCACGCCTTACTGATGCAGGACACGCATCGTCAGCTAATTGAGAGAGGGTTCCAGAAGCCAGTGCTGCTATTGCATCCACTTGGTAAATATGAGATAATAATAGTAACATCAATTTATGTAAAGTACATTAACACTGGTCTCGATTATTGGAGATAGTTTGTGCATCCGACGCAACCTAGGCAATCAAGTTGGCATCCATCATTTCAGTCTTATCCTTTAGCAATTATATGAAGTACATAATTATGCAAAATAAAGCTCCACAAAGAAAAGATAAAAATAAAATCCCCTAAGATAAACTAAATTTTAGTCTTTCTGAGGCTGCCACAGAACCAACATGTAGATGTTTAGCTTCTAGTACCGGCTTCGTCCCCGTGAAAGCAAAAAATATATACCCATGTCACATAGTGTCGTGATAAGTAGCATTCTACCAGTAAAAGATTTTTTTTTAAATTAGCTCTCATTACACACAAAAAAAAAAAATTATAATAAAAAAAATCAAATTATAATAAAAAAAAATCGCTTAATATTAGTATAAGTGTATATAAATTAACCAACAATCGAGCGACAGCTATTGTGTTCTAAGCCGAATCTAAAATAAAAGCCATGACATCTGTAACAATCATTATTGTAAGGATAATAAAACACTTCTATTTTGAATGAAAGAAAATAACTAATATATTCCAAATTTCTCCAGGTGGTTGGACAAAAGACGACGATGTGCCTCTAGAAGTTCGTATCAACCAACACAAGGCTGTGCTCAACGAAGGTGTACTGGACCCACAGGCAACTGTATTGGCCATATTCCCTTCGCCCATGATGTATGCTGGACCCACTGAGGTATGTAGTGTAGATGGTTTAATATATGACGAATTTAGGTCGTTTTGTAAATTTGACAACTCTAATTTGATTTGAGTTTGAATTGCAGATGTTGCAATGCTTAAAATAATTCTTTGATCTATGTACGATGTATTTTATACACACTTTTTATTAAACTCGATGGCGCCTTTAAAAGAACGTCAATAGCGATTGTAGCTTGTTTATACGTGCTGACAGCTCCATAGACAACTTGGCTCCAAAAAAATAATAATAATAATAACCGTGTACATAATTCGATAGAAAACTAGCTCTACGAGCGAATTTGAGTGTGCTCGTAGGGCTTTACTTGTTTTCTATAACCCTGAAATTAAGTTTTTTTTTAAATGCAAAACATCATCCATAATCTTAATCACGAAACAAGACCATTTCATTCCAAATACTAATTCCACCTGTCCCCCCAGGTGCAGTGGCACGCGAAGTGCCGCATGAACGCGGGCGCCAACCACTACATCGTGGGCCGCGACCCCGCGGGGCTGCCGCACCCGGCGGGCGGCGGCGACCTGTACGACGCACGCCACGGCGCTATGCTACTCAAAATGGCGCCCGGACTCAACGACCTTGAGGTATTTTCATTTTACAAACATCCGTCTGTCATATTTTTAGCAGAACTAAGAGCAAATAAACCCATACAGCAAGCAAGTCAATGACTAATATAATACAATGCTGAACGAAACTTGCGACATTAAATCTGCTTTAACATTATTTATGACCAAATTAGGTTATTACACGTTTTAAGAAAAGCAATGTATTAAATGTCGAGCAAAAAGGCTTTCACAAAAAACCACTAATATTAACCAATTATATCAAAATTAGATGGAAAAGAACTCGTAAGTTTTGTATATTGCGACGTGAGTCAAGCGTGTGACTACATCAATCACGATGTTTTACTTAGCAAATTAAAACGTACAGTATTAGAGGTAACTTACTTAATTGAAAACTATGTACTAAGATACCTAAAATGAATGTTGTCAAAAAAATAATAGAAGAAAGTATTCAATCCAACATATGCACATTCAAATACGGAGTACTTCAAGGTACAGTCTTAGGACCTCTGCTCTTTATAATTTATATAAAAAACCTCAGTTGTTAAGGCAGCTGTCTCTCGTGTATGTTGATTATATTGTAGCTGGTTCGAAACCGAACAAGTACCAATGTGAATTTTTAATTCATTATGTACTTTACTAAGGTTTGGCTTACATTACTGACACCCTATGCTTCGAAAAACACGTAAAGGGTCCCAGTTGCCATACGTAGATCTTTGACATCTTTATTCGGACACAACTAAAAATTCTACAGATATATAAATATGTATAGATTATTATAAACATTGTTTTTTTTTATTTATAATTAGTGTAATTTTAATTTTTTATTTTATTTGAATAGTAGTTCAAATCTAGAGGTAGCAAACGTGGAAGCAGCGAAAATCTGGTGCTCTAATAAGATTTTTGACCTATACTAATCAACTAAGTTATGCGCCCAGTGTAATTAATTAGCCATCAAGTTTAGTACTGTGGACATCTAAGGCCGAACGCTGGGTTACGCGTGCGCGCGCGCGTTCCCATACGAAATTGCTATGGGCGACCGTCGCTGTCATCCGCGCCGCACCCATTTTGCTATGTAAAATTCACTATCGCCACGACTACATGCACACCATTAAAGTCGAACTAGCGACACTGCGCAGGTTATAATCCGGTTTCCGCTACGGGGACCCGAGCACATGATACAAACGCATAGTCACGCGACGGGTGGACGCGTGGGCTCCCGCTTAACGCAGAGTTGGCCCTAAAACACAACCAAAATGTATGATTCTTTCTACAGATAATTCCATTCCGCGTGGCCGCCTACGACACCTCGGTCGGCAAGATGGCTTTCTTCGACCCCACTCGCAAGGAAGACTTCGATTTCATATCCGGAACCAGAATGAGAGGTAATTCAGAAACATCAATTTCATTTGAAAAACAGTTTTTTAGGGTACCATACCTCAAAAGGAAAAAACGGATCACTTATTGGGTCGCTTTCTTGTTCGTCTTTCTGTCATATTCTGGCGTGGGAAACCATTCTTCCGCTCTGGTTGGTGTGACAGGAAGTGTTAGACTTCTGACTAAAATACACCCATGTTCTTTGAGTTGCTATTTGCGTTGCAGGGCTGCGGCGACTCTTCCAAACAATCCTGCAGCCCTAAAAAATAAGTTCATTTAAGTTGACATACATATATTTAAAATTAGTAAAATACGAAACTAGCTCAAACTGTATTTCTAAGGACAACATACTCGAAAGTATGTCCTTCCTGAAAAAACAAGAAAAAGACTCAAGCCTTTATTAGTCCATTCACCGGAAACCATTACTGATGATGAGGACAGACGTAAGGGCGCCTTCATATTAGTCGCAGTGCTGCGAGACGGCAGCGCGGCAGTAGCGCTGCCGCTGCGCTGCTTTGTTATTCTTTATAGATAAAAAACGCGCCAGCACTTTGCGACTAATTTGAAGGTACCCTAATGGTGTATTTATTGCTTTATATAATAATAAAGGTACCTACGTTTACAAAGGAAGGCAGAGTTTAAAAGGAATCTTTACAAAATAATACTTTTTCCAGGGCTTGCCAAATCCGGCAAGGAGCCACCAAAAGGCTTCATGGCACCAACCGCATGGAAGGTTCTCTCCGAATACTACCAGTCCTTGAAATCCAAGATGGACACCAACTAAACTCGAACTTAGCAGCTATTCTAAATCTAAGTATTATTTAAAACTGTCACAATAATAACGGCCTCAATGCGTAAATACTAAGTTTCTTCAGGAAAGCAAAATTTAAGCTGTAATTTTATCAAAAACTTCATATTTTTGATGCTACAATGTTATGTGACATGTTGACATTGTCATAACAGAAAAGAACTTTATCTAAAAAGAATTTGCACAATACAAATTTTCTCCTAAAAAAGACACGATTTTTTTTCACTGGCAATACTTTCCAAATTTCTTGATAAGCTTTTTTGATTATTAATGATTTCCTTTACAAGTTTTGATGAAATCAGTTATTTTTTTGCATCTTTTTAAGCTAGAATATCATACTCTTTATACAAGTGAGATTTAAGAAGACTATATTTAGTAGAACATGGGAAAATGGTAGATTATATTTATTATGTTGACACAAAATTGTATTTATTTCTTTTTAGTACTTAAATTATTTACACTGGCTTGTGCAACGACATAATAATATGCTGAGCGTGCAATATTTTTTGTGATTAAATTTTATGTGTTTTTTTTTTATTTATTTGTGATATACACATTCCTTGGAACTCTACTTTGTGTGTAGGGATATACATTTATTTTACGAAGTTGTGTACGTTGAAGTATGAGACAATAAATTCGATGATTGGACAGTAATTTATTTTTGGGAATATAATGAAACTTCTGTCATATCTCTCTAGGCTTTATACTGAATTGTAGGAGGATTGTTCAAGATTTTTACTACCAAACTAGCCTGCCTAAAAGTCCTGATATCATGTTTTAGATACCATGGCAAAATAACTGAAAATTATTCTATAAATGTCATTTAATTTCAAATTTTCATATAATAATATTACTACTTATATAGTTTTTTTTTTAACTATTAGAAAGAAAGAAAGGAAAATATTTATAATACTTATTATTATTATAATACTATTTATAAATAAAAGACGCACATTTCGAAGTTTCATTATACTCGAATCTTTGTGTTGTAATAAATTGAAAGATCAATTGAATACTGTATAATATGAGATTGTATTATTTTGTAATTAATCATTACAATGAATGATGGTAATGTGAAGGGACATATTGTTAATGTATAAGAGTTTTAAAATTAAATTGTTGTAATATTAGTGAATAAAGGTGCTTTTAAAGTTAATGTAAAATAAATATAAAAGTTATATTGAATTTTGTGTTTTATTTGATAAATGATTACAGCTTCTTTATTTATTTATTTATTTAGCCTTTATGCAACAAAAAGTACATAGGCGGAAATAATGCCTTAGGCATTCTCTACCAGTCAACCTAGGGTGGTGAAGAGACAATATGGTAGGCGCACAAAAAGAAAATTTTGGTATTAAAACAAGTATTCTTTCCCAAAGTGTTTAATTTCCTCCCTTAAAACGCCGCGTCGTCAAACTCTGACTAATACAAATCGAAAACTAACCTCTTTTGGAAATAGCCAACCAGTTCTAAAGTAATACCATTCTCCCATAGAAGAAAAGCTGATGTGAACCCTCTCATCATCAGGGCCTAACCCTCTCTGCTTCCCGGATTGGTCAAGGCTCTAAAATTGATTCTGCTGGCCTAGCGGCCATGAGTCCTAACAAGTTCTGTCAGTCCTGCTGACATCTCTTTGAGGAGCGCGTGTGAAACACAACGCGTCCTCCAACCACCAACTCCAACCCAAGACCAATTCGTCGAGGGCGCGTAGTGTTCCAAGCGCGCGTCAAGGAGATGTCAGCAAAACCAAAGGGGTTCACAGTCTACTGGCGCCTTGGATTCGCTTCTGAAAGGAAAACCCGAGGTCGCTGTACCGCAAGGGAAAGGAGATATGAGTGGGGTTTAGTCAATAAAATTCTGACACGCTATTTCGCTTCGCCCTAGAGTAGGAGAAGTAGATGTACGTAGGTACGGTAGCATGAATCGGTGTCTGATTTTTTCAGGAAATTTCGTTTTTCAAGCTAGATTACATCGAGTATAAAATAAAATCCTGTGAACTTTGAAATCAAAATCTAATTAATTTATTATTAAAAAAAAAAAAAATGAGAGATTATCGTTATCATTATTTTGTTCTTACAGTGCTGTTTGTGATTTTTGATATCTTATCAAGTCAAATTAATATAAGATATTTTATCAGTAGGGATAAGAATTATTATATTAATTTGACTCCTACAAAGTTTAATCAATGCCCTGTGAAAAATTAATTAATCCTCAATTCCAGAGGGGGGCCTGGCCCCTGTCATGCATGATTTTTTCTCTCCCCGTTTCCCATTTACGCCAATACATTTTTACGAATAGACTCCGAACTTGCGTGCAATGTTTTAGAAAGCATATCTACCTAACAGTTTTAGGTTGTTTTCTACCAAAGCTGTACGAGATAGCTAGGCGGCGCGAGGATTTGCAACGAAGCTGTGAACCTATCGCTGAGTGGTGTGAGACTGCGTAGATGTGTAGCGGATTCTTCAGCTGTACGTTGTGCATTAGTCACTTCGTCCTTCGCACACACACACTGCATGTGTATGCACCCTTCGCAAACATCTTTGTGTGTAAAAACACCTAGCTTTTCTAGCCCTTTTCCACCAGAGCCCTGTGGAAATGTCATTGGTAGATTTTTTGCGTCGCGCACCTAATGTCGCTACCTCGCTCATCTATAACAAAGCATTCTTGTTCACCGCCCATTTGGTGATGCATATATTCTGAATAAAATTTAACGTAAGCATAAATTAAAAAGTCAAGAATTGGGAATACCTACTTGCTTCACTTTAGCAAGTAATCTCAATTCTTGACTTTTAATTTTTACCTCTTATGTACCTACCACGTAAAGTTGCTAGGCCTTGATGTAACTCGCTTTCACTTCGAAACAAAATGTTGACAAAATATTTATTCTTATTACGTTAATTCTTATCAAAACTCGAACGTTATCACTGAATGAGTAATTATGATAGTCCCTCTCGTTATCTTGTTTGTCAAGCGAATTGCGACGTTGTCACCTTACCAAAGAGTGTATTTCATTTAATTCGCCAGTGAATTTGATGTGTTTGCTTGTCGTTCGTTGTCAGTACTGAGTTAGCTTGATACAAGTAAGGTCGCTTAACTATGGCAGTCCGTGTACGTCCAATAACGAGTATTTTACGTAAATGCACGAGTAAAACCGGTACGCGATGCATGTCTCACTATCCGATTGACGAACATGTCTTTGGACTATCAAGCGAACAGCAACAGGCAAGTATATTTAAGTACCTACCTACCTAATTATAGTTTATTATTAAGTAATCTTATTCTAAAAGAGTTGAATAACTTGTTATTGTTCGATAATATAGCTACGGCGTAGATGTTTTTGCACTTAAACATAAAAATGTACTTCTATAAATGATCAATGTCTCTACAATAGCGAATATTTCTATAAATAATGGTTTATTTTATGACCCCTGCTGACCCTTAGATTGTGTAAGTCATGAATTTTGTATGATTGTTATTGTAGTGAACTCATTCATGTTATCGAAATAAAATCTCTGGTAGGTACTTATAAATAAAACATTGTTAGCTAGCTGTTATTTTTTAAGCAGTTAAGTGTCTGATTCACAAGAAATCTTATAAATCTTTTAAAAAGTTGATTAGAATTGATCGGTTCTTAATACCTGATAACATATTGTTTGTTCATTATTAGGCGTTGACTTGCAGAGACCTTGGGTTCGAGTCACCGGTAGCGATCATTAACGCATGATAGTCATGTATGTAGGTAGGTACACTCGACAAAATTGGCGGCTGACCACCTTTGACTCTTACACCAGCGAGGTGAAAAAGTGGTACAGTGGGTAAAGTAAGAACCAAGATCTACACTACAGTTGCTATGGGATGGTGTGGGTGACAGCTGTCGGATTCATATTATGTAGCTACCTATCCTTTTCTCTCATCATAAAGATGCATATTTTCGTCCTGCTGTCATCCTAAATTCCATGCCGCGGTCCGTGTTTCCTGATAGCTTAGAGCTGGCAGGGGTCTTTAAGTTAAGAGTGAATTGTGTAAGTACTGTGCTAGGCAAGCAGCTCCATCGTCGGCCACATCATCGCTTACCATCGGGTGAGATAGTGGTCAAACGCGATCCTATCAATAATAAAAAAAAATGCCATGCTATGTAAAAAAGATCTTGTGATGACACGAACGATGCAATGGCGGGAGGTCATGAGTTCAACCAGTTTAAAGACGTAGCAAAATCGTTATTCCTTTATATTTTGTTATTTAACAACAATATCATCATGACATAACATAACAAATACATATCATGATATATAATATCATGTCTTGTTATATGTTATGTATGTTGTTTTCATTATTTGTTTATTGTGCAAACCTACTACAGTGATCTCTTTTTTAACCCAAAGGTTGACTGGGAGAGAATGCCTTGTTGCATTAAGCCCGCCTATGTACCACTACTGTACATGAAGTTTAAATAAATAAATAAATATCAATATTTATGCCAATATTTACTCAGCTCTTATTTTCGTTTAGCTCCGGAAGTCAGTGTTCGACTTTGCTCAAAAAGAGTTAGCTCCTAAAGCACAGCAGATAGACAAGGATAATAATTTCCCGGAACTAAGAGAATTCTGGAAGAAATGTGGCGAGATGGGCCTTTTAGGTGAGTTGTGTTAGTCTTATAGTGGGCTTATAGGATCTCAATAAAGGCGCAGGGTCGCGGGAATCACCGCATCAATTAAGGACCGAGAAAGACCAGTTGTAATGGCGATAATTGGTGGATGTCTATGTCCGACAGTGGACGTATTTCGGCTGAAATGGTGGCACAGAAGTATGCGGCTTGGCACACTCAAAGACAGGTCTATGTCAAGCAGTAGATGATGTGAAGCTGCCATCAAAATTGAGGAGAATGAAGTGCTTAAGTACTTAGATAATTAAAAAGCTACGAGATCAGTCTAGTGTGAGCACACATACGTTCATAATGTTGGAAGAAGGATTAGGTTAAGGATGGAAGAAAAAGCAATATTCATGAGAATGGCTGTACCTACTAGGGAAAGTTTAGCACTGGGCAATTATATAGAGGACATATGGTAGAGTTGCAAGGTTCATATGATATTCACCTCAGACCAGAAGTATAAGAGTCAAGCCTTTTCTTTTACATAATTGACGTAGATTAAATAAAATTCGTTTCGAAATGTTACAGGTATAACGGCGAATCCCGATTATGGCGGTACTGGAGGAAAATACTCGGACCACTGCATCATCATGGAGGAACTATCGAGGTCTGTCATGTCGATTTTTTATTTAAGGCGTATAGTCCCTTGAACCATCTGGCCGAAATTATGTGAAAGCAACTCTCGCACTCGTCTAGGCGGCAGTACGCAAATCTGTGCATTTATTTGCGGCCAGCAGCGCCCGGAAAGAGCTTTAAATCCATTTTCTCTGCGAGATATCGATTGATTTACATATGCAATGTTCACTTTGAAGAATATTTAACCACCAATTTTTATGTGTAAAAATGTTTGTAAAGGTCCAAGCCGTTTCGAAGGAGTAGGGAAAAGTTGCGAAAAGTTGCGAAATTGCTAAATATTTTTTTTTTGACAAAAGTATTAATTGCACGAAAAAATCAAATGTTGATATTATTGTTCATGAATCTGTAATAAACATATATTTTTTTCAAACCAATTGACCTAGCCGTTACGGAGGAGTAGGCCTCAGAAAATCACTGTTTTATGGCACTTTTCGGGCGCTTGGCCCTTAAATGACAAAAAGTGATGTCCAGAAGATACCTGGGGCCTAGGCTTTACAATGACGTGTTAAAATATCAGTCGTGCGAGCTAGAAAGAGGGGTGGAGCTTTACTAGGGCTATATAGCTCCTTAACAGTTCAGTTTAGATTATCAAATGGATCGCATTAAGCCCCGTGGTTGAACCGCAGCTCGGCTTTGTAAACCGTCTTCTTTGTCCCTTATGCCTTGATCACACGCACCGAGTAAACGGGCGGGACAGTGCTCTTGGCCAAGTACTCGGAACGTGTAAACACAGCGCCGAGTGCTTGACCAAGCGCTTATCTCTAAAATTCGCTTACATCACTGTCTCGGCCGAGCAACATTTTACTGTCTCGCCCTTTTACTCGGTACGTGTGATCGAGGCATTATCGATAGTCTGGATCTGTCATTGTCTTTATTTAGCCATCGAACACCAAATTATATAATCAGTTGCTAATTGATTAGCTATTTGGTTAGCTCCATGAGATGATTTGGGATAACCGTACCTTAACGAAAATAACATGATTTCAGAGCCGCTGGTGGAATAGCGCTGTCTTACGGGGCACACTCCAATTTGTGTGTCAATCAAATTAACAGGAACGGCACTGATGAGCAAAAGAGCAAATATTTACCAAAAGTAAGTAATTTAGCCCAGCATAAGGTGGAGGAGCCCAAGTTGAGATGTTTTGGACAGGTTGGACCGATTGTTTTTTTTTTAACAGAAAATCCTTATCGAACAAAATCTATAGCTAGAGTTACATAACTGTGTTGTGTCGCGTCGTGGCGCCTTCTGACTTCTTTGATTGGCTAAAAAACTTGTTATGATGTCACGTAGGCCTGAACAGATTCGTTTCAATACACCAATGAAACGAATCTGTACGCCACGACACGGCCCGACACAACACACTAATGTATCCCTAGCTTTACTTTTTCTATAAGTAATAGGTACGTCCTGTTTTTGAGGTGCACCTCTGATACGTATTATAACAACGTGACGGAACTTTCATTATTTTGGAGGACTTAGAATAAAGCACAATACACTAATGAATCATTTTTTTTTAAGTGAAAACTTCTTTAGCGGCGTTGAGCACTTTTTCTGTAATGGGTATAAAATCTTAAACTCGCGTCAGGACACGTGACCTGATCGAAAAAGCGTAAGACGGATGGAGAGTAGACAGCTATCCCCTCTCTACGGCGCGGCGAAAATGTATGCCTGGGCCTACTGTTTCAAATATATAGATATATATAAATATATATATATATTTCAACGTATATAGATATATTACATATATATTTATATATATTTTTTTATTTATATATATATTATATATATATATATTTCAACGTTAATAATCAAGTTTTCACTTCTGCCGGCACTCCCGGAGTGCAACCCGTCTTTTTTTTTTCATAGTTACAGACCTGCATTGTCTCACTGTAGGGCCCAAGGGCAAACATTTGGAGCAATTTGAGCTAAATCAGAGCAAGACCTCAGATTCCAAACAAAGAAGTCGGACGGTGTGTACCTAAATACAACTTGGCGTGTATCAGGTTCTGGAGTGACTACGTACCGGAAGACGCCGCGTTGTAAGGCCTCCCACAACGTGGACCGATGACCTAGTGAGCGAAAAACCGATGGATGCAAGAGACACAGGACCGGTCATTATGACGATATTTGGGGGAGGCATATGTCCAGCAGTGGACGTCTTTCGGCTGAAATGATAATGATGATGTTTATGAGGAAGTAATGAAATTTATAATTAATCGATACTTAAGTATAACCCTTATTATCAATCCACAGTTATGTTCAGGAGAACATATAGGCGCTCTAGCCATGTCCGAACCCGGAGCAGGCAGTGATGTCGTCTCCATGAAGTGTCGCGCCGAGAAGAAAGGAGATTACTACGTGCTTAATGGAAACAAGTTCTGGATTACCAATGGACCTGACGCTGATGTTTTAGTGGTAAGATGTTAACGTTTATCAAGTTACTTGTACTACCTGAGTGCCTAGTGCGAGTTAGTTTTAACGCGATCAACTCGTTAATGACGTTCGGCGCCGCGATTGGCTCGCTCCAAGCTCTTCCACCAATTAGAGAGCCAAACGCGGTAAACGTCTCGATCGCGTCAGCACACTGAACTAGTTCGAACCATCGCAGTGTAGACAATGATTAGATTCAACATTTTATAGTCGTAGGCTTTTGGGGAACGCCGGATGTTTGAGAGTGCGAACCATCTCCGAAGACTCGAGTCTATCACATTAAGACCAGGGATGGTATGGACCTACGTAACCCTAACCGAAATTATCCTTGGAGACAACAGTCCTTGCACTCTTGCACAATTTGCGCGTGGAGTTGTAACGCCGGGGCGAAACTCCGCTGTGTCGCGGCATGGCGGACAGAGTTCCGGAATCACATGATAAAATGGCGACAGCTACTGTAGCAACCCAGTACCCGCCACAATTATGGCGGTAAGTCTCCTCTTTGAGGCGTCACTTGAAAGACCTCACAGCGTCCTCGCTTCCGCATGACGCAGGTTCTCACCGGACATGGTCAGTTCGGGAGGTTCCTGCACCGGATTTGTGCGGAAGTGACGCCCGGATGTCACCATTGTGTCGACCGCCCGGAGAACACGGTGGACCATGCGGTTGAGGTGTGTCCCGCTTGGGTTGTGTCCTCGTAAGGCCGATATGCGGCAGCGATCTCTCGCACCGTGCCTTGGTACAGGCCATGGTCCGGAGCGAGGAGGAGTGGCAAATTTTTTCACTAAAGAAGCTAAACCACTATTATAAAATATTATTATTCATTCTTTCTTTCCTCATTACAGGTATATGCTAAAACAGACACTTCAACGAAACCACAGCATGGTATTTCAGCGTTCCTCGTTGAAAAGGGCTTCCCTGGGTTCAGCACCGCACAGAAATTGGACAAGCTTGGCATGAGAGGCTCCAACACTTGCGAATTAGTGTTTGAAGACTGCAAGGTAGACTCAATTAGGTACTTAATCCTTATCACCATGTCAATTGTATTCGTTGCAGGCAATTAGAACCCCGAAAATCTTAAATCCAGATATACCATGGAGAGAGTTGTGAAGGTCAATCGTTCCGGAGGCCCAAATTGGTTTTCGAGCTATGTGACCTGTGAAGCTACATTCTCCATTCGCCAGCTTCAAGGGAAAAGTAGAGAACAAGGTCTGCCGCGGTATCTCTGTTTTAATGATCTTGAATAGGCGTTCGATAGGTTTTCGCCGATAAACTCTGAAGATACACTGTTGGTAAAACTACGATACTCAAAAATTTTTAAGGATGATACAACTCCTGCACGAAATAACATGCCTTGTTTTAAAGCATTAAAGGGCAAGAAATCAGATTATTTCAAAGTCATCTGTGGTGTACAGCAAGGTTGTGTGCTTGTGCCTACTCTCTTTACTCTATACTTTGCCGACATCTTTAGGAAAATCCTAGAACTAACTTCAGAAGGAATTCAGATTCGTTTCCGAAACGATGACAATATATTTCGATAACTCAGTTCAAAAATGTAACATGTCTAAAATTAATTGAGAATGAGATACGTACCTACATATGAGACTCATAATTTCCAAAGAGTAACAAATCGATAAGTGGAAGCAATACAATTATTACACGAAATACTTACATTATAAATGCCAAGAATGTTTTCGGAACTTTTGGAACTGATAATGTACTTTAATGTTTAACCCAGTATAAATAATTAGTAGGTAATTTATTGAATTGTTAAGTACTAATTAAAATTAAATTAATGTGATACCAAGTTAAACTCTCCCAGTTAACGTTTCTGTTTAATTCACCGACTTTGTCTTTCCATGTGATTGTCTAAGAATTATCAACTTACATAACAATCGTATACACCGTTAAATTTAATCGTTTTAATTCCGTGGAGGGTCGATCCGGTACATGAAACACTATCGATTTGTAAAGATAAAATTAAAAAATAAAGTACCTTTTTTTCAAAACTCGTATTAATTTACGCATGTACGAAATTATTTTGTTTTAAAAAAAACGTCAGCTGAGCGAGTTCAATGACCTTTAGTTAATAATCGGCGTTGCGCACAAACTACCTACAGGTCATTGGTAAGTTGAGGTTAATTTTCAAAAAAGAAAATTAACCTCAACTTTGTACCTACATAACAATTTTTTTTTGTATTGTTAGGCTTTCGTTTGACCACCATCTCACCTGATGGTAAGCGATGCTGTGGTCGATGTTTATATTTGTGGCAATAGCATTATGTAGATTATGTGCAACACACAACTGTACTCATTAAAAAATATTGATATATCTCGTGGTAAAATGTCAATGTTTTATTAAAATGGTACTTTGACACATGCACACCTACTTGGCCCCTAAGGGCACAAAATAGATAGGTACAGAAGACAATCTCATGTTTGTACCTACTTCAGTTTTTATACCTACGCTCGGTGGACGCACACTAATGAGCGTTTGAGCCAGAATTGTACGACGAGTGATCCGAGACGCGACCGAGACATCGTGTCTGTGAGCGGTGTCTATGTGTGCATTGCTCGAGCGCGCTTTGTATGTAGATTGACTTCTGTACCTATATATTTTGTGACTACGGTTTTGCTGAAACCTCTTTGAGGCGTACGCGGAACTACGCGCGGTTGATGGTGCTCAGTCCATATCGGATGGTTGGATAGCGAGATACCCATTGAGCATTTAATTTTTACATTGACCCCGAGACTTGGGAGAAGCAGGTCGACCCGAGTGGAAACATTGTTTGCAGCGGCATGTGCAGGCCATTGAAAATAAAATAAGGCTGGAATTAGACCAATAACGCGACAGGCTCAAAGCTGGACCATTAACCACTTCTTTTCAAATAATGAATTATACCTAATATTTTTAAAACTTGTTTTTTTTTTAATCCCAGGTACCAGCAGCCAATGTTCTAGGAGCAGAAAATAAGGGAGTGTACGTGCTGATGTCAGGATTAGACCTGGAGCGGCTGGTGTTAGCCGCAGGACCTGTGGGTTTGATGCAAGCGGCGATAGACACTGCCTTCGAATACGCTCACACCAGGAAACAGTTCGGAAAGAACATTGCGGAGTTCCAGTTGATACAGGTGAAAAAAAACTAAACTTTGGTCCATCGTTTTGAAATTCGACCATTCAGGTTGTTGTGTGACCTCAAAACGGTTAATCATTTGTACTCGAATTTGTCGTCGCATCATCGTTCACTGGCTGACGCAAATCGTGAGTTGTAACCTACCCTTCCAAAAGTTGCCAGCCTATTTTCGGGTCTACCTTACCTGCACTGTGTCGCTAGTTCAACTTTTAACGGTGTGCATGTAGTCGTGTCAATAGAGAACTACATAGCAAAAAGGGAGCCCGGGACCCGCCTCCCCGGCGCGACGGAGGCTCGCGCGTGTCTCCGCAACGGAGACACGCGCTTTTGTATGGGACCGCGCGGGCGCCCGTTCAACGCAGTTTCAGAGCCCTTAAACTTAAAAAAGAAGAACTGTGGGTGGATATCTCATTGTCAGTGTTAGGCCCCTCTGACTCAAGGATCAAGCTAGGCTCCAAAATTGTAGCCACAAAAGCAAACGTTATCGTTTAACAATAACAAGATATATGGTTAGAAACGCACTATCTCTTTTTTCGTTGCTAAAATTGCATTGAGACCTTTGGACTTTGATACCTAAAGAAAAGAAAATGGGTTATGATTTGTACCTATAACTACCACATGTTAGATGCCTACTGGGGCCAGGGTTAGTTTCGAAAGACAGGTCGAGCCCCGGTAAGAAGGCTAAAAGGAACGGGGTGGGTCTTTTAATCAGTAAGAGTCTGACACTATCTCCCGCTCCGCCCAAGAGCGGGGGATGTCAATGCATGATTTATCCCACCATAAAAAAAGGCTCCAAAATTGTAGCCACAAATGCAACCGTTATCGTTTAACAATAATAAGATCTTACAGGGTTAGAAACCCATTATGTTCTTTTTTGTTGGTAAAATTGCATGACTTTGATAAAGAAAATGCTTTATCATTTGTACCTATACCACATCTTAGATGATAAAAACTACAAACCAGATGACCTCATACATAGAATATATTGCATCGTTGTTTTATTGTGTACGTGTGGGATGCATGAGATGCAAAGTTATTCACACGATAGACCGGTAGGTAGGTACTATCAAAGACATTTCCACACACCGCTTGACCATCGTTAAGTTCATATTTGGATTCAAGCGAAAATTTTCTTAAGTGATCAGGTTGAAATGGCCGCGATGGTAGGTACCTAGTTAGGTACCTACTGACCATATTGGTTTGTTGCCTATTAGACAATATATTTAGGTCACCGTTGGAACCGCGGAAATTTTTCAGAAAAGGAAACCCCGTTCCTAGAGCGCAAAGGCCAATTGAAGGACACAGGTGTGGTTTTAATGAGTAAAAATCTGATGCCAGTCCCGCTCCGCCCTAGAATGGGAGAAGTCATTGGATGATCCATTGGAGTTCTATCTGGTTTAAGTCTTATTTTCTGTGGTAGAAAGTTTTCTACCCTCTTTCATAAACCTCTCTACGATTTACTTACTCTCTGTAATTTGTAATGCAATAATTTCAGGGTAAAATGGCAGACATGTACACAACGCTAAGCGCTTGCAGGAGCTACCTCTACAATGTCGCGAAGGCGTGTGACGAAGGACATGTCAACAGTAAGGACTGCGCCGGAGTCATTCTGTACTGCGCTGAGAAGGCTACGCAAGTCGCGTTAGACGCCATCCAAATACTTGGTAAGTTAGTACTCAACTGGTTGTGTGTGACTGTGAGTTTTCGTTATATTGAAATAACTGAAAACCTCTTATGGTTTTACTAATCGATCTTCTATCCATGTCTTTATAATTCTTCCGTATATTTGTTTGTCACCTAATTCCCCCTTAATGGCTGGACTTTTGTGTGTGTGTTTGAGTGTTTCTCTGGATCGATTGAAAATTTAATTGGACCTAGTAGGTAGCACTGCCATCGGGTTCTCAATTTTTTTCTGGAGAAAAAGCCAGCTTTAGGGCAGGTCTGTCAGGATCGAATATGTACTTGTAGCTGATTTTTTTTTTTTTGCTATATTTTGCAAGATATGCAGTTGTTTTTATAATAATAATTAATTAAGTATTTTCCCTTTCCAGGTGGAAATGGCTACATTAACGACTATCCAACAGGCAGGATACTCAGAGATGCCAAACTTTACGAAATTGGCGCTGGAACTTCCGAAGTTAGAAGAATGCTTATTGGAAGGGCACTGAGCAGTGAATACAAATAAAATAAAATAATCTTTGTTACAAACTTCATAATAATTTATTAAAGTTTAAAAAACTTCATAAGTATATTTTATTTGTGTAATTGCTTAGTATAATAATAATGCACATTGGATTATCCTAAATAAAATGTTATTTAAGTAAAACAGCTGCCGATATTCCTTTATAATTGGAAGACTTCAACTTAATTACTAATAATAAGTGACTAAAATAATAAAATGACTATTCATGAATGGCTAGAAAATGTTCATCAGTGTAGAGGTCAACAATCTTTCTCTTGCTATTTAAAAATCTGGGATTGAAGCCAAATTAGCACCACACCTGAATAATATATGATAATTATCATTCCCACCAGAAACTTACTGAAAAGCTAATAGACAGTGACTCAACAAAATGCCACCATTTTGGTGGAATATAAAGCATTTGTCCTGGTTTCAGAATGCAATAATATGGATTAGCATTTTTGTAATTCGGATATTTTTCTAAATCAGGCTGACGGGGATCTACTTGTGCCGTATTATCCAACAACTCATGATCATGTGGATACAGGTGTTGAGAATCAGAAGGTGAAAATAAAAATATCTGTTTTTCCCCTATAACTTGAGTTAGTAAGTTTCTTTTTGGATCATGATGTAGTGGTGAAACTGTGCCTTTAGGACCATACCAAGCCATTACATCTACAGGATCTGTACTATCAGCAAAACAACAGTATTCAGGCTCTGTGATGTCATTCTTCAGTTCAGGGATTTGGTCAAACAGCTGGTACTGAGCAAGGTAGCCAGTAGGACCTTTAGTCTGATAAATATATTCTTTGATGAATTCTTCAATCGTTATCAATCTTTGGGTCCAATCACTATCAGTATACTTGCTTCCAATTTCAATTGATACTGTGCGAGGACCAGCGAGTTTTATGAAATAATTTTGATCTTTCCATTTTTCTAAAGCTGGCCAGTGATTAATACAGTTATCTAAGATAACAGGTCTTTCCATAAGAATGTAATTTTTGAGGAAATGTTCCATGCTTGGACGATCAATAATTTCTATTGGTGTAGCATTGAATTTATAAGCTTCAGTAGTAGTATTACTGGTTGAACTAGTGTCGTTATTTGATTTGTCCTTGAAAAACCTGGCACTTTGTTGAACATTCACAGTGCTCAGGATACTTGCACAGTTTTGTAATAGTTTAGGTTCTTTCTCCAAAGGGCATCCAAAGAGTATTCCAAAATCGATTATTTTGAAAGCTTGCTTTATCATTGTGTCTTTATCTTCATTCGAAAATCTTACATGAGCTAATAGCTTTAAATATGTGGCAATAGTTATTGCTTTTCTGATGAACAGTTTTACCTCTTTCCAGTTTCCGATATTGATTTTCTCATACATGTAATCAAGTATAGCTTGAATTCTTATGACAGAAGACGGATCTGTTGACTCAGTACTGTTTATGTACCTCTGTAATAACGATTTTGTAGCTGCATCTAACTCGTCAATTTCTGGTAACGATGTAGCGACACTGGCTTTATATTCTTCTAACTTAATACAAATATCATGTAATGCTAACATCGTGAGGTTATTTAGTAGTTTACGGATTGATAATAAACAGTGTCTTATTTATTGTTTACAATTTTCTAACCTACAAATTGTGCAAAAGATCAATGACATGACATCATTCGATTAGATTCGATTCCATAACGTACTTCAGTTCACGCATTAACTTTCAACTCTATTCGATTTTCTTTGTTAACAAAAATTCTGAAGTTTTTATGCTGCCTGCGTGGAACGAACTTCTTAAATGTTGTCTATGATTAGGTGTCTTCTTTTATTTGCACAATAAAATTTCAGAAGTTTATAATAATAATTATATAAAATTAAGGTTTTTTGTAAACTTACAATAATAGCACAGAAATCTAGAGGAACTTTATAATGACAGCACAGAAATCGAGAGGATTTTATTGACCTTGACCTTTTAGTAAAAGTAAAAACTTTTTGTCTATGTCAAGTCAAATCATATGACTTTGGCACGTGATCTGACATATTATTTACATTTTATTAAAAAGTTTTTTTAAAACAATCCCATTCTAATTAGATTACCGATAAGATGTTAAGAAAGTCGCGCAATGAAAATTTCGTGAAATGATACGTGTGACGCAATGGCCCTTTTCGACAAACTGTTTTCTCTCAAGAGAAAACTTGATGATCGCGAACCACGAAACCGCGACAGGTACGTCATGATGAAACGCTTTTCATTCATTTATTCTATTTTTGTGAGTGGTGTGGTATGCGGTGGTGGGGTTGACGCACGAAGTCTTCACCCGTGCCGGGAGACAGGTCTTCACGAGGGCACTATGTGGACCTTCGCGTAGAAGTGGTGACGCACGTCAGTCTGGCAGTGCAGTGGCCAGTGCGACGAGCATGTGATGAGTGCGCGGGGCGCGGGCTGCGGGCGTAGGCGAGCCGAGCGCGATCACGTCACTCGCAAGAGGGGCGGGTCGCGCTCTATGTTTACTTATTATTTACAAGAGATGTAAACTAGTACACCAGAACATTCCACTGCAAACGGACGCTCGTCCGCTGACACTCGCCTCTCGATGTGCATTTAGTGTTAATCATTATCAGTGGTTGCATTTGTTTGGTTAGTGCATATGACACAGTTTGATGTTTGCGCACATTGCAACTTTGATATTTTGGTGAGCAGCTGTGGGCAGCTGATGTGACTATGAAATAAAATGAAATTTAGGTAATAAGTGTTTACTTGTGCTTTCGTTAGATCTTAGGCAAGATCACTAGTTGTGTGTAGAATTTAATTATGAAGTTAGTTGTTCCATTTGTTAAACATAATGTTTAGTTTGAAGCAGTGTGGACTTGTTTGAGACTAGCACTCAGAGTCACAGTCTAATGGAGCGTTCAGTTTGAATGATAATGGACATGATGAGTTGATTTAGTGTCTGCTGGTGTTCTGATATATCAACACAATTACTGGTACTTATCAACATACTTACGCTTGAAATAATCAGAAACACACAAGTGCAATAATGTGATTACAACACAAAAGAAGAGAAAGTTTTTGCATTGTTTACTTTGTACTGAATACATACCACTCATTCACATGGAGGTTGTTGACCATCAACAGTAAATAAATGAAGAATTTAAATAAACACAAAATATGTCAGCAGTGTTTTTAATTTTTATGGATATTTGGAATAGAAAAGCTTATTGTTTACTTTTTTTTTTGTAAACATTCCATTGGTACCTACTTATTATTCTATGTTTCGTCTCATATGCCAGTGATATTCTAATTTGTCATTTTTTATCTTATATCATATTTATTGATTAGTCCCATCTTATCTTAAATACTTGAATTTTTACTTGTTTTCAATCATTTTGTCTGATTAGGTCTATGTGAGGGCAATGATAATTTTTAAGTTGCTTATTTGAATCTTACTGGAAAAGTTGTAGGTACAATGTAAGTTCTAAACAAGTGCATCACAAAGGACTTTTAATTAAATATTTACTTTAAACCTTATCATAATTTATAATGTTTGTCTAAGACTACATTCTTTGTCTAGTGATTAAGTTATCAATAAAATTAAAAGTGGTAGAAATTTTTTTAGATTATGTATTATCAGTTGGTAAATGCTTTGATTTTCCTTAATTATTCATAAATCATTTCGTAAATCTAGGTTTTATTAAGCTTTGTCATGTCCGAGACTATAAAATTAATGAGAGCTGATATTTTTAGCTAAGTAGGTTTGTCTGTGTGTGATCATGTGATATATTCAGATACTGGTTTATAGCCAGTCGGGCTATTCTGGTAATTAAAAGTTTAAGATGATAATAAAAAATACTGTTAATTTCTTAAATTGAATGTCTATAACTTTTGATATACAACTTGTCAATAAAAATTTTATAGGAATACGAGGACTATGATTTGAAGATTAAGACCATTGATAAATATTTGAACGAATCTGCATATAAATACTTCATGTTACTTTTTAGTTGAAAGGCATCAACGCCTAGCGGCACAATAATTTTTCAATGATAGTTTTCTTGTATATAGTAATTAGGAGTAACTTAAACACTACTACCAACGTTATCCACATTATTAAAGCAAAATAGCTGGCTGTTAATATCAATAAAATTTAATTGTTAGGAAGAAAGAGAAGGATACAAATCTAGAAAAAGAAACAAAAAAATTATTATTTCAACTATGGTTAGAATATTTACCTCAGAATATTCAGTGCCAATCATAAAATCTTATTTAGATATGTTTTCAACTCTTTGCTTCTTCAATCAGGTCCTGTCAGATAAATCCGGAGCAAGTGCGGCTGCTTCTATTCAAGGAGTGTGACTGGAGGGGCAGGAAACTATTGTTCGACTCTGCTGCTATACAGAAGATCCCAGCAAACAAAAATGATAAGCCAAATGTCAGACAGTCGGATGAAGTGCCATGCATTCTGGAGGTTTGCGAGGGGTTCACATATCTGGTAATTATTGCTAATTATTTCTCTTATTACGTTAATAATCAGGGTGTTTCGTGGCGAATCATACGCCCAAAGCTGGCAGCTAATAGCAAGGTTTTGAACAGGTTCTGATTACTATGCTAATAAGAATAAAATCGACTTGACGTCATAACTGTTAAATCAAATCTGCTGGGGTGAGCATTAAAAGATAGAGAAAGATAGATCATGAACAAAAAGTTCAATTATAATTCAGTTCTCATCTTTGCATCACTGTGAAGTGTTGCCAACAAAGAGAATAAGAAAGAAAACTGTTTTTATAAACTAATTATTATGACTTAAATTAAACGAATTAAGACTCGCTAAGACAAAGTAAAAAAAGCCGTTATAGCTGCACAAATAAAAAAATTCTTAGCAAACCGTACTTTCCAAGTGACGTTTGACGGCGAGAGATCATTGACATTCCTATTCTTTTGTATATAGATATTTTTTTAGTTCTATGACATTACTTCAATTTTAGGGCCTGGGGCCCTACCACGAGCTCTTAACGCGATGTTCTTTACGACCTAAACTGAATTGTTAAAGGGATGGAGTTACATATATATAGGATGTAGCTCCATCGCCCTTTCTCTCTCGCACGACTGACATTTTAATACGTCATGGTTAGGCCCCTGTTTCTTATAAGTTTCCAGGTCGATTAAACAAAACCGATTGATATTATTTCCGCGAAGCATTTCCTAGAAGAAGTAATAACCACGAACTTCTGGGAAGACGTAAGATATTCTTATCGCATGCAAAGTTGGATTCGCACGGAATTATAAATAAGAAAAGACGTCGACTTTCCTGTTATATAGATATATATAAATATTTGTTTCCTGTTATTTCAAAATCCACCCAAGTCAAAACCTAAAGTAGTTTTCTCACAACGTTAACGGGAAAAGTAAATAGGGAAAATGATGATAAAAAATAAGTATTCGAAGTCTTGTTTTTTTATCGGTAGAATTAAGAGCACTACGATAGTGGAGAGAATGAATGAGTAGCATAGTAATAAGATTAACATATGACGTAGAGATGCATAAAGGTGCAAATACGCATGCCTGTATCTTGAACGATCTTACAAGTATTTTGCTTGCATGCCATTGTGCCATAATAACTTCTGATTAGCCAGATGACATGCGAGCTACTTGCATACTTTTGCTTTAAGCCGGCGATACACTTGCCTGTAACTCGTACAAAAGTATGCAAGTAGTAAGCATGCCAGTGTAGCACAAGTTCTATTGGTGTATACGTATCGCATGCTTAATCATAAACAGACCTAACTAAAAAAGAAGGCATATTTTAATCTGAAAAAAATACGTCAGAAAATAAAGTTTTATTTTCAAATATCCACTTTTTTGAGTTACGTCTCTTTTTGATTAAGAATGCGGTATGTCATTATGGCATTCAAGCTGTTTGCAAACTTATGTGCCAGTTACAGGCATTTGTATCACAGCCTTTAGGCGATACAATATGCCGTTCTCCGTATTAGTCCTTTGTTTTAAGGACATCGTGTAATATTCACTATAGACTATTGTTTTAGTTTCAGTAATTACTATGACGTGAAAGAACAATGTTGAAAGTTCGTGACGAAATACTTACACTGCTAATTGGTCTAGAATGTGATTGATCGCATTGCGTCTTAGCCATAATAAATTAGTATACAACTCGTTATAGATCTTTTCTGTACATCAGTATAATAATTTCAGCCAAAATGACTTCTGCTTGACAAAAAAATCTAAGAGAGGGTGTTTTGGAATTACCGGACATTTATGTATCAGTCTCACTTCTATGTTACTCATTAAAAATACTTCTGTCAGTGTTGCTTTCGAAATTACCAATTAACATTTAAGTACGTCAGATTTACTGTCATCTATATACTTTTATTTAATCATTGATGATGTATTCAACTGATTTTTTTTGCTTCAACAAATCAATCCGAATCGTTTTAAAATGAATTATGATTACACATGTCGTATTAATATTTCCGAAACTCTCGAGTGCGCGTATGTAGGCCGTTTACCTTAGCGTGTGATAATAATAATACGGCCACGAACACTCAAAGCACGTGACTAGCCAGCTGCTTACGTTCATACCGGCAACACGATGACGCGACGTTGGAACCGTGCTGTATTAATCAAAGAATAACAGAAACTTATCTCAATTTGTAAACTCTCCAATTTTTAGTACAGGGCCAAGGACAAGACCTTTAAGAAACCCAACTCGAAATATTGTATTTTTAAATTTGTATCTGTATTGTTTCGATAAGATAGTATGTCAATGGACTCGGTACTGTGTTTAGGTGACATCATGAACGGGATTATCTTAAGTAGCTGTTGCTACTTGTAGAAAAGCGACTGCATCGTATGATTAAACCAATCGAAGGCTTTAGTGACAACATTAAACAATTATGGATATAATTTACGATATGGCTTTTTTATGTTTTACCTTATTTGTTTCGTATATTCGAAAGACCCGAAAGCAGAGTAGAGAGCTTATTATAACTGTTACAGAGAGATGCCTCAGTATCTTTACCGATTTATAGTCCATTCATCGTACGGATTTTCCGTATTAATTTTAACAACTGAAACAATTTACTTAAATGGTATATCCTTGAAATGTTGGATCCAGAACGAGCCTAGTTAAGAATTCCTCTTATTTATAAAACTTGTCTTGTCATCATGAGATGGACTATAAATCTTTTGCATCATTATCTTGTTCTTGGCAATGTAGAGCAGTTGTAGCTACATAAAGTGGGATTGAAATTAGTATGATGGACACGTAACGTATCGTATGCTTTCTAAATCTATTCAGTTCTACTCCGTAATACTTGTCTAAGTTTTGGTTTGCTTATTTCTCCAAAAAATGTTAATTGACAGTAGTGTGACGTAGAAGTGCAGTTCTAACGCAAACTTTCTTTTTTCGCGCAATATCTTTATTGACATAACGTCCTGCATAAACACGAGTGTGAGCGAACTTCTCATCGCGATAAATGTTTAAAAATAACACAACAATCGACATACGCAGCAGTCACAAGATGCGACAATTTACTATAACATTATCACTGGAGCATTCTATATTTAGATCACTTAAGATGTTAGCCTTTTCGATTATAAAGCGTGCCGTAAGTGGGACTTATGGACTTATGTGTGCGGCCGGACCGTAATTTTAGCTGGATCTTAATTAATGGACATCACATGTCCCATTATAGTTGTGACAATTGTCTCTCTCATCTATATTTACTTTGAAAATCCACTTTGTCACGTGATAATTTATCACCTATTACACTCCAGGCCGTCGTTAGTTATGGCTGGTCTAACTGCATGTTTATTTATAGACATTATCTTAATATGGAATCTAAATTGATATGTTCCGTGTGGGAGCGTTTTGAAAGGGTTGCCAAACTGTGTTGTTTTCTGATAGTTATTTTGTATGATACGTTCGACCTTTTTGTTTCCTTAACCTTGTTTTATAAATAACCAACTGGTACCTAAAAGGAAGATCGTAGTCTTATTTCGGCACTGACGGTATGCTGTTTTAATTAGGACAAAAATGAAGCTCGTTTCTGTAAATGGTATTGTTCTCACCTTTGTCGTATTTCACATTGTTCCTTTAATTGGCAAATAATGTCCTTTGCTGAACTAGGATTTATCATGTGTTTTTTAAAGTATGTTTCGATGATAATTTTTGTATCAACAAGAGACATCGAACCTTAGAAGTTTGCCGAGGTATTTTCGGAAGATATTTCTCTAAAAAATATTGATCTCTTTACTACATTACGTTGGCGTGGGTGAAGCTATGAATAAAGATATTATTTTTGGCGTCCACTGACGTATTTGGGCGTAAGACGTTTGTACCCCACCTGTCATGTACATCATCGTCTTGATAAATGAGTGGGCTTTGTTTCGTACTTACTGTCTTGGAAGGCCGAATGGTACGCGATGCCCTTTTTCGCTACCGCTCTAGATTTGGAAGGTTATGGGACTGACGTTGATGTTCTGCTCGTCAATGCCATATTATGTACTAGTTTTTCTAATCATCTATCTGGAACGGCAAATAAACATTTCGAGGATTTAGATTTACGTAAATTGGAGTATTGTATTTGTGCTTTTCAATAAACAGGTACATAGTTTGAAAATTGAATCATAATTTCAGTGGGAACACGTTCTCTACTGGACATAGGCTACGACAGGTCATCGAAAAGTTGATACTGCAAATATAATTTGGCTTGGATGTCTGTAAATTCTAGGTCCTTAATTTATAAACACGGTCAAGTGAATTGAATAGTAGTCCTATCACCACAAACTGGAGCACCAAATGATTAGCTGCTCTTACTGTTGATCTCAAATGTGCTAAGCTAGAAACAACGTCAAGCCAAACAGTTATGAAGCTACACCATTTGAAATATTGTCTTCTTCTTCCTGCTCTTGTGCCATATTACTAGGGGTTGGCGCAACATTTTTTTTCTTTCATTCTGTCCTGTCACCCGTCACACTATCACTAACTCCCTCTATAGGAGGTTAATCATTCGCTGTTTGAACACTGAATCTGTGACTCTTCGAATAAGATAGAAACAGATCTCGATTTTCCTGTGAATTATTTAGTTAACAGCTCGTGGTAGGCCACGATCCATTTGACGATCTAACAGAAATGTTGAAGGGATGGAACTATGCATATAGTAACTATATAGAAGGGCCAGTAAAACACAAAGTTGGTGCCCTGAAGTCGCACGACGGTGTCACTGCAGACCAAGGAGGAGATGGCGGGACGACTTAGATGTCTTCCATAGGAATTGGCAAGAAGTGGCTCAAAACGGGGAAAAATGCTAGGAATTGAGGGAAGCCTTTGCCCAGCAGTGGGAAGTATAGGCTAGATATAACAATACTTAATAATAATTATTATTATTTTCCATCCGATACAGTGCACATAGGCACAAAATATATAGGTACAGAAGTCAATCTACATATACAGCGCGCTCGAGCAACGCACGCAAAGACACCACTCACAGACACGCATGTCTCGGTCGCGTCTCGGATCACTCGTCGAACAATTCCGGCTCAAACGTTCAAACATTAGTGTGCATCCACCGAGCGTAGGGATAAAAATCGAAGTACATACATGTGATTGTCTTCTGTACCTATCCATTTGGTGACATAGGTTTCAAAGGAGTACGTTGGCACTGGAACTAAGATTACCTTGTATCTTAAATGCCGTGAGCATCGTTTCGTAACGATTATAACAAGCCCTAATATAGTCTATGTTATTATTTTGTGCAGTACAAGGGACCGGCGGCCGACGCTAATGTACTCGGTGAGATGATATTCGGCGCAGTCGCAATGAACTACAAGAGTGTATCATTGAAAATCCACATTATGGATGAACCAAGAAGGTAAGAACAAAGCAAATATATACGTAATTTATATATTACTGGCTTCTGCCCGCAGCTTTGCCCGCGTACTTAAAATATAGAGTGATTGGTAATTAGTGACCGATACTTAAACACGTGATTGTACTCATGATTACAAATCACTTTCCTAAATATTTTTTTTTTTTATTGTACTCATTTTTTTTGTCATGGAAAATGTTTATACCTAATTAATGTTATATTCTTAAGTTTGCGGCTTTTCCGGCTAATAATTTTTCTGTCCTTCTTTCTTTTCATTCGTTTTATTACAATAACAAAACAGCTGTGTGATATATGTGCGCGCGCGCCTTTGACCGATCAACTGTTAGCCGCGTTTTATTATTGTGATAAATTTAATGAGTAAAAAAAAAGTTTCTTTAAGAAAGTTGTTTGTAGTCATGAGTACAATCACGTGTTTAAGTATCGGTCACTAATTACCAGTCACCCTATATAGGCTATCTCATTCAGGAATAAAGCAGCTGTCTATCGGTGAAAAAACTTTAGTAACCGGATCAGTACTTTCAAGATTACCTCCTACAAAATAATATTAGTGTAAAAGGAGAAACTAACTGACTGACAAATCAACGCACAGCCAAAACTACTGGGGCTAGGACCGTGAAATTTTGCACAAGGCTTCCTTTATTTCGTAGACGAGCACTAAGAGAGGATTTTCCAAAATTCAGCCCCTAAGGGGATAAAATGGGGTCCAAAGTTTGTTTGAAAAAACCTACATTCGCATGGGCGAAACCGCTGATAGAAGCTAGTCGCTATAATGGTCCCATTGCTAGAAAGGTTTAAGTTCTTTCTGTGAAAAAAGTAGACCTTAGTTCATCATTTCTGGGGCCAAGGGCCTGCTCCTCAAAGGAAGATTCGGCCCCGGTACTAAAGGCAACAGAGGAAGAGCGGGATTACCATGACCTTCAAAGTAAGATTTTTTTTAATCTTGTTTCAGTGTGGGTAAGAGATGGCGCTAGACAACCTGTATAGCTCTGTCTCTTATCCACACTGAGACAAGATTAAAACAATCTTACTTTGAACGTCAATGGTCTAGGTGCAAGAGTGGGTTTTTAGTCAGGTAAAGTCTGACACTATCTCTCCGCCCAAGGACGCGGAGATGTCATTGGATGATTTCCCCACATGCCAAAAAAAATGTCATTAGAATCATCGCGATTCAAGTAGATTACTTGAGCTAGATACCATTAATGGTCAAGTGGTGATGATTTAAAATGAATAATGTGACCTTTCCTTCAAGTTTGCACCTATGACCTATAACATCGTCTTTATAATAAGGTGAAATTCATTATCGTCATTCTGCAATTTTTATTTTTATCCTCTTTTTTACTGGCTGCATAGAAAATTTGTACCTCATTGTTTAGAAGACTTTTTCATTGGTTTACGCTCAATAAAATTTACTACTTTACGTGCCTGCAAAAAATGTGAAATAAAAATAGCATATGATATTATTTTCTTAGATTTTATGGTATATCTTTAGTGCTTACAATAAATCATGATAAAATTAACTGCATTTAAAAACTTTTGCGATTTATTACAATATTTTTCTTCAACGCGCCTTTTTCACCAACTATCTAGATCGTGATCATTCAATCATGACAGTTTACTATCAAAACATTCAGATATTTGTGTTTATGATGACCTAATCCTATAAACAAGATATTATGATGAAGACGTGAACTGGACCATTCGGGATACACGCGACTTAGGATCAAATTAACATCTTTGTAATTTCTTATAGTGAGTAAAAAGTAGTGATCTGATCAAAACACGATTTGCGGCCTCTTCCAGTTTCAGTCGTAACGGAAACTGAAACTGATGTGGTAACAGGAAAACTGTCAAAATATTAAAATAATGTTTCGATAGGATCGGTCCGGTCATTATGGTAACACTTGGGCGAGGCCTATGTCCAACAGTGCAGACTTTCGTCTGAAATGATAATGATGATGATTTTCCCACCTAAAAAAAAAGTAAAAATGACTAAATCTATAATTTTATATTGTCCTAGGTTGATGTGCTCAAAAGTGTTCTGCGTGCCATCGCGACGGATCAGCAGAGTGGACCGTAACCCTGAGAGGAGGGAAACTAGCGGATGCGGCGACCGGTCCAAACCGCTCAGTGTTCCCCTCGTCAGGGAGGAAGGAGTGTCGTTGAGCTTCTCGCTGGATAGGGGAGACTCGGGTGAGTTGGACTTTCATATAAATAATTGATATTTGCTGTTTAAAAACTATATGATCATGATCTGGTCTTTTGGGACAACAATGATCCCAAAGATCTTTTTGTTAATAACTGTTTGTTAGTGCAGTGGTTGAAAAATTCGCTGCTGCGTTGTATGTCGAGGGTTTGATTCCCGTATAGAACGTATATTTAACTTATATGGCCTATAGGTTATTGTTCCTGTTTTGGAACTTGAAACGCAACCTCGATATTAATTTTGGGGCGCCATTTTGTTGCGTAATAAATAAAAATAAACACTATTACGCCACTCACACGTTAGTTTTTTTTGTACTTACAAAATTATCGTTTATTTGATTCGTTTGTATTAAACGTGTAAGTGGCGTAATAGTATTTATTTTTATTTATTTCGCTACAGAATGATTCTGTTTAGCCATTATTTTTTTTTAAACGTCTTGTTATTTTGGTTCTTTGAGTTCCGTTGATATTGAAAAATAATCAATATGCCGAATATTTTTTATTTACAAAATTAGAGTATGTCTATTGCAATCTGAGAGTGTAACGGGTAGCGCTTAAATATTTGAGCAGCTTTAATATTTGAACGAAACAAAGCACTGACCTTAATAGCTTATTAATATATCCGACCTCTTTTCTGTTTAATGAATTATTATTATTTTAAAGTTGCTAATGCAGGGTTTACTACAGCTATAATGAATTAGACTAGGCGTGTTTTAAGTACATAAATCGGGCACACAATTTTACTAAACTATTATGAACATAAATATGTATGGGTTGAGGACAAGGACAGGATGGATAAAGAATTTGAGAAACGAGGACTCAGTGACTCGGGCTTTTCTTCCGCCTGAATCAGGTGCAGGAACCTGCCCAACTTGTCATGTCCAGGGAGGACCTGCACCATGCGGAAGGTACACGACGTGACGCCTCTCCACCCACTTCTCAAAGAGACTTACTGCCATGACTATGGCGTTCCTTTCTCGCTCTGGGTGGTGGAGCCAGAGAGAGTGTCAGACTTTCACTGACTAAAACTCACATGTGCTTCTTCATTTGCCCTTTGGCCCTTTCATGATAACTCTTCTTTCGAGCAATACAACAGGCCAAAATTACCATCCTGCCTCTTCGAAATCTTCCACAGTACATTTTATTGACATGTTCAGTAATTTCCAGGATATTATGGAGACCATTCGCCATACAGCAGTGTGGGTTCAACCCATGACTACTTCTCGATGTGCGATATTTGGGATAACAACAACCAAGACGACTTCAACTCTTTCCATCGTAAGTATAATTTAGCCTTTTACCCACTAAAATAAAAAAATAAAATAAAAAAAATTATGTCTATGAAAAAAAAAAAATTAAAAAGAAAATTAAAAAAAAAAAAGAAAAGTTAGTGTGTGTTAGTTAGTGATTAGAAATTTGTATCTATGGTCACGAACGTGGCCCTCATGAGATTGGACCAAGATGATGTCTGGAATTCAAAAGTGACCGACCTTTTAGGGTTTCGTACCTAAAGGGTCAAAACCACCCTGTTTCCAAGACTCCGCCGTCCGTCCGTCTGTAACCAGGCTGTATCTCATGAACCGATTACGGTTAGCTGTTAATAATAATATATTTTTTATATTTTTTTTATTGAATATTTAAAAATATAATTTATATGTACAATGTCTGAATAAACGAAATAATAATAAATCGTGCCATGGAAATCAGGCCATGGGCCAAGATGATATATTTAAACAAACAAACATATATATATATATATATATGTTAAGCTAGACAGCTGTAATTTTCAAAGATTATTAGTTCTGTAGTGATGTCATTTTAATGTTTCTTCTAAGATTAGTCAGTTCGGAAATCTGGACCCGATTTTTTCAACCGCGTAAAACTGCACATATTTAAACCAATTCACAGAAATCATTTTGCCCTAAAGATTGATTTATTCCTCAAAAATTTTTAATAGATAATAAAATTATATATATTACACTATGCCACCTTAAAAAGGCTATTGGTATTTGATAGCGTCGAAAAAGCATTATAAATGCGCTGATTATGGGTTATGTTCGAATGATGAAATCACATATTATCTACATATTAGGGGGGCGAGCCTTCAAGTACTGAAGTGAACTTATTTTCCACCAGTACCGCCTGGCAGAAAACTGAGTACCTCAAGCAATGGCAGCTGGCAAAGAAGAACGTTTCAGAACATGGCGACCAAGTTTGACGTTGGAAGTCAAAGTACCAACCTGCTAGGAGTTCCAACTAAGACGAGCAATGCTGCCAGTTCGGATTCACAGGTTAGTTTTTTCGAATTTCAAATTGCTTTTTTTTTGGATTTACATTTAAGGAGGTAGATAAAGTTTAAAATTATTTTCCAAAACTGCTCGCCGCGTCGCTGCATGCCGCTGCCATTTCCGTATGAATTGGCCCTAATGCTGTTCCGTATTCAAAATCACATTTTCTTTCTATTTTCTACACGTGTTTCTACTGAGCGTTCTAGATATCAACATTCTCAACATTATTGTATTGATTAATATCATTTTCCAAATAGACACGTCATGGCAAATATTGAATCGTTACTATAACAATATAACTGTCAGTCAAATAATTAGGTGACGTCAGAGCTCTCGTGAGAATCGCTTCCTGTTAGATGCAAATTGCATGTGATGGACAGTTATACGGATAAATGATGAAGTGGTTATGATTGTTATTGTAATGTATGTCGGGATTGAAATTAAACACTGACATGAGAGCTTTTGAGTGTCAGTCATGGACATTTTTTCATTTATACTTAAACACAAGGACAGTCGGACAGCGTTCGGGAAGCTGTGCGACATTTTCTCGTCTGACATCTAAGTGTCTCAAGACGAAAGTACAAACCAGTGTCTGTTGCTAGTGATGACATATGGCTCTAAAACGTGAACATTAGGCCTCATTACAAAGCTTCACCCAAAACAGAATGGAAAGGGGTATGCTGAGAGTTTTCTTGCGTGATTGAATCGGGAATGAAGATGTCCGCAGGAGAACCATAGTTATCGACATACCTAGCCCGTAGAATCGCCAAACTCAAGTGGCAGTGGTTGGACACCATTGCTCGCAGAACAGACGGGTCCGAAACGTTCTGGAGTGGCGATCGCGTACCCAATACACCGCTTTGGTAGGCTTCCCAAAAGGTAAACCGATGACCTGGTGAGAGTCGCGGAAATCCGATGGATGCGAGATCCACAAGACAGTTCGTTGTGGGGTTACTTGGCCTAGGCCTATGTCTAGTAGTGGACGTCTTTCGGCTGAAATGAAAATGATGACCAACACGAAAGATAATTAAACAAAACATTATTTTTCTTCTCATGTTCCCTGTTATTTACGTTCGACGTAACTCGTTTTCTTTTTATATTTTGCCCTGTCAACCGTCACGCTATCACTGACTCCCTTTTCTTTCATATTCTTCACACAATCCATCCATCTTTTCTTTGGCCTCTCTCCCACTGCTTCCATCCACATGTATGATTCATAACTCTTTTAGTAGCATGAGTTTCTTCCTTCGTCATCTCTTCACATGATCTATTTGACGAACGAAACTGAACTGTTCAAGTGATGGAGCTATACGACATTAGTTTTAACCCGAAACACGTGTAAAGAATCTATGTACAAAATTTCATAATTGTATCAAAAAAAATCACAAAGTTATAAGCTTGTTATGTCAGCAAAAATACATAGTCACCGAGACATCCAGGCGAGTTAGGGGTTGTTTTGCACTTGCACCTATCTGTTTGCTGGCGCCTAATGCTCGCTATGACCTGCCGAGACCTATGTTTTACTTAGTGTCGGCGTTGACCAACACATGACCTTTTTAAAAATTTTTGGGAAAAAATATAACATGGTGTAAAAGCTGTTGGAATCCATTAAGTTATTGATTCTGAACAAACTATGTCCAGATTTCGCATAAACTAAAAATTATGTGGTATGGGGTTTACAGCTCCACTCTTACTCGCACGACTGACATTTAAACACGTCATGGTAAGGACTTTGACACAAAATAGATAGGTACAGAAGACAATCTCATGTATATACTTCACTTTTCATACCTACGCTCGGTGGACGCACACTAATGAGCGTTTGAGCCGGAACTGTTCGACGAGTGATCCGAGACGCGACCGAGACATCGTGTCTGTGAGCGGTGTCTATGTGTGCGTTGCTCGAGCGCGCTTTGTATGTAGATTGACTTCTGTACCTATGTATTTTGTGACTATCGATTGAATAAACAAAACACGATCGCTATATCCAAAGTACGTCAAAGAAAAACAAATGCTATCGAAAGCTCGACACCAGGACAAAGTATCACTAAGAGCCATTAATGATTGTTTACAAACAACATTATCAACATTATCGCCCCCGCGTGATGTCGGTCACATGATGTCCAGGCCTATCATTGTCATGTGAGCCGTTATCAGGACAATGACAGAAATAAGGTAGTTTATAGTTGCAACTAGTTTTGTTATGATTGATTGTGGTGGGTGATGCTATTAAGCTAAGCGTCTACTGCGTCGGGATCGGAGCGTACGGAGCGGACGGTGTACGATGTGCCACCTGTACGTAGTGGACATCCCACCCAAACGCACTAAACATTTTGTTTGTTCAACTAAGGAGTGGTAAGACACATTTAAAAAGGCGATGGTTGTGGGTTCCGCTTATCACTCCAGAACCCCTTCCAACGTCTTGTATACTTGAGAAGACGTTAGGAGACATAGTACAAGGTGGCCTGATGACCTTGTAAACGCTAAAGGAATGAAGTGAGGAGCACCGGTGTTGTCGGTCTCGCGACATTTGGGGAAGGGTTATATCTAGCAGTACACTTATTTTGGCAGAAATGAAGATGAGAGAGAATCTTGGTCGAATTGAGTGTAGTGTGAATTTAACTAACACTAGTTGATCCGGCGAACTTTGTACCGCCTAACCGTCAATGAATGTAGTATATCTTTCGATATAGTCAACCGATTGTTATGAAACAAAGCCTAAGTAATATATCAACTAATAATATAAACACGATTTTAATCTATAAAAGTTATCTACATTGATTTCGTACATTTTACGTGATGCGCGCACAACTAAAAACTTCTACAGAAGCGTGGGGCGCTTTGTTCCATATTTTTCGTAAATCGAGCACCCCACGCTTTTTTTACAATTAAATTAATATTTTTCGTTCATTATTATTATTTTCTACCTATATTGAAAATTATTTTACACTTTTTAGTTTGATAAGAAAGCGTGTTTTTTTAGTTTTTTTTAAACTATATTTTTATTTTTCACTAAAAAAAACGGATTATTGTATTATCATCAGTCTTTGATGGGTGTGCAAAGTTTGAAGAAAATCTGATCGCCCAAAGTTGATCAAAATCGAGCTCAAAGGCGTTGGTTACAAACATACAGGTGAAGCTAATATAAGCGTGTTAATATTAGACAGTTATTGCTACACACTTTTTTTTTGGGAAATCTTCAATTAACTTCTTTTAGGTGGAGTCTCAGACTTATACTGACTACAACCCACCCGTTTTCCTTTGGTTGTCTTTTGCGGACCAGAGTCGTCGGGGACTGTTTCAAACCATCCCGCAGTCTTGGCAGAATCTTGATCGAATTGAAATTAGTTTTCTTACACAATCGTTGCTAGGGTAACAGTTGTTGCCATCAATCACTAACTCTCTTTTGTTATTCATAATTACACTTCCGGCACATAAAACATTACAGACACAATGAGACGCTCGTCTTTAATGATACTGTCAAAACATGTCTATAAATTTCCTCGTACATCATGTGATAAGATCTTGAATTCATGTACCGACGTAATTTCTATAAATAACTGTAGAACACAAAGCTAAAAAACTCAATACTTTGCTAAACTAATGTACGAAATTATTATAAAAATTGCCTTTATTAGTCTGGGCATGCCATTACCATATCGGTATTTCCCCTCTTTGAGGACTGGCTGGAGAGACATCACGGCGTCCTCACCTTCCGTATGACGCATGCCCTTACCGGACATTGTAAGTCCGGGAGGTTCTTGTACCGGATTCAGGCGGAAGAATCGTCCGTGTGTCACCATTGTGCGGACCACACGGAGGTTGAGTGGAGCATACGGTGGAGGTGTGTCCCACTTGGGCGCTTGGTCCTCTAGAGGGCGATCGGCAGCCTCAGAGATGCCAGCAAAACCCTAGGTCCCTAACTGGGACGAAGTCTGCTGGGGCCATGGGCCGACTTCTGAAAGGAGCTTCTGAACCGTTTTAGAACGCAAAGGGCAACTGAAAGACTCAGATGTGGTTTAAGTCACTAAAACCTTTAAATAGTCTAAAACTTCTCTACTGCTTCCTTCCTGGAAAACAGGCTTATATTTGGATGTAGGGAGCGGGTCGGAATCCACAACGCTGTCCAGTGTAGGTTTGCACCATGCCGTTAAGTACCGAGTGGCTTAAAAATAATTTAATCCAACCGAGTGGTAAGAACCGGTTTCAAACAGAAATATCGCGGTCGGGTCACCGACTTGGAGTCACGTGAGGACAAAGCCACTGCACCCTCGATTTGAAGCTGTAAAGGTCAAATTACTCAGGAAATTTTGGCTGTAAGTGATGTTGAAATCCCCTGTGTAAGAAGCGAGGTAAACATGTTCGAAGTATTATTTGTGGTTATGGTAAATTTTCGAAGAGACTCGAAGATTGGAATATAATAGAAAAGAATATCGTTTATTTATAAAAGTGGCACATTCAAGGTAAAACAATAGTGACAATAAAAATAATTATAATGCACACAGTTGCATTTTTGCCTGAACTGAGTTGGACCTGTATTTCATTCAGTCTAGAAATTAATAATAATTAATAATAAAATTTACTATATTAAATAACCGAAATTTAATTAACTAAAAGCAAAACATGATTGACTGGTAGAGAATGCCTTGTTGCATTAATTCATTAAACCCCAAGCGAATGGCGTTCGCTGCTGTCAGTCTTTCTACTGTGTCTCTAATTGACAGTATTCGAAAGGTTATGTACGCCTATGTACCACTAGTGTACATGAAGTTTAAATAAATAAATGTTTTATTTACAAAACCTTTATTATTTACTAGCTTTTGCCCGCGGCTTCGCCCGCGTGGCATTAGGTACTTAAGGAATCGGGATAAAAGGTAGCCTGTGTTCTTTTTCATGTCATGCTTTTCTTTTCTATATGCATGACAAATTTCATCTAAATCCGTTTAGCCGTTTTTGCGTCATTAAGTAACAAACATCCAAACATCCACACTTTCACATTTATAATATTAGCTAGAATTTTTTTGCGAATATTAAGAAAAGAACTACGATTACTTACTCATTACTTTTTATCTGAATTATGATTGTATCGTAACTGTCGTTGAAAATACATAAATCAGTCTTAGGTAAAATGTTTGTATTTTCTCGTGATGTGAAATCCAAAAGCAGTTTGTTTGTAATTTAAGAACGCAAACATCACACGTCAACATTTCATGATTTGTTTGAAAAATGTTTTAGTACTTATTGTCCTTTTTGGCATTGATTAAAATTTGTATTTAAACGTTAGTAGTTATACATGGAGGAGAATTATGATTATGCTCAAAGTTTCCTTGAGTGATTAAATTCAGAAATGAATATATCTATCGAAAAATCAAGGTTATAGACATCCCGAAAAATCAACAAACTTGGCAGTGGCTTCTTGGCTCTTCACTCGCAGTACAGATTCTCAATAGGGATCGAAAGGTTCTGGAATGGCAAGCGCGTACTGGAAGTCACAGCGTTAGAAAGGCTTCCACAAGATGGGCCGATGGCCTGGTTAGAGTTGCGGGAATCTGGTGTCGTTGTGGCGACACTTGTGCGAGAAGTAAGTCCAGCAGTGGACGTCTTTCGGATAAACTGATGATAATGGTGATACAAGGAGGTAGTTATAAATGAAGTTGAGAATGACGCAGATAAATGGAATGTTTAACCTGTCCACTTGAAAAAAAGTACTCTAAAATAAGCCAGGTAGGATTTTATTACATTCAGACTCAAGTATTATTCGCGATACCTGTTGATAAGTATCACTTGGAATACTTTTCATTTCTAATGTTAAGGCTTATAGTCCCTTGAACAATCTGGCCGAAATTAAATGGTCACTACTTTCGTACCCGTCTAGGCAGGCGACAGTACGACTATCTGTGCATTTGTTTGCGGCCAGCTGCGCCCGGACAGAGCCCCGCTGACTTTTAAATCCATTTTCTTTGCGAAATATTTATTGATTTACATATGCAATGTTCACTTTGAAGAATATTTAACTACCAATTTTTGTAAAATGTGTAAAAACGTTTCTAAAGATCCAAGCCGTTTCGAAGGAGTAGGGAAAAGTTGCGAATGTGATGTTGTTTTATGTAATATTTTTCTTAGACAAAAGTATTAATCGCACGAAAGAATCAAAAGTTGATAATGTTGTTTATGAATCTCTACTGAACATATACTTTTTTCAAACCTATTAACCTGGCAGTTACCGAGGAGTAGGCTCCAGAAAGTCACTGTTTTAAAGCACTTTTCGGGCGCTTGGGCCTTAACGTACGTATGTTGATTCACGAGAAAGATCCGCGTCATTCAGTCGTGTCTAAATAAAATCGCGTGTTTAAATCGCCAATGTCAAAATAGGAATTAGATATGAAATCTTACAATCTCAATCATGACAAATGATGAGCTGTATCCCTCTTGTACTATAAAACCCTATCAGTCACTGCTGTTTCATAAATTGACCGATCAATCATAAAATTTAGAATTTGAATTTAGAATCTTAGATAATTTTGAAATATTCAATCTTATATAATTTGGTTGCTTTTTTTTGTTTGTAATTGGTTGTTTAACCGTTGTAATTTATTAAAATAAATAAATAAATTGGAACATCAAACTTTGTCATACATGAAAAAGTTCTAACTACATTGTAACCCATACTTTTTCGAACATACAAACGGTCACTTTTAAATATCAATTTTAAATACACAACGCTAAATCCCATACGTAATTGAATTAGTGGCGATAGATTAAAATTTTTGTCGGTTTTTTTGTAGCCATAATCTTAGGCAAAGCCTCTCTCCTTCCATCTCACTCATACACACATTCCGTCTCTCTCTCTTCCCCATTTCATCGCTCTGTCTATCTGCTGTGCTATCTGTCCAGGTCGTCCCACCATCTCCTTGGTCTGCTGCGACTGTTTCCCTGTCTCTGGGCACCAGCTCGATTATTAATTCAAGTTTATCCTATGTTTCCCAGTTCAACAATCGAGCCATTAATTTATTCGAATGGACTAATAATACATCACGTGCTGCATGCATTTACATACAGTATGTTACTAAATGAATATACAAATACAGGCTGTTAACTTTCTTTTTTGGCTGTATAAACCGTAAATGTGACACGATTGTGTGGTGAGTGATATACTGCTTAGCGACGATTTATTTTCCTTTAAAAAATAAAAGGCCTGTTTTGAAATTTGAGAAAAACCCTAGAATGTAACTTGGAGCGAGACAATAAAATGATAATTATGGATTCGGTGTGGTAGTAGCTATTTTAATAGTAGCTACACTACACCAGACAAGCCGATAGGTAGTCAAAATAATGTCAAAACGAGCCTTTTATTTTTTTAAATTTTTATAAGAAACATATCTTAAACATACTGGATGTTGATTTCTCTTTCCCTCTAAAGTTAATGAGGGTTTTCTAATATGACGTTCATCAGGTGGCAGTATTTTATCGTCAGGTCCAGTCACCTGCCAAAACGCTTATGTTAATGACATTAATTAAATTGACGTCAACATCATGTACCTATACGTCTTGGCCGGATCTTAGAATTGATCATTTCATGATATGGCTAATTAAAACTGGTAAGATCGTTTGAACGTTAAAATTTGATGATATGTCAATCCTCGTTTGGCCATATCTTTGATGAAAGATTTCTATGATATTAAAAGTAGACCAATTAAGGATTGACATATCATCAAATTTATTGTTAAAAACTGGCCAGTTTTACTTAGTCATTTCATGAAATGATCAATTTCTATAATCTGGCTAGGACATGTACGTTTTCAAAAGTAGAAGACGGCTAAGTGGCGCCAACTACTGGTGTGAATTTGCCTGTCCTGTTGGAGCTGACTTCAAAGTGATTATCACCTTTCAGATACCGTCAATTTGAGACACAATTGTTCTTACAACAGATGCGCGAACGTTCGCTTGGGGAACGCCGGCGTTCGCGCACCTATTGTCTTTCTATTGTGTCTGTAATTTCCACGATTAAAAGGTTAAGCTAGATATGTAGGATTTATATGATAATGAAAAGTCTAAAGAAAGTAGGCCAAACGTGGTTTGATATATCATCAACCTTTAACGTTTAAAACGATCTGGACAGTTTACTTGGTCATTTTATGAAGTGATCAATTTCTATGACCTGGACACGACATAATTATACGTTTTCAAAAGTAGAAAGCCTTTCGGCTAAGTGACGCCGACGTGTGGTGTAAATTTTTTTAGTAATAACTCTCATTTACGGAGTTAACTTAAAACTAATCATCATCTTAAGTTACTTACATTTTTGCAGCAGTTTTGTTATAATCTGTTATCTGTATACCTTGACCCTAATTCTAATACTTCAAGAAGAAAGGATAATCTAAGATTGTCTTAGACTAACGCATATAGTGGGTATTAGAGTTAGTACGACATACTTTAAAACAATAGACGTCACTATATCACGCTACACTTAACCGTTTTACGCATCATACTGTTACTGGGAAACATTTTACTACATTAAGCCTTTTTATTTTAGTACGACATTTTTGATATAATTTTTTTCTTGACGGGAAAATGTTGGCGAAAATGAATTTGATTTTTTTTTCTGTAAAAGTCAGCCTTTAGCCATCTTAACCTATGAATTATGGGCAACGTGAGATATCTGAGCCCTATCCCTGAACATCAGTTGTTTCAAGCTTCTTCTAAAGTGGCTATTGCGTGACTACATCACTTAAGTTCAACCATCTTTTACACGACTACCCTTCTTTCCAAATTTTTATCAATTATTAACTCAGCATGTCGCATTTGTGCGGCGTCTCTCCACAGACCATGCCCTACCTTTCATCCTGTATCACATGCCCTGTTACCTATTCTCGTAAGGACTTAACGAAAGAATCAGTGAACGGCATCACCGTGGCCGAATATTGGGCCAGGCTACTAGTAACTAGTCTTACCATCGACACGCTAGACATATCGAAGTACCCTACTGATCATAGGCCTCTCTCAAGCTGCGCTACAAGACTCGGTCCTTGGTCTTCCGCATCCAGTCTATCATAGCCTGACTTAACAAGTTCGCTGGCCCACCTACCTAGAGGGATCCCCTCGCTGCATTTGCCGACACGCAGTCTCCACACGAGGACTTCTCTGCTCCATATTTATCATACCATCTTTGTCAACAGCTATACAGCAACAGCACAACAAGTGGTACTAGTGACAGCATAGCAAGCACAGGGTCTGCGATGGCGCACAGGAAGAACAAACTCGGCCTAGCGCTGTTGATCAGCGTCAATGATTCCACGCAAATGTGAGTACGACCCTTTCTTTTAATTTGGTCCTTTGTGTCTTGGATATAAAGTCCATTTCCTTTTGAAGATAGTTTTGGACAAAGACAATATATTTTATGGCTTACTATCAATTTTTAAACTAAGTACCGAGATGTTTCTAAACTCTCATTACCGTTAAAATTAGTTTTCTTTATTAGTTTTCCTTTCTTTGCGCCGAACATTTTGTTCGTTATAATATAACGAACAAAATGTTATACTTAATTATGGCTGCGTATAGAAGGTCTGATGCTAAATTTGGCTGTTACCAGTTCTACGGCTATTGTATGGGAATGGAGCAGCCTTGATGATCAAAATAGGCCATTGTGTGTTGATGCGGTCTCATTATGAGGCTCGTTTTAGGCTATACTTAGATATAAGGTGCGTCTTGCTTATCTATATAAATATGGGTTAGGAATATGTTTCCAGGATTTTAATAAGAATTAGTCTACAAAAACTGATGAATGAGTCATGAAATTGTATAATTATTTACAATAATTCAGTAGCGTCATTGTTTACTACCTACCGTCAAGCGGAGTGAATAGGAACGCAGGGGTGAATAGAAACAAAATTTTAATTAAGATTTTCACTTTGGGATACACTTATATTCTTGATTTCTATCAAAGCATCGATTTTTGTTACATTCAATGATTACATTGGAATACTTACATGCCGGAAAAAAACTGTTAAAGAATGTAATAATTCCCAAAAATGTTTGGTCTCTATTCTCCCTGTTTGACTGTAATTAATGAATATTTTTTTTTAAGATTATATAACAATAATATACCTTTCGGAATATTCCCACTTTTTAGTAACTTCTGTCTTAATTCTGCAAAAATTACACTCAAAAGGGGACGTGATGTAAATGTATTAAGGTTTAATATTATAATTGTGTGCCAGTTCTAAAATATTATAAATAGATGGTAACCTTGTCATGGGAAAGGCTTTGTATTTGAAGCTTTAAATTGACGTGAGATGAGTCGGAAGGTCATGTGAGCGTATGTACCGCTCAATAGCAGTTTTTTTTTTGCTCAGTATAGTGCAATCGTTGTTATGTAGTTAGAGTAAGCGGTAAGACCAAACTACATATTATGTTAGGTATGGTTACAATTTTGCGCAAATAAGTAAAACGAATTTATTATGTTAGTTATGGTTCCAATTTGGCGCAAATCGAGTCTTTTGTTTGACAACTGTATGGCAAATGTGTGAATATGCATGAAAAAAAAAATTATTATCGATACGCTTTCAATTAATCATTCGTTGTTCCTGAATATATTTTAAAAATTCTTTCATATTTGTTTACTAGAGCTAAAAATGATTTATTTTATTATATTTGCGTAAAAAGACTTAATTTAGTAAATAAAAAAAAAAATGCATTTTTCCCTGTTTCCATCTAGCATAGCTTGTTTTTAAAAATAGTTTACGTTACGTTGGTTGGCTCAAATCAAGTTACCCACTTTGATTTTGTTATTATCGGTCAGTCGTCATACCGACTCACGACAGGTCTGTTTTTGTGACTAAAAACGATTTATTGGAATAGAGGTTTTGTAAAAAGCGACTAAAACGAGCATTTTTTTTTATCTTGGTAATGTGATCGTGGCGCTGTTGGTGGAGATTAGTTAGAAGTATTCTGTGTTATCGGTCACAATAATGATGTGTGTAATTTTTTGTATAGTGACGTAGTAAGGCGATGTCTGGAACACTCGCCGCAGCTACAAGCATTGGTGTGTCGGCTGCGACTGGCGACTCTAGCGGCCGGCGCCACCGGCGGCCGCGTGTCTATGCTTTACCGAGCGGCCGAGCATGCGGTCAGTTGGTGAGTGACATACTTGTGACAGTAACATATCTGGAACATTCGCTTCTGCTCTAAGCAGTGGTGTGTCTGCTGCGATTGGCGACTCTAGCTTCCGGCACAACAGGCGGTCGTGTGTCTACGTTATACCGAGCGGCGGAGTATGCAGTCTGTTGGTGAGTGATTTATTTGTGACAGTAGCATATACGGAACACTCGGCGCAGCTAAAAGCATTGGTGTGTCAGCTGCGACTGGCTAATCTAGCGGCTGGCGCCATCGGTGGTCCTGTGTGTACGTTGTACCGAGCGGCCGAGCATGCGGTCAGTTGGTGAGTGACATTTGTGACAGTAACATATCTAAAACATTCGCTGCTGCTACAAGCATTGGTGTGTCGGCTGCGACTTGCGACTCTAACGGCCGGCGCCACTGGCGCTCGTGTGTCTACGTTGTAACGCGCGACCGAAGGTTAAAAATCGAATGCGTTATTCCTCTTTCAGAGCTGGTCAACAATGGTCCTTACCTTGACTTTAAAGTCCCAAAATCTATACTGGTTCATCATGATTATTATATCTGCCAAAAGTCGTCCATTGTTGGACATAGTCCCTCCTAAGTCGACGTGTGCGTCATACTGGTTCATTCTACCAAAATACATTAATACTTATCCTAATAATCTAACTAGAGTTACACTTTCTTTGTGTTTAGGTTATCGGACCTGGTGTATGGGCCTCGCCTCCAACCGGTGTGGTTGAATCTAGTCACGGGCGACTCCCGAGCGTCCAACAAACTCGCCGAGACGCTACTGTCTGATCTCTGCTCTGTTCTCTCTGTGGGAGACACGAAGACCACAAATTTGTAAGTATCACTACCATTTCGTATCTGTAAAATTTTACGTTATTATTTAATTGTATTTGATACATACGGGTAACATGATTGAAGAGAGTGTCCATGGAGCTTCTTGTACATTCTTCTCCATAGAGATCTACGTTTTGGAATATAATGTAATGTTGCCTAGTCCCATTTAAGTTGGGCAGCGTTTTGAGCCATATCAACGATTTGTGTGATGAGCGCAGTGAAGTGTACGAACTTTATGAACATAAGGAAAAGTTAAAAGTCTATGATTCGTAGACTATTCCTGTCCAGGTTGTTAGCCCCATTATCCAATACTATTTTCAACAAGAAAAAATATATTTCTCACTATAAAGTGTAATCCAAATAAATTGTAGTATTCTTATGCCCACGCAAAACTGAAATGAATGAAATACTGAATAGAAATATCGTTTTCTTTCTCAAGCGTAAGTTGTAACGATCGATTCAGGTAATCGGGGCACTACGGTAGTAAGTACCCTAGAATGTAGGTACATGACATCACTGTAGGCGCGGGCTTGCGGACTGAGCAATGTCAATTTGACTGAGAATTGTCAGATTTACTACTAGTAGTCTACTAATAGTCAATTTGACAGAGTACGGTGAGGTTGATGGTAAGTAGTCAGTAATAGTCTGACACCCTCTCACTCTCAAGTTATTTGATGGCTATACATACAAAATAATTCAAGATATATAACTTTAAGAAAATATTATTTACAATATCCGTTTTTCAAAATGTAGTAGCATAAATAGCGGATACGTCTTGAAATAAATTGTAAATAATATTATTAATCTATACATATAAATAAAATTGGAGTGTCTGTTTGTAAAATTAAATAACGGTGTATACGGTACATAGGTACACCAAAATAACATTTTTTACAATTTTTTACTGTCTGTTTGTCTGTTTGTTCTGGATAATCTCTGAAATGGCTGGACCGATTTTGACGGGACTTTTATTGGCAGGTAGCTGATGTAATAAGGAGTAACTTAGGCTACTTTTATTTTAGAAAAAATAAATTCAAATTCCTGTAGTCCACGCGAATGAAGTCGCGGGCATAGCTAGTTTTAATATAATAAAACAAAAAAAAAACTTTACCTCTTTATTATACCTATTAGTTTAGATAAATTATTTGAAAAATTTACGAGTTCTATGGGAAATTGTCCCGCATATCTGATCCCACAAAAAAGGTTCGGGATCGTGCATTCGCAAGATTGGATCCTAGCTGACTAACGTTTTATAAAACTCAGATTATTCGATGAACCGAAATATTTTATAAATCAAATCATTAATAGCATCTAAATAATACAAAACCTGAATATATTACTTTACTTTCAACGTACGATTTCTACGCCCAAATAGCTGGCCAGTATCTTCAACAAGTATTTTTATCTTGATTTAGCTGCTCGATCACATGATGCTAGGACACACAATGGTAGAGATGAGATTAGTACGACAGGCGTAGAGATGTACGCTGTCTCGTAAATCACTTCAACAACTGTTCATAAAGTAGTTTATTTAGAGAAAAAACACGTTGATTACAAAGTATGCAAACAATAAAAGTTTAGATGAAAGTTACGTATGTACCGTGCTAATGTTAGACTATAAAGTCGATGAAATAGCGCATCCCTATTGTCACCGCGTCTCATCGCCCCCGCACTAACATCTTTGACATTTGAAAAGAGAATTACGCGCCTTTTTGTGACTTTGTGCTTTCTGACTTTTCAAGAAGAAATTAAATGTTTTGTGAGACAAACAGTAGCAGCCTGGAGGCCTTGAGGACGGTGATTAATGAGTAGCTCGCCGTCAAAGGACAATAAACCAAACTGACGAGGCCCGTTGGGGTTGATACCTGGCAGGGCTACGAAATTGTTCGTATGAGCTATCGCGGCCCTGCAACTCAAAAGGTAGCTAATGGAACACAGCTGGATTTTAGCCGGTAAAAGTCTGACATTCCCTCTCGCTTCTTCTACAGCAAGAGTCATTTGATGATTTTTCGCAGAAATAAAGGAGTTGCTGATGATCGGATACAGTATCCAAATTGGCACATTTAAAACTTTTTTTTTATCTGACTGTATTAAACAGCTTAAATTTTGGTGGTTTCCGAATCGTCAGTAAGTAACTCATCAAAAAAAAAGGTTCACCGCTCTATTACACAAGACTACACATAACTGAGGAAATGTTCTATAAGTATACCTTTGATTATCCCTTAGGGCGTATTCAGATGACACGCGCCGATCAGGCACAGCACCCGCACACGCGTTGTGCCCGTCTTAAACCCACACACGCGCTGCATCCGCCTCGCACACGCCTCGCGCCCACTTATACTACTAGTGACTGGACTACTGCGTTCACTAGGCATAGTGGCTTCCAGGAGGGTGCAAAGCGCGGGCAGGGCGAGCGCAGGGTTGGCGCGAGGCGGCCGCGGGGCGTGCGCTTGGCGTGCGCGTGTAGACCTCGTTAAATGCAATTTGAGATCTATTGATGGACTATAAGACTCAAATTCTTATATAACAAATTTCAATGCGAGTTGGACGCGGGTGGCGTGCACTGAGCGTACGCGTGTCGTGTGAACGCGCCCTCAGAGAGAGTATACGGGCATGATGTCATGTCTTAGTATTAGGTACTTGGCAGTAGAAAAAATGACCGGATGTATTGCCTAAAAGGTTAATGATCACTAAACGCGATCTCACGAATTATGATTAATCTGCTAAACGATGAATCATATTGTTGTTATCATTGAGAAAGGGATTGTACGTCAGTCACGAATTAAGAGCAAATAAAAATAACATGATGTACACGTCATTCTTGCTCATTTTCTTGTAAACAACATTAAATGAAGCATGCGGAAGGAAGGAGCAAATAATGTAAGCACGCGGAAAATCCAGAAAAGTTGAAATTTGATAAACCCCGCCTCTCGATTCGCTGTTCTGTTATACACCGCTAAATTTTAATCGTTTTAATTCCGTGGAGGGTCGATCCGGTACATGAAACACTATCGATTTGTAAAGATAAAATAAAAAAATAAAGTACCTTTTTTTCATTACGCACGTACAAAATTAATTTATTTAAGAAAACGTCAGCTGAGCGGGTTCAATGGCCTGTATTTAGTAGTCGGCGTTGTGTACAAACTATCTTGTGACCTTTTGAAAAAACGGTACTTTATTTTTTAATTTTATCTTTACAAATCGATAGTGTTTCATGTACCGGATCGACCCTCCACGGGATTAAAACGATTAAAATTTAACGGTGTATACTAGCTTTTGCCCGCGGCTGCACCCGCATACATATAATATAGTCTATGTCACTCAGGAATAAAGCGGCTTTCTATCGGTGAAAAATTTTTCGAAATCAGACCAGTACATTCAGAGACCAAAAAAAAAGAACTACCTGTATATAATATTAGTGTACATTGTTAATCATCATCATCATTTCAGCTGAAAGACGTCCACTGTATACAGCGTTGGAAGGCCTTCTACAAGGTGGACCGATTATCTGCGGGGTTACCATGATGTTCAAAGTAAGATTGTTTTAATCTTGTTTTAGTGTAGGTAAGAGATGGCGCTAGACAACCTGTATAGCTCTGTCTCTTACCCACATTGAAACAAGATTAAAACAATCTTACTTTAAAACGTCATGGTCTAGGTCCTGGTAAGGGTTGTGCGAATCCGATGGATGCGAAACGCACTGGACCGTTCATTTTGGCGATACTTGGAGGAGGCCTATATCCATCAGTCGACGTCTAACAGCTAAAACGATGATGATTATGAATCAATGTTTGGCGCAAAGATAAATTTCATCATTACAATTTCTCTATTAAAATAGCATGTCTTGTTTTGATCGGTTGATCTTAAATCGCGATGACAAGCGACCACCCACTAACAAATTCCCGGAGACTGAAACCTGTATCGTTTTGTAACGTCGGATTTTTTTACACACAGGTGTATTTGGCAGCCCACACAAAAATGTTAGACGCATTTATTCCAGGATTTATGTTCGTAATTAACGAAACGGATAGATCATTGTGGAATTATGCAGGTTTTATTAGTCGAAAGATGGGATGAGGTGTCTGTATGTTCATGAACATTTGGCTCGAATTACCGTGGAAGTTTTGGCAGTAAGTGATGTGTGAAAAGATATAGTCATTAGTGAAGAAGTTACATAAGCAGATACTTCCTTCCTGTGTTAAATACGTATATATTGGCTTTTTTTAAGTGGAAAATTAACAAATAACTTGTCCCGCTCTGGGTGGGCGAGAGGGCGTGTCAGAATTTTGTTGACTAAAACCACAATATAGATGTCAATCTTACGTATTTCACATTTCATACCTACGCTCGGCGGTTGCGCTAGGGTCAGCGTCACGTCATCTAAAACCTATCCTATGTTCGTTCAGTTGCCCTTTGCGCTTCAGGTTCAGAAAAAAAAATTCCCAAAACCTCGTACATTTTGGCTTTACACGTGCATCAATTACAACTCAACCACTTGAAGATTTTATAAGTTGATGACCATTAGTAGGAGGTTATGAACCTCGAGTGACCAATCGTTTTGAAGTATAGTCACGAGGAGCAAAAAGTATCGCCATGGCTTAAATAACACGAAAAAAAAATTGTTTCATTCTTGTCTTTGTTATGGTTGTCATGTCTCGTTAAGTTCCGCATATCACTGCCAAACGTCCTCTCTTCGGATTTCTAAATTCATTTTTTTTTGTGTCTATCTACATCTACACTAATATTATAAAGAGGTAAAGTTTGTTTTTTTGTTTATAGGAGGTGATCTCTGATAGTACTGGTCCGATTGCTAAAATTTTTTCACTGATATAAATTTACTTTAATCCTGAGTGACATAGGCTATAATTTATGTACTGTGGCGAAGCCGCGAGCAAAAGCTAGTAATATTATCTAATGGAAACAGTAGTGGTCCAGTGGTAACGGCCACGATTTACGAGTTGCATTACTTTGTGTAATTTATTTCATCACTACTGCTCACAAAAAGGCGAAGGAAAACATTTTAAGGAAACTGTTATATCCTAGAACCAAAAAAATTGAAGATATGTGACATACCTACTCCAACACGCACTGGGTCCGTGTGGTGGACTACGGCTCATTCCCTCTTTTAGAGAAGCCTAAATTCCAGCATTGGAAAAAATAAAAGATTGGTTATTGCTGAAAATTTAAAACATAAAACAATGTTGCTTCATAGGTATGTCCATTACAGAATTTATTAGAAAGGCAATAATGCGAAGATGGTTTTAGACCATTAACACAAGGGCAATGAAAAGGGCTATGCTCGGAGTTGTTCTGTGTGATCACAGAAACGAAGGTATCCTCTCTAGGTAAGTGGCAGTGGGCAGGGCACATTGCTCGCAGAACAGATGGTCGATGGGGACGAAAGGTTCTGGAGTGACGACCACGTACCGGAAGACGCAGGAAGGTCTCCTACAAGATGAACCGATGACCTGGTGAATATCGCGGGAATCCGATGGATGCGAGACGCACAGGACCGGCCATTATGGCGACACTTGGGGAGTGCAAAATATACAAAATAATGCAAATTCACTTTTTTCCGACGAATAAACAAAATGTATACATCTTTTTTTAACGTAGTAGCAAACGCCGGGTGTTTGCTAGTTTCCTATAAAATTCACGTGATGTGTGTAGGTAGGTGATAGAGTGATATTTTACAGTCGTTTAAGATATATGCCGGTACTCCGCAGTGTTGATTATGTGGCTCATCAGATAACCGAGCATAAACATTATCACATGATTTTGCTAAAGCTCCCTCACAATCGCGTAAGCTGTTATGTAATATTTTACATTTACAATGGTGTTTGCTTTGGATATGAAACGGGTGTTTGTTACACAGCTGTATTTGCAGTTATTATTTAAACAAGTTGTGCTTGTACGTTAAAGTAATGTTTTTTCGATTAAAATTATTTATATCGAGTTGCTGATGATTCGGACACAATTTTTTCGGACACAGTGTACGAATTGACATTTTATTTTCAATATTTTTTCATTGACGATTCGGACACCACTAAATTTTATTAAATAAGCTGTTTAATACAGTTAGATGAGAACACAGTCTCCGAATCATCAGCAATTCATTATATCGCTCAAACACGTGATTTCTACTTGCTGACTGCTGTATAAGTTTTTTTACTCGAAGACTGAGACAACTCGGATAATGAGTATCCGAGTTGCCTGAGTCATCTGTAAAAAAAAAAGTCAGTACCTTTTCATAACCCTCTCATTATCTCATACTTCCCGCCAAAAATACTATCCACAAACACGATGACAAATCTAAAAAACCGCGAAACACACGCAGTTAATTATTTTTTAGATCAAAACAGTCGTTTCGTTAGTCATATTTCATATCAGACCGCATCGCACCCACGCGACAATTATGTAAGTTCAATAATCAATCTCGACTCCAGACGTGACTATAGCTCCGTTCACCATCTGGAACGTGTCCAACTCCACCGATTAATGATTAAATAAAATTAAAAAAAAAAAACAACGAACTCTCTATGCATACTTTTTGGCGCGAATTCGAGCGTCATGTCAATTACCCGAAACAAAGTGTGAATGGAAATGCTGTCTGTTTCTTTTCTTTAGTTTATTTTTCGAAGTTAGTCAGGTAATGCTACTTAGCTATTTTCGTCGTAATGTTTACGTATTATATAAACTCACGTGATTCCCGATGTTGTTTTTTTAATAGATTGACGTCCGTTCAACAAATTGCCCAACATTGTTGTGCAATATAGGTCTGCGAAAGAGTTCGCATAGCTAGAAATACATTATTACATTGGCGTTGTTTTGAAAACTGTTACTTCTTAACGAATGATATAAGTATGTACTTATTTCGCTAAATATAATAAATATGACATTTTTATCTGCCTATTTATTTTAATTAAAAATAATGCAACTTGATGATGTTAATTGAACTAGTTTTATCTGGTTAAATGAACCATCAACACTAAATTTTTGGATTATTCGACAAAAATTCTGCAATCAATTCGATACTCATAAACCGAAATTTATATTCCATTTGAAGGTTACTTTAAATAAATAAGTTAACACTACTAATTATGTACTTTGTGGATATAAAATATGTGACTTGTTCATATTAAGTAATTATGTTTAATTTAGCTAATCGTGACTCGTGATGTGTTAATTACCTACAGAACACTGATTAGCGTGGTCGTGATTGTACATGACGTTCTAACGAGGTCTTCCTTTGGTTACAGTTTCATCAGCACGCTTCTGACGCACGTGCTGACCTACCACCTGGGCTGGGTGGCCACCGTGAGTCCCTACGACGCCAGCGAGCACCAGGCGCGGCAGCCGGACACCGTCGAGTCCTACAAGCCCTACAACGCGCTGTGGGCGCAGCTCAACGATCTCTGCGGGAGCATCGGCTTCCCTCCCCGCGCCGCCCGCACCATCATCAGCGGACCGACCAATACACAGTTTCTCAACAGACTACTCGTCGTACTAACCTATTTCGTGCGCTGCGGTGACGTCAGACGAAACGACTTCCTATTCCAAGACTGCATCATCGAGGAAAGCAAAGTCGTCTCCGTGACGCCGGTGCCCGAACCCACAGGGCTCAAAAGAACCACCACACATGGGAACAAGCTCGGTCAGTGCGACGCGGATAGTTTGAAAGTGTCGTCAGTGAATACTCAGAACAGTGATAAAAGTTCTTTAGCGGCCAGCGAGGTTAGCATCAAGAGATCGTCCACGCTCGCCAACTTAGGTCAAAAGCTCTCTAATAGCTCCGAGTTAGCAGTTTTAGATAGTAGTTCTAAGAGCGACGTGCCAGTCACCAACCAACTCAAGAGGAACCCGACCATGATGTTGTCGTTGAAAGTCTCCCCAGATTCTAGTCTAAATTCGTCGCTCTCAGATAACGACACGGAAGATAAGAAAGTCGTGTTCGTGTTAGGTGATAACGACAAACTAGTGGGGCTGAAGAACAAGTCAGCCGACGGGAAATCCGTGAAGAAGTCTTCCAAAGTCCACAATGAGCCCTTGACCCTCGAAGTACCAGAGAAGATGACTGAACCGTGCAAGAAACAAGGCTGTGAGCAGGTTAAGCGGGCCGACAGTCCGTCGAAATGCTGCGGGCAAACGCTTCAACATTCCAAACCAATCAAACATTCCGGTTTTAAGTTTGAGTTTGATAAGTACCCTCAGATAGTCACTAATTATATGAAGAGCAAAAACTTAGAGATATTAGATAGGCACTATATTGGTAAACCAGGGAATTTGAAGTTGGATAACTTCCAGTTTGACCCGACGATCGTTCCACCCATCCAAGAGGAGCGTTGCGAGACTTGCGTCAAGTGTCAGATGATGGAGTCGATGCTGCAGACGCCGACTAACGCTTCTGAGATGGAGTATATGAATGATATGCCTCGGCAAGTTGAGCCACAGTTCGCTAAGGAAACAATCGTGGAATCATCACCAGAGCGAGAAGCATCACCTAAAACCTTTGTTAGACAACGTAAAGAAAACACAGTCGTGGTCAACTATGTGAAGTCGAAGGAAGAGACGTGTGAACCAGAAAGGCCTGATAGGTCGGAGAGGTTTGAGAGGAGGTTGAACAAGCAGAAAGCTGCGGAGAAGCTGGTGGGCGTGCAGCGAGTGCTGGAGTTCCCGGCGGCCGCGCTGGAGGTGGCGGCGGGCGGCGCCGGGAAGCGCTCGGGCTTCGACGCCTCGCTGCTCGGCGCCGTCACCGATCACTATGTACCTGATTTAGTTTTACAAGGTTTGTACTTACTACTTTTATTTACTACATGGACGGTATTACATACATAGTTACTTGATTAATCAATAGAGGTCTATTTTTAAGTTTTGACTTAGATGTTTCCATGTGGCCCAGTGTAGGAAACAAGAAACCAGGAAGGAATGGAGAGAGGCCTTCGCTCAGATGTAGGGCAATACAGGCTAGATATAACAACTGTCTCCTAATAATTTCCGATCTACTTTTCATGAATTTTGTTGCGTAAGCTGTAGACCATAGTCAAAGGGTCTTGTGTTATCGTTTACATGTTTATGAACTCGTTCTTAGATAGGAGTAAAGTAAAAAAAAAAGAAATACGTTGTTCTTATAACAGTTCTTATTATTTCAGGCACAATCGCCAAACCTTGTACGTGGGAGACTGAGCTACGGCGCGACTTGGACCTGACGTCGTACATCAACAAGACGACGGAGTCGCCCGTGCAGGCCGTCGCTATCATAGGAGACATTAATACTTGGTAACTATAACACATTGTCATTATTTTAGCCCAAAGATGTTCATCGCTGGGTCTCATAAGCCTAAATAGTTTATCCTAATCGCACTTAACCACCATCTCTCATCATTCGTCAACATTCTGTTCTGTGTCTGGGTGTAATTTATCTATAATATGTATGTATTTAGAAATATACAAGGTGTAAGGGACAACCCTCCACAAACTTTAAGGGCTTGCTCAGTAGACGAAACTGAATCACATTCCATAAATTTTTTTTTCAGGAAACAAAAAAAATCCAATACACCTTGTATAAGTATGTTTATCAGTTGTCTAGTACCTATAACACAAGCTCTGCTTAGCTTGGGACTAGACGGCGCTGTGTGATAGTTGTGGAATATTATTATCTCATCTGCCGGTAAGCCATCATAATTATACTCTCAATATTGGGGCATTTTTTCCAAAAAGTAACCTATGAATTAAATCTTAACTTCAAGATCCCAAAGTTGTGCTAACAGGAAACACTCAGGCAGGGAATCCTATTCCAAAATTGGCAAACTTTTTGCAACATTTGGTTGTTGGTCGAGTACTTGACAAGTGTGTCTTACCTTATGAACTTTTATGTACTGTAATGATAGTTGTTAGGAAAATAATAAATAAATAAATAAATATTTAATAATTTTATAAAATGTTGAACTAAAAACAACAGGCTCAAAAACTGTAAATTAAAAAAAAAATAACTGCCCACATTTGCTAGGTGCGTTCATAAAACATGTGCGTAAGCCATATAAATATTTGCCGTTTGTTGCGGTAGATCCCCGTCACGCAGCGCAGTTAAAACGAAGCTTGTATAGACACATATAGCAGTAAACTAATTAACATTATTTAGTAAGACACAAGCAGCTATTAGCTAATGCGTCTGTTTCATAAATAGTTTGGAGATATTCAGTCTATCCAACCAATTTTAAAAAGTTCAATGTGTGAGCTTTTACAACACTTTCCGGGAGCCTGTTCCATGCTGTTACAACTCGGTTAGGTAGAAATTGTTTCAAAGGCTTCCTTTTGTATGTACTTCCCCATAACTTGAGGGAATGTCCTCGTACATTTACGAGGCATTTAGTCTGGAAGGCTGGGCACATCGTAGTATTTTGTGAATATTTCTTAAGTAATAAACTTCTGCCCTTACTTTATATAAATATATATATATGTAGTATATATATTATATTAAATATATGTGGGGTTGTGGATTGGGAATAAAACAGAGCGTTTTATCGACGTCTTATTATTTGTTTCTTTAGCACACGTTTTCCTAATCATTCAATGCCAATGCCGTCGTCGTAATGTCTTCGCTAGGTTATCCTCTCTATCTTTCTCACACTTGCCATCTCATTCCTATAGTTGCGTTCAAAATTCCCACATATATATGTATGTGTATTTTATCTATAATTATGTATAATTTTTACTCTTGTTTTAATACTAAAATTTTCTTTTTGTGCGCCTTCCATATTGTCTCTTCACCACCCTAGGTTGACTGGTAGAGAATGCCTAAGGCATTAAGTCCGCCTATGTACTTTGTGTTGCATGAAGAATAAATAAATAAATAAATAAGCCTACCTCTTTGTTTACGTTGTTCCAGTGTGATAAGGTCAAGTTCCTTCGTAAGATAGATTGCGAATGGCACGGATCATTTTTGTTGCCCTTCTCTGTACATTTTCGATTAGTAAATGCAATATACTATGTCTTTTTTGTAGGCAAGTGCGTGTGATAGGGCGGGAGTGCGGCTCGGGCGGCATGTCGTCGCTGGTGGGCGCTATGCTGGACACGCTGCCCGCCATGTGGAGGGCCAGGGTGCCTGCGCAGCAGGTAACTATCCTACATACATTTGACACCCGTTATGGAATATTTCGAACAAATAATACCCAATCAAGCTTAGCTCGGGTGTTACAAATCTTTTTGAAATTCTCGGTTTTTTGTTCTACTATAATATGCATGTATTAACAGCTGAAAAATACATTAAAACATATTAATATCCAGTTTATAGCCCTTGAAGTGGGACAGGATTCCGCAAATTTAAGGGCTTGCTGAGTAAACAAAACTGAGCGATCTTTCACAAGATTTTTTTTTTCAGCAATTGAAAATAAATAAAATTGATCTCTCCATACAAACTGTCCAATCTACTTTATATTTTTGTATCGTTAGGCCGATTTTAAAGGGTTTTTTAGGCTGTTGCATACAAACTTTCGATTTTATATAAGACAGCTATAAGAATAGCTTAAAAGCCAAACTCATAACACTATTTTGTTTCTCTTCCAGTGCATATCCTTCCTCGAAGGCAAACTCCGTGAATTCTGCGTGCTATCAAAAACGTTAGCCGACATGCTGATGTCAACCGACTTCTGCGACATCGCGACGTTGACGAAATCGCTGAACATCGACGTGAACGATGTGCCCTTGTTACTAGCCGTCGCCACTACACATACTCCTCAAGTGGCTACCAGATACGGGCTCAGCTATGGATAGCGCTGTAGAAAAGCGTGGGTCATACCACCCACGCAATGGTTTGGTTGAGAGATCAAATAGAAGAAAGTAGAAGGGATTTATTGCTCTGCAAACAGATCATTGGCTGGATTTTTCCCTTGGAAGAAAACTGCATGAAACTTCAGTCAGAAACATTGAATTGGAGAAGCTCTACCGTAACTATATGTGTAGCTATTCTGTATTTTGTATCTTTTTTTTTTTGCAAAATCCACAGCATGTGGTTAATTATTATGAATCTTTGTACAAACTAAATATTATGCTAACAAACACAAATTATAATATACGCACTTTTCAAATGACGTATGCCATATTTTAAAACAGTTGAAGCCAAAGGTCAATGCTACAACGTCGCATGCTATAGACATTTCTTCAGAGCTTACGTCGATTTGCGACGTTGCGTTGTCATACAATACGTCACGGAGTAGTCAATCATTATCTGGAATGCCAATGGCTGCAGAAGCAGTACGTTTGTCGCCGATAATGGCCATTAAAATGTAACACGGAATGCTACACTAGACTAAATGAGGCGCCATGACACTTTCCATCTCTTCCGCTTACGTCAATCATCAATTTTTCAAATGTTTGAATTTCGAATTGCGCGTTGTTCTTTTTTTAAATTGCTACCGTTGTCTACGTAGAATGAATTCAACATGGGTCTCAAAGTACACAAGAAGATTACCAAAGTCTGATTACATAAATCTGCATTGCTTGTATTCCTAAAGGTAGATACAGGCTAGAGTATACCTGACAGATTTGCCTGTAGAGTTGATTTGTACAGGTAAACCGGAACGTGTATGTTGCACAGCTGTACAGGCTTCCACACAAGCTTACCTAACAGGTATAAACTGTACACGCGAACCTGTCAGGTACGCCCTAGCGTGTATAGTTACCTTTATAGTTGTATGACCAAGTTGTATTAGGTATGAGTGACTGTCAATAATTATGATCCGATTTGTAGTTTGAAAGGATCTAATATTTAGCTAAAGATTCCGTACGCTTGTAGTTATGGCACATTATTCTTCTTATTATTATAATAGTGTGTAATGTGGTGGGTATACTTAACCGTTGGCGGTTAAGCGAGGAATCATTGCAAAGCGGAATTTTAGCGGCCGGCGCAGTATTGAAAAATATAGTAATCTTTCATAATACCCAATTGGGAACCAACGAAAGTAATTATTTGATTCTATATAGGTAATGTTAGAAAATATCGCTTAAATGCATAATAATCATTGATGTTATTAAATTATAAAATACTTGCCATAATGTTACAGCAGTATGACGTAGGTAAAGTGCAGATACAAATACCGGCACGAATCTTGAGCGCTCGGCGTCAGAGTGGGGATCGCTTTGTGTATTCCATACATTGGTGAGCCAATCGTCGTCGTTGTTAGATACATGCAGCAAGCGAAGGGAACGAATCACGAGTGACGTCTATCACACGATGGCGCGGTGAGCCAATCACTGACGCTCCCCGCTTCCACGTCTCATTTCGCACCACTAAAGAGACCGGATATTTGACTTCTGCGCAACTTGAAGCCGGCGCTCAAGATCCGTGCCGGTATTTTTACATCTTGTAGACTATTTCAGAAGTTTAACTTTGAAATACAAATTCTTGCAAGGCGTTGCGCGGGAATCTGTGATGTTTTATTTAATTTTATATCCAATAATTTGTATTTTTGTAATTGTTGCGAGCAAAGTCCACTATAAAAGGAATGTGGGCGTCTTCCGATCGTTGCCAGCATTGTCATACTAACTTACTTAAGTCATGATAACACTGCGCAGTTGATGTCACCATACCATGCATAGTGCACTCTGCCCGCAACACCGTATCTATTTTGATTGTGATAAATCGTGAAATATTATTGGAATGTTGTTTATTGTGATTTGAAATCAGTTCAGGTTTTAAAAAGGCCTACGTATAATTGTGATAGTCAATTAAATTTTATATATATATTTTTTTTTATACATGTAAAGCTCAAAAGCTGTCAAGATTTTTATCATAATATATTTTGTTTATGTGAGCCGTGTTGTCTCTGCACAAATGTTCAGTATAATCGCGTAGATGCAGGAATTTGGCAGCATCCGGCAGCTAGGTTGAATAAAACGCGGCAAAATAAATAAATACCTGCCTCTGTATTAAAAAAAAAACTTTTCATTCAGACAATACGAAATAATAAAATTAGATAGATATATTATTATTATAAATTATTCTACTTGCAGTGAAGTTACCGCTACTAGAGGGGCTTCGATAAACTGAACAAATAATAATCAAGACTAAATATAAAATATTTAGAACGGTCCTGATTCTGTTATTCATTGGTTAAACGGAATACAAAATATTGCTATCTCGTTCTTTGAGCGAAAAAAAAAGAGATGGAAGATAATGACAGCTGTCAAATTAAATGTCATCATCTCTATCTTGCTTATAAAGTAAAGGATAGCAATTCGTTTGCCAGTGTGCAACATAGTCGGTATCAATAAAACTCTTCACAAAATATAATACTCATCGATTTTATATTAGAACGACATTTTCAAACACGGAACTTTCGATGCGGGAACATTCCATTGCGTGTTTTGATATCCGCTTTTTGTAGTAGTTGTTAGAAATAGCGTGATGGAGTATTTGGAGTTTCGTGCTTGGTATGTTCGTAACGCCAGTCGCACACATGGGTAGGGCCGTTACATATTTAGCTTCAATTAATATTATATTCATATACAAATGATTAAAAATCACATTTAAAAATATAGATAACTCTAGATAGAATAATTGTTTCTTGATATAGCTTTTTTCTGAACCTTCAACAAATCGCACCTTTGTGAAGAACCAGGGCACATGGATTAAAATGACTTTGTATGCTTTAAAAAAAACTTGTAATGACTAAGGGCCGAATCTGCGTAAAGCGGTCGCCCGCGACGGACACGGGCGTGACGCGGCGCGTGTGCACGTGAGGTCCCCGCCGTGGAAACCGACCTGTGCAGTGTCGCTATTTCAACTTAAACGCAAATACAACCGCTTCGGATCACGTTTGTGTAGGGCCGGCGCGGGCGTCCGCTTTTTTGTTTCAGCCCTTAAATAAAATATCGTAGATAGTTTAATTTATGGAAGAGAGAATAAAGAGCACAATAATGTAGTACAAGACCACTCTGAATGCAAACAAAATCTTAGAATGACTTTCCTGTACAATTGCAACTGTGTCCTTTTTGTGCCTAAGGTGTGAAATGTCATCCTGTACATTATTGCTAAGTCTGTAGCGGTCTTTATATATTTAGAACATCATTCTATAATTCCTAGTTCAGGTATTCGCGCAGCTATGTTCGTTATCCAATAATGAACATTATTAAAGTATAACTTTTTGACGTATAACGTGCAATCTTTAAAAAAAAATTGTAATCAAAGACTTTGCTTGATATAGACTCTATTCGCAATATGATTAGACAAACTTTTTTTACTATCCGTTCAACCAATTTTGATTTCTATTCTGTAGGCATAAGGATGGCGTTAAAAGCAAAAAAAGTAGTTACTGCAGCCGACAATTATTATGCCGTTAACGCAATAAAAGTGAAAATTGATTGAACGCACAGTCAAAAATGATTGTTTAAATGTTTTGTCTTATGGGGAATGAAGTTTAATGCGTCTATCGATTGTAAAGTTTAAAAAATTTGGTAGCTTACGTTACAGTATGACGTAAGGTATTATATTTCAAGTCTTATACTCTGTTCAAAATCACATTAGACATTTATGAAACCCTTTTATTACTTTCCGTTTAACCGATTGATATTTAAGGATGGCCTTATGCCTACGAAATAAAAGAGAATACAAGATACTTGGAAGAGTATATAATATTAGCTAAAATCAGTTGAACAGACAGTAAAAAAGTTTTTTTTTTATATTTTGAAATCTTAACGCGAACAGGATATAAATAATAATTTTCTCAAAATAACAGTCTGCTGTTTTCTAGTTCCAATATGGACCGTTAGAGGCGCTGATGTCAATCTCTCTACTTCAATTGCATCATATTTTCTAAACCATGGTCTACACAGATGTAATCGAGCGTCCTAACAGAGGTGACCTTGCTTGTTGCAATTCTTGTAGACAGCAGATGCAATCCAAATTTTGATATGACCTTTAATGTCCTCGGATGGCGAGCGTGTTTTTCCAACCGCAGTTTCATTCGCAGTGACAGATTTGCGAATGTGTTCTGGCGTGGATTGGATCCATGTAGCCGCTACACAAAACTAAGTTCCCACCAAGGTTTACTTCTAGAACAAGGGTGCAAGGGTGCTGCGGCTGTTACTGTTAGAACGCTCGATTATATCCGTGTAGCCTATGCTTAATTCGCGAACCTGTGTGTGTAGGGCAATACTGTTTATTATTATAAAGTTATTTATACATATCTGTTTGTACCTATACTTGTACCTACTACCTATTACCCGAGACTATCTTTCTCTACCCAAGTACCTTGTCTGTTTTCGTGAAGGTGATATGTATAGTTATTTTATAAGTTCACTCATTTTTAAAACAATGAGTATTTTTTTTTTTTACTTTAACCTGATAATAAATTATTTTTTTCATATTGAATATGTGTTTTATATCTCCTTTTTACCAGATCGCATCCAAAATATGTATGTATTTTTTTTATGGTGGGAATAAATCATCCTTTGACATCCCCCGCTCTTGGGCGTAGCGGTAGATAGTGTCAGACTCTTACTGACTAAAAGACCCACCCCGTTCCTTCTAGCCTTCATTCATACCGGGGCTCGAGCTCCCTTTCGGATAACCCTGGCCCCAGTAGGCTTCGACCCGGCTGGGTCCCTGCTGTTGCTGACAACTCCTTGAGGTGCGCGGGAACAGTGCACGCCGTCGGCGACTTGGGCTTGGTCCAGACAGTTACCAGACGGCCGGACAGCGAGCTACCCATTGCTCACTAAATATGTATGTACTCATAACTTAAATGTACAGTGGACAAGATAAAACGAAAACATGCCTACACACTGACTTGATTTGTGCAAATTTCGAACATATCAAATAAATCATCATCATCAGCCTTTTTAATGTTCCCACTGCTGGGAATCAGGCCTCATTTCAAAGAGAGGGATTGGGCCGTAATCTTCCACGTTAAGTACAGCCTTTCTGATAGTGTCGATAATTGGGATAACATTCTTAAGCGCAGGCCACACCGGCAGCTAGCGGGCGGACGGGCTAGGCGGGCGAACATCGTTTCACCTCTTTACATACTTCGGTTCACACCGCGAGCTACCGACGAACCTAACGAGCTAAGCTAACGAAATATCCGACGATTCCAGCGAAGCTACTCGTTCACCTCGTCGGCGCGCCCGCGTTTTGAGTAGACTAGTCGACGCTCGTCTTTCGAAAAGCAGTGTAGTGTTTAGTTTGGGAACGATGAATATGTCATATATCGACGAAAGTTCTGTTGATGACTTAACTACAAATACTACCCCCGCTTCGCCCGCTTAGCCCGCTCCGCTCGTCGCTCGTCTTTCCGTAGTTTTCGGTGTGAACCCCATAGTTTAGTTCGCCAATATTTCGCTTAAGCGCAGGCCACACCGGCAGCTAGCGGGCGGGCGGGCTAGGCGGACGAACATCGTTTCACCTCTTTACATACTTCGGTTCACACCGCGAGCTGCCAACGAACCTAACGAGCTAAACTAACGAAATATCCGATGATTCCAGCGAAGCTACTCGTTCACCTCGTTGGCGCGCCCGCGCTTTGCTAGCTTAGCTCGCCCGCCAGCCCGCTCGCCCGGTTCGTTCGCCCGTCCTCCCCATTTCGAGTAGACTAGTCGACGCTCGTCTTTCTACCCCCGCTTCGCCCGCTTAGCCCGCTCCGCTTGTCGCTCGTCTTTCCGTAGTTTTCGGTGTGAACCCCATAGTTTAGTTCGCCAATATTTCGCGTAGTTTGTATAGTTTCCTTCGTTCGCTTCGCCCACCCGCCTAGCCCGCCCGCCCGCTAGCTGGCGGTGTGGCCTGCGCTTTAGTTTGTTTAGTTTCCTTCGTTCGCTTCGCCCACCCGCCTAGCCCGCCCGCCCGCTAGCTGCCGGTGTGGCCTGCGCTTCACGGAACCCAATTTGGAACTGGAGTTTTAAAATTTTGGAGGCGGAGACAGAAGCAATGAAACACTACTAAAATTGACTAAAATCAATCCAATACTCGAATGAGTGTAAAGCGCAGGCCACACCGGCAGCTAGCGGGCGGGCGGGCTAGGCGGGCGAACATCGTTTCACCTCTTTACATACTTTGGTTCACACCGCGAGCTACCGACGAACCTAACGAGCTAAGCTAACGAAATATCCGACGATTCCAGCGAAGCTACTCGTTCACCTCGTTGGCGCGCCCGCGCTTCGCTAGCTTAGCTCGCCCGCCAGCCCGTTCGCCCGGTTCGTTCGCCCGTCCTCCCCGTTTCGAGTAGACTAGTCGACGCTCGTCTTTCGAATAGCAGTGTAGTGTTTAGTTTGGGAACGATGAATATGTCATATATCGACGAAAGTTCTGATGATGACTTAAAAAAATACTACCCCCGCTTCGCCCGCTTAGCCCGCTCCGCTCGTCGCTCGTCTTTCCGTAGTTTTCGGTGTGAACCCCATAGTTTAGTTCGCCAATATTTCGCGTAGTTTGTATAGTTTCCTTCGTTCGCTTCGTCCACCCGCCTAGCCCGCCCGCCCGCTAGCTGGCGGTGTGGCCTGCGCTTAAATGAAGAGCAAACTTCACAGCATTTCAAATACGAAATAATACCTGCAACAGGTGAAGGAGTAATCGACAGAACAGACCAGATGACGGAAGTTCCCAGGTATAAACTTGTTTGTACCCCCGATATAAGTTCGGATTGAAATTGCAAAATCAATTGGAAGTTCTGGCCTTTTAAAATCATAACCGAACGTCCGTTACGTCTCTGGTTTCGATATACCTATAGTCATATAATAATACTGTTGGGGTTGGGTGGAAATAAGTAGACTGTCCCCCGATTTCTGATTTAAGCATTTGAAGTTGAGTATTACTCAAACTACTTTACCCTGAAAACCTGTTAAAATTTGACATCTAAGTATAGTTTAAGAATTTCTCAACTCAAAATACTCAATTCAGAAACCCGCGCTGTATCTTAATAAGTGCTGGTATATTGCCGATGATCAATATCCCAAAAATACAATCGTCCCGGACAAACAATAATTATTAATTTATAAGATCGAGAGGTGTCGTCCGTCGCGGCGGTGTCCGAGAAAGCGAGTGTCCGCGGTGCCCCGGAAACTCCCGAACGAACCATGTCCGGTGAGTACCTGCGTCATGCGGAAGGTAAGGACGCCGTGAGGTCTTTCCAGCCACGCCTCAAAGAGGGCTTACCGCCATGATTGTGGCATGCCCAATTCACTCTAGTCTTGAAGAGACCCAAATTATAAACATGCGCCCTAATCTTAAAAAAACTTAAAATACTTGTACGGGAGTAGCTCTGTAGATGGCACTGTCTATAACCTGTTAGATTGGATTTTTGTTAGAATGTGGGAATGTCAACATAACCGAAGTTTTTTTTTATGTGGGAAATCATCTAATGACCCTTTTTTGGGCGGAGCGGGAAAGCGTGTCAGACTTTTACTGACTAAAACCCACTCCTATGTACCTTCTCCCCGGGGCCCAGAAACGAAGACATCGTTTCTGGGCCCCGGGGTTCTCTTTCGCACAACCCATGGCCCCAGTAGGCTTCGACCCTGCTGGGCCTCTACGGTTTTGCTGACATTGGGACACTACGTACCGTCAACGAAACAAAAGCGAAAATAAGTTTTTGTTTCGTTTAACGTTTTCGTTCCACATCGTATAACACTGCCGATAAAGTTGAGCCTACTTTTCTATGAAGCAAAACTCTCCTTTTGTACACAATAATTAAATTTAGGCAATTTTCGAACTACCTACATAGCTTAGTTGTTGAAGTTGGTCGGTTTCGCCGACTCATTCTTGTTAGCTTGGCTTACTGGGGTCTAGGGTTGCCTACTTTTATTAGAAGAAATAGAGTAGGTATATTTTATTTTAAAGGAGATAACTCACTTTTGTTGGACAGAGACAGCCTGCGGCTAGTGGCGGGGATCACTGGACACTGAATAAGCACCTCCACGCAATAGGCATCACGTACAGTCTTCTGTGCAGAGCATGCATGGAGGGGGAGGAGATATTTGCGCATGTGCTCCTAGATTGCACAGGTGTCACTGAAACACGCATACGAACCTTCGGATCCCCGAACTCCCTCATTGATGCGCTGAAAAACCTGGGAGGTCTAATCAGTTTTTGGAGAGGTGGGCTGGTTGGAATGAGCCCACGTAAGGTTATGGCCGCCATGGCCCACGTACAATGGTCCGCATAGGATTAAGTGCGGAAACCATAGGTACTCAGATAGCTATAATAAAGTCGACTTTTTGGTTACGGTTATAGGTATGCATCACGTATGCGTGACTGACACCAGTTTATTGCGTTACACAATGTAAAAAAGAGTATTTTGGCGTTATCTATTAGTGTAACAATATATGTAGAGTACGCCTACATGATATAGAGTATAATACTCTATTTTAGAGTACGGTTGACAACCCTATATGGGTTCGAACTTGTCTACTAAGTTTAGGGTGTAAGAACTTCTGTATATAATTACGTCGGGCCTGTTTAAAAGTTGCCTACCGTCCGTTTCATCCCGAGAAGATTAACGAGTGGTAGGTATGGTTAGCAAAGAAAGTCTTTAACACTTGCGTAAAATCATATAATATACTCACATTCCCCTTTTTTTTCTTCATCTCACATCTATCTTTACAGGTTATAAAGCTAAAAGTTTGAATGTTTGTAACTTCTTTTCACTTGAATGGTGCAGCAGAATAGTAATCCAGAGGCAAATGGAATGGTATGGCGGGGAAGGAGTGTAAGGGATGCAATTAACACTTGTGACAAAACTAAAGAGTATAATATTAATGTATTGGACAAAACTGTACTGCGATTCACCATAATTTAAATGCCCGCTTGTGCGACACACTGAAGCTCGAATTTACTCTAGTGCGACATGAAGATTTAAAGATAGAACTACACTGCGCACACGTGTGTCACACACGCTGATCTGGGCGCGTCGGTCTCTATACATTTTATATGGAAACTAGACTTGTAGAACTTCACTTTATACACGCCACACGACATCGTGCTACGTACAAATCAGGGGTGTTACACATGTGCGTCGGTTTAATATAGTTCTAGCTTAATATACTTATTATAAGGCACCCCGACACGAACGTGCCACTTGCAGGCAAGACGTAATGTATGTTTGTTGCCTTTTATTTATTTATTTCATCTTCATGCAACACAAAGTACATAGGCGGACTTATGCCTTAGTTATTATTATTTTTTTTTTATTGTTGATAGGTTCGCACTTGACCGCTATCTCACCTGATGGAAAGCGACGATGCGGTTGACGATGGAACCTAAAAGAAACTCATTCACTCTCGACTTAAAGATTCCCGGGTTGTAGCTATCAGGAAACCCAGACTCCGGCAAGGAATTCCACTCCCTAGCCGCACGCACAATGAATGTGTTCCCAAAACGTTTTGTGCGTGTTGGTGGGATATCCACCATATACCGGTGGCGCATAGCCGTACGTCTGGTAGTCCGATGATGAAACGGGCTAGGCGGAATTAGGTTATGCAATTCCGACGCACACTCCCCGAAATGCAACCAGTAGAAAACCGACAGGCTAGTTAGGCATTCTCTACCAGTCAACTTAGGGTGGTGAAGAGACAATATGTTAGGCGCACAAAAAGAAAATTTTTGGTATTAAAACAAGCGTAAAAAGCATACATAATTATAGATAGAATACACATACATATATATTTAGTATAATATGTATACTACATATATATATATTTATATAAAGTAAGGACAGAAGTTTTCAGACGATTCTGCTATTGGTGTAGAAAATGATTCCGCAACTGCCTTTTATTGCGCTCTGCTATATTTTTGAGGACACTGTTGCAGCGCTTTGGTCGGTATTCATGGATTTCGCCGTGTGACCCTTGTGATTTAAAGAATAAAACTTTTAATTGAATTTCTGCTGACTGTACCAACAACTTTTATTGTTTTCAGTTTGGATTCGACTTTGGTGCAAAAAAGTATTAAGTATCTTTCATTTTTATGACGGGAAAACGAAACTCATTTGAAATACCTTCTGGGTGTTTGTGGCAGACATTGTAATTTCTTTTTGTAATGTATAGGTACCTAACAAAATACACAATGTTTGTTTTGTAAACATTTTTGAAAGAAATTCTGTTTACTCGATTTTTTTTCAAAAATTTTAATAAAACGTTATTCAGTTATTATGCACCCCTACTTTTTAATTAGTACACAAAAAATGGGCTCTATTTGTACCCGTCACTGATCATATTTTTGTAGTCAAAAGTAGAAAAAACCGAAATCCTAAAATTGACCACGAAAAGGTAAATTCATCATAGAATCAATTAAAAATAACAATTGCTAGTAGAAAATACTGCGGGTAGTGTTTTTCCTTAATAATTGTCACTTATTCATTCATTAATCAATAGCCTGCACAATATTTCCATAAATTGAGTGACATTTTGGGACATAAACCAACGCTAATAACTTTGCTGTTTATGAATATTATTTATTGAGATTTTACTTACAAAATAACAAGGACTTTTCTAATAAGCCCTTTAAGTATGTGTACTAATTAAAAAATAGTGGTGTATAATGTTAAGAAGCGAAGGGATACCGTCGCTTCCACGATAGGTGTCACTAGACTTAGTGGAATGTGAAGTGTGACTTATTTACTAACGATAATTTGTATTTACTCTATATTATGTTGGTCTGTAAGGTATGTATCGATGAGCCAAGATGCCTGAAAATAAACGATCTATTATGATTATCAAAAAGTAATAAAAACCGGTCAAACCTATAGTTCGGTAACAAACACTGTGCCACGATATTTTTATATTACTTTTTTTTTATACATCTACTAAGGAGCGTTTTTTCTAAGACGTTCATTACATAAGCATTATAATAAGGCTTCATTTGAGCCCATACTTCTCATCATAACTCTCAAGAACAAGAATACCAATACCTATTTATAAAATACATCGAAATATTATCTCTAGCTAGGATTAGGTTCCTACCAACTTTCTATCCTATCAAAACATCTCTGTATTGAATTTTCCAGGAAATATTATTAACTCTATATAGGACTTATTCATCAAAGCCTGTTTTAATATTCTACGCAGATTTAAGCCTTACATTTTTGTGGTTTCTTAACAAAACGAAGTAATTTTCAGTACTAAATCGAGTCGTCCATTTATATTTAGATAAAGATTGCTTCATCAATCAGGTTTCAGATTATAATCACGGGGATTTGCTCTTTAATTTACAATCCAATAGAATTTAATGAATGGCTGTACGAAGATAATTTCTAAGGAGACAATACTGAAATTATTTTCTCTTAGGTAGGTATTATGATTAAATATTGCACAGAAAAAAAAGAAATGAATTAGTTATAATTAGAGAAAAACTATATAATAATACTGTACTGTACCCTACTATATCCTACCATTTTGTACCCTACTCTACCCTACCCTATCCTACTTTACCCTACTCTAATCTACACTACTCTACCCTACTCTACCCTACCAAACTTCACATAAACCATTTACTAAATAGTCCTAACAAAGCCTATGGTTTGGATATTTGGAATTTGGTGAGTCCAATCTTGAGTTGTGAAATTACAACGAAAAGTGGCATTGATTTTTATATATATAAGATAAAAGGACAAACTGACTGACTGACATCAACCATTAAACCAAAACTACTAGGACTGGAAGTGAGATATTTTTATGACGTAGGTGAGCACTAAGTCAAGATTTTAATTTACCGCCTTATAGGATGGAATGCGGGCCGTTGACCTTTGCTTGAGTTTAGATAATTTTGTCTTTTCTGCCTAATTTGACCTTTGCTTGTCACAGACGCTTTGAATTGGTGCAAAATAGGCGTCCTAGCAGTGACTGAAAAAGGCTTGTAGATGGTGATGATATACTTAGATCTTAAACATTTTGAATAAAAAATATTATAAGTATCTAAAAAGTGGAAGTGGGCAGGGCACATTGCTCACAGAGCAGATGGTCGATAGGGTCGAAAGGTTCTGGAGTGGCAGCGTTGGAGGGCCTCCAACAAGGTGGACCGATGTCCTGGTGAGGGTCACGGGAATCCGATGGATGCGAGACGCACAGGCCCGGTCGTTATGGCGACACTTGGGGGAGGCATATGTCCAATAGTGGACGTCTATCGGCAAAAATGATAATGATATCAATAAAAAATCTTGACTCTAGTCTGACTATTAGCAAAATAAACCGGCAAAGTTTCACGATTCAAAATTCCACACCTACATAATTAACAAATTTTAATCACACTACCACGCAATAACTCCGCGTTTCAACCCGCGATGCTCACGTCCCAGCTAAGCTAATAAGTGGGGCGCACTGCGTAGGCTATTTAGTAATTAGCCTTGCGGGCCCAACCGGGGCCATTACCGGGATTACCTTCGCACAAAGCTAATATTTTATGAAAGGCTCACTTCACTCCCTTACGACTGCGCTTCATATCTCTAGGTTACGTTGGATTGCACTTTAATATTGATAATGGAGCCTTTTACTGGGAATTGGAGGCAGTTTTATGAAGAGTTCAAGAAATGAAATGTCGTAGACTGCTACGAGTGCTACGGCGTAGCGATTCGTAGCTAGTTCGTAGCTTAAAAAGTGGTGTGATGACCATTTTAGTGGATTATTGTTCAAGTTGTCGATTTTTAGGGTTCCGTACGTCGAAAGGAAAAACAGAACCGTCATAGGATCATTTTGTTGTTCGTCTGTCTGTCAAGTCCCTTTATCTCGAGAACGCGTAGAGATATTAAGTTGAAATTAAAAACATATACTCAAGTCTGCGGTCCCTTGAAGCTGTGTGGAAAAAAAGGTATGGTCGTTTAGTTGCAAAAAAAAATGTATTTCGACACTTTCAAAGCAATCAAAATTCATAGGGTACTTCCCGTTAACCTAGAATCCTGAAATTTGGCATGAAGCAAGGTCTCATAACAAAAATATGGAAAATAATCTAAAAACTATTCATTTTCTAGTTCTTTACGTTACAAAAAATACTTCTATTGCGACTCGGAAAAATCTTCGTAACTCAATTCGGAAATTGAACTGTTTTCATAGGTAAGTTTGTACGGAACCCTCAGAGCGCGAGTACGACTCGCACTTGCCTGGTTTTTTAAACAATTTAAGAGGAAGGCAAAAGGGCGTACTTGGTACATCGGCTAGTACACCTACATCAGCCATGTCAATCACGCGGCCCACTGAGCATTTTTCTACGACCCGTTTGTCATTTGTTTTCAATGAAAAATTTTTTTTTTCATTGCAAACATTTATCGCGCGGTATTAACAGTACCCATTGAATCACTCCTTTGCTTTTGCCTGCCGTTACGCCCGCGTACGTAAAATATAGCCTATGTTACTCAAACATATAACAGCGTTCTATCATTAAAAAAAAATGGCAATCGGACCAGTAATATTCAGAAATTGCTTCCTCAAACAAAAAAACAAACTTACCTCTTTATAATATTAGTGTAGATACTCATACATGGTAGGATTATCTTGTTGCGTTCATTACTTCCTACGACCACTACTCGACTCTATCATCAGATCAGCTCCATGGTACCATTTAATGGAGTGTTATCCAAGTGACATCGCTATTTAGCTCAATCTGTTAGGGAGTAACTGTATCGAAATCCATTTGCAAGATTTGGACTAAGCACACACAACACACGAATGTTACGTGATATAGTTTTGTAAGATTTTTATTTATTTATTTAACAATTCATGTACACTCTTAACGTACGTATTCGTTTATTATTGTAATAGCTTTGTATATTGGCTTCCGCTGTTTGATAATAAGATGATTATCTCGGTATTCTTTTTATTGCACACTAGCTTTTGCCCGCGGCTCCGCTCGCATAAATAAAATATAGCCCATGTCACTTAGTAATAAAGCAGCGTTCTATCGGTGAAAAATTTTTTGCAATCGGATCAATGCTTTCAGAGATTACCTCCTACAGACAAAACAAACTTTACCTCTTTATAATATTAGTGTAGATGTAGATAACGTGGTATAAGAGCTTGATGTTTTTTTCATTGTATTCATTTTATTGTACCCATAAATTATATTTTTAAATATTTAATAAATACCTAAAAACAAAAACAATAACATTAAAAAAAATCTCTATCCTACCAGTAACTGTCCCCCGCACACGAGCTTCAAAAAAACGCCGCTTCAAGCTTCATTCTGAGGCGACCTTTTATTGTGGCTCGTGTGCGGTGGTGCTGCCACACAAAAACGCTTGAAGCGGCTTCAAGCTTCACCGGACACAAGACGTGTCGCGCGCTTCAGCTGTTTTTTTGTGGCCGCTTCTAGCGTTTTTTTTTTGTGGCGACATTTTTTTGAGGCCCGTGTGCGGGGTAACAGGAACAGGGTACAAGCTACCGGCGGCGGTCAGGGACCGAAAAAAAGGAACCATCTAACTATATGGGCCGATTCCAGGAGTATCTACAAAATATTATTATAATTGGATACAAACTATAATAGTTTGCAACTCTTGAGTTAAGCTCGCCTTTGTACATGAATTGCCGATTATTAATGTATTAAGCTTAAGTTTATGTGTGTACAATAAAGAATTAAGAATTAAGAACAATGCAAGTAATAAGAAAACAGGTTAAGAGAAAATATAAAAAAAAAATATTCATCTAATTTGTTTCAACAAGAAAAGGCATTGTATTTCTGGAGCACAGAATAAGGACCGTTAAACCCCACGATCCTTCAAACAAGTAATAAAATATTCCATTACAGTAATTTAAAATTTTTATTACGTTCCTTAGGGCTTTCTAGCTAACCGACAGAAACACTGGGCGGGCAATTTACGAGGTTTTTATAGCCTCGCTTACATCCCCCTGAGGTAATCTCATGTGATTATGTAGAAATATAGCCTTTAATGTAAGTAATGCTAAGTTGTACCTATGTCTTCACCTTATATTGTTCGTTGAGTAAGTTGTTGAATAGCAATTAATTAATATTACTTATTAATTCTTGTTTGTACACGAAAACTTAACACAAGTACGCAAGGATTTGACAATTTATGTAGGTACAATCTGGGATCAAAAGTGCAGTAGTATTCTACATAAATGTCTTAAGTATCAGTCAGTGGTTTACGACTACTATAAATTAGATGAGAAATATTTACTGACTACCATGTTACTGTTATAAAAGCGAAAGTTTGTGAGTGTGTATGTTTATGTTTGTTACTTCATCACGCTGAAATGGTTGAACAGATTTCGATAATACTTGATACACGCGCAGACCATGTCCTGGAATAGCAGATAGGATACTTTATTGTTCTGGGAATATGTTCTCTTAAGACAATTTTAAATTAGCGAAGCCGCTAGTATAAATCAATTCTAAATACTTTAATATTGATAGATACTGCATTTTTGACCCTTGACCGTGCAAAGTCGAGCTTAACTTAACAATGAGTTTTCCCCCAGCAAACCTTTGAATGATAAAAAGAGATTACGTTTGAAGGTAGGATCCTGTGTACAATATATAGTATTATATATTGTACAATATATAATAATATTATAATAGTACAATAGCATACCTGCAAAAAAAGATGTATAAACGTGTGTCGTGTGGTCCTGGAGTAATTACTAGTGTGGGTTAAGGTTTTAAAGAAATGGAATATGTAATATGTTTAAGGGTAGTAGGAAAAATAATTATTATGTTTCTTCACACTCTTCTCTCCCAACCTTCAAAATAAAGAACCCTTTCTTTACCCCAAAAACAAAAAAAAAAACAAAAACACACCTTCAAAAGAATTCGTTATAAACGTTTCCACGTACGCCTATTACATATTTACCGGCTACCTGGCCGCGAAACAATCCAATTAGCGAAGAGACGGGGCGAAACTTTTTCGGCACTCAACCCTCTGGCGGCGGGTCGTAACCTCTGAAATACCTGCGTTTATGAAATAATCCCATATTCGCGTATTGTTATGAATATGAAATACTAGCTGCTGCCAGCGACTTCGCTCACGTGAGAGTTGAAATTTGACCCAAGAGAACTTGACTTGCGTCTCTATGTCTAGATGTGTCTATGTCAGAAACCCAGTTTGTTGTTTTTTGTTGTTTGTTAAAATTTTTGGTGAACAATAATAAGAATAAGAATATGTCGGTGCTGTTATCGGCTCACGCTGAAAACCAAAGCCGTAGACTTGCTTTTTGCGTTGTGGTCCCGGCATTATGCTGAGCGTACGTCCGTTTTGCTGTGAAGTGGCGTTTTCTTTTCATTAAAATGGATCTGTAATTTGTTAATACTTTTCGGTTTTTCCTATAGATAAAATGTCTTTCTTTCATTACTTAACTTAATATCTTATGTCCCTTAGATGGGGCAGAGTTCTCAGTAATCCTACATCGCGAACGGCCCTGAGCTCTACGCCATTTCGCTGTACTCGCTGCCTCTACCAACACAGTGTGACACCAGGGGCCCAAGTCTGCTATTTTCATAAAATCGTCATTTCAACACGACCACATTGTCATTTTGTTAAAAGTTCGTAATCTGCTAATCCATAATGATCGATCATTGATCGGTCAGTGGTATCGTAATAGAGTTGTGATATAATGATAATATCGAGCATATTAAAACCAATAACTGCACAATAACGTTCTAATGGTAGAACACTGATCAATTAAACTGTCAAAGTTTTAGCAGATTACCGCATACGTCAAATATTCGTTTGGCAATATGTACGAGATTACTATTCTATGCCACTTCTTTCAATGGAGCCATTATATTAGTAGATTACCAAACTTGTCAAAATCGACAATAATGACATCAATGATAGACCATTCTGACACTATTGTAATAGCAGACTTGAGGCCATGGGTTTGATTATATATTTGACATTGTAATGTAATCATTTGTTAACTATAATGTAATTTTTTACACCACCTGCTCGATAATGTCGTTTTACACGTCATACAAACCTAACTTAAAGCAAGTCATTATATATGCCTAGGGAGATAATGCAGTATGGCCGATCCCTAGGGAATAATGAGATTTGAATTTGGAGCATCAAGAATCGTCTTCGTTGTGAATTAAAATGTAGGCGCATCGAACAAGTTGACTCGAAATTCAAACCAAAGAGTATAAAATCACTATGATTCAAACTGGCCACTAACAAAAAAAGAAATAGTAGTTTATGTGACTAGGGGATAAAGCAGTGTCTTTAAGTCGCGGGCGGCATTTTGAATTCCGAACGAAACGAAGGTTGCTGATATTAATCCCGAACGACAGTGAGGGATTTATAAAATTAACTCCCGAGCATCGCGAGGGAGTTAATAAAGAAACCTGAGTGAAGTGAGGAATTCAAGCCGCCCAAGACAAAGACAGCTTTATCCCCGTGTTGCATACTTTACTTTTTACACCATCTGTGAGATAATTAAAAGATAATTTGGTCAACCAAATCATATACTAGAGAAATATAAGTATTACGAGTCTATCTAATAAGTTAAACGACTTGGGTAATTATCAGAATTTAATTAAATCTGATGTAGTCAACACGGGTTCAATAATCAAGGTTAATTATGAGTTACTGTTTACTAACAGAAGAACGAAAAGTATCGAATATAAGTATTTTTTAAATGATTAAATATTATACAAAATTCCCAAGTCTGATGACTTATTGGACAGACTTTATACGAGTATTTACAAGTTCTTCAAACAAACAAAATTTACTACTCCAAGATTCTATTGTTTCAATTTTCTATAACGCTCCCGTCAGTACGCACGTTTTCTTCTATTTTCTTTTTTTTTGTTTGTGGCCAGTTTGAATCATAATGATTACATACTCTTTGGTTTGAATTTCAAGTCAACTTGTTCGATGCGCCTAGATTTTAATTCACAATGTTGACGATTTTTAATGTTCCAAATTCAAATCTCATTATTCCCTAGGGATCGGCCATACTGCATTATCTCCCTAGGGATAGAATGACATGCTTTAAGTGAGGTTTGTATGACGTATAAAACGACATTATCGAGCAGGTGGTGTAAAAATAGAATATAACGTGCGTACTGACGACACGGGAGCATTATAGAAAATTGAAACTATAGAATCTTGGAGTACCTAGTGAATTTTGTTTGTTTGATGAACTTGTAAATATAATTCTTATATTTCTCTAATATATGATTTGGTCGACCAAATTGTCTTTTAATTATCTCACAGATGGTGTAAAAAGTAGAGTATGCACGGGGATAAAACTGTCTTTGTCTTGGGCGGCTTAAATTCCTCACTTCAATCAGGTTTCTTTATTAACTCCCTCGCAATGCTCGGGAGTTAATTTTATAAATCCCTCACTGTCGTTCGGGATTAAAATCAACAGCCTTCGTTTCGTACGCAATTCAACATGCCGCCCGCGACTTAAAGACACTGCTTTATCCCTTAGTCACATAAACTACTATTAAAATTCTGTATATGACTTGAATGAATCCCTTACTATGACTACTATGGCAGTGACGGCCACGCTTTCTTTTTCCTTGAGGGTTCCAGTCCAGCTCTTGGGTGGGTATGTGATCGGAATACTTTCGAAGCGTGTGGCTAAAGCAATCTATCCAAGTGAACATACTACCGGGTAGTGCTAATCAAGAATATGATCTGCCCGTGTGCTAAATTTCACACAAATCCGTTCAGCAGTTTAAGGGTGAAGAAGTAACAAACATACACACCCATTCACAAACTTTCGCCTTTGTATTAATGTGTAGATTTTTCTTCAAAGATAGGAAAATAGTGAGGAACATAGACATCATTATATTCCTTATTATTTCAGCATCTTCAAACAACAATCATGATGCTCGTATCAAAATAAGTAGCTTAATTCAAACAAACATAATATTTCTTACATAAATATCCATGGCATCACCATAACAACTGTAATAAAAGATCTCCCCTTTCTCTCTCATAAATGCATGCATGCGAAAAACATGAAAATAACACATAACTTTTGATCCCCTTTCATCTTCAGACAGGCACAAAAATTATGTGCGCCTATAACAACAGAACCCCCTTTTTTATATAAAAAGAAGTAGCTCTTAAATCATGTCAGAAAAGTGCACGATTCAATAAATTCGTGCCATCGAGAGTATAGAAAAAAACTGGGCAAATGCGAGTCGGACTCGCGCAATGAGGGTTCCGTACAAACTTTCCTGTGTCACTTAATAGTTTTTTTTTTTTTTTTTTTTTTCGATGGGAAAAATCATCTTATGACAACCCCCGCTCTTGGGCGGAGCGGGAGATAGTGTCAGACTCTTACTGACTAAAAAACCCATCCCGTTCCTTCAAGCCTTCATACCGGGGCTCGAGCGCCCTTTCGGATAACCCTGGCCCCAGTAGGCTTCGACCCGGCTGGGTCCCTGCTGTTGCTGACAACTCCTTGAGGCGCGCGGGAACAGCGCGCGCCGTCGACGACTTGGGCTTGGTCCGGACAGTTACCGGACGGCCGGACAGCGAGCTACCCATTGCACACTGTCCGCAAGCCCGCGCCTACGGTGGCTGGAAATCGGGATCGGAATCCCGGCGGCGGCGAGAGCGCCGTTGCCTGATGCGGTCGGCCTCCTCCTTAGCGAGCATTACTGCTTCGCAGAAGTCGGCGACCGCCTGCCACTCCTCCTCGCTCCGGACCATGGCCTCGACCAAGGCCCGGCGCGAGAGGTCTCCGCCGCCGATCACCCCCACGAGGGCACGGCGATGCTCCGCCCAAGCAGGGCACACCGCGATTGTGTGCTCCACCGTGTCCTCCGGGCGTTCCGCACAGTGGCGACACCCGGGCGTCACTTCCGCTTTAATTCGGAACAGGAACCTCCCGAACTTGCCATTTCCGGTGAGGACCTGTGTCATGCGGAAGGTAAGGACGCCGTGAGGTCTTTCCAGCCACGCCTCAAAGAGGGGACTTATCGCCAAAATTGTGGCGTGCCCAGTCACTTAATAGTTCAAAGCTTGAAAATTCTTTAAAATCGCATTTTTTATTGTGACGTAGAAAATTTACTGTTTTCAGATTTATTGCTATATTTGTGCTATAAAACCTTGCTTGCTTCAAAGCGACCGTAGATCTGATTAAATAATTTTAATTTCAACTCAATACCTCCACGCGTTCTCGAGATAAAGGGTATTGACAGACAGACAGACGGACGGACAACAAAGTGATCCTAGTATGAGGGTTCCGTTTTTTCCTTTTGAGGTACGGAATCCTAAAAACAGAAATATAAAAAACTTTTGGAGTTGTTTGTGATTTATATTAAGCAATGGATTGAGGGTAACGCAATGATAATGATGTTTGTATTTGTAGTTGATTTTTTATAGACCGCTTTATCACACACAATATCAATAACTCGAACACACATTAAACGGGATTACAGAAGCGCATCTAGCAATAATCCGCTTCGCTAGTGCGGTCCGGTATACGAGGCTTTACGGCACTCGTGTTATAAAATAGACTATATAAAGTATTGCCTTTATATCGTCTATTTTCAATCAAGTTTATGTTTAGTTTCGCAGAAACAGGGCACGCTATGTGGTATAAATTCTAGTTTTTATGTTATTGGTTTGCATACAGGAGCGGTTTAGTTTATGGTAGCAAAGTTTTGTCGTTGTCTTTTTATTTTGAGGTGTGAATAAACGTCAAATAACTATTCTCGGTAAGCGTGAAGTGAGAGGTAGTGTCAGACTTTTAGAGACTACAACTTTTTTGACGGCACGGTTGGCGTGTTAGTTGAGCGATTGTCTGCTGCGCATCGTGTTACGGATTTGATTCCCGCGTGGAACCAATATTTGTATGGCTTACAGATAGGTGTTTCGGATCTAAGTGTCTTGAGTTTATATGTTTGTAAACGCACATACATACAACGATTTGTTTAAGAAGAAGAAAAGATCACCTATGTTCCTTTAGTTGCTCTTAGCAGTAAAAACTCTTTCAACCAATCTCGCAACCATAGCAAAAAGTTGTGACCCTTGTCTTTTAAATTCTAATCAAATCTGGCATCAGCGGCAATGACAGAAGTGAGCCAATTGCTGACCAGAAGAACTTGACGAAATCAAAAAGTTTTCCAGCTTCGGACGAATGTTTTTATTTTTTTTTATTTCTAAGAATTACACTTACTGGACGCCTGTGGGAGGATGACATCGTAGAGATCTACCGGAGTGAAAGTAGTATGATGATCAAATCATGTATACGGAGCAAACTTCCCCAGACATCGCGAACGATTGTGATTTTTAGAAGAAAGCGAAAGAGGCCTTTAAAAAGCAGTGTGACAGAAATCAGAATAAAAAAAAACGGCCAAGAGCGTGTCGGGCCACGCTCAGTGTAGAGTTCCGTAGTTTCCCGTCCGTCACAATAAGTGTACCCACTTATGAGTTTAAATAAAAGCTTGCATATATGATTATACTACAAACTTAGTTCAGAAATTATTTTGTAGAACACTTTTGTCTTTTTTGTACTAAAACTGTTCTTTCCATCAAGTTCAAAATAATTTTCCTAAAAAGTCCTTATAAAGTTCTACTTTTCAGATTTTTTTCATATTTTCTAAACTTATGGTTCAAAAGTTAGAGGGGGGGACACATTTTTTTTTACTTTTTGAGCGATTATTTCCGAAATTATTGACATTATCAAAAAATGATTTTAGTAAACCCCTATTCATTTTTAAATACCTATCCAACGATATATCACACGTTAGGGTTGAAATTAAAAAAAAAAATCACTTCCCACTTTACATATAGGGGGGCTAACCTAATAAAACATTTATTTCCAATTTTTATTTTACCACTTTGTCGGCGTGATTGATATACATATTGGTACCAAATTTCAGCTTTCTAGTGCTAACGGTCACAGAGATTAAGCGAAGACGGACAGACAGACAGACATGGCGAAACTATAAGGGTTCCTAGTTGACTACGGAACCCTAAAAAGAGTTACGGTCCTGGTCGGTCGGTCTGGCCTGAAATGCAAATAGTAAATCAACGATGTTGATGGTAAAAATCTTACACGCTACTTCACTCTAGAGCACAAGAAACCTTTCGATGATATCCCACCTCGAAAAAAGCCAATAATAAAATTATAAGTAAGTATCCTATTTTCGCTGAAGTCAATTATTATATTATGAAAGAAGACTAGTAGTATCAAGTAGAAGATTTTTATTGCTCTCTTTGATTGTAATGAGGTCAAAAGTCAGTGTTACGTTACAATAAACGCTTACTCGTTCCCGTTCCGATTAAAGTACAATGACATTGTAGTCAATATATTAATTAGTCATTAGAAGTATTTCGCAGGGGCATCCTCTCTAAGACGTGCTCTAGGTTACGTAGTAACTATTCAGTAATCTGTGCTCTAGGGCTAGACCAGTGTTTCGCACTTTTTATGGAACCCTAAAAACGATAAGTTGAACTCTGTTTTTGATCAGATTTCTTCACCCGAAGATGATAGTATGAGGTACTAACTACGTGCCTTAGCCGAAACAAATCAAACCATTCAAACTTACACTCCAACAGTTAAACTTTCTTTGATGAAATAAAAAAAACATATGGTAATGCATACGTACCCAAGTAACTTTTCTAGGAACCAGTATTTTTTAGTAAGATGTTAAGCAAGGATGTTATGGATACGAAATTACGGATACGGATACAGGAACAATAAAGCGGTTTCGAATGCGGTTACGTATATTAAATTATTTCGGATTAGGTATCCGCTAATACTAAGTGCTTGGTTTGCGAATGTAACGGAAAGCTGCAGTCCACGATGAATGGCGCCGCATTATTAACCTTTTAATCGTGGAAATTACAGACACAATAGAAAGACAATAGGTGCGCGATCGCCGGCGTTCGCTTGAGGTTTAATGAATAGGCTAAGACCATCACTCAGCGTGATTCACGGGGATGACCACGACCACCCTGGCAAGAGTATACCGACTAAGAAGAATCCGCTAGTTTTGGATAGTTTCCATTACAGATATTATAATTTCAAAATTATAATCAAATCAATCGCAGAATTTATTACTTGCCGATAAACAGGGGTATGAAGATCCGACATGCTAAATAGTTTGTAAAAATAATTTATTAATCCATGATGTAATTTTAATAATTTTAGTTATTTTATTTGACTTAATTTTAATGATTGACAATTGACATAGATTTTATTTCTCCTTTTATAGTTTTTTTTTTTTCAGTTAATTGTCTTGATATTCGTAATTTATTTTTTATACCATCTGCTCGATAATGTCGTTTTATACGTCATACAAACCTCACTTAAAGCATGTCATTATATCCCTAGGGAGATAATGCAGTATGGCCGATCCCTAGGGAATAATGAGATTTGAATTTGGAGCATCAAGGATCGTCAACATTGTGAATTAAAATGTAGGCGCATCGAACAAGTTGACTCGAAATTCAAACCAAAGAGTATGTAATCACTATGATTTAAACTGGCCACTAACAAAAAAAAAGAAAATAGATAGTCTGTATAATAAGTCAACCGACTTGAAAATTTTGTATAATATTTAATCAAATATTCGGTAATTTTTATAAGTTTCTTCTGTCAGTAAACAATGATCTCTATCTCTTAATCAACCTTGATTATTGAACTCGTGTTGACTACATCAGATTTCATTAAATCCTAATAATTACCCAAGTCGTTTAACTTAGACTCTACTGACGACACGGGAGCATTATAGAAAATTGAAACTATAGAATCTTGGAGGAGTGAATTTTGTTTGTTTGATGAACTTGTAAATAATAATAATACTTATATTTCTCTAATTTATGATTTAGTCGACCAAATTGTCTTTTAATTATCTCACAGATGGTGTAAAAAGAAGAGTATGCAACACGGGGATAAAGCTGTCTTTGTCTTGGGCGGCTTAAATTCCTCACTTCACTCAGGTTTCTTTATTAACTCCCTCGCAATGCTCGGGAGTTAATTTTATAAATCCCTCACTTTCGTTCGGGATTAAATCAGCAACCTTCGTTTCGTTCGGAATTCAACATGCCGCCCGCGACTTAAAGACACTGCTTTATCCCCTAGTCACATAAACTACTATTATTTACTTAGCTTTTTGCCTTAATTTTGTACGCCATTCTTTTGGCAAAACATAGTGCACTTATTTTTCTATATATAACTCAAATATACCAATATAACATATAATATAACTCGAATATAATAATTCTATATATACCGTTTAACCCACCCAACTTTTACAAAATAAATTATTGATTGATTGATTATTTATAAAATAGCAAAATTTTACTTTTATTTCCTGTCTAGATTATCATTTTTGTTTGACCGGGCAAAACCAAAACCCAAACCTGTCGTAGCCTGTCATGTAGACTCCGCCTTTATTCGAAAATATCCGATTTTTTTATACCGGTTTCGATAACGGATATTTTTACTTCGGATATCCAATACTTTTAGATACGGAGCTCCGTAACATCACTGATGTCAAGGGGCCACGAGTACTTGTAATTACTGGTACAAGATAAATGCATTACAGGCACACATCCCGCTCACTTAGATGTCTAATCGATCTTCTAATTAAGATCGATGTCTTGCGTGCTTGCTATCGAGTTCGATACGATGCAGACGTTACCTTGTTACATCTTATGTGGATCTTAGAGATTAGTTTCGATTAGAGATAAGATGCTGGATTCGAGATTAGAGTTGAGGAACTGCGTTTCTGTTGGAAATTAGTAGGTATGTGATTGGGTGCTTGTCATAGATATAAGAAAAGAGAACAAAAAAAAATCGGCCTCTCCATACAAACTGACCAATTAAGTTTATAATTTTGTATCGAGAGGTCCTTTTTTTCGTTTCTTGAAAAAAAATCTCTTGGAAGGTTATTCAGTTTCGTCTACTGAGTAAGCTCTTAAAATGTTCGGAGACCTTTCCCTTATCCATCTATACATATAATAAAATCGTAGGAAAGTCAAAACTGTACATTGAATATTTTTTTAAAAGAATACTTGGGGCGTGATCTACAATCGATACCGAAGCCAAAAATATAGTTTTTAGAATTTTTGTCTGTTTGTCTGTTTGTCTGTTTGTCTGTATGTATGTCCGGGATAAACTCAAAAAGTACTGCATGGATTTATTTCAAATTTTGCATGAATATTACTATGAGGTCGGGTCAACACATAGGCTACATATTATCACGCTATCACCTACGGGGGAGGAGCTGTGAATCTTTATTTTTCTGACGCATTCTGTGACAGCGTGTAATATAAGGACGCATATTTAAATGTTGTTTTTGAGTAAGTCATGCTATTATCTAGCTTTACACTATAAAAACTACGCCATTAAAGTAACTTGGGCAGAGAAACATAGTTTAATGAATGTTAGTAGTATAGACACAATTTTAAAACAGCGCCATCTATGAGATTTCATCAAAATCAAATCAAGTTTATGTTAACAGTTTTTCGAAATTAATCATTTAAATTTGATCATGTTGGCGAGGTTAGTAGTTAGTTATTCTTAAAATTCATAGATGGTAATGTGCATTTTCTTCTTATTATAGTTCGTTTTGACAAATTCAAGTTCCAACAAAACACTAAAAATCTTAAGCAGAGTTGAGGAAGACAATTTAAAAAAAATGCGGTGTTAGGTATTACATGGTGGCATTTCTCAGACTCTGTGAAGTCGACCAGTTTGCGAAATCCCTTACGTATGACGAGGTGCCTTTATATTACACGTACGACAAGCAAAGGGGTGTATTCAACCGACATCGACGAGGAGGTGCTGTGGAAGGTTTTCCGGGAATTTTCAAGGACACCGCATTGGGTAGGGTTTATACCGTGCACCCAAATAGTGGCGAATGCTATTTTCTGCGGTTGTTACATCACACTGTCCCAGGCTCAACGTCTTTCGCTTTTCTGAGGACATTTGATGGCGTGGAGTATCCCACTTACCGCGCAGCCTTTTGCCTAATTGGCATGACACCCTCGTGGAGGCAAGCGTCAGTGACAGTCCCAGCCACATGCGTTATCTACTTGCCGTCATCTTTGTGTTTTGTGGAGTCGCGAACCCGGTAGCTTTGTGAGAGAAGTAACGCCATGTTCTGTCTGAAGATTTTCTACGAGCTTTGAGGCGTGCTACTAGAGACGAAGTCGAAGTAACTGATGAACGCGTGCTGAACACCTGTCTCAGTTCACTTCAAGATGTGGTCATGACTATCGGCGGCAATCCACTGATCGAATATGGGTTACCAGCGAGAGCTGATGATGATTGGAGACAATCATCACCACATCAAGACCATGGAAATCGGGAGTATAACGCTGAAACAAATTACGATCCGGGCGAAATAACCACCATACGAAATTACCATGTCGCATTGTTCTCTTGAGAGCAAAAACAAATTTATGACACCGTCCTTGAAAGCGTTGGGCAAAACCAGGGTAAAATGTTTTTCTTGGATGCTCCTGGTGGAACAGGAAAAACATTTGTTACCACTGGCATACTTGCAGAGGTCAGGAGCCAAGGCAAAATTGCTATTGCTGTAGCGTCGTCAGGAATCGCTGCCACACTGCTTCCGGAAGGCAAGAAAGCACATGCCATGTTAAAAATTGCCATCGATTTAGAGAGCGCTGCCTGTTTGTGGTGTGTCACGTAACAGCGATAAGGGACACGTGCTCAAGGACTGCTCTCTGATGATGAGTGTACGATGGCCAATAGATAGGCAATTGAGGTCGTGGACAGAACCCTGCAGGACATCCGCAGGAACTAACATTTGATGGATGGTGTCACAGTTCTGTTCAGTGTTGATTTCCGGCAAACACTTCCCGAGGTGACGCGGGGATCGAGGGCTGACGAGATGAATGCTTCGTCGAAACGATCTTCGTTGTGGTCACGAGTTCGTACACTGCGCTTGACCATTAATATGAGAGCTCGGCTCGGCGGCAATGCACGTGCTCAAGAATTCTCCGATGTCCTTCTAAGTCTTGACGAAGGCACTCTACCAGAAGAGAGAGGTAGACAGGTGGTACTTCCAGAGTCTCTCGGTAGAGTGGTATCTAGCTTAGAAAAACTCATTCACTGTGTGTACGGGGACATCAGTCGTAAACCGCACCAGCAGAATTCTTGGGTGTGTGAGCGGGCCATTTTGACGCCCAAAAATGATCAGGCTGCAGCAATTAACGAATGCATTCTCTCGGAAATTGAGAAGAATGAAGTGGTCTACACCTCGATAAACACTGTTATCGAGCAAGATGATGCCACACGTTATTCCGTGGAATTTCTGAACTCCCTGTCAGCAAGAGGACTTCCGGCGCATACCATCAAGCTGAAGGTCGGTGTCCCGATTATGCTTTGAAGTTGTGACGGGACCCGCCTCAAAGTCATCTCGCTCCACACAGACACACCATTGAGGCGGAAATTCTTACGGGTTGTGGCGTCAGCGAGGCAGTATTTATACCACGCATTCCCCTCATACCCCATAACTTCCCGTTCCAGTTCAAGCGCGTACAGTTCCCCGTGTGTGTTTGCTTCGCGATGACCATCAATAAGTCGCAGGGGCAGACACTGAGGGCAGCGGGTGTCAACCTCAGGACGAGTTGCTTCTCACACGGGCAACTGTACGTCACTTGCTCCCGCGCCACCAGTCCTGACTCTCTTTACATTTTGGCTTCTGGCAGTATCCGTACTAACGTAGTTTATAGGGAAGACTTGTAAGGTATGATACCTTTATACGTATTTTTACTCTTTTGTGTCCTGGAATGTATTCCTGCATTATTTCCTCTATTTCTTTCAGTCACATCTTATGACTGAACTCAGAACTCTTCACTAGCTTCGTTTGCGAGAAAAACTTATGTTATAATGCTATTTTAAAAGTTGTTTATTTATAATGCTATAGCGACACTGGCACCTTAGGTATTTTTAGTGCTATAGAGGCTTCACGCAGACGACGTCGCGGGCAGCAGCTAGTACTTAATATTACAAAAGGAATGTGTATGTGTGTGTCTGTTTGTCCATCTTTCGCGACAAAACGGAGCAACGAATTGACGTGATTTTTTAAGTGGAGACAGTTGAAGAGATGGAGAGTGATATAGGCTACTTTTTGTCTCTTTCTAACCCCCCAGTTACGCGAGCGAAGCCGCGGGCAAAAGCTAGTACTGTATACTTCTATTTCATTACATTCTTTCGTATAGGACCATTCAACAGTCGATCGTATCCTGCCGCCACTGAATGTGACGCTCCGCAGGCTCGCACAATGGGTGCTTGTTATTAAACTTCGATTAGCCTGGCCAGCTTGATACCTAAAACACAGTGTGATTAATGTTTATTTATTAATTATGTAATTTTGGTGTGATATGAAATAAAAGGATGTCAGTGATAGCGTGAGGGTTATCAGGATAGAATGGAAGAAAAAAATAGACGCGCCGAACCAAAGTAACATTTAAGTTATGAAAAAATAAAAGGTTGTTGCTTACCGAAGTCTGTTTCCTGATGGCTACAACCCGGGAATATTTAAGTCAAGAGTAAATAGGTTACTTCTAGGTAAGCGCGTTCCATCGTCGACCGCATCGTCGCTTTCTATCAGGTAGGGTCGGTCAAGCGTGAACCTATCAACAATAAAAAAAGGTTGTCGAAACAAATACTTAAATACATAATACGCAAAAAGAATACTGACAATATATTCCATCAAAATTTTTAACGCGCCAAAAAAGTATCTACGTATTTTTTTCACTTTATGTAATTAAGGCCCAAGCGCCCGAAAAGTTCCATAAAACAGTAAATTTCTGAAGCCTACTCCTCGGTAACAACCAGGTTAATAGGTTTGAAAAAAATATGTTTGTTATAGATTCATGAACAACATTATCAATATTTGATTTTTTCGTGCTATTAATACTTTTGTCTAAAAAAAATATTTAAGTAGCAATTTCGCAACTTTTCCCTACTCCTTCGAAACAGCGTGGATCTTTAGAATCATTTTTACACATAAAAATTGGTGGTTAAGTATTCTGCAAAGTGAACATTGCATATGTAAATCAATCAATATTTCGCAAAGAAAATGGATTTAAAGGTCAGCCGCGCGCTTTACGGGCGCTGTTGGCCGCAAATAAATGTACAGATTTGCGTACTGCCGCCTAGGCGGGTGCTTAATTATTAATTTATTTTTTCTTTCAGTTTCGTTTCAAGTTACATTCTAGGGTCTTTCTCAAATGTCAACACCGGCCTTTAATTTTTTAACAAGTTTAACGTACGCCGGCACAATAATGTATTACGGCACATTAGTAAATCGTATCTACGACAAAGGGTAACTTAGTAATCTTTTAGTGGGTTAAAGTACTCCGATGCAATTAAAAAAGGTAAGGAACTGCCAATATTTTTCTCGCAATTACTTACTTGTTCTTTAATTAACGTTCATTTAAGAAAAAAAGTTGTCCCACACTAGGCATTTCTCCTGTATCGTGGGTACGTTAACGAATATTTAAACTTACATGTATAAGACAGGCAGAATGTATAGATTATTATTATTATTAAGCTTTTGCATAGCTTCTATCGCGGGCCTTGAGCGTGGAGACCGAATCCAGAAATTACGTAACGAAAATAACCTAACACCCCCAACTCATTTGTTTTTTGAGCGTGGTGACAGGTAAGAAAATAAATGAGTGAACAATCAATCAAAATTCAATTCAATGTGTGAAAGTGTAACTTCAATTAATATCAAAGAAAAAAAAAAACAAAAAAAATACTGCATAAATAAAATAAATAAATAATTATAATTGCTTTTACTAGCTTTACCGCGGCGGTCCCCGAGTGCCACACGTCTTTTTTATTATTATCATTTCAGCCGAAAGACGTCCACTATTTCACATAGACCTCCCCGAGTGTCACCACAATGAACGATCCTTGTCTTACATCCATCAAACTCCCCCAACCCTCATTAAGTCATCGATCTACCGTGTGGGAGGCCTTCCTTCGTTGCAATTTCTGGTACGCGGTCGCCCCTCCAGAACCATTCGTCCCCATCCATCGACCATCTGTTCTGCGAGCAATGTGCCCTGCCCACTGCCAAAATAAATAAAGTATTAAATTATGTATCTTCAAATTAGTTCCATCATCATAATTTCAGCCAAAAGAGGTCCACTATTGGACATAGACCTCCCCAAGTGACGCACATCGAACAGTCCTTGTCTTACATTCATCAGATACCCCCAACATCATCAACAATCAATCAAGTCATCAATCAACATTGCGGAGGCATTCCAACGCTGCGTCTTCCCGTAAGTTTTCGACTTCTCAGTGAAGTATTTCATCGGGGAAATACATGCTTAATTAAATACTTAGCAGTAAAGGCTAAAAGTATCTGATTATCTTACTAAAGATATTGGATAAAGATCCTTTCATTTAATAAAAAAGTCCTCCGAAGTGTCTACCTCTCTGTTTGCAACAAACTCAAAAACTCTCGAATGAACATACTCTGCTAAACGTGCTCTTAAACCTGATAAACGGTCAGTATTTACAGAAGTAAACGAAAAATAAGGTATTATAAAAATAGAGACTAGATAAACATGAGTTTATATCAGTCGTTTATCGGCACCATCCATCAATAGTTAGCACTAAAAGAGTCTCAAAGAAAAAAACTGTTCCAACGCCACGCCAAACTCCAGCAAAAGAGGCAGAAATAAAAAGTCTGCCCTACTAAACAGGCGCTAAATAAAAAAACTAGGCAAGTGCGAGTCGGGCTCGTGCACTGAGGTTTCCGTACAAACTTACCTACATAAGTACATATATTTATGTAGTTCGATTTTGGTTTTGGTTCCTTTTGGCATAAAATTTTTAAGCATAATATTGTTTGGCATAACGTTTTGGCATAACTTTTTTTAGCATACTGTTGCATAATAATACTTTGGCATAATGCATAGGTTAGCATAACTACCATTTAGTATAATATGTTTTGGCTTAAATTGGAGTTGCATAAATTTTAAAGGCATAATATATTCGAGCCATAAGTAAAAAGTCATAATTGGATGAAAGTAGCAAATAATTTTAAATTGATCTTTAGGCGATGTTTTTGTGGTGACGTATTAGAGGTTACTGGGTAAGGCTAGGTGAGGTTAGCTTTATTTTATTTTTTTGTGGTAGGAGTGGGAAATCCATCATGAACCATATAATCAGTAAAGTGAAATAGTGTCTACAACCTACCGTTTGGAGTTATTTTTTAGGTTTTTTAATTTTATTCCAAAGAACATAATGTGTTTTTATCATTATGCGTTTATAACATTATGCTTTATAAAATTATGCTTTATTATTATTATGCTAGCAGTATTTATGGCAACAAAATGCTTGTTGCATGGCAAAAGTTTTATGCCTAATAATTTAATGCGTAATGATCATTATGCTGAATTTTGTTATGCCAATGTAAATTTGACAATATATTTTATGCTAATCATTAGTAAACCTTCGATTTTACATATCACATCTCAAAGATTTTTCTGAAGGGCAACTTTACTTATGTTACATAGCATTACTTCTTGCGATATTTTATTATTTTAGGTCAACGGGAAGTTCCTTAAAGATTTCGATTCCTTTGTACTTTTCGATCCTCTGGAATTCCACAAATATGAAAGAATTCATCTTGAAAAATAATTTTATTAAAATTTACCATATGACCATCCGCTGGGCGAAAATCAAAACATGATATAAATTGGTTAGCTCGATAAAAAAAGACCCTAATTTACGATTTTAAACGCGTACCTCTACGAGATTACGTTACGGAAATATTTGAAAGTTACTTGTAATAAAAAAGCATATTTTTAAAAGGGTCTGACGGAAACATAAATATGGTAATTGCTATGTTGCATAATTCCTATGTTTTTTGTTTTTTATGTAAAAACTAGCTTTTACCTGCGGCTTCGCCTGAGTAAAAAAATTACCTCCAGGGTCCCAACTATCTCTGTACCAAAATTCATCAAAATTGGGTTTGCCATTTAGGCTTGAAGATGTAACAAACAAACCAACAAACTCCCTTTCGCTTTTATAATATTAGTTAGGATAAAACCACTGTTACGGGGCCGCGAAGGCAACACAGACCCGGGCAAAACCTCGACTAAATACTCTGTGGCTACAATCGACTCTTTATTTATTTATTATTAAGAAATACATTACAAGCAAAGATTACAAGCTTACAGTACTGGAACCAAAACGCTTATAACTAGAACAGAACATAAAATGAAATAAAATTAATCATCATGCAATGGTTATACAAAATAATAATTAACGAAAACAAATCATAGTACATAAAATGTCATATAAAATAAAATAGTCACATAGAATTAAATTGTTATATAAAATAAAATGGTCAAGTAAAATAAAATTGTCAATATAGTTGTCAAAATATAAAAAAAAATAGTATGTAAAGATAAAATAAAACACACAGATTATAAATTAACGGTGCCACACATAAAAATCAAATATCAGATTTTGTTAAGAAAGGTCATCACATCTTTCTTTAACACATTTAAACTATTTTTATTTTATTTTATTTTATTTTATTTTATTAGCAAAACATACAGTGTTTTCATACAGAGTAGAAACAGATATAAACAACTGAATACCATTTACATGTTTCCGCATTTAAACATCTAGAAAGCTTGTTATAAATCTTTAGTGATATAACAGGTAATGTAAATAACCTAATATTAAGCAAAATTTAAAAATTAAAAAAAAGTGAAATTTGGGGTAAGTATATTTAATAACTAAATTATGTTGAAGTCAGAGAACCAAACCATGATTTCGTTAATGTTCTGTTGAAAACGCGTGGCTTTGAATTAAACAAATCCAGTTCAGGAAAGTCAACAAGTTTATTAAATTCTCTAGCAGACCTCACAAAAAATGAATTCTGCCTGTAGTTTGAAGAACTCTGAGGCACGTCCACACATGCTTTATGCTATCAACAAATAGGTCGGCATTTGGACTGTGGTCAAGATATTCGTTGATGAGAGCAACCGCTCTTGCTGTTGGGCAGGTATTGGTCTGACGAAGGTTCCATGTCGGGGGGCATGTTAGGAGCTGATGACGCCGCCGTCCTGCGCCACGTATGTATTTCTGTGGAACATATAAGTGAATGATGTTTGATTCTTTCACTGATGCTGAGTATTTGATATTTATTTAAGCTTAATACGACCACGCGTTTCCGTGAAAAGGTTTTCTTAATAGACGCACAACAAAGTGATCTTATAAGGGTTTTGTTTTTTGCTGATAGAGCTACGGAACCCTAAAAACGAGAAAATAAAACAGCGTCGAGTTTCAATGACACGGTTAAATATGAAAACTTTAGAAAGTTTGAGTGAGTCGGGCGGAGTTTGGTTTACGAGCGCGTCCCATATTCAAGGAGACAGTGTGTTACAATTTCTAGACGTTTGTATAGAAGCGAGTTTTCTTATTTAGTTTTTTTTTCCTTAGTAAAAGGAACCCCTTTTTCTTTAGGTGTTAAAACACATTGATGTTTGGGAGTCTTTAACAAAATTAACTACATGAAAGACTTTTTCACGGCCAGTCGGCGTGATTGATAAAGGTTAATTGGAAAACTGTTTGTTAAAATATTACAGCTCATGTTAATCTAAATCAAAATTCTAAAATCTAATAGTTAATCGGAGGTATACCTAATTAAAAACACAGGTAAGCAGGACCGTTCGGTAATCGTCCGGACCGAGTCCAAGTCTTTGACAGCGCGTAATGTTCCACATACTCCTCAAAGGGATATCCGCAAACCGTAAGGGCAGCAGGGCTGATGCACGCTAGGGACTCGAGGATTTTATGAAAAGGATACCCTGCGTGGTCTTATTTCGTAAAGGGCAACCGGAGAGCACAGGTGTGGTTTTAATCGGTAAAAGACTGTCCGCTCTACCCAGAGCGGGAAAAGTCATTCCATGATTGACCTTAAAAACCAGATAATCAGAAGTACCTAATTTTTAGTCTAGTTTTAAGTAGGTGATTAGAAAGGATCAGCGCAGACAGAGAGCAGCGCAGCGGAGAGGATTTTATTAAGGCATCCGAAAATAAACTTTAAATTTATTGAAATAAAGTGCATATTTGCTTAAACATGACAAAAAATGCTCGCGCGCCCTCGAAGATACGGCAGAAGGGTATCTTCAATATACGCCATCCGTCAGAAAATGCCCGAGACCGCGCGAGAATTATTCCTCTCTGTCTGCGCTGACCCAAACATCGCCTGCGCTCCATCAGTCAACTAGCAGATGTCGGAGTATACACAATCAGGCTGAAGTGGGAGTGGGTTCTCGGCCAGATCTAAGTCTATCTGTTCATCAACACTCAATGGACGCCGGAGGAAAGAAGTCACCGTCGAGGTCGATCGCGGCAAATGTTGTGTGATGATCTGATCGTTTTTGTAAACTTGGAAAGACCTTACCGAAGATAGAGAGGTTTGCAAGGGAAAAACCTATTGCCCAATTGTGGGACCCAGCAGTGAAGGCTAAAAAAAGGTAAGGGTAAGTTAATTTAGAATTTCAGGGCTGAATAAGGCTTTTTTAACAAACCATTCGCTATTGTTTACCATCAGCTGGAATCACAGTCAAGCACTAGTTATAATTATAATATTATATAATATAATGCCTTGATCACACGTACCGAGTAAACGAGCGAGACATTGTTCTCGGCCTAATACCAGGTACGTATAAACAAAGCGCCGAGTGCTGGGCCGAGCGCTTATCTCTACAACTCGCTTACATCACTCTCTCGGCCCTCGGCCGAGCAATATTTTACTGCCTCGCCCTTTTACTCGGTTCACGTACCGATCAAGGCATAACTGTAACTGAAATTGCCAATCCAAAAACACCCTAGCAGTAATGACAGTAAACAATTTTTTCTTGTTTTTCGTTTTGACATTCTTCCTTATTACTTTAAAATGCAATAAATCTAAACTGACAAAGAACAAGAGAAAGTTAAACAAAGAAGGCAAACTCTGACCTTTATTAAATGCTTAAAGTCTAACAATAAAACGTCTGCCAGGGGTGATTTATATTGCACTCGGGTGCAGGGAATAAATTACCTCTCGCTTTAGCGGAGTGACACCGCTGCTGAAAGGTAAGCTGTGAAGTAATGCTGTAATAGGAATGTTAAGAGGGATTACAGAAGACAGGAGCACCTTTAAATGGTTTTAGATGTATTATTTTTAATCACTTTTTGCTTTAACAGTTTAAACCAACATGTGCAGAGTCAATGATTGTAATAATTATTATAATTGCCTTTTTTTTAAACGACAAAGCAACTCGTTTCAAAGTGTTATACATTTTGAATATGTTATTCTTTTTTCGAAATTAGGTATTTATTGGTTTCTTTAAGTTTTGTATTTACTGTAATATAATACTTATAACCATTTTTGTATGAAATCTAAGAAAACTCGCATTATTTTTTAGATCGTTCTTTTGTAAGTCATTTTTCTTAGATTTCGAGAAACGATCTATTGTTCTGAAGTAACAAAAATTTATTAAATGTACATAAAATAAAGAAAAACGTATATTCTTTTCTAAAAAGCGTCTCGGGAGTGTCTTGCACGTTCTTCTCTTTAAAAATTACGTTTTGGTACGTGTTACATTTAAAAAAGATATGTCATGTATCTACTTATTTTGTGTGACTGACCGTGCTTGAAAATTCAAGTGTCCATAAATACATATATGTTTTGAGTTTGAGTTTGAAATAAATCTGTATGATGAAAATATATAAAGAAAGCACGAAGAAAGTAAAAAAATAAAAAACGTTTAATAAAATATTACATAGACGCGTGGCACTCGGGGACTGCCGCGGTAAAGCTATTGCATAGCATTTTTTATCAACTTACAATTACAATTATTTATTTAATTTATTTATGCAGTATTTTTTTCCTTTGTTTTTTTTTCTTTGATATTAATTAAAGTTACACTTTTTGAGCGTGGTGACCGATAAGAAAACAAATGAGTGGGGGGTGTTAGGTTATTTTCGTTACGGAATTTCTGGATTCGGTCTCCACGCTCAAGGCCCGCGATAAAAGCTATGCAATAGCTTAAAAAACATACATATAGAACAAAGAAAAACCTGTGCGAGGTCAAAAATCTCAGCACAATATGTTGTGATATTAAAAAAAAAAAACAAAATAACGTAGCACTGGTATTTTATTAAGCTAAAACTACATTAGATTAGACCGATGCACACGTGTAACACGCCTGATTTGTACGTAGAACGTGTGCGCAGTGTGGTTCTAGCTTTATACGCATTCCTGATTTACTTAGGTAGTACGTAAATAAATCAGTCTATTTATTTAAAGCACAATCAATCCGTTTTATCCTTTTTCTTCTATTTAACATCAGTAGAAATATTACAGCCGTTACAGTTTGGGATCTCGTTAAAAGTTTTTTTTTGTTTGATTTGGTTCAAAGTTTACTGCGCGGTAAGCTTTTGTTATTTTCTTTGCACTAGTCCTCCGCCCCGGCGTCGCACGACATAGGCCTTTCTCATTGATTGCTCTCATTTTTGGGATAGGTCTTTTTTATGGTGGGAAAAAATCATCCAGTGACAACCCCCGCTCTTGGGCGGAGCGGGAGGTAGTGTCAGACTTTTACTGACTAAAAGACCTACCTCGTTCCTTTTAGTCTTCACACCGGGACTCGAACTGTCTTTCGAAACTAACCCGGGCCCTAGTAGGCTTCGACTCAGCTGGGTCCCTGCTGTTGCTGACAACTCCTTGAGGCGCGCGGGAACAGTGCGCGCCATCGACGATTGGGATAGGTCTGCTAAATACCAGCTATTAGAGTCGATTGAGAAGCAGGCCAAGAAGACACACACGGTAATTAAAGCTCTAAAGTCTTGAGCATCGACACAAAGTTGTTAGCTTGTCGGGTTTTTAGTTTACATTTCGGGGAGTGTGCATTGGAATCGCACAATTTAATTCCGCCAAGTCTCTTAATCAGGACATCTTATCCATACGTACAAAGCGTATTGAGAACACATTGCGCGTATAGCTAAGGAATATAATTCCTTGCCGGAGTATGTGTTTCCTGATAGCTACAACTACTTACATCATTCTTTACCGTCAGGTGAGATAGTGGTCAAACGCGGGCCTATCTATAACAATAATAAATAATATAAAACCTTTCTAAAGTCTCTTGCGTGGTAGGAGTGGATTAAGCGCACAATGCCACATTAGCAAAATGCCAAATATCAAAACGACATATTAAAAAAGATACTGAGTGTGCCCGACACATTTTGTACGTTATGTGAAAATGGCATTTTGCAAAAAGTCAATAAATCATTAAAGCAAGCGAAGACATTAGAATTCGCTTGCTCTGAGGTGGAACAAGAGCGCGAGTCAGACTTTTATTGACTAAAATCCGCTATTTCATTCCACCACGGTCACTTTTCCAAAGTTTTCCGCCGCAGTCTTAATAGGTACCTTTGCATCAAAGGCCCAGATTTAATAATCGCATCCTATAAAAAAATCTTCTAATAAATACAGTGTGGCTTGACTTCCCATAAAACCAGGGGCCCCACCACTAAGCTGCTTAGTTATGCAATAAAACGACTTCCTGTTTCCGTTAAATGATGCTCTTATTATTCAGCGGATTAGTCAGTCGCGGCACGTCCGCCATCTAGTTAGGACGTCCCGCACCGGGCGGCCCGGAGTTGGCGGCTGTGTAAAAGATTAAATGTTGTTTAAGTTGTACGTTTTATAAAGGCTTTGACGCAAGTAAATGTGACTACATTTACTTGGCTTGTTTGTGCCAAAATCATTACTAGATTTTTATGGTTGTTTTTTTTTTTTTGTTTATAAAATATAGAAAGAAAGAAAAGAACTAAGCATATTTTATTTGGCATGCAAACATCTTAGGAAACTTTAGATAAAAAACCGGCCAAGATCGTGTCGGGCCACGCTCAGTGTAGGGTTCCGTAGTTTTCCGTCCGTCACAATAAGTCTACATAAGTTACTTAAACACAATTACAATTTCCCACCATACCATATATTCTTATTAATAACATTGAACGACAGACAACGAGCAAGAACAAATACCACCAATGCCAACCAGAGACCAACCGAACAATTCGGCAATATATACCTAACTCCATCAAGTCAGGAAAAATCTTAACAGCGGGATATAGCCCAAAGTACAGCGCCATCTCTCGGCAAATTGGGTTACTAATTTATACAAATTAGAAGTTATAAGTATGTTGGGTTTTCGGTGGTAATTTGGATTGTATGAACCGATTTTAAACCTTTCAATCGTGATAATTACAGACACAATTGAAAGACAATAGGTGCGCGAACGCCGGCGTTCGCTTGGGGTTTAATGAATTAATAATTATTTTTTGTTTAAAAGAAGATACGTTCAGGATAATAAAATATGTAAACTAAGTTAAAAAAAAATGCTTGCATATACGGTTTAATTACAAACTTAATTATTTGGTTCATTTACAATTTGTACAACTTTTAAAAAAGTGTTAATCCCATCAAGTTCACAATAATTTTCCTAGAAAGTCGTTGTAAACCTCCACTTTTGAATTTTTTTCATATTTTCTAAACTTATGGTTCAAAAGTTAAAAGCCACACATACATTGTTTTTTACTTTTGGAGCTATCATTTCCAAAAATATTGACATTATCTAAAAATAATTGTAGTAAACCCCTATTAATTTTTAAATACCTATCCAACAATATATGACACCTTAGGGTTGAAATGAAAAAAAAATCACTTCCCACTTTTCGTGTAGGTACCCTAATAAAACATTTTTTTTCCAATTTTTATTTTATCTCTTTATCGGCGTGATTGATATACATATTGGTACTAAATTTCAGCTTTCTAGTGCTAACGGCCACAGATATTATCCGCGGACGGACGGACAGACAGACATAGCGAAACTACAAGGGTTCCTAGACTACGGAATCCTAAAAAAGAGAGCCAACGACTGCGCCAAATAGGTCTAGTTCAGCAAAAATGCTAGACAACTATATGGTAGCCAGTAGTAGTTGCCTGACGCTGGTTTATTACTATAGATATAGTCTGTCTAATAAGTCAACCGACTTGGGAATTTTGTATAATATTTAATAATTTAAAAAATACTTATATTCGATACTTTTTTTAAGGCTCTTCTGTTAGTTAACATTGATCTCTATCTCTTAATCAACCTTGATTATTGAATTCGTCTTGACTACATCAGATTTAATTAAATCCAAATAATTACCCATGTCATTTAACTTATTAGACAGACTTTATTTGTTTATTTGTTAAACAATATTAGTATGTGCATAAAAAACTTAAATATTTACTTATAATTTATACTTTAACTCACTATATATATGACACGGCGTCAGTTCGATGCAATAATTACGATCGACCATGTTTTTCTGATATGGCTACCCAATCACGCCACGCTAAGTGCGCCGCAGCATAAGTACATACATAATATATGTACATATTCGGTCAGCAAACGGGGTGCATTAGTACTCATTAATAAATCATTCAGCGTGCTTAACTAGGCATATTTACCGTTTATCAATAAAAGTGTAAAGTTATTAAAGTATTTGATTTAACAAAATAACAGAAAAAAAATTGTTGACACGCACTTGACCACTATTTTACCTGATGGAAAGAGACGACGTGGTCGACGTTGGGGCACGTTTGCGTAGAAGTTACGTATGTACTCTTGACTTAAAGATCCCCAGATTTTAACTCTCTGGAAACACAGATTCCGGCTCCACTCCTTAGTTGTACGCACAACGAATGTGTTCCCAAAAGTTTTGTGCGTATGGGTGGGATATCTGCCACCAGTGGTGCATTGCAGTACGCCAGGTGGTCCAATGATGGAACGGGCTTGACGGAATTAGACACTCCCCGATACTGAAGTAAAATCCACAGGCTAGCAACTCGGCGACTATGCTCAAGACTTTGAAGTATCGACTCGACGAGTGCAACAATTCGGTCGCGACTTGTACAGCATCGAAGCGTCCTCCGTCATCTGGAAGAGTGCAGAAAGCTCGTGCGTTGTAAAGTGCAATGCTAATTATTCGGGTAAAGAACGAGCCAGCCCTTTAGTCACGCAGTGTTGATTACCCGACAAGAATATCTTTGAAAAAGAATCGTGCACTCGGACCCCATGACCCACATATTTCGACCCCTAAGACATTAGTATTTGTGGCGCTAAGAGCCTCAGCAACTGCAGAGGATGTGACGACACAGCCCGCGTATGTTTATTGTGTGTAAACTTGGACTATTTAGGGCCAAAGGAATGATTATTGAGCGGTGGTGTAGTGGTGACCGCGCACCCGTAGAGCAGCGTTAGAAGACCACCAATAAAGTGGACTGATGAGGGTCACGGAAATCCGATGGATACGAGATGCACAGGGCGTCTTTGTGGCGACAATTGGGGGAGGTCTATATCCTATCGAGGATGTCTTAATTCCACTTGAATGAAGAATGATTTTTCGATATTAAAGACAAGTCTGTGATTACAAATTGTCTTACTTGATATTTGTTTTTCTAATAAGTAATCAAGAAGTTATATTTATAAGGGCATTATTACCCTTATAAGTGTAACTTCTTGGTTACGTATTGGAGCTCGCTGGCGCAGTGGTTTAGCGATTGGCTGCTTCGCTGGGTGTCGCGGATTCAGTTATTTGTATGACCTATAAACAGTTGTTCTCGGTCTGGGTGTCTTGAGTATGTGAGTTTAAATGTGTATGAACACATATGATACAGGATTAAATCCTAGTGTGGAACAGTGTTTTTTTTTTTAATAACAACATAACCAGAAATAACATAAATAGGCGTGAGTAGTTAAGCATTTTGCCCAGTACCTAACTAGAGTTTCAATATTTAAGTAAGTATGAATACTTACATCAGAACCCAGATTTCTGCAAAATGAGCCTTATTACAGCAGCAAAGCATTTAATTTTACGTCTTGAAAATTTTCTAAACGGTGAAAAATTAAAAAGTCGTAGTGTGAAAAGAATTCATTGGGGCTGGGACGCTCTCATTCCGCTCAGTTTTCGCTCGACAAAACCGTTTGCAACAGGTTGCTATGTAAAGATTTTCTTTAAGCTTGTACTTACTGCTTTTAGTAAGTGCTGAAATATATGGTGGTTGATTTTTGGTGTTCTATGCTGTTTCTGAGATACGACTCTTTTATGGTGATTGGTTGTTTTCATGGGTTCGGTGTTTGACTTGATTGATTTATGTAGATTGGAATGGTCCAATAAAATTGAGAAGATTCTTTTTATTTTTCAATTTTGGTTATAGGTAATGTGAATTGGTCGGCAAAGCTAGGAAGAAAAACGTAAGCCAGCATTACACGGTCTCAATATTCTTGAAAAGTTCTCGAAAATCCTCCTCAAAATAGTTTCTACCTGTAATATCTAAACTTCGATCCTATAATAATCTTTAGGTTATTTTTTTTATTTTAATTCATGACGAGTGTTTTTATTAAAGTTAGAAATAATATATACACTATGCCTAGCTAAATATGACGTCATAAAACTCCTCCGCATCGCTGTCAACTGGAAGTGTGCCCAAAAGGCTGGCGGCATTGCCACGTTGTATGGCAATGCTTATTCTCTGACCGAGGTAGAAGCCAGCCGTTGGGTCATGCGAAGCGTCAATTAAGCGTTTCGACCATTCTTTAAAAAGCATATGAGCACTCCGACCCCACGGCCCGAGAGTTTCAACCCCAAACGGCTCAAAAATATAACTTTTTATAACATTATATTTAGTTAATATAATATTATAAAAAGGAAAGTGTATTTTTGTATGCTTACATTTTTGTTTTGTAATTAATAAACTCAAAAACTACTGGACAAATTAAAAAAAAAAATTCATCAGTGATGATCAATGATACTCGATCACTGAGTGACATAGACAAGGCATTATTTTCTGTTTTTTTGCGGGCGAAGCCGCTTGCAGCAGCTAGTATTTAACAACCAAGTGGAACAAATCACCAATAACGTATAAAACAAAAAAAAAAAACAAAATCCAAATTTTAACTGTTTTTTTTTTTTTTTTTTTTTTCGATTGGAAAAATCATCTTATGACAACCCCCGCTCTTGGGCGGAGCGGGAGATAGTGTCAGACTCTTACTGACTAAAAAACCCATCCCGTTCCTTCAAGCCTTCATACCGGGGCTCGAGCGCCCTTTCGGATAACCCTGGCCCCAGTAGGCTTCGACCCGGCTGCGCCCCTGCTGTTGCTGACAACTCCTTGAGGCGCGCGGGAACAGCGCGCGCCGTCGACGACTTGGGCTTGGTCCGGACGGTTACCGGACGGCCGGACAGCGAGCTACCCATTGCTCACTGTCCGCAAGCCCGCGCCTACGGTGGCTGGAAATCGGGATCGGAATCCCGGCGGCGGCGGCGAGAGCGCCGTTGCCTGATGCGGTCGGCTTCCTCCTTAGCGAGCATTACTGCTTCGCAGAAGTCGGCGACCGCCTGCCACTCCTCCTCGCTCCGGACCATGGCCTCGACCAAGGCCCGGCGCGAGAGGTCTCCGCCGCCGATCACCCCCACGAGGGCACGGCGATGCTCCGCCCAAGCAGGGCACACCGCGATTGTGTGCTCCACCGTGTCCTCCGGGCGTTCCGCACAGTGGCGGCACCCGGGCGTCACTTCCGCCTTGATTCGGAACAGGAACCTCCCGAACTTGCCATTTCCGGTGAGGACCTGTGTCATGCGGAAGGTAAGGACGTCGTGAGGTCTTTCCAGCCACGCCTCAAAGAGGGGACTTATCGCCATAATTGTGGCGTGCCCAGCACTGGGTTGCGATAGTCGCTGACGCCATTCCACCATGAGATCCCGCCGGAGCTCTGTCCGCCATGCCGCGACCTGTCGCGGCAGAGGACTTTCACCCCGGCGTTGCATCTCCACGCGCATGTCGTGCATGTGTGCAAGGACTGTTGCCTCCAGATCCCACGGTGGTAGGCCAGCCAGAAGGCTCGCCGCTTCGCGGGAAATCGTGCGGTATCCCCGCACCATCCGAATTGCCATGACCCTCTGGCAGGCGTTCAGTATGGCCGCCGGTTGCTTTTTCAGCGACGGCGCCCACACCGGCGCCCCGTAGAGGGCCATGGACCGAACGATCCCCGCGTAGAGCCTCCGGCAGGAGGCGTCTGGACCCCCAAGGTTGGGCAGGAGCCGCTTGAGCGCCGACCCAGTCCGGTTGAGTTTGGGAGCCAGACGTCGGAAATGCTCCACGAAATTCCACCGGCTGTCGAGGACGAGTCCCAGGTACTTCATCGTCGACCCGACACCGATGTGAACTCCTCCTACCGTTAGTTGGGAACTCAATGGCGGCGCGTTCCGAGACCGGCGACCGTGGAAACACATGGCCTCGGATTTGTGAAGCGCCACCTCGAGTCCCAACTCCTGGATCCTACCAACGACTATCGCAACCCCGCGTGTCGCTAAAGCGACCGCCGCCTGGTACGACTCTCAAATGTGAACTGTTGACTGGCCCGTTGGTCTAGTGGTTAGTGGCCCTGACTACTATGCCGCAGGTCGTGGGTTCGATTCCCACCCAAGACAAATGTTTATGGATTGAACATGATCATTTGTTCTGTGTCTGGGTGTAATTTATCTATAATATGTATGTATTTAAAAATATATAAGTATGTTTATCAGTTGTCTAGTACCCATAACACAAGCTCTGCTTAGCTTGGGACTAGACGGCGTTGTGTGATAGTTGTGGAAAAAAAAAAACTAAAACTTTGAGCTAAATAGGCTTAGATCATACGACGGAGGTAGGTTGGTAGCCCGTGATATCATCGAAGTGCCTCCCTAAAGCAACTCCAGGGTAGGGTATTTGGGTGAAAAGAGAGGGTGTGTCATAATTTTACTCCCTAAAACCTATTTATTAAGTTGCAGCTGCCATGTTATGTTTCTGCACCATCCTAAGGTCGACTGGCAGATAATGCCTAAGACATTAAGTCCGCCTTTGTACAGTTTTATGCGCATATTATAAAGCTTTAATAAATGAATAAATTTGAGTTCCTTCAGTTACATTTTGCAATCGTGGGTCACTACGGCACAGATTAAAGAATACCAATTCTTTTGAAAATTAACGCAGCCCCAGAAATCGCCTGCCTAGTTTTGAACCCGCTACCTACAGGTAGAAACATCTTCTTTTAAGTCACTGCACCTCTGATTCTAGCTTCATAACTAAACGTAATTCCAGAGCGAAAAAATATAACCTGGTGAAAAAAATATAGGTCAAGATCCTTTTATGAGGAGTGTATTGTTATGTCACAAAGAAATGCTCAGAGGGATGCGAGGGTGCCTGAGGGTGGCACTGCGGTGTCTACAGCCCTTATGTAGTAGGTTTGTACAGTACATAATATATATGCGACTGTGTATGTATACCGTAAAGAATGCTTACTTACCTGTTATATAATGTTTTAGAGTTAGTCAGTTAAAAATTGAAAAGGTGAAGTGGAAGGAAATACATAAGGCATTAAGTCCGCTTTTGTACATGGATTCTTACTATAGAAGGTGCCAGATAACCGTGGAATAAAGTACATTGACGTTTTCCTAATATATGTATTTTTTTATGGTGGGAAAAAATCATCCAATGACAACCCCCGCTCTTGGGCGGAGCGGGAGATAATGTCAGACTCTTAGTGACTAAAAGACACACCCCGTTCCTTCTAGCCTTCATACCGGGGCTCGAGCGCCTTTTCGGATAACCCTGGCCCCAGTAGGCTTCGACCCGGCTGGGTCCCTGTTGTTGCTGACAACTCCTTGAGGCGCGCGGGAACAGTGCGCGCCGTCGACGACTTGGGCATAGTCCGGACAGTTACCGGACGGCCGGATAGCGAGCTACTCATTGCTCACTGTCCGCAAGCCCGCGCCTACGGTGACCGGAAATACGGATCAGAATCCCGGTGGCGGCTGCGCCGGCGATAACGCCGTTGCCTGATGCGTTCGGCCACCTCCTTTGCGAGCATTACTGCTTCGCAGAAGTTTCCTAATATATCTGGGTAGATACCCGAAAAACAAACAATAAATGGCTTTTCATTACTAGATCATGTAAAGAATTACGATCATGTCGATTCAAGACCGTTTTATTTCTTTATTTAAGTTTTTTAAAATTAAGAATGTGATCAAATGTAGGAGGGTCAATGCCCGCTATTCCACGGTTAATTGGCACCTACCTTAGTGCCTAAAGCTTTAGTAAATAAATGGTACCTTACTAAGTATCCAGTGAGTATAGTGTTTAAAAGTGACGTGAAAGAACAACGTAGCGTAACGTAGGTGCTTTGGACGAAAAACATGATAAATTACTTACTGATTTTACATCTTATGATTTTTATTTGTAAAACAATGGCAGCCTCTCAGGAGTATGTTAAGAACATCATAAACAACAAATTTTGTTTTATGACTTTTAAAAATGTATCATACATTGGTTCATCAGATTTATATACAAAAATAAAAATGTTTAAATTAAACGTTCGAAATATTACGATAGACTTCGCGAAGCAAGCGATAGTACAATAGCGGAAGGTAGCTAAACATAAACTTGACCTATTTACGGGCAGCCCTCACAAGTCGGTCGGTCGCCTTGATGCGCTTGCGTCGCGTCATACGTGTTCTTGGAGCGAAATTCGGCAGTGCAGACGTAATTATCTTTACATGATGGTGTATCAATATTCTAATGTCGAATACACGGAAATGGTGTGAATGCTTAAATACTAAGTGTGATGACAATGTTTCTGAAACCCTGCTTACGAGAGCAGTGCACGGGAGGAGTAAATACGGCAAAATACAAAGTTGAAATGTGTTAGTTAGAACAACGAAATCTTTGTAAATTAATTATGTTTTGTAAAAAGTTATAGAAAAAAAGTGGTTCTTTATGATGTTAGTAATACAGCAAAGATAAGTTTTACAAATAACCCTGTAGGTATAATGAGTAACATGCACGGAATAGTAAATACAGGTAACATATGTATAAGCAAACTTAGCACGAGGGTTACCTACAAATCTTTGAAAAATCTTAGCAGGGGAAGTTATTTGATGACTAGCTGCTGCCAACAGCTTTTCTCGCATGTAGGTAAGTAGAAAAAAGTCCCAAGGGAACACACTCCCGGGATAGTCTTCAATGTGCTTTTCCGAGACTTGGTCTATCCGTGCAAAGTTCATCCATATCCGTTCGAGCGTTCAAGTGTGAAGAAATAATAAAACACCTTTTTTTTATGGTGGGAAAAATCATGCTTTGACATCCCCCGCCCTTGGGCGGAGCGGGAGGTAGTGTCAGACTCTTACTGACTAAAAGACCCAACCCGTTCCTTCTAGCCTTCATACCGGGGCTCGAGCGCCCTTTCGGATAACCCTGGCCCCAGTAGGCTTCGACCCGGCTGGGCCCCTGCTGTTGCTGACAACTCCTTGAGGCGCGCGGGAACAGGGCGCGCCGTCGACGACTTGGGCTTAGTCCAGACAGTTACCGGACGGCCGGACAGTGAGCTACCCATTGCTCACTGTCCGCAAGCCCGCGTCTACGTTGGCCGGAAATCGGGATCAGAATCCCGGCGACGGCGGCGGCGATAACGCCGTTGCCTGATGCGTTCGGCCTCCTCCTTTGCGAGCATTACTGCTTCGCAGAAGTCGGCGACCGCCTGCCACTCCTCCTTGCTCCGGACCATAGCCTCAACCAAGGCCCGGCGCGAGAGGTCTCCGCCGCCGATCGCCCCCACGAGGGCACGGCGATGCTCCGCCCAAGCAGGGCACACCTCGACCGTGTGCTCCACCGTGTCCTCCGGGCGTTCCGCACAGTGGCGACACCCGGGCGTCACTTCAGCATGAATCCGGTGCAGGAAACTCCCGAACGAACCATGTCCGGTGAGGACCTGCGTCATGCGGAAGGTAAGGACGCCGTGAGGCCTTTCCAGCCACGCCTCAAAGAGGGGACTTACCGCCATGATTGTGGCGTGCCCAATAATATAACACCTAAACACAGTTTCAAACTTTTGATCTATACATCTAAACATATAAATAAAATTAGTGTGTCTGTTTGTAATATTGAAATAACCGCTTCTTACTACATTCATATGAATATAATATATACGGTACATACACCAAAATAATATTTTTTTTTTAATTTTTCTCTGTCTGTCAGTCTGTTTGTTCCAGCTAATCTTTGAAATGGCTGGACCGATTTTGACGGGACTTTTATTGGCAGGTAGCTGATTTAATAAGGAGTCTCCAACTTAGGCTACTTTTATTCTTAGAAAATATAAATTCAAAATCCTGTAGTCCACGCGAACGAAGTCGCGGGCACAGCTAGTTTATAATATTAGTGAAAGCTAATCCCAAAAAAAAACTTATCAGATGTTTTACAAAATAAAAACATAAAAAAGCAATAACAGCCTTCTATTGTTCCACCTTCTGGGACTCAAGCCTTCTCTCTTGGAGAGGGAATGGGCTGTAATATTCACCACACGCGTCCAGAGCGGATCGGTGGATATCACATGTCTTCGAATTTTAGTTCTAAGGCCAGCCCGATTTCTTCACGATGATTTCCTTCACCATTTTGAGAGCAGGGGTGATGAAACAAATTACACAAAGTAAACATACCAAAAAATAAATAACATTGTGTGCTATCTTTAAAATATCATATTATAGAGATACACTGAAAATTACTATCTGATATAACAACGCAAACCGTTCTTCTAACGTACAGATTGTTAGTTTATGAATGGAAGCTATTCTGTCTAGTTTTTCCAGAACAATTTCCTGTATACATGTCTTAGCCGGAAATATTATATAGCAGGTTATAGCATTAGTTATTAGCATTAGCATTATTATTATTAACGAGATTATTCTCCTAGTTATCAAGAAGATGATGTACTCGGTATTATTTATAAAATTTTAGAAAAGCAACTGTCTGCTGCTAGCGTGGAGCGGCTTGATAGTAGAAAATTATTCCAAGGGAACATATTACTGGTTTAAAAAGTCTTTATGTGCTATTCCAGGACGTGGTCTATCAGTGTACTAAGTCTTATCGGAATTCGTTCAGCCGTTCGAGCGTGAAGAAGTAGCAAACATACAAACACACCCACAAAATTTCATCTTTATAATATTACTAGCTTTTGCCCGCATACTTAAAATAAGGTCTATGTCACTCAGGAATAAAGCAGCTTTATATCGGTGAAAAAAAAAATTCGCTAACTTAGCTGCTTTTTAGTTAGAGGACGGCAGTATTGGACTAGTGCTTTCAGAGATTACCTCCTACAAACAAAAAAAATAAACTTTACCTCTTTATAATATAAAAGTTAGAGTAGATAATAATGTGATGTATTACAACATTTAAATTTTTCATTCTAGCTCTTTGTAACTACTGTAACTATTTACCAAAGACTGAAGCAAGAGAGAATACTTATCAAACTTTTACAGCCTACCCATATTCCAACATGCTAATCGTGGCACTTAAAAATTTATTTGTATTACATAATTTATAGTATTAACAATAGAGGTTTTTGTCAACAATAACAAATATATAATTCAATAGACAAAACCCGCTCATAAACGCATAACCTCAAGGCTGTCGGACCGTGTTATAAGTGCAGAAACCACCTTTATCTCAGTTGCATAAGGATCTTTATAGCGTGGGTATACTAATTAATTTAATTAAAATTCTCTTGGGTAACTTCGGACGCGAAACTTAACCGGCCCTAAGGGGCATTCTTAACTTTAACTTAAAATGTTTGCCGTTAAAAGTGTAAGATATCGGAAGGATGGAGCGAGAGCCTTTTTAATAATTTAGATTGGGCTTAGACTGAATACTTCATAAACCAGTTTATATTTACTATTTATTTATTTATCCACTCTTATGTTGTTGAAACCTCTACGGTCCGGAACAAGCGTTTCGCCTCGTCGTTTATACTACGTCTTTCGAAGGACTGGAACAATATGCCTGCTGCTGTCTTCCCATCTGCCTATGATTTAGGTATTTTCTTTAATTAAAAAAAAATATCTTCATGTACCTACATTCCGCCTATGTACCACCAAAGGCCCAAGCGCACGAGCAGTGCCATAAAACACTGACTTTCTGAAACCTACTCCTCGGTAACGACCAAGTTAAAAGGTTTGAAAAAAAAAAAAATGTTTATTAGATGTAGATTTATGAGCAACATTTTCAACTACTGACTTTTTCGTGCGATTAAAACATTTGTCAAAAAAAAAAAAAACAATTTCGCAACTTTTCCATACTCTTTCGAAACGGCTTGGATCTTTAGAAAAAATTTTACACATAAAAATTGGTGGTTAAATATTCTTCAAAGTGAACATAGCATATGTAAATCAATCAATTTTCGCAAAGAAAATGGATTTAAAGGTCGGGGCTCTATCTGGGCGCAGCTAGCCACAATTAAATGCGCTGACTTGAACTTGAAATCGTGCAAACTTGAATGAGAAGTGAAGTATTGGGTCTCTTTAGTGGTATGAAGTGAGACGCGGGAACTGGGAGTACATCTTTGTAGTTACAGTGATTGGATCGATGATGAGTACGATGCGCAAATTGATTCTCACTCTTTCGCCGAGCGCTCAAGATACGTGCCGGTATCTATACTCGTAATGCTGCCTAGTGGGGTACGAGTGTTGTATCCATCTAATTTTGGCAAGATGTTCAAGGGAATATAAGCCTGCATCATGACATTCTCTTCCGGTCAACTTTTTGGTTAAAAAGTACACTGTGGTAGGTTTTTTAATGTTGGGATCGCTCTAGTTCATAATAATCGTATTAATTAATTTAGAGACTAGTATAACTTATAAGTAGTAGGTATTATCTAAAAGAAAATCTCATGAGGAAGTACAAGGCACTAACGAGCGAGCTGGAGTCTGATTTCTTGCTTGTTATTATGAAACCCAAGAACACTGGAGTGAACAGTGAACGGGATACGCTACAAGTCTGTAACACTTGTAATATGGAAATTAGTTAGCTTATCAAGTAAAACATTAAAGGATTGGATTGCTACAGCACAAACGTTTAAATAGACATAGTGATCCTATGCTCTTGTACCTCTTCAAGTAGCGAAGTTGATAATCTGCAATCGTTAACAATAATAGAAAACTTCACTTCGCTCAGTCACGTCGTCAGAACAAAAGAATGGGGTGACGTGGCCAACTCGCGGCGTTCGAGCCCTTTTCCTGGAACGCGTTTTTTTAGCCCGCACGCGGTTCTCATCCACATGCGGACTGTCCGCATCCTATTATTTAATGCATGTTTTCCCTAAAACGCGGCTAGCACGCGCGCGGAACGCGGGCGGTGATCATCTGCCTTCAGTGTTGTTTTTATTTACTGTGAAGCGGATTGCACGCATGCTCATAGTCCGCAGATATCGCAATCAAGTTTACCCACTGGTGACACGCATAGCATTGCAGCAGCAAACGAAATCTTAGTCCTGCGTGTGGCCCGGAGCGTGCCCCGAGCGAACGAGACCCGCGTGCGGGATAAAACGCGTGACAGGAAAAGGGCACTTAGACGCAAGAGAAAGGGTTGCAACTTGGCTAGGGGCTGGATAGATTCTGCCACATGAAGTGAAAGCCTCCTACAAATAGGCATGGCTCAGTGTGACTAAAATCACTCCAGAAGAACAATATCAGAAAGAAGTAAGGCTTATTGTTAATTAAACAGATTGTCAAGATGTGCAATGAAAAAAAAAGGATTGAAACAATTTGTCGTTTCCAAAAAAAAAATTGCGGAAGGTTGTTCAGTTTCGTCTACTGAGCAAGCCCTTAAAGTTTGTGGAGGGCTGTCCCTTACACCTTTTATATGTGTGTAATGTGAGTATATTTGTTAATCCTTCACGCTCAAACGGCTGCATGGATTTAGATGTAACTAGACGTACGGGTAGACCATGCCATGGAGAAGGACGTTAAATGCTTTTTTTAAACCAAGGAGTATGTTCCTTTGGGATCATTTTCTCACGAGGAGAAAAAGCGAGAGATATATTTTGAGGAATTAGTTCATAAAATACATTTTTTTTTTTTACAAGGAACTTTCCCGTAACTCCACAGTAAAACTATTCTGCAGTCTAATTACTCAGCCAACTCATATGGTCGTATAAAACTCGCTCTGTTAGGCCACGGACAGCAAACGGCGCAGCTGAGCGTTTCAATAGATTTGGAACTGGCGTCGAAGCCAGCGGCGCGGGGAGCGGCGGCGGCGCTGAGAGTTTAGCCAAGTTCATAACCTACAATCGTTAAGGCTAGTAGAAAACTTCTGATGTATCTGAATGACATCGAGTTCAGGTGGGAAGTTAAACGGAGTGACATCATTCAGGTTTCTCATATTTTTCACAAATTCACATTATAATCCTTTCAACGTAAAGTGTGGTCAGAGCAAGGGAATCGGAGGCGTTACCGACTGTAAAAAGAGATTCGAAATGAAACGGTCGCAACTTGGCTAGGCTGTAGGTGTGCGAGTGGTTGGCGCCGTTTGAGCGGCGCTCGAGCGTCTGCATTGGCGTATTCTCGGTAATAATACCTATCTACCGTAAATTGTAAAAAATAACCTATTTTTTACAATATTTGTCTGTCTGCAGTTTGTCCGGGCTAATTTCTGAAATGGCTGGACCGATTTTGATGGGACTTTTTTTGTCAGGTAGCTGATGTAGGTAATAAGGAGTAACATAGGCTAGGCATACTTTTATTTTAGAAAAAATAAATTCAAAATCCTGCAGTCCAAGCGAACGAAGTCGCGGGCACAGCTAGTGCACAAAAAATCTAACATTACGAAGAAAGTATCAAAAATATGTTGTTGCCATTATTCAGACCTTTCGTTCGTTAATAAAGATACAAATCTCTCATAATACAATAGGTACTACACCGTTCTATTGCCGTGTGATCTGTTCCCTGGCTTCGTGACTGGGTGCAATGCCGCACTGTTTACCACGCCGTCCCGCTGTCTGCTGACTTCGTGTCCATGGCTTTAGACTACTTTCATTATATTAAGCGCCACAAGCTTTCAGCTTACTAAAGCTCTAGGGGTAGTAGAGCCACCGAGGTGAGTCCCTGTCACGTTGTTTGCAGAACTGTAACACGTTGACTGCAGAATAACTCTTTGTTATCTCAAGTGCTCTCAGGTATGGAACTCAAAACCAGGGACAATGTTTTCCATAGTACCTACATTCGAGATGTCACGGTATTGGGTCATATTTCTATCGCCGATCACATTGTCGCTCACCATCAGTGGAGATAGTGGTACAGTGTGAGTCTATCTACACCACAGATCTACACTGATATTACCAAGAGGTAAAGTTTGATTTTTTGTTTGTAGGAGGTAATCTCTGAAGGTACTGTAGCCTGATTCACGTAAAATAAAACAAGCCAAATATCGTTGAAGTTTTATAGTCGTTCGATCGAAGTCCTATCCAAATTCGGTATTCACAATCTATCGACTTATTTCCAGTTACATTAATAAGTATTCTACCAGGATAATGTAATACAGATTTTTTTTTAATCAACGATGTTCAAACGACTATAAAATCGTTCAAACTCGATTAATGGATGTGAATACGGAAATGGTGTAAACGACTAAATCGGTACGATATCGATATGGTTTTCATTACGTGAATCGGGCTACTGGTCTGATTGCAAAATTTTTTCATCGATAGAAAGTTGCTTTATTCCTGAGTGACATAGGCTATATTTTATGTATGCGGGCGAAGTCGGGCAAAAGCTAATTAAAAGAATAAAAAAGAAATTTAGGTGGCGTTGGCATATTTTTCTATTGGTTTTTTCCTTAATTGCGATTATTGATACATCTCAAATTACTATAAATTTTTACACAATTGTTTTTTCTTTTTCAAATTATTTCTTAATAATAGCTTTTTTGTGGCGGGAAATCAACCAATGATTTCTCCCGCTCAAGACTGGATCAAGAGAGCGTATCAGAGTTTTATTCATTAAAACTACACTTGTGTCCTTCATTTGCCCTTTGCCTTTCAAGACCACGGTTTCCCTTTTCTGAAACTCCGTGACGCTAAAGTTTCTTAATGGCTTTTGGGATCATTTTCTACTTTCACACGGGCGAACTCGCGAGCAAAATCCAGTATCTATTAAAACATTCGACCTCGCTCACTCACTATTGATAATTCTGCTAAATAATATTGATACGCTTGATGCATCTGTCAAATGTGGTAACACCCGTAATAGGCAGTAATCCACCACGCAGGCCTGTGTGGGTTGGTAAGAAACAAAACAAACTACCCACCAATAAACACCGAGAAAATACCTTAGTACACAGCACAGTGCAGAGCCATTTTTCTCACAAATTATACGCACCAATCACAAGAGCCCGCCTTTGTTATTATAATGACAGATCATAATCCCCTTTGTTTGCCTGTTCGCGACAGCACAACCACAAAATAGATAGATACAGAAGACAATCTACATACAAAGCGCGCTCGAACAACGCACACATAGACACCGCTCACGGACACGATATCTCGGCTCAATCGCCCGGTCGCACTCGTACAATTCGGCGCAACGCGCTGACCCTAGCGCGATCGCCTACCGTAGGTATAAAAACCGGCCAAGTGCGAGTCGGACTCGCCCATGAAGGGTTCCGTAGCAGCAAGTAACATAATATAAAAGTTCTTGTAATGTGTTGTAACTTTGATCGATGTTTTAATAATAGTGTATTTTTTTCGATTTATGACGCATTAAAAAAAAAACTACTTACTAGATTTCGTTCAAACCAATTTTCGTTGGTAGTTTTTGTAGTAATGTACATCATATATTTTTTTTAGTTTTATCATTCTCTTATTTTAGAAGTTAGGGGGGGGGGGGGCACATTTTACCACTTTGGAAGTCTCTCGCGCAAACTATTCAGTTTAGAAAAAAATGAAATTAGAAACCTCAGTATAATTTTTGAAGACCTATCCATATTTACCCCATACGCATGGGTTTGATGAAAAAAAAATTTTTGAGTTTCAGTTCTATGTATGGGGACCCCCAAAATTTATTGCTTTTTTTCTATTTTTGTGTGAAAATCTTAATGCGGTTCACAGAATACATCTACTTACAAAGTTTCAAATGGTTTCTCATATAGTTTCGGAAAAAAGTGGCTGTGACATACGGACGGACGGACAGACAGACAGACAGACAGACAGACATGACAAATCTATAAGGGTTCCGTTTTTTGTCATTTGGCTACGGAACCCTAAAAAGTGACTTACATACATGAGACTGACTTCTGTACTGATCTATTTTGTGGCACAGACGCGCCTGTGTTTATAATTGGGAGGATTTATGAAAACACGTGATTCTAAATTAATGTTCGGTACGTTTTTGTTGGCGCAGAATTACCGAGTCCCTAAACTGCAAAGGTCTTTTTGGAGATCGTAGTGGATAATGGAGCTAACAAAGTAGACAGTTTACAAATCATTCACATGTCTTTTAATTTTTTCTATGTTCGTATGAGAACCAAGGAATCATTCAATCATTTTCATTTCATCCGAAAGACGTCTACTCTTGGATATAGGCCTTTCCTAAGTGTTGATTCATCACATCTGATTCGCGCCGGCCTTGGTTGAGGCCATGGTCCGGAACGAGAAGGAGTGGCAGGCGGTCGCCGACTTCTGCGAAGCAGTAATGCTCGCAAAGGAGGAGGCCGAACGCATCAGGCAACGGCGTTTTCGCCGCCGCCGCCGGCATTCCGATCCTGATTTCCGGCCACCGTAGGCGCGGGCTTGCGGACAGTGACCAATGGGTAGCTCGCTGTCCGGCCGTCCGGTAAATGTCCGGACCAAGCCAAGTCGTCGACGGCGCGCGCCTCTAGGAGTTGTCAGCAACAGCAGGGATCAAGCCGGGTCGAAGCCTACTGGGGCCAGGGTTATCCGAAAGGGAGCTCGAGCCCCGGTATGAAGGCTAGAAGGAACGGGGTGGGTCTTTAAGTCAGTAAAAGTCTGACTATCTCCCGCTCCGCCCAAAAGCAGGGGTTGTCATTGGATGATTTTTTTCCCACCATAAAAAAAACCACGTCTGATTCCTTCATCAGACCATCCGTTCACCTTGTAGGAGGCCCTCCAACGCTGCGTCTGTGGTTACTATTCTAGAACCTTTCGTCGCCATCGACCGTCTATTTTGTGAGCAATCTGCGTTGCATTTTTTAAGCTATATAAAATGCTTTTCTCTCTTTCTTACTTTCTTTCATTCTTTCTGCCCTGCTGACTAAGGAATGTGGACAATTAAACATATAAAGCTTAGTTTTTCCAAGCGATAACTTCATCTGTTGGTAGAGAAATGGGTACGCCTGTTTGAAAGTGGTTACAACTGTTTAAAGACATCCACAACAGTGGTACTTCTTAAAGTGCAAAGGAAAACTGATGGATTACTGGTGAGTCTTAGTCAGTAATAGACTGACACTCCCTCTCGCACCACCCAGAGCGGGAGAAATATTCGATAGAATAGACTAGAAATACTTTCATTTGATAATTTTCTACTCAAAGAAAAGCAAACCTGAAATTATGACTTAGTCAAAGTTATAATCATATATGGCTTTAGCGGTTTTTGCTTATGCTAATACTCATACAAACGAAGCATTCATGCAACTTTTCAAATGAATAAATCAGAAGTCTTTCAATCTTTGCTTAAGCCAACCAATATATTCAATTTTCAGGTCGTTTTATTGAAAGGAAAACGGAAAGTCTAAGGAAAAGAAGAAGCACATTTTCTTTATTCCTAATAAAAAGATCGAAACGTTCGGAAAACGTTGAATTAAAGACACGTTTCCTTCAAGGAAAAACTAGATGCTACGTGACACGATTCCATATGAATGCAGAAAAAAAAACTGGCCATTTGCGAGTCGTATGCGCGCACTGAGGGTTCCGTACAAACTTAACTACGATAAAAGTTCAATTCCCGAATCAAGTTACGAAGATTTTGACGAATTTAAAAAAAGGTTTTTTTTGTGACGTAACTACAAGTTTACAGATTTCCGATTTATTCACATACCTGTGCTATAAGGCCTTGTTTCCTAGTGACCCAGGTCAACGGTAAGTACTCTATGAATTTTGATTCCCTTGTGAAATACACTTTTTTGCAAGATAAACGGCCGTATCTTTTTTTTTTTCAATAATTTAAAACTTTGATTTTCTTCTCAGCTTCACGGGACCGTAGATTTGAGTGTTTGGTTTTAATTTCAATTCAATATCTCTACGCGTTCTCGAGATAAAAGGTCTTAACAGACAGATAGACGTACAGCAAAGTGATTCTTTAGGGGTTCCGTTTTTCCTTTTGAGATACGGAACCCTAAAAAAGAAAAAGAACAAGGAATTGGTAACTTTCAAAGGCGGATATGGCGGACAGGACACACGAGAAATGTTTGGAAAAATCCACAAATTTCAAGTATCATTTTGACACTACGAACCTACACTTTTATAAGTTTTCGTTCAACCATATTTTGTCTATAGCTTTTGGAACTTGGTATTTTAAAACTTGCAATTTCTTTTCAAATTTGCGATACCTAGTAGGCATAGGCTTGCGGACGGTGAGCAATGGGTAGTTCGCCGTCCGGCCGTCCGGTAACCGCCAGGACCGAGCCCGGTTCGTCGACGGCGTCAAGCATGCGCCGCAAGGAGTTGTCAGCAAAACCATACACCCAGCAGGGTCGAAACCTACTGGGACTATAAGTTATCTTCTGAAAACCGGGGCCCCCGGGACTGGGGCCCTAGAACGCAAAGCAAAGAAGGAACATAGGAGTGGGTTTTAGTCAATAACAGTCTGATATGCCTTCCCACTCCGCCTAAGAGAGGGAGAAGTCATTGAATGATTTGCCAGCTAAAAAAAAGCCGTGGCTGACCTCGCCCCCAACTGGCGCCATCAATTATGGTGACATCCCTTTGAAGCGCATATGGAACACAAAGCGGTGCCGATCTGGGCTTCGTCTTTACTAGATAGTCGGACTACGAGCTGCCAATGGCTCGCCGTCCGCAAACCGACGCCTACAGTGGCCGGTAATCGTCTTGCGACATAGGTTATTAAGTAGGCTTTTTATGAAGTTCCTTTCAAAGCTTGCACATCAAAATTAAGTAGGTATCGGTAAGGACCAGTAAGTTCTTCGTGAGAACAAAGAATCTTTAACTTAAGCTTGTATCCAATTTATCTTTATCTTTATATAAATTGTTATCTAATCCAAAGCCATCGCTGCATTATTATTGGTGCGATTACATAGTAATAAAAAAAACACAACAAACAAATAACTTATTAATAACTACACACACATAAATAACTACATAACTGCATATAAATAATTTTTATTTTTTCCGTTTTCATTATTTGTTATTTGTTTATTGTGCAAACCTACCAAAGTGATCTCTTTTTTAACCCAAAGGTTGACTGGGAGAGAGTGCCTTGTTGCATTAAGTCCGCCTGTGTACCACTACTGTACATGAAGTTTAAATAAATAAATAAATAGTAGAAAGGGAATTAATTAATGAGTCTTTACTTGTGCTACAGAAATTTAAATTCATAAGATCCGCTCTTTTTTTGAAGTTGGGAAATCGTCAAATAACTTTTTTTGTCCCTCTTTTGAGTAAAGCAAGGGAGAGTGAGACTTTTACTGACTAATTTTCACCTGTGTTTCTTGAGTTTGTGACTTTTTCAAACAACACCAGGTGATAATGTAGACGATAATATTAATAAAAATTAATTTTGATAAAAAATTTACAATCAAAATTTTAATAACAGGTTTTTTTTTAATGAAAAGAATCACTAATTTAAGGAACGCAGGTTTGATGGGCAGGATACAATGGTCAGTAAATACAATGGTAGAAATATTTCTACCATCTGACGTATAAAAAGTATTAAATTGACTATAGTTAAGATGAACCAGGACACTCTTACGTATAAATCTCACTGATCTTTATCTCACAACAGCAGCTTCTGAGAAAGTAGAATAGGCATCGGTTTTATTATTTATTAATTAGTATTATTATTTTTCACGTTTTAGGAAAGCTTACAGACTAATAACAACATTGTGACAATAGTAGGTAATTAAATTGATAATTACAAGAAATTAGCTTGTAATTATCAATTAATTTATCGAGTTGCTGACGATTCGGACAACAATATAATTTATATCACTGACGATTCGGACACCATCAAATTTATTGAAGCTGTTTAGTATAGTCATATAAAAAAAATAATTAAAATAATACTATAGAGAAAATTTGCCCGACGTTTTCACCTTAAATCGGTTAATTCCAGAAATCCCTACTGATAAATCGCCACCAGGGGATTGTTATATGCATAAAATATTTAAATATTTTTATTTGAGTCTAGTTAATTGTTGTAAATATTTTTGATTTATGATTCAATGAAAGTTGATTATAATATTGACACAATTATTTACATATCTAATTAATCATATCCGCATTCATTGTTTAATAATTTAGAAACAAAAATATCTGTTGGGAATCCTTACACTTATTTTTCTAAAAATCCCCACTGAGATGGTTTTATTTAGCTAGGGGGACTTCTGAAAAAAAAAGTAACAATCCCCACTGGTGGGGCTTTGTCGGTCGGGATTTATAGAATAAACCCTTCAATCCAGCCTAAATTAATAAACTTTTTTCGCCCGTATAGGCCGTATATATTTTAAACTTTTTATCTGATTGTACTTAACAGCGTGTTTCCGAATCGTCAGTAAAAAAATAATACTGAAATAAAAATGTGTTAATTCAGACATATTCGAATATATTGCGTCCGAATCGTCAAGAACTCGTTTTATCAGTGATTTCCGGTTGTCGTTCAATTACGTCACACCTCCCAAACTTGTCACAGAATTGCTTCTGTTCTCTCTTTGAGACTTTCAATCTTCCCTTTGAAGCTAAACAATCTAAGATGATTAAAGGCATGCCAACTTACGCTACATTTACTGTTGGTTTAACACTGTACCCTGTTATATCTGGATGCTTGAAATTACTGCTAAATTCATGCCCGAATAAATTTGGATAAAGATGTTGTATTAGCTTATTTATGATGTTAATTAATAGGTACGTATTTAAATAAATATATTGGGAATATTACATAACATACAGTGCCGGATCCAGTTAGCGCGGGGCTTGTAGTAAATTCTACCAAAGGGCCCCCCTCATCATTTCACCATTATTTGTCATCATTTCACTCGAAAAACGTCCACTATTAGACGTAGACCTCCCACAAGTGTCGCCATAACGAACGATCCTGTGAGTCTCACATCCATCGGATGTCGCGACCCTATGACCTGGTATCCCCCTATTTTAAATGCCATCTAAACTTTTATTAATGATAGCGAGTTATAACCTTATTTTGAACATTATTTTTTTCCTTATTTTATATACAGTATACTGATGAGTCCATAGGCTGTTGCCTACATTTTCTTTATGAAAAATCCCAGGCACACGTATAGGTTGGTATCTTGACTTATTTCTGTATGTCCCTTTTATATAGTGGGAAAAATCATCCAGTGACAACCCCCGCTCTTGGGCGGAGCGGGAGATAGTGTCAGACTCTTACTGATTAAAAGCCCACCCCGTTCCTTCTAGTCTTCATAACGGGGCTCGAGTTCCTTTTCGAATAACACTGGCCCCAGTAGGTTTCGACCCAGCTGGGCCCCTGCTGTTGCTGACAAATCCTTGAGGCGCGCGGGAAAAGTGCGCGCCGTCGACGACTTGCGGGGCCCAAACTAATGCGCAGGGCCCGCGCCGCGTCGTTTGCTACTCTTGCTTCATCGCTGATGCAGCTCTAACAACATATTGTAAAGATACAAATACAGGAACGATTCTGTTTTACATTTTCAAAGGCTTCCGAGCACCGTGTAAATAATTACGGCGAAATTCCGAGTACGCACTTACTTATATAATTAAATACGTAAAATATTTTACGAGTAGGCACACGTGGAATTACGAAAACGTATTTAACTCGGCGTAAAATCTCACAAAAGACGTCAACCGAGCGTGGGTCTGTTTGCACGGGAACATTTGATGCGATGCCACATGAAATATTAAACTCATACCGACGTTTCAGTAATTTCAGAGACAGATGTTGAAAATATAATAAATTCTGGATTATGCCACAAGCAACGACCTTATAGACGTCTAATAATAGACGACGCATGACTGTCAACACATATGACTTATAGATCTGATGTTGGTCGCCACAGAATAATTTCCTAAGAACTGTATTTCACCGGGAAATCATGGCGGCGCGACCAGTCGCCGCTTCCAACAAAATGTATATCGCTCTATAGAAAGTTACTCACCTGGTGTTCGTTTCGGAGCTCGGACGTGTGGCAATTCTGTGTCTGTATGGTGTCTAGTTTGGTATCTTAGAGTTATATTTCATCGGGACATGATGAAATATAGCCTAATAGTCTCGACCATTCAGAACACAGTAGGTACCCCGCTCCCCCGTACCTCGGCCAGTTGACAGAATTGTTTTAGTGGGTAATATCCTTGTTGGCATAAAATTTTAAGGCATAATATAGTTTGGCATAACTTTTTCGCAAAATTTTTATTAGCATAATAATACTGCTGCATAATAACACTTTGGCATAATGCAAAGGTCAGGTTAGGTTAGGTTTTTAACGGCTTCCGTTGATTTGCGAAGCACGAGAAGTCAGTAATGACCTAGATAAACTAAGAAGGAAGGGATTAAAAATGCGAAGTAGCAGTATTTATGGCAAAAAGCATTATGACAAAATATTTATGCCTAATGATATTATGCATAATGATCGTTATGCTGAATTTTGTTATGCCAATGTCATCATCATCATATCAGCCGAAAGACGTCCACTGTTGGACATAGGCCTCCCCCAAGCGTCGCCACAACGACCGGTCCTGTGCGTCATGCCAATGTAAATTATTACAATATATTGTAGGCTAGTTCAAGCGTGATGCGTCTAGTGACTGTTAGGTCGTTGGTTACTTATTTATTTATTTATGGTTTTACTTTAACCAAAACGGCTATTCGCCAATTACATTAGTTAAAGACAATATACAAAAAAATTCACACACTCATCTCACAAAACTCCAGACACACTGACATGATCGTCTTCCATTCGTCCGCGAACACATCACAGTCAGGGTGCGTGTCCAAAAGAGTGTTGAGCGCAGAAAGAGTGTGAGGGACAGGACACTGGGCTCGCGCAACAGTGTGACTCGCAGGCACAGCAAACAAGCTGTGTCTCCTGATGCGGCTGTATTTCACTGGGGCACATAGTTGAGACAGTTCGTTACAACAAGGCGTATAAAATATATCCTGGGGATAAGTACCTGTAGCGAGTATATACCTACCCAAGTTTAGTATAACAAACGCTGAAAGGGATTAAGGAAAGACATGACAGCGGATTATGTGGCTTGGAATTATAGTATCTAGGATAAATTATGTAATTTCAGCAGGGAAAATGGTTTAATTTAACAGTACCTGTAATAAGAAATACTTTCTAGGTTCTTTACAAGTCTTTGTATTCTGAAAAGGTATTCAGATTCAGCTGTTGACGAGGGTTATCTGTATGTTTTATTTGTTTAGTTGAATGTTAATTTCGCATTAGACGATTTCATTTAATTTTCATTCATTTTGTTTTCATTTTTATTTTGTAAATTTACATTAGTTGCTGCTAGCGGCTTCGTCCGAGAGATAGCTACTGGGCAATTCCTAAAAAAAATCCAATAACTCTTTAGCCCGATCCGAGAACCAACCCCGTGATCCTAGGGTTGAGACGCTTGGCAGCCGTGCTCGCAACCACGAGGTCAACGGGGCAGTTGTAGGGTGGGTTGTTTTTTCTTTTTCTTTGGAAAAGTCGTCCAACGCTCGTGGGCGGAGCAGGAGAATGTGTCGGACTTTTACTGACTAAAAACCCACTCCTGTTCTTTCGTTGTCTTTCATACCAGGGCCGAGTCTTTCTTTCAGAAGCAGATCCTTGGCCCCAGCAGGCTTTGACCCTACGGGTCTGTAGTCGTTTGGGCTCGCTCGATGTTGGTCCCGCGGGCCCAAACGACCACACAATTTATTTTCCTTCAAGATGGGAGTCTGTCGATTGATCCCAAGGACCCAAACCGAGCGGGCCTAAACGACTACAGACCCCTACTGGGTCCCTACGGTTTGATGACATCTTCTTGAGGCGCGCGTAGAACAGTACGTGTTAACGACGACTTAAGCTCGGTTCGGACGGTTACCGGACGGTCTGACTGCGAGCTACCTATTGCTCGCCGTACTCAAGTCCGTGCCTACGGTGGCCGGAAATCGGATTCAGGATCCCGGCGGCTGGAGGTTGTGTTGTTGGACTTATAATATTTGTAAAAATAAAATAAACTTCTAAACAATAAAGAATAAATTTCCCTCCGTAATTATTTTATTTCCCCCACAGTCGTAAATCTGCCTGAAGCCGCCTTATCTTCAGCACAGGCTGTTAGTTCCACAGAGTGGTTCGTGCTAACGGCATTACCGATGTAATGGTCGGGATGTAGGACGTTGTAAGATATTCAGGCGCAGGGGTGGATGGGTTCCCGAGGAAGAGAATAAAAGACTTGACTGAAGGCTTCAACTTGATTTATTTGTTCTTCTTCGGAGGAGGCGATGGAAACGACTGAACAATTTTTGGCCGTGAGGCGGCTATATATATGCTCCTCGAGCATGGGTGGAGGTAGTGGTAGTGTTCATCTAATACAAAAATCTAATCCACCAATCATGTTTGAGGTAGCTTATTAAGTACATTCGTAGGTGGGTGGAGGTAGTGTCCGGGGTAATTATTCATAATTTCTGTCTATCTCCATCCACTATTTACATCCAATTGGTTTTCATACCAAAATACAATCCTATACAAAATATACAATCATAAATCATCTAAATCTTAACAAAATCATGCGGACGAAGCCGCTGGCATAAACTGGAACTATACATAGATCGCTGTGCTCCCCAACAATCCCACCCCCCGTAAGAGGGTTCAGCCGATTACAGTCCCGTCGGTAGGGAGCACAACGACCTTTACAACTGGTCGTCGTAAAACACCACTACTGGTTTTAATGTCCACGATCCTAATAACATTATCTGATCCGGGATACACCTTAGTAATTATTCCCTTTGTCCACTGATTGCGCGGTTTGTTGTCGTCCACAATAATCACTACGTCATTCACTTTTACGTTTGGCACATCACTACACCATTTTCCTCGTTGCTGCAACGTTGGAAGGTACTCGCGCAGCCAACGCCTCCAGAAGAGGTCGGCCAGCGCGTTCACCCGCTTCCACATGCGTCGCGAATCGAGGTCGACAGCATGTCGACGTGTGCACGGAGCATCTCCCGCGGCTGTGCCAAGCAGGAGATGATTCGGTGTCAGCACCACCGGATGCTCAGCATCGCTGCTTACATAAGCGAGCGGTCGGCTGTTCACGACCAGCTCAGCTTCCGCAAGGAGGGTGTGTAGGACCTCCTCGCGCGGTGCCCGTTCCTTTAGAGTTGCCCGCAGTGCGTTTTTTATTGATCGCACCAGGCGCTCCCAACAGCCACCCATGTGTGGCGCAGCAGGCGGGTTGAAGTGCCAGGCTATGCCCCGGCCAATAGCTTCGCTTTCGAGACGGTCTTGATTCAGTTCACGCAGAGCGGCACGAAGCTCGGAGTGTGCCCCGACGAAGTTTGTCCCGCGGTCTGAGTACATGTCCGCGGGACAGCCACGACGCGCGATTAGGCGCCGAAGTGCCAGTATTGCAGAGTCGGCGCTCAGCGATGCAGCCAGCTCCAGATGTACTGCTCGTGTGGTGAGGCACGTGAACAACACGCCCCACCTCTTCTCTCGACGTCGCCCGATAACTACTTCCATAGGGCCGAAGTAATCTACTCCACAGTGGACGAAAGCACGACGAGTTATTTCGAGTCTCGCTGGCGGTAGGTCTCCCATCTTTGGTGTTGTAGGTGTCGCTCTTCTAATTCGACACTGTTGGCAGCTTGCGGTTACGGCTTTAACGGTCGATCGCAGGTTCGTCACCCAATATTTCTCCCGCACATTGTTAACAATTGTTTCTTGATTGGCGTGCAGGGAGGCCACATGGTATTTTAATATCAAAAGGCGCGTGAGGGCATGTCTCCCATCCAGTATTATTGGATGACGCGCTCCGAAGACTAGCTCGCTGCAGGCGCCCAGTCTGCCGCGTACTCTTACTAGCCCATCTTCGTAGTACATTGGGTCTAGGCTTCTTATTCTGCTGTTCCTTGGTAGAGGTCGACCTTCTTGTAGGGCTTTAATATCTTCATGGAAGCTCTCGGTTTGAATAAGTTTCAGCAGGTGTAGCTCTGCCTCTCGCAGGTCTGTCACGGTGACGGCTGCTGAGTCGCGTTGTTTGCGGCAAAGTTTCCCGAATATAGCAATTCGAGCCACGACACGCACGGCGCGTGTCCACGTTGACAGCCGCTCGTACGCTAATATAGGGTCGGCCTGTGTGGTCATTGCGTTTATTTGTTGCACCCGCTCCAGGTCCTCCTCCGCCACTACGCTGCTCCCGGAAGCCGTCGGCCATTGCTCCTGTGGACAGCGAAGGAACGACGGACCCGAAAGCCATTCACTACTGTTATTAGGCCAATCCAATCGGGTGCCTTTGTCGGCCGGGTTTAATGCCGAGGGAACCCAGCGCCAGTCGGACCTCCTTGACCTTGAGTCGATCTCTGACAGCCTATGGGACACAAACCGCTGGAAGTCTGTAGCGTCGGACCCTATCCATTTGAGGACGGTTTGACTGTCCGTCCAAAAATATTTACAATTTACCTTAATCCCTAACTCTAATTCTACGGTGGAAGCTATTCTACAGGCTAATACTGCCGCCTGCAATTCCAGACGTGGGATTGATATCACCTTTTGAGGGGCCACCCTGGCTTTCCCTAATACAAAGCTAACCCGCCTGTTACCGAGCTCATCATTTCCCGCTATATAAGCGACTGCGGCATAAGCGGATTCGCTCGCGTCCCCGAAAACATGTAACTCTATTTCGTTCAAATTTAGGCCATACCATCTCGGGATGGTCACCCTTTCAAGGTGTTTTAAGTTGTGCAGCCACTCGAACCAAGTCTTGGCCTCTGCCTCGCCAAGTTTCTCGTCCCACTGAATCCCTGTACGCCATATCCTCTGCATTAAAATGCGCGACTGTATGACGCATGGGTACAGGAAACCCAGCGGGTCGAATACCGACATTATGAATCTTAGAAACTCGCGCTTCGTTGGCACTATTTCCCCCTCCACGATGGCCTTGGGTATTTTCTTAAAGGAGAGGTCAAAGGCCAAGAGGTCGGTTCCCGGTGACCAGATCATGCCTAAAGTTCTTTCGTACGCGTTATCCCCACTCTCCAGAGATATGCGCTCTGGCATGTCTACTTGTAATCTACTCCTAAGTTCTTGGGAGTTCGTGACCCACCCCCGTATGTGAAACTGGCCCTCGGCGTGGATATGGGTCACATCATTAATCAATTTATTCGCCTGAGCGACAGACCAAGCACTATCAAGATAGTCGTCCATGTAGTGTTTGGTTTTCACTGCCATTACCGCATCGGGGTACTCCTCCTCATATCGCGATGCATTCTTATTTAAAATGTATATCGCAGAGGTCGGAGACGACACCGCCCCGAATATCATTGAGCTCATGACATAAGTCTGGGGTTCTTTCTCCGTTCCCGACTGCCATAAGAACAATTGAGCTCCGCGGTCTTGCTCTCTTATTTTGATTCTCATGAACATGTCTGCAATGTCTCCCATGAATCCTATCGGTCCTAATCTAAATTTAAATAAGACACCTAACAAGGAATTCAAAAGGTCGGGACCCGCCAATAGGTTGTCATTCAGGGATGTTCCCTGATACGTAGCCGCAGCGTCGAAGACTAAACGTAATTTCCCCGGTTTGTTTGGATTCCTTACCCCAAAATGGGGTAAATACCAAACCGGATCTTGGACACCGCTCACCAACCTATGGGCGTAACCCTGATCAATCAACCTATCTATTTGTTTTATGTAGGCCTCCGCGTACTCGGGATCACGCTTCAACTTCCGCTCTATCCCCGCCAAGCGGTGGCGAGCATTCGCGTAATTATCGGGGAGCTGCGGGCTATCATGCCTCCACAACAACCCTACTTCCCATTGGCCATCCTCGTTTTGACGGCTAGTATTATCTAAAATCTCTAAAGCCCTATCATTATCTCTATGTGATCTAGGTGTCTGAGATATTCCTATCGATTCTAATTGGAATTGATTCTGTACAAGTGCATGCAAATCAGAAAATGGTTCAGCGACACAATTTACAGACTCCTCAGCCGGCCTATGTCCTTTGCCTACGGGCCCATGAACGACCCACCCTAGCTCGGTCAAGGAAGCAACGGGCTTACCAGATTTTCCTCGACGTAATTCCTTGCCGACTAGCAACTCCCAATTGTCTTGTCCCAGCAACAGCAGCGGCTTGGCTCCATACATTCCCTCGCAGCCCAAGTCGCGCAGGTGAGCGTGCTCCGCAAGCAACGCAGCCGGCACTGATTGTGCAGGTAAGTCCAGTCTCTTGAACGTACGACACTTCACTGCATGCACTTTATTGTTTGGTCCACGCACTGACACTGACACTCTTCGCGATGTTTTATCGGAAATTTCTTGTCCGCGAGCACTTTTCAACACTAAAGGTTCTTCCTGGCCTTCGGCGTTCTCTGCTAACGAATCGTCCACCAGTGATACCGTCGCTCCGTCGTCAAGCAGTGCGTAGCATTCATGCGTGTTATCTCCAATGGTTACACTCACTGGCAATATCTTGAGGAGTGATTTTCCGTGATATTCACTCACGTTTGTGACGCTTTCGGTGGTTTTCCTTTCTGCGTGTAATAATATGTGGTGCGCATAACCACATGATGGGCACTTGTTCGCTCGACAAAAGTTCTTCGCATGTCGTTTCACTATGCACTTGAAACATAAACGGTTTTCCTTTATGTGCTGCCATCTGTCGTCGACGCTTAGCTTCGCAAACTTCTCGCACTTGGTGAGGTTGTGGTCACTTTCGCACATTGTACACCGCGTCTCCTTTGTCTTCGAAGCCACGTCGTCACTTTGGACGTGTAAACGTTGCACGTTGCGATATGGAGGAACTTTTGCTGCGGTCTTTTGCGGCTTATTAACTGGAGGACAGGTAGTGTTCACTTCCATTTGTACATAATAGCTTGTGGCGCGGGCGAGATGACTCAGGAAGTCCGACAATATCTCGAGACTCGGCGACACCCTCACGTCTATTCCTTGGGATGCAGCTATGCCCATAGCGAAGTCTCCGTACTGTGCCTTCTGTACAGGTGTCAGCTTATTTAGTAGCTCGCTCACCAATTGTGGGTTATTCAGGTACCCCGTTGCGTTCACATTTTTCAACAACGACACGCAGTTTCGAACTGTCGACGAAAACTTTCTTAGCTCGCGACCGCTTTCCGTTACTCTGGGTAACGTTCGCACCTTCTTCAATGCGCATTCCAATATCAAATTCGGATGTCCAAACTCTTCGTCCAACGTCTTCATTATTTCCGTGGGGTTTGTTGACGTCCTCAGCAAGTCTTCCACTGCCGTCTTGGCTTCTCCCTGCAGTGAGGATTTCAGGCGCGCCAGGTTTTCGTGCGGCTTGAAATTATACATGGCGGTCGTATCCCAGTACATATTTCGATACGAAATCCAATCCGCTGGGTCCCCATTGAAGAACGGCAGTTCGTATGCTTGTCTAGGTACTGGCCGTGGACGAGCTAAGTTTGATATGGCCTCCGCCAATTGGTCTATTTTTCTGTCTCGCGGCAGGCTTCTTCCTGTGTCCTCCGTGGTGATCTGATCCCATTCGGGCATTCCTTTTTGCACTCGCGGTACACTGGCACTTGGATTAGGCGTTACGGGCGCTACGTCTTTGAATTGAACGGTCGCGGGCGCACACTGATGTGGGAGCGCTGAAACTTGGGGCGTTAATGCGAGTCCGTGGTAAGTCGCGGGCGCGTACGCGGGCACTTCGCGTGGTGTCACGGTCGCGGGTGCGGGCGCGAACGTAGGTGCCTCGCGCGGGGTCGCGGGCACGGGTACGTCACGTGAGGTCGCGGGCGCGGGTATATCACGTGAGGTCGCGGGCGCGAACGCGGGCATATCGCGCAATGTCGCGGGCGCGGACACGTTTGTTTCGCGTGAGGTCGCGGGCGCGGACTCGGATACTTCGCGCGAGGTCGCGGGCGCGGTCACTGGGTTTGGAGGTGCTGTGCGAGTGATCCACTCCTCTACTCGACGGGTTGTTCCTTCTTCATCTGACGACACTTCCTCGTCGACTGCGGCGTCTATTTCGGCTAGCTCCGCTTCCAATTTTTTCCTGACGAGGTTTTCCTTCAAGCGCACCAACTCCCTCTCAGCCTCGTATTCGACCCTCTTCCTGAGATACTCGGCGCTTCGTTGTCCGCTTCTCGAAGAGACGTGGCTTGCTCTTGAACCTGCTCGCCTCCGTTGTACTTCCGACTCCCTTGGGGTGACAGCATCACTATAGTCGATAACTCTACCGGGCCCCACCAATGGAATCACGGGTGCCGGCGCAGGAACAGATGAGGGCGCTATTGAAGGTGACCCCGGTGCCATTTCGGAAGGCACTCCCGAGTCGCTCTGCATGGCTCGCCGCTTGTTCATCGCCTCCTCCAACTTGCGTAACTTGCTGCGTGTGGTCATAGCGCTACGTTCACTCATGTTGATCTTCACTGGGCTTCTTTGATCTTGAGTCTTCAAAAACGTGCGAACTTGAAATAAGTCTTCAGTAGTCTTCAGTAATCTTCAGTTTTTCAGGACTCCTTCAGCTTCCTAGGGACGATCCGGCTCGAAGGACCAATTTTGTAAGATATTCAGGCGCAGGGGTGGATGGGTTCCCGAGGAAGAGAATAAAAGACTTGACTGAAGGCTTCAACTTGATTTATTTGTTCTTCTTCGGAGGAGGCGATGGAAACGACTGAACAATTTTTGGCCGTGAGGCGGCTATATATATGCTCCTCGAGCATGGGTGGAGGTAGTGGTAGTGTTCATCTAATACAAAAATCTAATCCACCAATCATGTTTGAGGTAGCTTATTAAGTACATTCGTAGGTGGGTGGAGGTAGTGTCCGGGGTAATTATTCATAATTTCTGTCTATCTCCATCCACTATTTACATCCAATTGGTTTTCATACCAAAATACAATCCTATACAAAATATACAATCATAAATCATCTAAATCTTAACAAAATCATGCGGACGAAGCCGCTGGCATAAACTGGAACTATACATAGATCGCTGTGCTCCCCAACAGACGTAATTATGGACAAGGCTCGTGAGAAGTGGGTAGGTAGTAGGTACACCCTATATACTGTAGGGTTGTTAAATGATCAATTTATGAAATAGAATTTTGGAATAAATCTTTTTTAACCAACTTCGAAAAGGAGGAGGTTCTATGTTTGGCTGAATGTATGTTTTTTTTATGTATGTTCACCGATATCTCGGTCGATTGTGGACCGATTTTGAAAATATTTTTTTTTGATTGAAAGGTCATGCTTCTGAGTTGGTTCCATATAAATATTGTTATGATCTGATCATGAACGTCGAAGATATGGGACAGAATTCCTCATAGGATCACAGCAGAACTGTTTTAATAAGTAAATTTGCTTTGTTTATACGTGTAGTCGATGACTGACTGAAAAAAAAGGGGGGAGGGGATGTATAGAACTGATTTGACGATGAAGCTGGAAAGTAAATTAATTAATCAATTAATCTAAACTCTTTTGGGATTAATAAAATCGTTATGATATGCACTCTGGCTATAAGATATCTAAGTTTGGATGTGGGGTACTTTTTAGTGGTGGTACCATAACTAAAAAGTGTAAAATAAAAAACTTTTTACAAAAAAAATACAACCGACTTCAATGTTAAAAAAAAAACACTGAAAATTACAAAATAACTTAAATTTCGGAAGTCGGTGTTAAATAACGAAGAGACCAAACTATTATAGAAACAGCATATACATACATAATTATTCAAAACTTTCTTTATACAGAAATATATGTACATAAATGACGACTGCGACAGGTAATGTTCCCTAACGATTCTTTTAAAAACAGGCAACGATTGAGCACGTTTGATTGTGTTCTGTAATTCATTCCACAGACGAGCAGCCTGGACAGTAAATGATTTATCATAGTAAGCCGTGGTATGGATTGGCCATTTAAGTCGCAAGTTATGTGAGTTGCAGAGAAACTCAAAACGTTTGAAATTTACACCATATGTTTCAAAATATAATAATTATGACGAAGATTGAAACTAATTTTGAAAGACCTTGAAGTAGTAGGTAGTTCCAAATTTTATACTTGAAGGAAATTTTGATAAATCATCAAAAACTTTTACCGGTTTGGGAAGAAAAACTTAGTTTCAGCTTTTTAATGTCAAGGGGAAGCATGTTCTCGAGTTGTATGGTAGAAACAGCGTAAAAATTAGACATACACATTAGAATTCACGAAATGATGACTCAATAACTTGAAGTTTCTTTTTCTTTACTCTTGATAAAATGTGCGTCTATTTTGATATCTATTAGTTGATTTTTAGGTATAGTTTGCACATCTACACTAATATTATAAAGAGTAAAAATTTGTATTTTTGTGTATATGTTTGTAATGAATAAACTCAAAAAATACTGTGCTGATTTCAAAAAATCTTTCTTCGTTGGAAAGCTACATTCACCCTGAGTAACATAGGCTATATTTATTGCCCATGCGAAGCGGGGACGGTAGCGGTCCTTGTTTTATAATATCATTAGGTAATATTAGTATTATTATGATGTTTGAATACAGACAGCCTCAAATCTTGGTTGTCTTAGCTTGCCCTGTGCGATAAGACCACTCATATAAATGTTTGTGTTTTTATAAGGAGTTCAATAAAGAATGAAATAAAATCTCTTGGAGAGTATTAAACAAAGTCCCCACTACGCCGACCACGTTTGTCTGTCTGTATAAACAGCAAAAACTATTGAAGAGATTTTCATGCAGTTTTTAGCAACAGACAGTGTGATTCCTGAAGAAGGTTAGAATATTTATTAGATGCAAGTGACACCATGTCACTTTGACAAAATCCGGTCTGACGTTTGCATGAACCGAGCAGATAAAGGTGCTGACCACAGAGGCCCGGCTCATTCCTTTGTCGGCAGCCGTGCAACGTGCAACGTGTAGTCACGTGCAACATCTAGTCTCGGGGACTGTCTCACGGCTCGTTGTGTGAAGTGAAAACCTAAAGCTTGTATCATAATAAACCAGTGGTGTGTTCTGGAATAGTTTGTTTATTGCGCGTTACCCAGCCATCGCCCATAAAACAGAGTCTTTGGAAAGAGCTTCAATGATGATCGGCATCCTCCGCCGACAAATATATAGGGTGACTGGTAATTAGTGACCGATACTTAAACACGTGATTGTACTCATGATTGCAAAAAACTTTACCAAAGTTTTTTTTAATCATTACTTTTATTACAATAACGAAACAGCTATTTGAAATTCGCGGCAACGGTTATGATTACCTACGTCACAATTGCACGGCGAAGGGAGCGTTGCGGGCGGGGGAGGGGGAACGTAAGGCGCTCTACTACTATTAAGTTCATTGCCATATCAAGCGCGCGCGCAAATATCAAACAGCTGTTTTGTTATTGTGATAAAACTAATGAGTATATAAAAAAAGTTTCTTTGGGAAAGTTGTTTGTGATCATGAGTACAATCACATGTGTAAGTATCGGTCACTAATTACCAGTTACTCTATATAACACGCGCGTAGCTGGGACAGTTCGCTACTAATAAATAAATATTTTGTTTGCCTAAATTAAGGCTGAAAAAAACTTCTTCATATTTTTGACCTTTACCTATTCATTGGAAGATATCAAATATTTTCTATGTATAGTAAAGGTCAGCGTCCTCGTTAGCTTTTTTCTAACTGAGTCCGACCTTAACGATCCAATTAGTGGGCTATATCAGTGGGCTATATTTTTCATCTTTTAATTAGTATCTGAAACTCCTTACTGTTATTATTACAATTACAACTAGGGTATTTAATATGCAACACATTTTCACTATGTAACTAGACAGATATTGCGCATTACAAAACACATGCATGCGCAAACATGGACGAGTTAAGATTTTACTCAAAATTCCTAAATTTCGTGCCCAAAATCGTAGCATGAAATTTACTGTTTTTTACACACAGAGATCACACACTTTTTGCACTAGTGCGGAAAACAGTCTTATCCTTTATGCCTAAAAGCGGTGGGATACGAGCGCGATTTTCAAGTAACTGTATAGAAAATATTTGTTTAGCTGTGTTTGAATCAAACCAGCGACACGCAGCATAGCAGCCAATACTGCCATCATACCATCGCGGTAATTTCTGCCTGACAACATAAAAAAAAATCGCTTGAATCCTGCAGCTCGGCGCCAAACCAAACCCTTTGAAATTTTCGTTTCGAATGCAAGCAAAAATAAACTTAGCGGTGGTCAGGCGGAAGTGTTTTTGATGGTGCATACGTGGCACACAAGGTAATCAGGCTTCGGTTCATTCCCAAACTTTTCGAAACATACTATATTGAAAACTCGCCGACTTTGTCCACCAGCCCGGAAGTATCCGGGAAAACTCCGTCGTGTCCCAGCCCTAGCTAGTACTACAGGTAGCAGAGGCGTAGCGTAGACAAATTTAGACGTGGGTGAACGCGAGTGAGTGTTAGCGAGCTTGTGTATAGCATAGTGTTAGCTATGTCTGCGAGGCTGTAGGGGGACCAAAAAAAACGTGGGTACGTTTTGCTACGGTACTGACAGGTAGGTGTAGTACTATTGGTATTTTAAGTACCATTTCGTAGATACCTAAGCACATACACGTAATTAAATTGAAGCGACTTAGTTGTCAGTTTGTATAAGATTAGGTCTCCCTTGTAAGGGCGCCACAAATGAAGGTTTCCGAGGGCTTTTAAACAAGGGCGTAGCATGGACTATTTAGACGTGGGCGAAAGCATAACAGCGAGGCCTTTTTCTTTAGTAAAATCAAAAACGAGACAGCGATTGTCTCACACCTGTTCGACTACATCGTTGCTTAGCTTCAGGTGAAATAGTGGTCAATCGCGAGCCTAAAATTATAAAGAAATCCTTATTCCCACACACCCACTGTCCCCGCAGTCAAGCCAGAGATGATCGACGTTCCTTTCTTATATTGAATACTTTTGGTTTTTTTTTTTATGGTGGGAAAAAATCATGCATTGACATCCCCCGTCCTTGGGCGGACCGGGAGATAGTGTCAGACTCTTACTGACTAAAAGACCCACCCCGTTCCTTCTAGCCTTCATACCGGGGCTCGAGCGTCCTTTCGGATAACCCTGGCCCCAGTAGGCTTCGACCCGCCTGGGCCCCTGCTGTTGCTGACAACTCCTTGAGGCGCGCGGGAACAGTGCGCGCCGTCGACGACTTGGGCTTGGTCCGGACAGTTACCGGACGACCGGACAGTGAGCTACCCATTGCTCACTGTCCGCAAGCCCGCGTCTACGTTGGCCGGAAATCGGGATCAGAATCCCGGCGACGGCGGCGGCGATAACGCCGTTGCCTGATGCGTTCGGCCTCCTCCTTTGCGAGCATTACTGCTTCGCAGAAGTTGGCGACCGCCTGCCACTCCTCCTCGCTCCGGACCATGGCCTCAACCAAGGCCCGGCGCGAGAGGTCTCCGCCGCCGATCGCCCCCACGAGAGCACGGCGAATACTTTTGGTTGCTGTCGTTTATTTAACATTTTATTCAAGAACACTATACAACATCATTTCGCCTCACCCATGGCTCCAGTAGGCTTCGATCCTGCCCCTTGGGCCCTTACGGCTACTGATAAGTCCTTGAGGTCGAAAGATCCCTCGCTTGTGTGAAGCCCCTTTGCGAGGCCGTGGGGGACCCAATTCGCTCGCGCCTAGCTACGCAACTGACAGGTAGGTGTATTCTTGGTACTTTAAGTACCATTATGTAGGTACCTAAGCACATACACGTAATTAAATTGAAGCGGCTTAGTTGTCGGTTTGTATAAGATTAGGCCTCCCTTATAAGGGCGCCACAAATGAAGGTTCCAGAGGCTTTTAAAAAGGGTTGGTGAAGTGGAATTGGGTTCATTTATGTATTGTTCATCAGGTTTATTGGTGTTTCTCTTGGAATTTATTTTCTGAGTGTTGAATTGAAAAGGTTTAAAGAGCAATACACTGGGTTTTCAATTCAAAATTATTGAAGAAATGTGTAGGCCATTCACGTTTTTATTTTCAGAAAAAAAAAATACATTTTTTCCTGTTTCTTTAGGTTCATCATCTAACGACATTTCCCGCTCTTGGGTGGAGTGCGAGGGTGTTTCAGACTTTTACTGAATAAAACCCACTTCCAGTTTCTTCGTTGCCTTGCTTTCCAGGGCTATGAATACAATAAAGTGTATATCTATCTACCCATCGTTAGTCCAAAACAGAAAAGCCAACGTCACGTCGTCGTACGTCAGTTTGTCCTGCGATAATCCCGTACCGCACAATTCACAGAGATTTGAATACGCTCGTGTGTAACAAGCCTACGTAATTCTGTGTTTGTCGTGAATGGTAATATTTACCATGCCTGCCGGCAAAAAAAAAGCGTAAACATTTCATTTCTCTCATTTATCCTACTAAATGGCCAAAAGCGTATTCGCGAGATTTTTTTGGCATTTGTAATGTAGATATATATATTTTTTTGCTGTAATGGAAAACTCAGATGATGAGAAACTGTAAAATGTTTAGGTATCAGTCTTTAATCCTTATTTATATGTTATAGAGTTATAATTTTTTTTATTTTGTACATAGGCTATAAATAACACTTTTGCGTGTCTGTTTTTCTCAATTTAAACTAGATGAGGCCAGTATTCATGAAATAGCCATTCAATAACATACGACGAACTGAGAGGGTTGCATAATTACGTAAATAAATTTATATTAGGCCAGACAATCATTTTTTAACCAACAGAACTTGACATTGACTAGCAAAATGTAACAGGAAAATATGAATTTCATGGACTACCCTATTTCCACCTTAACAAAACAAAGTTCATAGTTGAACCCCAAACACCCAAAGGGAATATTATAATACAGAAAAGTAAGATTACTTTTTGATTCTTTTAGAAGAAATGAGGGCCAAAGTCGCGGCGAAAATGTCGGCAAAAGTTTAGCCGCTTATACGAAGTTAATGTTAATCGTTGTACCGAAAATTAGGAGCACTTGTCCTTTAGTTTTATCGCGAGAACGACGGAATTACTTTTGATGTGGTTTCCCTGAGATTAACTTGCTATTCACTGGGGTAATCACTCATTTTGGGGAGCGCCTCGTTTAAAGTTATTTGGTATAAATTCATTTCGATGACGTTGATAAGATTTAAATCATTAAACCCTATGTGAACGCTGGCGTTCGCTCTCTTAGATTTATTCTTTATTGTAGACACATTATTTATACAAACAGTTAAAAAAACAATAGTATAGGGGAGTTGAACCCAAAACTGGGTTTTCTAACAGGAAACCACACAGTGAAATTTTCATTTGAGGAACTCTAAATGTAGGTACAACAAAGAAAATAAATATTAATAAAATAAAAATTAAACACAAATTAAATCTAACTTAAAACTAACAATATACTTAACAGATATGTGCACAGCACTCTATACATAAACATAATATATACAATAAATAAATACTTATAAACATACTATATATGGGTCTCATGGGTCACTATCTTTCTATTGTGTCTCTGATTACGGTATTCGTAAGGTTAATAAACATGAGATATATACTAATTGTTGATATAATTTCTTTTTATGTAACATAAATATAATCTATAAAAAGGAAAAACTGACTGACTGACATATCCAGCTGAAACTATTGGGACTAGGAGGAAAGGTTACGTTAAGGCTACGTCATAAATGGTTTTCTTTTATGACGTAGGTGAGCACTAAGAGAGGATTTTCCAAAATTCAGCCATTATGATAATGAAACGTTTGAATGAAGTTTGTATGGAGGAGAAACCTACTTTCATGCGAGCAAAGCCGCTTGCAAAAGCTAGTTGTTGATATAATTTATATCCGTTTCCTCTTTGCATCGTATTCCTCAATGCTAAGGGTTGTGACCTGCTTCAGCATTTTTCTTGTATGATATTCCCCCATCTGTTTCTGTCTCTGGCGGAGTGATGGGCATTGTATATTGTATAGTCAACTGCGGTGCAGATCTGGTCGGACCAACGTATTGAACTGCGCCTACAAAGCCTCTTTCCGTCCACTTTAGCGGTCACAATGAGCCTTTCGAGGTTGCAACCGTCTTTCCTTGCAATGTGACCGAAGTGTTACCAAAATCTTGCGAAGACACTCGGACGACAACCGTTAGGAGATGTTGATTTCTTGCAAAATGGATATGTTTGTTCGAAATACTGTCCAAGGGATACGGAGCATCTCATATAATAAGATATATAGACTCTTGAATCATCATCACCAGCCTTTTTAATGTTCCCACTGCTGGGACTCAAGCCTCCTCTCTAGGAGAGGGAATGAGTCGTAATCCACCACGCGGGCCCAGTGTGGGTTGGCTAGACTCTTGAATAAAAACTGATAAATATACAGAATTTGATACGAATGAAATGAAAATTAGTCTGCTCTCTAGATCACTGATATTTTTTCTTAAAAGCAAATTAAATGAATTTATTTAAACCCTTACCGTTTAATCGAGGGTTGGCGCCATCCATTGAACAGAAAATATAGCCGCAGGTGGGAATCTCAAGCGGTTCTTTTAAATAAAGTGTTTTAATTAGAAGCCATTAACGAAATGGGCATTTTAAAAAGGCAATTTCGCTTGAATTGAGCTTTCCATTTTAATGTACCTATCGTGAAAAGAAATGATACTATGAATTTTAAGGCGCTTAAATATCTCTATATTTTTTATTGCATTAAGTAGGTGACGTCATCTAAAGATTTTGAAAAGGTACCTTAAGGTTTAAAATAAATCAGTTTTTGAAATTTCGCAAACGTGAGTAATAAGTACTTATGGAGGATAGACCAACCAAAAAGACCGACCGACCTGGTGTGGGTGGCGGGAATCCGATTTTTTTTTTTAGCTTTAATACTAAGTTTTTTCAGCCATGTCTTCGTATAAATAGTTATTTTAATGATTTTGTAGTATTTGGCAGCACGCATCAGTCATAATCTCAGCACGCGGTAATTTGACAGATGCGAGACGCATAAGACCAGTCATTGTGAAGACACTTCGTCGCCCTCCCCGCTAACTGTCGTATCTCACAAACTGGCGTATCTGCACTGATATTACCAACGTGTTCATAACATTATTTTGAATAAGTTCTCTCTAATCGTCGTATCTGTGTCGTTTACCGTTTAGAAGATAATCACGTATTTTGTTTTGCGTAAGTAAAAAAAAAGGGAAAAAATACCCTTATGGCCATTACTAACTTAAAGAATAAGATCAATATAAAACACTTATTGACTTATTAATAAAGCTACAGCTAACGCAACTACAGAAACATGATTTTAACGCCCGAACGAAAAACGGTTCCCCTGGAAAAAATCAATTGTTAGTTACGACAGTTAGCAGGGAGGGAAGTAAAGGACGTCTGATTTTTTTTGGTGAATAAAAAATTATCCAAATGACATCCCCCACCCGTAGGCAGAGTGAGAGATAGTGTCAGACTCTTACTGACTAAAAAATCCACCGCGTTTCTTCTTGCTTTTCATACCGAGGCGGAGCTTCCCTTTCTGAAACCGACCCTACCTCAGTAGGCTTCGACCCAGCTGGGCCCCTGCGGTTGCAGCGACTTCTTGAGGCGCGCTGGAACAGTGCTCACCGATCGACGGCTGACTTACCAATATCTAAGGGTGAGTTGCACCCTTTAACTATAACGATAACAAAGCCGTTAACAGTTGTCAAATCGTGGAATTGACCAATAGGCGGGTATTTCACGGCTGGTTATGGTTTGGTTATCGTTATAGTTAAATGGTGCAACTCACTCTCAGTCTGTCAGTTATATATCTAGTTTTACTTTTGTGTTATGTACGAAAAGCAACATTTATGATATTGTCTTTCTTTTGAAGAATTTTTTTGTCCTTCAGCAACTTTATTTATAAATCCGAAGGTTCCATGTTTGTGAGTCGTTTTGTCCGATGAAGTGGAGGAGAACTTTGAAATTATTTCATATCTTTTTCTAAAATGTAATACAGCTGTTCTTTCAGACTTTTTCGGTTCGACCTTGAAACTTGAAATATAATGTTACGTGACCAAAATAACGGTCCAAATATATTGGACGAGCCTTTACCCTTAGAATCCTAAATATAAAATTTAGGTATATAAAAGTATAAATGGTAAATGATAAATGATATTTATTTTGTAAATAGGTTTAAAAAACACTTTTACACATCAATTTTTTTTTTTTTTTCGTTAGTTTATGCTAGATGAGGCCGGTGTAATATAAGTGTATGTGTGTATAAGAATCCATATTAATATTATTAATGTAAAAGTAATTCTGTCTGTCTCTTACGCGGTTTTTACTTTTCACGGTTAAAGTTAGTATTGACTGGCCTGTTGGTCTAGTGGTTAGTGGCTTTATCTGCTAAGCTGGAGGTCGTGGGTTCGATTTTCACTGAGGACTAATTTTTGAGTATTGAGCACGATCATTTGTTCTGTGGCTGGGCGTAATTTATCTATAATGTGTACGTATTTAGAAATATTTATGTATGTTTATCAGTTGTTTAGTACTCATAACACAAGCTCTGCTTAGTTTGAGACTAGATAGGCGATGTGTGAATATTATAAAAAAAAAATTAAACGTTTACGAACATTAGGTACGGAGTAAGTTTCAATCTCAAAGAAGGACATAGGCTACCTTTTATCTGATTTCTACTTCAAATTCGCGTCCACAATCATTCTATTTTTATTAATATGTTTTAAGCTTTTTAGCCTTTATGAGCTTCTAATCCAATACCTTTGAGAAATGGGATCGCCAATCGGTCTTGTTTCTCAAAGATCTTGAAGCTCCAAATAAAATTCTTAGTAAGCTGACTCGATGAATTTCTTAGTAAGCCGACTCTGAATATTTCTGATAATCTTAACCAAAAGTACTTACAAATGATCGTAAAAGCAAAACGATGGTTGTAAACTAGTTAAGAGGACTATAGGGTACAAAACGCGGTCTCTTTTGGACTGCATACAAAAGAAATGCGCAAAAACACAATACTTGCAAAATACGAAGCATTTTAGCAATGTATTTAAAATTTTTCTACAGGTTTTATCTGAAATAAATATTTGAATTGAATTGAATTATATAATTAAAATTCTACAAAATGGTAAAACGCTGTTTGTAGAATAATTTGACAAACAATCAGAATGATTACATGTATATTTCAGAGCAAAGTAATTTTTGGAGCCATCTTCTTGATGTTTTTTCTATCGTACTAAATTAGCTAAATTCTGTTTTGAACACACTTTTATCTAGCATTTATTCTGAAAAATAATATATATTTTTATGAGTCTGTTTATTGCAGTGGATCATAAACTTTTGCGCATTATAAAACTTGCGATTAAGTCTAATAAGCCTAGCCAAGTTACAATCGTTTCGTTCGATTCTCTTTCATAGTTCGCGTCGAGTCGGCAACGCCTCCGATTTCTTTGTTCTGACCACGTGACTAAGCGTTGAGATAACGTCATTCCCATACATTTGTAGTTTTATTTATTCATGCAACATAAAAGTACAAAGGCGTACTAAATGCCTTAGGCATTCTGTACCAGTCTACCTAGGGTGGTGAAGAGAAAATATAGCAGGCGCGTAAAGAAAAAAGCAAATAGATAGTTTTGTACTAGCGTTAACGATTGTAAATTATCAACTTGGCTAAGCGCTCTGTAGTCCTCTTAAAAATGATCGTAAACGCAAAACGATGGTCGTAAGCTAGGTGACAGTATTGTGTACTAAGCGAATTTGGTGAGTTTAAGGAGAAAGAGTGATTAAAATTTTAATCTTCTTAAGTTCTGTCTCAACGTTTCAATTATTCATGCCGTGTTCTGAATTTAGAATATTTCGCGAAGGAGATTGTTCTTTAAATTAGGCTGAAGGAAGATTGGATTATATTGAAGAGTTTGCTGCTCCGAATTATGAAGATGGTTACGTTCGTTGTTCGTACCTAATACTTTATTTATGTTATTTTAGAAATGTACAAATTGCGGTTGGAACTGTTTGATCATCCGCCTTACTAGTAAGGTGTAGCGAGTAGCTATCTGTGCCAAGCGTACCTAGCGCCAAGAGACTTTTTGTTCACTTATCTAATAATTGCGCTCGGAGGATAGACATTTTCATCAAATGCAGACCTTGATACCTTCTCGAGATAAAAGGTCTTGATTGACAGACAGACAGACGGATTGACAATAGAGTGATCCAATAAGGGTTCCATTTTTTTTCCTTTTGAGGTACGGAACCCTAAAAAAGAACATCGACGCTCAAACGCCCCCATTCAAGGCTGGAACCAAGTTCAAGCAGTTAGTCTCACAGATAGATAGTTCATCTGAGTTTTACCGCAATCAATTCAGCGAACTGCGCCAACTCCAACATCTATAGTCGTAAACTTTCTCAATAACTATAAATTATTTTCGAAACAACCATTTTAGTCTCGTACTTCAGATGTTATGGCGGTCGCTGAAACTTTGCGCCGTAACCGTAGAGGTAAGACGCGGTAAGATCAACAAAGGTTAAGCCGATAGGATAAGGTTAATTTTCAACACGTGGGTAGGGACTATACCTGTAGGTATATTGCTATACACGAGGAGGGGAGCAGTGTTTAAGTTGGGAAATGAACAGTATGGGGACGGTGTTCATATTAAGGAACGCTTTTCAACATTAAAAAATGAGACGCTGGTACAGCGTACGAATACCTCATTCTCCAAATGTGGCGAAGCTAATCTGGTGGGATTCAATGCCGCCAAAACACAAGCGTGTCTCTTCACTGACAAAAGTAGCCACTTCACCTTGGCTCCTGCTTTTCAGAATGTATCCTTGGAGTGCACCGATCGCCTTCAGCTCTTGGGAGTTAAAATTTTCTCCAACCTTTGGGCATTTCATTGGGTTTAAAACCAAGGTAGGAAACTCGGCGGCTTCTTATGTTATACAAAGAACAGGTCAGAACGTGTGTGGAGTACTGCAGCCACATAAGGGCTTATACTGCAAAATACCATCTAGAGAAAGGCAAGCTTTGGACATAGTAAGTAGAAAGGCGTGCAAAGACACTAATTGGTGATCCAGATTTTGTCAAGTTCAATCTAAAAAGCTATGATTACTAGCTGATTACCCTGAAAAGAAACACCGAAATAAACTCAGGATTCAAAGTCTCTTTTAAAGTCCATACAGTATATATGTAATGGTCAAACCATATGAGAACCATGCAGATTAGTGTCTCAGATGGTCTTTTGTAGAAAAAACTACACAGATTTGAAAAAAATAAACATCGAACCAAAGAAGGCCAATACCAAAATACCAAGCTCATTTTAACTTAGTTCCTGTAACACAACTTGTTTATGATGTAAGTTAGAGCTATACAATACTTGGTAATACCTTAACGTGTTACACGTTAAACTTTGGTTCAAGGTGGCCTGTAGTTGGCTTACTTTAACGTTTGAGGCGTGCCGACAGATATATGTACGTGTTTAAGTTTATTGGGGCTTAGTCACGCAATATTGTAATAAATATTGGATTAAAACGTCTAAGACCGTCTCTTCATATTTTTTTTTTAATGGTTTGTATTTTTAGCTGGTGTCAGGTTTATTATCATCATCATTTATTTGAGCAAGTAACTAAGACTCATTATTACACATAACACACAAACATAACACAAAACGTGACACCAACATACAATCAAATTAATTAAATTAAATTATATTACTCACGACTATAGGTAACATGCAAGTCACTGCAGTGCCATAATAAGAACAGTCGAATATTATATATTTAGAAAGTGCAATATTTAGTTTTTGTTTCAGGTTACTGTCACTTTTAGGGCTCGACCACACTGACAGCGCGGTGCGGTGACCAGCGCAGGTTCAGGAACAGGGTTTCCGCCTTCCGCGCGCTCACTAATGCCACTTGTATGTACGAGCTATGACGAGAGTTCCGCACAAGTGCTCGCTATGGATACTCAAATGGAGTTCTAAAGCCGCGTACAGACATCGCGGGGCGTGCGTCGCTAATGATTCGTCTCGCATGCCTCGGGATGTGTGGATGTGTGTGCCCACAGTGAGCATTCGCGTCATACGATCGTAACAAACGCTGGCTCAGTACGAACCGTGTGCTCCGCTCTATGTTTGAGAGGCCCTCGTAGCCTCTCTTCCAGTCTGGCTGAACACTTGGGGTTCTGTACCCAAAGGGTTAAAACGGAACCATATTGCTTTCACTCAGCTGTCCATCTGTCTGCTACCAGGTTGTATCTCATGAACTGTGATAACTAGACAGTTGAAAATTTCACAGATGATGTATTTATGTTGCCACTATAACAAAAAGACGTGTGGCACTCGGGGACTGCCGCGGTAAAGCTATTGCATAGCATTTTTTATCAACTTATGCAATTATAATTATTTATTTATTTTATTTATGCAGTATTTTTTTTCCTTTGTTTTTTTTTTTTATATTAATTGAAGTTACACTTTTTGAGCGTGATGACCGATAAGAAAACAAACGAGTGCGGGGTGTTAGGTTATTTTCGTTACGGAATTTCTGGATTCGGTCTCCACGCTCGAGGCCCGCGATAGAAGCTATGCAATAGCTTAAAAAAACAGCCAGACAGACAAATCGATAAACGCATGTAACACAGGACCCCAACTTACAAATACTTTTTATAAAATTGTACTCATATATTTTATTCAACTGTAGTAATTATGAAGATTTATGATTGAAATTATTGCCGGTAACCAATATGCATGTTAGGCATGTTTCCTGATTATTAAAATATTAGTTGCACCGCGATTTCACTTCTATCTTTTATTACTGCTCCACTTTCAGGTCGTAGGGTGATGTTAATCACTAATAACTGAGTACTAAAAAATAAACCAATTTTCAACCGTACACTCGAAATAAGGTTCAGTTGAAAACCAGCGTCAGGCAACGACCATGTAGTTGTCTGGCATTATTGCTGAACTGGACCTATTTGGCGCCGCCGTGAGACACATTGTTAGTTGTCTCTTTTTTTTATACAATAATTTATTAGTGTCTTCATCTTGTTACTATGTTGTGTGTATCTACGAGTGTGTATGCCAAATAATATAGCTTTCTTTCTTTCTTTCTTATAGTTTTCTTATGTTGTAAAGAATAAAGGCTTCCTTTATAAAAGGGATATTTAACATTAAAATTATGTTGCAATTTGAAACAGTGCTTACTGAAATTCGTGCGTTCAACCAAACAAACTATTCAACGCTGGGTAAACCAGGCGTACTTGCGCGAATCCGTAACATGACCTATTCGTAAAATTAAGATACGCATTTAAAATTACATACAACGTAAGTTAAACATGCATTGTATAGTTTACATTGCCATCCTACATATAAACTAATCGGATCTGGTCAAATAAGCATCAAAATTTAAATGCGTGTCATAGGCGAACATAAGGCAATCATTACACGGTCAAGCAAGCGTCAACCAATTTCATCAATCAGTACTAAAAACCGTCAAACATCGCGTTAGAGTAGGTTTTAGTGTAAGGCAAACATTACACGGTAGGTTTTGCTGTCAGTTTTGCCACAGTCAAAGTCTTGATTGACGAAAAACCTACCGCCTAACGCACTGATTGACAAAAACCATCATTGATGATTGATGGAATTATTGACGTTTGCATGGCCGTGTAATGGTCACCTTAGTTTTGCAAGTGGGGCACGTTACCGACTGGGGCATGTAAGCCTGGCTTACATCTTCTTCTTCTTATCTTAATATATATAAATCTCGTGTCACAATGTTTGTCCTCAATGGACTCCTAAACCACTTAACCGATTATAATAAAATTCGCACACCATGTGCAGTTCGATCCAACTTGAGAGATAGGATAGTTTAAATCTCAAATTATAGTCACAATTTTAATTTATTGCTAATTATTTGTCTGTTATTATTTGACAGTCACAATTATCTGTTAACTCCAAATGATTCTAACAGATGTCGATACCTTTCGACTGGGTTGAGTAAGTACCTAATCAATAGATGGCGCTGCTATGTTTAGCCACAGCAACGCGTGGCCGGGTCAGCTAGTATAGATTACTATGGTATTGTTATATTCCCAATTGCTTGAACTTGGACTAAGTGATATCCCATAAACAACAGCAGAATGTAGCCGTACGCTATGACTTACGAGCGTCTCCGCACAAGTTATAGTAGCTCATTGAAGTGGGTACTATAACTTGTACTACCATGGTTTATAGTTTGCCATTTCACGCTGCAACGCTAATATTTCTAGTTCACGAAATTTTAATGTCCTAACCTTTTAGGGGTGATCTTTAAAAACGAGAGGTTATCTCATTCGTAAGACGTATTTTTTTTTTTACAATTTGTTATTTTTATTTGCACATTTGTTTTCCCCGATCACTAAATGTATTTCTGAGCGCGCCCAGTAGCCTAACGACACTATATAAATTGGTACGAAAGCTATGCCAGATGAATGAGACATTCTCTTGGTTTCAAAAAATCTTCCCTAGTTAAAAAACCTGGTATTAAAAAAAAAAAAAAAGAAAATGCTTGCTTTAAATCAAACTATTTTCACATTATCCCTAGGGAACGTACTTCGGGATAAAAAGTATCCTACATATTATTCTAAAACATGGGCTACCTATATGACAAATATCATCAAATTCCCTTCAGTAGTTTCAGTGTGAAGGAGTAACAAACTTACCAATATACACACATACTCACAAATTTTCGCTTTTATAATAATATTAGTGCGATATTATATTAGTGTGTTATTGTATAGTATTGTGTTTAGGCCTTGTGCTGTACCAAATAAATTATTTTTATTTCTTTCTTACTTTATATTCTATTCATTATCATGTTATTATTGTGTTTTGTGAATAAGTTACTTTTAAGTAGGCAACTAACAGTAAAGTTACGCATGTTGTGCTTACCTGTAGGGAATTGCTGCACTAGTCTATAAGTTTATTCCATGTATTTCATGTCTTTGTATGTGTGTAGTCAATTGTTGGTTAGCCAAATAAATAAAATAAAATAAAATATGGATATTTTAGGCAAATAGCTAGCTAATAAATTACTTATAAAATTTAATGTTACTTACCCAAATATGCTGACCTGGTCTCCTTTTTTTAGAGGTTATCTCTCAGTACTTACAACTTTTCGACATTATCATCTTTTATATAGTCCATCTGTTGTTTTTTAGGTGTTTTTCTTGGAATTTTTACGTATCAATATTACACTAAAACTTTTGCTTACTTTACGTACCTAAAACTTTGTGTTCCAAATAGTAAAATTCTTACCTCAAATCATTTCTAGATCAAAATAGAATCCACTCGCAAATTTTCAATAACCGCCTGTCCAAAGTTACGTCATTAACCCCCGTAACCGCCGCTCGTTCAAAATTGAGGCGTTTAAGGCAAAATCAGTCAGGGACAGGGGGCCTACCCTACCTGCCGAGATAATTGTGGGGCCCAATCAATTAAAACTTTTTCTGCAGGACACAAGACAGATGTAGGTGTAAACATCCGGAAAGTTTTCTCATTACCCCTGCACCTCGAGAGCGGGATTAAATGTGGTGACAGATTCAAGTGAAAATTACAGAAAAATATGGGAAATGATTTCTTTGTAACAGTGTTTACTAATTAAATCCACACCTGTGTCCTGCAGTTTCTCAGTCCTTTGCGTTCTAGGAACATGGGTTTCCCCTTTCAGAACTCAACAAAAAATCCTTTCCTGTTCCTTCTTTGCCTTAGTTCCAGGGCCCCGGGGTTCTCTTTCATGCAACCCATGTTCCCATGCAGTAGGCTTCGGCCCCGTCCCTACGGTTTGCTGACATATCTTTAAGGTGCGCGTGGAACACTAAGCGCCATCGACGACTCGGCTTCGGTCCGGATGTTAACCAGACAGCCGGATGGCGAGCAACCCATTGCTCGTCATCCTTATCCGCGGCAGGGGCTTGAAGACAGTGACGTAACTATAGGGTGGCAAGACTGGCAAAATGCCACGGGCCCCTGGCCCGGTGGAGCCCCCGATCTGAAAGACCAAGAAAGAAGTAACGTAACATTTTATTAGGGTATTTAAATTCAATTAAAATTACACACAAGTAAGTACTTAAAGTCAAAATCAAATAAATTATTAAGGTTTATTAAATATTCACAAGAAAAGGATCAATTTCCCGTGGCATTTTACCACCATTGGAACGTCCACCTTCAGAGACGAAACAGAAAAGTCTTCATGTATTAAAGAACTTGCAATTAATTAATATATTATAATAAAGATTCGTTTTATGCGTGCAATTTAGCTTCACTTGTTTGACTGACCGACATTTTGACAATTCAAAAGTGCCTGAAATTGGTCTATTTGAAATAAACGTTTCTGGTTTCTGATTTCTGATTATGCCTGTAACTATAGTGATTTATTCAAATCAAATTACATCATAACAAGTTTTATGGGGCCCTATCCAATGATTTTGCCACGGGCCTAAGATGGTATGGTTACTCCACTGCTTGAAGATATCCGTTCCCTCACGCTTGCGGCCGCCTGCTTCGCTAGTATTAATTCTCAGAAAGAGGTTAAGGGTAAGGCTAGAAAAAACAACATCTCTTATGTTTCTTTGTCAACTGTATCACTATTTATTTTTTGCTATGAATTATTAGCTTGCAGGCGTAGCCAAGTTACGACCGTTTTGTTTCGAATCTCTTTCTACAGTCAGTAATGCTTCCGATTCCTTTGCTCTGACCACGTGTCTTAACGTTGGGATGATGTTATTCCCACGCATTTGAAGTTTTCTACTAGCGTTAACGATTGTAGGTTATCAACTTGGCTAAGCCCTCTGCCTCTGATGTTTCTTTGCTAACTGTATCACTATTCCATTTTCACTTTGAACTACTAGCCTGATCTTGCAAAATTTACTGTAGAAATAACAGACGTAGGAATGACTGCTTTGTGTTCGTAGGTTTTAGTCATTAAAAGTTTGGCACTCCACAATTTTCCACCCAAAAAGAAACACAAGACTACAAATACAAACAATAATAAAACCAACAACAATATAATACTCGTAGTACTTGTTGTTAACAATGTTAAATAAAATAGTACTCGTCTTTTTGCCATCAGTCTCCTACACGAACAAATTCCAAACAGAACTGCATTGACATCCATACCCTAGGCACAAAATATATAGGTAGGTATAGAAGTCAATCTCATGTATGTACTTCACTTTTTATACCTACGCTCTGTGGACGCACACTAACAATCGTTTGAGCCGGAGCTGGCCGAGGTGCTCCGAGAAATCGTGTCCGTGAGAGGTGTCTATGTGTGCGTTGCTCGAGCGCACTTTGTATGTAGATTGACTTCTGTACCTATATATTTTGTGCCTTAGGTGAGTGAACATCAGCAGACATTAAAAAGGTATACAAAGATGCAACTTGCTACAAAAGCAACTCATGTTAGATGCATTAGAGACAAGAGTAATATAGTTTGTTTGAGATGATCTTGTTACCTTGTATGTAGTTTCTGAACTGCTCTGGCGCTATTGCCATCTGGATGTTTGAACGATCTCGTGTACCCCAGGCTAAGGCAGTTTACGAGGTAATCATAGAAGTTTTGATATCGTAAAAGCTGTAACTATGTATCTTGTAGTTTAATTCAGGACTAACTTGAAACGAAAAATAGACTGGACATGTTTTGTAAGAAGTTTTTTTTTGTAAAAATCGTAAGTGACATCTCGGGAGATAGTGTCAGACTTTTACTGACAAAAAACCCGCTCCTGTTCCTTTGCGATTCTGTGCCTCAGAGGTAAACAACAGAATGTGCCAAAAAGTAAATTTAACAGAAGAGGCAAAAACGAGCGGATAGAAACTTTAAATGTGTTTTTGAGATTTTGAAACAAGCTCATTTGTATTTTTTATAATTATTAGATGGAATTATTATGTATTAAACATAATTAAAATAAAGTTTAGAACAATATTACGTGCGCGTAAAGTTAAGGCGTAAATAATCTTATCTACTTGATGTGAACCTATACCATAACGTAAAACTGGTTCGTACAATTTTAACAGTGCAAAAAACATATTTTCAAAAAAGTGGAGTTGATATTGTTTACCTCTGAGGTACAGTATTGTTCTAAGGCCCCGGGGATTTCTTTTGCATCACCCATGGCTCCAGTAGGGTTCGACCTTGCTGGACCCCTACGGTTTGCTGACAACACCTTGAGGCACGCGTGGAACACTACGCGCCGTCGACGACTCGACTTTGGAGAATCTCTTCTCCAAAACGTTTCTCATTCGGTAGGGTAACTATTTGGCTTCTTCGGACAAAGATGGAAGAATTGAATATTCACATTTTATTATGCTAAAATACTAATAAGTATGGGATTTTAATGTAGGCTTGAGTTATTTAGATATACAGCAGTGTATTAGTCAAGCTCGCAAATAAAAGGGCAAAACACTACCATATATATTTGGTATATACTTTCTCACAGCTGGGTAAAGGCTTCCCTAACTTAACTTCCAGGTATTATTTTCTAAAGTCACCTCGAACCCGCCCTTGCGTTAAGTATTTAGGTCATCTCACCACTTCTACCCAGGACGTTTTCGGCTGCGTCGTCCAACCTTTGGCAACCGCTTCGTGGACATCCTGCCTAGCGGTCAATATGTATGCGACTGAAGTGAATACAGCATGTGCCAAACTATTTTATCTCACTTTTACGGTGAAACTTTAATGGAATAGACTGGTTTTGAACCCGGAACCGACTAGGACTCGAACTTAAAGCCTCACAAACATGACAAATGTTTCGTTTCAAGCAACTAGGGATCTTTGTGAATGATTGAAAAAATTTCAAAAGAAATTTGTAGCTATATGTAAAGTAAGGTTTCATTACTTTTATCAACGGATCCGTTTGAAAGAACTTGACCATTTTCACATTTTGTTTTGAGGAGTTTTTATTTACATTTAAATTGGCCGTTATTTTCCTATTGCAGAGACACATAACCCCTATTTGTAAGAAAGAGTGGGCCGTATTCACCCCCCGGGCCTAGTTTGGATTTGTAGATCAGGCTTTTGAATTTTCGATTCTAAGACATGCCGGTTTCCTCATGGTGTTTTCCTTAACCGTTTTGAGAGTACCTAGAGTTATTTTAAGTTGGTTGTAGAGTTCTATATTTAGAAAACAATAATACTTGACTAACAAGATTTTACGGTACAGGAAATAAAGTCTAAATTACTGAAATATTATGTCATAAAATATATTTTACTCTTTTAAATATCTTGAAGCTGGACTTCCAAGAATTTTTCCTAGCGTGTGTTAGTTCTGCTCGTGTGAGCGTATATATATATATATAAAATTATATTATCTAGAAGCTCTGAGCTAGCTTTAATGATGTATATTTTATTCCGTTGTTTATGCTTAGCTTGTTTTGTCCACATCCGCAGTAATATTATAAATATGAAAGTCTGTCTGTCTTTTTTATTATTATTATTATTGACAGGCTCGCGTTTGACCACTAGCTCCCCTGATGGTAAGCGATGATGTGGCTGATGATGAAGCATGCTTGCCTAGAAGTAATCTATTCACTCTTGACTTAAAGACCCCTAGGTTGTAGCTAACAGGAAACATTTATTTATTTCAACTTACATCTATCTTTACAGGTTTTTTTAATCCCCAATGCGATAAATGCGCTTATCCTAACTTAATTAACTAACATCTATAGCTTATTATAAATAATGCATTTTTGTGAATTGGCCCAGAGTACAACAAAATAAGTCCGCCTCATTAGCTATCAGGTTGAGCATGTGAAGTGCGCGCATTAGCGACGCCTCACTTAAAAGGTTGGTCCGGCCTCGCGGCTCCACCAGCAGGCGCGGCCGCCGTCTTCGCCACACGTACCTGTCTGGAACATACAGGCTCAGCTGTCTCAAAACAATTGGATTATTCACCTTTCCTCTCAATATTTTAAATATGTGTGAGAGCTTAGACTCCAGCAGGGAATTCCACTTCTAAGCTGTACGCATAATGAATGTGTTCCCATAAAGCTTTGTACGTATAGGTGGGCTGTTCACCATGCACCGATGGTGCAACATCGTTCGTCTAGTGATCCGATGATGGAACGGACTTGGTGGTATGAAATAGTGTAATTCCTGCGCACACTCCCCAAATCGTAAACGAAAGAAAACAGACAGGCTAGCAACTCGGCGTCAATATTTAAAGCCCATATTTGACTAATATTCTTTTGGCCGGGGGAGCAGAGTCATGTAAGTGAGCTATGACCTTTAATGCGATCGTGTGTGAGTCCAATAGCCCTAGCTTTTGGACTCACACACGATCAGGATCCTAACAGAATCAAAACTTACAAAGGTCAAAATCAAGATTCACACAAAATCAGGAGCCTCAAGACCTAACCTAACACATGGGTACTGAGGATCAAGATTCACACAGTATCAGGTCATTATAGGTTTGGGCACGCCACAATCATGGCGGTAAGTCCCCTCTTTGAGGCGTGGCTGGAAAGACCTCACGGCGTTCTTATCTTCCGCATGACGCAGGTACTCACCGGACATGGTTCGTTCGGGAGATTCCTGCACTCGATTCATGCGGAAGTGACGCCCGGGTGTCGCTACTGTGCGGAACGCCCGGAGGATACGGTGGAGCACACAGTCGAGGTGTGCCCTGCTTGGGCGGAGCATCGCCGTGCCCTCGTGGGGGCGATCGGCGGCGGAGACCTATCGCGCCGGGCCTTGGTTGAGGCCATGGTCCGGAGCGAGGAGGAGTGGCAGGCGGTCGCCGACTTCTGCGAAGCAGTAATGCTCGCAAAGGAGGAGGCCGAACGCATTAGGCAACGGCGTTATCGCCGCCGCCGTCGCCGGGATTCTGATCCCGATTTCCGTCCAACGTAGACGCGGGCTTGCGGACAGTGAGCAATGGGTAGCTCGCTGTCCGGCCGTCCGGTAACTGTCCGGACCAAGCCCAGGTCGTCGACGGCGCGCACTGTTCCCGCGCGCCTCAAGGAGTTGTCAGCAACAGCAGGGACCCAGCCGGGTCGAAGCCTACTGGGGCCAGGGTTATCCGAAAGGGCGCTCGAGCCCCGGTATGAAGGCTAGAAGGAACGGGGTGGGTCTTTTAGTCAGTAAGAGTCTGACACTATCTCCCGCTCCGCCCAAGGGCGGGGGATGTCAATGCATGATTTTTCCCACCATAAAAAAAAAAAGATCATTATAGGTTCAGGGTTTCAAATCACACTAACGTTTTATAGATAAAAAAGATAAAGATAGAAAGTGTAGTGTAGGTACATATGTGTGTAAGTTTTTGTTGTGTGTTTGTGTAGTATATTTGTTACTTTATCATGTTCAATCGACTCAATAAATTTAGATTAATTCAGGCACATGGGTAAACCATGACTTAGATATGGGCACAAAATATTCTTTTTTCTTAGCAGTTTGTTCTCTTTGGATAATTATGTTTTTGTTACGGTTGAAACCGCTGGCAGAAGTTAAAAAAAAGCAAAAAAAAAATCAGCAAAAAAAGAACCTAGTGAAATATATAAACAAAACAAACAGCATTTTAATAAACAGCTTTTATTTAGTTTAGATTATAGTTAGAACACAACCATTATTTTCTACGGTTACGAGTGATTATTAATCCTATCAAATGCGGTTAATCACAATTATGCGGTTAATCGGATTGTTTTACAAATTACGTGGATATCATGTTTTTGTTTGATTCAATTAACTATTACTTTGTCATAATCAATGTAGTAGTGTAATGTAATAATGAGAGCAGTGGTGGCCGAGTTGTAACTGTGTGAATTACAAGTCGTAAGTCGCGGGTTTATACTAGGGCTTTCAAATACCGGATTTTTTCAATACCGGTACCAATACCGGTATTAGCATAATTCAATACCGTGATCACGTGATCACGGTATTGAACTCAAGTTTTTTTTTTTTTAATTTTTAATCTAGTGCTAGACTGTAAACCCTTCTCTAGGAACTTTAATTAGGACATTAATGAAACCATTTAAAAACTTTTTTTTAGTTTTCGAATCAATCTTTATATTCTCTTAACCGTTCTAATAATTTTCTAGTAAGCATGGCGGTGCCGTACCTATTGTTAACCGGCGCTTAGCAAATAAGGTAGGTTAAAACCATAGATCTGCGTAAAGTTATGCTTACTTGAAGCTGTCACTTGTTTACGACAATTCTAATAAAGATCAAACGCAGTTCTAATAAGGTTCAAGTAAGCATGGCGCTGCTGTATCTATTGATTACTGGCTGATACATTCGATAAGTACCTAGACTGCCCTTAGAAGTCAGCAAGTGTCAAGATTCATGTCTTTCTTATTATTATTAGAAAATTTCCCATGTACTTGTTGTATTTTTATTATTTATCTTCATTGTGCTCACCTAATAGAAGTAACAAGAAATATGTAACGAAGATTCATGTAACTCAATATGATTTAAAAGAGTTTCCATGGAGTTTCTTGCACGTTCTTCTCCATAGAGATCTACACTTTGGAACGTGTAATTTAGCTTCACTTGTTTGACTGACCGACATTTTCACAATTCAAAAGTGCCTGTAATTAATATATTTGAAATAAACGTTTCTGATATCTGATTTCTATACCAAACTGCCAATTAAATGTATAATCTTGAACTGTTATTTCGTACACGAAAGTAGTCAATAAGTACTAATTAGGCAAAATTAATAATAATTGAAGTTGAAAACAAAGATGTGGCTTTGTTTTCCAAACCGCTCAAATTTTAAATTTTTACTATTTAATTGTAGACCTAATGGATAACGTGATTCGTTAAAGTAAAAATGACATTAATCAAAGAGGAAAATGCCACAATTTTAGATGCTTTAATCTGTTGTGAATTCGTGACATGTCATCAGATACGACAAAAAATACGATCGCGGGATCCATTAAGAATTAGACAAACCCCAGTAAATACAAGTATTAATATTACAGGTGTTGTCATGTTGCTCGTTAAGATCACAAACTTATCAAAAATACACAATGACCAAGTTCACATGCACATGTTACCCGAGCGCCTTTGCGATACTGACTAACAAAACAATAACGTCGTATAGGGCCTATTACACTAAGCGTTATTCAGACGGTTTTAGTCTATGGTTCGACGTATCTAGTCTATGGGTAACAAGGGTCAGACTGTCTTACTCGGAAAGAAAACAAAGACGAGTCTGAATATCGTGTGCTAAATAACGCATAGTGTAATAGGCCCTTTAGGCTCGCTCGACTCAGAAACAGGTCTCAGCAAGGTGCGCGCGGGTGAGCTGAAGATAAGAGTTGGTGCTAAATACAAGTGTGAGAATAATATTACATCGTAATTTATATTATATCATACAATTTCCTGCTACTTATTACAACGAAACTCAATAAAAGATAATAATAGATTGTAATACCGTAATCACGGTATTGGCTCGTCAATACCGTGATTACGGTACTAGTTTATACCCCAACCAGCATTACTTTGTGTAATTTATTTAATCACCACCGTACGTAAAAACACTTTACACTTTTACGTAAAAAATTCGAAGACATATGTTATGCACTAACCCGCACTGGACTCGCGTCGTGGATTACAGCCCATTCTCTCTCTAAGAGAAGTCTGATATCCAGCAGTGGTGGGAACACTAGAAGGCAAATTATTCTATGCTATTATAAATGAGACGAAATTAAAAGTAAAAAAAAAAAACAGCTACCACTTTTGAAGCCTACTGGGGCCAGGGTTATCCGAAAGGGAACTCGAGCCCCGGTATGAAGGCTAGAAGGAACAGGGTGGATCGTTTAGTCAGTAAGAGTCTGACACTATCTCCCGCTCCGCCCAAGAGTGGGGGTTGTCATTGGATGATTTTTCCCACCATAAGAAAAAATACCCATATTGTGGAAGTGACAAAAACTAGTCCACCATTTTTGGTGTTTCACCATGTTGTATTTAAAATGACGCCACTAATGATCCAAATGATCCAAACTAAACGTGTTTACAAAATTTCAGCCTAATAGGTTGAAGACATCTGCCTCAGAATTGATTTACAAGATTCCACCCGAACAAACATTATTAATTCATGTTCTTAAATAATCATTTTCGTTACCTACACAATATTTTCCTGGAAAGCAAACAGGCGTAGTATCAAGAAGTCGAAAACTTCAGCTAATATTTATTTACTTAAAAGATATGAAGGCTAAAGGCTAGGGAACGGAGCGTAAGTAACGTAAATTTGATAGGCCATCGCGCCGAGTATCAAAGTAATCAATTTTCATCAAGTCACTTATGAATTAGGGACGTCAAATATTTTCCAGAACTAAAATAAGTTATAGGAGTTCTTAACGAGACTTTTCCTCGTGTAGTTCAGTGTTTTAATTATTCACAAATTGATTTTTAGTAACTAGATATTTTGATGTAAAAATGATGTACACAATTTCGCAGTGTGTGAACTGTTAAAGGTATACAAAACAAGGTGCATACCTCCCTTGAAAAAAGTAAAACCCGAACTAAACAGCTGTTGTTTGGTCCGGGCAACAGCTCGATAGTTAATGTATGTACTGTTGTATATGTTCAGCTGCCTCTGGTTAGACTGGAAACCATGTATGACTGTTACTTTTCCACGCTCGTGCGACTATATGGAATTTGAAGTCTGTTACTCGGAGAGACCATTTGCCCTGGAATAGCTAATTAGATACTTTTAATCTCGGTAGTATGTTCCCTTTTTTATTGGTGATAGGTTCGCGCTTGACCGCTATCTTACCTGATCGAAAGCGATGATGCGGTCGACGATGGAACGCGCTTACTTAGAAGAAACCTATTCACTCTCGACTTAAAGATTCTCGGGTTGTAGTCATCAGGAAATTGAGATAATTTTCTACTGTCACGCGGCAGTAGCAGCAGTTGGCAGTAGCTAGTTTAAGTTATTTTTAGGGTACCTAAAACGGAAAAAACGGAAACCTTGTAAGATCACTTTGTTATCCATCTGTCTGTCTGTGTGTCAAAAGAACCTTCATCTCAGGAACTAGTGGAGGTATCGAGTTAAAATTAAAACACTTTTTTTTTCACAGCTTCCAAGGAACGCAGACTTGAGTATATGAAGTCTGCGTTCCCTGGAAGCTGTGAAAAAATCAAACTTCTAATTAACAAAAAAAAAAAAAGACGGGTTGCACTCCGGGAGTGCCGGCAGAATATTATTATTATTAACGTTGAGCATGTTTGATATTTTGGAATGGTTAGGGAATAATTTTGCACCAATTGCTTTATCAGTATAAAAGTACTATCATTTATGTGGTAGAATACAATATTCATTTATTGCGCTATCGTACACAAACATGACAATTTATATTACATTAAAAATTTAACACTTTAAAACTATTACAATTATTTTACATTAAATACTCTCCATCCGTCTTACGCTTTTTCGATCAGGTCACGTGTCTTGACGCGAGTTTAAGATTTTATACCCATTACAGAAAAAGTGCTCAACGCCGCTAAAGAAGTTTTCACTTCAAAAAACGTATATTTCGACACACTCAAGAGAATCAAAATTCTAGGGACACGCACTTGCCCAGTTTTTTTTTGTATAATTATATCATTATCACACATGGCCTGATAGGGATACTGGCTGTTATATTTTTTTTTTTTTTTAATGTTGCGTTGTTTTGTGCGTGTATTTAGGCGGAATAAACTTGTTTTCTTTCTTTTTTCTTCTTTATTAAATATTATTTTTTTCATTTAATGTTATACTAACATTGCTTTATATAATGTAACTACCACTGGTTTTTTTAATATTATTAACTTCCAATCTTGGCTCATGAATATAACTCCATTACTTGGGAATGTCCTATAAACAGCACATAAACAAATCATTGAGTTCGAAGCTCTGTAATAAATTGACTGTGTCCTCTGTTGAAATCTGTTTGCCTCAAATAAATTGATACTTATTTACTGTTCGTACTGGCTACAATAGAAATGGAAAAATATGTCCCCTCGAAAAATAATATAAATATCGTATTTCTGCTTGAAATTTATAGGTTTCTCAATTCTCTTAAGATAAGACCGTAGATTTAGTTTCTTTAAAATATTAGATTTGTTCATATTTTGGTGTAGAATAAAGTTTATTCTATTTTCTTTTATTTTAAGTTTATTACTATTATATATACGAGTACTATTATTCAAAGGCTTCAAAATTACGAAGTAAATGAAGGAGTACTTCGAGAGTTTAGTACCTACGTCACCTGTATTTATTTCCTACTGCTAATTTGGCAATAGACTAGAAAAGCGTCCCAAAATAATAGAAAGAGATTTTTTTTTATCCTTATATTTTTATATATTTTGTAACTAATTAAATTCTAAGACAAAAAAAATTACACTAATTTAAATTAAATATATTTTGGTGAGAAGCGTGCCTATTGCTTTATATTTACTGCCGGAATGCAGATGTACGCGAGACACAATGGCTTTTTAATTATGTCTAATTACGGCATTCGAGAGGTTAAGGCAATAGGCTTCTAACCAAAATTATGGCGTCAAAAAATTCTTCCGCGTCACCGTGAACTGGAAGTGCGTCCAAAAGATTGGCAGCATTGCAATGCTTAAGCTCTGACCTAGGTAAAAGCCAGTCCGAAGCATCAACAAGCCATTTCGATAACTCTTTATAAAATTTGTAAGTACTCGGACCCTTCAGTACCTTCAACCTCAAACGTTTGGAAAAGTAACTGCAAACAAGGTTATTATATTTCTGCCACTTAAGGTTCTTCGCAGCCGCGACTGGGGGCACCGCATAGTACGCTATAGATTATATATATTTTTCCAATTTTAATACAATGACCATAGAATGGAGTCGATATTTGAACCTAAATAATTGTTTTAAAATGTAATAATATAATGTAACAAACGACTATGGTTTGTCCCTACAGCCGCCACAGCAATAAGGTTTAAAATTGGTCAACCGGGAACTTTTGCACAGAAAAAAAGATTTCTGTTTACCCTGATAACTTCTAAGCAAAATTCATGGACGTATCCGCAAGTTGTCATTTGATTAATAGGTACAAGTTTTGCTTCCCAATCAGATAATTATTATTTATTTATTCAATCTTCATGTACAGTGGTGATGCATATGCGGACTTAATGCCGCAAGGCATTCTCTGCCAGTCAACCTTTAATCCTTATCAGTATTTTACTTTCATTCTGGATAGTCCCGTCATCAACAATAGCATTGCCACATTACGTCTTAAAAATACCCGGCATAATTTGATAAGCAAAACAGTGCGCTTTCGACCACGATCACGAACGCACGCGTCTGTCTGCGACGCGATAACGGCTTTTGTCTTCCCCCCATAATTGAAAACATGTCAGATCGGTTCGCTAGTTTATGAATTACAAACGAAACGTGGGCTTGACAGCAAATGTGGGGATGGAGTTAAAAATAATGTATGTATAAGTACACACCAGCTGTTGTAGCACAAAATATTTTGAATATACATAGGAGAAAAAAACGATCAGTAGCCTGATTGACGTAAAATCAAACAAGCCAAATGTCGTTGCAGTTTTATAGTCGTTCGATCGAAGTCCTAACCAAAAGCAGTATTCACGATCTATCGACTTATTGCCAGTTTAATAAGTATTCTACAAGGGTAATGTAATACAGTTTTTTTTTTATCGACGAATTTCAATCGACTTTAAAATCGGTGTCGTTCAAACCCGACTGATGGATGTGAATACGGAAATGGTCTGAACGACTAAATCGATACGATATCGTTACGGTTTTCATTAAGTGAATCGGCCTACTGGACTCGTTCTTGTTGGAGAAAACCAGACTCAAAGAAAACTGGAAATATAGCCAACTCAGGAGTGGAATAACGTAGGATAAGTAGGTAAAAAATAGGTGAAACAAAATAATGGAAACATAATACTTTCGCTGTCAGCAATAATTAAGCCAAAATAATTAATTAACATACACACCATACATTTAAGTTTTTGTAAATTTTTGATGCTATTTTGGTACAATAAAGTTTAACCCTTCATAATCCATTAGTAGCCAAGCTGGTAAAAAGCTTTCTAAATCGTATCATCTCAGAACTTACGACGAGTATTGTAGTATCAGTAGCATCCATTAGTTCCTCTAAAGTAGTGTCAGAACACGCTGGACGTAGTATTAAGTGTTCTATCGTTTGAGGAACATATCGAGTTTAATGGAGGAGGAAAGTAAAATGAACATAGACATTGACATTGATGATGATGTTGATGAATGAATGAGGAAAGTGAAGTGAATGAAGTGAAATGAATGAATGAGAGAACATGAACATCATATAAAAGGACATGTTTTTAAGGTATTCTGTGTGCCTTTCCCATTTTAGTTTCGGACGGAGTCGGGTACCTAGAGGAAAGCGCGAAATGGAGGGTCTAAACTCTAGTCTCTTTCCACTTCAATGGGAACACGTCTCACCACTTTTCACAGTTCTTCTCCGCTCCACTCCACCCAGCTCAGCTTCAGCAGAAACGCATCCCCATAGCCAATTAAAATGGTATATTTGACGACCACTGCAATACACCTACATTAGCATATATTTATTATACGTTGGCATACACAGCTATCTACTCGTAAAGCCTATAATTAGTTCTTTGTTTGAGATAGATGTCATGGAAATTGGTATCAGTTTTTAATTGTTTTCGTAATGAGAAACGTGACACCGCAAATTAATTAATGCTTTTGGAATTACGAGTATTAAATTGAGGACGACGATTCAAATTAATTTGGATATTTTTTTATTGATGAGTGAGAAATAGATTTTGCCATGTGGTTTCAGCCGAAAGATGGCCACTGTTGGACATAAGTCTCTCCATCTCTCCAATGCCCACAAAGAGGCTTCTAAGTCTTGAGCATCGACGCCGACTCACTAGCCTGTCGGTTTTCTATCGGTTGCCTTTCGGAGTGTGCGTCAAAATTGCATAGCCTGATTCCGCTTAGCCCGTTCCATCATCAGACCACTAGGTGAACGGCCGACGATGCGCCACCGGTACATGGCGGACATTCCACTTACACGCACAAAACGTTTTGGGAACACAATACATTCATTGTGCGTATAACTAATGAGTGGAATTCCCTGTTGGAGTCTGAGTTTCCTGATGGCTAAGTACAACCCGGGAATCTTTATGTCGAGGGTGAATAGGTTACTTCTAGGTAAGCACGTTCCATCGTCGACCGCGTCGTCGCTTTCCATCAAGTGTGATAGCGAAAACCTACCAGAAAAAATATCATGTAAACTCATATTCACAAGACAGCCATATCCAAAACGAGTAGCTCATACAAATATTTTTTCCGGGTGGAGATCAAAACCCGCGACACGCAACGCAGAAGCCAATCGCTCAACCACTGCGTCAATCGTGTCGTCATGTAAAAAGGTGAGCAAAGAGATTTTAATGTTTTTGATGGCGAGCTATGTGTAGCTCACCATTCAGTGAAGACAATGCCCGAGTCAATGGCAACTGGTGTCCACGCGCACCTCAAAGATATGTTCTCGCAAAAAATAGTTGAAGGAACACTGTGAGATTTAGCACAAAATAGATAGGTACAGAAGTCCATCTACATACAAAGCGCGCTCGAGTAACGCACACATAGACACCGCTCACGGACTCGATACCTCGGTCGCGTCTCGGATCATTCGTCGAACAGTTCCGGCTCAAACGCTCATTAGTGTGCGTCCACTGAGCGTAGGTATACAAAGTGAAGTACATACATGAGATTGTCTTGTGTACCTATCTATTTTGTGGTTTTAGTCAGTAAAAGTCTGACATTTCCTCCTACTCTACGAAGCGGGAGAAGTTATTTCATGTTTTTCCTTATAAAATCGAAAAAGAAAAACAATTGGTCTATTGAAAAAGATTATATCGTACAGTTTACTTTATCTTGTTTTGCGTAACTTTAATATAAAGATCACAGGTAAACGGTAGCTGTTTGAGAAGAAAAATCGAATAACGTTATTTATCTAGGTACTTGTAAATATATTGGTATGGTAGAACTTTACGTAAAATAGATCGTTGGTAATTTTTTCTCAGTTTTCTTTACTTACATGAAATACAAGATGTATGTCAATAAAATATATGGAGGTCTTCATCTCCTTTTGGAGTAGATGGTTAACTTTTTAGATATTTTCGGTAGATGGCAAAGTTTATTGCAGCATCAGTGATGTTTATCACAAGAGTCGGTTGTAGCCACTGAGTGAGTATTTTGTATGAACTCCGCGCCCGGGTTTTTTTTTACGATGTAAAAATTCATCCAATGACAACTCCCGCTCTTGGGCGGAGCGGGAGATAGTGTCAGACTCTTACTGACTAAAAAACCCATCCCGTTTCATCAAGCCTTCATACCGGGGCTCGAGCGCCCTTTCGGATAACCCTGGCCCCAGTACGCTTCGACCCGGCTCGTAACAGCGTAAAAAAAAATTTTGTAACTATTCAAGATTTTTGTTTTTGCCAGAACCTTTTGAAAAACAAGCTTTTTATTTTATGTGATTTTCAAATGGCGTAATCTCGTAGATATACACATTTGAAATCATAAGTTAGTCAGATTTGCAAGTTTTTTTATCGAGCCAACTTTACATCAGGTTTTGGTTAGGATTATGGGCGCTTGGGGCACTCCAACATGTGAGACCCGCTGGGAATGCCAAAAAAACGATTTTAGTTTTTCCATTATAACCTGGAGTATTATTTAGAAAATTCTGGTTTTTCAATTTCGATAAGAATTCTTACTTAATATTTTTACATTTTCAAGAAATCATACGAGTTGTTTAGTCTTTATTAATCATTTTTTTGTTATGGGGTATTTTATTATAAGTTTTTATAAATTTGTAATAAATAAAATGGGCAACCTTTTTTTAAGACTTTGAAGAGATTGAGGTCAAATTTTATTTAACCAATTGTTGACAAACGATTAAAAAAACATTTTTCGGTTGTTTTCAGATTCAATTCAATCACACTGGTCTATAAATCCTGGCCATCTGTAAAAAAAAAAATACTTATTTAGTCCTTTTAGGTCTCCAAAATCCGAGGACAAAAAAATACACACGCGTATCTGTTGTAGGTACCTCGAAAATAATTTACGGAGCTCAAAAAAGCGGCTTTACCATGTTTTCCCGTATAGTTTGAAATATAAATAATGCCGTATGTACGGAGCCTGTCCACGGCTTTGTTTTACATAATTTATTCGGGCCCCCGCGAACGGCTTGCGGTCAAGCGGCCCGGTCAAACACAGATGTGCCCGTGCCTACAATAGCTACCAAAATGTTGTGTTTTGTTTTAACAGAATTGTGAATGAGCAGTGTCAATAATTTAAGTGCGTGTATATGTTACAGTTTGTTAGTTGTAACTAGTTCAGTTCAAAACGTTACTAAGTTAAACCCCATTAGTTTTAACAGGTGAACGAATTTGGATGTGGTTTTTAGGGTTCCGTAGCCAAATGGCAAAAAACGGAACCCTTATAGATTCGTCATGTCTGTCTGTCTGTCTGTCTGTCTGTCTGTCTGTCTGTCTGTCTGTCTGTCTGTCTGTCTGTCCGTCCGTCCGTATGTCACAGCCACTTTTTTCCGAAACTATAAGAGCTATACTGTTGAAACTTTGTAAGTAGATGTATTCTGTGAACCGCATTAAGATTTTCACACAAAAATAGAAAAAAAGCAATAAATTTTGGGGGTCCCCATACATAGAACTGAAACTCAAATTTTTTTTTTTCATCAAACCCATTCGTGTGTGGTATCTATGGATAGGTCTTCAACAATGATACTGAGGTTTCTAATATCATTTTTTTCTAAACTGAATAGTTTGCGCGAGAGACACTTCCAAAGTGGTAAAATGTGTGTCCCCCCCCCTCTAACTTCCAAGATAAGAGAAAGATAAAACTAAAAAAAATATATGATGTACATTACTATAAAAACTACCAACGAAAATTGGTTTGAATGAAATCCAGTGAGAAGTTTTTTTTTAATGCGTCATAAACTGAAAAAAATACACTATTATTAAAACATCGATCAAAGTTACAACACATTACAAGAACTTTTATATTATGTTACTTGCTGCTACGGAACCCTTCATGGGCGAGTCCGACTCGCACTTGGCCGGTTTTTTTTTATTCGAAAACTATTTTTCTAGAAATGGTCCTTAGATGGCATGTCACTGTAGGCGCGGGCTTGCGGACGGCGAGCAATGGGCAGCTCGCCGTTCGACCTTCCGGTAACCGTCCGGGCCGACCTTAAGTCGTCGACGGTGTGTATTGTTCGACGCGTGCCTCAAGGTAGATAGTAAACCGTAAGAGCCCAGCAGGGTCGATGCCTACTGGGGCCATAGGATCGCTTCTGAAAGGAAAAAACCCTAGAATGCAAGACGACGAAGGAATTTGGCGTGGATTTTATTTTCCGCTCCGTCTTGTAGCGGAAAAAAAATGGATCCATGGTTTATTATAATCCGGAGGGGGGGGGGGGTGAAAGAGGGATAGCAAAAAATAATAATACGTACTAAAATGTTTATAAATGAAAATTGGTTAAACTGTTTAAGAGTTATAGGGATGAAGGGAGGATTTATACTACATAGGTACATTTTTTAAAAGCTTCTGGATTGTTCGAAAGAATTACTTCGACCGAAAACGTAAAGGGCAACGTAGGAACCAAGATGTGTGTTCTTGTCAGTAAAACTCTTTCCCTCCTCCTGTCTGTGTCTACTCCTCTATCCTTAAAGTTGTAAAAATATAAAAGGCTTTTGACTACCAAGTGGCTTGTTCGGTGTAGTGTAACTACTATTAAAACAGCTACTACTACACTGACACCCCTAATTATTATTTTATTGTTTCTTTCAATTTCGTTTCGAGTTACATTCTAGCAATGGGTAGCTCGCTGTCCGGCCGTCCGGTAACTGTCCGGACCAAGCCCAGGTTTTTTTTTTTTTTTTTTTTTTCGATGGGAAAAATCATGCATTGACATCCCCCGCCCTTGGGCGGAGCGGGAGATAGTGTCAGACTCTTACAGACTAAAAAAACCATCCCGTTCCTTCTAGCCTTCGTACCGGGGCTCGAGCGCCCTTTCGGATAACCCTGGCCCCAGTAGGCTTTTTTTTTTTTTTTTTTTTTTTTTCGATGGGAAAAATCATCTTATGACAACCCCCGCTCTTGGGCGGAGCGGGAGATAGTGTCAGACTCTTACTGACTAAAAAACCCATCCCGTTCCTTCAAGCCTTCATACCGGGGCTCGAGCGCCCTTTCGGATAACCCTGGCCCCAGTAGGCTTCGACCCGGCTGGGCCCCTGCTGTTGCTGACAACTCCTTGAGGCGCGCGGGAACAGCGCGCGCCGTCGACGACTTGGGCTTGGTCCGGACTGTTACCGGACGGCCGGACAGCGAGCTACCCATTGCTAACTGTCCGCAAGCCCGCGCCTACGGTGGCTGGAAATCGGGATCGGAATCCCGGCGGCGGCGGCGAGAGCGCCGTTGCCTGATGCGGTCGGCCTCCTCCTTAGCGAGCATTACTGCTTCGCAGAAGTCGGCGACCGCCTGCCACTCCTCCTCGCTCCGGACCATGGCCTCGACCAAGGCCCGGCGCGAGAGGTCTCCGCCGCCGATCACCCCCACGAGGGCACGGCGATGCTCCGTCCAAGCAGGGCACACCGCGATTGTGTGCTCCACCGTGTCCTCCGGGCGTTCCGCACAGTGGCGACACCCGGGCGTCACTTCCGCTTTAATTCGGAACAGGAACCTCCCGAACTTGCCATTTCCGGTGAGGACCTGTGTCATGCGGAAGGTAAGGACGCCGTGAGGTCTTTCCAGCCACGCCTCAAAGAGGGGACTTACCGCCATAATTGTGGCGTGCCCATGACGGGGTTGCGATAGTCGCTGACGCCATTCCACCATGAGATCCCGCCGGAGCTCTGTCCGCCATGCCGCGACCTGTCGCGGCAGAGGACTTTCACCCCGGCGTTGCACCTCCACGCGCATGTCGTGCATGTGTGCAAGGACTGTTGCCTCCAGATCCCACGGTGGTAGGCCAGCCAGAAGGCTCGCCGCTTCGCGGGAAATCGTGCGGTATCCCCGCACCATCCGAATTGCCATGACCCTCTGGCAGGCGTTCAGAATGGCCGCCGGTCGCTTTTGCAGCGATGGCGCCCACACCGGCGCCCCGTAGAGGGCCATGGACCGAACGATCCCCGCGTAGAGCCTCCGGCAGGAGGCGTCTGGACCCCCAAGGTTGGGCAGGAGCCGCTTGAGAGCGGCCCCAGTCCGGTTGAGTTTGGGAGCCAGACGTCGGAAATGCTCCACGAAATTCCACCGGCTGTCGAGGACGAGTCCCAGGTACTTCATCGTCGACCCGACACCGATGTGAACTCCTCCTACCGTTAGTTGGGAACTCATTGGCGGCGCGTTCCGAGAGCGGCGACCGTGAAAGCACATCGCCTCGGACTTGTGAAGCGCCACCTCGAGTCCCAACTCCTGGATCCTATCAACGACCATCGCAACCCCGCGTGTCGCTAGAGCGACCGCCGCCTGGTACGAATCTCCCTGCGCTAGAACCAGCGTGTCGTCTGCGTAGCAGACCACGCTGACCCCGTCAGGGAGGTCGCCCCGCAGCACGTAATCGTACCCGATGTTCCACAAGGGTGGCCCTAGTACCGACCCCTGCGGAACACCGCACGACATCTCCCGACGTTTCCAGTCTCCCTGGTGACCGGGGTAGACAATATACCTGTCCGACAGGTAGGCCTCGACTACTCGACAGAGGTATTCGGGCACCCGGTGGTACCGGAGTGCCCTCCGGATCGTACTCCAGGGCAGGGAATTGAAAGCGTTGGCAATGTCCAAGGACACTGCCACGACACACCTACCCTGGGACACCGCATCCCCCGTCGTGAGGGCTCGCACGCGCATGATGGCGTCCACCGTCGAGCGCATCCTGCGAAAGCCGAACTGTCCGTCCGAAAGGTCCGGCCCCACCCGTGAAAGGCGCGCGACGAGACGGCTCGCAATCACTCTTTCAAAGAGCTTGCCCACCTCGTCGAGCAGCACAATGGGCCGGTACGCGGACGGAGAGTCCGCAGGGCGCCCTGGCTTTGCGATGAGGACCAGTTTCCCTGTCTTCCAGCGAAGTGGGAACTGGCCTCTCTCCAAACATGCGCTGAAGAGCCCTCTTAGTCGAGGCCCGAGAGCCTCCATGGCCAGGACCCAGGCTTTCCCAGGCAAGCCATCGGGTCCTGGGGCGGCGTTCTTGGCACTCAGCCTTTGCACCGCCACTCTCATCTCTACCTCGGTCACCTCTGGAGCATTGTCGTCGTCGTCGCTATTGCGGTCCGCGTCAGACACCGCTGGCGGAGGCGGAGCCATGGGCGGGGGGGAGTGTTCCCCTCGCGCAGGGAACAGAGCGCTTACCACACCCTCCACGAGTTGGGGCCGGAGACTCTGAGTCAACGGGGGGGCCCAGGGGCGCAGTTTCTCCCGTACCAATTTGTACGGGCGCCCCCACGGGTCCGCGTTCAGAGACCCCAGCCACACGTTGCGGGCCTCGAGTTTGGCCCGCTTAATCTCCGCTCGGAGGGTGTGTTTTGCCTCTCTGTAACCCTCGTACAGCTCCGCCTCTCTGGCCTCCGCATCCGGCGGGCGGATGCGGCGCCTGCAGTATCTGGCGTACCGGCGTCGCGCGTGATTGCACGTGTTGCGCAGTGCAGCGATCTCCGGCGACCACCAGTACACCTGGCGCTTAGCACGTCCTGGACGGACTCGGGGCATTGCCGCATCGCAAATTTGCGACATGGCCTCCCGGAACCACTCCGCCTCGACGTCGATGTCGACAGGCCTGTCCGGTGCTTGCACCCAGGCCTGTACCGTCGCGGCTTCCAGGAGGAGCTCCCGGTCCATCTGCTTAAGCGCCCACCGCGGACCGCAAGGGCTCTGTCGGACCGGCGCGGCCGAGGTTTCGGCGGAGACGTCCAACCGGATGTACCGGTGGTCGGAGTACGTCTCCACCTCCTCCATAACGCGCCAGTCGACGACACGTGGCGACAGAGCGGGGCTGGCGAACGAAAGGTCCACCACTGATTCACCCCGCCTCCGCACCAACGTGGGGACAGAACCCCGGTTCAGGACGACCAGGCCCAGCTCCAAGGCCCAGTCCTCCACCATCCGACCCCGTGTGTTCGTGCGCCGGGAACCCCAAGCCGTGTTCCAGGCGTTGAAGTCCCCGCAAACGACCACGGGGAGGGTACCAAACCCAGCGACGACGGCACTTAGCTCTATAAGGGAGACATGGAGTTCGTCGGGAGTTCTGGTCGGGGACAGGTAGACGCCTACCACTGCAATGTCCCCGACCCGTGCTGCCACGCAACCCCGTCCCCTCGCAACAGCCTCGAGGGGCGGGGTACCGGCGGCGGCCGACGAAATTAGCGTCACCGAGCCGTCTAGGTCCTGAACCCAGCGGGGATGGACGTAGTACGGCTCGGAGACGACGGCGACATTGATCGACCACTGCGCCATGCTCTGGAGCAACAGATCCTGAGCGGGGGCGCAGTGGTTGATGTTCGCCTGGAGGAGACGTAATGGTGTCGTTATTGACATTCCATTACAGTCTCCTCCTGAGCCCCCTGTGAGGGCACTGTCACGGCGGGAGCGGCGGCGACAGCGGCAGCAGCCAAGGTGGTGGCTGCGGCGGTGAGGACGTCAGGGTGGATGGGCCTGATCTTGCCCTTGGCCTTGGCGGGGGGATCGCAGGACCTGCCCCCAGCCCGGTGGTCGGCCGGCTTGCCTGCAGCCGCACATGCGTAGCAGTGCGGCTTTGCACGGCATTCAACTGCCTTGTGCCCGGGTTGTCCGCACTGGTGGCAGCGGTCACTGCGGTCCTCTGCGGCGCAATAGGCCCCCACGTGGTGCCCCACGTGACAGCGGTAGCACCGCAGAGGTTTGGGTTCCAGCATCTTGACTTGGGCTGAAACCCAACCCACCAATAGCCTTCGGCCCTCGGTCGTGATGGCCTTGGCCGCCGACACGGGGCAGCTCACTGTAACGGCTCGCATGCCCGTGCTGTCAGCGCGGATGGTGCCCGCCCGGACCTGATCGGTCGTGCACCCTCCCGCTCTGACGATGGCGGCCACCACTTCCTCCACCCTAACGGAGTCGTCCAGACCCATAATGCGCATGTCGATGCACTTGGTGGGTCTGGACACTCGGGCTTCCTCGACATCTAAGGACGCCCTAATCCTTTCGGCCAGGGCGTCAGCGAGCTCTCCGCTGTCTGCCCCAGGGACCTTCAACATTCGGGCCCCGGTCGCGGTACGCCTCATTCGGAAGCCCCCGGAGGCACCGAACTCGTCGAGGTGGCCCACCACCGCCTGTTTCGCCTTCGCCATGACTACATCGTAGTTCACGCCCTTCTTTTCCGCAGCTGGCTGTAGTGTGATCACTACAGCTGCGGAAGTCGGGGCGCGAAGACGAGCAGCCATGGCCCGCTTCTTGCGCTCCTGTCGCCGCCTGCGCTTTTTGGCCGCCCTTGCCGCCTTGTTCGCCTTCTTCTTGGCGCCGACGACCGTCCACTCGGCGCCAGCCGAGGGGTCTTCGGGCGGAGAAGGCGGCAGGCGCGACCTAGTCGCCGCCGCGGCGGGAGGACCCGCCGGTTTGGTGGCAGCCGCCACCCTGCTCTTTGAGGGAGGGGCAGGCTTCCCCAGTCGCTGCTGTTGCTTGGCCGCCGGGACCGACCCCGCAGGCCCCGACGCCGCAGCCACGCGACCTGCTTGCCCCGAGGGGCCAGCCCTGGGTTTTGCAGCCGTCGTGGCCGCGGCGACGGTGGCATACGACGCCGTCCTCTTCTGGCCGGAAGCCGCGAGAGGGGGTCGCAGGACGATGCCCTCCAGGACGGAAAGCTGGCGCTGGATGTGCCCCTGAAACTGCTGCTGCTGCTGCTGTTGCTGCTCCCTAAAGGCAGCCAGCTCCTGCCGCAGCAGAGACACCACCTCCTCACTATCCGCCTGGGGCGAGGGCCGGGATCGGCCCTGCTCCTCCCTGCTCCTCCCTTCGGGACGAGAGGCCTGGAGAGTGGCCACGGCTGCCTCGAGTCGGCCAAACCTCCCGCTAAGGGTGCGCTCGTAGGGCTCGAAGACGAGCCCCAGCGCCTCCTCAATCGCAGTGTTGGCCAGCTCGATGGAGCGTTTTTTGGCCACTCTCTCCCTCTTATTAGCCACACTCGTGATGGCGGCTGCCACGACCGCTCTGAACTTGGCCATCGCCTCCTCCATTCCTTCTGGCAAGTCCTCAGGAATCTTCGGCACCAAGGCGCTGGCCTGGCGTCCCTCACTGGCGGTCTCAGTGGGGAGCCCTCTCCCTCTGCCCGACTTTCGGGCCGCACCCCGCCCCGACGACGAGATTTTCCGGGCAGGTCCCGTCTCGTCGTCGGACGCGGAGCGCATAGCGCGCATGAACGCCCTCCTTCCGTTGGATGTGGATTCTTCCACCTCCATCGAAAGGAGGGGCCCCCGCACCTCCTCCTTCCCGTCTGAGTTGAGTGAAGACGCGGCATCTGAGTCCGACGCCGCGTCTTCACTCACCCCTCTGAGGCCGAACCTACGCCCAGCCTCCACCGGCGTCGCGGACGTACTGGGAACTGGTCCCAGGGACTCCGCGCTGCCGAATCGTGAGCCACCCTGGCTCTGTGCGTCCACGGAGGACGGAACAGGGTCCGAAGACCCGAGGCGATGATTGCCCCCCCCAGAATACGAGGGGCGGCCCGAGCTCTGCTCGGGGAGGGATTCTCCTGCACGCAGGTACCCTCCTGGGGTAGTTAATTTTTTATCATTCGCGCTCATGGTGGTGCTGGACACAGCTTTGCCTTTTTGTTTTAAATGGGGTGGGGTCCCCATTGCACGTTCGCCATCCAGGTCATGTCTGCTGAGCAGACACGTACCGGAGGCGAACCCTATCTCCCCGACATCGCTATCCAGAAGGCGCCAACAGCTGTTGTGCCAGCGCTTCTGGACAGCGCACCCTCCGGGCGGTCCGACTGGACTCCGCCGTATGTTCCACTTGGTCTGGTCTCTCGCTTGAGGCCTTCCGGCATGAGTAGCTCTACCGGCATAGCCCTCAAGGTCACTGAGACACGCAAGCCCCAGTAGGCTTCAACCCGGCTGGGCCCCTGCTGTTGCTGACAACTCCTTGAGGCGCGCGGGAACAGTGCGCGCCGTCGACGACTTGGGCTTGGTCCGGACGGTTACCGGACGGCCGGACAGCGAGCTACCCATTGCTCAATGTCCGCAAGCCCGCGCCTACGGTGGCTGGAAATCGGGATCGGAATCCCGGCGGCGGCGGCGAGAGCGCCGTTGTCTGATGCGGTCGGCCACCTCCTTGGCGAGCATTACTGCTTCGCCGAAGTCGGCGACCGCCTGCCACTCTTCCTCGCTCCGGACCATGGCCTCGACCAGGGCCCGGCGCGAGAGGTCTCCGCCGCCGATCACCCCCACGAGGGCACGGCGATGCTCCGCCCAAGCAGGGCACACCGCGATTGTGTGCTCCACCGTGTCCTCCGGGCGTTCCGCACAGTGGCGACACCCGGGTGTCACTTCCGCTTTAATTCGGAACAGGAACCTCCCGAACTTGCCATTTCCGGTGAGGACCTGTGTCATGCGGAAGGTAAGGACGCCGTGAGGTCTTTCCAGCCACGCCTCAAAGAGACCAAGCCCAGGTCGTCGACGGCGCGCGCTGTTCCCGCGCGCCTCAAGGAGTTGTCAGCAACAGCAGAGACCCAGCCGGGTCGAAGCCTACTGGGGCCAGGGTTATCCGAAAGGGCGCTCGAGCCCCGGTATGAAGGTTTGAAGGAACGGGATGGGTTTTTTAGTCAGTAAGAGTCTGACACTATCTCCCGCTCCGCCCAAGAGCGGGGGTTGTCATAAGATGATTTTTCCCATCGAAAAAAAAAGGGTTTTTCTAAAATGTCTGAATGGGCCTTTTATTTTTTAACGAGGTTATTGTAATTTTATTATCGGTGTACAATAAAGAGCATATCTGTTCTCCCACAACATTGTTACAATTACCGGCACGGATCTTGAGCGCTCGGCGTCAGAGTGGGGATCGCTTTGCGCATTCCATACTTTAGCGAGCCAATCGTCGTCGTTGTTAGATACACGCAGCAGCGCAGAGAACGAATCACGAGTGATGTCTATGACACGATGGCGCGGCGAGCCAATCACTGACACTCCCCACCCCCGTGTCTCACATCGCACCTCTAAAGAGACCGAATATTGGACTTCTGCGCAATTTGAAGCCAGCGTTCAAGATCCGTGCCGGTAATTGTAACACTCCACATTATAACATTCTATTAATTTTAAGCCTATTATTATTTTTTTCGGCTTTTTTACTGTCTGCAATAAAGAGTATTATCTATCTACGTCCACCCACAGGCTCTATTGATTTCGTTTTTATAATTAAAAGAAAAATATGACTAATTACTTGTTGTATATTTTATTTTACCTTTTTTATTTTTAGGTGAGAAAATCATCTAAATGACATCTCCCGCCCCTGTGCGGAGCGGGAGGAGCGTGTCAGACTTTTACTGACTAAAATCCCACTCCTGTTCATCTTTGCCATCGTTCCAAGGCCTAAGGATCTCTATCGCAACACCCATGGCCCCAGTAGGCTTCGACCCTGCTGGGCCCCTACGGTTGCTGACAACTCCTTGAGGCATTCGATTTTATCTAAGAAATACGACACAAAGCGATAACAAAAATGTTTGCATGTACATTTATGTTTGTGTAGGGTAAAAAAACTACTAGATAACTTATTTAAACAAACAGAAAACATTTTATCTCCGTATCTAACCACCAAAATAACTTGGACTTTTCGACTATTTTATAAACGACTTCAAGGCTTGCTACAAGTAAGAACATTTTCTCTCTTATATTCTTGTACTTAGTAAGAATATCACGACAGCGCACCGCTCTGGGACATTTACGTCCCACTTCCACGGTTTATGTACCTTGAATGTCCCAGTCTTATGTACCTTAAATGTCCCAGTGTTCGTTGAATGCGCTCGTAATTATAAAACCCTTTCAAATTACAAAGATACGGTACGGTTCTGTGTGGTATATGAGAGTAGATGTTTTTTATATTATCTGTATAATTTCTGACGGTATGAAGTTCCATGTAGGTATGATAATTACACGGATGGAGATGCCACGAGCTTCAAGGGTCACAGGGCACCGTAGACACGGGTTTGGTGACGACGAGCAATAAGTAGCTCGACGTCCAGTGAGAACCAAACCGAAAATGACGGCGTGTAGTGTTAACGCACGCCTCAAAGAGAGGTCAGCAAAACTGAAAGGGCTCAGTAGGGCCGAGGCCTGCTAGAACATTTGTAACAGAGATCGTGACTGGGTAACTGAAGGACAGCCACTGCGGGAGAAGTTAGTTGATACCTTCTCACTTAAAGAAAGTATGTCCATGACAATTACTGACAACAGGGCATTATTTTTGCAAACTATCTAATGTATCTATGACTTATTTTTACTATGAGAGAATTTATTTCAGGTGAGTTTAAATTTCTTCCATATTTTTGGTTCCGTTACGTTGCTTGAATTTCAAATCCTATGAAAAATTAAACTTGTTGATATTTCAGATACTTATTATTAGGAAGATTTAAAAGTTAAAATGAAAATCAAAACAACTCGAAATTTTCTAACTTTTAAAACCTTAAAACTCAAAATGATGCACAGATAAAATATCACAACAAATCTAAGAAGTACCATTTGACGTTTCACAATTTTCTATAAAAATAGCTTTGTTTAGGCGTAACTCACACTATACTATTACCCTTTCCGTAAAACCATTTAATTATGGAGCTATTTTTATTTTATCACAACTTAAACAATATTTTAATTGTATATGTTGTGACAAAATAAAAATTTGAGCACTATGCGTAGAACTGTCAAACAGTACTTCTTAGATTTGCCGTGCGATAGTTTCTCATAAAAATCTGCTATTAAGGGTGAGTTGAACCATTTAACTATAACGATAACAAAGCCGTTAACAGTTGTCAAATCGTCGAATTGACCAATAGGCGGCCGTTTCACGGCTGGTTATGGTTTGGTTATCGTTATAGTTAAATGGTGCAACTCACCCTTACAATTTCAACGCAGTAATACCAACCGAGTAGAAAAAAATGTCACCCTCAACAAACATAAGCATAATATAGTATTTTCGCAGTTCATAAGAAACGGAATGAAAGCCCTCTTCGGATTTCACGTCGCTAAGCTAGCGACAAAAAAGGTTATAAGGCCGTGAAAAATACACATAATATTTTTTGATTACCCTACCTATGCGCGTGACGTTTGCGCGCATGTACACCCGCCATTAGTCTTGATTCCCCCGGATTTGTCCTCATTTCGGTGTCTTTGTTTGCATTTGTGAACAAGACGAATGCCTGAGACGAGCGTTGGCGACATTTTATATTTGTTTTATTTAACACTTTATTTACACGGTCCTGGGTTTTCTTTGCGAATTGTGAGCTCTTGGAGTTTTGGGATTATACTTTCGTTGCCTTTCTTTGTTTGCGTTGTTTCTGTACAGATACTCTATTAAGGCGGTATTTTGGATGTGTGTAGATCCAAATGCAAATGGTAACTGTGAGCGTGACACCGAGGCACCAAGGTTACACACACAGAAAAAGTATATAAGTAATATGTGAATTTTACACACGCATATACAAAACTTTCGTGAGATAGAACGACTATATCATGGAGTTTCTTACTAGTTCTTCTCCATAGGAAACGACCAATTTGGAACCGCGCACTAGCTTCTTACGTTTTATAAGTACCCATGTAGGCCCATGTGAATTAAAAACATTTGTTTTTTTTTTTTATTTTAGGTTATAACTATATTAATTTATATTATTTATTATTTAAATGGGCTAGTGTCTAGAATAATATCAGCCGCACGCATAGATTTAAAGGAAAGCGTCGCTTGCTAAAATCAGACTGTGGATGGTTGACCATCCTAACACAGAGATTCTTTGGCACCTCGGAATAGCGTGCTTTCCGAAGTGCCGTTGCTGGCTGCTCAACCGCAGGTTCTGGCTTTTTAGATCTTTGACAGTCGTTTTAAATAGTTAGATGGCAAAAAAATGTGACACTGGGCTTGTTAAGGTGTATTGTGTTTACTTAGTAGAGACTGGTCTCCTAAATGGAGGCTTTGGTCCCAGTAGTGAGAAAATTATAAGGCCGATTATGCTACGCTATGCACATTACCGTGGTACGTTAACGTACAACAGTACCTGAGGATTTCATCCATACTCACTCCCAGTAGTCCCAGTCTTTACTCACTCGGTCCGTATATAATTATGTAGATATTGTATATGGCCCGAGTGAGTACATATGTATAGCTTTTAGTGCATTAAGCCACTAGTCTAATGTATGAACCAATATAAACCGCGGCCGATGAATATTGTTTCACCGTAATACAGTTTATACACAAAATAAATATTTACAGAAGCCAATCTACATAGAAAGCGCGCTCGAGCAACGCACACATAGACACCGCTTACGGACACGGTATCTCGGAGCGCCTCGGCCCGCTCGTCGAATAGTTCCGGCTCAGACGCTCATTAGTGTGTGTCCAACGAGCGTAGGTATAAAAAGTGAAGTACATACATGAGATTGTCTTCTGTTCCTATTTATTTTGTGGTACGGGGAACAGGGTGAATCAGTTCTGTGTAAGCTAACAATTAGACTTAGCTAGTGAAACTGTTTGTGATTTTAAATGATTTTGTTGAGTGTGTTGTTGGCTGTAAGTACGCAAACAAATGTCTTTTTCTTTTAGCTCGAAGGTACAAAAGTACTGATGGTAAAAAAGTAATTGTACGATTTGTATTTACATATTTTTATTCAGTCACACAAATCATAGTAGATATGTAATTACAATCACTAAAGTTATGTATGTCCAGAGTTCAAAAGAGATGTGTAATCTCCGTTGGTTTTATACAATTTCAAAATTACATGAAACTACCTGTGAAAATTGTTCTTGTTGCAGTAACATACTGATACATACAAAGAGACTCCATTGCACTGGGACAGCATTTTAATGTCAAAAGGACCTTCCTATTGCTTCATAGCTAAGAAAACTTTTATTTTTTTTTCAACATTCTTCTTTCTACTACATTTTTTTTATTGATAACTAGTGCTTGACAGCGATCCCACCTGATGGTAAACAGTGATGTAATTTCTGATGGCGAGGCACACTAGTTCATTAAGAGCCTATTCACTCTAGACTAGAAGACACCTAAATTATAATCGGACGGGAAGACCGCAGCAGGCAAATTGTTCCCGTCCTTCGACGTACGCGGTATAAAAGACTAGGCAAAACGCTTACCGGACCGTAGAGTTTCAAAAACGTATGGGTGGATACTCGTCGTATACGTCCTTATGACAAATATTTTATGAAAGCTTTATCTTTTATATTTCCGGAAAGAAATATGTCTCTTGGCGACCCTATAGCACGTTCGTACCCTACATAGGTATATGGATAGCTCCCAGCCATCCTATCTACGATTTTTCCTTGTCGTGTCGCGTAATAAGCGTAGACTTTTCCGCGACTCTCATTAGCCCGGAGATCGATCTGAGCGTAATCCTGCAAAGGTTTATGAGAATTTTTCGTTGGAAGGTTTTTTTTCGTAGCAGAGATTTTGTAGTGAATGTTTAGGTTTTTATTTTGATAATGGTTCACTCAATGACTAACCTGTGTCATTTTATCATTACTATGATGTTTTAAAATGATGATTTTCTATAATTAGTAATCAATCACTTCAATTAAAATTAAATTTATCACTTCAATTAATATTAATTAGTAATCAATCAAATCAATTTGACTGGTCTGTTGGTCTAGTGGTTAGTGACCCTTATTGCTATGCCAGAGGTCGTGGGTTCGATTCCCACCAGCATAATCATTTGTTCTGTGTCTGGGTGTAATTTATCTATAATATGTATGTATTTAGAAATATATAAGTACCTATGTTTATCAGTTGTCTAGTACCCATAACACAAGCTCTGCTTAGCTTGGGACTAGACGGCGTTGTGTGATAGTTGTGGAAATATTATTATTATATTCTCATTTATTCATAAATATTACATTAAAAAATATTACATATAAATCAATACGTTCATTTGCGTAATACAGATGAGAACAAAAAGTACATGGACTTAATAGTAATAATATAATTATGATGATAATTTTGGTACGAGAGAGAGATGGAGCTATATAGACGAATAGTACTGTCCCTTACTCACACTGGAACTTTCTAGCTTATAGATGGCGAGCATTAGGTAACTCGTCGGTCTCATAGTATTCCACGCGTACAATTGCCGTCACGGATCTTGAGCGCCGGCTTCAAGTTGCGCAGAAGTCAAATATTCGATCTCTTCAGTGGTGCGAATTGAGACGCGGGGGCGGGGATTATCAGTGATTGGCTCGCCGCGCCATCGCGTCATATACGTCACTCCTGATTCGTTCCCTGTGTTGCTGAATGTATTTAACAACGAAGACGATTGGCTCGCCAATGTATGGAATGCGCAAAGCGATCCCCACTCTGACGCTAAATGCTCAAGATCCGTTTTGACAATTGTAACTCAAAGAGATTTCATTGAAACCGTAGAGGGCCCAGCAGAACCGATGCCTACTAAGGCTATGGGTGGACTTCTAAAAAGGTAACTCGTGGTCCAAGAACAAACAAAGTCTGTTCCTTCATGTGTCCGGCCGTTTCCTTCGCTAGAATTACTGCTTCGCAGAAGTCAACCGCCTGCCATTCCTCCTCGTTCCGGATCATGGCCTGAATCAGGTTCCGGCACGAGATTTCATCAGAAGGGCTACCCTGGAGCTTTTTCCTTAACAAGAGGTTTTGTTTCAGTTCAAGAGAATTAGAGTTTGTTTGATGTTTTGAATGACTGCGTAGCGTAGTGATAAGCCGCGTTCACACTTTGTCGTGACGACAGATAAATCGTGTCGCTTTAAGGGGCTGGCGACAGATGAATTTCCATACAAACGTTATACCACGCTCATTTGCAGTTGGAGCATCTTCCAACATATTATGATGATATTCGGTTATAGACAATATTTATCTAGGTTCCTACGTCGAGAATATTAGAAATATGTGTGTTATACCTGTGTTATTTTTAACACAGGAAAAGCCAAATAGCGTGTTTTGCCATTTACGCTTTAAAAAAGTGCGAAATGCAATTCGTTTAAACTTCTTTTTGTTTTTTTTTTGTTTTTTAAAGAAAGCCGTAGGAACGTAAATATTGTCTATAACCGAATATCATCATAATATATTGGAAATATGAGCGTGTTATTACTTTTGTATGGAAATTCATCCGTCGCCGGCCCCTTAAGTGTCGTGGCTTATATATTTAAGTGGAGGTGTTCACTTATAGGGCGATACGATTATCTTGACTCGACATATAGGATCGACAGCAGGAACGGCTAGCACAACAGTCGTAAAACCATAAAGATCTACCAAACCTGAACTCTGACGGTAAATCATAAGTCTTTGCTGTGACAATCTGTCATAATGGGAACAGTTAAAGACGATAGTCGTTCGACGATAAATTAACCGTTACGACAGAATGGGAACGCGACCTTAGGGTTTCGTATTGATGATGCTTATGACAAGTGCTATTGGGTTATTGATTAAAACTTTTTAACGAGTTTCAGTAGAATTTGACTGGCCTGTTGGTTAAGTAGTTAGTGGCCCTGACTGCTATGCCGGAGGTCGCGGGTTCGATTTCCAGGACAAATATTTTTGTGATGAGCATGTTCATTTGTTCGGTGTCTGGGTGTAGTTTATCTATAATATTATAATAATAACCATTTTTTTTTAAATATATGTATCTAAAAATATATAAGTATGTTTATCAATTGTCTAGTACTCATATCACAATCTCTGCTTAGCTTCAGCAGGGGCCCAGCCGGGTCGAAGCCGACTGGGGCCAGGGTTATCCGAAAGGGGAGCTCGGCCCCGGTATAAAAGGCAAGAAGGAACGAGGTGGGTATTTTAGTTAGAGTCTAACACTATCTCCCGCTCCGCCCAAGGGCGGGGGATGTCATTTGGATGATTTTTATCGACAAAAAAAGGCTCTGCTTAGCTTGGGACTAGATGGCGTTGTGTGCTAGTTGTGGAATATTATTATTATTTAGGAAGACTGAATAAACTTTTCACTGTACCTTAAAATTTTAGTTTGAAATAACTGTTATTGTGGTTTCTAAAGAATTTTTCTATTCTTTAGAAACTACAATAACAGTTATTTGATACATCGTACGTGCATCATTAAAATCGATTTCCATTGAGACGATACGTGACCGGAAAATATCACTGAAGCAAATGGTTTTAGATGCTGAGTGAAGTAAGAACATTTTTATAAAACAGCATCACGTATCGAGAAAAATAAAAGTGGAATTATATATGTAGCTAACAAATTAATTATAAAGGTACTTGTACATAAATCTGTAGAAGTTTTTAATTGTGCGCGCATTAGGTACAAAATACGAAATCGATGTAGATAAGTTTTATACATTAAAAATTTTTTGTTTGTAACTTGATATATTAGGCTTTGTTTTATCGGTTCGGTAATCGGTTGACTATATCGAATGATATACTGCATTCATTAACAGTTAGGCGGTACAAAGTCCCGTCAGCTAGTAAGCAAAAACTGGAGCAATCATTTTGGAGGTTCTATTTATCACTAGCTTTTGCCCGCGGCTTCGCGCCCGCTCTACCCTACTCCACCCTACTATACCCTACACTACCCTAATTTTCATTCTTTTTTTCATAAGAACCTTCTCATTATAATAATAAACACAACAAAATCGGTTCAGCTGTTTTCGAGATTTGCACTTAGCAACACATTAAGCGATTCATTTTTTTAATAAGAGAGACGTAAACAGACGTGATCAAGAGTTTTTTGACAACTGGAGCCATGGGTTAGCTTCGAAAGGGAAACCTGGGGTCAATAAGGACAAATATTTTAGTCAATAAAAGTCTGACACACCCTTTCGCTTTATCTTTGAGCGGGTGAAATTAATTACTGATGGATATCCTCCTAAAAAAAACTTTAGAATGAGATTCTTAGCAATATGCCAGAGTTTTTTTTTTTTAATATAAAAAAAATGAGGTTTTGCCACGACTTTATTCACGTAAATGTCAGAAGCCGAAGTTAATACTCGTACCAGATAAAAAGTAGCCTATGTCCTTTCTTTTACAATATTGAAGTTACCTTGAGCATGTTACTTATGAATAAACTAAAATGTAATAAAATGTGTGCTTGGCACACATTTTATTACATTTCAAAGCACAGGTCTAAAAGACCATCAAAAATCAATCAATCCATCAATTCATCATATTTTAGTTCATCAGATTTTCATACAAAAATATTCAAATTAAATGTTCTAAATATTACGAAGTCTATTTGAAGCAAGCGATAGTACAATAGCGGAGGGGAGCGGGGATCGGGCGGCGGAGGTGCTTGATGCGCTTGCGTCGCGTCGTATAGACGTAGGTATACATAGCAAAATACTTGTTGAGTTGAAATGTGTTAGATAAAACAATTAAATTTTGAAATAATCCTGTATAATCAATTAGTACTTTGGTATTAGGGCTTATAATTATTATATTTGACATAATTGTATTTTGAATTTTATTTTATTTTTGATATATTTTTTTTTCTTTTTTGTGTGTGTGTTTTTTTACTTTTTCACGCCCGAACGGCTGGATGGATTTCGATGAATCGGATCATAGGATACTTTTTATCCTAAAAGTTTGTTCCCGTGGGATAATTGTTTACTATCCCGCGGGCGAAACCGCTGGCATCAGCCAGTCCCATCATAAGGCTGCTTTTCCACCAAAGATGTGCTATGCAGCTAAGCTGCGAGGATATAATAGCTAAGCTGTGAAATTACGTGGCCGTTTCTACTGATACTAAGCTATGTGGCGGTGTGAGTAAGATGTGCTATGAAGATGCTTCGCCGCAAAGTAGCTGCGCAAGGAAGAGGCGCAACTCGAGCCATGTGATATATCGATAGCACGCATCCATAGCACACATTCATAGCACGCATCCTTTCATATAAAAACATATCTTATGCCCCTCGTCCACGGCGACATTTTGTAGCGATGCTGTAGCGCGTTCGCATCGATACAGTCGCGATGCTGTAGCGCGTTAGTCGCGTTGGCATTTTTTCTATAGCGCTTGCAAATGAGACTAATGCGCGTTAACAGTGATGCTGTCATCGCTACAAAAAATCGTCGTGGGCAAGGGACATTAGCTGAATCCGTTTCCACCAGTGCTAAGCTAGGTGCACCAATAAATATGATTGGTCGATAATAAATGCATCCACAGCAACGCTCGCACAACGCACATCTCTTGTAGAAAAGAACCCTTATTTCCAGAACATGTACTCAAACACGTGTCCCTCAAAAGCATGTGCATCAGAACTCCGGGCACCCTTTCAGCTCGTAATTACAAGTTGACTTCGTTATAGTTTTGATGCACAAGACATTAACAAGTTTAAATGCTTGTCGCGACAAGTCTGTGAAACTTGTATCTGAAGTAATGATAGTTGTGGGGGAGATAGCTATTACTGGTGGCACTGATGGAAATGGTATTAAAGCTGCGGGATACATTCTGAACTTAGTTTTGAAAGCTGCGGTCGGTTCTCAGGTTGTTTGAATGCAGATTGCGGGGTAAAAGGGGTTGGATGCATAGCATAATAAAATCAACCTTTTAGTGATCCCACTGCTGAGACTCATCCCTCCTCTCTAGGAGAGGGAATGGGACGTAATTCATACGCGGGCCTAGTGTGGGTTGGTGGATGTCACATATCTTTGAATTTCTGGTTCTAGGACATGCTGATTTCTTCACGATATTTTCCTTCACCGTTTTTGAGAGCAGTGGTGATGAAATAAATTACACAAAGTAATGCGCCTGAAGCTAGGTGGAATTTCATCACTGCTGGGGCCTTTGGATATGTCCAATTTTTTTAGTTGATTGACTATTTTATCTTTTGGTATTTGGATTAAAGAAAAATTGTCGGAGTTATTAATCAGTTTTTCAAAGAAAGCAGAATTTTGAACCACATTACTTGGATTTTTATCTGGACTAAACACTGAAGAAAAGTAGTTTCCTTATACATATTGCACATATCGTTACCATTATAAGTTTTGGTAACACCATTTGACATTGAGGCCGGGTAAGAATTTGCACCGCCTCGTTTAGACTTTATGAAAGACCAAAAACACTTAGGATTTGTTACAATTTTCTGTTCTAAGTTTTAATATATATTTTAATAAGAATTGTAACATTCCTTTGCCAATCTGTCGCAGCTCTTGCTACACCAACGAAAGGATATTTTATCCATCGGATTTTTGTATTTAAATCTTCGTCTCAGATTTCTTTTTTCACGCAACAATCTTTCCAGCTTTTTTGTATACCATGGTGGTCGTGTATTACATTTAACTAAGGTCGATGGTACAAAGCGCTCTATGATCTGATGGAGTACTGTATAGAAACGTTCTAACATTATAGTGGGGTCGTCGGTGTCAGAGAGTAATGCATGCCAGTCGGTATTTCCAAGTTCTGATTTAATGTCCGAGTAGTTAGCTTTTTTAAAGTTTAATCTGATATTGGGTCCCGACTTTATACTTTATAATAATATGAACTGGTCTACACTGTTCTTACATAATATCTATTAATATTGTAACATCAACCACTTTTTTTAAAAGAGTAACCATGGATTTTCTTGCCGGTTCTTCTCCATAGGAAACGACCAATTTGGAACCGTGCACTAGCTTCTGACGTTTTATAAGTGCCCATGGAGGCCTATGTGAAATAAAATATGTTGAATTTTGAATTTTTCAATTTTACCACTGCACAGACTGGCTCATCTGTAAGGCAACCTGGGCGTCCATGAGGATTTCGAACTCGTGCCGAAAAAAAAAAGTTCTATCTTTACCTTGTTAACCTATGAAACTCATTAGGGTGTTGAAACGTCTTTTAATTTAAAGTAGACATAATTCTGCATAACGGTCAAATAGTGCCATCGTGTCAAATCCCCAAAAATATGGAAATCAACCCTCATCATAAAACGCTTGTAATAAAAACTCCATACATAATTGTAGGTAAGCAAGCGGGTTGTTAACCCGGGCTGTCAGCACTGTCACGTCGACTGATGGCGTGCGAGCGCTGGCCAAACCTGTCAGTTCCGTGCTTCGCTGTACCTACTTCGTTACTCTGTACACACCGAATTGAGGAAGATGGTCCAAGTGACAAGATGGTGCGGGAACTGTGCTTAGAAATAGTAAATAATATAACAGCTTAGGAATAGGTTTCGTATTTTCTCGTATGACATCTGCACTATATTATTTGTTTTTTTTTTTCTTTTGTTGGAGATAATCTCTGTAAATACTGGTCTGCCTCCCTAGCCGAGTTACAACTGTTTCTATTTTATTCTGTTGTGTCGAACGCCTCGTATTGGCCACGCCAGTAAGAGGCTATCAGGAAACACAGACTCCAGCAGGGAATTCCACTCCTTAGCTGTACGCATAATGAATGCGTACCCAAAACGCTTTGTACGTATGGCTGGGAGGTCTACAATGTGCTGTTGGTACAAAAACCGACTTTGTTGACTTTATATAAGAGAAAAAAAAAACCGTTGATTTCTCATGCCTTGTTCCATACAAATATACTATGTCACCTGAGAGGTTTTCGTACTGTGTAGTAGGGTCAAATATCGCTCGCCACTCGGCACGTTCGTTCATGGAATTCTTATCCTTATTTCATTTTCAAGTATTTATATTTCCTTTTATAGCAAATAATAAAAAGCACGTTTGAAGCCACGGTAGCCAGTGTGAGTTAGTAGCTGATTAGTTTTATTTCAGACTAGAGACGTGAACATGTGGTATACTAGATTCTATGTGAGAATAAAGTAAAGTATTACACCAAAATAGTAACAATTTTGCAGAAACATTGATCCATTCGTACCTACAATGGCAATCTTATTGCTGACAGCGATAACTACTTTCAAAATTCACATAGATTCACATAGATTTCACATAGGTTTGCCTAGCCACTTATAAAACGTCAGAAGCTAATGCACGGTTCCTAATTGGTCGTTTCCTATGGAGAAGCGCCGGTAAGAAACTCCTTATTTACTCCTTTAAAAAAATGGTTGGTCTTACTTTAACTACTACACAACTTTAGAATACAAATTAAAAAAAAAGACATGTGGCACTCGGGGACTGCCGCGGTAAAGCTATTGCATACTTAGTATTTTTATCAACTTATGCAATTATAATTATTTATTTATTTTATTTATGCAGTATTTTTTTCCTTTGTTTTTTTTCTTTGATATTAATTGAAGTTACACTTTTACACATTGAATTGAATTTTGATTAATTGTTCACTCATTTGTTTTCTTATCGTTCACCACGCTCAAAAAACAAATGAGTGGGGGGTGTTATGTTATTTTCGTTACGGAATTTCTGGATTCGGTCTCCACGCTCAAGGCCCGCGATAGAAGCTATGTAATAGCTTAAAAAAACGGGTGTACTGCTGGCAAATATTAAATCCATTTTCTCTGCGAGATATTGATTGATTTACATATGCAATGTTCACTTTGTAGAATATGTAACCACTTTGTAGAATACAAATTAAAAAAAAAGACGTGTGGCACTCGGGGACTGCCGCGGTAAAGCTATTGCATACTTAGCATTTTTATCAACTTATGCAATTATAATTATTTATTTATTTTATTTATGCAGTATTTTTTTCCTTTGTTTTTTTTCTTTGATATTAATTGAAGTTACACTTTTACACATTGAATTGAATTTTGATTAATTGTTCACTCATTTGTTTTCTTATCGTTCACCACGCTCAAAAAACAAATGAGTGGGGGGTGTTATGTTATTTTCGTTACGGAATTTCTGGATTCGGTCTCCACGCTCAAGGCCCGCGATAGAAGCTATGCAATAGCTTAAAAAAAAACGGGTGTACTGCTGGCAAATATTAATTAAACAAAAATTTTACACTTAAATATACGATACATAGATGAAATATATAGGTATATATAATACATAAGCTTAGAAGACTAAACCTGAGTATATAGTTTTAATTTCAACTCGATACCTCTCCACGTTCCCGAGATAAAAGGTCAAATGAAAAAAACAAAGTGATCCTATAGAGTTTCGTTTATTTCTATTGAGATACGGAACCTTAAAAATGCGAGAACTGTGTTAAATCGGGATTAATACGTAAGAAACTAAGACCATTTTCCCGGAAAATGTACCCACCATAACACTAAGAAGTCGCTATCTTCAGCATTTGGCACACCGAGCCCATGGCAGTTGAAGTGCTCAGTGAATCACCCTTAATCTTTGATCAAACCTAGTAACCTTTTAGCCTCCAGTATTATCCTTTAAAGAAGAAATTCTAAATATAGTAACATTGAATGTAAACTTTAGAAAGCTGTCAGCAAAAACTGAAATATATTTTGCTGAAACCATTATCTTTTTGGTGGAAAACCATCCATTGTCTAAATTGTGAAAGATATATATCGTCGTGGCTATTAAGGTAGAACTACACTGCACACACTTTTGCCTCGTACGTCGATCTAGGCGCGTTGATCTCCTTACATTTTATATGGAAACTTGACTTGTAGATGTCACGCGACTTCGTTCTACCTACAAATTAGGCGTGTTACACGTGTGAGTCGGTTTAAATTAGTTCTAACTTTATAATTATATACATCCACTTAACCCTTCTAAGAATTCGGTGTCCGTAGGCATGGTCTACGGACCATGCCTACGGACCAACTAGAAAGAAGAAAGAAAGAAAAGTATTTATTTTAGCGCAAAAAACATTGTAGACAATAAAAACACATAATTTTTTACAGGATGCATTTTGGAGAGTGTGCGCAGGAATTGCATGACTTGATTCCGCCATCGCAATTCTACCATCGGACAACCCGACGTACGGCGAATATTCACCCTTACGTTGTTGAAACCTCTACGGTCCGGACTAAGCGTTTCGCCTCGTCGTTTATACCGCGTACGTCGAAGGACTGGAACAGTCTGCCTGCTGCGGTCTTCCCGTCCGATTATAATTTGGGTGTCTTCAAGGCTAGAGTGAATAGGCTCTTAATAAACTAGTGCGCCTCACCATCAAAGGTTGCATCGCTACTTACCATCAGGTGGGATCGCAGTCAAGCACTAGTTTATCTGAATTAAAAAAAAAAAAAAAAAACATAACGAAAAATAAATAAATTAAAAGTAACATTGTCTGTCACACGTTTGCTCCAAAAAAGGTCCAGTTCAGCGAAATGCCAGACAACTACGAGGTAGTTGTCTGACGCTGGTTTCAACTCGCAGCACGATCATTTTGTTCAGTCTGGATATAATTTATCTCATAATATTATTATGTGTATATATTTAGAAATATATAAGTATGTTTACCAGTTGTCTAGTACTCATGGCACAAGCTCTGCTGAGTTTAGGACTAGATGGCGTTGTGTAAAAGTTGTGGCTCTTATACGAATATCAATGTGAAATATCATGAACAACTTTTTTATTTATTCAAGAGAGTTTTGTCATTTGCAGATCAGATATATTTGCTAAAATCCATGCAAATATTTCGAGGGTTCTCTCATGACAGCGGGTTGCGATTCAATACGTACAACTAGAGTGGTCGCTCAATACTCGATACTGCCGCATTTTGTATTTCGTTCTATGAAAATATTGAATACCGCAACAGCAAATATACTTCACTATTTACTTCTTAGATAAGGTAGAGAAAACCTACCATTTTTTTTTTTTTTAATTCCCCTTTAAATCCGTACAGTTATAATCTACTGTTATACTTGCAATCAAGCATGCAATCACTATGAAAACTTTCTTTAAGACTTAGTCATTATCCTTCTTACAAAATTACATATTAAAAAAAAGTCCCCGATTGTGTCTGTCAGTCAGTTCGTGATAAATTCAAAAAGAAACTGAGCATGGTATAGGCGTATGAAACATGTATATAATAGAACAAACTTTTTACACTAACTACACTACTATGGGTACCTACAACAGTGGGTCGACACTGCCTTAGACCAGAATTTGAATAGTGACAATGTGCGCAAAAAGCTACTTTATTTCTTATGAAATAAGGTTTAAATTTAAATGAGTACATATTTCAAGAAATGTATCCAAATCATTGCCAACCGACAGATACTAAATTTTTTACTATTCATTTGGTACAACTGCAACGGAGTAAAAAGCCAATCTGTGGTAAAAATGGCTGACTAACATCTCATCGAGAATTTGAATTATCTATCGTTTCTGCGAGCAAAATAAAGATCAAAACCACATAAAATTCTGCATTCAAGTGCAAAAGTGATATTGTCGCATATTGAACTGTGTTTTAGCGCCCGTGTTATCTCTAGGTAGTGATATATTAGCGAATTGAAAACGAAATCATTTTCTATAACGTACATATTGATCAAGTTTTTGTTAAAACTAATTTCAAATCACTAGGAACATGGAAAATTGTCGCTACAGGAAGTGTGTTATTTGTGCCGTTCGTAAATTGCCCATATCTAGCATACTTCTAGGAAGTATTTCTTTACACCTTGACCGGTAAGTGCCACAACCAGCAGCCACTACGTTTTCTGTGTTAATTTTATCATAAGAAATAACTTTATAATAATGGAATATTTTCCAGGTGCCGATTATGGGTCAAAGCATCAGGAATTGAAGATCTCATACATGTACCAATTGAGAGAGAAAGTTGCATCAAATGAAATACGTTTGCGGATCTCATTTTGCCCCTGAATGCTTAAATGCGAAACCATTTACTGACTTCTGAGTGCCAACTTTGAGACTCAATAGGCCATTTCTGTCTGATGACCTTTTCGCTGAGTTTCCTATGCATGTCAAATCTTACTATGCAAAATTTGAAAAAGGTAAGATACTTTGTAACTTTATATAATAATGTCACATACTAAATCCCTTTGATGGTAAGTATATTAAGTGTTACACTTACTGTTTATTAAAGTTCTGTGAATAAAAGGACAGAAAAATAATCTCCGTGGAACAATCTGACTGTTCGCTGGGTACAGCAATGAAAATTTAAAAACAACTGTTTGCTATTTGTATAATATAAATGCACGTATGAAATAATATAAAGCTGGCGACGCCTGCAATAGTCATGATTCTGAACCTGAGAATTTAAAAAAGGTGGTGAATAAATGAAAATAACGTGGTACAAATAATCTGATTACCATCTACATATTTCATAATGCCTAATCATTAAGTACTTATGAATTTAACAATTATGATATCAAACACGGCAGCAATAAGAAAAATCTTCTATTTTGATTGTTAGAAGAGTTTATTTTGCCGTAAAAAAAAGTTTTTTTTTAATTAAAATGTTGTCTTTAAGTTTCAGACAATGTATCTGATGCTGTGGGTAAGGAAATTTTGGTTCAGAGCTACAAAACTTCTAGAAAAAGACATGCAACTGGTAAGTTCAATTTTATATCAAAATATTATTCATAGAATAAAAAATGTGCATCAATAGCTAGATACAGATTTCAAAGAAGTATGTAATAATTAAGAATTAAATTTTTTAACATCCATATTAGGTAAATTGCACTATTGTTCAACGTCTGTCTGGCTAGATAGCTATCTATATTTTATTTAGGTCTGTAGCCATAACAATGGTATTTTAAGCATTGTTGTGTTCCGGTAGATCTTCAGACATAATTAACCCTCTGCAACTGACATGCAGTTTTTGTTTCCACTCTAATAAGGGTCACAAATAATAATAATGAAGTAAGGTTTGACGACCTCCATGTCCGAGTGGTGTACGCACCTGTTTTCAAGGTGCTGCTATCTCTAGAGGTCTCAGTTGTTAATCTCACCTACAAAATTAAAATGCGCGTTAAATTTGCAGCTCATGCGTTAAGCAACACGATGGCCGCAGTTCTGAAGTTGATGGCGGCGCCGAGTAACAGCAACGCAGAAGACTACAACAATGCTTTCGGTGTAGAAGAAATGGACAAACTTTTTAATTGAACCAATGGACCAGCATCATCGAAAGATGTGATACCTCGAAAACGGGAAAATGTATCATAAAAAACGAATCACCAGGAATCTTGGAACAATTACTTAAAACACATTGATTCAATACAATTTTTGAAGTCGGACTCATTATAAGTCATATAAAATTAAAAATAACGACTTTGCAGTCTGAAGTTAATGAAGCAGACAAAATAAAGATTTGTAAAATATTTTGCATTTATCATTTAAAATGTTATGTAGAAATATCATTCATGGCCTAGTTAATATTATTTTTTCCTATTTTATTAAATGTGTTATACAATAGCCATGATTGGTAATTCTATGTAACATATTTCTGAAAAAATATAAAATAAAAATGAAATCATAGTTCAGCTGAGTTCATCGATAATGAGTACATCACTATGTCATCGACACACTTTGGATACAGTCGATAAACATACACAACACTAGAGCTATCAAAATACTGTTAAGTTGGCAGCATTGACTGAGCGATAAATATTGTTCTTAGGTTGCTCATAAAAACGATACATTTCTTTTTGATGTGTGCGTGAGCTCAACCCAATGTTCTATAGTGCCGTCTCTTAGAACGTAGTGATTATATACTCTTTGACCTACAATGGTAGTCTTGTCGCTGTAAACATCGGTTACTTTGCAGACAATCCAAAAACAAGTTGGATATGCAAGTCACATGAGGGCATATAACAGAGCAGCAGATCTGAGCTCACAACCACCATGAGGAGCCAAGGTTCAATCGGCTAGATAGCATGGCATCGTCGCTGACAGCCAGATAACCTTAGGATGAACTGTATTCCGTACTTTTATGTTGCATGAAGTTTTAATATATAAATAAATAAACGGTCCTGTGCGTCTCGCATCCATCTGGATACCTGCGACTCTGACCAGGGCGTCGGTATACATTGTGGAAGGTCTTTCAACGCTGCGTCTTCCAGTGTGCGTCTTTCAGGCCCATCGATCAATTGTTCTTCAAACAATATGCCCTGTTCACTTCCATTTGAGTTTCGCATTTTTCTAGCTATGTCAGTAACTGATTCTCCTGTGGATATTTTTTGGTATTTCATAGCATGAGCAAACTAAGATAGAGATATAAGATATAAATTGACTTATAGGCACTAGAAGCTCTGATCGAACGTAAACATCGACTACTTTACAGACAATCCAAAACCAAAGAGAACCCAACCTATCTCATTACGCTTACGGCGCAAAATACTGCCAAAACATTTCCACAAAATTCCCGTACATTTTTCCGACTACCTCCATTTCCCATGTCAGCGTGGCAGCATCCAATCAGTGCTCGATCCAATGACGGCTCGCTTCAACCGTTTTAATCTCAGATTAAACGAAAACACAGCTTGTTTTTCAGTAATTATTTGTACGATACAGAACCCGGCCTATCTCATGATTAAAACAAAAGTTTTACCACCAAAATGATTAAATAAAGCTCTCGTACATTTTTCGAGTGTGCTCGAAAACCTCGAACCGTTAGGGCTGGCACCCAATCAGTGTTGGTTGGAGTGGCTGTTCGATCCGGCCGTACTTAATCTCTGATCAAACGTAAACAAGCCCACCCCTAGATGTTACGAGCGATATACGCGACAGGATTCAATTAAGCCCGAAATATTTTTTTCGTAAAGAATAGAGTAGTTATCGGCTAACTGTTTGGGATTGAATGTTGATTGAAATAACGTGGTTACACTTTTATCGTGTTATGTTTTTAAAAAGGATTGAATTGTGATAAATGGAAAAGAGCACGGGTGCGATCGTTCCCTCCAACTTTATAAGCAACTGTAGGCACAGTTGCCATCACGGATCTTGAACACTTGCGCAGAAGTCAAATATTCGGTCTCTTTAGTGAACCGAAGTGCGATGCGGGGGCGGGGAGTGTCAGTGATTAGCTGGCCGTGCCATCGCGTCAAGGACGTCAATACTAATACGTTCATTGCGTTGCTGCATGTATCTAACAACGTATACGATTGGCTCGTCAATGTATGGAATGCGCAAAGCGATCCCACTCTGACGCCGAGCGTTCAAGATCCGTGATGGCAACTGTATGTACCTATACATCGCGGCCTGATCGTAAAATTGATCATTTTATGATATAACCAAATAAGACTGTTACATCGTTTCACGTTAACGTTTGATGATGTGTCCAACTGTCCATCCACTTTTGCCCACGTCATTAATGTAGAATTTTCATGCGCCATAAATCTTATTCTTCACTAAAACTACATTGGAGAGCATCCAAATATTAATGGACTTTTTTACAATTTTTAAGGGACTTGGGACACCTGACTCGGATACTTTAGATTTAGAAGGATTTGGCGAGGTCTAGAGAGCGAGCGAAGCGAGTGAACACAGACACCGCCACCCCCTTCGTGTTTATTTCTTGTTCAACCACCCAGAAGATCATATTTTACTGCACAATTAGTATTTTTTACAGAACAAAGGTACATTTTGTAGTCGAAAACAGGAATACGTTGAGGAATAGTGGACTCTACTGGTGGAAAACATAACTATTTAACAAAATGATCCAGGCATGTTTAATAGTAATCTATACTAATATAATAAAGAGGTAAAGATTGGTTTGGTTTTTTGTTTTCATTTTTTTTTGTTTGTAGGATTTAATCTCTGGAAGTACTGGTCCGATTGCTAAAATTTTTACACCGATAGAAAGCTGCTTTTTTTCTGAGTGACATGGGCAGATATTTTATGTACGCGGACGAAGTCGCGGGCAAAAGCTACTCATGCATATCATGAAATAATCATGCGTTCAGCTGAAACAGCGCCATTTCACGAATTGCCAATCATATCATAAATTGATCAATTTTGAAATCTGGTCGCGACATATAAGGACATTGTTCTACAAAAACCAATGACCAGATCCACGAGTAATAAAATCATGCCAGAAAAGCAAGCCTCATGAAGAAGGAATCAGTAAGTCGTAGTTATCGTAAACGTCTCGCTTTTATGAACCATCATTATTTTTATGTGCCATAATCTCCCCTGAAGTTTCATTAAAGAAAACTTTGCCAATAAAAACATGATATTACCAAATCGAGGATTAATTTGAACTTTATTACCTGGGGATAAGGACTTATTTTTTGTCTCTTTGAGAAAAATGAGAACATTATTATAATCTGAAAAACGTTTACTGGACTTTATGGGTATCTGTTTATTTTATTTGGAAATGCGATTCCTTGGCTTTGATTTATAATATAACGTTGGCTTTATTATAAACTATAGAGCTTTAGCTCACGACTTCGTTCGTGTGAATAACGGTTAGTGCGGTCGCGATTTCGAAGTCAAAGTCAGATAAAAATTGCCTATGAGGTTACAGTCTATACCTTGAGCCATGTTTCGGAGCGAGGAGGAGTGGCAGGCGGTCGCTGACTTCTGCGAAGCAGTAATGCTCGCTAAGGAGGAGGCCGACCGCATAAGGCAACGGCGCTCTCGCCGCCGCCGGGATTCCGATCCCGATTTCCAGCCACCGTAGGCGCAAGCTTGTGAACATTGAGCAATGGGTAGCTCGTTGTCCGACCGTCCGGTAACCGTCCGGACCAAGCCCAAGTCGTCGACAGCGCGCGTTGTTCCCGCGCGCCTCAAGGAGTTGTCAGTAACAGCAGGGGCCCAGCCGGGTCGAAGCCTACTGGGGCCAGGGTTATCCCAAAGGGCGCTCGAGCCCTGGTATGAAGGCTTGAAGGAACGGGATGGGTTTTTTAGTCAGTAAGAGTCTGACACTATCTCCCGCTCCGCCTAAGAGCGGGGGTTATCATAAGATGATTCTTAACCTCTAAAAAAATTAAGTCTATACCTTGAGGTTCAAGCTCATTGTATTCCAAATTTCATCATAATCGGTTCAGTACTTTAAGCTAGAACGCGTGACAGAAACACATTCACATTTATAATATTAGTATTGATTCTCTAGTTCATCTAGTATCACGTCTGCATTTCGTCTATGGTAGACCATTCTCAACTATAGACTAAGTTTGGAAACAAAAAACCAGATCGATAGAAAAAAGATGTTAATCTTATAAGAATTACGTCACGAATTACACTAGCTTCTGCCAGCTGCTTTGCCCGTGCATGTAGAAAGTTATCCCAAGGGCACACACTTCCAGGATAAAATTATCTTATGTGTCAATTTTACAAGCTTTTATTTAGTTTCACCTGTCCCGATGTTTGTCTGTCAACAAATCTTGCAAGTAAAAGATCCACTTCCCGGTTACCGATTGAGCTGAAATTTTGCATGCATGTGTAAATCGGATGACAATATAAAATTATTATGACATGGACTAATTTGATTATGGAAAAAAAAGTGGCCGTAGGAACTCGGTAGTTAAATGACACAACCCCATCGAGTTTGGACTCGTATGATTCGTCTTGACGAGAATTAATTATACAGGTACCTACCTGTAAAAGCTTGCTATGAAAAAAATGATTTTCATTAAAAACTTGTTATCTGTTAAGTCATTTATATATGAAGAAGTAACAAACATATAAACATACACACACACCATCACAAACTTTCACCTTATATTATAGATGTAATTAGTTAGATATGCCACTTCCTTTTACAAAAGCATATTTTCTTCTCCATTTAAGTTCCTCTTAGGAATTACTTACTTCTAAATTATATCACTTAGGATTACTAATGACACACGTACATGAGTATTCCTGCCAGTTCGCCCACTTAAACCTCGAGGCCTTGTTTCGGGCAGTAATTCACCACTAATTACGAAGCAACTTGGGGCACGTTAGGCACATTTCCAGCACAATTTGTAGAGGTCCGCTCTTATGTTACCTGGTCATGTAATCTTGTTACTTTCATTTACTTTTCATGTATGTGGGAGTAGAATAAGAAAGAGATTTTTTCAAAAGGCGAAAGTTCAAAAGGCGTGCCTTAGAATCAAGGTTTTCGTGCTCACCACTTACTGCATGTTTCCACTAGGAACAATAAAACAATCAATATAGTACTCACAATGCATCATAGACTACATTCAACAAATTTTCAATACACTTGCTCGAAAACTTTCTCGCTTTTAGGCACGCAATTGGCTGTTTCCTGCATTAATGCAGAAAAGTATGCGTGCTTGCCCTCGCCATAATTTTATTACATTTATCGTATCAACTTAGCGCGCGTGTATTGAAAGACATCGTTTGATACACGTGCAATTGGTCACTGAAGTGTACGGCTCCATAACACACTCGCCTAAGACTCGTGCATATTCCACTTCGGTCGTAATGACAAACTTTCTGCATTGGTATCAATACGTTTTATCAAATCACTTGATTTAGTGTTGCCTGTACGCAAACTTTCATTCAACATTCCTCTGTCTTTTACCGTTCGGTCACTCCTTTGTAATGAGGGTACTATGCTATAGACACTCTTCAATTTTTTTAAATCACAGTATGCCTATATACTCTGTAGGTCCCAACAGACTACATGTTTCCTGTAACTACGACCTAGAAATCTTTAAGTTAAGAGTAAAAAAAATAAAAAATCTTCAAGTTTAATAAAGTAATTGTTAATTTTAGGTAACTTCCATTATCGATCATATCGTCGCAAGTCATCAGCAGAGATAGCGGTCAAGTACGACCCCATTAATTATAATAAAAAAGTAAAAAGGTTGAATAGAGTTCGCTTTTGAACAATAAATATACGTTAAAGTAAATGATAAACCGTTTCATTATAGAAAACAGGACAAGCATTCGCCCATAAATAAGGATAATACGTTAAATTAAGTGGTAATCCATTAGGGATCGGTAATCTGGATGTAACGTGATTATGTGCATGAATTACAGAAGGTTTTCCTTTCCTTATCTTGTGAGAGATATAAAAACCTTTTTGTTGTTTTTTTTTTATCTTAGTATCCATTATTATTACACTGGTCACATCCGACATAGCTCTAACAATCGCCAAACTTAAGCGGCAATGGGCAGGACTCAATGCACGCTGAGCAGATAGTCGACGGGGATGAAAGATTTTGGAGTGGCGACTGCGTACCGGAAAACGGAGCGCTGGAAAGCTTCCCACAAGGTGGACCTATGACCTGGTCAAGGTTGTGGTAATCCGATGGATCCGAGACGTACAGGACTGGTCGTTGTGGTGACGCTTGGGAGAGGCCTATGTCCAAGAGTGGACGTCTTTCGGCTGATGATGTTGACAACAAAATAAGGCACACCATCTTTTAGAAGATAAAAGAACTAGAGTTGGCGTGCTTTTGGCAGAGTCAGGGATTTCGGTTTTGCTATAAGATTGAGGACAACCTGTCTGTCGGCAGATACTCTCAGGCCGTTGCAGCGTAAAGACGCACTGGAATTGTCCTATGTTTTGTCGTTTGCACCCACCTAATAATTGTTCACTGTATCGAATTGTGTTGAGAAGTAAACTGACTTAGTTCCTAGCATTCTCATTTATTGTACGATACCCACATATACCCACCAGGTGGGTGACTGATAGTAACTCGAACCATTTTGATCCGTCATACTTATTTATTTCTGTTTGTCTTCCATAAAGTTGCATCTGCCATGTTTCTGCACCACCCAAAGGTCGTGTGGTAGAAAATGTCTTAGGCATTAGGACGGTTTTGTAAGTACAGTGTTTTAAGTAGTGCATATAAATAAGTATTAATTAAGATTTATTTAAGCACTGGAATCCATATTTCAATTTTATTAGGTTTTAAAACTATCGCTCTCTGATTGAGTAGTTTCATTCTCGGGCACTAAGAAAAAAAACACAGATATCTTTTTGTAGGATATGTATAAGAAAGTGTCTAAAGAAAGTAGGCTAAACAATCTGGCCAGTTTAACTTAGCCATATCATGAAGAGATCAATTTCTATGATATGGCCACGACATATACAAAGCTTTATTAATATTTGAATATACCAACCTTCGAAACAAAAAGACAAAAAGAACAGCCAGTCCCACTATCTGCAATGTTGACAAGATTTTTCCCACGCAATAATTTCGTACGTACCTAAATTCCTGCTGATAGCAATAGGTATATGAATCACTCAGCCACACCATGTACATTTTTGTATTAAATCTATCTCGTCTATCCACGAGCAATATGCTTACAGATAATGAAATAGCATGTCTAATCTCCTAAACGTTTTTACGCAGGGCTAAACCCAATATCATAATCTTTTTCCCAACTATCTATCTACGTATACAATCTGCGAATTTTTGTATATTGGATACTTACCTCTTTGGTATAGTCAAAACAAATCAAATCAAATGCATTTATTTCAAATCTCGTAGACCATTTGCAGGCACTTTTGAATAGTCAAATGTCAGTCAGTCCAAAAAAGTGAAGCGAAATTGCACGTTCCAAAGCGTAAAGAACGTGCAAGAAACTCCATGAACACTCTTTTTAACAGAGTTTAGTAGTAGTTTAGCGAACTCGGCTACCCATGGTACCGACCCACAACTACTAATTATCACACCTGTGATCTCTTTTCGTTTTAACTTGGAAAATTATCAAAATTTTACTGACTAATTCCCACGTGTGCCTTCAGTTGCAATTTACGGTCCGAAGCTATTGTGAACGAGTTACTGAATTCTTTTGAACGATTACGTAGCTCTGGATACCTATATAGGGAATACAGGGAAGTGTTACTTGAAGGTATTAAAGGTGTTCATATAGATAATGTAGGTTTACAGTACACCCGTCTTCTGCTGGTTGTAAAAAGTTACTACATTACCATTTAATACAATATTTTCAAGACCTAAGCGGTTTCATATATGGCAATAAATTGCAAGCGTTGTGTCGTCACGCTTCTCCTTCTTTTCTATGCACTTACCTGACCGTGATTAGGGTCATGTCTCGGCCTTAAGTACTATGTAAATGGCGGTGAGTCTATTGACATTTACCGGGCACAGATCCAGCGATCAGGATTATACTAAGACATTTCAGATGAAATATTGATTGAGAATTGAATATAAGACTACGTAAATTGCGGCCTAGGTATCTTTAAAGTTGTAATAAAAACAACGGTATTCATAATCATCATGTTTTAATTTCATAAATAAACTTAAGAATTAAACATTTCAACAGAATTGTGTGAATAGATTTCTATTTTTCAAGTAATATATTAATTTATGAACTTATACTTTGTCTTAATTTTGTGCTGTCTTTTCTGTGAAACCTCCATAACTCTCTAGTTTTTGAGTTCCCAAGCACCCAAAAACATATAGAGAATGCACAATGGTACATCGAAAATATATTAGTTACGATTAATGTACTATTCATTATTTTTTGTGTTTTTGTTATTTCTAGAAAAACTATCTTAAATATATCTATAACCATCTGTTGAAAACAAAACAGAAAGATCAACATGATCATGACAAGAACAATTCGTATGTTTTTTTTTGTTTTCATATTATTTTTTAGGACAGATCTGAGAGCTATGATTAGCAGCACTGCATTCGCAGTTAAAATAGGCCACTTGACTACTAATATATATACTATTAAATACGTACGGGTTGCATCCTCACCCACGTAAAACATTCCATGTAGTATCGCTGCAACAGAAATGGGCCCAAGCCACGAACATAAGGACACTTTCCAGATGCTCCAGCTTTCAGAGGTGAACACTTTGGATAAACTGATGTAAATCTGCCGACTGAACACAAACATCCAGGCTACGACCGCCATTTCTGTGTAGATCATGAAAACAACATCCAATAAGACGATGCGACCAGAATAAGGGCATATGTTGAATATCTTCTGCATGTCGCCGAAAAATCTCACGAACGTGTACAAGAATCTGGCAAGCATGAATTGAATGAGCAGCTGATTTTTATAATTCCTTCTCCATTCAGCAAATAGCACGGCAGTTAAGAGGAGCAGCAACAAAGCAGCCGCTGACAGAGCTATTCCCATCGCGCTCCATGCCAAAGTGAAAATGGTTAAGAAAGAAGAACTGTTCTTCGGATTTAAGATCATGTTGCCTTGTTCTACTCTTAAAATATGCGTCTTAAAATCAAATCCTTCACTGTATAGTTTATTTATTTGACATGGTGTTAAGCCTGTAATGTTTATATTGTCTATATCATCCATATTTGGGATTATTTCGTCACTTTAACACATCACACTGTAATTTATTTGGCGATATAACATTATCTCCCGCCTGGATTATTAATCATTAGGTTTATTAGGTATTTTAAGATGGTTGGTACATGTTGTAGCGTCATTATTTTGCACTGCACGGTTTATTTTGTATTGCACTGGAAAATTGACTAATTCTTCATTGGAAGCTGTATTCAATGAATAAAAGTAATGTTTCTCTAAATAGTTGACCACTAGACGCGTCCGCAGTTTAACAATTTTTTATGGATTATGTACAAGCAGTTACTTGATAACACTCTTTTTTATCTACCATGGATTAGATTGCATATTTTGGTATCAAACAAAGTGCTTAAAGATACGTAATTAACATATCAATAACTTTCACTCGTAGGATCATAATATTTACTTACTAATTATATCGGGTGTTATTAATGTGCTCTATAGGATTATTATAATGTGACTTTATCACCTGAACTTTTGAAGAACATAGTAAGGTCGAAGTGGTATTACTAGTAATATTATGTTCCAGACACAAATAATGATCGTTAGGCTTAAATTATTATAAAAAAAAATGTGATGACTTTTAGTATAGCTCGATCAAAATTGCTCAGATATTAAATCCACTGTTTAGAAAGTTATTCAAAATTCGTCAAGATTCTATAAGAAAATAATGAAATGGGAAATTTGAATAAAAATACCTTTTAAGAAACACAGAGGATATATTTTCAGATATAATGCCACGACAGGTCAAAAATAAAACTCACGTACGTGAGGAATAAGAAATGAAAAATATATAAAATTCTATACAAATAGTTAACAAGGTGACAGTGTCTAACGATTATAGTATTAAAACTTATTGCAAACCCACTTGAGGACAATAGTATTACAACTTTGACGAATTGTTTAGACTTCGGTTTAAAAGTTAAGTCCGTACCATTCGGTGCGTCTTTTATTTATATTTCTTTCCGATACAAATTTTACTTTCATGATTCACTCCCTATGTTATTCCGTCCCCAAGTGTAGACATCTATCGAATTTCCCTTCAAAACACTTTTAGCTTGTTTGTGACAGATTGATTTAAGAAGCGGAGAGTGCGGAGCTTTGTTTGTTTGGATATATTCGTTCGAATGCTATTCAGACAAGAATTCAGTTGCCTATTCGACTACAAGTAAGTGCATCTACTTATGAAATATTATTGCATCGTCTAATTTATACATACATAAGTAACGACTATTACCAACATTAAAATTTTAGAAATTCTACACAATAAAATTTATTCTACTAATAGCATGTTACTCGCTGCATCAATCAAATTTTAATTAGATAAATATAATTTTATAGTCGATATTTAAATAACGAATTATTATTAAAAACTGATTGAATTATCAGAAGTTATAATACAGTTCAAATTCAAACACGAAGTCAACAGTTTTATTTTATTAAAATAAAAAAGGACAAAGTAGTTTATTTAACTAATAACAGTCGCTAAGACAAAACTTTTCCGTGGGGTGTAAAAGCTTATTATCATGTTTTTTTTTTACAAACATCAATATTAATATTTATGAGTTAGGTATAATATTAAGTACTATTGTAGGTATATAAAGTTGCCATTGAAAAACTTTTAACGTTCCGTTAGTTCTTATTTATAATTGATAACATTTCTCGTAAATATTTCTTTAGTTTAATTTTGTGAAGTTGCAAATAAGAAATTATAAAAGATAAAAAAGTTGTTATTAAGTTAGAAAATAATTTAGATAGGTAGAACGTGTCTAATAGACGATAATATTACGCTAACTATTCATAAGGGCAACTCTTTGCAGTTTGAATACTATGTGTACTTATATAGAAGTCTTTATAAGGGATCACAGTTGGAAAACACTAGTTCGATACACAAATCGGGGAAATTACAATCTATATAACTAATTAAACTACGCTTCTAGTATTTAATTTAACACTATTTATATATTAATATTTATTTTTAATTAATGCTATTAACGAAAAATACTACATTGATTAAAATATCAGAGTTTTAAACGCAATAGTAAAATCTGTTGTCTTTAAGCTAAAGTACCGTTATCTGACGTTTTGATATATTTTTGTACATTTTTGTTTTTTTTTTTATGTTAAAGTATTTAGCCAAAACACTCTACTGAGATCAGTAGGAAGTTGATGAAGACAGATGTCTTACTAGTATTTTTCTACTATCAATAGATTCCGAGAAAAAATAATAAAAGTACAGTTAATTAATTAGCAATTATATACGAGTACTGTGTTTTTATGCTTCTCTCAAAATGGTATAATTATGGCACCCAGAGGTTGACTGATAGAAAATCCTTAAGGACTACTTTTGAGTGTATAAATAAGGAAATAAATAGATACAATATCATTTTATCAGATAACGACATTGTAGCTTGAAGGACGGCCGAAAGATTAACAGAACATTGACCGACAATAGCAAAATTGGAAATATATTAATCACAAAAGTAACTTTTTTTAAAACAAACGCATAAATCTTTAATACATAAGTAACTTTACCACATATTATTTGTTTCAAACATTGTACTAAAAATTTAACTTTGGTATAAGGTCTAATAAATAAAATAATTATGTCTATTTTGCATTGAAATGTAGCTTATATTACAGCGAATTCGTTTTTAACACCTAATAGGTGTTAATTATAATAATTAATTAATCAAAAGATGCTTATTTAAAGCTAATAAAATCAGTGATACGTAAAATCTTCTAATAGCATTAAAACTGAGGCTCTGAAGAGAACCAAGTTACTAAGTACTTACTCCGAAAATTTATTCTAAGTTGTACCTAAGTAAATACTTATATAGGTATAGTGTTTCTCTTTACTTGTCTTACTTTGTGAACAAATATGCCTCGTTAATACTCGGTTTTGATATAATACAATTGATTTCATAAATAGGTATATATGCTCTTTTTGTAAACCGGGATTAAGATATCATAAGTATATCCATCGTACTGCCCAGTAACTGGGATATGAAGGTCTGATGAGCAGTCACTCCACGTAAAACACGGGTATTCAGCCGCATACGTAGACTACAAGCCGGTCCCAAGCTAGTTCGGGACAGACTAAGGAAACGGTGATGAGAGATTGATTTGTTCAGATCAAAGTTATAAGTGTCTGATACCTTGTGAATTTCACACCGTGTTTGTTTACTAAATCAGACAAGCAAGAAAAACACGGTATATAACAATGTGCTGACACAGTTTCTCATAGCGTGAATGAAAGTTACAGTAGAGAACTACGAAAGGACCAGTTTCCAATATTTTCGTTCCAAAATTGGTCTATTTATTTTGAAACAGTTGGACATGGATAGGCTAGCATATTATTTTAAAAGTGGACATGTAAAGTACGTTCGCTAACTTGCAATACTCGCTTAAAATATTTTTTGTTTTAAAAGAAACTGGCCCCAAAAGGAAGCTAGTAAAGTCTAGAAGATCACAATGCGTACATATTAATTATCTTATAGTTTACTACAACAGTATCAGCAATTTTAGCATTAATAATTTAGTTCGATTTTAATTCTAAAGTCTACTTTTTGCAAAGATACTTCGTAGTTTCTCCAACTTTTAGACTTTCTTTAATTTGGTTTAAATATACTGATAAAATTAAAAATAATGAGAACTGCGAAGGCTCCCAAAATATTCTGAATAAAAAGTATTTCGAATCAAACTTTTAAAATGAAAACAAGATTAATCTTAACAGTCTGAATCAATTTAAAGTTGAAGAACAAAATTAAATTGTATGATAGATATTAAATTAAGTTTTCACAATCAATCATCGTTAGACAAAACTAATTAAAAAGTAGTTTATAATTAATACTATTGAAGCGAGACCAGCTCTTATTGAGACAATCGTAATATTAATGAGTTTTAAATTAAAATTTGTGAATGAACTAAAATGAACTGTTTCCAATTACTCTTTACTCAACCATGTGCTCTGTGAAAGAAAAAAAGTGCTGTTGATTTTTCACGATTATTTCGTTAAAACAAAAGAAAAATATATAAAAAATCAGTCTATTCTATTCGAAAAAGGTTAGACATTTAAACAAACTTTTTATACTGGTTGTTCAACCGATTTTGACTTCTATTCTGTAGACATAAAGATGGCATTAAAGGCAAAAGAAGTGGTAACAATACCAAATTTTTATTGCAGCCGCCATTTGACATGCTACTAACACATTAAAAGCCAAAATCGCTTGAACGGATAGTAAAAAAGTTTGTTTGTCTAATCATATTGCAACTTGAGTATAAATGCTACGTATAAATTAAAAAAAAAACGATATCGCTATAAAAGATGGAACGACGCATTGATGAATTGAAATTACAAAGTTTATCCCAACTTGGCATGCAAAGTGTATCGCCCAAGTTTTTGAATGGAAAATTAATGTTGAAACTTGAGCTTAAAAATGTAACAAGTAATTCTATATTCTTAAAAATGTATTCATAAAGGTTTTTATCGTCCTCGATTCATGTGATATTGCAATTTTGCTAGTAATTTAATATTATAAATGTTTTGCAAGATTTTTTTACAGCTCTTCATAGTTTATAGAACAATATTATTGTAGAATCGAAAAATATATTTATTTGCTTCTTTTCCTCTTTGAAGAAGTATATTTTTATAACAATGGCCGTTCTTTGCAATGGAAACAAAACAACTACAGTTTGAACGTCATTTATTCTAACAAAGGTAATAAAATAACAAAACAAGTGACAACAAAGTTAGACGAAGTTACCTTGTTCCTCTACAGGCGTATGTTCTTCATCAGATGAGTCGAATCGGCTCTCGATTAGCGAACTTTGTTTTTGTAGTGACTGTAACAATAGATGCAATTATTGAAGCTTTTATTAGAGGGAGGATTTTGTTATCATAATCAAAATAGACATTAGGTCAGAATAGATTAAAAGTGATTATAATATTAAGGGTGTTTATCACTTTTAAGTTTAAAACAAATTCTATTATTTAACATTTGGTGAAGGATTATTTAGCAGTAGTGAAATAGTTTGAATTTGTTTTTGCTGAATTTATGTTCAAATTTTTATCTATTATAAAAGTTTAGCTTACAATATTAAAATTGATAAACTTTGGACTAGATTGGGAACATTGATGGGGATTAGTTATTAGTCCAGTTAGTGGGTGCAGTACTGTTCTTCTGAATAGGTTACGTAATCTACATAAAAAAGAAACAGTTGCAGTCCCCTGCTGTCATAGGTTGTTGGTACATTTGTATCAACAAATAAAAGATTCTGAGTTTTGAGTAATAGTAGGAAAAGTAGAATACAGCTTTAAATTTTTAAACCTAAGAATTTGAAACTAAATGAACACATTTACAAATAGCACTAACTTTAATTTCAGTTTCGCTACAGATACATTTATAAAATGTCCGCCTTACCTTATTGGAACGTCGTCTCGGTGGCGATATCTTGTTCCATAAAGCTTCAAGCTGATCAAAGTGCTGAGATTGCGCTATCGCTGCCTCTTCAGGCCCTAAGCTCACCTGCACATGACGGTAAAAGCCAATTTTAAAGTTTATATCAGATAAGTCAATGTTGGGTGGAGTTGGGATTGGGAATATATATTACCTGGGATCCTAAATCTTTGTTCTTTGCTTCTTGTATTTTTGATATCTCTTCCATTGATGCGGAGACAGAGAATCTAGACAAAAAGATAGTTTCAATAACTTTCAAGATGTAATATTCTGTGTGTATGTTCATATCGACATATATGCATTTACATTACCTTCTCTTCAACCGTTCATCTACTTGAGCCATCATAGCTGCAGAAGTAAGATGTCCATATTTCTTCTGCCAGGTGTAAGTGTCCAAAGATACTTCTTTCTTCAATAATCTTCTCATTGGTCGTTTTGGTGCTAGCGGTCGTAACTCTGTACAAATTAATAATATTTGGTTCTTTTAAGTTTCATTTCATTTTAATACTATTTCGTTTTGTACATTATATATGTATAATATATAAGAAATGAACGTCTCTTTTTAGTAAAAAGAAATAATAGGAATTTCAAATACTTTCATTAAATTAATTAAAAGTTTATTTTTATGTAGTGGTTAGATTAAAATGTCATCTATATAGTCAAACGTTCTAATTCTATGTCTTAAAAAATTCATTGTGTTAGTAATAAAAAGCTGTAACTTACTTGACTTACCATCAACATCTTTTGTTGGTGCAGCATAGGTTGGTATTTTTACGTATGTAGCTGGTGTATTGTGTAGGCAGATCATTGGAAGACAACCTGGTGAAAACCATGGTATGAGTCCAAGGTATTGTTAACTCTAATTAGTTACATATTGGAAAAATATTCCTTTTTTTAAACAAAAAAGAGAACTTGATTTTTGGACACTATTTTACCCAACAAAGAAATAAAGGTATGGTACAAATTAATCAAATAAAAGTGTTACACAAAAGAAAGAATCGTACCTCTATCCAAGAGATGGATAGCGATACGTGCGCAATCGCTAGTGATCTGGAATCCAAGCAGTGGGACGTGAAGAGCCAAAGATGTCAGAGCCAGACCTCTTTTAGTTTCCCAAATGATGAGTGTTTTATCTTCAGCACCTAGTTTGTTGATAACAATACAATTCTTAAATAATTGTGTTAATGTGAAACATGATATTATAAAGTTTTTAAACAGAAGACTAGATGGGACGAAAATTAAGTTTGTATTAAGGCAACAATTAACTTAGGAGAAATTAATTAATTAAAATTTGCCAATTATAAGTTGTTTGTGAATGATTAAGGAGCGAAGAAAATTTTGACTAGTATTAAAACAACAATTAGGTATTCTTAATAAATGAGTAAACAATGAGATTATTTAGGCTTGGTTTGTACTTACTAGACACGCCGATAGTTCCATCTCCTGTGACTTTCACACAGGTGACTTTTCCAAGATGACCAGATAATAAATGCAGGTCTGATCCAGTGTTGATGTCCCACACTATGAGATTGCAATCCCAAGACCCTGATACTATCTGAGTCTTGTTTGTAATTGAGACAGCTACGCAAGTTACTATATCTGAATGACCGACTAACACCTGTTGAAAATATTAAATTTACGGAACGTGCAATAGTAAGAACGTACAAGATTTATTCTGTAAAAACATATAAGGACCTATTGGTATATCAAGGAGAAATAAAGTAGTTGAAGCAAATAAAGAAACAAATGATTAAGTATTGAATTTTTGTTGAAAGTCAATTTTCAAAACAACCGGATTAACGGATTACCGGACAGTCATAGACCAAATTTTCATTCAATGAATTTAGACGCTTACCTGAGACAATTTCCCTCCATCTAACTTCCAGACTTTAAGTGACATGTCCATAGACCCAGTGACTACATGTTGCGAGTCTGATGTTAGAGCAAAACACGTGATTCGTTCTGCGTGAGAAACATTCCTTTTTTCTTCTCCACTGTCTCCACCAGCTAATGTCCAGATGCGAACTGAGTTGTCACCATCTGATAGCACCTTTATAAAATTTATGATTTAAATTTTGTATTTAAAAGAGAAAATAAAACTTTAAATCATGTTGTATACATAAAAGATAACACTGTCGTATAATTGAATATCGACGAAGAGAAAACCACCTAAATTGATAACGTTGACAAAATTGATAAAATATTTGAATCAAACTAATCTATGAAAGTACCTACTCCTGTAACATTAAAATGAAGTACCATTGTAAATAACAGAGGTAGTAAATATATTTTAATACATTTACCACATACTGAAAACTTACAAGCCAAACCACACAAACTCTGAATATGAAACTTGTAAAACCTAGAATCTATCAGCTTGATCCAGACTAATGTAAGTCTGCGAAGTTAGTTTGGAACTTACGGCAAACTTCATGTTCAGGGTTACATCCAGGCTCGCAGTAGGTGCTGCGGTTGAGTGCAGGACTATGCCGGAGTCGACAAGCCACACGTGAACATTCCGAGCCCGGTCGCCCGACATCGCACGTCTCCCATCCGACATCATCAGTAAAGTTTGGAGAGCTGCCGAATGCCCCTGCAAAAACTCCGCTGTACATAACTCAATATAAGATTGTTGAGAAGTTTGAAGACAAAGTTTTGAAGACAAAGATAGAATGTTTGTTAACAAGATGAGTTTTTTTAATTAAATGCTCTAGACTGAAACGTGAAGTTTTGACGTTAAAGACCTTTTTGAAGGTTTTTATGTAAAAAAATAGGGAGTTTATAATATAGCGCAATTTATGAAGATTAATATAGTCTTTACTAACCTTATAAGTCAATGAAGGCGAATTATCAGCAAGTTGCCATACAACAATGGTTCTATCTTCAGACCCACTTAACACCAATAAGTTGTTCGGAGAGAAAGTCACACAAGTGACGTGTCCTAAGTGACCGTTCAGTGTTGTTTGAAGACGATGGGTGGAAAGATGCCATACTCTGACTAGACCACGGGCACAGCCGCTAGCTGCCAGTTGACCATCTCTTGAGATTTCTAGACAGCTGATTGGGATTAGCTCACTTTGTTCCGCCTGTTGGAACAAATATTATAGTCAATGTTATGCGGGAAGATATTTTGATATGTAAAACGATTTTATTTCTGAAACTAAATTGAACTAAACTATACTATATTACTATTTCACCCTCCCATTTAAGCTTTTTTTCATTTCCTTGTAAATATTTTCGTAGGTACTTACCTATAGTCTGTCTAAAAAGTCAAACGACTTGGGAATTTTGTATAATATTTAATAATTTAAAAATACTTATATTCGATACTTCTTATAAGGTTCTTCTATTAGTAAACAATGGTAAAGATCTCTTAAGAGGCCGGCGACAGATGAATTTCCATACAAACGTAATACCACGCTCATTTGCAGTTGGAGCATATTTCCATCATATTATGATGATATTCGATTATAGACAAAATTTATCCAGGTTCCTACGTCGAGAATATTAGAAATATTGTTATTTTTAATACAAAAAAAAACCAAATGGCATGTTTTGCCATTTACGCTGTAAAAAAGTACGAAATACAATTCGCTTAAATTTCTTTTTGTTTTTTTTTTTTTTAAAGAGAGACGTAGGAACCTAGATAAATTTTGTCTATAATCGAATATCATCATAATATGCTGGAAATATGCTCCAACTGCAAATGAGCGTGGTATTACGTTTGTATGGAAATTCATCTGTCGCCGGCCTCTTAATCAACCTTAATTATTTATCCAGTGTTGACTACATCTGATTTCATTTTACCTTAATTATTACCCAAGTCGTTTGACTTTTTAGACAGACTTTACTATATCGGCAGGATAAAAATATATCAATACATAAATCTAATTGTAGAAAGATCTAGAGATCTAAAAATAAGCTGGGCTTTATTTCTGTGAGCCTTACCTGTAGCATCGTGACATTGGTCATTGATTTCGTTTGGCGTCGTTTTGTCTGTTTAGTTGGTCGGAAATTAGTCAAGTTGTCTTCTGTGTGGAATGAATATATCGTTACTCTGTTACCGCCTGAAAAAACTTTCATGTTAGTACATTTATCTTCAAATAGTGGTTTTGGAGACCAATTATCTATACTTTATGGGAGAAGTAGTGATGGCCGAGTGAGAGCAGTGGTCGCCGAGTAGCAACGGCCCCGACTTACGAGTTGTAGGTCGCGGCTTCGAACCCAGCCAGGCGTATTACTTTGTGTAACTTATTTCATCACCACTGCTCTCAAAACGGTGAAGCAAAACTGTGACTTTTACCAACACACACTGGGCCCGCGTGGTTGATTACAGCCCATTCCCTCTCCTAAAGAGGAGGCTTGAGTCCCAACAGTGGGAACATTAAAAAGGCTGGTGATGATGGGACACAATTAAATCAACCGATGGTTGCGGTTACTTAGCATGTTAATTTGATTGCAAATAGTAACATTGAAATCATAAATAAACTTATGATAAGATGAGATTTATAGAAGAGGTAAAAAAAAAAACAAATGAACCTAAAACTGTAATCCATGGTAAGTTGGATTTATGAATTTGCAAAAACACGTAAACAGACCACTTAAAAATCAACTCACCAGCAGCCAACAAGAAGTGATCTTTATCAGCGACTGCCAGCGCCGCTAAATCATGCGCTACGGCCAAAGTGCGCAAGAGTGTTGCACTATGTAGACTATACAAGTAGATCCTTTGGTCTGCGCAGCCCACCGCCGCGCGAGACGAGTCGTGAGCCACGCAGAAACATTTCACCTATAAAGAAAGCTCTTATAGATTATTCGTTTCTGGTATATTGATATCATTGCTAGTTATATGAGATATACAAATCTATTATGAAGAGTAAAATATTAAATGGTATTTTAAACAAGTTGATTTTCTACGTAGAATAGAATAGAATAAACTTTATTGTACACCAAAATAGTAACAATTTCACAGAATCTCAAAAAAAAATTTTAAAAAATTTTTTCAGAAAAGTAAAAAAGTTTTGATTTAGCGAATTCCGAGATTTTATTATTAAAACGCACATAGGTTTGAGTAGGTATAATGCAGGCATACCTATATGTAGAAAAAATAAATTGGTTGAATAATTGGGTGTTGTGTATTTATTACACCAAATACCTAATTCATTAAGAAATTAATAAGCAAAATATTGGTTAGCATTCCACTTCTTCCATTTTAGCAACTTAGAACATTCTCTTTTTACTCTTTCAAGACAACTGAAGCAGATACTTCGTGCTCTTGGAATTAATTAAAGTATCAATTAATACTCGTCCAAGTCGAAGTTTTCGATTCTATTCGATATTAATTGAAAGTTTGTTACCAATATCGGGAAGTGAACACCTGAAAGAATTTAATTCTATCTACCGATTAATAAGCTCAAATAGTTGCGAAAATTGCTATTTAATTGTTTGAAAAAAAATATAATTTAAGAGTTTCACTGTCGTAGTTTTACAACAATCGTAAATAACACTAGATATAACTTCAAGTTCCTTGAACTAGCCACTGATGATAGCAATCGACTCGCAACAACGGAAATTGCTTCTGTGATTAACCAGTAAATAGACGAAGCCAATACTGATATAATCCCTTTGATTGACCGCACAATATACGAGATTCTAGAGAGATTTTCGATCTATAGATGAAACCTGTATAAACAAAAAATGTAATACCATATCCTGATATTGGAAAACTTGTTTTACACGAAGAAAATGCTTTTACGCCAATAAACAAGGAAAGTTCCCGAGTCCACGATATCGATGGTAACGTAATAGGACCGCTTAGAGGCGCTGCCACCGAATGTAATAAGAAACGGGCCCAAGAGCACTTAAAAGAAATCGGTGGTAATCTATTTTCTCTAACGAATAAAGAGCTTAACCAATTTAGTGATCCCCAATTATGTTAGGTTGAATGTGCGGTAGATGTCAAGGTTGTATTGGACTGAATATTTGGGAGACAACAATTTGGTCACGGTTTCAAGAAGTTGGGATTTATTAGGAATTAGTTCTCGGAATCTGAAGTTATTGGGGTGTCGGAATTTCGTTAGTCTCTTTATGCCAATGGAATAATCCAATATAATTCGGATTACATTTACTTCAAAATACAGTTGTAAATATTGATGTTCTAGAATTTTGTAAGCACAGTTGTAAGCACTAAATTCTATTAGCGATAGTGAGTTGAAAAAGTTATAAAGGAAAAATCCTTTCTAATATTTTCTCAATACTCTCATCGACCGTTTTTCATTCGTGTAATTGATTTAGTGATATCTTCACCGATAGACCATAGAACTCTTTAACGAGAACACATATGATTTGGATTATACAAGTCCAAATCTTTTTGGTATAATACCGAAGGTATTTTACCAATTATGTTCTAGGTAATTCACGTTATTGAGGTAATCAAATCTAAGGAAAAACTTTTTTGCTTAGTAACCGATCTTGAAGATATTTTTTGTTGGGTTAAATTAGTCCTTTTTTAGCGGGGTAAACTCTCTAGTATCTTTATTAGCAAGTGAAATCTAAGTAATGGATCTCCATAAACTATATTTAATTTTAATCATTGCCTCAACAAAATGTTGCAAAATCTCACCAAATTAAAAAAAAAAAAACTTAGCGGGCTGTCTGTTTAATTTAACTTAATCCCCGTACCGTGGCATTTAACGTTGTTCCAGATAATAGGAAGGTATTGCTGAACAAAGTTTTAAGATAAAGTTATGTTGGGGCGCAACAGGGGTCCCCTTTGAGTAAACTTGTTCTTTTTGCTTCTTTGCGCGCAACGAAAGGGATTTAATAAAAATAAAAGTGATTCTACGAAGAGAAGATTGAATTTATGGTGTAAATCAGATTAATTTGCAAGGATTGAGCGCAGTGGAGGCTCAGACTGTGCTATAATAATTGCTTCATATTTTATTTTTTACTTTGCTTTATAATATTTTCACCAGGACTGTCACGAGCAATAAAATATATATGGTGTAAGAAACAGCCCTCCACAAACTTTAAGGGCTTGCTCAGTAGACGAAACTGAACAACCTGTCATAATTTTTTTTTCAGGATACGATAAAAAAATCCGCCTCACTATACAAAATTATTAACTTGATCGGACAGTTTGTATGGAGAGATTGAATTGTTTTTTCATTCCTGAAAAAAAAAATTATGACAGGTTGTTCAGTTTCGTCTACTGAGCAAGCCCTTACAGTTTGTGGAGGGCTGTCCCTTACACCATTTATATATTGTAACATGTTCTATTTATCTTAACTTCTACCATTCAAGAAATATATGATCGACCATTGGTTCTGAATGACCTATTTGATGGATAGATAATAAAAAAAAAAATCATTTGTCACACTTTTATTTCTTGAATAACAGAAGTTATAGATTGAAAACGCTTTTTTTATTCTTTATTAATTGTAAGGAGTTTTATCACTTAGTGATAATGTCACTCCTGTTACAAAAACACTTCTATTAATTACACACTAAGCTTAACCCCCGATTTCTGATTTAAGCATTTGAAGTTGAGTATTTCTCAAACTCTACTTTACCCTGAAAACCTGTCAAAAGGCATTTAAGTAGGGTTTAAAACGTTCTTAACTCAAAATACTCAGTTCAGAAACCCGCTTTTGGACTACTAATCAAAATTATATCACCCACTTATCAATAACAATCGACACAACATCTTAGCCTCCTCCGACAACGGGGAAGCCAAGATGCTGTTACATGCCTTGACCTCAGATCCCACACCAAGCAGACCTTGTCTGTCCTGTATGTTCCGGTCACATTCCATCAATACATGATAAGCATCCTCTATAACCCCGTAAATTTCACAATTTGGTGAGGAACTTTTACCCATAAGGTATTTGAATTGAAAACGTGACGTATTTAAATCACTAAAGGATGCAAAATACCTAGGATTTCGGAAGTCGGTGTTGCTTTTTTAGTTATGTCTCGTCAGTATTTAATACCGACTTCCAAAATTAAAATTATTTTATACTTTTTAGCGTTTTTATACATTGAAGTATTGTATTTCTTTTGTAAATTGATTTTTATTTTTCACTTTTTAGTTGTGGTAACACAACTAAATAGTTCCCCTTAGCCAAACTTAAATAAGTCCTATAGTAACTAGTAAAAAAAAAAATCATTAAAACATTGCATAACAATTGCAATAAGCCAAGCCCAGGCTTACCTTCCAGCTTCATCATCAGATTAGATCGATATATCCCTCTCTTCTTTCAGTCAGTCATCGACTACACGTATAAACAAAGGGATTGTACTTGTTACGACAGTTCTGCTGTGATCCTATGAGGAGTAGTGTTCCATATCTCCGAAGTTCATCATCAGATCATAACAATATTTCTATGAAACCAACGTGGAAACATAAACTTACAATAAAAAAAAAAACAAAATGGACTGACAATTTACCGAGAAATCGGTGAAGAAGAGGCTACATACAAAATAATATTATAAATAACTATACAAAGGTATCTTGGTTGAGATTGTACTCTTTTATGAATATATTATAATAGATTCCGCTGGATAGAGGGATTGTAAGACAAAGCTTCCTTGTCTTTAAATAAAACAATAGCTCCGTTGTTTCGTATTCAAAGTTAATTAGACTGGTATGTTTTTTTTTTAAATAGCTACAATCTTTTGTTGTAATTAACTTCATAAGATTATTAGCTGTTAATATCTAAACGTGTTTTATCGAAAGGAAGCAACATTTTAGGCTTAAAAATCAGTCCGCGTTATTATTACCGTGGCGTTACGTGTACCTAATAGACTAGATACACTATTATATTATAGTATGTGTGTGTGTCTGTTTGTTACTTGGTACACGGGTAGATCATGTCCTGGATTAGCACAGACTTTTTATCTCGGGAATATTCAACGTTATTTTCTTGAAATCAAAGTTCATAGTTGATTGTGACTTGATGATGTATGAGAGTAGCATATTACTTTTATTATTTAATGGATCCGATGAAAAGCGATAGAAGAGGTCTACAACGGAACTAGCTCGCTGAGAAGTTTCCTGTGAGTCCAATCATGAGGAACTTCATAATAGCTGTTCCTTATTTAGATTTTTTTTCGTAGGAAGTCATTAAATAACTTTTTCCTCTCCTTACCATGACGTGTTAAACTGTCAGTCGTGCGAATGAGAAAGAGGGATCGAGCTATACGCTTTAAACAACATTATTTTAGTTTATGTGAAACCAGAATATAGTTGGTTCAAAATCAGTTACTGAATGGATTCCAATAGTTTTTACACCATGATAGCTTTTTTCACAAAAATATTAAAAAAGGTCACAAGTTGGACACCACCGACACTAAGTACAACACAAGCCACAGAAGGTTATATTAGGCGTCAGCAAACAGATGGGTGCAAGTGCAAAACAACCCCTCAGTCATCTGGATGGACCGGTCACTATGTATTTTTGCTGACATAACAAGCTCATAACTTTGTGATTTTTCATGGTACAGTTATGAAATTTTGTACATATAATTTTTACGTAAAAATACTTGAGATATATTTTGAGTTTCGCATATACTTAACTTATGCTGTATATTATGTTCCCTTGGGATTATTACAAGCTTTTATTTAGTTCCACCTGTCCCAATGTTTGTCTGTCATGAAATCTTGCAAATTAAATTTGACCCACTTCCCGGTTACCGATTTAGCTGAAAGTTTGCAAGCATGTGTAAATCAGATGACAATGCAAAAATATTATGACATGGATTTGATCTGATGATGGAACCGGAAGGTGCCTATAGGAACTTGGTAGTTAAACGACACAACCCCATCCAGTTTGGGCTCGTATGATTCGTCTTGACGAGTATTAACTGTATATAAGTATACCGAGCTATAAAAGCTTGCTATGAAAAAAATATTTAAATTAAAAACTTGTTTCCTACTATCACGCGGGCGAAGCCGCTAGCAACCGCTAGTTGATTTTAGTACGGATGTTGAAACACGTTTCAGTGATATTGATAAAACTGCCAGCCGCCGTCATGTTACCTATATGTCGGTATGCAGTGTGACTGGAAACAAATTGCCACCTGTCACTTCCATGTACGCAACCCCTCCGCGTTTACGGTACAATAAAGTTACACAGAAACAGTTATTCGTATCAAACTCTGAACTGTTTCTGACCATTTAAGCCATTGATTGGTAAATTATCTTGCAATAATTTGGATTACGAATCTGTTTAGCATTAGTTCAGATATTTTTATAAATAAGATTATAAATCAAAAACTATTTTGCCTCGCCTGATTTGTACGTAGAACGACGTCGCGTGGCGTAGTGTAGCTCTTGGAGACCGACGTACTCAGATTCACTTGCGTACGTGGCATACGTACGTGGCGTACGTGAGTTACGTGGCACACGTGTGCGCAGTGTAAGAATTAAAAAAAATATTTTTAACCGACTTCAAGAAAAAGGGGAAGTTCTTAATTCATTAGTATTTTTCGGAAGTCCGTGATCAATTAATGTTTCCTAATCGTGTTTAGGCTTATTAGAATTATCATGAGATGAACTTTGGCTATAAGGTAACATCAAACTGACTTGATGATGAAGAACTTCATAATAAAACATTGATGTATCTTAGCAGTGTTTGGACTTATTGGAATTGACATGAGATGAGGCATACTATTTAGGTTTGGCAGAGAAGTATCACAGCTAAAATAGTACATAGTGCTACAGTGACTTTCCACGTGTATCACGACTACGTTTTTCAATACATTTTCAAAGAAACGAATAAACTGGGGTTTAAGCGCGACTCTTGGGGGTTGTTTAGCGCCTAGCCTGATACGATATATACAATCAATTAAGGCAGGGGTGAACTCGTGTAATTTTCCACACTAGAGCGGAAAACAGTAAATTGAGTGCCTAAAACGGGTTTTCGAGTCTATTGATAAGTTTTTAGTTTCCACTTACCTTAGCTTTATGCCTCTTTAATATATGCAAATGGGTTCCAGTAATGAACGTTCGAACATGCAACTCATTTTCTCCTTGCAGGGTAATAAGAAAGACATTATCGTCAGTGATTTCCATGGTATTTATCGGTACTCCTGCATTTACTGTACTCAGTAGAGTGAAGTTATCGACGTTCCAAGTGCATACTGTTCCGTCTTGGGAACAAGTGACGAGGATGTCACCATCTTGGATTACTTTAACTGCTGTTACGGAGCCGCGGTGGTGGTCGAGTTTTGTTACCTGTTTATTATAAGAGAGTATTAGTGAGAGTTTTATGTTTATTGTAACAATTATAGGGAGAAGATTTTACACAAAATCTGAATAGTTTTTTTTTAAGACGCCCTCGGTGTTCTCCTTTGCTGATTAAGGCCTCCTTTTTCTCCTTACTAACTTCTGCTGCTGTTATATTTAATTCATAGTATAAAAGTATTGTGAAATGTATTAACTTACAATATTATTTTTAGTATATACGAAACTTGAATATACTCATAGTTGGTTCAGTATCAGTAAACTGAATCGATTCCAATAATTTTTACACCATGTAATATTTTTTCTCAAAAATATTTAAAAAGGTCACAAGTTGGACACCACACCAAGTACGAGATATGTCACGGCAGATCATAGCGGGCATTAGGTTCCAGCGCAGAGCTTGGTGCCGAGGCAAAACAACCCCTCAGTCATCCGAGTGGCCCCGTAACCATGTATTTATGACGCCAACCTTATCTGGCATATAACTTTGTGATTTTTCATGATTCACTTTTGCAAAATGGCAAAAGTGAATTATGAAAAAAGTACATAGATTCTATACATAAAATTTTTCAGGTTTCGTATATACTAAGAATGAGCTTGTATATTTATATTGTTTACCATGGGGTTATCGTATCCTTGTGGATAAAAACTCCAAAACTAATAATAAATTCTTATATTCCTTTTTCTTGCCGCGTTTGGCCAGCATACTTAACTAAATCCACAAGGTAACAAGCTGCTTAATTATCGTTAGTGACAAAAAGAACATGAACACTGTGTTTTATATTTCCAGCCTTATATGTTACACAACAAAAAGAAAAAGAAATTAAATGTATCTGCTCATACTGGTATATTTCCTTATTTACAGGAACTTCTTAATTGGCCTGTTTATTGTTTTCATCTACTAAAGACACATCTAATTTGAAGTGGTATTATAACAAAAACAATTATCTTACCAGGGCGCCATCTACGAGCGAAGTCACAATAACCGCCGAGTCTTCTCCCCCGCTGATCACTAACGACCTGTTCACGATGGCTGCCACGCACAGCACCGGTGCTATGTGTTCCCTGACAAACAATACGTTTTGTTACATAAAGGAATGTACAATCAAACAAAAAGATTGGTTAGAGGGAAAATATTCATCATCCCACTTCACTACCAGTATTAATTTCGATTTATTATCTGTATTATTGATATAATAGGTGAGCTGCTCTGAACTGGACTCCTATGTTGGTCACTAATGTTGAATATTACGATAAGGAAATTCTCAGTGGTCACTCGGATTCGTGTTCGGTTAATGACTTTACATAACTGATGAAATAAGGCTGTGGATCAGAGGCAGTTTTTAGACTACACCTTTAGCGAATACAATATCTATAACTACTCAATAAAATAAAATTAAAGTATATCTGTTTGAAGTATCAAAATGTAATTTTTTACTAAATGCACATGAAAGTATATTAGGAAAATATATTTTTTTTATTCGACTTTCCCGGCACCAGCTGGACCGACCTTGGAAAACGATGTTATATTTTTTACAATATTGCCTCAAAAAGGATAGTAATGTTCTTAAACTCCACGCGAACGAAGCCGTAGGGAACAGGAAGTTGAAAATAAAAATTATATTGGCAGTAGCTGTAGCGACCTGCAGGCCTAGCCAGGTTACAACCGTTTCGTTTCGAATCTCTTTCTACAGTCAGCAATGCCTCCGATTCCTTTGTTCTGACCACGTGACTTAACGTTAATATGATGACATCGCCATACATTTGAAGTTAATTGTTGAAGATTAAGGCCAAGCCCTCAGATACATACTTTTGCCTTTAAACTAATTTATTTTTTCGACTGTACATACTGAAGGCACATGTAAGTACAAGTACTTAGTACTAAATGAACGATGCGACGAATGAAGCTGAAGTAATGAGAAGATCACGCACGCATTTTTAGGTTTGTACTTACTGACTTCTCACAGAGAACTGTCGTATACAAAATGTTATAGGATTTTGAATGTTAACAGTATTAAAAACAAAGTTCCTTCTATGGTTCAAATAGTTTGGTAAGAGTAAAAACGGGGCCCCATTGCTTAGACTCCACTGTCCGTCTGTCTGTCACCAGGCTATATCACATGAACCGTTGTAGTGAAATTTTCCTAGATGATGTAGTTTTGTTGTCTTTATAACAACAAATACTAAAAACAGAATAATATAAATATTCAACTGTTCCCGTAGAATAAATTTGTTATTTTTTGCCCCCTTTTGCTACGGACGGTATCGAACCCTTGGTACGCGTGTCTGATTCGCACTTGGCCAGTTGTTTTAACTATGTATCATCCAGAGATACAGCTACCATCACGGATTTTGAACGCTGGCTTCAAGTTGCGCAGAATTCAAAAATTGGGTCTCTTTAGGAGGTGCGACGTGAGACGCGGGGCGGGGAGCGTCAGTGATTGGCTCGCTGCGCATCGCGTCATAGACGACACTCGTGATTTGTTCATTGCGCTTGCAGCATGTATCTAACAACGACGACGATTGGCTCGCCAATGTATGGAATGCGCAAAGCGATCCCCACTCTGTAGCCGAGCGTTCAATATCCGTTTTTTTTTACTTTGAACAAATCTTTAAACTTCTACATTAAATATTTTTTTTAGAAACATATTTTGATGTTTCAAAAGTTCACTGAAACAATTTTCGAGGTCAAATCTCTTTAAAATTATGTTAAGTACTTGTTTACTTCGTTGGAAACAACAGTAAACATGGTTCTCTATTTTTAGCAAAATGTCGCTAACCTACTTAAATAATACGTGAAACACTTACAAAGTTTTGAGAAAATACAATTTTATTTTTACTTTTATATAACCAAAGTTTTCAAAATAATTACAAGTGGCCATTTCCTTATACATAAAAACTTTTTTCACAAAACTTTCTGAGTGGCCTGATGTAGATAGGTATCTGCAAAACGAACTTCTAATTTGGTCTCTATTGTAAGGGATAATGGTCTGTAGGCATGTGTAATGTTATTAGAACAATGGAACAAGAGATCAATTAGGTAATTGATTACTTGTTAGCTGTGTACCTAATCTTGTCCCTAAGAAGAACCGTATCAGTCGTGTCGTTTATTAACTCCAAATTACATGGTTCACTTAATTTTAGCTGTGTTGTTTTAATGGAAATATACATCTCTATAATCATACATGACTTATAAAAAAAGGAGTCTCAATATAATATGTTATTTTATATGACGTGTTTTATTCTGTCGCTTTTTTATAGTAAGTTGATAAGTAGAGGTATGTACAACATGAGTAAAGTATATTTTTTTAAATAATAAAAACTAGTGCTTGACTGCGATTGGTTTTGATGGTAAGCAGTGATGCAATCGTTGATAGTGAGGCGCACTAGTTTATTAAGAGTCTATTTGATGTCGCCATGGAAACAACTAATTATAATAGGATGGAAAGACCGCAGTAGGCAAATTCTTCCTGTCCTTCAATGTATGCGGTATAAACGACGAGGCGAAACGCTCAGTTCGGACCGTAACCGTGTTAATAATGTAAGGGTGGATACTCGCCGTACGTCCGGTTGTCTGAAGGTAGAAAGGTGATACAAGTGATGACCCAGTGATAACGTCCCTGACATGTGAGTTGTAGGTCACAGGTTCAAACTCAGGTAGAAGCTTTAATTTTTGTATTTTATATCATATACTATAAGAACGCTGAAGGAAAACATTGTGAGGAAATCGGCTTATCTTAAAACAAAATAAATCGAAGACAGGTAACATCCAACTAACTGACACTGGGTACCTATCTATTTTGTGCACTGGGTCGGCGTGATAGATTGCGGCCCATTCACTCTCCAAGAGAGGAAGTCTAAATCTTAACAGTGGGAACTTTATAAGTCTGATTATGTTATAATAATAATAATATTATGTACAATATATTTTGTTGAATAAGCCGTTTAGCGCGGATGTGACGTGTGTCTTCCTTATCTATTGATTTAGTATGTTAGCTAGTTTTAAGGGGCCGGCAACGGATGAATTTCCATACAAACGTAATACCACGCTCATTTGCAGTTGGAGCATATTTCCAACATATTATGATAATATTCGGTTATAGACAATGTATATCTAGGTTCCTACGTCTTTCTTTTTTTTTTAAAAAAAAAACAAAAAGAAATTTTAGCGAATTGTATTTCGCATTTTTTTACAGTGTAAATGGCAAAACATGCCATTTGGCTTTTCCTGTATTAAAAATAACAATATTTCTAATATTCTCGACGTAGGAACCTAGATTAATATTTGTTATAACCGAATATCATCATAATATGTTAGAAATATGCTCCAACTTCAAATGAGCGTGGCATTACGTTTGTATGGAAATTCATCCGTCGCCGGCCCCTTTAAGTTACGTCATTTCGCGTAAATAAACTGTTTTTTTTTTGTTTCTTTTTATTGATAAATCAGATATCTGGGGCCTATAAGTACAATAAAATTACTAATCTACATAGTTTATAGCAAGGGTAATTAATTGCAACTAACGGTGCTAAAGTGCTTTGATCGTAAGGTAACTCACAGTATTTTCGTCTTGACTGCCAAAGTGTGGAGGTCCCAAACGATGACGCTGGTGTCTTCAGATCCAGTCAGGAGATATTGTGATTCTCTTGTCACGCACATGCATAGGATCCTTCCTGAATGACCTGGGAACAAAAAAACATAATATACGTAAGTTTAACAGCCTTAAACAATAAAGACAGTACAGGATTGTTCCTACTAAAAGACTTCTGTAAGGCTGGGTAAAATGATATATGATATTTATCATGCAAATGAGTTTTATAAAACAATTTTCCAAGTCAAATTAAACTGATCAGCGTTTCCTAAGAATCACCGAAACAAAGTCGGGGGTCAAAGTCTCTTTTAAAGTGTCGTATAGCCCAGTTATTGAGAAAGGCTACATAACAACCATGACTTATGTGAGCAGAGTAACAGTGATCAAAGACACAGCTGAAGCCGCGGGAGACCGCTAGTCAGTAGTAAATATAAATCGATGTCTGAAAAGTGAAGCAAAACTTCTTCAAATCGATTCTAAAGCTTTTAACATCCTTTAACTAAAATGTACGTTATATAACCCGTATGTTAAGCACTAATGTTGGCAAACTCAAAAGCGCAAAGTCAGGGGTTTACCCAGGATAAATCTGCAAGTAAATTATTATCCCTAAAACTCCCAGCGTTGGCCGGATGTGTGGGTATTTCCTAACGTAAACTAGATCGAAACTGCATAGTAACCATTTCCGCTTTGATAGACGAAAAGTGGGCGAAAGTAGGAAGTGCTAACGTGGACATTCACGAACTTGGACCGTAGTTTGTATGATGTAAGTTGTAATTGAATGTTTCATATAATCTTACATTTTATTCTGATGTAGCGTTTTGAGCAAGCAATGGTAGACTTAATTTTAAAATACATAACAGATTTTTACAATAAAGACTTAAAATGAAACAAACACTACCACTTCGGTCTAGTTTGAAAGGCTAAACATAAAACCAATTGAAAACACAGGTGGTGTTTGCTACGATGAAATCATAACTTACGTAGTTGCTACGCCGTAGCATTCTATGCTACGGCGTAGCAACTAAAAATATCAAGTCTCAATACAATGATATTGATACTTCATTTCTATAGCTAGGTAAAAAAGTAAAAATATGAACTAAATAAAGCTCTTTTAGTTTCCTCCTGTAAACTTACAATGAATAGGTGGCGAATTAGTAATCTAAAGTAGCTCTAAACTTTTAACATATTTTTTATTTGTAAATCTATGTAACGTTTTTCACTATGTAGTCAGAAAGGTCACTATTTCATCTACCAAAAATAATAACGTTACCATAAAAAACAAAACATACACGGTTAAAAACCACATGACCAATATTCATTAGGCTTTTATTAAACAAAACACAATCGGCCCGAAATTTCAATTTCTTTGATTCTGTTTTAATTCATTAAACCCCAAGCGAACGTCGGCGTTCGCGCACCTATTGTCTTTCAATTGTGTCTGTAATTATCACAATTGAAAGGTTAAATTCAATAATATTCGGTAAATACTAGCCAGTGTAATCGACCCGGAAATAGGTATTTGTTATAACATAGATTCGTCGCGTCGGAAGTTACTAGAGACGCCTAATATCGATTCAATGTCGGTGTTAACACTGAGAGGTTAATAATATTCTTGTCCGAGCAATGTGTGTAAATTATTTCATCGCCACTGCTCTCGAAACGGTAATGGAAAATATCGTGGGGTAAAAGGCATGTCCTAAAACCAAAAATTCAAAAACATTCACTAATTTGCACTGGGCATGCGTGGTGGATTACGGCCTATAGACTAGTTGCCGTAAAAATGTAATTAGTCCGTCTTTTAGATTATTCAAAAATTCAAAAATAAGGGCCACGTATTTTTTTATTTGTAAATTAAACCAAAAATGACAAAGATATAGCCTATTAAAGTTAAGTGTAACGTCACGCCATGCTGCATTTTTTCGCACGGGTTGACGTCACACGTAACTTTAATGGGCTATATCTTTATTATTTTTTGTTTTATCGAAAAAAGAAAAAAATACGTGTCCAATATTTTTTTAAATTCTAAAATACGGAATAATTACGCAATCGCTGACGTGGAGGCGCACAAGTTTATTAGGAGCCTATTTACTCTAGCTTTGAAGACACCAAAATTATAATCGTATGGGAAGACCGCTGCAGACAAATTGTTCCAGTCCCTCGATGTACGAGGTAAAAACGATGAGGTGAAACGTTTAGTCTGAACTGTGGAGTCGGGAGGCAGTGAAAACATTATAACGCTGATTATATGCTTATATGATCAGTACTGAGCACAAGATAAAAACTTTCATAAATAAATATATTATGAGTAAAAAGTTCACTGCCACGCTTGGTTGGTATGTAGATAGTACCACCTCCAATATTGCCGCCGACGTGTTTCGATGCTCTGTGGTATTACACGCGAATGGACACTTTGACAAACAATAATGTTGAGCCAGCAGCTCACCGACCAATCACGATAATTATAATTGGAATGTTAGTGATTTTGTCAGCGATGCATGACGGCTTTGTGGATGAATACGTAATTTTGCAGTGGTAAATGCAAATATAAGTTTAATTCATTAAACCCCGCGTTCGCGCACCTATTGTCTTTCTATTGTGTCTAATTTCCACGATTGAAAGGTTAAAGTAGAGCAGCTGTAAATTTCCTTGTTGACTTTTTCACGGAAGAAAGTTCTGTGTCTGATTTTCAAGAGCGACTGGATTTTCTATAAATCGGGTGTTTTAAGGACCGCTCGTCGTGGCGATACTTGGGGGAGGCCTATGTCCAACAGCGGACGTCTTTCGGCTAAAAAGCTGTTACTATAATTACTGTTATTTAGTGTTTTATAAAAATATTCACCTAGTTAACACTAATTAGGTTTATTGCACCAGATAATAATGCCATTGAATAGTAATAATAATTTGTAAACTAAGCTTCAAAATATCAAGATATTTCATGAATGAAATGCATTTACCTGTTCCATGTGAGATAGAAATTGGTTTCGCGAACAGGAAATCTAATCATTTAGATTGATCTTGGACATCGTCCTCTTGTGGATATCGATGGAACGAGGTAGATTATTTATTACAGTAAAATTGGTTCGACTATTATTTTATTACATGAGTGGCGGATCTCTAATTTTCAAGTTAGTTTATATTAGTACGATGTCTGGGTGTTTGCGGCCTACACAAATGTCCTTTCTTCGGTATTGTTCGTCTAGTAGTTGAGCTCCCTAATATTCGTGTAGCTCAACTCAGAAAGCAAATGCTTGCACTAACTGGACAGGTCCACTCAGAACTGTGTGGTTCTTTCCTCAAAAGACCTTCTCAGACTCCAATCTGCATAGTTCTGATAAGATTTGACCATCACATACTTGCTGTATGGACCTTAAAATAGACTTTGACCCCTGAGTTTGTTTCGGTGTTTCTTCTCAGGGTAGTCAGCTAGGAAATACCGACCTCATCTAGTTTAAATTGACGAAAAAATGTACGTGTAGAAGTGTTTTAAAACCTATTTCCAAAATAAATATTATTTATCATTTCAGATCGGTGGGATCCTCTCTTACAAAGGTGGATAAGTGTCCAGATACACTTATCCAAATAAACTAATGAACTGTTCGTTCAATGGTTCATTAGTTTTTTATTTTTATCATTTCATGTAATATTAACATCAGGCAAAGTTATACTACATACTACTAACATAAATAGATGTTTTAAATGTGAAATAAAATACTTAAATCGAATTGAATTGAGTGGTTAGCTTGTACGGTTATGGATATACACGGAACACATTTTAATATAACTTTTTGCATCACAAAAGCACAAAGGTGGACCTAATGCCCCTATGCGAGAATTGGCTAGATGCCTGCGGGCAGTTTCTACGGCCATGTCTGTTGCCACAATACACAAGACAGTCATCTGTTTGTTGTCTCTGTTGCAACCCACATGGTTTAATATTTTTAGTCCTGCCTATTGTGTACTTAATTCTGAGGTCAAAGAATCTTTTTAGTTTTTATTTTCAATAAACACCATTATCATTTTTTATACTACGGCTAAATATCCTACCTAGACTAATTAATTTTTATAAAAACTCATTTTATACCACAGTTCGAAATATAAATCATGAAAAAGAAACCTCTATACTGGTTACAGTCTGAGATCAGGCGGCCCTCGATGAAAATAAAAAATGCCTGCGCAGACAAAACTGAGAACGCGCGGACGAGCAACGGGCAAGTCAGTCAGACTGACCGCAACGGTCCTAGACTTGCAACTATTATTCAGATCTTTTTTTTATTCTTTATTTTTTTAAGGGGTTTTTATCCACACGGATACATCAACTCCAGTGTACCTTACACAGACCTTTTAGCAGTGAGGTCTGGCGGGCATTCCTGCAAACTTGCCCGTGGGCATGTCCAAGAAGTGAATTTCTTGCTTTAGGCGTTTTCTACTAGTCAAATAAGGGTGGTGGAGAAATAACATGGAAAGCACATAAAAAAAAGTATCATCCTGAGAAAGATAGATACGAAAGTATACATGGTCCAAGTAAATATTCGTTTAATACGAGTAATATATAAGGTGTAAGGGACAGCCCTCCACAAACTTTAAGGGCTTGCTCAGTAGACGAAACTGAACAACCTTTCACAATTTTTTTTTACAGGAAACGAAAAAAAAAAATCGGCCTCGTCATACAAATTGTCCAGTCAAGTTTATCATTTTGTATGGTGAGGCTGATTTTTTTTTCCTTTCCTGAAAAAAAAAAAAATTGTGAAAGGTTGTTCAGTTTCGTCTACTGAGCAAGCCCTTAAAGTTTGTGGAGGGCTGTCCCTTACACCTTTTATTATACCTAATTATAAATATATTATTAAAAATAAATGAAGAGAAGTTTTAAAACAACTAAAAGCAAATGTAAATTTACTCATGGAAGAAAAATAAAATAAAATGAGCAAGCAACACTAGATTTATTATATGAGTTTGTTAAAGTTGAGCGCTGACCAGTTTTAATTGCTTCAAAGTTTTTAATTAGAGGCTCGTTGATGTGAAATTGTACATTTAAAAGTATTGCTGTTAGTATCTTTAGGAGTAATGGGATGTTTACCGCTTTCATTATTGTTCATAGTCTGTAAATTATACAATTTCCTTTCAACATGACTCTTGTATATATATGTAGGATTAGTATTTCTGAACGCTAAAGATCATAGTTTCAGAACGAATGAATGTGCGAGTGAAAGGGGAGGAATGAATGGATTTAAGAAAAAAAGATGGCAACCAACGATGTATTAGGAAGGTGCGTTTTTTGTTTCGAAGGAAAATAAAATTATTAATTAAAGTGAAATATTGTTTTTTTTCTGGATATCCCACTCTACATATATATAGGTTTTATTTTATAAGTATTGTGTGCTGCGCACATATTAATGTAAATTATTTCAGTTTGTAAGTTTCAATAAAATAATTAGGTTTTTGTTGTGCTTTTGTTAAGTTATCCTCTTTTGTAAAATTTCTTGTACAGATATTAATGTTTGCTGTAAGAAAACCCAATTTTGGGTTAAGCTCGCCTGTGTACACTGGCTTTCTTACTATGTAGATTTTGTAAAGTTATGTACAATAAAGAATATAAGAATATTTTATGGCTGGAAAAGTTTTTAATGTAAACTGCGGTTACCCAGCTATCCGCTGTGGATCTGGGTGTCTTGTAATATGTGACTTTACACGTTTGTAAACGCACCCACAATACAGGATAATTTTTTAGTGCGGGGCAACGTTAACATAAAAAAAAGAAAGCTTTCATTCCATATTTATGAGTCATTCGCGAACTAGTTAGGTGGTGGTGCCCAATTAAAATAGTTTTTTTTTTATGTATAAATGTTTGATACTCTTTCACGCAGAAACTACTAAATGAATTGCGATGAAACTTGGTACACAGGTAGACAGGCAAAACCGCTGACAGCAGCTAGTTTGCTTTAAGGGTAAATAGAACGTTAAAACTTGAATTTCTTACATTGATTTTAGACTACCGTGATTATAAGAGAGCTGGAAATCTAAAATATGCGAAAACTAAATGTAAATATTATATCTAAATAATTCTATCTCTCCCGGTAGCTAAACTGGGTTCCTAACAGCAAAGAAAGTAACGATGTGTTCAACCAACTTCAAAAAAGAGGTTCCTTTTTTCTTACCTTTAAAAGTGTGAACTCTGGAGTTGGACATGACATGCCACAGTTGAGGGTCTCCAGCAGAAGGTGCCAGCACCAGATGTTGTCCGGATGGCGCCAGTTGCAGCAGCCTGGCTCCCGCTCCTGGAGTTGATCCCCCCACGGAGAGGACGCGAACTGTGGATGCTATTGGTGGTTGAAGCCTAGGTGAGAGAAAAGATCAAATGAACATAGGCCAAATTAATTACAGTATATAGTTGTTATATCTCAGAACGGCGGTTTGGTTTTCGATGTGTGTGTGAGAGCAGTTTTTTGCTAGAACTCAAAATTTCCTCACGGCTGTCGTCCGAGTGTCTTCGCAAGGTTCTGCAATACTTCGGTCACATTGCAAGGAAAGACGGTGGCAACCTCGAAAGGCTAATCGTGACCGGTAAAGTGGATGGGAAAAGGCCTCGCGGGCGCAGGCCAATACGTTGGTCCGACCAAATCCGCGCCGCCCTTGACTCCACGATGTACAATGCCCTTCACACCGCCAGAGACAGGAACAGATGGAGGAATATCATAAGGGATAGAGTGATGAAACAGGGTCACGACCCTCAGCATTGAGGAATACGACGCAAGGAGGAGGTGAGAGCAGTGGTGGCCGAGTGGTAATGGCCCCGACTTACGAGATAGGTAGCGGGTTCAAACCCAGCTAAGTGCATTACTTTTTGTAATTTATTTCATTTCCACTGCTCTCTAAACGGTGAAGGAAAACATCGTGAGGAAACTGCCCTGTACTAGAACCAAAAATTCGAAGACATATGTGACATTCACCAACCCGCACTGGGCTCGCGTGTTGGATTACAGCCCATTCCTTCTCCTAGAGAGGAAGCCTGAGTCCCAGTAGTGGGAACATTAAAAAAAGGCTGATGATGATGTGTGTATCATGTACTTACATTTTTTTTTTTCTGTGTGTGTATATTCCTACGAATACGGTGCTACCACCGTAGCACTTGGAGTCATAGAAAACAGCTTACGCACACATTAACAATGTGCACGTGAATTTACACATGCAATTAAGACCAAACCGTCTTCGTGAAATAGTATATTTATCTAGGCCAGTTACAGTACTAAAACCTTTTGAAAGAAGGCTTTCTGTCCTATAGGGTAAAACAACTCCACTTGCAAAACTAAAACACGCATCTGATTCGTCATCATCATTATTTCAGCCGATAGACGTCCACTGTTGGACATAGGCCTTCCCTAAGTGTCGCCACAATGCACGATCCTATATTATTATATCCTATATCACGCATATGATTGCGTGTGTGTTATTCCAGTTGATCGTTAAAAGTAAGTTTAGAGGCATCTTCATGACTTTTTTCATTCGTACTAAGTCAAAGTTAATTGTGTGAAGTTTTTTTTTTTAAATTGATGTTTGAAGTTTTTGGCAGAATCTTCGAGTGTAGTTCAGTGCTTGTTTTAATTATTCACAAATTGGTTTCTAGTGATGTAAATTGGTGAAGTTTTGTATCTCAAGTGTCACTTGACACACACTTGAGTGTGCACTTGTATAATATGTGGAATTATTTTAACAGGCGGGATATCGGTAAAATGGAGCTGAATATTTTTAGTGCTGACTACATTTTTTTTGGTGGAAAATCATCTAATGACAACATCCGTTCTTGGGCGGAGCGGGAGATAGTGTCAGACTCTTACTGACTAAAAATCCACCCCTTTTCCCCTTTCCTTTCCTTTCCTTAGGGCTCGAGCTATCTTTCGAAACTTCTTGGGACTAGACGGCTGTGTGATAGTTGCTGGAATATTACCTATTATTAATTAGCATTTATCCTGAAGGATAACATATTATGCTTTGGCCCATTATAGATTAGTTTCTGTAGTCCTCTTAATAAGCTGAGACATTGTTTGTGCGAAAAAACCTGTATATTCCAAATCAGTACTTATGTTCGCAATATAAAAACCGCACATTATTCTACAAGAAAGAAAACAATAGCAATATTTTTTCTTCCCTGTTCCAATTATTTTCTCTAGATTTCTCATTAAGGGTAATCGTCTACTGTTGTCCCCGGGCACATTAATTACGAAAAACTTAATGGAAAAGATAAGGAGAGTGATTATCAAGTTAATTGACAATAAACGTTAGGTATCTCAGTACTTTTTTGATGGTTTGTTCTAGAAAATTTACATAAATATGTCCACATAAATGTTCTGTCAAACTGCAGTACAGTTCGTCGGCAGTGCTCTCGTGGATCTTCTTGATTATCTAATTAATATACAGTAAAAAAAATAGGGATGGAGAATAAGTTCGATGATTTCTTCCTTATAAAAAACGGGTTATTCTCCAAGGTTACGCAATACTTGCCGAGGTTGATCTGAGGATAGGTTACGTTGAATTGCCCACTCAGGACGCCGCATATATTTTTTTAGTATTTAGTATTATGGATAGGCTCGCGTTTGACCACTAGATCTAATTAATTTGTACGTAATGTAAATTGAGCGTGTTAGCTGTAATTACCTATTGATCTGTGTGTTATAATATTATCTCCACCAATTATAAATGGTAGATATAATATCTGTGAACACATTTTAAATTATCGATAAACTATTTAATAGGTTCATTATTGCATAAATTCAAATTTATTACGAAATCAAAGCAATTTGTTATAAATTATGAAGAACCAAATGAAAATAAATTGCTTTGAAATAGATTTAGTCATTTGTTTCAACTATCAAAATTAAATTAAATTATAAACTTACTTTAGGTTCTGATTTTCAAGTTACGACGGCCATCACGAAAAGTTATTTATTAGTCTTTCTCGTGTTACCTATTTACCGAAACGTGAATAAGTAAGTTAAGACGCCATTTATCTACTTCACTACTTAATTCCTATAGCGTGACGTTATAAAGCCTATACTATAAATCTAACACTAATTTTATAAAAGTGAAAATTGTAAGTATGTCTTTCCATCTGCACCCACGCATTGAAGATCTAACTCGCGTTTGTGGAATATAAAAAAATACAACTGGAATAACACATACACTGTTGTATAAATAAAAAAAAAACTTTTAATTCAGACAAAACAGTGCACATAAGTTAGTAACAAGAATTTAACTTAATATAAATTAAGCTAAACATAATCATATCAACACTTTCATTTTATTTCAATGTACATAGGTTATGTTTTTTTAAGCAATTACTAATCCCAATTATAAGCAAATAATATGGGAAACGACGCAAAACGCGTGTGTAGTACATGTCTTGGTATTTACGCACGCACACACAAATACGCTAGTGATGCAATCTATATTTATCAAAAGTTTTTACAGGTATGCGGAATAGAATGTAAAGTCTCGCAAACCTTCGTAGAAAAAGAAAGATTCTCCGAATAGACGAGTATTATGTCTAATCCAGGCAACTACCCTACCTACCCTACTAATAGATGATTTCGTGGTTTTGTTTATATGAAAATCACGCGTAAAACTCTAATTGAATAATGCAGGATTTTATATTTTTTGTAGTGCTTATTTAGCGCCGTAGATGTCGCCATAAAATCAAAATAATTATTCCTTATTTGAGAGAGGATGCCTGAGTCCCAGTACTAGGGACATTATAAGGCTGATTATACTATGTTATGTAATGCTACTTTGTGATTGTTTTGAAATGATAAATGAATGAATTCTGGATGTATGTACGTTTATTATATTAGAAATATGTAATAGGTACATTAGCCACTGTATCAACTATAAATAAGGTACGCACTTAATACATTGTATAAGCCCTTTGCGCACCACTCTAGCTACTGCTCGTAGTGGCGTAAAGAACCCTTTTCTTTCGGTTGACATTTACAGATTGAGTAGGAAGGTAATCATTCCATCTATGTCTGTTTTTTCCCCCAAAATCAATTAGGAAGCATTACTATGTGATGTTTATTTATACCTACTGAAAGAGCGGTGAAAGTTACAGTTTCAACCTACGAGTTCTATGTCGGTCGAACCCAACCAGACCCCATTACTTTGTGTAATTTATTTCATCAGTACTACTCTCCATATAGTGAAGGAAAATGTTGAAAAATAACTCAACATAGAAAATGTCGTAAAGTAATGCCTGCCCGGATTCGAACTTGCGACTTATGCCTTTTTTATGTTGGGAAAAATCATCCAATGACAACCCACGTTAGGTGGAGCAGGAGATATACTATAGATCAGACTGTTACTGAGTAAAAGCCCACCCCGTTCCTTCTAGCTTTCATACCGGGGTTCGAGTTCCCTTTCGGATATATGACTTGTAATTCAAAGTCGTTACCACTGAGCTAGAACTTTCAAAGTGGGCAGTTAGGCAGTGGGGAGGGCACATTGCTCGCAGAACAGGTGGTTGATGGGGCTGAAAGGTTCTGGAGCGGCGAGCGAAGACCACGGAAATCCGATGGATGCGTGATTCAGAGGATCGGTCGTTGTGGTGAAACTCGGTGCTATGTTTTTCGGTGGACGCCAGAAATTTCGGTTTTTTTTCGGTTTCAATTGAAATGATTATCACGATTTATTTATTTATTTCCGACTTACAATCATCATTACGGGGTAACCATGCGATGGAGTATTTTATTTATTGTCACAAATCTGTCATGCATTCAAGTCAAATATGAACTGTGTATTATTTATTACTGGTACATGGGCGGACTTAATTCAACAAGGCCTTCTCTACCAGTCAACCTATTAAAAAAAATAACCACAGTTGTTCTTTCTTTTCTTCCAGTTTAATGCTCAACCGTTATGTAAATCTGAGAGACTGCAGTAGCTTCACAGTATTTATACATCTAGTTCAATGAAACACTCTTTATGAAAGTTAAAAACTGGCTAAGTGCGAGTTGGATTCGCGCACTCAGGTTTCCAAAAATTCGGCAAAGAATCGCATTAATTGTTGTATGGGAGCCCCCTTAGATATTTATTTTATTTTAAATAATTTGTGAAAAAAAAAATCTGTCTAGCTATCACGGTTCTTGAGATAAAGCCTGGTGACAGACAGACGGACAGACAGCGAAGTCTTAGTAATAGGGTCCCGTTTATACCCTTTGGGTACGGAACCTTAAAACTATTCGCTAGCAGTACAGCTTTAAACACCGGACCGTCACTAACTCGTCGGAAATATGCGCCCGGTTTTTCCATTCTGCTGACTTAAGCTGTTTAAGGCTTGTTTTCACAGCGTGCGGAGTTCACTTGGCTCTTTGTTGTTTACATACCCTTATTCCCTTGTGAATCATTTCGCCAAGGATCGCACCTTTACGGAATTATTCGTGTCGGAAAATCGAAAGTGAGTTAGCTGCAAAACGTGATCCGGATATTTTATAAGTGGAATAGATAGGAAACGTAATATTGGGAGATGAATTACATATTTGAAGTGATAAAAGATTTTTCTGTTGAGTTACATTTGGAGTTTTTAAACTGGCTTTTATCTAACATAATATACAACATTGTTTTTAGTATTGTGCGAAACTTGAATACAGTTTGTTCAGAATCAGTAACTGATTCAATTCCAATAATATTTTTTTTACAATGTTTTTTTTCTAAAAATATTAAAAAATGCTCACAAGTTGGACATTACCGACACAAAAAACAACACAGGTCACAGCAGATCATAGCATGTATTAAGCGCCAGCGCACAGCAGGGTTTGGGAGCAAAATAAAATTTCAGTCACCCAAATGGCCCGGTGATCATGTATTTGTGTGGACAACCAGGTGACATAACAAGTTTATAACTTGGTGATTTTTAAAGACGCACTTATGAAATTTTATACATATATACATTATATACTATACATAAAAATACTAGACACATGTTTCCATTTCACATTTACTAAATTTAATATTGTATACTAGGTAATTTCTCAAACATATTCTATGACAATTATTACAGTTTGATGTAGGTTGGCCTTTCAAATTTGGTGATAAACATAACGAGATTAAAATATCATTATTTTAGAATGTAATATAATAAAACCTTACCCTGTAGAATCACTAATTATGGGCAAGCGATCCAAAACTACGGAAACTCCAATTTGGGAATAAAATATATGAGATCAGGTGCGGTCTCGGGCTAATCCAATTGATTAGCCAGTCTATAATTTAACAGAATCGACCAGCATCGATCAATGCTATAAAGGTTGCCAGACACCAGTCGCTCGTCTTAAGTAAGTTGGGTGTCAATCGCCTGAAAATGTCATATATTCCACAACGATCGATTGTTCATCGATATGATCTGATGGGAACTTATAAAACGTCAGAAATTAGCTGCACGCTAACTTGCATGCCTGATATTTTGATACGTCGTGATAAGGCTCCCTTTACTCGTCTTATAACTAGATCGGTGTAAGAAAAAATAAACAACCAGTAACAGAACCAATACTGAGCTCAGTTTATGCTACGCTCCAAACTGTATTAGCCTGAACGATCAATATCTTCGAACAACCACAGCTCAGTCTAATTCCACCTTTACGGTATCTAAGCCTGATTAATTACTTCAAGTGTTAGTTTTGTCTAATTAATGATTGCCAAATGGTTTGGATTTCCTCCAAAATGTTGGTTTATTAAAATTAATATCTCCCCATATCTTGACTGTCTCCGATACCGACGTTTTGTGTACGGTTGGTACAATTAGTATATAGGTTTAGCCCTCATTGTGCGGAAGCTTAATCTTCGTTTCTATGTATCTGGTTCGGATTTCAGTTTAGTATATAGTGAGGTACTAATTCGTACTATAGTATTGGAAATGTCAAGTCAGGTTGTAGTGCGTACTATATAGATGTACTTTTAAACGATTAACTTTGGTATTTAAATCAGTACCCCTAGATAAGTTACTAATCTGCAATAGTTAACGCTAGTAGAAAGCTTCAAATGTACGAGAATGACGTCATCTCAACGCTCAGTCGCGTGGTCAGAACAAAAGATTCGACGACGCGGCCAACTTGAAGCGTTCGCCGCCAGCGAAACGGTTGTCACTTGGCTAGGGGGGGCAGGTCATTGGTCAATCCCATAGAAAATAAATAGTTACAAAAAAAAACCGGTTAAGTATGAGTCGGACTTATGCACCCATGGTTCAATTGCCAGTTTTTTTCCAAGTCGCAAAAAGTAATTATTTTGTGATATAACTACAAAACGGTTTTCAGTTTTAATTTTTTCTTTACTTGTGTTATGAGGTATGAGGCCTTGCTTTTTGCCAAACAGGATACTAGGTGAATGGGATACCTTCCATTCACAAGACACACAACACTGGACACTTCATCATTCATCATCATCATTTCAGCCGACAGACGTCCACTGCTGGACATAGGCCTCCCCCAAGCGGCGCCACAACGAACGATCGTGCGCGTCCCGCATCCATCGGATTCCCGCTACCTTCAACACTGGACACTTACAAGGAATCAAAACCTAAAAACTGTACACGGTTTTGATTTGTTCTTGTGAGTGTCAAAATATGCGCCTTAAGCGCCATGTCCTGGTATAGGGCACAGTATACTTATTATCTCGGGAGTAGGTACGTTCAGACGTTCACGTGGGTGAAGCTGCTGACCTTCTGTTGTATTTTTTGGTCCCAACTCTCCTTTAGCAAAATAATTATAAATTGAGATGAAAGGCCCATTATTAACTTTGTAAGTCATGTCAGAAGCATCCTTTTGCCCGCAGCTGTATTGAGGTCAAAAAACAGTAGGGCCTGACTAAATACCGTATTTTCCGGACCTCTGCGATCAAAACATTCATGAGGAACTTAATGTTTTTTTGCTTTATTGGTTCCTGTAGGAGCAGTGGTGGCACGAGTGGTAACGAAATCGACTTACGAGTTGTAGGGCGCAGGTTCAAACACAGACAGGCGTATTACTTTGTGTAATTTATTTCATCATCACGACGCAACATATAAAGTGGATCGATGACCTGGTGAGGGTCGTTCGCAAAGGAGGAGGCCGATCACATCAGGCAACGGCGCTCTCGCCGCGGCCGGGATTCCGATCCCGATTTGAGCAACGGGTAGCTCACTGTCCGACCGTCCGGTAACTGTCCGGACCAAGCCCAAGTCGTCGACGGCGCGCACTGTTCCCGCGCGCCTCAAGGAGTTGTCAGCAACAGCAGGGGCCCAGCCGGGCCAAAGTCTTTGGTTATCCGAAAGGGAACTCGAGCCCCAGTATGAAAGCTTGAAGGAACGGGGTGGGTTTTTTAGTCAGCAAGAGTCTGACACTATCTCCCGCTCCGCCCAAGAGCGGGGGTGTCATTGGGTGATTTTCCCCACCACAAAAAAAAACCTGGTGAGGGCCGCGGGAATCCGATGGATGCGACACGCAGAGGATCGGTCAAACTGAGTTGAGGTACCGTGATCGCGCATGTTCCAATGATTCCACATACTGTACCTCAGAGGTAAACAATAGTAACTCCACTTTTTTTAAAATATGTTTTTTTTTGCACTTTTAAAATCGTAAGAACCTGTTCTACGTAATGGTATAGAGCAACAAGTCCTACGACATCTAGGAAGAGAAATATCCAATCGTTTATGACAAAAACATATTGGGTATAGGACTTAAAATGATGATAAGATTGTTTACTCCTTAGCCTTACGCGCACTTAATGTTGTTCTAAACTTTATTGTAATTATGTATAATACATAATAATTTCATGTAATAATTATAAAAAATACAAGTGAGTTTATTTCAATATCTTTTAAGCAACTAAGTCAAAAATACACTTAAAGTTTCTATCCACGCGTTTTTGCCTCTCCTGTAAAATTTATGTTTTGGCACATACTGTTGTTTACCTCTGAGGTACAGTATTGTCCAGTTGGGTAGTCACTTGCAATACAAAACTACATCAATTTCAAATTATATATCTACAATAAATCAATTTGGGTATAATTAAAAGATCCATGAAACTTCACTGTTAAGAATTCTATAAAAAAAACTCCATGTAGTAATAATACCGTTTCTATTTTCAGTCTTTTAAATAACGACTAAGCAGAAGTTTATGAAGGCAGGCAAAAGTAAAGAATTTAATATTTAGATACAAGTTTTACTTTGAGAAATACAATGAGTTTCTCCTCAAGTTTTAATTGATACTCAAAGTTTTTGTGCGCATCATTACCCACATAAATTTGTATAGACCGTACCTACTCTACTACATTTTAACAAAATCAAAGATTTCGATACATAAATCAGTGTAATTATCTCTCACGCATTATTTATATATAAAATAAGTTAGAATAACTTGTTTATTTGCACCTTCAAGTTAACAAGTTTTCTAAATTACAATAAATTAGGTCGCAAGGTTAATTAATTGTGCATTACTGCTTCGCAGAAGTCGCCGACTGGAAGGTGGCTACAGTTACTTGGTAGTTAAACGACACAACCCCATCGAGTTTAGGCTGGTATGATTCTTCTTGACAAGCATTCATTATATAGGTATACCGAGCTATAAAAGCTTGCTATGAATAAATTATTTTCGTTAAAATCTTGTTAATTCATATAAATTAGTGCTTGACTGCGATCTCACCTGATGGTAAGCAGTGATGCAATCTCTGATGGTGAGGCGCACTAGTTTAATAAGAGCCTATTTTGTTGCTGACGGGTTTTTTATTTTACTTATTTTTGTAATCAAAAGAAAATCCTTACCATCCATTGAGTGGTACAAGTATTGGTTTGTCGTAGCCGTCACACCACGCCATGGCGGCCGTCACCAACGTCGCCAGCACGCCGCGCCGCGCCACCGCAGGTCGCAGCCATGCTATTATCTACGGAATAAGATAACGTAATAGAATAAGGAGAATGCCGTTCAAAATTATGAAAAATTTATTTTCAAATAAAAGATTTTAACATTTTCTTCAATTAATATAATAATATGTATTTAATCTTAATATGTGGTCAAAAGCCATATTAGGCTATACTGGGGATCTTAAGGCTAAGAGTATAGTCCCTTGAACCATATGGCCGAAATTATGTGAACGCAACTCTCGCACTCGCCTAGGCGGCAGTGCGCAAATCTGTGCATTTATTTGCGGCCAGCAGCGCCCGGAAAGCGCTTTACATCCATTTTCTCTGCGAGATATTGATTGATTTACATATGCAATGTTCACTTTGAAGAATATTTAACCACCAATTTTTATGTGTAAAAATGTTTCTAAAGGCCCAAGCCGTTTTGAAGGAGTAGGGAAAAGTAGCGAAAAGTTGTGAAATTGCTAAATATTTTTTTTTGACAAAAGTATAAATTGCACGAATAAATCAAATGTTGATATTATTGTTCATGAATCTATAATAAACATATATTTTTTTCAAACCAATTGACCTAGCCGTTACGGAGGAGTAGACCTCAGAAAATCACTGTTTTATGGCACTTTTCGGGCGCTTGGCCCTTAAGAACTATACCTAAAAATAGTAACAAATTTCTATTTTGATCCGAATATTCTTTCCTCAGTCTAAAATAAACTCGTCATACTTAGCTTTATAGCTATCTATTCAATTTGTGACTGTACGTAAACCAATTTCCAAAGTTGGGAGAACAAAGACTTATTGAAACTCGTTAAACGGCTTTGTGGGCTCTGCTGACATCGAGGGCACTTTATTGATTGATTCTTGATCCGAGATCTGATATCTGTCTTGTGTCTCCTCATATATACTATTTGAAAGATTTTTATAGGCTTTTCGTAAATTATTTCCGAACGTGACTTGAGTAATATTAAATAACTGAGCAATATATATCGCTGCAAAGAATCAGATATGTCTAAAGAAAATGAGATGAAAAATATCGCTAAATGTTTTGTAAATGCTGCTGAAAAAATGGATTTTCGGCGAACCACTGATTGTTGTTCGTTATTTTACCTCTTACCTCTCCTTTCTTATAATAGTGCTACCTATACCTACCTGTGTCGTCTAAAAATAGGTTAAGGCAGTCAATTTTAGCTACCTATTTTTTATTTCTATCACTAACTGTTCCACAACCGACCAAAGAATTTACCGATCCCTTCAGCAATTCTTCTTCCAAGTCGTTTGGAACAAGTTCTTATTATAGGCGTCCAAATTATCTAACCTCCTCTTTATGGACTTCTGGATGTGTAGGAAGTAGGAACCAACTGCGTGGACTCTTGCCTAACGGTTACTGTAATCTGTACAATCTTGATTGAAACTAGCAACTTTTATGCAAACCACCATCGTCGACCACATCATCGCTTACCATCAGGTGAGATGGTGGTCAAACGCAAGCCTTTCAATAATAATAATAAAAATCACTTATTCCATAATATTTTCCCGATCAATTCCCAAGTTGGAAACAGTGACTGTAGCGACATCTATGGCGCCACATAAGAACTAAGAAGAAAGTACGAAATCCTGCATCGCGCAATCAAAGTTCTCCGCGCGATTTGAACATATACGACAACCCGAAATCATCTATCGGGCAGTCGCCCACCAGACCATACCACCTGTCTGGTCGGAGGATCCTCCCTTTTCAACGGAGGCATGCGGGACTTTACTCTCTGTTCCGCATACCTCCAAACTGGTGACCCTCGACAAAGAACGTCAGCGCAGCCTTCGTGCAGCTACTACTTCGTGACGTCATCATCACTTCCTCAAGCTTTCGAGCAGCGAGCCATAGCCAGTACCCACGGCTATGAAGGGTATCCTGATCACCAGTATGACTACTTGGTCATACCTGGTCATCCCCCTCAGCCTCATCAGCGACCTTGGCTTAGCACACCGCACCTTCGGCCAGTCATATGAAGAGCCATGAAGAACCTCTCCTGGTCGACGCCAACAGTCAAGCCCTACGTCGCACAAGCACTACTCCGACTCACTGGAGCCTGCAGCATTGTCCCGACTCACTGGGACAGCACCACCCCGACTCACTGCGGCATCATCCCGACTCACTGGGACATCATCACCCCGACTCACTGGGGCATCATCCCGACTCACTGGGATACCAACACCCCGACTCACTGGGGCATCACTGCAGACAGTTCCGACTCACCGAGAACTATGCGGCATTGGTTCCGACCCACTGGAACCAACCTACGCTGGCCTGGCACGCATCAAGAACCATCGATCTCCGATCTCCGGAGGGGAGTGATGTAGCGACATCTATGGCGCCACATAAGAACTACGAAGAAAGTACGAAATCCTGCATCGCGCAATCAAAGTTCTCCGCGCGATTTGAACATATACGACAACCCGAAATCATCTATCGGGCAGTCGCCCACCAGATTGTAACACCTGTCTGGTCGGAGGATCCTCCCTTTTCAATGGAGGCATGTGGGACTTTACTCTCTGTTCCGCTAACCTCCAAAGTGACTATAGTTTGTTTATTGACCTAATTTAATATTCAAAATAAGAACCAAGGTGATTTTTACCTGAGCTCCCAACTGCATAGGATCCCTGGTGAGGATATCACTGGACTTCCTGACTGCTCCATACACTAGCTCCACGTCTCGGTCCAGGATATAACATCGTACATGTTCCAGGATACACCGGAGATACGATATTGTCACTGTTTGTACCTGCGAAGAATATCATTAGGGTTAGTTGGAAGGAAGGTGCCACGTGTGTTGCTTTTAGTACAATTACCGGAACGGATCTTGAGCTTTGGCTTCAAGTTGCGCAGAAATCAAATGTTCGGTTTCTTTAGTGGTGCGAAGTGAGACGCGGGGGCGGGGAATGTCAGTGATTGGCTCGCCGCGCCATCGTGTCATGGACGTCATTCGTGATTCGTTCCCTGCGTTTGCTGCATGTATCTAACAACGACGACCATTGGCTCGCCAATGTATGGAATGCGCTAAGCGATCCCCATTCTGACGCCGAGCGCTCAATATTCGTGCCGGTAGTTGAACGTTATAAGGCTTTTTTGATCTATTGAGTCTTCTTATACTTATAACATTACAGAGGAGAAATGTATTGTATGTATGTATGTGTGTATAAGTTTAATTAGACAGCTGAAAGGATGTCATTGAAATATGGAAATTGGTTTCACTTTTTTTTGTAAATCATCAAATGACTTCGTTGCTGCTCGATTTAACTATTGTAAAAATAGCCAGAAAAAACTTAGTTCTGACCCGTTCTGGCGCTACGTTCCATGGTTTCAATTCCCACATGGGACAATCTTTTCTATCGCCAAGCAGACTATCAGATCCGGGGTAACTATCTCTGAAGAGCTGACAGTTGCCTCGGAACTACTTTTCTTGTATTTATGAGTGGACATACGTGTGAACACACCTAATATACAGAAGTAATTCCGAGGGTGAAAAAATATCAAATCCGAAACCTATTAGCAACTAACAAACCTTTACTAAAAATAGAACCAACAACTGTAGATAATCTATACCAGTATCATTCTCTCGAATAAGTCGAATATCGTTTTGTTTTGTTTTCCAACCAATAAATTTGGTCATTTTATACCATGAATTAACGTTTTAATGGGTAACGCCTAATGTAAACTTCGGAGGTCACCCTCCTCCATTAACAGGGAAACTTGTAAAACAATCTGTTACTACCTTCGGCGGTTTAGCCGTCACTAATTATACCTTTGGAACGTTAAAGTGACTGTACATTTTAAATTAGGAAACAGTTGACCAATGATAAATGGTCAAAAGATGTTTAATCGTAAATGCTTGAGAGGAAAACTGAGCTGGGATATAATTTATTAACTTCTCTCGACCTCACCATCATCATTTCAGCCGAAAGCCACTGCTGCATATATGCCTCCACCAAGTGTCGCCACAAATGAATGAACTGCAGTGGCTAATCTGGATATCTTTGAACTAACTGCGGGCCATAGATCGGGATCAGGATCCCGGTGGCTGGGTCGTGGGGGTCGTTGCCTCGCGCGTGCGGTCGCCTCCTTTGCTAGCATTACTGTTTCGCAGAAGGAGGCGACCACCTGCTATTCCTCCTCGCTCCGGATCATGGCCTGTACCAAGGCTATGCGCGAGATATCGCTGCCGCCGAGGGCCCCCATGAAGAAACGGCAGTGCTCTACCTAGGCGGGGCACTTGTCTACCGTATGCTCCACTGTGTGTTCCGGGTAGTCCACACAATGGTGACACCAGGGTATTTTTTTCCGCACGAATCCAGTGCAGGAATCTCCTGAACTGAACATATCCAGTGAGGACCTGCGTCAAGCGGAAGATAAGGCCGCCGTATTGTTTCCAGTGACTAGCAAAACATACCTATGTTTCTTAAGTAGCTTTTTTACCACGATCTTGGAACGCATAGGCTAACGGAACGCATAGTTGGATTTTAGTCAATAAAAGTTTGATACTCCCTCTCACCCCACCCAGAGCAAAGGGAGTTATTAGATAATTTCCCACACAAAATATACCACAAACAGATTGATACAATACCTACATAAAATGAAAATGGTAGGCAGTTTATGGTAACTGTTTTTCAATAACTTGTTCCTTGTGGTCCCAAAATACTATTTAAAAAAATATATATAATATTTTTATAGGCGAAAGTTGGTACCGCGGTCCCGGTCCAAAAAACCCCGCGACCCGGAAAATGGAATCTTAAAGTAGAAAAGCATCAACAATTTTCTACCTTTGAATAGAATGATTTATGGGCCAGAATGGTAATAAAATTACGTCCTGATATACAGGTACTTTGTCCATTAACGGATGTGTCTATCTCCAAAGGACATCAAAGAATCTGACCCATGATAGATATGGGATGAAAAAAAAAATGTTTCCAGGATTGCCATTATTTTTGCCGACAAGTTGTTGAATAGACATCGTCTGCGGGGTTTATTTTATTTACTTTATTTGATGAAATTGTTTTGCTAATAGTGAAAATTTTATTTAAAAAAACTTAATAGGAATTGTCCGCAGATGTGTATGTATATATATATCTAGAGATGAAAAATGTAACCTTTTCATTTCAAGTAACCGCACTATTAGCGGCCGTTGAACCGGAAGTCATAAGTCTATATTTATGTATATTGGAGTTTGGTGTCCACACTTAGTCCATGACGAACCATTGTGTGTGGGCCATGGTGGCCAACATTCACGAGGCTTCATTCCAGAAGCTCATCTCTACAAAAGCAGATCAGGTCTGCTGGCTAGTTCAAGACCCATTTACTTATAAAGTGTAGATTTTTGGTTTAATTATTCGTGGTTTTTTTTAATTGATTTATACCAGTGCTTGACTGCGATCCATCTGATGGTAAGCAGTGATGCAATTGTTGATGGTGTGGCACACTAGTTTAATAAGAGCCTATTAACACTAGCTTTGAAGACACCTATAGAAATTATAACTAGACGGAAAGACCGCAGCAGGAAAATTATTCCAATCCTTCGGTGTACGCGGTATAAATGACGAAGCGAAACGCTTAGTCCGGACCGGTAGAAGTTTAAACAACTTAAGGGTTATCACCGTACATCGGGTTTATTTATTGATGTACATGACGTGGATAGTCGCAAATTAATTAAATTTATCCCTGTTTTTTTTTATTATTAATGATAGGCTTACGTTTGACCACCATCTCACCTGATGGTAAGCGATGATGTGGTCGACGATGAAGCACGCTTGCCTAGAAGAAACCTATTCACTCTCGACTTAAAGACTCCTAAGTTGTAGCTATCAGGAAACACAGATTCCGGCAGGGAATTCCACTCCTTGGCTCGCACAATAAATGTGTTACTTTATCCCTGTTACTTTAGTGACAATGACATTTAACAAAATAAAAAAATCTTGCTAACTTTGCATGAAACTGCCAGCATGGCGTGCACCAGTTACTGAAATTGCTATTGAAATTCTACCCTTTTACATTGATAAACGTTTACCCATTGAATGAATACCAACAGTTAAAGTATTTTGTAAATAATTTTACAGTTTGTTTTTTCGTTCAACTCAAATATTGGTTTTTGTGAAACCGTTGATTAAAAGTAAATGGTACCTAACTTTTTAACAAATATTTGAACCGAATTGTTAGTAGAGTATTGACTTTTGACTGGCTTGTTAGTCTAGTGGTTAGTGGCCCTGACTGGTATGCCGGAGGTCGTGAGTTCGATTCCCACTGAGGCCAAATGATTGTGTGATGAGCATAATAATTTGTTATGTGTCTGGGTGTAAGTTATCTATATATGTATGTATTTAGAAATATATAAGTATGTTTATCAGTTATCTAGTACTCATAACACAAGCTCTGCTTATTATATTTATAGCTTGGGACTAGACGGCGTCGTGTGATAGTTGTGGAATATTATTATCATTATATTACTTACCGAAGCGAGTAAAAAGTCGAAATTGCAGACAGTCAGGTCCTTTAACTTGGAGAAGTCTCCAGCCAGTAGTAGATGAAGCCAGGATTCTTCAACATGTCTTTGAGTGAATGCAGCCGCTGTTCTGCTGGCCGAGTGGAATGGGGTCGAGTCCAGGAGGGCATCATCGTCGTTTTCCACACAACCTATCAAGACACGAACTGTTTTTGGGTTTAGTAGGGCACTCTATACAATAATAATAAACACAACAGACAATACGTTTTTATCACACTAATATTCTATAGGTGAAAATTTTAAGTTACTTTATCTTTTTTACTTAAACAGTTGAAGAATTTAGATGTTTGGTAAAAGGAAGAGCGTGTTCTAAAATACTTTTAGAATATAGAATACTTTTTATACCGGGAGTATTGGGACATTTATTGGTGGCAGCTAGCTATTATCACAAACACGTAATTCGCCCAGTGGCCTTCATCTAGTTTACCCATTTTGCGTGAAGCCTTCGAATGCTGTGTCTTCATATTTGTGTTATATTATTATAATTTCAACCACAATATATCCACTGCAGGATATAAGCTTTCTCTAGGCATCGCCACAACGACCTGTCCTGTGCGTATCGCACACATCGGACTTCCGCAACCCTCACAAGGTTATCCGTCCACCTTATGAAAGACCTCTTTTAAAATTTTGTAGTTCAAACATCGAATAAGAAGTAATAGCATCATCAGCCTTTTTTAAGCTATTGCATAGCTTCTATCGTGGGCCTTGAGCGTGGAGACCGAATCCAGAAATTCCGTAACGAAAATAACCTAACACCCCCCCACTCATTTGTTTTTTGAGCGTGGCAGAATCAGTAAAGATCGATCCTTAATTTCGTCACTCATTGCAAAGTCCAAATGGCCGACTTAGAAACTTGTCCGATACAGAAGCAAGGCGACCTGAGTTCGAATCCCCAGTCCCGCCAATCTGTTTGCATTTTTTTAAATGTTCCAACTGCTGGGACTCAGGCCTCCTCTCTTGGAGAGGGAATGGGCCGTAATTCACCACGCAGGCCCCGTGCGGGTTGGTGGATAAAGTAATATAGATGCCTAAAACTATGGGTACTCGTGTTTAAAGTCCATTACGGTACTCGTACATGAAATATCCATTTATATAAGAACTAATCCATCAATGGACGTAAACGTGTCCCCCAAGGGCTTTTGTGTACAAAATCCATTACATTACTCGTACCTACGTTAAAATTTGACATTTTCAAAGCTAAGGTAAACAACAAAATGTGTTACCATTCGGGAAACAATTCCCTCGAAATACAACGTGAAATATCCACTTTGGATGGAAAGGTTTGGTTTTCATCATCTCGAATATCTAAAGGAGTTTTCTTTGTGTGAAGGCGCAACGGTAGATGTACGGAATTCAATCAAAAGGAATTGAATGGCAGTTTCACGTGTTGGTGTATTTGGAGACACGTTTTCGTTCAAACTGATTCAGTATTGTGCACCTTCTCTTTGTTCTGTTCCGTCTATGCTTTCCTTGAATCTTGTGTAGATACCCATTATATTGCTTATCACAATTTAAATAGAAACTGGTATTTCTAACTTTTCAGGAACAAGAATTGGAATTTAATATTAAATTATTGGCGTATTAGCGCGTCGTCGACGTTGTCAAAGAGATTATTAAAATGAGCTTACGTGGTTCATTTACTTAGGATCAGCGCCTTTAAGGAATTTTGTTCGTATTATTGAAGAAGATACGCGAAGGACGAATAAGAGTATGCAGTGAAGATTTTTTAATGTCATCAGAGTATAGTCATAAATCTACTGCTTTAAAGATCAATTGAAGTAAGTTTGTTGAAGCCAAAAGTCATAAATGCAGGATATAACTATATGAAGTTTAATAGAAAGTCTAGTACAATGATAAAAATGGATTTTGCTGCTTTGCTTTGCATTCTGTAAGTGATCATTAATTTCTCATTAAAAACGTAATTTAGTTTGGTCCTAGTATCTCTCCCTGAGGGAGTTCTGCGATCCAGATAAAGCAAAGGTAAAAGAATCAATGGTTATTACTGTGCTGTTACCATTATTTCGTGTTTGGTTTTTATTTCTATTAAATCGGAGATACTCTTTTGATGTTTATCTAGATATTATAGTATTTAGTTTTAATATAAACTTAATATTGTATTAATTTGCTTGCAACTCACCGCAGATTACCTGCTCTTTATTTTAAGTTCTTACAATGGACTGTACAATCATGGAACGAAGGCTATCGGTAGTCATCACTGTTTACGGTAAGACCGAGATTGTGTCAATAGATTTAAGTTTGTGTAAAAGTTTTATTACTATTTTGGTATACAATAAAGTTTATTCTATTCTATTCTATAAATAAATCTGCGATCAACTTACCAGGTTCATGAGCTTCAGAAGTATCAGTATCATCAGCCTCGTGTAGAAAGTTAGCAAAGTGTAACGCAGCTAGGTCTGAGTGGGCGTCCCTCAAGGCAGCTTGTGACCGCACGTAGCGTCGTCGAGCGCGTGAGCTGGCAGCCGCCGCCCGCCATCGCCACGTACACCGGCCCGATACTACATTCTCCGATATTAGGTTTTCTGTTGAGAATTGTGTAGATAAGTAAAACAAAACAAGAAAATATTATTTTTTTGGTATATAATATCTTAGTTCTACAAAGAAAGATGATACTGTTCCTGGTATTGATAGAAATGTGAGTAAGGAAAAAAACACAAACGCAATAGCTGAGTTACTGGAAAAGATAATTTGTTTTATAGGAAAAACCTAAGGCAGCAGTGGAAAAAAATGTATTGAAAAAGTAAATATTAAGTCGACATATTAAGTATAGGCATGAGAAGGCATGCCTCCAAGTTATACATACTATCAATGATCTGGTTGAGTAGGTAATCTTCATAATATACGCGACAGTAAGTGCTGAAAATTGCTATATCGTTGGCAACGAGCATACATAAAATTGCAAATAGGCTAGGCTAATAAGCTAACGTATAACATTATCATATCCTCATAAAAACGCAACGAAACACGAATGAAGACAATAAAAAGTAACAACCAATTTATATTTATGTATTTCGAATCGACATTGTTCCATAATCCGACAGCTTTGCAGATAAAGTAAATAATACAGATGAAACAGAATGATTGGGGAGAACGTTTATTAGCGATATGGAACACGTACCATGTAGTTATATGAAGCAAAAGTAGGTGGATTGTAATTGAATTACATGACAGCAAGACTGGAACAGGTGGTACTGGTGTAGAGAATATTGTTTGTTATCGAAACGCCAGTTGTACTTTGACAATTTCGATATTGGTTTTCGTACCGTCTCCATAAAAACCAGTCCGACTTCATCCATGGATAAATACAGAGCGAGCATAAACGATAATAGCTAATATTTTAGCTAAAGTATTAAGAACTTTCATGGTTCATAAACCAGTTACGGTATAATAAAAGTTGAGAGCAGTATTTTTTACAATCGTATTTTACCAGGTTTTTATTTTGGTCGTCGAAAACAATACGAAAATATAATTGGTCCAATCAGAGGATTAAGTTGCGGCAGTAGGGCTTACACCGCAATAACTATTATTATTATTGGAGAAACAATGAAACTGTTTTATCGATATTTTTCCAACACTGCTCTCGTGACCAAAGTGATGTCTACTTATATGAAAACTGAATTGGAGCTTTTATAAGAAAAAACATAAAGTGAGTATTTTAAGTGAGTGTAGATGCACAAATGCGAGACTATAAGGTGTAGCAAAAAACCCACAAAGAAGTATCGGGCCTGGTTATGACCGGTCGTCCAGTAAATTTCCGGACCAAGCCCAAGTCGTTGACGGCGCGCACTGTTCCCGCGCGCCTCAAGGAGTTGTCAGCAACGGCAGGGGCCCAGCTGGGTCGAAGCCTACTGGGGCCAGGGTTATCCGAAAGGGATTTTGAGCCCCGGTATGAAAGCTTGAAGGAACGGGGTGGGTTTTTTAGTCAGTAAGAGTCTGACACTATCTCTCGCTCCGCCCAAGAGCTGGGGATGTCATTGCATGATTTCACCATAAAAAAAAGTCTTGAAAGAACGGGGTGGGTTTTTTAGTCAGTAAGAGTTTGACACTATCTCCCGCTCTGCCCAAGAGCGGGGGTTGTAATTGGCCAGGTTATGAAACAAACAAAATATACATAATCGAGTCGTTGATTTGAGAAAACACGGGCACACTATCATTACACCATTCGTAATAAGACAAACTTAAAGAAATAGTATAATGATTAAAGTTGCGTTCTGACTCATTATTGCAGAACAACACTACGCCTTAAACATAATATTTTCATGAATTTCAATTCAAGACAATTTTGTATTCAAAGAATGCACTTCTGTATTCATAGCACTAAGACCTGTTCATAATGAAAGCTTTCACTGCAGTAAAATAATGATACCTATATTCCATTCCATCTATGGAATATTTTCAAAACAAAACGCTAAATACTGTACCTACATGTATACTGAATAAGGCTATTACCTATTTATTTCTTTTCTGTTGTGGTTCGTATTGTAATGCAGTTGTCGATTTTACAACATCATTATTACAATACAGGACCTGCCTAATGAAAATGGAGTAATATATCTACATCCACATTTACAATGACTGACACTGACTATATGAATCACTAGCTTTTGCCCGCGGCTTCGCCTGCGTACTTAAAATACTTTGTCAGTTAGGAATAAAGCAGCTTCCTCATCTTTATCATCATCTCCCTGGCCTTGTCCCGTTTTATTTGGGGTCGGCGCAACACATTTTTTTAAAGCAGCTTTCTATTGAGGAAAAAATTTACAATCGTATCAGTACTTCCAGAGATTATCTCCTACAAACAAAAAACAAAAAACAAACTTTACCTCTTTATAATATTAATGTAGATTATTACAAAAGTATCGCATGGATGCAAAATAAAAAATGGACCGTATATACGCTCAGAAAAGATTTTGGAAAACTTAACCGCAGAGCGGATCCGAAGAAAAATTGTATATGAACAAAATTACACTTAGTAAACTCGCCATAGCTACGAATTAAATCGAAACGGTAAACTACAACAACTATGATAAATAGATAATGATGATGGATGGAGAGAGAGAGGAAGGCCGAAGAAAAGATGGATGGATTGTGTAAGAAGTGATATGAAAGAAAAAGGAGTTGGTGATAGCTCGACAGAATTTTTTTTTTGCTGTGTAAAAAAAATATTTTTGACATGTAATAATTTTTGATACGTAATTTTTTTTTTTGACTTGTAATCATTTTTTGACGTATAATAATTTTTTTTTTGACACAATAATTTGTAAAATATTTACGTGCTGTGATATAAGCAAAACATGTATGATCTAATAATTTTTGACATAACATCATTATACCCCATGTTTTATGCAAATAAAAATTGATTGATTGATTTACAGGTGACAGGACAGACAGGGAGAAAAAAAAACATGTTGCGTCGACCCCAAGTAATATGTGACAAGGGCAGAAAGAAGAAGAAGAAGAAACTACAACAACTACAAGGTTTTAATCTATCAATATTATGATGTTATTAACTAACTAGATGACACTGCGAACTTCGTACTGCCAAACAGTCAATTAATCTATCTTTCAATATAGTCAACTGATTGCGATAGAACAAACCCTAAGTAATATACCAAGTTGCACACAATTTTAATAAATAAAAGTTATTTACATTGATTTCGTACATTTAACATGATGCGCGCACAACTAAAAACTTCTACAGATTTATTATAACTATACATTACAAATATTTATAACCTAACTACGTATACAAAAACAAACACCCTCAGGCTTCAAGTACAAAACTCATCTTAACAATGCTGTCATGTGGGAACGCCAAAAACGTGCCTAGAAGACTGACAGTATTACCGTCGTTGAAGAACAATGCTAATTCTTTGAGCAAAGAATTAGCTAGCCCACTAGTCACGCCATTAGTCGATTAAACAGCGAGAAATATCTTTGAAAAGATGTACTGCCCGTGGGCTTCATTGTAGGTATATATACAGGGAAACACTGACAACTTCTCTGAACTATGTTACTAACATTATAAACAACAACTTTTGTACTATGATTTTTTAAAATGTATCATATTTTAGTTCATCAGATTTATAAACAAAAATAAAAATATTTAAATTGAACGTTCTAAATATTACGAAATCTAATAAGAAGACGATAGTACAACAGTGGATGAGAGTGTGGCGGGGGTGCTCGATGTTCTTGCGTTTTATCATACAGATGTAGTTAGATGCAGCAAAATACAGAATTGAAATGGATTAAATAGAACAACGAAATCTTGAAGGTTTGTTTTTGATAAATGTTTTGTAAAAAGTCATAGAACAAAAGTTGTTGTTCATGATGTTAGTAATACAGTCCTGCAAGATTGTTAGTGTTTTACAAATTACCTTGTAGAAGATATTATAATACCTTTATGTAGGTAAGAATACATATATTATTATTCTCTCTCTATAACACGAAAGTGTTACAAAGCAGAAAACTCATTGATGAGTTACGACCTGTAGCCTGATTCACGTAAAATCAAACAAGCCAAATATCGCTGAAGTTTTATAGTCGTTAGATCGAAGTCCTATCCAAAAACGGTATTCTCGATCTATCGACTTATTTTCAGTTACATTAATAAGTATTCTACCAGGATAATTGAATACAGATTTTTTTTTAATCGACGAATTTCAAGCGTTCGAACTCGATAGATGGATGTGAATACGGAAATGGTCTAAACGACTAAATCGCTACGACATCGTCACGGTTTTCATTATGTGAATCGGGCTACTGGTCTTCGGTCTTAGTGGCAATTGGTGCGGCGAGTGGGGCGGCATCGGTAAGCGAGCCCGGGGCGCTATGAGCGGCGTCTCGTGGCGTATTTCAAACATTTTCATACTATTGATTTTACAGCTCGCCGCCCCACGCCTATCTACCGCTCACAGTGGCCAGATCGTGAACGGGCCGTTAAGCTCGTCTTTGTACATGAATTGTCTTATCATCATGTTATGTTTTAACAGCAGGGACCCAACTGGGTCGAAGCCTACTAGAGCCAGGGTTGGTTTCGAAAGACAGCTCGAGCCCCGGTATGAAGGCTAGAAGGAACGGGGTGGGTCTTTTAGTCAGTAAGAGTCTGACACTATCTCCCGCTCCGCTCAAGAGCGGAGGTTGTCATAGGAAAATTTTTTTCCAACATAAAAAAAAAATGTTGTGTTTTGGTGTATAATAAAGAATTAAAAAAGTACTTACTCATCATACATTTGGCGACACATAAGGTAGAGAAGTTAAAGTTGGCTTCCTTGAGCATTATGACGGCGTCGCTGTTGCTAGTTGGCATCAGCAGTTCCAATAGTTCGAGTTCAGTCAGCCCGAACTCCGAACAAGTTATGTAACCTACAAATGGAGGTGGAAATGTGAGATAGTTTTGGAAGTTCTAATGTAAGACTTAGCGCGCACTGGCGTTTTTTGTTACCGTGACTTTTGTTTACTGTCACCGTGCTTATGAACCCAACATGTGGTGCGCGCACTTGGACACGTGACAGTTGGGTTGATATTATACATTTGGCAAAAAAATTACAAAAAGTTTATTTTACCCTGACAAAAGCCACCAGTGCGCGCTATGTCTAAGTATTGGATTCAAGTTCGACATAATGTACCTATATGAGGGACTTTTTGAAATGATTCAAAGGACAATGGGCAGTTTTGTATGGACTCCATTCTCAGTACTGTAGCAAGTTGTGTCATAATTTAAAAAACCATAGTAATAGCTGTTTTTTTACTTCGTCAACATAGCCAAACGATGAATGATTTTATTCACGGCTGAATCACTTTAATGTTTTCTCTACTAGAAAAAAAAAAAAGTTATCTTGCTACATTGATGATGATACCCTAAAATATAAGTACTCTTTCCCTTCACATGTTTAACTATTACAATAGTAAAATAAAAATTAGCTGCTATTATGTCCTCTCAGAGGCGTAACGAGGACTAATTTAGACGTGGGCGACTGCACACATGTGAGGCTTTTTTCGTTCATCGAGACAGCGACTGTCGCAACCCAGTGTTCGACCACATCGTCGCTTACCATCAGGTAAAATAGTGGTCAAACACGAGCCTATCAGTTATAAAAAAAACCCTCGTTCTTAAAAAGACCTCGTTTGTGCGAGGCCTCTTTGGAAGCGATGCCGCAGGCGAGGGCCCACTGCGCCCACGCCTAGCAACTGGTGTTCCACCAAATTGATATAGCTCTAGGTTTAAAACGCCCACTCTCTTTTGAACCATAAAAGCTTGAAATTAATAAATAGCTTCAATATTAAATGAAATGTTCACATTACAGTAAAAAAAATCAGAAAGAAATAAATAATACGATGATAAAGTATATCAGAATGAAAATTTTCTTTTTTCTAAAAAAGTGTTTTCTCTTGACTATCAATAAAAAACTTCTGTACACTTACTTGCCAATTTACTAAACGCTTTAGCACCGAATACCAGTTCTAAGTTATCGAAGGCACCATCAATAAAGTCTCCGTAGCTATTATTCTCCGGCGTCTCCTCAATAGCGTCCAACAAATAGTAACAATTTTGAACTTTGAACTTTTCTTTCTGAGCTGGCGTCAGCTGCAGTTGATCTAAAGATACGGCACTAGTACACACGAGGAACACATTTCTTGGCAACGACATCGGCAGCCAAGATAAACCCGTCACTATATCACACTCCAAAGGATTCACTCTATGAACATTATCGATAAATATCAATAAAATCTCATTTTCCATCTCTTCACATTTCCTAAGCAGACTTTGGAACCAATTGTTAATATAAAGAGGATCAAAACTCGCGTCTTTCGGTAAGTATCCTTCAGGAATGTTTAAAATTATCGATATTTGTTGACACATCACTCGTAGCAATTCCAAGTTGTAGGCCGATCTCGGTGTGGAAGCAGAAAATCTTACTATCCTTAAAACGGGCTTCGGGAAAATTTCTTCGCATTTGAAGTATAAGTGTGTCAGTAAGGTGGTTTTTCCTGAAGCATCTGGGCCGTATATTAACGCCGGTGGATGCCGAGTTCGATTTTCGTAATTTTCCTTAGCGTTATTTAAGATACTTTTGGCTGCTTCTTCGATTTGCTTAACGTTAACCTTATACAAACGATTATGTTCTATACATATCCTAAGATGAGTGATGTGTTCCAGAAATACTTCCTGAAAGTTGAAAGGAAAACCAATAAATTATTCATGCGAGAAAAGTTGTCGCATGAAGGCAGTTAAGTTTGTTCGACACTTGAGACTTTAAACTTGTGAGTCTGTTATTTGATGTGTTCCTACTGAATTTATATGAATAGGTATTTGCTCTCAGAGTTACCTAAAATTTGGATGATACGGATTTGGCTGTATTTCTGTTTTAAATAGACCATTAACAGGCACTTTTGAATTGTCAAAATGTCGGTCAGTCAAAAAAAAGTGAAGCTGAAATGCACGTTCCAAAGCGTAGATCTCTGATCGTGATGAAGAACGTGCAACTATATAATTTTTTTTTTTTAATTAATATAACTTTTCACTTGTTCCTGTACGTTTATAACAACATAACATTGTATTGTTTAGTTTCTCAGTAAATGAATTATTGTTAATTCTGATGAAAAAAATAAAGTTCTTAAACTAGAAACTCCAAGGACACTTGTCATGGTTCTCATCTCAAATGTGTGTAAATTACCTGTACAGTCTTTTTTCTTCCCTTCCCCTGATCGGGCTCGGTGCTAAGGCTCTCGTCGACCAGTGAACTGATCACAACTTGTACCTTCTCTCTAAAGGGACCCAACTTCTCTTCGTTGTCAGATGCTCCGTCTGTTCTTGACGAATCTGCTGACAATGACCTAAGAAACACAATAAGTCCACGTTAAAAATATAAAAAAACATATCATAACGCATTCTCTGGTAAGGACTTGATCATCATCATCATCATCATCATCATCATCATCATATCAGCCGAAAGACGTCCACTATTGGACATAGGCCTCCCCCAAGCTTCTCCACAACGACCGTTCCTGTGCGTCACGCATCCATCGGATTCCCGCGACCCTGACCAGGTCATCGTCCACCTTGTTGGAGGCCGTACGTGGTCGCCACTCCAGAACCTTTCGTCCCAATCGACCATCTGTTCTGCGTGCAATGTGCCCTACCCATTGCAAACTAAACTAAACTATTAGAAACTTTGCCCATTCACAGGACTTTAATAAATTGTTATCCTCTGCTCTGTAAGATACGAGTCATTTAAGAAATTGGCAATATCGTTAACCAAAAATTGTTATTGAGTGTCCTGCATTTGAAAATGTACTAAGAATTGTTATTGTTACTGTAAACAAAAATGATTGCTATCTTTTCAATTTGTATATTTATTAAACAATTATTATTAATGACATGCATACTAACAGACAAAGAAGGAAATTAAAAAATAGAAAGGTAATGCTCATTTCTAAAAAAATCTCTTCCAGTATACATGTGAAAGGAATGTGAAATGTACACGTGAAATAATAAAACATACGTAGATACCGTGTATAAGAAATGAGCATAAAAAATCACTATGAAATAATGAAGACATTATAACATACATTGTAAAGTTATCCCACAATAATTTTTATATCATGATAAAATTCATATCACAATAATACATACTATTAATATCGAGTAACTATGACGAAATAAAAAAGGCAATGTTCTACACCAGCTTGGCAATCCCTAACATGAGGCATGGGTAGTGAGTTCCGCAACCATAATGCATATATCTTAGGTTACATTTTATCTATTCTTTTACTACCTAACTCAAATTATTTAAACAATTTGAGACCTTCCTAAGACATTCATAAAAGGTGAAACTGATTGACTGACATATCAACGTACAAACTAATAAGACTAGGAACGTGAAATTTTGCTTAAAGCTTCAGGAATGAAACGGGGTTTCCAAATTTTGTACTGAGTTACCTACAATAACGAAGGCAAAGCCACTGGCAGATGCTAATAGTCCAATAATCAACGTTAAAAGCTTTTTCCAAGAGACAAGACTAAAAATTGATCTTAATAAATTTATAATTTAAAAGCCTCAAACTTCATTATTTCATTAACTTTTCCATTAATGAGAAAGGTTAAAAGTTCATTGTTGTTCAGACTTGTTAAATATAATTATTTTACACTTAACTATGACGTACAGTAATGACTCTGATTTTAATAAAATTTTCAATGCAATCTAATAAATTTGAATTTCATTTTTAAGACTCGTGATGGTTCTTTTGTTTCACTAATGTGTTAAATAAGTGCTAGTAATTAAGTTTTATGTAGTTTTAATTAAGTTTTATACATGAATTGATTTTCTAACTGCAGTAAAATAAAGTGGCAAAGATATCGTATTTTTGTGTAAACAAATCAGATTAAAGAAAGCATCTACTAGTGTTTTGGGAATACATTCGTACAGCTAAGGAGTGAAATTCTCTGCCGGGGTCTGTTTCCTGATAAATGTCAAAATTGAATAGGTTACTTCTGGGCAAGCGTGCTTCATCTTCGGGCACATCATCGCTAACCATCAGGCGAGGTAGTGGTCAAACGCGAGCCAAACAATAACAAAAAAAAAAAACAAAAGCCACGAGTAGTATTTTTTTAAATTTTCTTTTATAATTTTTTTGTCTAACAGTTATACATACTTCTACATTGGAAAGCAATAAAAATGATTTAAACAAACTATTCCGTGAGACACCTGTTTTTCTTCATACATACGTAAAAAAAAAAAACTATTACTAAGCGAGGTTTTTGTATTTCTCGAGGAAAATATTTTATTCTTTTATCCTCTTTGACATAACTTGACTCGTAATACGTACGTCGAATAGGACTTGTGACAAAGACTGACAATACAAAAAGGCAGGAAAACCATTGTTATATTGTCTTTTGTTAGCTTAATCAGAAGCCAGAATATTCACACAATCAAGGTCAAACGTCTTGAGGAATTTATCTTGGATGATGACGAAAAAAATATATATCTTGGAAATTGTAACATAAGTTTTGAAGAAAAAGTATGAATTTTAGGAAAGTAATCCGATATTTGTATTTACAAAAACTGTGTAAGGCCTCGTCTAATACACAAAAGGTGCTGGGCAGGAACTGCCTGAATATTTAGTGATACAGTGGACGTTTCCTGATGAAAGTTGAATTAATCAACTTCGAATTCATACAGGATCATATGAATTCCATTGATATATAATTATGTAGAATATGTACTATGTACTGCGTATAATTACGCGTGCAGAAAACTCACTTCAACTCAGGTGTAATGTAGTCCCTAAACTATGTTGAACGAAATGCATAAGTGTCACGAAATTCATGGCGCTAAAGACATTATGGCCGCGAAAAGGTATCCTCTAAAAGTTGTCTTAGCGCTGTATGTTTTAATAGTTCTGTTAGACGACATAATGCCAATGTAGCGCTGTAGCGAACTTTTGTTTTAATTTTTCAGTATTTTGACAAATAGTTACTATGAACGCTTGTCTATCACTAGTATATAAGTCGATGATGAATTCAAAATCATAGTATGATTGTTACATTTAGCCTGATATTAGAACAATCTAAGCAAGAAATATATATATTTTTATTTACTTATGTTAGGCATTGAGTTTTTATAATTCCTTTTTCTCGTTTTTTTTTTACAAAAACATAATAAAAAATAGCCTTTGAGCAAAAATACGTTCTTGAAGCATTTCTAAACATCCTGAATATTTTATTATAATTCGTTTACTTAGCTTACTAGCTTATGAATAAAAATACAACGTCAATGAAACATAAATACGAGTATGTCATCAACATTACATTACAACGTTCTACTTTTTATTGTGTCCATAATAAATTAATAGTTTCCTCCAACAACCAGAAACATCGGCTACCGAAATTGACATTACTTTATATGGACGTCTATTATTATTTTTTTTATAATAGTGATATATTCACTATAAGACGACCATCCAGATATATATCCAGATATGTATAAAGATAAATGTATACATGTACTCTTAGAGGATTTGACAGCTGAGAAGGCCTCACGCGACAGCAATGACGTCATCAAGGAATGGCGGGAACACGCATTGAGAGCTCGGAAGCGACGGTCGTGTTTTAGGCATCAAAATTTTGATTTAAATCGTTGCAACGGTTTTTGATTGTTTGTTATTTTTAACCGGGGTTAATAAATTAGTAGTAGGTTGTTCCGAGTTTTCTTTTAAAAAAGTCACGTACGCTTCTGATCCATAAGAATACATAATATATTTCATTAGTCAATTCAGCTGCATGGACAGTAACGGCAAATGTCGCCACGCAGTGGGTTCCTGCAGAGGGAAAGTGTCGTCGAAATCGCCCTAGAAAGAGGTGGCGATACGATCTAGATACATATCACGGGGACTAGTTCGAGACTGCATGAGAGAAGAATGTGTGGAAGTTACTTGGGAGGAGGGGGAGGCTTTTGCCCAGCAGTGGGATAGCAATGCATAGGACAATAAGTATCAACAGGGTAATGTTAGTTGCGAAAGGGTTAGTACTTACTCCAAAGTAATGATGTGTGTTTCAGGCAATGCATCTTCCATTTTTCTTCTTAATTCTTTTAACCTGGTATGTGCCAAGACTGTTAGTTTGGAGTCATCAGTTTCCAGGTCTGGTACGTCTCTTACCACGGCCACCACCCCTTTGGGATGATTGCCACTTGTAAGGAGTTCTGAAAAGAGACATTGGGTTAGTAAAGCTAGAAATTAGGAAGCAGTTTCAGATGGAACCGCAGTCAAACACTAGGGTATATTTTTTTTCATTGTTGTTTCTAGCATTTTCTACAGTATCTAATGTAGATACTTACTCGGAATGCTAGATAATATAGTCGTAATAATTTAGAACTTTATTTACTTAAATGAATTTAATATTGGACCTAAGTCAAGCTTTTTCTTGATCATAAATTTTTGTTTTAAATGATATAAACTAGTGCTTGATGCGATTCTAACTAATAGTTATCAATATCAATTGTTGATGGTGAATCGCACTACTTCATTATGAGCCTGTTCACTCTACCGAAAAGTATAATACCCGAATTAAAGGTCTTCTACGCAACAGCAGAATACAAAAACATTCGAGTTAATGTCATCATAGAAAAAAACCAGCATATATCGCCATAGGTACAAACAACCTATTGCGATATTCGTAAATAACATCCCGCTGTGCAAAAAATATCACCATTGTTTTCAATAGTACCTACCTAATGGTGGAAACTAAAAGTTGGATAAAAACATTCTCTGTACCGAGTACGGTAGAGTACCAACAGTCACTACTACAGTTAACAAAAAAGGTTCCTATGTATGGATTAATAATAAAGCTGACAATAGCAGTCATTGATCCACCTATATTTAAAGATACCATTACAAAAATTGAAGCTATCTAGAATTTTTAAAAAAATCTGATTAAATTCGTTGATATTATTTTACTCGAATAGTAATTTGGATACGAGAAACCAGGGGCCCAAGTCTGCTATTTTTATAAATTCGCCATTTCAACACGATCCCATTGTCATTTCGCTAAAAGTTCCTAATCTGCTAATTCATAATTATCGATCATTGGTCCGTCAATGGTCTCGTAATAGAGTCGTGGTAAAATGACAATATCGAACTTTTTAAAAGCAATGACTGCGCAATGACGTTCTAATGGTAGGTCACTGATCAAAGGAATTGTCAAAATTTTTGCAGATTACCGCATACGTAAGATATTCATTTGTCAATATGTACGAGATTACCATTCTATCCCACTTCTTTCAATGGAGTGTTAGTGGTTGATCATTGGAAAGTCATTATGACGCCATTATATTAGAAGATTATCAAAATTACTCAAAGTCAACAATTATGAAATCAATGATAGACCATTCTGACACCATTGTAATAGCAGACTTGGGGCCCAGGTTCGTATTTAGTTTTTTTTTTGAGGTAAGAAATCATCTGATGACTTTTCCCGATCTATTGTGTAATACTTTTACTGACTAAAACCAGACCTATGCTCCTTCATTTGCCTTGCGTTAAAAATAAATCCGTCTGTTTTAATTACTTACTACTTTATTTGGCTACAAACGTAGGTAGGTAGATACTTATAGATACGTCAGAAATATCGTAGTAGAGTAGACAGACTACCGAATACCGAAATGTGCTATAGACTTGACAAATTTAACACATAATTAGTTAGTTAACCCATTTATGTCCCACTGCTGGGCGAAGGCCTCCCTCTCCCTTTTCCACACACATCTGTCTTCGGCCATTGCGGGCCAGTCCCTCCGGTATTTATCAAGCTCATCTCTCCACCTTCGCCTTGGTCTGCCGCGATGTCGCCTTGCGTTTAATGGGACTAACACATAATAGAAGTCAAAAATGAGTTAAAGTTAGTTTAAAATACTGGCAATCTGCTACATCCAGTTAGGAAGCTAACCCCAAAATAATTGTAAAAAGGCAGGGCAGTAAGGGAGAATCTCCATGAGGTTTTTTTGTTGACCGTGCAATCCTCCGTGCTCGTAATACATAGTATTGCTAACAAATAAAATACGACGATATTTTCTGCCCGGTTGCTGTTACCGCGTCATTGGATCGTAGCAACGAATTAAGAAATCGGACATGCTTCAAATATCGATGCATAAAATGATTGGAGAATTTTTAGTTGCTTGTTCTGTGGGTACACTATTGTAAAATATAAAGCTAGAAATAAATTAATCCGACCCACACGTGTAACTCGCCTGATTTGTACATAGAACGAAGTCGCGTGGCATGGATCGAGTGTAGCTCTACAAGTCTAGTTTCCATAAAAAATGTATGGAGAACGCCCAGATCGGCGTGTGTGGCACACGTGTGCGCAGTGTAGTTCTATTTGTCTACTTACGTTGATTTGTTGAATTATGTATCTAAGTATGTTTTTGTTTTCTGTTCGTCTTTATATTAAGTTGTATCTATCATGTTCTGTGTTTACACCACCCTAAGGTCAACTGGTAAAAAATTCTTACGGCAAGTTCGACTTTGTAAAGTATTTCTCACTATTACATAAAATTTAATTACATTCGAACGAACAAAGGCCTTCTTCCATTCCATCTATTGTACCCAGCTCTGGATCACTTCTGGCTAATTCGTAAGATAGACATCTAAGTCATCTCGGAATCTCCTTAATGGTCTGCCACGACTCTGACTTATAATAAATAAATTAAATACTTATTTAATGTAAGCCTTTTCTCTTCAATTTTGATATCGACAACTACAGCGCGAAAGATGTAAGTACATTTTAGAGTCAGAATAATTAAATCGACCCGTTCAAACAAGGCATCAAAAGCAATTTCACAATCTGTCAACTAAAAAACAACAAGAATTAATTTGAAACAATATCTTTAAAGTGTTCCCAAGTTAAGCTTATGTTGCTTTTGTCTTGAAATAATTTGGAGTTTCCTCAATGACATAATTGATTGGAGTAGCCAATAATATTGAGCAATCGTAATTAATTTCCCGACCATCATAACTCTTGTTTGTTGTTGACAAATCAGGCTTGTTTTCCTCTGTTTTAATTAGATGTAGGTACTCGTAACTGAAGCTAGCCTAACAAGAATATTAGAGATCTTCAAATGATTAAGTCTACGACAACTTTTTTTACTTATTAGGACATTGTTTTAGCATTTATAATCCTTAATCTTCTTAATAACGAAAAAGCCAGATAACCATGGAATAAAGTACATTGACCTTTTCTTAATATCTCTGCGTAGGTACCCGAAAAACAAACAATGAACTGCTTTTCATTACTAGATCATACATAGATCATAGGATTGTGATACATATCGATTCAAAACAGCTTTACGTCTTTAATTCCGTTTTTGAAGTTATGAATATCAACAAATGTAGGGGGGTCAATGACTGTTATTGGACGTTTATCTGGCGCCTATCCTAATGAGTGATTATTACTGTTAGTATCATCCTTTTAGTAAGTGATTGGTGTAGCACTTAATACTGTTTGTTTTGACAAATCAGCTTTGTTTTGCTTCTGTTGATTTTCTGTTTCAATTAGTCGTACTACAAGACCGCACCTACGGTGACTGGGGATTGCCCTGCTACTCCCGATGTGGGTACTCATTTTGATAATGCGCTTGGACCATAATCATCTTTCACCTAAAAAGGTTGATCTTCTATTCGCTGTAAAATATATTTAAATTTCTTTTTCTTACCTAAAGCTAGTTCACATTGTAATTCGACGGAGCTCCGGAGTAAGTCACCTACATCAGCGCCATTCGCTAAAGCTTCAAGCGCTGTAGCGTTGAACGCTTTTTGCACCTCGAAGAGACGACTCCGCTGTTCTTCACGATCCATCAGATCGCTGAACCTGTGAAATGGCATAAGAATTATTGAACATATTACATAATAGTGGCTCTTTCTCGACTAACACAAATCTTTACCGTTTTTAGGATTCCGCACCTCAAAAGGAAAAAATTACCCGTTATAGGATCACTTTGTAGTCGATCTGTCTGTCTGTCTGTCAAGACTCTTTTAACTCAAGAACGCGTGGAGGTATCTAGTTGAAATTAAAACCATATACCCAGGTCTGCGGTCCCTTGAAGATGTGAAGAAATCGACTTTCTAAGATAATGAAAACAAAAGACACGGCCGTTTATGTCGCAAAAAACGTATATTTCTAGAACCCTGAAAGGCATGAAGCAAAGACTTATAGCACAAGTATAATATAAGAATAAATCTGAAAACTAAAAAGTAGTTACGACGCCACAAAAAAATCCGAGACTCCAATCGGGAATTGAACTATATACATAGATAAGTTTGAACGGAACCCTCAGGGTGCGAGTCCAACTCGCACTTGCCCAGTTCTTTTTTGCTCCTACTCTGCTCTCAGTTCGTTGTAATAATTAAGTCCACAAGAACTTCTTGTATTTATTAGTACATTTGTTTGGCGTCTATAAATGTACTACTAAATTAGGCTATTTCATATTTTTTTTTTATTTGATATAAATTAGTGCTTGACGGCGATCCCACCTGATGGTAAGCAGTGATGCAATTTCTGATCGTGAGGCGCACTAGTTTATGCCTATTCACTCTAGTCTTGAAGGCACCTTCATACTTCATACAATAGGAAGAGACAAAAAATGCATAAATCTTATGAAAATTTATATTTGGCGGGTTACCTTAATTGGATCATAACTCCTGGGATTTAGACTTCCATTTTCTTTAGATATAGCCACAATGGAGTCTTTACAAATTAAACGCAATTGGTTGTTAATAAATCATTTAACCAAACACAGAAGGTAACGGACGTATATCCATTTGTCACATTAATTTTACGTAAGGTTAGGTTAGCTACCTATATTCATTACCTATATTCCAGAAACTGGGCCTTATGTACTTACATAGAAATCACAATGGTACACCTCTTATAAAAGTTTTTTGACATACATACATAATATATGTACATCTTCTAAGTTAATAGATTCTTTTTTCCTTTGGCGTCGTAAACCTAAAATATGACAAAAACTTTCAGTCGTAAGATATAATTTTCAAAGTTTGTGACAAGACACAAGGGAGTTCTTAGTTCTGACACTTACGAGTACATACGCATGAACTTACATCAAACTTCTAATAGTGGCAAAAAAGTATTTCGACATTGAAGAAATAGCAGCGCCTATTGTTATGACATAATTGTATAGAGATATAGGATAGTGAATTTTTTTTTGTTTTGTAGGGGAGATTCCGATGTATTGTACTGCTTGATAGATTCTACCACTTCAAAATTTCCTACTAAATGTCACTATTTTTTCTTTTCTGGCAGCGCAAAACTGAGTACTGATAGTACCCTCAACTACTTTTCTTTTTTTAGTCTATAATTTTTTAACAAACTTCTAATCATGCTAAAAAACTAGTGACGAACCAGTGAAAAACCGAGCGAACGAGCCGGCGTAGATTATAAAATATTACATGTTTCATTTGTTGGAAATTTATTCAAGAAAGAAAATAATCAAACTTAAAAAAAAATATCGAAAATAAGATCTACAAGAAGTGGGAGAAAACTTAATCTGCGTGTGAATCAAAAGAATCATTGGTTTGAAGATTCTGATTATGAAAACGCATTAAAATGTTTTATGTTACAATTCCTAATTATGACTGCTTTCTGTCTACTCTTCAGATTATTTGAGTTAACCTAATAATGAAAACTTTGTTAAAGAAAAGCTTGTAACTGTCGTTGTTTGTACAAAAACATAAATGACAATACTACCTATTTCCTTCAGTTTATATTATTACTGCAGAAATGCTAAGCTTAGTCATGAATCCAATAAAGAAACAAAGGAAAATAAATAGAGCACCTATTGTAAGAAGAAAATCCCATATTAACGCATTTATTTTTATCCTGTATATTGTTCTACTAAAGCGCCCATAGACCTACGTGTGCGGTCCTCCTGAACGGTCCATTTCCACCGCGTGTATTGCTTCTTTATATCCTCATATTTTTGGGTTCCCTTGTCGCAGCAATAAAATATAACCTGTGGGACCTACTTGAAGGTGTAGCAATATTTATGTGGACGGAACCCTCCAAGCTGGACAATAAATTATATATTTTACGATGCCGCTGAGTAATAGGAGCCCGTGCTAAGAAACCGATCGTAAATTGTTACGACCTAAATAGATGAAAGGCGATAAAGGATGATTCAAACTTCCTTTGTAAATGATTAAATAAGGTAGCGAACAATTACAGAGTACAATCAGAAGTTTTTGATTAAGGACTAGTACTTATAATACAGTTTTGTGATAAGGAAAATGTATTCATTGTTAATAATGGCTTAAGTTTATTTTGAGATTACTTTCAGCTACAATATACAGGGATTTGTATCAATGAAAACGTTTTTTGGATTTCGTACCTAAAACGGTAAAAACGAAATCCTTATAGGATTGGTGGGGAAAATAATCTAATGAGAACCCCCGCTCTTGGGCGGAGCAGGAGATAGTGTCAGACTCTTACTGACTAAAAACTCACCCTGTTCCTTCGTGCCTTCATACCGGGGCTCGAGCTACTCTTTCAAAACTACCCCTGGCCCCAGTTGGCTTCGACCCAGCTGAGCCCCTGCTATTGCTGACAACTCCTTGAGGCGCGCGGAAACAGTGCGCGCGGTGGACGACTTGGGCTCGGTCCGGACAGTTCCCGGACGATCGGACAGTGAGCTACCCATTGCTCGCCGTCCGCAAGCCCGCGCCTGCGGTGGCCGGAAGTCGGGATCGGAATCCCGGCGGCGGCGAGAGTGCCGTTGCCTGATGCACTCAGCCTCCTCCTTTGCTAGCATTACTGCTTCGCAAAAGTCGGCGACCTCCTGCCACTCCTCCTCGCTCCGGATCATGGCCTGAACCAAGGCCCGGCGAGAGAAGTTTCCGCTGCCGATCGCCTTGGGCACGGCGATGCTCCGCCCAAGCAGGGCACACCTCGACTGTGTGCTCCACCGTGTCCTCCAGGCGTTCCGAAACCCTTATATAGTAGGATTAATTTGTTGCCCGTCTGACCTGTCAAGACCCTTTTTCTCAAGAACGCGTTGAGGTATGAAATTGAACTTTATATCAAATACCTCTAAAAGGTAACGGGTCTACTATACTTAGACGCAGTGAAAAAATCAAATCTCTAAGTCAACGCAATCTAAAGATAAGGCCGTTTATGCTCCGTTTAAGCGCTTATTTTGACACTCGCTAGGAAATCACTTATGTGGGATGGGACCTTGTGTCCCATTGACCTAGAATCCTCGAATATGGCATGAAACAAAGTCTCACAGCATAAATCAACGAAACTGTTGTGGTTACGTCACAAGAAAATAACTTTTTTGCGATTTGGAAAAATATTCGAGATTCGATTCAGGGACTGGACTCGCACACAAACTACCAATGCAAGTGATATTGGTAAGTTTGTCTAACACTTGAGTGGTTATTTATTTTAACTAAATTTTTTTCCCTTTTTAAAAGTTTTGTTTTATCATAAAGTATTTAATGGGAGATATTAAACTTCTGAAATACATAATGCCGATTTATTTTGGGGAAATTGATACGGCAATGGTTGATATTGGATCTAGTTTGTTGAAGCTTAATAATGACCGGGCTTTCATTTTAATGCGCTTTATTTTTTGTCGACGATTTATCGACATTACATTTATTGCTTTTATTAATGCCTATTGTGCCATGGACGTTATAATTGGCTCCTAACGAGCTTTATTGATCCTAATTATGACTTAACAGAAAATATAATTATGTGGGAGATGAAGGCTGACAATATGAGTTAGTTTAGAAGGCCTTGCTGATAGAGCAGATGGTTTGGTTGCGGAAACCTATGTCCACATGTGGACTGTGATCTGTGTCCTCGACCTTTAACTCCACCAGTCCGACAACTCCGAAAACAAAAAAAAAGGTTTTTAGCACAGTTTGACCATGGATTTCAATAAATTTTTGTTGTTATTGTGCGCCATTTTTATAACGTGTCAGTTGTGTTCAATTGACAGTCTTGACTCTGCCTGTGCACTTTTGGTCACTGGTATGGTACAAATCACTCTAAGTACGCTTCCCAAGCTATTGAAGCCCCAAACCAGGCTAGGCCAGAGCAAAAACTCAAACTATCTGACTGATCATCTCTTAGTTGCCAGTGGCTTAATTCAATTTCTATCTTTTCATTATTTATTATTTTTATTTTATTGTTTTTATTAACTACATTATGCTCACATAATAGAAGAAACAAGAAATATGTAACTCAAAACATTATTTAAAAGAGTGGAGGTCCTTGGAGTTTGTTTCTTCTCCAAAGAGATCTACGCTTTGGAACGTGCAATTTCGCTTCACTTTTTTGGACTAACCGACATTTGACTATTCAAAAGTGCCTACAAATGGTCTATTTTAAATAATTTTAATTTGATTTAATTTGGTGAGGGAAAGGTAAATCATCAGAGAAGGAATGTCAGACTTTTACTGACTAATACCCACCTGTATTTTTTTCTCTTTCCACCCCAGGGCCACGATAACTCGAACAATCCCGTAGAATAACTTTGAAAAGGCCTGATGATACTATTTATTTATAAAAAAAAAAACTAGCTTTAGCTCGCGGCTTTGCTCGCGTATATAAAATAAAGCCTATGTCACTCAGGAATAAAGCAGTTTTCGATCGGTGAAAAATTCTTAGAAAACGGATCAGTACTTTCAGAGATTACCTCCTACAAACAAATACAAACTTTACTTCTTTATACCTAATTATTAAGTGTAGATTATATATAGAAGGTAAAATTTAATTCCACTTACCATTTGTCTTCTCCCTCGAGGTGATAGCAACCATCTCCGTTTAGCCTGTAGCAAGCCCGAACAAGCGCCGACTGTGCTGAGTCGGACTTGACCAGTTCATCGAAGGTGGCTTCAGGGATCTTGAAGGGAAGAACGGGCTGGTACGCTGATGGGTCGCCGCCGATGAGGCACTAGGAAAAATTATTTTATTTTATTTTCTTCGCCCCATTTGGTCAAGTTAAGACCTTAGTTAGACCATACCGCCTTGTCATCAGTAATAAATATTTTTTTTGATTTTTATTATTTACTAGTTGAACCGGCGATCTTCGTACCGCCTAACAGTCAATGAATGTAGTATTACTTATCTTTCGATATTATAGTCAACTGATTGCGATGAAACAAATCCTAAGTAATATGACAAGTTACAAAGTTATCTTTATCGATTTCATACTTACATTTTAAGTGAAGCGCGCACAACTACAAACTTCTAAAAATTTATTATTTGTATATTTTATAGATTGATATTTTTGCTGTTGTGTATGTTGATTAGGCACAACACTAATATTAGATTTGTACTATACGAGGGACAACACTAGTGCTTGGTGTCATGGCGTCCTTACTTGTATTAGCTTGATGTTGCACAGAAAGCATGTTACTTTGTGTTATTAAAGAAAACTCAGTGAATTCAATTCTAATGTTTTATTCCATAAACATAACATGGTGTCAGGTGTAAAACCAAGTATAAAAATAAATGGAAAAGTATGTAAAACTACTAAAACAGAAAACTAAGTGTGAGGAAATTTACGTAACCGCAACAAAATGGAGGGAATGAAGCCACCGCGTAATCTTATTCTCAGTGGGCGCGAATGCAATTGGCGCGTATTTAGGCAGATGTTCGAGCTATACCTAGAAGCTGTAGGTTTATCAACAGCGCCAGAGACGAGAAAAATAGCATTATTCTTGAGTTGTGCGGGCGAAGAAGCTGTGACCGTCTACAACACTGCAAGAAAACACGAGAATCTCGATCTCAAGTCAGTATTAAAATTGTTTGATGACTATGTGGAGCCTAGAAAAGCTCTTACCATCAACATGTACGAATTTCTCATGAGTAGACAAGGTGAAGGCGTCACCATAGAACAATTCATAACTAAGCTGAAAGCCAAGGCGAAAATGTGTGAATTGGGAGAAATGCATGATCGACTGTTAGTAATGATGATTATCATAGGTTGCAGAGACACAGTTATAAAAGAAAGATTGTTAAGACAAGAAGATATGCAGTTAGAAAAAGTTATAGAATTGTGTAGATTAGTAGAATCAGGAAAAGAACAAGTGAAAAAGTTAGAAGAGTACAACAAGAATGAGACAAGTACCAGTGTACAGGTTGACAATATTGAAAAAGGAAAATTTAAAGGAAAAGCAAGAAATTGTATCTATTGTGGTCAGACACACAAGCCAAGAGAATGTCCGGCTTATGGCAGAAAATGCATGAAGTGCAACAGATTCAACCATTATGCAGCTGTATGCAAGAGTAACACCAGTGAGAACAGGAGTAACACCAGTGAGAAAGGGAATAACAGTAAAGGAAAGGATGTCAAGAAGGATTACTCTAAGAAGAAACATGTACATGAGGTGAGGGAAGACTCTGACAGTGAGAATGAGAACTTTAGTGTTGGAAGCATTAATGTTTAGACAGTATTAAGACTAAGTGTTGGTTAGAAAAAATAGAAATTAACAATGTACAGGTAACATTCAAATTAGATACAGGAGCTGATTGTAATACTTTGCCGTTAACTTTGTATAAGCAAATAAAAGGTAATAGTGTATTAACAGATAATAAAACAGTGTTGCTTATGTACAACAAGGAAAAAGTTACAACTGTAGGTACTGTACATCTTGAGTGTTTGATAAGAGATAAGAAGTATAATATAAAATTTACAGTTCTTGATTTGCCAGTACAACCAGTATTAGGGCTACAAGAATGTATCAGATTAAATTTCGTTAAGAGGTTAGAAACATTTGGTAAAGTTGAAATAGAAAGTTTAAAAGAAGATTTTATAAGAGAAAACAAAGATATTTTTAAGGGTTTAGGTAGCATTGGGAAATATCAGATTAAAGTGAAAGAAAATGCTATTCCTGTAATAAAACCTATTAGAAGAGTACCAGATACTATTAAAGAAAGATTGAAAGAAACCTTAGATAATTATGAAAATAATGGTATAATTAGAAAAGTCAATGGTCCGACTGCTTGGTGCAATAATTTGGTCATTGTTGAAAAACCTAATAAAACTTTAAGATTGTGTTTAGATCCAAAAGAACTAAATGAGTGTATTTTGAGAGAAAATTATCAAATACCATCACCGGAAGAGATTTATCATAACTTGGCGGGTAAACAAATATTTACTGTTCTAGATTTGAAAGATGGATTTTTTCAAATTTTACTAGATGATAAAGATAAACTTTGTACTTTTGGAACGCCTTATGGTAGGTATAGATTTTGTAGGTTACCTTTTGGTATATCATCAGCACCAGAGGTTATGCAGAAAATAATGACTAATATTTTTAGTGATATTCAAGGGTTATATATTTACTACGATGATTTGATTATAAGTGGACAAGATGAGATAGAACATGATAGAATTCTGGCTAAAGTAATAGAAAGAGCAAGGCAATATAATGTTAAATTTAATAGTACTAAGTTGCAATACAAAAAAGAATATGTTAAGTATGTAGGCTTGTATATTACAAAACAAGGCATTAAAGTTGACCCAGAACATGTCAAAGCTATTCAAAGGTTAGAGGAGCCAAAGAATATTAAGCAATTGCAAAAATTCTTAGGTATGTGCAATTATTTGAGTAAGTTTATTCCGCAGTATACTAAAACTACTGAACCATTAAGAGATTTACTAAAAAAGGATGTTGAATGGAACTGGGATGTAGGACAGAAAAAAGCATTTGAAGAGTTAAAAGAGAAGTTAAGTTGTACTCCTACATTAGCCATATTAAAGAAAACAGGGACTATAACATTACAAACGGATAGTTCAAAATCAGGTTTAGGTGCTTGTTTGTTACAGGAAGGAAAGCCAATTTCTTTTTACTCTAGATGTTACACTGAAAGTCAAACTAGATGGGCACCAATAGAAAAAGAGTTGTTTGCTATTTGTGCTTCCATGGAAAAATACCACCAGTTTGTGTATGGTAGGGAAATTATAATTGAAACGGATCATAAGCCTTTAGTCACTATAGTTAATAAAGATTTAAGTAAGATATCAGCAAGATTGCAAAGGATGGTTTTAAAACTTTTAAAATATAATTTCACCATTAAATATGTGGCCAATTTGGTCAGGTTCAACGCTGCAAAAACCCAGGCGTGTCTATTTTCCGCTAAAAGGAGCCAATTCAGTCCTGCTCCAACTTTCCGGGGTGTAACCGTGCCGATAACCGACCATCTTGACCTTCTTGGTGTTACGCTGACATCAACACTCAACTTTGGGCCATACATCGAAGCAAAGGCTCAACTGGCTGCCAAAAAGCTGGGAGTTCTCGCAAAGGTCAGACAGTACTTCACGCCGGAACAGCTGCTCAAACTTTATCAAGCGCAAGTTCGATCGTGTATGGAGTATTGCTGTCATCTTTGGGACGGATCTGCCCGATACCAGCTTGATGCACTTGAGGCAATTGAGAGGCGAGCCAGAAGGATAATTGGCGATGATACACTCGTCGAGTCGAGGCTTCAAAGTCTTGAGCATCGATGCAGAGTTGCTAGCCTGTCGGTTTTCTACCGGTTGCATTTCGGAGAGTGTGCGTCGGAATTGCATAACCTAATTCCGCCTAGCCCGTTTCATCATCGGACTACCAGACGTACGGCTATGCGCCACCGGTATATGGTGGATATCCCACCAACACGCACAAAACGTTTTGGGAACACATTCATTGTGCGTGCGGCTAGGGAGTGGAATTCCTTGCCGGAGTCTGTGTTTCCTGATAGCTACAACCCGGGAATCTTTAAGTCGAGAGTGAATAGGTTTCTTTTAGGTAAGCGCGTTCCATCGTCGACCGCATCGTCGCTTTCCATCAGGTGAGATAGCGGTCAAGTGCGAACCTATAAACAATAAAAAAAAAAAAAAAAAAAAAAAAAATGTGCCAGGTGAAAAGATGTTTGTAGCTGACTATTTGTCAAGAAATTTTATACAAGAAAATGCTAAAGAGGAACCATCTTTAAAAGAATTAGTACATACTATTGAGCAAGAAGTAGTATATGGGTTAGAGTGTGATTTACCTATTTCTGAAATAAAATTGCAACAATTTCAAACTGAAACAAAGTTAGATTCATGTTTAAAAGAAGTTTTAACTTTTTGTGAAGTAGGATGGCCAAATAATGATAAAATGTTACAGGATAAACAGTTAAAAGTTTTATATAAATTAAAAGATGATATTACATGTAAAAATAACATATTGTATTACAAAGATAGAATAATAATACCTAAACAGATGATAAAAGAAATGTTAAATAAGTTACATGAAGGGCATGCAGGCATAGTAAAATGTAAAAAAAGGGCTAGGAAAGTGATGTATTGGACAGGTATGTCTAGTGACATAGAAAAATTTGTTTTGGACTGTAAGTCTTGTGAAAAATATAGAGCTTGTAATATCAAAGAACCACTTATGTCACATGAGTTCCCTGATCTTCCGTTCATAAAGGTTGCCATGGATATATGTTATTATGCAGGAAAAGACTATTTGGTTGTAATTGATTATTTTTCTAAGTGGATTGAAGTTAAATACTTGTATAATAAAACAGCAGAAGAAGTCATTAAGAAATGTAAAGAGATTTTCACAACACATGGTATACCTAAATATATAATGAGCGATAATATGCCTTTCAACAGTTACAAATTCAAACAATTTGCTAATAATTGGGAAATAGAGTTGTTAAAGTCAAGTCCTAGATATCCTCAGTCTAACGGAATGGCAGAAAAGGCTGTAGGAATTGTTAAAAGTATTATGCGTAAATGTAAAGATAGTAATACTGATTTCAATGTGGCAATGCTACACTACAGAACTACACCTGTAGCAGGATTAGAATACACCCCATCTGAATTGTTAATGAATAGACTACTGCGTACTAATTAGCCATGTACAAAAAATGTGTTAAAACCTTGTATACCAACAGACGCTAAGAGGAAAATGAATGACATTAAATACAAGTCCCAAAATAATTATAATAGGACAGCAAAGTATAGAAAAGAGTTTAAGGAAGGACAGAATGTTGTTATACAAGATTTTCCAAACAAGGAATGGAAAGGGGGAAAGATAATAAAAAAGGTAGGATATAGGTCATATTCAGTAAAGAACAATGAGGGAAATTTTGTAATGAGAAATAAGAAACATATTAAAAACAGTAATAATGAACAATTTGTTAAAAGGGAAACTTTGTGGGATGATAATGCAAATGAAAGGGGTTTAATTAATAGCAAAGATTTAGAAGAAAATAAAAACATAGGGGTTAACAGGGATTTAGAATCAGATAATAATGGGACATCCAATAATTTAGAAAATAACAATAATTACACCACTAGGAGTGGAAGGGTTGTTAGAAAGGCCAATAGGTTGATTGATTTGTAAAGACTTAACTATATGATAAGTTATATAGATAAAAACGGGGGATGTTGTGTATGTTGATTAGGCACAACACTAATATTAGATTTGTACTATACGAGGGACAACACTAGTGCTTGGTGTCATGGCGTCCTTACTTGTATTAGCTTGATGTTGCACAGAAAGCATGTTACTTTGTGTTATTAAAGAAAACTCAGTGAATTCAATTCTAATGTTTTATTCCATAAACATAACATTTGCAGTATTTGGCACCAAATATATTGAGTCGGCCTTCTTGACAAACTTCGCTGACGTAGTCAATACTCCAATGGAATTTTCAGTTCTTTTTTGCCAAGATCGCACCTATTTCAATAATACTACATACATAATAATTATGTATGTAGTATTATTTTATTATTGTTTTATTGCCCAGTTGCCTCAAATGTCTACATCTGAGGACTGACATATAAAACTGCTGTACTGGCAATTTTACAATATCACAATACTTGAAAAAATCCCGCCAAAAAAGTTCATTTTCAATTTAGGTACGAACTTTTCGAATGACAGTTCTTGTGATTTAATGACTTCGGCAAGCAAAGGTATGAAAGCCGAACAGCCTCTTGCCATTGATCAAAATTGAAATGTTTTTTTTAAGCGTTATTGAAATGAGCAAAAGAATAAGTTAATTTAGCTCGGTGACATTTGAATATTTAAAAAGTTGACCGCATTTTTTAAATGATAAATATTCAAATGGAGTTTTTGTGGAACGCATTTTTTTTTTAATTTCGAATTCTAAAACGTGATGGTCAATCGATTACGTTCTAAAATTAAATTTCGAACTTTAAATGTTCTTTTTTTTAATGATTCACTTACCAAAAAATAACCGGCTTTTGATGTATGATTGCAGCATTGTATTTCGTCGAGGTAGTGGTGAAGTAATGCCGGATTAGCTTCGTCCCCGCCGTCGGTACCATAGTGCATGTCCACGAACTCGATCTACGAAGAAAAGAAAAACAGTTTTAACCTTTTGGATACCATAATTTATAAGACACAATAAAAAGACAATGAGAAAGCAAAGTTGGGGTTTTAATTGAATTTAATATTAATTGTAATACCTAACAGAATTGTCAATGACTAAACTACCAGTTTACATAAAACAAATAAATATTGAGTCCACTGCAAATATCTGCTCTTTTTTATCAGTGTAAAGTTCACGGGTGAGTGACATCAATTTATTTGAGCTGGTTTGAAAAAGCAGCAGCATTTTTTCATTTTATTCGTTTTCCATTTCCATACGTAAATCAATTAGGTAAATGGGAATAAAAATGTGCATATTTACATATCAAATAAACATTTTCTTTTACTGTCGGAAATCATTTAATGACTTCTCTCACTCTAGGGTGGGGTAGAAGGGCGTGTCAGACTTTTACTAACTAATACCCACACCTATGTTCCTTCGATTGCCTTTATCGTCCTAGGACCACGGGTAACCCTTTTAGAAGTTGACCCTGCTGGGTCCCACCGGCTTTGTTGACATCCCATTGAGGCCAACACATGTGTTTCTTCATTTGCCATTTGCGGACAAGACTCGTGGTAACTCTTTAAAACAATCCCGTGTTTTTTTACAAGCCTTGGACATGTTACCGGTATTGCTGACATCTCTTTGAGACCACCACATGTGTTCCTTCAGTTGCCATTTGCTGTCCAGGCAGCGGTGGTAACTCTTTCAAACAATACCGTAAGGTTTTTACATCGCTTGGAAATGTTATAGTTTAACTTTGACACCAAATCAATTATAATCTAAGTGAAGACCATAAAAGTCCAAATAAAACCCAGCTTCAGACTTTGAAACTTTCTTTTTAATGCAAGGAAACCACACAAAAATATCTTAAATGCAATCAACTAAATCAATCGAACCAACTAAATCAGTAAAACTTAAACGCAATGCAACCGCTCAATAAAATAAGTTTAGCAGAAACTTATGTAGGATGGGATTAATCCATAGACCATGGAAGAAGTGCAGCGGTACTGTCATGTTAGATTTGTAGCCCTAATAATTGGTGTTGTACTGCGTTTTTAGGTAATTTACGGCTCACCAACAGAGCCATCATCATAATCATCATATCAGCCGAAAGACGTCCACAGTTGGACATAGGTCTCCCCCAAGCATCGCCACAACGACCGGTCCTGTGCGTCACGCATCCATCGGATTCCCGCGACCCTGACCAGGCCATCGGTCCACCTTGTGGGAAGCCGACAGAGTGACACACATATTCGCACGACCCAACTGCTCCAGTCAAACGCCGGATGGTTTCTGACTCGAGTCAAATACATTACGTCACAATGCTTGAGACTACCACAAAATAGATACAGAAGACAATTTCATGTCTGTGTGTTTTATACCTACGTTCGGTGGACGCACACTAATGAGCGTTTGACCCGGAACTGTTCGACGAGTGGTCTGAGACGCGACTGAGATATCGTGTCCGTGAGCGGTGTCTATATGTGCGTTGCTCGAGCGCGCTTTGTATGTAGATTGACTTCTGTACCTATCTATTTTGTGAGACTACCCTCACAGGTAATACATCACAGAGAGATTATCTTTTTTTTTAGGTGGGACTTCATCTAATGACATCTCCCACGCTTGGGTGGAGCGGGTGTCAGATCTTTACTGCCTAAAACCCATTCCTATGTCCATTCTTTGCATTGCGTTCCAGGGCCCTGGGTGAAAGATAATCTGTAATTTCTGTCCAACGTTTTGCTATTAAAGTGATCATTGATTTATCCATAGATTGATAGTAGTATGGTATTACAGTACGAAACACCAGTTTTACTCACTAATATCACCCTAAATTAAAAAAAAAAAAACAAAGTTGAAGGTGCATGACTCACTTCTGTGACGGGCCGCCTTCAAAGCTGCCAGTTGGTTAAATTAGTTTTATCATAGTATGATGAAAATTATTGTTTTTTTTATTTAAAACGGTAAAGGAAAACATCCTGAGGAAACTTGCATGTCCCAGAGCCAAAAATTCAAAGACACGTGTTATAATATACTCGTATATATAATATTTTAAAATAAATTTTGTTAATAACAATTAGAATTAAATTGATTCTAAATTAAATTGGCAGAGAGCTGACTCTTAAGGGCCAAGCGCCCGAAAAGTGCCATAAAATAGTGATTTTCTGAGGCCTACTCCTCCGTAACGGCTAGGTCAATTGGTTTGAAAAAAATATATGGTTATTATAGATTTATGAACAATAATATCAACATTTGATTTTTTCGTGCAATTAATACTTTTGTCAAAAAAAAAAAAAATTAGCAATTTCGCAACTTTTTGCAACTTTTCCCTACCCCTTCGAAACGGCTTGGACCTTTAGAAACATTTTTACACATAAAAATTGGTGGTTAAATATTCTTCAAAATGAACATTGCATATGTAAATCAATCAATATCTCGCAGAGAAAATGGGTTTAAAGCGCTTTCCGGGCACTGCTGGCCGCAAATAAATGCACAGATTTGCGTACTGCCGCCTAGGCGAGTGCGAGAGTTGCGTTCACATAATTTCGGCCAGATGGTTCAAGGAACTATACGCCTTAACATAGAGACGTGCCTAGTTCGGGAGTCAGACGCTTCATGAATTGTATCAACCTTATAATTGTAACAATAAAGAATTTTATTATTATTATATCCTCCAACTCGCAATGGGCCCACGTCGTAGATTACGGCTCATTTTCTCATAGAGTGGAGCCTGAGTCCCAGCAATGGGAACATTATAAGACTGATTCTGATATGCTAAGTTATACTGTAGTAACTAGTCCAATAATTAATCTCTGTCTAAGGCTATACTATTGGAAAATGCCGTCTCCAGCATTGCCCACCAAGTAATTTCCGTACTCTATGGTCTCATACTTGAACTAAAGAAACTTCGAACTGCTTCAGTTTAAAGGCTTTCTTCAAATGTGCAGTAATACATTTACTTTTAAGAGTGGATACAAAGTAGTTAGCTGTTAACTTGTTACACCAACAAAGACTTGTTAACTGTACGTTTAGCTTATTTTTAGACTCCGCTCTCCGTTCGTCCGTGCGTCTGTCTATCAGTCTGTTTGTCTATTTGTCAGTAAAAGTCTGACTTTGAATGATTTTCCCACCTAAAAAAAAAAGAAAAACAAAGATTCCTCTCAAAATACCTATAGTTCCCAATACGCCAAGGAAATCCAATAACGTTATGGATACTTGTACAATTAATCACATCGTAGAACTTCACATATAATCCTCAGGTCGCACTCGATTAAATCAAAGTTCACTCAGATCTCAGCAGTATCAATTATGTGGGTTGCATTCATTCGCCACGTCAAAGTTCCTGGTGCGCTCGAATATACTGTAATGGCGTCTGAAGCGTACTCCATTTGACGGAGATATAAATTACCATGTTTTGTGGAATTTATGTGTGGTAATAGTTGGTTTATTTTAGTGGAAGTAAGTGTATGTGATCTACGTAATGCGTATACATAAGCTTAGCTTTTAATGTTTCCATTGCTGGGACTCGGGTCTTATCTCAGTAGAAAGAATAGGCCGTTATCAACTACACGAGCCTAGCGAGAGTTGGTGGATATTTTTTCATGTTTTTGACGTGACAACGTCTTAAATTAGGTTGCGGCTGGGAGTCACTTATGAAAAAGTGTAACGCTCGGTAACGTTACGATGAGTCACCGAACGAGAGAGAGGCCCGCCGAATGCCTTGCGTCTCTCTCCCACTCAACTATGATCGGTCTGCCGCGCGCGCAGCACTAGAGAATTAGGCGCATTGAATCGGCGCATGGACGTTGTCACGTAAAATCTTCGCCCGTAAAACCGACTTTACAGGCAACCATTTTTTCACTATACTTACTTAAAAACCCTGTTTTATCCCAGCGCTTTTAGGCACAACATTGACTGTTGTCCGCACTAATGTAGAAAAGTGCGCATGCTCGCCCCACAATTTTAATACATTTATCGTATTAGGCTGGGCTGGCGTCGATCCCTATGAGTAGCGCGTCATTCTCCGTTTAATCATTTCTTCGTAAGTGTATTGAAAAACGTCGTTTGATACACGTGCAGAAAGTTTGTCATTGCGACCTTGGCGGAAATCGTACGAGTCGTAGGCGAGTGCGTTATGGAGCAGAAGGCAGCAGTAACAAATTTGCACGTGCATAAAATTAACTATTGCAGGACGTGTCGGTTTCCTCACGATGTTTTCCTTCACCATTCTAAGAGTAATAGTGATGAAAAAAATTAGACAAGTTAAAGTGCCCGCCTGGGCTTGAACCCTCCATATATTCGTAAGTCGGAGCCGATACTACTGGGCCAATACTGTTCTTTAGGCCGGTATCCGTAATGGGTTAATTATCGTGTCGTATATGTTAGGTAGGCACCTAGCTAGTGGTTGATTATTATTAAATAAGACTATTTATGCTAATAATGAAAAGTACTTATGACAAGGTAAGGTCAATAAAATTATGTTTTAATAGCAATAGAACGTGCCGATTGTAACCCTTCTTCTAATATCGGTCTTTTTTTTTTCTTTGCAATGAATTTAAAACTTAAACATTTAAAAACGTAATTACACTGTTCATTTAATTGGAAAATTAGATATATAATGATTTTATAGCTTTATTTCAGTTTTTTAAATTAAGAACGTTAACAAATTCAGGTGGGTCATTGTCATGCTATAACGCAAAAATTCAATCTCTTTTACTTAATATTGTTCCAATATTACGATAGGTATTATTCTCAAAGATATGGAAGAGCCTAATTAAATACACCTAAGCCGTGTTTACGACATTGTATCAGTATATCCATAACACAATTAAATATTAATCAATTGTAGGTAACAGGAGGTGGGATCCTAGGTTAATACGGGACCACTAATTCTACTCGGTTAATTAATTCTGATCATATAATCGAATAAAACCGCAATGAAGGTGATCGTGAAACACACCTGGTCGGCCATTTTAGTTTCTGTTTTCGCTTTAATGATAATGGCTGTAGCTCGTTGCAGTACCTGTTACTGCAATAAGCTGTTACCTGATTTACGGGACGGTTTTATGAGCAGCCATTAAAAGATATTGCCTTCAAAATGTTGTAGAATTATTAAATAGAGTATTTTTGATAGTAGCCTATTTATAATCTTTGATAATCTTTCTCCTTTAATTAAAAATATTATTAGCACCATAGACGCATTCAAAAAAATAAAAATATAAATGGATAAAGTGAGAAATGAGTATGAGGAAGTTTGAAAGTGGCGCCAGTGACTGAAAGGTTGAAAGGAAATCGCTTGTCTTGGTATGGTTATGTAAAGCGGAGAGATGAAAAGAATGTTGCTAAAAGGGTGAATTTACATGTGGATGGATGGAGAGGGAGAGGGAGGCCAAAGAAAAGATGGATGGATTGTGTGAGAAGTGAAATGAAAGAAAAGGGAATTAGTAATAGCGTGACGAGTGACAGGACAGAATGGAAGAAAAAAACGTGTTGCACCGACCCCAAATAAAACGGGACAAGGGCAGGAAGAAGAAGAAGAAGAAGACGCATTCAGATCGTAATGATTCTTTGGGCAGGGCGTAAACATGTATCTTGTGTTAGATACTAGCTATTGATGAATATTTGATTTCTATAGATCCAGTATGAAATCATCCAATGCATGCGCATACGTAAACATTTTCTTTTGTATCCAGTGGTTTCCACATAACACATACTCATGACGATCATAAAGTGTTCGGTACCGACACCGGACCGAACTGGAACAAAAAGTCTCCGTTTCCGCAGCGCCTTAGTGTGTGCCAGTGGCATAGCTAGACCTAAATCGGCTCTTTTTATTTTGTTTATCGCGTGGGAAATCATCAAATGCCTTCACCTACTCTGGGTAGAGCATGAGGTAATGTCAAACTTTTACTGACTAAAACAACACACTCTTTCTTCAGTTGACTTTTTTGGGAGGGCTTTGGAACAATATGCATCCTCTAGCGGGCATGAGTCCTTAGTGGGCCCGTCAGTTTTGCTGATAACACTCGAAGACGCACGTGGAATACAACGGGCCTTGTATTTACCATACGGCTGGATGATTACCTATCCATTCATATCCGCAAGTCCGCATCTACGATGGCAAGAAATCGTCCTGCGACTCCTAACGCCCGAAGCGTCTTCTGCGGATTCGGATCGTGAGGTTTGTCTCTACTGCACGGTTTAGGCTGCTTCTTTTGCTTGCATTACTCTTTCAAGGCGGTGACTACTTCCTTTTCTATTTGATTAGTTTTCTACTATCGTTAATGATTTTAGATTATGAACTTGGCTAAACCTGCAGGTAAACTTGTAAATGTACTTTTTGTCTATCCATTGGAAATCGCATGAGTTATGTCATCATAATCTCCCTAACCTTTTCCCAATTAACTTGGGGTCGGAATCCAGTTAACTGAATGTAGCTGAATTCCCGTGTTTTATATAAAGCGACTGCCTGTCAGACCTCCACAACTCAGTAACTGGGCAACGCGATACTCCTTAGATAGACTGATGGTCATACTTTGATAGTTAAAAAAGGCGTAAATTGTGTAAGTGCTAAAAACATCGACATATATGTACTAATGTACTAAGCACTAGATTAGGTAAGCCAAACATTCACTTCAGTCGACTCAGGTGTAATGTTGTGTGTACACCTTGAACATTACACTATGTTGAACGGAACGCGTAAGTACCACGAAACTCATGGCGTTTAAGACATTTTTGTCGCCAAAAAAGTATCCTCTAAAAGCTATCTAGCGCTGCATGTTTTAATAGTTCTGTTAAACGACATATTGCCAATGTAGCGCTGTAGCGAAATTTTATTTTAACTTCTCAGTATTTTGACAAATAGTTTCCATTTAAGGGCTTGTCTATCGCTAGAATATTTAAAGTCGATGGCTAAAAACGCCATCACTTAAATTCTTCGTTTATAAAGTCCATAAGTCCTTGTTAGTTAAAATTATGTTACAGACTATGTATTTGAAGGTATATTTTCTCGTGTGAAAGAACGGGTGTCGTTGAATATTTTATGACAGCCTTCGGATTTTAGTCTCTTCCCAAGTTTAAATTTCATGCGGGAAAGGTTTTTGAAACAGCACTTAAGTTAAGTCGTGTGAGTTAAAGGAGGAAAAATTAAAGGAGTGGGTGAATAAATAAGTACGTAATTAATGGAGGCTGGGAACCATTAAATGAATTCTCCCACTCTTTAATAGAGTGACATTTTTACTAACTAAAACCCACCTGACTCCTTCAAATGCCCTTTGCGTTCCAAAGATCACTGTGACTATTTTTAAGCATTCCCACGTTCCTAGAGATGCTTAGGAACATTCTGAGATAACAAGTGAGAAGAAATAAATATAAAAATATTTAAATAAACACCGTTAAATTTTGATCGTTTTAATCCCGTGGAGGGTCGATCCGGTACATGAAACACTATCGATTTGTAAAGACAAGGTGACAAGAAATACTTATTTCTTGTCGCTTGTCTTGGTTACATAATTAAGATTTATTTAGCTCATATTATGATTTAAAAGAGTGTCCGTGGAGTTCCTTGCATGTTCTTCTCCATAGAGATCTACGCTTTGGAACGTGCTATTTAGCTTCACCTTTTTTAACTGACCGACATTTTGACAATAGAAAAGTTTAGTAGTTTTGGTCTATTTGAAATATTTTTTTCTGGTTTCTTATGCGATTCGTATGAATTTGCAGCTGGGCTGACTACCAAGAAACACCTCGAAATCGTATGGATGCTACAGACGAGTGAATACTGATCTAGTAGTACTAGATAAGATGTATAAAAGTCGCTCACATAAAGTTAATGAGTTGGCTTTGTTTATTTTCCAGTCCACTATATTATTAATATTGTCTTACAACAAAAGCCGAGGTCTCGTCAGAGGGTCTTAGAGATAATCCAAAATTAAATTATTATTTTCTTTCATCTCTCAAATTTAATTTGTTTTTCATATTTTATGAGGCGGCTTTTTGTTTTGAATTGATGACCGTTATTGAAACGTACAGTATTTAATAATAATCTGATTATTGGGGACCCTGCAGAAAATTACGAAAACCTAACCTATAAGCTACGTCTCATTTGGTCCAAACGTAATTCCCCCAACCTGTTCGACATCTGTTACATCTCAATATAACCCGACTTTTTGCAAAGCTCAGCACATGAACCAGAAGTTCCAAACTATAACTCCATTTACATTCCGCTGGCTAATATGCTCAGAGCGACTCTCCTTCACAAACTTCATGTAGCATCGTTTTGCGTCCAAAAGTTTTGGCTTCGTCCATGTTCGCACATTTTGTGGTCATGTAGTTTAATGGAAACTTTGTGTACTTCTGCTTTGTCAGTTGGAATGTAATATGATATTTTGTAGGTACTTAGTTGTGAACTGAATATCTGGGGCCGCCTGTGTGGCGATTGTGAGAAAGTTTGTTTTACAGGTGTTTACGTTAGCATATGTGAGGTAATTTAGTGTCAAATTGCTGTCGGTAGTGTACATATATTTATGTAGGAGTATAATAAAATTTTAGAAAAAAATTAAGATACATTCTGTTATTGGTACCCGATTAAGCCAAATGGTTGATAGTGCCAAAAGGGTCTAAAGTGACTACTGCGTACCGAAAGAATCAATTTGGAAAGTCTCTCACGAGGTGGATCAATGACCAATTGAACGTCGTGTCGCGGGATGTGGGACGCACGGGAGCGGTCCTAGTGATGACACTTGTAGGAGGCCTATGTCCAACAATGGTTGTATTTCAACTTAAATAATTATGATTGTTCGTCATCATTCAGTATTCTATGAAATAATTTAAGTTTTTTGTTACTAACCTCAATGTATCGATCGTCGTACGTGGACTGCAGTTCTGGTCCGACCATCTCCAAAATTTGCCTCCTCTCTTCACGGAATTCTGTAAAAAGAATTATATTAAAACAAAAACTAATAGTAATTAAAAATAAAAACAAAAACTAAAAATAATTACATTAAAACAAAAACCAAAAGGACCTAAAGTTGTCAAAAACTAAGAACCCCGTCTTGACATTTTGTATTAGAACAATATATAGTTAAGGACTTAAAGTAATCAAAAATTAAAGCCCCGTTTTGACATTTGTATTTTGACCACCTAGCGGATTGTCCGGTGAAGTGTAGCTACTACTAAAATAGCTACTACTACAGCGGACCTCTAATTATTATTAACACGCTTATATTAGCTTCACTTGTATGTTTGAAACCAACGCCTTTGAGCTCGATTTTGACCAACTTTGGGCGATCAGATTTTCTTCAAACTTTACACACCCATCAAAGAGACTGATGACAATAGAAAATAATAATAATGAGCGGAAAATATTAATATCATTGTGAAAAAAGCGTGGGGTGCTCGATTTCCCAAAAAATTGCATAAAGCGCCCCACGCTTTTTTCACAATGATATTAATATTTTTCGTACACAGATATATACAATGCTGTATAATACATACATAGCTATATACATATGCCTGACTATAGACTAAATTATATGTACATAAATGACGACTATCGATATTCACAGCGACAAGTCTTTTAAAAACAGGCAACGATTGAGCGCGTTCGTTGCAAGTTACTTTTTAAGATTTTCTCAAAGTCAAAACGGACCTTTAATTTTTTAACGAGTTTAATAAAACAGCTACAGATACATTGCAGTATTATGTTTGACGTTATCCGTCGACTTCACTTCATAATATTATATTATATTATATAACTTCGCCATTTTCTCTGTATTCCAGGTTGAATTCTAAATTGTATAATACGATGTTCCGCAGTAACAAGGCAACGATGTAAGCTCCTTGTCTGCTTTGCGGATACTCGGCGCTCGAGTTTACATTGATACAATTTCAAGTATTCCTCAGTAGGGTTCCACTTCGACAGGAAAATATAAAAGATGAGAATATTCATGAACATGAGATATGAGCAGGTATTTGTGAATGCCGAGGGGTTCTTCAATGAGGATGCCAATCGGTGTTGTTTATATTACGAAGGAAGAATTTATACAACAAACAAATGCGCAAAACTCCTATGTCTGGGGAAGTAGCGAGGTGTCGGTGTTTGGTGTTTATCAAGAGAAAGAAATGTTTATCTAATATAATATTCTATATCTATAATTATATTATAAAGGGGAACAAATTGGCTTCGTTTGTTATCAATAAAGTCAGCAAAAACCAAAAGACTGATTAAAAAAAAATTCTTCATTGCTGTGTTATCTCGGACAAAGATACCCCTATGTCATAGAGGTTTTTTTTAAACACGAAGATAGTTTACTATATTGACGTGATTTCCCATTTTTAAAGTGATGGCGGACTAGACTTTCTACATATTTATTGATAGGTATACACTATAAAGGGTGTAAAGGACAGCCCTCCACAAACTTTAAGGGCTTGTTCAGTAGACGAAACTGAACAACCGTCTACAAAAATTTTTTTCAGGAAACTAAAAAAATAATCGGCCTCTCCATACAAACTGTCCAATTATGTTTATAATTTCGTATGGTGAGGCGGATTTTTTTTTTCGTTTCCTGAAAAAAAGGCTTGTGGAAGGTTGTTCAGTATCGTCTACTGAGCAAGCCCTTAAAGTTTGTGAAGGGCTGTCCTTTACACCTTGTTTACCTAAGAGGGTTGCATATTTTCTTTAATGAAAGAAAGCAGAATAGCTTCCCTATCCAAATTCAAGAGTAATATGAAAAAAAATACACACACACACCTAGATAACGATAAGCCTCTTAGGTAGCTTAGCACATGCATATTTTCTCTTAATTTTCCAGCCAGAAAAAATATATAAAAAAATATTATAAATATATATATCTAGCTGTCAAGCCCTTCAATCGATATTTTTTATGGCAACCGAGTTAATTAGAATGGAGGCAATTTTCTTAAAAAAAAACTTAGAATACAGGCCCTATTCTCAAGTGCTTACCATTGAAAACGGAGGCGACGAAGATCTTGACGGCTCGTGGCCCGGGCCACTTGTCGCTGGATTCCGTGAAGCCCTTCAGTGCGTTGAGCACTGCCGGCTCGGGTGCGCTCATGGCGCCCCGCTCCCCTCAACCTCACCCTGCACCACTTATGTAGAGCCGCCGCATTCTGGGGACAAAAGAGATGAGGTTTAAAATAAACAGTCGGGATTCAAATTCTTTTGAGACTTCAGGTGTATTGTGTATCATCAATTCCTAGAGTTATTTAGGTATTTGACGCTTCAGCAGAGGTCCAAGCTCGAGGTTTGTCAGCGAGCTATGGAGGTATTTTTTTTTTATTATTGACAGGCTCGCGTTTGACCACTATCTCACCTGATGGTAAGTGATGATGTGGCCGACGATGGAGCACGCTTGTCTGGAAGTAACCTATTCACTCTTGACTTAAAGACTCCTAGGTTGTAGCTATCAGGAAACTCAGACCTATATCAGTACTACCACCTCCTAGGTGTTCGAATTTCCGACTGCGTAAGGAACACAAAACTGCGCGACAATACTAAGATGTTAAACGAGAAGCTGCCACTCTAAAGTGTGATTGGGCTGGAGATCACTGCCACAGAGCGTCCCCACGAGGACACGGCGGACCTCTACCGTATGTTCCACCGTGTCCTCTGGACGGTCCACACAATGACACCCGGGCGTTTCTTCTGCACGAATTTGGTGCAGGAATTTCCTGATCTGACCATGACGCGCGGAAGCGTCATGCGGAAGGTAAGGATGCCGTATTGTCTTTCCAGCTACGGCTCAAAGAGGGGACTTACCGCCATAATTACGGCCCAAGCTTCGTCCAGTGGTTTCTTATGTATGGTAAGTCGAACATTAACCCACGAGTTTGTTCCCTAATATAAATGTGTTAGGAATATTATTTGAACATTCCTATGAGGTTTAGCTAGTCGGTTTTGGATGTCCGTAAAGTTATAATCATCATAATTTCAGGCGAAAACGTCCACTGTTAGACATAGGCCACCCCAAGTGTCGCCACAATGCTGCGTCTTCCAGTACACGGCCGCCATTCCTATGTAATAGAAAAAATTTAAATGCTGTGAGGTACCAAAAGTTCCTATTTATTCTGCAAGTTTCTGCCCAAACCTCATAACAACGCATAAACAGTGAAAAGTCAATTTTCATGAAACTTAAATTTTCAAGAAAATTATTTTATTCTGCTTGGGAAGCAAACCTTACGCTTAACTTGGTGGATATAATGCGATTAAATCGGTAGACCCAGCTGACTCGGCAGTAAATGGCCGTTCTTAGGATGAAGCGAAAAGTTCGTTTAGTCATCACTTTAAATTGAAAAAAAAAATCTTTAGATAGTTATTAAAAAAATAACCAGCAAAATAAACGCTAAACTTGATTAATCAGGCAAACTTACTTTATACGAAGTCTGATAATATTTTTATGAAGACTTTTGCTTTGGATAGTTGATAATCATTGTCAATAAAATTGGCAATGCCAGTCTTCTGGGCCTATTAGTCGTCAGTTATATGGTTAACTTTTTTAACGTATATAGTGACTGACTGACGTATCAAGGAATAGCCGAAACTACTGGGACTAATGCCTTTATCATATCTACCGAGTAAAGGGGCGAGACAGTGCTCTCGGCCCAATACTCGGTTCGTATAAACAGAGCACCGAGTGCTCGGCCGAGGGCTTATCTCTACAACTCGCTTACATCACTGTCTTGACCGAGACAGTGGTTTTTTTTGTCTGTTATTTACCAAGCAGTAAGCTTTATTAGCTTTAAAATGATCGAAACTTCGACATGAACATTAATTTGGACTATAATTTATTGTGTATTTTCTCGTACGTTAACTTTACAATTAAAAAATTGACACTGATTACATTACTTTATTCTGTGTCAATTTTTTATTTTATTTTAAATTTTATAAACCAATGCTTGACTGCTATCCAACCTGACGCTACTATAACTACAATTTATATTACTACTTCTAAAGTTCTAAAACTAAATATATATGTCGTATCCAGATCTTAAAAATTGATGACATCATAATATGGGCAAATAAAACTGGCCACATCGTTTTAAACGTTAATAAAATTTGATGATATTTAAATCTTTCTTTGGCCTACTTTCTTTAGATCTTTTATTATCACTGAAATCAACGATATGGCCAAACGAGGATTGACATATCATCAAATGTTAACGTTTAAACGACCTTGCTCGAGCCCCAGTATGAAGGCTTGAAGGAACGGGATGGGTATTTTAGTCAGTAAGAGTCTGACACTATCTCCCGCTCCACCCATGAGCGGGGGTTGTCATTGAATGATTTTTCCGGTAAAAAAAATCTAAGATCTTGCTACGACATATATGCACCTATACTATTATTGGCTTTGTTTCAGATTGCGTTCCACCTCTAGCGTCTATTATTAAAGTGCATATAGTAGAGAGGGCTTCTCATCTCAGATCGAACGGAACACAAAAGTGCTCTAATCAAAAAGCTGCTAGCTTGAAATCTTTTTGTAGCTATCCTTCAACTCTTCACACAATGAAGAATGAAGCTGCGAGATTTATAACGGATATTTTAAAGTGCGCATACTTTTGTAGCTCTGAGACGTTTTTAAAACAGATTTTTCGCAAATGTGATTCTTTCATTTTGAAAATAACACTTTTACACGTCAATTTTGTCGTTAATTTAAACTGAATAAGACCGGTGCATCCTAGCTTTGGTGTTTCTTCTCAAGCTAGTTTTGTACTTAAAAAAAAAAACGGTAAAAAAACTCAGGGGTTAACGTCTCTTTTAGGGACAATACAGCAAACTTTTAGTGGTCAAATCATATACCTTGCAGCAAATTAACGTCTGAGATGGTCTTTTGAAGAAAGAACCACAGAGCTTCGAGTGGATTTGTCCAGCCTGGGCAAGCATTTGTAAGGCGTGCGAGCGAGATAGATCAAATTTTTTGTGACTTCCGGAGGCGATTCCAAAAATATAACTCACTTAAATATTGATTAAAATTGTATGTATATCTTATTACACTGATGTATCAGTCAATTGGCACAATCAAATAATATCTCACAAAAATGTTGTAAAGTTATACCAAACCTAAACCTCGAAAAATGTGTGGTCTCTGGAATTTCTACAGGTATTTAACTCCGCGTGTATTACCAAAAGAGAAATTACGTTGCTACGTTACTACTATTCAATAATTATTAGTCTTTTAAAATTGGTAATTGAAAATAACTTCAAATGAAAAATTCACTGCATTCAACATCCACATACCCCCGTACATGGATAAATAGATTACGTATCATCAATGGTAGCTCATTGGCTGATACACGAGCGTCCAATTAAGGCAGAATGTGACAAACTGAAGAGTGCAAATGTCATTAGTCGACATTCCAGATCGAATCGAAAGTGGAAATGTCATTAGGGCGAATTACTCATGTTCCTGAGCCCGATGTGACGATCAAGCTATGTGTATGTGTTTGGTATAAATTTAATGTATTTTGTGAACAGCATGTGTTAGTAATGTGTCCTTTTATACATGGAGTTATCAGGTTTTATTTATATTATTGAATAAATTTTAGCTACTGAAAATATTACATTATATTCTTTACTGTACAGCTATAGGAGAATTAAGGACATCGACATTGCCCAAAGAATCGTCACAACTTAAAAGCAATGAGCAGAGCACATGGATTGCAGAACAGATGGCCGACGGTGCCAAAAAGTTCTTAAGTGGCATCCGCGTATCAAAAGATGCAATGATTCCATGCTTCATGAAAGGGTTCTCACAAGGACTGTTGACATGAAACTTCGCTGGCGGACAGAGTTTCGGTGGAACCGCATTGTGGAAAGGCGACGGAGCATGTCGAACCAAGTGCTGGGCACGCCTTAATTATGGTGGCAAGTCCCCTCTTTGAGGCGTGGCTGGAAAGACCTCACGCAATGGGTACCTAGCTCGTCAATAGAATGGAATGGGTGGGACATATCTACCGAATACCTAAAACTAACTGCGGAGCAGTAAAATAAAAATGATTAGACACGGGGCTGTGGCAGAACCTTGATATCTTTCTTGAGAATTGGAAAAAAGACACAAAACATCATGATCTTAAGAAGGAATGGAGGGAGGCTTTTGCCCAGCAGTGGGACTGGGCTAGTAATAATAAAAAGTTGAAGGCGGTACCTCTGAAAAGAATTTGCAAAACCATCACAGGGGTCGAGAATTTGCGTTATCTAACATTTAGTACATTAATTCAGTTTGGAAAATACAGAAACTAGAATTTAGTGCCACAGTTTAGTTCAAACGCATTGTATTTTCGCAACACATACTGATTTGCATTTTATTAAATAATTAATGTGGATAACTACGTCAGTCGCTGTACAGGAGTGTCATGTTAAATTCTGTGCTGTAATTGCAATTTGCGTATGTATTATTGTGCTAACATTTGTATGTTATGCGGAAATAGTGGTCCATCTAATTTAGATCAGGTGGTAAATCTATACATTATAAAGCTAAAGAGTTAGTTTTGAACGCGCTAATCACCAGAAGTACTAGTTCGATTTGGAAAATACTTGTAGTGTTGGACAGCCTATTCATCACGGAAGCCTTTAGTTTGTATAACATCACGCTACTACCCATGAGAGCAGTGCAGTAACCAAAGACGTGGTTGAAACTGCAAGGGACGGCTATGGAGAACATTATGCGTATAATGTGGATGTAGGTACTGAGGTGCATGGGTACCCCTCTGCCTTAGATTTTTGTGTACGTATACAGATGTGACGTTATTATATTGTTTTTTTTTTTCGACGTCAGGTATCATCTAAACACTTCTCCCATTCTAGGGCGAAGTGCAAGAGCATGTCAGGCTTTTACCGTCTAAAACTACACCTGTTGCTGCATTTTCCTTTAGTTACTTTTTACATCCCAGGACCATGATTACCCCTTTCAGACCTCGACCCATGACTCCTGTAAGCTTCGGTCCGACTTTTTACTGATTTCTCTTTGAAGTGCGCGTGGAGAAGTAGATGTGATTTAATAATCAATAGACGTTTGTACGTATAAGTAATAGGTAACTAAGATATTTTTGTCTAATTGAAATAATTTGTGTAGTTTAAAATAAAGAAAGGTTCATTGGTATACTTCTGTAGGTCTGTTTCACTGTTGTGGGGGATATACATGAACAAGATTTTTTTTTTTAATAAAGCTATTTCTGGACGCCAAAAGAGGGTCGAGGTCGACCGCGGCGAAGGTGGTGTGACGATTTGATCATGTTCGCGGGGCAAACTTGGCCAGTGACCGCCCTAGACAGAGAGCTTTGGAAGGAAAAAGGGAAGGCTTTACCCAGCAGTAGGACACAAAATAGGCTAATAATATATTCTTCTAGTCTAATTAATTTGATTTTATTGTTATTTATTTTATTATTTGGATATTGTTAATTTCTTTTCATATAAGTTTTAGTTTTATCACAAAGGCTTGTTGTATTTTAAAAATATTTATTTATTTATTTATAACTTTATTGCACACCTTAGCTTAATACAGGATAAACATTAACAGATTATCAGACACAGATTATGCGTACAATAGGCGGTCTTATTGCGCAAGGCAATTTCTACCAGACAATATTGTACAAACTTAAGGGAGAGCGTTGATGTCTGAAATACAGATTTATTATCTAGTTCAGACACAGATGTTCCTCACTGGTTTTAATTTAATGTGCAACTCAAATGTCAATAATAATTTTAAGATGTTGTATTATTTTTTAGAAACAATAAATTATTATTATTATTAATAATAAAATAATAATAAAAAAGCTATTTTTGTCAACTAGACTTTCTTTAACGTATTCCATCAAAAAGTTTTAGCCTAAAAATAAGACAGTAGTAAAACATCCCAAAACTTCTACTTCCTAATCTATTTCAATATAATTTAACTGCATAACCTACCGGTGTGTACAAACACTGTGGTTCAGTTATCCGTTTGTTTTAATTAATGAATTAACCAAAAGCGCAATTTGATACAACTGATGTAATGAATACTCTACCGAAACCGAAATGTTTGTCATCTAATTTAAATTGTTATTTTACCTTTGAAAGAGGTGAAATGAGATGCAAATTATTGTTTTAGAACTTATAGTTAATTAAAGCTATACGACTTATTACAAGAATAGAATGGGAAGGGAGTTTAATGGAATGGAACGAAATGGATTGGAATCGAATGGAACGCAAAAGAATGCAGTGGAGTGAAATGAAACTGAATGGAACACAATGGAATAGAATGGAATGGAATGGAATGAAATACGATGGAATGGAATGGGATGGGATTGAATTGAATTGAATTGAATTGAATTGAATTGAATTGAATTGAATTGAATTGAATTGAATTGAATTGAATTGAATTGAAAGAAATGGAATGGAATGGAACTGAACTGAACTGAACTAAACTGAACTGAACGGAACGGAACGGAACGGAACAGAATGGAATGGAAAAGGATATATTTTTTGCATAACAAATTAGCAATAAAACGCTAGGTACACAAAAAATAATAAAATAACAATTAAATAAAAATATAATTTGACCTCACATTATGTAACAAGGGTGATACATACTCATAGTTATAGCTTAGGTAATTATAGTGATCTTATGAATTAAGTTCTTTAACATCAAATAGCAATTGAGAATTATTATATATTATGAACAAATTCATAGCTATTAGTAAATACAGAAGATCTAGATAGATAAACATTTAGACAGATAACCTACCTAAATTCAGTATTACGAGGTGAATATTTAGAAATCATGCGAACATTGTTCAAAATACGTTTAACCTACGCTTGTCTTAAACCTTCGTTTACATTGTGAGCTTGAATTTAATATGACATTTAATATTCTCATACATTCCATCAGATATAAACTATCTAACGTGACATATCGTATATCTAGCAGTAATGCAATATTGTAGAGCATATTTTTGAGTTAATTCAACGAGTAAATTCGTGAAGACAATATTATTGTATTACAAAGTCTCTAAAGGGTGAAGTTTTAAGACGAAAACTAACACCATATGACCTTTAAGCCCCGAGACACTATAATTATGAACGTAACTTAACGCAATTTTCAACACACTTGCACATGAAATAACTACCTACAATTGAACACACTTGATCAACTGATTACCATTATGCATCAGTGCGATAATGTAGATAAAAACTTTTTGTTGGACCTTGTTCTCAAAACAAATTAATCCAATTTATTTTTCTGTCAATGTTTTTGGCTTGGATACCAAGTCCTTTAAACAATGCAATGGGTAGCCTGCCGTCCAACCGTCCTATAATAGTCCAGACCGAGCCCAAGTCGCCGGCGGCGCGTGGGATGCCACACGCGCTTCAAGGAGTTGTCAGCAACCGTAGGGGCCCAGCGGGGTCGTAGTCTACTGGGGCCATGGGTGTTGCGAAAGAGATCCCCCGGGCCCGGGAATAATGGCAAAGAAGGAACAGGAATGGGTTTTTAGTTAGTAAAAGTCTGATACTATCTCCCGCTCCGCCCAAGAGCGGGGGATGTCATTGGATGATTTTCACACCTAAAAAAGAAACGTCCTTTGAACAATATCTTCGAATGAATAGTTTTTTGTTTACCATTAAAATATGGATGTACACATTCTAATGTTTTTTGTAATATTATGCAAATATCAACACATAAGTCACACATGTATCATAATATAAAATTCTTTGCTCAATTCAGATCTTTATTTATACAAGTCAAAATATAACTAGCCTTACAATGTTCTCGCTACTGTTATTCAGGCCTCCTTAAGAGCGGGATTGGGCCGTAATCCACTACGCGGGTTTAGTACGGGTTGGCAGATGTCAGATGTCTTCGAATTTTTGGTTCTAAGACATGCCGGCTTCTTCAAAATGTTTTTTTTATTCATCATTTTGTGATCATCAGTGAAGAAATAAATAACTAAAAGTAAAGCGTGAGTTTGTACCTACAATGTAAAACTCGTAAATCGGGACCATTACCATTGGGACACTACTGCTCCGTATATCTTTATGTAGAAGATTATTTTGTAATGTAAAATTCAGTGAAATTATACCTAACTAGCTTTTGCCCGCGCGGCTTCGCTCCCGCTCTTCCCTACTCCACCCTACTATACCCTACTTTACCCTACTAAACCTTACTCTACCCTACTCTACCCTAGTCTACCCTACTCTACACTACTCTACACTACTCTACACTCTCTACACTACTCTACACTACTCTACACTACTCTACACTACTCTACACTACTCTACACTACTCTACACTACTCTCCACTACTCTCCACTACTCTACACTACTCTACACTACTCTAACCTACTATATCTTACTCGACCCGACCAAACTTCACATAAACCATCTACTAAATAGTCCGAACAAAGCCTAAACATTTGGTTTGGATAGGTGAGCCCGTTCTTGACTTATAAAATTACAACGAAAAGTGGCATTGATTTTTATATATTTATATAAGGTATGTTATGACACCTCTTCAATAAATTCACCTCTCAAAACTCTGTTAATAAGTATAATAGACATCCACGGCAACATTTGTATCTGCTAGACACAGTTAGGTCCAAATCTCGAGCCACCCTAAAGCTGAAAAAGTTATTTGATTTTCCACTTCAAAATTAAAATAGATATGATGTATCCAAGGTATATAACTAAAGTAACTAGTCTCTGAAACGGGGTCGCCCTCTATGTGCCTTATCAGAAGATTTAAAGTCACCTAAAATGTAATGAAAAAAGCTATGCTCGGAGTTTCCTTACGCGACCGCATCAGGAGTAAAGATATCTGCTGGAAAACCAAGGTTAATAAAGATCGAAGAATTGTCAATTATGTGGCAATGGGCAGAGCAAACAGCTCGCAGAACAGGTGGCCGATGTGGATGAAAGGTTCTAGAGTGGTGACCACGTACAGAAGGCGCGAGGCCTGCTGCTGACCACAATGTGGACTGATGATCTAGTAAGGTTCGCGGATGGATGTGAACCGCACGGTCGGTTTTTATGGCTCCATTTGGGGGAGGCATATGTCCAACAGAAAACGTCTTTCAGCTAAAATGATGATGATAAGACTAGTAGTACTCCTGGTCTTCATAATATTACCACAAGAAACAGGTCACACCTAGTATTCAGTCTCTTGTTTATTGATTCCTCGCAGTCTGTGAACACACTAAATTATGCCCCACTTCAATCGAATTAATATTCAACGAGAACAAACTCTTGAGCTAAAACTGTCAGACGGATCGTGTTGCCAGTAATAATTGATACAGTTTTGTATTTTAGAATTTAGTCTTCTATTTCTACACGAGTTTTGCATTAAGAGAGTGTTTTTGAGAATATGTAACTTAAAGTGGAGTTAAATATAAACATATACCTACCCAAGATATTTGTAATACATAACATGTTCGAAAAGAGTGTCCATGGACTTTCTTGTACATTCTTTTCCATAGAGATGTACGCTTTTGGAAGTGCAATATTAGAGTCTGACTAAAAAGTCAACCAACTTTAGTAATTATTAGAGTAAAATGAAATCCAATGTAGTTCAATAATCAAGGTTGGTTAAGAGATATCATTGTTTACTAATTAAATAGAAGAACCATATAAAAGCCATCGAATATAAATATTTTTTACATGATTAAATATGATACTAAATTCCCAAGTCGTTTGACATTTTTTCTGACTGGCTGACTTCTTGACAATTCAAAAATGCCTTTTAATGTTTGAATTAAAATGCTTTGAATCTTTGATAAAGTTCAAATTAGCGTGAATTTATTCGTAACCTAGATCTAGGATTGATACCAAGTGTTCGCAAATTACCAACGAATAGATTAAGCGTCAGAAGCTTATAAAAATTGACATGAAATATTGTTTGTTTGTAATAACTTGCGTTTCTAAAAAACCTTCAGTAGTAGAAAACTATTTTATCACTGACGGACATTTTCTTATTATGCAGTTGGAGCCACAGGCAGTAAATAATAATATTATTAAGAGGAGAGACTTGTATTTTTGTTTGTAATGAATAAACTTAAAAACAAATGGAACGATTCTAAAAATTCCTACACCAATAGAATGCTATATTATTACATTAAATTAAAATTGCAAAATTGCTTATGAATTTTTTAATTTCGTGCTTGTCGAAATAAACAAAACAAAGGAATACTACCTGACACGTAGCTCCATAAAAGCAAGGTTTACTGCGCTAGTAACTCGCTCATTATTATCATGCTTAATTTACTTAATACATTTAGTACACTAATGTACGTACTTAACGTTCTTAGGCCGTATTACGGCTAAGTGCGTCGTCTGTACTTACGGCTAAGTAACCTGTTGGGCTCAAATATAGTTGTTAAATAAACTTACTACTTAGTACGCTAGGTTACTTAATACTCGGTCTATAGGGAACAGTTAATTTTATGTTTTGGTTATCTTGTTAAAAGGTTAAGCTATGAGATTCAAGGCTGCGAGATAGCCCTAGAATGAAGTCTGTCCTGGTCTCTCGATCCATTCAGAACTTTACAAGTTATTTTATGATTTGTAACCTAAAAAATAAATTATCTTAAAGCCCGGTAAATTTAAGAAGTACCGTTTGACAGTTCTACACATTTTAATTTGTTAATAAAAAAATGTATATGTTGTGATAAAATAAAAATAACTTCATAATTCAATGGTTTTTCGGAAAAGATAATAGAAATACTGTGAGCTACGTCTATAGAAAGCTAATTTATAGAAAAGTGTGAAACGTCAAACGTCAAACGGTACTTCTTAGATTTGTTTTAATTATAGTTTGATGTAAAAGCTCAATCATAGATAAATTACATAACATGGAAGATAAACATAATGATGATTTTTGAGGATCAGGAACTAATAAGTTTAGTCTGGGATTAAAATAACATAATCGTGCACATTTAGTATAATTCGAATAAAAAATGTGTTCATATCTGTGAAATACCTAATGTCACAAATATGAAAGTGGCAAGAAGAGGTTAGGTCATGAAAATAGAGCAAACATACAAACAATCACATAAACAGTAGCTTACATTGTCATTGTCATAAGAATAGTAAGGGTAAATACCACTCTACGGTCAGCAACGAAGCATTTTTCTATTCCAAACCAAAAAGAAAATGCTTCACTGAAGGTTATAGTTCACTCCCCCTCTCCCAAGCATCTATCATCTTACAAGTGTGTCGGTACCCAATTTCCTCTTTATATCACTTAGGAAAAGATAATCCCGTGATGTTTTTCTTTCATTCGCAGATCAAGATCTTAGTACCCATAAATATGGCGACGGCATAATCCAGAGTAGACACAGTGAATAGAATTGAATATAATGCGTCTCATCCGGAGTGAATTATTCATTGGGAGAATAAAGTCTTATGTTCGTATTCATAGCCTTTTATGGTACTCTGAAATAGAAGTGGCGTTATGGTTCGTCATGGAGGACGAAGAAATGGAATGCTAACATTTGTAAGTAATGATTAAAAAGGTCTTTTTACACCACCTGCTCGATAATGTCGTTTTATACGTCATACAAACCTCACTTATAGCAAGTCATTCTATCCGGGAGATAATGCAATATAGCCAATCCATAGGGAATAATGAGATTTGAATTTGGAACATCAAAAATCGTCAACATTGTGAATTAAAATGGACATGCATCGAACAAGTTGACTCGAAAATAAAACTGGCCACTAATAAAAAAAAAGAAATTAGAATAGAACATGGTTACTGACAGGAGCGTTATAGAAAATTGAAACTATAGAATCTTGGAGTAGTGAATTTTATTTGTTTGATGAACTTGTAAATATAATACTTATATTTGGTCCACCAAATTGTCTTTTAATTATAATATAGTGTAAAAAGTAGAGTATGCAACACGAGGATAAAACTGTCTTTGTCTTGGGCGGCTTGAATTCCTCACTTTACTCAGGTTTCTTTATTAACTCCGTTAATTACATAAATCCCTCACTGACGTTCGGGATTAAAATCAGCAACCTTCGTTTTGTTCGGAATTCAACATGCTGCCCGCGACTTAAAGACACTGCTTTATCCCCTAGTCACATAGTCTACTATTATCATTACTTTCTCTTTATTTCAATTTATTGTAATTTAGAAGGATACGCAACAGTTTATAAAGTCCCGCAAACCTCAGTTGAAAAGAGAGGATTATCCAACCTGACAGATGTTATGTCTACGGCTTGGGCAACAAGCCGATAGGCAATTTCTGGCTGTTGTATCTGTCCAAATTGCGTAGATAAATCTAATTGCGCGGTACAGGATTTTGTATTTTTTGGAGTTCTTATGTGGCGTCATAGATGTTGCTACAGTACCATGTTCTCGGTAACCGATCACCGCATAACGAAAGATGTAGCGTTAGAAGATCACTTAAAGGTTGAACTGGTGACCTGGTGAGGGTTACGAGAATCTGATGGATGCCTCATTGTAGTGACACTTGGGAGACCTATTTCCAGCAGTGGACGTCTTTTGGCTGAAATGATGATGAGACGATGTTCTTCTTTTACAAAAACAGTTATTTTTTACTTTTTTTTAACTATATTTTTTTTCACATGGTCTATTCATTGCTTCTTACGTTTTCCTCTGTCTCTATAATCATCCAAAATAATTAAAACTTTCATAACAAGTTCCTAACAACGCAGCGATGTGTCAACCGTGATAAAGTTATTGTTGTCTTTACAGGTCGGCCAAGACGCCACAAACTTCTCAGTACTTCTACTCATGTCGAAGCGAATTCGTATGGTGCTTACGTCATTTTAGCTTTATACCTACGCCCCCATTTATTCCAACTCCATGTTCATTTCATACGATACGATACGGCATAATAACGTGTTGGTATTTATGTTGCCATTACATCTTTTTATCCAAGTGCGGTAAAGCTAGAGAGAAATATTTTATTGCTTTATATATTGTACTGGCATTTGGTGCTGGTAAACATGGTCGTTATTTCCGTGAATGCTCATTTCCTGATCTTGCATACATTCTTTTCATACTTTAGAGTACGGGCTGGCATGAATACAAAAAGTCGAAAATGTTATCAACGTTATTTTGAATCAGGAAATTGTAATAATAAATAGCTATAGCAAAGCAGGACATATTTTATCAACAATTTCATTTGCAGTAACATCCAGAGGAAATTGTATTTCGAAGTCTGTTTCATGATAATAGATAGAATATTTGGGGATGAAAGATTGCCGCTGGCAAGTCTGCCCAGGGTTTACGAGAATATTATAGACTTTTCAACTTTCGATCTTGGTTTTGGGTTCGACCAAAGTGATTACTTTTTGTAAGTATTGGACTTAAACAAACTATCTCTAGATAATACATAATTCCTATGTAAGTGTAGACTTTTTATCTTTTAATTTATGAAGTAAAAATAAAATTAAATGTTTACCTTATTTTTAAATGAACTTTTAACTGGTTACATGCGGTTTCACAGGCCGAGCGATGTCAGTGAATAATCATTTCACCCCCTTCCCCATTGTTAAACTGTTGTTGAAGTTATTAAATTGTTTTCAAAAACTGCAATAAGCTACCTTACCTAATTTTCTTTTACTAATACCAGATATAGCAGCGGCCTCTCAGACTTCACGTCACCAATTGCGTTACATAAAAATTATGTCACCAGTCACAGGTTAAGATTACATATAACCATTTTACATTTAGCAAATCTGTAAAACAATTGGCCCTAAAATGCTACCTTGTGGTACACCATAAAATTGAATCATTTTCCGCTTGATTAATAGTAGCTACATGGTACATCTCACCTTTCACATCAAGGGGTAGGTCACATGTTCTATTTACGCTCGAGACCTCTACCTTGCCATGATATTATAACTTATAGCTATATTCTACGAAAATATTTTCATTCGACCCCACATATAGCGCCCTTTTTACGTGAACCCTTTCTGTGTTTATTGAAGCAGCTTTATTTTATTCAGAGAGAGTTATTTCTATGATTGCTTAGCTGGCTATGAAATATTCACGAATGTCTTATATAGTAACCCTTTCTAGTTCTCCACTTTTAAAACAGCTTAGGATTTTATATGAACAATTTGTTTTAAAAGAAAAAGATTTTCGTATGTATACTACGAGTATACAGTAATACAGATAGTTTATAAATATGTATAATATGGGAAAGAATAAAGATTCAGATTGTAACCTGCTGGTAACAAATAAACAAATAATAATTTGTTCATAAATATTTAGGTTTTAGGGTAATAAGAGAGAAATATTTTCAAGAGAGAAGTACATTATTTTATCGGTAAAGTTATAATTCTAAATGTGATTAGACCAAGTATAAACTAGGACATGTGTCCTATAACTCAGGTTCCAGTCTTCCTTTTATTCATAATAAGCAGTTTAAGTTAATTTCTGTTTAAAATTTGTGTCAAAAATAAGATCAATATTAAATTAAATTAAATTAAATTAAAATTAAGTGAAATAAAAAAATAACTTTCTAAAATAATTAAATAACGGTAAGAGGGATTGCCGAGTAGAGCCTATTTGACTATTCAGTTATAGTATCATTTATATGTCATGTGTGTGTGTAAAATGTAAATGTGTCCATTATGTGACATTCATAGGAAATGGAGAGCGTACGTGTATAGAGCTGGATGTTAGGGAATTACCGAGACAGCTAGCAAATGCTCAGTTTCCTGGTAGGTAAGGTAAGTAAGCCAATCTTTAACCCTCATTTTACAGTTTATTCTGTATAGATGAAATATGACCAGTTCCTTATTAACCCCATTATTTAGGCTTATACTGAGGAATTGAGGATGGTCTCTTTATATTGTTTTATTACAAACAATCCATCTGGCCTTTCCAAAAGTTAAAATAATTAGCATCTAGTTCATCGATAATCGTTATTCAGAAAAAATAGAAATAAGCAGGTCTTTTATACTCTTCTATCCTTATTTGTTCTTTTCGATTTTAGGTATTTGTGACAACAAACACAATAACAACAACAAAAATAACAACACATAACAACAACAAGGAAAAAGGCTTTACACACAGAAACACTTAAAATCGAAACCTTTAAAGACCAGTTACCAAAAAAGCTGTATTTATTTCATTTGTGGTCCCAAAATACTGCACCAAAAAAATTACTATTTTTTTTATGGAACTTGGGACCGCGATCCCGGTCCAAAGTGTCCCACAACCCAGATATTTTAGTTCTAAAGACTTGATACATACTAATGATGGTCCGTAATTAATAAAAGGGTCTGTCAATAGGTAGGTGTCGGCAAACCTACTTCAAGGTTCTAGTTTAATTGAAAAGCTTTGTTGGGTCAGTGAAATAGTTCCAACTAGATAATAGCACGGACTTGAATAACATTAATTTATTCGTTAGTTGATCACTATTGGTCGGCATTTGGAGTTTATAGTTAACGTCCGGGAAGTTGCGGGGTTTTAATAATTGGTTCTTAATGAGTTTTTGAGGTTCATTGTGGAAATTTCCATTGTTTCAAGAGTGTTTGACCTTAGAACAAAGATAGGTTAGCTAAGCATAATCAGCCTTATAATGTTCCCAATGGCGTGACTCAGGGCTCCTCTCTCGGAGAGGGAATGAGCCGTAATCCAACACGCGGGCATAACCTGATTTCGAGTTATTACATCAATTAAACAGGGCTGAAAAAGTACTCGTTCTCTAATTTTTCCGCACAAAACGTTTTGGGAATACATTTATTGTGTACACAGCTAAGGTGTGATATTCTCTGCCAAAGTCTATATTTTTTTATAGCTACAAGCTGGAGATCTTTAGGTTAGGTTACTTTTATGCTAGCGTACTCCATCGTCGGCTTCCATAATTAGAGATAGAAGTCAAGTGCAAGCCTAACAACAGTAAAAAAAAGACGCACTTTTCAGCTATAAACAACAAAATATACAAATTCATATGCCAATATTAGCAAACCAAACTCATTAAATAGAGTTTCCGTAACGTTTTTGAGGCCGAACCCAAAACGAGGGGGTGTCTCGCTTTGGCGACTAGCGGCAAACACACCTGTGGCTGTGCACGCATATCGATCTTAATATTCTGTTAGTGTGTTGTTCTCACGCCTTTTACCATATAACACGTTCGCTGCAGAGCCATTTTTCATGGTCTTTCAGCCATTGCGTATGAGGTCTTTTACCCGACTACGGCATAGCCAAAGGAGGGTTATGATTTTGACAGGCAATGTATGTATTTGAGTATATTTATCTGTTCCCTCATAGCTCTAATCTTCTTATAGGAAATCGACAATGAGGTATCGTTAGAACCATCTTAATAGTCCGCTGAACATAGGCTACGTGACGTGTTACAAAACTCGATAAGGCGCCCTTTAGAGGTCAAAAAGTTATGTATTAAAAATAAAAATGGAGATAAATACGCCGTGTTTGGTATCATTTAAAAGGTTTTCACTTGTACATTTCCAAAATGTTGCTCAAATTTAAAATAAAGCACTCTAGCGGACAAAAAGGTATGTGATAAAAAAAATGCACTGTGTTTTATATCATTTGATAGGGCTTCACTGGTACTATTAAAAAAATATCATAAAAAAATAAATAAATTAAATTCAATCTGGTACCCTCTAGTGTCGAAACACAGTGATTTAACACGAAAATTGTTTAAATAAAAAAAAAAGTAAAAAACTAAACCCCGACTATGAAAAGCCGTAGTCACACGTTATTAAAGTGTTTCGGTTGCCTGTTGCCTGTGCCTGTAACGTGTGACTACGGATTTTCTTTATGTTCTATTCTAATTTTTCCACTTACCTAGTTTATTTCAGCATACTGAAAAACTTGTTTCATACTTTTTCAGTGTCGTTTTTTTGTCGTAGTCGGGTTTCAGTTTTTTACTTTTCTTTTTAAAGGCAAAGTTTAACTTCTTTGCTGTGCGTATGAGACCTTTCCAACCTCACAAAATTTTGTTTCTAAAAAACATCGCCGCAACGCTTCATGAGAGAATCATCAATCATTTTATATATTTGTCTCTGTGGTACCGCTAGAAATGTTTACATAGCTGTACCCGCACAGAGTAAAAGAAAGCGATTTTAACTGTCATACCTGCGAGAAGTTACGCATGAGGCTTGTTCGATCTCATAACTCAGTGAACGTGATAATATTGTTTTGTTACATTTCAGGGTTCAATCTTGTTATGTTGGATATTGTTTCGTAATGGAAAGTGCGAGGCACGGGGTTGGCGCATACATGCCTACCGCTTTTCTATAATTGGATGTCGTTGTGCGAAAATTTATCAAGGGTTTAATGTTATTAGCGACGCAGATGACTGATAGAATTTGGGAGGAAAGTGACCGTCAGGGAGGGTGAGCTGTCATGATCAATCACACTACAATATCCCACTAATATTATAAAGACGAAAGTTTGTACAATATGTCATGGGCACCGTGTGTGATTTTTTTTAAAATAATTACACTAGTGCTTGACTGCGATCCCGCCTGATGGTAAGCAGATAAACGATTGCATTCGTTGATAGTGAGGCGCGTTGATGAGGCGTTTATTAAAAGCCTATTTACTCTAGCTTTGTAAATGCCTATATTATAATCGGTAGGGAAGACATAGAGATGGACAAGGTATAAATGACGAGACAAAACGCTTAGTTCGGACTGTAGAAGTGTCAACAATATAAGGGTGAATATTCGGCGTGCATCATATCGTCCAATGGTAGAATAGTGATGGTGGAATCATGTCATTTGCATGAAATTTTGTTCACGAGTAAACCATGTTTTCGTCTAGTAATGTGCTCTCTTTTGATAACTTTCTACTCTCATGCAAGCAAAGCAGCTGGGAGAAGCTAATTACTATAACATTATAACATTAAAGATGAAAGTTTGTACGGCCAAACGGAATTGGACTATGGTCTGGAATAGCACACGCCTATCTCGGGAGGGAACATATCCTATGGAATATTTTTCTACTTTCAAATAGGCGAAACTTCTTTCAGAAGCTAGTATCATAGTCTGATACTACAGTGTAGGTATAAGTATACTATTTCAGGGTCATCGAAGTGGGTACACATCGGTTTTGGCATAGCAGCAAAATCGATGCCAAAACTGTATAGCTTTGAGTTCAACGACCCACCCGCTTTGCTCTCAGCGGAATCGCGTGATGGAAACAACCTATGAACTTCTATTTTAAGACAGGCTTTCACGAGGAAACAGGTAGCTGTGCCTCGGAACAGGAAATGAAAAATGCAGTTCAGTGGTTCTACAGTCAACAGCAAGTTGAAGTGTGCAAAGTGAAAAAGTTTTTAATGAATGCAGGTAACTTTGACAGGTATCAACCTCATTTTTAAGATAAATAAAACCGGAACTCTTATAGGATCACTTTGTTGTCCGTCTGTCTGTCTATCTGTCGGTTTGCCTGTTTGTCAAGACCCTTTATATCGAGAAGGCGTGGATGTATCAAGTTGAAATTAAAACCATATACTCAAGTGTGCGGCCCCTCGAAGCTGTGAAAAAAACATACTTTACACTACATGTAAACGTACATGTAACTTATTAAATTCCATGCCCGGCCCAGTATTTGGTCACGGCAATGCCGTCCACTGATGCTGTCATTAGATCCCTACGTGAACAGGTTACAGGGCATGTTAAGCAGGGTGGAAGGTGGGACATGGTCTTACGTTCCTGGACTGTCACTTATCGCCGAGTTCTGTCACCCGAAGCACGGTATGGCAGTGTTTGGTACTCCCGGCGTAATTATCACAATAAAAAAGTGTTGAAATGACAATAACATGGAAACTATCACAGTAGACCTTGATACCTATTAGACCAACAGGAATGTTTGTTCGACTGAACGCAAAATGCAATTGAAAATTCTCACAGACCCTTTTGCTCCTCCCAGAGTGGGGAGAATTATAGAGCTTTAAAGCTCTATAATTATAAACGGATGTAAGTGGAACGTAATTTATTTTAATGGCTAATGTTTTAAGGCCAGCAATAAGTCGGTTGAAGATATTTACTGTGTTCGCGCCTTGTCATCTCGTGGAATGGACTATTAAAGTGGTTTATGAAGACAACAATTTAGCAGAAGATATACTGTTATATTGTTTTTCTTAAGGCTGGAGAAGCTAGATAAAGACTATTAAATTAAGTGTTTAAATTACAATTATATTCACTTAATTGATAGGTTTTTTTGGCAGCTTTGCTTGCGTGAAAGTGGAAATTTTGATTTCTCCCGGAATAAAAGTATCCTATGAGCTATTCTAAGAAATAGTCTACCTCATTTATCTGTGTGCTATAAATAAATAAATAAATAAAAAAATAAAATAAAAAAGCCTTTTAATTCATGCAATAAGTAGTCATTTACAATTATTGGATCATCAAATTTTTACTTTAGGAATTATCACAATTATTTGAGTTATATTATACTTGGCAATAATTATTTAAATTATACACATTGTCCAGATAGTGCAAAAACGTATAAAATTTCAAACAACTAAAATTACCTATATGTGAAAAAAAAATTATTAAAAAAAAAATAAAAATAATAAATATTTCATTGAATTTACATTAAAATTAAAATAAACATTACATTATTGATGATCGAATTAACAATAAATAGCTTAAAATTGAATTAAATAATCTATTAACTCTTTGAATGCCGTAATTAGAGACACAATAGAAAGACATTTTGCTTATGTCGAACTGTGTAACATAAGACATTCAAAAGGTTAAGTAAAAAATAAATATAAAATTAGCATGCATGAATCTCTCACTTGATGTGAGTGAAGGCCTCCTCCAGAGATGACCAGTGTTCTCGGTCTGTCGCTTCTGACATCCAGTTTTTTCTGTGTGCTATGTTGTGTCTAAATCGGTTCCGGATGAACGAATTTTTTTTTGTTAGTGGCCAGTTTGATTTTTTGAATAAACTTATTTGATGCGTGTACATTTTAATTTGCTTTTTTTTAATTTATTTGACGTTCTACATTCAAATCTCATTATTCCCTAGGGTTTTCTCATACTACATTAGATCCCTAGGGACAGAATAAATTGCTTTAGATGATTGTATGATACATAAAAGGGCATTATAGAACAGGTGTTGTAAAATAGTACATATTGATACAAGTGAAGAAAGTTTGTAATTGCGACCGAGGCAGAATCAGTACGAGCCATAGGCGAGCGTGTTATTATTTTTATTAAAGGAGTTTTTAATACACTTACGAAGAAATTAATAAACTGGGGTGAACCGGCGAATCGCAGGGGTCAACGCGCGCCCAGCCTGATACGATAAATGTAATAACATGGTAGCGAGGAGATTATAAGCACTTTTCTGCACTAGTGTGGCAAACAGTCTATTGCGTACCTAAAAGGGGTGGAATAAGAGCGGGTTTTCAACATTACATGACTTATTTTCGAATGTCGTCACTACAAGACACGTACTCTCATTACCTACAAAGAAATGTTGCCATATCTATCAAGTTGTAAGCATGTGAATAACAATAGGTATAATATGATATATTTCTAACATTCCTACCTCAGCTGACGTAATAAATCTGAGTGTATGTGATGTTTGTTTCAGAAATGTTTTCGAACAACACGTATACTTTATTTGTTTTTAGACCAAGGCCACACATTTTTACTACACGACAAACATGCGTTTGTTTACGGAGATTTCCTCATATAAAACAGCGAAAATATGAGATGGCTATTAATATGAATTTTAGTTTCTGGGCTGTTTTTTTTGGTGGGTAAAAATCATCCAAATGACATTCCCTGCTCTTGCGCGGCTTGGCTGAGCGGGAGATACTGTCAGACTCTTACTGACTAAAAAACCCACCCCGTTCCTTCTTGTCTTTCATACCGGGGCCGATTCTCCCTTTCGGAAATAGACCTTGGCCCCATTAGGCTTCGACCCAGGTGGCCCCTGTTGTTGCTGACAACTCCTTGAGGCGTACGGGAACAGGGCGCACCGTCGACGACTTGGGCTCAGTCCGGACAGTTACCGGACGGCGAGCCCTAGTGTCTGGGCTGGACATGTCTGCTGTATGCCGATTGAGTGGTGGGCTTGTAAAACACCAAATTTGATACCCTTCTTCTTCTTCTCGAATCAATGGTTTTCTTTTTCCACAAAATTTTTGAACCTAGTAGGTTGCCACGCTTATAGCGGCGTCAATGGCATTTTGTTACCCTGAAATCACTCGAAGGAGTCGGTAGACCACGACGGAGATGGCGAGAAGTGTTCAGAGCCAAGAATTGAGGGCTTTGTGCAGCAGTGGGATTATTCAGATTAGGCAGCCGAAAGACATCCACTGATGGCCTCCTCCAAATGTCGCCAAAATGACCGTTCTTTTGCGCGTCGCATTCATTGGATTTCCGCAACTCTCACCAGCAGTGGGACAAAATAGGCTTGATATAAGAATTATAATTTAGTTTCTAAACTTTACTTATTTAAAAAAAACACGTACAAATTAAACTTGGCCCAATCATAAATGACCATTTGTATGTCTGGTCCGTATGTAAATATATATATTTATTTTATGCCATTCACTCGACCCGCATGTTTGTATTTTAATTGTTAAAACACAATTGTGAAATTGGCTAGTGTACAAATGTTAGTTAAATTTGCAAATGGCAAACTGTGAGATGGACATTCAGGACTTTTCTTTATTACTGATATGCTCACGGTTGACCGCTATCTCACTTAATTCATTAAAAACCCCAAGCGAACGCCGGCGTTCGCGCACCTGTTGTCTTTATATTGTGTCTGTAATTTCCACGATTGAAAGGTGGCATGGTCGACAATGATACACATTTATCAAGAAGAAACCTTGTAGCATTGAGAAACACAGGCTTTAGCAGGAAAGATTCGTGTGAATTTAAATAATTCAATGATCCTCTTATAAATAATAAATATTGGCGTTAGAAAAATATATTATCAATCTTAAATATCAAAAACGTAATTTTAAACCAAGCTTTTGCTAATGGCCTCACCCACGTGAAATCTTTACTAATACAATAAAGAGGTAAAGTTTATTTTTATATTTGTAGGGGGTAATCTCTGAAAGTACTGGTCCGATTGTTAATTTTTTTTCACCTATAGAAAGCTGCGCGCGGGCGAAGCCGCGTGCAAAAGCTAGTTAGAAAATATGGGATATATTTTTCCAAGGGAACATGAATCCAGAATAAAAAGTACTTCAAGTAGGGGTAATTTAGTTAATATAATAATAATAATATAATAATATTCCACAACTATCACACAACGCCATCTAGTCCCAAGCTAAGCAGAGCTTGTGTTATGGGTACTAGACAACTGATAAACATACATATATATTTCTAAATACATACATATTATAGATAAATTACACCCAGACATAGAACAAATGATTATGCTCATCACACAAACATTTGCCCTGGGTGGGAATCGAACCCACGACATCTAGCATAGCAGTCAGGGTCACTAACTACTAGACCAACAGGCCAGTCACTTCAAGTGCCATTGCATGTTAGGCATACTTCATCCAAATCCATTAGGCGTGAAGAAGTAACAAATATACACAGCTAAATTTTGATCGTTTCAATCCCGTGGAGGGTCGATCCGGTACATGAAATACTATCGAGCAAGTCCCATGACCTGTAGGTAACAGTCAGCGTTGCGTACAAACTACCTACAGGTCATTGGACTCGCTCAGCTGACGTTTTCTTAAAGAAATTAATTTCGTACACGCTTAAATTAATACGAGTTTTGTAAAAAAGGTACTTTATTTTTTAATTTTATCTTTACAAATCGATAGTGTTCCATGTACTGGATCGACCCTCCACGGGATTAAAACGATAAAGATTGAACGGTGTATACATGTGGTGTACACAAACAAATTTCCACCTGAATGAAGTGTGATCTGGAGAATATATTGGCTGTCAAATTACTTCTCGTTTACTAAATTATCGGTCTAAAGTTTCTATAAGTCATGTCATTTGTACTTTACAGATTTGCGGACGGCGAGCCATTGGTAGCTCGCCGTCCAGCAGTTTATTATGGACCAAGCCCGAATTGTCAATGGCCTGTAGTTTTCCACGCGCCTCAAAGTGATGTTAGTAAATCCGTAGGGGCCCAGTAGGGCAGATACCCTTTAGCCCTATTGGGAAGGGCGCGGGGAATTTCTGAATCCGGAAAGCCATGGCCCTGGAACGCAAGGGTTAAGTAAAGGACACAGGTGTGGTTTTAGTCATTAAAAAAAAATTGACACATCCTCTCGTTCTATTCCCGCGGGACAAGTCAATGGACGATTAGCGTACTAAAAAAATGTAAGTACTTTCGCACCTATCAGGCATTTAGGCACCTATCCCATCCAAACCTGACCTAACTTGTTTTACAATACAACGTTATCAGGACCGGTACATCCCACACTTTACCTCTTTGCTCGCCAACCCTCCCTAAAGTTCATACCTCTCGCCTATTTAGATTCAGCTGACAAAGCTAATTCGAGCCTCCATCGTTAAACCGTCCCAGGGGACTGCCAGCATTAAGGTCCTAGCTCCCGAGTATTGCTATAAAACTGTGATTTTCTGATGCCTACACTTCTTAACGGCTAGGTTGATAGGTTTGAAAAAAATATATAGGTATAGGTATTTTAGGCCCAAAAGGACATCGCATGACGATTTGCACTCCTACCTTAAGGATTGGCCAGAAGTAGCCAAGGACAGAAAAGGGTGGGATAACATAAGGGAGAATTTTGCCCTGTAGTAGAGTACAACGGGCTCATAATAATAAATTATAAGGTATAACTGTACAGGCAAACCTTGGCAAAAAATAAATTAACAACATGATATATTTTCGCTGATTTTCCCTACATTTTTCAAACGGCTTTGATCTTTAGAACTGTGTTTATACAATAAAATTGGACCGGTCGTTGTAGCGACGCTTGGAGTAGGCCATGCCCCCCTACCCAAGTTACAATCGAATTCCGTTCTCTAATCGGTAACGCCGCGGTGACAGCAATTGTAGAAAACGAAAAGTTGCTAGCCATGTTGACGCGCCTGAGTTGGCCGCTTGTTCTACAATGTAGCGTTTGTATAACAAAGGATGTACTTGGCTACGAATTGTCAATTCGTTTGTTCTGACCACGCGACTTTACGTTGAGATGACGTCATTCCCATACGTTTCATCACTTTTCGACAGCGTTAACGATTGCAGAATAACAACTTGGCTAAGCGTGCATGTATATCAGTGGACATGTTTCGGTTGAAATGATGATGATGATGGGTAACAGAATGTATATTATAGCATACCTATGTAAATCAATCAATATTTCGCAAAAAAAAAGATTGGTTTATAAGGTCTATGCGGGTGCAGGCGGCAGTACGGGTATGTGCATTTACCTGCGGCTAGACGTTCAAGGGACTGTACGCCTTAAGAGCGAGACCGCAATGTACCTAATTACTGCGGTAATACACGTTTTAGCACGAATTTCTGTGGATTACTGCTCCTAGTTAGTCTGTTATCTGCTTTGAAGCATTATCTTTTTGGTCGGTTAAGTTTTTGTTGCACGTGAAGTAGATAAGTGGTTTAGGACTTGTTTTCCCTGAAAAATGCTCGGTTGCACTTTCGATGCTTTTGTGTGTTCTGTAAATTACACATAGGTATATTATCGAACGCTTTGTTATACAAGGTAAGGTGGATGGAATAAAGCCGCGGGGCAGATCACTGATGCGATGGACTGATCAAATAAAAACTGCTGTTGGCGGCATATTGAACGTGTGCGCCCGGATAACTGCCAGCAGGCAAAATTGGAAAGAAGTCGTCAAGCGTACCTTGACAGTTTCCGGAGAACTACCTTCGTGATATCCATGACTACTCTGGTAAGAGTGAAACGACCACGAAGAAGAGAAGAAGAAGATATTAAACTAGCTGCTGTCAGCGGTTTTGGCCACATTCAAAGACACGGTTTACCTCTGTGCTATATTTCGTCCAAATTCCTTCAGAAGTTTCAGCGCAATGTAAGTCAGTTGGCTGGTTAGTCATCAGTGCGAGTTAATGCTAGCAGGCCTAGGCAAGTTAAGACCGTTTCGTTTTGGATTCAAAACGAAACGGTCGGAAAAAGAGATTTCTTTTGTCGATAGCGGCAAGTCAGCAACCACCCCCAATTCCTTTGTCTTAACCACATGACTTAGCACTGAGATGATGGCATTCCTATACATGTGAAGTTTTCTATTAGCGTTAAGGATTGTAGGTTATCAACTTGGCTAAGCTCTCTGGAGCATTAACTCACACTGATGGTACAAAACGACTGCGAAAACGTTACAAACATCAACAAAAAAGGTGGTTACATCAGTTGCAGTTACATTTTCACGTAATATCTGACTGTATGAGCTTTTACGAACACAAAAAAGAGTGCTAGAACCGAGAACACAGGGTTTTGATAATGTTGTCCCATGGGGCTTATCGAATCTGCGTTTTGAAACGTATAAGAGTTAGCAAACATAACATGCTGAACTGCTACAAAGTATTGAAACTTCATTGTATTTAAATTATATCTGTGGGTTTATTTGATACTTTAGTTTAAGATTTCAAGTATTCTAGATATGGGACTGTGTACTAGCTTCTGTGATTTTATAAATGTCCATTTAGGCCTATGCAAGGGTCTTATATACCCTACGGATAAGGTCCATGTGAAATAAAAAGATTCTGAATGTGAATTTTTTTCTTCTCTTGTTATTACACTATAAAAATAAATTAATAAAGAAAATAGATCTTTATTATTTTCTTTTAATGTTTCCTTTTGTTCATATAAAATAAGCAATTTCTTTACTCTTTCTATGTGTGTATAAAAATAACGTAAAGAAAGAGCATAATAGGATAATTTGTATTTTGTTCAGAAATTCGGATAGCACTCATATCAAATTTTAATTATTTACATTCCTACGTAGCCGTTGTGTTTTAGCATAACAATCATATCAAAAATAAAATACATAAATAAAAACATTTAAAATATAAACATCCGTTGTTATTTTCGACATTTTTATTAATAGAAAACGTTACATAGACGATTGCTTGAGATTCTACGTAGAATATATAAGGGATACAGCTATTACCGCTATGTCCATGCCAAAACAAAACAACTATGTACATTGTAATAGATTTGTTATTGGCCAAAGCAGGCATTTTATTTGGAGTAACGTTTCAATTTTGTGTATTGGGTTCAGCCCGTAAAGATAGTGATGTTTAATAAATAAATAAAATAATACAAAATGTATTTTGTCAATAACAAAAATTATAATTAAGCAATTTATTTCAAAATATACAAAATTATAAATTTAATCTGTTTTTTTTTTTAAATATCAAAGTAATCCATTACATTCATTAAGAACTAATTATTACAATTTCGATTTAATATTTGAATTAACTATCTATCATTGACATAAAATTTTACTATACGTTGTATAACCAACATTGTATTAAAAATTACAAATTAAATTTATAAAAAGGAAAAAGATTTTTATGTATCCATTTTTTATAAGATGTTTAATAATAGACGGCGTTGTGCGAAAGTTGTCGAATATTATTAGATAGTTATTAATATCTAATTAATTACTGTTAATAAATAATTATTATTTTTCTAATAAATATTTATTTTAAAATTTTTTAGTTATTAAATTAAATTAAATTAAATTTTTGTTCATAACAAATTGAAAACAATTGATTATGAACAAAAACGTAAACAGTCGGTTGTTCATTAAACATTTTAAATTACGAATGCAGCTATACTATGCAAATAAGCCGGTTAAATAGTCATTCGGGGCCTGTTGCATCTGTCGACACGGCAATTTATAGCCGCAATTACGCAGATTGAAATGGCCACACTGTCGTGCCTAGGCTGTGGTTCTGTCGTCCTCAATCTGGTTTATGTAAACGGGGTATCCCTGCTGTGGTTTCGTTATGTAATTTGTTATATTTGAGAGATTTCAATGGATTAGTTTAGTTTTGTAAATGTCTTATTTATGTAAAAGATATTATGTGATATGATTGTGATGATATGATATGTGTTGATAATATATACCTGTTACTAGCGGAAACACAATTCCGGGATAAAAATCATCATATGTGCCATTCCAGTTTCATCGAAATCCATTTTGTACTTTTTGCGTGAAAGAGTACAAATACAATACAGTACAATAGGTACAAACTTTCGCGTTTATAATATTAGTTGGCTCTTAATTGTCTAATAATATTGATATAAATACTTTGTGACAATTAAGAGCGTCGACCCCGAGATATATTTCCTACAACCAGTCACATAATAAATATGACGTTACATTATCCATTTGTATAAAAGAAATGCAAAAAAACAACTTAAAAGTGCAAAATAAATTTAATTTCGGAAGTCTGTGTTAAATAACGAAGAGACATAACTATTAATCGAAACACCGACTTCTAAAATTAAAGTTAGATATTTTCGATTATGCATTTTTTTAATATTTTTTTTTCATTGGAGACGGTTGTATTTTTGGATGTATATATATGTTATTTTTTGTAAAAAGATTTTTATTAACAGAAAATACATTGAGCATAATTTTAAAAGAGTAACAAATATCCTCTTTGAATTGCAATTGAGGTAAGATTTAATGTTTAACATTACCTGCAAAATTGTATCTGACGTAGAAATAAAATATAGATAGATACTAGGACATCAGAAACAGTCAAGATGAGTGTGTTAGGAAATTCAATGTATTAAACGCAGATATACAGGGACGCAACTGAAGCTATCGAATTATCTAACTAAAAAGGGTTTACACGCTCAGTCTGCCGATGGCGACCAATAGGTACATACTTGTATAATTTACTTACTTTTAACAGAAAATAAAATGAGCATAATTTCAATTCTTTTTTTAACAACTTTCACACAACGTCATCTAGTTTTAAAATAACCAGAGCTTGTGTATGAGTACTACATAACTGATAAAACATATTTATATTATTTCTAAATACATGCACACGAGAATTATAAATAAATTACACGCTCTAAAAGTTTCCTTGCATTGAGATATGATGTAACATTCTACATTACTAGTAAAATCGTATTTGACGTACAAAGAAAATATATATAGGTACTAGGATATCAGAAGCAGTCAAGATGTGTTAGGTAATGCAATGTTTCACGGTGCAGACATAGCGGAACGCAGCTGAGGCATCGGATTATCTTACGAGTGAGGATTTCATGCTCAGTCTGCCAGTGATGACATATACTTAGTATTGAAGGTAATATTTCAAGCAAAGAGGCAGTTACTTATACCTACTATTCAAATGAAAATTTAGCTGTTGTGTTTGACTAGAATTTCGAAGTGATATCTCACAACCAGTTTTTTAATACGCAAAAAAGTAACGAGAAGTGACACCCTACTACGAGCTACAATTCATTTGACGACCGAAACTAAACTGCTAAAGAGATAGATCTATGGGTGATACAGCTCCATCCGTCTTTCTCGCTTGTACGCTTGACATTTTATAACGTCATGGTACGGACTCTGTTCTCAACAAAGAAATGGCTACTTTTGATAAAGGTTACGTAGGTTAAAGGTCACTTTTGGTAATAAAGCCTTTCTTAAAATCTAATTTACTCATAAAAATAAAGGTTATTCTTTATTTTTCGCACTCGACATGACGATTTAAGATCTTCTTTTTTTTTCTAGCCGTTGCTGTCGCACTGCTGGGCAATGGCCTCCCCCAAGTCCTTCCAAACTTTCTTCTCCTGCGCCGTCTCAAACCAGATTTAAGATCTTGCGAGTGATAAATGATATTTATTTTGTAAATAGGTTTAAAAAACACTTTTACACGTCAATAAAACACTTTTACACGTCAATGGTTCTAGAATTTTTAATAGCTAGGATCGACAGCTTGCTTTTTTTTCTGGAAGTATACAAGGTGTAAGGGACAGCCCTCCACAAACTTTAAGAGCTTGCTCAGTAGACGAAACTGAAAAACCTATCATGAAAATTTTTTTCAAAAAAAAAAATTCGGCTTGTCCATACAAACTGTCCAATCAAGTTAATCATTTTGTATAGTGAGGCAGATTTTTATTTTCGTTTGCCGAAAAAAATTTTATGGTAGGTTGTTCGGTTACGTCTACTGAGCAAGCCTAAAGTTTGTGGAGAGCTGTCCCTTACACCATTTATAATACAGTACAGTACTTCTTTCTAGTGTACAAAAATTTCAATAAATAAATAATCAACTTCCTAGTATTTTCGCAGGTCCAGTACAGGTTGGTAGATATTAATAATAAGACGATATCTCAGAGATGTGGGTTATCCTTGGGTGCACTAGATAACCATCGCGACGTTGGTACGCGACTACGTCGTTTCATTGGACTACATAAAGCTGGAATATTTCACCGGCTTGCTACTGTTGTATACAAACGGATGGTCACTAGTAAACGGAGATTGGCTGATCAATGTGCAACGTTGGGTACAAAATAGATAGGTACAGAAGTCAATCTACATACAAAACGCGCCCGAGCAACGCTCACATAGACACCACTCACGGACACGATATCCCGGAGTGCCTCGGCCCGCTCGTCGAACAGTTCCGGCTCAAACGCTCATTAGTGTGCGTCCACCGAGCGTGGGTATAAAAAGCGAAGTACATGCATGATATTGTCTGCTGTGCCTACATATCTATTATGTGATACCACTCCATTAAAGGCATAAAGGGCCTCTGCGATTTGGTTTCGATTCTTCGATCGCCTTCCAAAGGGTCAGGACCAAGCACATTAATCTGTTATTTCATTACCACTGCTCTCAAAACGATGAAGGAAAACATCGTGAGGAAACCGGCATGTCCAAGAACCTTAAATCGAAGACATGTGACCTTCACCAACCCGCACTAGGCATGCGTGGTGGGTTATGGTTCATTACCTCTCCTAGAGAGGAGGCCTGAGTTGCTTAAGCAGGAGAGAAGAATATCTTAGAATGTTTGGTTCTAGGACATAATTATCTTCTCGCGATGTCCAGCTGGATCTCACCACTCGTTAGTTGGGGCTGTCACCACTGGGCCAGCACTACACTAACACCCTGAATATTTAATTACAAGTTACCTATTAAAGCAAAGCCGTGTCTGCATAGCGCACACCAATTATGGTTTCCAGTGTCAAAATCCGTGTAATCTGCGGCTCCCCTGACATTTCAGTAAATTATGTAGATACGTAGGTATACATTTAATTAAATTTTGTACACATTCATGACGTCACTGTGTGGTCTGACGTCAAAACCTTTTTCAGTATCGCGGGGTAATCCGCGTAACTCTGTGATGTTAAACAACTTTGCAAGATTAAATTTTTAAGTGGTTTGCCTTGTATAGAGAGAATAGATGTTTTTAAAATGTTGAAGTTTTCCAAGATATTGCAGAATCTCTTTCTTTAGTACTTCTTTAGAGGGTTTAGTACTGACACATATACTAGCTGACCCGGTCGATGTGATTCTGCCGTATAAAAGAAAAAATGGAGATGGTGTAAAAAATAACCTATAACTATAACCTTTTCTCAGACCTACCAGATATGCACTAAAAATTTCATAAAAAGTTTCGGGCGAATTCAATAACAAACACTATGACATGATATTTTTTTTTTTTGTTTTTGATAGGTTTTTACGCGCTTGACCGCTATCTCACCTGATGGAGAGCGACGTTGCGGTCGACGATGGAACGCGCTTACCTAGAAGAAACCTATTCACTCTCGACTTAAAGATTCCCGGGTTGTAGCTATCAGGAAACACAGTCTCCGGCAAGGAATTCCACTCCTTAGCTGCACGCACAATGATTATGTTCCCAAAACGTTTTGTGCGTGTAGGTGGGATTACCACTATGTACCGGTGGCTCATAGCCGTACGTCTGGTAGTCCGATGATTTTATTTTTTAGAAGATTATATAGCTGAATACTTTGTTTGTTTGTATGCATTCGAAAATTTATATTGGTGTATAGCCTATTTATCGAAAAAGGCTATACGTTATATACTATAAAGCTGCGACCAATACGAGAGAAACAGTCACAGTTTGTTACAAAAAAAAAAAACACTGATTCGAGTTTAAAATATAAGAATATTGTCAGATGGGATTAGGACGTCTATCAGGCTTATAGGCGCTTGTTATAAATTCTACAGTTTAACGGGAGCAGTTTTTTATTTATTTATGGAACCACATCAGGGAAATAATTTCGGCAATTAGTTTAATAATACTACTTAAGGTGAGATATTCTAAACTTTATTATTTTTTTATAAATGAAATTAAATTACCTTAGGACCCAACTCCTGAAAAAAAAAATTGGTGGCTGATTGTGTCAGCAGTTAGTAAGAGCGTAAAATGGAAAGGATTGTTTGTAAAACTTGCCGCAGCTCTGGAACGCAAAGGGCAACTAAAGAAATACAGGTGGGTCTAAGTCAGCAGAAGTCTGACACTTCCTCTGTCACACGACAAAGATCGAGAAGAATCATTTGTTAGTTTTCCACCGAAAAATGGTTTAAAATGAACTGAATTGACTTTTAAAACGCCGTACTTTAGATTTTAATGTTTTTTTTTATTTTTTAGTTCTTTGGGGTTTTAATTATAATTAGGGTGTTTATGATAGTTAAGCGTTTTTTTTTTTTTAAAATGTGTAACGTACAGAATTGACTAAAAGGCTAGTATTAACTGCAACTCAAAAATATTAAATATGTAGACAACTAGCTACAGTCAGCGGCTTCGTCCGCCTGCCTGGCAAATAAAGGAATATAGGAGTGGATTTTAGCCTAAACAACACCACCCGTCTAACATGTCCTCCTGCTCCACCCAAGAGCGAAAAAAGTCATTGGATTCTCACCTAAAAAACACATACACAAAAGTCGCCTCCATAACATTAGTTACTTTCAGCCTCGTATCATCGTTTCATTGAAAGTCCATACACTCTAGGAATTAGAACTCGTTTATCAAACTACCACTAACGAAATGTATTTACCATGTCTCTTTTTTACCCTTTATAAGTCATTCACCCCGTTTAAGTGAATTGCTTCGACCTTTTAATTCAATTTGTTGCCCATTTCCCATATATCAAATGTCAGTTTAGTTACAGTCCTTTTGAATTGAGAATACTGTATACTGTGTCTTTTATTATAGAACTCTTTTGATGGTTTAAAAAGTGCAAAGTCAGACAAACAAGTTGGGCCTTGCCTGTCTGTCTGTTTGCAATAAACGCAAAAACTAGTGAATAGATTTTCATGAAATTTTCACTAATAGTAACTAGTGCGCCTCAACTTCAAAGATTGCATCGCTACTTACCATCAGGTGGAATCGCAGTCTAGCACTAGTTTATCTCAATAATAAAAAAAATATATATTTACAACTGGTATTATTAGTTATAATCATTATTTTCTTAAACCATCAAAGTTTTAGAAAATAATGTAAATGCAACTGTTGACACATCCATTTAGGTTCTTCATTACTTTTTTTTGTGTAATTCAGTGCGGTGTATCTTTAGAAATTCGGAAAACTGAAAGTGCCTTTTTGGTGTTTCTTAAGGGCTCTCCTCTTAAATAGAAACAAAGTCCCCCATCTTGTCTATTTGTCTGTTTGTAATAAACTACTGAACGGATGAATTTTCAGCAATAGACATAGTAATTCGTGAGTTAAGAGAATCAAACTGGAGAATAAGTCAAATCATTGAGATAGATGCGCTATCGCTACAATAATACTAAAAATTTTAATTTAGAATTGATTACCTCAGCAAAGCTTGCAGAGAAGGCTGACTAAACATTGCAATAATATTAAAACAAGTTACTACTAATGTAGTAGCCAACTAACCAAATACCAATCAAATAACCAAGCCAAGTAGTAATAGTTACTAAGTCATACATCTAAAATAAAAAACATAATATAAATACTTATGGCTGGCTAAAACAACTCTCAAGGGACGTGATGTCCTCTATGTATAGCTATGAACCTCAGTCCCTAGCATGCATTTATACTAAAAACAAACTATTCGAATAGCCTCCAAAAGTTTCCTATTTAGCCAGGACCCTACCCTCAAGAGTGAAATAAATACACGGAGAAATAAATAAAACTATCTAGAAACTTGCTCAAAACATTTCCCGAACATAAAGTACCAACGTAAAATTGCGATAAAAGCTGGGCTTTTTATTTATCTATTTTTGCAAACGAAAAATAATTCTTCTGCACGTTATTGTCGGATCGCGTGCTCAAAGGTACTGAGTCATGGTTGTAATAACCGTGCAGGAACCGTGACGGCTGAAAACCGACGTTGTACAGTCGCGGACATTGATATGCAATCAATTTGTAAAATTCAAAAGAGATATTCTCGGAAAATAATGACTGTAACCACCTGTGACATAAAATAATCGATTCGGAAAAACTCGATTCATAACAATTTAAATTTTCAACAAAAAGAAAATTATTTTTCAATTTAACTAAGTGATACTGCATTTTTGAGCGTGACTGTACTAGCCACAGTTTAATCACAGTTCTGCCCTAAATACGGGGTATTAAAATGCCTGCTATGAATGTATCGCTGGCTTTATAATAACAGCAAACAATAGACTCATGCTTGTATTAATCCTTGCGTATTGTAAAATGAATTGTAAGGCGCGGTGCTCACAGTGGACACAGCGTGAAGCTTTTTTGTACATGTACGCGTTTTTTCAATATTGTAATCTAATTTTGATCCTTCTTAACGGTTGTATATGCGTGAGTATTACTTAAATTAATAACTATAACTACAACAGGAGCCGGTGACTCGGTAGGCCCAGAAGAAGATGGCGTGATGAGTCGGACTCCTACCTAAAATATTGACTAGAAGTAGCTAAAGAGAGAGAAGAGTGGAAGAATGGAAGGGAGACCTTTGCCCTGCAGGCTCATAATAATAAAACCACTTTTAAGTAATTAATGATAATCCTAAGTAGGTATTATTGCTTTTACCATTAAAAATACCGATTAGGTATAAATGAGGCGTTCAAATAATTCACGGTTCATAGTCTAAAGAGATGATATTTTAAGCTAATTTATCATCATCGTCTTCTTACCCTTATCCCGTGTTATTTTTGGCGTCGGCGTAACATAAAATAAAATTTTATTTAATTAATTGTACGTTGTAATTTATTTAATTTATTCATTCATTGACAAGTTTATAGAAGTTTATTATAACATCACATTTTATATACTCCAAAACTGAGTATGTGGGTATTGCATTTGTATTGTGTCTATATTCGCCTTTTTTTTCTTTTATTGCACCTGCTACTATTTTTCACTGTGTTAACAAAGGGTGGACTTGTAGGAAATGGTTAAGTCGGCATCTGTACTTTTGTGCGCGTAAAGTATTTGATATATAAATAAACTAACATAGAAAAGAGTGCTAAAAACAACATAGTCAACCGAAAGTTATTTTTTTAACTTTGTATACAAACTGTAGAAAACAATACTGTACAACTTACACTCAAGGGACAGCCGTCAAGACGCATGCGGAAAATGATAAGTCCGTGTCACGTTCGCATCACGTACACGTCGTGTCAAGTTTATGTGAACTACGCCTTAACTAGGCCCTTTTGTTATATTCATGAAGTTATTTATGTTAGAATGAAAGTAGTATGTACGGTAAAAAACAATTTGCCAGCGTGTGTAGACTTTTTAATTTAGGCTTCATTTGTTTTTATTTTCACTGGATTAACTGAAACTGGACTAAGTCGTGTCAGATAAATTGGTGTTTTTAAAATAGCTGTAGTTTGTTGGACAGACTTTTTTGTATTAATATTCTGTGTAGCAATAAAAAGTTTATGTTTTTCTTTAACATCTTCATGTGAATTTACTCATCTTACATTTATCAAGTTTTTAAGCTATTGCATAGCTTCTATCGCGGGCCTAGCGTGGAGACCGAATCAGAAATTCCGTAACGAAAATAACCTAACCCCTCCCCAGTCATTTATTTGTTTTCTTATCGGTCACCACGCTCAAAAAGCTTAACTTCAATTAATATCAAAGAAAAAAAAAACAAAGGAACAAAGGAAAAAAAATACTGCATAAATAAAATAAATAAATAATTATAATTGCATAAGTTGACAAAAAATGCTATGCAATAGCTTTACCGCCGCAGTCCCCGAGTGCCACACGTCTTTTTTCTTTTAATTAGCTCAAATACTTAAAGGGCTTATTAGACAAGGTATTTTTTATTATTTATGTAAAGTCTCAATAAATCGAAACCAATGAGTAATACTCTCGCGCAGCTTACCTCATGTTCTTAATTCAAAACTTTGTTAATGTTACCAGCCTACAACCGTAAAAAAAAATATGAGATTTTATAAAAATAAAATAATTTGCAATGTCAACACCTGACTATTTCTTGCCTGTTTTTCCAGGCATGAAAAACATAATATACTTCCGAACCAAAAAATAAAGAAAAAGACGTACGAAAATAGAAGCTTAAGTAAATACATGGGTGGAAGAGCAAACGTGTTAAGATTGCTATTGGTCAATGAGCTGAAATGATTGATTCGATTTGGTGGAAGACGTTACATTATAAAGAGCCTGATTTATATTTATTCCGTGCTTTTCACATAGGCATAGTATAACTCTTGTTTTTATTACATGATAGGCGTTTATTTTGAGAGGAAATATAAAAAGACGGCCTTGTTGTTGAAGTTTATCTCAAACGCCACTACACGGTGGTCCAAGGTGTGCTGGTCTAACAAATCAAATCAAATCAAATCATTCGAGAAACTCTTGTATCATGGATGCGTTCACAATGAACCTGGCTTTTCCATTTTTTTTTTGTTTTGAGCACGCTTTTTACTGATGGTTTTATCCATATGAGTTCTTTCAGTTGCCTTTTGCGTTCTAGGGCCGCGGTAACTCTTTATAACATTTCCGCAGCAACTTACAGAAGTTGCTTTGTTGAGTTTGAGTTTTTAGAGTTTTGAGTTGTTAGGGCTTGAGTGTTTAAAGTTTTGAATTGTTTTGAGGATTAGATAAAAATAAATCTTTTAGAATAACTAATTGGCTATCCATATGGAATTTTTCCAATTCAAATAGTCTGGTGCTTGGTTGATGGCAATTGAGTTGTTTCCTGAATTAAACGTTACTCGCAAAATATATGGTCTGCTAGTGGAACTTAAGTGAAACATACTATAGCTAAGGAATGAAATTGACAATGCGGATAAAAATACTGAAATAAAATGTTAATATTTTATTATCACAGATTTTGCTCTTGAAGAAGATTTAAACATTTATTATATTCCTCAATGATAAACTTTTAATAGAAATACTCACGAAAAACACAAACTTCCTTCTAGGAATACGAGCAAATGTTTTGATATTTTGTTGAACAAGTAAAAGTTGTGTAAACTTTCATGTTATTAAATATTATTTACAGTTCCATGAAAATAATTCAATGAAAATTGAATATTGTTAAACAATTTGTGTTATTAAGTAAAGCTATTTTAAACCAAAAGCTAGCGTCGATTACTTTCGTGGAAGCCTTCTAAAGTTTACGTCTGCTATAAAGGTACTTCAATAACCTATATTCGACTGGCCTGTTGGTCTAGTGGTTAGTTGCACTGACTGCTATACCGGAGGTCGTGGGTTCAATTCCCACCCAGGACAAATATTTGTGTGATGAGCACGATCATTTGTTCTGTTTCTGGGTGTAATTTATCTATAATATATATGTATTTAGAAATGTATAAGTATGTTTACCAGCTATCTAGTACTCATAACACAAGCTCTGCTTAGCTTGAGACTAGACGACGTTGTGTGATAGTTGTGGAATATTATTACCATTTGGACTGAATTTTACTGTATCTCTGGAACTCAAAAATCTCGACAGCCTAGCTTTTCAAATCTCTTTTCAGCATATAAACAAGCCTTATAATGCTGAAATATTGAACTGCTGACGATGTCATAATCTACCATGTAATACACGGTGGAATCCGGAACGCAGCTCAACATTAAGCCACCAGTCAGATAATGAGATTAAAAACTTTTTGACGTGGTACCGGGACGTTATGGCATTTTTTTTTCACTTGTTTTATTATCTATACATTGTTATTTGTACAACACTGGGAACCTCTGAAGACTATGTTACTAATATCATAACCAACAACTTTTATTCTATGACTTTTAAACATTTATTTTTATGGGTTCACTTAAAAAAAAAAAACTCGTTATTGTTATTTTACTCGATTGTAACACCACGACAAAAGAAAAACAAGATTAAAATGCTGTTTTTAATAAATTCATTTACTATAATCTTACATTAATTGCCTAAATGCCTAGTTTTTTTTACTAGTCTCAAAATCCTCGTTTTGTTCCGGTATTTCCGGGACTGGATCGAGTCTCGATTTTCTAGTCCCGGGACTCGAAAATGTGTTGAGACTGAAAGCCTTAGTTACAAGCTCTTTACTAAGTACTAAAGTTAAACAGTTCCTACATTTTTCCTCTTGAGCTACGTATACCTAGCCAAACGCCCATCCTCCACCATTTCTGAACTAATAAAACAACACACAAACTGTAAATAAGCTTAAATTCGAGAGTAAATGTAGCGTAACTTTGTGTATTTAACTTACTTTGTGAATCATAGGTACCTAATAGTTAACTTGGTGTGGATATTGAACAAAGTACGCTAAGTACCAGTTCCCACTGAACAAACTCAAGTAAAGCAGTAAAATTCCGTATTGAGATATCAAAAATCAAGAACAAAGTCCGTTTGTATAAAATAGTTCATTTGACAAATAGTCATTAGATCCATCTAGTTAATAACGACGACACAAAAAAATAATAATTTCAAATGTGGATCTACAATACTCAAATAGTACTACAATTACCAGGGGGTGTTGATTGCGTAGTCATCAGCTGTTACCTGAAAATAAAATATTCAATTATTTTTACGGTCATTAAATACACATCACATTTGCGGAGTTTCGCTGGCAAAATTTTACTTAAGGTTAATGAGCCAGTGCGTCTTGCCAGTGATGACATATGGCTCCGAAACATGGTTGCTCACAATGGGGGCTCAACATGTTATGTTCTGTGTGCAAATCGAACAATGATGATAATGATGATGATGTATCTGTCGTCACAATACAGTGAGACCTATCCTTAAGAGCCAACTACCAAAGCACAATTTAAACAAAGAAGACCTCTAACAGGCAATCAGGGCCTTATCAGAAAACCTCCTGAGGTAAAAGGAAATTAGGAATTATTAATGTGGCCCCCCTAATTTGTGGGAGGGGCGAGATTGCGTGCCTTCCTAGTCGGTTCACCGTGAAATATAGCTGTTAATAGCTCCGTTTTAGCATTTTGTAACTTAATGGACGTTTACGGCTGAATATACGGGTTCTAGTTTAGTTTACATATTGGTATGGTAGGTATTGTTTCTTATTGAGGTAAGTATCTAATATCATTAGGGTGCTAAATCGTTTTCCTTTTGTTTCACGGAAAGGTGTTTCATTAAACTAATTTCCTTGTGTAAATTATTGTGGTTGGTAAAGTAATGATGGAAACAATGCATGTCTAATCACATTCATCTTAGACATAGGAACGAAACTACGAAATCCTGCATCGTGCAATTAGAATTCAGTGCGAAATTTGAACAACAGCCCAAAATCATCAGTCGGACAGTTGTCCAAATCAGACATAACACCCGAGGCCCAAGTCTGCTATTTTCATATATTCGTCATTCCAACACGATCTCATTGTCATTTTGCTAAAAGTTCGTAATCTGCTAATTCATAATGATCGGTCAATGGTTACGCAATAGAGTTGTGGTAAAATGACAATATCGAGGTTATTAGAAGCAATATCTGCACACGCCGACGTCTTATTGTAGTTCAATGATCAAAAGAACTGTCAAAATTTTAGTAGATTGCCGCATACTTCAGATATTGATTTGTTATTTTGAACGAGATTACCATTCTATGCCATTTCTTTCAATGGATTGTCAGTGGTTGACCATTGAAAAGTCATAATGACGCCATAATATTAGCAGATTACCAAAACTTGTCAAAATCAACCATTATGAAAACAATGATAGACCATTTTGACATTATTGTAATAGCAGACTTGAGGCCCTGGTCAGAGGATCCTTCCCTTTTCAAAGGAGATTTGTAGGACCTTAAACCCTGTTCCACATATGTACCTCTAAAAGCTAAATCAGTGGCCAATGATGGTCCGCAAGAACTAAAATAATAGTCCACAAAAGGTTTCAAACTTTCTCGCTGAAAACTGACATGACGTCACGAATTTTCTATCAGAAATGTTGTTTCCTATACTATTCTAAGCGTGCAAAAAGTTTTTAATTTATAAAATAAGTTTCTTTCTGAGATAATACAGTTACTTACTATTTTTTTGGGTTTCTGATCATGGCTAACAACAAAGACATCAAAGTGATCCCAGATAAAAAATGTTTGGGAACCTCGTTACTTTCACAAGCTGACCTATTGGATAAAATATTATAATATCAGAATCCTTTATAAATAGATATTACGGAGCCAGATGAAAACGAGCAAAAATTACCTTAAAGGATTTTTTGTTTTTTAATTATTATCTATTATTTATAGGCTCGCGTTTGATCACTATTTCACCTGATGGTAAGCGATGATGTGGTCGAGGAAGGAGCACGGTTACCTTAAAGTAACCATTTTTTTTACGTGGGAAAATCATCCAATGATAAATTGTCAGACTTTCACTAACTAAAAACTACTCCTTTTCCTTATTTGCCTTCGTTGCAGGGCCCTGGATTCCACTTTCACACTAACCTTGGCCCCAATAGTCTTCAATCCTTTTTTATGATGGGAAAAATCGTCCAATGACAACCCCCGCTCTTGGGCGAAGCGGGAAATAGTGTCAGACTCTTACCAACTAAAAGACCCACCCCGTTCCTTCTAGCCTTCATACCGGCGCTCGAGCTGTCTTTCGAAACTAACCCTGTCCCCAGTAGGCTTCGACCCATCTGGGTCCCTGCTGTTGCTGACAACTCCTTGCGCGCGGGAACGATACGCGCCGTCGACAACTTGGGCTTGGTCCGGACAGTTACCGGACGGCCGGACAGCTAGCTACCGATTGCTCACTGTCCGTAAGCCCGCGTAGTCTTCAACCCTGCTGGGCCCCTACATTTTGCTGACATCTCTTTGAGGTGCGCGTGGAACAATAGGTGACATCAAAGAATTGGGCACGATCCAGACGGTTACTAGACGGTCGGACAGCTAACTACACATAGCGCTTACGGACCATAAAGTAACCTAAGTGCAAATTAACAAAGTACAGTTGCCATCAAGGATCTTGTACGCTCGGCGTCAGAGTGGGGATTGCTTTGCGCATTCCATACATTGGCAAGCCAATCGTCTTCGTTGTTAGATACATGCTGCAACGCAGTGAACGAATCAGGAGTGACGTCTATACGCGATGGTGCGGCCAGCCAATCACTGATACTCCCCGCCCCCGCGTCGCACTTCGCAACACTAAAGAGACCGAATATTTGACTTCTGCGCAAGTGTTCAAGATCCGTGATGGCAACTGTAACATGTTATCAGAACTCTAAATTCTACCATCGAACACAGAACAGTTCAATGTGGTTCAATGTTACTAGTATACGCAATTTCCCCAAACGACCTCCCGATTGTATTCGCAGGCAGTATAAAAATACTTTCATTATAAGAGTGCGTCTACACGAGCCCATTAGGGGCCGCTTTCCCCCGGGTACCTGTTGCGGGGCGCATTAATATTGATCCTACCTTCACCCGCAAACCACCGTTTTTAATAACGTGACCACACGTTGCAATATTGTCAAAGGATATTTTGGGGACGTTATGGAACGTAGTTTGGCAAATAAAATGTCTATTGAATTGGATATATTTTTTTAGCGTTGACGTAGTATTTCGGCAACATTTCGTTGCCGAAATAACAAAAAAAAAAATGTAAGTAAAGTTAGTACAGGGCAGTATCTGTGCTTTTTGTAAAAATATTTTTTCTATACTTGTCTATAATAATAAAAAAATAAAAAAATCTTTTCTTCTCAGGCATCGTTGGCCCATAACCCGTGTTAGTATTACAAAAAACAACTTGCAAAACTATGTTAGTATCCAGTACACCTTAGGCACAAAAAAATACAATAATACACAGCATCTAATTTGAGGAGATCTATCAAGCGGCATGTCTGACATATAGCTTGATAAACCTATCCTTTGTAGGCCCGTCCAACCTTTCCGAGAAAACCCTCAGGATGCTGTTGCCGCTCCCCCTTAACCTGCGCATCGTTGATGCTATCTTTTTGCGCATGATCGCGAAATAATCTTCATTGTGTTCATCAGCGAACATCCCTGATGCACTACACCAACTCGGAAGCCTCAACAGCGCCCTGAAGGCATTGTTATATTGAATGCGCAGTGCATTGCCCGCTTTTTGGGTATGATTAGCCCACAGACTGCTGGTGTAAAAAAATTCTATGTCACCTTTTTTTTTATGGTGGGAAAAAATCATGCATTGGCATCCCCCACTCTTGGCCGGAGCGGGAGATAGTGTCAGACTCTTACTGATTAAAAGACCCACCCCGTTCCTTCTAGCCTTCATACCGGGGCTTGAGCGCCCTTTCGGATAACTCTGGCCCCAGTAGGCTTCGACCCGGCTGGGTCCCTGCTGTTGCTGACAACTCCTTGAAGCGCGCGGGAACAGTGCGCGCCGTCGACGACTTGGGCTTGGTCACCTAACAGCTCGTAAATGATTAACCGAATTGATTGAAACTTTGTGTGTATATGTGAGTTATCATCATCCTGACATACATAGACATCCTGTTGGACATAGGCTTCCCCCAAGCGTCATCACAATGAACGGTCCTGTGCGTCCCGCATCCATCAGAGTCCCGCAACCTTGGCCAGGTTATCGGTCCAGCTTATAGGAGGCCTTCTAATGCTGCGTCTACCAGTACGCACTCACTACTCCAGAACTTTTCAGCCATATGGGAACCACCCGCACACGTATCCACACAAACTTGGATGGTTTGAAAATAATTATAATTTGAAAATACAATTGTATTCGGTAGGTGGCGATGCAATCTGGTTTTTAAGATTTTTTTCGGCCGACGTGACAGCATTCGGATAGGACAACGCCTGCCGGTACTGCTAGTTGAATGTATAAGATTTTGCCACTATAGGTAGTTTATCTAAAATACAAATAACAAAAAAATTAAATGAATAAAAAAAATATTATAATTATATATTACATACAATACTTTTTATAAGATTCTATTAGTAAACAATGATCATCTCTGCAACCTTGATTGTTAAACCAGTGTTGAACATATCAGATTTCAAGAATTTGATTATTTGATTAGATTACCAAAGTCGTTTGACCTTTTAGACTGACTCTACTAATAAATTCAAAATCATCATCCGCCTGGCGTTTTTTTTAAATATGTTGGGTCCATTTTATGGGGGATGCTTCAAAATAACCCTCGCAATTCAATTTTTTTTAAGTTTTTTTTACGTCATACATTGATTAAAATGTGACCAAAAAATCCAACCCTCTGTTCGTCTTTCCTTATGGAATGTCCATTTCATGAAAAAGTTATTCAATAGGGTAAGATGAACTAAGAGAATTATATTAATGATTTTATTTAAGCTTTAGTTTGCCGTTTCGCTCGCTTGAAAATATATATCCATGTCTATATCACTCTATATCCTGTCCTACATATACAGGTCAAGTAATTTTAGAGTTTAGTCATTACAATCAAGAAGTGCAAATATTTCCTCTTTATAGGTAAGTAGAAAACGTTTTTTGGCGGCCAATTATATTTTAATAAACATACGACTAGATTCTGAACTGTAAAATGCAAAAAACTTAGAAATAATTGAGATCAATTTCTGTCTCTGGCACTTCTATCTTAAATGGAGCGAATACCTTATTTCAAATACGGCAATAGAAATACCTATGACCTTTATATACCACAAGATGTAATTACGCTACGTTAATTACGGAGTATATCTGCACTGCCACTCCGAATTCAATTAGGGCTGATGTACTTATGCATACCTACTTTATAGGTAGGGTAAAGGGGAGATGTAGGTATTGGTGATATAAGTAATTTAGTGATATTTTTTTTTTAAAACAGAATACCACACTATACAATAAAAATATAATATTCCACAACTACCACACAACGCCGTCTAGTCCCAAGCTAAGCTTGTGTTATGGGTACTAGTCAACTGATAAACATATTTATATATTTCTAAATACATACATATTAAAGATAAATTACGCCCAGACACAGAACAAATGATCATGCTCATCAGATAAACATATTTTGTCCTGGGTGGAATCGAACCCACGACCTACGGCATAGCAGTCAGGGTCACTAACTAAGTAAGCACATTCATGAGACAGCGCTAGCGAGTTGTTACGACAGTGAGGAGAATAAATATCTTCATACTAGTAAGTAACATATTCTGCATAGGAAACTGAACGGTACTGTGTTTAAAAAAATATTACCAAATTATTAATATCACCAATATCCCTCCCCTTACTATATAATAGGTGTAAACACGCCAATATCGTGATATTACAAGCTTGTTATGTAATACAGGGGATTGTTTACAAAAGTGCGTGTAGCAGGGCGCAAGTAGTACGACCCGCTCCCACGGCGCACCTGTTGCGACCCATTAATATCGATCTACACAATCTTTATGGCTGCTATCTTTACTACGTGGCCCCTTTTTGCGAACTTTTGTTTTTGAGGACACTGTTTTGATTTTAGTCTCTTTGCGTCTATGTTCGTGAGAATGGGCTTTCGTCATGGAACTGGCAGTGATAAATTCGAGTTTCTGTTTAATACGAATTTTACTACCTGGATTGATTTTGATTTTCCTTCAATTTTCTTTTAGTTTAGTCGTAAAATGGCCTCATGACAAGACTTAAATACACACAACACACAAAAGGCAATGGAAACGGCTATGCTTGAAGTTTCCTTGGGTAATCACATCAAAAATGAAGATATCTGTAGGAGAACCAAGGTTACCGACATAGCTCGAAGAATTGCCAAACTTTAGTGGCAATAGGCAGGGCAAATTGCACGCAGAACAGTTGGTTGATGAGGACGAAAGGTCCTGGAGCGGCAACCACGTACCGGACTCCACAAAGTATACCCATGTTCTGGTGAGGGTCGCGGGAATCAAGACGGGTCGTTGTGGCGACGCTTGGGGGAGGCCTATGTCCAACAGTTGACTTCTTTCGGCTGAAATGATGATGATGAATTGTGAAACATTGTGAACCATAGAAGCAATATCAGTTTTAAAAGCTGTTTTATACATTTGCTTTAATTTTATGTTGAATACTTATATGTTATTGACGTGTGAACCTTTTAGGAATATTAAAACGTAGACGATACTCACTCACATGTCAATGTAGGCCATTGTAGTTAAGGTATGTGAGTATAATTACGTCAATACGTCAATAGACAACATGGTCGGTCCCCAGGTAGTTTTTAACAACGAAATTATAATAGCAGTTTATTAACTTACGTACAGAAAATATGTCAAACCATTGTTATTCATCGATCAAACTAAAGTTAGATATACTATAAGGGTGTTTTTAATATCGTGAGTGTTTTATTACGCATGCGGTTTTGCTCCACATGCATAACCTCCTCAAATGTCCTTTTCATACAAGTACAGTTGAAATTCCGGATCTTGAGCGGTTGCGCAGAAGTCAATTATTTGGTCTCTTTAGTGGTACGAAGTGAGACGCGGGGGCAGGGAGTGTTGGGCACGCCACAATCATGGCGGTAACTCCCCTCTTTGAGGCGTGGCTAGAAAGACCTCACGGCGTCCTTACCTTCCGCATGACGCAGGTCCTCACCGGATATGGTTCGTTCGGGAGTTTCCTGCACCGGATTCGTGCGGAAGTGACGCCCGGGTGTCGCCACTGTGCGGAATGCCCGAAGACACGGTGGTGCACACAGTCGAGGTGTGCCCTGCTTGGGCGGAGCATCGCCGTGCCCTCGTGGGGGCGATCGGCGGCGAAGACCTCTCGCTCCGGGTCTTGGTTCAGGCCATGTTCCGGAGCGAGGAGGAGAGACAGGGGGTCGCCGACTTCTGCGAAGCAGTATTGCTCGCAAAGGTGAAGGCCGAACGCATCAGGCAACGGCGTTATCGCCGCCGCCGCCGCCGCCGCCGCCGCCTGGATTCTGATCCCGATTTCCGGCTACCGTAGGCGCAGGCTTGCGGACAGTAAGCAATGGGTAGCTCACTGTCCAGCCGTCCGGTAACTGTCCGGACCAAGCCCAAGTCGTCGACGGTGCGCACTGTCCCCGCGCGCCTCAAGGACTTGCCTGCAACAGCAGGGACCCAGCCGGGTCGAAGCCTACTGGGGCCAGGGTTATCCGAAAGGGCGCTCGAGCCCCGGTATCAAAACTAGACGGAACGGGGTGGGTCTTTTAGTCAGTAAGAGTCTGACATTATCTCCCGCTCTGCCCAAGAGTGGGGGTTGTCATTGGATGATTTATCCCACCATAAAAAAAGGGGCAGAGAGTGTCAGTGATTGGCTCGCCGCGCCATTACGTCATAGATTGACTTGTTAATCCAATGTACCTATTTGGATGTCGTCGCTGTGGCCAGCGCTGCGCTCAAGGTTTTTTTCTTAGAGAATATCACGCCTGATTTGGTATTTTCATGTAGTTCTTCCATCAACATATATATAAAAGTAGGAATTGACAGACTAACATATCAACGCACAGCTAAAACTACTGGGATTAGGAACGTGAACTTTTGCACAAGGTGTGTCTGTTTTCCAAAAATCTTTTTATTTCTTTTTCTTTTTTTTTCTTTCAAGATAGAAAAGATAGTTGGTGAAAATCCTAATTCGATCAAAGAATATCTGGTCATACAAGTGTGCGATTATAGTAGGGTAGACGGAGAATTTTATGTGTGAACGGGCGGGTATCGCTTTAATACTATAAAGGTTCAGTGAGCACGTAAATCAATTAGTAAGGGTATAATAAAACTAGTAAAAGAGAAATGATAACGTTATACGATTTTTTTTTTTTTCATTTTCGTGAAAGATTTTTGGATTTGAGAGGCTTTATTTAGATGAAAATCTTTTGGAATTGGGTGGCTTATTATAAAATATTTTAGAAATTGGGTGGTAAACCAGAAAATCGCTTGAAAAAGACAAGATTTGCAGTGAGGAAAAACCGTCTGCTTTTTTTGTGATTTTTTTCTTACTGTCATTTTCCGGCAAGAATTTCCATGGTGAAAATAGTCATAGGTATTTTTTTTTTTGTCCGGTATACAATGACTTTTTGCTCTTTAGGACGGATTGGGCATGTCAGACTTTTAATGACTAAAACAGACTCCTATGTTCCTTCGCTGCCTGCGCAAGAGTTAACCGTCTGCCAGATCATGACATGTACCAGGGCCTGGCGCAAGAGGTCGTTGCTGCCGATTGCCTCCATGAGGACAAGACGGTGCTCCACCCAAGCGGGGTACACCTCTATTGCGCCTTCGGGGTGGTCCACATAATGGTGACAATCGAGAGTTTCTACCGCATGAATCCGGTACAGGAACCCGAACTTACCATATCTGGTGAGTACCAGCGTCATGCGGAAGATGAGGACGCGTAAAGTCTTTCCAGGCACCACTCAACTTACTACTACTTACTACTTACGGGGACTTGCCGCCATTAAATAATCGTATGTATGACTAACATTAAGGTTTGTTTAATGATTGTAATTTCAACGAAACGAATAGTTATAATGACTACGTTAGTACAAGTTTAGACTGTTACAAATTGAAGCACAGAACTCGATTTATCTACTCGCGGTTTTCACTAAATTTGCTTTGGTATCTAGTAAATTGGAGTCAAGTTTTAGAATAGAAATGATTAAAACTATTAATTTTGTTCGCCCTGTGATGAATTTATTTATTGATATATGTACCTAGATATTTTAAAATATTTGTGTTCACTTAAATAAATTATGTTGTTGAAGTACAGTATTTAATTACAATTATATATTTGTAGTTAGGTTTATTTTAAATCCTAACGTATAGGTACTAGGTACGTTACATTAGGTAATAGGATTCCAAAATCATCTGAAAGACCTCATAGACCTTTTTTTTTATGGTGGGATAAATCATGCATTGACATCCCCCGCCCTTGGGCGGAGCGGGAGATAGTGTCAGACTCTTACTGACTAAAAGACCCACCCCGTTCCTTCTAGCCTTCATACCGGGGCTCGAGCGCCCTTTCGGATAACCCTGACCCCAGTAGGCTTCGACCCGACTGGGTCCCTGCTGTTGCTGACGACTCCTTGAGGCACGCGGGAACAGTGCGCGCCATCGACGACTTGGGCTTGGTCCGGACAGTTACCGGACGGCCGGACAGCGAGCTACCCATTGCTCACTGTCCGCAAGCCCGCGTCTACGTTGGCCGGAAATCGGGATCAGAATCCCGGTGACGGCGGCGGCGATAACGCCGTTGCGTGATGCGTTCGGCCTCCTCCTTTGCGAGCATTACTGCTTCGCAGAAGTCGGCGACCGCTTGCCACTCCTCCTCGCTCCGGACCATGGCCTCAACCAAGGCCCGGCGCGAGAGACCTCATAGACCTCCCAAAAGACGTGTCGTGACAACGACTTGAAATGTACACTTGACATCTTTCGGATTCTTGCGATCCTTACCAGGTCATCGGTCCACCTTGTGGTAGGGCTTAACAACACTGCGTCTTTCAGACCACGGTCTCCCAGCCAGAACTTTTCGGCCCCATCGACCATCTGTTCTGCGAGCAATGTGCCCTGCCCATTGACACTTAAGTTTAGTGTTTCTCCGGGTTATGTCTTTAACTTTAATTCCCCTGTGGATATCTTCATTCCTGATTTTAAAAAAATAACTCCGATTTCGTTGACTTAAATTTATCTTTATTTATTTGCCCGCTGCGGTCTTCCCGTCCAATTATAATTTTAGTCTTCAAGGCTAGAGTGAATAGGCTCTTAATCGATCGCAGTCAAGCATAGTAGTAGTATAGTACAACGGGCTCTTTTCCGCAACTCTACGACGAAAGCGCGTATTTTGCGTACTGAGTCAGGCATTGGTTTATATTATTAATAATAAAAAAACTATCCAAAATCTATATAAATAAAAATCAATTACTGTCCGTTAGTAGGTAGGAAAGTTCTGGAATGGCGACGCGCACCAGAAAACGCAGCGTTAGAAGGCCTCCTAAAAGGTGGTCCGATGACCTGGTGAAGGTTGCGGGACGCACAGGATCGTGCATTGTGGCTACGCTTGGGGGAGGCCTATGTCCAACAGTGGACGTCTGTCCGCTGAGATGATGATGATAATGATGAGTAGGTAGGATAGGTAGGTAGAGTAGGGTAGGATAAGGAAAGTAGGTAGAGTAGGATATGTAGTCAGTTGACGAGAGCGAAGCCGCGGGCAAAAGCTAGTTATAATAAAAATAATATCAAAAATTATGTAGCAGCAACACTTACCCATATTTGCAAATCTAACATATCTAAAACAAAAGCAGGTTTTTTTATATAAATATTTATTACTCTAACGTAAAACGTGTGAACTCACTGCGGACTTTTGAATCCATTTTATTTAATTTGCTAACGAGTTGACGTGCTAATGTGCCACAGAAGACTAGAGCTCAGACATCCCACAGGTTATCTCTTGGGAAACCTTTTGTGAAATGTTTCATAGGACTTTAGCCGCGGGTTGTTTTAGGGCAGTATAATATTTACGTTATATGTTTTCTTGGTATGCCGATTCTAAACATCGAGCAATCATACTGGCCTGTTGGTTTAGTGGTTAGTGGCCCTGACTGCTATACCGGAGGTCGTGGGTTCGATTCCCACCCACCCGATGATCACGATCATTTGTTCTGTGTCTGGGCGTAATTTATCTATAATATGTATGTATTTAGAAATGTATAAGTATGTTTATCAGTTGTCTAGTACTCATAACACAAGTTCTACTTAGTTTGTGACTGGACGGCGTTGTGTGATAGTTGAGGAATACTATTATATTATACTAACCATACATTATTATGAAAGCAAAATTTGTATGTATGTTTTCTACTCCTTAACGCTCTAATGGCTGAACGGATTTATATGAAATGATGATGGTACCTACACGCGTAGACCATGTGCTGAAAGTTATTTTCCTAGAATAATTTTCTACTTTCATGCAGGAAATAGGCAGTTTACTATCCATCCGTCTGATAAGGATTGATCCCTTGTAGTCAACGGACCGTAATGTTCCACGCGCACCTCAAAGAGATGTCAGCAACAGGGCCATGGTAGACGTCTACTAACCCTAACGGGCATCGGCTTAATTGAGGGAATTTCTGTAAAGGAAACCCGTGGTTCTCGACCGCAAAGGGTAACTGAAGGACATAGTTAGGTTTTGGTCAATAAATGTCTCACACACCCTCGCAATTTACCATAGATCGGGAGAAGTAAATACATTACAAGACTTCATATCTCCGAAAAATACATGGGTTGTTTGAAAATGAACCCCGGGGCCCTGGAACGAAGGCAAAGAAGGAACAGGAGTGGGTTTTAGTCAGTATAAGTCTAACACGCCCTCCCGCCCCAAACAAGGGCAGGAGATGTCATTAGATGATTTCATACCTAAAAATAACCTCCCAAAAATAAGTACGAACTTAAATAAATTAAAATGATAAGTTTGTTGTTTGTAAATAGTAAGCAAAGCATAGAAAATTTTATGAAAAATCTCTGAGCTACGAGATTAAAAAGCTGAAAATTACAGCCCCGTATAAACTTTCCCCCATATTTTCCTGTTACACAATAACACGCTTTAATAAAGCCAGTTTGCAACAAACTTGAACACCGCCCACTCTTGTACCTCTTCACTGAAAACGTGACAACCCCGACTAAACAAGCATCTAGATTATAGACACCTCATGAACTTTACGAACTTCCTCTTCTTCTGAACATAAAATAAACACGTGGCTATAAAAACAGTAGCGTAACCAGTTGTAGGTGAAACGGGCCTTCTCCCACCGCCCCGCATTCAAAGGGGCCTTGCACAAGTGAGGGCTTTTTAAGAACTAGGGTTTTTCATAATTGACAGACTCGCGTTTGACCTTTAAGAACAAGGGTTTTTCGTAATTGATAGGCTCGCGTTTGACCACTAGACACCTTATGAATTTTACAACTCCCTCTTCATCTGAACATAAAATAAACATGTGGCTATAAAAACAGTAGCGTAACCAGTCGTGGGCAAAACGGGCCTTTGCCCACCGCCTCACATCCAAAGGGACCTGGCACAAGCGAGGGCTCATTAAGAACAAAGGTTTTTGATAATTGATAGGCTCGCACTTGACCTTTAAGAACAAGGGTTTTTCGTAATTGATAGGCTCGCGTTTGACCACTAGACACCTTATGAATTTTACAACTTCCTCTTCTTCTGAACATAAAATAAACACATGGCTATAAAAATAGAAGCGTAGCTAGGTGTGGGCGAAGTGGGCCCTCGCCGGTCTCGCTTCCAAAGGGCCTCGCACAATCGAGGGCTCTTTAAGAACAACAGTTTTTCATAATTGATAGGCTCGCGTTTGACCACTAGACACCTCATGAACTTTACAACTTCCTCTTCTTCTCAACATAAAATAAACACGTTGCTATAAAAACAGTAGGGTAGCTAGGCTTGGGCGAAAGGGGTCTCGTCCACGGCCTCGCACAAGCGAAGGCTCTTTTTAAGAACAAGAGTTTTTCATAATTGATAGGCTCGCCTTTGATCACTTTTTAACCTGATGGTAAGCGATGCTGTGGTCGAAAATTGAGTCTCGACTTTTAGTGTGTCATTTCAAATCTGATGTTTTCTTTTTGTTCCGCACAGAGGCGACACCCGGGCGTCACTTCCGCACGGATTCGCTGCTGGAACTTCTCGAACTTACCATGTCCAGTGAGATCCTGTATCGGAAGGTGAGGACAACATGAGGTCTTTCCAGCCACGCCTCAAAGTGGCCCCCCTCTCCTTACCGTCATAATTATGGCGTGCCCAGCCCCGTTGATGTGCTTTCACCCACGTCTAAATTAATGCACTCTACGTTCCTGTATAAAAGTTCTTCCGACCTTAGACGTAAATTACAACGCTTAAAACCTGTGGAAACATGGCCGTACCGTGGAAACACCATTGCCGTACCAGTTAAATTTTATTCAGAAAGTTTTCGTAAAATACCGCGGTATTGGCTGGTAATGGCTTTCTGACTGTTAAAAGGGATACTCAAACATTATGATACTCAAACATTAAGTTTATTTTATTTTTATCATCATCCAAGAGAAAGGACATACAGTCTGATATACAGTCAATTGGTAAGGTGAATAGGAATAGGTGAATTGGTGGTGATAATCGCCTGAAAACACATTCAGTAGTTTTTGAGTTGATCTCGAACAGACAGATAGACACGGCCTACCCCAAAGTGGGGGACTTAGTTTTAGAATATTTAAGGATAAAATTGCATTGGAAGGCCTCCTACAAGGTGGACCGATGACCTGGTTGCGGGGAATCGATGGATGTGAGATGCATAGAATCGTTCATTGTGGCGACACTTGGGGGAGGCCTATGTCCAGCAGTGGACTCATATCGGCTGAAATGATGATGACGATGAAGGATAATACCAAAATAACAAATAACACAATGGGAATCAATTCCAGAGTATATCTAGCCTGTTGGTCTAGTGGTTAGTAGCCCTGACTGCTATGCCAGAGGTCGTGGGTTCGATTCCCACCCAGGACAAATGTTTGTGTGATAAGCACGATCATTTGTTCTGTATCTGGGTGTAATTTATCTATAATATGTATGTATTTAAAGAAATATATAAGTAAGTATATCAGTTGTCTAGTACTCATAACAGAAGCTCTACTTAGCTTGAGACTAGACGGCGTTGTGTTGTAGTTGTTAAATATCTGTTCCATGGCCTGAATTTACTAATAAAATATCTTATTCATTGCAGAACATACGAGTAACATAAGAACCGTGTTGTCTAAACATGGTTAATGGCTACCACATACTGTTAGTGTATGATTACATCGGCACATGCAGGATACATGTTTATCTTCTTCATAGTTAGTTATTTATCTTCTTTAAAGACGTAGAGTGTAAAATTTATCAGTTTATTTATAATATTCAAGAGTATAATAAAGAATCATTTATAATATAAACCAAATAGGCTAGACTGATTGGTCGATCGTGCCTTTGTTATTTCTTCATCGTTTGCAGATGACTAGAACTTTTAAAAGTTTAAAAATATTTGATCAGAATTGGTCTCGTCGTTCGCCAGTTATGCGCTTAGCAACACGTTTCGTGATTAATTTTTATTTGTATACGATTATTTCAATGGTCACTTCTTGTTTAATATAGGCCTGGTTAAATCCGATTTAACCTCTCGTATGCTAATTAGAGACACAATTAAAAAACCATTGTGTCTCGCGTAGGTCTACGTTCCAGCACACAACGGGTTAAATAACTTTGATTAGGTAAATATTTAAAATTAGAAAAAGAAAGAAAGAATAGAAAAACTTTTATTTGGTACACAGCACAACGGTTACTTAATACGGTTACGGTTAATTAATTAAAAAGTAGGTAGATATAAATAGTACGAACTAGCTTCTACTAGCGGGTTCATTCGCGGAGAAATAGAAAGTTATCTTTTAAGGGAAGATACTTACGGGATCAATAATATCATAAAACTTTTCATCCCACGAGTATCTTCCTTAGTTATTGCGAAATGTAGTCGTCCTGGGTGCTTTGTGGCTTTCTTCCTAATCCGTCCTGCTGTTTGAGCTTGAAAAATTAAAGCTAAAAGTACATTAGTTCGACGTAGGTACATGTGTAACATGCCTGATTTGTACGTAGAACGACGTCGCGTGGCGTGTATCAAGTGAATAGAAGCTCTACAAGTCTAGTTTCCATATAATATCTATGGAGACCGACGCGCCCAGATCAGCGTATGTGGCACACATGTGAGCAGTGTACCTTAATAGATACACACACACACATACACACACAAATATACAATTTTTCGCCATTATAATATTAGTATGCTTTTGGTATAGGCAGTTTTGCTAGCCCCATAATTATTACTTTCGCATTTCGCTAACTACAGCCCAGCCATTTATCAAACGCAATCATTAGAACATTATCACGTAGGGGCCCATAAATTAATCAGTATTCATACATTTTCGAGTACTCCATTATTCCTGGTCATTTCTCGCAGGCTAGCTCTATAAATTATCAGGGGCCTTACTATGACATGTCAAAATGTCAAACGTGCAAGCGACAAAGAGAAATGGGCTATACACCCTATAAAAAACTATTAGTATAGGAATAAAGAGGCATTTGATAATTCCGTCATTTATCCAAATATTTCACAAAACTTGTTCAAGGATATACATGTTTTTTTTTTGTAACCTTAAAATTTATTGAAAAAAAAAAACATCATCCAGATTTTTGATTAAATATGCAAGGTCGGCTGATATACTTTAAGGGCCAAAGTTCACACAAAGTAGCAGATCTACAAAGGTCTTTAGTGAATTAGTTTTATACAAATTTATAGAAATCTAGATAATTTCGGCAAGATATCTATTTCTAGAATATTTGAGAAACATGTTTAACTAGCTTTTGCTAGCGGCTTCGGCCGCGTGTAAGGAAGTTTCTTTATACAAACTTTGTACCTTCATTTCATTTACTTTAGGTGTCAATTTTGAAACATTCTGTCTTAGTGCTCGCCCACAATATAAAAGAAAACTTTGTGATAAATTTCACCGTCCTAGTCCCAGAACTTTCGGCTATGCGTTGATATGTCAGTCAGTCAGTTTCTTCTTCTATAAAAGGTGTAAGGGACAGCCCTCCACAAACACGACAAAGGAAACGAAAAAAAAAAATCGGTCTCGCCATACAAAGTTTATCATTTTGTATGGTGAGGCTGATTTTTTTTTCGTTTACTGAAAAAAGTTTTTGGGGAAGGTTGTTCAGTTTCATCTACTGAGCAAGCCTTTAAAGTTTGTGTCCCTTACACCTTGTATACCACATTAGTTTTATTATATGCGATTGAAACACGTCTCTAGTATTTTTATGTAAAAAAATCTATGTAAAAAATTTCATAAGTGTATCATGAAAAATCCCAAAGTTACAAGCTTGTTATCTCAGCAAATATAGATGGTCACTGGGCCATCCAGGCAACTAAGAGTTTGTGTTGCACTTGCACCGAGCTGTTTGCTGGCGCCTAATGCCCGGTATGATCTGCCGTGACCTGTGTTGCAGGTACTTAGTGCCGGTGGTGTCCAACTTGTGACCTTTTTAAATATTTTTGGGAAAAAGTTATCCAAAGGAATCCATTCAGTTACTGATTCTGAACTAACTATATTCAAGTTTTGCATAAACTAAAAATAATTTTGTATATAACGGCATAATTATGAAAGAGTCATTGCCTGGAAATGTATTTCAGGTTGGCAACTCTTAAAGCTCGTGGTAGGGTTTCAGGGTTCAATTCAATTTCACATTACCGAAGCTACGAATATCACAGTATTGTTCTCTTATTCATGAACCAGAAGCTGTACTCAAAATGGACACAGTGTGTAAATATTCAGAGCTCCAGATTGTATTTTGGATACAGAATAAATTATTGTTTAACGTGAAACAATTATGAATTTCCGTTTTATTTGCGGCTCCTGGCTGTGGTAGCCCTGCGGTAACCGCCTCGATTTACGAGTTGTAGGGCATGGGTTCAAACCCAGCTAAGTATTAAACAAAGTAATGCTACGTAGCTGGGAGCGGGCGCAAAACAACCCCTCAGTCGCCCGCATGGCCCGGTGTTCATGTATTTGTGAGGACAACCAGATAACATAACAAGCTTATAATTTATTAAGTTATTGCATAGCTTCTATCGCGGGCCTTGAGCGTGGAGACCGAATCCAGAAATTTCGTAACGAAAATAACCTAACACCCCCCCACTCATTTGTTTTCTTATCGGTCACCACGCTCAAAAAGTGTAACTTCAATTAATATCAAAGAAAAAAAAAAGAAAAAAAAATACGGCATAAATAAAATAAATAAATAGTTATAATTCCATAAGTTGATAAAAAAATGCTATGCAATAGCTTTACCGCGGCAGTCCCCGAGTGCCACACGTCTTTTTTTTATGATACAGTTATGAAAGGTCATGGCCCATAATCCGACCCAGTTCAAAAATGTTTTTGTACAAAAACGAAAATGGTGGTAAATAATGCAAGCATAACCCACTTTTCATTATACATAAAAAGAAAAAAATAATTCGTTGGAGAAATCTTGCAGCAGACCAATAAAAATTGGATTATAATTAGCGTTTTCGCCTGTCTGTAAATTATTTTATCCATGGAAACATGTCACTTGGGTAAAAAGTATACTATGTCCGACTCCAAATCAAAAAATATATCTATACACGGCAATTTAATCAAAATCGGTTCAGTGGTTTAGACTTGAAAATGAAACATACAAACTTATTTTGCCTCAAACCTCAGATGCTACAATAATGCGCAGTATCATGCAAGAAAACTCAGATTGGCATTGGTTTCTAAGGTCTAATGATGTGTTTATATTGGACCGCGGATTTCGGGATTCTATTTCAACAATCGAAGGTTGTGGTTATAATCCACACATGCCACCTAGCAGACCCAGAGGAGAACAATTATCAACGGCCGAAGCCAACAAATCGAGATAACAATGGTCCAATGGCCAGTAGAGACCATAAATGGCCGATTTAAAAAAGATTTTAAAATATTTCGGCATACGTATTTTAATCTTGCGTTGCCTAATATGATGACGGACTTTAGGATTACTGCTGCACTAATTAATGCAACCCGACGTCCTTACGAAGATAGCGTGTACGTAGAGCAATTTATAAATATTATAAATGAGAATATAAATAGAGAGAATGAATTGGCACAATATGTACAAGAAAATAATATGAATAGGCAAAGAGTAGCCTTCGTGCCTATTGATGGTAATGATCCATCTTTCGGTGATTTTCCTCAACTTACATAAGACTTTGTTTACATTGGGGAGTTATCACTTGAGATTAGTCAGATCTTACTGCCACGAGCACATGCGACCAAATGGTCTGTACACATTAGAAGTATACAGACACCGCACGTTGGTTGACAACAAAATATTAATTAGAGGGAGAATACAGTCTCGACATGGCCAGGAGTAAACAATATTATACTTATGTTTTGGTGAATGCAACACGACATGGTCGAGAGAGTATCGAGGGATACTACTGCTCATGCATTCACGGCCGCCGCACTATATGGGCACAACTTCCGCCCATATTGTGAGCATAGTGTACTTTTTATCCTGGGCCAGACATCAAGAAAATATTGAAACACCTGCGGCTTTCTTGGACAATGTTTTAGACATTGATGGGGCTGAATAAACATTAAAAAAAATGTATTTTATTTTTTCCTCCCTAAAACCACAAGTTATAAGTTAAGTTTTCCTACTAGGTAGATTACATTTTTTTATTATTATTCTTTCATGATCCCCATGAGCCACAGCAATGCGCCACTTATCATTGAAAAGTATAATCATTTGTCTTTGATTCCCGCCATATTTTATTTCTGTACGCCGTGGGTATATTTTTCACACTAAATGGACCATTACCTTTTGTACATAGATTCTTCCCATCAAAATATTACACACGTGTATCGGGATTTGCATATACTAAAATAATGTTGCATATTCCGAGCCGCAAATCAAAATGTTGATGTCAAGTTTCATGTTGATTGGTTTCCACCGTCAGAGTTAATGCCTACATATGTCAAATGCAATGCTAAGCCACACTAATTGCTTTCCGATATGGGCAGACATAACAATTATAAATCGCAATATAGAGAGCATAATCGTACAGTCAGCAGCATACATATCTTACACTTTCATATACGTAATATACTCAAATCAAATCGAATAGGTTATTGACACATGCACTTATGTTACACTGTAAAATTTGCTAAACCAGATATTTCTATCTAGCTATTAAACTACGTCTTTAAAGAAGTCAGTTACTATTTTAGTTTCGTAAATATTATGTTCGTAATACCACAAAATTGCTATTTTGTTCTAGGGAATTATCAATGTAAAAATATTTGTTATATATTATAATCACTTAATCAATAAATATACAAAAACGGACTATTAACATTGAAAACAATATAAAAGTTAGCTGAAAAGCAAGGTAATAAATTTTAAATAAGTATATTTGACTTGGTCGCTAAAAGCAGCAGACCGCAAACGCATCGACGCCTTTGAGATGTCGTGCTGGAGAAGGATGCTCCGCATCCCTTGGACAGCATTTCGGACCAACGTATCCATTTTGCAAGAACTTAAAATCGCCTCACGGTTGTCGTCGGAGTGTCTTCGTAAGGTTCTGCAATACTTCGGTCACATTGCAAGAAAAGACGGTGGCAACCTCGAAAGGCTCATTGTGACTGGTAAAGTGGATGCGAAAAGGCCTCGCGGGCGCAGTCCCATATGTTGGTCCGACCAGATCCGCACTGCTCTTGACTCTACAATGTACAATGCCCTTCACACCGCCAGAGACATTAACAGATGGATTAATATCATAAAGGTTAAAGTGATGAAGCAGGGAGGTCACGACCCTTAGCATTGAGGAATACGACGCAAGGAGGAGAGGATATTTGACTCTCTCGTGGTAACCGTAGTAAGGCTATGATGGACTTTGACGTCAAAAAGATGCTTTACTGCGATCCATTAGGGGAATGAAAAGCAGTGACGCAATCTGAAGATTTAATATCGATAATAATTAGGATTTAATACAACAAATAAAAAAGAATGCATACATATTCCCCATTATGACATATTTATGCTCGTGACTGTACCATACTGCGCAAATGTAAATAAAAGATCACACATCATTATTTTTCCTTGTAATTAAGAATTCTGTCTGAAAATAAATCGCCTCCAATATTGATATTCAGAGTTTCCATGCTTAATTTATCCCTTTGTACGTTTTATTTAATACTGACTTTTTCCGTTATTTATTTCCATGTAATTATGGAGGAAAGTCTCTCTGTGTTTTATTTTATCAATTGTAACAGGTAACTTTTATGTGTATTGTGAGAAAATTAATTTTAAAAGAATTTATAATAATAGCGCTACTAAATTAATAATAATAATAATAAAGAAATGAAGATATCCGCAGGAGAACCAAGGACCGACATAGCCAGAAGAATCTCCAAACTTAAGTGGCAGTGGGTAGAACGTATTGCTCGCTAAACAGATGGTCGATGGTAACGAAAAGTTCTGGAGTGGTTTCCACGTACCAGGAGACGCAGCGTTCGAAGGCCTCCCACAAGGTAACCCAATGAACTAGTGAGAGTTGTTGGGAATCCAATGATAACTAAATTATAAGATACCGAGAATATGCGATAATTTTGTGTGTCTGGGTGTTTTTTTTTTTTGTCCACAGAGAAGAAGTTTTCTTTTCTATGTCAGAAGGGCGCTCGCATTTCATTGTATTGATTGATTCCGGACTACCCGCTTAAGCTTGCTCATTTCAAATTTTTACCAGGATTTTGTTAACGATTTGATTTACAGCAATACCAAAATATATAAAATTGGTAAACATAACCCATATCTAAGAAAAAAATTCTTTGCGTAAAGTCAGAGGCACGGTTAGTACACATTTTTCAGAATGATTTATTTAAGAGGCAGTATCAGCCTCTGATATTTATTGCTTAGGGGCGCGGACAGCTGACGCCTCATAAATATTGAGGGGACGTTCTCTGAGTTTAAGTACGACGTTAATTATTTCATTATTTCACATCAGTGTAGATGTTTTTTTTGTCTTTATTTTGTGGTATTTAATTAATTTACTGTTGAACAAAATAATATTTGTATGGCTGTTTGGCACAACACATTTCCTTGGTATTGTTCGTCAAGCCGTTGAGCTCCTTAGTAGCCCTGAGTTGTGCTTTGCGAATACTGACAAACGCTTGCACTGACTGGACAGGTCCACTCAAATCTGTGTGGTTCTTTCTTCAAGAGACCATTTCAGACAAATCTGTATGGTTCTCATGTGATTTTGACCATTACATATTTACTGCGTGGACTTTAAAAGAGACTTTGACCTCTGAGTTTGTTTCGGTGTATCTTCTCAGAATAGTTAGCTAGGAAACACCGGCCTCATCTAGTTTAAACTGACGAAAAATAAAAATAACAAGTGTTTTTTAAAACCTACTTGTAAAATTAAAATATCATTTATCATTTATTGTGTATACAGCCAAGAAGTGGAATTCCCTCCTAGCTACAACTTACAGGTCTTTTAGTCAAGAGAGAATAGGTTACTTCTAGGTAAGATGGTCCATCGTCGACCACACCATCGCTTATCATCAAGTGAGATGGTGGTCAAACGCGAGCTTATCAAAAGTGGAAGAGTTTGTTTGCTTGAACGCGCTAATCTCAGGAACTACTGGTTCGATTTGAAAATTTATTGTGGGGAAGGTTATACGCTATATAAAATCACGCTACAACTAATTGGAGCGGAGTAGTAATCAATGATGCAGGTGAAACCGCAGGGTACAGCTAGTCAATAAGAAAAAAAGGCTTGCAAATTATTATTGTACGGAATCACAGACTGTTATCAGTCTGTCTTGTGGACCTATACCAGTTTACATGTTTGTGAACGCACCCACCGATAAAGAAGTAACTTTTTTTTTAAATTGTTTATAGGTTCGCGCTTGACCGCCATCTCACCTGATGGAAAGCGACGATGCGGTCGACGATGGACGCTTACCTAGAAGAAATTTCTTCTCTCTTGAATTAAAGATTTCCGGGTTGTAGCCATCAGGAAACACAGACTCCGGTAAGGAATTCCACTCCCTAGAAGAACGCACAATGAATGTGTTCCCAAAACGTTTTGTGCGTGTAGGTGGAATGTACACCATGTACCGGTGGCGCATCGCCGCACGTCTGAACTTCTAATGTATAATAACGATATGTGCCACTTTGTGTGATTAAATTACTCAGAACTATTTATTTAAATTAAAAAAACATTTGAAATAAACGGCACCTCTATGCTTTTCTGTATTTTTGTTGTTTTCTCTTTTAAGTGTTTGTGTGTTCATAAATAAATTAACATTCGCAAATGTATACCTGCGCTTAAATCGCATGTGTTACATCCTTTGAATCTGAGATATGCAGGAAAATTACTGGGTATGGAACGAAATGTGGAAACGTACATATAATTTGCGTGTGCAATGTTTACGTGAAACAGGAAACTTTAATACGAGGTTATGTCTGTTGTGTATATGCTATACTAGTATGCTGCTTTATAACGTAACTAAATAAACCTCCTTTTAAATGGTTGGGTATTTTTTTTTTTATGAAAACCAAAATCTACGGTTAATTTGTAGACTAGCGGCCACCAGAGACTTCGCCTGCGTGATTGTAGAAATAAACTCAAGGGAACATACATCTGGGATAAATAGTATCCTATGTGCTTTTCTAGGATATAGTCTACCCATATAACAAGATTCATCATAATTCAGGCGTTCGAGCGTGGTGAAGTAACGAACATGTAAACACAAGATTTATTTGATTTAATGTCCTATGTCCCCTAGATGGGGCAGAAGGCGTCCACAATAATCCTCCATCACGAGCTTCACGCTTCACCTCGCTCCACGTCATTCTGATGTAACGCAGAGTAACGTTAGCTGAGTTGGTTAAGGAGTTGACTGCAATAGCAGGGACCCAGCTGGGTCGAAGCCTACTAGGGCCAGGGTTAGTTTCGAAAGAAAGCTCGAGCCCCAGTATGAAGGCTAGAAGGAACGGGGTGGGTCTTTTAGTCAGTAAGAGTCTGACACTATCTCCCGCTCCACTCAACCCAAATCATCCAATGACAACCCTCCCGCGCGGGGGTTGTCATTGGATGATTTTTTCCCACCATAAAAAAAGCTGAGTCGGTTAGTTTTTTTTTCTAAAGGCTTTGGTTCGACCACACTTACTAATTATACTTTATAATTAAGTTAGTACTTATTATATTATTGAATAGCACTATCTCTGAATTCATGACACTCTACGAACACCGTTCCAAGAAATATTCCAAAATTACCTACATACCGGGTTCGCTTCACCTACGCTACAGTAATTAAACTAATGATTCCTATGAGTAAATTAATGGACTGAATGTGTTTGGAATTAACGATATTTCAGATTCTATTGACATTAATATTATAAGTATGTTCTTTAATTTGTAGAAGGCTCTGGAAGTACTGGTCCGATTGCAATCTTTTTTTTTTTCTCCGAAAGCTGTTTTATTTCTGAATAGGCTATATTTTACTTTTTCGAACAAAACCGTAGACAAAACTAGTCTTAAAAATAAAGACAACATGTACAGTTATAATCATTTGATTATTTGGTATTATTAAAGTAAAATTTTGATAGTAGTACCTATCTTTAAAACCACCTAAAATTAAATAGAGAATACGTCTTAGAAAAAAAAAACATTTCTTTAATGCACTTACTAGTAAAACTGCTCTAACTCCTACTGCTTTTGCAATATAATGAACTTCGTACTAGTGCGAAAAAATACAGCGGCCCACCACTTTACATTATCTATTGTAGCTGGTCGAAATATTTTTCCACATCGTTGTCATCTGACGTTGTCAGTTGGGGTCTTTTGTTAATCCTACAAAATAATATCAAAAACACAATCTTTACATATAATAAATCTATAGAAGTTTTTAATTGTGCCTACATCACGTAAAATGAATGAAATTGATGTAGACAATTTTTTACATTAAAATTGTGTGTAACTTTACTTAGGTTTTGATTAATTGTAATCGATTGACGAGCATTAGGGAGGGATTTCGATTGGGGAGCAGTGGTGGCCGAGTGGTAACGGCCCCGACTTACAAGTTGTAGGTTGTGGGTTCGAACCCAGCCATTACTTTGTGGCGCATGGTGCATTACTTTCTGTAATTTATTTCATCACCACTGCTCTCAAAACGGTGAAAGAAAACATCGTGAGGAAACCGGCATATCCTAGAACCAAACCCAAAAAATTCGAAGACATGTGACATTCACCAACACGCACTGGGCCCGTTGGTGGATTATGGCCCATTCCCTCTCCTAGAGAGGAGGCTTCAGTCACAACAGCGAGAACATTAAAAAGGCTGGTGATGATGATGATGAATCGATTGACTAAATCGAAAGATATGCTTCATTAGGCGGTACGAAGTTCGCTGAGTTACTTAGTACGCAATAAAATTCTAAAATAAGATTTTAATTTTTTAATAAAATAATGTTTCGCAACTGTGAGGTAGTACCTTAAACAAATACAGCACAAACTGAAATTAATTTTGTTGATAAGTCTGATAGCGTGCACTCAACTGCAACTCATTTCTCAAATTACTTGATAATGAAATGAATGGCTGTTATGAACTTGTGATATTAAAAGCTTTCAGTTAAATTATTGATGAATGTTTCCGATTATTTTGCTTTATAAGATAAAATAAACTGAGAATCAAAAAGTTATTTTTTTGTGGATGTTAGAAAAAGGTTCTGAAGTGGCAACTGCGCACCGGAAGACTTAGCGTTGGAAAGTAGGAGGCCAATGTGGACCGATGGCATCGTGACTCTCGCGAGTATGTGTAGAGATGCGCAAGAGCTTTCATTGCGGCGACAAATGGGGAGGCCAAGTCCAACAGTGGACATCTTTTGGCTGAAATGATGATGTATATTTAACTTAAAACTTATTACATTTTGAAACTAAAGCAATACTTATTAAACCTGTCTTCTTTTTTGTGAGAAAGGAATAAAAATATAAATCCAATCTTCTAAACTAAAAAGAAACAATTCCGTCTTGCGTAAAGAATCTACAGAATAGGATTTAGTAAGTGGATCACCAAAATCCTTACTTAGGTAGACTTCTTTGGTTCTGTCCTTTTATTAAATTAATTGAAAAGTTCGTAATCTTCAGGTAGTTTAAATTCTTGTAATTATGGGATATGGTGTTTATGAAAGATAAACTTTTAGCATACTATTTAATACTTTTAACCTAACTATGGTTTGTTCAGAATCAGTAACTGTATGGATTCCAATAGTTTTTTCACCATATAAAAAAGGTCATAAGTTGGACACCTCCAATACTAAGTACAACACAGGTTACGGCAGGTCATAGCGAACATGAGGAGCCAGCAAACAGCTGGTTGCAAGTGCAAAACAACCCCTTAGTCACCTACTAATAATCGTCTTCTACTATGTCCCTCACACCGCTCTGGGTTTATCCACTCTTCCTTTTTCGTCCAGGCGATATCTCTTTGGAATGCGCTCCCTCTGAATATCAGGATGGCGACAAGCCGGTTTTCCTTTAAGGTGAAGGCACGTGAGCATATTCGCAAGATGTTGGTAGAATCACCACCGCGCTAATTGGTTGGATTTATTTTTTCACTACAGCATTGTTTATTTATATGTGTGTATCTAAGTATGTATTTACTATTGTATTTGTTTCTCTTCTGTTTTGTCTATTTATTAAGTTGCACCTGCCATGTTATGTTTCTGCACCACTCGACGGTCGACTGGCAGATAATGCCTAAGGCATTAATCCGTCTTTGTACAGTTTTTTGTGCATAAAGCTTTAATTAAATTAAATCAATATCATCAATAACAATACACAATCTATCTGAATAGATAGATTGTGTATTATGATTGATATTAATCACGATTTCAAGATGTTTTGATGGATAACCAACTAAAGCAATTCATACACATAGCACATCCCTAACTCTATCTTAATTACTTATCTAACTGTAAAAATAAGATATATCTGATCTCCTTACTTAACCTGCCCACTCAACATCAAGATTCTCTACTCCAACACCCACATCAACACAGATTTGACGGATGTAGATAACATTGAATATTAATTCCCTTATCTAACACATTTGAGCGGTAATTCGCGCATTAGGCAATAATCCGCATGACCTAATTCTGAAATAATTACACCGCAAGCGATCGTGACGAACAATACACACGTGGTAGATAGCAGACAATATGGGTTAGGCTGTTTGCACATGGAACGAGGCGTAATTGATTGAAAAGTACCCGGTTTTTTCTGGCAGCAAACAGCTGTGCAAAAGCCGCTTGTAACCCGAAAAAAAAACTGACCAAATCAGGAGCGTGTTGAAAAGATTTTTTTTTATCTACATTAATATAATAAAGAGGTAAAGTTTGTTTTTTTGTTTGTAGGAAGTAATCTCTGAAAGTACTGGTCCGATTGCTAAAATTTTTTCACTAACAGAAAGCTGCTTTATTCTTGAGTGACTTAGACTATATTTTATGTACGCGAGCGAAGCCGCAGGCAAAAGCTAGTATGTAATATTTTTGGCTTGGATACTAAGTCTTTTAAGCCATATGACTGGCCTGTTGTCTAGTGACCCTGACTGCTATACCGGAGGTCGTGGGTTCGATTCCCACCCAGGACAAATGTTTGTGTGATGAGCATGATCATTTGTTTTGTGTCTGGATGTAATTTATCTATATATGTATGTATTTAGAAATATATAAGTATGTTTATCAGTTGTCTAGTACTCATAACACAAGCTCTGCTTAGCTTGGGACTAGACGGCGTTGTGTGATAGTTGTGGAATATTATTATTATATTATATCTTCATATGAATATGGTTGTACACATTCTAATGTTTTTTGTAATATTTGACAGCAAATGTTTCAATTCAAACTTCTCGGCAAGCTTCGCTGAGGTAGTCTACGCTACAATAAAATTCTCAGCTCCATTTTACCGAGATCACAGCTGTTACAATGATTCCACACTTTGCCCAGTTGCGCAATATCTACTAGAAATCAATTTGTGAATAATTAAAATAGCAACTTCACTTGACATAATCCCGTCAGAAACGCCTTTAAAACATAACAAGTCGATATGCTCTATTCTAGAGAATCAAATAAATTTTGAAACTGTGCACTGATTGATCGTTCATCAATCGTCTGTTCGCTCAGTCTTGAAAATACAGAGATTGAATATATACCGAATATTGATGAGTTTTTACTGTAGATAAAATGTTTTGTTAAAACAATTTATCAAGATGTTGGAATCAAATAACAATCATAGATAAGAAAATTTCACATAAACTTATACTCTCAACTGTATTCATTCGTTGTTTCCATTGTGCATCAACAAACAGTGGAAATAACAACATTTATCAAACATAAAACGTACAACAACCAGACAAAGTCCATTAAAAGAATATTAATCATTTTACATCCGAGCCGAAATGGCGACTATGTCGTTTCATTGGACTACATAAAGCTGGAATATTTCACCGGCTTGCTACTGTTGTATACAAACGGATGGTCACTAGAAAACCGAGATTGGCTGATCAATGTGCAACGTTTGGGCACAAAATAGATAGGTACAGAAGACAATCTACATACAAAGCGCGTTCGAGCAACGCACACAGAGACACCGCTAACGGACACGATGTCTCGGAGCGCCTCAGCCCGCTCGTTGAACAGTTCCAGCTCAAACGCTCATTAGTGTGCGTGCACCGAGCATAGGTATAAAAAGTGAACTATTTACATGAGATTGACTTCTGTATCTATCTATTTTGTGGTTTGGGCGAGTCTGAACGCAGTCGAACGTCTAACAGCTTGCATGTAGTAGGGCTTTTGTTGTTCTGTTCCAATAAAGTCCATACGTATTTTGCTGAATGGATAACAATTATTTTTCTTTAAGGTATAGGATTTCTAACAGTATTTAAATATAACAAAATTAATAAAGTAAAAATATTCATTCAAACCTAACTAAGTACTTAGACACCATTATATTTTAATTAGTACAAAAAGGTGATATTTTGGGATATAAATAAACGCTAATAACTTTGCTGTTTGAACTGATTATATGGGTAAGTTGGTACAAAATTTTCAGTGTGCGAGTCTGACACGCATTTGTTTGTTTATATATGAATTGGATGGATTTTGTGGGGAGTGATATGAAAGAAAAGGGAGTTAGTGGTAGTGTGACGGTTAACAGGACAGAATTAAAGAAAAAAAAAACGTATTACGCCGACCCAAAGTAATATAGGAAGAAAAAGAAAAAGTAAATTATTACAAAACTGACTCTAAAGTAATCATAGACTTAGACGTTATACTGGTGTATACACTGCCTTACGTTCGATCGCAACATGTGTTGCTTAGAACGTATTCCATTGTTCTGTTTAGATAATAACAAGATGTCGGATTGCATCTTGATATTAGTTACATAATTAATTTCAGAAATACGAGTAACAACGTATCTGTTTATTTAACATATTTTGCAGGCATTGGTAAACAACTAAAAAAATGTTCGTAATGGGTACAAAACAGTAAGGCTGATTACAAACATTTTACAATGTTAATTTCATTTCGCTATTTGACAGATAGCGAAGTCAATTTAACGTCCAGGTTGGCGTCTCTTGTATAAGTGAGTTTTTAATTTCTAGCGAGGCTGTTTTCAAATATACATATAAAAAAACTAAAACGAAATCAAATTGCATGACATGTAGACTGTTAACTTCATAATATAATTTTCTTGCCCTTGTCTGTTAAACCCTTTCACCCGTCATACTATCACTAGCTCCGTTTTCTTTCATATTCATACTCTTAACAAAATCTTTTCTTTGGGCTCACTTTTCTTTTCCGTTCATCCACAGTTATACTCATGTCTTTAAAAAAAAGTTTTCTATCTTATACCTGATCTTCATCTCATTATCATTATCATCATTTTCCTGCCCTTGTCTCACATTATTTGGGTTCGGCGCAATACGTCATTTTTTTCCTATCCTGTCAGCAGTAACACTATCACTGACTCCCTTTTCTTTCATATCAGTCCCCACACAATTCATCCATCTTTTCTTTGACCTGCCTTTCCATACATATGTATATCTCTTTAGTAACATGCGTTTCATGTTTCTTCTTCTCAAGGCCTTTCAACTTTTCAGTCATAGGCGCCAGTTTCAAACTTTCTCTAATGTACTTATTTATCAATTCTCATCACTCCATTCATCCATCTCAACATTTTTATCTTCACTACATGTATTATTTTTTTAATTATCTTTATCACAGCCCAAACTTCTGTTCCATAAGCAACGCAGGTCTTACTACTGACTTGTGGATTTTATCCTCTAACTTAAAGGGCATCTATGGGTCGTGTTCCAGTGACCTGTTGCCAATTCATTAATCCTGAGTTGATCCATGCGTTACACCTCTGTCTACCTTACCAGTCCCTCAGAGAAGTGATCTAAGGTACCGAGGACCTAAGGTACTCGAGGTATCTTCAGTCCTTGGAAAATACCTTGCGATCTATGCATATCAATAAATGATTCATAATAATACGTCCGCGTTTCACACAGGTCGACATAATTGTGTTTAGACCACGAATAATAGAATTATTATGTAAGTGTGTTGTTGTACTCACAAACTCTGCGTTTGCTATATGCAATATTACAGGTATAGTATACATAAGTGCATATAGTGAATGCAAACAGCACTAGTTACAGTGCCTCACGAAGAGATAAGATACATTGAGCAAACTTGGTTTGGTACACAAAGTTAAATACTTAAGCGCTTTGCGTTTGTATTACTTGTTTGTTTTACCAGAGCATAATCAGCTATATAATATTTCCACTGCTGCAAACTTAGGTCTACTCTCTAGGAGAGGGAATGGGCTGCAAACTTAGGTCTACTCTCTAGAAGAGGGAATGGGCTGTAAACTTAGGTCTACTCTCTAGGAGAGGGAATGGGCCGTGAACGACGACGCGGGCCCAGTGCGGATTAGCGGATGTCACATGTCTTCGAATTAATTCTAGAACATTGGTTAGAAAATCTTCCCAAGGGAACACACTTTCGCTATTTCACAACATGGTTTAAGTTTTATCAAAATTCTTTCACTCACAAACTTTGTAATATTTTCAAGACATAATTATAATTATTGAATTATTGGTCAACAGAAGCAGTTTATTAAATACTACATTCAGGTAGGATCGTAATCAAGCACTAGATCTATTTTCACTGACATTTTTATTAATTATATCAAAGTGAAGTTTTGCGAGAACATTCGTAAGAAGTTGGCAGTAGTTTCGTCACAGCGCTAATTTGTTTCCTTATTACTCGTATTTCTTTGCACCAATTGTTAGATTCGAGTATTCTTCTTTTTCCATATATATATATATAAAGTATCTATTGTATTTGTATTTTATAGGTATACAATTTTACAATATGTAATGCTAAATATTGCACTTACGACAATTTGTCTCTGCATCCCCCAAAGGTTAGCTGTTAGTAAATGCCCTAAGGCATTAACTCCGCCTTTGCACTTTTGTGTGCATATAAAACAAAATAAATTATTATACAGCGTGATGTAGGTATACTGTGTAATGTACTAGTTTCTATCAGCGGCTTGGCTCTCAAAACTCGTGAGTGTACTGCACATCTGTTACTGCTTGACGTACAAACAGCAAAAATTTATATTTGTACATTAACATATATGTAGATGACGTTCATACATATACGTAATTTACCTACGTCACAACGCACCCTTGTCAATACACTATCAGACTATCAGCACCGCATATTCATTGTGTAAGTAGCTGTGACAATGCGTCAGTGTATAGGTACCCGGACTTGGTAAGTGGGTAATGATTACGTATGTTATGTAACGGTGTTAGGGAAATGAATGAAAAGCGGTTCACGAAGGGACAGTTGTCTGTAAAAAAAATGGCCAAGTGCGAGTCGGAATCGCGCGGTTTTGTGCTACAAAATTAAGATTGAGCAAAAAACGCCTACAAAATAACGTTTCATTTCATGCGCTAGCGCCTTTCAGCTCAACTATTTTGAAGGAAAGCGATATGCACCACGCTTCCACCTCAGCAAGATGTAGGACTGAGCATGCCTCTCTCAACCTCCAGGACATATTTAGCTAACTTAAAGTCATTTCCAGTTAAGTTATGTGTAAGTTATACAATATAAAACCATCGAGGTTAGTTAGAATAACGATATACACCATTTAAATTTAAAAACTACAGATTTTTTTTTTAAATTAGGAAAAAGCCGACGAAAACTTCCACCACTGGGGTTCCAGAATCATGTACTGGATCCGTGTTATTCGTTTGTACGCTGATGTCAAAGAAATCGTGCATACAACGCAAATCTTGTCATACTATCTTCATGTGATCAAACAACACTTCCAAACACTGCGGAACTGAACCAGCATACAGTATTTTATCGTGAAAGAATTCCCAAAATCGATTATTAATTACAAATAAGATAAATTTAAAGCACAAAGAGCAGGAAGAAATTATAAAACCTGTAGTATACACTTATACAGATTACAGATTAACATACATTAATATATTAATCTGTGTATAATTTATTACACCTGAGGCCGTAAAACATAAATCAACGGTAACTCCATAACACACCACATCAAAAAATATTATTTTTATCTTCGCGTCGACTCCAATGAATCATAGCAGACGAAATCTACGATCGGTCTATAAAACGTAGAAATAGAACGCACACGTTTACGTTACATCTGGTTTAGATGTATATTGTTTTGCGTTATCTAACTTTGACGCTCTGAAATTATAGATAGCGACTTGCGAGTTTTGTTATAGTATGTTTTTTTGAGGTCGGAAATCATCTAATGAGTTCTCACACTCTAGGCTAGAGGGGAGAGTGTGTTAGACTTTTACTGCCTAAAACAAAACCTATGTTCCTTCAGTTGCCATTTGAGTTCTGGGAACACCTAGTAAAGTGTATCCCGGAAGTATCTTGTTCATACTTTTCTTCATGGCCCTAGCAGGCATCGACTCTGCTCGGCAATACAGCTGGCTGACATCTCGTTGAGGCACGCGTGAAACAAATATAATTTTTATTACCATAGGCACTACCCGATTCAGTGCTGCAAATTGAAGAAACAGCTTTGAGAAAAAGATATTATTAAACCTATATAACTCTGTCTCTCTCTAAACATCAGAATTATTGAAGATTTTAAGATTTCATGGTAAGGGGCGTGCAGATGTACAGCACAATTTATAACAAAACCACAGAGACCAAAAACCTTCAAAACTTTAAATGATAAGACAATTGAAGTTAGCCTACAATACGCCAAGTTGTGGCCTCAAGATGTAACGATAATTACAAATGTGTTATTACAAGTGGAAAGTGTCATAACTCGTAAAACCAAGCTATCGTAAGTGACTGGAAATTGGATTCGAACTTAACCTCACTTTAAACTTTTGTTCGAAAGGTTACTTAAATGTCGTAGATCTTGGAATTAATCACTTTATGATGTGACCAGCCTTTTAATGAAAATGTGCTATATATAATGGAGCTAAACACATGATTATTTTATGATATGGTCAAACGTGGCAGATCATATCGTAAAATAAGTTACGTTGTCCACCGGTAGAGTTCACTGTTCCACAATGTATTCCTGTTTTCCATCGATTATGTACAATGCACTAGATTAGATTGCTCGTAGAACAGATGGATGTTGGGGCCGAAAAGTTCTGAAGTGGCGACCACGCACCGGAAAACGCAGCGTGGAAGGCCTCCTACAAGGTGGTCCGATGACTTGGTGAAGATCAGGATCGTGCATTGTGGCGACGCTTGGGGGAGGCCTATGTCCAACAGTGGACGCCTGTCGGCTGAGATGATGATGATGATGACTAGATTAGGCGTGCCGAACACTCACATCAGTCGACTCAGGTGTAATGTAGTTAAGCCGGCTGGGGCCAAGGTTATCCGAAAGGGCGCTCGAGCCCCGGTATGAAGGCTTGAAGGAACGGGATGGGTTTTTTTAGTCAGTCTGACATTATCTCCCGCTCCGCCCAAGAGCGGGGGTATAAGATGATTTTTCCCATCGAAAAAAAAAAAGGTGTAATGTAGTTGACATTATATATACCACATATATTACAGAAAAAGAATATATGTAAATAGATTTTGCCCGCAACTTCACCCACTTAGGTAAAATATAGCTTATGTCACTTAGTAATAAAGCAACTTTCTATCCTACGAACAAAAAAAAAAACAAACCACCTCTTTATTATAATAAATAATAATAGAAGTGTAGATAAGTAATGATGTACCTCGCCTTTGTAAAGTGAAATTAGTTTTTAAAGTACCTAAATACTTGTTGCTTTTGTACAAAACCTTTGACCGAAAATTTCCCTTTTTGCTCCGAAAAGATTAACGATATTGTTAAATAATCTCCGTTCACGCTTAAATTGGTTTCGTTAAAGAAAACTTTGGAAGCGTTTAAAATCAATAACTTTCGATCTTCTTTGCAGTTGGCAGGTTATTTTTCTTCACACTAAAGAAAATTGAAGAAATTGAAGTTAAAGGCGAAAATTTTGTATTTGAGTGTGTGTTTGTTACTCCTTCATGCTCAAAAGACTGAACAGATTTTGATGAAAAGTTCCGCTAATTAATACATTGATTAGATGGTACTGTTGGCGCAGTGGTTAAGCAATTAGCTGCTGCGCTGCATGTCGCGGGTTCAACGGGTAACAAAACCAATATTTGTATGGCCTACCAAATAGTTAAATAATAATAATAATCCACAACTATCACACAACACCATCTAGTCCCAAGCTAAGCAGGTCTTGTGTTATGGGTGCTAGACAACTGATAAACATACTAGTTGGTGGGTTGGGGGTAGTTGGTTGGTGGGTACTAGTTGTTTCTGATCTGGCTGTTTTGTGTATGTTTGTGCATGCACTCATGATACAAGAGTAATTAGTAGTGTTTATTAAAAATCAAATAGCTTTTACATCAAATCCTCCGATTTTGTTATCATACCTATTGGAATTGCCTCCCACTATGGAAGCAATTTCAAAAACTTATTCATGTCAAAAATAAATGACAAAAAGAAATAGGTAATCTTCTCTTTAAAGCATGAGATTATATTCTAATCAGCTCTCGATCATCGTCAAAATAACATTGCTTCAAAGTGATTCATAATAAGAAGCGTAAAAAACATGCGAGCTATCGATCATGTGCCACTTACCTAACATGTGTGTACATTATCATCAATTAGGTACTTGACGCCCCCAGAATAATAAATATACTAGAACGCTTGTAGCTACACTAAAAAAAACCTAAAAAGTATTTTATGTACGAGTATTAAGCTTCATTGAGGAAAAAAAGATTGTAGTTGGTGATTATCTCTATTAACTACTTTTGCCCGCAGCTTCGCCCGCGTACAAAAAATATAGCCTATGTCACTTAGGAATAAAGTAGCTTTTTATTGGTGAAAAAATTTTCGCAATCGGATCAGTATTTTCAGAGATTACCTCCTACAAACAAACTTTACCTCTTTATAACATTAATGTCGATTAATCAAAACTACGAATACTTTTAAGGAATACCTATCAGTGTTATAAAGTTTTTCGAAAGAGTTACTGCGGCCTTGGAACGCGAAAGGCAACTGAAAGAACAAAGGTGAGTTTTAGTCAGTAAACACATCATTTAGGTATTTAAGTAATCGTTATAGGACGAGTAGTTAGAAATTAGCCTAGCTCTTTTAAATAGTCGAACTGTTATTGTCTAAATATTAAGAACATGAGAAATGAAATAAATTGAATAGGTAATAAAGAATAGGGGAAATAAGCCACATTCCTACGGTTGATATTTTTGAGATTCCATAGCAAAAACAATTCAGTTGTTTTCCAATTTTAAAGGGCATCGTCTAATTTCATATTTAAGTCACAGAAAAATGAACAGGAATGAGTGACAATCGAAATCGACAATAAAACTGGCATAATACGTATTTAAAAAAAAAAGGTTGGAAAGTTAGAATATGCATATTATTTTGAAAGTTGATATTTAGTATTTCTATTTTATTTATTTTGCAATTAGATTAAAACAAAACACTTTGTACACGTCAGTTAAAAAAATATTAAATAATTTTGCTTTTGGCGTGCTAATGTGAACGCTTATCTACTTTTTATATAAAAAATCATAAATTTCCCAGAGGGCGTGATGTAATTTGTATTCATGTCAGAATCACGTATTATAGCAAATTAGTGGGCGTACTGTTTCTCAATTAAATAGCGATAGATTAGTCAATTACTGTAATTACATGTTATAGTATCGGGAAATTTATCATTTGGTGCAGCTATATTATATTCTTATAGTTAACATAAAATAAAATCATGTGGAAAATAATATTGCGATGTTTTTCAAATGTTTTGCTTTTTGATCTTTTCGTGTACATTTTCTCAATAGTAGATAATGTGACTAGAGGATAAAGCTGTGTCTTTAAGTTACGGGCAGCATGTTGACTATCGAACGTAAGGAAAGTTTCCTAATTTTAATCCCGAACGTTAGTGAGGGATTTATATAATTAACTCCAATGCTCGGGAGTTAATTATGTTTAGCCGTTTAAGCTTAAAAGAGTAACAAACAAATCAAAATATTTGCGATTATTCAGTATCAATTTATTTCTAAACTTCACATTGCGCTGAATCGATCTTCTTCTTAAGTCGTACACTCTTGACAGAGTGGTCGTGGTCATGTCTCGGAAAAATCTTGCGCCATCGCCTCTTTCGCAATGCGACGCCATGCAGCTCTGTGTTTGGCGGCTTGGGAGTCATTAATACTGTGGGGTGGCATAGATTTTTTTTTTTAAGTGGGAAAATCATCTAATGACATCCCTCGCTCTTGGGCGGAGCGGGAGATAGTGTCAGAATTTTACTGACTAAAAACTCACTCCTGTTCCTGCTTGGCCATTGTTTCAGGGCCCTGGGGATCTCCTTCGCATCACCCATTGCTCCAGTAGACTTCGACCCTGCTGGACCCCTACGGTTGCTGACAACTCCTTGAGGCGGGCTTACGACCTTAGCTCGGTCCCAACGGTTGCCGGACGGTCGGACGGCGAGCTACTCATTCCTATGCTGGCTGGAAATCGGGGTCGGAATCCCGGTCGCCTCCTTTGCTAGCATTACTGCTTCGCAGAAGGAAGCGACCGCCTGCCACTCCCCCTCGCTGCGGACCATGGCCTATACCAAGGCCAGTGTGTCATAGATTTGATATGTTAACACAAATGTTATAGCTGTTCATTTCAGTCGAATCCTGCGAGTGACAGTTAATATTATCAGTGCAAACATTGACATTACGAGTCGCCCCACATTGTGTTTAGTGTTATTCAAACATTGTTAGCGGCTGCAATCAGTTGCATTGTAAGTAGTATTATTTTATGATAAGTACTATATTTTTTTAATAATTGCTTTCAAAGTTTAATTTAACTATTTTATTGACATGGAGTAGAGCTATACCAGAATAGGTCTACTCACAATATTTGTACGGCCGGAATTGTTCCGGGTCTGGGTGTTTTGAAAATGTAAGTATGTATACATGATTTTAAACGTTAAAAATGAAGATATCCGCAGGAGAACCAAGAATACAGACATAGGCCAAAGAATCGCCAAAAGTAAATGGCAGTTGGCAGGGCACATTGCTCGCAGAACAGACTGTCGATGGGGACGAAAGGTTCTGGAGTGACGACCGCGTACCGGAAGACGCAGCGTTGGAAGGCCACCTGCAAGATGAACCGATGACCTGGTGATGGTCGCGAGAATCCGATGGATGGGAGACGCACAGGACCGGTCATTATGGCGACACTTTGGGGATGCCTATGTCCAACAGTAGATGTCTTTCGGCTGAGATGATGATGATTGTAAACGCATCTATACAGGAGTCATTGCTACAGTGAGATGTTTAAGTTTAAAAATAAATTTTATAATCCTTTGAGATACTGTGAGAAATCTTCATATTAAAGATCTTTTTATTGATCATTAGTACTTCAGTACTATTTACATACAATACAATTAAATATCAAACAGGAAACGTACCTAATAATCGTTACTTTTTAATTGATCGGGAATCATTGATGATTACATGAAATAGTTCTAAAGACGTACATCAATGACGGAGTTTTGTTTCAGCACCTAATGTTTATTTATACTGGCAAATAGTTCCTGAAATTACGTTTATTTTCTCGGTGAGTTCATGAATGTTCTTTTTACAGCATCGAGATTTATTTCTTTTTTTTTTTCTTCAAAGGTTATAAAAAGACTAGCGACCTTGTCTTGACAATTTTCTTACGAAGTAGGAAGACGGGAAAAATCAACAGAGAATTGTTTAAGATATAACTCTTAATTTTTTTTGTCTTTCTTTGATGTCCAAAATAACATTAACGGATATTCCGCGTTTTGACTAATGAAGCTTATAATTAAAAAAAAAACATTACTGTCGTTGTTTTGTTTAAATGCATAATATATCATTACTAGCTTTTGCCCGCGCGGCTTCGCTCCCGCTCTTCCCTGCTCCACCCTACTGTACCCTACTCTACCTTACTCTACCCTACACTACATTACTCTACTCTACCCTACCCTAATTTTCATTTTTTTGTTTTCATAAGAACCTCCTCACAATAAAGAACACAACACAAAAAGAATTAGCGAAATCGGTACAGACGTTCCCGCGTGATGGCGTGACCAAGGAAATAGGGATTAATTTTTATTTAAATAGATTATGATCGTTGTCATCGTCCGGTAAAGACTAAGCCCGGGTCGATGGCGTGTTTTGTTCCACGTGCTCCTCAATGAGATGTCAGAAAAACCGTAGGGGCCCACAGGGTCGAAACCTACTGGGGCCATAGATGGTGCGAGAGAGAACCCCGGGCCTCTGGAACGAAAGGCCAGGGCCAAGAGAGTTGCCGTGGCTCTCGTTAACTTTAAAGGTCAAAAGAAGGAATGCAGTGGGATGAATTCAATAAAAGGCTGACACTCTCTCTCACTCTACCCAGAGTGGGATAAGTAATCAATTTGGGGATTTCCCACGTAAAAAAATCGATTTCTAACATGAGCTGTGGGATTGTTCGAAAGAGTTACCGCGATCCTGGAACGCAAAAAGCACCTGAAAGAACACAGCTGGATTTTTTTGACATTAATAACGGACACCCCTTCTCGTTCCATCTAGATTGGGAAGATTTATTTGATGATTACCAATCCTCAAAAAAAGAAAAAAACTGTAAATTAACTCATGACGCAGTCGATGAATTTGCAACATAATATAATTCTACTCAATAACATCTTTTTCTTACCATTCATCGAACATAATTTTCGTTCTCTACCGTTTTATCTATAATTCATTCATGAAACAGCTCCCGTTCAATTTAATACATAGGAAAACTCTTAACATACCACTTACGATACAATCGCAATTGATAACTCATTTTTTGCGTATCAAGGCCGAAAGACGGAGCCATACCAATACCAATGGAGCACTGTTCATTAAAAATCGGCTACTTTTAATCATGAGCTCAGTGAAGTGGTAGTCATCATAGGAGGGGCGTTTAGTATTTTTAAAATAGTCTATTTTTCTACTAAGGCGTTTTTGTCCTTTGAACATCTAGCCGGAGTTAAATGGACACTAACTCGTACTGCCACTTGCACCCGAATAGATTCCCGCTGACCTTAAAAACCTTTTTTTCTTTGTAAATATTGATTGATTTACGTATATTATGTACATTTTAAAGAATACTACAGATTATACTGGTGTACAAGTTTATATAGAAATAAAGAAAGAAGGAAAATTATTTTATTTGGCATACACACTCGTAGATACACACAATGTAGTAACAACATGTAGACACTAATAGATTACATATTATTAAAAAAAAAAAGAGACAACTAACAATGTGTCTCACGACGGCGCCAAATAGGTCCAGTTCAGCAATAATGCCAGACAACATGGTCGTTGCCTGACGCTGGTTTTTTACTGAACCTTATTTCGAGTGTACGGTTGAAAATAAATAATTTTAAATGAATAAGTATAAATAAAAACCTAGGCAGCTATTTTTTTGTGTACACATATTTCTAAAGATTAAAACCGTTTGAAAGGAGTATGGGAAACAAGCGAAAAAAATATCATGTGTGTGTCAACATTAAACAACATGAATCTATCATAAAAAAAAAATGTTCAACCTATTAACCTAGCCGTTATCGATGAGTTAGCTTCAGGAAGTCACTGTTTTATGGCACTGCTCGAGAGCTTGAACCTTAAGGGGATGCATCTCGACATACATTTTCACTGTTTTTCATGCAACCGCTCTTACGCGATTATGACGTTCGTATTTTGGAAACACAGTATCTTCTATCTAGCGAGTGGAAAAGCAGCCTCTTAAGAGAGTCCTTCTCCACTCGCTTATCGTCAACATCGAGCATAGTTTAAAAGCTTGTTGCTTCATCCAACGCAATCCAACGCGATATTTGATGGAGAAGCAAGGCAAAAAAAAGAGATAAGGCCTGAAAACTTTGTTGGCATTCGGTAATTCAGTGAATTACTCGAATATTTTACAAGAAAGTGTTCCAGGAAATAGGGGTTTTTTTAAACCCTTGACAGTTTTTTAGAAAATTTGTAGTCATTTAGAATGCCGATTAAATATGCTAAGCTTCTATTGATGTACTTTTTTATATCTATGCATATAAATAAAATTGGAGTGTCTGTTTGTACTCGTAATATTGAAATAATTGCTTTTTACTACATTCATATACGGTACATACACCAAAATAACATTTTTTACAATTTTTGTCTGTCTGTCTGTTTGTCCGGGCTAATCTCTGAAATGGCTGGACCGATTTTAGCGGGACTTGTTTTGGCAGGTAGGTGATGTAATAAGGAGTAACATAGGCTACTTTTATTTTAGAAAATATAAATTCAAAATCCTGTAGTCCACGCGAACGAAGTCGCGGGCACAGCTAGTTTCCAATATATCAGCACATTATGTAGAGCCAAAGCATACATCAAATAGCCAATTTTCAGAACTCTTTAATAGATTAGTTTTACACAAAATAATTTGATTTCTATAGAAGCCATGTCCTCAAGATAGCTGCTCTGTGTATCTAAAATATCTAGAGAAAGATTTGTTGTAACATTATAATCAAGTAAGAGCGGTTGTATGAAAATGTACTTTGAAAAGGACGCTCTTAAATAAACAGGAGCCCGTCTCTTGCGGCTGACTACCGGCTTCGAATTACAAAAGCCGTGGATAAACAAACGGTAGAAATTGAATGCCGCTATCGCCAGTTCAACTTTCGCCATGAAAAAGTAATGTATTTGTTTTGTCGACCTTATTTTTTTGTGGTCGCTTTGACAGGGCTATGCCATATTACGAACCTTTGGGGTATTTTAATAAGATATTGGTTTTTTTAGCTTTAATTTGGATATCGTACCTCTAAATGAAGATAAGGGTAACTCAAAAATCACGTTTTCAGAAATGGGGAAAACTTATTTTTAATTTATGAAGAGATAAGAAAGATATCAAAAAACTAACGATACATATACAATGGTAGTAAACAATGTCGGGTTGATTTATTTCTTTATTGACTATTGAAACTCTGATTTGTTTTTAGTTCCTCTAGTGTGGCAGCATTATTTATTTATTTTACAATTTATGTACACACAAAAATAACAGAAACAGATAATATATAAGAGACGTTAGTACAAAGGTACTGCTTATTTCCAAAGAAATTTCTTCCAGCAGACCTGCGAAAGCATGTTTAGTCAACTTTTTTATTTCTATAGTAAAAATGATTGTCAGGCGGACTTAATGCCTTAGGGTATTTTCTACAAGCCAACTTTTGGGTGATGCAGAGACAAATTGTGGTAGGCGCAATATTTAGGATTACATGTCAACTCATCAACTGCAAACGAACACTCTTTGTATTACAGGAACCTTTTTTTAAATGACATAAGTAGTTCTCGACTGCGATCCTACCGACGGTAAGCAACGATGCAAACGTTGAAAGTGAAGCGCACTAGTTGATTAATGGCTTATTGACTTTAGCCTTAGAAATACCTAACTAATATTATAAATGTGAAAGTGTGGATGTTTGGATGTTTGGTACTTAATCACGCAAAAACGGCTGCAAGGATTTGGATGAAATTTGGCATGCATATAGCCTTTGACATAAAAAAAACATATACTACCTTTTATCCCGATTCCTTAAGTACCTAATGCCACGCGGGCGAAGCCGCGGGCAAAAGCTAGTACCTAAATAATGATGACCGCAGTAGACAAACCGCAGTAGAATTGTAGAGGTGTTAACAATGTGAGGGTGGACATTCGCCGTACGTCGATCATTGTCCAATGGTAGACAGGTAATGGCGAAATCAAGTCATGTAATTCCTGCGCAGAATTTTTAAATTATATGCTATAAAATATCAAAAAGCTGGCTACCCTACACCTGAGCTCCAGGATTCAATTAGGTACAATATGTCTGGTTTTCGTACTGACTCTAAAAATATATTAAACAAAATTATCTCAATTTTTCTCTTTCTCCCTGGTCTTCTTAATTATTTTTTTTCTGTGCAAGGAATACCCTCAAAAAAATCCTCCTACTCTAGGTAGTGCTAAAGGGCTACACTTTTATGGCCTAAAACCCAACATTAGCCTCAACCTTCAGTTGCCCCTCACGTTCCAGTGCCTTTTAAACTATCAATATAACTAGGTAAGCCATTGTCTAAAACACAGAACAACGCAGGTGATGTCTAACATGGTAAATTAAAAGTAAATATTGTCATATACTTATATTGTCACGTACGTGGGTCGACATGTGACGGTAGACGTAAGGGGACTACACACGATTATCTTATTATTATTCCTACTTGGTTTATCCTGCGGCTGTGTACTCTCGCCCTATCATCAGGGACACTGTGTTATCACTCTTCATACTAATATTATAGGAGGTACAAGTTTGTATGTATGTATATTGTGTGTTTGTAACTGTTGGATAGGGGGGCAGTACTTCAAGAGGCATTTCCTAACAAGATCTACACTAATATAATAAATAGGTAAAGTTTGTTTTTTTGTTTGTAAGAAGTAATTTCTGAAAGTATTGGTCCGATTGCTAAAATTTTTTCACCGACAGAAAGCTGCTTTATTCCTGAGAGACATAGGCTATATTTTATGTACGCAAGCGAAGCCGCAGGCATAAGCTAGTTATACTATAAAGGCGAAAGGTTGTGTGTATGTATGTTACTTATTCATGCTCGAATAGTTGAATGGATTTAGATAAAATTGGAACTTGTGTGTGTCTGTGAAAGAGAAACAAACGCAAAGGCATGCACATTACGCCTATTATAAACCACCAACTTTCGCCTAAAAATATTAGATTAGATAATCTGTAGAAGACCAAATAATTGTTTAGGTGAACTTTTTTTCTATCAATATAATGTTTTATGTCAATATTACAAGCATTGAAGCAATCTCAGCAACAACACGAAGGGGATAATAGTAATTTAAACGACATAATATTTTTCACTCTTTGGGTTTTCAACTTAATATTTTATTTTCTTTTTATTAGCACTTTACTTCAAAAATAAAAACACTTAACTATCATCATATACACTAATTAAAAATAAAAGCCCTAAATATAAAAAAATAAAAATGTGAAGTACGACGTCGAATGACTTTTTAAATCGTGCAAATTTTTTTGCGATCTGATTATCTCTATCTGCAGTTACATCAGTGTCTTCCATGACCATTATTTCAATGTATTTCATTAAAAATGTCTAGGATTCATGTCAAAGTAAGCACACGCGTCCAGTTTCACACTTAACGTCTGCCCGCAATTTAAAACACTACAACCCCGGATTAAATCGGAAAACGAAACCACGGTCTGTGTGTAACCCCCCTAAGATACTCATGTTCAACTGAGTGGATCGACAAAGGCGTCTCCCGTTTAAACAAGCGTTAGTAACTCGATTGAGCACAACCAAAAAGGCGTAAGGCGTTTACTGTATTAGCTTTTCTATGCCCGAAAATGTTCTCTATTCGAAAATCAAGCGACTTTTCGACTTGTCATCTCGAAGACTTTAAGAATAGGCCTTTTGGTATTACCAGAGAGTTTCGAATTTCTTATTTTCGTTTCTAAATTAAGAGTCGTACGACGATTAAAGAGCACCGCAGACAGCAGACAGGGGTTTGCGGACAGCGAGCAATCCCTAGCTCGTCGTCCAATAAGAACCAAACTCAGGTCGACGGTGCGCGGAATACAATCCACGCGCGCCTCAAAGAACTTTCATCAAAATTGACTAGGTCTGCTAAAGCCGCGGACTTCGGGTTCAAACACAGCCAGACACTTTACTTTGCGCAATTTATTTTATCACCACTGTTCTCAAAACCGGTATGTCCTGGAACCAAAAATTCGAGGACAATGTGGCATCCATCAATCCGCATTGGGCCCGCGTGGTGGAATACGGCCTGGGGAGAGAGAGGAGACCTGGGTTCCAGCAGTGGGAATATTATAAGACTGATTATATATGTTTGTTTAGAATCTAAAGCATTATATCTCAAGACGCCACAGACGTCGGGAGTCACACGTCGATTCACGAATGCTGTAGACACGTTTGCGGACAGCGAGCAATAGTTCAATACCTACGTTAAAGAGCTGTCTGCAAAATTTCCTATATTTGGTGTGATCATATATTTGCTATAAATGATCTTTATTTTGCAAGTAGGTTTTATAAAAACACTTTTACACGTCATTTTTTTTCGTCAATTAAAACTAGATGAGGCCGATGTTTCCTAGCTGACTACCCTGAGAAGAAACACCTAAACAAACTCAGGGGTCAAAGTCTCTTTTAAAGTCCATACAGCAAAACATGTAATAGTCAAATCATATGAGAATCATGCAGATTGAGCCTAAGATGGTCTTTTGAAGAAAGAACCACACAGTTCTAAGTGGACCTGTCCAGTCAGTGTAAGCATTTGTCAGTATGCGGGTAGCTCAACTCAGGACTACTAAGGAGTTCAACGACTCAGCTCAAAAGGCAACTTAAGGAACACGGTGGGTTTTAATTATTAAACGTAAGCGCCTTCTCGATTTGACATGTCGAACCGAATTGGTTAAAAACTGGACACCAAAGAAAATACTGTTTTAAGGATTTCAGTAATGACTGTTTATTATCCTATCTTTATATTAGAAGGTGTGAATCAGTAATATTAGATGAGACGTGTGCTCCTAAGCAAGGCTAAAGGAATACAGTAACTGTAACCGTACTTGGAATTTCAGTCAAGTGGTGACAAGGGGCTCAGACCATTAAATACAATATTAATTAGAAAGAGAAAGACCATAGTGTTGAAGTAGGATAGATTGGTTCTTTTTATACTCTAACATCGAAGACTTTCAGAATAGGCATTTTGTTTAGCCAAAGAGTTTCATTTTATAAAAGTTTTTTGTAATAGGCAGCTGTCTACGGACAATTGATCGAGGTCTACAATAGGTATTCCTAAATCTAAATAATTCAAGTATCCATAATGAAAAAAATGTACCTCTAGGTATTATTAAAAGTATGTAGAAGTAGATACCTACAAAGGTTTTATAAATGAGGCCGAAAATGTAAATGTATCGGCCTTCGACAAATTGACGGAACGAGGAATGTAACTGAACTAAAAAGACCTTTCTGGTAGGTATTTGAGTTGGTAAATCACATTAAACCAATTGGAAAGTTCCGAAATTCATTATACAAATGAAAAATAGTAATGTTTAAACGTTAGTAACGGATAAAAGCCCGTTGGACATTGATCCTAAACAATTTAGGCGATCTCTCCCACCGGGCCTTGGTACAGCCCATGGTCCGGAGCGAGGAGAAGTGCAGGCGGTCGCCTCCTTCTACGAAGCAGTAATTCTAGCAAAGGAAGAGGCAGCCCGCATCAGGCAAAGGCGCTCTCGCCACCGCTGGGATTCCGATCCCGATTTTCGGCCACCATGGGCGCGGGCTTGCGGACGGCGAGCAATGGGTAGCTCGCTGTCCGACCGTCCTGTAAGTGTCCGGACCGAGCCCAAGTAGTCGACGGCGCGCACTGATCCCGCGCGCCTCAAGGAGTTCTCAGCAACAGCAGGGTCGCAGCTTACGGGGCCAGGGTTAGTTTTGAAAGATAGCTCAGCTCCTGTATAAAGGCACGAAGGAACGGGGTCGGTTTTTAGTCAGTAAAAGTCTGACACTATCTCCCGCTCCGCCTAAGAACGGGGGATGTCTGTCTGTTAGATGGTTTTTCCTCAGAAAAAAAAAGCCTCAACAATTTTTTCTTATATTTTTCTCTAGATGTAATCTGTTCTGTAGTTACTGCTCCAGTCCCGTGAGTTGTAACCAATAGCCTTCCTCGATAAATGGGTTATCCACCACCAAAAGATTTTTTCTATTCCAACCAGTACTTCCTGAGATTAGCGTGATACTAAACTGCAAATTTCAAAAAAACTATTAAATAAGATCATAATACCTATCATAGTTATAAAATATTTATCAACTTAATTTCGTACTTATTTTGGTACTTAATTACGTGTCGACTAATAAAAAGAAAATTGTGGTTATCTTTCTTTCTTTCAGTTGACACGAAATTAATTATAAGAATAATATTATTTTATGATTGACTACAGCTGTATTTTATGTGCGACTAGTAATTTTTTTCTACGAAAATAATAATAATCACATGACACTGCAAAATGCTCAATTCAATGCGTTGAACCCTGAGCTAGTTATTTTTGTAAATAAGTCTATTACTTAAATTCACAGTTCGAAATGTGTTCAGCACGCTTTTCCGATATTTCTAATATAATAAACAAACACTTGATACGGTTTTGCGTAAGAAACGATTTAAACTGTATTATGTTTATTTTAGATTTAGCTAATGTGCAGCAATTGAACTAATTTACACCAATGGGAAGTTTCACTTAGGGTCGCCACACACAGGTCATCGGGCACTACCACAAAACGCCGACGCAACGACGGCAACGCATATTTACTATATTTCTCAAAGATTCGCCGCGCACAGTTGTCGCTGGTGGCCGTCACACGCAACAAATCGACGCTTCTCGTTTCTTATGACCCGCGTCATGCTCGTGAACGGGTACCGTCGGTTGAGACTGCTCATCTCTTAGCTGCCAGTGGCTTAATTCATTTTGTATCTTTCAATTATTTTTTATTTTTATTTTATTATCTACATTCTGCTCACATAATAGAAGCAACATGAAATATGTAACCAAGCATTACATGTAACACATAATATGATTTAAAAGGGTTTCCATGGAGTTTCTTGCACGTTCTTCTCCATAGAGATCTACGCTTTGGAACGTGCCATTTAGCTTCACTTTTCTTGGACTGACCGACATTTGACTATTCAAAATTGCCTGCAAATGGTCTATTTGAAATAAATGATTTGGAATTTGAATTTGTATTGTCCACTAAACGCCGATACAAAACGCCGTCACACGCCACTTGCGCATTTAAACCTTCTTCGTCAGAATCCATTATGATACTGCGCGTATGGGTTCAAAAAAGTAGCAGCCACCGGCCGCAAGTGGAAGTCGCACGCTTCACTTTCTTTTGTGGCCGCTTCTAGCATCTCGTGGCGGCGTTCGTGCCTGTCGCGTGTGGTCTGTGTACGGCGACAGTGAGCATTGGTGGATTGACGGTAGTGGGCAAGGCATAAATAAGCTCGGAGAATAAATAATAATTGATGAGGCTGTAAGTTTATGGAGTGGCAATCGCGTATTTATATTTATACTTTTTTTTACATCTAGCCCTTACTGTCCCACTGCTGGCTAAAAGTCTCCCCGAGTCTCCCCGAAGTCCTTCCAGGATTTCTCCTCCCACGCCGTCTTTACATCTAGCCCTTACTGTCCCACTGCTGAGTAAAAGCCTAACCAAGTCCTTACAGAATTTCTCCTCCCGCGCCGTCTCAAACTAGTCCTCACAGTAAGTGCTCAGATCATCCCGATACAAAACTGAGTATTTAAATTGTAAATGTATCGGAAGTCGCAGCGTTGCTAGGTGAGCACCTAAAAAGGTGGGCCGATGATCTGCTGAGGGTTGCTATATCCGATGTGTGGTGACACTTGGGGGAGAGCTGTGCACAAATAGTAGACGTCTTTCGGCTGAAATTATGATGATAATGATATACCTGTTAATCCATGATATAGGTTTTCTATAAAAATAAGACCGTGCTTAAAGTCAACATCAATTATGAAAATCGTCACCATAATTACTAAAGACATTCTAAAGTAAATGAGTCGTCAAGTTTTTGACAGGTTTATTATTTAATTAGGTAGCTACATTGTATCAACAGTGTTGTACAAAGTAATTACTTTAGTTTAATATTATTTTTTGTAGCTCTTTTTAAATTACTGTAATAAGTTGACCAATAAACAAAAATGAAGCAACTTTAAATGATACCTCAAATTAAATGATGATTCTGGACCGATGCTCACCTGAAATGAAAAGAAAAATAACTTTAGTTTCGTCTTATTTTGGACAACAATTAGGCAATAATACCTCACTTGACATTAATCAATGATAGGAAACCTAACTGTGATGTATTTGCCAACGAATAGGAGATAATCATGTCAGTATGTTTGCAGCTCTGTGAGATCAATGTATAAGTTTTTGTATACTTAATAAAGAATATTTATTATTATTATAATATATTTTCGTTAAAGTAAAACAAATGAATGACACCAATATAGTCGTAGTCATAGTAAAACCGTGTCAAACTGTTGAACGGATTTGAATGAAATTTGTTTTTAGGGTTCCGTAGCCAAATGGCAAAAAACGGAACCCTTGTGGATTCGTCATGTCTGTCTGTCTGTCTGTCTGTCCGTCCGTATGTCACAGCCACTTTTTTCCGAAACTATAAGAGCTATACTGTTGAAACTTTGTAAGTAGATGTATTCTGTGAACCGCATTAAGATTTTTACACAAAAATAGAAAAAAAGCAATAAATTTTGGGGGTCCCCATACATAGAACTGAAACTCAAATTTTTTTTTATCATCAAACCCATGCGTGTGGGATATCTATGGATAGGTCTTCAAAAATGATACTGAGGTTTCTAATATCATTTTTTTCTAAATTGAATAGTTTGCGCGAGAGACACTTCCAAAGTGGTAAAATGTGTGTCCCCCCCCTCTAACTTCTAAGATAAGAGAATGATAAAACTAAAAAAAATATATGATGTACATTACTATAAAAACTACCAACGAAAATTGGTTTGAACGAAATCTAGTGAGAAGTTTTTTTTTAATGCGTCATAAATCGAAAAAAAAAAATACACTATTATTAAAACATCGATCAAAGTTACAACACATTACAAGAACTTTTATATTAAGTTACTTGCTGCTACGGAACCCTTCATGGGCGAGTCCGACTCGCACTTGGCCGGTTTTTTTTTTTCTCTGCTCGCGTTTGACCACTATCTCACCTGATAGTAAGCCATAACCTAGAAATAACCTATTCAGTCTTGGCTTAAAGACCCCTTTTTTATGGTGGTAAAAATTCATCCAATGACAACCCCCGCTCTTGGGCGGAGCGGGAGATAGTGTCAGACTCTTAATGACTAAAAGCCCACCCCGTTCTTCTAGCCTTCATACCGGGGCTCGAGCGCCCTTTCGGATAGCCCTGGCCGCTTAAAGACCCCTAGGTAGTAGTTTGTGTGTAGGATACTTTTATCCCGGAGTATGTTCCCTTGGAATAAAGTACTACGACCACGTTCCTTTGCTGGCTGAAGTAAGTTTATAATAGTAGTGTAACATGTAAACTGACATACATACACAATTACACAAGACACTCAGACCCAAAACCACTATGTATAGGCTATACAAATATTGGTCCTTTGCAGGAATTGAGCATGCGAAGAAAGCAGCAGCTAATCGCTAAACCACCGCGGACGACGAGTACTGTCCGACCGTCCGGTAACCGGCCGGACCGAGCCGAAATCGTCGACGGTACATACTGTTCCCGCGCGCCTCAAGGAGTTGTCAGCAACCGCAGGGGCCTAACAGGGTCGAAGCTTACTGGGATCAAGGGTCTCCTTCTGAAAGGAAGGCTCGGCCCCGGTATGAAAGGCAACGAAGAAACGGGGTGGGTATTTTAGTCTGTAAAAATCTGACTCTACCTCCAGCTCCGCCCAAGGGCGGGGGAAGTCATTTGGATGATTTACTTCTTTTTTAGGACAATTAAATTATCCGGTTCAGTCTGCAAAAAAATATCGGTACAATTATACATAATTTTATTTCCAATTAACAGCTGTCAAAAACAGACATGAAACAATTTATCTCGAATAAAACTTATCTCAGACAGACTTGCACACATTATGGAATGTGTTAGCATGTTTTGCCGTGCTAGTGTACTTTAATTTCAGTGAAAATGTTTTGACATTCAGACCAGTAGCCCGATTCACGTAATGAAAACCTTAACGATATCGTAGCGATTCAGTCATTTAGACCATTTCCGTATTCACATCCATCAATCGAGTTTGAACGACACCGATTTTAAAGTGGTTTGAAATTCGTCGTTTTAAAAAAAAATATCTGTAATACATTATCCTGATAGAATACTTATTAATGTAACTGGAAATAAGTCGATAGATCGTGATTACCACTTTTGGATAGGACTTCGATCGAACGACTATAAAACTTTAACAATATTTGGCTTGTTTGATTTTACGTGAATCAGTCTACTGTACCTTTTACAGATTTTATCATAAGGAACAGAATATCTAATTAAATAAATAAACAACTTTTATGTTCAACAGCTACAATGCATTTCAAAAACATCTGTAGTACGAAGAAATTTTAATAGTTGAAGCCGTTGTCGATGCAAATTACTGTACCTAAGTCGTCGAAGGGTTTTCATCCAAAGCGGAGATTGCAGCAGAGCCTTGAAATAAGTCCGGATATTGCCGGGAAGGAAAAATGATGGAACCCTTTTTACGTAGCTATTTAGAAGGAAACCCTCAATGACCGCGGTATATTAGGTAAGTTGATGTTACCAGACCATGTTGATATTTATAAAGCTGTAAATCTGATTTTCAGGTTTTATTTAAAAATGTTTGGAAAACTGTATCGTGTCTAAATAAATAATAATAACTAAAGCCATTGTCCGCGGCTTCGCCCGCATACATAAAATATAGCTCTATAATAATCAAAAAAATGAATCGCTAAATGTGTTGCTAAGCGCAAATCTCGAGAATAGCTAAACTGATTTCGCTTATTCTTTTTTGATGTGTTTGTTATTGTAAGGAGAAGGTTGGTTAAAAAAAAAGAAAATTAGGGTTGTGTAGGGTAGTGTAGGGTGGTGTAGGGTGGTGTAGGGTAGTGTAGGGTAGTGTAGGGTAGAGTAGGGTAGAGTAGGGTAGAGTAGGGTAGAGTAGAGTGGAGTAGGGTAGAGTAAGGGAGAGTAGGGTAGAGTAGGGCAGAGTAGTGCAGAGTAGGGTAGAGTAGGGTAGAATAGGATGGAGTAGGGTAGAGCGGGAGTGAAGCCACAGGCAAAAGTATTATAATATTATTATAGTGCCGTTCGGGATCGAAACCCTCGAAACATGGGATCCGAGTGCGCGTTTCTTTTTCCTCATCTGTATCCTTCAGTTTTCTTGTTGAGTTTATTTTTTAGAAAGTCAAATATGTATGAAATTAATGTGTGAAATAAAATAAATCAAATGTTACTTTGAATAAAAAAAAAAACAGAGTTTTCAGTACCTGAGTAGAATATTATTGTTTTTTCCCTGTTAACTGGTTCTATTTTTACATTGATGGTTTCAGGGTGTTTGCCTTGTCTATCTGACAAATAAACTATGTGAAATATTCCGCACGGCCCGCTGAGTGGGATTAACAATATCAATTCCGCTTTTCATTGAGTTTACTGAATTACAGACTCGTTGCATATAGTGTTACAATGAGTAGGTATTTGTCGGAACTGTCCAGTCAAAGCTATTTTAAAATTAGTCGATTTGGATGGATATTTTGAAATGAATATTAATGATTCGCTTATTGTTTTTAGCATAACATAATTAATTAACCAGTCTTATAATGATTTCACTGCTGGGACTCTGTCCTCCTTTCTAGAAGGGCTATAATAAATAAAATCAAATAAAGAAGACACTGGGCGGTGCTCTGCCCAGATACCTCTACCGTATGCTCCTTCGTATCCTCCGGGCGGTCCACACAATGGTGACACCTGGCGTTTTTTTTTGCACTAGTCCGCTGCAGGAATCTCTCGAACTGACTATGTCCGGTGAGAACCTGCGTCATGTAGTAGTTGAGGACTCCGTGAGGTATTTCCAGCCAGTCCTCAAAAACGGGACTTACCGCCATGATTGTGGCGTGCCCAACATTATTCCCTTGGGATAATTTTCAGCCACTGGCAGAAGTTACTTGTAAATTTATATACAAGTCCAGGATTTATCTCAGACTAATAACCTTTAATCTCTTATACGTAACATTATGTACGAAAACAAGTAGGTTATTTACCTCTACTTAGTTTGAGGAGCAATCCCTAAATCTACTTCAGTTTTATTTATGTTTACTTACTTCCACCTTTAATAAGAGGATTTTCGCTACAATTAGGGGCCATTACAAAGAATTAAGAGGATTATGGAAAAGTAAAGTTCTTATATAATAAGATAAGTATTTTCCTGAAAAGCGCATTAAATAGATTACTGGCTGCGGCCAGTGGCTTTGCTCATATACCTAAGATAACATACTACTTGTTTAAAAAGTAGTAGTGCTGTTCCAGGATATGATCTACCCGTGTACAAAGTTTCATCGAAATCCATTCAGTTGTTCAGGTGTGAAGTAGTAACAACCATATATACACACTTACCAATTTTCACCTTTAGAATATTAGTGTGGCTAGCACATGGTCCGCGACTTCGTTCGCCAGTGTTTTCATAAAATGTTTAACACCCCTTACGAAGTATTTCGAGGGTAGTTTTGTTTTGTGTAGAATTTGTGCCAAGTACAAACAATAAAGATTTATCATAATAGGTATTTTTTTCTCTCTTAAAATCACTCATGATTATAAGAGAAAAAAAAACATTATCCATTTTGAAAATAGCTAATATTTATTCAGTATCCCAATACCAAAATAAATATTTTTCCAAATTCTAAAAATACTTTTAGGATGTGCGTTTATTATGTTAAATGTCGTATTAAAATGTTCACATTATAAACGGACGAAAAAAAGGACCGTCTTGTGTTTCACATTTCGTTTTTTTTTCCACTTCGGACATCTTCGGCTTTTATCTAAAAAAAAAAAAAACAACCACCAAAGCAATTTTCCCAAAAACCTTTTAACGAAGACGCAAACTTTTTACTTTGTCTCAAAAGAATTTTTCAATAAAATCGATCAGGCAGCAAAAATGGACCATAGAGGTTTGTGGAAGAACTTATCGATAGGAAACCACTCACAAATTGATTGGACCCACTAATTACAAGAAGTTTTTGGTTTGACCTAGTAAAGGAAGAATTTTCTCTGAGGGGTCGGGGAAATTAATTTCTTTGTTTACTTGGCATGAAGTAGAGTGGAATATTATACCTACCCATCCATAGGGGGTATTTTATCGGGTCTTTATAGGAAGGGAGGTAAAATTAGTTAGCGATGAAATACTGTCGCAAGACTTGCTGAGGTTTTGTGTTTCAAGTATATAGTAAACCAGGCATACGTGCCCCAGCCGGTAATGTGCCCCATTTATGAAACTACACGCATTTATAATTACGAGTACATAAACTATACAATATAGCCCTAAGCTACCAAACTGTCTAGTTTGATGGCGACTCTGGTATATTTATGGTGTCTACCACACGTCCGAGTTTGTCGTGCCACTAAATTGGTTGCGCAACCAAACGGACACCAGGTGAGTAACTCTCTATAGAGCTGTATACAATTTGTTGGTGGCGGTGACTGGTCGCGCCGCCATGGTATCTCGGTGAAATATACTTACACCGTATAGTTTTCAACACCGTATAATATTTATAATCAGACTGACTCAAGTAAGCACCAAATTTTAAATGCGTGTTTTAGTTTTGCATGCGGGGTATGTTACCGACTGGGGCACGTAGGTATGCCTGTTTTACCCTAGTCATAATTTGGTAAATTCTTGACTCTATCTATTGGATTTGGTTTCCGCACTTAATTCATGATAGAAAATTGTACTTGGGCTAAGGCGGCCATCAATTCAGAGAGTTTTATTCCAACCTAGCCACATCTCTTCAAAAAAAAAAAATCAGGTATAACGGCTTGTTTAGGGCATCTTTGATGGAATTCAATGAGCCTAGAGTGCGTGTTGTACATGTTTTGGTTATACTCAGGCACTGAAGTCGCACATGTGCGAATATTTTCTCTGTTACCGTGCATGCCTTGGACAAGGGACTGTCCGTGATATTTAATGAGTGAAAGTGCTGGGTTAGCGAGATTTCTTGACTTATTACCTTTTAGCATTATTATGTCAAGGCCAAATTTTTTTTTTGTGACTAATTATCAAATAACACCTCCCGCTTTGAGTAGAGAGAGATCCCAGAGTTTGACTCCTTTCGGTCGTTTGAAAAGAAGAAAGATAGAATGATAACAATTTAAATGATGTTAAGTGATTTGGAGTGTAAGCGCTAAGAGAAAAATTGCTAAAAAATGTAAATAGACGCAATCGAAAAATTCCACCACTGCTGTATTAGGGTCCAGAATTATGTACTGGATAGGGAATCTAATCCCACAAGCGCGGAAACCCGTACCTTTTCTGCGGGATCGGAAATGCGGGATTACTCATGCGGGATCCCGCACGTCTGCGGGATTGAAGTTTTTTATAAGAAAATTGGATTCCGACGACCTGCCGCCGTTTAGATTATTAGACCCAGCTCATCCTCATTAAAAAAATTATGAAACAACTTTACATGGACATATTTTTTAGTATTTGTCTGGAACACAATTAATTAGTATTCGATTTCCCTAGCAGTTGAAACTTCGAATGAGTACAATAAAAATAGTTCGAGAATTGGGCAATCTGTTTATAAAATCAAAATTTTAATTTTATTCTAACTATAAATAACTAGAACAAAAATCATAAAATAAACTATTAACCCTATTAACATACAAAGAACCACTTGTTACTTTCTTTGTTCAACATTCTTTTGAGTTTAACAGCATTTAATAAACTGTTTTATTATTAACTCTCGTCTTAACTGGGTCGCACACGTCAGCAACTTAATTTATAACTCATGCAAAATATACATAAAGATACATTTATAATTTTTGACGTTAATTTCCGTTATAACTTTTCATGGTATTTTATCGTTTTTAGCACCTTGCTCCAGAATTATAAAACAATTTTATAAGAAAACAGACGGTGTTTCGATAATAAAGTTAAGTTTTTATGTCTTCAATGATTCCGTGGAATTATATTATCATGTTCATCATCAGCCTATTTAATGTTCCCACTGCATGGACTCAGGCCTCCTCTCTAGGAGAGGGAATGGGCCGTAATCCACCACGCGGGCCCAATGCGGGTTGGTGAATGTCACATATCTTCGAATTTTTGGTTCTAGGACATGTTGGTATCCTCACAATGTTTTCCTTCACAGATTTGAAAGCAGTGGTGATGAAATAAATTACACAAAGTTATGCGCCTGGCTGGGTTCGAGCATGCGATCTACAACTCGTAAGTCGGGGCCATTACCACTCGGCATCTTCCTATATACATGTCTTTTTCTTTCATTCTGTTCTGTCAACCGTCACGACATCATTGATCACATATGATTTTTTTCTTTCTAAAAATACTCATATACACAGGGTGAAATTGACTGACTGACATATCAAAACATAGTTGAAATTACTAGGACTAGGATCGTGAAATTTTGCACAAAAATCTTGTGACGTAGGCGAGCACCAACGGAGGACTTTCCATCATTCTAGCTCTAAGTTTGTTTGAAACCTACTTTAGTGTGGGAGAAGTAACTGACAGAAGCATGTTTATATAGGTAGGTATATTATATTATTTTCCTTTAGCATATTTGTATAAAATGCATATAATTATTATATGTAATATTATTGCATATTTTAGTATATTTTTATTATTAGTGCTTATTTCAATAGTAGAGCAAAAAATTGAGAGTGGCAAAATCAGAAAACAATACTCCTGGGCACGGCTGGTATTCTGATAACGTTCCTCTTTTTGGACACTGACCGCCGGTAGCTTGGATCCTGTTCGAGATACCGGTGGGCTAACTTTAGATATTTTCAAATGTTATTTTTCATCTGTTTTGTACAAGAAATAAAAGTTAAAAAAAACTAAATATACAGAATAAAAATATAGTGAAAATAAAGGTGAATTTAAATATTAAATAGTACTTACTTATTGTACATACTTTGCAACATAACATACATATATTTATATTTATTCATATTTAGCACTTATTTGCATAGGTAGGTATATATTTTAATAGTGCATACAATTCCGTGTCTAAATAAAAAAAAATGGTCTTGACCAACGATTACTTTTCAACTATTCAGTCACTGTCGTCACTTTCAAACTTCCTAATATACTCATTTCTAACTTTATCCTTTCTCGTCACTTCACACATCCATCTTCAAGTCATTCCACAAAACTACCTACTTTTCAATTCAATTCAATTCAATTAATTTATTTCAGGCATCTAGGCCCATATATGTTTTACACACTTTTATGACAATAATAATACATTAAAATAACAATACAATTAAAATTAAAATTAAATTCATTAAGATTACACCAAAATAATAATAATTAAAATACAATAAAACTACATGTCAAAAAATAAAAAAATACAATAAAATTATAATTCATGTCTAAATTAATTAATGAAAAGCTACAATAATACAATATGAAAAAATAAAAAGAAGATTTACAAAAAAAAAATAAAAAATAATAATAATAATAAAAACAGTTAAAATACAATAAAACTACACTACTGCAGACACCAGGATTAATAACGCCTCCTAAACGGACTTGCCTGAACATGTCTGCTGCAGCAATGTAGCATGTAGGCACAGTCCAGCCTATCCGCAATCATCGCCAGGACTGTGTTAGAGCTGGCTCGTACTCTGCGCACCAGAGAGATACTCCGCCTGCGCATAGTCGCGTGAAAACAGGCGGTGCGATAATGTGCGAACATGCCCGAGGCGCTGCAGAACCGAGGCAGCCCCACCACAATCCTAAACGCATTATTGTAGAGAACGCGAAGGTCACTATAGCACTTTTTTGTATAACGAGCCCACAGACTGCAGGCTTAAAGGGATGTACAGTACGCCTTAAATAGCGTGACTTTTACCTCCCCTGAACACCTAGCAAACCTGCGGGCTATCATGTTGGCGCGTACTGAGAGCGACCTCCGTTCTCTCTCAATATCCTCATTATCACTGAGGTCAGGTGTAAGAATATGTCCCAAGTATTTGAATCTGTTCACCCTCTCCAGAGGTGTCCCATTTAGTATAACAGATGGAACATTTTGGGGGCTTACTGCACCAACTCCAAAAACCATGAACTGGCTTTTTGCAATGTTATACCTCAAACCATGAACACGAGCGTAGTCCTCACATATCTTTAACAACCTTCTTAGACCACATACCGACGCACTCAGCAACACCATGTCGTCCGCATAACTGAGATTATTAACAGACACTCCATCAATATGGCAGCCGACATGGCAGTTACTGAGCGCAACGATCAGGTCATTCATGTATACGTTGAAAAGCGTAGGAGATGTCAACCCGCCCTGTCTGACACCACATTCAAGTTCATATTGCTCTGACATCGTCCCTTCCCATCTCACACAATTCTTCTGATGCCCATACCAGAACCGAAATAGTCTGGTAATTTCAATCGGTAAGTTAATCCGGACCAACTTGCCCCATAGGATATCGTATTGGACCAAATCGAAAGCCTTGGAGAGGTCCAGGAAGCACGCATATACCGGCGTATTTCTCTGTGTGTAATAGTTGACAGTGTGCTTGAGGCACAGTATAGCGCTCTCCGTTGATAGCTGCGGACGAAACCCAAACTGGTTGTCATGGAGAGTTACGTATTTGTTTAACTGTATATCAAGCAGACAATCAAAAATTTTTGCCGCGGTAGTAGCAAGAGAGATAGGCCTGTAGTTATTGGTGTCACCTAAGTCACCCGTCTTATTTTTAACCACCGGCACTACCACCGTCTTCATAAAATCGTCCGGCAAATAACTATGGCTCACACACAACGAGTAGAACATTGCTAATACTCGCGAGATGTGCGGTCCAGCATGCAGGATGTGCTCAATACTGAGTCCGTCGTGACCCGGAGATTTTCCTCGAGTCATGTGCCTTATGACACTAGCCACCTGTTTCGCGCTAAATGTCGTTCCGACAACAAGACCATTCCTGTCAGCATTGAGCACCTCACTGCCTGGACCACGCGGTGATTTAACAGTAAAATGTTCTTTAAAAAGATCAGCAATGCCCCTAGGATCACTCACCCCTCCGACGCTCGCAGGATGTCCAGGTCTGACGTTGATTTTGGCGGTGCTCTGCCAGAAGCTACGAAAATCGCCTCCACGGTGCTTATCAGCGAGGGCATCCATTCTAATCTGATCTTGATGGTCTTGACACCATTTCAATCTTGATTTGAATACCCTTCTGCTTTCGCACATGTCATTGTAGATAGAACCAGTCCTAGGCCTACCGCACAAGTCCCATTCCAAAAATTTTAACCTGGCTTCCCTATGAGCCCCGGAAACGTGCTTATTCCATCCAATTACACGTGGAACCCCGACACGCCGCCTAGACCCCCCTCGTCCCTCCCCCGTTGATAACGTTGCCGCAGAGCGAAGGGAAGTGACGATGTCAGAGTACAGCCTATCTAGAATACGCCCGTGATCAGGATCATTACAATAATAGTCGGCACAACAGGTAAATTCGGCTGGGAAATCGATTAGATATTATTTATTTACATATTTAATGTAATGTCTACTACGAGTATACCTATGTATAATTGGAATGAACGAATGTTATTAGCATGTTTCTGTTTAAGTTTTGTGTGTTTCCCTGTATTTGTTTTTATATCAATCTATGGGGTATCTTACCTGAAATAAGTGTCTATTATTATTATTTTTAAATAGGACAGCTGATGTACACAGGCGAGTTTAACCCACAATTGGGTTTTCTTACAGCAAAACAAGCAAGTATATGCGAAACCCAAAACAGGTGTCCAGTATTTTTATGTAACGATGTACAACATTTTATGTTTATGTAACGATGTACAAAATGTTATGACTGTATCATAGAAAATCACAATTTAAAAAGCTTGTTACGTCAGCAAAAATACATAGTCACTGGGCCATCCAGGTAACTGAGGGGTTGTTTCACACTTGCGCACAGCTGTTTGCTGGCGCCTAATGCCTGTGTTCCGCCATGACCTATGTTGTATTAAGTGTCGGTGGTGTCCAACTTGTGACCTTTTTAAATATTTTTGGTAAAAAGTATAACATGGTGTAAAAACTATTGGAATCTATTCAGTTACTGATTCTCAATAAAATATTCCAAGATTTATAATTTTTTTAAATTACCCGTATGTTTGGAAAATGAAATAACTGAAATAGAAACTAAAATTAATAACTAAATATAACAATATGAGATTAAAACAATATGAATATATGAACAATTATAATTTCTAAAATGTAGAACACACATTTACTACACACCTCGGTTTGCCGCATTAGGGAATTAAGTGTTTACCTCAAAATTATTCTCCGAAACTAATTTTATTTAGACAAGGCATTCTACCAAAACAGTAAATAAACATCAAAATAACGCTTATCAAAAGTGTTGTTCTCTCAAAGCGGCTCAAAGTCATTGTTTCGGAAGGAATCCGCTGAAAGTGTTTCTGTGTAATAGTCTTAAGAGGCGGCTCCTATGATATTATCTAATCGTTACTGCTTTATAATAATAATAACCATTTATTATCAGGTTACGGAGGACCATTAAAAAATACATAAAATAATCTTAAACAATAAGAAACTAATACATATTATAGCAATAAAACTTATTTAATAATTTTATTATACACGTAGCATCTGCGTCGTATACCGCTGTCACTTCGCTTCGCTTGCATTTTACAAAAAAACAAGCAAGTATATAAAACAATATGAATATATGAACAATTATAATTTCTAAAATGTTGAACAGGACTCCTAGCCAAGTCGCTAATCTGAAATAGTTAACGCTTGTAGAAAGCTTCAAATATACGGGAGTGACGTCGTCTTAACGTTTAGTTACATGGTCAGAACAAAAGAATTGGCGGCAAGGGCAACTCGAAGCGTTCGGCGCTAGCGAAACGTTTGTAACTTGGCTAGGAGGGCAGTTACACACATTAACTACACACCACGGTTTGCCGCATTAGGGAATTAGGTGTTTACCTCAAAATTATTTGCTGAAACTAATTTTATTTAGACAAGGCATTCTACCAAAACAGTAAATAAACATCAAAATAACGCTTATCAAAAGTGTTGTTCTCTCAAAGCGGCTCAAAATCATTGTTTCGGAAGGAATCCGCTGAAAGTGTTTCTGTGTAAATAGTCTTAAGCGGCGGCTGCTTTGATATTATCTAATCGTTACAGTTTTAATTACGCTTCTTGAGGTACCTATTTTAGGAAGCATCGTTCGTGACTGATTTTATGTTTGTAAGAATCTAATGTTAATTTTTGGCTGAGGCCATCGGCTTATATTCTAGTGATAAACAAGCCCTTTCATGGAAACTATTTGTCAAAATACTGAAAAGTTAAAACGAAAATTCGCTGCAGCGCTACATTGGCATTATGCCGTCTAACAGAACTATTAAAACATGCAGCGCTAAGTTAGTTTTTAGAGGATACTATTTTGCGACCAAAATGTGTTAAGTGAAATGAACTTCGTGGCACTTACGCATTTCGTTCAATTTAGTGTAATGTTCAAGGTGTGCAATATACATTACACCTGAGTCGACTAAAATGAGTGTTCGGCACGCCTAATCTAATGCGTAGTACATGTATGGCTGAGGCAGTATTTTCTAGTCCAAACCAAATGCTGGCTAAGTAACCAACCTGTGCATGCAAAAACGTTATCGATTTAGAGCTAGAATGTTATTCTTAAAAAACTCTAGCTGTAGAAAAACAAAAAAAAAAAACATTAGCTTCTTAGCTCGTGTTTATTTTTGGGCAAAAATCATACTTTTTTAATGTTCTTACTGTTGAGACTGAGGACTCCTAGAATATAATAGAATATTGTTTATTTAATAAAACATTAAAATTAAAATACATAAAAAAACAATTGTAAAAAGGTAAAGTATGATTATGATGATGAAAGTTTTTTTTTAATTTTTTTGTTTGTAGGAGGTAATCTGAAAGCGCTGGTCCGTTTACTAAATTTTTTTTCGCCGACAGAAAGCTGCTTTATTCTTGAGTGACATAGGCTATATTTCATATAAGCGAGCGAAGCTGCGGGCAAAAGCTAGTGATGAAACTAAAAACACAAAGTATAACATCTTTATTAAATGTTTTATAAGCAACCCAAGAATAGGTTACCAGTACTTACCATTTCAAAAGGTAACAAATTAAACTTACCGCCTAAAAAGGTAAGATATATAGGTTTTCCAAAATGTAATAGAGAATAAGATGAACACCTCCCGGGGGTGATATTTTAAAGGCGGACTTAACGGTAATGTTCCGAGTAGGAATGAGTCTTTTAAACTAAGTGGTTCTTTGTTCCAAAAAAGAAAATGTTTTCCTACTGCTTGTAGCGTAATGACTTTGATTAATGTACCTACGATGTACGAGATAAGGGAGTATTTTTAATTTGCTGGTAAATACGAGTATAATTATTTTTATTTTAACTTTTATGAATTACTCGTATATATACACACTGTGTCTACATTTCTCATCCAACTCTCCTATCGCAGGTCTACTGGAAGAAATTTCGTTGAAATAAGCAGCACCTTTTTACTCTTTTATTCGTATTTGTTCTTTTCTTTGAAGTATTCGTGTGTACATAAATAAATAAAAAAGACGTGTGGCACTTGGGGACTGCCGTGGTAAAGCTATTGCATAGCATTTTTTATCAACTTATGCAATAGACCTCGCCAACAGCTGCTTAACCCCACCCATCCAAAAGTAGACCTCGCCAACAGCTGCTTAACCCCACCCATCCAAAACCAGACCTCGCCAACAGCTGCTTAACCCCACCCATCCAAAACTAGACCTCGCCAACAGCTGCTTAATCCCACCCATCCAAAACCAGACCTCGCTAACAGCTGCTTAACCCCACCCATCCAAAACGTCGACAGCTGCTTTCACTCATTTGTTTTCGTATCGGTCACCACGCTCAAAAAACAAATGAATGGAGGGTTTAATATCTGTTAAGCTATTGCATAGCTTCTATCGCGGGCCTTGAGCGTAGAGACCGAATCCAGAAATTCCGTAACGAAAATAACCTAACACCCCCCACTCATTTGTTTTTTGAGCGTGGTGACCGATAAGAAAACAAATGAGTGAACAATCAATCAAAATTCAATTCAATGTGTGAAAGTATAACTTCAATTACCTAATATCAAAAAAAAAAAACAAAGGAAAAAAAACTGCATAAATAATTATAATTGCTTAAGTTGATAAAAATGTATTGCGCCGACCCCAAATAAGATGGGACAAGGGCAGGAAAAAGAAGAAGAAGATGTTGATAAAAATGCTATGCAATAGCTTTACCGCGGCAGTCCCCGAGTGCCACACGTCTTTTTTTTTATTTAAACTATATAAAATCGTTATTCTTACCAATCTCGATAATATTTTTAGTAAAAAAAAATTGGTTTAAAAATTAATTAATTAAAAAGTCATCGGGGTACATAAAATCGTTATTCTAATCAATCCTGATGACATTTTTAATTGCAAAAGTAATTCATTCATTTTTTTCACTAAGACAACACCCGAAACCCGAACCCGAAATGTGGGACTTTACTCTCTGTTCCGCATACCTCCAAACTGGTGACCCTCGACAAAGAACGTCAGCGCAGCCTTCGTGCAGCTACTACTTCGTGACGTCATCATCACTTCCTCAAGCTTTCGAGCAGCGAGCCATACAGCCAGCATCCATGGCTATAGAAGGTACCCTGACCACCAGCATGCCTACCTGGTCATACCTGGTCATCACCTTCAGCCTCATCAGCGACCTTGGCTTGGCACACCGCACCTTCGGCCAGTCACATGAAGAGCCATGAAGAACCTCTCCTGATCGACGCCAACAGTCAAGCCCTACGTCGCACAAGCACCGCTCCGACTCACTGGAGCCAGCAGCACTACTCCGACTCACTGGAGCCTGCAGCATCGTCCCGACTCACTGGGACAGCACCACCCCGACTCACTGGGGCATCATCCCGACTCACTGGGACAGCACCACCCCGACTCACTGGGGCATCATCCCGACTCACTGGGACAGCACCACCCCGACTCACTGGGGCATCATCCCGACTCACTGGGACAGCACCACCCCGACTCACTGGGGCATCATCCCGACTCACTGGGATACCAACACCCCGACTCACTGGGGCATCACCGCAGACAGTTCCGACTCACCGAGAACTATGCGGCATCGGTTCCGACCCACTGGAACCAACCTACGCTGGCCTGGCACGCATCAAGAACCATCGATCTCCGATCTCCGGAGGGGAGTGATGTAGCGACATCTATGGCGCCACATAAGAACTACGAAGAAAGTACGAAATCCTGTATCGCGCAATCAAAGTTCTCCGCGCGATTTGAACATATACGACAACCCGAAATCAACCATCGGGCAGTCGCCCACCAGACCATAACACCTGTCTGGTTGGAGGATCCTCCCTTTTCAATGGAGGTGTGTGGGACTTTACTCTCTGTTCCGCATACCTCCAAACTGTTATAACGATTATAAACAGTTTTAATAAAAAAAATAAAAAAAAATACGAAAAAACCGACGACAATTTCCACCACTGGGAGGTCCAGAATCATGTACTGGATCCATGGTATTCATTTGTGCGTCGATATCAGAAACACCCTTTATAGCTTCATTTGACGGTTTCGGTCATCAAATAGATCGCTTTAAGCGCTCGTGGTTAGGGCCTCTGAGTTCAAAGAAAAAAGCTGTCAGACTACTTACTAATTAATGGCCTGTTGGTCTAGTGGTTAGTGACCCTGACTGCTATGCTGAAGGTCGTGTGTTCGACTCCCACCCACGACAAATGTTTGTGTGATGAACATAATCATTTGTTCTGTGTCTAGGTGTAATTTATCTATAACATGTATGTATTTAGAAACATATAAGTATGTTTATCAGTTGTCTAGTACTCATAACACAAGCTCTGCTTAGTTTGAGACTAGACGGCATTGTGTGATAGTTGTGGAATATTATTATTATTATAATTAAAGGGAACAGGTAGGTTTTAGTCAGTAAAAGCCTGACACGTCCTCTTGGTTCACCATAAAGCGGGAGAAGTCGCTTGATGATGTAATACCACAAAAAATAAAATGACGGAAAGAAGAATTAAATTATATTTTAGGTAGGAAAAGCTCGTTTCCATTACTGAAGTTCTATAAAAAGGCTATTTCAACAATGACATGACAAATTCAAAAACAAACTTAGCCTTAAATTACCTTTTTATTCAAATTCAAATCCCAGAGGCTGTTTTCTGTATCTACTCTTACAAAACGTATTGTTGGATGGTTTCGCCTTAAATAAAAGATATACCCTTAAATATACCCTTAAATAAAAATAAAGATACCCTTAAATCCACGATAGACGAATGTTCTATTTTACCCTCCATATTGATTAGAAACTTTTTAACCGACTTCAAAAAAGAAAAGGTTCTATGTTCGACTCTTTGATTTCGTGGCCTGAAATCGGGATCAGAATCCCGGCGGCGGCGAGGACGCCGTTGCCTGATGCGTTCGGCCTCCTCCTTTGCGAGCAGTACTGCTTCGCAGAAGTCGGCGTCCGCCTGCCACTCCTCCTCGCTCCGGACTATGGCCTCAACCAAAGCCCAGCGCGAGAGATCTCCGCCGCCGATCGCTAAATCCTTATTTCTATATCTACTACTTCGATTTTCATGCAGTAAGACTGTGGAACTCACTTCCATCTAACAACTGTTCCGCAAAAAATATATCTGTCTTCAAAAAGCTTGTCAAAGAACATTACCTCTCTACCATCCTGTAAACATAATTATATCATAGATACGTATTTTTATTGTTCAATTTATTTATTTTTACTTAATGTGTTGCTTCTTATATTACGTATCATTAAGTTCATTTATTGTTATCTATTTTAAGTTTTGTAATTTATTTATACACACTGTCAGCAATAATAATTATTAAAGAGGCCAAATTACAGGACTGATTTTTGGAAATTACGTAATCCAAATGTCAAGTGGTCATTTAATGGTGGACAAAAACAATCTATATCTACATAGTTAATATTTATAAACGTGACGTCGCGGGGCAGCCCCCAATGTTTACCGAGAACCCCGCCCAAGATGCTTGAAATTAACCTTTCAATTCTGGAAATTACAGACACAATAGAAAGACAATGGTGCGCGAACGCCGGCGGCATTCGCTTGGGGTTTAATGGATTAAATTATATAAAACCTTAATTACCCACAATATTTTTTAAATAATTATGTTTAAGAAAGTATAAGGGTATTAAAAATTTCGTTTAAAATACGTGCGCAATTCTTATTGCACTTTTTTAGCTCTAAAATCATCTCGCCTTTGGATCGTGTGGGTATTCCGCCTCGACTGCAACAACTAACTTTGCCCACTTATAATATCATGGTAGGTACATTTTCATTTAAGTGGGCAAAGTTTGCCTGCCTTAGTATCTACTGTGTACGAAAGAAACCAATTAATGAATGTATTATGAGGAATGATTGAGTTTCTAAATGAAGCTTCTCATGAATAAATAAATACCTCATTCAATTGAATATTAATATGCTTTATATTTCTTCACGAAATCAAAGTAAGCCGGGATTTGATTAACTTGGTATTTGTTTAGGATTGTTTCACATTGAAAGCGTGCCTGACGTTATTAATTTTTATCTCGAATTTTCAATTCTTTTTTGTTTACTATTGACTGGATTTGGATCTGTGCCTTAATATGAAAAGTGCCCTTTCATATTTAATTTAAAAATACATATTAATATTTTATCACATTTTTCAAGTAATTGGTTTTATGCAAAAAACAAGTTTGATTAAGAAAAAAAATAACTGTTTAGTACAACATTGCCATGATATATCTTCGCAAATTGTAAGAAAAACAGCTGACTTTAGTTTTCTTTCCAAGCAATAAGCATAGCCACATAGGTCGTATTATATACCCTCACAGGATTGTACATATTTATCTATATACCTATACTTATAAAAGGCAAAAAACTATTTCTAACAGTTCTGACTCATAAACATCCAGCCCAAACCTTTGAACCTATATCACTGAAATTTAGAAATTTCCATCTAGCCTTTTATGATGTACCCATAAAAAGAATAAGAAAAAAAGAAAGAAAAATAATTTATTTGGTAACACATCAAAAATAAAACTTGCTTATTAAAAATAGCTTAAGCAATAATTGATGTCTGCCGCGTGGCTGCACCAAAATAGGTCCAGTTCAGCATGAATGCCAGACAACTAGTGCCTGACGTTGGTTTAAAAAAAAATAAGAAAAGATTTTCCAAAATTCACTCCCTAAGGGGATAAAATGGGGGTCTAAAGTTTGTTTGGAGACATTAGAGAAACCTACTGTCACACACATGAAGCCATTGGCATAGTGAGTGAGTGTATAATGTACTTTACTAGCTTTTACCTGCGGCTTTGCCCGCGTACATAAAATATAGCCTATGTTACTTAAGAATAAAGCAGCTTTCTAACGGTGAAAAAATTTTAGCAATCGGATCAGTACTTCCACAGATTACCTCCCACAAACAAAATAACATAAAAACAAAAAAAACTTTACCTTTTTATTATATTATCTAGTATAGATAAAAATCTTAAATAAATACTTTAAAAATATTTTAGTACTTACCCATTTTAAGTTTTTTGTTTTAGATAGGAAAATCACCCAATGATATCCCCCGCTCTTGGGCGGAGCATTAGATAGTGTGATACCATGGATCCAGAGCCCTGGGGATCTGTTTCGCATCACCCATGACCTTGCTGGCTCTACAACTCACTTTCTTGGAGTACCAAACAAACTAAAGTCTAGTTCTGACGAGTCAAAAATAGTGGGCAACACTACCGGCATGCCCGTGATCCCATTAATAATGAATCCAGCATTCGACTGTGGTGGCAGCCTATCCAAATTATTTATTTAAAAGCGACCCTATTTCGTGAAAGTTTCAGTACTGTTTCACTTCGAAATTCTATTAACAAAAATAACAGACGAATTGTTCTAGTGGTTAGCTTTTTAAATCGTATTAGTTTCTTGTATTATAAGGTTTGAAAACTGGTAACTGTAAAAGATGTTAGGTATGACTAGCTTCTGCCAACGACTTTGCCCACTTAACACATTCATTGCCGGGGGCTCAGGGGTTATGTCAAACAATAATTGAAATATCTTAAATGTATGTATATGTAAGTATTTTAAGCATACTTGAGTTGGATTTACTAGTCGGGTACTGTGCAAGTTAATAATAGCTACGTATAACAACACGGGAGGTGGGTTATGGGCACACAAACAAACTATTGTTGTTTCTTGCACTGAAAGTGTTAAAAATAGGTTTCACCACACAAATGAATCCCTATTCACCCCCTTAGGTCTCTTGCGTAAACTATTCAACTTAGAAAAAAATGATATTAGAAACCTCAATATCATTTTTAAAGACCTATCCATAAATACCCCACACGTATGGGTTTGATGAAAAAAAATTTTTTGGATTTTAGTTCTAAGTATGGGGACCCCAAAATTTATTGGTCTTTTTCTATTTTTGTGTGAAAATATTAAAGCGGTTCACAGAATACATCTACTTACTAAGTTTCAAAAGTATAGCTCTTATAGTTTCGGAAAAAAGTGGCTGTGACATACAGACGGACAGACAGACAGACAGACATGACGAATCTATAAGGGTTCCGTTTTTTGCCATTTGGCTACGGAACCCTAAAAAAGAAGAGATAGTGTATAATCAAATGTTATTTAATCTCATTTATGGTTATTTTAATAACTCCATGAATTAAGCAAAATACCAAATACTATATCGTCTCAAAAACATGCATAATCAGCCTTATAAGCCTCTTCTACAGGGTGTAATCCATCACGCAGGCTCAATGCGGGTTAGTAGATGTCACATGCCTTCGATTTTTTGGTTCTAGGATACGCCGGTTTCCTCACGATGTTTTTCTTCACCATTTTAAGAGTAGTAGCGCTGAATTAAATTGCACCAAGTAAGGCGTCTGGTTTGAATTTCACAACATACAATTTTTAAGTTAGGACACTAGTGCTCTTTGAAAATATGTTCGCTAAAAAATAGGACATGTATGACTCGTCATCATCATCATCATCAGCCTTTTTAATGTTCCCACTGCTGGGACTCAGGCCTCCTCTCTAGGAGAGGGAATGGGCCGTAATCCACCACGCGGGCCCAGTGCGGGTTGGTGAATGTCACATGTCTTCGAATTTTTGGTTATAAGACATGCCGGTTTCCTAAGGATGTTTTCCTTCACAGTTTGAGAGCATTGGTGATGAAATAAATTACACAAAGTAATGCGCCTGGCTAGGTTCGAACTCGCGACCTACAACTCGTAAGTCGGGGCCATTACCATTTGGCCACCACTGCTCCTACGAGTTTTCATGTATGACTATCTTGTCTTTTTCTTCGGTTACTGTCTCACTGCTGGGCAAAGATCTCCCTGATAGCTTTCTACTCATACGTGGCGTGTGGTATTTTCTCGTCGATCTATCGAAAACACCTCCTTTATCAAATTAGATCATTATCAAATGTACAGATTTTTTTTCGTCAATAAAAAAAAGTCTGTAGGTAGATTTTATATCCCACAAAAAATAATGTGAAGACGTACTACTATTTAATCTTGCCAAAGAGGTTTAATTTTAAAAAGACAATTATGATTTAAATGTTTCTCATTTAACAGTCATGCAGCCATAAAAGATATTAATTTAAACACAAAAAAAAAAAATTCAATATTAATCTAACCTTACCTGTTTAATAAGCTTAATTGAAATACATTTTTTTTTTGTTAAAAAATGTTGCTGCTTTAATTACTGCTTGGCACCATGTATTTAAGAAAAAATGGCTCCTGAAATACAAATATTACCTAGCTCTGAAATCAGGGCTCCATTAGTTTGTAAAGGCTTGGGTAGGTCGCTGTCCAATAAGCACCAGACCTTGGTCGACGGCGCATTCACCGCGCATTTCAAAGAATTGTCAGCATGATATTCATTCTTGATATTAAGACTTCCTAGAATAAGCTATCTAAAGTCTCCGTATTTGAATATTCGGAATCCGTACTATTGTAGTATCCGTAGTACCGTGCTATTTCTTCACCAGGTACTTTTACAAATTCTATTCCTGAACTTTACACAACTATATAGACATATTTCCCTGTACCTAACCTAGTTGCTGGTTAAGTAACACGGACGGGGGAGCACTGCGGAGGCACAAGTGCCAACTTAAACTACTCTGAAAGTGCTCGGCCTCAATTACATCCAATTATTTTCTTCATGTATGGTTTTCCAACTATTTTTTTTAATATTAAATCGGATTTTGTTGTCTGCCATATGTTGCTATCGTTGATTTTAATAATAATAATGTTCTTTAGTGCAAAAATCGGACTATGTTCTACCTAATAATTACTTAGGTACCTACTATCAGGTGAGTAGATGGCCAAACACAAATCTACGGTTAAACCGACTGTCCGGTAAATGTCCGGACCGAGCCCAAGTCGTCGACGGCGCGCACTGTTCCCGCGCGCCTCAAGGAGTTGTCAGCAACATCAGGGGCCACCTGGGTCGAAGCCTACTGGGGCCAAGGGTCTGGTTCTGAAAGAAAGGTTTGGCCTCGATATGAAAGGCAAGAAGAAACGGGTTGGATTTTTTAGTCAGTAAGAGTCTGACACTATCTCCCGCTCCGCCCAAGGGCGGGGGATGTCATTTGGATGATTTTTACCAACCAAACAAAAAAGCCTATGATAAAACTTGGTAAACAGGTAGATCATGTCCTGGAATAGCACACATAATACTTTTTGTCCCGGGAGTATGTTCCATTAGACTATTATTTTACCATCACGCGAGCGGTACCGCTGGCAAGAGCTAGTCAATAATAAAGATCCCGTTGTATTTTTGTAGTTAGTATTTTTTTCAATGTGTTAATACGAGTATCATGAGCTGTAAATATTCTAAATATTAACACAACTTACCTATTTGCTCAAACACAATGTTAACGAAATATAATATTTGAAAATCGGGAGATGTTTATCAATTCTTTTAGTACTTATAAGACTACAAAACAGAAAATTCAATCACGAACTGGTACAGCGCACTTCAGTTGTATTATTCGAATAAAAATGATTATACATCATATCTTTGATATCGTCGCATTTGAAACGAATACCATAAAAAAAAAATAGGAAAAAACTGAAAGACAAAAAATGAAATGAATGAAAAAGACGAAAAATGTGCAGGATGCATGGTATTCGTTCGTGCGTAGATGTCAAAGACAACCTGTGTGTGGATTGAAAATATACCTGCTGTGTATATTTATGGAATCAATATGAGTAGAAACATATGTTAGAAACCAAGGTTACCAACATAGTGCAATGAATCGCCAAGCTTAAGTAGATACTAGCTACTTTATTGGGCAGGGAACAATAATACTCCACAACTATCACACAAAGCCGTCTAGTCTCAAGCTAAGCAGAGCTTGTGTTATGACTACTAGACAACCGATAAACACTTACATATTTCTAAATACATACATACTTACATAAATTACACCCAGACACAGAACAAATGATCTTGTTCATCACACCTACGGGAATCGAACCCACGAACCCCGGTATAGCAGTCAGGGCCACTGACCACTAGACCAACAGGCCAGTCAAACGCTCACAGAACAGATGGTCGATGGGGCTGAAAGGATCTAGAATGGCGATTGCGTGTCGAAAGACGCAGCGTTGGAAGGTTTACCAAAAAGTGGAATGTAGACTTGGTCAGGGCCGTGGGACTCTGATACATGAGACGTACACTGTCGTTGAGTCGATGATTTAGATACTCAGCATTCCATTTACATTTATCACACATACTTAAGTGCCCATTATGTAGTATAAAAGGAAATTTCGACGCATGTAACCCTTCTAACTACGCCACGGTCAGCATTTTCCTCAGCACAGAAAGGCGCCTGGCTGAACAAAAGCGAGCATTTCTCAACACAAGCTACCCCTTTATAATTCAGAGAGCTCGGCTACCCGGGCGCGGTCAATTTCTCTTCCGTTCATACAATAACTTAGCCAGCCCAGTATTGATGAAGCCACATGATAAGGCATAAATATTTTATGTTGAGTTAATGTTTTGCTTATTATGTAGGTAAGTGTTCTACGTATTTACTCGTAATGGAGATTTAAAAAGATGGAAAAACCGTGGAAAATAATGCTTTCAGAAACCACCAAAAATCCTTCTTTAGTTTTATGACTTATTTTAAGGTGGGTAAAAATAATCCAAACGACATCCCCCACCCTTGGCTGGAGCGGAAGATTGTGTCAGGCTCTTCCTGACTAAAAAAACACCCCGTTTTGAGTTCCCTTTCGGATAACCCTGGCTCCAGTAGGCTACGACCCGGCTGGGCTCCTGGTGTTGCTGACAACTCCTTGAGGTGCGCTTGTCTAAAGACTTCTTCTGCTCTTGATTGGAACGAGGGGACATGTCGGACTTGCTAGTGCTTGCGTGCTTGTCATATCAATCTTGCCAGTTTACAAGTTATTAAGAGCAGCCTGCGACCTGTTTCGACATCAAAATACTTTCGCCTGTATAACCTAGACTACTGATAATGTTCTAAGTTCTTTAATTGACCATATTGTCGAGGATCCGTTAAAGTATATAATAGATAAGTAGGTATCTACTTTCTCAGCGAAATTAGATGCCACAGAAAGTTTATTTGAATACCCACCCACAAATACCCGTTCTAGTTTCACAGTTCCCAATTTAACTCGACAATTTTACTGCCAACTAAGAAGTACCTATTCTGAACTCAATTATCTCATTCTCGGGTATCAAGAGTGGGATCTTCAAACATTCACATGCAAATTCGGCCTCCGTGTGATGTAAACCCATTCAAAGTATGAACTTCAGCTGATGAACTCGAAATCTCGTGATAAGATAGACTCAGAACGCTCGTAGATGTAATATTAACTTAAGTTCCATCATATTGAATTTGGGATCATAATTTGCTTTTGAAAGCGGGTTCATTTGCCTAAATTATCTAAACATTTCAACGTTGTAGGTACCTGTGTGAATATGTACCTACAGTCTAATAATTTAAAATGATTTTTTAATACACTTACTCGAAAACCCGCTCTTATCCCACCGCGCTAGGCACGCAACTGTTTTTCGCACTAGTGCAGAAAAGTGGGCATGCTCTCCCTGCCACAATTTTATTACATTTATCGTATCAGGCTGGGCGCGCGATGAACCCCACGAGTCACCAGTCAACCTCTGTTTATGCTTTTCGTCGTAAGTTTAATTAAAAAAGTCGTTTGATTCACGTGCAAATTTGTCATTGCAGCCTTCGGCTCGATAACACACTCGCTTACGTCTCGTGCAAATTTAGCCTCGGTCGCAATGATAAACTTTCTGCGCTTGTATCAAAATGTTGGTTATAAAACACTAATCGCTCCGGATTTTTACCGTTCCAGTACATCATCATCATTTCAGCTGAGAAACGTCCACTATTGAACTTCAACCATCTGTTCTATATAATATGCCTTGCCCATGTTGTAATTACAAAAACATTTGAACCTGTGGACATCAACATCATCATTATCATTTCAGCTGAAAGTCCGCTACTGGATATAGGACTTCCCCAAGTCAGACCACAACGGCCAGTCCTATGTCTGCAATTCTTCGGACTCTCGCGAACCTCATTAATGTGAGAGGTCTTTCAAAGCTACGCCTTTTGGAGACCTCTAGTACAAAGTGGCCAAAAGACGTCCGACGTTGGAAGAAACTAGGTTTCTCCCAAGCATCGCACAGACCGTGAGCGTCTCGTGTCCATCGGATTTCCGCAACCCTCATCGGGTCATCGGTCCACATTGTGGGAGGCCTTCCAACGCTGCGTCTTCCAGTACCGCACCAGAACCTTTGAACATTTCAAATTATTTATTAAATATCTGTTACGAGATTGTTCGAAAGGTTTTACGGCCCTCGAACGCAAAGCAACCTTTATTGCTAGGGCCGTAGGTATTTGTTCTTAGTGATTTTTGTTAGTAAAAGTTTGACACTCGCTCTCGCTTTACCCAGAGCAGGAGAAGTTTTTCTGTGATTTGTAATCTAAAAAAATACGTTAAACTATTTTTTCTGTATTTAAACATAAAAACAACTAGTTTGACGAAAAGTAAAGTTAAGTAGTTCAGAGAGATGTTCCCAGAAACTCTTTGATTCCTAACTAAAGACAAACAAATCTAATTTTATGAATTCCTCTAGCAACGATGTGATTCCAGTTAAACAGTACGGCTGGTGCACTGGTTGACCGATGGACTACTGTACTCCGCATTGCGGGTTCGACTCTCACAAGAAACAACCGTTTGTATGGCTTATAGATAGTTTTGGGTCTGAATGTTAGTGTGTTATGACCGCACACACGATACAGGAGTAAACGAAATCGAAAAATTTATGTAAACAAAAAAAAAATGGTTGGAATATTCGATGTTATTTTTTAGGGTTCCATAACTCAAAAGGAAACAACGGAACCCTTACAGGATCACTCTGTCTATCTGTTTGTCAAGACCCTTTATATCGGGAACGCGTGGAGGTATCGAGTTGAAATTAAAACTTTAAAACCATATATACTCAGGTTTGTGGTCCCTTGAAAATATGAAAAAATCGAAAAAAAGATACGGCCGTTTATGTTGCGCAAAATGTAGGTATATTTCGAAATTCTCTAGAGAATCAAAATTTATAGGGTACTTCTCGTTTTCCGAGAATTCTGAAATTTGGCATGAAGCAAGAACTCATAGCAAAAAGGAAAAAAATCTAAAAACTGTGTAGTTATTGAAAAAACCAAACTAGTAAGTTAACAAAAAAAAGATACGGCGGAAGTACGAAACATCGATTCTTTTATACCACATACATCGAAGGATTGGAATACCTTAGATACCTGCTGCGGTCTCCCCGTCTTTATATAAGATTCACCATAATATAGAAAACCGTCAAAGTAAGAATGCGTCATAAGAAAACAAACATTTTAGCAGATGCCTCGTTCAAAAGCAAAGCCTTTAAAGCTAGTGGAACGAACTATCACTGGCTTAGCAAATGTTCTATCTAGTAAAATTTGTTATTTCTCTGTGCGAGGATAGCGACAACTTAATGTGGATATAAAGCTAGCTGAAACGGTTTTGATTAATTGCTGGCAAAGTTAATGCGGTTGCTAGAAAATGAAAGCAAGTACCTACAAGGCCAAATTAAACAAGAGTATATTTTGATACAAGTGGGCAAACATTGTGATTATAGCCGAGGTGGAAATATATGCCCGACCCAAGGGCAAGGTCGTTATAGAACTGAGAGACTACAATGACAAATTATGCTCACGTGAGTAAAACAACGTTTTTCAACACACTCGTAAATAAATATAGAAGTTTTTTAGGAATAAATTTTATTATTGTTAGAATTAGTTCGCGGATTCTTACCCAAGGTCCAAGGACAAGGTAAAGGATACCAAGGTCAATTTTCGTTAAGTAACCCAGCCACCGACCAAGATTGAATAGGCTTAGGGGCTAGTCGATGCAACTTTCTTTTCTTTGATATAATTCTTCCACAAAATCCATCCATCTTTTCTTTGGCCTCCCTTTGCTTCTCCATCCATCCACATGTATACTTATAACTCGTTTAGTAACATGCGTTTCATCCTTCCTCTTTATATGATCACACCAAGACAAACGATTCTCCTTCGAACGTTAAAGAGATAATCAATCCAATCTAAAGATTAAATGCAGTATTTACTTTGTTTACCGAGAGTGGTTTTAACTCCCACGCTACCAAATTAGCGTGGTTTACCTTCATATTTTTACAGGCAATTTATAGCTATACATAAAACCAAATCCATCATCAAATGAATTTGACTAGCCTATTGGTCTAGGTTGTGGCACCATCGACTTATATTCTAGTGATAAACAATCCCTTTCATGGAAATTATTTGTCAAAATACTGAAAAGTTAAAGCAAAAATTCGCTGCAGCGCTACATTGGCATTGTGTTGTCTAACAGAACTATTAAAACATACAGCGGTTGGATAGCTTTTAGAAAATACTCTTTTCACGACCAAAGTGTCTTAACCTTTCAATCGTGGAAATTACAGACACAATAGAAAGACAATAGGTGCGCGAATGCGTTTCCTTGAGGTTTAATGAATTAAGCGCAATGAATTTCGTGGCACTTATGCGTTTCCTTCAACATACTGTAATGTTTAGGGTGTACAGTCGACATTACACCTGCGTCGATTGAAGTGAGTGTTCGGAAATGTGTAACGCCTATGTTAGTGCTTATAGTACATATAGTATATCGACGATCCTAGATAAAATTAGAAAAGTACATACCAAACCCACGACACTGAAAATATCAGCTGAAGCTTTATTTATACTTACGTTACGTTTGTTTGTTATTATTAAATACGTCGGCGGTTCACCGCGATGCATTAAATTTTGCATACCGTTTGCCGCTTCAGAAATAGATGCTAATAAAAATGTGACGAAAGAGGTTCCAGGTTTTCTGGAAGAAATTGTGAAATGTGATTTAGAACACATACAATGGACGGTTTTCCATTGTATGTATTTCAAATAATATATAATGTTTTCTTTGTTACTTTTCTTGTTACCTGCAATAAAGTTTATAATAATCTACACTAATATCATAAGGAGGTAAAGAAAAGACAAGAGAAGAGGGAAAGAGGCAGAGATCGCCCTTTACGATAAGACCGCCCATTGTGCACTTATTCTTTGAAATGTTTGTCCTGTATTTTTGTTTATTTGATGTACAATAAAGATTATAATAAATAAAAAATAAAGTTTGTTTTTTGGTTTGTAGGAGGTAATCTCTGAAAGTATTGGTCCGATTGCTGAAGAAAGTCCATAGAGAGCGTAGATTACTCTTTTTTTTGAGATGGTTAATCATCAAAGAGTCCTGTTCTGGATAGAGCAAGACGAAGTTAACACTTCCTACTTCACTGATTAAATCCAATTTGTATTTGAAATCCCTTCCTTCGAAATGAACTATAATAGCGCCTGTAATTACTTTATCTAACAAGTTTTCAATGATAATATTTTTTTAAAGCAAGTTTTTATAGCGCGGTCTGTACCTATATATGTATTAATACTCGTCAAAACGAATCTTACGAGCCCAAAATTGATGGGGATGTGTCGTTAAACTACCGAGTTTCTATGGCCATTTTCCATTCCTATCATCAGATCAGCTTTATGTCATAATAATTTTGCATTGTCATCTGATTTACACATGCATGCAAAATTTCAGGTCAATCGGTAACGGGAAGTATTTGATTACAGACAAACACCGGAACAGGTGAAACTAAATAAAAGCTTTTAAAGAAAAGAAAAAAATATTTGCTTTTTCCTTCCACAATGTTATTTCAGCCAGTTTTGGGTAGGCAGTTTTCCTGAAACTTGATTCTTTACGTCAAACCAAATATTCGCCTTTGATGTCAATAATGTCAAAATTATTTAAACAAAGCGGTGAGTTATCGTATCTTATTTCAAACGATTTTAGTAGAAGAGAATACATTTTTGGGGTAATTAGGTAAATACTGAACCTATAGTTAAATTGTATTCATAAAAAAAAAACTTTTATGGTAAGAATACATTAATAGTGTTAACACAAGCTTGAATTTGGTAGGTATAATGAGTTTTGTCCGTTTCGTACCAATGTCCAGCGTAACTCAGCGTAAGTTTGGTACATCGTACCAAATTTGAGTGTGTGTACCTATTCATTGCATTGAGTCACCCTCGACCTTGATATGGACGGACCACAACCTTGTAAGAAAGTTAATCGAAATATGAAGGTCCATTTATATCAATTTGTTTGTATGACATAAAAGTATCGTCCAATTTGGCTGTACTTATCCTAATAAAATTACCTAAAGTATTTAATTTACCTAGTCCTTTAAATACGAATGGTTTTACTTATTCTCTGTTCTTCTTTTAAATATAGAAGCTACAAAAAACTATAGTTAAAAAAAGTCTCCATTCGTCTTTAAAATGATATAATGGTGCTACAGTCTTATTTAAATACTGTGTTCAAAATGTTTTAGCTTTATGGAATAATATGTAGGTTGTTGGCATTATTCCGTCAATCGAATAAACATAAACACACACACACATATTATGATTAAAATATGTGTGTGTTTAAGTTTATTCGATTGTGATTAACTAAGTTACCGTTAGCGAAACAAGTATTCGATATCAGTTATCTATAAAAATTGAACCACATCGTTATATGTATTGCTTAGCTTATTTTAATTAAGACATCATTTTTTAAATAAATGTAGGATCTGGAATAAACTGGATTGATTGATAAAATAAACCGGATCTCGCATAAACTGGATACAAACCTATTATATTCCAAACTCAATTTAATCTCGTCTTCAAAGAAACGTAATAAATCTACGATGCAATGGAAGTTGTTCTGAAAACTATTTCCTCTTAGTTGAAAAGTAATAGCCCTCTTAAATTAATAGTTTCCATGTGCTTACATTTATCTACATCTACATGGACGCCTTTGAATGACATAATAATATATTTATATTTTATATTATTTGTGAAGTGTCCAATTTAGTCTCAACTAAATAAGATTTAAAAAGAAGGTTATATGATAGAGTGACCAAGAAACCATATCAGACTAAGAATGGATTTTATTTGTTCATAAAAAAAACGAATAACAATTGGAAATTATAATATTATTTTGTTTATTAACTCATAAAAACTATATTTTTATGTACTTCAATAAAAAAAAATTGTATATACCTATCCCATTGGAATCAGAAACAGGGTCCAAGCTACTGGCGGTGGTCAAGTCTCTAGAAAAGGAACCTAACAATACGAGCGGTGTCCAGAAGTTGAATTTGTATTGTAAATTCAATTTTTTATTATTTTATTTCGCATTAATATTTTATAGGTAGCATCGCGTTGGCGTATTACTGTTGTAAAAGTATTATTATCAAAACTTTAAACAAGTAAATTAAAAAATCCGTGTCGAAATAATTCACCATTTTCATTTCACTTTAACTTCAAACCGCATTGCTAGATTACCAAAAACAATTTTCAAGTAACTTAAAAGTACTTACTCTTATAATAAATTACGTGAAAATTGTTTGCAAGCCCTCTAAGATTTATAGTTTCCAAAGGCCCAGTCACGTTCCCGCAGTGTTTCAAGCTCGCAGATTTGTTAGAAAAACATTTCACAAAGAATGCTACATCCACTCTTTGTATTTGCGATCTACCAACGTTTGTTTAGGATCAGCCAATCTTGACTCCTGGCCTCGAAGCGACGGGTCAATGAAAAAAATGTTCCAGCTAATGTAAGCCAGACGCTCTCTAAGATATTTTTTATCGTTTCCAGAGATACAAAATCGGATCCGGATGGTTTAATCTAATGGTGAAGGCAATCTCTGTAATATTTAATTTTGTATGAGTTATGACTTACAGGTAAATTGAATTTTTCGTTGATATAAAATAAGTATTTCAGTTAACTACAATTTTCTATAAGACGCTATTAAAATAAATAGCTGTGTCTATCACACTAATAAGTATAACAAGGGTGACAGTTTATAAGTATAAATAATATGTACTAAAATGTTTATTCTTCACTATCGATTAGCTGAATGGATTTCGATAATACTTGGGACTCGGACAGACCATGTTGTGAAATACAATACATACATGCACTTAGATACTTTTATCTGGGAGTACTTTACCTGTGTGAAAGTCAAATATTATCAATAGGGAATATATTTTTGGGATAAAAAAAAAATCCTATGAACTATTCCAGAATTCTTAGTTGTATTGTTCGGTACATAATGTAAATTGTCTGTATTTATAAATTTTAATTCTATTTTTTTTATTGTGAATATTAATCTCAAATTTAAATTGATATTATTTCTTTATTATTGTTCTGTACTTAAATTTTAAATTAAAAAATACTAATAATTTAGTTACGCATTTGTGAATGTTTTGCACGCCTGTAATTGGTTTGTTTGCACTGTACAATCTTCTGTTCAACGGGAAAATATTGTAAACAAATTGTTGGTGTGCCTTAATAATAAAATAAAAAATAAAAATAAAATAAAAATGTAGTCTACCCATGTGTCAAATTCTATCCGAAGCCAACCAAACATTTAAACGTGTAGGAGTAACACACACACACGCACATACCTCCACTAGCTTTTGGCTTATTTTATAAGTATGGTAATTTTTGAGTTTCTGTTATACTTATTGTTATTTTGCTGATGGTATTAAAACAAATTATAATATACCTTAGCATATGTTTTCTATAGAGTTCATCCTTTGTAAACATGCCTTTTAATTTTAATTAAACCACGTACCTAAGCTTCTGAGAACTTCAACCCCAATCATTCCGAATTTGTGTAAAAGTGAAAACATTTCCAAACATTGTTTTCATCCAAACGAAACGCTTTGAAACAAAAATGTGAAACAATGTAATGGTAGATTCAGGTATTTGTAATTTTGAAATTAGCCTCCAGCACTTTTGTTTCCGTATTTCCTAAACTGAGAAATGTAAAGCTTTGTTTACCTTTTTTTAACTTGTGGGAGTTACAACACACAAATAATTTGACATTAGCTGTAGTATAATTATGTGAAACCTAAACACGCGTCTAGTATTTATACGTAAAGAATTTATGTAGGCACTTAACTGTCTTATGAAAAATCACAAAATTATAAGTTTGTTATGTTACCCGATTGTCCTTACAAATTCATGGTTACCGTACCAGGGCGACTAAGGGGTGCCTAATGCCTGCTATGACCTGCCGTGATCTGAGTCGTACTTGGTGTCGCTGGTGGCCTACTTGTGTGTACACCTTTTTTAATATTTTTGGGAAAATATAACATGGATTCGATCTTTTCGATCGATTTAGTTTTGATTCTAAACAAACTATCTATATTTAGGTTTCGCATATATAGGTACTAAAAATAATGGTGTATAATAACGCGTTCAAGGAGCTAGTGGGACTCCCACGCTGCAGTAACGCGTCTGCGATGTTTACGCACGTGCATTCAGACTGCTTTCACACTACTTTGGCACCGCATCGGCTCGCTAAAGTTCCGTATCCGTGGGAGCGTTAACACCACACTGAATGTAATTAGCCTCAAACTGGACCGCCCCCTTCTGAGGCACTGGGTTCAAACTCTAGAGCGCGTGCCCGAGTCCCCAAAGGGCGGCGATTACTTAAATTAATGTTTTTTTTTTATATATATATTTTTAAGTTAATAGGTACCTAACAGTTTTTTAAATCATTCAGAGCCACTAACAATCTAGTATGACTGAAATAAAATAGATTATTATGTTATTTTATTTAAATAACTTAATGCTAATGTTCGACATAGGACCTACAAAATTATCGTTATATAAAATTGTATAATTTTTTATTATAATATAACATTGGTTATATATATATTTTTTAGAAGTTTGTTGACACAAAAATTATATAAGTAGGTAACAAACTTTTTGGAGCTTTCCTTAGCTAGGTGTCCTACCTAACCTGGATGGGTGGTTGGGTGGAACCTGTGTTACAAGAGCCATTCTTTTGTTTCTGTCATTTTTATTTTTCTGTAGTACTGACATGTTTACAAAAAATAAAATTTCATTTAACGACAATGTCATTAACAAAGAAAATCCCGATAAGACAATGTGATTAAGACTTATTTATTTATGGACCCGATATTGATTGCCGACCGTGGGATTTTGGACATCACCTTTTATTTATGACTATTGCTAGAATAAGGTTTTAACTTAGAGTAATGGAATATTTTATTTTAGAAATATAGTGCTCAAAGATATTTTTGCTACCGATAAAGAATGATATTATTATCAGGACCAAGGTTTCTGCAAAATATATTTTACCATCACTGATAAGAATTCAATTCTTATCAGTGATGGTAAAATGGCAATAAGTCAGAAATCAGCAACTCACGGAATTATTAATATTCTAAGAGGAAAACTGAAAAGGGCCCTCGGTATTCGTCAACAAGTATCAGAAAAGGGAAATTTCCCTAATAGTAAATATAGGTACTTATTTGATCGGAAAGCGTTTGATCGGTGATTTCAATTAGGAAATAGGAGTAGAGAGAAGATTAATTTATGACTTTCAAACATTATACCAATCTATAACAGTAATTAATGACTCTTGCTTTAGGGCAATAAATTTAGTTTTAATTTGTTATTAAAATTAATATCCTATCGTTTTGTAAAAAGCAAAGTTCGTATAGGTAATTTGTAAAATACATATTTAATATACCGCATTATTTACCCTGCTTAACCAATTTCAACAATTCCCAGGTATTGTGTAGAATGTCATGCGGAGAAAGTGTAAATTGAAGGATAAAGTAAAGCCAAGGGGGCTTTAACGTTAAACTGTTTGATAAAATGTAGGAAGTGTATACTGTGTGTTTTTTTTCGAAAAGTAGTTTGATAATTGTTTTTAGCCTAATTGATTAATGACTTTAATATATAATCAGTAATCAATTACCTACACTGTTTTTTTTTAATTATCAGCTCATTTATGCTCTTCTATCCGTTTTTAGTTTTTATGTGCTTTGTCCACATAAATAAAATAACAGAAATAAAAAAAAAACTAGTTATTATTTTCTTACAAAAACAAAATTAATATCTTTCTATAAAATTTTCGGTCATCATCCTTTGTTAGGACGAAGCAGCTAATTTATCGTTTCGTTCAAAAGAATACGAGTGTTTGGAGAGCGCCGGTATTGAAAGACGGCGAAAACTGTCTAAATGAATTACGTGGACTCATGAAATGGATCGAAAACGTTTTGAGAGACGAAGGGACGTTGTGTTAATAAATTTGAGATGTATTTATATAGCAAATGGTCAATAACTTAAATATAAGTTTTCTGAGGAAATTAGAAAAAAAAACAATTCAAGAATGCATGCACACACAAGAAACAAAATTCAGTCACTATACATCTTCAAAACCAATAGTCCTAAAATGCAAAGGGCTACTGAAAAGCACGTGTGGTTTTAGTCAGTAAAAGTCTGTCATTCCCGTTCCACCCTACAGCGGAAGAAGTAATTGGTAGATTTCCCACTTTAAAAAAAGGTGTTATTACACTAATATTATCAAGGTGACAGTTTGTGAGTGTGTGTGGAGTTACTTATGAACATGTACGTTCGTAAGTAACTTTTGCAGATTTGCATGAACCGTTTATCTGTTCGAGTATGATGAAGTCTTAATGATGGAGAATTTAGACAATATCCTGAAATAGCACATAGAATTTTTTTGTTCCTGAGTGAAGTCTATTGAGACAAGTCTCTATTTTCAAATGGACGAAGTCACTAGTAATTTTTACTTGTGCCACCACATCACAAAACCACGTCCCACACCACCAAAATACATCACCTTATCAAAATACAAAATGGTACAAAATTCCCCAGCATCCAGCATGCATCGGATATGAACATAGTTACTGATAAACGTGAAGCCGTCGAGTTATCCACGATAACAATATATAACGCGTTTTGGCGCCGCACGACTTGCGGTATATAAATACTGGCTAGTATTAGATGCAATTGTGAACCGAGTTATAGCTGTGAATACGTACGGTTTACGTATTATCGGTAGGTACAAATTGTTTTCAAATCTGTTCCAGACCTTTTCAATCTATAATTGTGTGTGTCTATGTTGTGTGATAGTTGTGGAATATTATACACCGTTATATTTTAATCGTTTTAATCCCGTGGAGGGTTTTTTTTTTTTTTTTTTTTTCGATGGGAAAAATCATCTTATGACAACCCCCGCTCTTGGGCGGAGCGGGAGATAGTGTCAGACTCTTACTGACTAAAAAACCCATCCCGTTCCTTCAAGCCTTCATACCGGGGCTCGAGCGCCCTTTCGGATAACCCTGGCCCCAGTAGGCTTCGACCCGGCTGGGCCCCTGCTGTTGCTGACAACTCCTTGAGGCGCGCGGGAACAGCGCGCGCCGTCGACGACTTGGGCTTGGTCCGGACTGTTACCGGACGGCCGGACAGCGAGCTACCCATTGCTCACTGTCCGCAAGCCCGCGCCTACGGTGGCTGGAAATCGGGATCGGAATCCCGGCGGCGGCGGCGGCGAGAGCGCCGTTGCCTGATGCGGTCGGCCTCCTCCTTAGCGAGCATTACTGCTTCGCAGAAGTCGGCGACCGCCTGCCACTCCTCCTCGCTCCGGACCATGGCCTCGACCAAGGCCCGGCGCGAGAGGTCTCCGCCGCCGATCACCCCCACGAGGGCACGGCGATGCTCCGTCCAAGCAGGGCACACCGCGATTGTGTGCTCCACCGTGTCCTCCGGGCGTTCCGCACAGTGGCGACACCCGGGCGTCACTTCCGCTTTAATTCGGAACAGGAACCTCCCGAACTTGCCATTTCCGGTGAGGACCTGTGTCATGCGGAAGGTAAGGACGCCGTGAGGTCTTTCCAGCCACGCCTCAAAGAGGGGACTTATCGCCATAATTGTGGCGTGCCCAGCACTGGGTTGCGATAGTCGCTGACGCCATTCCACCATGAGATCCCGCCGGAGCTCTGTCCGCCATGCCGCGACCTGTCGCGGCAGAGGACTTTCACCCCGGCGTTGCATCTCCACGCGCATGTCGTGCATGTGTGCAAGGACTGTTGCCTCCAGATCCCACGGTGGTAGGCCAGCCAGAAGGCTCGCCGCTTCGCGGGAAATCGTGCGGTATCCCCGCACCATCCGAATTGCCATGACCCTCTGGCAGGCGTTCAGAATGGCCGCCGGTCGCTTTTGCAGCGATGGCGCCCACACCGGCGCCCCGTAGAGGGCCATGGACCGAACGATCCCCGCGTAGAGCCTCCGGCAGGAGGCGTCTGGACCCCCAAGGTTGGGCAGGAGCCGCTTGAGAGCGGCCCCAGTCCGGTTGAGTTTGGGAGCCAGACGTCGGAAATGCTCCACGAAATTCCACCGGCTGTCGAGGACGAGTCCCAGGTACTTCATCGTCGACCCGACACCGATGTGAACTCCTCCTACCGTTAGTTGGGAACTCATTGGCGGCGCGTTCCGAGAGCGGCGACCGTGAAAGCACATCGCCTCGGACTTGTGAAGCGCCACCTCGAGTCCCAACTCCTGGATCCTATCAACGACCATCGCAACCCCGCGTGTCGCTAGAGCGACCGCCGCCTGGTACGACTCTCCCTGCGCTAGAACCAGCGTGTCGTCTGCGTAGCAGACCACGCTGACCCCGTCAGGGAGGTCGCCCCGCAGCACGTAATCGTACCCGATGTTCCACAAGGGTGGCCCTAGTACCGACCCCTGCGGAACACCGCACGACATCTCCCGACGTTTCCAGTCTCCCTGGTGACCGGGGTAGACAATATACCTGTCCGACAGGTAGGCCTCGACTACTCGACAGAGGTATTCGGGCACCCGGTGGTACCGGAGTGCCCTCCGGATCGTACTCCAGGGCAGGGAATTGAAAGCGTTGGCAATGTCCAAGGACACTGCCACGACACACCTACCCTGGGACACCGCATCCCCCGTCGTGAGGGCTCGCACGCGCATGATGGCGTCCACCGTCGAGCGCATCCTGCGAAAGCCGAACTGTCCGTCCGAAAGGTCCGGCCCCACCCGTGAAAGGCGCGCGACGAGGCGGCTCGCGATCACTCTTTCAAAGAGCTTGCCCACCTCGTCGAGCAGCACAATGGGCCGGTACGCGGACGGAGAGTCCGCAGGGCGCCCTGGCTTTGCGATGAGGACCAGTTTCCCTGTCTTCCAGCGAAGTGGGAACTGGCCCCTCTCCAAACATGCGCTGAAGAGCCCTCTTAGTCGAGGCCCGAGAGCCTCCATGGCCAGGACCCAGGCTTTCCCAGGCAAGCCATCGGGTCCTGGGGCGGCGTTCTTGGCACTCAGCCTTTGCACCGCCACTCTCATCTCTACCTCGGTCACCTCTGGAGCATTGTCGTCGTCGTCGCTATTGCGGTCCGCGTCAGACACCGCTGGCGGAGGCGGAGCCATGGGCGGGGGGGAGTGTTCCCCTCGCGCAGGGAACAGAGCGCTTACCACACCCTCAACGAGTTGGGGCCGGAGACTCTGAGTCAACGGGGGAGCCCAGGGGCGCAGTTTCTCTCGTACCAATTTGTACGGGCGCCCCCACGGGTCCGCGTTCAGAGACCCCAGCCACACGTTGCGGGCCTCGAGTTTGGCCCGCTTAATCTCCGCTCGGAGGGTGTGTTTTGCCTCTCTGTAACCCTCGTACAGCTCCGCCTCTCTGGCCTCCGCATCCGGCGAGCGGATGCGGCGCCTGCAGTATCTGGCGTACCGGCGTCGCGCGTGATTGCACGTGTTGCGCAGTGCAGCGATCTCCGGCGACCACCAGTACACCTGGCGCTTAGCACGTCCTGGACGGACTCGGGGCATTGCCGCATCGCAAATTTGCGACATGGCCTCCCGGAACCACTCCGCCTCGACGTCGATGTCGACAGGCCTGTCCGGTGCTTGCACCCAGGCCTGTACCGTCGCGGCTTCCAGGAGGAGCTCCCGGTCCATCTGCTTAAGCGCCCACCGCGGACCGCAAGGGCTCTGTCGGACCGGCGTGGCCGAGGTTTCGGCGGAGACGTCCAACCGGATGTACCGGTGGTCGGAGTACGTCTCCACCTCCTCCATAACGCGCCAGTCGACGACACGTGGCGACAGAGCGGGGCTGGCGAACGAAAGGTCCACCACTGATTCACCCCGACTCCGCACCAACGTGGGGACAGAACCCCGGTTCAGGACGACCAGGCCCAGCTCCAAGGCCCAGTCCTCCACCATCCGACCCCGTGTGTTCGTGCGCCGGGAACCCCAAGCCATGTTCCAGGCGTTGAAGTCCCCGCAAACGACCACGGGGAGGGTACCAAACCCAGCGACGACGGCACTTAGCTCCATAAGGGAGACATGGAGTTCGTCGGGAGTTCAGGTCGGGGACAGGTAGACGCCTACCACTGCAATGTCCCCGACCCGTGCTGCCACGCAACCCCGTCCCCTCGCAACAGCCTCGAGGGGCGGGGTACCGGCGGCGGCCGACGAAATTAGCGTCACCGAGCCGTCTAGGTCCTGAACCCAGCGGGGATGGACGTAGTACGGCTCGGAGACGACGGCGACATTGATCGACCACTGCGCCATGCTCTGGAGCAACAGATCCTGAGCGGGGGCGCAGTGGTTGATGTTCGCCTGGAGGAGACGTAATGGTGTCGTTATTGACATTCCATTACAGTCTCCTCCTGAGCCCCCTGTGAGGGCACTGTCACGGCGGGAGCGGCGGCGACAGCGGCGGCAGCCAAGGTGGTGGCTGCGGCGGTGAGGACGTCAGGGTGGATGGGCCTGATCTTGCCCTTGGCCTTGGCGGGGGGATCGCAGGACCTGCCCCCAGCCCGGTGGTCGGCCGGCTTGCCTGCAGCCGCACATGCGTAGCAGTGCGGCTTTGCACGGCATTCAACTGCCTTGTGCCCGGGCTGTCCGCACTGGTGGCAGCGGTCACTGCGGTCCTCTGCGGCGCAATAGGCCCCCACGTGGTGCCCCACGTGGCAGCGGTAGCACCGCAGAGGTTTGGGTTCCAGCATCTTGACTTGGGCTGAAACCCAACCCACCAATAGCCTTCGGCCCTCGGTCGTGATGGCCTTGGCCGCCGACACGGGGCAGCTCACTGTAACGGCTCGCATGCCCGTGCTGTCAGCGCGGATGGTGCCCGCCCGGACCTGATCGGTCGTGCACCCTCCCGCTCTGACGATGGCGGCCACCACTTCCTCCACCCTAACGGAGTCGTCCAGACCCATAATGCGCATGTCGATGCACTTGGTGGGTCTGGACACTCGGGCTTCCTCGACATCTAAGGACGCCCTAATCCTTTCGGCCAGGGCGTCAGCGAGCTCTCCGCTGTCTGCCCCAGGGACCTCCAACATTCGGGCCCCGGTCGCGGTACGCCTCATTCGGAAGCCCCCGGAGGCTCCGAACTCGTCGAGGTGGCCCACCACCGCCTGTTTCGCCTTCGCCATGACTACATCGTAGTTCACGCCCTTCTTTTCCGCAGCTGGCTGTAGTGTGATCACTACAGCTGCGGAAGTCGGGGCGCGAAGACGAGCAGCCATGGCCCGCTTCTTGCGCTCCTGTCGCCGTCTGCGCTTTTTGGCCGCCCTTGCCGCCTTGCTCGCCTTCTTCTTGGCGCCGACGACCGTCCACTCGGCGCCAGCCGAGGGGTCTTCGGGCGGAGAAGGCGGCAGGCGCGACCTAGTCGCCGCCGCGGCGGGAGGACCCGCCGGTTTGGTGGCAGCCGCCACCCTGCTCTTTGAGGGAGGGGCAGGCTTCCCCAGCCGCTGCTGTTGCTTGGCCGCCGGGACTGGCCCCGCAGGCCCCGACGCCACAGCCACGCGACCTGCTTGCCCCGAGGGGCCAGCCCTGGGTTTTGCAGCCGTCGTGGCCGCGGCGACGGTGGCATACGACGCCGTCCTCTTCTGGCCGGAAGCCGCGAGAGGGGGTCGCAGGACGATGCCCTCCAGGACGGAAAGCTGGCGCTGGATGTGCCCCTGAAACTGCTGCTGCTGCTGCTGTTGCTGCTCCCTAAAGGCAGCCAGCTCCTGCCGCAGCAGAGACACCACCTCCTCACTATCCCCCTGGGGCGAGGGCCGGGATCGGCCCTGCTCCTCCCTGCTCCTCCCTTCGGGACGAGAGGCCTGGAGAGTGGCCACGGCTGCCTCGAGTCGGCCAAACCTCCCGCTAAGGGTGCGCTCGTAGGGCTCGAAGACGAGCCCCAGCGCCTCCTCAATCGCAGTGTTGGCCAGCTCGATGGAGCGTTTTTTGGCCACCCTCTCCCTCTTATTAGCCACACTCGTGATGGCGGCTGCCACGACCGCTCTGAACTTGGCCATCGCCTCCTCCATTCCTTCTGGCAAGTCCTCAGGAATCTTCGGTACCAAGGCGCTGGCCTGGCGTCCCTCACTGGCGGTCTCAGTGGGGAGCCCTCTCCCTCTGCCCGACTTTCGGGCCGCACCCCGCCCCGACGACGAGATTTTCCGGGCAGGTCCCGTCTCGTCGTCGGACGCGGAGCGCATGGCGCGCATGAACGCCCTCCTTCCGTTGGATGTGGATTCTTCCACCTCCATCGAAAGGAGGGGCCCCCGCACCTCCTCCTCCACCTCCTTCCCGTCTGAGTTGAGTGAAGACGCGGCATCTGAGTCCGAAGCCGCGTCTTCACTCACCCCTCTGAGGCCGAACCTACGCCCGGCCTCCACCGGCGTCGCGGACGTGCTGGGAACTGGTCCCAGGGACTCCGCGCTGCCGAATCGTGAGCCACCCTGGCTCTGTGCGTCCACGGAGGACGGAACAGGGTCCGAAGACCCGAGGCGATGATTGCCCCCCCCAGAATACGAGGGGCGGCCCGAGCTCTGCTCGGGGAGGGATTCTCCTGCACGCAGGTACCCTCCTGGGGTAGTTAATTTTTCATCATTCGCGCTCATGGTGGTGCTGGACACAGCTTTGCCTTTTTGTTTTAAATGGGGTGGGGTCCCCATTGCACGTTCGCCATCCAGGTCATGTCTGCTGAGCAGACACGTACCGGAGGCGAACCCTATCTCCCCGACATCGCTATCCAGAAGGCGCCAACAGCTGTTGTGCCAGCGCTTCTGGACAGCGCACCCTCCGGGCGGTCCGACTGGACTCCGCCGTATGTTCCACTTGGTCTGGTCTCTCGCTTGAGGCCTTCCGGCATGAGTAGCTCTACCGGCATAGCCCTCAAGGTCACTGAGACACGCAAGCCCCACCACGACGACAACGTGGGAACACAGTTGGTGGGGTCCCGTGGAGGGTCGATCCGGTTAAAAAATAAAATACCTTTTTTTCAAAACTCGTATTAATTTACGCATGTACGAAATTAATTTCTTTAAAAAAACGTCAGCTGAGCGAGTCCAATGACCTGTAGGTAGTTTGTACGCAACGCCGACATCTACTTAATTTTATCTTTACAATTCGATAGTGTTTCATGTACCGGATCGACCCTCCACGGGATTAAAACGATTAAAATTTAGCGGTGCATATTATTATTATTATATTACAATATTAAACCTTATGGGTGAGGACCCATAGTCAAAGGAAGAGAGTCCTATGATTACTAGACACGCGATTTCGATTGTAAATTGGTAAGTTTTTTAACTTAAAGATTGACTGGTAGAGAGTGCTTTGTTGCATTAAATCCGCCTATATACCACCTTTGTACATGAAATTTGAATAAATAAATATGTACATCAAAGCTACGTATTATGTATAGAACAAAACGAGTAAGTTTTTTAAAACACATGTATTTATATATTTTAAAATAGGTACATACACAAATATGTATTATTTAACATAGATGAAACAAAAAAATAAATAAAAGCACTTAACTAATTAAAACTATATTTACACTCAAAACAAAACTCCTACCTAAAACATGGTGTCAAAAAATTCTGTCGACTGAAAGTATGCCTAAAAGACTGGCGGTATTGCTACGTTGTATGGTAACGCTTAATATCTGACGGAGGTAAAAACTAGCCCTTGGGTCAGGCGAAGTGTCAACTGGACGTTTGGATAATTCTTTAAGAAGCGCATGAGCATTCGGACCCCACGTCAAAATAAAAGATATGCTGTCTTTTTTGAACACTAAAAATTGTGTCCAAGGGATATTGGATCATGCGAGAGACTCAAATGCTTTTTACAGATTAGGAACTAGTCTAGATTTTGTAGAGTGGACGCATCTGAAAACCTGTATTTTGGCAATCTACCAGCCACCAGTGAGAATAAATATTTAATCGTTCTCATGTGTGGGTTTCCGTTGCATAATGGTTTCGTGAAACGGTTAATGTGAAAATTATTTCTTTGAAATATGGAATCTGAAATTGGATTGATTAGGCTTTTTAGATCGTTTTATATGTGAAGACACTAGCTCCAAAAAAATCCAAACAATAAACTTCGCTTATTTGAAAGTCGATATTCTGGTTTTTGTCACACATGTTAATCACATAGCACAGGAGTCTGGGACTTCAATAAAATTGTAAAAACGCATAATGTAAATAAAAATAAAAATAAATTATACGTGCTAATCCATGTTATGTTTGCTATCTTTATAGACAAAAATAATTTATCCCACATAACTGTAACTTTCATCGGTTACAATAATTGTTGTAGAAGTTCTAGATGGCATGTAGCGTTTTTTTAATTATTATTGATAAACGAGTAGCTTTAGAAATTTTAGCAGCATAATAATAGTAATTATTTTAGATATAGGAAATATAATTTTTAATATAGAATTTTGTGTCTATAAATATTAGTTATAATAAAGACACATCTTTAAATCCTGAATTCGTAGTCAAAGAAAGAAAGAAAAAGAGTTTAATTGGGTCAAACATCAAAGCTGCTAGTAGAGACTTGTTATAATATTATTTACAAATAAAACACAAACTACCAGTATGATCAAAGCTTCAATAGTTGGTACGGAAGTATTTACTTCCAGTACTAAATACATACTAGTTATTTAGTAAATAGTCTCGTTGTTGAAAATAGTTTGAAGTAAGTACCGTATCTTACACCATCAATCAAAAGTGGGCTATTAATAGATTTGAATTTGAACTACATTCTGCCGACTGGCCTAGATAACATGAAAGTGAATCATATCTGGTAATTTTAGAAGGAAACACTTATAGTACTAAAACTAGGTACTCTATTAAATGCATACCTATAAAATATATAGTAACATAAAGTGACGATGGGAAGAGGCCAGTCGGGATGACTATAATGCCTTGGAACTTGGGTAGGCCTTTGGTGTGGGATGCAACATGTATCAAAACCCTTACGCCATCTCATCTTCTGAGTCCAGTGGGCTGTGCTGGGGCGGCTGCTGCAGGTGCAGAAAACCTCAAACGGCGTAAATATAATAACCTCATCGGAAGTTGCCGTTTGGTGTTGAAACCCGAACTCCGAGCGCTCATCGAGTTGTTCGGGTTATCAGCAAACAGTTGGTCGACTCTTCGCGTGACCAAAAGGGCTGAGCTTTTCTTCGGTCAACGAATCAGCATTACCATCCAGCGTGGCCATGCTGCCAGCGTTCTGGGCGCTTTTCCTATTGATATCGATGTGGACGAATTTTTTGATGCCGTATGAATTCCCTTTTTTACCCGTTTGTACATATTACTATTGTAAGTTTGTTGTTATACCTGTTAATTTATAATATTTAATAGTTAAGTTTAAACTACTTTTGGTTAAGGATATTAGATTTTTAAATATTACTGACAATTCAATCAATAAATAAAAAGAATTAACAATACAATAATATATTACAAATATGAAATAAATAAATAGATTTCATAATTGAAAACAATAAATAAAGTAGAATTGATTTTGCGAGTATAATGTATCATCAGAGCTCTTAGTATTGGCGTATTCAAGGACTGGCCCTGAAATGTCCGACTTTTTAGTGAAGTTCATCAGTATTTTGACGTACATCAATTGAATTGTTAACCCAACGTCATGGCGTCATGGTGTATACGCTAGACCATACTGAGTTGAGCACAGTCCATTCGGATAGCCCTGTAGTTATGACTGTTCCTCTGTACCTCTATGGTTCTTAGTTTGATAACCAAAGAGTTTGCATTGAAAAGATCCTTAACCTGTTTTGTTTTTTTTTGAGAGTTGGTTTTTTTGTTCAAGCTGTGAAAAACTCAAATTTCTAAGTTAACAAATAAAAAAGTTACGACCCTTTATGTCGCAAAACCTATATTTTGATACTCTTAAAGATCTAAATTCATAGGGTATTTCCCGTTGACCCAGAATCCTGAAATTTGACATAAAGCAAGGTCCTATAGCACAGGTGTAAATCTGAAGACAGTAAATTTGTAAAAACCAACGTCACAAAAAAATTCTTTTTTGCAATTCGGAAACATCTTCGAGACTCCATTCGGGAATTGTAGTTTGCACGGATCCTTCAGTGCGCGAGGCCGACTAACACTTGCCCAGTTTTTAAAAAAATAATAGGCAAATAGTCTTAAATCATCATCTTCCTGCCCTAGTCCCGCACTATTTGGGATCGGTGCAACATGTTTTTTTCTTCCGTCCTGGCCTATCAATAGTTACACTATCACTACCTTTTTTTTAATTCTCACACAGTCCATCTTTACTTTGGCCTTCATCCACCCACATGTAAACTTATAAGTCCAAACCAAAATATATAAAATCTAAATCCAAAAACTATAACTATTATCATAATTATTGCTTTCATAGGTATGTACATATTAGCTACATAAATCATCCAATGCATCGTTATGATTGTTTGATTATGTAAACGAGTTAAAAAAAAAACAGTCAAATGGTAGTCGAACTCATGTATCGAGGGCCCGTACAAACTACTTTTGTAAATAGTTTATTTCTCGAATCTAGTCTCGACGATTTTTCTGGTTCGCAAAGAACTATGTATTTTTTTTGTGACTGAAATACAAATTCACTTATGACATGAGACTCTGCTTCATGCCAAATTTCAGGAATCTGGGTCAACGGGAAGCACCCTATAGGTTTTAATTTCCTAGTGTGTCTCAAAATATGCAACTGAACGGTTCATAAACGGCCTTTAGATTGCGTTGACTCAAAAGTTTTCTCTCTTTCACTGCTGCTTGAAGTAGCAGATTTGAGTATTTGATAACAATTACAGCTTCATAAATCCACGTGTTCTTGAGAAGAAGGTTTTTGGCAAATGGACAGACCGACAACAAAGTGATCCTATAAAAGGTTTTTGTCGACTTTCGTACGGAACCCAAACCAAAAAACAAGCCGGATGTTGAAAAAAACTTTAGAATAAGCAACTATTCTTGATTGATAATCCCTAAATCGTGCCGCAGCTAAAATTAAACAAAAATCATTCAAAGGCCGGTGATAAATTACTCCACTTAAATTCCACTGGAGTTGCTCGTTCATAAGCTTTTTTTCACTCCTTAATCCCAGTTTCAATTCTAAACGACCTATTAATAATATACAGTGTATCTTAGGTATCTGCCACTATATAAAGATCTACAGAAGTTCTATTGGGCCCTTCCCCACTCGTTTTTCGTCAACGTGATCATGGTTTCGTCTTCTTCATAGTGTATCGATAGCAAAATTAATTGAATTCCTAGCCTGGTCCACTGATGCTGTCATGTCCCTACGTGAGCAGGTCACAGGGCACGTGATGCAGGACGGAAGGTGGGACATCGTCTGCGGAGATACGCCGCACAAACACTGAAGATCGGAACCATTCGAGAATGAAGTGGCCAACACGAACTTTGTTTTATCCAATGCAGTCTTCACTTCTACACTAAAAATATTATAAAGAGTTAAAGTTTGTTTTTATATTTTTTTTTTTTGTTTGTAGGGGGTAATCTCTGAAAGTACTGTTGCGATTACTAATTTTTTTTACTATTTCTATTTTTTCACTGATAGAAAGCTGCTTTTTTCCTGAGTGACAGGCTATATTTTATGTATGTGGGCGAAGCTGCGGGCAAAAGCTGATGTTAGATAAAGAGGCAACGTGAAAAAAGAAAGATAACGCCTGAAGGCTCTGTTGGCATTTACTCGAATATTTCACAATTTTTTTTCCAGAAAATACATGTATTTTTAAAAACATTAGAAATTCTTGGAAAAATTTTTTCATTCAGAATTTCAATTTTTTTTTTTTTTGTCAGCATATTATGAAAGGTCTAAGTTCATGCAAAATAGCAAATTTTCAGATGTCTTCGTTGGAATATTTTTACACCAATTTAGTTTTCTCAATATAAAGATAGACAAAATTTAGGTACAAGTTATCTGTATATAAGTATGGAAATGTATCTGAGTTTGGCCGTTCTTAAAAACTATATCTAGTTACATCGTTTTATTTATGTCTGTAGGGTTTTTTTAGGTGAGATATCATCCAATGATCTCTATTTCTTTTTATTGTTGATAGGTTTGCGCTTGACCACTCTTGGGCGGAGCGAGAGGGTATGTCAAAATTTACTGACTAAAACTTCTTCTAAAAATTCTTTGCCTTCATTTCAGGGACCCGGGGTTCTCTTTCATACAACCATGACCCCAGTAGGCTTCGACCCTGCTAGGAGGTCTTTGTTATCGTGGCCATGGAAAGCAATGGACCACTGCAGAAACACTGGTAGGTTTTAGACAATAAAAGTCTGACCCTTTTGCTTCACCCGTAACGCAGGGGCAGTTTTATAAAAGGAATATTCTGTTTGAAAGAAAGAAAGAAAAGAAAGAAAACATATTTATTTGGCGATTCACCAGGATCACACAACTTAAAAAATACAAAAAAAAAAAAAACAATATTATCATTGTGTTTGCCTCACGACCGCGCCAAAAAGGTTCATTTCAGGAATGTTGCCCGACAGAAAAATACTGTCTGACGCCGGTCTTCCAATGAACCTTTAGTGATAAGTGACGGAGCAAACGGTTTCAAACAGTGTTTGCAGTAGTTGGACCTTTTGATATTATCTGCTTGGTAATAGAACGGTGTCGGCGCGTGAGCATCTGGGCGTGATGACGTCATCGCAACAGTTTACTTTTTTTGTTTGCGCATGATTATGATAACGTTGGGAACATTTCCAATTATGTCATCTGTCATAACATTTGATTAGAATAACTGTGGTAAGATAAATTATTGATGGCTTTCCAAGAACCACTGACTTTTTTTTCATAGTGGGTAATCATCTAATCATTTCTCCTGCTTTAGGGCAGAGCAGGACATCAGTGTATCAGACTTGTATTGACTACAACTACACTACAAGTCCGTTCCATCATCGGACCACAAGACGTACGGCGTTGCGCCACCGGTACATGGTGGACATCCCACCTATACGTACAAAGCGTTTTGGGAGTACATTCATTATGCGTACAGCTAAGGAATGGAATTCCCTGCCGGAGTCTGTGTTTCCTGATAGCTATAACCTAGGGGTCTTTAAGTCAAGAGTGAATAGATTGCTTCTAGGCAAGCGTGCTCCATCGTCGGCCACATCATCGCTTACCATCAGCTAAGATTGTGGTCAAACGCGAGCCTATCCATTAGACGAAACTGAACAACCTTCCACAAAAATTTGTTTTAGGAAACGAAAAAAAAAAATCCGCCTCACCGTATAAAATTATAAACTTGATTGGACAGTTTGTATGGTGAGGCCGAATTTTTTTTTCGTTCACTGAAAAATATTTTTGTGGAAGGTGAACAACCTTTTTTTGGTCTACTGAGCAAGCCCTTAAAGTTTGTGGAAGGCTGTCCCTTACACCTTGTATACTCTTCTTCTTCTTCTTTGCCTCTTCCCACGTTAGGTGGAGTCGGCTCTCCTTATCCTTCTGCGCCAGGACAATCTGTCCTGGGTTGTCGGGTCAGGCAGTTGGGACTTCCTAATTAGATTGGCCATACTAGTCCACCAGGTCAAGGGCGGCCGTCCTCTTCCTTTCTTGCTTTCTGGTATTGCCATGGCTTTCTGGACCACATGCTCGTTGTCTCTTCGCACGACGTGGCCGTACCATCTTAAGTGTGTTTCGCTGAGTTTTTCCTGGACTGGAGTGACTTTGAAGCTACCTCGGACGTATTCATTTCGAATTTTGTCTAGTCTAGTCACTCCGCGCGACCACCTGAGCATTTTCATTTCGGCCACGTGTAACTTCTGAGCATTTGTTTACTGTTATAAAATATTTTAATGTGGTATAAAATTAAAGCAAAAGTTATTATTACATTTCTTCTTTTCATGTCAATGCTCTCAAACTATACTTCTAGCTCTACTGTTGGCCTCGTATAGATCCTGAAAACTGCAGGTCGTTACGCGGGATGGAAAGCATAGCAGGTGGCGCATGACTTGTGGAGAGGCTCCACACTGGCACTGTGTTAGTAATAGGTCGAGGAAACCCCATTTGGCCAGATTGTTTTTACAGCGGCTAACCTGGGTTCGCAGTCGGTTTAAAGATTTCCAAATTACTGTAGTTCGTGTCCAGAGGGTTGGATGTTCCGATAGGGTGATAAAAAGTGGTACATTACATAAAAAGATTTCAAATTTTTAACTCCCAATGAATTAAACAATTTTTTTCACATTTTGTACATTCTTAACTTCGACAGTTAAGAGTTATTGAAACATTTTTTTCGTTTATTATGAATAGGAGCTCGTGTTTGACCACTATCTCACCTGATGGTAAGTGATGCTCTGGTTGATGATGGAACACTCTTGCTTAGAAGTGACCTATTCACTCTTGACTTAAAAACCCCTAGGTTGGGAAAACCTAAACAGATTAAGTAGGTTTAAAAAAAAAATACCCACACTTTTGTAATGAAATGTATCTATTCCACTAGTCACGGTTGGATATTGTATGTATTTGCAAAACTCATAATAACATAACTCATTTACATGTTCCACATACTACCATAAAGGTCATTAACCTATTTGTGTTACAATGCCGTCTATATAATAGTTTCACGCCATTTGTGTGGAGAGAATAAATTACTGGTATTCAGGAATATCTATTACTATTTCTATTAATGGTCTATTATATTATAGGTGCTTATTTTAGTACCTTTGAATATCTTGAAACTTATTTTTTTTTGTAACAAACTTCTAACAGCAGTATTGCCTACGTGAAAATTAAAAGTATGTATTTTATGTCACTCATTAATAAAGTAGAATTCTACTGGTGAAATAATTTTTAAAATCAGTTCAACTTTTTGAATTTAAACATAGACAAAAATACAATTATTTTCTCGTTATAATATTAATATACATTAATATAGGTAGGTGTACATTTGTAGTTACAGTATGGTAGATGAACCAATATAACTGTGGAGTGATATTTTCAATTGACTAAAAACTACAGAACTAAATAAAATTAAAATTTGCATTGATAATACTTATGACTTATTATTAGCCTCTCTTCTGGACACGAGTTGCCACGGCCAACCTAGAAAACTCTAAGCAGACTTCGCACCCAGGTTGGGCGCAGCAAAGACAATTTCCACAGATGGGTGTTCCTGGACGGTTACGACCTCCAGTGTTTGTGCGGCGTCTCTCCACAGATCATGTCCCACCTTCCATCCTGCATAACGTGCCCTGTAACCTGTTCACTTAGGGATCCTATGACAGCAACAGAAGTCGGCATTGTCTATTAAATAAGTTTTGCTATCGACACGCTAAGAAGAAAAATATTTATATGGTCAACATGTAGTATAAAAATTATCACATTATTCGCTATGAGATGTGGCTAATATTGCAATGGCAAATGCCCCACAAATGTGCAGTTTTAACAGTTATAACGGATACGACATCTCGACCAAAAACTGTTTTAAATTTGTTTTTCCTTCTCACTAAAAATTGCAAGTTATGTTAGAAAAAATGTAGGAAAGGAAAAAAAGTATGAACTCGACCAAAAATTTAACGAAAATTTACGATTTCTTGTCTTTGTATACGGAGATATAAGTCTACTTATAAAAAAAAGTAAAAAAAATATTACACATACTAGCTTTTGCCCGCAGCTTCGCCCGTGTACATAAAATGTAGCATAAATCACTCAGAAATAAAGCAACATTCTATCGGTGAAAAACTTTTAGCAATCAGACCAGAAAGTATTAGATGAGTGGTATTGAAACGGAATAAATCGTACCTTTCGGAGATCCTACAAAAAAAAAAAAACATGGAAAACCAACTTTACCTCTTTATTATATTTGTGCAGATAACTTTATGAAAAAGTCTTCTAAAATTCGATTTCTTGCACTGTTATAAATGACGATATTAGTTCATAATGTTAGGGAGAGAGCGCGATCCTATCTCCGTTATTGCGAGCAATACCAATCCCGGGCTATGATTGAATTTTTTTCTGTGAGTAGAACCCAATTACCCTTTCTACCCGATTTAGGATTGGAACCCAGAACCGCCAATGTGTGCCAAGCTGAAGATTTTCATATTTTATGTAAAGTGCAACTCAGGTTGGTACCTTGTGTTTTTATAATAATAAGAAACACGTTTATTTCGACCAACAAATTATCACAGTACACACATAATAAAATAACAACTAAAACATATAAACAATTACAAAGACCTCATACACAAAATTAATTAAACACATACCTACTTAATATTGCAGATTCTGATTGCTCAGTAAGTGAACCATATAGCAATGGTTCAGGTACTGACAATCGAATCTCTACGCGAATGCCTTCAGAGCTGTGGGATTAATCGAAATAGTTTCTGCGGCCCAGCACGCTTAGCCAAGTTGTTATTCTGCAATCGTTAACGCTGTCGAAAAGTGATGACACGTATGGGAATGACGTCATCTCAACGTAAAGTCGCGTGGTCAGAACAAATGAATAGACAATTTCACATCGTTCAAAATTGTTTCTACAATATTTAACGCTACATCCTTTGTTATACAAACGGTACATTGTAGAACGAGCTGCCGACTCAGGCGCGTCAACATGGCTACCAACTTATCGTTTTCTACAATTGCTGTCACCGAGGCGTTACCGATTAGAGAACGGAATTCGATTGTAACTTGGCTAGGGCGGCTGGAACGCAACTGAAGGAGCACGGGTGGGATTTAGTCAGTAAAATGTTGACATTTCTGAAGTTGTAAAAATGAAACTTCTGAGATAACGAAAAAAAAGGTACGGTTGTTTAATAAAAAAAAAAACATGTAATTCGACACTCTCAAGGGAATTTAAATTCACAGGGTACTCTACGTTAACCCAGAATTCTGAAATTTGGCATGAAGTAAGGTCTCATAGTACAAGTATAGGAAAAAAATAGAAAACTGTAAAAGAAGCCGTGTGTAAAGAAAAGCCGTAGTCACTACGTGTGACTACGGCTTTTCTTTAGGCTTTTTTTTATTAAAGTGATTCGTTTGGTACCTATATCGTGACTGCGGCTTTTCTTTTTGTTCTGTTCTTGTTTATTTCAGTATCCTGAAAATTTAGTTTCATACTTTTTCAGTATTGTTTTTTGTCGTAGTCGGGTTTTAATTTTTTTACTTTTTTTTTATTAGAGGTAAGTTTTTACGGAACTGTCAGTGTGCGAGTTCGACAAGCACTTGCCCAGTTTTTGAAAGAACTCTTTGATAAGTAAATATTTCTACCAATTCTTTTCTTGCAGATTTTTATTCGAAGTAGCGAGTAAATCCCAAAATACTCCATCGGACCTAAATCTTACAAACTTCGAATTTCAAACTACCAGCTATTAAAAAAGTAAGATAAGTATTAGGATGCTTTTAATTTAAACATTTCATGTCTGACCGCTGCCACGAGTTTACCGTGTCGCTGCCGGCCGTACGTTAGCAGTACGTTAGCAGTCCGACAACAAGCGCCTAAATTGAAAACGTCTCTGGCTGCCGTGCGTTTGTGTGCCAGTGATTCAACACCGCACTATTCCACACCGAATTGAAATCGTGGTGCTTTTGTTGTTGCCATCCTGTAATGTTGTCGACCGTTTGCGGTACTGGCTCCACACGGTTGCCGCACCGCGCGGTTTGTATGAAAAATACGATCGTCCGTACGCAGTACGACAAACGCACTGCATCGGCACCGTAGCAGGTCGTCAAAAAATGTTTTACTTGTTTGTAGAATTCGTAGAGGCTACCTGTAGCAAGGAGCTGCTACGAATTGAGACATCGAACTACTAGCATTTTTGAAGAGAAAACTTTTTAGGTGCGCTGAGTATATGATATGTTATTTTGTGGATATTGAATGAAAATGAGCCGTCACGCTCGGCTACGTAACACTCATTCGGGTCGGAGCAAGGAGTGGCAGGCGATCGCCTTCTTCGGCGAGCAGTAATGCTAGCAAAAGAGGAGGCCGACTGCATCAGGCAACGATACTCATACCCCAGCCGCCGCCGGGATTTCAATCCCAATTCCCGGCCACCGTAGACGCGGGCTTGCGGACGGCGAGCAATGGGGACATCGCTGTCTGACCGTCCGGGAACTGTCCGGGCCGAGCCCGAAGTCGTCAACGGCGCGCACTGTTACCACGCGCCTCAAGGAGTTAATAGTAACCGTAGGAGCCCAGCAGGGTCGAAGCCTACTGGGACCAAGAGTCTGTTTCCGAAAGGGAGGCTTGGCCCAGGTATGAAAGGCAACGAAGGAACGCGGTGGGTTTTTGGTCAGTACGAGTCTGACACTATCTCTTACTCCACTCAAGGACGGGCGATGTCATCTGGATGATTATACACGCCAAAAAAAAAGTACCTATAACAGTCGTTGAACACAATATAATAAGCGAGACGTAATGATGTAAGTGTCAATATTAGCAGTGATACATAATATAGTTCTACATGATTGATGGAACATATATCACCGACTAGCTCCTGTCAGCGGCTTCGCTTGCGTGAAAATCGTATTTGAAAATTATCCAAGGGAACATTCTCCCGAAATAAAATACTATGAGCTATTCCAGGACATGGAATATGCTCGTACGCTGTATTTGGTCTTAAACCGTTCAGCCGTTTGGGAGTGAAGGAGTAATAAACTTATACAAACCTGTATATTTTCTTTCATAATGTGTCAAAATATCTGTACCTAGAAATGTGCCGTTGCCGGCAATATCCCCACTTAGGGCAATATTGCCCGAACCTCTATCTGTAGGTACTAATATTATAAAGAGGTAGATATAATGTGATAGTTTGTATGTAAGGAGTAAATCTCTGAAACTATTGAACTGACACTGAAAATGTAGATACTAATATGTAGGTGCTCTATCACGCTATTTTTTTATATTATCAGGTTTGAGCAAAGCCGTTTGCAGGAGCTAGTATATTATAGGTACCATGACGATAATTTCTGCTTGATTAAAAAAAAAATCGCTTGAATCCTGCGACGCGGTGCCAAACCAAACCCAGATGAAGTTTTTGTTTTGAGTGCAAACAAAAATTAACTTAACGGGGGTCAGGCGGAAGTGTCTTTGATAGTAGTTACCTACATTGTTTAGCATAGCATAAACAGCCTTTTAATGCTATTACTGTTTTTTTTTTTTTTGATGGGTAAAAATCATCCTAATGACATCCCCTGCCCTTGGGCGGAGCGAGAGATAGTGTCAGACTCTTACTGACTAAAAAACCCGTCTCGTTCCTTTTTGCCTTTCAACCTGGGGCCGCGATACCTTTTAGAGTTAACCCTGGGCCCCTGCTATTGCTGACAACTCCTTGAGGCGCGCGGGAACAGTGCGTGCCGTTGACGACTTGGGCTCGGACCGGACAGTTACCGGACGGTCGATGTTTCTACTGTTGGGACTCAGACCTCTTCTCTAGAAGAAGGAACAGACCGTAATCCACCACGCAGGTACAGTGTGGGTTGAATGAATGTCATTATGACTTAAAAAATGTAATTCCATACATGTCGGTTTCCTCACGTTTATGGGAGCAGTGAATAATGATATATCTATCTATATATGTACATTATCCAAAGTAATGCGATTGGCTAGGTTTGAACCCGCGACCTTACAACTTGTAACTTTGGGCCATTACCACTGGGCCACTTCTACTCTCAATCTAGATTATAAATTAATAATTATTATTTAATTTTCTTTGATGATAATGAAGACAAAATTTTTCTATGAATAAAAAAAAATAATTTTCGTTGTATTAACTACTGTAAAAATAAATAAATACACAGATTATGAAATCACTTTACTGAACATGCAAAAGAATATAGTTCTGTGTTATGAAGTAAATCTTTACGCTAGGAAATGAAGTAGGTAAATGTGTTATCTTATCTCGACTAATCTACTTAACACAATAACTGATTAAAGTTTTACTATAGCACTGTACGAAGTCATATTTGTCTATTTACAGATGCTTACTATTGCATTTCATTCTGTAGAATCTGATGCTAAAAAGTATACTTGTAAAATACCCGTATATATATATTAGATGAAAACAGCATAAAAATTGCCTCAAACATAATTAAATTCTCAGTTTAAATGACCATCATAACTCATAAGACATTACAGAAATATTTTAATGTCGTTCCATCACTACGATAATTTTAATAACAATCTAAAAACGTATTATCATAGCCGTCGCGAATAATCGCTCTTTCAAATTAAACCTGTAAAAAAGGACGACGTAAAAAATGTCTTCCATTATTCCGTAAAAAACCGCTTACCTTAATTCAACAAAGCTCAATTATAAAACCGCCGCTTAGTCCTACAGCGATCACAAAAAAAAAAAAAAACTCACAGAGAAATGAAACTGAAACACAGACACTTAAAACACACGCTAGAGTGAGTAAAGAGTTTCAATTCATACACAGATTTTTGAATTTTAATTCACGAAATGCGGATTTTAGGTTCCGCGGTAGTGCGGGAAATTGCGACGGTGGACGACGGGCGTCACGCGCGACGGTTGATGGGAGACTGCGGCGCGGGCGGAAGGTGCGGCTCCACTAGACTCTCGGCTCCCAAGTCCCCGAATCCCCGAGTCCCCAACTCCCCGGATCCCCAAGACAGTCTGCCCGCCCTCCGGTCTCGGCGCGGATACGATACCTCTTACTCCACTAATTTCCTGCCATCGTACATTCAGATTTTATGACGCCTTGTAAAATTTAAATATGAATTGGAATAGATTGCGCCGATTGTTCTCGTGATTGTATTGTTGATTGAGATACTAAAATAAGATTTGGGGTTGCTCATTGTTATGAAATAATCTTTATTAGAATTATTGCAGAGCTCTTTGGGCTTATTATAAAGGCACAGAAAATAATATCTATTTATTTATATGTTTATTGAATCCTTTAAACACAAATGAGATCAGAGGCGGTCTTAATTCATTTGGCATTGTATTCCAGTCAACCTTTCAGTGATTTGTAGTTTTTTTTTTTTCAATCCTATTAGATGTTCAGCCAAACTAACAAAAGGGCCACTGAGGGAACAAAAGTGGGTGTTAGATGTTAGTCAGTCTAACTGTCTCACTTCCTTCATCCAGAACGGTAAAAGCATTTGATGATTTTTCACCCAAACAAAAAAAAATAGAAACGAAAAAAAAAAAAAATATGGGACCAGTTTCCATTTCGAAAAACGTCTGTTTATTCTACTGCATCGTAGTAATAAAATATAACAAGCTCCTAAAGAAGGCCTAGAAACACCCAGAGCGAGAGTAAAAAACAATAGCTCGGGAATATGTAGCTCGACTAAAGTTAGGCCTAGTTTCAGTAATGGACTGTAGTGGGCTGAGCTCGTATTGCTGAATAAAATATTTCATCCTAAACTTGTAATTTACGACAGTGTCCGATAAGATGGAAAGGTCTTGAAGGTAGGGATGTTTAGAGTTTTATAACTGTAATCGAAACTATTGGATGCCCGAAATAAAAAAAAAATATCTGTAACCATAACCGATGTAAAAGTTTTGGATAGTTCCCGATAGAGGCTACTTTACTGACAAATGCTTGCACTGACTGGAAAGGTCCACTCAAATCTGTGCGGGTCTTTCTTCAAAAGATCATCTAGACACTAATCTGCATGGTTCTCATATGATTATATTCTAAAATTCCAAACAATTGTCAACATTATGTATAATTGTCTTTTTTAAGTTTTTACAATTCTATGTTAATTAATCTAAGTGGGCATGTACCGTTTTAATTAACTATAAATAAATAAATCCATACATCTATACATTTAAATAAAATTGAAGTGTCTGTTTGTAATATAGAAATAACTGCTTTTTACTACATGCATATGAATATATATATACGGTGCATACACCAGCAACTTTTAGTCGATATTGTTATTTATTTATTTTGTTATGGTATGCGTCATGTTTGACGCGAATAAACACTTTTTCTTTCTTCTTCTTTCTTTCAAAATAATATTTTTTTACAATTTTTGTCTGTCTGTTTGTTCGGACTAATCTCTGAAAAGGTTGGACCGATTTTGACGGGATTTTTTTTGGCAGGAAGCTGATGTAATAAGGAGTAATATAGGCTACTTTTATTTTAGAAAAAATAAAATCAAAAACCTGTAGTCCACGCGAACGAAGTCGCGGGTACAGCTAGTAATAAATAAATGATTTGACCATTACAATGTTTTCTGTATGGACTTTAAAATAGACTTTGACCCCTGAGTTTATTTCATTGTTTTTTCTCAGGGTAGTCAAATAGAAAACACCGGCCTCATATGGTATTTGTTTTTTTTTTTTTTCAAACAAATGTAGCCTAGATTAGAAGTACTAGTCAAATTTTGCTATTGTTATTTTTTAATATCTGTACCTAAAACCCTCCTAAACTAGCGGATAATTTGAAATAATTTCATATCTGTAGCATCGGGATGCTTGAAAGTGTGAATGTGAATCGATGAGGACTTTTTAGATTTCATTTGATGGTGTTTTGAACAATCTTACCAATTTTCAGCTGGGTGTGAAAGATTGTAACCTTAACCTGTGATGTCTAACTAAATTGACCGGACTATGATTCAATTATGGATTTACCAATTATGACAAATTTTCATGAACAATTTTTTATATTTTGACTAAAAATATGATCAGCAATGGGTACAGACAGCCCCATTTTTTTGAACTAATTAAAAAATAGTGATATATGTTATATAGATTACCAATTATTATACTAATAAATATTATTATTATATCTAACCTATGCTCTCCCACTGCTGGGCAAAGGTTTTTTTCCACTTGCCAATTCCTAAGGACTAATAAATATTAAATTGAGAAAGGAGAATTAAAAATTATAGCACCAGTTAGTGCTACTTCACCATTTTAATAATACATACTACAAAGATCCTCTTTCATTGGTACCTCTCTAGAGGTTTTGTAAGATAATAGCATATAAATTAGACATAAATACTAATTGAAAAACTGTATTTGCTGTTTTGCTTTACAATTTGAATAAATATTACTATTATTTTTAATTAGAGAGTAAAAATTCTATAATAAATATATATAAATCTAAATAGATGAGAATAGGAGCTATCAGGCCAACAGGCGTAAGCGCGTGTTATTGTTTATACAGGGTTTAAGGGACAGCCCTCCACAAACTTTAAGAGCTTGCTCAGTAGACGAAACTGATCAACCTTAAAAACTAGATTGAACAGTTAATATGGAAAGATAGATTTATTTTTCGTGTTCTGAAAAAAGTCTTGTGGAAAGCTCTTAAAGTTTGTGGAGGGTTGTCCATTACAGCCTGTATATTATTACATAAGAGTATTTTCGAATAAATGCTACAATAGGCCTTGTTATCGGATATCCGAAATTACATCCACATTTTGATGTTTATTTATTACAAGTGTATAGAGAGCGTAATCAGCCTATAATATTACTACTGCTGGTACTGAAGTACTTATCTAGAAGAGGGAATGCCCTTTATTCCACTAGGCGGACTTAGTGCGGGTTGGTGGATGACATAATATGTCTTCGAATGTTTAATTCTAGGACGTACCGGTTTCCTCACGATGTTTTCTTTACTTTTTTGAGTACAGTGGTGATGAAATTAATTACACAAAGTACTTGCCGGTCCTTAGTTCTATGTCTAACAGTAGATGTCTTTTGGGTTATAATGATGATGATGATGAACTTGTAAGTCAGTACCGTTATCACTGGGCTGTCGCTATTCACTACAAAGTGTGCTATAATAATATGATTAGCTCATAATGTTTCTTTTCCTGGGGTACAGACCTCCTTTCTGTGAGAGGGTGTGTGCTGTGACCGTTCTGAACATAAATTATTATTACAAAGACAGTAACACGTTAATCCTTTCCTTCCCAGTCATTATTTGCGTCCCTATGAATTATTGGGCTGTCGGAACACTATCAGTGTACTAGTGTACCCATGTGTACGAAGCGTTTTGGAAATATATTCATTGTGCTTACAGCTAAGGAGTGGTATTCCCTGCCAGAGTCTGTGTTTCCTAACCTCTTGGTTGTAGCTCTCCTGCAACCTAGGCGTCTTTAAGTCAAGGGTGAATAGGTTATTTCTAGGTCTAGGATGATTTCAACTGATATTAAGCGATCATCACTCCCTAGAGATCAAAGGCGAGCCTATCTGCACTAATATTATAAAGAAGTAAAGTTTTTTTTTTAAGGGTTGGAAGTACTGGTCCGATTCCTAAATTTTATGCACCGACAGAAGGCAGCTTTATTTCTGAGTGATATAGGTTATGTTTTATTTACGCGAGCGAAGCTACGGGCAAAAGCTGATCCATAATAAAAAAAAAACCTCTTGGTTATCGCAATTACTTCCTTTTTTTATTTGAGTAATCATTGAAAAATTCAGTCAACGCTGTGTAGAGCTCTCTTCACAGATTAGTTCAAACTTCATCATCATCATCTTCATCATATCAACCGAAATACGTCGAAAGACTCCCCCAAGTGTCGCCACAACGACCGGTCCTGTGCGTCACGCATCCATCGGGTTCTCGTGACCCTGGCCAGGTCATCGCTCAGTTCAAACTTTTATCAAGTATTTTGTTAAATTTGATAATTATATTCGCTTTGGACCTCGGTAAATTCATGCAATCCTTAGGAGCATTCATATTATTATTAGTAATTAGAATTAATACTAGTTTCTTATTAACCAGTTTAATATCAGTAGTATTTATCTAAATTAAATAGTGTCTATTTGGTATATGTAGTGACCACAAAGTTTAAGTAGTGTACATTTAGTTTCAGCAGCTACACTACCTAATAAAGACTTAAGGGGCCGGCGACGGATGAATTTCCATACAAACGGAATACCACGCTCATTTGCACTTGGAGCATATTTCCAACATATTATGATGATTTTCAGTTATAGACAATATTTATCTAGGTTCCTACGTCGAGAAAATTAGAAATATTGCTATTTTTAATACAGGAAAAGCCAAATGGCATGTTTTGCCATTTACGCTTTAAAAAAGTGCGAAATACAATTCGCTTAAATTTATTTTTGTTTTTTTTTTAAAGAAAGACGTAGGAACCTAGATGAATATTGCCTATAACCAAATATCATCATAATATGTTGGAAATATGCTCCAATTGCAAATGAGCGTGGTACTACGTTTGTATGGAAATTCATCCGTCGCTGGCCCCTTAAAGTTTGTTTTTTTGTTTGAAGGATGTAATCTCTGGAAGCCGGACCAGTCCAAATGTAAAAATTCTTTCACCGATAGAAAATACTTTATTCATGAGTAACATAAGCTATATTTTATATATAGGGGAGAGTTAGAATTTTACCGACTAAAGCCCACCTGTGCTCTTCAGTTGCTCTTTACGCTCCAGGGTCGCTATAACTCTTTCGAACATTCCTGCAGCCAGAGCAGGTAAAGGCAGTCACTATATGTGTGTGTAAAGAAAGAAAGGAGTATGAAAAAAAAAAAAGAAAGAAGAAAGAACGAAAGGAGAAAAAAGAAAGAAAGGACAATGAAAACATAAAGAAAGAAAGGAGAAAGAAAGAAAGAAAGACACATATACATATGCGCAGAGACAACGTGTAAAAACTTTCGATTAAAAACAAAATTGGAAAACCAACTTTTTGTGTCTCGCGGCTGCGCAAAATAGGTCCAGTTCAGCAAAAAAGCCAGACGTACCTACCCGACTGTACACAACTGCGTGGTAGTTGACAGACACTGGATTTCAACTGAACCTTTTTCACTAAAGCGCAGGCCACACCGCCAGCTAGCGGGCGGGCGGGCTAGGCGGGCGGGCGAAGCGAACGAAGGAAACTATACAAACTACGTGAAATATTGGCGAACTAAACTATGCGGTTCACACCGAAAACTACGGAAAGACGAGCGACGAGCGGAGCGGGCTAAGCGGGCGAAGTGGGGGTAGTATTTGTAGTTAAGTCATCATCAGAACTTTCGTCGATATATGACATATTCATCGTTCCCAAACTAAACACTACACTGCTCTTCGAAAGACGAGCGTCGACTAGTCTACTCGAAACGGGGAGGACGGGAGCTAAGCTAGCGAAGCGCGGGCGCGCCAACGAGGTGAACGAGTAGCTTCGCTGGAATCGTCGGATATTTCATTAGCTTAGCTCGTTAGGTTCGTCGGTAGCTCGCGGTGTGAACCGAAGTATGTAAAGAGGTGAAACAATGATCGCCCGCCTAGCCCGCCCGCCCGCTAGCTGCCGGTGTGGCCTGCGCTTTAGTCATTTTCTGACATTTCCAAACCAAGTTGTACCAAATTTTTTTTTTCTGTTGGAAAATCATCCAATTACATCCCCCACTTTCGGGCGGAGTGTGAAGGTGTGTAAAATTTTACTAACTAAAAACTCGCTCCTGTTCCTTCGTTGCCTTTCATACCAGGTTGAGTCTTCCTTTCAAAAGTATATCCTTAGTCCAAATAAGCTTTGATCCTGCTGGACCCCAACGGTTTGCTGACATATTGAGGCTCACGTAGAACAGCCTAGCCCTAGCCAAGTTTCAACCGTTTCGCTTGCGTCGAACGCTTCGAGTTGGCCGCATCGCTAAATCTTTTGTTCTCACCACGTGACTGAGCGTTGAGATGACGTCATTCCCGTACATTTGAAGCTTTCTACAAGCGTTAACGATTGCAAATTTGCAACATGGCTAGGGGTACAGTACATTCCATCGACAATTGTTGTACTTTTAAAACCTGTTACTCTGCAGAACCCTCATAATTAAATTAGCGAACATTTTAAAAAGTCAACGGGCTGGAACATTAGCGACCTCTCATTTATCTTTACGTACAACACTTTTAAATGCTTTTATACTTCCCTAATTATTTCTAAGAAAAACTTATTCTATTATAAAACTCATTTGTGAGTCGCCTCATCTTTTATGTTGAGTTTAACTTTTCAGTTGTAAAGTAAACAAAGACGTGGTGACGACGTCTTTTGATGGAAAGGCTTATGAAGCCATGATTGATTGAACACTATGAATTATTTTGGTGGAAAGTCTGTATTGTGGTGCTGGAAATGCGCACTTGACTAGACGAAGTTAGGGAGGAGGGATTTGGTTAGTAGTTCGAGTTAGTGTTCATTCAGGTAGAGTAGGTACTTAATCCATATCCATACTTCCTTACTAATATTATAAATGGGAAAGTGTATGTGTGTGTCTGTTTGTCCGTCTTTTACGGCAAAACGGAGCAACGAATTGACGTGGTTTTTTAAGTGGAGATAGTTGAAGGGATGGAGAGTGACATAGGCTACTTTTTGTCTCTTTCTAACCACCCACTTACACGAGCAAAGCCGCGGGTATAAGCTAGTATGGTATAATTTTTAAGTACCTACTCTACCTATCTATTTATTCATACTTCTTGTAACATACGTACACGACTGTCATAATTTCTGAGGCGTTCTCTACCAGATAACCATGGGTAGAGGAGAGATAACACGGCGAGTGCATAAAATTTTTTATTACGAAAAATTAAAAAGTCCTTCTTCTTCTTCCTGCACTTATCCCATATTAACTCTTTGAATGTCGAAATTAGAGAGACAATAGAAAGACAATTACCTTATGTCGGACAGTGTAACTTAAGACATTCGAAAGGTTAACTACTTGGGTTCTTCCATTCTGCCCTGTCACCCGTTAGTCTCACTATCACTAACTCCCTTTTCTTTCATATCACTCCTCACACAATCCATTCATCTTTTCTTTGGCCTCCCTCTCCCTTCACCATCCATCTACATGTACTGATAACCAGAACTTTTTTGGTGACATGCGTTTTACCTCTCCTCTTCACATGACCATACCAATTCAAAGGGCAAACTTTTCAGTCACTGGCGCCACTTTCAAACTTCCTCTGATATACCTACTCATTTCTCACTCTATACATTCTCATAACATGCAATCTTTTTTCATCCATCTTTTTCACAGCCCAACATTCTGATCCATACAGTATGACAGGTCTTATCAAGGACTTGTTGTTACCCAAAAGTATATATGCCAATAAAGATAAACAAACATACATTTAATATAATAAATACGTATGAATTCCACAACTTCCACTTAAATGCATACTGATTGGCTGCCATCCTGTAGCTCGATTCACGTAATGAAAACCGTAACGATGTCGTAATGATTTAGTCGTTTAGACCATTTCCGTATTCACATCCAACAATTCAGTTTATACGACTCCGGTAGAATACTTATTAATATAACTGGAAATAAGTCGATTGATCGTGAATACCGCTTTTAATTAAGACTTCGATCAAACGACTATAAAACTTCAACGATATTTGGCTTGTATGATTTTACGTGAATCAGGCTACTGATTTCAAGTGGAAACATCTTTCACAGAAAGGTAAACTGTATATGAAAAGAAGAAATAAAAAATCAGAAGTATGAACCAGATTATAAAACAGTAGGAGATTGATTGAAAAAAGGAGAGGTGGGAGAGCTGAGCAGAGAGAAAACTGTGGTCAAAGCATGCAAACTCTGGCTAATAGTCATCCATTTGAGCCCTGATAATGATATCGTTTTTATGAGCTTACTAAAAATTATCCTTACATGATATTAGGGCTTTGAGTTACTGTTTCCTTGGTTATTCTATTCATAACCGGAGCGTACATTTAATTATAATTTTACAGTATTTTGGAATGTATCTTTAGTTTAGAAAATTGAATGAATTTAAGACAAATTGTCTTGATTAAAATTTAATCAAATTCATTGAAATGACAGGAAATTATTTTGTTACACAAAGATATTGCTGTATTCCGTAAACTATATTCTGTAAATTCTTATCATAGTCTCTTAATAGGCGTGGGTTGCATGTTGTAGCGACATCTATAGCGTCACATAAGAACTAATCCTGCATCACACAATCAAAGTTTTCCGCGCGATTGGAACATTTAAAAAAGCCCGAAATCATCTGCCGGGCAGTTGCCCACCGTACATAACACCTGTCTGGTCGGAGCATCCTCCCTTTTCAACGAAGGTATGACCATGCGGGACTTTACTCTTTGTTCCGCATACGTCCAAAATATTTTTGTACTTCTAGTTTTAAGAAATCCTTGTCTTGTTGTATTTTTTTAGCTATACAAACAGTTCAATCTATTTTTCATCCTTAACAAATAAAGTAAAGTGGGATTACGATTTTGTATTTCTATTCAAAGACGTTACAACTCTTTCAAAGTTGCCTTAAAATGTTTTCTCAACACGATTTTTCTTTTAAAATTCGAGTTCCAAATTCAAAACGGTTCTCCAATAGAATACGAACCAAAAATAGTCAAGGGCCGAACCCCAATCGGAAGTCCTTTGATTTCAAAAGTAATCATTTTGTCACGGAACTTTTAAAAGGCGTTTTGACCCACAAAACGACGCTGATCTTGGAAATACAATGCCACGAGGGTTTTTACGAAAAAATTGTCATTCCATTTCATAGTTGACCACTGTAAATTGATACATTAGAAGGATCATTTTTTTAATAATCACTTTGATATTTAAGCCGATTGGGTTCAGCATTAGCTGGCTGCTGATCGATATTCCTTTTAGCATAATAAAAGTGCTACTGGGGATAAAAACTTTGACTTTCTACTCGACGCCTCCTGAATTATTTATTCAGTAAAACTCTTAAGTTTATTGGTTGAGGAAAAAAATAAATACTTGAATATTTAAGTTCTCTGAGTTTGAAATATTCTATTTATACTTACTTTGAAAAGTATAACAGCGCTTGTGCGTAGGTATGACATTTTTTTTTTAATTAATGTTAAGGTACATTAATTCAGGGTTGTCAAAAGCTTTCGTTGCTCAAAATCTTTTTTATCTCACTTATATTATAAAGGTAAAAACTGTGAGTGTGTGTATGTTTGTTACTCCTTCACTTTTGTTATATTAACTTTGACATGTTTGATTTTGACATTGATATATTTTTCCAATGATATCTTAGTAAAAAATTTAATTTGTTTTTAAACATTTGCACGCCATAGTATGTGGCAAACATGTCTGAAGCAATTCATTACTTTATGTCATCCTGCATGCATTTTTAAATTTTGTATGTATACACACGTTTGAGCAAATAAATATATCTTATCTTATCTTATCTTCACGCTCAAACGGGTAAACGAATTTAGTTGTTTGACACACGTGTAGACCATATCCTAGAATAGTATATAGAATACTTTTATCCCGGGAGTATGTTGCATTTCTTACCTACACACGGACGAAGCCGCTAACAATAGCTAGTATAAAATAGTAAAAACGGTCCTTTAAAATTCTACCTCTAGTATCGTATGCAATTTGAATTTGAGGTTTCAGTGTCTGAAGCTACCCGGAAGCCTGTTAGTGAATAATTGGTTTGCTTGAAGTGCATCCATCCGCCTGTTAGAAGATCTAGGCAATTTCAGCTTGTCAATCGAGACAACCCTGTCTGAAATAACTTTCTACCCCTAGTAGACTATATTAGAGACTTGCAAAAATATTCAAATTGTACATGAAATATTGATTGTTCAATGATGAAAAACCAGCAAAATTTACAAAGTGAAAAAAAAATTGTAAAGAAATAACTACTGAACCGATTTTAAAAAATCTTTCAGGAGTAAAATGCTACTATATCACTGAGTAAAATCACGCTAATATTAAAAAGGCAAAAGTTTGTGAGTGAGAGACTGTGTAGTGAACGTGTATATTAGGGTGGGTTTTTTTTCGGTGGGATAATATAATCATATAACACTGCCACTCCTTCTCTTTCCGGACCATGGCCTGTACCAAGGTCCGGCGCGAGAGATCGCCGTACTGTATATGTTTGTTCCTTCTTCACGATCAAATTGCTGAACAGATTTGCATGAAATTTGGAATAATAAGCAGGACACTTTTTATCTCGAGAGTATATTTCTTTGAGATAGATTTGTACTCTCACACAAGTAAAGCTGCTGGTAGTAGCTAGCAAGTCTAATAAATGGTGGCATACCCGCTTCCACTACGTATATTATATTATTTATCAATACACTTACTCGACAGTCTACTCCTACCCATACCGCTTTTAGGTCTTTCTCTTTCTTGTCTTCTTTCTTTCAGTCAATTTGCTTTTTACACTCTAGTGCGGAAATACCATATCGGTACCGTAACAGACTAATCGCCGTACAGCACCCACGAGTGACCGGGTAAACGTTTATTAATTTCTTCATAAGTGAGTATAGAAAAACGTCATTTGATTCACGAGGAAAGTCACTGCAACACTCAACTCTACACCACTTCGGTGGCAATGACAAAGTTTCCCCACTTGTATTAAAATGTACTATTTTCATTTAGTTCAGTTTTCTTGATGACTACTTAGAGCAGCAGTTTCTCTTCAATTTTCAATTTACTCCTTTAATTTTCATTCCTTCGGTTCATTCTAAAAGCATTTAGAAATCCAATAATTAGCATCCCAAAAGATTTGATGAAAAAACTTCTGAACGAGATAGGTACTTTTACAGCTATAGCGCGACGACTGTAAACATGACCTTTCTTTCAATGGGCACAGATTGCTATCTTTTAGGCGACAGTTCTCAGAGGCAACCAAGGTGATGAGTTTTTATGTAGTGGCACTTTTTATGAGACAATCTTAGAAGCAGTTGCTACATGTGTGTCCCGTCTTCTTCCTAAATTCAAGCTTATTTTTAGGTGTCAGATGTAAATAATCACATCCCTTGGGTGTCATAAGAGGTGACTAAAGAACCTTCAGGGCTATATTTCACCGAGACACCATTGCAACTGAATCAGTCACCACTACCAACAAAATGTATACAGCTCTATAGAGAGTTACTAACCTGGTGTTCGTTTGGTTGCGCAAACAATTTGGTGGCGCGACCAGTTCGGACGTGTGGCGACGCTGGTGTCTGTATGGTGTCTAGTTTGCTAGCTTAGGACACAAAATATAGGTACAGAAGTCAATCTATATGCCTTGTGGCATTAAGTCCGCCTATGTACCACTATTGTACATGAAGTTTAAATAAATAAATAAATAAATCTACATACAAAAAGCGCGCTCGAGCAACGCACACAAAGACACCGCTCACAGACACGATGTCTCGGTTGCGTCTCGGATCACTCGTCGAACAATTCCGGCTCAAACGCTCATTAATGTGCGCCCACCGAGTGTAAGTATAAAAAGTGAAGTACTTACATGAGATTGTCTTCTGTACCTATCTATTTTGTGCTTAGGGCTATATTTCACCGGGACACCATGGTGGCACAACTGGTCGCGCCGCCATAGTGACCCGGTAAAATACAGCCCTTAGAGACAGTGCATACTACAGTACCTTTGGCCACCACGTAATGGCGGGTAAACCACCAACAATACCATTCTTAAGAGACCTGACCTGACCTGACATTAACCCTTAATGTTAGGTTGGCGGCCGACTGTCCAAAAAACTAACCAAATCTTTATGTAAATGTTCAGTTAATAAACGTGTTGCGTGTTTTTATTGTTCATAGGTTTGCGCTTGACTGCTATCTTACCTGATGGAAAGCGACGATGCGGTCGACGATGGAGCGCGCTTACCTAGAAGTAATCTATTCACTCTTGACTCAAAGATTCCCGGGTTGTAGCCGTCAGGAAACACATTCTCCGGCAGGGAATTCCACTCTTTTGCAGTACGCACAGTGAATGTGTTCCCAAAACGTTTTGTGCGTATAGGTGGGATGTCAACTTGTACACAATATTGTACTTTAAAAACCAACATGATTCACCCCTACGATTTATCGCCACTTCTACCGGCCGATATTCAAGTGTACTCGTTCAACGGATGTATTAAAAATAGCGTACAAGGAATAGCGAAAAATAAAAGATAGAGGAAGTTGGAGCACCCTAGTTATACGCTTAGCCATGCCATTTAGCTAACACAGTACAAGTTCTTTTTCTAATTAAAGCTGGTGCGGATATGAAAGCTGACTGTGGCTAATGTGTTTCAATCTTTCTCTATCTATTTAACCTTTCTTTTTTATCTCTGTATATTTTTATCATAAACAAATTTAATCTATTATTATCCCATTTATTTATTTTTTAAACATGTTTTATTACATTTTTACATAATTATTTCCAAACAATTATTAGAACCAAATGGTTTGGTACGTGACGATGGGAAGAGACCAGATGGTATGACGTTGGTACCGTGGAAGGTTGGTAGGCCTCTGGTGTGGGACGCAACCTGTGTCGACACCCTTGCGCCATCCCATATTCCAAGTACGGCAGGCTGTGCTGGCGCTGCCGCTGCTGCTGCTGAGACCCTTAAACGGCGCAAGTACTGTAACCTTATTGGTAATTACAGTTTTGAGCCGTTTGGGGTCGATACACTTGGTTCGTGGGGTCCGAGTGCGCGTCTCCTTTTCAAGGAAATTTCACGCCGACTGATCGACACTTCACGTGACCAGAGGGCTGGCTCGTTCTTCGCCCAAAGAATAAGCATTGCCATTCAATGTGGCAATGCTGCCAGTCTTCTGGGCACATTTCCGGATGACAGCGATGTGAAGGAGTACTTTGACGCCTGAGCGTACTTTGTCATTTTGTATTATATTTATGTACATAGTTAGGTTTTAGTATAAATAGTTTATTTAGTATTTAAGTTTTTTATGTAAATATGTATATTATAATAAATAAACCTCACAATATTAATTATTTCCTAAAAACCATATTAAAAAAATGTTTAAAAATAAAACCATTAGCATCGGGAACAAGATCCAAGCTACCGGTGGTCAGGGCTCCTCAGAGAGAAATCTAACAATGCACACAGTGTCCAGGACTACTGCTTTCTGGACTGATCCAGAATTTTCCATATTAAATTATCCTTTGTGCTTTTCCAGAACGTGTTCTACACATGTACCAAGTTTCATTGAAACCAGGAAACCACCCGTTTAAGTGTAAGAAAGTATCTAACAGCAAAACACTCATAAACTTTTGGCTTCATAATAATATATATTATTCATCATCATCATCATCATCATCATCATCATCATTTCAGCCGATACACGTCCACTGTTGGACATAGGCCTCCCCCAAGCATCGCCACAACGAACGTTCTTGTGCGTCCCGCATCCGTCGGTTTCCCGCAACCTTCACCAGCTCATCGGTCCACCTTGTAGAAGGCCTTCCAATGTTCCGTCTTTGCGTGTAATTTATTATTGATTCATAGGCTTGCGTTTGACCAATATCTCGCCTGATGGTATGCGATAATGTCATCGACAAAAATTATGCTTAACTAAAAGTAACAAATTCACTCTTGACTTGTGGGTTTTAATAAAAATATTCACTGCAATCACTCAACGCCATGTAGTCCCAAACTAAGTGGAGTTTGTGTTGTGAGTACCTATTTGATCACTGATAATCATACTTATACATTTCTAAACACATACCTACATATTAATGGTAAATTACAACAAGATACAGAACAAATTATCGTGATTTTTAGGGTGAGAATCTACCGTGGGCGCGGGCTTGCGGACAGTGAGCAATGGGTAGCTCGCTGTCCGGCCGTCCGGTAACTGTCCGGACCAAGCCCAAGTCGTCGACGGCGCGCACTGTTCCCGCGCACCTCAAGGAGTTGTCAGCAACAGCAGGGTCGAAGCCTACTGGGGCCAGGGTTATCCGAAAGGGAACTCGAGCCCCGGTATGAAGGCTAGAATGAACGGGGTGGGTCTATTAGTCAGTAAGAGTCTGACACTATCTCCCGCTTTGCCCAAGAGTGGGGGTTGTCATTGGATGATTTTTTTCCCACCATAAAAAAAGTGTGAGAATCTAACCCACGACCTCCAGCATAACATTCAAGGCCACCAACCATTAGATCAGTATTTTAGCTATCATGAAACACAGACTCACTCAGCAGACCCTAACAGAATACCGGCGCTGCGTTATTTATCGGTTTAAATAACGCAGCATATGCTAAGTTAGATGCCTTTTTGGCCTCGCACTGATTTATACCTTTCGTTTTTCTTTTTCGTGTATTTTTTTGTTTATATGATTGTGTGTTTATATGATTGGACGACGCCACCGAGGTCGACCTAGGAAGAGGTGGCGAGACGACCTGGATGCCTATCGCAGGGACTGGTTCGAGGTAGCTCAAGAAAAGGATACCTGGAAGAAGTTGGGAGAGGCCTTTGCCCAGCAGTGGGACAGTATAGGCTATAAAAAAAACTGATTGTGTGAGGCACGAATAAACGTTTTTTCTTTCTTTCTTTTAGATTCCAGCAGAAAATTTCACTCCTTAGCTGTACGCAAAATAAATGTGTGGTCTGAGGGTTGTATTCGCAGTTGTCTGACAATATACATCGCAGTGTGACTAAACAAAGTTAGCGAGCACTTTCCCAGTGCGACGTTCGTTAAGATTAACAAGGGCGTGCTGGGTAACGAATCAGCCCCAATCAGTGTTGTGCTCTCCATAGAGCCTCTATTTAGAGATGTGCTGATTTGTGAATACGGGATGTACATAGGTAGTGAAAAATTGGCGATATATTTTTTTTTATACTTGCAACTAGCATGAAAAAAGTATTCATCATTTCAGCCAGAATACGTCTACTGTTGGACAAATGCCCCACCTAGTGTCACCACTGCGAACAGTCCTGTACTTCTCCCATCCATCGCGCTCCCTCGACTCTTACTAGGACCAAAATTCACCATGAGAGAGGCCTACCAATGCTGCGTCTACCAGTGTCGCCAATCCAGAATATTTTGGCTCCATCGACCACCTGTTCTACAAGCAATATGTTCTGAAAAAAAAGAGTTAAGAGTGTTACCAAAAACAGTAACTGATTTACGAAAAACAGTAAGGAATTAAAAGTGAGCGCAATCCCTTATAGCTACAGCTTGTCTTAAAGTCAAAAGAGAATAGGTTACATCCAGGTCTGCTTGCTCCATCGATGTCTGCTGGCTTCAGGAATGTTTGAAACGGTTACCGTGGCACTGGAAGCCGCGGTAGCACTTTCACAGTAACACAAAGGGCTACTGAGGGGGTAAGTTTTAGTTAATATATGTCTGACATCCCGTGACATCTAGAGTGGGAGAATTTATTTGATGATTTTTCACCGCAATAACAGGCACGTGTGCTCCATTATCGCTTACCATCACTTGAGATAGTGGTCAAAATTAAATCTAACAATAATAAAAAAAAAGTAAAAAAGAAACATTCTTGTTTAAAAAAAGAAATCTAAATTAACAGTAACGATAATAGTGGAAAATGCGAAATAATACCAAAAAAAGGTTTCAAACATGTTTTTATGTTATGCAAACGAAAAGCGTAACGAACCAATTACTCGTAACGACACAGAAGATGCTGCAAAAGAAAAGTTATTTCTCAATCTTTTTTTTTTCAATAAATATAGCTTGAAATTAATAGATAAATATTCTTTATTATACACCAATGAAATTTTTTATAGAAGTTAGAACTTAAAATTAATGGGGTGTCACAAAAGGGATACCTAATTAGCCATGTAGGTAATGTTTATTTATTTATTTAAACTTCATGTACAATAGTCGTACATAGGCGGACTTAATGCCACAAGGCTTTCTCAACCAGTCAACCTTTGGGTTAAAAAAGACAACACTGTGGTAGGTTTGCACAATAAACAAATACATAACAAATAGTTCAAATGGAAAAATATAAAATAAGTTACCTATTTATGATAATAAAATACATATATATGTTAAAATAATAAACTAATAAATACTATGAAAAATATCAAATCACTATGAGAACTTAATAACAATCCCCTACCCGTTCCCGCTGCCTCCTCTCTAGGAGAAGAAATAAGTCATATATTTTCGATTTTTTCTATTCTAGGACATACCGGTTTCCACACGCTATATTTTTTTTTACATCTAGAAAACAATGGTGATGAAATAAAGTATACAAATTAAAGCACCTACCCGAGTTTAAACCCAAAACATACAATTCGTACGTCGGGGCCATAGCCATTGAGCCACCATCGTTGTTTAATTTATTTTAACAATTTCCTTAACACCCAAGAAGCGAACTCGGTGTGGGGAGCTAACACTCAGAACGATGTAATTTGCATGTCATTATAGCACAAGTGAGGGAAGCATTTCAATTTTACCAGCTCATAAGGCATGGCAATCGACTGGAGTCACACCCTCATTAAAGTTTTGGCTGGCTTTCTCGGTGACAGGGCCGCATTTAGAGTGAGTAACTGAAAATTTAAAAAATGTTATTCGACGATTTATGGATATTTAAAAAATAATTCTAGAGTCAGTTCATATTGAGTAGAGTCGGTTTAAAAAGTCAAACAACTTGGATAATTATTAGGACAAAAAGAAATCTGGTTTAGTCAACTCTGGTTCAATAATCAAGGTTGATTAAGAAATCTTAATCACAGTTTACTAATAGAACAACCTTTTAAAAAGTTTCTAATATAAGTATTTTTTTAAATGATTAAATATTATACAAAATTCCCAAGTCGTTTGACTTTTTAGACAGACTATACAGCCATATTTTGGTACCTAAATAAAAGTCCAGCTAAAATTCTATTCGGGAGTTTTGAAAATTAGCAATTACGTTCCGCGGATAAGGCGGCAGTGAGCGACAACAAATAAAAGTGAAAATTCTTCGGAATTTATTTTTACTGAAAAAAGCCATCGAATTTATAATCATCTCTCACCTCATCATCATCATCATTTCAGCCGGAAAACGTCTACTGGTGGACATAGGCCTCCCCCAAGCGTCGCTATAATGACTGGTCCAATGTGTCTAACATCCATCGGATTTCCGCGACCATCACTAGGATAAAATTACTAATTTTCATAATTCCCTAAATACTTTCCAGGTGAGACTAATAAATGACTGAGCTATAATAAAAATCTGATAAAATATTATAAAGGCGTAACTTTATATGTGTCATTACTCATTCACCTTATTCTACAAATCCACACAGGATTATTACTCTATTAGTATGATCCTATAATATGATTTTTTTTTTCATTTTACCCGAATGAAGTCGCTGACAAAAGCTAGTATGGTGATAAAAATAGGCAGGAAGTTTTCTATCGATTTAAGTGATGACGAAATTGCTGAATAAAGCATACCTTACCATCCTACATATACTTGCGATAAGAATAAAGTATATGCAGATTGCAGGTCTGTGCATACATTACGCATGTTGTGCTTTACATTATCGTGATGTAAAAAGTAAATTGTTTGCACTATCGAGTGCGTTGTGAAAAAACAGTAGAAAACCTCACGGTCAATGTGCTTGTGAGGGCTGATAAGAGCTATGACGTCCAGTGGTGTGTAGTTTAACTGACGTAAATTTTATTTTTGCAACCGTTCCTTATGTAGGTACTTTAATGTGGTACCTGTTGTCTAACCATTTGGAGGTATTACCTGTATATTCCACGCCTATCAATAAGTACTTGTATGAAATGGACATTTGCGGAGCTTACGCGTGCAGAGCAATCTCGTATGCGTGATCGAAATTTGCTTGATATTAAAAGCACCCTTGATTCGTCCCTGTCCTTCGAACAGTCTCGTTAATTCCCGGTCTTGTCAGGAACTTCTCACTTTTACCGAAATTGTTATTCTTGTCTTGCGAATGTATTCCACCGAAATTGACTTGTCGACGGCTCTCGGTGTGAAATTTGGCGCTCAAATCACGGGCGCGTTGTGGGTTGGGACCGTCATCCTGGACCTTTAGATGTCCCAATTTAGAAACTACGGGTATGTTAGAGAATGTACCTACATTTTCTAAAATATACCCTGTATATGTTGCTAGGAATGTTCGATAAAGGTTATGATAACATTTGAGATTTTCTTTTACCGTAGAAAATATCGGTTACATAAACATTACTCCGTATTAAAAATAATAGATAGAGAAAGAAAGAAAGAAAAGAAAGAAAAATATTTTATTTGGCATACACACTCGTATTACACACAATGTAGTAACAACATGTAAACACTAATAAATTATTATATATAAAAAAAAAGAGACAACTAACAATGTGTGTCTCACGGCGGCGCCAAATAGGTCCAGTTCAGCAATAATGCCAGACAACTACATGGTAGTTGCCAGACGCTGGTTTTCAACTGAACCTTATTTCGAGTGTACGGTAACTACGGTTGAAAATTGGTTTATTTTTAGTACTCGTTATTAGTGAATAGGTGTACGGTAAATAAATTAAATATTTTATGTATATGTTTATGTACGGTAAATAATAAATAAATAGATGTTCAGCATACAAAATACATCAAATAAAAAAAAAAAGAGAAAATAAATAAAAATTAAAAAAATTGTAATAGGTCTCTAATCGTGCATGCGCAAACAAAAAACCGGCTTTGAAGCGACTCAATCTCAAAACAAAACCACGCCCGTCAGCTTGCGCAGTGCAACGGGACGCCAATTCATTATGCCTAGGGCAGCTAGGCGCAATGGACGAATTGACAACAGCGCAAAATTTAAAAACAAAAATATAAAAAAAACTTGTTATAACTTCGGATACTTTGAAAATAAAAAAGAAATAACGCAATGAAATAAAGCGTAAGTTTCTTAATGCTTAATATCTATCAGTTAAGTGAATTTTAGTGTTATACTCGTAGAAGAAAGAAGTGAGAAAAAAGATTCGTATATAGTCAAAAAGGTGAGTATCGTTTGTTTATCGTTCGTTTTTTTTTTATAGTGATAGCTATTTGAATAAATCAAAGTGTAAAATGTAAAAGTATGAATTTAACAATTTCTTTTTAGATGCGACTCACAATGACTGCCGTGTCCCCAGAGTGGCGACGGCGACACAGAATGCAAGTACTGGATGCAAGCAGGCCAGACACATAGGGCTCGTATCGTTTTCTAATTTTCTTGAAGGATTTTTCTATCCCGGGGCCTTAACATGACGTGTTAAAATTTAAAGCGTGCGAGCAAGAAAGAGGAATGGAGTTATGGTATTCTCTAAACCGTTCTTCATCTTTCATGTATTCATTCACCCTGTATAACGTTCTTTTAATACGCCAAAATTACTGAAATGTCATCACCTGTTATCAGCCGCCTAGTTCTACGGCTATTATTTTAACATTTTAAATTTAATTTTTTATTACGGTCATGAAATTTAATACCTAATAATTTTAATTTCATAATATGAATAATATTAATGTTTAATAATTTAATTTATGATTTAATGTAATAATAATGTTATTTAAATGTATTCTGAGTTAGTAGGTACATTAGTTTTTAATTGTATTTTTTATAAGTATTGTAATGTCAACTTTGTTGTCAGATTTCAACATAATTATAATCATAAATTAACTAATAAGACCTATTGTAAATGCTGTACATAATAATAAGTGACTTTTTTACACAGGATGCCCTCGTAAATTTATTGTACTCAATTTACTATTTTATTTATTAAGTATATTATACATTACACACGCACATTGAACATTCAAAAGGAAACTAAAACACATACATACAATGGGCGGCCTTATCGCGTTCCGCGATCTCTTCCAGGCAACTTGGAATGGACAGTAAGTCGTAGTCGAAGTAGCCTATATAAATGAATAAGCCATAGCGCACTGGTGACTTTTGTCACCGTGACTTTTGACTAAAAAGTCTCTGTGCTTATGAACCCAACATGTATAGCGTGCTCTTGGTGACGTGACAATTACAAAAAATGGGTAGAAAAATTATTGTCACGGTGACAAAAGTCACCACTGCGCGCTGTCTTAATAAACAGTTCAGTTTACGTCATCAAATGAATCACGTTAAGAGTTCATGGTAGGGCCTATGAATACATAAAGGTATTTCAACCAAAAAACTCTGAGCATGACTTTATACAGAATTCTATCAACTGTAAAAACAAAAAGAGCACTGAAAATGTTCAAGACGCTTTTCGTTACGCCTCGAAAGGCACTGAATTCACCACTGCGTTACTTTCTTAGGATTCCGTACTTCAGTTGGAAAACGGAACCTTTATGGAATGTCATTGTTGTCCGTATATTCAGACGCTTTTTCCTGTAAACGCATGGAGTTATTCAGCTGAAATGAATGACAAATATTTATGTCCACTACCGCTTGGAGCAGTAAAAAAATAAAATTTCTAAAGGAAAAGGCCGCTTTTGTTTCTTATATCACGCATATTTTAACACACGCAAAGAAATCAAAACCTATAAATGACTTAGTTGACCTAGAATCTTGAAATTCGACGAGAAGCAAGGTTTTATAGTACCAGTGAAGGAAAAGTTAGAAAAATACAAACGAACAATCTTTGTGATTCGATTCAAGATTCGAACTATTTACATACTCGTATGTAAGTTAACCAGGGAACCGTCGGTGCGCGAATCCAACTCTCACTTAACAGGTTTTTTCTTACATTCCGTCTTCGCGTAGCATGAAATTTAAACCCATTGTCCTACCCGATTGTAGGGAGACCACACTCATCGCGATATCGGAGACACATCCAGTACCCCATATAGCATGTTTTTCAGATTGGTCTCAGCTAACATTTATAAATCCTCATAATCGTGTCAGATAGTAGGGCTGACGCCCACTCAGTAACAAAAAAAAAAAGGATGAAAAAATAGTATATAATAAATAAATAAATAAGGCTGCTGAGACTATCAAAAGAGGTCCTAGAGTACAAATAGAAACTGATCGACACAGGTGGGTTTTAATCAGTAAAGGTCTGGTCCCTCTCGCTTTACCCTAGAACTGAAGACGTGATTTTATGATTTCCACTTCAAAAAAAGAGGCTTGAAGTAGTTTTGTAGCTGAACACTGAATACAGACTGAACTGATAGAAATAGCAGGACAAATACATACAGCTTACTGCAACAAGGCATTTTCTACTAGTCAATCTACTCAGCTAGAACAGTAGTTTTGCACTATAAATACATATAACCTATGAAGTCGAATTACCCTATCTTTAATAAATAAAAAATCTCCAGTAAAAAAAAATCGTAGTCACCATAGTGTCGAGTTAACCGTTGTTCCTTTTGTAGCTCTGAAATGCCCTGAAAGCCTTTGTAGCAAGCGTTTCCGTGAAATGCTCGACCCGACGACGACAACCTCAACTCACGCGTGATATGTACCAAGCCCGTCTATGTACTCAGCAGTTTGAAAAAAAAAAATACACGCAATATTTAATGCGAGACTTTTGAGTATGAATGAGAAAAGGTTTAGTTAGCCAATTCTATAATAACAAATTATATTGTTATGATGGCTGCTTTTTTTCTGGTGGATTTTTTTTTATTAATTTAAGTAGGTATATATATAAAATCAGATCTAAATTTACATACTTATTAACTACAACATGGTAATAAACAAACTAAATCGATAAATAAGTTAATAGGTACATGTACAAAAATAAATCATTAGGCATAGGGTCTATTTCTGAAAGGGAGGCTCTGCCCCCGTATGAAAGATAACGAAGAAACCGGATGAGTTTTTAGTCAGTAAAAGTCTGACTCTATTTCCCGCTCTGCCCAAGGCGTGGGATATCATTCAGATGATATTTACCCACCGAAAAAAAAAAGAAATCATTGTTCATCAAAAATTGATTAAAAAAAAACTGTTTTTAAATATTAATATAGTACCTACTAAATATCTACCCATAAACTAGGCTTTCTAATTTTGAAGTTGTGAAAAACGTTTACTGGCATCTGCCCTCTGCTTCATCCAAGTAGAAAGTTAATTCACGCGTTAATAATATATAACCCCAAGAAAACTTATATCGTACCTATCGAGAACTTATATCTACGAGTATTAAGTATACTGTATCTAAACGAGGTCGTGAATTACCCGTGTGCCTAGTTTAATCTAAATTAGTTCAACTGTCAAGATGCGATTAAATAACAAATAGTTAAACATACCTAAACTTTTACATTTGCACTAAAAAAAAGGCAGTTGTACTCAAAAAAAAAAAAAATTGAATAGACGGAAGTTGATTTGACCCAGGATAAGGATCAAGGGGCTCTTTGACTTCCTTTGGGTTTTGTTTTGAGTAGTATTGTGGGACCACAAATAAAATAAATATAGTTTTTTTGGTAGCACTACTTTAATGCCTTTTTTTATGGTCCCAAAATACTATGCAAACATAATTATATTTGTAGGTTGAAATTGGGACCACAGGTCCGGTCCAGAGAGCCTCACGACAATAATGTAGGACCAACTGGCTAGCAACTTGGCATGATGTATAATTAAATTACTATATGCATGAATTAAAAGGCTACTCGCATACTGTGTCGATATCTCTCACCCACATCTCCTGTCATAATTCTGCTAGAAGAAATTCCTTTTGAAATCTGCAGCACTTTTGTGCTTTTCTGATATTCTCGATTTAAGTATATAAATAGCTTGTCAAATTCATACCCTAAGGGCAGTTGTAACATGACAGCTTGTGTGGAATACGATAAGAGAACTAAAATACAATGATAAGTTTTTATTGTGTTCCTCACTTTTTTTCGTTATACCTTTTTCGGTGTGTATTGACGATGTTTTCATAAAAGCATATTGACATGAGTTTCATGCAATAGAATGGAAGGGGAGCGAGAAATAGAATGGAAATCATGTAAGTAAGATGCTATTTTTATATTAAAAAAAAGCTTGTTTTAATTTATTAAACCCTAAGCGACCGTTGGAGTTCGCTCTCTTATTTTTTTTCTATTGTATCTCTAATTACGATATTCAAAAGGTTAAGGTGGTAGAACGCAAAGGAAAAGCAAATGAAAGAACATAGGTGGATTTTAGCCAGTAAAAGTCTGACATTTCGTCTCGCTCCCGCTAGCGAGTTTAAAGCCATTAGATGATTTCCCACCTTAAGATCTGCTGCTTTTCCACTCGCCTATCGTCAACATCGAGCACGGTTTAAAAGCTTGTTACTTCATCTAACGCAATCCAACGCGATGTTTGACGAAAAGGCAACGCGAAAAAAGAGAGATAACGCCTGAAAACTCGGTGAGCATTCGGTAATTCCGTGATTAGTAGTGTAAATATTTTATAAAACTTGTTCCAGGAAATACGTGTTTTTTTAAACCCTTAAAAGTTTTTTGAAAAACTTTGTCATTATTTAGAATCTTGATAAAATTTGCTAGGCTTGTATGATTGTCCTTTTTTGACTTTTTAAATTTTTGAGAAAATTATGAAGTGTCAAAGTTCATGCAAAATAGCAGATTTTCAGAGGTCTTAACTGGATTAGTTTTACACAAATTTATAAATTGGTTTCCATATAAACCTAGATAATATCCACAAGATACTGTGTTTCCAAAATATCTAATTAAAAATGTGTAATAACGTCATAATCGTGTAAGAGCGGTTGTATGAAAAACAGTGAAAATGTTGAGATGAATCTCCTAAAAAGAAAAGGGGTGAGCCTGTTCTTATCAATTGGACTACTACTAAATTATTTAAAAAAAATGTATAAACCAAGCAATTATATTTTGCCTCATCCAGAAATTGATTCCAAGATCACATCGATAGAAAGATTGTCTAGGCCCACTAGAGGCGAAGTCTACCAGGTTGGGGGTTTGTTCGAATACGCAACCACAGCTCTTCACCTGAAGGAACACGGGTGGGTTTTCGTCAAATAGTCAGTTAAAAACTAATTTTCTCTCTCTGCACCTAGAGAGGGAGTAGTAATTTAATGATTTCCTACTTAAAAAATGAACTGAATTTGTCATTATAACAACTCAGCATAACCGAAAAAGTAAAACACAAGTGTTGTGATTTTCATAGCTACGAGTAGCCCGAATTGTCCCACTGTTGGGCAAAGGAGTCCCTCCTTTCTTTCGAACGAACGCAGCTCTTTCATTCCAATTTGACTAAAAACTTGACAAATTGACTGGCCTGTCGGTCTAGTGGTTAGTGAGCCTGACTGCTATGCCGGTGGTCGTGGGTTCGATGCCCACCCAGGACAAATGTTTGTGTGATGAGCATGATCATTTGTTCTGTGTCTGGGTGTAATTTATCTATATATGTATGTATTTAGAAATATATAAGAATGTATATCAGTTGTCTAGTACAGTTGTTAGCTTGAGACTAGACGGCAATGTGTGATAATTGTGGAATATATATATATATATATATATTTTAGGAAAACACCCAGCCTCCCTCTAGCCAAGTTACAACCGTTTCGTTTCAATTCTCTTGCGTCGAACGCCTCGAGTAAGCCACGCCTCCGATTTCATTGTTCTCACCACGTGACTGAGCGTCGAGATGACGTCATGACAAAGAATCGTAGGCGTGGCCTACTCGAGGCGTTCGACGCTAGAGAATCGAATCGAAACGGTCGTAACTTGGCTCGGGGAGCAGTAGCCTGATTCACGTAAATCAAATAAAATATCGTTGAAGTTTTATAGTCGTCCGATCAAAGTCGTATCCAAAAGCGGTATTCACGCGTTCCTTAATCGGGATTGGATAGAACGACAACTCAACTGGCTCGAAACTAAAGGATCTATCGACTACTTATTTCCAGTTACATGTAAGTATTCTACCAGGATAATGTACTAATTTTTTTTTTTTTTTTTAATTCGACTCTTCGACCAAACGACTTTAAAATCGGTGTCGTTCAAACCCGATTGATGGATTTGAATACGGAAATGGTCTAAACGACCAAATCGCTACGATATCGTTTTCCCTTGGGACAATTTTGTGCTTTTACACAGGCGAAGCCGATGGCAACGGTTAGTATTTTGATATAACACAGTCTTTTTATCCCTTTTCATAGAATATGCACCTTGTAGACGCTGAGTATTAGATTAGACTTCAGTCCATATCCATTTCACCTGAAATTCAACATTCTATAAAAACTTCGCGACACGAAAGCGAAACTCTGTTAAAAGACTTCACTGTCTAGCTTCGCCGTAATAGGATACTGTTGGCTTATGTTAGATGATATTAACTTGAAATACCTTTGTGAAATAAATGTCGTGTCGTGTCGTGATGTGCTTAGTGATTTGATGTGATTTGACCACCGTAGGCGAGGGCTTAAAGACGGTGAGCAATGGGTAGCTCGCCGTCTGACCATCCGGTAACCGTCCAAACCGAGCTCAAGTCGTCGACGGCGCGTAGTGTTCAACGCGCGCCTTAAGGAGTTAAGGGCTCATCAGGGTCGAAGCCTACTGGGGCCATGGGTGATGCGAAAGAGATCCCCGAGGCCCTGGAATAATGGCAAAGAAAGAACAGAAGTGGGTTTTTAGTGAGTAAAAGGCTGACACTATCTTCCGCTCCGCCCGAGAGCGGTGGATGTCATTGGATGATTTTCCCACCTAAAAAAAAAGGAACTATGGCCAAAGCACTCGCCTCTCATGAATGAGGTTGTTCAAAACCGGGGAAACACCAGTATGAGTTGTAAATTATGCTAAAAAAAGTAACTAGTTAACTAACAGTTCATCAATAAGTGTACCAAAATCGAATACTAATTATAAAAACGGGATATAACAATAAACAAATATATCTGCTCTCTCGCCTAGACGCCGTTTTCGATGGCGGCCGTACGGGTGTCATGTCCTTTGACGATAAAGAGTATGTTGGATTTTTATTTCATATAAGAAGCTTTGAAGATTTATAAGTTTGTCGCTTCGCAAATATGCATGCATTTTTTTTATTTGGTATGTATTTTTTTTTTATTCTAGCCGTTGCTGTCCCACTGTTGGGCAAAGGCCCTTTACCTTGAAAAGTACGTAAAGCCGTAGGTCGTGGTTGTCATTCGCAGATCTTTGAAAGTCGCTATAAGTAGTAAGACTTCAAAAAGTCTGACAATCAGTTCAAGGGGTCACCAGTAAATGGGTCTGTCTTCCATATAAAACACAGGTATTCAGTCGAATCCGGTTAGACGACAATGTTTATACTAATCACAGAAACAATATATCTATGTACATTGCGTCATTCAAATGCAAGATGTCCAATAAGTAATTACTAGTCCATCAATGGTCATTGAATTGTGGTCAATGGTAACGTTCCACGGACTAGGACACATAGATAGTAGATGCGTTGTAGTGTTGGAGACGTGGCTAATCTATTCATTCAGTAAATTAACACAATACATGGGCAGTAGTAGTTGAGCCAATAGGCATAATGTAGCAGAAATGTTTAAGGTAAATTAATCTACTCTAATAATAACAAAGAAGTAAAGTTTATTTTTTTGTTTGTAGGAGGTAAAGTCTGCAATCGGACCAGTACGGTCCGATTGGTGAAATTTTTTCACCGACAGAAAGCTGCTTTATTCCTGACATAGGCTATACGTACGCAGGTGAAGCCGCGGGCAAAAGCCAGCGACTTCGTTCACGAGAATGTTCTACACTGCTTAAATCTTATTATAAGTGTAGTTTAGAAAAACTAATATTGACGGTCCTTTTTTTTGGTTACTATTTGTCCCAAATTTCAAGTATATTAGCCGAAGAAATCTTTGGTACAATCTTTAAAGTTTTATTTTTTATAATTTATAGTCACTGACAATAAAAGTAAACGTTGGACGTTCCACAATCCGGCTGAACGTGAGGTAGGTGCGATACATTACAGTAAAAAAAAAAATATCCGGCGCGCCATCGTGCTAAACGGTACGAGTTCGTAGCGACATATCCATTTCGTTGGCAAGACATAGTCAGACTGAACAGATTTTAAAACAAATAGCGTAATAAAATTTATATACAGGCAAATCTCGTTAGATTTACCTGCAGTATCGAAATTTCTAATGAAGGAAATGAAACTGAAAATTTTCTTCTTTAGATGCACATACAAACTCGCATTCATAAAAACACAGTTTCACAATACAACCGATTTATACAGATCGGATATAACATCAGATCAGAATACGTTACGTATACAAAACTTACGTAACAATAGGCCGATATTCCTGTTTTTGTCATACAAAACATGTCTGATACCGTGCCCGGTGTATTGAATAACTTACCATCAATCCTGCCTCATGAGGCAAGAATCCGGGTAATGTGGGTAAAATCTGGGCATGGACAATATTCACATTGTCTCCGTTTGTGCACAAAATAGATAGGTACAGAAGTCAATCTACATACGAAGCGCACTCGAGCAACGCACACATAGATACCGCTCACGGACACGATATCTTGAAGCATCTTGGACCACTCGTCGAACAGTTCCGGCTCAAACGCTCATTAGGGTGAGTTCATCGAGCGTAGGTATCAAAAGTGAAGTATATACACGAGAATAGATTGTCTTCTGTACCTATTTATTTTGTAGATTGTGTGTGGAACTATGGGATAGGGAGGGACTATAGTAAACTCATTGCAGATGTTGAACTGTTTTTGTTTTAACATTTAAGTCATAGAGGTGTGTAAGAATGCTATATGTATACACCACTAATTTTTAATTAGTACAAATACTTAAAAGGCTTCCTTTCGAATGTCTTAAGTTACACTGTCCGATATAAGGTAATTGTCTTTCTATTGTGTTTCTAATTACGACATTCAAAGAGTTAAAAAAGGTCTTGTTACTATTTGAGTAAAGTCTCAATAAATAATATTCATAAACAGCAAAGTAATTAGCGTTTGTTTATATCCCAAAATGTCACTCAATTTATGGAAACATTGTACATTGTTTGATTAGGTATGAATAAATGAAGATCAAAATGGAAAAAACAATGCCCGTAGTATTTTATAATAGCAATAAATTATTGATTCTACCATAAATTTTGCCAATTATGATAAATCGTGGACAATTTTGGGATTTCGTTTTTTTACTTTTGACTACAAAAATTTGATCAGTAACGGCTACTGGTAGATTCCCATTTTTTGTACTAATTAAAAATAGTGGTGCATAAAGGTACTTACCTATGTAAATAAGAGAATGACCATTATAATTACCATGTGTAAAAAGACCCTACAGCACCATTATTTGACACGATTTTCTTCCCCCTCAAACCCCAAGCGAACGCGTAATTTCGCGCCATTTCGTTGAACACTAATATTATTAAAAGTCCACGTACATTATTAAAATTTTAAGCGTTTATTTATTGGTTATGTATCTAACAATGTAAATAACAAATTCTTCATAAAGTAGTCGGTAAATATCGAAAATAAGCAACCTTTTCTATTTATCCGTATTTATTACCTATTTAAATGCTTGGGGTTTCAGGGAATATATTTTAAAATCCGTCTCCTAGAGAGGAGGCCTGAGTCTCGGCAACGGGAACATTAAAAAGGCTGATTATGTATGTATGTATAATTATTTGAAAATCTCACTTATATTAGTAGTTATTAGTGAGATTATTTATAAAGTTGTAAAGTTGTAAATATTATAAAGTCGAAAGTTTGTGTGTATGTTTTTACTTCTTCACGCTCGAGCTGATAGGATTTGGATGAAATTCGGCACACAGGTAGTCCATATTCTGGAATAGCGTATGGGACACTTTTTATCCCGGGATTATGTTCACGTGGGACCACCCTTTAGTAGTAGTAGCGAGTTTTTTTAATGCTCAGTAGGAAAACTATTTCACTTAGCAGAAATGATACATTTAAAATATTGTTTTTTAATGTTTAAACTGAAAAACAGACGAATTTGAAGCATATGCAGCTTACCCTTAACATGCATCTACTTACCGAGGACCTTAAGGATCAGGCTGAAATGGAGAGGGAGCGGAGGGCACTGTCAGTGCGAGCCAATATGATAGCCCGCCGGTTTGCGCGATGTTCTAGGGCGGTGAAGATCACGCTCTTCAGAGCGTACTGCACATCCCTGTACTCGTGCAGCCTGTGGGTTGACTATACTGAAAGGGCATACAGTGCCCTCCGTGTCCAGTACAATAACGCGTTCCGGGCGGTAGTGGGGCTGCCCCGCTTCTGTAGCGCATCAGGAATGTTCACGGAGGCGCGTACCGATTGTTTTCACACTACTATACGCAAGCGGTGCGCATCCCTAGTGCGCCGGGTGTGGGCCAGCCCCAATGCCATCCTGGCAATGATCGCTTTTTTTTTTTTTTATGGTGGGAAAAATCATGCATTGACATCCCCCGCCCTTGGGCGTTGCGGGAGATAGTGTCAGACTCTTACTGACTAAAAGACCCACCCCGTTCCTTCTAGCCTTCATACCGGGGCTCGAGCGCCCTTTCGGATAACCCTGGCCCCAGTAGGCTTCGACCCGGCTGGGTCCCTGCTGTTGCTGACAACTCCTTGAGGCGCGCGGGAACAGTGCGCGCCGTCGACGACTTGGGCTTGGTCCGGATAGTTACCGGACGGCCGGACAGTGAGCTACCCTGGCAATGATCGCTGACCGGCTGGACTGTCCCTATATCCGACATGGCTGTGCCAGACATGTTACTATTCCAATGCCTGTTAGGAAATTGTAGTGGTTTTTGGATTAAGGTTATTTTATTTTATTTTAATAGAATAGTGACATGTAATTGAAATTTAATTTTATACAATTATTTAATTTAATTTTGATTTTTAATACAATTCTTTTGATATTTGACTGCTTGACTACATAATTATAAAATGAATTTAATTTAATGATTAATCATCGGATCAATGCAAAATAACGATAATACAATATAAATGATAAAATAAGCTAATGCAATTTAAATTAATTTTGTTATTGACCTTTCAATTTTATGTAATTTTGTAATACCTGTACGTATGATTTTGTAACTGAAATGAGTCTTTGATACTTGAAATAAATAAATAAATAAATAAAATGTGATAACTGGATTCTTTCCGTTTGACGTATAGTCAAAATACTTTAACATAATTAAATAAATTATATTGGGCATGTAGATCTGCCTAAGTTATCCACGTATCTTCAGTGCACATTGAATTTTAGATGTTGGTGAGGATTCATTATTTCAATTTTTTTTCTTTTTTTAATTTTAAAGACGTCCACTGTAAGCGTACAGATGTTTTTTTTTTGGTGAAAAATCAAATTAAATGACACCTTTTGCGCTGGGCCGTTCAGAGTTGAGAGCAGGAGTGTCGGACTTGTACTGAATAAAACGCACCTGCGTTCTTTCAGATACCCTTCACGTCCCGGGCCACTTTTGATTTCGCTATGTATTTTTTCAAAATAAAAACTCACTGGTAAAAAATTACGCGTCAGCTTTCATACGAGTGATCGCTAATGGATTCCACAAACCTCTCCTTGTTCGAATGGGCGACCATTAGCTGTCCACACAATGGGCGAATATTAATATTTGTATGAAAATTAGGTTTTAACTAATTCTGATATTCAAAGTTTTTTGGAATTGCTGTTAGCTTTCGCGCAAATGGACGCTTTGGTGGTTGAATAATGCCTTTAATTATTACCAAAAGTATTATTGATTGATGATGATTTAATTATTACAGTAGGTACATAATGTATTCGCATTCATTTTACTACTGCGTATTATTTAATTATGATAAATGAGCGATATCGACGCTGTGTTTAATATTACAAAGGACTTGTGGGAATAATTAGCGTGATGTGGTTCTAATTATAATGAAATCAATGATTGTCAACTTAGGCATGTATTTAATTATCTTTATGTTTAACACGTTGACAGTAGCATTTAAATTGGTATTATTTCAATTCCTGCGGTGCAGGGCTTCGTTAAAAAACTATAATTATGGCGGTAAGGGGCTTTTAAATTAGACCCCATAACATCTAACAAATTAAAAGTTTTTTACATCTAACAAATTAAAAGTTTTTTGGCACCTACGAGGTCAAAGTGTCCTCGTTTTAAAGATACTTACACCACTGCATTCTGTCATAATATATTCTTAGATAATAATATTCATCTCTTTCCTAAATTATCAAACCAAATTAAAGTTATAATCTCCTTAACCTCGTTGTGGATTAAAGGTGTTAAGGATTTAGATAATGGTTGGTTTTGATGGACATAATATATTTATTATACACTTTATTGTAGGTAATAACTAACAGACCACGCACACTTAGATCTCAAGTTTGCTATTGGTTGTTGAACTGTGAGCATTGTCCTACTTTGTGGTGCGCCAGCCCCGCTCACAAATCCACCCTAACCTTTTTCATCTGTTCTACCAAATATAGGGGCAATAATAAGAAATGGCGACTTTCGATAAATACAGTGAAAGATAGGTGTTTTAAATCGTGATCGTGATTTTGCAATGCATCCCACAGATAAGCTGCCTGGACAGTAAGAGATTTGAGTTACTTCTAATTTTTCCTTATTTGCAATACGCAATTTAATAACCAAATCTACACTAATAATAAAGAGCTAAAGTTTTTTTTTTTTGTTTGTGAAGGTAGATATATATTTCTGAAAGTAGGTACTGGCCCGATTCGTAGATTTTTTTCACCGATAAAAAGCTGCTTTGTTCCAAAGTGACATACAGCTATATTTTATATACGCGGGCTAAGCAAAAGCTAGTGTATTATATTGCTCCAAAGCTTTCGAGTTCAATATTAATAATCGCAAGGCGTACAAAAAGTATTAAATTCCTAATCCCATACTTCGATCTTCTTAATATTCATAACGATTTCTGAATAATTTCACGAATATTTGACATCGTCTACCAATATCGGTAATGTTCAATTTGGAGAGAGCAGGTATCTTGTAATAATTTAAATAGGAAAACGGGGTTTCTAGAACCTTTTACTACGTCCTTCCAATACCTACTCACGTAAGGATCTTGTTATAAAAGGACTGAGCTTTATGTATCCATATGTATATTAAAAACATTGATTTTGGTAGCTAATGGTAGCTTTGGAAAAAAACAAAGACGAGTGGCACTCGGGGACTGCCGCGGTAAAGCTATTGCATAGCATTTTTATCAACTTATGCAATTATAATTATTCATTTATTTTATTTATGCAATATTTTTTTTCCTTTTTTTTTTCTTTGATATTAATTGAAGTTACACTTTCACACAATGAATTGAATTTTGATTGATTGTTCATTCATTTGTTTTCTTATCGGTCTCCACGCTCAAAGCGATAGAAGCTGTGCAATAGCATAAAAAAATCTGACATTCCCTCGCACACCACCTAACTTGATAATTAAAGTGATGATTTCCACCCAAAAAAAAATGGTATAAATTGTAATTTCAAAGTTAATTCCTCCTCTCGAATCAATCTTTACAGTTTTATCTTGTTTATTAATTAATGGTTTTTTTTCGATGTCATCACTAATTTGAGGTTCTTCATAATGGAATATGGGTCTAAGATGGGTCTGTGCCCGTACCTCAGGCCAAGCAATGGTGTGAATTTAATGATTCCAGGTGCAGTCGACATGAAATATAGAGATAAGGAGAAGCCTGTTATGTCGGATTCAGCGGGAAGAACTGCACGGGTATCGCCTGTGTGCTGATTGTCTGGAGCATGCGGTGGAAGTCTGCCTCACTTTGGCGGAGCACCGCTGTGTCTTCGTGGAGGCGGCCATGGTCTTGAGCGAGAGGGGCATAAAAAGTCGTCACTTCCTTCTACGCAACAGTAACATACACGGGTTGGTTTCGTTAAGAGGCTGCTTAGGTATAGGTAGGTATAGGTACAACGGGCTGTTGTCCGCAACTCCACGTCTTAAGCGCGTATTTTGCCTACGGGTGGGACAAATGAGTCACTCGATCCACCCCAGCTCCTCAAGAAAGGCTAGCAGCGCCTTGGTGTCACAAACCATTTCGCTAAGGTTACCTGGGTTTCCGAAGTACTTTGCCCTATATCCTGCGACCACAGGGCAGCTTAGAAGCAGGTGAGCTGCTGTCTCGTCCTCCTCCATGCAGGCTCTGCAGAGCGGACTGTCTGTAACTCCTAAGACAGAAAGGTGCTTGTTAAAGGTCCCGTGGCCAGTTGTAATGGCCGTTAGTTTGCGTAACTGTATTTTAGTTAGTCGTAGGGCCTTTTCCACTCGCCAATCGTCAACGTTGAGTATGGTTTAAAAGCTTATGACTTCATCTAACGCAACCCGACGCGATGTTTGACGGAAAGGCAACGCGAAAAAAAGAGACAACGCTTGAAAACACTGTTAGATTTCGGTAACTCCGTGATTTATTCAAATATTTCACAAAACTTCTAAATATGTGTTTTTTTTTTAACCTTTTAATTCATTAAACCCCAAGCGAACGCCGGCGTTCGCGCACCTATTGTCTTTCAATTGTGTCTGCAATTATCACAATTGAAAGGTTAAAGTTTTTGAAAAAACTAGTCCTGAGTTAGAATCTTAAAAAAAATTGCAAGATTTCTTTTGTAATACTTTTTAAATTTTTGAGTAAATTATGAAATGTCAAAGTTCATGCAAAATAGCAAATCAGAGGTCTTTACTAAAATTAGCCGAGATAATATCAATAAGATTGAGAGTGTTTCCAAAATATCTAATTTATAATAATTTCTCACCTGAAAAAAAAAATTAAAACGTAAGCTTTAGATCCAAAAGACACCAACAGCAATAAAGGCAGGACCACTTAAGAGTTTGTCGTATTAGTATTGCTAACACTTTTCCGACTAACTTCTTAAGTTCTTTTTGATAGAAAAGGGTACATTATCAACACTTTATATCTAAAAGGTCGGTGGGCAAATATTTTGGGATCAGCTTTAAGGGTGGTCAATGTAGTCGAGGTCAAAGTCGCGGTCAACATTGTAATGTAATAGAGTGTGTTAATCGCAAATATTTGCGTTCAATGGGAAGGGCCGTGTTTCCGTGTTTGCGTGACAATGTGTTTTTTTTTCATAATGATGGAATTTTACTCACTGATTCAAATGTTTAGTAGTTTTTGTTCGTTGTTTGAATAATTTTATATTTGTGTCTTCTGACACTTTTTAGTAAAATAAAATAAAAAGATGTATTTTTGTATTTTTTTAATTCTTTTATTGTTTTAATTTTAATGACAACCTTCTGCAAGTTTAAAATTATTTGAGAGCAGCAAAACTTATAGACCAGTGTAGCATGTTTTAACTTTTTAAGCTATTTTATAATAATTTACATACAATATTCAGTATGTCTGTAATTTTGGTGTCCTAATTTATAAATAAATAATCTTTACTAAGGCAAAAATATTAAACCATCACATAGACTTATTTGATTATATAACGCACCAGTTAAATCCAACCTCAAGTGATAAAAATGTTTTTTCTGACTGTATACGAACACCTTCTTTTAGAAGTCGGTTAAAAAAAGGCACGCATTTTAAAGAAAGCGTCTTTTGTAATTTTAATTTTCAAAATAAGAACATGAACAAAAGTTGCATTTTATTTTAAAATATGATGTTTTTTTTGTCCAGCAGAGTACTAAAGTAATCTTAGAAATTCGTCCAAACATTTGTTTTTTTTTTTAAATCAAAGATTGACCTCGCAGTTTATACTGCGTACATCGACGGACTGAAACATTTTGCCTGCTGCGGTCTTCTCGTCCAATTATGGTTTAGGAGTCTTTAAGACTAAAGTTTGGCTCTTAATAAACTTGGAGCGACTGACCGCCAACGATTTTCAACAAAACCCTTGTTTCAAACCTTTCAATGTGCATGCTGTTTTTAAGGGTGGAAATAATCCAATGACTTCTCCCGCTCCGCGCGAAGTGGTGTCAGACTTTTACTGCGTAAACCATACCTGTGACCTTCATTTGCCCTTTGCGTTCTAAGACTAGCGAGCATCGGCCCTGCTGGGCCCCTACGGTTTTCTGACATCTCTTTGAGAAGCACGTGGATCTCTGCGCACTGTTGAGGACTGGGCTCGGTCCGGTTAATTACCGGACAGCCAGACGTGTGAGCTACCCAGTGCTCGATGTCCGCAAGTCCACGTCGAGTGCACGCTGTGTATAAAACCCACCTTCTGTACTTTCATTATTTAGATAAATATGTTTAGATCAGCTTTTTTGTATTTACCTGAAAGATTACCAGTCGTTTGTAAAGTTGTTTCTACCCCAATACTTGCAGCCCAATTCACGTAATCAAAATCGTAATGATATCGTAGCGATTTAGTCGTTTAGACCATTTCCGTATTCACATCCATCAATCGGGTTTGAACGACATAGATTTTAAAGTCGTTTGGTCGAAGAGTCGATTTAAAAAAGAAATCTGTATTACATTATCCTGGTAGAATACTTATTTATGTAACTGGAAATAAGTCGTCGATAGATCGTTTAGTTTCGAGCCAGTTGAGTTGTCGTTCTATCCAATCCCGATTAAGGAGCACGTGAATACCGCTTTTGGATAGGACTTCGATCGAACGACTATAAAACTTCGGCGATATTTGGCTTGTTTGATTTTACGTGAATCAGGCTACTGATGTTTTGTATGTACATCACGAGCGACTGATCGGTTCGTTACGCCACATTCTGTACGCAATGTGTTTGTTTGTAGACTGATTTCATGATTCAACTAACTGAAGAAGTTTAATTTTATGTGCGTCATTCTGGATTTTTGTTTGTTTAAAAATTTGCCTCACACTAAGAATTGCTTTTGTATCCTGGGTGTTTAAACATTATAAACCAACCGTATACAAAATAGAAATCTATCTACTATACAAGGTGTAAGGGACAGCCCTCCACAAACTTTAAGGGCTTGCTCAGTAGACGAAACTGAACAACCTACCACAAAATTTTTTTTTAGGAATCGAAAAAAAAAAAATCGGCCTCGTCATACAAATTGGCCAATCAAGTTTATCATTTGATGGTGAGGCCTACTCTAGCCTATTTATTCATCTTCTGGCGTTAGCAATTTTCCGGTGACATATATTTTTTTTATAATGGTTTGTTCAAGAAAATTTAAATAAATATTTCCTCATATATGTTCTGCCAAACTGCAGTACAGTTTGTCGGCAGTATAGATTGTGGCATTCAATGCATCAAATGACGTCGTATTACTGCTATTTTAATTACCCATTTATTTTTTAGTTTCTTTTTTACAAGAATTACGACCAATCGACTACCATTAAACTAACCTAACCTAACCATAACAGTTGCCTTTATTCTTTTATCATGGTTAAATCGTACATCAGCCGTAAACGTAAAATGAATTGGACTGTAAAAACAGGGGTGGTTTCCAACCGATAGTCAAGAAAAATCGATATTAAGAGAGTCGACCTCATTTTGCAGGTAGGGACGGAAAAGGTCCGAATACTTTGAAAGAAGGATCATTTGTGAACCGGTATACTGATGTCACATTTATAAGGATTATTGTGGCAGAGGCATTTTGAAAAGGGTTAGGTGTGAAAATGAGAAATCGTCAGGTTATATTATTTTTCTAATAAAAAGAAGCCAAATGAAAAGTGGTTATTATTTAAAAAAAAAATCAAAACTATTTACAGGTTGGCTTGTTAAATTCTTATATATAAATCATAACTCTGAGTCCGAGTTGCTTGAATTAGGAATAAGGTGTTTTGGACGAGAAGAGCAAAAACTATTTAAAAATATTAATAATCAAAAGATGGTACCTACAATACCAATGTGTAAAAAATCTGTAAAGTAAAAGAATAATCTTCTACTGTTATAATATTACTATGACTTAACATTTAGTTTCATAATTAACAAAAATATTAAAACTACAACCTTCGTCGATAAATGGGCTGTTTAATACTAAAATTTATTTTTGCAATTCTAACCAGTACTTCTTGATTTGCGCGTTCATATAACAAGCTTTTCAGTTTTATAATATTAAGTACTAGCATTTTCCTGCAGTTTCGCCCGCGTAAATAAATTATAGCCTATTGTCACTACTCAAGAATAAAGCAGCTTTCTATCGGTGCTGCTCTCCAATAAACCAAAAAAACAAATTTTACCTCTTTATTATACATCTTATATAATATATAAGTGTAGATAAAATTCTCACCTAAAAAAAAAGTTAATAATCTGAAGCTTCATGTTTACAGTAGCACACTTAATTATATGAAAAAAAAAAATACCCACCTGTAAATGTACAGTAGCTACAGCAACCCCATACCTTTCCATGAATTCTTTTAACAACCACTAAAAAATATTACCCAATAAACGCCAGCGGAAATTCAAGCAGTAATTTAACACTCATTCGACCTCAGAAGGTATTTCAGGAATTACCAATAAAACTGTAACGTTGGTATGTCGATAAGTACCTAATTACTTTTAAGACCTGACAAGTTCGATGCGATTTTAAAAGATAACTATAGAGAATGTTTAGAACTGTTTTCTACTACTGGTACTACTTAATCAGACATTTCGGTAACTATATTCGGTTTGTAGTTTCTAATTAATAGTTATACTCGTATATTTAACCACTTTCACACAATGCCATCTAGTCCAAAGTCAGTCTCCACGCTCAAGGCCCGCGATAGAAGCTATGCAACAGCTTAAAAATTAACTATTTTAAAAGTAACTAAAATTGATAATTCCGTAGCCTTTTTCTACTCTATTTATATGTGCGTTTATTGTTACAATATGTTATAGAACAATAAATAATATGCTTGCAAGCACATATTTCTCGAGTGCTCCCGTAAAATTATTAACCCAGGTGTATTTTTTCCAACGTGTGTCGCCGTTAAAAATATTAGTACCAACACCCATATCATTAAAGTCAGCTGTTAAGTACGCGGTCGGAATTATCGCCTTAATTAATTAAAACAATTCTTTCGCCGGGTTATTCGTGTCAAATAAATTACCTCGGATTCCGAGGCCCTTTTTTAATTCTTCTGTCAACTTCTCGTAAAATACACACGAATTAGTACCTGCTAGCATATCTTGGGTCTGGCAGTCCAATTTAATGTCAGTGTTTGCCTAAAATAAATAAGTGACAAACCAAAACCAAAGCCAAAGCTTAGGACAAACAGAGCCCACGTATGTCACGTATGCTAAGTATTAACATCTACTCTTTTTGCTTAAAAATAGATGTCTTTGAAACATTCTTAACGCATACGTAACGCAGTGATATGCGGCCCTACGTAGGAATCTTCTGTTTTTAAGAAAATTCAAGACTCTAGATGTCGTTGCCACGCATTTTGACATCTAGAGTCTTGACACACGTGAGCTCAGTTTGTATTTTATCCTAATAGGATTCAAACTATTATATAATTTTAAGCGCATAATTCGGTAGTTAAGGTCTTCTCGTCCGAAATTAATGATAAAATTCTTAATAATACTGCCACAATGTAGTTTTTTTTAACGGCAACGTCCATTGGTAGATAACTAGATTAGATTAGATTGGTAGATGATTGGTGATTGGTAACGCCTTGTTGCTTTACCTAAATCAGCAAATACTTTTTTTTATTATTATAAACTAGTGCTTGACTGCGATCCCACCTGATGGTAAGTAGCGATGCAATCTTTGATGGTGAGGCGCACTAGTTTATTGAGAGCCTATTCACTCTAGCCCTGAATACACCTAAATCATAATCGGACGGGAAGACTTCATTTAGCTATAGTGGTAAGATATAGAAAAAAAAATCCGCTCTTCTATCTTTCAAAGTAATTTGTTCGCTCAGCAACAGATTTATAGACAATCTTAATTTTATAAGACCTTCAAAATTCGGTGCCGAATCTCTACAGAATTTATTTCTAATACATTCAAATTGTACCTCTATTGTGTTGGAATATAAATCTGGATTGGTTTATATATAAGATAAAGATTAAGGGAACAAGGAAAGGTTTTTGAAATTATCGATTTACGAGAGTATTTTTGAAGAAAACTCGAAACAGTTCCAAAGATTTGCTGAAAGTAGTTGATTGATTGGTCGATGTACTCTTCATTGTACACCATAAATAGAATTCCAAGTGGAACTTAAAATAATAGGGTGCCACATTAGGTGATCTTATCGCTAAAAGCGATTTTTACCTTTGGCTGGATTTGACATAGAAAGGGAAAAAGATATGCAGGTAGTTCGTAGTGTTCTTTTTACATTTATATTAAAAATAATTAATAAATTACAATATTTAATGACGTTTAAGAGGAATGGGAGTGATCCTAGACCGTAGTTATGTTAAGAAAAAGAAGAATCCCCAAACTTACTTTTTTTATAGTGGGAAAAAATCATCTAATGACAACCCCCGCTCTTGGGCAGAGCGGGTGACGCAGCTTTAGAATGCCTCCCACATGGTGGGCTGAGGTTCTGGTGAGGGTCGCAAGAATCCGAAAGATGCAAAACGCAAAAGACCGGACGTTGAAGTGACACTTTGGGAGGTGTATGTTTAATAATAATTGACATGTTTCGGCTTGAATTATAATGATGATATTTAGAGAACACCTATCTACATATACTTTTCGCTGGTAAAGTTAAAGTAAGTGCATATATTTCAACAGTCACGTACGCGTACGATTCTTAAGTGCTCCAGGATACAGCAGAAGATTAAGTACCTACTTCGTTGTGCTTACTTTTCGAGTGAAAGATATTTCCGAAACTAAAACCGTAGTCTTAAAACGAACATTCAACGACTTTGTAAAATAGACTAGCGTATTTATATTAGACACAATGTAAGAGTCGGTAAAGTGGCTAACTGCTTGATAATATTAAAAGTATGTGAGAAAAATAGGTAAGTATATACTTACTGCAGTGAATATCATAGTGGCTCTGCATCGGCTTGTGAACGGTGAGCAAAAGGGTAGCGCGCCGTTCGGTTAGGACTAACCTCCGGTCGATAGTACAGTAACAGGTAACAATTGCCTTAACAAATTGTTCAAGATGAATTTAAAAATCTGTACCTATAATTTGCTTGTTTACACTCATTTAGTTAAAAAAATGTGCTTTCTAATGAAGAGAATTCCCATATCTCAAGATGTTTACCCATCCAGATTACGACCTTGCCAACCGTTGCTTAACCCTGTATATTGACTTGCGTGATTATTATTATTTTATCCAGAATCTCTTCTTCAACTGTCATTCTCAAACAAACATTAAATATGATTATACATACAGCCATGTTGTTCGGAGTTTTTCCACGCGTACCTCAAAGAGATGTCATCAACACCGCAAGAGCCCGCAGACTTCTGAAAAGTATACTCGTGGTTCTAGAACGCAACAGGCAACTGAAGCCCTAATGTCACCTCTACGGCCCAGACTAAGCGTTTCGCGTTTTGGTTGATACCGCTTACATCGAAGGACTGGAACAATTTACTTGCTGTGGTCTTTCTATCCGATTACAATTTAGAAGTTTTCAAGGTTAGAGTGAATAGGCTTAATAAACTAATGCGCTACACCATTAACGATTGCATCACTGTTTACCATTAGGTGGAATCGCAGTCAACAGTAAAAATCCGACATAAAGAATGAGAGAAGTCATTAGATGATTTCCGACCTCAAAAAATAAACCATACTGGCTGTAGCTTTAGGTATATTTCCCTTCAGGTGTACTTGAAATTCGGAGGATGGCGTATAGAAACTTTTCAGAATAGCCTCAGTGGCCGGTCTCCGGTGCGGTGAGGGTTGCCACTTGAATAAGATATGCGGATATCATTAGAAATATTCATGTTTTCACCCAAGGGCTTTGGGGTTTTTATTATCATTAGAAATTGTAAGGGATATAAAATGTATACCTACTTTTTATATCCTTATATTTGCTTGTCAGTTTTGGTTTAGGAGTTTTACTAAAATTGTGCCTTAATATACCTACTGAGTACCTACTGTGTTACTTCATAGCGTGCATAATGTGGTATCAAAATTATAGTAAAAAATATGTATAAAGGCTAAAGTTTGTAAATATGTATGACGGTTACTCTTCTACGCTCAAACGGATGTATAGACTTAGATTTAACTGTAGTACACAGGTAAACTATGGATTAATTATCTAATTTCACAAGGGCAAAACCGCTGGCAAAACTTAGTAATAACCCACATCAATGTTATTTTGAAAGCAACTCTGTCTGTTGCGCTTTTTCGATTAAACTGCTCAACCGATCTTCATGAAATTTCATACGGAGTAAGCTTAAAACCTGAGTTTTTGAGGTTCAGATCCTTCTATATTCTACTTTTTGTCTGGCTTTGTTTTCGCACCCGCAATAACCAACATTCACGTGAATAAGTGGCGAAAAAATCTAGTCTGTATTTTTAAATGGCAAAGCCTTGACTCACATCCACGCACAGTCCAAACTCCTGGAACTAGAACCCTGAAATGTGCGTCCTTTTATGATGTATGTACATGCACAATGTAAAATTTACCGCCTTGCATAGCGTAGCATAATCAGCCTTATAATGCCTCAAGCCTCCTCTCTAGGAGAGGGAATGGACCGTTTATTACACCATGCAGCCCCAGTGCGGGTTGGTGGTGTTATATGTTCTAGGACATGCCGGTTTCCTCACGATGTTTTCCTTCACCGTTTTGAGAGCAGTGGTGATGAAATAAATTACACCAAGCACCTGACTGGGTTTGAACCCGCGCTCTACAGTTCGTAAGTCAGGACCATTACCACTGCCACCATCACCGCCTAAGGGGATGAAACTGTGGTGTAAAGTTATTATGGAAACTCGGGCGAAACTGCAGGCAGAAGCTAGTATAATGTAATTATATTTTATTACACACATACTATCGTAACATAAAAGAATAACTTCACTATTCCCAAAACTTTCATACATCAAACGTTGACAATATATTTCTAAAATTCGTACTCGATATTTCAAAATCGGCTGTCGATTTGCTACTTCCAAATATTTCGATATTCGAATAGAATTATATTTGAAAACTGTGAAGCGAGTGCAGAAATCAGATTCCATACAATATGCACGTGGAGATTCATACTTCAATATACACGCTTTAAAATATAGTGACTTTGGATTGTGGTTATTTGAAATACGGTTTTGGTATTCGTGAAATACGGTTTTGATATTTTATATTGAAACTGGTGGGGAAAACCGGTGATCGGTGCTAGAATCGTATATAAGTATATACATATATTTAAACTTAATTAAATAAATCGGGTCCCCATTAAATTCTAATACGATCGGTGAGTGGCAATCTGATATTATTTTATAAAATCTACATAATTGCCTTCTTAATATCCGATGAATATTTCCAGCTAACTTGATCATAATGAAGGAATCACAATAGAAGTTAAAAAAAAATTAAGGATTCCCATGCAATGGATAATGTCATAATAATTCTTCTTTCTAATAACCATTGTTACAGTAACGTAGGTACGTAACGTAGGTATTAGCTATATTCTATGATTTCAGCTGGAAAACGTCCACACCATAGAGACCTCCCCCCATGTGAGTTACAATGATCGGTCCCATACGTCTCGCATCCATCAGATTCCAGAAACTCTCACCAGGAGATCAGTTTGCCTTGTAGGAGCACTTCGAATACTGCGTCTTTTGACTCACTGACGCCACTCTGGTACCTTTTAGGATCAACTGACACCGAAAGAGCGGCGAAGGGCAGCGACCCGTTTACCGTTCATAGAATTCGCTGGAATTCCCGCGGCGCCTCGGGCATCCGCGTGACTCGTTCGAGTTTCTCTTGCGATAATAAGTATTATAGCAATGAAAATAAAGTTAAAACTCATATGACACTGAAACTGCGATCCGCTTCGCTGCGCTTAGACGCTCTTTTGGTGTGAGTTGACCCTTAGTCTCATCAACCATTTATTCTACGAGCAATATAACTATATAACATTGTCACTTAAGTTTGGTAATTCTTCGGGTTATGTGGGCTTTCTTGCAATATTGATCTTACATTTTTTTTCGTTTTTGCAAAGAAAACTTACTTAAAATTAGAAAAAGAAACATGAGATATATTTCATCTGAGAGCTCGAAAATCTAAATAATGATCGCAGTAATTAAGAACGATTCGAAGCACAAATATATACCGTGTAAACAAATTGCAGGTACGTCCCTAAAACTCGTGGAATGTTAAGTGATTTATTATTACATTTACATGTGCGTAGTAACGTGCCAAGAGGTGTCATGCGCGTCTTAGACTTTTTGTTGGGCTTTGAATTCGGCGAAAAATGTGGTAGTTGGGTAGAATAATATTGACTAGTAAATTACAGCAAATACAAAAAAATCAGAGCCTATATTTTCATTTACTTGTATACAGGAAAAGTTTTTAACCAGTGCGCAAATTTTGACATGATAAACTTGAATATATTTTAATAAACACGTATTTTTTATTTTGATATGTGTTAATAGTAAAAAATAAAGTTATCGCTTACGAGACTTATTTACATAGAAATTTATTTTATGGTCGCTTGCCAGTCGGGCGCCCGGTTGACCGACTCATGCGTCGACTGGTCGCCCGACCGGCAAGCTGGTATCAGCTGAGTTGTAGGTAAGTACTTATGTGCGTTCGCTCGATGCGACGGCGCCGACGTAAGTACCTACGCGGTGCGGTTACTGACCGCAATTTCGTGCTACTTTTTTAAGTTTAGGTAATTCCAATTTTTCCTTCATACTTTCATGGGCTTAGGACCATCAAAATGCAGAAAATAAATCAAGTAATAATTTTTACATTCAAATTAAAACATTTATGTATGATAATTACTCATGATAAAATTTGAATTGAAAAAATTGCATTCTGGCGTATTTAAAAAATTGGAATCAACTACCTATTTACAACAATTTCCAATCAAAAAGAACCTAACACACTAAGATTGTTTATAATTTCTTACCTCTACATTTCGTTAATCACAGTATTTAAGGTATTGTTCGAAGTGACCTCCTCCTTTTTCCAGACATAAACGTGCACGTTTAAATAAGTTTGCATTTAGTTTGTTTAGGACACTACTATCACTTTTCACTTCATTGAAAGCGTTATTTATTTTTTGTTTTAAGTCATCTAGGCTCTGAGCCTCTTCTACATACACCCGACGTTTCACTTCTCCCCAGAGATAAAAATCACAGGGAGTGAGGTCTGGGGACCTAGCCGGCCATGGTACGGGACCACCCCGACCGATCCAATTTTCCCCGTATTTTTCATTTAAATAATTTCGTACCGCTATGGCGTAATGTGGCGGAGCGCCGTCGTGCTGGTAATAAAAGTTATTATTGTAGCTCAATGGGACTTCATCGATTAATTCTTCGATGGTGGTGTCGACCATTTCTAAATAACGAGTCCCGGTCAAGGCGCCTTCGATAAAAATGGGACCTATTATTTTATTTTTAATAACACCCGCCCATACGTTTGCGCTGAAACGTATTTGGTGATGCGTCTCTCGTACTAAATGGGGATTATTGAAAGACCACCAGTGCTCATTATGGACATTGTAGAGTCCCACACGTGTGAATAATGCCTCATCCGTCCACAAGATATTTACATCAGGGTGATTTAAAAGCCACTCACAAAAGGCTCGACGTGGTGCTGGGTCTGGGTCATGGAGTTGTTGTACCGGCTGGAAGTGGTATGGATGGAGTCCGGCTGTATTTAGCAGCTTCCATACTGCGTGTTGGCTCACACCAAAACGACGTTCCGCGTCGTAGGTACTGGCTCTCGGATTACGCTCAAAAAAATCAAATATGGCGTCTTCGGCTTCGACTGCCAGTCGAGGTCTGCCAGACCCTAGTGCATGGCTCGGGGTTCTGAACTGATGGGGGACTGACTTTGATTTGCTGCAAGAATTGTCCTTTCATTAGGTACCGTAGGTTTACGGATCCCTTGGGCTCGCATACGAGGTACGCTCTCCCTCTCATATCTTCTTCGTGCTGCTCGTAAATTTTCGTGGCTAAGTAGATACACTCGCACCATTTCGTAGTATTCACGGTGAGTAAAGTTCGACATCGTGACGACACGAGTACGCGGCACACACGCGCGCAGAGATGAATATGAGCGAACGTCCGAACCCCGCTTCCGCAAGTGACGTACTGCAGATCCGCACATCAAAGGCCGCCGCCGGCGCTGCATACCCCCGCCCCCTTCCCCCCGCACCCGTCTCGTACAACGGGCAGCGGCCAGCGCGTTTTCATTCATAGTATTTAATAGTATTACGATTAAATTATGTCCATGTTATGCTTATTTCAAAATGGGACAAGGTGGAAAAATGTGAAAAAAAAAAGTTATAAACTAAAAATGGAAATGTGTTCTATTACTTACACTGAGCCACCAAAAAAAATTTACGCAGTGGTTAAAAACTTTTCCTGTATAAGCCTTTCTTATATTCCCAGACAATCTTAACTCATCAGCAGTAAAACAAATTCATAAAACAGGGAATTAAACAAAATTATACACCTTGATGAGGTCATCAAGGTAAGTCAATCTAGATAGATTGACTTGGCAATTACATGTATATCACAAGTAATACGTATTATATTAAATTATATTATTTTGTCTGATTGCCAAATCAATCTAGCTCATCAAGGTCCCTTAAATATGGACTTAAAACTTGTTACAAAACTATCTCACAAATATTAATAAAATAGCATTTAGATCAGAACTTGCGTATTATTACAGCCGGGGTCCCACAAGGTAGTATATTAGGTACGCTCCTTTACTTCTTTGCATAAGGATTTGCCGAACGCGAATCATACACATATCCCTTATCATCATACATCATAGACATATCCCTAGTAATTCCAAAAAAAAAACTATTATTAAATTCAATAGTTACAAAGCGGTACGAAACATCTTTGAAAGGCTCAAGAGTAATAATTTAAAATATTTATAAATAACGTTAACGTTTTGTAAATAAACGTACAACATGCAAATAAAAATGCTTCTTATATTTATCCGCTGCTTTCTTAGCCTCATAAAACAAGGCTAGGCGCCGTGTCGCAGCATAACGACATCCTACCTGAAACGCAAATACCACATCCATAATTCATTAGAAACCGCATTGAGCACGAAGTGTTGTGCGTTTTAATTTTATTGTCTATCTTTACCCTAAGGAAAACCTTTGGACATGATTATGTAGATGAGTGAAGTGGTTAAAGTTTACGTCTCTTGGATTTTTTAAAACTTCTAAGAATTATCGCGCATAGAAATGTCCATTCTTAAGTAATTTAAGGAGTACATCAATGTTTAAAGGCAATTATCTTCTATTTCGATTCTGTTTAATATTAAGGTAAAGTCGCTAATTTTTGTCCTCGAACTTTAACTACGACTGATATCATGTCCGCTGTTAGACATAGGCCACAATGAACGATCCTGTGCATCGTGCATTCATCGGATTTCCGCAACCTTTACCAGGTCATCAGTCCACCTTGTAGGAGGCCTTTCAACGCTGCGTCTTCTTTTTCGGGCCCAACGGCCATCTGTTCTGCGAGCAATGCTAATTCCAACTAATTACAGATCTCAAATTTTATGTTTGTCACCATAGTTAGAAATCCTACTCACAGATACGGTATATATATTTTTAATTAACATCATAACTCTTATGGATACTCCTTGTATTAGAATATCCAGAAAAAAAAAACATGTATAATACAGTAGTGCTTTTCCTCATAATTGCCCTTTATTATACCTTCTTGTACATTGAAATTTTTATTTCGGAAAAGGTGTATAAAGACAGCATAGACACATTAAAGACCATTTTTGAAAAATGTATGTTTAGTTTAAACTATTAGACAATTCGAATTTAGAGTATAGGTAGGTCAAAATAAAAATAAAAATGTTTATAAATAGAAATAATATAGCATCCTGATTCGACATCTATATACTCAATACAAAAAAAAAGAATTTAGCAATTACAAACGATACATTGTTTACTATTCCGTTTCCTACGAAGAGATGCTCAGCAATAGACGAAAGTATTGTCATGCTAAATCGAAACAGCTGTTGAATTTTATAGCAGGCCTACCAAGTGAACACCTACCTACCTGAATTTAGAAGAATTCAATTTACATAACTTTACTTAAGCGTATATTGAATTAACTGGGTTAATAGAGACCATCTACAGACTCAATATGTACACAAAATTATTTTTAGTTTATGCAAAACCTGAATTTAGTTTGTTCCCCGGGAGTCGCACTGTGCGGAATGCCCGGAGGACACGGTGGAGCACACAGTCGAGGTGTGCCTGCCTTGGGCGGAGCATCGCCGTGCCCTCGTGGGGGTGATCGGCGGCGGAGACCTCTCGCGCCGGGCCAAAAGCGGGGGTTGTCATTGGATGATTTTTCACATCGAAAAAAAAAAAAATAGTTTGTTCAGAATCAGTAACTGAATCGATTCCAATAATTTTTACACCATGCTATATTTTACCCCAAAATATTTAAAAAAAGGTCACAAGTTGGACACCACCGACACTAAGAGTACAAAACAGGTCACAGCAGTTCATAGCGGGCATTAGGTGACAATGCAAAGCTGGTTGCGGAAGCAAAACAATCCCTCAGTCACCCAGGGTGGCCCGGTGACAATGTATTTATGTCGCCAACCAGGTACATAAAGTTTTGAAATTTTGTCCATAGATTCTTTACATAAAAATACTAGACAGCTGTTTCAAGTTTCGCATGTAAAAATAAAGTTGTATACTTAATTCAATATTTATCATCCATATCACCGATCCACATTTAAAAGTGAAGTACAATTTTAAAATCGCCACGTTTCCGTAACGACGTGTTTCGACGTCAACGTCGCAGATGAAGTGATTTATTCGCCAATGAATTATTCATGACGTTCACGTCACGTCAGCGTCACGTCGAACAATCAGCTCGAGGTATTCACTTTGTGGGAGGTTTAAAGGTGCCTCCGTGGATTAAACTATTGGTAAATGAATATGGGGTGATTGAATTATCTTGTATGAGGAGTCGTATTCCTACAGTATTTTGTTAATATTATTATTAATGATAGGCTCGCGTTTGTCTACTATTTCACCTAAAGATAAATGATGATGTGGTTGATGATGAAGCATAAAAGTACTCTTAAGAAACAGACTTCGGCAGGAAATTCCACTTCCTAACGGACGCACAATGAATGTGTAACTTCTAAAACGTTTTGTACATAGGGGTAGGATGTCCACTTCATTCCGCCATACGCCTGGTAGTCTCATCTTCTTCCTTATCGGTATCACTCTTGACAGAGTGATCATGGTTATCTTCACAACACGCCGCCACTCTTTTCTGATGGAGGCCTTCCTCGTGCATTCATGCAGTGATGATGAGCCACTTACTACCGCCTTTATTTGTCAGTCCACCTTATAGGCGATCTTCCTCGTGGCCTGGTACTCTCAACCTTTCCGTGGACCACAAGTCGCATAATGCAGCCTCATAATGGAATGATATTCTATCTGCTTACTAGAGCACAATAAAAGCGGGAGTGCAGCACACAACAATAATGCGTCTTTCGCGAAAAAAAACCTATTGTACTTTACGAAAGAAATATACCTATATGTTATTTTAATATATTTTTTATTAAATTTCTAATACAAATACATTATTCACATAATACGTTTAAACCTAAAGTCCTTGATACCTTAGAAATGAGGGTGAGAAATAGAGCGAACGTGACGTCAGCTTAAAGCCGCCTCTAATGAATACGCTATTATAATCATGAAGCCATGATATTATTCTATGGATAGGAACCTACATCATTATATATCTAATAGGCTTCGTTAGTAGGGTTTTGTTTACAGCTAGTCAAACTAGCGTATTATTGCTTTTTTTTTTTTGTAAAAACAACAACCGCATCGGCCTCTGTTAAAGAATAAAATAAAACAAGTTTTGAATGAATTGTATTTTTTCATAGCAAGCTTTTATAGCGCAGTGTATCTGTATAATTAATACTCGTCAAGACGAATCATACGAGTCCAAACTCGATGGGATTGTATCGTTTAATTACCGAGTTCCTACGCCCACCTTCCGGTTCCATTATCAGATCTGCTCCGTGTCATAATAATTTTGTATTGTCATCTGATTTACACATGCATGCAAAATTTCAGCTCAATCGGTAACCGGGAAGTGGATCAAACTTAATTTGCAAGATTTGATGACAGACAAACATCAGGACAGGTGAAACTAAATAAAAGCTTGAAATAAACTTTATTTACCTACACAAAAATACAGTGAAACATGTATAACTAAGATTTTTAGGGACCTAAGGTTTTCGCCAACATATAACTGGAATAATGCACAACCTTAAACTTCATTTAGAAAATTACGTAACAATTATTATTATGCACTGAAATTTTATCCAACCTTTCAATCGTAGAAATTACAGACACAATAGAAAGACAATAGGTGCGTTCGCTTGGGGTTTAATGAATTAAATACAGTTATTGTTTTTTTTTTTTTTTGAAAAATTGTAATAAACAGTGTAAACAGTAGCAGATAATTCTCACATATACAAAGGTTTCATTACAGTAGAGTCTGTGCGGAAAGTAAACCGTCGTGGGATTTGAGGGCGCTGCTGTAGATAAATATCGTTTTTGTTATGTAAGCAACATTGTGACGTCATTATAGTGCGACTGTTAAATCTTGATATTTTGAAATTATGTTAGACTAACTTCTTCCAGCCGCTTCACCCTATAATAAAAGTTATCCTATTGGCTGCATTTGTTCACCTAATAAAACTGCAAAGTTATAGCTTATGTGCTATAACTTTGCAGTTTTTGCAATGTATATGATTAAGTTCATCTGTCTAGTAGTTTTTGCGCAACATATCCATACGATACGAGATACGAGTACCTGCATTCATCTTCACAAACTTTCACATTTATAATATTAGTAGCCTATTTATTAAACTTGCTCACGTGATGAAACTTAGCAAAAATATAGGTTATAAGCTATATTATTGCAACGTTTGTATTAAATTCATCCGTGTTGGAGATAAAACCTTCTTGCAAGCTTCCTAAATTAATGTTGGAGATAAAACCTTCTTGCAAGCTTCCTAAATTATATGAAAAAATATGACACTTCTATTTGTCACTTGTCTTCACTTGTTTTTTGTAAAATATATTGTTCACACCGAAAATTATTAAAAACTAATTTGCATTGAGCATCCAGTCATTGATTTTCATCAGAATACCCATAATTCTCGCACATGGTCCTTCGAGCCGGATGAAATATAATTAAGAAGATCAGCGATTATTTTCAAGAAAAAGAATAGAGACTGACTTCCACGCTGAATGGAGGTTCATGAGTTCACTGCTGGAGAACTGGATTGATTTCAAGCAAGTTAGTTAGTGGTGTACAGTTATAATTACGCTAATATCGTCACCCAACACTCAGGTAGTATATATAAGTAGTCATACTAAGGTCAGTACTATTTTATTAAATTACCAATTATATTGTGTTTGAGTAAAATCATTAGGTACTTTGTTGCATTGTGATTAGTATTTTATTCAACAGCAATGTTAAGTTTAAACTCATACTTTTAACAGTATAGTTAGCTATTTTGCTACATTATTAAACTTACATTATATTAAGCTGTAACTAATTACATAACTACTTAACAGTGGTATTAATTTTTAACAAGTATCTTGACATAATAAAAATATTTGAGTGTTAGATATTAGTACAAGTCATTGTTATAAATTATAGTTAGCAGTCAGAAAGGGCATAGACTACAGCTAGGCGTATAATTATTGAAATTATATTGTTGTTTTAATTTTTATATTCCTGTATCAATGCCAGGTTGACAACACTCGTCTCCCAGAATGTCTGAGGAAAAGGATTTAATTAAGAAGCGAGGCAGCTTCAAAGGTCGCTTGACTAGTTTCCTCAATTTTCTGGACTCATTCAAGGACAAGGAGCTATCTAGCTGTGATGTGTCCGAGTTGCAGTTGCGCATGGGCAAGATAGAGGCGTTGTATGAGCAGTATGATGAGGTACAGTTACGTCTAGAATGCATTGTTGACGACATCAACTTACAATATTCTCAGCGTTCCGAGTTTGAGTCTATTTATTATAAAACCTTATCTAGAGCCCAGAATATTCTGACTGACTACAATAAAGATAATAAATCGATGGAAAGTTGTAAAAGTACTCGTGTTAGCATAAAGCAGCCGGTTAAATTGCCAACGATTCAGTTACCAAAGTTTAGCGGATTATATTGTAATTGGCTTGAATTCCGCGACACCTTTACTAGCCTAATTCATTGTAATGATGACATAGACGCAATCAATAAGTTTCACTACTTGCGAGCATCACTTGAGGGAACAGCTGCTATAGTTATCAAATCCATTGAGTTTTCTTCAAGTAATTACTCTGTGGCATGGTCATTGTTATGTGATCGGTTTGACAACAAAAGATTACTGGTTCAGAATCATATAAGTTCATTATTTACTATTGAATCAATTACAAAAGAATCTTCTGTTGCCATTAAGAATTTGATCGATCAGTTAAATAAAGACTTGCGAGCTTTAGAGTCATTAGGGGAGCCTGTGAAACACTGGGATACACTTTTAATCTACATTGTCACACGAAAACTTGATCAAAAAACCTATCGTGAGTGGGAGGAGTGCAAAGGTAGGATAGACAAGGATGGCTTAATCACGTTTAACGCATTTATGCAATTCTTACGCAATCGAGCCGACCTCATCGAGACCCTGGAACTCCCCCGCAATCATTATTCGCAATCACCAGGTAAATCAGGTCCTAAGATCAAGTCAATGGTAGCACAATCTCCTATCAATTCTAGCACTGACTCAGCTTCTAAACCTTGTCCTAAATGTAATAACAACGATCACACATTAAATAATTGTCCACAGTTTCTCGCATTGAGTAACGATGACCGTCTCAAATCATTACCTAGTTATAAGGTATGTTTTAACTGTTTTCGTTCCGGACACTATGCTAACAAATGTAAAAAACCAGGCTGCAAACTATGCAAACGTAGGCACAACACATTAGTTCACGTACATTCTAATGGCACTGTATCGAATACACCTAGTGGTAATTCGATGAATAACTTGTCTGCTACGACTGAAACGAATAACGTAGCTTTATCCGCAAACATTGCATCTCCGTGTGGTCATACGCAACGAGATGTGTTGTTATCAACCGCTTTGATCAAATTAAGAGACCACAATGGGTGTGTGCATCTCGCTCGCGCGGTGCTCGATAGTGGTAGCACGTCTTCACTCATAACAGATAGGTTGTGCAATAAACTTAACTTAAAAACTAGCCAGGTAGATAGATCAATCCTTGGAATCAATAACGTCACTTCGCACGTAGGTAAAATATGTCGGGTTAAGGGTACGCCATTAGATGATAGCTTTGTATTCGAACTAAATTGTTTTGTTCTTCCGTTCATTACGAGTAGTGTTCCGTGTCGTCAGATAAATATTTCTGATTTCGACTTACCCTCGAATATTACTTTAGCTGATCCTACTTTTTATAACCCTGCCGATGTTGATATTTTAATCGGCGCTGATCTTTTTTGGGATTTGTTAGGATCTCAAAGACTAAAGTTAGGTACCGGGAAACCAATATTATGTGAAACCCGTCTAGGATGGATAGTTTCCGGTCCAATTACTCAGAATACTATCTCACTGCTGACGAATGACGTAAAGTGCAATATGTCTAAAATGGTTGCCGACAGCGATGGTGACTGGGAAAACCTCAAGTCAGAATTGACAAAGTTTTGGCAATTAGAGGAGGTGAATGCGAAGTCTTCCAATTCTTATATGCCTGAAGAGAAATTGTGTGAAGACAATTTCGTTACAAATACGACACGATTGTCTGATGGTCGTTTTTGTGTTCGCATCCCCCTTAAGAAAGATCCTTCAATTTTAGGAAATTCTTTTAATAAAGCCACACATTGTTTACATTCTTTAGAGCGTAAATTAAAGGTTAAGACGAACTTTAGTAGAATGTATCATGACTTTTTGTCAGAATACGAGTTACTTGGTCATATGACAAAAATTAATAAACCTAATTTATGTTTGGGTTATTTTATTCCACATATGGGAGTTTTACGCGAGTCGAGTACCACGACCAAACTTCGTGTTGTTTTCAACGCTAGTGCTTCTACTTCGACGGGAGTGTCCTCTAATGACCTACAGATGGTTGGGCCAACCGTACAGGACGGTCTATTGTCTATACTTCTTCGCTTTAGAGTCCACAAGTATGTTTTATCTGCGGATGTGGAGAAGATGTATAGACAAATAGTCGTCCACCCGTCGGACAGATATTTACAACAGATTGTTTGGCGTGATAATGTTAGTGATCCTATTAATGTTTATCAATTAAACACCGTCACGTACGGTACGGCCAGTGCGCCATTCCTTGCGACACGATGCCTTAAACAAGTAGGACTCGACTGTAGGAACCCTAAGATATCGGAAATCATCCAACATGACTTCTATGTCGACGACTTGCTGACCGGAGGGGATGACTTAGATGAAGTAAAGTTCATTCGCACTGAAGTCACCAAAGCGCTTGCGTCGGCATGTATGCCATTGAGAAAGTGGAAGTCAAATGATTCTCAATTATTGTCGAATGCTGTCCCTGCGTCATACGATTTGAACATTGGACAAAATGAGCCAGAAAAGTTGCTTGGTCTCTGTTGGCATATCGGCACTGATGAGATAGGGTTTCCTATAGGTCTGACTAAATCTTCGACTAGGTACACAAAGCGTGACTTGTTATCCGTTATTGCGCGAATCTTTGATCCCTTAGGTCTGTTAGGTCCTATTGTTATTACTATGAAGATCTTGCTACAGAAAATGTGGTTAGATAAATTATCATGGGATCAACCATTACCTAATGAGATTTGTAAACAATGGGAGATTATTATTAAATCTTTACCTCTTTTAAATCATGTTCGCATTCCGCGACTTGTAGTCTGCAATTCATTTACGGAGTTAGAACTCCATATTTTCACAGACGCGTCTGAGTCCGCGTACGGTGCTTGCGTCTACATTCGCAGTGTTAATGCTAAGGGTGAGTACATGGCTCGCTTGTTAATGGCAAAGAGTCGAGTTGCTCCCATCAAGCCTACGACAATTCCGCGACTGGAGTTATGTGGTGCGGTAGTCGGTTCTCGTCTTCACGAGAAGGTGATGAGCTCACTTCGAGTGAAGATCAGTCGGGTTTATTGTTGGACTGATTCAACCATTGTCTTGGGATGGTTACAGATGATGCCTACCAGACTTCAGCCCTTTGTGCGCAACCGCGTTGCTGAGGTTTTGGATAAGTCGGGTAACTGTACTTGGAGGCACGTCCCAACAGATCAAAATCCAGCAGACCTAATATCTCGTGGCATGGATATTAGTGATCTGCAGGAGTCAGATCTGTGGTGGAAAGGACCAGATTTTTTAAAACTAGATTCGTCTGAATGGCCTTCTCAAATTACGAGCCCAGGACTACAATCGTTACCGGAGACTCGACCTAAAATCATATTACATGTTGTAAACGATTCGAAACCTGAAGTTTTAATTGATTTTAGGCGTTATTCCAATTACACACGGCTCGTACGATCTGTTGCCTACGTATTACGATTTATTAAGTCATGTAGAAAGCATTACCCTAAAACCAAATACTTGTCACATGATGAGGTACAAGATGCACTAACTCTTGTCATTATTAAGAGTCAGATTCAGTCATTTTCTGAATACCAATTATTTTTGAACAAAAAGAGTTTACCTAAAAAGAGCGCCCTTCTAAAGTTTAATGTTTATTTAGACGATAATAATGTAATGCGAGTAGGAGGACGTCTCGATAACTCTAATTTTGCTTATAGTAAGAAACACCCTATTTTATTACAGTCCACTCATGATTTCACTAAACTATTATTTAATTTTGAGCATAAAAGGCTGATGCATGCTGGCCCACAATTATTATTAGCTTCCATTAGGGAAACTTATTGGCCAATAGGAGGTCGCAAGTTGGCGAAAGCCTGTTATCATAAGTGTGTTTTGTGTCACCGTATGAAGGGTAAGGTTGTAGCTCCCTTAATGGGTAACTTACCACGAGAACGCCTTCGTCCAGGTTATCCCTTTGAAAGCACAGGCGTTGATTACGCTGGCCCTATTATGTGTGCTAGTCGCCAGGGCCGTGGATGTAGGTTAGTAAAGGTGTATGTCGCTATTTTTATTTGTTTCACAACCAAGGCCATTCATTTGGAGCTCGTTGGTGATTTAACTAGCAATAGTTATTTACTGGCTTTGTATCGGTTTATTTCTCGGAGAGGTAAACCTGCTGATATTTTTTCCGATAACGGTACCTCATTTGTCGGTGCATACAACGACCTTTCCAAATTTTTAAAATTAAATAGTTTGTCCTTGGGTGAAAGTGCAGCAAACGACGGAATAAGGTTCCATTTTATTCCCGCCTACACCCCACATTTCGGTGGACTCTGGGAGGCGGGTGTCAAGTCAGCAAAGTATCACCTTCAGAGAGTGTTGGGAAATTGTAACTTGACTTTTGAGGAGCTGTACACCACACTAACCAAGATTGAAGCCATCTTGAACTCTCGTCCATTGACGCCGTTGTCTTCAGATCCTGCAGATTATACTCCGCTCACGCCAGGACATTTTCTTGTGGGACGGCCACTTACTTCTTTGCCGCAACCTGATTACCAGGATAGCTCTGCCAATTATCTGTCTCGTTACCAGAGGATCGAGCAGCTTCGCCAGCATTTCTGGAGCAGATGGAGCAAGGAGTATGTTGCAGAATTGCAACAACGCTCCAAATGGCGTTCCTGCAAGGATGGCTTGATGCTGAACTCCTTGGTGGTGATCAAGGAAGACGATCTTCCTCCGTTGAAGTGGAGACTTGGACGGATCGTGGCTGTTCATCCAGGAACGGATGGTATCGCCCGTGTAGCTGACATTCGGACGTCTACTGGAGTCGTTCGACGGGCATTCAACCGAATCTGCCCTTTGCCTGTGTCTTCAGAATCTGGTTGAAACCATTGGTTTCAACGCCCGGGGAAATGTTGGAGATAAAACCTTCTTGCAAGCTTCCTAAATTAATGTTGGAGATAAAACCTTCTTGCAAGCTTCCTAAATTATATGAAAAAATATGACACTTCTATTTGTCACTTGTCTTCACTTGTTTTTTGTAAAATATATTGTTCACACCGAAAATTATTAAAAACTAATTTGCATTGAGCATCCAGTCATTGATTTTCATCAGAATACCCATAATTCTCGCACAATCCGTTTATAAGCCGTAGACGTTAATTGTAGCGACACCAGGTGGAGGCCTATGTCGAACAGTGGACGTCTTTCGATTGTAATGATGATGAACATTAAAATGCAAACACGAACCGGTAAAGGAAAATAGCGTGAAGAAACTGCTGTACTGCCTATCTAGGTAGGTTCCACCAACGACCACGTACCCAGTTCCAACGAAAATGGTTCTATCACTTTGACTGGGATCGGTTTATTATCACTGACTGGAATATTGTAGCTAGCAGCAAGTTTATGTTTATCCTAGTTAAATTTAAAGGTAAAAATGGGACACACTACCACTATCTCGTTGTCTTCCTCGGTACATTTTTCCCTTTTGCTAATCAATGAAAAATATGAACTTAATGACTATGAAAATAAAGTACACTTCAGAATTTGTAATGTTGCTTCGTAAAAAATCTATTTAGCCTGTAAGGGATCATCTCGTATTTATGATCCTTGGGATCACTTGGTTGTCCGTCTGTTTATCTGTTAAGACCCTTTATCTCGAGAACGCTTGGAGGTATCGAGTTAAAATTAAAACCATACACTCAAATCTGCGGTCTTCTGAAGTTGTGAAAAAATCAGAGTTCTGAGTTAAGGAAAAAAAAGATACGGCCGGTTATGTCGCAAAAAAACATATATTTCGATACTCAAGGGAATGAAAGTTCAAAGGGGTGACGTAGACCTAGAATCCTGAAATTTGGCATAAATCAAGGTCTCATATAACACGTACAGGGAAATATCTGGAAATTGTAAATTTGTAGATCCACCACAAAAAAAAAATGTTTTTTGCAATTCGGAAAAATTTTCGTAACTCAATTCGAGAATTGATTTCATAGGTAAATTTGTACAGAATCCTCAGTGCGTGACTCCGACTCGCACTTGACCTTTTTATTTTAGTTACTGTATCCTTACTCAAGCCTGAAAAGAAATATTCTAAGTTAGTCGAAATGCATTATAAATTAAAAGTATCAATACTTTTTATACTAGCCATCGAAAATATTCACCAAAACAAAATAAACAAATATCGTCATGTTTAAATGAATTTCCGTTTAATTTATATATATTTGGAGATAACAGGGATAGGAGTTCACCTAGGAAGTCTAAAAACATTAAAATAAAAGTGTTACGTACCAAAAAAACAGCATACCAATGTTTCCCAAGTTCGTGACTTTGTTTTGATCAATAACGGTGTGATTTGCCATTTGTTATCTTTGGCAAAACTGTAATATATTAAATATTATTTCCCTTGCAGCTCAGTGAAATTTTTTATCAAATTTCTGAAGATTTCAATTAAAAATCACAATAAAATAACATAATAAACAAACATGATATGACGTTTGGTATTTGACGGATGGCTGGGTGTGTTGCTACTTAAAATCTTTAATGTTGTTAACCCTTTACGCCACGACGGTTCTTTTATCGCACAGACAATAACAATTTTTTTACAGTAAATCAAATCTAAGGATACTATAGCGACACCTATAACAGCATAAGAACTAACTAATTTAAAATCCTGCATCGAAGTATTAGAGTTCTTTGTGCGATTATAATATAAACAACAACCCAAAATCAACTATTGGGCAGTTGCTCATACATAACATCCGGTCGGAGGATCCTCCCTTTTCAAAAGAAACATGTGGGACTTAAGACAGCCGTTGTACTTTAAAAAAAAAGAAATCGGTTGACTTCTTAAACAACCGATTTTCTTTACATAGAATAGACTGAAATAACTTAAACTTAAAAGAAGGTAGACTGCTAGTAAATTAATACAAATCACTAAATACAATGTTTTATAGCAGCACATATACTCTTATATCATTAAGAGGTAAAGTTTGTTTTTATGTTTTTTTTTGGTTTGTAGAATGTAAGGTAATCTCTTTGAGTACTGATCCGATTGCGAAAATTTTTCCACTGAAAAACATCTGTTTTATTTGTAACATATTTCTTATGAATGCGAGCGAAGCCACGAGAAAAAGCTCGTTATTTTTTATTTTATTTATAAAGCGTGGAAGTGTTAAGTTATTGACGGCTTTCTGAATATTATAACGTTATAAAAACAAAATACACATTATTGAAAAATATTGAATTAAAAATTTAGTTCCACAACATCGTATCAAAGCATAAACGGATTTGCTTGGAAGCGCCGCCGTCGAAACTATAATGAAAATTGACACAATGTTTAAACTCCCGTTAATCCTTTTACGTAATCGAATTCTGTTCTCCCGTTAACGCATTAAGTTAAGAACATAGTGTTCCCTTCAATTAAGAACAAGTTAATAATGACTGACAAAGTATACTATTAGAGGAGGCGCCAAAGGGACTTTAATTATGCAAAATATGCGGACCGCATTCTGTGAATGGTTTCGGACTCAGAAAAGCATGCAGATTATGGTTCTGGATGTTGCCAGGACGCGTATTGGTCCATTTTGGAAGGCGGTTCTGAAATTTTGCATACTCAACTCCCTTTGGCGCCTGCTCTATATGTAGATAAAAGCGCACTCGACCCACCCAACATCCGACTAGTACCACCTAATCGCTAGGTGTTTACTCATTGTCAACAGGTTTTATTATTTTTAAATTTGGAAACCGTCCAGTGACTTCACTTACTCTGGGTAGGACGGGAGGGTGTGTCAGATTTTTACTGACTAAAACCACACCTGTATCTCTCAGTTGCCCAATGCGTTCCAGCACTACGGGTTTCCTGTTCAGCCCGCAGTCCTAGCTATGCTGGGCCCCTACAATTAGCTGACATCTCTTTGAGGAGCGCGTGGATCATTACACGCTGTTGACGACTAGGTTCGGTCGGACGTCCGCAACCCCCCGTCTAGTTGTGGACAGATGGTATTCGCAATAAAGCAGCAAATGTGAAATGGTCTACGGTTTGATGCCGTGTTGTTGATCAGTAAACTTCACGTATTTAACGAGTGGCCATTTTACTGTACGTGAATAGATGAGTAGTTTATCAAGGAATGACGGGAAAAGGTGTCGCTAATGCATCACCTTCGCGCTTGAACCACTCGCAGTCTGCAGTCTGTGCGAGTAATAGGTGACCACCAAATGGTCCACTTACCGTCTGCGCGTGGGCAAATCCGCGAGCGAGGTGCTTCGGAGTGGAATAAGGATCCATAGTACTCCATACTACAATACTAACGTGTACTAACCGCTCGAGATGAGATGGTGTAAATCAGGTGTTGAGTGCCTCTAATGAACTAACGACCTTTTCAGCTCACTGGTACCATTATTCAATAATGGAACGCTTTTAGCACTAGATGAATAATACGTACCTTTTAGTATGTTAATAGTGTATATATTACTTATACAGCAACTTATATTAATTTATTTATTTCTGTTCAACATAAATGTAATTCGAAATAAAAGTATGTAGTTTATGTTTCAGAATATGCTGAATAGTATAGAAAAAAGAATTCTACGAATTTAGCTCAAACACTTCAAGCAATTTGTGATAAGTACTGCTTTACTATTGCACTTGCACATTATCCTCCAAACGCTTTGGAATTTGAAATCAGCACCACTGACTGACTTTTTGAAATTTCAAAGTTTTCACAATATTCAATAAAATACTTTGAATTTTTATATGAAGTGAATATATTTGACTTGGAACTTAGTCATAGGAAAAAATAATAATTTTGTGAGCATTTAAATTTACAAGAAACTACAGCGACCCGAAATTTTGTGTCCAGTGTACCTACACAAGTGTATCAAGCAAGCAACTAAGACGTTCTGTACTTATCACTAATTTTGGTAGTTAAGTTTTTTTTTAATATTAATTGGCAATATCTTTAACAATTGAATCCAGCATCTATAACCGAACTAGGTAAAACCAAGCTTTCAATAATCTTCGCCAAATACCCTCGATTTGTTTAATTTATTTATTTAAATGAAGTATAGCCACATCACATACATTTCACATCCACAAACAAAATTACTAATGTACATGACAATTTAGGCGTACAGAGCACTTGCTACAGTAATTTTGCTGCCTCAAAAACTATATTATTTATTTATTAATTAACTATTTATGTACACACATGGAAATAAAAGAAAAGAAGAAGGAAACGGCAAAATAGTACAAACGTGATGCTTGTTTCTAATGAAATCTCTTCCAGCATACCTGCGTAAGGAAAGTTGACGAAAATAGAGAAGCAGACACCGTGTGTAAAAATAAAAGGAAAATTAGTTCACACAAAATACATAGCAAAAAAATATAATTTAAAAAAAAGATTTACATACTGATATAATTATAAACACACACACATAAACGTACACACTAACATAAATACAAATAAATAATTTATTATATTATATATTATTAGAAATACATTTAACATGAACTCACAGAATAATCAGATTAGCTGCGTTAGAAAGCCACAAAAGAACTGATGACCTAGTATGAGTTGCGGGATCAAGATGCACAGGTTCATTCATTGTACCGATACTTGAGGGAAACCTATGTCCAACAGTGGACATCTTTCAGCCGAAATGATGATGATGAAAAGATAATTACACAAACATTGTTTTAAAGTAATAATTGCCGACCGTATAAAAGTTAAGGGGTGAGTACATCTATGTAGTCACCCCTATGGCAAACGTCGCATCAAAATCTAAAAATACAAACCATTAAATTTATTTCCTCGAAAAAATATATATTCACGCTCTGAAAAACACGCAAACATGAAATTACGACGTAACGACGTCACATCTTCCACACCTGAACACTGAAAAATTACAGGGAAGTGCTTCAACGTAGAGTTTTTTCTGTATTTTCATTATGTGGGAAAGCTCTCTCCGTATTACGGGCATGCTCACACCTTTTAGTACGACATTATTACATTAGCCGTGCTCGCTGCAATACTGACGCAATTTTAATACTATAAAAGCACTTTCGCTAAATTCTCTTTAGACACAGAATAATGATCTCTAGAAGCGAAACTTGAGGCTTGGTTGAATAGCTGACCTCATTATAATAATATAATAATAATAATATTCCACAACTACTCCACAATGCCGTCTAGTCCCAAGCTAAGCAGAGCTTGTGTTATGGGTACTAGACAACTGATAAACATACTTATGTATTTCTAAATACATACATATTATAGATAAATTACACCCAGACACAGAACAAATAATCATGCTCATCACATAAACATTTGTCCTGGGTGGGTTCGATTCCCACCCAGGACAAATGTTTATGTGATCCGGCATAGCAGTCAGGGCCACTAACCACTAGACAATTATTGCTTTAGCATCTAAAAAAATAGTTCCTAACCTTGATCTTGTCATCCATATATAGGGCCGCGGCATACAGGCTACCGGCCACAACGACTAAACGCCGCCACTGGCATATTTCTAAAGCCGCATACAGACATTGCGAGGCGTGCATCGCAAATGGTTCGTCTCGCATGCCTCGGGCTGCATGGACGTGTGTGCTCACAGTGAGCATTCGCGTCGTACGATCGTTGCAAACGCCGCCTCAGTACGAGCCGTGTAAACGGGCCGGTATTGTTTGCGTTTTCTACAGACGAACACCGTGCGTGATAGTTTGCGTGCTCAGCTTGAGCATGTGTCGTTCAGGACGCAAGCATAATTTTACCGTCATAAGCCTGAAGTTGAGGCATATGTGACGAACCATTCGCGACGCACGCCTAAATATAGGACGTCACACAAATACAAATCGACTTAATTAGACTCAAAAAAATGCAAAAAAATATTAAATAAGTTATTAAATAAGTTTTTAAAGAGAATCACATTACCTTACCTCTTTAGTTTTTAAAAGCCACACTCTTAAAGACCGATTCGCGCGCTTCATTGCGTAGTGGAGCGCGCGGATTGGTCCACTAGCTCGCGCCGGGTCCGTTCCGGAGGTGCTGGCGGCTTCGGTGTGTAGACACCTTTGGGCAACTAGGAGTGTCACTTCTACAAATTTCTATTCTTTGCCTGAGGTTAGCTCGTGAAGTATCCTCGTTCTCACTTAGAGGATAATAAGGATGATGTAATGAGGTTTGTCTGAGGAGTATCACGGTGAAATTGAGTTTTCCAAGTAATTGTAGCTTTTATGCGAGAGAGAACTCTACGGGTCTTCGCGGTGTCACCTGCACATTTGGTTAATGCTCCTCTCCCGTAGGTCATAGCATTATACCAATCACTAAAAAAATCAACCTGTGGGTACATCAGACATTAGATCAGAACGTTAGATAATACTTCAAAAGTCACGTAAGCAAAATATTAATTATCTTTTTTTTTATTCAAGAATAACACTTACAAAATAAATGTCTGATATTTAATTATAGAAAACCAGTGAACGTACATATTATAAACGCTCTTAAAGCTACCTTAAACACACCAGCAAAAAATCACTAAAAAAAGTAACCACACATATTTCAAATCACAACAATTCTCAGCTCGTAGCACTGGACATCTCGTAGACTCATCTCGTAGCACGTCTACGAGCGTAGCACGCCTACGAGTACAGGAGCTACGTAGATATTGAAAAGCCTAAAAAGGCGTAGTTTTAACTCCCTTACAGCCTTCACCTGAGCGTGAATACTTTGTTCTGAATACATTATTCATGTTTTACATTTGCATGACGAGCTAGTATGGCGTATGTACGTCACCATTTAGCAAATTACCTTTTGTTAAGGGGAAGCTCATATGCCTATATATAGCCAACGAACTAATAAGTACAAATTATCGCCACATTAACAATATGTCAACGATCATTTGCACTTTTTAATTAATTCTGAAATAAAAGTTTAGAATCGTAATTTTGTTTTGATTATATTATCAACAAAAGTAGTCCAAGCTAGAAAAGCCAATAAAAAAAAAATTAAGTGACTTAATTAAAAAAAAACACTAAAAGGATCAAAATAACTTAACAAATGATAAATGATATTTAATTAAATATCTATATAGGTTTAATAAAATACAAATCACACGTTATTTTCTATTTATTTCGGTAGTCGGTGTTTCTCGGTATTGTTTTTTATTTAACACTGACTTCCAAAATTAAAGACGGACTACGAGCAATGTACAGCTCGCCGTCCGGCTGTCCGGTAACCATCTGAACCAAGCCCGAGTCGTCAACGGCCCATAGTGTTCGTCGAGCGCCTCAAAGAGATGTCAGTATAACACGGGCTCAGCAGGGTCGAAGCTTACTGGGGCCATAGGTTCGCTTTTGAAAGGAAAACCCGGGATCCTGGAACGCAATGAAGAATGAACATCTTTTTAGTCAGTAAAAGTCTGAAGAGCAGGAGAAGTCATTAGATGATTTCCTATCTAAAAAAAGCTCTGCTTAATTTGGGATTAGATAGCGCTGTGTGGATTATTATTATTATTTTAAGCGTCTTGCATCGATAGGTTTCGTAACTCACACAGCCCGGCTGCCTTATAGATATTAAGTTTCGCAGTTTCTATTAGAGAGACAAAACTAAGTAAATTCGCAGCTGTTGCCAACATTCAATAACTGTGAGATACGATGGTACAGCCGCTGTTAGTCTAATAACATTGGTGGGTGACTTACAATACGATACCAGTGTTTGGGATCGCTAGATACAATATTACATAAATTATGTTTTTTTTTTGTCGGTGAAAAATCATCCAAATCAATCCACTCCCGCTCTAGGGCGCAATGGATGATGTGTCAGACTTTTACTGAAAAAGCCGACACCTGTTCCTTCGTTAAGCCCTAGTGGGCTGAGTCTTCCTTTCAGAAGCAGACCCTTGGTCCCAGTGGGCTTCTGAAGGCACAGATTATGTCTGCATTTAATGTCGGCCAGATGTTTGAGTGTTTTTTTTTTGGTGGGGAAAATCATCCAATCCTCACTCTTAGGCGGAGCAGGAGATAGTGTCAGACTCTTACTGACTAAAAAGCCCACCCCGTTCCTTCAAGCCTCCATACCAGGGCTCGAGCTGCCTTTCGGATAACCCTGGTCCCAGTAGGCTTCAACCCGGCTGGGTCCCTGCTGTTGCTCACAACTCCTTGAGGCGCGTGGAAACAGTACGCGCCGTCGACGACAAATGTCTAAGGGTCTTTACGCCTTAAATAACTAACCCACCACGTCGACGGCAACATACAGACAATATAAAATTTCAATTTCATAAATGTAGCCATCAAAATACCGAAAAAGTTGAATTTCGTTCAGCAACAATAATGCGTCAAATATTGAAACATAACTCTTGCTCATTCACCAAATCATCTGCAGCGCAAACCCATTTATTGATATTGATATTTTTCACAAAATATTGAATTACATTTTCCAATTGGACGAAACACAATTCAATGTGTTTTAAATGCAAACAGCCTAAAACGATATTAATGTAAAGAAAAGCCCTTTTTTTTCAATCATAAAGTACATGAGATTTGCTATTTATTAGCTGCTGCCAGCGCGAAAGTAGAAAATTGTCATGATGAAAATCTCGGGATAAAAAATATCCTATATGCTATTTCAGAACATAACTCTATCCGTGTGCCTAACAACTAAGGGCCGACGCTGCGTTAAACGGGCGGCCGCGCGGTTCCATACAAAAGTGAACCGTCACAATGACCCGCGTGGGCTTCCGTCGCGGGGAGCTGGCTCCCGCACCTGCACTCCAGTGCCCGCCTCCGTGCGACGGAGGCTCACGCGGTAATATGCACGAACTTATTTAGTCACATCGCTGTGCGATACGAGTCACACGCATGGAGGAAAATGTTTAGGTACTAAGTTTTCCATCGCACAACTGTTCATCATCATTATTTCAGCCGATAGACGTTCACTGTTGGACATAGGCGTCCGCAAATGTCACCACAATGAACAATCCTGTGCGTTCCGCATCAATCGGATTCCCGCAATCTTCACCAGGTCATCGGTCCACCTTGTAGGAGGCCTTCCAACGCTCCGTCATGACGTGCATGCACACCGTTAAAGTAAACTGCGTAGGGACCCGTTGTGGTCCCACGGAAACCGTCCGCGTGAACAGTCGTATTTTCACGTGACGGATGCATGTCGCGGGCGCCCGCTTTACGCAGCGTCGGTCCTAATCTATTCTGTCATTCGAGCATGAATAAGTAACAAACACACACGCACAAACTTTCGCCTTTATGAAATTAGAGTGATGAGACGGCAACATGGAGACTAACAAACCGTGACTTCGCCAGCCGCCAATTGTGTAAATTTAGTTTAGTAGAAAAAACCTTTGATCCACAACTCTAATCGTACTTAATAATAACTTTTATTCATAAATGTTATTGAATATTATAACAACTTTTTTTTTTCTTCATTGTAAACCGTATTTAAGTATTATCTGAATTTTAAGTAATGCTTATATGACTCCTTAACATAGATATTATGCAAAGATTATTTTCTACGAGTAGCTTACTTCTAATGAGCACTCATATTAGTACTAACGCTAATAGTGAGTACTGAGAAGTAATAAAGTTCCATTAAATGTTGAAGGCTAATACAACAGTTAAAATCAAGATGAAGTTTTTATAACAAAAAACTCACAGTCACTGTTTTTGTCAATTAAAAAAACCTGTTTCATAAAATAAAAAAATGGTGTTAACATACAGACATGCGAATGCAGCAATCCCGATACATTTTCTATCATTAATTGAAATATTTTAGGTATAATTTGTTGTTTTAGTTCCTAGTTTTTAATAATGTTTTATTAGTAGCAAAACTGTTGAATACTATTCAACAGTTTTGCTACTAATAAAACATCAATATAATAATTGATAGCTACTGTAATAAGTACAAGACTTTCTCCTTGCTGATATTTAGAAAATTTAGGTAACTTTCAGCAACAAAAACTTAAGATTTATTAAAGAATATGGGTACGGGCACCAATCGTATAATTTATTAAGAATCCGACCTACATCTATACTATAAAACTCAAAGGCCTCTACTTTTTATATCAATCCACAGAAATGATTAAGCCCCCGCTGGCGATGACATAAAATATTTAAAAGACAATATACCGAAATTGGTTTTGTGAACTTCTAATAAAAACCCTTACGTAAAGCTATGAAGTCGCTACTGTGCCATATTTGATGTACCAAGGTTGAGCCTGAATTATTTATATTCAATCTTGGATCACACCGGAGGCCCGGCTGCATGCAATTTATGAATATCTTTGTCCTTGAGATGAACGGTGTCTTGACTGCTTTGTTGAAGAATTGAGAAGTTGTACCGTTTTTCCGTTAACAAAGTTTGATGGTATCATTGAAGTAGTGATTATTTCATTGACAGGACATGTTGTGACTAGACTCTTTTATGTTTCTACGGTTACAATTTTTGACATGACTTATTTTCATTTGTCTTGAACCCTCATAAATCTAAACGTATAATAAATCTGTAGAAGTTTTTAGTTGTGCGCGTATCACGACGAAATCGACGAACGAACAACGAATGTCGAACTTTTATACATTAAAATTGTGTGTAACTTGATATATTACTTATGCCTTAATCACATATACCGAGTAAAAGGGCGAGACATTAAAATGTTACTCGGCCGAGACAGTGATGCAAGCGAGTTGTAGAGATAAGTGATAGGTAAGCACGCGGCCGAGAGCACTGTCTCGCCTGTTTATTCGGTACGTGTGATCAAGACAATATTCTTTGTTTCATCGCAGTCGGTTGACTAAATCGAATGATATACTACATTCATTGACTGTAAAGCAGTACGAAGTTCACAGCTAGTAATGAATATACTTTAAACTAAAAGGGATTAAATATTTAAAATTTTGGTACAAAATAGGATATAAAAAAAATACAGCAATTTGCGGAATTTCTTAGGGTCCAATCAGACTCAACAACAAAATTAACAGAACGCCTGCGAATCTTAGCGGCACAAAGTGCATCAACAGAATCACAGTCAGAAGCTGCCCGGAAAAATGAAACTAAACCGATTTTTCCTGTCCGAAAGTAGGAATTTATTCCAAAGGAACAACTCCCGGGATAAAAAGTATCCTATATAGTACTCCAGAACATGGTTTACGTGTGTGGTAAATACAATCTAAATCAGTCCATCACATACACACAATCTTTCACGTTCATAATATTACTGTGGTTAGTATACTCGTAGATTTCATAACAATAAATGTAGATTAAGCAGTACTAATTTCGTAACAGAATGCAGTCACAAACGTACGCTTTTACATACTAACTTGCAACTCAAATGCAGCTTTGAAAATTAATAAAATAAAACAACGTACCCATAAAATATGTAAACCATTCATTAGAGTCGTCAGGCCGTTGATAAAATTGTCATGCCGAGCAATAAAACTTGTGGTATGAACTAATTAAAATGTTGACCTGAATAGAAGGCGGGTCAAGTGTCTGAGGACTGACAAGCATTCCCCAGAGGAAACGGAACACGTAACGGTATGGTGGTTATTATCATTGACTTCGATGGGTTGATATTTTAATGTTCAAATGCTTTGTCACCACTTGTTGGTGGAATGCGTCAGGACACAAGCTGCTAGAGAGGTGCTGATGAATACTTTAAAAATTTATTTGATTGATTTGGTTTTATTCAAAGTATACTGTCCGAACCCCTCTCTGACGCAGCTATCGCTGTTTATAAATTAATAAGTCAGGTTTTAGAGCCCTAATAGTTGATAAGGTTCAAGGAAGCTTTACTAGTATTAGGTTACGGTGGGGCTTTTTTTATGGTGGGAAAAAATTATGCATTGACATCCCCCGCCCTTGGGCGGAGCGGGAGATAGTGTCAGACTCTTATCTCTGACTAAAAGACCCACCCCGTTCTTTCTAGCCTTCATACCGGGGCTCGAGCGCCCTTTCGGATAACCCTGGCCCCAGTAGGCTTCGACTCTGCTCTTGCTGACAACTCCTTGAGGCGCGTGGGAACAGTGCGCGCCGTCGACGACTTGGGCTTGGTCTGGACAGTTACCGAACGGCCGGACAGCGAGCTACCCATTGCTCACTGTCCACAAGCCCGCGGAAATCAGGATCATAATCCCGGCGGCGGCGACGGCGGCGATGATAACGCCGTTGCCTGATGCGTTACGGTGGGGCTGGCATGGTCTTACTGTGACCTAAAGTCCCTAAATTTATAAAAGATTTAAAAAAAAGTAAAATGCTTCGTTAATCTTCTGATCGAAATAACGACTGCTAATCGTCGGGTCCTGAGTTCGATTCTGTGTTCTTCTGTGTGTTCAGTAAAAAGTTTCTCCATTAGGAATTGCACGATAATAAATAAATAATTTTTTGTTACTAGTTTAGGTACATTTTTTTACACAGACATACATTTACTTAGACTTGTTAGTGGGTGCAGTGCTGTTTATCCAGATTAGGTATGATATAACCTGGTTTTTAGTTAATTTAATTTAGCAAACAGTAACGAATATATAAATATTATATAAAAAAATAAGAATAAAGTCAATAAAAAAAAAACTAAACCAAAATACAAACTAAAATGAAAGAAAGATGAATATAAGAAAAAAAAACTGTTCAGTGTAACACGAGCAATGTGCAATGCGGACGGCGAGCAATGGGTAGCTCATCGTCCGACCATCCAGTAACCGTCCGGACCAAGCCCAAGTCGTCAACGGCGCGTAGTATTCCACGCGCGCCCCAAGGAGATGTCAGCAAACCGTAGGGGTCCAGCAGGGTCGAAGGGCTACTGGGGCCACAGATTCGCTTCTGATAAGAAAACCTGGTATGAAATGCAAAGAAGGAACAGGAGTAGGTTTTTAGTTAGTAAAAGTCTGAGATACCCTTTGGCTCCGCCCAAGAGCGAGGCTCTCGGTGACTATATCAAACAGACAGGCCAATGTTCTAGTCTCGTCAAACATAGACTGTTTGCTGCTAAGAAGAAAATATTTGAACATAAACTAGAACGATGAAGTGGAAGCAAATGCTACTGAATCATGAAAATTCATAGATAGAGTGTTATTTAACGTACTAGATCGTAACGTTACGAGCCATTATTACTGCTCGTAAATACATGCCAATAAGCTGTAAAACTCGCAGATAAGCATGCGCTGATGGGTTAAATTCGTAAGCACGAATGAATGTAATCGCTATCCCATATGAGTAATCAAATGAAGTCTAATCTAAGATACATAATTATAATGTTAGGGATTGAGGAGAGCAGTGGCGGCCAAATGGTAACGGACCCGACTTACGAGTTTTAGTTCGCGGGTTCAAACCCACTCAGGCGCATTACTTTTTGTAATTTATTTCATCACCACTGCTCTTAAAATGTTGAAGGAAAACAACGTGATGAAACCGGCATGTCCTAGAAAAAAAAAAATTAGAAGTGGTGGATTATGGTCCATTCCATCTCCTAGAGAGAGGAGGCCTTAGTCCTAGCAGTGTGAACTTTAAAAGGCTGATTATATATACAGTATATTAGATATACAGAATTATTCGAAAAAGTTAACGCAGCTCTAGTACGCAAAGGGTGACTGAAGGAATACAAGTGAGTTTTAGTCAGAAAAACTCTGATACGCTACCCGAAGTAACCGAAAAACCCATTCGATATGTACGTCTACCTTCCAAAAAAAAAAAACCACCAGCTTATAGTTAACCAAAACGAAGTAAATTGTCCTAGTATTTGCCAGGCATCGGTCGCATTGAGCACGCCACAACTATGGCGGTAAGCCCTTCTTTGAGGAGTGGCTGAAAAGACATCATGGCGTCCTCACCTTCCTCATGACGCAGGTCCTCACCGGACATAGTAAATTCGGAAAGTTCCTGCATCGGGTTCGTGTGGAAGAAACGCCTGGCTGTAGACCGCCTGAAGGACACGGTGAAGCATACAGTAGAGGTGTACCTCGTTTGGGCAGAACACCAAAGTGTCCTCTTAGGGACGATCGGCGGCAACGAACTATCACAACGAACTTTCGTATCGGCCATGGTCCGGAGCCAAGGAAGAAAAGTCCGGAGAAAGGAAGCTATACAACGCAATAAACTTATGGTGTATAGATGCGTGGTTTAGTGTGGCTGGTTAACCTTTAACAACTGAATGTGGATTGCTCACGAGTCAAGAAAATCATCTCACTTTTCGTGTACGCAGTAGACAAAAAAAAAGTAAAAAGTTCTTGAAAAAACGGAATACAAGGTAGGTTATACTTTTACTTTATGTGACATTACATGTAAAGCTTGTATACCTATGTATAATTATTAATACGTACGCCTGATTCTTTACTCAAATTAACCGTCCACAAAATGAAACCATTTTTAATTGCCTGTTAAATGATGACAATTAACTGAACTCTTAAAAAATAAATGCAGTTTGAGTATTTATTATTAAAGCACCCGTCTGATTACCTTTGCGCTCCAAATTAACTTAATTTTATGCTACACTGATACTCGCAACTCATTAAGTTGTAATCAATTTAATTTTGTATAAGTAATTTTATTCTATAAAAAGTTCGTGGAAAGTTTTTTTTTGATTTTTAGTTAAAAGATATGATAATTATCAGTCTGTTCTTTTTTGAATGGAGAGCAAAGGCCTTTTTTGATAATGGTTCTTAATAACTTCGACCTAAACCTTGGAATTGGCAAAGTCACTGACCGTCACGTCAGCTAAATTAGTAGTGTCACGGGATAATAGGAGCGTGGAGTGACACAAATAAAGAGTGACATGACTTAGAAGTAGCGGGTAAAGTCAGACTGAGGAAGATCATGACGATGACCTTCTTCATAGTTAATGGAACATGGCAGGGTGCGTACAATTCGAGGTAAATTTTCAAACTACGGCTCTTACGTAATTATGTTGTTATTACACATATGTCTATCGAAATTTTGGATGCACAGCTATCTTGTGGATATTATCTAGGCTTCTATGGAAATCAAAATATTAATTTACCTAAAACCAATAAAGGCTCTAAATATCTGGTATTTTATTCGACTCCATTTTTTTTTAATGGTTTAAAAAAGACACGTATTTACTAGAATCACGGAAGTACCGAATGCCAACAGAGGTTTAAGGCGTTATTTCTTTTTTTTTTCGCAGTACTTCTTCATCAAAAATCACGTTGAATTGCGTTAGATATTTGCGTTATTTGCATGTGGTGTTTGCCTGTAATTGGTTGTACAATGCGTTCCAAATGAGAATAGGATCGCCCGCCAAAATTTATTGTCAAATCGAAGAAAGAAATTTTTAAACATTAATTAATTTACGAAAAGTTTAATGTATTTATAAACTGTGAACGAGAAAAGTTTAATCAGAATCCAGTTCATCTCTTAGTTCTTCAATTTTGCCAAAGTTTCTTCGATTTGACAGCACGACGAGACTTCAAAACATAGGAATCGTTCCTATTCTCATTTGGAATGCGTAGTACAGTTAGATTTAAGACACGATAACTTATAAGTTCCTATCTATATATATCTGTAACAACCGATAGTAAACCTTAATTAAATAAATAAATAAACAGTTCTACATCTGTAACTTGTCTTATACCGTCGCTGTACCCTTCTGTAATGTGCAGAAATAATTGGAATATTTTTTGTTAGTTATCCATCATCATCATCATTTCAGCCGATACACGTCCACTGTTGGACATAGGCCTCCCCCAAACGTCGCCACATCGAACGTTCCTGTGCGTCCCGCATCCATCGATCTCCCGCTACCTTTAACAGGTCATCGATCCATCCGTTGTTAGTTTTGTTAAACAAGTATACGAAATAAATGGACTAAACATGCAAAAATCTTACTTTTCATTCTCACTTTCTTCACATGAATGGAGTTTGTACGTAGGTACCTGTATAAATATGCATTAAATTCCCGTGGCTCCTCTGTGTGCATCGGAGTGTACTCGACCGTATCACGTTAGATGCTTAGCCGTGTCTGCATCTGTTTGGAGTCGCTCCTTCTTGCATGGTGATCGTGTGTTTATAATACCTACAATATATAATTTATACATGCATTAAAATAAAATTATTGGATCGATGGGTAGCCAAGTAAAATCATTCCTGTCTTCTTATTCGGAGTGATTCTAGCGGTATACTGATAGGAACTAAAAGTTGTTTGTCTATCGCCCGCAGGACACGATGAAGCATACGATGGAGGTGTGCTCCGCTTGGGCAGAACACCTCGGTGTTCTCGCGGGAGTGATCGGCGGCAGTGACCTCTCGCGCCGAGCCCTGGGCCATGGGTCGTCCGAAAGGGAAACCCGGTGTCCTGAAATACAAATTAAAGAAAGAACATAGGTGCGGTTATACCCAGTAAAAGTCTGACACGCCCTCTCAGTCTGCCCCAAAGCGGAAGAAGTCAGTGGATGATTAAAAAAGAAGCCTACTCCTTTTTTGAGGGTTTGAAATCGTTAATTAACTTCTTTCGCTCTGGATGGAGTGAAAAGCAACCGGCGAAACACTGTTGGGTTTTATTTAGTAAAAATCCGGGAGTGTTGTATTTTTGTTTTGAAATAGGATAAGTTATTTGGTGATTTCTCATAAAAAGGAGCTTTTTGAAATAAGCAATCTAACCTTTAAATCTGAGCAAAATAATGTGGTACACAGCACAATTTTTAAGCTGAAGATGAGCCTAAAAATCTACCAAAATCCCAACACAACTCAATTCAGACTAGACTCGAATAATATTCACTGCATACACATAAAAATGCAATATACCGAAACTCCATAAAAAATGTTGGACGACGCGACATTTTTAATATATTACACTCCCTTTACAGCGTTTGTTTTTGTTTGTCAAACAAGTATTGCAAACCTTATTTATTACATTCGACGACTTCCCAGGAAATATCCATTAAATTTTCAAACGAATACAGGTTATTAAAGATGAAAAATCTTTGCTTTGCGTTCCAGTAAACTGGATTTCAATTTCGGAAGCAGGACCCGTTCTAAAAGGATCAGAGCGGCAAAATTGACTTATTCCTATCTTCCAACCTAGCCATTACCCATTCACACCCAAGTTGGCAGGAATAAAAAGAAAGAAAGGAAAAGGAATTTTATGTGCCACCTTCAACCTCCTTTAGGTTAGTGCGGGATCTTGGGCGGAGCATCGCCGTGCCCTCGTGGGGGCGATCGGCGGCGGAGACCTCTCGCGCCAGGCTTTGGTTGAGGCCATGGTCCGGAGTGAGGAGGAGTGGCAGGTGGTCGCCGACTTCTGCGAAGCAGTAATGCTCGCAAAGGAGGAGGCTAACCGCATCAGGCAAAGGCGCTCTCGCCATCGCCGGGATTCCGATCCCGATTTCTAGCCACCGTAGGCGAGGGCTTGCGGATAGTGAGCAATGGGTAGCTCGCTGTCCGGCCGTCCGGTAAATATCCGGACCAAGCCCAAGACGTCAACGGAGCGCACTGTTCCCGCGCGCCTCAAGGAGTTGTCAGCAACAGCAGGGGCCCAGCCGAAAGGGAGCTCGAGCCCCAGTATGAAGGCTTGAAGGAACGGGGTGGGTTTTTTAGTCAGTAAGAGTCACTATTTCCCGCTCCGCCCAAGAGTGGGGGTTGTCAATTTGTATGTAAAGGCGACGAAAAGTATCTTTGCCCGGAGCGGCTAAATGGCTAGATCGGGCTTTGTTCGGAAGCCAATCCATGGCCCCACCCCGCTCCGCTTCGCTGGTTTCAGCCCCGCTGGGCCCCTACGACTTTGCTGACTTCCATTTAAAGCGCAGTTGGAACACTACGCACCATCAATGACTCGGGCTCGATCCGGATGGTTATCAAACGGTCTTCACATGACTATACTAAGACAAACGAGTCCCCTTCAACTTTACAATCATAGGCACCACCATTGATATATTTATATGTACTACGCACCAGATTTGGCGTACCGAACACTCACTTGAGTTTCCGTCGACTTAGTTGTAATGTTGACTGTACACTTTGAACATTACACTATGTTGAACGAAACGCGTTAGTGCCACAAAATTCGTGGCGCTTAAGACATTTTGGTCTCGAATAAGTAATCCTCTGAAAGCTATCTTAGCGCTGCAAGTTTTAATAGTTCTGTTAGACGAAATAATGTCAATTTAGCGCTGCTCTTGTTTTAACTTTTCAGCATTTTGACAAATAGTTTCCATGAAAGGACATGTCTATCACTAGAATATAAGTCGATGGGCACCACTTTAATTTTTCACTTTTATCTACATCATTTATAAACGAACTAGTTTAAGTCCTTACAATAAACTGGCGCATTTGTATGAAAAATGTTTAATTTAATGAAAATACTAAGTCTTTACCTGAGGTGCTATTAATAATGTGAATTTAATAAGTAGACAGCAGTTGACAGGTTCTCTTCAAGTTATAACAACAGAAACCACTCAACGGAGAGCTATTCAATTAATATAATTAAAACGGGGAAGCCTTTTGGGGCATTATAGTTTGAATTGTAAATGAGACAATCACACGCCTCCCCTTGTACACGAATTCAAAGTATCCTCATTGAAATTCTGAGGAGACGGAAGACTTTCTAAGGAATTAAGTGTCTACTTGTAGATTTTGAGCCGATGTTGCAACCGGGGCACTTACTTTAAATCTTTTTATTCATGAAACTTACAAGCCGTCTTTTACAGCTACTTTAATCGGATCGAAAACATGGAATGTGACAAATTTAAAAGAGCTGTTAAATCGGGTAATCACAATAATACTATAAAGATAAAAGTTTGTGAGTATGTAATGTGTATGTTTGTTACTTCGTCACACTTGAACGGTTAAACAAATTTAGATGAAATTTAGCACACATTTAAACCATGTCTTGGAATTGAAAGAAAGAAAACAAATAATATCCGAACAAGGCCAGAAAAGCGCCTAACTCAGCTTATGCTGCGATATTTGCTGGTGACCTGAAATACGGGTCCCAAGCCTAGTTTAGGCACCAGTCTCCCACAATATAATGCCCTTTTATATGTTACCGTAGAAATAAGGCTAGCAATTAAGAATAATATTGTGGAGAAAATAAATCATCATTATTATTATTTGAAAAACTTTTAGAAAGAACTTTTTTAAGAATTGCACTTAGAATATCCTGAAAGGTCGGGAGTATGTTCACTTAGGATAATCTTCTACCTATTTTTATTATTTTATTTTATTGAACTTCATGCATCACAAAGGTACAAAGGCGGACTTAACGCCTTCGCCTTAGGCATTCTGTACCAGTTAACCAAGAGTGGTGAAGAGAAAACACGGCAGAATTTCACGCGTGTGAAATCGCTGGCATTAACTAGTGTTAGTATAATAGGAAAACATTACAGGCTGACTGTATGTACTGTGGCCAAAAAAGGCGTATTCTCTTTAATAAATACGGCTTTTCTGCGGTATCTTCTCTTCAAACATACCACAGTGTCTCAAGACGAAAGTCTATGACCAGTGCGTGTTGCCAGTGATGACATATGACTCCGAAACGCGGTCGCTCATAATTGGCCTCATCAGAAGGCTTAAAGTTACCCAAAGAGCAATGGAAAAGGCTATGCTCGGGGTTTCCTTGCGTGACCGAATAAAAATGAAGATATCCACAGAAAAACTAAGGTTACCGACATAGCACGAAGAATTGCCAAACTTAAGTGGCCATTGGGGCCGAAAGGTTCAGGAATGGCGACTGCGTACCGGAAGACACAGCGTTGGAAGGCCTCCTACAAGGTGGACCGATGACCTGGTGAAGGTTGCGGGAAACCGAGGATGCGAGACGCACAGGAACGTTCGTTGTGGTGACGCTTGAGGGAAGCCTACGTCCAGCAGTGGACGTGTATCGGCTGAAATGATGATGATGATGATGAATACGGCTTTTTAGACCACAGTACAAAAAGCCAGGAATTACCTTAGTTCATATTATAAAAAAACCAACATTCAAATAAAAGCCTTCAATTATTCAGGCCCCACTTTTTCCGAGTTCTCACCGCTCACTCAATTTTCTGTTTTTCTTTTATTTTCTATAGAAATAAAACGAGGAGTTGTGGAGAGCGGTGCTTCGTTCGCCGCATCTAGAATATTCTATTGACTCGGCCGCGTAATGAGTCGCCGAGTCCGAAGTAAGTATCACAGTGATGCCCCCATTTTAAAAATATAGTAAAAAAAATGTATATTTTTTTATAAAATTGTTGGCCTAAATTTAGCTAAATTGACAGTTCATTAGTGATAGATAAACGGTGTTGATGAAAATATAAGTAGAAATGAGCGGGTTTAATTAGACAGTCTACTAAAATATTATGATATCGAAGGAGATGGCATACGAAACGGCCTTAATTAACATGCAGACTGATTGACAAAAAAAATATACTTTACGAGTTGTGCTTTGGAATAGCATTTGAATATCATTGGAGAAAATTAGATGGTTTTTTAACCTCAGAATCGTTAGGGGACAGAATGTCCCCCAACATGACGCGCAATGTTGTCAATCCAACAATATGTCCTGCGTCACGTGAATGCGTTGTAAAATGTTGGGGAGCAAGTTGCGGACATTGGACAACGTTGCAGAGGCACGTTGATTGAGCGTTGCGAAAGGTTGTGTGTTTATGTTTGTTAATTCATCACTAACAAACGGCTGAAGGGATTTTTATGAAATTTAATTCCCGTTGGGACAATTTTCTACTTTCAAGTGGAAAAACCGCTAGCAGCAACTAGTGAAAGTTTAATAGGAGTCATGTTGGGGGACATTTTATCCCTTAGTGTATCTGAGACTTTAAGTCAATTTTGGTTAGACAATGTAAAAGAAATACCGAAAATAAAAAGTATTGAAGCCTTGCGCCCTGTGTTTAACTGTATCAGTACCACATCTTATGAACTTACGCCCTAACCAATGTAAGTAACTACAATATTGAAGATTATAGGTATACCTCGATATTAGCGTACCTACTTATGCCAATCAAAGTCATGCCACTTGAATGAAGTTTAAAATCTGTTCGTTCTGTGGGAACTTTTGAAAGAGCTACCATGGCCCTGGAACTCGCACGACACCTGGAGGCATAAGTGGGTTTTAGTCAGTACAAAATTAACGTATTCTCCTATAATTATGTATTGTAACTGAATTTTTTGTATACTCATTAAAACGTTAGATGATAACTATGGTATATCTAAAAAGTGAAACGACTTGGGAATTTTGTGTAATATTTAATTAATTCGATACTTTTTATAAGGTTCTTCTATTAGTAAACAATGATCTGGATCTCTTAATCAACCTTGATTAATGAACCAGTGTTGATTACGTCAGATTTATCCAAGTTGTTTGACTTTTTAGATAGACTATACAGATGATAGTGAGAGAACCAAAAAAAAACTTTAAAATATAATATTACTAGCTGACCCGGCAAACTTCGTACTGCATAATAGTCCTTTTTGCTAAGCTGTCAAATAACGCCATCTACGGGCATAATTAATTTAAAAATTACATTTTAATTAAAGGTGGCGTTGTATTAGATTTTCTTTCGTGTTTTTTTCCAGATTTTCTCACCGTTTAAACCTTCCCTGGACTTCCATTAATATTTCAAGACTAAAATTAGCCAAATCTATTCAGCCGTTCTTGAGTTTTAGCGAGACTAACGAACAGCTATTCATTTTTATATATATAGAAGATGATATCATATAAAGTGGTATACGTTCTAGTTGAAGTAAAATAAGTTTGTTAGTTAATTAAAAAACTAATAGCAATAGCGTATTAATTTAGTTTTCTTTTAGTTTAAAAAAGACAAACAATGCAAAGTCATTTAAAAACAATAAGTATCTAAATTCATAAATTCCAAGTTTTTTAAAGCACATTTAAAAAAGAAAATATTCTCACAATTGAAAATTCTGTTCATTGTTTTAAGAAAAATCTTTTAATGAAACTAAAATTGAATACAATTTAAAAACAGTTGGCATTAATCTTGATACTTGTGAAAGTTTGTTTTATTTTAAAAACTGGTCAAGTGCGAGTCGAACTCACGCACGAAGGGTTCCTTATTATATTTCCTTATTCCTTACTTCTATACTAATAGGAGATTTATAGAAAGTAGTATCTGGAAGTACCTACTGGTCCGATGGCTAAATTTTTTTTATTGATATAGTAGAGGATATGGTTAAGAACGACTTTCACCAGTTTGTTTAATGGATGAAACGTATTTTATGATAAATTTAGTATATTTTATAATATATCGCGGGTGGGTTGCTTGAGAAATTCCTGGCCATTAAACAGACCGGTGAAGGTCATTCTTAAGGCGTATAGTCCCTTGAACCATCTGACCGAAATTATGTGAACGCAACTCTCGCACTCGCCTAGGCGGCAGTACGCAAATCTGTGCATTTATTTGCGGCCAGCAGCGCCCGGAAAGCGCTTTAAATCCAATTTCTCTGCGAGAAATTGATTGATTTACATATGCAATGTTCACTTTGAAGAATATTTAACCACCAATTTTTATGTGTAAAAATGTTTCTAAAGGTTCAAGCCGTTTCGAAGGAGTAGGGAAAAGTTGCAAAAAGTTGCGAAATTGCTAAATTTTTTTTTAAACAAAAGTTTTAATGGCACGAAAAAATCAAATGTCGATATTATTGTTCATGAATCTATAATAAACATATATTTTTTTCATACCAATTGACCTGGCGGTTACGGAGGAGTAGGCCTCAGAAAATCACTGTTTTATAGCACATTTCGGGCGCTTGGCCCTTAATCGGATCTTAGACTAATTGAAAGCTGCTTTATTTCTGAGTGACATAAGCTATTTTATGTACCTGTAAACACGGTAAAAAAATCACGTTTGTTTTATGGAAGCCCCTTTAAATATTTATTTTATTTTTTACTAGTTGTTGTTATAGCGACAACAGCAATACATAATTTGTGAAACTTTTAACTGTTTTACTATTACAGTTCATGAGACTGATGGATAGCAAAGTCTTAATAATAGGGTCTCGTTTTATTCTTTGGTTTCGATCCCTAAAAACTACGTACATAGCTAAATCTTTAATGGAACGACTAGACACCATAAATTACGTTGTAGTTATTTTCCAAGAATAGTGTATCGCTTTATTTTTGTCAGCCATATTGGAAGTTTAGGTAGTGTTATAAATTTTAATGTGCACTGCTTAGCACATAAATTGCAGACGTTGAGATTCTGTCCGGATTGGGTGGCGTATCGTACAGGGTAGTAAAATCTCAAGAGATACACATTCGATATTTCTTTAAAATATCGCTGTATAATTTTATGTCTTACGCTTAATATTGAGTATAGATTACAATCTAAATTATGTCCATCAATTCCATGGGGCTAACAATTTTAGGTAACAGGAATGCTGGTAGGTTCTTGTCAGTAAAGAGGGTGTGTCCAATGACGATCCCTCATTCTCCGCCCTGAGCGGTAGGGGTTATTCGATGATTTGCCACAAATGAAAACAAATAAGGACTTACTCACGGGCATTAATTTGTTAGTAGCAGTTGTTTGTAACTATCGTGCAAGTCACGCAAGTATGATTGGTTCATTTTGTTTTCATCAACTGCACTATATTTGTGTTTATTCTTATTAGTATCGATGATTCGACGAAGAATGAATAGGCTTCGACCAGTATTGAGCAATGACTAACGGTAAAACTACAATGAGCACACGTGGACTACGAACGCCAATCGTAACCCAATTCACGTAATGAAATCTGTAACGATATCGTAGCGATTTAGTCGTTTAGACCATTTCCGTATTCACATCCATCAATCGAGTTTGAACGACACCGATTCATCGATTTAAAATCTATATTACATTATCCTGGTAGAATACTCATTAATGTAACTGGAAATAAGTCGATAGATCGTGAATACCGCTTTTGGAATATTATAAAACTTCAACGATATTTGGCTTGTTTGATTTTACGTGAATCAGGCTACTGGGCGCGTCGGTCTCCACACTTCTTATATGGAAACTAAACTTGTAAAGCTAGATCCACGACACCTAACGCCACGTGAAGTGTCGTTCTACGTACAAATCAGGCGTGGTCCACGTGCACAAGTAGGTACGTCAGTTTAATGTAGTTCTAACTTTAGCGTTAACGTTGACTAAGCAAAGATGTTCTATAATTGTAGTAGTATTTCTATAAAGAACCGAGAAAATCACTCAAACTCACAAAGGTTTATAAGTCGCACGTGAGCTTTGAGCCGTTTCTTTCTAGTTCTTTTATTATTATTCCTTTTATTAGTAGTATTTTTTTTTCACCATTATGGTTAGTGTCGTCGTCGTGTGACATCGGACACAGAGCGCCACGTGAGTGAAATCACATCATTCTTACTAGCGCAACTTTAAAATTCTATTTATTATTATATCTAGCCCTTATTGTCCCGCTGCGCAAAGGCCACCCTCCACTCCTTTTTATTATTCTTGGTATGTTCGCGCTTGACCACTATCTCACCTGATGAAAAGCGACGATGGAACGCACTACCTGGAAGAAACCTATTCACTCTCGACTTAAAGATTCCCAGGTTGTAGCTATCAGGAAACACAGACTCCGTCAAGGAATTCCACTTCTTAGCTGCACGCACAATGAATGTGTTCCCAAAACGTTTTGTGCGTGTAGATGGGATGTCCATCATGTACCGGTAGCGCATCTGGTAGTCCGATGAAGGAACGGGCTAGGCGGAATTAGGTTATGCAATTCCGCTGCACACTCCCCGAAATGCAACCGATAGAAAACCGATAGACACGATCTTTCTGGCTCACCTCTCAATTGCCTCAAGTGCATCAAGCTGGTATCGGGCAGATCCGTTCCAAAGATGAGAGCAATACTCCATACACGATCGAACTTGCGCTTGATAAAGTTTGAGCAGCTGTTACGGCGTCAAGTACTGTCGGTAACTTCCTTCCAATGTTCCCGGTTTTGAGCCACTTCTTGCTAATAAAGTTCCATAACTTATTCATTTGTTTTTTTTTCCTAGCTTTCCCAATGCTGGGCAAAGACCTTCCCTTCTCCTTCTCCTCCTTCTCCTTCCAGACATTCTTCACCCGCACTGTCTCGAACCCGTCCTCGTGATACGTGTTCAGTCCAGAGATCATCTAGCCACCTCTTTCCAGAACGATTTATTGATTTTATTATTTATTGATTTGTTAGGATATTTTAATGTTTCTTTCATATTTTGGTTGGTTATATTTTACGATAAATCTGCATTTTTATTCCAAAAATTATTTGAAAATTTCAAACTCAAAGCAATCATGAATGAATAAAGAACGATTTCCTAAAACCTGGAGGAATGATTAATAAAAAGGCCTTTGCCTTATAGTAGTACCTACAAACAGAACAACCCGAAAACCTTTAGCATTATTTTATAACCAGTATTTTACATGATACATTTTGAAAAGTGTGCGCGGAAATTGCATGACTTGATTCAGCCATCTCCTTTCTACCATCGGACAACTTTCTACCGACGTACAGCGAGTATCCACCCTCACGTTGTTGAAACTTCCACGGTTCGGACTAAGCGTTTTGCTTCGTCGTCCGGAACAATTTACCTACTGCGGTCTTCGACCAAATATAATTTAGGTGTCTTCTAGATTGAATAGGCTCTTATTAAACCAGTGCGCCTCACTATCAACGATTGCATCTATGCTTACCATCAGATGGGATCGCAGTCAAGCACTAGTTTACATAAAATAAAATAAATGTTAAAAAAGAAAACTAGCGTTTGTCGGCGTCTTCGCTCTTGTGGAATTAGGATTTCCCCTAATTATAAATTACAGCGTTACTGCATCGTTTCATGAAAATTTATACAGCCGTTTCAGCGGACAGCAGTAATAAACATACACACCTAATAATACAGTATATATACCTACCTATTCATTTAAAAGTATCTCTGTAAAATTAAATCACTTGGAGTAAAGATTTTTGTTGAATCTACCATGTTATTTTCCTGCACTACCCTAAGGTAGGCTGGTAGAAAATGCCTAAGGTCACCTGTATACAGTGTTCTATAGTGTATAAAGTTTTTACAAAATAAAAAAAATATTAAATGTGCACATAGTTGAAATAATAATGTTAATTTAAGTTGTCATACATGTTCCACACTAAGATACAAAACCTCCAATGTTTCTAGATTCATAAGACAAATTATATTTTCCGTTCCATTCGAAGCGATACGTCACAGTTTCATCGTAAGTGCTCGCTCCCACATGTACAATATTCAACAAGCACTTAGCTCTGCCAGGAATTCTGCATGGAATAACACCTATCCATTATCTTTGGATACACTGGCTTCCCTCTCGGTTACGAATAAGTACAGCATTCTATGGCAGACAACACATAACTGATGTGCTAAAAACTAGAATACGTAGTACGTACAACTAGATTTTTTTTACAACACGTAGGTAAACTAATTCGTGTGTGGCATTCAATAGACGGGTCTAATCAAAGTCAATTTTGTTTTGATTAAGATTGGCATGCAAATAATTATTATTTTAATTACATTTAAAGTTATGTCAAATTAGTCGCGGTCGCGGGAATCCAATGGAAGCGAGACGCACAGGACCGGTTATTGTGGCGATTTTGGGGGAGGCCTATGTCCAACAGTGGACGTCTTTCGGCTGATATGATGATAATGAATGAGCATTGCTCTTTCATCTTTACATTATTGAAGGCTTTGTAATTTATCTTTTTTATCTTCTCTCGTGTCTGCAAGAATCAGACAGATAAATATAAAAGCGATATTTTTATATTAATAAAGATGGAACTACTGTTGCTATATCTAATAAATAATCACGAAACATGTCTAATGTAGTGAATGATGTTCAGATAGGTATATGTACTGTTATTTGATGGATCGCGTTAATATCTGTAATTAATTGTTGATATGTACATTGTACACTCTATGTAACATGATTGATATCTCTTAAAGTAGAATATTTGTTATTGGGATATGTAATATTGGTACTTTGTAAAACATATGAAAATAATTTTGTATTATTATTATTTCTGATATGCAAAAAAACTGTACAAAGGCGGACTTAATGCCTTAGGCATTATCTGCCAGTCGACCTTAGGGTGGTGCAGAAACATAACATTATTATACAATTATTAACATTATTGGTTTATCAAACTACGTATCAAACTTAAACACTTTAAATAGACCAGGTACTAAACCTAACTATGTCTAAACTACTTATTTTTTGGGCGAAAAACGAGCCAGCTGTTTCGTCACGCAGTGTCTATCATACGGTGTGAAATTTCCTTGAAAAATTTATACCTCATGGGAGGCTTTCCAACGCTTCTCATTGCACAATGCTCATTAAGACATTCAATAATTTGACATAATTTTTAATGAAATAATAATTATAATTATATGCATGTCAATCTTAATCAAAATAAAATTATTCACATGTCTTTTGCTTGACCTCATTTTTTAACACCGACTTTGATTAGACCCGTCTAATGAATGCCACACACGATTCAGTTTACTGTCACGTTTGCATCGCACTTGAAGCAGTATCAAAGGTCTATTACGGGCTGTTCACGATCTTGCCGTTGTGAGCGGTAGCTAAGCGCGGTAGGTATGGCTGTGACCTTTTTTTGAGGGTAGGTAACCATTAAATAACTTCTGGTGGGGCGAGAGGTAATATCAGATTTGTACTGACTAAAACCCATATTGTTCCTTTAGTTGCACTTTGCGTTCTAGGGCCTTTTTTTTTCGATGGGACAACCCCCGCTCTTGGGCGGAGCGGGAGATAGTGTCAGGCTCTTACTGACTAAAATTTGAAATTTGTGGGATTGAATTAGTAAACGAGAAACTATTAGTAATATGCATATACAGAACACCCCAGTCCGACCCTAACATATTTTTAACTAATCTAGATAGTCTTTTACACGATATTCTTAAAAAATACAAACCTTCAACACGCATAGTTTTAACAGGAGATTTTAACATAAACACATTTAAAAAAAGTAAAATCACTAACGACTTTCAAGACCTAGCAAAAAACTATAATTTAAAAATTCATATTGATGAAGCTACTCGTAAATCTTCTTGTATTGACCATATATTAAGTAATATCCCAGATGCAGCTACAACAGTAATCCCACTATACCTTTCTGATCACGAAACAGCACAAATTATAGGTTTCCCCTTAGAGCACCAATCGATAAAAGATGCAATTTATTACATTTACAAAAGGGATTATAATGCCCATAATATACTTAAGTTCAAGAAGTGTCTACAAAGTTTGTCTTGGTCAGAAATATATTCAGAAAAAGACGCAAATGTAGCATTTAATCGTTTCCATGAGTTAATATGCCTCCTTTACTACCTGTGTTTTCCGAAACTAAAGATAAAGATAAATCTAAACAAACAAGTAAAACATACATGGGTAAGCAAAGGTCTTAAGCAGAGTTGTAAAACTAAAAGATTCTTACGTTATCAATATTATAAGAAAAAATCTCAGTCCAACAAAACTAAATACACTAAATATTCAAATTTATTACAAAAATGTATCTATAACGCCAAAAAAAATGCTAATATAAAATTTATGAATAGACATCAAAACACATGCAAAGCTACATGGACGGTAATAAAACATGAAATAAATAATCCTACTCCTAAAGATAACATATAATCCATTAAAATTAATAATACTACACTTACGGAACCAACAAAAATAGCCTCCGCCTTCAACGATTTCTACCTTAATCATAACCCCACACAGCAAAGTACAAATGGTCATTTTTTTTTTTTTTTTTTTCTCTCTCTTAAATCTGCAATCAGTGTTGGACACTATGAGCAAATTTGGTGAGTGCGCTATGTCAGTTTGAGTGCGTCCCCCATTGGGGACGTCTCCTCATCGTCTATCTATATAATGTCCTTTCGCTTGAGACGCTTTACGTAGCTACGCATCGTGAGCTGTGCTGCTAACGTATTCGGGTGCTCCTTTAGCTTCTCCCGGTATTTCAAGGTCACGTTTTGGATTTCCTCCTTTATTGTGGGCATTTTCAGATGTTCGTGAATTTCCTGATTGGTCACATACCATGGAACATTGCTGATCGTTCGGAGTATTATGTTTTGCATTCTCTGCAAGCATGAGATGGTAGAGTTGCAGGCACTACCCCAGAGTTGAATGCCATACATCCATACGGGCTTTAATACAGCTTTATAAATAAGTAACTTGTTGTCCATTGATAATTTGCTATTCCGACCCAGAAGCCAAAGAAGGTGCTTGTAACGTATGTTGAGTTCCTCTCTCTTTTTTTTTACGTGTTGGTTCCATGTCAGGCGCCGATCAAGGTGCAGACCAAGGTAACGGACACTGTTTTGGTGTGGTAGGGTGGTATCTTCTAGCTGAACAGGGGGGCAATTACCCTTTCGCAATGTAAACGTAACTTGTACCGATTTTAATGCATTGACTTTAATTCGCCAGTCCTTTAACCATTTGGTGGTTTTATTTAATGCTGTCTGCAGGAGCTTTGTAGCAGCACTCGGATCCTTGTCGCTGGCTAAAATGGCAGTATCATCAGCAAACGTTGCAATTGTGGTGTTATCTGCTTCCGGTAAGTCAGCTGTGAATATAGTATATAGCACAGGTCCCAGAACGGATCCCTGAGGAACACCAGCACGTATCTCAAATAACCTCGACATTGCATCTCCTTCCCTGACACGAAAGACCCGTTCGGTCAAGTATGAGACGAGAATCTGATGGTAGCTGTGTGGGAGGCTATTTTTAATTTTTAGGAGAAGTCCCTCATGCCATACTCTATCAAAGGCCTGCTGAACATCCAAGAACACAGCGGAACAGTATTCTTTTTCTTCGAGAGTTTTTCTCACCCTTTCGTAAACTCTGTGAACTTGCTCCACTGTAGAGTGCTGCTGCCTGAATCCAAACTGGTGTGCTGGTATGACGCTTTTTTCTTCAAGGATGGGGAGTATTCTGCATAGTAGTAACTTCTCAAAGATTTTCGATAGCATTGGCAGCAAGCTTATAGGCCTATAAGAGCTGACTTCATTAGGTGGTTTGCCATCTTTGTATACCATCGTTATTTGTGACACTTTCCACAACTTTGGAAAATATTGTACTCTCAGGATACCATTATATAGCATTGTCAAGAAAACAAACGCTTTCTTAGGTAGTTGTTTTATAATTTCCTTAGTAATTAAGTCAAATCCTGGAGCTTTTTTATCTTTGAATCCAGCTGACACCCTCCAAACTTCTCGTGCAGTTACCGGTTTTGGTGGTAAAGCCATTTGATAGTCTTGTTTAAGGTTTAGTTCGACCTGTTTATCAAATCCTTTATCAGCAGTATCATTCGGGACAAAGACTTTAGAGAGATGTTCTGCAAATACGTTTGCTTTCTCTTGTGGGGTTCGTACCCAGCTGGAATTACATTTCAGGGGAGGCTTTGCAGTCTGAGGTCTTCTGTAATGTTTAGTGAACTTCCACAAGGAGTAATTTGTTGCCTCTGTAGCAGATAATGATTCCAGCTGCATCTGCAACGTGTTATCAAGCCATTCCTTTAATTTGCATTTCAGGTCTTCAGCTGCTCTATTGAAATTGGTCTTATCTTCTCTTAGTCTAGTTAAATGCCACACTCTACGTAGTCTTCGCTTTTCCAGTATCGCTGATTTTATGTCTAGCGGATAGTTAACCGTCTTCGTTTTACTCTGGTTGTTTTCAGGGGTACTCTTCCAACAAGCTTCCTGTATGAGAGTGGTGATGTATTTAGCCGAATCCTCTATGTCATCAGGAGTTTTAAGAGCTATTTTTGGCTGTATATTTTCATTTATATACTCTCTGAAGTAGCTCCAGTCGGTATGCCTATTAGTTAGAGTTTCTGTGGTGGTTCCTTCTATGACATTCGTGCTGATAGTTAGTAGGACTGGGGTGTGATCAGACGAGCCATCATAACAGGATTCCGGTTTTAGGTACATTTTGGATACACCCTTTATTATGAAAAAGTCCAAGAGGTCCGGAATTTTATTAGTGTCACTTGGCCAGTATGTTGGCTCGCAAGTAGAAATAGCTCGAGCGTTGGTAGCATCAAGGCTTAGTTTTAACTGTCGACCTCTGGTTGTGGTAAGTCGTGAACCCCAATAAGTATGCTTGGCATTCCAGTCGCCACCTGCAACGTACCTATTGCCGAGTGTTAGCAAGAAGTGGGAAAACATTGCTTCTGAGATTTTATGCTTAGGTGGACAGTAAACTGCTGCGAGAGTGAGGTTTCCAGATTTGTCTTCTACAACGACCGACGTTGCCTGTATGTGCTCAGTTTTGTAGTCTGGCATTTGATGATGTTTTATCGATTTTCTTATGACCACAGCAGACCCACCGTGGCCAGTTTCGTCAGGGTGGTGTGTGACATAGCATTGGTAGTTGTCGAATTTTACTGGTGTCTTAGCAGTACAGTGAGCTTCGGATATGAGTAAAATGTCCAGTTTGTGTATCGACATTAGCAGTTCCACATCATATTTATTTGGGGTAAGACCATTTATGTTCCAGGTGGCTATGCGTAACGAGGTCATTTTGTTAACTTGTCGACAAGTTTAGCTATGAGACTCATTAGGGTACTCATTTGTTGGAGGATAATTTCAAACTTTTCGTTTTGTTTTAAGAGTATTTGTTCTAGAGTCTGGCTTTGAGTTGTGTTTTGGAATTCTGGAAACTTTTCGGTTGAAGTGCAATCTTGTGTCTTTTGTTTTAGGATCTCAGCATAGGATTTTTCGACTTTGTAACTGTATTGTTTAGATTCTTTATCTATATTCTGTGTATCCTTTTTATTACGAATTTCTGCATGAAAGTGTGATTTTCTGTCTGTAATATTTTTTCCCCTTCTAGCTAAGATCTCTGTATAGACTTGGCACCCTTTGTAATTGGCTGGGTGTGGTCCATTACATAGCGCACATGTTGCCGGGGCTTTACGATCTTGCTTCTGGCATTCTGATGTCTTATGGGATTGTCCACACTTAACGCACCTGTATGGTCGCATGCAGTAATTCTTAGTGTGCCCGTATTGCTGGCACCTCTGGCATTGAACTATTGTCTTTCTTTTTTTTGGGTCTTCTATAAGAACTGACTGGTGATAAATATATTTTAATTCTTTGATTTTTGTATTATTAGGGCCTGACTCCAAGTTGACGAAGAAGGTCGAGGTAGGTTTCTTTTCTGGGCCAAATCTTGCATTTACTATTTCACCTGTTACTATATTTCCTGTGGCTTCTATTTCTTCTTTAATAATGTTCAAGGGAGTGGAAGGGTGTAGGTTTTTAATAACTATTCTAACTGGTCTTTTATCTTTTCTATTAAAAGTATGCCCAATAAGTCCATTACTTCGAACAAGATTAATTAATTTTTTGTAAACCTCTATGTCTGCGCTGTTTATTCTAAGTTGATTTTTGTTGACATTTCTGTAGGTAAATTGGCCCTTTTCTGCCACAGTCTCCAGAAGTTCAGTTAATTTATTAAGGTCTTCGACTCCATATAATACAATAGGTGGTGGTTTGCTGGGTTTCATAGGTTTAACGTCTGCTATATCTTCCGTTAAATCAATGGGTAGGTCGCTATATCTGTTAGTTGTTTGCAACTTTTCTGGTGATGGGCTATGGCACATTTTCTTCCGCTTTTTTTTCTGGCTAATGGGTACTCTTTGCCAGTCTGGGGGACTAGGTAGGTGCTCTACTGTATCATTTTGGGATGAAGTGGTACCAGAAGTCAAGGGTGGGTTCGTTTTTGGTGTGTTAGACCCAATGGACACACTTCTTGGTCTGGTTGAGAATAGGCTGGGGTGGAAAGCCTGCTGAACAAATTTACGATTTCCAGTAGTATTTACAGCCGTAGGAGCCTGGTTGCCTACTTCTACGGAGTCTTCGGTAGCTAATTTCACACCGTCCGGCCCGGATACCGGAGGGCGCCGGGGGTTAGCCGGATCGCATGACATAACAATCTCATTTTTCGACATTTTCATATAAGAGGGGGGGGTTGGGATATGTACAACTGACACTTTCCCAGGGTATCAGCGTCACTCTTTTAGGGAGATTTAGTTCCTTTAGGGCAGTGAGTTCCCTCAAGACAGGTTAATTAACCGCCGCCTGTTGCTCGGCGTTGGTCATAGTAATGAAAATCTAATGCCTAACTCAATGTTTCTCGCTCCAATGTCAGAAAGTGAAGTAGAACAACAAATTATGTTATTAAAAAATACGACCTCAGAAGGCTACGACGAACTTAGCACCAAAATTATTAAGAATTGTGCTAAGGAAATACGCGGTGTTCTCACGCACCTTATAAGCTTATCTTTTATTCAAGGAGTGTTTCCAGATAAACTAAAAATATCAATTGTAAAACCACTTTTTAAAAAGGGTGAAAAACATGATATTAATAACTATCGTCCAATAACTTTAATTCCCATTATGTCAAAAATCTACGAAAAGTGCATGTGTAAGAGGCTTATTAGTTACTGCGACAAATTTCATATTATAAGGAAAGAGCAATTCGGTTTCCAAAAAGATAAGTCAACAACTTTAGCCATATTTTCACTCTTGAAAGCAGTACTGAGTAATATCAACAATAATCAACTAACGACGGGCTTATTTTTTGATTTATCTAAGGCGTTCGATCTGGTTTCGCATGACATACTTGTTCAGAAATTAGAGTCTATGGGAATTAGAGGACCTCCACTGCAATGGATATCGTCATACTTATCCGACAGAAAGCAGTGTGTTACTATCACTAATATTAATGCTAATAAGGAAATGGTTTCACATCGCTCTGAATTTAAACGCACTAAGTGCGGTGTCCCTCAGGGTAATATATTGGGCCCAATTTTGTTTCTCATTTACGTGAACGATATTGTTAATGTGACAGATCATAAATGCTTTTTATTTGCTGATGACATTTCAATAATTGTTTCTACTGATAAAAAATGTAAATCAATAATTGACCATGAACGAGACATTAATAATACAATAGAAAATCTAATCAATTGGCTTAATAACAATAATTTATCAATAAATCTTAACAAATCTGTATATGTACAATTTAATAACTCTCATAATAATAAATTTAATTTTACTATGAATATATCAAAGCTTCAACAAGTAGCACAAACTAAGTTTTTGGGAACGATCATAGATGAACATCTAGACTGGAAAGCTCAAATCGATAGTGTAATAAATATAAAAAAAAAAAAAAAAATGTAATAAGATTAATAAATTCATATACGCTCTTAGACGGATTAAAAACGTGACAAACATTAAAACAGCTGTAATGTCCTATCGTGCATATGTTGAGTCCTCGCTGCGATATGGGCTAATTGTATGGGGAAACAGTACCGACCATAATAGAGCTTTCATCGCTCAAAAGAAATGTGTTCGAGCAATTCAGGGAATCCCACCAGACGTATTTTGTCAACCAATATTTAAAAAACTCGGCCTGCTACCACTACCTTCACTGTACATATATGAAACGTGTATGTTTGTACGAAAACAGAAAAAATTATTCAGAACAGCAGTAGATGTAAGCGCTCGAAATCGACGTGATAAATTTAGACTTGTTTAAATGAAATCCCCCGATTAACAAAATATAATAAAAGCTGCTTAACTATGGCGGTACGTATATTTAATAAATTACCAAGTAAATTTAAATTGTTAAACAATAGACTGTTTAAAACCCACTTATTTAAATGGCTTAATGATAATAATTTTTATAGCATTAAGGAATACTTTGAGCATAAGTTGTGTTAATCATTTTGCATGCTTTAGTCTTAAGCAAAACATGTATGATCTAATTATATGTAACACCTTTATATACCATGTTTTAAGCAAATAAATAAATAAATAAATAAAAAAACCCATCCCGTTCCTTCAAGCCTTCATACCGGGGCTCGAGCGCTCTTTCGGATAACCCTGGCCCCAGTAGGCTTCGACCCGGCTGGACCCCTGCTGTTGCTGACAACTCCTTGAGACGCGCGGGAACAGCGCGCGCCGTCGACGACTTGGGCTTGGTCCGGACAGTTACCGGACAGCCGGACAGCGTGCTACCCATTGCTCACTGTTCGCAAGCCCGCGCCTACAGTGGCTGGAAAACGGGATCGGAATCCCGGCGGCGGCGAGAGCGCTGTTGCCTGATGCGGTCGGCCTCCTCCTTTGCGAGCATTACTGCTTCGCAGAAGTCGGCGACCGCCTGCCACTCCTACTCGCTCCGGACCATGGCCTCGACCAAGGCCCGGCGCGAGAGGTCTCCGCCGCCGATCACCCCCACGAGGGCACGGCGATGCTCCGCCCAAGCAGGGCACACCGCGATTGTGTGCTCCACCGTGTCCTCCGGGCGTTCCGCACATTGGCGACAACCGGGCGTCACTTCCGCTTTAATTCGGAACTGGAACCTCACGAACTTGCCATTTCCGGTGAGGACCTGTGTTATGCGGAAGGTAAGGACGCCGTGAGGTCTTTCCAGCCACGCCTCAAAGAGGGGACTTATCGCCATAATTGTGGCGTGCCCAAGACGGGGTTGCGATAGTCGCTGACGCCATTCCACCATGAGATCCCGCCGGAGCTCTGTCCGCCATGCCGCGACCTGTCGCGGCAGAGGACTTTCATCCCGGCGTTGCATCTCCACGCACATGTCCTGCATGTGTGCAAGGACTGTTGCCTCCAGATCCCACTGTGGTAGGCCAGCTAGAATGCTCGCCGCTTCGCGGGAAATCGTGCGGTATCCCCGCACCATCCGAATTGCCATGACCCTCTGGCAGGCGTTCAGAATGGCCGCCAGTCGCTTTTGCAGCGACGGTGCCCACACCGGCGCCCCGTAGAGGGCCATGGACCGAACGATCCCCGCGTAGAGCCTCCGGTAGGAGGCGTCTGGACCCCCAAGTTTGGGCAGGAGCCGCTTGAGAGCGGCCCCAGTCCGGTTGAGTTTGGGAGCCAGACGTTGGAAATGCTCCTCGAAATTCCATCGGCTGTCGAGGATGAGTCCCATGTACCTCATCGATGTCCCGACGCCGATTCGAAATCCTCCTACCGTTAGTTGGGAACCCAACGGTGGCGCGTTATGACGTCCGCGACCGTGAAAAAACATGGCCTCGGATTTGCGTAGCGCCACCTCGAGTCCCAACTGTGGTTCGAATATTTTCACTGCCCTAGCAAGCATTGGCCCTGCTGGGTCTCTTCTGTTAAAGTGACATCTCTTTTAGGTGCTCGTGCAACAAAACGTGCTGTCAACTCAGGCAAAAAGCTGCTTCTAGCTTTTTTTGTGGGCCGTGTGCGGGACACTTAGTTCTTGCGTCTATTGCTCGTCGTTCGTAAACTCGCGCCTAAAGTGACCAGGAATCGCTCTGCGACTCTCGATGCCCGGGGTGAACAAGTAGGCGGGGTCTATAACTTGATCCAGGGTCGATCATGAAAGGTTACCGCCACAGTGCTCCGCCAAAGCGGGGCAGACTTCCATTGTATCTTCACAATGGTGACACTTGAGCGTTTTCTCCACCTGAATCTGAAACAGTAACCTCCCGAATTTCTCATGTCTGGTGAGGACCCTCGTTAAGCGGGTAAGTGAGGACGCCGTGGTGCTTCTCTAGCACTGTTACCATGATTGTGGCGTGCCCAAAAGCGAAAAGCTAATTTTCTAAAATAGGTAGTTTGTTTTTTGTCCTCAATATTTTTCGAATCGTCACTGAAAAAAATAAAGAGACGATTCGGACACTATGTCCCAAAATAAAGTGTCCGAAACGTCAGTAAGCCATTATTTTATGTACGCGGATGAAGCTGCAGGCAAAAGTTAGTGGGTAATAAAAAATGTTATTCAACTATTGTTGGAATAATGAACCCACAGTACCGCTGTATCAAAAAAAGCTATTCAACTGTAATTCAGCAAACATTTTTAATAACAAAAAACTTGTGTACCTACAATTTGTATCATAAATACACTTCTTTCAACGGTTTAAAAAACATCGTATTTCCAAAAAAATCATTAATTGATATTAGAACTTATCTTGGCAGGAATTAGGTTTATTTTCCAGTGTGTGATAGAAATATTATGCTACAGCGAAGACCATAAACCACAAATTATTAAAAACGATCGAGATTTGAACATTAATGTCGGTATCGTAATTATTTTTTTAGTATATAAACTTTACCTCACACTAAACACTCATGTGTCGTGGCTACATTCACAAATATGCAAACTTATACCTTGCGTATAAGTTTGTTTGTTTTACACACAGACCTACAGCACAAACTAGATAGGTGTGGAAGTCAATCTACATACTAAGCCTTTTTTTCCAATGGGAAAAATCATCCTATGACAACCCCCGCTCTTGGGCGAAGTGGGAGAGAGTGTCAGACTCTTACTGACTAAAAAACCCATCCCGTTCCTGCAAGCCTTCATATCGGGGCTCGAGCGCCCTTTGCCGGCTCGAGCAACGCACACATAGACACCGCTCACGGACTCGATACCTCGACTCAATCCCCGGTCGCACTCGAACAGTCCGGTGCAATGCGCTGACTCTAGCGCGACCGTAGAGCCTAGGTATAAAAAGTGAAGTACATACATGAGATTGACTTTTGTACCTATTTATTTTGTGCCTGCAGGCCTAGCGAAGTTACGACCTTGTTCTAACCACGTGACTTAACGTTAAAATGACGTCATTCTCATGCATTTGAAGTTTTATTACTAGCGTTAACGATTGTAGATTATCAACTTAGTTAACCCCTCTGGAACAATTATCTTCACCATAACTTATTTCGTGCGAGAATCGAACCCGTATACACGTCCACTGTGCGGAACGCCCGGAGGACACGGTGGAGCACACAATCGCGGTGTGCCCTGCTTGGGCGGAGCATCGCCGTGCCCTCGTGGGGGTGATCGGCGGCAGAGACCTCTCGCGCCGGGCCCTGGTCGAGGCCATGGTCCGGAGCGAGGAGGAGTGGCAGGCGGTCGCCGACTTCTGCGAAGCAGTAATGCTCGCTAAGGAGGAGGCCGACCGCATCAGACAACGGCGCTCTCGCCGCCGCCGCCGGGATTCCGATCCCGATTTCCAGCCACCGTAGGCGCGGGCTTGCGGACAGTGAGCAATGGGTAGCTCGCTGTCCGGCCGTCCGGTAACCGTCCGGACCAAGCCCAAGTCGTCGACGGCGCGCGCTGTTCCCGCGCGCCTCAAGGAGTTGTCAGCAACAGCAGGGGCCCAGCCGGGTCAAAGCCTACTGGGGCCAGGGTTATCCGAAAGGGCGCTCGAGCCCCGGTACGAAGGCTAGAAGGAACGGGATGGGTTTTTTAGTCAGTAAGAGTCTGACACTATCTCCCGCTCCGCCCAAGAGCGGGGGTTGTCATAAGATGATTTTTCCCATCGAAAAAAAAAAAAAAAAAAAAAAAAAAACCCGTATACACGTAAGTTGCTTTTAACTTTACTAGAAGTTAATAAATCATGCATACGCAGATCCCAAACTCATCTTATACACGATATTACTGAACGCCTTTAAGTTTATAATTTCTTGAAAGTTCTTAAGATGTTAGAATTTTAAGAGAGCTGTATGTTTAAATATTCATCGGTGTGTAATCTTTGTAATTTGCTTCAATTTGCACTGAATTGACTGGCTGATAATGACGTTTAAAAGTCAGAAATATGTTTTTCATTTTGCCATTAGCGTTATGACATTGCGTCTCAAAGGCAGGGACGCAAACGTGGACAGTTTTGTATATTGTGTCAGATACAAGCTACCGATTAATATTTGATGTCTACAGAACCAGTATGAAATCAACCACTCCCTGCGCATTCGTAAACCTTTTTGTGTTCAGTTGCTTCTTCTTAAAACAGAGGTACTCATGACGATCAAAAAGTGTTCGTTGTCGGTAACTGAAACAAAAAGTGTCTCCGTTTGGGCAGCGCCTAAATGCCTGACTAGATACTGATTTTGACCTATTTGATAATATTAAAATTATTCTGTATTTATTGACAGACTCTATTCATAGTTTATTATCATAATTTCAGCCAAAATCATCCACTGCTGGACATTATGCCTTCCCTATGTGAACGGTAATGTGCGTCTCGCAACCATTGCATTCCCGTGACCCTCACCATGTCATCGGTCCACCTCATGGGAGGCCTTCCAACGCTGCATCTTCCTATGCGCGGTGTCACTCCAGAACCTTTTAGCCCCATCGACCATCTGTTCTGTGAGCAATATGTCCTGCCCTTTACCGCTTTATTTTAGCTATTCATTGTTAATTTATCTACACTAATTTAATTAAGAGGTAAAGTTTTTTTTTTTGTTTTTTTGTTTGTAGGAGGTAATCTCTGGAAGTACTGGTCCGATTGCTAAAAGTTTTTCACCGATAGAAAGCTGCATATATGATAGAATTTTTTATGTACACGGACGAAGTCGGGAGAAAAATTTAGTTAGAAATAAATAAACTTTACATTTAGTTGAAATGAACATTTAATTAGGCGTTGTAAAAGTGAAAAAAAGACAAAAGAGGTATTACCTAATTTACTTTTGCCACTTAATATTTCAAGTACTTAATCTAATTACATTTGATTTAGTAGTTATTATGAAGTGCCTGTTAATTTATCTGTAGCGCTTTACAAAGATGAATGTGGAAAATATTGCAAAAGAAAAAGATTATTTTTAGTCAACCTTGAAATTTTCCGTCAAACAAGTACTTACTCGGACAATGCCATCAAGATTAATGTCACTTGAAGATAGGACAGACTTCTGAGTATTCACAGTACGTTCCGTTAAATAGGTGGTATTTCCATAATCGACCACCTGAGACTAGTGGAACTTTACATTGTTTAAAACATGGAGTAAGTAAAAATGGAGTGTTCATGTATGTTCGGATTCTCGTGGAGTCGATCAGTGGCAGTAATCTCCCGGGTTCGGGTTTTTTTTTTCGATGGTAAAAATCATCTTATGACAACCCCCGGTCTTGGGCGGAGCGGGAGATAGTGTCAGACTCATATTGACTAAAAAACCCATCCCGTTCCTTCAAGCCTTCATACCGGGGCTCGAGCACCCTTTTGGATAACCCTGGCCCCAGTAGGCTTCGACCCGGCTGGGCCCCTGCTGTTGCTGACAACTCCTTGAGGCGCGCGGGAACAGTACGCGCCGTCGACGACTTGGGCTTGGTCCGGACAGTTACCGGACGGCTGGACAGCGAGCTACCCATTGCTCACTGTCCGCAAGCCCGCGCCTACGGTGGCTGGAAATCGGGATCGGAATCCCGGCGGCGGCGAGAGCGCCGGTGCCTGATGCGGTCGGCCTCCTCCTTAGCGAGCAGTAATCTCTTGCGTACCCCGGGTTTAGGTCATGCCTTGTCTGGATCATTGGTCCGGAGTACGAGGGAATGGGAACCGGGCACTTAATCCGCGAAGCAGTAATTCGAGCGATGGAGACGGCTGATACTGTGAGACAATCAATGGGTAGCTCGCTGTTCGGTCGTCTCGCTTGATTCTTAAAGCTTGAGTCGACGGTGCACAGCAGTTCACTCCACCCTACGAGATACGTCATTATATGATTTCCCACGTAAAAAGTGTGATAATTAACGTGTTTTTGAAGGTTTAGTTGATTTTAGGTGCTTTAATGTAAATATAACTTTTTCAAAGCCAAACAGAAATTCAAAGGTTTCGTTCTATTAAACTGCATTAGTACTCCATCATTTAATTCTCCGTGGTTTCAAACATCAGTTTATAATTCATGTAAAAGCCAAAGGAAAATCACAATATCTACGTATTGTTCCCTTAAAGACGTATTTACAGTGAACCTTTCTGCGGTAATTTATTCATGTCAACCGAAGTTGGCACTGACTGAAAAGTTTTTTAACTCATACCAAGTAATAGGGGAGGTTTGGTATGCATGAAAGAAATACATATTTTATATTCTGATTATGACTGTGTGACAGACACAGCTGTGTGATTTGATAAGAAGTGTTGAATGTTTGATTAAACAAAATTATAGGCTTTATTTCTTTACAATTTCAGCTGACATTAAATATTAGGACAGAGTTTCTTAAATGATTAAGTTTGCTGTTTAAATTCTATACTGAGTAAGTAACTGTACAGTTTAACTGAGTAATTTATAAAAATACTGTATTACCATAGTTTCTTCAAAAAATATTCACGGATTTTGATTAAAATTATCATAATACTAGTTTTTGCTCGTGTACATAAAATATAGCCTATGTCACTTGGAGAAGCAGCTTCCTATCGATAAAATAATTTTAGCAATTGAATCAGTATTTTCAGAGCCACAAACAGAAATGGCTACTTTTAATAGTTTTTTTTGAGGTGGGATATTATCAAGCGAGGTCTTCTGCGCTGGGTGGAGCAAGAAAGCACGTCAGATTTTTGTTGACTAGTAGCCACCTGCATTCCTTCAATTTCCTTTTACGCTTTTTATATCCAGTGCTGTTTTTTTAGGTTAGAAATCATCCAATGACTTCTTTCGCTCTTAGGAGGAGCGCGAGGGCATATCAGACTTTTACTGGCTAAAACCTACTGTTGTTCCTTTTTTGCCTTTGCTTAAATGGCCACAAGCGGGCACACTTCATCCGTATGCTCCACCGTATCCTCCGGGCGGTCCACACAATGGTAACACTCGGGCGTTACTTCAATTCAAATATACAAAACAGGAACCTCCCGAACTGTCCGGTGAGACCCTGCGTCATGCGGAAGGTGAGGACGCCGTGAGGTCTTTCCAGCCACGCCTCAAAAAGGGGACTTACCGCCATAATTATGGCGTGCCTAGAATTTAAATGTAGATGCTTTCAGATTTGACCTTATTGTTTGTTGTTTTTTTCGGTACTTTTTATAATTTTCTGAGAATAGGCTAGTTGCCGTAAAAAAAGTAATTAGTCCGTTTTGTAGATTATACAAAAATAAGGGACACATATTTTTTTATTTGTAAATTAAACCAAAAAAACCACGCCGTGCTGCATTTTTTCGCACGGAGTGACGTCACACGTAACTTTAATGGGCTATATCTTTAATATTTTTTGTTTAATCGAAAAAAGAAAAAATACGTGTCCAATATTTTTTTATAATCTAAAATACGGACTAAATAAAATGACATTATTTTGACCCTGGAAACTACCCTATTATAATTTAATTAATATTTATTTCACCTAATTTAGCAGTACCGAGACAACAAAACACTTTGCTTACACTCATTAGCCTACATACAGTAATATTATGTACTAGATATTAAATTGCAAATATCTCAGAAACAGTGCTATATGAAGAAAAATTTCACCCAGAAGAATGTAGAATGAAGTTCCACTGAAAATGTATTCCTCTGGGTGGAATTTATAGTTAATATTACAGTTAGCACTCAAGATTATTTCTCTAGAAGATTACCAGTGGCTGAGAATTGTATATTCCTAGAAAGCATAGCATTAATCCATGTGACGCAAGAAAATCGTGTTTTCATTCATTCGTATCTTGTTTCATATTTTAAACACTACAATACGAGGAACCATTGTGTATTATTTTAGAGAAATGTCAAAAGAAACTACGCGTAGTGGATTTCTCTGATTCCTGCGCATACTCTGTAAAATGCACCTTATAAAATACTGTAAGGTAGCCTATATTTATACGATTATAAATATTTATACGATTATACGAAAAACAGTTGGAATGTCACATAATTGATCAGTAGTAGAAGTTTCATATTCAGGGCTAGTTCAGCCAAATTACTCTGCATTCACATAAAAATTAATGAAATAAAAATAGTAAACTGAACCTATCTGTTTTTTTTTTTAGTTTCTACCAAGTAAGATTAGAATATTTCCAAATAGTTGAAAGGCAATCGTAGCGACATCTATGTAGCCACATAAAAACTAAAATTTTAAATCCTGCAAACCAGATGCATGCGGATACCACAGATCTCAACGCGATTAGAAGATACCCCAAAATCAAATATCGGATAGTTACCCCGGATAATAGTCGGAGGATCTTTTTTTAATGAAGATTTGCGGGTCTTTACACCGGATCTAAATAATAAATTACTTCATAAGAACAACACAAACATCTCAAAAGAAAGAACATTAGCAAGCAAACAATAAATTGAAACTGTACGTAAATAGCTAATAAAAAGACAATTTAAACGCGAAAAGAAAGAGAGTGCAATCAAGGATAAATGCCCTGTCCGGGAAGATGGCGGAACAACGATTTGTCACTGTTTTGTAACAGAAGAGTCCCGTTTCTTATATATTTATTTTTATTTTTCCGAACTTAATGGCCTCCGTCGACCTTGCTATCATTTATCAGAATTTATAAGGGTATGGTAGGTATCTAGGCTAAGGGCCTCACGCTTTTGTTTTTTATTTTAGTACAAAAAAGTCCGAGCTTAAGTGTTTTCGTGAGCCTAGTCTGTTGTCTTAAGTTGTAGCGTCTATTCTGAGCAGCGTATCCACTGAATAATTTCTTTGTATCGATCAATAACTCTTCCTACATTGTACCAAGCTATTTCTTTTTACAAACTGCTATTGTCTTGTTTCTCTTGGCGTAAAAACGTATTTAAAGTTGCTTGAATAGTTAGAACGCAATTCAAAAAATTAATGATCACAAAATCGGAGGTTACAATTTAGTGTATTGCTACATATTTATTATAATTATCCAAAATTTAATTATACCCATGAATAACTTAAGGATTGAAGATTTATCTGTAGTGCTTTACAAAAAAAAAAAAAACGAAAAACAATTCAACCTCTCCATACAAAATTATAAACTTGATTGGACAGTTTGTATGGAGAGGCCGATTTTTTTTTGTTTCCTGAAAAAAAAATTTTGTGGAAGGTTGTTCAGTTTCGTCTACTGAAAAACCCTTAAAGTTTGTGGAGGGCTGTCCCTTACACCTTGTATACGTAATTCGGTGTTTACGTGTGAAAAAACTAAATCTAAATAAATACAAAGATCGTATACGGTTGAAGAGGGCTTTTCAAGAACAATTAGACGATACCAATAAAGCACCATATGACCGAGTGAAACGTTAACGTGCTGGAAACAGTAAAGGATGAATGCAGTCGACCGTATCACGGACAGTGTGTACATGTATTCACGTACAACACAGGACCTAGTTCACGACAATGCCACGCCATACTTTTTTTTTTGCGAGTATTTTTGCTACGGTATATCCTATAGAAACAGTGTATTTTATCTGTACCGGTTCAATAAAATAAATCTTTAATTATATTGGTATACAGTACAATTTTTTAATTAGTACAAAAAAATGGGGCTCTATCTAAAAAATCCGTCCTTGTCGTTACTGATGATATTAAAATTAGTATAGTCAAAAAAAAAATCCGGAAATTGTCCATAAAAAAAAAATCATAAGTGGTAAATTCAAAATTGAATCGATAATTCATAACGATTGCTATTATAAAATATACTAATAATACTACGCCCAATGTTTTTCCATTTTGATCGTCTATTATTCATTCATAAATGAATATAATCAATAGAGTGTATTTCCAAAAATTGTGTGACATTTTGGGATATAAACGCTAAATAATCTTTGCTGTTTATGAATATTTCATATTGAGACTACATAAATAATAACAAGACCTTTTCTAATAAGCCCTTGAAGTATTTGTATCAATTAAAAATTAGGAGTGTAAATAGCAAAAACAGGGTGCACTCTACGTTTTTCAGATGCTGTAAAATTGGCCCGCAATATTCGGGAACGGTCGGAAATCTTCGGGAGCAGTCGAAAATCTTCGGAAGCAGTCGTCAATCTTCGGAAGCAGTCGCATGCGCAATCAAAATGCCTTGTATTCCTTGTATAAATAACGCGTATAATCAAACTTTGGAAAGCTCTATCTTTACTATTCACAGGCTACGGCAATCAGAAATAGAGTGGTGTCTATTTGTGAAAGGGTTTTCAAAATTGGGTCAGCACTTCCTACAACTCAACAAACAATATTACCTCTAGAAAATATTCATTTTTTATTTGATATTGATAACAGATCTCTTCATCACGATTGTTACGTTTCTCAGTCCATAACTTAAATAACAATATTATAACGATTTAGTCGTCATCAGTAAACCTATTACTATTATCAATGGTGCTCTTACAAAACTAGTTAATCGTGTTCTTAATGGTTCCTTGATCGATGTTTGATGGATCACTTTATGCTTATCTGCGGTCCAAATCAAATTGCTTGGCTATAGGTACCTGTTACATAAAAAAGAAAGGTATTATGAAGGAGGTTGTGTCACTTTTATTGACTAAAACCCACTTCTATGTTTCTTCTTTGCTTTGCCTTTTAGGGCCCCGGATTTTCCTAAGTTGGTAGGCCTTGACCCTGCTGGGCCCCTACGGTTTTGCTGACATCTCTTTAAGGTGACCGTGGAACACTAAGCGCCGTCGATTCGGGCTTGGTCCGAATGGCTATCGGAGGGCTGGACAGCGAGCTATCCATTTTTCGCCGTCCGCAATCCCACCTGCCCACGGTGGCGGTTCCTCGCGTCTGATTTTTTGCGCTCGTCATCGCCACCGCTCTAACTCTTCACTTTGGTTGAGGCTTTAATTTTAAACTCGGCTTTCACTCCAGTGAACTATTACGTTTGAAAGCCAAGAAGCGATCAATACAAGATGAAAGGCACTCGATAGCAGGCACAATAGCATCAGGCGGTTAATGCATCGGTAGTGGAGTGTTAGCCAAGCAGTTAGCTGCGCAGTTACTTGATTCCCTTGTTGACTGTCATGTTCTGCCTTTGTTGAAATCGTATCAGACTACAAAGTATTGTTAATTTTGTTTATATTTAAAAACATAAGAGATATTCGTCAGTTCAGGAAACTTCTCCAGAGATTATAATTATTGTGTGGGTGATAAATGAATCATCATCATGAATAAAATTTCAGCCGAAAGATGTCCCCTGTTGTACATAGGCCTCCCCAAACTGTCGCCACTAAGGATGGTCCTGTGCATCTCGCATCCTCGAAGACGACATCGACTTTCACCAGGTCATCAGTCTACTTTGAGGGAGGCCATCCAACGCTTTCGTCTTCTGGTCGCACCAGAAGATTAAGTGTTCACCACTCCAGAACTCGAGTTTCGCAGTAACTCAATTCCATAGTTGATTGTCTTTGCTGGTTGAAGCTAGAAAAGATTTGCTTCTACAGTTCGTATTCTAATTTCGTATATTTATTGATAAACTTCATGCATATTTAATTCACGAAATTGCCGCTTTAAGCGGTAGCTAGGCACAGGGCGGCGAGTGGTAAGAACAAAATGAAAATGTTTGAAGCATATCACAAGACCCAGCTCATAGAGCCGCGCCCGCTTACGCCCCGCGCCCGTTTACGCCCTGCGCCCGCTTACGCCCCGCGCCCGCTTACGCCCCGCGCCCGTTTACGCCCTGCGCCCGCTTACGCCCCGCGCCCGCTTACGCCCCGCGCCTGCTTACGCCCCGCTCGCTGCGCCGCTCACCTCTAAGACCGAAATCGTGAACAGGCCTTAAGAATGAAACCTTTGTCATTTGCTAGTAGAGTCTGTCTAAAAAGTCAAACGACTTGGATAATCAAATCAAATAATCAAATTCTTGAAATCTGATGTAGCCAACACTGATTGAACAATCAAGGTTGCAAAGAGATGATCATTGTTTACTAATAGAATCTTATAAAAAGTATTGTATGTACTAAATAACAGACTTTTTAATTAGTTTAAAAATTTTCAAGTCGTTTGACTTTTTAAACAGACTATACTTGTAGATAGAAATGTTTGGATAGTCCCAAAATTGGCCGCAATACATTATCAGGGACATTGCGTGCAGAACTATAATTTAGTCAGTTCCTGTCACAATTAGGTGAGCTTTTAACAAAATAGAACGAGAATTCTCTTAATTGTTTTTTATTTGTTCTTTAGTGAGTCGTTAGATTGTGGTGTTAAAATAGGGCCCGTTTTGACGTCTAGATTTTGACTACCTAGCGGTTTGTCCGGTATAGTGTTGCTACTATTAAAATAGCTACACTGAAACCCCAATTATTATTTTATTTTTTCTTTTAGTTTCGAGCCAAGTTACATTCTTGTCTTTATTAAATGTCAAAACAGGCTTATTATTTAACAAGTTTAACAATTGCCATTTCATTATTTTAGTATCACTATTATTTTTTTGTATCAATTCAGCAAATAGCGCCTGATTTTAATGTTAATTATAAAAGAAAAAACTTACTGACTGACATATCAATGCACACATGAAACTACAAGGCCTAGGAGCTTTAAAATTTGCACAAAGTTTCCTTTTATCACGTAGGCGAGCACTAAGAAAGAATTTTCCGAAATACACAGGGGGTGTATTTCGGAAAATTCTGAAAAAAAAAGAGGCGAATCGCGACAACCTCCGCGTGGTCGAAGCCGACGCTAGCAGAAGCTAATTTTTAGGGTTCCGTACCTCAAAAGGAAAAAACGGAATCCTTACAGAATCACTTTGTTGTCCGTCCGTCCGTCTGTCTGTCTGTCTATCAAGACCCTTTATCTCAAGAACGCGTAAAGGTATCGAGTTGAAATTAAAACCATATACTCAAATCTGCTGTCTCTTCAAGCTGTGAAAAACTCAAACTACTAAGTTAAGGAATAAAAAAGATACGGCCGTTTATGTCGCAAAAAACGTATTTTTTGATACTTTCAAAGATCAAAGAGAAACTCATAGGGTACTTTCCGTTGGCCCAGAATCCTGAAAATTTTTGCCAAAGCAAGGGCTTATAGCACAGTTATAGGAATAAATCTGAAAACAGTAAATTTTTATTTTTTTTTCAATTCGGAAAAATCTTCGAAACTCCATTCAGGAATTGTAGTTTGCACGGAATCCTCAGTGCGCGAGTCCGATTCGCACTTGCCCAGTTTTATAAAAAGAAATACACCTTTGTTCTTTTAGTTGCCATTTGCGATCCAGGGCCATGGTAACTATTCCAAAGTATTCAACTTTAACGAGCATCAGCCCTAGCAGACTGCCAATTTTGCTGACAGCTCTTTGAGCCGCGCGTGAAACACAACGCGCTGTTGCGTTGACCTGGGTGGGTTTGCTACCCATTGCTAGCAAGTCAACATTTTAGTATCATCAGAGGAATTAATAATAATAAGTTATAAAGCATTATACTACTTACTTTCAATATAGAGCTTTTTAGAAACAAACCCATGGTCCCAGTAGACTGCGACTCTGCTTGGCCCATACAGTTTTGCTGCGTCTCCTTGAAGCTAAAACTACGGGCCTTACTCCGCCGTGTCCTCCGGGCAGTCCACACAATGGTATCACCCGGGCATCTCTTCTGCACGAATCAGGTGCAGGTACCTCCCGAACTTATCATGCCCGGTGAGAACCTGCGTCATGCGCAAGGTGAGGATGCCGTGACGTCTTTCCAGCCACTCCTCAAAGATTGGACATACCGCCATAATTATGTCGTGCCCAGAGAGAGTCTTTGGGACAGATTTCAGAGACACATAATATATCGTCCGTATAAGTAATTACAGTTTTTATCGTCCAATTTTGCGAACCCAATTTTAATTAATTCATAAAACTTTTCCAAAATTATTTGCAGCTGTCACACCCAAAAGTTTTTCTGAGCGAATTAATCTGTTAATGATAAGTCATTAATATGCACACCAACTTATTTTATTTTATGTTAAATCGTTATCTTTATTATTATAATGTAAGCATTTTGTCATAAAACTCCTACTAAACGGCTTGATCGATTTAAATAAAATTTTGTGAGTATATTTAAATGGATTCTTGAATGGATTGAAAATACTATTGAAAACGATAGGTGGCGCTACATTAATGGTTTTCAAATTTTTATTCAGATGAAAAGTCAGCTGTCGGGATCGCTAGTATTTTAATAAATTCTCAATGAGTTAAATCAATATTTCTCAAGACTTATTCGAAATTCAATTCCCAGTAAACGAAGCTTGTCAATATATTTTTTTCTAGACATTCTGACAGCCCTATTTATACAGGGCGCAGTGAAAAATTATAATTTATTATGAAGTTCGCTGAACGCCCGGTGACCTTAATAGTGTTGTCCAAATTATTAATGGTAGAACACAAATACTGAGGGGTGGCCTATAACAAGGTCGGGCCATCAATTCCCAATAGCAGTAATTTGTATAATTGTCAGGTTGGTACCGTTTACTTAGAAATTATAGTCGGCTAGATATATTGTATACCTGTACTATTAATAATTCAATAGGCTACGTTAGGTTCAAGGACACGATGTTTCGTGGGTGGTCGTTTCAAGGTCACCGCACTACACTGCGCACACGTGTGCCACACACGCCGATAAGTAGCCCGATTCACATAATGAAAACCGTAACGATATCGTAGCGATTTACTCATTTAGTTAGACCGTTTCCGTATTCACATCCATCAATCGAGTTTGAAAGACAGCGATTTTAAATTCGCTCGAAATTCGGCGATTTTAAAAAAAATCTTTATTATATTATCCTGGTAGAATACTTATTAATGTAACTGGAAATAAGTCGATAGATCGTGAATACCGCTTTTGAAAACTTCAACGATATTTGGCTTGTTTGATTTTACGTGAATCAGGCTAGGCCGCATCCGTCTCCATACATTTAACATATATGACAACTAGACTAGTAGAGCTACACTTGATCCACGCCACGCGATATCGATCTTCGTACAAATCAGGCGTTTTACACGTGTGCCTCGGTCTAATGTAGTTCTAACTTATCATCGTGTACCTATGTCTATCTTCTTTAGAGTATTAAACATTAACCTAGCCGTACCTCGGTTAGGTTAAAATTTAACTTGAATGATTTGGTATAGAAGTTCAAACTCAAAAATCACCATCATCATTATTATTTCAGTGAAAAATTTAATTAATTAATAAAATGACTGCTCATTAGTGCTGGCACTCATTACCAAAATATATTTATTTTTGTAAAAATGCGTAGAGAACGCGTGATACAGAGTGGCTGCAATATATTTAGTTACAACTAGTGCGCGTCACCAGCAACGATTACATCGCTGGTTACCATCAGGTAAGATCGCAGTCAAATACTAGTTTATATCAGTTTGAAAATAAAAGTTATTATTAAATAAACTTTCTATATTGTGGCTGTAAATCTTCCCTAATAATAATACTCATCATCATTTTCCTGCCCTAGTCCCGTTTTCACACAGTCCATCCATCTTTTCTTTGGCCTCCCTCTTTCTCTCCATCTATCCACAAGTAAACTCATAACTTAAATAGTCACATACTATTGGGGTAAAAATTTCGAATTAAGATCCGTAGGTACTGTAAGAAATCACTTTTCCCATATTATATAATATGAATAGGTTTTGAAGATTAATCAACTTAAAACTTCATGCAAGACCATTTTTTAATATTCTCAAAAAAAGCAATATTGTGAGGTTCTATCGTAACAATAAATCTCTACGGCCGTTACTTAATTCATTAAACCCCAAGCGAACGCCGGCGTTCGCGCACCTATTGTCTTTCAATTGTGTCTGTCATTATCACGATCGAATGGTTAAGGGTGCTCTAGTAGTACCACCGTGTCGGCTCGATCTCGTAGATGGGCGTGGTAAAAATGCAAATCTATTTGATCCAACATCTTAGGCAAAATTAAAAAAGTTACAATGAGCAGTAAAAAGCAAGTGCACAAACAAAACTCCTATGATGTATACGATGATTCATAACAATAAAAATGCGTAAAACTTTATAAACTTATCTTTGAGTTTATGGATATTATACGCCTGTTGAATGTATATGTTTAAAATAACATTTTATTAATTAAAAAAAAAAAATGAGTACTCTATTCTATTCCATAAGTTATTTTTATATCTACGCCTAAAGATGCGTAAGTCAGTGTAGCTCTATATAGAAAACAGGGTACACATAATAAGTACGATATCAAATTAAAAACAAAAACATATTATGTTTTTAATTTCATATTGCACCTTCTAATAATTAATATGTTTGTATGGTGAAATGAGTGACAAGGGCACCCTTAAGGCAATTTTCCTTGATAAAGATGATGGATGAAAAGTGATTCAGAAAGTAAATAGACAGTAATATTCCAGAGTTCGTTAATTTTACGAACGGAACTGGCATCATTAACTAAACTGTGACGTAACGAGATCATTAATATTCATTGGACAATCAGGGACTATTTATTTTTTAAATTGAAAGACTTTGGTTTTTGGAGCAACCTGTACGAATTTATCTACACTGATATTTAAATAAAGAGGTAAAGTTTTTTTTTGTTTATGTTTGTAGGAGGTAATCTCTAAAAGTACTGGACCGATTGCAAAAATTTTTTCATCGATAGAAAGCTGCTTTAGTCCTGAGTGACATAGGCTATATTTTATGCGCGGGCGAAGCTGCGGGCAAAAGCTATATAAAATAAAAAAACATTTTGATTTGATTCACATACAAACATAATGTTGACGTGACTGATCGCCGACAAGACGTTGCGTGAGTGATGATTGTAATTAGTGATATAACGGAAGTGTCTTAGCGGAAATGGAAACGAAAAGTTATTTTTGGTTTCTGTAATTTAATTTTAACATGTTTTTAACCCGTCATTTTTTTATACAATCACTTCCGTGATATCACGAGATTTTTTATCACGAGATTAAGCAAAACATGCGTTGTTTTGCTTAAAAGAATGCAGAAGTAGAAGTATAAAAACTATGAAAAAAAATGTTTTTTTTGCAAATATATTTTTTATGAATATTGGGTTGCTTTTCGACCAAGTTTGAAAAAAAGAAAGAAGCTGTGTATTTACGTCAAATATGGCCATACCTTAAATAATAAAAACAAATAACAAAAACGACTTATATGCGTCACATTCGCGCAAAACGGCCAGCGCTCAGCAAAATGCTGGGGCTGTAAGAGCCACAATGCTGATTGTCAGCATCAGCGTATTTCCGTTAAAAAAAATTCAAAAACAAGCTGAAATGCATATGAAAAGCAAAAACAGAGGTTTGTTGTGTTTGTGTATAGTGTTAGTTATAAACATTGTAGTCATAAGTTACGCGAATATTTGGGAAAACTTGACTACACAGACACAGAAAAACTTCTTGAATTAATTCAATAATTTTATAGATATGTAATTGGTAACTATTGTTTTTTAAAAAACTGTTTTTTTTTTTTTTTTTTTTATTATCATGATATTCATTAGTATTAAGAAAATGTGAACCATAAAATACTGATCGCTTAGTCTGGTGATGGCCTGAAACACAGGTTTTTATTAACCTAGTTCAGGCAAGTCGCTACAAGCTTTAATAGCAGTAGGTACTAACATAATTATTATAACAATAGGTAATTAGCTAGAAGGAACGGGGTGGGTCTTTTAGTCAGTAAGAGTCTGACACTATCTCCCGCTCCGCCCAAGGGCGGGGGATGTCAATGCATGATTTTTCCCACCATAAAAAAAAAAAAAGGTAATTATTAACATGAGTGAATTAAACTAGTTTTGTATAATTAGGTAACTAAGCTAATCTTCTTAGAACTTATATAGTACTACTAAGTATTCTTAAGTTTATTTTATGTATTTTCTTTGTACAAGTACTGAAATAAATTATTATTATTATTTATTATTTATGTTGCATTACTAATTATAATAACAATTAATACGTTTACTTTTACCAATAAAGGACACACACACAATAAACTGACAACAAAAACATATTATTAAATATATTATTAAATTGTATACAATTACGTTTACAAAAACAACAAACACAAATGATAAATTCCGTTTCTCAGTAACTGAACCATACAGTAATGATTCTGGTAAGACCTACGTAAGTCGAATCATGAAACAAACTTATAAAAGCGTTTTCATGTTAGGAAATGAGTTGTTTGTTTTTCCGATCTCCTGGGATTAAAGTGGGCAGGAAAGGGTTGAAAAGAAATACTAATGAAAAACCATTATTCACTATTTAGTTCTTGCTCGTTCATTTTTATGAAGTCTGCATTATAAATAATCGTACAGTGGTGTATTTATAGTTATATATTATATTAGCTTTTGCCCACAACTTCGCTCGCGTACATAAAATATAGCCTATGTCACTCTGGAATAAAATAGCTTTCTAACGGTAAATAAATATTAGCATTTGGATCAGAACTTTTAGAAATTACCACCTGCAAATAAAAAAAATATATATAGTTTAAAAAACTAAAAAACATGCTGTCATAGCATACATAATATTAATATCTTTGTGAAAAAAGTGTGGGGCGCTTTGTGCCATATTTTTCGTAAATCGAGCACCCCACGCTTTTTTCACAATGATAGTAATATTCTTCGTTCATTATTATTATTTTCTGCCTATATTGAAAATTATTTTACACTTTTTAGTTTAATATGCTATAACAGCGTGTTTTTTACTAACTTAACTATATTTTTATTTTTCACAAAAAAATGGATTGTTGTATTGTCATCAGTCTTTGACGGATGTGCAAAGTTTGAAGAAAATCTGATCGCCCAAAGTAGGTCAAAATCGAGCTCAAAGGCGCCTATAAGCGTGTTAAAAACAAATTTTGCCTCATTATAGTACCTACATATTAGTTCTTGCTTGTTGATTTGTATGAAATCTGCGTTATTTATACATAATCTTACAGCAGTGTATTTGAAGTTCTATGTTTTACTAGCTTTAGAATTTAAGCCTTCTGATGAAGCCCATTGTGAGTGACCACGTTTCGGAGCCAAAAATCCTAATATCCCCTTTCTATTTATTTTTCCATTTGATTTGTCACATTGACGGAAACAAAGTAACAACAATGTAAATCCCTTAGGCTGCATTTTCCCGACCGAATCCTTTATTATCTGGGTAGGCCGACCCACAATGCGTATACTTTCATAGGAAATAGTCAGCACATATTGACTATTTCAATGTCAATAAAGAAGGAAAAAATCTATTAGGATTTAATGCTTATTTTGCTTGCTGCTTGTTTCGTTTATTTATACTTAAACCATACCTATTTATTGAGCATCTACGCAAATGTCCATATTTTTTTAAACTTTAAAAAAATACAAAAGTATTTATTGGTGTTGTAATTTTTACACACTAAATTCCATATTTGCTCTTTTATTTATTACTCGATTTTTTTAAACTTTAGTATCAATAACGCCACGTAATTTTCAACTGTTTTATAATCATAGAACGGAATTTGGGTGCTATTACTATCAAAAATATAGATCTTACCTAAACATTTATATTGTATTAAGACCGTTAGAGTCGCATCTCGCGTCAATGAGATTTATAGATACTTTTTTACTATTTTAGAGATAAAAAATTATAGAACATAATACTGTATTAAACGAAAAAGCATTAGAACAGCACTATCAAACAGTTCACTAGTGCTATTTTAATATAGTAATAGCATTCAAATTCCGATCTATGGTTATAACAGTTGAAAATTACGTGGCGTTATTCTGCCTGCACACAAGAATCATCAATGATGCACGATCGGCCATCTAAAATACGTAATAAATAACAATAAAATTCGACCCAGTCGAAGAGAAATTATGCAACTTTCTTGGAAATTAAATCACATTATGACACTATTTATTTATTTATTTAATTTTATTTATTTATTCAATTAATTACAACGGTTAAATAACCAATTACAGTAACTAAACAAAGAGTAAAAGTATAAACATTTAAACAACACGTACATCAATTTCTCTCACAGTACTTCTGACATGCCAATAAAATCATCTTCCATTCATCCGCAAACAGATCGTTTGTTGGATAAGAATCCAAGAGATCATTTAGTGCAGCCAAAGTGCGAGGTATTGGAGGCTGAGCACGGGCAATAGTGCGACACTGAGGCACAGCAAACATTCTGTCCGGGACAAAGAAACGTGCCAGCACAGTAAGTAAATCAGGCGCATCAACAGTGCCACGGAGCGTCTAAACAGGACGAGGACACTTTTTTCCTGGGAGTATTTAGGAACAATTTTTTACTTCCATACGGGGAAAGCCGCTGGCAGCTGTTAGTGGGAAATAAATTGCGAAAAAAATTACCTATAAAAATGTTATGTTTTAGTCTCAAATCTAAGCTATGTCACTAATCCTATAGTAATAATGTCGGGGCCGAGGCAGACCACGAAGGAGATGGTGGGACGACCTGGATGGCTTCCTTATGATTGGAATGAGAAAGCGAGGAATCGTGATCGCAGATCTGTATCTTAGGAGTCGGAGATTTTGCGACTTTTGTTTATATATGACAACCGTGTCATTATGTAGTTAAAGATCGTATAGTGTGGAGTGTAGGTGTGAAATCATAGACATGGCCGGATCCTGCCCAAAAATCAACTATACGTTCCATTAATTATTTATTATATAAAAATTACTTCTAAAATAAATAAAAATAAGTCGCAACAATCCATTTCTCTAGGAGTGGCGAGAAAAAATCCAAAAAAAATAAGTATGTTAATTGTTTTTGAGTCGTTTTGTTTCATAGCAACCATGGAGGATGAGGATAAATCGATACAAATTGCATTTACGTTTGGGTACACGCATAAGACAGAAAGTGTTCTTATCTGTAGTAACACGCCTGAAGGTCAGCCTAAAAATATAAAATACTTGTAAATACTACAATTGTATTGCAGAAGTTAAAAAGTTAACTGGACACCACTTTTCGAGCCGCCGCGCGTTTTGATGGTGCTCACGGTACACATTATGAATCCACAATATTTTCAAGAACGTGCACCCAAACGTCCTAAAATTATTTTGACATTTCTGCGCTCTTTAAACGAAACTGTCAAAACAAACTGTATGTGTCAGTCTTGCCTTGCGTCATTCTTACAACATATTACCGTTTTGTGTTTTCGTAACTGTATTTGATTTTTAAACTTGGCTCCATGCTATCCTTTATCGGACTTTCCTTTACGCTTTTAATATTTATATTCTGCTGTGCATATTGGATTGGTTTGTTTACGATTTTGATTCTGACGCTCACGAAGTCAATGTACCTGAAATGAACTGTGGCCTCCAATCGAATATGAGAGCATATTGTAAGAACTTTAACACCATAACTACAAAATACATTGGCTGATATACAGGTTGAAGAAATACAGGAAAATGAATCTGGATTACCTAAACTACCTTCAATTACACCAGTTGCTAATCAAGCAAATATAACGCCATCGCCTCATTCCCTGATAACATATCTTCGAAGCCATCTAGTTCTTCCTTTCGAGATTTAAGAGAGGATAAAACATTCAATGTGTCTTGTCTGAGTAATTATTGTAGTGATGATGTGATAAAATATTAAGAAATAAATATATTTAAGCAAATGTCTGTACTTAATTATTTATATGACTAAATAAAAATTCAAGTGTTATGTTTTTAGTGTTTTATTGCATGTCTAATTGTATATTTTTTGCTAATTCGCCTGAATATACAAAAAATATCTGTTAGACGACGAGTTCTTCTTCGATATTGCAATTAATGTCGATGTTTGAAAGTGACTATGTTAATCCAACATATTATGTTCATCAATGTAAATACGTTTTACTTGGTATTTTGATTTTTGACTCATTCTTCACTAGCCTCTATCAATATGTATCACTGATAGTGTTTCGAACATTTTCATAAAATTAAAGGCGTTCTCATACTAACTTACTGTCACTGTCACTGTTATTGTAGATCATTTTTGTATTGATGTCAATCATTGCTATTCAAAATGATGAGGCGGTTTTTTTTTAATCTTATTTATAGTGTCTCTCGCTCTATCTCTGATCATAAAAATTAAACTACTGTAAAGCCGTACTCTTAAGCTTTAATACGACGTACCGTTTGTCTGTGTAATGGAATATTTTTAGTTTGGGCACAGCTCCCTACTAATTCCGGTCATATCATTTACGAATCAATTTTTTATACTTTTTCTGTTTCGTCGTATGTTAAGGGTAAGAGCTAATTAATTTATTAATTTTGTGAGAGTTGTTGTTGTTGTTTGTGATAATATTATTTATTTTATTATATACTAACTTCTGCCCGCGGCTTCGCCCTCGTACATAAAATATAGCTTATGGCACTCAGGAATAAAGCTACTTTCTATCGGTGAAAAAATTTGGAATAGTACAAACAAAAAAAAAACAAAAGAATAAATCATAATTTACTCTTTATAATATTATAGTGCAGAAGTGTAGACAATAATCAACATTATCATCTTTCTGCCGTTGTTTCCTGTAACTAGGGTAAAATACGGATTGTTGAGTGTTAAAATATTTTATTCACATAAACATCTCACAAGCAAGTCTCTGCAAGTCCTATAAAAAAAAAGAAATAGACTGTTCAGCCGTGCGAATATACAAGGTATGACTATATATGTTTAAGTCAACTATATTGCAAGGGACAGCGCGTCGGTAATGAAGGGCATTGAGGTCCACCCCTGCGGCACAGTTTACGTGCGTACGAGTAATTAACGTAGATACGGCACAAATCTGAGTTACGACGACACGTTGGCTAAGGAATATTTTATGTTGTGTTGTGTGAAGAATAAAGGATTTAATAGGTATCCGGGGATAGCCATGCTAGCAGATTACAGTTTACCTTGACTTTTATGCTAAGGAGCATTATTTGCATGAAATGTAATTTAAGATTGGTCATATGAGTTTTATATATTACTAGCTGTGCCCGCGACTTCGTTCGCATGAACTACAGGATTATGAATTTAATTTTTCTAAAATAAAAGTACCATATGTTACTCCTTATTACATCCAACCTACCAAAAAAAGTCCCGTCAAAATCGGTCCAGCCATTTCAAAGATCCCGGACAAACAGACAGACAGACAGACAAAAATTTAAAAAAATGTTATTTTGGTGTATGTACCGTATTATATTCATATGCATGTAGTCAAAGCATTTATTTCAATATTACAAACAGACACTCCAATTTTGTTTATATGTATAGATGTATAAATATTTACCCTAGTCCGTGCAGAACTACGGGGTGCCAACTCCAAATCAGCGCTGGGTGTCTAACGCCCAGCAAATGCTGAGGTGGTCACCCTTTCGGTGCGGGCACGCTCGTCGCACTTTGTTATTTTTTTCTTGTTTACTTTGTGTTTAAAACCGTTGTGTGTTGTGTCGGTACCGAATAAAAGTAGGTTCATTCTATTCTATTCTTTTTATGTAGGCAGGTACTGACTTGATTACAAAAAATCTTTTTTTTATTCTCACCTGATGGTAAACGATGATGCAATTGACGATGTAGCACGCAAACCTAGAAGTAACCTAACCTATTTTTAACTTAAAGACCTGATCGTTGTTGCTATAATAGGAAGCTACACTATCACATAGTGTTATATTTTCACTAGTCTTATCTTGGTGAACGACAGCGTCCTACAGGCAAGAATAGAAGCAGTAGCGACAATGTTAACAAAACTTGTATAGAAACACATCAGGAAACCTTCAGAGGAAGCGTCGGGAGTCGCAGGGCGATCCTGGGGACATTTCTGGATAACAGCCGCGATGTGGAGTACTTTGACGCCTGAGTACTTAGTTGCCAGGCCTTGGTACAGGCCTTGGTCCGAAGCAAGAAGGATTGGCAGGCGGTCGCCTCTTTCTGCGAAGCAGTAAAGCTAGCTAAGGAAGTGGCGGCCCGAGCACGCGCGATCCCTCGCGGCTGTTACGGTGGCCGGAAATCGGTTCGGGAGGGTTCCCGATTTTCGGCCACCGTAGGCGTGGGGTTGCGGACGGCGAGCAATGGGTAGCTCGCCGTCCGACCGTCCGGTAACGGTCCGGATCGAGCCCAAATCATTGACGGCACGTACTGTTCTATGCGCGCCTCAAGGAGATGTTAGTAAACTGTTGGGGTCCAGCAGGCTCGAAGCCTACAGGGGCCAAGAGTTTGCTCATGAAAGGAAAAGCCAGCCCTGATATGAATGGCAACGAAGGAACAGGAGTGAGTTTTTAGTCAGTAAAAGTCTAACACATACTCCCACTCCGCCCAAGAGCGACTAAAAAAAAAATAGTACTTAGGTTTAGTATAAATACCTACTTAGTTAATATTGTAGTCGCGCACATATTTTCAAATAAAATACATCGTATTTTCAACATCAGGTTTATTATATTAGTTGGTATAGAATCACCAAGCAATTTGATTGAAATCCTATACCTCTGAAAATCTAAAAAACTCTGAACTTTTCACAAAGAGCGATCAATAGGTGAGGGTCGGGCCTGTTTTTGTAGGTAATCATCGTTTACTTTGATAGTAGACACAGGTATCTCCAATTTCATAGGAATTGGGTTCAAAGATACTCGTAATATCGAAGTGTACTTACCTACGTATATAATGTCTCCATTAACCGAGCAGTGTTGTCGCCTCGTGGCATAAAGTTTATCCACAATAAACATATAATATACACAAAATTATTTTTAGTATATGTGAAACCGGAGGACAGGAACGTTCGATGTGGCGACGCTTGGGGGAGGCCTATGTCCAACAGTGAACGTGTGTCGGCTGAGGTGATGATGATGATGATGATATGTGAAACCTGAATATATTTTGTTTAGGATAAGTGACTGAACCGATTCCAATAATTTTTACATCATGTTATATTTTTCCCCAAAAATAATTAACAAAGGTCACAAGTTGTAGTCCCACCGACACTAATGCCGGCCATACACGGTCAAACCTGTCATCCAATCGGTATGACGCTACATGTTTGATCAAACAGATTTGACCGTGTGCGGGAGTGGATCGGTATGACCAACATGTTGTCAACGTGTTGTCACTCTCACATAATGAATGCTTTGTAATGCTCGCAAAGGAGGAGGCCGACCGCATCAGGCAACGGCGTTTTCGCCGCCGCCACCGGGATTCTGATCCCGTTATCCAGTCACCGTAGGCACGGGCTTGCGGACAGTGAGCCATGGGTAGCTCGCTGTCCGGGCGTCCGGTAACTGACCGGACCAAGCCCAAGTCGTCGACGGCGCGCACTGTTCCCGCACACCTCAAGGAGTTGTCAGCAACAGCAGGGACCCAGCCCGGTGGAAGCCTACTGGGGCCAGGGTTATCCGAAAGGGAGCTCGAGCTTCGGCATGAAGGCTAGAAGGAACGGGGTGGGTCTTTTAGTCAGTAAGAGTTTGACACTATCTCCCGCTCCACCCAAAAGCGGGAGTTGTCATTGGATGATTTTTTCCCACCATAAAAAAAAATCTCACTTGATGGTAAACGATGATTTGTACTCTTACTTAGAACTAGAAGTAACCTACTCTCGACTTAAAGAACAGTAGCAAGCAGTGAAATTCACTCCTCAGCTGTACAAGCAATGAATTTCAAAAATCATACTTCTGAGGTTCCTAAAATAACACGTCTTCAAATCTATCTACAAAAAAATCCTTTCAATAAAAGGCATATTTTGATCTGAAATGGCTTCCCCTATTTCAATTTGCTCTCAAAGAGAAGAGTTTGTTCTGTAAACAACGAATATAAAAAAATCATACGCTCCCTCACTCGCTGTATGTTTTTCATTGAGCTTCATTGTTTGCTTTCGTAAATCAAAGCCGGCTCTAATGGCGAATGGTGAAGGAAATATTCGTAATTTAGAGATAGAATTTTCAGTGTGAAATTTAGGTATTATTTTTTTAGTTTCATGTCTTGATATATCTAATACGAGATGTGTAGAAAAAATCTCTTGCCTCATCTGTTATTCGATTATGATAAATAATTATGTGCTAGGCAATGCATTTATTAAGACATTCCGAATAGGTTGCTTAGCTAAATCTGGTGCCAATTGTTTGAGATCGTGAACATTTGATATTTTTGACTTTATCCAAATACAACCAAATTGAGTTCTTTTGTTACTAATAACTTCTATTAGACCAAAAAACACTAATTATGATAAAGAAAAATTCATTAAATATCAGATGAGGGTAAATTATACCCATTTACTCAAATCTTTATGCGAGGCAACCCTCCTAATTGCACCAAAAAAAAAGAGGCAAACTATAGTTTTTCAGTTCCTTGGGGCATATTCTTTCAGCTGATGATCGACTTTCCTAAATACAAATGAGGAGTAATTGATATCAAAAATGTAACGACAAATTTTATTGTTTAACATCATTGGCACCAGATTTATCTAGGCAACCCATCCGCAATGTCTTAGTGAACGCATTATCTAGCATATAATATATTTATTACTAGCTTTTGCCCGCGACTTCGTCCGCGAACATAAAATTTAGCCTATGTCACTCAGGAATAAAGCAGCTTTCTATCGGTGAGAAAATTTTAGCAATCGGACCAGTACTTCCAGAGATCACCTCCTACAATAAAAAAAAAAAACAAACTTTACCTCTTTATTATATTAAGTGTAGATAATCAAATAAAAGATGAGAGAAAAAAGAGATTTCTCCTATCGAATCTTAGTTCAATAAACAGTAATGTCACTTGGAAGTGCCAGTTCTTTAAACATCACTCAATTGCTCATTTTCTTACACAGAACGGTTAATGCAGTTGTTGAATAATAATTCGTTTTTGAGGATCGCCTTTAACTCATTGAATGCCGTAATTAGAGACACAATAGAAAGACAATTGCTTATGTCGAACTGTGTAACATAAGACATTCAAAAGGTTAATTGTCATATTTACACAGAATTGATTATATCTATAAAATTACCTGCCTGTATAAGATCTTGTGAATATGTATGTCGTTGGTGTTTCTTAATATAATAAATCAGGAATGGGTTTCATTTGGCAAACCTAGAGCTGGATGTGTTTATGATGAAATGAGGAAGAGTCGAAGAGTATTTAAATCTCGACTCAAATGGTGCCAAGACCATCAAGACCAGGTCAAAATGGATGCCCTTGCTGAAAAGCATGCGTCTGGACACTTTCGGAGTTTCTGGCAGTGTACCAACAGTGTCAATCCGGGACCTGGTCGCCCGGCGAGCATCGGAGGAGTGAGTGACCCTAAACAGATTGCTGACATCTTTAGAAGCCATTTTCGTGTGGAGTCTCCGTTGGGGAAAGGGAGGGAGGTGCCCACTGCTGAGTTACCGAGTGGTCTTGTGGGGACTAGTTTTAAGTCAAAAGAGATAGCTAAAGTTATAAGGGCTATGACTAAAGGTAAGTCTCCCGGCCACGATGGGCTCAGCATTGAGCACCTTCAGCAAGCGGGCCCGCATATATCTAGAGTGCTGGCACTGTTCTATTCACTGTGCGTGAGTCATTCCTACTTACCACCCGACTTCATGAAAACGGTTGTAGTACCTGTGGTTAAGAATAAGACTGGGGACGTTGCCGACGTAAGTAACTACAGGCCTATTTCACTTGCAACAATTTTAGCAAAAGTGTTTGACGGCCTGCTTAATACTCAGTTGAACAAATATCTGTCATTACATGATAATCAGTTTGGGTTTCGACCCAATCTATCTACTGAAACTGCTATACTGAGTCTTAAGCATGTCGTCGGGTATTATACTGATCGGAAAACTCCAGTGTACGCGTGCTTCCTCGATCTCTCCAGGGCCTTCGATCTGGTGTCATATGATATCCTGTGGGAGAAGTTGGAGAACATCAAGCTACCCCCAGAATTATCTAACATATTTAAGTATTGGTACAGACACCAGGTCAACAGAGTCAGATGGGCGGGTACAATGTCGGAGCCGTATAGGTTGGAATGCGGGGTGAGACAGGGTGGGTTGACCTCCCCTGCGCTCTTCAACCTGTATATGGATGCACTGATCGATGGGCTCAGCAGCCAGCGCATAGGCTGCCATGTGGATGGTGTCTGTGTGAACAATTTGAGCTATGCGGATGATATGGTGCTGCTGAGTGCATCTGTCTGTGGAATGAGGAAATTACTGAGTACCTGTGAGGAGTACGCCTCAAGTCACGGGCTGAAGTATAATGCAATCAAAAGTAAATTCATTGTGTTTGGGGCGGGTCTTAAGATATCAAAGGATGTTCCACCTGTATGTGTAAACGGGGTCCCTCTAGAGAGAGTGTATAAGTTTAAATATCTAGGTCACATTGTCTCAGCAGATCTGAAAGATGATACGGACATTGAGCGGGAGCGGAGGGCGCTGTCAGTCAGGGGTAATATGCTGGCTCGCAGATTTGCGCGCTGTTCGAGGGAGGTAAAAGTAACACTGTTCAGAGCTTATTGTACATCCCTCTACACGTGCAGTCTGTGGGTAAGGTATACGCGTGCGGCATACAGCGCCATCCGCGTCCAATACAATAACGCGTTCAGGGCGGTGATGGGGCTTCCTCGTTACTGCAGTGCCTCAGGTATGTTTGCAGAAGCGCGCACTAATTGCTTTCACACAACTATGCGTAAGCGCGCAACATCCTTGGTGAGCAGAGTGCGGGCTAGCTCCAACACCGTGCTGGCGATGATTGCCGCGAGACTGGATTGTCCTCTCATCCGGCATTGTTCGGCTAGACATGTTCCGATACCAATGCCGGAGAGGGAGTATTAATTTTTTTAATATAATTGGGTAATTAATAATATTGTGGTTTTAATTTATTTAATTTGTTTATTTTAATTTTTTCGCTTTGATTTTAATTATAATTTGTTTAATTTGATTTTAATTAATTTAATTTAATTCTAACTTATTTTGACTGTAGTTTAAGACTTAATTAAAAAAAAGGGATTGATGTAATTTATAATTTGAATTTTAATTTTATTTGTGTATGTGATTTATTTTTGTATGAAATGTGTAATTTATATGGGAATAATTTCCTGAAATAAATGATTATTATTATTATTCCATTTATTTATTATTATGTACATATTATAGTATATTTTTAAATATTTCTTAAAAAAATAACATTAAAAAAACATTTAAAAATATAAAAAATAGTAGCCCACCGGCATCGGGAATACGGTCCAAGCTGCCGGTGGTCAGGGCTCCTGAGAGAGGAACCTCCGGACAATACGCGCCGTGTCTAGGAGTACTGCCTTCTGGATCAAGCCCTTGATCCAACTGCCTAACGAGAGCCTCCGCAGATGTTGGTCGAGGCTCTTGGCAATTAAGCCATTGGCCGTCACGACTATCGGCACAATGATTGCTCTATCCACTTCCCACATGTCGACAACCTCGCGAGCCAAGTCAAGATATTTAGTTTGTTTATCCTTCTCAGCTTTCACAAGGTTCTCGTCATGTGGGACCGCTATATCAACAATCATTGTGCGACGCTCTAGTCGATCTATCACCACTATATCAGGCTTATTGGCAACAATAGTCCTGTCAGTGATGATAGATCGGTCCCAATACAATGTGACGCTGCCATTCTCGAGAACTGGGTCGGGCACATACCTATAGTACGGTACTTCTGATTCAACAAGATTGTATTTAAGAGCAAGTTGCTGATGGATAATCCTGGCTACAAGGTTGTGTCTGTGCAAATAGTCTCCGTTAGCTAAATGAGAACACCCAGAAATAATGTGTCGGATTGATTCTCCGGGCCGGTGGCATGCCCGACAGATGTCAACCGTACCGTCCTTCACAATATATTTCCGGTAGTTGTTCGTCATCATAACTTCGTCCATAATTGCAAAGACAAAACCTTTGGTTTCTCCAAAGAGATTACCAAAGCGTAGCCAGGATACGGACGCTAAAAGATCTACATCGGGCCCATGTAAGGCCCGGTAAAAGCGCCCGTGAAGCTCCTTGCCCTTCCATACTTCCTTGCGTTCATTAGTATCCATTACTATAGGTTTGCGCCAGTTCTCGTTGGCCAAGGAGAGCGGGGTGAGGCCTTTGTCCACCGCCACTACATCTCGGTGCATCCCCACGTCGGTTTCCAGGAAGTATTCCCTGAGACTGCATACCTCACGGTTGTGCAGGGTCTTGGCATTTAAGAAGCCACGACCCCCACACTTCCGTGGGATATACAGCCTCATCACCGATGATCGTGGGTGATGCATCCGATTTGCGGTAAGCAGAGTGCGGACCCTCCTATCCAGGGCGTCGAGTTCCGTCTGAGTCCATTTGAGTATGCCGAAAGAGTACATCAAAACCGGCATGACCCAACCGTTGAAGGCGCGCACCTTGTTCCCGCCTGATAAAAGACTTTTCAGTACTTTATTCAGGCGGCCAAAGAAGCGCTCCCTCAACGATTGTTTCACTTCAGCAGCATTGATGCCCAACGCTTCCGACATACCCAAATACTTGTAAGTTTCGGTTGAGCAGAGGGATCTAAGGTGTATAGAATCCGAGAGTTGGGTTCCCACGGATTCCATAATCTCCCCTCGCTTTACATGCATGACTGCACATTTGTCCAAACCAAATTCCATCCTGATGGCACTACTGAAGGTTTCAGTTACCTTCAGTAGCTCCATCAGTTGCAAGTTGTTGGAAGCAAAAAGTTTCAGATCATCCATGTAAAGAAGGTGAGATATGACCTGACCCTCTCTTCTCAACCGGTAGCCTATACCCGAACCCTCCAGCAGTGTGCTGAGAGGGTTCAAGGCTAGGCAAAACCACAGTGGACTCAAACTGTCACCCTGGAATATGCCACGCTCGATCCTTAACGGTTCGCTGTTCTCCGAAACCCGTCGACACCCTGGATAGTGAAGGACCGTCCTCCACTGCCCCATACATGACATCAGAAAGGTGCGCAGAGTTATATCAATTTTATATAGCTCTAGCACCCTCATGAGCCATGTATGCGGCACCGAATCATAGGCCTTCTTATAATCTATCCAGCATGTCGACAGATCTCTTCGAGAACGACGAACCTGTTGGCTAATGGCAACATCAATGAGGAGCAGCTCCTTAGTACCACGGGACCCGTTCCTACATCCATTCTGAGAAGCAGACATGATGGAATTTGTCTCAATATGATTGTTAATTTTAGCTCTCAGGATGGATGTAAGAACTTTATAGACCGTCGGTAAACACGTAATCGGTCTATAATTTTTGGGTTCCGCAGTACTACCCGATTTATGGAGCAGGTGGGTTATTCCTGTCGTCAGGAACTGGGGCAGCGACCCTGACTCTAAGGTAGATTGGAATCGGGACGCCAAGCGAGCGTGCGAACTTTTAAACCATTTAAGCCAAAAGTTGTGCAGCCCGTCCGGTCCTGGAGATTTCCAGTTTGGTAATGGACGGACTGCACGAGCTACATCTTGGGGGCTGATGGTAACTGCCCCCATTTCTGGAATAAGTTCGCACTCTCGCTCGACCTCCCGAGTCCAATCACCCTCAGTGTGATTGACAGGCACCGACCAAATGCTGCGCCAAAATGAATACATGGCATCATCATCCGGTAGGCGCGTATCAATCACACTTTGGTCCGGTCGCTCCCAAGCCCTGTAAACCCACCTTTCGTTGCTTTGGAACGCGCGATTCTGGGTGTACCGCTCCACTCGCCGCTTGTACCGTCGTATACGGTTTGCCCATGCATAGACTTTCTGCCTCATGAAGTCGATACGCTCTGTGATACGGGGTAGATAATCTCGTGGACTAATATCTGTCCCCGAGAACGCCCGCCTCACAAAGCGCATCACTCTAGGGCGAGTGTTGCCCTCCCTGAAGCAGATAAGTTTGCCGATGAGTGCTCTAGCCTCACCGATACGACGCTCGATCCTGCACTGCCAAGCTGGTTTAGCTGGTCGTGTAGCTCTGTCACTATTTGGAATTTTGACGTGAGCTACACGACACGCCGCTGCAGCCGCACAATACAAGATCGAGTGGGTATCGGTAAGGTCTTCGCTGCTATCAAAACAATTTGATAGCTGCGAATCTAGAGCACACACCAACGCCCTATTTTTTCTATGCATAGGCAAACGAGGTAGACGAGGTCTAAGCTCTGCGGGTATAGAGCGGCACTCCCGGAATGCATCCTCCAAAGCACTCCTCAAACGTACATTGCACTGGGTACTCACGGATATAGCCCCGTCATCATCATCCTCACCAACGTGGTCGGGTCGCGGTGAAACACTGGGTTGACGTTGCACCGCGGCCTGTGGTGGAACAGGTGAGACACGACCATTCCGTGATTCTAGGCGCAGTCTATCAAGTACGGCGTCATCCAACATACGGTTACGCTGGATGACCCGCACCTGATCCGATAGTCTTTGGGCCGAAACGTTGACAGCTGGTTCAAGCACCTGAAACAGAGAGAGCATCCGACCACGGTACGCAGTCAGGTTAATTCCCCCCTCTGTAGCCCCAAAGTATGAGCGCATGACATTTTCATTAATGGATTGTGTCCATCGCATGCGCTGCACACTTCCACCGGCAGCGGGGACCCTGTCAAAGGCCGGAGGGCCTCGAGGTCCCAAGCAGGCCGGAGGTCGGCCTCTTCCTCGCCGACGCGCAGGTGGTGGTGTCGTCGGCGGCGAGAAGTATTCGTCGCTCGAGCTCGACGCAACTGCAGCTACCGGAATCTCTGGAGTCACGGCTGGCGCTGGTCCCGGCGGCTGCGAGGCGGAGCTGAGCGACGAACCCGAAGTTGTTAGCTGTGTGTTTAGTTGCTGTGCTCGGCTTCTAGTCAGCATTTATGTTGTTATATGCTCCCAGAGTCAATTGTCATTTTAAAGTCGTTGTAATATCCTCGATAAACTGATTTGATCTCCATCAGCTATAATACACTATTTGTGTAATTTTTTTTCCTTGTTCGTACTGTTGTTATATGCATTTTGTTGTAAAATTTGGTAATTATTTCGAAAAAATATTACAGGGAGAAAAATTTTGCTGTCACACCTTGACAGCCGAGCCACAGATTATTATTATTAATAAATAAAAAAATAAGAAAATAAAAAATAAATGATTGTCTGATGCGCTGTGTGTCGTGGGTTCGATTACCGCTCAGAAGAAATATTTGTATGGGCTACAGATAGTTTTTTTCAGGGTTGCGTATCTTATGTTTGCGAGTTTGAGTTTGTGGGCTATGTAGAAGAATTAATAGTAAGGAGCAAACTTGATTTAAAACCAGATTTTAATGAAAATCATATTTTCATAGCAAGCTTTTATAGCTCAGTATATCTATATAGTTAATGCTCGTCAAGACGAATCATACGATCCCAAACTCGATGGGGTTGTGTCATTTAACTGCCAAGTTCCTATAGCCACCTTCCAGTTACACCACCAGATCAGCTCCACGTCATAATGATTTTGCATTGTCGTCTGATTTACACATGCATGCAAAATTTCAGCCCAATCGGTAACCGGGAAGTGGGTCAAATTTAATTTGCAAGATTTGATGACAGGCAAACATCGGGACAGGTGAAACTAAATAAAAGCTTGTAATAAAAAGGACTTTTTCTGACATAAATTATGTCAAAGAATCAAGCTTCAAAAGTTTTAAAGTATACAGACTAGATTTTTGAGATGGGTCAGCAAGAGAACGTTAAATGCTCTTGCTGACCCATCACAAGAAAACGATCTTAGGAGACTGTCGATGAATGTTTTAGGGATTTTGACCTATTTTCACAAATATTGAAAATTACAGTAAAAAAATCATATTTCGCACAAAAACTTTTATATTGTTAATTGATCCTGTATCTAGGAAAAACAACCGTAATCTACTACGCGGGCCCAGTGCGGTTTTGTGGATGTGATATCTTCGAAGTGGTCATGCCGGTTTCATCACGATGTTTCTCTTCAACGATTTCAGAGCATGATTTCCCGCGCGCCTCAAGGAGTTGTCAGCAACAGCAGGGACCCAGCCAGGTCGAAGCCTACTGGGGCTAGGGTTATCCGAAAGGGAACTAGAGCCCCGGTGTGAAGGCTAGACAGAACGGGGTGGGCTTTGATATTTCCCAGAATAAAAAAAAAAAAAAAAGAGCCGTGATGATGAAATAAATAGCACAAAGTAATACGCCCGCCTAGGTTTGAACTCGTAAGTTGGTGCCATTACCACCACGTCGCTACTGCTCACCGCGTGGTGGATTACGGCTCATTCTTTCTTGTAGAAAGGCCTGAGTCACTGTCAGTGGGAAAATTGTAAGCTTATGCTAAGATCTTGTTTCCAACAAGAATTAAAAAGTATTTTCGACCAAAGCAGGTATGAGGAGAAAAAACCTTTTCAAATAAATCATTTATTTATTTGAAAACATGGATAGAAAAATAATGTATTTTTGATGTTTTGTTAAATGAAAAAAAAAGACATGTATCACAAAAGAACTGTTCCCATACTTTCCCCGTATTAATACTAATTAGTAAAATAATGCGCTAAGTAAACATCAAGGTTTAAAAGCATTAAAATCGCATCAAAATTCATTTTTCAAACACTTTTAATGGCATTTTTTCAAATTCAAGAAAATACGACTACAACAACTAGCTAATTGATGTTTGGAAACCAACTTATTCAGTCTACTAAAACTTTAAATGGCATATTCCTGTAGCAGGTATGACGTGATATTTCAAAGAGAAAGTGCTGCGGTGCGTCCCGTTTTCCCGAGACGGGAAATGAGACACTAAGTTTTCACAGACCGGTTTCATTTATGTGACATTAGGGACTTTAATATCACAATGTTTTAAATGAGCGCGGGATATTATAACCGAGACTGTATTTTGCTATCTAAATGCTCTTTCTTTAGTACTGTTTTGTTGTTTATTAAAATATTTTTTATGGTGAATGCATTTTGCAGTTTAGTGTTAGACTATCCGAGGATTGTAAGGTAAAAATAATACATTTGCGGTAATGACCTCTACGATCCGGACTCAGCGTTTCGCCTTGTCATTTATACTATGTACATCGAAGGACTAGAAAAAATTGCTTGCTGCTGTCTTCTAATCCAATTATAATTTTAGAGTCTTCAAGGCTAGAGTGAATAAGGCTCTTAGTAAACGTGCGCCTCACTATCAATGATTGCATCACTGCTTACCATCAGCTGAGATCGCCGTCAAGCACTAGTTTATATTAGTAAAAAAAATTACAATTACTTTTGTTTGGCCGTCCTAAAACCATCATCGTAACTCTTTTCGTCATCTCTTACTTAGAGACATGATAAAACGTCAAGTTGTTATTAAAATGGAACATTTTAGGTCTTCTCTAAGTTAGAGAGTTAATAGTTTTAAATGAGTAGGTACTATTGTGTAAATACATACTTATCCTTACCGCAATAATTTTGTTACCAAACTATTAATACTAATTTCAAAAAAAAAATCGACAATCGGAATTTCGTAGGCGTTCCTTTTATTTTGGAAGATTTGGGGGCTCTTTTATCATCCAACGAGATCTCCCACTTTAAGGTGGAGCAGATGGCCGTGTCAGCTTTTACCGACTAAGCCAGCTAAGTCGTTCAGATGCTCTTGGCGTTCTAGGTTTCTTCTACTTAGTCATTCACTCTTGACAGATTGGTCATGGTTGACAATATTGCATTTTCATTGGTGAACGAGGCTCCCGCGATGCGTGTCCTTTTGTCACGGTTAACGGCGTCTCGAGAACTCTGGACTTGGGAAGTTTGTCTTGCAGCTCTGATGAGGCCTGTCCAACGCATAGGTGAGCGCCCGCGTGGCCGCTTTCCCTCAACTTGTCCCTGGACAACGAGTCGCTCCATGGAGTGTTCGTTCTAGGTTCATGGGTTTCCTTTTCAGAATTCAACCTATGGCCCCAGTAGTTTGGCTGACATTTCTTTGGCCCTAGGAGGCATCAGGGAGCATTCGCCTTAAGGACTGATTCCACTTCGCGACAGGCCTGTTCGTCTAGTAGACAGTGGCCCTGACGGCTGTGCTGGCGGTCGTGGGTTCGATTCCCACCCAGGACAAGTGTTTGTGTGATGAGCATGATGATTTGTTTTGTGTCTGGATGTAATTTATATTAATATTATAATTTATTGTTGTAAAAAGGTAAAGTTTGTTTTTGTTATTTTGTTTGTAGTAAGTAATCTCTGGAAGTACTGGACAGATTGTGAAAATTTTTTCACCAATAAAAAGCTGCTTTATTCCTGAATGCTATATTTTATGTACGTAGGCAAAGCCGCGGGTCAAAGCTAGTATATTATATTTACTTCGCTTGCACGCAGATAATGTTTGGTTTTATCTCGACTTGCGTGTAGCCGCATATCAGTACAAACTGTACAAAGTAATGGCAACTGGCATGCAAGCAACGTTTCCATTACGCAAACTACTTATGACTTGCAGTTTGCGTGTACGGTATTTGAATAATTCAAACCTTGCTGTTGCAAAACCTTATACCTGAGAATAAACTAGTTTAGTTAATTGCTAGGAGGTACTAACGTGATTTATATACCACTAGCACTTTACCCATGACTTCTTTCGTGTGAATTTTGGCTATTTCTTATAAATATTAAGTAAGTATTAATATCACACACACACCTATTTATTTATTATTTACCACGCATAAACATTTATAATATATAAATTAATACCCTACACCTAACAAGTAATAACTGCGTAAATATGTATAAACCAATTTTCAACCGTATACTCGAAATAAGGTTCAGTTGAAAACCAGCGTCAGGCAACTACCACGTAGTTGTCTGGCATTTTTGCTGAACTGGGCCTATTTGCTGCCACCGTGAGACACACATTGTCAGTTGTATCTTTTTTTATATGATCATTAATGTCTACATGTTGTTACTAGATTGTGTGCATCTACGAGTGTGTATGCCAAATAAAATAGTTTTCTTTGTTTCTTTCTTTATATGAACTTTATCAACACAAGGAATAAGATGAGTTCATACAAATTTAGCATTCTCTAGAGAACAGTGGTTGCCGAGTGGTAACCACCCGACTTACAAGTCGCGGGTTCGAACCCAGCCAAGCGCATTACTTTGTGTACTTAATTTATTTCATTACCACTGCTCTCAAAACGGTGAAGGAAAACATCGTGAGAAAACCGGCGTCCTAGAACCAAAAATTCGAAGACATGTGACCACCAACAACCCGCATTGGGCCCGCGTGGTGGATTACGGCCGATTCCCTCTCCTAGAGAGTAGACCTGAGCTCCAGCATTGGGAACATTAAAAGGCAGTATATGCTATCCTATGGTAACACTCTCTTTCTTCAGCGTATTTTTGAAAAACTAATAATACAAATTAGAACAACACACAATCACAACACTCTCTAACTTTTTTTATGAGAGCTCGACGTCTTATTACATTTTTCAAATCTGCCCAGTTTAAAAAATAATAATGACGGCAGACTACCTTTGTTATTTACTAGCTTTTTTCCGCGGCTTCACCCACGTACATAAAATATAGCCTATGTCATTCAGGAATAAAGCAGCTTTCTATCAGTAAAAAAAATAACTATAGGAATAAGTATATATAAATTCCTTCGCTTTTACTTTGAGTGAGTGACAGGGCAGAATGGAAGAAAAAATCGTGTTGCGCCGACCCCAAATAAAACGGGACAAGGGCAGGAAGAAGAAGAAGAAAAGTTATATGTCCAAAAATTCCCAAATTCTTAATGCTCGCATATATTGTAAAAAGAAGCTTTGTGCAAAAGTTCACATTTTACTTTCAGTTGTTTCGACTGCGCAAGTCAGTCAGTTTTCCCTTTTAAAATATCTTAAATCTTAAAACATAATCATTTATCACGATAAACTGATTTGATCGACTTATAAAAAGAAAAATTCGTACTAATGAGACTGTAAAAAAAAAACTATCTTACCTCATCGAAACCACTATTCCAACATACAGTATTTACACTGGCAACCGCCGCCATTGAAGTTACATTTTTAATCCCGCATTTTAATCTTAATCCCGGCTCTTGCAATGGAATAAACAACACTAGTCCAGCGCTTAGTGCACTTGTGTATACAACTATCGAAGACCAGTGATCATGAGGTCCTTTGTAACTTGAGAACGCTTTTAAAGTAACCCAACGCTTGAGGGTATTGGCAATTCTTTTGTATACAAAATTCGTTGGCATTACCGTACTGGCGATGATTGCAACTAGACTGGATTGTCCTTTCATCCGACATTGTTCAGCTAGAATGTTCCGGTATCAATGCCGGAGAGAAAGTATTAAATTAATTTAAAAAAATTTAATTGAATTGATTTTATTTTGACTGATTGTAATTTTAATTTATTTAATTTGTTTTTAATTTAGATTTGTCTTGTTTTTAATTTATTTAATTTGATTTTAATTTGTAGTTATTTAATTTGATTTTAATTTGTATATTGATTTTAATTTTAATTGGTTTTAATTAATTTTAATTTAATTTAATGTATTTGATTAGGCTTCAATTGTATGTTTCGATATTGTTAATTTTAATTTAATTTGTTAATGTTATAATTGTGAAAATGGGTACTTTGACCTGTATATTATTATTATTATTTATTTAGGTCTAGACTACTAACAGTGGACGTCTTTCGGATGAAATGATGATGATCATCTAAATAATTTGAATTTCACGCTACCTAAGAGGAGATCTGGATATAGGTACGTATATATTTTTGAGATAACGACAAATACATAGTTACGTAGGCACAAACCTACATAATAATATATTCCACCAGCAGAGCCATCTACATTCTTGGCTGGTTGCCATGCTGTAAGACCTACTCCAAGTCGTAATAGAAAAGTTTCGTGAACGTAAAGTTTTTCGGTCAAGAGTTATTTCATTACCTTATATTTTGAATGCGATTTTCTTTGCTATAATGTTGCAGAGTTTTTTCTCTAATGGCTTCGAACGTTTTGTGCCTTTAGCTAGTATCAAGATTTGTGGGAACGTTTGTAAGAATCACAGACTTTTGTCTTAAGGCACCGTGATCTGTTGGTCATCTTTCGTCTTGAAACACTGTGATAATGTTGGACGGAACGCGCAGCCTCCCGAAATCTGCCCAGCCGAGTCAGTTTCGACAGTTGACCTCTTTCTCGAAATTAGATCTACATAACTAGACTGTCCAAGATAGACGTAATCGCACACAATATCGAGTATAGAGTCTCTGGTCTTGATAGGAGTGGGCGCTACATGGCTTTGGTTTTGTCCATGTTTATTTTAAGACCTACTCTTTCTGAAGCTCTACTGAGTTCATTGAGGAATGTGCTAAGCTCTTCCGTAGTCTTAGCTATGACTGCTTTAGTGTCGGCAAACAGAACTTGAGTGATGTACTCAACATTGACACAAAAATAAAATACTTTGATGAAACTAATTAAGTTATCGGCATGTGTTAGGACTGTCATCTTTCATGTAGATGCTTGTGGTCCCAGACTAGAACCGCGATCACAAAAAGTAAGTGGAGCGAAGTATAGCGAAACTTGCGGTGGTATTGCGGCAATATACAACTTTTTTCATTTACTTGAGACATATTTACTTTAGCTGCCCAATTTCTACCCGGTATTCCCTTTTCGAGCCACTTCGAACCAGCTTTTGCGGTGGGCATTTAGATCATCTCGCCACCGCTTCCCAGGTCGACTTTGGCGGCATCGTTAATCCTCAGATACTCACTTTGTACGCACTCTTGCTCAATGGTCAATGTGACCCATCCAATCCCATTTCAGCCGGGCGGCAGCATTGCTAAGCTTGAAGATTGATCTGTATGGCTAATATTATTAAGCCACAAACTGTTCTAATATAATATTGACAATCACTGTTTTAAACGAAAAAAAAGACATATTTTAAAACTAGTTATTGCAAGTCACGACTTGGTTGTAAGTTAAGAAATTCTTTTTAATAGAACACTCTGTCAGGCTTATAAATAATATCAGACATTTATGAATTTCGAAGACTATACCGAAATCCAATTTTAAAAAAGAGAGGCGGCCGTAGATAATAAATAACAGACACTTAATCATTGAGGTAGCAATAGCAAAAAAAATATACATTTGTTGGAGAATAATGATTGGCGAAGAAATTGGAGAGTAATGATTTTCATCGCTCAAATTAATATCCTGACGATAACAATCGTCAATCTATAATTTAAGCCACGAACAATTTGATTGTCTGCCTCGATGGTCCAGTGGCTGCAAACGCTACTGCTGAGCATGTGACTCTAGGTTCATTGCGACTTTTGGTGAGAAATCAGACCTCTTCCGCTATTGAGTGGGGCGGGAGGGCGTGTCAGACTTTTACTGATTAAACCTACTTCTACTTCCTTCGACTGTTCGTACGTAGTGTACCGCATCGGAATCGCAGCAGGCCGTCAAAATTAATATCTATAGGGTGGCTGGCAATTAGTGTACGATACTTAAACATGTGATTGTGCTCATGATAACCAACAACTTTTACTATGGGAACAAACCTGAAATCGCGAAAAAAAATCAGCTGTTCAGTACATTCATGTTTGCCTAATGTAATGTACAGCTGATATTTTTTTTCGCGATTTCGGCTTTGCTCCCATAATAAAAATTGTTCGTTATCATGAGCACAATCATGTGTTTAAGTATTGTACACTAATTGCCAGTGACCCTATATATATATTTGCCGTTAAGAGTCTAGGGTGTACCAAAGAAATTTACATAAATACACTTGAAAAACAAAACCCCTTTTTGTAGCGCAGTCGGGTAAAAATAAAGCCAAAATCTAGTGATAAGACCACGTACTTATTCATAGTTTGCACGATGAAGCCATATTTTAAACCAAACTTATTGTACGAGTAAGTCGTGACTTATTTATCGGTCGGCTAACAAATTGTTTTCAAATAGGGTTGTATTTTGTCAAACTCATAAATAAGAAGTCTATACTAAAATTCTATTTAAAAAACTGGTCAAGTGCCAGTCGGACTCGCGCACTGGGGGTTTTAAATTCGCGAATGGAATCTCAAAGATTTTTCGAATCGACGTAACAACAATCTATTTCGGTTTTATTCCTATATTTGTGCTATAAGACCTTGCTTTATGCTAAACAGGATTCTGGGTCAAAGGGAAATAGTTACACTACGAATTTTGATTCCCTTGAGAGAGTAGAAATATGCGTTTTTTCGACATAAACGGCCTATTTTTTTTACTCGTTAACTTTGAAGTTTGATTTTTTCACAGCGTCTAGGGACTGCATACCTGGGTACAAAAGATCATGATAGACAGACGGACAACAAAGTGATTCTATAAAGGTCCCGTTTTTTTCCTTTTGAGACACGGAACCCTAAACAGAGAGCTGCCATAGATAATAAATAACATACACTCAACCATCATGGCACCTTTTGCTAAAAATAAATATTTTCTGGAGTAAAATGTTTGACGAAGGTGCTTGATCCTCGTCATATTTGAGCGCTTGTAAACTAAGAAAAATGTATTTTGTTTCAGTTCTTTCTATTACAAATATACAAAACAGATTGAGGTAAAATTAAAAACGTGACGAGAATACACTGTTCTTTTTAGTATTCTATACCTAGTTAAATCCAAGAATAGTCTTTCCTGTTTGAGTTTTCTTTTATTCTGAGTTATTTCCAGTAGATATTACTGTTCCCAACATGGTATCCATTTGACTAATATTAATTATATACCTACAGTTTCTGTATGTAGCAGAACAAAGAGACGCTTAGGTATATTTTTGCAATACAAAATTATTCCCATATGCACAAAAAAAAATGCTTAAAAAAGTAAAACCCGACTACGATAAAAAAAACAATACTGAAAAAATAACAAAATTTTCAAGATGCTGAAATAAACAATGTAACTGGAAAAATAAGAACGGAACAAAAAAAATTTCCACAGTCACATGTTATAATTATGTACCAACCGAAACATTTTAATAACGTGTGACCACGGCTTTTCTTTTTGTTCTGTTCTTGTAGTCGGGTAATAAAGTTAATTGATTTAATTTGACTTTTTATTGCCACTTACCCATACATTTATCTCGTGAGCTTTTATTTTCAGCACAGTAAGTCTAATACGATTTTTAAATTGCCCAACCTCTCATTAACTTGTAGTTTGTTCTTACAAACTCGCATATATGTACATATATTAACAACGTGACAAACTGTACACATAACTATTTGGTCACCAATAAGTAATTTTTTTTTTAAGTTTATAAGTATATACCACAGAAAAGATGAAAGCGGTCAGAAAGGAAATACTTTCCGATTTATACTACAACGAGCGTCGCCGCTTATCTCCCACCCTTTAACCCCACTACAAGTATTAAACCAATACGAACGCGCGATACTCAACTAACAGACCACGCACACTTAGATCGCAAGTTTGCTGTTGGTTGTGTCAATTATGAGCGTGATCATATTTTGAGGCACGCCTGCCCCGCCCTCAAGGTCATTCTAAGCTTTTTCTGTGTTGTATGTTAAAATCTGTTTAAGAATGAATTCCTCGTTTTTTTCCAAAGCCAAAAACTGCAAACTTACTTATAGACGGAGTTACTAGACACTCAAAGAGCTAAATCAGCAACTCTATCAGATTCAAAGCATAATGAGCGTGTAAAACTATCAGCCAGCGATAAATAGCCGGTCGCAGTTTCCGGCGCTAATCGCAAAGTCAAAGTGGACGCAGCGAGCTATGAAGCAATCGATGAGCTATCGTAGCGTTTAGAGTGGATGATGTGGAGATAGTACAGTGTGATGCATTAATAGGTAATGTACTCGTAGTATGGTGCCCAATAATGTTCACCAAATTGATAATGAATGTATGTTTACCAGATATCTAGTACTCATAACACAAGCTCTGCAGATTGGGACAAGACGGCGTTGTGTGATAGTTGTGGAATATTATAATAATATTATTGTTATAATTCACACAGCTTAAATGTTATATTATGTAACTATAAGGTGACTGGTAATTAGTGTACGATACTTAAACACGTGATTATGCTCATGATAACCAACAACTTTTACTATGGGAACAAACCTGAAATCGCGAAAAAAAATCAGCTGTTCAGTACATTTATGTTTGCCGAATGTATTGAAAAGCTGATATTTTTTTACAATTTATTAGTAAATTAACAGTACACAACAGACAGCCCCCTATTTTATTTATAGCTTATACAGTCCATTCGATGGTTTTTATTTTAAACTAGCTTTTGCCCGCGACTTTGTCCGCGAACATATAATATAGCCTATGTCACTCAGGAATAAAGTAGCTTTCTATCGGTAAAAATTTTTGCAATCGGACCAGTACTTCCAAAGATTACCTCCTATAAACGAAAAAAAAAGACGTGTGGCACTCGGGGACTGCCGCAGTAAAGCTATTGCATAGCATTTTTATCAACTTATGCAATTATAATTATTTATTTATTTTATTTATGCAGTATATTTTTCCTTTGTTTTTTTTTTCTTTGATATTAATTGAAGTTACACTTTCACACATTGAATAGAATTTTGATTGATTGTTCACTCATTTGTTTTCTTATCGGTCACCACGCTCAAAAAACAAATGAGTGGATGGTGTTAGGTTATTTTCGTTACGGAATTTCTGGATTCGGTCTCCACGCTCAAGGCCCGCGATAGAAGCTATGCAATAGCTTAAAAAAAAATTTACATCTTTATTATATTAGTGTAGATCATGTAAACTAATGCTTGACTGTAGATCACTGCTTACCATGAGGTGGGATGGCTATAGGCAATTGGTCCAAACCTTCAATATAGGTACGCAATATAAACGAGGTGAAGCGCTCCAGACCGTAGAGGTGTCAACAATAAGGGAGGACAGGACATTCGCTGTATGTTGGGTTATTCGGTAGTAGACGTACTACGTCTATGTACGTATTGGTGAGTTTTTGTGAATACTTTTGTTACTATTTTGGTGTACAATAAAGTTTATAAATTCTATTCTATTCTATTCTATTATGTAGTTTTCTGTTACAACTTTGTAGCAGTTACATTTTTTTTTCTTCTAAATATTACTACTTACGTCCTAGCTCATACACAATTAATCTCATAATATTAGAATATTGTAGATATTTTTTTCTTTTAAATATTTCTATATTAATAAAAGCACAAAGCTTGGTCGTCGACAAAGCAATTTCATAGAATTTGAAGTAGTTATTGTCTTTTAATTCATTAAACCCCAAGCGAACGCCGGCGTTCGCGCACCTATTGTCTTTCAATTGTGTCTGTCATTATCACGATTGACAGGTTAAATCTTATTTTTATTTAAGAAACCAACGTAATTTTGCAGCGTAACGCCTTTGAATACAAACATAAGAGGATTAAAAAACATATTTTGGAGAGAACTCGGAGTTGTTGTGGATACTTACGAAGTTAACAAGCAGACCTCAGACGGGAGTGGTTTCTACGAGTGGTGACGCTCTCCTAACAAATAACAAGGCTTAAGTGAAGTTCAAGTTATTCAGACTGAGTCTATAATAAGAAATATGAATGATTTTTTAGGGTTCCGGACCGCAAAAGGAAAAACGGAATTCTTATAGGATCACTTTGTTGTCCGTCCGTCTGTCTATCTGTCAAGACCCTTTATCTCAAGAACGCGTGGAGGTATCGAGTTTAAATTAAAACCATATATTCATGTATGCAGTCCCTTCAAGCTGAGTTAAAATCAAACTTTTAAGTTAACGAATAAGTTAACGAGTTAAGGATACGGCCGTTTTTGTCGCAAAAAAAAAACGTATATTTTGATACTCTCAAAGATCGAAATTCATAGGGTACTTCCCGTTAACCTAGAATCCTGAAATTTGACTTAAAATAAGGTCTTGTAGCACAGCTATAAGAATAAATTGAAAAACAGTAAATTTGTTGTTACCTACGACACGAAAAAAATTTGCAATTCGGAAAAGTCTTTGAGACTCCAGTCTGGAAGTAGTTTGCACGGAACCCTCAATGCGCGATTCTGATTCGCACTTGCCTAGTTTTTTTTAATATCTACCAGTCAAATGATGACAGAAGTAGAAAATAAAACCCTCCCATACTGACACACTAAAGATGATTTGATTTAATTTTGATTTGACAGTACTATCCTGAATAACTTTTGAGGAAAACAAAGTACTTAAAACCAAACCTTTCTCCACAAATATTCTAACATGAATGTAGCCCCGATTTCTGGAGTGTAAGATAAGGGTGGGGGTGTGACGCGACACGACGCGTACTAATGAGTCCTCCGCTTTAGGAGCCAGGATCTTACCACGGATCAAGAGCCATTGAAACACGTTCAAGATACGTATACTCTTGTGTGCGCGTTTCAAGTCATTGGTCAAAAAGATTATTACTTTTTTTTTGGTTTTTGATGTTGGAAACCATTGGTGCGTGCGAGAGTACGTGTCAGGCCTATATTTTTTTTTAACTTTTATAAACTAGTACTTGACTGCGATCCCGCCTGATGGTACTCACTCTAGCCTTGAAGACACCCAAATTATAATCGGACGAGAAGACCGCAGCAGGCAGACTGTTCCAGTCCTCCGAAGTACGCGGTATAAATGACGAGGCGAAACGCTTAATAATGATTTAAACCTACATGTGTTTCTTTGCGTTCCAAGGAGACGGTAAAGGCAAAATTTTCGAACATACCTACAGACCAAGCAAGCGTGGGCCCTTCTAGGCCCTTTTATTTTTGCTGACATCTCTTTGTACTGATATAATTATTACCGTCTTACCCTTTATTGTTCATTTCAAAGTTCCTAACGTTATAATCAAATTTTTCTGTAATAGAAAAAATTTTGAAGTGTATTTTTTTTTAGTGGTATATACTGATATACCTATATGGAAATAATAACAAAAACTTTACACAACATTTACTCGTAGGTACATAGCGAAGGTTCTTTAGACGGCAACTTACTCGCAGGACGGTGGTGTTCGTTGTACAGTTTTATATATGAATTAGTATTTAGTCAGGTATATAAGGCCGAACGATGAAACGCATGTTACTAAAAGAGTTATGAATAATGCATCTCTCCATGGAGAGATAAGCAAAAGAAAAGTTGATTGGATTGTGTGAGGAACGATATGAAATAAAAGGGATTCAATAATAGCGTGACAATCAACAGGACGGAATGAACAAAAAACCGGCCAAGAGCGTGTCGGGCCACGCTCAGTGTAGGGTTCCGTAGTTTCCCGTCCGTCACAATAAGTGTACCCACTTATGAGTTTAAAAAAATGCTTGCATATACGATTATACAAACTTTGTCCAGAAATTGTTTTGTAGAACCCTTTTGTCTTTTTTGTACAAAAACTGTTCTTTCCATCAAGTTCAAAATAACTTTTCTAGAAAGTCCTTATAAAGTTCTACTTTTCAGATTTTTTTCATATTTTCAAAACTTATGGTTCAAAAGTTAGAGGGGGGGGGACACATTGTTGTTTACTTTTGGAGCGATTATTTCCGAAATTATTGACATTATCAAAAAATGATTTTAGTAAACCCCTATTCATTTTTAAATACCTATCCAACAATATATCACACGTTATGGTTGAAATTTAAAAAAAAATCACTTCCCAGTTTACATATAGGGGGCCTACCCTAATAAAACATTTTTTTCCAATTTTTATTTTACCACTTTGTCGGCGTGATTGATATACATATTGGTACCAAATTTCAGCTTTCTAGTGCTAACGGTCATAGAGATTAAGCGAGGACGGAAAGACAGACGGACAGACAGACATGGCGAAACTATAAGGGTTCCTAGTTGACTACGGAACCCTAAAAAAGGTTTTGCTTGGTGCAAAGTAACGTAGGACAGTATCAGAAAGATTATGCTGATGTACACCACAATTGCTATAGGATGGTTTGAATGAAAGATTGCATGTAGCGGAGATGAGAGTGTTGAGATGGATGTGTGGTGTGACGAGAGTGGATAAATTGAGAAATGAGTATATTAGAGGAAGTTTGAAAGTGGCTCCAGTGACTGAAAAGTTGAAGGGTAATCGGTTGTCTTGGTGTAGTCATCTGAAGGGGAGAAATGAAGCGCATATTACTGACGGGAGAAACTGCGCCCCTGGGCTCCCCCGCTGACTCAGAGTCTCCGGCCCCAACTCGTGGAGGGTGTGGTAAGCGCTCTGTTCCCTGCGCGAGGGGAACACTCCCCCCCGCCCATGGCTCCGCCTCCGCCAGCGGTGTCTGACGCGGACCGCAATAGCGACGACGACGACAATGCTCCAGAGGTGACCGAGGTAGAGATGAGAGTGGCGGTGCAAAGGCTGAGTGCCAAGAACGCCGCCCCAGGACCCGATGGCTTGCCTGGAAAAGCCTGGGTCCTGGCCATGGAGGCTCTCGGGCCTCGACTGAGAGGGCTCTTCAGCGCATGCTTGGAGAGGGGCCAGTTCCCACTTCTCTGGAAGACGGGGAAACTGGTCCTCATCGCGAAGCCAGGGCGCCCTGCGGACTCTCCGTCCGCGTACCGGCCCATTGTGCTGCTCGACGAGGTAGGCAAGCTCTTTGAAAGAGTGATTGCGAGCCGCCTCGTCGCGCGCCTTTCACGGGTGGGGCCGGACCTTTCGGACGGACAGTTCGGCTTTCGCAGGATGCGCTCGACGGTGGACGCCATCATGCGCGTGCGAGCCCTCACGACGGGGGATGCGGTGTCCCAGGGTAGGTGTGTCGTGGCAGTGTCTTTGGACATTGCCAACGCTTTCAATTCCCTGCCTTGGAGTACGATCCGGAGGGCACTCCGGTACCACTGGGTGCCCGAATACCTCTGTCGAGTAGTCGAGGCCTACCTGTCGGACAGGTACATTGTCTACCCCGGTCACCAGGGAGACTGGAAACGTCGGGAGATGTCGTGCGGTGTTCCGCAGGGGTCGGTACTAGGGCCACCCTTGTGGAACATCGGGTACGATTACGTGCTGCGGGGCGACCTCCCTGACGGGGTCAGCGTGGTTTGCTACGCAGACGACACGCTGGTTCTAGCGCAGGGAGAGTCGTACCAGGCGGCGGTCGCTCTAGCGACACGCGGGGTTGCGATAGTCGTTGATAGGATCCAGGAGTTGGGACTCGAGGTGGCGCTGCACAAGTCCGAGGCGATGTGCTTTCACGGTCGCCGCTCTCGGAACGCGCCGCCAATGAGTTCCCAACTAACGGTAGGAGGAGTTCACATCGGTGTCGGGTCGACGATGAAGTACCTGGGACTCGTCCTCGACAGCCGGTGGAATTTCGTGGAGCATTTCCGACGTCTGGCTCCCAAACTGAACCGGACTGGGGCTGCGCTCAAGCGGCTCCTGCCCAACCTTGGGGGTCCAGATGCCTCCTGCCGGAGGCTCTACGCGGGGATCGTTCGGTCCATGGCCCTCTACGGGGCGCCGGTGTGGGCGCCGTTGCTGAAAAAGCAACCGGCGGCCATACTAAACGCCTGCCAGAGGGTCATGGCAATTCGGATGGTGCGGGGATACCGCACGATTTCCCGCGAAGCGGCGAGTCTTCTGGCTGGCCTACCACCGTGGGATCTGGAGGCAACAGTCCTTGCACACATGCACGACATGCGCGTGGAGATGCAACGCCGGGGTGAAAGTCCTCTGCCGCGACAGGTCGCGGCATGGCGGACAGAGCTCCGACGGGATCTCATGGTGGAATGGCGTCAGCGACTATCGCAACCCAGTGCTGGGCACGCCACAATTATGGCGATAAGTCCCCTCTTTGAGGCGTGGCTGGAAAGACCTCACGGCGTCCTTACCTTCCGCATGACACAGGTCCTCACCGGAAATGGCAAATTCGGGAGGTTCCTGTTCCGAATTAAAAGGCTTGAAGGAACGGGATGGGTTTTTTAGTCAGTAAGAGTCTGACACTATCTCCCGCTCCGCCCAAGAGCGGGGGTTGTCATAAGATGATTTTTCCCATCGAAAAAAAAAAAAAAAAAAAAAGCGCATATTACTAAAAGAGTTCTGAGTATTCATGTAGCTGGATGGAGAGGGAGAGGGAGGCCGAAGAAAAGATGGAAGAATTGTGTGAGGAGTGATATGAAAGAAAAGGGAGTTAGCGAAACTAAACAGGTGACAGGACAGAATGGAAGAAAAAGACATGTTGCGCCGACCCTAAGTAATATGGCATAAGGGTAAGAAGAAGAAGGTTTGGATGACAGCTGTCAGATTCATACAATGTACCTATCCTTTTCACTCATATTGAAGATGAATATTTTCGTCCTGCTGTCAATCTGTCATCCTACCCATGCTATGTAAAAAACGTTAGTGTATATTTAGAGTCATTAATAAGACCTTTTCAAATCTTAAACAACTTAAAACTAACCATTTACTTTAGCTGCAGAACACTCCAAACATTTATAAAGTTGTTTGAAAGAACTTGGCGCAGCTTCTCACATCCATTTGTAACTATCAAACCTTTTCTATCCAAAATGTCAAGTTTCAAAATACGTACAGACAAACACACTCGTCCTACTTTAGAACAGTGCAAATAAAGTGGTGTAAACTAACCCGTGTGGTTTTACTGAGAGAATTTCTTGAGCAAACCGTCTTGGCACGATCGCAGTGTGCATTAGATGAGACCGTGCTATGTACTCCGACTTACTACTGTTTGTTTTATAGGTAGGTTAGTTAGTCTATTTGTGGTCATTGCGTTTTGTTTGTGATGAGTTCGTGTTACGGTTGATTAAGGATTAACTAAGGGTGTTTTTAATATCGTGCTGATTTCATCACGCATGCGGGATTGTTCCGCACGCGTAACCCCCGCAAATATCCATTTCTTACAAGTATTTATTGTAATGCGTGGTATACGGACGCGGAACGTATTTATTGCATTTTAAATTTTCGGCAGAGCAAACCCGCATGCGTGATGAAATCCGCGTGATGTTAAAAACACTCTTCGAGATTGAGATCTTAGATATGGCAATTTGATAATCTGTATGTATAAAAAGCAAAGTCCTGAGTCACTCATAGACTCATCTACTCCCAGCCTAAGCCCTTAGACCTTTTTTTTTAAATGTGGATATCATCCAGTGACTACTCCCGCTCTTGGTGTAGTGAGAGGGCGTGTCAAACTTTGACTGACTAAAACCTCAGTTGCTCTTTGCGATCTAGTGCTACAGTCTTATTGGACGGCCAGAAGTCAAACTACCCATTGCTCGACGTTCGCGAGCTCGCGTCTACCGTGACTAGTAGTCAGGATTTTTTTTTTGATGGTAAAATCATCTTATGACAACCCCCGCTCTTGGGCGGAGCGGGAGATAGTGTCAGACTCTTACTGACTAAAAATACATTGCTCACTGTCCGCAAGCCCGCGCCTACGGTGGCTGGAAATCGGGATCGGTATCCCGGCGGCGGCGAGAGCGCCGTTGCCTGATGCGGTCGGCCTCCTCCTTAGAGAGCGTTACTGCTTCGCAGAAGTCGGTGACCGCCTGCCACTCCTCCTCGCTCCAGACCATCCGACCAAAGCCTGGCGCGAGAGGTCTCCGCCGCCGATCACCTCCACGAGGGCACACTAGTAGTCAGGGTCGGATTCTCGGTGGCTGAAGTGTGAGGACGGTCGTTCCCTCACGCGTGTGGCCTCCTCCTTCGCTAGCTGCATCACAGAAGCAGACGGCCACCTACCAGCCCTCCTCACCTGAACCAGGACCCAAAACCCTAGGACGCTGAAATTTTTTGCAGAGGTTCTTTTTATGATGTATGCAAAGAATAAGCCAAAATTTTCCCATTGTAAATCTAGCGGGCCCAGCAGGTCCGAAGCCTGCTGACTCTATAGGTTCGCTTTCGAAAGAGAAACACGATGTCCTCTACATAAGATAAAATTCTTGACAACTCTTGATTGCATCACGTTATTTGTGTGTGCGTGCGTATATACCAATACTGATGCGTCGATACCCATATTATTCGCCTTCTATTAGGATGACGGGATCGTTGAAAAAAAAAACCTAAGTTGGTACATTTAGGGCCTGTCCGCACAGCGGTATTTCAACGCGCGGTTTTTTTCGTTATTCTGTAACACATTGAATCTTATGAATGTTTCTGCACAGGCGATAAAAAAACGCGCGATAAAAAATTCTGTGATTTGTTGCAGATTTGACGCGATGCGGTGCGGAAATAAATCCGCGCGGTGAACTATCGCTGTGCGGACAGGCCCTTATGTATAAAGTTTATGCGTGTGCATTATTCCAGTAATATGTTGTATATAATGAATTCTGACATCGATCGTTACTTTTGCTCATTCGTAATCCTAAAGCTAAAGCCAGCAAAGGTGAATAAACATTCATCTAAATTATTATTTATTAAGATTAATATTATGTAGGTAGATAAGGGTACGTATTCACAGTCACGCGGTTCGAAACCACACCAAATTGAAGAGAAATATGTACTAGTATTTTGATTCTTAATTTGTCATGGAATAATATATGATCTTAAGAACATGAAATAATTACTGGCCCAGGTGTATACATATACACTCTTCTTCTGAGTGATTTTAATTTTTTTGTTATAATTTTGTTACCTATACAACAATGTTTATTCTATTCTATTCTATTCTAGCCCCTACGGTTTGCTGACAACTCCTTGAGGTGCGCGTGGAACAATACGCGCAGTCGATGTCTTGGACTCAGTCTGGACGGTTACTGGGCGGTCGGACGGCCCCATCTAGCACTTAGTCTACGTTTGCTTCTCGTGCATTGTGGTCCACACCAGTCACCACCTTTATTTTAATGCTCTCCTGCTCCAACTATCATCTTACAACCTGGCATCGTAGCCTACCCATTTCCATTTCTTTTGGAGAGACAACGTCAGGACCTCTGTTACCTTTGTTTTCCTCAAAATTTCGACTTTCCTAATTTTATTCTAAGGAAGCTTTTTTCCAGTCATCTTTGAGCGTAAAACAATTTATAAAACTTTACCAATACCTTCATAAAATTAAATCTACAGATATGATTTTCCGAAGCCATGCAGAAATATTCTATTAAATACCTACCTGTGTGTAAGAACCTTATAATATATTTTCACGTCTGACCGATTTCCCGTTGGATCGTGCGCTTATTGAAAAGGTCAGAAGAGAGATTAGAAATTTATTGGAAAAGGTGAACCGCCGATGAGATTGAAAATCTAATAAGCTGCACCTTTTTTGCAAGCATTGTGTGTTAAAATCAAGGACGGAATTAACGGGGGGGGGGGGGCACGGGGCGCGTGACCAAGACGCTGTTTTTGTGTACCGTAGAAATTATAACAGTACATAGTTTGCCACATCAGAAAACCAGGTGCCATCCGAGAAATGGTCTATAACAGCGAGGCGTTTCTAGCCTTTTTTTGAGGAGCTGGGGTGGACCGAATAACACTCGTGTTCTTTTTTTAGTTTTCGAGGAAAACCTTCAAAACGCGCGCGTACTTCGGAGATTAGTCTGGAGAATGAATTTTTACCTCACTAAAACCACCCCGGTGATCACTATCAGCACATTAATCGGCTCTCAAAAGACCATTCCGGCACCCCCTCTTTGTAACGCCTGTTACGGCATAACCCTGAGGAGACTGTATAACGGTCCTCCCTGAGCCTCACTATGTAAATGCGTCGTGAATGGTTCATCACGCATGCCTCAACCTGAGGCATACGGCGGTACATTCATGCGTGCGTCCCGAACGACACATGCTCAAGCTGAGCATACAAACTACCACGCACGGTGTTCCTCAGTAGAAAACGCAAACTGCACCTGTGCGGCGTTCGCAACGATCGTATGACGCGAATGCTCACTGTGAGCACACACGACCACACAGTCCGAGGCATGTGAGATGAACCATTCGCGACGCACGCCTCGCAATGTCTGTACGCGGCGTACGGGAGCTCGTGATCACTGTGCCACCATCTTACTTGAAAAATCCTCTTCTTTGTACATTCTTGTACGCAAATACGCGCCACTCTTACATAGACACATATATAATACCACTGTATATGAAAGGACTTCCCTACGTTGTTACGAATCGGTGTAATTTATGGTGACATATTGTAACACGGATTCGGCATTTGACGACCCCATTGGCAGTAGCGAAACGGCCGCCTTCCATGGGTCTGAAATTGGAGCAATTTATCACATTTCATGACAGGTGTGTTATGTGTTCAGTATGTTTTATGTTTTTCTTTTTTATATACAAATGGAATAGAATGTGTTTCTGTGAATTACGATGAGATATAGAAACGTACTCTGATCAACTGAGTTCGTGAGTTTTACTACTTTTGCAAAGTGCATCGTAACACTCGGTGTTATTATTTATTTTATTATTTTTGTATACACAAGGAAACAATAATAGATAAAAATATATTATAAATCGACACTATCTCCCGCTCCACCCAAGAGCGGGGGTTGTCATTGGATGATATTTCCCATCGAAAACAAAGTACGTATATAAAAATTACTTATTCCAATAGAAATTTATTTTATCAGACCAGCGAAAGGGTAACTTTTAAGAAATTTATAAGAAATATAGAAAATGTATATTAGGATAGGAAAAGACTAGAAAGACACTTGACGAAAGTTCCGAAACGCCAATATATGTTAGTATGCATATAAATTATTAGAAGGATCGGCCGCTCTACGTAGTGTGCTCGCTATTTTATATGCAATAACATTGGCGTTTTGTCGCCTATTTTCCATGGCGGAATTGCGTAAATTCTACAAAATAATTATGTTTTAAAAATATTACATAATCTACTTCATGATTGTCTTTATTTTTAATACTAGCGGCCCGACCCGGCTTGAACCTACTCTGGGTGAATGTAGCTTTCTAAGGATGAAAGATTTTTGAAATCGGCACAGTAGTTTTTGTGTTTATTCATTACAAACATACACACAAAAACACAAATTTTCCCTCTTTATAATATTATAGTGTAGATAAAATTGATCAACTTTTTTTACTTATTTTATTTCTTTTAAGTTCTTAGTTCCATTCAAAGGACGTCTAGTAGGTACATATCGTCGTCACAGATAAGACCGCATCAGATTTAAACTTGTGTTACTATCATTTCGGTGCATTTTTTTCTATTCCATTTATTCCTGTTTTTTATAAACTTAATATTAAGGGCCAAGCGCCCGAAAAGTGCCATAAAACAGTGATTTTCTGAGGCCTACTCCTCCGTAACGGCTAGCTCAATTGGTTTGAAAAAAATATATGTTTATCATAGATTCATGAACAATAATATCAACATTTGATTTTTTCGTGCAAATTATACTTTTGTCAAAAAAAAATATTTAGCAATTTCGCAACTTTTCGCAACTTTTCCCTGCTCCTTCGAAACGGCTTGGACCTTTAGAACACATAAAAATTGGTGGTTAAATATTCTTCAAAGTGAACATTGCATATGTAAATCAATAAATATCTCGCAGAGAAAATGGATATAAAGCGCTTTCCGGGCGCTGCTGGCCGCAAATAAATGCACAGATTTGCGTACTGCCGCCTAGGCGAGTGCGAGATTTGCGTTCACATAATTTCGGCCAGATGGTTCAAGAGACTATACGCCTTAAGGTGCTATCTCTACGTATCTTCCAGTCTTAGCAGTTTTATTTATTTATTTAAAACTTTATGCACTGATGAAACCTCGTAGAAAGATGGACTTCAGCGGAGTTTTCATAGCTAATTATAAACTCGCCTGTAACCACAATAACAGTTACAATCAAAAGACAAGATTTTTTTAAAGTCTGACATAACACAGTCCAATAAAATCGTTTTATCTAAAAGGCGCATTTTTTATCTCCGTACCACGGTATCGCCGGTTAAGCACCATTCCCGTCCTAAGTCCAGCGAAGTATAATTGGATTTTTTTGCAAAGAATTTTACAATTACTGAGTGGAAATTGGAACTGCGTTCGATAAGCCATCTATCGCATTGTTTTATAGGACTGAGATTGGTAAACTGTAGCGGGAAATAAAGTACCTTTTTTGCATATTAAAACAGAAAATTAACTGTTCTCTTTTTGTTTAAAATTATCCCTGTGATTTTTATCAGCGTGACGAACAAGTACAGAGCAAGTACAAAGCGAACAAGCAAATATTTCTTAATACTCAGAAATTCGTCAAAACAATACCTACAGTGTTCTACTAAATTAGCCTTGTTCTAAATAATAATATAATACAAGGTGTAAGGGACAGCCCTTCACAAACTTTAAGGGCTTGCTCAGTAGTTTTCAGTCAGTCAGTTTTCGATTCCTGAAAAATAATTTTGTGAAAGGTTGTTCAGTTTCTTCAACTGAGCAAGCCCTTAAAGTTTGTGGAGGGCTGTCCCTTACATCTTGTATAATATAATATTCCACAACTATCACACAACGCCGTCTAGTCCCAAGCTAATCAGAGCTTGTGTTGTGTTATAAACATACTTATATATTTCTAAATACAGATATAATAATAACACACACAACAACACACACACAACAACAACAACAACAGATATATAATTTAACGGAACGGAAAAAAAAACCGGCCAAGTGCGAGTCGGACTCGCCCATGAAGGGTTCCGTAGCAGCAAGTAACATAATATAAAAGTTCTTGTTATGTGTTGTAACTTTGATCGATGTTTTAATAATAGTGTATTTTTTTCGGTTTATGACTCATTAAAAAAAAACTGCTTACTGGATTTCATTCAAACCAATTTTCGTTGGTAGTTTTTATAGTATATAGTAATGTATATCATATATTTTTTTTAGTTTTATCATTCTCTTATCTTAGAAGTTAGAGGGGGGGACACACACATTTTACCACTTTGGAAGTGTCTCTCGCGCAAACTATTCAGTTTAGAAAAAAATGATATTAGAAACCTCAGTATCATTTTTGAAGACCTATCCATAGATACCCCACACGCATGGCATTGTTGAAAAAAAAAATTTTGAGTTTCAGTTCTATGTATGGGGACCCCCAAAATTTATTGCTTTTTTTCTATTTTTGTGTGAAAATCTTAATGCGGTTCACAGAATACATCTACTTACAAAGTTTCAACAGTATAGCTCTTATAGTTTCGGAAAAAAGTGACTGTGACATACGGACGGACAGACAGACAGACAGACAGACAGACAGACATGACGAATCTATAAGGGTTCCGTTTTTTGCCATTTGGCTACGGAACCCTAAAAAAGACGTGTGGCACTCGGGGACTGCCGCGGTAAAGCTATTGCATAGCATTTGTATCAAAATAAGCAATTAAAATTATTTATTTATTTTATTTATGCAGTATTTTTTTTCTTTTGTTTTTTTTCTTTGATGTTAATTGAAGTTACACTTTCACACATTGAATTGAATTTTGATTGATTGTTCACTCATTTGTTTTCTTATCAGTCACCACGCTCAAAAAACAAATGAGTGGGGGGTTTTAGGTTATTTTCGTTACGGAATTTCTAGATTCGGTCTCCACGCTCAAGGCCCGCGATAGAAGCTATGCAATAGCTTAAAAATGCAGAACAGTACAGAATAGATGATAATTTCAAAGAAAATGAAAAAGTTTAAGCGATAAAATACTATTGAAACCTAGTCACCATCACTACTAGTACATATAACAGTAACAATAACACACACAATCACACATGTCCCAATCGCCCAACAAAAATAGATGTCTATCGATTTTACTATCCCCGAGGGCTACACAGCTTTTATATGTAAAATCGAATCCTGTATATAGTAGGACAGCAGGGTACACTAAAAACGGAAATTAAATTGTATAACGTAAAAAGGATATAACATTTTTGATGCGTCAAAAGATACCACGGGAGTAATTCCTCCGTTTTTGTTACGTAATTTCACTTTTTACGAGCCTTTTTTATATGGCTTTTTAATGGAACTTATTTATACGTAATAGGGCTTTGTTGTTCAGGGTTATGAAATAATGTGGATTAATGCGCGGTGGTTAGTACCGGATTGTTATAGTTCCATGAAAATTGAAAATGAACTAAGTCAAGAAAGTAAAAATTTTACGAGTGTTTTATAAATAAATAAATTAAATATACTTGTAAATTTTCATCGATTTAAACTAGATAAGACTGATGTTTTCTACCTGACCAATCTGAGACAAAAATCCAAAAGAAAAGTAGAGTTCAAAGTCTTATAAGCCCCTACAACAAACATGTGGAATTAAAGAACAGATAATGGTCAATTCCATATGAAAATCATGCAAATTAGTGTCTGAGATGGTTTTTTGAGGAAAAACCATCTTCTGAAACTGTTAACTCAGGACTACTAAGCAATTGGAATTATGTACGGAAATAAGTTAGTGGGCCATTACTCAAGCTTTTTAATCAATAATGGCATTAATTTAGCGCAGCCGTGGAACACTCAATTTTAGTGTTCTTTTTGTAATCTTAAGTTTCTACATATTGTTTCTATACTACGTGTATACATGTGTATAAAACTATTCTTTTCTTTCAATTAAAACTGCCTATATTGCATAACCAGGTTCTGCAATTCATTCACTTCTAAGAGAATAGTGCTCACAAATAGTTCCTGTAAGCCCTATGAACCTACCGTTACGTCAGGTATTTCCTGGTGGAAATTAAAATACAAAAACGTGGCAGCCTTTTATTACAGAGCGCTGTAAAAGTCAACTGAAGGAAATGAGTAGCGTTGGATGCCTCGCTCTCGATGCGGGGTTGAATACAACTAGCGTAATGTATGTACTACAACTGGAAATAGTTTTTTGTAGGTATTGATTTCAGTAGTATATGTATGTATGTGTATGTTTTGTTATTTTATTTATAAAGTTTAAATGATCTTAATAAGACCAGAAAGCGAGAACTAAGTTAGACCGACGCTCATGCGGGCCATGCCTAATTTGTACGTAGAGTTGCTTCGGGTGGCTAGCTCGGTATCCGGTCGTCCGATAACTGTCCGGACCAAGCCCAAATCGTCGACGGCGCGCACTGTTCCCGCGCGCCTCAAGTAGTTGTCAGCAACAGCAGGGCCCCAGCCGGGTCGTAGCCTGCTGGGGCCAGGGTTATCCGAAAGGGAGCTCGAGCCCCGTTATGAACGCTAGACCGGGGTGGGTCTTTTAGTCAGTAAGAGTCTGACACTATCTCCCGCTCCACCCAAGAGCGGGGGTTGTCATTGGATGATTTTTCCTACCATAAAAAGAAAGTATAATAGTCAGAAATATGGAATGCCAGCAACATTTTTTCCGAGAAAGATCTTTTCGTGTCACGTTGATACTACCTATCCCTAATGTGTGTGTAGTGCTAATAAATCTAGCTGCAATGGTGGTTTGTCGAGACGTAAATACGAATATTTATCGCTCCACATGGCGGATTGGAAAAAATAAACCGCTTTTACTCCTCTGAGATAATGCTCAATGCTTGTGCTTCACTAGGGAAATGAGGTGATGGATATCTCAACTGTAGGCATCATACATCTGAACGAATACCAAATAGATATTTTTGACGCACGAAAAAAATATTTGTACGGCCTAAAGATAGAGGTTTCGGGATTAGTGTGTTATGTATGTGAGTTTGCATGTTTAAGAACACACTCACGACACAGGAATAATGCAATAATGTAAGTGTGGGGCAACGTATTTTTAAATAATAATTATTTTACATTGACGAGAACAACCAAAGATAATGTAGCGGATTGATTTTTCCGCACGCTGCCGCTGTGCCCGACTTGACTGATCTAACAAGTATTATAATATGAAAGTATTTTATAATAGGTGCTACCTATAATAAATGAGAAAACAAAAAAACATTTTGAATCCTACGAGAAAATGTTCGTGTCTACTAAATTATAGTAAAAGTAAAAACCTTTAGATATTTTGATTCGTGACTATAGATAATTGTACGTGCATTTTTACGTGAACACATTTTCAACTCAAACATTTTGTTTTTGAACAAAAGAGAGATGTATTTTTGAAGAAAATGATAGGAGTCTTTTTATAAAGAATTTCATGTATTAACGTCAGCCGAAGGAGCTCCATTTTCTCGATAATTGTTTGTGTTTCATCTTTTTCTTGATGATTTTGGGTAAAAATAAATTCGTGCAAAGGGGATAACAATATTTCAGACGCTCTTTGTTATTTTACGTGTTTTGAAGAGAATGAGTTTTTTTAATAAGATAGATGAAAGGTTTTACCTTCCTAGTATTTTCACGTGTTTTCACTCTCATGAGACCAGTGGCGGGCCACGTTACCACTGGCCCACCACTTACCACACACGGTAAGTGTAAATAATATAACATAAAAATTACTGACGACTTAAATAAAATAAAAATTATTTATTGCAGGTAACAAATAGCACCCACAAAACAGAATACACACATAAACAAAATAAATACATAACAGATAGACACTAGCCAGCAAAATAACTGCTACAGCAATGTCAATGCAAGGACAATCCAATCTCCCCGCAATCATCGCCAGAACTGTACTGGAGCTGTTCCGCACCCTACGCACCAAGGACACGATCCTTTTCGAATGGTGGTGTGTAAACGGTCGACGAGCTTCTGCAAACATGCCCGAGGCACTACAGAAGCGGGGCGCCGTGTTCTACGGGCGGAGCCTCTTAAAGCGATGTCAGCAAAACCATCCACCACACTTGGTTGACTGGCAGAGAATACCTAAGGCATTAAGTCCGCTTATGTACCTTTGTATTGCGTGAAGTTTTAATAAATAATAAATAAATAGGGATCCAGTAGAGCCAATATTCGTTAAAGTGGCAGACATTTTTGAAAGACATACCGTGGCACTGAAACGCAAAGAGCAACTGAAGGGCACAGGTGAGTTTTAGTCAGTAAAAGCACAAAATTGATAGGTACAGGAAACAATCTCAAGTATGTACTTCACTTTTTATACCTACGCTCGGTGGACGCACACTAATGAGCGTTTGAGCCAGAACTGTTCGACGAGTGGTCCGAGACGCGACCGAGACATCGTGTCTGTGAGCGATAGACACCGCTCGGCCATCCGTGTGCGTTGCTCGAGCGCGCTTTGTGTGTAGATTGACTTCTTCCTATCTATTTTGTGGTAAAAGTCTGAGACCCTCTCTTACTTCACCCTACAGAGGACAGTAAGCGATTTCTCATCACAAAAAGTCCTCTCATTATAACTAGTCCATCCAATAAAAAGCAAATCACAGTCCTATAATAAAATGGCAGTCATTTGAAAGGCAAATGTGAAAGTCTATTATGAAAGTCGCGACTTCAGCTGCGGGCTAAAAGGGTCACTTTTGTCTTGCCCAGTAATGTTGGGGTCACAAAGCGCTTGTGGTCCAAAAAGCCGTTACGTGACTTGCGGATTTAGAAATAGGATAATATTTTATTTTTATTTTTTAGTTCAGCTGTGAAGATTTGAAAGGAATGGTTTTAAGCCGGTCAGTGATGTGTTTTTCTTGGAGAAAGGATTTGTTTTTTTTTCTTGTCGGTTATATATTATATTACTTATTAGCTTATGCCCGCGGTTTCAGAGTTTCATATAATATAGCCTACGTAACTCAGGAATAAAACACCTTTCTATCAGTGAAAAAAAATTAGCAATCGGCCCAGTACTTATAGATACAAACAAAAAAAAACACAAAAAACACCCCCCCGCCCCGCCCTCCTACAAACAAAAAAATGAATAGAAACAAACTTCACCTCTTTATAATATTAGTGTAGATTTCATCCGAACCTTGGGTTTGATCCTATGATCTACAACTTGTAAGTCTGAGCCATTACCATTGCGTCAAGAGCTGATGAAACTAACATCTGGTATGGCATGGTTTCAACATCCACCACGGTTCCTAAAACAACTCCTTTACTAAGGTGCCAGATAAAAGTGGAATAACAGTCACTGATCCTCCTACATTTGTTGACATTCTTGATTTCAAAAACGGAAATAAAGGCATACAGATATCTTGAAAAGAAAGTTTGATGTTTTATTTTATTATATTATTTAGTACCTATGTATTTTTGTAATATTTATTATACTATGTGTATGTGGGCGCAAAACCATTATTTGAATATTTTGATGAGGATTTAATTCACTTCCTGGTTTTTTTATTTTAAAAATTGCAACATCCTGTTGAATTTATAGAAGGATTTCATTTGATAACTTCCTTTCGAATTATTTTAAAATATTACAACATCCTGTTGAATTTATAAAAGGATTTCAAGAAAATATTACAACATCCGGTCGAATTTGTGAGGATTTAACTTGACCACTTCCTTTTTTTTTATTAAAAATATCAGAGCATCCGGTCATATTTAAAATAAGAGTTTACTGTGACAATTTCTGTTCTATTTAATTTATTTAAAATATTTTTCTACCTTCATAGTGAATTTTTATGCTTGTCAATTTAGGTATAAAAACCGTTGTAATGTGATTAGAAAGGGACTTTTTGACCGACTATGGAATAAACAACTTGAACTGAAGCAATGTATTTCTTTATTATCACTCTAAAACATTTCCTGATATCACTGTAACTGTGTATTTTGTGTGACGTCAACTCCGATGGCGATCATGCGCTGACATAAAAGATGATGCTTATTTATAAAGAAATCTCTTCCAGCATACCTGCGAAAGGAAAAAAAATAATAATGAAGATATACTAATATAATAATATATTATATTATTAATAATATATTATATATTATATTATTATATTAGGATATCTTCATTATTATTTTTTGCATGTTACATTACTTAATTGTTAATTATGTTTTTTGTATGTACTCATTTTCCATTTACTTTTACACACAGGGTCTACATCTCTTTTTTCTCCAATTTTCCTTTCGCAGGTATGCTGGAAGAGATTTCTTTATAAATAAGCATCACCTTTTTAATATTCTTCTGTTTCGTTCTTCTGTTCTTTTATTATTGTGTGTACATAAATTGTTGAATAAATAAATAAAAAATCAAAATAAATATCTTGAATCGACATCGTGATCCTTTACATGATCTAGTAATAAAAAGCAGTCCATTGTTTGTTTTTCAGGTACCTACGCAGAGATATTAGGAAAAGGTCAATGTACTTTATCCACGATTATCTGGCGCCTTCTTTAGTGATCCCCTAACCAACATTACTATATTTTAATATTCACCCTTTACTAAACCTGAAGACTTTGTCATATCTAATAAACTGCCGTAATTTCCCCTTTAGTTCCTCATTACATCATCGTCGGTGAAACCGAATAACAAAGGCACCTCTACATCAAGATTTCGCCTCAAAGCGACAAGCAATGTCATTATTGATTCATCAATTTTACCTTGGTAAATAAGGACCAGTCCAGAAGGACTGCTCATGAAATAATGTTAACCTCGTTGTAGATTTAAAGGGTTTGTTTTTAATTTAGTGATTTTTAATAACAATAATAAATCATTTATTATCAAGCATCTTGGCCCATAGATATATTATACACCGCTAAATTTTAATCGTTTTAATCCCGTGGAGGGTCGATTCGGTACATGAAACACTATCGAATTGTAAAGATAAAATAAAGTACCTTTTTTTCAAAACTCATATTAATTTACGCATGTACGAAATTAATTTCTTTAAGAAAACGTCAGCTGAGCGAGTCCATTGAAATGTAGGTAGTTTGTACGCAACGCCGACAAATATTTACGGGTCATTGGACAGGATTAAAACGATTAAAATTTAACGTTGTATGCCTTACAGACCAGCCTAAAGACAGAGTAAATACAACTTGTATTTAGTAAATAAACTTAGGACTATGTTAGTAACACTTCACATTGCACTAAGGTCACTTCATGCTGTTCTATAGCACTTGTCCGCGGTAGCGACGGAACACCACGGCCTGCGACCAAAAGGAAGGAAGGAAGACCCTTCAACACGAGGGACATTTTCTTGTATGGAGTACTGTTCTCATCTTTGGGATGGATCTGCTAAATACCAGCTTGATACGCTGGAGTCGATTGAGAGGCGAGCCAAGAGAATCATCGGCAATGATGCACTTGTAGAGTCGAAGCTCCAAAGCCTTGAGCATCGCCGCCGAGTTGCTAGTCTGTCGGTTTTTTGTCGTTTACATTTCGGGGAGTGTGCACTGTAATTGCACAATCTCATTCCGCCAAGTCCGTTCCATCATCGGACCACACGGCGTACGGCGTTGCGCCACCGGTACATGGTGGACATCACACCCATACGAACAAAGCGTTATTGGAACACATTTATTGTGCATACAGCCAGGGAGTGGAATTCCTTGCCGGAGTCTGTGTTTCCTGATGGCTACAACCCGGGAATCTTTAAGTCAAGAGTGAATAGGTTACTTCTAGATAAGCGCGTTCCATCGTCGACCGCATCGTGGCTTTCCATCAGGTCAGATAGCGGTCAAGCGCGAACCTATCAAAAATAAAAATATTTTGCATATCGTTAACCTTCTGCAATCCTATTTTCTCTATGAACATCTATTGTGGTGGAATCCTATTGTTCCTAAGCCGTAACCCCGATCAATGCGCCCGACCTATTCGGCCTATTGTCGACACCGGACGTATGTAGATGATGATGTAGAGGTATTAAATGCAGGTGGATATAATTGGGTCCGTGAGTTTACCTACCTATCCTAACTGTACTGTGTTATATTAAAACTAGAACTACACTGCGCATACGTGTGACACACACGCTAATAAGGGCGTGTCGGTCTCCATACATTTTATATGGAAACTAGACTTGTAGAGCTACAACACTTGATCCACGTCACGCGATGTCGTTCTACGTAAAAAATTAAGGGTGAGTTGCACCATTTAACTATAACGATAACCAAACCTTAACCAGCCGTGAAACGGCTGCCTATTGATCAATTCGACGATTTGACAACTGTTAACGGCTTTGTTATCGTTATACACCCTTTGCTATCGTAACTCAAGTGTGTTCGAAATACAAGGAAATACTGACTTACCTTTCTGAAACAACTGGTAGCTTAAAAAACGATAATTCACCATTTATTTTTGAATTTCAACAATCGTGCACTAAACAGTTTATAATAACTTTTTTTTGTTGCCCCTATACTGCAAGAAACAAATAAATAAAAATAAAAATAGCTTTATTTTCCTTTTACATTTTGTTCCTGTATGTTTAGTTTGTACAAGGGCCGCTAGATAGCGGTAAAAGCCTCCTCCAGTCGTTTCCACGTTGGTCTTTCTCGGGCTACTCCACTCCATGTTTTTCCTGCTGTTTTAATAATATCGTCACTCCATCTCTTTTGTGGTCTGCCTTGTCTGAGCTTGTTGCCCATAGGGTGCCAGTTAGTGGTGATTTTGGTCCACCTTTCGTCTGATGCTCGTTGGATATGTCCGGCCCATTTCCATTTCAGGCTAAGCACTTTCTTGACCACATCCTTTGCCTTAGTTTGACTTCGTATAGTAGCGTTCTTAATTTTATCCTTCAGTCTGGAGTTCATGGACTGCAACAAAATTAAAGTAAAAGTTCACAGATGTGTGTCTCAAGCGAGTGGCACTCGTGCTCGCATTGGTTTCAACCTCATAACCTATTTGAAATATTGTATCCGTGTGTGGTGTCCGTGTGTACGTTACTCGAGTGCGATTTGTATGTAGATTGATTTCTGTACCTGTCACTTTTGCGCTATTATACTGCTAAAGTGAGTAGGTATTGGTTTAGCACGTCGTTACCTAAAGCTAAGGAGTGGAATTCCATGCCGGAGTCTGTTTCCTGATAGCTACAACCTAGGGTAAAGACCCCTAGGTTGTAACTATCAGGAAGTCAAGAGTGAATTAATTACTTCTAGGCAAGCGTGCTCCATCGTAGGCCACATTATCGCTTACCATCAGGTGAAATGGTAGTCAAACAAGAGCCTATCAAAAATATTAAAAAAAGAGCAGCTAAAGGATACAGGTGGGCTTTAGTAAACCTCTTTTCACAGCACTTTCGGCTGTGAAAACCCCTCGACAACTGACTTAAAACTACCACACCGTGCTGCACCATCGTGGAGATGATCGGCGGTGGTGACCTCTCGCGCCAGTCCTTGGTTTAGGCCATAATCGGGGCGAAAGGGAATACGATGTTCTCGCGGCTTTCTGCAAGGTATTGCTAGCAAAGGAGACCACTGCAATAGTGAGGGAACATACATGTTCACGCCTAAGTTGCAGCGACGATGCTCGGAGCGTCCCCTACGCTCCGAGCATAGGGAATCGCACTACGATCTCCGGCCACTGTAGGCGCGAGTGTACCATGCGCGCCTCGAAGAGATGGTGGATTGAGCCGATGCTTGGGGGTCCTAGCCTTAGGATTGGTTCTGAAAAGGATATACTCATTGACCTGGAACACAAAAGGCAGCTGAAGGAACATAGATGTAGTTTTCTTTGGTTAGTAAAGGTCTAAATCGCCCTCACGATCGTTAGAGCTAGAGAAGTGATAAGATGATTTCCTGCCACAAAAATAACCGTACTTTGTCATTATTTCTAAGCCCTTTAAAGATAAACCTACTCACAAAAGAGGCTCTACAATATGTATTCATGTATTCTCATCATTAATCCAGTACAAAGTCTTGCCACCCGCTTTATGCCAGAGAATAAACACAAATATGTACGCGAAAATTAATCTTTTGAAACTCAGTTCCGCTAACCCGCAGGTCGAGAGAGTTCCATCAAAGCCGAAACAAAATCCAGGTCCAATTAATCATACAGTTCCGTACTTTGACTGTACCCGCTGTAAAGTTAGGTAATTACTCAAGTGAATTGGAAAACGGACCCCCGGGTGACGGCCGAAATATGGCGGATATGTGACGTCATGCCTGTACGAAGTGATCGGTGTGTTTTGAGTTTTGAGGTTGGTAATTAATTCGTTTTTGTGCTCAGTAAATTTTGAGATGAAAGAATTTTTGTTTTTTTTTTTTAGATGGGCAAAATTATCCAATTTCTTTCTTTGCCTTTGTCCCAGGGCTCCAGGTTTCACTATCCCACTACCTGTGGCCCCTGTAGGCTTCGACCCTGCTGGGCCCATTCGGTTTGTATGTTCTTCAGCCGCGGGTGGAACAATACGTGCCGTCGACGACTTGGGCTCGGTTCTTGGTGGGACGGTTGCCGGAAGGTCAGACGGGAAGCTACCCATTGTTCGCCATCCGCAAGCTTGTGCCTGCGGTGGCTGGAAATTGGGATCGAGAACTCGGTGGCTAAGGCTTGAGGGCCGTTCCCGCGTGCACGTACGGCCGTCTATTTGCTAGCATTACTGCTTCGCAGAAAAAAGCGACAGCCTGCCACTCTTCCTCGCTTTGGACCATGGTCCAACGTGAGAGATCGCCGCCGATCTCCCCCCTGAGGACACGGCGGTGCTCTGCCCAAGCGGAACACATCACATCTATATTCCCTTAAGTTGCCTTTTGCGTTCTCATACTTTTCCCCATTGCCCTGGCACTGGCTAGCAGGCATCGACTCTACTGGGTCTTACCTTAGTCGGCAAAAACGGAGTCCTTATATATAGGATCACTTTGTTGTCCGTCTGTCAGTCTGCACCTATGTCCCTCAAGACTCCGTTTCATAGGAACGTGTTAACGTATTTAACTAAAATTAATTTCAAATACTCTGTCCGTGTTTTAAGCTTCATCCCTTCCGTCGTTGGAGCGTGAACAAGTAATGAATATAGACACAAACACACTCACAAACTTTCGCCTTTTTAATATTAGAGTGATTACACCATGTAGATAGCATCTTTTATAACTTCCTACTTCATCTTCCTGTAAGCCTACAAGCTTATAAATCTTAACCTTAATCCCTCTTACTCCTAATCCAGCTAAAAATAAAGCCACATATACGTCAACACATCAAACCAGCCGCGCAATGAATTCTAAAAGCCTTTGCTTGTGACGTCACACGTTCTGATTACGAGGCCTCTGGGAAATTCGGACGTACCAACAATTCTGGACGGGGGACCAACCTTACTGGACGGATCGTTACACGTTGTAATGGAACGGAAGATGATATATTGGACGGTGGGTGCGGGTTAGGTCTTCATATCATAGAAATGAAATCTGTTTTTTTTGGTTGGTGATTTACATTTACTCTTTTTAAGACGCCCAAAGACTGCCCGCGAAATTAAAATTTTCATACGATTTGAATTTTGCATTCTGATTACGAGGCGTCTGGGAAATTCGGACGTAAAAACCAACATTTCTGGACGGGGGACCAACCACACTGGACAGATCGTTACACGTTGAAATGGAATAGAAGATGATATTTAAGATTGTTGATGCGGGTTATTTCTTCATTATTTTGTCATAGAAATGTAACCCATATTTTTTTTTTGTAATTTGCATATTTTTTTTTTTAGATTAATGCTCAAAGGTTCAGAAGTTTTTTGCATTTTACAAGTCAGTGTCATCTTAGGGTAGCTCGCTGTCCGGCCGTCCGGTAACTGTTCAGACCAAGCCCAAGTCGTCGACGGCCTCAAGGAGTTGTCAGCAACAGCAGGGACCCAGCTGGGTCCGAAGCCTACTGGCCACCCGTGTCACCTTAAGTAAACAAAATATCAGTCTCAAAAATAAGATTACTGCGATATCTACATAAAGGAATCGCGAAACTAAATAACAAAACCCATCCATCGCTGGGCACAGACTTGATGTATGAAAATGGAAGTGAGCCGTGTGCCCGGGGACATTCCATCATCATTTTGTTTGCCCATCAATCGTTTATAGATGTCAAAAGTTGAGGGCGCGCCGTATCGACCCAGCTTTTGTTTGCGCAGAAAACGATTATTTTTTTTTAATGGCTTGCGTTAGCGTGGGTGTAGGCAACTCGTTTGTGTAAATGTATTTTATTATTAGTTTTAAGTTGGCAGTATTTACGCGCGAACACCAACTGCGATTTAATTTGTTTCGCGCGCATTTTGAATGGCGGGCCCCGCCCACGCCGCGCGCACACGTACGTCGAGGAGTCGCCGCCAAAAACTCGACGCGCGCGGGCGTGTATATAGATGTTCCCAGTTCCCGCCAAAACCTTTTCAGTTTCCTAATTTAGCTTTATGTGTGTATTGTACTGTTCTCGCGAGTTATGTTCTTAGTAGTAAAGTGCTAATTATACAGAATTCACCAAGTGACTGCGTCTTATTGTGGACAAAACCCGGCCCTATTTAACATTGGTCCTTCGAGCCTGGATCACAATGAATGACAAAGTTACTGGTGTCGTCACACGGAGCAGAGCCCATGCTGAAGCTGAACAACGACCTGGTGCGGATACCACGTGTGTCACTGCGACCCCGCGTAGTGAAGTTGTTGCCACGTCGACCAGGTCGCGATCAAGCCGTCTCAGCCGCGAAGCGCTTCGCCTCCGTGCCGAGTATAAAGCCGAAGAAGAACTTGCCAAAGTAAAAGAACAGCTCATAAAGAAGAAATTAGCATTAGAAATCGCCGAGATTGAAGATGAAGAAACTGAAAATCGCGCCATGAGTATGTACAGTGGTCCTAATAACGTGGATGAGTGGTTAAGCACAAGTGAAGCCCCATGTGAACCCGCGGAAAAACCGCCAGCGCCCCACGCGCTGGCCGGCGCGTGCTCGCAACCGACCGAAGGCCTAGAACGAGAGCGCGCGTGCGACATCGCGCATGCGCGGAGCACCGTACGCGAGCCGTTCGCGCCCGCGGTGGCGTCCTCTCCGACCGCCGCGAAGTATACGCCGGCGCAGGGCGCTCTGCCCCCCGCTTCCGTCGGCGCCGTCGCGGCCTCTGACATCATGCATCTAGCCGACGTTATTATTACGAACATGTCGAAGCGACCACGACAAAATTATGATCTCCCCATGTTTGATGGCAGCCCGGTAGACTGGCTAGCTTATCGACGTACCTATGAAGCTACCGCGGCCACGTATAGTATGTTCGAGAACACCGTAAGACTGCAAGCATCACTGCGTGGCGCGGCAAAGTGTGCCGTTGAAGACCTACTACGTACCGGGTCCGACCCCATGGATGTGATAAATGCCTTAGAAGAGGAATTCGGTCACCCCAATTTGCTACTAGAATCGGTATTAAATAAAATAAGAAGTTTGCCCCGTGTGTCCGAAAGTGGCGTCGAATTGCGAAACATGACTTGCGTCGTTCGAAATTGTGTGTACATTTTGAAAAACATAAAAGCGGATGGCTACATAAATAACCCCCAATTAACGCACGAAATTCTTAGCAAATTAACAAATGTACAACGTTCGCAATATGGCGAGTTTGCTATGAAAAGGAACACCGACAGCAAAGAAGATCTTCGCTTATCGCCAAACATAAACATAGTCCTCGAGTTTATAAGTCACCTGGCACGGGCATCAGCTTATTACCTACCGCTGTGCTTAAACACTGAGCATAATAATAATCGTAACCGGACGACCACTGTTGCGAATCCTGCCGCCGCATCGTCGATCACCAGGCGCGCTGAGGTCACGCGTCAACACTGGAAACCTGCAGACCGAGTACACCTCACCAGCGAGGAAACTACGTCAGCGTCACCGAGTACGTCATCGTCATCAAGTGAGTGCGCGTTGTGTCGTAGTGCGGATCACCGATTACCCGAGTGCGATAAATTCAATGCTAAAAGTGAGCCAGAAAAATGGAACTTTGTAAAGGTCAATAAACTTTGTTTCAAATGTTTAGTGCATAGCCATTCTCGTTATCGTTGTCGCGCTAAACGATGTGAAAAGTGTCGTTCTCCGCATCACACACTTCTACACTATGAGAAGCCGAAAGCCCCGGGCGCCGCCGATGGCACCGGAGCCCCGCCCGCGCCGGCCGCTGCCGCGCAGGCGGCCTCTGTACAGCCGCCCGCGCCGTCTCCGTCGGTCGCCGAGTCGGTAACGAGTATGGGTGAGCGGTGTCGAACCTCTAAAACTTTATTGAAGATTATTCCTGTAAAGATTATTGTTAATAATGTTGAACATAGTGTATACGCGTTGTTAGACGATGGGGCCACTGTGTCATTAGTAGATTCTAGTATGTGTAATTTTAGTGGACCATTATCTCCGTTAAGAATTGTGAGTGCACGCGGGCTTGTTATGACTGATAACAATTCCTGTAGGGTAACTGCGCTAATTCGCGGCCCCAACGGGGTATGTCATGATATCGTACTTCGAACGATAGAGAATTTAGACTTGCCTACCCAATCCGTGCCTGCTAGAGTTTTAAATAATAATAAACATTTGCGTGATTTAGATTACTGTGAGATGTCGTGCGCAAAACCGATGGTTATAATTGGTCAAGATAACTGGAAGTTAATCGTAAATGAGGAAATACGACAGGGTAAATCCGGGCAACCCGTAGCGTCGCTTACAAAGTTAGGGTGGGTTGTTCATGGACCTGTAACTTTAGGTATCTATGACAAGTCTGACAGTGAGTCAATTAACCTAGCCTTCGATGGTTTAGACGATCTCAATGACCTTGTGAAACATCAATTTTTGCTCAAGTCTATCGGTATCACAGAAGTGTCACGCAAAAATGTTGAAACTGAACGCGCGCGTAAAATTGTAGACAGTACCAGCCGCCGTGTTGACGGTAGTTTGGAGGTAGGATTACTTTGGTCACGTGACGAGGTACACTTACCTGACAATTATGATTACGGTATCAAACGATTGCGCGGCATAAAGAGCAAGATGGATGCCGAGTTCATTGAATGGGATAAGTGGCTGGTAGATATAAAGAAGTTAAGTAGCATACGTGTGCCACGTTGGTACAGGCTTGACCCTTCAGCTCTTGAATTACATGTTTATGGTGATGCTGGGGAGTCGACTTATGCTGCGGTTGCGTATTTGGTTGGTAGGAACGAGTTTGGCATACCTACCGTTTCACCTGTTACTGGAAAAGCTCGCGTCATCGCCCCGTTGAAGTTTGTATCCGTGCCGCGTCTCGACCTGTCTCGTCCCTCCAGTATCGAATTGCAGGCAGCTGTGCTGGCGTGTCGGTTGGCTTGCACCGTTGTCAGGGAGCAAGGCTTAGCAGCATCTCAAAAATACTTGTGGTCCGATTCGAAAACCGTACTAAAATGGGTGCACTCGTCTGATCTTCGCGACTACCATAAGTTTGTCTCACATCCTTTGACCATCGACCGGAAGTCCAACCCAGGCGAGCGGTGTTTGGTGCCATCAGCAGAAAACCCTGCTGACGAAGCTACCAGGTTGCACTGGCCTACGAATTGTAAGTTGTGGTTTACAGGTACATCTTTTTTATACTGGGACAAAGACCAGTGGCCGATCAACGAGTTTGAGAACGTGGATGATACTGATTTGGAGCGTATTGAGAAGGTTCACTTCACCAAGCAGTATGAACCGCTGGTCAGTGTCGATAGGTTCTCTAGTTGGATACGGGCCGTTAGATTGACAGGTCGAGTCGAGTCGACGAGGCCGTTAGATCGAGCCTTTATGAATATGTGTCGCAAGACCCAGGTTGAGAAGTTAACGGCTAGTAATATTCGTAAGGTTAAGATTATTTTATTGAAACAATGTCAGCTATGTTTGGTGCGTCGTGCTCGCCCCTCAATGCCCAAAATGGAATACCTACCAGCCGCTAGGCTCGTGAACACACGTAGAGATTGTGTGCATTGTGGGGTAGATTATTATGGTCCCATGGAAGTTGCTATAGGAAGGCGTCGTAAAAAGAGATGGGGCGTTATTAACCCTCCTGCAGAGCCACACATGGGTGGATGTTGGGAGCGCCTCGTTCGCTCAATTAATACCGAACTTAAAGTAACTTTGACAGCGCGTGCGCCGAAGGAGGAATTATTAAATACTTTGCTGGCTGAGGTAGAGATGACCCTTAACAGTAGGCCTATAACCTTCGTAGGTACGGACCCCGATGGGCCCATCGCGTTGACCCCAAATCATTTATTGATAGGTACAGCTACCGGTGCATCTACTTTAGGCTACTTTGAAGCGTCTGATTTAACTAGTAGGAAAGCTTGGGTAAAGGCTCAAACTCTAGCAGACATATTTTGGCGACGGTGGCTAAAAGAGTATGTCCCCACTCTTCAAAAGCGTCAAAAGTGGCGAGAAGAAGTGCCGCCCATAAAAGTGGGAGACATGGTGCTGATTCTGGAAGAGAACCAGCCTCGTAATGCATGGCCTAAAGGCGTTATTAGCGCAGTCCACCCAGGCCGCGACGGCCATATCCGAGTCGTAACTGTAAGAACCAGTAAGGGTTTCATGAAGCGACCAGTTGTTAAGGTTGCTGTGTTGCCTACTGACGAGTTTGTTCAGGAACAAGGGGGTGGAATGTAGGCAACTCGTTTGTGTAAATGTATTTTATTATTAGTTTTAAGTTGGCAGTATTTACGCGCGAACACCAACTGCGATTTAATTTGTTTCGCGCGCATTTTGAATGGCGGGCCCCGCCCACGCCGCGCGCACACGTACGTCGAGGAGTCGCCGCCAAAAACTCGACGCGCGCGGGCGTGTATATAGATGTTCCCAGTTCCCGCCAAAACCTTTTCAGTTTCCTAATTTAGCTTTATGTGTGTATTGTACTGTTCTCGCGAGTTATGTTCTTAGTAGTAAAGTGCTAATTATACAGAATTCACCAAGTGACTGCGTCTTATTGTGGACAAAACCCGGCCCTATTTAACAGTGGGCTTGTGTTTGTTAAACTGTGACCCGGATTTGATCCTAGTGCTAGTTGAGCTCTGATGGGATTTATTGTACTGCATTTGTACTTTGGAAGAAATTAATTACCATACACCTTTCGTAGCCTAATAAACTATCTGACTTGGTAGCATCAGGCAACGGCGCTCTTGCCGCCGCCGGGATTCCGATCCCGATTGCCAGCCACCGCAGGTGGGCTTGCGGACAGTGAGCAATGGGTAGCACGCTGTCCAGCCGTCCGGTAACTGTCCGGATCAAGCTCAAGTCGTCGACGGCGCGCGCTGTTCTTGCGCGCCTCGAGGAGTTGTCAGCAACAGCAGGGGCCAAGCTGAGTCGAAGCCTACTGGGGCTAGGGTTATCCGAAAGGGCGCTCGAGCCCCGGTATGAAGGATTGAATGAACGGGATGGGTTTTTTATTCAGTAAGAGTCTGACACTATCTCTCGCTCCGCCCAAGAGCGGGGGTTGTCATTGGATGATTTTTCCCATCGAAAAAAAAAATCTGACTTGGTAAAAGTTGTTCTGACATTTATATTATCAATTAAAAAAATGGAGGGTTATATCAGACCTAGCAAATATACACAAAAATAAAAATCGGTCTATCCGTTTTAAATATAAACAGTTACACGAGATTTTTTTTTATATTAGACTAGCTGACTCGGCAAACGTTGTTCTGCAATATAAATTGTCAAAAACAAAAATGGGGGGTGGTTTCCCCACCCCTCAACTTTTCTAATAAATAGTAATATATACGAAAGAAAAATTAAAAGAAATGTAGACGAACTCTTGAAGAGAACTACTTTTGTTTTTACATACTATTGTCTACATTTCATAGTCAAAAGTCTAAACTAAATTGTCATACATACCTACACATATAATTTAAATGTTATTATATTTTTGAGGTTTTTATTGTTTAAAATCCATCAGGATTGTGCAACAAACAAAATTTAATCACAAACAAAACATAACACGACATCGGAACTGCCTAATTGTGCCAGTTATGTATAATGCCACTGACCTCTACTATTTATCAGACAGTTATATAGAGGTCAGTGTCTAATGCCCATGTTGTAGCCACTAGTTCAGACTTCAAACTGTTCTTAAGCAATTTCGAGTGTCACTCTAGCGATTAGTGACCCTGACTGGTATGCTGGAGGTCATTGGTACGATTCTCTGGATAAATGTTTGCATGATGAACATAATCAATTGTTTTGTGTCTAGGTGTTATATATGAGTAACAGTAATGTATTTAGAAATATGTACCTATCTATCAATTAATCATAATATCAATTGTCTAGTACTCATAGCACAAGCTCTGCTTGGAGATAAATGGTATTGTGTGTAAGTTGTGGAATACTATAATTATTAAGGCGTATAGTCCCTTGAACCATCTAACCGAAATTATGTGAACGCAACTCTCGCACTCGCCTAGGCGGCAGTACGCAAATCTGTGCATTTATTTGCGGCCAGCAGAGCCCGGAAAGGGATTTTAATCCATTTTCTCTGCGAGATATTCATTGATTTACATATGCAATGTTCACTTTGAAGAATATTTAACCACCAATTTTTATGTGTAAAAATGTTTCTAAAGGTCCAAGCCGATTTGAAAGAGTAGGGAAAAGTTGCGAAAAGTAGCGAAATTGCTAAATTTTTTTTTTTTTGACAAAAGTATTAATTGCACGAAAAAATCAAATGTTCATGAATCTATAATAAACATTTGTTTTTTTTCAAACAATTGATTTAGCCGTTACGGAGGAGTAGGCCTCAGAAAATCACTGTTTTATGGCACTTTTCGGGCGCTTGGCCCTTAATAAAAAAAAAAAAACCAGTTATGACACCTCATAGTCACTTGTCCAATCGGGAAATCGACCCAGGAAGCGCAGCGCTTATGGTAGCCAGACCAAAGAGACAGTAAATCTAAATTAAAAAAAAAATACACAAGACAAAGGTAAAGAAAATGAACACGTTTCATTCAGTTAAGGATTTACTAAACCGTACGATGACATAGACAATATTCTTTGACAAGGGATGACAGCGGTAAATTGGATTTTTAGCACAACAGGAGCAAAGCTGCACCTTTCAAATTGTTGATAAGAAATTTTCTCGTTGTATAAATTACTAGTCTTTGCCCGCGACTTCGCCCGCGTGCATAACATATAGCCTATGTCACTCAGGAATGAAGCAGCTTTTTATCGGTGAATGAATTTTAGCAATCGGACCAGTACATCTAGAGATTATCTCCTACAAACAAAAAAACAACTATATCTCTTTATTATATTAGTGTAGATTTAAAAACATAATTATATTGTTGTTGATAGTCTATTTTTCAATCCAGATTTCCTACCACTATCAACTTTAAAACAAACTGTTTTAAAATAGACTTTTTTGGGGTTTAGATAAGAAAAACATCCAATGACATCCTCAGCTCCTGGGCGGAACGGAAGGGTGTGTTAGACTTTTAGAGACTAAAAACCCACTCCTGTTTCTTCTTTGCCTTTCATGGCTATATACGGATATATATATAGGATATATACGGCTGGGTTTTTCTTTTAGAAACCAACCCATAGCCCCAGTAGGCTTCGACCCTGCTGGGCCCCTACGGTTTGCTGACATCTCCTTGAGGCACGCGTGGAACTTTACGCGCCGTCGACGACTTAGGCTTGGTCCGGATTGCTACCACATGGACGGACAACGAGCTACCCATTGCTCGCCGTTCGCAAGCCTACGCCTACGGTTGACAACTGTTAAAGAGATGGAGCTATATTAGGGTGTACCACTCTTTCTCGCCCCCATGACTGACATTTCAGTCACGTCATGTTAAATCCCCAAATCATCTTCATAATATTGTGTGCTTATACAATAGCTAGCACAACTGTCAATTTTTACAAAATATTTAACTCATCGAATGCCGTAATTAGAGACACAATAGAAAGACAAGTGCTTATGTCGAACTGTGTAACTTAAGACATTCAAAAGGTGTCATTGGCAAATTAGTTAACGAGGTTAAATGAGCCAAAAATTATCTAAGAAATTTTTTTGTTGAGTCTTAAAGAAAAGTTTAAAATGTTAACAATTGTAAGCTCGAACTTCGATCATTTTGAAAGTAGACATTTCATATAAACATCAGACAATATGTTCCACGTCGAACAAGACAGATAAGTCCCTATTTACCATACGCCCGAAGCAATAAGCAATACATGCAATATAATAAATTGCCCTATCTGCGTATTTTCTATACAAATAATAGCTCTCGAAAGGGACCGAACGGTACCCCTTCGTACCTTCATCTAGTTGTATCATGGCAGCCCTTTAGGGGCCTCTCAATTTTATTCCCTGATGTACCCTTTCAGTCCCACGCCTATGTCCGGGGAACGTTTTCTTTATCTCGGCTTTATTGTACTTTTTTTATTCTACTGAACTATTTTTCAATTTATTTTATACGGCTTTTGAGTTTCAGATGAATGCGATGGATTTTCTTTGGAATTAGATGAGGGGGTATTTTGTTGTGAGAGAGGAATCAATTGCGGAATTAAGAGGCTCCTTTTTCCACTCGCCTATCATAAACATCGAGTATGGTTTAAAAGCTTGTTGCTTCATCTAACGCAATCCAATACAAAGTTTGATCAAGAGACAATGCGAAAGAAGAACGATTACGCCTGAAAACTCTTTTAGTATTCGGTAATTCCGTGTTATACTCGAATATTTCACAAAACTTTTTCCAGGAAATACGTTTTTTTTTAAACTACAAAAAATTTTTGAAAAAAAAAAAAAAAATTTATATTTTTAATTTTATTCTATTACTATTATTATATGTATTAATAGCTTTTGCCATCGGCTTCCCCCGCGTACATAAAATATATATAGCCTATGTCACTCAGGAATATAGCAGCTTTCTACTGATGAAAAAATTTCAAAAATCGGGCCAGTACTTTCAGAGATTACAAACAAAAAAACAAATAAACAAACTTTAGCTCTTTATTATATTAGTGTACATACATTTATATTATACTCAGTAGTCGTAGGCTGCAAGTGGAGTATTGTCAATATTTTAAACTAGATGTCGAGTCAGTTGTACTTTCAATACATTATAGGAACTTTCATTTTTAACCGACTTCGAAAATCCACAAAATTCTGTTTTTGATTGAAAGTTTATGTTTCCAAGTTGGTCCCATTGAAATATTGATATGATCTGATCATGAACTTCGAAGATATGGCACAGAAATCCTCATAGGATCACAGCAGAACTGTCGTAACAAGTAAAAATGCTTTGTTTGCGTGTAGTTGATATCTGGCTGAAGGAAAAAGCGGAGGGGAAGTATCGGACTGGTCTGATGATGAAGCCATAACCATGTTTAGTATTATTAGAATCGTTATGAGATGCTCTCTGGCTACAAGGTATTTAAGTTTGACTGAGAGGTACTTTTTAGTGGTGGTACCATAACTAAAAAGTGTAAAATAAAAAACGAATTGAATCGGTAAGCTACATTTTATTTTTGTAATTTGTAAGATATCGAATGTATCATTACACAGTGCCGCCGATGTTATTAATTTTCATGTTGATTATCCTGACATAAATATTATTACATGACGTATTCCATTCGGTAGATTACAATGTACGATTGGCTATCATTACTGTAAAATTCATCATTCTACGATGACTAGTCATTTTACACCACAAACAAATTTCAGTACCCCACGAAGGGACAAACATAGCTGTAACTCTTCAAATGATTAATTGACTATGGCTCGTTATTAAAATACCGTTGGGAGTGTAATACTTCACGTTTGATTGATGATAGAGTAAGCACACCTGTCAGAAAGATCTTACAATTTTAGTGAGTTATATTTTAGTTGTGAATAAACTTGTATTTCTAGTTATTTGGAGGTAAACGGAACAGAGTGGTGGTCAGGATACCCTTTAGAGCCGTGGGTGCTGGCTGTATGGCTCACCGCTCGAAAACTTGAGGTAGTGATGATGACGTCTCAAGTAGAAGCTGCACGAAGACTGCGCTGACGTTCATTATAGAGGGTCACCAGTTTGGAGGGAAGCGGAACAGAGTGTAAAGTCCAGACGTGTGTTATGTCTGGTGGGCAACTGCCCGATAGTTGATTTCGGACTGTCGTATATATTCAAATCGCGCGGAGAACTTAAAATAATACACGTAGTTCCCACATTTGTAATAATAAAAGAAAATTTACAAAACGTAACAAAAAGTAAATTCAGGTCAAAATTATTTAATATACCACGCAATTTCAGACATGGGAAAGGTATCTAATAAAAATGCCTTCTTCAAAAACAATGGCGTGCCAACAGCATCTATTCAAACCGCAAAAAAAAAGAAAAATAATATTCGAATACCGAAAGCAAGCGTTTGAAAAACGAACGAAGGAGGCCGGCGACATTTTTCTGTAAATCAAAAAGTAATTTACGCTCTCGCAGCCTCTATCTATTATTACTCCCTGTGTAATGGTTTCTTTCTTTTTAATTTTTTTCTTCTGAACTTTTGATTTGAATTCTTCGATTTAGGTCGCAGCGTTCATTTTGCCATTTGTCCTTTGAATTTTAATGATGCATAAAGGGAGGAATTAGTTAAGTGCGTGTGCTGTTCCTCACTAATTTACTTGATAATGTTTTATTGGTCGGTCTTTAGGTTGTAGATATATTTTTTTTTTTTATTGAAAACTTTATCTTAATCTAGGAATTATTTATGTATTGCGGGTGGTTTTACAAATATACACAAGTCATCCAGACCTAGAACCACTGTCAATAAGACACACATATTTATTGAGTGTGAGAATCGAACCCGCGATATGCAGCGCAGCAGCCAATCGCTTAAATAGGGTCAAAAGTAAATGAATATGCGTAGCATTCACTACCTTCTTCCGAATTAAGCATTTGAATTTGAGTATTTTTCAAACTGTATTTTCGCCTGAAAACTTGTCAAAAGGCTTTATAGTCGAGTTTAGGGCATACTAAATTCGGAAATTCGGCCTTATTGACTCATGTTTGCTCCATCTCTGCTAAATAGTGAATTAACCGGTGTCGTTAAATAGCGTTTCAACAGTGCCGGACCGGAAATACATTTCCATATAACGCCTCTTCATCATCATTATCATCATTTCAGCCGATACACGTCCACTGTTGGACATAGGCCTCCCCCAAGCGTCGCCACATCAAACGTTCATGTGCGTCCCGCATTCAACGGTTTCCCGCTACCTTCACCAGGTCATCGGTCCACCTTGTAGGAGGCCTTTCAACGCTGCGTCTTCCGGTTCGCGATCGCTACTCTAAAACCTTTCGGCCCCAACGGCTATCCACGCCTCTTACGTGATTTCAACTATTTTACTGCCTACTTATAATATATCACTTTTTTTTTACAACTATCACACAGGTTGTGAGGATATTACTAATCTTTCCCTAAATATTTTTCTCTAAAGATGATGTACTTTTCTATTAAAATTAAAACATAAATTTGTGTGAAAATCCAATCATAATGTATTCTTAAATTAAGAATCCTTGCCCATTTAATCAGATTTTAAACAACAAAAAAAAATTGTTTGTTTTTTCAAAACTCTTTGTTTTTTTTAAATCACATTTTTCCTGGAACAAGTTTTGTGAAATGTTAGAGTAAATTAGGAAATTACCGAATACCAATAGAGCATTCTGTCGTTAGCTCTCTTTTACCGAATTGCCTCTTTGTCAAGCATTACGTTGGATTAAATAACGAGCTTTGAAATGGTTTAAAAGCTTGTTATTAAGAAGACCCTTCCCATGGGTTCACATAGACGATATACAACTCGGGAAGGATCCTCTTAAAGCTAACTACACCAAAAGATCCTCACAATATTACAGTCTTAATCATGAGATACAACTTCACCGTTTTACATCTTAGTTACAATGCATATCTCAGTTTATAACTAAAGTCAAACTGACATTATCTTAGTGACTTGCACAAACATTCCTTTGAGTAACTCTGAACAAAACTCGCCTCCCATTCGTTTTAGAAAGTCGATAGAATTAGGGTGTATTCATAAGGATAGAAGATACAAATACTATTATTAATAATACTATATTATAAAGAGGTTAAGTTTGTTTTTTTGTTTGTAGGAAGTAATCTTGGAAAGTCCTAGTCCGCTAAAAATTTTTCACCGATAGAAAGCTTCTTTATTCCTGAGTGACATAGGCTATAATTTTATACACGCGGGCGAAGCCGCGGGCAAAAGATAGTTCGTTTATAAAAATAAACTAAAGAAAAAAAATCCGCCTTTAATTAAACTAGCTATGCTCCGTGGTTTCACCCGCGTTTTTAATTCCTGCTGCGCTCTTATCGGTTGTAGCATGATGTTGTTTTCCTCGATAACTGGACGGTCCAACAGTAAAAGTTTTTTTTAATTTGAATCAGAAGTTCTGAGGTCAATGCGTTCAACCAAACAGACTCTAATTATTATATGAAGTGTGGATAAGTCCATAATTTTATATTTCTCCGCGCCCTCGAAGGCGAAGGGAAATATGTCGATTAATTTACTTTTTTTTAGATTTGATAATTATCAAACCTTGCCACTAGGAACCTCTATAAGATGCCTGTTGTATGTGCACAGGCATTTTCTGAAAAGGAAACTCATGGTCTTCGAACGTAAAGGGTAATTGAAAAACACAGGTGTGGTTTTAGTCAGTAAAAGTCTGAGATCTACCTCCCATTCTATCTAGAGTGGAAAAAGTCGTTGGATGATTTTCCACATAAAAAAAAACCTTCCACTAAGGAGTAACCTTTAACCACTGTACTACTGAGGCAGTCATATAGAGAAGAAAAAGATTAAATTTAAACTTCAGATAACTAAACTGAAATTAATGGCCTGGAATTTTTGTAAGTCACAAAAATTCCGGGTCAGTAGCTAAATGCGTATTTCATGGATTCTTCTTAAAAGTACTTTTAAAAAACAATTACGCTTTTTACTACCGACCCGATATTTTTGCGATTCGGTGCAGATCCTATTAGAATTGTACACCAATTTGACTACTTACTTAGAATTCAGTATTTAAATTATCCTCCAAAAATAACACTGCTATTTATAAAATACCGTCAGATTTATCTTTTTTCTGTACAAAGGTCAATTCACACAACCTTCCAACATCGCGAAACTTAGGTGGCAGTGGGCAGGCCATATTACTCGCAAAACAGATGGTCGATAGAGCCAGGTCTGGAGTGGAGATTACGTACCGGAAGAATCAGTGTTTGAAGGCCTCCCACTAGGTGGACCGATGAATCTATAGCCTGATTCACATAAAATCAAACAAGCCAAATATCGTTGAAGTTTTATAGTCGTTCGATCGAAGTCCTATCCAAAAGCGGTACTCACGATCTATCGACTTATTTCTTTTTTTTTTCCCTATCCAAGTTACAACCGTTTCGCTTGCGCCGAACACTTCGAGTTGGCCGCGCCGCCAATTCTTTTGTTTTGACTACGTTACTGAGCGTTGAGATGACGTCATTCCTGTACATTTGAAGCTTTCTACAAGCGTTAACTATTGCGAATTAGCAACTTGGCTAGGGGTACAGTTACATTAATAAGTATTCTACCAGGATAATGTAATACAGATTCTTTTTAAATCGACGAATTTCAAACGACTTAAAAATCGGTGCCGTTCGAACTCGATTGATAGATGTGAATACGGAAATGGTCTAAACGACTAAATCGCTACGATATCGTTACGGTTTTCATTACGTGAATCGGGCTACTGGTTAGAGTAGCGCGATTCCGATGGATGCGAGACCCAAAAAACCGGTCGTTACAGCGACACTTGGGAGAGGCTTACTATGTCTAATGGAGGACTGAAATGATGACAATTTAAAACACTTTTTACTGTTCGGCCGTTCTGCGCAGAGGAGACGCATATCTTCCCTATCAATTGATGTTATGTTCTGTTACCTACTTTTAAGATTGCGTCTTTAATGCGTGAATAAACTGTTTTTCTTTCTTTCTTCTTTTTCTTTCTTTCTTTCTATTGCAATTCCAGAATTTTCATAACTTGGTGAGTAACCTTTTGTTTTGCACCAACTTGACTACTGATATTTCAGTATAGTCAATCTTCCACCTATACATACAAATTTATCTATAATTTGTATGTATTTAGAAATATATAAGTATGTTTATCAGTTGTCTAGTACTCATAACACAAGCTCTGCTTAGCTTGAGACTAGACGACGTTGTGTGATAGTTGTGGAATATTATTGAATATTATTATTATTATATTATTGAAAAATAGCATTGCTGTTTTACATCACTGACAGAATTGCTTGTTTTTTGAATAAAGGTCAACTAGTACAGTTGATTGCACCCGATCACATCAACCTTTATGAAGCCACCTTTACAAAGGACATTACCCTGGCAAACCCCGAATGTCATTTGAACTTTCAAAATGACTCTTTAAGACTCCGTTCGCAATTTCCCGACCTGAGTCTCAGCAAACATGTTGAAGCTTAACGTTGGAGTAGATTTAGCTGATCCCTTTGGCGGAAACTTGATTAGTAACCGGTACTGATACCCGTTACCGTATCCCGGTACTAAATCTCGGTACGGAATACCAGTACTGCTCTCTGAAAAGACGTTAGATGTCGTAATTTGGAATACCATTAGCGTGAATAGGGTTGGGAAATGCATTTGAAGTTTTATTTCAAATTAAATGGCCTTTAGGATTATAACAGATGCGTTTCCAATGTTTACGCTAAAAACCATTTTTAACCTACTTTTCGAAAATAAATAATTCATAACTGCTGTTTACCGAGTGGTGTTGGCCTGAGGAACAAAATGCACTATGTGTGCATTCTGGGCAGCACTTGGTTAAACTCCCATATGAAGATTGGCATATCTTACAATAAACTGAGCTCAAAATTATTGTTCACCTAATTTAAGATGTCATAGCTGCACTCTGATTTATTACACAAATGTTTGTGAGTGTGTGCGTATTTTTTACGTGTTTGTTACTCTTTCGAACTCGATAGACTGAATGGATTTGAATGAAATTTGGCACACGGATAGACCATGTCCTATTTGCATTTAAGATAAAGAGGCAATAAAATTTTCTACTTTCACGTAGGCGAAGCTACTGGTTTATATTTTGCTCTAGGGCTTATACATGCTATATCATGGCCATTTAATGGCTACACGTGTAACTCTCTCAGTCTTGATCCTTTTTATTATTATTGGGGTGGGAAACAATCAAATAACACCTCCCGCTTATAGAGGAGTGAACAAAGAGTTTGATTTTTACTCATTATAACCCACCTGTATTCCTCTAGTTACCTTTTGGGTCCCAGAGCCACGGTTACTCTTTCGAAAAGTCCAGTAGCCTAAGCTCGTTCCTCTACCAATACCAACACATTATTATCTCCAATATTAACTTATAAACAAACAAAGCAATATCAAACTTCTGTCCTACAACAGTTTTCCAACAACAGTGTCGGCGTTCCAGCACAGATTTAATTAGCGCAGTCATAAACACTACAAAAGTTGCACCACGACTGTACTACTAACGGGTTCAACTTGGAAGTAAAAAACTTTCAAATTAGTTCACCACAGTTAAGGGAATGTGGGTGAAATGGAGCTGGTGTTGGTTATTGTTGAATAACTTCATAACTATACTTTTAGTAGTTAAGGTAAGTTAAGCAACCTTTCCCCCATCGGTTAACCCGACGTAAAGCGACTATCGACATTACCAATTTAGAACCGTGCACTAGTTTCTGATGTGTTATAAGTCGGTCTAATAAGTCAACCGACTTGGGAATTTTGTATAATATTTAAAAAATACTTATATTCGATACGGTTATTCTGTTAGTAAACAATGATCTCTATCTTTTAATCAACTTTGATTATTGAATCCGTGTTGACTACAGTTTTCATTAAATGCTAATAATTACCCAAGTTGCTTAACTTATTAGGCAGACTCTATAAGTGCCCATGTGAAATAAAAACATTAGAATTTGACCACTTTTGCTTGTTTTGACGTAATCAATAATAATATTGGTCTTTAACTTGTACAATAATAAATTATATTGATAACAGACTACAGGCGACAGAAACATTAATTATTATATTCAAAGCACTTCGATTTAACGTAGTGTTGGACATTACTCAACCGCCGAGGCTCGGCCGGAAACGGAAATGAATTTGGTATCGCTACGTAGTGAATGTTTCGAATATCGAGACGGAACCCAACCTACTTCGGTATTGGTAAACTGGGTATACGGGACCCAACCCTCTCTGGGTATATTTAATATGAATCGACTGGGGATATTGGCTCGGAGTAAACTGTAAATTACCGGTTTGTTATCTTGTTTAATATCAGTAAAGTTGAAAAAGTGAATAGTAGTATTAAGAGCGCCCAACCTGTGATAGCGAATACGGAATGACATGGCGTGGCGTGGGTAAAAAGACTGCCAGGCTTAAATGGGATTGGGTGGATCACGTCCACCGCATGGACAAAGGTCGCCGGACAGACGTCGTCATGCAGTGGGTTCTTACAAAGGGAAAGTGCCGTCGGGGCGGCTAACCTAGAAAGAAGAGGTGGGATGATCTGGACGCGTACCGCAGGGACTGGTAAGAGTCAGTGCGGGAAAAGATAGTCTGGAAGGCCTTGGTGAAAGCTTATGCCAAGCAGTGGACAGTAAGAGCTAGAAAAAAAATCAAACCGTGATATACCGCCATACAACCGCTCTTACGTGATTATGACGTTATTACGCATTTTTCTCTAGATATTTTGGAAACACAGTAATTAGTAATTAGGTTTCTTAAAACGAATCCAGTAAATATTTCTGAAAATCCACTATTTTGCATACATTTTATGTGAATTTTGCCCCTTTTCCCTAATCTACATCAACACAAATATTTTAAAGAGGTAAAGTTTGCTTTATGTTTTTGGGTTTGTAGGAGGTAATCCCTAAAAATACTGGGTCGATTGCGAAAATTTTTTCACCGATAGAAAGCTGCTTTATTCCTGAGTTACAGTCTATATTTTATGCATGCAGGCGAAGCCGCGGGTAAAAACTAGTGTACTCATAAATTAAAAAAGTAAAGAAATATAATATGGAACCTTGCAAATTAAATTGAGATTCTTAATGTACGTTTTATAAAATATTTGAGTGGCGTTGAAGCATCATCTCTCTTTTTTCGCGTTGCCTCTTTATCATGTGTTGGAAGAAACAATAAGCTTTTCAACCATGCTCACGTTGACTATAGACGGACAGGAAAGGGCCCTCTTAAGGAAAACGCTTTGAAGAGTGAAATTTTGTTCCTCTTGAGGTAATATTATTTTTGGATTTCCTGTTGTTTTAGGATTGCTCTACTAGTGTCCGTGTTGGGGCAATATCGTATAGTTATTTCATGAAATGGTCAAGGTTAGGTTAAGTTAGTTTGAGGTGGCTGTTTCATAAAGTGGCCAATGATTGTGTGAAATGAAGTCTACTTGAAATCGACAATCCTACGATGTCATATTTGTGACATTCTCCTAGTCATAAATATAACATCGTAGAATATAATTTTCAAACATCTATAACTTTGGTAACGTTATGAATGTTTGAAAATTATGTAATCTATTCTTTTTGAACAAATATGGCCACGTACACAATTTATTATCCACTGAAAAGCTTTGTTTTTTTCAGATAGGAAATTATCTAATGACTTCTGCATTGGCATATCAGACTTGTACCGTCTAAAACCATACCTCTGTTCCTTTAGGCTTTAGTTGCTCTTTACTTTCCAGGACCACGGGCTTCTTTTTCGGATGACAACCCATAGCCCCAGTAGGCTTCGGCCTTGCTGGAGCTACGGTTTTGCTGACATATATCTGAGGCGGATGGTTACTAGACAGCCGGACATCAAACTATTAATTGCTCGAAGTCCGCTAGCCTACGCTTACGGTGGCTTAAAGTCGGGGTCAGAGTAACGGTGGCTGAAGACGTCCATTACCTCACGAGCGGCCACTTCCTTCGCATCTACTGACCAACTAAAACGCAGATCAAAATTCAAAGTATCAGGGTTAATATTTTTACTTGATACGCTGCTATATGTCCGGACAGGCAAATGAGGAAACCCGCATGTCCTCGAACCAATAATTTGAAGATATGTAACATTCACCAAGCCACAATGGGCCCGCATGGTGGATCTCGCGCCGAGCCTTGGTTGAGGTCATGGTCCGGAGCGAGGACGAGTGGCAGGCGGTCGCCGACTTCTGCGAAGCAGTAATGCTCGCAAAGGAGGAGGCAGACCACATCAGGCAACGGCGCCGCCGCCGGGATTCCGATCCCGATTTCCATCCATCGTAGGCGCGGGCTTGCGGATAGTGAGCAATAGGTAGCTCGCTGTCCGGCCGTCCGGTAACTGTCCGGACCAAGCCCAAGTCGTCGACGGCGTGCACTGTTCCCGCGCGCCTCAAGGAGTTGTCAGCAACAGTAGGGACCCAGCTGGGTCGAAGCCCACTGGGGCCAGGGTTATCCGAAAGGGAATTCGAGCCCCGGTATGAAAGCTTGAAGGTATGAGGTGGGTTTTTTAGTCAGTAAGAGTCTGAAACTACCTCCCGCTCCGTCCCGGAGCGTTGTCATTGGATGATTTCCCTCATCGAAAAAAAAAAGGCCGGCATGGTGGATTACGGCCTATTCCTTCTCCTAGAGAGGACGCCTGAGTCCAAGCAGTGGAAATATTGAGAAAAGGCTGATTATGCTACCTACGATACAAGAGCGCGAAACTTGTTATAATAAAAGAAAAAGAATGTATTAAAAATAAGTAAAGAATTTATTTGATGTGTCAAAGACATTTCGTAAAGCTGCGGCTTTGTTATTATCCTTTGTTATCTTTAAAAGAATGCTCACAGGTCTCAAAATATCTAGATTTTTGCAAAGAAATAAAAATTCTATCAATTTGAATAATCTATTGTTACTTTTATTCAGGTTTTACCCCGCTTTGTATTTTCATTTACTTTTTAGGTTTCAGTGGTTTTGTATGAGAATAATATATTTTGTTATTCAAATAACTAAACTTAGTGTGCTTGGTGAATTTGAAATTTTAATTTTCTAAACTGAAAAATATTGCATCCGTTTAAAAAGGTTACTTAAATAGTGATCTGTATCCAAAACCAGTCTTCGTCGACCAGACTACTTGACAGACAAACCAGTCGTCAAGCTACTTGCATGCTTATGAGTCAGCTACAGGCATGAGTAACACTGCCTTAATAAGTGGCTATGTTGTTGGTTGTTGTACTGTCTACTTGGAAATTCAGTCTTTTTGGTTAGCACTACTGCTTCTCAGTAGGAGGCGATTGCCGTTCATTCCCCCTCACACCGCATCGCTCCATGTAAAATACTGTTGGCAACTGCATTTGCTTTGATTAGAAGTAGTTCGCAAAAGCTTTGGCAGACTTGCCTTAGCTGCTTTTGACCCTTGGTCGAATTCTGTTTAATTTTTTTTCTGGTGTTGCTATCTGTGTTCTAATTATCAGTGTAGGTATGTATGTATAAGATTTGAGATTTTGCAAATCATTATACAGCGGCCTCCAACTGCCCTAGGACGTATCAAGAACAATCGACCTCCGATCTCCGCAGGGGAGTGATGTAGCGACATCTATGGCGATACTTAGGAACTAAAGACTACGACATCTCGCATCGCGCAATTTGAGTTCTCCGCGCGATTTGAACACATACTACAATTACTTCGGATTGTTTACATTTTGGATTGTGTGAGAAGTGATATGAAAGAAAAGGGAGTTGTGACAGTTTGACGGGTGACAGGACAGAATGGAAGAAGAAAACGTGTTGCGCCGACCCCAAGTAATATGGGATAAGGGCAGGAAGAAGAAGTTTTCATTTTGGATTGATAATGGTGATTTTAACCACCTATCAGGCAATTGCCCGGATCAGATAAAAACATCCATCTCGGAAATTCTTCCTTTTCAACGAAGATTTGCGACCTTTAAATCTGCTTCTTTATTAACCGATTATATTAATGAAAATGGTGGTACGTAAAAAAATGCAGGGAGCGGAAATTTGAAATTTTAGAGTATACATGATTTCCTCGTTGCGTCGCATTCTTCAATGCTGAGGGTCGTCACCTCCCAGCTTCATCACATTATTTTTTATGGTATTTGTGCATTTATTCTTGTCCCTGGCGATGTGAAGGGCCTTGACATAATTATGATTTACTTGACTACTAAATATTATTAAATATTATTAATTACTTACATCATTTACATATTTTGCCTGTACAAATTCCACGCCGGCCGCAGCCAGGGTAGTAGATACATCCAAACTCATCAAGGGCTCTATTCCATGTCAAGACAAATCAAACGAGCCCAAATTTAAGGAGGTTGCCCTGTTTTATGACGGAGTCCTAATGGCTGCTTTACGCTTTCCTCATCATGTCTTAATAACATTGTATTTATCGTCTGATTTACATGGCATACAAAGTTTTTACTTGGTCAGGAACTGGTTTGCTTTGCCGGTAGTTTTTTGAAACCTAGATGTTTTTTTTTCTATAGCTAAAAATCATCCAGGTAACATTCGCCGCCCTTGAGCGGAGTGGGAGATAGTGTCAGATTTTTACTGACTAAAAAACCCACCTCGTTTTTTCGTTACCTTTCATACCGGGGCCGAATTTTCCTGTCGACAAGACTCTTGGCCCAGCAGGTTTCGACCCTGCTAGACCTCTGTGGTTGCTGGTAAATCCTTGAAGCGTGCGGGAACAATGCGCGCCGTCGACGACTTGGGCTCGGTCCGGAAAGTTACTGTACGGTCGGACAGTTACCCATTGCTCGCCGTCGGAAAGCCCCCGCCTACGATGGCCGGGAATCGAGATCAGTATCCCGGCGGCTATGGCAGATATGGGACGGGCAAAGTAAATAAAATCTTATAAAAAGAATCATAACAGGAAAAAGAGGTATTTACTTTGCAGTGGAATACTTTAGTACGGGCGGTGTACGTCTGGTGTTATTACTGTATCAATTATGTGTCTACCAAACGTACCGTTAGGCCACGACGACTTTTTGTAGTAATGCTGTCGCGGGTTTCGTGAGCGCGTGACAGCATCGCTACTAACGCGCGATAGTTGTATTTACTTAAGTTTAAATTTCAGGTAACTAAACTGAAATTAATGGTCTGCTTAATTTTTATAAGTCTAAATACGTATTTCATTGATTCTTCTTCTAGAAAAAATGCCAACGCTCTACTATTAATACGCTACAGTATCACGACGCGAACGCGCTTCGATGCATCGCTACTTGATCGCTACAAAAAGTCGCCGTGGACGAGGGGCCTTACTAACAATGGAAAGGTCGTTGACTGTTCAAAACTTAAGTATCATCATGCAATGTACTACAGTTTTAGAATAAAATATAGGTACCCTTTACGTAATTGAGTAATGTCGGCCCAGTGGTTAATGGCTTACGAGTTGTACGTCGTAGGCTCAAACTTAGACACGCTTTTTACTTTGTGTAATTCATTTCATTATCACTGCCCTCAAAAGGACGAAAAAAAACGTAATGGAAACCAACACGTCTTAGAAGCATGAATTCCAAGACATGTGACATCCTCCAACCCGCAATGGGCCCAAATTGTGGATTATGGCTCATCCCTTCTAGAGAAGAGGCCTTTTTAAATACAAACGTGAGAAATCATCTAATGAATTCTTCCGTTCTAGGGTGGAGAGAGTGTGTCTGACTAAAACCTCACCAATGTTCCAGTTTTCTTTTGCTTCCTAGGGCCACGAGTATCCCTTTCCCATACTTTTACAGCAGATTGAAAATTTTAAAGCGGTTCACAGAATACATCTACTTACGAAGTTTCAACAGTATCTAGCTCTTATAGTTTCGAAAAAAGTTGGCTGTGACATACGGACGGACAGACAGACAGACATGACGAATCTATAAGGGTTCCGTTTTTTGCCATTTGGCTACGGAAGCCTAAAAACTAGCTTCTGCTAGCGACTTCGCCCGCATGAAATTTGGTTTCTCCTTAGATGAAATTTTCTAAAATCTGTTCTTAGCGGTGGTTTACACCCTATATGGAACCTACCTGCCAAATTTTAAGTTTGTATGTGTTATAGTTTCTGAGATTATTAACCTGTCAATCGTGATAATGACAGACACAATTGAAAGACAATAGGTGCGCGAACGCCGGCGTTCGCTTGGGGTTTAATGAATTAATCAATGAGTGGTATTTCGCTTTTATATACACAGAAGGAGAATGAATGAAGAAGAATGTTCACACTACATCGTCAAGGGTCAATAAATGAAACGATTATAACGTCGTATTATTTATTTTCGTGTGTGTTCCAGCCGCCCGGTACAGATACGGGCGACGTTTACTCTTTACGTTAAGTTCACGTATGTAACGCTACTCTTTACCAAATTCTCGAAATACTGATATTATCAGAGGGACCACGGTCCCGCAACGCAAACGTACAGCGGCATCAACTTTGAGAGAATAACACTTGACCATCTCTTCTTACTATGTCTGTAACATCATAAAATCTAACAATAGAGAAGTCCATTAGAATAGATATAGAAAAACCACGATAATCTAAATTTTAATGTTAAAGGTAGTCGTATCGATTTTGTACGTAGGCCAAATTATATAAAGTCTCGTAACAGAAGTTATTTTATACTTTGACGCAGTAATAACCATCAGTTTGCATATAAAAACTCTATCATCGTGTATATTTATCAACAAACAAACAAATAAACATCAAATCAATAAAGAGATTGTTTATCTACATTAAAATATATCGCATCTATCAATTAAATCGTTATATTCATTTAATTTGGAATATATCTAGTTAAACTTTTAATTGTTATAATATACAAGATACATGGGCGGGCAGATACCAAGTCAATAAATATGTAACTCTAATCGTGTATAATAAGTTTTATTTTCAATAAATTAATTCATATATAGATGGATTCTAACAAGTGCTAAAATTACAAAGACATGTAATAACTGTATTACAATGTAATTTATCGGTACCTAGGTGTAACTTTTCAAACCTAGGTGTAACTTTTCAGAACCTAGTTGTAACATTTCAGAAACTAGGTGTCACTTTTCGGAACTTAGTTGTAACATTTCATAACATAGGCGTAACTTTTCAAAACCTAGGTGTAACTTTTCAGAACTTAGTTGTAACATTTCAGAACCTAGGTGTAACTTTTCAAACCTAGGTGTAACTTTTCAAACCTAGGTGTAACATCGGAACCTAAGTGTAATCTCTCAGAATTATTGCCCCATTGAAGCCAACTTAAGCTGTGCGCCGTAGTCACTACACACTACCGCCGCATCGCGGCTGGCTACAAGACTGTCGAGCGACATTTCAAGCTACTCACAACATTTAGAGCGCGCTCACATCACCAACGTTTTGCTTTAGAGTCATTACTGCCACTTATCTCAATCGTTGATTCTTCAAACATTTTACAATCATTATTACTTATCTATTCTTTTAGGCTTTCCAATAATTCGTTTACTTTAATCAATAATAATATTCTTGTTAGTCCCTGTTTTTTCTGACTCTCTGATCTCAATCTTGCCACGTAAGTGACTAGAAATAACTTTTTGACAAAACATCGGCCATGCAAACACCCGTACAGCTATATGCATCCAAACACCACGCCTTAGTCATGAATAAATGTGAACAATACAAGTCATGATCAATCGTATCAAAGTCTAAAGTATTACGTAATAATAGGCGAGAGACCTACTGTCGATTATAATGTCTTATGATTACACGTGTATATTTTAAACGAATTTTGTTAAGCTCATAATTTTACTAGAACGATTAAGGCGCAGTGAGTGGAAGCTATCAGTTCTTATCACCGGACAACTATCGTGATAACAGTCACAACTAGATTTTCGTCCCTCAGACCAAAAAGACATCAGAAAAGACTCAAATACCTTCAAAATATTCATATAAGATCTCCCATCGAACAAAGAACTTATAATTGTACTACACTAAACACGAATCTGATCAATATGATCCACTGTGATCATCCCCATTTATCTAAATTGAGTATTTATAACCCCTCTAGTTTCTAATATTTATACATATTGCAATAGAAATTAGTTTCCACACGTACATAAATAACATCTAAAACATTAAGTGTCCGGCAATACGAACCGACTACCAAAATCTTCATGAAGGCAACCGGTCGACTTGTACAATCCGTACGATCGATTAAATTTATCGCTACATATTGTCATCGATTTTCAGCCTTCATACAAGATAATGTAACTATATTTCGTGCACGAATTCCTTTATAGTATAACTTAATGATCGAACGACATATGCCCCTGCGGAAGATGAACACTTGAATGAAGATAAACGGAACTCGTGCACCAACATTGATATTATTTTAATTTATAGAGGTACAGCAAAGGCGAACTTCCAACGAAGCCCTAGTATCCATTATTACAAACGAGGAACAGGTACAAAAAGTAAAAAGTATCAAAAACATTTTGTGTCCCATATCAGTCGTGTTATTTGTGCAATGCTATTTTTATAAACAGTTTAAAATTTAATAACAAAATTTCGTCTTGAAGTGTCGCTCAAAAGTAATAAGTAACCGTGTAGCCTCCGACAGACATATAAACAAGTGTATAATAATTATGCTTTCTATTATAAATGGACCAATCATGGCAGTGAAAGTAGGATCAATGCTGTCATTGGTCGATTTCTCCCACTCTTATATGTCTAGCAGACGCTAGTTATAAGAACTGAGGCTATGTTTTCGAATTTCGAATCCTAACGTACATTTTTGAATACATATTTTTCTATATTAAGTTCATATTTGAACGTTTGGATCGTCCGAACTTCGAACACAGCGCCCCTGATCTTGAGAATGCGACCGATACAAACGGATAAATCCCATTCCTTCATAGAATTAGCGACTCGTAAAAATGCTTTACTAACACTATTTAATTAATATATGTTATATATTTATTACTTTATTAAAGAACGGGGATTATTTGAATAGTACTTTAACATTCAAAACAGCTTTGCGTTTGCAAGACGTTTCCAATATGCCACGTAATCGCTCGTTCTACGACGGATAGCCTTCGAGTCTACGAGCTACTCTGATATGGTCTCAGTCTCAAGACAGTCCGTACGTCTGATCTATGATACACTCTCCCTACTCGAGCTACTGACTTGTGTGCGTCGTCGATACTAAAATATTGTGATATTGAAATGATTATATGGTTATCATTAGTCTTATATTTGGAAGCTGCTTTGTTTGTGGTGCCTGTAATTCAATCTCTTGGACATTCTCATTCTGTCGTGTCGATTCCGTACACAAGTCTCTGATATGTGGGATGATGTGTGTAGCGCCGCGGGCCGCCCGCCGCGGTCCCACCCGAATGGTACAAAATTGGAGCGTACCTACATATACGTTTATTATATACAATGTACAATACAATACGATAAACACTATAGTGGCTACGGGGCGGGACGCCGGCGGCCGGAGAGGCGAATCACCTCGCGCCTCAGCATGATACATTCTCACAGTAATATACATCGTAACTCGCTCTATATATAACAAACATTACACGAACGCGCACCACGCTCGTCGAATAAACAACATAATATACAGCGGAATCGTAGCACTCTTTCGATTCGATTAAAAAAATTGACTAGAAAATCTCAATTCGCTACGAGCACTATGCGTGCGTGGAGGACGAGGAGAATATGTCGGCGGCGCGCCACGCCTCGGCCTCCTCCTCCGCGTCGTACTGCTGCAGGAAGGGGTTGGTGGAGCTGTAGCGCGGGGACAGCCCGCCGCGCCCGGGCGAGTTCAGCGTCACGGCCAGCCCGGCCGACGTGCCCGGGATCACGGAGCGCGGCGACTCGCGAGAGCCCGGCTCGCGCGGCGTGTGCTCACGCGGCGTGTGCTCGCGCGGCGTGTGTTCTCGCGAGTGCTCCCGCGGCGTGTGCTCCCGCGATGAGTCCCGGGACTGATGCTCCCTGTCCCGCGGCGTGCTAGTCCGCGGGGAGTCGCGCGGGGAGGCTCTTGGTGACGCGCGCGGTGAGGACCTCGGCGACGACCGCGGGGACGCGGCGCGCTCCGGTTGCCTCAGTATGGAGGACACAGATCCTCCATGTTTAATCGTATCCGCAGGGCTGTGACTCCCGGAGCTACTGCTGGGTGAACCGGGAGAGGATACTGTCACCTGTCGGGACCGAGGTGGCGCGGGCAGAGGGCCTCTGAGCGGCGACTGCGGACGATATTGGCCGGCCCTGACTGATGAGAGAACCTGCAACATAGGTAACATAACATGAAGAATGGTGAACTAAAGTGTATGTGTCTGATATGAAATATGGTAAAAGTGTATTACATGTGCGGGCGGCGAGCGGTCTGGCGCGGGCCGACCCGAGAGAGCTGGCGGCGGAGATGCTGCTGATGCTGCCACTTGAGGCCGATATGGACTGACTGAGGGCGGAACTCGGCCTGTCGAAAAAAATCACGGTCCTAATCTATACGTTTTCAAAAAAACAAGACTGCTTTGAAAGAAGGTGAAAAGAGGTTCGAACTGAGAGTGAAAAAGTGATAAAATCAGACGATGAAAAGACGGGAAAAGTGAATTAGAGAAGACTACTCTGAAATAATTAAAATTTTCAATAACGTCACCAGAAAAGAAGTTATGAAACATTTCAGACTAGAAAGAAAGAAATTTTAGAAGCTTGTATATTTTTTTATCTGCAGCTTCTTTGGCTAGTCCCATCTTACGGAGGCGAGGAGGTCGTTTACCTTGGGGGAGTGTGAGTGAGGCCGCTGGCGACGCACTGACTCTGTTTCCACGCGGCCCGGTTACTGACTCGCCGCGCCGAACTGTCTACAAACATACATGCGTTAAGGGACCGCTTAGCCTTTAGACATTCAGTGTTCTTGTCTAGTGTATAAGTATAGTATAGAGCTAAGACATGCAGGAGTCGGAGAACTAGAGTAGAGGGTTCTATGGCGCTTTGAGGTGAAGTTGTTGAACCTTGTCTTCAAATAGGACATCAAATTTAGCGAATGAGCTCACTTTAATGAGAGCTTAAAATTTTGAACCGGACACTATTTTTATCAAAGGAACTGGCCTGTGCATATCACCTGTTCTGATATAAATTCTTTTTAAGTTCTTTGTACCCTAAAAGAATAACGAAGACCTGAGAATTGACACGCAGAAACTTCGGAATGAGCTTATTTCTGCTGATGAACAGTTTTGTTCTCAGTTAATTTTAAAGATCAACCAGGTATACGGTTTTGAATGAAGCCATTTTTGAGCCGAAAATTTTTTTTTCTGCTAATTTTTGTTTCAACAAAATAAGACCGTGTATTCGGCACGATCGAAGCTAACGTCTTTGAGCTAACGGTTGTGACAGACATCTAAAAACTATCTCGTTCGTCTATGTATGTTCTCATTTTTTGGGTAATAATCAATTTATTTATTAATTTTGTATTTTATAAAAGTTGTGACTGTATAGTTAAGTCAGTTTTTTTTTATTATAACGTCAGCAATCGTTCCGGGTTCGGTTACGGCCGAAATTTAAAGAAGAACCGAACATTCGGTTTCTGCTTCGGCTGCAAATCGTGCTTCAACAGGTCACTAATTATTTTCTTTTACTGCTTTAGTTTTTTACAGATTTACCCCACCCCCGTGCGGCTATTAAGAAATATGAATGAGTAAGAGCAACAGGTGAAATAGTAGCTTGGTGAGGAGTGGAATGTTGTCTAGTGGTGTTTCTGGACTTAATATCTGGAGTATGCTAGTGGGTGACTATGTGCGTGCTTCTGCTACTAACTAGCATGGTGATGTAAAAAACAACATTGGTTTAAAAAAAAAAATATATTTCCAATATATTTTTAAGGGAATAATTCCATTTCGGCCATCAATGGGTGAATGGGCATAATTAGCCTTATTATATTCCTGCTGGTAGGACTCAGGTATCTTCTCTAGGAAAAGGAAGAGCTCTATTTCACTACGCGGGCCCAGCAAATTCGTGGAAGTCTTCGAATTTTTGGTTCGAGAACATACCGGTTCAAACGATGTTTTCCTTCACCGTTTTGAGAGCCCACTGCTCTTTGATGGATTAATGAAATAAACTATAGAAATTTATTTATGCCCTGACAAAGTTTGAAACCGCGCCCTACAATTTTTAAGTCAGGGCTGTTACTAATGGAACATCACTGCTCAATCAATGTAGCATATTATTTTTTAAATTCTTTTTTAACTGGTTAACCGAATAAAGATTTAAACCATGCTGTTATTTACATCTCAATCACACAATGTAGTGTAAAGATTGACACAAGAGGTGACATTACCTGAACGTTTAGGGGCAGGCCAGATTTGCAGAAGACACTGCAAAACATTTATGGATCTCTGGTAGTCCATTTCTGTAGGTGGTTGCGAGTGGAGCATCAATGGAGGTGCTAATGCCACTGCGAGGTGCTGCGGAGACATTTTATTACGATCTTGGGCTGCCACGACCAGGGCTAAGTGATCGAGTAAGAAGACCAGGGTAGCTCTTGATGCTCGAGGTAGCAACTCGACTACTGAGGCCATTAATCGAGCGTTGCCTTCCCTGTCATCTGGGAGACATATTCCTGAAACAAAATGGGAAAATTAGTGTGATGATAAATATAAATAAAAACTAAGTGTATAAAATAACATACTTATGTTTGTATTACGTATTTGACTTAATTCATTAAACTCCAAGCAAACGCCGGCGTTCGCTCTCTCATCGTCTTTCTTTTGTGTCTCTAATTATTATTTGAAAGACTAAGTGTTAAATAATAATAATTACTTTTGTTTCCCATTCTAACTTCATGCAAAGATACTGATTGGATAGGTCCATTAAAAGCTGTGAGATTATTTCCTCAAGAGACTATCACAGACACTAATCTACAGGGGTCTCATGTGGTTTGACCATTACATGTCTACTGTGTGGACTTTAAAATGAACTTTGACCTTTGTGATTGTTTCGGTGTTTCTTCCAGGATAGTACGAAATACTGGCCCAATTTAAATTGACGTGTAAAACTATGTTTTAAAAACCAGTTTGGGTAATTAAATATTATTTGGGCAGACTAAGTCAAAGGCTGACTGCGGAGAAAGCAGTACATGTGTATGTGCTTTACCCAAAGTTGTTTTGATGCGATAGCCCGTAAATAGTAGCTTAAAGATAAAACTACATTAGACCGACGCGCACACGCAGAACACGCCTGATTTGTATATAAAACGACGTCGCGTGGCGTGGATCAACTGTAGCTCTACAAGTCTAGTTTGCATATAAAATAAATGGAGACCGACGCGCCCAGATCGGCGTGTGTATCGTGTGTATCAAACGTGTGCGCTATGTAGTCCTAGCTTATCGTAGAATCTCATCAAAGGTACATACAAATAACCAAAATTATAATATAATGAACAAACAAAAGTATGCGAGGAAACTCATTTCCATGAAGTAGACACTAACCCAATGCATCAAGAGTCATCTGGTACATGCAGCGACTGAACAGTGGCTGCGGCAGTTCCCTCAAGTAGTCCTTCAGCAGGCCGGTGATGACATTAATATCTGGCACTGAGTCTGGAGCCAGCTCCACTCCTCGTGCGTTCCGCTCGAACGCTTCTCGTAGAACGCGCTTTTTACTCGCTGAACCGCATAGACGATAAAGACCTGTGGCAAAGAAATATATGACATGAGTAAAATATTATTACACTTGACTTATACTTTACGTGACCAGAGGGGTGGTTCCTTCTTTGCCCTAAGATAAGCCATTGCCACGATGAATTGACAGCCTCGAGTGCAGATGTAGGGTAACTAGCTTTTCGGTATTTTAAAGAATGCATTTTGGAGAGTGTGCGCGGGAATTGCATAACTTGATTCCGCCATCTCCTTTCTACCATCGGAAAACCCGACGAACAGCGAGTATCCACCCTTACATTGTTGAAACTTCTACGGTTCGGATTAAGCGTTAGCTTCGTCATCTATACCGCGTACATCGAAGGACTGGAACAATTTGCCCGCTGCGGTCTTCCCATCTAATTATAATTTAGGTTTCTTTAAAGTTAAAGAAAGAATAAGCTATATAATAAACTAGTGCGCCTCACCAACGATTGCATCAATGTTTACCATCAGGTGGAATCGCAGTCAAGCACAGGTTTATACCATAAAAAAAGGCTAGAGCAATGGCTAGTACAGTAGCAGGCACAGATAGACGAGTAACAAGTAAATACACGCTGCGCAGCATATCGTGATTCGATGCCTGTACGGGACAAATATTTGTATGGCTTACAGATAGGTGTTCCAGGTCTGGTGTCTTGTGCACATTAGTTTACATATTTGTGAAAGCTTCCACGATACAGGAGTAATTCCAAGTGTGGGCAACGATTTTTTAAGAGAAAATAAAATGCCACACTTACCAATAATATCCAATCCACGTCTCTCAATCTCCTCCACACATCTCCTCACTATCAACGGTACAGGTGGAGCGTGCGGCGGGCGTGGCTCCCGCGCCACTACTGTGTCCAGCTCAGCACCGAACAGCGCCGAACCTCGGGGAGGCGCCGGACGTCTTCGGAAGAGGTCGTGTGGTTCCGTGTGACGGAGCCGGATGTAGAGAGTGCCACGAGGTTCCATCTGAGAATAAAGGTAAACAGTTTATAAAGTTTCGAGTTTTTTTCAAAATTATATTGAGAACAGAAAATAAGATCTGCAGTAGGCATGTTGGTATGAGACACTGTCCGCCCAGCGAATGACTTCAGGAAAGATGGTGTCACAGTAATCACGTCCTGCCAATCAGGTTTAAGGCCTAAGGGACCTCAAGTCTCCTCAGGGATAGAAAGAAAGAAAGTGTTTATTAACGTCAAACATAGCGCATATAATAAAATAAATAACAATATCGACTTAAAGTAGTAGCACGTAAATATACATCGCATCCGCGCACACAGTAAAACAGAGCCACAGCGCTGATTTTTAGCACCAGCCGTCGTCAACGGTGAGACGCTGATCGGTCAGCAAGAATTCACCTAACAGGCATTTTACCCCCTCTGTACAACGCCAGTGTTCCAGTGTGGTCTTTTAAGAGGTCGAAGTACCCCCTTCCATGGGTTGATAAATCACTATCATATCGGTGATCACACCGGGTTGGCTTTACTGAGATAAGAATCCCACACCCCTTGGTTTTTTCCAAATTCCAGGCGCTTTTTGAAGGTCCCCGAAAACAAAAAAAAAGGATGTTGGTAATATTCTTATTCTTTTTGTGTTGACGATTAAACTATCATGAGATCGTTTGGACTCAGTAGGTGACAACACTATGACAGTATAAGTGTGTGGAACTGGACATATTTGATGCTCCAGCAAAAAGAATATGGTCAAGAGCACCGCAATCACACTTGACGTTAGATTGTTTCCCAAATAATCATTTGCATCGTGATTCAGATCATCAAGATGCAAGTGATTTTTTTTTTTTAATCTGAAAAAGGGCCAATAAACGTAATTACCAACTAGACTTGTCAACTTGCAGCTATCGCTGTTTGTAAATTAGTGAGTAAGGTTTTAGAGCCTTAATAGTTGATAAGGTTCAAGGTAGCTTTACTTGTATTAGGTTACGATGGGGCTGGCATGGTCTTACTGTGACCTGAAGTCTCTAAATTTATAAAAGAATTAAGAAAAACTAGACTAGTACCCAAACAATATAACATCGATGCGAAAAAAAGAGAAAGTAATGGTTTACCTTGACAGCCAGCTGATGAGAAGGTGAGCGTGAGAGCAGATCCGGTAAGGTCACAGCACTTCGGTAGCAGAGCTTGTGCCTATGCTGAGGGTCCCAGGAGTAGACAAGCACGTCCAGTTGCCTGTTGTCTACGAGGTCCAGTTCAAAGGACTCGTCCCAATCGAAAGCCAGCTCGCCGGTGCGGACCTAACAACATAAAGGAGGGGTGTTAGTCGTAGGTATAAACCAAACTATACACCGTTAAATTTTATTCGTTTTTATCACGTCCGTCCGACAACTACCTACAGGTCATTGGACATTGCTCAGCTGACGTTTTCTTAAAGAAATTAATTTCGTACATGCGTAAATTAATACGAGTTTAAAAAAGGGTACTTTATTATTTAATTTTATCGTTACAAATCGATAGTGGATCGACCCTCCACGGGATTAAAACAATCACAATTTAGCGATATATAATGCACAATGTAATATTATTATAATATACAATGTAATGGCGATAATGTCTTTTTTGTCTATAGTGAGTTGTGTTGCTTTTTTAGTGTAGGTACAATAAATTTTATTCTATTCCATTCTATTCTATAATCAAATACGAATTAATAAAAAAATAAATATGTACATAAATTATATTATACTGAAAATGTACATGTCGTCATAAAACTATTAATCTGTGAAGGAGACAAGGTAATTTTTTCTCTTTTCTCAAGTACATACTTAATACCTATCTACGTATTAGTGTACTAGCTACTGCCAGCAGGTTTGCCTGCGCAGAAATAGAAAATTATCCCAAAGGAACGTACCTCCGGGATGAATGATGAAATAGTATTCTATATGCTATTTCAGTAGATATATAGTTTGTGTACCATATTTCATCCAAATCTGTTTATCCATTCGTGCGTGAAGAAGTAATAAACATACATACACACAAACTGTCACCTATATAATATTAGTGTAATATGGTCGTGTGATTATTTGGTATTATAAGTGTATAAATACATGTTTATATACAATAAATAAAATATCATATGAAGACAGTAAAGGTATAGGCAACCAATACAAATCGATCTTATTTGTGATCTTATAATTTGTAGTCCTAACTCAAACAATCTTTATTACAATCGTTTGCCATTTAATTGATGAATATTTCACTCACCACTGTACGAGCTTTATGCACACGATCACATTCCAGCACACAATACAGGTCCCTGGGTGCAACTGCCGGCTGCGGAGGCGCTAGGGGGCCCGATGGAGGGGACCCCGGTGAGGAACCCGTCGCGGTGGGTCGCAGACCACGCCCCGCCAATAAATGCACCCATAGCATGCCTGATACGCCACCAGACAGCCGTGATAGACCGGTCATGGAGGCGGAGAGTCCACCCGTAGTTGGTTTCTCTGCTTTATACTTTAGGAACTCTGTAAAAAAGGTTTTAATGTGTTCATGAGACCATCATTGCTTCAAAAAAAAAAGCTTATTAATCTAGTATGATACTAATGTGGTTTTTTTTTCAGTGAGCCAAAATGATCCAAATTGCATCCTCCGTCCTTGGGTGGAGCGGGAGATAGTGTCAGGCTCTTACTGACTAGAAAACCCACCCCGTTTCATCCTGCCTTTCATACCAGGGCCGAGCCTCCCTTTCGGAACTGGATCCTGGCCCCAGTGGACCTTGAGCCAGCCGGGCCCCTGCTGTTGCTGACAGCTCCTTGAGGAACGCGGGAACAGTCCGCGCAATCGACGACTTGTGCTAGGTCCGGAATACTAATGTAGTTCAATCTTCCCGTAAAAATCCTGAATTCTCAGGTTTCAAGTTCTCGTCGTACAGGTGGCCGTTATGACTTGAGACTACTTGACACTGTCCCATAAGATTGCCTAGCGTTGTTCGAAATTGTAATAGAATAAGATGTTGTCTTAAACTAGTTATTTCATCACATATGTGTAGCCTTCACTTTACTCCAGCAAATAATACGTTTATCATAATCTAAGCGACTAACGGTAAAGTCTCTGCCAGGGCATTGTAGGATTGTTTGAAAAAGTCAAGTGGAACGCAAAGGGCAAGTGAAGTAACTCGTGTAGGTATTCATCAGTAAAGGTTTGACAGTTCTGCTTCGCTGTATCCAGAGCGAGAGAAGATGTTTACTTTGTAGTAACATCAAGATGCCACAAAGGAATTAAAATTCAAAATCCTCCGTCGTGGTATCCGAGTTCACCGTACGATTAGAATATATGCAACAGTTGGAATTCAATAATGTGGCCGTTGCCCGGACCAGACGTAACTCCCGTCAACCGTAGTTTTCGGGGCTTTATATTCTTTTACACACATTTCTGAGGATTATTCCCCTTGCCAAAAAAATAATGTCAAAAAGTAAGGTGTATTTATACTTTACCATTAGGATTAATATCAAGGTGTCTTTGATGTCGCGAACCAGGTGTTGGAACCGGGCTAGGGTTGGGACAGTTAAACCGAGACCCCAGCTCAAGCAGTTGTCGAACTCGACGAGCTGATGGTGACCCTCCAGCCCCTGCTCCAAGTTGTTGCGTGGCCCCTAGTTGCTGCGAAGAAACTGAGCGGGCAGGCAAGTGCCTCGGTCTTTCCACCCGACGGCCTGCCAGACCTAATGATGATCCAAATCGACTGGCATTTTCCATCTGGAAGGAAACCGTATTAATCGAGAAGAAAAAATCTATTGTTATAAATACGGATCCATAACTTTAAAATTTCTTACGTTTTTGAGCGCATCGTGTATATTTTCAGCTGAATAGTGCGTTGGAAGTCTTGGACGCAGCGTCTCATAGAGGGCGCTGGTAGAGGGTGCTCGTGACAGCCACGCCCTGTACTCGTCCGATGTGAATACTGAAGGAGAGGACGGTAAACGACCTGATAATCAAATGATCCCTTAGCTTTTTGATGAGGATATTAGAAGTCATAAAGAATGGAACTTGTTTTTTCTTACCTCTGGAAGAACGAAGATCTAAACGTGAAGACAAAGGCTCCGGTTCATCTTGAAGAACACTTCCTGCTCGCCTGCTCAGTCCCAACCTTTTTGGAAAAACGAAATTTGTGACTTGGACAGTTTAGATACTAGACTTCAAGTGGAACTGATGCTCACCTCTGTCCAGTCCCTCTCACATCTCTCGGCAACGAATTAAACTTCGATCCAATATCCCTTCCCAAGGTACTACTTCTATAACCACTGAGCCCAGAGTAATAAGGAGTTCTAGTAGGAGCCGTAGCCTCTGTGTCTGAAGAATAGTCCAGGCTTCGGTTCCTCCTAGCTGTTCCGAATTTACTACTGTATGACGGTAGACCAAGCCCTGTAGTTCCGTATGCTCCTGATAGTGCTGAACCTAAGCCAGTTCCTCCTAAGCCTGATCCAAGGCCAGAACTCGTGAGTCCTGATCCGACGAGGCTTGAACCGGTCAGGGCACTTAGTCCTGTGCTTGATAAGCCAGAAGGAAGTCCAGTTCCTAAACTCGTTCCTGCCAATGCGGAGTCTGTCAATCCTGTGCCTGATAGGCCAGATCCAGGCATACCTACGCCACCGTACCGTTGATTATATCTTAGACTTGATGCTGAAAAATATTATGTATTATTAGAAGTTCTTTTACATGTAATTTAAAAATTCTGTATTGACTTCTAAGAATCCCTTACCAATAAACTACTGTGACTATGACTATGACTATATCCTCTTATATATAGATAGATATTTGAATAATGAGTAGATCATAAATATTTTAAGATATTATCAGCGTATTTACCTCCTGTGGCAGTTGAAGCTTTCAAGCTAGATCTAAGCAAGGAATGTCTACCGAAATCAGAATGAGTTTCAGCTCTGGGTAACTGCTGTTCCGATCCTGACCGTGGAACACGGCCTCCAAAACGCGAACTGCTGAAATGAGATCGAAAGTTTAAAACTGCTCAAAAGAATTTTAAAAAATTAGAGACTTGTTTGCCAGTTCCGAATGGGCCAGTAATACATTTTTAATTCATACAACAACAAAAAAACAAATAACAAAATGTAATAATTCTATGATTATCTTCCACTTCCCTATATCGCAGACGGCTGTGGTTTAAAAACCAATGTTTCCCAAAATCAGTACTATCTTTTTTTTGAGGTTGGAAATCATCGAATAACATCTCCCACTCTGGGAAGGGCGGCAGGGCATATCAGACTTTTACTGTCTAAAAGAACTGTTCCTTGTGTTGCTTTTTCGTTCTAGGGCTACGCTTTTTCCAACATTCCCACAGCCCCAGCAGTAGCCCTACTGGGCTCCTTCAGCTACGCGCCGTCGACTTGGTTCCTTTTGAACGACCGGACGGTGAACTACCTGTTGTCCGCTGTCCGCGTGATAGTATGAGGTTTCATGAAGTTTGACATAATTATCGTGTCCCCACGGCTGAGACGTAGGCCTCCTCTCTGGGAGGGAAAAAGCGTATGGCCCGTTATCAACCATGCGGGCCCAATGCAGATTAGTCGATGTCGCATGTTTTTTGCATGTTTTCGAGTTTTTAATTCTACGAGTAGAACATACCGGTTAGGATCTATGTGAAGAATTACAAAAAAAAATAACAGAAAAATATCTTGTAAAATAAAAAACTGGTCCTTATCCGAAACTGGTAAAAAGAGAAACTGTCCTGACCTCTCATACCTCCCACTGTCAGTTGGGTAGAAAGAGTGCACCTTCTCCGCTAAACTATCCAGGGTGTTGGGGTAGGATCGCTCGTATGGTACAAAGTGTGTCGCTTGGGATTTCGGCTGCTCTGTTATCACCGGAGGTGGTGGACGGTAGCTGTGAATGAAAAGAAAGACTGAATGAAAAAAAAAATGAAATGATGTGAGTGTTTCAATGAGTTAAATATTTAGTGGACTACACTGCAATTGCTAAAGGATGATGCCAGTGACAGCTGTCGGATTCATACAATGTAGGCTACCTATCCTTTATTCTCATCTTAAAGATGCATATTTTCGTCTTGCTGCTATCCTACTCGAACTAAAAAAGACCTAAGCAAAACTTACTGTTTGGTTTCATAATATTTTAGTTAGACTGCTAATTTGATAATAATTATCTGACCAATTTAACAATAAATATGCAAAACATATCCGTTCCGCATGACGGGAACCTCGTGAAAGCCGAGAAAGATAAACAAATTAAGTATATCGACTTGGCTCGCGAGGTTGTCGACATGTGGGATGTGGACTCAGCGATCATTGTACCGATAGTCGTGTCAGCCAATTTCTTAACTGCCAAGAGTCTCGACCAACACCTTAGGAGGCTCTCGTTAGGCGGCAGGATCAAGGGCTTGATTCAGAAAGCGGTACTCCTGGACACGACTCGTATAGTTAGGAGATTCCTTTCTCTGGAGCCCTGACCGCCGGTAGCTTGGACCCTGTTCCCGATACCGGTGGGATACTGTTTTTTATATTTTTAAATGTTTTTTTATTGTTTTTTAAGAAATATTTAAAAATATATTGTAACGTGTATAAAAATGAATAAAGGAAATATGCGAAAATAAAATACTAATGTGACAACTACATCAAAATTGGTAGAAAGGCTGACGAGATTTAACAATTTGTCTGTTTCTCTCGCCTAGCTACCGTTTTCTATGGCGGCCATACGGACGTGACCGACTTTGATGTCAAAGTGTATATCGGACTACATTTTCTTATGAACAGTTTTGAAGCTTTATAACTTCGTTGTTATTTTTTATTTTATTATTAATGATAGGCTTGCGTTTGACCACCATCTCGCCTGATGGTAAGCGATGATGTGGTTGACGATGAAGCACGCTTGCCTAGAAGAAACTTATTCACTTTCGACTTAAAGACACCTAAGTTGTAGCTAAGGAAACACAGATTAATGAAAAAAATTTTTTGAAGTTCTTTCATGTTGATTAGAATAGATAGAACTAAAAATATTTTAATTTAGGAAATAAAAAAATTACATGCATATTTCCTATCGACAGTTTTTTTTTTTTACAAAGTTTCTTACTTTTCAGAAATACCAAGCTGTCCTACAATTTGTAAATAAAGGTATTGGGACATAAATTAACGATACACTACCTCCATGTAGAATGATCAGACGGTGGTCTTGGATTGTAATATAAATCCAGGGCCGTTGAATCAGGAGACAGAGCACCAAGTTGCAGCCTACTTCTTTCCTCCCTCCCATCACCTACAGGGCGAACTCCTCCCCCGGGACCCGCTGATCGAAGCGTGCCATGTCTGAGGGATATGTAAATAGATATTTTATACTAAGTGACACAAAACATAGGAGCTTTTTTCAAACCTTTTTTTTAAGACTTTCCTAAAACTTTTTTTTGAGCCATGTAGGACTTATAAAAAAAAAAGAAAATATTTTTACTTTAACTTTTTGACTTTGACTTTTCTTTACGTCCGTATTTAGATTATCGTAATCATCATTACATTATCTTCATGCTCCTGTTCCGTCTTATTTAGGGTCGGCGCAACAAGTTTTTTTCTCGTAATATTTAATTGTTTTTCATTGAAGGACATCGAACTCGCAGCGAAACACGACGCTGTCACTTCGTGTGCAATAGTTTATAGTTTGTTTAAGTTACATTTATATGTTAGTTAATTATTTTGTAAGATTATCATTTATATATTTTGTCTATGGGCTTTAGTTGCCTGATAATAAAGGATTATTACTATTATTTCATCAATGTAAACACGGTATTTTTGTATCATTTGCTAGATATCTTCTTTGGTGTGGATCTTCATTGAGATAGAGTTACAGGCAGGTAGGAGAAGATTAAGAAGATGAAGCAGGTTAGCAGTGAAAGGTGATTCTTCAATTTCTGGCTGTTACATGAAATACTTAAGACATTAGAATTTTGTTATAAAACATTACGATGAACTTCATCAAGGGTATCAGCGGGAAAATACGTTTTTTTTAATTGGTAAGTCTTCTAATGACTTCTCTCTCGCGCTCTAAGGCTGAGCGGAAGGGCGTATCACACTTTTACTGACTAAAACCACATCAATGTCTTACTTTGCCTTTGCGTGTGAGTTTTTCTTTCGGAAGTAAACCCGTGTCCCCAGTAGACTTCGGCCCTGCTGGGCCTCTACGGTTTTTAATGATATCTCTTTGAGGCGCGTGTCAAAAACTACGCGCCGTCAACGACTCGGGCTCGGTTCAGATGGTTACCGGACGGCCAGATAGTGAGCTCCCAGACAGAGACCCATTGCTCGTCGTCCGCATGTCACGTCTACGGTGGCTCAAACGTGTGGCCACCTCCTTCGCTGGCGTTATTGCATGACAGAAGGAGGTGAGCCCGAAATATACGGTGACACATCGATTAAATAAAGAAACTCACTGTGAATAAAGTCCATCAACTCGATCCCGTTCCCTCTCATCATCGTCTCGACAGTCCCTCTTGAGCACTACGACTGGCGGTGGTTTGTGCTCCGACCGCGGCATGGATGGAGAGCCTGGTCCTGATTTACCTGGTAAACAGAAGATTATGAACTATGAACTGACTATGACTATGGATGAATAACGAAAAGAATGTGACAGAAACAGAAAAAAATAAAAACAAGTCACTTAAAGGGACCCGACTTCTACCTATATTTTTTTTTTTGGTTAAACAATATTCTGGGACCACTAGGAAAAAAGCATTAAAGTACAGTACAGTAAAAAAATAAAAATATTACAGGTGGAAGTTGGGACAGCGATCCCGGTTCAAAGAGCCCCACAACCTACTTAAAGCAGTCTTATTGTGTTGATTGTGTCAAATGTACGATTGAACTAAAATCAATTTCACTAACTGCATCGGACTGCTATAATTGGCTTGTTTGGTCATTTCTCCCTCCTTCTGAAGTCATCGGTTAAAAACTTTGGAAATCTTGCTAAGTTTCTACCACTACCTAAACTATACGTTGTTAATGAACTCACATTAACAATATTAAATAATAGTTTAGGTACTGGTTGAAGCAGACCCAATTTAGTTCTACCACAAAATATATAAGTACAGAAGTCAATCTACATACAAAGCGCGCTCGAGCAACGCATACAAAGACACCGCTCACAGACATTATGTCCCGGTCGCGTCTCGAATCACTCGACGAACAATTCCGGCTCAAACGCTCATTAGTGTGCGTTCACCGAGCGTAGGTATAAAAAGTGAAATACACATGAGATTGTCTTCTGTACCTATCTATTTTGTGGTTCTACTCTCAACTTGAACTCATTAAGTAAATTTTTACGTCTTCATTTTAGCCGAAAGACATCCACCGCTGGACATAGCCCTTCCCCAAGTATCGCCACGAAGATCGGTCCTATGCGCCTCACAACCATCGGATTAACTTGACTATCGCCAAGTCATTGTTTCACCATGTGGGAGGCCTCTCAAAGCTGCACCTTCCGGTACAAGGTTGCACTCCAGAACTTTTGGCCCTATCAACCATCAATTCTACAGGCAATATACCTGGCCTACTATCATTTAAGTTTGGCGATTATTTGTAGTCAATGCTTTCAAATCAAATAAAAAAATGGATTATTCGAAAATGGTGATATAATAAAAAAAAGTCAAACTAACCTTTCCTTTGCCTCGTACATAACAACAGCCTCCGGGGTATTGACATAATAATGACGACATCGTCTAGCGACATCCGTCTAACATCCACGAGGTTCACAGCCAAGATCTCATCCCCCACTTTGAGGCACCCGCTGTTGTAGACGGCAGACTCCAGCGCTATCCTGGAGATGAACACTCCATCCGTGCGTGCGCCCCCGTCGCCTTCTCTGATGTACAGTCCCAAGGTCTGACCTGGTCGCTTCACTATTTCCACTAGTTGGACTATGTGGCGGGAATCCTACGGAAAAAATAGTAATTTTGTCATAGATCTTCGTAGATATATTCTTTCACTGGATATATTTCACTAGCTTGTTGGTCTAGTGGTTAGTGACCCTGACTGCTATGCCAGAGATGGGGGTCCGATTCCTACCCAGGACAAATGTTTGTGTGATGAGCATGATCATTTGTTCTGTGTCTGGGTGTAATTTATCTATAATATCTATGTTTTTAAATATATATAAGTGTGTTTACCAGTTGTTTAGTACTCATAACACAAGCACTGCTTAGCATGGGACTAGACGGCGTTGTGTGATAGTTGTGGAATATTATTATTTTTATAAGATATTGTAGGAAAAATAAACACAATAAAGTATATAGCACAGACGAATATTATTGACAGCAGTCAGTATTTACAAATCTACAACAATATTTTTTGTCCTTTTTATGAATGGTTAAACAAACGTTCGTTAAAAAACGTATCAATTTGATGATTCGCTAATTGTAATATCGCATCAATATTGTTAAACTTATTTGTATATGCGTTAACTAAACAAAAAGCTAAACCCTACTAGGCAGTTTAATAAAAGAAAATTTATATTTCATATTTTCATTCGTTTTTATATAAACTTAAACTCTAAAAAAACTTAAACTTATACAAATACGAAGTCTTTCATCGTGATGAGTGATTATCATCATGAATCACTATAAAAATATTATTATAGGTGTAATAATAAACTTAAACTATTTATACTAAAACCTAAATAAATACATAACGTACATGAATAAATTATAAAAACACAAAGTGCACTTAGGCGTCGAAGTACTCCTCCACATCGCTGTCATTATCATTATATTATATTTTCCGGCCTCATCTAGCTTAAACTGACGAAAAAAAAAATATTTGACGTGTAAAAGTGTTTATTAAACCTATTTGCAAAATAAATATCATTTATCATTATTTTTTGATGTACATATGTAAATGAAACTTAACACCTAACATTAACTAATATATAAATAATAAACAAGAAAACCGACCATGAAAATAAGTTCGTTAAAAAAAAAATCCTATACAAATAACGAAGAGACGCGTACGCGCTTCCAATTCCCAGCCAATCTAACGCCTTACGACAATAGTATTGTATGACACAAAGCACAACACAATTCAAGGAAACCGCAAATGGAATAAACCACAGAATCTATAGCGAACAATATTACATAGCTGTGGTATGAACCGTACTGCACATCCCAACAATGCTGGGCTAAATTGCGTTCACATTCCCGCGATCTAGGCCATCCCGGCTCGAACAAAAGGGTTCACTAGAGTAGCGTTCTTTCACTGTGGGTCCCGTACTAGGCTACGAGCAGACTATTCGGGTCAATGGAGCGGGAAAATTACCTGAGAAGACTGGTGTTTTTTCAAAAAAAGAAGTCTTAACGCTGTCTCCAATCACTGTTCTGAGCTACTTTAAATATTTATGGTTCGCCGTCTCTATAGAGAACAGTGAAATGATTAGAGTAGTTATTTCAATATTTGCAAGTTTAATACAAAATTTTCTTTTATATTTTCCAATCACGATATTGGAGGGCTTCTACATTATTTTCGTAATAGTTCGTGCTGTGATCAGTATTCATTGCGGTTAAAGATTTATTTTCAATTTATTGTTGTTGGTTTAGCTATTGTGAATAACAAAAGATGTCGTAAGTTTCAGCGAAGTTACATCGTCTTGGAAATGCATTGTTATGAGTTAAAGTTGTAGCATAAAGCGAAAACTAATAGCAAACTCGTCTTTATATAATGCATCTGTATTATGTAAACATCTTATAGAGTTATCAGGAATATTATGTATAATACATTCAACGTTCCTTCTTGTTTCCACAGCAGTAACTTTAATAACTACAGTTTCCGCAGTATTTTTAATAACGGGAGTTTATTAAATTCCTACCCTTTATAATATTAAGTTTTAAAACATTTTCCTTTTAATAAAATATTGTGTTATTGTCAAAACAGAGCACGGTCTAGATAATAATATCTGCGGCATTACAGTCAATCCTCTGCTAAGATCAGAAAATCAAAACAACCTAACTCATTCTTTTACTGATTTCGTATTCGCGCAACCTAGAATGGGTCAGACAACAGCATAAAATATACGGGTCAGGCAGTTAGCAGCCAAACATGTACATATACCTAATCAGTTTAGATAAAGGGAACAGTTATGTATAATCTACCAGTCTAGACAAAGTGAATATATATGTATATTCAACCAGTCTAGATAAAGTGAATAAGGCATAGTCGACTAGTCTAAAAAAATGAATATTAATGTATAGTCGACCAGTCCAGACAATGTGAACTTTAGTTTAGGTATAGTCAACCAGTCTAGACAAAGTGTAACTTATAAAGAATACTTGGAAGAGATTGCGAAATGCGATAAGGCCACCTTTTTTGTGTGTTTTAGGTTTTTCTTGTGTTACCGATAATCTTGAGGAACAATAAAGTATCTGTATAAAACAACTGGGAAACTCACTAGCTGACATATCAAAGCACAGCTTTTTTTAATGGTGGGAAAAATCATCCAATGACGACCCCCGCTCTCGGGTGGAGTGGGAGATAGTGTCAGACTCTTGCTGACTAAAAGCCCACCCCGTTCCTTCTAGCCTTCATACTCGGGCTTGAGTTGCCATTCGGATAACCCTGGCCCCAGTAGGCTTCGACCCAGCTGGGCCCCTGCTGTTGCTGACAACTCCTTGAGGCGCGCGGGAACAGTGCGTACCATCGACATCTTGGGCTTGGTCCGGACAGTTACCGGACGGCCGGACAGTGAGCTATCCATTGCTCACTGTCCGCAAGCCCGCGCCTACGGTGGCTGGAGAAACTACAAGGTCTAAGGGCGTGAAATTTTGCACAAGGTTTCCTTTTATGATGTAGGCGAGCACTAAGAAAGGATTTTCAAAAAATTCCCCCATAAGGGGATGAAACGGAGGTCCAAAGTTCGTATGGACAAACCTATACTAACGCGGGGGACACCGCTGGCAGAAGCAAGTTTATACAACTTATTTTTTAGTATATGCGAAACTTGGATATAGTTTGTTCAGAAACTGAATCGATTCCAATAATTTTTACACCATATTATTATATTTTTTTATAAGTTACAAATTGGATATCACTGACACTAAATACAACACAGGTCAAGGCAGGTCATAACAAGCTTATAAATTAGTGATTTTTCATAATACAGTAATGAAATAGAAAGTGATAAGAGTACATACATTCTTTACATAAAAGTACTAGTCACGTGTTTCGGTTTTCACATAATTATTATAATAAAATTAAAAAGGCCGACAATGTACTATTTGTAAGCAATTAATATCTTACCTGTAATGAGAAGAATTTCTTGGCGGCTTCAATATTGTTCCGGCCCACTTGTCTGATCTCCAGGATCCGGACGATCATCTCGCCGCGGCGCTCCACCGCCTGGAAACATTACATCACAATATATTGAACACGCTCGGTAATACGGGCGAAAATACGGATTTTGGTTAAGCCGCTTCTTTTTGTGGTTATAATATGATAAGCTCTTTAAGGTAAAGTATTTTCAAAGTCAAGTAAGTGGTTTTTTTATGGTGGGGAAAATCATCCAATGACAACCCCCACTCTTGAGCGGAGCGGGAGATAGTGTCAGACTCTTACTGACTAATAAACCCACCCGTTCCTTCAAGCCTTCGTACCGGGGCTCGAGTTGCCTTTCGGATAACCCTGGCCCTAGTAGGCTTCGACCCGGCTGAGCCCCTGCTATTGCTGACAATTCTTTAAGGCGCGCGGGAACAATGCGTGCAGTTAACGACTCGGGCTTGGTCCGAACAGTTACCGGACGGTCGGACAGCGAGCTACCCATTGCTCACTGTTCGCCAGCCCGCGCTTACGGTGGCTGGAAATCGGGATCGGAATCCCGGCGGCGGCGAGAGCGCCATTGCCTGATGCGGTCTGCCACCTCCATTGTGAGCATTACTGCTTCGCAGAAGTCGGCGACCGACTTTTACATTTTAATAAACACATATTATTATAGAATAAAACTCTGTCTAATGTATTTTTTAAAGGTGGAAAAGCATCTAATGACATCTTCCGTCCTTGGGCGGAACGGGAGGGCGGGAGGGGGAGTGTCAGACTTTTACTGACTAAAACCCACTCCTGTTCTTTCTTTACCTTCGTTCCAGGGATCCGGGGTTCAGTTTTGCACAACCTATGGCCCTAGTAGAAAAATTATTCTATCTGCGTTAACGATGGTTTAAAAGTACAACATAATTATAACTGATTTGACCTACACTTAAGAAATGTTACTTGATCAGTACGTTTGGCTCAGTGGTTGAGTGTTTGACTGTTACGCTGTGGGTTGCGTGATCGATTCCCACAAAGAACAAATGTGTTTGTATGGTCTACAGATAGGTATTCCGGGTCTGTGTCTTGTGTATGAGACTTTACATCTTTGTGAACGCGCCTATGATACAGGAGTAAATACTAGTGTAGGTAATGTTTTTTTTTGAGTAATTTCTAGTGTTCTGAGTAACCTTTTTTTTTAGAAAAATACCTAGTACTAAGACTTATCAACAGTATCAAAGGGAGAGTCCATAAGAAACACCAATTACAGTTTTTAAAATGTCTAAAAATACACCGCACTGAGTTACACAAAAAAACAGTCATGAAAAACCTAAATAGATGTGCCAACAGTCTCACCGCGAGATACTTGCATACCTATCCTTAAATTCAAGAAAAAAAATTGTTTATTTCTCTCAAAAAAAGCTCATTCAACCTTTTCTATTTGCAAGATTTACTGAATATACAAGGTGTAAGGGACAGCCCTCCATAAACTTTAAAGGCTTGCTCAATAGATGAATCTGAACAACCTTCCACAAATATTTTTTCCAGAAAAAGAAAAAAAACAAATCCGCCTCACCATAGAAAATTATAAACTATTATGTATATTGAACAGTTTGTATGGAGAGGGTGAATTATTTTTTCGTTTCCTTAAAAATATTTTGTGGAAGGTTGTTCAGTTTCGTCTACTGAGCAAGCCCTTAAAGTTTGTGGAGGGCTGTCCCTTATACCTTGTATAACCGCAGGAGAACCAAGGTTACAGACATAGATCAAATAATCGCCAAACTCAAGTGGCAGAGGGCAGGGCACATTGCTCGCAGAACAGATGGTCGAAAGGAACGAAAGGTTCTGGAATGGCGACCACGTACTGGAAGACGCAACGTTGGAAGGCCACATAAACCGATGACCTGCTGAAGGTCGCTGGAATCCGATGGATGCGAGATGTACAGAACCGGTCATTATTGCGACACTTGGGGGAGGCCTATGTCCAACAGTGGACGTCTTTCGGCTGTAATGATGATGATGATGATGAAACTGAAAATGCCTTTTTGGTGTTTCATAAGAACTCCTCCAAATGAAAGTTAAAATGTAAGTTTTAATGTCGGCAACAAAAATCTTCTTCGCCCCTTACGATACCATTAAAAACTCTTCATAAAACTTTAAACATTTACGGTTCTGAAATAAGTCGCCTTCCCTAATTAGGGCCAACATCAAACGCCAACATTTCCCCAAAGATATGCTAACTACGCGAAGTATTTCAATACTTAAGGGAATAAATTAAATAATTTCTTACTGACCTCGAGCGCCGCGGCGGTTGTCGAATCGTGGTCATTCTCGACCATTTCAATCTGCCTGAATATTTCATTGCTCACTCCTGATACCTGTGTAAAAGAAATTATAGTTTTAGTTATAAACATACTGTAGAATAAAGTATATACATGAAAATAGTACGTTTTGATATAAGTACAGAAAGTTTGTCTTTGGCTCAAGAGCCGAGGCCAGTGTGTTATGGGGTGCTATTCTCTAAGAAAACAGCCTTGAACCAGCGCTGGCACAGCGACGAGTCGTGAGCGCAGTACATTGAATTAACAACCCAATGCCCCTTTACATACGCACTCACGACTCGTCGCTGTGCCAGCGCTAAGCTCAAGGCTGTTTTCTTAGAGAATAGCACCCATGGAGCCGATTAGGGTTGCAGTGACTTTGCACGTGTATCAAACGACGTTTTTCCATACACTTACGAAGAAATTGATAAACAGGGGTTGATGTGCGACTCATGGGGGTCGACACACGCCTAGCCTGATACGATAAATATAATAAAATTGTGACGGGATCCAGCACGCGCACTTTTCTGCATTAGTGTGGAAAACAGCCTATTGTGTACGGCGGTGGTGGATAAGAGTACTTTTTGGAATAAGTACATTAAAAAATATTCGATATCTAACCAGCGCCCTTAGACAAGTGACTTCACTGTTAACACCAAACACTAAGTACAAACTGTATGACAATGACATTACCTGTCACGCCATTTGTCACGTTACTTCTCCGCAGGTAAAGCCACATACATTTTGTATTTAACTTCTGGCGGGAACGTTAATAAAAAAGTCATTTACCTAACTACAAAAACAGAAATCAAACTGTGAAAAGAATAGAATAGAATAGCATTTATTCAGCGCAAGCAACACAACATACAACAACATAAAATAATAATAAAAAAGGAGTACAGACATACAATACAGCTGCAGTGACTGTGCCTGAACCGAAAGGGTCACCAACTCAGCAATTGCTGGGCGTCAAACACCCAGCGCTGATTTTCAGCTGGCACCCCGCAGTGACGCAAAAACAGTAATATTATATATTATTATCGTTTGGATGATTACTAAAACGCATATTACTTTTGTGCAATTTATTTCATCACCACTTCTCTCAAAAAGGTGAAAGAAAATATCGTGAGGAAACGGCCATGTACTAGAATAAAAATAAAAAAAATCTAATGTCATGTGACATCCACCAACCCGCACTGGACTTGCGTGGTGTATTATGGACCATTGCTTGTTCTAGAGATGAGATCAGTATCCGTGGGAACATAATAAGCCCAATTATACTTATAGTTATGCTTTTAGAAATTACGATTTTCAATAGCCGGTATGTTGTACATTACCCTACTACTAAAATGCCTTACTGTCCCCACACGGGCCTCAAAAAAACGCCGCCACAAAACAACGCTAGAAACGGTCACAAAAAAAAAAGCTGGAAGCGGCCGCAAACAACAGTTGAAACGCGCGACACCTCTTGTGTCCGGTGAAGCTTGAAGCCGCTTCAAGCGTTTAGGCACCGCCGCACACGAGCCACAAAAAAGGTCGCTTCAAAATGAAGCTTGAAGCGGCGTTTTTTTGAAGCCCGTGTGCGGGTACAGTTAGGTGTGGGATAATAGATATTAAAACCTACATATATAGCAAGTATACAAACGAAATGTATGAGCAAATGCATATTTATCGACAAAAACCGATTAAAATGGCCGCCAGAAAAAAATACAGGTTCGTTTCCATCCTATCTGGCGCGTGTTTTAATCTCATACTATTTCGAGATCACACGGCAAACAAAACAAAAAGTGTTGACGAATTTATATGGGTTCCGATATTTTAGAAACGTTCGGGCTTTTTCGTGTCGTTGCCAGAAATCACGTTACTTTTTCCCAACTCTGTAAACTGTTCGTTACATAAATAACGCGTTTATATAGCTTCTAAAACTAATTTATTTTTCCTTTTCTTTTCCCCTTTTCAGTACTCATAATGAAAGAGCAACTTGAAAAGGTTTCACAAGTACATTTGACCTTTCAAAAGCGCAGAACCAAAAGTTTGTTGTTCTTGCACAATTTCTTAGACAGTGCCCACAGACACTTGTAGGGTTTTACAGGGGTTAATTGAAGTTGAGTTATTTGAAAAGAACGTTGAATGATTGTTGCGGCTTTCGAAAAACAAAAAAAAAAGAAATATCAAAAGGGTTTTTAAACAATAAAAAAAAAGAATGTAAAAAAGACAAAGCCGGATAGCGTAATGGCGGTTGTTTTCAATGTCCTACTAAGATATTCATATTAGCTTGTAAATTTTGAAAAAGTGGAGCAATAATTGCAATACTTACTCAAGACAGGTTGATAACTTTAGACCTACATTAGGTATGACATTAAAGATAACCTGTAAAACAACGGTACATGGTGGACATCCCACCCATACGTACAAAATGTTTTGGGAACACATTCCAGAAGAAATGGTAATTTCTGGGTGGAATGAACTCACGTGTTTCCTATCTTTAAGTCAAGAGAATGTATGATCTTCAACCACATCATCGAGATAGTGGCCAAACGCGAACCTATCAATAATAATAAAAAATAAAGCAGTGTATAACCAAAATGGCTATGGTAGGCACCAGTCTTCTACGACTACTGGCAAATAAGTAATAAACAATAAAAAAACAATAAACAAAAAAAAATAGGCTCTTAATAAACTAGTGCGCCTCACCATCAAAGATTGCATCACTGCTTACCATCAGGTGGGATCGCAGTCAAGCACTAGTTTATATCTGCTAAAAAGAAATGCGGCGAATAAGGGCAATACTTCGAAAAGTATTTTCTTGTTATTTTCCCATCGTTTGCGGCATTTAACTACATAATATATGTGCTGAACTTTTCTGAATTGTAATTTAAATCGATGCTTTGTTAAAAACCAACAGTCTGGTATCATATATATTATATCTGAAATAAAAATATAGTCAAAGTTTTGTCCCTGTCAACCTTGTATCCCTTTCACTCCATTTCACGGTGCTTACTTTGCGCAAGTCTGGCTGCAGCACGCAGGGTGATGCGTAGTTAGCACGCGGTGGCTGTGGTGGGCACTAGTTCTCCTGAGCGTACAGAGAGAGGTACTTATATTTTGCGGAAGTCTGGCTGCAGCACGCTGGGTGGTGCGTGGTTAGCGCGCGGCGCTTTGTTGGCACCAGTTCTCCTGTACCTACAGAGTGAGGTACTACTTACCTTGCGCGAGTCTGGCTGCAGCAGGCAGGTTGGTGCGTGGCTGACGCGCGGCTGCTGTGGTGGGCACTAGTTCTCCTGAGAGGTATTGCTTACTTTGCGGAATTCTGTCTGCAGTACGCAGGGTGGTGCGTGGTTAACGCGCGACGGCTGTTGTGGGCACCAGTTCTCCTGAGCCTACAGAGAGAGGTACAGCTTACTTTGCGGAAGTCTGGCTGCAGCACGCAGGGTGGTGCGTGGTTGACGCGCGACGGCTGTAGTGGGCACCAAATCTCCTGAGCCTACAGAGAGAGGTACAGCTTACTTTGCGGAAGTCTGGCTGCAGCACGCAGGGTGGTGCGTGGTTGACGCGCGACGGCTGTAGTGGGCACCAAATCTCCTGAGCCTACAGAGAGAGGTACAGCTTACTTTGCGGAAGTCTGGCTGCAGCACGCAGGGTGGTGCGTGGTTGACGCGCGACGGCTGTAGTGGGCACCAAATCTCCTGAGCCTACAGAGAGAGGTACAGCTTACTTTGCGGAAGTCTGGCTGCAGCACGCAGGGTGGTGCGTGGTTGGCGCGCGGCGGCTGTGGTGGGCCGGGCGGCGCGCGGCCCGGCGAGGCCGTCAGGTCCGGCGCCGCGCGCCCGTTCTCCTATAACAATACAGAAAAGAATATAATTAGTGGTATACAGAGAAGATTGAAGTCATAGGAGTTATAGATTGGATGTGTGCGTGGGAATTGCATGACTTGATTCCACCATCTCCTTTCTACAGTTGGACAACCCGTACGATGAGTATCCACCTTTACGTTGTTGAAACATCGACGATCTGCTGGACTTGTCGTTTTTATTCGTCGTTATGAACGACGAATCGCGCGTACATCGAAAGATTGGAACAATTTGCAATTTGCTGGTGCAATTAATTGTGACAATTAATGTTATTTTGTTTAGTGCCTAAAGTGCTGTTAGCAAACTACACTGCTAATACAGTATTTATAAAAGTTGAAATTGCCAAATCGGTATAAAGGTAATGTATCGGTATTTGGAAGAATTCAATAATTTGGTAATCAAAAATCTGAAAAGTAGACATAGCCTCTTGGAGGAACTCTTCAGAATTTAAGAAAAAGGTACGTAAATACTTCGAAATTTTCCAAAGGCGTACCGCACAGGTGCCAGGAATAAACCCCAGCAAATAGACCAATAAATCCCTCGTAGGAACCTTCCTATAACTTAATGTCTTTGCTCAGTAAAGCCTGTAAGTGACACTATTACTTATTATATTACTGCGTAAACAGTCTACCGCCTTGAAGCATATTGCGAGCCGCTTTCGACATATTCCCTCATTTTTCTTGGACTACTAACTTTGCGTAAAATAAGAATCTTTTTTTTCTTATTAGCGTGACAGATTGTATTGATAAGTTTATGACATGATTTATGTTTGAAAATTAAGGTATACTTGGAAACCTTGCCTTTCAACACTACAGGTGATCTTCGTTAGGACAGTTTAACAAAACGAACAAAATAATATTTAAAAAAAATGTTTGACCCTGCCACTAATAACTAAACAAACATTAAGCATAATAATCAGCCTTATAATTTTACCACTGCTGGGACTTAAGTCTCCTCTCCAGGGGATGAAATGTTCCGTAATCTATCACGCGGGCCTAGTACTGATTGGTGAACGTCACACAATATATGACTTCGAATTTTCTGTTATAGGATATGCATATTTTAGGTTCGGTGGAAAGTTTTAAGAGCAGTGCTAATGAAATAAATTACACAAAGTTCTGTACCTAGTTAGCTTTGAAGCCACGACCTACAACTCGTAAGTCGAGGCATTTAGCATTGGGCCACCATTGCTCAAGGTAATAACTGAATGCTTTTACATAATATTTTGAATATTCCTTAAAAGCTCAACGCTCATGCCTGCTTACTTACTGCAAACCCAAATACAAAATTCTTGTATTCAGTAAAAAGATGGTATTCAGTAATTATCTATAAAATCAAGAACAATTGAACAGTACCAATATGTAGGTATATTGGTATCGTTACATCGATATTCAGTTATTTCCCAGTACTCGGAACGGGTACAAATACCTATCTATAAGTAATATTGTATAATGATATTCCTTTATTTTCCACAACGGGAATGGCAGAACAATACCATTATCTATCAAACTCCAGACACGTGATAACGAGATAAGAAACTAATTAGCATATCTACCGTTCGATTTTCTTGTTACAAGAACAAGGAAAAAGCCTTTTGAACGTCTTAATATGAAATTAAATACGTGCTTCGTCGGCGTCGAACAACGGGAGTATTATCATGTATTGTAAACGGAACACCTATATGATAATGGAGATAGTGTATTTCGATAAGAGAGTTTTTTATGCGTTATTCGTTTATGATAGATGAATTAACGTTAATGAAAAATAATTAAGTGTAAAACTGGACAAAATAAGAGATAGAGTCATTTAGCCAGATTAACTTTCTTTTATATATATATATAAATAAAAGAAGAAACTGACTGACATATTAACGTCCAGCCGATACAACAGAGTCTAGAAGCGTGAAATTTTGCACAAGGTTTTCTTTTATAATAATAATAATAATAAAGGTTCCTCTCTCAGGAGCCCCGACCGCCGGCTTGGACCCTGTTCCCGATGCCGGTGGGCTACTATTTTTTATATTTTAAAATGGTTTTTTTTTAATGTTATTTTTTGAAGAAATATTTAAAAATATGATAAATATGTATGTAATAATAAATAAATGGAATAATAATAAAAATCTTTTATTCTCAGGCATCATTGGCCCATAGGGTGTTAGTATTACAAAAAATTGTATGACGTAGGCGAGCACTGAGATATGATTTTACAAAATTCACACCCTAAGAGGATAAAACGGTTGTGTGGACAAACCTGCTTTCAAGCGAGTGACAAAACTACACTAATAAATTGAAAAACACGTTATCGTCACTTAGAAACTGAAATTGCATCAAATTAAACCATTTCCTGTTAGTCTTCAATTCTGTGACTTATGTACTACTCGTACTAATTACTTTGTTTTTTGCTGGGTTGAAGACTTTTGCATTCTAGGAAAATAATAAATTTTGAAAAAGTGAACCTATACAACGAATACTGGTAAAGAAAAGAGGTGGGTTTAACACGCCCTCTTCCTCCACCCTGGAGCGGGAGAAGTCATTCGATGAAGACCGACATCAAAAAAAAAACAATGTGCCACGATAACTCTTTTAAACAACGCAGCCCACAATTTCATATTTCAAATACTTTCCAAAACAATTCCTCAAACTAAATTCAATAATCTAACCGCAACGAACTAATTTCCACTTATTTGAATTTCAGAATAAGCGCCAAAGACCGAACATAATGTATCGAACGAACCCTTTCTCATTCAAATATTATGTCGTCACAAACAAATATGGCCGGTATTCTTATTTCCTTCGTTCTTCCGTTCGTTTGCGGGTAATATTGTCACTTCCTATTTGAATGTGGAATGCGAATATGGTGTGAAGGAGATAAGGAAAAGCCATTTTAAAGATAAATAGAGATTAAGGAGCTTGTTGGCTTTCGTTTGAAATGTTCTGACGGAATAAAAAGTAAATATGGCTTTTGAATGTTTTTGTTTTGACGTTATCACATTTCGGTAGGTATTCAAATCTTAAACAATAATCATAGCTCACACACAGAGTTTGAAGGTCAATCGTCTTCAAAACTACCAAGTGAAAGAACACTTATGTATCATATTATGATCACGACCTTATATTTTATTTACTGGCTTCTACGATCGACTTCCTCTGCGAATAAGTAAAATTTTATCGCAAGCGAAAAATAGCCCGTGATAAAAAGCGCTATGTGCTATTTCAAGCCATGGTCTATGAGACCCCAGCCGCCGCCGGGATTCCGATCCCGATTTCCGGCCACCGTAGGCGCGGACTTGCGGACGACGAGCACCGGACGCTGTCTGGCCGTCTGGTAACTGTCCCCACCGAGCTCAAGTCGTCGACGGCGCGCACTGTTCCCGCGCGCCTAAAAGAACTGTTAGCAATAGCAGGGGCCCAGCTGAGTCGAAACCTACTGGGGTCAGGGTAAATTCGAAAGATAGCTCAAGCCCCGGTACGAAAGACAACGCAGGACCAGCAGTGGATTTTTAGTCCGTAAAAGTCTGACACTAAACTCCGCTCCACCCAAGAGCAGCATATTATACAAATCCGTTTAGCCGATTCAACGTAAAGAAGTAACAAACATACACACATCAACATTTCCTTAGGGTGAGTTGCACCATTTAACAACAAAGCCGTTATCAGTTGTCAAATCGTCGAATTGACAATTGTTAACGGCTATTTTATTTTGTTTTGGTTTGGTTATCGTTAAAGTTAAATGGTGCAACTCACCCTTAGCCTTTCTTCTGAATATTTTCTAATGAATATTTTTTTTTTTTGCTTTTATAATATTAGTATGATTTAGTCTTCTCTACTTTTACATTATACCATATCTTTCCTTTCCAACTCAACAACAACCACATGCAACTCGACATACATTTTCACTGTTTTTCATGCAACCGCTCTTACGCGATTATACCATTATTACACATTTTACATTAGATATTTTGGAAACAAAGTATCTCGGGGATATTATCTAGGCTTTTAATGAAATCATTTTGTAAATTTGTTTTAAACTAATCCAATAAAGACTTCTGAAAATCTGCTATTTGGCATGAACTTTGACACTTCATAATTTACTCAAAAATTTAAAAAATCAAAATAGTATTACAATAGAAGCCTTGCAAATGTTTTATCAATATTCCAAATGACTAATTTTTTTCAAAAACTATTATAGGTTTAAAATAAACACGTATTTCCTGGAACAAGTTTTGTAAAATATTCGAGTAAATCATGGAATTACTGAATGCTAACAGAGTTTTCAGGTATTATCTTTCTTTTTTAACGTTGCCTTTTCGTCAAACGTCACGTTGGATTGCGATAGATGAAGTAACAAGCTTCTAAACTATGCTCGATGTTTACGATAGGCGTGTGTAAAAACAGCCTCTTAGTCTTCTGCAATAAATTTGATCACTTACAACCGAAATTTTTAGCCACTAATTTTGCCGTATAATGTTTCACATAATTCTACATGTAATAAAAATATTATGTAGCTTCAAGAAAATGAACTCTAAGCTTTTTCTAGTCATGTATGCAAACAGCATATCAGAATCATGAATAAATCTTTTTAAATAGGTTTTTGAATGAAAAAAACATGACGAGTGACGTCACTGCACATAGTGTAGGTTTCTACGTCATGTGTTTGATGAATGAAAGTATGAGTAGAACTAAATGCAGCTTGCAGTCGTTCATTGAAGTTCTGTTCAATTAATACGTTAAAAATATTTGTTTTTACGCAGATGAGTATATAATAAGAACTATGATTTTGTTCAAAACATTTGTATTTCAATTCATTTTATGTTTATCCTATTAATATTATAAACGTGAAAATTTTTAATTATGGATGTATGTATGTTTGATACTCTTTCACGCAAAAACTACTGAATGGATTTTGATGAAACTTGGTGGACAGGTAGACCATATCCTGGAACAGCAGACATAATAATTTTCTAGGAGTATGTTCCCTTGAGATAATTTTCTACTATCACGAGATAAGAAACTATTAGCATACTTTTTATACCGGGAATGTGTTATAATTAAGCCGCTGACAGCAGTTAGTTTCTCAATAATTTCTTAATAGTAGACATTTTAAAATTATTTTTTAGAAAAAAACAAAAGACGATATATACATTATAAACATGCGAAAACAGTAAAATTTAATCGAGCTAAAACTCCATTGTCTCTACTCAAAGTACACTTGCGTACAAAACTCGTCAACTCAAAACTTCAAACTGTTCTCGTCTGTACAAATCAAACAATGATTTGTCGGCCTATCATTGTGTCCTTCCTCTGATTTTCGTTTGTGTGAGCGTTAAAATTTTTGGCGGTCGATCGACTGCGGGGTGACGGGGGTTGCTCGGTACTCCCCGTAAGGGGGCGGGTCCCTGACCTAGTTCCAACCCCTCCCTTCGCCCCTCTCGCGTACGCATGAGGTCACTGTACTGCAGTTGCAAGCCCCCAAATACCGCAGGGTGACTGGACTCATCCCACAATACGGACAACGATTGTACTAGACACGCAGCGGTCGGTGCCAAAAAGTGGGTTTGCTACGAAAAATTGGATGTGCATCAAAATTAAATAGCGATTTTTCGGACGGGAAATGTTTTTGATTTTTATCGTGAAATGTATCTTGGCTATTGCCCATGTGGATGGGATGCTCTGATATTTGTTAAAAATATACAATATTATAAGTATAATTTGAACTTGATTTAGTTTAAATAAGACTTAAAATTCTTATTTAAACTAAATCATTATGCAGTATTTTTATTCCTTTGTTTTTTTTTTCTTTGAAATTAATTAAATTTACACTTTCACACATTGAATTGAATTTTGATTAATTGTTCACTCATTTGTTTTCTTATCGGTCACCACGTTCAAAAAACAAATGAGTGGGGGGTGTTAGGTTATTATCGTTACGGAATTTCTGGATTCGGTCTCCACGCTCAAGGCCCGCGGTAGAAGCTATGCAATAGCTTAGTAATTAAAATCTTAAGTTCCCCATAAATCATCGAGAAATACTATACGCAATAGTAAATTCACGACATAGCACATAGGATGTAACTATATCCGTAGGTATATTGGAACATTGTGGTTAGTTTTATTCCCGCGCTACTTGCAAATATTTTCGCCTCGTAGACCCTGCTACGCCGTAGACGCTGCTACGAATGTCTACGAATTTACGTAGCACTGTCTATTTTATAAAATACTCCTTTGTGTTTTTATGTGTTCACACGACAATGTATTTGTATGAGCTCAATTTGTTCAAGTTTCTGAATAACAGTGCACAATAGAACAAATTGTATGGAATAAAGTAATAAACATTTGTACAGAAACGTTGGAAGGTACAAGAAATATTTGACGGTGTGTTTTGTTATTTTAAAGACTTACATTTTGGATGAAATGTAACATAATATAAAGTAAACGAACTCACATTATTTTAATTTGTAAATCATCTATACGTTCAACTGATACTCCGATAAGAACAGAACAGAACGTCTTGTTCTTATGAAAGTTTATTTTTAAGAATATTTGGTATTTCAAGAGTGAATAGGCTCTTAACTAGTGCACCACACCATCAATGATTGCATTAATGTCTACCATTAGGTAGGAACGCAGTCAAGGAATAGAGTTGTTTAAACGTGTCAGGAAAAGGCCCTCACGTCAAGTCACCGAGATCCCAACACCGATTTTGGCGGCTTGCGGACGGCGAGCAATGATCTGATAACCGTCCCGTCCGAGTTCGAGACATTACGTAGTCTTCCACGCGCCTCCAAGAGCTGTCAGCAAACCGAAGGCGCCCAGCAGAGTCGAAACCTATTAGGGCTATTAGTTATGCGAAAGAGAACGCCGGGGCTTTCGAATGAAGGCAAAGAAGAAACAGGAGTGGATTTAAGTCAGTAAAAGTCTGATACACCCTCCCGTTTCACCCAAGTGCGAGAGAAGTCATTGGATGATATCCCACATAAACAAAAAAAAAACCTAAATCAAATACTAAAAACCTCAAATCACTCAACTCAATATTTCACTACAGCATTACCGTTGATTCATTTTATCCCCACAGTAATGGCCACGTAAAAAAAAGCGGTAACAAGTAAAAAAGGATCCGATTAAACCTCGCGATTCAGCAAACGAGCCCACTACCCTTCTGTTTGCATACCAATTACATAGCCCCATGTATTTACAAGAAACCAACATCTGAAAGAAGGACATAATTACCACACAACTTGCCATTGAACATTAAATCTTACTCCGTTAGACGTAAGTCTCACAATCATTTGACAGATGTTTTAATATTCTGCTTCAGGGGTAATGGAGTTCTGTTGGCTGTCATGCAATATCCAGTGCAATATGGCCGCGGGATCTAATCTTAGGTTTTATTAGAGCACTAAGTTCAGGCAATTTGAGTTGTTTGCTCGTAATCTAGGTTCAGGAGATAGAGATTTAATGGTTTTAGTTTATCGGTGATAATGGAAGAGTATTTTTATAGTTCTAGGGTTAAACTTGTCATTGTATTTGTTGAGGAATCTTCGAATAACGTCTTCTAACTCTGAATGAAAAGAGACGGAGCGTCAGATTTTAACTGACTAAAACCCACCAGAGTTCTTTGAGTTGCCTTTTGCGTTCCGGGATAGCAGTGGCTCTTTCGAATCCCGTAGTTCTGGCAGGCATTGGTGCTATCGAATCCAGCTCAAACCTGTCTACGGGTTGGGTTTACCAGTTTAATTGAGCTCCGTGTTGAACGTTAATAAATAACAGTCCGTACACGACCTTGCAACTGTGAGCGGTAGCTAAGCGCGGGGCGGCGAGCGGTAAGAGTCAAAGTATGAAAATGTACACCGATGCTGCCCCGCTCACCGCGCCGCTCGCAGCACCGCTTGTCGCTAAGACCGAAGTTGTGACCAGGCCGTAAGGCTCCATACAAATCCAAGGGGGACTAGCGCAGCGGTGCCGGTGCCGATGACGCTGCGGCATAATGTGTAAGCAGCCTAATACAACACAATGTATATAAATAAATTTAAAAATAGAAATCGAATAAGCCACTGGCAGTCAAGAGATGACCAATCTCAACTGGCGGCTCCCATAATCTTATTAAGCTGTTAACAAACTTACTGATTCTCTTCCCAAGATATGTTCATATTCACACTTCATAGTTTCAATTCATAAAGACTAAACAATGAAGTTTTAACAAGTATCAAACTGCCCTTTAACATTACGAAAGCTCACAACACTCTACATTTTCTTCGAACGCCCACAAATAGATTACCTACTAAGGCTTCTGAATAAATAATTTTGACGAAACTGCCTACAAATGGGGCTAGACCTGACGTCACGTTACTTTGTGAGACTGCTTTTTGAGAAGAGGTCTTGTTATTATTTAAGTAAGAGTCAAAAATAATATTCATAAACAGCAAAGTTATTAGCGTTTGTTTATCTTCACAAATGACACTCAATTTATTGAATGATTTATTGAAATATTGTACAGGCAAACAAACTACGCGCGCGTATTATGACGGAATGAATGGCGATCAAAATGAAAAACCTTGCCCGAAGTATTTTCTAGTAGCAATTGTTATGAATTATTGATTCAATTATGTGAATTCAACAATTTACTTTTGATTTCGTTCTTTTTATACAGGCTTTTATTTAATTTCACCTGTCCCGATGTTTGTCTGTCATCAAATCTTATAAATTAAATTTGACCCACTGCCCGGTTTACTGGGGCCAGGGTTATCCGAAAGGGCGCTCGAGCCCAGGTATGAAGGCTTGAAGGAACGGGATGGGTTTTTTAGTCAGTAAGAATCTGACACTATCTCCCGCTACGCCCAAGAGCGGGGGTTGTCATAAGATGATTTTTCCCATCGAAAAAAAAAAACCCACTTCCGACCGATTGAGTTGAAATTTGGCATGCATGTGTAAATCAGATGACAATGTAAAATTATTATGACATGGAGCTGATCTGATGATGAAACCGGAAGGTGGCTATAGGAACATGGTAGTTAAACGACACAACCCCATCGAGTTTGGGCTTGTATGATTCGTCTTGATGAGTATTAATTATAAAGGGTGTAAGGGACAGCCCTTCACAAACTTTAAGGGCTTGCTCAGTAGACGAAATTGAACAATCATCCGAAAAATTTTTTTCAGGAAACGAAAAAAAAAATCGGCCTCTCCATACAAACTGTCTAATAAGGTTTATAAACGCACATAGTTCTCGATACAGAGGTCATCCCTAGAGAAGCAATATTTGTTTTTTTTTTTTAATTCCTGTCACAATCTGTAACATTCAGCGCTACATTCTGAAAACCTATCTGATCAAAATTGGAATGGCCGTTTGCCAATCACATCATATATAACATCCATCAGCCAATCTCCATAAATATAAATCTAGTCAGGACATAAACTAGTGTAGTTTCCTTTTGTCTCCAATGTAGAGTAATTTTCAGAGGCTGTTTCGCTGCGGAAGGCACACTAGTTGTAATCACCGGTTTTCATAATAGAACTGTATTAACCGCGCATATTTTCCACTCGCCGTATTCAGATGCTATTCGCGCTGAAAACGCAACTGTTATAATGAGGATTTTTGAAGTAAGGTACCTAATGGACACAGTACATATCCTTTCAAATGGAAGAACACTGTAGACTCCACGAATTCTTAGTTTACTTCATATTTTGACTCACTTTTTTTAAAATGATTATTTTTATTGTGTTTTTGAGTACAATATAGACCGGTCTACGCTGTTCTTAAATAATACCTATTAATATGAAAATTATAAAAAAATTATAAAATTATATGAAAATATTGTGAGAGCAACCATTTTTTTTAAAGAGTAATTATGGAGTTTTTTGCCGTTTCTTCTCCATAGGAAACGACCGATTTGGACCCGTGCACTAGCTTCTGACGCTTTATAAGTACCCATGTAGGCCTATGCGAAATAAAAAAAAAATGAATTTTGAATTTTAGAATGTTTCTTTCTGTACTAAGTATTAATTTCAATATGACAATTTGTTGCTCTACACTTCTACTCCGGCCCACACTCCTTTTGCTAAATATAAAAAAGTTAAAAAAAAATCAACAAAGTCTACACTCCTCGACTACAAGCCACGTCAAGCGTAGGCATGTGGACGCCAGCCCGTAAGTGTCAGGTCCGAGCTCAAGTCGTCGACGGCGCGTAGTAATCCACGCGCCTCAAATAGATGGCAGCAAAATGGTAAGGCCCTACAGGACCGATGCCCGCTAGGGCCGCGGGTAATTCTTGAAAAGCAAACCCGTGTTCCTGGAACGCAAGGGGCAACTGAAGGACATAAGTGTGATTTTCAGCCCTAGAGCCAGAGAGACCATTGCATGACTACACACTTAAAAAAAAATCTACACTCCTGAAATTATTCTAACTGCTATCCATCTTATTTTATTCTAGACTCATTTGTCCTCATTTCTCATAACTCTTTTTTCTTGATTTTCAGTCTAGATACAACCATTCCAATATTTATCGACTGCCTAACTGAAAATTATAATCCAGGAACGGGGTTATACGATAGTCTTCTGTCCATCCGTAACGACTCTGAAAGATGTCTAAAAGACAATTTGGTATGTAATAGATGGTCACCCATCCACAATCCAACCTAAGGATATGTAGCTTAACTTCGAAGATCGAACAATCATATATAAGGCTAGAATCAATACCTAAATGTAAAGCAAGAACTGTAGAACATAAACAAGTACAGTTTCCTCTCGTCTCCAACATAAAGTAATTTTCACTGGCTGTCTCGCTGCGGAAGGCGCGCTAGTTGTAATCACCGGTCCTCGTAATAAAACTGTCGTGTGTTTCTGAAGCAGATTTATCATGTGTTCTCGATTCTAGTGGGACCATCAATACTCTTGTTTTTTCTATAAGTTAGGCAGAAGGATTTAGTGTCATTAAGTTCATGATGTTTTCCTTCATTATTTTGAGAGCTTTTTTTAAGGTGGCAAATCACTGCCTAAAACCCACACCTTTTCCTTCTTTGCATTCGTTTCAGTGCCTCGGGGTTCTCTTTCGCATCACCCATGGTCCCAGTGCCGTTTTGATAGCTGTGGTGATGAATTAAAATGAGAAAATCGGCATGTCCTAGAACCAAAAATTCGAAGATATGTGCAATCCATCAACACTCACTGGGCCCGCGTGATGTATTACGGCCCATTCCCTCTCTTAGAGAGGCCTGCGTTCCAGCAGTGGGAACAATAAGCTGATTAGGCTGTTTATATAAGGTGACTGGCAATTAGTGTAAGATACTTAAACACGTGATTGTGCTCATGATAACAAATAATTTTTATTATGGGTGCAAAGCCGAAATCGCGAAAAAAATATCAGCTGTTCAATACATTAGGCAAACATAAATGTACGTAACAGCTGATTTTTTTTTCGCGATTTCAGGTTTGTTCCCATAGTAAAAGTTGTTGGTTATCATGAGCTCAACTACTTACCAGTCACCTTATATATACTTAGTTTCGTGATCGTATTAGAAATAAAGATATTTATAAGACAACCACGTTACCAGCATAGCCCGTAGAATCGCCAAACTTAAGTGACAGTGGGCAGAGTACATTGCTCGCAGAACAGATGATCAATAAGGATGAAAGATTCTGGAGTGGCGACCGAGTACTTGAAGACGCAGTATTGGAAGTTGGGCCAATGATGTGGTGATAGTCGGGAGAATCCGATGCATAGAAGACGTGAAAGATTGGGCGTTATGGCGACAATTGAGGACGATATGTTCAACAGTGGACGTTTTTTGGCTCAAATAATAATAATAATCATCTTTATTTCACAAAAATCCATAAACCCACAAATTAATAAAATCTGACGCCAGAGCTAGGTATGAATACCTGTATTTCAGTCTTCTTCCTAAAAACATGGAGCTCAAATGATCATGATGATTTTTTCATAAAATATTCTATAATAATTCTACTGAAGAAAGAATTTTAAAATCAGTCCATCAGTCCATAACTAAAAAGTTTATTTATTACAAACTAAAATATGAAACTTTTCTCTTTATAAATTTTTAATTCATTCATTAATATAGTATAAATGGTAAAGACACTCACATTTAGTGTGGTGGAGGGTGTAATTTATCTATAGTATGTATTTAGAACTATATAAGTATGTTTATCAGTTGTCTAGTACTTATAACACAAGCTATGCTTAGCTTGAGACTAGATGGCGTTGTGTGGTAGTTGTGGAATATTATTATTATTTATTCTCAGTACATTAACCCTATACACCTGTTAAAGAGCAGTGATGACTCCTAGAGGTCAAACAGTCCCGACTTACGTATTGTGTGTGTGGCCGCGGGTTTAAACCCAGCCAAGTGCATTTTTTTTATTACATCACCACTGCTCTCAAAACAGTACAAAACTTTTAGAACCAAACATTCGAAGACATGTAACATCCACAAACCCGCACTGGGTCCTAGAAGAAGGCTTCTATCCCAACAGTGGGAACATTATAAGAATGATTATGCTCGAATAAATATTTCTTTTTCTTTCTTATATTATACTAGTGGCCCGTCCCGGCTTTGCACGGGCAATAAATATAGCCTAAGCTACTCAGGGTGAATGTAGCTTTCCAATAGTGACAGAATTTTCGAAATCGGCACTGTAGTTTTTGAGTTTATTCATTACAAACATACATACAAAAATACAAATTTTCCCTCTTTATAATATTAGATATATGAGTTAACTTTTATGAGAATGAACCATTTTGTGGAAAGTAAGTAAACGACGAGGAGAAAAACTGGTACTCATTATATTCTAAATTACCTAACTTAATCAAATACAACGTTTAAGTGATAAAGTTTTAAACTGCGTGACTAACATTACTTAATAATACTATCTAAGGTCGACCACCTAAGGTCCTACCGCGACACTACCATGACCTATGAATACAATAGAGAGCAGTCGGTCGAGTTGTAGGTCGTGGGTTCAAACTCCGTCTGGCACAATTTATTGTGTAATTTATTTCACCACTTAAAGTTGTGAAAGAAAACATCATGAGGAAGCTAGAAAATTCTGAACCAAAGAAACAACGGCGAGTAAATTGTTAGTGAAATTATTAAATGTTTACCTAAACATGTCACTATAATATATATCAAAGAAATAATTTACTAAGTTTTATCAAATCAAGATGGCCAGTCTGAGTTTCGTAGAAAAAATCAGCATAATTGTAAATTGACTAGGCCAACGTAGGCGCGGACTTGCGGACGGCAAGCAATTGGTAGCTCACTGTTCAACTTTCCGGTAACTGTCCGGAGCGAGCCCAAGTCATCGATGATATCATTGAATGATTTTTTCCACCAAAAAACAAAACTGCATTGACTAGATTTTTTACGACAGTAAATAATCTTGACTTCATGACTTTTGGCTAATCTGAACTTTTAATGTTGCCACTAATATAAATCTTGGTCAAGTAACATAAAATACTTCGCTTTATGTATTGCATTAACTTAGGAAATAGATTTCCGCATTATGTAATAAATATAAAAATAATTACAACCACCTTCTTATAAATGGTTTGACTGACGTAAATGCTTTAAGTTTAATACTCAATCAACAACATGTTTTTTGATTATTTTGTCACAAACGCACTCCATTTCAAATAGAACTGACACCAGCGAGCAAAAGTGACATACACGCCAAAATAATTCTACATAATGACGACGGATTCAATGAACCGCTACGCTGTAGCATTACGTAGCGCTCTCGTAGCTGCGTAGCTCGAGTGCTACGCATGAGTTGTCTCTCGAAGTCTCGATCCATTACTCGCTATTTTGTGCACACCTGACGCTAAAGGGGTGAATATTTAGTGCATAATTCAATGAATTTACGAAAACGATTTCAATTTCGATTCATCTATCAAAAACATGTCAGTTTAAATTTTTAAATACACAAAAAAATATGAATTTGTTTAATACCATATTGTTTTATATTACTGACTGTATTTTCTAAAGTTAAAAGTTGTAATTTGAACATAATTGATTAATGAGTTTCGTAAGTGTACACGGGCCACAAAAAAAACGCTTCAAGCTTCTTTTTGTGGCGGCCTTTTTTTTGTGGCCGCCTCTAGTTTTTTTTGTGGCGGCGTTTTTTGTTTCGGCTTTTTTGTGCCCCTGTGTACTCTAAAATTACGATATTAAAAGTAAGTAAAAATTTTTACAAAGGCCGTCAGGAATATTAATTGAAATTAATTTAATCGTTTAGAATCATACAACAAATCTTTACTTATTAAAAATAATACCTTTCATTCCAGCAACGTAACACACAAAAGTAACATCAACTACACATATAACTCTGTATATCAGCATTTTTTTTTATGTCCGTTTTCATTAAATGACTAGGGTGGAGTGAGAGGATGTATCACACTTTTAGTGACTAAAACCCACCCGTGTTCTTCAATTGACTTTTGCTTTCCTTTTTTTTATGGTGGGCAAAATCATCCAATGACAACCCCCGCTCTTGGGTGGAGCGGGAGATAGTGTTAGACTCTTACTGACTAAAAGACCCACGCCGTTCCTTCTAGCCTTCATGGGCCACGGTAATTCTTTCGAAAATTCCCGCAGCCCCAGCAGGCATCAGCCCTACTGAGCTCCTACGGTTTTACTAACATCTCTTTGAGGCGCACATGGAACGTTACACGCCATCGATGACTCTCGCCTTTAACTTTACCGGACGACCGGTCAGTGAGCTACACATTGCTCATCGTCTGCAAGACTATGGTAGGTAGGAATCGCACCGTTACGTGCAACGCCCACGGCATCTCCTGTGGTGTTTATAACAGCAATACATTTGAGGTATAAAAATCAATAGTTTAAACAATCCTACTTAAATATCAGAGAAATATTAGCCAAGCCTTCATGACTTCACTGCGATGTAGTTTCTGAATTTAATTTTTATATAAAGTCAACAAAATGGTGTAATGTGGATACACAAAGTTACACCTCTGACAATCCCCTCTGGGAATACAGGCAAAGTTTGAAATAAATCACAGTTTCTTATTATTTTAAGTAAGTATATTTATCACTACTGCTATCACACTAATATTACAAAGGCGAAAGTTTGTATTAGTGTATATATGTTTGTAACTTCTTCATGATTAGAGTACTGAACAGCTTTAATAATAATAATAAGTTCTTTATTTAGAACAAGAAACACATACAGAAAAAAAATCAAATTGAAACGATGATAACCGCAGTAGTAAAAAACTGTGTCGCGGTTATCAACGCCCATCTCCAGGTAAGGAAATACATTGCTCCAGATAAATAAGGTGAGCTTTGTTTAAAGTTTACCACACTGTTAGATCATCTTCCAAAATAGTACATAGGACACTATTTATTTGTCTTTGGAATCATTTTCTGAATTCACCCAAGTGAAACAGCTGGCTGTAGTTCCTATCATCATCAGCCTTTTTTAATGCTCCCACTGCTGGGATTCAGGTCTCCTCTCTAGGAGAGGGAATGGGCCGTAATCCACCACGCGGGCCCAGGCGGGTTGGTGAATGTCACGTCTTAGAATTTTTGGTTCGAGGACATGCCGGTTTCCTCACGATGTTTTCCGTCACCGTTTTGAGAGCAATGGTAAGTAAATAAATTACACAAATTAATGCGCCTGGTAGGGTTTGAACCCGCGACCTACAACTTGTAAATCGAAGCCATTACCACTCGGCCACTATTGATCTCACTACCCGCTGGAGTTACTAAAGTATATTTACTAAAATCCTTCTCTTTATTTTAGCGTAAGCATAAGCATGTGCTTTATAATGTCCCTACTACTGAGATGCAGGCCTTCTCTCTTAGAAAGGGTATGGGCCGTATCCCGGGCCTTAACGCGGATCCATCGAGGATTGGTGAATGTTACATTTCTTCAAACTTTTAATACTAGAACATGCCAAAACGTACTCCTGTATTTTGCCAAAGACTTAATTTCACCAAACACAATTTCTGTTCTATAAATAACAATAATATCAATAAATATTCACCCACAATACTGTTTAATATAATATGGTTTACATGACAAATGGCTGCTATTAATTACCGACTACAGTTTGTAACTCGTAGTTCCAACGCTACGTTTACGCTCACGTTCACGTGAATTTACAATACTGCGGCGAATCGTAGTAATTTGACAGCGGTAACAAGGCTTGTTTTCAAATGGAGCTAAAAAGAGGTTTTGCGTATTCTGTAAGGGAATTATGGATGGAATTAGTACGTCAGGTTTTTTTTTATTATTATTATAGATAGGCTCGCGTTTGACCGCTTTCTTAGCTAATGTTAAGCGAAGATGTGGCCGAATATGGAGCACGCTTGCCTATAAGTAACATATTCACTCTTGACTTAAAAACGTCAAAGTTCTAACTATCAAGGAACACATCACAGGTCTAAAGAAATGTTCGAGAGTTACAGTGGCCCTGGAAAACAAAAAGCAGCTGAAAGAACACAGGGGTGTTTTATTCCAGCCATCCGATCCCGATCCCGATTTTCAGCCACCCTAGGCGCGGGCTTACAGACGGCGAGCAATGGGTAGCTCGCCGTCCGACCGTCCAGTAACCGTCCAGACTGAGCCCAAGTTAACGTCAGCAAACCGTAGGGGCCCAGCGTGGTCGAAGCCTACTGGAGGCATGGGTCCGCTTCTGAAAGGAAAACCCGGAGCTAGAAGTCGGGGGTTTTATTTAGTAAAAGTCTGACACGCCTTCTCGCTCCATCCAGAACGGAAAAAAATTTTTGGACGATTTCCCAACTCAAAAAAAAATAAAGGTAAATATTTAGTCAGAAAACAGAAGATAATCTAATCTATATATAACTATCCGATGAGATACACAAAGACGTAATTACATTTACATTTCTTAAGTTGTTTTTTAATTTAGTCACTTAAGTGGTATAAAAACATTCCTCAAGTCTTGGTCTGAGAAAACACTATCACGACGTTTTTCGAATTAAGACCGATTCTTTTTAAAGGTTAATTAATGATAAAAAAAATTAAGTTACATCACATTTTTTATTAGAAACCCAATAAAATTCTTATGTTATACTCGTAATTAAGCAATGGGAAAATCCGCCACTAATTAACTAATTCGTCTTTTTTTTAAATGAAAACAAAATCTTCTTTATCCAAAAGAACGGAATCGTAGGGCCGAAGATCGAAAGACGTCCATTGTTGGACATGGGTTTCCCCAAGCGTCCCCACAATGACCGGTCTTGTAACTTCAATATCATTCGTTAATTTTAGCTGACTTAGTAGAAAGTAATGTAGATATTTAGAGTCAAATAGTGCTATTAAAAAGAAATCTATTTAATACCTAGATCATCAACTACCCGAATTGGTACTCAAAATCTAAATTTACGTGAGCGAAACAGCGAGTAAAAGCTAGTTCATAATCATCATCACATCATAATCTGTCATATAGGTTTTCTAAAAGATACAAGGGCTACCACGAGCTCTTAAAGCGATCAATTTGACGACCTGAACTGAACTGTTAAAGGAATAGAGTTATACAGTGTGTATAGCTCCATCTCTCTCACTCGCACTCCTGATATTCACGTCATGGTTAAGCCCCTGAAACGTAAAATAAGCGAAGACAAATGGGCTCATTATTATCAAAGTTTAGTATGCATGTAGCGCGACAGCGATTATTAACATTTTGGGTTTGATGTTCAAATATTGAAGAGCATATTCGAGTTGCTTCCTTCCTCTTATGCTGTTACTTTGATCTATGGGAGCGACTGGCATTAAATTGCGTGTATAATTTTGGCTTTTAACCATTTAAACATGTAACTCGGCAAATGGTATTGATGGGTGTATAAGATCCTTGGTATTGTTATATTACTAGACATTGTTAAAGGTATTTTTTCAGTCATTAGCTCACTGGCCAGCATTTTTGTCAGCTTCGCCAGCGTGAAAGTAGAAAATTATCTCAAGAAACTTAGAATACCTACTTTTGAGATAGAAAATAACCTATATCTTATACCAAAATAGTCCACCAGTGTGCCAAATCCCATTAAAATCGGTTCAGCCTTTTGGCATGAAAGAGAAATACGTAAAAACTTTTGCCTTTCTAATATTGTGTGATAAATGATTCATAGTCGACTTTATTCGTGGCTCTTTAATTAGGAACTTATAATATAACTATTATACTTTAGAAGTTGCAGGATGGCCATCGTATGCGCAGGTTTGTGGATAACGAGAAATAGGTAGGCTCACCGTCTAATAAGGGTTGGTCTTACTCGCCCGAGTCGATGGCGCGTTATGTCTCAAAGAGATGTCAGTAAAAATGAAGCGGTCTAGTCGAGGAGGAGGCAGGCGGTCGCCGAATTCTGCGAAGCAGTAATGCTCGCAAAGGAGGAGGCCGAACGCATCAGGCAACGGCGTTCTCACCGCCACCGCCGCCGCCTGGATTCTGATCCCGATTTCCGGCCACCGTAGGCGCGGGCTTGCGAACAGTGAGCAATGGGTAGCTCGCTTTCCGGTCGTCCGGTAACTGTCCGGACCAAGCCCAAGTCGTCAACGGCGCGCACTGTTCCCGCGCGCCTCAAGGAGTTGTCAGCAATAGCAGGGACCAAGCCGGGTCGAAGCCTACTGGGGCCAGGGTTATCCGAAAGGGCGCTCGAGCCCCCGTATGAAGGCTAGAAGGAACGGGGTGGGTCTTTTAGTCAGTAAGAGTCTGACACTACCTCCCGCTCCGCCCAAGAGCGGGGGGTGTCATTGGATGATTTTTTTCCCACCATAAAAAAGGGGTTCAGTTGGACGGATGCCTGCCAGGGTTACGAGAATCTTCCAAAGAGTTCTCTTGTCTCTGTAATGCAAACGGCAAGTGAAGGAATACAGATGGTCCTTCTCACTCCCATTTCCCACCTTAAAAAGGCTGTCATACTATTTAATGTTTTCACATTTGATTAAATTGCTATTAAAACCAGTAAACACATTTCAAACTGTCAAAGACTACACTCTAACAACAAAACCAAAACGAAATTAATAAAGTACGCTCTAATGAAAAGTTTATTTAGTTACTCATATTAATTTAATTAAATGCCAACTTCATTAACGTATAACAAAGAAATAATTATTTTCATAAAGCATTGCATTCAATTATATCTGTCTGAAGTAATGATAGCCATTATCAAGATAAAATTAATGAATGAATACAGTCGAGCAAGAATGAGGTCAAATGAACTGTAATAAATTAAAAGTCATTTAAAATAAAAACTGTTTCTCTGTACAAAGTACATGTTCGCGGTATGAATGAACAAAAATTGTGTAAATCATTTAAGTAATACATGAATGGGGTAAAAAATGGTTTGCATTCTTTAATGTTGTGAATATCAATAGAATGGAGTCGAAAAGTTTTAGACCGGCCACTCCCAATGTTCCACACTCGTATAAATCAAAGTAACGGCGACGCCCTGAATGCTCCACGTGTTCCGGTCTCTATTCAATGGTAAATCGAATATACGCATTTCGTGTGGACATTCTTTTCTTTGAACTACAAAAGAAAGAGTAGACCATAAAAACGAAAGAAATTCAATAAAAAAATCAGTTTTCGAAAAATAAACATTCGTTTGGACAAAGCAAACGATGTCCAATGTTTAATTAGTTTAAAAAAACACCGTGGACAAATTCAAGACGTACATTAAAAAGACGTTGTGGAGCACACAAGGGGTCTCGGATCGATGGTCCGTCGTACTCCTAATCGATAGCGCCGTACTACCACCTCAATGGGCTGCGCGCGCCGCCCGACTTACATAACGCGCAGAACACCACCTGTTGCTTAATACTACCACCCATTTATAACCCGACCACGTTGGATAGGCCGTCTCACCGCCACATAGAGTCGGTTATCGTGTACTATCAAATTCGGGCGGGTAGCCGGAGTCAATGCACTTGGGCAACCTTCGACGCTGCACTCAAGGGTGCATAGTAGGGTAGCGGTGTGTAGGTATGATAATGATCTTCGTTACCGTTATTGGAAGGCGTAATGAAGAGTTTACGCTGTAAAGGGCATGGCAGTGCATAAAGTTTCTTGACACCTACGTATACATCTTTGCGGTTATAAATGGTGTCCTAACAAAACAGATTCGTACTTGCAGATTTTTAAGCTTTAGTGCGAAATGTTGTCGTACGTTCTAAATAGGGATTGGGTGACTGCATAATGGAGGTATTTGAGTACTTTTTACGGACTTTCGGATGGTCAATCTCCTTTTTTTGTGAACCGTTTTTCTAAATCGTTCTTTATCCTGGGTTTTTTGTGAACCGTTTTTTTATACTGTTCTTTATCTAGGTTTCCTTGTGAACCGTTTTTTATCCACATTTTTTCTCTCTACTATTCAAGTCAGATAGAATTACTGTTCAACCGTAAATAACCGATAAAATCGTGCGAGGATCCGGTTTTCCGGATGGCCGCAAAGATCAGACGGCGCTACGCATAGGACCGGAAACTGCACGACACGGATGAACGGGTCGGGCGAGTCTCGTGTGTGTCCACACGTCCCAGTGTGAGATCCGTAATGTGGCGGGAAATACTCGGATGAAACAATAGAATTGCCTATTTGCGCAATATAGTAAACAGGAACACATTTACTTTAAATATACATAGGTATCTATTGACAATATAAAATGTATATTCAAAGATCTTTGACAGTCTTTCTATCAAAGCAAACAGTATCTTGAGACAAACAATATCGCTTGGGGTATCATATTCAGTGTTTTAAAGAGGAAAAAATTATATTTCTATTTGTAATCAATAAAGATTGTACCTAAAAACTACTGGCTGGATTTAAAAAAAATATTTTATCAATTGGATACTGCTTTATTACTGAGTGTCATCTACATTAATATAATAAAGAGGTAAAGTTTGTTTTTTTTGTTTGTAGGAAGTAATCTCTGGTAGTACTGGCCCGATTGCTAAAATTTTTTCACCGATAGAAAGCTGCTTTATTCGTGAGTGACATAGGCTATATTTTATGAACGCGGGCAAGCCGCTGGCAAAAGCTAGTACAAATATATATATATTTTTTACTTTCATGTGGTTGAAGCCGCTGGCAGATGCTAGTATGATACTTAACATATTTAAATGATAGATTTGTATTAATCTATCCTTTAAATATGGTAGGTAAGTATAATTGAGTTTTTAATTTTATTTCAGTGTGTGTAATTTGTTGGTGTGGGTGTAACTGTATTATGTGTTGATTTGTTTCATGGACTCTGAGCTGCAATAAATTTACTATTATTAAGATCAACAAATCATATTGAGTAAAAAACACAGATAACGTTAACCACTTATTAATGTTTATGTGCCGCAAAATGCGATTATGTTTGAAAGGGTGGAGATCGGTAAAGGCTGGAGATCTGTCATACAGGTCTTGAACCAAGCTCAGACTCCAGCTCTCACAAAAGTTTTAGTCTTAAGCAAAATGTATAAATAAGTTTATGTTAAAATTTTGAGAGAAATAAATGATATTTATTTAACTATAGAAATCATATTATCACACAAAACTAAATATGCATATTCTTGTAACATATCTTGTAAATGCTAACAGGCGTGGGTTTAAAGATCAAAATCGGTGAAGCAATGACAGCTCAGTAAATACCGCCCACGGCGCCGCAGTGGAATCTTACCCTTATTTGTGATGGCTGACAAGACATATTGCGCGACGATTACAGGGTAATTAGTAGGTATGGGTGTCTGGGTGTTATAACTATAAGTGGGGTTATTTTTCAATACTTTACTGTGATAAATGTTTTACGCTTTTGATCTTTATTTATTTCTTACTAGCTGACCCGGCAAACTTCGTACCGCCTAATAGTTACCTTTTATCTAAGCTGTCAACTCTACCTACTCTACCCTACTCTACCCTACTCTACCCTACTCTACCCTACTCTACCCTACTCTACCCTACTCTACCCTACTCTACCCTACTCTACCCTACTCTACCCTACTCTACCCTACTCTACCCTACTCTACCCTACTCTACCCTACTCTACCCTACTTTACCCTACTCTAACCTACCCTACCATACTCTACCCTACTCTACCCTACCCTACTCTACCCTACTCTACCCTACCCTACTCTACCCTACCCTACTCTACCCTACCCTACTCTATTACCCTACTCTACCCTAATCTAAGTTAAAAAAAAAAAATAAAAAAAAAAAAAAAAAAAAAAAACGGGATATCCTATGTCCGTCTCCTGGTTCTTAGCTACCTCCCTACCAATTTTCAACCAAATCGGTTCAGTCGTTCTTGAGTTATAAATAGTGTAACTAACACGACTTTCTTTTATATATATAGATATGTATATACAAGGTGTAAGGGATAGCCCTCCACAAACTTCAAGGGCTTGCTCAGTAGATGATACTGAACAAAATTCCACAAATTTTTTTTTCAGGAAACGAAAAAGGAAATCCGCCTCACCATACAAAATTATAAACTAGATTGAACAGTTTGTATTGAGAGGCCGAATTTTTGTTTCGTTTCCTGTAAAAAAAATTTGTGGAATGTTGTTCAGTATCGTCTAATATAATGTATAATTTTGTATGGTGAGGCGGATTTCTTTTTTCGTTTCCTGTAAAAAAAAATTGTGGAATGTTGTTCAGTATCGTCTACTGAGCAAGCCCTTAAAGTTTGTGGAGGGCTGTCCCTTGCACCTTGTATATATAGGTCCTTAATAAATATTAAAAAAAAAAACTTTATTGTACACTTCAAAATGTGGGCAGGAAAAAATAAGTCTACAATCACCTGAGGATGGACGACGCCGCCGAATTCGACCTAGGAAGAGGTGGCGTGACGACCTAGATGCCTACCGCGGGGACTGGTTCGAGGTAGCTCAAGAATACCTGGAAGAAGTTGGGGGAGGCCTTTGCCCAGCAGTGGGACAGTATAGGCTATTAAAAAATAAAAGTATACAGTGGGATGTCTTATCGCACAGGCAACCTTAGGATGGACTGAACAAAAGGAAATAAATCTGAAGCGGCCAGTGTACAAATATCATAAAAAAATACTTATTAGACATTATAATAAAAATACATATATACAATATTAATGAATCTCATTTCTACCATCGGACAAACCGACGCACGGCAGGTATCCACCCTTACGTTGTTGAAACATCTACGGTCCGGACTAAGCATTTCGCCTCGTCATTTATACCGCGTACTTCGAAGGACTGGAACAGTTTGCCTGCTGCGGTCTTGCCGTCTGATTATAATTTGGGTGTCTTCAAGGCTAGAGTGAATAGGCTCTTAATAAACTAGAGCGCCTCACCATCAACGATTGCATCACTGCTTACCATCAGGCGGGATCGCAGTCAAGTACCTACTAGTTTATAACAGATAAAAAAAAAATATATGTATACTAATAAATTTCAAATATAAAATTGGAACCAAATCAATCTTTTTTTGTCTTTCCCAAAATAGTTTGCTGTGTAGTTATGTTTTACCTGTTGATGATCAGATAAACACTGCTGCGCTCTGGAAATTGTATAAAGCTTTTTTTCCATTCATTGTACAACCAACTGGTCTTAGGAGACAACATAGGCCTGTTGGTCTAGTGGTAAGTGACCCTGACTGCTATGCCGGAGATCGTGGGTTCGATTCCCACCCAGGACAAAGGTTTGTGTGATGAGCATAATCATTTGTTGTGTCTGTGTGTAATTTATCTATAAAATGTATGTATTTAGTAATATATAAGTATGTTTATTAGTTGTCTAGTACCCCAGTACCACAAGCTCTGCTTAGCTTGGGACTAGACGGCGTTGTGTGGTAGTTGTGGAATATTATATTATAGGACGTTTGTCTTATTAGTAAAAATCGTTTGTCTTTCTTAAAAAATTATATTGATATCGTATTACACTTGACCTTTTCCAGTTTCTCAGTTTTCATTTATGCTATGGTTATTGATAATGGATTTGCATTGGATAATAACATTATTACTTCTTTTTATTTTAATTTGCATGACATAGTAGAAGAAATACATACTTCTCCGTCACACTTAATTGTACCGATAGATGGTCGAACAAAAAACGTCTATCATACTTAGAAGCTAAAAAAAAATTAATAAAAAGTATTTTTCTTCTAAGTTTTACAAACGTAAGATATTAAGTTGAAGATGTATTTGAAAAGTAACTTACAACAACTACACGTAAGCCTAATTGCTAAAGAAAGTTCGAGATAACTTTAGCATAAGAAAATATTCGTTACAGAAATATTGTCACAAAAAATATAAGTGAAGCGAACAAGAATTTATTCAGTCAACCAAAACATATCACCAAAAGAAATTGCTAGCGTTATACTCGTAATACATTATTTACTCACTCATAACTTGTATTATATACATAGTAGATACATAAAATTATCCGAAAACATAACCTTTCAACCCACGATACGTCTGTTCTTCCCACACTACACAAAATATCAGTTTGATATTTTAATCTCATCTCTCTCTTCTAATCATTGATATTTCAAAAACAAGTAACCCGTGGCTAATTGAATAATAACATTAATAAAGTGAGGTTTAAATGTTATTATAGTACTCTTGTTTTTTAGATGGCCCGGAGGACATGGTGAAGCATAGCTCGCTTGAGCGGAGCACAGCCGTGTCCTCGTGTGGGTGGTCGGCGGGTCGGTGGCGGCGACCTCTCGCGCTGAGCCTTAGTTCAGACCATGGTCCGGAGCGTGGGGGAGTGGGCAGCGATCGCCTCCTTCTGTGAAGCAGTAATTTTAGTAAGGAGGCGGCCGCACTCATGAGGGTACGGACATCGTCACGCCCCAGCCGCCTGGACCCCGACCCCGAATTCCAGCCAACACAGGTGTTGGACAGACGACGAGCAAAATGAGTAGCTTATCGTCCGGCTGTCCAGTAACTTTCCGGACCGAGCTCGAGCGATATGAGAAAAAAAGAGACATGAGCAAAACCCTAGGAGCATAACAAGGGTCGAAGCCTACTGGGGTCCAGAACTCAAGGGTAAAAAAGAAATATAAGTGTGGTTTTAGTCAGTAAAAGTCCGTCGATGCGAGACACACAGGATCATTCGTTATGGCGGCACTTGGAGAAGACCTACGTCCAACAGTGGACGTCTTTCAGAAAATTACTGATGATGTTGCTGAGTCAGTTAAAGTCTGACACTACCTCTCGCTCCACTCATAGCGAGAGGAGTTACTTGGTGACTTCCCTCTTCAAAAAAGGATTCCCAGGCTACAAGGTAAACAAAAATCACAATAATTTATCGTGACTGTCACGAACTATAGCCACAATAATTACTTATAATCACTCTTACTCAAATTAGGTGCTTAAGCTTCCCCATGAACAAATTAAACGTTTTCTTAACTTCCGTAACTTAATTCGGCTGGTCGTGGTTCAAGCATTAATACCACTTAGATCGACCCTTACCCCATAAGAGAATTAGAGCGAAAAGATAACTCCATTCAGCTTAATTATCCCATTCTAGGGGAAACCATCAGATTGGCATGGAAGTTAGCAGAATTAGATGATGAAAATTATTTATGGTTATGCGTTTGTAGACCATTAAGTAGGGGAATTGGCATTGATGGGTTATGTTAGAGTAGAGCATAAAAAATATAGTTTTTTTATACGTCGTGACCAGATCAAAGAAATTGATCACTTTATGATATGGCCAAGTAAAAATGGCCAGACCATCTTAAACATTAAAATTTGATGATACTTCAATCCTCGTTTGAGCTACTTTCTTTAGACATATTATCATAGAATACCTATATCAATGATATGGCCAAATGAGGTTTGACATTATCATCAAACGTTAACGTTTAAACGATCTGCCTTCCTAGCCAAGTTACAACCGTTACGCTTGCGTCGAACGCTTCGAATTGACCTTGCCACAAATTCTTTTGTTCTGACCACGTGACTGAGCGTTGAGATGACGTCATTCCCGTACATTTGAAGGTTTCTGCAAGCGTTAACGATTGCAGATTAGCAACTTGGCCATATTATTAAATAATCAATTCTAAGATCTAGCCACATGTACAAAGAGACGCATTGTTTATATATAATAGTGCATGTATTTAAGTAAAATGATCTCATGACATATCACATGTTGTTCCTCTTTAGTAGACTGAGTAGAGCAACTTGAATACTGACCAATATTTTCAATGACTGAACAGGCCCACTCAAATCTGTGTGATTCATTCTGCATGATTCTCATATGATTTAGCCGTTACATGTTTGCTGTAAGACTCTTATTGTTTGTGGTCAGTTATAAAACACTGGCTTTATCTGGTGAAGACTAGCTGAAGCTGACCCGATGAACTTCGTACCACTTATCAGTCAATAAATGTAGTATATCTTTCGATACAGTCACAACCGATTGCGATGAAACAAAGTCTAAGTAATACACCAAGTTACACATAATTTTAATGTATAAAAGTTATCAACATCGATTTCGTATATTCTACGTGTTGCGCGCAAACTAAAATCGTCTACGATGCTTTTTTATTGTAGGTACTGATAAACACGAGAGCAGTAGTGGTAAAATGGTAACGGGCCCGACGTACGAGTTGTAGGTCGTGAGTTCAAACCTAGCCAGGCGCATTACTTTGTAATTTATTTCATCACCACTGCTCTCAAAACGGTGAAGGAAAACATCCCGAGGAAACCGGCATGTCCTAGAACCAAAAATTCGAAGACATGTGACATCCGCCAACACGCACTGGGCCCGCGTGGTGGATTACCAGCCATTCCATCTCCTAGAGAGAAAGCCTGAATCCCAACAGTGGGAACATTATGTGGCCGACTAAGTTATATAATATATAGATGAACATAGAACCTGACACTGGTCTGCCAAAGGCAAAAAAAAAAAAATAATTTCGCAGGCTACTCTGGCGCTTATACCTTAAATAAAGTTAAGTCAAATCTACCGGGACTTTTTTGGTCTGGCTCGTCTAGACTAGCCTAAACTAGTCTAGACTAAAAATGGATTTTCAAAGACAAAGAAGACTGCAGTTTTTTTCTTTTAGACAAGAATTAGGAGCTTTCAAGGCAGACTTGGCACAGCTTCAAGCAAGCATAAATTGGCACCGTTGAATTAATTTCAAACAGGGTCGCATGCCTGCGTGATAGGAGAAAATTGTCGGGATAAAAGTATTATATGGGCTATCCCAATAGCTCACCGTCCGACCGTCCGGTAACTGTCCGGACCAAGCCTAAGACGTTGACGGCGCGTATTGTTCCACGCGCGCCTTAAGGAGTTGTCAGCAAACCTTAGGGCTCAACAGGATCGAAGCCTACTGGGGTCAAGGATTTGTTTCTAAAAGGAAGATTCGGTCTCGATATGAAAGGCAACGAAGGAGCAGTAATGGGTTTTTAGTCAGTAAAAGTCTGACACTATCTCCCGCTCCGCCCAAGAGAGGGAGATGTCATTGGATGATTTTCCCACCCCAAAAAAATGGACTATTCCAGAACATGCGTGTTCCATTTAAATGTTTGCCAAATTTCATTCAAATTCATTCAGCTATTCGAGTGTGAAGAAGTATCAAACATATGTACATACTCATAAACTTTTGCCTTTATATTATTAGTCTGATACGTGGGTTAACATGTAGTTTAATATCTTGGTTACCGTTTAATTTCACTTTGATACTACCCACGATTTCAGCACCTACAAGAAATATATCATAGGTATAATTAATCCCTAGGGCTACAAACAGCTATTAAAACTAAGGTTTGTAGCTAGATATATTATATAGTTAGAATTCTCTTTTAGGGTTCCCTACGTGCTAACGGGACTCTATTACTAAGCCTCATTGTCCGTCGGTCTGCCCATCTGTCATCGAGCTGTATCTCAGAAACCTTAAAAAATTGAAATTTTCACAGAACGTGTATTTCTATTGCCGCAACAACCACAAATAACTGAAATTAAAATTTAAACGGGGTTCACATATAAGAAACGTTAATTTATCGGAGTTTCAAAACTATTGGTTTTTTTTTTTCATCAATAGTCGATCCTCCTCAAAAGATAATTAAAATATCGTATTAACGCTTGAAATTAAGTGACACAATTTTTTTTGTATTAAAATTATTATATTAGTATTTTCTTATTATTATATTTAAAAAACATTGGCCGAGACTAGGAATTACTACGGTATCGTGGATGCGTTTACAAACATGTAAACCCACAAACACAAGACACCCAGACCCGGTACCATTATTTATAGGTCATAAAAATATTTGTTTGATCCGGGAATTGAAACCACGACACAAATTGCACCCTCCAAAATACATTACTGCAAGGGTTTAAAAAAAAAAATTGTTATTTTTTATTTGCGTGACAGAGTGGTTGAAATACACCTCCGTTACACTTTTTTTGGACCAATAATATTGGTGAAAAACATAATACTCCTTTTTAGGGCAGTCGTGTAAAAAAAATATCCCTGTTCCAGTTTTTGGTACCACGATACCACGAAGTAGGTACAGCTACTTCAGCATTTTCAGAGTTTATTGTAGTTACGTCAAGAACGATCTCGACTTTTCACATATTTTCTACTTAACTGACAAAGTTTTTGTTAGCATACATTTCTATGCATTACCTTGTTGTTTTTTTCTTCAAAACTTAATTTCCATGCCACTTTCTCTAACACAAGAATTTGAAGGTTCTTCTCAAAAATTTTGATGGAATTTCCACATGAAATAATTTTACTGTACCCTTAGGTGAGAGAGAGTAAAGTGAAATTGCGAAAAATACACGCTACCGTCATAAAACATTGCCACATGAAACGGTGGAGTGTTTCCACAAACCCGTGGAATGGGTTCCGTGAAATAAGCACTTCGGAATGTGATAAACTTGTCACATCATTTTGACGTGTTGCCTCAGAATGAGGAGCTACGTTGAAGACCGATACCCTGATGCACAAGCTAAGATAGGAAGGGTTTATGACTACATTCTTTTGATAGAGGGAACACTAAATCCATATGTATATGATTTCGTAGCTGAGTATGACGTCATCCTGGAATTTATTTATTAGAGGAAAGTAAGCAAATGTGGAATAATCACATTAATATTATAAAGGTAAAAATTTATATTCTTTGGATTTTCTACTTTCATTTTTACTGTATTTTTTTCTCTTCATGTAAAAAGTCCTTAATACAATATTGTTATAATATTTTTCTTTTTCAATTCAGTCACCTTTTACTCGTAAATAAATATTTGATTTATATAACTATTGTTTATTATATCACTAAAACGATGTTTAGTTACTTCCACTACTTTAAAAAAAAGCTTTCTTGAGGAAATCATCTGTGTTCCATCAAGCTATCCTAAGTAACATTCAACAACCCGCACTGGGCCCGCGTGGTGGATTACGGCCTATTCTCTCTACTAGAGAGGAGGCCTGAGTCCCAGCAGTGGGAACATTAAAAAGGCTGATGATGATTATAATGATGATCATTTAAGTACTATACCAGATGAAATAGAATTATCTAGTACAAAACACCAGTAAAAATAAAAGCATTTCTTTCCACAAACTTTACAAATGGAACTAAGAATTTCACTTCAAAAAGCAAACCTGTTCAATGGACTTGAAAGCACACATTGAATATTTTAATACCAAGTAGTCTTCGATCTTGAGAAATATTCAAAGATTCTGCTTTTTTTTAGTGTATAAAACAATATTAAAAGCTGCTTTAAAACTTACAGCGTAACCACAAAATCAATTTCCTAGCCCGCTTAGGAAAAAGCAGCGGAAAAAGCGCTTTAATAAAAAAGCAATCAAGTTTTTCAATCAAAACAGCTGCATGTAATATCTGCAGCTCGGGGCTATGGAGTCGTCAAGGCTATCGTCGAGACGAACACGGACGAACTGACAGGTCTCATAATGTCATCTGATCTATGAGCTTATTGCTTTTGGACACGAAATGCAGTCGTAATGCAAAAGATGATATAAATTCTGCAGTGTCTTTTAGGGGATGAATTAGTTTCGTTTTCTTGCGTATTTCGTCAGCTTACTGCCAGAACTTAGTAAATAAAAAATACAAAATTTTGAATAAACCACTTTTAGATACTAAAAATGGTTATAAACAACATTTCACGTATGTACCGTCGGCTAACACTTACTCATTAACTGACAAAACACAAAGCTGTGGATAAACCTACTTTAAGTTATAATGTTATATAAAAATGAATCTCAATTTCCCTTGGTCACGTCATCACGCAAGAACGGCTGGACCAGTTTAGCAAACAATTTTTTTTTGTGTCTCTTATTGGCAGAAGGTTCTTATGAAAGAAAAAATCGTGAAAGTTGCGCAGAAAATTAAAAAACACAAAACTGTAATTTTCAGGCGTTTCATATTGTAGAGGTCTGTCGAGTCAGCTAGTGGAACATATTATAAGAGCAAACCCGTACATTTTGTATTGTTTTGAAATAATGCTGACGCTTGCACTCACAATGCGGTGCTTCGCGTTCCGTTTGTCAATTACTTTAGTACCAATAAATCCGTGTAACAGTAAATATCGTTTTACTTAATCAAATTTCCTAACCTGGGTCGCGGTGCGGTACTCATAACATTTTAAAATTAACAAACAAGGTGTAAGTTGTTTGTTAATGTTAACATGTTACACCACCGTACGTACACATAATTCGTCAATACATGAGTTTTGATTGTGTTGGCAAAAGAACAGGCAAAACATTAGAACACACTATACATAATAGCACACAATATATGGTCCTGGGGTGTAGCTTACAAAAGAAATAGATGAACTACCCCGTCTGATTTGTACTCTGCGTTCTTTTGCTTTGTTATACAAATCAGATTATTTTGACTGCACGAGAGAACCCAAATTGCTTTGCGTTTTGCATATTTGTTTTTTCAATCAAAAAACCGATAACTACAGCGCTACAAGTATGTACTGAAGAGGTTCTTTATAAAAAATGGCACATTATAATTAAATATAAACGATAATTCAAGCTTTAAAATAAAAGTAAAATTATCAAAGAGACTTTTGGTAGATGTCAGACTAAAAAGCCGAAGGGTGAGTATTTTTTTTATAATAATGTACGCAAATAAAGCTTTTTACTATCTCTAATACCTACAGCACTTACTGTGATGTCCAAAGATAAGTTTTTGAAAGTATCATAAATATAATCATAGTAAAATGATCACAATGACGAATCCAATGTGATGTGGTTTCTCATCAGCGATGATCATATTTTTGAAAATAATTACTCAAATAAAAATGGCGAAACTGGACGGAACTTCTCGCTGTTCTTCCTTCTTCTTCTTTCTTATTCTTCTCTCTATAGCTCTTTCTATAAGATGATATACATTTACCCTTGCTAACAAATAAAGTTACTAACTAGGTTTGATTTTGTTAATTACTCATCGAGACCCATGTAATACATGCATGGCATAGAAAGGACTGTCTAGACGAAAGTCTTCCTATCACACTGCCTAACCAGCCTCTTTAATTAATCTACACTACTATAATGCTCGTAAAGAGGTAAAGTTTGTCTTTTTTTTTCTTTTTTTTTTTTCTTTGTAGGAGGTAATCTTTGAAACTACTGGTCTGATTGCAAAAACTGTAACACCGATTGAAAGCTGCTTTATTCCTGAGTGACATAGCTCTTGCCCGCAGCTTCGCCTGCGTACATAAAATGCAGTCTATGTCACTCAGGAATAAAACAGCAACAAAGCTTTCTATCCGTGAAAGAATGTTAGCAATCGGACCAATACTTTCAGAGATTACCTCTTACAATAAAAAAAAAAACAAAGTTTATGTCAATTCATCTTCTGCTTATCATGTTAGCCAGGGAAAAACAGCACCCTCTTTTTCACCAGAAACCAACAATGAGATCATCTAAAAGTGGATGTGATCTCATCTCAATTATACACCCACGACAATATGAAATTTATCAGAAAACTCGCTGGTAATATATGCTATCCTTCGCATAAATGTACTAGGGTGGTAGCTGCTCAAGGATACCGTCTAGACTGGAGACAATCAACAACCACCATTATTAATAATACCTTCTGAAATATGTTCTCTTGCTCATCCACTTGGAATGGAATTATGTCAATGTCAGACTGATGGAGATTTAGGAATTCGTTAAATCTACACTAATATTATAAAGAGAGAAAATTTGTATTTATTGTGTGTAGTTTTGTATTGAATAAACTCAAAAACTACAGTGCCGATTTCAAAAATTCTTTCACCTTTGGAAAGCTACATTCACCCTGAGTAACATGGGCTATATATATTTATTGCTCGTGCTAAGCCTATATATAAAATACTCGTAGAAAGCCGTATTAGTTACACTATTTATAATTCAAGAACAGATGAACCGATTTGGCTGAAAGGTGGGGAGGTAGATTAGAACCAGGAGACGATTCGAACATAGGATACTTTTTGATAAAGAGCTAGAGATTTTTTTTTTCATTGTTTTTATGTATTAACATAAAAACAATGGAAAAAAAAACTCTAGCTCTAGCAATTGCTTATGTCGAACTGTGTAACTTAAGACATTCAAAAGGTTAATATTAAAAAAAAATAACTTCGGTACTTATAAAGCAGAAAGTAGTGCAAAGTTCAGTTAAAAAAAAAACATTGGTTTTATAATATTTCTATACGAAAACGTCAGTTGATTTTGTGTTAACTTCTCTAAGTCTTTTATTCTTTGGTTATTCTTTGGCTTTACTTGGCCCTTTCGTATCTAGGACCTCATTAACTATTTCAAACATTCTCTCAGTCTTTACTAGTGTGAATCTAAATTTTATTATCTAGAACTACAGGAACAGGCTTTGTTTTTCTATAAAGTCATCATAATCATCTAAATGACATCTCCCGCCCTTGAGCGAGACGGGAGACGTGTCAGACTGACAAAAACCCACTCCCGTTCCTTCTTTGCCAATGTTCCAGAGCCCTAGAGATCTCTTTTGCATCACCCATGGCCCCAATAGACTTCGACCCTGCTGAGCCCCTACGGTTGCTGACAACTCCTTGAGGCGAGCGTGGAACAATACATGCCGTCGACGATTTGGGCTCTGTCCGGACGGTTACTGGACGGTCGGTCGGCGAGTTTTTATAAAGTCACCTACATAACAGATGAGGAGAAGATAAGGGCACTATGGACCGAGCCCAAGTAGTCGACGGCGCACACTGTTCACGCGAGCCTCTAGGAGCTGTCAGCAACAGCAGGAGCCCAGCTGGGTCGAAGCCTCCTGGGGCCAGGGTTAGTTCGAAAGATAGGTCAGCCCCGGTCCTAAAGGCGACAAAGGAACAGGAGTGGGTTTTTGGTCTGTAAAAGTCTGACACTATCTCCCGCTCCGCCCAAGAGCGTGGGGTGTCATAGAATGATTTTCACAACACGAAAAAAAAGGCCACTATCAAACGCAAAATGTCAATGAAGCAGACTAAGGCTAAGAGGGTAAGACGAGCTTCAAAGTAACTTCTATAAAACTTCTATATAATCCTTTAACCATTAAACAACAAAGTCCCACACTAAAATCTTCCACTGTAACATCCCAGTTAACATCCAGACAGGCGCCAGCCTGAACTAAACCCCATTACAAGGCGGGTGACACGGTGACGTCATCACCATCGATAAATTGACCTTTCTGTGAGAGCTGACCCATTTTACAGATGAATTAATAGCTTGTTTTGTGGCTAGAATGTTTTTAAACATTGTATTTTAGTAGTAGCAGTTTTAGTACCCACTTATTTTATTTAGTGTATCTGGATAATAAAGGTCGCAAGACGAGAGAAAACATGTTTATGTGGCACCGACAGATACACATAATGTAGAAATAAAAATACTTAACTATATCATATTTAATAAATAAAATTTGGAAAAACAAAACTGGCCAAGTTCGAGTCGGATTGGGACACAAAGATTATTCATTCGTACATTAAAAACGAGCTTAAAACGCCGGCAAATTAACATATATCTATGAGAACCCCCTTTAATTTTTAATGTTATTATTTGCTGTTGTAGTTGCAATATAAATAGGTACACATACAGTGATAATTTCAACTCACTGCCCCTAAGGTTTATGAGGTACACAGCCTGCTGACAGACGGACGGATAGCGAAGGCAGGAATAGGGTCCCATTGAAACCTTTCCGGTACGAACCTAAAGAATAAGATTAGCACAACACACAAGGTAGCTATTTTGACAAATAAACTAGAAACTTCTTAGTTGACGTCTAATTAAGATGAAATGAAGTTTCGGACTCCGGTAAACTGTTAATAAAATAGCCCTGTGAGGATAGACCGGAAAGATTCATTCCACAACTTCGTATGGATCTTTGAATTCAGTTACGTACCGTTCACAATCTTACCGTTGTGAGCGGTAGTTCAGCACTTGGCGGCGAGCGGTGAGATTAAAAGTATGAAAATTGTATGAAGTAGTCCACGAGACGCCGCTCATAGCGCCGCGGCTGCTCGCCACGCCCGCCGCTCGCCACCAAGACCGAAGTCGTGACCAGTCCGTAACAGTTTGAGAACTTGTCTTTGTTAAGTGTAGATAATCATCAGATGACTTCTCCCACTCTAAGATGGAACGGACGGGAGTATTAGACTTTTACTTACTAAACCCCACTCCTGTTCTTTCTTTGCCTTCGTTCCAGGCCCCCGGGGTTCTCTTTCGCACAACCATGGCCCCAGTAGGCTTCTACCTTGCTGGGCCCCTACGGTTTGCTGAAATTTTTGACTAGCCTGTTAATCTAGTGGTTAGTGACCCTGACTGCTATGCCGGAAGTCGTAGGTTCGATTTCCACCCAAATGTTTGTGTGATGAGCACGATCATTTGTTCTGTGTCTGGGTGTAATTTATCTACAATACTAGCTTTTGTCTAGTCCGAACAAAGCCTAAACATTTGGTTTGGATAGGTGAGCCCGTTTTTGAGTTATAAAATTACAACAAAAAGTGGCATTGATTTTTATATATAGATGAATGTATTCAGAAATATTTAAGTATGTTATCAGCTGCCTAGTACTCATAACACAAGCTCTGCTTAGCTTGAGGCTAGACTGCGTTGTGTGATAGTTGTGAAATATTATATATTTTTATATTATCTCTATGAGGTGTGCGTGGACCACTCGCCGTCGACAATCGTCGTATCGAATCCCATTGCCTTAAAACAGTTGCAGTGTATAAATAAACTTAAGAAATAACTTCTATTATCAAAAATCTTAAAAACGTCTCTGAATAACGCGCAAAGCCGCAGACAAAAGCTCCTAGTTCATAAAAATAATATATTCCAAGACCGGAACCCTTAGCTCAGCCACCAACTGCCATTATGATCCCTAAAAAATGTACTTTCTTGTGTTATATAAAATAAAACAAAGAACGTTAAATTTGAATTTACTTTGCAGGCTCTTACGTCACATTTCTTAATTTGAAGTTGGGTATATATCTAAGGCCGCGTTTGCACTTTGTCGTGACGACACATAACCGTGTGAAGCATCGTGGCTTATACATTTAAACGGACTTATTCACGTATAGGATGACACGATTAACTTTTGTCTATGAATTTTACGGTAGTGTCTACAGATTCTCGTAATCGAGAAAAAAAAATCACAACTAAACCATGACGGTAAATCATGTGTCATTGTTACGACATGTGTGGGAACAGCTAGAGACAATAGCCGTCCGACGATAAATGAACCGCTACGACATAGTGGGTAAGCGGCTGAACGCCTAAAATTTTTGGAATTTTGTTCATTAAAATAGGTTTGTTTTGCTAAGTTGTGCGATCCTTTAAAAGAGTTACGTTAGACCTAGAATGCAAAGGGTAACTGAAGAAACATAGGTGAGTTTTTGTCTGTAAAAGTCTGATACTCGCCATCTCAAGAACGCGTGGAGGTATCGAGTTGAAATTCGAGCCTGCAGTCCCTTCAAGCTGTGAAAAAATCAAACTTCTAAGTTAACGAATAAAAAAGGTACGGCCGTTTATGTCGCAAAAAATGCATATTTTGATACTCTCAAAGATCGAAATTCAAGGGTACTTCCCGTTTACCCAGGATCCTGAAATTTGGCACAAAGCAAGTTCTTATAGCGCACGTATAGGAAATAATCTGAAACCAGTAGATTTATTGTTACATGCGTCACAAAAAAAAATCTTCGACACTCCATTCGGGAGTTGTAGTTTGTGCGGAACCCTCAATGCGCGAGTCGGACTCGCACTTACCCAGTTTTGTTTTTTTTTATAATTAAAGTCTCGCGTTTGACCACTTTTTCACCTGATGGTAAGTGACGATGTGGTCGAACACTGGGTTGCGACAGTCGCTGTCTCGTTTTCGAATTTATGAAAGAAAAAAGCCTCGCTGATTTGCTTCGCCCACGTCTATATTAGTCCACGTTATGCCTCTGGATAGCTTCTACAGCTAGATCCACTCAAAGCGGGATGAGTGATTATTTTCCACAGCAAAAAAAAATAAACTGCGTACAGACATCGCGAGGCGTGCGTCGCGAATGCTTTATCACGCACGTCCACACTGCCCGAGGCATGCGAGACGAACCATTCGCGTCGCACGCCTCGCAATGTCTATACGCGCCTGTAGATTTTGAAACGTTCATGACTCGAAATACTCAATTCACAGGATCACCCTTAAAATATTTAGAATTTCAGCATAAGTATGATAAAATCTTTAATAAGCCTAATAGATTTACTGCCATTACTCTCAATTAAGTCGGCCATTTATTATCTGTTAGCTGTCTCTTATCTTCTCACAGTTTCTTTTATGCTCATATATTTTAATCATAGGTACAATGTCGGTACATTTTGATGATTATATTCAGTTACTCTTATTTATTAGTCTGGTTTCTGTCTGAGCCGTTTATTATTTGATAGTTCACTGAGTAGCTTTTCTTTTTTTTTAAACCCAATATAAAATATTATTTTGTTAGGAATAATTATGTTAATATAAACAAATTTGTTGGATAATGTGAGCAAATAAAACTGACGCGATAGTCTGAAAGTTTGAATAAGTTTGTATGTACCTATGTGTGAATTAGTTTAACGTTTTACTCATCCAATTGTTATTTCCAACACTTTGCAACCCTTACTTTATTAACATCAATATAGTTTTTCGTTTTTATTCGTGAGCTGTTTAGTTGCTCACATAAAGTGATACAATCGATCTAGAACTTTAGTCACTTACGCTAAGCTGTGTTAGCAAAAGCAATAACATCAACAATTTATATTATTTTTATTTAGTGATAAAGTTTTAAGGTGTCTACTGATTTGAAACTAAGCCGATCAAAACTGAGTGCGTACACAGAAAAAAAAAAAATAACTCTCGGAAAATTCGTGTTGAAATAAAAAACCAACTGGCTCACTAGCCAGTTATTTTCCATCGGAAAGGTAAAGATCAAAAGTGGAATCAATATTCCACTTTTTATCTTAGGGTCACCGCACACAAGCCGCTGGTTACAACCGCAAAATGACAGCACCAGCATATTTCTTATAGTGCTATATACATTGTATATGGATTCGCCACACACGGTTGACGCCGATGGCCGCCACATGCTACAAATCACCACTGCTCGCTTCTTATGGCCACTAAACACCTATACAAAACGCCGTCACACGCCACTCACGCATTTAAACCTTCTTCGTAACTTCCACTATGATACTGCACGTATGTATGTGTCAAAATAGTAGCAAGCACCGGCCACAAGCGGCTGTCGCACGCTTCAGCTTTCTTTGTGGCCGCCTCTACCTTCTCGGGGCGAGGTTTGTGGCCAGTGGCCGTGTGCGACGACACTTAGAACAACAGAGCCCTTTTGTGTGACATAAGAGGTGCCTAAACATAAAACAAAAGAAAGCCAATATAACAGGGAATAAAATACTGTTGGTTTTTTAAATTGACCTTTAGAAGTTCTTCGCGGCTCATACACAGCCCTTGAACGTTTACTATTGAGTCATCATACTGATAACAAATGGCGAAATGCCATTTATTGTCAGTGCTATCCTTATGTTTTGTAATTGTTAATAGGTTCGCGCTTGGCTACCATCTCTCCTGATGAAAAGCGGCGATGCCATATTGTTTACCTAGAAGAAAGCTATTCACTTTAGACTAAAAGATCCCCTGGTTGTCGCTATCAGGAAATACAGACTTCAGCAGGGTTCCTACATATTCGTATTACAAAACAAAGTTTCCCTCCGCGTGTGACTGTCCTTAAAAATCTCAAAAACTACTGATTGAATTTAAATGCGGTTTTTACCATATACAGAGTAATTCATAGGGCAATGAGTGACCCATCATATGCGTGTTTACATTGTTACCTTTTAAATTTATCGATACAGTTGACGCAGTAGCTGAGCGATTAGCTGCTGCACTGCCTGTCACAGATTCGATTCCCGCACGCAATATATATTTTGTATGGCTTTTAGATAACTATTACGATTGGCTGCGTTAAAGTAAAGGATTGGCTGAATACTGGCAAAGACAGAGAGTTGTGGAAGAAGATCGAGTTTCGGACAATGGTAAGAATGGAAGGCGTTAGCCCAGCAGCGGGACAGTACAGGCTAGATCATCATAATCATCATTTCAGCCGATAAACGTCCACTGTTCGACATAGGCCTCCCCCAAGAGTCGCTACAAAGCACGATCCTGTGCGTGATGGACAGGCTAGATATAAAAATATAATGCATATTGATTAAAGAAAAGGCGTGAATCCTGAAGATCTGTCACACCCGTGTTAACAAAAGTGGATCGTTACTCTATTATGAAATAATCAAAAACGGAGTTTCATTAATAAACCGTTTTAACTGATGCCAAAGAACAGATCAAACAGAAACCCCGAGGCACCAAAACGTTCCAAATAATTGTTTCACACCACCAACGTTAGAAAGTTCTCTTTTGAAACAGTTAATTTATTCCTAGCGTATATATATATATATTTACATAACAAAAGGTTGCTCTGTAAACAATGCTGTCAAAGGGATTCCTTTCACGAATAAAAGCTTTATGATACATCCCTCAACTTGATGTAATCTCAAGTATTACAGGATAAGTTGGATATAAGTTGAGTTCCCGCTTGTGTTAAATTTAGTGTTTGAAGAGCGAATATTATGTGATATTACACACATGTTGAGCGTTCCTGAAAGTCTTTGCGCTAGTATTATAAAGGCGTCAGTTTGTGAGATGGTGAGTATGTGTGTGTGTGTGTGTGTGTGTGTGTGGGTGTGTGTGTGTGTGTGTGTGCACATGATACATAGGTAAAGTTGTCAAAAAATAAAAGGCTCGTTTTGACATTTTTATTTTGACTACCTACCCTTGTCCGGTGTAGTGTAGCTACTACTAAAGTATCTATAATAGCCAGACCTTTATTTACTTTTTTATTGTTTCTTTTAGATTCGTTCCGAGTTACATTCTAGGCAGTGGCGTAACTATAGGGTTGCAAGGCTGGCAAAATGCCACGGGCCCCTGGCCAGGTGGGGCCCCAGGTCCAAGGGGCCTTGTGCTTTGAAGAAGTAATTATAGTAAATTCAAATAATTTATTAAGATTTATTAAACGCATTCATAAGAAAAGGATCAATTTCTCGTGGTATTTGGTCGTCTTACCACCTTATAGATCCGTCACTGAGAAGCCTACCTTCAGAGACGAAATATGAGTCCTCGTGTTTTAGAGAACTTACAGATTTATTAATAATAAATAATAGTTTTATGTCTGTAATTCAGTGATTTAACCAAATTGACTACAAAGTTGATGATTCCCTGGGGCCCCATCCATGATTTTGCCACGGGTCTCAGATGGTATAGTTACCCCACTGATTCTAGGGTCTTTCTCAAATGTCAAAACGGGCCTTAAATTTTTAAATGAGTTTATACCATGTCTTGGAATAACATTTAAGATATTTTTTTTTGTCTCGAGAGTGTGTTTCTATAGGATAAATTCTCAACTATCATCCGGGTGAAGTGGCGAACAGCAATTAGTAGCTCATAATTACGTTAAATAATATCTTTTGTACCTAAATATTTTGCTATACGACTGTGTTTTTCACCCATCCTGACCTTGAAGAGAACAAGATATCAGAACCAGTTAAAGAATAGAATCTTCACAGAGTAATGCATTGTTTGTAATGCTTTTCAGCTGATCATACTCGAGGCAAAGTGTGTCTTGTGAGAGTGAGTTAAAATATTTGCGAACTCACCCACGGTACATTTTTTTATTATTATTTATTTATTTATTTATTTATAAAAACAAAGGTTTTCCTTAAGTTTATAAAAAGGCACACAATTAGACCCCTGGGGTCTGTCTCAGCGTGCCACAACCTGACAATTAGTCAACGCGCTATAAACTTTCTAGGTCCAATTGACTCGATATAGTAATCCTTCAACTTACGCTTTATGTTTTTGGTATTGAATGAGCATCTGATGTCTACAGGTATCTGATTTATTAGATTAGGTATTGAATAAGAAGCTGTACGCTTGCCATAAAAGTTAAGAAGTAAATCCTAGTTTAGGGTAAATAAAAAAAAACAACTTTCAACAATCTATAACGTGAGCAAAATCATTTATTTTATTTCATATACTTTAAAATAATCTTGTAATGTTATTTCATTTTGTTTCAATAAATTTTAAAATTTAATTTATAATTTTAATTTAGTCTTTTACTTTCTGTTCGGCATGACGTTGTCCTTAACAATGTGTTTCTTTTTCACTAAATGTTCACTTTTTGCTATGGATGCATTTATTTATTCTAGTACTAAGCATGCGTATGATTTTTAGAAAACAAATCATATGTATTAATTTACACTTTTTATCAATTGTATATAAATTCATTTTTGTAAGTAATTTATTAGTACTTTATGTTTATAGGTATTTAAATCAAGAACCAAAATGTTAATGTTCACGAAACGAAATGCTTCAATCGAAACACTTCAATCTCTCAACTAATATATAACTCTATAGGTATTTGTCATGTCGGTTCCTCAAGCAATTATTTGAAATTGAATGTGTCAACAGTCCAGTGAAAAGAGCAGTCCACACAGAGAGGAAGACCGAGTCTCCTAGGTCAATATCTCAGTGTCCAAGTTGTTGATTCAAGCCAACCACAGAACATTGAGCTAGCTAAGCATGCGGGCATTTCAAACAAATTGCTTGTCCGTTACTGTAGATTTGTGGACCGTTTCCATCACTTAGTAAGCAAGTCAGAGGAGATATATATTATACAGGTAGACTTTTAACTCATTGGCAAGGGTAAAAGCACTCATGAATAGAAACAAATTATTATTTATATACTAGCTGTTGCCAGTGACTTTGCCCTCGTGAGAGCAGAAAACTAAACTTCAGGGATAAAAAATATCTATTAGCTGTTCCATGATGTGTTCCGTTGAATGTGAAGCAGTAATGTACATACCTACAAATTAATATACTTACAAATTTCCGCCTTTACCTATAATATAAGTGTTACCAGACTAGTATTTCTTGAAGGATGAAGGGATTTAAAATACATCCGTATGAGCAATTACTGTAGAATTCCAGATGAAAAAACACCCTGGGTCTTATTGTGAGATAAATTTAGAGAATCAACATGGATTGAAGACCAAAGAAACAGCGAGACTAACTAGAGAAACCGAATTGATCGCTAAAATCACCATGGCTTTAGAACGAAAAAGGCAACTGAAAAAGAAGAGAATTTCTCTCGCTCCGCTCAAAACGTGATAAGTTATTTGATGGATTCTCAAGCCACAAACATAGCAGTGGTGTTTGACAAGTTACCAATCATTTTCGTCAAAAAAATTGAGCCTTACGTTATTAAATTGTCATTTATCTAAATTTTCTTCGACACGAAAACTAAAAGCCAGTGTCTTTGGCCTTAAGTGACCTTTTCTTCAGTATTTTGACTTTCAAATGTATGAGTTAGTACATAAATTTACCAATAGATCTAGACGCAGACATTTACTTTGATGAGTCACATTAAATCAATCACTGTTTAGCTGCTTCAATATTAAAAGCCAATACATTAACGTGGTAAAGTTACTTCAAGCGCACCAATACATCTTAATACTATCTCTACTAAAAGTTTATTTACTGAGAGAGTGATACTTCACTCCCAAACTCAAATCCCTTAGAGAAACATGTACTTTGTAATTAATAAATCACTAGGTACACGAAATAGAAAAATAAGTAAAAAATTTTGAGATTCCAAACAAAATTGACCACTCTAAGAATCTATAGTTTTAATTTTCTATAACGCTCCCTCTCTTTCGTTACTTTTTCTCTACTCACAGACTCGCCAGTTACCACCAACCAATTTTGTTTGATTCACGTACATTTTAATTCAATTTTTTCAAACTAATGGAAATGACGTTCCAAATTCAAATTATTTAATTATTCCCTAGGGATCGCCCTTACTACATTATCTCACTAGGGATAGCATAATGTGCTATAAGTGATCGTTGTATGACTTAAAAAAGGGCATTATCGAGCAGATGGTCTCAAAAATTATTTCCCATATGAAAACTATGAAAAAGGCATATTCACTCGTCAGAAAAAGTCTATCAAAGATCGACTTTAAGGGTGACAGTCCTCGTTTGTTTGCTATAAGGAAATTACAAAACGCACGGCAGAAGATGTATCACCGGTACACAGCGGATATACTAACCATAAGCACCAAATGATTTGGGATCTCATTAATTATGCGTACTGTCAAGAAGTTCCTTGTACTGTCATGAGTCTGTTTTTTCTGTTAGTTAAAACCCGGGGAGGTTTTTAAGTCAAGAATGAATGTGTTACTTCTAAGAAAGCATGCTCTATCTTTGACTACATCGTTGCTTTCAATTGGGTAAGGTAAAAGCGCGAGCCTATCAAAAAAAAATACTGGTAGTAGTAAATAGTTCTTCTGAATACAGTGACAAAGTAAGAATAAACTGGTATCCCACTGAAATGAATTCTTAGGTCCGTAGTTTATAATCATGATTAATCAAAACATTCAATGTAAAAGCTAGAATCCAGCCAGATTAAACCTGCCAGTTTCAAATCAAGATTCACGACCAACCATTATTCTAGAGAGTAGCTCAGTCGTTTCGCGACATTCACTCACACTAGCTCACAGTTAAAGAAAGACTAAAATAATATTTCATTCAATTTGTGTTTTCTTAGTAACATTTTTATAACTTCAACTAGCTTCGGCCAGCGACTGTACTCGCGTGAAAAGGTTCATCACACAACCTTTGGCCCCCGGTCCATCCTCTTCATCATCATCATTATCATCATCAATTACACCAAAGGATGTCCACTGTTGGACATAGGCCTCCCCCAAGTGTCGCTACAACGAAAGGTTCTGTGCGTCGCACATCTACTGCATTTACGCGATTCTCACCAGGTTATCGGTCCACCTTGTGGAAGGCCTTCCAACGCTGCGTTATCCAATGCGCAGTCTGTCAAAAGTTTTTTATTTCACATAGGCCTACATGGGCACTTATAAAACGTCAGAAGCTAGTGCACGGTTCGAAATTGATCGTTTCCTATGGAAACGTTGTTAGGTTAATTTACTACAGACTATTGTCTGGTAGATATATCTGTCATAAGACCACATTTAAGTTTAATTATAAGTTGTTTTACATTTTTGATATACAGTAAAGTTTATTCTATTCTAATCTGGTGTAAAATTTCATTTAGTCCCAGTATATTATCGGCTGTGCATTAATATGTCAGTCAGTCAGTTCCTCCTTTTATTATGTGTATAGATTAATTTCTTTCATAAATTATATTTAACCCTGAGTGGGAATCTCGGATCGTGGGGTCCGAGTGCTCACAACTTGTATAAAGATCTGTCGAAACGACTAGTTGACACTTCGCGTGATCCAAAGGCTGGCGTTTACCTCGGACAGAGGACAAGCATTGCCACACAGCGTGGCAATGCCGCCAGTATTTTGGGCACATTACCGGACGACAGTGATGTGGAAGAGTTTTAGTAATTAGCGTAGGCGGTTTTTTTTTTTATTTTACAGTAATTATAATAATAATAATAATCCACAACTATCACGCAACGCCGTCTAGTCCCAAGCTAAGCAGAGCTTGTGTTATGGGTACTGGACATCTGATAAACATACTTATAAATTTTTAAATACATACATATTATAGATAAATTACACCCAGACACGGAACAAATGATTATGCTTATCACACAAACATTTGTCCTGGGTGGGAATCGAACTCACGACCTCCGACCTAGCAGTCAGGGTCACTAACCACTAGACCAATAGGCCAGTCAATTATAGTTAGTTAAGTTTTTTTTAAATATATTCTATTTCTCTCGACATTTACGTTCTAAAGTTCCCTTCAACACTAGTAAGTAACTACTAAAGAAACCTTAGACATAGTGTGGGATTACCAGAAGACGCCTACATCACCCTAAGGCTTTGTGAGTCACCGACTAAATTAATTCCTTTCTTTGTACAGTCCGTAGGTACGCGACGGACTCAGTCGTTACCTACTCTATGAGTAATGGAATTCTGTTAAACAGAAAGCTAAGACAATGGTGGGAGATGTTTGATAAACTACATTAGTCATATTTGTTTATAATGAATTGTCTTTTATAAAGAGTAACTTCTTTATTAGTAATATATCAAGGAATAAAAATACTCATGGATGTGAGCAATATGCACTACGGGATCAAACACCGCAATTTTAAAGTATTGTAATGATAAAGGTGCCAATCGATTTGTTATTAAACCTATATTTCATATGAATAAAATTTTAAAAATTCGGTGCCTAAATTTTTTTTGCGGTTTCTTGTGTAAAACAAACGATATTCTTCGGATATACGTATCCGAATTATATAGTTCCGAATGACAGCATTTAAAACTAACTGACCTAGCGAACTCCGAACAGCCTAACAGACAATGAATGTAGTATATCTTTCGATGTAGTCATCCGATTCAGATGAAACAATGTCTAACTAATCTTAAGTCACGGACAATTTTAATGTATAAAAGTTTTCTACATCGATTTCGTTTATTTTACGTGATGCGCGTACAACTTAAAACTTTAACAGATTTATTATATGTACTACGTACTACTTTAATTTAAACACCACCTAAAAATTACATCATTTCAGAAGCCTATGTAAATATTTACGACACCACATCCCCAACTTTAACACTGAAAGCATCACGCGCCACCGAAACTTGCGCCGCCGAAATTTTTAAGCGGAACGTATTCGCAAGTCGGTTAATGTCTCGCTGTGCTATTAAGGCACTTCGTTCTGGTCCCACGTACGGCCCATTATAAACTTTCTACCATATTACCCTCTACGTCTTGGGCCGAAAATTGGGGCTACTTTAAAAGGATTGATTTTTTTTATGTGTTTTGAAATTTTAAGGGTGAATTTGGTGGTGAATTATGTGAGAAAATTTTATGGGCTGACCAACACTGCCTCAGAGAGATCAGATTGTTTTTTTTTATTCGATACTAGCTTCAAAACAGCTTCGCCCGCGTACATAAAATATAGCCGATGTCACTCAGGAATAAAGCAGCTTTCTATCGGTGAAAAAATTTTAGCAATCGGACCAGTACTTCTAGAGATTACCTCCTACAAACAAAAAAATAAAAATAAAAACTTTACTTCTTTATTATATTAGTGTAGATGTAAATAAGCTAGTGCTTGACTGCGATCCCAACCTGATGGTAAGCAGTGATGCAATCGTTGATGATGGGGCGCACTAGTTTATTAAGAGGATAAGATACTTTGTATCTCAAGAGTATGTTCTCTTGGAACAATTTTCGACTTTCACGCACGTTTTATCATTTTCATATTACGTCATAAAAAATATATATAATTTGATATTATATGAACACTACTTTTGAGAACAGAAAACATTAAAAATCCAAGCCGCCTGTCTATTAATCTCGCTTAGCTTATTTCCCGTCTATTCACTTTGCTAGTAGAAAATAATCGCTACAGCTTTATAAATAAAGGTCAAGTTAGATTGCGGGATGTCACAGCTCATTAAGGACGCCTACACGTTTCTCTCCAGACGGCCACGCCCACTTAGGCCTACACGCACTCTAGACAGATTTAATGGCATGAGAATGGCAATGACTCTCGCTTGAGGAAGTTTAACAAATTCACGAAAATTTTGATGTCTTTTGAGCTTAACAGAAGAATGTTTATTGTATAAAATAAAAGCCAATGACGATACATTTTAAGCACGTTGTAGTGTGGGGAAGTAAGAATTACTCTTATGTCGGGGGGATGTGTTCACGAACATAAGAACTCATAAGATAAACCTAACCTAACCGGAAATCTGTAAGCATCATTTGTAACGTGCGGGAATCAAAAATGCACCCAGCGCAGCAGTTAATCGCTTATGTCAGTTGGTTTTTTGGGCTTAACCTTTCGAATGTTTTAAGTTATACAGTTCGACATAAGCAATTGTCTTTCTATTGTGTCTCTAATTACGGCATTCAATGAGTTAACAGATAAATGTTTTTATTGTAGGAAACATAAAAAACAATGCAATTGGATTTGTACAGGGTTACTTGTAAAACACTAAACACCTTGCAGGGCAGTATTACTAACATCATAAACAACCACTTTTTTTCTATGACTTTTTACAAAACATAATACATTTACCAAAAACAAACCTTCAAGATTTCGTTGTTCTATCTAACACATTTCAACTCTGTATTTTGTTTTGTCATGTCGTTGCCGCTTTGTCAACAGAATTTCATAATCGTCTATGAAGCTACATGTCGTTGACATACGCAACGTTAGCACACGGGTCCCACGCAACATCAGATCTGTCGATTGATATGAAAGTGAGTTACAACGACGTTGCATCGCGTACGAAGCGTACGTGGGCTCATTTTGTCTTTACATCAATTAACTGCACCCTCAGTAATCACGATATTATACAAAATAAACCACATATCACACAATAAATTGTAACGTTATAGCTGGAAAACTATTACGGGTGTTAAGTACAATGGTGTATTAAAATAAAAGGGTATTCTATTTTATGTCGTGACAAAAGTGGGCATACTAACTTTTAGACGTTGCAACGCGTACGTGACTTACGTGGGCTAAGTTTGTCTTTACCCAATATTGTTTCAACAAATAACTGCACATTCAGTCGTGCAACGTAATCACGATATTTTACAAAATGAACCTCAAATAAGTAACAAACCAATTTGCAACTACACGGTATATTGTAACATAATAGCTGGGAAATTAATCACGGCGTTAAATACAGCGGTATTTTAAAATAAATGCTATTAATTACTGTAGCACACATTTAATTACTCCTTTAATTGCCTGATAAGTGAATTGGCAACCAAAGCTTTTAAGCCTGCCCCACCACATGTGTAACAGACCGTAGGGGAAAACTATTTATTTTGTAAATGAGCTGACATTTTACACACAATGTATAAGGGTTTAAACTGTATCATGAATCAATATTAGATATGCACCGATTTTTAATCGTCACTTAACTTTTATTGAAGAATAAAGTTAAGTGTTAATTTAAGTTAAAGTTAAGTGTTAAGTTTTATCAAAAACTACACTACGCACACGTGTGCATTTTATATGGAAACTAGACTTTTATAGCTATGATTTTTTATTTTATTTCTCTGGCATTATTAAAGCAACATTAGACCAACGCACACGTGTAACACGCCTGATTTATACGTTGAACGACGTTGCGTGGCGTGCATCAAGTGTAGCTCCACAAGTTTAGTTTCCATATAAAAAGTATGGAGATCGACGCGCCCAGATCAGCGAGTGTGGTACACGTGTGAGCAGTGTAGCTTCTGCATTCTTTTATCATTTAGTTTTCGTGCGGACTGGAACAGAAAGCGCTAAATTTTTAAATTGTGCCCTAATAATATTTCCATACTAAGAAGTTTATCAAACAACATTTTTAACGTTCACATTTTTGACGTTAAATTAGATTTACTAATCGTAAATAATGTTGTAAATTATTGCCTTAATTTCATGTTCGCAGTACTTAACGCCTAGCGTTTTTATTTCCACCGTAAATTACAAGTTACGAAGTAATGAAACAACTTGTAATCACGGTTATTTATTAGTTTTGTCTGACGACGAGATTATGGCGACGTCCAACCATTTTCAGCATTGTTTTTTCAATGGAATCCCACGCATCAAAGTGCGCTAATATCAGTAAGTGAGGCTGTGTGTACGTATGGTGGATATATAAAGAGCTGTGGAACAAAACGCTTCGTCTTAACATACAATGGTCCTCCCGGTTTGACGCCTGCCACCCCTCCTCCCCGCTCTTTCCCCTCCAACGCCTGTCTCTGTGAGCGGCGCCTAATGAGAAGCGTTGAAACCTAAAATTTGGTGCCAACTCGAACTCTGAAGTGCTCTAGACGGTCGAGAGCTGAAACGTCGACAACTGGAACGAACCTCTTACGTCTCTGACAAAGAAAAATAGCCCCTATCTCATCGTTCTAGCGGCAGAAGAGGATGCAGTAAATAAATTTGTCAGTCTCAAGTGGCAAATGGCGGTATTGATAGAATTTTTACGGTTCTATTTTTAAGAGCTTTTATGTCAAATGTAACCTGATTTTTCGCTTGGAAATTTGATTGCTATATGTACTCATGGTGCGTTTTTTGTAACCTTTTTTATGATATAAACTAGTGCTTGACTGCTAACCATCAGTAAGCAATGATGCAATCGTTGATGATGAAACGTACTAGTCACTCTAGCCTTAAAGCCATCGAAAACATAAACCTTCTTTAGCTCTTTTATTTTGATATATAAACATTGGTAAATTAAAATGTCTTTTTTATTTTTTATCGTTGCTGGAGTATTTTGTTTAGCCATTAACACAAAATCGATACGAGAACAGGGTCGGAATGTTTACTTAACAACCCTTACCAATCGCTCGACCTACCAACATTGATGTATATTTAAGTAGATACAACACATAATTACGACATACCTACAAACAGTAATTTGTACCTAAAACAAAACGATAAATCATCACGTAAGTATTATTAAAGGTAAGACTATCGGAAAACATGTTAAACATTATAACATAAAAGAACTCCTTTTCAGACAAACAATGAGATTCATTAAATAAGAAATACATTGTCTAGTCAACAAAAGCTTTTTCAGCAAATTTCTCAATACCGTACCTTCTTATGAACTCACAAAAAACATCTTTTAAAAGCCGGGACGCGCACTATCAAAGGAACTTTACAGTGTTTAATGTTACAACCATTTTGTTATATTTAAAATCAAAGAAAGTTATTATCTAGAAGCGAAATTAATAAGGTTTTACCAAAGGAATTTCCAACAAAGAAAACATTTAGAACCTTTAGAGCTTATTAACATTTTCCAAGTTGTTGCGAAGAATAGTTTTTCAGCGTAGCCCGCTACGAGAACGCTACGAGAGTGCTACGGACGTTGCTACGAAGTATCGTAGCGTACGCTAATGAACTCTTTGTATCGACATGTTTATATTTTGTACTCGTATTTTGTTGCGTCATAACTGTTCAGCTTTGAAAATGCATAAGCGTTTTAGATGATATTTATTCAGTGAAAGACTAAGAATTAAAATCACCATTATTCTTCTTTCCTAATTAACATATTTAAATTATGATCTGTGTTCCTATGTTATGAAAGCAATGTACTATATTATCATTATCACTCCGACGTCCACTTTTGGACATAGGCCTTCACCAAATGTCGCTACAATGTATAGACCTGGGCGAGTCGCATAAGTTTCATAAAATACTGCGAATCTAACAGGGTCTACATTTTTTTGTGGTGGAAAATCATCCAATGACTTCTGCCACTCCTGTTCCTTCTTTGCCTTTGTTCCAGGGCCCAGGGGTTCATTTTCACTTAACCCATTACCGCAGTAGGTGAGCTACCCATAGCTCTCTGTCCACAAGCCTACGGAGACTAGAAATTGGGGTCGGGATCCTGGTAGCTGGGGCCTGACGTGCCACCCACGTGCGGCCACCTCCTTTGCTAGCATTACTACTTCACAGAAGGAGGCAAACGCGTACCGGTCCTCCTCACTCCGAACCATGGCCTGTACCAGGGTCTGGCGCGAGAGGTCGTTGCCGCCGTCCAGTTCCACATTATAGGAGTGTTTTCATACAGGTATATTATTTTCAAAAATTTCCCTTCAATAATATACACTCAAGAGCGAGAAAAAAACTAAAACTAATGGGTAAATAATTGCATTGGGTTTCCGTATCTATCGACCGGCTGTAATTCGTCCGAAAGATAAGGATCGAAATGGATTAACATTTGGTATTGTTGTGACCACTTCTTTCTATGTGTTATTTTACTCTGTTATTACAAATGTTAGTGTGAAGAATGAGTATGTTAAGAATATGTTGCATTATTTTCTGTACTCTGGTAATTCTAGTGTACATTGCGTAATACGTGCACGTTTAAAGTTAATGTGATTTACGACCTCCTTGTAAGACTATGGAAAGGAGAAAGAAAGGAGAGATACAGTACAATTCACGAATGATGGCGGCCGTGAAGTTTGCGCAGAAGGCTGCGCGGTAACGTGTTTTAGGAACCAAATGGCGACGTGCGTGTGCGAGAAGAGCGTAGCATGCGCGAACGTTCGCAAAGGCTAACTTCACGGCCGCCATCATTCGTGAATTGTACTGTACGCCTTGAGAAAACAGAATCATCCAACTTTTCCACTCGTCATCACATCTTCATAACATCTCCCCTGAACGCGAACTGCAGGAGCCAATCTAGAAATCTTTTAACCAACTGCTGACTTAACTTGACTACTACTCAAATAATATAATCTGTCTGGATAAGTGCCTGTAAATGGCCTGTTTGTCTAGTAGATAGTGGCCCTGACTGCTATGCCAGTTCAATTCCCACCCAGCGGCCGTATTATGACATCTTAAAACCATCATGTTTTCTGTGTGAGAAAAGGATAGTGCTATTCGTCCTGTATAGCTCCGTCTCTTTTTCACACCGAAAACATGATGGTTTTAAGAGGTCATAATACGGCCCCTGGACAAATACTTGTATAATGAGCACGATTATTTTTTCTGTGTCTAGGTGTAATTGATCCATAATATGTATGGACTTAGAAATATGTAAGTATGTTTATCCGTTGTTTAGTACTCATAACACAAGCTCTGCTTAGCTTGGGACTAGACGGCGTCATGTGATAGTTGTGGAACATATTCTTGGAGAGTAAGCATGTGTTTGCACGCACACCAAATCGTAATCTCTGTTGAGATTGGCAACCGTGATTGACCTTTAGTCGGGAGGATTATTCTTTTTTTATAACGAACCATTAATAGACACGCACTCTCAACTTAAATTGAATCCACATGAGTTTCAGGATCCAGTTATCGGATTATCTTTGTGTGTTTAGAACTATTGGAGATAAACAGGATTTTCGAAGGGTGGTGTAAAATGATGTTGATTGAAAATGTTACAAAAAGCACGTATCGCTCACACAGGATAAAATCATTTACTAACTTCTACCCACGGCTTTGCTCGTGTGAGAATTATCCTGTAGAATATATTCCCGGAAATATAAAAATACGTCCTATTCCAAGATATAGAATGCCATTATACAGAGTTTCATGAAAATCCAATCAGTCGTTAAGACATGAAGAGGTAACAAACGTACAGACAGAGGCATATGTATTCTTCTTAACAGCAATGTGGAGGAGTAGGTACTTTTAAGCCTAAATTCTTATACTTAGTGTAATACCTATACATATGTACGTAGTATGGTCATAAATGCTTATGTTTAGTCAATATATAAGTCATTTCCGTACAACAGGGTACAACTCTCGGATCGTACGGTCCGAGTACTCACAAATTGTATGAAGAATATGAAGATCTCTCGAAACGTCTTGTTGACACTTCGCGTGACCCAAGAGCTGGCTTTTACTTTGTATAGAGGATAAGCATTGCCATACAGCGTGGCAATGTCACCAGACTTTTGGGTACATTACCAGTCCACAGCGATGTGAAGGAGTTTTTTGACATTATTTTTCATTAGTTTACCGTTTAGATTATTATTTTTAGGTTTTACTATAATTTTGATATTTACTAATAAAGAGTAAGAGAAACTGTACTAAGAATCAGACAGTTTACTTTATCATTCTAGGTCATCAGATAACTCTATTCATGTCTTGGTAAATATAATAAACTATAAGTGATATAAGTACATGTTATTCTGACCCAAATAACATCAGTAAACCATGGCGAAAAGCCAAAGAATGTCTTTGGAAGAAGAAAGAGTTTTAAAAACTAGGTTATGAGATCTAGGCGAATATTTTATTGATAGTACAACAATATAATCCAGTTGGCACAGTATCTATGTTAGAGATGGCATAGATACTTAGATACCTATGTGCTATGTTCACTGAACTTTAGCTTAGGTCACTGACTTTTGAATGATGTGAAGTGAACTCTGATTGACTTGCATATTTTTATTTAAAAAAACCAGCTGCTGCCAACGGCTACGGTCGCGTGTAAATAGAAAATTCTCTTAATAAATATATTCCCAGGATCAAAAGTATTTTTAAGACCGAAATCCTTTCAGCCGTTCGAGCATGAATAAGTTACAAACACAAAACTTTCGGTTCTATAATACAATTTTTATTGTTATTTTTTGAAGCTGTGGAGCAAAGTGGTTAAGACCTTTACATCTATACTGCCGTTCACTCTCCGTAAGGTTCAGTTGAAAACCAGCGTCAGGCAACTACCACTGACTACCATGTAGTTGCCTGGCATTTTTGCTGAACTGGACCCATTTGGCGCAGCCGTGAGACTCACATTGTGTCAGTGTTATTTTTTTTTGTCTAAAATATTGTTTTTACAGTGTGTGTATCCGCTTAAATAAATTATTTTTCTTTTCTTTTTTTTAGACTAATATAATAAAGATGAATGAATTGTATTTTTGATTAAATTCAAAAACTATCTGACTGTTATCTAAGCAAAATCTTTCTATGGGTAAACTCTGAATCTATTGAACTGATTTTTCGCGTTTTTGACGTCGACTCAATGAATCGGTGCGGTAATAGAGTCGACGTAAGTTGGGTCGCATTTAATGCGTAATATTTAGGATATCATTATTTTAGTGAACGCGGAAAACCTATAACTTCGTCATATACCAAAAATTTATAGGCAGATAAAATCCCCCCATAAAAAATAATTACATTAAGGAAATCCATTGTTAAATCTTTTTGCAGGAAAAGATCTCCCAGTTACTGTTGAAGATGTCGGTCTATTATCCTGCATATACACTTATTTCTTGTTGGAAAACGTGTACAAATAATGTTATTATTCAAAATATTTTCCCGCTTTTTTCTTCTATTGAATAAAAGTTTTCCTGCTTGCGATCTTCCTGTCAAGTGGTTAAGAGATTACATCATGTTTTTATTTTATTTTTTCCTAGCTTTTGCTCGAAGCTTTGCTGGCATACAAAAATATAACGTCACTCAAGGATATAGCAGCTTTCTAACAGTGGAAAAAGTTTAGCAATCGGTCCAGTACTTTCAGAAATTACGTCCTACGAACAAAAAAAATAAACTTTACCCCTTTATAATATTAGTGTATATTGATAGGCTCGTGTTTAAACTGTATCTCAACTGACGGTATGGATGGTATAAAGCACGAGTATTTATTTGGTTTTTATTATTATTATTCAACTTTTTGGCTTTCATATAATTATTCGATATTGACCTTTTACATTCTTATTTATTTTTTCTGAATTTAGAATATGTTTATGCAATTACTGCCCATTACGTATAAGCAAAAAAATATTATGCATTATGATTTTTGTTACATCAGGTTTAATCAATAGTAATACTGCCTTACAGTTTCGTTTTAAATAAAGTTTCTATACAACATAATGCTGTTCTGAAATAAATTACTTAAGACGTTTACTTAGAAGCAAACAAATAAGGTAGAATGAGACATAAGACATTATTGCCTTGACGGGCAATAAAATAAATATAAACTGACAGCCCCACAGTGGTGCAATTTGACCCCGTTTTCCAAATGACGTCAGCGTTTGAATGCGTAGGAGTTTTTACTTTGTTATCGCACCTACGCAGCTTAACGAGGTTCTGTCCACAATGTCAACTGTTGCTATTTCATTTCTTGATCGACTGATGTGATCGTTACTGTTTTAGCCACGAGTTGATCTATAATAATATTATATAACAATCTACACTAATATTATAAAGAGGTAAAGCCTTTTTTAGGGTTCCGTAGCCAAATGGCAAAAAACGGAACCCTTATAGATTCGTCATGTCTGTCTGTCTGTCTGTCTGTCTGTCTGTCTGTCTGTCTGTCTGTCTGTCTGTCTGTCTGTCTGTCTGTCCGTCCGTCCGTTTGTCACAGCCACTTTTTTCCGAAACTATAAGAGCTATACTGTTGAAACTTTGTAAGTAGATGTATTCTGTGAACCGCATTAAGATTTTCACACAAAAATAGAAAAAAAGCAATAAATTTTGGGGGTCCCCATACATAGAACTGTAACTCAAATTTTTTTTTTTCATCAAACCCATGCGTGTGGGGTATCTATGGATAGGTCTTCAAAAATGATACTGAGGTTTCTTATATCATTTTCTTCTAAACTGAATAGTTTGCGCAAGAGACACTTCCAAAGTGGTAAAATGTGTGTCCCCCCCCCCTCTAACTTCTAAAACCGAAAAAAATACACTATTATTAAAACATCGATCAAAGTTACAACACATTACAAGAACTTTTATATTATGTTACTTGCTGCTACGGAACCCTTCATGGGCGAGTCCGACTCGCACTTGGCCGGTTTTTTTTTGTTTGTAAGTGGTAATATCTGAAAGTACTGGTCCGATTGCTAAAATTTTTTTACCGATAGAAAGCTGCTTTATTTCTGAGTGGCATAGGCTATATTTTATATACGCGGGCGAAGCCGCGGGCAAAAGCTAGTTTAGGTAATTTAGTAGGTGTAATGGTGCATTATAGCTAGTAAGGTGTAAATTAAAAAAAAAAATAACAATCACACTTAAATTTTAAACGGGAAGGTTTGTGTATGCGTGTGTATAGGTAGTACTCGTTCACATTCAAATAGATTTGGAAGAATTATGTCACTGTCTTGTTAGGTATAATATTTTCCCTTAGGATTATTTTCAAGCTATTAGTAAATAAAAAGCAATGACAGAAGCGACATTTTGCAACAGTTGACTCCTTATCACCCCCTTTCGACGTATTCTCTGAGTCGCAAATCCGTTTATAACGTTATAGCGATTAATAATATAATAATAATAATATTCCACAACTATCACACAACGCCATCTAGTCCCAAGCTAAGCAGAGTTTGTGTTATGGGTACTAGACAACTGATAAACATACTTATATATTTCTAAATACATACATATTATAGATAAATAAATTACACCCAGACACAGAACAAATGATTGTGCTCATCACACAAACATTTGTCCTGGGTGGGAATCGAACCCACGACCTCCGGCATAGCAGTGTGCATTTTATGTGCACATCGCGCCATTCCGTCAAACCCCAAGCGAACGCCGGCGTTCGCTCTCACCCACTTCATTATAAGCCTTATTTTGCGGTACTTACAGACTACTTCTCTATGAACAAGTTTGGATATTTACGTTCTTGGATAAATTTCCTATAGGTTGAACGCATTATATTTCATAATCTATGCTCTGTTTTTTTTTTTTTCGGTTTGACATTCGACCAATAATTTCGGTGCGGGCGGAATTTTGTTTAACGAGAACTTTTGTGTTTTACCTGATTTTACTCAAGTAAGTATTGTTTGTTATTGTAAAGTTATTATTTTGCTAATAATGGTTCTATTTAGAGTATAATTTGCATGAAATACATTGTTATAACTTTACATAAAGCCATTATAGTTTGTGAACATGTTTTCCGATTTCCGTGTAAATTATGATGATTTTTAACAGTAAATGTAATGAAACTATTGTAAAAAGTAATTATACTCGTTTGTATGACGAAAGAATAACGTTTTTGTTCAATTTTAGTGAAAAAAAATCTTGACAAAAAAGCACGCGTAACGGTCATTTTGCCTTTCAAAATCCAACAAGCCATTTTGGTCCTTATCTGTATGGTCCTAAGTACAAAATTGGTTTGAAACTGTTCTTTTTTGAAGGTTTGACTAGGGAAACGTAGTATGTCGATAAAAATGTCGATGTAATTTTGTTATCATCGATAGTGATAGCGGTATTTCATATTTATTTTATAATTATTTTTGCATGATAACTTTGTTATTTCTAAAGCTCTAACATGAAATTAGTTTTTTTTTTTTTTTTTTTCTATAAAACAAAACTATTATATAAGTACTAATGTGGTATAATTTTTTCTCTTTTTGTTTTTTAGCATGTCCAACTGGAGAGTGAACGAGCAGCCTCCTGCGGACTTCCTGGACTTATTATATGACCAGGAAGATCCGGACGTTGAAGAGGAGAGCGGCGATGAACAGGATGAGTTCATCGACGATGAGGTCGTAATGTTTCCCTTATTATTACTACTATAATAATTTTTGAGCTGTATTTTTATTGCATTTTGATGGGAATTTTTTGCATGGATATATTTCTTTGTACACAGAATGTCTTGCATCACTGTTCATCGCCGGAACGCATGGGGAGCTTTCCAGAAGTGGTATTGCGTTTATTGTGGTTTGCGGTAATTTATTATTTATGGGTGGCGGTGTATTTGCATGTTTTTTTTTTGTATGTTTAGGACGAAGCTGATGATGATGATGAGCATTCGCCGTCACCGGAGGCTCCCCCTTACTCTCCTCTCACGTCGCCAGAGCGCCCTGCAAGGAGGCTGCCGCAAACGGTAATATTTTTTTTCTTGTGTTCGATTTGCAATATTTCTGTATTTATTACAGTTGGATTTCAATAATTTTAACGTTTGAATATTTTAGGATGATTGGTCGCCACGCCCTTCAGCGTCCCGGGAAAGGTCACGATCCCCAATATTCATCAATCTGCCGCCGCAGTCGTAAGTTTTTATCTACTGATATTAATTTTATTATGAATAGTCATCTTCCGTATCTTACCGATATGGACGTTTATAAAATAAATTTAGTAAAAGTATTTATGTTTACAGTGTACTGGCACCTGAGCGCGGCAGGGTGTTGCAGATTTTTGGGGAGAATGGCCAACCGCTGGACGCTGGGGTTGGCGACATCGACCATGAGGAGGAGGTGGTCGTGGAGGTCGACGTGGGCGACTTTTGGACCCCGGATGCCCACGCTTTGTATGTGTCCCCTGAGGAACGTGAGATGAATGTTAGTGAAAGGAATGATAGTGAAAGAAATGAAAGGGAAGGTAGTGAAAGAAGAATGAGTAGACGAAGAGGTGGACGAAGGGGTGTGCGAGGACAGAATGTTAGTGGGCGTGGGTATCCGAATCGGGGCCGCAGGGGGAACAATCAGTGGGAGGTGGGACACCCACTGAATGAAATCTGGACGAATGATGAAGACGTTCCCCCTGAATTGGTAAGTTTGGCGATGGATGTAGTACGAAGACGACAGATGAGAATGCAAGGTGCTGCCAGAGCTGAGAGAGATAATGCACGAGAAGTTGATAGCGAGAGCGAAAATGGTGATGAATTCTTCGACGCTAATGATGGAGCGGATACTCTCACAAGACTGGAAGGCCAGAACCTCCACTTTGAATGGTCGACTATGGAGTCCTTTCAAGGCCAGGAGGAAAATTTTAGACCAGAGTTTACGGGTTCTGTTCATGTTCATAATTCGGCATATGATGCTTTTCGCTCCTATTGGGGCGATGACGTCTTAGGCCTAATTGTGGCTGAAACGAACCTGTATGCCACTAAAATTGTATCTGCTGCTTTCCAGTCTGAATGGTACCCCACTAACATTCACGAAATTTTGTGCCTTTTTTCGTTCTGGATGATGTTGGGGATCGTCAGAATGCCAACTGTTGTCAGTTGTTTTTCTGTCGATCCTCTTCTGAAAACGGAAGTTTTCAGACGTATCTTCACACGGAGAAGGTATGAAATGTTAACCAGAGCATTACATTTTGTAGATTCCGACCCCGCAGTAAATAATTATCCAAATCCCTCCAACATTAGCGACGCTAGCAGCTCTGATCAACTATACCGTCTGAGACCAATTATTAATTTTTTAAATTCTAGTTTTCAGGCAAATTATATTTTGCATAAAGATATTTGTATAGATGAGAGTTTGACCCTATGGAAAGGAAGATTGTCATTCAGACAGTATATTCAGAACAAAGCTGCTAAGTTTGGTATCAAGACTTTTGAGCTTTGCGAGAGTAGCACTGGCTACTTGTGGTCGTTTATTGTTTACGCCGGTAAACAATCCACAACAGACTTGGAGCAGTCGCCCGGTGTACTTAAAAGTACAGCTGTTGTGAAGAAGCTCATTAGTCCCCTACTGAACAAAGGATATAGATTATTTATGGATAATTGGTACAACTCGCCTCTGTTAGCTAGATTTCTGAAGCTCAATGGTACCGACTGCGTTGGTACTTTGAGATCTTCTCGTAGAGACGTTCCCATTCTGATAAATAAGGCTCCGCTTAAAAGGGGGGAATTCATTGCGAGACATTCCGGCGATGTCTCTATATTATCGTGGCAAGACAAGAAACGAGTAACTATGATTTCTACTTGTCATGGTTCAGCTACTGCCTTGCCTACAGTCTCGTCGCGTCCACCATTTCGTCCAGCACCATTTAAACCGCAGGTGGTGCTGGATTATAATAAATTCATGGGGGGGGTCGATATGAAGGACCAAATGCTCGAGCCTTATTTAATAGAACGGAAACGTTGTGCCAAATGGTACATGAAACTTTTTAAACGCTTACTTAACGTTTCTATTCTTAACGCTCGCATTCTTCTAGAATCATCAGTACAAAAACGCCAGGATCATTTAGCTTTTCGCCTTAGTCTCGTAGATTCCATACTCACTAACCATCTATCACATTGTCCACAGAGTCGTAGGTTTACTGCTTCCAGCAGTAGGTCTACGCACCAACAGCCGCAAAGAACAGTTCCGTTTACACATTGGCCCGTTCTGCTTGAACGATCAGGTTACACAGCAGCACGCAACCGGAATTTCCGGAAGCGTTGTATTGTTTGCCTTCGGGCGGGCAAGAAGGCACAAACAACGCCGTACTGCTGTGAAACCTGCCAAGTGCCACTGTGTATAACGGATTGTTTTAAATCATACCATACGTCACAGTAATGCTTTTCTGCTTTCTTTTCTTTTTCAATTCTTCCCAAATATTCACAAATAACTATTGTGATAGGTATTTTATGCAAAACAGTGCAAGGTTTGTGTGTAGAGAGTGCCTGTATGTTATGGTAGGTATTTTATGAATACAGAGTGCAAGGTTTGTGTGCGGAGAATATTTGTGGATTTAATATCGTTTTTGTGTATTTAATTAATTATAGATAGTTTCACTTTTAAAATTGCTGGCTGATTACGTATTTCTGTTGCTAACAATACTCGATTGAAAATAATAAAATTGTTACTTTCATGATAGATTTGCGATTAAGGATGACGGATTTGATAATTTCAGTTACTAACAGAGTATTATTAAAATAAAATCCAACTAAGAGTAATCTTCTTCAGTTCATCTACATGATTTTATTCACAGTTACATAATCAGCCTTCTGACTATATAATTTGCGTGTTTTGTGTACATGTATAAAACAAGTTGTGGAACTATTTCGATTTTATAAGTAAATTTATAATTGTGATTTTAAATATTAGACTGGCATAGTTTTAAAATTTGTTTGATGAGTGGAAGCATGATGTTTGTTGTATTAAATTTCGTGTTTTGTGTATGAAAAGCTTATTTTTATTGTTTTAAATATTAAACTGTATTAGCTTTAAAATTGTCTATAATTGTGTGAATTTATAATATTTGTTATATTATTTTATGTATGAAAAAAAAATTAATTTAAAAACGTAATGATTGGTTCAACTTCTCATATTATTAATGGTACAAAAAAAAATCTTAAGTGAAAATTTTTCATATTATAAACGCAAAAGTTTATATGTATGTTTGTTACTCTTTCGCGCTAAAACTAGGAATAGCACATAGGATATTTTTTTATCCCAGATCTGTATTCCCTAGGATAAATTTCTGCAATCACGCGAGCGAAACCACTGGCAGCAACAAGTTGTAAATAAAATGTTTCACGAGTTTGTATTTTTAATTTTCTGCAATCACGCGAGCGAAGCAACTGGCAGCAACTAGTTGTAAATAAAATAAAATGTTTCATGTTTGTATTTTTAATTTTCTGCAATCACGGTAGCGAAGCCACTGGCAGCAACTAGTTGTAAATAAAATAAAATGTTTCATGTTTGTATTTTTAATTTTCTGCAATCACGGTAGCGAAGCCACTGGCAGCAACTAGTTGTAAATAAAATAAAATGTTTCATGAGTTTGTATTTTTATTCACTAATACCAAAATCCCGTACAGATAGAACAACTATCGATAAAGTTTACAAAAAGTGAAGGAGCATCTCTAGTTGTTTTTATGCTTAGTCGGGTCGAATTTCAAGTGGTGTTATTGTAAACATCTCGAGCTCTTTCGTCGAATTGTTTATATAATTAGATAACACAGGCCCTTGTGTTACGGATTTTGTTTATGTTTTCATATATTTCTTGAAATTTATTCGACAATCTGGTTTCTAAACTTTGAACTCGTAGAGCAAATATTCTGTATCGGTGATCACTTGGTTTTGATGCCTGTTAGAAAAGAAATTTATATATTAGTGTAAACACGTTTACAGAATGATAAAATGTCGTTTTATAATGCAGTTATAATTTTTTTAATAAAAAGTAATATTTTCGCCGCCATTTTGTTTATTGCGCTCACTGACGACACTACTTTTGACATTTCACTTTCAAGATTGAAAGGTTAAAACACAATGACTTAAGTCACGTGTGGAGGAAAATAATCTTTATTGCATACAAAAAGAAACACTCGATAAGAAACACTTCATTTTACTAATACATTAGCAATAAGCATTAGTACAACATGATTATAAAAACGACATTATGGAAATAAATGTCCTACACTAAGAATTACTTCTGCATCGTGAGTGTGTCACGAACATGTCAACTCACATACACGAGACACCCAGACCCGGAAAAACTGTACAAGCTGTAAGCCATACACCAACACATTCGTATCTGATTTAAAATAACAAAGGTAAAATCGTGACTCATCAACCCCTAACCTAAACCCTTAGTCTTAGAACGCTAAAATTTTGCACAGAAGTTCCTTTTATGATGTATACAAAGACTAAAAAAATATTTTTCAAAATTCAACCTTTAAGACGATGAAAAGGAGGTCCAAAGATTGCATGGAGAAACCTATTTTCACGCGGGTGAAGCCACTGGTAGAAGTTAGTCTGCTTTAATATTTCTTAAAGAAAACGAAACGTGATGTGCTGTGTGACGTGATGGCTACAGTAAAAATCGTACAACACATTATCACCCACAGAGTAATGGTATCATGGAGAGGTTGCATCGCAGTCTGAAAATAACAGTCAAAAATCTTGCGTTACTATGATCAGTTGACGCGGTCTTAGCACTAGAATAACATTCTGTTGAAAGAAAAGATTTTTATTTCATCTAAACCCGTAAGCCATACAAATATTTGTTCCTTGATCGAAACCACGACCCGCAGCACAGCGGGCAATCGCATCAATCGCGCCGTCAGCAGCACTACAAAGTAATTACACAATAAGGGAAATGTACACGTGTCCCTAACCGTTGACTACGTAACATTACAAGAACCCTGGAATGAGAAGGCAGAGAAGTGTATAATACAGCCGTATTACGTCAATTAAGCCATATAAGTCGCATGTAATATGGGGCGAGACTATTGTTATTGCCGTCGACAACAGCTGTTCGCGTTAATAGTTTCTTTTTTCTAATAAATGTTGAACATCACTAGGGGTGGAGCACCGCCGTGTCCTTGTGGAGGTGTTCGGTGGTGGCGACCCCTCGCGCCAGGCCGTGGTCTACAGTGAGAAGGAATGGGATACGGTCGCGTCCTTCTACGTTAGAGGCCCAAGAGAGAGAACGTACAACCCCACACCCCAGCGGCCACAACAGAAGAGGCCACGGACGTCAGGAATAGCAGAGCGATCTTCAGCCACCTTAGGCGTGTGTTTGCGGATGACGAGCTGTGGGTAGCCAATTACTCAACCACTGCGTCAATAGCCTTGTCAATGATAGTTGATATATTATTGATAAGAATATGACGTAGACATAAAACCTTTACCAAATAACAAACACACACACATACATAAACATGCCACTTTTGCGTTCATAATACTAATAAACAGTCGTAACAGCCCCGACTTACGAGTTGTAGATCGTGGGTTTCCACTCAACCAGGCGCCTTAATTTGTGTAGGTAATTTACTTCATCACCACTGCTTTCAAAACGGTGAAGGAAAACATTGTGAGGAAACTAGGATGTCTAAGAACTGAAAATTCGAAGATATGATGGACTACGGCCCGTTCCCTCTCCTAAAGTGGAGGCCTGAGTCTCAGCTGTGGGAACATTAAAAGGCTTATATTACTATGCTATGCTATAATGTTATAATGAAGAAACCATCTTCATTCCCCTCGAAATAAAAAGGCACAGATCAAAAGCTATGAAACAAAGTAACGAAACAATTTTTCTTCAGAAGCAACTTACAAAGTTAGTAAATTGGCTAAACGGCAGACAAAGACGGGTAAGTCAACAGACGATTGAATTTATTATCCTCAGCTATTGTGAATTGACTCGCTTGATTTATTTAAATTGAGCTGGCTAAATGGAAACAGACGGTAGCTACGGGCAAATGATACTTTCAATTTATTTTGAAGAATATTGCTTTTTCTTTTTTATTTTAGGTTTTGTTATAGTTGGTGTCATGATTCTTTTTTCAAATAAAATTGCCGTGGATTTTTTTTTTCCAAATTCGAACTTGGCAAACTTGGCCAGAGAGGTGTGGAAGGAGAAAAGGGGAAGCCTTTGCACAGCAGTGGAACACAAATAAGTCTACTAAAAAAATTAAAAATTCAAAGTCAATTAAAAGTTTTGCTATTTGTTGGCTAAAGGAATGTGTAATACAGGAATACACTTCTAATGATTTTTTTTTTGTGTTATTACCAGCTGCAACGATAAAATCAAAAAGTTGACATTGTATCACCTGTGTTCCTTCAGTTCCCCTTTGCATTCCAGAGCCTCGATAACTCTTTCGAACATTTCCGCAGTTCTTTCAGGACTGCGGCTGACTGAGCCGATGCTCTAGTGGGGGCGTACATCGAAACCCCACGCTTCATAAAAGCACACATTTGTGTTTCATGTTTATGTTACAGTGAGATATGTAGTGAAAGTAAACTTGTGTAAGTATAGACATCTTCTCCTTCTTAGCGTATCGATGGCAAAATTAGTTAAATTCCTTGCCTGGCCCAGAATTAGGTCACAGCAATGCCGTCCGCTGATGCTGTCATTAGGTCTCGACGTGAGCAGGTAACAGGGCACGTGATGCAGGACGGAAGGTGGGACATGGTCTGCGGAGATACGCCGCACAAACACCGAAGATCGGAACCATCTGAGAACCCCCACCTGTGGAGATTGTCTCTGCTGCGCCCAACTTGGGTACGGAGTCTGTTTAGAGTTTTCCAGGTTGGCCATGGCAACTCGTGTCCTGGAGAGAGGCTCTCCGACGGCTCGATAAAATCATCGGGAGGTTTAAACTTCTGCCGCCAGAAGTCGTATCTCTCCGAGGTGGTGTTACTTTGAGATGGGCTCATGCTTGCAACAAAACTTTTACGTCTTTTAAGTCTCAGGGGCACCGAGCTGTAATTGTGCATTGGATGGCGAAGGTCGTTTTGTTGTTTCGCCCTTTCTATGCAACTAGCCACAGCCCTGTGAATTTAGGGGGTGCAATACCGATTAGTGGATACAACATTCGTACCAGACTCGGTTTAAGGCTAACTTGGAGTGGGCGGAGCAGCTCCATACTGGACATAGTATAGACATCAATAAATAAACAATAAAATATATTATTTATATTATCCATTTTATTGTTACACTATATTTGCTGTATATTTGCTGTCGTCTCCGCTTATATACCGCGTGGGCTGTATTGACGTTGGCACTGGTCGTATGACAGCTGTCAGGAAGTGAAGACATAGTGCGTGAACTAGTGAACCGATACTTATTGATATTTAGATGTCACAACACGTTGTGATTGGCTGCTGTACTGCGTATCGCGGGTGCGATTCCCGGAACAAATATTTGTATGATCTGCTATTAGTTCTTCCCGGTCTAGGTGTCTTGTGTTTCTGAGTTTGTATGTTTGTGAACAACACTACGACGCAGTAGTAATTCCTAAATACCCAACTTTTTTTTAAGATAATCATTATGTACATTGGGATAGATAATGACCAACACCATACTGTTCATCAACCAAGTGTATAATTATATGAAATGATAATATCAATTGCATTTAAAATTACCGTGATATAAAATAATTGTTACCTATCAAATAATGCATTGAAGTTCAATATTAAATCGAAACGAAACAATAACCATCAACAAATAAAACAAACCAATATTGGAAACTGACGGCGAATTGATGGCTCAGTAAATAACAGTTAATGCGCCATTACAATAATCGGGTGAAATATCGATACAATTCTGAATAAAATCAACGATGCAGTCCTTGAACTTCAGCTATCAAATATTTATTTATTTTTCGACCATAACGTTATTCACCTACACTAATACAATAAAGAGGTAAAGTTTGCTTAGGAGGCAATCTCTGGTAGTACTGGTCCGATTGCTAAATTATTTTCACCAACAGAAAGCTGCTTTATTCCTAAGTGACAGAGGCTATAAATATAGCCTCTGTCACTTAGGAATAAAGCAGCTTTTGCCCGTAACTTCATCCGCGTAAATAAAATTATTTACGCGGATGAAGTTACGGGCAAAAGCTAGTTAATTATATTCTTTTTACACCACCTGCTAGATAATGTCGTTTTACACGTCATACAAACCTCACTTAAAGCAAGTCATTATATGCCTAGGGAGGTAATGCAGTATGGCCGATCCCTAGGGAATAATGAGATTTGAATTTAGAGCATGAAGAATCGTCAACATTGTGAATTAAAATGCAGGCGCATCGAACAAGTTGACCCGAAATTCAAACCAAAGAGTATGTAATCACTATGATTCAAACTGGCCACTAAAAAAAAAAAAAGAAAATAGAATAAAACGTACGTACTGACGACACGGGAGCATTATAGAAAATTGAAACTATAGAATCTTGGAGTAGTGAATTTTGTTTGTTTGATGAACTTGTAAATATAATATTTATATTTCTCTGATATATGATTTGGTCGACCAAATTGTCTTTTAATTATCTCACAGATGGTGTAAAAAGTAGAGTATGCAACACGGGGATAAAGCTGTCTTTGTCTTGGGCGGCTTAAATTCCTCACTTTACTCAGGTTTCTTTATTAACTCCCTCGCAATGCTCGGGAGTTAATTTTATAAATCCCTCACTATCGTTCGGGATTAAAATCAGCAACCTTCGTTTCGTTCGGAATTCAACATGCCACCCGCGACTTAAAGACACTGCTTTATCCCCTAGTCACATAAACTACTATTATTGTTTACCACATAAACCAAAAAAAAAAACAGGACAAACATTATTAAAAATAAGTGCACAATGGGCAGTCTTATCAGACGAGGCAACTTCTAACGAATTCGAATTTCTTATTCTTCTTTTGTTTTTTCATTTTTTTTTTAATACTATTAATGAATACGAGTTTTGAAAAAAAAGGTACTTTATTTACAAATTTTATCTTTACAAATTGATAGTGTTTCATGTACCGGATCGACCCTCTACGGGATTAAAACGATTAAAATTTAACGGTGTATAAAAGGCAAAACTTATTGACTGACATATATCAGCATAGTTTTTCAAAATTTAACGATGCACAAAAGTCCTTGAACTTTACTACTCCTACTGATATCTAGGCTTGGTGACACACGTCGCCTTCAGTAGTTGTCCGCCCACAGCGTGACGTCATCGGCTGCAATATTGTTTGGCGTGACAATAGATAGGGGGAACACTCTAGACAGATAAAGAGAACGCACTAAGCCTATTAGCGCGCCTCACTTAACTGTTATCATGTCACGTGTTTTATAGGGTTATGTTGGAAAAAGTTAGAAAAGGGAGGTCTATTTTTACTTGCGTTCTGTTAGTTTGTTTGTTTCTTTTAGTCTACTGTAAAAATAATATTCCAGTTTTACTGTTTTAAATCTAATTTTAAATCTAATTCTACTAGTTAATTTATAATCAAAATTTTATTAAACGTTTCAAAACGTCCCAAAGTAAGTGAAATTAGAAGCAGTAATTCATTTATTTATTCAAAAGAACAGTCTTTTAAAGAAATAAATTAATTACAAACAGTGAAACTAGAATATTATTCTACAGATAAAAAATATTCTAGTTTCACTGTTTTAAATTCAAAGAATTTGTTCTACTTACCAGTTAATTACTTGTTAAAAGAAAATCTACAGACTAGCACTAAATTGGTCCGTATAAAGAAAAATAAGTACTTGATATTGTCTTTCTGTGCTTTTCTTTATAAAAATCTTTCCTTACACGCCCCAGTCATAGGAACTTTCATACACAGTAAAAAACTCGTATCCATCTTGGCATCTAAGTAAGTTTATATACAAATATAGGTATATTAAATCCATGCCATCTTGCTAATATTTGAGCAATGAAAAATATTTTTTAGTTTCAAAAGTTCCAAAAATATGACGAAGTTCTAAAAATATGACACCGTTTATATGGGAACAGCAGTGCGAGGTGAAAAATAAATCTTTAGACTTCAACACTAAATGTCGCCAAATGGTGACCCCGACGTGATAAAAGGGATGTGCTATATGATGGCGTACGTACACGTACTCTATATTGTGTTCAATAACTGAACTGCGGAACCCTACAATATTCGTTAGATTGGTGATTCTAACAAAGTTTTTAACTAACGTGTCAGGGCTAACATGGTTCGGTTATTTACATATTTTTGCAACTCTTATCAGTTTTTGTAACTAACAAAGTGTGACGATAACAACGACGGTTACAAATTGCATGTTTTCGCTGTTGATGTCACACTGTTGTGATAACATTTTTAATTTGGAATATGCTAATTTTTATACGTCAGCTAAAACATTAAAAAAAAACCGGACGGCTGTTAGTCGGACTCGCTCATGAAAGGTTCCGTACTGTCCGTAGCAAAACACGGCAAAAAATCAAGTTTGTCGTATGAGAGACCCACATAAATATTTATTTTATTTTATTTTTAGTTTTTGTCGTTATAGCGCCTATAGAAATATATCATTTATGATTTAAACTATCTAGCTATCACGCTTCATGACTGTTTGACATTTCAAAAGTGCCTGTAAATAGTTTTACCCGCTTTTACCCTTTATATACGGATCCCTAAAAACACTATTTAATGCTAGAACTACGCTGCTCACACGTGTGCCACACACGCCGGTCTGGGCGCGTCGGTCTCCATACATTTTATATGGAAACTAATATTGTAGAGCTACACTTGATCCACGCCACGCGAAGTTGTTCTACGTACAAATCAAGTGACACGTGTATGTCGGTTTAATGTAGTTCTAGATTTAAAGTAGGAACATTATCTACAATTAAACAACTGAAAATTGGTCAAACGATCCCTTCTCAACTTTGACGAAAGCATCAACTTAGCGGTATTTAAACACCTTAACATAATTGCTGTAACTATGCAAATTATCCCTAAACTGCCCAAGATACTTCATCATCAAGTAGCGTCAACAAATAGTTGTCAAGTGGTCCAACAAGCCCCTTAGAAACTTAGTTATTTATTCAAAGCACGTAGTACTTTGATTATTGTAATTTGACGTAAGCCACGCCCGTCTCACGGGTAGGTAGTAACTACTACACCCTCGGTAAAGGTTGAATGGTGTGAAGTCATTTCTTATATTGTAGTGTGGGTGTTGATTATCTCTGACATTCTCGAGTTGCTTTGAATATGAACGCGAACAGTGGTCGTGTATGAAAAGGATGGAAGAGTGAGGCGAACAGTGGAACTTCTTTAAAAGTTAAACTGCAGTCATGTTGTTGTTCGAGATAGGCGTCGAGCTGGTCTTTCATACTGTGGTTTTACAAACTTAGTCACCAAACGGGCCATTGTAACTTGCAAGTAAAATGTTTGATATCAGAAACAGTAATTTTTATTCCTTTCAACTAATCTATTGGTTCAAAGATCCGAAGTAAGTACAGTTCTCAGCTTTGTAGATTTAAATGTTTCAAGACTAGAGTAAATAGGCTCTTAGTAAACTAGTGCGCCACACCATTAACGATTTTATCACTGTTTACCATCAGGTGGGATCGCAATCAAGCTTTATCAGTTAAAAAAATAATGTGTTCCCAATACACTTAAAGATAGAATATACACTGGACAGCAAATAAACCGAGCCACCCGCTGCCTAGGCACTCTAATTCGATTTTCTCAAAAACTAAAAAACCTACAATTATTAAAGTTGTACCTACAGAAAGTGCGTTTCATGGTGATTAAAATGAAAGGAAATTCATTGGGTTTAATCAATATTTCTATTTTTTTGGGGTCAGGTTCCATTCAGCAAGTCTCCTTCTGACGGTATCTGAACTTATGACCACTTGGCGTTCGTCACGCAGACTTTGTTGGACTTGAACTGCGTTGAGGTGGCGATTTCGCAGAACAGTAAGGTGGATATAACGATCATTTGCTGCTGATGTAGCCCTAGGTCTGCCCGTACCTGGACGGCGATCGAATGTTCCAGTCTCTAGGTATCGTCTGTAAACTCGTTGCAACGAAGATCTGCTGATTCGAAGCCTTCGAGCGACTTCACGTTGCGCAATGCCTGCTTGAAGTAATGCTACAGCTTGAGCTGCTTCCTGAGGTATTGTATCCATTATTAATCGAAAAAAGTAGCAAAAACATACGCGTTTGAGCAAACTATGGACAAAAACTAAAGAAATGATAAGAAATATTCGACTATCCTCATTGTAGAGAAAAAGAACGCTAATTTCAAACTCTGGTGAAAACAGAGCAAATCGTTAGCATTGTGTTTGTTGCTTGATTACAATGTGAGTTGACGGTACTTTCGAATTAATTTGTAGTCATTTTAATCACCATGAAACGCACTTTTTGTAGGTATAACTTTGATAGTTGTAAGTTTTATACTTTTTGAGAAAATCGAATCAGAGTTCCTAGGTAGCGGGTGGCTCGGTTTATTTGCTGACCAGTGTAGTTAATTTGTTTAAACATGAGTAAGCAGTACAAAAAAAAAGTTTGCAAAGCATGGTGTTACATGAAAAAAAAACAGTCCCATCATGTTTCACACTCATGTTTTACCTATAATAATAATTAAGCAATATTAGTCTGTGAAATACTAATGAAATATTTTTCCAACTTTCTGCAAGATTGTTCGAAAGAATTACCAAAGGGGAATGTAAAGGGCTACTGAAGGAACACAAGTTTAGTCAGTAAAAGCTCGTTGTCATTCCACACTCAGATAGACGGAAAAATATGAAACATGAGGCATGGCCATATGAAATATGAGGTGCCTGCATATTATATTGTCGTCATCAGCATAAAAAAGGGAAGAAATGTCAAATGTTGATGAGAGTGTTCAGTGAAATGTGAAAAAGTGTGAGATACATACGAAAGGCAATCGAAAGAGCATATTGAAGTTTGGCGCATATTTTCGGCTCAAGATCGTATGTTGAACGAAAACTAAGACTGACATATTGTTAAAAAATTAAGAAGAAAATGGTTTGTGAAGATATTTATGTTATAAATAAAGGATATAAACTGCCAATGACGTCGAGGATGCCCCAATCGCAAAAAGCGGTAGATATTAAAACCTAGAGTGAACAAGTTACTTCTAGGTAAACGTGCTTCACTGACCATTTTTATCAAAGCTAATTGATGTATTAGACTTTGGGCCTTATAGGTACCTATTTTGTACCAAATGAGATACCATTTGGTACAAAGCACGTTTACCTAGAAGTAACTGGTTCACTCTAGGTTTTAATATCTACCGCTTTTTGCGATTGGCGGATCCTCGACGTCATTGGCAGTTTATATCCTTTATAACATAAATATCTCCCAAACCATTTTTTTGATGATTAGTGACAACTATTTTAAAAAAGTAAAAAAAACTAGGGCAAAACCGAAATGATTTGTCGTCAATCCCTGAAATTTTGGTATTTCGACAATACATTTTTCGTAGTCTTAATTCGACATCTCTTTTACCACCTTATACCATGTTTTTAGCTGGTAAATATAATATTATTTTAGTAGAATCTAACATTATCTAAACTTTCTTAAATCAATGTTTTTTTTTTCGTTGTTTAAACAGCAAAAAAAAAAGTTTCAGCCCTAATTAAAACCCGATACTCTATTAGTAATCCAAATCACGGAAGCTATTAAAAAAAAACTAATTTTATCTCAATCAAAAGCTTCAATATTGAACAACGTAACGGTAAAAAATTAAAACCGAAAACGGGGGTTGAAAAATTGTTTGGGTTCTTTCGTGAGCTTTTCCTCAGCCCCATGCTATAGCTACATATGGGGTACGATTGACCTATATAAACCATGACCAAACGCGGTTTGATGTTGCGTTAATTATTAAACGTAGGAACGAGTTTAATCGGCAGCTATTCTGTTTATCCAAATCTAAACGGGGAATTGAAATTTCGGAACGATGGGATTAAAAGATGGTGTTTCTTTTTTGCTGTGTAAATATCTCACTTAATTTTATAGGCGTAAATTTATGCTTATGTTTTTTACTTTTTTATGTAGTCCCGTCATTATGGCGATACTTTTTTTTCTGTGAGAAATCATTCAATGACTCTAGGGTGAAGCAGGAGTGCCAGACGCTAACTGTCTAAAACTCACTTCTATATTCTTGCGTTCGAGGACTAACTCATGGCCCAATAGTCTTCGATACTTGGAGTAGGCATATGTCGGGTAGTGAACGTATATTGGTTGAAATTATGATAATGATGATGAGGCCAGCTTTTGTATGTGTGTCCAAGAAGTGGAAACCAGTAAACTTCTAAGGTAGAAAGCAAATAAAAATGTAATTATTAAATAACTTCTCCAAGCTCTGAGTGGAGTGAGAAAGCATGTCAATTTATTAACTAAAACCTACCTGTGTTTCTTCTGTTACAGCGAATATAGAATTAACGTTATATTTTTATTGATGTGGGAAAGTTGAAAATAACTCATACGGCTCGAAATGAAGCATGAGAGAGTGGCAAACTTTGACTGGCTGAAAGTCATCTGTATTCCTTCAGCTACCCTTTCCATTCCAGGGTCGTGGTAACTCTTTCAAACAATCCCACAACTCAACATTCCCCCCCTTATTAAATATATACGCCTGTAATCCAATCCTAAGCCTTTAAGATTGTTTTGATTTGACTGGCCTGTTGGCCTAGTGGTTAGTGGCCCTGACTGCTATGCCAGAGGTCGTGGGTTCGATTCCCACCCAGGACAAATGTTTGTGTGATGAGCAAGATCATTTGTTCTGTGTCTGGGTGTAATTTATCTATAATGTATTTAGAAATATATAAGTATGTTTATCAGTTGTCTAGTACTCATAACACAAGCTCTGCTTAGCTTGAGACTGGACGGCGTTGTGTGATAGTTGTGGAATATTATATTATATTATATTATTATATGATTGTTTCGGCAATTGAGGTGACTTGACACTCATGTAAATCCTCATGGTTAACCCCGTAGAAATATACTTATACCTATGGTTAACCCAATTGGTATCTTATCCTATGTCAACCATTTGACCTACATACATTCAATGCTACCTGTAGGTCTTATTTTCAAGCTTCATCAATTGATATTTAGCGCAAGATGATAATTTATGTAGCAAGAAGAATATGGGTAAGAAGGCAATATAAGCGGAGACTGTGTTACCTGATAGCTACAACCTGTGAGTCTATAAGTCAAGAGAGAAGTGAAGTTTTTTTCTAGGTACAAATGCTCCGTCGTCGACCACATCAGGTGTGATAGTGATCAAGCGAAATAAGGAATAGGTCTCACGTAATATCAATGACCTTCCAATATAAAAAAAAAAAAAACAATAAACAGTTAATATTGAAATCCTTAAAAAGATGTTTCGTTGTAGTGTCCTCTTATTAACTCTAACAGTTTAGGGATGACCAATACGTTCTCGAATTTAGATAGAAAAAAAAATATATATATAAAGACCGGTACAAATACCGGCACGGATCTTGAGCACTGACTTGAATGAGAAGTGAAGTATTGGGTCTCTTTAGTGGTATGAAATGAGACGCGGGAGCTGGGAGTACATCTTTGCAGTTACAGTGATTGGCTCGAAGATATGTACGATGCGCAAATTCATCCTGACTCTTTCGACGAGCGCTCAAGATTCGTGTCGGTATTTGTATCTCAGGTCGAGGTGCGAGTCGATTTTTAATATTAAACTTAAAAATCGACTCGAACCCCGACATGAATCATTTTATGATTTACTAGCTTCTCCATACAAACTTTGGACCCCCGTTTCATCGCCTTAGGGGGTGAATTTCGGAAAATCCGTTCTTAGCGGATGTCTACACCCTATTAGAAACCTACCTGCCAAATTTTAAGTTTGTATGTGTTATAGTTTCTGTGATTTCGTGATTAATCAGTGAGTGTTATTTCGCTTTTATATGTACAGATATACTCCAGAGTTTTTAAATCTACATTGTATTAGTCTAGTTAGTTATGTTATTTAATCTACACTAATATATTACAGGAGTAAAGTTTTTTTTTGTTTTTTTTTGTTTGTAGAAGGTAATCTCTGGAAGTACTGGTCCGATTGCTAAAATTTTTTCACTGATAGAAAGCTGCTTTATTCCTGAGTGACATAGGCTATATTTTACGCGGGTGAAGCTGCGGCCATAGCTAGTATGTAATATGTTCATCTCTTAGTAAAGAATAAAAAAAAGACGGGTTGCACTCCGGGAGTGCCGGCAGAAGTGAAAACTTGATTATTAACGTTGAAATATATATATATATATATATATATATATATATATATAAATATATATATATACGTATATAGATATATTATATATATATATAAATATATATATATAATATATCTATATACGTTGAAGTATATATATATATTTATATATATCTATATATTTGAAACAGCAGGCCCAGGCATACATTTTCGCCGCGCCGTAGAGAGAGGATAGCTGTCTACTCTCCATCCGTCTTACGCTTTTTCGATCAGGTCACGTGTCCTGACGCGAGTTTAAGATTTTGTACCCATTACAGAAAAAGTGCTCAACGCCGCTAAAGAAGTTTTCACTTCAAAAAATATTTTTACCAGGAGGTTTTGCGTGGACTATTTCAAGAGTTGGACTAGCAAAATGTTGTCCGTTATGGCAAACCTAAATTCTATTTTTCTGATTCCCTTCAAAACAATATTCAAAATCTAGATACCAAAACTGTTCCAACAGATAGGTATCTTTAAAAACATAACCAACTCGGATTCGTGACATGAATCATTACAACCATGTCACAATAAAACGCGACGAATAAAAGTCGAACATCATGTCTGGGCGGCACGAATTATTGTTCATAATTCTGACATTACTACCTTTTGAATAAAAAAAAAACATTTCCGTACGGTGTGTTGAGAAGGAATACACCTGAGTACTGGCTATTAGACAGTGGCCCAGTGGTAACTATCCCGACTTACGATGTCATCGGTCGCGAGTTCAAACCCAGCCAAGCGCAATACTATCCGGAATTTATTTCATCACCAACATGGTGAAAGAAAACATCGTGAAGAAACCAGCGTGTCTTGGAAGTAAAAATCTATCTGCATTAGGCCCAAAAAAAAAAAAGACGATACAGTAGTAGCAATATTAGGAGGCTGATTATTATATGCTAAAAACCAACTTCTTAAGGTCTTAGTGTAGCTTAACAGCTTCCAAAGAATATCATGATCTTTCACAGTCATAGAAGCGGTGTGGTTATCAATGAGTACACAAATATTAAAAAATATTAAAACAATTTTTTTTTTCTTCTCATGCTGATGCCGCTAAAAATCAAAATCATAGAGGCAAGCATTATAGTGTCAAGGCAATGAAGTTTCACAAATCTTGAAAAACGATTAATTTCTGTTGAATCCCGCAGAAAAGAACCCCGAAGGCATAAGAGAAAATGTAAGTACTTAAAGTTTTAAAATACTTGAAAAAATATAATAGAAAGAGTGCAAATTAACGGTTTCTCTAAATTATTTATGATAGAAGATAGTTGGCCTATATCATAACGAGGATGCTGCAGTCCATACAGTTGTAGTAACTCTACAGTAAATAAGGTCATCCTCGTACCTATACCCTCTCGAAGGTGAAATAGAATGAGGCTTCGAAGCAAGAGACACTGATCTGCGAAACGATCATGATGAGTTCAGGCTGAAGAGCTGTAGATAAATATAACGTATTTTACCTATATCCAGTACAATAAAATATGCACATCTTTGACTTTGCAAGTCATATCTACCAAGCATATATGTAGTTTTGCTGTTACATTGTACCCATTACTGATACCAAAAGTAACTTCAAAGTAAGCTGCGGGTAATACTCGACTTCTACATTGTAGTACTAGGTTCTACGAGTAGTTCGTAGATTTGTAACCAGGCTATGTTCTCCTTATGGGAACATAGCCTGGTATATACCTACCTAACATTCTCTCTACTACTAAGGCTGCCTAAAGAAATTAAAAAGCTGAAACTACTTAGTCAAATGTTTGTAAAAGTAATAACACAACTCATAATAAGTAGGTAGGTACCGTTTGAACTTAAACGGCACTTAAGTGACAACGATCACACGACAACGTGTAATTACTTACAAACTTTCAGTAGCTAATAACTTTCAGTCAATAATCTTGTACATACACTCCTTAACTGTTGTTGGTACAAGAATATAACATGGTATTATCGTAAGTATTTTATCAAAACCGGTATTTACATAACTGGTACGAGTATGATACTTTTAGGATGAAAAATACCGGAGGAACTATCTACCCTCCAAAATTTTCCGAAAGATGTCAATTGATGGAAGTACTCGAGTATCTAAATCAAACTAAGAATAATAACCAAAATTATCCGCTAATGAGGAACGAGTTAGCCAGTCCGTATACTAAATGTTACTCAAGTCGATTTAATATAACGATTATATCCCAACACTATCTAAAAGCATCGAGTAATATACTACCCTCAGATTCACTATTATAAGAGTAGGTTAGTACCAGAGTCTTTGCACAAGATGGCGAGATGCTGCGAGTACCTAAGGCGTTACACCGCCGGCAACCATTATAGTATCCAACTACTAACGATGGCATTAAGTTGTATTATTTGAATTGGAAATTCAATAGGTATACTTGAATTAGTAGAATATTGAAGAGTATTTCGAGATCGGGTCGGGTAAGTAGGTAAGGTGGCGGCGCCGCACTGGGTTTAAAATAGTGTAGCACTACATTCTATTTCTACGATCATCGCATTACAATACTTTAGTCGATGGCTCAAATAATAATCGATTCGACGGCCCACATTCATATGACCTACAGATTGATTACCCGCCCTTTAACAAAACTTCACTAATTGCTTAGAAAACGTGAACTTTTCAAGCGTTTAGATTCTTTGATTAATTAAACTGTCACGATACTTTCACAAATATAGATAGTTAAGTAATTAACGACATGAAAAGCGGTAAAGCACTTAGCGCCCTGAAACATAAGGCATGGATCAGATGGAGTTAGCTATTTTAGGAATGCAACTGAATAATTTGCTGACTGAACACAGTGATGGAATTTCATGACATAAACTTAGGTTTAGGATAGGTGAGAGTCAAGAAGAAGCATGATTTAGTGAAGCATTAGTGAGCGGGGTCGTCGAACGGCGTAACGAAACGGCGTCGGCGTCCGGGCCGGGAGGGGCGACGGTTTCGGCGCGCGCTATCGATCGGATCGCATACCTTCCTGCGGCCGCAGCAGAGCATCCTCCGAGCGCGCGACTGTCCGCCCGGCGAAGACTTCAACCTGGTAAGTTTTCGCCACTGCATGGGTACAGGTTAGCGCGGCGCTGGCGGGCGCGGCCGCGGGGCCGGCAGCTCGCGCATCGCGACGCCGCGGGCTGGACGCGGCCGGAGCGCGCGAGCCTTAATCGCGAAGTGCCCGCCGCACGCCCGCGCCTGCGCGCTCTGCACCCCGCCACCCCACCACCCTAACCACCCTTGCCCCCCCTCGCGCCCCCTTACTCCTCGCGATTAATAATTCCGGCTACGCTGCCAGTGCGTATGTGGGTTAGTTTTTTGGCGATCGATGCGATTATTTGGTGCGAGCCGCTTCCGGTCGCCAGACCATCGCGGTGCACCCCGAGACGGCAGACGACCTATTAATCGCTATCTGACATAACCCCTTTAAGTGTCGCTATAGGTGTCCTTAATCGAGAATATAGGTCAGACGCATAAGTAGTAGAAAATCACTTAACATGCAAGGAAAGATTATGTGCCCTACTGAACTATATTGGTAGTTTTCATTGTAATGAACTGAATATTTAAGAAGCTCACGACGGCTTGATTGATTTTAAAGTAGATGTCGGAGGTTAATATTTAATTAATTAGATTCTAGACCACGTAACTTCATTATTTGATGTTAGGTATTACATCGAAGTACTAGTAACTTCAGTTGGTCCTAAAAATAATATCACACTTCTGCAAAAATAAAAACAACTCACTGGAAGGCTTATTAACCCTAAAACAGTAAATAAACCCATCACATTCCATTCAAGCATAATAAATTCATTGCAACGTTCTAAAGCGCCAATAATTAAGGGTATAATAATTACGTAGAGGGCTAAAAGTCAAACGTGTTTGGGCTGATATTAGGCTACAATACAACCGAGAGGGTTACATCCGACCGCACAAAGACCGGTCCAAACCACACGAGGCCGTCCTCAGCCCTCCGAGAGGGATGCTGGACCCAAAAAACAACAAGTGAATTAGACCTGCGAAGTTATGGTTCTGTAGTGATATTAGTTTTAGTATGCTCTTCTTCTCTTCATCTGCCTTTTTACTGATCATTGCAAGATTGCAAGTGCTTAAACGCTAGCGTTGTGAAAAATACAACTGGCAAATATCACGGCTAACAAGGTCATTACATGTTCTGATGAATGGGTCTAACACACCAAATTCAAATTCATTTATTTATTTTGTAAACATGGATGATTACAAGTGTTTTTCTATAATTCTAAGGGTGATTTGCATCATTTAACTATAACGATAACCAAATCATAACCAGCCGTGAAATACCGTGAATGTGAATTGTACAAACCATGTTCCACTTTGCATACAAAATCAGACTTATAAAGTTACTACAGATTAAAAACTTAAAAAAAAAAGATCAATGCAGTAGATTTAAAAGAATTATAAATACCGGCACCAAATCTTGAGCGCTCGGCGAATGAGTGAGGATCAATTTATACCTGGATGTTAACTTGAAATGACAGTCACAGATATCCAAAAATCTGATATAACTACCTCCTAAATAATACCATATGAATGTAGCGCAAATGATCGCTAATGAGTATAGCTGTTTGTGAATGCTAATTGTTTACTGCCGCTTTACAATATAATTCGTGCATGGCAACGAAATAGTATTAGTACATGAATCGTACAGACATCAAGACCATGCCGACTCAGTTAATTCATTAAACCCTAAGCGAACGCTCTCTCATTGTCTTTCTATTGTGTCTCTAATAACGTTTATAGTTAGAGTTACACAATTTAATTCCGCCAAGTCCGTTCCATCATCGGACCACAAGACGTACGGCGTTGCGCCACCGGTACATGGTGGACATCCCACCTATACGTACAAAGCGTTTTGGGAGTACATTCATTATGCGTACAGCTAAGGAATGGAATTCCCTGCCGTAGTCTGTGTTTCCTGATAGCTATAACCTAGGCGTCTTTGAGTTAAGAGTGAATAGATTGCTTCTAGGCAAGCGTGTTCCATCGTCGGCCACATCATCACTTACCATCAGGTGAGATTGTGGTCAAACGCGAGCTAATCCATTATAAAAAAAAAAAACGGTATTCGAAAGGTTAATCTTCTTCTTCTTCTTGCCCTTGACCCATCTATCGCATATCCCCAACCGACCATGAAGAAGAGGACGACCATCCGCCACCTGGTGGTCAAATATTCAGCTCAGCATGCAAAGTACACAGATAAAACAGAACAGAACTCTCCGGAGCAGAGGTACCATCAAAGACTCTTCCACCTGACCACCGCTAAGTTCATTTTTGCTTGCACTCGAAACGAATACTTCAAAGGGTTTAGTCTGGCGTCGCTGCGCAGGATTCAAGCGATTTTTCTTTTTAATAAGCATGCAGAAATGACCGTGATGGTACAAGGAGACCCGAGAGCAGCAAAACAAAATATCAGCCGATAGACGTCCACTGTTGGACATAGGCCTCCCTAAGTGTCGCCACAAGGAACGATCCTGCGCGTCCTGCATCCATCGGATTCCCGCAACCTTCACCAGGTCAAAGGTCCACCTTGTAGGAGGCCTTCCAACGCTGAAAGATCATAAAATCATCACCGCGCTAATTGGTTGGATTTTTTCACTACAGCATTGTTTATTTATATGTATGTATCTAAGTACGAGTATGTATTCTGTTTTGTCTATTTGTTAAGTTTCACCTGCCATGTTATGTTTCTGCACCACCCTAAGGTCGACTGACAGATAATGCCTTAGGCATTAAGTCCGCCTTTGTATAGTTTTTTTGTGCATAAAGCTTTAAATAAATAAATAAAGACTATCACTAAAACAGAAAACAGACAGATGAACGACGTAGCAACTAGTTGTAAGAAGGTCACGTTTCCATGGTAGGGATCCCCAAAACGGGCTTTGAAACGCCCGGACGGATCACTTTCGTACTTAGGAGCAAATTAATGAAATTTTACTAACGTTTTTCCCCATACGGTGTTTTCCTTATATGGGAACCGTTATCGTGAACTGGGAAATCTCTTTATGGGAGAACTTGAGGAAATTACTTGATAGCTTTGTGTGTTATCTGTTTTGTGAGATATTGTTCGTGTCTTCTGTGAACTGGCTATTGCTGGAGATCAGGAGATATCTTCATAACTGTTGAATAGGGAATGTTTACGCTTTTATTTATTTATACTTCATGTACACAGTAGTGGTACATAAGCGGATTTAATGCAACAAGGCATTCTTTTTCTTTAATTACCAGCTTGAATAGGCTATAGTTGAAAACGGGCTCCATACCGTGCAAGATCGACACGATCAACGAACTATTTGCAGAATGTCCTTGGACAGATTTATTTATTTACAGATTAGAAAAAAAACCTTTGGTTTAAAAAAGACAACACTGTGGTAGGTTTGCACAATAAACAAATAACTTAAAACTTCAAACGGAAAAATATAAGGGTAGTATTTAAACGACTGACTAAATTAAAATTTTAAGTGACAAAAATAATTATTTTGGGTTATAGAAATAATAAGTGAGCGACTGACTGCGAGTGACGAGAAATCAATAGAACAGCGACTTACAAACTTTAATTTGAGTTACTTAAAATACAAAATGAGAAGCTTCATAATATTTGAGTGACCTAATATTTGTTTGAGTGTCAATGTTTTGTCCTGCATTTTTTTCCAGATATGGCCAATGATTTATTTATACTGAGCGGCATTTTATCTTAAATGAAGTGTTTCGAATGTCCTAAATATAAATGTACACAGTATCGAATGTCCTAAATACCGATATTTATGTATTATGTATGTCACAAGGTAATTTGATAATCCGGATTAAAAAATGGTTTAATAAAATCTGCGAGCAACTTGGTCGTAGCGATCGCCGGCCGCTGCCGCGGCACCGCTCGCTTCGCTCACTCGGCTCACGCGCGGTAGGTCACAGTTCTAACCTAACCTAACCTATTTCACCCAGATCAAATGATGAATCTACCTGCGAATAGATAATTAGACAATGATGAAAACATTTGCTAGCGTAAATTCCTTATTTAAAACCTCATTTTTATTTTAGTCGCTCACATACTAATTTAATCGTTTAACTAGGATTTCAATAACCCACTTTTAGTAAGCTTGTTCTGGATTTTATTGTTAACCTTTCAATTGTGATAATTACAGACACAATTGAAAGACAATAGGTGCGCGTTCGCTTGGGGTTTAATGAATTAATCAATATTTGTTGTTAGTTTAGTTAATGTGTCGCTTACTCAAATTCATACCGCTCAAGTTATTAAAACAATATCTCATCATCAGTCGCTAAGTTTTTTTTTTAGTCGCTCGTTTTATAATTCCCCAAAATATAAAATAAGTTATTTATAATTATAAAATACATATATACCTATTTTATCTTTTTTTCTATGTTACTTTTCTTACATAGCAACTGGTAACTGATTTTGACGAGTAAGAGTTTCGAGAGTACGGCATCCTTCAAAACGATAGAATCTTCTCTTTAATACATCAAGAGGAATTGCCGAAAACCCTCCACCGACTGCCATGATGATCTCATTCGGTTCAGAATTATCATATAATTCACGAATAAAATCGCTTATACCCCATTCCTAACAGACTGATTGCGTAAGATAATAGTAGTATTTATTACTGACGTTACATATAATGTCACGCGCATTCAAAAATATCTTTTTCTCTTATATGGGTTAAGGCTGGCGCTCACGTCAAACTTTCTGTAGGACAGATAATCGGGACCGATTTTGTATATTTGTAACATTGTTCTGTATTTCTGACCAACTTTTGTAGGACGTGTGCGTTGCACTATTGCTATCAGTATTTTCTATTTTTCTCCTACAAAAAATCGGTCACCGATTATCGGACGTGGAATACACAGAACAATGTCACAGATATACAAAATCAGTCCGATTATCTGTCCTATAAATATTCTGACGTGGGTGGGCAGCCTTAATCATAACATAACTTCCCCCGCTCTGGGTAGATCAACAGGGAATTGACTAAACCCACCTTTTCTTTTTCTTTCATTTGCCGTTTGCGAGGGCCACGGTAACTCTTTGAAACAATCTCGCAGCCCTGTTAGGCTTTTTTTTTATGGTGGAAAAATCATCAATGACAACCCCCGCTCTTGGGCGGAGCGGGAGATACTGTCAGACTCTTACTGACTATAAAACCCACTGGTGTTCCTTCAGTTGCTTTTTACTCTTAACGCGGTAACTCCTTCGGACTATTATATATAAAAATCTATATAAAAATCTGTTAATATCTACCGTTTCACCCAGAGCAAGAAAAGTTATTTGATGACGTCCTTAGAAAAAAGGCAAGTGTAAAGCCAGCCTTAAGAACTTTGACACTTTGTTAGAGCTAAGCATTCACCCGAATAACGGCTATTGGATTAAGTGCTTACTCCCACTTACCAGTAGGCACGTCTCATACTTACACAGTACACATGGTCAGTGGATGTCCACTGTCTGTTCTCTACGAAAGACCGATCCCAGACAATAGCTTCTGTTCAACATCGTAAATAGAATCGGTGCAAGCCGAGAAAGTTTGGAGTTAGAATAGTGTATCTATACGGAAATGAGAATGTCAAAAGCATTTATATCAAAAAGACCATTTACAGGCACTCTTGAATAGTCAAATGTCGCTCAGTCGAAAAAAAAGCTAAGTTAAATAGGGTAGTTTCCAGGGTCAAAATAATTACATTTTATTTAGTCCGTATTTTAGATTATAAAAAAATATTGGACACGTATTTTTTATTTTTTCGGTTAAACAAAAAATAACAAAAATTATAGCCCATTAAAGTTACGTGTGACGTCACACCGTGCGAAAAAATGTGGCATGGCGTGCCGTTACACGTATTTTTAATGGGCTATATCTTTGTCATATTTTGTTTAATTTTCAAATAAAAAAATACGTGTCCGTTATTTTTGACGGCCTATTGCACGTTCCAAAGCGTACCTAGATCTCTATGGAGAAGAACGTGCAGGACACTCCTACTCCTCCATTATGAATTACATACTCGTATACTCTTGGTTACATATTTCTTGTTACTTCTATTATGTGAGCACAATGTAGATAGGTAATGAAAAATTTGTAATTAAAAAAAATATATATATATATACCACTGGCAGCTAAGAGATGACCCATCTCAACTGATTAGAAGAAGTTTGAAATTAGCGCCAGTTACTGAAAAGTTAAAAAGGAATCGTTTATTTTGGCTCGGTCATGTGAAGAGGACGGATGAGATACATGTTACTAAAAGAGTTACGAACATAATAATATGTGTGGAGGGACGGCAAGGAAGAAGGAAACTAAAGAAAAAATAGAGATGAATGGTTCACACTATTGGAGGAGTGATATAAAAAAGGTCAGTGAAACCGTGAAGATTGACAGAATAGAATGACAGTAAAAACTGGGCAAGTACGAGTCGGGCTCCTGCACTACGGGTTCCGTACCAACTTACCTATGTAAATATATTAATTCTATCCAAAACGCAAAAAAAAAATGTGACATACAAACTAATTTACAGTTTTCAAATTTATTCCTATAGTTGTGCTATAATACCTTGCTTTATGCCAAATTTCAGGATTCTGGGTAAACGGGAATTACCTTATGAATTTTGATTCCTTCGAGAGTGTCGAAATTTACGTTTTTTGCCACACAAACCAAGGTATCTTTTTATCTCATTAACTTACAAGTTTGATTTTTTTGACAACTTCAAGAAATCAGAAATCAGAAACTTTTATTTCAAATATACCAGTTACAGGCACTTTTGAATTGTCAAAATGTTGGTCAGTCAAACAAGTGAAGCTAAATTGCAGACCTGAGTATATGGTTTTAATTTCAACTCGAAATATCCACGCGGTTCCGAGATAAAGGGTTTTGATAGACAGACAGAGACGGTCGGACAGACTCGCAACAAAGTGATCGTATAAGGGTTTCGTTTTTTTTTTCTTTTGAGATACGGAACCTTAAAATCAGGACTGCTACGATGTCCTTCATATTTCAAAAGTTGCTTCATTTAAGCATGCGTACAAATTAAAGGTCAATTCCGTTTCGTCGAGGCTATCCACCCATGTAACGGCCACGAGTGAACGGTTTTGCGACACGTGTAGAGTATTTACGTCCTTTGTCGTATTTATTGAACCACACCTATCTAACCGCTCAAAAACAGCAGCTATAAGGAAAAGAAGTGCTCTAAAGTAGATTTTCTGAAAATTCACTAAAGTTAAAATCCGGTAACCGTCCGGGCTGAGCCCAAGTCGTCGACGGCGTGTATTATTCCACGCGCGCATCAAAGAGATGTCAGCAAACCGTAGGGGCCCAGCAGGGTCGAATCCTACTGGGGCCATCCCTCTCCTTGCGTTGGATTCCTCAATGCTGAGGGTCGTGACCTCCCTGTTTCATCGCTTGAACCTTTTTGATATTCTTCTTCTATTCCTATCTTTGGCGTTGTGAAGGGCATTGTACATCGTAGAGTCAAGAGCGGTGCGGACCAACATATTGGGATGCGCCTGCAAGGCTTTTTCCCATCCACTTTACCGGTCACGATACGCCTTTCGAGGTTGCCATCGTCTTTCCTTGCAATGTGACCGAAGGACCATAGGTTGTACGAAAGTGAGCCCTGGTGCCCTGGATCGAAGCAAAGAAGGAACAGAAGTAGGTTTTAGTCTGTAAGTCTCACACCAACTCCAACCAAGGCCGGGAGATATCATTAGATAATTTCCCATCCAAAAAAAACTTTTAATAAGATGAATATCTTCATTTTTAGGGTTCCGTAGCCAAATGGCAAAAAACGGAACCCTTATAGATTCGTCATGTCTGTCTGTCTGTCTGTCTGTCTGTCTGTCTGTCCGTCCGTCCGTATGTCACAGCCACTTTTTTCCGAAACTATAAGAGCTATACTGTTGAAACTTTGTATGTAGAAGTATTCTGTAAACCGCATTAAGATTTTCACATAAAATTAGAAAAAAAGCAATAAATTTTGGGGGTCCCCATACATAGAACTGAAACTCAAAAAATTTTTTTTCATCAAGCCCATGCGTGTGGGGTATCTATGGATAGGTCTTCAAAAATGATAATGAGGTTTCTAATATCATTTTTTTCTAAACTGAATAGTTTGCGCGAGAGACACTTCCAAAGTGGTAAAATGTGTCCCCCCCCCCTCTAACTTCTAAGATAAGAAAATGATAAAACTAAAAAAAATATATGATATACATTACTATAAAAACTACCAACGAAAATTGGTTTAAACGAAATCCAGTTCGTAGTTTTTTTTTAATGCGTCATAAACTGAAAAAAATACACTATTATTAAAACATCGATCAAAGTTACAACACATTACAAGAACTTTTATATTATGTTACTTGCTGCTACGGAACCCTTCATGGGCGAGTCCGACTCGCACTTGGCCGGTTTTTTTTTTTAAAGGATCATCTTATTTGCCTAAAGGAAATGCTTTAGAAACCCCTAATTGTCCACGTACGCGAGCCACTAAACAAAGCCGCTTCTAGCTTCTCCAGCCACAAGCTGTCTCGCGCTTCAGTTTTTTTTTTTATGGCCGCTTCTAGCTTTTTTGTTGCGGCTTTTTTGTGGCCCGTGTGCGAGGACACTAACAAGCTGTGACATAATGGTAGTTCTGTTGTAGCTCAAATAGATGACTTCTTTTCTTCAGACTTTTTACGCAACCCATGTCATATATATTTACCAACAAGATGTTTGGAACTCAATGGACTCTTTAAGGTGGTTGGTACAGGGGTGGAGCGATTGGCTTCTGCACTGCATGTGGAGGGTTCAAATCCCGCATATAACAAATATTTGAATGCGGCCTACGGATATTTGTTCCGGGTCTGGGTTCTTGCGTGAGTTTACATGTTTGTGAACGCACCCACGATACTGGAGTAATTTTTGATGTGGGGCAACGTGTTATTTATAAAATAATACCGGAATCACACGAGTGATACTTATATTTAAGTTTTTATGCCTCGTTACTTTTACCGTAATATTATAGAAGAGATATTACCCTAAAATATGGATTGAGCACCATACGCGCGGGCTTGCGGACGACGAGCAGTGGGTAGCTCGCCGTCCGACCGTCCAGAAACCGTCCGGATCGAGACGGCGTATTGTTCTACGTACTACTCAAGGAGATGTAAGCATTCCCTAGGGACAAAGAAGGGTCGAAGTCTACTGGGGCCACGGGCAGTATGAAAATGAAGCCAAAGAAGGAAAAGGAGTGGGTTTTTAGCCAGTAAAAGTCTGTCACACCCACGCGCTCCGCCCAAGAGTGGGAGGTCTCATTGGATGTTTGAAAAGTTTTTAGTACACACTTTTTTTTTAGATGGTAACATCTAACTTTTCAACGAGAAAAATAAGAGAATGCAAATATCGACCGTTTCTCAGAAAAACCGTTGTATAAACGGCCGAAAAAACATCAGAATCTGCATAACAAGGTCACGGCTCCATAATTTGGGAATGGCGTGGTCCTCAGCAGAATTGATGAGGGCAATTTGGTAAATTATATTTATTTTAGTTTCACCGTTTCATCGGCACGGTGTGGCTTAAACTTACTTATCGAAGTTTAACGTTATAAAAAATTAAGAAAAGAAAAATTGTTTTTTGAATCCTTATAAATGTTTTGGTTTTAATCAAATTCAAAGCCATTTATTTGTTAGAATGTGATATACTAGCTTTTGCCCGCAGCTTCGCCCACGTTCATAAAATATAGCTTATGTCACTCTGGAATAAAACAGCTTTCTATCGCTGAAACAGTTTTAGCAATCGGACCAGTACTTACAGAGATTACCTCCTGCAAACAAAAAAAAGAACAAACTTTACCTCTTTAATAGTGCAGATTCCATTAATCAATGGTATCATCATATTGCAGCAGTGGTGGCCGAGTGGTACTTAATGGCCCCGACTTGTAGATTACTTCTTCTACGGTCGCGGGTTCAAACCCAGCCAAGAGCATTACTTTGTGTAATTTATTTCATCACCTCTGCTCTAAAAACGGTGAAGGAAAACATCGCGAGGAAACTGGTATGTCCTAGAACCAAACATTTGAAGACATGTGACATCCACCAACCCGCACTGGGCCCGCGTGGTGGAACGACCCATTCTCTATCCTAGGATGAGTCCCAACAGTTGGAACATTATAAGACCGACTATGCTATGTATCATCATTTTCTGCCACATGGGGTTGCAAATCATGATCACCCCCCTCTTTCATCAGCCCCTTTTCAGCAGTGTTGGGGTAAAATAAGAATAATGTTTATTGTTCATTGTTACAATAAATGAAGAATACCTTAAAACTATTACATAATTTTTGATATTGTCTGTAACTAATTAGGAATTACACATATATTTAGACGGTGGTCCCCAAACTAAGTAGAACCTGTATCTTGGCTTCCAGTATGTGTTGTAGTAGCACCGGTTTTTATTTTATTTTAGGTTGGAAATCATCCAATGACATCTCCCACCATTGGGTGGAGCAAGAAGGCGTGTCATACTTTTACTACCCACACCTATGTTCCTTCATAGCCTTGCATTCCAGGGACGGGTTTTCCTTTCAGAAGTGAGCCCATAGCCCCAGTAGAATTCGACCCTTCTGCCGCTACGGTTTCCTGACATCTCCTTGAGGCGCTCGTCAACACCGGTCATAGCAAGACTGGACCGCTAGTTATTAGTTATACTTATAGATATTTAGATAATCTGCATACAATTAACGCATGTTATTGAAAAAACACTACTTTTGTTGGACATTTATAAAAAACATATTTTCGCTCCTAAACGTGATATTCAAACTCTTCAAAAATTTTTTAAACATTAGTGACAACAATTCTGTTAAGATTACATAAATTCATTGAGCAAAAAAGCGCTGATTGCTCCAGACAGCAAGTTAATAAACGATTTGTCGTCGTTTTCCGGCGTTTTTCCGGCCAAGTCTCTTTGCTACTGTATTGAGCAGTAGCTAGGCTGTGAAGGGTTGAATTGAACAAACTTTATTGTAAACTGAAATAGTAGATAACATAACGTTTTACACTACCGTAGGTGTGAGCTTGCGGACGAGCCTAAGTCATCGACGGCGCGTAATGTTCCACACGTACCTCAAAGAGATAGCACAACCATAGGGACCAAACAGGGCCGAAGCCTACTGGGACCATGGGTTGACTTCTGAAAGGGAAACCTGTGAACCCAAGGCAAAGAAGGAACATCTGTTCTAAGATAGTGAGAGGGTGTCTCAGACTTTTTGTGACAAAAACCCACCTTATCCTCTGTAACTCTTTCGAAATCCACCGCGAGAGCAACATTAAACATGTAGCAATTGTTACACAATGTGAGTTAAGACACGGTTTGATCGTTGTCAGGTGCGCAGGCGCCATCGAACGTTTGTTTTCTACCATTTGTTAACGTTGTATTGCCGACTATAAAGTCGACGCTAGCCCCTACTTTTGTTAACTGCTGCTGCTGTTGACTCACTATAAAATGACGCTAGTTTTTACAAATGATTAATATCTATCTACCTCACGATTTTATTTTTTAGCAACAATCAGTGTGAATACTTTTGGTGTAAAGTAAATACTATATTGAGAAAAACACTAGATTTTTTTGTTCAATATCCGTGAATGTTAACTTACACTTAAAAAAAATTGAGTACTGTCTCCAAAGATCATTTTCTTTTAGATAATATAATATAATATTCCACAACTACCACACAACGCCGTCTAGTCTCAAGCGAAGCAGAGCTTGTGTTATGAGTACCAGACAACTGATAAACATACTTATATATTTCTAAATACATACATATTATAGATAAATTACACGCAGACACAGAACAAATGATTATGCTCATCACACAAACATTCGTCCAGGGTGGCAATCGAACCCACGACCACGGCATAGCAGTCAGGACCCCTAACCACTAGACCAACAGGCCAATCAAACAAGATACCACGGGGAATAACGTCCTTACGGCCCCCTTTTCAAAACACACTCTTAGAAAGACGCCACAATCGCGACGGTAAAACCGTCTTTGACCATTCCATTCCATTAATGGTAATAGATTGGATTATGGAATAAATTAGAAAGGTGCCATGATATCCTACGGTTGCTTCTGGAGGTTCTTGTTTCGGATGTAGTGGGAAAAATGCCCTGGTGTTAACATTATGCGGATCGCCACTGTATGACGCATACGGTTGGAGTTTTCCCTGCTTCGATGGAGCACTGCTGTATCCTCGTGAGCATGATCAGCGGTGACGATCTCTCGTGGGCTGTGGCTCAAAAGGTATGGGAAGCCTTTGAATATTGATGGAAACCATAAGGGTTGATAGTTGCATAGGCTGCAGGATTGTTAAAAAGAGTCACTGTGGCCCTCCCAAAGGGCAACCAAAGGAACAGAGGTGAGTTTTAGTAAGTAAAAGTTTGAAAATTCTCCTGTTCTGGATAGAGATCCAGAAATAATTTCATGTTTTTCCACGTCGATCACCTCTTTGAAAAAATCCGCAGCCCACGTAACCGTACCTGACCTGTTCACAATGATAAAATTGTTCAAACATTTGCATATATGTGCAGCTTGTAATGAAAAACGCTTAAAAAAGCTTGACATTTTTTGCTGTTAGAATGGAAAATTCTGCACCCCTGTGATAGAGAAATTACGTAAAGGGTGTGTCTCAATAATTGGCCAATTCCAAACCAATTTCGTTTGATATATCTGATAGTGTTGATCGACTTTTGAATGAAGTTGCAAGAACCATTATAGAATAGCAAATGAATTGTTATTAATGGCTTTGACGTATACTTTCAATGTATTGTTTAACTTGAATGATAGATAGGCTTTATAAAAAAAATATTTCAAGTATTTTCGTTAAATTGAAAGGGAATCCCTTGTCTTGCACGGCTGGGTCAAGGGCCTGATACAGAAGGCAGTTCTCCACGATACGACTCGCATTGTGAGGCAGTTCCTGTCTCTGGAGCCCTAACCACTGGTAGCTTGGACCCTGCTCCTGACACCGGCGGACTACCCACTATTTTTTATATGTTTTAAGTTTTTTTTACTTATCGATACTATCACTACAACTCATTTGACCACTATCTCACCTGGTGGTAAACGATGATGTGGCCGACGATGGAGTGTAAATATGATAAGTGTTCTTTATCATATTTTTTTAAGAAATATTTAAACATGTTAATACGTGAATAAGATAAATAAAGAGATAATAATTAAAAGCTACTTATTGATATGGCTAAAGTACCTAGTTATCATTCGGTAGGAATAAACAATCCTGCTCTGTTTAATATTTATAATCTTTAGGTCAGAGATAAACATGTAAATCGAACTGTACATTTTTAAGAGTCATTTTCTTTGTACCTACATATGTATATACATATGTAGGTACGAAAGAAAAGATTCTATACCAGTCCTACATGGGTACGACGGCAGGATTATTCACCAAATATATACCAACTATAACCTAACGGGAGCCTATCCATAACAAATAAAAACCTCTTTGTTGTCTTATAGTTAACGCACTCAGTACTAGGCATGCCTTTTAAGTTCTGTTGTTTAACTGATAATCGAAGATCGTTATGTGTGTGACATATCGGGAGATAGTCAGGGACAACCATTCAAAAGATCTTGCATGAGGAGATTGGTGTGAGAAAGCTAGTTTGCCGATAGATTCCACATTTGCTTTCCGATGATCATAAGGCGCTCGCGTCAGATGGTGTAAGAAAACTTTCCAAAGGTTCAAGCGAGGAGAGTCAAATCACTTCTAGAGCAATCCACAACCTGGGTCTTCCGAGATAAGCTGAAGCCGTCTAAAGTTGTTCGCTCTCGAAGCACCTTGAAGAACGATTTCTTTACATTTCCTAAAATTAAGAAAACTCTTCGTGGGCAAAGGTTCCAGTCCAGTGAAGAAGCAGTCGACGCTTTCAAGCTGACTTTGGAGTGGAATAAGTGTTTTAGTAACTGGTTCTAGCGAATGGAAAAATGTATTGAACTTCGAGGTAAATACTTTGAAAAGCAATGTGTTTCTTTCTTCAAACGACCAAATTTAAAAGGCATCCCTCGTAAAAGCTCAAAAAAGGTCTAATCTGTGGTAGATGGCAAGAGTTTCCTTCGAAAAATCATTATGCCAGTATATTTATAATATTTTTTTTTTTATTTATACTTTATTAGCTTTTACCCGCAGCTTCAGCCGTGTACATGAAATATAGCCTATGTCACTCAGAAAAAAAGCAGCTTTCTATCGTTGAAAAAATTGTAGTAATTGGACCAGTACTTCCAGAGTAATATTACCTCTTAGAAACAAAAAAAAACTTTACCTCTTTATTACATTAGTGTAGATTTCAATTATTTATAATGTATAAAGTACTTGTATTTTGTATAAAATAAAGTTTAGTTATAATGTTTAATTTTAAATATTCATTGCATGCCAACACCAACCACATTCTCTGCATTACCCAAAGGTTGACTGGTCTGGAAAGGCCTAAGGCAGACATAAGGCAAAGAATCACACTAATACTAATCCGAGTACTCGGTAGATAGTAGATATCTCTCTACAATTGTACTGTCATCTTCATACCCATAGATACCGGTCATCGGCAGATCGTTGATATTCAGCAGAAAGAGATTGGCAGAGAGAACAGACCCCTGTGGAATTCCGGTATTAGTCATCATGTGCTCCGATCAACATCCGTTGACAACAATTCGAAGAGACCGTTCACTCAAGAAGTCTTTCACCCAGCCAGTAAAACCAGGAGAAATGGCGTACATTGGAATCATACTCATAAGGCTAGCGTGCCTTTCCCTATCAAAGGCCTTTGAGACGTCTAAGGAAACGGCAATCTCTTTCCCGTTCTTCTCGAGAGCCTTTCCGCAATCAAGTAAACGGTGAACTAGTAGGAGGCACACTATATAGTAGGTTCCCAGTTGACCGATTGCGGTAAAAACCATACTTTGTGTCTCTGAAGAGATCGTTACCTTCCAGGTTTACCATTAGGCGCTAGTTCAACACACGCTCCATAATTTTGCAAAATGTGGAGGTTACTGAAATCGACCGATAGTTGTCAGAATAGGCACGACTGTCATTTTTGGGGACGGGTTGCACGTTATCATGCTTCCAGGACTTGGGCACTATCCCAATCCTAAATGAAAGGCGCTACAAGAGTGTTCAATATAAGAGACAACTCGGGCGTACAAGCCTTGAGAACAATTACTGGTATACCATTTCGTCCCCTACCTTTATTTGCGTGTAGACGACCTAGTGCTCTCAGAACCAATTTGTTTCATATACGAATCATTTAGTCTGTAAATCGCTGGAGTAGCACTGTATCAAAACGTGAATTATTGGCAAAGAGCAGAGATGTAAAGAGTTCTACTTCTCTCTTGCCGTATGAGCTAGGGTTCTGTCAAGCAAATATGTGTGTGTATGTTAAAGTTATTAAAAAGTAATTTGATTAGATAAACCCAATCATTTTAATTACCTATTAGACTAATTGGTACCATCAGTTAGTACCAACAGTAGAGTTAACTATTAAAACAGAATGTTTTTTTTTTCTCTATATGAATATTTTAAAAAAGTTATCTCTCTATGTCGATCGATTATGAACATTCTTTCGAACAACAGGTCTATTCAAACTTGTTTCTAATATCGCAGCCATTTTGTAATGTGACTACCTCACCTTCAGCTAAATTTTAATAAGGTTTAAAGAAAAGTGTGCCGTATTGAATGCCCACTTGCATTCGACAACGTGGCTTAGTAATATGTAGTTTACATACAAAAGGGCGCATCATCGATACGTCTTCAAAGTTTTAGTTCCAATAGCTGCAACAGCGGTGCATAACAAGAAAAGTGGCGACACCGTCGACAACAATGTCACAGTACAGTGAAACTAGTGTGTCCGTCAAAAAAGTAAGCTGTCCCAAGCTAAGCAGAGCTCGTGTTATGGGTACTAGGCAACTGATAAACATGCTTATATATCTCTAAATATAAAATACACCCAGACACAGAACAAATGATTATGCTAATCACACAAACATTTGTCTTGGGTGGGAATCGAACCCACGACCTCCGGCATAGCAGTCAGGGCCACTGACAACTAGACTAACAGGCCAGTCACTAGACCACCAGGCCAGTCATAGTACTTAATTATCCTAAGTACGGTGCATCCGTTGTTATCTATGCACTTTTGCCATCTCCTTCCACCTTTCACATGATGCACGGACAACTAAAAACTTCTACAGATTTTATTATATGTATAGATTTTCTACTTCATAACCATAATAGAAGTTCATAAATAATATCTGAGTAATACTAAGTATCTAAATCTATCTCGCCAACAGCTGCTTAACCCCTTCCATCCAAAACGAGACCTCGCCAACAGCTGCTTAACCCCACCCATCCAAACACAGACCTCGCCAACAGCTGCTTAACCCACCTATCCAAAACCAGACCTCGCCAACAGCTGCTTAACCCCACCCATTCAAAACCAGACCTCACCAACAGCTGCTTAACTCATTACCTTGCTATCATCATGAGGCGCAGCTATTGCATAGCTTCTATCGCGGGCCTTGAGCGTGGAGACCGAATCCAGAAAGAAATTAATTGAAGTTACACTTTTTGAGCGTGGTGACCGATAAGAAAACAAATGGGGGGTGTTAGGTTATTTTCGTTACGGAATTTCTGGATTCGGTCTCCACGCTCAAGGCCCGCGATAGAAGCTATGCAATAGCTTAAAAAACAAACTTGTAAGTAAATCAATTCCCGAATGGTGTCTTAAAGATTTTTTTTCGAATCGCAAAAGTATTTTTATGACATAACAAAAATAGGTATTCCTGTTTTCAAATTTATTTCTACTACCCCTGAGAGTGTCAAAATATACGTTCTTTTGCGGTATCTTTTTATCTCGCTAACTTATAAATTGTAGTTTATCTTTTTAATTTTAACTCGATACGTCCACGCTTTCTTGAGATAAAGGGTCTTGACTGACAGACAGACAGACAGACGGACGGACGACAATGTGATCCTATAAAGGTTCCGTCTTTCCTTTTAGCCGTTAGTTATTATTTTCCAAAATCTTCATCCACCAAGTCATTTACTGACCTCTGTGATTTAGACTCTATTTCGGTTTGACCAATCTATCTAGAGCCTGCCTTAAATCATGATGCAATTATGCCTTGTAACAAAATTGTTCTAAACATTTAAATAGGTTCAAAGTTTGCAACTTTTAATTTTTCTCAGATCCACCGGATTCCAGTGACCCTGACCAAGTCATCGGTCTACCTCATGGGAGGCCTTCCAATGCTGCATCTTCTGGTACGCGGTCGCCGCCCCAGAACCTTTCGGCCCCCTCGACATCTGTTCTGCGTGCAATATGCCCTGCCCATTGCCATTTAGGTTTGATGATACTTTGAGCTAATATTTTGAACGCTAATGATGAGCTAATATTCTCCGTAAAAACTTTGGACCTCCGAGTCATCCCCTTAGGGGGTGAATTTCGGAAAATCCGTTCTTAACGGATGTTAATGTTACACCCTATAAGGAACCTACCTACCAAATTTTAAGTTGATAAGCGATTTTTTTTTCGGAGGTTAAAAATCATCCAAATGACTTCCCCCGCCCTTGAGCGGAGCAGGATATATTGTCAGACTCTTACTGACTAAAAAACCCACCCCGTTCCTTCGTGCCTTTCATACCGGGGATGAGCCCTTACCCTACCTTTCGGAGCTAACCCTGGCCCCAGTAGAAGTTTGTAGGTGTTATAGTTTTTGAGATTTCGTGATTAATCAGTGAGTCGTATTTCACTTTTACATATATAGAAGATTATTATTATGGAAATATGGATTTATTTATTCATTTTATTTACGTACTCCAATTAATTATGAATTAACTACGCAGTTCGTGTCAGTAACACGAGTTACTCGTTGACGTGACATATATATATCTATAAAAATAAATAATAATGGTCTGACACATTTATTTATACCATCTGGGTCAAAGATAAGAATGTAAATCGAATTGACCTCATTTCTAGAAATTATATTCTTCGTAAGTACGTCCATATAACTTTGAAGATAGGGTTATTCAAGATTGCTTTCGTTATCTTAAGAAACCTACTCAGCAATCCTTGAATCATTGTGATGATATTGACTTTTTTTCGAATAAACCAGGGTCTGCCATAAATGGCGGATTCTATGTGATCTAGTAAGTAGTTGTAAAAAGACAATAGGCGTCAGGGATCCACGGAGAGTGACAGACAGTCCCCTGCGCTGATCATGCAAGGAAACGGATCCGCGTCTACGGTTCCGCATGTACTCCTTCATAGATATCTTGAATAAACTGGAAGGCAAAAAATCTTCTGAGCTACGTCAACGATATATGATTCGGAAAAACCACTATTTCTAAATATAACTAACTGACCCTGCAAACCTCGCACTACCTAATAGGTATTCCTATTAGCTAAGCTGTCAAACGATACCGCCATCTACAGGCATTACCAGAACCAGCATAATTCATTTCAAAATGACATTAGAGATGTATTCGAATTTTTTGTTTCGTATTTTTTTCCATATTTTCTTACCATTTAAACCTTCCCTGAACTTCCACGAATATTTCAAGAGTAAAATTAGCCAAATCGGTTCAGCCGTTCTCGAGTTTTAGCGAGACTAACAGAATTATATAGTAGATATTAAAACACAACACTTACTTCACATAATATTTAAATAACTTAAATCAACAACAAACTTATCTTAGTTGCACTAAATTAAGGACACTTTTCCACACACTCCATGGTAATAGAATCTCGAACTGTGCCAGGGTTACACCAGCAGTCGCAGTAGTGGCTTCTGGCTGAATGGGCACTGGGTAGTCCGCAAATTACTTCGAAGGCACAATCAGGACCGGGGTCGTATTGGCCAGGTGGACATTCCGCTGAAAGAGATTTCATTTTTTTTTAATTTATGTTCAGAAGTGATAGATACAATACAGCCAATGTAACTTTGCGAGCCTGAACATAGGCTCTGCGCATCTCTCTCTCTCTCAGGTCGTTTGCCATGAACGATGTGAGAGAGAGAGAGAGAGAGAGAAATGTACAGAGACTATGTACGGGCTCGCCAAGTTACGTTGACCGTATTGTGGTCGTTTAAGGCGGACTACTATTAATTTCAGAATCTTTTGGATAGTTTTAAAAATAATAGAAGAACTTTTAAAAAATAAGAAATTAGGATTCAAAGTTTTTGCTGTAGGTAATATTTAGGTGTAATTTTATTCCCTACGATGGAATTTTTTAGTCTGTTAATATGTTTTGTAGTCGATGTACAAAAACATATTAAATACGCAGCCGTTACCTACAGAAAGAACAGTAATTAAATAACAATTTGTGTAGGTAGATACCTACCGATTAACAACAAATTATTATTCAAAATGACATCATTAGCTATTCATCTGACTTATCTAGTCATCAGTCTCATACATCTACAGAAATATAGGTAGGTAAGCTACTTTGTAATAAGAAAAAACATGAAAACAATGATTTCAAACTTGAAAAGTGATGAGCCATCTTCAGGACCCTCTCACTTCGTCGGTCGTAGACATACTTAGACTTCATAATTAGCATACCATCAGGGTAATATAGGTACCATCACAAATTCAGACACAGATGTTCATTGTATTGAAAACTAATATTAAGCTGTATCTCAATGAGCTTGTGTTGTGTTGTGAACCAAGATATAATATAATATTCCACAACAAGTTATCACAAGACGCCGTCTAGTCTCAAGCTAAGCAGAGCTTGTCTTATGAGTACTAGACAACTGATAAACATACTTATATATTTCTAAATACATACAAATACATATTATAGATAAATTACACCCAGACACAGATCAAATGATCGTGCTCATCGCACAAACATTTCTCCTGGGTGGGAATCGAACCCTCGAAATCATAGCATTCAGGGTCACTATATATAACCACTAGACTAACAGGCCAGTCAATATTTGCTGCATATATATATTAACTATTATTATTTAATAATATCAGACGAGAAAGAGGACAAGATCCAGCTCAAGAGAAGAAAAAAGTGATATCATTAAAGCCGTACCTACTAGAAATAAAATATATAAATAAAATTACATAAATATCTAAAAAAATACTGATTTGCATATAATCAACACATATATTTATTCAAATACTTACCGATCGTCTGCTGGCAACTAATAACAGCTACAAACAATACAATTATCCAGAGTTTCATGTTGACGGGGCACCCACACAAACACGAATGCAGTTTATCTAAACACATCACTGTTTAAATAACTTCTTCACCTTGATTATCAGTGCTACTAATTTTGTACAACTAGCACATGAAAAATGTATGTATTAAACCAAATGTTTTTAAATTATATAGCAGTATTTTATGACTCCTGTCCATAGGTAGTGAGTACTTACTAAGTATTTTTGAGGTCACATTCACCGATCGATTTACAAACTTTGATTTTTATCTGGTAAACAAATGACGTACTCTTTATAATGGGACCAAATTGAAAACATTTAACATTTCTATCATCAAATATTGTCAAAAATATTGTCAACTGATAAAATAAATATTACTGGCGGCAAACAGCCGATTGGAGACAGAACGTGGTATCGTATACAGAAAACTAATTTAAAAACAATTAACTCAGAGCGAATAGATGATACTGTTTGACGCAAACAAGATTCTTACGTGTTAGATGCTAAGGTAACTAAACAATAGAAGCATATATATGACGATTTTATGTACTCATAACTTTAGCCTGTTATTAACGCTCACGGCTGCCTACATCTTCGTCTTAAGCCATATAAATCTTGCCACAATCTTCATCTATATACCTAATTCTTCTGTAGGTACGTGTGTTTGTTACCTAACTCCTCCTAAATGGCTTGACCAATTTGAATGTAATTTTGTCTATGTAGTATGCGTCTCTGGATGGTTTGAATATATAATATATGGATTGGTAGGTGGCGCTGCAATCGTGTTCTTGATTATTTTTATTTTTTGACATAATGCCAGCTTCTAGCCCCAGTAGTTTTAGCTATTATATATTCTCGCCGCCGCCGCCGGGGTTCGGATCCCGATTTCCGGCCACCGTAGGCGCGGGCTTGCGGACAGTAAGCAATTTGTAGCTCGCTATCTGGCCGTCCGGTAACTGTTCGGACCAAGCCCAAATCGTCGATAGCGCGCTTTGTTCCCGCGCGCCTCAAGGAGTTGTCAGCAACAGTAGGGACCCAGCCGGGTCGAAGCCTACTGGGGCCAGGGTTATCCGTAAGGGAACTCGAGTCCCGGTATGAAGGCTAGAAGGAACAGGGTGGGTCTTTTAGTCAGTAAGAGTCTGGCACTATCTGAGCGGGGGTTGCATTGGATGATTTTTCCCACCATAAAAAAGTAGTTTTAGCTGTGCATTGATATGTCATGTGTTGTGTGTATAATATAGACAACGGTAACTAACTCACACACACATCTCAAACTACTGAACACTGCGCTGAAACTTGGCACGTAGATAGATATCATGACGTAGGTATTAACTAAACAGTAACTTTAGATAACAGCAGCGATAGTGATAGTTTTTTATCTTTAACAAGTGACGATGACAGTTACATGAGTATTCCGTCTCTTGCAGACAGTCTTACAGAGCAATTTTCTGATGTACCTAACAATTTTAACGTTGTTCATATTAACGCCCAGAGTATTCCGGCTCATTTCCACGATATGCTGGCAAGTTTTGACTGTAAAAACATCCATGCTATTCTTATTTCCGAGTCGTGGCTTAAACCCTGCTTACCTTCTACAAGCTACTCTCTTCCTGGATTTGTACTGATAAGAAACGATCGAGCTGTTGGTGGTGGTGGCGGTGTTGCCATATATCTCCGTGCGCATATTCCCTTCTCTATTATCAATGTGTCGGCACAACCACCGCCATCAAACGCTGGTGAACATCTCTTTCTTGAAGTCGAACTACACCATTCGAAAGTGCTTCTTGGTGTCTATTACTGTCCTTCTCTACGTATCAATTTCTTCTCATCCTTTGAAAAACTCTTAGAAATCCTGATACCTTCTTACAGTCATAGCATAATCATGGGTGATTTTAATACTTGTCTCTTAAAAAAAGACCACCGCTCTCTTTCTCTAACTCATATTTCAGCTTCTAGTAACCTTTCCATTCTTCCACTTAGTGCTACTCACCATTTTCCAAATTCCACACCTTCGCTTCTTGACTTGATTTTTGTCTCTTCTCCTGATCGCGTCGCTAAGCATGGCCAATGCTCGGCCGATGCCTTCTCCTATCACGATCTGATTTTTCTTTCTTACAAAATTCGACCTCCTAAGGCTAAACCCAAAATCCTCATGCAACGCAATTTTGGTGGTATGAACGTTGACAGTCTTTGCGAGGATGCTAAGAACATAGACTGGTCTTCTTTGGTGACCTCTGCATCAGTCGACGAAAAAGTTAATATTTTTAATCAAAAAATCGTCGAGCTTTATGATCTGCACGCACCGGTTCGAGCAGTAAAAGTTAGACATTTGCCGGCGCCGTGGCTGACAGACGAGATTAAAAAGTTAATGCACAAAAAAGCGATGGCAAAATCAAAATTTAAGCAACGGCCTACTGATGCTAATAGGGATAGATATATTTCAGTCCGCAATCACTGTAATAAGGTGTGTAGGAACGCCAATCGCCAACACATTCATAACTCTGTCCAAAATGGGGACGCATCCAAGGTTTGGAATTTTCTAAAATCGTTGGGGGTCGGTAAAGTACGACAAGAGGTAATTTCCAAAGATTTAAACTTCAATGATTTGAACAATCATTTTTCAGCTTCGTCCAATTTTGATAGGACATTAAAATTAGAAACGTTGAATTATCTTTCATCTCTTCCGACTCCCAGTTACTCTCCATTTGTTTTTAGTCAATTCACTGCTTGTGATGTTAAGAAAAGCATTCTATCGATTACTTCGAATGCTGTAGGAATTGATTGTATCAGCCGTAAAATGTTGCTACCGGTGCTGGACGTAATCCTTCCTATCATATGCCACATCCTCAACTTTTCTACATCTAGCGGTGTCTTTCCATGCTCATGGAAAGATGCTCAAATTATTCCTTTGCCGAAAAAGTCCAACCCCACATTATTTTCTGAATACCGTCCAATATCCGTCTTACCCTTCTTGTCCAAAGTCCTAGAACGATTAATCTATAACCAAATTAGTACTTTCCTGTCTAAAAATAATCTCCTCAATCCCTTCCAGTCCGGTTTCCGTCCTGGTCATAGTACCACCACAGCCCTTATCAATATTACGGATGATATAAGGTCTGCCATGGAAGGCGGCAATCTCACGGTTTTGGCATTGCTCGATTTCAGTAATGCATTCAATGCTGTAGATTTTGACGTTTTGCTTGGCATTCTCAGCTCTCTTAATATATCTCCATCGGTGATTGACTGGTTTCGTAGTTACCTGTTTGGTCGTCGGCAACGTATTTGCATCGGAGAGACCTTGTCTTCCTGGTGTTGTACTTCTGCCGGGGTACCTCAGGGTGGCGTTTTATCCCCTTTACTTTTCGCAGTTTTTATTAACTCAATCTCCAATAATCTAATTTCATCCTACCACCTTTATGCTGACGATCTCCAAATTTACTCGCGAGCTCCTCTTGCTGATTTGTCCGAGGCTATTATCTCCATCAACCATGATCTGGCCCGCATATGCGAGTGGAGTAAGCGATATGGACTTTTGGTCAACCCCATAAAGACGCAGGTTGTTGTGGTGGGCAGTTCTAGGTTGGTTTCTAGGATTGACTGGACGTCTCTTCCCCAGGTTTTATTCGATAACACAGTTATACCCTTCTCCGAGAAAGTTAAAAACTTGGGGTTAGTCATTGATAAGAACTTCACCTGGTCTGCCCAGCTACAGGAAGTTAGCCGTAAACTTTTTGCGTCTGCTGGTTCTTTATGGAGACTGCGTAATTTTCTTCCGACTACCACCAAGATTGCACTTGCACAATCACTTCTTCTCCCCATCCTTGATTATGCTGCTGCTAGCTATCTTGACCTTACACAAGAACAACTCGATAAACTTGAGCGGCTTCAAAACTTTTGCATAAGGTTCATATTCGGTTTGCGTAAATATGACCATGTTTCTGAATTTCGTGTGAAGCTCAAGTGGTTGCCAATTCGCCTTCGCCGGAATGCTCATATTCTTTCTCTTTTATATAATATACTCTTTTCTCCTTTTACCCCTCTTTACCTCAAGAATCGTTTTCAGTTTCTTTGCGACTCCCATTCAAAATCTCTTAGGTCATCAGATAACTTACGACTCAAGATGCCGGTGCATTCCACAACCTTCTTAGATAAATCCTTTACTGTCCAGGCTACCCGTCTGTGGAATGCATTACCGGATGCTATAAAACGCGCTCAATCATTGCCTGCCTTCAAGAGACTTGTTAAGGATCACTACTTGTCGCTGTGATTATTCGAAAGTCGTTCTTTCTTATGATTGCTCATATATTTGGTATGTATATATTTATGTATGTATTATATTGCATATGTATGTATCTGTGTATCTATCAATTATAATAATTATAAATGTAATTAATTTTAAAATAGGTAATACTTATTGTTGAACTTATGACAGCCCATATCATGTTCTGACAATTACTGTCTATTCTAGGTTGCCTGGAAGAGATCGCGGAATGCGATAAGGCCGCCCATTGTACGTGTTTTAGATATAAGTTTTTCTTTGTTATATTTTGTATGTACAATAAAGTATATAATAAATAATAAATAAATAAATAAATAAATAAATAAACAAAGACTTTCCAAAATGTATCCTTAAAGGGGATAAAAGTAGGGTCCAAAGTTATAGAGAATGGGATGCTTTAGTACGAGCGTAGCCGCTGGCAGGTGCTAGTTTTAAATAAAAACACTAGTGATGCACGTTCTTAAGGAAACAGATACTTATAAAATGAAAAAAAAAAACAGTAGGTACTTGTTCTACGTATTGGAAGATCTTTGCAATTGTGTTAGAAATCATCCAAATGAGTTCATTAGCGATAATAACCGTCACGGTCTGTGAGATTATACTTCATTTTAATTTGAGCTTCGGTCATAGACTTGTTTAGTCATAAAGGCAATTGTATCTTTTTTTAGAGGCTCTGGCTTATTATTTCTACCAGGCTTTGTGAAGCCCACAAAAGATTCTGATGTACATATATAAATATTTTTTGTGAGATTTCGTGTTGTTGTTCTGGTTTGTGACAAAAAATGCGATGATCGCTTTGATTAGAGACGAAAACATCATATAAGAGTACATATGTGTATGTTATATTTAATTTTTAGGGTTTTGTACCTCAAAAGGAAGAAATGGAAACCTTATAGGATCACTTTGTTGTCCGTCCGTCTGTCTGTCAAGACCATCTTTGGAACGCGTGGAGGTATCGAAACCTTAACGAAAAAAAAACTTCGGTTCATGTGGCAAAAATGTATCTACATTTCGAAACTCTTGAGAAAATCAAAATTCATAGAATCCTGAAAGACGTAAAGCAAGGTCTTATAGCAATAGGAATAAATCGAATAACTGTAAATTTGTCGTTACCAACGTCACAATTTTTTTTTTGTGATTATGGAAAATCTTCCGATACTCCATTCCGAAATCGAATTGTTTAAATAAGTAAGTTTGTACGGAACCCTCAAGGCACGAGTTCAACTTACATTTGCCCAGTTTTTTTTTTAACCTGTTTTATATATTATATTTCAATTAAAATTTAAGCAAGATATGGAAAACATAGGTACATTCTAATTTTCCAAAAGGCTATCCAGGTGCCATTGAATTTCAGCGACCTACAATTACTTACCCAGCTCGGACCTTTGATAGCGAGGTTCTAATTAAGTGAGTCCTTGGAACTGCTGTCTAAAAGTCTGGCGAATAATCCCAGTTTATTTATTCTACTCTATGGGCCGTGACTCACTAGGATGCCATGGTGGCGTAGCCAGGTCATGACGTGGTTTTTTTATGGTTCACTGCTAGATCAACAGCGACCAGGACCTACGGGGTAACCATGACGTTCAAAGTAAGATTGTTTTAATCTTGTTTCATTGTGGGTAAGAGATGGTGCTAGACAACCTGTATAGCTCTGTCTCTTACCCACACCGAAAAAAGATTAAAACAATCTTACTTTAAACCTCATGGTCTGGGTCCTAGACCATGGCGTTAAAAGTAAGATTGTTTTAATCTTGTTTTATTGTAGGTAAGAGTCAGAGCTGTACAGGTTGTCTAGCGCCATCTTTTACCTACACCGAAACAAAATTAAAACAATCTTACTTTGAATGTAACATGGTAACCCCGCAGGTGAGGTACACACAATAGAGCTGCTTTCATTCTTTTTGCAGCGAGAACTGGCTGCAGAGCCCTGGCGTCTCAGCAAGGTACAGGTCTTACGTCTTCTCCCTACAAGTTTACTTCTTCTGTTTCCCTTTTCTCTCTTCTCCTCTGGAAGCTTACTGTGACGCTAAAATGGAAGAAGAAAACTTTTTTTCTTAATAAACTATTGCTTGACTTGTTAAACCGCCAAACTTAAGTGGCAAATGGACAGGGCACATTGCTCGATAAACATATTGCCGTTGGGGCCGGAAGGTTTTGTAGTGGTAACCGCGTACCGAAAGACGCAGCGTTGGAAGGCCTCTTACAAGGTGAACCGATGACCTGGTCCACATGGACCACAACCTTTGTGGGAATCCTATGGATTAATTATGGTAAGTTGTGATGCTACCGTTGATGGTGAATCGATCCAGTTTATTAAGAGCCTATTCATTCTATCCTCGAAGATACCTATAAACGGACGGGAAGACCGCTGCAGTTAAATTGTTCCAATCCTTCGATGTACGCGGTAGAAACGACGAGGAGAAACTAAGACCGGACCGTAGAAGTGCGGTAAAATATGTTGTTATGTTGCGCCATTCATAACAACATAGCAGTTATGAGTCCAGTACCGCTAGCCAAGTTGATAATCTGCAATCGTTAACGCTAGTACAAAACTTCAGATGTACGGGAATGAAGTCATCTCAACGCTCAGTCAAGTGGTCAGAACAAAAGAATCGGGGTGGCCAACTCGAGGCGTTCGACGCAAGAGATACGGTTGTAACTTGGCTAGGGGGACTGGAAGGTGATGTGGATATGCAGAAATAAGGACCAAAAAAAAACTCGTTCACATTGAACAGGCCATATTATTTAATCTTAACAATTACTTAGTTCGACACAAGCATTAGTATCCAGTCTCCGATACGTGCCGGGTATGCACCAGCAATCGCAGGTGTGCTTTGGGTATGCGTGGGAACTTCTCGTTGAACAAGACGGCTCTAGACCACAGTTAGGACCAGGGTTATATTCGCCATCAGGACAGTCCGCTGGAAAGAAGTTTTTTTGGTTAAAATTAGCTATTTATTTATACTCTTTATGCGCAAGAACTAGGAAGGTACAGAGGTGGTCTTAATGCCTTAGACATTCAACCAGAAAAATAGTGACAGGTACAAAAGAGATCAAAGGAGAATCTATGACATTTTATAGAAATAAATAATATTCGACGACATGTGACATTGGGCCCGAGTGGTGGATTTCGACCCATTCCCTCTCCTAGAGAGGATGATAGAAATGAATCATAGATATTGATTTATTTATTATTATTTAATACAATTAAAATATAAATACAACACAAATGCACAAAATTTAATAATTTAAATAAATAAATACTAGCTTCTGCCAGCGGCTACATTTGCGTGAAAATAGGACTTTCATACAAACTTCAAACTCTGGATTTACCCCTTTTGGGATGGAATTTCGTAAAACTTGTTTTTAGCGGATGTCTACACCCTATTAGGAACCTACCTGCCAAATTTTAACTTTGTAAGTGTTATAGTTTCTGAGATTTCGTGATTAATCATTGAGTGGTTTTTATTTAGCTAATATTTATTGAATACTAGCTGTCTGTGCGTGTACTTCGGTTATCGCACTCTAAACGAGTTTTCCCGTAGGAATAAGATGTTTTTCCGGGATAAAAAATAACCTTTGTTCTTTTCCATGTCAAAGGCTATATGCATGCCAAATTTCATCCAAATCTGTTCAGCCGTTTTTGCGTGATTAAGTAACAAACAACCAAACATCCACACTTTCACATTTATAATATTAGTTAGGGCTAGTTAGGATATATAGCTAAGTACTCCAGAAATTTATCACACTACTGAATATTATAAAGGTAAAAGTACGTGGCTGTGCATATTTGTCTGTTTTTACTGTTCCGTGTTTGTATTTCTGTTACTTCTTCTCGAATTTCGATGTGGATAGGTATCGATGAAACTTGCTACACAAATAGACCATGGCATGGCAGCCTACAGTTCTGCTAAACATCAGTCCTCACCTGACAAGGCTGTCTCTGGAGGTTCCTGTTTCGGATTTGGCGGGAAGTTACATGACGTCCAATAAGGACCAGACCGGTCGACGTATGCCTCAAACAGATGTTACTATAATTACCGGGGCCTCCAAGAGCCTGCTAGGGCTGCAGGATTGTTCAAAAGAGTCACCCTGACCCAAGAATGCAAAGGGTTTTATAGCAACTGAAAGAACCCAGGTGAGTCTTAGTCACTAAAAAAAACTAGACATGTAAGATATTTTTTTTTATTTAAACTTTATGTGCTCTAGCGGTACATCGGCGGGTCTAATGCAACAACGCATTCTCTACCAGACAATCTTTGGGTTAAGTAAAAAGTTATTTTGATTATTAGCCACCCAAAATAAAAAGGTTGAGCATTCGTTTAGCTCTACGGTAGAGAATTAGTCACAGAAGTACTTAGCTTTTGCGGGGCTTGTTTATTAGCCGAGGTGCTTCGTGACCTAAATTTTTTTCTTAAAATAGAAATGAGAGTCACAGATGAGTGTGAGAATCAGATTGGTGGTCAGAACCAGCATTTACAGTTATGTACAGCAGATCTTATACATACAAAACCAGCCGGAACCACTGCAGTAGTTCATAGGTACACTCGCGATCATTTCTGCCAGCTCACTTAAAAAAAAAATCGCTTAAATCCAGCGGCGTGGTGCCAAACCAATCTTGGAAATTTTTGGTTCGAGTGGAAGCAAAAATGAACTTAGTAGTGGTCAGGCGGAAGTGTTTTTCATGCTACAAATCTTTATGAGAATCGAAACCGCGGCCACGATGCTTCTGCATCAAACGAAAATGGATCCAAGAAGCTGAATAAATTATTTATCGGTCCTATCCTTGCAAGTCTAGTACCTAATGCAATTAGATCAGGTAAGTGGCTAAATAATGATAACTTTTATGTGTCGTAAATTTTATGACAAGGATACCCGGCCTTGTGGAAATTAGTAACTTTAATGCTTATTTGGAAACTGGTACCTATACCTATCTACTGAACGACGGATGTTACTGATAGGTAATGTATGTTGATACACTCAGGTGCCATATAAACTTAGGTATCTACCTACAACATAATTAATAAAGGTAAGTAACATGTGGAAATACAAAGACCAGTACGCCTAGCCATGTTAATACTCCGCCATCGTTAACGCTAGTAGAAAACTTCAAATGTACGGGAATGACGTTATCTCAACGCTCAATCATGTGGTCAGAACAAAAGAATTGGGGACGTAGCCGACTCAAGGCGTTCGATGCAAGAAAAACGGTTGGAACTCGGCTAGGGGGCTTACTCTTCTTCTTCCTGCCCTTATCCCATATTACTTGGGGTCGGCGCAATACTCAGCGTTTTATTCTTCCATTCTGTCCTATCACCCGTCAAACTATCACTAACTCCCTTTTCTTTCATCTTACACAATCCATCCATCTTTTTTTCGGCCTTACTCTCCCTCTCCATCCATCTACAAGTATACTCAGAACTCTTTTAGTATCTAATATGCGCTTCATTCCTCCTCTTCACATGACCATACCAAGACAACCGATTACCTTTCAACTTTTCAGTCACTGGCGCCACTTCCATACTCCCTTTGGCTAGGGGGCTTACTATGACGTATCAAAATGTCAATGTTTTATAACTCGTAGCAAATTATAATAATAAAATCAATAAGATTATCATCTAATTATTTCTTTTGCTGTCTGAAGCAAGACGTAGTTTTAGACTTTTACTAAGGCCCACTTTTTTTCCTTCAGTGCTCTTTGTGGTCCAAGTCCACTCTTTAAAAAAAAACCCACAGTCGAAGTTTCTTCAGCCAAATCAGTATTCAGGTTCTATTCTGATAGGGCCTAGCTACCTCTATATTGAACAGTGAGTAAACAGTAAGACCAACCGCAGTTTAAATGAAACTTCTGCGCTTTCCAGTTTTCAGTAGTTAGTAACTACAGCTATAAGTTTGTGAGCAAGTTCTTAGTTAAAGTGGGCAGGTGCACTGCAAGAACAATAGTTCTGTAAGTATCTACATGAGTAAAAGGAAGGACTAAAACCTACTACAGGAAATTAAGCAGGCACCTAGAAGAAACACTGTAGGTTAAAATTCAGCTGTTCAAGTACTTACACGTAATCAACCTTGGTTGATATTCTTGGTTGATTATTTTCTTGGTTGGGTCTATTTCCGAAAGGGAGATTCGCACCGGTATAAAAGGCAACGAAGGGTGGGTTTTTTAGTCAGTAAGAGTCTGACACTATCTACCGCTCCGCCCAAGGGCGAGGGATGTCATTTGGATAATTTTTACCCACCAAAAAAAAAAAAACCACCCAATCCCGTTTGAGCCTGGCAGCCTTTTTACCTAAGCTACGTTTAAGATGCCGCATGCCGGTTATGGAGATGCGTTATTCCGTATTCGGTCTGTTCTATTTTACAACCAGAATGCGGCGCTCCATAGCTCTCTGGCAAACTCCAAGGTATTACAGGTAGGGCGCTCTTAATACAACCATTCACTCTTTCAACCTTACAAGGGCGGGGGATGTCATCTGGATGATTATACCCATCGATTAAAAAAAAAAACATTAAAACACGTCATAGCGGCTCCGCCCGCATAAATGTCGAAAATTATCCCAGAGCTGAGGATCAAGTTTCATCTTCATCCGTTTAGCTGTTCTTGCGTGAAGAAGTACAAAACATACCTACACGGACACAATCACAAACTTTGGCCTTTTAATAGATAATATTAGTGTGATAGTGAGATACACCTCAGTTCCTCAATAGGGTACCTAGGCAGGGGTGTTTTAGAGTTGAGCTAGGAACATCTGGCCACACCGAATCGTACTTTACCTAATTCTTCGAGGCGATCAGCAAAATGCTCGCTCTTTCTCTCTCTAGTAAACGACTGTGTTCTAAGGGACAGAAAAGGATAGAAACAAGTGTGATTCAATGCGACCAGATTTATAGTGCTACCAACCGACTGAGCACAAATTCAAAATAGACTGAAATTGAAATCTATGTGCTTGGAATGGTGGACCTAAATACCTTGACGAATTTGGTTTTAGTCTGACATGAAGGTTCTAAAACAAGAAATTTCTATCCACCGTAAGAGACCAAAGACAAGATATTAACCTACTTTGATAAGACCTACCAAAGTAGGTACCTATCATATTTACTAGATTCTGCCAGTGGCTTCGTGATTACCGTTCTTGCGGACCAAAGTTGAAGTCGAAGTCAAAGCCAGATAAAAAAAGAAGCATATAGTGCTTCTTTGGGGATCAAGCGATTTTGGCATTGAGTAATTACCTATACCAAATTTCATCAAAATCGGTTGAGTAGTTTAACCGTGAAAACGTAACAGACAGGCAGAGTTACTTTCACATTTATAATATAAAGTACCTATGGATTCCACAATTTGATTTGTATTCTTTATTGTACACCAATAATAAAATTACAATATGAACTTAAAATTAATATCTAGGGTGTCACAATGGGCGGTCTTATCGCTAAAAGCGATTTGTTACCGACAACCTTTGGATTTGTCAGAGAAAGAGAAAAGCAAGACTAAAGGAGGAAGAATGGTGTAGATACTAGACTTCAGTAACGTATCCTCTAGCAAAATAAGAAGTTGTTTGTCTTACCCAAAGTCAACGCCAGATTGACGATCACAACACAAAACACAATCGTCCAAAACTTCATCTTCCCTTTGTCGACCAACTGTCGTATGCAAATAGGTACACGGAGTGACCGAGCGATGCACCTCTATACATAAATATCGATAGAAAAAAGGCTATGACGACCGGTCCGGTCACTATCCATCGGGACTCTGTATTGTTTTATTTTAATGCGTAGCCGATAGACCCATATTTGAGTTTGTACTGGTAGCAGAAAGGTCCTACAGGGCCTCAAGTCTGCTATTACAATAATGTCATAATGGTCTATCATTGATTTCGTAATTGTTGATTTACAAGTTTTTGTAATCTACTATGTAATATAACGGCTTCATTATGACTTTACGATGGTCAACCACTGACACTCCATTGAAAGAAATGGCATAGAATGGTAATCTCACACATGATTATCAGACATATGTGGTAATCTCATACATGATTATCAGACATATGTGGTAATCTCATACATGATTATCAGACATATGTGGTAATCTGCAAAAAATTTGACAGTTCTTTTGATCAGTGACTAATTGCGCAATGACGTAATGGTACGTCATTGCGCAATTAGTACCTACCTACTTTTAATACGCTCGATATTGTCATTCTACCACAATTCTATTACAAGACCATTGACTGATCAATGATCGATCATTATGAATTAGTAGACTACAAACTTTTAGCAAAATTACAATGGGATCGTATTGGAATGACGAATTTATAAAAATAGCAGACTTAGGCCCCTGGACCGCCAAAGTTTTAAAGTTTGAAATGCAGTGGAGTGCCAAGTGACGTAAAACAATATAATTTTAATATGAAATTATTTAAACTTTTAAAACAGCAGTAATCATTTATAATTTCAATTTTTATTTTTTCGTTTTAGTTTTTATTAACACGGTGGAACTTACCTACAATGGTCCTCGTAGAGGCGTTTGGCGGCGGTGACGTTTCGCGCCGGGCCATGGTTTTGGTCATAGTCCAAAGCGAGAAAAAGATTTTAACACAACAGTTAAGGATTGGATAGATATATCCCAAGCATCACATTGATAGTCGCAATGAGATTTCCTACCACAGTAGGCATGGGTTTACAAACGAGAAGCAATGGGTAGCCTGTCCAATAAGGACCGATTCGATGGCGCGTCGTGTTGCACACGTTTGTCAAAGAGATACCAGCAAAACTGAAGGGGCCCAGAGCTGCAAGAACGTTTAAAAGAATGACCGTGATCCTGGAACGCAAAAGGCGACTGAAGAAGTCTGTGTTTAGTCAGTAAAAGTCTGATACGGCCTCTCGTTCCACCCTAGAGCGCGAAACGTCAATAGATGATGTCACCTCAAAAAAATCTTTATTAAAAAAGAAAAAAAATATTGTCCCGATCTAAAACCTTAAATACCTTTAGATTTATTTTACTATCTGTCACGATTTTTATGCAATCTAACCTGGCAACACCAGTCAGTACTAGAATAAGCCACCAGCTCTTCAGTGGTCATTATCTTCGGTGACGTAGAAATTCATTTATTATTAATGTTGTTGTTGACTTGATATGCTGACCGTACCTACCTACCTACTTGTGATAACATTATGCACCCAGTTAATATTAGGTGCGAACAAGTAAGTATATCGTCGTCCTTACCACGTGTTTACCCTTTGATTATTAGGTTAAATTGGTACTTAATGTTTAAACAATAATTCTTATCAAATACAGTTATAGACAGAACCACAAGTAGGTACCTACCAAAGTAACTTAGGTAGGTAAGTTCCAGTTGTTGAATGGTGCATTCCAGAAATTCCAGAAAAGATAATCAATTACCTACCTCCAGGTATAGATACCGGCACGGATCTTGAGCGCTGGCTTCAAGTTCAAGTCAAATATCGGTCTCTTTACTGTTATTGGCTCGCCGCGCTATCGTGTCATAGACGTCACTTGTGATTCGTTCCCTGCGCTTGCTGCATGTATCTAACAACGACGACGATTGTCTCGCCAGTGTATGGAATGCACAAAGCGATCCCCACTCTAACGCCGAGCGCTCAAGATCCGTGCCGGTACCTATACTTAGGTACTTTTAAGGTGAGCAATCATCCAATGACTTAATTGTCCCGCTCTGGGTGAAGTTAGACGGCGTGTCAGACTTTTACTGACTAAAACCACACCTGTGTCCTTCACGTGCTCTTTGTGTTCTAAGACCACGAGTTTCCTTTTCAGAAAATGCTTGCAACCCTAGCGGCCCTAGGGGACTCATACGATTTGCTATAATCTTTGGGGAACAAGCGCTGTCGACGACTTGGGCTCGGTCTGGACAGCCGGACGGCGAGTTACACACTGTGCGTCGTTCGCAAGCCAGCGCTTGCTGTGGCTGTATGGTAGTCGGGGTCGGGGTGTCAGTGGCAGGGGCGTAAGGATTTTCGTTCGCTCACGTCCCAACCGCTGGTTCAGGCTATAATCCGGAGCGAGGAGAAATGGCAGGCCGCCTCCTCCTTCTGCGAAGCAGTAATGCTAGCGAAGGAGGAGACCGCTCGCGTGAGGGAACGAACATCCGCACGCCCCAGTCGCCGTGAATCCGACCCCCACTAAATGCCACGTTGGATGCGGGCTTGCGGATGTCGAACAATTGGTAGCTCGCCATTCGGCAGTACGGTAAGTAAACGACCGGAGCAAGACCCAGCGCGTAGTACCTAACCCACGCGCTTCTTAAAAAGATGTTAGCAAAACGTAGGGGCCCAGTAGGGCTGATGACGTCCGCTAGGAACGCGGGGATTTTTTGAAAAGGTGAAAAGAAAACTTGTAGTCCTAGAAAGCAAAGGGCAACTGAAGGACACGGGTGTGATTTTAGTCAGTCAAAGTCTGACACGTTCTCTCGCTCCGCCACGGATCCGGAAAGACCAGAAGTAGACGTCAGTAGAGTGTATAAGATGACAAAACTTAAAAAAAAAAATGACCTGTCATAGGTATCTTATCACTATGCTAAGAATGACAAAAAAAAACAACTAAGTAGGTAGATATTTACGTATAAACAGATACCAATACCATTAACACTTACATTCATTCAAGGACCTTACCAATAGGTCACGATGTTGGTATGTTTCTTACCTACTTATTATTTTGTTATTAGGTACCTACTTTAAATAGGATATCATTTAAGTATTTTAATACTAAGAATACCTGATGTGACAGAATGTGACTGCAAACTGTTCTAAAAAAAAAAAAGGAAATTTTCATTTGCCTTTGCCAGCAGTTCAATAATCTTAAAGGTTATTATGAGACTCCTAACATTTTATTGGATATATAGAATCTGTCACTATGGACAAACAAACCATTTTTATAATGCAGTGTAATGCAAATTATATCCAGAAAATAAACAATACAAAAAACTAGAATGACCAACGCCATCCAATGCACAAATACCCCAAAAACTAAAAGTTTTGTTGAAAGCGTGAATCATAGTCATAGTAATTTGTTTATTGGGTATGAACAAATTACTAAATATTTAAACATTTAAAAAAATTCATTCATTTTGCTATTCCTACTCCTTCACTTCCCATGCTGTACGTTTGTGGAACTCACTACCGCCTGACATTAGGGGCTACCAAACTCTTGCGGTTTTCAAAAAAAGGGTGAAAGAATACTATCTTTCTATTTCGTCATAGTTGCTTATTAGTATGTATTTATAATTATATAATAAATATATGGTCAGTATGTATTTTTTGCGATATTTATTCTATTATATGTATGTTTATATCTATGATAGTACATATATATTTATATGGTAGGTATATTCTTATGATAATAGTTTTGTTTGTTTCTTTTCCTTTCACTTTTACACACGGTGTCTACTTCTCTTTTTTTCCAATTCTTCTTTCGTGGATATGCTGGAAGATATTTCGTTAGAAATAAGCATCACCTATGTACCTATTTTTCTGTTTCTGTCTTCTTTTCTTATATAAGTTAAGTGTGTAGGTACATGAATTGTTAAATAAATCAATACGTATACGTACCTATATTCGATATTTTTTTAAGGTTCTTCTGTTAGCTAACAATGATCTCTATCTCTTAATCAACCTTGATTATTGAACTCGTGTTGACTACATCAGATTTCATTAAATCTTAATAATTTCCCAAGTCGGTTGACTTATTAGACAGACTAGCAACGTAGCTTACCTATAGCGTATGGTAGGAAAGTAGCCTAGGTATGAATGAGAGGAGACTGAAATTCTTTGGAGGATAGCAATTTAACAAACTCATTTCTGAAATAAAATCCCGAAAAACTAAAGTGGCACTTTACTGATAATTTTGCAACTTTTCGGCAACCCTTTATTTTTTTAATTTAGTCAAGAAAACCCATAAGAAGGAAAGAGAGGCAGACATTGTTTTATGCTATTTCATCATCATAATTTCAACCGAAAGACGTCCACTGTTGGACATAGACCTTCCCCAAGTGTCGCCACAATGACCGGTCTAGCGCGTTTCGCAACCATCGAATTACAGCGACCCTGACCAGGTCATCGGCCCACCTTGTGGGAGGCCTTCCAACGCTCCATCTTCCTGTATGCGGTCACCACTCCAGAATCTTTCGGCCCAATCGGCCATCTGTTCTACGTGCAATGTGCCCTGCCCATTGCCACTTAATTTTGTGCAAAATTACGCAACTCCAAGCACAGCCCTTTCGATTGCCCTTTGGGTGACCTTAAGTCTTCTGGCCCACTGTAAGAGACCACGTTTTGGAGCCATATGTCATCACTGGCAACACGCACTGGCGCGAGTCTATGAAGACTCGTCTTGAGACAGTGATATATTGGACGAGATGACACCTCGCAGCTTCCCGAACACCGCTCAGCCGAGTCGAATTCAACGATTGAACTCTTTCTCGAAGTTAAACCTACTCAACTGGACCGTTTGTCTCAGGTAAATGTAGTCATTGTGGCGACGCTTGGGGGAGGCTATGTCCAACGGTGGACGTCTTTCGGCTAATATGATGATGCTGATGAAACTTAGCCGTCCACAACTTCGAGTGTAGTCTCCGATCTTGATAGGGAGTGGGTGCTACATGGATGTTAACCATGACTGGTTTTGACCATGTTCATTTTAAGTCCTACTCTTTCGGAAACTCTACTGAGGTCACCGAGCATTGTACTGAGCTTCTCCGTAGTGTCAGCTCCGTAATTGTCATCGGCAAACCAAAGGTGAGTGATGACCTACATCACCCACCTACTCGCCATTTTTTCTAGTTTCGGAAATATTACGTCTCCCTACCTAACACCTCGCTGCAAGAGTGTAGGTTTCGAGGTCATGCTATTTAGGTATAAAGGTTAAAATAAATATTTCATTGATTTCACATTATTTTATTTGTGATTATTAAATTAAATAATGACAATTGTACAATGTGTAGTAACAAACACAATTACTTAATTAAAAACTTTTTTCTTAAATTAAGTTTAATAATTTATGATTATTATTTATAATGTGATTATGCTTATTATTCTTAACCTCTCGTGTGCCGTAATTAGAGACACAATTAAAAAGCCATTGTGTCTCGCGTGGATCCACGTTTAGACACACAACGGGTTAAATATGATTAGCATAATTAGCCTTACAATGTTTCCACTGTAGGGACTCATGCCACCACGCAGGACCAGTAGGTACAGGCTGGTAGATGTCACATGTCTTCAAATTTTTTAATCTAAAAGCGAAACTAAGCTAAAGGAGCAGAGGACGAGCCGAGCAAAATTCGTGAAGTGTGGACCCACTTAAAAACCTCGAACGAGCGCGAATATTGCACGAATTTGTGCTCGATTCATCTAGCGTAGATCCGTCTTTAGACTGCCGGTTCTTACACCGTTATGAGAACAGTGATGATGAAATAAATTACAGTCTTTACGGTAACCTGCCTGGGTTTGATCCTACGACATACCACTCGTAAGTCGAAGTTGTTACCACTTGGCCACCACTGTTCTCATTATTTATTGACACAACAATATTATTGTTAAGTTTTAGCTATGTTAAGCTAAGCCATAATTAATTGTAATTAATTAATTAGAAAAGCCATAATTAATTGTAATTAATTGTGGCTTGTATAACAATTCAATGTAAACAAAAAGCAACCAGGCTTATGATTTTTATTTGTATAATTTGTCAGTATGTGTGTTTGTCACCTAAATACTCCTAAATGGCTTGACCGATTTGGATGAAATTATGTAAATCTTAGTAGGTCCCTGGATGGTATAGAAACACAATTGGACCCGGTAGGTGCTACTGCAACCGGGTACTTAATATTTTATTCTGACCAAAGGCTAGATTTTAGGCAGGACAACATCTGACAGGACTGCTAGTACAATATTCATATTTAATAACAATTAAATTAAATTATTACTTTACAACATTTTTAAACCTACAAATTATGTTAGTAGTTGTATACTACGGTAGGTATATATACAAGTTCGAAAGTCAACCTTCTTGGTTTGAAAATATATTGTTATCAGTACCAACATATACCATAAACTAATGAGGGGACTATCCATAGTTATGTCACACATTAAAGGGTTAATATGGTTGATGTAGCCTGACATTTTGTGGCTAGTGGGAGGAGTCATAAGGCAGGGTGCAAACGTGTGTCTTTGTCAGATACAAGCTACTGAAAATGATATCACACTAGGGATGGCGAGTTTCACAATGGATACAAAAATGGTGGAATATGATGAAACTTGTGTGTTATATATAACATATGGATGACCCCTAAATCAATTAGTCAAACAAGTAAATTAGACAAGTTTTAGTGGTTCTATGACTTCATCATAATTATCATTATCATCCTCTTGCTCAATACTAAATGAACTTCCACAGCAATTTGAGAATTATCACAGACAATTTTGTGTTTTTTTTTTTCAATTTCGATTCACTAAATCTTTTTACAAGAACGACAGTAGGTCCCTAATTAAAAGTTCCATTCCACTATATTGTCTAATTTTCTGGTCGTAATTTACAAAAAACTTAAAAGTATTTAATTTGATTATGTGCTACTATTGTGTCTGTTAGCATTATATTGCCGAAGACTGGCCCATGGGTCTTGCAGCATTGAGGGGTGCAGGTAAGAATCTATGTTGTGCCTTTCATGACTAAAACTGTTGTTGCTTGAAATGCTCTGAAATTAAAAAAATAAAATAAAATTAGTAGGGCATAAATTATAGGAATTTGAAAAGAGAAAAAGATGCCTGGGAGAACTGGAGATTAACACTTTTTGTGCCAAGAACATGCAATAATTTGATTGTGTCCATACAACTTTCCTCCAGAGTAATATTTTACATAGCTGTTATTGACCAGTTCATGCCCGGTACCTGTGCATACTTTGATGTAGATTTTTCAATTACATTTTATATAGTCCGTATTTTAGATTTAAAAAAAATATTAGAAACATTTTTTTTTTTTATTAAACAAAAAATAACAAAGATATAGCCCATCAAAGTTACGTGTGACATCACCCCGTGCGAAAATATATCTTTGTCATTTTTTGTTTAATTTACAAATAAAAAAAATATGTGTCCCTTATTTTTGAATAATCTAAAAGACGGACTAATAACAATTTTTACGGCAACTAACCTATTATTGTATGACTCAGGTCCCAAGTTCTTGGCACCGAAAGCTTAAAAATAAAATTCTTAGTCAACGTGAAATGAGTAAGAGAATGTATAGAATTAATTCATTAAACCCCAAGCGAACGCCAGCATTCGCATACCTATTGTCTTTCAATTGTGTCTGTGATTTCCACGATTGAAAGGTTAAAAGGATAATACTTATTCATTTATTTGTTATACTTTAAACATGTCCAAGACCATTAACAAAGACACACAACTATATGTCCAATGTCACAAACATACAGAAAATGTCTAGAAATGGGGTGACTACTGAAATGATGACAACTTTTATAGGACATAGGTAATAGATATGTTATGCCGAAGTATGGAGATATGCATAGTAGCAGAACTATATCGTGGCAAGCCTGGCAAAATAACACGTGCCCCTAATTTGAGAGGCAAACTCAATAATCCAACCTATTTTACAAAATTTATTAAAATTAAATCACAATGTGACGATTTTTCTGGAGCCCCATCCAATGAATTTGCAACGGGCCTTAGTTGATTTACGCTGCTAAATTAATTAGGTATGCTGAAAGATACAGTTCATACTTACTCCATAGCTACTATTCCGCGAATTATTCCAGTTGTTGTGGTGATTTTGACCACCTCGCCATTTACCACCTTGTTGTCGATTATTAAATCTTTGTTGCTGTCCTTTATCCTGCTGCCATCTGTTTTGAACAGGAGTGCTTTGGTTTAAAGGAATAAAGTTATCGGACATTTTAATATTCAGTCTTTTAGCTGATATTGTTTAGAATTGCGTTCGCTAATAATTAAATAACAACAAACTTTTACAAAGAAAAATAAAGTCAATGTCAAACTTTCTGTAAAGTCAAAAAAAAAAAAATTGTGTTGGAAAAGTGTTTCTGTTCAGGAAATCGACTCTTTAGTATAACCTTTTTTATTAGATCCTTTCACGTCTGTAAAAAAGTACTGTGTGATCTTGTCGACAATAAACGGAAAGTCTTATAAAATACTAGTAAAGTGCAATTTTTAAGGGTTAATACTGAATGAAATTGAATAAATGTTGAGGAAAAGTTAACATGCATTTTTTTTTACAACAAAACATCTGAAGTAGCTGTTAAACTAAAAACAACTTATTTATAATATTATAACAGTAGTAGTAATATTATAAGAGAGGGCTATCTTTATATGGACCCAAAGCAAAATATAAATTAAAATTTTATCAAAATCGAGTCTAATTAATCGACTATAATGATCCCAAACATTACTTTATCTGCCGTTTATTGTTTAGTTTGTCCATGTTTTGTCTCTACACTTCTGTCAAAAATTTGATCGAACGCAGGGTTTTGTTCAGAATTGATTATCTATTTTCGGATGAAAATAACAATTCTTTAATAATGATTCAGTGAATGTTGTGTACGAAATTTCTTGAAGCTGGCACCGTTTGGTGTGAAAATGTGGATTCCTACGAAATCACCAAAGCTAGCTGTTGGTAAGTTGTAATTTTTTTAATCAATCGGCATTACTCGGTTCTGATACATCCTGCCAATTACAGCGGAAACGTAATAACATGTTATGAATTTTAACTATTTTATACAAGTTATGGGAAGGCGTATTAAATAGGCCCGTGATATGTTGATAACATCTAATGCAACCAGCTTGACCAATGATTAATTCTATTGTTTGTCAACCATTTCTGTGTCTTTCCTTACTTTTCGGCCTTGTTTTCAAAACCAAGGTGTTTTTTTTTTGTAATGACTATATATAGATTTAGTCTTGCTTTTCAACCACAACTTCAAGATTGGATTCTTAAGAACAAAAGCAAAAACAATCATTATTCTTTAGTTCCATTTTTTTTTTCAACTCTTAGGAATTCAATTTATGTTCGTAGGTGTAAAAAGTACATTTCTAAAAAGTAAACAAAAAAACCTGGTTATTTATGTACACCTATAACACTCAAAGAATCAAAGAACAAATATGTACAGAAAGCACAAAGGTGTGCAATTCAAATGTTGCATTAGTTGCTAAAATATATTGCAAAAGAATGAGGATAAAAAAAAACTTTTTTCTGATAAATAAGATAAATAACAGTATGTAATATCTGCAGTTCTTAGCTCTTGCAGACTATCTTATCTAAGTACTTATAAAATGTTCAAGTTGTAAATCAACCTGTTGAAGATTTATTTTTACAAATATAACATTGGCAAACTGTTTCTGATAATATATTAAATTCAAATCAATTTTGAATTTACGGCTCCTGATTATGTCAATGTCTAGGTATGAGGTGGAAGTAGTTGGTACTATGGCAAGAGTACTGTTATAATAACTATTGGTCAGTTCTTGTATTGATTGCGTCCATTGGTCAATATGTTAATAAATATTGGCAAATAGTTTCTGATATATTCACAGCCACTATTATGTCTAAAGCTTTGGCCAGAAAGTAAACTGATACATAGTTTGATACAAAGCATTATTTAACAATCTGATGTTAATGACACTTGATTCTATGTACGACTGGCCGGTTGGTCTAGCGGTTAGTGACCCTGACTGCTATGCCGGAGGTCGTGGGTTTGATTCCCACCCAGGACAAATGTTTGTGTGATGAGATAAGAATACTTATTTGTGGGCAAAAAAATTGAAAAAGGATCCTAATATTTCAAGCATTTTACCTTAGCTTGCTAAGCTGAGTTGATTTGAGTGTCTGGTTTTTTAATTTCGTCAGTTTGCAAACTAAGCTAAAACGACTTAGCTGAACTTTTGGCCTAAACTGGAGCCTTTTGTGAAACTGCAAGAAAATGTTTTAATTCATTAAATCCCAAGCGAACGCCGGCGTTCGCCCATCTATTGTCTTTCTATTGTGTCTGTGATTTCCACGATTGAAATATTAAAATAGACTAGTGACCTGCCCTAGCTTTACACGGGTGCAAAGTATAAACATACAGTTTTTTTGTTTATTCCTGTTTCTGTTAGTGAAATCACATCAAAATCCATTGTGTTGTTTTTGAAGAAGTTAGCATATAAAAAACTGACGAATGTGTAAATTGACTTTGTTTTATACTATGTATAATGATTATACAGTTTAATTATATTAATTTCAGCTGTTTACAATTGGAAGGGAGATGTCAGGTCAGGGCTGCCGTTGGAAATTGGAGAGACGGTCCAGATCTTGGAAGAAAATGGAGGTAATTGATTGCATTGTACCATTTTTTGCCTTATCTTGTCCATTCAATTGGAGTTAAGATTTGTTCTACTAAGAGGTGATTATTTGTTTTTTGATAAGTAAACCTCGAATTTTCCTTGTACGCAATCTAGGTACAAGTAATTAAAAGTAATATTTTAACTTTTTGTTTTTTAATTGATGTTAACTGTAAAGCACTAGTGCTTAACTGTGATCCCATCTGATGGTAAACAGTGAAGCAATCGTTAATGGTGAGGTGCACTAGTTTATTAAAAACATATTCAGTCTGTTGATGTACAGTTTTTCTGTGTTTTACAATCTTAGTTCACCACATTACATCATTCAGTATTAATATACAGACAGACATTGACACAAAAACAATTTGAAATGTTAATGAGTTACAAATTCTAGTTCTCTTTATGCTTATCTATAATGTATAATAGAAACACATAATTATGTACTATTATAGCTATTATCATCTACCCACACAGTTCTCAATTGACCCATAGGAAGAGACCTAGCTCTTTTAATTAAGCTACTAGGATACTAATTACTACCTAACAAATTTAATCACCAACTATTTTTGGCACAAAATAACCTAATTAGAGTCATGAATAGTAATACATATTATTGTCAAAAATTAACAAATGCAGCATTTTCCCGCGTTTATTGGTTTTACCCGCATCTTTGGTTCCCGCGCTACTACTTCTGTCAGTGGTAGCATTATTTTATATTTGTATAGTCTATCTACCATTAGCTGGTTATCTCATACAGAAAGGTTTTTCCAAACCTACTTGTGGTTCCAGAGATTAACATGATGAATGAAACAAAAAAAAACTCGATAAGTATTAGTTATTTTAGTAACGCTGACATTGGTAATGTCTATAAATATTAATTTACTCACTGTATTCAACTATGTCTCTGGCTCCTGTTTTTTTTTTTAATTCAACAAATCCAATACCGTTAGTCCTGTATTTATGCTCTGGTTATGAAGAATAGCCATTGAGTCAATATTTTGGTCACACATTTTGACTACAGTTTTACTGGTCGACTTTCAGGACCCATTTCTATGTGATAGTTATTTATTATGTAAATTAATCATTAATTTTTTTTCTAGTCTGGTACCGAGGCTTCAGCTCAAAGAACAGATCATCCTGGGGTATATTCCCATCCTGCGTGGTGACAATACGGCCTTGCATCGTCAAGGGATCAGGAGCTACGGCTATAGCTGAACTGAAAGATGATCCACTGGTCCGGGAGATTGCATGCGTCTTGAGAGAATGGGCAAGATTATGGAAGAAGCTATATGTGGTAAGTCCAATCAATTATTGGTTATTTGTAAGAGAGGTTATGGGAGAAGCTTGTGGCTAAGTAAGAAGAGCCACAGGGGTCAATTCATGGTTAAGCAATACTTGTCGCGGTCGGTCTATAGATAGGTGACCATCTGCTACATACTGAAATTCCTCCATGCCTCACAAAGCATGTTAAGCTGTTGGTTCCTGTTGTCATTCTAATAGACCTAACCAGCCATTACAGGAGGCCAGAAGTCCGAAACTTTACCCCACTCTTACCAAGGAGTATTGTGTGTACCTAGTTAGTTTTCGGTGGGTAAAAATCATCCAGACGACATCCCCCGACCTTGGATGTAGCGGGAGATAGTGTCAGACTCTTACTGACTAAAAAAACCCACCCCGTTCGTTCATTGCCTTTCATACCCCTGAAGACTTGAAACAGACCCTTGGCCTCAGTAGGCTTCGACCTTGCTGGGCGATTGCTGACAACTCCTTGAAGCGCGCGGGAACGGTACGCTCTGTGGACGACTTGGGCTTGGTCCGGACGGTTACCGGACGGTCGGACAGCGAGCTACCCATTGCTCGCCGTCCGCAAACCCGCGGAAGTCGGGATCGGAATCTTGGCGGCGGCCGAGGTATGAGCGCCGTTGCCTGATGCGGTCGGCTTCCTCCTTTGCTAGCATTACTGCTTTGCAAACGAAGGCGACCGCCTGCCACTCCTCCACTTTCTGGACCATGGTTTTTCTTTTCTTTTTTGGCGAGAGGTCGCTGCCGCCGTTCGCCCCCACAAGGACATGACGATGCTCTGCCCAGGTTGGGCACACCTCAACCGTGTGCTCCGTATCCTCGGGCGGTCCACACAGTGGCGACACCCGGGCGTCACTTCCGCACGAATCCCGTGCAGGTACCTCCCGAACTTACCTTGTCCCGTGAGAACCTGCGTCATGCGGAAGGTGAGTTGTGAGATCTTTCCTGCCACGCCTCAAAAAGGGGACTTACCGCCATAATTGTGACGTGCCCAGCACTGGGTTGCGATAGTCGTTGACGCCATTTCACCATGTGATCCCGCCGGAACTCTGTCCGCTATGCCGCGGCAGTGGAGTCCAGCAAGGGCTTGCGGCTTCGCGGGATACCATGCGGTATCCCCACACCATCCGTATTGCCATGACCCTCTGGCATGCGTTCAGCTGGGCCCTCGGTTGCTGTCGCTGCGACGGCACCCATACTGGCGCTCCATAAAGGGCTATGGAACGAACGATTTCTTCGTAGACCCTCCGGCAAGAGGCGTCTGGGCCGATTGAGAATAGCCCCAGTCCGGTTCAGTTTGGGAGCTAGACGTCGGAAGTGCTCCACGAAATCCCACCAGGTGTGGAGGACGAATCCCAAGTACTTCATCGCCGACCCGACGCCGATGTCAACTCCTTCTACCGTTAAATGGAAACCCAGTGGTGGCGCGTTTGGAGGGCTGTGAAAACACATGGCCTCGGACTTGTGCAGTGCCACCTCGAGTCCCAACTGCTGGATCCTATCAACGACTACCGCAACCCCGTGTGTCGCTAGATCGACCGCCGCCTGGTACGACTCTCCCTGCGCTGGGTTGTGAATGTCAGATATGCCGTCGCTCCATGTGAAAATATTTATTTATTTATATACACTTTATTGTACACCAAGATTACAATATTTATAAAAGAAAGCCTTATAATAAAACTAGCTGACCCGGCAAACTTCGTACCGCCTAATAGTAACCTTTTATCTAAGCTGTCAACTCTACCTACTCTACCCTACTCTACTCTACTCTACCCTACTCTACCCTACTCTACCCTACTCTACCCTACTCTACCCTACTCTACCCTACCCTACTCTACCATACCCTACTATATCCTACCCTACTCTACCCTACCCTACCCTACTCTACCCTACCAAATTGTGAATCTAAACCATTCCCAGATCCCTTGAACACACAAAAAATTTCATCAAAATCGGTCCAGTCGTTTGAGAGAAGTTCAGTGACATACACACTCACAGAAGAATTATATATATAAAGATAAACACACAATCAGTGGCATTATCGCACTCGGAGATTTCTTCCAGGCAACCTGGAATAAAAGAAATATAAAAAAAAATAATAATAATAAAGATAGTCAGACCACAAAATGGGGTTTCAGTTAGTGCAAATATTGGTATTCCGCAGTTGGCAGCCGCATCCAGATGGGCAGAAAGCTTATGTAATTGGGAAAAAACTAAATAGATTGATCTAATAAAGTGGTAACAGTGGGTATGCTAGGGTATTTATATGTATATTTAATCTTGATGCAATGGTACAAGTCAGCGATGTAAGTTTGTCTTGATATAAACATAACAAACACTTATGCTATTTTTGCATGGGGGTAGACACAACACCACTTGCTATGACTCTTACATATGTACTTAAAAAATATTTAAAAAAGTCTTTTAAAAGTGTTTTTTTTTTGTTTAAACGCGCTAATCTTTAGACCTATCAGATGGATTAGAAAAAAACTTTATGTATAGAATAGGATTCATGACAAAAAGTAAAGGCTATATAAACCCACAGAAGGTGTATAATAGGTGATAACTGGACGCGGGTGAAACTGCAAGTTACAGTAGTACTATAACAAATGGTTAAAATATCGCTGAACTATAGATCAAACGCATCTTAGCGCCACAGCTGTGTTTATCACTGAGCTTGAAATTAGTTTAATTAAAATATGGATCACTGGTTCAGTCAATACGCACACAAGTAGCTACTTAGTAGTGAATCATAATGCGCTACAGCTGGCGTCGTCTTTGTTTAGATGTAACTACACGCGTTTCTGCCAGTATTTCTGTTTCGAAAGTTTGAAACATCTGTAGTTTAATAACGTAATGAGTTCCTCTTTGAAAGACAGAAAACATGTTTATACGGCGTTTTTTTTTAGCCTATACTTTCCCATTGCTGGGCAAAGGCCTCCCTCAACTCCGTCCAGGTATTCTTTTCTTGAGCCATCTCGAACCAGCTCTCATCATTTTGTTAATAATTAATAATACTTTTGAGAGCCGGTATCGACACCGACTGGTCTAGCCGTATCGGCACCGACTTACGAGTTGTACGTCATTGTTCAAACCCAGACAGGCTCTTTGTGTAATTTATTTCATCATCACTTATTTCAAAACGGTGAAGGAAATCATCGCAAGGAAACCTACTTGTCTTAGAACAAAAATTCTAAGACATAGGTAAGACATACACCAACCTGCACTGGGCGTGCTTGGTGAATGGTGGACTGTGAGAACATTACAAGGCTTATTAATATTATTTTATTAAGTTATTAACAACAGAAATTAGTAAAATAGTTACTTTCGCAAGAAAAAACGGCTTGTTCGTCAACTCGCTTAAGCGATTCGCGAAGTTTTTTTAGTTGACTGTACATAAATACGTCAGATTTTCAAATCTGAGCGAGTTGACGACAGAAAAAGTAGGAAAAATCGGAATGGTACCAGTTCGCTCGGACTCGCGCCAATCGCTTAAGCGAGTTGACGAGCAAGCGGAAAAAACAAGTAAGTAACGAAATGTTACTTGTTTTCATCAATTCAATGCAACAACGATCTAGACAATTAATTACAATTAAATTATTTTGTTGTGTAACGTGATTTATTGCATCCAATAAATCGTTTCGCTTCAAATAAAGTTAAGGGGTATAGTCCCTTGAACGTCTGGCTGGAGTTAAATGCACACATATTCGTACGACCGCCTGCGCCTACATAGCGCCCGGCTGACCTATAAAACTATTTTCTTGCGTAATATTGATTGATTTAAAAATGCTATGTACTTAAATTCAAGCAACACTTAAGCAACAATTATTTTTAAAGAAAAATCTACAGATCATCGCTGTTTGAAAGGTGCAGGCAAGTTAAATGAAAAATTTTGGTCAAAGTTTTATTCATACGAAAAAAACATTCTGATAATGTTATGCATGAATCTATAATAAAGCGAAATACCACTCACAGATTAATTACGAAATCTCAGAAACTAAGAACGGATTTTACGAAACTCCACACCCTTAGGGTGGAGTTTATTTATATATATATATATATAAAATTAAATAATTAATGATAACAACTCTTGTGTTCTTTGTTGTTCCTACAGTCCACCATTCACCACGCAGGCCTTGTGAAGGTTGGTGGATGTCACGTTTTCGAAATTTTCGTTCTGGGACACGTAGGTTTCTTTGTGATGATTTTCCTCACCATGCACCGTTGTGAGAGTAGTGATCATCGATCTAGTAGAGATGATAATAAATTATACAAAACAAAGCGCCTGTCTGGGTTCGGACCACGACACATAAGTTGGTAGGACCTATACCATTGTGTCACCATTGCTTTCAAAAGTAATATTTAATAAAAAATTAAGTTGTGTGCCAAAAACATGTATTCTAAGGGTTACCCCCTTAGGGTGGAGTTTCGTAAAATCCGTTCTCGGGGGTCCAAAGTTTGTATGGAGAAACCAAATTTCACGCAGGCGAAGGCAACTGGTATCTAATAAACAAGACACTGTTTTATTTCACCGCTTGGGAGCTAGAGCCTTAATTGTCTAGTTTAGCGAAGGCGCGAGTCACTGGCGAGACAGGAAACGCATCACGCGGATAGAATTTCTAGCAATAGATTGAACTTTAATTGCTAACAACGTTATATGATATTATAATGTAGGTAGAAACTTTTCCGTTTTCCGGTACAGATAGTGTGACAATAACAATGAATTGTTTTTTTATTGATTATTTTATGGAAATGAATCATTGCTATTGAAATACATGACTACATATGGCAGATATTTCCTATACACTGCTTGGTGCTGCTCGTCAGTTTAATAAGTTGAACCTTTTTTTTTGAGGTGGGAATTCATTAACATTTCCCGATCCGGGTGGAGCGAGAGGACCTGTCAGACTTTTACTGACTATAACCCACTTGTGTTCCTTAAGTTGCCAGTTGCGTTCCAGGGCCGTGTAACTGTTTCGAACATTCCCGAAGCCCACAATAAGGAGGGCCCGAAATAATCTTAAAAAGCAGAAATGAATTTTACTGACTGGTAACCGCAGATCCGATTACGTACTTCTGACTCACCAATAGGGATGCAACATGGTTCACAAAAAACATTGATAACAAAATATCGATGTTTTTAAAACTAAAACATCGATGTTCAAAATATCGATGTTTTCTCGATGTTTTTTTAAGTACTAGCAGGGTCAGCAAATACGGTCTTGAAATACAGAGGAAAAGCGTTTTCTTATAAAAAATATTGTTATTTTAGATAGATTCATTTTAACAATTAGTTACTTTAAATAAAACTTACATTTATAAAGTATTAAGATATGAAAAGTAGTAGAACGACAAATTAAAAACAAATATCAGATAGACAAAGATAATCAAATTTATTGTGAGAGGAATTAAGCAAAATTTATTAACTATTTTGTTCTCATTATAGAATCCAAAAATAATACTTTCGATAATCACAAAGAGATGGCGCTGCTGCAATAAAACATGAAACATCGTTATTAATGAACGATGTAACGATGTGTTCTTGTAGCTCAACATCGATGTTTTTATATCGATGTTTATGAACTATACCTCGATATTTTAAAACATCGATGTATCGTTTGCATCTATACTCACCAAAGCAAAATGAGCGTTTTAGTTCAATCAATCTGTCTAAGCTTTTAGTCCAACTGGATTTTTTTTTGTGATGGGAAATCATCTTGTGACTTCAGTCAGCAGTGGAAGTTTTTCGGCTGAAATAATGACATGACAATTTGGCAACGAGCGCATATCAATCTTTTTTTAAAATCTCTGTCAATCCTTGGCCGTCCACTTACATCCTAATAAGGTGTCTAGCAACAGAAATTAACAAAATGTTCATCTCACCACATCTGAACATAAATTAGACACGCTACAGCTATTCAACTAAATATTTGTGTAAGACGCAGGTACATATTTGACATTTTAAATAGCCTATTCACTGCTTCCTTTGTCATTTTCTAAGTTATTCATGATTCATTGTTTGTCGAGTTCCGTGTGAAGCCTTTTCTTACATCGTAGGATATATGAATATTTAAAGCTCAGATTTAAATGTTCGTTTTCACTAACGCTAGACGACTTCTAAATGAATGCCTAAATATTACCACATCATCATCATTATTTCAATCATAAGACGTCCAATACTGGACATAGGCCTCCCCCAAGTGTCGCCACAATGACTGGGTCTTGTGCGTCTCGCATTCATTGTATTCCCGCGACTCTCATCAGGTCGTACGTCTATCTCGTGGAGAAGGCCTTTTAATGCTGCGTTTTCAGGTGCGTGGTTGCCACACCAGAACCTATCGGCCCCCTTCGACCATTTGTTCTGCGAACAATGTGCCCTAGCCACTGCTGCGTTTGCCGATTCTTCGATTTATTTTCGTAACTTTGGTTCTCCTACCAAAGATGATGTCTTCATTTCTGATCCGATCATGCAAGAAAACTGCGAGCTTATCCCTAAAAAATGCTTAATGGGCAAAATAAAAATATATAAGAAAAAATAAATGTAATCAATATTCTTTATTTCGAGACTAGTATAGATCCATTAAAGAACTGAGGAAAACTGTTGTTTGTTTGAACAAAATATTGTTGCACTGATGAATTTTCAAGTCTCGACACTAAATCGACCGTAAAATTCATCAACGTTCGTTCCGCCTAGTGTAAATGAACTGTCAGGAATCATAGGCACATTGTTTTCTACAATACTTCATTTTCCACTGAATACTACCAACTATCAGAACGATTTAATATAGGTAGGTATAGACTACTATAACTATAAATATCTAAGTACAGGGAACCAATCAAAATCAATCCAGTAAATGCTCAGTATCATCATCATCTCCTCTTACCTATTCCCAACGAGCTTGGGATCGGCTTCCAGTAAAACCGGATGCAGCTGAATTGTTTTATCTAGACCGACTGCCTATCAGACCTCCGCAACCCAGTTACTGGGCAACAAGATACTCCTTGGATAGACGGATGGTCACTGGTCATACTTTCTGGCTTCTACCTGTAACGACTGCCAAAGATCTGCGAATGACAACCAGGACAACGGGTTTCAGTAATGTCTTAGATAAACTTAGAAAAGTAGATATGAATTGAAAAAATCACATTAACACTTGCCCAGTTTCGATTCCGCAGTCTAATACTAAAAGCAGATGCCTTCACCCCTGGGCCATTACGACACAGAAAATTAATCAGTATCATTGAACATCAAATTGTCGGCTTATATCATCGGGTAGTCTAAAGTATCACATGTTGTGTAAACCTAATTTTAGTACCTACAGCATAATATGACAAGCGACTGAAGCGACAATAGTCACTTTTCGGTCAGTTCACAATGACAATGTGTGCAAAATGAGGTACCTACCTATTTGTTAGGCGTGTGAGTTATTTCAGACAGGAATAACATTTTGTTAGTCTTTTTTCTGCCTTGTTCCTGTCACGGTGTCACTGGTCGCTTTTTCTTGAGGTGGGTAGTCATCAATAAATCCCGCTCAGGGTGGAGTGAAAGGGAGTATTAGACTTATTTTTCTTTTTAGGGCCAAAGTAACTCTTTCGAATGATTTCATACAGTCAGACACTGGTTGCCCGCGCAACTGATGAGTCCATCCTAGGTTCAGATTCGGTCCGATAGTTTTGGCAGGCTTAAATGTATAGACTCACCCACTATGAAAAGCCGATGGACGCAGAGGGAAGCCAAAGAGCGATGGTTTGTGTGTGAGGAGTGTGATGAAAGAGAGTTAGTGATAGCGTGACGGGTGACAGGACAGAATGGAAGAAAAATACCCATTGTACTTGCGGACACAAATATTATAGGACAAGGGCAGGATGATGATAACACTCGACATGGAAAGTACAAAATAAATGATGAAAATGTGAATTAGTCATTATTAATCATACAGTAACATTTCTGCCTAAACAATCGTGCAATACAGGCGTGACGCCATGTTATGGTATAATACACTTTAATCGGAAGCCTACCAATTATGCCATTATGTGCAGAATAATACCTCTCAAGCGTGTAGGTGCGCTATTCTGCACAAATAATACCTAAGTAGCAGGCACTCACAAAAGTACCCATTATTAAGTGTAGTTTTCCTTGTAATACGACAAAAGGATTCAATTGCTGATTATTTAAAGTATGCGCTTCTGCATGTAACCCTGAAGTAACGACTATAAGATTCCGGTCTGATTTCACCATGATAAGAGGTGCTTATGCGACTGAATATTGATTGATGAAACATTTTCCTACATTTTGTTGTCTCTCAAGTTCTGGATCTGGTGTAGCTTTCCGCAGTAGTACCGACGATTGACTTACTTAAGTTCCTGTTTCCCATAGATGAGACAAAGGTTGTTCACAGTGCGCCGCAATCTTGTTCGATCTTGAGCTTCGCGCTCGAGCTCTTCCCTATGTTCTTCGCCGCTGTGATGACCGTTTTTTGCCAGTTCTTAGGGAGACCACGTTTACTCTCTCTTTCATTGAGAATTCCAGTCTGAGGCTTGCCTTGGTTTAAATGTTCATGGACTCTTCTGAGCATGTGACCGATCCAGTTCCACTCTGCCTTTCAATCGTGTTTTCACCGCAGCGAGCAAAAAAGCATACAGCGAAGACAGCGGTTGGTAACGAACTGGAGTTGATGCGAGTTTTTTTTTTATTATTGATAGGCTTGCGTTGCATTTGATCACTATCTCACCTGATGGTAAGCGATGATGTGGTCGACGATGGAGCATGCGAGATGTCTTTTATGTATTCTTGTATGTGAACTTTAAAATAACTTAACGGGATATCTTAGAAAAAAAAGTTAGACGGGTTCCTGCATCCTACTGATTTTTTTTTCAGTCAGTATTTTAATAAAACTCCACGTAAATATTTTTATCATCCACCATCTTTTCCAGGAGCGCGAGACCTACCGGTTTAGTGCAGTAGCCAAGGTCATGCGGGAACTTCTGAGCGGCAGAAGAGCTCTTCTGGCCGGCACGTTGACCCAGGACCAAACTCGAGCGTTGAGGCTTAAGCTCGTCGCAAAACTGGACTGGGGGAACAGGTGAGTCTTGGCAGCATGGTTTAATGAATGTAATGCACTGTTTGGTCTATTGAATGCACATCTTTAGTATTTTTTGTAGTTTCTAGAGTGCAAATGAAGTGATACGTTTACAGGTAGGTACGATTCTACATTTGAATTTTAATGTAAATCTGTGAAGAAAATCCTAACATACTAAAACCTTTTCTAAAAAGATAATATGTGTACAGTCGTTTTTGAAAAAGTTGCGGACGTACCATCGCGGTAATTTCTGCCTGATCCCTTAAAAAAAAACATCGCTTGAAACCTGCGGCGCGGCGCCAAACCAAACTCTTTAAAAAAACTTCAAAGAGTTTGGTTTTGCGTTTCGAGTGCAAGCAAAAATGAACTTAGCGGTGGTCAGACGAAAGTGTCTTTGATGGTACATAAAAACGGATCGAACGCTTCTTGTTGATGACGATCATCATTTCCATAAATCGAGGCAGCTAATGCGAAAAAGAGGACGATATCCAAGACGAAATCAAAAGTAACTAATTATTCATCAAAAATAACTAATTAATCATCACGGGCCTCGTTTCCATGGTTTTTAGGGGTTTCGAGGGTGATCCTGGTGACGACAATGAAGATTATTATCAAATCCACGGTGGTGGTGATTTAAATAAGAGCAATCGTCGTGCTTTTCGGTTTTGGGGTGTGCTTAAGTCGAAAATGAAAATAACTCGGAAGTGAATTGGGATAGTTAAGAGGGATGCGCCAGGGTAGCCCGAAGTTCAAATTTTTAGCTTATTATTAGAACTTAAGTTGCTATCTGTAACTTAGCAACCCTGGCGCTTTCGCCTTAACTTTTGTAAAGTAATGAAATTTCACACGCATGTCGCATGTTACTCAAATTATCATTAATATGGCAATTATTTACACCACTGTATTACATACTTATTATTCTGGTACTTATCTTATACTTTTAAAAATTTCTCTTCTTTCATGCATATTCTGATGTTTGGCTTTTGTATATTTAAAAATATTTTATTGTATAAATTTTAAGGTTCTTATGTTTTTTTCTTTTTAACTTTATGATTAACATTCCCATTCAAATGTACTAACTTTAGTAGATATCCTTGTGTGTCGAAGTATTTTTTTCAGGTTGGGTTAGGTAGGTCAGGAGGTGGTTTTCGGAAAATTTAGTTTCAATATCCTGGTTTTGGGATTATTCTCATTAGTGTGGTTTTGTGTGATCTGTGTCGTAAAATGTTTTTGCCATTTTGTTCTCTCTCCTATAGCTCCTTCAAGATACGTTTTTTCAGCATATTAGTTCATCCGATACTGGCAGGTCAAGATTGGAACCAATGTTTGTTTGATTCCTAATATTTTAAGATTTTTTATTTGTATTGTGGTAAGTGTTAATAATACTTGATATAATACACAAATAAAACTAAAATATAATTATTTGAAGTCATTTATTACCAAATATAAAGTAGACAATGTAGCACATTTAATTAATGTTGCAGTCTCAGAGATATTACGTAGGAATTAAAGGCAGCATCATTTATCAACTACAAAAAACATTTTATATAGGAATGGCAAAGTTTATACTAAACTAGTAAATACAAGGGAAACTGCAGAAGTCGAGTTCCTTTAAAACACTACTCGCGTGTTAGGAAGACACTTTTTCGAGATTCTGAGAAAGTTCTTTTATCCAAACATTTCTATTAAAATAATGCATGACTCAAAATCTTATTCTAAAATAATATTTGAGATACGTTGAGAATCGGGGCCTTTCTCTTCTGGACATCTTATTTAATGGCACATTTGGAACAATTTATGAGTATAACGTGTTCACTTCGAACTTATAGATAGACGTTCCTCGATTATATTCATTCATACTCCACACATAGTTTACGATTTCCCTTTTTCTTAGTACCAAATATACTTTTGATATCAATCAAGAGATTGAAGTAACATTATATAAAATTTGACTATCAGCAGATACTCCCAGACGTAGTGATTCATACACAATTATTCAACTATTAGTTACATGTATAAACATGTAACGTTGTTTACTAACCAATTGAACAAAGAAAGCACGTATAAAATACTCTAATTATATAATAATATCTACTTAATTATAATTGAAAGACTTAATTTTACAGTCGATATGTGTATTCTGAAGCATTTTTATAGTTTTAATTCTACTACAAATAACTCACTGAATATTTCATATCATTTTGATTTTCAATATTAAAAACCAGTCTGCGTAAGATTTCATTGAAGTATAATAACGTATTTTATATAATTAAAAATGCTTTGCTATGGTCATAATATTTTATCATCCTTATCGATAGAAAAAAGAAAAAAAAAGTATAATAAAGAAAATGTTAAAATTAAAAATGTCTTCTATATCTCACGTATAAGGTTACTAACAACACGGTGTGGGCAAGTCATTTAATGATACATTATTGAAATAATTAGTGTTGGAAAATAAAATAAAAATACTAGATATGACTTGCTCAAATCCCACTGACTGTAACCTCTATCATTTATATAATAGCCTAATACAAAAGATATGCTATACTTAAAGTAAAAATGGATGTATGTATACTATGTATGTACTTTTAAATATCAATTGCATTTATCTGCGAGTTGTTTTAAACTTACAAAACTAACTAAACATGAAAATCAAATATTGTTATTCAGTAAAATGTTGCTAATTCGCAAGATCCACAGCAAATTCCATATCATAATAACAAACAAATTGATTAGTAGGTTATACGAAAAGTTTCAACAATTTTATTCTAATTATAAATCGTATAATGATTCACTTAATTTAAAGCTCAAGGCAAAAAGGCAAATGTCTTATATAAACAGGTAAAATAAGGAATGTCATGGTCATTCATGTCGTTGGAACTGAATTTCTTACATTACTGCGAATGAGCGTTACAATTACTAAAAGGACAATACACTGCCTGTCCTACACTTTCTTTACAGAAAGTAGTCTCGGATACAAGAATCGATATGTATAGGCACTGGATTGTATAGGAATCTCGCCTATTTTATCAAAAGTCGTATTCGAGACAAAACCGTACATTTTCTAGGACTATTATGGGAGTGTTGCGTGTATTGTCTAAGCTCAGTCTGGAAACTTACGTCTCTGTTTCCTTTGCGTACTTATCGATGTTTGGGTAGATGGGGGCCATCTCGAGTGTCGACGGGGCGGAGGGCGCGTTCGAGTTCATATGCAGCCTTCGAGACAGCTCGTCTAGCACCTCGCCGAATACACGCAATGACATGTTCTGACCTAGCAGATGCAGAAGTAGGAAGTCACCCACCTGGAAATACAGAAATTATGATTAAGTAACAGCGAAATAGTAGAGTACCACCCATCTTGGCCACAGACCTAAACAGCTCACTCTTTGATCTTCACTTTATTTTTATTGAAACTATATCTACGTATCCTTAAATTGACTTTCAAAATATCTATGAACACAAACCTGAGTTTTCCTGACGAGGGACTCGACACCGGCCGGTGTTCCGAAACGGAATCGCCTCTTCAAGATCGTTTCGCGAGTATTTGGCAATAAGATTACTGCTGCTGAGTATAATAGAGCCAATCCGGATACTACCGATAAGATGATGAACCTGCGAATAATAAAAAATAAATAATTATAATAATATTCCACAACTGTCACACAACGCCGACTAGTCCGAAGCTAAGCAGAGCTTGTGTTATGAGTACTAGACAACTGATAAACATACCTACTTGTATAGTTCTAAATAAATATATAGATAAATTACATCTAGATACAGAACAAATGATCATGCTCATCACACAAACATTTGCCTTGGGTGGGAATCGAATCCACGACCTCCGATATAACAGTCAGGGTCAATAACCAATAGACCAACAGGTCAGTCATCATAAATGAGTGACGAAACTCTTTGGTAGGTATGTCTAGTGCTTCACGAGCGCGCTTTATGTCTCATGTTATTAATTTAAATTACAATGATTGATACGATAGTGATATGTATCAACTATATCTATGGTGGCAAGTAGACGTTAAATGTAATAGGTACCAAAAAAATATTGCTTAGCAAGTATGTAATCATTTTCTATTGACAATCGTATCTGGAATTATTGCTACCGACAATCACTTGTCTCCTTTCCAAGACCTTTAAAATTGGATAAATATATATATGACAGAACGTGGACGATATATGGTCTACCGTTGTCACTTTTTATATTGATCGATTAACGATAGGAAAGTAAAACGTTCCAGCTAGTTTCCATTGTGCATTATAAAACTCTATAACCTCTTCAAAAAAGCAAAACATAAGCATAAATGTATCAAATTCAGTGTTATGCATGTTGTAGGTAGTGCATGAAATCATGCAAGTAAAGTAAATGAAGGTCAACGTACCAAAACCACAGGAAGATGAAAATCTTCTCATTGAGGATATTCAACGCTAGCACACATAGCGCGTCGTGTTTCTGGATCGATCCAGAAGGACCGAATTTGTGGAATGTACACTTTGTTATTCTTGGGAATACTTCAATCTGGAAATTAAAAATGTTTGATTAAATATTTTGCAGCTTAAAATACAAACTATAATATGTATAATAATAAGTGTAGTCTTAATCTGAGATTGGACAGAGCAGTATAAAATCTGTAGGAATTTGGGTAGGTATAGATAAAAAAATCTAAAATTAGTAAAGAATGTATACGTAAGTTCCAGTGGACTCAAGTATTCATTTATATCACATCTCAAACGTTTGGTGCAATAGACACGTCTGTCTTTAGTACGATAATTTCCTTGACAAATATTAGTGTATAGCTAACCTAATTGCATTACTGCGATGATATTTCGAAGGGCTTTAGTACACAAACCGTGTATTACTACTTATCACCATGTTAGAAACAATGATTTACACTTACCATAGGGTCAGTTCGTTGTTCCTGGTTCATGTTTGAGAACTTTACAACGTCAGTACCATAAGTCAAGAAGGCACCACCAAGGAACGTGTCCAAAAAGAATATGTTGCCAACCTGAAAACAAAACAGGATCCGATAAAGGAAATGTTGGTATGTCTTTAGATCATTTTGTTATTAAGAGATTAGTCTATGGTTGAGACACGCCTCCTATTATATGGGATCGTATCTTTGTAGACGATCGGATGCTGCAGGACAATGCACCCTTGATACTAAGTACCGTGACGGTAACATACACGTTTACTTGTTGTCTTTAAGTGGCTTACAACCATAACAGGCTAGGTGTAAATATACTACAACAGGCAGGTGATATCAAAGATCTTAAAAAGTACTTACGACGTTGATGAAGTTCAGTATCTCACAGAAGAAGTAACCGAAGGAATATGTATTGTGCATGTGTCTGGTATCTACCAAATACTGGACAAGGCGATTCTGTAAAATACAAAGGACAAACATTAGCCTATGAACATAGCTGTCTGAACAGAACAGAATATTACATAATAGACGTTCCAGGCTCGGTTAATTTGTCTTATTAGGGACGTTCATCAAGTTTCATTAATATCGGGAGTTATCTCAATTGTTCCACTTTATTAAGAAACGAGATACCTATGTATATTGGCCTTATTAATGTACTGGAATTATCTGTTTGTTATTCTACACCCACATCTTGAGGAACATTCAAGGAGTAGGGTAGTATGTAAATGTTCAAGCATTTACAAAAAGCATCAACTCACCAAACGGTTATTCTTGTCGTCAGCTATGCTGGCAGCAGTTCCACGCATACCGTCTGAGATCATGCGGACCTTGCCTTCTTCCCAGTTCTTCCATACCCAATGAGGCACGTAGAACAACAGACCCTGAAAAATGAGGTTAATTGTCAATTGCATTCATTATGAAAATATACAAAGTCCTCGTCTCACATTATGTATGTATACGAATAGAAAATACATGATTGAACTTTAAACCTGTTTGTTTCTAGCAACAAAAACTTAAAAGGCAGCAAGTCATCAGGTTTACTTACTTGTTGATAAATTACATCATAGTTTACGTAACGCAATACAGAGACCTCTCGATTGAGTACAAAGACATCGCAATTTTTAATGATCGTATAAAATTTATTGGTTAGTAATAAGTGAAAGTGCTTACTTGGAAGAACAGCATGAACGGCACCCACTGGTAATAGGCGTGGATACGTTTGTCTTCTTCGAAGTCATTGCCAAGGCCGGGATGTACGATGCCCTTGGCAGGAGAATTGGGAAGCGTAAACGTGTAGGTGATCCAGCAATAGGTGTTCAGGACGTGGGCAGGGACCGCTCCGTCGTTGATACATGAGATCGGATCGCCTGAAAGGAAATAGACGATAAGTACTTCTGAAGCATTGTTCAGCATATACCTACGTTGTTCTGTATAATAGAAATAATAACAATTGAATTCCTTTTAAGATCTTCTCAACTCTGAATTCCCTAAAACAGTGCATATTGTAGTGGTTATGCTTAGTGAGAAACAGAAATATATCTTTTTCTCAGGAGTATTTTTTTCAATGAAATATTATTTAAATAGTGTGTGAAGCCAAAAACCGCAAACTGCATTGCGAAAGTCAGTTGAACCTTAACCGGGCACGTAGGCAAATCGTGTTCTGTGGTTTTTAACTCACGCGAATTAAATGTAAGTCGTGATGATTCACTGCTACGCGATTTAGGGTAGCTTGTCTCCATTTTCTTTGTTAAAAACTTACGATATTAGTTTCTAGGTTTCTTAGACATTTGAGTCATTTCATGAATACTTGAAAGTTTACGCTTATTTTAACTCCGTATTAACATGCTCGTTATTATTAATGTCAGGCCTTGAAGGGCCATTGAAACGCTTCGGGCTGTAGATATTATGTAAATTAATATTATTCGTTCCATGGCCCTGACATTGCAACTATGATTGCGGATGCGTTAATATCGTCAGTAATAGTGCATCTGCCCCACAACCTGTCGCAAATTGTCGACAGTGATTCAAATCACCTTGGCCGTGTCGAGGGCTGAATGTTCCTGTTATCCGTTTAAAAATAAACGACCCAATCATGTACAAGAGTTTATTTAAAAAACGGGCCTTGTTATTTAAAAAAAAAAAAACTGTATAAAAGACAGTCGTTACTAAAAAGGTTATCATGTGTCGTTTTAATTCGATTTCTTCAGAACGATCTAGCAATTGGTATAGTCAAAATACCTATACTGATACTGTCGCTATTAAGGTGTAATGTTTTCGCGTTTGTGTTACCGCATTACATTATCCCATTAAATACGTACCTAAAAACGACAATTTAATTTGTCCTGTTACATCCAGTATGAACTCATTTAATTTAAACTTGGTGTGTCTCGTAATAGCATTGAACTATAATATGTCCTGTCAATACGTCCAACAGAAGAGTTCGGTACCGGTGCCTGACAATACAGGGAGTGACCAGCTTGCTAAATAACGGATGCTGTAGGCAAAGTATAATCCTGGGAATATCACGTTGTAACCAGATATTGCACAAGAACTCGTCTCGCTTCTGCCCATGTTTTCCGGTTTCCTCTCAGGAAAACATTGATGTTTTATTAATTGATTTGATTGACAGTAATTATATTATTGATCCATGGTAAATTGCAGCAAAAACATCCTTGCTGGTAATTTGTGTTATTAATAGTTTCTTGCATTGTTTGCGACGACATAACAAAAAAAAATCTAAACAAAGGTAAATTCCACTATCGTATAAATATCTAAGAATCTGAAAATAAAGGTCATTTCACATTGTGAAATATTGTATCATAATATTATTCATATTATGATACCGTTAACTCTGACTCAACGGCCGAGGTGTCGAATTGACTAAAGTCACATGCTCGCTAATTGCTCCATAACGAGCACTTGCAATTGTTAGTGCATTTATCATCGTCTTGAGAATCTCGAACGGACAAACAAATAAGAATGAATTAACAAATAACGTAGCGAGTGACATTTTTATTGCTGGAGGGTAGAGTGTTGTAGTAGATGTCGTCAAAGTACATCACATATGTACCTAAGTCTATCACACTCAAGCAATATTTAGTTTCTAGCTTTGTTAAACCATGACCCCGAGTCATTTTTTGGATACTTAAGAGTTTACAGTTATGTTAAGTGAGTGGTCATGCTCGTTATTATTAAACAAAAGCGAGATAAAGATTCAAAAAGCTTGCATACAGACAACTAGACATAACATAAAGAATGAGAGTACTCATTAAGACTAAAATAAGTTAGTAGGTACTAGTCTTCTTTATCACGACAAAGTGCATTGACTTCATAAATTCAAACAATCAAGAGAAATCGCGAGCGACACATAACTGCTTTATAATAGCAGCACAGGTTTGTAAATGTGCCCATCAACAAACCAAGCAAATTACCTTTCCAGCTGTTAATGTTATCGTTAAGCTATTCAAGTTATGGTAATTCCTAACTTACGTAGCATTGTACTAGTAAAAGTACACGATAAGGATTTAAAACCGTTCTATCTATAGTACCCTGAAATACTCGTTTTGCTGCGATTGCCTGGTTATTACTGGGTCATGGTGAGCTGGGCTGCATGAACTTAACTGTCATATAAATAATATATATGTATACCCATATACATATAACAAAAATATAATAAGTAAAACAGAATGCAGAATGAAGCATTTAGGTCGTGACGTTTTATAGTACAATGTTCATCATGATGTTGACGATTGCAAAATGTGTTGTCAGTTTTATGTACGACCAAAATTATGATCCTATTGTTTGTAAAGTACAAGGCTTTATCTACCAACACATCCCTTTTACAATCCGAATTCTGATAAAATATTCGATGTGTGACTCATATGAGCTTCTATCGAATTCAAATAGTTTGCTTCTTGGGGTTTTTTTTGATGATTATTCATTGAGCAAACTCCAAAAAAATAATCGGTAGCTTAAAAGGAAATCAGTTTTATTATAAAGAAGTTTAACTCAGTGTCTTTAATAGAAACTAATATAAAAGCTTGTTAGCTAGTTCCTACAGCTAGATGCCTGGTAACAGTCAATCAGTAACTGTTATCGTTGCTAACGACTGTGTTTTGATTACCAACACCTGAGGCACAAATGTGATTGTTCAAGCTGCATGTGGGGCAAAATATCACGGACTGCAACGTTGCAATAAACTCCATATGGATTGCTGACTAACTGCCTATGAGACAATGTGCACTGAGTACGTGACCTAGCGTAAGGGACCTGGACGCTTTAGTATGCAGGTTTATTTGTTATTACTATTGTTGGATGTCACCTATGTACGTACGTACTGTTGGAAAGTTACAGACAATGAGCTCCGGCCTAATGACCCATTAAGTGTCTCGAGTCGTGTAAATTACTAACATACATACTTGGACGTAATTGTTTATTTTAGAATTCGAACTGTTAGACCTGATTACTCTGTTGACGAACGGACACTAAAGTGATTTGTTAAGGGAAACTCTAGTTTGGCTAATTTGTCTGAAGTCAAATTGTCTGTCACGGATGGTCAACAACCTGTGCTAATAAGGAAAACTAATAATAGAAGAAGTTGCAGCACTAAGCAGGATTTGTTTAGTCAAATTCTAAGATGAGGAAGATGACTAAAACAATCCCGTAAATTCTTCAAACTGTAATCCTTACAATGAAAATACTAATTGTGCTATTGCAGAAGTTAATACTTCTATGGGAATCGATACAAACCTTGAACACTTCACATGTTCAAATTCCGTATCACACGAATCACGACCTTATTTTACGGAATTGAAATAGCTTAGGTACCTATTCTATTTTTATCATTCGCTCACACAGCTATAATCGTCAGAAGGTTAATAAGTATAAGTTACAAGCGGCTATTAAGCAGTAGTTTGTTTGTATTTGTAGCTCATCGAATGGGGAGCATGCGATAACGTCGACTGTAAACATCGTTTGTTCCACCGGCTCATTGGAACACTTCCTATCATCATGATCGTTACATAATAAATGGGTAATGAGTATCTTCGATTAGCTGGGAGCTGTTCAATATGGTTGCCTATAAAGGATGAGACCCCCAAAAACATGTGCTACAAATGCGCAAATTTTATTCTCCTTGCTGCACTGTACAGATTTCCATTTGTTATACGCAAATATTTGGTTCAAATAAATAACGATCAGTTACATAGGTATATGAATCAGGCATATAGTCATGCTGGATGTCATAATCGCTTCATTAACATTATATCGTTAGGTAATTGGGGATAATGCACCTAATGTGTATACGAGACGTTTAACGATTGTTTATGGTCTTTATCACGTGTACGATAATGATTACTGCTATGGTTCTAATAAGCCTCTGTCTCGATCCAGATGTGTGATGTAAAAGGAGCTTAAAAGTGTGAATGAGACATGATTTGGAAGTCGCTTGATAAACTTAGAAGCTACACTAAAGATTAAGAAAGAAAAAGAAAGTGTCCGAATTGTAGAAAAGCACAAGAAGGGTATTTACAGAACACAGGTTATAACGCATAATTACAAGCTTCTAACACTTAAGGTAGTAAACAGTTGAACACTAAACATGAAGTCGCAGGATTGTTCGAAAGAATCACCGTGAACTTCGAAAAGGGAACTGAAGGAACACGCTAGGTTTTAGTTAGTAAAACAGACACTCCTTGCTTCACCCAGACCGGGAAAAGTCATTTTATGATTGCTCATGTTTAGAAAAAAGGAATAAATAGCACATTTTAAATCTGGGGATGCGTACTTCCACAGGATTTGACTTGTAACATATAACGTAAACTTCCGCAATAAAGGCTATTTATAAATTAAGTTCAAGATGTAAACAGGAGCATTAACACGTTGTACATTGTATTTGACTTTGAACTGTAGAATAGTGGATAACATCAGTCGACCGTAAAAAGATTTGCATGGTCTTTAGTTTTCTATGTTTAGGTGATCAGTTGACACAATTAGATCGTGAAGATTTTTTTTACGAAATAGATGAACTTGCAAACAGTTAAGTTTCTAATTTCAAGTGCATTAACTTGTGTACAATTGTTTGAAAAACTTTGGGAGGTAAATGTAATAATTATAGAGGAAGAAATTAATCGGGCAAAAGGTACAAGGTTCGGCGATGACTGTGTGGGTGAACTTGTCATCATTTATCGGAATTCAAAGTAGATGTAGTTATTCAATATTTCCTAACGGTAATCCAAATCTGTGGTGCTCAACATGCAGTGGGAACTAATGATATGACCAGTGGCCTGAACCTCATAAGAAATGGTTGCACTGAATTATAAACAAACAACCATCTTCTAAAGAGGGAATTGTATCAGCAGACGAATAATGACCGATGACACTAGTGCGATGTGACATAGGCATGATAGGCATCCAAGATGCTCAAGATTGAAACAACACATTGTCATTATATAACAATAACAAATCTTTGGGCTTGAGATGACAGAGATGCAGCTGCTGCGTACGATGTCTCAGCCGCCTACGCATATTACAATAATGCATAATCTTTCCACAATCGGTTCAATCAAATACACTTGTTGCCTAATACATAATCTTATATGCTTTGTAAGTTCACTGACCCGTTTCGCTCTACTGAATTGAATCTTATCACGTACGTTTACGACTCAGTGTATGTTTGTACAATCAATTTGTCATGACGTCTCAATTTGGGTAACTGTTACACACACGGTGTTCCTGTTCTGAACAATGACCTGAAAATGATTCACACTTTTACGGTAGTTACGAGATCAGACGAGACGGACTGTTATTTCTGGTTAGAATCTTTGTGTTATTCGGTCTTTAGGTTAGTGTCTAGGTCACACTATGCATCTTTTCATAAACACAAACGTTTCGCAATTAGGGGTTCTGTTTTAATATGCTTTCACTTGAATGCTACAATTTCTCGGTTTAGTACTTTCTCGTTGGTGATATGCTCAAGATAATTTTGTTGTTTATTACACAATTAATTTAATTTATAGTTACTTTGTACGTTCTCATGCTTAGCTTGTGGTTCAGAAATGGCAATGATACGTTGGTAATAAGAGGTTGTCTGCCCATCGCTCTGGAAACTCAATTACCGCATTAGACCCTTCGGACTGTGGTCAATAATCAAGCGTGTGTTTTTCTTTGTAATCCCTGTCACATATTATGATTCAGTCAACGAGCAGAATTTCTCAATGGTGTTAATTTAAAAATAAACTACTTACAACAATAAGTTCCTTCATGAAAAAAATAACGTAAACGTATAAAACCAGTGTCGGGCAACGGCTACGTAGTTGTCTAGCATTACGCTGAACTGGATCTATTTGGCACAGCCGTGAGACATTTTGGTTGATTTTAATTTTTATTTTGTTTAATTTAAATTTTCTATACAACGAACAAACTATGTTTATTGTGTGCCAAATAAAAATGCTTTTTCTTTGTATTAAAATAAATTACATAAAATTAAATAGCCAATTGTATTGTGGTATTGCAAGAAATGACAATTATAATAACGACACATAAATAGGTGATTTATCAGCAAGTCTATATCAAGTAGCGAGGTTAATAATAGTTAAATAACTCTATATAAAACCTAATTATAATGCACCTTGTAAAGAAACAAGTTGATTCTCCACGGAGCGTGAATAGGGGAATTAATTTAGTTAGGTGCCTGACTCGGTCACATGTTTTCATCATTCATGGGAACGATCTTCCCTTGAATTCAATAGATAACTATATATATTAAAGTAATAAGGAAAAACGTTCGGTTCATTTCCTGGGTTTGTGACTTTGTTTCTTAGTAAACTTAAAAACTAATTGTCTTTATAAAATTGCTAGTTAAAATACTCGAATTAGTAGAAATCAAGGGAATGTGCTCTGATGTTTGACTTTCACACGTACTACAAAACAGTTTATCACAGTGATAAAATGACTACCAAACACAACTGTCGACAGTTTATATTCATGGACATTTCTCATCCTATCTTCTAGGCTATATTGTTCGACTCTGTTCCGCATAATAAATTATAGAATTTAAAGACAATACGTATAGATGAAGTTGTAACAGGTTTCTGTCCCATCGTCTGTCTGTCTAGCAATGCGACAATGACCCATATCCCGTTTACAACTTCCGTGAGCAAATCACTAGCTGATACAAGCCATTTTCTAATATTGCTGTATGAATTTGAGATGTACCTAACATGTATTTTATTGGTTTACTGGCCTTAGCTCTTTTTCCTTTTGCGATTCATGTAAAAATAATCTATAACGGTCCTGATAAAAGCTAAAAATGACTTAGAATTCTACAGGGACCTTTCTCAGGTCCTCATTAAAATTAAAATCAAAATCATTTTTAAAACTTACCAATAAGATTGTTGGCTGTGACAAGTATACAGCATAGGAACAAAATGGCTGATGTGATGCGGTAATGCATTCTGAACACCATGTTGTCGATGACAGCCTTGTCGATGAGGTAGCGGACTTTCACGAAGCCCGCTACCGATGACACCAAACCAAATACCGCCATCTTGTATGTGTTTGATTACTTCGTTGTCTGGAACAAAAAACATACAATGAAGAGGGAGATTCAATGCATTGAACCTTTAATAAGACAACATTATGCAGTCAAAAGCCCTAAGTGCACTTGCAGATTTATAGCGATTTTGTATTCTGTTTCCCATCATGCAATTGTAAATGAATATTTTACTTTACAACCAAAACAAACGGTAGACAGAAACTTCTAAAACAACCCTTTGTCTACGTTAGAACACCAGTCACGAAATACCACTATAAATACATCGACGCGTCTTAACTAACTCCGTGACAAGTGCCATACGCCACCCATACAAAATTAGAACTTAAACGGTTAACTTTATTAGTGTTTTGATTCCACCAATGTGCGTAACAGCTGTGTCGAGTCGTCGTTCTCATGTCTTCATTTTCGTATAAACATTCGCTTTATTATATCTCGAATCGATAAACAGTTATGTGAAGAGAACATGAATCCATTTGCTAGGGCTGGTCTTCTCAATCAATGACCTCAAACATATTTCAACTTTGTGGCTACCACTCGCCCACGCTTTGTCCAGTCGGTCCGGCGGTTTTTTATAAACCAATATTTTTTCTTCGCCGCTAACTCCACGTGTCAATAATGTGAAGTCTTCGTATTGACTTTTAAACTTTACTAACTAGGCTTGTGTTCAGTCCTATTGCCGTAGGATGTGTGTAATGAATGAATAGCCAGTCTAGTAGACAACTCATGATAAATGGATCTAACCTTGACGACTTCTTGATCTCGTTCCTACGCGGTGTCGCATCTAGCATGTGCTATTTAGGTCGCCCGCAGGGGGCAATATTAATTGATCATTGGTTATGAAATCTGCTCGGAGACAAACGCTTATGCAGATATAATTTACGTATGTGTTAAAATACGATAGCCACCATAACATTATGGTGGCTATCGCATTTATGTCATTTACAGCATGTATCTCACGCAATAAATTCTGCATCATGTTATCTTTGTTGCATGGAACTCATTTTTAACTATTTTGCTAACATAATCGTAATCGTGTTAGGATGGAGGCGAATGGTGCGCCGGCGCAGGGCATGTGGCGGGTCGTCGACCGGCGCTGTTCGTGCGCCTCCTGCGTTTTTAACCTCCCTCCTCCCCCGTGCCCCTCGCTGCTTTACCTCAACCGACCCTGGCTGATGCATCGCTTGGCAACGCGAATTTTACGCGGAAACCAGTTTGAGCGGCGACAATCGTGGCCAGCTTTGCATGTCCCGATCTCGACAATCGATTAGCTTCACAGGATAGTTCGTTATAGTTGTTAATATTTGATATCTTAACTACCGACTTAATTGCTCGACTGCAACATTATTTTTTCGGAACAAGTTTTGCGTGGCATACCAGTATGTTCTATCAGTACTTAAATATTTACTCAAATCATAAGTGTACTTATACGGTATAAATCGATACATCGACATGTTCCCTGAATGATAAATATTTTTGAGGAACGCGTTGTTTGCTAACGCCGTGACTGATAATGGGTAGCGGAGGGGGAAAGGTGAGGTGAGACGAACATTCCGCTGTTTATGACATGCACAGGCGCACAGCCAGTGGCGGGTGGGCTCTGTCCCTGAACCTTTGTGCCGCTCTTAACTGCATATCCTTGTTCCAGTCGCTTGTTACCGCAGACCATTTATCATCGGCACAGGCGGCACTTTGCGTTGCTAACTCTGTTTTATTATCCTTCGTTATAAATTACATTGACGTTTATAGGTTCCTCTTGTAAATCTAAATAATGTAGCGCTATGAAGTTGGATTTAATTCCTAAACTCGTGATAATGAGCTACATGCAGCTGCTGTACTTATTTTACTCAAACGGCACGCGTCGACTCTCAACTGAATGGACCCTAATTGCGGTAAATGTGAGCCGTTTCAACCTGCACAGCACACGTTGAAACTTATACAATACCGACGACTTTCGTGGGAAAGAATCTCAAAACTCTCGTATTGATACCTCAGTCGGACAATAAGCATTTCATCAGAAAGCGTGACCAATGACGTGAAACGATTGGTCCGAATATTAGGTAACGTTGAGATTTGCAGTGCAAGTGAACGGTCCAGTTTGTCGCTTCTGTTGTAATTTACGTCTCAAGCCTCGCGGCAAAGGAACATACTGATTCATTTCGGCCGGCCACCGTCGTCTCGTATCTGATAATTAACTCTTATTGACTGCGTTGATTGTTAGTGGCATTCCTTCCCGCATTGTTTACACTGTAGAAAAACAATGTAAAACCACGTGGTACTTATAAACACAGAAGAACCAGTTAAAATTATAGGCGGTGACCAGATAAGCTAGTCTATGGGTCATAAAATCCGCGGTGACGGTGACTATGTGTGCCTGCCTTTCGTCATGTTTGTGCCAATTCATACGGAAATGCGCTTCTAATGCGGACCTGCGGTTGCGTTAATGCGGTCCAGCTTATGTTTCATTTTAAACTACACGCTCTGATAAAATTCTCGACATTATGTATCGGCAAAAGATTGCAAAGAATCGGTGTCTTACAGCAGATAATGATATAGGTAAAATTTATCATTCTGGGGTCAAAGAGGCACATTGAAATTCTCGGTGAGTTGGTAAACAAAACCACGCTTTGTAAAACTTATACGGGCTAATTGATAGCGCGTGTGCAGCGTCCGCAATGAGGAATATAATAGTCTTTCGAACGTGCTCTTATCTGCATTTCTCTGCTTTTTCTTCCAGTGCCAAGTATAGATCCTGGAATAATAAACACACATTCCTTTCCATGGATTCTCAGGATTATTTGAATATGTTAAAAGGCTCCAGCCTTAGAAAGACAAGATTGCCGTGACTTTGATGTCAATTAGTGTTACTATTTTTTTATATGAATAACACGAATACTAAACAAGTTTGCAAGTTCAAGGCGTATTTTAGAGGTTATCGCCAGGCGCTTCGGCGTCATCATGAATGCAGGTGCTGTGGCCGCGCGCCGTGACAAGAATAATATGTGAGACCGGTTAAAGATGCCCCCTTTTGTGGCATCATACCAACGAAACTCTCACACGGTACCTAATGGGAACCCGATAATTTCCTACAGTCTTTCACGAGTTATTTGAAATTTAAATGCGCTATACGGTAAATGTTATGAAATCGCATTTAAACTACTTGACGCGTTGACCTTTTTACACGATCGCCTTAAATAATGACACAACCACGATAACATTAACGTCATTACGTCGAAAATTCCTGTTACTAATTTGTTAAGTGATCCTAATGCGCCAAATTGTTATTAATTATGTCGCCTAAATTAACTCCAGCGAATGTGTCTATGTATTTACCTATGTGTAAGTTATTATTAGAACACGGTCACCCGTACAGTAGGAAATTATTTTCTACCGTCACTTACAATGTGATTGTTATTTTGTTTTATACACGAACATGTCCGGGTTGATACAAAATAAGCGGGCAGTGGTTTGATTGTTTTTATTTCTTTATTCACCGTGTCCTTGGTCGGCACATCTTCAATGAAGTTTCGTGGACCGTGAATTTCGCGTGTTTAGGCACATACTACGGTTTCTTATTGAGAATCTTGTGATACATAGCGATTTGTAAACTTAAAAAATTGTTATAAATTCCAGATTTTTATGAATAGCAACGTGGTAATTATTTGTTTAAACACTGTGGTATTTAAATACTTTCATCCCTTTGGTTGAAGTTGCTTTTGTCCATTCTATTCAAATGGAGTTCCCGGTAAATAGAACGGCGTCCCTTTCCCCCTCAGTCGTCGCTCAGGTAAACGGGGACACAGCCGCTACCTGTGACCATGAGAAACTCTACACTGGCACTTCGAGGCGTCTTTAATTCATAACATCATTACTTTTGTATGAACCCATTAATCGTTCGTTCATTACTTACCCGCCGTTTCTACCTCGCAAGACAGCGGGCGGAATAAAAAAAAAATGTGATGACTGTGCACAAGGCTTTTGTTCCCGCACATGTATGCTGTCAAACAACATTCCTCGCGTCGTCGATATAAGTTAAGCTCGACTCAATCCATTCCAGTAAGCTTTTGTGACACAACTCACTTACCTTTTAAACCTAACTGTTACTTTTCCAAACACTGGTCTTTAAATTTTAATAATCGCAAGTAGCTCGTTCTTTGTACACAACACAGATCACAGTCTCACTTATACGACTAAAAATACTTTGTTACAATAGTTCTACGTCATTGTATTACAAGGGATATGTCATACAATATAATAAAGCGAGTTACTACTGGGGGGCCCGCAGCGCAACGCACCAGCTGCTCGTGTGTCGGAAACTTAACTGAACGAAAGAGCGGCCGATTCGATCGGCCTGTGCGCACGGTGACTCGCGCGGGATTTTCTACCGATGTTGAATGTTGCTCTTGCGCACGCGCATCTATATCTGTCTCTTTCTTCCGTGAGTAAAGTTTCTAAGTCTCGCATTTGCCGTCTCTCTCTAAATGCACAGTAGCCACTAGCCACGCTGAACGAGTTCGAGTCGAGAGGGTTTTGACTCCAGTGTGATGTTGCAGTGCTGGTGAGCCATACTTTGATCGTGTCGATTTTTTTGGCGAGATTTTGATGACTGGTTTCGACGAGTGAGGACCGCTCGCGGCTGTTAATTAACACATTTTCGAACTTAAAGTATTTAAGTTAAAAGATGCATTATTTTGTTTGAGCTTTAAGCATATTAGGGCATTTTTATAAATGAACACATTTAGTATAGGGTAGACTCAGATGGTCACGAGAGTGGCTTTTATATATGAGTAATCAGCTGGTCAGCTAATGACGAATGTCTACTGATAAGAGATGGGTTGTGTTGTGATAGGGAATGTGCTGAGAAATCGAATTTAAATTAAACCTAGCGAAAATGTTAAGCAGTTGAAGGCGATTCATCCTCTATTGACAAACTAAACACCTGTATAAAATTGTACGTCTTTAGAATTGACACGGCAAGTGTTGTTAATTGCAACAGCTACAGATTTTTTCGCTCTTTTTAGCGTCTGCGCAGAGCAAACTTCGATCGTGCTTTCAGTACTTATTAGTATCTCCTTCATATCACTTGATAAAGAGTCAATTATCTGACTAAGTAATTACGGGTCCGGTCGCTGTAAAGCGCTGTCGGTCGCTGTAGCCTCATTGGACAGGCATGCGACCGTCTACCTGTTCCTCGAGCTAATATAAAAAGCTGCACACAGCGTTCAGCTGAGATGTGGTTTTACCTGATTGCCCATATTCAGTACTTAGACTCACGATTACGTAACTTGAAGTCTTAAACAGCCTATCAGCAGGCTTACTGCGATCATTATTTTTATTCCTATAAGTACGGACATTTCTAAACGTTTTATCGTCTCATAATTTTCAAGTTAGCTGACTAGTTTTTGCTGACTGCGGTGTAACTTGCGAAAATGTTTCGCTTCTCATTCCTTTGAACGTATGACGATAATTTATAATCTTGGGGTTTCAGATTTTTTTAACTTAATTAATATTTTGAGTGATGTTCGCGGAAAAGGAAGTTTTACTTACTTTTCCCATGAGATGTCCGATATTTTTTTGCAGATTCTTTCTGTTTTGTTGCGTCTGCAATTTTTTCTTTTTCAGATCCTAGTATACCTAACTAGCCTGCAGCTTCGCCCGCGTAGATAAAGTATAGCCTATGTCACTCAGGAATAAAGCAGCTTTCTATCGGTGACAATTTTAGCAATCAGACCAGTACTTCCAAAGATAACCTCCTACAAACAAAAACAAAAACTTTACCTCTTTATTATGTTGGTGTAGATAAGCACTTTCTAACATAGATAGAGATAGCCGAGTCTTCTAAAATCTACTGGTTTAGACTGTTGGTATTATTGCCTGTGCCAGAACAAAATACCACGTGCGGTGGTATTTGCTTTTTTTACTTTTTATTATCATTCGTGTTTTTGAATTGGCCTGTAATTTTAAAGCTTGCAAAGCTTGATTTTAATATGGCTCTAATTACTTAATGTAGCTCTTTAGCTTCTCGTTATCTGTGTTTAACTTCATTTAATAAGAAGGATTACGAAATAATGGTCTAATGAAACGACGTAACGTGATGAAGTTCGATGCGCCGGAGTTCTGCAAAACTTGATTTACCTGTTTGGTGTGTCACGATGAAATCTAGCTTCGTCTCGATTATTTTCGACTGGATTGGGGATAGCTATTGAAATATATTAGCTTTATAATTTAAATTTGTTTGGCTCACCAACAAATTGCTTAGAAATAAATTCTACAATTCATTAAACCACAAGCGAACTGCGTTAGCGCATCTATTGTCTTACTATTGTGCCTCAAATTGACGGTATCTGAAAGGTTAAATATTGCAGAAGACGGTCCTGTGCAAACGAACGGATCCATTATAATTGATTCGTTGTATGAGTGTAATTACAGTCATGCAAATCATTCACACATTTGGACTACTAGATAAAGTACTTTTTTTATTATAAACTTACAAAAAAATAAAAATTGTGTAAATTACAGTTCGATTACAATAAAAATGGTAAAATCACAGTCAAAACAATAGTATCTACAAATAAATTAAAAGAAGTAAGTTAAAACAATCAAATCGCAAATTAAACTAATTAATGTAAGTACTATTAAGTCACACATAAATTACAGTAATAATTATAGATCGGAATAGGTAGGGCTATTTTATGTACTTGCCATAGGTTTGGATAATATGGATATTCCCTGAGTAAAATTATAAAAAAAAAAAAACTATTCTTGCCTTCGGGACTAATGAAAGATCTAACGGGTAAATATAAAGAAAGACGGGGTTAAGGATAGTATAATAAATAGATAAACAAACATATTAATAATTCCGTAGAATATCCATATTAACATCAATTTTTGCGGTCAATGAATCTTATTAGCCCTACCTATTCCGATCACTGGTAATAATTATACCGAAGATACAAATTGATTGGGAGATTTAAGTATAAATTTTAAAAGAGCTTATTTTATTATGAGCAAGAAAGTTAGGTTAGACTCTGCATCAATCTTATTGACTTTCGACTTAAACTGAGCAACGAGAAAATGTCAACATCATCATTATTAGAGCAGACTTTATAGTACGTGGACACACCAACCTATTCAAATGAGCAGTAGCCCGATTCGCATAATGGAAACCGTAACGATATCGTAGAGATTTAGTCGTTTAGACCATTTCCGTATCCACATCCATCAATCGAGTTTGAACGACACCGATTTTAAAGTCGTTTGAAATTCGTCGATTTAAAAAAAATCTGTATTACATTATCCTGGTAGAATACATAGTAATGTAACTGGAAATAAGTTGATAGATCGTGATTACCGCTTTTGGATAGGACTTCGATTGAACGACTATAAAATTTCAACGATATTTGGCTTGTTTGATTTTACGTGAATCAGGCTACTGATCGACTTCTACCTGTAAAAGTACTACGTTATATTTAATTAAACTAGTTGTTCCTTGCGCACTCATTCACGTGGTCTTCCCCCGGGAACCGAGCATTTTTTGATGGAATAAAGTAACCTATGATATTTTGCGATTGTGTAGCTCCCTATCAGTAATAATTTTTTTAAGGCATATATTCCTTTGAACATCTGTGTGCATTTAATTCCGGCCAGCTGCGCCCTTATATAGCTGTGCTGATCTTTAATTCATTAAACCCCAAGCGAACGCCGGCGTTCGCGCACCTATTGTCTTTCAATTGTGTCTGTCATTATCACGATTGAAAGGTAAAACCCATTTTACTTGCGAAATATTGATTGATTTAAATATGCTATGGTCATTCTGAAGAACACCACTTTTTTTTTGTGTTCATATTTCTTAAGATCAAAACTGTTTGAAAGGAATATTACGGAAAAGAAGTGAAAAAATATAATACTGGTAATTGTTTTTCTTTTTTTGCAAAACATTTTTGTTTTTTTAAATTAGCCTTACGAAAAAATCATATTTTGATAATGTTGTAAGTACATGAATTTTATAATAAACATTTTTTTTAAACCTATTGCTAGCCGTTAACGAGGAGTAGGCTTCAAAAAATAATTGTTTAATAGCACTGCTCGGGAGTTAGGGACCATTGCTTGACTGCGAACCCACCTTATGTTAAGAAGTTTTAACTATAAGATAGTACTCTGTAATTAGAAGTGATGCAATCGTTGATGGTAATGTTTATTTATTTATAGGCAATTAATCATACATACTTACATTAAATTAAGATTTTACAAAAATATACTAAAATAATGGCCACACACACACAAAAATATTTTAAAATCGGATCAGAACTTTCAGAGATAACCTTTTACAGACATACAATTTTAGTATAACTCGTTGAAATCAAGTAAGATCCATTTAATTCATATAGTTTTTAAATTTATTTAAGTACCTACAATGTAACAAACTTTATAAGACCGATAATAAAATTATTACAATGGCAGCATTGTTCGATTTATTTTAATTTTATGAGTATTATTATGGTTTTACCTGTAAACATGTCATAATAATAAGAAGAATATTGCAGTGTTATAAAAATTATAACTGAAATAATGGTCTATTAGCCCAGACGACTAAATGCAAGCTTTTCGAGCCATTGGTTTTAGAACTTCTAAAAGAGCAAGAAGGTAGTGTCTATGATTCTTAAATAACCAACATTAGTGGCGTATTGCATCGTCTTACTTTTGCCGGCGCACTGGATATCTAGATGGCTAATGCAAGTTTTTCGAGCCAACATTTCTTTTAGAACTTCCATAAGAGCAAGAAGATAGTGTATATGATTTCTAAGTTACAAGACCAAGTAGCGTATTGCATCATCTTACTTTTACCGCCACACTGGACAGTGTGTCAATAAAAGTATTAGACAGACGTCCAGACGGCTAAATGCAAGATTTTCGAGCCAACATTTCTTTTAGAACTTCCATAAGAGCAAGAAGATAGTGTAAATGATTTCTAAGTAACAACACCAGTAACGTATTGCATCATTTTACTTTTAACGACACACTAGGCAGTGTGTCGGTAGAACTTCCATAAGAGCAAGAAGATAGTGTATATGATTTCTAAGTTACAAGACCAAGTAGCGTATTGCATCATCTTACTTTTACCGCCACACTGGACAGTGTGTCAATAAAAGTATTAGACAGGCGTCCAGACGGCTAAATGCAAGATTTTCGAGCCAACATTTCTTTTAGAACTTCCATAAGAGCAAGAAGATAGTGTAAATGATTTCTAAGTAACAACACCAGTAACGTATTGCATCATTTTACTTTTAACGACACACTAGGCAGTGTGTCGGTAGAACTTCCATAAGAGCAAGAAGATAGTGTATATGATTTCTAAGTTACAAGACCAAGTAGCGTATTGCATCATCTTATTTTTACCGCCACACTGGACAGTGTGTCAATAAAAGTATTAGACAGACGTCCAGACGGCTAAATGCAAGATTTTCGAGCCAACATTTCTTTTAGAACTTCCATAAGAGCAAGAAGATAGTGTATATGATTTCTAAGTTACAAGACCAAGTAGCGTATTGCATCATCTTATTTTTACCGCCACACTGGACAGTGTGTCAATAAAAGTATTAGACAGACGTCCAGACGGCTAAATGCAAGATTTTCGAGCCAACATTTCTTTTAGAACTTCCATAAGAGCAAGAAGATAGTGTAAATGATTTCTAAGTAACAACACCAGTAACGTATTGCATCATTTTACTTTTAACGACACACTAGGCAGTGTGTCGGTAAAAGTAGTAGACAGGCGTCCAGACGGCTAAATGTAAGCTTTTCGAGACAACATTTATTTTAGAACTTCCTTAAGCACAAGAAGGCAGTGTACCTAAGTAACCAACACCAGCGGCGTATTTCATCACCCTACTTTTACAGACGACGTACGGACTGTCCAAACGGCTAAATGCAAGCTTTTCGAGCCAAAATTTCTTTTAGAACGTCCGTAAGAAAGTAGTAACTATGATTCCTAAGTAACCAACACCAGTGGCGTATTGCGTTGCATTACCATACTTTTATCGACACACCAAGCCTGAGAAAAAGCTTCATGGTAAATGTATTCCCACCACGTTATAAAATAAAGGTTTATGTTAAAAAGTTTGGTTTGGATAGGAACAACACGTAGCATCGAAGAACATTACAGCATTTATACGTAACATTTGAACAAAATCATGCGTGTCTTGCAGAATAGATAGGATATATGCTTAAGTAGACCACATACCTGGATTAGTACCTAACTTAAAAGGACATGGGTACGAGTTCGATGATTCTCATAGATAAGATTACTCATAGATGACTGTTAATAGTTAAAAAATATCGACAATCTTAATCGTAATGATGACCCTGAAGTTATTTAACAATTTACAAATAGGGCCTTAAGTCTGCTAATACAATAGTGTCAGAATGGTCTGTCATTGATTTCATAATTGATGATTTTGACAAGTTTTGGTAATCTACTAATATAATGGCGTCATTATGACTTTCCGATAGTAACCACTGACACTCCATTGAAAGAAATGGCATAGAATGGTAATCTCGTACATAATGACAAATGAATATCTGACGTATGCGGTAATCTGCAAAAATTTTGTCAACTTTGATCAGTGACCTACCATTACGACGTCATTTCGCAATTAGTGCTTTTAATAAGTTCGATATTGTCATTCTACCACAATTCTATTACAAGACCATTGACCGATCAATGATCGATCATTATGAATTAGCAGATTATAAACTTTTAGCAAAATGATAATGGGATCGTGTTGGAATGACGAATTTATAAAAATAGCAGACTTAGGCCCCAGGACATACAACAACGTAAATCAACTGCGTATATCCTATACTTATAAACAGTAAAGCATATATAGGTAGGATTTATGATACAAGCAATTTGAATACTACGCTGTAGTAAACCGTAGTTGGCAATTTATGTCATAAAACCGCACGGAAATTAGAATAATCTCAAATAAGCTTACCGTTACAGATTGACGACATATAAAACAACAACAGCTTAGAATTATTCTATTTTAATATTTGTTTGACGTCACAACCTTAGAAGTATTGGAAATATTGCCGACGTCATCGAATGTAAATAGTGCCAAGATCATTTTATGATCTTATATCAACCGTCGATTAGACGGGTCATTCAACTTTGAATATTTAAGTAGGTGGCTATGCTATGTCAATTGGTCGTTGACCATGAGAATGAGGAAAGAATATTCACGCTATCTATCTTGGGCTGGTGCTTGTCTGGTACCGTCAATTAAGATGAATTGATGAAAAAATGACGGGCTACATTATGGTGATGTTATTATTGATCTTAAGTTTAGACGTCTAGGAAGCTGCCTTCTTATTAAGGATGAGATTTATTAACACGATGTCGTTAATGTACGTCCAATGCAAGGTTTACTAAGCACGTGCAAAGCGTCATCCGCATCAGCTCGCTCGTCCATTCTCATTAGTCCGGAATAACTAACATACCCGACTGCATTGTTCACAACCTACATTCATTTTGTATACCAGTTATGTAAAAAGAAATCAACAGTTTTTCGGAAGTCACAAACATTAAATTCGAAGAAAAACCTCGACAAATACACGAATCCTGTCCGTATAATTATGTGAGAATACAGTTAGGTGCAGTAGCCGAATATGTGTGCGTAGCCTTGAAATATGTTGAAAATATTGGAGCGTACGCCAAAAACTCATCGATGAATAAAAAAAAAACATACCATACATTCCTAGGTATTTTCAAGGATCGTTTTGAAATTTTTCGAGTTCTTAGTCGCTTGCGCATTGGGTGGCGTGCGGTAACCAACTCCAGACATCAGCCAGTGTCGCTTGAATAACTGGTTTGGTGACCTTTCGATGTTGCACATTGAACGGACCCATACCATGGATTTATTTAGGCAGTCATCAGCCAATAAGAACACTACTCACATATTTGTTCTTATTAATAGAGCAGTCACTTCAAATTGTCCAGTAATTTTTTTGTCCTACATTAAACTTTTGGTTACTCACGTAACAATTATCTTCACGATCTTGTCTTGAAATTCTCTGAACTGTCAACTTTTAAACAAGCGTATGTCCGAGAATAAAAAGTATACTTTTGCATGCATAATGCAAAGGACCTTCAAACGGTGAATAATAAAACGATATGTATGGATGGGGGGATTTATTTTATTACTAAGTTTCTAAGATCCGATTTAGTTGGCCACATGGCTAGGCTTTACTGATACTGGGTATCAGGAGCATAATCTTGCATATATTTTTGAAATGTCGTGGAATGTATCTTGTGTGGGAGAGCGTTTGCAAATACAAGCGACAAGCGAGCCGGTTATTTCGCGCGCATCAATGGTATCCAATATAACCACGTGGCCACGCTATGCCATACCTCTGTGGCTCTGTTAGTCTGGGAATTTCTCAACATTTTTGCATTTTGCTCGAAGCCCTTTGTGACAGGACCGCTTACTTTGTGTGCTTATAGACAAGGTCTAAAATAAAAACATGTCATGACGTCTGAACATCGTATGACGTCATTTGCCTCAGGACATATTCTGGGTGAATACAAATTGATCGATGTTGTTATAAGTTTGATAATTCTGGCTTCAGGAGTTTTGAATTTTCGCACATACAAACATAGCTCGGAAAATCCACTGCCAAAGTCAACTACGTTTCCGTCACACCCGTAAAAGGGAAACCTTTTAAGCTATATTGTATTTTAATATCATCCATTGTAGGCATAAAATATAGTTGCATAGATCAGTTTTGTAGGTGTAAATATAGGTGCTATTAATAAATATGTATTCATATCAGGTTGATCTTGTTGTCACAATACAAACTTAAAATGGTCGCTAAATACAAAGTGTATTAAGGAAAATCAATATACCTAACTTAGTGTGATACTGTCAGTCTAGAATTCAAATGGTAATTGTCTGATAGGTATCTTATTCTAAAAGAACAAAAATTTTTGATCTTTAATAAATCGATGGATGGCAACAAATGAAATGGGTTCATTTGTTTTCTGTGAAAGTAGGTTTCATCAAACATATGCCCGTTTCATTCCTTTAGGGCGGGAATTGGAAAATCTTCTCTTAGTGCTCGCCTACGTTATAAAAGGAAGCCTTGTGCAAAATTTCCGTTGATATGTCAGTATCTCCTTTTATATAATTACTAGCTTTTGCCCGCGGCTTCGCTCCCGCTCTTCTCTACTTCAGCCTACTATACCCTACTCTACCCTACCCTACTCTACTCTACTCTAAAAAAAAAAAAAAGTATCCTATGTCCTTCTCCTGGTTCTTAGCTACCTCCCCACCAATTTTCACCCAAATCTGTTCTGCCGTTCTTGAGTTATAAGTGGTGTAACTAACACGACTTTCTTTTATATATATAGATGTAGATTTAGATTATATGTTTAATTTGATTTGCTTTCATCCGACTATGTGCTGACGACGATCTTAAGATAAGCCGACGAAGTTCCACTGCGTGGGGCTCCTGTTTCTGCCGGGGGTTTAAGGGATCTTAAGGGCCGAGATACACCGGAATTCGACAGCGGCTGGCAGACGGCGAGCAGTTTTAGCTAACTTTATCTACATATTTAATATACCAGTATCGCTTGAAAAGTAAGCAGAGATCGCGAGGCCGCCCAAGATGCTACGAGCGGCCGCGCGCCACGTGCGTTCGTGGTGGTTCGTGCGTGGTAGTTCTAGCCTAGGCAACTGCTGCCTGCCGGCCGTTGACATTCCAGTGTGATTCGGCCCTTACATGAAGAGGTATTACATGTTGGGATCCTTCTAACCTAACCTGTTCGTGTCAGGCTGCACTAACTTTTTTTTCGTCACATGGTCATTGGTCATCCTATTGTACGAATTTTTGCATTCGAATAGCGAATTGAGTTAGTTGACTGTGACATATCCTTAACCTATTATTTCTTTGTATGTCCATTTATTTAGGATGGGCGCAGCTATCTTTTTTCCTACACATCTCTGTTCGCCGTCATATCAATTGTCACCTCCTGTAGAGCTAAATTCACCAGCTGACAGCAACCAAACTTCTGGCATCATTCAACAAAACTGTTTAATCTCAATATTACTATTATTTAGGCTGGTGTGGATTATTTAATTAATATATACATAAATATCTACAATTCTGTCTTTTGCTACATGGTGTCTAGTAATTATTTATTTATTTGAACTTTATGCACAGTAGTGATTGCAACAATGCGTTCTCTTTATTTAAAAAAACCTTAACACAGTGGTAAGCGTAAATAAAAAATATACTAACATTTGAAATAGCATGAAATATCATTAAGGGCCAAGCGCCTGAAAAGTGCCATAAAACAGTGATTTTCTGAGGCCTACTCCTCCGTAACGGCTAGGTCAATTGGTTTGAAAAAAAAATATATGTTTATTATAGATTCATGAACAATAATATCAACATTTGTTTTTTTCGTGCAATTAATACTTTTGTCAAAAAAAAAAATATTTAGCAATTTCGCAACTTTTCCCTACTCCTTCGAAACGGCTTGGACCTTTAGAAACATTTTTACACATAAAAATTGGTGGATAAATATTCTTCAAAGTGAACATTGCATATGTAAATCAATCAATATCTCGCAGAGAAAATGTATTTAAAGCGCTTTCCGGGCGCTGCTGGCCGCAAATAAATGCACAGATTTGCGTACTGCCGCCTAGGCGAGTGCGAGAGTTGCGTTCACATAATTTCGGCCAGATGGTTCAACGGACTATACGCCTTAAGACTGGGTATATTATTATGCTAAAATAATAAACTAATGACAAATATTTAATTAGGTTAATTAGGAGAGAGAACCCCTAATTGGTGCTTGAATGTTACCAGGAACTTTGTTAAGACTATGGCCCTTGCCTGAACAATTAATTATTAGTGTGGCCATTCAAAAAGAAGAAGATTAGTTTGGCGCACCAGAACTATTGTCATAGAAAATAGAAGATATTTAAGTATTGTAGTTTTTATGACCTTAGTTTTATGGTAGGGATAGTATAGAAGCGCCTAAACCTGTCTTTAGAAATCCTTATACTTAAACAATACCCTTATGGCTACGGGCATTGTTTAATTTTGTCTATGACACCTTCATTGTTTTACTTGTATTTCTCTCAATAACTTTTTCCCTAATGCCTTTTGTTTACAGGGAATTACAACTGTCGTATTGTGCACTCAGAAAACAATAATTTGCATGGGATTACGAATCATTCGTCATTCAATATGCCTAAGCTTAAATCGGTTTTGTAATATTCCCACTGCTGGGACCCAGGCCTCCTCTCTAGAAAGCGTAAAGGGCTGTAATTCAGCACCCGGTACCAGTGCGGATTGTTGGATGTCAAATCGCATATCTTCGAAGTTTTTGGTTCTACACCGGCCGGTTCCTTCGCAATGTTTTGCTTTACCGTTTTGAGAGCAGTTGTGATGAAAAAAAATTACCACCAACCTGACCTGGTCAGGGTCGCGGGAATCCGATGGATACGTGACGCACCGGACCGGTCGTTGTGGCAACGCTTGGGGGAGACCTATGTCCAGGAGTGGACGTCTTTCGGCTGACATGATGATGATTAGGCGCCTAGATGAACCTGCATCTTACAACTTGTAAGTTGGGGCAGTTACTGCTGGGTCACCACTGCTCTGCAATATGCCTTGTTCCTCCAACATCCAATATATCAGAATAAAATTAAATCTGATGTAGTCAACACTGGTTCAATAATCAAGGTTGATTAAGAGATCTTGATCATCGTTTACTAATAGAAGAACCATAAATGATTTTTATTTTGCAAGTAGGTTTTATAAAAACACTTTTACACGTCAATTTTTTTTTTCATCAATTAATGCTAGATGAGGCCGCATATAAAGAGTATCGAATAAAAGTATTTTTTTAAATTCTAAATTATAGAAAATTCCCAAGTCGTTAGATGTATTCCTCCTTAGTCGTTCACTCTTGACAGAGTTGTCGTGGTTGATAATATTGCATTTTTATTTAGATTATTAGTGTCGGTGTGGTCTGATTGGTCGTAGTTAGATTTCTTAGACAGACTAGGTATATAAAGTATACCCAGCCCTTGGCAAACCTTGCCATGGCAAAACCAGCCGGTTGTCAGTCTAAAGACCAAAGGTTAATGCCCTTTCCGAGATACAGTCGGGTCTCGTTATGTAATGAATACTTCTTGACAGAAAAGGGGAGTATGAGTTCCTAGTAAAGCGATAATGGCAAGCGTTTTCGCTGTTATTATTTATCCACCTGGCTCTTTACCATGTGTCATTAATGTCACATGTGTATTTGTATTTTCTTTTTTCACTTTTGATAGTCTCGCGCTTGACCAATATTTCACCTGATGGAAAGTGGCGAAATGCTCCACCATGGAGTACGCTTGCCTAAAAGTATTTTAACTTGACCTAAGTTAAAGATACCTAGGTTGTAGGTAGCTATTGCAAAACGTGTGAAATATCATTTGAGCAAATTGAAAGAATTTTGACATAGTCTGAGTCATAATTACATAAATAAATGCCAACTCATTATAAAAAATCATTGAATATGTAGGATCTGAATATCATCATTTGCTTATTTAACTAAAGGATGAAAAAAAGATACACAAGACGTATCAGTCTTTTAGAAAAATCCCTCAATCAGTCAATGGGGTCAAAAGGGGTTATCTATTATATTATCTAATGAATATAATTTATCAATAATGCAACTTTTTGCAATAGTTCATACTTACAACAAAGTAGTAATATTTTACCTACACGCGTCTAATAGGGCTGTAGACGTAGGTACAGTGATGAAAAACTTCTTAGTTCTTTATTGTTCACGAAACTTATCAATTCAAGTACAAAATAGGCAAGCTTCAAGCCTCAGAAACACTACGTGACAAAATGCCCCTCAACATGACACGCTGTCAAATTGTCCGACTTGTCCCGCGTCACGTGAATGCATTGAAAAATGTTGCGGACAAGTTGTGGGACACTGGGTAACGTTGCAGTATAGATCGAAGCTAGAAGCTACATTAGACTGACGCACTCGTATAATACGCCTGATTTGTAGAACGACGCCGCGTGGCGTCGCGTGGCGAGGATCAAGTGTAGCTTTACAAGTCTTGTTTTCTTATAAAATGTATGGAGACCTATGCGCCCAGATCAGCGTGTGTGGCACACGTGTGCGCAGTGTCGTTCTACCTTTAAAGTTGGGGTACATTATGGCCTCAAATATATTTAAAGTTGTCAACAATGAGTATCTATTTTTCCCTCTCCGATCACTTGCCATTCATCTCGATTCTTGGTAACTCCATTACAGCATGACCAGTTTGTCACGCTGTAAAGATGTATTATGATCATTAACATGACTCTTGCTCGTATCCTTTATTGGGGGTCGCCGCAACACACACACCGCAATTTATATCTTTTGATAATGGATTTCAGAAAGCGTCAAATTGAAATGTATTTATTATGATTTAACATGTAGCCTGGTCATCTTAAGTTTACCATGTGGTTGTAGGTAGGGTGTACCGGGTGTACGCGACTATTAAAATCAGGTTTTGAAACAACTTTTAGGACGTCAAAATACAAGTTTATACTAGTTTATAGCTGTGAATCTCAGATTCCGAGATCTACTTACCTAATTTTGACTAGGATAACTGGACTAATGGTTGCTATGGACTAAGTTTTGTGTACCTTTTGTAGGTACTAGTTTTGTCCTTTTTTGTTAAAATTAACACACCTTTTCAAATTATCCAACAAATATTTCACAACATTTTATTATTTACGATGAGTAATGTTTTTATTATTCGAAAATTCCATATAAAGAATTTTGCGTCCAGGAAAACACAACTAAAGACCTAGACGATACAGCTGTTTTGCATAGGTAAAATTACTGGAAATAGTGTTTTATTCTTATTTGATAAAGTTTATTTTTATCCGTGTCACATTCAAAGTTGAAAAACAACATGCGCGTGAGTTGATTGGAAGCTCGGAATCTCGGACTACAAACGGCGGTTACGTGACCATTTACCCGTTCATCTAATTTGGCTTTTAGAATAGTTATTCTTTAACATATAATTATTATTTATTTGCAATCTCCGCCGCTTCAATTAACTGCACGACCATACAGAATTAGAACCGTTTACAGCAAATTGGTTTTTAAATCTTAATCACCGTTAATCTAGTTGATGTTTAAATTGGATCAATGTCTCTACTCCAGCGCATTTTGTATTGCTACATCGACATTGGAATTTGTTACAGGACCTTTATTTAATCATGGTACAAAGTTTTTACTTGTATCCAGCTGAATAGAGACTACTTGTATGATGATTGTTTAAAGCAAGAAGGAGAAAAATCCTATAATAGTAAAACGGAACGGGTGAGGCCATGTACAACAGTGGACGTCTTTCAGCTGGAATGATGATGATGAGTAAAACGGAAAACCAAAACGGAACAGAACGGAAAAAAATCTGATTTGTTAGAAGTCTGCACTTTGTGGTATGTTTTAGCCGATTGATACTGCTCTATGGTTCCTGGAGCAATTCTATAAAGGATCTTTTGACTAAACATGTACGTTGACTTGTAAGGTCGACTGGTTGAAAATGCCTAAAACCATTAAGTCTGCCTTTGTACAATGTTTTTTTATTAGTGCATAAATAAAAGGAGAACCGTATCCGTTTAGTTAGGTAGTCCTCATAATAGACTTTTGCAGAAGAATAAAAAAAACAAAGCTGTGCGGTCTGTCCCCTTTTAAAAAAAAAGTAAAAGGCTCTTTGATATTTTTATTTTGCAATTTGCAACCTTCCGCCGTTGAGGTTTTGTTTTCCAAGAACCTTTTTTTTCGGTGAATCATAATATTCGCACGGTCAGGTATGCACGTAAGCGCGTAGAAGGGGTTTTATACAAGGAAATTGGTTTCATATTTACCGTTTTTCATCTGTGTCATCATTCATTCTTCATTTACATACGTCAATACTGAGAAAAACTTTGATCCATAACAATAATAATTTGTATTGCCTCAACCTAAAACTTCAAAAAGTTTGCATTTTAATAAACACAGGTATAAAGGTTATAAAATAATAAATCTGACGATTAACTGTCCTTATCCAAACGGCAAAGAGTTTTGTCTTTTGGTTGAGGATAAGGACAATTATCGAATGACTACATCAGGAAGAGGCTGGGCTTTTTCGCCTCTTGATCTTCTTACTTGCGTGTTTGTGGGTATATCCCTCGCGCATATCATTATGATCCATATTTTTGACGATTTTCTGCTACAATTATTTTTTAAACGTTATCATCTTCTTCCCCTTGTCCCATATTACTTAGGGTCGAAGCAACACCGTTTTTTCTTCCATTATTACCTGTCAACCGTCACGGTACCACTTTTCTTACATATTTTGTCTACTTTCCGCAACAATTTATTTTTAACATCATCATCTTCCTGCCCTTGTACCATATTACTTAAGGTCGCCGTAACACCTTTTTAGGGTTCCGTAGTCAAATAGGAACCCTTATAGTTTCGCCATGTCTGTCTGTCTGTCCGTCCTCGCTTAATCTCTGTGACCGTTAGCACTAGAAAGCTGAAATTTGGTACCAATATGTATATCAATCACGCCGACAAAGTGGTAAAATAAAAATTGTTTTTTTTTTTTTATTAGGGTAGCCCCCCTATATGTAAAGTGTGAAGTGATTTTTTTTTAATTTCAACCCTAGTGTGTGATATATCGTTGCATAGGTATTTAAAAATGAATAGGGGTTTACTAAAATCATTTTTTGATAATGTCAACAATTTCGGAAATAATCGCTCCAAAAGTAAAAAAACAATGTGTGTGCCCCCCCCCCCCTCTAACTTTTGAACCATAAGTTTAGAAAATATGAAAGAAATCTGAAAAGTAGGGCTTTATAAGGACTTTCTAGGAAAATTATTTTGAACTTGATGGAAAGAACAATTTTTGTACAAAAAAGACAAAATGGTTCTACAAAATAATTTCTGGACTAAGTTTGTAGTATAATCGTATATGCAAGCATTTTTTTAAACTCGTAAGTGGGCACACTTATTGTGACGGATGGGAAACTCCGGAACCCTACACTGAGCGTGGCCCGACACGCTCTTGGCCGGTTTTTTTCTTCCATTATTTCCTGTTAACCGTCACGCTACCACTTTTCTTTCATATCACTCCTCACATAATCCAGCCATCTTTTCATTGACCTCCCTCTCCCTCTTCCTCTCCTTACTCATAACTCTTTTAGTAAATTGCGCTTTATCCCTCCTCTTCAAATGGCCTTACTAACCAAGACAAACAATTCCCTTTCAACTTTTCAGTCACTGGCGCCACTTTCGGACTTCCTATAAACTTGTTTCTCGCTTTATCCATTCTCGTCACACGTACCACACATCTATCTCAATATTCTCATCTCCGCTACATGCAATATTTTTTCATCCCTATTTTGCACGTAATCTTTAAACACATTTAAGACAATACCACCTGTGCCATTGCTAGCATTATGCTTCAACAATAAACCTAAATTACTAAGCAATTGTCTTCTTTTGTACTCAGTGTTATAAAAAATCTGGCGCAACTTAAGAGAAATTTGTGTTCAGTATTGACCTGATTGCCTAAGTCAAAAACAAAAGAATCGCGAAGAACTTTACCGTTGTTCCAAGACAAAGATCAGCTATGACTTGATTAGTTCCAAAATAATACTCAATATATCTTTTTTTTTTTTTCAGAAAACTTGGCCTGGAACTGGTGCCGCGTCGTGGTGCGGAAGCTGTTGACCCTGAGGATATGAGCTTGGTGGAACTTTACAGAGTGCATGTCGAAAGTGCAGAAAGAGCAGCTGCGGTGAGTTTTCTTGGAATCTTCCATGAAATTGAATTTTAGTCGTCGTATAGGCGATAACATGAAATATGTAGAGTGTACAGAAGAAAGACCTATTGCTAAAATCGATTCAAGGTTAGAGAGAAAAAAATTTGCTCGTTACAGACCTAATACCGTTATAGTTGCTGTATATGTATATTGAGCGACGACTTTTAAATCGTCTGATGTTTATGATCTCAAAAAAAATATATAACTATTTCCAATACCAAAACTGTGACCAAGACGCGCGAACAATACGTGCCTTAACGGCGCGTATTGCTCCACGCGCGTCTCAAGGAGTTTTAAAGCAAACCGTAGGGACCCAGTAGGGTCAAAGTCTACTGGGGGCAAGGGTCTGCTTCTAGAAGAAAGATTCGGCCCTGGTACGAAAGGCAACGAATAAACAGGAGTAGGTTTTTTTAGACAGGATAATACTGACAATATCTCCCGGTCCTAACCAAAAAAAAGAAAGTACCGGAACTGAACAAAAAATATTATATTGTAAAACGAAAGGAAGATTAAATTACCAGCACTAAATCAAAATTCACTTTGTTAGTTGCCTAATTTAGAAGTAGGACAACCGTTTCATGTGGATTATGGCCCTAATTAAACAGAATTATGTAGTACTTCGTGAAGGGGCTGACGTGAGATAAGATGACCTGTGTAACCCACTAATACAACATGCTTAGGACCACTTGTGGATGTGGGATGTTCTAAAATTAGAACAGCTCCTTTGAATTGTTATGTAAAATTACTTTCCTGGCTTATCATTTGAGACCTAAAAGTGTGTCCAGACCTGGCGAATGCGTATAGACTTCGTGAGTATGCCGCTTGCGAACAACACGCCTGCAATATACGGCACGCGTGTTGCTCGCGTGCGTTTACAGCCTTAGTTTGGTGCACCGCTCCAGTGTAGCAAGGATCGAGTGAGGGTTGCGCGCACCGCTTGCCCGTAAATAGCTTCTTTCGCGTTTGAACTATGTATGTGTAAACGCGGGCGGCACGCACGCACTTTCTACGCCGCTCGAGTACGGCGTGTAGCTTGCGCGCAAGCGGCGCGTGTGCAGCGCAGGGGCTTCGTACGAACATTAAATGTATGTACGCAGTTAGCAAACGGCTCAGGAGAGCGGCGAGAAATTTTTTAACGCTTTTATTTGTAACTGATTATTCCCTTGACAATGGCAGGGCACATTGCACGCAGAACAGATGGTCGATGGGGACTAAAGTTTCTGGAGTGGCGACCGCGTACGGGAAGACGCAGCGTTTGAAGGCTTCCCACAAGGTGAACCGATGACCTGACCCTGACCAGGTCGTCAGGGTCGCGGGAATCCGATGGATGCGTGACGCACAGGACCGGTCGTTGTGGCATCGCTTGGGGAGGCCTATATCCAACAGTAGACGTCTTTCGGCTGATATGATGATTACCTTAAATAATTTGGGATAAAGGCAGAAGAATGATCATGATAAGTTAAATGGCACAGTCGGTGCAGTGGTTGAGCGATTCGCTATTGCGCACTGTGTTGCTGGTTCGTTTTCCGAACGGAAGAGACAGTTTGTTCCGGTTCCAGGTCTGAGTGTATTGCGTTTATGAGTTTACATTTGGGTTTCGTTTTCGTTTGCGTTTGTGTTTGCGTTTATGTTTTTGGACGCACCCACGATACACGCTGCTAGGAGCATAGGAAGACTTCTAAAAAGCATATTCATGATCGTAGACCGCCAAAGGCAACTGAAGGAACGTAGGTGTGGTTTTAGTCAGTAAGTATAATCGCTCTCCCGCCCCATCCCGAAGTCATTAGATGATTTCCCGCCTCAAAAAAAAAACATACGATACTAACATTTTTTTTGTTTTAATGAATAAGGATAAAGAATAACTTGGTCGTTAGTGCGAAAAACATGGCCGAAGCAGTCCTAGCCAGGCTATAAGGAAAATGAATAAAATGTGGGTTAAAATGTAAATAGATGAAATCACCTGCAATTAGCTATGCAGGTGGTTCGAAAGGATTAACCCCATACTACATTTTCCTTAGCTTGGTATCCATTCATTGATAAATACTTTCCTGTTATAAGTTAGGGAAATACATAAAGCGTTGCAATACGTATTTAGAAAATAGCGAATTGGAGCTGATAATTCATTACGCATGCATGACGCACATAATTAATTTATCTGGTTAAATTAACCAACAAATAAATTTTCTATGTGCAAAAAGTACGTCATACTCGCTAGCCAGTTGCTATTTCCCATCTACCTACCGGGTTCGACCAATCTAATGGAAAGCCATTGATAAAAATAATCAGAATTTAACGCTAAGCTTCGCCTTCTGACTTCTGAGACACGAAAAAAACAAGCTTTTGCCAGCGACGCGTGATAATACCTAGTAAATATATATCTATGCCAGTCTACGATAATGTAGCATTAGATTGTGAAAGAATGATTAAAATCGGTCCTGTAGTTTTTGAGTTTATTCACTAAAAAAAATACAATTCTTTCCTCCTTTTAATAGAAGCTCTTGCTAGCGGTTTCGCCTGCGTGAAAATATATATGCCTATGTTACTCAGTGGTAATGTAGCATTCTACTGGTGAAAGCCACCGTAGGCGCGGGCTTGCGGACAGCGAACAATGGGTTGCTCGCTGTCCGGCCGTCCGGTAACTGTCCGGACCAAGCCCAAGTCGTCGACGGTGCGCACTGTTCCCGCGCGCCTCAAGGAGTTGTCAGCAACAGCACGGGCCCAGCCGGGTCGAAGCCTACTGGGGCCAGGGTTATCTGAAAAGGTGCTCGAGCCCCGATATGAAGGCTTGAAGGATCGGGATGGGTTATTCAGTACGAGTCTGACACTATCTGCCGCTCCGCCCAAGAGCGGGGGTTATCATCGAATGATTTTCGCATCGAAAAAAAAAAAAACATACTGGTGAAAAATTTCTGAAAATCTGTCCAGTAAAATCAATAAATCTTTCCTCTTTACTGTATATAAAGTATAGATTACCGGGACACCGCTAGCCATTAACTATTACACGTAACATGATGTTTGAGACACGTCTCAAGTGATTATATATAACAAGATGCCTCGCCAATTCAGCTGGCAATAAACAAGTAAAATAAATAAGGCATATACGATTCGACGACTTCGACATTGTTAATTCAAGTTATTATCTCCCCAACACTAGCAGATGTCCTTAACTGTACATCAGAACCTGTAAACCTAAGAATATAAAACCCTCAGCTTATTCAGGTTATTCTAGTCCAACGAGGATACCCGTTTAATTATAGGAATTAACGATAAAAGCTACCCGTAATGCATCTTCAAACATGATCTAAACTTCAGTGGGAGGTGCTGCCATTTAAATGTACTTCAATTGGCTTCCTTATCCGTTAAGATTGTTATGAGTAACAAAAGTTTGTGAAACAAAAGAATAATCTACGAGGGTGCTTTACATATTATAAAACAGTCTCCCAACACGTTTGTCTGTCTGTTTATTCGCGACTAGCTTTTGCCAGCGGCTTCGCCCGCGTACATAAAATATATGTCACTCAGGAATAAAGCAGCTTTCTATCGGTGCATAATTTTTTGCAATCGGACTAACAGTTTCAGAGAATACCCCCTTTTACTGATTATTTTTTCTTAGATAAACCAAAAAACTATTGATAAAGTTTTAACTAGGGATGTAATCTGATGATTACATCCCTAGTTAAAACTTTATCAATAGCTGATGGTGATGGTGATCCATCACCATCAGCTTTTTTAATGTTCCCACTGCTGGGTCTCAGGCCTCCACTCTAGAAGAGGGAATGGGCCGTAATCCACCACGCAGGCCCTGTGCGAGTTGGTGAATGTCATGAATGTCTTCAATTTTTTTGTTCTGGGTTTTCCTTTTTTTTGAGAGCAGTTGTGATGAAATAAATTACAAAAAGTAATGCACCCTGGCTGGGTTCGAACCACGATCTACAAACTCGTAAGTCGGGACCATTACCACTCGGCCATTACTGCTATCAAGGGATGTAATAGAAGTTGTTACATCGGAACCGATTTGTAAACCGGAATTTTAAAAATTTAGTTGTCGAATTCGGAAATGAAGAAGAAGGAAGCAAAAGCGACAAATTAAACTCAAATAAAACTAATCAAAATCTCGGATAAATATACAAAGCAACAAGTTAAAGAGTAATCGACAGAAGGAACGGAGAAGAAGGATATTATATTGATACCGAAATCATAATCGTAGGTCCTAAAACAATCGGAAGTTCCGAAGTTTTGGAATCGGAATCGTCTGTAATAACTGGTTTGAAAACCACAGTGCAACCACACCTCAAATAACAGAAAATGAGGAAATTTCTGAGTACTATCTTGATTATATTATAAATAAAATAAACTTTAAAAACTGGCAACGCTAGTTTTGTAATAACTTGTAACCGCATCTTCTAAATTCCATATTTATTGGACATCTTGTTATTAGGTATTAGCAATAGCGCTAATTTGTGACTAATAACCTAATATTAGGTATTGCTATCTTTTACTAACTGCTTACGAAGTAAAAGAGATGGCGATAGTTTTACAAACTAGTTACAATATGATAAACTGCAGCAGGCTCTAGGTGGCACATTCCAAAGTTTTTTTTTTTTTTTTACTTATTGCAGTTTTTCGCTGGCTTACGAAACATGTGTGAGATATGATATCATGAAAGATGTAGAAAGAAATTAAAAATTCGATGGCGGTCTGCGTTTACACTAAATAAAATAGTATCATAATAATAGTAAGTTCAAGTATCTTAGGGCTGAAGGAAGGTGTTAACAATAAAAGTTCGCCTCTGTAGAAGTTCAAAAAAATTAAAAGAACAAATAATATTTTGAAGTTACTTTGAAAGATATAAATCTACTAGTTCCTTCCAACGGCTCCGCCCGCGTATGAGTAAAAAATTATCTCAAAGGATTTTTTTTTTTATTGTAAAAATCATCTTATGACAACCCCCGCTCTTGGGCGGAGCGAGAGATAGTGTCAGACTCTTACTGACTAAAAAACCCATCCCGTTCCTTCAAGTCTTTATACCGGGGCTCGAGCGCCCTTTCGGATAACCCTGGCCCCAGTAGGCTTCGACCCGGCTGGGCCCCTGCTGTTGCTGACAACTCCTTGAGACGCGCGAGAACAGCGCGCGCCGTCGACGACTTGGGCTTGGTCCGGACAGTTACCGGACGGCCGGACAGCGAGCTACCCATTGCTCATCCCAAAGGATCATACTCTCGAGAAAAATAAAATTCTATGTGCTATAAACATGATGTACTTCGTACGCCAAAGTTCAGCGGACTAGCGGAGCTACCCCTCTTTGTGCTTTCAGACCTCCCAGTCTCCGCAGGCCATCTTACGTTATACCTACTACATAAACGCATATCTTCAAAGTAGCATGTTCAGAATCGACACTTGGGGAAGGCCTATTTCCATGTGTGGACATCTTTCGGGTGAAATGATTATGATGAATTTTTGCAAAAAAAAATGGTTGCCTGTAAAGTCGGTTTTACGGGCGAAGATTTTACGTGACAACGTCCATGCGCCGATTCAATGCGCCTAATTCTCTAGTGCTGCGCGCGCGGCAGACCGATCATAGTTGAGTGGGAGAGAGACGCAAGGCATTCGGCGGGCCTCTCTCTCGTTCGGTGACTCATCGTAACGTTACCGAGCGTTACACTTTTTCATAAGTGACTCCCAGCCGCAACCTAATTTAAGACGTTGTCACGTCAAAAAAAACTTTAGCTAAAGGCGTTTAAGTAAAATTTCAGTGCTTGTATTATGTTTGCAACTTAATTTTCTAATTGGGGTGTATTATTCCAGTAAATTCTTCTTTATCTATACTTATATATAATATTATAAAGCTGAAGAGTTTGTTTGTTTGTTTAAACGCGCTAATCTCTGGAACTTCTGGTCCGATTTGAATGATTCTTTCAGTGTTGGGTAGTCCATTTATCGAGGAAGGCTATAGGCTATGTTATTTTTTTTTTAAATTAGGGATCCGTAATAAAATTGCTATTTTGTAACACAAGGTGTAAAATCGAAAACCTATTTTTGCGTGCGCTGCAAAATCTATTGACAATAGAACAAAATAATGTACTACGGGTTTGTAGATCCCATTAAAACCTACAAAAAAGTCCGCGAGAACATATATCTAGCTATCATGGTTTAATCACAATAACCGATTTTATGTTCAAAATAATTATTAAATCGTCTGAAGAAAAAAAACTACGTTAAATATGTATCGTAATATTAATCTTTATCGAAATTAAGCATTATGTTATCAAGAGTATTTATGTAGAAGTATAATACTTTTTGTTTCATCTCAATCGGATATTTCGTTTAAAAGTTATCACGTGTGTAAGATGTTAAGAGTTGGTACCTATTAATGAGTTATGGGCCATAGAGTTTTTTATCAACATAAAATCCTGTAATAATCTTTTTCGAAATATATTAAGTTGATGATTGTAAGTATAAGATCTTTGAAGAGTATAATAAAAATAAATACATTTGTGAACGCGGTAATTTTGGGAAATACTGATCTGATATGAAAACTGTTTAAATATTCAATATTCCATTTATTGAGGGAGGCAATTATAGGCAATATTTTATCTCGGTATTTCCACGGAAACGAGAAAAACGCGGGTGAAACCGCGGGGCACAGCTAGTTATACTATATAATATTGTAAAGCGGAAGAGTTTGTTTGTTTGTTTGAACGCGCTAATCTCAGGAACTACTGGTCCGATTTGAAAATTTCTTTCACTGTTATATAGCCCATTTAATGAGGATGTTAATAGGCTATAATATAACATCACGCTACGACTAATAGGAGCGGAGCAGTAACCAATGATGCTGGTGAAACCGCAAGGTACAGCTAGTGTTGTATAAACTGCACTCAACGTCAGGTAGGATGCTGAGTCAATATAACTTTATGTGGTCCTTAATCTCCTGGCAGCATTACATCTGCTTACGGTTGTAAACGATCTCTATGGGAACATAAACTACATTTTACATCAGTGCCTCGCTTCCCACCGGAAACTATAGTATTCATTTACACCGTAACTAATATTTTAATATCCTAACTGTTGTAAATGCATGGTTTATTGCTATGTTTTTGATTTTAATTAAGGTGTGATTGAGGAATAAATATTAGACTTGTTTTTTGTACCTGTTAGTTTTAGAACCTATATGACTTACCTATTGTTTTGTTCCTAACGTTAAACAATTGCGTTTTATTGCGTAGGTAATAAATAATGTTTTATCCTCATTTATTAATTGTCACTTGAATTCCCAAAGCGTAATTTTGTCCGGTAAATCCTATTCGTCAATATTTTTTATACAATAACAATGCAAACATTTGGAGGTAATAACTATTACTGGCAATCACATATCTGTCTAACTCATCGGAGAATACAAGCATTATACTAAGTTACCGAATACGAATTTGCACTTTACTAAAAACCCAGTGATAATTAATTAGGTCCAAAATATATTTATGTGGCCAGCATGGACTAAGCAACTCTGTGGCAAGTTCCTCTAAGATAGATTTTGCTTTAAACATACTTCTTATAGTTATTTGGAGTTGAAAGTTTTCATGAAAATAAATATAATACCGTAGAGTGTTTCGTATCGTATAAGTTTTAGGTACTAAAATAGAATCAGGTGCGACCCTAATCCTTTGGTGATGGTCAGCCAGTACTATGAATTTGATCTTTATGTGTATCTAAGTAAAGTTGAGTATAAAATGAAACAACTTAGTACTAGATATTGAACTAATTTTTATTCTCATATTGAACTTTATTAGCAGGACCCTAACCAGATGGCGGAGAATCTTAATAGCGACTTCTAATTTGACTGTCAACGCCATCTAGTTAGGAATCCGTAACTAATGCATTTTTGAATTTGAATCGCGTTCTAAACATACCGCCCACCAAGGACGTTACTGAAGGAATGTCCTTCTTGAACTAAATCCTGGATCTGACATGTATTTGATCTCAGGTTTGATCTAAAGTCTTAAATTAAAAACATGTACTACAATAAATCTTAATATCTAACATTTGAAAACCTTAAACTACTTATTTGGCTAAACTACTAAAATAACAATGTGACATAACAAACATAAATAAATTCAGTGATCTGCAACTGGTAAAATACAAAGTTTGGATGTTGGCCTCTTAATGATAGAGGATTTAGTGCGTAATGTGACTACACGGGTGATGTTATCAGCACCGGGATGCTTCTCTAATACGCGACCTAACATCCAACGACTTGGCGTCCAATCGTCTTCACTCAAAGGAGCTTTTTCAAGTCTACCTTGAACTCTGATTCAGCCTGTATCGTCCAGATATGGACAGAGTGAGTTGAGCTTACTAGATTTTAATTGTAAATAACTTTGTATAAAGGTGTTATTCCTTAAAAACCGTCTGCAATAGGCGATTACCCTAATTAATTTTTGTAATGACGACTACCGCTTGAACATTGAAAGCTCTGGCACTACAGCAATGTGTGTTTTTGTTATTTGCTCTAAGTCGATATTCAAATCATTTGGCCTTTTATAGACTATTGTTCTTTCAGTTAGAAATGATGGTCCGGAAAACCATAAACGATTATCTATTAATGCACTAGGTAAGATACCTCGTGAGGCGCAGTCTGCTGAGTTGTCCTTGGTTTTCACATGAAACCATTGAGATGCTTTCATCGTGGTCAATATTTCCGAGGTGCGATTCGCCACAAACGTCTTCCATCTGCTTGGATGGCTGTTAAGCTAAGCCAACACGACAGTGGAGTCTGTCTTTGTTTGGCCTTGATTTTATCCCTAGAAATATTCAGAACATCTGCTGTTTCTATTAAAAGATTTGACAGTAGAACTGCTCCAGACAACTCTAGACAAGGTATACTAATTTGTTTGACGGAGGCTACTCTAGTTTTTGCAACCAACAACGAAATATGAACATTGCCTACCACATCTACTAGCCGCAAATAAATCACGGCTGAGTACGCGTTTTTGGAGGCGTCACTGAAGCCATGCAGCTCAAGATCGTCGTGTGACTTCGTTCCAAGCCAACGAGGTATCCGAACTTTGCTAAGCAGTGACAGCTCTTCACGGTAAGAAACCCATTCTTTTATTAGGTCAATGTTCAGTTCTTCATCCCAACTAACACCTGCAAGCCATAATTTTTGGATGAATGTTTTTGCTAAAACCACACTAGGAGCTAACCAACCTAGTGGGTCGAACAATCGGGCTATGTCCGAAATAATTGTCCTTTTAGTTACAGGTGCAGTCGTCAGAGGCGGAAGATTCACCGAGTACTGGAAGGTATCTTCGTTGCGGTTCCAGGTAAGTCCCAAAATTTTTATTGTACTATCTAATTTAATTTCTAACCCTTTCTCTTCTTTGTGTTCTATCTTCTCTAGTTCATTGTTCTGTATTTTTATTTGTTCTCTTGTTTTGTCCTTATTTCTATTTGTTCTTGTTTCATCAGGTTGTTCTTTAACTAAATTGTTTTCAATTCTTTCTATTCTCTTAAGTACTTCTTGACTATTACTATTCCATTTCTGCAATATAAATCCGCCTTTTCCTAATAAAGCAATCATTTGCTTATATATTTCAATACCTTCTTCTACACTGTTGCATCCCGTCATTAAATCGTCCAAATAGAAGCAATTTAAAACCTTATCTGCAGCTAGTGGGTAGTTTTCACCTTCATCAACAACAATCTGACGTAAAGTTTTGACTGCTTGATACGGTGCAGAAGCTGTTCCAAAGGTCACAGTCATAAGCTCGTAATCTTGTATCTCCTTATCCGGACTGTCACGCCATAAAATTCTTTGGAACATTACATCTTCTTCGGCTACCTTCACTTGTCGATACATTTTAATTATGTCAGCTACAAGTCCTATAGCATGTACTCTCCATTTTAAAACCGTGTGACGTAAATCAGCTTGCAGTTTTGGACCAACCATGAGCGTGTCATTTAGTGATACTCCTTTGTTGTTCTTTTCAGAGGCGTTGAAAACAACACGAACTTTAGTCGTGGTCTTGTCTTCCCTAATGACTGCGTGATGTGGTAGATATACTGCTTCTTCCCTTTTGCTATCATCTTTCTTCACGTGTCTCATATGACCTAACTGTAAATATTCATGTATTACTTCTGTGTATTTTTCTTTTAACTCTTTGTTCTTTGCTAATCTTCTCTCTAATGCTTGAAATCTTGATTTAGCTATGCCACGTGAATTTCCAGACTTGCAAGGAGGATCTTCGTCTCGAAAAGGTAACCTGACTATATATCTACCATCGCTATCTCTCTTAGTAGTCTTACTATAAAGCTCTTCGCATTTCTTCTCCTCTGGTGTAAATAACTTTTTAGCACTAATATGCTCTTCAATTTCCCAAAATTTCTTTAACATATCATCTACATGTACCATGCAATGCATTACGCTAATTTTATTTGTACTTTTACTTTCAGGGCTCAGCGCACCTGACAGGACCCAACCTAATCTAGTATTCAGTGCTATAAGACTACCAGAAGAACTCTTAACTAGACCTTCCTTAATAATACAGCTATAAACATCCGCACCCAACAGAATATCGATTTTGTTGGGTGTGTTGAATTCTGGATCTGCTAAAAACAGATTGTTGGCCTCTAACCAGTCGAAAGCTTCTGTGTTGAAGCTTCGCTCTGGTAAGTAAGAAGTGATCTTGCTTAAAACGTAAGCATTAAACGTAAACTTAAAACTAAATTCGACGCGAGACTTAATCGTTATTTGTACCATGTATTTTGTCATGGTTGACCTATTGTCTCCTAATCCTAAAACAGACCCTTGAATTGGAATCTTTTTCAGGTTGAGAAGTTGAACTGCTGCTTCTGTAACGAAACAAGCTTGCGAACCTTGATCAAGTAAGGCTCGTACAGTTTGGTATCCACCCGTCTTTGACTCAGCTTTTATTAGCGCAGTGGCTAATAAAACTTGTCTGGGCTTGGGTACCTTCCCTGTTGACAAGCAAGCAACTATCTGATTAGCATTAGTCGAAGGAATCGCACTATTAGCAGCTGGCATTGCTTCAGGGTTTTGATCTTGGTTAATATGTAACAGTGAATGGTGGCGCTTTTGGCAAATTTTACAACTAGTATCCTTTTTACAGCTTGTAACTGTGTGGTTGCTACCTAAGCAGTTAAAGCATATTCTGTTCTTACGTACAAATTCACGTCTAGCATCAAGCGACTGGTTTGCAAACTTTTTACAAAAACAAAGCTTGTGGAATTCTGAACAGAATTCACATTTCATATGTGATGATGAGTTGGTGGCAAGCATTGTCTTAAGCGTATGGTTTGAACTGTTATTATTTATTGGGTGAACAGAACCCTTTTTTGGTTCTATACACTCAAATGCGCGGAATCGTTGTTCCAAGAATAATTTGAACTGATCAATGGTGGGAAAATCATTAGAAATGCTACCACTGACGCATAATTCCCATTGTTTACGCGTTTCAACATCTAATTTAAACGTCACGATGTGTATAATGATAACATCCCATGTACTCACATTTATGCCTAAATTTGACAACGCATTTAAACAATCAGTGGTGGTATCTAAGACCTCTTTTAATGAAGTTGCTGACTCAGTTTGCATACGTTTTATTCCAAATAACCTTTTCAATATGCAATTGGCGAGATATCTTTTGTTGTTATACCTCTTGTCTAATAAATCCCAGCATTGACTATAATTTGCATCCGTTATTGGTGTATTCCGTATTAACTGATCAGCTTCACCCGAAAGATGACTTTTTAAATAATGTAGCTTTTGTACGTTATCTAACGATTCATTTTTGTGCACTAATGACATAAACAGATCACGAAATGTTGTCCATTCTCCATATTTTCCAGAGAATATTGGAATGGTGATCTTTGGTAATTTAACGAATGAACTTGCTGACTTAAATGAACTGTTAGAAGAATGATCACTGAGTTGTACTGATTCCTTTGGCCTAATTTTATTAAGTGTTGTTTTTAACAAACTTTTATACATTATATAAGTGTCTTCGGTTGTATCATAAATGTCAGAAACCTTTTGTTCTGTACTATCATCTAATTTAAAGTTTTGATAAATTTTAGTATTGGTTTCTTTAAAAGAATCCCAATCCTTTTCTAACAATTCTTGCCTAGTTTCAATGAATTCAATCGTTAATCTTTCTTTAGGGCTTTTTTTGAAATTTGCTAATCCTTTAATAATAACATTTTGGGAGCCTTTTAGTACGTTAATTAATCCCTCCATCTTTGAGACAATTAACGGAAAAACAATTTAAATACTTGACATAAATACAAATATATTACAAGTATTGACGAAATTATTCTATGTCCTAAAAAGTTGCGTAAAATTTTACAAGTGTTTTAAATATAACTAAAATCTGTCGGAAATCGGGCATAGGTTCCCCGTTCCGTCGTTTTTTTTAAAACTATTCTAAGTCCTTAACTAAACTTAAACAATACAACACAAATCTAAGGGAAATATTCTAAGTCTTAAAATTTACTTAAAATTCTACAAGTCCAAAATTCTTGAAAAAATGTCTAAGTTAAACTCTTGCAAGAAATAAAGTTCAAAATTGTTTGTCGTTAACTTCCTTTGTTTATGAAATAAAATGTACTCACAATTTGCACTTCACTTACAACACGATGTTTCTGGCGCGCCCTGGTGGCGACACGTTGAACTTTTGGATGTGACGTCAGTCTTCTAACTTCACGTTGAACTGGGGGGTGTGACGTCCTCCTTGTGACGACACGATGAACTGCGGAGGTGACGTGTACGATCGCCTTCCGTTTGATCTGGTTGCAAGTGGCGCCCTCTGGTTACCACTTTCCTCCTGCCGCTGTTGCCAAGCTCGTCCACAACAGTTGCTGGACGGAGCTGTTGCTGCCGAGGCGGGGGACCGAGTACTCTTGCTGCAGCAATCCACTGCGAGTACACGGGCAAGCGGACCGGGCCGCGCGCGAACTCAAAAACGGTTATTTATCCGGCTCGAAGGACCAATTTCGAGTACCGAACGCGGCTGATGGTCAGCCAGTACTATGAATTTGATCTTTATGTGTATCTAAGTAAAGTTGAGTATAAAATGAAACAACTTAGTACTAGATATTGAACTAATTTTTATTCTCATATTGAACTTTATTAGCAGGACCCTAACCAGATGGCGGAGAATCTTAATAGCGACTTCTAATTTGACTGTCAACGCCATCTAGTTAGGAATCCGTAACTAATGCATTTTTGAATTTGAATCGCGTTCTAAACATAGGTCTTTTGGGTAAGTTAAGTATACAAATTGTCAAGAGCATTAGTACTTTATGAACTGTGAGTATTTTATTTGTTTGTTTAAAAAATTGACAAAAATATTGCCGGCTGGAATGATAACGTACTCTATTCAAAAGTTCGAACATTTTTAATGAAATAAGTACTCTATACTTGCACCTTCTCTTCTTGATCGTTTCACTCTTGCTAGAGAGGTCGTGGTTATCACGAAGGTAGCTCTCCGGAAGCCGTCAGGGTATGCACGACTTCCCGCCACTTTTGCCTGCTGGCAGTCATCCGGGCGCTCTCGTTCAACAGCCGTATTTATTTGGTCGTTCCATCGCATCGGTGATCTGCCACGCGGCCTTGTTCCGTCCACCTTTCCTTGTACCTAACGGGTGATTCATTTGGAGTTACTTTTTCCAAAACTAAAAAAAATATGAATAAAACAAATTTATCGGGTAATCTTTATTATAATACAAAAGAACCATTCCTTACATTTACTTTTGACGTGACAACGTCTTAAATTAGGTTGCGGCTGGGAGTCACTTATGAAAAAGTGTAACGCTCGGTAACGTTACGATGAGTCACCGAACGAGAGAGAGGCCCGCCGAATGCCTTGCGTCTCTCTCCCACTCAACTATGATCGGTCTGCCGCGCGCGCAGCACTAGAGAATTAGGCGCATTGAATCGGCGCATGGACGTTGTCACGTAAAATCTTCGCCCGTAAAACCGACTTTACAGGCAACCATTTTTTTTTTAAAGATTATTTCTTTCAAATGTTGTCCGTAACTGCGATTAAGGTGGTCCATTCTGGAGTTCCAGTTTTCGATGACCCGACTGAGCATTTCCAGTGGTATTTGTCGAATAACGCGAGTAATGTTGGCTTCCAGTTGATCAATCGTACGCGGCTTATCCATATAAACTTTGGACTTTACATAACCCCACAGAAAAAGTCTAAGGGTGTGATATCACAGGATCTAGGCGGCCAACTGACTGGTCGGGTCATCGAAAACTGGAACTCCAGAATGGACCACCTTAATCGCAGTTACGGACAACATTTGAAAGAAATAATCTTTAAAAAGTAAATGTAAGGAATGGTTCTTTTGTATTATAATAAAGATTACCCGATAAATTTGTTTTATTTATATTTTTTTTAGTTTTGGAAAAAGTAACTCCAAATGAATCACCCGTTATAACAAGGCGTTCGATGGAATCACCTCCACGTCTACAAATATGACCAAAGTGTTTAAAAGTACGAGCGTAGACAAGCGTTTCTTGACACCCAGTTCCTCGAAAATGCAAGCGTTTGTTCGAAACTCGGTTCAACAATTTGCATCTTAACATGGATCGATCTAGTCGATTTGCAATTATATACTAAATTATTATACTAACAGAATTTATATCTTAGAGGCACTTGTTAGCAGTCGCCTCACAAACATGGAAAAGGTCCCCTTGTGCTTACGAGCTTACCATAAGGCTCGCCGCACACAGTGATAAAACGCCGCTACCGGTATATTTCCTATATTTATCATACATTCAATAGACTCGCCGCACAGAGTGGTGGCTGACGCCGGTGGCCGCCACACGCTACAAATCGCTGCTCGCTTATTGTGGCCCGCATCGGCCACTAAACGCCACTAGACGGCACTCACTATATTAAACCTTTTTTCGTGAAACCATTATGACACTGCGCGCAAGGGTTAAAGCTAAGTGGGATTTAGACTAGCACACGATGGGAGAAGTTCCCTCCATAGCAAAAAACGGCATAAAAATTGTGTTTGTTTTATGGGAACTCCCCACTTAAATATTTGTTTTATCCGGTTTTTAGTTATTGTTATTACAGCGGCAACAGAAACAACATAATCTGTGAAAATTGTAACTATCACGGTTCATGATAAAAGACATGAGTTATAAGTTCTCGTTTTTACCCTTTGGGTACGGAATCCTAAATAGTAGCAGTCACTGGCTACAAGTTACTGAAACGCGCTTCAGGTACATTTGTGACCACTTCTAGCTTCTCGTGGCAGCATTTGTGGATGTCACGTGTGCGGTGACCCTAAATATAAATAAACCCCTGCCTTCTATGGCAAACATACCATGTAAGTAAGCGATTTAACAGGTTGAGTTTCATAACTTAGTGCCATATGTCGCGTTTTATGTTCTATACTATGTCAAAATTATACTTAATAATTGTCATAGACAGTTTAAATGGCCTCTGGTTACATTATACTTTTCAAGCAGTGGCTACTTGTAGACCAATAAACAGTGTCAATAATTTATCTCGTTTCTGCATTACGATCCGAGGTCAGGACACATATGCAACGCATTTTTATCAGGCCAAATACATAAACAAAATCGAATAAAATTCGTAGCATATGTCTTTTTAACACGCTTATATTAGCTTCACCTGTATATTTGTAACCAACGCCTTTGAGCTCGATTTTGACCTACTTTGGGCGATCAGATTTTCTTCAAACTTTGCACACCCATCAAAGACTGATGACAATACAATAATACGTTTTTTTTTTTTGTGAAAAAAAAAATAGTTTAAAAAAACTAAAAAAGCACGCTTTCATAGTGTTTACATTGTGAAAACAGCGTGGGGCGCTTTGTGCCATATTGTTCGTAAATCGAGCACCCCACGCTTTTTTCACAGTTATATTAATATTTTTCGTTCATTATTATTATTTTCTACCTATATTGAAAATTATTTTACACTTTTTAGTTTGATGTGCTATGAAAGCGTGTTTTTTTACTTTTATTAAACTAATTTTTTTAGTGCGATAAAAGTGACACCTATAAATAAATTGCAATGAATAAAAGTACTTTGAGTTTTTCTCGAACTAGTGTCTATCCCCATTTCTTACCGCTGTCCGTGCTTCACAGACCCGGTTTCCGCAATACATGCGGATGGCAGACGGGTCGCTCCACATAAAACTTGTCTGGTGATACCAACTGGTGGTATTATTACAGATGGAGGAACTAGTCGTGCGCTTAATGAACTTACGATAATATGTATTGAGTGATGGAGACATTGGATCTATACTCCATCAGTTTAGGTAGTTAACTAAAGGTAAACAATCTTGATAAGTATGTCTTTTTATTTAAAACTAGCTCTTGCCCGCGTTCAAAAATAGGCCTATGGCAGTCCGGAATAAAGTAGCTTTCTATAGGTGAAAAAATGTTTGCGGTCGGACCAGTCCTTCCAGAGATAAACCATATAAAAAACATACAAAGATTATTTACATTTAGTTAATTAGGTACCTAACATCGGTTTAGGTAAATACCTCATTGTAAACCTTTTTAGATATTTTTTTTAGATAAAGCACATATTAAGATTGTTTACATTTAGTCAACTATCTAAACATGCAATAGCAAGCTTTACAAGTCTAATGTCTTCTTGTATCACTAACTTGCTAAGCTAGTTTGAATTTATGTGCAATCTGCATGTTGGCTGTCGCGTTACATGTCGACGAAACTAAAAGTGCAGTAAACAAATTTTTTTTATCACTTTATAGGTGTTATCAGAACGATTTGAGCACGAAGATTTCTTATGTAATCAAAAGATATTTGTTGTTCATAGATAAGTCTTTTCTAACCGAAATAAGATATAGTAAGTAAATTTTGATACAAATGCGAGTGTGTTACAGAGCTGAGGGCTGCAGTGACAAATCTGCACGTGTATCGAAACGACTTTTTTCAATACACTTACGAAGAAATGAATTAACCGAAGTTGACCGAAGACACGTGGGGGTCGGCGTGCGCCCAGCCTGATACGATCCATGTGTAGATAATAAAATTGTGGCGGGGGAGAGCACGCGTACTTTTCTGCACTAGAGCGGAAAAAAGTCTATGGCGTGCCTAAAAGCGATGGGATAACAGCGAGTTTTCGAATAAGTGTCTTGATAATATCTTAGTGCCCATCACCATAGTATGCTTTAAAACTCATCTGATTTTCTTGTCCCCAGTGGCGAGGAACACTCCGTCGTGCAGGCGGTTCAGGCAGCAGCTTCAACTCAGGAACCCTCACATCCAACAGCTCGAACATCACACCCACCACGACCGTCCAATCCCATCACCTGAGTTGCAGTATGAGGGACTTCGGTCACACGGCTGGGGGCGACGAAGCAGAACTGTTGCTCTGGCTCCACGACGCCAGGAGAGCTCAACCTTTGTCCGAGAGATTCAGGATCAGGATAGCCAGGGATGGCTTCTCAAATTATGTGGATCGACTGCATGCGAACAGTACCTTATTTGCGGTAAGTACCTTCTCAGTGAGCAACTTAGTTTTTAGATGACGTGACATAAGGGCGTTATTTACTGCAAAGGGCGGTGCTGAATCACCACGAAAACGCGTTTTAGAAAACCCTTGGGATCAGGGTCTTTAGTCGTTCGCTGTGAGATATTGTTGAGTCAGAAAATTACAACTGTTTTCCTCCCTTCTTCCTTAGTAAAACCGCGGTAATAGTTATTATGTTCATGATAGTCAATTAAACTGTTGCATTTGTTTTTATTTGAAACTTAGCTTTTGCCAGCCGTAACGTAGAAATTTATCGTATAAGGCAGGGTTTCTCAAACTTATGGCCTGGCGTACCCCTGTTAAAACTTCCTAAACGTCTGCGAACCTCTTAAACTCGGGGGAGTTTACTCCCGAAAAAGAAAATGGTAAAATGTTGCTGTATAGAAAATAAAGAAGGTGGTAATACAGGCACATAAATAAAGAAATAAAGCTGTTACAATATTAATATCAAGTAGTTTTCTGTATTTACTTTTATCATGACCAAATGTGAAAACCAACTCTCACATAAGCGCCATCGCTTCATAATGCATGTCGAAAACGCTTGTCAGTCAAGCCATCAAATGACGAACCCTTAAGGGTTCGTGTAATCCATTATGAGAAACTCTGGTATAAGGGAATATTCTACCGGGGAGAAAACTTATCCTATGTGCTATTCTTGTACATGGTCTACCGCGGTGCCAAATTCAAATCTTTTCAGTCGTTTGAGCATTAAGTTAACAAGTATACACACTTAAACAATTATCGCTTTTATAATATCCGTGTTATGTGATTGTATTGAATATTTAGCACACAGTAATCAGAAATTGTATAACGCGCTAGTAGTTGATATGTTTCGCTTCGGTAAAATGTTATTCAGGTAAAACCAATACAAGTTTTAACACTATCGATATAACATTTAGATTTCGATATAATTCAATTCCAAACACGATCATATCGATATTTGCATTGTCGTTTTAGAATTAAGTTCCATATTTTGGTAATCTTGCTGAATTTAATGAAAACATTAATCAATATTGTTCTTATTTATGTCTGCAAAATATGCCTTACTGTTTCATAACCAACAGATTTCGGGCCTTTTCGTTTTAAGGATTTTAAGGTGAGAAATCTTTAAATAACTCCTTCTGCTCTGTGTAGAACGACAGGGAGTGTCAGCCTTTTACTGACTAAAACCCACTCGTGTTCTTCAGTTGCCTTTTTCGTTCCAGGGCAGTGGTAAATCTTTTGATCAATCCCGCAGATATACAGTATGATCTAAAGTTAACTAATGCCTTGATCACTCATACCGAGTAAAAGGGCGAGCCAGTAAAATGTTGCTCTGCCCAAACAGAGTGTTGTAAGCGAGTTGCGCTTTGTTTATACGTACCGAGTATTCGGCCGAGAGCACTGTATCGCCCGTTTACTCGGTACGAGTGATCAAGGCATAAGTATATCCACATGTTTCCTTTGAAGAATAAACAAAGTCCCTTCATTTTTTAATTGTAACTTGATCGTTTTGCATTACGTCATTGAGGTTAAGGCAAGTAAACTCAGTCGGTTCAGTGCAGTATATGCCGTGGTCTCGATAACAGAAGGCGCAACTCTTTTTAGCCGCTTTGGCCAAAGGACTAATGGTCAACGCGATAAGACACGGTTATTTACAGATATATTAAGGTTATTGCGGACTGTAATTGAGTATTTATTTGATTTTTTTTTAAGTATTTGTGTGTACTAAGATTAAATAAGTATTCAAAATTGTAAATAAATATACTCTGTTCAAAATAACATTGGAAATTTACGAAAACCTTTTATTACTGTCCGTTTAATCGATTTTGACTTTTATTACGTTGGTGACATGAAAAATGGCGGCTGCAGTAAATATTTCGTATTGTAATCGCTTTTTTTGCTTTTAATGCTATCCTTATGCGTACGAAATTGAAGTTAAAATGGGTTGAACAGACAGCAAAAGCAAAAGGTTTCTTTAAATTTCTATTCTTAACGCGAATAGGGTATGGTTTTTTTTTAATCTTTTCAAGATTAAGTAACTTAAAAACCTTACTAACATAGTGGAAAGAGAAATTGTCAAGTAACTGTAAAAAAAAAAGAAAAAAGTCTGACACGAAAGGGCGGGAGATATCATCGGATGATTATCCACCTTAAAAAAAAAACCGATAGCCTTATATCTTTGTTTTCCATATGTCGGAATAGTTTCCAATCCACCCCTGATTGGTGATAACTGATAAATTTTCTTACTCTACTCATGTGTTAAAACTCTTTTTTATCATACAACTGTGCTAATTTTTTTCATAAACCTTTGAGTGCATGTGCGTGCTTATTACTCAAACGTGCCGAAGTAGGGTCAATTCCGAAGCCAATTAGTCGACAGCACGGAGCTTCACGCAGGTGTTTAAAGGCCAAGATTATCTTCTAGGTGAAGGGCTTTTGATTTGTCCTTTATTAATACGTAATGTTTCAGAAATACTAAAGTGCAGAGGCGTTGTGTCTGTCATATATTGTTTATTCCGATTCTAAACTTGATGTATTCAAGCTTTTATTCAAGCATTTGCATGGCAGTTATGTTAGTGAATCTAATGCGGCTTTACATTTAGACATATTTCCGATAAGCTCGACTAGTTGGTAAAAAAAAATCTAGAGAAGAGCAACACAAAAATAAGAGTTGCAGTGGGGTTTAGAATTAGCTTTTTCTTGTGGCTTCGCTGTCGTGACATATAGATGATACATAATATTTATTTTGCAAATAACTTATCAATAATACTTTTAGACGTCAATTTTTTCGATATTTTAACTAGATGAAGCCGTTGTTTCCTAACTAACGGCCACTTTAAATTGAAGTTTTTTTAATTTTGAATTTTGGAAAAACCGGGATCTTTGAAAAGAGTGGAGGGAGGCCTTTGCCTAGCAGTGAGACAGTATGGACTAGATATAATAATAACATATTATAATAATTATTGAGTTTTGAAGATTTTCGACACCATCCTGAAAAGAATCACCAAAATAAGCTCAGTTTCGTTTAAAGTCCATACAGTAAACATCCCGTAAATGTGCCTCTCATAACGACAGCCGTATTCTTTCTTATTCTAAGTAATACATGCACAAAAATCAGGACAGTGTCCTGTGAGTGAAAGAATTTCCGTAATCAGAGTAGTAATTCTAGAAAAAAAGCTTTCACAAAGAAAAAAAAATACAGAAGCAACGTTATCGCCACTAGTAATAAAACCTGAAAATTTCCTCGTTCATTTGTCATCGCAACAGACTCCTTGCTTCGGCGAAAGTTCGCTTTGCAATGAAGATGACCTCTGCAGTAGTCATGTATTATTACGAATAATAAATTGTTACAGTATGACAACACCACCATTTATTACATTGACATGAACTACCTAACTGCCACCACTAAGTCTTTGCGGTTATTTGTTTTCAAATTAAAAGACTAACAGCATTAATAACAATGAATAAATTCGGTTAATTCCCACAGATGGATTTGGGTTAAGTAGTAATTTAAGTGAAGAAAAACAAACGCAATAGTTATAGTAACACGAGAATATAAGTAGAAATTATGAAACTATTGGTGTACCTGAACATTTTAATCCAACATTTTTATATTAAGAACATAATTTTGCACCTTTAGTACTAATTTTTTATTCAAAGATTAATAACTAGGTATGTAAATAAAAATCTCGCCAGCGAGTGCTAGTGCGTCGCAGTTGCATTCGAAAAGTTACGTACCATAAGCAAAAAAAAAAACACGTTTTTTGTAATGGAGTAGATAATAGAAATACGCGAAAAAAAATACTGACATTACGATTGACTAAAATTACGATTTATGAGATACAGACTGCTAACAGACAGAGGGATGGATAGTACAGGAATAGTGAGGCTTTTGTGTTTTGCCCGTTGGGTACGCAACCTTCATAAAATTTCACTCATTTCCCACAATAATCAACATTACACAATCCTAAATATGTTGATAGCAAATATAACCTCCATTATTTCAGGACCTATCAACTACAGATCTGACTCGCGAACTATGGCTGGTCGCGTGGGTTATACGAGTAGGCCGATGGGCAGGCGCCGGAAGTACCGGCAGTGGGACTGGAGAACGGAGGGGCCCAGTGGCTAGGAGACCTTTGGGGGCCGGAGTATTACCTTTAGCTGAGTTCCTAAGACAACCAGGACAGCATCCTGGTGAAAAGGAGTATACGTTCAAAGTAAGTTTTCCCACATATCGAGCCATAAGGAACAAAATCAAATCTAATCAAATCTCGTAACGACAGTTTGTGCTTTTTTTTAGGAACGGCTATTTTCTTTCCAAATTTAAGACATGTTATTCATAATACTACCGATGTATTACAATATATTCACTATTGGCATATTTTGTCATAAATAATTTTTAATTAAGAATGAAAAATCCCCTGACGAACGCTTTCTAAGCTAGGTTCTAAGGTTGATATTAAGACTGGCGAACGAAGACGACCAGTTCCAAGAGGCAGCTGCAGATCTACACACATACATTACGTTATTAACGATACCTTATTTTTCCTAGGTCTACCAATGTGAAGAGAAAGACTTCCACCAGTTACACGACATGCTAATACGAAAACAAACCAATAAGTGTAATATCCTACCTGGACAACCTAATTATGGTAAGTTAATTACTTCATAAAATGCTTACTTACTTTGATAATAATTACTTTGATATTTATTTATTATTTAATAATTACTTTAGCAAATGGGTGTTCCTTAGGACTAATTGTTCTTCGAATAATAATTGAGCCTGCTAAACCAAGCATGCTGATTCAAATACTATGAAATAATTATATTAATAAACGTCATTGGACTAAATCATTTTGAAGGTAGACTAAATATAACAACCATCGAACAAAATTACAGGAAAATTTTTTTCAACTGCAATTTGCGACCCGATTTTATTACCACCTATTATTTACCTGTATGTTAGTATAACCTTTTATCCGCCTACGTCCGACACTCGCAATTATTCCGTCAGGGACACATCCATCATGACCAAGTACTCCATTTCGTCAGCTCTTCTGTCACCTATGAAGATTAAGAACTACACAAGATGGAGTGCCCAGTCGCAAACACGACCCTGGCGAAATGGGACGCGTAAACACTCGTTGGACCAATCGCAGGTGGGCGGGTCGGCTTCGAAACATGAACAGCATTTTGCATTTGCATAAACCGGAAACGGTCTTCGATGCCGTTTTAATCAAATTGATGAGTTGTGGAATTGTTCGAAATATTTACCGAACCCTGAGGAACGGAAGGGACGTGGGTGGGTTTTAATCTGATACCCCCTCTTGCTCCATCCAGAGATGTAGGAATTATTTTATAATTTCCCAAAATCAATGAAATAGATATTTTATTTATTGATGATAGATTCGCACTAGACCGCTATCTAAGGCTGCCAACAGACGGACTGCATCGCAGCAACCGCACGCAGTCCATATATTCAATTGCATGCAGTTTGATCTGACTTTGCGCCGTTGGCGCCACGCATCTAGCCCAGGAGCTTAGTGTACGATTTGATCTTTAAGTGCCTCAAAATAAAGTTGATAATGTCAATGTGCGTTTGCTCCTTGTAATTAACTGCACACTGACTGTATGCGGTTAGCGATGGACAGCGTGCGTCGACACTACAGGACTATAGCCGACCGCGTAAAGTTGCCAGCACGACTGCAGTTGATATTGACTTCACTCAACTGCAGCCGACCGCGTGCAGTTGATATCATGACTGCACGAAGTCGAACGTACAACTGCAAACAGTTAAATATATCGACCGCGCGCGGTCGCTGCGATGCAGTCCGTCTGATGTTAGCCTTACCTGCTAATAAGCGATATTATGGTTGATTATGGGGACAGGTTTGCCTAGAAGTACTTAACCTATTACTAAACAAAGAATGTGTAGATGATGAGATTGAGTAATCTACTTACTCAGACATATTTTTAATACTTACTCGCATTCATTGCAAACTTATGTTTAGTATTATGTCTTAAGTTTAGTTTTTCTTGTGGAACAAAACAGAAAACTGTACTCCGGGTGACAAACATTTCTTAGAAGATTGACAAATGTTTCGGCTTTGTAATGGCTTTAGGAGGTTCATTTCACCCGAAAGACGTCCACTGTTGGCCATAGGCTTCCCGAAGTTGCATCACCAGATCAAATATTTGTATGAACTACACATAGAAGTTCGGGGTCTGGGTGTCTTGTGTATGTCAGTTTATATGTTTGTGAACGTATCCACAATACAGTAGTCATTCCTAGTGCTGGAAAAAGGTTAAAAAAGATTCGCTACAACAACCGGTCCTGTGCATCACACATCGGACAGATTTCCGCGACCCTCACCAGTACCTCTACCATGATTTTAAAGCAATACTATTTGTCGGTACTCGATACCGACTACGTGAATATTTTGTATGGTAAATTTTACAGCGCCTCTAGCGGTCCCTTACGGAACCAAAATTTGCTATACAAAATATTTACGTTGTTGTTATCAAGTATCGACAAATACAATTGCTTTAAACTCATGGTAGAGGTACAGGTCATCAAAAAAGTGTATAAGAACAGAAGCTGTGCCGTAACTAAAGCGGTGCCAGCGGTACCAAGGTATAGGGCGCAGACCCTGAAGGGGCGCAACAATTTTATATACTACTAGCTGACCCGGCAGACTTCGTACTGCCTCAATCGATAAATAGAAGACCTAAACTTAAAAAACCAAAAAAAAAAACCTTTTAAACTTTCCCTAGACCTCCACGAACATTTCAAGACTAAGATAAGATAAATCCGTTCAGCCGTTCTCGAGTTTTAGTGAGACTAACGAACAGTAATTCATTTTTATATATATAGATATATAAAATTTTTGTTTGTATTGCACTTTATTCTAGTTATAGAAGTTCGCACCGAGCGTATAAAAGGCTAGTTACTGTACTGTACAGAATACATCTATTATAAGGATCACGATGCCGCTGCAAATAGCACAAAGATAGAACGAATCAAATGACATAATTAAATCAGCGAATAAATTGCAAACATTAGATAACGTTACTTATTGCGTCTAGAACCAGTCTCGCACACCGGTTGTGTGGAACAAGAGAATGTCGATTGCATATCGATTAGATAGATGTTTGCAGTATGTAGAAATAATGTATTCATTTCCGATTTCTTCCACGCTTATGTGCGGATGAATTTATCTCTATCACTGAAGAACGTGGAATTTATATTTTAAGCTATTGCATAGCTTCTATCGCGGGCCTTGAGCGTGGAGACCGAATCCAGAAATTCCGTAACGAAAATAACCTAACACCCCCCACTCATTTGTTTTTTGAGCGTGGTGACCGATAAGAAAACAAATGACTGAACAATCAATCAAAATTCAATTCAATGTGTGAAAGTGTAACTTCAATTAATATCAAAAAAAAAAAACAAAGGAAAAAAAAAACTGCATAAATAAAAAAATAAATAATTGTAATTGCATAAGACAGTTGATGAAAATGCTATGCAATAGCTTTACCGCGGCAGTCCCCGAGTTGTGGCACTCGTCTTTTTTTTAAGTATTTTTAGAAACAAAAATAAGACAACAAAAACAAAGAAAAAAAATTAGGAGAGGTAGAAGTGTTTGAAACTGCTAAACCTATTTTTAAATAATCTTCTAATCGGAGTACACACACTTATTCAAATTACTAATAGTTAAAAACTAAAATTCGATTGCCGACAGGTAACTCCATCTAGTTCGACTTTTTGGCACTAGATTGAACTAACATTTCCGGTAACTACGAATATTCATAACAAGGCTAGAGTTAATAGGTTCTTAATAAACACTAGTTTATTAAGAGCACTAGCGCCTTAGTGGGATCGCAGTCAAGCACTAGTTTACTATCAGATAAAAAAACCTTACCTAGGTATGTACATAATATTGCAAAAACAAATACACTCCTGTATCAAAGTACCTACTTCTCTCCACACCACTCGTCGGAAATATGCCCAAAAGACTAGCGACATTGCCCCGTTAAAGACAATGCCAATTCTTTGAGCAAAGTACGAAGTTTGTCGTAACACAATCAAATAAAACTACAAGCAATTTAATCGCTTTTAATTACAATAAAATTTATCATCGCCATCTAAAATACTGATAAACGACTTCCCCTTCAGAGGATGCACACGTTGACGTAAAGATAGTATCATCAAAAGATTGCAGGAAGGGGACAATTTATTTTGCATTGTTAATTGAACTTCACAGTGCCATTTATAAACTTAATAGTCTTCATTAGCATAATTTATGCATACATTATTCGTATGAAACTAATATTAGCGTTGTAATTTGCGTATTATTTGATAACTTATATTATGTAATCAACTTTCACGGCGTCTTCTGAGTAGGTACGGGCTTATGGACGGAGAGTAATAGGTAGCTCGCCATCAGATAAGGACCAAGCCTGGGTATACGGAACTTTGTGTTCCTTGTATGCTTCAAAGAGATATATCTAAGGAAAACAGACAGGGCCAATTAGGCTTAATGCCTGCCAGGGTTGCGGATGGTTCGAAGGGGTTACCGTGGCTCTTGCAAAGGGTAAGTAAAGGAAAAGTGAATTTTAGTAATTAAGTCGTGCCACCCGCTATCGCTTTACCCATAGCGAGAGAAAATTTGATGGGTTTCCTATGTAAAAAGAAATGCTTTCGCGGCATCGTTGTTTCCGTGGCATATTCATGGAATCGTTTTTCTGGTACCAAACCTAGCCTATCTATGTAGCACTCAGCGTCAGCGAAGAGTTCTCTCAACGAAAGAATTTTTGTAACTAGTTTTATAGTAGAATGCATTTTTTATAACTCTGTAATCATTGCAGTACAAAGTTGCGCGTATGTGTTTATTTCGGACGTAATAACTTCGCTGCCGCTTATGGGTCAGCGCAGACCGAACCGCAAAATGCTCGCGCATGGTCGACCAAAATTTTTACTGCTCGAGCATGCAGGCGGCACGCTCGACCATGCACGAGCCACTCTGTTAAATTGGTCGCTTTGTTAAGTATGGCGCTCGCGCATGTAGAATGCATACTCGAACACGCAGTCAGCTTGCTCGAGTATGGTCGAGCATCAAACTTGGGCGTGTATTCAATTTTGCGTTGTATGATAATAATCGCAAGATATTTTTTTCAATTATCTCAAAAAATGCTCTGCTCTGCTCTGCTCTTGGTGTGCGCTGACTCTATCTCGACCTACTAGTTCCTGCTAGCGGCTACGTGCGCGGTAAATTCTGAAACTATCCTAAAAAAACACTTCCAGGATCAAACGTATCCTTTATCATATTCCTGGACTTGGTCTACATATGAGCCATTTTCCCCAATCTTGTCAGCTGTTTAAGCGTGAAAGAATACTATGAAACACAAAAACCGTCGTCTTTATAATAGTATCTAGTGTTTATCACTTTCCTTCGATTCAACTATACTAATCAATACTTCCCCCTACAGCCAAACAATTTACCACTTCATTAGTTGTGATTTCTTACCATAATATTAGTTTATATAATGTATGCTTTCGAAATGAGTAATAAGTTAAAGTAAAGAATAAACCTTAATTCTTTGGCATTGTAATGTTCAGACAACAATGATTTGTAAAACAAATCGCCTTGTTATGGAAATGTGTTATGATTTCCAATGATTTTCTCACGTGTTTTATTATAAAAAGAGTATTCTTTCATTTTCTATAAACAATAATAATGTAATTGCCAGCTCGCACTGAGTAAGCTGTGTGACTAATTTTCGTAGCATTTCTGTGTAAACATACTTATATTTTCCCACGATTTATTTTGACACGATTACAGACAGTTATAGTAGACTAGCTGTACCTTGCGGTTTCACCCGCATCATCGGTTACTGCTCCGCTCCTATTAGTCGTAGCGTGATGTTATATAGCCTATAACCTTCCTCATTAAATGGGCTAACTAACAGTGAAAGAAATTTTCAAATCGGACCTGAGATTAGCGCGTTCAAACAAACAAACAAACAAACAAACTCTTCCGCTTTATAATATTATATATTATAGTATTAGTATAGACTAGAAAAGACCGTGCGGTGGTTACAATTGGTTTTCTAGCTTTTTCCAGAGGTTTCACCACCGTGATTGTCGAAAATTGTCCTATTTATTTTTATTAACCAAATCAAATTAACAAAACGACCTAACTTACATAGTAATATTGTTGCTGCACACTACATGGACAAAGGAGTTTGGTTGTTTGAATCAGATTCACACTGTCCTCCGTACACCGTATCACGGTAGATTAGTCTTCCTAATTTCTCACAACACTATGATAACGTACTATTGCAATACAGTGTATTCTTTGTCCTATTCCCAACAATTGTCGGTTATCCAAATTCCAATGAAATCCGTTCAGCTGTTATAATAACGAATATAAAAATTCATAAAAATGCAGAACATCAGAACGACCTTACGTCCAATAGCCGTCTAATACCAGGCTACGCATGTCTGTCAACCCATATGACTTATAGATCTGATGTAGGTCGACACAGAATGATTTGCATATAGTCTCGACCAGAACGCAGTACCCCGCTCCCCGGTACCAATCAGAAAGCAGTATCTTGGTCTCCCGTACCTCGGCTAGATGACAATTGTTTTGGTGCGCTAGTTCAATCATGAGGCGTCTAGTGGGTGTAAGGTCGTTGTATCAGCAATAATACTATCTAGTGCGGGGACAGCGAACCTTTATTAGCGGAAGTGCCACTAAATATATTATGAATGAAAAAGTAGTATAACGTATGCCCACAAAAATAGCTCTATGATTTAGTCGTAATTAGAGACACAATTAAAAAGCCATTGAATCTCGCGTGGATCTACGCATCGGCATTCAACGTATGCGTAACGACAACCCGAAATCCGCTTATCGTAATGTTAATAGTTGTTTTTTTATTAAGTTAAATAAAAAACAATAAGGTAACGTGATTACTTAGATGTTTAGACATCTTACTTTGGCCCGAATTATTTTGCTGCATGCCACTGCTGGCTCGCATACTATTTTTATTTCTCTCATTAGGTATGTATTGTAGTTGTGTTCATAAACATGTGTTTTTGGATTCAAATCTGGAACTATCTGTAGGCCGTACAAATATTAATTCCGCGTGGGAATGAAACCTAGCGGGCACAACTGAACGATTGCGCTCACTCTGCCGTTTTTTTTTTTTTCGATGGGAAAAATCATCTTATGACAACCCCCGCTCTTGGGCGGAGCGGGAGATAGTGTCAGACTCTTACTGACTAAAAAAACCCATCCCGTTCCTTCAAGCCTTCACACCGGGGCTCGAGCGCCCTTTCGGATAACCCTGGCCCCAGTAGGCTTCGACCCGGCTGGGCCCCTGCTGTTGCTGACAACTCCTTGAGGCGCGCGGGAACAGCGCGCGCCGTCGACGACTTGGGCTTGGTCCGGACTGTTACCGGACGGCCGGACAGCGAGCTACCCATTGCTCACTGTCCGCAAGCCCGCGCCTACGGTGGCTTTCACCAGTAGAATGATACATTATCACTGAGTAGCTCTTGCTAGCGGTCGGCCTCCTCCTTAGCGAGCATTACTGCTTCGCAGAAGTCGGTGACCGCCTGCCACTCCTCTCACTCTGCCGTCAAAAGATTATTAAAAGTTCACTATCCTATATTCCCTAAAAGTAGTTTAATTTCTATAAAATTATTAACCCGAAGATTATTAAAACCAACTAATTTTTGTTTCAGGCATAGTCGTAGCCCTTCGACTCCTATCAAACGCAGGCAGCATATCAGAAGCCGTAAGTTCCGGGGCAACAGTGACAGCTAAACGAGGCTTCCCTGACGTCATAATGCCAGGGGACGTACGTAACGACCTCTATCTGACGTTGGAGAAAGCAGAGTTTGAAAGGGGAGGGAAAAGTACGGCGAAGAATGTCCTAGCTACAGTTACCGTACATGATAGTACGGGACTAGTTATTAATGTAAGTTTGAACCTTTTTCTTAGTACTTGTTCGCATACTAGGAAATATACAAAGCAACAGCTTCAAAGAAAAATGCAAACTGTGTTTTCCCATCCAAGTCACCACAGTGACCACAGCTTTGTCATTTCGTCAACCACAAAGCGAATTCTTTTTAAACTGTTAGTTCGTTGCATATTTCGTAATGGCTGTCAGCGCCATCTATTAGTCATCTAAAGAAATCCTTTGTAACTTTTGTTGTAATACCCTCATTGTGTTCGAGTAAACGTGTAAAAAAAATGAATTCATACTTTTTTTTCTCTGACTTCTCCCGCTCTGAGTGGAGCGAGATGGTGCGTCAGACTTTTGACTGAAACCCACCTATGTTCCTTGTATTTTTCCTTTGTATTGCCCAAACTCTATTGGCTATGGTGGGAAAATACACGAGCTGTAGTGCAAACATTAAACTACAGTATTTTTGCTGTGAATGGTAGGTCTTATACGGGCTATCTTATGTATATTCCAAAACGAAGTGCTGATTCTCTGCTAAATTAGAACAAAAGTTTTCAAATTTTAATTTTTTTCCTCTCTCTTTATTTAGGAATGTGTATGGGGCGCAAGTGGTACGGGCTCCACGTCATACGAGTCTGTAGTACTATATCACAACAACAGTCCAGCTTGGGGCGAACACCTACGACTCACCGTGCCACTAGAAACATTTACCAACGCCCATGTGCGGATTGAATTCAGACATTGTTCCAGTAAGTATTGATGACAATCCATTTCAGCCTGAATCACTAATAAACCTCTTTCAAACATACTTATGATAATACAACTACGTGTCCTATAGTACTACTTTATTTAGAAAAATGACTTAGCTTTTATGGTTGTCTATGAAAAATAGCTTTTAGCGATAAGACCGCTTATTTATTATCATTGTGACACCCTGTTACTTAATTTTAAGTACCTATGATAATTTTATTTTGGTTGTACAATAAAGAGTATCTATCAATCTAATCAGCAGGCCTACACACACTTACACAATATTAATGTCGCGAAAGTTTGTATGTATAGATGTTTTTTACTCTTTCACGCAAAAACTTCTGAATAGATTTCAATAAAACTTGGTACACAAGTAGACATACGTAGGACATATCCTAGAATAGCACATAAGATACTTCTATCCTGGGATTATGTTTCTTTGAAATTATTTTGTACTGTCACGCGGGTGAAGCCGCTGGCAGAAGTTAGTAAACTATATAACTAAGTACATATTATAAAATATCTATGGCGGTCGTACGACAGATTTAAAAGTGCTAACAATGAATAATGTTTTTACTGACAATCAAACTTCTCTATTTATTATTTGCTCTAGTTATGAAAAAAAAAATATTCGACCGAACATTAAACCTTCTTTTTTATCGTCGGTTAAAAAGAAAACTGCGTCGGCGTCCTATATAGCAATATCAGAACAGTCGCAAATACCGTAATTTCTACTATTACGAATTAAAATATCTTGTATGCGTGTAATTACAGGCAACTATAGCCATCGTAGTATAGCAATCTGCTTAACATCCTGATTTACGTAATTTTACACCAATCTTAGCCGCAACTGAAACTAAATAAAGTTCAATTTTGCTCACCGTTTCCGTTAGTCATAATTGAAATAACTGTCGGAGTGCTAAATGAAACTAGTTAAGTTTAATTTAGCACTCCGACAGTTAATATTTTATTATAAACGTAGCGAGCTTTTCACTCTGAACATTTTATTGACGATTTAAGGGTCCCGTCTTAATGTAACAACATTTCAATTAACTTAGCAATAATTGAAATGTTGTTATTATTTTATTGAATTTCCAGCTCGAGACAAGACTGAGAGAAAGCTGTATGGTTTCGCGTTTGCACGATTAATGGAAGCGAGTGGTGCCACATTAAGAGATGGGGCTCACGAACTTTACGTGTATAAATGTGACGATCCTGCCAAGTAAGTGGTGAATTTTGTAGAGACAGTTCATTAAATTAACCCGTTGTGTGTCCGGAAATCCACGCGGGACACAATAACTTTTTAATTGTGTCTCTAATTACAAAAAAAATATAATATACGAAAGGTTAATTTCAAAATAGGGGTGATCATTTTTAAAATACAATCTGTCTATTACGAACGTGAGTAAGGTTTAAAAACTAGTTGTTTCACCCAACGCAATGTTTGATAAAAAGGTAACGCGAAATAATAAGATATAATGCCTGAATGCTCTGTTGGCATTAGGTATTTCCGTCGCTCCCTCGAATATTTCACAAAACATGTTTTAGGAAATACTAGGTTTTTTTTAAAAACCTTAACTTTAATAAGCAGATAGTTTTAGGATAGCCCTGCCCAATTTCTAACACATGCAATAAAACTTGACTATGTAAACTTAAGCTAACCAAAGATTAAGAAAGAGGGTTGCTGATTTTGCCTATTAAAATGAATATTACTACCACGAGTTAACCGTGTATGGGTACACGGTTAATGGAATTATGTAGGGAAGTAGCTGTGCTACTGTACTGTAGCGACATCTAGTCGGTTAGAGAATCCTAACCTAATGGAGGATGGATGATCCTAATGGAGGTTTGCGAGACGTACCTTCCAAATACCTCTAAACAAGCATTGTTACATTGCGAAGAAAGGACGGTGCTATTAATATACAGCTTCATCTCCTTCTCACTCAAAAATATAAAGACTTACCGCTTCTCCAGTCATTATGTCTTAAAATAATAATATTTTTCCAGATTAACATCAGCAAACTACCTATCACTACCATCTTGCGCGGCCGACGCCGCTCGCATGGGTTCCGTGAACGGTGTGGTGCCAACATTCCAAAGAAGCTCCAAAGAAAATTGCACCATTAGCACTTTACTATGTTCCACAAAGTTGACTCAGAATGGTAAGTTTTTTTCGCCAAACCGTCCATTTATTTGTTCATAAAAACTCGTTTTTATTGCGCGCTGGATAAGCTGATGTAACAAAGCAAAGAAGATGGAATATAAATTATGGTTTGGGAATTAACATCGGAAAAAATGTTGCACCTAGCTGTGGCAGAAACGGATACACATTTAATTTTACCAAAGACAACCTTATTCAATTTAAAAGATTTTATTTCATAAAGCCCACACGGCAACATTCACGGTTATAATTAAGCGTTCCCTATGGAGAAGAACCGGCAAGAAAATCAACGCAACAAACTATATTGAAAAGTTTTGACTGTCGCCAAGATTAGATTTTTTTTTTAAATTTCGAGATAGTGAATCGAAATAGAACGATTTGTTTTTTTCATTAATTGTCATTCTATTTTCTTGATAATTTACCTAACGTTGCACGCTTAATTAATAGCACTTGATTAGGTCATGGCACATATATTATCATATACAAAATGAAACGCACTGCCAGTGACAAAATTTTAATGGCTATATAACTGAATGCCAATCAAGAGGTCAAGAGTTCAAACACTGAGTTCAACTAATGAAGAGAATATATGGGTCATTTGATTTGCCACTACTCTTATGATGTCTGCTGAAATCAAACTAATATTATTAAGATGAAAATATTTATGCGCATGTTTGTATGTTTCTTACTCACGCTCGAAAGGCTGGATAGATTTGGGTGAATTGTGGCACACCTGGGACTATGTCCTGGAATTGCACATAGGATATTATCCCGGGAGTATGTTGCTTTGGGGTTATCAAGGATTCTACTTTCATGCGGGTGAAGCCGCTAGTAACAGCTAGTATATTATTCAGCAGCAATTAGCATTTCCTGTTGTTAGCGTCAATTTGAAAGAAAGAAAGAAAACTATTTTATTTGACATATACACTCGTAGATACACAATGTGGTACCAACATGTAGACACTAATAGATTATTATATTAAAAAAAGAGACAACTAAAAATATGTCTCACGGCGGCGCCAAATAGGTCAATTTCAACTGCCGTTCCACCAACCACACATAGCTGTATGGCGTCGCATTACGAGAGAAGCGGTAGTGCAAGACTCGATCCAAACTTGACCTCTACCACTCAGTCAAGAGTGCATGACTGAGAAGCAGAGATAAAATATTTTACTAAAAAAACACAGGCAAAAATTTTCCCTTTCTTATGGAAAGATTTATATAAAATCCTGCAATAGCGCAGTCGATGTGTGTGTTTCTTACATGTTCTTCTCCATAAAGGTCTACGCTATAGAACGTGCAATTTAGCTTCACTTTTTTTATCTAACCGAAATTTTGACAGTTCCAATGTGCCTTTAAAGGGTCTATTTGGAATAAACGTTTCTGATTCTTCTTCACAGAGGATCTCCTAGCGTTACTTCAATGGCGAGCTCGACCAGAAAAAGTACAAGAAACACTACTCCGAGTATTGAGGCTCGGTGACGGGCTCAGCTGTGAAGAACTCATCAAGTTCCTTAGAGATGTACTAGATGCATTGTTTGCATTGTTTTCTACTGAAGATGGTAATAGGTAAGAAATTGACTGGTAGGCCATTAAGCCGCATTGAGTTGAGAGGTCGTGTTAACCGTTTACGTTTATAATATGCCTTCCTTTCTTCTTGTCAATGATATTTACCAAATCTCATAACGAATTTCGCTCTTGCCATTCGATATGTCATCCAAAATAAATAATGCCAGAAAAAAGCCTGTTATTTGAACGACTACTGAGATTAGTCAGCTCGAGTGATTTACATATCATACAGATCACCCCGCCTCGTCAATTATGCGACGATTCATAACACACTTCTCGATCCGAAGAGAAAGCTTCAAAATAGTTCTTGCTTAAAAACCTTTCAGTGTCGACGATCAGTGTGAAAATAAAACCAGCCTCACTGATGACTGCTTCTTTTTTTTGATACACCATAATGCCGGCCATACACGGTCAAACCTGTCGTCCAATCGGTTCGATTGGATCATACCGATTGGACCGTGTATGGGGCGGTCCATTCGGTACGATCAAACCAAAAGAATTGAAATTCGATTGTGCCGTCAAACATGTTGGTCATACCAATCCACTCCCGTCTCTCCCACACACGGTCAAATCTGTTTGATCAAACATGTAGCGTCATACCGATTGGACGACAGGATTGAACGTGTATGGCACAGACGAACTACGGGTTTGATCAAACATGTAGCGTCATAGCGATTGGACGACAGGTTTGAACGTGTATGGCACTGACGAACTACGGGTTTGATCAAACATGTAGCGTCATACCGATTGGACGACAGGTTTGACCGTGTATAGGATAATTTAAAAAAAAATCTTCGTTTTCACTAGTACTATTAACAGTCCCATGAAAAAACATAAATAATCCCATTTATTGATGTTTCTCTTTTGTTACTGAAATGATTGGTCCCTGGGATGAAGTTTTTGCCTAGCGAAATTAAACTAATTGGTTGGAAACCAATTAAAAACCTGAGTTATTTTACTAAATAACAATAATTTTATGTTTGTTTCCAGCACTCCACACTCAGGCACAGTATTCCTGGTACTAATATCGATATGCAGCTTGCTAGACGAAAGTCGGTTTCAGCATTTCAGACCGGTACTCGATGTTTATATTGAAGAACATTTCTCTGCGGCGCTTGTGTACAAGTAAGTCGCTGTTTTCTCGTATACACTAACCAAGGTGACGAATCCTCTGATGGCTCTATACATAATTTTTTACAGAGGTTCACAGAATCAACTCAAAATTTCTCTCAACTTTTGCTTACAAGGCATTTACTTAAAAATTTAATTTTAATAAAAGCCAGGAATTTGGATATTTACGTTATATTCATAACTAAAACTTAAGTAAAAAACATTCTAAATGACTTTTTTTTGGTTATCAAGAGAACATTTAAAATAGTTTTTACATAAATCGTCTACCAAACTGTAGTAAAGTTGGACGGCAGTGTTCCCGAGGATACAATTTTCTAGGTACTCAATAAAGCATCTCTATATTTATATGACTTTTTCCAGGGGCCTCCTCTCATCAGTCCAACACTGTGCCGAATGGGCAGCGAGCGCGGAAGGCCAGGAACCGATCCGCAAGTGCCTCCGTTCCTTAGGCGCGGTGTTCAGGCTGGCCGTGCGCTCGCGCCGCTTGTTCGCGCGCGCCACCGGCGGACAGTATGAAGACAGCTTTAGAAGAGATGTCAGAGCGGCGCTGCATGCATTGAGGGCGTTTGCACAGCATCCCTATAAGGAACATCTGGCGCCGGCGCAGGTTTGTAGTATTTGCTTTGAAATTTTATTTAGTGTGAGTTGTTTCCCGAAAATATATTTTAGTTGTAAAATCGGGTAATCAAAATAAAATATCCCTCAGAAAATCACTTTTTCGGTGTTTTTTTCCCAAGATTATGCGAATTTGGCACCACAACCACAAGTGAGTGTTTTGCGACGATATAATTGCCCTGTCACTTTCATTGAAAATTTTATTACCACGACTTCGGCGACTGCCATTTACGTACAAACAAATCGTCAACTCTTGGCTATTCACCCGCTTGTGCAGATGGCTCCTTAGCCTGTTTTCGCCGTATTGTATAGGTACATATTTCACTGTTGTTCTAGACCGATACTATTATACCTTTAGTGATGTCAAATAAACATGTACAGGTGGCTCTAATGTCATCATGGGCGGAAGTAACCCGCGAGGTGTGCGGCGCGCTGGGCGCGAGCGAGGCGGCGCGCGCGGCCGCGCTGGTGCTGGACGCGCCGCACCAGCACCCGCCGCCGCCGCCGCAGCTGGCACGCGCGCGCCTGCACGCCGCGCAGGATATACTCAAAGGACCGCTAGGAGAAGATCCTGGTAAACTTACTCGACTAATTTTTGTCTTGGCAACTTATTTTTTTCTCACATCAAGTTATGGATTTGTATGAAAATTGCGACAGTTTAAAAACCTTGCTGAGAAACTAACTACACTAAATTGCACGTAGGCGCCCTCCCTTAGGAATGACTATACATTAACAAGCCACTACTAACATCTGTAACCTATTCGCGTTAAGAAAGTATTAACGTCATTGTTCTCACTCAGTATAGTTACGCCCTTTGACCAATCATATCATAGTAAGTAGAAACCCGTGTTCACATTGACCAATTGAAGTAAAAATAATAATGGATTTTTGCATTAGCGGGATCGCTCAACGATAACCAAAGCACTGGTTAAACAACTAGTCTGTGTATGGTGGTCGGCTGGTTGGTTTTTTAATACATTCTTGTCTTCTTTTCCAGAGGCCCGAAACATAATCCTAACCACAGCCTGCCACCACTTACGAGTCCACCTTGCTCGACGCGACGAACTACAACAATGCGCAGAAATGATCGGAGAATTGGTCGCTCTACTGTGGAAGAAGCACGACCCTGACAGACCTATAGAAGATGATGAACTGGACCCAGACGTGGATGTGCTGTGTTTGAACACCTTGGATGTGCTGGTGGAGACTGTACTGCACCTGATTGGAGGGAACTCGCCTGTGCTTGTAAGTACTTGTGTCAAGAGCAGGGACCGGACGAGCGGATTAATTTTCAAAACCCTTTCAAGGGGTTTCCCTTACGATTGACTGTCCCTTTATTTGGGAAACTTGTACGAAAACTTAGCGAAATACTATGGAAAGCCGAATGAGAAAGAAACCCAAGTGATATCGTAAAGGTAAGCGCTAACCTAGCCTTTGTTGGGTTGCCCAAATGCTTTATTGCTTTCCACTTAATAAAAGGGTATTTTCTTCCGCCAGCAATTATCAATTTATGTAGGAGTAGACAGGCTAGAATTCTTCTTCTTTGACCTCATTGGTTTTATCCTGTGGATATCTCTACCCATAGGTATATATTATATAGAGAATAACGGAAAGGTTTGCTTATTTTTAACCGACTTCGAAAAGGAGGAGGTTCTATGTTCGGCTGTATGTATCTATGTTTTTTCACCAATATCTTGGTCAATTGAGGACCGAATTTAAAAACCAACTTGGAAGCATAACCTTTCAATCAAAAAAATATTGATTGAAAGGTTATGCTTCCAAGTTGGTCCCATAAAAATATTGTTATGATCTGATCATGAACTTCGAAGATATGGAACATAACTTCTCATAGGATCACAGCAGAACTGTTGTAACAAGAAAAATTTATTGGTTTGTTAATACGTGTAGTCGATGACTGATTGAAGAAAAAGGGGAGGAGATGCATCGAACTGATCTGATGATGAAGCTAGAAAGTAAATTAATGTAATCTAACCATGTTTGGGATTATTGGAATCGTTATGAGATGAATGAGTTTGGCTGAGGGGTACTTTTAGTGGTGGTGCCATAACTAAAAAGTGTAAAATAAACTTTAAACAAAAAAAAAAAAAAATATAACAGACTTCAATGTTCACTGAAAAGAACAAAATAATTTAAATTTCGGAAGTCTCCGAAATTTAATTTATTTTGTACTGTAGTTGGTTAATTTTTTTTTTTGTAAATGGTTTTTTTTTCGATATGTACCGATTACTTTTTAAAGAACTTCTTGTTTACGTTCTTGGATAAATACCCTATAAATAAATGCTCAATATTTTATAATCTATACGGACTAGAGATGCGCCGAGTAACACTTTTGCCGAGTAACGAATACCGAGTTTTACACGGCTCAAATTTTATTCAACCGAGTACTCGGCCGAGTAACTCGGTTGAATCAAATTCCCATTTCGTGCGCGTAAACAAGTACAAACAGGTTCGCGCCGGTCGAGAGGCCGGCTCGCTTTGTTACACCCCTCACCCCGCCCGCGCTTTTCAACTATCAGTCGCTTGATATTTTGCAAACGTTGCGCGTCATAGTGAATAAATAATTGGAAAAGTTTGTTAATTAATGATTGACTGTGTATAGTACCTGATCAGTGATTGTTGACATAATGACTTCACGTAAAAGGTCTCGAATTTGGGCGTTTTACGACGAGATTGTATAAGACAAAGCAAACGTGAAATGTACTTTATGCAATTCTCTAATTTCACGTAGTGGTGTAGGATTTTGTCTCATCAAAAACTACTCATTCATTATTATAATTTTGATTTTATTAATTGAGATCGTCAAAGATTTCCTAAATTGGTAAATTTATACTTTTTTATTAACGCTGCTGTTTATTATGTCTACCTAAATAAATATATATTGCTTTTCTTAAAAAAAGTATACTCGGCATTCAAACCGAGTTATTCGGCCGAGTACGAGTATCAAGAAACCCGTCGAGTACGCCGAGTACCGAGTATCAACCGAGTACTCGGCCCATCTCTAATACGGACGCCGGCGTTCGCTTGTTGTTTAACCGTAATGGCGCGAAATCATGCGCAATTTGTTTGGGGTCTCTGTCTGCATACTACAGATACAGATACAGATGTAATATAATACATAGTATATGACGAGATGTGAATGTGACGTGCATTATTAATAATGCTTAAAAATTTATAAAATGGGTAAGTTACGTTTTTTCCAATAGGTACCTAAGTACTTTGAATTCTACATCAAGCTATATACCTAATTATATTTCATTACTATTTTAATTTTTATTTACCCAACTTTTTAGTGAAACGAATACGAATTGCCTAGTCGTCAGACGTTTTTGAATTTGAGAAAGCGAGAGGTAACCATCGGCAAAAGTTCCGCAAGTCCACCTTAAGTAGTATACAACAATTGTATAGGAGTGCTCACGGTTAGTTCACCAAATTCATGCGCCTGGCCAATAGGCTGGCACGAAGCGTATTTTAGTTGTGTGCGTAGGTATTAATATAATGATGTATAGAAGGGGGGGGGGGGGCCTCGTCTACAGCCTCGAACCAAATGTGTACCAGGCCTCACGTGTGCAGGAGCTCTTCAACAACGAGGGTTTGGTTTCTAGACTCGTGTTTGACCACTATTTCACCTGATGGTAAGCGACGATGTGTTCGAACGCTAATTTTCGACAGTCGCAGTCTTGTTTCGAATTTATGAAAGAAAAGGCCTCTCTGATGCACAACGTCTAAATTAGTTCAAGCTACGCCTCTGTGTATCGTAGAAGTGTGATGCGTACACTAGGTAAAAAATTAATTTGTTTTTCGGTGAGCTCATATTTTTTTCACAAATTTTTCATTTGCTGGAATTATTTCTCTCGTCAAACTGAAAATATCTATACACTGCATCTTTTCTTGGCTGAGGCATTATTTATGAATTAGTCACTGCACTAATAAGAACACTAACACTATAAAAATAATTAACCCTATCGGTATAAGTTAGAGCGAGCGCATCGTAATTCGTATGCGGTAAATAGTAGGTACTTATTACGAATGCCTCTCGCAAAAATGGCTGTACGCCCGTGACACGGTAATAATATCATATTATTACCGTTCCCGTGACGTATTATTAGTAAACAAACACAACATCATGCACACAAACACGCGCTGCGTCAACGCTGCACTCACTTACACGACGCACGGCACACGATAAATTTTAAAGCAAAGAAAATAAGTTATATTTTAGCATAACGCGGTGATCGGGAGGCGTATCTTTGTGTGCCTTAGAGTTGCCGAATTCATCATTCACGTGCTGCTACTGGCTTCAGATCGCTCTTATTGTGCTAAAAATACGGTTCAAACTTGCATGAATTAATATATTGGTTAGCGCTTACGAAGGGGTTTCCCTTTCAGAATGGGATAGCTGATTGTTAGCGCTTTTTGTATTCGACTGTAAAAACCCGGATAATTTTTTGGGATAGTTAATGAATGGGTTTCCCTCGAGAAGGTTAGCTAAAAAACTATCCAGCAAAACCATGGGGGTTTTTAATTGAATTAAAATATCCTAGCCCTTCAAAACCCGGGGTAAAACCCTATAAAAGGAAAGCGCTATCGGTCCCTGGTCAAGAGTAGAGTAAGTTACTGAGTCATCCTAAACAGACCAGTAGAAGATGATACAAGAGCCTTATAACTAGTTAGTATTAGCTCAAATGGACTTCGAGATTTTTCGAAAAAGTTACCAGGGCCGGTACTTAAACAGCAGCTTAAGGAACACAGATGAGTTTTAGTCAGTTAAAGTCTGCACAACTCGCTTCACCCAGAGCTGGGCGAGTTATTTGATTATTTCCCACCAAATTGTAATTTCAAATTGTGCGACTATCGCAGTTGTAAACGTCTTATAGTACAATTCACGAATGATGGCGGCCGTGAGGTTTGCGCAGAAGGCTGCGCAGTAACGTGTTTTAAGAACCAAATGACGTCGTGCGTGTGCGAGAAGAGTGTGGTATGCGCGAAAGTTCGCAAAGGCTAACTTCACGCCCGCCATCATTCGTGAATTGTACCGTACTTGCATTAAATGTATAGTTGATGAAAACCATTCATTTACATTTTAAAAGTCCGTCCAGTTTGAATAGACTGGACGGACTTTTAAACTTGCCTGGAGTTAAGTTTATAAAGCCATAAAATCCCAGTCTATTTATCAATGTGTTATGAAATACGAAATAAAGACAAAGTTAAAACGTAAGCCACCTCACTTTTCTCCATAAGGCAATTACTATTCATCCACATAATCTAAATAAAATAAAAAATAGCGATAATAATGACTTCCTTTCCTTCCTCAGGGGTCAATGGTTGCCGGTCTACTGGGTGTGATGGAACTTCTAAAGCCTGTTCATTATCAGCGACTATGGAGTCACCTCGCACCGCACCCACATGACCGCAAGCCATTGAAGGACTTCCTAATGCGAGCCTTCTTAGTGTTCAGGCACCTTATTGAACAGGATGTAAGTATAGCTTTTGTGACTCCATCTGCCTTATCCCGAGAGGTGAAATTCCACATGGAACCTTAGAAAGACTACTGTATTCAAATTAAGGAAATAGTTACTCATCATTTTCACAACAATCGTAATCACTTTCACTTAATTTAGTCACGCTCTTTGATTAAAGAACATAGTAAATTAAAAAGTCGTATCCACATTGATCAGTTCCCTCCGAACCGAGCCCGAGTCGTTGACGGTGCGCAGGGTTCCACGCACGCCTCTAAGAGATGTCAGCAAAACCGTAGGGGCCCAGCAGGGCAAAACTTCCTGGGGCCATGGGTTGACTTTCAAATGGGAAACCCGGGAACGCTAGACAAAGAAGCAAGGTGTGGTTTTAGTCGATAACAAAGTTTGACACGCCTTCCCGTTCCGCCCTAGAGCGTGAGAAGTCATTGAATGATTTCACACCTTAAAAAAACATTGTTCAGTTAACGTAAGCCCTTCAGACAGTACGTACGCATCTTTTGTCAATTTTAAACATAAAAACTTTATCTATTCGTAAAAATAAAATTTAAGATTAATCAATAATAATTACATACTAGTTTTATTTGTAGATGCTGATAATAAAAAGTTTGCTTAGATAGGTTGTTGCATATTATAATTTTTTTTTTTTTTTTGTTTGCCTGTTCTGTCCCACTCCTGGGCAAAGGCCTCCCTCCACTCCTTCCATTTTTTGCGCGCGGTCGCGGTATACCACGAAGGAGATGGCGCGACGAACTTGAAAGATTCCACCAGAACTGGCAAGAAGAAGCGAAAACCCTTCGATGTCACGTCGCAAGCCACTGCGTAAAAAGAGTAAAAAGAGTCGACAATACGTAGCGCACGACAGAATGCACGGACAATTAATTCGCTAAAAAATCTCCGAGGATGCGTATTGAGAAGGTCGCGCGACATGATGTTTTAGGCTTTTGAAACTAAACCGGCAAATTCTCTTTTCACTTAACAATACGCGACTTGGGTGTTAATGTTTAAGTTTTTACCCCATTATGAATACTTCTTTACTTTGAAAGAAAGACGCATTTGTAGATGAACTGGTAGGTCAGTATTTTCGTCACGCATTCGCAGTCTATTCAGACAGGTCAGGTCAGGTCAGGTCATAAATAATATAAGTTTGCAGAGCCAACAACTTATTAAGTTGAAAATTTACAAACTCCGTGTATTTTAACAAAGGTCACGTGTTTCTATATAAAGACAATCTGCACGTTATACTCTCCCCAAAAGACAATACTGATATTCATCAACTTGCTTTTGTTGAAAGTTTTAAGCTACGAGTCCGAAGGTAGATGGCGCTGAAACCTACAGTTTTTAGTTTATTTTGTTTTAGTGTATGCGTATGCATTATGATTATTGCCTCAAAATCCACCTAATCCTCCAAAAAATTTTAATTAAACATCCTACTGTAATAATAGTGCTTGAGTAGCGCTGATGTTGGTACGTACGTCCTTACTTTTTTTTCATACAACCATGAACATGTTCCTATCTATTTTAATAATAGGCATAACAAACTAAAATAACGTCTTTCGGTAGGTCTTCCCAGCAGATTGGATGGTGCTTCGAGTACAAAGCTGTAAAGTACTGCTTTCTGCACTACAAGATCTCGCCCAGCCATTACTTGAAAGGTTCTTAGGAGATGAACCGCCTCAGTTTGATTCTCAGGTAAGTGGGACTTTCACAGCAGGTTTGAAATATTACTTGCAATCTGTTTTCCCCAAGTGGTTCCATATGGACGTTCGGCACTAGAGGTTCGCAGTTGAAGGTGTCGTCTCTATGCAGACCTCGCTACGTAGCCTTTCACCGATGGAGTAAGTTCGAGCACTTTTGCTGACTAGACTGACGCGGACTTTCTCATAATAAGACACTGTTGTTATACCTAAGGCCTACAGATCGTACAATACTTTAGTTCTAAGTTCTCTTTTGTAGGTACCTACCTACCTAACGGTGGCATCATGTGTTAGTGCATATTTTTTTAGTTACTTCATAGTTCCAAAAGTTTGAAAGTTACTTAATTTGTAAAACTATTAATATATTCGATAGCCTATAAAGGTAGTCGTAAATTTTAGCCTAAATCATTTTAAAAAAATTTAGAAAAGAACTTTTTACTTTGAGGATATATGTCACCGGAAAATTGCAAACTCGGTATGATTGTAACAAATCTTTATTATATTACAATTTCTCGATATATTATGAAAAAAAATCACATCAAAATTAATTAGTTTCCAACACAACGCAGGATGGATGAAATGGCGACAGGTCACGGGAACAACTTGTGACCCACGGATGTCCCTCAAGTTGAAGGGTAAAATCTACAAGTCCGGGATAAGGCCGGTCATACTGTATGGATCAGAATGTTGGGCTGTGAAAAAGACGGATGAAAAAATATTGCATGTAGCGGAGATGAGAATGTTAAGATGGATTTGTGGTGTGACGAGAATGGATAAAGTGAGAAATGAGTCTATTAGGGGAAGTTTGAAAGTGGCGCCAGTGACTGAAAGGTTGAAAGGAAATCGCTTGTCTTTGTATGGTCATGTAAAGAGGAGAGATGAAAAGCATGTTGCTAAAAGAGTGATGAATTTACATGTGGATGGATGCAGAGGGAGAGGGAGGCCAAAGAAAAGATGGATGGATTGTGTGAGAAGTGATATGAAAGGGCGTTAGTCATAGCGTGACGAGTGACAGGACAGAATGGAAGAAAAAAACATGTTGCGCCGACCCCAAATAAAATGGGACAAAGGCAGGAAGAAGAATATAACTGTGTTATATATTAAAAAGTAGCTTAAAATATCTCGGGATATTTTACAATCTTACGGCGTTTGCAATTTTCCAGTGACATACACAATGTGTAGTAAACAAATGCAACATCTGAAAAAGGAAGTTACTTATGATTATTATCGTATTCTAACAGTTAGCGGTCGAACAGTTGGTGGTCATGAATTAGTATATTAGTAAAGATATTACTCTTTTCCATGCTAAAACCAAAGTTTTGTTATCAGTTATGGTCAGGTTACATGGAGCTGGGCGTGGCCCTCGTGACGTCGACAGCGCTGCAGCCGGAGCGCTGGTCGGGGCGCGGGCCTGACCGCCCGCGCATGCGCGCCGCCGCCGGCATGAGAGTGCTCGCCACTTGGAATATGCTGGGTCAGTATCAGCAGCCTCTAAGGTCGGACATTAACTAAATCTACGTAATGGGAATGGCGCTTAGCTCGCAAAACAGATGGTTGAAAAGGCAGAAAGGATCTAAGTTACAACCGCGTAAAGGAACACTCCTTTTATGAATTTGGAAAACCGATTGGTGACATTTTTGTCTAAATCGAGCAACGTGTTTCAAACTAGTGACGTGTTTTGTGTTGTGTGCATTATCGACACTTCAACTCGAAACTTCAACTTCATCTTTTATTTTTTACTAGCTTTTTTCAGTGAACAGAAATTATCCTGAACGATTATACTCCCGGGATATAGTAATTGCTGTATACTGCCCGTGTGTCTTCAACCCGTTCAGCCTTCCGAGCTTGAAAGAGTAACAAACATACAAACGCATAGGTAGTTCGAAGTTTTGCCTACAGCTACATTCAAAAGCACTGAAAACAACATAAAATAACAAAGGGCGGATGATACATAGCATTGCTGCACGTTAACACTATTTATAATATTTCAATCCATTTCTCCAGGCCCCGCCCAACTACATCTGGTACCAGGAGCAGTAGGCGCTCTCCTAGAAATCACACTCGTCAGTGAACTTCGTCGAGCAGCTTTAGGCGCTTTAGTAGCACTGATGGCAGCTGAAAGGGCCCACACGGGCGAAGCGAGGCGGACGGAGGCAGCATTGGTTGATAAATTGGACTCTCTTGTCGCTGATAACAAGGCTGACGATCATTATAGAAGACTGTTTGATACTGTGTAAGTAACTCTTCTCACTTTTGATCAAATACACATGGTTTATGTCAAGTTTTTCGGTCGTTTGTTCGATGATGGAGCACACTTGTCAAGATGAAACCTGTTCACTTAAATATCTCCAGTTTGTAACTGTTAGGAAACAGATCCCTGCAGGGAATTCCACTCCTTAGCTCTACACAGAATGATTGTGTTCCCAAAACGTTGTATGCGTTCAGGTGGGATGTCCACCATGTATGCACTTGGTGGCGCATCGCCGTACGCTTGCTTCTTTTAGGAATATTTGTCATAACATGCAGCTGCGAAGAGCGCTGATGAAATCATAATAATTGTAAAATACTGTATTGTTTGTTGAAATATACCACTGTCTATATTCGAACCCTTCATCTTTAGGCTTTCCTTCGAATTTATTTATGATAATATTTGAGATTGCTGCCCCATTAAAAAAAAATCCTTATTGATCTATTTTAAATTACGGTACTGTATATACAATCATGTGTGATGTGATGAGAGTGGATAATCTGAGAAGTTTGTATAATAGAAGATGTTTGATAGTGGTGCCAGTGACTGAATAGTTGGAGGGGCATTTTATATGGTTCAAAACTAATTATGGTCACATATATGGGACATATCTTCGTTGTGGTTTTTTTATGGTTATGGTTCTTGGTATGGTCATGTGATGAGGAGAGATGAAAAACATGTTACTAAAAAACATGAGCGGACGGATGGATGGTTAAAGAAAAGATGGAAGGATTGTATGAGGAGTGATACAAAAGAAAAAGGAATTAGTGATAGCATGATGGGTGGCAGGACTGAGTGTAAGAAAAAACGTGCTACACCAACCCCAAATAATATATATATATATATATATATATATTAAGGGATAAGGGCCGAAATATGATGACATACCATCATTATTTAAACTTAATAATTGCTATAATGTTATATATAACGGATGGCGGTAATATATCTCTTCGATTTACACACATACCACCTAATTTACATATCCTCTAATCATACTTCTGTTGTCCACGCTACTCAGGGAACATTTGAGCTCAGTGTAAGTACAAATACCACTAATTATGACGTCACCATAAAACAAGACCACATCATTATTTTAGCTACACAATCTAGTTAAACACGTTTTTATTTATATTAATTACTCCTAAATTACTTTGACACAACTGCTCAAATTATTCCGAGTCAGTTTTACTGTGAACTTGTTTGATAACACACTTACAAAATGTTAGCTTGTATTTCAACGTACTCGTATTTTGTGAAGAATATTCTTATTGAATGTTACAATTAAGTATCTGGCGATTTTAGTGCAGTGTACGATTTATTGCTCAAGTTGACTTTATGACGGTTTAACATTACTACAAGATTTGGATGAGACAACTTGCTATCAGGATATGGTATCTTTTTTCGTGTATATAAAACATTATTTTTAGTATATGCAAAATCTAAATATAGTTTGTTCAGAATCAGTAACTGAATTGATTCTAATAATTTTCACACCATGAAATATATTTTTTCAAAAAATTTAAAAAAATACGTCACAAATTGGACACCACTGACGCTAAGTACAATACAGGTCATGGTAGGTTATAGTGGACATTAGACATTAGCGCACAACTGGATGCGGGAGTAAAACAACCCCGCAGTCGCTCGGGTGGCCCGGTGAATATGTATTTGTGCGGTCAACAAGGTGACATAACAAGCTTATAACTTTGTGATTATTACTAACTAGCTGTGCCCCGCGGTTTCACTCGCGTTTTTCTCGTTTCCGTGGAAATGCCGAGATAAAATATTGCCTATAATTGCCTCCCTCAATAAATGGACTATTGAATATTAAAAAACAGTTTTCATATCAGATCAGTATTTACCAAAATTACCGCGTTCATAAATGTATTTATTATACTCTTCAAAGATCTTATATAATCATCAACAAATATATTTCAAAAAGATTATTACAGGATTTTATATTGATAAAAAACTCTAGGGCCCATAACTCATTAATAGGTACCAACTCTTAACATCTTACACATGTGATAACTTTTAAACGAAATATCCGATTGAGATGAAACAAAAAGTATTTTACTTCTACATAAATACTCTTGATAACATTATGCTTAATTTCGATAAAGATTAATATTACGATACATATTTAACGTAGTTTTTTTTTCTTCAGACGATTTAATAATTATTTTGAACACAAAATCGGTTATTGTGATTAAACCATGATAGCTAGATATATGTTCTCGCGGACTTTTTTGTAGGTCTTAATGGGATCTACAAACCCGTAGTACATCATTTTGTTCTATTGTCAATAGTTTTTGCAGCGCACGCAAAAATAGGTTTTCGATTTCACACCTTGTGTTACAAAATAGCAATTTTATTACGGATCCCTAATTTTGAAAAAATAAAACATATCCTGCTCTGTCTGTCCATTTATCGAGGAAGGCTATAGGCTATATAAAACATAGCCTATAGCCTTCCTCGATAAATGGACTACCCAACACTGAAAGAATCATTCAAATCGGACCAGTAGTTCCAGAGATTAGCGCGTTCAAACAAACAAACAAACAAACAAACTCTTCAGCTTTATAATATTAGTATAGATAAATGGACTACCCAACACTGAAAGAATCATTCAAATCGGACCAGTAGTTCCAGAGATTAGCGCGTTCAAACAAACAAACAAACAAACAAACTCTTCAGCTTTATAATATTAGTATAGATTTAATTTAATGATGATAATTTTGTTAATGACCTTTCAATTGTATGTAATTTTATAATACCTGTATACGTATGATTTTGTAACTGAGATGAGTCTTTGGTACTTGAAATAAATAAATAAACAAAATAAAAAAAAATACACAGATTCTTTACATAAAAATACTAGACACGTATTTCAGGTTTTGTATTATATACTAAAACTAATGTTGTTTATAAAAACTCCTATCGATCTCATCTTAATGCTGGAGGAAGCAGATTGTAAATAATCTCTTGCGTCACCGGAACCTAGTTTCAGGAACGGTTACTATCGCAAATATAATTAAATTGGTTTCTCTGTGAAACAGTCAACTTGTGCAGTAAATCTCTCTGTTAGAGGTATCGCACAGGAGTACCTTATGTTCTTTCCAATTAGTTTATTTCTTACTTCAAGTTACGGGTTTGTATAAAAGTGCGACAGAGATAAAAATAAGTTGCTCCTGGACTTGCCAAGCCTCAAATCTTTTATTATCCATATCACCTTCACTTCTTCCTTATAAATCACAGGTTAATGGAACGAGTATCAACGGAAGGATGGAGAGAAGCCGGCGCAGCGTTCGTGGCGTGTGTGACGCGCTTGTTAGAACGACTGCTGGACTATCGCGCCGTCATGCAGGGGGCTGAGCACAGGGACAAGAGGATGGCTGCCACTGTCAACTTATTGGTGAGTGGATTTATAATAACTCATTTATGGATAAGGTATCAACAGGATGTAAAGATGAGATGAAACGGAAGATGCAGCGGTTTTTGAGTGTGTGACTCGGTTGTAAGCGCGAATATCGCGCTGTGATGCTATGGGCTGAGAACTGAGACAAGTAAATGGAACCTACTGTTAATTTATTGGTGAACGGACTTATAATAACTTAGTTCGTCGAACTAGTATCAAACGGAAGGATGGTCCATCCAACCGATGCGGCACTGTGCGTCACACTCGCTTATGGTAGTTAACCGCATTGTACTGTACTTAAATTAAGGTACCTGCAGACCACTCCGGTCGCTCGTGCGACTGCGGTCCGAGTGACGGCCAGCCGGACGGTTACTATACTTACCTGCGGCTGCCCGCCATTGAGTGATATAGGCTTGATATAACCGCAAATCGCAACGGTTCTTCAAATGCACGTTGCGGTTGCAAATGCGGCTGCCCGCGATCCGGCTGGCCGCATTCGCAACCGTATCCTACGGTCAGCGCATTGCGGCTACCCGCATAGTGCGTATGAACCTTATGACGATTGCTGGACCGACCGCCTTGATTTAGTTACCTCTGAGCTCGAGGGCAAGAGGATTACTGCTACTGCTTTTGTGTATTGGTGAACAGACTGACCTGAGTTTAAACTTAGCTTGATAGCTAAGTTTGATAGAACGTGTATCAACGAAAAGATGGAGAGTGATTGGTAAACGGTTCATGACGTGTATATGACTCGCTTGTTAGAACGTCTGTTGGACTGTCGTGATGAAAATTGTACTAGGTATGTTGCTTGCAAGTTGAAAATCAATAGATATCGAGTTGGGTGTTGGGGATAGAAAAAAAAACTGAAATTCATCAGTCTAGTTGAGTACGCTGTGCTTGACGCCCTTGTATCCAAGGCCTGTATCTGCATCCATTTCTAGAAGTTTTGTATGCCGATATCAATATTTTACAATATCATATTATAACGGCCCGATATTGACAAACTTAATTTATATTTCAGAACTTCTACAAGAATGAGATCGATCGCAAAGAGATGTATTTACGCTACGTGTACAAACTGCACGATCTTCACATCGCGTCTGATAACTTCGTTGAAGCTGGATGCACTTTATTGGTAAGTTCATTTAAAGTTTCCCTAACCAACAATCCCAACTACATTGAGGTCAACTCCCAATCGATTAGAACGTTTGTAGACTACCAGTATTTTTTTTTTTGTTTTATTATAATTATATTTTTATTCTCGTCGCATCGCCACACAGTGGGTTCCTACTGAAGGAAAGCGCCCTCGAGGACGGCCTAGAAAGAGGTGGCGGGATGATTTGGACGCGTAGCGCAAGGATTGGTTAGAGACGGCGCAGGAGAAGAAAGTTTGGGAGGCCTTTGCCCAGCAGTGGGACAGTAATAGACTTATCAAATGGCTCTTCCCGATCTAGGTGAAGTGAGGGAGGGACTTGAGGGAGAGTCAGACTTTTACAGATTAAAACCCACTCGACCTGGGTTTTAATGACTGGACTGGCCTTACCCGAACACAGCCATGTAACACTAGTTTGTGTCAGGTTAAGCTAGGTTGAGCATGACGGCTCTCTCATTTAATAACCATAAAATAAAGTGCTCGCGTGCCTAAAGTTTTCACTTCAAAACGCTTAGCGTACTCTCTTCGCCACAGAGTCAATCGAAATTACATATAAATAATATAAATTTTGGTCAAAATTACAATGAATGAGAATAACTCTTTATATTTTCAGTTATATGCAGAAACTTTGAGCTGGGAAAGTGATCAAATAGGCGTGGACCCTGAACACCCGGAGATGCCAGAGTGGAAAAGAAAGGAAGCACTGTACAACCAAGTGCTGCAATACTTTAACCGCGGAAAGGTAACTTGTAACATTAATTTATCGTACAAGGCTGGCTTTTCAAAACACTGCTTGCCTAATCTGATATTATAATGGTGTGTATATTCATCACTTAAAGTTGAGCACAGCTTTTTTCCTAAGCAATTATCAAATAACTTTTCTAGCTCTGGATGAAGTGAGAGGAAGTTTCAGACTTTTACTGAGTACAATCCACTGGTGTTCTATCAGTTGCTCCTCTTTCTAATAATACTGCAGCTATAGAGGTGGAATATGGTCTTACTACAAAAGGGGATGAAGTTACACTTGAGCTGTCATACTATTATTCACCGTCATCATTTCAGCCGAAATACGTACTCTGTTGGACATGCTATTAATAAAAAAAAAAAAATCTCACTGTGACCCTGATATTTGCAAGTAAGCAGTGTAAATAACCGATGATACAATTTTTTTTAACTATCACACAATGCTGTCTAGTCCCAAGCTAAGCAGAGCTTGTTTTATGGGTACTAGACAACTGACAAACACACTTATATTTTTCTAAATACATACACATTATAGATAAATTACACCCAGACACAGAACAAATGATTATGGTCATCACACAAACATTTGTCCTGAGTGGGAATCGAACCCACGACCTCCGGCATAGCAGTCAGGGTCACTAACCACTAGACCAACAGGCCAGTCAAATTGTAAGCATCCCGTATATACGGTGTCCGCGTGTCGTCACAACGATACCCGTGATCCTCACCAAGTCATCGATCCACCTTGCAGGGGCTTACCAACACATCTTCCGTTGCGTGGTCGCCACTCCAGAACCTTTCCGGCCCGTCAACCATCTGTTCTATGAGCGATTCTAAGGTTTATTTTCCGTATCAGAAGATGTTGTTAAATTATTAACAAACATGGTGTTTTTCCAGTGCTGGGAAAAAGGTCTACCGCTTCTCCGCGAGCTGGCAACACTATACGAAGTGAAGTTATGCGACTACCCTCGTCTATCGAACTGTTTGCGGACACACGCCACGTTCCTGGATTCTGTGATGGAGCAACTGAGGCCCGAGCCTGAATACTTCAGGGTTGGATTCTATGGGAAAGGATGCCCGCTGTTCGTGAGGGTATGATTTCTTAAACTAGTATATTATAATTGTTTTAATCTATTTCATAAGTATCAAAATTCTCTCACTTATTCTTGTCCATGTCCGAATTATTATTGACATTGAAAAATTTACGAATATCATCTAAACTAATATGTAGAGGTAAAGTTTGCTTTCAGTTTTTTATTTTATTTGTAGGAAGTAATCTCTTAAAGTACTGGGCCGATTGCTTAAATTTTTTCACCGATAGAAAGCTGCTTTATTCCCGAGAGACGAAAGCTATATTTTGTGTATGCGGGTGAAACCACGGGAAAAAGCTAGTCGTAAATAAATGAAATGAGACATTTCTGTGTTTTAGTGTGTAATGTTAGCCAGCTTATTACATGTTCTGTCAATGTATTTAACTTACTTTTGATCATAAGTTTAACTTGTTTTTAATGTTTGCAGAACAAACAATTTGTGTACCGGGGTCATGACTACGAGCGTATCGGTGCATTCACTCAAAGGCTACAAGCGGAGTACGTGGCTGCGCACATACTGATGCGCAACACGCCGCCCGACGACTCCATCATCGCTAACGATGGACAATGTGAGTGTATACAATGGTCTAGTACGTCCACACGCTGGAGGACCAGCGATTTTCAGACAGAATTCCAACATAAACCTGCAAAGTGCGTCCCCAAATCATGATTTGGGGACGCTCTTGAATCTCTTTTTTTTTTATTAATTAAGAAGCAGTGGTAGTAAACAACAAGTAAACAAGTGTTATCGGCTCCAACCTATAAATCGTAGTCCGTGGAACTGTACTCGAGAAGGCCGTATTTTGTTTTTTTTTTTATACATGTCACACCCTTCAATCTACACTGGGCTCGCATGGAGTATTATGGTCCATTCCCTCCCTCCTTAGGAGAGGACACCTGTTTCTAAGCTGTGAAAGCAATATAGTAATGAATCATACATTAGCAAAAAATCGTGTACTCGTATTATTTGTTATATATTCCCGCTTAATCGGCGTTCTGTCATCAACACGAATGCGATTGTGAGGCGAACCGATGCGGGTCACACGAATACAATGCAATCTGGTGACTCTGTCGTGCGAAGTCCCGCTACAACTGCAATTTATTTAAAACAAGCCACCAACTGAACACGTCCGCTTCGCTTCGCTCATCGCTGCACCGCACCCACGTACTATCGATCACGTAGGCCACCGCAATTTAGTAAGCACAAAAAGCATAAGCATAATAAGCCTATTTAATGTTCCCACTGCTAGGACTCCGGCCTCCTCTCTGGTAATGGGCCGTAAAACATCATACGGGTCCAGTGCGGGGTGGGCTGCAATTGAGTATCAATTTTTTGTTCTTTCTGCGACCGTTAGTATCTACTAACATCAAACGAAATCTTACAGACATACAAATCTGCAACGTAAAACCCGTTGCATCCCGTCGTCAATGGCCGTCAGGTACTCCTGACCAAGTAAAGCGTTTCTATGCGTGCAATGACGTCGACACGTTCCTCTGCGACCGACCGCTGCAGAAGCCGCCTATCGATAAGGATAACGAGTTCAAGGTAAACTTACAAATTAACCTACTTGATATAAACCTAATGCTATAGAAATTAAGGTTGAAAATGGCAGAAGATTCAGAGCAGAGGTATGTGTTTGGAAAGCTTTCGTCCAGTAGTAGACTGCTTTAGACTTATAACTGTCATATGAGTACAATCCATAATTATGTTAATTATTCATGCTGTCATAAAATATTGCTAACAGGGCCAGTGAAATACTGACTGTCTACCATAAAAAGAGGCTATAACAAATTGATTCCTAGTGAATAAAATACCTTATATAGTACTTTTTGAATGATTGTTCATATATGAACATCCTTTTTAGCACAAAAAATATCATACTTTATTAATAAACTTTAAAATCTCATTTTACACAAAAACTTACTTTCGTCTTTTAAGCACTAGGCCACAGAAGTACAAGTTAGTCAGCAAGGCCAAAGACCTTATTCTGTGATAAATTACATCCTTTTTTTAGGCTGAAAATCAGTCAATGACTTCTCTTGCTCTTGGGCGGAGTGGGGCGGCGTGTCAGACTTCTACTGACTAAAACCCACTCCTATGGTTCTTCTTTACCTTCGTCCTAAGGCCCCGCGGGTTCTCTTTCGCATAACCCATAGCCATAGTAGGCTTCGACCCTGCTGGACCCTAACGATTTTGCTGTCATCTTAATAATGCAGCCATGATCTGATTTGAATAGTGTACCGGGTGGAAGATACTACGATTGTTTTATTGCTTTTGTTTTACACTGAATCCAACACTCCAATATGGTCTCTCTCTATTCCTCAAAGGTTTGCTGGTACTAAACTCATAACTTACTGTGGTTAACACGCCTTTGTACATGTATTATCAAATAAATGTGTACTATGTTAAGTTTTTGTGTACATCATAGAATTCATTTTCAGAGCCTCTGGATTGAAAGAACGACATTGGTAACAGAAGTCACATTACCAGGGATTCTAAGGTGGTCTGAAGTTATATCAAGATCCGTTGAAGAAATACCACCGGTCGAAGTGAGTAGTTTATTTTAGTTATATAGGCTACCTGTAGTCATTCTTATAAATAAAGAAGGTATTGGAAGGAAGGATTCATCGTTACCACTCGGCTTAGTGACGATTTGAGCCGAATGACAACGAGTCACTGTTTTCTTAACGTGACTATACCACAACAAACTAATTTCCTTTCCAGTACGCCTGCGAAACAATGGAAGCTACAGAACGTGAATTACGAAGCCTGATATCCCAGTACACAGCCGACCCTACTCTGAACATCAACCCGTTCTCCATGCGAATGCAAGGGACTATCGACGCGAACGTGCAGGGAGGCATCACGAAGTACGAACAGGCTTTCATGACGGCTGAATTCGCGAGGAACGCTAGTCCTAGGGAAGCTGCTGCTGCGGCTAAGGTCTGTATTTATGAAAGGCGATAAACGTTTGAACTGTAAATGTTGAGAATAAGATTTTAGATTTCACATTTGCTGAACGAAAATTGGAACCAATCGACCCTTACACTGGGTGCATCGATTGTAGTAGTAGCACAAATTTTATAAATGCCAACGCTTATGGCATTAGTTAGACAATTCGAAGACATGTGACATCCACCAACCCGCAATGGGCCCGCGTGATGGATTAAGGCACATTCCTTCTCCAAGAGAGGAGGCCTGGGTCCCAACAGTGGGAACATTATAAGGGCGACTATGCTATGCTATGGTAGTCAGCTAGGAAATACCGGCCTCGTATAGTTTAAATGACAAAAAAAGATTAATCTACAAGTGTTTTTAAAATATATTTGCAAAAAAAAAAAATCTATTAATATCGTGTACTTTTGTATTGTCTTGATTGCTCAATCAATTTTTGGTTTTTGCAGTTGAGGAGACTTGTGTCTTCGCAGCTTGCTGTGGTTGATGCTGGATTATCACTGCATGGACGATTAGCGCCGGAGGATGTAAAACCCTTGCATAGGTGAATTATATATGTGTTTTTCTTTTTTACATTCTGATTAATTTGAATGTGTGCACTTATAAAAATTTAAAAAAATAAATTTCAGGCGACTGGTAGAACGCTTCAACCAACTAAGACAGAACTTAGGTCCAGGATTGGCGCGTGCTCGGAGACAGCTCTCTGAAAGTATTGTAAAGTAAGCATATATTTTTCCTGCCCTCTTCCTATGTAACTTGAGGTAGACGCAGTACGTATTTTTCTTCCATTCTATCCTTACAACCGTTACGCTATCACTACCGCGCTTTCTTTTGCACTTTACTTAACATTTTATTCATTTTCAGCACCCCATTACCGCCAGTTCCAGCGTTAGATAAACGATCTCAAAGCATTCAGCAAAGTGATAACTACTACGACGACGGACATCTCTATGATAAACCGGTAAGTAACGCCATCTGTTAGCCACTATGCGAACCTAGTTTACAATAATCAACTCCTCTTTATTTTTAATCAGTTAGGTAACCCTTTAGGTGTGGTGGCATAGACTGGAGAGTGTTGGCTTAAAATTAACTAGAACGAAAACCGAGTACTTATTCTGCGATTTTGGCGGTCTCTCCGGTTCTGTACCCTTAGCTCTCGCTGGAACGCCCATACCAATCTGCTCCGACTTTCGGTACCTCGGGTCGCTTATCCAAGGAGATGGGGAGGTAGACCGAGACATAACACATCGGATCAATTCAGGATGGATGAAATGGCAACAGGTCACTGGAACAACTTGTGACCCACGGATGCCCCTCAAGTTGAAGGGTAAAATCTACAAGTCCGTGATAAGGCCTGTCATACTGGATATGAGATAGATCATATGGATCAGAATGTTGGGCTGTGAAAAAGACGGATGAAAAAAGATTGCATGTAGCGGAGATGAGAATGTTGAGATGGATGTGTGGTGTGACTAGATTAGATAAAGTGAGAAATGAGTATATTAGAGGAAGTTTGAAAGTGGCGCCAGTGACTGACAAGCTGAAGGGGAATCGTTTGTCTTGGTATGGTCATGTAAAGAGGAGGGATGAAATGCATGTTACCAAAAGAGTTATGAGTATACATGTGGATGGGTGGAGAGGGAGAGGGAGGCCAAAGAAAAGATGGATGGATTGCGTGAAGAATGATATGAAAGAAAAGGAAGTTAGTGATAGCATGACGAGTGACAGGGTAGAATGGAAGAAAAAAACGTATTGCGCCGACCCCAAATAAGATGGGACAAGGGCAGGAAGAAGAAGAAGTTAGGTAACCCTTTACTTGAACTGAATCCAACACCAACACCATCTGTTAACCCTAACACGGACCAACAGCTATCAATGGAGGACGCAATGGAGCAACAGAGCATAATGTCGAGCAGCCTACCGATCAGCGACAACCGCGACTGCGTGGAAGACAACTCTATGATCAAGTCCGCGCCGCCTCTACCCATCAGGCCCAAGTCTGGAGACCCGAGGAGTCCTACACGACCGCCTCTGGAGAAGTATCGGTAAGTGTGGTAATATCAATCAAAATAAACATTGGGCAAGTGCGAGTCGGACCCGCACACTGAGGGTTCCGTACAAACTTGCCAATGAAAACAATTTTTGCGATTTGGATAAATTTTTGCAAAGACTCCATTCGGGAATTAAACTTTACATTGGTAAGTTTATACGGAAGCCTCAGTGCGCGAAACCAACTCGCACTTGCCCAGTTTTTAATATTTAGGCCAGTTTTTTAATTATTATTTCTAGGTGTCTTTAAACTCCATACTCCATTCAAAATAAGAATATCCATTTAAACAAACCTTTTTACGATCTGTTCAAACGATTTTGACTTCTATTCTGTAGGCATAAGCATGGCATTAAAAGCAAAAAGTTTACAATACCTACTATTTGCTGCAGCCGCCGTTTATCATGCCGCCAACGCAATAAAAGTCAAAATCGGTTGAATGGACACTAAAAAAGTTTCTTTAAATAACTAATTTTATTTCAAATAGTGTAAAGGCAGAAATAAAAGCCCTGCGCAACGGGTACTTACTAACGGGCTTAGCTAACAACTGTCTTCATCACATTACCGGCTGGATTTTACATAGACTAGTAAATCATAATTAAATAAAATCTTGAATTCAATTCAAAATTGATAAACCCAAATCATGATCTAATCTACTAGTCCATTTCTACTATTGCTGCAGCTATATTTAATTTTCTCAATCATTTTTTTTTTCGTATTTTGCGATCAGTAGAAGCAGCTCAATCAAAATTCAGTTTGAGATTCATAAAACATTTTTCGGTAACGCGTTAAATAGCAGCTACATAAAAAAGCATACCTAATAGATATTTTCAAGTGTACGTTTTATTGATGTTTCATGATTAACACCAAGATGTTCGGGTTAGAATGTCCATTCAATACTGTTTTTGTTTTTAGAGACTCGATCGACGGTGAAATAGCAGACCAGTGCCGACATAGCCGTGCTTCATGGAGCGAACCTGGAGACGCACCACCACTGCCGCCCAGGGTTTCTGGTAAGTCTTATATACGGACGCAGAACACATTATTCGGCAGTTTTTTTAGAGTACTAGACACCGGCACAGCCACACCTTGGACCGAATCTATAGAAAGGATTTGACTTATAATTATTAGTATATTTTTTTGTATTGTATGTATGTATTGGTGTTAATGTATCTTGTTAGTATTATATCTGATGTTTGTACACTGACAACCCTTAATCTATCTCCTTTCTCTCAGTCCATCCAAAGGTTGTCTGTAAGAGATCGCCCTGTGCGATAAGACCGCTCATTGTGCACTTATTCTTTTAAATGTTTGTCCTGTATTCTTGTTTTTTCGGTTGTTACTCACTCGGTATTGTCCCACCGCTGGCCAAAAGCCTCTCCTCCATTCCTGCCAACGATCAAAATTCCTCGCTTCCTCTTTCCAATTCCCAAGGAAGACATCCAGGTCGTTCGGTCATCTCCTTCGCTGTCTGCCGCGGCCCCGTTTCACTGTCTCTGGGCACTAATCTTGAAAATTATAATCGCGTAAATGCGGTTGTATGAAAATATACCTGGGGTTGGCCGCTCCTAACCTTTTACAAAGATAGGTACCTAATTTTACCTAACATACTGACTTAAGTTTTTTTACCCAGACTTGTCATAAAAACTCTTTCACAGGAGACAAACGCTCATGGATAGAAGCTCCACCCGCCATTCCACGTCGAGGAACTCGGTCCATAGACACACCGGACGACGCGCGGGACTCGGGCGTCAGTGTCGACCACGCGTATGGCAACGCTGATGACCACGCTCATCTGCACAAAGGTACGTACAAGATGGTGAGAAAGTTTTCTAGCCATAGTAAACTTCAACTGATACAGAGCCTTCGATAAGTGCAGTCGCGAAAGCTCAATTTTTCACCCGGAGACGATCATCAACATGGTCTGTAGAATAGAATAGTGCATCCCAAAGCAGCATAGGATATCTTCTCAATGGTTCTCAATATAGAAATCTCTTTCAGATCTCGACCTCACAGTAGATTCGTTGCGTTACGAGGAAATAATCTCAATGATGTCAGAACCTTTGCGAGTGGACGAAGGTGAAAAACCACCACCTATCCCGCCGAAAGGACTTGGACATCTCAGCTCATTCGATTCTGGTCACCATGAGAACGGAGAGTCACATTGTTAATGAAGTAAGACAAGGGACAAGGCACACCCGGATCCTGAAAGATTCTTGTAATTCGGTCGACTTCTAACCTTCGTAATGAATGAATTCAACCAATCTAAAAAGATTAAGTGAGATTTTATAAAATGTTTGCTGAAACGGCTTTCAGAAACTGGGTGTTGATCTGTTATATGTATATGAGTGATAGAAATAAAGTATTAGAGCAAAAATGGCTTGTCATAACATACATAAGTAGATAATATCAGCATTGTTGATACCAGAGACCATTTGTTATTAATATACACATCACACAATCCAATGACTTAGCGTTTCGCCTCGTCGTTTTATATCGCGTACATAGAAGGACTGGAACAATTTCCCGTCTGATTATAATTTAGATGTTTTAAAGGCAAGAGTGAATAGGCTCTTAATAAACTAGTGCGCTTCACCATCAACGATTGCATCACTGCTAACCAAGTGGAATCGCAGCTAAGCACTAGTTTATACCAATTATTCAACAAAAGCTTGAAAGAATGTCTTCTAAGTATGCAAAACTCTTGAATGCACCTAAGGCTGCATTGAACATAAGCTACGTCATACCAGTTTTGCTCTAAAACTAATAATATAAAATCAAACCTGCGCAAGATTATCAAAAGTATGAAATGTAGTTGTTGTAAGTGCGTTTAAAAATGCAAAGTCCGTACTTCGTAGATTTGAAAAGTATTTTATGTATTTGTATTGGATGTCTATAAACAAAAAAATGCGGAAGATACTAGTACAGAAATCTTGTAGGTCGAAACATGAGAAACTAACTTTCTTCTGCACCAATGTATCCATAAGGGCTCAAGGGGAATTGAGGAAACTAATGAATGATAAAAACAAGCGAGTATAAGTATCGACCCTTTCCGCTACAAAGGGCGTAACTTCAAATCTAATAAAATTATAAACAAAATACGGACAAGTTTTTTGACCTAATGTTTTAGAGCTTTAAGAAAATGTTGGGTACCCTAATTTAAAATATGCCTATCAAAAAGTAAAAATAACATCACAATGACTACATACTTTCCCGAAATTAAATTCCCAAATGGTCTTTAAACCCTTAGTTACTATGGAATAAAAGATAATAAGGAGTTGAATTCGGTTGATTTTTTCAGAGGAAATTGTCGATATTATGTTGAAAAGAAAATTAAGACTGGTATAACAAGACCGTTACATTGATGCGGAAGAAACTTTTTTCTATATTTTGAACAGTGAGTAAATGAATTATAACTTATCCGTCATAATTATAAAAAATAATTAAAAATAAATTGATTAAATTATAATTATATTGAATGTGTGTTTTTAAACTCGAATTGCTGTATGACGCCTGTTAAAATATTCGTAGCAAGGAGTCGCACGAAATTCCATTGCTTGTTCTTACTGAAAAGGCGCAAGATAGCGAATACTATGGCGGTATTTTTCATTATTTTAATATAATATATATTATGCATATCATTCCTTGTATGGAATAAAATTATTAGATTTAATTTTATGTGATGAATAAAATTGTATTTTTTGTTTTGGCACAAAAGCATTTAGTTTTTATATGTCGGGGCCATATAACAGTGATATAATGTTAATTTACCTACAGCTAAAACTTTTTAAACTTAGCAACAGACTGAATAAATCAGTTTTTATAAACTTTATAATGTTATATTATATTTTATTTTATATTTAAAAAAAGTTACAGGATTTACAAAAATACCTTTATCGCAATATAAAATTATAATGACATACTTAATTATTTTTTTGAGCAACTTATTTTTTTTTTTGTCAAATATTTTATGCATTTTTGTGTCCTAAGTATATTTTTTTATTTGTGATTTTATTCGTTATGATTCCTATAAAAGTATTAATTTGGCAAAGTTTTATAAATTGACGGTTAGCAAATTAATCTTAAGTAAAACATTATAATATTATTGGTATTATTTTTGTATGAATTTTATTTGAGCTACATATATATCTACAGCTTTTTTCTGTAGTCAGTAACATTATTATGAACAGTATTGCTTTTGCATAATATAGAAATGTATCATCAACAAATGTTTTGACAAGTAATTGTGGGCTTTACAATTATGTTCTAGAGACTATATTTACGCAAATATGTTTTTATAAGCCGACATCGTAGATAAAATATATCTATCATTTTTAGTCCGTATTCCTTTGCTCAATATGTAATTAACTTTAGTTCGTCTTTTGTATGAAATAATATTATAAATTTTTAAAAGAATATTATATATATGTGTCGATCACAGAGTAAAGATCAAATAAAAATTGTCCGAAATTTAATTGTACGTATACGCAAATCAATGTAAATTTATTATATTTTTAAATACCCAAAAATTATATTCGCCTGATAATAATGCCCATATTAAAATTGAAATGTAGCTACAATCCTCCCTAATCTAATGGTGCAATTTTGGTTTAGTCTTTTTATATCGTATTTTGATAAAATTAAAAAAAAGTAAACAATTTTCGTAAGCTATTTTTACATAAAACAAATTTTATAATATCTACTTTTCTTCTTATAAATTATAAAATCATGAAACCATTTTCCTAATTGAATTTTGGTATTTAAAATAACGCTTTAAATATTTTGATCTCTTGATAATTGAATTTAAAAACAAAATACAATAGCAAATACACGCGATTTTTAATATATTTCGCACGACCAATGCAAGAGTATGGTCACTTTTTACTTTTACCATTTCAGCAGTCCATGGACTACTAATGATCATATGAAAATAGTAGTAATCTATTTGATTATAAATACAAAAAAGTATTCGTTTCAATATTTTTGCAAGTGACTGTACTTTCCAGTTATACCTAACAAGTATATTATTTAACCTCTCGTGTGCCGTAATTAGAGACATAATTAAAAAGCCATTGTGTCTCACGTGGATCCACGTTTAGACACGCAACGGGTTAAATGACAAAAATAAATGCAATATGAATACCAAATAATATAAGTACACAGTGTGAAACTTCTAACTCCACACTCTACTCCAAACTAACATGTCTTTCCGATAATCAAGTGATATTTTTCATACGTTTACGCGTTAGATTTTTTAACTATAGCTCTTAAGTTCTAGGCGTTAAGGTTTATATTTCCAACGAACAATTTCATAAAACTCTTTTACATCTGTTAATGTGTTTACTCGTGTGTAATCGTAACTTGTATTGTTCCACATTTTATATTTTACTATTATGTATTACCTAGTTTTTTATGACTATATAACTGTTGTAAACTTGATAATTTTTCGATAGCCATCAACGTTACACCATTTTAAGTGCTGTTGGGATATACATTAAGATAAGAGCCAGAAGTTTAATTTTTATTAGAATTTAATTATTTATTTCTCACAGTTACGGAAAAAAAAAAGCTTATTACAACAATGACCATTTCAGAGATTAAGGGCCGTGTCTCACTGGGACGTCTATGGTGCCGAATCCTGGTGAGAGAGACACACCACAAAGCTGCTTGAATTTTCTTGGCTACGTGACGTCTCAGTGTGGCACAGACCTAAGGGGCTTTTTTCTATGGCCACAGTCGGTTTGTGTTAAGTCTAATTCTGTATTAAGTTTTGATAAAGGATACAGTCAGTTTTGTTTTCCATTACAATGCTGATATAACACTGTTTTAATGTGTTTTGCAGTATTTGGCAGCAAATGTATCAAGTCTGTCTTCTCGGCAGGCTTTGCTGAGGTAGTCAATACTACAATAAAATTCTCAGCTTCATTTTATCGATATTGCGAATGTTTCAATGATTACATACGTTGTTCAGTTGTGTAGACACGTTATATATAAAATAGCACTACATCACAATATCCACAAAGAATCAATTTGTGAAAAATTAAACTTACCACTGAACTTTATTTTAAAATCCGTTGCAAAGTTGACTAAAGTCGAGGAGTTTGATTAATTCAATGTCATCGACAGAATGGATTTGTCATGTTGATGGTTATTGAAAATTATACCTACAGCACAAACTACATACGAATAACAATGTTTGTTCTTACAAATAACGTTTCGAAGTTAATTTTATACATTTTTTAATATATCACGACAAAGGTGCGTTTCACCACCCCGAAATACTTAATTTCTCACGTATTTATCAATTTTATATCAAAATAATTCCATTTAAAATACTTGGGTTGGTGAAACACACCCCAATGGAAGTTTTTAAACATTTTGATGTTTCTATTAAATATTAATGTACTACAAGTATTGAGTTACCTAAGCTGAATGATTTTCGACTGATATTCTACTAGTTATTGTATGGTTATGCGTGATTATTGTATTCCTTTATGTTAATGTTACATATTTCTCACTAGTTTAGTCCATTCGTATTTAAAAACTAATTTTAGAGTAAATAAATATAATCGTACCAAAAATTTCTTCAGCTATTTTTATAAATAATTTAATATTACATACGCATTGGTATTTATTATGTTTTTAATATTGTAACGATTGTACTGTTTGTGAATTGGTAAATATATCGAATACATTGAATAGTGTTAGGTGATAGTTCGCCAAATGAAATTATTCAGTACAAAGCGTAGTTGAGTTTGGGGCGCGCTCACTAGTGATGAACCGTAGCCATTTATCATCAATTTATATTGTAAATGGGCGAAATAAATATTTAGTTAGATGCATGAATATATTGTTTTATTTTTACTAACTGTTGACCTTTCATTTACAAATGCTAGCCGACACGTTATAAGTTTGTAATTCTAAACCACACGAACTCACTCCAAATGCAAGTCCAAAGCACTCATACCAAATCCAGCCAATAACGATCGATTAATCAGAGCCAAGAATTAACCATAATATCGTTCATAAATAATAAGCCCATAATCCTGGTTCGATACCTAATTAAGTCCTAACAAAACCGAAAGTGGTCCGCTACGCCGCCGGCTAACGCGTTGTCATGCGAAACGATTATTGTATTTACCGATTGAATTTCTAAATAATAAGCGCTCTTAGGCCAGTAATTGAAGGTAGTCAGGTCGGACGTCGCCCCGCCTAGAAGCATGTAGCTAAATGGGTATCAGCCGCAGATAGATCCGAAGATATGTATCGGTTATGAAGGTGTCAATACGTGGATATTTATATAACAATACTAGTTAGACGCAGATAGTCTTTGTTTTTTCTGGAGCTTTTGGCTTTATTTGCACTTTATTTTATTTAACTGCAAAATATGACTTGAAATTATGAACAAAATTAATTGACTGACGACTAATATCCAGTAGCCCATCCTCAAGGTTTTATAGTCTTATTAATATCATCATCATTATTATTTATATCTTTGTCAGTTATTACGGATGGTCAGAAGCCAAAAAAATCTGACGCTAGTCTTGCTAAGGTTATCGTGTTGCCCAATTATTGGGTTGTGGAAGTTAAATCCTAAAAGTCTCCCAAGCACAGAGAGCTGCATGGCGTCGCATCAATGTCTCCATAGAGGTGGTCTAAGACTTACAACGACCACTCTATCAAGAAGGCACGACTAAGAAGAGATGAGGTTAAATAGGTTGTCCCTTGCTTGCTGGTATTCAGCTAACGGAAGCCGAAAACAACATAGTAAAGAAAAAGCCTAGACAGATTGTGCATTTTTTTTTGTTGGTAAATCATCTAGTGACCTCTAGTTCGTCGCTAGTTCGTCGTTTTAGGGTTGAACGCAAGGATAAGTCAGACTTTTACTGAATCTGCACCTATGTCCTTCATGTTGCCCTTTGCGTTCTAGGAAAACGGGTTTCCTTTTCAGAAAATTCACTGCGGCCCTAGAGAGCATCGATCCTGCTGGGCCCCTACGGTTTGCAGACATCTCTTAGAGGGCCGTGTAGTGTTCTACGCGCAATCGACGATTTGGGCTTGATTCGGACAATAGCTGGACCGGCGGACGAGCTCGCCATCCCTGCACACGGTGGCGCCATCCCTGTACACGGTGGCGCCATCCCTGCACACGATGGCGCCATCTCTGTACACGGTGGCGCCAGTGGTAGCCACCCGATACACATCGTCGCTGCTCGCTTCTTTCGGCTGGCACAGATCACTGTATGACAACACAAAATGCCGACAGACGCCATTCGCGCTTCTAACTGAAGCCTGATTGCTCATGGGCAACCAGGTTTCATATGGGCAACCAGTCTTAGGGCTGAAACTGCGAAACGACTTCGGTCTTAGAGGAGCGCTATGAGCGGAGTCTCGTGGCATTAAAGCGGGCTCCCGCGCGGTTCCATACAAAAGTGCTCCGTTACTGGGACTTGCCCGGGCATTTTTGTATGAAACCGCGCGGTTATCCGCTTTAAGCAGAGCCTTGCAGTTTTGTTTTAACTTATCATCTAGCGCCACGTTGGCGTCTCAAGCACTGACTTACCTATATTCCAACAAGTTTGCGAGTGCCAAGTAATTTGCCTTACTGATTGATCAGTTCTTAGAAACACCTTAACCTTGGCACCGCGATGCATCGCATTCCAGTGAAAGTGCCAAGTTGGTACCTACTGATTTCCGTAGCTTTGATGCTTGTTTCTTATTATTAACTTTGAGTAAGAACTATACTTTCATGAGAGAAAAAATAGTTTGGTAGAAATCTATAATATTTTGTTATAGATAGATCTGCGAAACTAATTTTTCAAATGACAAAGGTCAGGCTCTAATTCCCGGTCCCTATCATGTCTGCGGGATTGCTCGAAAAAGTTACCGTGGCCCTGGAATGCAAAAGGATTCTTTGCTCTCAAATATTGTAATTAAAAGTATGTAACTTTTCATATTATATATCTAGCCTGTACTTTTCCACTGCTAGGAGGGAAGCCCCTCCATTTCTTCCCTTGTTTCTGGTTCTGGACCCCTTCTTCCTAAGGCATTTTTAGACATCCCATCCATATGCACAAAGAGTTTTGGGAACACATTTATTGTGCGTACAGCCAAGGAGTGGAATTCCCTGCTGAAGTCTGTGTTTCCTGATAGCTACAACTTAGGGGTGTGAATAGGTTACTTCTAGGCAAGCGTGCTCCATCGGCGATCACATCATCGCTTGCCTTCAGGTGAGATGGTGGTCAAATACAAGCCTATCAATAATAAAATAAATAAATAATAAATAAGTCCTCTTGCCAACATCTTCATGATCTGCCTGCTGCGACCCTGTCACGCGATTTCAGCACCAAATTGTTTTACGTACCTGCCTACCGCTCAATCGGCTTGTGGCAGACAAGTCCAGCTCAATCGCACTTAAGCTGCAATAGACGCGGGCTCGTGGACGGCGAGCAATGGGTAGTTCGCCGTCCGACCGTCCGGTAACCGTCCGGACCGAACACAAGTCGTTAACGACGCCTAGTGTTCCACGCGCGCCTCAAGGAGATGTCAGCAAACCGTAGGGGCCCAGCAGGGTCGAAGCCTACTCCCCAGTAGGGTATGGCCTCCCATGGGTTTGCTTCTGATAGAAAACCCAACAGCGGTGATGCAAGGCAACGAAAGAACTAGGAGTTTAGTCAGTAAAAATCTGACACGCCCTCCCGTTCTGCCCAAAGGCGGGAGATGTCATTGAATGATTTCCCACCAAAAAAAAAGTTCCACTTAAGTTGGGCCGCCTTCTGAGCCACAGTAACGATCTGTGTTTGGAAAGACAGTAGGTATGCTTTGAATGCCGCGGTCCGTTACTTTCAAAATATGCAGTGATTTTCATACTAATAAAACAAATTCCAATATCTTAAGACGAGTCACTACCACACTAACACCACGTACACCAGACCCGATAACTTCTCAATATCGCCGCCCACTCTTGCCCTTAATGGACGCGCGCTATATTTGACAATATTCGACACTTTAATGAGGGGGAAGACGGCTCAAGACTCCCATTGAGCGCTCTGGCTGGACATGTTGCGAATACACACGTAGGTACGTTGATGCAAGTCTCTTGTGAAATGAGCTCATTGTGCTACGATACCCGTAATAAATCATGTAGTTACGCATGCCTATAAACTTTTATTGTAGCTTGAGATAATTATATGCAAGATTGCAAGCCCTTTTTTGTCTTGCCCGTAGATAGTTTTAATTTCCAAGCCTATTAAAATATCTTGATTAATGTTGACAATATAGGTACCGGGTAAAATGGGGTGAATAGAAACTAAACTTCAAAGGGTATTTTCACGTTATTTAAAAGTTTTATGCAGCATTTAACTATATCAATTTATTAATGAATTGTTATTATAAAAAGTCTATGCTTTGTTAGAGGCCGACAATGTGAAAAACTAAACCAAAGTTTTGTTTCTATTCACCCCGTTTTACGGTAAGTACCTATCCGCTCGCTTTTTACAGTTCGGAGTCAGGACTGGCACGAAGCACCCTTCTTATATTTCTCTAATATATATGATTTGGTCGACAAAATTGTCTTTTGATCATCTCACAGATGGTGTAAAAAGTAGAGTATGCAACAAGGGGATAAAGCTGTCTTTGTCTTGGGCGGCTTGAATTCTTCACTTCACTCAGGTTTCTTTATTAACTCCCTCGAAATGCTCGGGAGTTAATTTTATAAATCCCTCACTGTCGTTCGGGATTAAAATCAGCAACCTTCGTTTCATTCGGAATTCAGCATGCCACCCGCGACTTAAAGACACTGCTTTATCTCCTAGTCACATAAACTATTAGTCCGCTCTGGATAGAACAAGACTGCGAGAGGGAGTGTCAGTCTTTAACTGACTAAAACCCACCCTGTAACTTAGTTGCTCTTTCTGTATCATATTTTGAAGTTATTGCCTTGCTGTTGATATAATTCGCCTACTTAATCCTTTAATTTGTCAAGAAAGAAAATGAATTCTAAAATGTAGGTAATTTAGTAAAAAAAAAAAACGACCAAGTACGACTTAGACTCGCGTACAGAGGTCCGTCGTACGGTACCGTCCGTAGCAAAAAATGTTTTTTTGTATGGGAGCCCCTTTAAATATTTATTCTATTCTGTTTTTTATTTAAAGAAAGTTATTATAGCGGCAACAGAAATACAATACATCATCTGTGAAAATTTCAACTGTCTAACTATCACGGTTCATGAGATACAGCCTTGTTACAGACGGACAGACAGACGGCCTTAGCAATAGGGTCCCATTTTATCCTTTGGGTACGCAACCCTAATAATGATTTGCATATAGTAATTACATCTGGACGTAACAACTGATGAATGCTACTGACTATTCATCTACATCATTCCTCATCCTTTCAAAACCATATAGGATTCAAGGTAGGTATAGACGAGAACCCCCTGTAGCGGCCCCTAAACCCCCTTTCTTTTTGAGGTGGGAATTGTCAAACTTAGTGACTAAATCCCACCTATTTTCTGGCTTCTTCTCGAATCGATGATTTTCTCTTCTCGAATCTATGATTTTCTCTTCTTGAATCGATGATTTTCTCTTCTCGAATCGATGATTTTCTCTTCTGGAATCGATGATATTCTCTTCTGTCAAAGTTTCTATGCCCAGTATGTTGCCACGTTTATAACTGTGTGAGTCGCTTTTTTTAAGACTTTTTTCCGCTGCACACAGGCCATTTTGGACCATCCACGGTGACATGTAAGTTGTGGGAGGAAATCCCACTCACCACCGCACGACTGTGTTTAACCTCAGGAACATCTACCATCTGGGCGCAGTTGCAGCAGCCTGTATACGCACCTAGGTAGGCCATTGCAAACATAACCAGGCATAATGAAGAATTATAGCCCCTTCCGATACCTAGTGCGAGTGCGGTGGTCTTGACAAGGCGATGGCACACTTATCTTTGGGCGAGTGCCCAAAGTGTCCTAACACCTGTACTTTGGAGGAAATCACAACACACACAGGAAATCACACACAGGAATCTTTAAGTCTAGGGTGAATAGGTTTCTTTTATGTAAGCGCGTTCCATAGTCGACCGCATCGTCGCTTTCCATCAGGTGAGATAGCGGTCAAGCGCGAAGCTATCAATAATAATAAAAAAACCTAAAAAATGCCACTTCCGGCTTCGAACTCTCCGTAACGACTTACAAAGATCTACAAATGACACCCGTTACCACCAGCTTATTAAAACCATACGATCAAAACTTAAAAACTGAAATCTAATTATCCAACGTTGAGTTAAAAGAGGAATAGGTTTCATTTGAGTTCTTAGTGCTCATGTCAATTGTCCATTACATTAATTGCCTCATAAATTGCTTAAATGTATTAAAAATTATGTATGGACGAACGGATGAGTGAATATATGAAGTTATAGAAACACCTGCTTTTTTGTAGCAATTAATTATGATTACACATTAACTTATGCCAATAATATCTGCAAGCTGATACGAAGACGATAGTGGAATCAAAGACCTTACCATGATGTTAAAACGTTAAGCGATCGAGAAATTATGGATCTATATAGTCTTTACAACATTAATTTTAGTATATGTAAAGAACCTATGTACAAAATTTCATAACTGTATCATGAAAAATCACAAAGTTATAAACTTGTTATATCAGCAAAAATACATGGTCACCGGGCCATCCAAGTGACTGAGGGGTTGTTTTGTACTTGCACCCAGCTGCTTGATCGGCGTCTAATACCCGCTATGATCTGCCGTGACCTGTGTTGTACTTAGTGTCGGTGATGTCTAACTTGTGAACTTTATAAATATTTTTGGGAAAAAATATAATATGGTGTAAAAACAAACTATTGGAATCCATTCAGTTACCGATTCTGAACAAACTATATTCAGTTTCGCATATACTAAAAATATCCAATATTGTAAAGGTGCATTCCTATAAATAACAGTTTAGTTTAGGTTGTGTTAAGAGTTCGTGGTAGGGTCTCATTTATATGATACTTACCAGTATATGAACTTGTAGGTAATATGGTGTAAAGTGTTGTAATAACAAGCAGCCTTGCCAACTATTAGTCTTATTAAGTACAATGGTCAGTTAATTATACACTTGATAAGTAACGTAGGGAAGTTTTTTGTCTTACAGGTTGTGGCAAAGTGAGCCGTTAATGCCGTATAAATTGCATTATAATGCAGTCTATTAAAGCGTTAATATGAATGGAAAATTATCTGTATCGGACAAGTCAATTCCGAGTTTAATCAGAACAAATCATAATGAATTGACCTTGCGATGGGTCTTTTATTTCTAGAACTAATTTAGGTTAACCTTTTTAGACAATTCGGTATTTATCTTTAAAGGTCTAATTTAAAATTTAGTAAACTTTTTCATTCAAATAAAAAGAAGAAAAATTGACGCTGTAAGTGACGTCTTTTCACACACATTTTCGTCGAAAAAATTCTTTGGTTTTAATTGCTATCCCACTGATTAATCGGGAATAATAATCCACCATGGCAGTCGCATTGCCCATGGAATCCAACCCGGAAACTATGAATAAGTACTTACAGAAGTTGGGTGTCTCTGAAAAATGGCGCATGGTTGACGTAATCGGCTTAGAAGAAGACACTCTAAGCTGGGTCCCGCGGCCCGTACTAGCCGTAGTCCTACTTTTCCCGCTATCCGACGCTTATGAGCAACATCGCAGCGAACAGGAGAAACTCATGGAATCCAAAGGTATACAGCCTCCAAAAGAAGTGTTTCATCTCAAGCAAGTCCTCAGCAACGTCTGCGGAACCATAGCCTTGGTGCACAGCGTCGCAAACAATATGCAGCGCATCGAACTAAACGACGGCCTAATGAAGGATTACATCGACCAAGCCAAGAACCTAGATGCATCTGCTAAAGGAGTGCTTCTCGAGAACTCTGCCGCTATTCTTAACGCCTATAAAGAGATAGTGCGCACAGGAAATGAATCAGGTGGTGAAGCCGATGAAACTGTCAACAATCATTTCGTTACTTTCGTCAACATTGACGGCCACTTGTTCGAATTGGATGGACGCAAATCTTATCCTATCGACCACGGGTCAACCAATCCGGACAGTCTCCTCGAAGACGCGGTAAAGGTCTGCCGCGAATTCATCGCCAGGGACCCGGACAATATCGGCTTTAATGTAGTTGCTCTTGTGCCTAATAACTAATAGTTTCCATTTAATTATGTTTGCATTTCAATTAATTATTTTAAATAAATATTAATTACATTGTCAGACGGTCATTTAAGAACACGTAGAGTTAATGTGCGTCATATTCTTTTTGCTACAAGTATCATCGCTAATGAAATAATCGCGTAGCAGTGACGTGACGGAGCTGCGCAGCGCCTACACGCGATCCTTCAATATGGCACTACGAAAAATGGCGTTCATTAATTCTCTTCATTAGCGAATACCGGCACATTCAGTTAGCGCTCACCGCTGCACGGACGTCGATTTAAGTCTTTAATTCATAATTAATCTTGCAGTATTTAACAAATCGCCACTCGCTGTTCGAAACGGTGCGTTCGTCTCAATTAAGATATCCGCGCGCACTGCCAACACGGCTCCCGCATTCCTCCTTAAAATTCTCTATCTTCGGAAACTAATTAAAAATTCGCCTCGCCTCCGTGGTTCGGTGTTCAATCGGGACGATATAACTTCATTTAAAAACGAGCAATCTTGTCGAAGATAAGGGCTGGCGAGAAAACAACGAAGAGCAGCGCTCGCCACACGCGGCAGCGACGCGGCCGGACAAAAAGACAAAGCAAAGAAATAACTCCAAACTTTTAAATGGAACGCGAGAGAATTCACCGCGTTAACTATGTCGATACTGGGAAGGACGCGACATCGGTAAGTCACGTCACCGAATAAATGACGCCGGCACTGAAATAAATATATAAATATTGTGTAAATAAACAAAATAATACGGCGGGGACCCGAAATGCTTTAAATATTCAAATGAAGCGAGCCGAGGTGAAATACGAAGGTGCGCTCGCTCGAGTTGAGCCCAATTAAATCGGTGCCACTGAGGTAGAAATTAAAAACAAAAGGAAGATGACGGGGGTCCGGCGCGCATTTTTCTCATGAGTATTATTAGCGCGATGTCAACCCACAAAAAATGGAGTTAGAGGGTTGTCGTGCCGCGATCATTATCGACTACATCCCGCGTTTTGTATTGTTTTGATAAGTGTGATGCTCTTGCACCGCGACGTTTTGTTGACATTTTATATTCACCATACACATGTGATTGATAAGCTCGCATTTAAATTAATTATGCTTAGTTTTAAACTGCATTCTTTAGCTGGTGGTGTTGTGTAAGATCTTATACAACATGCTCCTTACATTCTCTCAAAGGCTGGTTTCAATTTTGAACCATGTAAACTGGCTCTCAGCTCATTTTAATATCTATTTCTATGCAGCCTTATAACAAGTTCACATGTCCCATTGTGCACAAAATAGTGCGTCAATCAACTGACAAGTGCGCATGAGTTGAATTAATGGGTGAAAAACAAAACTTTAAACAGTGTTGGTTACGGTCATTAGTCATGAGGGGCTGAGCGAGAACAGATTTAATATTTGCCTATAAATCAATTATAGACGTGTGGAGTCGCTTAGCACTTAACGCTTTATTATTGTACTGCTTTCTTAAACAGCCATGATAAATTACATACGTGTGTTCTCTTTGGGATTAGTTTGGTGCAACGATGTATGTGTGTTGGTGCAAATGAACTGGACTGAATTAAAGATTACCTGTGAGAAAACGACTCTAATTTTTAAAGATATTAAACTGGTGTCTGTAAATTTGTTGACCCTGAAAGCTTCCTAAGATTATTGAAATTGTAGATTTCTTAGTCCTTACCAATTATTCAACTGAACTGAATAAAAGATTACCGAAGAGAAATCTGCTTTTAAATACTCTATTGTTGGTGTTGATATGTTTTCGGACACGTTTTGAAAGCTTCCATAAATTATTAGAACTGTTTCTCCTAATTTTTTGATGCCAATATTCATTGACATCATGATAGATTACAACCATCACTGCACAGTGGAGCATCCGTTTTTGAACATAGATATCATTTAGTTTTGGGTGAATATTTTCAATAGGATCTGTTCTTATGCATTTAGGTGCATTTGTATCTATGTATGTTTGTTCCCATTCTATTATAAAGTTCAGATTCATTAACACTCGTCGCGACCTCCGCGCCTCTCGCACGATTTATCCAAACAAAATACATTTATTTTAGACAATGAGGATCTAAGTGCTTATTGGGAGAGCAATCTACCAAGGAACGTATCCTCTCAGCACACAAAATGCATGACTGTTATACATTGCCGAGTTAGCTCTGAGAGGTTTTGTCCAAGGTGATATCGATACGGTAATGCAGCGTGATGTTTCGGTCGCTTCGTACACTATATGGTAGATTATAGTTTGGTGGATGCAGGTTCTCTCCAGGGGTCCCGAGGAGGCCTACCGACACTCATCACTATTCAATAAGCTCCATTTATTGAAATTACATAATTTGTGTGTGAATAATGACGATTGTGATGAATCTTCGTGGGCGATGCGAGGGTCTTGGAGCCGATTAACTTTTGACCGCTACACGATATTAATAAGCTGTTGGGTAGTTGGGCTGTTGGTTCGACACTCGCTCGGCTTAATGACATGGAAATGGAGTGCGCCATAAGCTGTGCGTTCACTCTGATTTCTGGCGTCGTTTATTTGAATGGATCGTGTTGTATGGGAAGCTTTTGGGCTAGTACGATAGGAATGCTGTTGCTTGATAGGTTTCGATTGTGTAGTGCAAGAGAAACGACCTGTGGATACAATAACAAAGTTATGATCTTCGAATGGCTCTTTCAAACTAGGTATTCTTCATAACAACCTGTTTCTTTTCGTATTAGCTTTTGCCCGCAGCTTCGCTCGCGTACATAAAATATACGAGTATGTCTATGTCACTCAGGAATAAACCAGTATTCTATTGGTGATTTTTTTTTTTACAATCGGACTTTCAGTGATTACTTCTTACAAACAATAAAGCAAACTTTACTTCTTTATAATATTAGTGTAGATTTTGAAAAAATAAATGAGAACCATTCGGAATTTTTGTTCAAGGTTGGTAAATTATTAAATGACTTCTCTCGCTCTGGGTGGAGCAAGAAAGAACGTCAGACCTTTACTGGTTTTAAACCAGCCTTAATCCTTCAATTGCCTTTAGCATTCAGGGCCGTAGAGATCCTTTGTAACAATCCCGCAGCCTAAGCCGTAGGTACAGTAGCCCGATTCACGTAATGAAAACCGTAACGATATCGTAGCGATTTAGTCGTTTGGACCATTTCCGTATTCACATCCATCAATCGAGTTCGAACGACACCAATTTTAAAGTCGTTTGAAATTTGTCAATTTAAAAAAAAAGTCTGTATTAGGTACATTATCCTGATAGAATACTTATTAATGTAACTGGAAATAAGTCGATAGATCGTGAATACCGCTTTTGGATAGGACTTCGATCGAACGACTATAAAACTGCAACGATATTTGGCTAAGTATTGGCAAGCATATAGGTAGACATGAGTTTACTGAAACTACAAACAAACAAACTGATTACTTTCCAATCTTAATATTTATTTATTATACCTAGTCGTAGGACATTGCAGAAACATTTGCGACGTACATTATAGCGGCTTATGAATAAAACATAATACTCGTATACTTTACAAAACGCAGGAATGCGACAAACTATTACTTGATTTCGACATTTTGGTAAATAACGGAGGGATTTATTGCATGACTATCTATTGATTGTTGCAACCACACCATTCACATTTGAGAACAATATGAATCTTCAGCAGGGCTTCTGTAGAAATACCGGTCCAAATCTGCATAACTAGTGATTAGTTATGATATTTAACTACAAAATAGGTCCCGGACAGAATTTTGATGGAAATGCCAGGTTTATATTATTGTCTGTAGTACCATATAGATTTAGCAAGGGGTACTGATTTACACACCCCGCTCTCTCTCTTTCACGTTACCAGTGAATATACTTAGTCAAACGACTTGGGTAATTATTATCAGAGTAAAAAGAAATCTAATGTAATCAACACTACTTCAATAATCAAGGTTGATTCAGAGATTTTGATAATTGTTTACTAATAGAAGAACCTTATAAAAAATATCGAATATAAAGTATTTTTATATGATTAAATATTATACAAAATTCCCAAGTCCTTTGAATTTTTAGACAAAGTATATATATCAGTATATATTGTCTGAATAATTATAACCCATGTACCTAAAGCACATGAGACGCTACTGAGAACCTAAGGTTCCATTTATGTGAAAATAAGTTATGTGTTATCGCTCTGGGATCTTATTCTAAACTAGCGACCCGTCACAGCTTTGCACGGGCAATAAATATAGCCTATGTTACTCAGGGTGAATGTAGCTTTCCAATGGTGAAAGAATTTTTGAAATAGGCATATCACTTTTTGAGTTTATTCATTACAAACATACATCCCTCATTATAATATTAGTGCAGATAACATTGTGAATCTCACGCTTGTGCTAAATAGGAGTTTAGTGCTACCGTGATGAGATAGTCCTATTTTTTTAAGCATTTTGATCCTAAATTGCACAACAGGTAGAATCATCATAAGAGAAAGTCCTAATTTTTGATGATTTAATTTAGTCGTAAATTCAACAAGTATTAAGATTTTTCAATCTTCTCAAAGATTTCATTATGCAACTTTTCGCTCAGTTCGAAGCAGCAGCCACTTTAGCTCATAGCCAAAGCTAATAAAAACCCAGGTCTAAGAACAGCTAATCAATATTCACTTCTAGGTTACAATAACTATGTACGAAGAAAAACAATTATTTTCTTCGCCCGGCATTGTAATGCTAAGCGGATGCTCTCAGACACCGCGCACGTATACATCCAGTTATTATTTAGATCGGCATGCCTTCATGTCCAACTTATTATACAGAAACTAGATCTCCATTATTAATAGCCAATAAATTATGACGTTTAAAGATCAGACTTTCCGCTAATACATTTTCCATATTTTCATGGTAATGGCGGAATTAAAAACGTGGGCTGTGGCTATTTATGGGAGCAGACTTAACAATCAACTGAGGGAAATTAATCATCTACATATCAAAGTTGCCGACCGCATCTGTTATGACGCAACATCGTCGAAGTTGCGATTCCTGACACCTGCGAATAGCTCGTCCTCCAGCCATCCGGTAAGGACTTTTTTAGGAAGGACATCATCTAATAACATCTCGGTTTTTCAGAAATTATCCCTAGAGTGCACAGACTGCTTACAGGTCTTGGGAGTTAATTTCCTCAGACCTTAATTTTGGGCAGGTGGGATCGCAGTCAAGCACTAGATTATATCAAATAATAATAATAATAATAAAACAAGAGTGAGTTTTAGTTCGTAAAAGTCTGACAATTTCACTCTAGTTTAGAACGGGAGAAATCATTTGACTTACAAGATTTTGATGGAGAATTTTATAGCACTCACTCACGTTGTTCAAAAAAAATTTTGAAGTTTATGTAATCACAAAATTTTAAGAGAATGCAGTATTGAAAATTTCGCCAATTGCGTAGTATTTTACAGGTGTATATGGGAAAATCTTCCAGTTCTGGCGAAATCTGTCCTGTTCATCCCTCCATCATCATTCGTGGTCTGCCGTGATCCCCTCTCACAGTTCAGTTTGTCAGACATCTCCTGATAAGTCCCATTTAGGACAGCCTTTTAAGTCACTTCACCATTCCGGTTTTGGAGCGAATTCTAGTTTTTCGAACTCGATCCGTTTATTTAACACCAAGTCTGCACATCATTTCATTGTTTGTTGGCTAACCTTGACTTTAGATTTGTGGATGGAAAACAAGTCTGCTCTATGGGTCGAAACGGGGAAAATACAAATGTCTATGAGCTACCAGTAGCTCTTCGAGGTATTTTCAGTTCGTCTTGCAATTTCTTTATCTTGCCTCTCCTGCAATGACAGTATTTTGGCTAAAGTAAAGATATTCCTGGACATCTCATACTGATTCCTCTTTTACTTTTAGTATATAATTATAGTACTTAGGCAGTACTTAAATGGGAGGAGAGAATGGAGGCCTTTGGCATAAGTGGGACAGAAATGGCTAGTAAAAGTTGTTATTGGCAAATCTTTGTAATAAGAAGAGCCATCAGTTAAAATGTGTGTTAAACAAAATAAGTAAAATTTGTCCGAATGTATCTTTTAAGCTGACACCTGTGACCAACTAGAGTTCAATCTTCAATGAGCCATTCCTGAGTTCTTAGAAGCGAGACACCCACATCCACTTAGTTACCAAATCAAACCATTATTTATATTTTTTCATCCAGAATTTCGGGTAAACGACCGAAACGCCAACATCCAACGACATATACGTAGAAAGCTGGATGATATGTACCCACAATGCGCCCGCGCAGCCATGCCGGGCGTTTACGACTTCCGAGAATCGGCCGAAGGTACCCGACGCTATCCGAAATACGGTAAATCGTCTAAATTAAGTAGATGTGACCACTCCGAACCGTATTTATTAATATAAGGTATGTATTAATTTGTATATTAGTTTTGTTGCAGCAGTCTTTATTTTTAATTATCATGATGTAAATTGAAAAGTATCGTGTGTTAATTGGTGATCCTCGGTAGTTGATTGATAAGAATATCGCACATTAGGAGATAAAATCCAAAGATTTACATATTTTTGTAAAGGCTTCTGTTTTTCTTTGAGATAAGCTTGTATGAACTTTGGGTAAGGGATGCAAGATTTTCAGTTGTTTAGCTTAAAATGTTCTTATTTCTAACTTATGTTATGAAATGTTTCTAAAGTTTTATAAATGTAAAGACATCTGAGACAAAAGTACAGATGTGTGAGATTGAGTACAAGTCCATGGAGAAGAAAAAAGAATTCAATTGCCAAAACATTACTTGCATAAATATTGCTTTAAACGTCATGACATCACGTCGTTTCGAATTTAAATCCAATGCTCCTTTTTTGAGAAAAAGTGTCCAACACCAATTAGGTACTAACATTTTCGAATATTACTGTGAAGCATGGTCAGGTCATGTAGTGACTGCGCTTTTGATAGCTGCAGCGCCAAAGGTTATACCTGACAGATAGTTTTTCCGGGTCGGCACATAAGCATAAGCATACCTTCTTAAGGGAAAAAAATATAGAGATAGGTATAAGGGTTACAGAAAAAATCAAATATTTGCTTGTGTTTAAGACATGTCCTCCACGCATATTGAAGGACATGTAATGTCAGGCACACAGTTATTAAAGTTCCATGCTGCTGCTGTTTACCTGGATGATGGATAGGACAACCGACCACGATATATCTGTGCGTTAAACAACAGGAATGCCTGAACAAGTTCCTTCATCTATTTTTACACCAAGCTCAGCCTTTATGCAGTTTTGTATCAATCATAGGACTTGTTTCTTGCTTTGTTTATTTTTAAAATCCTTTTCAATAACAAGGAAAATTAAAAGGTTGAGGTTTCGACAAATAATAACTTTGCATTTAATTATCTTTGCGAATATGAATTAATTTTTACATATTCGGTAGTCAACAAAGGGTATAAAACAGTTGTAGGTTCAAATTCGGCAGCGGCCGCCCGCGGCGCGCTTGCTCCCTCAATGATCCCGAATGAATTCCATTAAACAAACGCAGGGTTTTACTGCTGCGACATTAAGTCGACAGTACTCGTAAACTCACCACTTGATTGATAAATTCTCTTCAGTAAGTGCCGGAGCGTCGTCCGCGTTATGATTGCTACCGAACGACATTAAAATCGCTGCGTCCGCGTGTAATGTACCAACATAGTTATAATATGAAGTAGGCCACTTAAACTTGGCAATATCAGTAAGTTGCAAACGTTATGAACCCTTATGGTTTCCGAGCGAATAAGTATTACGTTCACTTAAATTCATTACCTTACTTTTATTCGTATGAAACATTTCGTAGTCCGTTAGGTGTCAAAACCTTTTTGAACACTTGAAGCACGTCTGAGATTAATCACGCTGTACGAACATTTTTTACGTAATATGGGCAATCATTTTAATTTTATTGACTCTGACGATGAAAGTGACGAAGGAGAATGAAATACGTTTATGACTCTATAAAATATTCGACACTGACTGCGTAAATAAATTATTGACAATATATTAATTTCGAATTCAGATTTATCATTTACTCAAAGTTTGGCATTTAAATCATTATTATATTACAAATTCTGCGGACTCTACATTTGTCTTAAATTAATTTGATAACTTTTTGTTAGTTCGAAATGATAATTCAAGTAGCACTATTTTTTGTCAGGCTCTTTGAATATGTCAAATGAAATACGACTCGCATAATAGGTGTCATAAATCTTGTAATATTGTCACATCGTCTGTGGCTCCTACTAGATATTAGTTGTTCTGTCAGATATTTTAGGATAACTGTATCTGTTTCTTGGAAGCGTAGATACCTATGTCCAGTCGTGTCCGGTTAATTGGTAAAGTGGTGGGTTAGAGTGGGGAGTGGGTAGATTAATGAGCGGCTACCGCTTGCTTATCTCGCAGCATCTCGCGCATGACTGATCATCTGTCGTGCCTCTGCGCCTCTATGGGTTTAGTGATGAACAAAACACTGCCTCTTGACTTTTTCTATCGATCATTTACATTTTTATTTATAGGTAAATGTTCAATTTTTTTTGTTTGTAAAAAGCTCAGATAAATTTTATTTTCTGCCAAGTTCTAGCTAGCGGTACAAAACGCAACACAGCCAGACATAACAATTAAAATACTGCAAACCAGTCAGCTAGTCTCGTATAAAATAACAATTTCGCTATTTACGATAAAATTAAATGGAATCTTATTGGTCAATAATATCGATAATGGTATTCGTAAGGCAGTGCGGGCTGCCTTACGGTCGTGATATGACGGTGACCGCGTGGTTTCCGAGAAGTACCGAGTACCTTACGACCGGGCTTTTTTCTTCCATCTTTTATCGGACGCATTGAAATATTTTTGTGGAGATCAAACGACGTTTAGTTACGTACATTAGGATTAATGTTGGACATCAGTTACTCTCATATGCACGGTACTGTTACTGAGAACTTGAAATCGGAGGTTGGGTGTGTACAGAATTGTTCTTCCACGATTTTTCGATAGAATGCCCATTGTGTTGAAGCATTGTTGTTAGTAAATTTAATATGGCTTTGAGAATGTTAGTTATTTTGAAACGAGTGTCTTGTCCCAGTCCGTGGGAGAGGAGTTTGTGAAGATTTGGTCACACTAACTTTAAATTCAACTGCGCTATGTTAAAAAGGTGTCAATTTAATATCAAAGATAAAATTGAAAAGGCTAGCGAAAAAATAGAGATACATTGTATCTGTGGACGTATTTATAACCTTTTTATAATGTATCATAAAGGCAAATAGCTACGTTTTTTTTTTTTTCAGGTTAGAGATAAAATCGTTGGTGTGCTTTATTAGGGTTCCGTAGCCAAATGGCAAAAAACGGAACCCTTATAGATTCGTCATGTCTGTCTGTCTGTCTGTCTGTCTGTCTGTCTGTCTGTCTGTCCGTCCGTATGTCACAGCCACTTTTTTCCGAAACTATAAGAGCTATACTGTTGAAACTTTGTAAGTAGATGTATTCTGTGAACCGCATTAAGATTTTCACACAACAATAGAAAAAAAGCAATAAATTTTGGGGGTCCCCATACATAGAACTGAAACTCAAAAATTTTTTTTCATCATACCCATGCGTGTGGAGTATCTATGGATAGGTCTTCAAAAATGATACTGAGGTTTCTAATATCATTTTTTTCTAAACTGAATAGTTTGCGCGAGAGACACTTCCAAAGTGGTAAAATGTGTGTCCCCCCCCCCCTCTAACTTCTAAGATAAGAGTATGATAAAACTAAAAAAAATATATGATGTACATTACTATAAAAACTACCAACGAAAATTGGTTTGAACGAAATCCAGTAAGCAGTTTTTTTTTAATGCGTCATAAACCGAAAAAAATACACTATTATTAAAACATCGATCAAAGTTACAATACATTACAAGAACTTTTATATTATGTTACTTGCTGCTACGGAACCCTTCATGGGCGAGTCCGACTCGCACTTGGCCGGTTTTTACTGGGCAGTCGGTCAACAATTTGCCCACAGCAAGAATATATAAAATAATATAGCATATTTAACGTAATCAGCTTTATAATGATCCCTCTACTGGGACTCAGGTTTCTTCTCTAGAAAAGGGAATGAGCCATATTCGACAATGCGGGCTCAGTATGGATTGGTGTATGTAACATTTCATAGCATTATTGTTGTGAAAACGGTGAAGGAAAACGTCGTGAGGAAATTGACGGTTTCTTTCACCTTTTTGAGACCAATAGTGATGAAATAAATTATACAAAGTAAAAGGCTTGCCAAGGTATGAACCCGTGACGGACGACTCCGTAACCACAGCGCCACCACTGCTCTTAAACAACTTAATCCTTCATCAGAACTAAATCGTTTGCATGCTTTATGTATTGAGCAGTCAGTAAACAATTTGAGCCGACCACAGAACCGTAATTTTTAAAATTATAGCACGTAACAAAACACTTGTGCCAAAGTTGCGTGATTAGTAGCAATATTTCTTGAAAGAAAATATATCTTCACGTTTTGTATTGTGGACAGCGACTAAGTACAAAAAATACTTTAACTGATACCGATATTGCTACCGGACTTATGGAGTACTCGTATCATGTTCGACCATAAGAAATCTTAACTGAAATTATGAAAACTTTTGAAAGACCCTTAGGATGAGGAGGTACCGTGTTCCATCAAAAGTGTCTAAGAGGCCTCTGTCAGTTGGTTTTGGTCCTTCTTAGGATTTCCACAGGTCCAGGACCAGATTCTGAGATGTAAAAATGTATCATAATAGTCCTAATGAGCAATCTTAAAGATACTTATCATCTTATTCTGACTAGCACTACCACCCGTATCAGGTGGTAAGTCCCCTCTTTATGGAGTGGCTCGAAAGGTGTCATGGCGTGCTCACCCTCCGTATGACGCAGGATCTCACCGAATTCGTGTGGAAGAAACGCCCAGGTGTCACCATTTTGTGGACCGCCCGGAGAACTCGTTGGAGCATACCGTGGAGATGTGCCTCGCCTGGATGGAGCACTGCCGTGTCCTCGTGGCGATCGGTGGCAATGATCACTCATATTGGGCCATAGCAGAGGCTTTGGTCCAGAGCGAGGAGGAGTAGCAGTCGGTAACCTTCTTCTCCGAAGCAGTAATGCTAGCGAAGGAGACAGCTGCACGCGTGAAGGGACGGACTTCATCACGCCCCAGTCGCCAGGATCTCAACCCCGATTTTCTGCCACCGTAGGTACAAGGATGAAGAAGGTAGAATAGAAAATTCATAGCTATACCAGAATATCCCTATTCGCATTATGAATTTTTGTAATCGGTTCAGTATTTCTAGAAATTACCTTTTACACAAACTGTTATATCGTAGGTACCCTTATTGCAAAAACCAACTAGGTACCTGCTTTTCTACCCAAATTAAGTTAATTATTGCTGTCGATTCGTTTCATCGAGACGAATCTGCAAGTAAAACTGGTTATTAGCTATGACACTTATTTTTTAAGATGGCTTCGGAAAAAGGTAAATAATCTAAGAATTTAATCAAATAATAATATAATAATACAAAAAAATGCAGATATGTAGTTGGTTTATTATATTAAAAACAAACATGTTCATATGAGGTTATCTCTACTCTACTACTTATAAAGAAACCGTACATAAAATCATCCAGAAGCACTCATAAGTATAAATTAATCGTTAATTTAAATACAAAGACTAATTTAATAAGTGACCCGACTTCCAAATGTCAAAGCGTTTAAAAAAAGAATGACAAAAGAAAGATGGCTGGCTGCAAAGAAGAACGCCCAGGTCGGTGTCAGGAAAGATGTGACTTTTTTATACTCTAAATAAATTGGGTATCATTTTTTAAGTTTTTTTTTTCCTTTTTGTTATTGAGTACAATGGGTGGACAAGATGGCCTGTTAGGTAACATTTTTAACATCATTATAAGTGAAAAGCTGTGAGTGATGGTCGCTGGGCCCTTATACTGATCGACTGGTCTTCTAGGAAATGAGTTCTAAGTATTGTTTGTATGGAGAGTTGTGTGCACTTGATAAATAGTTTTGAATTAAGAACCTTACTGCTCCCTAGATTAATTATAATGAAGTCTTGAAGATCACTTAAACAAACATTTTCAGGAGTTATTTATAGTTTTTCTTCAGCTTGATCATCAGTTCATCTTTACAGGTTAAAACAGAACTTCGCGTAAACTTTAATTTATACTGTTTTTATGAAATACTAGCTATTGCCTGCAGCTTCACCCACGTATGTAAAATACTTATAGCCTATGTCACTCAGGAATAAAGTAGTTTTCTATTAGTGAAAAAAATTTAGCAATCGGATCAGTACCTACTTCCAGTGATTACGTCCTACAAACAAAAAAACATAATATAATCATAAAGACATAGCAATATGCTCAGATCTACTCTTTCTTCATCATAAAAATCTCGGTGAACATTTGAAAAAGCTCGCTAAGAAATTCGTTGTGTAACAAAAAGTAATATATTGGTTTCATATAAATATAAGTGGAGGGTTGCAGTATTTGGGAGCCGAGTAACTTAAAAGGCAACTGAAGAAACAAACGCGAATTTTATCAGTAAAAGATTGACACTCCCTCTCACTTCACTCAAGTGTGTACGTGGAGTAGATATTCATTTTTATGATTTTCCACCTTTAAAAAACTACGGTTGCAACAACAATTACAGTTATTGTCTGTTATCGATAGGTAGACTGGCAAAACTCAATTCTGTTTTAAATACAGTTCTTATCAATAGCTTTTTTTTTTCAACAAATATAATAAAATCAACATCCAACAATCAAAAGACAACATAAAACTATGATAAAAATCTCTGCCTCACTTCCGCTCGGAATTCGAAGCAAAAAATTTATTCTTTTTTCAAAACTGACATTCTTGTACCTATATGTTGGTACCGTGGGATTGTCTGGGCGCTCCCCTGGGGGCCGGGGACTCCGGTAGCGCCACCGGAGCACCCCGCCGCTTCGCCACTTACAAAACCAATATTTAATTATGATAAGTTATAATGATTATAAATTAATTTTAGGAGGCTGGGCTGGTTAGGATTATGGATTCATTAAACATAATGCGTGTTCACGCTTTTTAGTGGGCAAAGTTTATGGGCTAGTCGTAAATGTCGAGATGAAAAGGGGTTTGATACCTGTTCAATGTAAGAAAAGGAACATTTTGGTGAGTATAACCTATATCTTCTTCTAAGTATAGAACTTGTCATATATGTACTTAATTCATTCCAAGATCGGAGATAAAATATCATTTGGTCTATTGATAATGACAAAAGCCTTTTTTTGTGATGGCATAGCATAGCATAGACGGCCTTATAATGTTCCCACTGTTGGGATTCAGGCCTCCTCTCTAGATGGGAAATCATATAATAACTTTTCCCGCTCTGGGTGGAGTGAGAAGCAGTGTCAGTCTTTTACTGACTAAAACCCAGCTGTATTTTTTTAGTTGCATTTCTTTAGAGAGCTATGGGATCACTTTTAAGTAATCCTGTTTTCAGCCATCATCGACAATAGATAAAATCTGGAATTTAAATATCGAGTAGGAAAATCATTAGAATACCACACATTTACAACTACAACAAGTTTTGAACTTAAATATAATTTCGCCACAAAATGTTTACACATTATACTAGATTATAAGGCCATATCGATACAAACTGGAAGCATACCAATCTGTATTGCTATTATAATAGTGGTTAAAAAATCAATAAGGATGACATTTATAGTAGACACAAAAAATGAATCATATCCCAAAAACATTAATGATAAGACAGAAAATAAATCATTCGGATAAACAATGTTTAACAGGTCAATGTTAGAGAATGGAATAAAATATCATTGAAAAGTTGAAATGGTCTCTAATTTATTGCAAAATGAGCTCTATTGCAAAGCCATTGAGAGTAGTTTGAAAAACGTAACTCGTCCAAAAGAGCTGGTGTTCATATCTCAAACAAAACATGCAAAGTATTTCTTTAACGATCTCTTATTTTTTATACGGAATCTTCGAATTCTAACCTCTAGTTACTGACTCAAACAGATCATGAGATAGGCGATGTTTAATTTTTTTGGTCACATAAAACTAACATAACCCTCTATGATATTTAAGTATCGACAGATACATCTGGGACAGCTCGGAACACAGCCGCTGCTCGATAAGAGATGATAAAGTAATGGCCGAGATAGTGGGCCCGCTACCGAATCTGATACGACACGGTAGCGAGCCGAACACTCACTCATACCATACGCCATTTAGTTTATTGAATTCCATTCTAATGACCGATCGACATCTCGACCGGCTCGGCATTTAACTCGCATATAAAAACTATACGACCGTCCGCGACAAAGCTAACACTACACGCTAATTTTATTACGCGACGGGCTTCAGCCGTTCCGCTGAAGGGCTAATCCGAAAACCATCAATACACCGTTATCTAGAACGGCGTCTGTAAACCAAGTATACGATCCATAAATGAGTCGACAAGTGCCGGCGCTCAAACCCTAATCGCGCGTACAGATACCCACGAGGAAGAAACTGCCAATATTTATAATACTAAACATAAAATACTACAATAAAACGAAATGCGTCGTCGCGCAAAACTTTATGCTAATCGCTACTAAAAATATAATAAAACTTGTGACCTTGTGGAAGCGGCGCGTTCCCGGCGTGCCGTTATTAACCCGAGGTGCTGGTCTTAGCTACGTATTGTGTGCCTACACAACTCCTAAAATCTGTCATCGTGAGTTAAACGACACATAAATCGTGGACAATCTGACACCACATGAGCGAGTCCTATTGATTTATCGCTTTCCTTAAACATGAAACATGATACGCGAATAGAATTCATTAAACGCGTAGTTGTCTGCCTCCAGAGGAGATTCGGTAACAAGCTTACTTGAAATTAATATTGTAATGTATGATGCATTTGTTCGTCGAGCAGCATCGGCGGCTAATCACGAACACAGGTAGCGTATCAGCATCATCTCGCTCGCGACTTACGATCCATTCCGGTTATTAATGAACCCGAACCATTTTCGAATTTCGCCGCCGCCCGGACAGACTATTGACAGCTGTTTATTTATCAATGTCTACTTGACTCGGGCCAAGGCATCATCCGTTGCAAATATTTGAATTAGTATTCAATGAGCACTCGCTTCGCTTTCACAACTTTGACTCGAAGCAGCGGCAGCGTAGCGACCCATTATTGTTCATAGAAGTGTACAATAAGAAAATCAAACAGATCCCGCTGGTTTCTTTGCTCGTATCGGTCGCAGCCAGTTTTTCCCCGCGGAGCTGCCGATAGCATTAACATTTCATAACAAACCTGTCGGCAACTGCGGGAATACGCGTTTATTATTACGTAGACATCATGCTAATTGTCTTCTAAAAACTGAGCTTCGCCGGAAAAGCTATCCGGCCGTATCCAGGGGTTCGCCGTGCCGCCGTATTACGATTAATTGATGCTAATTAATAAATTAATTAACCATGTTAATACTACGCTTGAGAGATTCCAGTTTTTCATGTGCCACGTTCGTATTTGTCCGAACTGCATTTGTATTGCCAACCGCAGCATTCTACCTTTTTGTTAGGCGTTCTCGATACGGCATGATCTCGTTATGAGACCATGTTCATATTTCGATATTAATTTATTGAAATTAATTATGAGCCTCGAGATGAACCACGCTCCTAATTAGGACTCTGTTATGTTATGACAGTCATTCATATGATACTTAATGATTGAATCAAGGATCGGTATTTAATCATAATTTATGTCATATTTTCTCATTTGTTTTCTCAGTAATTAAAGGATATCGAGTCTCGTGCGATGTTTTGTATCGAGTTCCTGCGAGTTAGAGACGTTAAGATAAGCGAAAATGATCTCGGAACGTCTTCATGTTGCGATTCCTACGTCCGGAAAAAAATCATTACGTGTCTTAATAGCGTTTCAAGTTTTTTATTTGTCGTACGCGTGTGTATGAAGGCATAATATCATATAATATGGTGGATATAGCGGCCGGTGGAAAAACTGGAAAAAATATAGTGGCACGCGCGTGGCTCCATTGAAGTCTCGCCGCCGCGGAGTATGTTGTCACGTATAGGACACTTGACGGAGATTTCTTCGTCGAAATGCACTCAGTTTCAAGAACACGACACAGCCCCTTCTTTCCTAAATCTAGATTTGGAAATTGCAGTACGTGATTCAGCGAGCGACTGCCGCCGCCACGTGGGCGTACCTCTATTTTGATACCGTCTTTGTCTTCTCGGAATTTAAGTTTGAATCTAATATGATAAGCAAATTGTACGAAGAAAAGTTAACAATACCTCCATGTATTCTCGTTACGACGAAGAAAGATACAGCTTGTGTGCCATCGTAAAAAATGCTCGAAGCTCGCGATATTAGAACAAATCATAATAAAAGTGCAGCGAAAACAAATTTTGTTGGCTCGCAAGAATTTACAAGAGTCGGGCTCGCAAGCGGCGAGCACGCGTCCGAGCGAACATAAATACGAACTCCTCGGCCACATAATATAACGAGTATAGGAGGCCAATTTAACAGACTTATTGTCTCCGTGCGGGTACAATGCGAGACACGGAGGGAGACGCAAAAGGACCACGACGCCGGGGACCCCGAGCCTGCCGATACAAAACAATGGTATTTAATCAACGATGATAAATGCTGTATTCAAGCACGTTTTTTAACGATACTGCCGTATTGTTTTGGCGGGAGCTTACCGTTGAATACGGAGATAAGTCGCCGCTGAGAGTGGCTTAGCTGACAAATTGGAATAAAAGGAATATTTATTCGTGTTGGAAATCGTGGGGCCTTGACGTGGGGCTTGCAATTCCTTGATATATTCACGTATTCTGCAGACACAAGGTAGACACGACACTGACCTCTTATAAGATATTTACCATAATACTATGTATTTAATATTATGGAAGCTTGCAAACAGTGGTAATTTATGTTTCAAATGCTATGTTTAATTCCAGACCAACTTTTTAACTTTTGTAGTTTTGATTTCAGTCAATTTATTGTCACTAGTTTTCATAACTAACATTTGAGAGATTTTAGTAAGGACAATGGGAGGCAGTGACCACCTGGGTTGCTGGGACGTTTGGTAGAGTTACTTTGGCTCTAGAACGCAAAGGACAAATGTGGGAAATTAGGTGGTTTTTAGTCAATAAGTCTGACACGCCCTCTCGCTCCACCCTAGATCAGACCAAGTCATTTAATGATTTCTCCCGCAAAAAAAAGCAGTATCCTTCCTGTGTGCTCATAACGACATTTCCAAACCAATCCATGGTATGTATAACGTGAATGCTCGCGCCTGTCACTATTTACAACATTGTTCTATTGAAATAAACCTATATAATATAAAAATTACTGGAAGGCTCGGCAAACGTTGTTCGGCCATATAAATTATTATCAATGAAAAAGATGGGGGTTGGAGTTAGGAAGGTAAAAATAACCTACGTCCTATTCTCAGACCGTTCATTTCAATTTTCTAAAATTTAAGAAAAATCGATCAAGCTATTTTGGAACAGTTTAATAACAAACACTGTGACACGAGATTTTTATGTATTAGATATTCAGCAATTTATTGCATCCAACTTGAATTTTATTGCACTTATTCCGTATTTACCAGCAAAAAGCATCTGCGTGCTTAATACACATCACATTACACATACACCAAGATACATTTCGTAATTCCTTTCAACACCGCGAACTGCACTTTCAACACTTCCAAGCCCAATATTACGTCATAAAAGATATATTAGCATTGCGTACGATGAGTTTTGTATAAATCACATGCATTTTGTTGAAATAACGCAGGGAATACGATTGGCATCTGGTCTGCGAGAGGCATCGTAAATTTGTGAGGTTAAACAGCAGGACGTCGTATTGAGGCTGAAGGACGAAGCATAGAGCAATGATTTATAAGTGCTGAGTTCTCTGGGCCTCACCGAGCCCTGGCCAAGCATGACGCACCTGATGTATTTGTTCGATTGTTGACACATGACAATGACAATTGTTCTTTATGAGTTATGAAAGCGCTGCAGATATTGGAAATTGAAATGTTGTTGGTATTTGCGATGTTGGGCTTGGTTTATCAATATTAGTGCTTGTGGGTTCAATAAAGGCTTGTTGTTCTGCTAGATTATTTCGAAGCTCTTGTAACTAATAATAGTTGACTTATGAACTGTTTTATTTTATATATATTTTCTTCTTAACTCGCAGCAATATTTACAGTGGTTGAATATTTGACCAATTTTTTTTATTATTGTTTTAATGCATATGATACAAAAGTTCCTTCATTTAGCTTGGTAGCGAAAGCTTTGCAAACCTTTGAAAATCAGAAAGGCTCAGCACAGCAATTTCATCATCTTAAGATGGGTTGAGCACTTTTCTTAACATGAAAGAAAATGTGTATTTAGAGAAATATCATTTACTCAAATCGTATTCGTCAACCAATACTAGGAACACATATTGAATTGACTGGTATCCTTCGCCACTCAAGTCACCTTAGATTACAGTTTTATCCATGGCCGCCGGGAGTAAGTGTATCCCTCGCATCTCCCACAAGTACAGCCTTGCATCTACCTTGTTAACAATAAAATATACAAAACGGTCAAAAATATAAAAAGCCTCAATCAAATTAATCGTACCTATTAGAGAGTCTAGCATATACGAGGAGAGGTGCTAAAACTTTTAGTTCTCAAGCCTTTCTGAGTAAACCAAAAGTAAGAATGAAAACCTTATAAATTCGAGAAGAGGTTCTGAAGATGCTCCACCTGAAAATCGTCCTGCTGGCGCCTACCTCCTCGACATAAAATCTTCTTAAAGATTCGACTTATTAAAGTCACGTTCCATCAAAATCATTCCTCAAAGAACGAGAGCACACAAAAATTCGATTCAAAACGAAATACGATTTTGAAGATATGGATCTAAACGTCTCAAAAATGGCACTAACAGTGTTCACGGACCTGATAACATTCCGTAACAATCAACAAAAACAATTATGTTATAGACATCGTTTTGTGTTGTGTGTGTCCCGAAGGCCCGCGTGGTATAACCCGTGCCCAAATATTTATGCGATTTATTCATATTGTGCACTTATGGACTGGGTTTTGGAGGTTTCTTCAACAAAAATGATTTTGTAGAGTTTAAATTATTCTGGTGATAGTTTAAAATTTCAGGTAATTCAGCCGTTAGATTTGAAAGTATCCGGTTAGATTTGAAACCGACCCCAAGCTAGTTGGCAAAAAGCCAGGGAGAAGATGATATGTTTTAATTTTTCTTTATAAATTTCAAATTTTAGCTGTACGGTCTTGCGCTGCAGAAGAGAGGGAGAAAGGGTTACCGTAACCTTGGACCGCAAAAGACAACTGAAGGTATCCAGGTGGATTTTAGTCACTAAAAGTCAGACACTCCCTCTTGCTCAACCCAGAGTTGGAGAAGTTATTCGATGATGTCCCACCTCAAAAAAAAAAAAAAAAACAGTTACATGCAATACAATTTGCATGTAATCATCTCTCATTCTCATATCTCATTTATTCTCGAATTTGCTTTCTGGCCCGAATGAAGTCTACATTCATTAAGTTTAAACATGAGCGATTGATTTCTCGTGCTTGTAAAGTAGGTAAGTAAGAATGCGTAATCTTTGACTACTTATAAATATCACATACCAAATTAACAAACCTGTGGCTATGAAGAGCGTAGTGTGCGTAGAGTGTACAGTAACTGATTTGTACCCTTGAATGTGGTCATAATTAGGTATAGGTTTTTTGCCAACCTAACGGCATGTATCATAACTACAGCTTTTTGTAAGAATCTTATGATATTCTATTGTTCCAACAGACGAGCTCCCGTGTATGAATTGTAGCGCGAACGAATATGAAAAAAGGATAAAGAAAACAAAACCCGATACAATAGCCTTTAGTATCGGAGCTGAGAGGATCGTTGTCAAATTTTTATATCCTTCGAAATCGGGGTTGCCGTACTAGAGAAATCGAATGAAATTTGTACCTACATTGGTGTTGTAGTTTTGCACATTTTTTTTAGATTTCGGTTGGTTACTCTGGAGGCAATTTTAACCTGTTTCGTCGTCAGATATTCCTAGCTCGATTTTGTGAACTACGAAAATAAATGAAAAATAAAATAAAATTCATTCATTTCCAGATAAAAACCTGAAGGTAATAGAGAGGAAAATATACAACAAAAAAATTAAAATTAAAATATGCAAAAAAACTTAAAGTTTCCAGATTTTTTTCAGCCGTCTCTGACCAAAGAGTTCTTTATTCTTCGGATTATTAGTTGGATATCCGGCATCTGCTTCTCCTGGGAAGAGACAGGAACAGTTTAGAAGTAGGATTCTAAGAATGTTGGTTATCATCAGAGTCACTAACAGGTGAGTTTAATTTATGGTAGTTTTATGATCAGGTCACGCACCGCAACGGCTGGGTCGAAACTGCACAGGAAATTAATATTTGGTAGAAGATGAGGTAAACTTCTGTCCAGCAGGTGGGTGTCATACAGGTTAAAACAAACAGATTTATAAATTAGCTTTGGAATCTTATGATTTTTATTACTTACCTTGCGCACTTCGACTCGGATAGATTTAGATTAGAAGGGTATCTAAGGCCATCACCTTCATGGTAATACCTACTCATACCCGAAAATAGACCGCCTAAAACTTAGTTCCGATTCGATTGACTGTCGACTATGGCAACACTAACAGCCATCAGTGTTGCAATAAATACGTCTGGCGGTGACAGGCAAAAAGGCAGGGAATGCGCGGGCGGCAAACGCGCCCGGCGGTCTCCGCGCATGCGCATGCCGTGACGCTTTTTGGCCAAATTCATATTTAGAAGCACGAGTTTTGTTTCTACTTTGTGTATTAACAAATCGTTTTAGTGCCATTGTGTTGGCAGTATTAGTATGATTTCAGATGGTTTTGTATTTTGAAAGGTTTCGACAACATTCAGAAAAGGCAACTTGCAACTTTGTAGCACGTTAAGTAATTCTTTTTTTTTCAGACAGTAAACTAAGCATTCCAGCAAGCTAAGCAAAGCTAGACTCTGAACTTCGTAACAATAATATTGAATAAATCACTTGAAAGCAAAACCTATTGCAGCTAACAACTTTTTCAGGAATGCTAGCGATGATATCGCTGAAAACAGTCGCATGTCTTATTCCAATGAAACCTCATTTACGGAAAATTACTTTGTAGTAAAATGTCTCAGGTGACATGAACTAGTACCTAAACTGAGTTCATGTTGCCTAGATCTAGAAGTGGCTACAGTTTCGCAACTCACAGATCGCAGCATTTGCGTGCTGGGCTTGCCCGAACGTGCAACATTCCCGCCGTGCCGCTATCAGATGTGCGGGCGCACGTGACGGCATCCCGCCCCCCCCAGACCTCCTCCCTCTTCGTCTTCCTAGAAACAGAGCATCTGAAAGCATTCGAGAGCAGCCGACGTGTCCCCACGTCTAAGTACAAGTCTAACGCTACTCCGGAATGGGGCGTGCGTGAGTCGTTTCGAGTCCAGCTTTATCTCGCCTAGATGACTGTGCTCTGGCATTTTTACGACCTGTTCCGTGAATAAGCTAATAAGGATATCAAATGTACCTGTTGGATTCAAATGTACATGTCTGACCATGTAGGGTTAAGAATTTCAAGTAAATATACTGTCCACAAAGATAAACAAAGACGCATTTTGTTCAAGTCGTGAACGTAGATCTTATGGACTGAAAGCTTCGACTGCATGCGACGAGTCAAACGCATCGGCGAAATGAGCGCTAAAATTACACGTTCTTAGAAATCGGTATGTCAACAATGGCAGGGCGCAGGGCCAGGGCGCGGGGCGGCGGTCGGCGGCACCGACACACGCTGGATGCCTCTCTTTGAATAATTCGCGTTGTTGTTCGGCGCCGGTGTTAGCAATTGTCGCGCGGTTGTTTTACGATAGCATCGCGCCGCCTGCGCGAGTCGGCGCCGCTGATCTAGATCGCGGCGCGGCGTCCGCTCACCACAGACGTGCACTCGACGGATAAAGTCGTCACACACGACGTTCGCACCCGCGCCAGGTATGCCTTTGAAAAACGCAGCGCAATCGCAAACTATTCAGCGACCAGCGCGCGCTCGTGATGGCATCCTAGCAACACTGTCGATGGCTTAATTTACTGCGCACCGCATTTGTTTTAAGCTTCGAGAACTGTAAAGTATGTTAGATTTATAATCACCGGCAGTGTCTGGTGAGAGAGCGTTTGATCATTGCGCTTCATGGACGTCTGTTATCTGATATCGTTTGGAGCGCAAGCAGGTGCCATCCTATCTCGTAGAGAAAAGACTCGCGTTTAAAAATCTGTATTTTTTGTGAAAAACTTAACACATGAGGTTTAACAATACATCCATACTTGCCTGGCATTTATGTGAAAACTTATCATAGATATTCATAATAGGTAGAGCTATGCCATTCAAAGTAGTGCAACACCAAGCGTAGCAATTAGAATGTATCACCAAAACTATAATTAAATTCGACACGCCTTCAAAGAACCAACCGCGCAAACATGATCGCATCACCAATTTTTTCATTCCTAAATATTAATAACCACTAAACAGATTATCGGCATAGCATCAACACCACGGTGAACTTTTTCTCACACGGTTGCCATCACTAATTCATACCATCGTCTCACGTACGGTCTACAACATTTTATCTGTGTAACGACAGCATTCAAAGCTTTCTGTTGTCCTAAAATTATTCACAAATGGCACGGCGCGGCGTAAGAAGTCCAATTGTTTTCGATGGAATGCTATAACATTGTTTCTTTTGGCCCAGGATCCGTCACCAGCCGTGTCGAATATGGCACAGCATGGTCGATGCTGGCGCATTCCTGCTTTTTCTACAATATTAAGTGTCGTGGCCATCATGGGCTGCACACATAACCGAGGTGTGTATTGTAATTTTATCGCTGCACGTATTCGTTGATAGGTAATTTGTCGAATCGTTTCGATATTAATGTTTTTGGTTCACGTTTTGGCGTTCTCGTTATGAAGTTGTTCTGTATCAAAGTATTTTAAAATATGCTTCATTTGTCGGCTTGACAACGAACTTTGTATGGGATCTGAAACAAGTTAAAGGAGTGATTCTTAAAGGATATTTTCTCTGCAGACCTAGGAAAACGCAAGTTTTTTTTTAAAAACAAAGCTCGTAAGGTTCTGTGATTGTTAACAGAGCTTTTGACTCTCATCTCTCTCAAAAGCTAACCTATGTAAATGCACACAAGAACGTACGACACAGTATATAGTACATATTTACTTAGCCCACTGCGGGTCATGTTATCGATCACAACCGTCTCTAAACTGCCCAAATATTGGACTCCTCTAAAAAAAGTTGTAAAGCTCTCGTGCCCAAATTATAGTGTTCAAACATTTTAATACAACGCTAAGAAATGTGCGTAAAGTTTATAAAATGGTGGGCCATAATATATGTAGTGGTGCCTCCTGGCGGCCATTACTTAGGCCCGGGCTTGTTATTAAATTCGGCCTTATTTATTTATTTATGAGCATGTTTATTGTATGCGACGTAACTCACCATTCCTGGGTAGTGACTGTAGTGACTTTCATCGGAGGTTTGTGAAAATTTCTTTTCTAAGGAAAGCTTAAATTTAGTTATGATTTTGGTACTTACCTACAGTTTAGGTTGAGATTTTAGGAAAATGCATGAAAAGAGGTGGACTCATAAAAACTCTGGTAGGTACTCAAAAAGGGTTGTACTTCTTATGAATTATGCTAATAAGACCAGAAGATTTCTGAAAGAGCGCTAGACTGGGCCTGCCAGAGATTAATGACCTCAACCTACTGATAGCGTAATTTAAGTGGATTATCATTACTGCCCCTTACACTATCTAACAAGAAACAAAAAGCTACATTACCAAAGCTTATGGATTGACACCGCCACCCAAAACTAAGTCCATTGTCATTGCCCCAAAACAAATAACACGCACGACCAACAAAAGTGACGATTATAGCGCCTAGCGACCAGCGAGAGAGCTTTAATCCCGACTTAATTACAGATGAGCGGCGATCACATGAAATATCGATTTGGGAGAATATTCAAACGATGGGTACAGGTGCCGCGTCACGCCCCCCCCTCGGGGCCACACACTTACGTGCCAGCCACAAAGATACCTTCAATACCACATTAATTTATGTTCAAAAACAAAAACAATTCGCATAGAAACTGCGAGATTTTAAAATTCAAATAAATATCACTGCAGACTTCCTAACTATATGCAAAGGACGTAGAAGTAAGAAAGTCTTTTCCCTATCTCTCAGATTTATCTCTAAAACCTACTCGGCTTTCTCGGATCGTTTGCAAGGAACATTAGCAAGGCTCGCGCCGTCGTCGGCAGATGCATCGGGCACGAATCCAGTTTCCCAATAATTTCATAGTGAACGAGGGCCGATCGAAGAGCTGCAGTATCTAAGGATCCATCTCTCGCCGACGGCCACAGCTATGTACGGGCCCTTATTAAATGCAAAATATTGCAGCTTTACATAACCGAGATCTCGTTAATGTTGCATTAACAATATTTTATAAGACGCCATGTTTTCGCGTCGCCTCGAACGTGATATGTTGGTAACGATGTGTAGAACATGCAGGTTCAATGATTTTGTGCCGTTTCGATGTGCTGGGTCAGAGCTTTGCCGCTGTTATAGACTTTGTAGGGTTGCGGGATTCCGAAGAGTTACTGAAGAAACACTGGTGGGTTTTAGTTCGTGAAAGTCTGACACGCCCTCTTCCTCCACCCTAGAGCAGAACAAGCCATGCCGCCAGTCTCTGGGTACAGCACAAGTCAATAGCGATGCGGAAGAATTTTTTAACGCCATATTTTAGCTAGTCTTTAGTATTGAAATTGATCACTTCTTGATATGGCCAAGTAAAACTTTCCAAATCGTTTTAAACGTTTACATTTGGATGATATTTCAATCCTCATTTGGCTTACTTTCTTTAGACCTTTTATTAGTTTTATTATCATAGAAATCCTACATCTATGATATGGCCAAACGAGGATTGACAAATCATCAAATGCTTACGTTTAAACGATCTGGCCAATTTTAGTTGGCCATATTATGAAGTGACCAAATTCTATGATCTGGCTTCGACATATATATAGTTTACCAATAATAATTTTGTTGTTTTATGTCTTCAACATATTTATACAAAATTAAGAGAGCCCAAACATTGAAACATGCAAAGTGGTTACCAACTTTGTTAAGCAACGAAAATGTAGAAATCTATGTAGATGCCTATCGGCGGGTATTCAAAAAATGTTGATTTCCCGAATGCAAGGCAGCGTTATCAGAAACTGTATCTGAACAACGAACATCAGTAACTTCCTCTTGTGGCATAATGTAACTAGTTTAGTTCTTGTATTCTTATGTAAACAGGTGACATTGTTGGGAAGAAAGTCGAGCTTCTTATTATTGAGATAGATTTTTTTATATTTATTTATTATACAATTATATAATATACATATATACACATGTTTATATTTCGGAGCAGTGGTGGCCAAGTGGTAATGGCTCCGACTTACGAATTATAGGTCGCGGGTTCAAACCCTGTCAGACGCATTACATATATTGTGTAATTTATTTCATTACCACTGCTCTCAAAACGGTGAAGAAAAACATCGTGAGGAAACCAGCATGTCCTAGAACCAAAAATTCGAAGACATGTGACATTCACCAACCCGCACTGGGCCCGCGTGGCGGATTACGGCCCTCTCCTAGAGAGGAGGTCTGAGTCCCAGCAGTGGGAACATTAAAAAGGCTGATGATGATGATGACACAGACTTTAAATGCTGAGATGCCTCGGGTCGTACATTCAAGTAGATGGTTAGGTAGACCGAGATGGAACATATCAAATCAATTCAAGATGGATGAAATGGCGACAGGTCACGGGAACAATTTGTGACTTACGGATGCCCCCCAAGTTGAAGGGTAAAATCTACAAGTCTTTGATAAGACCTGTCATACTGTATGGATCAGAATGTTGGGCTGCGAAAAAGAGGAATGAAAAATGATTGCATGTAGCATGTAGTGTGACGAGAATGTAAGAAGTAAGAAATGAGTACATTAGTGGAAGTTTGAAAGTGGCACCAGTAAATGAAAAATTTAAAGGGAATCGTTTGTCTTGGTATCACTATGTGAAGAGGAGGTATGGATAGGGTGAGAGAGGCTGAAGAAAAGACGGGTGGATTCTTGACATGTACTTAATATGAAATAATTGTTAATTTACTAGCTGTCTGCCCGCGACTTCGTCCGCGTGTACTTCGGTTATCGCACTCTAAACGTGTTTTCCTGTAGGAATTCTTATTCGTATGTTTTTCTGGGATAAAAAGTAGCCTATATTCTTTTCCATGTCAAAGGCTATATGCATGCCAAATTTCATACAAATCCGTTCAGTCGTTTTTGCGTGATTAAGTAACAAACATCAAACATCCACACTTTCACATTTATAATATAAGTTAGGATTTTTGTCTAGACATTATTGTACACCACAATAAAGACTATAGGTAAATAAATAAAACGGGGTTAGTAATAGCGTGACGAGTGACATGACAGAATGGAAGAAAGAAACGTGTTGCGCCGATCCGACCTCAAATAACACGGGACAAGGGCAGGAATATGATGATGACGATCAGTCCAATGATTTTACCGTTAAAATGGGTCGACGCCGTTGGTGCAGTGGTTGAGCGATTGTCTGTTGTGCTCCGTGTCGAGGATTCGAGTCCCGCACGGGAAAAATATTTGCATGGCCCGCATATAAGTGTTCGTTTGTGTGTCTTGAGTATCAATGTGATACTCGCACCTACAATACAGGAGTTTTTTTTTTTTAAGAAAAAAAAAACACATTCTTCTCTCATCCTCATACAATCCATCCATCTTTTCTCTTTATCACTCTTATAGTATTACGCGTTTCATCGCTCCTTTTCATATGAGACCATATGACACCAAGACAAACGATTCCTTTTATCGGAATATTTTAATTAAAAAAAAAACTACTAAAAGTGTCATGCAAAATTTATTGATTCAACACAACATTTCACAAATCAAGTTTTTCGATTTTAGATTAAACTAAGAAATAACATAAATACAAGCTGCGCACGCGCACTTAGTCCGTTATCTGATAATAATTAGCTAATTAAAACAGCTACTTACCAGTTACAAGGAAATACTATTTACACAAACTATACAATTACACGGTTTGTGCCTATTGCTAAAATGGTGGGCTTATCATTAAAATAAGTGCGTTTAAATATACTTATAATAATAATATAGAATTATAATAAATTATATTATTATAATCTACATGTTAAGAGCTGGTTGTAGTCACAGAGTTTTTTGTATGAACTCTCCCGCCCCGTAATAGCGATTTTATTTTAACAAAAAATAAAACATATCTAGTAACTATTCAAGATTTTTGTTTTTAAAAACAAGCTTTATTATTTTATGTAACTTTCAAATATTGTCGTGACATAATCTCGTAGATATACACGTTTGAAATCATAAGTTAATATTGAAAATGTCGCAATAATAAATAAATAAAAAATGTACATTTCGATACTCGAGGAAATCAAAATTCATAGGGTACTTCCCGTTGACCCATAATCCTTAAATTTGGCATAAAGCAAGATATTACCACAAATAAAAAATGTTAAAATTGTACCTATGTAAGTTTGTATGGAACATTTAGGACCAGGCCCCTCTTCCCCACTGGACACACTGGGCACTTGCCCAGGGCCCCGCGATCGGATGGGTCCCCTACTTCACTACCAAACGACACAAACTTCGATCTGCGCGCGTCGGTCTCCATACATTTTATATGGGAACTAGACTTGTAGAACTACACTAGATCCACGCCATGCGACCTCTTTCTACGTAAAGATCAAGAATGATTCACGTATGCGTCGATCTAAAGTAGAGCTCTAGCTTGATCCTCATAGAGGCCCTATTATCCTAATGTACCCAGGGGCCTTTAATAGGTGAAAGACGGCCCTGCTAAGGACGCGAGTCCAACTAATTTATATCATGTTTTGATTTTTTACCCAAAGGTTGGTCATATGGTCAATTTTAATATGTAATATAAATTTTCATGGTGTTCCCTTTCATATTCATGGATTACCAGAGGTTCAAAAAAGTTCAAAATGTGTTCAACTTAGCCTTAAGAAGTAAAACTCAACATATGACGTTTGTGTAGTTTCGCTAGCTAATTTGTTTTCGTCACTGTTGGGCAAAGCATGTCAAATTTGTGTCCATATAAGTACTTGACGCAACACAATGCATTCCTTAGGGTGGGATAAGTCATTGGATGATTTCGACCACTTAAGTCCAACATTTGTGCTCTTTTGCCATGCAATGAGTGCCAGTTGCCAGTTTGGTAATTATTTGTGATATGATACCTAACTTAATTTTGTATCATAGATTATTTTTAATTTAATTTCTACAATCAAATAAATGATAAGTATGTGAATGAATCTGAATATGCGCTCCCTCTGAATATCAGGATGGCAACAAGCCGGTTTTCTTTTAAGGTGAAGGCACGTGAGCATATTCGCAAGATGTTGGTAGAATCATCACCGAGCTAATTAGTTGGATTTGTTTTTTCTCAACAGCATTGTTTTTGTTATATGTATGTATCTAAGTATGTATTTACTATTATATATATTTGTTTCTCTTCTGTTTTGTCTATTTATTAAGTTGCACCTGCCATGTTTTGTTTCTGCACCACCCTAAGGTCGACTGGCAGATAATGCCTAAGGCATTAAGTCCGCCTTTGTATAGTTTTTTGTGCATAAAGCTTTAAATAAATAAATAAATAAATATGTATTTACGTTAGTGCTAAAAGTTGTCAATAAAGAAAAGACCCGTTTTGACCTTTAAATTAAAAATTACACCCAGACACAGAACAAATGATCATGCTCATCACATAAACATATATTTTATAATTAACATTGGGATCAATGTATTTGACAGTACACTTAAATAATTAAAAATAATATATACACTAAATGCCTAGATAAATATGACGTCATAAAACTCCTCCGTTTAGTTCAGGTGTAACCTTTAACTAAACATTATGAGATTTTACTTGTTACACTGAGAGTGTAAAAGTTCCTGAAAGAACTCTCATTTATTTCATCTCATAAAAATATGAAATTAAAATTTGCCATTTCATAATGGCCTCAAACACACTATTGGAGCTTTCACTTGGGTGGCCAAATAGTAGCCGAGCAGCTAAATATAAAATATTAATATCAATCTTAACTCACATCAACTTAAGGCTACTCTAACTAAACGAAACTTAATCACAACTTAAGAATAAATTAAGCATCACTAGAATGTCAGTCAAGTCTATTTAAAGTATTTTAATCTTATAAAAAAGCAATTACGGAAGTTAATTTACACGACACCGGTTGGTAGCGAGTGCCAGTTAGTTTTGAATTCTAATTAGTGACTCATACGTATAAGCTCTTGTAGACTGTTCCTTTTTTGCTGACCGTGACTGTAAACAAATCTGCTTCATGACGTTATGAATTTGCGAATGTCAGATTCGCTGTTTTATGGGGATTTCACTTTAAAATTAAGGCTTGTTTGATTCTAATTAAGAGTGTTTTTTAAATTGTCCCGCACGCATAACCCCCGCGGAGGTCCATTTCATACAACTATTTATTATTACTCGTGTAATACGCATGCGGGACGCGTGCTATTGCATTTTGAACCCGCACGATATTAAAAACACCCTTGGCTTCAAAAATCTTTGTTATTGCATCTAGATAGTATTCTGTTGTGTGTTTTCTTGTGTACTTATAATAATGTAATGTAACATTCTATATATTTTTCTCGTCATTCACTCACGAGGCAGAATAGGAAACGTTAAAACGGGAAAAATATGGCATGTGACACGCAAAGCCGGTAAGATATTTTTCATAAGTATTATTTTATTATTTTTATATCTAGCCTATACTGTCCCACTGCTGGGCAAAGATCTCCCTCCATTTCTTCCATTGTTCCCGGCTTTGAGCCACTTCTAGCCAATTCCTATGGAAGACATCTAAGTCGTCCCGCCATCTCCTTGGTGAGACCCCGTCGACCCTGTCGTACGATTTTTATAGTCGAATAATTTTGGAATTTGGAAAATCGTGATAATCCCGATTTGAGAGAGAAAAAGAGAAGTGAGAAGAGGTGCCAGTATTTCCAAAACTGTAGGTTAATAATTTTGTGTCATTGCGGCGAAGGGCAATTGAAGGAACGCGAGTGGGTTTTAGGTAGTAAAAGTCTGACATTCCCCGACGGGACCCAGAGCGGGAAAAGTTAATTGATGGTTCCCCATCCTCAAAAAAATTATAAATCAACAGGTTTTTAGATCAGTCAGACACAGAATTAGAAAAGATTATTCTATAAAATAAATATTTTATGAATCATTGATCTAAGATAAATGATATTATTAGATTCATCTAAGATTAATGATTCATATAATATTCATTTTAAAAAGCTACATCTGATATTTTTCCTCTTCTCTTGACAAGAGGTCAACTGACAGTGCAGGTATAACTAGTATATTTAATTAGTGAATTGGTTATAAAAAAAATACTTATAAATGTATAAATTAGTTAGCAATTTTCCATACCTATATAAAAAAAAACAGTTATGTTATTAGTCTGTAAGCTTTCTTTAAAAATCAATAAATAAATTCTTTCGTCAATTTTAACTAGATAAGGCCAGTGTTTTCTAGCTGACCACCTTGAGAAGAAACACCGCAACTAACTCAGATATACATGTCGATAGTCTATACATATAATAATACTGAGGAGCCTAATCGGCCAGGTGCTGTTCTATATCTTTGTAATCTGAACAAAAAACGATCGAATACATTTGTGATACTGTCAAGGAAGGTGAAACTTATAATCATTATTTTGGTCGTGATTGTGCATGATTGGATGTTCATTTGATTTGTAAAGTAATGTAACATCACTTTTCTGATACTTTGTTTTATTATGTCAAATGGTTTTTTCAGCGGGTGTTACTGTGTTACCTTGGCCCTTGAACTTGAAGGCCAACTGAAGGAAGACGAGTGGGTTTTAGTCAGTAAAAGTCTCGCTCCATCCAGAACGGGAGAAATTATCTGTATAATAAATAGAAAGTGTGTTGTTTTGGTCGTTATAGTCTTGTTATCGGAATGTTTGTGTTTTATAATTTTTTTATTTTATTGAGAACTGTTTTATGTCTTAGTAACGAATTATTTACTTACACCAACAACTTCAACCCCATTCAAATTATAGTGAATTTTAAATATATTTTTACTCCTGAAAATTACTTTTACCGTTTTACAACGGATAATTGTGGGGATCCAGTGCCTAATTACAGGAGCAGTTTAGTGCTACTTCGTGCCTAAACATTGGTTATTGTAAATAAATGATCGGTTGGCGAGTTCGTTACATCTGTCACAATTACTGACCGCACCTGCGCCCGCGCCGCCGCACTCCAACATCACATTTACATAAAATGAAATCGCCCCGTGGACGATACACCACGGAATTCTGAATATCCATAAACGTAGCTGGCAGCATACCGAGGGCCATACTTAAAAACAAAATTAAAGGGGATAGCCGTACGATAATATGAATTAAAAATAATAAAACAAAAAAATAAGAGTCACGGATCGCCTCGAGTGAGTTTTTTTCGAGTTTTTTAAGCGATGCCTGCGAACAGAGTTCGGTCGATATCTCCTGACAATATCTTTGACGAGGTTTTTATGCGGCATTATTTTTAAATGAACAGATTATAAATGGTTGTTTGGCGATTTAACGCCCAATCTAATTAGGCAAATGATATGTGTTTTCTGGTAAAGATCGACGCGTGATAACCTGCACTATTGTTGATTGATTTATATTCGTGTTGTGATTGATATCGAACGATAGCAAACAGTTATGCTGATAACATTGATTATTTCGTTTTAGATTGTTTTGTAATTATAGTTTCGCTTTATTTTATAGCATGTCTATCGTGTTGTTCGTGCATAATGTTTTACTGACGTAGTCGCTTGTTGCGATTGATTTATTTCTTTACTGAGTGGTTAGTTATGGGTGACTAGTACTTAGGACGAGTATTCATATTTTTACAAGTTGGCTTCATAAATTACTATTGCACCTAACACACACAGACAAGTTTGTCTCATAACTGTATGTGTAATAGATGTTTGTGAAGATGCATACAATACAAAATTTATTCCTAGTGTAGGGCAAGGTTTCTTTTGATAAACAACCAACCACCATTATTCTTTACTACTCCCATGTGAAGTTGTCTTGCACTGATCTTTTTTTTTTATTAGAATGGATAGGCTCGCGTTTGATCACTATCTCAGCATATGATAAGCGATGATATGGTCTATGAAGGGGCACACTTGTCTAGATCAAGAGGGAGTAGGTACTACCTGTTTCCTCTTGTTTTAAAGACCTTTAGGTTAAAGCTAGTAGGAAATATAGAAAAGAAAAAAAAAATATAGAAAAGCCTGGATCGCGTTAACAGAACAAGAAAAGCATTTTCGCGTGTGGGTAGTAGATAGGTATCTAGTCTTTGGTGATAAAGTAAAAAAAATGGCACAAAATACGAAGTGACTGTCAATTTACGTTGTCTAGCCTGTTGTTCTAATTTGAGTGATGTGCACAATCATTTGATCTGTTTCTGGGTGTAATTTAACATTAGACAGTGTGTTTTTCAGTTGTCTAGTACTCATAGCACAAGCTCTGCTTAGTTTGAGACTAGATGGCGTTGTATGAAGGTTGTGAAATATTATTATTACCTATATATTTTTTTATGTACACAAATCTTTAAAAATAAAACGAACAAATACAGACAGAAGAGCAAGTTACTGCTTATTTCAAATGAAATTACTTCTAGCAGACCTGCGACAGGAGAGTGACCTTTTTCTTAGACCTAAATTAAGTTTATAGAGATGAACTTCCCGCTTGAATGGCTTGCTTGACCTTCGAGGTTAAGCAATGTTTTCGGAGGCCGAGGCCCTTGCTTTGATAACTCGACGATTTAAGCTATTGGAAAAACGCTAGAAAATCTAACACTGCCAAGAAGAAGAAACAAGAAAATCTATTACTAGCCTTGCCAAGAGGTTTTATGTTATTTAGTTACTGAGTGTTACAGGCCAGGCAGGCAGTCGCTTCAGGTAAAACTGGTATTCAGTTTTATCCAGTAATCCAATTCCAATATAGCAGGAAAAAGGTTAAGCAGATGAAGGGACTAGTTGGCCGGTGAGTCCAGAATCCAGTAACTAGCAAATTATTCCATAAATTTATTAGATGCATACATACTTCTGTCAGTGGCTTCGTTTCGTCCGAAGTCGAAGCCAGATAAAAAGTTAGCCTCTGTCCTTTTTGGAGTTTAACCTTAGGTACTCCGTACGTTTCATCAAAATCAGTTCCATGTGTGGGTATGAGCTTTTTCTCTGTTTCTGATCATATGTCTCGGTTACCCATTATACTTTTAGTTATAGCGTTAGCTAGGTAGAGATATTTTTTTCAGACCAATTACCAATTGTAGAAAAATAGGTTCCTACTTCAAGCCTGTATTGCTGTTGCCCACGTTCTTGTCTTTAAGTAAACTAATATAAATAATGTTGTTCCAGTTAAATTAACAATAACTTAATAGGTCTTCATTCATTCTTTTGGCTTGGTTCTTTACCTTTTTCTAATACCTATGCGTAGGTACCAGAAAAACAAACAATGGACTACTTTTCTTTACTAGATCATGTAAAGGACCACGATACATATCGATTTAAGACAGCTTTATGTCTTTATCCCCATTTCAAAAACGTTAAGCAATTAAGATTGTCAACAAATGTACGAGGATTAATGACCGTTATTCCAAGTTTATGTGGCATCTACCATAGTAAAAGCTTCGGCCAGGGATTTTTCCTGTATGAAAGCAAACAAAATATTGGAATAGCTTATAACACTCAGTGATTTTCCATCTTATGATGTCTCTCTTCTCTCGCTCTAGGGCGAAGCAAGACGGCGTGTCAGGCTTTTACTTAGTAAATCACACCTAGGCTTCCTTGCTCTTTGCGTTCCAGAACTACGAGATTTCCTTTCGTAATTTAACCCACGACCCCAGCAGGCTTCAACCTTGCTGGGCCCCTACGGTTTAGTTGGCACCTCCTTCCAACTTACCAGTGTCACTCAGAGATAATGTAGCATTCTACTGGTGAAAGGATTTTTAAAATCGGTACAGTGTTTTTTGAGGTTATTCATTACAAAGAAAAATACAAATCGTTCCTCTAGTTATAATGTGAGTATTGAAAATAAATTGTTATTTAAGTATCTGCTTATAATGTCCTCTAAAGGTACCTACATAGGCAAAATGTGTAGGTTTTAGTAGTCTGTTCCCATATAGGCATTTATAGGTGCCTATTACTTTTGAGGAATTTGGCAAAGGAAAACATCGTGAGGAAACCGGCATATTCTAAATCCAAAAATTTGAAGAATGTAGCATCCCCCAACCCGCACTGGGCCTGCGTCGTGGGCCGTGGCGAATTCCTTCTCCTAGAGAGTCCTGAGTCCTAGCAGTGGGGACATTATCAAGCTGATTATGCTATTCGTGCTATATGTAGATATCATTACTTATTAGTTACTTGCTGGTTGTGTCATGAAAAATGATAGCTTAATTCATCGTACTCTGGATTTTTACTTACGTCTTGCAATTGTTTCATCTCAAAAACACGCGTAACGTCTTCATATTTGACTTCTTTTGATGATTGGTCCTTCAGTTTATTATTTTTGTCCCTAATAGTGCCACCTTATGTTGAAAACATTGAATTGATTTTAAGAATTTTTGAAACTGAAGAGTTATCCGTGAATTAAAGTACCTACCTAACCATTTTCAGTATCTAAGCAATCTAAACAGGTTTCCAATTAAGCATTTATTCTTTAATTAATTAAACGCACATTTCTTTATCAATTAGTAAGTGCATGTTCTGTATTTTATGTAGTGAAATATAGTGGTGTAGTTAAGAAATAAATCAACGTTTATAACTTGACTGCGAGTGTCTGCGAGCGGAATCAATGTGTTTAGCCTATCGATGAGTTTAATGTGAGAACGAAACGAAGTAAGTGGCGAATAACTTAGATGTATCTTGACACTTTGCTCATTGCAAGCACGTTTCATACAATAAAAATCCAATGAAATTAAAATATATGAGAGTCGCGGGCGCACCGGAGCTCTGCGTAAAAACTGTTCACCATTCACCAGTGCTGGGAGCTGCTGCAGCCAACATCATAATTTAACATCGCAAAAACCCGCGTCTTAATAAATAAATCAGCGTATTTTTTCACCGTCCATAACTTAAGGAGCCGAGGCGGGAAATCGGATGGAAGTCGAGGGCGCAACTTTTAAAAAAGGAAACTGCTCTTGCTCTTGCGGCCCGCTCCGCCATTGGCCGGGCCGGCGGGGGCGGGAGCGGCCTGCGCGCGATTGGTCTGCCGCCGCTCCGTAGGCGCGCTCATCTCGACTCGAGACACGAACAAATAGATTTTTTTAAACAAAAGCAATTTTCCTATTCTTCTTGTTGTGGCTCGTTTCTATAGTTTGTTTTTGCTCGGCGACATTTTGTATTGTTTACAGTGGTGGACTGCGAGTGCGCGACAATCCGCTGCCGGTTCATTCTCAGCGATATTAACAAGTCGACTCCTCCGTGTATTGTTTGCTGGTGCATGCAAATTTTGTAAAAACAAGCGATTATTATGAAAAACAAGCACGCAGCGTGCTGTAACTACTCGGCGAGAGGAAGGCTCGCAGTGTGAATGTAATTAACGAGATAGGATGCATTGTGCGCCGACAATAGGCGTCACCACTCACAATAGGTACAGCTGAGCGTTTCTTGCCGTTCGAGATAACATTTACATTAACTAAGTCCTCATTATTATACTTATCTATATTCAATGAAACTTTAATGCTAATTGTTAGCAGATGATGAAACTACGAAACAATCCTGTGACAAACATTTCCTCATTTTCTTTTAATTTGAAGTACCGTGGGAAGAGTTTTTCATACGTTAATGTAAATGTAGATACCTGCTTTTATTGCAAAATCAGCTTTATGAGCTTATTCAAGTATATTTGTGAAAATACTGCACACACATACAAACAATATAACAACACAATCACAAATTTAAGATATTTTTTCCAAAATGAAACTAGCCTAAGTTACTCCTTATAACATCAGCTAGCTACCAGTGATTATCCTGTTAAAATTGTTCCAGCTATTTAGAGTATTAGCTGGAACAAACTGAGAGATAGCCTGACATACATAAAGATAGACGAAATTTTAAAAACTGCATTTTTGCCATAGGTATCGAATTTACACATATAATTCATGTGCATAGAGTAAAAAAATATTTTTATAATGCAATTTTATTTTTATGTATGAAACTCACGAAAAGCTATTCATGTTTTATGGAAACTTAATAAAGAACTTTATTTATAAAAAAAAACTTATCCCTACCAGTAGGTCACGCATTCCCAAACATGTAAATTCACACAAGGCCATACCCAGGATCTTCTCAAAAAACAATAAAGAATGTTATAGATTTGTAACACCCGAGCATAGCTGCGGCGCGTCACTGTCTTTTATAAATAAAAATGTCGTGACACAGTGTTTGTTAATAGAACTCCGCTGAAATAATTTGATTGATCTTTTAATTATTTTATTTGTGCATGTCTGAAAATAGGTTCTAGGCTATTTTTTATCATCCTATCCCCATCCCTCTATTTTTTCTTTGATAATCTATATCGTAGATCACGTTTGTTGGGTCGGCTAATCTACTTAATATATATAAAAATCTAATTTCAAAGTGTTTGTTATCCAACTCCTCCGAAAGCACTCGACCGATTTTTACGAAACGCGTACGTCAAAGGACTGGAATAATTTACCTGTTGCGGCCTTCTAGTCCCATTATAATTTAGTTGTCTTCAAAGCTAGTGTGAATAGGCTCTTATTAAACTAGTGCGCCTTACCATCAACGCTTGCGTTACTGCTTATTATCAGGTGGGATCGCAGTCAAACACTAGAATTATATTAAATAAAACAAAAAAAAAAATTATATCTATAAACTAGTGTTTGATTATTCTCGTGTGTATGTTAGGAATAGGTCGCAAGCTACTTTTTGTCTATCTTTTAATTTTTTGAAAATTTGTATACTTAGCCTAACAACGTTTGCCTGGTCGGCTGGTAATACATCGTATGGGTACGTAAAAGTGGATACTTTTACGTACCCATACGATGCTTTCCTGTTTGACACAAAATCGAGAGCCCACTCCATAGCACGCAGGGCTCGATCAGTGAAGAAATATCATCCATCGATGATATTGTGACAGTGTCAAACGTAGCTAACGTCGTTGATATATCGATCAAGAAGTGTTGCTCTGTAGGCTGTGCTTAATTAAGCACAGAAGTACAGTGACGTGTCGATCTTAACTATTGATCATAAGCTACTGTTAATTAACAGTAGCTTAAGATCTTAGTGTGATAGCTTATAGTTAATATTTAAATAATAATAGCAATTATAATAATAATAACATGACAAAAATATCGTAAAACCTGAGAAAGAGAAACAAATCAAATATCTCGACTTAGCACATGAGGTTGTCGACATGTCGAATGTGGAGTTGGCTATTATTGTGCCGATTGTCGTGACTGCCAATGGCCATAGCCAAAAGCTTCGAAGAACATCTGTCGAAGCTGGATCAGGGGCCTGATACCTACAGGAGCCAGTATTCCTTGACATAGCTCGCATTGTGAGGAGGTTGGCTGTCTCTGGAGCCCTAATCACCGGTAGTTAGGACCCTGCTCCCGACACCGGTGGACTACTATTTTTTTTTTATCGTTTGTTTTATATGTGTTCTAAGAAAAAAATTATAAAATATGTATAGAAACTAAGCAAAGGATAATAAAAATAATAATAGCATACTGATTAGAATGATACTGGCATAATCAACCCTTATAATGTTCCCACTGCTGGAAGTCAGGCCTCCTCCGCAGGAAAGAGAATGCGTTATAATCGTAATCAACCACGCAGACCCAATGCGGATTGGATAGATGTCACATGTCTTTGCAATATTGGCTCTAGGACAGGACGTTTTCCTCACGATGTTATCCTTCACCCTTTTGAAAGCAGTGTTGATGAAATAAATTACAAAAAGTAAGCGCCTGCATGGGTCTGAACTCACGATCAACACGTCTTAAGTCGAGGCCGTTACCACTCGGCCACTACTGCTCAGTCGAGTAATTGTTTGCCAAATACCAATCAACTAAAATACTATCTAGTTATTTATGATAAAAGCATTAATCAACATCTCGCAAAGCAGAAGTGGTTGAGCGATTAGCTGCTGCGCTGCGTGCCACGAGTTCCATTCCTGCATAAAGTCAAATATTTGTATAGTTTACAGATAGATGCTCCGGGTCCGGCTGTCTTGTGTACCTATCTATGAGTTTATAGATTTTTAAACGCACTCACGTTATAGGAATATTTCCTAGTGATTAAGGGGTATCTTTTTGAATAGATAAATAAGAAAATGATATAGATTTTGTATATTCAGGAATTCGGGACATTCTGCATATCCAAGAATTCTGTTTTTCTACTCGTACATGTTGTTTATATGGTGCTTTTGTACTTGTGTTTTGCATAGTAGTCCAGGGTAATGATCGTAACAATGAGTACATCTACCGGTTCTTCGTAACTCATTCATCTTTATCTATTACGTCTTCATTCCATGTCTACCACCGACCATCTACCACATTGTGAAATTCCATCAACATCTGAACTTGTCCAATTTGCAAGTGTCCCCAAAATCGCGTTATGTCAGTTTTGATCCATATTTTGGGATATGAATTCATCAAATTTTTTTTTTCTGTCTGTGTGGAGAGAGAGAGAGTGTCGGACGTTTACTAACTAAAACCCACCCGTGTTCTTTCAGTTGCTTTTTGCGTCCCAAGTGAATTAAATGTGTAACGATCTATTTAAATAAATATCTTCAACTATCCACTAGTGACCTTTTTCAGAAACTACACCAAAAATAATAGGGTAAGATACCTTATATCATCTAACTATCCACTTCGCCATTTTTCAGAAAATGTACCGAAGATTATACGACCTTTCACCGTGCTTGTAACCATTAGACCAATACAAGAAGTTTTCCATCTCAAGAGCAGATAACACCAAAGTCGTGTTTCATATTTATACAGAAACTCCGTAAAATATTCATTAAGTGAAATGCAAGTCGTGCAGCGCAAGAGATGAATAATAAATATCTAGATTGATATCGTCATATTTTAATCTATATCAGTTCAAACGTGCTTGGAATTATACCAAAAATAGAATCTGAAATCTGACCTGGGTGTCACGAAGTGGACACACTTCAAAATGTTATTTTAGTCAGAAATAGTATACAGAGAACGTTTGAAAGAGTAACTGAGACCTAGGAAATAGGTGGGTTTTTGTCAGTAAAAGTCTGTCACGCCCCACCCAGAGCGGGAGAAGTCATTCGATGATTTCCCACAAAAAGGTCAAAATGAGCAGAAATGGGGGTCACTTTGTTCAACTTAATAATTTGTTGTGAAAGTTATTATTACTTGTACTGCCACAGGTTTTGTCCAGCTGTGAAGAAATATTGTTTTTATGCCTAAGTATCAAAGCTTTATTTTTTCGCAATAATAATATTTTTAATCATCAAACCCATACAAAACAGTTGAAAGTGGTAGGATGTACCGAGTAAGGATAGATTTAAAAACAGTCAAACCTTGACTTCAAAACTAGGTATCCTAGTCTGTCTTATAAATAATATATTTAATTCAATTTATGAATTATTTGCATGTATGTATGTATATTCCAGTTACTCAATCAAAATCATAAAGCGTCAGTGGATCAAAAGATAGAAAAAGCATCTAACATTACAAGCAGAAGCACAATAAAATGTCTCTCAATCACAATGATTGAAAGCTCCACATTTGAAACCTACAAACATCGTGAGAACACCATAACAGCTCAACACAAACCCATAGACACGAGCATCATCCGAACTAACCCGAATTCATCCGAGATGTCCCGAGATCGTGGCCATTTTTCCTCCAAATTGCGCCCTTTGTTATGCAAAGCGCGGAGGCGCCGTGTGCGGGCGCACAATCGCTCGTTTGTGCCCCGCGCCCGTGTGACACGGCCTTATCGCCCATCGCTAGCAAACCACCACACTTTTTACAATGACTAGTGACTGATTAGAATATTTCATCAGTCTGTCCTAGGCCTAACTCATTCGGTTTTTAATTACGCATTTAAATTCGAGCTGGGAGGTCGTGTGACAAATCTGTTTTGTGGATATTTATGAGCTTGCTTCGAGGATATGGCTGTGATGAAATTAGATTAAGATCTTAATGGCATTGTGTTATTTAATTTGTGTCTATTTTGTCTCCGATTTGTGAGTTATGACATATTATATTATAGTTAATCCATATTAAGACAAATTGACTCATGCTCTCCATTCATACCTACATACATGTAGTTAGATGAAGAGAGAAGTCAAAGAAAAGTATTGTATTGTGTGAGGAGTGATATGAAAAAAGGGAGTTAGTGACCATATCGAAGAATAAAAACATATTGCACCTACTCCAAGAAACATGGGACAAAAGCAGGAAGATGATGATGAATCCATATGAAAAAAAAACTATACTCAATTGACACTAATGATTAATTGCGTGATAAACGCTACCACCATGATTGCAAGTAACATTTAACCACGTAGCAGGATAACTTTTACGTAAAAACTTTTGAAAAAGATACCCGTACATCAACACAAAGGGCCGATCATTCATTTCGCGCAGCCGAGTAATCTACAAAATGAGCCCTCATTGATTTTCCTACATTACTAATTGCGATAGCAAAACAACTACCACACAACACATGCACTTTTCGAACCTCCCTTGGTAGTTTAAATTTCCTTATAGGCTACAGAATAAGGTTGACAATAGTTTGGCTATGAACTTTGATGTCTCCAACCGATTTACTTTAAACGGTTGGACTGTTATCTTTGATCGTGCCAATGCATCATATTTGCTGCGTGTTTCGTCACAGATCGCCATCATATCGATAATGAAGCGACTACATTAAAAATATTAGCTGCAAACTGAACTGGGCCTATATTCGTCATTGTACGCATAAATTATAGGCACCTACATAGATAGGGCTCAATTAATTTCCCTTTGGAAAACGATGCATCAATTTCTATACAACATTGTATATTTCTGTTGTATAATTGAATTGTATAATTCTTATTTGAATTGTTTACTTGATTAATTTGAAGGAAGTGGAGCGGATAAGGTCAGTCGAGCTATTTGCACGATTTACAATGTTGCATAGATCAGGGTCTATTTATACTTGGGTTCCTTGAAAACTATAATAGTGGTAACTTTTAACCTTGGGTTAAATCACATTATCCCACTAATATTATAAAGGTGAAAATTACGAGTATGAGTGTGTGGGTGTGTGCATATAAATTTGTTACATATTCAAGCTTGAACGGCTGAACTCAGGCCAAATTTTATTGAAATCCGGATGAAAAAAGGTAGAGAATGTCTTGAAATAGTACATAGGATACTTTTTAACCCGGGAGCATGTTCCCCTGCAATAATTTTCAAATTTCACGGTGAAGCCGCTGGCAGAAGCTAATCTAAATAGAAACAAAATGGCTTATAAACAGAAGAATAAAACTATGTCAAAATCAAATTTTAATTTTGATTTTGATGGCGTCTAATCTGTGATTGAACTATTTTTTTTTATTATTGTTGATACGTTCGCGCTTGACCGCTATCTCACCTGATGGAAAGCGACGATGCGGTCGACGATGGAACACGCTTACCTAGTAGAAACTTATTCACTCTCGACTTAAAGATTCCCGGGTTGTAGTTATCAGGAAACACAGACTCCGGAAAGGAAAAAGAAAATAAAAAAATAATTCTATCAACTGCATTAGACTACGTAAAGTAACTTGTTTCGAATGTTTTAGGTCTTTTTTTTTGCGGTCGACTTTTTGGATAGAGTCTTTGTCGTCATAACATTTATAAATTTGTATTTATTTTAGTTTTAATAAGTTCTGTGAAGCTCATTTTGTAACATTTTTTTTTTTTACTTTTTTTAGATCACGTGAGATTCGAATTGGCCTCGATCGTATCTCTTCAAAGCCCTGTAAACATGCAATGGCTGAACAAACTTTAAAAAAAATATTAAAAAAAACATATTTGTTTATTTAAACTTCATGTACAGTAGTGGTACATAGGCGGACTTAATGCAACAAGGCATTCTCTACCAGTCAACCTTTGCGTTAAAAAAGACAACACTGTGGTAGGTTTGCACAATAAACAAATACCAGATATTTAAAACGATATTTATATTATTAAAATATATGCTAACATAAGACATCTTTCGTTTCGTTCTACGTTCCTTTCCATACACCATCGATACGACGCAAAACTTGCACTATCCAATCAGCGTTAAAAATGGCGGTCTAAGGAAGACCAAAAGAAACCAAGATCACGTGAGATTATTAGTCTTACCTTGTTTTCAGTCGAAGCCCGCCTTAACACGTATAAAATGCATACTTGGCATAAATTTAAATTTGCCGTGTTATCGAAATAGTTGGGTAATTTATGAGCGACGTGGAGCAGCATGAATTATGCGATCGCTCGCAGTAATGTTTAGTTGGATACACGCATGTTATGTCTAATTGCATTCCTTGATAGTATTAGCATTGTGCTTTTGTGTTCCTGGATTTGTTGGATGACTTATTAGGTACTTAGAAAGGTATGTTGTTTGTAATTTCTACTTTGGTAGCTCAGTTTATGATTTGTTGGATTTTGAATTCGCTATGCTAGGCAACAGTGGTAATTTTTTGGTGGCTCTCTTTTTTTAACTTTCGTTCTCTCTCGTTTTTTTTTAATGCTTTAATTAATAATTAACTCCCTCGCAGTGCTCGGGAGTTAATCATATAAGTCCTTCACTGCGTTCGGGATTATTCCTTAGCAACTTTCGTTTTGTTCGGAATTCAATATACCGCCCACGACTTAAAGACACTGCTTTATCCCCTAGTCATATAATCTACTATTTTATCACGGGAGTAAGTATATCCTTGAGATAATTTTCCCGCAGCAGAAGCTAGTTTATTTTTTATTAATTCAATATAATTGATTCACCAACAGGTCTGATCTCAGCCCTTGCGGTTAGAGCTCGTGCTGGTCGTTCTGATCGTGTTGATCACACTGATCAAGTTGATCACGCGAGCCGTCGTCAAGTCGTCACTGCGGTTGGAACAACCGGTGTTCAATATACTGCTGATCGATCATTTCCTATCTGTATTTCTTCTTTAATGATATCCTTTTTAAAAAACGGTGGTTAAGACTGTTAGATCTATTTATTTTATAGTAAAAAATACAAGAAGGTATAAAAAGGGTCGTTTTTAAAAGAAATTGCTGTGTAAACAATGCTCAAGAGCTTCTACGAGTATAAAGTGACAAATCGTGACAGCATTCACAATATTTGAGTTTTTCAAGAATTCGAATTTGGACACTATATAAGTATTTATAAACAAGTTAGTAACGATTTGTATTCTATAGGGGTTACCATGACGTTCAAAGTAATATTGTTTTAATCTTGTATCGGTGTGGGTAAGAGATGGCGCTAGACAGCCTGTATAGCTCTGTCTCTTACGCACACTAAAACAAGATTAAAACAATCTTAATTTAATCGTCATGGTCTAGGTCTATATTTAAGAAATTGCTTGAAGTTAGAACTGCCAACAAACAGCAAGCACCTAGCATCGAGTGTTACTTAAGCATTTTCTTCTGTAAGTAACGAGTGTCCTTTATAGAATGAGATTTCATAATTGAGTATTCTCTTTATAAAAACAGGTGTAAAACACTCTAAAAGATGTTTGCTTTAATTTTGATTTGTTTACTTTTAAAAAAAAAAACCTTGCCTCTAAAGTAGAAATAACTCCTGTATCGTACACGATACATCCAGATCCGAAAAACCTATCTGTAGACTATACATATATTTATTCCGTGCGGAAATTCAACCAGTATAGCCCGTAGCAGCATATCACTAAACTACTGCGCCAACCGTGCAGTAAAATCATCGATGAACAACTTTTACTTTTAAACAGCACTAAAATATTGTATAAAAAAATTCCAATTTAAAAAAATAAGATATACTACCAGAAAATAATAGTACATCATCCTCTCGATCTTATTTCAATCATGGCGGCCAATCTCAATGAACATTACACGCCCTGCAGCAGCTTTGTTTCTTTACTCTCATAGTCCGATGGGATTGCCATCTGACATGACTGGAGACTGTTCAAGTACAGGACCAGCAGCTTTTCGTGCTACTCGAGCCCTATAGCAATATTCGCCCGAACTGGCAATTGAATCTAGGATACCACGTTCAGCAGTCGCACTTATGTATTCAGTGTTGTTCTCACATTATGCCTGAAGTGTTCTACTGTACAAGTAGGTACCAATGAGTAAATTTTTATAGGTACCATTCTTATATCATTATTTATTTATTGACACTTCTTGCACAAAAAACTGTACAAAGGCGGACTTAATGCCTTAGGCATTATCTACCATTCGACCTTAGGGTGGTGCAGAAACATAACATGGTAGGCGCATTATCCTTCCAAATAATTCAGTTATCGGCGTCAGGTTTTTTTTTTCATAAAATTTACTAAGAAAACATTTATTATTTCTAGTTAAGCTCATTATTAACTGAACTAGGTAGTAGAGTTTTCAATCCAAAATCTATACTAATATTGTAAAGAGGAAAGATGTTTATATTTTTGTTTGTAATTAATAAACTCAAAAATTGCAGGACCTATTTTAAAAATTCTATCGCTAATAGAATGCTACTTAACAATGACTAACATAGAGATACGGGCGAAGCCGTTAGAAGAAACTTGTCAGTAATAAATTCGTTAAACCTATATAAACCACAAATATTTTTTTAGATAATTAATAAATTATTTTGTATTTTTATTTAACACTTAAATACCCCGTTGATTAAGTTGTTCATCGACTTCATGACCAAATAAATTGCATAAAATTCAATATAAAAAAAATGTCCATCGATAATAACCCAATAAATCAACTCATATTTAATTGAATCGATTGCAAATAACACGTAGATTATGTCATAATCGTTGCACGGAACCAATCAATTAATCTGAAATTGACAGTTGGATAATTATGCAATTATATTGTACAATTATTGTGATAACATCCTTAAAGAATGGAAGGTGTCGACACCTGCAAGTCTCATGTGACGTACCCACTAATTATCTATTTACAAAATTGCGCATTCCAGTACCAAAAATAACCCCAATCGATATTCTATCTTACTTCGCTAGTTTTAAGGTACAAATCCAGTCGGGGCTGTGGTAAATGTATGTTGGTAGTGTATTTTTCACACCTGAATAGTCATATATTAAGAGATATAGAGCAAAGTGGAGTGGTCGTCGCTGGCTGATTAAAATTATTATTGTTTTTAATTAATCATACATAGTTACGTGTGCTGTTGATAGTATCGGAACTTGCGAAGCTTTTTGTGTGAGTAGGGTCAGCAATGTAGGTGAAAGGAAATGGATCAAAGGATTGTGAGTTTAATTTATTAAGAACATATTGTTCATAGTAATGATATGTCTAAGTGCTGCAACTTAGGGGTCTTTATGTTAAGAGTGAATAGGTTACTTCTAGGCAAGCGTGCTCCATCGTCGACCACATCATCGCTTACCATCAGGTGAGATGGTGGTCAAACGCGAGCCTATCAATAAAAAAAAACTACCAAACGTTTTTTTTGGGGTGGTAAATTATCTAATAACTCCTGCACTGGATGAAGCAAGAGAAAGTGTCAAACTTTTTTTGACTAAAACACACCTATGTACCTTCAGTTGCCCTTTGCGTTCCAGAATTGCGGGGAGTTCTTTGGAGCCCAGTGATTTAGTAACTACAAGAATACGGTCCGTCTGTCCTTTTCGTACATACTTAGGTATTCCAATAAAATAAATTCAAAGCTTCTAACCTCGAAATCAGATCTGGGTCTAGGTCTGTAAAAAATCGCTTCTAGCGATAAGACCGCCCATTGTTACACCCTATTAATTTTAAGCTCTTACTGTAATTTTTTATGGTATACAGTAAAGAGTAGGTTTTTTATCTATCTACCCGTAGATTTTGAAGCAAGGCTAGTTTTTATTTGACTTACCTGTAGGTTAGAAACAACTATTTTAAAGCTATCTATTTAGTTATGCATAAAACCAAAATACCCCTTTTTTCGATGGGAAAAATCATCCAATGACAACCCCCGCTCTTGGGCGGTGGAGCGGGAGATAGTGTCAGACTCTTACTGACTAAAAAACCCGTCCTGTTCCTTCAAGCCTTCACACCGGGGCTCGAGCGCCCTTTCGGATAACACTCACTGATTAATCACGAAATTTCAGAAACTATTACACCAACAAACGTAGGCAGGTAGGTTCCATACAGTGGCGTGCTCGCCATAGAAGCCAAAAAGCCTGGCTTGCCCTACCAAAACCTCACCTAATTCATAGAACACGACCAATCAATTAATTATCACAAAAATCTAAACTTTAAACTTCGCGCGCTTACACGGTTACGCTAAGTTGCCACTGTGTTATGTGAAATTCAAAAATCATTCATAAGACGATACCAGGGCGAAGCGAGGATGCCATTCTGAGCGAAATCTCTCCGATCTCACTCTAACACTTAACAAAAGAAAGAGATGAACACTAATGTGTTGTTGTCTTTTTCTGCCTCAAAGGCTTTTATGAGGCTTTATCTTCTATCTCAACTTTTGATATAAATACGTCAAATTTTGAGTGTGTGTGGGTGTAAATTTGTTATTGTGTGCAAATCCTCGTCGAACATTTTGTTCTAAAAAAAAGCAGGGCTTTGGTAAATTTATGAATGACAGAAATTTTTACGCATATTATAATACGAGGCGCCCTCTATGACGCGTAAAGTTGTACGAACTAGAAAGTACTCAGTTCAAATTTGCTTTGATCGGTTATCGTGTTGTACGTAATTATTGTTTTGTTTTTTTTTGTTTTCCGTCATTTAACAGTTTATGAATTCGGAAACTATACTTGTGGTTGTGTGTGGATATTATTATGTGTGGAATTGATATCAATGGCCAGGTAGGGTTTGAGTTTTAAAGATTAATATAATCTTGTAACTTTACTATTTTGAATATTTCTCAGAAAAGTTAATAACAATGCTTGGAATACATCAGCTATGACTCAAATAACTTTGCTAGTGCCATGAAAATTCTCAAAATTACCTACTTGAACGCTGTTATTTCCTTCTTTATACATGGCTTTGACTTTGACTTTGGTAAACCGCCAATAGAAAGTTGGTTCTCTTTCTCGACAGTTAAGTGATAAGTGTGTTTTAAAAAAGCGAACAACGAAAAGCTACCGCTGTTTCAATTGTGAGTATTTGCCAATAATATTACATATTATTATAACGAACAAGTGTTTGAAACACCAAGATTTAAAAAAATATGTATTAGTTACACATTCATAACTAGATGGCGTTGGCATCAAAACAGTAACATTAGATCAGTACCTAGTACTCGGTTGTTTTATTTCACACTCAACTCAACCTTACATTAAATATTCATTATGTTCAAATTAATCGTTATAATAGTATTGGCTGACCATCCCGGCCGGCCGGTAGGTACTCGACAACAAGAGCGGCTTTCCGAATTATCTTAGATTGCAATTGAAAATCAGCTGTTGGTAGAATAACGTTCACAAACTTTTTACGCTGGTGTAAGTAATACAATCATTTTTAAATAAAGATAGACAATTTGAATTAGAATACGATTTTTTTTTTCTATTCATGTACCTATTCAAACTTTACGATTATTGGTATGATGATAAAGTTGTTGTGGTGAAGCTTTTGTTATCATTATTTATTACTTACTATTAACATTATAATTGTTAATAGTAGTGGAGCAATTCAGAAAAATCAGCATTACTGCACTGATGACACGTGGTAGCACGAGATTTTTTTTTAATAGGTAAGTAGTAGTTAGGTCAAGATTCCTTGGCTTGCCCCATGTTAAGGCATCAGGCACGCCACTGGTTCCATAAAGGGTGCTGACATCCGTTAAGAACGAATTTTACGAAACTCCACCTCTAAGGGGGTAAAACGGGGTCCAAATTTTAGATGGAGAAACTTACTTCCATGCGGGCGAAGCCACTGGCAGAAGCTAGTATAAAATATGGCTGACAGCTACACACGCCATCGAAATCGCCTATAGCTTGCGGATTAATTTTTTGAGATAGGGAGGTACCAAACCACAAAATAACATAAGTTCTATCTCACTTAATATTCAGAATTCTTAACACAGAGACTTGTGTTTTTTCAATAATTTTCTTTAAGCCCTTCCAATTTTACCTATGTATCTGCTTTTTCATGAGCAGGAAAAAGAGTATGTTAATCTTAAGTCCAAGTTCAAAGAGTATCCGGTTAAAATCTGGTTTTCTATATCCGAATTCGGTGATCCACTGGATTTCTTTTATGGAGATTTTGATGTCAAAGGTTTACATCGAGAAGCTCGCAACCATCGCATCACAGGAGATGATACAACTCTGCATCAAAGAAGTTCAGCTGCATTTATGCAAAATAGAAAGAAACTCCGACAGAAGAGGCCAGCAACTATTTTATACATAACCCTATCCTATGTGAAAGTACTTTATCAATCAGTTAAAAAAACGATTAAAAAAACGATATTTAATTTAATTTTAATGTTAACATAGGTAGATGGAACATATATTAGAAGCCAAGATTTCGTGTATATATCACAGATAAATACGTGTCTTATTCAAAGTCACCCAAACATATTCCAGCACTGTTATTTTTAGATATCTACACTCTCTTTATTCAGTATCCTTTTTGCATATCATTCGATATACATTTCCACATAAATACAAAATAAAAATTCTTTTTTTTTCAATATTTCCCAACCCTACATTGCTGTCGCTACGTGTTGAGCGATTGCATCGTCTGCCTTGCTCCCTTGCGCGACGGCAGGCGACGTTCCAACTCAACTGCTACGCTCGCACAATTCACACGCACGCAACATACATGCACCAACAATACATGCATCAACAATACACACATTAACAGTACATGTGTGTGTAATGCAATAATTATGATATTAATAACTAATGCAGTAATTGAGTGATAATTAAAGTGTAGACACGTTCTTATTGGTTTTTATTAATACAAAGTAGGTAGGTACATACATGTGTGAAGTGTATCTATTTTATTTTGTAAAGACACGCTCTGTAACCACATTGTTGACAGAAGAATTTAAGTCTTAGACTTATATTTTATTAGGATTGGTTATAAAATTACAACATAATTACAAAATGAACACTGTAATACAGGTTTTCCTAGCACAGGGGTCATTGATCATGCAATTAATGTTGCCTGTAATTGTATACTTTTGCAAATAAAAATAAATATTACTATATGAGCTCTGGTCAACAGTTACCGCCAACTTTGGGCACTAGCTTCTGACTAAGAGGCTGGGTCGCCAGTCCAGAACTTTTCAGCCCCATCGACCATCTGTTCTGCAAGCACTTGAACTTAAGTTTGGTGATACATAGTGCTATGTCGGCAACCTTGGTTCTCCTGTGGATATCTTCATTTTTGATGCGATCACGCGAGATAACTCCGAGTATAGCCCTTTCCGTTGCCCCTTGGGTGACTGTCCATTGTAAGCGACCAAGTTTCAAAGCCATACTATGTAATCACTGTCAACACGTACTGGTCACAGATTGAATTTACGTGTTACAAACGAAAATACAAAGCTTTTCTTTTTATAATGTTGGTATAGATATATATTGTGAAAGGTCGGAAATGTAAGTCCAATGATTTTTAACTTTACCCATGTCCACGTGATGTTTCAGTAAAGCGTAATCTTTCCCATTGTTATTAAATAGTACAGTAATATTATTTCAGTATCCCTAATTGGTCCTGTAGCGTGAACATTACATGTTCATGAATGAACCCACTCTCAAATACACAAGACACCAAGATCCGAAACAGCTATCTATTATGGCACACGAATGTTTCTTCCGAGTAGGAATCAAACCCGGGACACACAGCGAGACAGCCAACTATTCAACTACTGAGTCAACCATGCTGTTAAATACCTATAAATGGCACATATAAATCTACATAGCAAATACCTGAAATATCTTTGTAGGCATCCTTAATTTCCTCTATCTATACTATATTTTACTTTTAGTAGTTATAAATAAGCAGTTTGTTTGTTGCTGTAGTGGTTCTATTGTAAATTTTTTTTTAGCTATAGAAAGCTACTTTATTCCTGGATAACATATATTTTATGTGTATGGCCGAACCCGCAGGCAAAAGCTAATCTGCAATAAAGGAGACTGATCAGAAGACATCAGATATTATGCATAAATATCAGCAACGTCTCATTCCTAATAAAGGCTAAACATTAATATATTTTCTAAAAAAGATTTACATCTAGATTTTGTTAACTTTCTTAGGCTAGATCTATCGACTAGCCAGGGTATCTATCACACCATCTGTGGGGCATCGACGCTTAACCTCTGACTAATTAGACGAGGAAACTTCTAAATCTTGATTGTCAATTTGTAAAGTGTAGAGGTAGAAAATGAGAGACCATAAAGAGGATTGTTTTAAAGTCTATTAGGTAAAGTTTTTGGCATGTCCGGAGGCAATTTTTTTTGTTTTTTTTTCTTTTATTGTTTGTAGGTTCGCGCTTGACCGCTATCTCACCTGATGGAGAGCGACGATGCGATCGACGATGAAACGCGCTTACCTTACCTCGTAATATTCAGTTGTATATAACACACATATGTATCTACAGTCTGGGATCAAAAGTGCCTTGGTTCGGACCATGGTCTGGAGCAAGGGAGAAATGAGAATAAACAGCGGTCGCCTTTTTCTGCGAAACAGTAATGCTAGCGAGTGAGGAAACAGATATACTTACGCCCCAGCCGCCAGGATGCCGATCCCGGTTACCAGCTACCATAGGCCAATGCAATGGGTAGCTCCAGTAGGGCTGAAGTCTGCTGGGGCCTGTAAAAGAAACCCTTGGTCCTAGAACGCAAAGGGCAATTGAAGGAACATAACTGTGGTTTTAGTCAGTAAAAGTCTGACACTCTGCCCTAGAGCGGGAGAAGATTTTCCTCATTAGATGATTTTCCTAAAAAAGTTCAAAAGTGCAGTTGCATTCTACCAATGCAAAAGTATCTGGAATTTCCTTGTTGTTAAAGTTTTTCCACAACTAGTTTATTCTTTGCTAGAAGTGAAATCAGTGAAATCATTCAGTACTCATAACACAAGCTCTGTTTAGCTTATTCATGAACCATTGACCCTTTTCTACAAAGACATTTCAGGCACTTTAGCATTTTACCAGTGCATTTGCATTTTAGACCCCAGACTGTTGACACGTACACAACGCGCACTTTGCCTTTATAGTATGTGTGATATTTGATTCTTCTTCTCTTCTTCCTGCCCTTGTCCCGTTTTATTTGGGGTCGGTGTAACACGTTTTTTTCTTCCATTTTGTCCTGTCACTCGTCACGCTATAACTAACTCCCTTTTCTTTCATATCACTTCTCACATAATCCATCCATCTTTTCTTTGGCCGGGTCTCCCTCTCCATCACATGTACATTCATATAAATTCATAATGATATTTGATTGTTTCCTAAAAAACATGTCTCTATAACATAAAAAAAAAAACATTTTACAATTTCTCATCAAAACAAGCGATTCGATATTGAATTTAAGTATTTTTTTGTGTTTTGATAGGTACGGTTAGCATCAACAACCGATAATCTTTTTTTCTAAGGTATTTTAATGTGAGACGGATCGCCAATTTATTTATTTAACACTTTATGCACATGGGTACAGAGGCGGACTCTCTTCCAGTCAACCTTTGGGTGATGCGGAGAAAAAGTAGTGGTAGGTGCAATAAAAGAGTGAGAAAAAGGAAAATAAAGAATTTATATAATAATAGACCATAGAATAGATATACTAACAAACCATAGAATAAATATATACAACTATACAATATATACTCAAATTAATACACTACATAAATGCACTAAAATAATCAAATAATTGGTCCAAATCGACAACAGGAAAACATTAACGCTGTGATGAAACTACTGCCAACTTTTTACGAATCAACTCGCGAACTTTGGTTTTGAATGTAAATCTGCTTGTTGCCATCCTGATCTCCTGGGGAAGCGCATTCCACAAAGAAATAGCTTGAATAAAGAAGGATTGGTAAAGAAAGTCAGTACGATGCAGCTATATGTACCTACCTTTTGCTAATTCAGATGATGACGATTGAGTTCTGAAATAATAATGTTAAACATTATTCTTATTATATCCAGGATTTACAGTAACTTGTTTCCCCCCACACTTGCAAGCTTGTTAGTTCTAAGAAGGAAGTTTGTTATAATTTATCGCTTGTAATATCAAAGAGCCGCAGTAGGGATGCACCGTTACGTTTTTACAAACACCGATACGCAGATACGCGACAATTAACCGATGGAATCGCGAATTCGAAAGCGAAAATGTTCATTTTAAAGTAATTTTCGTAGTTATTTGCATTGAAATTGAATTTTTTTTACGGCTGCGCCGCGTCCGCTCGGCTGGTGCGTACACGCATGTTCAATGCGCATATCCAATTAAAATGCGCAATAGTACTTCATTATGTTAAAATATTTTTATTCGTCGCTTCATATGTTCGAAAGTTTCGCGTGAGAACATAAAAAAATGTTTTATTCTCGATACTTACATTTTAAAACGTCGTTACCATCGCCACTGAACTTGTACGTCGTTACTTTGACGAGCATTAAAGAAAGTGCGTGCCGATAAACATCACCACGATAAGCTATTTTAGGTAAACAAATTCTTCATTTAGTTTTTTCTAGAAAACCAGTAAAACAATTACCTTTTGCGCAGTCAAAGAAACCAATGTCATTAGTCTCACTTCAAACCTCTATTTAACCTTAATTCGTTTCTATTTTAATTTTGCTCTAAAAATCTAATACGTACAAGTTAATTCTAGAACACAAAGGAAGCAAAAACGTCCACTATTGTTTGTGAGGCAGAGCCCACCTCTATTTGTAGCCTATACAAAACGTTTATATTGATTAAACCATTTTTCAAACAACCAACAAGGCAATTAAACAACAGCAATGGGATTTTATTCAGATTCATCAAACCAATTCGAAATCATAATTGATCTGCCATGTAAAAAAATATAGAGGGCTGTTAGGAATGGAATAGGCGCCAAAAATACAAAACTAGAGCGATGACTGGCCGAAACACTTGGAGCCGAAAGTCAATTAACGATCGGCCGGCACGTGGAACAGAACCGACTGATAACACAGTATATGGAAAATGCTCAGAGCAAGCTGCCCAAAAACTAGATTTTGAAGAGAAAAATACACTTTAGATTTATAGAATAAAAAACCAAGATATTTAATGATCATTAAAAATCTTTGTTTTCTATATCTTTAATAATTATTGTCTATCTACTTGAGTTATTAAAAGTATTTTTTTTTCAATGCTTTCATGTACGTCTTGTGAGTTAAATAATGAACTACTTAGGTTTAGTTAGAACGTTATTTTTATTACGCCTAGACCTCTAATATTGTACAAATTGAAAAATTAAATAAAATCACATATTTTATCAAAAACCTCTACAATATATTTTTTAATTGATATAAACTAGTGCTTGGCTGTGATCCCACCTGGTGGCAAGCTGTGATGCAATCTCTGATGGTGAGGCGCACTAGTTTATTAAGACCCTATTCACTCTAGCCTTGAAGATACCCAAAATATAATAGTATGGGATGACCGCTTCAGGCAAACTGTTCCAGTCCTTCGACGTACGTGGGATAAATGACGAGGCGAAACGCTTAGACCAGACCGTAGAGATTTCAACAACGTAAGGGTGGATATTCGCCGTACGTCGGGTTGTCCGATGGTAGAATTGTGATGGCGGAATCAAATCATGCAATTCCTGCGCACACTCTCCAAAGTGCATCCTGTAAAACACCGAAAGGCTGGCTACCCTACGCCTGTGCTCAAGGCTTTGAAGGTTGGACTTAACCCAATCTGGATCACCAGTATCTCTTTTTCCAACCGTATTGTAATCGGTTCCACCGAAACAAAAAAAAAACCTGTTCTAAAGATATATATTTCAGGAGCAAGATTACTTTTTGTCATTTCAGTGTTGATAAACTCTAATCAATATTTTCTTTTTATTATATAGTTTATACAGACTCACGTTTGATCACTATAGAAATGTAAATGTAATGATTGTTGATTGACTCTAGAAGATGATGTCGTCGGCGATGCAGCACGCTTGTCTAGAAGCACTCTTGATGTAAAGTCAGGGGCCAAAGACTGCTATTTTTATAAATTCGTCATTCCAACACGACCCCATTGTCATTTTGCTAAAAGTTCCTAATCTTCTAATTCATAATGATCGATCATTGATCGGTCAATGGTCTAGTAATAGAGTGGTGGTAAAATGACAATATCGAGCTTATTAAAACCAATGACTGCACAATGACATTCTAATGGTAGCAGTGACCTACTGTCAAAGGAACTGTCAAATTTTTTGCAGATTACAGCATACGTCAGATATTCATTTGTAAATATCTACGCGATTACCATTCTATCCTACTCCTTTCAATGGAGTGTCAATGGTTGATCATTGGAAAGTCATAATGACGCCATTAAATTAGTAGATTACCAAACTTGCTCAAAATAAAAAATTATGAAATCAATGATAGACCATTCTGGCACTATTGTAATAGCAGACTTGGAGCCCAGGTCGTAAGTCGTAGCTATCATGAAACACTGACTTCAGCATCTTCTCTGGTTCTAACTACATTTTATATTTGTAATTATTTTACCTGAAAGTTTAGCATATACTGCGTAGAATTTTGTAGTGTATTCGAGGTCCCAGTTGGTGGCTCGTGTCCGGAGCCCGATATCGCTCATCCGAATTTCTGCAATTCTGTTTAGAGTGCACGCACGCCAATCTATGCTGGGATTGATAGCATATTGAAAATATGATTTGTTTCGGGATGTGTTCAAGTTGTGGTAGTATATTGGTAGGTATATATATATGTGTATGTTAGATATTTTATTTCATCAAGACTCAATTCAGATGTAAATTTTAGGTAATAGTTTAGTGACACCACAGTTTTATTGATTTTTGTGACATTTACCTACGTTTTTTTTTAAATATTTTATGCAATTTCAGTTATAGTTGCAGATATCAGATAAAGTGACGAGTTCACTGCAAAGCTCATGTTTATTCAATTTCTACTGTTTAGTAGACACTTCTTCCCGTGTCGATTTGACTCAAATTTTGTCCACACAAAGTAGACACTGAATAAACAAAAAGCAACTTTTTTTTTATTGTTGATAGGTTCGCGCTTGACCGCTATCTCACCTGATGGAGAGCGACGATGCGGTCGACGATGGAACGCGCTTCCCTATAAGATGTTTTACATAAGATACCAATTTCAATTTAATAAAATATATAGTCATAGCTCTTCTGTTTAGAAGAGCTATGGCTACACATTTTTACAGTATTAATTTACTTTGTAAAAATAAAGGAATTAATTTCAAAATTACGAGCACGCACTGTCTGCGACATGCGTACAACCAAGCGTATCACACCTTACCACCGCTGCAATATAACAATAATCCGTCCAGACCCATCGTAATACCACAAAAGTACATAACGACCGATATTTACGTACACAAGCCACTTTTCCAGCCATAATAATTTCACAAGCCGCCCGACACGAGTGGCAACTGGCATCGCATCGTTGAATATCGTTATCGGCACAACAATGAGTTTCTGACTGGCTGGCCATCTTCAAAAGTAATTCGCATTTTTCACGTAGAGAGGCGGGACCGACCCGTACCGTACTTACGTAGGTACGTGTACTTGTGTAGCGGTGTATCGGTGATGTATGGCCGTTCGTGATTGTGATTTGTGGGACTGGCATTTGAATTTTATGCTTGCTTTTAATGTTTTTTTTTTTTTTGTGTGGATTTTTGTTTTATTTTTTTATTGACATCAATGCAGTGCTGCTGTGTTATCCTGCATAAAAGCCTCTATTCGTGAAACTCTTTAATTCGTATCTTCGTCGACTCTGATTTTTCTGTACCTGTTTAAGGAATTCGAACATAAAAAATAGTTTTTATTTTTGCTCTGAACTCGAGTCTTCAAATTGAGTTCATCAGTGATTTAATAATTTAATATGAAATGTGATGCTTATTTCTGAAGAAATCTCTTCCAGTATACCTGTGAAAACAGAGTTGAAAAAAAGAGATGTAAGTAACTGCACTAAACTTTTATGCCATATATGGTGTAACGTCAAATGCTGCAAGACAATGCTCTTGAATTTTCTTAAGATATCTTTTATTCGAGTATAAAATCTAGAGTCTCTAGGTAACTCTATATTAATTTACGAACTTTTGAAAGTTATGTTTATTTTGAAAAATAAGACTTTTACACGTACATTCTTCGTTAATTAAAATTAGAGGCCGGTGTTTCTACCCTGAGAAGAAACTCCGAAACAAACTCAGAGGCCAAGTTCTCTTGTCATGACATGTAATCGTCAAATCATGAGTACCTAAGTATATACCCTAACATCAATCTTATTTATTTTCTAAAGATTATAGGGACAAAACATAAAGGTTGATGGTGGTATTACAAATACAATTCAGTTCAGGATCAAAGCACACATAAAAATAAATATAATCACTGATTCGCAGTCCTCTTGTTATCGTCAGTTCACACCGCGATGCTCTCCGACATTGTAAATCGGCCTCCAGCGTTGAAAGGGTCACGTCATGTTTGTGACTGATACACTTATTATTGTAGGTACTATTAATTTAATTGTCATTATTTTAAAAGTAATTAAATGCTTTATGAGTTCCTAGCTGCTGCTATTGGCTTCGCCCGTGTGATAGTAAAAAAAATATCCTAAGAGAATATGCTCCTGAGATAAAAACCATCCTAAATGTGGTCTACCCGTGAGTTAAGTTTAATCCAAATCACTTCAGCAGTTTCAGCGCAAAATAGTACTTAATAAACATACACATTCACAATTTTTTGCCTTTATAATATTACTGTTAGTTCAGGGAATAGTGCCATCGATGAAGCTTGTTAACGATTTTACAATTTTTTCCGTAAAGAAAAAGCTTTGGGGGTAATTTTGGTACACAAGTAGACTAAGTCCTGGAAAAGCACATTGGATATTTTTATCCCAGGAATATACTTATTTCCTTGGGACAATTTTCTATTTTCTCACAGGCGAAGTCGCTGGCAAAAGCTAGTGTAGACTAAATAATCCTTGAAGGGATACGTCAGTACTCAAGAAATGGTGAACTATTTTGGTTATTATGCGTACTACAGCTAATGAGTGCAAATTCCGATCGTATTCTGTGTTTTATGATAGGTACAACCTAGGGAGTCTTTAATTCATGAAATCCCAAGCAAACGCCGGCGTTCACTCTCTCATTGTATTTCTATTGTGTCTCTAGTCTAAATAACCGTGTATTCGAAAGGTTAAGTCAAGAGGAAATAAGTTTATTCTAGGCAAGCGTCGACCACATCGTTGCTTACCATCAGGTGAGATAGCGGTCGAACGCGAGCCCATCTTTAAAAAAAAAAACAAGTCGATTAACTTCCATATTTGTTTTCATTTAGCGCATACCAACATTACCAATACACATTGTAAACGAACCATATGGCAAACCTAATAAAAAAAAACACGACTAGGTAACACCAACATTCAATAAACCGAACATAAAACCACAAAATCCACACTACTTTACATACGTCAGTGGAAAATTCTAAGAACTAGTATTATAGCACCTTATGACATTGAGCCAGTGGTTCCAAGTGCCCATAGGGCGCCCATACATTGTTCTAATTAATTGTTATGGCCCCCACTATGTACCTCAATGGCCAGCTGGCATGAAAGCCACTTCAAGTCACCTACTTACAGTAGGCATTGTCACGAAGGAACTGAAGATAAATTTTCGGTTTAATCACTTTAAAGCTGACGTTTAAAAATGCTTTTTTTTTTATTTCTTCTAGTGACGTTGTTTTTTGTGTTGTTACGGATTTTTTGGTCAGGGGAGTATGGAATGTTAGTTTGCTGGTTCTTTGAGTGTGGTATTTGTAATTGCTGTTTTTAATGTTTTAGATTTGGAAACATACATAGAATGGAAAACTAGCATTTCTCTCTAACAAACCTGCTACGAACAGATATGCTTAGGCAAATAGTTTTTAATCTGTGTTAGTATTAATTGTAAAGCAGACGATTTTTTTCCTTTCGTTTTTTAACGCTAAGTACCCCCTGAAACTATTCACTGGGATTAAAAATAAATAAAAATATATCTATTATTTAATCGCCTGATTCATAAAGAAGTGGAACAGTAAGTAACAAAAAACGCAGGTTAAACCTCGAGGTATTTATAACTAATCCTAGATAAGTATAAGTCGCACGCCTATAGTAGTAAAGAAAAACTCTGCTCTCTGAAAAATCGCCCTGTGAATTCTGATCCCCAGAACGTCTCTTGCAGTGGTTGGGAATGTTGGAATGTGACGATTGCCTCTCCCTTATGATTTCAGACACCTCCTTCGCTTGTATCACTGGTTTACAGAAGATAGTAAAGTAGAAATAAAGAATTTATTTGGCGACAGTCAAACACAGAAGAGGTATAGAAAGCGTCAATAAAAAAAAAATATCACAAGATAAATAAAAAAATGTAATTAGTACATGTATTCAAGTAAGATCTAGACTAGAGTAGTTTTGAGCCAGACTTTGTTTCTTATGTGCACTAGATCCCTTTGTTACCTATTGCTACTTGTTGCTATCTCTCTCAACGACATAGTTATCAAATACTGTTATAATTAGTGTTACTACACATTCTAATTGATAACGATGAATTAAACATAAAACTTAAATAGGTTAGTTGTCTAATGCGACGTGAAATATTCCTCAAACCCTTTCTACCAATAAATAAAAAAAAACACACGCAACCCAAATAATTATCCAGTAATTACAGCAGAGCATTAAAAGTTTATTTTATGTGTAGGAAAACAATAAAACTACTTATACGACCAAAAACGAAGCCCGGCTGTATCGGGTCCGAACGGTCACTCACTAAAGAGATACTTAAAACAGAAGGCCAAAGGTTTACTAATGCTGCTCTTCGATGAAATCGCGATTGAGATAAGATAAGATCATTTATTTGTATAAACATGTGTATGTTAAGATGGTGATAAAGTGAATACAGTTCAACATGTTTTGCCGTAAATCGGCGTACAAAATTAATTAAAAAAAGCAAAAAAGCAACAATTCCTTAAAAAAGCATTCAAAATTCAGTCAATTCAATAATAGTCTACATAATATAGTCAAAATTCAATCAATAAAAATTACAGTCAATACAGTAAATAGAATAATAAAATTAAAAGTAAAATTAAAATATGAGATTATTCAAATATTCAACTCGTACCACCCATGCCTATGTTCGTTGCCAAAATTATGTCCTAATTTACGAATCTACTTTAAGGTTTCTGAAGAATCTTCACTAAAATAATAATGTGGTTGTTTGTTTTTTTTTTTTGTTTTCAGGGGGTAATCTCTAAAAGTATTGATCCGATAGCTAATTTTTTTTCAGCGATAGAAAGTTGCTTTATTCCTGATTGGCATAGGCTATATTTTATGTACGCGGGTGAAGCCGCGAGCCAAAGCTAGTAGTTTATATCTTGCTACTTCAAACCTACAAATATATTTAAACGAAACCCACCCGTGATCCTTCCATTGCCCTTTTCCTGCTGACATCGATCCAAGTGGGCCTCATCGATTATGCTGATAGCTCTTTGAGGTACCAGTGGAACAAAATGCGCTATTGACCCGGACGGTGAGCTACCAGTCGCTCGCCTACAGTAGTAAAGAAAAACTCTGCTCTCTCTCGGCTGAGGAATCGCCCTGTAAATTCTGATCCCCAGAACGTCTCTTGCAGTGGTTGGGATGTGAGGATTGCCTCTCCCTTATGCCACCTCCTTCACTTGTATCACTGGTTCACAGAAAATATTAAAGTAGGCTGACTCCGTACCATGGCTTGAATCAGGGTCGGAAGCGAGAAGTCGCTGTCGGCGATCGCCTCTAAAAGGACACGATGGTGCTCTGTCCAAGCGCGGCACACCAATTTGCTTCACCTGAACTGTGTACTTACCCTGAGGTAGAAATACACATATCTACCTACTTCATTTACAAGGTTTTTCTAGAATTATAAAATAGCCAAAATAAAGCAAAATTCTAGTAGTAAATTATTATTGATTGTTTTACATAAGCGATTTCTTTTGAGCACAATGCAAATTTTGTTTCAATAATCGAGGACAAGTTTGTGCTCGACTACGATGCACCTTTTTCTTGCTACCTGATGGTAGAGTCTGTCTAATAAGTTAAACGACCTGGGTAATTATTCGGATTTAATGAAATCTGATGTAGTCAACACGGGTTCAGTAATCAAGGTTGATTAAGAGATAGAGATCATTGTTTACTAGCTGAAGAGCCTTATGAAAAGTCCCAAATATAAGTAATTTTTAAATGATTAAATATTTTACAAAATTCCCAAGTCGGTTGACTTATGAGACAGACTATATAAGCAGTGTGCAATCGTTGATGACGATTCGCGTGATCAGATCAATCTTCTTCGCTATTTGTTTGAAGTTGACCTTCTCATCTCACTTTCAATACTTAACTGTCTTCTACCCCGTATAATTAAAAGCTAGCCGAACGATTACTATGCAAATACAAGAAGGTAATGTCGTGGCAGCACGCTTGCTGTACCCGCGAGTTTGCTGGCGTGATAGTTATGTGTGTCTACACCGTGTTTCGAGATAAGGTTTTGGTGATCGACTGTGTTTGCTTACCAGTTCATCTGTTTTGTTTTTAATAGGATTTTGAGGTAGTTCGTTTGTATGTTATTGGGTTGTAAGTATAGGATTATGGATTGAATGGAGGTATGAGCAATGAAGTTAGCTGTGAGTAACTAAGTAATCTCTTCTTCTTCATTATCTATTGCCGAGTGTCTGAATCAAAGATCAAGTAGATTTTTAAATAAACGAATGATGCTTTAAATAAACCGAGGTAACAATTTTGGAGGTATAAATTTAGTTGTCGCAAATTAAAACTATAAGTACCAAAACTGTTCTATAGACTACTATATTTGGGTTCCGTAGGCACCTCAGTCGGCAAAAACAGAACCCTTATAGGATCACTTCGTGGTCCATGTGTCAAGACCCTTTTTATTAGGAACTAGTTTTTTCCCGCGGTTTCATTAATATAGTATATGTCATTCAAGATTAAAGCAGCTTTTTATCAGTGAAAATTTTTTTTGCAATCGGAACAATACTTTCAGAGACACAAACAAAAAATACTTTACTTCTTTATTAAATTAAGTGTAGATTTCGTAAAAGTATTAAGCTGAAACTAATACGAAATACTCAAGTCTGTTACGCCTTAGAGCAATAAAAAAAAAACAAAGATATAAGTCAACACAACTACAGATTATTCGGTTGTTTATGTTTCTTTTATGGCGCATAATTATTTGATACTTGCAAGGAAACCAAAACCGGTAGGGTACCTACTTGCCGTTGACCTAGAATCCTGAAATTTGTCAAGAAACAAGGTCTTATAGTTGTGCTATAAGACCTTGTTTCTGAAAAGGAAAAAGTCTGAAAACTGTAAAATGACATCACAAAACTAATTACTCTTTTGAGATTCGGAAAAATATCGATTCGAAAATCAAACTATTTACATAAAAAAGCTTGTACGGAACCCTCGGTACGCGACCATTTTTTTTTTTTTGTACAAGCAGTAACAAACCACAAAATCAGTTTGCTAGTACAATGTTAATTGTTACTACTAACATTAACATTGGTGAAATCAAAAATGGATAGAGCAATTAAACATTTCGCCCATAGCGATGTTATGTGTGAATGGAACATTAACGTTATCGCTCACACCATGTAGATAAATAACAGAAATATAACTACTGACCAAACCTTTACACGTAGTTGTAAGGGGATATTAGGTGATTAACACGTCCAGGAAACAAGAATCAAAGCAATTATTTCTTACTAGCTTTTACCCACGGTTTCGCCTGCGTACATAAAATATACCTACCCTATGTCACTCTAGAATAAAGCAGCTTTCTATCGGTGAAAAAATTTTCGCTATCGAACCTGTCAGTACTTTCAGAGATTACCTCCAAACAAAAAAAATAAACTTTACCTCTTGATAATATTAGTATAGAAATGTAGATAAAACTGGCCATTTTGAATGGTCAATGAGTCAGACTTTTTATTTTATTTTTATTAATGATAGGCTTGCGTTTGACCACCATCTCACCTGATGGTAAGCGATGATGTGGTCGACGATGAAGCACGCTTGCCTAGAAGAAACCTATTCACTCTCAACTTAGTAATAATACCTAATGCTAATTGCACATTCTAAAGCGTAGGTCTCTACGGATGTGCAAGAAATTTCGTGGTAATTTTAAGGTTTAAAAACACGTATTTCCTGCAACAAAGAAACTGTTCCAGTGCCTGCTGCGGTCTTCCGATCCAATTATAATTTAAAAGTGTCTTCAAGGCTAGAGAATGGGCTCTTAATAAACAAGTGCGCCTTACCATCAACGAGTGCATCACTATTACCATCAGGTGGGATCGCAGTCAAGCATTAGTTTAAATCAATTAAAAAAGAAAAATATACCTGATTTTACTACTTTGTGACGAATTATGGCCAAATACGCAGGAGATATTATAGTGCACAAGCGTGTGCGCAAACACAGGTGCTCGTAGCAGCAGGGCGCAGGTAATTTCTGGTCCCTTACTCTCATAATTCTAAGAGACAGTAATTTGACAGAACCAGGAAGAGATCAGCTGCAGGACAACTTCTTGTGCTTTCTGAGGCACGGAGTATTGTATAGAGATACTTCGTACTATATGAGAAAACAACAAAGTGATTCGATTAATAATTACCAATGACAAAAACAAAATATGGTCTGTTTTCAGACATTGATTAAAAACGACTATTTCTCATGCGCTTTTTTAATTTTTAGTAGAAAAAAAAGAAACTATAATTATTTATGATAGTTTTAAGTAGGTTTGATTAAAAAAATAAATGTCACATACCTTTACATTCTTTTTTTTAATAATTTTAACATTTTGAACGCCAAACATAATTTAACAAAGTTTTCTATACGAAAAACTTATTTTTCTAACCTAATACAATTACTTGTATTAGGTTAGAAAAACCTTAACCTTAACCTTACGGTTTTCCTCTCGCCTATAGTCAACATCGAGCATGGTTTAAAAGCTTGTTACTTCATCTAACGCCATCCAACGCGATGTTTGACGAAAAGGCAACGCGAAAAAAGAGAGATAACGCCTGAAAACTCTGTTAGCATTCGGGAATTCCGTGATTTACTCGAATATTTTACAAAACTTGTTCCAAGATGTTATTTTTTTAAACCCATGATAGATTTAAAAAAAAATTATCGTCATTTAGATTCTTAATATTTGTAATGCTTCTATTGTTATACTTAATTTATTTAATTTTAATCTAAATTTTGATGTTGAATTTTGAATTTTTTAATCTAAATTTTGATCTTGAATTTTTTAATCTAAATTTTGAATTTAAAATTTTCGATTACCCTGCAGATTACGTATACATAAAAAGTTCAGTACAATACCTATACTTTAAAAATAAACGGACTTCAGAAGTAATATAAAAGTAAAATTTCGCGCAGTAATCCATTTTTTGTTTCTGCTTAGATAAAGTGCTCTTATTGGCTTCATTTTCAAATTCCCCTTACTTTGATTTCTATTATTTTCCTAAACGAAATATATTTTACCCCTAATAAAAAAAAGCGACAAACAATATACAAAATCATAATTTATAGTTGTATACAGCAGTGCTAAATTAATAATTGAATTAAAAGAAACTTCGCCAAATATACCTTCTGCGAGACAACTTTACAAACGCAATCATTGATGACTTTGTAATACTATGATGTTTCCCTTTCACTAATGATTACCTTCAACCTATGACTCCAAGGTGATGAACAGAGTACTGAATAACAAATCAGCAGGGAACTGTTGACCTGGCTGACCGGCGATTGGTTATTATAAGACCTGATTAGGAAAAGCTGGCGATTTCTATTGTTAATTTGTATTACAATGATAATTTTATTGCAAAAGCAATTAGGTATGATATACTATGATAGTTAATGTTAAATATAATTTTGTAATTGCACAGAAAAAATCTTTGTGAATTATGGTTTACATTAATATCCTTTACGTATCATAGTCAGCCTTATAATGTTCCCACTGCTGGGACTGAGGCCTCCCTCTAGAACAGGTTATGGCCCATAATCCACCACGCGGGCCCAGTGCTGGTTGGTGGATGAAACATGTCTTCGAATTTTTTAGTTCTAGGACATGCCGGTTTCCTCGCGATGTTTTCCTTCACCGTTTTGAGAGCAGTGGTGATAAAATAAATTACACAAAGTAATGCGCCTGGCTGGGTTTGAACCCGCGACCTACAACTCGTAAGTCAGAGCCATTACCACTCGGCCACCACTGCTCTTCATCCTTTACTTCGATTGCAATAAAAAAAAATATCACAACTGTATTTTCATAAATTATATTAAGTAAGGTAAGTATTAATCGAATGATTGCATTGTATTGAACCTTTTTTAGCAGCGTTTGACCGATCCGACGGACGAGAGTAAAGTTATTGTTATTAGTCGATCGTGTGACTAAATGCAATGACATTTTAAACGTGTAAAATAAAGACTACTCCTTTATATACAGGTTTTTTTCTTCAAACAAGACAACGTCTGTTATATCTATACAAATATCTTCACAAAATCAAATCATATTTTGTACAAGATTTTACATCGCCATCAACCAAACATTAAGCTTATTGTCTAATGAAAAGTAATTAACTGTCTAGCATAGTGCGGGTAGTGGGGGAGGTATATTGACAGACAATGCCGAATGGAACAATCAGTGGGAAGAGTTAAAGAGTAGATGCTGAGTCAGCAAGTATCGGGGGCCGTAACTAGACGCGAGCGCCGGCGAACTAAGAAATTAGTTTTGTTTAGAAATTAGCTCGTGTACCTACCGATGCTTCTTAGAAATGAGGAGTAAGAAAACAGATCAATCGAATCTCGTGAAGTTCCAATTAGGTATTTATATAAATAAAATTAAATGTTTTAAGCTCAACATAGACTAGCTTTTGCCAGCGGTTTCGCTTGCGCGAATGTGTAAAATATATGTCCATGTTACTCAGTAATAAAGTAGTAATGTACTGACAAAAGATTTTCTTAAATATTTTCAATAGTTTTTGAGTTTATTCATTACAATCACAACAAAGAAAAAAAAAACTTTCCGCTTTATAATATGTATTAGTATAGAATATTTATTTAATTTAATCATAATTCTTTTTCTTCTTCTTTTTCTTGCCCTTAAATCATAAATCGTCATAATTTAGACATTATTAAATGTTAAATATTAGTCCACCTTATGTTTTCGTGAACTTTTTTGGTCTCTATTATTCTAACATTCTTTTTTTAATTTCCATTACAGAAATTAATATATCGTTACTAAAATTTCGCCTAAATATTTTTTCTGATCCACCCAGACCAAAAGTTTTAAATTAGTTTCAAGAAACAAACTTGAAAAAAAGTTTCTAAATTAGCTAAGTTCAGTACAGTCTCTTTTATAAGAAAGATAAGAGAATATACATTTTCGAGAACTACATAGGAAGGACTAAAACACTTAAGTGCCCAACTTGTAGTCGTAATTTTATTTAAATGTTCATTTTTTAGGAGAAGTTTGCATGTTCCTAATCTCTAACTTTTTGAGCCAGGCGACCTTTGCTACTTATGTTGTAGTATATGTTGAAGTTTTCAAAAAATCCGATGCGCTTATTTAAAAAATCGTAGCGACTATGTACTTAATGACAAAACGGGGACACATTCATTATGCGTACAGCTAAGGAGTGAATCCTAACTAATATTATAAATGTGAAAGTGTGGATGTTTGGATGTTTGTTACTTAATCACGCAAAAACGGCTTAACGGATTTGGATGAAATTTGGCATGCATATAGCTTTTGACATGGAAAAGAACATAGCTAATTTTTATCCCGGAAAAACATCTTATTCCTATGGGAAAACACGTTTAGAGTGCGATGACTGAAGTACACGCGGACGAAGTCGTGGGCAGACAGCTAGTAAGAAAATAATTATATTTAGAAAAAATACAAATACGAAAAAAACTAACGCTTAAGTAAGTATATTATATATAAGTATATTATAAGAAAATGCACTTAATTTTTTTTTACTATTATTATGCATAGGCTCGCGTTTGACCTCTATCTGGAAAGCGATGTTGTGGCCGACGATGGACCACGCTAAAGATATGAAAAAAAATTAAGAGCATTTCGACAGGGTTCATAAATTGGTCCTATTTTTTGTAATATTAGCCAACTGTATTATTTACGTTATGGGTTGTCTTTTCATGCTTTTTAGGACAAAATAATTTAATTTCTGACCCTACTTATTATTATTATTTTTATAAAAGCTTCCTTCATTAAGATTTTTCTTAAACATATTTAAGTTTCAATTCCATAAATGACATTGCAACACAAATCTCTGTCGGCCTACAAATAGTTCGAACCCACACAGAAAAGTACTAAATCCTCCAACCGTCTCTACCGACCCACCGGTCTATACTATACCACATCCATTCTCCATACCTCTCGATGTGTTCGGTTAGTTAACCCGTAAAGACGCCGACATAACTTCATTGATTAAAGTTCATGTTAACCGCACGTTCTCTCTGATTTGTGAATTTGTTTCTGTGGAACTTGGCTTGTTTGTTAAGTCTGTGTGGAACTGTGGAGCTTCGTGTGTTGTGTTGTAGATAGGTAGGGAACTATTGTAGTAAGAACAATGTGTCCTGAAATCTAGCGGTATAGGTACTGATACTAGTTCGAATTTTAGGAATTTGTCTCTTGGTTAGCGATCAACCCAAACTTCACACTGATATTATAAATCTTTGAAATTTTCGGTTCTTCTTTGCTATGAACTTTCGTCATGAATCACTTTGTAAATTGGGAAAAACCGCATGTAAATAAGGTGTACTTTTGCGTGTTATTGTTTTGTGGAATGTAACTTTGTCATTGTCCTCTTGTTGCCTTTTTTTACGTGGAAGATATGACTGAATATTTTAAAACCTATTTAACTGATAAAATTAAACAAAATTAAAAAACAAATCAAATGGTTTTGCTAAAATTTTTGTTGCATCAATCATATTGTTGAATTAATTACGGCTGTTTCTTTTTGTAGAAAATGCCTAAAGCACAGAGGCAGACCTCTGTAATTCAGTGTGCATAAAGCGTTTAATAAATAAATATTTTTATTTCTTTGTTTCATAAAAATAATATTATACATCCCTTTTAAGATTAATGCAATTAAGAAAGTAATTTAAAATAATGAACTTAACCCTTCTCTAATACTGCCTTCCCTATTTCAAAGAACCCTTGATCAAACATTAGGACAGTTAACTACAAGCTGGTATTATTACACGACTATTATAAATATAAGCAACAAATTGATTTCCCAAGAACAACTTTTTTAATTAATTTCACCACTGGCCAAAACCGACCCCCTCCAATGGGTTATAAAGCAGGGTCCAACTAATCAACTTAGCTGGGGACGTGGAAGGGGTCCGTGGTCCGCACGCACTGCGCACGCGGCGTGAAGATGCCGCGATAGTAACCGCCAAGCTGATCGTGGAGACACAGAGTAAGAAAAGAGGCAGAAGGAACACTTGGGGCAGTGGTTAAAAATTCCCTAAATAATAATCTATTTTTAGTTCAGCTGATCTCTTGCTGCTTTCCTCCGGCGACACCCTAAACCGAAGACCAAGGTGCCCTTAGCGTGTAGTCGCTTAGTTTGAAGTTTTTGCAAGTTTTTAGTGGAGGCTTCAATTCATTAAGGCCGCTTCAGGTAAGTCAGGTTAGGACAATCTCATAGGTTGACCTGCGACCAACTATTCACAAAAAAAGTGTCTAAAGAGTAGTGAATTATTAATTAGCAGAAAAAAATCTACTTTTGTCTTAAATTGATACGTCTACTGGGGATAATAAAGATAATTAAAACGTTAACTGCCAACCATAGCCCAGATCTGGCTAAGATGTGTTATTATTTATCAATGAATCTATAGATTCAGTCGACTTAATATACCAAGATTTTTCCAGCTACCACCAGTTGCAAACCTAGTTAAACTTTGCACTAAGTTTAACCAAGACAGGTTTAAACGCTTTATCTCACCGTGCATTTTCTATTTCGTGTACGTTTCTCTGGCTGCAAAAGTTTACACTACATACGTACAGAACCTTGTTATACTTTGAACTGTAATCCTTCTGTATTTTCCTGTGTATGTGCTAACAACGGCCGGCCACATGACGGTGCGCCGGCGCAGGCGCGCGGTCGCACCTCGCCGCGCTTGCGTGTCACACTTGCAAAATTACCACTACCACAACTTTCTGCCCAACTATTTTTTTTAAGTTTTATTTGGCTTTCTGTTGATTGATTCAATTTGCTTGTTATGATTATGTATTGAATTTAGTTTAAATAAGGTTAGTGTATTTATAAAGAAAACAGTTTGCACAGTAACAATTATGGGAAAATGCTCGGTTCTTTCTCATCCGACATACCACAGTGTCTCAAGACGAAAGTCTATGACCAATATGTGTTGCCAGTGATGATAAACATGAAAGGTGACCGCTCGCAAAGGGCCTCTTAAGAAAGCAAATCAACCAAAGATGTTTCCCTTCGTGATCTAATCAGGAATGAAGATATCCGTAGGAGAATCCAGATTAGAGACCTACATAACCCGAAGAATTGTTAAGCTTAAGTGACAGTGGGCTTGGCAAATTGCCCACAGAACCGACTGCTGATAGGGCTGAAAGGTTTTGGAGTGGGGACCGTGCACCGCAAGACGCAGTATTGGAAGGTTACCCACAAGGTGGACCGAAAACCTGGGTTGCAAAAATCCAATGGATGCGAGTAGCACAGGGCCGGCCGATGTCGCTACATTTGGGGAAGGCCTATGTCCAACAGAGGACGTCTATCGGCTGAAACGATAATGATGGTGACAGTTTTTACCTCTACCTCCTTGTAGGATGAAGGGATTTTAATAATCCTCCCGAACGAATTTAGATCATGGTGGCCAATTCAACTAGCCAGGTAAGTATGCAGGATATTATAGTGTTCAAGCATGTGTACAAATACAGATATACTCTCTCTCTCTTACTTTTACAGTCAGAAGGGATGACGATCCGACACTATCGGTGAGAGATCAAGCGCAGGACTCACGGCTTTGGTTGCTTTCTGAAGCACAGGGGTATATACCACCTAATTCTAAATTCTGGGCAGATTCAGCTTATTTATTAATGGAAAAATTCTCCAGAACTATTTCCCGATCGGGATATGAAACCCACAAACCCAACTAGGTAGATTTTATTTCAATACCTCTGCTAATATAGAACACCGACTTACGAGGCCCGGGTTCAAATTCAAACCCAGCCAAGAGCTTACTTTTTGTAATTTATTTAATCAAAACTGCTCTCAAAATGGTGAAGAAAAACATTGAGAGGAAACCGGCACGTCTTAAATCCAAAAACCTGAAAACATATGACCCAGAACGCACTAGATCCTTGTGGTGGATTATAGCCCATTACCACTCATAGACAGGAGACCTGAGTCCAAGCAGTGTAAACATTTTAGGCTGATTATGCTACACTAATATAGATATGGCTTCTAATTTGCCACTGTCTAGTATAATAACTCAAAATGGCAGTTACTAAGTAACCTGGTTCTATTAAGAGTTGGCTTAACATAATTTCTGAATTTTTGTATCTATTCCAAAACCTTGAGCAAGAAGCTCCGACTTGTTAACCATATTTTCTAACTTTGTAGATTTCCCTGCTCAGGCCTTTCTGGTTACACGGGACCCACGATATTCTTTCGTAGGTACATTGTTGAAAAATTCCATACCATATGATAATCCTAATATACACAGGTAAGAACTAAAGTCCGTATTCTAGAAACAAATCACGCACGTACGACTCGCTACGTTCGTACTTACGCAATAATCCAAAATTAGCATAATATTTAGTCTGTCTAGTCACTACCTTGTTTGAAACTGTGCCTTCTACGTGATGTTAATTTTTATCAGATATCTTAAAAGGTAAAGTTATCAGTAACCTTTTCATTAGCTTCTTGCAGAACCTATAATATAGGTAAGCTCTTTTATATCCACTGTCTAGCCTTGAGCATCTTGACACATTATAAAACAAAATCTCTCCACCGCGTCTGTCTGTCTGTATGAACGCGATAAAGTCAAACACTACTGAACGGCGTTTCATACAGCACCAATGGATAGAGTGATTCGTGAGGAAGGTTTAAGTGTTTATAAAATGCGTATCATAGTGGAGAAAAGACGAAAATTCTTAATATTTCTAACACCCGTGCAAGGCTGAGGCGGGTTCCCAGTTCGTAATAAATAAGTCCATCAGCGCTCAAATCTTCCTTCTCATCATTTCGCTACATGATTCTCGACTAAATAATATTTAACACCACATCCATATCACCAGTTCCCCGTAACAATGATGGGAGGTGCTGTTTAACATCACATAATGAATCTGAGAACAAGGGGGCAATCAAACATCGAGGAGCGGAGGAGTGAGGTGTGTTACATGCGAGGCTCACCATCTCAAATTAAATTAATTTTGTTACAAACGGTCAGCTGTGTGTAGGCGGACTTGAAGCGCAGAATCCGATGATTGCTTTCTGATACTGTCTTACCAGTTACGAAATACACCGTTAGTAGACAAACTAAAAATTAAAATAGCTAAACGGCCGGTGGTGAGGCGGCTAAGCAGGGCAATTGTAAAACCCAGCGGGCGGTTCGGCTTTCATTATTTTATAATAACTCGTATAGAGGGCGAGCGAAACCACCGTGTCATGCTCCGGCCCACGGCAAATAAGCAACTCTTACCGAATTAATTGCCCCATTCTGGGCGGTAACGTCAATCTGACCGAGTCTATCGACGCTTTGTCGCTTCGCACAAACGCTAGATCCGCTACTTATTGTTGAGAGACCTCGATTACTGAATCAATCCATAAAAAAAATCTAGGTACTTTGTTGCCAAAAACAAATGTCGCTGTCAGTAATTGGGATTATATCTGATAATCTTGATCATTTTAAGCTTAGCAAGAATCTTGGATAATTCGCATTTGGAATTTGGCAAGAGCTGCGGTCACAATGAACAATATACTTTTCACAGAACTTCTATGCTTCATATCATACAGAAAGTACTCGGGGATTTCCATCAACATGACGCATTTTTATTTAAATTCGATTTCAATTTCAATTCAATTGCATGCAAACGACTTACACGACTTTTTCCTGTTTTAAATTATGGAAGTGGATCAACACGGTGACATATTTTATTTTTGCATATGTTTTTGCGAAGTCATTTAATAAAGTGACAAAAGTAATGAAGTGAATACTCATACAATAAAAACACTTAATAACTATCATATCATAAACTATTGAATAGTATTTCAAACAAAGCAATGACGTAGACATAATCGAGTTACTGCAAGCACATATCGAATGGAAACAACCCTATACTACTACCAAACCAAAAAAGGAATACATCACTATACAGGCAAGCATATCAGGTACAGCCCACGAGACACTCAGCCTTAGTTCACACCAATACACAGGAACCCATAACCAGGCGCCGCAAACATCTGTAGCGATCGATATAGCACTCGATCGAAGCACAGATTATGCTAAGGCGATGTCGAGACGTGTCGAACGCATATCTCGGATCGATATAAATCATCTTATTAACTATTGTTTTCGGAGGTGTGGTGTGAACGAGCCGATCTTATCGCACTCTGATGTGTTTTAAATTAACATAATAGGTTTTGTGAATGGATATTGCGTTTATGTTTGTTGTGACTGTAGGCCTATGGGAACGTTTAGGGGTTTAGTCTGGTTTGGCCTGGTCGGATGTTCCATTAAGCTTGAGATGTAATTCAAACTTAGGCGCTTAAAACTTATATTTCTAGCAGTCCCGTTGTCATATGGCAAGGGATATTCTGTCAGTAACATTGACTGTCGAAGAGTGAAATTGTAAGGAGTGGACCAGATGACATTTCATTTAATTTACTCTACGAGTCTACTCTCAGTTTGTCTAGAGCCTCGTGTCCTTGTCTAATTGTAAGTATATGATCGATTCTAAACTGTATAAGAATTTAAATGTAGAGCTTAACCAGACTCTGCTTCTATTACGACCCTGTTAGGGTTAATAGTTGGACACCAAAGGAACCACTGTTTTAAGGATTTATAAAATAACTGTTTATTGTCCGTTTCTTTATAATCGAAGATGTGTTTCAGTGGACAATCGTCAGACGTGTATTCCTAATATTGATCAAACAACATTGGCTAAACCTAGCGGAAATGTTACTTAATCATATCTTAATAATTTAGAATGGCCGTGTCAAATGCCTTTTTTTGAAATGGGAAACCTTCAAATCACTTTTCCCACTCTTGGATGTAGCGACAGGGCGGTTCAGACTTTTACTGACTAAAACCTATCTGTATCTTACAGTTGCCCCTTGCAATCTAGAACCACAGCAAACCTTTCAAACGTTCCCGCAGCCTGTAAGTCAAATACCTAACGATAACTGCAGTAAAAATAATGGTACAAAAATACTTCTTACAACAATAAAAAAGGACACAAATAACTTCATGATTAATCGTAAAACATTACAAGCTATCAGTTCTATTTTAGTACTTAATATTTACAATCGAAAGCCGCTGGCTATATGCTGACATGAGCGTTAGGTGTATGGAGTAGGCGGGGGCTACGTTTGTAGGTACACCCACATTTTGTAGATGAAAGTGTTAACTCCTAAAGAGAGAAACTTATCGCATCATCTGGCACGATACGTGTTTAAATGTTTGATGAAGGTCCAATAAAAAATTGAGTTATTGCCCATAGTACTTCAAATAGGACTTATGTATCTGCCTCGCAACAAAACCTTTTCAAATGGTCAAGTAGAAGCTACTATCTACTCAATTCATATGCATATATGTGTGATGCTCTTGTATTATTTGCTGTTTATTGGATCAAATAAAATATTTATTATTCTATATATTTTTTATAGTATAATAAAAAAATATATAGAATAATAATATTAGTAAGGTCACCCAATTTTTTGACCATGAATGAGTTAAGTAAGTACCGTGATATCTAGAGATCAAATGAGAAACGTGCAGTCAGAGGTCAAAAGTGCAGTCGTACTCTACAATGCATAAGTGTATATTTCTTTGTAACAGAACTTCAGTGGTTCACAACTAGTTAATTCAAGACTGAAAAAAAAAAATTAAATCAGTCATGAACCATCGTCCCTCTTTTACAAAGAAATTTAAGACCCGGATTGTACGTTGTCAGTGTGCAGGCTGGTTGATCGAGTATACTTTTAAAAGGTCGTGCCAATTTAGAGATTGATTTGAATTTAATTAGACAATCATTAAATTATTTTTTCAGTCAGTTTTTGGTAGACCTTGAAATCGGACTGTCCCAAAATGAAGTATCAAAATTGCTGTCCGGAGTTTCTCTTCCACACTGGAACCCAAGCCCTGAGACATCACAGTACCTATTTGTGCGTTCTCATTCTGTCATTTAGGGACTTACAGTACCTAAAGATCGCCATGCTAAAAAGCTCTCTTCATGGATTTACTGAAAAGGGCTGCGGATTGTCCAAAGGTCCTGGAACGCAAAAGGCAAAAGAAATACTGTTAGGTTTTAGTCATTAAAAATCTTCGATGTCCTTTCGCTCCACCCAGATTCGGAGAAGGTAGTTGATGAAATTCCACCTCAAAAAGAAAATTATATATATTATATTAGTATGCACTGGAAAGACTCAGTTGGGAAGCTATAATGCAGATAGTATACTATCTAGTTTGTCAATATCTATAGCACAGCAAATTCGGTCTTATAATGTTCCCACTGTTGGGACTCTGGCCTTTTCTCTAAGAGAGGGAATGGGCTGTAATCCACCACGCGGGTCTAGTGCGGGTTGGTAGATGTCACATGTGGTTATGGGTGTGTTATGGTTCTAGGACATGCCGGTTTCCTCGCGATGTTTTCCTTCACCGTTTTGAGAGCAATGGTGATGAAATAAATTACACAAATTAATGCGCCTGGCTGGGTTTGAACCTGCGAACTGCAACTCGTAAGTTGGGGCCGTTACCACTCAGGCAATACTGTTCTTTATAGTCAGTATCTAACTAGAGTATAACTGAAAGACTATCTAGACATACACGCAAATTGTATTCCTGCCAAAAACATGACGCAATAGGCCTAACTACACAATAATGCACCGCAAAAAATCAAAGCGTCGCATCAAACCTAATGCGGTGTACATCCGTTTTCTACCTCTTTGTACCCACATATAGCCTACTTACACGTTTCTGATTGTAATGTGTCATCGGCAAAAAAACAAAGAGTTGAATGCCCGATGCGGTACAACGAAACAACGAATTAGTATGTATGGAGCGAGGGTCTAGCGGCGAACATGAGAAACGTATGCTTGCTGACTCATCGGATGGCCTATCATCTCAGGACGAGCCTGCTGTGAACTTTTGGGGATTTGGTAAAGCTCTTGAATATATTTGGGACACGTTGGGAACTAGATATGTCCTTTGATGACTGTGAATCTGTAGTTTGATTTTTTTTATTTGTACATACTTATTTGTGACTTACCGTAAATCTTAAAATTGATTTTATAAATCTTTAAATTTATTCTATAAATCTTATGATTTTATTCTATTCTATCAAATAAGTGGCCATATCGTTGTATACACCCACCATATTGATATCTGGGTTAAAAGGGCATTGTTAAAGCATATTTTGGGCAATATGCTATACGCCTTTAAGCCCAGAAGTATCAATATAAAACTCTTATCTCAGAAGAATGCTCATTGAACAGAGTTTGTTGTTAAAATTGAATTTTATTTAATTAGACTTCCCAATATTCTCGTTTAATTTTTCAACAAATAGTAGACAAAGTGCTCTTCAATCAAACCACTAAAAAGTCTTCATTTATCACAATTTCTGAGTTCAACCTCGATTCATTTTTTCCTCACATCCTGTATGGTAATAACACAATGCAGCTTGCTAAACAGTTCTTCAGAACAGTTTTAATTAGCTCCATTTAATTCCCCTGTAATCCCTGTTACTTTTTGTTGGTCGTAGTGATGTAGCCGAATTGTTTGACGTAGTCATAGAGTTTGTGGAAGAGACAACTCTTGGAATAGCCACAGGGATTCGTAATACCCGTAAATGTCAGGCTGCGGTTTAGGTGCATTTTATGTTTGTGTTCATTAAAATGTGTTGTTTTTTATTGCTATCTGTTTACGTGCTATAATAACAAGTATGTATTTCTTTAAAATTTCAGGAAAATAAATGTTAGTTACGTGTTGTATTTATGTTTTTGAATTTTTTAGTCTATAGGCCAATTTTCGTGCTTAAAAAACGTTAAAATTCAAGTTAAATCTCAGTTTCGATCAATGTCAAAATGTAGAAAAAATACCCGTTTTTAGGCAGATTACAAATACCATGTGAATACGAATGTTTCTTAAATGATGTGTACAGCTAAGGAGTGAAATTCCCTGTCAGTCTCCAGATATGCTGATAGTTATAACCTAAGGATCTTTAAGTAAAAAAAAAATGTTCCTTCTAGTGTGCTCCATCGTCGACTACATCATCGCTTACCATCAGTTAAGATAGTGCTCAAATACAAGCCTAACAATAATTAAAAAAAAATACAGGTGTGTATACTATCCGCGATAGATTTACTTTTTTATTTCAAAGAGATCAACATGTGTTATCTCGCTACGCAAATTAATCGAGTTGTCTAAACAACCTTTTCACTAACACTACTAGGCGAAACTAATTTTATTAGCCAATCATTTTCTAAATAAAATAAATTAAAAAAATAATTACTTAATTGAATTGCCTATCTACTACCAAGCAAATAAAAAAAACATATAGTATCTTTGCATTATCATTCATTAGATCTTAGGCCTAGATTCGCAAACAAAAAAACCCAATTGTGGTTTAAGCTCGCCTGTGTACATCAGCTGTCGTATTTTTTATTAATTGTAAAAGGTGTGTCCAATAAAAAAAATATAATAATAAAACGTATCTCTTCTAGGAAAGCGCTACATCCGCGTCGTTGACCTTATTAGGAGCCGCGGAATGACGGGAAGTGATCGTCGTAAATATGATTAAGCTGAACACAGTTACTTAACAGAATTTGTTTTTGTTATGATTTTAAATGGAAAAGTGGTGTTCTATTCATTTTCGTAGCCGCTTTAAAGGGCTCGTGGTTTGATAATAACCAGATCGATCTTCGCGCTTAAGCAACGCTATGGATGGGTGACTATCTTTGTAATAGGGAGATTAACCAACTAAACTATATTATATATTTTTTTCGCAAATTGGTTTTTAAACAAGCTTTTAATGAAAATCATTTTTTCATAGCAAGCTTTTATAGCTCGGTATACCCATATAATTAATGCTCGTCAAGACGAATCATACGAGCCCAAACTCGATGGGGTTGTGTCGTTTAACTACCAAGTTCCTATAGCCACCTACCGGTATCATCATCAGATCAGCTCCATGTTGTAATGATTTTGTATTGTCATCCGATTTACACATGCATGCATAATTTCAGCTCAATCGGTAAACGGGAAGTGGATCAAATTTAATTTGCAAAATTTTATTACAGACAAACATCGGGACAGGTGAAACTAAATAAAAGCTTGTGAAAGCTGGTTTATTTTTTCGTCGATTTAAACTAGATGAGGGCAATGTTTCCTCGTTGTGTAATTTGAGAAGAAATACCAGAACAAACTCAGAGTCGAAATCTCTTTTAAACACCTTACAGCAAATCTTCATTATGTAGTGGATACTGAAGGATTTTTAGAAATAGTCACCGCGGTCCTGAAACGCAAAGAAGAACTGTGGGTGCAACACGGGTTAGTTGCTGGGCCCTGGTTCAGGCCATGTTCCGGAGCGAGGAGGAGTGGCAGGCGGTCGCTGACTGGGCACGCCACAATCATGGCGGTAAGTCCCCTCTTTGAGGCGTGGCTGGAAAGGCCTCACGGCGTCCTTACCTTCCGCATGACGCAGGTCCTCACCGGACATGGTTCGTTCGGGAGTTTCCTACACCGGATTCATGCGGAAGTGACGCCCGGGTGTCGCCACTGTGCGGAACGCCCGGAGGACACGGTGGAGCACACAGTCGAGGTGTGCCCTGCTTGGGCGGAGCATCGCCGTGCCCTCGTGGGGGTGATCGGCGGCGGAGACCTCTCGCGCCGGGCCTTGGTTGAGGCCATGGTCCGGAGCGAGGAGGAGTGGCAGGCGGTCGCCGACTTCTGCGAAGCAGTAATGCTTGCAAAGGAGGAGGCCGAACGCATCAGGCAACGGCGTATTCGCCGCCGCCGTCGCCGGGATTCTGATCCCGATTTCCGGCCAACGTAGACGCGGGCTTGCGGACAGTGAGCAATGGGTAGCTCGCTGTCCGGCCGTCCGGTAACTGTCCGGACCAAGCCCAAGTCGTCGACGGCGCGCACTGTTCCCGCGCGCCTCAAGGAGTTGTCAGCAACAGCAGGGACCCAGCCGGGTCGAAGCCTACTGGGGCCAGGGTTATCCGAAAGGGCGCTCGAGCCCCGGTATGAAGGCTAGAAGGAACGGGGTGGGTCTTTTAGTCAGTAAGAGTCTGACACTATCTCCCGCTCCGCCCAAGGGCGGGGGATGTCAATGCATGATTTTTCCCACCATAAAAAAAAAAAAAAAAAAAAGGCGGTCGCTGACTTCTGCGAAGCAGTAATGCTCGCAAAGGAGGAGGCCGACCGCATCAGGCAATGGCGCCGCTGCCGGGATTCCGATCCCGATTTCCGGCACCCTAGGCGCGGGCTTGCGGACAGTGAGCAATGGGTAGCTCGCTGTCCGACCGTCCGGTAACTGTCCAGACCGAGTTCAAGTCGTCGACGGCACGCACTGTTCCCGCGAGCCTCAAGGAGTTGTCGATTAGCTGACAGGAAGGGAGGGCCCAGCCGGGTCGAAGCCTACTGGGGCCAGGGTTATCCGAAAATGAACTCGAGTCCGAAGATGAACGAGAGTCCCGGTATGCAGGCTTGAAGGAACGGGGTGGGTTTTTAGTCAGTAAGAGTCTAACACTATCTCCCGCTCCGCCCAAGAGCGGGCGTTGTCATTGGATGATTGTCCCCACCATAAAAAAACTCTTGCATCACTGTTTACCATCAGGTGGGATAGCAGTCGAGCACTATGGTAGGCGCCGGATAAACGTGGAATAACGGTCATTGACCCTCCTACATTTGTAAACAGTCCTAATTTCAAAAACGTAAATAAAGACATAAAGCTGTCTTGAATTGACATGTATCGTGATCCTTTACATGATCGTTATGAAAAGCAATTCGTTGATTGTTTTTCGGGTACCTACCTACGCAGATATATTAGGAAAAGGTCAATGTACTTTATTCCACGGTTATCGGGCGCCTTCTATACTTTATATCAATAAAAAAAAGTTCAAAGGTTACATAATATGTTCCGATAACTATAAATGCAGCGTATTGCGATGTAACAATGTGATATGCTGAACATAGTCGAACCAACCACTCATGCACGCATAGTTTTTGGCAGCACATTCATTCTACGTACTGCTAAGGAGTAGAACCCCTTTCCAGAATCTGTATTTGTCGATAGCCTTAGCCTAAAAGCCTCGAGTTTAGTAAATGTAGATACTATAGGCAAGAATACCTAAGCATGCCTCATGTTGTCCGCATTTTCATCGGTAAGATAGTGGTCAAATGCGAGTTTATTGGCTATAGAAAATCTGTACGTCGTACTAGTAAAAATACCTAATTCGAGATATATATTTCAAAAATATATAAACATGGCAAAATCATACACTCGTCGAATCGAGGCTTCGAGTTTTGAGCATCGACGCCGAGTCGCTAGCCTGTTCGATTTCGACCGGTTGCATTTCGGGGAGTGTACGTCGGAATTACATAGCCTCATTCCGCCTAGCCTGTTCCATCATGGGAACACCAGGCGTACGGCGATGTGCCACCAGTACTGGTTTGACATCCCACCTATACTCACAAAACGTTTTGGGAACACATTCATTGTGCGTACAGCTAAGGAGTGGAATTCCCTGGCAGTGTTTGTATTTCCTGATGGCTACAGGAATCTTTAAGTCAAGAGTGAACAGGTTACTTTTAAGTGAGCGCGCTACATCGTCGACCGCATCGTCGCTTTCCATCAGGTGAGATAGCGGTGAAGCGCAAACCTATCAACAATGAAAAAGGTAGAATTCTATTTTTTTTGTAACCTTTCATGTCATGTCATAGTCATTTAGACAGGGCGAGGCTGGCCTTCTTTGAGGTCCTGATGTGAATCAAATGACATAAGTACTTGTCCCAGGCGATCGCAAAACACAAATTAGCACATGGAGTTGCAATCATGAGCCCTACATACAAAACATGCCGTAAGCTCAAAATCCGTTAAGGCACCGATGGTTCTGTACAAACTAAACTACAAAAATAGTACGATTCCATAAAATATGCGTTATAAACGGCCATAAAATTTAGGTTGTGTTGACTTAGTTTTTTTTTTCTGCAAGGTTAGTGGTACCCTTGTTGGGCTGAGTACCAGTTTGTTATTAATTGGAGCTTAATACCTTACACGTTCCTGAGAAAACGGGCATTAACAGACGAATTATAAAGTGAATCTATAAGTGTTTTGTTTTTGCTGATTCAAGTACATAGCATATCATAGTCGGCCTTATAATGTTCCCACTGTTGGGACTCAGGCCTCCTTTGTGGGAGAGGGAAGGGCCGTAATCCACCACATGGGCCTAGTGAGGGTTATAAGATGTCACAGTCTTCGAATTTTTGGTTCTAGGACATCCCGTTTTCCTCACGAGGTTTTCCTTCACCGTTTAGAGAGCAGTAGGGATGAAATAAATTACACAAAGTAAGGAGGGGTTTCCTTGCGTGATCGAATAAAAAATGAAGATATCTGCAGGAGAACTAAGGTTGCCGACATAGCACGAAGAATTGCCAAACTTAAGTGGCAATGGGAAGGGCACATTGCTCGCAGAACGGATGGCCGTTGGGACCGAAGGGTTCTGGAGTGGTGACCGTACCGAAAAAGGCAGCACTGGAAGGCCTCCTACAAGGTGGACCGATGACCTGGTAAAGGTTGCGGGAAACCGATGGATGCGAGACGCCCGGAACATTCGTTATGGCGACGCTTGGGGGAGGCCTATGTCCAACAGTGGACGTTTATCGGCTGAAATGATGATGATAACATAAAGTAATGCGCCGGGTTGAACCTGCGACCTACAACTCGTAAGTCGGGGGTGTTACCACTCGACCACCTCTGCTCTTGGAACACTAAAAACTCGACTCAGGTACGGAATATTAAAAACACGGTTTCTTTGAGATGCCTCTCTCAAAGAAACCATGTTTTTAATATTCCGTACGTTCCAGGAGCGGGGTTGCAGGAAAAAGCTAGTATTTAAATATTTTACTTAGCTCACAATATGCGAGACCTCTGTCACCCTCTCTACTGAGAAATCCTGGCGTCCGAAGGTTCAAAGAATAGCGGGATTGGTGACAACAAAGTGTGTTGTGAGCAAACGTGAGGCGAATTAAGATTACCCACGTAGGCTTGCGAAAAACCACACTCAGATGTCGTGGTGGTACGACTTATCATTGTGACTTTCTCTATTATGTCTTAGGTAGATACCTAATCATTTTGACAGGAACAGTTTTATTTTGTACTAGCCTTTGCCTGCGGCTTCGCCCGCTTACATAAAATAAAGCCTATGTCACTCAGGAATAAAGTAGCTTCAATGAAAATCGGACATTCAGAGATTAACTCCTACATACAGAAAAACAAACTTTACCTAAAATAATATTAGTGTGTATTAAAATAAATACTACCCGTGTCAATGTTCCTCTTCCTATATATAATAAAAGGAGAAACTGACTGACTGACATATCATCGCTCAGCCGAAACTACGGGGGAAATGTGTAAAACATGACGTTGTTGTTTATGACGTGGGTGGTTCAGTTGAAAACCAGCGTCAGGCAACTGCTACGGTTGTCTGGCAGTGTGCTGAACTGAACCTATTTGGCACTACCGTGATACACATTGGTTTTTACTATTTTTTTTATTTTAAGTTAATATTTTTTTAATACATGTTATTTTCATTGTGTTCCAAATAAACATTTTTTTTTTCTTTTTTCTTACTAAGAGAGGATTTTCCAAGACTTCTCCTAAGAGGATGAAGCAGGGGTCCAAAGTTTTTATGAAAAAAAAACCTACATTTTTTTAAATGGGATCATATTTTCTCAAACTTTTTACTAGGCCTCTCGATATCATCAACTACCTCTCCCCATTCTCACTCTTTTCTCTCTCACTTCTTCCAAACTATACTACTATATGTATAAAATGTAACATAATACAGAATCGGCCACTGCAAAAAAATAATCTATTTTTCTTAAATAATCAATAATTATTTATGGACCACTAGCGTAATTGTGTGTGCGTACGCCATTATTGCGATGTGATATCAATGTAGTGCGGCAATGTCCATATTAATTGCGTATAACAATTATAATAACTTTATTATCTGTGCAATAACTTAATTTCATAATTGGGGTGTATAAAAGTGTACATTCATCTATTTCTGAAAGGAAAACCCGTGGTCCTGGAACGCAACTAGTAAATGAAGGAAAATAGGAGTGGTTTAGATAACAAAAGTCTGTCACACCCTCCTGCTCCATCCTAAAGCGGGAGAAATCATTAGATGATTTTCCACCAAAAAATTAAAAAACAACAGTGTTTAACTTATTAGCAAAAGGAAACGTGAGCAATACGAAAGTAATCCACGTCAAGTAAGGTGGTCAGACTAGCAATTTCATCATTTTTCATTCGAAGATTAATTTTCTTAAGCATCTGTCTGTCGAAGCTGTGATGTTAATAAGTCATAAACCCGTAATGGTTCGCAGTTAATGGTCGACTGTGATCGCTGATAGTGGCGCTTGTTAATACTATCGGTATCGGAATTAGGGGCTGTATATACACATTTGTACGATGGTACGGTCCCATCGGACTAATTATGTAATTTTTTTTTTAATTTATATAAACTAGTGCTTGACTTCGATCCCACCTGATGGTAAGTAGCGATGCAGTCTTTGATAGTGAGGCGCACTAGTTTATTAAGAGCCTTTTCACTCTAGCCTTGAAGACACCCACTTATTAAGAAGGAACAGAGAGTGCACCTGTGATTGCGCACACACTTGTGTACCATAATGTTTGACGACACGGTTGACGCAGTGGTAGGTGGTAGAGCGATTGGCTGCTGCGCTACGTGACGCGTGTTCGATTCCTGCACAGAACAAAATATTTGTATGATCTATAGATTAAAGTTTCAGGTCTGGGTGTTTTTTCTATGTTAGTTTATATGTTTGTGAACGCACCCACGATATAAGTTATTTCAATTGTAGGACAACGTTTTATTTTTTAATTATTTTTACTTAAATAGTTTTTTAATCAGAAGAATTATTATAGTACGGGTAAAATGAGCGGTTGAAAACATTCTGGAGGTTTTCATTAAAAAAAAAAAGGAAAATTCTATACGAGCTACCAACTTTTTCAGCGACCAGCCTGCGGAAAAGTTGAAAGTTTTCACACTGGAACGTTATTTCTTTATTTTTTAAGGCTAGAGTGTGTAATGGACATGTAATGACAATCATGATTTGTTTACCTTTCTCAAGGAAATCATTGCTATCTGTTTGTATGTCATTAGAATATTATGTATAATTAAGTAATTAATTGTTTACTGTTCTCATAAACTGATAATGTTTGTATACAATTAGTAATAGCACTAAAGATCACAAATTAGTTAATGTTGTTGATCAGATAACTAATGAAGGAACAAGGGTCGTGGTACTTATCTACCCCTTCCAGTAATGATTCTATGTATAAATAGTCACCACAGCTCTTTTCCAAGTCAGTCAGTAAAAGATATTACAGTCAGTATTTGCAGTCAGTAACAGTCTGTATTTTAATTAATATTACTTGTAAGTTATAACGCTCGTTTGACTAATAGTAAGTAAAGTGTTCAGAAAATTTAAATCGTGTCTCAATCAAGTGTCTCCCACACACCTATCGACAACGCCACCGCTCGGGCCATTACAAATTGGTGTCAGAGTTTGGGATTGATTGAGACTACCTCTCTTCGATTGTTCGAGACCTTCGTCAGAGTCCTATATCTCTGATTGTACGAGACCTTCGTCGGAGTCCTTCACCTCCGATTCTTCTACAAGCAACGGTCCTGAGCATCTGAGCATCACGACGAGAACGAGATCTACGGAATTGGACAAAGACGTATCTTCAGCGGTCCGAAGATTAGAACTCAACCGCTTACGCCGCCCAGTCTCCTGCTCATCACGTCAACTACTATGTCAACGGGATATCTGCAAGTAATTTTATTACTGTGAGTACGTCGCCAATATATTTTATTAAGCACCGTTATAAAGGATATTCTCCTGTACGGGATCATCTGCCAGTCATCGAAAGTGTTCAATTGTGAAAAGTGAGTGTGTAAAGTTTAGTATTAGTCATGTCTCAAGGTGCAAGCTCTGGTGTATCTACATCTAATGCACAAAATACTTATATTTCACTAGAAATGGCTGAAAGAATGCTAACTAAATTTGATGGCAGTAAGGCGCGTATCCATGAGTTTTTAGACAACTGTGACACGGTTAATAATTTAATTAATCCAAATCTTAAAACAATATTACTTCAAATAATTATTACAAAAATCACGGATAATGCTAGGTCAATGATAAGAAATCGCGAATTTCAAATTTGGGATGATTTAAAAAATTATTTATTAGATACGTATACCGAAAAACGAACAATTGGTCAATGGCAATTAGAACTAAGCAGTTGCAAACAAAATCATAACGAAAACGTATTAACATATGCGAATAAGGTCGAAAATTGCTATATTAAATTAATAAATTCATTAGACACAACAAACCAAACGCAAGAAGCCCGCCAAGCATGCGTTGAGTTACTTAAATCACAAGCCTTAAGCGTATTTATTACAGGTTTAAATAAAGAACTAAACTTAATTTTAAAAGCACTACAACCTAAAACACTAGAAGATGCTATTTCCATGGCAGTAGTCGAAGAGCAACAGCTTAAAAGTAAAAACGAAATATCTAAATTTCAAAATTTAAATATAACAAATACTAAACACTGCTATAAGTGCAACAAACCAGGCCATACCATAGTAAATTGTAGAATCCGATCGTTTTCGGGACCCAATCAAAAACCAAAATTTTGCAATTATTGTAAAAAAAAGGGTCATATTAAAGACGAATGCTATCAATTAAAAAATAAAAATTCATCCAAAACTGACTCACCTAGTAGTAGCCGTTATCCAAATAAAAACTCTACGTCAAACCAAAAAAACGATTAAAACCTGATGGTGAGAGCCAACCAGAGGGTAACAGATTAGTAGAGGGGCTCATAACCGCGATAAATAATAATTGTTATTTTGTTTCATTTATTTTAAAGGATAATAAAAGAAAAATAGATTTTCTTATAGACACTGGTGCAAATATTAGCCTCATTAAGAAAAGTGCTGTACCTAAGGACGCTGAAATTCATCATGACATTTTAGCTGATTTAAAGGGGATTGATAAAGTAGACAAACCTACAAGGACTTTAGGTTATGTCGAATTGGAGTTTATAGGAAATTTAAATTTATTACTCCATATCGTAGACGATAATTTCCCTATTAGTGCTAATGGTATTATAGGAGGTGATATGTTAGATAAATATAAAGGTATGATAGATTATAGCACCAAGATCTTAAAACTCGCGGAAAACCAACTCAGTTTATGTTATGAAAACATAAATGATCAAGTCGAATATAATCAAAAAATCACGGAACCAACTCTAACGGTCAAAGCAAGAACCGAATGTGTGATTCCTATTAAAGTAGCTAATAATGAAGAGGTTCAACATGGAATTGTTCCACGCATAGAGTTAGCTAAGGGAGTACTTTTATGCCCGAGTATTATCACTGTAAATAATAACAAAGGCATTACGACCGTACTTAACTCAACCGATGAGGATGTGACTTTTCCTATACCCAATATTAATTTAGAAAAAATCGATTTAGTTATTTTAAATAAGGAAATATTAAAATTAGATAAAATTAGCTCAGAAAACGTTATTAATAACGAAAATTACGAAAGTAATCGACTTGAGAAACTTCAAAGTTGTCTACGGACAGAACATTTAAATAAAGAAGAAAAAGATTCTTTGATCGAATTATGTAAAGAATACAATCATGTATTTCATTTAGATGGAGATAAATTAAGCTGCACAGATGTGGTTATGCATGAAATACATACGAAAACAGAAGCTCCTATTAATACAAAAAGTTATAGGTATCCAGAAGCTTTAAAGGGGGAAGTCAATATGCAAATTAATAAAATGTTAAAAGATGACATTATAAAACCGTCAAATAGCCCTTGGAATTCACCCATCTGGGTGGTACCAAAAAAAATTGACGCTTCGGGTCAAAAGAAATGGCGAGTTGTTGTTGATTATAGGAAGTTGAACGAGGTCAGCATCGGGGACTCCTATCCCTTGCCTCAAATAACGGAAATATTAGACCAACTAGGTCATTCTAAATATTTTACAACACTCGACCTAGCCTCAGGATTTCATCAAATTAAAATGCATCCTAAGGACTCACCAAAAACGGCGTTCACCGTCCCTCAAGGACATTTTGAATATAATAGAATGCCATTTGGATTAAAAAACGCTCCCGCGACTTTCCAACGATTAATGAATAGCGTGTTAACTGGATTACAAGGAAATCGTTGTTTTGTTTACTTAGATGATGTCGTTATTCATGCTGATAATCTCGAAAACCACAATCGGAAGTTAAAAGAAGTTTTTGAAAGATTTTCTATTAATAATTTAAAATTACAGCCTGACAAGTGCGAATTTTTAAAACGCGAAGTTATGTATTTAGGTCATTTGATTACGGAAGATGGAGTTAAACCAGATCCAAACAAGATTTCATCAATCAAAGATTACCCCATACCTAAAAATGTAAAAGATATAAAAGGATTCTTAGGATTAGCAGGGTATTACAGAAGGTTTATACCTGATTTCAGTAGCTTGTCGCAACCTTTAACTAAACTCTTAAAAAAGGATGTTCCTTTCAATTGGACAAGTTTACAGCAACATGCATTTGAAACCCTTAAGAGTAAACTTTGTGAATCTCCAATTTTAATATATCCAGATTTCAATCAACCTTTCAATCTTACCACAGATGCTAGTAATTATGCCATAGGAGGAGTACTATCACAAGGCCCAATTGGTCAGGATTTGCCAATCGCTTACGCTAGTAGGACATTAAACAAGGCCGAACAAAATTATTCAACCACTGAAAGAGAACTTTTAGCGATCGTATGGTGTGTCAAACATTTTCGTCCATACTTATATGGCCGTAAATTTAATATGATTACAGATCATAAACCCTTGACATACCTATTCAATTCAAAAAATGATGGCGCTAGAATTTTCAGATGGCGATTATCTCTTGAAGAATATGAATTTACTCCAATTTATAAACCAGGCAAATTAAACACTAATGCAGACGCATTAAGTCGAATAGTTCCAACTATAGAAAGCCAAGAATTAATGACAACAACGTCAAAAATACGCGAAAATTACAAATCATTTTTAGAAACAGCGCAAAAGTCTATAATAGTAAATAATAATTTAAACGAAATTAATGACGAATTAAGCGTGATAAAGAAAAATATTTTTATACCAATATCAGCGGATAAACAAATTAACGATGGAAGTCTAAAAAAGTTAGTTAATGAATATGATCATTTGAATAAAATTAGTAATATTAAAGTTAATGAAGTTTCTATATTTAACGAAAATCAGTCAACATTTTATTATGCTTGTACAAAAGAAAACTACTGGGATAAATCTAATTATGAAATTTATTTTGATTTATTAAACATAGTTAAGGAACATTTAGTAAAAGAAAAAGAAAGTGAGCTACACTTAACTCGTCTCGGAGACAAATATGACAAATTTAACTATAAAAAGTCAAGAATGATGTTGAGATACATATTCATGAAAACAAATATTAAGATAAATATATATAATAATACATTGATTACGCCTTCACCAAATGAAATTCCGAATATCTTAAAAGAAATGCACAGTAGTCTTATGGCAGGCCATGCAGGTTTCCACAAGACTTACAAAAGAATAAAAAATACTTATAAATGGAAAAACATGAAAAAAGACATAAAAGATTTTATATCACAATGTGAGTCATGCCAACAAAATAAACTCGTACGAAAAAAACATAGGGAACCTATGACTATAACATCAACGGCAAGCGAAGCATTTGAAAGAATAAGTTTAGATATTGTAGGACCTTTTCCTTTGACTCTCAAGGGAAACAAATATATTTTAACTCTTCAAGACGACTTAACTAAGTATTCGCAAGCGTATGCTTTGCCTGAACATACTGCAGAAACAATAGCCGACGTTTTTGTTAGAGAATTTGTATGTAAATTTGGTATTCCCAAAAGTATTCTGACAGATCAAGGTGCCGACTTTACGTCAAAACTTTTAAAAGAAGTTTCAAAATTGTTTAAAATCAAACAGTTGACCACAACTGCATATCACCCTCAGACAAACGGCAGCCTAGAACGTAGTCATGCTACTCTAGCAGAATATTTAAGACATTTTATTAGAGAAGATCAAAACGATTGGGATAAATGGATAGATTTCGCAATGTTTTCGTATAATACTGCTATCCATACATCAACAAAATTTTCACCACATGAATTATTATTTGGAAATAAACCAAGCTTACCTTCATCTATAACCGCGCAACCAGAATTTAAATATTCATATGACGATTATATTGATGATTTAACATTAAAATTAAGGAAATCTAGAGAATTAGCTAGAAATAATTTAATTGACTCAAAAAATAGAAATAAGGAATACTACGATAAGAAATGTAGAACTGAAAATTACAAATTAGGTGATAAGGTGTATATTACAAACGAAAATAGTAAATCAGGAAGATCAAAGAAACTTTCTCCACAGTTTACCGGTCCATATGAAATTATAGAAATAAATTCACCAGTAAACGTCACTGTACTAATAAAGAGGAAGAAAGTCAAGGTGCATGTAAACCGTTTAAAATCAGCGAAATAAAAATAATAACCTACATCCAATTATCCTACTCCTGAACAGTATATTTACGAATTAAAGAGAACTGTCTCACATATTCCGATTCATACACAATATCCTTTGGAATTAAATATGGATAACGCATCAGAACTGCTATCGTTAGTTAACATTATTTCATATTATATGAATGAGAAAATTGTGTTTATAATTAAGACTCCATTGATTATTCAACAAACTTATGATGTGTATAATTTAGTTCCTGTACCAATTTTAAATAAAAATAATACTTATGTCTTTATATTACCTACAGAGAAATATTTTTTTGATCTCTGAAAATAAAATTCATTATACCACTATAGAAAATATTAATAACTGTAAGAAATTGTCTAATAATAATTATATTTGTGAATTTGAAAAACCTTTGTATTCAGTTTACGCTAAGGATAATTGTGAATTAACATTATTCTTAGGTACTAAAAACCAAATTCCGTCATCTTGTGATACAAGAATTGGTTTAATAAAATCAGAACAATGGTATAAATTAGAAAATGAAAATAGTTGGTTGTTTGTAATACCTAGTAAGGTTATTTCAACTATTTCTTGTAAAAACGAAGAACCTCATGATCTAGAATTAAAATCTACAGGTATTCTAAAATTACAAAAGAATTGTAAATTATACTCTCCTAATATTATATTACATTCGTCAAATCAAGGAATGATGTCAAACCATCTGTCTGTTCTTCCAGATTTCGATATAATTAATGATAATTGTTGTAATAAATTGAAAAACAATACCGTAGAAGATAAGTTAGATTTTATTCCATTTAATAAATTTAGTATGAATCTCAATGATTTGAATATAGCAAGTCACAAAATTGACAAAATAAATGATTTATTAGATGAAATAAATAATGATAATGTATTCCATAGAGTTAAGAATAATACTTACTTTGTATTCATATTTTTATCTATAGTTAAGTTAATAGCTTTTTATATACTATATAGAATAGGAAAATACTTCTTTAAAAGGAAATTCTTTTGTACACCATAAACTAGATTGTTAGCAATAGAAGACACTAAAAATTGTTGTGGAAGAATAACAAATTGTATTACTTTTAATTTAAATAGAAATACCAATAATGGTAACAATGATATTGAGATGGAAGAATTTCGAGAACAAATTCCAGGACCATCTCAAGAAAACACTCCCTTAAGACGTTCATCAAGAATTGCTCAAATAAAAAGTAAATAACAAAAAAATAATTTTGATGTGAATAATTTTTCAAATTATTCTCATTTTAAGGGGGGAGGTGTAATGGACATGTAATGACAATCATGATTTGTTTACCTTTCTCAAGGAAATCATTGCTATCTGTTTGTATGTCATTAGAATATTATGTATAATTAAGTAATTAATTGTTTACTGTTCTCATAAACTGATAATGTTTGTATACAATTAGTAATAGCACTAAAGATCACAAATTAGTTAATGTTGTTGATCAGATAACTAATGAAGGAACAAGGGTCGTGGTACTTATCTACCCCTTCCAGTAATGATTCTATGTATAAATAGTCACCACAGCTCTTTTCCAAGTCAGTCAGTAAAAGATATTACAGTCAGTATTTGCAGTCAGTAACAGTCTGTATTTTAATTAATATTACTTGTAAGTTATAACGCTCGTTTGACTAATAGTAAGTAAAGTGTTCAGAAAATTTAAATCGTGTCTCAATCAAGTGTCTCCCACACACCTATCGACAACGCCACCGCTCGGGCCATTACAAGTGTACTTGTTTTCCAAACTTTATTCAAATCGTACAGCCGTTGGGTCGTGGTAGATACTAACAATAACAACATACTAACAATAAAATATATGTAATCCTACCCAGATTAGATTATTACTTATCTACCATCTACCTATCTACATCTACCATAAAGGTGTGGTTTTAGTCAGTAAAAGTCTGACATGCCCTACTAAAAGGTTTGCCAATAGGATACATAGCTGCAACCACTTATTCTAAACGCAATATCATTCTCCTTTATTCCAACCACATATTGCGATCACGGATCTTATATTCGTCGTAAATTTTCCTTCCTGTAACAGTTTATAGTAGGCCCAACCCAACCAATGCTGGACCATCTTTAGTCATTATGAAAGTTGGTAACCAAGTTTGCAGATGAATGTAGGTATATGAGTTTTTACGGGATTGTTCGAAAAAGTTACCGACAGTTGTTGACCTGAGCAAAATGTGATTGAGTTGATTGATCCCGCGCTGGTCCATTTTGTATGGGTCCAGTTGACCAAAGCCTCAACCATTTCTGATTTCCTTATACGAACAGGTTTCTTACAGTGTCCAACTCAAAAGGTTTCAACCATCATATGCACAATCACTTTGCCTCGCAAAGGAAAACTGAAGAAATTCAGGTGAGTTTTCATCAAAATTTTGAATTTTTCTATAAAAAAAAAAGTTATTGTACGATTTTCCACGAATAAAAAAGGTTTATGAGTTGGCTTCCTCGACGGTAACGTTTAAATGTGAAAATTCCTTTAAACTGGTTATGATGTTAAAAATGTTGTACTTATTATTCATTATCGATATAAATATTATATTGGCTTCAAAATTAAACTCTCGTTTAAATGTGGGCTAATGTAATGGGTCGACCAAAATAAAAATATAAGGGGTATAAAATTAAATACGTTTTGACGGTTGTGATTTGTGTCATAACTTGACTTGGAGTGTACAGTTTTCTTATATTCTCGGTAACATAAAGTTAGTATTAAAATAAAATAAGATGAATAATAATAATAATATTCCACAACTATCACACAACGCCGTCTAGTCTCAAGCTAGGCAGAGCTTGTGTTATGGGTACTAAACAACTGATAAACATACTTATATATTTCTAAATATATAGATACATATTATATATAGATTAATTACCACCAGACACAGAACCAATGATCAAACTCGAACAGATGATGATCAATGATATGGCCATAAGAAGTTTGACATAACATCAAATGTTAGCGTTGTATTACATTATATTATATTATATTATATTATATTATATTATATTATATTATATTATATTATATTATATTATATTATATTATATTATATTATATTATATTATATTATATTATATTATATTATATTATATTATATTATATTATATTATATTATATTATATTATATTATATTATATTATATTATATTATATTATAGTATATAATATTATATTACATTATATTATTGAAGTAGGATTTATATAATAATAAAAGGTCCAAAGAAAGTAAGGCCAAACGAGGGTTGAACTATCATCCAACTTTAACGTTTGAAGCGATCGGGCCAGTTTTACTTGGCCATATCATGAACTGATCAATTTCTAAGATCTGGCCATGACTTATACAATAACTTAAATAAAACACTAAAAATTTTAAAAAAGTCTTTATATTATAATTGAAAAAAAAAAAAATTTTATTGAAAAATTATTATTAAAAAAATGATGAATTATTGAAATTGAAATATAAAATTTCAAATTGAAAAAAATGATACTCTTCCTTAGGTATCCCAGCCATTACCATTTCATAACATAATATGAATACGGCTTGTCCGAGGTGATTAGTGGTGGGATTGTCCAATAAATAACGTCTCATTATTATGGCGGCTTCGCAACAGATCGGCCAGTATTTCGCGCGCCCTCGCGCTTTGGGGCGCTTGCGCAGGGCCGTAGTTAGATTATGTAATGACGTTTTATTTTCAAAGGCAAAATACCATAATTCTAATTGTTGTTGGAAAAAACGTGTCGCCACTTCAAATCAGTAGCTAATGGCAGAATAAAATACCTACCCTCGAACAATGGCAAGATTTATTTCATCATTCAAGAATTCATTCGACTAATTCGAGATGAGGAAACGACTTTTAGTAGGAAAATTATTCGTACTATGGTTTCTCGAGCTTTTTTGTGGGCAAACCTTTTCAGCCAAAAGACGCCTGCTGCTGGACATAACCCTCCCCCAAGTATCATCGCAACGAACGATCCTGAACGTCTCGCATTCTTCGCTTTCCTGCGACACTCACCAGATCATCGGTCCACCTTGTGGCCTACCAACATTGTGTCTTCAGGTACGCAGTCGCCACTCCAGAGCTTTTCGGCCACAACGACCATCCGTTCTACGCGTAAGTGCCTTGCCCAAGGCCACTCAAGAATCGTCGGAAAATTTATCTTATGAAATTCTCACCTCTTTCCCAGTTTGTTTCAAGTAAAAAACCAAGGGTTTCTTATGCGTTTTGGTTAGATTAAAATGTCTTTTAGTACCACCACGGGCACCGGGTCCGCTCCTGCACAGGGCGTGGTGGTCGTGCTGGCTCCGCAGGCGAGGGGCGTCGCGGGGCGAACGCGTGCGATAAATGGCCGTCCGAGCCGAGCCGCCGGCGCATGCTCTGCTTTGCGCACTTTTGTTGTGAGCGCTGCGAGCGTTTCACTGGCCGAGCGGGTTCCATTTTTTGGGGATGAGTTTCCTTCAAAGACTTTTTCAGGCTTTAGAAAATGTAATAGTGTCTCTGGCTTTCTAAGCGACCACTTATGTCCTTTTTTTTATGGGATAATCATCCAATGACAATCCCCGTTCTTGGGCAGAGCGGTAAATAGTGTCAGACTTATAGTGACTAAAAATCCACCCTTGTTTCTTTGTTGCCTTTCGTCCGGCACCGAATCTTCCTTTCAGAACATTTGGCCCCAGTAGGCTTCTACCCTGCCGGGTACTTTTGGACAATATATGTCTTAACTTAGTATATTGCTTCCTACGATTTAATTGAAAACTTTTTTATATCGGAGCTTTTCATACGCATGTTTGTGACAAAATGCAAAAACCATTGAAACATCATAACTACCCAAGGTGCTAATTTAGATTTTATTCTAATAATAGAAAAAAAAACAGTATATGTTGCCGCAACTGTATTACGTTCGAACATCACCACTGTTCCAGTGTATGTTACGAATGTTCGTTCAGTAAAAACCACCCTAAACTAAAAGTCGATACCTGATTTGCTTTTTATCACAAGCGTTTGAGCAATGGTGGATATTTGTCTCGAAATAGCTCGATATGGATACATGCTTATTACGAACTATAGCATAAATATCAAAGTTTTATATTCATATATAAACTTGGTCATAAATATAGTGGGCGTGTGAATAATAGGAACAATAGAAAGCTTGTTAAATTACATCTACAACTTACAAGGCTGTTGGAAGATCGTAAATCAGAATAAACTTTGCACTTCTAATATATTTGCGAGAAGTAATATCCGTATGCGGCCGCGATTGGATTAATCTTTCAGTGTTGTGTGGTTGGGGAACTGGAAATGTACCTACATGGCTTAGTATAGTAGAAAAGATATCGCGTTATTGTAGTAGGCATATAAGAAGACATGTGATTACTGTTTTATTCCTACTTGTGTTTATAACCTCTTTGTTTATTGTTATTGATAGGCTACCTCGTGACTACTATTTCATCTGATGGAAAACGAAGATGTGCACACTTGCCTGGAAGTAACCTAATCACTCTTGACCCGATATATTATAAGGATCACCCATCCACAAACCGACTTCGGCAAGTATTGCTTAACCTTCCGGATCGATCCGTGCGGCTGTTACGAGTATTACTTACACTCTTCAATGACAAAACCTACCTAAAAAAGTGAACCTTTAAAACTGTATATATTTTTTATTTGTTTTATTTTTTTTTTGTAATTACTAACCGACTTCTAAAAAAGGAGGAGGTTCTCAATTCGGATGTTTTTTGTGTGTCAATACGGGCAGAATAAACATGTTTTATTTTTCTATATTAGACTATGTTGACTGGAATGTCATGCAGGAGTCTGTGTTTCATGATAGTTACAAGTTGGAAGTCAAGAGTGAATGAATTATTTCTAGGTAAGCTAACTTCATTGTTGAACACATCGTTTACCACCAGGTGAAATAGTGATTAAACGCGAGCAATTCAATTATAAAAAAAGTTTTGTAGCGTACCACGTTTTGTTTCTTAGCCCTTACTTCTTCCTAACGACAACGGACACTCTGAAGATCGATGGACATCCAGAAAGAAGCTCCATTTTGTATATTCTTTACCAACGGCTTTCTGCGGGTTGCCGAGAGTGGCCTAGAGATCCAGAGCAAGTTGGAGGTGTGTTGGCAAAGACTGGAGAGTGTTGGGCAAAAATTTAGCAGAACGAAAGTAGAATATTTATACTATGAAATAAGAAAGAAGTATTGAAAGTAGCGCCATTGACTGAAAAGTTCAAAGGGAAGTGCTAGTGCTGTGAAAAAGGTATGAAACGCAATTTTGTTGTGAAAAAGGTATGAAACGCAATTTTGTTAAAAGGGTTACAAGTGGATGTGTAGAGAGGGAGAGGGATGCTAAAGAAAATATGAATGGATTGTGTAAGAAGAAAAATGGGGGAAAAGGGAGTCAGTGATAGTATGACGATTGACAGAACAGAATGTATGAAAAGAAAGTGTGGTGCCGACCCCAAATAACACGCAACAAGAACAGGAAGATGATGACCTTGTTTTATTTCTGAAATGGAAAATTATATAACTATGTGCCCAAATATATGGTTTCTGTAGAGATCTGAATTTATACCCAACTACACTCGCAGTATTTTAGTATCTATTACAATGTCGCTTGTCGAAATCTCGACAGCATATCATTACGTGCGGTGCCGTAAATAGCCTTTTATACGCCCGGTGCTAGACTCTGAAACTGTGCCCCTAAAAACGTCCGAGTTCGGTAAGTTTAACCCGCCTGTCGCAGGGCCTCACTGGACATGAGTATTTTGGGAGGTAATTTGGATCATCATTGTGCGGATCATTCGGAGCACAGGGAGAACAGAAGCATTAAACCTAATTTGTCCCCATTTCCACCATATGCTTCACCCAGGTGCCAGGGTGGAGCCTCGCGGTGTCCTCGTGAAGGCATGCGACGTTGATAACCTAAGCATCTGGCCCTAGAACAGGCTATGTTACGGAGCGAGAGAGAATGGGAAACAGTAACCCCTTCTGATGAATGATACAAAACTTGTCCGTGCCGCATCGAGATCTACGCCTTATGCCTGGGCGCCTCTAGCACGGCCCTACTTACGGCACTGATGAAGTGTAAGTACGGCCCATAATTTCCTTTCTAGCACACTACAAAAAGTGATATAATAAACACACATCCTGAAAGTAGTATGTTCATAATCTGCTATTGAATTGGTTATATCTATTTTTATCGTAAAATAAATTTGTTCTGTTTGTAAAGCTACATTAAATCCACGCCACGTGATGCCACGCGACATCGTTCTACGTACAAATTAGGTGTGGTCCACTTGTTCGTCGGTGTAATGTAGTTCTAACTAACTTCTAATTACGTGTTGTAGGTATGTTGCGACCATATAACTTAGCTAACATTACAGCTAGGTATGCTTTCAATAACCAGATCTTAATTGTTAACTGTTAAACTTTTACATGTTAAACCAGATTTAGCCTACATAAAAATGAATTTTGTAAGCATTGTAATCCATTAAAATGCGGATGAGTTGAGCGCAAATGTATCGAGTCAGCCTTCTCAGCAAGCTTCCCCAAAGTAGTGAAAACTACAATAAAGTTCTCAGTTCCATTTTATCTTCACTTATTACTTAATAATATAATAATAATGCCTATTCCACAACTATCACACAACGCCTTCTAGTCCCAAGCTAAGTAGAGCTTATGTTATGAGTACTAGAAAACAGATAAACATACGTATATATTTCTAAATACATACATATTACAGATAAATTACACCCAGACACAGAACAAAATGATCGTGCTCATCACACAAATATTTGTACTGGGTGGGAATCGAATCTACGACTGTCGGCATAGCAGTCAGGGCCACTAACTATTAGACCCAAAGGCCAGTTAAATTTAGATCGCAGTTTAACGATTCCACATATAATCCAGTTCAGTTATGTGTCTACACAATTTAAATGACGCATTTCACCTAAACATTAAAACGTACCACGATTTTGGCACCCCATTTCTCATGGCTCTCAAGCCCAAACGCCGTCCAAGGACCCCACCATCCAATCTCCAGTAGGTGTGAATGATAATTTCTTTCATCCTCACCCATGTTATCATTTAACAATGATTCATATCTTGCGAGGTGAGCCTGGTTTAATAAACAGCGATAATTAAATGTTGTAACGCGAGTTGTTTATGCCACATGGTCGAGACGCCGGAGGAGGCAGGGCTCCGCCCTCAGCGCCCGCCTTGTTACGACCGTAAGGGATTAACGAGGATCTTGTATTGTTGTATGCAACACTTATAAAGTCGGTGTCGAATTCGGTTCTGATTAGTTTCTTAATTTTTTTCTCTTAATAGTCATATTTTTTTTTTTTAATGTAACCATAATTTTACGACTATTGATTTAAAAGTTTCCGTCGAGTTTCTTGCACGTTCTTCTTCACTAAACATAATTTTGAAATTTGCAAAAATTTCAATATAATAAAAAACTTACTTAAATACTTACAAACCTTAACAATTATTCAATGTTAAAAAAAAACTCTTAGAGTTTCATGAAAATCAAAAGTACTTCAAAATGTTATCCCAGTTTGGGGGGGCCTGCACGCTTAGCCAAATTGTTATTCTGCAATCGTTAACGCTGTCGAAAAGTGATGAAATGTATGGGAATGACGTCATCACATCGTAAAGTCGCATGGTCAGAACAAACGAATAGACAATTCGAAGCCAAGTTTACATGAACGCTCAAAATCGTTTCTACAATGTTTAACGCTACATCCTTTGTTATACAAACGCTACATTGTGGAACGAGCGGCCGACTCAGGCGCGTCAATATGGCTACCAACTTATCGTTTTCTACAATTGCTGTCACCGAGGCGTTACCGACTAAAGAACGGAATTAGACACAAACTGGTTGTAATTTGACTAGGGGGGCTGTACTCTTTAACCACATGCAGCACAATTTAGTTTACAATATTTTGAGGCCATATCACTTCTTTCAAATATTTATGCAACTTGAAAATTCGAAGACGACATTTCAATATTCTTTATATAATTTTAGCTTATCGCCAAAGGTACGTAGTTACTTGGCTTAATCTAGGCAACAACCATTACCATTATACCAACGCAAACAATTTATGTAATAATATAACAATCTAAATGAACACCCGCGACCAGAGCCAGCAGAAACATGTAACACAAGTACGCAAAACGAATTTTAAAGTCGTTTCTGTTCCAAATCTCAAGCATATTGCTAACAAATCACAGGCGAATGGGTCGTTTAGCCACCATTTGTTGCCGTGGGAGCGACGCAGGGTGGTAATTGTGTTTACAATACATCCCCCCTTGGCTCCTACCCCCTTTCCGCTCATTTCTCATCCTCAAACATCAGGGCAACGCTTAGCGATTTCACCTCGGGAAATCTGGGGAAAAGTGGAAAATGCGCTGTTATGAGAGACGCGCCGATAGCTAAACGTTGCCGTGTTCGGGGTCGCCTTTGTGTTCCAACGAGCTGGCTAAGTTGGGTGTAGAATTGAGAACAGGTACGTTGGATCGTTGTGCGTATTATGGTACAAGTGTTGATGTTATTCGATGCTCTTGAAGAAAGGTTGAGGATAAATTCTTGGTTACCCCGAAGGAATAATGAAAGCGGGTTTTGTTTTTCTAAATCTGACAATATGATTATGTCAATATAGCAATTGTATATTTTGCTCTATTTGTATTATAGGATTATGTATAAATAAATTATGATTATTATATTGATTAAGTGTTTAGTAGATTGTCTTTTGCAATGTTTGAAGAGTAGGTAAATACAATCATGTACAATAAGATGTTTTTCAAGAAATAAATGTACGACATATATGTAGTTATAAATAACCTAACCGTCAAATAGGTAATTTAAAATCAATTGTCATACACATATTTCTTGAATGGCAGAAGATAAGATAGAAAAAAGAGGGAAAATAAATATATCTTATACTTATTATACATATATTCTTATAATGTATCTTATTACTTCTGACTTTGCATATGAAGATGACGCAGAAGGATTATTAGGTGGTTTAATAAATACGCACAGAAAGTATATGATGTGTATTTACTCATGTTATATCGGTATATTCTTTTAGCATAAAACAAAGAGTGCTTCAAGTTTAAAATAAAAAATACACGCAACAGGCATTTTCAAGGATTTCGACAATTAGTCACGCTCTAAAAATAAAAGTCGTAAGATATGCTTTAATTTTTATGGAGTACAATAAAGAGTATATCTATCTATGTACTTGCACTTCACTGAGTAAAATAATTTTTCTGTGAAGTATTACTTAAAAATGCCAAAAAATCTTAAACAAAAGCTTAAAAAAACTCCAGCAGCATGCAATGTCTTTGGTAGCTGTTCAGGACTATGAAGAAATGGAATGCTAAGAAAAAAAGTGGCTTCCAAACATGCTGTTAATGTTGTTGCTATGCTATGCTATGTACATGTTGTTTTTGTTTGTAATTTTTTTTCTTAGCTGTATCTGTAACTCATCAGTATCTTGCTGAGACAACAGTATATATTCCGGTCAATGTAAACATCCCAGGTTAAAAAATTCACACCCATTGACAAATTAGTAGGATTGTTCAAAATACCAAAAATGAAATCTAAAAAGTCCTCATCGATCCGACACCTGGAAAATAAATACTCATTGTCAAGGTTCACAAAAATGAGTTTTTCTCGATTTTCAGCTAAACGGTAAGTTTTGTCATAAAATTAATTCAGACAAAAAGTATATACCAGATAATTATCAAACGAAATGTCAAAATACTTTGTTTCCTAAGAACCATCGTTTTTAAGATATAATTTTTCAAAAAGTCGGAAGAGGTAATCGTTTTATTATGAACACGTTTTATTTTATTTTTTGGTCTAATTTGACTGGACTAATAGGTAATACGTAATCTGTATTCCTGATATTCTAATATCAGCCTCAACTTTTGCTCTCAATGTTTGGAACTTCACCAAATTGCATGTCGAACACACATGCAAAAACTATTTCGAGTGAACACTCCATGTGCTACACCCTCATTTCTTCATAACCACCTTTAACGAGCCCGGGACGATCGTCCTCATGAAAATCCCATAAAAAATAATAAACAATTTACGTTCGCCGACACGCTCCGACTCTGTCGCTTCACCTTTTGTATTAGCTGAGAACTTTACAACGCCATTTTTTCTGAAGAAATCTGCTTCCCCTTCTTGATAATGCGGGTGGGACATAAAAAAATAATTGCGATGGGTAACTCTTTGAGTTGATGTTGCTGAAGAAAATGACGCTTATGATGAAAATTGCTAAGAGGTAGTATGATGTAGAAGAAAATGACAATAAAATTATGAGTAGGTACTGATAAGTTGTTGCTACTTCTACTGCTCTGATATACCTATCCAACATTACGGGTTCTGTCATCTGACAATCAGATGAATTGCTGTACGAAAGACTCAACGAAAAGATCGAAATCATCAGTGCAACAAGTACTAAAAAACCGAAACTTAGTAACTTATTCCGTATCAAGTTTTTGGTGAGTTTATATCATCGGACGACCAGACATACTGCGTTGCACCACTAGTACATGGTAGACATCCCACCCATACGCACAAAGTGTTTTAGGAACACATTTATTGTGCGTATAGCCAAGTAGTGAAATTCCCAGCCGGAGCTGTGTTACCGAGCGTGTCGACCACATCATCGCTTACTATCAGGTGAGATGGTGATTAAACGCGAGCCTATCATTAATAAAAACAAAAATATCGGGAATAATCGGGATAGGTCACCGCGGCTCTGAGATTAAATTATAATTCTCAAACAAACAAAAAATCAAATTAACAAGTAATACATAGCACAGTAGATTCTCTTACTTTCTTTCGCCAACATCTAGACTACATAGTTTTTACAATTTAATGTTGACCTCGCACGTTGAGCGGCGCTCGATGGCCGATCCCGCGTGTAATCCCGGGATTATGCCACAGTCGCCAGCGGCCGTCATTAGTAATGCAGGTGGACTTACTTGTAGGATGTCTAGTGGTCTTGTTTGTAGGATATAGTTTTTTGTACTTAATAAAATTGTATAATATGAAAGTAGTTAAAGGTGTATACCGATGGCTCATAGTGCAAAACCTCGCAACTTGTAACTTAGTAACTGCAAAATACATAACTTTTCAGGGGCCTTACTATGGCGTTTTAAAATGTCAAGTGTGCGAGCGAGAAAGAGGGATGGAACATCCCTAATATCTTCCTCCCTTTAACAGTTCAGTTTAGGTCGTCAAATAAATCGCGTCTAGGGCTTCAGGAGGCACAATAAATCAAATTAGACTTTTATCATCATGTAGTTTAAATAATTGACGCTTGCAAGGAAAAATGACTAAGCGACATTGAGTAAACTTTACAGGAGAATAATTTAAAGTCATAATTTCAGCCGATATACGTCCACTGTTGGACATAGGCCTCCAATTAATTTTTTCATGTCTATGACATGATTTACAGTATTTAAAAAAAAAAAGACGTGTGGCACTCGGGGACTGCCGCGGTAAAGCTATTGCATAGCATTTTTATCAACTTATGCAATTATAATTATTTATTTATTTTATTTATGCAGTATTTTTTTTCTTTGATATTAATTGAAGTTACACTTTCAGACATTGAATTGAATTTTGATTGATTGTTTTCTTATCGGTCACCACGCTCAAAAAACAAATGAGTGCCCGGTGTTAGGTTATTTTCGTTACGGAATTTATGAATTCGGTCTCCACGCTCAAGGCCCGCGATAGAAGCTATGCAACAGCTTAAAATGTTAAAAATGTCGAAATAGGCAAATTTAGATACTATCTTATCTACATCATGGTAATAGTATCTGACTTTTATTTAACTAACATTTTTTTTTCTAAAAATTTTAACCTTAAATCACTGTCCTGTAAAGTTTACTCAATGTCACTTAGTAATTTTTGCCTTTCAAGCGTTGATTGTGCTGTTACATTTTTTGTTCAAATATTTTAAAAATAATTGATTTATTTCAAACATTTATTTCTTTGATTTTTAAATTTTTTTCTACAAGTTTTGACGCGCCGCCGTCGCGTCCGCGTCGCGATGTTATCAGACTGATTCGAGCAAGGTATGCATACAACATCGTAGATGGCGTTACAAGTATCAGATGACACTTTTGCGTGATACAAGATTGTGCGTTATAAGCAGTTCTTTCCAGAAATATAATAAAATAAAATTACCTAAAATTGCTTAATAGGCTTGCCTAATAGGTTTTCTTATATGAAGTTTTTTTGAATCAATATAAGAATTAAGAAAAAATTATATCAGTCCGTGCTAAGCATATTTTGAAAGGGTTAGACGTATATGTACTCAAACATCTTTTAAGTTATTTCATCATTAAAATTTTACTTCGTACAAACCGATTTCACTAAAAGGAAAAATATTTCAATTCAATTTATTTTATTTAAATGAAATTGATTAATCCAAACATACTTGGTCAAAACACACTGAATAGCTACATACCTACATGTAATTGTTTACTTGCACCTACTCAGAATAATACAATATGTATAATCCACAAACAAAAAGGTTGATACACAAAACTAATAAGGCTAGGCCCACATTTTTCATGACTATTTATCGAAACGAAACTCCAACGAAATACGGAGAAGCAATACGATATCATCTATCTATCTCGTTAGACCATTCATTACGGGACACTGAAAATAAACCGGGCCCGTCGAGAGTCCAACAAGTGTATAATTCCTGGAATACCTAACAAATGTTACGTTTTTTCCGTCGGTCTGTACATGGCCCAATTAAGGGCCCGACAACGACCAGCCGACTCTCTATATAATTTATTCGCTGAGGATTTTGTCTTGTGGCACGTTTTTCGAGATCGGAATCGGAATCGTAAACACCTTGTTTAGCTCTTCTGTTATCGATAAGGTTTTGTAATGCCATATCGATTGTAATCGATATTGGGTTTCATTAGGTTTTGGTTATGATGATTTTTATGGGAGTGTTTTTGAGATAAATGTTGGAAATTAGATGTGTTTTTTTTATATTTTTTATTAGGTTTGTTATAAATGAATACTAAAAATCAAAAATTCGACGAGAAGATTTGACCATCCACCAACCCGCACAGGGCCCGTGTGATACAACACACGGCCGATTCCCTCATATAGATGAAGCTTAAGTCCCAGCGGTGGGAACATTATAAGGTTGATTATGCTTTATGCTAATGAGAACTCGGGTGAATGTCGTAACTTTGTTATAATTGACATTATGGAATCTTTATTTAATCGTACTGTTTATGGATATGAGAAGTAAAGACATTGATTACGATCGTTAGCTACTGAATTTGAGCTTCCATGATCACTACGCTACAACAAGCGTAATCGTGAAGTATTTTTTCCACTTGCTATACAAAATCGAAAACTTGCGAGTGGCAGTTTATGTACCTATATCGTTACACCCCATTAATTTTAAGCTCTTGCTGTATTTTTTATAGTGTATTTAAAGAGTGTACTATCTATCTCTTCATGAATGTCACCAAAGATCTGAGCTTTTCTTTAGCTAACAAATCAGCTACCTGCGTTCTGGTCTGTTTTTCCATTGACAGCGATGTGGATACCCAATGAAGTAAGTATATTATAATTAGTTAAGTGTTTTTAACTATGTAAAGATGAAAGTTTGTGAGGTTGCGTGTGTGTGTGTGGCTATGTTTGTTACGTCTTCACGCTCGAAGGGCTGAACAGATTTCGATTAAACTTGGCACACGGATAGACCATTTCCTGGAATAGCTCATGGGGCTACATTTGTTTCCCCCACGATATGTATCCATAGTCCTGGGATTTCTTCGTTCTTTCTCTCGTTCTCTCTTTTCTTTCGTTCCTTTGGAATACCGGGTGACAATGCTGGCAGTAGTTCATTTATATCACAGATATCAACATCATCAGCCGATAGACATCCACTGTTGAACATAGGCCTCCCCCAACTGTCGCCACAATAAACGATTCAGTGCGACCCACACCCATCGGATTCCCCCAACCTCCACCAGGTCATCGGACATATAAAATAGATAGATATATAAAAATATAAACCTGAGATTTTTAAATTCATTCACCAGTCTTATTGGGCACTATTCCACAAATTTTATACTTTAATATTTTTGTAGATTTTAAAATTGTTAGTACCTAATACATAAGCATTGTCTCTGAGAAAAACACATTAGTCCAGTAAGCATCACGACTCGAGCATATAATGTGCATTACGTTACATATAGCTACAATTATTTTTATTCCCTGTTCATACGAATGGCGTAACTATATTCGTGCGGGCTCCGTGCAGTCCCGGAGCACCGGACCAGCGATTCTCAGAACTCTTTAATTGCACCCACTCCGACGCAGATCGAACGTTTAAAATCGATTTTTTTATTCGATTTATTTCATGTGAGCCTCGAGTTCAAAATCGTGTTTTTGTTTTGCGATAGCGAACGCTGTGTATATGCAAATTTTACACGCATCTACTGAAACTTCTCAATTAATTAAATTCTGTGACAGGTTTCGTTTTTTTCATAATGTTTGGAGTTAATTAAGTTATGGAGTTTCTGTCTGAGTGATAATTTGTTGGTGACACGATATGGTGGTTAATTATTAATAAAACTATTTAATAAGCTAACAAATATGGCAGTAGATTGCCAAATCAAATTCATAGTGTAGTTAATGAAAACAAAAATACGTAAGAAATATACCTGTATCATATTTCTCACCATTAAAAATTCCGAAGCCGATAACTGGAAACGATTTAATTGGTAACATAAAAATAGCGAACCATTAGTCCCACTTCTGTATTCGAATGAGCAAAATTGTCGCATTCGCCCTACGTCTGAACAAACGGCCAGCTTGTGTTTTCACACCTAAGAAATTCTACATCAACCAAACAATTTTAAACTTTATGTAGATAAAATTAAAGTTCAAATTTGATTGCGATATTCCTCATAATCAGGGCAGATATAAAATCAGGCAATTCAGAAATTTCTAGCCCAAACTTTTGAGTCGAATTTCGTATAGTTACAGTCTTCGACGGAAGCCCAATCGCATGATCAGCGTTTGAAAATTAAACCTTATATCTGGAGAGATATAGTTGAATTTCGGTTGATAAATAAGCATGAGATCCAAGAAATGTTGGTGATATTCGTGCTCGTAATGAGGTGAAACAATTCAAAGTACGAATGGACAAAGACTTATGGAGTTTTTATTTTTAAATAAATGAAATTAAATTCGCTACATTCCCGAAGCTTGTAACAGTGTAAGTTTTTCAGTTTCTTTTCTCAAAATATTCCAATAAGTGGGTAGGCTACAGTGTATTAGAAAAAGCTGGACTGTAGCATGTTGAGTTTTATTGTCGTTGTTATGTAAGGTGCTGGGCACCTTATTAATCTTTTATATTTAAGTATTCAAGGCAAATATGTTATAACTAGCTTCAGCTAGCCTGCGTAATAGTGAAAAATGTTCAGCTTACGTCAGTTTCTAAAAATTTTAAAATTGTGCCAGTAGTTTTTGAGTTTATTAATTACAAAGAAAAATACAAACACAAAAATGTAAATCTTTTCTGTTTCTAATATTAATATAAATAGAATTTGACGTTTTCTTCAACAGTCTATCGGAGTTGGCTAGGTAAATCATTTATTCAGAAAATTATACATATTTTGGCTACCCGTATTTTCATTTTTGCGGTCAGAGTATAGCTAATCGAGACGTCAAAAATTCTCAGCCCTGTAAGAATATTAGTTATTTATTGTTTTATTTTATTAATGGAACCTAGCATATAGATAGGTTAAATTTGATCTGTTAGTTTAACTTTAGAAACACTAGTACGCTCACATCAACGATTTTCGTTTTAGAGCGTAAGGCTGCTCAGCATAAATTGAACTGAATAGGATATGTCAGCCGCATGCTTGACGAGTTGAGGACCAGAAAATTAAAGGATTGATGAATTAGAAAGAAGAAGTGAAAAATAGTGACTGTTGGAAGGAATGGAGAAAAAGCTTTGCCCATCAGTGAGTTCATACGGGTAAGTTAATTTATCGATATATACCCATAGTGCAGTCAATACTGTTAATCATTATATTTAGACGGTAGCTCCGTGCTTTGCAAGGATACAGCTACATTTTTATGTGATCTGAAGCTAGAAAGAGATACAATGGTCTGCAATCATTTGTAAATGAGCGAAATAGATGTATTTTCCACAATGCATGCCGAAGTCAGAAGGCTTGAAGTGTATTGTGTACCTACCTGAAAAATTTTAGAGGTTTTTTTTTTTTTGTTTACAGTAAAGTTTTTGTCACCTACACCTAAAATATGTGTTTTTATTTTAATTTAAAGGAAGCTAAAGAACGTATACTCGGCTATACTCGGGGTTTCCTTACGTGATCGAATAAAAAATGAAGATATCCGCAGGAGAACTAAGATTACCGACATAGCACGTAGAATTGCCAAACTTAAAAGTGACAACGTGCAGGATACATTGTTCGCAGAACAGATGGCCGTTGGGGCCGAAAGGTTCTGGAGTGGCGACCGCGTACCGGAACACGCAGCATTGGAAGGCCTCCGACAAGGTGGACCGATGACCTGGTGAAGGTTGCGGGAAACCGATGGATGCGGGACGCACAGGAACGTTCGTTGTGACGACGCTTGGGGGAGGCATATGTACAGCAGTGACCACATGTGTCCCAGTGCGGGTTGGCGAATAGTTTTCTACGTTCAATTTTACTTAATTTTGGGGTTGAACTCGTTCATTATGTTCGTTCAAACTTGATTCCAAACGCCCCTTATTTTTACCAGTTGGATCCGATTTGATCTTCTGTCCTACAACTTTAGTATGGCAACAGGTTAAAATTTGGAGCAAGGTGCACCGAACACCATTGATCAGGTGTATTTGTTTATTCAAGGTGCACCCAAACCCAACGAAGGTAATTCATTAAATATTCAGTTCCGACATTTTTTGGAATTTACTATTAATGATGTCATAATAATATGTATTTATTACAAGGAAAATAGATACTAGAACCGTTAAAAATTTCGTAGTAGGCTACCAACCCGAAGTTAGGAAATTGGTGGTGTACTGACACCCCCGTGCCTAGGGAGGCACGTAAGGCTCGGCGCCCATTATCGGCGTCAGCAATAAAAAGGATCTTTCGGCATCCCTCATGCAAGCGCACACTGTCGGAAATGTATGCATGTAGGGATGCCGAAGAATTCTTTTCCTTGCCGATGCCGATAATGGGCGCCGGGCCTTACGCCTTTGGTCCTGTGCCTGATCGCTCTCCAGTCATGTATGATTACTTCTCATCGTACTATGGGAGTAAAGGAACCGAGCGTGCATCTGTGCATGTACACACTATAATATAGTTTGTATTAATGATATTTTATAAACTATTGTTTGAAAAAAGTATGTTTATCAGTTGTATAGCACTCATAGCATAAACTTTTTTTAACTTAAGACTAGGTGGCGTTGTGGAATATTATTATTTTTGTATACAAAGTTTTGTGTTTATTTTATTTTTTTAATTGATATAAACCAGTGCTTGACTGCGATAACACCCGATGATAAGCAGTGATGCAATCGTCAATACTGAATCGCACTAGTCTGTTATGATTCAATTCACTCTAGCACATCTATCTCCATATCCTGAATATTAGTTTACTAATTTAGTCGCAAGAATTACCTATTTTAATGTCTTGGGTTCAGTTTTCATGCTCTTCGAACATCCAAAAACTTAGATATTTCTTTATATTCCTTTTCACTGCACTGGGTTTATTTAAAATTCTTATACCGACTGTCTCAAACATAAAACACTGGAATTTGCTATCCTTTAGCATGAAAAATGCTGAGTGTATTCTTCAAGCGTAAAATTCGGAAATACTTTCAAACTTAGTTTGGCCTTTGTCATAATTTTGAGTTTTATTCATTGTAACGCTTCATATTTACCAATGTCATATACATATTAGTGTATTATATTGGCATAAATGTTTAATAGCAATTTGATAAATAGTACCTAGTCTTAGAGATAGTAAATTATATTCTAAATTATTTTATATTTTTTGTACGCCTGCCACAATGTCTTTTTAGGGTTCCGTAGCCAAATGGCAAAAAACGGAACCCTTATAGATTCTGCATGTCTGTCTGTCTGTCCGTCCGTACGTCACAGCCACTTTTTCCGAAACTATAAGAACTGTTGAAACTTAATAAGTAAATGTATTCTGTGAACCGTATTAAGATTTTTACACAAAAATAGAAAAAAAGCTATTATTATTATTATTATTATTAATGGTAGTAAAAGGTGAGTTTATTTGGTAGTTGCCATGAGTCCATCTCCGAATTCCTACCGTAGCTCAAGCAGGTGCGTTGCACGCGTCGCCGCCCCGGAGCATTGATCCACGTGTAATCTGTCGCGGGTGACAGCGCGTGCGCAGTTCGTATCACGTTACCTTACATTATACTCAGTAATTTGTGGTGAAAGGACGAGTTTTATATTAATAATCATATTTTTAAAAGAATGTTTACCTTGGGCACCTTGTCAATAGACGATCGAATGTCAATCAGTAATTTAATTGTACCTGAAATGTCTGTCTGTCTATCATTAAAGTCCGCCTATGGTAAATATGATAGCACTATAAGTAGTTTTTTTTTTGTACTGAAATAGAGAATTTAGTGGTATATAATTTTTTTATGCAAATAACGCATTGTTAAAGTTATAGGTAATTAGAAAAATGGACGATGAAGTCGAAAGGTTCTGGAGAGTTGGATTGTTTTAAGCCATTTGCCAAACTTAAGTGGCAGTGGGCAGAGGAACGAGTGCGCTTCAGACTAGATGATCGGCTGGGACGAACGTTTCTGGAGTAGAAGAATGAAGGCCTTAAGTGAGAATCGCAGGAATCCAATGGATACGAGACGTACAGTTGCCATCACGGATCTAGAACACTTGCGCAGAAGTCAAATATTCGATCTCTTTAGTGGTGTGAAGTGCGACGCGGGGGCGGGGAGTGTCAGTGATTGACTGGCCGCGGCCGCACCATCGCGTCATAGACGTCACTCCTCATTCGTTCACTGCGTTGCTGCATGTATCTAACAACGAAGACGATTGGCTCGCCAGTGTATGGAATGCTCAAAGCGATCCCCACTCTGATGCCAAGCGTTCAAGATCCGTGATGGCAACTGTACAGAATCGGTCATTGTGGTGACAGCGAATGGTTCTGCCTCCACCTATGTCCAACAGTGAACGTCTTTCGGTCGAAACGATGATAACTAATAAATTCCTTAAACATATAAAGGTGTTAAAGGGCAGGTGCTCACATTGTCGCCGACCTGACGACAACACTACACCGCTCTTATTAATTACTGCAGATTAAAATGGCATTAGTTGTACGGACACGCAATTAAAATACTAGGCTGACAGCGTTAAGTGGAGCTCTCTTTTTTAAATGTATGCTAAATTATTGAAGTGAAATAAAAATATACATATATGTCAAAGAAAATATGCGGTTTATCACACATCACACTAATATGTAGGTAAAGCCGAAAGTTTGGCTGTTTGTTACTTCTTCGGCTGAACCGGTTTCGATGAAACTTGGTACAAGGATAGATCATATCTTGATATAGCACACATTTTGTCCCCAGACTATGTTCCCTTAGAATAATGGGCGAAGCCGCTGGCAACAAGCTACTCACAAATATTTTGTCGATTATAAATATGAATTTCTTCAAAGAAAAAAAAAAGACTTTTAAAAATTGGTCATATTTTAGTTCATCAGATTTTCATACAAAAATAAAAATACTTAAATTATACGTTCTAAATATTATGAAGTCTAGAACAAAAGTTGTTGTTTAAGATGTCAATAACATAGACTTGAGAGGTTGCTAGTTTTTACAAGTAACCCTGTATATGTATTTTTTTTTTCATTAGAATACAAACACACAAACTCTCACTCGCTATCTATCTTTTGTTTCTGAATGGAAAATTAAAATTTAAGAACTTTTTCATCGTATTTCAAACTTTACCATTGAGTTAAGATTTAATAAGCTCCCACTGTTAAATTCAAAATTCCGAGACCGCGGTTTCCGAATTAAGAATTTAACGAAATACCTCTTACATCCATCTTCTTCTTCTTCTTCTTCCTGCCCTTGTCCCATCTTATTTGGGGTCGGCGCAATGCGTTTTTTTCTTCCATTCTACCCTGTCACTCGTCATGCTATCACTAACTTCCTTTTCTTTCATATCATTCTTCACGCAATCCATCCATCTTTTCCTTGGCGTCCCTCTCCCTCTCCACCCATCCCTTCCATCCATCAGTGAATTAAAATAGCTCCCCATTTACAAAAATATAAAATAAAAATCTACCTACACATTAAAAATGCATATTAAAATTTAGTATTTTCCGATGGTGCTAAAACTGTGAAGATATTGGCTGTTATCTTGTAGCCCTTATCACATGGCTGGCTATCGCTTATTGCCTACTATGAAGTATAAAGTTTCTTGTATTACGTGTTGCAGTTTGTATAATTATTTAGACTTTCTGAAAGATTATATTTCTGTACTAGGTACCTGTATATTGTGTATCAAATTATATTTACTGAATTTTGAAGTAATCTCTTGATTTGATGTTTTGTGTATTGGTCAAATTAATATTAAGTTACCAATACTAGCAGTATGTGTTGATGCCGTAATCTAATGTATAAAAATCTTATGTCACAGTGTTTATTATCACATTTCTATGAAACGGCTTGATCAATTTTTAGGGCTCTGTACCCAAAGGGTAAGAACGGGACCCTATTGCTAAAACTTCGCTGTCTGTCCGACCATCTGTCCGTATGTCTGTCACCAGGCTGTATCTCAAGAACCGTGAGAGCTCCTCCTCCTTAGTCGTTCACTCTTGATAGTGTGGTCGTGGTTGATGATATTGCATTTTCATTTAGCGAGTGAGACCCTTGCGATGCGTCTCCACTTGTCCTGGTTGACAGCGTCTCGAGAACTCTGAACTAAGGAGGTTTGTGTTGCAGCTCTAATGAGGTCTATCCAACGCGTAGGTGAGCGCCCGCGTGACCGCTTCCCCTCCACTTGTCCCTGGACAACGAGTCGCTCAGTGGAGTGTTCGTCGCGAACAACGTGACCAAAATATTTGAGGATTCGCACTTGCACAGTCGACGATAACCTCTGTTTGATGTTTAGCTCCTCCAGAATCGAGACGTTAGTTCTAAGTGCTGTCCAAGGGATCCGCAGCTGTCGCCGTCAGCACCACATTTCGAGTGCGTCGATCTTGCGTGTCAGTCTTTGAGGCGAACCGTCCACGATTCTGCGCCATAAAGAAATATTGGGAAGACTAAGCTTCTTATGAGGCGAACTTTGGTAGCTTTAGTGATGTTACGGTTGCACCAGATCGCGGTGGCTAGACAGTTGAAATTTTCACAAATTATGTATTTCTGTTGCCGCTATAACAACAAATATTAAAAACAAAATATAATAAATATTTAAAGGGGTTTTCGTACAACATACACGATTTTTTTGTCGAATTTTCCTTAGGGCAGTACAGAATCCTTCATGAGCGAATCCTACTCACACTGCCAGTTTTTTATGTTTTTTTTTTTTGTGTATATTGTATATTGTATTGTGAATAGGTCGTAAGTTATTTTTTAACCCTCATTTCTTTGATTAAATTATTTATATGACAGAACAATGTTTATCAAATCAGCTAGTTTACTTATAAAATCCAATTCTGCACAACCCTATTAAATAAGTATAATAGTATAGTATAGTAGTATAGTATAGTTTAAGTATATTTTTCTAATCAGCCAGTATGCTACATACATTTTTTCTGCGATCTCACTCGATATCACAGTACTTATGTGTAAAAAGAGATTGACTCAATTTCTGTGATTCAGCTAGAAACCGATGAACCCCGAGACCCTGGAACGAAGGCACAGAAGGAACATGAGTGGGTTTTAGTCAGTTAAAGCCTGACACCCTCTCCCGCTCCGCCAAAAAGCGGGAGTTGAAAAAAAAATCCTAGAAACCGATCCCAACATAATAACATAATTTGGAAAAAGCTTGACAGCTTGATTGTCTTACGTATCTTCAAGATACTAGGCTACGGGAGTGTTCGAAAGAGTCACTACAATCCTGTAACGCAAAGGGTAACTGAAAAACGCAGGTGGGTTTCAGTCTGTAAAAATTTGACACTCAGTCTCAGTCCACCCAGAGTGGGAACAGCTAGTAGTAGCTAGTTGATGACTTCCCACCGAAAAAAAGAGTGACGAAGTGGTTTCATTTCCGAATCAAATTTTGACGAATTGGTCTCATAGTAACCCACTAAAGGTAATAAGTGCGATATGGTAAGTTTCTTTGATCTCTGAAGAATTAATCAGGTGTAGATTTGTCATCAGGAGTGATATTTGTAAGATTTGTAAATTTTGACGAGGTGGTCTCATAGTAACTAAAGGAAATAAGTGCGATGTGGTAGGTTTCTTGGATCTCTGAAGAATTAATCAGGTGTAGATTTGTCATCAGGAGTGATATTTGTAAGATTTGTAAATTTTGACGAGGTGGTCTCATAGTAACTAAAGGAAATAAGTGCGATGTGGTAGGTTTCTTGGATCTCTGAAGAATTAATCAGGTGTAGATTTGTCATCAGGAGTGATATTTGTAAGATTTGTAAATTTTGACGAGGTGGTCTCATAGTAACTAAAGGAAATAAGTGCGATGTGGTAGGTTTCTTGGATCTCTGAAGAATTAATCAGGTGTAGATTTGTCATCAGGAGTTATATTTGTAAGATTTGTTTCACGGTTTATTTATTTTATTTATTTATTAAAACTTTATGCAACGCACCGGTACAAAGGCGGACTTAATGCCTTAGGCATTCTCTACCAGTCAACCTAGGGTGGTGAAGAGAAAAACATGGCAGGTGCACAAAAAAAAAACAACAAAACAAAAAAAAATAGATTATTAAGAAAAATAAGGGTGCAAATGTATATACATATATAACTAAAATAGACATACATATATATTTAATATAATATACCTACATACATATACGGTTTTAGTCAGTATAAGTCTGATATTGCCTCGCCTCTTACTTGTAGATTTACTACCCCAAATAAAAAGTTATATAAACGAAACTCCGAGGATACATTATGTAGATCCCGCCTTACATTGCTGGTCTAAATTAAGACTAAAATATTTAGGTAGGATGTTCTATTATTAATCCATTTAAAACTGTATTTCTATATTTAAAAAACAGCCTCAAACCATAATGAAAACCAAAGGATTATACAGGTTACGACTATCATACCGGCTGTAAGGTAACCAGGTCAGAACTGTAGCCTCGGCACTAAAAGGTGCGTAGTACTTCCGCTAGAGGGTCGGAAGTAAGGGTGCTTTCGATCGGCACATAAACCGGCCAGTAATATGCACAGGTGCTAAGATTACCTGGGCCTCATTTTTAAAAATGTCTTTTTTTTTAGATTTTTATGCTAACGTTATAAAGACGAAACTTTGTAGGTATGTTACATATGTCGTGGCTAGATCTTAGAATTGGTAACTTCATGATATGGCCCACTCAAACTGATCAGCCCGTTTAAAATCTAAGGGTGAGTTTCACCATTTAACTATAACGATAACCAAACCATAACCAGCCGTGAAACGGCCGCCTATAGGTCAATTCGACGATTTGACGACTGTTAACGGCTTTGTTATCATTATAGTTAAATGGTGCAACTCACCCTAATATTTGATAACATGCAATCCTCGTTTGGCCATATTATTGATGTAGGATTTCAATTATAAAAAAATCCGAAAGAAAGTAGGCCAAACGAAGTCTGAAATTTCATCAAACTTTAACGTTCAAAATGATCTGCCCCCTATCCAATTTACAACCGATTCGCCTGCGTCGAACGCTTCGAGTTGATCACGCTCCCAATTCTTTTGTTCTAACCACGGGACTGAGTGTTGAGATGGCGTCATTCCCATACATTTGAAGCTTAACTATTGCAGATTAGCAACTTGGCTAGGAGTACTGGCTAGTTTTACTTGGCCATATCATGAAGTGATCAATTTCTAAAATCTGTCCAGGACTTATACAACAATAATTAATAATATTCCACAACGCCATCTAGTCACAAACTAAGCAGAGTTTGTGCTATGAGTATAGTACAGACTGTAGTGTTTGTATTAGGAGTATCTATACTTAAATATAGATATACGCTATCTCGGTCAAGCGACGCTTATGTCAGCCACGGTTAGTTACTACTGCGCTGTGAGCGAGAGTACACGTGCGCGTGCGCTTGCAAGCGAGCCAGTGTTTGTACGAGAACATTACAGTGGACAGAGGTCCTACATTTGGCGACGAGTAAAAAGGTATGTTCAGTATTTTATAATTATATAAATCAAAAGAAGGAAAGGAAAGTACCTACATTTTATGACTGGTAGCAACAATACTCGTAACGTTTTCTTAAGGGGATGCATCCCATGCATTTTCACTGTTTTTCGTACAACCGCTTAAGAGCGGTCAAATCTAATAAAAACAAATTCAAATCAAATCCAGTTAAGACCTGAAAATCTGCTATTTTGCATGGGCTTTGACACTTCATAATTTGCTCACAAGTGAAAAGTAAAATAAGAAATACAACATAAAGGCCTAGCAAATTTTATCAAGATTCTAAATGGTGACAATGTTTTTCAAAACTTTTAAGGAAAAAAAAAAACACGCATTTGCTGGAACAAGTTTTGTGGAATTTTCGAGTAAATCACGGAATTACTATTACAGAGTATTCAGGTATTATCACGTTGCCTTTTCGTCAAGCATCGCGCTGGATTGCGTTTGATGAAGCAACTGGCTTTTAAACCATGCTCGATGTTTGCGATGGGTGAGTGGAAAAGCAGCTTCTTAGATATCAACCTACATAATATACGCCTTTCAACTTTGTAGGTACGAGTACATACCTACGGTTATTTTTCTATAATCCACAACGTTTTGTTTTGTATACCTTCGTGAAGACGTTATGTTGTTTGAGATATGTAGCTACATTGTAGCGGATGTACACTGTACGTATGGTCCGTTTCTGGGCTTGGAAATATAAAACAACGTGATGGCAAAATAAATATGGTGTACAAAGTTGCAATAGTGGTTGCGTTGTGGAGCACTTAGAACAAGGAAACATATTCTTCACTGCTTGAATAATTAACTGATATAATTTGAATTCTAATATTTGTACTTGTAATGGACGGGCCTGTTGGTCGTGGGTTCGATCCCCGCCTCGTTGGCGAGTGTTTGTGTGATGGACGCGAGGTGTGTGTGATTCACCTCAATGGGTGTGTTTGTCGATCGTCTGGTGCCCATGACACGAGCTCTGCTTGGCTTGGGACTGGATGGCGTTGTGTGAAAAAAAAGTTTTTTGTGGTTTTAAGATCTCCATTAAATTGGAAATACTTGCGATCTTAAAACATCCATTAAATTGGAACTTTTGTGATTTAAAGATCTCCATTAAATTGGAAATTACTGTGATCTTTAAATATCCATTAAATTGGAACTTTCGTGGGTTTAAGATCTCCATTAAATTGGAAATACTGCGATCTAAAACCATCCATTAAATTGGAACTTTTGTGATTTAAAAATCTCCATTAAATTGGAAATTACCGTGATCTTTAAATATCCATTAAATTGGAACTTTTGTGGGTTTAAGATCTCCATTAAATTGGAAATACTGCGATCTAAAACCATCCATTAAATTGGAACTTTTGTGATTTAAAGATCTCCATTAAATTGGAAATTACTGTGATCTTTAAATATCCATTAAATTGGAACTTTCGTGGGTTTAAGATCTCCATTAAATTGGAAATACTGCGATCTAAAACCATCCATTAAATTGGAACTTTTGTGATTTAAAGATCTCCATTCAATTGGAAATATTTTGCTCGCGAGAATTAAATGTTCATGTTCTCCTGTATACTATACACTTGTCATTGACAGCAGGGTACAGTTTAGAAATGACTTTTCAAGTTGCCACAATAGAAAGAAAAAGAAAGAAAGAAAGAAAGAAAAAACTTTTATTCGTACCTCACACATACAGTAGAATCCGATAATATAAATAATAGGAAACACTTTAAAAAACTGTGCAAGGCCAAAAGGGCGCCTAACTCAGCATATGCTGCGATATTTAAAAAGATAAATAACGCAGCGCTGGTATTCCGTTAGGGCCCGCGGTGATGCCACGGTCACATTCACGGAGGTTCAATATAAAAATAAAATAATAAATAATTAAATACGAACATTGTAAAACACCCATTGGACAAATAATAAGTAAATAACAATAGACCTCCTGAAGTCGATTTATCATCAATTTGCTAACGCCCGAAATACTCCATTTGGGCAATAAGTTAGACCGGAGGTATTGTTGTAAGGACTCAGTTCAGTTAGTATGATCGCGATACATTTTAAAAAATTGCCAATTTTCACGACGTAAGCAATTGTAATTTCAACTATCGTCGCGCATTGGCAGATCTAATAGATACTGTTACGATTTCTTTTATGACAGTGCTTATTTCTCCGTAGATAATTTTGACATTGTTGACATTGACGTATCCCTGGAATATTAATCTGCGATTATTTCTGCGTTAAATCGAAATTGAACTATTTTATTATCGGTATGCTACAAACGCGTGTCACATAAAGTGACCTTATCCGTTTAATTAACTCATCTTTGTAAAAGACGACCATAGCGGTCTAGCGCGGAACAATAAAAATAATGCGTGAGCGGGTAGATAGATAGATAAATCCTTTGATAGATAAATCCTTTATTGGCTACAGCACAAAACATGCACCAAAATACATAAAGCACACAGATTATAAAAAACTAAGCAAATAGACAACAACAAAAGAAAGAAAAAAAAAAATAACACATGTAGGTAACAAGAAAAAAAAAAAGAAGAGAAATAGCAATATAGACCCATAGTGCGGTGTGCATGTCGCGCTCCACCAATGGGAGTCTAGCTCAGCATGTGTCAGGCAAAAGTACCTGACGCTGATATTATGCTGGATCCTTGTGGTGATATTCGGACGCTCAGATGGTTTTGAGTGAAATGTAGATAAATACATAAAGTTAATAGGCATAAAATAATAAGCAAAGTGAATAATTTAAAAAATAATGTAATGTACATAGATATCGATATCCATGGTAATGTACGAGTATGTGTGTGTAATGGAGCAAAAAAGGTGAGGTATAGACAGCATTTTCAACATGTGTACCTATCAAACGCAAGCTCCCAAGCGGAATATGTGGGTACACCCAGCAGACTGTCCCGGAAACAAGGAACACGCAGACCAGCTATATGAAGGACGTATTCGAAATGAAGATACCACGTTCTAGGGTAGATGAATTGTTGCGTGTAAATATTATTTGACCGAGTAGTTCAGTGTTATTTAGGTAGCTTAAGGTAGTTGTTAGTTAGGCAGGAGTAGTCGGCTAGGTAGGAAATCATAATATTTATATTTTATTGGACTACCATAATATTCATTAGAAACATTTATACGACAAAACAATATTTGCCGAATCAGCTGGTTTTCTATACTATTCTCGCGTTCAGAAGAAACTAGTCTTTGGGCTACGGTTTCTTTGGGTGTCTTTTTGGTAAAATTATAAAGGGAATAAAATTAGTGTACTGGTAGTTCAAAGTTGCTCGTTTTAAATGAAATTAAAAGTTGATACGAAACTAAGTAAACAATCTACTTCAAATTGTCATGATTTTTAGATATTGATATGTCGGAAAACAAACAAAAAAATTGTTTTACTAAAATGATTTTTTTTAGAATTTAAAATAGTAACTAAAAAAGTTGAAGGAGTAAATTAAATGTACCCTCAGTTTTAGTTACAAGCTGTGATTGTTACTGATATCAAATAAAATTTAATGTTGTGGTCCGTAGTAAATAACTGATATCACTGACTTAAACTATGATCTGTAAAAGAGTAAATAGAAGATTCAACGTTCAGAGCAATTTGCAATAATATTGTCAGGTTGACCGAGCGATGTATTATGTTGGTAATCTTACTAAAACAGGCTAGAGTTTATAGCCAACTGGAATAATATTAAATTATTGATTAGCCGTTTATTTTGAAAACAAATTGATGCCACTGAGTCAAAATGATTATGTTCGAACAGAGTAATATGGAAAATATAAATATAAAATTGTAATCTGTAACTTAGTGTTGATTAGTCTAATCTTACCGTAACTAGGTAAACGGAACCAACACGTCTGTTACAATGATTCAGTTATTGCTTATTCGATGCTAGACCTTTTATTTGACGCCAATAGGTCTCACCGGCAGCAGGTGAATATAGTTGGCGTGACTAGGCATTTGGCTTAATGATTCGCTGATAAACTATTAAGAGAGACGTCGGGAGACTTAATGTAGTTTTAAAAAATCGTTGTCTACAGCCGGATTTTCGTTAGATTTGGAAAAGTGAAAAAAAAGGGTTGTTTTGATAATGCAACTCGTGTTGCTAGGACATGAAATAAAGTCAAGTGGTGAAGTTAGAAGAAATAGGACCTATTAGCAGAAAACAGATAACGTACATTCGACTCTGCCCCTACTTTTTATCGTAGCTCAGTTAGAACAGTTTATAGGTCTAGTAGCTTACTCCTGGTGGTTTTTACCTAAGTTTTCTCGAGTATGGGGCCGTTCTAAAGACGATTTGACGTGTGGTAAAGTTTATTTTTTGGCAACTGCGCCACAAAAAAATTGAATAAGAAATAATTTAATTTTTATGAAAGAGTCGGGTTTTATGATTTAACCTTTCGATCGTGTCAGTTGGGGGCACGGTGGGGGGACGGTGAGTGCGCGGGCGCCGGCGTTTGCTTGGGATTTAATGAATTGAGACTCGCAAGTACCTAGTCGTAGAATTTCATACTGATACCAGCTAGCGGGCTACCTCAAACGGGTGAAACCATAAGATATGACTGGACCCTAAGCGTACGTCCTGTAGTAGTGCCATACGTGACTTCTTATCGCGAAACTGTATCTCATTGCGTGATCGTAAAGTTAATTTACCGTCAGTTGGAAGTTGGTCAGAAGGTAAAGCTAAAAATAACTCTCTGGTAATTGGTAACGACACTGAAACATTGAAGGTTTTGATTAAAATTACTGGTAGTCTCATCTAAATAATTTAGAGTTCTGTGATTCAAGTAACATTGTCTAACACTTTCATCGCGACGGGACAAACCCGTGTGAATGAGGAGGACAAATATGAGATGTTCGTGCTAGAACCAATGCTAATAGCGACTGTAGAGACCAGGGACCATTTGTGGTAGGGTCCATTAGGCGAAGTCCAACTCACGATTGGCTGTACAGTTACAGAGGATGTAGAACCCCGAGGTTAATTTAAGTGCCATGATCAATGATGCGTTACGCAATATAGAGTACGGAGTATCCTAAAAAAAAAAAAAAAGAAAAAAAAAATTTTTTTCTTCAATCTGAGACTTCCTAATGATTATAAACGGGCAGAGCAAGTAAACTAAGCTAGATCCATTTAAAGATTTGTTAAAATAACGGAGATGAGAATTAAGGATCAGCTGTTAATCAAAAGTTTAAATCGATGTGGAAGGATATTTCTTTACTGTACCTTTGCTTCGAATTTTTTATAGTTTCCTTTTAATCTCAAATAAATATTTTTGAACATGAAAGGGATGTAGTGTTTGTATTAGGAGTATCTATACTTAAATATAGATATACGCTATCTCGGTCAAGCGACGCTTATGTCAGCCACGGTTAGTTACTACTGCGCTGTGAGCGAGAGTACACGTGCGCGTGCGCTTGCAAGCGAGCCAGTGTTTGTACGAGAACATTACAGTGGACAGAGGTCCTACACAGACAAAAAAAACGACGACGAAAAAAAGACACACTTTTTTTAACGTCGCTCGGTTTGAATATTGAGGCATTGTCAAGTATAAAAAGTATTTAGTTTTCAGTCACTTTAGGTTACTTTGAGTTTCAATAGAACGCCGATGTAGCAAATTTTAATATACTCGTATTTGCAGTATTTAGCAGTAAATGTATCAGGTCAGCCTACTCGGCTGCCTACCACAGCAAAGATGTGGTAGTCAATCAAGCTTGTTTCAATGGTTCCACATATTGTCCATCTGCGTAGATACTTGAAATAAAAACCTACATCAATTTTACATTAGAAATCTACAAGGAATCAATTAGCGAATAATTAAAACAGTCACTGAACTTCACTCGAAAAAAATCTCGCCAAAAACTCCATAAACATACTTATACACATATACCTACATTTCTAAATACACACACATATTATAGACAAATTACATCCAGACACATAATGTGTTTTTTTTTTTTTTTTTTTTTTTCGATGGGAAAAATCATCTTATGACAACTCCCGCTCTTGGGCGGAGCGGGAGATAGTGTCAGACTCTTACTGACTAAAAAACCCATCCCGTTCCTTCAAGCCTTCATACCGGGGCTCGAGCGCCCTTTCGGATAACCCTGGCCCCAGTAGGCTTCGACCCGGCTGGGCCCCTGCTGTTGCTGACAACTCTTTGAGGCGCGCGGGAACAGCGCGCGCCGTCGACGACTTGGACTTGGTCCGGACGGTTACCGGACGGCCGGACAGCGAGCTACCCATTGCTCGCTGTCCGCAAGCCCGCGCCTACGGTGGCTGGAAATCGGGATCGGAATCCCGGCGGCGGCGGCGAGAGCGCCGTTGCCTGATGCGGTCGGCCTCCTCCTTTGCGAGCATTACTGCTTCGCAGAAGTCGGCGACCGCCTGCCACTCCTCCTCGCTCCGGACCATGGCCTCAACCAAGGCCCGGCGCGAGAGGTCTCCGCCGCCGATCACCCCCACGAGGGCACGGCGATGCTCCGCCCAAGCAGGGCACACAGCGATTGTGTGCTCCACCGTGTCCTCCGGGCGTTCCGCACAGTGGCGACACCCGGGCGTCACTTCCGCTTTGATTCGGAACAGGAACCTCCCGAACTTGCCATTTCCGGTGAGGACCTGTGTCATGTGGAAGGTAAGGACGCCGTGAGGTCTTTCCAGCCACGCCTCAAAGAGGGGACTTATCGCCATAATTGTGGCGTGCCCATGACGGGGTTGCGATAGTCGCTGACGCCATTCCACCATGAGATCCCGCCGGAGCTCTGTCCGCCATGCCGCGACCTGTCGCGGCAGAGGACTTTCACCCCGGCGTTGCATCTCCACGCGCATGTCGTGCATGTGTGCAAGGACTGTTGCCTCCAGATCCCACGGTGGTAGGCCAGCCAGAAGGCTCGCCGCTTCGCGGGAAATCGTGCGGTAGCCCCGCACCATCCGAATTGCCATGACCCTCTGGCAGGCGTTCAGTATGGCCGCCGGTTGCTTTTTCAGCGACGGCGCCCACACTGGCGCCCCGTAGAGGGCCATGGACCGAACGATCCCCGCGTAGAGCCTCCGGCAGGAGGCGTCTGGACCCCCAAGGTTGGGCAGGAGCCGCTTGAGCGCAGCCCCAGTCCGGTTGAGTTTGGGAGCCAGACGTCGGAAATGCTCCACGAAATTCCACCGGCTGTCGAGGACGAGTCCCAGGTACTTCATCGTCGACCCGACACCGATGTGAACTCCTCCTACCGTTAGTTGGGAACTCAATGGCGGCGCGTTCCGAGACCGGCGACCGTGGAAACACATGGCCTAGGATTTGTGAAGCGCCACCTCGAGTCCCAACTCCTGGATCCTACCAACGACTATCGCAACCCCGCGTGTCGCTAAAGCGACCGCCGCCCGGTATGACTCTCCCTGCGCTAGAACCAGCGTGTCGTCTGCGTAGCAGACCACGCTGACCCCGTCAGGGAGGTCGCCCCGCAGCACGTAATCGTAACCAATGTTCCACAAGGGTGGCCCTAGTACCGACCCCTGCGGAACACCGCACGACATCTCCCGACGTTTCCAGTCTCCCTGGTGACCGGGGTAGACAATATACCTGTCCGACAGGTAGGCCTCGACTACTCGACAGAGGTATTCGGGCACCCGGTGGTACCGGAGTGCCCTCCGGATCGTACTCCAGGGCAGGGAATTGAAAGCGTTGGCAATGTCTAAGGACACTGCCACGACACACCTACCCTGGGACACCGCATCCCCCGTCGTGAGGGCTCGCACGCGCATGATGGCGTCTACCGTCGAGCGCATCCTGCGAAAGCCGAACTGTCCGTCCGAAAGGTCCGGCCCAACCCGTGAAAGGCGCGTGACGAGGCGGCTTGCAATCACTCTTTCAAAGAGCTTGCCCACCTCGTCGAGCAGCACAATGGGCCGGTACGCGGACGGAGAGTCCGCAGGGCGCCCTGGCTTCGCGATGAGGACCAGTTTCCCCGTCTTCCAGCGAAGTGGGAACTGGCCCCTCTCCAAGCATGCGCTGAAGAGCCCTCTCAGTCGAGGCCCGAGAGCCTCCATGGCCAGGACCCAGGCTTTCCCAGGCAAGCCATCGGGTCCTGGGGCGGCGTTCTTGGCACTCAGCCTTTGCACCGCCACTCTCATCTCTACCTCGGTCACCTCTGGAGCATTATCGTCGTCGTCGCTATTGCGGTCCGCGTCAGACACCGCTGGTGGAAGCGGAGCCATGGGCGGGGGGGAGTGTTCCCCTCGCACAGGGAACAGAGCGCTTACCACACCCTCCACGAGTTGGGGCCGGAGACTCTGAGTCAACGGGGGAGCCCAGGGGCGCAGTTTCTCCCGTACCAATTTGTACGGGCGCCCCCACGGGTCCGCATTCAGAGACCCCAGCCACACGTTGCGGGCCTCGAGTTTGGCCCGCTTAATCTCCGCTCGGAGGGTGTGTTTTGCCTCTCTGTAACCTTCGTATAGCTCCGCCTCTCTGGCCTCCGCATCCGGCGGGCGGATGCGGCGCCTGCAGTATCTGGCGTACCGGCGTCGCGCGTGATTGCACGTGTTGCGCAGTGCAGCGATTTCCGGCGACCACCAGTACACCTGGCGCTTAGCACGACCTGGACGGACTCGGGGCATTGCCGCATCGCAAATTTGCGACATGGCCTCCCGGAACCACTCCGCCTCGACGTCGATGTCGACAGGCCTGTCCGGTGCTTGCACCCAGGCCTGTACCGTCGCGGCTTCCAGGAGGAGCTCCCGGTCCATCTGCTTAAGCGCCCACCGCGGACCGCAAGGGCTCTGTCGGACTGGCGCGGCCGAGGTTTCGGCGGAGACGTCCAACCGGATGTACCGGTGGTCGGAGTACGTCTCCACCTCCTCCATAACGCGCCAGTCGACGACACGCGGCGACAGAGCGGGGCTGGCGAACGAAAGGTCCACCACTGATTCACCCCGCCTCCGCACCAACGTGGGGACAGAACCCCGGTTCAGGACGACCAGGCCCAGCTCCAAGGCCCAGTCCTCCACCATCCGACCCCGTGTGTTCGTGCGCCGGGAACCCCAAGCCGTATTCCAGGCGTTGAAGTCCCCGCAAACGACCACGGGGAGGGTACCAAACCCAGCGACGACGGCACTTAGCTCCATAAGGGAGACATGCAGTTCGTCGGGAGATCTGGTCGGGGACAGGTAGACGCCTACCACTGCAATGTCCCCGACCCGTGCTGCCACGCAACCCCGTCCCCTCGCAACAGCCTCGAGGGGCGGGGTACCGGCGGCGGCCGACGAAATTAGCGTCACCGAGCCGTCCAGGTCCTGAACCCAGCGGGGATGGACGTAGTACGGCTCGGAGACGACGGCGACATTTATCGACCACTGCGCCATGCTCTGGAGCAACAGATCCTGAGCGGGGGCGCAGTGGTTGATGTTCGCCTGGAGGAGACGTAATGGTGTCGTTATTGACATTCCATTACAGTCTCCTCCTGAGCCCCCTGTGAGGGCACTGCCGCGGCGGGAGCGGCGGCGACAGCGGCAGCAGCCAAGGTGGTGGCTGCGGCAGTGAAGACGTCAGGGTGGATGGGCCTGACCTTGCCCTTGGCCTTGGCGGGGGGGTCGCAGGACCTGCCCCCAGCCCGGTGGTCGGCCGGCTTGCCTGCAGCCGCACATGCGTAGCAGTGCGGCTTTGCACGGCATTCAACGGCCTTGTGACCAGACTGTCCGCACTGGTGGCAGCAGTCACTGCGGTCCACCTCCGCGGCGCAGTGGGTCCCCACGTGGTGCCCCACGTGGCAGCGGTAGCACCGCAGAGGTTTGGGTTCCAGCATCTTGACTTGGGCTGAAACCCAACCCACCAATAGTCTTCGGCCCTCGGTCGTGATGGCCTTGGCCGCCGAAACGGGGCAGCTCACCGTAACGGCTCGCATGCCCGTGCTGTCAGCGCGGATGGTGCCCGCCCGGACCTGATCGGTCGTGCACCCACCCGCCCTGACGATTGCGGCCACCACTTCCTCCACCCTAACGGAGTCGTCCAGACCCATAATGCGCATGTCGATGCACTTGGTGGGCCTGGACACTCGGGCCTCCTCGACGTCTAGGGACGCCCTAATCCTTTCGGCCAGGGCGTCAGCGGCTTGACCACTGTTCGCACCTGGGACCTCTAGGATACGGGCTCCGGTTGCGGTGCGCCTCATACGGAAGCCCTCTGAGGCTCCGTATTCGTCAAGGTGGCCCACCACCGCCTCTTTCGCCTTTGCCATGACCATGTCATAGTTCACGCCCTTCTTTTCCGCAGCTGGCTGCAGTGTGATCACTACAGCTGCGGAAGTCGGGGCGCGAAGTCTGGCGGCCATGGCCCGCTTCTTCCGCTCCTTTTGCCGCTTGCGCTTTTTGGCCGCCCTTGCCGCCTTGCTCGCCTTCTTCTTAGCGCCGACGACCGTCCACTCGGCGCCAGCAGAGGAGACACATAATGTGTGTATGTTTGTTACTCCTTCACGCTCAATTGGCTGATTGTAGATATTTGGACAACATTTGGCACACGGGTAGACTATGTCCCGGACTAGCTCAGAGGATACTTTTTATCCCGCGAGTATGTGTGGTATGATTTTCTATTTTCAACGTGGGTGAGGTTCCTAAGTCAAATCAAATCAAATCAAATCAAAGCATTTATTTCAAATAGACCATTTACAGGCACTTTTGAATAGTCAAATGTCGGTCAGTCCAAGAAAAGTGAAGCTAAATTGCACGTTCCAAAGAGTAGTTTGTATAGCAAGTGATTTGTGTAGCAAGTTATAATAAAAATAATAATAATATTCCACAACTATCACACAATGCCGTCTAGTCCCAAGCTAAATAGACCTTGTGTTATGAGTACTAGACAGAACAAATGATCGTGCTCATCACACAAACATTTTTTTTTAGCAGTCAGGGCCACTAACCACTATACCAACTGGCCAGTCTTGTGAACCAACAGGCGTGTCTTGTCAAGTTAATCTTCAAAGGTGTACTTTCGCTAGTCCACAGGTATGACCTTCGCAAAAGGATTCTTTTTTTTTTGGCTTCTCACGGTTTTTTTTAATTTAGCCAATATCAAGGTTAGAAAGTGTTTGGTTTTCATTAGAATGCGGATTTAACACATTCTAATATTTTCAGTATTTTGCTGCAAATGTATCGAGTCAGCTTTCTCGTTAAGCTCCGCTGAGGGAGTAAATAATGCAACAAAATTGTTGCGTAGATACTTCAATTTTACATCATAATTATCCACCAGGAATCAATTTGCGAACGGAACACACTTCACTTAAAAAAAAAAAATCACTAATAACTGGCCTTTAAATTTAAAAAAATCGAATTAACTATGCATTTGTAACAGTAGTTGAAATGGGTATTTCTTTTGTTTTAATTTTAATTTGGAACAAAACTAAATTGGTATGTTCCAAGTTTCAGCTGCTTGTCATTTGTTAGTCATAAAACTCGAAGGGGAAGACGTTTTTTCTAGTGAATATATTTACTGGCGAATTCATCAAAATAAACATGACAGAAAGAAATAGAGATCGAATCACTAAATCTAGAAAATTACAAGTAGGTTTGGAAAACATGAGAATATGGGAAAATATTACCAACATGAATCTATTTGTAACCTACTAAATCAGTCTGGTTTCAAATAAGGATTTATTTATTTACAGGTCTAGCACATTATCCACCGTAGGCGAAGGCTTGCTGACGGCGAGCAATGTATAGCTCTCCTCCATCCAGCCATCCAGTAACCGTAAGCATCGAGCCCGAGTCATCGACGGCGTGTATTGTTATACGACGCGCACCTCAAGGAGATGTCAGCCAACTGTAGGGGCCTAGCAGGGTTTAAGCCTACAAAGGCCATGGGTTGTGCGAAGAACAACCCTAGGGTTCCGGAACGAAGGCAAAAAAGGAACATAGGTGAGGGTTTTAAGTCAGTAAGTCTGACACGGCCTCCCGCTTCTCCCAAGAGTGGGAGACAACATTAGATGTTTTCCCATAATAAAAATCACATACTATTTAGGCAAAATTGTGGAAAAACAATATAGCTTCATTATTGGTTTGATGCACATGACTATAAGGGCGAACATAGTACTTCCAATTTAATATCTGTGTGATTCAGAATATACCGAAGTAAGATTGTGTTTTTCATTTTTCGACTGAATTTATTTGAAAGAAAATAACATCACCTAGGTTCAGGATACTAAACTTATTTTTTACTAGTTTTTCATTACGGTAGCACTTATTATAGGTACCAACATCGCGTGGAACGATTTTCAAGGTAAAATTACAATTTATGAATAAAATTTATAATATTATTTTCAAGGAAAAAAAGACGATATGAATAGCAAAAACATATATATAGGTAGCCTAATATCAAAACCAGGTTACAATATACAAAGCCTCAGTTTACCTTTCAGAGGCCCGATTGTTAAAACATTGTGACATTCTTGTAAGCAAACCCGCATGGCAGGCACGGCTTAATGAAATTCTGACAACATACCTAATTAGAATAGCAAATATGTACGTGACGTTCCCTAAAATAAGCTGAAGGTACTTTAATGTAGATATTTCGTCATTTTATTGTAACCTCAATTTACTGTGCAAATGATCCTGAAAGATTGTTTTATTTTTGGAAAGGAAAAAAGTAAGTAAATCTCTCCTGTACCCCTAGCCAAGTTGCTAATCTGCAATAGTTAACGCTTGTAGAAAGCTTCAAATGTACGGGAATGAAGTTGTCTTAACGCTTAGTCACGTGGTCACACAAAAGAATTGGCGGCAAGGTCAACTCGAAGGGTAGGAATTCACTAAATAACTTCTCCCGTGCTTTGGAGTGAGAGGAAGCATCAGACTTTTTCTGACTAAAACCTGCCTGTGTTCCTTCAGTTGCCTTTTGCGTTCTAGAGCCGTGGTGACTCTTCGGAACAATCCTCTAGCTAAATATTTACTGATTCGGATATTTTACGTTATGGAACTGTCAGATTAAAGAGTCTTGCATATTGAACTCGAAACATTAATGCACATCCATAAACACAAATTACATATCTTTCTACCACTCCTTCTGTCTCTTCTTAGTTGTACTCTTGTGTGTACGTAAACTGTAAGCTGTGACTGTGACGAATTAACTTTCTTCTTCTTCTTGTGACTTTTGACTTTCACTCACGTCTTCACACTATCTTCTTCTTCAATAAATCACACACGCATTCTACAGTTACACTCATAATTAGAGCACTGAAATTTTATTTAAATGCACTTACCTATTATAATAACGTTATCTAGATTTACCAAGAATTTATCGAAATTTTAATTTGTAACTTTTTAATGGTTTTGTAATTCTTTTAGGATTATAAGATAGCTAAAATTGATTCAGTAGCCGATTCTGAAATTACTAATTTCAGGATATGCGTTTACTATGATATATGTTGAATATATCTGTAGTATGGTAGCTCCCAATACTCCTAAACCTGTGCCCTTCAACAATCTGTAGACCAGATAACGGTTTAGGAATAGGTATTTTTTTATGGTGGGAAAAAAAACATCCAATGACAACCCCCGCTCTTGGGCGGAGCGGGAGATTGTGTCAGACTCTCACTGACTAAAAAACCCACCCGGGGCTCGAGCAGTCTTTCGAAACTAACCCTGACCCCAGTAGGCTTCGACCCATCTGGGCCCCTGCTGTTGCTGACAATTTAACTGCTTGAGTTGAGGCGCGTGGGAACAGTGCGCGCCGTCGACGACTTGGGTTTGGTCCGAACAGTTACCGGACGGCCGGACAGCGACCTACCCATTGCTCAATGTTCGCAAGCCCGCGCCTACGATGGCCAGAAATCGGGACCGGAATCCCGGCGACGGCGATGAGAACGCCGTGGCCTGATGCGGTTGACCTCCTCCTTTGCGAGCATTACTTCTTCGCAGAAGTCGGCGACCGCCTACCACTCCTCCTCGCTCCGTAGGAACAGGTGCTTCACTTATCTCTTGTCGGGCCGATTAGGTACCTCTTATTTGAAGTACTATGCGTGACATTCTAGTTGGCTCTGTACTGTTCCACTACTGGACAAAAGCCTGTTTCCATTCCTTTAATTGTTTTCATTTTGGGGACACTTCTTGCCAATTCCTAAGGAGGACATCGAAGTCATCCCGCCAGCTTTTTGGTTTTCAGGGCGTACAAGATTAGTTAGGAATTATACATCTTTATTTGATTTTACAGAATTTTAAGTTAAACCGTCCTGAAAACTCATTTCAACTCTGATTAGACTCTCTCAATTTCAAAATCAATGTTACCAAATTAAAAGCTACAGCATAAAAAAATCCCAACAAAAAAGATTCAAAATTACCAAAAATGTAATTCCACTTTTTAAATCACTAGCTGTTCAATTCAAAGCTTTTAAGGTTCTAAAGTTTTCAGTTCACGTCAGTACAAAATTCGGTAACAACTGTTTTTGTTCGTTCATATCGCAATAAACAATTCAAAAATATGACTGCATCATTTCATCAAAATTCCGTCAGTTTTTGTCGTCCATGTCACCTGTCTTGAGACCCCTGTACACCGTCCGTTACTACCGCTGCGATTAGCATACTTTGGCCTCAAAAAAAGATTATTACTCGCCCCCAATACTGAAGTTAATATTCAATACGTTTACACCAAATAATAATTACTACAGTTCGTCTGCCGAATGCATTAAAGGGTCGTTTTCCTTGTATATATTATAATATTAATGTGCGAGGGAGGGCGCGCGGGCAGCGGGCAGGTGCAGCCAACGTTATTAAGTTACAGATACTCAATACCCACACACTTTGTTTATTATTATGAGCCGCGTACGTAAATAACATATTATAAGATGTAATAACTTACGTATGCTCTACGTTCGGTTGTCGACGAGTCTTCGCCGCAGCGTCATTTCAAATAGGTATTTTATTCGTAACGTCGCCTCCGCCTCGCAGTTGAATTCCGTCTGGGAGTTAATCGTTTCTGTTTAATTTAAATGATCTTTGATCTGTTATCTAATAGGAGTAGTTCCAGGAACTGAATGTTCTGATTCCAGCGTGTCGCGGTCTTGGAACTGGTTCCGTCATCATTTGTTAAGCAGTTTAATGATCGAGTTTACAATATTAAACATTTTTATGTTTAGTATTTGTAACTGTATAACAATATTAAAAGTTATATCTCAAGTTTCTTGTATGATCTGTGAAAATAAGATTAAAACTTGTTGAAAACATTGAGCTTTTGCTGTTGTCATAAAGAGGCTTGCACACTTAAATGAATTTAGAATCGTGCACTTCTATGCAAAAGTTTCGGATTATCAAATTCGTTGATGTGTTGAAATGTCTGTAACTTTATGCTCTGGAGAACCTAAATATATTAGATCCATGTCGTTTTATGAAAACATTATTTTAACATAAGATGCAGAAAATGGAAACGGTAGTTATGGCTCATAAAGATTAATAGCTAATTTAGCTACTGCGTACATTGCAAAGTGTTTGACGTACTTACTGATTAGCCACCGTACCTATAAGTTTATACAGGAACGTACTTACCTTAATTTCTAACTTGATTTTACTTTCGTATTCCAATAAGTTAATATTTTTAGAAAATAAATAACAGACATATTAACTGTTCAGTAATTGAATCTCAAATTTGCATTTTTTCTTGATTTTTAAATCTCAAATAAATAACAGTAGATAGATGTAACATTAGACAAGACAACATAGACATATAAATTTAATCCACCATACCAAGAATGGTAGCTGAGTAGTAACGACCCCGACTTACAAATTGCAGTCGCAGGTTCAAACCCAGCCATGCACATTACTTTATGTAATTTATTTCATCACCACTGCTCTCAAAACGGTGAAGGAAGCTGATAATGTTTTTAGAACCAAAAATTCGAAGACATGTGACTTCCATCAAACCACACTAGGCACGCGTGGTGGATTAGGCCCATTCCCTCTCCTAGAGGGGAGGCCTGAATTCTAGCAAAGGGAATATTACATTGTTAAACTAGAATATTTTTGAATCATGAAATCAGAAACATTAACACATAAATAAACATCAACGGTTAATACCAACCCTTCAATGGTCACTCAGATACTAAAAATCATTTTGCCTACCTCTAATTCAAAGTCAATGAAGCGACAAAAAGAATAGCCAGTACAAAATTGAAAAGCAAATCAAACGCGTCGTGACACGGCGCGGGGTCAGCGAGATAACGCCGTCTAAGTCTAGGATTGATTCCCGGATCAGGCGGATTGCCGGATAGTCGCGCGCGCTCAAGTGTGTACGATCCTTTACTCACGATTCGGTGACTATGAGGCGTCCCTAAGGATTTGTGGACTTACGTTGACTTCTTTAAATTCAGAGGCTTGCTTTTAATATTGTGTTTTTGTTAGTTACAATGTTTTGTTTGGAGGTCAAAGTGATGTCGTGCTGTTTAATGATGGAAAATGGAAATGCTGAAGACAGTAACAGGTGGCCTAAGAATAACGCCTTACATACGTTCTCCATAGAGATCTACGCTTTGGAACGTGCAATTTAGCTTCAGTTGTTTGACTGACCGACATTTTGACAATTCAAAAGTGCCTGTAATTGGTCTATTTGAAGTAAACGTTTCTGGTTTCTGATTTCATAAGACTTGACATTAATAGGTCATTTTATTTTTTAAGGTCGGAAGTCATCCAATGATTTCTCTTGCTCTAGGGTGGAGCGGGAGGTCGTGTCAGACTTTTACTATTTAAATACACCTAAGTACCCTCTTTGTCTTGCGTTCTAGGACCCCAGGATTTCACGGATGGCCCCAGTGGCATTGGCCCTGCTGGGACCCAATGGTTTTGCTGGCATCTCTTTGAGGTGCACGTGGCGTACGGTGGCTACGTGACATCAACGACTCGGGATTGGTCCAGATGGCGAACTACCCATTGCTCGCCGTCTGCAAACCCACGTCTTCAAAGAAAGTGATGTCATGTTCTTGTGATGATGGAAAAGAAGAAATGCAGAAGACAGGTTCCTGAAAAGTAAAGCCCAACATAAGGGTTGAAATAAAATGACGCTATTAACCCTAATGATTTTCTAGAAGTCCAAAATGTATGGACATAAGCAGGCTATTGGACTAGAAGTGGTGGCCCAGTGATAACGGCATCGATTTACGAGCCTTTCACAGTAATTTGTATCATCACCACTGCTCTCAAAACGGTAAAGAAAACATCGTGACAAGACTAGTATGTCGTAGAAAAATTCGAAGACACGTGACATCCTCCGACCCGTACTGGACCCGCGTGATGAATTACCGCCCATTTCCTCTCCTAAAGAGGAGCCCTGAGTCTCAGCAGCCCAGCAGTGGGAATATTTTAGGTAAAGGATTACTACATACTTATGAGCTACTGGAAGGTCACATAAACAATCTTTCTTCCGACGGTATTAATCTAATAGGAATAGCTAAGCCCAAGTGCCTAGATAGTTTTTCAGTTCTTCTTTTTCGGTTTTGAGCAGTAAGGGTGACAAAGAGGGCTTCGGGATGGTCTGTAAGAGTTACCGCACTCTTTCGCTTCACTCAGAGCGTGAAGAATTATTTGATGATTTTCCACCCCCAAAACAAACAAGCTTTCTCCAGTTTGTAAATTATCTAATGGGAAAGTTAAGTTCCAACATTCAGTATGTTTTCAAAGAAACCAAATGTTTTTGTGTTATTTCATTTAAAACTTCGTCTGCATAAAGATGAAAAAGAGTGACAGTAACAGTTTCATTTCTCAGCCAAGTTTTCGTGAATCAGAATCTTATAATAATCCACTACATTATATAGGCTCAATAGTTGTAAGTTTTTTTGATCTTATAAGAGTTATTAGGTGTAAATTTCTCATCAGAAGTAAAAGTTGCGGGATTTATTTCACTACAGACTTTCGCAACACAAAAACTTAAGCTAGGTTAGGTGTTTTATAGCTGGCAGCTATAAAACAAACCCCCACCGCGTCTATCTGTCTGCTCGTAATAAACTCAAAATCTACAGAACGGATTTTTATTTGTTTTTTACCAATATTAGTACGTCTATTGCCAGAGTGATTCATTAAGTAGGAAAATAAGTGCATAATACACACATAATAGTAGATAAAAACTGAGAATTTCAAAGATTTCTGATACCTGTGCGAAGCTGTAGTGAGGCGTTAGTGTAAGTACTACAATCTATATCTACATCTCCACTAATATTATACAAAGGTGACGTAGGCAAAGCCGCGGGCAAATGCTAGTTAGATATAAATACAAATACCAGTCCCAATCAAGTTAGCAACCATCCAATACTTACCACCGCTTCGCTTGCGTCGAACGCCTCGAGTTGACCACGCCTCCGGATCTTTTGTCCTGACCACGTGACTGAGCGTTCAGATGACGTCATTCCCGTACATTTGAAGTTTTCTACTAGCGTTAACGACACAACTTGGCTAGGGGTAGGTACTGAACTTTGTAATCTATTAATCGTTCACCTACCACATTTTGTCTCTGCATCACCCAAAGGTTGACTGGTAGAGAATGCCTTAAGGCATTAAGTCCGCCTTTGTTCTCTTTTGTGCATGAAGTATAAAATAAATAAATAATACGAAATAAATCTTATGGGGCACAAACGTAAAGACGATACACATTTAATATACCAACCATTTATTTCAATCGCGATAGTTTGGGAGCTGCGTACCTATTGTCAAAAGCTTTTTCAGACAGTTACCCCACGAGGCTGGCCGTCTTCCTAGTGCTGTGGAAACCAGAAATGATACAATGGGCCATTTCAATTTTATCTCTCACAGGCTCTTGCAATTTGTCTAAAATGAATTGTGTTCGCGTTTGTAACCTATTTGGATAATGTTGCTCCTTAGCCGTGTGAATACGAGCCAGATTTTTAATTGCAATAATTATCTATAAAGGCTTACGCATGTTTTGTTGCTCTTATTGTTAGGAGTTAACAAGATGAGAGTCTCCGTGATGGATGTGAAACATTTTTAATAACTCTTTAGTATCAGCTTTATGATTTCCAGTTACAGAATCAATCGAAGTCAATCTGATTGAAACGTTATTTTGTTGCATGATATTTCATCGTTATTGACGTCGACCGCTACGCGTGCCCATTCGACAATTACACGATATATTACGCGTCATTCAATAAAATTAAACAAATAAATCGTACAGTGCGAACATACCGCCGTACGTTACCGCTCGTAATTTTGCCAAGTGCGAAGTTCCGTCACATCGGGGGGTACGTCGCATACCGCTTAAGGTGTAAGAATATTCGTCCAAGTGTCGGCTCTCGAATATTCCGCGGTGTTGCCAGTGCAATAAATCGCAGGGAGTGATGCCGCGGTTTTTGCCTGGCGACATTTTTTCCCGCGCTAGCGATGCATTTATCACCACGGTGGACTGGCCCCGCCGGCCGGTGACTTATGCCCGCTCCACTCCCGAGCAAAATGCCGTTTCATTTTTAAAACTACAAACAAGTCACTTCTCGTTTTGTTTTTGGGAAAGGTTTTAAGTGAGTGTAGGGGTAAAGGAAGATCTTGGTTTTGGTTTTGTTTGAATAACTTCTGTCTGTTAGTCTACTAAGGATTTTGGATAAATCTTTTTCAAAGATATTTAGATATTCATTATCGAGAGGTATTCCTTTTCTGTAGTCTATTTCACACCTCTCATTGGCAACCTACCATCATTTTAATTGGCAGTCTAGTTTTAACCACAGCCTGAGTATAGGCCTTCGCCCTTTTGAGCTTCCCTGGTCCGTACGAATCTTACTCAAAATTAAAATATTTTCATTTCACACGGGCACTTAAGTATAAAGCTTCAGAAGATTTTGCACCCAGGTCGTCTGTAGGTCGATCACGCCTCACGATACTTCTGGTCTGCCAAAGCTCCACCTACCATGTTTCGGCAATCATTTAGATAGGAGAAGCTGGTATCATAAGATAATTCTAGCGAAGCAATACTCTGTCCTTTATCCCTCGGTCACATCATCCAGTAAACCTTATTGTGTTCCTTCCTGCCAAATTAATCCACAATATTGTTTACCTTGTAACATTCAGGTACCTAACCACAGCGCGGTTCCACGGGTTCCACTATAAACATCAACAAATAATGTATCAAAATTCATAAGGAAGTCTGCCACAAAAATCTTTACAAATGTCAAGTCGTACGATCAAAGATCCAACGATGCATGAACGCTAAGCGTCCGCAAAATAACCGTGCAACTTAAAAAGATCAAAAGCAAACAATAATTGTTTACCAACAATGGCACCCTTAAAATCCGTCGGAATGAACCGCAAATAAAAGCAAGTTATTAAGTAAGGCCTATCGTGGACCGGGAACAATTTTATACGTACTTTTATCCAATGTCCATTCTTCTGAAATGCGATTAAAATTGAATAGGTCCATATGTCGCCGGCAGCGGCGGCGGGCCCGTTGCGTCACAATCACACGGCCGGCTGCATTTTCAATTTGCCGCGAGATAAGCGCGACTTTTGGACGACTTTTTCTGCAGAATAGCGGAATTGATCCTGTGACTTATGGCGGACGAAGTATAAGACGACGTAATTGGATGGTCAATTGATCTGCTTTCCAATTTAAAGGGACCTTCTCTCCTTTCATAGGGATGGCGCGAATTACGAGCGTGTTTCAATACAATCAAATCAATTGAATGAGCTCAACTTTTGTAGGGAAACCAAATTAAATAAACGTTTAATATCAATATTGATAATTTATTCACAATTTCATTTAAAATACACAACTTCACAATGTTTTGTTTTAAAAACTAAAAACTTTAGGTACGGGATATCGTTATAGGCTGTTTTGCAGTGATCTCTAATTTACATCTTTTTTAATCTGATAGTCTTATAATGATTTCATTTATTTTCTACATGTTTCATTTACATTTCATATTTACATATTTTGGGGTATGGGAATATGTTTGTGGCTGTAACGTGTGATTATGTTCAATGGGCATGACTCAGCTGATGCAGGTTGATTTGATTGGAGCGTAATAACCCGAGGATTAAAATAATAATGAACCGCACACGATATTCATACAAGGTGCATGGTAACACTGTAACATTGTGGTGCCTCCACCTTGCGCAAATAACTTTCTTTTGTTCGCGCTATACATTACAACCACATACACAGCCCCGTAATTTTTAAATTTATGGCCACTCAATATTCTTAATTTTACAACGGTAATGTGATACAAAACTTTATAATACACCTTGTGACAAACAAATTTTATTTTTATACATAAATATTCAATAGCTAATTCGATTTAGTGACCACTTGAATAATTTATTTAACGAAATCATGGTTAATGCGCTAACAAAATCAGTTCTGCGAAATGTCACTATTCAAAACTGCTATTTATTTACAAATTGCATGTATTACTATTACATAAATTACTATTGCATTTCATTCATATAACATCTACAAAAATAATAAAATGTACAAAAAAAAACATATTCGCTTTTATTTTTCTGAACACATCACAATTCCTATAGCGAAACGAAACGTTCGAATTAAATATTAAAAAAAAAAATCAATGTACACAGGAACGGAATATAACTTATAGAGATATGTACAAATACACAAAATTATTTCTTCTTTTTTTGAACTATACTTATACGATTAAGACTTCGTAACCGACCTTACCTAATATTATAATACTGTACAATTTCGCTAGTTACTTCATGTAAAACACTCTTAATTTAATACTTGTAGGAAACTGATCGTGGTATATCAAAGTCTTTCATTGGGGAACGATAAACTGGGACAAAGTTTCATTGTGTTCAAAATCAGGATATGTTCAGTTCAATTCAAACTGTAAGGCGAGGTGCGACTGTAAGCGGGGAGCTCGACGGCCTTGCCTCTACAGAGGAGCCTCAAGGATCGATTCGTTCGCTGCTCTTTTCTTGCATACAAAAGCCTCGTCAATCACAGTGTTCGCCGTCGCTTTCCGCTCTCGTTGCCACCTCAGCCCAGTTTGTATAGATGTAAACGTCAATTCTGTTCAACAGTCTTATGTATTAATGTGATGTGTCGAGTTTATTACTTATGAGTATTCACTCATAGTTTGAAATCACAGCGTGTTTTGTTGCCTCTGATTTCTTTGTAAGGTCATATGTCCGTCCGTTTGGGGCAGACTCTTGTTTACGAAAGACATTATTTTAATAACTGCATCTCCTGTGTTTGGTTGACTTATCACGTGTACTCACTCCTCCAGCCAGTCTGTAAAGAAGAAAATATTGTTAAATATGTTATTTAATGTGGAAAGATTTTAGCCTACGTGATTAAAAAAAAGCTAGTTTTGTCTACTGCAGATATTTAGAGATGCTATTTATTTGCCTCATTTTCGGTAGGTACCTACTGTTTAAAAATGAGAGGGGAATCAATATCGGGGTTAGGTAGAGATAGCGGGACGAATTGGACCAATTTCGCCCAGAACTCGAAGGAGCACGTGCAGGCTCACGAAAGATAGAAGAGTAAGGACTAGCAGAAAACTCTCTAAAATGTATTATTCATTGCTTCTAAATGATAAAAAGATCTCCTATGCTAAGCTATGTAACCGACGCTTCGATATTGGCGAAGATACGCGAGTGTTAGTTTCAACCAATAACCGACGGTAAAACATAGGAATCGGCCATAACTAATAGCAATAATTATACCGGATCATTTTACATTACATCCTACTTATTCTTACGAAACTGCATAATATACGCATTACATTATTGACGAGATTCTTTAGCATAAGTATTTATTTACCTACATGTCAATAAATTTTGTGAAATATCGAAACAAAATTTACTGTAATTTTTTGTCATCAAACAGAAAATATATCAGTATATTAAGATTTAGATACATTAAGGACAAAATGTCCCCATCATGACGTGCAACGCTCAATTTACGTGACGTTGCAACGTTGCCCAATGTCCCGCAACTTGCCCCCAACATTTTGCAACGCATATACATGACACATGTTGCTGAAAAATTTGACAGCGTCGTGCGTCAAGTTAGGAGACATTTTGTCCCCAAATGTATTTAGACCAGAGGCTTTATATATCTAGACCAAATTTTTATTTTGTTAACAGATTTTTTTAGCTTTTTTTTATGTGAAATAATTAATCAATTAACTAGACTATACTAGTCCGCATACATGATGAACTTACGCATGAATAAATAATGAATATATTAATCTTTTCGATTGCCCTCAAAACATTTTAGGCAAAATAATTTAAATAATTCGTAAATCTACATAATCTGCATAATAAATATCTGCCTACTTTTTTTTTATTGGATGAAATAAAAAAGATTTTTTTTTGGCGATTCCCACGTTTTATTCTTGAAATTCTTATGCAATAGTATTGAATTCTAGTAACACTACTTCTGATGGTAAAAAACGGGGTTATAAAAAATAATATGTTAAAAATATATAGTCAAATGAATACAATAATTCGAGTTTCAAACAAATTCTGCATCACAGAATAGACCAGTGGAAAGGAAAAACATTTAGTACTTAAGACTTATTTCTAACCACAGTTTTAAGTAAAGTATGGAAATTTATCAAACTCTAGCCTAAAAATGTTTTTTTTTTTAATTGATATATACTAGTGTTTGACTGCGATCCCACATGATGGTAAGTAGTGATGTAATCGTTAATAGTGAGGCGCATTAGATTATGTGTAAAACTTTAGGATTAAAGTACTAGACACGCTCTCAACTTCGAATTCTCTATTTAAAAACTGGGGGTAAGACTACGACTCCTCAAGTGTTGGAACTTACCATAGAATTGAGCTGCGCGAGGTGGTGATGATGGTAGGGGTTGTGCGAGGCAGGCGGGGGCGCGAAGCCCTGGTGCGGCGCCCCGTACCAGTGCGACATGTGCGCCGCCGCCGGGTGCACCAGACCCACTTGGTGCTGACCTGATGGACAAAGAAGATGATTAATTTGATGCTCTATTTTAGTGATGGTGAACTTAGGTACCAGAGATTTTTATTAAATTATTGATAGGCTTGCACTTGACCACTACCTCGCCTGATAGTGAGCGACAATGTGGTTGACGATAGAAGACGCTTGCCTCTGGACAAGCGTGTTCTAAGGTTATATAGCTTAGCACAAACAGTCTTTTTAATGTTCCCACTATTGGGATTCAGGTCTCCTCTCTAGAAGAGGGATGTAGGTACTAGTTTAGTTCTAAGGAACTTATTTAGTCTTGGCTTAAAGACCCCTAGGTCACAAAATAGATAGGTACAGAAATCAATCTACACACATAGCACGCTCGAGCAACGCACACATAGACACCGCTCTCGGACACGATATCTCAACATGACATTTTCCTTTCTTCATGTAAAATTAGAACTATAAAGTTGAGGGGTGTGCTTGGTTCAAAGATATAACTGCAATTTGTAACATTTTCAACTTTTCAACAATCGGGCAGTTACCTGAACCAGACATATAACACTTAACACTAACCGTTTCGTCAGAACATCCTGCCTTTTCAACGGAGTTACTTTAAACCCTCTTCCGCATGCCTGTAATTACTCTCGGACTTCCAATACTAATGCTAATCAGCTGATAATGACTTTGAACAGAAAATCTGGTTTTTCTTTCAGGGAATAAGTTTTAGTTCCTTGATGAAAGTTGTTAATTTCTATGAAGAAAGACAGTATATAAAATAGGTCTAATGGTTGTGACTGACAATATACGTTAGATCTTCCTTATTTCTAATTCACACAGAATACAGTCCTGCCTGTGAACAATTCACACCCCATTTTTAATGTGGCAAATCATCAAACAACTTCTTCAGTTATTGGTGGAACGAGTGTCAGACTTTTACTGACTAAAACCCACCTGTATTCCTTCAGTTCCACAGTAACTCTTGGAAACATACCCACAGCCCTGAACTTTACACCTCCAATATTATTTAAGTTAATGCTCCTGATTCCCCTTCAGTATTTAACTCGAATAAAATATAAAGCCTTTGCAGAATTTATTTACAGATTACAAGTAATGGTTGGCAAACCAGTCGGCAACTTAGACCCTATTCATCTCTATGCGCTCTCAGATAACTTGCTGATACGCTTAATATTTTCCCTTCATTAACTCATTACTTAGTTAAGTCTTAATTAAGTTAATACTGCAAGGTTTTTTACTTCAAGTTAAAGATCGGGGAACTGTTTGGCTGTTAGTTGGAATGAATGGTTGGATTATAAATGCAATTGGAAGATTTGTTTAATTTGAAAAGGTCTGGATATTTTGTTCAAATTGTAAAACAACATTATTTTTAGTTTACGTGAAACCTGAATATAATTTTTTCAGGATCAATAACTGAATCGTTTCCAATATTTTTTACACCAGGTTTTATTTATCCCTAAAATATTTAAAAAAAGGTCACAAGTTGGACACCACCGTCACAAAGTATAAAACAGGTCACGGCAGGTCATAACAGGCATTAGGCGCCAGCGCACAGCTGGATGCGGAAGCAAAACAACCTCTCATTCACCCGGGTGGCCCGGTGACCATGTGTTTATGTCGTTAACCAGGTACTTTAACTGGCTTATAACTTGGATTTTTCTGGATGTTTCGTAATACAGTTTTGATATTTTATACATAGACTAGCTTTTGCCCGCGGCTTTGCCCGCGTACATAAAAAACCTTCCCTCTTTCTCCCCCTTTTTTCACTTTTTTTATAAAAAAATTAACCTATGTCCGTCTTCAGGGTCCCAACTATCTTTGTACCAAAATTCATCAAAATCATGTTAGCATATTAGGCGTGAAGACGTAACAAACAAACAAACTCACTTTCGCTTTTATAATATTAGTAAGGATTCTTTACATAAAAGTACTAGACAGATGTTTTAGGTTTCTCTTCACTTGCGACTCGTCTCAGTTTCACACGACTGTTATATCTGATTTTTTTATTATTTCTCTTCTATAATAAGTATATATTGTACTTATAAACCTTCCTCATGAATCTCTTAGTCTGTTGGTGAAATCCGCATGGAAATCCGTTCAGGAGTTTTTAAGTTTATCGCAATCAAACCGACGCGGTGACGGACTTTGTTTTATAAAATGAAATGTAAGGACAGTTTCTTGACACCTATATCCAGCAGTGGACAAAGATGCTACCCACGTTTAAAAATTCCCTCAATCCACGTAGTATTTTAGATACCTACTGCGTTAACTAATTATTATTCTTGCGTCAAATATAACTAGGTATACGATTCCAACTGCTTTGCATCCTATTATACACAGTTCTCAAGATAATTAGACTTAAGTGAGGTGAGATATTCAGTTAAAATTAATTGGTCTGCCTATCGAACGGCTCATGCAAATTGTAGCATTTTAAATCTGTTAATTGCTTAGACAAATATAGAGGCAGATAACCATCAATATTTTAATAAACACATAAATAATATACCATGTCGTAAATTCTTAATCGTCTGTCGACTTTGAAAATGTATACAAATTTAAATAATGACGAAGTTTATTGCAAAAATGTCATAAAACAGCGTGATTATGTTTTTGTTTCGACGTCGAGAAAAAAAACCATAAATTTAACATAATATAATAAATATTGATAGAAAATGACCATTAACAGCCAAGACGATATATTTTTAGGGTTCCATACCACAAAGGGAAAAACGGAACCTTTATAGGATTACTGTGTTGTCTGTCAAGACTCTTATCTCGGGAACGCGTGGAGGTATCGAGTTGGTGAAAAAAGAAACGGCCGTATATGTCGCAAAAAACGTATTAGTATTAGTATTTTGACACTCTCAAGGAAATCAAAATTCATAGGATTCCTGAATTTTAGATCAACGAATCCTATGAATTTTTGGCAAGCTCTCATAGCACAAGTATAGGAAAATATCTGAAAACTATAAATTTGTAGTTACATCAAAAAAAAAGAAAACTTTTGTGATTCGAAAAAATCTTTGTAACTCAATTCGAGAATTGAACTGTTTTTATAGGTAAGTACGGAACCCTCAGTGCACGAGTCCGACTCGCACTTGCCCGGTTATTAGGTCCAACATGAATATGTATATATGGGTAGTTAAGGGTCAAAAATATTTTTTTATACGCGGTTTAATAATCGTATCAATAAAATAATATAAATTAACATCATTGATCCTTAAATGATGGTGTCACATTACTAATGAGAACTGTGTGTGAAGTGACCACTGTGTGAAGGTATATGTATGTCTCATAGAGTGCCGGTTTGTGATTGGTCGAACGAATTAACGTAGTCTGGTACGCAAAGGGTAACTGAAAAAACACAAGTGGGTTCAAGTCTGTAAAAGTCTGAAACTTCCTCCCGTTTCACCTAAAGGAGGTACTTGATGATTTCTCAACCAAAATAAAAAATTCTCACAAGACAATATTGTTGAAATAATTTCTTTGAAGAACTTCAGGAGCAGTCTGGACATTTGCATTTACTATAAGTACATACTTACCTTAGCGTTTTGGGGGTACCATTCATACTATTGTGCATTCACTGTGATGTCTTACAGTCATAATATTTTCTTACACTTAAAATAAATTACCAAACTAACTTACACGTAGCCTTGCATAACAACTTACAGTACTTACCGAAGTCCATAGCCGAGGGGAAGGCGGACCCGCCGAAGCCCTTGCTGCCGTCTCCTAGAGGCTTGATCATGTCTCCCATGACTCCCCCGAGCGCCAGTGCGCAGGCGCCGCCGCCGCCCATGCCCATTCCACCCTTCTTCTTCTTGCTCTTACTACTTAACTTGCGGTTTCTGGTTTGAATACCTTCTTTCTTCATTGTTAAGGGTCGGTTTACCTGTTGACAAGGGATTTTGGGGTTTAGTGTCATTGTTATAAGGGTTGGTTAGTTATGGTATTTATCAACTGAACGGAAATTTAAAGAAGTATATAACAATAGCATCGCATAGCATAATCGGCCTTATAATGTTCCCACAGCTGGGACTCAGGCCTCCTCTCTAGGAGAGGGAATAGGCGGTAATCCACCACGCGGGCCCAGTGCAGGTTGGTAGATGCCACGTGTCCAAATTTTTGGTTCAAGGACTTGCCGGTTTCCTCACGACACGGCTGGGTTTTAACCCGCGACCAGTCGGGGCCGTTACCATTTGGCTACCACTGCTCTATAAGAAAGTAGAAATCAAGACGAGTTAAGATTTCAGCCGAAGTGAGTGTTTTTAAAAAGTAACACAATAGGGAAAACCATTATCATAATAACAAAACAAAAGACGCACGCCAACTACCATTGTCCTGAATGAGAATGACATTATGACGTGCAGCCGCCATTTAAATAAATAAAACAAAGCAACTAGGATTTACTTGAACAAGCAAATCACGTATCGGCCAAATTATTCACTCTGAATATAATATTTCGCTTAATTGAAGCATCACTATATTCCGTATGAAGCTAATAAGTCGTAATTGTCCCTTGTTGAATCACACAATTTTGTTAACCGTCAGTATTCCATTTTATTGCTCTGACACGACATTTAGCGGTATGAAAAAACGTCTGCGGTACCAATTTAGAATGCTAACTACGGAGTATAAAGGGAGGCCGAAACCATAAAATGGTATCACAATACTAGTGTGCGAATATTTAGCCGTTTGGTGTCCGATGCCGCCGCCGTCGGCGTCACTCCGCGCATCCTAATTAGTGCAGCGATGCACTGCTGGGCTCCAACTCGTACGTTTGGTGGGAAACTGCGATGACGCGACAAGAGGTTAAGGTCCTCACACTACACGGAACACGAATTTCCTGTATGACGATGGATTGAAACGTCATTTGACCTGACCTGGTAAAAACAATCCGCGATGCTGAAAACATTTTCTGCACTTTGATGAAAGGATAGACAACAGGCAGGCTCTTTATTTATTTACATGCACAACATAAGGGTCGCCATCTCAGTCGTTTACATGATTACGTAAAGATAAACAACACAACGTGCTTTCCCCATCAGATAAGCTCATATACATTTCCATAATTGTGCAATTTCTCCGCCAAATTCTTGGGTCAAGTATATCGGTCACTTCTGCTTTGCATCGTGTTGTTCTTAGAAGCGTGCGTCACGACGGGCGGACGGACGGACAATGAGTTATTCATCGCCTTCCAGGGAACTTGGCGGCGGCATCATGTGGGCCCTAAACGCACGATTGCATTGCGCCTGCGCGAACGCAGACAAGCGCATGACCTGCCCTTGTTTGTGTTTGTTTTTGGCGATGTGCAATTAAGTTTACTTGTGTCTTTAGCTTTTTGGGCAGATTAATGATGAATAGTGGATAAAGTGGTTTCGAATTCATAGAACGATGAATGATGAGGTATTATCGAGCTGTTTTTTTCCAAAGATCTGGCACTGGTATTATCTTATCTAGCCTAGACACGCGCTGTGAGTATGATTACACTAAAGGATAAACAAGTCCTCAATAGCAGTACAAAGTGCAATTTCTCCAGACGGACAGTGATAAAGCTTCATTAATCTGTAGCTGGTGTACTGCGTAGCTCGGTGCGTGCCAGCGCGCCAGATCCCGGCGTCCCTAATGCGTTCCCGCGAATCGCCCACACATCGCGCATACCGCGCCGTCGCGCGTCTCTCCTCCAATTGAACCAATATAAAATGCATTAACATCACTGCATGCCGGCAGATTTAGACTGCAACCAAATTAGGTCATTGCGAAGCCTTTGCTAGCTATATTTTTTCTTAATTGCCCACTCAAGCGCGCACACGTAAAACGGTCTGGTAGCTTTTATTTTTCCGTATCAATTATTGCAAATTAGTTCCTTGTTAGAAAGTACATACCTGATTTTTATTGCTCGTAATAAAAATGTGTGTAGGAGAACTAATAATATATGACTGAGATACAAACGCGAATTACGTAAACAAGATAACGTCAAGATAAAGATCATCTCGTAGTCCTGATTTTAACTTTTTTATCGCACGCAATATAAAGACGAATAAATATTGAATGGCAAGCAATTTGTAACACGATCCGCTAATTAATTCCATTTCAGGAATAAATTAATAACTTAACAATGAATCAGCTTGAATGGCACATGGTTGTCTATAAACGTAGAGGAGTATCGGTTCGGTTGGTTAGTATGCGAGACAATGGTATGGAAGGATTACGTTCCTCCATTGGGTTGCAGGGAAGAAGTAGTGGGGTATGTAGCTCAGTAGTGGACAAGACATCCGCTTCGTTGGCGCAGAATTGCTTAATAACTGGTCTTTATGCCAGGTAATTACGTCTGGCTGTTCCCACTGTTCGAGCTGTAGTTAGATGGGTGAATGTGAGGTATTATGATGTACGTGTACCCAGTGGACTATAACTACATATAAGGAAGTAGAAGGCAGGAGGGGAGGGAAGAGTTGTTTCAGAATATTGCGCCCCGATTTACGACATTGAGTGAAAAGCTTGAAGAATTTGCAGTTTTAGTTTATATTGCCTCGAATGTCCACTCTCTCATTATATAAGTGATTTCAAGCTCAACATCATACCTATATGACCGCATCAGATAGGTAAGTATATAGTCAGGATATAAAATATGCCTACTACTTCTTCCTTCAGGCCGTTTCCACTCATATTTTGTCTGACCAATATGTAGTCACCAGGATAGGACTGCCTTATCTTCGTTAGATTCGTGGAACATCCAAGTGGCTCCATACCGGCCAAGGAAAATTCCACCACTCCACTGGATTTTTTTCCACGACTATCACACAACGCCGCCTATATGTGAATAGACTAGGCTAAGCAGAACTTGTGTTACGAATACTAGACAACTGATTAACATACTTATATATTTCTAAATAAATACATGCTATAGATAACTTACACCCAGACACAGAACAAGTGATCGTTGCTCATTACACAAACATTTGTCCTGGGTGGGAATCCACAACATCTGACATAGCAGTCAGGGCCACTAGACCAACAGGCCAGTTAATTAGAGCGGTCAACCTGATCACGCAATCAGTTCAGATATTTCCAGATTCGTCAGTGTGTACAGAGGGCAGATGTTCTGCCGAAGAGATGAAATTTGGAAAAGAAGTGGGATATCTGTTTCTGCAGGAAGTAGGTATACTTCCTATAAGGTAGGCAGATAAACCGTTCCACAAACCGTTTATCATCAGAACTTCCTCATTAAATTTTTCCGTTCCATATTCCTAGCAGAAATACTTAGTATGCGCTTTACGTTATCAGCGCAAAGTTTCCACGGACTCATAATTACGGTCAGAAATACAGCGGTCATATGGCTATGAATCTGACCAAACACGGTCCTAGCATGCAACGATACGGGTGAGAGACGTAATCAAACGAATGTGGGTCGGTCATATAAAGAAAAGGATACTTTGGTAAACCATACATATTCGCTCGGTAATATCAATAGACGTTATTTAGTTAGAACACTTGCCGTCAGCTCTAATGCATGGATAGATCGATAGACTGACAAATGACAAAATGGTAAAAAGTTTTTCGTAATATTAAACTAGATGACGCTGGTGTTTCCCGACTATCCTGAGAAGAAATACCGAAACCAACTTCTGAGTTTCTTGGCGGCTGCGTCAGATATACCAAAGAAAATTGATGCGCAATATACTACTATGGATTGGTTGTGGACTGTATTTGCGGGTTTTCGTTTCTCGGATTATGGACTTGACTCCTAGCAGTATATGATGGATCTTATTGGGGCCGTTTAGGATTAGGAAACAGAGAAATTAATACATTACATGTTACAGCTCTGCTACACCACTAAGGATTCTTGTAAGAACCTTTAATTTACTGTGGCCCAGGAACGCAAAGGGCAATTGAAAGAACACAGGTTGTTTTTTAGTCAGTAAAAGTCTGACACGCCATCTCGCTTAACTCATAGCAGAAGAAGTTATTTGATGATTTCCCACCTCAAATGAAATGTTGGTACTTCAGCCTCCAAGGTCTTTCGTGACGGCGCGAGAGAAAAAAGTCAGGAAGGACTTGGAGGAGTCTTTGCCCAGCAGTGGGACAGTGATGGCTAGGAAAAAAAAGATCTTTATAAAACTCATATCAATGTATAAACTACAAGAAAAGCTAGGTTTAGAATTCAGAATAGTGAACAAATGGTAGCAATCTTCAAGTGATAGCGTGCGCCATGCTCGTTACCGTATGCGCTCGTTCTTGTAAATTGTACCAAACATACATACTTACTGGCAGTAGAGGCTAACATGAATTTGATTTGTAGAAATCAAAATATTATGTAGTAGTAGGTAGTTTATTTGAATTGTGGAGGACGTATGTACTAAGTTGTGCTTATGGAAAAATAAGGAACTGAAATAAAGTGAATAAGTTGGTACCACTTTATTGATAACGGAAATTCATAATAGTAGATTATGTGACTAGGGGATAAAGCAGTGTCTTTAAGTCGCGGGCGGCATGTTGAATTCCGAACGAAACGAAGGTTGCTGATTTTAATCCCGAACGTTAGTGAAGGATTTATATAATTAACTCCCGAGCATTGCGAGGGAGTAAATAAAGAAACTTGAGTGAAGTGAGGAATTCAAGCCGCCCAAGAAAAAGACAGCTTTATCCCCGTGTTGCATACTCTACTCTGTTTTTTTTATTAACTCCCTCGCAGTGCTCGGAACTTAATTATATAAATCCCTCACTGGCGTTCGGGATCCTTCGTTTCTTTCGGAATTCAACATGCGGCCCGCGACCGACACTGCTTTATCTCCTAGTCACATAATCTACTATTTTTGGCTATGTTTCTATTGTACAATTTTTATAACTTCTTGAAGTTTCATAAAGGTAATGATCACGTCCTCGAACGTCAAAGGAAACTGAAGGAACACAGGTAAGTTTAAGTCATTAAAAATCTGACACTCCTCGCTTTACCCAGAATGGGAGAAGTTATTTCTTGACTTCCCACTCTCAAAAACAAGTTGTAACTTATTTTTCCAACTACCAAGTTTTTTCAGAATGATACGTACCTAAATAAAATACAGAATAAATTAATTGACCAGCAGGACTCTACTTACGGTCATATTACGGCAGAACACCAGTAGCAAACACATAACAGAAATAACAATAAAATAACAGAAACCAGTAGCAAAAATAAAAACAAAACGAATAATTTCGATTTAAAATTCCACTTTTGTCATTCGACAGAGTTTCGTGCAATACAGTTCAGGGTTAGTAAAACAGCGGGTAGGTACAGTCGGCATGCACAACATGCATCTAGTTGTCAATGTAATATCGCCTGAACACGCCATGTTGAATAAACTATGAACTATACCTACCTATAATCACAACAGTATGTACAAAGTTCCAAGAGCAGCAATTTAGACCGGGTTTCTTTTTTATTTATTGATTTATTTCTATGTTATTAAGCCTCGTTTAAAACTTTACTGCACTAATTAGAAAACTGTTTAGAAAACACTCATTATTTCATGAAATATACGCATTATGGACGCTCCAGTAAAATATAACTAACATAAAACTATATGCGAATGCTACCGTGCATTTAACGCATACATGGACCAATTTACGCAATCAAACTGTGAGACTGTATCGTTTTTGTACTATTGCACGCATTACATCGCCTGCTAACATCGGATAGGGTGTAGAACATTGGAAAAAAAACAGTGCAATGGTGGCGTGACAAAGCGAAATATTCGCGAAGAACAAACGCGTATTGCGTCTCGTTGTGCGTGCGAATAATTGCGTTATGTTTCTAGGACGGAGAGTGCGCTTATTACGCTATCTGCGCTCATCTGCACAAACACAGCCATAAAACCGCTCAAATGGGAAAATAACAGGCTCATACTACAATGCCATGGAAAATGTTGCTCACGGCCCCTCGCTGTAATTTTTTCCAACCGCTAGAAAGCTTTATTATGTCGTTAATTGTTGGAAAACGGCGAACATGCCTTTTATTGGGCATAAATATTGTAATGAAACGGAACAGGGACGTACGAACCAATCGCAAAGCAGTAAAATTGTGGCGTAATGTTCGATAAAACAAAGTTGACACGTTATTGTTGCGAAACAAAGTGCGGTAAACGAGATGTAGCCACCTTTACCCGATATCTAGATGGGGTTAAGTAGCGAGATTGCGATTATATTGATATCAATCATGAAGGTAATACAAACGCAGCCAGCACTTAAACAAATGCAGATTTAAGTGATTTCTTTTATAAAGACTTTTATGGTTGCAATCTTGATTTAGTTTGACTGAAAGTTAATTTGAATCTTTTAATAAAATCTAATCAGATGGATATGATTTCGTGACGTCTTGGTGTAGCTTGGAGGAAACCTAAGTCCAGCAATGGACATCTTTCGGCTGTAATGATGCAACGTGAAAGCTAATGATACTTGTGTTTCAATTTATTTATATATGAGAGTTTATATTATTTGTGAACGCACCTATGACGCAAGAGTAAATTCCTAGTGAGGGGCAAAGCATTAAAAAAAAGAATTAAACATTAAATCATCATATCCCTTTGCGGAAACGCTTGAAAGAGTTACCGTAAACTCTAAAACGCAAAGGGTAATTGAAAGAATATTGGTGGGTTTTATTTATTCCGTAAAAGTTTGCAAGCTAACTCCACCTGTGAGCGTTCACTTCATGATTACTCACCTCAAAAAAAAATCTTACCTTATCTTTGGCGTTTCAAGTCCTGAATGTTCAATGAACCAAGGCTATGAAAAGCTAAAGTGCCAAGTTCACGTAATTCAATAGATAAAGATCCAATAAATTCTGAAGTAACCACACCACATACTTTAAGAATTATCACCAATTATACAGCAAAAACACTATAACACCTATTAACAAGTGCAAAAACTGGTAAATTGCTGTATTGAAACCGATGACGCTATTACCCTGTGGGACTTTAGTTTTTATCTCAAAATCGCTTTGTCAATGTTTACCTAAATAACGACTGGTAACTGTACCCAGCAGTTACCTAGCAGTTAATTGTTACACGATTAACTTTTTTTCACGTTCTGATGATAAGTTGCCTGTTTTTCCGACCGCAATGCACCTATTAGTAACTTGACGATTGATATATTACTTTAAAAGAGCATCTAATGATAAATTGGTGTTAAAAAACGCAAACGTTACGGGTTGTGACAGCAGTACAATCTAATTAGCGGTTTTTCTTGTACTTGCACAAGTTATGGCGCTTAAGAAATGTTGAACAACTCTACAATTCGATTCGAGTACCTGAAAAAGTACGGGAAATATATTTATTACCCGCTGTTCCGAAAGATACGTTCGTATTATCGCAATATTGCTTTAAGAACTTATTAATCAACTCTAACATTGTTTTAAACAAATGTTACAAACGTAATGTATTAGATACACAAATTAACTTGGAGATTTATAACATATCAGACGTTAACACAGCAGGAAAGTTTGCAATAAAAAATACCAGACAGATGTCAATCCAATATCAGTATAAAAAAAAACAGTTTTCAGTAGTTATGTGCAGTGTCTGTCCGTATCATTTAGTGGAGTTATTAGTGACACTTCACTTAAGATCGTTAAGGCGACAACGTCCACAGCGCAAAAATAAAGCGATTGATTTTTTTTTTCCTTTTTAAATCACACCACTCACTCTTGCAGCTAAAATCGCTATATTAAAAAGGACTTCGAAATGTTATAAGTGTTCTTAATTTGAAGCGCTCTTTCAAAACGTCAGTTAAAGGTATTTCCTGCCAGGGCTTGTTCGAATGAGTTACTGTGGCTTTAAGATGCAAAGGGGAACAGCAAAAACATAGGACCCTGGATTGGATTTGTTTGCTGATGAATGGAAGACGATATTATTAGAAAGTTTGCGATTCTGTGAGAAGACAGAGTATAAGGTATATTAACATATTCCAGTGTTAATGGTTACTTGCTGTTCTAAATCTACACTTATAATATTATAAAGAGGTAATTTTTGTTTTTTGTTTGTAGGAGGTAAAGTCTAAAAGACTGGTCCGATTGCAAAAATTTTTTCACATATAGACAGCTGCTTAATTCTTGTGTAACATAGGCTACATTTTAAGTAGGCGAACGAAGCCGTAGGCAAAAGCTAAATAATAAATAGGTTGGTTTTAGTCAGTAAAAGTCTGACAATCCCTCTCGCTTCGGAGCGAGAAGAGTTATTTCATGAATTCCCACCAAAATAAAAATTTATAATATTTAATTTGCGATTGCGATAAAATTTAGCAAAAACTTCTTATAATATAAAAGCTATTGTCACGTCGTCAGTACGTGAAACCATAAATAATTGTATGCCATTCCGATGCATTGTCTTATTAATTTGCCGCGAGCTGGCGACACCTTAAGCATCGCGTGCTAGTTTTTCAACCGCGTTTTATGTTCCAACTCATTATAGTAAGAAACAGTTCGACGTGCATTTTCACGAGACGTGTGAATTGTGAGAGCAACGTTTGACAGTTCCAAAGTAGGAGAGAAAGTGTTTCATACAAATTCATGATCAGAAATGTGACAGCATAGTATAAGAATAACCAGCCTTTTTAATGTTCCCACTGCTGGGACTCAGACCCTCTAGGAGAGCGAATGGGTCATAATCCACAACGCGTGCCCGGTGCGGGTTGGTGAATGTCACATGTCTTCGAATTTTTGGTTCTAGGACAAACCAGTTTCCTCACGATGTTTTCCTTCACCGTTTTGAGAGCAGTGTTGATGATATAAATTATACAAAGTTATGCGCCTGGCTAGGTTTGAACCCGTCACCTACAACTCGTAAGTCGAAGCTGTTACCACTCGGCGACTACTGCTCAATGTAACAGCAGTAGCTTTAAATAAATTGCGAGGAATATGGACATGTAACAGTAAAGATAACGATGATTGGAGAGAGTCATAAATATGTTTTCGCCGGTCAAAAGAAATGTGATTGGATTTTATTTTGCTTTCATAGATTGTTGGGGAAGATTTTGTTATCTTGATCGGAACTATTTTCGAAGGGTCAATTAATTTCAAACGTACACTCAATTAAACTAGAGATATCGTGACAGAAATAGCAGTCATTATTTATTTGCAATTAGTGGATTATCAAAAAACCTTCTTTAATTTTCTTTGCTTGATAAAATTGTCCTTACGATATAATAATAATAATAAATATAATATTCCACAACTATCACACAACGCCATCTAGTCTCAAGCTAAGCAGAACTTGTTTTATGAGTACTAGACAACTGATAAACATACTTAAATATTTCAAAATACATACATACGAGTATTATAGATAAATTACACCCAGACACAGAACAAATGATTATGCTCATCACACAAACATTTGGTTTGGGTGGGAATCGAACCCACGACCTCCGGCATAGCAGTCAGGGTCACTAACCACTAGACCAACAGGCCTTTCAAATATATCTCTAATAAAAAAAAAATGAAAGAAAGAATTAATTTAATATGCTAGATAAGTGGGAAGAATTTATAATCGTTAACCTGTGGTCAGGCGTAATTTAATTGGCATCTTGCATTACGTGTCTCGTGGATTCGTTTGATTTTTACACATTCATACACATAAAACAAGCTAGTAATGAAATAAATATTGTACTTGCACATGTAGTTTTACGAGCTCTGATCAAAAGTTTTGTCTAATATATAAAATCTTGTGTCACAATGTTTGTTATTAAACACCTCGGAAACAGCTCGACCGGTTTTTCTGTTTTTTTTTTTTTGCGTATTTTTGCTGAATCTGTATCTATGTAGATTAATTTTTACCCTACTGTCCCCATCTAAATTTTTTTCTGTAATAATTTAAATGACAGAACTTCATTTGTCGAGTTAGCTAGTTATAGTATTTTTGTAGCAAGTTCATTGGTTCTCAATAATAAGTGATTAGGAATCTTAAAAGAAAATATACATACATAATATATTAATCGTCGTTTACAGATCTCCTTTTTCCCTGCAGACGCTGTGTTTAGCTGTAAAACCCCTCATCTTTCTTTATCTTTTATGTGAATTCACGTCATTATTTTTTTCATCAAAAGTGGAAGGCAATTAGGTATTGTCAAGTTCAGTTTTAGCTCATCTACGCTATAATAATATAAAAATAGGTAGTTTTTTTGTTTGTAGGAAGTAATCTCTGAAAGTATTGGTCTGATTGCTAAAATGTTTAGTGACATTTGCTATATTTTATGTATGCGGGCGAAGTCGCGGGCCAAAACTAGCATAAGATATGCAGCTCTCAGTTCAGCTATCCAACAATGATTCAGCCATAGATCTAGTGCGAGAGATGAAATGAGCCCACTTCTCCAATTGACTCAAATCTCCCACAGTTACGAACTAATCTCACCGATGCCATCAACCTAAACACCAACATATTCAGTAAGTCCTCGCTAAACTGATAATTTCTAGGAAGCTTCTATCTCGCAATAGGATATTAACAAGTTGGCCATAACTCGTTGCTCGAATCTTGATAATGTTTGAAATGGAAAGCAGATTAAAATTTAGGTGGATATTTTGAAAATAGTGCTAGAATTTCTCAACTAAGAAAGTTAGTCACGGAGCTGTTTAGATCAGGATATGAAAAAGACAATACAATTTATGAAACGGAATCCATAGTTTCCTGCTTGATTATAAACTAGAAACCAACCATCAAAAGTCGGTTAAAACCAGCTAACTAACAAACTCTAATTTTTACCACAGTACACTCTCAAGAAGGTTCAGTTGAAAACCAACGTCAGGCAACTACCACGAAGTTGTCTGCAATTTTTGCTGGACCTATTTGGTACAGGCGCGAGACACACAATGTAAGTTCTTATTAAGTTTTTACATCTACATTGTGTGTATCATTGTACGTGTGCTAAATAGAATATTTTTCATCCTTTCTTTCAATAGGTTCCTACAGCAGATAGATATTTTTCCTGTCAACCAACTTAAAACTTAGGAAAGCTTCAAATAAAACAATTACTTAAGGTTGTTTATAAAAATATCGCTTCTAACGCTAAAACCGCCCATTAGGATATCCTATTAAATTCCTCCTATAATTTTATTTGTGTTGTACAAAGAGTATATTTATCTATATATTGAAACAAAATGCTGTAGGTGCAATTTCTTTTAAAATCAGTTTAGGTTACATTTCAAAACAATAACGAGAACAATACACATCCAACCAAAATAACGTGGTCCCGACAATCGTGTCGAAAGTTGCAATTAAGAGCAGTGTAGGAGATGTAGCGTGGCAGACAAACAAACAAGCCGTTGTCAATTGGCCGCGGCGGACGCCAGCGGGGGCCACACAGATACTACGGGGAATCATATGCTCCGGTGAAATGTTATTAAAAAATAATCGTGGGTGCGTTTTTTTTTGGGCCGACACTGTATCTACGTGATTTTGCAAGAATCATTTTAGCGTAGAGCAATGGTGTCCGGGTGCTGACGGCTCAAACTTATAAGTTGTAGGTTGCGGATTCACACCATGCCAGGAGCATTACATTACATTACATTTATTTCATCATCACTGCTCTCAAAACGATGAAGGGAAACATCGTGAGGAAACTGGTGTCCAAAAAATCGAACACATGTAAAATCCACCAACCTGCACCAGTGCACGAGTCCAGGACTCGTGTGGTGGATTGCGGCCCATTCCCTTTCCTAGAGTTGATATGGATTTTATCGTGACTTTCGGAATTGACCTATGTCTGACAAATGTATTGCATTCTATTCTAAGGAGTGCATTATAATCAGATGCTATTTTTAAGCAAAACTAATAATATTCGGTTATCGGTTGCTTTCAGTTGAACGCTTCATAAACAACCAATGCAGTGTACCCTAAAGGGTTCATAAAACAACCCTAGAAATAGACCATTTTTTCTTACGCAAACATAACTCAAATAAGATATATTTTCGTTGACGTGTGCAATGAACTAATGACAAAAAGCGGCTGCGGTAATGTCTCTGAAGAATTAGTTCCGCATAGTTAGTCCGCGCCGCAATCAACCGTGCCCGGCGCCTGCGCAAGCTACTGAAAACTCCACGAGAGAACTTACAGGCACGACTAAGAATAACATTGTATTTATCTTTCAATATAAATATATCGTTTATAAAAAAAAAAAAAAAAACGTATTGCAAAACGTCACGAAAATTCTGATCACTTTTGGAATTGGCCAAAAAGTCTCTCGTTATATGTTGTCATTAGTCATTTATATCGCAAAAGCTGGCCAAATATAATATGATCAAGGGTTTTTGGTAAGTTAACGTTTTCTTCTATAAACAGAATATACCTATGAGCTTTACACATTGCTTTATTTGTTATACTGATTACATCTTTAATTTAACAAAAACTTATCCAGATCATCATTCACCCACATTCTTTCGAAAATAACCGACGTGCACATCACTTTTTACTCCCTTTCAACGCTAGAATAAGTCATTATAAAATACCAGCTTTTTTCTACTCGAATTCCACTTTTTAACTCGGATTCACATACATGGTGTACCTACTAAACGTTGTAAGCTAACTAAACGCCTTTTAAGTATTCCCCGCAAAGGACATGGTAAGTTCTGTCACTTTATATGCGCGTGGGGCATTGAATCAAATAGGGTGACTGGCTGTAATCAAGTGGCGCCTCAACTATTTAACACCATCCAACGCCCGCCGGATCACGCAACTAATTTAATTAGGAAAAATAACTACCGTAACGTTACACTATAGCAATTACTGCCATTTATGCAATTTCTACTTTTATAGCTAAACTAAACACTCAACATGCACTTCATATGTATCCAATTTAAGTGAAATAGAAACTGAAGAACTAAAATAAGTAAATTTCATAATTAAGGATGTGTTGCAAGACATGTCGATAAAACACGGTCGTATTTGATATGTGCACGTGATTAAAATAAATACTCCGGGCAGTAGTCGGGAGTGCGCCGACAGCTGCTACTCCGGGGGATAATTGAAACGACGATTTATACACCCGCCAAATTTATCGACATCCACGATTTATAGTGTGAGCGAGGCCTTATGCATCGGTTATTATTGTAACGTTTCATTTTTGCCATGGTCTCGATCATTTCACATATAACGCGATTCAAATATAGATAAATTCTTGAAGTAGGTTTACGGTTTCTCAATAACCTTATATAATTAAACAACACAATTAAAATGTCACTTAGTAATTATCATCCGAACAAGACAATCAGTGAAATGCAATTAATGTAGTAGATTATTTACGGTTGATATCTAGTGAAATTAAATCGTTTCTTTACAAAAGTATTATTATGATTTATCCTTATCTTAGTAAGTACTAGTCTATTTGTGGCACGGATTTAACAAATTGTTATTAAGTCAATTATCAGGTATCGATAAAAATACTGACATTTCCAATTTAGTGAGTTGATAGTGAAGTTATGTTTGTCGTTTTATTAACACTCTAGATAAAGATTAAGAAATAAGTCTGACAGTTGTGCAAGAATTTAAGTGCCGCATTGAATTGTCACGATCCCTTCCAAATGAGAATGCCATTATTTTAATAAGATAATTTCATTTAACAAAAGTCTAGTTCGATTGAGGCATAGACGTAACGGTACTTTCACTTGAAACGATATTTGCAATGAAGATAGTATATGTGGCAGGAGCACCAACTTCACATCTCAAAAACAATTATGGAAACCAATAAATTTAAATGTTTCGCGCCTGTGGCAGTGAACCCGGTCCAATTAGAGTCTGGCGGCGTCCGCACTAAATCTCACGATGCTACCACGCTACACTAATTCATACGAGCCCGCAGCCCGCCAACGAGACCTCGTAACTGTCCACGTCGACACAAAGTTTAACAGCTTCTCGATTATCGATAACTTCTGGTTCCCAACACTAATGTTGCGTACAGCAGAATAAGTTGCTATTGAACACGGAAGTTTTGAGTACAGTTATTTTGAACTTATTTGCGGTTTAATTACGTTTGAATAGTAAATTATAATAAGTTATAAATGCTAACATTAGTTTAATAACCTACGAATAAAGATACGAAAGCTGCTGGTAGGTATTTTACAACTTAACAATACCTTATCCGCCACATTTTATACAGCCGTATAATAAACCATCATAATATAACGAACTAAATAACAAAAACCACTATCTTATATCGTGTAATAGTCATTTGTCTTTCGGTCGGTCAGCGGTAGTAAAAGTGGCGAGGACCGGCGCGTGCGCAGGGCACCTGCTCCTAAACCCCCACTAATTATTCCACCACTTATTATATGATTACGAGACTTTTTTGGTGCTTTCAATCAAATTACACCTTGGCCAGGCCACTTTGTACGAGTGAGATGTCATAAAAGTTTTTTTTTTGAGTCCAATTGTATTACGACGGTTGCGTGCCGGTGTAAAACGAAGTATTATCAATTATTATTAATTTTGAAGTATTTTTGGGTCAACTGAATAACCTTCAAGTTAAAAATAAAGTTCTTAACATATTCAAACAAAGTTTCTTTTCTCATTTTCGGCAACTACTATAAGAAACGTAATCTCTAACAAAAACTGAAGTGGGCAAGCTCTTATGGATTAAAATAACGTATTGTTAAATACAGAATACTAACAAAGACATTTCTTTGTATTTACATACGGGACAATAGAAACAGATTAACACAAACGTTGTCACAAACAGTAGCACTCAAGACGAGAGCAAATCCCGGATTTACAAAACGACAGAAAAAAAAAACGAAGACATTGCGCTAATTTCAGTTTAAACTGTCCAAGATTACCTACATGATAACGAAACGTAGTTCTAAATATGAATTCGTGTAATGCCCGCACAGTTTTGCACTCAAGCGCATCGATGGTGTGATAGCAGGACATAAATAAATAATTAGACGGAGGAGAGGAAGTCGGGGGAGGGGCGCGGGGGGAGGGGTGTACGATAGTTCAGAGATACTATCTCCCGCAACCGCGCTTTGTGTCAAACGTCAGATGCTTATCGGGAAGATGTTTACAGATGTACTGGAGGGGTAACGGCCCGAACATCTCATGGAAGCAATCAACCGTACAACACTAATATGCTTAATAGTCTGACCGTTAATTATGTGCTTTGTTTTACCTACCGCTGTCATGCGCAAGTCGTTTTTTTAATGAAATTATCGCTTTAGAAATAAAATTGTAATGTAAAGGAACGTGCGGATTATTCCTGTGCTCGTAGATCACGGTAGATGGCGCTGATAGCATGGCGCAGCGCCAGATCAGCGATCATCTCATTCCCGGCGTTTCATCGCCTAATTACAAGACGTCCACGTTACTAACCTCACTTATCAGAGCGTACATCTTTCCTCTAATATTTTTTCTATTTTTATGCAGTTTAGCAAACGACAGTTTTGTTATATGTCATCTAGACTGCTGTCATTAGCATCATATATGAAGAATGACATCTTTTTATAAATTCGATATAATTTTCTTTTTTTTTTCTTTGAAAATAATAAGTTTGATGCACAATCTAAGAAAAAAAATACAATATTTTATATTCTTGACCTACCTATTATAGCTAGATATTCAAAATTGAAAAGAGATTACTGGCCAAAAATATTCAATAGAAAAAAAGGTAATCGATACACAGGATCAAATAAAAAGAAACCGAGTGAACCGATAATAGCACTCGAAAATATCGATAGTTACAAGTATCGCGACAAAAGCTATCGTACAATGAGTATTGCGAAACTCTCGGTGCAAGCCCAAGTAATTGTTTTGTAGAAGGACACCCGAGTTATCGAGCGAACGATCGCCGAGTGACGCCGAATGACGTGCAGCTGCTATTTCGGTTCCTTTTTTAAATATCCCCATGGAACTAGTGGAAATGGAAATTGGTTTGGCCGTTACGTTGGTAACTTCTCGTGATTTCTTTTTTTTAATAAGCTGTTTCTGCCAGGCTGTTATCATTGCCAAATATTAAATATAATTACAATTTCTATTAATGGTTTTGCTTACACATACATTTTTTGGAAATCTGGCAAGCATTTATGCCAGTAAGTAGGTAACTAGCCGTGAATCAGTCTCGATGATCCAAGGCTATATTGTTTTGGTTTTAGTTCTAACGATAACGCATTTCTTAAAATCAGATTAAATTAAAAGCCTGGGAATAGCAGCTAGTTTCCAAAACATATTCGTTTATTATGTACTTAAAATAGAATTTAATTGCTTTTGCGCGGTTTCGTGAATAATTCTCACATTTTCACAAAATTTATATCCGAGACAGTAAATCAGCTGGGGCCCGCTCACTAAACAAAATGGGAGCTTAAGGCTCATGAATAAAAACATCCTATTTAGCGCTACACTCACCACGTCCTCAAGTGTACCGAAACATCTGACCAGAAGGCTGATACGCGATACCTTACCCTAAACATATCAGTCGCAAGAATCAAAATTGCTTATAAACTTTATTGGACATAACGCTTTTCGGCAATGTAATGTAGTTCTACGCAAACGCATTTCCGGCCGAACGCTGCCGGGAAAAAGCCATTTAAAACAAAAAAAGAAAAAAATAGTAACGCGCCGCGCGCCGTTCGGACACTTCCGGTGGGCGCCATTTTTTCTGTATTGCCAACAGATAAAATCTTTCCGGCCTACTGCGCGAACGCCCGCTTTTATTCCTTTTATTTTATGTGATCACTTTTTGGCAAAATTATACACATTTGTAAAAAAAAGAAACGATCTGTTTTATTGAAATAAAACAAAACCAGAGGTTGTGTTTATTGATTCCTATTTGTAATGTCTACAACCGTTAATTTACCAAACGCTTAGGTACCATTTTAGGCTTTTAAAACGGCTTGAATTATTTGTTTTATCTTCATGAGTTTGTTCAGAGACGAGGGATAAGGTGCACTTCATAGAAGGGTGTTAGTTAAACTTCTATGTGGACTGAGGAGTTAGATCCTAAGGAGTATTGAAGAGCAATTACCCAAAATCGACAGATTTGAAAATTGGTCAATACCGGGCCAACAAAGAGCGCTCTTAACAAGTTTAACAACAGTAAGCATAATGAACTAACATTGAAAATGTTAACTGGAACAATGAACATCACAATTAGTGTAGCGAATAGCATTTGCATCGCCACAAAATTCAACGGTCGAACTTATGTAAATGGGATAGCTGTTCAATGTTGAATATTCAAATTGATGTCATTATAACGTTCGGCCAAACGCGTCGGCCGTTTGGCCGGCAGCCAGCCGCACCAACGAATATGTAATGTAACGTAATGAGTAAATTAAACGTACCTCGTTTTTTTATCTCACACGCGAGTTAAAGCCTGCTCACTACCACCGGTGGCCATGCTCCACAATGTTCGGCTGTAACGATGAGAATTTTCACAAACCTAACTTTCGCATGTTCCTCGCGATTAACTAAAGTCAGTCTGTTAATGCAAACTTTATTTTGCGAGACTTGTAGCGCAAGAACTATATACCATAGATTACGCGACTCAAACGCAAACTGCTTACCAAGATTTCTCTACGAATAGACAACGGTTGTGCTTTCATGAACGTTTTGTTACTCAGCTAGTAAAGCTGAGTACGGAGTCGAGGCAAATAAACATCTTCGCCAACAAAAAGAGTAGCGGACAAATTCGTGAAGATATCCTTATCTCAAACACATTGTATCCATAGCCTAGCATTAAATCCAATGTCAGAGAAAAACAGGTGAAAAAACAGTGACTGTCAAATTCCCTCGGATGTTGGCTGAACAAAACAGCACTTTACACGATAAAAAAAGAAAACTAGAAGAGCGTTCTTGATTCAAAAATTGAATTGATCGCCCCATTGTATTCCAAATGTATCATTTGAGCTGTTATTATGGTCCCTCTCTCTCTAGCTCCATACAAACTGGTAATCCAATACTTTTGTATGGCAGGCACTTAACGCGCGGCTCTAGGAACGAAACGTCCCAAGTGTAATAAGGTATTAATTTGTTTAGTGTTTTATAAGCTTACATTTAAGAAACTTATTGTATTAAAGTACTTCTACACGTCGTTTTAAATGTTTTAGAGTGTACAGGATGATAGTTATTAGCGATATTACAAGGCTCGTCTTCTTTATTGGCTCTATGAAGTATGACAAGCAATTTACATGAAAAAAATACCTTTGATTATTGCCTACCTATGAAGAGCTTTGAACGGAACTTAACTTCCCTTTACTGCGCCGTCGGCTAACCAAGCAAGAAATCGAAAACAATCGAATGTTACCGCAAAAACTTAATACCAATTCATTGGGAGCAAAAGGTTGGTCGGAAAAAAAATGAATACAAACCACAAAAAGCTAATCGGCTATAACACGAAGGAAGTAACGTATAAACGAGCGTGATAAATTAAATAAACAAATTTATAAAAAGTGATCGTCGAACATACGGATGGATCGTTTTGTTGCGGTGGGCAGGTACGGGAATCGAACCCACGCTCCGTACTGTAATCCTATTAACCGGCCATTGTGGATGGCCAAATAAATAATTTATTTTCAATCACGTATTTACCGATACCAACTGAGTTAAGTTGAGATCCCTTGGGAGCTGTAACAGTGTGTCAACTCATTCGTGTTGGGTAATATTGCAATTCATTGTCACGTTTTTTGTGGTTAAAATTTATTTGAATCATGAGATTATTTAAGTGTTTAAAAACTATTGAAAACTACGCTAAAACGTTTACATCTTAAAAGTGCAAGCCTATAAAAAATTAACCCTTCAATTAGTTTCCCACATCAATCAAACAAAACAGTATAACAATCCAATAAATGTTCTTATTAAAAACAATAACACAAAACGTTATGGCCTCCCGGGCCAAAATAACAAGACCCTTGTCGGCTTCTCGGGCTATATGGCCTGTATGAGGGCAATTTGAGCGCTTATGGGCATTTATAGTTAAGTTACACAACCAAATAGGGCCACTAAGGATATATTTTGAGTAAACATACTTGAGCATTGTTTGAACAATACGCCGACCCAACGATGTTGATATTTGACCTTTTTGGTGATTTTAGCATGAAAGAATAATATCTTTATATGGTTAAAGAAATAGAACGACTACCTATAACGCTTGAAGAATAAGAAATACATTCAATGTAAGTTTAATTTTATAGTCTACATAGGTATATATAAAAGGAAAAACTGACTGATTTACATATATACGTAGGTACAGTCGAAACTACTGAGTCTAGGAACGTGAAATTTTGCACATGGCTTCCTTTTATGGTCTAGACAAGCACCAAGAAGCCTTGAAAATTGAGGGGGTGAAAGTGGGAAATTCATTCCGTAGCACAAATAGTATTCAAAGTAATAAAAAATGTTTTCTTTATTTATTTTTCAAAACTACCTCTCCAAAACGAATTTGGGGATGTTAAAGGTTGTATAGGAGAATAAACTTGAAGCTTGGCACAAATTTTAATCTAAATGAATAACAAAGACGGTCTTTATTCATTTAAAAACTACCAAAATAATGCGGTGTAAGGGGTGTAACAGTTCAACATCTCAAGTAAGACCAACGCCAGGGCACGAGTTCCTCTTCGTCGGCTTGTGGAAACTTATAACACACACTTCATGGACATAGACATTTTCACTCAATCTAATAATAAATTTAAATCTCTCGTTGTTAGCTCTTTAGCATCTAAAATTTAAATTAATATTAATTAACCAATTAAATATCATAAAATCAGTCTCCGTTTTTCACGCATTTGATTAATCCGTGGACAATAGTGTGGGTTATATGTTTACTTATTTATCTAATAATTATTCTGTATAACCTTAACATGTAACTGTTTTTTGTCCCTAATAAATAAAATAAAAAAAATAAAATAAAAACAGTTTAACGAAAACACGCTCGCGAACAAAATTGATGGTAAAGATCTAGTTTAACATAACCGGCTGAATTAAAGCCTATGTGATTTTCCAAGTTTCTTATAATTTTGTGGGTATAATCATTTTGAAACAATAACTTATCAACTGATTTAAGCTATTTTTTATTGAAATTATTTTTTTACATTGTTGTTAGGCATCGAATCAGACGTAAAATCACACATATCGAATTTCTAGAACCGTGAGAAAATTATTTAATGTTATATATGTACATAATAAATTAAACATAAAATATCACACTTCGGCTAATTCGCGTAAATCGTTCTGCTGTTTAAAATAGTCTCGACATCATTCAAAACGCTTTATTTACTTTTATGTATGTGAAGAAGTGATAAAGATAATTATTATTCTAAATAATGATTACGGTTACGCAATTTAAAAATCAAATGATTTAAAAACTGTGGATGAAATAAAATCAATATAATTAATGGAGAAAAAACATATGTTTGCAGGTAGTTTCAAGTTAGCAACTAACATACTTATCTGCTAACCATGTTATTGAAACTTTTATATGAGCTACCAAAAATATTTTTGATTTATTCATAAAGTATCAAAACCATTAAGTTACACGTGGGAGGGTGACGTTGGCTCAAAATCACAATGCGATCGTGCTTTGTTATATGAATTGCGTTTTTTGAGTGAAATCGATCACGATGTGTCCGCCTCGGGGGCTGGCTAATACCTATTATACTGTATTTATTTACACATTGTTACTTTAAATTTGCTTTTGAAATCTCTATGCATAAGCAATTGTTTGCCAAAACCGCTTTATAGCTTTATATGTATGTAATGGAAAAAAATGGGATTTGAGGTAATTTGGTCCCGATGGAATTTTCTCATGTGACATTTTAAATTCATTTATGAGCTTCCACAATTTAATTATGATGATTATAACAGGCTAAGAGCTATGAATCATTGTAGAACTTAGGATACTCGTATAGCGACATACTTATACGTATTGAAATAGATCATACATACAATATAATGTAGAAACATTCAAATTATATTATACATGCAATCTAAATATTTAAATTATTCATTAAAATTAAACTAAACATTTAAATATAACCAATCAATTAAAAAATCTAACATTTTTTTATAAGTATTAATCACTTTTAATGAAGATAATTATCATGTACAACATCGTTTATTTTATTTTAACAGTAAAGTGCGATCAATATTTTCAAATTTAACATATTTAATACTTAATTTATTTATCGATCAATGATCGATATATTTTGATAATGTTGTAGAACAAGAGCAAAAAATATGTAGTTTTGAGATATACTTGAAGCAAGTTTATTAGGACTTGATATCCTTATAAATATCCACAAAAGTGGATCATCTTAAATTAAGACCGAGGCATTTTTTTAGTCTCGTTCACACGACATAACACTAAATTTATTGTGCCATAAAATTATCTTAAACACACATGAGATACATATGATTATGCGTACGCATATAATAATTGCTAAATTATTCTAACTTGTTGAATAAACTGTAGTATTTAAACTTGCGACTTTACAATCCGGGTATCAATTTTATGTGTCAACAACTAATGTCAAGATTTGAATATCTGTCTCGTTAGCTATTCATGTATTCACTAAAAACATAGTTTTGGCGAATGTTTTAGATTAAATTAATTATTGCATTTTGAATGTGTGTTTAAAAGGGCATGGAATCTGTAGCGAATGTGTAAGTGAGCCGTGTATAAATATGTATGAAGAGGCGGGCACAGGCCCTTGACAATGCTACTGCCATTCCCGTATTGTGCCCCCGTCATTATGCCTTCAACGTCTGAAGTAGCAGGCACTCCCATTCGCTCCTTTGTCGCTCCTTCCGAATAATTAGAGCAAACAACATTGTTGCTCTGATGCTTGGAGTCGGCAATAAAGTATACATTTCAATGTAAAAAATCTGAAGAGTCCTTAGCGAAGGGTCGCATTGACAGTTAATTTTTGTCATTGTTGCTCCTGTTCCCTCGTTGTGCTGTACTTTTTCCATACGATTGCCGCGGGATCGCGTGAGGGTTTATGTTTATTGTTTCGACGGCTACGAGAGTCGTGAGAATTGTTACTTAGTACTGTTTGACATTTAATCTGAACATCTTGTTAAATCTGCGTTTGAACGGGTTCTATTTTTGCGGCCGCAGCCGGATATTGGAAACGCTACCATTGTTCAAAGAGTTCGGTAACACTTTATCGATCACCTATCTTGAGACGAAATCTTAGCTCATTTAATTTTTGTGCCACTGTCTAACTCACCTTATATAATGAAGCTAATTGAATAACCTTACAATGTAACTAGTCTTTTGTAGTTTTATCTAATACCTTTCCCTCTGCTCTTGCAAATCACTTCTTTATAAATATATTGCAAACTTTGTTGACTTTGCTGGAACGTTTGAAGTTACCGTGACTTTAGAACACAAAGGGAAAATTAAGAAACATTGGTGCGTTATTATAAGTCAGACACGCCATCTCGTGTCAGGTCGTAGGGTGAGCCCTAGAGCGGAAGAAGTCATTTGGTGATATGCCACCTCAAAAAAAACTTGTTTTTAAGAGGCTGCTTTTCCCCTCGCCTATCGTAAACATCGAGCATGGTTTAAAAGCTTGTTACTTCATCTAACGCAATCCAACGTGATGTTTGACAAAAAGGCAACGCGAAAAAAGAGTGATAATACCTGAAAACTCTGTTGGCATTCAGTAATTCCGTGATTTACCTACTCAAATATTTTACAAAACTTGTTCCAAGAAATACGTGTTGTTTAAAACACTTAAAAGTTTTTGAAAAAAATTGTCGTTATTTAGAATCTTGATAAAATTTGCTTGGCTTGTAAACATGTACTTTTTTTACTTTTTTAATTTTTTGATTAAATAATGAAGTGTCAAAGTTCATGCAAAATAGCAGATTTCCAGAGGTCTTAACTGAATTAGTTTGACACTTTATAAATTGATTTCAATAGAAGCCTAGATAATGTCCACAAGATACTGTGTTTCCAAAATATCTGATGAAAAATGAGTAATAACGTCATAATCACGTAAGAGCGGTTGAATGCATCCCCTTAACTAATAGGTACCGAATTACTATAAGCAGCTTTTAATGGCGATAATAGTTTCACTTAATATACAAAAACCAAGTACGTCCACACCATATTCGGCGTACACATCTTTGGTTCGATAAGGAGATCATCCGATAGCTATAAGCTTATTAATGGCTTAATTACAATAAAGTAATTACAAAGATCTTAGGACCAAATTAATATGTTGGAAAGAATGACAAAAGAATATCTAATTGATACAATTTAATTTTAAAAGATCCTAGAAATAAAAAGGCCTGCAATGTTAGGACTTATAAGATTCTCTACTTTTTAGTGGTAATAAACAGCATTAATAAATTCATTAAGCCCCAAGCGAACGCCGGCGTTCGCGCACCTATTGTCTTTCTATTGTGTCTGTAATTTCCACGATACTATATACTCAATTGTTTATTGTATATTGGTTATTGTTTAATTTTTTTAGGTTAATGGCCAGGAAAGCGTAAAAACCAGGCACGAGTGATCCAGAATAGGAGTACCTACCCATAATAATAATCATCATTGATCCAATGGTTAGTAGCAAACTTATCATCTAGGTGTTAGTGAAATTAAAGATTAAAAATGTGTGTGTGTGTCTTAAACTAATGTTAAAAGTGTCTTTTGGCGGGATTTCGTTTTTTGTTGCCGTATTGCTCAGCCGAAAATTGTCTATCAATCTGTCTTAGCAGTATTTTTTACTATCTTTATTCCGATATAATAGTGCGTAACTCAAAATGAGATTTTGTCAGATAATGTCATTGTATCTTCTGGACAGCTGTAAGTATCTGGTAACATATTGCTATATGCCTAAATATAGATTTCAAAAAGCTAACACACGACCTGTAATTCATAAATTAATCACCCCTAAATAAACCTAACGTTATTTTACCGTTTAGAGACAGTATCACAGTCGTAATTCATCTGAGACAATCGAATTGCCTTTTATGACGCATTACAAACCCAGATTACCCCCCTTATCTGTCAGCGAGATACCGTCAACTATCCCGGGGGGTTCGCAGTCACCCCGGGACACTCCCGGACACCCCGAAGATTAACCGGCGAGGGACCGATTTAGATTTGGAACGTTATTACAGTTATTTTATTCTGGTCATAGACGATTTGATTTTTAATTTAATTTTGGGGTTGGGGTGTTATTTATATTTGAAGAAATAGGGTTGGATATTAAGAGTTATCAAAGGGTATTTCCGCCAGCTAGGGTGTAAAATATTTGAGCTTAATCTGTGAGTGCATTCTATCAGGAAGAAGGAAATACTGGTAAGTTTTTAGCGCGATTTTTTTGAGTAAAGTTCAGCGAATTTTATATAATTACCTATTCGTAAATTGATTCCTAGTTGAGTTTTGTATCTCACTGGCCCATAACATTGAAACAAACGCGATTTCAGTAAAATGGTGCAGAAAATTTTATTGCACCATTGACTACCTCAGCGAAGCTTGCCGAGAAGGCTGACTCGATTCATTTTCTGCCAAATACTCCAAATTTGTTAAGGCTGCATACTAACAGAAAACTAAGTGACTATATTATTACTGATGACGAGGCTACTCCATACGAAGACATGGCATAAAGGACTTACTATCCAAACCCAAAAACTTTAATAATAAAAAAAAATAACGAAAATGGATCAAATCTATGGTCCATACTTTGTGCTTACTCCAGTACCTAACGCCACAGTCGTGATATCAACTACACAAAGGTAATATGCATAACATTAAACATAATATCTATTTAAATCAATATTTAATGACATCTATTTGAATACTTGAATTTAAACACTTTCATTTTACGGAACTTGATATTTCTGCCATTTGGGAACCAGTCAATCATTGAAGCATACTCACTACTCAGGCTTGCTCATTAGCACTCGGAGTGAACTCTAGACTCGTGTGACCGAATTATATTAACCGTGTGCATACAATCATTATATATCAAATGTTATATCTAAAGTAGGTAAGCCAGTTTTTTATATGTTGTTGTTACGAGAAGTGCTACGCTTTAGTTTACTGGCGTTTTTTATCAACATTGTTGCATTGTTGCAGATGTTGTGTAGGTACTTAAGAAAAAATAAGACCACTTAAAACTGAGATGGATTCAATAAATCTTAGTTGAATATTGTTTTCTACTAAAATAGCAGACGTGCCTCAAAACCTGTATATGTTATAATAAGTATGTATGTTTATTTCTAATACTTAATTAAATATATCTGCTTTTATATCCTGGTTTATGCACCTACCATATTGTCTCTCCACCACCTTTGGTTGACTGGTAGAGAATGCCTTAGGCATTAATTCCGACTTTGTACTTTTGTGTTGCATGAAGTTTTCAATAAATATTACTTACCTTAGTATAATATAATAACCTACAACTACGTTTAAATTTGTCGAAGAAACTGTTTAATCTTTATTTTGACAAACTTTCTCACTGGTCATCACGAATATGTGTTTACACCTCAACACATGCCGCCAATAAATTACAAACCAAATGGTTTTTATTTTTCTTCAAATGTGAAGAAGTTATAACGTCAAGATTTCGTTATATCTTCCATTCTTTATTACCACCTATTCAACTTACCGTTCCGTTCATCTCATCTCATATAAATGTTTGGAAATATATAACTGATTTTGTCTAGTATTTTAAGACATAAGATCTGACACAGACACCGTTTCAAGAATATTTGAGCAAAAATATAGGAACACTATATGCGAGTATAAGTAGTTGCCAATAAAAAAGAAATTTTGTTGCAATGGTGCTTTTGGGATTTTCACATGTATTGGAAAATAATTTATTGATGTAAGTGATTAACTCGTCTTCCTACTACCGTCAAGTACCGTCTTCTATGCCACTTAGTTTCTTTCTTAAACTTGATATGCCATTTTGACACCCTAAATAGATCAGGAAAGCTATTTGTCTGAATTTCGAGTTGGCAAGAAATATAATATAATTTTCGCGACTTTAAAAAAATCTGGACACTACGGCGCACTATACGCTCACCGCTAACCTTTGTTATGGCCTTATGGCATATGTTTTTTTTTTATTATTGTTAGGCTCGCGCTTGACCTCTATCTGACTTAATGGAAAGTGATGATGTGGTTGACGGTGGAGCATGCTTGTCTAGAAGTGACCTATTCATTCTTGACTTAAAGACCCTAGGTTATAGCTATAAGGAAACACAGAATCCGGTAGGGAATTCAACTTCTTAAGAGGCCGGCGACAGATGAATTTCCATACAAACGTAATACCACGCTCATTTTCAGTTGGAGCATATTTCCAACATATTATGATAATATTCGGTTATAGACAATATTTATCTAGGTTCCTAATTTCTGGCGTCGACCTGTAATGACCAGCGGCGGAGATTTCTTGCTCCGGACCTTGGTTCAAGCCATGGTCCGAAGCGAGGAAGAGTAGCAGGCGGTCGCCGACTTCTGCGAAGAAGTAATGCTTGCAAAGGAGGAGGCCGACCGCATCAGGCAACGGCGCTCTTGCTCGGAATTCTGATCCCAATTTCCGGATACCATAGGCGCGGGCTTGCGGACGGCGAGCATTGGGTAGCTCGCTCTCCGACCGTCCGGTAACTATCCGGACCGAACCCAAATCGTCGACGGCGCGCACTGTTCCCGCGCGCCTCAAGGAGTTGTCAGCGACAGGGGCCCAGCTGGGCCGAAGTCTACCGGGTGTCAGGGTTAGTTTGCGGCCTTGAACTGGTCTGTCGATCTCATTGGTGATCTACCACGCGGCCTGGAGCCCTCAACTTTGCCCTGCACTACAAGATGCTCTATTTATTACTACGACGCGATACATGGCCGAAGAAGGTCAAAATGCGCGACTGCACTGTGGATGACAGGCGCTGTCTGATGCCGAGTTCTTAGATGGGATATCCAGGGTAAAATAAAGCAGTACTCACATTATGTAGTTTGTAGTAGAGTCCACAGGCGTTGCACACGGGCTCCCCGTTCTGGTTGCGTCGCCACAGCGTCGTGGTCGTCGTCTTGCAGTTGGCGCACGACGTGCCTGCCCGCCGGGCCGCGCTCTGTAGCGACTGGAACAAACGATACAAGAGGTTAAGGTTGATGGACAATTGATTAAGTCTATCCAATATAACAGGGCTAAGAAACCAGGGCAATTTTTAACAGAAAGAGTGTTTTTTTTAGTGTGGCGTGCTCCATCGTATACCACATCATTGTATTAACTTGAGGTGAGATTGTGGTATCAATAAAACAAGCAGGTCCTTAAGCTTGGCGTTTCCAAAAACGCCTAAGATATGACTGTTTATAATTATCCTGGTTCATTGTAAAGGTATTGGTTTTCAATCAATAACACTAGTAAATCTTTAAAGAGATTTCAATAATCGAAAGAGTTACCATGGCTTTAGATTGCAAAAGACAATTGTAGGAACACAAGTGGGTTTTTAGTCCGAAAAAGTCTGACCCTCCACTCAGAGTGGTAGAAGTTATTTGAGAATTTCCCACCAGTGAGAGATGATGTTTTAGTAAGGATGTAAAGTATATATATATATATGGTATACATGGGTATAATAATAGATATTAGGCACCTCGACATCAACTTATTTCACCAATAATATGGTGATTGGATTAAAGGAAAATATGTTAACTGGAAGGCTCATAGTAAATTAATGTCAAATGTCATAGGACCATAGTTTTTAGAACAATGATGATGAATTTAACGTAAACGCTTACGTGTGCGGTGTATAAAATAGCTGTTCAATTCGAGCACGTTGGTAAGTACATAAATGGAAATGATATTGTTTTTTAATTTTATTGTATTACAACACTTTTGTTATTAATTGTACCCAGTGAAGAAGTTATTATACAGTAAAGTGACAGTAATGCGTTTATTATTTTAAGTACAATTTTTTGAAAGGGCAATCGTATAATAAAAATAAAATGAGAATACGCGACTAAAATTGTTGAATGCGAGCGTTTAAAGTTCTGCAGATGTAGACAATTTATGATTATGTTGATTTCATAAAAAGATAGAGTTACAAAATGATGATACTAAAACATCAATGAGTGTAGATCTACATACAAATGAATGAATAATAAACCCTGAAGTATCCGGCCTTGTTATCAACCTTAATTGTCAAAAACAAAAACGATTCAAAACTTGCGATCAAATATTATTACCGAAAACGTAGAGCTAAAATGTAGTGCTCTATTTAAAGTACGATAAAACAATCAACATAAAATACTCGACGTTGAGTTGCAAAACGAGGCGACCGACAAAAAGTGAATATTCGAATATCGAATCGAAAAAGCGAGGTAGCTATCGGCGGGCCCTCTTACGCACCTGCCCATTACTACCCGTCAATCAGACAAAAAAATATCCATGGCATGCGGTGGCCGTTTTATACAGTCCACAAAAGTGCCTCACTCAATTAAAAATGCATTCGTCCTAAACCGACACCAGAATAAAAAGAAGCGGCGCAATCCGACTCATAATAAATCCATTAATTTGTCATGTCATTTATGGAATAAAAAGTATTGAGGTCGTAAAACATTACGAGAGGAACTATTCGGTTCGGTTGAGGTTCTCGGTAACTAGAATCGAATACTAGTAGAGATTATCGTGACCGCACCGCGCCGTATTGTCCGATTTAATATCGTAAGTGACTGTAGCGGCTGAGGCCAGCGGTACAGGCGAGCACAGAAGGCTTCACAGACCGAGCATTGCGATAGAACAAACGACCAATGCACATATATGTAGGTATTGTCAGTAGACTCTGAGCAATACCAATTCAGTGTAGCTCTATAGTCCATTTTTAATCCACTATAACCATTATCTATCAGATAATATGACACTAAAACTTTTTATCAATTCCCAACACAATTTTGATTTTATGATACCATTTATCTTGGTCATGGCCTTCGCTGAAAAGTTAATAATATTTAATCTTGTAAAATAAAAGAACTGATTTGTAAATCATGTTCATGTAACTAATGTAATGTAATTGATTACAATTGTTATCAATTTAGATAGGAATCCATTAATGCTACATGTATATATTTTTAGTTAACAAACTTTTCTGGGAATTTTTGTGTAAAATTCCCCGTAATCTAAATGCCCTTGGCACTTTTATTGCAGTGATATTGATGAATTATTCTTCCCAATCGGTTTTATAAAAAATCATTTAAAAAAACTTTGTTTTAAGTTTGTAGGCTTTAACCATCTCTGAAAAAATGCTTTAATAATAAAAACCATTTATTTTTCAAGGGCCTATTTCCACATTAAGAAATACAAATTACAATTTACATTAAAAACGCACACTAATACGTACCTACACCATTACCTACATTAAAATTCAATTTAGGTTAAAGCAAAATTATTCTAAAATTAAAATTATACAATCATAGTTTAGTAATCAGTTTTATGGTCATAATATTTTGATCAACATTCCCACGGTTAAAATATGTATTCTTTTTTTACTTTTTTTATTTCTAATGGAACTCTTTATAATTAAAAAATAATAAATTTATTCACAGTAACCACCGTTCCACTCGTCTGTACTTGCATATTGGAATACCTAAATATTAAATGGTTTGCGTCAATATCTGCCGCGTCATGGCAGGTCTTTTGTGCCAGCATAAGATTAGACTTGACCATATTAGCCGGGCCTATAACACACACTTTTTCTTCTCACTGGCAACTCAAATGAAGTTCCATTTGTGACATACGAGCTGAGCACTTTTTTGTTTTTTTTTTGTTTGTGGTATATTGAGAGATGCTTTAAATAAATATAAATATGTTGCAAAGTGACAGATGTGCTGTCCAAAGATGGATGTTGGTCTTAATAAAAACGAAAAAACTAAAATAATGGCTAGTTTTGTCAATTGTTATAAAGGATAAAGTGCTTTGTGGCTTATAAATCTTCTTGTAACAAAGAAATTGTAGATACTGAAAAAATATTACCAAGTAATAAGCTTAATACTGTTTATTGTTATTGTTTATAGTTAGTAGCTAGCTAACTATTGATTTTGTTAAGAAATCATTAAAGAACTCTGTCCGGGTGAAACGAAAGACAGTGTTAGATTTTTACTAACTACAACCAACTAAGAAACACTCCTTCAGTTACTCTGCGAGGGTTACTGTAACTCTTTGGAACAATCTGGCAGTCCTTGCAGGTTCTAACTATTGACTATGGTTCTAATCAATTGGTACGTATACAAGAAAGGTTTGTCAAAGTAAATCATCCAGGTTATCAGAACCTTCTATAACTAACTATGCAGGTCAGTCCGTATGTCCAAATTGTCTAATCCAACATGCAAATATAACTTCGTAACTCATATCAGCTTAATATCAAAATTAACTGCACTAGTTTACAACACAATTACCAGAATCCGATTATGTGAAGCGAGATAAGAGTTCCCATCAAGTTATAACTGTTGGTGCATCACGCGTGATCCCAGGGGATCAGGGGTCAAATCAGAGGGGTTCAAATAAGCCGATTACAGGAGTCAACGCATAACCAACCCCACCAGTCACCCCCCGTTTTATTTCAGTGGAAAAACGCCTGTTTACTCGTAATTTTATGGACGAATTACTTTCTCTCCTGAAACGCTGAAATGGCTGGAAAAAGTCGTAAATTTTACGAGCCGGATTATTTTTTATTTGGGTCATTTTTTATTGCGCGGACCTTGCCAGTGAAAACGCTGTATTTGGATGACCCAGTAAAATAAAGGTTTGTTTATTAGGTATACGCGATAAAATGTATTGTTCTTTTTTTATATAGAAAATCTTTATCTGAATCTGAATGCCTACAGTGCAGTAATTAATCATAGCTACCTCCCTGATTACCCACATAGCTTACCCATTTAAAAAACGATACGGCCGAATAAAATACAAAGAATGCAGAGTATTCGAACACTTGTCCTCTACATCAGAGAGGTTTATTAATTGTTAAACCCATTTCACTGTCAACGACATTCCTCTTGGATCGATATCTTACATACACGCCAAAAAATACCAAACAAACGCCGACAAAGATAAAAAGCATCACGAACAGAGAGTACATATTGTTGGCCACTTTGATTTCCATTCTAGTGTAAACTTAAGAGCTGTGACAACCGAGGACTCTATTGTGAGTGTGACGCGAACAAAAACATCCCCATTGTACTTTTATAAACGGAAATATTGCATAAAGAGGTAAGCTGACCGAATTAAGTGGACACTACACAATAGTTCAACTGAATTTGAAATATTTCACTTTGTACCAGCAGCTTTATTAAAACAACATTCCAAACACAATTTCTGTGGTTAGAAAGTGATTACGTGATTAGGGCGCGTATTAAATATCTAAATTATATTACCGAGCCATTGAACATCAAGTTAATTATCAACAGCGACACATCAAACGGATTACTCCCGCGTCGCTTCACACTAACCCCCGCTAATTCAATATACCACCCACATTAAAAACATATTTCCATAAAGCCGTGCCCCGAGCGATCCAATCAGCGTTATCTCCCCCTGCCTACTGCAAACACCTCCTAATCAAATCAAATCACAGCCTCCGTCTTGCCTAATCTATCTACCTATCTACGCTACAACGTAAAATTATATTGCAAAAAGGGATACCTACCTACGTCCCCTCATATATTTGCTAACACAAGCAAAATTTATCCAGCCCGGAAGCAGCACTCTTGCAATACATACCTACACGATTTTGTAGCCGGAAAACACAAAGCTACGCTACACACACGCAGACACACAGGCGTAGCCACATCGCGCGCACACTCCGCCGCCTATCAGCATATCTACACCATCTAGATCCCACTATGAGAACCCCCAAGGGGGAGGCAATCCATTTACCAGGCCTGACACCGCACTGAAAATTTCCTCTTATCCATATAAAGTTAGAGATGACAATCGCGCGGCAAAAGCAATGTTTTTAAAGGTTTACACGGCCCCTAGCAGTGAAAGCGCGGAATCGATGTAGCCTTTACCCCTCGCCCCGCGCCTGTTTTTCCGGCGCTCCGTCCTTATCTGACCGGGGCGATTAGATAAAGAGAGATAGAGCGTGAAAATAAAGATTTTCATCGTGTTCACTCACACCGCGATAGTTTCAGCCGTGTAGTAATGTAAATGTAATAGCGGCGAGGTTGTGTGCGTAGTTCACATAGGAACGGGGACGTTCAGACGGAAGGGCTCTCCGAATAGAGCGGGGGTCGACACAAACTTTGATGTTGTGTAGGTTCTTTTGAGGCTCTATCGTACCTATTTATTCATAAAGTACAAACATTCTTGGTGGCGTTGGATGATTAAATATCTTTGAAGTGTCTAATATCTATAAAAACAGACTAGACTGAACGCGCACTTATCAACAAATACATTGTCGTAAATGTATTTGTTGATAATTGATTCATGTTGGTAAAGTCTGTAGCTGAAATAGTGGCAAGTAAACGTTAGTTGTACTCGGGAGACAAGTATTTCAGTGTACGAATGTTGTGTATACAGCTATAAAGTAATTTACAACTTGTCGATCGTGTCTCGGTGGAAGTTTATCACGTCGGTGTCCGGGCGCCTGCGAGCATCGTCGAAGCGGTCATAAAAATAAAAGCGGTGCTCGTAATTTTTTAAATTTTCACACGAAGATGCAGCGCCGCGCCCCCCCTCCCCCGCCCCGCGCCGCCCCCTGCCTCCCATTGGCCGTATCCGCGGAAGCCATGTTGGGAAATTCGCTTAACGATTTATTTGTGTGCGGATCGTAGCGCCGGCCGGCCGCGGACTCGATTGCCGTGCTACAAGCAGAAATAGGACGCGTGAAACTCATTCGAGACCTTTAATTGTTGCGCTCGGCTGTCTATGTAAATTGAGGCTTCACGGAAATATTTATTGGAAAGGCGGCCGGTATTGTCCGCCCGATATCTGTTCATGGGCCGTCGAATTTTATAAGTCCGTTAGGATAACAAAGCGTGGCGGTTGCCCAATAGGAGCTATCGGCCGATAGCGATCGACGCTCGCTCGGATTGACACATCAAACCGCCAGTCGCTCGTTGAGATTACCATCGAAATACATTCGCTTCGTAATCGACACGCCGACGTCACGCTCCGCCTCATTGATGCTGCCAAATATCTCGTGCATCCTTATTCCGACTCAATAATAGAAACATCCTAGTTAAGATTTCAAGATAAATAGTATTTTATATGTCTGACACCTAGAGTGGACGGCTTCATGAATATAATGACGGCGTAAAGTCGCAATGCGAAGATTATGTCATTTACAATTAGATGGGCAGTATAAAACGCAATAATTATCTTGTTCCGACGTTGATTGATACTTTACATTTTGCTACTGCTATTGAGTCACACCACTGTCTCATTAGCACAGCAGGTTAACAATTTAAAATCAAATCGACATGAGGAATAAATTAGAGATTAACTTTTTAGATAAACAACTTTTTATTTAAACAAATATACAAGGAGGTGGGGCTCGTAGTATAATTATTTCGCCTACGCATATTGTACTTAGCCGACAAACCATTATAATTTTGAGCAATTAGTGGTTAGCCAAGTAATTTTTACTGTGGAAATGCAAATGAGATTCCGAGTATATATGCAGCAGGATTTATTCGCTTGCCTGTGGCTTGAAAAAGATATCAAAAAATAAAAGGCACTTTTTGACTTTAATTATCAAAACAAATAATTAAAAACACAAAAGAATACTCGTAATCCATCACATTATTTAAAACGCGTCAAAAAAGTGTGTGTATATTTTTTTTTAAACACTTCATGTACTGAATTATTATTTTATTGTTTCTTTCAGTTTCGTTCCAAGTGTCATTCTAGGGTCTTTCTCAAATGTCAAAAAGAATCTTTTATTTTTTATTTTTTTTTTCTCTATTCTTTTTTACAGTTTGGGCATTCCAGAGGTTGGGCATTCCAGTTGGGCAAACCAATGTTAAGTTTAGAAATTATTTAGTGTTTAATACAGATTATTATTAGTCACTATAATTTCTCATAATATTTGGCAGCAAATGTGTCAAGGCAGTAATCTCGACAAGGTTCGCAAAAGTAATCTATACATGTAATAAATCTGTAGTTTTTAGTTGTTTGCGCATCACGTAAAATGTACGAAATCGATGTAGATAACTTTTATACATTAAAATTGTGAGTAACTTGATATATTATTTAGGCTTTATTTCATCGCAATCGGTTTACTACATCAAAAGATATACTACTACATTCATTGACTGCTAGGTGGTACGAAGTTCCCCGGATCAGCTGGTCAATACCATAAAAATATTCTCAGCTCCATTTTACCAAATCCTCTAATGTAGACAAATAAAATACAAAACCAGACTAATTTTATATTACAATATCTACCAAGAATCAATTTACGAATTTGTTTTTTTATTAATTTCACAATATAGTTGACGCAACTGGGTTGATCGATCGGCCTAGAGATAAGTGTTCCGGGTCGGGGTGTCTTATGTATGTAAGTTTATATATTTGTAAGTGCACCCACGATACAGGAGTAAAGGGACAACGTTGAAAAAAAAATATTAACAATAGCCACTGATCGTCACTCGAAAAAATGCTGCCAAAAAATAATAAGGTTTAATTAAACCATAAGTTTTTCTTCTACACTATAACATTATAAACAGGTAAAGTTATTATTGTTTTTAAGTTGTTTTTGTTATTTTTTTTTTTGTTTATAGGAGGTAATCTCTGAAAGTTTTGGTCTATAGGCTTTATTCTTGAGTGACCTAAGCTACATTTTAAGTATGCAGGTGACGCCGCGAGCAAAAGCTTGTCTCTATATATACTTGTTTATGAACATTTTTGTCTTGAAAGTTATTTCTTGAAATCTATTAAATATTTACTACAAATATTTTAGAGTTTAATATACTTACAACTGCAGCATACAGCTTTTGCTCTGTGGTTATTAATAAGTAGGTTAGGTTCCAGAGTGCCTTCATCATTATCGCATAACTCTAGCTACTTCACTACGCTAAAATTATTAATAAAACCAATCCCTCAACCACAAACCCATCCATTCCATCCAACGATAATGACAAACGTCATACAAAATAACCAATTCGCTATCTCCTACAAAACATGAATGAAGGATGTGCGCAGGCGCGTCCAAGATGGATGACAGTTGCGCAGGCGTCGGTGCATCATAGGCAAGGTACTACAGTGTCACCGGGTGAAGGCCTAATCTTGATACTTGATAGATATACATGTTAATAGTTGGTTAAATTTATAGCTTGAACTTAACAAAACAATACTGATAAAGATCTTACATACGTAATTTTAGTTGTGTTCTATTACAAATTGTCTTGACTGCCTACATGTTGCACACATAATTATACCTATCTATGTAGGTTGTTTTGTGTGTGTGTGTGTGTGTGTTTATAGACACACAGATTCATAGACACGTCGCAGAAAACTACAGACATAAATTGAAACAGAATGTCAGTAATTCCGAGATATTATCGTATATCACTAACAATCAGCATATTTGGTTAAACATCGACATTATATATGGCATACTTTTGGCACATACCTATGATAATTTAATTAAAAAAAAAAAACAAGAGTTTAACTCTTAATGAGTTTTTCTAGGAAACAAAGCATATTTAGTTTTGTATGTAAATTTTAGTGTCTTTCGTTGCATAAAATTAACAAGATGTCTATTTATATTAACTACTAGTTGACCGGACTATTGTACCTAGTAGACAACTAACCCACATATTTATAGCTAGGAACAGTTTAAATGTAATAAAGAAAATTGTGTTTTTACGGTTTACGTGCAATTTCCCCAATCATAGGAGACCTTCCTGAGATTTGAAAAGTTCTCACAAATGATACTTTTTTTTAGGTTCGCGCTTGACCGCTATCTCACCTGAAGATGGTAAGCAATGATGTGGCCGACGATGGAGCATGCTTACCTAGAAGTAACCTATTCACACTTGGCTTAAAGACCCAGGTTGTAGGCATATCTGAATCCAGGCATTCACGAGTTTTGCGCTTATCAACACTTTCAGCCATTCTTTTTTTTTATTTATAAATAAATAAACCTACTTGGAACCCATCCCTGCTTCGTATATTTCAAATACTATTTCTTTTACTTTATACACTTAACACTTCCTCACGAACCACTCTGTGTATTGGTGAAACCTGTATAAAAATCCGTTTAGTAATTTTTGAGTTTATCATATTCGGACTTTTGAAAAGGTATGGTATATGGTAAAGTAAAACTCTAGAATGTAAAGGGCAACCGAAGGAACAAAAGTGTGGTGGTGGTTAGTCGGTAAAAGTCTAGAGCAGAAGAAGTTAACAAATGACTTTCCACTAAAAAAAAGAAATAAAACGTCGTAGACTTTGTTCTGTAATATGTAAGTACATATTTACAACATTATTTTTGGTTTATGCGAAACCTGAATATAGTTTGTTCAGAATCAGTAACTAAATGGATATCGACAGGCCTGTTGGTCTAGTGGTTAGTGACCCTGACTGCTATGCCGGAGGTCGTGGGTTCGATTCCCACCCAGGACAAATGTTTGTGTGATGAGCACGATCATTTGTTCTTTGTCTGGGTGTAATTTATCTATAATATGTATGTATTTAGAAATATATAAGTATGTTTATCAGTTGTCTAGTACCCACAACACAAGCTCTGCTTAGCTTGGGACTAGACGGCGTTGTGTGATAGTTGTGGAATATTATTATTATTATTATATTCGTATGGTTTTTACACCATGTTATATTTTTTCGCAAAAATATTTAAAAAGGTCACAAGCTAGACACCACCAACACTAAGTTAATCACAAGCTAGGCAGGTCATAGCTGGCATTAGAAGCCTTGCTGTTGCAAGGTGTAACTCCAAAACCCCCTCAGACGCCTGGGTGGCCCGGTAACAATATATTTTTGTTGACATTACAAACTTATAAACTTTGTGATTTTTCATGATACACTTATGGAATGTTTGTACATAGATTCTTTACATAAAAATACTAAACAGTTGTTTAAGGTTTCGCATATAGGTACTAAAACTAAAGCTGTATAGATATTGACAACATATGAAGGTTAATAATTTAGACGAACCTACCTATTTATCTAAAGGAGCTTGTTACTGGATGTTAAAAGCCCAGCGGCAAGGTTTCGAACTTCCAGTCGATAGGTCGTGAGCTTTAGATCCGTTCTCAATAAACTATTGTGATGAACTCACTTGCAACCTTGTTTTATAAATTAGTAGGCTGAACTTAAAGTGATAAATAACTAAGTTTAAGTTAACCTTTAAATTACTATTAGATCGTTTCAACGTAGAAAGCAAGAGTAATTTGTTTATAGCATAGTTATTATCACGTTCAGTAGCTAACTAGCTCACAATCCTTTCATACACGATCAAATTTCCCATTCATCACAAAACACTCATTTAAAAACTGCAGAAAACACACCACATTTACATAATCCAATAATTCAGTTAGCAAGCCGCAAGTTAAACGTTACCTCATATAAAAAGACAGGTGTAACAATCTAAAAGAAATACAAGCAACTTCTAAATTACATGAACAAGGCGTCAGTCCTGTGAAATTACAAAGTAACTCGGGAATTATGTCCTGGAGGCGACTAAACGCTAGTAATTCTACCTCGAAACGCTTCTTATAACGTATGAATTTGCATTGAATGGCAAAGGACACTGCGGGCGTTTTCAAAACTGACACACACAGAATTCCGTGTACCACCGCGCCTTGTATCTCACATCTCATCCTCGAACACCGTGTTTCTTAAACGCGCAGCTGGAAAACAGTTCGGGAATGTATTACCCGAATGTAGGCTTCACGACTGCCGTTCGAGCTTTGATTTAGCTCAGCAAACACTTATTTGAAATGACGTAATTCATATTTGTTGAATATGAAATGAGATGAATATTTTAACAAAGTAATACGGCTTAGACGTGATATTACAATAGAGAAGCAGTTGTTGGTAATAGCCTATTGTTAGCTGAAGAGTTGCTGCAGCCGCAGTCGTTGGTATCGCTAGTAAGAACAATTGACGAAACAGTGATCATAAAAGACATAAAATGGCTTCTGATTTCGTAAAATGAGTTTAAGGTCAGCTGTTGCCTAGGATTTGCAATAAAATATCTATCTTTCATTAGCCTTTTGAATTATACCGAGAATAAAATCAACCTGTCATCGTAAAAAATAGTAATACAGCAGCGGTTCTTCAAAAAACAATTTCACATCAAAGTGTTCTTTCTTAACGTGTAGATAATGATACAATTATATGACAGGCCGATTGGTTGTAACAATTAATCAAGTAAAACAGGTGCATAAAACAGTGCAAGTGAGCGAATGCCCCGGGTTGTGTTGTAAAGCTGCGCCCGCGCCTATGGAAGTCGTAAATACGATGGCAGCTGCCCCTCGCAGTCGCAATCCCCTTAATATACTGTTCTACCTTCTTGATGATTTGACATTTGTATAGAAATTGTACGTAGTATTTGAAAATGTGCAAATGAACATCCAATCGAACAAGAACAAAGTTCGTTAACATGTTGTAAAACAAAACTAAAAATAAACCGAACTGCAATGCTTAAAACAAAAGCCTGTAAAGGCGTTCTTAGATTGAATCGTCGGTTTATCTGATTTAACACTTTATGTTAAGGGTCGTTTTGATAAAACACACGCTAGATGTGAGTACGCACGTAGCATGCGGGGAGTGCGCAGGAGTGCGAAGCCGGCTCGCAGGTCGCCGGGTCAGTTCGCACAGTTTAGCACCGCGTCATATTTATAATTACGGCAGGCGGGCGCATGCGCGCTAGGCACTCTCCCGCGCTGCGCCCGCGCCGATAAATCAAAATTTTAAATCACCGGTGGGCGTACCGAACCGCTCGACCAGCGCCGAATAAAATGAATTAAAAATAAAATAACGCGAGGGGGCGAGCGCGTCCTGAGAAAATTTAAAGATATTTCGCTTTAGTTTTTTTAATTAATACCTTGTTAAAATTTAATATTGAGGGCGCATGCGTTATTACAATGGGTGTGCGAGAGATTTTTAACTCGCTTTCGGTAACTTATTGAAGCTGCGGGACCTTTTAATTGGATCATTTTTTAACGAGAAATGATAACATTCGATCACGGGTGAGACGAGATCATTACGTGGTTCAATCGATCGCGCTAAATTTATTGCAGAATGTTGTTGAGCCTGTATTTTGATATGAAAGGGTTTCTCAGGGGTTTATGATGAAGGTTTGGAGAGTCTACGGAAGGCCTTTTGACTCCTTGTAATCGGTTCTCACAGCTGGAATGTGAACACGAACGTCACGCGTAACATGTGAGGCGCTCAAAGTAGACAAGCATTAAACTCGGTCCCACACCGCTACGTCGCGTCAAAATTTAGTTCCACTCATGTATTCTAATAAACTTATTGTAATTTGGTAAGACTGGTCATAATTTCATGTTTTATTAACATAATTGAGCTTGGCTCATGGAGAAACGACTCGTTAAAAATAGAGAAAAGTGCTAAGCAATAAACATGTTTACTTCGTAGGCGGAAAGAAGGGTACCTACTTCACCGGGGTACTCTTTGCTCCAAACATTTTGGGGCCTGATTTTAGACTAATTGAAACCAAATGATTACAGAGAGAAAGAGAATAACTAACATGAAATCAAGAGCTTGACGGCCAACCTTAGAAGATACAGCTGGCGCAGTGGTGGAGTGATTGGTTGCTGCATATGTCTCACGGGTACGATTCTCATGCTAAACTGATATTTATGACATACTGATATTACGGGTCTGAGTGTCATAATGCATGTGCAATAGTGTATAAAAATAATTTAAAATAAAACGTATAATCCAAAAGGAACCCAACTAGCGAATCTTATCTCTTTCATTTGGGTTTTTCTTGCCTTTGTCGATTTAAAAAATATAATATCAAAGATATCATAACAAAATAAATTATTTATATTATAATACGTACATAACATTTGAATCATAATTTTGCCAAGCCGTCAAAATTCACTTTTCGCAATTATAGAGATTTGCTAAATTACTACAAAATAATATAATCACACTAATACTATCAAGGCGAAAGTTTGTGTGTGTGTACGTTTGCTACTTCTTCACGCCAGAACGAATGATGAGATTTCGATGAAACTTGGTACACGGGTAGTCCATGTCTTAGCTCAAATGATACATTTTATCCTGAGTGTTTAACGTGTTCTCTTGGGACAATTTCCTATTTTCACACGAACGAAGCCGCTGGGAAGAAACAAGTACCTATAAATAAATTCTACTACTATTCCTGTGTCCATAACTCAGATTTTTTCGTTTTAAAGCATTCCTTTAAAATCACCCACTACTAATTCACCTATATCAACATTACCCCATCATCGAGACTTGACCCCAAGGTCTTGGATTCCACGTGAGCTGCTGTCGGTTGGTAGCCTTCACTCCTGACAGCTCATCGGGTAGACATAATGTTGATGAGTGTACTTTTTTAATCATTCGCTTTGCTTTACCGACCGGCAGTGAGCAGTGCGTAAGTGAGGTTTCTTTTTTTTTAGTCTGTGGTTCTTTTTTTGTTGTGTAGCAGTTACTAGGCAATTTAAGTTTAATTTTTTTTTAAATTTGTATTTCAAACTTCGAATTCCGAATTCGATATTTGAATTTTTTTTTTCGAATTATCGATTCGAATTTCGACGTCGGTATTAGTATGGTATTAGGTATTACTTAAGTCTAGAAGGCGTATGACGAACGAAGCGAAAAATAGACAACGCGACACGTTTTTAGAGCACGCTCAACGAAAAGGATTTTTTTTTAACACTTAACTATATAACTATCATTAAACAAACTAAATAAAAAGATAAAGACCCTAAAGAACTAACTTATAAAAGTACTAGACATTATAAATATTTCTATATTCCTATTAAAATATACAGCATACATCTTAGAAGTACACACATAATTTAGCATTCTTATCAACACGATAAGCTTTTATCTAATAATCGATTAAATATCAAAACTGCGGTAGTGTTAATTGATAAATAATTCAATAAAACCGCTTTATTTGGAGTGCAACAGAACGTTGCCAACATAACGATAAAATATAGCTAGTACTTAATAAACACATTTGTATTGAATTTATTGATCCGAGCCGGGCTTTATGTTAATGTTAAAAGCTACTGCATGTTTTGTTAAATATGATGAATGAACAGGATTTGGATGTCCTAGTATTTCTGTAGTAACAAGGTTTTATTTATCTTGGGAATATAACCTTGATCGTTTAATGGAAGCAGCTGTTTTTCTGTGAAGAGAGTAAGTACCTCAAACACAACTAGTCGTGAGCGTCTTTGGTTTTATACTATAACTGGTATTTTGAGATTCTCCTGCTGTGGGTGGTGCAACAGGGAGTGACAAATTTTTACTGACTAAAATACGCTTGACCTCCTTCAGTTGCCCTTTGGTATTCAGTCAGTCTTCTCAGCAAGCTTCGCTGAAGTAGTCCTTAGGTACTACAATAAAGTTCTCGATTCCATTAAACCGATATTGCGCTTGTTTAATTGATTCCTTATACATATTGTTTTATTGTTGTCAAACTACGCCAATTTAAGATCACAATATCCTCTAGGAAACAATTTACGAAAAATTACAAAAGCCACTGTACTTCACTAGATAATATCTCGCCAGGGGTTTAGTTCAGTAGCTGTTTCATTTATTTATTTAATAATTCTCTCTTTTGTTTTAATTCTCACTTTAAAAGAAGTTACACCGGTCGCAAAGAGACAAGAATTTATTTCAAAAATATTCCAATTCGTTCGATATTCATTTGTTTTTTAAATGTCGTCACAATAGTACATAGGCTCCCCGGCTGATTTAGTGGCGTCGTAACCTGTAGAAAGGTACTCGGTAGGGTACGTCGGTACAAGGGCAGGTGGGTGCCGTAGGTCGTTCAAGGTGGATGGCATTTTGGTTTATCGCTCCCATTTAGTGCGGCTTACATCCAATAACGGAGCGGTGACGATCGGCACGCGTATTTGTTTTGGACAGGTGCCTTTGAATTAATCTGTAGTTTAATGTTACTAGCGCATTTGTTTGGTGTGAAAGGTTTTGTTTTATTCATACAGTAGTGTGGGGTTTGTAATGAATATGCCATTTCTGTTGGTATTTCTAGAAAAAGGCACCAAACTAATATTTTGTTTGATTTGGTATTCTTTGTACACAGTATTGTACCTTATATCATGCTGAGTACAACTAGTTAAATAGATAACTATAAGCTAATTGAAATTTAAAAAAAAACAGAGACCCTTTAACGATCCATTTTGACGACCTAAACTGAAACTGTTAACGGGATGAAGCAATATTGGATCTATAGTTCCCATCTCTTTTTCTCACTCGCACGACTTAAATTTTAACGTCATGAAATAACCCCAAAACTCTTACCGCTTTATTCCAAAACGCGATCTAAATGTCGTGTAGTTCCCGAATTATTACTAAGTTTAAGACCAAAAGTAAGATTTGAATTCAAAATTTAGGTAGGTATAAAAATGAAGTTTATCACTAATTTCTGAACTATCTATAGAAGTAAAGTTAGACCGCCGAAACCTCTAGTTTACCTATGGCACCAACTTCGATACTAATAAGCTTTGATTTTGTGTGATACGCCACAACTTTTGTACTAAAGCTAGCACTCGGGTATTTTTTGTAACAAGACGGTTAGAGTCCAATTTGTGTTCAAAACCAGCATGCAGTAGCACAATAATAAAATAAATTTTAAATAAGTTTGTTATTAAACAAGTTATAGCCTCAAGGAAAAGTCCAATCAATAAATTACTACTGCCTTGTGACTATAGGAACTTTTAAGTACTATTTACCTACAGAATATTCGAGATTGTAATTCATAGTTTTAAATATGGCTGAAAAATTAACCATCAAATACATCATATCAAAAAAAAATGAAAAATTTACAATTAATATAGGTAGTGTCCATATGCTCTAACGCGCAAAGCTAGAAAAAATAGTTCGATTTTTGATGATGGAGTTGGCCTTTTAGACTCCAGCCCCCCTAGCCAAGTTATAACCGTTTCATTTCGATTCTCTTTCGTCGATCGCCTCGAGTCGGCCACGTCTCCTATTTCTTTGTTCTGACCACGTGACTGAGCGTTAAGATGACATTAAAACAAAAGAATCGGAGGCGTGGACGACTCAAGGCGATCGACGAAAGAGTATCGAAACTTGGCTAGGGGGGCAGGTGTCCCATAAATTACAAATTCATCTATGTTTTTAAAAAGTTTTTCTGTCAAATAATATTACACACCGGAAGTGTAATTTGTGGAGATAAAATAGACATTTTTGAATATTATTTTTTTTAAATTTAGAAAAAAATCAAAGTGTTAAAATGATTACGCTCAACTTTAAAATTGTTTAATATATTTAATAATGTAAGTTGTTTCAAGAAACACTTTTTCTATAAAAATGTGGTTGTTAAATCAATTTATTAATTACCTTGTTAACGTTATCTATTCGATTCGCTTTTCTTTAGTAAAAATATACGCGATTAACGTCCTATTATATTAAGTACCTGCTGTACAACATAATTAAGAAAACATACTAATTAACGTATGATATTTAATTACTGCAATATTTTCAATGTTAACTGGTGACCTGCATGGTCGACCTTTTTTTTCTATTTACTTAATTTAATACTTAATATACGTTTAAAACTTTTCATAATTCTTTATAAGTCTCTCTATACATTTACATCCAAATACACAAAAAAAGTTTTCCGACCTGTTTTCTGAACCGTACTTTTTTTTTAGAAATAAAACTCACGTACAATGTTCAAACAATGCTCAAATTGTGCCACGTTTTTAAAAATACTTTTAATACCAGTAGCAAAATTTATATAAAAATGCTATTTGAAAATATTATAATTATTCGATATTCCCCGAGGCCAAACGTGCTCCCGTGAGTTAGTTAACTCCCGATTACCATAATGGTATTTATATAACAAATGTAACAGCGGACTTATTACAAAGGTCACTGTAAATTATCCAATAAATTATTACACTATCTGAGACAACAATGTGAAGACAAATAGAGCAAATGAATGCGTCTGCGCAACAATTACTCAACTACTTATTACTGTATTGCTGAACCCTTTAAACTTCATTAAAAAAGGATACTCGTGTCAGCGTTCGTTCACTAATACTAAAATAATTAATTTAATTAACCTCCGCGTGCCCCAAATGACCGTGAAATGACATTCGAATAACATAATGCTTATTTGTTTCATAAAAAAACAAGCATATTTTCAGTTTTTGCGTCAGTCCACGTGAGCTCGCCGCGCGCACACATACCTCACTATCCAATTAATGAGCGAAACATTAGACTTCGTTTACTCCAACATTTTTTTGCTCAGAACTTTAAAAGATGGGGTGTTATTCAATTTATGTTGTAGTTTATACCATCGCATCGCATGCGCATCCTATTCATAAAACTTTATTTTATGCGAATAGTGGAATACATCAGGTTTAATTAAACTTTAATTACAATAGTATTCTTTATTATTCGTATGCCTATTGACGTTTTATTGGTGTATTAAATTCGTTAGATTTATATAGAGACAGAAGGCATTATGAATTCAGAAGAAGAAACAAAAAGGATGCACAAATTAAAAGTATGGTAACAGGACAAAGGCTCGGGATGTTCGATTGGTAAACAAGGGTGGCCCGTTTCAGTTAACAATACGGATTAATTATCGGCCGAAATCGACGACTCAAATATACCTGTCACGAGTGTAGAACGTCGCGGTCCAATTTATATGGGCCCCGGGCCCCCGAACAATGGTAAAAGCGGTAAACACAATGGGAAACGGGTGCAAAATGAACAAAAGTGGAGCGCCCGCGCCGCGAGATATGCTCATACACATGCAGACTGCAGCAGAAATGTACGAAACGATTAATTACTTCAATAGACTCTGTTGCTACCAAACACGGCTTACAACCCAACCAATTGGCTTTAATTTTCCTTTCATTTAAACACTAACTTTAGCCTTAAAAGTAAGTTTCTGTGACATCTTTCTAGATACTTTCAGCTAATGACAACTGATATGGAAGCAATTGTTGGACTACATGTGGGGGGCTCTGTATGTAAATGTTTAGGGTTGAAATACATGCGAAGCCGCGGCGCACGCGCGCTCAGTGACGTGCGGACCACCAAGCAGCGGTGTCAGCCCTTGATTCACTGACGTACAACTTAGGGTTGGCAAAGATATTTAAGGGTAAAAGATACCCAGTTATTAGAACGTCTGTCATTCGGTCAGTTTGATCACTGGTGTTGATGAGAGTTGATAGCTTCAGGTGAATAATGTATTACCTCAATGCATTTTTCTACATTCTTAGGGAGAAATTTGCAATAGGTTTGCTCAATTATGAACATGAGCAATTTTACTATTAATAAATGAGAACAAGTTGACAGTAAACGTGGGGTATTTCAAGCCTTTTTAAGTCAGCTTGTCAAGTACTTGTTCCCCATTATTCGCAACAACAACGGCACATATTGTGAAACTTGTTGAGCCAGCCCTATGCGAGCGGCGTGGCGGCAGCGACAAGCGTAGCATTGTTAGGCGGAGGCCGCCCTCAGCCCTGAATAAATACATTCATATTGCCACTCTAAATATCTGCGATCGATGCTCCGTACGCCTCTCAAATGCCGACGCACCACAAAAAAACGATCATCCATTAAACAACACATTATTACGTTTTATTTGTTCCAGAATTCATTATCGCTCAGCTCTTATTATTCTCAGCTTCAACACTGACCAGCGTGCAATGACCATCATTTACGGCAAAGCCTATAAATGTATCTAATTCATCCCTGAGACAGCAATACCCGTTGTACCTAACCACTATAATCCACATAAAATCAGATCAGGTGAGGTGTTTGCGAACGATTTAGATCGTTAACACTAACAACTTATTCTATCGACCTCCCGCGTTTAATCGCGCAAAATCTACCGCATCGCGTCGCATTCGGCGCGCCAAAATGTGCAGAAAATGGAAAAAACATGGCGCTAAACCGCGAATCCGTATGTATTTAAACGCCGAATTCGAGATTCCGATTCTCAAAAAAGCGGCCAGCGCTCGGTCATTTAAATTTTTCCAAAACGTGAACACAATGGAACAGATTCAGAAAGTTTGTTGATTTTCTTATTTTATTTTTAATTTTAAATATAAAAAAGGTATTCGGTTCGGCAAGGGCTGTCACATCATTCCAGCGCTGCTAAGTGACGCCGGACGCACGTCAGTCCCCCGATGTGTTTTATTTTCATACGAATCGGACTGACTCGACTTGTTTTTTGTTATCATAGTTGTTGTAACCGAGTCTGGTACCTAATACGGATATTTTTATAATTGTTTATCGTGTGAGCCTTTGTTGCGCTTATAATTTTATTTGTGAACATTTTATTTAACATTTATTCGTTTAGTCGTCACTAACATTCCACGAACATTTGAAACGAATGTTTTTGGAATCACATCTTAGCTTTGTTTATTACTATAACCGATGCATAACTTCAAGAAATATTTTACAGATGGGTCTAGATTGCAAAATTAATATTCATTAGTTATTTCTATCCAGCGCAGCCTAGATTATGAAACGCAAGAAATGCGCAACGAAACGAGTTTAGAAACGTGTATAAGTTTTACGTTCATGGCATAGGTCGGCTATTCGTCATTTGGTATCAGATCACAAGAAATTTCACGAGACTGATTAAAAATAACTGTGGTTGAGATAGAATATCTGGGTAAGACAATAAAGGCTGGGACGCGAGCCGCGACATGGCGCGTCTTGGCGCGATTGACGTGCGACCACATGACGCTAAAAGGTCTATTGTATACGAAACGCTCGTTACGACGCCGTCCGACCGGTCTTTAACACGCTCGGACAATGATCACTCTATACATAGTAGCCGTCCATCTTCCGCGCGGAGGAACACACGCGTATTAGAGATATTAGCTCACCGACCTGTTTTAATTGTAGAGCCTCTTTCTTTGCGTTGATTTAAATGTGTTTGGGGGCGTGGCATAAAATAGAGATAATTCTATTATTAATTGGTTTATTTTGCCGTTTTGACGGCTTTATGGTTAGTAATATTCTTTGATTCAATACAAGTGATACCAAGCTGTAAAAACGCGATTTTCGCACTAAAGTGCGAAACATTATCATTTAAATATGACGTATCCATGCCAACTGTTAGCCAAAATACAGTAGAGCTAGTAATAAAAACAATTATGCTAATCCGAAGCTCATTAAACAATTCACGGGTAAATACTGTCACAGTCGATAAGGCTATCGCATCGCGATGCGTGATCTTACATCGCGGATAATATCGGATTGCGTCAATTACGCGATCCGCCTCGATCGCGCGATACATACAAATGTATTGTATGCAACGACCTTTATTTAGCGGACGACTGGAAGCCAGTGTACAACCACTTTACAATACGAATCATAAAATAAAAGCTACAATCCTACTAATAGTTACTGAGAATTATTTGAGTCGTGGTTATAAGCCCGTTTACTGGTAAATTATAGATTTATTGTGTACTTATGTACTGCATGAATCATCTACAGCTATGCCGTTAGGTTTTCTTACATAATAAAACCATCTAGGCGCGCAGTGTTCTCCATAATAAATGCCAGTATTAACCCTGCCACTACCGAGCTGCTCTCATTTCATTTCATTAAGATTAACCGTTACAATAGTAGCGTTAACTTTCCATACCATCCTGATTGATGAGACTTGCTTCATTGGGACGTCTGTTTCTGTCATCTCACTGTTGTTTCAGTATGTATATTGTCTGAAAACGGTTGGGTCCACGGCAGGGACCTTATTTTAATTTATTCGACGTATAACTGTCACCAATAAGAGAGCGGGAGCGAACTATCAGATTCTAATTTGACCGGTGGCGGGAGTGTCGTTTGTTCCATTTAGCGGAGCAGTAGCGAGACACGGAAGTGACCGGGGCCCCAAGTAGGTCCCGGCGGCGTGTACCCCGGCTGCGTGGGACGACATTACAACGTTGACAAAACACTGCCTTACCCACTATTAGCGAATACAGTTAAAGGGAATTATACGCGCTCCGAGATACAACGCAAACTCGCACACACAAGATTAATTTGTACCGATTTTTCACATTGATAAATAACATTATAATACATACAATTAAAGTGAATGAATAAAATCAAAACAGAGGCTTTCGTGTCCCGCGGCATATGTTGCAGATATCAATAATTGAAAAGCGAACTTATTAAATATGCTTATAACACGGTGTTGGCATTGTTCGGGAGTGGCGTCATTAGTCAGGGAGACACCGCGCGCCACCCGACAATTTGAGCGGCGCGCACTCGCCGTCCGCCGAACGCACCAGTAAATTGCGGGTTGCCACCTCGCACCGCTACTTTTATTTATTTGTATTTATAAAGCATTCGGATCCTAATTATATTGGCGGTGAACGTAAACAGTGATTCGAGCAATGCTTTTTGGAACAGTTGGTGGTGGAGCGCGCTGACGGGTTAATGACAGCCCGAGCTTCCTGCTATGATAATTGTGAAGAGGAAGTCAATAGGCGCGGGCGCATCGCATTATTTATTACATCGAGTTTTGGTTTTGTTTTCTTGCGTCACGTTCGGTAGCAGCACTTACCCGTCTGTCAGTCCAGCCGAAGCTTACTCCAGATTATAACGTAATACGGTAGTTTGCCTGTCCGTTGTGCCATTCAAACGATTGCTTAATGCATTTAATTGCTGGACGACTAACAAAAAGTTAGTGACGAATTTTTGACACTCACGGATAAGATTATTTTTTACGATTAATCGCAAACGATTAGGCACTTGTTCACGGGCGTGTTTTTTTTATTATTAGAGTGTGAGATAAGATCTAGATACACGTTAGATTTTAATGTTCTAAGCTGATTGATTTGTTTAAGTTTTTTTTTTATTCAGAGGAATGTATTAATTCTAAATAATATTTTTAATTAAAGTTTTGCATCCTATAAACCAGCTACCTACTCCGCATATAAAAGGTATAGAAGTGTTGATTGCACATGATGTTAAATCGAGATGATTGCTCCGGTAATCCCGCGCCGTGCAATTTGAGGCTCTAAATCATTGGGGACGTTTGCCTCTGCCAGCAGCTACTGATAAATAACAGCGGAGCCGCGAGACGATTAGTGTAACAAGAGAATCATTCATTTTTAACTGCAATACAGCTTTTATTAAGCTATTATGCCACTGAACATTAATAATCCCGAATGTCAAGTTGAGAACATTAAGGAAAGGTGGTGTGTTTTTTGAGTTTTTTCAAAATGCTACTACTCAAAGACGTTAGAACGTTACCATTACGTTTCCAGACACATTCCAATTTGAATTAGAATGAGACATTTACAAGAAAAAAAAATGCAATAAATTCTCTACTCAATGATCATTAATTACAAACGTAACACACGTTCTGTTTATAAATTCTATCGTCTAATTAAAAAGGCAGAAGGTATTAGTGTGTATTCTATTAGCTGGACACATGGAGGCCTAGTTACCGGCTGTGCTCGTGAATGGAGGCACGTTCAGACCGAGGAATCGATTCTCCGCGCTCCGCCGCGTGAAATCGGGCGCGCGCTCTCAATTCCAATCGATTGCCATTTACTCGACCGCCTGATTCGATTACACAAACCCTTATTCGATAAATCGATAGTCAATGCCGACTAAGTATGTATTGGTTACGCTAATGAAACTGTATCGTTGACTTTTGTAGCAGGAGGGGATAAAGAGAGCAGCTATTAAGATTTTTGTGGTACTATACTCACGGAGAGTGACTGGCAATAACTCATTTATTTAGGGTTCTGTACCTCAAAAGGAAAAAACGGAACCCTTATAGTATCACTGTGTCCGTCCGTCTGTCTGTCAAGACACTTTATCTCGAGAAAGCGTGGAGGTATCGAGTTGAAATTGAAACCATATACTACGTGTCTACGGTCTCTTCAAGCTAAGAAAAAATCAAACTTATAAATTAAGGAATAAAAAGGATACGGCCATTTATGTCGCAAAGAAAACGAATATTTTGATACTCTCAAAGATCGAAATTCATAGGGCACTTTCCGTTGGCCCAGAATCCAGCAATTTGCCACATAGCAATGTCTTATAGCATAGGTACAGGCACAAAAAAACACTTTTTTGCTATTCGGAAAAATCTTCGAAAATCCAAGAATTGTAGTTTGCACGGAACCCTCAGTGCGCGAGTTCGACTCGCACTTGCCCAGTTTTTTTTTTCAATAGATTTAGGTTAAACAAAAAGTTAGCCTGAAAAAAGATAACAAACAAAACAGATAACAAAAAATGTCAAACGATATTTTGACAAGAAATGGGCATGTTTCTCTGTTGCACTCGATCATCAAAATTTATGGGCCCCACAATGTCTGTTTCCTCGTTATTAATATCAACATTAATTGTGTCCCAATATCCTGACCATAAATGTCATGGCCACTGGCGCCTAGCGCAGGTACAAAAAAAAAACTATAAAAGTACGTACAAAAACGTTCAATTCCCCACACAATGAACAGTGAGTCAGGTGAAAAAAAAACTCCAAAATTTATAACACCCCGGCCACCGGTATAAAAATCCTGAGAATAGTAATTTTTCTTACAAAATTTAGTGATATGTCAAACCTGTTCGACGTAGCAAATAAAAATGTACGAAGCGATGTAGAAAAAAACAAAACTAAAGACTTTGGGTTATTGCTAAAACAAGGGAGGGTTACCATATCAATCAAGGCGTTGACAAAAGTGTATTTTTTTCCTGGTACAGGCCGTGGGATGAAAAAAGGGTCCGTGTTTATGGAAATGCAATAAAAGAGAAGCGAGCGTTGCGCGGGCGCTGCCCGGCGCGCTCTACCCCTCCGTAGCGTCACTTGATAAAAGAGGATATTTGTTTAAGTTTGTAGAGTTTTTGTAAAAGTTTTTCACTAGATCAATCATAGACAGCGGTTATAATAATATTATAAAGTAAGTATATAAACAAGGTAAAGCAAATAAAAATGAATGAATCTACTTTTTGTCGTAGGAAATACCACATTATATTTTCTATAGCTTGTAATGAATTAAGCAATTAAAACGAGCTTAGAGTCTAGCTTGTGGTGAATTTTCTATGGTTAGAATAGGTATATATCATATCCATATAAAGTTTGTAATGCTGCCTCAACATTGAACCAATTTACCAAAACCAATCAACTCGAGAATCGAACCTCATCCTTCCGTACTTCTAACATTTCCACCTGTCTGACACACAGCCAGGTAGGTTGGATGGAGTGCGAGAACAGTAAAAATGTTAGTGCGATGCGACCCCCGCGGCGCGGATAGTCCTGTGTGTCACTCACGGACCCACGGACTTGTCGACCGGGCATTTTTTGCCCGACTCACTCAATGTTTTGGCGTTTATCGTGTCATTATTAAGGTATTTGATGGAGTTTAGTTAAACCTTCACATCGTATCATAAGGACTTTTAGTAATACGACATTTACACTGACGGTACGAAAAAACGAACAAACTATTTAAATAATTTACCGAAGCATTAACAAATAAGAAACTCTAAACCTAAGTAAATAAAGATGTAATATAATCAGGGATAAATCCTAACAAAATCAGCGGTTATACTTAAAAAAACGCTATCAGCTTATACTTCGCGCCGCATCAAAACGATCTAGGTAAGCGATCATATTATTTTAGCATACCTACTGCAACTTTCCATCGGCTACTCTTTTAAATTGAGCATTACTTTCTAGATCAAATATCTATAGATACTAGCATGCATAGTTAATTTACATGAAAGTTACGTAATCATTCTATTCAGAATAAATAAAATATCAATTTGTAACAAACTAATAAAGCTCTTTCTACTTTTCCAAATCAATTAGTGTATACTGTCAAAATCCATTTCAATTAAGGCTTGTACAAACAAACAAACGTGAATACACATACATGTCTGCAAGGATTACGATACGGATCTTAAACTGCAATATTAATTCAACAGCCCGTTATAATTTCAATCAGAAACAATAATACAAATCAACATATCGTAGAGTAGGTAATCTGTAATAGCGGGTGACCGCAACGTTAGCGTACACAATCAGTTGCCAGTGACACGATGTGAGTCAGGCGGTTGTCTAATAAACTGATACTGTACCCATTCATAATATCATATGCTTCTCGTGGGCTATGGTTCGGTACTGAGAGCTGAAATGTAGGTCAATTTTCACTTTATAATTCGTGAGACATTATACAGAGATATTAAATATGTATTTTTCGAAATACCTAATGCCTTAACTCGTGCAGTTTTAATGCCAGTTGCCATGACTTTACGTAATATATACAATACGCAGGGTACAAATAACTAAAAAAAATATCATGAGGATACGTCCGAGAACCAAATATTCGAAATCATCATCTAATGATGAAGATGAGCGTGATAGATTGCGACCTATTCTCTCTCCTTGAGAAGAGGCCTGGATCCCAGCAGTGGAAACATTATAAGGCTGATGACTATGCTTAAGATACAGAGCACAAAACTTTGTAAGCACCAAAAAAAATTGTTAAGCAATTCTAAGTCGTAATAGTATTTATTTATTACAGCTATGAAAACATTATAGAAATAGGCGATTAAATAATTTTCTAGAACAGAAATAAATACAAAAAAAAAATGGTGACCAAAAATATTAAGTCGCTTGTCACCCGTAACTTGTTCCACGCTCACGGCCACAATTTATTCGACGGCGCGCGGTGATCGATGACCGGCGAGACTTGTCCGGCCACCGAGACACGGACAACGGCCACTACCGTTCCTAATGTTACAAAAAATATTTTACCACGATCCAAATACGAAAATTTAATTATTTCTTTATTTTATTTACACTGCCAGTTTAAGTTTTGGTGGGAGTAAGACTTGTGTTGGTTTTGAGAGTGGCCTAATTATTTTGTTCGTATGTGTATTGCTCTTTTTTGTAGTATGATAGAGCTTTACCAATCTATCGAACTTTGTACTATTAAATTATAATAATAAAATAGAGTAACAGCGGTCAATGTACCGATAGTCGTGGTAGCCAATGGCTTTACATCTACGAGTATTGATCAACACCTTAGAAGGCTCTCGTTAGGCAGCTGGATTTAGGGCTTGATTCGTATTGTTGGGAGGTTTTTTCTCTAGAGCCCTGTCCACCGGTAGATTGGATATTTGCCCTGCTCCTGATTGCCCTGTTCCCGATACCGGTATTTTTAGGGTTCCGTAGTCAACTAGGAACCCTTATAGTTTCGCCATGTCTGTCTGTCCGTCTGTCTGTCTGTCCGTCTGTCCGTCCTCGCATAATCTCTGTGACCGTTAGTTAGGTTTTTTTTTAGGAAAGGAAAACATACAATGACTTCTTCCGGTCTTAGACAGAACGGGAGGGCGTATCAGACTATTACTGACTAAAACCAAACCTGTTCTAGGATCACGAGTTTTTTTCCAGAAAAATTCAGTGGCCCTAGCTGGCATGAACCCTTCTGTGCCTGTACTACTCCCTGATACCGGCAGGATATTATTTTTAAATTATTTATAAGAAACCAAAATTATAGCTGCATAATATATACTTATTTCTATGAATAAAAGGTGAATAGAGTAAGTACACAGTCATCCTTCTAAATAAGTTGGTAAAACCTAGATATGACTTTGAGTCTTTCATGTCATGTAAGACGACTCACCTGTAAATAATCTGTGATACTAAAGCCACTGTACTCTAGCTCCTCATTCATCAAACGAAATCATTGAAACAATCCGAAAACTTGGCACCCATCACAATAAATTATACGTAATTTATGACATCATACCGATTAATAGATCAGGACGGGCAGACAGTGTGGGACCGATTCCTGTCTCAACTTTTAAGGCACAGAATTCTCATTGTAATCGTTTATTTGGCTCAAGACCCACTCCTGAATGCCAAATACGAAAGTTCTATGACCGCCCGTTTAGTTTATATTTAAATATGTATGTACTACATGTTACTGAGAAACATTATGTATTCAAAGTACAAATGTTGGGCAATAAAAATTAATTGAAGTAGAATTTTAGTTACATTTGCTTTTAAACGACTGCGTCGTGTTGGACCACGAAGGAGATGGCGGTGTGACTTAGATGTCTTTGTTAGGAATTTGTAAGAATTGGTTCAGATCCGGAAACTATCGATGGATTGTTGTTTTTATGGTGGGAAAAAAATCATCCAATGATAACCCCCGCTCTTGGGCAGAGCGGGAGATAGTGTCAGACTCTTACTGACTAAAAGACCCACCCCGTTCCTTCAAGCCTTCATACCGGGGCTCGAGCTCCCTTTCGGATAACCCTGGCCCCAGTAGGCTTCGACCCGGCTGGGTCCCTGCTATTGCTGACAACTCCTTGAGGCACGCGGGAACAGTGCGCGCCGTCGACGACTTGGGCTTGATCCGGTCAGTTACCGGACGGCCGGACAGCGAGCTACCCATTGCTCACTGTCCGCAAGCCTGCGCCTACGGTGGCCGGAAATCGGGATCAGAATCCCGGTGGCGGCGAACTATGGATGGAATGGAGGGAGGGTTTTACCCAGCTGATGGTATAGGTAAGATATACCTTTTGTCAAGTTAATTGGGATCAACTCCAGTTCAGACTCCAGCATCTGGCCACCAGTATTTTTAATGGAGCGACTACTACATTCAAGTTACTGGGTACCGCGATACCCTTGGCAATCTTTCCTTGCTTCTGACAAATACCTACAAATGATCAACAGAAGAGATCAACGGCTTAAAGTGCTTTCTGAGGGATGGAAGAATTTCAGTATGTCAAGATGGTCTTTACACCGAACTTTGCAAGCATTGCTTAATCTCGGAAATTGACTTAACAAATTAAGAGTGAAAACTCAGTTCCTTGTTGCGAAATGGAAAGAAATTGATAGCGTTCGCACTTGACACTACGGCTAGGAAAAACAAGAGTATTGATGGCCCAATGGAGTTACCATTGGGCCATCACTTGCAACTTGTAGGTCGCGATTTCAAATCCAGCCAGGCGCATTACTTTGTGTAATTTATTTCATCACTACTGCTCTCAAAATGGTGAAACAAAACTTCGTGGGGAAACCGGCATGTCCAAGAACATCCAACAATCCACATTGGGCCCGCATGATGGATTACGGTTCATTTCCTTCTCCGAGAAAGGAGGTCTGAGACCCAGCAGTGGAAACATTATAAAGCCGATTATGCTAAGAACAATACACTGAAATCCATATATCTATGTAGGTATACCTACTTACATATGTATGTATAGGTAAGAATAAAAAAGAAAGTTTTTTCGTCACGCCCCGTAAATGTAACATCGTGTTATATTAATGAAGCTTCTACCGACGGGCACCGCACCAGACTAGTAGGTAAATTATATAGTTATTATACATATGATTTACATAATCCCTGGTATTTAGTTTATTACCTGTGCATAATCCCCAGTGTATGCATTTTAATGCAATACCTATCATAAATATTGTGGTTACTGTAATGGAAATGAGATCGAAATGAATCGAGACTAGTTACAGCCGCTTAGCTACATACTGACTCAAATATCATAATATCAATAAACACAAACAATAAAAAAGTAGAAAGAATTATTTTTTATATAAATTTTATAAAAGGACTAACGGCCCCTCCCGGCTTCGCACGGGCAATAAATATAGCCTATGGCGAAAGAATTTTTGAAATCGGCACAGTAGTTTTTGAGTTTATTCATTACAAACATACACACACACACACATACAAAAATACAAATTTTCTCTCTTTATAATATTAGTGTAGATATATCGATCTAACTCTCTACTATCCCGTAAAGTTATATATTATAGATATGTTTTTCATAACTTAATATTTATTTTATGTCTATAGATCTCTCATTAAACTCTCCTGTCACAGGCCTGCTGGAAGAAAATTTTGAAATCAATAGCAACTTTGTTTTCTTCTGTTTGTATTTATGATTTTTGTTTTTAAGTGTTTGTATGTTATCAAATAAATAAGGATGATTTCAAATCACACGCACTACCGCATGGCACTTCATATGCTCTATCTACCAAAAAGTAATAACTTTGATGTCTTTTTTTATATATTCGCGTATAATTTTACACAAAAAGGTCAGTGGCAATAAATACATTACGCGGCTTGTTAAGCTTCAAGTGAATAAATAGTGAAGTTACACATGTAACATAATCGCGCAGGATCCGTGTCCGGTTGTCCACACCAGCGGCCGGCAATATTTGTGTTTGCTCCCGCTATCACCAATATATTGCCATTTGTACGAACGCTCTTTATTTCATTACTGCGAATCGTGAGAGAAATGGTGGAACTTTTCTTTTTTACTGTACAAATTATGATTCTAGCCCAGACCTGGTAGTGACCTGTACCCCTAGCCAAGTTGCTAATCTGCAATAGTTAACGCTTGTAGAAAGCTTCAAATGTACGGGAATGACGTCGCTTCAACGCTCAGTCACGTGGTTAGAACAAAAGAATTGGCGGCAAGGCCAACTAGAAGCGTTCGACGCAAGCGAAACGGTTGTAATTTGGCTAGGGATACTGGTCAGAAAAAGCCAAGAAGAAACTTTGAAACGATGTTCAAGGAGTGCCCTGAATAGTAAAAGTTTCGTCTTGGCGTTTTCTAGAGAGTTATAGAGCATTCTACGGAATAACACGCTGCGCTGCAAAACGGGCATAGACGTGGACAAAAAGGCTGCCAGGCTCAAAAGGGGATTGGGCTTATCACGTCAACTGTATGCACGGTGATGGCTGGACAATAGTCGCCATGCAATGGGTTCCTACTGAGCGAGAACGCCATCAGGGCCAGCCCAAAAAGAGGTAGCGGCATGATCTAGAGATGTACCACAAGAAATGGTTCGAGATGGCGCGAGAGAAAAATGTCTGGAAGAATTTGGGGAAGCTTTTTGCTGAGTAGTGAGACAGTAATGGCTATAGAAAAATTGGTTTTAATCTCAGACACTCAGACTCGGAACAATTGCCTGAAGACCATACAAAAACATATTTCTTCTGTGTAACAATTGAACCCACTACTTCTAACGTAGCAGCCATTTGCTAAACTACGGCACCAATAGAACATGCTAAGAGTAGCAATGTTATAAATCATATCAGCTTTTTTCCTTGTAGCATAAATTTAAAGGAATTCTGGGCACAAACAATTTCATCCACAAAATAGAAAATAAACGTCACAAAAATGCTATGCCTGCCTATGTCCTGAAATACGGCTGCGGTCTATCGATGGCATCAGCTGTTCAGATCGATGCATGGCAGTAGGATAACGTCCATCGATCGATCATAGATTAAATTCAGTGTCGACGTCGATCGGCCGTGATCTATTTGCATCTTTGCCGTAGATTATGGTTATGTTATAAATCCTGTATCGTATGAAAAACCTGAATCTTATAGTAAAAAAAACAGAAGTACAAAACAACCTAAATTATCCAGATTTCCAAAAACTTCCTGCACTAGAAATTGCCTGTCCTACAGGAGTGTATTTGAGTATTTCTTTTAGGTAAATAAACTATAACGATACAAGAAAACTTTAAGAACTGTAGGTACTAAAAGTAAAGTCCATATAGCACATGCAAATAAAAACGTATAACGTTAACACTAGTGTCCACTTATATTTCTGTCGGCTCCCGACTCGGTGCCGGCGATATATTACGAGTTACCCCTCGTAATGTATGAAGCTCTTTATAGTCGCCTGCGCAGCTTTATTGCTTTTGAACTTAAGATGGCATTACACTAGCTGGGATTTTTGCAAAAGTAGAAAGAATGTAAATATAGATAGTTCCATTTCTGAATTTTAATAACCGAATTGCTTGGATCATGCCCAACTTCTGTTAATGGCAGTTACGGTTATATGAGTTATGGTAATGAGGTCTATTGAAAATTTTATGCATTCCCTATAATAGCAAAATTAAAAAATAAAAATCGAGATTTAAAACGAACTTCGCCTATTACTGAAATAACGAAGGAAATAGGAATATTATGTACAAGTAAATGAATGTGCTATGTGACACAAAAACTAAGAATTACAGCAAGTAATTATACTAATTCTCCCATCAGTAAGGACTTCATAACATGTCTCCTCGAGTATAATTATAATGTGATAGATGGACGTGTACAACTGTCCCTATAATTTATTGACATTGAATAATAATACAACATTCTATACAAGTCGTAATTTTTTTCAAAGAACTAGAAAGCTATTTTTAGGCTTACTTTATGTTAGGGCATGACTTGACAGTCATCGATTACCATTTGAGGAGAAAATAAGCATAAAGTTTCAAGAAAAACATAGAACATGTCATACATTTGTAGGCATGTTTAACATGTTTCAAAAACACACTTGTCAAACGTCAAAGTTTGAGTTCAAACACGTGTATGTGTCAAGTAGGCATGGTCCCTTACGTGTTCAGAAATACAGGTGCACGCGCATACTCTTTTATTTTCCATAATTCTATTTTATACTTATACAATTTATTGTTCACGTTGTCTGTACTGACAAACAAAGCTTGCCGACATTACGAGTTTGCGCAAAGTAAATATTTTTATGAATTATACTGCAAAGATATATCAAGTTAGTCCTTTTCTTTTAAATGCTTGGGTTTTTAATGTAAATGTGAATAGTTACTTTTAATTTGAGAGGAGTGAATTAATTATGAGACTTTTAAAGTACTATGAAATTCAGTGCTTACTTTAAAGTGTACTTAAATAAACTTTGCATAAATGTTAATATGCAAAGTTTATTTAGTCCTGTTATAATGCAAACATAACAAAGCAAATAAAAACTTTTGGAGCATGATGCTGTAAATCTATTTTAAGGCACAATAAAAACACATATCAAATAAGACAATATAATAACTGTCTTTAAAAACTTTTAAACCCATATTTTAATTCATTAGTGTGCATAGCTGAAGTTACTTATTTCTTGGTAAAACTATACACTCACTCACGGAGTTGTAATTAAACTATATTTCTATCTATTATAAATTTCACTAAAATTGCTTTATTTTAGTAATAAAATCTTTATCACGGTTAATCTTAATTTTTAATATAATAACACTATGCTGGCTATGGACGCATATAGTTTTGAATTTGAATTTTTAATTAAGCAAAGTGACAGAAGTTGTGTAAGGAAATTAATCTTTGTCTCAATGGTTCGCGTTATTTAGTTTAATTTATTGGACTGCATTCACTAAATTAAAATGTTAAACTTTGTGGTGTTTATGCAAAAACCGAATATAAGTAAAAAAAAATATAGCTATTTAATAAATAAGCTGTGCGAAGACAAAAAGAACAAAAATAGTCAATATATTTATTTGGGTCTTTCTTTATTTTATTTTTGTACCCATGCTTTATCTACGAGAAAATAAAAAAAAGTAGTTTAAGTTATACCTCTCAAATCGCTCGAGGGCTTAAAAAAAAAAAAATGCCCTTAACTTTTCACCTTCAAAGAGAGAAGAAAAAAGGGTTAGGTTAGTAGTTATAATGAAGTGTTTTTTATTAGACGTAAGTATTTTTTATTGCACCTAAAGCATCATAATTGTTTAAAGAATAATCATATTTCACTAATTAATGTGCGCGCAGTGCAATATTCCGCAGTGATTACGCAAAGGTCATATTTCTGTAACACTATTGTCTCAATACAAGGTTACCGCCATTATTTTATTAAGAAAAATAATTGTATTTAGTCCACACATTAGGCGCGTATTGTCCTAAGTTTCCCACTTAATTCTAATTCGTGTCAAGTGCAGTTTATAATTGGGCTAGTCCAATTATTATGAATAGAAATTATTGTTTTAATTCATTGTTGTGCTTGCATTAAATATTCAACGTATTGTCCAATTAGTTAGAACAAGGCCGTTGTTTCTTAATGCCTTAATTGCCGCCATTTTGCCGTGTAACAATTTAGTTTTAATTAATTCTAATAAGAATGTTTGCAGATTGATGTTTAGTTAGTTAGTAAACTTTGAATACTATTGTCTAGGACGTGGAGTTAAAGGGCTAGGTTGGGCCTTTGTTTTGCAATCGATAGGTTTGTATTGCCAATGAGCTACTCGACCTGATACATTCATATTGCGATATCGTACTTCAAAAGTGGGCTTAGAGAAACAATAACAGCTGATCTTGTGCCTAGCTAAGTTATTTACGTACAAAAGGAAACGTAGCATACTTAGCAGCAGTTAGCACTATTGTATCGCCATTAAAATAAGCGTTATATTGATTTCTAAATAACGTTATTAGAGTCATTGTGCCACAAGCTGACGCTCCTCAGGATTAGCCAAGAGCGGGCAGCGGCGAGAGGCGCGCATTGTCTCACATTTCCCACAACGAAAATATAAGTGAGAATTCAATCTTTCCCCGTAGCACATTAACGGTATCTCTCCACACTACAGTGAATCTAAATATTAAAACCGCGTTACGAACATCCGGGTTTAAAAACCATGACTTCGCTCTCGTATAAGTTGTTTTACAAAATCGCTCCTATTATGCTATTGTACAAACAAAAAAAAAGTTATTTTAAGTTACTTTATCAATTTAAGTAATCGTTAAACAGGAACGCTATTATACGCATGTGGCCGCAGCTCGCAGCGCAGTCATAACGCTGTACGTTGCAATGAAATCATAACGCTGGCATTACGTAATTTGGCCAACAAAAGGCAAATATTCCGAGCCATTCCGCTAGTTTATGTCTGCGAGACGGGTATTAAGGTAAATTGTAGGTACAATTGCGCGCACGGGCCACTCGTTAGCCGGCCGGGCTGACGTGACGCGGCACAGCCGTATGTCGCATTGTTTCAGTTTTATGCGTACCCGACCTTAGATTAAATGTTAACTCCAAGATTTATGGCGGTCATGCAGAGGCTAGTTTAGTGGACGCTGAGGTCTTTCGTCGAAACGTTCAAGTTTCATAAGAGCCCAATTTGTGGGAGCGCTTAATGCGGTGTCGTGCTCGAGCCACGCCGTGCATGCTCCGCCTTTTTATTGCTGCCCCTTAACTGTACACAACACCCATTCTCTCGAGATTGTCTCGCTATGCTATTTGTAGATGAAGGAATGTTATCTCCAACACACGCGACTTGTAAAAAGATGCAGTGGGTAACAATGCGCCCAAATGTTAATAAAACGGCTGTTTGATGTGATCTACGCTCGTAAAACGAATCGCTTTTGTTACGACTGTCTACTTTGAAACGAAGCATCGTGGTAAAAAGTAGTGTAGTGAGCCAATACATCATAGTTGCACGTTAATCTAATTATTATAATAGTCGGTTAATGAATGCACATACATTAGTTGTAAACGGGATTGATTGGGATTAACGAGTCGCATCGGATAACGTAACAAATGTCTGGAACTTAATTAACACAATTATGATATATGAATGATAGTGAATATTTCTATGTAGACGTTAAAACTATTAATTTGTTAGAATTCCAAAAAGTGTCTAAGAACTTGTCTAGATAAACCGATCTAACATGCCTTTATGAACATAACACGCTAAACGTCAGGATTCTTATTATTTATATCCTACGTTTGTAGTTTAGCGCACATTGACTTCAGTTTTTATAAATCTCTTCATTCGACAAATTAATTGTTTTAGACATTTGAACCATTAAATGAATAGTTTACAATTTGAAGAAATATTCCAACATAGATCTAGAAAAAGTGTGCAAAAATTGTGACTACTGTGTTTCTGTACTGCGTTCATCTATTACACATACCTTTTATTCTAAAATCGGTTTATCCAGACAATCAAAAACAACAAAATTGGTCGGATTCTTACACTCACCAATCTTCGCTTGGGCTTGATCAGGGGTCTGTTCTGTCCGTTCATCTTGTAGTAGAGGCCACAGGCGTTGCAGAGGTAGTGGCCAGTGCCGTCGCGTCGCCATAGAGGTGTGCTGGTGGCCCCGCAGTTCACGCATTCTCGCCCCTCTGTGGCATAGACAACATCATCAGATGGGGCACGAAAACGGGTGAGGTAAGTGTGTTCAGGCCTTTAATTGAGAGGAATTTGAATTTGGAAAGATTTGCAAATAAGAGTTCTTTTTTTTCTTTTACTTGATAATTATTGCAAAGAGGTTTTGAAAGAAGTTTGACAGTTAAAGTGCGAATATTATTTAAATTAATGAAAATAGCTTTGTAATGAATTATTTCACAGTTGAAAACAAAATGAATTTATACAAAGCGAAAATAATGGAGAAGCGTGACAGTAACACCAAAACCAAAGTCGACAAAACTGCCAAGTAAAACGAAGTTATGTTGCAAACCATAGAGAACTTAGCGTTGTATGGAAAGGTGGAAATTACCTGTCTCCTGGCAGGCTGGGAAAGATGAGAGAAAATCACATTCAGAAACATTACAAATAGAATTTCACTAACTAACAAAGCATGCTAACACCAAGCACTTACATAAACATTCTACACCATCCTTCACAACACCTTTATCTTAACATCAACATAATTGCAATTACTACGAAAAAATAGTAAAATATTCAATTAACTAGGGAAAGCGCGAGGAGTTTCACTTTGAAGAAAAAATATCAAGATTTTTTACACGCGAAGGAAAACTAAGAGAAAGTAACGCTTGCATCGCTAGTTAAGTTTGATGCAGTACAAAAATCGCCCAAGCATTATCATTTGCATATTAATTATTTTTTTAATAATACTAGATATAGTCTAAATGATCTATTAAAAATAAATTTTAAACTATTTAAAAATCCTAATCAACATTTACAAAAAAGGAAACATTAAAATTTTAATCATCTAAGTAATAAATCAATAACGCATAATATGAGTAATTCGGACTGCAACAACAAAGCGAGTTACTACAAAAATAAATAGTTGTTGCAAAAACATTGGTGAGCGTCTAGTACTAAACAGAGCAGAACGAGAGCTATAAACTATTACCCACATGCTAATTTTCGCTGTGTGTAATTGTACACCTACGTCTTAAACAATTTCAAACGCAAGCCACAACCCCTCATCCATGAACCAACTTGAATTGCAAATCTTCGTAAACGAATCGAAACAAAAAACGATCTTATAAATTCTACGTTTGACACCTAATTCATCAAACTAGCCAAGCGATGAAATACATAATTAAATAAAAGGCTAAGTCGATACTTTACTCATGCGTTAATTTAAAAAAAAATCATGCAAAGTCTGACCCCAGGATGAGCCGTCCTCCGGGATACTTGTTAATACGATTTTTTAAGATCACAATAAGCAATTTTACCAAAGTGCTTACATGGTTAGTGAGAGGATGTGTTCACATATGGGATGCGCGTGCGCCGCCCACAATCTTTCTCTAAACTCGATTACACGATCGATGATTTACCGAGATCGAATTTAAAAGCTCGTTACACCTTCGCATGGTCGGAGAGGCAGAGGCGCTCGATAACAAACTAACTGCTATCAGTGTGGGAAATCGGCCGACGCGTGACACACACCTGCCCTTACTTATCTATCAGCGTGTTTGTATAGAACTGGTTTGAGCCGAGCATATCGATCGGAAGTGTATCAATAGGTATCGTAATAATTATGTATCTAGATCTGATTATCCAAGTCCCCAGACGCAGGGCGGTGCGCTGAATAAATAATAATATGCGGGAACGTCTACGAAGGTGAAAGTGCTCAAATATCTGATAGAAAAAAGTACGTTAAACGAACCGAAAATGTTTTACGAGCTTTAGGCAGTGCGGCCATTCATCTTTTTTATGTAAAACCAGATCAAAACCGGCAATTAAATCGCCCGGACCTTATCGAAAACTTATTGCGATCGGGCCAACGACTCACTTTTTGGACTAACCCTTTATATTTTTTGTTGCATCGATAAAACCTGTAATTTGTATCGAAGTTTGTAATAAATAAACACCAATAACGATTATTAGGAAAAAATAACAGGATATTACACGAGCCGCGATGTTTTATGAGAGTGTCTCTAGGTTAGAGACGGATTCAGTTCATTAGTAACGTCTCTATTGGTACACACGTTTGTGAAAGCCCGAGAGCCGCGGGCGGCGACGTTTTACAAGATTTACAGCGGCCTGCCCCTCATACATCGACATTACACGTATTATTAAAGAGAACACTCTTCTGATTAATTACTATCCGATTTAATTGTTCGATCCGGTTCAATGGTAACGTTTTAATACATTCACACCGAAGAGTTATTTCTTAATTTCCCCTGACGGACGATCTCGGCCGGTCGGTCGGTCTCCGCCCGGCACGTGATTTAGACTCGACATAAAGATATCATTTTATTTATCCGTAACGGTACGAGTCCGCAGAGACTGCCTATCCTGATCTACTGCGAAACGTATGAGGCTCAGCGAAAAATTCCAGTGTTTATTCAAAATTAGAATGCGGCGCGCTCTTTATAGCCGGAGTGACGTGCGCTCGGAGCTCGTGACGCGGCGGCGCTACGTGACCGCGATAAAAGATTTTCATCTGCCATATTTACGTAGGCGAGTGGGCGGTTTTTATTTTTCGAGAGTCTCCAGCCACTCGGGGCTCGAGAACTCGCAGAGTTTTCACACGCTCCCGCCGCGAAGGGAAAACACTGCACACGGCGCGTTTCGCTGAGAGTGCAGTCGCGCACTCGACGATGTTGACCTCAGAGCTATCGATGCGTTCGAAACAAACGAAGCCCGTTACTGCTCGATGAAACCACAAAGTAAAAACTCGTACAGTCACGTATACGGTATAACGCTAATGTGCACAGGGTAATGTAATTTAAATGAAGGACTAATTCGCTCTCTCGTAGCGTGACGCGCTCTCCCGGCGCATTGCCCATCAACACGTAACGGTGAGGCTATTTTGCATACAAACCATTAAATTATTGCTCAAAACTTATTCTTTGTTGCGCCACAGAGGCTGTTATTACGCTTTAATTATATGCCTGTATGCAAATAGAAAAATTTAATGGAAGCTGATGGTCTCGCTCGAGGTTTATTTTTATTGAGCATTGTGTTGCCAGGAAATATGTTAAGAGCAAAAAAGGGATGATACAAGTCACTGACTGGCTAATTCTATTTCACTTTTGTTTAGAAGTTGATAAGCAGTTAAAATTGGAACAGTTATAGTACAGCGGGTGGTGATTAGAAATGAAGCCGTTTTTCACGGCGCTTGCACCGCTCGACTGATGCTGCGCCGGTCGGCGTTCGCTTGTACTCGTATTTGCATTCATTATTAGCATACTGCGAGATAATTACGTGTGACGAGCGATGCGATGCCGCTTAGTAGCCAGCACTGAACCCGATGTAATTATTATATACCGGTCATGTAACGTCCGACTACCGTGCACACATCACGACCGGTCTACACTATGATATTTTGCTATAACTGTTCGATTTGCATGAAGCTAAACGTTCCGATGCAGCATGTTCGACAAGCCAAGCAAGGTAACATAACATCTCCGTCCTCTAATTTTATAATTGAATTAATGGCCCCGCGGATGTCCAACGTAAAATGCAAATTTTATGTTGATGCAACACTGGCAACAATACGCGTCGGCAGACCGTGACGAATTTACTATACCTACCAACACTAACACTCTGTACAATCAACGTGCTAACATTCATTTAATACACGTACGGATTAAACGAATTGGATGATAACTAAGTAGTAAGTAAGTAGTACTAGAACGTGAGAGAAAAATTTATTATTTGTATTTAGTACTGTATCAAACTGGATATTAAAAAAGTATTGCATCGGGCAAAAATAATAACATATTAAGAGTAGTCGGGGGCCTCATTCCTGCAGCGTGGCGGTGCGTGGCGCGCGCGCACGTCATCGCTAATTGGTTGTGCAACGGATGCGCGCGCGTGTTGCTGCAACACAACTCGCGTAACAGTGTTTAGCGCAAAATTTCCTCTACCACTTTTAAAATGTATCTTCCAATTTATTATTGATATTCATACGGTTTACTTGTCACATTCAAGCGAACCACCTCTCATTGCAGGTTTTCTACTGCATTATTATGTCAAATTTACGAAGACAGCTATATATAAGTCGAGTATCTTACTCAACGCTCAGTTCCCGGCTTTACCCAACGGCAGTAAGAAAATAATCGCAAGGTTCTCTATCAGTCGAACAAAGCGGCTGCATTTGAATTGTTATTGAACACAAAATCATTGAATAATTTGAATACAGTCTAAGTGAACGCAACATTGTTTTAGAAAGTGTTGAATGGTACTGTTTAAGAAATAGCCTGTATAATAACAGGTTACCATTGGAACTGACCGTTTATTATTTCAATTGCCCTTTCCATGACATTCTTCAAATACAAACTACGTTTTAGGTCACGATTTTTCGATTGTTCGATCTAAATGCTACGTGGTACTTAATCTTGTATCATTAATTCGCAATGTACAAAGAATTGATACTATAACATTATCCGATGTTCAGGACCGAAGGCCGCAGTGCTTGAATGCCTTGGTTTACCTAACAATTGACTTTGATAACCTTTTGCGAACTGCCTTTGAATCGGCGAGTGACTAATTTCGAACACAGAACGGAGCCAGCCATCAATCGTTTTCGCGCCTATCTTTGTGCCAAAAAGAGCAAACTATAGTCGTCAAACACTAGTATGAAATGCTGCATTAATTTGTCCTAAAGTCCGCGTATATTGTAATAGGCAGGAGGCTCGAGGTCAGGCGATCGCTAGCACAATGGAATGGTCCACATCCGGCCGCCGCGCATTATCATAATACCGCTTCCACCAAGGAACTGCCACCTACTGGCCGATATACATTCAGCAACGTATATACTTCAGCGGCTATAACACATTTGATGTCCCTACAAATATCTAATATCCTCTACTTAATGTCACCTGCCGTGTATTTGGACAGTCCATTGTTAGTCGAATTGTCTAAAAGGACAACTATAACATACCCAGTTTTCCCCTCTCGTTTGAATTGGAAATCATCCTCCGTCTTTTATTTATAACCTCACATTGCTGTATGTATCGCAATAAAAAATAATTAGTTATTGTTAATACCAATTATAAAAACATCAAAAGCCGTTGTTTCGTGAAGATTAATTATGAAAAAAATATATTTTAAAACAAATTATTCGAGCAATGACGGGAGTGGACGGACTATCAATTAAATAAGTGAGCTAATAAACTATTTCCAATTACAAACACACATTATATAGCGGGCGTGTATTGAGGTTTTTACGACAATTATCAAGAACACGTCGGTTTAACAAAAACTTAACGACGCGTGACATTGTGTAAATTGCATTAAAACTTGAAGAATCTACGCCACGTTTTTTTTTTCACAAACTGACATACTTCTGCCTAGTATGCATTATTTGAAAATGGAATACTAATTGTCTGTGGGAAGACTTTGTAGTCTGTGGGCGAGGGCTAAATGTCAAATGACATTTTTAATCAGCTCTCTCTCATTGCAATGCCAATGATTGTATTCAATCTACTATGAATATTTAATTGAAAATGAATTGTTAGAACAGACAATAGATATAATTACTGTCGACATCTTAAATCACAACAAATTAGCTTTGTTGTATAACACTTGAAAGAATTTGCGAAACGGATTCTTTGGTGAGATTTACATTTTCATAATACACGGAAGTGTAAAAGAATAAATAAGCGAGTACTTAGTTAATGGCTTTATCCGGTGCAATTAACGTTGCGCCTACTTTTTTTCAATACGATTCTAATTATATCATGAGAAATCCATTATAACAATCTAGATGCGGCGGCGTTCGTGAGCCGCATGCTAATCCATTTGAAATTTCACAAAATATTGAACAAACATAATTGTAACGGGAACTATTTAATTTTCTGTCCATATTAACAGTCATTGTACATAATTCTGCACATTCATTATTCTAATACGAGACAATAAGCCGCCATTTTAGTTCCCGTCCATTGTCAAAGTTTAACAAGTACGGGAGATATAATTACATTTTCAAATATAAAATAAAGCTGCATTATGTGGTGTTAATACAATTAGTGTTGTGTAATTCATTGTGTTATGTCTGCTGTGACGTGGTGGATGGCTCCGAGTGCTCTCGTTACGAAAACGCACCCAACAATTAAAGGTCATCACTGAATTTGACTATAATTATGCAGGTCAATCTCTAGCAAAAGTCAATCAATTACGTAGCTATAAGACTTTTTTCCTTAAACCACAAAGAAAGAGTAGAAGTATCGTAGTTAATTGTGAAAGTAAACAAGAGCCGTCTTTCCTAATTTAGAGGACTGTCACGACATTTAATAGAAATCTACTTAAGAGAATTTATTTAATTATCTAGTTAGAAAACAATGGCAGGTCGCAATTAAATAATGAGAAACGTCTAGTTTGTTTGGTCAACATCAGTCGAGGCCGCGTCAGTTCTCATGTACCGCAACAATGAAGTGCGCACCGCCGCTGTTAATATATTAGACAAGTTAATTGGGGAATTCCTGCTCTCTTCTACCGACTGAAGATTGATTAGCATCACTTTGAAACTACGCTTTCCAACGAAAAACTAACCACGACTCCCGCAACCAAAGAATTTATCACGTCCAGTAACTGCAAAGAGCCAATATAATAAATTATTAGTACAACACCTCCACCGTTGAGCAGTTAGTAAGAGAAGCGTTAGACCGACATGATCCCAAGCCCTAGCCCGTGTTAGGCTCGTGAGGCGCCACAACCCCGGGCCCGTGCGAGAGCCGCGCTTATCCGAACACATCGCGATATCACTCGACAATGCCATTTCGAAACCAAATGAAATATGAATCTTGCTACGTTTATCGAATTAATATATCTCAATTGTCGATGAGACAATCTGTAGAGATTCTAATTACGCGGGATATCTCCGCTGCCATTCTGCAAAGGCTTCTATTAGGCCTTCGATGGTCGCGTATTTGATTTATTAACTGATTAGAGACCATTTAAATGAAAGCTTTTCTAGGCGTAATGCGAGTGGGTATCGTGAGCGAGAGATGTGGATCATCTGAACGCTTAGGAGTTATCTCGGCACAGTGATGCTGTTATTAGTGATCGGATAAGCGCGTGCGGTGTGTGCAGTGGGTGCACGAGCGGAGCGGTGCGGAGCGGAGCGCGGACTCACCGGCGCTCGTGCGCGTCTTGTTGGGGCGCGGCTTGCTCTGCTGCTGCCCACTATACCCCTTGCCCTGGTAGTTGTAGTAGTCGCCGCCGGCGGCATTGTACTGCGCGTTGTATTCCCCGGAGGGCTGGCTCGACTCCTGGGGGCACGAGTCCGGCTGCGCACCTTCGCGCTGCTTGGAGGGCGGCGCGCCCATCATGGGCTTGACGTCCCCGCAGAGCGGCAGCTCCTGCTGCTGCTGCATGAAGGCGACGCTCATGGCGGTGGCGTGCGCGACGGCCGCCTGGTAGTCCTGCTGGCCCAGTGCGGCCGCCGCCACCGAGTCGGGCGTCGAGTCCTTCGGTGGCGTGGGGGGGAAGGAGAACAGCGGGTGCGGGTGGTGGTGCTGCGCCGGCGACAGGGGCTTGTCGGCCTGCGCCGCGTCCTGCTGGAAGCCGCCGCCCCACGCGCCGCCGCTCAGCGCCTTGGACTCCAGCCAGGGGTGCAGCGGCGTGTGGAAGTGCGGCCGGCACACCTGCCCGCTGCCGCCGCTCAGCGTCCGACCTGCGCACAAAAAATTTACCCTCTTCAATCTTCAAAATCGACATTAATAGTGATGACACCTCTGCAATTTGATTCCTGAACCTCTCATGTTTACGAGAGTTTAAGTAACCATTATCGTAGCTGAGATTCAGCGATAGACAGTCATTGTAAGTTTGTAACACGAGTCCCAAACTTGTTGTCATTAAAGTGGACAATTTGGAGGCGTTTTGTTACCCCAGCGAGCTCACCTAAATTAATATCATTTGTATCTAACAACTGGTCTTTCACACGACATCTTCATTCTCGAATATTGTAATTGTAATCATGAATATTCCGGGTTCTAATGGCTATTTGATAAACAAATAATGGAGGCATTACGCGGGTCTCGATGGCTGCGTCCGTGAACAAAGGCCTTACTTTTCCGAAACGTTTCAAAAGCGGCGTATCACAACAGCCGACAATTAAAATTGTAGGCCAGCTGGAAATTTCATTAATTATGTACCTACGTAGTAGTGTTAGTTTTGATTATACACTGTGTTCATTAGTTTGCATACGTGCTTCGTAAATGTTGTGATCATTATGCTTAGTTCATGGTTCGGATTTAGTAGCAGTTGAACGGTTCCAAGAATATAAATACGAGTATGTGGGGATTTTAAAAACCCATGTGGAGTGGCTCCCCATTTTAATTTCCGAAGCAACATTCGTCAATTATTATTTATAGAAGTGAAAGCAAACATATGTACGTACGGGTGCATTTGTTAGCGGAGGGTGGCGCGATAATGATATCTGTGTTGGTGGACTGTTCGGCGATTGGTTGAATTCAGTTAGGGGCGCATCCCTTCACGCTATTCCCTAGGGTAGTGCGGCAGGGAACTTAAACACCGAGCAACCCCGCGGCGCACTGCGGGTACTTAACAACCAGTTACACTCAACTAACTACCAAACATATGTTCAATACTATGTGATTTCAAACAGATTCAATTAGTCTACGGCCCAGTACACTTACAATACCTAAGCAGATTCTATAACGAGATAAAACAATACAAATTAATACCTTGACCTTCCGAAATAAAGCTATCCGATTATAAAATGGTATCGTTGCGTCAATGAATTCGTCGCAAACAATGTTGTAGATATATCTACACAAGCCCGCATCGTGTCGATCCAGGTGTCGATCGCAGTTTGAGATTATCAACGATTGTTATCACAAGGGCACCCGTACACTGCGGCCTAGTGGCGCGGCCGCGGCTAGACCTGCGGGGGAATGAACCTTACCGACACTGGACGTTGCTGAATGTTGAAAGTACATATTTAATTAGTAAAATCAGATAAGTCCACAGCACCTGAAACCTTCAATCAGACCGCTGTGTCCTCAAATCATTTGACAGATTGTAATGACTGTAAATCTGATAAAACTTTTCAAAAATAAAATCACAAAAGAGTCACTCATGACATATTCATGAGACAATTGAAACATATTGATTTCAATCAGTCGTCGTTGCAGCTATCATAATTATTTTAGAGGGCCAGTTTGTGGAGCGAATTGTGTCGGACGAGTTAAATGGTGGATAACATCGCGACTGAAATAATCGAATATTGGACTGGAGTCATTACGGTAAACAACACGGAATAAAACAATAATCAATCCGTTCGGCGTCACATTAGGCCGAGTCCACACAACGACGTTGTGACAGCGGCCGCGCCGCGTCGCCCGGGAGCCACCCCTCGCGTTAGGCCGCGTTCACAATAGCCCCAGCGATGGCGGACCGATAACGTGCGTATGAATAATTCCTGTTATCGCACCATCTCGCCACATGCCCTACCTGGCCGCTACCAAGCTCCTCCGAAACAGCCGCTCCAATGCGACAGTTTAATCCGTTCCCGTACAATAACACAACAAAGGTGATTTTCCGGCGATAGCTTGGTACCGGGTGGCCACCGGCGCTTTTTATTCATTAGAGGGCTGCAAGTTTCGGCCATTGTACTAGATACGCAGTTTGTATACCACTAAGCCTTGATTGTTATGGGATTTCGTGTTTTACAAGCACGCCGGCCTAATAGAAAACAAAAACTATAAACATAATAGTAAATACGGTGGAAATTGAATTAGGAGATCCTCTTTTGTCATTATCTCTAGATCTCTGTGCGATTCTGTTAGTGAAATCCTGACAAAGGAGTTTTAAAACTAGCATACCCTTGTTAATGATGTGAGTTTGTTTAGAGCACTCCTAATTTATTAAAATTTCAAATAACAAAGAAACTGATCGGAATTTGCCGACTTTTTTCAAAATATCACATCTCTTTTTTCACTTTTTCTTAGCAATTTTCCTTTCAATTGGATAATTCAAACAGCAGTTATATTTACAAAAAACATTGCCAACTGTCGTTAACAGACTAATCAATCCCCGAACAACACTCATAGGGGTCAATAAATCAACATTAGGTAAAAACCCCCATTTCTCACACAGTAATTAAAGCTAAGTAAATACGAAAATCAAATCATAAACCAATCATAGCTAAGCCGTTAGTTCCCACAGACGGCGCCGAAACAAAACACCGGAATTGAACCCCGGCCCTTGCCATGTGCCTACCCTCGGCAGATGCAGCAAGAGATCTTATCACTGCGCCACAGGGCACTAACACTGTGTTCAAATTGACGATGTACACCCGCCTTATGCATTTACTGTAACGGTTTTCAAACCCTTCGAATTTTTTCGGCTTGCAAAATTTTCACATAGTCATTTGTGGGTTGAGAATCATTAAGGAACTGGCTGGTACTTTCAAGCGTGGTAACTTTTTTTTTTGCTGTGCATGAGGACTTTTTGATTTGCTTATATTATAAACATCCTGTTGATGCCAATGGTAGGCGTTCTTTTTTTGAAAACTTACATAGAAATCGTTTTTTCGGTAGGTTTGGGTAGACGTTCCTTTACAACGGTTTTGCAACTTAAAATCATAAGCTCTCGAAAAGTTTCTTAACATGAGTAAGAGTAAAATTGTGAATAGTAAACATACTGTTATAATGATGCTCTTGGACTATGTAGTATATCTCTTATTTGATATTTCTTTTTCTTTTATATTATTAGTAAAAGGCGTAATGTTATTAGTGTACGGATGAACGTAAAGTCTCATCAGTTCTAACAACATAGCTTATAATAAGAAAGACTTGCAGTGATCTTTTATCTAAGTATAGTAATTTTTAGTATTTTTTTATTTGATAAAACAGTAGTGCATTGCACCTAATAGTAAGCAATGACGCAATAGTCGATTGTTATGAGCACTAGTTTATTAAGAGCCCTCGGAGTTTCAGGACCTACCAGACTTTCTTAGGTACTACACAATGTCTGGTTTTCCTGTTACCTCCCACTTCCACGAGAGCATACGCCAAATTTATCACATTCATATTGGATATCCGTAAAAATTCATTGAGTCTATTAACCCGCCCCTCGGTCTTGCATCCACACAAGCGTTAAGGCGTGGTTACACTGAAACCGAGCTCCCTCCTTTATGCTTCTCGCTTGCGGCGAAAATTGCCCCTTACGGCTCAAAGTGCCTCGTAACTGGTGCATATGTACGTAATAAACTATAATGTGTGTTGGGCCCGGCGTGACGTCTTCCGGTGACAGTTACAACTTGTAATAATTATAACCCCAGACTTAGGTGATTTTATTGCGACCGTCTATAAGAGCTTCAATGAAAAATGAATTATAGTTTTCTGAGGAATTTAAAAAATAAATGTATTGCAAATCCAAAAAAAAAATGAGCAAATTAATTTCATTTAAAAGGGCATGATGATAACGACTGCGAAAAAGTTAACGATCTAGGATATATCAGTTTTATTCGATAAAAGTAATTTAGTTCGAATAAAAACAGTTGGTATTTGTTGAGCATGTACTCGCTGATTGGTATTGACTCATGAACGAGTAGTGACAGGCTCGTGAGAACTTTCCCGCAGCGCGTCAAGGTCAGGCGGGCAGGGCAGCACAGCGTCGGCCAGTCTGCCGCGGTTTATTTGCACGCCGTGACATCAGCCGCATCCGCATGCGAGCGGCGTGCCCGCGCGTGTGTCGACGCCTTTACAACCGCCAATACGCACGCCATCTTATCCCTTCCACTTATTGTATTTAGACGTGTTATCCTTTGTTCCCGCGGTGGATCATTACGTGCCCGATCATCACGACATCGGTAATCCCTATGTACGTTGTCATAAAGGACACATTCCCTCGACGACGCGCTCTGTGAAATGTCCGACGTGTTAGCGAATGATAAATGTAGGCGTCGGTATCGCGTATCGGATCTCAGCGTTCGCACGCCGAATTAATTTTAATTTATTGATCGTCGTATCGACGACGAGTATTTTAGGTGCCTACTAACGTCGCAACGCTGCTTTGCTTTTAAAGTATTTATTTACAATATTGTCTTTATAAATAAATTGCTGTTAAAGTTGAGCTGTTTCTCATGATTCTTCTGTTGCATTCTTACCTTTTCTTCGACCAAATTGTGGTATTGAACCGAGTATTTGCATTAATATGTTAAGTATACGCGTCCTTTCTTATGCATTCACCACATAAAAGTGATGCATAACATGTTATTTCCGATTTAGGGAAACTTTATTTAAATGAATTCCCCGTTAACGCGGGAATTATGCAATTCGAAATATAGACTTTTTATGATTGCCATAATACAACTTCTGCTACAAAAGCGTACGGTAGTTAACTTTATAGGTGTCAGTAAAAATATAAAATCGTTTATTGTGAACGAGTCAGGAACGTCTGCGAGCCAGCCATGACGGTCAGATGGAAAATATTCGCACGCTAATTAGCCGGATTTCCCTTATTATGAAAGTATGTAAATTACGTTTGGGGCAATAAAATACCTACCTTTATTTCAAAATTTGGTCGATGTTTTTATTTTACGATGCGCGGTAACTTTATACCTAAAAAGTGAAACCCAAACAAAACCAGTTGCGATGTGTCGTTGGTTTATGCTTATTTGTTTGAACTGCATTTTGTGCAGAGCTTACTCTGTCAGAACTATGGATGTGAATAGAGTCTATATGCTTAGAGTACCTAGCTTAGTGAGGTTGAGACATACATTTATCGATCAAACGCGCCGACTATGAATGTCGCTCGCTTTTGCAATTCGAATTCGCGTTCGACAACGTCAATGAACTTAGTCGAGAATTCGGGGAACGCAATCCGCAGCTGAAGTCGAAAGTGATCGAATGCGATGCGACTGCACGCTTGCGTACACTCCCACACCGTGTGTGTCTTGTACTGGCCATTTACTACTAATTCTTCGTCCAAAATTATTATTTTATCGACATGGCCGCGTCCCGAATGGTAAACGTGCTCATGGGCGGTCACACCTCACCTAAACTCCTGATTGGATTATAATGCTTTTATATTACAATTCTTATTATTACGGATGGGTGCTACCGAGTGGCGTGTGACAAGTGACGCAGGGAATAACAACTAGTGTCGAAGGCGGACGGAAAAGCCGTCTTGTCGAACGTAGTCGAAAGCGCCAGCCGCCGTAACTTCGACAGATTCGAAACAATATCGTGGTTTTAATATCCGGCTTGACATTGCGCTAATTTAAATCAAGGTAAAGATTAAAATGCGACATATTGATTTATGGGTTTTATCGCAATAATCTAAGTGACACGAAAATTCTTTCAAAAATTTAGCTAATGACCATTATCATTCCTAAACCAAGTAAAATATGTAAGAATTTGTTACTTATCTCTACCCAATTCTATATTTTTTTTTTTACACTACCACAATATTGTTCAACATATTTAATTACATGTATTGTATTGACGTGACGTGACGTGACGTGACGTGACTGACACCCCGTGCCTTGGAAACCACGTAAAGCCATTAGTCCCAGTTGTCATTCTTAAATCTTTGATAGTCGTTACAGATAGTCAGATGCCAGAAAGTCTGACCATCAGTCAATCCAAAGACTATCGTGTTGTCCAGTAACTGGGTTGTGAAGGTCTGATAAGCAGTAGCTCCATGTAAAACACAGGTATTTAGACGCATCCAGTTGGACTCAAAGCCGACCCTGGGCTAAGTGAGATAAGGTTAGAAAGAAAAAAGTTCTATTTATATGTAATACTAGCTTTTGCCTGCGGCTTCGCCCACGTACATAAAAGACCTTCTCTCTTTCTCCCCCTTTTCTCATTTTTTTATAAAAAAAAATAACCTATGTCCGTCTCCAGGGTCCCATCTCTGTACCAAAATTCATCAAAATCGGTTTTGACATTTAGGCGTGAAGACGTAACAAACAAACAAACAAATTTACTTTCGCTTTTATAATATTAGTAAGGATTATATCAATTTATGTATAAATAGGTAGAAATGTATATACCAGCAGTACACTACAAACTTTTTAGCTCTTTCAGTCTATCTAAATGCTATCTGGTAAATATTGGTGCCAGCGATAAGACACCCATTGTACCCAGAGATGTAAGTTCGTGTAAAAAGTTATGTATTTTTTTTAATATAGAATAAAGTTTTATTGTGTACGGTCTAATTTTCTATAAGAAAATTTTAAATTAAAATCAGAGGTCAAAGGTCAACTAAAGTAAATGACAAGTAAACAACATTATGTTTACTGAAATATTGTAATATATCTTCTACCAGCAGCTTTACCTGCATGAAAGTAAAAAAATCATAGCCTATGTTACTCCATAATAAAATAACATTCTACTGATAAAAGTTTTTTTTTTTTTAAATTGGTCCTGGAGTGTTTGACATTTTTATTACAAAGAAAAATACAGATATATAAAAATAAAAATCTTTTTCTTATAACCTAATAATAATAAAGGATGCAAAATTACTTTGAAAAATTTCACATTTTCGAAATGCCACTGTTCGCCTACTACTATTCGATTGTCGACACGACACGATCGGTTAAGCCCACTCGGATTAGAGTACGAGTAGTCGAACGTGGTCCCATCGTGGGTGTCTCCCTGATTTATTACTGTTCCTATCGAGACGGTTAATACATTTTCTATATAATAAATACCGTTAAAATCCTCTTGTCTCGAGGTAAACATAACTAATTAACGAACAGTAAGTAACTGTTATAACTTTAACAATTTATGGAACCAAATAAAGTTTTACGTAAGAAATTCTTAAGCGTTTATTCTTATATTACCCACTTCCACACTTATCTCAATGCCAAATAACTATCTAGAATTTCGTCGTATCAAACTAAAAAATGTCTTCGACCACTTAAGAATCTAAAATATGATTCTTAACAAATATCTTAGCGTATAGACATTATCTGTTTCAGATAGAATCTACGTCTACAAATAATAGTTGGTCGAAGCTACTTTAACGCTTCGGTTAGGTATTGCATCAATCGATACCTGATGTTGTTAATCGATTAGAAGGGATTGGATTGTTTTATGGTCGCCTTTATGTGGTCGTGATAAGGTTGATTTTGAAAGGCGGCGGGAGTAAGGAGGTTCCTGCAATTAATCACGCATAAGTACAGCAATAGGTTTATCATAATGCGGTAGTTTAATACTGAGATGAGAGGACAATTTCTTCTGGGTTGCGTCGACACGGTGGAAGGAATGTCTTGCATACAGGACATGTAATTTCAAGCGCATGCGCGCCGCATACCCAATGCGCCCGCCTCGTCGGAACCCAACGAGGGTACATTGTATTTTTATTTTATTTTCTGACGAACCCATCACTTCTCATTAAGTGGCGTTTGGAGAATAACTTAACATCACTAATGTCCGGACACGAATTTTATTGTTATTGCATTTTAATAAATTTTCATTGTTCCAACTTGTCAATGGCTCTCTCGATACATTTCCGAGTATTTAGGAAGGAAACCTATCTTTTGTTATTGTTTATTGGTGAGATTTATAGGCGTTTTGAATATGAATATATTATTATTAATCTGATTATGTAGTAAGTAGTATTTGTGACGTTGTTGATGTTACGACTGTTTGTGACAGCAATAAATATTTTTATTTCTAAATCAATAGTACCTATCTACTCGCGACACATATCCAATTTCACCTATTCCACTAAACAATCTTTGTGGTCAGCTAATTCTACATCAAAAGCTGCGCAAAACGGATGTTACAGTCAATCGCATTACGCTAAGACATTGCAATAAGTAAACCCAATCTATCACGAGTTAGAAACCCGAATCCGAATCAACTCGATTCTTAACCGACAGATATCGATATGCCAGTAGTGAGACATCGGTACTTTTGAAAGCGTTCATGGATCCGTAAGAAGTTGGCTGACTGTGGGCCTGCCACATAACAAAGAAAAATACAAAAGGCAAACTGCTTTCAACACTAAAAAAAACTAATTTAATACGCAGAAAATGCGATCGTAGGTCTAATATGCCAGTTGCTACGAAGGAACGCCGTAGCCCATACGCTACGAATTTCGTAGCCAACAGAACACTAGTACGCTACTACGAACATCGTAGCCAATAGTTGAGTTACTACGCCGCTACGATTAGACTTCGCAATTAAAAAACCCTCTGTGATTGTCGTAAAACTACAGAATAACAAAACGCAAGAGTTGTCGTAATTGAAATACTAAATACTAGCAGTAGCAGAGTTCAAATAATATCGATGTCTACAATAAAATGAAACAGCGTTTTCCCCAAACATTTTTAAACATTAAATTCCCAGAAGCTCATACCTAATTAATTAGATTACAAGTCACACGTTTTCTTTGATTTTTAATCCACTGATAGTCTGATTTTACCATTATATAAAGTTTACCGTTACTACTTTCTACGTGTATAATTTTCTCATGAGACCAACCCATTCGACAAACACTGTATTGTGAAAACCGAACCTTCTGCATACCTATTCATTGTCGGTATTCTTAAAAGCGCTCATAGATCCGTAAGAGCGGCTGACCGCAGCCTCCGTAGCCAGTATGTCACGGTGCGCAGCATCAACTGATCAAACGCGCCGTACTGCGCGTACTGATCGTACTGCGCATACTGACCGCTTTCCGCTACGCTTGACTTGACAGACTGCTTAGCAGGTGGAGTTACGAGTAGATAGATCGGTGGGACTTGGGACTGGTAGCCGCTTCTAATGTGGTTAGGAGAAGACTAGGAAAATTATGATTATGAGTATTTATATGATATTTTTGTTCCAATGTATCTAGATACAAATTATTCGATCGTGTTGTCGGATGGAAGTTTAATAAAGATATGAAGTCATGACAATATAGGTGCGGTGGTTGAGCGATTGGCTGTTGAAGTGCGTGTCGCGGGTTTGGTCCCAGAGCGAAACAAATATCTGTATGGCCAACAATAGTAGTTACGGTTGTGAGTTTAAATGTTTATGAACGTACCTACTATTCAGAAGTAATTTCGAAAGTCAGATTTTAGACCAACAACGAGCGAATTGTCCATTTATCTTTATATGTGTACACAGAAATATAGATTCATTCTTTCATAATAAAAAATATTAATGAAATAACGCTCCAGTTCTGATGTGTTCAGTGTTAACTCACCTTCAGTTTAATCGTTAGCACCTTTTTTTTAATTTTTTTGAGGTAAGTAGTTATAAAATAACTTCTCCCTCTCCAGGCGGAGCGAAAGGTAGTGTTAGACTTTTACTGACTAAAATCCACTTGCGGTCCTTCAGTTGCCCTTTGCGTTCCAGGACCGGGACAGTGACTCTTTCGAACAAGCCCTATGTAACACTCTAGGATAGAAGCTTATTGACTTTTTCCTTTCTAAGGACAGGTGCGTTCTTAGTCATTACAGGCGGCGCTAGTAATTATTTGACCAGATGTATTAACGAGGAGGAACAAGAAGGGTGGGATAGTGTTGAGAATGGTATCACTTTGAACTTACGGTCTGAAACAAGCCACTTTCTGACCGAGTTCTCGGCTCGTAAGCGCTTGGTAGTTATTTACACTAATATCAAGAATGGATGTGAAAGTTTGTTATAAAAACTAAAAATAATCTAAATATATATCGACGGTTGAAAGGCAAAATGATCTAAGCGACATTAAGTGAACTTTACAAAAGTGAACTCGAATATTTTAACTTAACCTTTCAATCGTTATAATTACAGACACAATTGAAAGACAATAGGTGCGCGAACGCCGGCGTTCGCTTGGGGTTTAATGAATTAAGGTCACTCTTGTGTAAAGTTTACTTAAAGTCGCTTAGATCATTTTTCCTTTCAACTGTCGATGTAGTAGATAAATTACGATAAATTTCTAAAATCATATAAAATCGATTTATATAAAACCAAAAAAAAAATTTTTTTACTACTCAACATCACATTGTAGTTCTACGGCAATCATTTGTTGATAATAATTTTTATACAATATTTTATTTTTTGTTTTTTTTTCTTCGCCAAAAGGAGGAGAATAGAATAAACTCTATTGTGCTCAAAAGTAGTAATAATTTTACAGAAATTTAAATCTATGGATACAATGACGGAGATTCGGAGTTACGCCCTTGGCATTGGATAGGGTCGTCATGCAGTAATGTTACCAGTTTGATCACTTCTAGAATTCTAACCATCAACGTCCTAGCTAAGTATATGTAAGTTCCACCGCAAGATAGATTTACCGTGCCTCTGGCTATGAATTAAATATGAAGGTACTTAATGACACGTTTAGAACATAAAGCAATCTATCATGTATGACTTTACTACTTTATTTTATATATGCAATACCTACTAGGGCCTCTCCTAGTACCTATAAATAAAACTGTTGTGTATAGTAACATAACAAAACATGTCAACTGTTTATTTTTTTTTACGTTATGTTCAAGTCCTCAAATGGACAGCCTCATTCCGTCTATAAAACCTTTTACTTACATGGACCCTTATTTGTAATGGTAACTCACATAATAACACATTTATATAAGGTAAATACCGGTAAATACAAATAAAAAGCTAAACAAAAATACACAAAGCACAAAAAAAAATGGGTTAAGCAAGCCTTCATCAGCAATGACTTTTTCAAAATCTATACTTACAATACAAATCTGTAGAAGTTTTTAATAAGCAGTTATTAAAGAATCGACGTAGATATCTTTTATACTTTAAAATTGTGTATCCTAACTAATACTATAAATGTGAAAGTGTGGATGTTTGGATGTTTGTTACTTAATCACGCAAAAGCAGCTGAACGGATTTGGATGAAATTTGGCATGCATATAGCCTTTGACATGGAAATGAATATACCTTTTATCCCGATTCCTTAAGTACCCAATGCCAATGGGCGAAGCCACGGGCAAAAGCTAGTAACTTGATTTATTACTTAAGCTTGGTTTCATCGCAATCGGTTGACTATATCGAGAGATATACTACATTCATTGACTGTTAGGCGCTACGAAGTTCACCGGGTCAGCTAGTTACTATTATGTATGGAATTATCATGCACTACCGAAGAAGAGCTTGATTAAATAATAGCCAGATCCCAAGGTTAAGCAAGGTTTGCCAAGGATGAGACTGTGGATGGCTAACCTAACCATCTTAGCGTTACGAGATTTCTTCGTGCCTTGGAACCGAACCGAACTCAAACTTCAAACAATAGGCTACGCAGTAATTCTTTTTAATAATCATAATGGCGAATACGTATTGCGTATTTTTGCAAGTATGCGCCATAGTCTGGAACACCAACTTCATAGTGGCCAAGATATTTTAACCGCTCTGTACCAGAACAACATTATATTTAGTAAATGCGAAATCCGAAGCATTGCCTAGTATTTTTATGTAAAGAATCTATGTACAAAATTGCATAGCTGTATCATGAAAACTCACAAAGTTGTAAGCTTGTTATGTTACCTGGTTGTCCACACAAACACATGGTCGCCGGGCTATCCGGGTGACTGAGGGGTTTTTCTACTCCCGCACCCAACTGTGCGCTGGCATCTAATGCCCGACTGTGAGTGTGACCTATGTTGTACTTAGTGTCAGTCCAACTTATGACCTTTTTTATAAATTTTTGTGAAAAAATTTGACATGGTGTAAATGTTATTGTAATCGATTCAGTTGGTCGAAGCCTACTGGGGCCAGGGTTATCCGAAAGGGCGCTCGAGCCCCGGTATGAAGGCTTGAAGGAACGGGATGGGTTTTTTAGTCAGTAAGAGTCTGACACTATCTCCCGCTCCGCCCAAGAGCGGGGGTTGTCATAAGATGATTTTTCCAATCGAAAAAAAATAAAAAAAAAGTTACAGATTCTGAACAAACTAGGTATATTTAGGTTTCGCATATATATACTAAAAAAAAATTGTATAATCCACCCATAGTAACCGTAAAACAATAAATCTGTATCAACCGATCAAACAATTCAAAACATAAGCTGATAATCCTCATCTTAAGAAAATGATAACTTATCTCAAGAGCGGCTAAAACTATCAGAGTATTAACAAAACACCTGTCTTGCGCTAGTAAGGGCACGTTTACAATATTAGAGTACAGTCAAGTGCAAAAGTTCGCTAACGCTTGACTTCATTCAAAGGGACATGTACTAGAAATATCCCAGTAAAATCATAAAAGCGAACGTTTGTTAGTGTGTGTATTTGTATGTTGGTTACTCCTCCAAGCAAAAACTGCAGAAGAGTTTAAATGGAATTTAATACACGGGTAGTACTGGAATATAGTACCTAGAATACTTTTTATCCCGGGAGTATCTTTCCTAGGGATAATTTTCTACTTTCACACTGGCGAATCCGCTGGCAACAGCTAGTATGAAATAAGACAAAAAAAAAAATACTAAAAACAATATAAAATATGCGATGAAAACTCCGCTGCTTCGTGTCGACTAGTATGTGCCCAAAAGACTGACGGCATCGAGAAATTGTATCGACTCGCGAAAATGTCTGATACTGAAAGTCTAATATCCGACAGTTTCCGTAGAAAAGCTTTTGAATTTCGTTAATGTGTATAGGTACTTTATTTTTGCCCTTGACTGTACCTCTGGCTCTAATAATAAACGCCCTTCGTCGTCTTTGTGATAACAATAGACGGTAGCAATATCATCTCCTACGCATCCTTGATAGACGTGGACATAAGTCAGAACACATATACGTAAGAACTGATTAGATATAAAATAAATCAAATCAAATGTCAAAAAAATGTACAGAGACAACCTAAACATCATGTGATTGTACAGGAAAACTCTCAGTATTTCAAACTGTATTTTTTATTTACCAAAATATTAAAAAAAAATCGTGTACAAAACTCATGCTTCCACAATAAAAAAGAGGAAAATAAACACAAATATCATCTTAAAACACGTATATAATAAATTAACTTAGCAACATAACCACTCAAATAAGTCTCATAACTCGGATAAAATATAGCAAATAATGACAATAACGTACCACAAGCACGACATGAGAACAATATGAGTCGTCATAATCATTTTCATAATTAATAACCGTGTACGAGTCACGATGTCTATCATAGAGCGTGATCTAAGAAGCAACAGCTTGGTTTTCATCAGCGAACACGAACAAATTGTTTTACAAGCTACGATTTATTGGGTTATAGGAATTGCGAAATTACAAGTTGGCTAACATCGTCCGGGGTCTGTCTGACCCCACAATCTTGACAATGGCGGGCGAGAGAGCGAGTGTTCCTGTAATAATGCCTATAATGACGCGCCAGCGCCGGCCAGCAGCATGCTTACATAACAGTTCGTGACTTGCGCATTACGGTATCGGGAGAAAAATACGAGTCCACAACATACAGGCACGCATCTAACGTCAGTGCAGTATCGATATTCCATGACTTATTCGTAAAGTTCTACCGGCAGAATGCATATTGTACAATATATGGCTCTAAACCTATGTCGAGGAAATGCACTGAAAAAATATAACACATTCAACACAATCAAGTTATTGATTGTGAAAACAGGAAAGTAATGAACCAAAACACTAATTAATTATCGATAAATTTAATTACTAGTAAAACAGCTGCAGACACCCTTTGAAGCCAGACGACGTCTTTGGAACGTCCACAGTCCAATAACGATACGAGATCCTTAACGATACGTCTTGTAAAACTTTTTATATTTCATTTAACATTTTAAATTACTCCTGAACTTTTATATTAAAACCGCACAACAACTAATAAATTTCTTAAATAATTATGGAGTCATAAATTGCAATAGAATAATATTAGAAACAGCTGTATGTAAAAAGGCATTTGAAACACGCGATCGGGTTAATGCTTTGATCATTGAGAAAAGAAAACGTTAAAACAGTACATAAATTAAGAACTGTTAATAAGTCAATATATTTCTGTATTAATTTATATTTATTGAAGTTTGTAGTCCGCCCCTGTGGCCGAGGGAACTCGTTCGCAGCTCGTCAACCAACTATAAGTCTATAACTTAATCCTACTAGATAAGTTCTGTCGACCTTTCGTATGATTCATGATCACGCTGTTACTGTTTATGGTTTTAGTCATCAACACAATAATTTCCTTACGTAATTATAGCTAAATATCAGTCCTGTAGAAAAAAGTTTTCAGCAAAAAAGGATCAAATGAATGTCCTAACCGTCTGAGTGTTTAACGAGTAATGGGATTATGTGACTGCAATCAAATTAATAGTTTTAATGACAGCTAACTAGAACCTGTAGCGCGTACATTTTATAATGGGTATTGTTGATTAATATTTCTACTATCAACTACAAGCTGTCAGCACCTCCTCATGTCTGGTTAAATTAAATTAATTTGTCTTTGGAGTTTAACAAGAAAGTATAGACACCTGTTTGATCCTTGACTTTGAAGTTAGGTGATCAAATATTCGCATATGAATCATCTTCACTAATAAATAAAGAGGTAAAGTTTGTTTTTTTTTTTGTTTCTAGGAGATCAGAAAGAACTGGCCAGATTATGAAATTTTTTTCACCGATATATGCTATATTCCTGAGTGGCATAGGCTATATTTTAAAAAAGCAAATTTTAAATATGAGGCTTCTACATCTTTCCATGCATTTAACAGTTTAAAAACAAAAGAATACTTATCATAATGCAATCCACTAATAGCTAAATCGATCATAATTACTATCTTCTACCTATTTTGAGATACAAATCGATCATACTATATAGATAACTTGTAATCTACTAAAACAACTGTTACTATTTGTTTTAATACTTCATCAGAAACCATGATCAATAGAAATAGTTATACATTATAAGCTTTAAAATAGAATCCCGCTGAAACTGAGTCCGGTCTTCAAATTTCTCGAAGTCTAATTAATTACCATCAACGCTCCACAGACAACTTCAGAGCTACTTTGCAATCAAATATAATAAATCAATAGGAACATTATTACTTACTTAGTGGACATTTTAATCAATGTTATGCCGATGACAGATCGCCGCGATCGGGCATAGACCGTGATCAATATATAGCCTCTACAAGTCACGAATACTGGCCATAGTTGCTCATAGACAATATTAATTCGTGGCCCGTTATACGTAGGTTGGTGACGTCATTAAGTTAGTGCTTATAGGTAAGGTCTGTGAACTAAAATGGGTGGTTATGGAGTTATATGTACCTAAGAGGTAAACTGCAAAACACGCTTGACTTAGACGTGAACTTGTGTTTGAACTTGTTTGTCATCTTCGGTGAGGTATGAATTCAGAAAGACTTTCAAGGTAACCCTTTGATTGGACTGGCTGGATACTGTGGCTGCTACTTTTTTTTGGTGTGTTAAACATCCAATGAATTCTCACTTTCTAGGGTAGAGCGAGGGGTCATGTTCTACCTTTACTGACTAAAACCCACCTATGTCCTGCGGTTGCTTCTACGGTCCAGAACAGGCTAGTTGCCGTAAAAATGTAATTAGTCCATCTTTTAGATTATTCAAAAATAAGGGACACATATTTTTTTATTTGTAAATTAAACCAAAAATGACAAAGATATAGCCCATTAAAGTTACGTGTAACGTCACACCGTGCTGCATTTTTTTGCACGGGGTGACGTCACACGCAACTTAAATGGGCTATTTCTTTGTTAATTTTTGTTTAATCGAAAATAGAACAAATACGTGTCCAAAATTTTTTAATAATCTAAAATACGTACTAAATAAAATGTAATAATTTGACCCTGAAAACTACTCTATTACAATAGCCCTGATCTGTTTTGGATACTACGGTGGAGACACCATAGACTGACTAATAATTGATTTTCTATCGCGACCAAAGCTAACTTACTCTCTACTTATATAGTGCCAAGTCAGAAACCGCATTCCCATTAAACACTTCCGTCCTCGTTAAACCTAAACAAAACCTAACAAAAATGTGTAAAATCCCGTCGTAGCTAACACAACTAACAAGTCGGTACGAACACGTAACAGCGCACCTGCGGCCGCGCAGCTCTGATGACGGTTATTGCGCGCACCCGCAAACTGTGCTCTTATTACCAGAGTACACAACTGGGCGAATTGCTGGCTTGTCAGGTGCCGTATGGATGGGGTCAATGGTTTATGGTCATAGTGTAACGAAGGATTTCAGTAGAACAAGATTTGGTGAGTTTAATTTAGACCTGTTCTTTGACAGGGTCAAGTCAGGTGTAGTAATAGCTAATACTAGCAAAGGAGGAGGCCGCACGTGCAAACGTGAAGAAGTAGCCCTCACGCCCCAGCCAGTCAGCACCGGCTTGCGGACGGTGAGCAATGGGTAGCTCGCCGTCCTAGCGTCCGATAACCGTCCGGACCGAGCCCATGTCGTTGACGACCGTCATCAAACCGTAGGGGCTCAGCAGGGTCGAAACCTACTGGGGCCAAGTGTTAGTTTGTGAAAGGAAAACTCGGCCCTGGTACAAAAGGCGACGTAGGAACAGGAGTGGGTTTTAGTCAGTAAAAGTCTGACACAGCCGCTCGCTCCGCCCAAAAAGCGGGAGATGTCATTGGGTATAATATACCACGTAGTCAATAATAGCCACGGCAGCCAATCAGTCCGTAACAATTTTAAACAAATATGGACTGGGCATGACGAAGTTTTCTATGGCGGCCGTACCGGTGTTCAGCAGCTTACTTCTCTATCATGTGGCTTCACAACCACGCATTTTGATGATCAAGTCAACAGTTTGAAGGTCAAAGTATAGGGACTTCCTTAGAAAAAGATATAAGATATAAATATAGTTCTGTTCTTTGATAGGACGAAGTCAGGAGATGTATGGCGGGGTCAACGGTTTCACGGCCACAGTGTAACTAGCTAACGTTGACAGTAGTACAACATGGATCAACAGTTGTAAAGGGATGATAGTGATGGAGTACCAGAGTGATTAGACTGTAGCAAACTGAGTGAAATGTTTCTTATCAGGAGCCGTGTGGCTGAGGTCAACGATTTGAAAACTACAGTGGAACTAACCAGTATTGGTAGTGGAACTACAAGAATTATCAGTAATAATTTATCAGACAGCAACACGCTTTGTACAAGAACTATCTGTATTTTGATATGTTATGTTATGTCTTTGTATACAATAAAGAATTAAGAACATTTTGTACAAGCAACTTTAAACAAAACTAAAAACATAGACATTTTACAGAATAAATTTAGTAGGTACGTTAGTAGTATTTGCAATAAATTCTAGTACCCTAAGAAAGATTTATAATAATATATAATGACTTTCCACAACTATCACACAACGCCGTCTAGTCCCAAGCTAAGCAGAGCTTGTGTTATGGGTACTAGACAACTGATACATACTTATATATTTCTAAATACATAAATATTATAGATAAATTACACCCACAAACACCTTGAACAAATGATTATGCTCATCACACAAACATTTGTCCTGGGTGGGAATCGAAACCACGACCTCCGGCATAGCAGTCAGGATCACTAACCATTAGACTAACAGACCAGTCAAGAATTTATCTTGTGTTATGGGCACTAGGTTTCTCACAATAATTTTCAACACAAGTTAGATACATCAGAAGGTAACAAAGTAATCTATAAAAAAGCCAAAAAGTAAAAGGCAAGAACAGCCAGCCATTGGTGTGAGTGTGTAGTATGTGGTGTTATGACATAAGTACATATATTAGAAAAAAAAACAGTAGTAAAGGGCTGATAGCTTTGGACTAATTGTGACTAGACTGCAATCAAATAGGCAAATTGTGTGTTATCAAGTGTCATATGGCTGGGGTCAATGGCAAGCTGTGCAGAGTCAAGTCCTAATTGCAAAACTTAGCGTTGGACTTCTATTTTAGTTAGATCAGCAGTTCTTCTACTATAAAAAAAGGTATGTCTGTTTGTTTTAATGGTGTAAACTATTAGCATATTTAACCCTAGTTCTGTAACTTTAATCAGAAAGTAGTTGGTCTTATTAGTTGGTACTTTGAATATCTGCCAACCCCTTTCGGCATAGAGGCGTGATGTAGTGACATGTTTTATTACCTATTAGTACTAAGTACCAGCTATAAGTTTTTTTTTTATGTCAAAATCATCTTTAACGGCTTCTCTTAATTAGGGTGAAGCAAAAGGAAGTATCAGACCATTTACGTACTGACTAAACTCACTTATGTTCCTTCATTTATCTTTTGCGTTCTAAGGCCACGGTAACTCTTTCAAACTCCTGCAAACCTGCTATAACTTGAGGATACAATCGTTAAAAAGCTAGATTACACACCGCTCCAGCCAATCAACACTGAAGCCGTTACCTATTAATTAAACGAACCGTTCCAATTAATTAAATTGCAATAAGTGTACCAGCGTCCATTAATTGTGAATACATATGTAATGAGCTGTAAACTAATGAAAAACATTCGCTTCCTCAAACATAAATAAAAGACGCTTTTATTTAATTATCGAGCATAACCAATAGAAATGTAGATTTACCACTAAGTGCACTCACAAAGAAAATTATAATAAACAGCTAATATTTTTTGCAATCCAATCAATAAAAACGTTTATTTATTCCTAAATTTAAATACATATTAAAGTGGGTCTTAACTGCATTAGAATGTAACCCTCTGTTGTTCAAAATCTGTGGTAATCGAGAGGTACTCACGTCCCGACAAAGATTAACGACCATATAATTCAGACGCGTCATTACATTATAAAATTACAAGATTAAAAAACAATGTTTATTTTAATTAAACATCATTAAAGATTTATAACAAAAAACTCTATTTTTATAGAAATACTTAGAGATATGATAGCATCAACACAATAGTTGTAGGTAATCAATGCACCAACTTTCAGTAGCCGATAAAAATCAGCTAATAAAGCTCGGGTATCCAATGCGATGGTTATCTACATTCAAAAGTAACAAAGAAAGACAAATGCCACACTTTCCTTGCACAAAGGAGTGTCCATTCTTTACCGAGGTTGTGGTAATGAGTCTATGTCGCTGGCCCTTGGTCGTTGGTAGCCAGTACAGAACAGTGGGGCATAAATCATGGCCGGCCAGGAAATCATTCATCCTCGGTAATGTGCTGCGAAAATAGGCTTCCACTCGGAACGGCGCCGCGACGCGCACGCCCCGCGCCCTAAATGTTTTATAAAAAAAACATACGACGTTAATGAAAATATAAATCTGAAATTCTCGGCAATTTACACTACAACGCTTTTTTAACGTGTATAACCCACGCCAATGCTCTAATTATTGACTACAAATGTTCAGGAGATCTAGATTACGATTTCGATTGGCACAAAAAGAAACAAATCCTAGATCGTTAAAGAAGCAACAGTAAATTAAGTGAACCGAATTGATCAACACCATCTAAAGTATATTTCTTACGAAGGTTAATGTAAAGTTTAATGACAGGCTACCAATCGGTTACTATTTATACTCGGTTGCGAACCTGATACACTTGTAATTCTCTTCACCCAAAACAAAAAAGCAAGAGCGGGCACACAGCTAACTGTGTTCGTAACATATTTAAGAGCAGGAAAACAACAAGCTCCTGAGGTAACTGCTTTAAACTTTATTTATATTTGTTATCTCATCAGTTTAACTAACGATCCTCTTATCTTTTATTGTTAGATACACTAACTATAAAACACAGTATACATATATAAATCGTGAATTAATAATTAAGTCTCAGTTTATTGTGGTCGCTCTGTTAACAAGTTATTTTGTTGTGGCACGATCGCCATTAGTCGGACATTCGAGCCCAATCAATTAAAAACAGTACAGGCACAGTTCGTCGTCCGTTCCCACGACATTTTTGTCATAACTTCTGCTTAAATTTTGAACTGTAACCATTCCTAGGGACGTCCGTAACCGCATATCGATGTATGACAAATCGTGACAAAACCACCGACTCATCTACACTAGTTAGGAGTTCAAAGTTATCTTAAACATGCATTATTCAATTCTCAACCTTATCTAGTTGAGATAAGTTAGTAACAAGCTAGAAATATATCGTTATGGGCAGAAAAATAAGGTTGGCATTTGTGTACACGAATTCATGTGGCTGAGCCGCATGCCTGCGCCTGCGCCTGCTTCATCCATCAAGCTCGGCGCGCATCACCTTCAGCGCGGCAATCGACCGGAAACATACCCTGCCAGCCTCTAAGTCGGACAGACCTCGTAATTAAATAGCCTTTATACCTAATCCGAATACATGAGGCAAAGAAAGAAACATTACAAAGAAGGATTACTTCTTGAAAATCGTTTTTCGCAGTGCAACATTGTACGAGTCAGCATGTGTTACTTTTTTGCCTCATGTCCAGTCTATGGCAACTTGAGGAGATAAGGTAAATATGACTTTTAGATATGAGCTTTGAGAATTTAGCGCTAACATTACTTTATGTGCACGCGCACTTTAATCGTCAAGCTGATAATACCTTCATTGTGGATAAAAAGAAGTATAAAGCTTAAAACAACATTCAGTTTTATAACAAAAAACGCAATTACTTTTAATTTCAACTGGCAGATATCATTTTCATCACAAGGGAATTTTTTTGCCGCTTCAGAAAAACACTTCCTAACATGTCCCATACGCGATTATTATTCATTATCATGCGAACGACATGGAAAATAGTGTGCTGTCCTTTTCCGTCCCACGTCACAGTGTATTTCCGTCCCTGTCACGGACCGGCCGCCAGAATTTAATATCAAATATCAATATTTGGATGCAATCAATCAAAGTTAATCACGCGAAAGTTATAAAAGCAAAATGAATACATTAAGTTCTTTAGTGGACGGCGTCGGGTGCATTCGAGCGAGCTCTACCGGCATTATTTTTTGTACGGGGCCTAATAATGACCGATTAGGAAAAAAAATACGCTGGGAACTCTGTTGCCCATTGTATTAAATACATTGTCATGACGTAAGCACATTTAAATATTAATTAGCTTAGATTAGAATGGTAAGCCAGAAGTAATCAAATGTAGCCAATGGTTCTCAAACTGGCCCGTCTTCTTTATATGTAAATTAGTTGGGTTGCTAAGTACAAATTAAAATAATGTTTATTGGTTGGTTAGACGTCTTGTACTTACTTTTATTTGTGATTTAATTTCTTTACTATAGCTTTAGTAGTTAAACTAACTAGTTTATAGACTAAATTTGGAGTTTTTCGGAGGAAAGAATCTTGAATGATCACTAACTATAGTTTCTGCCTATTTTATTTAAAAAAACTGTAACATCTATATAGAAATAAGCAATTGATTTTTAATTTTATACTCATATTTATATAAGCTGACCCCAGAAGTTTTACCTACGTCTTAGATTACTGTTCCGCTCCCTAATTCGTAGAGATTTAAACCTTCAACAACAAAAAAATGTCTTCAGCTGCGTGTGCACAAAATAATTTAAAAAAAAAACAAGAAAAGAGCCTACATTAACACAAGCATAATTTCAAACTCACAAAACCGTGCCGCAATTTCCTCATCCAATTTCCTTACACATTACAAACTTCAGCCAAGTGCACTATTTGTTTTACTAACAACAGAAGAACTTAAAATAAAACGAGCATTAAGAACTAAAAGTTCTAGACAAAGAACAAATGTGTGGTAATTTAAAAACTTAAGTAATTAGGTCAACTGTTCCCCCGTCGATCGATGCGGTGGAAACACGCCAAACTTTGAACTACGGCAAACGTCAATAAAACGCTGTTTTCTACATGTTTGTTAGTAGCAATCGATATTTGTTAGCGTTGTTGTTACATTGTTAGTGTATTTTGTTTGTTAGTTGTTTTGTTTTGTTTTCGTACGTAGGTGTGTTTTCAGTATGTTATTATTATATTATTTCGTTGGTTGAAAATTGGAAGCTATTGAGCGGAAAACTTATTTTGGTTTTCGAGTTTATTTGTGAAGGGTGGATTAATTATAACTACCTACCTATCTATGTATACTAACATTGGGTATAAAAAGGAAATATTTGTGTTTTTGTTTGTTAAGAATAAACTCAAAAATTACTGCACCATTTTTTTTTTTCATCAGTATAATGCTACTTTATCACTGAGTGACTATATATATATTTACTACTTTCACGCGAGTGGAACCATGTGCAGAAGCTAGTATAATTATAAAGTTTTAACAGGATTTGTCCTGGTTGTCTATCACGTATGGCTAAAGAGGTAAGTAATCAAAATTATAATAATAATTGATTCTTACAAGATTCTCTTACGAGTTTTTTTTAAAGCTGACTTAAGTGGCGAATTAGCTCCATTATTTATCACAAAATGTTATTGATGTGAAAACCTCTTATTTATTCGGTAAATCTTTATATATAGTAACTAGCTGACCCGGCAAACTTCGTACCGCCTAATAGTTACCTTTTATCTAAGCTGTCAACTCTACTTACTCTACCCTACTCTACTCTACTCTACCCTACTCTACCCTACTCTACCCTACTCTACCCTACTCTACCCTACTCTACCCTACCCTACTCTACCATACCCTACTATATCCTACCCTACTCTACCCTACCCTACTATACCCTACCAAATTGTGAATCTAAACCATTCCCAGATCCCCTTGAACACACACAAGAAATTTCATCAAAATCGGTCCAGTCGTTTGAGAGAAGTTCAGTGACATACACACTCACAGAAGAATTATATATATAAAGATACATTCATTCCTCCTACACCACGCAACGGATGTTGATGCGATTTTCACTAATAGAAGGAATAATAAATTATTAAGGATTATGCTTAGATATAATTTGCACCCGAGTGAAGTCGTGGCGGATCGCTAGCAATGGTGACTTTACTTACGCTGCAATATTTATTATTTTAAATATATAGCATATACTCAGATAGACATATTTTTGGCCTCGCTCAGATTATAATTTTAGGATTTGTATTACTTCATTATTATTAATTCATTTAATTCAGACATATTCCATTTACATATTATATTATATACATAATTAAAAACAAATAAAATATGAAAGTAATCAAAACTAAATAAGTTCAGATGTCATCATCACATAGGTACCTACATAAAATGAAACTCAAATACAAATAAAATAAATAATAATAATAATTTATAGATATGTCATAATATGTATGTTTATGTGTATGTGTGTAATTCTAGTTTTTTGTGTGATGCACAACTAAATATTTTTTTCTTATTTTCTTTCTTTTTATTCCTACTCAAAAATATTACAAGCGTTTTCGTCATGGATTTCCTTTTGCAAATAGATCAGCTTAATTATTTCTACCAATAGTTGCAAATGGTTTCTTAAAAGCACTACTAAGTAACATTAACTATGCAAAAAATATAAAAACGGAACACATTGCTTCCCGTATAGATGCCAATAGACCAAAGTACTACTGTTAGCATTACTTTTTGTGCTCATTTACTTTTTCCCGTTCGTAGGTTCGTTCGTTAGATCAAAGCTTCAAGAAAAACTACCGCTGTCTTGTTTCTAAGTAAAAACAGTGGGTACTTAAGCAAATGGTCTTTGACCATGTGTGGATGCTACTTTAATTTCCATTTCATATCTAAGTACAAGAATTTAAATGAAAGATTAATATAGAGCATTCTGAGCACTTTATTTTTTCGTTTTTTTTAAACTGTTTTGAGTATATTAGAGGAAGTTTGAAACTGTAAAGTTTAAAGGGAATCGTTTGTACCTAATGGTATGGCCATGTGAAGAGGATGAGTTATGAGTATACATGTGGAAATGATGAGTGAGACCAAAGAACAGATGGATGGATTGTGTGAGAAGCATTGATGTTTTAATTCAATGGTGAGAAGTGATATGAAAGAAAAGGGAGGCAGTGATAGCGTGACGGGTGACAGGACAGAATGGTAAAAAAACGTGTTGCGCCGACCCAAAGTAAAACAGGGCAAGGGCAGGAAGATGATGATATTTTAAAACTGTTATATCAATTTTGATGTCACCAAACATTTTATTGCATTCTTAATTTCGTGAAAGTAATTATTTAAATATGTACCCTTTATATCAAATTGAATAAGTTCTTTAAATTTAACTATACACTTTTTCTTTTTTAAGGTGGGAATTCATCGGCACGAGATGGACTTTTACTAATTAAAATCCACCCGTGTTCCTTTCATTGCTTTTTGCGTTCAAGGGTTACGGTAATTCTTTCAAACAATCATGCAGCCTTGGAAAAGTTTATACACGTTAAGTGGTTAAGTCAAGAATCTGAAGGAAAATCATGTTTATTTTTCAGACGCCACTTTTTGGCTTTCTTTTATAGGGTACAATAATAGTGTTTAATTTTGTGGAATTAAGAAAAAGCAAAGCTTCAAACCATTTAGCACTTTATAATTGTCAAGATGTCGCTCAGAAAAATGATGCTAATTGCACATTCCAAAACGTATATCTATAAGGAGAAGAATATGCAAGAAACTTGCCCAATACTTTAAACTTATGGTAATATCTATCTCTAAACTATCTACTTAAGATTCGTTTTGCCTAGCATTGACTTGCGCATAGAGAAGCTTGCGCCACGCTTCTTAATTCAAACGTAAACTCAAAATGGCTGCCGTTAAATGTATTGTGACGGCTAATAATATAAGTGGCCAGTATAACAGACAGTTTGAACTAATTAATGGTGAAGTGCTTCTGCAGGGCACTCGCCTACTTTCGATTTTTATTTAGTAATTATTATCTTTACATCTAAACTCTTAGAATATTTTGGTCATATTCAGCGGCGCGTTTCAAACAACGCGGTAACCCTACGTTACGATGAGTAGTTAAGTACAGTCATGTAGAACAATCATTTTATTATAATTTTAGTTTTGGTCTTTATTTAAAGTAGCTTGGAAGCTTTTTCTTCTACAATCAAACTGCCTAGCCTTTTCTTAGTATCTTACATGTTGCGATCGGCTTCAGCTCAGTATCAGTATTTTAAAAGGTGTCACTTTCTAACTTGATCCAACCTTCATCATCAACATCATCATTATATCAGTAAAAAGACGTCCACTGTTACATAGGCCTCCCCAAGTGTCGCCATTACTACCAATCCTGTGCATCTCGGATTCTTTGGATTCCCGCAGTCCTCACTATCAACCTACCCTGTCTGACCACCACAACCCAGTAATTAAGTAATACCTTTGAAAAGAATGGTGTTAATTTATTTGGCTTCTGACTATCAGTAACGACTGCCAAAGGTTTTTCTTCTTGCTTCACTTAAATTAGTAGTTTTCTTTACATAGATATTGTTAATTGTCATATGCACCAATATAAAAAAAGTATCTGTAATATTATCTGAACGTCTACCTAATAATTTTAGGCTAGATACCAACAAACATTTTATAACAATAACATTTTATAGGAAGTCATTTGCTTCATAGTAAAACGAGATAGTACATGAGTAAAGATAGTACATGAGTACACCATCAAAAACGTATAAAAAAGAGAGACTTTTTAAAAACAAACTATTTATTTTTTGATTTTTTCTAAAGTTGTTTGGTAGATATCGCTGTCATAATTAAGACCTCCATAATGATTGTACCCATAGATTTGCGTTTATGTATAAATTGGGTTACTTTCTTGGTGTACACTAAAGTTTATTCTATTCTATTTCAATCATTAACGACGATAATTTAGAAAATATGCCGATACTTATTTGAACCTATGAATACTTGTAACAGTCTAAGCTGTGTCTATTTTACAACGGCTCTGTTTCTAACTGATGGCTACTCCATTCTCTGCCGATCGTTGTCGACTGTCGGCGCGTATCGATTGTGTGGTAGCCCTGAATGTAGAAGTACCATCGCGGACAAAAGACTCGGCAAAAATATTTATGTAAAAATATTCAACCATTAGATATCGATATTCAAGCATTAAAATATATTCTTACATTGCTAAAAACTTTCTATTTAAGTTTCTAAATTCATAATAATTTAAAATACCCAAATGATTTCCAGTCTAATGTTAATCTAGAAAATGCTTAACAAAATTCCAAACAGTTTTATTTTGACACGTTCCAATATTGAAAACAATTTATCTGCATCAACAATATAAATCTGCACGCTTAGGAATTTAATTCGGTATAAATTAGGTAAAAAAAAAGTTTTCCAAAAGAATACATTTAGATTAGATTTCAAAAAAAGTTTTCCAAAAGAATACATTTAAAAAGTGCTTGCATAGTTCATTCATAGTTCGTTCAGCTCTCAAAGCTAATGGTATATCAGGTAAACAAACCTTTTATGTTAAAAAAAACATTGCAAAGAAGTGCTAATTTAGACGCCTGTGTGGTTCTCAACTCCGTTGTTTTTTCTAGCAAATATTTAATTCATGCGGTTTAACTATGCATGTCGCCAGCCATGGCTCTGGTTGCAAAGTGCAGGGGGAAAATAATTAAACGTTGATGGCAACATTATTTTGTGGCATGATTGTAGCCTGTGGGTAACGCGGTTGTGTGCGTCTGGGAGGAGATGTCGCGGCGTGCGCGGGCGCAGGCCCCTCCCCGCGCGCTAATTGCGCCAATCTGCGGGGCGCTGCGCACGCACACGCGCACACGCACGCACACGCCGGCCAAGCGGTGACAAACGCTGCACTCGCCAAATGTATGTACGGACGTACCGTACCAGTGTATGTAAATGATAATGTACATAGTACTCATACCACGAGGAAACAACAGCAGTCATTATACGGGAGCGCTCTCCAACCACACAAAGGTGGGATCATCATTTTAGTGGGAATTGTTTATTTTTTTATGTCGCAGGTATTCAATAATATTAAGCGCTCTCCAACCACACAAAGGTGGGATCATCATTTTAGTGGGAATTGTTTATTTTTTTATGTCGCAGGTATTCAATAATAATAATATTAAGCGTACATAAGATTGAAGTCACTGAAATGACACATCTGCTGAGCTGTAGGTAGCTCGAATTTGCAAAAAGAATGTTTAATCAATTGAAGGTGGGTGGAGGTAGTGGCGTTGTGAGGTAGGCAGACGACAGACAGGCGGCCGGCGCTGACACACTCGTTACTACATTCATTTATTTAACCAACAGAACGCGGTAATTGAAAAAATCTCATTTTCTCCCGTCTAGTGATGTAAACTTGTGTTAAAGGAATAATAAAAAAACAAATGAACGTCTGGCGGTCGCCTGCCGCTGCCGCCATGCCGGCCGGCTACTTGTTTGCTCATGTTGTGCTATAGGTAGCTACCTAACCTATCTAGGTACACTTACTACCCAACCACATTATTCAGTCAAGCAAAACTGTAAGTGTTAGACCAACTGCACGGGATTTTTATGGGTTTAATTTGCATTAACATTCCAGTCCATAGACTCGGTACAAAAAATAAGACGGGAATAGAAACATAGACAGACATTGAAGGCTATCGTTTTTTCATAGGAACGTCGTAACTACAATTTGTTGGCTATAACAGGTCAGTTCAGTAGTAATTTCAATCCACTTATCTTCATGTAGAATTGCGTAAGTGCACACAAGCCAATAATTTAAAACAACGTATCATAACAATTACTATTTTTTATAATTCAAAATGATATTGGAATGTAAGCTCTATACGGGTATGATAAGGTTGTATTTCAATTATCTTTGTGGAGATTACGAGTGGTCCGATGTTTGTCATTGCTCAATAGGTGTGAAATTGGCGATGAGTCGATACAGAACGGTGGATTGAATAATGTGCTGGTTTCGTTTCTCTATTTGTTTTCTTGCCTTTCATATTGCTTTGAAAAGAATAATCCTACAGAAATGGGTAGCTTTGGTCAGTAATTGGGTATCTATTAGATACCTAACTTGTATTTATTCTTTGTACAATATTTTATCTATCCCATATAATCTGCAAAAGTTTTTAGTTGTGTGCGCATCACGTAAAATGTACAAAATCGATGCAGATAACTTTTATACATTATTGTGTGCAACTTATTACTTAGACTTTATTTCATCGCAATCGGGTGACTATATCGAAAGATATATTATAGATATTCATAGACTGTTAGGCGGTATGAAGTTCGCCCGGTCTACTAAATATTAATCTTTTTCTGAAAACAGCATCAAAACTATTCAAACATTGGTGTGAGACACAGTGGGGTCGCTGTGGGAACATCTTGCTATCTCTTTTGTACATACTTAACGTAATGGCGGTGACGTCACATTTTAGCGCTGATACTTCAAATTTTGAAAGGATTAGGAAAGTTTCTAACTTACATGTTTAAAACTTAACGGATTTGAAAAAATGTCTGTCTTGGCGATATAGGATACTTTTGATACCAAAAAAAAATGAATAGAATAAAGTACCCAATTGCTGAACACATAAAAGTATTCATCGAGGTAAACCTCGAGTAATAATATTGTAAGAACACTTACACCGATTCTTGTTTCAACAGTCACATTTTAAAAACATGCTAACTGGGTCTCTATGTTTAACATACAATGAACAATAATAACTTTACGATTTGATTCACCTAATAAAATCAAGAAAATAGAAGATCAGGTAGAAATAAAATAAGTTAAATGTGTCGGAAAATTCATGACGTCCACACCATTCAGTTAACAGAGAAAAAACCCTGAGAACCTTATTTTCATTTATCGTCAGTCTACAAATCAAATGAAATATAAACCGTCCTCCATTAAGTAGGTATCGCGCAATAGGTGTAACATTTCAGAAGTTAAACCGAATAAAAACAACAATAAAAGTGAAACTCTCTCAGTGGAATAAATAATTTCCACTATGTCATCAATCGCTTCACTAAACCATAAATTGGGAGTGCGCGTCAAACGCGCGCCGTATCGTGTTACAGGGACACACCCGTCACCATGGCAACCGAGCTGTCATTAAAAAAACGTTTCATTAGCTCTCCACTACGTCCCAAAGAATTCCACCCAAATTAACATAAATTGTTGTGCTTCACTCTAGACAACTTCTTGTTCTTTCCTAGATACTTAACTATCTCAAACAGTTTTATATGAATGCACTTCAAACACAGTCGTGCAGTTTAATTCGTAACTGAAATAGCTATAATAATGCGAGATATGCTAGTGACACGGAGAAGCATAAACCCAGTAATAAAGTTAGTGACCAAAGTGAAAACGATCCGAGTTGTCATCGTAGTAAGTTTATGTCTGTCTCAACACGATTAAATACACTTTTTATAACTTCATGAACCAAGCCCGATGATACAAAGCGAAACATTCCAAAACCGCCTATTTATGCGCAATTTAAAAATATAAACATTCGAGTAACCCGTGTTATTTTAATATGAGAGATAACAAAAGTGAGCAGCGACATTCGGTTAATATTTTTTAATTTACTTATCTGTCGGCGGGAATCAATGTTTCACATAATTTTATATGTAAGTAACCTAATCGAAACGCCGCCGTGTGTGGACGGACGAATTTACCAGATCCAGATATAATCAGAGCGACAAGAAGCCGCATCGGAGCTCGACACTAACACGATAACAAGCGGCCCAGGCCGAGAGGATGGCGGGCGGTCGCCGGCCGGGCCGCGTCCAGCGAGCCCCCGGCACACATAAACTAACACACATAACTGCTGTGAACGCGACGAAATCAATTCCCAGTTCCGATTCCGAGAAGTGACACAGTTTCTTAAGTGTCGCATCACTACCGACGGACCGCTAAATAAATTCTAATCGTCCCCATACCGTCCACATGCCAATCTAGTCTCTAACACCACGGTATAGATGAACTTTTGTACCCGTCGTGTAGTTGGAATATAAAGAAGAGCCACCTGTCCCCACGAAAATCTTTATAGCCTCCATAAAATTTAAACCTCAAAAGAAAAAAAGAAAAAGTATGGAATCATTTTTTTTTTTTTCGTTTACGAGCGGGGCCCATTTTAGATCGTGTTTACCTAAGCTGTCACCTTACAGAATGGCGATTTTGACTGGTCGGGTCCGTTGAATTAATTGTGGAGTTTTGGAGAGATATCGTCTGATGCACGATAACGTCAGACGGACGAGCTGCCTACCGTCCGTGGGAGCAATTTGCTTAATTCTGACAGTTTCGCTCGCGGAATTAGAGGTCCGCTTAACGTGCTTAATTGTTACGACGTCCAGTTCTGAGAGCCAATGTTCGTAAATTGTATGTAATGTGAGTGATTTAGAGGTTAGGCGGTGTTTTCAATTAACCGGGTGCTGTGAACTTGGAGCCGACAGCAGTCGACCAACTTGCTGTTCTAAATACTGCACTCAGACATGCATGAGTAACATCACCGTTGAGACTTTGAGAGAGGACTGTCTATACAACATTGACAGCTCAATACAGAACTGACAGGTGGAACAGATGAATAGTTGAAACTTACCGTGCGAGCTGACAGCGGCGGAGTAGGGGGCGTGCATCTGTTGGTGGTAGTAGCGGGCGCGGCTGTGGTGGCCGCCCTCGAGCGGCGAGTGGAAGAAGCCGTCGCCATTGGCGTCCGCGTTCACGTCGCCGGCGGCCGGGCTGCCGTTGACGCGGCCCTCGTACCACCGCTGCTGCAGCGCGCTCGCCCCCGCCCCCGCGCCCTCTCCGCTCATGTCCATGGCCGATCCGACCTCACACACCATGCATCGCTTTTATACACACACACTAATAAGTCCACTCCCCTATCAACATTCCTAAAGTCTCGGCTGGTGTATGATGAACCCGAACTAAAGAGCAGTCGGGCTCGGTGTTTGCATTAGCAGGCCTCAACTTGACGCGCTGGTTGACGACCTGTTCATATTGCACGTATCTGTGGAAGATAAAGCATAATTAGTATTGATTCTAGCGCCAATCATGAATCAGAATAAAAAAGGGAATGACACATATCAGTCCAAGGAAAGAGCAAATATCATTCATACAGCACACGGATATCATAAGGTCATTTAGTCGACATCAAAGAAACACGTAGTACAATAAATCTAAGTCGGTGTTTTGTCAAAAAATGGACAATCAATTAAGATAATAGTGGTGCTATCAAATACGTCTGCGATATCGATACGCTCCCAATTTGATTAAGTGATAAGGTGCGAACAACACTCAAACCGCCCTGATAAGCGATTACTGGGTATTAAGCGTTGTTAGCCAACCGAGCAGTGATTTTATTACTACCGAAAAGCTGCCAGAGATATCTTTATCTGTTATAGACCTGTTTAGTAACACTCCTGAAAAACCAACACCTTCGACACTTGTGTTACCAGTTGTGAAAATCTGCATGTTTAGAATTCAGGGACAGCGAATCTTTATTGTAGAATGTACCACTACATATCTACCTATATTATATGAAAAAACAAATTAACACAGTCATGATGTGCCGCCAAAGACTCGACTTTGTAATTTAATAGACTAAAAATAAACTAGATATTATCATCAACTCTTAATCTGCAACCCAAATTTGTACCTATGTCGTAATGTATACAGTTATATGTTTATTTAATTAAGTAAATGAGAAAAGTGACTATTGCTGTTTCAGTTTACCTAGTTTTTAAACATTTTGAACTGACGTTCCTCAATTATAATTGGGGAATCACAGGAAAATAATTATTTTCCAGTGTGCCATCATTGGCACGCATAGCATAGGTTTGTCATCTCTGATTTAGATGTTTCAATCGCGCCTCAACGGTTGAACGAATTTACAGGAACCATGGTGAACGAGTACCGAGAGACCGTATTCTGAAATAAAATCCAGGCGTACAGTACGATGAGCCCCTTTTTTGGAGTTGGAAAATCATCAAATATTACCGTCTCCCGCTCTGAATGAAGAGAGTGACAGAAACTTTTACTGACTAAAACCCACACGTATTCCTTCAATTGCTCTTTGCATTCTGTAGCCGTGGAAATTCTTTCGAACAATCCAGCAGCACAGTACGTGCCCTGGATAATTTTCGAATAAGTATAACGAGGGAGAAATCGTAGACAAATGCCATTTTTATTTAAAAATATTCCACACAACTATCACACAATGCCGTCTAGTCCCAAGCTAAGCAGAGCTTGTGTTATGAGTACCAGACAACTGATAAACATACATGTATATTTCTAAATACATACATATTATAGATAAATTACACCCAGACATAGAACAAATGATCATGCTCATCACACAAACATTTGTCCTGGGTGGGAATCGAATCCACGACCTCCGGCATAACAGTCAGGGTTACTAACCACTAGACCAACAGGCCAGTCATTTCATCAAAAATGAACATTAAGTATTCATAAGACTGAATACTTATAGAAAAAGTAGCGGAGTAAGTCATACTCCGCAGATCCTGAACTGATTTCATAACAAGATCGATCTTTTTATGTCGCGTTTGACATTTAACAAACTCATAAGTTTTGCAATTGTTGACATTTCTGTCTATGTGTACAAATATGATACCTGATAGCCCATCGCCACTCCCATCAGCATTATATCAGTTCATACTGAGCTGTAGGTTAACAACAAAAGAACTGCATAAGCATCCAAAATACATTCGCTATCACATACATAATAGAGGTATTTTAATCCCATTGTGTGCACACAATACTATTTATATAAATTACATATAATTTTAGCTGTTTGTATAATTTGAGTAACTATATAACTAAATTGAACAATATAATAAAATCACCAACTATAGGACTGTAGTATGGGATTTTATGATTCATATGAATATTATGTCAATTAACATTTAATATTATGCGAAAAAAACATTGACATTTTAGGATCATTAAAACGTTTTGCAAAATTGTCCAATGTCAACGTTAATTATCGTGATTGATTTACCTACCAAACGTTGAAAGTCCAAACTTAAAAACAAGCATACAACGTCACAAAAATATAAACATTTTAAATTTGTTATGTACAAGGTGTAAGGGACATATCTCCTTTAAGGTCTTGCTCAGTAGACGAAATTGACAAGATTTTTTTTCAGGAATCGAAATAAATTTGGCCTATTTATATAAAATTATAAACTTGATTTGATGTTATTTTTGTAATGGACAGTTTGTATGGAGAAGCCGATTTTTTTTTTCGTTTGAGCTGTTATTAGTAGGATTTAAAATTAAAAACAAACGTCACCATGCAGGGGATTCCTTTGAAGGGAAAGCGCCATCGAAGCCGGCCTAGAAAGAGGTGCTGAAATGATCTGGACGCGTACTAGGATGACTAGTTCAAGACGGCGCAGGAGAAAAATTTATGGAAGGACTTGGGGGATGTCTTTATCCAATAGTGGGACAGTATGCAAGGAAAAAGAAAAAAAATGGACTTTGTAGGTAACCGTTACCTACGAATTTAAAAAATCAGAAAAAACCCATATTAGGACTTTCAAAAGCTGTCCGACATGCATCAGATTTGTTTAAAAACCATTTTTTTTTTTGTTTCGCTTATCCAATACTGCTCATAAGGCTTTCAACGATTAGGTTAAAAATGTGGTATTTTATTTTAGTTTACATCATACTGAGTGTTATTTGTATTAATTACTAGCTTTAACCCACAGCTTCACCCGTGTACATAAAATATATAGCCTATTTCACTCAGGAATAAAGCAACATTCTACCAATCAAAACATTTTAGCAATCGAACCTGTACTTTCAGAGATTATATCCTACAAACCAAAAAAAAAACTTTACCTCTTTATAATATTATATATATGTAAGTATATATATAATGTAGACTGGTACAGATTGTAGATCTATGTCTAGATATAGATCAATTAAATTACAATTTATAAATAAATCAATAGACATTTTCACACCTGGAGCACAAATGTCAAAGGTTTATACTAAATATTTATAATATTATTCACACCATTATAGTTTTAGTTGCAGATATAAAAAAACCTTTTTTTTTTTTTTTTTTTTTTTTTTTATGGTGGGAAAAATCATGCATTGACATCCCCCGCCCTTGGGCGGAGCGGGAGATAGTGTCAGACTCTTACTGACTAAAAGACCCACCCCGTTCCTTCTAGCCTTCATACCGGGGCTCGAGCGCCCTTTCGGATAACCCTGGCCCCAGTAGGCTTCGGACTCATATTTGTAATGTTTAAAGCTTCTACCAGCGGTTTCGTTCGCGTGCTAATAGAAAATATATTATGTCTATGTCACTCAGTAATAACATAGTATTCTATTGTGGAAAGTGTTTATTCTTTACAAACCAATATACATATAATTATTACTTTTCTATGTGTGTATATAAATAATACATTAAATGAAAAATAAAATCCGTGCTTAAAATAAATTATTTAATAAATAAGTTACTGGATATCTACCGAAGACACACTATGAATAAAATTCTTCACAAACGGATTATTCCTGCCTACGCAAATTTTAGAGGTAGTTATTAGAACTTTAACAACCTCTTCAAAAAACCATCAAATCTCATATAAAATACAATACCGTTTCTTTTGAATTTTTTGTTAACTAAAGCCTAAAGGTACCTAGTTAAAAGTTGAATTTGAACGTAGGCTTACTCGTTCTTATTTTTCGAGGTGAGAAATCGTTAAATAATTCCTTCCGTTCTGAAAGGAGCTAGAGGGAATGTCAGACTTTTACTGACTAAAACTCAACCGTGGAGCGAGAAGAAGAAAAAGAAGACTGAACTTCTTTTTTTAACCGACTTCCAAAAAAAGGAGGAGGTTCTCAATTCGATTGTATTTTTCTTCTTCTTCTGCAATCGCCTTTTGCGGCCCAGGCGTGCTATTCTTTAAGAAAACAGCCCTGAGCGCAGCGCTGGCCGCAGCGACGATATCCAAATAGGTACATTGGATTAACAATTCAGTAGACCTATACATTGGATTGTTGATTAAATGTACTGCGCTCTCGACTCGTCACTGCCGTCAGCGCTGCGCTCTAGGCTGTTTTCTTAGAAAATAAAACCGCAGGGCCACGATTGTTGTCCTTCTCGTCCTACCCAGAGTGGGAGGAGTTAATTGACAACTTACCATCTCAAAAAAATAATACCTATTTAAACTACTTATCTCCAAAAATATTTAATTCCATTTTCCAATTACTCATGGTTTTACCCGCAATAAGGACTTAGCACTTAGAGAAATATTTTTTTCAGCTATTAATTATCTTTACGATAAAGTACGTCAGATAGCCCAATCGCGATAATATCGATTTATATTATCGCTTAAAGAATTATTTTATTAAAAGCAAATTCGAACACTTGGCTTTACTTATCAGACTTATTATTTGATAAAATTATTTTTATGTTTACCTGATTTCCTGCCCCTCAGATAGCGATAAGAATCTTAAAGTTAAATGAAGAAGAAAAAAATATTCTTCGTATTTATATTTGGATTTTTATGTTCATTTTAATATGTCGATGTTTTAATCAATGTGGCTTATTTAAAATGTAAAAACTTAAACATTTGTATGGCTAAACAGATTTGGATAGATGTTGCCATTGCCACTCCCAGTATAGGTAAAATTATTTCATAGTGAATTTTTGTTTTAAATATGTTTTTGTAAACAAAAAAAAAAAATTTTTATATGTTTATTATTTATTGTTGGTTTTATTGTTTGTATTATATTTACAATTTTATTTTAAACGATTTTTCTTTGTCTTAATTTAACGTAAGTATTGGTGACAATTAATCTAAGTAAGAACCTAAGTATTTACTATTAATATAGATTAATTGCCAATTTATATTTACAATAACGAGGAAAGATTTATATTTCTGTTTGTAAGGAATAAACTCAGAAACTATTGGACCAATTAAATAAAGTGACATGTAGGCTATCTATTTTTTTACATCCACGCGGATAAAGCCGCTGGCAGATGCTACTCTAAGAGGTAGATTGTTTTCTTTTTTTTTTGTAGGAATGCTAGTCCTATTGCTAAAATGTTTTTTTCACCGATAGAAAGTTGCTTTATTCCTGAGCGACATAGCTATATTTTATGAGCTAAATTTACTCTGCTTATTAACAAATAATTTACATCCGGGTTTCACAAGAATTTAAGATAACATTTATGTCAAAAAAATGACATCAAGAAATACTTGAATACAACAAAAACGGTAGTATCAAAACAAGGTAGGTATTTGACAGATAAACCTCGTAAACGTCTGAAAATCTTGCAACTGTCAGAGATTGTCAGACATGAGATAAGTAACTCAGGGGAATATTTTTACTACGAATACTAAATAGTATTACATTGCTATGTACATTTACTCGTATTAATTACGAGTATATCATAGTGACTTAACGCAGGTTACGAGACACATTTTTTACACCCATACTTGTACCATCATTATTAGGCACTAAATAGTCATCAAACCTACAATAAAAAGTGCATTAAGCAGGCCTAAAGAAGAAACCACTTAATAAAAAATGTAAGTACATCCAATTCCAAACACTTTTTTTTTAAGTTTATATGTGTTAGATACTAGCTATGTCATGCAGTTTCACCCTCATCTTTAATTACTGCTCAGTTCCCTACTATTTTTTTCTTCATTTCGAAACAGTAGTGGCTGAGATTAGCGCTCTCAAATAAACAAACTCTTCAGGTTTGTTCAGCTCATCTGGCATACGGAATATAATCACATAGTACTTAAAAAATATTCAATTTATACCATATATAATACAATTTTATTATAATAATATTTGTACTATACCAATATATACATACAATAATATACATTATAACTTTTGAGTATTTAAACTTTGCGATTATATTCCGAATCCCAATTTAAATTTAAAATATTGTAATTCCTAATCTATAATAATCATTTACCATAATCTGAACTAGTGGAAAAATTCTAGCTATAGAGCAGTGTTTTTATGAGTTTGTTAAAGAGATTTCGTCCTACTGAAAGTTAAATTAATTAATAAAACCCCAAGCGAACGCCGGCGTTCGCTCTTACTGTCAATTAGAGACATAATAGAAAGACAATGGTCCTTCTATTGTGTATCTAATTAACGGTATACGAAAGCTTAATATGATGGGTAAGTTTGGAAAAGTAATTTCAATTGAAACTTGATCTAATTTCATCGCAAAAACTGGCTTCTCTCAAGTTAACTGTAGCCAAAACTCCACGGTAGATATTAAAAGAGATATTTTTAGTGTTCTATTTAGATATATTACAATTTATCCTTCGTATATTTTTACTCAGAAATTATTTTAATCATTTAATTTAAATAAATATGAATACTGTTAAAGTGAATCAGTTTGAAGTGGTAACTGGAAATGTATTTTTTTTTTAATTAAGATAAAATTGTTATGAACTGACAGTAATTTAAAATACAAATACGCGTTGACTTGAGAATCACCTTTTTATTAGATACAATCGGTTAAGCAACTACGTAGTTTTAATGTTGGCTAATTTATTTACTCATGCAATGAATAAAGAGATTTTTAATGGAAATAACAAGGACCATGTCTTTGATAGACCAAGACTATTAAAAATGTTGACAACATAGTTATAAAATGGAATCAAACACTTTCACACTCCAACACTTCTGCTGTTGTTACATTGTAAAATAAAATTTAAAATTTTCTAAATATTCAAATGAGCCAAGTTTTATGTCTTTTACATGCCTCACATAGATAGAAACGAGCATACTATATGTAAAACATAAAGACCATAACGGTCAACGCGATCAGTTTAAAATGCCTCCAGTTTAACGACATTGTAAAATAACTATTTAATTGTGAACACATTTTGTTTGCAATCAAATGAACAAGGTTCTTCAAACTCTCAAAAATATAAAATCACATATTCAAGTAGCTAAATCTCTTACCGCTGATAAGATGGAAATCTTCAGTTTGGTCGATAACTCCCTAGAATATAAGTATAACAGATATAAAACAAATAATGATCTATCACAACCAACACAAGCGCTATCTGACCATCGACTGAAAAATGGATTTGCCGATAAAAAAATAAATCTCACGTTTTTATCGCAAATTACGTCGATTTTGTGTGATTTCTTCGTAATATCAGGTGATAAGAGAACTTATCGGGCGGCACCATTGCTCTATAATCAGTATTTTTCACTAATTCAACGATTTTAAACTTTATCATTATATACCAATTGATTTAACGCACGCTGGCTAATTATTTTTGATATCTTGAACATTGAAACTGTTAATACTGGAATTCACTTAGTACCTAAAAGTGCATTAATTGTGTAGGTATTTTTTGTTGATAAGACTAAGTACTATCTGTATCGTTGGAACTAAAGTCGATATCAATTTAAACTGACATTGACGTCAATAAAAGTTATCAAATCAGACAAAACATTGAATAAACATGACCCACTCCTATACCAGGCTAGAAGTAGATAATTTTCAATTCGGATGCATAAATTCACACCCAATACTGTTCAATCATTATTCATAAAGATATCATAATAATAGATTATCATAATTTTGTATTTGACCATATTTTCACCAATAGCTCTAAATCGCCCATGGAGCTCCTGCTGTGAAATTGCCTCTCATACATTTTAAGAGACATTTATCAAAAGTTTTTGATATATGGATAATTTATATATTAAGGCTCAACATATTACATACATTAGTATATATACATATACAGGGGCCATATATTTAAAAGAAGTAACTGACTGACTGATATATCAACACACCGCTGAAACTACTGGGACTAAGAGCATGTATTTTGCACTAGGTTTCTTTTTAAGACTTTTTTTTATGGTGGGAAAAATCATCCAATGACAACCCCCGCTCTTGGACGGAGCAGGAGATAGTGTCAGACTCTTAGTGACTAAAAGACCCACCCCGTTCCTTCTAGCCTTCATACCTTCATACTTAGGTGAGTACTAAGAAATAATTTTCCAAAATTCATCCCCTAAGGGGAAGATATTAGGGTCCAAAGTTTGTATACCGAAATCTACTTTCACGCGGGCGAAGTCGCTGGCAGAAGCTAGTTTTACATAAAGGTACAAAAATACATATTAATAATATTATATTGTAATGATGTGGTTTAAACCACAAATAGTAAGTACTATGGATATTCATTAAATACTTCGAATGGCGGGTATGTAGTAGTTTTATTTTCCCAAGCCCTGCATAAACTGGTCCTACAATTGATCCGGGCAAGCGCACTTGCGATCACTTGATCGATGCGCCCGCGCAGCTTGCTTATCTATACGGTACGTAGGCCTATCGCGGCAGGCATCGAGCGATGCCGAGCGGTAGCACATTGGAGTTATAAATCATCGCTGATTGCCTATAACTCGGTCCCAATGATAAACATTGTGATTTTACACCCGTCCAACGGTTTAAATTATAACTTCATGAATATTATTAGGGTTCCGTGGTTGGTTACTGAAAACTTTTCTGTATTGTAGGAACAATCTGTTTAAAAATTCGCAATGGTTTTGAAGGTATCAAATGACGGTTAAAAATAGAACCTAAATTAACAAGGATTTCCTATACCTGACTACTTATCTTTGTGGTTAATAAAAAAACACATAGCCTCGACTGTCACTGTGGTTCCTTAAATATTAATCGCGGTTAGATCTTACTGATATATCTGATACCACTTGCTCGCCTTTAACTTTGTCGCTTTTGAACACACTGCTAAAACCTTACATACCCACTGACGTAGCTAGCTAAGGGCAGAGCAGGCCCCGGGGCCTCCAGGCTGGGCCCCCAAGCTTTTTAAACTAAACGAAAAAAAAACGAAGGCAAAGAAGGAACAGGAGTGGGTTTTTAGTCAGTAAAAGTCTGACACGCCCTCACGCTCCACCCAAAAGAGGGAGCTATCATTGGATGATTTAATCATCTACAAAAACCCCTTAGAATCACTCAGAGTGATGTAAGGAACCCCTAAATAAAGCTTTGATTTTCGCTTCACCGTTTCGCAATGCATTTCCCAATTTGCATCAAACAGTGTTGCAGGCTCCGCTTGTATGTATTCAGTACATACTCGTACCTACATAGTGACACTTTCAATTGACGCCCTTTATATTCAACTATGACAATCTATTCAGGAATAATTCCGTATTTTAAGTATGAAAATTCAACAGTTCAATGAAACTTGTTGAAGTACTAAGAAAACTTTTAAGATTTAAACCTTTCTATTTCAAGTAATTATTTTTCAAATCACACGTTTTGTGTGCAAGCTGTCAACTTAGTCTATTACAAAATTTACTTTATACATTGTTAAAGTATTACCCCAGTTAGTAAATACATTATTTTATTACAATTTACCATATTTATTTACCACTATCTCACTTGATGGACAGCGACGATGTGATCGACGATGGAGTACGTATGCCTAGAATCAACTTATTTACTCTTGATTTAAAGAACTCCAGGTTGCAGCTCACACAATAAATATGAAAAACCAACCATCAACCACATCAATCGTTTTGTGAATAAAATCTACTGTAAAAGTTAAAAAAGATTTTTTTTTACTGATACTATAACTATAAATTAAAAAACAAATCATTGATGGTGAAGCGCTATTAAGAATCTATTCATATTTAAAATCAAACTGCCAAACTATATCGTATTGCCAAACCGCGCTAAAGCCAAACTATCTAGGCAGATAACACTAAACATACAGATCCAAATCATCAAAAAGATAAACAAATTAATCTAACAGTCATCATCTTAGTATACACACGTTTACACTCTCCTATCACTCTTATTAAGATCAGGCCAACTTCCAATTAAGATAATTGATTTCCCCCGGACCTCCCGGCAGTTGGAGGCCTAAATCTTAACAAAAAAAAAACTTATATTAACTCCGACCTTTATCGTCGGTTCGATACTAAATCGATCAAGTTTTACTATAAAAATATTTGGTGTTAACGCTTTGGTTAATAGTTATTTTATTATTGTTATCATGATCGGAGATTCGGATGGAAATGGCGATGTATCGGAGGTTCTTCCCACGTGTGTGTTTAGTTGCTTTAGGCTTTAGATTGTGGATAAAGTTAATTCGAATAGATACTTAGTTTTCTTCTAGTTAACACACATTTATGATTATTATTATTTATTATGCTAGTGTTGTTTAATGTGGGTTATTGATTTATTGTCTTCAGAATTATTTAGCTAAGTATACTAACATATATTATAAAGAGGAAAAAATTATATTTAATTTATTTTGCTTGTAACGAATAAACACAAACAAAACCGGTCCGACTTAAAAAAGATTCTCCAGTAGAATGCTACTTTATCATCGAGTAATACAGCCTATATATATTTTTTTTTATTTCACGTGGGTGAAGCCGGTGGTAGAAGCTAGTCTACACTAATATTATGACGAGGAAAGTTTGAAAGTTTAATATCTTGAGCACTTTATTTTGTTACTGTGTGCCATCTATACATATAAATAAAATTGGAGAGTCTGTTTGTAAAATTGAAATAACTGATTTTTACTACATGCATATTGAATATATTTACGGTACATATACCAAAATAACATTTTTTACAATTTTTGTCGGTCTGTTTGTCCGGGCTAATCTCTGAAATGGCTAGACCGATTTTGACGGGACTTGTTTTGGCAGATAGCTGATATAATAAGGAGTAACAAGGGTGGTTGTGATTGTGTGGTTTAAAAAAAAAAAATTCAAAATCTTCTAGTCCACGCGAACGAAGTCGCGGGCACAGCTAGTAAGCTATATAATTCGATGCCTCCTACGCAGAAAATTGTAATCATGTTACGACTGTTTTTAAAATAACATTGTACTTAAAAATATTAATATTATCATTTATTATAAACCCAAAGTCTGGTACAGTGATCTTAAAGTATCAAAAACATCGGTTTAAAAAGGTGTTTCATAAACTACATATGTATCATTATACCTATATCATTAAGAATTACAAAAACGGCTCCTCTGAAAAAATACACGTTTCGCCTTACGACCTGTGTTGTAGGCATCTATATACGTATTATATCGACTTTCGCGTGGGCAAAGCCGCTAGGAGAAGCTAGTTAAACATACCAAAAATAGATACAGAAACCAGATAAACCACACAAGGTAAATTGATTATAACAACACATCAAACTACAAAAACCCTTTTATCTCTTTTAAACCAGATAAAGTTGATGCTACATATATCTATCTAACCCTTTACGAGACTATAAAGGTGGCATAATTAAGCAACTTTAACCTACACAGGAAGCTAAGTAACAAACTGAATCCACTTATAGTTAAACTAACAAAACGGTTCTACATTAACCGGTACATGTCACAACGAATCTAATAGCTTCAAACAAAAGGCGACAAAACAAAGGAGGATACACTAGCGTTAAGAGTGTACCCATAATAACATACTATAGGAAAAAAATAACAGTCATCGCACACTTTAAGAATAACCTTTTTTTTTTGATTATTTAAACTAGTGCTTGACGATGATCCCAGCAGTGATGCAATCGTTTGATGGTGAAACGCACTAGTTTTTAACCGACTTCAAAAAGGAGGAGGTTCTATGTTCGATGATGAAGCCAGAAGGAAAAAAAATAAATTAATGTAATCTAACCGCGTTTGGGATTATTAGAATCGTTATGAGATGCATTGTGGCTATAAGTTATTTCAGTTTGTCTGAGGGGTATTTTTTAGTTGTGGTACCATAACTAAAAAGTGTAAAATAAAAAACTTTTTACAAAAAAAAAAATAACCGACTTCAATGTTAAAAAACACTGAAAGTATAAAATAACTTTAATTTCGGAAATCGGTGTTAAATAACGAAAAGACAAAACTATTATAGAAACACTGACTCCCGAAATTAAACTTATTTTATACTTTTCAGTGTTTTTTAACATTGAAGTCGGTTACATTTTTTTTTGTAAAAAGTTTTTTATTTAAGAGCCTATTTACTCTAGCATTGAAAACACCTAAAATATAAATAGAAGGTGATGTCCTAAATAATTCAAAAGGCCACGAATAATTAAGATTGTTTGGTGACTGTATAAAAAGCCTAAAGCCGTTTTAGTCCTATGCAAACTAAATAGTCGTTTTGCCTTCAAATTGCAAGTGCCGTACCTATAATTTGTAGGCAATACGACATCCACTCTAACTTTAATTTGTGCTTTAAACCACGATTTATTGTTCGAACAATTTGTGACTAAAACGTAGCGATATAGCAGTCAAATCGATTACCTTCGCTGATCCCTCGGATTGATCGATACCTTTTAAAATAACAACATCGAATAATTTATCGATTCTACCAACTTTTTATTGAAAACTTATAATCGAATGTTGATAGGTGTTTATTCAACCGTTTGGTTTAATAATAATAATTTGTAGACGATTGTGTTAATTGAATGATTAACTAATAGCTGTATCGATTAATATTATTGATCGTTGAACGCTATGTTTGCATATTTACACCTTGTTGACATCAAATAATAGGTATATATTTAATGTTTGATGTATGTAAATAAATTATGTAAAATTTCAACACTAAAGAAATTATAATGTCTAAAATAACATTGGATTTTTCAATATCTAATCAATGTCGTACACATCTGCTTATAGACCTGAAGTTTTGTCGAATTGTATAAATAATTTAGCATCCCATATGTATACATTATTATTTCCATAATAAACCAAGTCAGTATAAAATAGTGACACCGTAATTGTAAATTTATAGGATTTATCTAAGTAAAAGATTCTTACGAATATATTTTTATTCTAAATTAACTATTTCTTTTTAAATATATTCATACAGTACTTATTCATAACTAATCCATGTGGGATGGCACATTCAATTGTACATTTTTTTACAGTACCTACAGAGAAATTTTCTTAAGAGCCGGTTGTCGTCGCTTCGTTATTTCGCGGCCTCGTAACAGTGGTTTTATTTTAATAAAAAATAAAAATAAATACTATTCAAGATTTTTGTTTTTGCGAGGCCCTTTTAAAAACAAGCTTTATTATTTATTGTAACTTTCAAAAATTTACGTGACGTATTCTTGTAGGCATACACGTTTGAAATCGTAAGTTTAAGAGTTAGATTCACGATTTCTTTTTCGACCCAATTAATTTATATCTTATTTTGATTTTTGCCCGGCGGTTAGTGTCATAGTCAATTTTAATAAAATATTTTTTGATGGTGTTCTCTTTTATATTTATGGATTTCCAGAGGTTTAAAAAAGTTCAAAATAAGTAAAACCTGGCCTTAAATTACATTAATTGTCCGTCCGATTATAAAAGGTGTCTTCAAGACTAAGGTGAATACGAATTAAAACTGCGATCCACCATCAATGATCGCATCACTGCTTACAATCAGGCGGGATCGCAGCATCGCACTAGTTTATATCATTAAAAAAACGTGCATAACAATGAAGCATAATCAAATAAAACAATTTAATTAAAAAAAAAGAAATCTGAGATACTAGGCTATGGATTTCCAACATTATTTATGGTGTTTTACTGAGTTATATTGATTTATTAAATATCTAATAAATATCTTACCAACCCAAATGGCACTTAATTCATTAATTCATTCAACCCCAAGCGAACGCCGGCGTTCGCGCACCTATTGTCTTTCTATTGTGTCTGTGATTTCCACGATTGAAAGGTAAACCCCAATTGTGCTCAAGCGAACGCCGGCGTTCGCTCTCAATGAGAGATCTATCTCTCATTGAGAGATTGAGAGTATCAATTATGTCTCTAAATACGGTATTCGAAACGTTAAATATATAAATAAGCTGTTGTTTAATAAACATCCAAATAATAATAATAATCACATTAACTATGTATCAATCCCATGAACTTTTCTTCACATAGATATAGTGGAAAAAAAATATTTTACCATATTTATGCCATGTGTATATTTAAATGTAATAATTTATCACCACATATTTGTTATGCTAAATCGAAACCTTGTTAACATTTTATACAATCCGCGAATACAGATAAAATTCAGAGATCATTATCTGCAGGCTTTACCCATCTATCTAGTTCGGTAATCTAGGCTTCACCGGCTTTACCTAGCTGTCTATTTAGTGATAATCTTATGTTTTTTATGTTTTTTTTTATACCATACTGCCTTAATACCACGTCTTATCACTTCAGCTCATTAACCTGTCAATCGTGATAATGACAGACACAATTGAAAGACAATAGGTGCGCGAACGCCGGCGTTCGCTTGGGGTTTAATGAATTAATTTTCAATCGCCAAACAGCAAAATTATTTTAGTAACAAATTATTAGATTATAATTATTTTTATAAATCATAGCTCAAGTAGACAGGATGTAGCACTACATAGAACCTCAAACGGAAACGTTCACTTCATACAAACTCACACATACGCACGGATTGTGAAGGCTTATCGGCAGCTAATCGATTTGCGTTTGCGCATCTCGGAGCGCATTCAAATTTCGAACGCGGACTGTCATGGCGGCTCGATTGGCCGAAAACCGCCGAAAACAGCCGAGAGCCGATATGAAATCGAAACGAGGTGGCATTGACATTGATTGGTCGTTGAGAAACTTTAAACAAAGGGTACATATTAAATTCTATTTGGTTACACACTAGTGTAATATAAATATATTCAGATTATCACGCACGCACACATATAAATCTGATATATTTGCTTGTGAGTGTAAGTAGTACATATTACCTATCTTGCTATGTACTGTTTTTTCTTTAAATATGTGTATATAAGTATACCAAAAAAGTTTTACTTTATATGAATAGAAAATGAAACCGTGTTACATAAATAAACATGAATTATAGACCAATCAATTTAAAAATAAGGAAATAGGTATTGGCGAGCCTATACCTTCAAATTTTATTATAATTTATTCAGATATATGATGTTTACACCTACCAACAAAGAGTTGTAGATATATATGTTATCTAGGACATTTTTATTAGATAGATTAATTTGCTGTCCTTGATAATTGAGTGGATTTAATTTTGTATTTAAATAAAATTCAGTTTCAGTGTAACATTTAATCTGATAATTAAGGCAGGTGTTTTATTTGTTAAAAGGAAATAATTTTACAGCATATGCAAACAATTGGAAATAAATTTATTTAGTAAGAATTAAAAAAAAAAAAATGAATCTGAAGATAATTAAAATTATTTAAATATTTTTAGACAGATATTTGACTATTTAAGAGAACCCGTTTATGTCTTTTACTAGAGCAAAGTTCATTTGATATTAAAATTTGACCTCAAGATTCATATCATTTTAAATATAAATTCTATGTTAAACAGATAATAATTTTATTCGTTTTAAATGATAATTGTTATTTACACCACACTGATAATAATCATGTACTGATAAAAAGTAATGGAAATCAAATGTTACTCAATAAAGTTATTAGATAAACCTTTCAACTTTTGGAAATGCATGTTATCCAGGTTTTGGTATATTTTTTTGTGATAATATTTTGCTGAGAAATAAATATTTTTTATTTTCGCGCGTTTTCCGTCGGACCAAGAGTTGAGTCTGCTCTTGTAACGCGAAAATAGTAGCTTATAAACTAAGTTTATAAGTTTTGTTGTTAAATAAACTATAAATAAAATTATCTTTGTTATAGCACTTTATAAGTAAGTTCGTTTTATATCATTTTATGGCATTTTCTTTTTGCAAACTTTGTCTTATTGTTTTGAACCAAAACAAATAATCTAACTGATATCGGTTTTAGCCAAATGCCGTCAAAAAAAGTTTTCCTTCATTTATGGCTATAGAAATGTATGTTTACTGTTTATTTTATAAAGAAAACACGGAAATATTTGCTTTACATTTTCCCAGACTGATGGAAAACCGAATGTAAATATTTGTAACTGAAGTAAAATAATAAAAGTGAGTAAATACCTCAAATGTCCTTATCAGATGCTTATCACAATGTAGTTCACTATCACTATTTATCACTTTCAATACTGTGCAGATGCAAAAACACACTGAAATCATGAGCTCCATTCCGTTTGCATGTTCATTTTCATCGGAAAATTCATTAATATCACAGGTCACAACGGGTCCTAGGATCTACGCTCCTACGATCTATTAGATAGTTTAGAGGATAGTGCTTAAGTCGCGGTTATTGTTTAAATAATACAAAAACAGTCCATGTTAAGAGCGCAAGCGCAAGTGCGGCGTGGAGGCGTGCGACGCGTGATGCGGCGTCGATGGGACGCAACCCGACACTAAACCAGTCGTGTGACTTTTTGTTGTGAACGCGCGCAATCGGACGCCCTCGGCTGCGCTCGCCGCCGACGACGGACGCTCGGCTCTAGCGCGCCTCTGATTGGTGCAGCCCACACCCAGGCGGTGGGCGAGGGAGGAGCCTACACCGCGATGGGAGTGTTCTTCTTTTAAAATTTTCTTTTTCTCTTTTTGGGCGGCAGTGCGGTGGTGTGCGTCAGTCGAGGCGCGCGCGCCGCGGTTGATGGATGACTCGCGGTCGCTCGCTCTGCATTCTACTCCTCCGGATGATGGTCGCCCGACGGCCCCTAACAAGATTAATTGCCCGAAATTAGTGGTACTTTCACAATCAAAACGACACCCCATTAAACAATAGCGGTCAATTTATTTAGAACCGGTCTATTTTAACTCTTAATTGTGAGTTTGTTGATAAAAAAGATATTTTCAAGCATAATTCACTCTGGTTACTAGATAAGTAATTCAACCATTATCCATTGGTAGCTTAACAGCTTATTTGATAAAGCCTGAAGATAGGGCTCACTTAAAGCTCTGTACATTATTTCAGTTGATTTTCATAAAATCATGGGAATTGCTGCTTAGTTTATGAGTTAGGGTTTCCTGTGATATGACATTAGGATATAGACAAGTAGGTAACTTAATCTTTTGATAGTAAGGTTATTTTTTAATTAAGAAGTCACTGTAATGAATGCATTATGTACATACATACGCACCTACAAGACTTTATCTTATATTTGTATGAATATTAAACATGTAAGTAGGCGTTGTCGATGTTGATTTAAGTCGTAACATTTTGTTTTTATTCAGATATTCGTAGATACCGATAATTGTGATATATGAAAAGATAAGCCTTTTACCTAATAGTGAAATTTAATTAGAAGGTAGGCAAGGCATATGATTAAAGAAAGTCGTAAGCACATAATTGCTTCATTATGTATACTGAAGTTACTTGAATAAGTGCTAAGGTATTATGAAAGGAGCGACTATTATCTATGAATTTTTACTCAGTTGGTTCCTATAAGTAGGTAGTTCCTATAGATAGATGTAGATTTCACGATATAGGCCTAAATAAGTTCTAAAAATAGATACTTATTAACCGACTTCGAAAAGGAGGAGGTTCTATGGTCGGCTGAATTTATGTTTTTTTTAAAGAAACAATCGAAATAGAACCACACTTATAATGGCGCAAGTTTATGAATATTTATGTTTGTTTGTCACTTCTCCACGCTGAAACTGCTGAACGGATTCTGAAGAAATTTCTGGAAAACATAGGATATATATTTTTTCTACCGGGAGTATAATCCCTTAGATAGTTTCTACTACATATTTCTCAGGCAAAGTCACTGGCTGTAGCTAGGAAACATTTATGGTAGAAATCTTCTTTCAACAGTACCTACCTCTTTTAAGAGGGTTTAGACCTACTAAGATTTTTTTTTTTATTGATCTAAACCAATGTTTGCCTGCGATCCCAATTGATTGTAAGCAGTGATGGAATCGTTGATGGTGAATCGAAATAGTTTATTAAGAGCCTATTCACTCTAGCCTTGAAGACAACTAAATTATAATAAAAAATAAAACAAACACTAATTCGTATTTAAAATAAAGAATATTACAATATTCTTTATAATTTGAATTATGAAGGCTGTCAAGTTGAAAAAGTTGCTGATGATTCGATCACAATATATTCGGACACAGTGTCCGAATTGGCAGATTTTTATTTGAATATTTTTTACTGTAGGCACATCGAACTGAGGGACTTCTTATCTATGTAATTTTAGAGTGTAAATTGAAAACTGCCAGTGCCTCTGAAAGCACGTAAAGCCGTTGGTTCCAGTTTTCATTCGTAGATCATTGACAGTCGTTACAAAGGCCAGAAGATCTGCAGCAACAGCAGGGGCCCAGCCGGGTCGAAGCCTACTGGGGCCAGGGTTATCCGAAAGGGCGCTCGAGCCCCGGTATGAAGGCTAGAAGGAACGGGATGGGTTTTTTAGTCAGTAAGAGTCTGACTCTATCTCCCGCTCCGCCCAAGAGCGGGGGTTGTCATAAGATGATTTTTCCCATCGAAAAAAAAAAACCATCAGTCATTATTGTGTTGCCCAGTAACTGGTCTGTGAAGGTCTGATAGGCAGTTTTTCTATGTAAAACACAGGTATTCAACCGCATCCGGTTACACTGTAAGCCGACCCCAAGCTAGCTGGTAAATGGTTAGGGAGACGATGAAATCGAAAAGGCTTATATATTGTTATAGTACGCAAATAAGGATGTATTTTTAATTTTCCGTTCTCTACAGTTTCCTAATTTTCTAATAACTGGGAAGACTTAGTAATTCAACTTCCAGATTTCAGTTAATAAAGGATTAAAGGCATTCTTAATTCTAGGAAAATCATTCAGTTTGATCGTTACTTTTATGCTATTTGTTGATAGAGTCTGTCTAAAAGTCAAACGACTTGGGTAATTAAGAGGATAAAATAAAATCTGATGTAATCAACACTGGTTCAATTATCAAGGTTGATTAAGAGGTCCAGAACATTGTTTACTAATAGAAGAAGCTTATAAAAATTATCGAATGTAAGTATTTTTTTAAAATCTATACTATATATATATATTTATATTATATATATTAATATTATAAAGCTGAAGAGTTTGTTTGTTTGTTTGAACGCGCTAATCTCTGGAACTACTGGTCCGATTTGAATGATTCATTCAGTGTTGGGTAGTCCATTTATCGAGGAAGGCTATAGGCTATGTTTTTTTTATTCAAAATTAGGGATCCGTAATAAAATTGCTATTTTGTAACACAAGGTGTAAAATCGAAAACCTAGGTATTTTTGCGTGCGCTGCCAAAACTATTGACAATAGAACAAAATGATGTACTACGGGTTTGTAGATCCCATTAAGACCTACAATTTATCTCGGTATTTCCACGGACACGAGAAAAATGCGGGTGAAACCGCGGAGCACAGCTAGTGATTAAATATTATACAAAATTCCCAAGTCGTTTCACTTTTTTGACAGACTATAGACTCTATTTTCCGAGCCTTTATTAATATTATCGACATGTATACGTAAATATGGTTACCGGATAATCACAACATCCGTTGCTTTACAATAAATCTCGATAAATTATAATCATATTCGTAAGACACTAACTGTAGTAGTTTGTACGCAAAGTACAATTGAAGGAACATGAGTGGGTTTTAGTCAGTAAAAGTATGACACTCCCTTCAACACTCTCTCCGCGCTTGATAATTTCCTACCTCATAAAGAAAGGTCTGATTCCAAATTATAGGTATTAAAACACTTCTAAATTCGTTAAAAATCGAAAAAATTAAAAATACGTGTCCAATATTTTTTTTATAATCTAAAATACGGACTAAATAAAATGCCATTATTTTCATTATTTTGACCCTGGAAACTACTCTATTGTAGAGTTGTAGACTAACTAGTCCGCCAGTGGCTTTGCCCGCGTGAAAGTAAAAAAATATATAGAAGGAACGTAATCCCGAAATAAAAACCATCCTTTATGCTATTCGGAGACCTGGTTTACCCGTGTGCCAAGTTTCATACAAAACCATTCAGTCGTTAGAGTGTGAAGAAGTAATAAACGTAAACACACACACTCACAAACTTTCGCCTTTGTAATATTAATGTAAAGTCTAAAACAAAAGCATACCTAAACTAGGTTCCAAGGCGCACAAAAATACCTATCAATGGCCACAACAAAAAAAAATAGACAATAGCTCCCCAGAACGTCTAAGACTACCCTCCGTTTGAGCGTGATTTATTCTATGTACCCGCGCCATAAATCTGTCGGGCACAACACTATCGCTAGTGCTGCGCCGTAATGGCTAATGACATAACACCCGGCTGCCAGAGTTCAGGCTAAAAATGGCTTCTTAATCGGGTTGTATGGATAAATGTATAGAGACGAAATATCGTTGTGCCTCGCGTTCTGATTTAAGGAGCTACTCTACTCTGATGGATTTCGTAGTTAAATATTGTATCAGAATAAAGGAGATCGATCGTGTTCAGTTAGTGCTGTGTCGCGTAAAACTTGTTTAAGAACAGCAGTGTAGTTGGACTCTAATCTTATTACGAATATTATGTCATTTACTGTGCTTTCTAAGTCAATAAAACATGTAGATTAATATAAGACCCACCCTATAAACTAAATGATTAAAGCGCGGCCTGAAAACAGAGATTTTAAAATAGTAATTATTTTTAACAAAAATAAAAATTATTTTCGGGATTTGCAAAACCCATTAAAAATGTAAAGTAATAATACCAAGGCTTTTACCGTGGATAGAGGATAAGCATTGCCATACAGTGGGGCAGTACCGCTAGTCTTTTCAACCCATTACCATTTCAGTCGACGGCGATGCGGAAGAATTTTCAGTTTGTTTTAATAAAGTTTTTTTTTTTTAATTAGTGTATGTAGATCAGTGTTTTTTAAATATGTAGCAATTATTGAACATAAGTTTTAAAAACTTCGTAATACTTGTCAGTTTACCAAACAGCAGTGAGTCTAACAGTGATCCCCGACTGAGAAGTGGTGGCCCGGTGGTAACGGCCCCGACGGTGGCGGAATCAAACCCAGCCAGACGTACTACTTTGTGTAATTTATTTCATCACCATTACTCTTAATAACGGTGAAGGAAAACCTTGAAAACCGACATGACTTAGAACTAAAAGCGTACCTACTGCGTGATGTGACTTCGGTCGGACATAGGCAATCTACGTATGATGGATCACGGTTCATCCCCTTTTCTGAAATCCTCTCTAAGAGAGGGGATGAACTGTAATCCGCCTGAGCCCCCTGACCTGAGTCCCGGCAGTGAAAACATTAGATATAAGGCTACTTTAATCGCACATTTTACCTCTTTATTTTAGGTGGGAAAATCATCCAATGACATCACGAGCATGAGATAGAATCAAACTTATACTGACTAAAGACCCACTCCTGTTCCTTCGTTGCCTTTCGTACCGTTTCAGAAACAAATCCTTGGTCTCAGTAGGCTTCGACCCTGCTGGGTCTCTACGTTATTTACCTCTCTACCTTCAATCAGTAGCATTCAAACACAAATGGTAATTTGAAACGACGAGATAAGTACATCCTTCTCATTATCTAGTTACACCTAGTTGTCGGTGCTTTATCTCGTAGATTGTAAGTTATAACAATAAGTGTGAATCTCACACGTTTTCTTAACCTAAGCCACTACTAGTTAGTAAGTAATACAGTTATCTAGTGCCAAGTAAATTGACGGCTACGTTAGTCATTCTTCCTTAACTTAATTAAAACCTCGTCTCCTAGAAAACAATAAGAGCAGTTTTTTAACGGCAAATAAATAAAGAAAGAAGGAAATATGTTTATATGACACACAATGAACAAACACGTATTGAAAACATAAAAACAACAACAACAATGTTATAAATGCCAAACTTAAATGGCATTGGCCAGGGTACATTATTCGCAGAACAGATAGTTAATGAGGCAAAAAAAAAGGTTCTGAAGTGGCGACTTGGCCACCACGTACAGGAAGACGCAGCGTTGGTAAGCCTTCCATAAAGTGGACCAGACGTGGTAAAGAATCTCAATGTAAAAAAATCATGTCATGAAAAATCACAAAGTTATAAGCTTAAGTTACCTGGTTGTCCGCACATACTAATAGTTACCGGGCCATCCGGGTGACTGAGGGTTGGTCTTACTCCTGCACCCAGCTGGACGCTGGAGCCTAATGCCCGCTATAACCTGCCATGACCTGCTCCCCTAGCCAAGTTACAACCGTCACGCTTGCGTCGGACGCTTCGAGTTGACCTTGCTGCCAATTCTTTTGTTCTGACCACGTAACTGAGCGTTAAGACGACGTCATTCCCGTACATTTAAAGCTTTCTACAAGCGTGAACTATTGCAGATTAGAAACTTGGCTAGGGGTACTGTACTGTACAGTAGTGTCGGTTGTCCAACTAGTGATATTTTTTAAATATTTTTGGGAAACAATTTAAGATAGTATAAAAATGATTGGCACCCCATTCAGTTACTGATACTGAACAAAGCATATTCAGGTTTCATATAAACTAAAAATAATTTTGTATGTAGGCTTCGCTAATCAAGAACATAAGTCATATCAGCTAATGTTACAGCATTGTTGCCTTATGTATGTGTGATAAGCTCTTCATCATCAATAGGCATTAAACACTCACGTATGTACCACACACATACATATACACATACATAGACACACGTCTACCTACTTATGTAGTGTCTCCGCGCCAGTTAATCAGTGCGAGGCCGTGTGCCTCTGAGTTACTGAGCGAATACGGGATCAAGTACGTTATAGAACTAGGATCATATTGATACTAATGTTATAAATGAGAAAGAATGTATGTTTGTCTGTGTTTATATATGCTTTCGCCTTGTTTGTCACTCCTTGATGCTCAAACAACTCAACGAATTTGTTGTTTTTAATTGATTACAGCTTGGAGGACTTACAGTTTAGACTTATAAAAAAACGGGCCAAGAGCGTGTCGGACCACGCTCAGTGTAGGGTTCCGTAGTTTCCCGTCCGTCACAATAACATAGACAGACAGACGGACAGACAGACATGGCGAAACTATAAGGGTTCCTAGTTTACAACGGAACCCTAAAAACGGGCCAAGTGCGAGTCGGATCCGCGCACGATAGTTTCCGTAACGTCTGTAGCAAAAAACGGCAAATAAATGCGTTTGTTGTATGGTAGCCTCACTAATATACCTATTTATTTTATTCTGTTTTTAATACATATTTGTTGTTATAGCGCCAACACAAATACATCATCTGTGAAGATTTCAACTGTTTAGCTATCACGGTTCATGAGAAACCGCCTGGTGACTGACAGACTTACAGCGGAATCTTAGCAATAGAGTCTCATTTTTACCTTTAGTACCCTAAGGGAATGGAACCCTAAAATCTAACTAAAAAGAATAACAATCATAGACAACAGCAAGCCAATTACAAGTCCTCACATAAAGTGTCAGACACGAAATTAAGATGTGAGTAAACGACCCTAACACATTGAGTTAACTTATTGAGATTACGGATACATAAACGAAGTCAAATGTAAGGGTTAAACGAATCGTTAAGTGAAACCGTATAGTTAGATAGATATTTGGATGAAATTTTGTGCCAACATAACTTAGTATAACCTGGGCTCAGCAAGAAGAATCGCCAAATTGAAGTGGCACATTGCTCGCAGAACAGATGGCCGTTGAGGCCGAAAGGTTCCGGAGTGGCAACCGCGCACTAAAAGGCGCAGCGTCGGATGACCTCCTACAAGATGTACCGATGACCTAGTGGTTGCGGGAATCCGATGGATGCGGGACGCACAGGATCGATCATTGTGGCGACACTTGTGGACACGTCCACTGTTGGACATAGGCTTCCCGCCTATGTCCAACAGTGGACGTCTATCGGCTGAAATGATAATAATGAACCTGCCCCCTAGCCAAGTTACAATCGAATTCCGTTCTCTAATCGGTAACGCCTCGGTGACAGCAATTGTAGAAAACGATAAGTTGGTAGCCATGTTGACGCGCCTGAGTCGGCCGCTCGTTCTACAATGTAGCGTTTGTATAACAAAGGATGTAGCGTTAAATATTGTAGAAACGATTTTGAACGATGTGAACTTGGCTACGAATTGTCTATTCGTTTAATCCGACCACGCGACTTTACGTTGAGATGACGTCATTCCCATACGTTTCATCACTTTTCGACAGCATTAACGATTGCAGAATAACAACTTGGCTAAGCGTGCAGGGCTTAAATAGAACTAATTCTTCGGGAACAGAACATCGGGCTTACTCGTAGCCCGATGTTCAATCTATATACTAATACATACATGAAAGAAGAAACTGACTGACTGACCAATCGACGCATAGCCAAAACTACATAGAAGCGTGATTTGCAAGGTTTCCTTTTCGACGCAGGCGAACACTAAGAGAGGATTTTCCAAAATTCTAAAAATTTAAGGGAATGAAACGGCGGTCCAAAGTTTGTATAGAAAAATCTTCTTTCACGCCGGCGTCCGTCTGTCTGTCAAGACCCTTTATCTCAGAAATGCCTGGTGGTATCGAGTTGAAATTAAAATCATGTACTCAGTAGCCCGATTCACGTAATGAAAACCGTAACGATATCGTAGCAATTTAGTCGTTTAGACCATTTCCGTATTGACCTGTAGGTAGTTTGTACGTAACGCCGACTATTATCTACAGGTCATTGGACTCTTTTCACATGTATCAATCGAGTTCGAACGATACCGATTTTAAAGTCGTATGAAATTCGTTGATTTAAAAAAAAACTGTATTGCATTATCCTGGTAGAATAGTTATTAATGTAACTGGAAATAAGTCGATAGATCGTGGATACCGCTTTTGGATAGAACTTCGATCGAACGACTATAAAACTTCAACGATATGGCTTGTTTGATTTTACGTGAATCAGGCTACAGGTCTGCGGTCCCTAGAAGCTGTGAAAAAACGAACTTCTTCGCAAAAAACGTACATGTCACCACACTCAAAGGAATCAAAATTCATAGACCAGTTGAAGTTATACCAAATTCTGAAATTTGGTATAAAGCAAAGTCTTATAGTATTAGTGAAGGAATAAATCTGAAAACTGTCAATTTGTAATTACGTCACAAAAATAAGACTTTTTTACAATTCGGAAAAATCTTCGCAACTCAATTCGGGAATCGAACTGTTTTCACAGATAAGTTTGTGCGGAACCCTCAGTGCGTGACTCCGACAAACACGCCCTATTTTCTATTCTTGTATACAAACTAATAAGGAATTTAAAAAATCCTAAAATTATAAATTGTTACACTTACTAAAAATTTGTACAAAAGCACTTTTCTTATAATACACTTTGTTAGGTAGACTATTCACTATCACTAAACACAAACTCGAATGGTTTTGTTCTTTTTAGTCACTGTTAGATCCGTTTGGTAGAAGCTGGACTGCCTCGTAAGCGTTAAAAATCTGCAGAAGATTTTTTAACTCATACCATCCCGAGTTGACGGCGAGTATTTCATGCGTACCTCAAAGAGATGTCCAAAATAAAATTGACGACGCCAGTTAGGGCCAATGCACGCCAGGGCTATGGATTGTTCGAAAGAGTTACCGTAGCCCTCTCAAAAAGGACAAGTAAAGGAGATTAAAAGTCTTACACTCCTTTTCACTCCACTCAGAGAAGGAGAAGTAATTTCATGAGTTCCCACGTAAAAGGTAGGTGCCATACCATACCTTATTTTTTGTATAAAACCAAACTACACATGCGTCTATTTACTTATATAACTACGTACCTTCAGTCGAGTTCCTATATAACATGTACATTTAAATAGAATCCTTAAAAATACAAAACACAGAAATCTTCAAAATTCTTTTAAAACTTCAAAGACATTTGCAATTCATTTTCCGATTTCCAGCGAGAAAATCCGCATGGCAACGCTTTGTATATACACAGCAGATTCCTAGTTCGTACTGTAGTGCTGTACATAGCTATACCTATAGACTGCGGAGTTTCCATCTCATCCTACATTAGCAATCTCAATAATGACGCAGCCGGGCCGATCGTAGACAAACGTATTATCTGCGTAGTATATCTCAAGCCCGTGTTAGCTATGTGGTCGTAGGTACATGAAGATTATTATTTAGACATGTCTCGTTAACGTTGGATAGAGGCCTGAGGTGGCCAATCAATATCTGAAGACTGAGTGAAGGTGGATTCGACATTCTAGTCAAGATATTTGGCGCAGGTAACTAAGTATTGAACGGTAGACAGTATCTTTCTATTATAATTGTCTATCAACTATGTGTTCCATGAGTATGTCCGTGGCATCACCAGGCCCTAACAGAATACCAGCGCTGCATTATCTTACTTTCTTGTTAAATAAATGCCTATATTCTGAGATATCGAAGCCAGGTCTTTTATTTTTCATCTTTTAATTTTTTTTTTCTTTTATTTTAAGTTACTTTTATTTTATTGTTGTTTGTCCTGTGCGAGTCAATAATAAATGTTTTCCTTTTTTTCTTCTTTCTTTATTAAAGAGTGTTTTCCGCACTTTAGTCCATGATGGCTCATCCTACCTGGACTATGGTGGCTTTATTCCGGCCAGCCCTACTCTCTCCAGACAGTCTTTAGGCCTAGCAGCTTGTTGAGGGCATCTTTGACGGAATTCGGTGAGCCTAAGGTTCGCATGAGTATTTCGATAACACCCGGGCACTCAAGGAGCACATGCACGATTGTTCCCTCCGTCTCCATGGTTGTTCTGCACAGGGGACTGACCGTGAAACCCAGTAGACAGTAGACCTTTAAACATTCAGGACTATAAAGATTTTTGGAATGAGTCACCGTGACTTTAGAACGCAAAGATCAATTGAAGTAACATGGTTGGGTTTTAGTCGGTAAAATGCTGACTCTGCATCTCCCTACATCCAGAGATAAGTTATTTGATGATTTCCGACTATAAATTATCTGAAACGAGATGATAACATTTTTTGAACTATTAAACCTCTGTCAAGTAAGTTACCTTACCATTGAAATACCCTGTAGGGAATTTGACTAGTCGCTGTTTCTAAGATTTGTCTACAACAAATCCGATTAGAGAAATAATTTGATTTATTTATCTCTTTTAATATTTTTGCCTGATAAAGCTTTACGGACGGCGAGCAATGGGTAACTCGCGACCAAGCCTGAGTCTATGGTGCCTTAATTTCCATACGCCCCTCAAAGAGATGTTGGTAAAGTAAACGAGGCCCACTAAGGCCGATGTCTATTAGAGCTGCGAAAATGTTCTGAAGAGTCACCGTGGCTCTTAAACGCATAGGTCAACTGAAAGAACACAGTAAAGGTAGAAGTACATTAGACCGACGCAGTGTGCAAATAGTGTAGTTCTACAAATCTAGTTTCCGTATAAAATGTAGGTATGTGGAGACCGACGCGCCCAGATCGATGTACGTAGCGTAGCACACGTATGCGCAGAGTAGTTCTACCATAAAAGTTTGATACTCCCTCTCCTTCCACCAGAGCGGGGCAATTTATTTGATGGATCTCACCTTAATATAAAAAAAAAATACCTAATTGCCAAATAATACTACTTTGGAAAATATAGTAACTTAGTAACTCGTCTCAAATTCATTTCATATCTTGGATAGTGGGATGACATTGAGTAAAAACGTTTTTAATTTAAACGGGATGTGACGTTGATAATGATACCTATCTAGATCAACATAATGAGAATCTTCATACTTCTGCCGCTTGATGTTTAACTCAGATGATGAGATGCGACCACCAGCGTTGAAGTTCTCTATCTTATTGACAATTAATTTTTATATACACAAGATAAAATCAGCAAATTGCGTTAGTTTCGTAATTAACATATTCAATAGCTTCTGTTAGAATTTACATTAAATTTGATTAGAAGACGCCTCAGTAAAAACAAATAGCTTCTAGTCCAATTTTATGTTATTTATAAAACAAGATAAACCCTTTAAATATTTATGTAGGATAATAACAGGGTAGAGAATAAAACAAATACCTACTTAGGTACACCGAAAACAGTACAGTGCGGGCCCCAAGGCCCCACGACACCCACACATTTTCTAAGCGGGCAGCCAGTCTGAATAACATTTAACCCCTTTGAAATGTAAAAGCATTACGGAATGAAAAAACAGCACTTATGTACCCCGCGACTCAGATAAACCATCTCCCGTACAAAGAGCACAAAGATACAATGCCTCTGAAAGGGTTCAAGAACGCACTTTTAAATTAACCGCTATGAATTCCAGAACGACTCAAATCATACACAAACCACAAGCCATTTTCAACCTTACCGACTGCATCTAGCAAATATTAGACATCATAATCGTATGCACCAAAAGTACGATATAAAATATTAGTCTTCGCAATACGCCTATTTAAAATAGGTCCGTTTACATTTTTCCTTTTCATGTCATTGTCTCTGGCCAAGAGCGCTTGCAACCGTCACGTTCCAATTTTGAAAAGTGTCGGAACAAAATGGTAGTCGCTTTGTGTAGTGCCCCCGCTCCTGACTCGAGTTTGGTAATTTAGCAGATGTTCAGAGAGCCCCGACTACCTTTGAAGTCGACTACAGCTTCCAACTAAAGAAAATGGACTTTCAACGTTTGTTTATTTGACTGCGTAGTTAGAAAATACGAAGCAATTTCTGAGAAATGTGTTCGGTAAGTTGTCGGTCCGTTTGGAATCATTCGGAACATGATTCGTAATTATTCAAACCGCATACCGACGTCAAAAACATCATCCGACATACACGAGGAGTCATAGATCCAACCAGCCATCAGTGGAGGCTGGTAACCAAATTGGAACATCACTGTGCCGTGTTTACAACTCGACAAAAAAAATAATAACAAAGGAGCCGAATTTAAATTCCAATCGAACTTTGACACATGTCTGCCACCATAAACAATGGAAATTCAAATCATCGTTGCAGCAGGCTGCGGCGGACTAATGCGATTGTGGCGTGAGTGAGTCTATTGCTCTTCATCTATAAATAGGAGCCTTTTCTCTCGCTTTTTCTTCACAGAATCTGAGTCGAGATCGGGCGATAAGCTATCTCGTGTGAGACGGTCTCAATATCCACAGATGGCCTTGCTCTGGAGTAATCTCTGTTCACGACGTGGATATTTTTGACATTTTTTGCCTGTGATTCTTTGAAAATCTCGCTTTGTACTCTAATAGGGACATTATTTTGACGTGGAGCACGCCGCTGTAATATTGTAAACACTGATTGAGTAATAGATAAGTAAGACAATCGGACATTTTGTCCTTGCTTGTGACGTTTTTTTTTTTATGTGGTGGCGCGAATTTAAGCTTTATATTGAGGCTTGATGTTACCGGGAAATGTTTAGCAGCTGTCTTCTGCACACACTGAAGTAAGTGCGGTGTTAAGTACACTATATTAAATTGTACCATTATATGTAGGAACTATCTGGAGATATATCGAAATAGTACACGTATGTTTTTATTTGTTTAGCAGCCTCAGCTTTACGGAAGGGCCGCGATTTTGAGATAAATGGTCAAACTTATCACAGGAACAAACAGGAAAATAAACAAAATATCTGCAAGTTCAGGTGTTCCGATGTCCTTTAATGTTTATGTCTTGTTCAAAAATAAATGTTCACTAGGATAAAATATGATATTAACCAGTAGTTTTGAGTTCATATAAATAGATGTCATTATAATACAATTTGTAGTAGAAAATTCTTAATGATGCTACAACACAAAACAAATTGGAATCATTATGCGTACAACTAGTACGTACATACCTAAAACGTGCACAATAATGTTTTTGAGACAAGCTAGTAAATTGCTGGCAACATCGCGTAAACATTCCTAATATATCAAAAGTGGTCTCGAACAATTTTAATTAAAAATTTCTAGCTTGATAATGAATAAAATTATCCTTAGCGTAGTCCACGCTAAGGATACACGACAACTCTTGTTAAACAAGTTATTTAAATATTTTAAGCCCAACAAAGGAAAAGTTGAGCTGAGTGTTATTCAATAACACGATAAAGTGTGAAGTTTATGAAAACGTCTGTGGAAAGGCTCGGGTGATACAGCAGACGATCGACGCTCCAGTTACGGTTAGTTTTGTCGAATTGAGCGATAAACTCGCACCAAAAAGGGCGCAGGAGTTCATAAAGCGTTTAGGGGATGTTCGACTTTTTTAGGGTTCCATAGCCAAAGGATAAAAACGGGACTCTATTTTTTTTTTTATAATGGATAGTCTCGCGTTTGACCACAATCTCACCTGATGGTAAGCGATGATGTGGCCGACGATGGAGCACGCTTGCAGCTCGCTTGCTAGAAGCAATCTATTCACTCTTGACTTAAAGAACCATAGGTTATAGCTATCAGGAAACACAGACTCCGGCAGGGAATTCCATTCCTTAGCTGTACGCATAATGAATGTACTCCCAAAACGCTTTGTACGCTAAGACTCCGCTGTCCGTCTGTCTGTCACCAGGCTATATATCATGAACCGTGATAGACAATTGAAATTTTTACAGATGATGTATAATTATGTCTGTTGCCGCTATAACAACAGAATAAAATAAATATTGAAGTGGTGCTTTTTATCACGTTTGTTGTGTCAAACGTGATAAAATGTGTTTTGTTACGGACTGTACGGAACACTTCGTGAACGAGTCTGGCTCGCACTTGGCTAGTTTTTCTTTAGTTTACATTAATGTTCGGTCCCAATAAACGCAAGGTAACATTGCGACAGAAGACCAAGACGAAGGTGGAGACATGAAATTGACTCTCACCGGAGGGAATGGCCGAAGACAGAGATGTGTAGAAAAAGAAGACGAGTGAGGACTTTGCCCAGCAGTGGAACATAATCAACTAATAAATTTTTTTTATCTCCTCTTTATCCTGCAATCTGTTGGTTCGACATTCAACAAGAAATTATGTAGGTGTTTGGTGTGAATTAAATAAATAGAGATCGTATTTCCACTTAACACTTTTTAGTTTTCTAAGGGTGAGTTGCACCATTTAACTATAACGATAACCAAACCATAACCAGCCGTGATACGGCCGCCTATTGGTCAATTCGACGATTTGACAACTGTTAACGGCTTTGTTATCGTTATAGTTAAATGGTGCAACTCACCCTAAATTTTCTTTGATTTTCGGTTATACAAACTATTGCCCCTAAGGGCTATAAATTAGGTATTAATATTTTCCTTTTTTTTATTTGTGTGATAGAGCGAACGATATACGCGTCCGTCACACTTGTACTGATCGATTGTCGATGAGGTGAATGCTCGAAGGTAGCTCGCGAAGAAATTAAGTTTATATTAAAATAACACGCTTTAGCTATTCTCCAAGTTAGAGATATGTTAATAGTTTTAATGAGTATAATTTTGTAAACACATACATATCACTACCACTGTAGACATCTATGGCGCTACATATGAACTAAACTACGTAATTCTGCATAGCGCAATTAGAGTTCTCCGCGAGTTTTGAACCACTAAACATAACAGCCCGAAATCATCTGTCGGGCAGTTGTCTAAACCAGACATAATATCCGTCTGGTCGGAATATCCTCCCTTTTCAAACGGAGGTTTGCAGGACTTTACATCGCAAATATATTTTTCCTATCTGATACTGAATTGTACATAAATTGATTATTTTTTTCGAAAATTTGCATTTCATGGGCTACCCTGGAGCATATATTCACCTTAAAAAGAAGAACGTCTCATACACTAGACGTCGTTAAGACACACATTAATTCCATCGATAATAAGACCTAATATACGTACGATCAAAAGACGTACTCAATGCAGTACGCCTTGTTTATAAATTCGCTTCGTGTTAATCTGATAACATTTTAATTTCACGTCAAAGTTCGTTAGCTCGGCAAAATATTCCACGTTAATCATGTGCTTTACAAAAACTCCTTCTCATATTATTTTATGTTTTGTACCCACATTTTTGGGTAATACGAAGTAGAATTTAATGTAATGAATCTGAAATATTTCACGTAACAAAACTTGTTTTTCTTTGTTAGCAGCGTTGCATTTAATACGATTGAACGTAAGACATTCGGATTAGAATTAATACCAGGTCGTATATAAAGTCGCGGTATTTAAATGAACGTAAATAAAAACGAACATTGCACGAAGTAGTGCTAAGTGAAAGTGCGATAACCGTCTGGCTGGTATGTAATGCTAGGTTCTGTTCCACGGCTGGTCATTTAAACAGTTTCATGACTTTCCTCACGTGCCACGGACTTACCCGTGATGGATTGTTTGTAAATGAATAATTAATTTTATTTCTCACAAAGCTGCGACGTAGCACGTAATAAAACAATGACGTACCGAAATAAAAACACGAGTGGGTAGTTGACAAAAATATGGCGGCACACGTCGTCCGGCCGAGCCGCCGAGCCGCCGAGTCACCGAGCAGACAATCTCCGTACCTAGCCCTTATCTGTGCAACTTAGCAAACAAAACATCGCAACCGGCAATAAGCATAAAACAAAATCGTTTCGACCCCACACACGCCGTCGCCCGAACACTTGGAAAAATCCCTATGGATTTTCCGCGCGGGGTGACGAGGGCGACGGCGGCGCGGGGGGCAGGGGGAAGGAACGTAAAAGAGAAAAGCTGCGAGTTTTTATCTCGGCGCCATAAATTTTATTCGTAGCGTGATTTAGTGCGCAGATTGCCCCCCGCGCGCCGCCCGCCCCGCGCCTACGCCTCGCCCGGGTAAGGCTGCTAGTCATTGTCAAAATTATTGCACCCCTATCTACTGAAGCTTTAAATATATGTCTCCGACACGTAGTTATGCCTACAACCCGTTCCTACGTTGGATACGACGCTTTGATGTAAATTTTATAAGATGTTCCACATAAAGAATTGCTTTGGCGCGATATTGTACCTAAACATTTGAGTAAAAGTGAAAATAAATAAAAGAAAGCGAACAATCGAACAAAGGATACACTACAAATGTATGGGTAGTAAGTATCTACAAAATCCATTTGAATTAAGCCTATTCATGCCTTTGTATCAGCCATGTTTATTCTAGTGGATAGTTACGCAAGCTTCGCTTTCCTTGGCTCTCAATTGCATCCAAGTTTCCAGTTGATTTGTTTAGAGTATTGCAGCTAACACTGCATGAGCATCGAACCGACTGCAGAATAATGCAATATTGGACCAGGCACTGGCGCCAAGCATTTCTGAGAGAATGTTCCAAAAAAACTGCGCAGTCCTAATCCTTCATTCTTGCTTTGAGAGTAAATCTTACTTATTTGTCAATACCGAGCCACAAAGGCGTCCAAATACCCTTACACTGGAAGAAAGGCATAATACACGCCTCATAATAGTGTAGCAATTCAGAAACTGTTAAAATCATAATGCGCTTTTGTTGTGCTCTTGACAGCTTTTTTTCTTCGGCAGTGGTTTCGTGTTGCCGGCCAGCGCGTCGCGAAAGTGACGACCACGATTTCTAGCGAATCGATCGCTATCTACGGGGCGTATTTTATGTAAACACGACAAATTTCGTGATGTAAAATAGTAGCCGCAGATGCGGCTGTGTTATTTTTATTGTCTGCGCGAGAGCTGCGGGTTCGGAGGATCGCATTTGATCCGGGACTCACTCCACACTGTGTCTTATCTCGGATCTGGTTTTATGAAACCCTAAATTTACGACTGCGGCGAGGGGTGGGGGCTGTATTAAGCCGACTCTCGTCGCTTCGCTGCGACAGACACTTTTGTCACCAACAATTCATGGCAGAAGCACGTTCGGCAAAAATTTTGCGTGTCAAATTACAACGCAGCGAACAGTCGATTGATGACGAGATTAGGCAATACGAGTGTCGTTATGAAACGTACTTCACTTTACGATTATTACTTATGTAAATGATGGTATAAAAGATTCTTTTGTAGCAAATAAATGGAGGTTTACTTAAGTAATTTTGTTCTTTAGTTTGGATCAACGACACCCGACTTCTTGTCTGGGGAATTCACGTAAAGTAAAACTTTTTACTGATTAGGCTGTTTGTACACTGAATAAACAGTCTTCATGCTATGAAGTAGTTACATCAAAACATGACACCTTTCTTTACAAACATCACCATGGAACACAAGGAAACAACCTGCATCAGAACAGACTTAATATTCCTCTCATTCTCAACCAGAACTGTTGATAAATTATTATATTATAGATTATAGCATCTTAATTAGGGGAGGAGGTTAGTCTTAATTGCGGGCCGCTCGCTGGGCCGGGTAGCGGGTAGGGAAGCGGGTAGCGGGTAGCGGGTTAGCCCAGATACAGACCGATCCTCTATAAATTACGGGAATAAATCCCGGGAAAGAAAAATTGCCCTCTGGAGCACATAATTCTTGCCTTGTCACAAGCTCTCCTTATCTATAGCCAATACCGGATTACAATGTGATTTTTATTTCATGCTATATTCGTTGGTACTTCCAACCTACTTACGTTGTCTTTATGTTAAGTTATTTATGTTACCTATGTGGAATTTGTTTTTGTACGTTTCGGGTGGTGGGATATATTTTTCAGTTGGTTTTACACGAGCCTTGTTTATTGATTGTAGTTGTTTTGTTTGTTATGAAAATAAATGGCTGAAATTATGAATTGAGATGTTTTCTTTTCCGAGAGAATGTCAGAATTTTTCTGACTAAAAGCCACTTGTGTTCCGTCAGTTGCCTTTTGCGTTCCAGGTTCTCTTTCGAGAAATCCGCAGCCCTTGCAGCCTCGGCCTTAGTAGGCCCTCTCCGTTTTGCTAACATCTCTTTGAGCTGACAACTCGTTGACCCGAGCCTGGTGCTTTTGCGGTTGGATGGCGAGCTACCCATTACTGGCCGTTTGCAAACCCGCACCTATAATGGCTAGGAGTCGTCCTGTGACTTCCAACGCACAGGGCATCTCCTGCGGGAGCCGGAGCAGGAGAATTGTCTCATCCTCACGCTTTCCGTCATCTCTTTTACTTGCTTTACTGCTACGCAGAAGGAAGTGACTGCTTGAACCAGCGCTGGACGCGAAAGGTCGCCCCTGACAAGACGGTAAAATAGGCTAACTGAATTATTTTATGTCTTTTGTCACGACAGCACAAGCTAAGCACAGCCTATAATTTGTTTTTCCGATTTCTCGGTCAATTGTTAACCGATTTTGAAAATTATGTTGTTGTAATATGTTTTTGGTTATGCTTCCAAGTTGGTCCCATAAATATTCTTATGATCTGATGATGAACGTCGAAGATATAGAACCGAACTCATCATGGGGAAACAGCAAAACTGTCGTAACAAGTAAAATTGCTTTGTTTATATTAGACGAGTACGTGTAGTCGATGATTGACTGAAAGAAGAGGGGGGATATAAATATAGAACTGATGTGGTGACAAAACCGAAAGTTATGATTAAATTCTATAGGTAGGTACCTTACTATAGAACTAGCAAACTATTTAATTTTGGCTGCGGTGTAAAATAAAATAACTTTTTACAAAAAAAAAAAATACAATCAACTTCCAAAAAACAAAACACCATAAAGCGCAAAATAACTTTAATTTCGGTAGTCGGTGTTTCTATAATAATTTTGTCTCTTCGTTAATTAACACCGACTTCCAAAATTAAAATTATTTTGCACTTTTTTAGTATATTTTTTTTTTACATTGAAATCGTTTCTCATTTTTTTTTTGTAACAACTTTTTACAAAAAGAAAATTTATAATAATTAAAAAAAAAATACAATCGACTTATAAAGTTAACCGTTTATAAATTGTTAGAAATTGGTTGTTACATACTAGGTACTTCAGTTGTCGACTTGTTACTAAAAAATGTAAATCAAATAAATAGCAAATAAACAGTAAATAGGCATGAACACCCCGCTCAAAAAACTAATAAGTTATCAATTACTGTTTATATATTTTATTATTTTCCTGTGATAAACTTTATAAATGAAAAATATATGATTTATATATTTACCTTAAAGTATTTACACATAAAGTATGTACATATGTAGCTATTCTTGTTTATTGATTGTTGTAGCATTATATGTAACGTATCTAGTTACTCGAAATAAATAAATTTAAGTACATTCCTCTCCTAGAGAGGAGGCCTGAGGCCCAGCAGTGGGAACATTAAAAGGCTGACTATACATTATAATTACAAAGGTAATATTATGTATTCCTTTTTTACATTTCGCTCTCCTTATTCACTCTCTCTTTTATAGAAACCTGTTGACAAATCTAGTGTTAACATAACACCGCAAAACACTTCAAAATAAACTTGAACATCATTGCCGAGTATAGATCAGTACTCAAGCTAATATTTTATAATGTTACCCAACAATATCGTCTAATGGACAATGACAAATGATTTCTTTTGTATCGAATTGAGATGTCACGGCTCTTTATGCCCCAACAAACGAATTCACGAAATATACGAAAAAAAATACAACCTTCTCAAAATTTGAACGAAATATTTTGACAACATAATGTATTGTCAGGTATCGCTGAGTGACTAGCTAATGATCGTTTAATAGTTATGAAAGGTGGGCGAAATTCCATGATTTTGAAAAAAAAACGCATTTTTGTGTATCACTCCAAAGTAAAAGTAAGAGTGAATAAGAGAGAAACCATATAGTCAACTCTTTCATTTAGATACCGTAGGCACGGGCTTGCGGACGGCGAGCAATGGGTAGCTCGCGGTCCGATCATCCGGTAACTGTCCGAACCGAGCCCAAGTCGTCGACTGCGTCGAAACTCAATTCGGAAATCAACGGTAGGAAAACTTTATAAGAAATACTCGGACTGCAAGTCCGACTCGCACTTGATCGATTTTTAAGTTTATTACTACTTAAAACAAAAAAGAAATTAAAAATCCCAATCCCGCAAATACCGCGGAATTGCTGACTTCAATCCCGCAGGCATGCGGGATCACGATATTGATGCGGGATTGGACTCCTTAATTGTAACATAGATACCTACAGACATCTAGTTTATCCGATACTAGCTTGCTTGCGGTTTCACCCGCGTACATAAAATATAGCCTATGTCACTCAAGAAGAAAGCAGCTTTCTATCTATGAATTAATTTCAGCAATCGGACCAGTACTTCCAGAGATTACCACCAACAAACAAAAAAACAAACTTTACCTCTTTATAATATTAGTGTAGATTATCCAGAGAATACACACAGAACAATTTGGGGTAGCGCGCCGTCTGTCTGTCCGGTAAAGATCGAGCCCAAGTAGTCAACAGCATAATGTAATGAAGCCATGATAAGGTTGTCATTCAACCAAAAAATCCTATTGAATCTGGCCCTATTCTACCGACTCCTGAACTAAGTCCTCATCCAAAAGCAGATTTTATTTTTATAATAGGTATACTAGCGGTAAGATAAACTGGGGTAGGTCTCCAATTCTGCACGGCTATAGATTTTTTTTTGATAGGCTCGCGTTTGACCACTATCCCACCTGATGATAAGCGATGATGTGGCTGACGATGGAGATTTGAAATCTTTGAAATTCTCAGTTTATCTCTACTATAATATACAAATAGGTATGTACTTACGTAAGCCTTCCCCAAGAATCACTCTGCCTAATGATGAAAACTGCGTGAAAATCTGTTCAGTCGTTTTTGAGTTTATTGCGACAGACAGACAGACAGGGACTTTGTTTTACAATATGAAAGAATGTCATATTGGCAAGTACATTCAGAAAAAAAAAAGGAGTAAAGCCTTCTTTACTTCAGTTTCTTTTAGAATGTTTCCTAAGAAAAGATCCTTAGCTTTCACGAGCTTGGAAAAGTTTTTTGACCTCTTCAGAATACAAAATTATTTCGACCAAAAACAATATAAGTAACTCAAAAAAGTAACAACCTAATTATTTCACTTATTACGTATGTATTATAACAGCAGCTACATTCGTTAGTAAATTCCTTCGCGTATCATCTCGTACGATCTTAAAAATCGAGCATTTTAATCTCAACACACCGCTCTTAAGAAACGTCCAGCTAAACCTGAACTCTACCCGAAGCGCTGCTTGTCAAGGGAACTGTCAAATCAGTACTTGAAAACTTACCTTGACCTTAGTTCGTTTTTTTTCCGTGGCTCACTATACACTGGGTAGTTGTGCTTGACATTCATGATGCGTATAAACTTGTTTTATTAATTCCTAAGTTTATATTAATTAATATTAATGGATACAGAAGGGATGACTGTTAGAAATTTAATAGGAACGAATTTTTTTGATTCATATTTAGGTATGCATTCGTTAGTCAGAAGCTAATTAGTAATTCCTGTCGGACAGGTATATTGTCTACCCCGGTCACCAGGGAGACTGGAAACGTCGGGAGATGTCGTGCGGTGTTCCGCAGGGGTCGGTACTAGGGCCACCCTTGTGGAACATTGGTTACGATTACGTGTTGCGGGGCGACCTCCCTGACGGGGTCAGCGTGGTCTGCTACGCAGACGACACGCTGGTTCTAGCGCAGGGAGAGTCGTACCAGGCGGCGGTCGCTTTAGCGACACGCGGGGTTGCGATAGTCGTTGGTAGGATCCAGGAGTTGGGACTCGAGGTGGCGCTTCACAAATCCGAGGCCATGTGTTTCCACGGTCGCCGGTCTCGGAACGCGCCGCCATTGAGTTCCCAACTAACGGTAGGAGGAGTTCACATCGGTGTCGGGTCGACGATGAAGTACCTGGGACTCGTCCTCGACAGCCGGTGGAATTTCGTGGAGCATTTCCGACGTCTGGCTCCCAAACTCAACCGGACTGGGGCTGCGCTCAAGCGGCTCCTGCCCAACCTTGGGGGTCCAGACGCCTCCTGCCGGAGGCTCTACGCGGGGATCGTTCGGTCCATGGCCCTCTACGGGGCGCCGGTGTGGGCGCCGTCGCTGAAAAAGCAACCGGCGGCCATACTGAACGCCTGCCAGAGGGTCATGGCAATTCGGATGGTGCGGGGATACCGCACGATTTCCCGCGAAGCGGCGAGCCTTCTGGCTGGCCTACCACCGTGGGATCTGGAGGCAACAGTCCTTGCACACATGCACGACATGCGCGTGGAGATGCAACGCCGGGGTGAAAGTCCTCTGCCGCGACAGGTCGCGGCATGGCGGACAGAGCTCCGGCGGGATCTCATGGTGGAATGGCGTCAGCGACTATCGCAACCCCGTCATGGGCACGCCACAATTATGGCGATAAGTCCCCTCTTTGAGGCGTGGCTGGAAAGACCTCACGGCGTCCTTACCTTCCGCATGACACAGGTCCTCACCGGAAATGGCAAGTTCGGGAGGTTCCTGTTCCGAATTAAAGCGGAAGTGACGCCCGGGTGTCGCCACTGTGCGGAACGCCCGGAGGACACGGTGGAGCACACAATCGCGGTGTGCCCTGCTTGGGCGGAGTATCGCCGTGCCCTCGTGGGGGTGATCGGCGGCGGAGACCTCTCGCGCCGGGCCCTGGTCGAGGCCATGGTCCGGAGCGAGGAAGAGTGGCAGGCGGTCGCCGACTTCTGCGAAGCAGTAATGCTCGCTAAGGAGGCGGCCGACCGCATCAGACAACGGCGCTCTCGCCGCCGCCGCCGGGATTCCGATCCCGATTTCCAGCCACCGTAGGCGCGGGCTTGCGGACAGTGAGCAATGGGTAGCTCGCTGTCCGGCCGTCCGGTAACCGTCCGGACCAAGCCCAAGTCGTCGACGGCGCGCACTGTTCCCGCGCGCCTCAAGGAGTTGTCAGCAACAGCAGGGGCCCAGCCGGGTCGAAGCCTACTGGGGCCAGGGTTATCCGAAAGGGCGCTCGAGCCCCGGTACGAAGGCTAGAAGGAACGGGATGGGTTTTTTAGTCAGTAAGAGTCTGACACTATCTCCCGCCCCGCCCAAGGGCGGGGGATGTCAATGCATGATTTTTCCCATCGAAAAAAAAAAAAAAAAAAAAAAAAGCTAATTAGTAATTCACTCCCTAGTTTTAATGTAATTAGTTCTGTAATTTTGACTATTAATCAAGCTGCAATTTGACTATTTATGTACCCGGAAAGTTTTCGTCGGTACAGTACCAAATTCTTGTGAGTGCTTACTGCATACTTAACGGAATGTAATGCTCTAAAAAACTCAAAATTTTTGCTTTACTTGGCTCTTTCATTGTCTACAACTCGGCAATAATTTGAATTATTCTGTTTTATCGTCTATTCCTTTACGAAATATGCAATAACTAGCATAGTCGGCCTTATAATGTTCCCACTGTTGGAACTCAGGCCTCCTCTCTTGAAGAGAGAATGTTCCATAATCCACCACGCGGGCCCAGTGCGTGTTGGTGAATGTTATACGTCTTCGAAATATATAATAAACTACTGGACTTATTTTAAAAATTCTTCTAGTGAAATCCTTCTTTATCTCTGAGTATATTTTCTAATTTCACGCAGGCGAAGCCTTTTTTTGGATACCTATTTATAGCCTACATAGCAAAAGCTATGTAGGCTATAAATAGGTATCCAAATGTGATACTTACTGCCTTTTTTGGTAGGATATCAATATTTGTGTCGATATTATGGATTTTAAACTAAATTGAATGTTCCTCAGAACCAAGTTTAGTTTCATATCCTTTTAATACAAAGTCCCCCCCCCCCCCCGTGTCTGTCTGTATGTTCGCAATGGACTCTATAACTACTGAATGGATTTTCATGCGGTTTTCATTAATAGTCAGAGTAATTTGTGAGTAAGGTTTATAAAGCCAAGAATTCCAAAGATTTTTATATGTAGGTACAAATAAAAATGAATTGCTAAACGCAAAGCTTTTTGTTTGAAGTCTCAGAAAGGTTCTAATGAAAAAAGACCGAACAAGCGAGTCGCACTCAGGCACTGAGGGTTCTGTACAAACTCATATATGAAAACAGAATCGCAAAAAAAGTTTTTTATGTGACGTAACTACAAATTCACTGTTTTTTCCTATAGGTACTTGTGCTATAGGTACTTGCTTCATGCCAAGTTTCTAGATTCATGGCCAACGGTCGTGTCGAAATAAGTACACGTTTTTTGCGACGGCTTTACGTTTTTTGCGTGAATGTTAGAAGTTTTTTTTACAGCTTCAAGGGACCACAAATCTGAATATATGGTTTTAACTCCAACTCGATAACTCCACGCGTTCCCGAGCTAAAGAGTCTTAACAGACAGACGGACAACAAATTAATCCTATAAGGGTCCTGTTTTTTTTTTCTTTTGAGGTACTGAACCCTAAAAACTGAAAAAACTGCATGAAAAACTATACACACACTTGACTGACAAACTGCCATTTGTCTAGATATAGTATTTACAGATTATTCATATATCTGTATTATCATATTTATGGCTTATTTGTATATGTCCGCTTTGTTTGTCTTAATATTGCACCAACCTTTATTATTATATCTGCATCATCTAAAGGTTGACTGGTGAAAAATGCCAAAAGTATGAAATCAACCTCTATTCTTTTGTTTGCACAAATTATTAAATAAATATCTAATATTCTGCTGTACATGTTCAATAGATGCCTATCCAGTATAAATAATATCGTTTCAGTTAACATTTCTGTAAATAAGTACAATCGATAGTCAATCACATACTCATCACGCCTATTCACAAACACTATCCAATTCCAAATAATTGCATAACGAATGCGGTGACACAGCATTGTATTAGAATTTATTATTTTCTTTTGTTGGCAACACCCAGCCCAGTGGGTCGCGGTTGGCAACACAGAACGATAATGCCGATATTTATTTGTGTAGAGGAGATTATTTATTTATTTTGTTCGTATACAATGTTGATGTTTTGTTGTCGGTTCAATGGCTGTACAAATGATTTCCATTGCTCCTGTAGTGAGCAAACACTTAAGTGTGTTGTGTTATTAAAAAAAGTTGAGAGCTATACACTTAACCTTTTTTGTGGCAGCGTTGATTCGAAATTCAAAATTTTAGTACCAGTAGCTGGCAGTTCAAATAAAAACAAATCTTTAGACATATTGACAGCAACTACGTAACACAAGATTGATAAGCTATCTTTTCATTTTGTTCCGGAAAACACATGAAATCAATATCGAAGCGTTATCAACAATATTTTTAAAGATGATTAAAATTAATACCTAATTGCTTCAAAATAGATAAGTCGTTATCCGGCTGACGATATCTGCAAGGTAACGTGTAAGCATCTTTTGATAATTTTATTGCTCACCGTAGATACTGGTACTGTATCCGTTTGTATTCTTATTTAATCCTAATTAACACCAAAACAAATTATCACGGAACTTTAATTAATTAAACTTAATCGATATTACTAATTAATAATTGCAATATCTTCACAAGTATAGACAAACAAAGAGATAGTGTAACATATTTATCTGCTAATCCGGTTTTTTTACCAACACGTCATAATTGGGTCCGCCCTTTTATACGATCCAGAGTGCTCGGCATTTTTTTTTTAACATGCAAGAGTGCAAAAAACAAACAGCCAGCCAGCTAGCTTTTATCGGTCGCTTGGTTTGATGCCTTTGTCTCTGCACCTCAGACGAGCCCGTTAAATGCTCTGTTAACCATCACATAACAAAGGATTCAACGAGATTATAGCTATGTTTTTATGTAATGGGACTTGGGAGTGAGTTTTCTTTTCGTTGAATTCGGGTTGCAATCGGGAAGATGTTGTGATTTGGGATTAGACGTGCAAAGTGAATAAAAAGAGTAGGTAGGTAGTGGACGGATGCTAAAAGTTATACCTAATCTGTTTTAAAATAACAGTGATGTAAAATGAGTTCCTTATCGTAGAGCTTATCTCCTGATTAATCTCCATAAGAAATGATCAATTACAAATGTTTCTTAAAATAAATCAACCATCCATGTTTCTTAAAATAAATCATCCTTTCAATTGTGATAATTACAGACACAATTGAAAGACAATAGGTGCGCGAACGCCGGCGTTCGCTTGGGGTTTAATGAATTAAAAAAATCGCCTTGTTGTCAAATCTTTGAAAATAAGAACTCAATAAGTTCTCTATTTATTTCTACATAAAAGTGAGTTAAAAAACTGTAATTCAAAACATTTAACAACAGTTGCAAAGTAATTAAAATAACGCAACCAAGCAAAAACTTAACAAAAACCTTCAACGCCGAAGTGACAACTATGTTAGCCATCCCAAATATTTGCACGAAGCATTATCTCGAGTAGCAACATAAACAGGGGAACAATAAATCAAAAAACAAACGCAAAACCAGAAACAATTTACCTACACTGAAAAAAAAAACTCGACCACCGGGACGAGGCATCCTCGGCACACGGGAGCCACGGACACAGCCGAAACCCCACGATTGCACGCTCTATTAGACCTAATAGCATTCGGCATGGCCCGCCTTGTTACCAAACAGACATATTTATTGCAATATTAGAATTAACGATGTGAACATGGCAACATTACCCCTAAATAAGAAGATAATTCGGTCAGACTTTAATACGCTGACAAAGATCGCTCAACTTCGTAATCACTCGGGCGTGTTGCTCGAGCTGCTATTTCAATTTTATGTGTCGTTTAATTGTGAGAAAGTTGTGTTCAATTATTGCTGTTAAATTAATTGTGGAAAAACGGGTGCTATCTCGCGATGGTAAAAAATATTATATAATGGCATCAGAAAAACTATGATAGTCTAAGATTCGAGTCTATAACTGTTAAACGCTGCCTTTTTTTATAGATGGTCATTCATAAAATAACTTCTTCCACTCTGGGTGGGGCGAGAAGGCGTGTCACAAACCACCTGAGTTCCTTCAGTTACCAGTTCTAGGGCCACGGCAACGCTCTTGAACATCCCTGCAGCCCTAGCAAGCATCAGCTCTTATTAACATCTTTTTACCTTTTTGAGGCGCGCATGTCCTGGTTAAAAACTGCCAGAAAAAATAATAGGCAACTGTACCGTACAACCTAAAGCTTATGAGGCAAGAACAAAATCTTGTCGTTAAAGTTTTATGGGCTGTACTTTGAAACAACCTCTCTTTGTTTATGAGTTCTTCTCTATGCTCGAGTTTCGTCATAGATCTGACAATAGTCGGTGCGTCTTATGTGCGTCTTTCCAAATCTTGAGACTATTCCTAACGCTGATTTATTTTATTAGGCATCTTTTACTCAATATCTATATATCGTAATCTAGATTGTCAATCGTAACAGACATATCTTACACCATAGCAACGTATTACTGTCTTATCTACCATTCGTCGGTACTTTGATATCAAGTATTTTACGACGCGACGCGTATCTCGTCGCTGCGTCTTCGCCATAATAAAATGTTGATTTTCATGAATTTCTTATATTGTGTGATGGAAGGATTTTAGCATAATGCTAATTGAGTTTTTATTGTTTTTAGGTGATTTGGTTAATTAATACAATGTGGAAATGATTTTGTAGCGTTTATGTTTTTGGCTTTTGTAACTCTCCTTGATGTTGAGTTTTGAATCAAGCGTGTCTTCTTCATAATATATTTTTATTGCGGATTTTGTATGATGTCGGTCTAGTTCAACCATTTATAGTAGGTAAGTAAATTGAATTTACGTCCTAAAAACTAGTCGTACTAGTTCGTCGATTATGACGGTTTGACGGGTGACAGGACAGAATGGAAGAAGAAAACGTGTTGCGCCGACCCCAAGTAATATGGGATAAGGGCACGAAGAAGAAGAAGAAGAAGAAGAAGTTCGTCGATTATGAAACATGTCCCCCCCGGAACTTCATACACTCAAAGGGCGAACGCCTCTACTAAGTGTATAAAGTCTGACCAGGAACCTCCTGACCTGTAGGTATCCAGGGACCAGTTGCACCTTAACCGTCCGAATACCTTAACTTGAGATAGTAGAAAGACAATGGAAGTGTGTTTAATTATTTCAGACTGATCATCTCTTGGATGTTGTTACGGTAATCCTTTTATCTCTCAATATATGGAAATATTCTCTGATTAAATACCTATATCCTTAAAAACTTGCTGGGCGTCTCCAAGAAACTGATCCGAGGCAGCTTAAAGTAGCCGAAATACAGCATAAAATGCAGGAAATCCGCTTGCGATGGTATGGGCATGTAATGCGCAGAAACGAAGACCAAAAGACCCGACGCATTTTACCCATAGAAGAGGGCAAAAGTGAAAGAGGTTGGCCACCGACTACCTGGAGGCGAACCATCCAGAATGACCTGCTGACAATGGGCCTAACACAAAAATGACGCAAAAACGCCTAGAATGGAGTAAAAGTAACAGGCAGGACCGCATATTAGGAAGAAGCAGGGGATTGATTGATCCCACTGATCCTTAAGCTTGCTGGCTCCTTCCCTGTCTAAATTAGGACCTGTTGTCACCAGCATAATCAGCCTTATGTTCCCAAAGCTGGGATTTAGGCTTCCTCTTTATCAGAGGGAATGGGCCGTAATTAGTGATACAAGAGACTCTGTCGTTTAAGTCTTTTAAAACGAGATTAGACTTATTTTTGACGGCTCATAACGACTCACAACTAAATAGTATACCGTCAAGTCTTGGAGACTTAAGGCTTAAACTAAAGACTAATTTGAGTCGCAGTCCTTTAACTTCAGATCTAAAAAGCTAAGTCGTAACTTGAAAAGGGTTAATACAGCTAAAAGCCATAAAGGACTAAAAGGACTCACGTCTTAACACCTCGGGAGTCGGGGTCTTGTAATCAAATATGACAAAATAAATAATACAATTATTATAAATACTAGTAACGAAGAGAAAAAATTGTTGTGTTGTTTGTGTTTGTAATACAGTGGTTACAGAAAACTCTGTGCATCGTAGATATTATTTATAATGAGTAATTTATGACAAAACGTAAGTTCACTTATTTCACTGTTTTTACTGCTTAGGCTAATATTGAGTTGTTAAAAAACCCTACCACGCCAAAATACGACGCTGAAAAAGTATGAAAAAAGATTTTCAGGATGCTAATATAAACAAAGTTGAAATAATAATTTAATTTTAATCTACGGTGTCAATAAAAGTGTGATAGGTACATAACCTACTTCATTGTTTTAATAAACATTATTTATTACCTACCCAATCACATTTTAAACAGTTTGAGCTGTATTGAATAAAAAGCACGACTCAGGCACGAGTCCGTTTATAAACGACTCGAGTCATTTAAGACTTTTAGTCTTTTAGTTAAAAGACTTCAGAGTTTCCAGTCATATTAATAATTTAATTTTGATTTTAATTTTGGTTTTCATTTTGATTTTAATTTTGATTTTAGTTTTTGATTTTAAATTTGCTTATTTTTTATTTTGATTTTATTTATTCTCTTTTATTTTTATGAGCAATGTTACTAACGTAGTTTTTAAGTGCTACTAACATAATATGGATGTATCTGATTTAAATAAATAATAATAATAAAGACTGAAAACACCTCGTCGTCTTCTTTTCAGACTTAAGTCGCCTAGTCGTGTAAAATGAAGTCGAGTCATTTTTAAAGGCCTTAAACGACAGAGTCTCTTGCATCACTAGCCTTAATGCACCACGCAGGTCAGTGCGGGTTGGTAAATACCATTATATAAAAAAGTATAATAATTAATTGTCTTCGAAACTTTTGGTCCGCAAGCACAGGGCCCGCGTGGTGGATTACGGCCCATTCCCTCTGCTAGAGAGGAGGCTTGAGTCCCAACAGTGGGAACATTAAAAAGGCTGATGATGATTAAACTTTTGGTTCAAGCACATGCTGGTGTCATCAGAATGTTTTCCTTCACCACTTGAGAGCAATGATGTTGACTGGAATTACGCAAATTACGTTTACCTGGATTCGAACCCACGACGGCGTCGACACTGACGTACTACAACTTGTAAGTCCGGGCCGTCGTTATACTGAGCCACTACTGCACTCGCCTACATCTATTATTAAGTAGTGAGTATGGATACATAATCTCGTGTAAGAAATGAGTTTGAATATTTCTTACACATTTGTACCGACACTCAAAGGTCCATAAACTATATAAATCCTCTTAATCGCCACTTATAACTGTTAATTTCGCCTAATTACCACAATTCGCACACACAAGGTCGCACTAGCTAGCGGCACACTTTAAAATCGGTTTGCTCAACTTAATTTTGCATAATACGCCATATTTCGGGTTATAAAATACAAACGGCAATAAAACGCAAATTACGACTGTGTTTAGGGTAGTTGATTAGGCGCGGTCCATCACAGATTTGCCATGGATGGTGATAAACGTAGGGGCGGTCCGCAAGCAAATTATTTATTATTTATCTATGTTGTGTATGTTGGTACCACGCGCCTTTGCGGTGTGGTTAGCTAATTTAATTAGACACGAGTTAAATTGCTGAATGTGTCGTTAAATGTGTTGTGGCACTATGAACAAAGCTCCGGCGACTGTCTCCTCGTTTAGGAGTGGTTTCAGGGGCGCCACAGCGTCCTCACTTTCTACCTAATACGGTTCCTCAAAGAACACGATTGTTTCCAGAGAATTCTGTTTTAGATTCGGCAAGAATAAACGCCTGGATATTATCATTGTACGGATCGCCAGAAGACACGGTCGAACATACGGTGGAGGTCTGCTCCGCTTGAGCCCACGGCGACGACTTCTTGCGTCCGGCCCTGGTCCAGGTTATAGTTCTGAGCGAGAGGGCATTGGAAGCAGACGCATCCTTCTTCTGCGAAGCAATAATGCGCGCGAATAAGTTGGCGGAAAGCATGACGGAGAGAACGTTCTCACGCTGCAGCCACAGCAGAAGATGCCCCAGTCGGGAGTCACAGGGCAATTCCCGGACACCGAAGGGGCAGGCTAGTGGATGAAATGCCCACCAGGGCCAATACCTACTTGGTTGTGGAATTGTGTTATTTTTTTTGAGTCATTAAAAGTCTAACACTCGAATCCTTTTTGCTCCACCCAAAATAGTATGAATTATTTGATTTTCCGCCAAAAAACAAGTTTGTTGTTGGTGTGATATGTTTATGACGTGTTCGTCGAAGAAACGCAGCGGAACCCTCGCGTTTTAATTTTTTTGAAGTCTTGTAGATTTTTTTTTTTGTACTTCACGTGTCTTATGTGTTTTTCCAATCTGAGTTGTACTGGAAACTGATGAAGTGTACAACTCAAAAAAAAATCCCATTCGCTTTTCGCTTAAAACACTTCACAATCAACTAAGCTACTATAAGTCTTCGTTGCTATAGCATTCACCAACACTTTGATCTTACCCACTAAAACATTCACATCCTGTTCAAATAAAGACAAGTCAATTATCTAATCGAATACAAGATTATTACAGAACAGTACCAATAATATAATTTTCTTACGACCACGACAGCTCGTAGTGACATTAAAAACATATTGCAATAACAATTTTATTTCCTAATTCCGTCGCCGACTCAATTAAAACGGGTTCTAAACGTCAATTACGTGTCTATTATTTTACGACAAAATCGTCTAATTAGTCTCCCGGCCAGTAAGCACCATACGTCTCCATACGAATTATTAATTTAATATTTTATGGCCACGTAATCCTTGCCACAAGGCAATAGAGATTACCATCGCTTCCGAACGCATCTCGATTTCTTTCATTACATTTAATTAGTCTAATTATATTTCTCTCTGAGAAGGCCGGTAGCTGGCTGTAAATTAGTGTAACGATTGGGCAATGAAATATAAAATTCACATTTGGAAGCCGTTGTGACAAGGTTAGGTCGTGTGTGGACACTCCGGATGCGAAAACGGCTGGACGGCGGTCAGCCTCATCGTAACTCCAAACGCGCACGACATATTTTTATACGTTTCACATATCGTAAATATCATTTTCATCATATTTAGCAATATTATGATAATTTAGTGCCGTTTTAGAAATTAATAGGTTTTTATTATTTATTAATTCCGTGCTAAACTTAGAACGGAATATAAAGTATCCGTTGCTTTTTCCCACGCGGGTTAAAAGTCACACGAGACGTTTATTGTTTGTTAATTTACGAGTGGACGAGATCATTATTTGACACCATTTAATGTCAATCGTTATTGCAGATGATGTCAATGGCGGAACCTGGTTCTCCTGTTACAATGTCCCACCAATAGTGTGCTCTATATAACATGTTTATTAATCAAGATGGACGACAAAATTCTTCTCTTGAACTTCTTCAAAATAATGATCTCATTTGAGCTATTTGTAAACAAGCAAAATTAAATACTAGACTGGTTTTAATCGGATATTGAGTCATAAACAAAGGTCAAGCAATTAAATAGACTACAAGGTGTCTAGATTTACGTAAAGAAGAAATAATATTACGTATCTGATAGAGTAAAACGATTCATTATTTTTTGAGTCACTGTATTGGTTTTGACCTAAATTTAAATCTGGAAGATATATGTACTTAGATACATAAAAAAACCTTTTTAAGAATTGACTAACTACAATTTGTAAGAAACTTAAATATTAATTTACTGTAATTTTAGTATCTAAATTAGATAAAAATAAGGCTTGTCTTGACCACTTTCTCACCATCAGGTGTTAAATAATTTAGAAATATCCTTACACACTTTCAGTATCTAACTACCTACACCTACTTGAGCCAGCCAAATATGATCACATGTTTTAAGGAAACCAGTTGCATCTCAACAAGAATTTACTCTTTGACTCCTCAATCAAATCCTCATAAGCCACGGATGACATGGACCACATACCCTCATACTGCAGGTAAATGCATTTAAATTAATTAAAGGGGAGTCAGACCGCCCGCGCGGCTACCGTCCCGGCGGGGTGCCGTGACGACTTCGTGCGGCTTCCCCGAAGCGGCGCAGTCCCGGGCAGTCCGGGATCCCGGGACACGGGATTTAGTGAAACTAGTACCTGGCTACGTGACACGAATGCTAGTAGTTATGTCACGGACGCTCGGGTCAGCGGACTGGATAGTTTGGATGAAGGCGTAAAGTGCAAGCGTTTGCTTTTAAAGTGGTATCGTACTGTGTTTGCAACTGCAAACGTTGTTTATATGCCTAACTATTTTCTTTCAAAAGGCAAAAACAGAAATTTATTGCTTTTTTTAGTATTATCATGTTTTGTTGTTGGATCTAGAGTTTGTAATTAGAGTGGTGTTCCCGTACAGTTCCCTAAGTAAAAAAGTTTTTAACCCTGATATTTTTCAGTTTTTAATTTTAGGTCATCCAACCTGTCTACCTTCTTTCATTTATTTATTTATTAATTCATTAAACCCCAAGCGAACGCCGGCGTTCGCGCACCTATTGTCTTTCAATTGTGTCTGTCATTATCACGATTGACAGGTTAAAACTTCATGTACAGTATGTACTCAACATAGGCTGACTTAATGTATCAAAGCATTCTCTACCAGTCAACCTTTGGATTAAAAGACACAACACTGTGGTAGCAGTGAACAAATAATAGATAATAATAAAATACATATACAACATTAATTTTAGTATAAGCGAAACCTGAAACACATGTCTAGCATTTCTATGAACAAAAAATAAAGAATATAGTGTACACAATTTTATAATATATCATGAAAAATCACAAAGTTGCTTGTTATGTCAGCAAAAATAGACCGTCACCGCGGGCCATGAGGGATTGTTTTGCACTCGCACCTAGCTGTTTGCTGGCGCATATTGCCCGCTATGACCCGCCATGACCTGTGTTGTACTTAGTGCCAGTGATGGCCAACCTTTTCGAAAAATTTTTTTTTTTTTTTGGAAACTATGTAAAAACTATTGGAATCAGAATGGATTCATAAAGAAAAAAATAATAGAATAGAAATGAATGTTTACTGATTCTGAACAAACTATATTCAGGTTTCGCATAAGCTAAAAATAATGTTTTACTTGCTAAAATGATCGATACTAATTAGTACCCGATTTTTGGGACGTACAGTTTAAGCGCTAAAACTGTTTAAGTACTAAAACTATTTAAGTGCTAAAACTGTTTAAGTGCTAAAACTGTTGAAGCTGCTACCTAAAGCTGTTGTTACCTTTGAATGTCTTTCAATCAGATGTATGACTTCCGTTAGTAGTCGTTCGACTGTTATGTCTAGGCTAACCAAAGATTTATTCAAATGTCCTCATTCATTGAGCTGCAGAGGTCAGAATAAAATAGTGTAAGAGGTAGGTACCTAACAGTATCTTTATATTATATAAATAAAACAAAGTCGATTTCCGCATCTATTTGTTTATCCAGTTACTCCTCCTAAACAACGCATCGGAAGTGATACAATTTTCGATAATGGGAAGCGCAATCAAAGAAGAAGGTTTACGTAGGTATATAATTCTACATTCGTACGAAAGCCGGGGCGGGTCACTAGTACAACATAAAACTCAACAGTAGCACAGATCAGAAGCAAAAATTACGAAATAACAAAATATTTCACGCAACAATGTCTAAAACTGGTCTCATTCCATACAAGGCGATAATTTGTATGCTAATTAAATAATTAAAATTTCACAACTACAAGGATGTCATGGATCTCACGATTTGTGTTGTCGGCTGCCCACTGCGCGGCTACCTGTGCAAACGCTGTCACAATAGGCGCTCGCCCTTAACTCTCCTGCTATGAGTTATACCAACTGCCCCTTAAATATTTCATCGATTTTATTGTGGCTCCAATGTCAACCCCGTCTCGACGATGGCTATAAAGACTGTCGTTAATTTTTTGCGCAATAACGCAAATTGTGTTTCGCACCGAATTTTTATGTTAATCACAAGTTTGAATAAGATTTATTTTTACTATGAAGATAACGCGTAGATTTACAAAAATGTGGTAAGTAGGTTGCATTTGAAATTTATTTTCAAATTAAAAAAAGTCTTAATTTTGAGGAAAGTGCGATGTCCTGTCAATTATGCGATGCAGTTACTTATAGATTTGGTCCTACGAGTAATATAGTGTTGTTCCTTCCCTTAAATATTTCCGAGTACTACCTTTTCCTGCACTAAAACCATCTAGGATTATCTCGAATAAAAAATGAGGCCCACCAATGCGTAATACTATAACATGGACACATAATAGGATGTATAGAAGGCTGTATGGAGTTAACCCGTGCTCACCTGGCGTCACCCGCGCTCTCCCACAGATAAAAAACTCTTATAAAGAGATAAATTATTGCGTTATGGCTTTTTGAAAGAGTCCACTGCTGCTGAGAAATGACAATATTATTAAAAAGTACGCGTCTTTGTCACAATATCTTTTTGTGTTCGATATATTGTCGCCATAATAAATGCTGCCCCTTTATGGGTCGAGCATTGTGCTCCGTACCTTTGTGGACATTATTAAATATATTTTAAAGAGTTTTATTAATGGTGGGCGTCGTAAAGAGAATGTTTGATTTATTTTTTCGACGCGTGTGCTCGATGTTAGTTTGATAGCCTTCAATCATGAGAATAAATTGTGGGAGAGGAAAAAAGTGTCCTCAAAACTCAGACGGAAGGTATTGCACAGAAGTCATTAGAGCTACCTAATTACGAAACATCCGTGAAATAATCAGGATAGGCGGACGTTATGTCCGTTTCTGTAGTCTTTATTGCGAATGCACCGATAATGCAATAGCCACGCTATAAGTGCGAAAAAAAAAGCTTCCCGCGCTGTCAATAAACATAAAACTTGCGAAAAATTGTCATATCGAATTCGTTGTTTTGAAATACGATTCGCTTACCTCCTTCGAGTATCTTCACGCCTTCGGTGCTTTTATAAAGATATTTTTATTATGTTGATTTTGTTTATCTCGTTGTATAGACGAGAATACGAGATCTTGTTACGTGAACAGGTATGTGACCACAATTAAATTTTTTGTCCCCGCCTACGAGTAATAAGATAAAATGTGTTTTTATGCGATATTGTGATGTGCTTAACACCTGCGAGATATGGCACAGAAAAAACTTATAGTTTGTACCATCATTTTGATATGTAAATCCTCTTGTTAAATAATAGTTTGGTATCATTTTTCATAAGCGCGAAAGCTTATCGAATGACATTATTAACAATCTTCCCCATATTAATTTATATCAATAGATTTTCATTAAAAAATACATGAATATGTGAATTAAAAAAAAATGTTAAGAGAATTTGAAGTGATTTCAATCAACGGACCTACTAATCAATTACGTCCTATCTTTAAAGATATACTGAATAACGCTAAAAAGTCCACCAGTTTCGCTAAAACAAATCTTCTTCATTATAAACGTCACATGTATTCCGATAAATCAATGCCTACCTGCAGTTCCCAAGTCGTCCAAGTTTGCAGGTGCAAAACATTTGCCCAAGGAAGGCCAGTAGTCTTATCTTTTCACATTTGTTAAAAGTATTCGTATCTGCTGTTGTTGGCATTCCAATAAGCAGGTAAGCTGTCACTGCTAATAAACCAAAAGATAATAAGATATTTTTAAAACCGAAACGATGATATTAAAAAAAAATCCTACATAAATATTATAATCTCTTAATGCTACACTTATAAATGTATAATATAATTAGGGTAAACTCGTTAGAGATGGCCATACGGGAGAGATGGCCAATCGAATTATTTTTGGCATGCACAGCTATATGGCGCTATAGTGCAAATAGTACGCCGTGGGCCCCGCTCGGGAACAGGGTGGAATGACGCTGCTGCATGTATTTATGTTAAAAAGTAAGTAATTAAGCTTTTATTTTAGAGGGTGTTGCAAAAATTGTATAGTGTGGTCATATATGATCGTGTAGCACTACTTTTTATTGCAATTTTTTAGTGTTTGCTTAGTTTATTATCTTTAACAAATGTTAACGTCTATTCTTAACTCAAAATGACGCCCGCTAATGTTTGATTAATTCTAAAATTTGATCTGGCCATCTCACCCATATAAAAAGGAGAGATGGCCACATAAATTCAGGTTGAGATAGCCATATTATTTTTCCTTATTCTCATTCTTTATTGCACACACAAAAAAAAATTACAAAAAAAAAAAATACAGGACATTTGATGATTTGTGTTTTTTTTTGTTATTTGAAGTGATATTAACGCGTTTTATGTTTTTTTATAGATGCCAAATAAGTATCAGAGAAAAGCCACAGCCACTCGTGGTTGTTGGAGTGAAGAGCTGCTATAAATTCCATAAAAAATTGAGATTTGTCGTGCATAGAGCAGCAATTATCTACGATATACTCGTGGCTCGTAAAACACTTGAAAGAAGGTGCAAGACTATCAATGACAAAAAGGGACCAATGGGACCTATCATAGAGGTCTCTTGAGACCAAAATTAAAAAAAAAAATTTATCTTATTAAAACGATGCAAGGAAAAGGATACCCTTTGACAATTAGTGGTGTAAGAGTTTCCTTTCAGTTTGCTGAGCAATTAAACATCAAACATAAATTCAATAAATCATAATGATTGTTATAAGACTCGTCTTGTGAAAAAGTGGCTCCAGTGTCTTATTTGTGACAGATGGGTACATGAAAACTGTACCGAGTTTGATTACATGTGCTCCAAATGTGGACAAAAGAAGCTAAAGAAGCTGAATTTCAGGGCAAGGGAAAGGGAAAAGGGAAGTCAAGTACTGGTCATCTGTCCCGTATAGCTATGGCCAACTCACCCTGAAGCCCCGGGAGAGATGGCCAATTCTATTTTTTTTTATAAATTGTTTTTTAATATGTTTTTGAATTATAAAAAAATATTTGTCGTTGATTTTTATAAGATTAATAACTGTTAATTATAATAAGAATAAAATACTGACTGTAACAACACTTTTTATTTTTTTTATTTTGCCTAGATAAAACTATGGCCATCTCTAACGAGTTTACCCTAATGAATATTTTCTAACCAATCAATCAAATTTAGAATTAAATTAAATTAATTTAATCATCATCACTACTTCAACTGGTGATTGTATGCAGTGTAAGTAATGAAAATCTAGAATTAATTAATCACTCACTCGTATCTGCCTGACTCCCCATCAAAAGCCATAGTCACTCATGATGCAGGTAAACAATCCAGTATCTCCAATTAAAAGACCAGGTGTTCCATTCTTCACTCAGCATTAACTAACTATAAACACAACAATATCTCAACAAATCTTTTATCTCAATCTGCTAGACAAACTTACGCTAACTTAGGCATCTCTAAAGACAGTCTAATTCATGCATCCTTGACGCTGGTGCGATGACGTAGAAGCCTGCTCGCTGCCGGTCCCATAGGAAGTCGTGAAGGCCAATAAATAATATAGTACCATCACGTGGCGCTTAACAAATGGTCACTTCGTGCTTTGCCACCGGTTCACCTGACTCGGGACATAGATTATGGAAGAAAGAGATAGGACAATCCAGCTGGCATCTGTAATTTTGTACTACTGATTAGTGTTATGAACATTCTATTAGGGTTAACCAGGCATACGTGACCCATTCGGTAACGTGCCCCATTTGCAAAACGTATTAAAAAATTACATAAAGTCACCAGATCGGTTAAAAATGCACCTAATTTTAAATGCGTGTCTTAGTTTTGCAAGTGGGGCTCGTTACCGACTGGGGCATATACCTATGCCTAGTCTCCAATGAAAATCTTTAGCTTAAAGACGCTGAAGCTAAATTTCACTACTTCTTACTACTCCTTTTCTTGGTGCGAAATCGTCAAATAACTTCTGCCGCTCTCTGCGGAGCCAAAAGCAGTGATATACTTTTAATAACTAAACCACACCGGTGTTCCTTCAATTGCCCGATGCGTTGCAGGGTTGCGGTAACTCTTTCCTGCAGTTTCACCTCCTTATCTTATTATATTCTTGAAGTAATAAAAGAAAATCAAGCTTAAAATCCACGAGTGCATCACTGCTTAGATACCATCAGGTGGAATCACAGTCAAGTACTAGCAAAAAGCATTCTTAGCAAGTTAGCAGAGATTTACTAGCAATTTTATACTAAGTAGTTGCTAGTGCGCTTCATCATCAACGATTGCATCACTTACATCACATACTTACTCATACATTCTGCTTTGCCGGTGCGATCGCAGAACTCTAGTGAATTGCATTTTTTTTATTTATTATTGTTTGGCTCGCCTTTGACCACCATCTCACCTGATGGTAAGCGATGATGTGGTCAACGATGAAGCACGCTTGCCTAGAAGTAGTAGGTAACCTATTCACTCTTGAATTACTTACATATATATTCTAATTCTGTTTCCCACTGAAGTTCCTATAGGATCTAATGAGACTATTGTAGATCCTATCTGCACATTAAAACTGTTAGTCTTTGGCGGGACCCCCGCGATTCGCCGGCAGCTGGTGTGTCTCTGCTGTTCAATAGTATCATTAATATCGTCCATACTAACATTAAATTGATTTTAAAATACATTCGCCTTTCTTATAGGTATTTGCTGCAATTTCATATGCGGGAATGTTTGCTTAGCGGTTCCTTATGTTTCCGATTAGCTCGTCTAAATATATTATTATTGTCTATTGAAATTATGAAGTTTATGGTACGTCTTTTTATTATGCAGTTTGTCCTTGAAAATATTACTGTTATTTTTTCCTGCTCTGTGTTTTGGAATTAAATAAGTTAAGTAGAAAGATACTTTATTCAAAAGAGAGTAATATTTTTATCGTCGACTTAATTAGATAATACCTATAGAATCTACCGTTTGTAAGGGAGTCAATACCAACCACTTGCAATATACTCTCTTCTTCTTCTTCTTCTTCCTATCCTTATCCCATATTACTTGGGGTCGGCGCACATACTCTCTATTGTGTCTAAAATATTTTAATCAAAGAAGACTATTCAAGTATATCTAATTGGAGAAACGTAATCGATTAAGTTAGCGACGGACTGAAGATTCGGTTTTGTTTCACCAAGTTTTGGCAGAAAATCTGCCGAACCTTCGTCTGCACCGAAACTCTGCTTTCATAAATTACCGTGCATTGTTCGGCTGAGTTCATGGCTTACGTCATCGCGTGTCATCCGCCGTCATCAGCTGAGTTCGTCGGTCGGTAAAATATATAATCAATGTAATCCTTCCTATATAATGTAGGTAAGTGTTGATTATTGACACTTTTTTGTTCCAAGAAGCAATTAACTTGTTTTGTATTTTTTTACATTTTTTTTTTGTTTTATAGCAGGAATATTTAAAAAAAAATGGTTAAGTAATTAACATACTAATTCAATTTTTACTTTTGTTTTTTTAATTAACCACATGTTGTCTGACTGTACTAGTGTTAAAATATAATAATTATTTAGTAAACAATAAATTTTCCACATGTGTAAGTAAAAAAACGGAAACTGAGACAGATACCGAAGATTAGGTTTCTGTTTATGTAGAAAGTCATGTTTCAGTCATACAATAAATTCATCATCCTTGGCCCTTTTTGCACTTACAAGAGCTGAATATATTATGCTCTTAGATAGCCTCTATACAGCTTAGAGCTTACATATGAACTTTTACACATCTCTTATACAGCTTATTAGCTACTGGTTCCCCAACTAGCTTAGGGTCGGCTTCCAGTCTATGTGGTTGTGGGCGTGGCTGAATACGCTTGTTTTTTTATGCAGCGATGACCTATCAAATCTCCACGACCCACGTACTAGGCAACAAGGGCCTCCTTGGATAGACTGACGGTCAGACTTTGAGGCGTCCGACTACCTTCGGTCGGAACCTAACCTAACCTAACATTAACATATGTATTTCGTACTAGCTTTTGCCAGCGGCTTCGCCCGCGTCCATAATATCTAGCCTATGTCTACCGGTTCTATCGGTGAAAAAATTTTAGCAATTGGACCAGTACTTTCAGAGATTACATCCTACAAAGAAAAAAAGAAAAAAAATAATTTTACCTCTATCTTTATTATATTATCGGCTGGCCTGTTGGTCTAGTGGTTAGTGGCCCTGAGTGAGTGGTCTAGTACCCATAACACAAGCTCTGCTTAGCTTGGGACTAGACGGCGTTGTGGAATATTATATTATATTAGAATATTATATTATGTATATTGCTTATAAGTTTAGTAAAAAATTACTAAACTAATAAGAAAACAATAACTCTCCTTCCCAATAAGATCCTACATGTGTTCTATCTTACAAGAATCCAAAACGTCAGAAATTCTTTCTAAAGTCATTTACAATTTGCTTCTTATAATAATCGCAACACAATATCACCCAAACAACCGCTGCTTAACAAAAAGTACCCACGAGCAATTCCCAAGACTCGCCGAATAACATTTTAAAGTCTATTTAGACTCGTTATCTTTAGTGTTATGGTCTATGCTCAGTTAACTTGGACTCGTTATATTTTAGACAAAAGATGCCCTCGACACTGAATCTAGTGCTGAAGTCTTAGGTATTATTGATTAGATTTTTTGGGTATTTCAGTGAGAAACAAAAATTTTCTGCTGATTATATTTTTACTAGCTTCTGCCAGCGGCTACGCTCGCATGAAAATACGACTTTCATACAAACTTCTAACCCCATTTTTACCCTCGTAGGGGTGGAGATTCATAAAATCTGTTCTTAGATGATGTAGACATCACCCTATAAGGAACCTACCTGCCATATTTTAAGTTTGTATGTGTTATAGTTTCTGAGATTTCGTGATTAATCAGCGAGTAGTATTTCGCTTTTATATATACCTAGATTAACTACTTTTAAAGATTACTGTCGTAGCATGCCGTTCGATCGTCTAGTAACAGTCCGGACCGAGCCCAAGTCGTCCATAGCATGTGTTCCACAGGCGCTTTAAGATGTCCAGCAAATCATAGGGACCCAGCAGGGTCGAAGCCAATTACTGGGGCCATAGGTTAAGTGAAAGTCAACCCCGGGACCCTGAACCGGAAGGAAAAGGAAAAACATAGAAATAGGTTTTAGTCAGTAAAAGTCTGAAACGCCCTCCCGCTCTGCCCAAGAGTAGGAGAAATCTCTGGATGATTTACCACCTAAAAATAAAAAAGTTTTTGATATCGGGTGTGGTTATTGACAATATCTTACCATCAAAATGATATTTGAATGACGGCTGGTAAATCTTTAACATATAATATGGATCTTCCATTGACAAATATTACCCAAAAACTTAACATCTGGTAGGTACACAATAATTTGACAATAGGCAATATGCAAGAAATTTTATTATTTGACGAACTTTGACGTCAAACTACGGAGCGTGGGGCACTTTGGACCGGGACCGCGGTCTCAACCTCCACTTATAAAAATAGTAATGTTTTTGGAGTAGTATTTTGGGACTACAAATAGAATAAACTGTTTTGGTCATCGTACATCAAAGCATTTTTCCCTGAGGTCCCAAAATACTACAAAAAAAAATGATTATTTTTATAGATGGAGGCCAACCTAGGTACCTAGGTATTTGGTCCCGGTAAAAGAGTCTCATGACACAAACTGCGTCACGCCCCGTATAGCCGTCATAGAAAAGGGCGTCTTGACGAGAGAGATACAGATATATTAAAATTTGTTCTCTGTCCTGCATAGCTCTAAAGTCTTATAAGCATTTTAAACATAGCTGGATATAAGTTCCACAATAGGATTCCGTTATTATGTTACAATTTCTAGATAAAGTTATTGTAATGCAAGAAGTTTTCTGCAAGCGGAGCAAACCCTCATGCGTTATGAAATCCGCACGATATTAAAAACAACCCTAACACATCCTACTTTTACGGACCTACCACTATTCTCATCTTAATCCTTACTTGACATGAGACGACAGCTGAAAGCTTAATTTGTAGTTTTTACGACAATAAATAATTCATAAATTAACTAAACTATTTGTAATGCTTGCCACACAAACAGGTGACGTACAAAAACTTTAAAACATGATATTCCTAATTAAAACAATTCATGAACTCCATTATCTGCACCAAACGTTCATAAAAGTTGACTTACTAGTAACTACGACTTAGTCCAATATTTATAGTAGGTTCCTTATACCTTTTTAAATTATAATTTCAAGTTTAAACTATTTTTGTTATGGTAAAAAGAGTTCTAATTGTTTCCATTAAATCCTATCCAATTCGACCCATTTAATATTCCGTCTACATGCTTCTTCTACTTACCTAGCGTATTGATGGCAAGACTAGTTAAATTAGCCTAGCTCAGTATTTATGCTTTAATACTATTATACATTATTATGGTTTTTACATGAATCTATTTTTTACTCTTATATCAAAACAAAAATAACTGTTACTGTTACAATTACTTCAACTGCTTACTTCAAAGTATCAGCTAACAAAACCAAATCATGGAAGCACCTACTTACAAGTGATTGAACCGCCAAATGCTTGGGTGGTCGTCCCCCGAGGCTATGGCACGCGCCTCAGTTCAATCATTAAACAACATAGATTTTGTGAGGATAGGACCGCTGATAGTGTAGCACCGTCATTTCTAATTATAGACAAGTTGGTAAAGACGACATCATCAGAACGTGGACTTTCATCTTGCGTACAGTTAGTGTGGAATTCTCTGCCGGAGCCCGTGTGTTCTTAATATTAAAGGGCTCTTTAAGTAAAGAGTGAGTTGCTTTTTTCTAGGTAAACGTGCTCCATCGTCGCTTAGTATCAGGTGAGATAGAGGTCAAATGCAAGCCTACCCATAAAAAAAAAATGGGCAAGTGTGAGTCGGAGTCGCGCACTGAGGGTTCCTGAAACTCTTTTATGAAAACATTACAAGTAGGTCACTTTTCTTGACATATTTAATTTTGATCTCATTCAATAGGGTAGTGTCCAGGGTCAAAATAATTACATTTTATTTAGTCCGTGTTTTAGATTATAAAAAAATATTGGACACATATTTTTTCTTTTTTCGATTAAACAAAAAATAACAAAGATATAGCCCATTAAAATAACGTGTGACGTCACCCCGTGCGAAAAAATGTAGAACGGCGTGACGTCATACGTAACTTTAATGGGCTATATCTTTGTCAGTTTTGGTTTAATTTACAAATAAAAAAATACGTGTCCCTTATTTTTGAATAGTCTAAAAGACGGACTAATTACATTTTTTACGGCAACTAGCCTATTCGACTAATTTTAAAATCATGATGACCATTTGACTATTTGTAATGGAATGGCTATCTATTTGTGTTAAATTTTTTATATTTTTTGTAAGACATGATCATAATATTATTGTTATATGGCACTGTACTATAAAGAATGCTAACATAAGCTGAGTATAGTGTAACTGTACCCGTGGAACACGTTTGTAAACTTATATAATTTATTCAAAGAAAATTATTGATTGATTGAAGCTAAGCATGAGCGGTATTCTCTAAATTCTCCGACACTACAGTGGTGGTCTGCCCACCGGGTGCCAGCACGTGCCTCAATGTGCCCACTCCACGGCACTTCTGCAGGAAAACTTCCGGAAACACACTAGTGAAGCAGCCTTTTATATTAAGCACTTGCATTTGTTATGTAAAGTTTTAATGATTGTAGACAGGTTGGCTTTGAGAAATTATAGCAAGTATTTTCTAAAACGGTTACACTTACTGAGAATCAGGGGTGCTATTCTCTAAGAAAGCGCAGCGCTGGCACAGCGACGAGTCGTCAGCGCAGTACATTGAATTAACAACTTAATGCCCCTTTACATTAGATTGTTAATTCAATGTATTGCGCTCACGACTCGTCGCTGTGCCAGCGCTGCGCTTTCTTAGAGAATAGCACCCCAGGTCTCATTGCTATGAAGGGAAACTGACTTTAATCCCCCACATGGGTCTAGTGCGGGTTGGTGGATGTGAGCATTTTTTGTTCTAGAACATGCCGATTTCCTTACAATGTTTCCCCTTATACATAGGCCTCCCCCAAGTGTCGCCACAATAAACGATCCTGTGCGTCCCGCATCCATCGGATTCCTGCTACCGAGTGATGAAATAAATTAAACAAAATAAATCACCTGCCTGGGTTTGAACCCGTGATGTACGACTCCGGAAGTCATATCCGATGCCACCTGGATTAAAACTATTGTGATAACATGGCTTTAAATTTAACCTAACTTTATAAACCGCTCTATCGATTCTCTCGATTTTAGCTGTATTTACATAACACCAGCGGTGGTCTACCACCTTGTAGCACGCGCCTCAGTTTGCCCACTCGAAGCCACTTCAGCAAACTTCCGCAACAATACACCAGAGTAAAGCGCTTTACAGCAAAGTACAGCGCATTAGCAGCTGCGCACGCGCACTCAATGACATCATTGTTTCAAGTGTCAAGTACTTACCGTGGTGGTCTGTTACCATATTGATGGCCACTTAATAATTCCCTGTTTGTAACAAATTCAATATTCTTCCCTCCGTGTTTTTATTTTTTAGATCTTTGACACGCGATCGTCAGGTTTTTGTCGCTTCTGATGACATTATTAGATATATCTATAGGTTCTTTAATGACATATTAGCAGGTAATTAGTAACCAGGTAGCGTGTTTCTAAATGAATATGCTTACTTCAACTTACAAAAGAAAAAACTTATAAGAAATTAAGTAGATACAGCTATACAACGCTTTTTTTGATCTCCAACAAGCTCCTATAAACTATTTAGTAACATGGCTTATGATCTTTTAGAATAGAGAACCCTTTATCCAGTTATGATCTACATCTGACTGGCCTGTTGGTCTAGTGGTTAGTGACCCTGACTGCTATGCCGGAGGTTGTGGGTTCGATTCCCACCCAGGACAAATGTTTATGTGATGAGCATAATCATTTGTTCTGTGTCTGGGTGTAATTTATCTGTAATATGTATGTATTTAGAAATATTTAAATATGTTTATCAGTTGTCTAGTACCCATAACACAAGCTCTGCTTAGCTTGGGACTAGACGGCGTTGTGTGTGGTTGTGGAATATTATTATTATTATTATTTATTATTATTATCTACATGGTCTGGCTATCTGACCTGTCCCGTCCCTACGTAGATTACTCAGTAAACATACATTTTACACACTTCAACACAATAATGCTTCTATTAAGCGAATACTAGCTTCTGCCCACGGCTTCGTCCACGTACATAAAATAGAGCCTATGTCACTCAGGAAGAAAGTAAACAAATAACATAAAAGCAAACTTGACCACTTTATAAATTTAGAGTTATAAAAAAAAAAACGTTGTGTGATCCCTTTTTTAAAGTAGTGTCTTGCAAGTTCTTCATCATTAGTGTCTACATGTTGTTACTACATTGTGTGTATCTAGGTTTATGCAAAATATTTTTCTAAACTTCGCGTTCCAGCTGCACGTGCCCCCAATGATGCCATTGTTTGGAGCGTCGAGTATTTGTCGCCGTCATTACCCGGTGGTCTGTGAAGTACTAACATATTGATGACCACTTCATGAGTCCCCGTAGTTAAGTCCCCAATTGGGCTGTAACAACAGTGTATCGTTACGCTTTTTCGCTACGAAGTGCTACGTCGTAGCTTCTCGTAGCAAATATTTACAAAGTAACTTCTGCCATCGGCTTCACCTGCGTCAAAGTCGTTTGGTAGAGTCGAAGGGTAGCTGAAGGATGGCGGACACCCTCTCCAGCCTAGAGCGGGAGGAGTCACTGGATGATACCTGAATAAAAAAAAAACAATTATATGAGAACTTATCAAACGAGAAGTCATTTAATAATAATTTCCAAAGTCAAAATAGAAAAGTCTACTTCAATTTCTTAATTACAAGATTTGATTCGATAGACAATATTCTGGGAACACCCAGGCATGATAGTATTTACAAATCATTAAAAAATATACCAACAAGTAAATTAACAGGACAATCATAAAACGCTAATGTAAATAAACAAAATACTTTAGCCTTGACCCGGCCACTACAACAGTGACAGTATTTCGTGTTATTCCCGACAGACTATTCCCTATCTGTCATCCACAGTACACGGACAATATCGGTCTCTAAGGATCGATCCTTTTGCCATTAATCGTCCATTATTCTGATTTAACCACATATCAGATTTTAAATCACGTTGGATTTCAAGCAAATTACTTAAAAATAAGAGCACTGAAGACGTGACGTGACGAGAAGTGGTAACGACTCTGACTTACAAGTTGTACATGACGGGTTCAAACCCGGGCACGGACATGTGTGATTTATTTTACCACTAGCTGCTGCCCGCGACGTCGTCTGCGTGAAGCCTCTACAGCACTAAAAATACCTAAGGTGCCAGTGTCGCTATAGCATTATAAATAAACAACTTTTAAAATAGCATTATAATATAAGTTTTTTTCGCAAACGAAGCTAGTGAAGAGAGTTATATGGGAATCCTGCTGAGTTCAGTCATAAGATGTGACTGAAAGAAATAGAGAAAATAATGCAGGAATACATTCCAGGACACAAAAGAGTAAAAATACGTATAAAGGTATCATACCTTACAAGACTTCCCTATAAACTACGTTGGTAGTTATACTGCCAGGAGCCAAAATGTAAAGAGAGTCAGGACTGGTGGCGCGGGAGCAAGTGACGTACAGTTGCCCGTGTGAGAAGAAACTCGTCCTGAGGTTGACGCCCGCTGCCCTCAGTGTCTGCCCCTGCGACTTATTGATGGTCATCGCGAAGTAAACACACACGGGGACCTGTACGCGCTTGAACTGGAACGGGAAGTTATGGGGTATGAGGGGAATGCGTGGTATAAATACTGCCTCGCTGACGCCACAACCCGTAAGAATTTCCGCCTCAATGGTGTGTCTGTGAGGAGCGAGATGACTTTGAGGCGGGTCCCGTCACAACTTCGAAGCATAATCGGGACACCGACCTTCAGCTTGATGGTATGCGGAAGTCCTCTTGCTGACAGGGAGTTCAGAAATTCCACGGAATAACGTGTGGCATCTTCTTGCTCGACAACAGTGTTTATCGAGGTGTAGACCACTTCATTCTTCTCAATTTCCGAGAGAATGCATTCGTTAATTGCTGCAGCCTGATCATTTTTGGGCGTCAAAATGGCCCGCTCACACACCCAAGAATTCTGCTGGTGCGGTATACGACTGACTTCCCCGTACACACAGTGAATGAGTTTTTCTAAGCTGGATACCACACTACCGAGAGACTCTGGAAGTACCACCTGTCCACCTCTCTCTTCTGGTAGAATGCCTTCGTCAAGACTTAGAAGGACATCGGAGAATTCTTGAGCATGTGCATTGCCGCCGAGCCGAGCTCTCATATTAATGGTCAAGCGCAGTGTACGAACTCGTGACCACAACGAAGATCACTTCGATGAAGCATTCACCTCGTCAGCCCTCGATCCCCGCGTCACCTCGGAAAGTGTTTGCCGGAAATCGCCACTGGACAGAACTGTGACACCATCCATCAAATGTTAGTTCCTGCGGATGTCCTGCAGGGGTCTGTCCATGACCTCAACTGCCTTCCTATTGGCCATCGTACACTCATCATCAGAGAGTAATCCTTGAGCACGTGTCCCTTATCGCTGTTACGTGACACACAACAAACAGGCGTTTCGGCGCTCTCTTTATCGAAGGGTATTTTTAACATGGCATGTGCTATCTTGCCTTCCGGAAGCAGTGTGGCAGCGATCCCTGACGACGCTACAGCAATAGCATTTTTGCTTTGGCTCCTGACCTCTGCAAGTATGCCAGTGGTAACAAATGTTTTTCCTGTTCCACCAGGAGCATCCAAGAAAAACATTTTACCCTGGTTTTGCCCAACGCTTTCAAGGACGTTGTCACAAATTTGTTTTTGCTCTTAAGAGAACAAAGCGACATGGTAATTTCGTATGGTGGTTATTTCGCCCGGATCGTAATTTGTTTCAGCGTTATACTTCCGATTTCCACGGTCTTGATGTGGTGATGATTGGAGAGCTGGTAACCCATATTCGATCAGTGGATTGCCGCCGATAGTAATGACAACATCTTGAAGTGAACTGAGACAGGTGTTCAGCACGCGTTCATCAGTTACTTCGACTTCGTCTCTATTAGCACGCCTCAAAGCTCGTAAAAAATCTTCAGACAGATGATGGCGTTACTTCTTTCACAAAGCTACCGGGTTCGCGATTCCACAAAACACAAAGATGACGGCAAGCAGATGACGCATGTGGCTGGGACTGTCACTGACGCTTGCCTCCGCGAGGGTGTCATCCCAATTAGGCAAAAGGCTGCGCGGTAAGTGGGATACTCCATGCCATCAAATGTCCTCAGAAAAGCGAAAGACGTTGAGCCTGGGACAGTGTGATGTAACAACCGCAGAAAATAGCATCCGCCACTATTCGGGTGCACGGTATAAACCCTACCCAATGCGGTGTCCTTGAAAATTCCCGGGAAACCTTTCACAGCATCTCCTCGTCGATGTCGGTTGAATACACCCCTTTGCTTGTCGTACGTGTAATATGAAGGCACCTCGTCATACGTAAGGGATTTCGCAAACTGGTCGACTTCACAGAGTCTGAGAAATGCCACCATGTAATACCTAACGCCGCATTTTTTTTAAATTGTCTTCCTCAACTCTGTCCAAGATTTTGAGGGTTTTGTTGGAACTTGAATTTGTCAAAACGAACTATAATATTATGAAGAAAATGCACATTGCCATCTATGAATTTTAAGAATAACTAACTACTAACCTCGCCCACATGATCAAATTTAAATGATTAATTTCCAAAAACTGTTAACATATAACTTGATTTGATTTTGATGAAATCTCATAGATGGCGCTGCTTTAAAATTGTGTTTATACTACTAACATTCATTAAACTAATGTTTCTCTGCCCAAGTTACTTTAATGGCGTAGTTTTTATAGTGTAAAGCTAGATAATAGCATGACTTACTCAAAAACAACATTTAAATATGCGTCCTTATATTACACGCTGTCACAGAATGCGTAAGAAAAATAAAGATTCACAGCTCCTCCCCCGTAGGTGATAGCGTGATAATATGTAGCCTATGTGTTGACCCGACCTCTTAGTAATATTCATGCAAAATTTGAAGTAAATCCATGCAGTACTTTTTGAGTTTATCCCGGACATACATACAGACAAACAGACAAAAATTCTAAAAACTATATTTTTGGCTTCGGTATCGATTGTAGATCACGCCCCAAGTATTCCTTAAACAAAATATTCAATGTACAGTTTTGACTTTCCTACGATTTTATTATATGTATAGATCATTCTTCTCAAAATCATCGTGAAGAAACTTAGGACAAAAATGGAAGAAAAACATTGTGAAGGAAAACATCGTGAAGAAACTTAGGACAAAAAACTCAAAGACATGTGACATCCACCAACCGGCACCGGGCTCATTCTCTCTCACAGAGGAGGTCTAAGTCCCAGCAAATTATAAGGCTATTGTTATTATGTTGGAAAACATGGTTATGGCGTGATGGAAATCGATTATATTTTCTTTCAATGTATTTCTCACTGGGGTCTTATTAAAATCGAGGTACCGATCGGTATATTTTCTTTAAATTTTATTCCATTCATAGTGTTCGTGTGCATCTATAAATAGTTCTCATAACTATTTACGAGAATTGATGATGATGATGATTTATTTCTGACAGTTTGTAAGGGAGCATGTATGCCTAAGTTAAATAAAAAGATTTATTTCGAATTTTAAACATCGCTTACCACAGTAAGCCTTTAAAATTCAAAGTAAATCTGACGCATCCCGAAGATATGTTATGGTAGGTACTTTAACACAGAATGATGTCCAAGTTTGAGTTTCACGGAACCATTTAAAAAGTTCCTAACTTACATACAGGTCGATTCCTTTCAGAAACAACCCCAAAACTGCAGATGACAACACAGGAACAGGTTGATAAGTCAAAATAAAATTTTCCCGTTATGTCTTTGTAAATAAGCAAGGGCGGATCGCCGTTTGAAGTGGGGGGCTCAAAGGGATGGGGGATAGGGGGCACCGCAGATCCTATCGCCGTGTCCAAACTGCCACAGACAGATAACTGTGCGTGTGTGAGTTGAATTTTAATACACCCTGTGTTAGTTGCGGACTAAATGCTTAATTGAAACTTATTTTATGTGGTTTGGCTTTGTTTTATGTTATGTTGAGTTTAATGTTATAATTACTTGTGGTTAAATTTTTAATGGAGTTAGTTTTCGTATTTGTAATACATGCCCTAGTTTTACTGTGTGCACTTACCTCGATCGTCTGAACATGCTTTTGTTTTGATGGATTAATACCATCGTCAAGTTTTCAGGCTGTTTATTTAGCCTTGTTATTTTTAATGTCTAGGCTATTTCTATATCGATTTGATTATTTTTTTGTCGATGCTTGTTGACAATCTTTCATGTTTGATTGCTTTCCTTTGTAGGTAACTAGAGCTACCTGAATAAAATATGGGAAAATTTTGAAAATGTTTCTTTTGCATTAATACATATTTTTCGTATTTGTTCGTTTAATTTCTTTTTTTTTTGTTTTATTGCTTTTATTTGAGCTAAAGCTCTAGCTTATCTAAAATCAAGATAAAATCAAAACACCTTTTACTGATAAAATCTTTATCTATGAAACAACTAAATATAAATAACAAACATTTTCAAGTTTACCCTGAAAAATGTGCAGGGTCGGCAACGGGTCGATACTATAGCACCCCGCGCCCCGCAGGTGCGACGAGATAATCCAAGATGGCCGCCGAGATAGGACGTGACGTCACAGCGCAGCCCGCGTGCCCCCCGCGCACTTCGCCGCCCCCGGCGCATCCTCGAAGCCTCTCGCCACCCTCCTTAGATCCTTTCAGAAATCCGCCGAGTACCGTCAGAAGGAAAATTGGGTATTTTCTGGAAAATATTTTGTTCAGGATCTGATTATAAAAGCTTGCTTTCTTTATTAAATACTTATCGGTACAAATGTGAAAATCATATGTATTATAAAATCAATTACATAACAATGCATTTTATTTAGAACATTCAAATCCATTGTTTGTGTGTGTCAATGTGTTTTTTATTTATATTGATTTGATTTTTTAAGGCCTGAACAGTTATACATGGAATTCTTCATAATCATTCTTACCCTTGGGAAGTGGTGCAGATTGATACAGTATAAAATTTAAAAAAAAAACAATATTGCAAGCACTTTTGAATAGTCAAATATCGGTCAGTCCAAGAAAAGTGAAAAATCAAAATAACTACCAACGAAAGAAGCTAGAATGAATGTAACGCTTCAAGTAAAAAATTAGATTTGTATTATCCTGCCCCATCCATGGGACACTTAGATGCATTGCTCGAGGCACTTTGATGCTAAGAAATAATTATATAGAATTCGTATTAATTTGAATTTCTAAAACAAAATCACTTTTATTCATATACGATCACAATTATGTAGTTAAAACTTTTTAACTTTATTCAAGTGTTTAAAAACAATTCCTTTAATTTTTTATTAAAGCATCATCAAGCTAAGGTGTGATTATAGTAAAATAATTTAATGAAAAAGATTAGGAAACCAAAGATATGTAAATGTGCAATGGCCAACTAAAACTAGCCAGATCATTCAAATTTTAATTAATTTGATGATATGTCAATAATCGTTAGGCTTACTTTCTTTAAACCTTTAATTATCATAGAAATCTTACATCAATGCTATGGCCAAACAAGGATTGGCATATCATCAAACTTTAACGTTTTCGTTCAAAATGATCTGGCTAGTTTTACTCATGAGGCGATCAATTATTAAGATCTGGCCACGACATAATTATTATTATTTATTACGGATAATTTCATCAATAATGATGCACCGAATTGATGCACCGAATCAATATATCAATATGCCAATACAAATTTTTTATAACGTAAAATGACTACAAACCACACAATTTATTAACAGAATTGGCATGTTTTAGTGATGTTTCAAAGTACCCCTACGACTCCTCCGACTAACCCGTTAAAAAAATACAGTTACAAAATTTCTTATATGACAATTACGTACTTATGTACTTTCACAATTTATTATAACACCTGCGTTTACTTCACAATTAAAGCATATTTCGCGTGATATAGCAGTAAAATTCAATTCGTTTGATTACATCAATTTCTTAAACTTTTTGCGAATTTATCAAACTTTCGCTTAATTTCACTTTCGTTAACTTTATCTTGACATTTGTTGCGGAAATGGATCTTATTAAATAACATTAATCTACATTTACTTAATCGCATAAAATAAATTATAATATTATGTAAATGATGTTATTAAAATTAAGTGGCTTTTGATAATAATATTGAATAAGAGCTTCCGAAATCGATTAGTAGAAATATAAAAAATAAAATATAAATGAAATAAAGTAAAGCACAGGATTTTATCAATGTTTTGACACACTTAGTCATCATTCAGACTTCCTAAAGCCATTACTTTTTATTGTAAATAGTTTACGTTGGTGCTAACACGTGCAAAGTGTTCCTGTACTTTTTTTCCTCAAATAGTTTGCAACCTGTAATCACTTTTTATAATGAGAGAAAGGTCTTACGAACCAATTACCTGCATGTGTAAGTTGAACAAGACCATCAATTTCTTGCACTAGCTTGTGTTTAATATGAAAATCCCTTAATCACTTCATATTATTTATCTTCTTTTTAGTACAGGATACGGTTAAGAACGACCTTCACTGGTTTGTTTAATGAATGAAACGTATTTTATTATAAATTTAGTGTATTAAATAATATAACGCGGGTGGGTTGCCTAAGAAATTCCTGGCCAGACTATTATTAATTAAAAATTGAAAATTTATTTTATTTTTAGACAGACCGGTGAAGGTCGTTCTTAATCGGATCTTAGACTATTTTGGTTGCTTCACTCTTGTCCGGTTGGTCGTCGTTATCACGAAGGTAGCTCTCCGGAAGCTGTCAGGGTACACGACTTCTCGACGCCACCTTTGCCTGCCGGCAGTCACCTGGACGCACTCGTTCAAGGGTCTGCCAACAGCTGCTTTGATTTAGTCTGCCCATTGTATGAGTGGTCAGCCACTCGACCTCGTCTCGTCCACCTTTCCTTGTACAGCAAGGTGTTTGATGGAGTCACTTCCATATCGATATATGTTAAAAATACGACTGCGCACACCAGTGTAGACCAGTGTTCCTTGACGCCCAGTTTCATGGCAATGGAAATGTACTCTCGAAACTCAGTCCAAGAGACACTGAACATTTTCCTCCAGCACCATATTTATAAGACGTAAATCTTTTTTTTTCGGTCTGTGGTCAAACACTCATGTTTAACGAGCCTGCTCTTCTGTTATTTTTTTGTTTCTCAATATTTTCGGGAGCTTATCCATTGCTATTAATCTAATCTTTTTTTGAGATGGGATTTCATTTTATGACTTTTCCTGCTCTAGGGTGGAATTTCTAACGTTCCCGCCGCCTTAGCAGGCATCTGCTCTACTGTGCCTCTTCACTTTTACTGATATAAAAAAAAATAATAAAATAAAAACGTTTATTTATCCCCAACAAATTACAGCACAGTTAAGTTGACAGGTAGTTTGACAAAAGACAGAAGGTAATTTGTGGGAGATCTGGAGTCCAAACTAAGCCAAGGCCTGTATTTTAGAGCTCCAGCCCCCCCATTACAACACAAATTGAAAATAGTCAACATGCGTGTGTGTGCATGGGTGTGTGCACATAAATATAATGTGTATATACATAAATACATAAATAGGGTATATTATATATATGTTATTAATATATATTAAAATATGAACTTATACAGTACATAGATAAATATAGATAATTCTAGGTACTACTTTGCTACATCGAGTAATTTTTCAGTATCCTTATAATTTAAAGTTAGTAATAATTTGATCAGTTTATTTTTGCATTCGTTTTTACGACAGTTGGTTATATTAATAATTTTGTTTAATTTATTGTACAATTCGCCACCACGAAAAGGGAAATATTTTTGCGCGAATGAAGTATTAACCGCAGTCGTCCTACATATTGCATAGTTTCTTCTGGAGTGTGCTATGCGTTTTCTCCGTTCTTCGGGTAAGTTGGAATGTTGAAGAAGTATAGTAAGCAATACGTAAAGTTGGCGAACAGTTAGCACTTGGGCTTCTTCGTAAAGTGTTGTGGTGGAGAAAAGACGCGGTTTGTTTAAGCTGACTTTCAATATCATCCTTTGGGCTCTTTCAACGATCATCAGTTTAGATTTACATGCTCCACCCCAAGTAGTGATGCAGTAGCTAATGATTGATTGCACCAGGGTTTCATATACCATTCTCATCATTTGTTTCTCTGCTACACCCCGTAGTTCTTTAAAAATGTATGTGAGCTTTCGTATTCTTTTAGACAAGAAGTCTATGTGGTTCCCAAAAGTTAAATTTGCGTCGATGTGAATTCCAAGATACTTTAGACATTTAACGGGATTAATACTGGGACAGTTACAGTTTGGAGTAGGAGGAAAGTTACATTTATGTGCACGGATATTGTAATTAGCAAGGTTAGAGACTTCCTTTTGATTTCGTATAGAAAATAAAATATATTTAGTTTTATCATCGTTCAAAGTGAGAAAATTTGATGATAGCCAGTGACACACTGTATCAAAACCTTTCTGAGCGAGGTCAAAAAGTTCATGCCACAAGTCTGCGAAAAAAGTTAAGGCGGTGTCATCAGCATAAGCGGAGATGCGACACTTTTTTATTTTAAGGGAACATAGCTCATTTATGTAGCAGAGAAAAAGAGTGGGACCCAATATACTACCCTGGGGCACACCAAAATCAACTGGATGTTCGTCACTAATGTGTTCTCCAATCTTTACTGATTGCGTTCTGTTGTTTAAGTAATCAGATAATAGCGCTAGTGGAACACCTCTAACACCCAAATCTTCTAGTTTTTGCACAAGGCGTGGAACAGAGACAGTATCAAAGGCTTTTGCTAGGTCGAGAAATATGGTCAAGCATTTGTCTTTATTATCTAATTTATGAACTAAAAAGTTCACAAGATCAAGTACTGCATTGTCAGTTGAACGGTTTGCTCTAAATCCGTATTGCGCGTCAGAAAACAAGTTATATTGTTCAAGGTATTTTGTTAACCTGCTGTTGATTATGCGTTCAAATATCTTGGATAAAGTTGTTAGAATCGCAATCGGCCTATAGTTACTGACGTTGCCTCTGTCCCCCGCCTTATGAATAGGGTGCACCACAGCTCTTTTTAATGCGAGGGGAAATATTCCAGACAGAAAACAGCGATTTATTAAGTTTGTAAGCACAGGTGTTATAGTAACAGATATTTTTTTTAATACATCAGCACTGATCTGGTCCCAACCAGGTGAGCAGTCGCTTTTCAATAGTTGAAGAGTCCTTTCAACTTCTACGATGTCAGTCGGAAGGAGGACAAAAGAGTTTACTGGTGGCTTAGTGGCTTTAGTAAAGGATGATATATGTGAGGGAATCATGTCTGACAATCGTTTACCGATGTTTGAAAAGTATTCATTCGCTTTATTCACCGATTCTTTAGGGGATTTATCTGCAGCTAATAGTTGTAGCGGTAACTGTTTTATATTATTGCGGTTTGTAATCGTTTTAATCGTAGACCAAAGCTTTTTAGAATTATTTTTAGACTTTAAGAGTTGATCTCTCTCATATTGTTTTTTAAGTTTTTTTAGAAGGTTATTGCAATAGTTCCGATATCGCAAGTACGATATTTTTAATATGGCGTCATTGTCATTTGCTTTTAATTTTTTATGCATCCTGTCTCTGGTTTGAATGCAACGCAACATACCAGCAGTTATCCAAGGTTTAATTATAACTTTATTTCTAGAGATTAATCGTTTCATTGAGTTATTTGCAATCAATTGTTGTATTATATGTATGAAATTGTTCATCGCGGTATTTAAATTTTCTTCCTGATACACTGAGTCAAAATTAAAGCTTTTACATTCAGATTTTAATTTGTCTATGTCAATTTTATAATTTACTTTCAAGGTCATTGCTTTCGGTTTAGTCAAGTGGGTTTTTATACAGGATAAAACTGACTCATGGTCGGTAATAGTGGTACCCAAGGAAAACGTGAACGCTTTTAATTTTGTTTTCAATATAACATGGTCCAAACATGCCTTTCCTCTGGTGGTAGTATTTATGGCTGGGAGTAGCCCATGGAAAGCAATGGTATCTAGGTACGCGGTAGTCACGTGACCGGTTCCGATGAGGTCAATATTTATATCACCGACTATGATTATATTTTTAAAAGATGAAACGGTCATTAGTAAATTATGCAATGAATTTAGAAAAATATCAGGTGATTTAAAACTAGGGGGCCTATAGATTGCAATTATTATTGTTTCATTTTTTATTTTGATAGTCAAACAATTAGCTTCTGATAGGTGAGGTTCATCCACACTACATTCATATCTCACGATATATCATTGAGGTGTGTGTGGAACACTACGCGCTGTTAACTAGGCCTAGTTTCTTACCTGACAACCGAACGGCAACCTACCCTTGCTCGTCGTCCGCAAGCCCGTGTCTTCGGTGACCCGAAATCGCCCAGCGACTCCCGATGCCCTGGGCGTCTTCTTCGGCATTTAACATAGCACAGACTTCGAAATATCCTGTAATCGCTTTATATTTACTTTTACTACCATCCTGAACCCTCAAGGGCAGTCTTCCTGGTTCTTCCGTGAGATTAAGCACGATTTTGTATTGTTCTTGTCTCAGATTTCTTATGCTTAGTATAACCGAATATAAATCTAAATTAACGATGGATGTCAAAAATACTCATTATATCTTACTGAAATATACTAAGAGGATGAAAGAATACGGGCGAATACACATATTGAATACGCCGACTTGTAATACTTTGAGTTAATAGCTTTATTCAGAACGATCAATGTTTTAATTCTTAAACGAAAAATTTACAGTTCACTGGAGGTGTTTATAATTTAAAGTTATTTTTGTAATTTCTATCTTAGTTAGTAACCTAACTAGATATGCCTAGTAACTGATTACTACTTACCAAATGGCTCGATGGAGCCACGTCAGTGATGCTTCTATTTCTGAATAGTTAAAAAAAGTAACCACGAAAGCCAAGACAGGAGCTCCATTCCGCTTCGTTCGCGCTTTAGCCTTTCAACCTAACCAATCCATGTAAGAGTACACTAAATTCACCTAAGTATATTTAGTCGCCCGTTTTAATATTTAATACGGTCACTTAAAATGTTAATTCTTACTTCAAATAGTATGTTCCACATTCGGTCACAGCTCGTTTTATTTATTTTTTGTGATTCATCATTATCGCCAGTAAGTTTATCTTTCGCAAACATAATTTACCATCGCTCGGTTTCGTCAACGAATAATCCAATCATCAAAACATTTTTTAAACGCTGTTTCCGAAATTGAGTTCAGTTCTCGCCGCGAATTCTCCTTTATGTCTTGTACAGATGGAAAACGGGTGCCACGAAGTGGTAATTTGAGTTTAGGAAAAAGATAGAAGTCGGCTGGAGCCATGTCTGGCGAATATGGTGGCTGCTCGATGGTATTTGTTGAGTGTTTGGTCAAAAATTCGTTCACAATGATGGCCTTGTGCGAAGGCGCATTATCGTGGTGCAAAATCCAAGAATTTTATTTCCACAAATCTGGCCTTTTTCGTCGAAACTGCCGCCAGTAACAATGCGTTTCATGAATGTAGGGTCGGAATTGACTCGTTCTAGCATGTCCTCAGCGACTCTCATGCGATTGAGTTTTTGGAGATTTAGGTCTTTTGAGACTAGCCCAGCGGCAACATGTTTCATATCCAAATGATTAGTTAAAAAGGTACGGATCGACTCGTGAGATATAGAAAGTTCGGCGGCATCTCTCTCAAACTTAAATGAGGATTTTCAGTCACTATTTCCTTCACTTTTGCGATGGTAACTTCAGTTGCAGAGGTTGATGGCCTACCAGAGCGAGGCAAGTCTTTCATCACATCTCAACCGCTTTTGAATACTTTGTGCCACTCATAAGCACGTGTTTTTGATAAAGTCGATACACCGTAAGCCTTCTGTAACATTTTCAGTGACTGACCGAACACAAAATTCCATTGGCGATGCAAAATTTAAGACAAACTCTTTGTTCGATGTTATTGTCCATTATGAAATTCGCAATACACACTAGATATGATATAACTAAAAACAGCACTGTATTTAATATAAATAACAGATGCAACTCAAACTCCGCGCCAAAATGGAAAATAGTTGTGCCAATCTGGCAACAACAAAAAAATCTAAAATTTGAATTTAGAACCATAAACAAATCATCCATTCCCGATACTTTTTCGACTAGATGTATGTATTATTATATCAACATGTCCCATGTTGTATCTATTTTTCTGTTTCCTCCTTCTTGTATTTGTTTTATACTAGCGGATACCTACAGTTTACACAATAAAAAAAAAGAAATACGTTTTGTTTATTTTTGTTAGAAAAAAAAGGAAATTTGCATATTTTTTATAAAGCATCCCATTTCTAATGAAACCGGTTAGGGGCACATCACTTGTATGATTTTTAAGTCTACAATGCATACATGTATTTTTTGTGTGTTTTTTATATAGATTTATGTATGTTTAAATTCATCGTTAAATATCATAAATAAACTCTGTCCCATTTTTAAACTATTCAAAAAATTATAAAATTCAAAGCCAACGCAGTTTGTCTGCTGACGGTAGCTAGGGTGGGCAGGCGCTATGTGCTCTGAGCTATGTAAGGGGTTATCTCGCCAGCCGCGACTCTATCTAAATCTGTATTATCGCAACACGCCGAATAATTATTACTACATCTATAAACTGTACTACAGCTGTACATGTATTTATTGTACATCTGTACTAACTACACATTAAGATGAAAGGTCTCGGCTATTCAACGTAGATCCGTATCTGAAAAGTTCTTAAGGTACCAGTACCAAAGTCATTAAAGTTTTGTATTATTAATGTATTTGATTGTAAGTCGGTTCAGTTTATTTAGATTCAGTTTGCATTGGCTCCAAGGATCAAGTCTCGAAGGTGATTAATGTTTTAAGAAAGATCGAAGTCAATGCTCTATTCGAATACCTATAATGAGTATCTATTTTTATTTCAAATGAAATAATGCAAATAAAAATAATAATACTTAGGTAGGTTTTGCAATGGTTTGTTATGTCCACATTATAAGATGTACAATGAAATATACATAAAATAATGGTTCGTGCATGGATGTTTCAGTGTAGGTACTATAAGCAATTCACTCTTGTGTTTTAATTATTTTTGAAGTGGTCGTATTGTGTTTGTGTACAGTCCTAGTATTTTTTTCAGTATACCAGACCACTAAACCAGCTCCATAGACCACCACAGTTATTTTATCAATATTTAGCTGCCCCAATAAACGTCATTCTGTACAAATAAAAAAAGTGCTCAATCTGCGGTTAAATTAAAGGAGCTTATAGTAAGGTTTGACCGCTAACCCTGATATTATCTAGTAAAAACTTCTTTTTTTATTATATTTAAATTAAATTGTTTGATTAAAAATAATAATAATAATATGTTACGTACAAAATGGAAGTAAAAAAGCATTAGTTATAAAAAAAGTTAATTCAAAACTGATCTAGTTATACTTGAGTTTTGCTCTAAGCAACACATAGACACATTTAAGTAATGTCAATTTAACTTACCTCGATATTGTTATTATGTGTACCTACATCAACGGCTAAGCTCCATATAGATAGAGATATATATCTTCTTAGGCTTACAAACGAGTACATTACCCCACCACAAACCATTCACTAAGCATTCCCTTTCAGACACCTTCACTCATTCACTGAGCGCCTCTCGATCCGTACTCAGACTGAAAAATCACATAAAAGCATAATCCCTGTAGAACAATCCTGTTTCCCTCTTCAGGGACAAAGGAGGGAAGGAGGGACCTGGTCCTCAGGTTGTAAGAAGTTGAGGACCCGTCTGCCTTATCGATGTCATCGGCAAGGTACTTAGTATCGATTAATTTCATTCGGTAATGTGTTTAATCGATTGGTTTATGCGGCAATATTGTGGTTGGATTTATGTGGACTATTTAGTAGTGCTGAGATTAGTGCGGTAGGGTGACAATGAGATATTGTATAATCTATACATATAATAAATCTGTAGAAGTTTTTAGTTGTGCGCGCATCACGTAAAATATACGAAACCCATGTAGATAACTTTTATACATTAAAATGGTGTGTAACTTGATATATTACTTAGGCTTTGTTTCATCGCTATCGGTTGGCTATATCAAAAAATATGAAGACTGTTAAGGGCTTATTACACTCCGCGTTATTCAGACTCGTTTTGTCTATGGCTCGACGTATCTAGTCTATGCTACGACGGATCGCGTAGTGTAATAGGGGTTAGACTGTGTTTCTATGAATGAAAAATGGTACGAGTAGGAATATCGCACGCGATATTCAGCGCCGTGTAATATGCTCTTTAGGCAGTACAAAGTTGGCCGTGTCAGCTAGTATAATTATAATACAGTAATAATAATATTCCACAATTTTCACGCAATGACATCTAGTCCCAAACTAAGCAGAGCCTGTGGTATGAGTACCTTCTAGTTCTAGACAACAATAAACATACTTATACATTTCTAAATAGGTTCATAAATAGAAATTATATCTAGATATAAAACACCCAGAAGCAAAACAAATGATCGCGTCCATCACACAAACACTTGTCTTGGGTGGGAATCGAACCCACGACCTCAGTCAGGACCACTAACCACTAGACCAACCGGTTAGTCAATTGCGACCTAGTAATGTAGCAAGTGGCAATAGGTAACTAAAAACTAATTACAATCACCTTTTACGTAGATTTTAAAGGGTTATTACAGTTCGTTCTCAAACATAAGTTATCTCAGGGTTTTAGATAATTTAAGTCAATCGAAAAACATCGACAAATCGATCTGACGTTTCAGAGACCATAAAATCGCATTGACCAAAACAATCGAGTGGACGTCGAGCAATGGGTAGCTCGCCGTCTGGCCGTCCGTTAAGGACGTGATACCGGTATAAAGCGATATCAAAGAGAAGTCAGCTGATGCCAGGGCCAAAGACCCCCGCCGGTATTTTTGAAATCTGAGTCGCAAAGGCCAACTGAAGGACACAGCTGGGTTTTAGTCAGTAAAAGTTTGAAACACCCTCTCGCCCTACCCAAGGGCGGGAGATGTCATTGGATATTTTTCCACATAAAAAATAACTCTGGCTATATTAAAACCCTCATCAACCCACAAAAACCGTACCTCTATCTATACTCAACATAACACGTCCACAAATCACCAATCCAAAATCACATTCTAGTATCTATCAGTAAGTAAAGGCGGATCCACACACGCGCGTCGTCTCGCGGCGGAAATGGCGTCTAACCGGATATTGTATCGCGCCTTCATCTCCGGCGCGCTTCCGGTTCCGGCGCCCACCTCCCAGCTCGTGCGTCGCCTAATTACTACCACGTAGGTATATGTACGGGGTGGAGAAGTGGGTATATGGTCGGTTAAGGAAAGTGCTACACAATTAGGAACAGCTAGGTGGGCTAAGATTGAAAGATTAAACAAGGTTTTATAAAGATTTTAGGACTTTGATCAGGTTTAAAATTACTTTAACAAATGCCTGAACTTTATAAGATTGTGTTGTTAGGGGCATTAAAAGTACAATATTACCCAATGCTATTTTCTTTTATTTGATTAGAATAATGGGATTGGAATTTTGGTAGCTAGTAACATAGTTTTAAGTAAATATTGCCTGCCCCTTCACTAGTATAAACTTGAACATAAGTGATATATCTACATAATTTATTTTCAAGTTTAGATATATATTATTATGTAATTCGTGAAGACAAGTCACTATATATTTAATTCAAATGGTCTGAAACAAAAGCAAACACATAGGTATGGATCAATGCGAGCTTTGGCCAAAATCCTTTTAAAAATCAGTTTTATTAGGTTTCACTCGCAATAGTTACTCAATTTAACTACTTAATATTCTTGAAGAAACTAACTTCTACTGATCAAATACATCTAATAAATCGAATTGAAAAGCTAACATTTGAATGCAATAGAAAAACATTAAAATTGTAACATTAGACCAAACCACAGTCGTCCAATGTATTTGTTTTATACGTCAATTCCACCGCCATATGACCGTATCAATTAAAACCACCCTAAACACAGCACTATTGCCCAAACGCAGTGCGAACAAGCCGCAACAAGCTAGCCAAATGTTTTGTTGAAATCGACCCCTTACCCTCTGTCCCGAACGTGCAGACGAAACCATTACTCTACGAGGTATCTACCGCCTGCAAAGCTTGTCGAAAGAGATGTTATTGCCATGTTTATACAATAGAACAACGCAATAGAAGTTATAAAAATAATTTATTTAACCGCTGGCCACAAACCCCAAGCTGGGCTCGCGTGGTGGATTACGGCCCATTCCCTCCTAAAGAGGACACTTGAGTCCCAGCAGTGGGTACATTAAAAAGGCAGATTCAACTGCTGGCCGCTAGACTTGCTACATCCTATAGCCACGGGATTTTTTAAAAGGGTTACCGTGGTCCTAGAACATAAAGATCAACTGAGGAACTCAGGTGAGTTTTATTCGGTAAAAGTGTGACACCGCCTAGATCGGGAATTAGTTTGATAACTTCCTACTTAAAAATACCCTTTATAGGGTGACTGGCAATTAGTGTACGATACTTAAACTCATGATAACCAACAACTTTTACTACGGGAACAAACCTGAAATCGCGAAAAAAAAATCAGCTGTTCAGTACATTTATGTTTGCCTAATGAACTAAACAGCTGACATTTTTTTCGCGATTTCGGCTTTGCTCCCATAATAAAAAAAAATTGTTATAATGAGCATAAACACTTGTTTAAGTATCGAACACTAATTGCCAGTCACCCTATATACTACAAGGCGCAGAGGCTAGGTGAGGGAACTCTGTAATGCTTGTCTACATTGATGTTTATTAGCTAAAGATATGACGGTAACGTGTTTATGATACAAGAAATTAAAAATGAAGAAATTTTTTTTTTCTATCAACAATCGAAATCCTACTAATAATACACCACTAATATTGAATTAGTACAAATATTTATTAGATAAGGTCTTCTTATTAAAGTCTTAATAAACAATATTCATAAACAGCAAAGTTAGTAGCGTTTGTTTATAACCCAAAATGTTACTCAATTTAGGGAAATATTGTACAAACTATGAATGAAAAACAATGGAAAATCATTAAGCCTAGTATTTCCTAGGTGTAATTGTTATGAATAATTGATACAACTATGAATTTATTAATGATTAAGTGGACAATTTTGAGACATCGTTTTTTTTTACTTTTGACTACACAGATATGATCAGTAAAGGGTTACAGATTGAGCCTCATTTCTTTTTCTAATTAAAAAATAGTAGTGTATAAACGAGAAAGTTTGTATGTATGGATGTGTGTTTCCATGTATGACTCTTTCACGCAAAAACTATCGAATGGATTTTAGATGTGATTGGATGATTTCCCACCTCAAATAAAGCTGCTCTTTGTATATGCATATAATGTAGCACAGTCCAGCCGAAATTTCTTAACCGTAACTTTTAAGTGTGGTAAGTGCGATTCCCGTTATCAGTTACATTGATCGACAATCAGGTGTGGTTTTATTTAGGCTTACGTTATCTTCAAGATTTTTTTTTTATTATTATTGATAGGCTCGCGTTTGACCACCATCTCACCTGATGGTAAGCGATGATGTAGTCGACGATGGAGCACGCTTGGCTAGAAGTAACCCAGTGGACCTTACTAAGTCCACTGGGTTACTTCTAGGCAAGCGTAGCTTTTGAGTAGTACAAAGCCGGCGAATCTTGTATAATGTATTTTTAACCCAATTGATTTTAAAGCCGTACTTGTAATTCTCTGTCTGCCTAGCCTTTCCCTAATTAATTGATTACTAGGTCACAATTTCAAAACCTATTTATTTCTATAATAAAAAATGCCTAAGTGCTTACAACATCAGTTATCTAACAGCAAAAGTCCCATCGAAATTGCATTTTTGTTATAGGCATAGGTATCCAATATACAAACAGACACTTCAACTGTAATTAGATATATAGAAGATAAGTTGTAATCTAGACTAATTGAAGACATAATATGTCACATAATAATAGTTTCAGCCATTAAGGGATTGACACAGTAAAAAAAAAGTAGATTAAAAAAGTATGTTTAAAATGCCTCGCTGTTTATTTACAGCTCAAATAAATTTATTAGTGGTTAAATATGGGTTTATGGACTATAGTTTTTATCTCTACAAAAATAGTTTCATTTGAGTAGGTTGGTGTATACGTAAATGGCTGAAGTTCAAGGCTTAATGTGTTGACTGGCTATCTAAAGGTCATAAGTTCAAACCCTGTTCCGTAGAAGTTAATTCTAGCGCGCATTCCGCGTAGGAAGCATAGCGATCAGGGATGTCTATACCTACATCACGTAAGTACGGTTTTTTTTTGAGGTAATGTAAGTCATACAAGCCGATAGACATTCACTGTTGTACTTAGGCCTCCCCCAAGTGTCGCCACAATGAACGCTCCTGTGCGTCTCGCATCCTTCAGATTCCGCGACCTTTACCAGGTCATCGGCTCACCTTGTAGGAGGCGTCTATTGGCTGAAATGATAATGATGATGAAGTCATACAAAAAAAATCTCTACTGCAATCGATGTTTGAAGACAATATAGGAATCTTAAAATTAGTAGTGAATAGGTTACTTTGAAGCAAACATGTTCCATCAACGACCACTTAAAAAACCTTTATTTCTTTGCTTTGCTACGCAGACTTAACTCTACTACGAATTTTGCTACGAAGCTACGCCTAGCTTACATCATATTTCACAGTTCAATATATAAAATAAATAAAATTCACATACATTTTGTATGTGAATTTTATTCTTAAAACTTTACTTAAAACTTCAAAAGCTTTCTTCACATGAAGATTAATAGACTTAGTTTTGCTCTTTAGGCTTTGCTACCTTTTTGTTTCATTTTGCTTGAAAAAATCATCTCCATAAATCCCCTACGTAAAAATCTCTAAAAAACCACACAACTCTTCAAAGGCCCTCTAACCAAAAATGAACACACATTATCTCCAAATCACAACCCTTCAAACTACGCCGTGCCCTATCTGTCACGGGACAGGTCACAAGTTCACTCCAGCTTCCCATATCTGGTCAGGAAGCGAGAATTAGCGCGGCGCGGCTTGCGCGGGCGCCGTGCGCGTGCTACGCCATTGTTTGACGTGCGTTTGCGCGGGAGATGAACACTTCCCTATCCCGTCTAGCTGTCAATGTTGGAGGTAGTTAGTAGTGATTGTTTTTTTGATTTTGACGAGAAAACAAAAGTTGTATGTATAGTGACAGTTGAATCGGGTAAACTAAGTACTTTGAAAGCACACGGACATAAAATTTCTATATTGGCCTTTTGAGAAAATCTTCCGGCACTTGTCCCATTTTACTTAGGTCAATCAATACTTTTTTTTTCATCCGTCACGCTAACATTACCTAACTCCCTTTTCTTCCATGACCCTTCTCACACAATCCATCCATCTTTCCTTTGGCCTCCATCTCCCTCTCCATCCATCTACATGTAAGTGTGTATACTCATAACTCTCTTAGTAACATTTGTTTCATCCTTCCTGACAAGTCAGGTCTACGAAAGCAGCGCGTCGTTGTTTTATGCGCGCCTTTCTGGAAGTTTGTGTGGTCGTTCGATTGGGCTCACTAGGTGATGGGACTCGCTAGCAATGGCAGGCCATTTAGGGATGAATTTACATCAAACATTTATAAAAGAGGACAAGAAAAGATAATATTTTCGATGACTTAAAGTAACTATTTGAGTACTTATTTTAAAATTAAACTAAGTATGTAAATTATATTATGTTAAAATCATAATAAGGCACATAATGTGAAGACTTTTATTAACTTTATAAAGAAAAAGACATTATTAGAGTGGGTAGATACAGACTTTACATAACAACACTTTCACACATTTTTTTTCACACATTTGTACAAAGTTTTATAATAATAATAATGTTATCTTCTTCTGTATATTATGTGTACATAAATTATAAAATAAATAAACAACTATCGGACGCAACATACGTTGTCCTGTCCGTAAGCTAGCTTTTCATCAGAATAGAAAAATTACGATGAAATGATGATGATGAGAAAAATTAAGAACCCGATTGTAACGCCACCTACCGGGTTCAATTATGTATTCAAACCATCCGGGGACCCAATCAAATATTATACCTACGCACAAAATTTCATACAAATCTTTCAAGCTCTTTAGGAAGAGTTTAGTAAGAAATACACGAGCTGAAGAATTATACATGTAAAGTTTTATAGTAGTTTAATTCATTTAACCCATAGCGAACGCATTAGCTCTCTCATTGTTTTTCTATTGTGTTTTATGTCTCCAATTACGGAATTCGAAAGGTTAATTGTAATTAAAGACTAGAATAAAAACAAAGCTACCTTTGTCAGTAACACCTATTTAATATCCGTTAATTAATGTCCGTAAACCAGAATAACTGCAATTAATCATACTGTAACTATTAATTAATTAAATACATAAATAGAAAAGACAAGTGATTTCAAACAGCATAGTTACTCATAATTCTTGTTTGTGACAGATGCACGGTTTTCTTTTTAAAGACTCGGCCGCATTAGAATATTATCTCGTAATTAACTGCAGATGCAAAGGGTAGTCTAAGATAGTAATCTAAGCTATTCTTCTGTTAGATTAGCGCTAGAATTAATATAAAATAGATATGTAAAAAAGACACAAAAAAAACTATAATCATACTAATATTGTAAAAGTTAGAGTTTGTACCGAAGTTTGTTTGTAAGGTGGACCGATGATCTGGTAAGGGCTGCGGGAATCCGATAGATGTGAGACTCATAGGACCGTTCATTGTGGCGACACTTGGGGAGGCCTATGTCCAACAGTAGGCGTCTTTCAGCTGAAATGATGATGAAAGTTTGTACATGTGTGTGTATGTTTGTTACTCCTTCACGCTTAAACGGCTAATGGATAAATCCAAATCCAAATGATAAATTAAATTTTGGCTCATTAGTAGAGGAAGTTTTGGAATAGCAAACAGGATACCTTTTATCCCGGGGTATGTCTGGAGACAATTTTCGACTCTCTCCCGAGCGAAGCTGCTACGCTAGCAGAAGCTAGAGCTGAATTTGGAATTAGATTTTAAAAAAATACTGATTATCTCGGAAAATACTCCTTCATCTTATATGGAGTGAAAACAAGGAGGTTTGAAACTTTGAGTAATGTTATAACTTACCCAAATTCGGGTTTTAATATTGATGGGAATTATTTTAATATCGATCTATCTATCGATTGGTTACATTCCATATAACCAATCGATATTACCTCTTATATAGAAGATAAATGTTGTTGTTGTTTCATGTTGTCTAGGTAAGTGTAGAAAACCCAAAGAAAATCATAGTCGGCCGCAACAGACATCAAAATCTTGTACCACGAAAATGTGGCAAATTGTTATAACATTTGAAAAACCTTTTTGCATTCTACGTAGTCTATCTTTTTACTACAAGATATTAAAGATTAAAAAAATTCCCTACGATATCTCCACAGAATAAATATCTACTTAAATCTCTGTTACCGCAAGTACTATGCGGCACGGGCGGGTTGCCCCAAAATGGGTTTGATTTACCGCCGTCTCCCGTTACACCCCTTGTTGCTACTCGTGATGTGGCTACACCATCTATATCTCACTACTTTGATACTTATTCAATAAAGAAAACTTTATTAATTGAACGTTATGTTAATCATTGATTAAGGAGTTACAGCAATGTTTTTGTGTGAGCTGCAAAAAAAATGTATTTTTAATGAGAATTTTGGCTCTGTGTGAGTGTATCAATAATTAAGTTATAGTCGGGCGACATTTACCAAGCTATCCAAAAATGGCTTAGATATATCTTGGATCTAAATGGATATATTACAGATCTACAAGAGAAAAACAGAACTGAGGTAGTTGGTTTTTTTTTTTTTTGTTTTTTAGGACGTAATCACTGAAAGTATTGGTCCGATTGCTAAAATTTTTTCACCGATAGAAAGTTGCTTTACTTATTTCTGAGTGACATAGGCAATTTTTTATGTACCTACGTGAGCGAAGCCGTAGGCAATAGCCAGTAAGTATCTAATTAGGAAATAGGTAACTAACATACATTAATGTTGTTGCAATGATTTATTTATCTAGTCTTCAACAACACAAAACTATTGCCTTAGTCATTCTTAACCAGTCAACCAAGGGACTACCCTAGGTTGACTTTTTTGTATGTCATTAACGGAAATAAAAAAAATGTCTAATTATAATATAATATAATATATAATATAATCCACAACTATCACACAGCGCCGTCTAGTCCCAAGCTAAGCAGAGCTTGTGTTATGGGTACTAGACAACTGATAAACATACTTATATATTTCTAAATACATACATATTATACATAAATTACACCCAGACACAGAACAAATGATCGTGCTCATCACACAAACATTTGTCCTGGGTGGGAATCGAACCCACGACCTCCGGCATAGCAGTCAGGGTCACTAACCACTAGACCAACAGGCCTGTCTGTAATTATTCTATTGAAATTAATCATTTAACAAACTACTGATTTAGTGATTTCCTTTCAAGTCTTATTATAAATACTGGACTGGAATTATTAGGTACTCCGTATACCTACTAAGTTAAATGAATTTTGTGTACGGAAATTTAGTAATAATTTATTTATTTTTATTTCCATGTATAGACAGCTATATAAAACTTTGCATTTAGATTGCCCTATAACTTAATAATGTCATTCAAAAGATGACAAAAACACAATTGCGAAGCGCGGCTAATAAAAAATAAAACCGACTGTTAATGGCCAGTCTCCCACAGCGTTAATTACGATGGCATTCCTTCCACTCGTTCGATTCCGTTCATTCATTCACAATTACATCTGTTAACTAAACTATCGCGCCACCCTCCACTACGGGGTTCATTTAACCCCTCGATATAAAAGGAACAATAACATTGACTGGTCCGCTCCGGCAACTGATTGCGCAGTATCAAATCAAAGGCGTTCGTGTTTTAATTTTCTTTTGTTAAATGTTTTGTTATTGTTTGTGTCAATCAGCTCTCAATAGCTATCAAGATAATTTAATAAGATAAATGAATATTTTTAGGTAAAAGATATTTTAACAATAATGAAATTCACTAGGCTAAGTTATCATAACAATAATAATGGTGTGAATGAAGTTTTAATACAAACCCCGCTGATCCCCTAATCGTCCTAGCAGACAGTGAGGATTTCATAAATCAATCAAACTTTCAAACAAAGATCATAACTCCAACGCAACGACTCTTCTGGAAAACTTAAATTACTCTTTTTTCCGCAATGCGAGTGCGAATAATCTTCTTGACGGGCTGAGAAATTGATGGCGTCGAAAAAACGCCGACTCAAAATCCGACAAACTTTTTACGTCAGCCGAGTTTCACTTAGAGAAGTTTCTACATCCATTTAGAAGTTACTCCTATACGACAAGCTGACAAATTTTAATGAACCCAAGAGGGCTGCTAATGTCTGCGACTCGCGTAATGGGAAAACTTTACCGCGTTCCCCCGCCGCCGCCACCCCCGCCGCCGCGCCATACCACCGCGCTCCACATTTTTACTTCACATATTCTATTGTTTTCAAGACATATTTACCAAAGTCATGACAAAACAGCGATTGCGAGTTCGCCAACTCACATTACGAACACAGAATTGTTTGATTACTTTATCCGCTAATTTTCGACCGACGAAACGTGAACGTTATGGGAAATAAAATGTAACGCTATACCCCTGGGTGCGTTACAATAAAAAGCGCAATCATTTTGACGTGTGCCATTTCAACTCTTTCACTGAACTCCGCCTAGTATAAATTACATTATAAATTTTGACCTAATCGTTCAGTGACCAACGAAAAAATGTATTAGGGGTGACATGATTGTGATTTAAACGGCTAACCCCCGCTTAAGGGAGGTCTCGCGTCATCCATCATACGCTTTACATATGTTTGAATAAAGCTCGTGGGAAAAGGATTTCCTCTCAGAAGTCAAAGCGGCATTTTGCTACATTGTAGGGTGACCAACTGACCAAAAATAGTAAAGGAAATGGATATGACACAATTCTTTAAATAGGTAGGTACCCGAAGTACTTTTAACGCTCGGATCATAGGTTAGGATCATACCTATAGGTATTTACGAGAGTACTTAAGTAATTCGTGTGAAAGCTTATTCAGGTGCGCCATCTAATTCAATCATGTTCATTTAGCATCTAAAAGGACTAGGAGCTTTTTAGATTTATATAGGTATGGGATGTTTGCAGGAATGGCCCTGCAAAATATCATACGTACATTTTTACGCATATAGTAGGCAATTTTCAAATACCAAAATAGACAAACAAACCTTCCTAAACCACAATTAAATATGCTTCCTCGCATGAAACTCAGTACCTCATGTCAAGTCATGTCCCACCATTTGAAAAACCCATGGCGTCCCTACCGTACAAATAGCGGATTAGGGCAGTTTGGCAAACAAGGCGTCCCCGGCGCGTGCGGCGCTTATAACTAATGCTGTATTAATGTCTATTAGCTGCCCGCCATTGTTCTGCACCTAGCCTTAGCTATTTGTTTGGATTTGCGCTAGTAATGCGACAGTGAGGACTAAGCCGATGAATTTCGCACGAGAGGCGTTAATAGAAGTCAAGTATGCACGTTTGTTGTTATTTCTAAAGATTAGGGTATGATGCAATTGTTGTTTTCATTCCCAGAATGTCGTGACGAGTGGCTTAGGAACTTCGATTACCATAATCATAGGGAAAACGTCAGGTGGGTTAGCTGTAGCTTTTCAGCAAGAAATCATTTACTAGGTGCAATGTGAAATAAATAATTATGGCTTATTACTGCTCGTTAGGAAAACCTAACATCACAACACTAATCGGATAGAACAGGTAGGTAGCATCTACAATATATTACTAACTCTTCATTCCTATTACTTAACATAAAGAAGGAACTTTACAAAGGATTGAGAAAACAGACAGATACCGTGAGAATCAACCTCCTTTTAAGTATCCAGTCGTAGCATCTACCTAACTTTCTTTTTCCCAGATAGGCTGAAGGCAAGCAGACCCTAAAAGTTCTAACCTTACCCGTCTTTAGATGTGACTCTAAACATCACTCATGAAAGTCAACTCGCCAGGGTTTCGACTTACTTATAAAACTAGAATTTGTTTTAAGTGAGAAATCATAAAATGACTTCTGCTCTAGACAGAAGCGAGAAGGGGTGTCAGACTCTTACTGCCTTAAAACCACCGGTGTCCTTCAGTAAGAGCAGTGGTGGCCGAGTGGAAATGACTTACGTGTTGAAGGTCGCGGGTTCGAACCCAGCCAGGCGCATAACTTTGTGTAATTTATTTCATCACCACTGCTCTCAAAACGGTGAAGGAAAATATCGTGAGGAAACCGGCATATCCTAGAACCAAAAATTCGAAGACATGTATGCACCAACCAGCACTGGGCCCGCGTGGTAGATTACGGCCCATTCCCTCTCCTAGAGAGGAGACCTTCGACATTTATATTGAATTTATTTCGACATTTATAATGAACACGGCTCTGACAATTGAAAGAATGTATTTTGACATTTAATGAACTTATGACATTTATTAATTTTATCTTCTATTTTAGTGACATTTGTATTTAATTTGAGTTGTATATCCGATTATTTTTTTTTATTTTTTTATTATAATTCTCTTAAAATTGTTCTATATGAAATTGCTGTGCCCGACAGGGTCCATGTGCACTTATTTAACTACTTTATTTAACTACTACTTTATAAGACCTGAATTCCAGCAGTGGGAATATTGAAAGGCAGTGGGAATATTAATGAAAAAAACACAAAGTAATGCGCCTGGTAGGGTTTTAAACCCGCGACCTACAACTCGTAAGTTGGAGCCATTACCACTCGGCCACCATTGCTCCAACAGTACCTATCTATAATCTAGCTAAAAAGAATACCATACGACTTGATATTTTCATTAAATATCGAATCAAGCTGTTCACCATCGTACACAAACTTGTGTAGTCTTAGTCAACATTACCAATACAAACTTGTAGCAACTTCACAAGGCCAATGCCGCAGATCGATCCTCCATGCCTGGCGATAGTTGCGATAAAACTGCGGAGTAACAGGGGCGAGTCTTATCGCTAGAGGCACGTGTCATCAGCTAACTCAATGCACCCCGTCATTGTGACGTTAGAAAATGGCATTCAGGTCATTGTTGTTGTAAACTTGGCAGCTGAAAGCGGGCTGTTCTTAAGATGGTGTTGTAACTATGAAAGAAGTAGGTAACTAGGTGTAAAAAAGAAGCTAAAAAGTGTAGAATAGTACATTTTGATAGAAGTGCAGAAAGTATGACATTGCGACCGAGGTGGAATTAGCACTAACAGTAGGCGAGTGTGTTATGGAGCTGAGAGCTGCAGTGACTTTGCACGTGTATCAAACGACGTTTATCAATACTATTATTATTATACAACTTACTACTCGTGGTGGTTGACGCGCGCCTCGTGGGGATCGACGCGCGCCCAGCCTGAAACGATAAATGTAATAAAATTGTGGCGGGTGTGGGCACGCGCACTTATCTGCACTAGTGCGAAAAACAGTCAATCGTGTGCCTAAAGTAAGTAAGTAAGTGTATTGAAAAGGTCTTTTAGTGACACTATCGTAGACTGGTGGAATATATCGTGAGTAACATTTATTTTTTTTTTTAGTTAGGTCATCTTTGGTTTATCAAAATATTTTTATTTCACATAGGCCTACATGGGTACAGTTACTTATATATCGTCAGAAGCTAATGCACGGTTCCAATAAGTTGTTTCCTACAGGAGCACATACAGTTACACTTACGCCCTTAGATATATTATACATCTTTTATTAGAAAAACTAAGAAATTTTTTATTACTAACACTAAAGGATTAAATTTCACCAAAACGCTATTCAAAATATTTTTCAGATTATGTAGGCCAAAAACCGCTTATTGGTAAAAGGATAATACGATATCGTTTTATTTCCTATCTCATTACATCGGTCCTCCCACAAAGCGATCTCATTACCGGCGTTTCACTTTACACTTCCTGCTCATTCGTGTGCAATCTGTAGTGTGCAAATCCGTTAATCTTATTTGGTGGGTAGTCGGTACGCACGTGGCGCCACGTGGCGCAAAATCAAACTAATCTCTAGGCCGTACGCGTCGGCGGGCAGCGCGCTTGCGCCGACCCGATAACGCCAAGAAACGCCATTCATTCCCGCTCTTTTGTAGTGAACAATCACTTATTTATTTATGATATTTGCTACTAGTCAACCTGCCACCCTCGTGAGTTAATGTGTACTTAACTCGGCTAAAGCTCTGCGTCGTCAGATGGGGTGTCTTATAGGGGTGATATACTTGGTTGCAGTTTACGTATAAGACTTATGACACTAACTCACAATTTTACAACTATTTTATTCTGATTTGTTTTCTATGAGCTAAACTATAAGTAAAACCTGGATACCGAATCCAAAATTAGTTGAACATCTTTCTAAAGAAGTATCTAAATTAATTATTGTAATGTCTGTAATGTCTTGTTACGAAACTTAAACTATAGGTACCTATTTCTTATCAATTATACTTTTGTTGGTCTAGTTGCAGGAAACGCAAATGCTCAACATAAAGTTTTGAGTTCAATTTTAGGGTCGGTCAGTTCTTTTTGTTTTTTGTCTTTCACAGGAATTTGTTAGAGCCCAGACTCTGATTTGTGCCGAGTAGATCATAAAATGGGTGTACTTATTTACATCACTGCTTAAACTTCCCTGAAACATAGGTACAATTACCGGCACGGATCTTGATCGCTCTGCGTCAGAGTGGGGATCGCTTTGCGCATTCTATACATTGGCGAGCCAATTTAACCACGAAGAAATTGTATGTCACACGAATCTTCATGAATGGTGTAACAAAAGGTGTTTCCGGACAAAAAAAAAAAAAACTTTGTTACATAAGTTTTTTTTTTTTTTTCATTGTGTTATTTATCTATTGTACCTCAAAAAGTAATCTGTATATGTAACTAACAAAAAAGAAAAAAAGAGAGTGTAAACGTAGGATTCTCTTTCTATTAGTACGCTCTCTAATCTGTTCTTTCTAAGAGTGAGAGTTTTTGGTTTTTTTTTAGTTAAGTTCTGTCGCTGATTTAACAACTTACAAATTGACTTTTAATAGTTATTATGATTATGCTGCTAAATTGGTAGAGTCTGTGCGGAAAGTAAACCATCGTGGGATTTGAGGGCGCTGCTGTAGATAAATATCGTTTTCGTTATGTAAGCAACATTGTGACGTCATTATAGAACGACTGTTAAATCTTGATATTTTTAAACTATGTTAGACTAGCTTCTTCCAGCGGCTTCATTCTATAATAAAAATTATCCTATTCTGAATTTGCTCACCTAATGAAACTGCAAAGTTATAGCTTATGTGCTATATTATTGAAATGTTTATAATTGAGTTCATTTGTAGTTTTTGCGCGACACATCCATACATACGAGTACCTAGATCTACCTTCACAAACTTTCGCATTTATAATATTAGTAGACCATTTTTTGAACTTGCTCACGTGATGAAACATAGCAAAAATATAGGTTATAAGCTACATTATAGCAACGTTTATCATTAAATTCATCCGTTTATAAGTTTTTGCGTAATGCCGTTGTGGCGATACCTGGGGGAAGCCTATGTCGAACAGTGGACATCTTTCGATTGCAACGATGATGAACATTTAAATGCAAAGACGAACCGGTAAAGGAAAATACCGTGAAGGAAATGCTGTACTGCCTATCGAGGTAGGTTCCACCAACGACCACTTACCAAGTTCCAACGAAAATGGTTCCATCACTTTGACTGGGATTGGTCTATTATCACTGACTGGAATATTGTAGCTAGCAGCAAGTTTATGTTTGTTAAATATAAAGGTAAAAATGGGACACACTACCACTTACTCGTTATCTTTCTTAGTACATTTTTCCCTTTAGCTAATCAATAAAAAATATGAACTTAATGACAATGAAAATAACTAATACTTCAGAATTTGTAATGTTGCTTCGTAAAAAATCTGTTTAGCCTGTAAGGGACCATCTCGCATATAAGAACCTTGGGATCACTTGGTTGTCCGTCTGTATATCTGTTAAGACCCTTTAACTCGAGAACGCTTGGAAGTATCGAGTTAAAATTAAACCATACACACAAGTCTGCGGTCTTTTGAAGTTGTGAAAAAATCAAACTTCTGAGTTAACGAAAAAAAAAAGATGCGGCCGTTTATGTCGCAAAAAACATATATTTCGATACTCAAGGGAATCAAAGTTCATAGGGTGAATCTCGTTGACCTAGAAACCTGAAATTTGACATAAAACAAGGTCTCATAGAACAAGTACAGGGAAAAATCAGAAAACTGTAAATTTGTAGATCAGATCACTACAAAAAAAAAATTGTTTGCAATTCGGAAAAATTTTTGTAACTCAATTCGGGAATTGATTTCGGTAAATTTGTACAGACTATTCAGTGCGCGAGTCCGACTCGCACTTGCCCTTTTTTTATTTTAGTTACTGTATCCTCACTCAAGCCTGAAAAGAAATATTTTAAGTTAGTTGAAATGCATTATAAATTTAAAGTATCAATACTCTTTATACTAGCCATCGAAAATATTGACAAAAATAAAATAAACAAATATCATCATGTTTTAATGAATTTCCGTTTAATTTATACATATTTGGAGATAACAGGGACAGGAGTTCACCTAGGAAGTCTAAAAACATTAAAATAAAAGTGTTACGTACTAAAAACACAGCATACCAATGTTTCCCAAGTTCGTGACTTTGTTTTGATCAATAATGGTGTCATTTGCCATTTGTTATCTTTGGCAAAACTGTAATATATTAAATATTATTTCCCTTACAGCTCAGTGAAATTTTTTATCACATTTCTGAAGATTACAATTAGAAATCACAATAAAATAACACAATAAACAAACCTGATATGACGTTTGCCATTTGACGGATGGCTGGGTTGTGTTGCTACTTAAAATCTTTAATTTTGTTTTCACTTTACGCCACGACGGTTCTTTTATCGCACAGACAATATAGTTTGACATCTCAAGTATCTGCACAAGTTGACAATCATTGAAACAAGCACGAACTCGGCAAAACGGAGCACTTTTTACTTCCTCAGCGAAGTTTTCCGAAAAGCTTTACTGTTGACTGCTGATTAGAATGTGTTACACGTCCGTATTTTAAAGGAATTTAAAATTGAAATAAGTACCATAATACGAAAACATAGATTAAAAGACTAAGCATCCAAGCCACAATTGATTAAATAAAAATAACTGACATTGACACTGACAATGACAGATAACAATTCTGTCAATTGCTCTCGCGTTCGCGTCATTGATCCATTTGTTTTGTTTTCTTCCAGAAAATATTAGGTATTCCGTATTTCGAGTTGAGAATAATCATAATAAAACTAACAATAAACTACAACAAAATAATTCTTCTAAAATGGGTGAAGAGGACGAATACGCTTGTGTTAACAGAGCACAGTTAAAAATCAAGGACACCTCTGGAATCAAGAAGAAAAAGAAGAAGAAAGCGAAGAAGGAGACTGAGAAACTGATGGAGAATGAAGTAAAACAACAGGTTCAGCAACAGCAACAACAACGACAGGAACCAACCGTCACAGTTGTAAACACTAAGACAAAAGCTGAGATGGCCTTTCAAAAGATGCAGGAGAAAATGGTAATTGCACTGACCTAGTTCCATAAGGTTTATTTAGTGTTCTGTAATATTATTGTAAATTAAATTTACTGTGGTCTTACTAATTAACTAATTTAAGGACAATATTGGTATCTTTATAAACAAAAATACATTTTGCAGTAGTCAATATTATAATTCAGACCTGTCCAAGCATAGTCTAAACTTTGTTTCCATAGGTATAGCACCATATCATAGCACCTTCTGACTCTTGTGAACACTAAAAGTGTAAATAAGCTATTCCTATACTTTTAACATTTCATTCGGTAGCTGTCCACTTTATAGGATATCCCATCACTAAAGTGTTGGATTTTTGTTCAGGCTGTGCAGTCTGTTAATGGTTTCTTTTTTATCTCCCCTCTGCTGAACAAAGACCTCCCCCAGACCCTTCCAGAAATAAAATAATTAAGATTTTTATTTAGTTTAACTTCAAAATATTTTTTAATCAACCTTCATTCCATTACAGCAAAAACAGAGAATACAACAGAAAGCAGAGATGACTCACAAACAAAGAGTTGAGAAGTTTAACCAGCATCTAGACAGCCTCACTGAGCACTTCGATATACCCAAAGTATCTTGGACTAAGTAAAATGTACCTGCTATCTTGGTTTACTTAATATTCAAATATTGCAATAAAAACCTGTACAAGTCGAACATTGTGTGTTCAAACTGATTATGAAAACAATTATTGTGTAATAATTTGTTTATAAGTAATAGATTTAAGTAATTAATACATTTAATGAATTAAACAAGTTGCTTTTCTTTTGGATTTGGTTAGCTGTATCTATTGAACAAGTGTCAATGAGTGAGTTTTTCTTTGATAGCACTTATTGCTGTCAGAAGCTAGCAAATACTGACTAGCTTCAGCAAACGATTCATCGTACAACAGACTTAAAAATAACTTTCAAGTTTGGAAATCAAAATCAATTAACATAAGGGCCAAATGTCCTATGAAGTCGATTCAACAAAAAATTTGTAAATGGGCTCACAGGGTTCTGTTTTTACACTAAGACTCCATCTATCTGTTACCAAGCTGTATCTCATGAACTGTAACAGATAGTTTTCACATATGATATATTTGTGTTGCAGCTTTATTATATTTCAACCTGTAATCCACGACTAAAGCGCATATTATGGTTACGGGTGGAACAAATGTCTCATTCGACCCATCCCAGCTCCTCAAGGAAGACCAGCAGCAGCTTGGTGTTACTGAGCATTTTGTGGAGGTTGCCTGGGGTAGGCATATTACCGCTTTAACAACAAATACTCAAACCAAAATACTCTCTACAACAAATGTGATTATGCCATTTTTTGCTACGGACGGTACAAAACCTTGGCCAGTGCATTTTTTTTCATTATGGTGTTATTAGTTAAAATCAAACAATGACATATTATTATAACATTTATTTCGGATGTCTAAACACAATACAAAACTTGTATAATAGAATAATTTTCATTTTTTGGACGGACATAGTTGAAATTAGGTAACAATGTTACTTTACTAAATAGATATACATGCATTGCACAACAAAAAATAATATAATGTTTATGTATAGATATGTAGGTACTTAAGCTATTACTCAATAAAGTAACAAAATAAGACTACTATATTTTTACTCATCTTAAAAGTTTAATATAATGAAATATTCATAAGGCACGACGAAAGCTTGCCTAAAGTAGCTGAGTTAAAAAGTGATTAGCTGCCATAAATATACAAAATACAAAAGTAAAATCAAAGGAATATAAACATCATAGTAAAATACACAATCTTAAAATCTAGTTTTAATATTTTAAGGAAAATCTTTGAATATAATAGAAGAAAAACATATATTTGATTATGTACCTATGTAAAAATATAGGATCATCAAAATAACTAAGATCATTGTAATCATAAAATAACTAATCTATGAAAAGCTGCAGTCATGAATGTGCTAATAATTGCCTTATTCACATTATTTTATTTAAAATATAATAATAAATAAAACAAGCTGCCTATTGGAATATTACCTTACTACCATAGATCTATTAAGAGATCTATGCTTACAACATTGTCATCTTTTAAAGTCACTTTAATCTTAGAAAATTAGTAACCAAATTTAATATACATACATTCTACTTCGACTATTTTTTATAGTGTACAATTAAAGAGTATATCCATCTATAAGTAGTTGAAACATTTGGTTTTAAGATTTAAGGCACAATACATTTATTTATCTGAGATTCATCAAATGATGTAGATTAATGTACCAAATAAGTACAGAAAAAAGAAGTAAATAAAATAAATTCATATAAAAACTGGAATGATAAAATCATAACTGGACGGACTGGGTTCAAACCACTGACCTCTATACATGGTGTAAAGGACAGCCCTCCACAAACTTTAAGGGTTTGCTCAGTAGAGAAAACTGAACAACCTTCCACAAGACTATAATAAGAAAATTAAAAACTTGATTGGATGTTTGCCGATTTTTTTTTTCTTTTCCTGAAAAACAATCTTGTGGAAGGCACTGAGCAAGCCCTTGAAAGTTAGTGGAGGGCTGTCCCTTACACCCTGTTTGATAAATAATAGAGGCCAGTGGTTCAAATATTTAAATATAATTAAGTAGCTTTTCTACAGCGAGTGAGGTTTAGAAACAACATTGATTAAGACAACCTACTTGTAATCTACTTCAGTCTAATAGCGAATATTTAAAGGTCACTTAGTTACAAGACATCCTATAAAAGTCCTGCTGTCTCAACCATTAGACCATTTAGGTGAATGCTTCAACGTAGCCCGTAAAATTCAAATTTACGAACGTTTTTAGTAATTTGCAGTTCAGTATTGGATAGTATGGTAACAAAAATTATATTTGCGGTTACGACATGTTTAATAAATACATGTCGATACTCATTAAAACCATTATCATAACTGATCTCTGTCAAGTTTTATCAAAATGGCACGTTTTCGCTCTTCACTAAGTTAACTTTTCAATTTCACGCCGTATATGTAGAGTATTCTCTACATATACGGCGTGAACGGATTGATACGGATTATTTTCAATATTTACTGACTACTATATGAAGAACTTATTTACAGTACAATTCACGAATGATGGCGGGCGTGAAGTTCGCCTTTGCGAACTTTCGCGCATACCACACTCTTCTCGCACACGCACGACGTCATTTGGTTCCTAAAACACGTTACTGCGCAGTCTTCTGCGCAAACTTCACGGCCGCCATCATTCGTGAATTGTACTATACGTTCTTGAATAAATATCCTATAAATAAAACGCTCAATATTTTATGATCTACGCGGACACCGGCGATCGTTTGGTGTTTAACCGAATGGCGCGAAATCACGCGCGAAGCTTTCTCTTGGGGTTTGAGAGCAAGAGTTATGTTAATGGTTTTAATTAATATAAGTGTGTAACACGCATGCCATTGTCGCAAGTATTCCTTTTATACCTTACTACCCGATATTGAAAAGTAAATTGCAATAAAGTGTTACCTTAGAGTATTCATCTTATGGCAACTTTTTAAGTTCTTTGAATATTCGGCCATTCATTTATTATTTACTGTATTATCGTAAGTAAAGCTACCAAAAATAAAATTACAGTATTAATTACCACTGTCTGAGCAGAATTGTTGCCCCAAAATGAAAAGCTGAATACTTTAATATAATTTTCCTTTGTGGACCAAGGGTCGCTGCCGTCGTCAAAATGCATTGGGCACTGGTCACGTTCTCTCTCATATTCCTCCATTTCTAAGGCCACTGCTGCACCCTCTGTGTAGTTCCATGATGTTACGTCTTGTTTTAAATCGCAATATGGACCTAAGGCTTGGGACATAAGTATTCTGCAAAGATAAAATAATGTCTTAGTTCAAACAGTTGGAAATTGTGACAAAATGTTATTATGGAATCATTTATTTATTAAATTAAATGTTTTTATAGATCCCAACTACCACGACAGTCCGCGGATTTCCGGAACGATTTTAGTCCGTAAGTCTGACACGAAGACCAGGAGAAGTCATCGAATGATGTCCCACTTAAAAAAAACAACTACCATGATAATACATACCTATTCAGATCCGCCCTCTGATACACCCAACACCTATATTTAGAGAAGGGGTCCAACTCATCATAAGTGATCAGGTAAGACTTCAAATTCTCCTTCCAAAATCCAATGCACTTCATCCTGTAATCGGGATCACTGTAGATATCAACCGGTCTACCCAAGTAGTCCACTGACAGACAGTAATTCTCCTTGACCTGTATAGTTTTCTGGTCTATGTCGCAAACTGAGAAGTCACTTAAATTAAGTTTGCAGTACAGGTTTGGCCGAGGACTTAGAGTGACACCACCCAATATTCTTGTTTCGAATTTTACGTCGCCTCTTTGCGTGAAGTTGAATTTCCCAGCGACAGGACATCGAATGGGTGATGGATCCTTTTTCAAGAATATGTCGTAGCGCCATTCTTGTTTGTTTTGGAACTGTACCCATGAACACACTGTGTGGAAGTTGCTCTGAATCATTGCCAAACCTTTTCGGTACCTAGAAAAGAAAAATCAAACTTATAAGCTATAAAAAAAAACTTATCTACATCTAAAAAATTAACAACTAAGAGTACCCAATCTTGGACCACATCATCGCTTACCATCAGGTGAGATGGTGGTCAAACGCAAGACTATCATTAATAAAAAAAAACTGTATTTCATCGTTGTCACGACAAATCACGGCATTGCAGACAGAGTTCCGGCGGGATTTCATGGTGGTATGGAGACAGCGCGCGATGTGACTGTCGCAACCCCGGGAGTCACAGGGTGATTCCCGGCCACCGTAGGCACGGGTTTGCGGATAGCGAGCAATGGGTAACTCGCTGTTCGGCCGTCCAGTCCAAGAGATGTCAGCAAAACTGAAGGGTAAGGCATCGGCCCTACTGGACAGGGCCGATGTCTTACCCTTCAGATGTGGAATGTTCGAAAGAGTAATCAGGGCCCCACCCAAAGCGGGGAAAGTTTTATTTAAGAAAGAAGTTATTATTTCTTACGACAATTTACGGACACGCGAAGCCGTACATCGTCTTAAAAAAAAACTGTTAAAATAGCTATTTACCTTATAACATTGTGATGTTGTGGTACAAAATCGAAACACACGTAATCCTTTTGACAACCATCTACTGTGAGGCGAGCCATCATCACCCGACTGTCACGCTGCTCTCTACAAAGAAATTTACACATATTTATTGTATTTTTGAAAGTTATTAACGTATTTACAATATTTTGAAAAGTGGTATGAAACAAAATCGCTCTTTGTTACTTCGTTTAATACTTTTTCTAAACTTCGGAGACACTGATGGCACAGAGGTTGAGTGATTGACTGCTGCGCTGCGAATCGCGGGTTCGTTTCCCGCACGAAATAAATATTTGTATGATCTATAACTGGGTGTTTCAGATCTGGATATCTATATATATAAAATTGAATCCCTATTTCCTTGGTCACGGCATCACGCGTGAACGGTATTGTGAGGAGGTTCTTATGGAAAAAAAATTGGGTAGAGTAGGGTAGAAAAAGGTAGTGTAGAGTAAGGTAGAGTAGGGTCAGTAGGATGGAGCAGGGAAGAGCGGGAGCAAAGCCACGCGGGAAAAACCGGCCAAGAGCGTGTCGGGCCACGCTCTGTGTAGGGTTCCGTAGTTTCCCGTCCGTCACAAATTCACAATAAGTGTACCCACTTATGAGGTTAGAAAAATGCCTACATATACGATTATACTACAAACTTAGTCCAGAAATTATTTTGTAGAACCCTTTTGTCTTTTTTCTTTCCATCAAGTTTAAAATAATTTTCCTAGAAAGTACTTATAAAGTTCTACTTTTCAGAATTTTTTCATATTTTCTAAACTCTTGGTTCAAAAGTTAGAGGGGGGCAGACATTGTTTTTTGTTTTTTTTGCGATTATTTCCGAAATTATTGACATTATCAAAAAATGATTTTAGTAAACCCCTATTCATTTTTAAATACCTATCCAACAATATATCACACGTTAGGGTTAAAATTAACAAAAAAATCACTTCCTACTTTACATATAGGGGGGCTACCCTAATAAAACATTTTTTTCCAATTTTTATTTGACCACTTTGTCGGCGTGATTGATATACATATTGGTACCAAATTTCAGCTTTCTCGTGCTAACGGTCCCAGAGATTAAGCGAGGACGGACAGACAGACGGACAGACAGACAGACAAGGCGAAACTATAAGGTTTCCTAGTTGACTACGGAACCCTAAAAAGGTAGTCTTGTATAATTATAAATAATGTACACGATACAGAAGTCATTCTTAGTGAGGGGCCACATTATCTCTTAAATTTAAAAAAGTCGCAACTGATTTTGATATGGTTTTCATAAAAGAGCAATAAATGGAGGTTTGTGTGTGTAACCAGAATGAACTATGCCTGGTGGGTCGCAGGTCGTAATTTCACTGTTGATAGGGAATATTCATGAAAACAATATTTGTTATCTAACCAGTTTATCAGGAGTGGAGGGAGGCCTTTGCCCAGCAGTGGGACAGTATTGGCTAGATGTTATGTAATGTAATGTAACCAGTTCATCAATAAATATACAATAATAAAACACTAACTGTGAAAACCAAATCAAAATTGGTAGAAAAGCAAACGAGATATAACAATTTTAAACAAGTCGCTTTCGAGTCTTGCCAAGGCGCCATTTTCTATGGTGGCCGACCGTATACGGCCGTACCTATAAATCCGTCCGTATGCGGGCGTCACGGACTTTGACATCATAGGTAGGCCATATTGGACTTGTCTTTGTTATAAGCAGTTTTGTAGCTTTACAATTTTATTGTTGATGATAAGATATTAAAAAAACAAAACTTTTATAATAAACACTAAGAGCTAAAAATGATTTAATTTAGTAAATAAAAAAATTGCATGCAAAGGAATATGTGAATATTTTACCTGCACACATAAATAGTTCTCCTGAATCTACCCTCATCTGGATAGTATGTCTCTATGATATGTGTCTCGTTGATAAATACATCAGCATCAATATTGGCAGTGTTGATCCAGTCTCCAGAAAAGTTTTGTGGTAATCTACAACCAGGTTCTACAACTTCAGCCTATTCAGAGAAAAAGGAAAAAAAAATATTTCTATAAAATAGTTGATAATTTCAAAATTATCAACTATTTTAGGGTAAAATTGAGCCCAAGTCGTCAACGGCGCGCACTGTTTCCGCGCGCCTCAAGGAGTTGTCAGCAACAGCAGGGACCCAGCCGGGTCGAATCCTACTGGGGCCAGGGTTATCCGAAAGGGCACTCGAGCCCCGGTATGAAGGCTAGAAGGAACGGGGTGGGTCTTTTAGTCAGTAAGAGTCTGACACTATCTCCCGCTCCGCCCAAGGGCGGGGGATGTCAATGCATGAGTTTTTCCCACCATAAAAAAAGGGTAAAATTGAGGGATTAAAGTTGAAAGCTTGTAATTGCCCACTTCAAAAATACATCCGACACTCGCGTTTATTCTGCCAGGGATGCACTTCCATGACCAAATAGTTCTGCATCTCATCAGCTCTTCCGTCACCAATGGGCATTGAAGAGCTGAACGAGATGGAAGACCCAATAGCAAACACACGACACTGGCTTATTAGCTGGCTTAGTTATATTTAACGCGAAAACAGTTTCTCTTGGCCATACCATGAAGTGATCAATTGCTAAGATCTGGCGACGATACATGCGCTTTTAAAAGAAAAGCCAAGTGGCGCCAACTGATGGTGTGTATTTTCCTAAAGACACACATTGATTTCACAGCTCCCATTATTACCCTCATAAGTCGAAAACAGTAGTTTGTTCGATGCGGGAAATTAAAGGGTTAAAGTTAATTCGTTCTAATTAATATAATTTTTATGCAAATATTGTTGCATTGTAAATGTTTATGGCCTTACTTTGACGGCTGTAACTCGATATCTTTCAGGCGATTTCTCCACAGTCTTCAATGTGTTACATTCTGGTGTAATAGAAGCTCCAATATACAAGTCATCGTCTCTGTTCTTCAAGAAACAGCGGTACTTCTCGTCTTTACGAGACTCTTTCGTGTTTGCGACCGCAAAGAAATGGTTTTTGTTGACGAACCAGTGACCTGAAAGAAAATTTGTTTACATTTATAATAGAGAACTGATGAAAACATACTATTGACCTTGCAAATAAAACAAAGCATTGGGTAATCTACAATAATTTTATAAAGAGGTAAAATTTCTTTAATAATCTCTGAAAGTATTGGTGCAATTGCGAAATTATTTTCACTGTTATAAAGCTGCTTTATTCCTGAGTGAAATAGGCCATATTTTATGTATGCGGGCCAAGATGCAGGCAAAAGCTAGATAACATATAATTTGAAAAGCTAATTAATTTATTCAATTAGCAATAACAATTTATTTTGTATGAATTAGGTTCTGGCAGTAAAAAGGTTAAAACAAGGGAACATGGACTATGTTCATCTTCAATCTAAATCGAAGTTTAAAGTTAGTAGTTAAAAACAGCAGTTTAAATATGAAAAAGCAGTTTGATATAACAAAAACCGGCCAAGAGCGTGTCGGTCCACGCTCAGTGTAGGGTTCCGTAGTTTCCCATCCGTCACAATAAGTGTGCCCACTTACGAGTTTAAAAAAATGCTTGCATATACGATTATACTACAAATTTAGTCCAGAAATTATTTTGTAGAACCCCTTTGTCTTTTTTGTACAAAAACTGTTCTTTCCATCAAGTTCAAAATAATTGACACATTGTTTTATACTTTTGGAGCGATTATTTCCGAAATTGTTGACATTATCAAAAAATGATTTTAGTAAACCCCTATTCATTTTTAAATACCTATCCAACGATATATCACACACTAGGGTGGAAATTAAAAAAAAAATCACTTCCCACTTTACATACAGGGGGGCTACCCTAATAAAAAAAAAAACCAATTTTTATTTTACCACTTTGTCGGCGTGATTGACATACATATTGGTACCAAATTTCAGCTTTCTAGTACTAACGATCACAGAGATTAAGCGAGGACGGACAGACAGACAGACATGGCGAAACTATAAGGGTTCCTAGTTGACTACGGAACCCTAAAAAGTCACAATTACTTTCAATTCTATGATTCTAAGTTTAGTGGCAAAAAAACCTTCTCACCCAAGCAACTGTACTCCACAACACCATCAAAAGTATTTGACATTCCAGCGCATTTCCTATATGTAATATTGAACTTCTGGTTAGTGATCAAGAACTGAGTACCGGCAGTTTGACAAGACTTGATCTGCGCATCAGGATGGTTACATTCACCTGTGAACCGGAAACGGTTCTGATACGCAAACTGCCATACACCTTCCAGAGATGACCGGCAATTAACCTAAAATTAAAATATTGTAATGTTGCTGTTATTTATAATTTATGTATTAATTCATGAAATCCCAAGCGAACGCCGGCTTTTGCTCTCTCATTGTCTTCCTATTGTACAGTCTGTCTAAAAAGTCAAACCACTTTGGTAATTATCATTTATCAGGATAAAATGAAATCTGATGTAGTCAACACTGATTCAGTAATCAAGGTTGATTAAGAAATCTTGATCATTGTTTATTAACCTTTCAATTGTGATAATTACAGACACAATTGAAAGACAATAGGTGCGCGAACGCCGGCGTTCGCTTGGGGTTTAATGAATTTAGAAGAACCTTACAAAAAGTATTGAATATAAGAATTTTTAAATTTTTACTATACAAAATTTCTAAGTCAGTTGACTTTTTAGACAGACTATATTATCTCTAATTACAGTATTCAAAAGGTTAACAGAATTTGAATTTCAAATGGATGGGATCTTTTAATAACCAAACAGCTATTTATTTAACCTTTCAGATACCGTCAATTTGAGACACAATAGTAAGACAATATATGCACGCATTCGCGTTTTTTTCGCGTTCACGAAATTGCGTTTTTTTGGGGTTTAATGAAATAATATAATAGTTTCTTCATGCTATTTATGCATGTAGAAACTATTGAGGAAACAGGAACCATTTTACATAAGTCCAAAAAGATTCATATCAGTATATCAATAGTCCATTACATGTAAAGCGGTAAAGACAATCTTATAATTTTCACATATATATGACTGCTATGCTGGAGGTTGTAGGTTTGATTCCCACCCAAGACAAATATTTGTATGCAATTTGTCCATAATAAGTATGTATTGAGAAATATATAAATACTTTTGTCAATTGTCTAGTACTCATAATGCAGGCTTTGCTTAGCTCGGGACTAGACGGCATTGTGTTATAGTTGTGGAATAATTATGAAACTTACAGGTACATAGTTTTCAGAGAACAAAGTTATAAGACCTTGCTGGTCAGGATTAAGACCTCGGCACACCCTCTCTACTGTAGGTTCTTCATCAGGCCCTAAGTTCACGCAAGGGGACTCAATCTTCTCCAGAACATTTACAGTCCTCACAATCAGCTTGACACAGTAATAACACTTGGTGTATGAAAACACCATTGTGTAGTTAACTCGGTATTCAGCCTTTATGTTAACACAGACACCCCTGTAAGAAATATGAAGAAGATTACATTATTTATTTTTAATTTTTAATAATGAAATTATATTATAATTTTTGTTTCACAACCAAGTTAAAATGTAGCTCTGTTTTGTAATAAAAACTGAGGTCTCATTAAAAATATTTTGTAAATAATTTTTACTTTTTGCTTTTGATATTTTTTGATCTCTAACCCTACTACCAAAATGACTCATTTGAAACTAATAAGAAATACATTACCTTCCAGTCATATCACTGGCATTGATATCAGTGATAGTTTGTTTGCCATTTTCAAAGGAAAACCAAGTGTTTCTCAGCACTAAAGGTATCATACATTCCGCGAAAACTGTAGCAGCTAAAACAATACAATAATACGTTAGGCACTGGGCGTAACCACCACTAACGATTAATGAAATTTTAAAAACATTATAAATAACTTACCGCCAAGTGACAGAATACATATCACTGTGATTATGGCTAAATTGCGAGCCATGTTTGAGATAGTATTTAATTTACGGATACATCAATAAAATGTACGCAAACTTATCAACACTGACCGCTATCAAAACCAAACTTTTGTTTGACAAGCTGATGAAGCAAAGCGCCAAAGCGGCGCATATCGCAAACTAAAGTGTTAAAGTTGTCTGACTCTGAACTGAAGTGCGTCCAACACAAGGCGCGAGTGTTGTCAAAGAAAAAAGTCATCTTCCAGAAAAACTCAAACCCAACCAATAAATATCATTTAATAAAAACCGGCAATCCCGGAATCCCGGGGTGAGGTTAGTAGATCTTTGATTACTATAGTAAAAATTTTTTTTCTTACATCAGCGAAATATAAAAAAAGAGACCAATAAAACTGAATAAAACGTGTAGTACGTTGTACCTGTCCAAGTATGTACCTATTTGTACAATGCGTTCCAAATATTTACGCCATGTTGTGTCGTCATACTGCCAATTTCTTGAAGAAATTAGGTAGGGTGAGCAAAACAAGTTTTTTTTTTAAATTTAATATATTTAGGAATCACGAACAACAAAAGTTTAATCAGTATCCACTTCTTCAATTTTCCTCATCTCTGCATCGTTGTGTGAAGTGTCTGAGTGGCAAATGGAAAAGAAGGCGAATCGTTCCTAACAATGAAAATAAGAAATATTTTTTTTTAACAAATTAGGTGATAAACAATTTAATTAGCTAATTTAGATTAATCAATAACGTGTTTAATTCATCGAGACTTAACTTATTTAATATATAATGACTACCTCAGCGAAGCTTGCCGTAAATAATATCGAGTTAGCAAAGAAGACTGACTCGATATTATTTGCTGCCTTGTACTACAAAAATATTACTATGGGACACACATCTTTAGTGTAATGGAAATTAAACTTAGCACTTTACCAAGACGTTGTTTAAAAGACTTTGGATCCAACCCAAAACATTAGAAATGAAATTTTTTTACGCTTGCAAACTCAAACCCATTTCTCAGTCTAAGCTCAGTACCTAGTGTAGCATAGGGATGTTGCTAGTGACGAATTATATCGATATATCGATATTTATGTAAATATCATTATGGCTTCAATATATCGAGTAAAAATAACGATATATCAGTCAAACATTTCGAGATTTTCGGTTTAAAAAAAATAATTTACTTAGTTTAGTCTAGGTCAATAATAGGACATCACGTGTCACTTGTCTCGTGTTATTTGGGGTCGGCGCAACACGTTTGTTTTCTTTCATTCTATCCTGTGACTCGTCATGCTATCCCTAAATTTATTTTCTTTCATATCACTCTTCATAAAACCCATCCATCTTTTCTTTGGCCTCCCTCTTCCTCTGCACCCTTCTGCAGGTCTATAATAGGAAATATTATTTTTAATACAAAAGATCATCGTCATCATTGTGATCATATCAGCCGAAAGACGTCCACTGATGGACATAGGCCACCAACCGGTATTTGTCCGGTAACAAAAATAAAAGCCATATTTAACAAACATCCGTTGTAAAAACATACTAGTCATAGACAATATAGTTATTTTTTACCCGACTACGGCAAAGCCAAAGGAGGGTTATGATTTTGACAGGTTATGTATGTACCTATGTGAGCATGTTCATCTGTCCTGTCATAGCTCCTAATCTGCGTATCTGAACTCGACACATGAGGTAACGCTAGAACCGTCTCAATTGTCCGCTGAACATAAGCTACGTGACGTGTCACTAAACTCGATATGGTACTCTATAGGGGACAAAACATAATATATTAGAAATAAAAATGGAGATAAATACGCCATGTTTGGTATCATTTGATAGGGCTTTACTTTTATATTTCCGAAATATTCAATATAGACATTCCGATATAGACAAAAAGTCATGTCTTAAAAAAAATATTAAGGAAAAACACCGTGTTTGATATCATTTGAAAGGGCTTCACTGGCGCTAATTAAAAAATATCATCAAAATTCAATGTGGCGCCCTCTAGTGGACAACAAGTTTTGTGGTAAAAAAATAAGATAAATACGTCGTGTTTGGTATCATTTGAAAGTCTAAGCAGCTGTTTCACTGCTTCACTAATGGACAGAAGTTTTATGTTAATTACCTAGTTCCTAATTTGACAATGAATTTAGCTTTTACTAGTAAATAGTATAGAAGCACGGTGATTTAACACCAAAATTGTTTAAAAAAAAAAAAAATTAAAAAAACTAAAACGCCACTACGACAAAAAAAAACGATACTGAAAAAGTAGAAAACAAGATTTTCAGGATGCTGAAATAAACAAGGTAACTGGAAAAACCACAACAGAACAAAATGAAAAGCTGTACTGCTGTAATCACACGTTATTTAGTGTTTCGTTTGGTACCTAAAACCAATTTTATTTTATCAAAATCATGATATGACACAGTATGCAGATTATTTACGCTGTTATGGAGTCCGGTTTGAAGTTATGGAACATTGCTTATAGTGGCTGTCTCCCATTATCCTGTAAGCTTTATTGTTGGTAAATAAAGTAAATGACAAATTTCAATGTTTTTTTATAAATTTATATTAATATCCTTAATGTTATGCAGTATGCTACATTATTATAAAACAATTATGCGGTCTTCCCGAGGCTTAAATAGAATTATAACAAAAATAAAGTATGCATATTGACACTTGTCATATTATAGTTATTAACCCTTTAACCACCTGTGTTGGATACATCGCACTATGTACTATGCACTAGATTATGCATTCACTTCAATCGACTCGGACGTAATGTAGTCCGTAGATTTCGAATGTTACACTATGTTGAATGAAACACGTGTCACAAAATTCTTGGTCCTTATGACATTTTGGTGATGAAGTATCCTCTAAAAACTATCTTAGCGATATATGTTTTATTAGTTCTGTTAGATGAAGTCATAAGTTTTAACTTTTCGGTATTATGACACAGAGTACCACCACCACTACCACTAGAATATAAGTTGAGGGGACAAGCACTCGCTTATATTCAGCCAGAGTCTCACATCAACAACCAAATACTCTCATCAGCTCCTTTGTCACCTGTGGGGATCGAAGAGCTAAACGAGATGGAGTACCCTACGCAAACAGGCGACCCTGGTGAATAGGACGCGAAAACTCTCGTCAGACTAATCCAACGCGGGTGGTTAAATAATTAGGAACTACAGTTTGAAACGCATCTTTAGTAGACAAACATTGGTGAGATTAACAGTAAACTTAAAGTAACCAATGCCATCAACCTAATTGGCACTCTCACATGCATCCACCCAGTCGTTATAAACGTCTATAGGCTCGGATAACACGTTAGTTGTAGTCTGAAAATCTTCTAAACAAACTCGGCACTGTATCCGAGCTGTATTCCGAGCTCGATCCCTGAAAAAATACCACGTTCTTTACAAAAGGTTTCCAAAACACGTATTATCTGGTGGATAACTTATTATCTGGTGGATACGTCCATTTTCACCTCACAGGATTTCTCGTGATTGCAAAATGGGCAGTTAAACTGCTGATCCAATGGCTCGATAGCTTTTCGCTTTGGCGGAGGCTTCCGACTTGATTTGCGGCGACCCATGTCTGAAAATGTTTAATATGCTTGATTACAGACGTTTATTACGAATAAATTGCAATACTCTGGTTATTTTTATGATAAAGCATTAAATACATTTAACCTTTCAATTGTGATAATTACAGACACAATTGAAAGACAATAGATGCGCGAACGCCGGCGTTCGCTTGGGGTTTAATGAAATATTATGTTACTTACTTGTTTATCCGTAAATTATTGCAGATCCAATTTGTTATTCCCAAATCACGAACACTGGAACACTTCAAGTATGGACAGCCAGCAACAGCTAAGTTCGAGCGCAGATTACGCAGTAGTGTAATGTAGTGTAGTATTACTTAGTATAGTAGTGTAGACTACTGCACTGCACACTAGGCTTGTTGAAAAAATATCGATATGTCGATATTATTGCTTTGATATATCGATATTTTCAGTCGATATATGTTGACCCCATAAATGATTTATCGATACAAAATATTCAATATCAAAAATCTTATCAAAAACGATCTTTGGTTTCAAAATTAATTAATCAGCAAACAAATTTAAGTATTCTCTTCGCAAGTCAAAATTGTAAAAGATAGGAACGAAAGGAAATAAAAAAAAGTAAAAAACTAAAACCCGACCACAACAAAAACAACGATACTGAAGACAGTGCAAAAAGAAAAACCGCAGTCACACGTTATAGGTACCAAACCGAAACCCTTTAATAACATTATTATTTTGAAAAAAAAAGGATCGTTTTCGATAAGATTTTCGATGTTGAATATGATTTGAAATCAACATAATATATCAACTGAAAATATCGATATATTAAAGCAATAATATCGATATACTGCTATTTTTTCAACAAACTAGGCTTGTTGAAACATTAGCAATATATCGATAGTGCAGTGCGTTTATCACTAGTCATTCATGGTGTAGTTATTGTCTGTGCGATAAAAGAACCGTCGTGGCGTAAAGTGAAAACAACATTAAAGATTTTAAGTAGCAACCCAATCCAGCCATCCGTCAAATGCCAAACGTCATAAAATATTGACACTGGTTTGTTTACTATGTTATTTTATTGTTATTTTTAATTGAAATCTTCAGAAATGTGATAAAAAATTTCACTGAGCTGCAAGGGAATTAATATTTAATATATTACAGTTTTGCCAAATATAAAAAATTGCAAATCACACCATTATTGATGAAAACAAAGTCACGAACTTGTGAAACATTGGTATGCTGTTTTTTTGGTACGGAACACTTTTATTTTAATGTTTTTAGACTTCCTAGGTAAACTCCTGTCCCTGTTATCTCCAAATATATATAAATTAAACGGAAATTCATTTAAACATGACGATATTTATTTATTTTGTTTTGGTTAATATTTTCTATGGCTAGTATAAAGAGTATTGATACTTTAAATTTATAATGCGTTTCGACTAACTTAGAATATTTATTTTCAGGCTTGAGTACGGATACAGTAACTAAAATAAAAAACGGCAAGTGCGAGTCGGACTCACGCACTGAGGATTCTGTATAAATTTACCTATGAAATCAATTCCCGAATTGAGTTACAAGGATTTTTTCCGAATTACAAACAATTTTTTTTTTTGTGGCGTATTTACAAATTTACAATTTTCAGATTTTTCCCTGTAATTATTCTATGAGACCTTGATTTATGCCAAATTTCAGGATTTTAGGTCAACGGGATTTACCCTATGAACTTTGATTCCCTTGAGTATCGAAATATACGTTTTTTTGCGACATAAACGGCCGTATCTTTTTTTTTTCGTTAACTCAGAAGTCTGAATTTTTCACAACTTCAAAAGACCGCAGACTTGAGCGTATGGTTTTAATATTAACTCGATACGTTCAAGCGTTCTCGAGTTAAATGGTCTTAACAGATAAACAGACGGACAACCAAGTGATCCCAAAGATCTTATATACGAGATGGTCCCTTACAGGCTAAATAGATTTTTTACGAAGCAACATAACACATTCTGAAGTGTACTTTATTTTCATAGCCATTAAGTTCATATTTTTCATTGATTAGCAAAAGGGTAAAATGTACTGAGGAAGACAACGAGAAAGTTGTCGTGTCATCGTGTGTTCCATTTTTACCTTTATATTTAACTAGGGTAAACATAAACTTGCTGTTAGCTACAATATTCCTGTCAGTGATAATAGACTGATCCCAGTCAAAGTGATAGAACCATTTTCGTTGGAACTGGGTAAGTGGTCGTTGGTGGAACCTACCTAGATAGGCAGTACAGCAGTATCTTCACGCTATTTTCCTTTACCGGTTCGTGTTTGCATTTAAATGTTCATCTTCATTATAATCGAAAAACGTCCACTGTCCGACATAGGCCTCCCCCAGGAGTTTTATCACGTGGGCCAGTTCAATAAATAGGCTACTAATATTATAAATGCGAAAGTTTGTGAAGATGGATGGAGGTAGTCGTATGTATGGATGTGTCGCGCAAAAACTACAAGACAGATGGACTTAATCATAAACATTGCAATAATATAGCACATAAGCTATAACTTTGCAGTTTCATTAGGTGAGTAAATTCAGCCAATAGGATAATTTTTATTATAGGGTGAAGCCGCTGGAAGAAGCTAGTCTAACATAGTTTCAAAACATCAAGATTTAACAGTCGCACTATAATGACGTCACAATGTTGCTTACATAACAAAAACGATATTTATCTACAGCAGCGCCCTCAAATCCCACGATGGTTTACTTTCCGCACAGACTCTATATTCTACCTGATATATTATTTTTCTCTATGATGTAGTCGTAGTCTGTGCTCGAACCTAGCTGTTGCTGGCTGTCAATTGCTGTCAATACTTGACGTGTTCCGTGGTGTTCTCTCTAATCTGTGTTCCGGTGTTCGTGTTTTGGGTTGTGGAATTTAATAACAAATTGGATCTGCAATAATTTACGAATAAACAAGTAAGTAAAATAGTTATTTAATGCTTCATCCTAAAAAGAACCAGAATATTGCAGTTTATTCGTAACAAACGTCTGTAATCAAGCAATACATGACGTTTAATAAACTATAATAAATATTTTCAGACATGGGTCGCCGCAAATCAAAACGAAAGCCTCCGCCAAAACGAAAAGCTATCGAGCCATTGGATCAGCAGTTTAACTGCCCATTTTGCAATCACGAGAAGTCCTGTGAGGTAAAAATGTACGTATCCACTAGCCACGGAACAGTAAAAACAGTCCGTGCCACTAGCCAATAAGTTATTATACTTGTCTACGTATTTCGGAAACCTTTTATAAAGAACGTGCTATTTTTTTCAGGGATCGAGCTCGGAATACAGCGCGAATACAGTGTCGAGTTTGTTTAGAAGATTTTCAGACTACAACTAACGTGTTATCCGAGCCTATAGACGTTTATAACGACTGGGTCGATGCATGTGAGAGTGCCAATTAGTTTGATGGCATTGGTTACTTTAAGTTATATTGTTAATCTCACCAATGTTTGTCTACTATAGATGCGTTTCAAACTGAAGTTCCTAATTCTTTAACCACCCGCGTCGAAATAGTCTGACGAGAGTTTTCGCATCCTGTTCGCCTGGGTACTCCATTTCGTTTACCTTTTCAATCGCAATTGGTGACAGAAGAGCTGATAAAAGTATTTGGTTGTGGATGTGCGACCCGTAACTATATGCGAGTGCTTGTCCCATCGACTCGTGTTCTAGTGGTAGACAAGCATGTTCATGGGAACTTTTGTTATAATACTGAAAAGTTAAAACTTATGACTTCACCTAACAGAACTATTAAAACAGTGCTAAGAGGCTAGGAAAGCTTTTAGATTCGAGGATACTGTTTTTGTGACCAAAATGTTTTAAGCGCCAAGAATTTTGTGACTTACTTAGGTGGTTTGTTCAACATAGTGTAATGTTCAAGGTGTACATCACACTCGAGTCAATTGAAGTGAGTTCAGCATGCATGTAATCTAGCGCATAGTACATTAACCTTTCAATCGTGATAATTACAGACACAATTGAAAGACAATAGGTGCGCGAAACGCCGGCGTTCGCTTGGGGTTTAATGAATTAATAGTTATAATATTCCACAACTATCACATAACGCCGTCTAGTCCCAAGCTAAGCAGAGCTTGTGTTATGGGTACTAGACAACTGATAGACACACATATATTTCTAAATATATACAATATTATAGATATATTACACCCAGACACAGAACAAATGATTGTGCTCATCACACAAACATTTGTCCTGGGTGGGAATCGAACCCACAACCTCCGGCATAGCAGTCAGGGTCACTAACCACTAGACCAACGGGACTGTCATTGTCTAATGTATCCAACGTATGTGGTTAAAGGATTGATAACTATAATGTGACAAGTAATATTGATACTTTATTTTTGTTTTAATTATATTTATGTCTCGGGAAGACCGTGTAATTTTTTATAATGTAGCATAACATAAAGAATATTGAAATAAATTTACAAAAACCATTTAAATTTGTCATTTACTTTATTTACCAACAATAAAGCTTACAGGATAATGTGACACAGCCACTATAAGCAATGTTCCTTAACTTTAAACCGCATTCCATACTGTAAGCGTAAATAATTTGCATACTGTCTTATTTTTAGAAAACCAACTTTGATTCTGATAAAAGTCATTTATATAATCAATTTGTTGATATAAATTTAGTACTGAGAAATAACAACATTCATACATTACAACAGTAAACATTTTGTTAAATAATAGTCAATACTTATATTCAATTTTTTCTTATCATACATTTTGGAACAACAAGTAGTGTACACACTATAAAAATTAGGCAAAGTACAAAATAATTTACTACATCACGGGGTAGGGCCACATGATTGGTTCAGGGCCCAGTATACATACAGGGCTCTATCAAACAACTTGCACTAAAAAATTGCTTCTAATAAATCAACTTTGATTTACAGAACATTCCATGCAGGAGCTATGTCTCACCTCTTGTTTACAATTCCACATAATTCTTATATCTTTTTTTCATACACAGAATAAAATATGCATATCATGGCGGTTAGTATATTAGAAGCTCTAATACTAATTCGTGCCTAAAAGCTTTATCAATATTAAGAAATTTTCACAAAATGTATTATTTATTCATTAAAATTGAGATTATGTATTTCTAAAACTCAGTACTACACTGACTCAGTTATAAATGTGTGAGTGGAATGTTTATCCAAAGACAATAACAATGCATCTAAACTGTAGAATGAATCAATAAATAACTACAAATGTATAGAACAACAATATTATAGCTATGGTTCGTTAAATATTAGATATTATTTATTTATAATCGATAAAGATTCATTTATATTACGCACGCGCTACATAATTTATCATGTTTTAAATATTTACCACCTACATAACATTTATGTATGTAGAGGTACTCTCTAGACATCTTGCCGATACGCTGATACGTATTTTGTTAACAATCCAATTAGATAAAGTATTCGTAGTAGTGTTCATTAATTGACCGCAAAATTTACTACGAGTGCAGGTAAGTACTTAGACATTAATTGTACTAACGCTCAAGCCAAAGCTTGAGTCCTACTGAGATATAACAACAATATTCCTCAAATGTTTCATAATACTACATATTTCATTGATATAATCAATATCATTCTCTTACAGCTATCGATATTACACATTGATCAAAATATCCCTATTTAAGTATTAACACAATAGACAGCGCCAAGCTGCATCACATTTCAATAACAAATTGAAATAAATAAAAAAATCACTCTATAAAAATAATATAATACATTGTAGATAATTGAGCTATTGCCTAGACTTACAACCCAGGGATATCTGTAACCATGTCATTGTTCACGTTCACTGTACACACACTAAATTGCACGCGCTATGGAAACATTTTACGTAATATTTACAAAATGACTACAAAGTAGGAGGAGTATAACAAGTGTATAGGAGACATGACATGGTTACGAGAGCCGCATACCACCGAGCCCCTCCGTGCGCAAGCTGTGTTGAGAAGGTATATAAGGTGTCAGAATAGCTCACACTAAAAGTTCACCACACTGGCGTACTAAAACAGGACCTACTTTAATCAAATCCTTCAATTGGAATGTGTTTGTCGAAACAACAAATATAAATAATAACCATTCATAACTAATATGCAACTCCAAACAGCAAATTGCATTACACATGTTAAAATTCATTATAGCGTTTTATAGAAACATTCACAGAGAAGCACAATTAGTAAATGTAAAAGTTTAAACATGTTTATATAGGTTTGAATATTAGAATTTTCCCATGTCTATAAAAGAGTCGTACTGTAGATCGTAGCCGTCGCCGACAGTGTTGTCGTCGGACGAGACGTTGCTACTGAGGCTTGTCAGGTGCTGCATCCGAGCGTCCGTGTCGCACGCGGCGGTGTTGTCCGAGTCGTCGGAACTGTCGCTGTTACTGTCTATGTACTCGTACAGTCTCGACGTCTCGGCTGCAATGCTGCACACTTCTGACAACTCGTACGAGCTCATCAAAGTCGATGTTTTCTCAATATTAATCGCGTCAAACGAGCTCGATAGCAAAGCGTCTTCGATAGGGACCATTTCGATATGAGATGAACAAGCTTCTTCTGTGAAGCGACCTGAATCGCCGATTTCGGACACGTTCGGCGACAGAGTCTCATCGATGGCTAATGTGACACTTTCACTTTGTACATGAGACGGTTCATCGACGTCTTGGAAACTTATTAGGGGAATATCAATTTTAGGAAGGTCTTCGACGATATCTTTTGATAGCGAAACTGAATTATCATCTGATAAATCTCCTTCAGCGTTGAGCGTCACCGAGTCGTAGTTGGGATCTTTCTCGATGTTCAAAGGTTCCAAGTCATCCACACACTTGGTGGAGTCGTCGCTGCTGTCTGAAACTATTAACTCGATGCTCCTATCCAAGATACCGGTGTCGGTACAAGTAGACATTTCATCTTCGAAAACAATTTCGACGCTCCTAATCCTCATGAGAGGCATTTTAGACGGTGACATTTCGTTGCCTCTGGCTGTCATACCTTTTTTATGATGACTAGTATCGAGTAACGACTCGGTGCATTCGCTGATTTCGTCGTAATCTATTTCGTAGCTCCTAAGGTCGGAAACGCAAGGTGAGCTCTCGGTAACTTTGACGGTTGGTGTCCTTGATGTACAGATATGTGCATTAGTGTGATCGGGTGAGGGCGAAGGAGTGGTATGCGCATGGTGTCCCTAAGGTTGCAATGATTCTTATTGTACATTGGTGCCTAGATCAAGCCCGCCCTCCTCCTGCATCTTCGTGAGGAACTTGAATACTCTGGACTCCTCGTCTGTCTGTTTCACCATGTCGATTAGAGCTAGCAACTTCTTGATACCGATGAAGATCCTGTGAAAGAAATACTAATATAGTCTCAAATGATATGTATATATACAAGATTTGGAGTGATGCCTTTTTGAAAGGGACCATTAATTTATTACGTAAGACGAGTTTTCACTTGGTTTTATTTTATATTATTTATAATCAATTGCTTGCACCAAAGCGTATAGCAAGCCAACAGCCCTCCCCTAAATGAATAAAAAATTAGACATGGTCGACATCCCTCCCTCCCTTAATTGTCTTACGTAATATATGAATGGCTCCAAATAAGATCCAGTTGGCAGATTTTTTAAATGATGTCATCGTGCCTTTAGATGATCTTGGTTGGAGACTCGGTTGGCTCTCGTTTTAATACTATTCTAGTGATATTTGAAAACAAACTATACATACCATTCTCTTTGAATATCGTTTTTTTCGGCAAAGAATATTCTATCCAGTGACCTGGACTATTAGGACATTGAAACAAAACAAAGCATACGTAATATATTAAAAAAAAACTTGACTTCGAAGAAAAAATACCAAGGTTTGCAACCAAAAACTACATCACCGACCTTGGTTTAGCCGCGGCCAAAGCAATTTCTTCTTCAGTAGGTTTTGGTGCATTGCTCAGGAATTTTTTGAACTGCTTCACGCGGGACGGTCTAGACAAGACAAATATCATGTCTAACATTCATATAGCTGGACTCAAATGCTCTAGTCAAGTAGAAAGGGAGCTGCATACAGAATCACTTCAATCAGCCGAGTGCCGCAGTCCACTGTTAGACATATAGACCTCTCCTAAGCTGCATCACAACACCAGGTCTTCCAGTTTGCATGTCCAGTCTGCCCATTAAAGTTTAAAGCCATTTGTACCAATGCTATATATAAAACCTGCTGTTAATTCATGATGCCCTTGAAGTTGAAGTCGCCTTTTACGTTTAACATTACTCTCCTGGGCAGTCCTGGGGAGCAGAACTACTCTCAAAACGAAAAAAAAAAAAAAAAAACAGTGAGAGTATTGCAAGCCTCTGACTCCTAGAACTAATACTTTGAAGAGATGTGACATCCAACGCATGCCTCGCACTGGTATCTTGTGATGGATTACGGCCCGTTCTCTCTCCTAGAGTAGAAAATTATTCCAAGGAAACACATTCTTTGGATAAAAAGTATCCTATGTGCTGTTTCAGGACATGGTATTCCCGTGTATTAAGTTTCATTGAAATCTGTTCAGCCGTTTAAGCGTGAAGAAGTAACAGATACACTCACAAAATTTCGTCTGTATAGTATTAGTGTGATATATCCTTACCTTCGCTCAAGGTCTTCAAGAAGGTTGATAAGCGAATCTGCTGCAGAACAATCAGTGTGTGTTTATACTCCGTTCAAAATAACATTAGAAATTTAAGAAAACCTTTTTTACTGTCCGTTTAACCGATTTTGACTTTTATTACGTTGATGGTTTGACAAATGGCGGCTGCAGTAAATATTATAACCACTTTTTTGCTTTTAATTTCATCCTTATTGCCTACAGAATAGAAGTTAAAATCGGTTGAACAGACAGTAGAAAAGGTTTCTTTAAATGTCTAATTTTAACGCGAATCGGGTATCGATGGCTTACGAGTGAAAACCTCGGACATGCAATTTTAGGTAATTTTATTTTATTACATTTCTGGAAAGAACAGCTCGGTAACGTACAATTTTGTATCACGCAAAATTTTGATTCGATACTTGTAGCGCCATCTACGATGTTGCATGCAAATCTTGCTCAAGTCAGTTTGGTGTGATTACCTCGCAACGGCGCGGCAAAACAAGCGGAAAAAAATTAAAAACAAGAGAAACAAGCGTTTGAAATAAACCAATAGTTTTAAATAATTGAATGAAACATGTAATCACATTAAAATTACACGATAATAAAGATCTAATTTGGTATTTTGTGAGTCCTCAAAAGTTATGTATTTCACAGTTACGAGGAATTCACTCTAAGCCATCGGTATAGACCATAGATCTACACATTGATCAATTCACTTACCTGTTTTTGAAGTCAACACCATTATCGCCTTGCCTAAATACTACTTCCCAGTACTTCTGGTGGACTTACCTAGCGCCTCGGATATCATGCTGTATCTTCTGCAGGTCGTTCTTGGAGAAGGCGTCGCTTTCCTCAAGCACGGCCATGACATGTTCAGGTTGGGACAGGTTCGGGACGTGCAGGACGCCGGTGAACGCTGACAGCATCTCCATGTCTTCCAGGACTTGTCTGGTGGTGAAATGATTTATTTAGTATTAGCTGTTGCTGTAGGTTTGTTTCCGTAGTCTTTCCTACAATACCTTTGCTTTCTTCTGAGCTAAAAAGTATTATTCTGAAATCCATAATCTAGATACTGTGATATCGAAAGGAGATCGCATGAGTTGCTTTTTTTATATAACCAACGAACTGGCTTGTAAAATACAATTTGAATAATCTTTCGAATTATATTTTACAAGCCAGTTCGTTGGTTGCTGTTCTAGAATAGGTTTGAAACTTAGTAGGAAAAAAGAATGTCTGTTGTTTTTTCAGTGTTCAAGTGATTTTTATAAGAACAGCATGTATTCGATGAAATAAGTTAAAAAATATAAGAGTGCGCCGCCCGAAGTGTTTAATTTCAGAAGAATTTCCCTATACGAGCCTACCGACGAGCTGAGCTGCGTCACAATACTTTGCATAATAGTAAAAAGTGTGAAGTTTTATTTTTATAAAGAGAAGGATTCTTGATAATGCTGATTTAGAAGTATGCGGATAAGTAATAAGTATGCGGTAGAGTCCCGCGAATCTTCCAGAAAACCCGGGGAACTCTGATACCGCATTTCAAGATTTAGAAGTTATAGTTCCACTGGTAGTATACACTAGTATGACCGTGGGAAATCGGTGAACATATGTACGTACATTAAAAAAAAAATACTTTCATCCGACCATAGAACCTTCTTCTTTTTGAAGTCGGTTAATACATAACTTTATAGATCAATTGATAATAATGTTAAAGAGACACCATCGCACATCTTAGGACCATAAACCATAACGAATACCGACTTGCCAAGTTAGTAATGCTACCAAAAACTAATCAAGTTTCTTATTAGAATTATTGTTTATGTGCGAAATACTTGCAGATTTTTAGGACTCAAGTTCCACGTAAATAATGTTATCCAACTAGTTCTGCAGCCCAACAAACTTTTTTAAAAACTAATAAGATCTGCAAAATATAATAATAGCTATGAATAGTACTTCCTTACCTGCGACTGCTAGTGCAAAGGATAAGCAGCTTCCTTCCCTTAGGCGGCTGCTTCTTCAGCAGTACGAGTAACGCTTGCAACGTCAAGTTGGAGTAGCGAGGACCGATGGGGCCGTAGTCCAGGAGGCGCTCGATGTTGTCCACTAGGATGCACGACAGGGTTGAGCGGTACGCGTCGTCGAAATACTGGAGAAAACAGCTCGTGTAACTCCACATGCCTTCGGTATATACAGGATGTAAGGGATAGCCCTCCACAAACTTTAAGGGCTTGCTCAGTAGACGAAACTGAACAACCTTCCACAAGACTTTTTTTCAGAAAATGAAAAAAAAAATCAGCCTCACCATCAGGTGCTGTGCCTTACACCCTGTATTATTATCAAGACAAATAATAAAAAATATATATTTTCAAAACATGAGTTTGCAGTATGTACCTACAAAAATAATGGCTTACATGTTTTGCCATAAGTGTACAAGTAGTTGTCGAATACAGTCCGACCTATTTAAGATAGAAATGAAATAACACATGAAATAACGTGCACTAGCTTCTGACGTTTTCTAAGTGCCCATGTAGGCCTATGTGAAATAAAAAACTTTTGGCTTTGAACAAAAATTAGTTTTTCAAAAGTTACGGGGCAACATGGTAGTCCTTGGACAGACTGATGCCTGATGGTCAGGATTTCTGGCATCCGACTACTGTAACGACAGTTAAAGATCTTCGCACTTGCTTCTACACAAACAATATTTTCAAGTTACCTTCCTGATCTGCAGACACTTGGACGTCTCCGTGAAGCCGACCATGTCCTCTGGAGAGCAAACTTTCACGAACGGGAAGTCTGATAGCTTCGCCAGTTCCGCGGCCAAAGCCGTCTTGCCACTGTTCGGTGGTCCCTCCAACAGCACTGACACTAAGCCTGTGTAAAAGAATGCTTTATTAAAATCAATCCTTTATTCTGGTTGTTTAATCATACTAATAATATGTTTAGGAGTATAATATGTTTTTACCTCAGCACCAATTTACTGCTAATCGATTTTTTTCAGGCACAAAGTCGTGGTTCAAATTACGAATATATAGTTTTTTTTTTGTCTAAAATCGAACCCGCTTCAGTAGTTCGTAGTTCAAGAGTTGTACCCGGTTTAATATTACAAATACATACCACTAGATTCAGTAGCCCGCGCCTGCTGAATATAAAGTTGTCCATCTTCAAGCAGGGACGACACTGGAATACCCCAGTTGATAATACCACGGCTCAAGAAATGTTCTAAAGCTTCGGCCGCTGTACCAAATGCTGGCTTGATATCGTTCTCAAGCGCGTGTAGGAAGTCGCCTCTTTCTACCATGAGTTTCTCCATGGCTTCAGGATCTACCTCTACTTTGCTTGATGCCTTGATCAGACGGTTCATGGCGGTTGACTGGGCTGCACGGACTAGACCTTCCAGTTCAGCGCCGGAGAAGTTCTTTGTCAGGGCTGCAAGCTCCTGTAGGTAATTCAGAATAAAAGTATGTTTAGGTACGCCATTGAAGTGTGTAACTGCATCAAAATTGGTTATTAAATGAATCAGAAATTAGCATTTTACTTTCTGGAATGAGGAAGAGTGGAGGTAAGGTCGGAATATATCGCTATTTTTTTTAAACGCACGTAACCTCACATCTCAGATTGAGCATCTTTTTTCTGTTCCTTGACAGTTTCTCCTTCCAACAGATTTCATTTTGGACGAATTAAAAAAATTACTTTGTAAGTAAGTATGTTGAATTTTTTGAACAAATAATTAAAAAAATGAGTTAATTATTATTATTAAAGTTATTTATTGTTATTCAATGTATTCTTATAGACTTTATAAATGAACTAAAGAAAAAATGTGATGGCAATACTACACCAACGAACTTCACAATCGTCTGTCCAGTTTTGCCAATGAAAGTCTGATAACAAAGTGATCCTTTATTTTATTTTAATAAGTACAGTGACAGACTATAGACTAAGTCAATTTAGACGGTTAATACAAAATATGGATCACTTTTTTTCTTTTTAAGGTACGGTACCCTAAAAACGCGCTAAGTACGACGATTACCGCTTTCGACCGAACTATACAATCCTACGGTAATATGAGGCAATAAGAAAGAATTCTTCTTAAGAGTAAAAGAGTAAAAAGAGTATGTTAGTAAAACCTATTAAAATCAAAATACAAACCTTAGAATCAACGTCCTCAGCTATCTTCTTATATTCCTTCATGCGTTTAGTGTGGATGTTCAGGATCTGAACCCTGCCTTTTTCGTCGGGCAGACCGATCTCCATCTGCACCTCAAGACGACCAGGTCGCATGAGAGCCTCGTCAATCATGTCGCGACGATTCGTCATGCCGATAACCAAGATGTTGTTGAGTTGGTCGACACCTGAAGAAATAATTATATGGAGCAGGAGCCTTACCATGACGTGTTAAGATGTCAGGCGTGTGACCGAGATAGCTGGATCGAGCTATACAGTTTACATTTATCCTATACAAGGTGTAAGGGACAGCCCTTCACAAACTTTAAGGGCTTGCTCAGTAGACAAAACTGAACAACCTTCAACTAAATTTTTTTTCAGGGAACGAAAAAAAAAACGGCCTCGCCATACAAATTGTCGACTTAAGTTTTTTTTTTTAACACTGGAAGCGCGATCAATTTCTTCGATTCAATTTTGGCCATTTTATTTTTGCTACAGTAATATGGAGAGATGGTAAACAAATGCAACTGGGAACTGATAAAACAATATTTTTATTATGTATTACACATATTTTGGTGTACTTTACGATTCTATGCATATGCATATACGAAAATAGGAATGGGTCAAAAATGGAACGCCCGCGCTTCGAGTGGTAAGGATTAAGTTACATGTCACAGAATCTGAGCTGAGCGATAAAGAGAGGATGTTGCCAACCGCCTCATTGATTCCGCCGCATGCGATCGCACTATTTCTCTCAATCTCGATCTAATAAATAACAGTTCTGAGTGATAGAAGATAGAAGCATAAGAAAGTGCGATTAGGTGCGGTCAAATGTAGCTCAACCGTAATATGATTTGTTAAAAAAGAGGTTTTGAATTACGAGATTTTAATTGGGTATTTTTTCCGCCAGTTACGTTTAAATCTAATAATGTAATGGTGCATCCAGATCAGACGAATGCGCTGGTCGCCAGCGGCGCGCGTGCATTTCGCGCACGATGCGTTCGTACTCGGCCCCTGCGCCGCGCTCGCTTCTTACAAACATGAAATGCACGCGAACGGTTCCCAAGCGAACGAGCAGCGCATTCGCCAGGTCTGGACACACCATAACTTAACGAATCTTTTGCTTTTGATATGGTACATATTCCAAGACGAGGATCTAACATAAGACCCCACATTTAGCATTCCTATTTACAACCAAACAGACTAATGATGCAGTTTCTTCTGGACCTATAGAGCAGGTGTTCCTAATGGAGACTCTAAACCAAATTGTGCTTACCGTCAATCTTAGAGAGCAGTTGGTTGACGACGGTGTCATGCACGCCGGTGTTGCCTCCCACAGATCCTCTGGCTTTGCAAATAGCGTCGATTTCATCAAAGATGATAATGTGGAGACCGCTGTTTGGTCCACACTGTAAGAAAGACCTTATTTATCAAATACCAGCTTCTGCCAGCGGTTTCGCACACGTCAAGGTGGAACCATACAAATATCGGACCATCGTCTTAGGGGGTGTATTTTGTAGAATCCTTTTTTAGCGCATGCCTACACTACAAATATTCTATGAATAAGTACCAAATTTCAGCGCAATGCGTTGAACGGTTTGGCTGTGTCAGTAAGTAACGGTTGCATTTCTATATAAATAGATCATCTAGCCTAAACTGTCCCGTTGCTGGGCAAAGCCTGCCACCATTACTGTCATTGCTTCTAGTTCTGTGCCTCTGATAAGACAAATATGCCACAAGTGGTACCAATATAACTAACGAGGCCGGTTTCCTCATAAGTCGCGGGCACAGCTAGTGTCTAATATAAATTCACCAGTATAGAATTTATATTAGACACTAGCTGTGCCCGCGACTTCGTTCGCGTGGACTACAGGATTTTGAATTTATTTTTTCTAAAATAAAATTAGCCTAAGTTACTCCTTATTACATCAGCTACCTGCCGTCACATCAGCTAAATCCCGTTAAAATCGGTCCAGCCATTTTAGAGATTCGCCGGAACAAACAGACAGACGAACAGACAAAAATTGTAAAAAATGTTATTTTGGTGTATGTACCGTATGTATATTCATATGCATGTAGTAAAAAGCGATAATTTCAATATTACAAACAGACACTCCAATTTTAGATATGTCAGAAGACAATTTTCTAAGCTACCATTGGCCTGATGTTTGGCCAAGTCTTACCCTTTTCTCTTCTTCCTCAGCGTCAGCAAACAGCCGCCTAATGTTGGCCTCACTCTCGCCCACGTATTTGTCCAAGATTTGCGGGCCGTTTACAATCTTAGGCTCGCGCGCGTTCAACATCTTCCCGATCTGACGGGCCATGAGAGTCTTACCAGTACCGGGTGGGCCGTACAGTAAGATACCTTTGACGTGTTTGCATCCTAAAATAACACGAAATGGATTTATAAACAGATTCTTATAAGAAGTACTTGTTGTAAATGGTTTTAGTACAAGAGACGCGATTTTCCGCCCTTAAGAGGCTGCTTTTCCACTCGCCTTTCACCTGAAAACCCTGTTATCATTCGGTAATTCCGTGATTTACTCAAATATTTTACAAAACTTGTTACAGAAAATACATGTTTTTTTTAAACCCTTAAAAGTTTTTGAAAAAAATTATCGTTATTTAGAATTTTGATAAAATTTGCAAGGCTTTCTATTGTTACACTTTTTTGACTTTATTAATTTTTGAGTAAATTATGTAGTGTCAAAGTTCATGCAAAATAGCAGATTTTCAGAAGTCTTTACTGAATTAGTTTTACACAAATTTTTAAATTGATTTCCATAAAAGCCTAGATAATCTCCACATGATACTGTGTTTCCAAAATGTCTTATGAAAAACATGTAATAACGTCATGTAATAGCGTGGCTTTGAAGCCAGACTTTTGGGCACGTTAACTTTCGACAGCGATGCTTAGAAGTTTTTCGACACCTTCTTTTAAATTGTTTTTAGTAACTATAATTAGTTAATTAAAGTTGTATTTACCTAACTGCTCAACAACTTCGGGAGGAAACACTCGAGAAGCAAAGGCTCGTCGGAAGATGGCATTGAATTCTCGGTCCAGACCGCCGATACCCATCTTTCCGAAGTCCCAATCAGGGTTGATGATGGACTGGCGTGGTTGTTTCCTAAATGAAAAACAGAACTAGAACCTTGAAGTTTGACACGCAGACTTATAAAGATACTTATGTATCTACACTAAAAACCAAAGAATCAATAAACCCATACTCAAAGGACGCTAATCCAGATCGATGCTGTTCCATATTTGAATATTAGTGACAAAGTAGGTTACAAACACAAATTCCAAAGAATCCTTACCCTTTAGCCTTTCCGACCAAGTTGAGGGAAGAGTTTTCGGCTTTGTCAAATTGAATGTTGCCATCAGGAAGAAGTCGACCCATCCTTACGCGTCGGGGTACAGCGTTATTGCCGGCTGCCAGAGCTTGTACGTCAACGGCTATAAGAAATTAGATTTATTCAAATATTTTTAAAAACGATAACTGAAGTCTGAGGTATTAAGCTAGGTAAAAACCAGTGTTTTAGAAATCAGTTTCCTCTCCCATTTTTATTTTGCACAGTGTCATGGATCCCGCTACTCTCCACAACTTGTCTGGATGAGCCAGGTTGGTCTGCCTGTGTTCCAACAGCTATTTCGACCCAATTCTTCCAGACAAGTTACACTGGGTATCATACCGGAACACAACCGCTTGGCGAAACGTATTTGCTCAGTGGGTGGTCACAAGCCAACGGTCGAAACCAGTTAGTGTCACCTGTTCAGCACTACGCGGGGTCACATCTAGAAACTTGCTTAGGGTATTTACTCATGGTTGAATCAAAACTTGATAATAATTTATGTTCTAGTAGTTAATTATGATCATCTCATCATTTTCCTGCCCTAGTCCCGTTTTATTTGGGGTCGGCGCAACACGTTTTTTACTTCCATTCTGTCCTGTCACTCTTCACGCTATCACTAACTCCCTTTTCTTTCATATCGCTTCTCACACAATCCATCCATCTTTCTTTTGGCCTCCCTCTTCCCCTCCATCCATCCACATGTAAACTCATAACTTTTTTAGCAACATGCGTTTCATCCCTCCTTTTCACATGACCATACCAAGACAAACGATTCCCTTTCAACATTTCAGTCACTGGCGCCACTTTCAAACTTCCCCTAATATACTCATTTCTCACTTAATCCATTCTCGTCACACCACACATCCATCTTAACATTCTCATCTCCGCTACATGCAATCTTTTTTCATCCGTCTTTTTCATTGTCTTTTGATACTGATTTAAAATGTTTTCATAACCGAATAACAAATTATAAATGTTATAAACTCCTAACTATGGACAAGACCGCCCATTGTTACACACTATTGATTTTAAGCTCCTACTGTATTTTTTTAAAGTGAACAATAAAGAATATATCTATGTATCTATGTAATATACAGTAACAAGAATCTTACCTTCCAAATTCTTCACAATCAGGGACAAAACCTTCTTATCTTGGAAAGCGAAAGCCAACTGCTGACCAACAGTGAAGATCTGATGGGCGAACTGGATCAAGAAGTCGCGAGCCATTTGCTCAGAATCGTAGGGATCCAAGGAAGTACTGAAAAAAAAAATAGGTAGGTATCCTTTTATTTGAAGTGTCTGTGATAATTTTAGAAGAATGTAAAGTCGTCTAGATGCGTCATGAAATTCAGACAGAGTTTCAGACAAATTACTGGCAATTATGATTAAATAATAATCTTTACAATACAAAATACAACTAAGTTACAAACATTGCACTCCATAGTTGCCATAATAACACAAATTTTATAGTCTATGTTGGAAACCAGCACATGTTGACAGAGATGAAATATGGCTCTGAAATGTGGTCGCTTAGGGGCCTCATCAGAAAAATTAAAGTCACCTAAAGGGAAATGAAAAGGGCTATGCTCGGTCGGAGTTTCCTTGTGCGATGCCGTGGCTCTCGTGGGGGCGATCGGCGACTTCTGCGAAGCAGTAATGCTAGCAAAGGAGGAGGCCGACCGCATCAGGCAACGGCGCGTCCGGTAACTGTCCGGAGCGAGCACAAGTCGTCGACGGCGCGCACTGTTCCCACGCGCATCAAGGAGTTGTCAGCAACAGCAGGGGCCCAGCTGGGTCGAAGCCTACTGGGGCCAGGGTTAGTTTCGAAAGGTATGAAGGCTTGAAGGAACGGGGTGGGTTTTTAGTCAGTAAGAGTCTGACACTATCTCCCGCTCCGCCCAAGAGCGGGGGTTGTCATTAGATGATTTTCCCACCATAAAAGAACGTTTCCTTGTGCGATCGCATCAGGAATGAAGATATCCGCAAGGTAACAAAGGTTGCCGACATAGCCCGACGAATCGCCAAACTAAAGTGGCAGTGGGTAGGGCACATTGTCTACGGGGACGAAAGGTTCTGGAGTGGCCCTACGCACAGGAAGACGCAGCGTTGCAAAGCCTCTCACAAGGTTGAACGATTATCTGGTGAGAGTTGCGGGAATCTGATAAGTGCGAGACGCACTGGACCGTTCATTGTAACGACACTTGGGGGAGGCCTATGTCCAGTAGTGGACGGCTTTCGTCTGAAATGATGATACTGATGATTCACAAACTAACGTATAACTAGCTGCAAATCGAAAATCATAAAAATAGTACTTTTTTTTACAGGAGAAATCATCAAATGACGGAGTGATTTGTATTGACTAAAACCCACAGTCTTCAGTTTCCCTCTAGGTTTCATGGCCGCGGTAATTATTACGAACAATCGGCCCAACACACAAACCTATTGCTGTATCAATCTGTGAATCTCGATGTATTGTAATAGTTGTAATTAACGCTCAAGTTAACTCGCAGAGGTCAATTAGACGCTTTTCGTGGAACTTAATATTATTATTTTGAAGTTAAGAACTACTAAGAGAACTACTAATGTTAAGACCAACTTCAAGGCAAGTTTGCTCCATCGTCGATCATATCATCGCTAACCGGCAGGTGATACACTGGTCAAGCGCGAACCTAACAATATCTTTTTTTAATCAGACGAATATGAGAAAGTGGGGATAGTGATGCAAGAGACTCAGTCGTTTAAGGCCTTTAAAAAGGACTCGACTACATTTTAAGCGACTCTAGTCTGGAAAGAAGACTACAGTCTCCAGTCTTTATTAATAAGACTTGAAACTCTCAAGTCTTTTAACTAAAGGACTAAAAGGCTTAAACGACTCGAGTCGTTTATAAGACTTAAACGACTCGAGTCGTTTAAAAGGCTTAAACGACTTGAGTCGTTTATCAACGGATTCGCGCCTGAGTCGTGCTTCATATTCAATACAGCTCAAGCTGTTTAAAATCTGATTGGGTAGTAAACAATGTCTAAATTAAAACAATGAAGTGAGTACAAAATTAAACTTTTATTGAAACCGTTAGGTACTTTACAAGCTTTTATTAGCTTCACCTGTATGTTTATTTGTTTGTATGTAATCAGTGCTTTTGAGCTCGATTTTGCTCAACTTTGGGTGATCAGATTTTCTTTAAACTTTGCACACCCATCAGACTGATGACAATGCAATAATCCTTTATCCTTTGACCTTGACCTCAAGGGCAATGACCTTTACTTCAAGATCATATGTATAAAATTTTGGGAATCGCCTGGGACACCAAAAGGTTTACTACCTACTTTGACCTCAAGGTCAATGACCTTGACCCCAAAATCAAATGTATAAAATGTTGGGAAACGCTTGAGACACCCAAAGGCCAGACCTTGACCCCAGGGTTAAATGTATAAAATGTTAGAAAACGGCAGGCACACCATAGGGCATGACCTTAACACGGTGACTATTCACTAAAAATTGAAAAATAAATATAGTTTTAAAAAACTAATACACATATAGTTTTGAAAACGTTCCATAGCATATCAAACTAAAAAGTGTAGTGTTCATTAGTTTTTTTTTAAACTATATTTTTTTTTAGTTTCACCTGTCCCGACGTTTGTCTGTAATCAAATCTTATAATTTCAAGACCCACAATAACAGGGAACTGATCTGATGATGGAACCGGAAGGTGACTATAGGAGCTTGGTAAATCAAAAATCAAATCAAAATAAAAAAATATTTTATTTCACATAGGCCTACATGGGCACATATAAAACGTCAAAAGCTAGTGCACGGTTCCAAATTGGTCGTTTCCTATGGAGAAGAACCGGCAAGAAATTCCATGGTTACTCTTATAAAAAAAGTGGTTGGTATTACAATATTACTAGATATTATGTAAGAACAGTGTAGACTAGTCAAGTATTGTACACAAAAGCACAATAAAAATTATCTCAGTAAAAAACAAAGTACAAGGTCACGCGGTGAATTAAGATCGCTCGGCAAAAGTGGCATGCCCCTTGCATGCGCAGTATTCAATTCTAAGGTCTATTTGGCGACGTGCGGGCGGGTGTGCGCCGACGGCGACACGTCATTGGTAGATAGAGTCGCTTTTCAATTCCCGCGTTGCGTTCTCGCGTCTCACTGGATACTGTTGTACTTGTGTACTGTTGCGTACAGCTTGTGTTATCGTATTAGCAATACGTAGTCGTAAAAAAAATGGTTAAAAATAAAGTTTTAAAACGGCAAGCCAGAAAAATGGTTTACGACGTGAATTGTTACGTTAAGAAAGAAACAACCGAAATTTTTTTTTTAATTTTAAACATTTTAATTTTTCTGAATTTACCTACTTACAAGATAAATTACAAGCAAAAACTAGTGTTATTATAAGTTATGTTAATAAGGTTCAAACATGCGAAATTAAAAAATTAAATCCTAACATACTAAAAATTTTTGTGCGCAATTGTACACATGCGCCGATTGCCCCCACTACTTTCACCGAGCGATCCTAATTCACCGCGCGACCTGTATGTCGTAATAGGAAGTAGTCTAAGAGTTCGTGGAGTAGTGTTCTCACATTCACATTACAAAAAGAGGCTACTTATATAAAAAAAACCGGCCAAGTGCGAGTCGGACTCGCCTATAAAGGGTTCCGTAGTAGCCTTGCTGCTAGCAAGTAACGTAATATAAAAGTTCTTGTAGTTCGTTGTAACTTTGATCGATGTTTTAATAATAGTGTATTTTTTTTAGATTTATGACGTATTAAAAAAAAACTACTTATTAGATCTCGTTGAAACCAATTTTCGTTGGTAGTTTACATGGTAATGTACACCATATATTTTTTTTAGTTTTATCATTCTCTTATTTTAGAAGTTAGAGGTGGGACACACACATTTTACCACTTTGGAAGTGTCTCTCGCGTATACTATTCAAGTTAGAAAAAAATGATGCGATGATGAAATTATTCTCACCAGAAGTGGTAGCCTCGTACCTACTATTTTGTTAGTGACAAACATGTTTACAAGTCGTCCCAATTTTTTGGCTGGTAAGTGTAATTTGCCGACATTTTTCTTTGAGTTGCGCCGCCAAAGGGATGTCGGCGAGTTAAAAAGGTAGCCGGCTCTTTGTCGGCGTTATGCGGTGCGTTTGACAGTAAGTAAGAGCACGTGCGTGTTGTCCCCGGCAAGTGGACTCTAGGGAATCAGCTGAGCGGGTGACCTTTTCGAGTTTTATTTACATTGCGCTTTTTAGTGTAATTAGTTAATTAATTAATTTAATTAGTTAACTAAAAGTTTCTTTGGATTAGATTAGAATAAAGATTTTGAAAAGTCATAAGTGAAAAAAAACAGCATATTTTTTTTTAATGATGATTTCGATTTTTAACCCAACTACGGCAAAGTCAAAGGAAGGTTATGATTTTGACAAGCTATGTATGTATGTTTATGTGTGTGTGTTGATCTGTTCTCTCATAGCTCCGAAACTACTTATCGGAACTCGATAAATGGGGTAGGTACCCTTAGAACAAGCTTAATCGTCCGCTGAACATAGGCTACGTGACGTGTCACAAAACTCAATTTATTTATTTATTATTTATTTATTTTCAAGCACTTGTACCTATAACATTACAGGCAATGTCTAAAACGTTGTACAATAGGCAAAAAATACAAAAAAATAAACATAATTATATTTTCTTTTTTCATTCAATGTGGCACCCTCTAGCGGGCAAAAAGTCATATGTTAAAAAAAACGCTAAGGTAAATAAAGCCTTTGAAATGATATCAAACACGGTGTATTTACACGGTGTTTGATATCATTTCAAAGGGTTTAACTTGTACTAATCAAAATTCAATGTGGCGCCCTAAGCAGTCAAAAAATTCGATGTCAATAATTCCAAAATACCTACTTAATTTAGTAATTTTGTTTACTTCAACATCCTGAAAATTTTTCGTAGTCGAGTTTTTTAACAACACAATATTAAACTAAGCAGTAAAAACAGTGAAATATATGAACTTGCGTTTTGTCATAAATTACTCATTATAAATAATACTGTGCACAGAATTTATTTGTATTCTGTAACCACTATATTACAAACACAAATATTTTTTTGAAGATCGCGAAAATAGAAAGCTCCTATATAGTTACGTTTCTCTAGTTTCATTACAAGACTCCCGACTCGCGAGTCGTTTAAGGCGTGAGTCCTTTAAGTCCTTTAAGGCTTTTAGTTGTATTAACCTTTTTACGTTACGACTTAGCTTTTTAGATCTGAGGTTAAAGGACTGCGACTCAAATTAGTCTTTAGTTTAAGCCTTAAGACTCCAAGACTTGAGGGTTAAAAGACTAATTTAGTCGTGAGTCATTTAAGTCGTCAAAAATAAGTCTAGTCTCGTGTTATAAGACTTAAACGACTGAGTCTCTTGCATCACTTTGGACCTAAGGTATAACTTTGACCCGGACTCATTAACCAATAGGAACTCAGTAAACACCGTTCCTCATGTTCCTATTGGTTAATAAGCTTAGCCAAAGTTATACCCCAGGGCCAAAGTTACCCTACTTTACCCAACCTTCTTTCTTTTTTGGAAGTCGGTTAAATTTTACGAACGCATACACTGCCAACAATTGTAAGAAATCTTACGTCATCATCATCATCAAGGCTTTCACTCGTAAGACCGAGTCAAGGTAACGTCATCATAACTCCTTCGAACAATCTCGAAGATTAAGCTCGAACCCGCCACATTATTATGCAAGCCAAACTTTTAAGCACTGTGCAAATAGGTTATGCATATGTAGGTTGAATCAACCTATAAAACTTTTATCGTCGCAGAGTTGTGAATACTTGTAGTTACCTAATCGGTTTTATCGGTTACATTTCAGAGAGTGTACGTTTGAATTGCACAACTTAATTCAGCCTAGCCTATTTTATTATCGGACTATGTACGGCGTTCTGTATCAGCGGCATTTCTCCGCCACTATATGGTATTTCCTTCCATTCGCTGAAAAGCTTAAGAAAAACTTTAATTACGTGTGTATACGTGCTGTGTTTGTTTGTATGTGTTAGTGATAATCTGGGATTCTTAAATTCTTGAGTGAGTTTGCGTACTCGTCGACTGCATCAGGTGACAAGAGGTCAAACACAATTCTATAAAGAGCTTGTGCTGTGCGACGAATTCTAAAGAATATAAATGTAAATAGTTTGCAATACACCCACTTATGTACTCAATACAACTCTATGACATCACTGCATACTACTCATGAGTCACATAATTAGATTTTATCATAGATACTCACGTTTTCTTCAGCATGAAGTCCGCCTCTAAGGTCATGCTGCACAAACATTCTGCACTCTGAGGCTTGAAGGGCTTTACATCAATTGGCTGCAGGATAAAAACTTAATTTAATATTCTATCCTTTTAAAAGATGGTTGTAATGATGACATAATGTAGGAAATAACTATATAATTTTGGCTATGTTACACACAAATATCAATAGCAATGGTGACGGAGTGGTAACAATCCCTATTTACGAGGGTCACGGGTTCAAACCCAGCCGGGAGCATTACTTTGTATAATTTTGCTCTCAAAACGGTGAAGGAAAACCGTGGAAAATGTTCTAGAACTAAAAATTTAATGACATGTCACATCCATCTACACTGGACCTGGTGGTGGATTACGGGCCATTCTCTCTCTCCTAAAGAGGAGGCCTGTGTCCCAGCAGTGGGAACATTAAAAGGAATATGCTACAGAAGAATATCTAGCATTTTTGTAGTTGGAATTCTTTATCTTCCCTCACTCAGAGGGAGTGGAAGAAGTTTCCCTTTACTCTATGAAGCGAGAGGGGGTGACAGAGTTTTACTGGTTTAAAACCCAACTGTGTTGCTTCAGTTGCCCTTTGCATTTCTGGGCTACAGTAACTATTTTAAAGTGCATAGTTTGACGGTTCACCTCACCATACTACCCTCAGACACTGGCAGAGTAGTTGACACCAGCTCAACTGCCAAAGGAATAAGAACTCTTTCCAACAATCCCACAAAGAATATAATGGTCATATTGATTAGTAAAAAGCTAAATTTTTTGCGGAATTTCATAATGATTTTGTAATTATTCATTATCATATTTATCACACATTTGGTAAATAAAAACAAAAGATTTAAAGTGAGATAAAGCTAATTGTAATAATTGATTTGTAACTTACCTGACCAATAGAAAGAGTAGCCCATTTTCTCTGTGGAGCAGAGAATCCAACAGTACCTCGGTCAACACCGTTGTAGAAACGAATGCTGAACACAAAATGCTGCGATGGTCCAGTTGATACTTCAATGTGCCTGAAAACAAGCTTTAATTTACTTTGTGATTCTAAAGGAATAAGAAATTGTCAGTCATTTTTGTCGTCCTAGAAAACTATACTCTGTTCAAAATAACATTAGACATTTATGAAAACCTTTTATTACTGTCCATTCAACCGATTTTGACTTTTATTACGTTGGTGGCATGACAAACGTCGGCTGCAATAAATAGTTGCTATTGTAACCACTTTTTTGCGTTTAATGTCATCCTTATGCCTACGAAATAGAAGTTAAAATCGATTGAACAGACAGTAAAAAAAGTTTCATTAAATGTCTGATTTTAACGCGAATAGGGTATAGAAACCTCAAAAAGGGACAAAAATTTTAAAAATTAAATTATGGTCTATCAACTTTGCAGGACAGTAAAGGAAGGATACTGCAATTATACAGTTAATAACAGCTGAAACAAAAGGTATTGTGGTTCTATTTTGGTAAATGTATTGAATCCTTCACTCACTTGCATAACATAAAATATTATTATTTTTGTTACTTTGTTCTGTCCCCCTCCAGGCATAAGTGAGTTCTTGTTAAATCTGTTTATAATGTATGTTACAGTATTATTACTTTAGCTCATTAAACCCCAAGCAAACGCCGGCATTTGCGCACCTATTGTCTTTCTATTGTGTCTGTAATTTCCACAATTGAAAGGGTAAAAGGTATAATAATCATATCATAATGCTTGTTTAAAAATATCACTCCTCGACCCCACTTGCAGTTGTGTTACATTTTTCACTTTGTACAGATATTAGATCATTATGACTGATGGCAAACAAATCAATCCTACTGATTTAAGCAATATTCATAAATGATAAAATTGCAGCTCATAGACTACATCAACGTCTCTGTTATTGTATCATATATGCAACACCTTGAGCAATATCTTATTAAGGTAATACCAGAAGACATTGCTTTTCCATTCAATCTTAAATAAGTAAGTGAACTAAAAAAACTTACTTTACGTCACTGTTGAAGTCATCCGGGTTGATGAGCGCACAGTTAGTAATGGCAAGCTCGTCCGAGGGACATTTTGCTGCCTTCATGCGCTGGGAAGAATAGAATATACCATTAAAAATTTTACTCATAAAAAATGGATTTCCTGACATGATAAGAGTGTTTTTAGATCCTGTGCTTTGTGATAAGGATATTATGCGAATTTTAATTGAAACATAATATCCCTTCAGATAAATATAATTAGTGTACTATTTTTACTCTGGTTTAATTAAAATACACAGTTATAATTTAGTAAAAATAATAAATATTAGAATTCGCACTGTGAGGCAGAATGCTCTGAGATGATGACAGATCCAAGTTGATTTAGTTTTCTGCTCCAATTAGCAAAAATCAACCTTATGCAGGTGTTTCATACGAATAAACTAATAATTCATAGTGCTGTGTTAACGAAAAATAATTAAAAGAAAAGTTGTAATTTCGGTAATACCCTAACGAAGGTTCATAGGGATAGTATCTACATTATTACTAATGGGAATACAACTTACCAAAGAAGACATTTTGTTGAGGATTCCTTTATTTTTTAGAGTACTATTTTGAGTTGCTCTATAATTTTGACAAATGATTCACGTCTACTAATTTGACATCAGCCTGCTAAGCCGTCACCGCTAAACAACGAATGACTGCATTGAATTTATTTTGTCTGAAAATCCATTGGTCTAGCGATCAATACTCTACAGAGATTAGTGGAACAGTGTTGCAACTACAAATAATATTTTTAGTTAGGGATGCGACTACATAATTTATCGATTTTATAATTTTCATTGATTTTTGTTCATTGTTTTTAGATTCTTTATTATTCAACAATATCATAAAATCACAAAGAGGTGGTTTAATTCGTTTATAAACAATTCTGCAAATCATCATGATCTTTTAGAAAAGTAATCTTGGAATTCCTGTTCACGCTCATCTTCATATTATTACCACCGGGAATACCGGTTATCCACCTACCGTTAACTTCACTGCACTGACACTCAAAATTACAAATGGCCGAAAAAATTGGATCGGTGTCGAAGAAATGTTATTTTTGCTCCAAGTTAATTAATACACAACTGAAAAGTTAAAAGTGACTTGTAGTATTATAACACAAGAATAGTAATGTTTTAATGATGTGATGTTTGTAATGATGTAATGTTTTATACTTAGTACACAGTACGGACGATAGATTTAATTTTCTACTAACATAACCTTATTTAACTATTAAAATGGAGCTTCCACAGCCGCCCCAAGGTGTGTCTTAATTCAATCAGACATATTTTCTTTAAACACGTCTTAAAAGTGCATCAGTAGCTATACATATGTTATATTTCTAGATCAAGACCTACGCAACATAATTGACAAACTTGCCCAGTTTGTCGCCAGAAATGGACCTGAATTCGAAAAAATGACCAAGAACAAACAAAAAAACAATCCGAAATTCAGCTTTCTTTACGGCGGGGAGTACTTCAACTACTACCAGTACAAAGTGACAACGGAGCAAGCAAGTAAGCATAACGAATTGACGATGGAAGAGTTTTGTGAATATTCCAATGATCGCTGATTGAGTGTTGTTATAACCGATTAAGTGAACCTCCGCTGTTTATAGTTCTAAAGCAATCGGCCGGTGGCCAGCCGGCTCCTGCTCCCGCCGGGGCTTATATGGCACAGAACAGGCAATATGTAATGCCCCAACAGGCCGGAGCGACTCCCGCTCAGCTGGGCCTAGCGGCGTCGATGGCGGTGGCGCCCGCGCTCCAGCAGTGGCTCGCGGCCAACTCTGCGCCGCCCGGCACGTCGCAGCACACTCACCATGACCTCGACAACATCTCTGCACAGATCAACATGCTCAAAGAGCAAATTACTCAATCCGAGAATAATCTTAATGCTCAACACACGGTTAGTTTCTGATTGTTTGATTTTTGTTCCTTTTGATATTATCTATAATATCTACTAATACTTTTTACGAAAACTGAAGATAACTGTTGATTTTTGTGAACTAGACAATTCAAATTTGATTCAAATGCATGTTAGAATAATTTATTATTAATCAATAATTATTTTAAGTTTAATGTTGTCTAGATTTTTATGACATGCTGGATTACAAAATGTAACATTTATTTACAGGCTATTGAACTTTAGGATGGGTCTACATTTACTTTATTTTTCTTTGTTCTTACTCTATAATTCCTGAATAATTATTCTATGTTGTCTTATAAGCACTTTTATATGGAATGTTTGTATTAGTATTCTTTCTAGTATCTGTTGTATCTATAAATACAATTTTATTTATGAAAGGGTCAATTTGAAAGACTGTATAAATGTTTTAGGTGTTAATACAGCAACAGCAAGCTAAAATCAACGAGTTGGTGAGCAAGGCTCAAGTGGAGACTATCCAGATGATGGCAGAAGACAACCATATCAGCCTCAGCGAACTGGACAGCATACTGCAGCCAATCATTGATACATGCACCAAGGACAGCATATCATCAGGTGAATAAAACACTGAATTTGCACATCAACATGTTCATGGTACGATCTTTATAGGAATTTTAATTCAGTGACCTTATTAAAGCCACTCCCTCAGAGAATGGACACGCCTCAGCGGCCGCTGCTAAAAACTTCATTGTCCCCTCATTCCATACAAACCAAGATTGTTATGGTTGCAATGCACTACCAAAATAATGATTTTAAATGAAATTTGTAAAAAAAAAAAAAACAACTTTCAGCACCACGAATTTGATTAGTACTGCAGTCTAGTTGCTGCCGGTGTGATAATTCTGTGCATTGTGGCCAAAGAAAAAAAAAGATAGGGATAGGGTAAATTGATCTTTAAACACCTGTTTAATGCGGAAATAATTAGCAACTATCTTATTCTGACACCAGGTGAATTCTTATTGAATGTTGTTTGTTGAGTTTGTGTGCTCAGCAGGTGGAGCACACAAACTCAACAACTATTGTCATATAAGAAGTTTTACTAATATTTCTGCTTGTTTGTTCTGATAGGCAAAGGCTGGATATTACAGCATGCCACATCTCACGACGCGGGCAAAGTGATATCGCAGCATCTGTTAAGAAAAGTGACACAGCCGGGTGCAGCATTTACGCAGAAACTCCACATCATTTACCTCGTCAATGATGTCTTACACCATTGGTTAGTACCAAAAACTAGAATAATATATAACTAAGTTCATTTGTTCATGTTCAGGGTCTTGTTGTATTTGTTGATAAATTTTAATTGTTTTGCTTTCCAAGTCTTTAATTACTTTGTGGTTACTTGGCAATAGAGTAAAAGGTATTCCTATGTTGTAATTGTGCATAAATATTTTGTTTAGAATCACTCACTTTGTATGGTCTTTATAAGTGTCAATTCTCACCCATTTTATTGTAAAAAGTAAGCATATCATGCAGGTATTTAAAACTATTTCTTTACTTATTTAAATACAAGAACTTAGCGACGATGATACCTAAACCATATTGTAGTTATTTTTAAAGTTTAAAACATCCCCCTTCGAATACTGTGTACCTCCCTTTACCTCGTTTCATTATCAAATCGGTGTCTATGATGCTATTATTCCTAATTACAGTGCACGCAAAAACGCAGAAGATCTCAAGAAAAATTTGGAAAATGTGGTGGTTCCCATGTTTTGCAATGCCAGTATAGGTAACATATTTATAATAATGCCCTCAAGATGTAGGTCTCTCTTGTTCGATTGTGCATTCTCATCTTCAAGTTAAAGCATTTTTAGTACATCATCGCCTGTGGTTTGTGCCAGTCAGGTAACTTGCTTAGTGTCAGCCTCGGCTCATATGACAACTCTTTAATCATTTTGCTGTTTCAGCCGTCACTGAAGAGCAGGAGGCTAAACTTAACAAATTACTTCGACTCTGGGAGTCCAAGTCGAACTATTTCGAGACAGCAGTCATTGAGAAAATGAAGAGTCCCACCAGCTCCTACCAAGAGTACCAGAACAATCTGATCTCACAACACTCAAATGCAATTGCCCATTTAGCACAACAAACAAAATCTACATTCGAAAAGTAAGTTTGATGTTAATATCAAGTTGAAATATACCAAAGGACCACCTTTTATAACATTATTTATGTTCCAGCTATCAAACTCAACACCAAGCTTTCGTGACACATACCATGCAGCAGATTCAGCAGTTGGAAATGCAGAAACATGCCATTGAATTACAGAATAACCATGATCAGAATAAAGATAATATACAGCAAAATAACATGCAAAACAGTTTTCAAAATAACAATTATAATGACCAAAACTTCCCGCCTATGGGTGGCTATGAGCCTAACTTTAATTCAAATAACCAATATGGCAGCGAAAGTGGCGATAACTATGCTTCCAACAATAGTCTTAGTGGAAACGAGAACAGTTATGACAGTCAGACATTTGACCAAATAACTAGTCAGAAGAAGAAAAATGAAATTATTGAAGAGCCAGATTTGTCAAACCTTCCAAACATCAATTTCTCCCAACCACCTCCTGGCTTCATACCTGATAACTCAGCGCTGTTAGCATTCCAAAATGGTCTACCAGATCTAAGCAAGCCCCCACCTGGATTCCCACCATTCCTTGAAGTCAACAATGAAGAACTAATGCCTTCTGTACCCTATTTCGAACTGCCTGCTGGTTTGATGGTCCCACTCATAATGGTATGTACATTCAATTATTCTCTTTGTGAATGAAGAGTAACAAACAAATGGAGTGATAATCTACAGGTGTGTGTATTTAGCATCAGCATGATAAATGTGTATGTAATCATATTTTTGCTTGCTTACCTCTCAAATTAAATGATATTCAAGGAGACATATTATTAGCACTCCTTTTGTTAACCACTCTATTCCCATCTATAGCTGATCTATAATTTCGTTTTCTGATAGAATATCTTTATTGTAGTTGGAAGACGACAGATACCGACCATTGGATCCTGCTAAAATTCGTCTTCCCCCTCCCGCCCCACCTAATGAAAGACTGTTGGCAGCTGTCGACGCATTCTACGCATCGCCTAATCACGAACGGCCGAGAGACAAGTTAGTACAGCATATTTTTATTAATTATTCGTTTTGATAATCTAAACTTGTATGGTGCAATACTAATATTTAATGTAACATGTGTACTAGTTCTAGCCTAGTTTTATGAATAGTTTAATAAAATTAATTTATTTTCTCTTGCAGTGAGGGCTGGGAGAAATTGGGCCTGTATGAATACTACAAAGCCAAGAATGCTGCTAGAAAAATGAAGGAAGAAGCAGTAGCACAGGGCTTCCGAGAAAAGTCAAGATCGCCGAGTCCCATACCAAAAGACTTGCAAAAACAACCTACACCTCCCGGTAGAAGATACAGGTATGATATTCTTTCTTTTATCAAATGCAGTTATTAATCGACTGCTACGGTTCTTTGTGCTTAATGACGTTATTTTTCCTTGCTCTCTTCTCGAAAATGGTGAGTGAGCACTCCATCTACTTTGTGCGTGCTCCATGGTATCATACATCAGTTTCACATTCAAACAGTGACAGATTTTTGTTTCAACCTACACTTTATTATTTTACGCACATAGATTAATAATTTTGCAATTATCAACACAACAAAAAATTCAATAATGTCCTGTATTATAAACACAGATCAAAAAGTAAAACACCAGAGAAACCTTCACCAACGAAATCAAAGTCAAGGTCGCCGTCTCCGAGAAGAAAGTCGGCGTCTTCGTCGTCAACTTCGTGGAGAAGAGAGAGGGACAGAGAGAGTCGAGAAAGTAAGTTATAGGGAGATAGCAGACTGCAGAACCAGACATTAATTAATTAATTTAGCACGACTGACTGGAGACTATCGCGTCCTCAAAAGTATCGTGTCTGCACAATGAGCCTAATTTTTTTTTGTGCTCACCAGGTAATGAGTAAGATCCTGAGTGTAGCTTTTAAAAGTTGTTGTTACATGCACTGAAGAAGTTAAAATTTGCCTTACTTTCTTCTCTTTAGAGATAACATGTTACATCTACATTGTGCCCTACTTCTGGAAAGTCAGGTAAGTTTAAGGTGGTCAGGGAAACTCGGCGAAATCGTCAGGCACCACTACACTGTTTGCTTACCAAAATTTCCTAGTGCTTGTGAAATAAGAGATATAATTTAAGTAGTGCCCTAGTCTATAGTCGTCATAAGTCAGGCGAATTGCATTATGACAAATAAAATTATTTGGGCATAAATAATTGACACCTTTTTAAGGTTCCATATAAAAACAATAGTGTCGCTAATTCGCAACTGTACGTCTGTCTTCATTACAAGCTTTTATTTAGTTTCACCTATCCCGATGTTTGTAATAATTATGTCTGTAATCAAATCTTGCAAATTAAATTTCATTCAATTCCGGGTTACTGTTGAAATTTTGCATGCATGTGTAAATCAGATAACAATATAAAATTATTATGACATGGAGCTAATCTGATGATGAACCGGAAGGTGGCTGTAGGAACTCGCTAGCTAAACGACACAATCCCATCGAGTTTGGACTTGTACGATTCGTCTTGACGAGTATTAATTGTACAGGTATACTGCGCTATAAAAGCTTGCTATGAAAAAAAATATTTTCATTAAAAACTTGTTTTAATGTCTTTTTCATGGTGTATTTTGCGACCATATTTCGATTTAGGAACCGATTTGCGAAAGAATTTAAAGTGGTAATTTTTTGTAAGTATCCAGCTGTAAACATTTACGAGCATTGGTTTTCCGTAATCATTATCATCTTCATTTCAGCCGAATGACGTCCCCTCTCGGACATAGTTTTCCCCCAAGTGTCGCTGTAACGAACGGTCCTGTGCATCTCGCGTTCATCGGATTCCCGCAGCGCTTTCCATAATAAATTCCTACTATTTCTAAAATATGTAATTGAATACCGTTATCATCTAGTCGGACCTTGATATGTCGTGTAATTGATATTTTTGTATTGATAATGTAATGAATATAACCAAATAGAGCAGCAATGTTGAATTTTAAAAGTTAAAAAAAGGTTCCCAACCTGTGGTCAGCAAGAGCTAAAATATGGTCAAAAGTAAAAAAAGAACCAAAATTTTATTATTATAAAGTTCCATCAAAAATATTATGTTTGATATTGAGTTTAAGTTTTCTTCTAGACTTGTGGTTCCCTTGTGAAATGTTTAGCTAAAGTTGATATTGAAGTATTCTACACCGCAAAATTTTATTCTTTGATCTGGTATATGAAACACTATTTGTAAAGATAAAATTAAAAATTAAAGTACTTTTTTTTTCAAAACTCTTATTAATTTACGCATGTACGAAATTAATTTCTCTAAGAAAACGTCAGCTGAGCGAGTTCAATGACCTGTAGGTAGCTTGTACGCAACGCCGACTATTACTTTTTCCGCGGGGATTTTATGAAAAGGAAACCCGTCGTCTTAGAACGCAAAGGGCAACTGAAGAACACAGCTGTTATTTTAGTCAGTAAAGGTGTGACAACGCACCCCCCACCCTCTTTGGATGATTTCTCAACTTGAATAAAAAGTATTGTTGATTAGCTCACGACCTGGAATTCGATGTTTAATAGACTTCATGGATACAGAAAAAATGTATTTAACGTTGTCTTTGGGTAGTACCACTCCGCACCATCACAGAAAATTAACAAACCCGTTAAGCATATATAACTCAAAAATATTTTTTCATAGGCCGGCGGCGATCCCGATCAAGGTCAAGGTCACGGTCGCGGAGCAGATCAAGGGAACGAGACCGACACCGGGAGTCGCCGAGGTCGCGGCGCGTTGAACGATCTAGATCGCCCACACCTCCTAGTTTCCTGTGAGTATGACTTATGATCTACATGTTCTATTAGACTCAGAGATGATTCTATGGATGATGCAAGGTACAGGTTTTGACTAATTATTTTTTCGTATTATTCATGATAATCCCTCATGGTAAGCGATGAATTTGTTTCTTTTTTTAGTTCTATTATAAATGACTAGGTTCTACCAGCGGGTTCGCTCGCGTGAAAGTAGGTTTTCCATACAAGTTTAGAGCCCCGTTTCATACCCATAAAGAATGAATTTTACAAAAATCCTGACCTAGTGCGCGTTTACGTCATAAAAGAAAGCCGTTTGCAAAATTTCACGCTCCTAGTCCCGTCGTTCTCGCTGTGCATTGATCAGTTAGTTTCTCATTTCATACATTGTAGATAAATGGTGTTATAAATTTTCGCTATTAGACCTTAAAACAGGCAATTTTGTAAATAAATTACTAGCTGCCCACTTCACTGGGTGTCAAACATTTTTGGCGTAAAATATATTAAAATCAGGTTCAGTAGTTCCAGAGCTTACTCTACCTACAAAAAAACTTAAAAACTTTACCTGTTTATAATATTAATGGTGAAAGCATATTCATCTATAAGTTTTTCGGAGCTGGTTTCTTTTTTAACGTCGCCTTTTTTGTCAACCGCCATGCATACATCTCAATTATTTTTTCTTTACTCGTACAGTGGCGGAGCATACCCGAGTACGTCTACTTCAGGTCTGGACGCCAGCAACAAAGGTCACCAGCTGTTACAGAAGATGGGCTGGAGCGCTGGCGGCTTGGGCGCCTCTGGGCAGGGCATTGCGGAGCCTATCAGTGGCGGCATTGTGAGAGACAGACAAGATCAATATAAAGGTAAATTGAATCAATTGAAGGACACATTGCATTTAGGGCGCTTGTACATGCTAAGAAATGTCACCGTGTCTGCGGCAGATAAGACCAATTCATCATGTAAACGATACGAATTTCGCCGGAACTAGGCACGAGAATTATTCCCAACCATTATGCTAACCCACATTTTTTTTTTCATGCAATTCTTACACAGTCCATCTGTTCTTTGGCCTTCCCATCCATCCATAGTTATATTAGGGTTTAATAAGTAAAAATAAACTGCTTACGAATACATTTAGGTAAATAAGAATGCAATGAGAACTTTCACTCTTTTTATTTTTCAAGTCAGCTAGAAATGAACACAACATTATCATTCTATTTTTTTACAGGCGTAGGCGTAAACCTCAATGATCCGTATGAGAACTTCAGAAAGAACAAAGGAGCAGCATTTATTACGAGAATGAAGGAGCGAGCGTTAGAGCGTTCATCGTGATCGCTGATTTAACTCATAATATGAATTGATGTAAATGTGTATGTACGTTACGATAGTGTGGATGGGATATGATTTATTTTATCTAAATCATCTTAAATAAAGTTATATGAAATTTTCAAAACTGAGTTTTATTTTTAATTCAATAGCGATGACATTTACCAATTTCTAGAAGCTACCTTTTTATGGATGGTCGCTTATCTCATAATACTAAACGTACTTAGCGTTTAGCGGAAATGCTAACAGAAGTAATAAGTATGTGGGTCCCTATAAATTTCATATTTCCTAAATTTGTACCAAATTATCCATGAAAAATAAAAAAACAAGTAACTGTGTAAGTAAAAAGGTCTCTCGACTCACGCTTTTGGTGGCAAAAAGCGTGAGTCGAGAAACCTTTTTACCGCGACGAAGAAGCTAATAAGTAAAATTGGCATAAATGGTCTTATCTTTTTTCGTTAACTTTCAAGTTTGATTTTTTCAGTTTCACGGGATCGCAGACCTAAGTATATGGTTTTAATTTCAACTCGATTCGATACCGAGATAAATGGTCTTGACAGACAGACGGACAACTAAGTCCGTTTTTTTCTTTTGAGGTACGGAACCCCAAAAAAGTGCTAAGTACACCTCAAAACTGGCGTGAAAACGCGCATATTATGACGAATACCGCTTTCAATTTATTGAATCACTAGCTTTTGCCCGCGCGGCTTCGCTCCGCTCTTCCCTACTATACCCTACACTACCCTCAATTTTCTTTTTTTTTTTTTCATAAGAACCTTCTCACAATAATAAACACAAAAAAATAATTAGCGAAATCAGTCCAGCCGCCAGCCGTTCACGTGTGATGGTGTGACAAAGGGAAATAGGGATTCATTTTTATACATATTTAAAAAATGATGGCTCATAAGAAAAAAGTAAGTATTTCGATATTTATGTAGTTATTAGTTTGCAGAAAATCGCGAAAAACTCGTTTTTGTGACCTTAGGCCCTGAGCCTTTTTTCCAGGTGTCAGATCGATGAGGACTTTTTACATTTCTTTTTTTTTTTTGCGCAAACGTAAGACTTACAGTGTCAGTTTTTTTTTTTTGTGTTCTTAAATTTCAACATGTTTTTGTTTCCTATACTGTTAGTGCGCCAAAATAATTATTTTTCGTTCTACTTGAACATCCTACCAATTTTCAGCTGGGTGCGAATTATGGCCCAGCGCACACCGCTGGAGGCGCGCATTTGAAGACAACAATTTAATATAAACCTTACTACCTTGACATACGGTCTAGCGCACATGCTCTTGTAGTAGCTTGAAGGCGCTCCGAGCGCCGCATGCGAATTTATTCTTCTGTAGACCGTATGTCAAGGTTTTTTAAGGTTTATATTAAACTAGCTTTTGCCCGCGGCTTCGCTCCCGCTCTTCCCTACTTCACCCTACTATACCCTACTCTAATCCGATGAAACTTGGTACGCGGGTGGATCATGCCCCGGAGTAGTAGTACATAGGATACTTTTTATCCCAGGATTATGTTCCCTTAAGATAAGTTTATACAATCACGCGGGCGAAGCTACTACCAGCTACTAGTTTACTTAATACTTAATAAAAGACAGTGTCATGTGTGTAATCATAAAGTTTTATTAGATCTTATTAGTTATTTTTAGTAAGGCATAGGATAATAATATTTTCTTACAATTCAAAGTCATCTTCATAATTGTCTTTGAATTCAGCAAGTTTATCTAAAGTTTCGCTGTACTCTGCAGCTTCAAACCCTTCTTGATTAAACTTGTGCAGTTTGGAAAACTTAATCCTACTAGTTTCTCTGTGAAGTTTTTCAATCATGTCTGATAAGAAGTTCCCATTGTGGTATCCTGCAACAATAGCACAACTCTCGACCTTTTCTTCGCTATTGTCACTTCTTACAAACCCATATTTATTAAGTTGATTTGAAAAGAATTTTGGGAATGGTGTTTTAACTTCCAGAGGCTTTTCACATATTGTTACATTTGTTGCAGAAAGGAAATTATTAGCTTGGAAATATAATTCAAACATCTCCTTCACATTATTGCACCGGTATGCTGGTATATTCATTTGATCTTTGGCTTCTTTTATAGGAGCTTTCAAGTAACTCTCGGGGACTCCCCTCACTGTGATTAATTGGAATATTTTGTCTGTAGCAATCTTACAACTAGGTGTGATACTTGAATAAATAGGCTTTGTTGTACTATTCAAGTAATCTATTAAATATTGTGATTCATTTAATGGTAATGGCATTCCTAATGATGCCGAGGCCATTTTTCTGCCATAACCTGTGAGATCAGCACAAATGTCTGACATTGTAAAAATATTACTTTTATGTCTATATTTCTGACTCAATGTGTCCATGGCTGATGCTAATAAAGCTGAACTGTGGTAGTATAATTCAGGATTATAATTAATATAGTCAAACTTTCTAGGGGGGCCTGGTTTCCTCCACCCTTTTTCTCCAGTGCAAATTGGTACAAACAAAGCTGCATGTTCAGACAATTCTTGAATAGAAATTAAAGTGTTCACAAGGCGAATGGAATCCTTTGTATTAGACTTATCTCTTTCTTCTTGGGTTGAAGGATTGTTATCAGGAAAATGTGATGGTATAATTGGGTATGCTAGTATAGATTTAGTATATTCATCAGTAAGGTGTTCTATACAACTGAGAGCAAGACCTGAAAACCCATCCACACAGTCAAAGTTCACTTGAAAACCTTGCATGCTGTCACACTCTTCCACATATTTTCGAATGTTGTCAGTAAATGCATCACCAAAATCAAGCTTCCACAGTGATTTACCAGTGTGATAAATATCCATACATTCCTGAAAACAAATGAAATATAATTTTAGTTTACAATACTTTACATATTTTTCTAACACAATTATTTACTTCCAAGAAGAACAGAACTTACTGTGTCCTCTCCATGAACATATTCCTTTACAATATTTATTGTTCTCTCATGAAGCCTGGGGTATAAATAATCTGTCCAAGTCTTCACATCTTGTTCAAGGTTGTATTCCTTTTTGTGAACACTAGGACCCTGATTATCTATATCCGTTAGGTACTCGTTTTTCGGGGGCGTTGGTTCTTCTATTTTTTCAATAGCATCCCAGGTCAAATCATTTTCTCCTTCTGCACTAGTTAAACCACCACTTTCAGGCAACGTTTTCAGGGAACCTTTGAGGTCAGCTAACAGGAGCCTTGGTGTATATGTCACTTCACCTTTTGCGGTTTGACCTTCACGGTATAAAATATCGTGGTTAACTTCTGTCTTTACAGTTCCTGTGTAGTCAAAACTAAGTTCTTGCAAGTTCCAAAAGTGTGCACCAACATAGTTAGCGTAGTGACCGAATTGAAGAGTGAGTATTTCACGGGTAGACATAGTAGTATAACAGAAACTTTTAAAATTAAATTAATAGGAATATGATATCATTCTATACTATCAATATTATATTTCAGTTAAATACAATACACCAATACACTGTAAACTAAACAACTAAACAATGCGTACATACATGTATGAAATCACTGATGACAGTGACGTGACACTGTGACAGGCAATGACCAACAACCCCGTGTTCCGAATTGCGTCAAAAGCGGTTATATCGCGAACCCGACCAACGCGCAACGTCACAAATAGTACTCAATAGTCCACAGATTTTGTGACTATTAAATTTAGTTGGATTCGCGATATAATCGCTTTTGACGTAATTCGGAACTAAGGGCAACAGCAATTATTATCAACACCACAGATAAATTTCAATAAGGATGTAGGTGTAGAAATCTTCAATTTACCGTAAATACGGTGATTAAGAGACAGATTAATCTTGAGATTTAGTACCAAATTTTTCGTGGCATAAGTTTTGGCCTATACAGAGTGAAACCCCTGTCATAATAATAGCATAAAAGCTGGAAACAAATTATAGGACGCGGCTGACAGCCGCGACTTAGGGCCTGTCCGCACAGCGATATTTCACGCGTCAAATCTGTAAGAAATCACAGATTTTTTTAACGCGCGTTTTTTTTTATTGCCAGTGCGGAAACTGCCATATGGTTCAATGTGTAGAATAACTAAAAAAAACCGCACGGTGAAATACCGCTGTGCGGACAAGCCCTTAAGGCTTAGTCCCTTGAACCATCTAGCCGAAATTAAATGGTCACTACTTTCGTACCCGTCTAGGCGACAGTACGACTATCTGTGCATTTGTTTGCGGCCAGGTGCGTTTTCTTTGCGAAATATTGATTGATTTACTTCGATGTACCGATAGTCAATCTGGCGCCGTTGAAGAGACTGCAGTACAGCCCACGCCTCGATCGAATCAAAGGTTTTCTCGTAGTCCACAAACGCTAAGCAGAGAGGCTGATTATACACTTTAGTCTTCTGTATAATCTGCCGCAGCATATGTATGTGGTCCACGGTAATAAAGCCTTTGTTCTTTGTCTATATATGTATATGTACTATATTATGTATATACCTACTAATTTACCTCACAAGGTCTAAATATCTTGTTTATAACCTCCCCCTCTCATTCTTTCCTTTCAAACTTCACTCAACCTCTTGTAACTTATCACTTTCCTCTCATTATAACCTACTTACACACCACACATGCCTCTCACTCTTATAACATCCTCTCACTTACACGTTACTCTAACATTACATAACCCTCCTTTTACTCACACTTAACCTTCATACAAACTCTCCAAACTAGACTCTCTCTACTTACTATCACATTACCTTCTTACGTTACATTTGCACTCGTAACTCTATCCTCACTCCTACTTAAGGCGTATAGTCCCTTGAACCATCTGACCGAAATTATGTGAACGCAACTCTCGCACTCGCCTAGGCGACAGTACGCAAATCTGTGCATTTATTTGCGGCCAGCAACGCCCGGAAAGTGCTTTAAATCCATTTTCTCTGCGAGATATTGATTGATTTACATATACAATGTTCTTTGAAGAATATTTAACCACCAATTTTTATGTATAAAAATGTTTCTAAAGCTCCAAGCCGTTTCGAAGGAGTAGGGAAAAGTTGCGAAATTGCTAAATATTTTTTTTTGGCAAAAGTATTAATTGCACAAAAAAATCAATAGTTGATATTATTGTTCATAAATCTATAATCCAAACTAATATTATAAATGCGAAAGTAACTCTGTCTGTCTGTCTTTGCTTCACGCCTAAACTACTGAACCGATTTGTGTGAAATTTGGTACAGACATAGTTTGGAACTTGAGAAAGGACATAGGATAGTTTTTATTGCAAAAAATAAAATAAAAAATAAAATAAAATTTATTCCGGACATACAGTGCCATCTATTGGTCAAGAGTCGGCATCAATTCAGTACTGAAATTTCCGGAAGTCACTATTCCATGCGAACGAAGTCGCGGGCAAAAGCTAGTAAACATATATTTTTTTCAAACCAATTGACCTAGCCGTTACGGAGGAGTAGGCCTCAGAAAATCACTGTTTTATGGCACTTTTCGGGCGCTTGGCCCTTAACATGTAACATAATTTTATACTCTCACATAACGTCACTTCTTACGTACCTACGTTACACCGCGCGGGTGCCCGCTTAACGCAGCGTTGGCCTACATCGATAAATTTTCGTGTAGCTGTACTTTACGTTACACATCAGATTTTCGCGTTTGAGGGAGTTAAAAAGTTAGCTAAAATCCGAAGGAGACTTGTAAGTTGACAAACAAGTCGGATAAAGCTGCGTTTTCACTAGGAGACATGATGTCGCGGAGACTTATCGCCCAACACATTTATTATAATCACGAAGGCGAGGCCGCCAGCAGCAGCTTTTAGCAAAGAGCATGTAAAGTTTTCCATTAGGGCCAACGCTACGTTAAGCGGGAGCCTGCGCGTGCACCCACGGAACGTAGATGGATCACTTTTGTATAGGACCGCGCGGGCGCTTACTGGATACATTCGTTTGGTACCCGGTTGGGGCAAACGACTTTACGCACAACACACAAGAAGTGCCGACGCCCACTAATTATTAATTCAAAAAAAAATTCAAAATTCAAAATCATTTATTTCAAATAGACCATTTGCAGGCACTTTTGAATAGTCAAATGTCGGTCAGTCCAAGAAAAGTGAAGCTAAATTGCACGTTCCAAAACGTAGGTCTCTATGGAGAAGAACGTGCAAGAAACTCCATGGACACTCTTTTTAAAATATATTGAGTTACATAAATCTTGGTTACATATTTCTTGTCGCTTCTAATATGTGAGCACAATGTTGGTAGATACATAATAATAATAGTTTATTATTCTTTTTATTAAATGTAATTAAAAATAGAAACCGAATTAAGCCACTGGCAGCCAAGAGATGACCAGTCTCAACCGATGGCACCCGTTCACGGGCATGACACGTGCATCAGCCCCACTCAGCTCAACCATTTTAAAGGGAACCGAATGACCCAATAACACGTGCCACCACCAGCAAGACATTTGGGTGAGCATGACAAACTCTCAACTGCCATGCTCGTAATGTCAAACAAGTTGTAACCTAATAGAGATGCTCCATGGTGCTTCACATTCACAAAACTTGAGAAAAAGAAGAAAGTGCTTCTACATTATACAATGCTATTTAGTTTCCAATTAAAAAAAGTAATAAATTATCATAAGCTCTACTGAAATAAACAAATAAATAAAAAATACATTTCGAAAGCAAAAAATACAAAAAGGGGAATAGTATCTCTTCCAATATTTAGAAATATATTTATATATTTATAAAAAAAAAAAAAAACTAATTTGAAGGTAAAAGTGGCTGTAGTTGTGGAGCAGGACCAGCATTTAGCCAAGCATTTTTGTCAAGGAGATAATCTTCCAGTTTATAATATGCTTGTCTACATAGTGTGCGTTTAATGCATGTTTTAAATTTGGACTCATTTAGTTGTAGAATCTCAATTGGTATTTTATTATAAAATTTTACGCAGTACCCCATGAAAGAGCTACGTACTTTAGCCAATCTGAATCGAGGTTGATCTAATTTGTTCTTATTCCTAGTATTAAAATTGTGCCTGTCACTTATCTTAGTAAAAAGATGAATATTTTTCCGAACATACATGATGTTTTCATAAATGTATTGACAAGGGACCGTCAGGATGTTTATTTCTTTAAATAGTTCCCTAAGGGAATCGCGTCTGCGAAGGTTATATATGGCTCTGATAGCTCTTTTCTGCAGTATAAAAATAGACTCTATGTCTGCAGCCCGTCCCCATAGCAAAATACCGTAAGACATAATACTATGAAAGTAGCTAAAATAGACTAGTCTCGCAGTATCTACATCAGTTAATTGGCGGATTTTTCTGACAGCATATGCTGCTGAACTAAGCCGTCCTGCCAGAGATGTTAAATGAGGATCCCATTGTAGCCTCGAGTCAAGCGTGATCCCTAGGAAAACCGTACTCTCGACGAACTCGATTTTCTCCTTGTTCAATACTATGTCAGAATAATTGCTTTTAACATTCGGTAACGCAAATCTTATGCACTTAGTTTTTTTTCCATTCAATACTAAATTATTAACAGTAAACCAGTTTTGGACTTGCTGTAGAGCATTATTTACGTCATCAAGGTTTGTAGAACGTCTATTGATTTTAAAAATTAACGACGTATCGTCAGCAAACAATACAATATGTGGTTGTTTTTTTAATAGATGCGGTAGATCATTTATATATACTAAAAAGAGGAAAGGACCCAATATTGAGCCTTGCGGTACACCCATTTTGACTTTCAAACCCGGAGAATTGACACCATTTATCTGAACTTGCTGTTGCCTGTCAATTAAGTAAGATTGTACCAAGCTAAGTGCAAGTTTACCTAGCCCATAATGTTCAAGCTTTAAAAGCAAGGTTTCGTGATTAACACAATCAAAAGCCTTTGAGAGGTCACAAAAAATCCCTATCGCATCTTGGGCTTCTTCCCACGCTGCAAATATATGTTTTAATAAAGTGACACCAGCGTCAGTCGTACAACGACCTTTGGTTGTTAATAAGTTTGTACCTAAGTATTGCCCTTTTCAAGGGCCTTGTGGTGGATACTTCTTGCCACACATGTAAACTACGCGTAATGGCCTTAAATTAAAACAACAGAACTTAGGTACTCATTGAATTTTATTACAAAAATGTTATGAAAAATCGTTCACTTCATCTAGGTTTTCTTAAGTGTATTAACTAATAGCTAAACTAATGGCTACACTTATTCTAAATGCTTATTACTTGGATGTTGCAATACTGGCAGTGGAAAAATACATTAACTATTTTCTATTGTACAAAATTACAGCTATCTTCTTCGGCTAGTGACAATTCTTGAAAGACTTAATTCTGGGTAATTTTCAATATTATTTTTATTAATCATACGCATTGGAGTTCCTAAAGCGTGGCTGCAATCAACATACATTACATACAACATCAATTATAGGTACCTCATACATTACTTTGGAAAATGGCATCTTCAAATACAATTTATAAACACGATTGATTTATTTAATTAGATTCACACGCATTATTATACTATCGAATTATAGCAGGAGATATCAAAACGCACTATAATAGAAATTATATACACAATTGCACTGTTGTATCTAAGTATACATAGAGCACCTAATTTAAACGCATTCATTGAGGATTCTGTCATGGTGTTACGGTTTTTGTTTAGTTTTACATAAGTATATAATGTAATCTATACCTACCTACACTAAAACTATTGATTTAATAACTTTTTTATGGTGGTACCAGTGGAATAACCAGTATAGGGTCGCTACTGGTGTCGAAAGACTACGCCGTACTTAATTACCGCTGTGAACTTATAGACGACCAAAGTTTAGGGCTTGTCGATTACATTGTTTATTAGAGTAATCTATACCCAATACGTACGATTCCCCCAAAAGTGCTTGAACTTACCCTACGCATTTGTGGGTGTTCATAGGGCGCAACGGCGCGGCCATGCTATTAGTTTTAGTAATGCAAAAAACCTACATCATAGGCATAAACGCCTCGGATAACAACGTCATATTCTTTTTAAAGTATAATATATAAGGCAATATTTTGTACATTAGTATATAGACTCGGTATAACTACGCCTATATTTGAACACATACTCATAATCTGAAGTTTCTAATCAACACGAAGTCTTCAGCAGAAGTAGCAACCCTGCTGTAATATTAACCTCAAGCAATTGGCGACAAATATAATTCTTTTGATAATATTCTTTAAGATAAAACGCTACGCTGTCTTTCTATCTGTTAGTTCTATTCTGTTTACCTTGGTGCCTTTGTATGTCAATCGCACGTTGTTTTGCCTATTACCTCGTACATTATGCTAACTGCAAAGCAGATAAGTCTATAAACATAGATTAACCTGAGTTTTAACTTTGTTAAATATGATTAATTTCCATAGTAGTGATTTCAATATTGCTTCTTCCATATCACAGTAACATCTAATCTATAAAGTATTTAAGAGATAATTTATTGGGTTATATTTGACTACATATTGATAAATGACTCGTTATTATGTAGGTAACACCGTAAAATACGCATATGTACCGGGTAATAACATGATGTTTGTCTGTAAATCTATCTGCTCACTGCTATTCGTGTCTAGACTTGTAGACCACATTCTAGCCCAGCAACCACGTTCTGCTAGTTTCAACATCATTACAAGTCGATTTAACGATTAATTGTTTTAAATTATAGGTAGTGTTATATAATTTGACTGACATAAATATAACAATGAAAAATTAGTATTCAAATGAATTGAATGAAACTTTACGATTCTGTTCTAGTAACGTTTTCCAAACCTACAACTAATGCTTACTTATTCTAAACTCACAATTTCATTTACTACATTCGAGAGATCCACTAACACAACCAATCCTACAAAGACCAAGTCTATTCCATTCCATTTTTTTTTCATCTGTTAACACAAAAATAAAACTAGGGGTATGTATTTTTCGCAATGTATTCATTATGTTTCGTCAACTACAATTTATTTAATTCCAAAATTCTGAAATTTGTTAAGTTGTTGTTAAGAGAACATAACGAATTCATTATCGAACGTTTTAAACACATAATTCTTTTAAGAATCAATGCGTTTTGTAACGACGTTGCAGTATCCAATTACATCGTCACCTGTATTATCCACTGAAATTGCACATCTTACGAGTAAATTCGTAACATAATAAAAAGTGGTATGTTTCTACAGTACTTACAAAATAAACGTATGTAGACACAAGGATTATCTTTAACAGGTACAACGTAAAGTAATTAAAAATAAGTTGTGAAGCATGTGTTATCCAAGTCAGCTAGAAGGCATAGACATAAAAACAAAAGGTTTTTATTGTGTACTTTTCTTATAAATAAAAATAGTGCCGCCACTTTGACGATGTCTAAAGTAATCTTATTTAAAAGTATAAAAATGTCTTGCAATTATGTCTACGTTAGCTATAATTGACTTACGGCAGCATTGTCAACTGATATTATAAATTCTGGAAAAAAGCTGCCACTAACAACAAATAATATGCAAATAAAATACATACGTAACAGTCAATATTTACATATATCAGCGGTGGGAACTTCACATACCCGCTATAGCGTTTGCTGCTAGTTAGTAGAGACATCATTTCATGTGTACTTTCCCATTTACAGCTTTATGTATGTACTTCAGTCCATAATAACGAACTAACAATAAACGAAGTCATCCAAGTCTCTGGATAGAAAAAATTAGATTTATCTTGATAAAAAAAGAAAAATAATTGGTCAGTTCGTTAAAATGAAATATTTCGTATTCCAGCTTTAAACAACTTGGCAAGCTAAACAAACTTTTCCTACAACACAATATTTTGAACGCTATTGGGCAATGTTCAATGTCACTTCTTCAAATCAAATCCAATATATATATATCAAAATCGGGGCGCATCTTTCAGGTTTTCGCTTAAGAAATAAAATCATTTTACAGTGTAAGATATGTAACAAGTGTTCCGTTTTTGTAAAAATCATGTAAATACACTTATCTGGTACAGACTATCACGATCGAATTTGATACAATAAGACAAACATTCAGCACTCTGACACATTCACATCTAATCATTACAATTCGAATTACTAAACGTAAACTAAGTTACCTAACAATGGAACAATCACTGGAGAGACTACGCTATGTACTATCGTTGACCCCATAACGTTAAGATCACAATTTTCTATGAATACAAGTCTTATAGTTGTTTAGGAATTTCGTTTATATTAGTGCGACTCGGTTGACGAGTGGCGTTTTTCTTCTACTAGTGTGCGTCTGAGTTGTTACCGGTTGATAGATGAAGCTTGTCTTTGCCCGTTTTGTTTGATGAACTGCAAAATACAAAAATAAATAAATATTTTATCTAAGACAGACAAATTATAAGTACCACAAACAGTTGAATAAAAATTATAATGAGTCATTCATTTCATTCTTTTGATATGTAGTTATGAGACGATGAATGATATTAATTTTCGTAAGTATGCAAACACGAGTAAAAAAGTTTCATAAATTTAAGAATGACTTGTTGTTAGTTTTATCATAATCTTAACATTCATTTAATTTTGTCATAAGGCGACCATTACACAGTCATGCAAGCGTCAATCAATTCCATCAATCATGAATGATGGTTTTCGTCAATCATCGCATTAGACGGTAGGTTTTTCGTCAATCAAAGCTTTGACTGTGGCAAAACTTGAGAGCAAAACCTACCGTGTAATGTTCGCCTAATTAAAGGCACCTTGCCAATATCATACGCTACGCTACTGGACTTAAAGTCCAAACTTAAGGTTTTCAACCCGCTATAGAGCGCAATATACTACTAGTTGTTAACTAACGGATTGCGTGCTTAACTGGGACTGGACTGGACATGTTTGCCGCATGGCGATCAAGCGATGAGCAGGTAAAACATTGATGCCCCGAAAAAACACGACCGAGTTGCGGTAGACCATGAAGGAGATGGCGGGACGACTTTAATATCTTCGTTAGAAAATGAATTGGTAAGTGGAGCAAAGCCGGGAATGATGGAAGGAATGGAGGAAAGCTCACCAGTGGCACAGTATAAGCTAGATATAATAATAATAATTAACACTCGTAACTCACTTGTATAGTTTTCCGTCATAGATAAGTCTAATTTTACTGGTTTTGTTACATCAATGTCGATTTCTTCATATGATTGATCTAGTATCTGGAAAATGAAATAATAACGTTAGTTACAAAAATAGTTTCTTGTTATCATGTTTACAAGACTGTAAACTAGTGAGTTTCATACTAACTTCTATATCACTGCCTTCTTCGCCGGATTCCACGTCGGTTATGTATGAGGTAAGTGATGATGGTCCCGTAGCGAGCAATCGGTACGTTCCACCGACCATGCCTGTACCCTCTACCACTTCTTCAAGTTCCAACTCCTGATCAGACACCTCCTACGCAATATCATTCAAAGTTAGGTATTTCATTGTTACGAAAACAAGATAATAATAAATACACTGCCTTTATCAACAGTGAAACATAAACAGAGGTCTGGGCAAAATAAAAAAAGACGATTAAGTTTTGACATTTGGTGCACCTGTTTCTACAATTCGTAAGTGAGGTCTTTGGCCGCATATTTAAAAATACGCTGTTATGAACAGTATATATTTAGTTTGGGTTTCGCGGCTGACGTTCCAAGAAATACGAAAAAGTAGTGGGCTTGCGAAATTGTTTAATATATAAACCTCTTGTTTTTTGAGATGATGTAAAAAAAAAACTTGAGATTACATATCGAGATCATAGACTACTCAGTATGATTTAATTTACACAAAAAAAAAAAAACAATAAAATTATCTAAAAGTCAGTCTTCCTTGGGCTGTTAGGTAAAAATAGGAAATTTACATGTAATTCATTGTTCATCACGAAAATAGATAGTGATTGTGTTATAAAGTTTTTCTGGAAACTAGGCTTGATTACAATGGGGAGGATGAGGACCCTCACCTCATATAATATCTCTTGAAGATTGGCTAAGTTTGGTAGCATAATTATGGTGTTACAAAATTCCACCAATTTCTCAGACCAAAAAAAAATTATAATACGAATGTTGATACCGCAATACTAGTCTAGTTAATAATAATAATCTCCATTGCCGTATCTTTACATTGACGTCGTGGTGGGGCTTGCTTGCCCTAATGAACCCTAGAAGCCTGAATCGATATAATTTACTTAGCCATAACATGCCTAGAGTAATGAGGCAGATTAAGAGAGATACAATTTGCAGGACAGTTTGTGGTAAGCTGTGGGGTAGTAGTGATCCCAAGTACTCGACTATCCGAGAGAATTCTTGTTCATCTCCGGTTAGCCTTTATTGGCCGGCCGTAGTCAACACTGACGGATAACAGAGTTCCCACCTCTCTCTAGCCTTCATTAGCTGGCTTGTGTGAAGATTCGTAAGAGCATACATGCTCGGGAGAAGGAAGCCGCTGGCAATCATAATTTTATATCTTTATTACTTTTAAAAGAGTGCCCATGGAGTGTATAACTAGGTTGTACCTTTTGTGCCCAACTTTCTATGACAATTCAAAAGTGCCTGTAAACAGTTAACATAAATAAATGCCTGAGTTTTTGGCTGACCTGTTCAATAATAGCCTCTTCCTCTTCAACTTCTTCCTTAACTTCGGGGTCTAATTCAACGTCCGCGTCCAATTCTGGGTCAGCGTCAACATCCGCGTCATCATCTGCGTCATTGTCACCGCTCACACCACTGTATTTCATTTCACCTCTTTCTAGAGCCTCTAAGTTTTCTGTAATTTTTATTTTATTTCGTTAGCAACATGAGACGATAGATCGATATGTGCTCTGGAGCAGGCGAGTCCCCAAGTGGGAACGTCACTATCATCATTATCATCTATAAATGTAGCATGGGAGCCTAGGTAAGTGCCGAACGCGATAGGCTGGGTAGTGTATTTTATGATTTTCATGTTGATGATCGACGTACATAAAATAGCATCAAAGAGGGAATGTACCGTGAAAGCTATGTGGCAAATACAGAATTTAAAATGTTTTAGCGGAACAATTAACACTGCCGCTCAATATATAAAAACAGTCATAAAAAAGCTATACCTGGATAAACCATTGCCTTTTTGATAGCTTGTGGATCTTTCCGGGACCATTTCTGCACTTCTTCGTCCATTTTTCCGACCTTAGAAGGATTCATAGCCCATAGGCAACCTGAAAAACAATGTACAAAATTGTAGATTTCGTTGTTAATCATTTAATTATTTTTAGTACTCTTTCAGTTGTTCCCGGCTCAAGTTTATGATACATCATATTTGCATCAGTCATGTATAAAACAATGACAAAGCAAAACGTGTCCAGCACGCCATGACCATAACTACATGACAGACTTAAATGCTAAATAAGAAATAGATAGTTAATAAACCATAATAAGTTTTTCTTCTTTGTGTTGTTAAAGGATGAAATCGCCGAGTAGGGAGTCCAATCCCGCATCAAAATCGTGATTCCGCATGCCTGCGGGATTGAAGTCAGCAGTCCCGCAGGATTTGCGGGGTTAGGACTTTTAAATCTTTTTTGTTTTAAGTAGAACAAGTAAACATAAAAATTGATTTAGTGCGAGTCGTATTTTGTAATCAAAACTTACGATTTTCATACTTATAAGTAATAATCATAATTATAATAAGATATTTATTGGACCTTCATCTAAGTAAGTAAATTCACATGTTTATGGAATCCCGGGTCATAGACTGCCAACTGACATTGATTACGTTCCCACCACATGACATATGAAAATAGAAATACAAAAATTATTTTCCATCCAAATTCTATAAAAAATTATAGTTGTTTTATTATTTTTTAATGAGGATGAGCTGGGTCTAATAAATAATCAAAACGGCGGCAGGTCGTTGGAATCTAATTTTTTTATTCTATTCTAAATTCCACACACGCGCGGGATCCCGAATTTCTGTTCCCACAGAAAAGTTCGGTATCCCGCGCTTGCGGGATTGGACTCCCTATCGCCGAGTTTCCAGTTGGCGCCGAGAGCACGATTTTGGTTTTTGACGAGACGTTCAAAAAGTTAAGGTATAATTCCGAGATTGACTGCAGACCGCAAACTGCTAGCGACACGCTGCTAGTTTCTATTATATCTCTTGAAATTGATTCCGAGCACGGCAACACTGCGGCCTGCAGCTGCGTCACGCAGCCTGCGGCCGTTGGACGAAGCCACTGCAATCTGCAGCACCAGTGGTGACACGGACTGCAGAGTTCACATGACTTTTTCGGAAGAGAAATTAATTTTATAAATTTGTTTTAGTGGTAAGTCTTCCATATCATTTAAATAAACAAATAAATGAACTTTGTTGCTGGTCATCCACACAAGTCTTCATCATTTTTCTCTTCTAACAAAAGTATTGTTATATTCATTGTTGATATTCTGTCTCGCACGAAGTTACTGGAGTGACTAAAGCATGGTTCTATGCATTGTGCAGCCGCGATATGCCGCCGCACTTGGAATAGAAGCAACTGCTCACGCAGGCAGCACTGCGGTCAACCGCAGCCGCTAGCCGCAGTGCGCTGCTTGCGGTTGGTTGCAGTCTGCAGCCCGTCTCGGAATTGTACCTTTAAAACTTGCTGCAAGCCATGCTTGGTCGGGGTCGACTGCCAAGAGCATTCGTCATTCGTGGAGCTTTGCACTTCATTATAAGTTTTATAATACCGATAGTTTTAACATTAGGAAGTAGGTTAAATTGCAAATAAATAAAAACAAGATATTTACCTTTCCTTTGGCTTCCATTTGTAGATGGTTTTTCAATCTTTTCAAAACATTTGTTCAAACTAAGATTATGCCTGACTGAATTTTTCCAACCATTTGGTGCAGTTTTGAAATAAGGAAAATGCTGGCTGAAAATAAACAGAATTAAATTAGAACAAAAATAAAAAAAGCTAAGTCATTATTTCAATCCATATTCCCAGTCTATTACTTACCACATGAAGTTGTAAATCTCTGAAACAGGTAAGCTACCTGTTCTTGAATTTTTTAGCGCCATTGCTATTAAACATGAATAAGAGTACGCCGGCTTAGGAAACTCTCCAACATTACTCTTGATAGAAGCATTTATATACTTCGTATGGCTAGTATCTAATGTGAAACCTCCACTTACTGAAGTTTTAATTATTTGCCTATTGTTATTTATTGATGAATTATCAATTAATATTGTTGCTTGGTTTTTGTTACCATTAGCTAAAATTGTTCTAGAATTGTTAATTTGTTGAGGGTCCAATATGTGTATATTACCCGATATAATTGTTTTTGTTCCTAATGAGTGTGCAACTTTTTGGCTTGTATTTAAAATTGAACAGCTTTTGTTATTAACTTTTATTATTTCTGACTGACTTTTTATTCTGAGTGTTGGAGTTGACAAACTTGATACTTTAGATTTGTCCAAGTCTTTTAACAAGTCCTTTACGACATTTTTCTCTTGTTTCCTTACATAAATCACCATTTGTGTGGCTTCTTCTAAATCTGAGCTTTTCTTAACTTTTGGTTCTTCTGGTTCCTGTACTTTTGACACTTTGATTGCATTGGGTGAAAACGTTAAGTGACTCTTTTCTTCTTTGGGACTCGGAAGTGATATGCTATTATTGCTTAAATCGTCAGTTGCAGCCGCCGAAGTTAGCAATAAGTTTGAAGCTTCCTCTTTTACTATGTTTTTTACTGGAGTTTCTACAAACGTAGAAGGCATCACAGAATTAGGATTAACCATGACTGCATTTGCCTCTGATCCATATAAATCCAGGTTATGAACAAAACTAGAACTATTATTAAGCCAAGTTGCAGAATTATCGGTGTCCATGTCTAATAAAGGAGGCAACTCGGAAAAGTGTGATCCTAAAGTGTCCTGAAAGGAACAAAAATATGTATTAGGTAAAAAATATGGGTCATTGATGATAGTCTAGATAAATTAATTTAGATAGTTAAAAAACAGTAAACTTACGCCAAAATCTGTCATACTGCTAAGGTCCGTTGCTATCTCATTTTTTATGTCCATGTCCAGCATGTCCTGAAGTGAATCTGTGATATATAAATCCATGTCTGAGCACCACTGAAACAAAAATAGTTCATTGTTGTAGACAGTAGAAGTATCGTCATCATGGATTTATATCATACTTATAAACATCGATCTCTACTTATAAATGATCATGCCTATGAATGACCGTCATAGTTAAGCTATACCACAACGTAAACATAGGATTAGATTTGGCGCCAATTTCTAGTATAAGAATACAGTATCTACTGGGCCGAGACAGTAGGACGAGAGAGGTTCGAGGCGGTACAATGAAACCACTACGTAGCACAGAAACCTGTTCTTGTCTTAAGGTATGCGCTACCCTAACTGCGATGGAGTACAATACTACAGTCTTGTTTACACTTTATTGAAACAGTAATTTATAAATATTCCTTTGTTATATGTTATACGCAAGTGGGATATGATGTATTAATTATGTTTTTGGAGAATAAAATTACCGACGTATTATTTGTGAGGTGTCTGAGCTAAAAACATTTTTATATCCTTTCTATTCTTTTTTTATTAGACCTACACCAACCCACGATCGTTTGGACGAGGGTTCGAGCAGTCCGGACTGGGTCGTGTACAAGCTGACGTGTATAAAAACTAACGAACGGAACCACTCGGAAGGCTTCCAACATTTCGGGACGAAGTTTTTTGTCCATGCTTTTACTCGTCTCTATAAATAACTTGTTCTGGTATGCTGTTATGTCCGTGATCCATAAATTGTATATTTAGGTACATGTGTGTGTGTGTGTATAATAGTTACCTAGAACTTTCATCTTCTTTTGATCAAGTATGAATGAATGAATGCGTAAGATTATTTTTATAAATAACGTTTTTTATTTTACTTATTTTGATAGCCTACATAAGTGAATGTAGTAAATAGTAGGACTGCAGCTACTTTACTAACTAAAGACCTTGATAAAACAAGTCTTACTGCTTTATCTAAATGTAGTATGAACTGATTTTGATTGAGGTTTTAGGAATTATTATTAGCTGTTTCTCGAAATTGTGAAAAAACGTATTAAATCGATATAGACAGCGCTTATAAGGACATTGATGGTGTTTTTTATGCAACGTGATGTTCTATTAGCACACTTTTCTTTACAGCATTTTTTTTTGGGTCCTTCTGCCTTTCGTTTTGTAATCTATCTATATATAGCAGCCTCCTTATATCCAATTTTGGAAGTAGGCCTCTTCCAATCTTCTCCACTCCTGACGGTCTCGGGCAAGCGACATCAAATCCCGTCCAGCATGTCGAACAATATCGTTCTTCCAACTCTTAGGTGGTTTCCCTTGCGGTCTTTTATGGGCACGTGGTCTCCACTCGAGCCGACGCCGCGTCCATCTCCCGCTATCTATTCGAGCAATGTGTCCCGCCCATTTCCATTTTCTTTCTGCCATAACCTTAACTACATCTCTAACCCTGGTCTTGGATCCTATCCAGGTGTTTCGTTTAATACGACTTCTTAAATTATGATTATGTATTGCGAGCTTAATATATCAACTTGCCAGCTAAATCTGTATAAACGAGTGCAGTGACTGATAAGCGTTCACGCTATATCAACAAAGAATACCTGCTAATTTTGGTTTATTCATTATTCCATTTTGTAGAACTTATCCGGCAGTTCACTAAATATATACTACATAAATAATATGTATATTTATTTTAATTATACTGAGTCTTTTCAGAAAAAACACAGTTTTGCGTTTTTTTGCAGGAAGGGGATTTTTCTTCTATAGTTAAAAAGTAGTTATATGAATATATTATATAACTACTTTTTAACTATACCGTTATATTTTTAAGGTTCCGTACCTCAAAAGTAAAAAATGGAACCCTTATAGGATCACTTTGTTGTCCGTCCAACAACGGAACAACGAAAATTATAATAAGACTTTTCGGAATTATATTATCATAAATACTTTTCGGTTATAGAAGACAAAAGCCTAAAAATGCAAATTGTTGCTTAAGATGTTCTTCCTTAAATGGGTCGATATATTAGTAAATAAATATTATCTTTAAAAATAGTTACCGGCTCGAAATTAATAATTGAAAATAGATTTTTTTTTTTTGGAAATTATGTATAATATAATGGTTGTTAGAGTCCTAAGGAAATTCATTATTCCATATTCTGAACTCGCTCGAGTACCAATTTTTCCCGCTCAAACAGTATAACGGGATCGAAAATTGGACACACCTTACTCCGCAAGCTGAAAAGGGAAGGGTACAAATGGGGTGAGAAAAAGAGATGGCTATATAAGATCGAAAGAGGGGTGAATCAACCCCTGATACATAGCAGCTACGCCACGCGCCGCTGCCGCCGCTCCCTTTTGAAGTTTACGCAAGCATTTGTTGAGTTACTAGAGGTTGGATGAGTAAAATTTTACATTTTAGCAGGCAAAAATAATATTTGGACAACGTGGCCAGTTGCAAAATGATACCTAGTTATAAGGTTAAATTAATTGGATTGGTTGTCCAAAAATATGTCCATAATACAAAGCACTGATGTCGTGTCATTAAGGACCATGAACTCAAAATTTAATATTTCTCGAGTTCATCTTACTCACGAACGACCGACAACGTGCTATATGAATGTGTCTTGGTAAAATACATATATGTATGTACCTATATATTTGAAACATTTTTGCATCACTCAGGTAGACGGTATTGTATGTAGTTAGATATATAACTATTATGAAGTCTTAGTTTTTTTTTTTACAAAGCGTATCAAATAGGTAGGTCACCTACAAGTTTACAACCTTGATGTGTCTGTCTATATTGTTTCAGTATAATGTAATGGGTAATATCACGTCAAGATTGTCTAGTGCTAAGTTGCCAGTACCTAGATAGACATGACTTACTATGTTGCATTTATGTATATGTACGCTATTATAAAAAAAAAAAATTATAATGAGCTAAGTTAAGTTTAGCGGTAGCTGGAGATCTCACAACCACGTGGCTGATGGTGGTACCTAACGTGACGTTTGCAAAAGCAGCCGGTTCACCTTTATGTCTGTTAAAAACGGTTTTAATGATGAAGAGAACGTTTATATTTAAGTACTATAAGTTCCGGATTCCATGCTCTTTTCGCCAATTCATATTCAGCCCCTACAAGTTTCAGCAAAGTAGATGGTGGGTATTATGGTGGGGAGATGTGGAGGCGCCGCAAGGGGCCCGCCGCCGCCGCCGCCGTGTCCTCGAACCTGACCGCGCGCGCTCGCCTTGAACTCATCGTGGTCGGCTCTTGCGCCGATGGTCGGCGCTCGTGCACGAGCCGCGGAAACTTGACGTTTCGGAAAATTTTATTGAATAATTTTTACTTTTTAGACATTATTGCATAGATAGCTAAATATAAGTAATTACTCACTGTATTTAAGTCATTACGTGAGAAAAAAATATTTCCACATTTTTAGTGTCTCATCTCTTTCTTCCTTACTAACATTTACTAAGTTAGCTTTAAAAAAAATATTTGGCGCGAAAAAGTCGCATTGGGATAATATTGCGCGCGCAACCTCAATACGAAAGCATCTGGGTGGGGTTCCGTATTGATTGCATGCGCGAGTTTGTCCCCTCACTTCAGCATTCTCAAAGTTGCCTGTTTCAAACGCGGGGAGGGAAACTGAAATATTTCAGCTCAACTTTTATAGCTAGATGAGAAGATGTTTATGTAAGTACCTACATACAAAGTCTAGACCGGAAAAAGAGATGGAAATCGATTCAGTTGCCGAGTAACATTTTGAATTGATGAAAATTGCAGTTCCACATAATCAAATCTGTCTGAGCATAAACCATCATCTTTACAATTTTGAATTGTTTAAAGTTTGCACAACATAATACGTGAGGCAGTCGGAAAAGACAGATGGCGGAGGTCGACGGCCTCGCGGTAAATTACTGACTCAACGATCTATGAATAGGAATCTAGGTACCTACTTTATTTCACATTTTCCGAACAATTTTACCAAGTTTTCGTAATTGTAATTGCTATGAGATTATAACGTACATATTTTTAAGGTAGGTAATAAGTATCTTTACCTACGAGTACTTAGAACTTTACGAGGCCAACTCTAACCCTCTATGGACGTGGCTGAATTTTGAATATGAGAAATTTAATTTTGGTAACATATCGACGAAAAACAAGGAAAATAATTTAGGTTCTATGAAGGAATAGAAACTAGGTAGGTAGGTAAATAACAAATACTTTTTTTTTGTTGCAAACTAAAAAAAATGTTCTTTGATCTTGCTTGAGCATCAGTAAGTTTTCGTAATTTGTGTCGTATGGTCCAAATTGATAAGTAGAATTTTCTTTGTTTTAGTATAGTACCTATAGTAAATGACAAACATTTTCAAATTATGTACTGAGGCCCTACCAACTCTTCACGCAATCCATTTGACGACTACGGAGATGTTAAACGGTTGGAGCTATATAGGGTGTACAGCTCCATCTCTCTTTCTCGCCAAAAATTTGTACATCTTACACAGATATAAATTTTAAACGTCTATAAGTAATAAGACTTATTAGTTACTAGCTTTTGCCCGCGACTTCGTTCGCGTGGAATAGTGACTTTCGGCAGATTTTTGGTTTTACCCACATAGTTCCCTGAATTGATGCCGACTCTTGACCAATAGATGGCGCTGTATGTCCGGAATAAATTTTATTTTATTTTTTATTTTATTTTTTTGTAATAAAAACTATCTTATGTCCTTTCTCAAGTTCCAAACTATGTCTGTACCAAATTTCACACAAATCGGTTCAGTAGTTTAGGCGTGAAGCAAAGACAGACAGACAGACAGACAGAGTTACTTTCGCATTTATAATATTAGTTTGGATTCAAAATTGTGGATTCATAAAAGGATGGATCTTAAAATATTATGTTGATTATTTGATGTAGGTGAGCTGTGCGGTGTGCGGTACCTACTTAAAGCTCAATTGTACTGGCGAAAAGACCCCGCCACTACGACTTATCCACTTCGGACGAAAACGGTGTAGGTTTGCATTAGTTAAATAAGCACAGTTTAGGCAAATATTTCAAGAGCAAACGAAGCAAGCTCGACCGGGAACTTAGGGGGATGACGGAGACTAGAGTGCGTGAGAAAAATGAGTGAAAAAGCCCCCGTTGCCCCTTCTTGTTAGGTTATAGGAAACTAACACGCGCCTGTTTAACCAAACCAATACCTAACTTACCAAAATTTTCGGGTCACCAGCAGTTTTATTTTTCAGCAGGTGTACATGTAACTTAATCATGTCAAAAATACAGGGAGAGGATTTTACTAGAGGGAGGACGGTTTTATAGTTGTACCAGCAACGGGACAAAATTGACAAAAAATACTTCATTTCAGACCGTAAACCTGCTCTCTAAAACGGAGAAGGAAACATCGTGAGGAAAACAGCATGTCCTAGAACCAAAAAATTCGAAGACACGTGAGACTTACCAACCTGCAATGGGCCCACGTGGTGGATTACGGCCCATTCCCTCTCCTAGAGAGGAGGTCTGAGTCCCAACAGTGGGAACATTATAAAGCCGACTATGCAGATCGTAGTTAGATGATGTTAGTATTCGCACAACTGAAAAACTAGGTATTCTATACTAAAACCATCTAAATAATACTATTCTATTAGTTTCCTTTTATTTGTATTCAATTTGTAGATTTCTCCTCTCAGATGAATTTGGCTTGTGTACCTGAACACCTTATCACGGACAAAAGCGGTCACTACAGGACCCAAATCGACTACATTTTAGTTAGGCGCAACAACATAAAGCACGTCAAAGACTGCAAAGTGCTGCCAGGAGAAGATCACAGCACCGACTCCTGGTTATGGAATCGCTAGTCGAAATAAAACGTAACAAAGGCAAAGAGCGTCCTCCCCGCAAAATAAAGTAGCACATGTAAGAGAAGAATGATTGTGCGAAAAAGTTCAGAGAGCGAGTGGTGGACAAAATTATAGAGATGAGTGACATGAATGTTCGAAGTATAAATGAAAGCTGGAATGAGATGGCAGAGTGTATTAGACGTGCAGCGAAAGATATTTTGGGAGAAACGAGAGGAAAAGGCACAATAGATAGGGATACATGGTGGTGGTCGATAGAAATTCAGAATGTGTTGAAAGAGAAGAAAAGAAAATTCAAGGAATGGCAGCGTGTAGAAGCGGGAAATGGTAATCTGAAAGTTGAGAAAAAGAGTGAGTATGATATTTTGAAGAAGAAAGCTAAGAAAGCCGTGGCATTAGCAAAAGCAAAAGCCCAGGACAAACTGTACGACACACTAGACAGTCCTGTAGGCCAAAAAGAGCTGTACCGGCTTGCTAAAAGAAGAGAGAGAATGACGAGGGATGTTTGTCAGGTAAGATGTGTAAAGAATGAAGCTGGAATGGTCCTATCAGAAGATGAAAAAATCAAATAGAGGTGGAAGGACTATTTTGAAAGACTAATGAATGAGGAAAATCATTGGAACGGAAATTTAGAGAGTAAACCAGTGACCGTGATGATCAGTGAAGTGATGTTGGGTTAGTGAGAATGGATAAAGTGAGAAATGAGTAGGTATATTAGGGGAAGTTTGAAAGTGGCGCCTGTGACTGAAAAGTTGAAAGGGAATCATTTGTCTTGATATGGTCATGTGAAAAGGAGGGATGAAACGCATGTTGCTAAACAAGTTACCTATGAGTTTACATGTGGATGGATGGAGGGGAAGAGGGAGGCCAAAAAAAAGATAGATGGATTGTGTGAGAAGCGATATGAAAGAAAAAGGAGTTAGTGATAGCGTGACGAGTGACAGGACAGAATGGAAGAAAAAAAACGTGTTGCGCCGACCCCAAATAAAACGGGACTAGGGCAGGAAGATGATGGTGATGACCTGTTGTCCCCGTTGCAGGGATGTCAAAAACCTTACCGTTGTCCCCGTTATGTACAAACAGATTTTTTTTTAAATGTGCTTATTTATCTAAGCGTAGTTTTTTTTTTTGAGGGTGGACATTTTCTCGCTCTAGATCGACAGAGGGTTTAACCTATCGAATACCGTAATAAGAGACACTATAGAAAAACAATGAGAGAGTGAACATTCGCTTGGGGGATAATTTGCTTTTTACAGACCACGGGTTTCCTTTTCAGGAATTTTTCGTAGGCCTAGCGGGCCATTTGCTAATATCTCTTTAAGGCGCGCGTAGCACACAACGCGCCATCTACTATTTTGGCTCTCATTACCGGACGGCGAACTACCTATTGCTCGTACTCTGCAAACGCGCGCCTACGGTGGCCGGGATCATCTTGCGACTCTTGACGTATCTTTTGTCGTTGGCTAGGGCGTGAGGAGGATGTACGTTCGGAATCACGGCTGCGGCCATCTACTTCGTTAGCATTATTGCTTCGAAGCAGAAAGCGACCGCTAGTGATGTAACGAATATTCGTAGAATTCACAAGAAACATGCGAATATTTGGCATATTTTTTTTTTAACAAATAAAAAAGGTATATTTAAGTATTGATTGAACGGATATACATAGAATAATAATCCAACTGATGCAAAGAATGTTAAATTTTGAAGATTATTCGCGTATAATAATGGCGAATATTCACTGAAATTTAACATTCTTTAACAGTCAAGAAAATTTGTCAAATATTTGCATGTTTCTTGTGAATTCGAATGCGAATGTAAAAATGTGCGAATATTCGCGCGAATGCAAATATTCGTTATATCATTCATACCGCAACCAAGCGTAGCACCCCACTGCACACACATTTCCTAGCATTTTTCCCAACTAGCTTGGGGTAGGATAGGATATCCGTGCCGTATCTAACCGGATACGGCTGAATATCCGTGCTTTATTTACATGGAGCGACTGCCTATCAGACAACCCAGTTACTAGGCAATACGATACTCGTTAGATAGATTGATGGTCAGATTTTCTGGCAGTTGTAACGAATGTCAAGATCTATGAAAGTGTCTATGAAAGACAACTGGGGCCAACGGCATTACGAGGCACGGGGTGTCATTATGTCCTAGACAAACTTAGAAAATATATATTACATAATGAAATGAAATATTCACATTGGTACTTGCCCGGTTTCGAGCTCGCAACCTCATGCCTGAGGACGACTCTTCACCGTGTATTAGATATTATTTAAAATATAGAAACAAATCAGATCGTATGTGTAAATTCTACTTTTGGTAAGGCCCAATTCATAACCCTTTCCCCGTAGATTTATTAAAATGAAAGTGACCATGCAAGATCTACTGAATGAAGGATTTCTTTCCAGATAGAAATCCTTCATTGCAGACATAGTTGCTTTCGACATATAGGTCGGTTACTATATCAAGGCACCCTCGCATATAATCTTAACGCAACGGGCACAAAGAGCATAATTTGAAAAGTAAGTATTTATGAAACAATAAATAACGGGGATAATGTACGGGGACAACGGGAAGGAAGTTTTTATTATTTAATGAATTCCTTTTGTCCCCTCCTTTACAAAGACATAATCTACGGGGGCAATGGGCAAAGGCATACACAGAATTGGTCCACCTGAGCATTGATCAATTAAGTAGTTCATAGGTATCTAGGTACACTGATAAAATTTAAGCAGGTAGTGAAAAACCATAAGGTAGATTCATCCAATCTAATTATGTGATTAGGCCAGTTAATTATGTAACGATTTATTAAAATATTGTTTTTATATTTTTTGTGAAATAGCATCGTGATCACTATAATTATTAAAATAGATGTACCTATCTTTCATTACTTTCTCTAAGTACCTTTAAAGTATGTAGGTATGTATTTACAATGTCACCGCATAACGATTAAGTACAGACAATAAAGATAATAATCATAATTTACGTTTCCGTAACTATCTTTAAGTTCCCTAACGTCTTCAAGAATAGTTACCTAATCAGTTTATTTCCAAATGAATGTCAATGATAGCATCAAAATCATAATTGGTTTACTGTAAATGGTACATCTCGTTAAGTATATGAACCTACATAGAAACACATTGATAAACTCGGTGCATTGATAGGTTGCAGTAAAACGCCACCCGGCCCGTCTCGCCGAGTGCACTACCGCACGCACACATGCTCACAATGCAATGCCACACCGAGCCGTGCATTCACAACTACAAGAGCACGTTGCACTCATTGTTCAACGTTTTGAAATTCTCGCCCGCTCAAAACCGGCCGTGGGAACAAATCGCTTCGTGGTTTTCTGTACGTTATAGCTATTACCATTAAACAATAACAAAAAGTTGTAATACATTTCTGAGTTGATTTATTGATAAATTTTATAATGTATTTTATTTATGCAAGTTTTTTGTCTCATACAATAGGTAGTTAATGCAAAACTTACCTATTTTCTAGGAACCCCAGATAGTAGCGCATAGTGCGCATAAAATTTGTTTATTTTAATTTAAAAACAATTATTGATAAATTTACTATTTAAAGTCACATTTTGCTTAAAATTTTGCTCTAAATTAGAATGGGCACCTACCTCGGTGGGTAAATCTACTAAAAAGAGAAATTAAAGGTATTTTCGTGTTTAGAACATTAATTAAAAAACGAGGTAGGGCCAAAAAGAGCCAACCCTACTTTACAAATAGAACAGGAATATCTTTAGGCTACATACCTATCTAAACAGTAGTGTACTACCTTATCTACTACAATTTTACAACCTTTCGTGTGAGCTTGTTCAGTTGTAAGTTCATTGACGACTAATTGCCGCCGTTTTTATATAAACCTCAAATTTAGTAAACATAAATATATTTATATCAATATACCGTAACAAACAAATATTATCTAATCTATCAACATATTATTTTTAAATACAAACAACACGAACCAAATAATAATATTAATATTCATGCTGTCGTTTCGTTATCAAGACATTGAAGAATTACGAGGAAAAGAGACAGAATATAAAATATTGAATGTCCGTTATTTGTGTTTGTTTAGCGAAATTGAGTGGATGAAAACAAAAAACTATTTTATCAATGGCACATGATATTTTAGTCATTGTTAATTAATGAAAATAGCATTTTTAAAGGTGGTACGATCTCAAACATTACCTAATCAATTAGGTAGGTATTTGGTACGAGCTATTACACCGTCCATGAGGGAAAGAGCTGGAATGATTTCCCGCCACTTTGATAAAGTGACTACGAAACTAAAATCATATTAGAAAGAATCGAAGGCGAGCATACAAAACAATGATTTACCACACAAAAGGCATACTTTGTTTCACTGATGACAACAAAATTGATAAATGACATCAAAAAGAGCGGGACATGTTAACTCATTGGACTTTCCCATTGAAAATTTCTTGTTTTTCGAACTAGATTGAATAATAAGCTTAATGTACGGTTATAATATCACTTACCGAATATTTATTGCTATAAATATCCTTAAGCTCGACAGAATAATCCTGAATTTCACACATTTACGCTTTTAACGACATTAGATTGACAGATATACACCACTCACTCCTATAAAAACCACAATCTGTTTTACTATATTGTGAAAAGGTACACAAAGAATGTCTTCTCTTCCATTGGAGGACTCGGGCCACGTGACTAACCGTAAACGGTTTCTATTGGCGTTCACCTCAACATGAATTGACGTCATTACTCAACTGACAGACTTTTCACGAAATATCGTATCAATATTACTTTTGGAAGGTTCTTTATATTTCATAATTATAAATTTAATTTATTAGATCATAACTAAATGCAAGTATGTAGTTTTTAGTATACTTACGACAACACTTACCGGTTACATGGCTCGTCCATTCGCAACAACATGGCGGTTTGTTTACACCGGCATGATAAGGCGGGAAGTATTTCTGCCGTGTGTGTAAATATATACCGATGAAAGTCAATGTTAAAATAATTATTTCTTTTGAAAGAATATTTTTATTGAAGTAAATAATAGAATGTCCAAATATTAGTGAATAAAATGGGATACTGAAGGCACATGGGCGATACCACTTTTTTCTGACGCCAGCGCTCTCTAGTGGCAACTAACAACAACATTGAACATTCTGGCGGCAGTCTTAAAAATATAAATTCATTCATACAATGCTAGCGTAGTATTATTTTTCATTTTGGCACTTTTTCATATTATTTTAAGAAAATTATTATTAAGGATGCGATAAATTGATATGATTAAATACAATAAATGCACAGACAACGCGCTGAAAAGTATCAATAAACTAAATGCACATTCCACACTGCCTTCAGTAGCAATTTATATAAAAGCTTCGATTCCAGGGATTTTAAATAGGGACATAACTAACACAAAACATATAGTAATAATAAAGTAATGTCGAAAAACAAGCAAACAGCCAACCATGCTCAACACAACAAGAAACAACTTTTCAGTCAACAATAAAAGATGATAAGTAGGTACATTATTTTAGTTGATGTTTTGCAAAATCCATCCTTACTTTTGGCCTTTGAGACATTAAATAATCAAAGATTTGGCATATTTTAATTAACAACAATTGCAACATGACTATAAAAATCTAAGATAAAAGAGACATTACAGACAAATTAATGAGTAAAAAATGTAAAGAGCCTATAAACTAAATTAACACTGGGAACTAATCAGGCGGTATAATAGCAAAACTGTTGAGAGAATATTAAAATTTGGCTATTTTAATATTCCTCTGTCTTTTATACATTTCAAACGTGCCTAATTTCTTTATTCTTTTGCTATGGAGATAATCATTTTTGAAGTTAGAAACATGGTTAGATTGAGCAACAAATTGTGTTTGCTGAGAAATTACATTGACTCTAAATTTAGTAGTAAAACCACTGTCTGACGTCGAGGCAGTTGGAATGAAAGGCAAAACCTTGGGGTTCTTGATGGAGCGCTTTTGCTTTTTCTCATCAACATCATCATCATTTACACAATAAACACTTTCTTCTAAATAGTTCGAAGGTTTATTTCTTCTTCTTTTCGTTTCTTCCACAACAAATTGCGATGTAGATACGACTTTTGTTTTCTTTGCTTCAACGACATCTTTTTTAGGTTTATCATCTAGTTGTTTTAGAACATTTGAAGGCAACCGTGGAACATGAACCTTGTCAAAAGAATTTTGTTTCAAAACCTGTAAAAAGATAATATAAATTACAATAATAAATTTAGATTCGTTTGATCAAGTTATTAATTATAATATAGATACTAGACCTTTGATATTTTACTGGCGTCATCATCATCTCTCTCTTTCCTTTTTTTGTTCTTTTTGATAGCTCCTGAAATCAAATTGTGTTTAATAACTACTAACATAAAATATAAATAATTATAGGTATAGCAAAAAAAAGATTTACAACTTTTAAGGGCACATGCTTTTTTTGTAGGTTTTCACTAAAAGAAGAAATATCATACCATCACCAATGTTATCCACTTTTTGTTGTTGTAGTTTAGTTTTCTTTTTGATATTTTCAACAAGTATTTTTTCTTGCTTCTGTGTTTCGGCAGCCAAATCTGAAATAAATAATAAGCATTTTATTTTTTACGTGATAATGGAAGTTTGTTTAAGTAGTGAGCACAAGCGAGCAAAATTGATAATATTTGAGTTGAATGAAAGGTGACTAATAAAAGGAATTTATAAAATCGCCGCCTGCTGCGAACCCTAATACTCTTTAAGCTTCGTTTGCGTTCTCATGTCCCAGAGAACGCAAACGTAGATCGCACGTCGGTTAAGAGTACTTCGCACTTCAGCTTTCTGAAAACTATCACTGAGCGACGCCACCGGTGTTTCCATTCGTCTGCTTAAAGGTGAACGCATACTTATCCAAGCCGAACGCGTCGAACGAATCGAAAAAACAGAATTTCTCAATCGAATCGAATCTGTAGTTTCTACCTTTCCCCATGGAAAAAAGGCTTGAGTTATTCTGTACTAGCTGCTCCCAGTCAGCCAGTGGCTTCGTGCTCGTGAAAGGAGTGAATTATCCCAAGAGAACATACTCCTGGGATAAAAGCATTCTATGTGCTTTTCCAGGACCTGATCTACCTGTATACAGAGTTTTATCGAAATCCGTTCAGCCATTAGAGTGCGATGAAGTAACGAACACACACAAACTTTCGCCTTTATAACATTAGTGTGATGTATACGTCTATGTATGGTTATTACAAAGTCTTTGGGAGAAATACGGTCCTATTTTAGAAAACTAATCGATTTTAAATCAATAGATGGTCGCCGAACTTCTTAGCCTCCTATGGGGCAGCCCGAAAACCAAGGACCTACTAATATGCCATTCTAATGACGTTACGGTGTAATATAGATACTAACCTTCATCGTCAGGTTTATTGCCTTCGTCCTTATTAGAAATTTTTCGCTTCTTCTTCTGATTTTTAGTCGTAATAGACTCGTCATTATTAGTAAGTTTTACGTCATCTAAAATTAAACAATAATTTATTTATTTTTATCCATTAAAATAATATGACGCTCTCATAATAGCATGATTTAGTGGGGTAGGCAGAGGTGTCTATCAGCTACATTTGGACAGTTACATGCATAAGAAGGGTTTACTTTGTAATTAGAAAAAAAATCACAAGGATTACTTTATCTACAGCTTTCGCCATATAATGGGTTGCAAGTACTGTTGCGTTTTATGATAATAGAGAGACTGTGAAGAATACACGGATTCGGGAAGCATAAAAAAGCCTCCCAAAGTTGCGATAAACTATTGTACTGCGCTTACAATAGCCATAAAATTTTGTACTGCGCAAACTCAGATATTTGTAGTGACAAGAATGGGTTCACCATAATGGAATATTTGCTTCATTATACAATAAATATTTATGTACCTTTGATTACGATATCATCAATTGTTTGATTGGCAGATGATTTTCGTTTGCGCTTCTTAGTAACTAAATCTTGGCCTTCATTTTCTGCAAATCAATAATATAATATTAAGTACCATAAAACACACGCGTGGCTATTTGCTAAAACACTCCTTAAGGTGTCTACACACCGAAGCCGCCGGCACCGCCGACACGAACCCGGCGGCCTGATTGTAATGATCTTACGCGGCTTGCGCCCGCGCTGTACCCCGCGGCACGCTCCGCACCGCTCTTCAGTTGCCCACCGTCTTTTTGTGAACACTTCATGCCGCGACTGTCGTGCCGCCGGAAAAATTGTCCAGCTTGCCGCTTTTAAAGCCGCCGGGGTCCACCCGCCGGGTTCGTGCCGGCGGCTTCGGTGTGTCGACATCATTAAATACAGTTACATTTAGAGGAGTTTACAAATATAACAATACCTTTGTTTACACTCTCAGTTTCTGTAGTAGCACTTTCTGAATTAGTTTTTTGCTTTTGTTTCTTAGCACTGCCTAAAGAAACATTCAGGGTTTGTTCTGCGGTAGTCTCTATTGTGATTCTTTCTGAATTGCTTTTTTGCTTTTGTTTCTTAGCACTGCCCAAAGAAACATTCAGGATAGGTTCTGCGGAAATCTCAATTGTGCTACTTTCTAAATTGCTTTTTTGCTTTTGTTTCTTAGCACTACCCAAAGAAACATTCAAGGTAGGTTCTGCAGAAATCTCAATTGTGCTACTTTCTAAATTGCTTTTTTGCTTTTGTTTCTTAGCACTACCCAAAGAAACATTGAGGATAGGTTTTGTGGATGTCTCGATTTCTGTAAATAAAATATTTTTGTTACTTGACGACTATCGTTAGAACTAGTAGAGGATATCTTATTGCATTAAGTCCGCCCATTTACCACTTCTGTACACAAAGTTTAAATTAGCAAATCATAATAACAGTCGAATCATGCAACTTGCAGAAGTTAAAGCAATATTTTACCTGTTTCCGATACTGCCTGAGTTTCGGATAGTCTTTTGTTTTTCTTTTTAGCACTGCTTACTGCATTGGTCATGGATAAGTTAATAGACTTTTCCGGAACATCATCTGAAATTAAACATGAACATTATTGAAATATGAAATAGACTCATCAACTATTTTGTTGCTATGTTATTTGAGCATTAGAAACGCATTAGAGGGCCTTCCTGACACGTCTATCGTCAACATGAGCATAGTTTAAAAGCTTAATATGTGGGTTCATACAACGGAATCGAATGCAATGTTTGATAAAGAGGTAACGCCAAAAAAAGAGAGATTACACCAGGACGTTCTCTTGGCATTAGGTAATTCCGTCGGGTTATTCCCAGTTGTCCCCACGGTCAACGCCACCACTGGTGACAAATGGGATTTCTTTCCATAAAATGTCCCATTTGCCACCAGTGGTGGCGTTACCAGTGGTGGCAATTGGGAATGGCCATTTTTTTTGTTCCCAGTTGCCACCAGTGGTGACAAATGGGAAAAATAAAATGATACGCCTCCATTTTAGTACGGTACACAAAACGAGAGAAATAAAACATTGCACAGACTAATCAAGGTTTTATTCACATTAATTTACATATTCTCTACTAAGGATGTCACAGCTTTACACTTATGTATACAATTACACAATCATTTACTTCGAATTTTCTAATTTACATCAAATAAATCAGACAAGTCCAATTTTTTTTAATACGCAATCCTGTAATTCCTAGGGTTTTATCACAGAGTTACAAGCTTTAATGATCAACTTTCTTATTATTATTTATTACAGATCAGTATATTATTCACAATAATTGACGTTTTATAATATTCTAACTTACCTAAAACTTTTTAGAATCGTGGCATAATAAATTAATAATAAAAAAATAAATTAACTCTGTGATAAAACCCTAGGAATTACAGGATTGCGTATTAAAAAAAAATTGGACTTGTCTGAATTATTTCATGTAAATTAGAAAATTCGAAGTAAATGATTGTGTATTTGTATACATAAGTGTAAATCTGTGACATCCTTAGTAGAGAATATGTAAATTATTGTGAATAAAACCTTGATTAGTCTGTGCAATGTTTTATTTCTCTCGTTTTGTGTACCGTACTAATATGGAGGCGTATCATTTTATTTTTCCCATTTGTCACCACTGGTGGCAACTGGGAACAAAAAAAGTGGCCATTCCCAATTGCCACCACTGGTGACGCCACCACTGGTGGCAAATGGGACATTTTATGGAAAGAAATCCCATTTGTCACCAGTGGTGGCGTTGATAGTGGGGACAACTGGGAATAACCCATTCCGTCACTCACACGAATATTTCACAAAACTTGTTCCATTCCAATTACGTGTTTTTTTTTTATCAACATAAGTTATTGAAAAAAATTCGTCAAATATTCAACGGATTGGTATTCGGTATTTCCGTCATTCGTCGAAATAACCAAGTCTTCTTCGTTTCGTGACGATGTACTCAAACTAAACAGAGGTGCATACATAATCCTAAGTTACTCTTTATTACATCAGCTACCTGCCAAAAAAAGTCCCGTCATAATAGATCCAGCCATTTCAGAGATTAGCAGGATCAAACACAGACAGACTTATTTTAGTGTATGTACCGTACCATATATATATTCATATGCTTGTAAAAAAGCAGTTATTTCAATATTACAAACAGACACTCCAATTTTATTTATATTTATAGATTTGGTTTTTAGTAAAAACATGACAAATAATGTCGGGACAAGACTACTTAAGCAATAAAATATGTCTACCAACCTGTAGTTTCAATCACATTGATCTCTGCAACATTTTGAGAATTGTTAAGTCCTTTCTTATTTTTCTTCTTCTTTTTAGCACTTTGATTTGGAGTTCCAATGGTGATATTATCTTCTGGCCTTGCCCCATTATTTTGGGTAGAATTCAAATCAGTTTTCGATTTGTTTTTCTCACTGCGATAGGAGACCTCAAGAGGGGCGTCATTTGAATCGTCTAGAAGATGAATATAAGGTCTTTTAAAGAAATTGTGGGTAACTAAGCCAAACAGAATCATTATTGCTACTTATATAGTACAGCACGACAACATTTCAAATGAACATACCATCAACAGGAATCTCTTCTCTACCAGGAAAAGACACATTATTCTTTTGTTTACTCTTCTTGGCACTGCCTTTGACAGAAATATTTGCATCAGGCTTATTGTCGTCACCGAGAGTGCCAGTTGTGTCTATGAAGAAGCCAACATTTTCATCTTCAGGGTCACCTGGAATTTGCAGGGGAATGTTTTTACTCATGTCCAGTTAGTCTTTTTGATTAACTTTGGTCTGGCCTATGCTATGTTATATGTACCATCAAAAACACTTCCGCCTGACCACTGCTAAGTTTATCTTTACTTGCACTCGAAACGAAAAGTTCAAAGAGTTTGGTTTGGCGTTGTGCCGCTCATTGACAAGGTCACGTGAAGCGCTGCAACCGGCACTGCAGGATTGGAACCTGTATAATGTGAATGCAACCGGCCCGCAACGTCCTGCTACGGAACTTGTGTTCGAGTCTCGCCCGCCGCCACCAGCCGCTGGTGGTGCTGATGAAACCATGATACTGGCTGGCAATAGCTCTGAAAGACATAGCTACTGCCTCTGCTACTGGTGCCAGCAAAGTCAACGACAGAAAGCTAAATCGTTTGTGCACACCAAGAGACTTGCCTAATTATTCTGGTGACCCGCTATAATGACTTCAGTTTAAGCAAGCATTTGAAGAGTCCTCTCACGTGTGCAACTTCAGTGACAAAGAAAACCTGTGGCGCCTACGGAAGAGCCTGCAAGGGCCAACAAAAGAAGCAGTGATGGCCTTACTTATCGGCGCTACCTCCGCAGCAGACATTATGAAAACGCCAGAGCTTCAGTTAGGCAATCCTGATGTAATCATCTTTAGGATACTGCAAGATATAAATAAACTACGCGCTATGTAGAAGGAATATCAGAAAGTTATTATTTTTTTTCTCCGTAAAAATACGAAACTGTGTCGCTGCTTTGACTGCCATCCTCTACAAGTTCCTTACGAAAAAGTATTTATACTAAACTATTCTACAATCAAGGTTAAACTTACACATTTCTAAAGTTTCTTGTGATTGGAAAGACTTGCGCTTATTCTTTTTCTTGCTGCTTACATTCAATATAGATTCCTCATTTGGCGTGTTAGCGATATCTGAAAAAATATTTCCAAAAAGATGTCAACACTTACGCAAATATAGGCTATTATTATATATTCTTTTTTGTACACTACATACACAAAAAAAAAAAATACAGGACAAACATTGTTAAAAATATTAGTCTAATGTATGAATTTCAAACCCTATGAGTGCATTTCGAATTTAACACTTAGTAGCTCACCAGATATTATTATTATAGAGACAGTGTTACAAAATATGTAGTTGAAAGTAAGAAATTGTTCAGCAAAATTCACCATGTATTAAGTTTATTATAGTTTAGTAGTTGCATAAGATATGGAATAGTCATGCAAATCTTCCAATATTTGATGGTAATAAACTAGTAAATGGTAAGTTTTAAATGAAGTAATGTTGATGTTGTGATCTAAATAAATAAAAATGAATGTTCCTAAGCACAAAACTCGAGAATGGCTCGACCAATTAGGATTTTACGAAAGATTTTAAGATAGGGTAGTTAGTCGAGAGCGAAGCCGCGGGCAAAAGCTAGTTAACACTAATAAAAAGATCGCAATTAGTGAATAATACATACCCATATTTTCAAGAATGTTTGTTTTACCCTGACTTCTTTTCAGAGGTATAAAATCTCCTGGAGCTTCTTCCCCATCCTGAGTCTGAGCATTCGGATTCTCCTTGATTGCCTCTTTCTTGTTGTTTATTGCAATTTGACTGTCATTGCTATCTTCAGTGAACAACAGTTTCATGTCAATAGAATCAGACGAACCTTCAGATATGACGTCTTGTTTAGCACCGTTTCCTACACTCTTGTTCAAGGATTTGTCTTGTTTCTTAGTCTCTACAGCATTTTTCTCTGCTCCCTTGCTTTTCTTAGATTTTTTGACCTGTGTAAGATTCAGTTGGTCTACAATAGGTTCTTTAGCCTTTTGCTTAGTCTTTTTGTCCAAGTCCAAAGAAATGTTAGAGGTTTTGATTTTCTTTGAGCCAGATTTGTTTAAATTACTGAGAACAGTTTCATAGTTTTGGGTTATCTCTTCATTTTCACTTATTGAGCTCTCATCAGTGTTATCTTCTTCATCATTTTCTGCAATAGTAGCTTGCAATGGGTCAGATGTTTGGTTCGATTTTAGAATCGAGACATTTTCTTCAACATTCACTTCTTCAACTTCATCCATGTTAGTTACAGCTACTGTCGAAATGTTGAGGCTATTGTTAGGAGTTTTTGGCTCTTCCTTGATAACATTGAGCAATGTCAAAGGATCGTCTTTATCACTCTGGTTTTCATCACGAATAGTGATTTCTTTTTCATTTGTTTCATCTTCATCACACACTGATTCTGATAAGCGTTTCGCCTTGTTCTTCTTCTTCTTAGACAGATCAGTGTCTGATTTGAAACCACTTGCCTCATGACTGGAATCGATTCTTTGACGCCTATTGTTCTTTGGCTTTACGGCAATTTCTTCTTCTGATTCCGATGAAGACGAGTCAAAACGTTGACGATTATTTTTCTTTGACTTGGATGACTTAACACTCTTATCAGACTCGTTCAGTTTATGCCTTGCTTCGTACATCTCTCTAGAAGCCTTTTTCTGTTCTTTAATCTTGCGTTCGTTAAATTTCTTTTTGGATTTTGCTGACATTGTGAGTTCTTCTGCATTCATAGAAAGATCATCACCAGAGCCACTGAGCAAATCTTGATCTTCTGCATCGGAACTTACAATAAACGAGTCTTTTTCGTAATCAGAGTCATCTGAGAATTCTTCTTCGTCAGAATCTAGTGTTTCACCCTTTTCTCTTATTTCGTTTTGTTCTTCATATTCCTTTTCATCTTCATCTCTACTGTCTCCTGACTCGTAATCATCACTAGCTTCTTCAGCCTCATCATCGATCAATTTGCTCTTTTTTATAGACGATTCTTCTTCAGATTCTTCTTCGATATTCTCTTCCGCGTCATCTTCCTCTTCTTCTGAAGAATCAGAACCGTCTTCTTCAGACATAATTGATGTTTCTTTCTTAGACTTATTCGACGTGTTCTTTTTGTCCACTTTATTTGCACTGTTAGGGGCAATAATTGAACTATTAATTTGCAGCCCTAACTTTTTGATAGATTTTTGTTGAAGAGGTGTACTTGTGGAATAAGTTAGCGAAAGATTTTTCTTCTCAGTATCTTTATCTGTTGTAACATTTGGCACATTTACTGATTTTGATAACTGTTCATTTGAATCATTGCTATCTTTGGCCACTGTGGACTCTGTATTTATTTCGTTCTCTGACACATCTTTTAGTTGAGACAAGACAAGAGTACTTTTATTTTCGTTGTTTTCAGTCTTATCTAAAAGGGCAGATTTATTTTTAGATTTATCAGAATTCTTATCCATACTATTAGACATATTAGAAATTGATGACTTTCTTTTAGATTTGTTAGAACTCTCATTTGCCATATCACAATCATTGTCTAAAATTGATGTTTCCATTTTATCCACACTAACTTCAACAGCCATAGCAGATAAAGATTTTCTTTTAGATTTATTTAAACTCTTATCTAAATTCTCATCATTAGCCAGCTCTGTTACTGAAGATTTTCTAGCAGATTTGTTTAAGATATCATCTTTAATTTCATCAGTAACCATTGTAGACAATGAAGACTTTCTCTTTGATTTATTTGTCTCTATATTTAGACTTACATCATTGAACTTGTCTCCGTTTAAAGACTTCCTTGCAGAGTTATTGGGATCTTTATTCGTATTTTGTTCGGTTACAAAATTAGATATGGTAGACTTCCTTTTGGATTTATTTGCCTTTTCATTAATGCTTTCATCATGATTATCCATGTCAATGACTAACTGACCATCCATAGTATCTTCAGAAACTTCATTATTAATAGACGACTTTCTTTTAGATTTATTATTATCTCCTACATCATTATTAACCGCCTCTGAAATGGAAGATTTCCTTGGAGACTTAGTAGACACCTCATCAGTGAAATTTTCTGAAACCAAATTTGATATTCCAGACTTCCTTTTAGACTTGTTGAAACTATCATTTTTAATTTGAGAAATGTTTAAGATTGACTTTCTCTTTTCTGATACAGACTCATTTTTGCCAATGAAATTAGAAAGCGATATGTTTTCAGGCATAGTTTCATCAATATCCATAGGCTCATAGCTAAGATTATTTTGTGGGTTTTTTGGTGTGTCATCATTTAATGCTTGATCTACAACTGGCACACATTGATCACCACTGTCAGAGTTTTTATCACTATTCGCTTTTACAATCATTTCGTTATTAGAATCAGAGTCTTCAATAAATACCAAAGATTGAACAACTCCAGTTGGTTCTTGTTCAAATAATTTTTGAGTTAGACTGTTGTCGTGTTTTTTTGATGAATTTAAGTTATTTGATTCTTCATTGACATCTTTAGAATCTTCATTTGCTTCAGACAGTTTGTCCACTGATTTGTTAACAGATGTATTGAGGACAGATACTTCATGCACAGATGTTTCAGTCTCTGTTGTCAGAGACCTTTTCTTCTTTTTTTTATAAGAGGGAGTTGATGAATTCAGAGAAACATTTTCTTGTTCTTTGTCAGCTTCATCATTTTTATTATTGCTTTTGTTCATAATGCCATCACCAGAACCAGAAATGTTCGAAAAATTAAGAGTATCATTTTTATTTTTGTTTCGTTTCTTGGTGGCCTCACTGTCGCTGCAGAAACTGTTCTCGTGAGGTGATTCAACAGAGATAGTGGTCCATGACTTGGTTCTGTTTCTTTTAGTTTTTATCTGTGGTTCTTCAACAGCTGTCGTGCTTTTATTGAAGATGCTTTTGGCCTTTTTAGGTGCTTCTTCTATTTCTTGAATGAGTTTCTTACTGGTTGTAGACAAGTTGATTTCTTCTGTTGTCTTACTGTCTGTCACATCAGTTATTGGTTCAGGTTTAGGTTCTGATATGGATTTGTCAGCAGTAGCAGTTTTGCTTGCTTCTTTTTTACTCTGGGGTTCACTTTCTTTGATATCATTGTCTAATGAAGATCTCTCTTTTCCAGATTTACCAACTAATCTAGGACTTTTCCTGAGTGAGGGTGAATTATTTTCAGACCTTTCAGCACTATTGGTTTCCTTGATATTATTCTCAGATTCTTCTACTATGACTTCCTTAATTTCGCCACCCAGTTTTCCAGTAGTAGTCTCAACTGAAATGTTGATATAAAAACTGTATATAGTAAAAGTACTTAATGGCTGCTTTATTACTTAAATATGAATGTACAAAGAAATTGAATGTAAGTTAGTTCAAAATATATTTTTTCTTCTGATTCTAATATTAATATTTTTGTGTTTATTATATGTTATCAAAATTCTTTAGATTAATATTACTCAAAAAATTTAGGTGTAGTTTCCTTAGAGTGTTTTCCTATAACTGAAACAGTTAAGATATTACTGTCTCATTTCAAAATCCCTCTGTGTATAACAATAACAGAAGATGAATATGTCAGCTTCTTAATAAATGTGTATACTTGCTAAAGCTATGCTAAGTAATAATTGACTACAAATGATTTTATTTCAAATAACTATTATTTATTTATTGTACAATCTTAAGGTGGAGTAAAAGTGATAGATTATCATTTACCTGACTTGTCAATACTGGAAGTGGAGTTATTCCTTGTCCTTCTTGTTTGTCTAGCTGGGGTGGTTGGAGCTTCATTATCACTTCCTGTAAACAAATTGTTATTTTGTATTTACTATGTGTTTGGAGATGGTGTGTTTAGTTTTACTAGTGGACTGTGTAAAAATTAAGCAACATTAGGTTCTGGACTACATTAGTCGGAAAACAGAATAAAATGCTCGTTTGTTGACGAGATCTGACGGACAAAGGCGCGCGCGCACGCTGCGTTGGCGTCCCGCGCGTATCACTTTTCCCTGTCATTTTCGCATAAAGCGAAAACTACATTGAACCGACACACACGTAGGCAACGCTTGATTTGTACGTAGAGACGTGTCGCATAGCGTGGATTTAATGTAGCTTTCAAGTCTAATCTATATCTAATAAATAAAATTGGAGTGTCTGTTTGTACTATTGAAATAACCGCTTTTTTACTACATCGATTTGAATGTATAGATGGTACATACACCAAAATAACATTTTTTACAATTTTTGTCTGTTTGCTCTGGCTAATCTCTGAAATGGCTGGACCGATTTTGACGGGACTTTTTTTGGCAGGTAGCTGATGTAATAAGGAGTAACTTGGGCTACTTTTATTTTAGAAAAAATAATTCAAAATCCTGTAGTCCACGCGAAAGAAGTCGCGGGCACAGCTAGTTGCTATTTATAATGTATGGAGACAGTCTTGATCGGCGTACGTGGTCCACATGTGTTCAATGTAGTTTTACATTAAATACTAAATGTATATTGTGTGTATTTAATACTAAATGTAGTTCTTTATAAATAATAGTGCTTTGCATCCTTTTTACATAAGTGAAATCAAAGCACCAAAACTTTGACACGTCAATATCAGAAAACACTGCTAAACATTATTATAAACTGTTCAAATAAATTTTATAAAAAAAACTATGTATTATATTAGGTCTAGACAAGTTTCTATACTACTTAATTAATTAATAATTTTAATCAATCTGTTTTTTGGCGACAATATGTATATGACAGACTATTTTCAAACTATTTGGAACATAATTATACAACAGCCAATAGCTGCTACTGTTTCATCAAATAATAATAAATTGCAGCCATTGTGTCGATAGCCCTCATGGCTAATAGTTTAATAGTAATGAGGCATTCAATGGGCAGTAGGATCAAGTGCTTGATCCAGAAAACTCTACTTCTGGACTGGACACAGCTTATATTGTTAGGAGAGTTAGTCCCCTTTCAGGAGCCCTGACCACCTGTTGCTTAGACCCTGTTCCTGTTGCCAGTGAGTTGTTATTTTTATATTTTTCTAACTAATATTGAAACATGTGAATAATCCACACTAATATTAATGTGAAAGTAACTATGTTTGTCTGTCTGATACGCCTACATGATTAAACTGCTGAACCGATATTAATGAAATTTTGTATGGAGTAAGCTTGAACTCCAAGGATGAACATAGGCTACTTTTTATACATCTTCGACTTCGATTTCGCGTCAATAATCAACATTCACATGGACAAAGCTGATGGCAGGGACTAGTATGTATATAAATGTACAAAATATACAATATAAAATAAATGGAATAATAATGTTTATTACTGTGTTGATGTATCTCATGTAATTGTAATCCAACCTTTTTATTATCACTATCACTTTGAGTCAGTAAACTAATAATAATAAGTGACACTACAAAAACTAAAATAGTTCAAGGACCTTCAAATCAGTTTTAAGCTGAAACTCATTAGACCGACGCACACGTGTAACACGCCTGATTTGTACGTAGAACGACGTCGCGTGTCGTGGATCAAGTGTAGCTCTACAAGTCTAGTTTACATATAAAATGTATGAAAGCCGACGCACCCAGATTGGCGTGTGTGTAGTGGCACTGAAGATAGAGCTAAAGTCACTACACAACCTAAAATATTTCAATGACCTTGAAATTGGTTAACAGTAACTTAAACACGTAATACATTGAAACCATTCCTTACCTACTAAAGAGGTCCTCCTAGCTGCTCTCTTTGCTCTAGGTGAGTTAACATTGACGGGCTCTGCTATAAGGCTGGTATTCGACTTAATCCGGGTGCTACGTCTTGACGGTGTGCCTTTGTCTTCTGCCATGTCAGGAGTTTCGGACACAATGCTTGTGTTGGACCTGATGCGGGTACTGCGTCTAGATGGTGTCACTACTTTCTCTTCAACAGGCTCTGCCTCTTTGACAGTTGATTTTCTTGTTCTTTTAGGAGCTGCTTCATGAGCTGTAAGGTTGTGAGTTCCAAAATCAGTCATGTTGTTAGAAAAGAAGTTGAAAAAAGAAAGAAACTGCTTATTTATGAGTAAATTATTTAATACACTTGGGGCTTATGTCTAACAGTTGACGTCTTTCGGCAGAAATGATGATTTTAATACAAGAATAATATAAGAATTTAGTATTTATTTTATTTATTTAATTATTAAATTCATTAAACCCCAAGCAAATGCCAGCATTCACTCTTTCAATTTCTTTCTATGGTGTTTCTAGTTATCTACAGTATTCAAAAGCCTCTAACAAACGATGTATACACACATAAAAAGATTGAATACATTTGAGTTTTAAATTAGTGCACTCCCATAATTACAGGAAGCCACACATTGTCTGCAGTGCATTAGACAATATGATGCAGAAAATAATGGTTGAATATTGAAAAGGATGTATTAGTCAATTTAAGGCTTCATTCAATTTATAAGAAAAGATTTGTCTAATAAGTTGAAGTCTAATAAGTAGAGAGCAGTGGTGGCTGAGTGGTTACGGCCCCGGCTTACCGAGTTGTAGGTCGCGGGTCCGAACCCAGCCAGGCGTATTAGTTTGTGTAATTTATTTCATCACCACTACTCTCAAATTGGTGAAGGAAAACATCGTAAGGAAACCGGCATGTCCAAGAACCAAAAATTCGAAGACATGTGACATTCACCAACCCACACTGGGCCCGCATGGTGGATTACGGCCCATTCCCTCTTCTAGAGAGGAGGCTTGAGTCCCAACAGTGGGAATATTAAAAAGGCTTGTGATGAATAAGTTGAATGAAGCTCACAAAAACAGTCTGTCATAGAGTCTTTGGATATTTAATGTTTGTTCATTCTTAACCAAACTTGATTTAAAATATACAATAAATTGGCAGTATAATTTTTTATTCTATACAATGGCAATAGATATATGCATAGGCTTGTTAACCTTAGGTACTAAAAGCCATCACAAATGTTAGATATAATATAGCTAAAGATTTCAATGAACTGATATAATCTTACCATGAGAGGGTAACTTGATTTTTTGTGATCTATAATATAAATAGAAAACACACACATGTATCTAGTACTTTTTTAATTTTTCAACCCCACAATGTATTACTGTTATGTTTGCATGTTTTAACAATAGGTATGTATTGTTAAAACATGCAAACATTCTTAAAATTAGTCAAGAAATTTTGTGCAATTGGTTGAATTTTTCATCCAAACAATAAATTAACTGTTACAGTATTACCTGTATTTTGATATACATTAAAATATAGTAATAAAAGTTAGGCATAAACCTTTCCACCTATTAGCTAAGCCAGCAAAAAATTTAGTTGTATTTTTTACCATTTTCATCAATGAGTTCCAACTGTGGTTTGGCTGCAAGTCTTCCTCCTCTCTTCTTGGTTGGTGTGGATTGTGTTGAGGGTGATTTCACATCATCAGCTTCCACAGACAGTCTCCTCCTTAGTCGTGTCACTGTGAATACATTGTTAACAATTTTTAAAACTCAGTTGTGACTTGTATTTTGTTCATATAAGAGTTCTTTTACTTATACCTATAGATAGGCTAATTGTGTGATAAAACTTGGCTTGGCTTGTGTTCTATTCTGTATACATCCTCCTTAAGAAACATGTAATCATAACAAAATTCCAAATAAAATCAAAACAGTTAACAAAAAGTACAATCAAACTAAAATCGAAAGTATCATCTATACCTATCATTTATACTTAAATGTATTAAAAGTATTGTGGAAAAATGCTTTGATATTGATGCCTAAATATTATATGATGCTAGCCTGAGCAAAGACATGAGCAAGTCAAAAGGCATCCCGAGAAGTTGAATCTTTAGTAAAAAATGTTGCCTTCAAGTAGGCTTTGTGTCCATCTTATCGTGCGCGTCGCGTGACTATTGCTATGCGACAATCGATTTTCTTAAGTTTAAAAGACAATTTGTTAAATAAAATATAATGTAGCATTCTAGGGACTGAAAAGCACCTGATAATATTACGAAATAGCGTCGCAATTTTGAATTGCGTCGCTTACTACAGACAGCTTAAAAATGCTATTACAACATGTGGGCACTTATTACACTAGGCCAGATTAAAGAGAAATTAATTATGAATAAATACATTTACATCCGTAAAGCATACAACTCTCAGAAAGCTTGAGATTTGCCGGTAGCGTGATTTCCTTATCACAAAACCTAGCGTACCCATGCTTCCATGCCGCATTATTGGTTGTAAAGGTTCAAAAACTTACCTTTAATACCGACTTCTTCTTCCATTTTTAACACTTATCAAACATAAACAACAATTTTGTTCAAATTAACTTTCAGACACGTGCAAACAGCTCAACCGAATTTAAAATCGTGCTTTTTCGAGGCAATAGGTAAAACAGCTGTTAGGACGCGGTGAACTGTCAAATCAAATCCGACGCGCATGCTTTTATTATGGCAATACAACTGTTTCCGCCCAATAGAGATGTTCTAAAAGTTACCATTATTTTATTTACGGTTTTCATCTGTAATCGATTAAGGTTGATTGGTTGGTTATATTTTGTGGCATTTGTAACCCTTTTGTTCTTTACGTTAAATATTTTTTTGATAAAATGTTGACTGGAAGATAGAGAAGTATGAAAGGAAAAGACGCGGTGCGCTTACCCTTTATGTTGATTACGTTCATGAGCAACATTTAATAAATAGTCAAACATTTAACTCTTAACAAGTAAGTCTTTTTTAACCCCCCAAGTGGCGTAAATAATGGATAACTCTGAAACTGTCGATTGACCAGATTATCATCTATCATTTACCCCATTTATATCACCATATGCCCATGAATGTCCAAATTATTGATAAATAAAAACCGTATTACTCATATAAAATCAGCTGCCATTTCTTCAATTGGTGAGTGTTTCTCGTTCTGTTTTTTTTATGTCACTCCTGAATGTTTTTGTTGTCAGATAAAGTTTTTTTTTGTTAAAATCTAAGTTAGTATCACAAAAATATTTAATTTCAAATTTTAACATTTGTTCCTAAGGAAGTAAGTACGAATTTTATTTAAAATATCAAAAATATCAATTATTTGGACATCCATGGGCATTTGGTGATCTATGTGGGGTAAATGATAGATGATAATCTGGTCAATCGATAGTTTCAGGGTTATTCATTATTTACACCACACCTGAATATATGGCTTTCAAACACAAACACACATGTTATCACATTGGGCACACCACAATCGTAGGTGAAAGTCCCTTTCTGCAGCGTACTCTCCTTTCTCATGACAAAAATCCTAGCTAGAGATGTAAGAGTTCTGAGTGTTTCTGATTCGGATTCAGGCGGAAGAAACACCTGGGTGTCACCATTGTGCAGTTCCATCCGGCTCCATCCGGGCGATACGTTGGAGCAAACGGTGGATGTTTTTTTTAGGTGGGAAATCAATCAGTGGCTTGTCCCGCTTGTCCAGTATTTTTCCTTTTCCAGTAAAAGTCTGACACGCCATCCTGCTCTACCCAGCAGGATGGCGTGTCAGACTTTTACTGACTAAAACCCACTCCTATGTTCCTTCATTGCCTTGCTTTCCAGGGCCCCGGGTCTTGCATTTAGAAGTGAACCCATGGCCCTAGTAGACTTCACACACTACATCTCTTTGAGGAGGGCGTGGAACACTACGCGCCTTAGACGACTCGGGCTCGGTCCGGACCGTTACCGGATGGCCAGGCGGCGAGCATGCATGCGGAGTTTGGAAATCGCGGTCAGGACCCCGACGATTTCCTCACGCGTGTGGTCGCCTTCTTCGCAGGAGGCGACCGCCTGCCGCTCTTCCTCGCTCCGGAACATGGCCTGTACTGTACCAGTGTCCGGTTCAGAGATCGTTGCCACCAATCACCCCCACGAAGTTTGAAACGCCCTCTCACCCCACCCTGGAGCGAGAGCAATAATGATGGGCCAACAACAAAAACTTAGGGAGCCGAATATGACCCGCAGGCCGCAGGTTGAGTATACCTAGCTGCTATTGACGTCGTTCTGGGGCTTGCGCACTCAGGCTTAATCCGCATTTCTGGATTGCCTTTACCGGGCTGCTGGAGTGAAACTTGACGGGGTAAAGAGCTTCCATCTCTCTCTTGCTTGGCTGATTTGATCGGAGATTCGCAAGAGTAAGTTCGGTATAGTATTTCACTAAACCACCCAAACTCATAGCTCTATCCATATTTTATTGTCCTTTTGTAAACATGCGTAAAGTATACAGGGACAATAGCAGGTTACGGTGTTACTTTTCATTTAAATATGTCTAACGCAGTTTCGCCCCCTGGCATACCTTTCAAAGGTCCAGAAAACATAAATGTTTTAAAATTAATACCTAGACAATAAAACTGAACCATTGTTGCCTTAAATTATATAAATCTTAATTTAATGTACGTCTGTACATATTTGATATTCCAATGTCAGCTGTTTGTCTGTTGGTAAAATCCACGAATTTCACACCGGTATCGAGAGGACTGTCTTCACAGAGTTCAGCCAATTTTGTATAGATGGAGCTACTGCTGTCTGCTCATTTAATTAACTGTCTTCGAAAAGGAGGAGGTTCTAAGTGAAAGTATGTTTTTTTATAACGGTTCGAAACAATTATTAGTGTTTGTTATCAAATTTAATGACTTTGAATACTACATACTATAAGTAATTTAATTTTAACAATTACGTAAAACATAGGGTAAATATGATGTACAATAAGTACTCTATGTACCTACTTATATCGTTAGATACTATGACTTGTCATATCGTATTAGGTGGTAAACTGAAAACCTAAAGACTGATAAAAATAACCAAAAAGCTAATCCTTAGATATTGTAAGAAATATAAAAATTTTGCTTCCAAACTCATAAAATCTACCCTACCCTACTACCTACAACAAAAAACTTTTTCAAAAGTTGACACAAGTCTTGAATAAAAATTGTTTTCATTAGTACATGAGAACCACGAGTCACGGTGTAGATGCATATATTAGTATCTACCATCAATTGAAAATATTAAAAGCTCCGTGGATTCCATTAGTTTTTCCAAGTTGACAGCGAATAGCAGCAAACTCCGCCCCGCGTTAGGGTTAAGTGGGTCCGCACTTAAAAAGACATCAAGGGTACAGAAATGGCATTATATCTTCCTGATGACCCTCTTCAGAAATTACGTTCAACGATGTTAACCCCATTTCTCTCTGGGGACGTCCGTCTCGAACACCCTCGAAGGGAAATTCTGGTGAATGCGACGGGACAGATATGACATTGATTGTGTGAAATTAAGGTAAACCTTACCTGTAAGGGTAAATCAGTAAACGGAAAAGATTGAGCCCTCAGCCCCTCACCTTATTTGTTGATGCTTTATACTTACCTACATAGATATCTACAACTAAATGCACTGGCAGATTATCAGATTAGTAGGTACATCTACTTACATTTCAATTATGTTTAAACAGTTACAGTATGCCTCTGGTATAACATAACACTTGTTGCTATTCCCTTTATTGTTTTTCTATAATGATTTACGTGAAAAGAAGGTAGGTATCTAGATTCCTTGAGCTTCCTGCCAAGTTGTAGCTGTAACTTAAATTAGGGTACCTGTCATAGTTTTTATCACCTTGGCAGTAAAAAAGGGAAGCACTGAGTTGCAACTAAAGTATCTAACTATTTAATTCCTTTAGTTGGGAGTTATTGGATTGCACTATTGGCCGCTCTTTCTTCGAAGATCTTTTGAACGTTTCGGGCTAAATAAAATCTATAAATGCAATGGTCTAACATCGATCCAAACAGGTATATAAGGTATATAAGCTAAGTTATACGTCTAACTTAGTTTATATGCCTTTTACATTCAGTCAAAAAAGTATCGGGAATGGATGATTTGTTTATGGTTTCGAATTCAAATTTTAGATATTTTTTGTTGTTGCTAAATTGGCACAACTGTTTTCCATTTTGGCGCGGAGTTTGAGTTGCATCTGTTATTTATATTAAATACAGTGCTGTTTTCAATTATATCATATCACATAGTGTGTATTGCGAATTTCATAATCGATCGAAAGAGTTTGTCTTAAATTTTGCTTCGCCAATGGAATTTCGTGTTCGGAGTCACTGAAAATGTTACAGAAGGCTTACGGTGAATCGACTTTATCAAAAACATGTGCTTATGAGTACAAAGCATCCAAAAGCGGTCGAGATGTGATGGAAGATTTGCCTCGCTCTGGTAGGCCATCAACCTCTGCAACTGAAGTTAAAAGTAACGGTAAGTAGTGAAAAGTGAAGGAAACAGTGACTGAAAATCCTCATTCAAGTTTGAGAGAGATAGCCGCCGAACTTTCTGTATCTCACGAGTCGATCCGTACCATTTTAACTAATCATTTGGGTATGAAACATGTTGCCGCTCGGCTAGTCTCAAAAGTCCTGAATTTTCTCCAAAAACTCAATCGCATGAGAGTCGCTAAGGACATGCTAGAACGAGTCAATTCCGACCCAACATTCCTGAAACGCATTGTTACTGGCGACGAGATGTGGATTTACGAGTTTGACATGCAAACAAGTCAACAAGCTTCGGAGTGTCGCCTTCCAACTGAACCAAAACCGAAAAAACCACGCCAAAGTCGATCAAAAGTCAAAGTCATGTTGACCGTTTTCTATGACTTGAGAACTGAACTCAATTTCGGAAACAGCGTTTAAAAAATGTTTTGATGCTTGGATTATTCGTTGGCGTAAGTGTATCGTTTCTGAAGGGGCATACTTTGAAGGTGATAAATAAATTTGGATGAATAGCAAATGTGTATTATTGATCTTTTCCCGGTACTTTCTTGACAGAGTAGTATATAGGTACCTCAAAGACGGTTAAAATAATCTTAAATGTTACGAGAAGGCGGTTAAAAATATATGCGGAAATATATCACAAAAATATATGCGGAATTACACAAAATACTACAAGCATATTTTCACGTATTCTGCTAATGAATTTTTCATACGAAAATGCAACAGAAACAGGAGGGAATAAATTTTAGGAATAAAATGAAAATGGTGCACAACGAGCACGAAAAATGCCATAGTAGGTATATGTAGCCACAGATGATTGCGTTTACCTAATTTGATTTACAAATTTTACGTTGACAGCAGCAAGCATTCAGCAAAATGCGGAGTAGCCTATAAATGGCCATACTTTTTTATCTTTGCGGTGAAAATAGAACTCTTTCATAGACAAAGCGAAAGGGCACAATAGGGGGAGGAACGGTGGTACCAAGATCAGCCATTTTCATGGAACAAAACCAGTTTTGTAGTCTCGGCCGCGGTCGGACTTTATTGCAGCAACGGATTTTACAGTTTGGAGTTGCTGGCTAATTTCAGTCCTGATTAAAGAGCTTCCTTACAAACTTAGCAAATGTACGAAACAACACTGGCCGTATTAAATAGCTTGGACCAAGTTTGTTCTACTTTGTTTGATCGTTTAGCTTTAATATCTGTTTTGTTTTGTTTGTATTTTATCCATTAGTAGCTATCTATTATTTTACAGTAGACATAACTATATACCTTCTTATTTGGCGATAGTTGTTGATAGATAGTCTCCGATGATGAAGACTATTATTATCATCAAATACTTAGTCATAAGTAAATCATTAAAAAAAACCTAAGGTATGCGTATCTTAGATACGGGGTCGATGCCTACCTGGAACGCAAATGGTACTTACCTGAAGGAACGCAGGTGGCACTTCCTACCGCCCCGTCTAGAGCGAAAAGGGTCATTGATGATTTTGCATTTAAAAATAAGTATCAAATTAAATTAGATAAGAAGAAAACCATGACGTTATATTATCCATGAATATTCAATAGATAGGTAAAGTATCTACGTTAATCACCGTCACAGTCGACCCCATCTAAAGAAAATAAAAATGCTTTTGTAAAAGTAGGTAACTAGGCACTTTGAAACCCAACTTTCAAAGCCTGATTCTGCTAATTCTTGTTATTTCTTCATAAATAGCTAGCTTACCGCTTTACTAAGTCCTAACTACTTGCGCCATAACGTTGATGGTTCTTGGAGTTTTGCCCACACCGGAAAATGAAGGTGAATTTCATTGAATTCTCACTCCGTTTTCTAAGCAATACGATTTTATCGAGTATTACACCTGTTTATAGAACTAAGCTTATGGAAAATATCAAGACGATTGATACATCTAAGTCTTTTTGTCATCGATAGTCTCGCGTTTGACCACTATTTCATCTGATGAAAGTATCTAAATAAAAATGAAAGCGCTGATGTCTCCTATGGAAATCTTTATGACGATACCTACTGATAGAGTTACCTTAATTTATTGACAGTATCGGCTAATACGAGTATGCGTCAAAAGTCAAAAACATTTATTTCAAATAGACCATTTGCAGGCACTTTTGAATAGTCAAATGTCGGTCAGCCCAAGAAAAGTGAAGCTAAATTGCACGTTTCAAAGCGGAGATCTAGAAGAAAAACGTGCAAGAAACTCCATGGACACTCTTTTTAAAACATTTTATGAGTTACATAGATCTTGGTTACATATTTCTGGTCGCTTCTAATATGTGAACACAATGTAGATATTAATAATAATATTTTTTTTTTTTTAAATAAATAATTTATTATTATTGCGTAATACGCATAGCCGCACGATATTAAAATACCTTATGTATAGATACCGGCACGGATCTTGAGCGTTGACTTACATTTGAAATCGCTAAGACTTGAATGAGATGTGAAGTATTGGGTCTCTTTAGTGGTATAAAGAGAGACGCAGGAGCTGGGAGTACATCTTTATAGTTACAGTAATTGGCTCGACGATGTGTACGAAGCGCAAATTGATCCTCAATCTTTGCCGAGCGCTCAAGATTCGTGCCGCGCATAATAGCTTTTACTCTTCTGCTGTCGCTCTGCGGTCTCCTTATGGCCAAACAATTTTGGCAGTCATTATAAAAGGGTAGACATAATACTGGTTCTAATTTCCATTAAATCTTTTGGTACCCAACTACGAGTATCAACGTGCTCAATTCCCATTATTGTAATGGTCTCAATTTATCCGATTAAAGGGATTTTATTGCGATGTTTCTATTGATTGCCCGATATAAAATATTTCCGCATAGTATTACCCTTTACTTTGATTTATTTGATACGGACCTGACGATATCCATTACCTGATTACATAAGCCGTTTTCACTAGGTTCTGCACTGAATGAAACCTTCAATATGTCGGATTAAAAATATTTTTTGTTAATGATTTTTTTTGTTTGTATATTAAGCAGATTGATTCTAAATCCGCGGTACTGCTATTTAAATATAGTTTTAATAATTTTATTGAACGCTTTTCTAAAAATATTTTTTTAAAATAATGTTTTATATTTTTTATGTCTGTTAAATTAGTTAATGTCAGCACGCATAATCACCATTAACAGTGTTTTTAGGTGGGTAGTTATCCAATGCCTTTTCCCGCACTAAGGCGGAGCAAGAGGGCGTATCAGACTTTTACTGATTAAAACCCACTCCCATGTTCCTTCTCTGTCTTGTGTCATTGCTGAAATCTCTTTAAGACGCGCGTGGAAAACTACGCGTCGTCGTCGACTCAGGCTCTATCCGGCCGGCGAGCTGTCGTATTACTCGTCGTCCGCAAGCCTGACCGGAAGTGAGAGGTGGCTGTCACCGATCGCCCCCACGAGGAAACGGTTCCACCGAAGCGGGGCACACTTCCACCTTAAGCTCCACTCAAATTCGGTACAGGAACCTCCCAAACTTACCATGTCCGGTAAGGACCTGCATCTTGCGGAGGATGAGGATGCCGTGACGTCTTTCCAGCCACTCTTCAAAGAGGGGACTTACGGCCATAATTATGGAGTGCCCAGTCCTTCACCATTACCAGTTGAAGTCTTCTTATAGGTAAGCCCACGTATACATTCAAAACAATACCTCATGTCTATAATATTTGTCTATTATTTCAGAAAGCCCAAAAAGAATTTGGTAACTTTCTGCATGATTACATTCGGGGGTCGTTTAATGTCGGAAGTAACCAGTCTGCGCTTCGCCGCTGGGACCGAGCGAGCGTAGTTCGCTCGACCATGAAATTGCACCACCGAGTCTCGCTTAAATGACGTGATAATTTACAAGTGTGTTCATCCACACTTCTGTCGTCCCGTAAAGGCGAAACTTTCATATTAATTTTAGCCGTTGAAAACTAGGGACGCTGAAATTTCGTCCATGTGTGTGCTTTAAAATATTTTGACGTTTGCAATTAACTTAGCTTTCATTTGAATGGTGTGCTAAAAATCCTTATTTTTGTTTGTGGTATGTATTTGAATTTTATTTGAAGGAAAAAAATATATTTGAAGAATAAAGAATTTTTCTAAATAAGTAGTTACTCTTTTAAGAAAGTAACATAAAAAACTTTAGAAGCTAGCTACAACATTAATTTTAGTTGACCTATCTAGTTACCTGAAGAAGTTAAAGAGGCATTAAATTCTCGAAATACAAAAATATACGTTTACAAAAACACTGGCTCATACCTACAAATGTGCAGTAAAATGAAATCCGAGTTGTAGTTCTATTGATAATAATTGACCACCCCGCGGCCTGCCACGTTTAATTGGCACCCCGGATTGTGGTTAATTTGAAGAAGAAGCCTAACGAACCAACCTCGCCTAGTTAGTGGACAGGTAAAGGATTTATCTGCATTTAAAAAAAAAGGGTACAGTTGGAATAAAAATGAAATACCCGGAAAACTTAAAGGTATTCGCTGGAAGTTTTCCTCAAACTGTTTTTACGGTGGGTCGCTATGAAAACTGCACAATAAATTGTATAGGTAGTTACCTTTACAATAAGAACCACAATACTATCTGTTTATTGCAGGTCTCTCGAGTCTTAACGATTTGTTTTGCTTTGACTTTCCCATTTCTCCAAAATCGCAATGAGTTCTGAAAAGTATAGGGTTGTGGTGTATTGTTGTGTATGTAATATATAAATATATATGTATTTAAAATATAAAGCAATAAACTTAAAACTGATATAGAGCAGTTAATAAACGTTTAAGAACAAGATAATGCAGTTACAGCTATATTTAGAGTTACCAGAGAAGTCACATGTGCCAAAGCACTCATTGCCAAACTATCGTGTCTTCAACGTAGTCTTTAATATTGCAATACGCTTATAGTATGCACACGGGTAGTTAAGCAATCAAATAAAAACACTTCTCTAGAATGGTTGCAAAAGTGCAACCGTTGTTGATAAGGAAGCGTTATCAACAGTTGCACTTTTGCAAATAAACTACGGAACTGCAGAAAGTAACACGTAACACTTACTTGATGGCCTGAAACAGAACAGAAAGGGCTGAAAGATAAAATCTTTGAACCTGTCTAGTTAGATTTACGATTACTACTTCTTGCATGTTCGCGGCTTTGTTTATTACCGCATTAAAGTAAATAGGCTAAGATATGCCTGGCATCCGTCTGAAAGAATGCGAGAAGTGTTTTAAAATGTACTAGCGACAGATTTGAAAACATTCTAGAGCTTGTAGATGGAATAAAAAAAGCTACAATTTGTAGAATGACTCGTATCACGTTCATAGTCTCTGGAATGGGTAAAGGCGAAGTTTCGTAGACTCGTAACTACGAGTAGTTCGCTAATGACGACATTACGTCCCTCCCAATGTATCTAACAAGAGCCCATCGCTATTTTCACGGACGTAGTCCTAATCACGGACAAATACTGAGAATTTCCTAATAGGAATTCGCAATTACTATTGGATGTTGGGATCGAATTCAGAACCACATAAGCTGGAACGGTGTGAGGCAGTGATTAGGGACCGGACAATGACACAACATTATGTACTCGATTTCCGTCACAATTTTGCACTGTAGCTTATTTGCTGACACAATAATTTGTAAAACAGTGCAAATGTTACACAACAACACAATAGTAGGTAATTCGGTTAATTCAAACAATTACGAGTGTGCTCCAGTCAGTCTATTTTAGCCTACTTCACTTAGGTACTGGGAAACTTTCAGCCTTTATTTACGTATGTAATAGATACATAGATGGATATACTCTTTATTGTACACCAATAATAAAATTACAATAGGAACTAAAAATTAATAGGGTGTCACAATGGATTGGCGCCCATAGTGACACCCTATTCATTTACCAGTTAAATATTCATGTAAAACTTTGGCTAGTTCTTTCAAAATTTGTTCACAAATTTTAAAATAAGTACCTATGTAATTACCTACTACTATTATTTATATTTTGGTGTTTGTACAACAAAGTTTATTCCTAGATGTAAAAAAACGTTTGGCGTGATGTAGGTAGATAGTTAGATATTATATTGGTTTACTAAAAGAGTTTTAGGGTGCTTTTCTACTGGAGATGCACAATACTACGTTGTTATAGATCTTGGTACGTTTGATATCCACTAATCATGTTCATTAGTCCATATGCTTAGCACTGGTGGAAATGGGTTCAAGTATGCTACGTTTTGTTATGTGTGGAATAATGATGTCTCAATAATGGTATCTACTAATAAGTTTGAATATACATACTTAAATCAAATATATTTATAATATTTGTAATGAAGCAGCGGTAGATTCTGATGCAAGAAAACCAAGCTTTTAGCTTTATCTGGCAAAAGCTTATAATTTCATTTCACCTCATACACATTTCCTGCCTCGAAAAACAAAGTTCTTTGCGCAGCTACACTATGGATGGAACGGGGAACCGAATTATCCGGCAGCATATTCAGTGCGGTAAGAACTTAACCAAATATTATTCGGCACAACTCTAAATAAAAGTAAATTGATGTGTGACCCCAACTAATACCTAAGTATATCTAATGTGAACCAGTGCACTCTACGAATATGTGAACACAGTTATAGTCTACACAGCAAAGCTCACTTACGACAAAACGAACTTATAAATACCTATAAAGACATGACATCTCGCAGTGTCATGGGGATTAGATACAGAAGTCTGTCGGGAAGTTAGTGTTGGTATGTCGAGGTAAGTTTTCTACGTACTTTCGCTTGCCTTATCCGAACGGGGCGGAAGGAAACTTGGGGGTCTACTCGCTTTCTCCGAAAAACGAAGTTTCGATTGAAATTCGGCGTGTTTCCTACCATGGTTCATTTCGTTCCCGAAATTTCGTACGAACGAAAATTATTTGACGTACCGAATCTCTAAACCTACTCTAATTAGTTATATTTCGAAAAAAAATATGATCATGACATACGAATATTTTGCAATTTTAACGTCAAATTGACGAAACCAAAAACCTTACCTTTTCATTTTCGTTTGTGTTGATTTTGTAAGAAAAGTGCTAAAAATGGCCTCAAAAATGCTTTTAATTGAAGCAGCTCTACATTACGAATGTTTAGAGCGTACAAAGACCCGGCAACCAGCTCAAATTCCTGACTTACACGTTGTGGATAATGTTAGACTCAGTCGGCAATTATTTGAGAAGTTGTACCAGGAAATAGTGCCTTTATTACCTTTAAGAAGCCTCCAAAGGCTTCTCCTTAGCAAAGCACTAGGAAGTGGACTACTACTGTGATGTTTTCAGCTCAACATTATGCAAATTCCTGACACACAGTTTGTGGGAAATGAGGGACTCAATCGACAATTATTTGAAGAGTTGTACCAGAAAATAGTGCGTTTATTACCTCCAAAAAGCCTCAGTAGGCTTCTCCTCAGCAAAGCATTAGGAAGTAGAGTACTACTGTGATGTTTTCTGCTCAACATCACGCAAATTCCTGACTTACATGTTGTGAATAATGTGAAACACAGTCGGTAATTATTTGGGGAGTTGTAGCAGGAAATAATGCCTTTATTACCTCCAAAAAGCCTCTGTAGGCTTCTCCTCAGCAAAGCACTGGAAGTGGAGTACTATGGTGTTTGCAGGGTACTGTGACTGTCTTAAATTGTTATTGTTTAACCTCTTAAAAAGACTTTAATAAAAGACTAAAAACTACATTTATATTTTTTATTAACTTGAATCCTGTAGGATTCAGAGATTTTCATGTCACTAGTGGTCGATTTCCTGGCAGGGTCGTATGTCCACAGCTACCTCGGGCTGTGAAAAGTTTGGAGGTTAGCTTGATTGCCTGGAGGTGGATGGTATTGGTTAATAGATCTGAAAATAAAACAGATTAAATACCTAATAGAATCATAAAATATTGAAATTAAATAGGTAAGAATTGATAGAATTTACTTCTAATACTATGTGGTAATAAAATCAATTGTTATTGTTTAAAACAAAATTTGGGCACAACTAAGATGGTAAATAAAAGAATTCTACGAATGACTACCCACGACTAAAAACAAATAGGTACATACATGGTACATACTATATTGTATAATTATGATAATATTACTTACAAAGATCAAAGATCCACAACAAAACTTGTGGAAGACTGCGACATCCACAGTTCTACTTGAAACTTTCTTACAGAAAGCGCACCGTGATGACAAAATATGTATATTAAAATATACCTATTTGTAACTTGAGTTAAGTTTAAGTAAAGTCCAAATAAAAATCTTTTGATTTCAAAATTAACAATGCAAGTTGACCAGTGCTGCCAACGCCTTAAATTATTTTCTGCTAAATCTGCATTCAAAAAATGCCAATTATATGCCAAAATTTTCGGAAAATGCTAAATACTATGCTGATAACTGGACCCTCGTGTGTATCCTCTTCGTATGATGTCTGAGCAGAGCGGAAGAAGCCATTCTTTCAAATCGGACATCAATTCCCACTCTGCACGATAAAGTTGGTTATAGGTTATTTATTGACATTGTGAATTTAATAACTCTTATTCAACGCACGTAGCCACATAAGAATCAAACAAAACTAAATTACCTTTGATGACAACGTCTAGTGATGCAATAAACCATAATATATGTGGTTCAATCCAAGCGGAATTCCCCAAACCACTAGGGTCGCGTTCACAAACAACAGAAACATTAAGATTTTATTTTGCATTTAGAAATAATGTTCAAACTTTCTGAGTAAAATGCTAAAAATATGCTAAACTGAATTTATACATGCCAAATTACTTTGAAAAATGCTAAATTTAGCCATAATAATACTAAATTGGCAGCACTGAAGTTGACAATGTTGACAAGTTACACATTGTTTTTTTTTTGCCCCATTTGGGCTGGCTAAGGTCTTAGACCATACCGCCTCATCATCAATAATAAATACGTTTTTTTTAGTTTCATTTGTATTCTATGCATAAATATTACAAGAAATATTTAATCACATCAAAGAGGTATTAAATGTAAAGAAAAGTTGTCGTGGCCCAAAAAGGTAGACTGCGACAGTCCGACTTTCTTACGTAATGCGTCATGTAAAAAAGCACTGGCAGCATGATATTTTTTTAAAAATTCAAACTAAAAGTCAAATTCAAGTTGACATTCAAAGATTGACATGTTACGTGTGATTATACAGATATTTTTAGTTGTCATACGTTAGTACCGATGATTGAAGTAAAGTAGCGCTCTATAAATAAGTCGGTTAACGATGACCGTAGAAAAGGTTGTTTTATGGTGTCTTTTTGTATTTTATCGAAAATTATTTTTTACGACATATTTATGTTTTATCTATAAATATTACAAGAAATATTTAATAAACCACCTCATAAATGCAAAATTTTATAATAAAGCAAGATTTAAAATTAATTTAAAAACCGTAATTTACTTTAAATGACATATAAAAAGACCCAAATCATATAGTTCATTCTATTCGATCACGAAGATTGTCTGTGGGTCCGAACTTCTTGTGTGTATCCGAAAATGAAACAGAGTAGGTGCACTAACGAAACTTCGTTTGAATATCGTTCGTTTACGAAAATTGCGTTTCGGAGAAAGCAAGTAGGCCCCTTGCTCCGGAGCGCGCAACACTGATTCAATAGTTGTGTTGCTTGCTGTCATATGTAGCTATAGCGTTATATACAATATACATACGTTGTATAGTTAGTGTGCCAGGGTGAGAAACGTGATTTGTGATTATATTCTTAGTTTATAGAGTTTTTTGTAAGTAGTCACGGTTTAGGATGTATTTTTATTGTAGGGTTCTGCAAGTAATAGCAAACAGAGGACAGTTTTTGTAACATCTGCTTATTGGCCTTAAACAAAAAATCTGTCGATCTAGGTCAGCAATCAGCATTTGGGTCTTTCTTATCTACACACGCCGCTCAGAGAGCGAGAACCTCGAATATGTTTTGGGTCATCAAATACTTTAAGTGCTTCCACGTTCAGTACAAGGAAATTGATTTTCATTTTTAAGACGTGCTTACTAAAAGGTTATCTTAAAATGAAAATCAATTTCCTAGTGGAGGTATACTTACCTTGGAGGAGTAGGTACTGGTAAAGAATTGGAAAAAAAGATTTAAAGGACTACAAAAGAAGAGTACCTACTAACATAAAAAGCCGCCCACGACAATACATTTTCTTTGTATAGGTTAAGGAATTCTCGTTAAATAAATTCAGGCTCTCATCCAATACAGAAAATGTTCTTCAAGATAATGATTCATATCCAGCGTTTTATATACCGCCTTGTTTACATTTTATGTTACGAGGACGTTCGACATCATTTAACAAGGAACTCTGAAAAGAAACATGGTTGAAAGATAATTCGTCGTACGAAGGAGCCGAGTCGAAACGACGGATAAGGCGTACTCCTGATAATAAGCTGCATCCGCCATTGAATAGCATGTGCTTATTCCGCTTAGATAAAAATAATGGTTGAATATAAATCAGGGTGTGTTGTCTTGAGGAGCGCTGAGCGACGCGTCGGGCTCGCAAGCCGAGTACACACAAAGCCTTATTTATTTACAAATATTTGTTTACTTCGTGAGATCATTCGTACGAGGGCCGAAGAGCTGAGCCCTCTAATTTTTTTGGCTTACAGTGTAAGTATTGTTGTTTTAACTTTCTCGTGTACACATAATTTGGACTTATGTTTGTCACTTTTTGGGGTAAAAAATGCCTATGCTATCTTGGCATGTTAACATATTTCATACGGTGTATTTGTCATAACTTCGCTCGGATAAATTATATGAGATAATTAATTGGGTACAGTTTCAGCGAACATATTGGTTTATCAATGAAAGTTAATTTAGTCAAAGGTATTTCATGCTTTAACAATAAATTGAATCCATATTTTGTATAGACTTACATTAGTTAAATAAACGCGATTTAGATATAACTAGTCGTCATTAATTCGTTGATCGTAAACGTACCTAGTTCTGTAGTAGGCCAGTTGAAGCTGCAACTAACTTGGTACTTGGATCTGTTTCATTCCTTTAATATTCACTACTGAACAAAGCTGCCGTAGACTTCGAGTAAATATCTTAAGACAAAATAAAATTGCTGTGTACTTCATTTTCGTAGGTATAGGTATAGTGTTCGTATATGTATACTTAGAAATAGCGTAAAATCAAATTTGCAGCTTCACAAGACCTGGCGTGCTATTCTCTAAGAAAACAGCTTTGAGCGCAGCGCTGGCCGCAGCGACAAAATCCAAATAGGTGCATTGTATTAACCATCCAAAGGACCTATAGATTTGGTTGTTAGTGCGTATTTGCAAAACCTCAAAATTTTTACGGTCAGGTTTACGGTGTCTAAAGTTTTTTTATAGAATTTGAGTGAAACCTTATCGCGGTAAATTCAATAGAGTCTGTGCGGAAAGTAAACCATCGTGGGATTTGAGGGCGCTGTTGTAGATAAATATCGTTTTTGTTGTGTAAGCAACATTGTGACGTCATTATAGTGCGACTGTTAAATCTTGATATTTTGAAACTCATTTAGACTAGCTTCTTCCAGCGGCTTCACCCTATAATAAAAATTATCCTATTGGCTGAATTTGCTAACCTAACGAAACTGCAAAGTTATTGCTTATGTGCTATATTATAACAATGTTTATGATTAAGTTCATCTGTCTAGTAGTTTTTGCACGACACATCCATATATACGAGTACCTTCATCCATCTTCACAAAGTTTCGCATTTATAATATTAGTAGCCTATTTATTAAACTTGCTCACGTGATGAAACTTATAAAAAAAATAGGTTATAAGCTATTGCAACGTTTATCATTAAACTCATCCGTTTATAAGTTTTTGCGTTATGAGTAACAAACCGTTAATTGTAGCGACACCTGGGGGAGGACTATGTAGAACAGTGGACGTCTTTCGATTGTAATGATGATGGACATTTAAATGCAAACAGGAATCGGAAAATAGCGTGAAGAAACTGCTGTACTGCCTATCTAGGTAGGTTCCACCAACGACCACTTACCCAGTTCCAACGAAAATGGTTCTATCATTTTGACTGGGATCGGTCTATTATCACTTACTAGAATATTGTAGCTAACAGCAAGTTTATGTATTCCCTAGTTAAATATTAAGGTAAAAACGGGACACACTACCACTTTCTCGATGTCTTCCTCAGTACATTTTTCCCTTTTGCTAATCAATAAAAAATATGAACTTAATGACTATGAAAATAAAGACACTTCAGAATTTGTAATGTTGCTTCGTAAAAAATCTATTTAGCCTATAAGGGATCATCTCGTATATAAGATCCTTGGGATCACTTGGTTGTCCGTCTGTTTATTTGTTAACCCTTTAACTCGAGAACGCTTGGAGGTATCGAGTTAAAATTAAAACCATACACTCAAGTCTGCGGTCTTTTGAAGTTGTGAAAAATTCAGACTTCTGAGTTAACGAAAAAAAATACGGCCGTTTATGTCGGAAAAAATACGTATATTTCGATACTCAAGAGAATCAAAGAACCCCGAATCCCGTTGACTTAGAATCCTGAAAGGCATAAATCAAGGTCTCATGGAACAAGTACAGGGAAAAATCTTAAAAATTTAATTTGCTATTCGGAAAAATCTTCGTAACACAATTCGGGAATTGATTTCATAGGTAAATTTGTACAGAATCCTCAGTGTGCGAGTCCGACTCGCACTTGCCCTTTTTATTTTAGTTACTTCCTTCCTTACTCAAGCCTGAAAAGAAATATTCTTAGTTAGTCGAAACGCATTATAAATTTAAAGTATCAATACTCTTTATACTAGCCATCGAAAATATTGACCAAAACAAAATAAAGAAATATCGTCATGTTTAAATGAATTTCCGTTTAATTTATATATATTTGGAGATAACTGGGACAGGAGTTCACCCAAGAAGTCTAAAAAGATTAAAATAAAAGTGTTACGTACCAAAAAAACAGCATACCAATGTTTCCCAAGTTCGTGACTTTGTTTTGATCAATTATGGTGTGAATTGCCATTTGTTATCTTTGGCAAAACTGTAATATATTAAATATTATTTTCCTTGCAGCTCGATGAAATTTTTTATCACATTTCTGAAGATTTCAATTGAAAATTATAACAAAATAACATAATCAACAAACCGGTGTCAACATTTTATGACGTTTTGCATTTGACGGATGGCTGGGTTGGGTTGCTACTTAAAATCTTTAATGTTGTTTTCACTTTACGCCACGACGGTTCTTTTATCGCACAGACAATAGTTCTGGACAGTTTTTCAAGAGTGAGTGGGAGTGTAAGACTTTTAATGACTGAAACCTGCTGGTGTTTCTTCAGTTGCCTTTTGAGTTCCAGGGCCACGGTAACGTGTGTTTCGATCCAACCAATCCTGCAGTTCTTATAGCAGGCATCGGCCCTAGTGTGCCCTGGTGTGCCCCGTACATTTCGTTAACTTGTGTTTGAGGCGCGCATAGAACACAACGCGCTTTCAACCCGGGCTTGGTGCAAATCGGCCGGTGAGCTAGCTACCTATTACTTACCTTCCATAAGCCCGCGCCTACGGTGACTGGGAATTGCCCTTGCGATCCCCGACTTCCGGAGAGTCTCCTGTGGCCTGTTATGGACCCCTAAAGTTAAAAGGAACTCTTATAATTTAATAAACTGAATGGTTACCCCTCACAGTACTCCCTATCTACATTTGAATTTGGAATTAGAGTTATTTTTAAATTTTTTGGACAACTAACTTTATTTTATAAAAGACAAAGTTCTAATTCCATTGCAACTCTTTTTTTGGGATTTTAATACGAATGGTCACTTAAAAACCTTTTCAAAAAAGACCGCTAAAGTCAATACTTGATTGAGTTTGTGTTGATGGATTGATATCTTTACCTTACCTGTAACAGTCGGCATGTTTACCCAGCACCAACTAGTTCAGACTGTATGTCCTCGCAGCGATGGATGACCCGATCTGTCTCTGTTCTCATGCCACTTTACCCGATTAGATTTACCGATACGAGCTTCTTTGCTGTCTTTACCAGTCAGCTTGAAATATAAGTAAACGCAAGAAAAGTAACGAAAATAGTAGTGAACATTGGCTACAGTATCATGGTCGTGAAGGATGGGTGGAGGAGGTGCGTTTTGTAAATTCACGCAGGTTCTGACTCATTTCATATAAAATCACGCACGGCACTACGAGACTCAGTGTGCCATACCTCGCGTCCACAAGTGTGTTTGCTTTTTTCTCCGCATGAAGGCACGTGATCTGCATGAACGCGCGTGATTGCATTTTTGGTGTGTTGGACTGTGCGTGTTTTCTATACAAACGAAGATACTTACAAGCAACGTTAAAACACACAGTCATGCGCTACGCTGTGTGGTGCGTGGCAGCGTGATAATCGCCTTATGTTCCTATTTAAGTATTCCATGAACAGAAATGTTGTCGGTTCCATCATTATTATTTATATCCTTACCCAATATAAGGGGCAAGCTTCCAGTTTAACCACAACTGCGAACAAAACGTGCGGTCCGATTGCAGTCGTGTGAACGGATGCAGTCGGTGTGCAGTTCACACGACTGCAATCGGACCGCACGTTTGGTTCGCAGTTCTATTGCAGTCGTGTTTGCAGTTCTATTGCAGTCGTGTCAACTGCATTCAAACTGCACTTAAACTGCAATTTGCAGTTGGATTGCAGTTGAAATTCTGTCCGTCTGTTTAGACCCTTAGCCTTTCTTTCAAAAGAGGAACATAATCCTCTCCTTCGAAATTTAAAACGAATTATCCGTTCAGTTTTAGTGCAAAGTTTCAATGAGTACGTTCTCAGTGTCCGCGGGAGGGATTTAATGAATGGAGCTTGTTCCCTGCGCACTTCCGTAGCGAAAGCATTCCAATTGAATTACATGGCACCCCGCTACACGTGAACGAAGTATTTATAAGATTAGAGCTGAGACGGGGAACTAGAGAGCCAAGTCAGGCAGAACTGCGTACCTAGGTTTGTTAAATTTATGGGCTTCTTGAATTTATATACAGTTTTGGACTGTTACAATGAAATATGACGATGCGGGCTGAGAAGAAGAGGTTTGCGGGATTATTTGAAAGAGTAACCGCGGTCCAGTGAAGGAACGGAGGTGGGTTTTTTTATTTTATTCAAATAGAACGGCCGAAGCCAATTATACTATTTAAACACATAACACAAAAAAAAAAACATTAAAATTAACACAGACAAGTCACATGTCGCGCAGGACTTTAGTGGTAGATACTACTTATTTAATAAATAGTAGACACAGTCATGCATTCATCTCACAGAATTTCATACATTTTGACAGCATCGTCTTCCATTCTTCCCCAAACATATCAAAATCTGTGTTTTTGTCAAGGAGAGCATTAAGTGCTGAGAGTGTCCGCGTTATGGGCGATTTGGAGTGTGCAACTGTACGACACATCGGAACTGCCAGGAGCCGATGTTTCCTGCCACGGTTGAAGTTGTTTGGCACATATAAGTTACAGATAAGGTTTTGTAGATCACGAGCATCTATAATTCCCCTGAGTATTTTGAATGCCACAATCATCTGGTCGCGTGACCGTCTAGCTTCTAAGGAATTGAAACCCAAGCAATCCAGCAAAAATTTCGTGGATAATAAAAAAGGATATTATCCATAAAGACGTTTATAGAGATTTCCTTAGGAATGCTTTTTGCACTTTTTCTAAATTTAAAGTATTGTTTTTCAAAAGGATTCCTCCAAACGCAAGCTCTTGACTCAAGCTTGCTACGGATTAAAGCACCGAAAACAAGTTTGATGACATGGGGACTGTGGAAATCGCGACAGTATTTTAAGACGAAACCAAGACGCCTAAAAGATTCCTTGGCGGTAGATATTATATGGTTGTGAAAGGTGAGTTTCTGGTCAAATGTGACGACCAGGTCTTTCATAGCATCAGTTCGTGCAATAAGATCGTTATCAAGTTGACATCACCAAAACTCATTACATCACACTTTGAGGTTTTAGAGTCCATTTGGTAATCCAAACTCCACTTATACACTGAGTAGACTCAGTGTATAAGTGGAGTTATTGCCTGCATTATGATTGAATAACTGACATTTACATCACTGAATGACATTATATTGAATGTATGACTGTTTCTACTGATTGCCTTGCCCTGCAAGCTGATATAGATATCACCTTGCAGGGCCAGGCAATCAGCCTCGGATTTTATTTCGTAAAAAGTTTTGAGTCATCGGCGTACAAAAGGCATTTGGCATTTTTAATAACGTCAGCTAGGTCATTTACCATCAAATTAAAGAGGAGAGGACCAAGCACCGAACCTTGGCTTACTCCTGAACGAGTGTAATACGGAAGTGACTCGTATAGTCCTAGTCTCACGAATTGCTGTCGATCTCGTAAATAGTCTGCAAGAAGCCGGAGAAGTCCTGGAGCAACGCCTATCGCACTTAGCTTTGATAGTAGGACGTCATTGTTAACTCTATCAAACGCCTTTCGAAAGTCAAAATATAGAACATCGACCTGACGTCCACGATCAAGACTGGCGGAAATAGAGTCAATTAGTGTCAGCAGATTAGAGTTGACTGATATTTTAGTGCGAAAGCCATGCTGCTCATTACAATGATGCTGTTTCACTTGGCTGTAAATACCATCGTGCCGGACATTCTCGAAAACTTTCGATGCAGAAGATAATATCGCTATCTCTTGCTCCATCCAGAACGGGAGGAGTTATTGCGCGCACTGAGGGTTCTAGTACTAACTTACCTATGAAAACAGTAAAGTTCAATTCCCTAATTGAGTTACGAAGATTGTTCCGAATCGCAAAAAGGTTTTTTTTTGTGAGGTAATTACACAGTTTTCAGATTTTTTCCAATACTTGTGCTATGAGACCTTGCTTCACGCCTTTCAGGATTCTAGGTCAGTGGAAAGTACCCTATGAATTTTGATTCTCTTGAGAGTTCGAAATATACTTACGATTTTTGCGACATAAACAGCCGTATCTTTTTTTTCCTTAACTCAGCAGTTTGATTTTTTCACAACTTCAAGGGATCGCAGACCTAAGTAAATATTTTAATTTCAACTTGATACCTACACGAGTATAATGACGAATACGCGTCTATTAAGTTACGCGTCCGTGGATAGCCGACCTTAAAATGCCTTCTGAGGCACGATTGAGTCTCAATAAGTAATCTGGTGGTCACCCATTCATAGATCGTTCAGAAACTGGTGCTTAATTTTGTATATTCAAACTTGCGGCAGTTATTATTTGGCCAAAAGCTCCTTCAATTTCGCCATACGCCTTAATAGAAAACTGGGGAAAATCTCAACCTCTTTATTCAAAAAGGTAACATATTGAGTGGAAAATAAGTACAAAGCGTGCTCGGGGTGGCGTCGTCGGCGCCTGATCTACAGCGGGTCCTTCCTGATTTACGCCCCCGTTATTTGGTTTTCTTAATGGATTTTTGATACACATCTGCCTACCGTTTTATGGAAGGAAGCTGGGTTTGCCAGATGGGATTTTTTTTTGTTTAGAAAACGATTATGATGGATTTAGGTACGCAAATTAGCTAGTTGATTGATTGTCTTGCGGTATCTTGGAATCAGATAATTAAAAAATATTTATAAGAAATAAAAAAGAATTGAATAGGTGCTTGTGGGTAACCTGACATGGAAAATGTAAAGTAAGTCCTGATACTTTTTGATATCGAGTACCTTTTCATTCGATACCGATACGTTCGTACTCGATACTATTTATTCGATCTTTTTTGAAATTGGTACCTTTTTCATAATACTTATTGTATCCTTCTAGTCATGCCAGTGCAAATATTATGCATACCTACGATGATACTTTTTTATCTAATTATATGTACATAATAATTTAATGTTATAATATATTTTTTTGTAATGTATCCATACTTCCTAATTAATTTGTTACTAGTGTTATTGCAAATTCCGAGTTAATGTCAGTTATAGTCAGATTTCTTTTTAGTAGATTAAAACTGAAAGTTTGAATGATACTCGTAATGCTAAGCGAAACGTTTGTTTCTATTTGTAAGTACCCTTTTAACACCTTGTTTGTGTTTGTTTCGAAAATAAAAATATTATACTTATGAGAAATAAAATATCTACAGTTTCGACAAGCCTGTTGGTCTAGTGGATAGTGACCCTGACTGCTATGCCGGAGGTCGTGGTTTCGATTCCCACCCAGGACAAATGTTTGTGTGATGAGCACGATCATTTGTTCTGTGCCTGGGTGTAATTTATCTATAATATGTATGGTTGTAATTTATCTATGATATGTATGTATTTAGAAATATATAAGTAGGTATGTTTATCAGTTATCTAGTACCCATAACACAAGCTCTGCTTAGCTTGGGACTAGACGGCGCTGTGTGATAGCTGTGGAATATTATTATTATTAGTTGACTTACCAAGGATGCTATCACCATTTCTATCAAAGATCATGTTATGTTAAAATCTTTTTGTAACCTCCAAAAGAACTCGTAAAGAGAACAATAACCTATGCCCGCATTATGCATAAGGAACGAAAATGGTCGTCAAAGTTTATTCGAGCCCGTTGCGAACAGTAGGCGAGCTACCCTTTTATATGAGAACTTTCCCCATAAATTAAACTGAGAAACACCTCGGGGCCTTCGAAGTAAATACACAATGATTTAGTAACGCCTAAATAAAACGAAGATGAGCTATTCAGTCGAAGGCGTCGAGAGTCGTACGAAGGAAGTATAGAGCTCTTTGATGACTCTGTATCGAGAGGGTACGGAGTCGCGGAGGTAGGGAATACCTACCTACTTTGTTGCCAATGAAAAGATTCTTTAAAAGATTTTCTGGGATGAGGATACCTAACGTTTATCGACTTCTGAATTTGTGCTCAAGAGTGGGTTAAGTCAATATTGCAAAGGCTTTATGTAGGTAGAGCACTGTTAACTTAGTAACATGGCACGATGAGATTTGGTTCATTCATGCTTTGTAGATACATAAGCATGAGGGAACGAAACGGGGTTCTACCAAGTCGAACTTTTTCTGAAAATCTACTAAGAAGCAAGGCGATTGACACCTGGGTTTTTCCATTGCCCTGTGTGTTCTAGGGCCACGGTAACTCTTTCAAACAATATCCCAGTCCAGTAAACCAGTATCATGGAACACTGAATTTAGCCTTATTTTTAAAGTCGATCAACTACCAAAAAGTGAGCATAATCTTTAAAAGTTATCTTTTGATAAAGCATGTTTCTTATAGATAACATTCGGCATGTCCTAGAACTAAAAAATCTAAGATATGTGACGTCCGCACTGGGCCCGCGTGGTAGATTATGGTTCATTGCCTTACCTAGAGAGAAGGCTTGAGCCCTAGCAGTAGGAATATTATAAGGGTCGTTGCACACGGGCCACCGGCCGCAAGCACAAAATGTTGCCACCGGCATATTTCCTATAGTTCTCATGCATTTTTTATGGATGGTTGCACACAGTTGACGTCGGTGGCCATGGCCACCACACACTACAATGACCACTGCTCGCTTCTTATGGCCCGCACTGACCATTAAACGCCGATGCAAAACGCTGTCATACGCCATTAGCGCATTTAAATCTTCTTCATCAGAGTCCATTATACTGTGCGTATGGGTTAAAAAGTAGCAGCTACCAGCCTCAAGTGGCTGTCACGCGCTTAGGATTTCTTAGTGGCCGCTTCAGCTTCTCGTGGCACCGTTTGTGGCTGTCGCGTGCGGTCCGTGTGCGGCGAGCCTAAGGCTGATTATGCTATTATGTTATATTTAGCAGAAATATTCTTCTTAGAAGTTGAGTTTTATCGTAATTGGCCATTTCCTTCCGATGCAGATGCAGCTTCCAGTAATTAACTAATTAATTAACTTTCTGATAATTTTCTTTTACCACTTTCTGTGCGTAAAGATAATATACCACGATAATTTCATACTTAAACTTATTAATTAAGTTTAAGTATGAAATCATAACGTTTTCATTTTTAAAACGTCTTATTAACATTTGTACCATTTGATATCTGAGCCGATCTTTTCCTACTTTATAATAATATCTCTTTATTTTGTATTCTCTCTTTACAATATCTTTATATATCTTACTATATTTTATTAATATTATTAAACTGAAGAGTTTTTTTTGTTTAGTTGAACACACTAATTTAAGGAACTAAAGGTTGGAAATGAAAAATGTAATTTGTTTGTAAAGAATAAACTCAAATCTACGGGAACCGTGAGCCGTTTCAAAAGCTTCTTTCACCCGTAGAATGTTATTTTATCACTTTAACACATGCGTATATTTTCTATTATGACGCGGGCGAAGCCACAGGCAGAAAATAGTTAACTAATTATAAATCGTTACTCAGAAGAAATCGTAGAGTTTTATTTGATGCTATTAAAAAAAACAGTGCACTTAAAATAATAAGAACATTTTATTATGCGCCTGTTAGCTACGTTAACATGTGTCCATTCTCCTATATATCCCCATGCCTATTTTGTCACTAGATATATAATGCAACTTTTGCAAGCGGTGGGTTCGGTCGAAAGAGCTACCGAGGACTTTTTTTTTGGTGGGAAAATCATCCAATGACTTCTCCGCTCCCTTGGGTGGAGCGGGGGTTAGTGTCAGACTGTTACTGATTAAAAACCCACTCCTATTCCTTCGTTTCCTTTCGTACCGGGGCCGAATCTTCCTTTCAGAAGCAGGACCTTGGCCCCAGTAGGCTTCGACCCAGCTAGGCCTCTATGGTTTGCTGACAACTCTTTGATACGCACCGTCGACGCTTTAGGCTCAGTGCGGACGGTTACTGGACGGTCGGACGGCGAGGTACCCATTGCTTGCCATTGTAAGCCCACGGGAGGCCCGGCCCCGGCCCAAGTGCCGGGAAAATGGAATCGAAATCCCGGCGGCGGCTGGGGCGTGAGCCCCGTTGCTTCACACGTTCGGCCTCCTCTAGTATTACTGCTTCGCAGAAGGAGGCGACCGCCTGCCACTCCTCGCTTCGGACCATGGCCTGTATCAACGTCCGGCGCGAGAGATCGTTGCCGCCGATCGCCCCCACGAGGACATGGCAGTGATATGCCCAAGCGGGGCACACGTCTACAGTATGCTCCACCGTGTATTTCGGGCGGTCTACACAATGGTGACACCCTGGAACACCAAGGGCAATTGAAGTAATACAGGTGTTTTTTTTTTTCTAAAGTCTTTCCAGTCTTTTTCCTCTCTCGCCGTCTTAAACCAGTCCTTGCAGTACGCGTCCAGATCTTCCCGCCACCTCTTTTCTTAGCCAGCTTCGACGGCGTTTTCCTTCTGCAGGAATCCACTGCGTGACCTGCTCAATCCCATTTAAGCCTATCAGCCTTTTTGCCCACGTCTATTATGCCCGTTATGGAGCGCAGTGTGTCATTCCATGTTCGGTCTGAGTGGGTGGTTGATAGCAGGTAGCTACAAGTTGACGAGAATTCGAATAGTGGACTGCTATGGCTAGTAACACCGATCTCTTTTACGAAGATCGTATGTTGTTGTCTACCTCCTTGTCAGCCATTTTCTTTGCGTAGCTACCTATATCACCTCTATAAGAGTAAGAAAAATTTCGGCCAAGAATTCATGGCGGGATCAAAGAAAGTCGTTGAACAAAAACACTCTATCATCAAAGAATATTGTAGACAGACAGATTTAGGTTTCAAAGTTACCTATTCGTAATTACAGGAGAATAAAGAAGTGTTTAGGTATCTACTATACTGAAAACAAGTAAATGTGCCAAATTATATGAATAATCAAAAAAAAAAATACCTTTATTCTGAAAATTTTTTTTTTTTTTTTCTGTATTGATTGTAGAGTCGTCCTGAATCTCAAAGGGCAAATGGAGGAATGCAGGTAGGTTTTACTCAGCTAAAGTCTGACCCGCCATCTCTCTACCCAGAGCTGGTGTAGTTCTTTTATGACTTCCCTCTTTTCAATTCTTTCTCATACTTTTGTATTAAAACTGCTCACTTCTGTATAAAATAATATATGAATAATTTACGAGTATTATCTTTGAATTGTCAAGAAGTCAGTCAGTCAAATGATGCTAAAATAATGCAAGAGACAAATGGTGCGGTTATATTCATGGTTAAGAAAAAAACAGTAAATATATAATCTGATTACATATTAAAAGCTACTCTTGAATATTTGAATTGTTAATATAAAGTCGACCTAATATTTAACCTATGCAAAACCTCAACACTTTTCCTCAACCATATATTCAGTTTAAACTAAAAACGCTACCTAAACGACATTCCCATTTCTTAACGCAAGTCGCACATTATATTTCGCGGCGGCAAACTCTCTGGCAGTTAAACCGGCGTTAACGTTAAACCACGGTTACGCTAATGACGCCATGCAACTGCGGTGTGTAAGTCACCGCCGTGACAGAGCAGCGCAGCCGGCACTCCAACTACTTCTGCAAGTATTCAACTTCTAACCAAGCGTAATGGAATGGGGATTTAGTTTAGATATTGTAACATTGTTTTTTGTTCGTTTAGAACAGTTGTATAGGGGTTATTTGAGAAGGATTGGGAGGATCTAGGATACTCTGGTTATAGTTAGTAGTCTTTGTCACCATTTTAACAGCTTCTACCAGCGTCTTAACCCATGTGGAAGTACAGAATTATCCCAAGGGAACACACTTCCGAAATAAAATGCTATTCTAAGACAATGTGAAACCGTGTGCGAAATTTTATCCAAATCCATTCGTCTGTCTGAGTGTGAAAACAAATATGCTCGCAGAGGACCGGTCGTTGTGGCGACACTTAGGGAAGGCCTATGTCCAACGATGGACGTCGTTCGCCTGAAATGATGATGGAGAGTAGTACTAATCACTTGTGATACAATCACAACATCTTTAGATCAAAAGATTTAAAAACCACCTGACCTGTTTTCATCGGTATTTTTGACCAGCATGGTGTAAAGTGAGAATGATAGAAAAAAATAAAGTGAGGACTTTAATACAATAAATATCTTTTGGGCATTAATTCCAACTGAAAAAAAATATTGGGAGACTAAAAAGCTAAGCAGGATTTTTGAAATCGTTATTTTCATTCATCACAAAGTATCTACTACAGCCTACACAAAACATCAAGTGCTTTAATATGCCATTCCGTGACCGACACCTATGTCTAAGTACGTATGTACGTACCCATGTATATCACTTCCAAAGTTCCCGTCAATACGACTTCGCCTAAGAACAGACGAACTCAAATACCAAGTGTTCAGCCCCTCTACTAAGACGTGTCAATGTAATCATTACTCCATTGTGAAAAGAGATAGCGCTATCCATCCTGTATATCTCCAGCTCTCTTTCACTACGGAACCTTGATAGCAATGGCACGTCATAGTAGAGGGGCCTCTGCGAGGCTGCGAACAAGGTGGGCTAATTACCTATTAATTTGAGAGCGCCACGAGTATGCACTTTGTTAGCAGCGAGTGTGGAACGAGATAGCCTGGGTAATGGACCATAAATACATCGCGCTTTTTAAGGAGTTGAGCTGAAAGAACTTGCGTAATGAGTCGCTTAAAAGTGTTGATGCACAAAGGAAAGTTAATTGTAGGCGAAGATGCATATCTCTTGAGAAAAAAATATTTTTGCTTTAAGTTTGACTCATATTATACTTACTTATATATAAGTTAAATTCTACTCAGGGCTGTTGGATTGTCAGGGCTGCTGGATGATTCAGAGGTGAAGGATTGATTGAAAGTATCACCGCGACTCTGGAGCGCAAAGGGTAACTGAAAAAATACGGGTGGGTTTTAGTCATCTTGTAAAAAATCTGACACTTGCTCCATCCAGAACTGGAAAATCTATTAAGCAGATTATTATCATCTTCTCGACACTAAAAATAATCCATCTTAGCTGTAAGAATACTACAGAAGATGATAAATCTCAATAATACAAATACGACAAGTATACAGCAATTCGTGCAGAGCTCATCAATAAAAAATCGGGCAATAGTCAGGTCACCTTGTGATATTTACTGGTGACTGAAGGTCAAACCTTTTTTTAATGCTGGAAATCATCCAATGACTTCTTCCACTTTAGGTAGGAGCGTGAGGGCTTTCAGAATTTTGAATAAAACCACAACTATGTCCTTTTGGTTGCCATTTACGTTCTAGGACCATAAGTCTTTTTCAGAAAAATCCCCGTGGCCCTTGTGGGCAATGATCCTGCTAGGTTTCTTTGAGGAGTGCGTGGAACACTATGCGCTGTCGACGTCTAGTGCCCGGGCGGTTATCTAGCGGCCAAAGGGCGAGTTATCTATTGCTCGTCGTCCGCAAGCCCATGCTTACCGTGGCTGGTAGTCGGAGTCGGGGTTGCGGGGTGTTCCACCCAAGCGGGGCACACCTCTACCGTATGCTCCAAAACGTCCTCCGGGCGATATACAAAATGGTGACACCCGGGCATTTTTTCCGCCTGAATCTGATGCAGAAACCTCCCGAACTTACCATGTCTGGTGAGGACATGCGTCAAGCGGAAGGTAAGGACGCCGTGAAGATAGGTCGCTCCTCAAAAAGGGGACTTACCGACACTATAAGGTTAGGCACTTTAAGGCTTATATTTTAGGGTATTAATAAATACCAATAAAAGAAATAACTATTTCTCCATTTCGAACTAAACAATTGGCGTTTGCTTAAATACCTTAATAATGTGACACGAAGTTGGCACAGTAAAGTTCAACTGTTTTCCCCTGTGCACAAAAGCGACTACGAAAATATGCCGAAAATACGCATTTAAACTGGTTAGCGCGAATTATATGCATATTAAGTTGAATTTTATGTGTCCACTGGCCAAAGAAATATGCAGTTACATTTGCGTTACTTGAAATATGTACGATTTATTTTTTGTACTGGTTTTTGTGGCTCTTAGTTGATACTGTCAACTACATTTGTTTTTTTTTTGTGAGTTTGCATGTATTGCGTAATTTTTTCATTGCTCTCACCAGGGGGCGCCGCCACGGTAACAAACTAAATCAAAAACGAGTATGACGATAAAAAAGTTAATTTTCTATTGCTGCTTTTTGATTTTACTTTTTATTTACAAAATTGTTTCTTCATGATTATATTCATAGCATAGACTCGTAGGCATGTGTGCCTATATACACAATATATCCACGCAGATATATACTTGCCTACTGTACGGAATGATATGTTTGTAGAAATAGATGAAACGAGAGCAGTAACTGCATGATTGAATTGAGTGTGAACAACATTTTTAATGAGAATAAATAGAGTTTAATTCGAAAATTCTAAAACAAAGGAATCAGGCAAAGAGAACATTAATTTAACAAAAACACTATTATAAAAATCTAAGTATCTCAATACCATCGGACAGGAACTCCGCTAACTCCAGTATCTCTCCACATACAGACGGGATTGCGAAACAAGTGTAATTTAAAACATTCAGCTACTTTACAATCTGCAGTGGCGTGAAATTTAGTTAAAATTCCGTGCTCAAGTTGAGCGGGCATTGGCGGGCATTGCCGGGCACTTCATAAATGAACCTCCTTGTCTTGGCAATTCAGGAACGGAGGAGTGGAATAGAATGACTTTTGTACCGGGATCTTCACATACTGTGGCATGTTAAGGCGTATAGTCCCTTGAACCATCTGGCCGAAATTATGTGAACGCAACTCCCGCACTCGCCTAGGCGGCAGTACGCAAATCTGTGCATTTATTTGCGGCCAGCAGCGCCCGTAAAGCGCTTTAAATCCATTTTCTCCGCGAGATATTGATTGATTTACATATGCAATGTTCACTTTGAAAAATATTTAACCACCAATTTTTATGTGTAAAAATGTTTCTAAAGTTCCAAGCCGTTTCGGAGGAGTGAGGAAAAGTTGCGAAAAGTTGCGAAATAGCTATTTTTTTTTTTTTGACAAAATTATGAATTGCACGAAAAAATAAAATGTTGATATTATTGTTCATGAATCTATAATAAACATATTTTTTTTTCAAACCAATTGACCTAGCCGTTACGGAGGAGTAGGCCTCAGAAAATCACTGTTTTATGGCACTTTTCGGGCGCTTGGCCCTTAAGAGACGATAAGAATGAAGGAAGATGCGAAAGTTAAAGGAATAACGTTTAATTTTCAGGATTGATTTTGATAATTCATCTTGATCATGAAAAAATATCATCAAGGCTATGAGACAATTAAGGTAATTTCTTGGGTTCGCGTAGCACCGTAGCCAAATTATCTCGTAGTCGCTTAGCCGTGTAAGTGCGAAGTTGCGTAGCTATATATCTACGCAGTCACATCGCTGCACAGCCTGAGCTGTGCATAAAAATAAGACGTTGCAGTTGGTAGAAGTCTGGGTATAGTTCCACAGGTACTATTGACGCGCATTTAATATTTATACCAATGCCTTTTATTTAAAAAAAAAATCATCATCATTGTTATGACACCATTAAGGTAACATCCTTGGTTCTCGTTCGCACTGCATCCAATATTTCGCGTAGGCGCGTAAGTGCAAAGTTGCGTAGCTATAAACCCTCGTAGTCACATAGCTTACGTGCATTTAATTACATCAATGTCTTTTAATAAAGGCCATTGAAAGCAGAATAGTAATTGATGGTTGTCTGGTAAATATCTCTGTCACTGATAATATCGCCATTGTATAATCTGTCTAAGTTTGTAAGTCAAACATCTTGGGATTTTTTGAATATTCATCATATAATTTCAAAAATACTTATATTAGATACTTTTTATAAGGTTCTTCTATTAGTAAACAATGAAGAAGATCTCTTAATCAACTTTGATTGAACCAGTGTTGACTACATCAGATTTTATTTTACTTTAATAATTATATCCAATTTATTTGACTTTTTAGACAGACTCTACCTATAGTTTTATGTGTGTATAGGTCACAGTTTTTTAGCCTTAATTAACAAGCTAGAACTATTTAAGCTTAGGTGCTTAAATAAATTTACTTCAACATATATTTTGATTAAAAATCAGCTTTTAGTCCCTGTAGTGCTCAGTTTAGCGATAAGATTTAATTAAAAGGTTAATTGTTGATTTAGGACTAAAGTGCCTGTATTTCTGTCTAAAAAAACCTGAGGCACTTGAGATGGAGCAGAATTATGTACCTCAGGCACAGGATCAGTAGCTCTCTAACTTATTTTAAAAGTTTTCATTTTAGTATTTTTAACATATACGTTAGTATATTACATATACTACGCGTTACAACCAAATTCATACTATTAAAAATGGGACAGTAACTCTGTGTGTCTGTTACGCTTTCATAGTTAAACTACTGAATCGATTTTGAAGAAACTTGGTAAAGAGTAAGCTTAAAGCCCGAAGAAAGCTTTTTATTTGGCTTCGACTTCACATCCGCAATAGTCGATATATCACCTAGATGAGGACGCTGGTAAAAGCTAGTTCCGAATAAATATTTATAAATATTTAGTAGTACCTATTTGTTAAAATCTGCTTTAGCGAGAAAATATGTCATTTGCCAATAAAGTATAGCATGACATGTTCTTGATACATAATGATGATGACGATGATGACACGTTCTTAACTCCAATTACCTACTCAATTCAGTAACCGGCCTTTAGACTTTAACTATATTCTAATTTTTACTTTTTATTAAAGTTTTATATTTAAAAAGTTTCATTGAATTTGTCGAATAGTCCATTCTGTATAACTCCTTCCGTCTTTAAATCAAATATGTATGCACATATGTATGTGTAACATAAAACAAATAAATCAACTCGACCACTATAATCACAGAAACAAACTTAAAATAATAACTGGCGACAAAACGAAAACGTTCCTTATTGATCTATAGGCGATAACCAGGCAGGAAACTCGAATGGAAAGGGTTTTAATATTATATAAGGCAGACGAAGTCGGTGCTCCATCCATTACTTATGAGTGCTCGAGCAACTCGATCGGAACTGTGACATTTATACACCCTGTATAAAGGCCGATTATGCTTTTTGTTGAACGAAACAAAACAATGCTTTTAAAAAGTTTTTGTTTCTATTTAATGGAGGCCTTTATTGAATTTTGTTTTGAAAGTTTCAGTTTTCGAGTTAATTTCTTACCAATTTAGACGTTAAAGGGTCCTACCATGTATTTATTCCGGTTCACCTGGATTTCTCAATAATTTGGCTTCTATACTATTGATAAAAATTATAGGTATAATTATAATCATTTCACATCACATTTCTCACTTAAGGCGGTAAGTCCCCTCATTGAGGCGTGGCTGAAAAGACCTCACGGCGTCCTCACCTTCCGCATGACGCAGATTCTCACCGGACACGAGGGAGGTTCCTGCACCAGATTCGTGCAGAAGAACAGCCCAGGTGTCACCACTGTGTGGACCGTTCGGAGGACACGGCGGATGTCTTCGTAGGGGCGATCGTTGGCAGCGATTTTTCGCGCCGGTCCTTGATACAGGCCACGGTCCGAGGAGGCGTGGCAGGCGGTCGCCTCCTTTTGCGAAGCAATAATGCTAGCATAGGATTCGGGAGATGTCATTGGATGCACGTGCATTTCTTGCACGTTCTTCTCCATAGAGACCTACTCTTTGGAACGTGCAATTTAGCTTCACTTTTCTTGGACTGACCAACTTTTGACTATTCAAAAGTGCCTGCAAATGGTCTATTTGAAATAAATGATTTTGATTTTTGATTGATGATTTAAAAAAATCACACTGCACACTAATATTCCATAGGATAATTTATTTATATACGTGTAGTGTTTGTATTAGGAGTATCTATACTTAAATATAGATATACGCTGTCTCGGTCAAGCGACGCTTATGTCAGCCACGGAGTTACGACTGCGCTGTGAGCGAGAGTACACGTGCGCGTGCGCTTGCGAGCGAGCCAGTGTTTGTACGAGAACATTACAGTGGACAGAGGTCCTACATTTGGCGACGAGTAAAAAGGTATGTTCAGTATTTTATAATTATATAAATCAAAAGAAGGAAAGGAAAGTACCTACATTTTATGACTGGTAGCAACAATACTCGTAACGTTTTCTTAAGGGGATGCATCCCATGCATTTTCACTGTTTTTCGTACAACCGCTTAAGAGCGGTCAAATCTAATAAAAACAAATTCAAATCAAATCCAGTTAAGACCTCTGAAAATCTGCTATTTTGCATGGGCTTTGACACTTCATAATTTGCTCACAAGTGAAAAGTAAAATAAGAAATACAACATAAAGGCCTAGCAAATTTTATCAAGATTCTAAATGGTGACAATGTTTTTCAAAACTTTTAAGGAAAAAAAAAAACACGCATTTGCTGGAACAAGTTTTGTGGAATTTTCGAGTAAATCACGGAATTACTATTACAGAGTATTCAGGTATTATCACGTTGCCTTTTCGTCAAGCATCGCGCTGGATTGCGTTTGATGAAGCAACTGGCTTTTAAACCATGCTCGATGTTTGCGATGGGTGAGTGGAAAAGCAGCTTCTTAGATATCAACCTACATAATATACGCCTTTCAACTTTGTAGGTACGAGTACATACCTACGGTTATTTTTCTATAATCCACAACGTTTTGTTTTGTATACCTTCGTGAAGACGTTATGTTGTTTGAGATATGTAGCTACATTGTAGCGGATGTACACTGTACGTATGGTCCGTTTCTGGGCTTGGAAATATAAAACAACGTGATGGCAAAATAAATATGGTGTACAAAGTTGCAATAGTGGTTGCGTTGTGGAGCACTTAGAACAAGGAAACATATTCTTCACTGCTTGAATAATTAACTGATATAATTTGAATTCTAATATTTGTACTTGTAATGGACGGGCCTGTTGGTCGTGGGTTCGATCCCCGCCTCGTTGGCGAGTGTTTGTGTGATGGACGCGAGGTGTGTGTGATTCACCTCCAAGGTGAATGGGTGTGTTTGTCGATCGTCTGGTGCCCATGACACGAGCTCTGCTTGGCTTGGGACTGGATGGCGTTGTGTGAAAAAAAAAGTCCTTTGTGGTTTTAAGATCTCCATTAAATTGGAACTTTTGAGATTTAAAGATCGCCATTAAATTGGAAATTACTGTGATCTTTAAATATCCATTAAATTGGAACTTTCGTGGGTTTAAGATCTCCATTAAATTGGAAATACTGCGATCTAAAACCATCCATTAAATTGGAACTTTTGTGATTTAAAAATCTCCATTAAATTGGAAATTACCGTGATCTTTAAATATCCATTAAATTGGAACTTTTGTGGGTTTAAGATCTCCATTAAATTGGAAATACTGCGATCTAAAACCATCCATTAAATTGGAACTTTTGTGATTTAAAGATCTCCATTAAATTGGAAATTACTGTGATCTTTAAATATCCATTAAATTGGAACTTTCGTGGGTTTAAGATCTCCATTAAATTGGAAATACTGCGATCTAAAACCATCCATTAAATTGGAACTTTTGTGATTTAAAGATCTCCATTCAATTGGAAATATTTTTCTCGCGAGAATTAAATGTTCATGTTCTCCTGTATACTATACACTTGTCATTGACAGCAGGGTACAGTTTAGAAATGACTTTTCAAGTTGCCACAATAGAAAGAAAAAGAAAGAAAGAAAGAAAGAAAAAACTTTTATTCGTACCTCACACATACAGTAGAATCCGATAATATAAATAATAGGAAACACTTTAAAAACTGTGCAAGGCCAAAAGGGCGCCTAACTCAGCATATGCTGCGATATTTAAAAAGATAAATAACGCAGCGCTGGTATTCCGTTAGGGCCCGCGGTGATGCCACGGTCACATTCACGGAGGTTCAATATAAAAATAAAATAATAAATAATTAAATACGAACATTGTAAAACACCCATTGGACAAATAATAAGTAAATAACAATAGACCTCCTGAAGTCGATTTATCATCAATTTGCTAACGCCCGAAATACACCATTTGGGCAATAAGTTAGACCGGAGGTATTGTTGTAAGGACTCAGTTCAGTTAGTATGATCGCGATACATTTTAAAAAATTGCCAATTTTCACGACGTAAGCAATTGTAATTTCAACTAACGTCGCGCGTTGGCAGATCTAATAGATACTGTTACGATTTCTTTTATGACAGTGCTTATTTCTCCGTAGATAATTTTGACATTGTTGACATTGACGTATCCCTGGAATATTAATCTGCGATTATTTCTGCGTTAAATCGAAATTGAACTATTTTATTATCGGTATGCTACAAACGCGTGTCACATAAAGTGACCTTATCCGTTTAATTAACTCATCTTTGTAAAAGACGACCATAGCGGTCTAGCGCGGAACAATAAAAATAATGCGTGAGCGGGTAGATAGATAGATAAATCCTTTGATAGATAAATCCTTTATTGGCTACAGCACAAAACATGCACCAAAATACATAAAGCACACAGATTATAAAAAACTAAGCAAATAGACAACAACAAAAGAAAAAAAAAAAAAATAACACATGTAGGTACCAAGAAAAAAAAAAAAGAGAAATAGCAATATAGACCCATAGTGCGGTGTGCATGTCGCGCTGCACCAATGGGAGTCTAGCTCAGCATGTGTCAGGCAAAAGTACCTGACGCTGATATTATGCTGGATCCTTGTGGTGATATTCGGACGCTCAGATGGTTTTGAGTGAAATGTAGATAAATACATAAAGTTAATAGGCATAAAATAATAAGCAAAGTGAATAATTAAAAAATAATGCAATGTACATAGATATCGATATCCATGGTAATGTACGAGTATGTGTGTGTAATGGAGCAAAAAAGGTGAGGTATAGACAGCATTTTCAACATGTGTACCTATCAAACGCAAGCTACCAAGCGGAATATGTGGGTACGCCCAGCAGACTGTCCCGGAAACAAGGAACACGCAGACCAGCTATATGAAGGACGTATTCGAAATGAAGATACCACGTTCTAGGGTAGATGAATTGTTGCGTGTAAATATTATTTGACCGAGTAGTTCAGTGTTATTTAGGTAGCTTAAGGTAGTTGTTAGTTAGGCAGGAGTAGTCGGCTAGGTAGGAAATCATAATATTTATATTTTATTGGACTACCATAATATTCATTAGAAACATTTATACGACAAAACAATATTTGCCGAATCAGCTGGTTTTCTATACTATTCTCGCGTTCAGAAGAAACTAGTCTTTGGGCTACGGTTTCTTTGGGTGTCTTTTTGGTAAAATTATAAAGGGAATAAAATTAGTGTGCTGGTAGTTCAAAGTTGCTCGTTTTAAATGAAATTAAAAGTTGATACGAAACTAAGTAAACAATCTATTTCAAATTGTCATGATTTTTAGATATTGATATGTCGGAAAACAAACTAAAAAATTGTTTTACTAAAATGATTTTTTTTAGAATTTAAAATAGTAACTAAAAAAGTTGAAGGAGTAAATTAAATGTACCCTCAGTTTTAGTTACAAGCTGTGATTGTTACTGATATCAAATAAAATTTAATGTTGTGGTCCGTAGTAAATAACTGATATCACTGACTTAAACTATGATCTGTAAAAGAGTAAATAGAAGATTCAACGTTCAGAGCAATTTGCAATAATATTGTCAGGTTGACCGAGCGATGTATTATGTTGGTAATCTTACTAAAACAGGCTAGGGTTTATAGCCAACTGGAATAATATTAAATTATTGATTAGCCGTTTATTTTGAAAACAAATTGATGCCACTGAGTCAAAATGATTATGTTCGAACAGAGTACAGGTGAATATAGTTGGCGTGACTAGGCATTTGGCTTAATGATTCGCTGATAAACTATTAAGAGAGACGTCGGGAGACTTAATGTAGTTTTAAAAAATCGTTGTCTACAGCCGGATTTTCGTTAGATTTGGAAAAGTGAAAAAAAAGGGTTGTTTTGATAATGCAACTCGTGTTGCTAGGATATGAAATAAAGTCAAGTGGTGAAGTTAGAAGAAATAGGACCTATTAGCAGAAAACAGATAACGTACATTCGACTCTGCCCCTACTTTTTATCGTAGCTCAGTTAGAACAGTTTATAGGTCTAGTAGCTTACTCCTGGTGGTTTTTACCTAAGTTTTCTCGAGTATGGGGCCGTTCTAAAGACGATTTGACGTGTGGTAAAGTTTATTTTTTGGCAACTGCGCCACAAAAAATTGAATAAGAAATAATTTAATTTTTATGGAAGAGTCGGGTTTTATGATTTAACCTTTCGATCGTGTCAATTGGGGGCACAGTGGAGGGACGGTGAGTGCGCGGGCGCCGGCGTTTGCTTGGGATTTAATGATTTGAGACTCGCAAGTACCTAGTCGTAGAATTTCATACTGATACCAGTTAGCGGGCTACCTCAAACGGGTGAAACCATAAGATATGACTGGACCCTAAGCGTACGTCCTGTAGTAGTGCCATACGTGACTTCTTATCGCGAAACTGTATCTCATTGCGTGATCGTAAAGTTAATTTACCGTCAGTTGGAAGTTGGTCAGAAGGTAAAGCTAAAAATAACTCTCTGGTAATTGGTAACGACACTGAAACATTGAAGGTTTTGATTAAAATTACTGGTAGTCTCATCTAAATAATTTAGAGTTCTGTGATTCAAGTAACATTGTCTAACACTTTCATCGCGACGGGACAAACCCGTGTGAATGAGGAGGACAAATATGAGATGTTCGTGCTAGAACCAATGCTAATAGCGACTGTAGAGACCAGGGACCATTTGTGGTAGGGTCCATTAGGCGAAGTCCAACTCACGATTGGCTGTACAGTTACAGAGGATGTAGAACCCCGAGGTTAATTTAAGTGCCATGATAAATGATGCGTTACGCAACATAGAGTACGTAGTAACCTAAAAAAAAAAAAAAAAAAAAAAAATTGTAGGTTTAATCAGGATAACAAAAAAAAAAAAAAATTTTTTTCTTCAATCTGAGACTTCCTAATGATTATAAACGGGCAGAGCAAGTAAACTAAGCTAGATCCATTTAAAGATTTGTTTAAAATAACGGAGATGAGAATTAAGGATCAGCTGTTAATCAAAAGTTTAAATCGATGTGGAAGGATATTTCTTTACTGTACCTTTGCTTCGAATTTTTTATAGTTTCTTTTTAATCTCAAATAAATATTTTTGAACATGAAAGGGATGTAGTGTTTGTATTAGGAGTATCTATACTTAAATATAGATATACGCTGTCTCGGTCAAGCGACGCTTATGTCAGCCACGGAGTTACGACTGCGCTGTGAGCGAGAGTACACGTGCGCGTGCGCTTGCGAGCGAGCCAGTGTTTGTACGAGAACATTACAGTGGACAGAGGTCCTACAATACGTATAAACAAAAAAAAAAAAACTGTATCGCCGTCCATTCATCAGTGAACGTATCAAGTCCAAGACTGAATTCAAGGAGAGCGTTGAGTGCGATTAACATTCGCGGAATTGGTGACATACGTCACGCAACCATACGGCTACGTGGCACCAGAAGTAATATATTGTGCCATCTTGTTAGGCAATTATTAATCTTGAACGAAAATCGTCGATAATTCCGTATATTATGATCTTGCAAGCAGTTACAAGCTGAACGAAAACTCGTCTAATCTGAAGCGAAGTAAATAAGTGTTTGTTAAATATTTGTGTACAAAGAACTGACTACATGGGTAGATAATGTTTTGGTCCTTGATTAATACATACTTTTAATGTTTCTATGGCATGCTTTTCTACTTTAACGCAGGCAAAGCTGCTGACAAAAGCTAGTTAGTTAATAAGTCCTTTTATACCCCAACTGTTCCCCTTACGGAGAAACATTTCGATAAGAGTCTGATAGTACCTACCCAATATATTCGAAATTGCAAAACCTCGGTACAATATTGTCCTGGAAAGATTCTGTAGAAATTCTATAACATCGAATGGGATGGCAGCAATCCCGAAGATATACGGTAAACAATGTTTTCGAACGTTTTCTACAAACATTTTCAACATTGTAAGTTTTGCACGCAGACCGCGTTTTATGACCCGGACTTTAATACTTCTAGGTATTGATAATCTTTGGAAATGTTATAAAAATTCATAGAGTTAAATTTACTGAGAGTCAACTTGGTACAAACATAACAATTGGTATAAAGCTTTCTTTCTTTCAATCTTTATTATTGTACATAATATACATTTACTTTTATACATATACTTATGGGGCTTATTAGAAAAGGTGTTGTTATTATTTAAGTAGTCTTAAAAAATAATATTCATAAACAGCCAAGTTATTAGCGTTTGTTTATATCCTAAACATCACTAATATTGTCACTAAATATTGTCAAGATTTGATTAATTGAATAAATGACGACAAAAATAGAAAAACTGCGCGTAGTAATTTCTAGTAGCAAATGTTATGAATGATTGATTCTATTATGAGAAATCATGGACAATTTTGTGAATTCGATTACAAAAACTGTGATCATTAACGTGTATAGATAGAGCCCCATTTTTTTTGTACTATTAAAAAAATAAGGATGTACCAATGAAACATGTGTACCAATATCATATAATCATTCACTACGTATTGAATTGAATGCGGACATGCAATAACCATGAGTATATGTTAGACGATACATATCATGTAACGGATTAAACTATTCAATTAATCGTATTGCCTGATCGCTGTATAAACTTAACACGCGGTCCGCAACATCACTAGCAATCCTATATAGAGACGTACAGCTAGCAACGAAGGTCGCTGATTATTTTTGAATTTAAATAATTCATTCTTCTTATTTTTGTTTTTATTCTACTTTTTACTAATTAGTAGGCAGCCCCGGAAGGAGTGTAATGTTTTATTATCCCTGACTAGCTTCTGTCAGCGGCTTTGCTCGTGTGAATGTAGGTGTTTCTATACGAATTATTTGACCCCCGTTTCATCTCTTAATTAAGCGAATGTTGGAAAATCCTTTCTTAACGCATAGTAGGTACGTCATAATAACTATCTGCGGGACAACTTTTAACGTAATCTATTTAGTGGGTTGAATTATGTGTTAATAAATCAGACAGTCAGTAACGGTTGCCTTTTATGTTAGACTAGCTGTCGCCCGCAGTTTCACCAGCGTCTTTGGTTCCTGCTCCTCGATAAATGGGCTAACCACCATTAAACTATGTTTTCAATTTAAACCAGAAGTTACTAAGATTAGCGCGTCCAAAAAAACAAATAAACAAACTCACTATAATAATGTTATAGTGAGTTTGTTTATTTGCATAGATTACGGTAGGGCGAAAATGAGAATTACGACTTTGTTATTAGTGTAAAAGTCTGAATTTTTGTGCATCAAACGCGCCTCAACGCTTGAATGGATGAAACTTTTTACACTTGTAGACCATAACCTGGATTGAGACATAGAGTCGGATTGATTGATATTTTATAACCGTAGTATGTTATGGAATAATTTCCGACACTCTCCCGGACAAAACCGTTGACGTCGCTGACTGTACCACTAAAGCCGACGAGGCAACGACTGTAAAATCGTCAAGATATCGTAACGACATATTAGAAGGTGTATGACAAGCCTAATACCTAGGGATGGGGTAATGCTGCGTGTCACGCTTGCTACAAACTATCGACATCGATAGTGTGCACACGGAGCGAGGCGGGACAGACGCGTGATTAATTATCGAGTCCCTTCGCACGAGCTACTTAATGATAGTTTAATTTATTTGGATGACCCACTTCTGTTATTGGTTATTGAATGGAAATTATGTGGAATTGATGAGGGCTGCTGCTGATGAATTACGATAAAAAACAAAATAGATATTTTATTTCAGAGTGCCTTTGTTATTAAAATCTCGTGGACGCAGCCCAATACGTTGGTCCAACCAGATCCACACCGCGGCACCGCTCTTAACACTACGGTGTACAGTGCCCTTCAAACCACCAGAGATATTGATCATCACTTTGATTCATACGATATTATACATCTGTGTGATGTAATAATATCGTATGAATCAAAGTGATGAAGCATAGGTCACGACTAGTGTTGCCTGGTCCATTTGTATAAAAATCGGGACAGATGGTGTAACAAGTCGGGATTTAGGGTTTTAGATCGGGACAAATATATATAAAAAAAAATTATAAAGACTTTTTAGGTATGAAATTGTCCAATGACTTCTTCCGCCTAGGGGTGGAACGAGAGGAGGAGTGGCAGGTGGTCGCCGACTTCTGCGAAGCAGTAATGCTCGCAAAGGAGGAGGCCCCTTGTCTAAATCTACATCTACACTAATATAATAAAGAGGTAAAGTTTGTTTTTTTGTTTGTAGGAGGTAAACTCTGTAAGTACTGGTCCGATAGTTAAAATTTTTTCACCGATAGAAAGCTGCTTTATTCCTGAGTGACATCTACACTAATATAATAAAGAGGTAAAGTTTGTTTTTTTGTTTGTAGGAGGTAAACTCTTAAAGTACTAGTCCGAAAGCTAAAATTTTTTTACCGATTGAAAGCTCCATATTCCTGAGTAATTTTATGTATGCGGGCGAAGCCGCGGGCAAAAGCTAGTCTTAGATATCAACCCAATACAACGTGAACATTGTTACAAATTAATGTGTGTTTATAATATCTTGTTCTACTTTAATTACCAGGCTGTTGCCAGCTTCCTATTTACGGCTCAATATCTCCTGAAACACGACGCTACGTTTATTGGATCCGGTACACTCGGATCGGCTTTCACAACATTCAACCTGGCAGCAGATGCGCAACTTCTTGCTCTTATCATAACTTGGAACGTAAAACTTATTAACACAACAACTTGTAGCATTATTATAATGTTATTAATCTGTGTAACGAGATATTCCGTTCATTTCTGTATTTATTTACTGAAACTTTACGGGCTAGTAAAAAGAGTACGAAAGTGGACTTAGTGTCTTAAGTATTTTCTACTAGTCGATGTTAGGGTACCTGTTAGGATATTTGTATAAAAGGTATTGAGCAAGTTTAAATTGTCATACCAGTCTTCTTGGTTTTGTTAGGTTTGTGATACTTTTACCTAGAGACACTACATATTTTGTTCGTTCGTTCTAATCTAAAACTATAGTTTTAGATATGGCCATTCACGTTACATGAAAAAATCTCTCTGTTTAGAAGAATAAAATATGTAGCAATTGCGTAAAACTCACTCAAAACAGTTTCAGGATCGATATTAATGAAAACTAAAACAACTTCATTAGATTTCTGAAAAATCAATATAATACTCGTAAATTCGTTTACATAGCTAGTCATTGTAATCGTGTGGGACGCGCAGGATCGTGCATTGTGGCGACGCTTGGGGGAGGCCTATGTCCAACAGTGGACGTGTATCGGCTGAAATGATGATGGTTGTTTTAATCGTCGATTTTTTTTTTAATACTGCACTCTGTAAAATCATTATTAACATTACCATATAGTAAATAGAAAGTAATTATGTAGATATGAAACATAGCATACTATTATATTTTTACAGACTGTGTAGGTAAAAAGTTTTTTATTTGGCGTGCATGTACCAAAATAATAAAGATGTAAATATAGATCTCCAGCAGAACAAATTGAAAAAGTTTTCCATTATATTTCGGTAGTACAGAGCTGAGCTTTCAACTTCCTAGCAAGTTAAATATGCCATAAGCTCTAACTCAATAAGAATTCACGTTTCTTGGAGACCAGTCATGATCGACAAAACATTTATTTAAATGAAAGTTCTTAGTTTCTAGTAACAAAATATTTATATAAATTGTTCATGCTTATTTATTTAAAAGTACACGTTTAACGCAGAGAACTTCTAAATTTATAAGAAATGGAGTCGATTTTAAATGCTCGTGGAGGTTTTTCAACGAAAATAATGATGAAAGTATCATATGTAAACTTATTGTTCTTATATTGAAATTGGAAATAAGAAACGAGGAATAGTGATCGTTGGAGGGAATGGAGGGAGCTTTTTGCCCAGCAGTGGGACAATAATGGCTGGTAACAATAATACTATTTATACTTTTACTAGCGGCTTTGCCCAAGTGAAACTAGAAAATTAACCCAAGGAACATATACAGGATAGAGTATTGTATTCTAAAACTTGGACAACACGTGTGCCAAAATCATCATCATTTCATCTAAATCCACAGGCCTGTTGGTCTAGTGGTTAGTGATCCTGACTGCTATGCCGGAGGTCGTGGGTTCGATTCCCACCCAGGACAAATGTTTGTGTGATTAGCACGATCATTTGTTCTGTGTCTGGGTGTAATTTATCTATATATGTATGTATTTAGAAATATATAAGTATGTTTATCAGTTGTCTAGTACCCATAACACAAGCTCTGCTTAGCTTGGGACTAGATGGCGTTGTGTGATAGTTGTGGAATATTATTATTATATATTATTATCCATTTAATTGTTTGATCGTGAGTAACTAACACAACATACACACACATAATATCTACATATATGGAACTATTCACTTTTATAATATTAGGGTATTGACTAGTTAGCTCACCGTCCGCCCATCCGGTAAGGACCGAGCCTGAATCGCCGAAGGTGCTCAGTGTCCTACGCGCTCCTCATAGAGGCGTCAGTGAACCGTAGGGGACTCAGTAAGGCCGATGCCCGCTAGGACTACGAGGAATTACTGAAAAGGAAACTTGTTGCCCTAAAACACAAACGGTAACTGAAAGGCACAGACGTGGTTTTAATCAGTAAAAGTCTGATATGCCCTTTGGTTCCAGCCAAGAACGAGATAAGTCTTTGGATAATTTCCCACCTCAAAAAAAAAACAAGGGTAATAAGTATTAAGCACCTAATCTTTTACGCTTGACACAACACGGAAAAAAGTTAAGCTACAAAAACCAGTACCTCAATTTACCAAAATATAAAAAAAAAATCTTATTTACGGTATCAATAAAGTTGTTACTTAGGCATCAGGGTGACATAAAATAAAAACGTGACGATAATACTGAATATTTTCCTACGCAACAATAGGTGGGAAAAATCGTCTAAGTTGTTTTTATTTACGATAAATCTTAGTGCCTTTTAACTGTATATAAAAGTGCTATGTGAAAAAGATGGCGGCTGTAGGCACGTACCCACTTATGTTATAGTGTTGTTCACTGTTTATAGTCGTATCGAGAATAAGACCGAGTGCTCGATTGTGCGGTTTTATTAAAGAATTTTCTTGAAGAAAACTAGCAATGCGTGATGGTTAAGTTATTATTCTTTTTGTTGCTGGACTGTTGCTTTTCCATTTTCAAGTGCTAAGATGTAATCAAAACTTTACTGTAAGTAAAACTTTCCTATATTTTTAAATATATTTTTTTTAATTTTTTTTTTTTTTGTAGTTAGTTTTTGATATAAGAAGGCTTTAATAATGATGACGGGTATCGGATTTCTTTGCTTCTGACAACAAATAGCATCAAAGGCTCGTCTAGAGTTGCTTAATCTACAAAAAGCGGCTGTAATTTTTTAGTCAAGAACTGCTCGAAAACATTATTGTTTGCTGTAACTTTATAAGTAAAGCGGCCATATTTCCACGGCATCCCCATCGCCATAAAGCTTATATAGGTGTTGTAAACAAACTATTTGTTATTGATAACGATCGCTACGTAATTAAATTGGGCACAGTGGGCACAGCAGGCGCCGATGAAGGCATAAATTGTTTTGTATCTACGTCGATCTTAATTAATGAACATCTAACTTTGTGTTGTAAATAATACTAAAATGGGGTCGGTGCTTACCTGCCTTATTATTTTAATTAGTACAAGGTTTAATAATCTGCCTAGCCATTTCCCAAATATATTGGGGTGAGCTTCAAGTCTGACTGGAGTTGGTTACTTCTTGGTCAATGTGCTACATCACCAACCATATCAGCGCTTACCAAAAGGTGAGATGAGTGAGTCAGGTCAAAAGTGGGCTCAAATCAATACAAAAATTACTATTAATCGATTGGAAGACCAGCCTTAGACAGCATTTTTCTTTCTGGCAACATTGCTGAAATTAACTTTTCAGTACGGTTTTTCTACTATATGAGACCTTGTTTGTGCGAGTTTTTTGACATCATCGCTAGGGAATCAAAAGCCATAAACGGCATAACCTCATTGCGTTGAATTTGTTTTTTTTTACTGTTCCAAGTAGTAGATCTGAGTATTTGATATTAATTTTATTTAAAAATCTCCACGCGTTTCAAAGAATAAGAGTCTTAACGGATGAACAGATGGAAAACGAAGTGATCCTATAATGGGGTCCATTTTTGATGATGCTAATGTTATAAAGGCAAAGGATTGCATGCATATACATGCAATCTTTCAGGTGTATGCAGATGTATGTTTATTACACCTACACGTTCAAACTGCTGACTGTATTTTGATGGAATTCGATGCACGGGTAGACTATGTCATGGAATAGCACTAGAATATTAGAATAATTTTATATCGTTACGCGGGCGAGCTTTATGTACTTTAAAAATAAGCAATATCAATCTGTTGCAAGCACGATGATAAATTGCAAGACATGTGCCTAATATTCTTTAAGAGATCTTTAGTTCTGGAGAAAAGTGTATTCTCATAATAAAGGCATGCCTGAGATGCTCTGTAATAACTTATTTGCATAATAGATGCACGAGTAGTTACAGCTGTTACTGCGAGTTATATACTTGTGTACCTACTAAGACTTTGTTTTAAAATTATCTTCATTAAATTCTGCATGGAGTCTGCGTAGAAACAATCGTGAGTTTCTGGCGAAGAGAATGTAGAGTACGTGAATAAATTACCTCAGTAACACAGACGTATAATAAGCGAACTCATAACGATTGTTCAAAACCCTTAAAACTGAGAATAGATCTTGTTATTCATCGTTCTTTCACTGTTCAGGACCGCAATACTCGTACATACTGTAATCTAATTTATTCATAAGCGCTAGACACTGTAATCCAACAGCAGGCTCCTGCCCATTTTAAAGTTACCCACAAGCAATAAACACTGTAATCTAATAGCACGCTCCTGCCCCCTACAAAGTTACGTATAAGAGCTAGACACTGTAATGTAAGAACTGGCTCCTGGCCCCTTCTTCCCTTTATTACTGCTTCACAGAAGTCGGCGATCGCCTGCCACTCCTCCTCGCTCCAGACCATGGCCTCAACCAAGGCCCGGCGCGAGAGGCCTCCGCCGCCGATCGCCCCCACGAGGGCACGGCGATGCTCCGCCCAGGAAAGGCACACCTACCAATAAGGGCTAGATACTGCAATCTGAGAGCAGGCTCCTGGCCCCTATATAGTGTTTCATAAGCGTTAAAGACACTGTAAACCAAGAGCAGGTTTCTGCTCCTTTCAAAGTTACCCACGAGCACTAAACACTGTAATCTAATAGCATGCTCCTGCTCCGTACAAAATTAACTATAAGCGCTAGACACTCTAATCTAAGAGCAGTCTGTAGTACCCCTACAAAGTTACCCATAAGACCTGGGCACTGTAACCTTAGAGCAGCTTTTGCGCCCTACAAAGTTACTCATAAGACCTGGGCACTGTAACCTTAGAGCAGCTTTTGCGCCCTACAAAGTTACTCATAAGACCTGGGCACTGTAACCTTAGAGCAGCTTCTTGCGCCCTACAAAGTTACCCATAAGACCTGGGCACTGTAACCTTAGAGCAGCTTCTTGCTCCCTACAAAGTTACTCATAAGACCTGGGCACTGTAACCTTAGAGCAGCTTCTTGCGCCCTACAAAGTTACCCATAAGACCTGGGCACTGTAACCTTAGAGCAGCTTCATGCGCCCTACAAAGTTACTCATAAGACCTGGGCACTGTAACCTTAGAGCAGCTTCTTGCGCCCTACAAAATTACCCATAAGACCTGGGCACTGTAACCTTAGAGCAGCTTCTTGCGCCCTACAAAGTTACCCATAAGACCTGGGCACTGTAACCTTAGAGCAGCTTCTTGCGCCCTACAAAGTTACTCATAAGACCTGGGCACTGTAACCTTAGAGCAGCTTCTTGCGCCCTACAAAGTTACTCATAAGACCTGGACACTGTAACCTTAGAGCAGCTTCTTGCGCCCTACAAAGTTACTCATAAGACCTGGGCACTGTAACCTTAGAGCAGCTTCTTGCGCCCTACAAAGTTACCCAAAAGACCTGGGCACTGTAACCTTAGAGCAGCTTCTTGCGCCCTACAAAGTTACCCATAAGACCTGGGCACTGTAACCTTAGAGCAGCTTCTTGCGCCCTACAAAGTTACTCATAAGACCTGGACACTGTAACCTTAGAGCAGCTTCTTGCGCCCTACAAAGTTACCCATAAGAGCTAGACACTGTAATCCAAGAACTCACAAGTTCTAGACACTGCGATGGAAAAGCAGATTCCTGATCCTTACAAAGTTTTTCACAAGTGCTTGACACTGTAATCTAAGCTCATTTTCTCAAAAAACTTCAACAAGAATCTCGTCAGTCTTTTCATACATATTGAAATTTTAATATAACATAAGTAGTCTATCAATGTTGGAGGCTAATATTACTGGGAGAACGGCTGGGGCAATACAATTCGCGTTAGTGTGAAATTTCCCACCCACCGTGGCATATAATAAAGGCGGGGTAAGGACCTAAGCGGGTGCATTTTACGCCAAATAGAATTTTGCCAATATGCTACTTCATAAAAGCATTAAGGACCCTTTGGTCTTGATTTTAGAGTATTAGGGATGTGATTGCCTTTTAATATTTCGTTTTATTATTTCGGTAAATGGCTAGGGATATGTGAACAGTTAAATACTTTTTTATTTTACTTCAAAATAAAGAGGTTGATGAGCATTTTTTTTAAATTGATAAAACCCGAGCTTGACTGCAATCCCACTTGATGGTGTGAAGAACTTAAAGCAGTGATGCATTCGTTGATGATATATCGCACTAGTTTATTAAGAGCCTATAGATTCACTCTTGGCTTGAAGACACCTAAATTATAATGGGACGGAAGAGTCTTCCGTCAGATTATAATTTAGGTGTCTTCCGGGAAGACCGCAGCAACGTAAGGGTGGATACTCGCCGTAAGTCGGGTAATCCGATGGTAAAAAAATATCCGATAATGTTTCCGATACAAGACACACTGACGAGATTGAAAACCTTAACTCCATTTCTAAAATTATTGTTTAATTTGTTATATTGCAGTCTTTTTTAAAGTTGGTTGCGTTTTGTAAAATAATTTTTATTTAGCAGATAACTTGAGTACCTAAAAAGCTTCTGCGGGGTCTCAATACATAACTAAAATTTGATTTCCAGAAATCCTTCTTATGTGAAGGTTTTCGGAGCTTAAATATTCACAAGTATGTTAAGAATTTTGAAGCAGCATTAATAAAGTCTAATCTTGATCCTGAAATTCACGGGCGAGATTTACAATTGAAGTACTGGCAATAATATTTATGTACAAGGTATAATACCTACAGTACCTAATGAGAAAATATTTTTCGTGTAGTTTCGCACATCAGTGGTTTTTTTTGGTGCGTAAAGAATCATCCAAATGACATCCCCTGCTCTTGGGCGGAGCGGGAGATAGTGTCAGACTTTTACTGACTAAAAAACCCACCCCATTCCTTGTTGCCTTTTATACTGGGGCCGAGCCTTCCTTTCAGAAGCAGACCTTTGGTCCCAGTTTTGACCCTGCTAGGGGCCCAGCAGGGCTGTTGCTGGGGACTCATTGAATCAGTGGTCAGGTGAAATTTGCACTACGGTTAAATTAAATTGCTATTTAAATTGCTTTTAACTATATCTTGAAAGTAATCACGGATTATTTCTTACCTTAAAAAAATTACAATTACTTACCTTTGATGTAAATTTGACTGTTCCTAGTCAGGTAGGTGCCATATACTGTTATGACGTAATACATAAACGAAAACACCCGAGGTCATATGACAGTGGCGACAGCGCCATCTGTATGTGTTATACTAATCATGAACCATCGGGGCACGTGAGCGAGGTTTATCGCACTGACACCATATTCATTTTCTTACCTGGCTGATTATGAATCATATTGTTAAAGCCGGTTGCAGACCAACCACTAAGCTAGCTATATAAGTTAAACTTATATAGCTGGAGTATTTTTTTAATTAGGTACTGACCGCAAAAGGACTGGAGTCTAGAGGTTTAATTTTTTAAGGCCACCACAGGAAAGTCCAGTTGAAAAGATGAAGGTTTAAAAACCATTAATTAGGGTTCCGTACTCAACTAGGAACCCTTATAGTTTCGACATGTCTGTCTGTCTGTCTGTCCGTCTGTCTGGCCGTCCTCGCTTAATCTCTGTGACTGTTAGCACTAGAAAGCTGAAATTTGGTACCAATATGTATATCAATCACGCCGACAAAGTGGTAAAATAAAAATTGGAAAAAAATGTTTTATTAGGGTAGCCCCCCTATATGTAAAGGGGGAAGAGATTTTTTTTTTAATTTCAACCCTTACATGTGATATATCGTTGGATAGGTATTTAAAAATGAATTAGGGGTTTACTACAATCATTTTTTGATAATGTCAATAATTTCGGAAATAATCGCTCCAAAAGTAAAAAACAATGGGTCCCGTTACTTTTGAACCATAAGTTTAGAAAATGTGAAAAAAAATCTGAAAAGTAGAACTTTATAAGGACTTTCTAGGAAAATTATTTTGAACTTGATAGAAAGAACAGTTTTTGTACAAAAAAGACAAAAGGGTTCTACAAAATAATTTCTGGACTGTTTGTAGTATAATCGTATATGCAAGCATTTTTTTAAACTCATAAATGGGTACACTTATTGTGACGGTTGGAAACTACGGAACCCTACACGGAGCGTGGCACGACATGCTCTTGGCCGGTTTTTTTTAGTCTTTAACGCTAAGAGTTTGAAAGAAGGTAATACTAATAACGCCTTCAATATCTTATTCAACATTTAAACTTTACATACCTAATAGCAACAGTATTATTTATCTTAAATATTTCATCTCATACAACTAAACTTCAGAGACACAACTCCAGTAAGAAGTGAAAACGATTAAAGAAACAGTCTGTGCCGTGACTCGTGAACAAAGCCGAGAGATTGTTCCAGTGCTCACATGCACACTCCGTTATAAGTTGACTCCTTGTTGTTATGATTGTGCAAACTTCGTTACATCTGCTGCGGTCTTCCCATTTGATTATAATTTAGGTGGCTACAAGGCTAGAGTAAATAGGCTCTTAATAATCTAGTGTGCTTCAACATCAACGATTGCATTATGTTTACCATCAGGTGGGATCGTAGTCAAATACGAGTTCATGGCATTAAAAAAATCTTTGTCTTGATTTCGTATCGATAATTTCAAATTAAATGTGGTCTGACCTACATTTAGCAACCTGTAATGCAATTTTAAATACCCAGCGTACCCTGGACAGCTAACACTCGTCAACGCCGCGTCTAATCGACTACTCCTTTCGCCATGATGACCATACATTAGTGCCAGCCCTAACGGCATTTTCGTCAGACAGTTCTGGCTCTTAAAATTAATTTTAAAAATATGTATCGGATGGGAATTAAATAAGATTCAGTTATTTCTTTTTCAGTTGTTATTCGTTAATATAAAAGGCTTCTGATAGTGTGACAAAGTCTGGAATAATATAAATGTTAAATTTAAATATGGCCAAATACTTGTACGTATGATATATTTTATTTGGAAAATTGACCTGTTTTCCCTTTTGAAAGCAGTGGTGAACAATAACGCAAAAGACTGGTAGACGATAGGATTCGTCTTTTCGTAGAAATGAAGTCTGTGATCCAACAGAACTTGCGACATTATTGACTAGACAAAAAACCGTCACCTTGTTTTCTAGACCTGTACTATAATACTGTCCCCTTCTCTGATACTAAATCATCATTACTTTTTTAAAAAAACTTATTTGAATCAGAGATAACGAGGATAGATCTAAAAAGTATCGTGCATTTTAAGTTCCTCGGATTTAACGGAGTAACATTAAACGTACAATTCTAATTCTCTAACAATGATAAAGTAGTAATTTGTTGAGGAACATCCATTCTTGCTGTTCCCATTCCTCCTGGGTAATCATATTCCGCAAGTCGGAACTAAATAACTAACAACAGTTCGTTCATAAAGTGAAACTCTACAAAATTGTAAGCAACAACTAAAAATTCAACATACTCTGTTATTTTTGTGATGATTGATTTGACTTGTGTAAAAGTATTATTTTATCCTCGAATAGTGAAGCAGAAAAAATAAATACTAGAATTCAGCTGCATCTAGTTAAATTGGTAGATATCCACAGGAAAACCAAAGTTACCAACATAGTAATTTTGGTAACTTTGGTTCTCCTGCGGATATAATGAAGTAGTAGTGGGCGGGGCACATTTCACCTAGAACAGATTTTCGATGTGATCGAAAGGTTCTGGAGTGGCGACTGTGTGTGTGTACTGGAAGACGCAAAATTGGTCGGTTATCGGTCCACTTTGTAGCGGTTGGGGTCGGATCCGATGGATGTGAGACGCACAAGATCGGTCCTTTCCGCGATACTTGGGGGAGGCCTATGCCCAAAAGTAAATGTCTTTTGGCTGATGATAATGATCATAATGGTTACAGGTCACGCGGTGAATCAAGATCGCTTGGCAAATGTGGAAGGGGCATGCGCAGTATTCAATTCTAAGGTCTATTTGGCGTCGTGCGGGCGGGTGTGCGCCGTCGGCGACACGTCATTGGTAGATAGAGTCGCTCTTCAATTCCCGCGTTGCGTTCTCGCGTCTCATTGGATACTTTTGTACTTGGGTACTATTGCATACAGCTTGTGTTATCGTATTAGTAATAAATAAGTTAAAAATAAAGTTTTAAAATGGCTAGCCAGAAAAATGGTTTACGACGTGAATTGTTACGTTAAGAAAGAAACTAACAAATTTTTTATTTTTGTTTTCATATTAATTTATTAAAAATAATTTTTAAAAATAAAATTCTGAATTTACCTAATTACAATATAAATAACAAGCAAAACTAGTGTTATTTTACTAAGGTTCAAACATACGAAATTAAAAATAAAATCCTAACATACTAAGAATTTCTGTGCACAATTGTACACATGCGCCGATTGCCCCCACTACTTTCACCAAGCGATCTTGAATCACCGCGCGACCTGTAGACGTCGTTTCATGACTTAGTTTCATTATAAAACTCAATTAAAAAAATCTATAAGCATTATACTTTTTTTTAGAAGTCATCAAATCACTTCTCCCGTTCTAAGTGGATTGAGATGGAATGTCAGACTTTTACTGATTAAACTAACTATACTAGGTAACTTTTTCGATCAACTCGCAGCTCTGGCAGACCTAATACTACTATGTTCATCGCTATAACCAGCAGCACGTTCACAAATTGCGACTCAACAAAATAATAGCGAATAAAACAACTTCAAAATAAAATCTTGTTCAGCTGCAGTAACTGTGAGGTTATCGATAAAAGAAACCTTAGAATTTTCAATATTCGATTCTTCAATAAGTCGGCCCTCAGTGATCGAACAATGGGGAGTCTGAACCCACTCTTAGCGTTGCATAGAAAAGTATTGCAATACTAGTGCAAAGTGCGTCCGCGCTATTATCGAACAATTGGAATAATTGAAACTGTTCCAAACAGATATTGGAAGTTGCACGTAAAGGATGCTTAGGATAGAGAACACAATTAAATTATTCAAGTGTTTTGTTAACTTTTTCGGGATTTGTTAAATGAGATGTAAGTATTGTCTGCATTGCCCCGTGAACAAATAATCATTGAGTTGGCTGCCGCAGCGCATGGTCCCTTCTATCAGGTAAATACTGCATCAGCTGCTTACGCCAGCTTGACTTTGAAACCATTGTCTGACACAAACCTGAAGTTTTTATAACAATGACCGATCATAATTTATTAAAAAAAATATTTGTTTATTTTTGTTTGTGTAATTTTGTTTGTTTTTTTTTTTGTGTTTTATTTGACTGCCAATTAGTGTACGATACTCAAACACGTGATTGTGTTCATGATAACAAATAGTTTTATTATAGGAGCAAAGTTGAAATCACATCACGTGTTTAAGTATCGTACACTAATTACCAGTCACCCTATAGATCCAACACGAAGTATTTTGGTAAAGTTCATCTCAAAATATACGAAAACGATTCACCAAATCCGTATAAATGGAAATGAGCAGTCCGTTTACAATCAACATAAACAGAGCAAACTTAATCAACAATCTTATTGTTAAATACAAACAACAGCCGTCGAACTTCTAAGTAAACTCCAAGAAAAGAACTTTAAAAAGTTAATAAGGCGCGCCTGAAGTCTTGAACTATCAAAGAATAAAATGGTTTTGTACATCTGGTCTCCGATATTGAGGACGGACTATTACCGTTCTTTTCACAGTCGAATCGAACACGACCACCTTCTTGCTCTATCTAACGTTTCAAGAAAGAAAGAGATGTGGCTGTAGAAAATGATGTTATCTAAAGGTGTATTGGACAGTTCTGTTGCACTATCAGTCGTGGGCTGTGACTCAAAAGACAATCCAATTACAGCGAGATATAGCGGCGGCCGACTCTAATAAGATTGCCATCGTAGGTCGGCCAGATAGAAATGTGCACGGACAAAGGTCAGTTTCGATTTCAATCTATTATTTTCTTAATTGATAGCCCATTTGCTATATTTTTAAGAGGAGTAACTTTAGAGTATAGAACGAAGTAAGAACTTGGTTACCAATTGTAGCGTTTCATCATCATATCAGCCACTCACACATACATATCTGGACCTCCTTCCCTTCCTGTTATGCCCCTCAGTTCTCAGTATTCCTCATCCAGGTGATTCCCGTATTAAACACAAAACAATTATCTACTTAGTTATCAATAAACCGTGTAATTCATAAAAGCTTATTAACTTGTAATATAAACCATTTTTAAGCTGTTAAACGGTTTGTAGACGTTTATAGAATTTGTCTACCCCTTTTACCCATGGGTGTCATAAAATTACCCAAGTACTGTAGGGGTAGCTATTGGCAGCAACACAATGCAGTTACCGATTTTTGTCTAAATACAAGAAATTATAAAAACTCATTACAAATTGTACTTGTAATATTTGTATGAATATTTGTTTGTTTAGAACAAATCTTGCAAATGGAAGAAGTCATCATAATTATTTAAGCCGAAAGACGTCCACTGTTGAACATAGGCCAAGGCCTCCCCCAAGCTTCGCCACAACAACCGGTCCTATGCGTCTCGCATCCATCGGATTCCCGCGACCCTCACGCGGTCATCGGTCCACTTTGTGGGAGGCCTCCCAACGCTGCTTCTTCCGGTACGCGTTCGCCACTCTAGAACCTTTCGTCATCATCGACCATCTATTCTGCGTGCAACGTGCCCTGCCCATTGCCATTTCTTTGAGCTATGTTGGCGTGCGTAAAGTAAGGTACGAATATCTCTACTTATGTTTAACGAGTAAAGATTCTAACTGTACAAATACAGTCTAAAACCATTTGGTGAGCAATATTTGTATACCCAGTAAGGCAGCACTTAATGAATTGATATTTTGTAATTAACATCATGTACCACATTATATCTATGTGTAACAAATAAATACTTTTGACTAACCGATTGAGCTGATTGGTGTATTTGTGTAACTTGAAAGACACTACCATTGAGCTGGTCTGATGTTAGAGTCAGATAGTGGCCCTAGGAACAACTGAGTACAAAATGCCCCATCGTGTTTGAGCTCCTTGGAATGGAAAAAATTGTTTTCATCGAAAATTTATTTTTCTAATTCTTAGGTTCCTTCGGTCTTGAAAGATCACGAACACTTTTTCTTCTGAGTGCGTAAGGTCGGAGCTTTCGGTGCCATAAAAATTATTATTAATTCTATACAACCATTGTGTGTGTATGTGAATCTACACACATATCTAAAGTCAAACCCTTTTTTGCAGAGTTATCTTACCGCAGTCCTGAAACGCTTAAGGCAACCGAAGGAACACGGGTGGGTTTTAGTGAGTAAACCTGACACTCTCTCTCGCTGCACCCAGAGAGTAAGAAGATATTTGATGAATTCTACCCAAAAAAATGCTAATCCGCCTTCGTGAAATAGCATAATCTTTATATAGCCCTATGGTCAGTATTCGACTTTAAAATACTAAAAGGTACAACACATCTGTACATACAAATCTTATTTTCTTTGTTACTAGTGGTTCCGTTCTACTTGTACATAATAGAAGAAAGTTAGCGTTTGGTTTGAAGTTAGTAGAACTAACACTTCGCCTTTAAAAGTTCCAACAAGCACCGCGGTTTATAGTTCATAGACTAGGTGTTTACTAACCCAGCCTAGTTTACTTACAGCTAACGATAGATTTCAACAGGTACTATAGCACCATGAAAGGTTATTTTCAAACGTCTATTTTAGTTCGAATCTAAACAACTCCGGTAATGTGAAAACATAAATCACCTAAATTGAATCAACGGAACTCACGTTGACATTTGACATCTGTTTTATGTCAGGAGAATGTTTCACGATATTGTTGGAATATTTCTAGCCGAGCTATGTTTAGATTTAACGTATCTTAACGGCTGTAATCCATTGGTACACGGTTAAACCGAGGTGTAGCTAGATTCTCTAGAGACTCTCGTTTTGGATGTTCCACGTAAACTAAAGCAAAGGGTAACTAAAGGAAAATAATGTGGATTTTCGCCAGTAAAAGTAAGAGACATCCATTCTGGTTGGAATTGGAGACATTCCAACCAGAATGGAGAAGTGAATTGATGATTTACCGGCTCAAAAACAAAGTCTCAAGTGAAAGCTCGCCCAACTTCTATTACAAATCTATGTACCGGGTAAACTGATGAAAAAAGTCAATAACATGTTGCTCGTCTTTTCAATCGAGCCCTGGACATCAAGCTTACTTCCATGGGGGTTTTAGTTAGTAAAAGTCTGTCACTCACTCCATCCAGAGCCGGAGGAGTTATTTAATGATTTCCCATTTAAAAAAACAGTGGAACTCAAGCTTAGCAGAAGTGTTAAAGTAAGAAATACACTGTGCACATGTTTGCCACACACACAGATCTGGGCGCGTCGATCTCCATACATTTTCTATGGAAACTATTAGAGCGACACTTGATCCACACCACGCGTGTGCGATCTAAAGTAGTACGTGTTTACCTTTTTAGTGTCTACTTGACAAACAAGGCAGTTTTATTTCCTAATTAGTACCCTTTGTACAACATTTTCAGTGTTCCTGTTTCAACACCACATCACATCTTGTCTTGTCTTGTTTACATCTTGTGTTGAAACTGAAACATTGAAAGCGAACTTAGGATTGTAGCACATAGGTAGGGTACTAAAATCTTAAATCTCTCGTATATTAAGACGCGAGGGAAATCCTGGGTAGCGGTCAGCCTTGCACAGGGACTTACTCAGCGCAAAGTTTATACCCACCTATTTTGGTAGTTACATATATGCACATTAAAGTTCGGTAACGGATGCATCAGCTTTTGGCTTAAAACGCTGTGCAACGGGCAGCAGGTTGGTTCGAAAGAGTCGCCGCGGCGCTGGATCGCAAGTGGCAACTGTAGGAATACGCGTAGGGTTTAATTAGTAAAAGTCTAGGCTCATATTACGCCGAGATGGCAGCGGCCGTTAGCGAAGCGGCGAGCATTTTCAGTATAATTTAATTTTAAACTTTATCTTCATTTTTATAACACTTAGTATCGCTTGAGCGAAAACATCGTGAGGAAACCGGCATGTCCTATAGCCAAAAATTCGAAGACATGTTACATTCACCAACACACCCTGTGCCCACGTGATGAATTACGGTCCATTCCCTCTCCTAAAGAGAGGTGACCTGAGTCCCAGCAGTGGGAACTTTAAAAGGCTGATTATGCTTATGCTTGCTTTATCGCTTGAGCGACGGGAGTCGTCCAAGTGCCCGTGAAGTCGCGGGTGGCCTCGTGACTTTTTACGTACCTATAGCTTGAAAAACTCAAGTATGGGAGTCCGTTGGATGCAATTATAACAAAACTGATTGACGTAGCAACCCGAAGTTGCATTTTCTGATTCTGGCTATCAAAAAACCCTTGAAAGTTGCATTTTCTGATTCTGGCTATCAAAAAAGTCTTGAAAAATGAAAACATGAACTTATTCATAGCCATGTAATAAGGTTTGCAATCAAGGAAAATTGTTACAACTTTATATAGCTTCGTACTCTTTGTAGGTAACGCAAAAATATTTCTCTACTGACTTTGTTTTTCAATTTGGGCAGGCACAAATTGAAATTAGATTTTCAGTCGTAACGTTAGATTTTTCTCTTAGTATAACTTCAAAAATAATGCTTAATCAAAAGATAAATAAATGATATGTTTGCAATGTTTTTTGGAACTTTAGACCGCGCCTAAAATATCACATCAATTACACTAATATTGTAAAGCCGAAGGCTTGTGAGTGTGTTTCTACAACATTAGTTTATTATATGCGAAACCCAAAACACGTATCTAATATTAGGTGTCTAATATTACTATGTAAAGAATCTATGTACAACATTTTAAAAGTCACCATCATCATCATTTCAGCCGATACACGTCCACTGTTGGACATAGGCCTCCCCCAAGCGTCGCCACATCGAACGTTCCCGTACGTCCTGCATCCATCCTTGTAGGAGGCCTTCCAACACAGCGTCTTCCGGTACGCGGTCGCCACTCCAAAACCTTTCGGCCCAAACGGCCATCTGTTCTGCGAGTAATGTGCCCTGCCCATTGCCACGTAAGTTTGGCAATTCTTACGATGATAAATCACATAGTTACATGATGGTACGTGGTTATCCGCAAAAATACATGGTTACCGGGCCATCCTGACGACAGGGTTGTTTTTTTATAAATATTTTTGGGATAAAATATAACATGGTGTAAAAATTATTGGAATCGATTCGCTTACTGATTTTGATCAAATTATTTTCAGATTTCGCATATATTAAAAATAATTTTGATGTTCTTCACACTCGCATGTCTGAAGAAATTTCGAACTTGGCACATGGGTAGAAAAAGTATCCTATATGCGATCCTAGGATATCCCAGGATCGCATATAGGATACTTTTTATCCCGGGATTGCGTATGTTCCCGTAAGACAATTTTATTTTTTCAGGTGGACGAAGCCGCTGACAGCAGCTAGTATAGATTTAATTTCATTAGTTTAACGTGATTTTTTTTTTTCAGATTGAAGATAGATCCAATTAGCCTTGTTTTTAATTACTGTTACTAAGAGCCAAAACAAAAAAAGAAATATATTTATGTTTTTTATAAAACAAAAGTATTCTTTCAGTTAATTAAAACAAGGCTTTGACTTGGTGCCTAAAATAACACAGATTTGATAAAAGTTGTTATTAAATAAGAATATTTTTAACCACTTTCAATAAAAGGAGGAGGTTCACATTTTGGCTGTTTTTTAAATTCGAAGAAATGAAAAAACAGATACACGACGGGTAAACTATAGAACCGATTTTGATGAAATTCAGTACGAAGTAAACTTGAACCCCAAGGGCATAGACTACTTTTTATCTACAACTTTCGACTTCACGACGACACAATGTTGGTTATAGCAAACTATAACCAACGTTAATTTTAGTTTGCTATAACCAACATTCACGCGAACGAAGTCTTAGGCAAACGATAGTCCTTATATTATAAAGAGATAAAGTTTCTTTTTTTTTGTAGGTCAATCTCTGAAAGTACTGAATTTTTTCCACCGATAGAAAGTTGCTTATTCCTGAGTGACATAGGCTATATTTCATGTACGCGGGTAAAAGCTATTATTTAATAAGCGTCACGTGGGAGCTAGGGCAGTTCTGTCCCGTGTCACATCGGACAATACTGTCCGGAGATCAACAGATGTAGGTAAACCAGATCGAGAGGTCTATCTACATCTGTTCGGAGACCAAACTCCTGACTTTGTGCTTTTATTGTTTTGTTTATCAAACTCTCTAAAAAACTCTCTTGTATTATTTTTCTATACAAAACTCTATTGTTTTGTGTCTCTATGCAAAACCTTCGTTGGACTCGAGGACATTTACCATTTTTTTTATAAATTATTTTGTTCTGTTATTTAAAATTCCTGTACTTGTATTAATAGAAACTTTGTATTAATTATCTTGAGATCGTACTTACAGACCCAGCTCCAGGGTTTGATGCCGTAATACAGGCACCTAGCCTAGTTCTGCAGTAGATGCAAAACTAAGCACAATTGTAACTGTCTTGTGTTAAAATTGTTCAAATTAGACAAATTGTTTTATTACTTACTCTATAATTACTTTCCACAATGCGAATTTTGATCTAAATATTAGGTACAATGAGGAATGTTGTTATATTTATTGTAATTGTTTATTCACATTTATAAGCGTTGTCCAACACTAGGAATTATTTCTGTATCGTGGATGCGTTCATAAACATGTAGTCACACACATAAGGCACCTAGATCCGGAACAACCATCTGTAGGCCATGGAAATACTTGTTTTGCGTAAGAATGAAACACGAACCCGCGATACGCTGCGTGGCAGCCAATTGCTCAACTACTGTCAAAATATACTGGAATCTATTGTAATCAAATAGATTATTACACGCTCCTGACAACTCCAATAACACTACAACTGTTACCAAAAGCCACCGTACATAATTCAATTTCAAAATTATTCGCTTCACAATTTCGGTACTCTTAATAACACAAGCTTAAGAACAACCTAATTAATAATGTAGTGTAACCCGTATTCGCTAAGCGTTACGAATTAGCATACAAAGGTATATCATGGCACATGACGGCAGTCTCATTTAGCGGATCTCTGAAATGGAAATATAGCGGGGAGTGTCGGCGCGGGGAGCCAACAAACGGTGACTGGCACGAGGGAACAGTTTCATTTCCTTTCGCACATATTCACGAGGCGACGAACAATATCTCAGTAACAATGGCTTCGTAATTTGGACGAGATGGCGCCCACGGGACAATACGTCAAGTGACTCATTATTGTGGAGAAAAGCTTCGGGCAGAAATCATTCTTCTCGCGCGCACAATGTGTGATGCGTGCGTGTGAATACGTCGCAAACCTCACCTTAACACGGGAAAATACACAACACACGATAACCAACCTTATGTAGCTGCTTTTAAGGACTATCGAGATATAATAAGGCACTTCTTGAGCGTAAGTTCGCTTTTATTCAGTATTGAGAGGCAGTGGCCGCGCGCATCCTCGCTAACCATTAGAAGCGAGTCGTGAGTCGTGACCCATTCGAGAGCACTGCTGTTCTCGCCATTATAGTGAAATATGCAATTATATTGTCTGCCTTTTTGTGGTGACAATAGAAATACCTACATTATTTTTACATCGTAAATTATTAAACCCACACAATCTAAGTCTTATACAGACGTATATTGCAATATAAATACTTACTAGCAAACTTAACTTAAATTTTAAGGAACTTATTTTATTATTCTGGTAGTCAGTGACGTGTAAAACTATTTAAAAATCCTATACGTACAAAAATAAAGTCATCCGTCAGTATATTCGTCTTCAACGTGTACCATTTACGTCGTTCCCTCTCTTCGTAACTTATCTGATCATTGTATTGTTCGAATACCACGTGCACTAACATTTATGTAAGTAGAATACTATGAAACATGTACGTAGGAGTAACAGCTGCAAAAGTTCGGGTGTTATTTTAGACGTATTTCGACTCGGTACTGTGAGTGGTACAGGTCGTGCATATTGTCTCGCTGGGACAATACGACTCACGGCAGGTAATCTGTGCGAGGGCAAACACACGTCGTTTGTAATTAGCCATCTCACGTCGCCGCGACAAAAGGCAGGCGGGCCCGAAGCCATGGCCTTTGACTCGTGTTCCGGTAGGCGCGCTTCGTACGCCATGCGTATAGAATGCTGCTACGTCGCTACGACACTACGCCGTAGCCGCTACGAGCCTACGACGTAGCAATTCATTACAGACTCGAAGATTAAAATATAGCTGACAGAGATTTTAATATGAAATACTTTTGAAGTTATATTCAGTGTTTTCAAGGAAAATTTAACTTATTACCTTTCAACTCAAAGGCTTACTAGAGCATTTATTCAGAATAGAAAACATTTTCAAGTAACATCAAAGTTTTTTGAAAAAGAGTTATAGTTTCATATTACGAGACGATTATTACGAGTTTTGAGTTTTCGTAACGTAAGTTTATTAACGTTAATATCCATGTTGCTGTAAATATGAATGCTTAAATATTAAATTTGATATTTAAATAACTTTGAAACTTATGACAAAAATATACTACTCTGCGCTGTTACGGGTTGGAGTCAAAGAGATTAATTTATATTTCAAATCTACATATTATTAAATATTTGTTCCCTTTACCTAAACGAACATAACATCTTAGTGTTTGTATATACATGTATTTGATACGTGTGGAGGTTTCGGGTTACATTGGCTAGATATCTTCGAGTTTCTGATGGCTCTTTGAATATCTTGTTACACCATACCTTTGTACAAACCGAATCCATATACGTTTGCGAATACACACATTTGCATAAGAGATATAGAGAATTTGTAGATTCGTCGAATTGATGAAAAGGTTATTCAACTAATTAGACAGATGGATAAAGGAAAACTAATGAAAAGCGGCTCTGTATACAAACACGGTTATTGAGGCTTCGTATCTTTCGATGTTAAGCTATCATTTGTAAACCCATCATCCTAACTACACACACACACTACACACCTTCACGACAATAATCCCTGAAAGATTAAGCAGATATATAATTGGCGCCTCAATCCCCGGCCCACTGATGACGGTACATCCCCAGAGAACACATCCTCATTTACCAGCATAATTCTGACTCGGAGACTGTTACCGATTGCCAATACCAAAACCCAATTAAACTTTGTCAGTACTGGGATTCGAAGTCCGACCTCAAAATATTCAATGCGCGTATTCTGGAAATAGCCCATGACCATAGGCTTCTGTAGTGTACAGTCAATGAAAGAGATAGGTATGCAACTAGCTAGACTTTACATTAAATTATTTTGAGCGGCTTTTGAGTGGTTATGTCTGGTATTGCCTATTGCAACTCTTGAACAAGAAACTAAATTAATTAATTAGGAACTATTAGATGCACACAGTACACACTGTGAATTTTAAATCACTGATTATAAATGGAAAATTTTATTTACTATCTAAATACATAATTCCAAGCTGCCTCATTGGTCTCGTGATTAGGGAGAGAGCGTAGGGCCCTGGGTTCGTTAACCAGGTCGGTCAAGTGCCAGTACAAGTGAAGACCCAGAGTTTTAAAGTTGGTGGTAAGACCATGCCTGGGATAGCATGTAAAGCCGTTGGTTCTGTACCTGTTTCGTCTGTAGCGACATCTATGGCGCCACATAAGAACTACGAAGAAAATACGAAATCCTGCATCGCGCAAACAAAGTTCTCTGCGCGATTAGAACATATACGACAGCCCGAAATCATCTATCGGGCAGTCGCCCACCAGACTATAACATCTGTCTGGTCGGAGGATCCTCCCTTTTCAACGGAGGTTTGCGGGACTTTACTCTCTGTTCCGCATACCTCCAAACTGGTGACCCTCGACAAAGAACGTCAGCGCAGCCTTCGTGCAGCTACTACTTCGTGACGTCATCATCACTTCCTCAAGCTTTCGAGCAGCGAGCCATACAGCCAGCACCCACGACTATAGAGGGTATCCTGACCACCAGCATGCCTACCTGGTCATACCTTCAGCCTCATCAGCGACCTTGGCTTGGCACACCGCATCCTCGGCCAGTCACATGAAGAGCCATGAAGAACCTCTCCTGGTCGACGCCAACAGTCAAGCCCTACGTCGCACAAGCACCGCTCCGACTCAAAACCAGTTGACTCTTTTACTACTCGCGATATCATCATCCGCCTGGCCTTGTTTCCCAACTAGCTTGGGACAAGCTTCCACCCTAACTGCTGAATGCCCGTGTTTTACAAAAAGCGACTGCCTATCAGACCTCCACAACCTAGTTACTGAATAACACGATACTTCTTGAAGAGACTGATGATTAGACTTTCTGGCGTCTGATTACCTGTAACGACTGTCAAAGATCCACGAATGATAACCAAGACCAACGATTATACGTGAATTCCGAGATACTGAGTGTTAGTTAATATTCTAGATAAACTTACACGTTACGATTAACGTACATATGAATTGAAAAATTCACATTGGTGCTTGCCCGATTTCGAACTTATTAAAACTGTCACCCGCCACATTATCACTGACTCCATTTTCTTTCATATCACATGTAATTAACACTTCGCTTTGAACTAACAACTTGGGGTTCACAAATCTCTGATTGATATCCTACGAATCCAGTTCATAATGTAAACCAATTAAAATACTTCTTTACACTGCATAAAATATGGACGGAGAGTCGAATATAAAAAAAAAAAAACAAATGTGTAACTAAAGATTAATGAATACTGAATAGCACTAGCGGAGCGTGCATTTTATCATACATAGTTATAAAACAATATTATTACGTTTGTTCGTACGTAACCTGCAAACCGGTAGTGACGTCACATCCTGGCGCCAATCCCACATTATGATACCGAAGTTTATACGACAGCTTGAATAAATACGAGTTATTATCTATCGTATGCATTGAACTGAGTTGAAGGTATGTTGTATTTATTTACTGTATACTTTATACCTGGATATTTAAACATTTATTATTATTTTTGGTATTTTCTCATTCCATATACCACAGTGTCTTAATATGAAAGTCTATAACCAGTGAATGTTACCAGTTATGATATATGGCTCTGAAACGTGGTCGCTCACAATGGGCCTCATTGAAAGACTTTAAGCCACCCAAAGGGCAATGGAGACGGCTATGCCTGGAATTTTCCATTCCTATATTAGTAATAGTATCCTGATGGCCTAGTGGTTAAGGCAAAAACCTGGTTAAGGTTAGGTTGCGGGTTCGAAATCGGGCAAGCACCAATGTGAATTTTTCAATTCATATGTACGTTAATCGTAACGTGTAAGTTTATCTAGAATATTAACTAACACTCAGTATCTCGGAATTCACGTATAATCGTTGGTCTTGGTTATCATTCGTGGATCTTTGACAGTCGTTACAGGTAATCAGACGCCAGAAAGTCTAATCATCAGTCTCTTCAAGAAGTATCGTGTTATTCAGTAACTAGGTTGTGGAGGTCTGATAGGCAGTCGCTTTTTGTAAAACACGGGCATTCAGCAGTTAGGGTGGAAGCTTGTCCCAAGCTAGTTGGGAAACAAGGCCAGGCGGATGATGATATCGCGAGTAGTAAAAGAGTCAACTGGTTTTTCTGATCACGCTAATTGACCAGAGACTTGTTTTCCAGTGTGCAGAATTCTGATATAAAAAAAAACACTTTTTATCTCCAACCGTTCGAAAATGTCAATTTCACCTTAGGCTGCCATCAGACGGACTGCATCGCAGCAACCGCACCCAGTCCGTATATTCAACTGCATGCAGTTTGATCTGACTTTGCGCAGTTGGCGCCACGCATTTAGCCCAGGAGCTTAGTGTATGATTTGATCTTTACGTGCTTCAAAATAAAGTTGACAATGTCAATGTGCATTTGCTCTTTGTAATTAACTGCACACTGAATTTATGCGGTTAGCAATGGACAGCGTGCATCGACACTACATGACTGTAGCCGTCCGCGTAAAGTTGAAGGCACGACTGCATGCAGTTGATATTGAATTTACTCGACTGCAGCCGACCGCGTGCAGTTGATATTATGAAAGCACAAAGTCGAACGTACAACTGCGTGCAGTTAATTATATCGACTGCGCCGCTGCAATGCAGTCCGTCTGATGTCAGCCTTACTTTTCCGTAAACCACACTATAGAAAATAGATTACCCCAAAATTGATATCGCAGCATAGGGGCACGTGTCGAGGCAGACGTGACTGACGCGCAACTAGGAATCGTTAACAAGCAAAAACTTCGCGGTACATCGGAAAAAAAAGCACGAGTGACTGATAAAGTCCAACCATTCGTTTTTGGAATATGTTCACAAACGATCCGTTATCTGCGTTGTACATGATTTTCTGGCTCTGGTAAAGTCAATAAAAGAGATTAGTTTACAGGTGCGAATTAGTCTTTGCGATTCTTATGCCCGGTTCATATTATTCTAGAAGCTTTTCAGTCTATCGTACACAAACGTGTGCGCAAACAAGGGTGTACCCTTTGTTTATTTACGTTCATTGTCCGAGTCCAGGGACGTTTGGAGGTATGCGGAACAGAGAGTAAAGTCCCGCAAACCTCCGTTGAAAAGGGAGGATCCTCCGACCAGACAGATGTTATGGTCTGGTGGGCGACTGCCCGATAGATGATTTCGGGCTGTCGTATATGTTCTAATCGCGCAGAGAACTTTGTTTGCGCGATGCAGGATTTCGTATTTTCTTCGTAGTTCTTATGTGGCGCCATAGATGTCGCTACATCACTCCCCTCCGGAGATCGGAGATCGATGGTTCTTGATGCGTGCCAGGCCAGCGTAGGTTGGTTCCAGTGGGTCGGAACCGATGCCGCATAGTTCTCGGTGAGTCGGAACTGTCTGCGGTGATGCCCCAGTGAGTCGGGGTGTTGGTATCCCAGTGAGTCGGGATGATGCCCCAGTGAGTCGGGGTGTTGGTATCCCAGTGAGTCGGGATGATGCCCCAGTGAGTCGGGGTGATGATGTCCCAGTGAGTCGGGATGATGCCCCAGTAAGTCAGGGTGGTGCTATCCCAGTGAGTCGGGATGATGCCCCAGTGAGTCGGGGTGGTGCTATCCCAGTGAGTCGGGATGATGCTGCAGGCTCCAGTGAGTCGGAGTGGTGCTTCCATGTTGCTGTAAATATGAATGCTTAAATATTAAATTTGATATTTAAATAACTTTGAAACTTATGACAAAAATATACTACTCTGCGCTGTTACGGGTTGGAGTCAAAGAGATTAATTTATATTTCAAATCTACATATTATTAAATATTTGTTCCCTTTACCTAAACGAACATAACATCTTAGTGTTTGTATATACATGTATTTGATACGTGTGGAGGTTTCGGGTTACATTGGCTAGATATCTTCGAGTTTCTGATGGCTCTTTGAATATCTTGTTACACCATACCTTTGTACAAACCGAATCCATATACGTTTGCGAATACACACATTTGCATAAGAGATATAGAGAATTTGTAGATTCGTCGAATTGATGAAAAGGTTATTCAACTAATTAGACAGATGGATAAAGGAAAACTAATGAAAAGCGGCTCTGTATACAAACACGGTTATTGAGGCTTCGTATCTTTCGATGTTAAGCTATCATTTGTAAACCCATCATCCTAACTACACACACACACTACACACCTTCACGACAATAATCCCTGAAAGATTAAGCAGATATATAATTGGCGCCTCAATCCCCGGCCCACTGATGACGGTACATCCCCAGAGAACACATCCTCATTTACCAGCATAATTCTGACTCGGAGACTGTTACCGATTGCCAATACCAAAACCCAATTAAACTTTGTCAGTACTGGGATTCGAAGTCCGACCTCAAAATATTCAATGCGCGTATTCTGGAAATAGCCCATGACCATAGGCTTCTGTAGTGTACAGTCAATGAAAGAGATAGGTATGCAACTAGCTAGACTTTACATTAAATTATTTTGAGCGGCTTTTGAGTGGTTATGTCTGGTATTGCCTATTGCAACTCTTGAACAAGAAACTAAATTAATTAATTAGGAACTATTAGATGCACACAGTACACACTGTGCATTTTAAATCACTGATTATAAATGGAAAATTTTATTTACTATCTAAATACATAATTCCAAGCTGCCTCATTGGTCTCGTGATTAGGGAGAGAGCGTAGGGCCCTGGGTTCGTTAACCAGGTCGGTCAAGTGCCAGTACAAGTGAAGACCCAGAGTTTTAAAGTTGGTGGTAAGACCATGCCTGGGATAGCATGTAAAGCCGTTGGTTCTGTACCTGTTTCGTCTGTAGCGACATCTATGGCGCCACATAAGAACTACGAAGAAAATACGAAATCCTGCATCGCGCAAACAAAGTTCTCTGCGCGATTAGAACATATACGACAGCCCGAAATCATCTATCGGGCAGTCGCCCACCAGACTATAACATCTGTCTGGTCGGAGGATCCTCCCTTTTCAACGGAGGTTTGCGGGACTTTACTCTCTGTTCCGCATACCTCCAAACTGGTGACCCTCGACAAAGAACGTCAGCGCAGCCTTCGTGCAGCTACTACTTCGTGACGTCATCATCACTTCCTCAAGCTTTCGAGCAGCGAGCCATACAGCCAGCACCCACGACTATAGAGGGTATCCTGACCACCAGCATGCCTACCTGGTCATACCTTCAGCCTCATCAGCGACCTTGGCTTGGCACACCGCATCCTCGGCCAGTCACATGAAGAGCCATGAAGAACCTCTCCTGGTCGACGCCAACAGTCAAGCCCTACGTCGCACAAGCACCGCTCCGACTCACTGGAGCCAGCAGCACCACTCCGACTCACTGGAGCCTGCAGCATCATCCCGACTCACTGGGATAGCACCACCCCGACTCACTGGGGCATCATCCCGACTCACTGGGATAGCACCACCCTGACTTACTGGGGCATCATCCCGACTCACTGGGACATCATCACCCCGACTCACTGGGGCATCATCCCGACTCACTGGGATACCAACACCCCGACTCACTGGGGCATCATCCCGACTCACTGGGATACCAACACCCCGACTCACTGGGGCATCACCGCAGACAGTTCCGACTCACCGAGAACTATGCGGCATCGGTTCCGACCCACTGGAACCAACCTACGCTGGCCTGGCACGCATCAAGAACCATCGATCTCCGATCTCCGGAGGGGAGTGATGTAGCGACATCTATGGCGCCACATAAGAACTACGAAGAAAATACGAAATCCTGCATCGCGCAAACAAAGTTCTCTGCGCGATTAGAACATATACGACAGCCCGAAATCATCTATCGGGCAGTCGCCCACCAGACCATAACATCTGTCTGGTCGGAGGATCCTCCCTTTTCAACGGAGGTTTGCGGGACTTTACTCTCTGTTCCGCATACCTCCAAACGTCCCTGGACTCGGACAATGAACGTAAATAAACAAAGGGTACACCCTTGTTTGCGCACACGTTTGTGTACGATAGACTGAAAAGCTTCTAGAATAATATGAACCGGGCATAAGAATCGCAAAGACTAATTCGCACCTGTAAACTAATCTCTTTTATTGACTTTACCAGAGCCAGAAAATCATGTACAACGCAGATAACGGATCGTTTGTGAACATATTCCAAAAACGAATGGTTGGACTTTATCAGTCACTCGTGCTTTTTTTTCCGATGTACCGCGAAGTTTTTGCTTGTTAACGATTCCTAGTTGCGCGTCAGTCACGTCTGCCTCGACACGTGCCCCTATGCTGCGATATCAATTTTGGGGTAATCTATTTTCTATAGTGTGGTTTACGGAAAAGTAAGGCTGACATCAGACGGACTGCTCACGCTAATTGACCAGAGACTTGTTTTCCAGTGTGCAGAATTCTGATATAAAAAAAAACACTTTTTATCTCCAACCGTTCGAAAATGTCAATTTCACCTTAGGCTGCCATCAGACGGACTGCATCGCAGCAACCGCACCCAGTCCGTATATTCAACTGCATGCAGTTTGATCTGACTTTGCGCAGTTGGCGCCACGCATTTAGCCCAGGAGCTTAGTGTATGATTTGATCTTTACGTGCTTCAAAATAAAGTTGACAATGTCAATGTGCATTTGCTCTTTGTAATTAACTGCACACTGAATTTATGCGGTTAGCAATGGACAGCGTGCATCGACACTACATGACTGTAGCCGTCCGCGTAAAGTTGAAGGCACGACTGCATGCAGTTGATATTGAATTTACTCGACTGCAGCCGACCGCGTGCAGTTGATATTATGAAAGCACAAAGTCGAACGTACAACTGCGTGCAGTTAATTATATCGACTGCGCCGCTAATCTCCTGTTTACTACTTTAATAAATGTGATAGTCGTACTTACATCGTTTGGAAGTTTGTTAATGAATCATGTCTTGTTTGTTAACATTTAGCTTTTAATGTATTTGCTTGTACGTTTCTAGTGACGTTTCAATTAATTTACTGTCGTTGTAATTTTTAATTGATTGTTTTAATTTGTTATTTTTATATGTGAATTCATGATCTCGTATCTAATTGTTATAATTTGTTATTTATTTGAATTATTGTAATGTTCAATGCGTGAAATATTTAATTATTTTTTCACTACTTTCTGTGAATTATGTGCATGCTTAAATTGATGTGGTTACACGGGGCCATCCTCTAAATATTTTTCTCAGAATATTTGTTAAAAAGTGGTTGGTTCGCGTTATTTGTATAAAAAAATGCTTTTTGCCCATGAAACTTGGCTCTGGGGTAGACCTTAACCTGATTTAGGACATAGTATATCGTCATCTTCCTACCCTAATCCTAAGGCTAGAAGGAACGGGGTGGGTCTTTTAGTCAGTAAGAGTCTGACACTATCTCCCGCTCCGCCCAAGGGCGGGGGATGTCAATGCATGATTTTTCCCACCATAAAAAAAAAGTCACCGTAGGTGCGAGCTTGCGGACAGTGAGCAATGGGTAGCCGTCTGACCGTCCGGTAACCGTCCGGACCGAGCCCAAATCACGCGCGCCTTATGGAGTTGTCAGTAAACGCAGAGGCCCAGCAAGGTCGAAGCCTACTGAGACTGTGGGGTGATGCGAAAGAGATCCCCGGGGCACTGAAACAATGGCAAAAAGTCTTACATACGCCCTCGCGCTCCAGAAAAAGAGTAACAGAATCATTTGCATTTTACAAGTTCAACCATTTAATTATCTAACTGACTACCCGCCTGCTTAGCAAAAGGGGCCTTTAGATATACATATTTTCAAGTCAATATGTCACCTTTCAATATAATAAATCGTATCTTCAACAACAGTTTGGATGTCCATTACCCGTTCACAAGTAAGCATTGGTGTCGTAACAAACGGACAAATGGACATGCTTTATATGCACAGAGCAGTGAGACAGCTAGAGGCGGCACTGTCAAAACTTGTCACACTCACAAGGCCTGTCAGTGAGTCTACCCGTATACTTGGGCTGCAGGATTGTTCAAAGGGGTTAACGTGGCTCTGGAACGCAAAGGGTAACTGAAGGAACACAGGTGGGTTTTAGTTAAAAGTCTGATATTTACTCTGATATCCCTCTTGCTCTACTGTTACCAGAGGTGTTATTGGATCATATTCCACCGGTAAAAACCCGTTTAGAAAAAATGATGACCCTTCATACTCAGCGCAACTAAGCAATTATGGATATTAATAGAAATTAATTTCTGCCAATGGCTTCACCCTAGTGTGATTCGAAAACTATTCCAAGGAAGCAATACACCCAGTATAAAAAGTAGATATATAATGTCCTATTCCGGACGGGATTGTTCAAAAAAGATACCGTAGCCCTAGACCGCAACATAGGTAGGTTGAAAATAAAACATTGTTGAGAGAGAACGTGGAGAGACAATAAACAAACAGACGAACAGCGTGATAGTAGTAGTTCCAGGACATTGTCTAACTGTGTAATAAGTTTCATCGAAATCCTTTCAGCCGTTCGAGTGTAAAGAAGTAACAAACACACACAATTACAAACTTTCCACTTTATAATATTAAGTGTGATATAAAAGTGTGATTAATATGTTTTCGGTAGTTGCTGCCGGCGTGTTGCTCTGTGGTGTGTGTTCACATCCAACGGCATGTCCCTACTGTAAATAAATATTTTGATGTTTCGATACGCGCCGCCGATCTGTTTTTAGTTTCTGTTTTGTTACACAATGTTTGTACGTATTGTGATTGTTCGCTGTATATTTGTTACTGTACGAAAATGGTGTCACACGATTCGTTTTAAAAGATTATCAGAAACTAGCTTCTGCCAGCGGTCTCGCCCGCATTTAAGTAATAATAATAATCTTTTTTATCGATGGAAATTACAAACATTGTTCAGGCAGGGGCCATAGTCTTAACATAGTTCCAGGTAACCAGTCCACTTAAGACTCTAAAAACCGTAGCCTTATATTAGTTTTCCACATGGTGCAATAGTTTCCCTTCAACCGGGGGTTGCCCTTGGATGCACTAGCATAGCGCATACAGGGATAATCACCGGTTGGTACCACGTCCCATTAAAAGCATCTAAAAGGGCCTCTACGAGTTGGTTTCGGCTCCTCGTATGCCTTCCAAAGGTCCAGTACCCCTAGCCATGTCGCTAATCTGCAATAGTTAACGCTTGTAGAAAGCTTCAAATGTACGGGAATGACATCGTCTTAACGCTCAGTCACGTGGTCAGAACAAAAGAATTGGCTGCAAGGTCAACTCGAAGCGTTCGGCGCAAGCGAAACGGTTGTAACATGGCTAGGGGGGCAGGACCTCAGAGTCCTGAGATAAAGAAATATATAAAAATAATAATAATCGTTTATCTCATAAAACCAAATACAATTTGTCTATCTCAATAGCACATATAAACAACACTAAGTACAATACAATGGTATACATTAATTGATTGAGACAGAGTGAACATCTGTGTCTGTGCTAGTACAAACGGTGTTATAGACAGAGGTACCTGCCCCTTACGTTAATTTACAAATTTGCTGCACTTTGTGGGACTTTTCACAAACTTACTTAGTTCAACATAAACACTCTATAAAAAAAAACTTATACAAAACAACTTAACAAAGTAGGTCAAGCACTAGTTTTTAAGAAATAAAAAAAAGGTTTCTCTATACAAACTCTGAACTCCTGTTTCATAGAAAATTCTCTAATAGTGTTAGCCAATGTCATAATAGGAAGCCTTGTACAAAATGTCACGTTTCTAGTCCAAGAAGTTTCGGCTATACGTTGATATGTCAGTCAGTCAATTTTTCTTATATATATATATTTGAATAATTTTATTTACACTTATAAACAACTTAATAACTATAATTACAGTAAATTACAAAATAAAAAAATAATAAAACCCTACGCTAAAATACACTAACTAAAATATGGCGTCAAAAAACTCTTCCACATCGCTGTCGACTGGTAATGTGCCCAAAAGACTGGCGGCATTGCCACGTTGTATGGCAATGCTTATCCTCTGTCCAAGGTAAAAGCCAGCCTTTGGGTCCATTATTCAAATAAATAAAAAAAAAAATATATATATATACATTATCCTTGTTTTCTTTTAAGACGTGAGAATATCTTAACAATTAACGTGATCGGAAATATACAATCCGAAAATTAGTGAGATTAGTATTTTAGTGACGCTAACTGCCTAAAGAGCTCCTGACAAATTGTATAATATATAAAATTAAAATAAATAAAATTATAATTTGTATTGTATTGTATTTTTGTTTCAACTTCCATTATTCATATTACGTCTTCTAAATAAAATAGTTGAAGACCCGTGCAGTAAATAGAAATCCTTTCTTCTGTTGGATACTTAATATTCATTAGAGTTTATGAGAAAATAGCGGTCTATTGAATACCTTATATATATTTTTTGACAGATGAAGGCTCAGATTACATTATGAATGTTCGTAAATATAGGAAAATTGCTCGTTTGGATCCATATTATTAATATCTACTGTATTGTATTATTACAGTCTAGTTCTCCAATTTATTATAGACCCCATTACATAGGCACCCAAATGCCACACACACAAATGAGACTCGAAACAATAATGACAATAGGCCAGCATCGACGCATGACCCGTGACCCTCGCGTGCCTGACCAAAGGTCGACACTGTGCCATTTGGGTCGTCAAATGTCAATGATTCCTGTATTACTTAGGTGTTGACGTGCAGTCTTGAGGCCTTTACATAGAGGCTTTAACGGCCTGTTCACGACCTTACCGCTGTGAGCGGTAGGTAAGCGCGGGACGGTGAGCGTAAGATCAAAAGTGTGAAAATGATTGGACTTACAGAACTTGTGCATTCGCTTCATCTTTGGTTTTCAGATATACGACCATGTGTCGGAGTTTCGGACCAGATTGAAGTGGCTGCCCATTCAGCGTCGGCGTGATTTCCATATCCTATCACTACTCTTCACTATCCTGCACAATCCTAATTCTCCTCAATACCTCTGTCCCCCCCCTGTCGCACTGCCAATTCTCTTCTTCTTCATACTCTCACACTTCCAGCCGTTATGATGGCTCTTTCTCTGTCACTGCAGTGCGCCTATGGAACTCTCTTCCGCACTCCTTACGTGATAGCCCTTCTCTGGATGTCAAGAGGAAATTTAATGAGCATCTCCTTTCACAATGACATAGTAAATATATATATTTATGTATATATTATATAAGTATGTATTTATATATATGTAGGTATGTTTTTGTATTGTTTTATTCATATTATTTGTAATTTTAAAATTGTGCACTGGATCTTACCCTCTACTGTGATTTCTCTCTATCACTCAATGGTTTGCTGGAAGAAAACTTAACTTTGAGTTAAGCTCGCTTATGTACATGAACTCTGATATACACATATTTTGTTATTTATCAGGGTGTACGTACAATAAAGAATTAAAGAAGCATGCTGAAAGACGCCGCTCATTGTGAAAACGTGCGCGCTTACCGATGCCGGCCGCTCGCTGCTCCACGAGGGGCTAAGATCAAAGTTGTGACCATTACCCCTAGCCAAGTTTCTAATCTGCAATAGCTAACGCTTACAGAAAGCTTCAAATGTACGGGAATGACGTCGACTCAACGCTCAGTCACGTGATCAGAACAAAAGAATTGGCGGCAAGGACAACTCGAAGCGTTCGACGCAAGCAAAACGTTTGTAACTTGGCTAGGGGGGCAGGCCATAAGGGGAATTGATTCCGATGACCATTGTTTGTGAGAGTGGATGGAGCGTCGAGATCTTGCCTGGTAGGTAATAATGGAACAAAAGTACGTTTAGGTAAGGTCGCGGTGTAAAATGGGAACAAAATAAACTTGACAACTAAGATATATGTATATAGGTATATCTAACCACAAACTTAGCGGCCACATCCACAGTACAACGACCTGCCTCAGCTTATTCTTGGAAACCTCTCTCACCTCACACGAGACAACCGTACGAACAACTTTACACCGTATTAGAGAAAAAACGGCTCGACGAACCCGAGCTCCCAAAAAAGTGTAGAATATGTACTCGTAATACGTTCACCAATATCTGAAATGCCAAGCTATGGCGTGATATGAAAGGACGCCGACGGGGCCGTTAGGAAATAGGTTCCCGCAGATTGATGGAGGGCTTTTTCTGTCACGACAACACGGCCGCACATGAGACTACGTTTTTCCAGATTTTTCGAACTCATTGTTTGCGGTGTCCTCGTATTTCAGGGAATGATGACGTCAATATTTCCACGTTTTGCATTTGTTTTTGTTGACGCCGTTTTACCGATATTCAATCATTTTGGTTCTGTCATTTGTAAGTACATGCTATTTATGCGACAAGGACCCGCGACCTCCGGCATAGTAGTCAGCCACTAGACCAACAGACCAGTCAATATTAATAATATAATTTAATAAACTAACTAAGTACTATGATAAATATCAAAACATTTATGTTAAAAGAACCTAAAATATTATAATTATAACGAAGATTAAATTAAGTTAGTATTAAGTAGTAGTTGCTAAGCTTGAAGAAAAATTGACTTTCAGCTTTTTTGATGTTGATTTTTTTGCTTATTGGATTAAATTTTAGTCAATATAGACTAGTGATATTAAGTTAAGCACTTTCACGCAAACTCATTGAATGCCGTAATTAGAGACACAATAGAAAGACAATTCCTTATGTCGAAATGTGTAACTTAAGACATTCGAAAGGTTAATACAAGACTAACTGTCCCCTCGGTGTCACCCGCGTCTTTGGTTATTGTTGCGTATTCGTCGTAGCGTGATGTTATACCTACAGCATATAATCTTCTTGGATGAATGAACTATCCAACACTTAAATAATTTTTCAATTGAAACCAGCAGTTTTTGAGATTAGCGCGTTCAAAAAAACGAACACTTCAGCTTTTTACGCAGTGAATATTGTTCAGGATTTAGGCGAACAAAAGAAAAAAGATGGTTACTTTTGGACAACTTGACTGTATTGCTCAAGATTTAAATTAGGATTGATTACAATTATACGTGCAAAGCAATTATGTAGCAAAAACAGGAATCGTTGTATCCTGCTATTGGCCAATTACAATTGAGCGATGTGCTACGTATCGGTTTATGATAGGTTGAAATTATACAAGCAAAATGGGCGCTAAAACTATTACACTAAGTGGGTTTATGCTGTATCGTAGACATCTGGCGTAGACAAATATAGATAGCTTTAAAGATTTAACACTTAATAGCTGCTGCCAATAGTTTTGCCCGCGTGATAATAAAAAAATATCCCAAGGGAACACAGTCCCGGGATATAAAGTATCCTATGCGCTATGTCAGGTCATGATGTACCCGTGTACCAAGCTTCTTCGTTTCAGTAGTTTTTGTGTGAAAGAGTAACAAACATACATACAAAGTCAGCAAAACCATAGGAGTCCAGCAAGGTCAAAGTCTACCGAGGCCATGGGTCCGCTTCTGAAGGGAAAACCCCGGCCCTGGAATGCAAGCCAAAGAAGGAACGTAGGACTGGGTTGTAGTCTGTAAAAGTCTGACACGTCATCCCGAGAAGTGATTGGATGATTTTCCACCTAATAAAAAGCATAGTACAGTAAACTCATTCCCAGTAAAGTTGTCACTCGAATGGACATTCTTAATAATCACGATTTGATTCGGTATTTTGGCCATTACCGTTAATATGGTCGATTGATTTGATTTGAATAGCGTTTCTAGGAATAAGGTTATTCAATTACAATAACAAATACTCGTATCTCATATTGGTAATGTAACAATAGAGGCTGGGTCGTTTGTGTCCCAGGAAGCTGTGTGCTGCGAGCACAAAAGACGAATATTTACTGAGAAAATATACATAGTGTGAAAGTAAATAGTTGCCTAACAATATACGAGTGTTTATTTAACATGAAAAGGTTAGTTGTTTATTTTTGGCGTTTTGTGATTAAAGATGGTTTATTTATTTATTAGACAGGCCTGTTGGTCTAGTGGTTAGTGGCCCTGACTGCTATGCCGAAGGTCGTGGGTTCGATTCCCACTCAGGACAAATGTTTATGTGATGAGATAGATAGATAGATAAATTCTTTATTGTACACCAAAAATAAAGCAGCATGATCATTTGTTCTGTGTCTGGGTGTAATTTATCTATAATATGTATTTATTTAAAAATATATAAATATATTTATCAGTTGTCTAGTAACGAACACACAAGCTCTGCTTAGCTTGGGACTAGACGGCGTTGTGTGGTAGTTGTGGAATATAATTAAAATTATTAATTAATTAATTAATGTAAAGGTTTATACCATCATCATCTTCCTAGCCCTTTCTCAACTGGCTTGGAGTCAGCTTCCAGTATAAACAGACGTGACTGAATAATACCTGTACTTTACATAGAACGACTGTCTATCAGATCTCCTCAACCCAGTTACTGGGCAACACGCTACTCCTTGGATAGACTGATTATCGGACTTTCTGGCGTCTAACTACTTGTAAAGACTGTCAAAAATATACGAATGACAACCGGGACCAGTAATAAACACTACTCTCTCAACACTACCTCGTGTGTTGTTTTAAGTTCTTACAATCCATCCTAAAGGTTGCCTGGTAGATATCGCTGTCTGCGATAAGACTACCATTACTTTTTGGTTTACAAAGAAGTTTATTCTAGATAAAATTTCCCGTGAGTATATATCTTTGACATTTTTTTTCCTTCACGCAGGCGCAGACACTGGCGGCAGCTAGTTAAGGGATAAAAGTAGAGAACTTAAGTAAAGAAGTGACTTAAGAACTTAAGTAAAGTAGTAAGTTAAGTAAAAGTTGACTGGTAAAGAATGTCTTGTTGCATTAAGTCCGCCTATGTACAACTACTGTACATGAAGTTTAATTCTTTATTGTATAAATAACAAAATATGTGGATATCAGAGTTCATGTACATAGGCGAGCTTAAGGACGCGTGAACAAGATTCACTCGCTCGAATTTAGGTATCTTGGTCGCAATACATCGACCTACGCGCACGCACACATAGAACCCATTGTTCGCTCATTTTTATACTTTAACCGAACATGTCTTGATATTTGAGGTATTATTTTATTTTTCTTAGTAAGTATTAATTAAGTCAAACTTGTTTGATTTTTATTATCAGTATTACTATATGGCAATATGTAATTGCCTGCTTATCCAGTTTCGAGCACTACTCGTATAGCAAAAATAAGTAGTTGCCATATCGTTACGGTTAATAACGACCAATTTCTTTGTAAACCTACGATTATTTCCCAGGCTTATTTCTTTAAAAATATTATATTTAACAAAATCAAATGGGTATTTGAGATTAATTTTATATCAGACAATTAGGTACAACGCACAATCCCTCTCCGACATGAATTAAATCTTCAAACTCAATAAATACTCGTACAATGTCTGAAGCAAGTAGGTATTTCCAATTTAATATTCGATCTAATCGTAAAATACAGTTAAAACTATGAATACTTATGTATTTTTAACCGATTTCTAAAAAAGGAGGAGATTCTCAATTCGGATGTTTGAATTTTTTTTTTATGTATGTTCGCGCATAACTTCGTTGCTTGCCGACCGATTTGAAAACTTATTTTTTTGTTGGAAAGTGTATACTTCCCAAATGGCCCCATAGTCACCAAGTCGGGATCTGATGATGGAATCTTAGCGAATTCGAGGGAACTCCTCAAATATCATAAGCAACCGTAGGTATAGTTTTTTTGGTATTTTCATCAAAGACTTAAGCATTTACACTCAAAAAATTACATTTGATGAAGTGGAACTGGTGAAGAAGACCAGAAATGGCCAGTGGAAGTTCATACTCACACAGATATCACAATGAACATAGTTGTGCGACTACGATAATACAAATAAATGAATGGTTCTGGATAGGTATGTTAAAAATGGTATCATCGAAGTGACCTGATGATGATGATGGAGCCGAAAGATAGGCACCGGAACGCCGTAATTAATCAATGTATCCTAGCCGTGTTTGGGTTTATTAGAATTGTTATGAGATGCACTTTGGCAATAAGGTACCTACTATCAAACTGATCTGATGATAATGATGATGAAGCTAGAAGATAGGCACCGGGACTCCGTAATTAATTAATGTATCCTTCCCGTGTTTTGGCTATTTAGAATTATCATGAGATGCGCCGCACTTTGGCTATAAGGTACTATCAAACTGATCTGATGATGATGATGGAGCCGCAAGGTAGACACGGAAGCTTCATAATAAAACAATGAATTTATCCTAGCAGGGTTTGAGTTAATTGGAATTGTCATGAGAAAAAGGTACTCTGGCTGTAAGTAAATGTATTACAACTAAAAAGTGTGAAATAAAAAACTTTTTCCAAAAAAATATAACCCACTTCACTAAAAAAAACACTAAAACCATCAAAATAATTTTAACTTCGGAAGTCGGTGTATCTCGATATTGTTTGTTCCTTATTTAACACCGACTAGTGAAATCGGTTATATCTTTCTTGGATTTTTTTTCATAATTATAAGGTAAAATATACAACGGATTTAGCAGTTATGTGTACTATCCAGACCCTATTTGTAGCATAGCCAATTTCTGTATTGTATTTGTGTGAAAAGATTGTATGGGACTGAATAATTTTAAAGCATGTAACTGGGAGATGAATAAATCATCGTTAAATTCATATCATGATATTGTGGCAACTTTAATTCCTTGTATATCAAAATGGTAACAGGAAAAATTGATTTATAAATACACTAGCATTTGCCTGCGGCTTCGCCCGCGTGGCGTAACCTAATGTTATTTCCCATACATTTTGGACCTCCATTTTACACGCGTGAGCAGCGTAGTTCTTACTACCTTAATGCACATATACTACCATTGTTGGTGTTGTGTTAGTTAAGAAAACAAACACGAAACAAAAATGCAATTATAACTTTTCAATAACTTCCAAAAGAAAACACAGTCATCAGTCGTGCGTTATTGTCGTTCGGCTTATTAGCTAAAGAAACAGTAGGCAAAACATTGCGGGGAGGATCAGTGACCGCGACATGCGTAACTACTGAAGAGCGGAACTCGTGAACTCGTGAATTTAATTTTGAGAATTATTAAATTAATGAAAGCTTTCTAATGGTACGTCCGATTGAAATGATTCAAAAAGTAATTTACAGATACGGATATAGTCTTGAACGCGAAGTAATTTGATAAGAATTAATACCGTAATTATGTAAATAGCTTTCCAATAAATGCTTCATGAATGCCAATTTTTAAAAGTAGTAAAATGTATATATTATGTTAACCTTAAGAGATAGACATATGCCACCGCGGATTTTTCTGTAGAAGTTACACAATTCCACGTTACATAATTTTGTTATATCTCAAAGGGTTTAGGCAGCGTTTGCGTTAAAAGCTCCCAGACGGCTTATTTTGCCCGACATCTTCAACAAATAACGTTAATGTACACGAAAATACATACAAAAACTTAACAAATTATATACTAAAAGCTTCCTCAAGAATCACGCTATCGAGTGGTGAAAACTGCTTGAAAATCGGTGCACTAAATTTTGAGTTTATCGCGAACAGACAGACGCGGCGGGGGACTTTGTTTTATAATATGTAGTGAAAAAATGTCCTAATTTATCTTGGTACTCGAAGATATAGGCAAGCGTGCTCTATCGTCGGCCACATCATCGCTTACCGTCAGGTGAGATTGTGGTCAAACGTGAGCCTATACATTATATAAAAAAAAAGATATTGTTTTATTTTGTACTATACTCGAATTGCACTACGATGTCATACGTGTCATTATGACCTATATTCTAAGCTCGAACAAATTATTTTTATCGAGTTTCAAGGTTCATGACAAAATTCAACGCCCGATTGAATTACTATAGGGTTATCCATCATCATCAGATCAGTTTGATAGTACCTTATAGCCAAAGTGCGGTGCATCTCATGATAATTCTAAATAGCCCAAACACGGGTAGGATACATTGATTAATTACAGAGTCCCGGTGCCTATCTTCTACCTTCATCAACATTATCATCAGATCAGTTTGATAGTACCTTATAGCCAAAGTGCATCTCATGACAATTCTGATAAGCCCCAACACGGCTAGGATACATTGATTAACTACGGAGTTCCGGTGCTTATCTTCCGGCCCCATCATCATCAGGTCACTTCGATAGTACCTTATAGCCAAAGGGCATTTCATGACAATTCTAATAAGCCCAAACACGGCTAGGATACATTGATTAATTACGGAGTTCCGGTGCCTAACTTCCGGTTCCATCATCATCATCAAATCAGTTCCATAGTACCTTACAGCCAAAGGGCATCTCATGACAATTCTAATAAGCCCAGACATGGCTAGGACACATTGATTAATTACGGAGTTCCGGTGCCTAACTTCCGGTTCCATCATCATCATCAAATCAGTTCCATAGTACCTTACAGCCAAAGTGCATCTCATGACAATTCTAATAAGCCCAAACATGGCTAGGACACATTGATTAACTACGGAGTTCCGGTGCCTATCTTCCGGCTCCATCATCATCATCAGGTCACTTCGACGGTACCATTTTTAACATAACTATTCAGAACCATTTATTTATTTATATTGTCATAGTCGCTTAACTATCTACATTGTGATATCTATGTAAGTATGAAGTTCCGTTGACCATTTCTGGTCTTTGATTTAGAATAAAACTCATTCTGTATCAGTAAGTCCATTATTACTCCATAAAAACAATTTTAAAAATAAGTATGATATTTGTACTTTTATTTCAGTCCAAAAAAGTAGCACGTCTTTGCAGTCGCAGTATACAAGTCGGCACACATTTTAGACGTTTTTATTTTTTGTAAAAGAGCGATACGGACATCCTTTCACGAGCGCTTCTGATCGCGGACTGACGCTAGACATCGCGCGTTCAATGAAAAATGTATGAAGAAATATTGAGAGTGGTTTTATTTTGGTCATAAATCATAAAGTTATCTAAGTAGGTTCAAAATAATTATCTATGGGTGTTAAAGACTATATAAGCTGTATTATTTTATGTTTTTTAAAGTAAAAATGTTTACTGGATTTAAGTTACGTGTTCCTACTCAGACTCTGTGTTTCGTTATTTTCTTGTATTAGTGCGTTGGTAAAATCGTATTTATACGAAAATTTTATATGAGACCGTAATATTTTTTTTACGCCATCCTGGAGATAAATATATTGTCTTTTATTTGATACCAAGATATACTCATAATTATGATTCCTAGAGCATCATAATTGTTCCCGAAAAGCCGTGTTATTTGTCGAAATATGTGAATACGTCCTTAACTCAAAGTTGAGTTTTCTTCCAGCAAACCATTGAGTGATAGAGAGAAATCACAGTAGAGGGTAAGATCCAGTGCACAATTTTAAAATTACAAATAATATGAATAAAATAATACATAAACATACACCTAAATATATAAATACATACTAATATAATATATACATATATTTACTATATCATTGTGAAAGAAGATGCTCTTTAAATTTCCTCTTGAAGACATCCAGAGAAGGGCTGTCACGGAACATCATAGGCTGGGGTTGGGCTGGATAGGGCTGTCATAGGCGCACTGCAGTGACAGAGAGAGAGAGAGCCATCATAACGGTTGGAAGTGTGAAATGGAGTACGAAGAAGAAGAGAATTGGCAGTGCGACAGGTTTAACCCCTCGGGACGAAGTATTCAAAGTGTTCACCGAGGTATTGAGGAGAATATTTTAAATATTTATAAATAAATAAAGACGATCAAGGAGAGACTATTACATAAGGAAGCGACTGTTACATGTGAAAATGAAATGGATAACCTTATTTTCTTAGGTTCTGTATCTATGTTTGACTCAAAACCATTTTTTGATTATTTTGATAAGGATTTAATATGATCCCTTCCTGCTTAATTATTTTAAACATTGCGATGTCCTGTTAAATATAAGGATTTAATTTGATAACATTATTTTCGGTTATTTAAAATATTGCGACATCCTTTTCAATAACGAATTAAATGACAACTTTCTGTCTAATTCTTAAAAATATTTTAGCAGCCGGTTGTATTTGTGAAAATTTAACTGAACCATTCCCTTTTTATTTCTTTAAAATATCAGACCGGATGCCATATTTAATTAACAATTTAATATGACTGCTTCCGTTCTATTTTTTATTTCAATATTTTTTTTACCTTGTTAGTGAATATATATTTAATTTAGGGATAATATATAATTTTATCCCTGTCAACTTATGTGATACAAACCAATATTATGTGATTAGAAGGCACTCTTTCGCCGCCTATGAAATTAACACCTTGAACTGAAGTAAGGTAAGTATTTTTTTTATTTTCGCTCTATTACATTTTCGGCCATTCTATATTACTGTGACGATCGATATATTTGTGTGACGTCGACACTGATGGCGATCATACGCCGACATATAGGTACGACGCCAGTGGAGTGGACTATATTTCACCGCCACAGTTCGTAAACCAGATTACCTCGGAGTGTCATCGTCGAAGTCAGTCATCCAGAAGCCAGATGGATGGCTGGCACCCGACGTGTCCTCGGCACCGTTCGTTATCCTCAGTTAAGACCTGTCTATATCGTTTAAATACCGGTGGAAGGATCACCTCTATGGCGGAGGAATTCGCAATTTAGTTCGCTTGGAAGGCTCCGGTAAAGTCAACTCTTGCTGAATATACGCACAATTTATCATACTAGCTTTTCTTAGGTGCTACGCCTGTGTAAGATTGTAAATTATTCCATTCATTATTATCCTAAATAAAAGTATCAAACGATCCAAACCTTGTTTCAAATAGCTAAAGCTATAAATCCGTCGGGAGTAATCAATAAAAAAAAAAAAATGTTGCCCAATTATAAAAGTAGGAAATAGTATCCTATTTCTTAGGTAGAATTGAAACTTTATTTTCTTAACTTTAATTATTGAGTGAGATAAGCTATCGGATCGGTGATTGTGTGATAATTTTGAAATATTGCCTGGTGTATTTTAATATTCTTGCTAAAGACGAAGGTTGTAATAACTTCAGGTTTAGGATTTGAAAAATCTATACATATAATAAAATCGTAGGAAAGTCAAAACTGTACATTGAATATTTTTAAAAAAGAATACTTGGGGCGTGATCTCCAATCGATACCGAAGCCAAAAATATAGTTTTTAGAATTTTTGTCTGTTTGTCTGTTTGTCTGTATGTATGTCCGGGATAAACTCAAAAAGTACTGCATGGATTTACTTCAAATTTTGCATGAATATTACCAAGAGGTCGGGTCAAGATATAGGCTACATATTATCACGCTATCACCTACGGGGGAGGAGCTGTGAATCTTTATTTTTCTTACGCATTCTGTGACAGCGTGTGATCTAACGACGCATATTTAAATGTTGTTTTTGAGTAAGTCATGCTATTATCTAGCTTTACACTATAAAAACTATGCCATTAAAGTAACTTGGGCAGAGAAACATAGTTTAATGAATTTTATTCGTTTAAAGACAATTTTAAAGCAGCGCCATCTATGAGATTACATAAAAATCAAATCAATTTATATGTTGATAGTTTTTGGAAATTAATAATTTAAATTTGATCATGTTGGCGAGGTTAGTAGTTAGTTATTCTTAAAATTCATAGATGGTAATGTGCATTTTCTTCATTTTATAGTTCGTTTTGATTTGACAAATTCAAGTTCCAACAAAACCCTAAAAATCTTGAGCAGAGTTGAGGAAGACAATTAAAATAAAATGCGGTGTTAGGTATTACATGGTGGCATTTCTCAAACTCTGTGAAGTCGACCAGTTTGCAAAATCCCTTACGTATGACGAGGTGCCTTCATATTACACGTACGACAAGCAAACACCCCGTATTCAACCGACGTCGACGAGGAGGTGCTGTGAAAGGTTTTCCGGGAATTTTCAAGGACACCGCATTGGGTAGGGTTTATACCGTGCACCCGAATAGTAGCGAATGCTATTTTCTGCAGTTGTTACATCACATTGTCCCAGGCCCAACGTCTTTCGCCTTTCTGAGGACATTTGATGGCGTGGAGTATCCCACTTACCGCGCAGCCTTTTGCCTAATTGGGATGACACCCTCGCGGAGGCAAGCGTCAGTGACAGTCCCAGCCACATGCGTCATCTGCTTGCCGTCATCTTGGTATTTTGTGGAGTTGCAAACCCGGTAGCTTTGTGGGAGAAGTATTGCCATCATCTGTCTGAAGATTTTCTACGAGCTTTGAGGCGTGCTACTAGAGACGAAGTCGGAGTAACTGATGAACGCGTGCTGAACACCTGTCTCAGTTCACTTCAAGATGTGGACATTTCTATCGGCGGCAATCCACTGATCGAATATGGATTACCAGCTCTCCAATCATCACCACATCAAGACCGTGCAAATTGGGAGTATAACGCTGAGACAAATTATGATTCGGGCGGAATAACCACCACACGAAATTACCAAGTCACTTTGTTCTCTTGAGAGCAAAAACAAATTTATGACACCGTCCTTGAAAGCGTTGGGCAAAACCAGGGTAAAATGTCTTTCTAGGATGCTCCTGGTAGAACAGGAAAAACATTTGTTACCACTGGCATACTTGCAGAGATCAGGAGCCAAGGCAAAATTGCTATTGCTGTAGCGTCGTCGGGAATCGCTGCCACATTGCTTCCGGAAGGCAAGATAGCACATGCCATGTAAAAATTCCCATTGATTTAAAGAGCGCCAAAACGCCTGTTTGTGGTGTGTCACGTAACAGCGATTAGTGATACGTGCTAAAGGATTGCTCTCTGATGATGAGTGTACGATGGCCAATAGGAAAGCCCTTGAGGTCGTGGACAGAACCCTGCAGGACATCCGCAGGAACTAACATTTGATGGATGGTGTCACAGTTCTGTTCAGTGGCGATTTCCGGCAAACACTTCCCGAGGTGACGCGGGGATCGAGGGCTGACGAGGTGAATGCTTCGTCGAAACGATCTTCGTTGTGGTCACGAGTTCGTACACTGCACTCGACCATCAATATGAGAGCTCGGCTCGGCGGCAATGCACGTGCTTAAGAATTCTCCGATGTCCTTCTAAGTCTTGGCGAAGGCACTCTACCAGAAGAGAGAGGTGGACAGGTGGTGCTTCAAGAGTCTCTCGGTAGAGTGATATCCAGCTTAGAAAAACTCATTCACTGTGTGTACGGGGACATCAGTTGTATACCGCACCAGCAGATTTCTTGGGTGTGTGAGCGGGCCATTTTGACGCCCAAAAATTATCAGGCTGCAGCAATTAACGAATGCATTCTCTCGGAAATTGAGAAGAATGAAGCGGTCTACACCTCGATAAACGCTGTTGTCAAGCAAGATGATGCCACACGTTATTCCGTGGAATTTCTGAACTCCCTGTCAGCAAGTGGACTTCCGGCGCATACCATCAAGCTGAAGGTCGGTGTCCCGATTATGCTTCGAAGTTGTGACTGGACCCACCTTAAAGTCATCTCGCTCCACACAGAAGCACCATTGAGGCGGAAATTCTTACGGGTTGTGGCGTCAGCGAGGCAGTATTTATACCACGCATTCCCCTCATACCCCATAACTTCCCGTTCCAGTTCAAGCGCGCACAGTTCCCCGTGTGTATTTGCTTCGCGATGACCATCAATAAGTCGCAGAGGCAGACACTGAGGGCAGCGGGTGTCGACCTCAGGACCAGTTGCTTCTCACACGGGCAACTGTACGTCGCTTGCTCCCGCGCCACCAATCCTGACTCTCTTTACATTTTGGCTCCTGGCAGTATAACTACCAACGTAGTTTATAGGGAAGTCTTGTAAGGTATGATACCTTTATACGTATTTTTACTCTTTTGTGTCCTGGAATGTATTCCTGCATTATTTTCTCAATTTCCTTCAGTCACATCTTATGACTGAACTCAGCAGGATTCCCATATAACTCTCTTCACTAGCTTCGTTTGCGAAAAAAACTTATATTATAATGCTATTTTAAAAGTTGTTTACTTATAATGCTATAGCGACGCTGGCACCTTAGGTATTTTTAGTGCTGTAGAGGCTTCATGCAGACGACGTCGCGGGCAGCAGCTAGTACATTATAAATACGAGTCTGAAGTGCAATGGCTAACTACTTATTTCCATAGATAATTCTTCTAGCAGACCTGTGAAATTAGTAATTAAAAGAAATAATAGACTTGTGTAAAAACAGGAAAAGAGGATAACGATATCACTTTGAATTTGCTACACAAGCATACGGAATACATCAATGTTGTATGTAAAAGTACTATTTCCGATAAGAATTGAAAGTCCCACAAACTGGAGTACAGTCAACAACAATATGTAGGTACTTGATATAAAGCCAAATGCTCCGTAAAAAAATATAAAGCCGGGTTCACACTCGAGCGCCACGCACTAGTAACAGGAGTGATTCCCGCCGGTATTCTAATGCCGCGGTATCTTTATTGGGCATATTTTTCGATTTCCCGGAGTGTACACCCGCCGATTTGATTTACGGGTCGACGGCAGCCATATGCGAAACAAAGTAGGTATAGAGCAGATGTATCGCATAGAACGCTGATTCGGTACAAGTCATTTACTCTGATAAATGACTGGCAGGAAAAGGAATTACTTTAATGCTGTGGGGGTCGCGTTCGGATAGGTTTATAGCAAAATGATGGTCAAAGTTTGTATGGTAATGGTAAACTAAATGTACCTAATGTTCCATTCTTGTTTACTCTGTATGTTTTGTTTTTTTTTTCGGATTCAGTGAAAAAAATCTTTGGTTTTTCTTTTTATTATCACAATTGTAACTTAGTTAGCAAACAAGCGGGAATATGGCATCTGTGTTGCAATTACCCGTGATTGACATATAATTTGGAATATTAGCCATGATTTTGTGTATGCATATATATTTGCATTGGGTGAATTTAAATAAATTTAACAGCAGTGGTGACCCCAACATACGGGTTGCATGTTGTAAGATCGAACCTAGGAAGGCGCTTTACTTTGCTCTCAAAACTGTGAAGAAAACATCCTGAGGAAATCAGCATGCCCTAGAGTCGAAACCTCGAAATTCTGTAACATGTACCAACCCGCAGTGGGCCTGCGTGGTAGTTTACGGCCCAATCCCTTTCCTAGAGAGGAGGCCTAAGTCCCAGCACTGGGATACTTTTATGGCTGATCATGCTTAATATACCATAGCTTTTGCTTTTCAATCCTAGTAGCAATTACAATCAGACAGAGAACGTTTCGACATTATACTATTTTAAAAATGGGTTGACATTTTAATTTCAGAATTCAGCAAGAAATTTGTAAAATGCTCTAAATTCCTCAACATCATATTTTTAAAATTCACTGCCGAATCTTTAAAAATTACGAGTTGCCGAGTCAAATTCTCGTACGTTAAAAATGTTAAATATTTCACTAAAAATAAGTAAGTGTTTTCTGAAAAAATATACTTGAGATTCAAAATAGACAGCGAGTGCTTAAATCGAATAAATAAAGGGGTCTGAAATGACAAGTTCGAAATGTAATTTTAGGCTAGCTTACATACCTAGTTCATGTACCTACCCGATGAACAATATGAGGTCAAGTCTAGGTCTTACAGAGCGAAAACAGACCCGTATTTGTCTTGCAATGGCATTTCAATATCCCGCAGCCGAATCTTCATACAAAAAGATTTTCGTTTTAATAAAAGTCGTACATAATTTCGCCGGCGTATCTATTGTTTGTGGAACAAAAGTACGTGTAATATCATAGTGCAAGCTTCATTTCATCTAGCCATTGTTTTTGTTGAGAGTTATGAAAAATTCGACTTCATTCATAAATGTCTGCGTTGCATGCTACCTGAAATATTCTTTTTGTTTAGAGTACAGTTGGCGGCTAAAGTGTTAATGAGTAACTGAAATGATAATGTGCGTGTGAATAGATTGAGATATTGAGTACTTTCTTCGCATAGTTTTCACATTTTTTTTATGTTAAAAATCTATGAGAATTAGTGATCAATTTACTGGTACAGTGTTCTGCTAATCTGATAAAACACTACAACTCGTGTCTCGAAATATACCAGATATATTTGCAGTGCTGCATACGTGTGAATTACGAAAGGAAACGTGTAGAGCTAATTTACTTTTAATGATACAACTGGGAATAACGATACCGGTTGTACAGAAGCACATCGATCAAGTTGCTTGCTCATCCTACTCCCCCTGCTTTTTCGGAGGTTGACCTTTGTATTGGTGATGTAACTACACCTGCTTTGAGTAGAAAATCATTAAATAACTTCTCCTGCTCTGGGTGGAGCGAGATGGCGAGTAAAACTTCTACTGACTAAAACCCACATGAGTTCCTTCAGTTGCCCTTTGCGTTCCAGAGCCATTGTAAATATATCGAATATTCCCATGGCATGTAACTGTACCTAATGATTACTTACATAAATAGTCTCTCCAAGGAACAAGATCATTGGATTAGGCAACTCTGTCCACTTGTAACACAGCGATTACTTATCAATATGTCAAATTGCCAACCGTGATGTTTACAGTAATTTCCTCTTTGGCTGTTCATCGTAGCGGTCACAGCGATTCGATCTAATGCGATAATGAATGCCGATCAGGACGCCTCGTGGGTGCAAAGTAGAGGGAGTGGGTCTAGCTGGGGTTACCTGCTGTCAGGAATTGTCCTGACGTTTCCGAAATCCGATTTTATTGTTAATGAAATACTGAAATAGTGATCAGTTTTTATACCACCAATTATCATAATAAAGTTTGTGAATTCTCTCGTTTAAAATTATTCAAAATGAATTCTAAGATACAATCAAACATACACCCCGTTTTAATTAATACAAAAGGGGCTCTATCTGTACCCGTTATTGATTTGTAGTCAAAAGTACCTAAACTTATCCGCGAAAATGAAATTCGTAAATTCATAACAGAAACAATCATTCATAGCAATTGCTACTAGAAAATACTGCGCGCAGTGTTTTTTTTTCCATTTGTGTGTTTCAGTGTTTTTTGATCGCCATTTATTCATTCACATACAATATTTCCATAAATTGAGTGACAAACAAACGCTAGTAACTTTGCTGTTTACAAATATTATTTATTGAGACTTTAATAATAAGAAGATCTTTTCTAATAAGCCCTTTATGTATTTGTATTAATTAAAAAATAGTGGTGTAAATTTAACATAAAAGATGTAGGACATTTGTATAGAAGGCAAGGTTTCTGTCAGAACTTTATGTGCCCGTCTTGTGTGGAATACGCGGAGTTAAAGGCCGCCGCTAACCACCCTCCTCTGATCGTTTCCGTAAATTTGGTTCCCTCTTTTCGTTTTCATTTTTTTCCTCATACACAGAACTCCCTTTTGTAATCAAAACGTAATTAATTTAGAAGTTATTTGTATATTATTTTTTATGTAGCTTTTATATTTTTCTTGCTGCGTAGAAATATTTAGAGTCAACATAGAATTGTATTCATTCTAAACAGCCTAGAACAACCATTTCATTGAATAAAAAAAAAACTGTTTTTTTTTTTTGCTATGTTACTGTTTATGTAAAACTGTGCGCGATTAAAGCTAAAAAAAAAAAACTAGATCAATTTCTATATTGCTCCCATATAATTAATTACCTTTAAGCTCAGAAACTTTTTATTACGTAGTTGTTTAATTTAAATATTTAGGTTCAGGTAGTCACAGAATGTCTAGCCTAGTATTAAATTATATTTAACAATTTACACTGACCTAAAGCCCACCCACAAGAAGTACGCTTGAACAAACTCCCAACACAATTTTCTTTGTTCGCGACTGTACTACTTCATAACACAATAGCGGCAAGGAATAGTTAAGTATCGAGTAGTAATAAGAGTAATAACTTGGCTTGGCTTACATAGAACTTGGGCTTAAGTCGGGTTTACATTGGGAGAGTTAGTGGTTCCGTTCTTGATAGTACCTTAAGTTCAGCTCATAACTTGTTCGATGTTATTGCATGTAAGCTGTGAGGATGTACCAGTTTTTGGAATATTTCGAAAGCTTTTTATGATTGGAATTTTCATTTTTCCACGACACGTAACGTAATAAAATATTTCATATATACATATAATGCAACTAAAGCAACAAACAAATAACCATTTTTTTGGTGTTGTTACGTTACGTTATATGCAATTTAATTTAACGATACCTACTACATTCTATTTCAAATATCTTTTAATTATTTATTCTACGCACCAACCACAGTGTTGTTTTTTAATTAAGGTATTAAATCCGCCAATTTACCATCATAGTACATAAACTTTAAATAATAAACAAATAATAAATATTTTATAATTATTACATTTTATTGCATTCCAAGAACTAGGCTTCTCTGTACGTTTTCTGAAACATTTTTGCAAATAAACCTCACATTGGGATATTCAGTTCAGTACTCTAGTGGATTACTTACTCGGCCAATGTAAACTGAGCTTTAAGGAGAAGCCAGTGCCTTCAGTTGGCGGTAATTAGATAACTTGGTAGATATACAACCGCTGCGCTGCCCCGTTGTAACACGACTACTTCGTACTTGTTGCCTAGTAATTAGGACATTAGCGCAGTCCTTCAAACCTAACGACTTGCTGTTCAAATTTGCATATAATTACACATTTATAGTAGAAACCGTTCCGTTTAGATTGTTCTATAAGTTAAGGAATTATCTTGCCGACGTTCAAAATTAGATTTTTATACGATTCAAAAAGTTTTGCACTTTTCACGGCGTGTTTAAATTAGCGAACCGGCAGCTCTGTGGTAATTCTGAAATTGAAAGTTAAACTTTCGTGTTATCCTATTATCGCAGCCGCTAAAGTAGCTCGTCTCATTAAAAACTCAAGCTGATGCTCTAATATCTTGCGGTATGAAGCGAGTTTGTTCTTATTTTTTACAATTATCACCAGTTCGATGCTTTGTTAAAAACTTAAACGAGGAAAGCGTATAATGACGAACAAATTGTTCCATGAAAATGGTAATGAAAAAAGTTCAACGTTTCCAGGAAATCTTCCGAGTTGTATATGTATACTTTTCCATGATTCTAAATGCAAAGAATACTTGCATGAATCCCTGCCACTCGTTATTGCGTCTAAATCTCAGTTCACATTATATGTTGTCGTTAAATCTCTGTTCATAATAGTAAAATTGGTATTATTGCCATTATAAACGTAAATGTTGACAATGCGGTCCCTTTCCTCGGGCATATTTTTTGTTAACAAGGGTATTATACGACTTAACGTGTTCTCTTGAAATACGAATATTTCTGCGACCTTTGTCAGCATTTATTGGGATCCATTTTATTCGCAATGGTCCGTATTAAGTTTTCAATCGATGTGCGTCCTAATTTACATAATCTGAACGCAAGTATGTCTTTTGTTATACTAACAAAGGATTTCAATAATCCAACATACATAGCTGTAGGTGGCCTGCTGGGTCGCGGGCGGAGCGGGCGCGGCGTCCGCTGATGCGGGGCACGTACTCAACTTTCAGCGGAGAATCGGCCGACGCCTGCAAAAGTTAACCAAGTGTCATTCGCCCTGCACCGAGAAAGAATTCTTTGCCCCACTTGTCAAACTTGTCACAGTATATTCCGTCCCTTTTCTATATTACGTTATTTTACATAGGTTGGTAGATATATTTGTGAGATCACAGTCGCAAGGGAAATTACGTAAAGGTGCTTGTGTCAAATTGCCCAATATCACGGAGATGGTAAAGAATCCTAATACACACGCATTACTGTCGTTACGGGCGCTGGTCGTGTACTCTATGGCTGCTACTCACGCTGACACGTAATTGGTGTTGTGCGGCGCGGTGATAAATGTAAATCGCTTGTATTCTGTTCACGAGTACAAACTTGTGTATAAGTAAATTAAAAGTTGGTCACGTTTCCCTCTTTTCCAAATTATCACGTCGTCGCTCGTTGCTCGTCCAACTCCTAGTGTTTGGAAAGTTATAAAGTTGTAATGGATACACGCACTTTGTGTGTGTGTTGCGAATCTCTTTTATATTTTACAGCTGTTTTAGTGCAGAGGATGGCACAGGCCGACAGGCGCGCATGAATAAATCACTCAATATGAAAATGGAGTGATTTGTGACGAGTCTGTGTGTGCGGTGTGTTGTTGTTTGGCAGTCGGGGCACGTCGGCGACTTCTAGCACTCGGTGGCTTTCTGGCTTCCAGATATTTGTCAGCGCTCGAGCGTACTAAGTATATCGGACGTAAGCTGCTCTCATAAAACTTGGCAGTAGATACTTTTCGTACTATTCAGAAAGCATGTTACAAAGAACTGTTTTTGTATGCAAATTGTTATTACTTTCTTCCTTGATTTTTTTTGCAGCGAGCTACTTTTCTTAGATAAAATAAAATGTTTTATTTGTTTTATTGTATCTACCTAAAAGTTAAGAATGGGCAGCCAACAGGGAAGAGACACCAAACTTTTAAGCGGGCTAGATTTTTCGCACGAGGCGAGGTAATGTGTCAACATGAGTGGCACTTGTTACACAATAGAGCACATTGTACAACACATTGGACACGACCAATTTTAATCGTAGACTAACTTTTGACGTTTTATAAGTGCCCATGTGGGCATGTAGGCCACATGGGTACTTATAAAACTTCAAAAGACCTATATGAAATAAAATATTTTGAATTGAATTGAATATAGTTGGCATGCATGCAAAACTTACTAAGTCATTATTACCCTGTGAGTCACTAGCAAAAGTTAAAAACAGTATATTAGATTCCATTAATCTTTTTTGTTAGAAAGAATGTCAGGATAAGGTCAGTTTGTCGAGAATATGGAGCCATATTTTTATACGACTCCTATTGATAACAAATGTATCTGCGTTAAGCCTTTTATTTTCCTATAAAATATGAACACCGAAACTGAAGGAAAATGGACCATAGCTTTTTTGTGTCAAAGAAAATATACGTCGCTAGAGGCTTATCATAAAATAACCTTAAATTTTATACTGATTTCTTATCGCTCATATAAAATATACATCAGTATTTTTATCTCTTCTACTTTATTAGGAAAATTAATAACGTAAACATAATAAAATAAATAAAAAGTAATTTCCATATTTCATGGATTTAATTAAATATGGAAATTACCTACAGGAAAAATTATTTTAATTTACTTTCGTTGATTCTGAAGATGTTGTGTATAATATTATTACGCGAGAGTTTTCCACTTCCTCATGAAATATTCCTAAAATATCCACTCTTACGAAAATAAAGTGCTTTTATCCTGTTGACTCGATCAGTTCGTTAAGTAATCTGCGGTAGAACTAGTTTGTTTTCAAGTTTCTCAGAAATGTTGTTTCATTATTATTTTATAGGTGTGTAGGAACAAGTTCAGCGAGGCTGAATAGCGGATAGTTTTATTACAAAGTCGGGCTGCCGGCTACGGCTGACGAGTTAGCGTATGAAAGGCAGACTAGAGAAAGCCGCTCCGAAGACTTGAGCCTTGAATGCGATGGACGGCACAACTTCCCGACTTTTCCAGTTCTTCCCCTTTACGCAACATCGAGCAAGTTTAATTAAAAACATCGCCTTAATATCAACCATTTTCAAAGCGGAACATCGAAAAGTTTTTATGTTTATTCGAAAACGTACATTTCAAATTAAATGTTTGTTCTGAAGTTAAGCGTTTATGTTTCTCAGGGTTTTCTTGTCCGTACTTTCCCGATACATTATGATTTACAAGAGACAAGGCGCTGGAGTTCTTCTTTGGCGTGATTTTACGGATAGAGATAAAATTTTATTAAAAACATTTTAGCCTTGTTTTTTGTTTTATCTAAACCGTCGTCCGTTTATTTATGTTCGGTTTTCATTTGTTCATATAAAGCGCGGTGGCAACTATCGTTAAATTTAAGTTCTGATGGATAAAGCGTACACTATTTGTTGTAGCGTGCTTCGTCCGCATTCAATACAAACGTGTGAAACAAAACAATTTTGAATGTTAGTGATTTATTGAAAAATATTTTTTATGTTTCAAAAACAATATGTACGACTCACAGGTGACACATGACACAATATACAAAGCAATATAACGATGTACACAACATATTAACTATACTGCAAATTGTATAGTTACAATAGATGAAATAGCTTATCGTTCCAATAGGGATGAAGCCTGTGAAATAACGTTCATCAATGTATTCATTTCACTACTCCTAAATTTCCGTCTTTATCTCTAAAAGCCCAATGTAAAAAAGGGTGATGTGATGCCCTGCTTACACCGGGATCGTACAAAACTGTGTCTACCTTTAAGGAATAAAATCACAAATTAAATAGAGGTATTTGTATGAGAAGCAGCGGAATCCATTCGACCTTTTCTTTGCCCCAGATCGACCATTTTCCGGTGGCAATTATTTCCTACGAGCGCACGTCTCTAAAGTAACATACTATTATACAGCTTGCCCAGTATAGCTCGACACCTCACGACAGCGCTTCTTGTATAGGCAAATGTTAACGTCCTGTCAAACACTACATAGAAATCTATTCCTCTTTTATTCGCGTGTCAAATTACACTGGGTGCTCTGTTTAACGAGTTTTGGTGTCGTTATCTCAATTCTGTGAATGTGTAATCTGCGCATTGATGATATTTCAATGTTTTCGCAGTGATTGGGATATTTTCACACGAAACCTCCTCGTATTTTGAAAGTGATTCTCACATTTAAATGTTTATCATTATAGCTATGGGTGTCAGTAATGGAAAGGATGCCTGTTTTTAATACGAGGATTTTATTAACTAGCATTTTTTATTGTAGTTTTTAAAGCATAGATTTTTTCGATTGAAAACGAAATGTCTACAAAAATGTGTCACACTTACAACATTTGCTCCTTATTGATAATCTTTCAATGTCTGTCAATCTCATGAACGGAAAGGAAAAAGCGTGAATAATCCATCATTTACTCACATACGTATATTAGATTTCCTTTCCTCTCAACATAACACCGAAATCCATATTGTCTAACAGAAATCCATTTCTTGGCACATTTTGTTTTGTATCAATACTGATTTAGTTTCGTATTATTGTTATGAAGAATAAACTAGAAGGCTGAAGGCTTCGAGCGCACAATGCGGATCAAACAACGTAATCCTGAAGAACGATCTTTCATATCAATACAGTACGTCAGTTTGTTTCCGATCAAATGGCTTGTATATCCAGCGGCTTCATGGAAAGCCGAACAAGACACAAAGGGGGCTGAGATAAGCCGTGTAAATCTTCAAGCATACAAATGCGAACTCACCGGCCAGACGGATCCGTTTGCTGATCTCTTTCGGGGAGCTACTACCATATATCATTCTGAAATGTTGCTAGTTATCAATTTTGCAAGGTCATCTCTGTGGGTTTGTATAATGTGAAGGGGATTTTAAAGGAAATTGCTTTTCGATGAAAACCGGAAAAAGAAATCTTGGTTTTTAACCGACTTCGAAAAGGGGGAGGTTCTATGTTCGGCTGAATGTATGTTTTTTTTTTATGAATGTTCACCGATATCGGTCAATTGTGGGCCGATTTTGAAAATTATTTTTTTGATTGAAAGGTTATGCTTCCAAGTTGGTCCCAAATATTGTTATGATCTGATCATGAACTTCGAAGATATGGAACAGAACTTCTCATAGAATCACAGCAGAATTGTGGCAACAAGTAAAGTTGCTTTGTTTATACGTGTAGTCGATGACTGACTGTCAGAAAAATGATGATGAAGCCAGAAGAAAAAAATAAATAATGTAATCTAACCGTGTTTGGGACTATTAGAATCGTTGTGAGATGCAGTGTGACTAAAAGTTTTTCTGAGGGGTACTTTTTAGTGGTGGTACCATAACTAAAAAGTGTAAAATAAAAAACTTTTTATAAAATAATATGTAACCGACTTCAATGTCTTTTTGTGCGCCTACCATATTGTCTCTTCGCCACCCTAGGTTGACTGGTAGAGAATGCCTAAGGCATTAAGTCCACCCATGTACTTTGTGTTGCATGAAGATTAAATAAATAAATAAATGTTAAAAAACACTGAAAAGTATAAAATAACTTTAATTTCGGAAGTCGGTGTTTCTATAATAGTTTTGTCTCTTCGTTATTTAACAAAAAACTTCTTACAAAAAAAACCGACTTCACTGTTAAAAAACACTGAAATTATAAAATAACTTTAATTTCGGAAGTCGGTGATTCTATAATAGTTTTGTCTCTTCGTTATTTAACACCGATTTCAGAAATTAAAGTTATTTTATACTTTTCAGTGTTTTTTAACATTGAAGTCGGTTATTTTTTTTTGTGTAAAGTTTTTTTTTTTTTAATTTTGTGGAAAAAAGCAATTCAAAGTAGTTGAGAATTCGGAAGACTTCCACCTGGTAGCTACGGCATAAATATACATGTATGTGGTCGTGCGGAAAACATTTGACTTGGACGTTTTCATTACCTACCGACGGAGGGACGGACGGACGGACGGACAGACTGACAGACCGATGGACAGGTGAACGTTATTGTGAAAAACTATGTGTCGAAGGAAGACGTAGGTAGCGGCAACAGTTTATTTACCCAAAATGGTTTAATAGAAATAAATCCCCTAGATTTATTTCTATTAAACCATTTAAAAAGAAAAAAAGGATAAAGCTATTTACACGTTCCAAAGCGTGGATCTCAATGGAGAAGAACGTGCAAAAATGGACTTTCTTTTAAATCAATAAATAGTGTGAAAATTGTGGTTAGACAATACAATATGTCAAAAGCTTCGGCTTCGGGAGCTTCGGAATTTAGTGTTGTTTTATAAATGTCATCTACCAACCCGCACTGGGCCCGCATGGCCCATTACGGCCCATTCCCTCTCCTAAAGAGGAGGCTTGAGTCCCAGTAGTGGGAACATTAAAAAAGGCTTATGATGATGATGATAAATGTAATGTCAATAAAACATTTGATTTCATACATTTGTGTGAGAACAGCACAGAAAGACGTATTGTATACTTTAAAAACGTACAGAGTTACCTACAATAGTCAAGTTACTATCATAAAAGTTTGATAAAAGGAGATTTTCTACTATAAATTTATCAATGAAAGAGTTTCGAGAAATTCATTGGACTTGCGTGTTCTCTTTTTGGTTAATTTACTTTATGAATTCCTAAAAGTCCTGAACAAAAATACTTTCATTTTATGCCTGAAAAAACGTCGTATTAAATTGCTTTTCGCATCCGTCACAATTGTATTAGATGACGATTTATTATACCTTTCAGTTTTACCTTTACAAAAGGAGTGAGCTAGCAGAGCATATCTTTCAGTAGAAGCTATCGTAAAGAGTAATTTACTGGATATTGGCACTTTGTTGGGAGATACTTTGAAACCCAGAGAATGTCTCATTGATCTGGCGTAGTTTTCGTACTTACCCATTTTGTGTAGTAAGCAGTGTTTTCGATAAATTTAGTGATCGGGGAAAACTTATATGCAAATAAAAATACCAAATCGTAAAGTAAAATCTAGGCCAGATGAATAAGACATTCTGTCGGTTTCAAAGAATCACCCTGTTAGGTTTCCGTAGGCGCGGGCTTGTGGACGGCGAGCAAAGGGTAGATCGCTGTCCGACTTTCCAGTAACCGTCCGAACCGAGCTCAAGTCGTCGACGGCGCGTACTGTTCCCGCGCTCCTCAAGGAGTTGTTAGCAACCCTAGGGGCCAAGCAGAGTCGAAGCCTACTGGGGCCATGAGTCTGTTTCTGAAAGGAAGCCTCGGCCCCGGTATGAAAGGCAATGATGGAACAGGGTGGATTTTTTATTCAGTAAAAGTCTGACACTATCTCCCGTTCCGTCCAAGGGTCAGGGGATGTCTATTGGATGATTTTTACCCACTGCAAAGAAAAATCCTGTTAGGTTAGGTAGGTTTAGTCAATAACTGGTACGTGTACTACAATCTATGGTTATTTTTATGTTGGAAATCATCAAATAACTCCTACCGCTCTGGGTAGAAAGAGAGGGAGTGTCACACTTTTACTGTCTAAAACCTACATGTGTTAAAGTTTCCCTTTAAGTTCTAGGGTCATGGTAACTCTTTCGAACAACCCTGAAGCCTCTACTTTAAGGGTAAGTACCCATATTCGGTAAAAAACCCAGATATAAATCAGAGATTTTGTAATGTTTTCTGCAAAACTAGGAAGCATTCATTCATCATCCATCCTCACCAAGATAACTTTGCTGTTTTATCACTTCTTTCACGTTTTTTGTTTTTCAACTTTAAACTTGTTACTTTTCGTAAAACTTTGTTTTATGCTGGAATCTTGCATGGATATTTTTCGGCATGGGGCGGATGGACTTTAGTTTAAATTTTTCTTGACTAAAACTTCATGTCGATTCTCCCACTATCTCTGACCCGGGGTTAACCGTTCTTCACCTCTAATTAATAAATTCATATCTAGTAGATAATTAAACCGAAAAAAGTTTCACTTTTTATTTTATTTTTGATAGGTTCGCGCTTGACCGCTATCTCACCTGATGGAGAGCGACGATGCGTTCGACGATGGAACGCGCTTACCTAGAAGAAACCTATTTACTCTCGACTTAAAGATTCCCGGGTTGTAGCTATCAGGAAACACAGACTCCGGCAAGGAATTCCACTCCCTAGCTGCACGCACAATGAATGTGTTGCCAAAACGTTTTGTGCGTGTAGATGGGATATCCACCATGTACCTACCGGTAGCACATAGCCGTACGTCTGGTAGTCCGTTGATGGAACGGGCTATGCGGAAATAGGTTATGCAATTCCGACACACACTCTCCAAAATGCAACCAGTAGAAAACCGACAGGCTAGTGACTCTGCGTCGATGCTCAAGACTTTGAAGCCTCGACTCGACGAGTGTATCATCGCCAATTATCCTTCTATCACTGTTCGATAATATAATCTTCGTGTTTCTAAATTAGTACCAAAGTGCGCGACACACAGTGTCAGTGCGTACACAAGCAAATGTTTTACGTAGTGTACTTACACTCCATGTAGTAATGTAATATATCATTGGACATATGTGTGAGGATACCTATTACTTCAGGATATTTACTTAGGTCACCGATACTACTTTGTCACTTAGTTTTTTATTGAAAATCCTTATTGTAATTAATCTTTGTATATCTACTTTGAAATCAGAATAAAACAAAATATCACTAAGTTCGTATTTCCGAAGATGAACTTTGACTCAAAAGTGTTGATCCAAAATCATAATGAGGTATTTTTAATAATTATTATGTTGGCACTATGCTAGTATGCTCCTATCATGCCCGGAATATTTGTTATCAACCCCTTGCAATATCGATGTCATATCTCGACCCGATTGTCTTACATTAATGGTGTTGGTTTTTGACTATGGGTAATACAGAGCAACCCTTTTCATTGGTTTTCGTGTTAGTTGGCTAACGAGCTTTTATTATATTAGATCTATAAGAATGTAAAAAACTTAAGATGTAAAAATAAGTTGTAGTTGTGTAGCCTGATGTTTTACTACACAGTTTTGAGAGCAGTGGTGATGAAATTAATTACACAAAGAGGAAACCATCTGGTCTTGGATCCAAAAATTATAAGACTTGTTTTTTTTTCCGGTGGGAAAATCATCTAATGACCATCCACGCCTCAAAGAGGGGACTTACCGGCATAATAGTGGCGTGTCCAGTTCTGGCTTGCGACAGTCGCTGAGGCCATTTAAAAGTTTAAGACATGTGACATCCAACAACACGCACTAGGCCCGCGTGGCGGATTACGGCTCATTCCCTCTCATTATAAGGCTGATTATATATGGGATAACTGTAAGCTCACAAAATAACATAGGTACAAGGTGTGAGGGACAGCTCTCCACTAACTTTAAGGGCTTGCTTAGTAAACGAAACTGAACAACCTTCCACAAGTCTTTTTTTCAGGAAACGAAAAAAAAAAGCCCTTAAAGTTTATGGAGGGCTGTCCAACAACATAAACAGCAAACAACAACAACAATAAACAACACACACACACAGGCCAAACAAAATTTCATAATACAGGTTATACCCTGTATTATGAAATGTTGTTTAGCCTACAGTTGTCTCGGGTTTAGGTGTTTCGTGTATGAGAGTTTACATGTTTGTGAACTCACCCAGGACAACAAAAACAGGATTGATAACTCCTAGTGTGGGGCTTTTTTTATATAAAAATAGAACTTTTAAATAATTAAATAAAAGCATTAATAAAGTTTAAAAAAAAAATTTCATTAGTCATATTTCAAAATGGGCGATTTATTTATTTCCCATAGGTACAAATACAAGACATCGAACTATAATTTTAATTCCTCAAGTAAAATTTATCGAACAATTGAAAAATGAAAACAATCTCAAGATAAGCTTTTCTATAAAAACAAAAAAAAATATATACAAAGTGATAATGGAAACAGATTCTCGACCTATTTTTGTAACCAAACATTGGCACTGTCACTCATAATCAGAGGCTGTACGACCCCTCTTTCCTATGGGAATAACGGATTTAGAATTACCCATTCTCTGATCAATAAATTCTCTGTATGTCTATGATTGCTACTACAAACAACAAAGTTGTGGCAAATAGGATACCATTATTTATGGTAATGTTAGTGATTTGGCATGTGTTGCTCGGTGACATGTCAAATCACTAAGGTTACGTGGAACAGTAGGATAGTATACCAAATATTTAAAAAAGTCCCAATATATAAAAATATCAAACACGTTACAACTTTTTTTGGGGTAGGTAAAATACTCCTGCCGTTCTGAATACAGCGAGAGGAAATTTTTAAATTATTATTTTAGGTGTATACTGTCCTCTCATACTTATATATATATTACTGGGAAATATTGTGAAACTCACCATCAATTTTAAAAAGTAACCGTAGAGATTCATGCCGATTTCTCTCCTTAAGGAACGACCAATCGAAACTATGCACTTACTGTAGACGTTTTTGGGCACGCTACAATTATGGCCGTAAGCCCCCTCTTTTTGGAGTGGCTGAAAAAACAACACGGCGTCCTCACCATCCGTATGATGCAGGTCCTCACTGGATATTGTAAGTTTGAGAGGTTCGTGCACCGAATTCGTGAGGAAGAAATACCCGAGTGTTGTCAATGTATGGACCGTCCAGAGGACACGGTGGAGCATACGGTAGAGGTGTGCCCCGCCTGGACAGAGCACCACCGTATCCTCATAGGGGCGATCGGAGCTAGCGATCTCTCGCGAGGTGGAGTGGCCGATGGTCGTTCCTGCCTTCGTAGGTGTGGGCTTGCGTCCAACCGGACCGAGCCCAAGCTGCCGACGGCACGTAGTGTTCCATGCGCACCTCACGGAGATGTCAGCAAAACTGTAGGAAGGTCGAAGCCTACTGGAGCCATGGGTGGAAAGGGAACCCCGGGGCCCTGGCACGAAGGCGGGAGATGTCAGTAGAGCCTTTTGTGAAATAAAATACATAGTTTGTATTGAATTAAATTGAAAATACTTAGAGAAAACGCTTAGTTGACACTTCGCGTGACCCAAGGGCTGGTTTTTACCTCGGTCTGAGATTAAGCGTTGCCATTCAACGTGGCAATGCCGCCAGCCTCTTGGGCACACTTCCGTGACGTCTTTCGATGCGGAGTCGACAGCGATGCGGAGGAGTTTTATGACGCAATATTTTAGTAGGGAGTAGCCTTTAGTGTGTATAGTTAGGTTAAGCATACTTAAATATATATATTTTTTAATATTTAAGTTTATTATGTATATATTTTGTTACTTTAAGTTGTAATTAAAAAGTAAGAGTGTAAATAAATTGAAAATATGGTCATTCATAAACCGAGTTCACTAAGTCAATATATTTATAAGTACAGCAACTCATATCGTTGAAGGAGGAAGATAACAGATTCATAAACAATAGTTTGAGGTACGTGAGGGTTACACACGGCCGCGCGGCGCATTCCGAATTCCAAGTTTGTTGATTGTGTTCGTGCGCGATGCTCAAGCTCTTAAAACTTGTGCTGGGGAGTATTATGTGATTATTTTTGTGATGAATTCTGAAGAGCCAGAAGTAGATATATGCCAGATGTATGTAGTTTATTAATTTAAGTAAATATGTATATATATTAATGGTTTATTAGTAGGTATATTGATTCTTGTATTCGCCTTCTTTCTCTCTTTTATTGCACCTACCATTATTTTTCTCCGCGTCAGCCAAAGGTTGACTGGTAGAAAATGCCAAATCTGTATTTTTGTGCATAAAGCATTTAATAAATAATGTACCTGGTATTTATTAATCCATTTTGCAGTTTGTATAATATGCAAATATTTTTTTCATTTTGCAGGTCAACGTCAAGATCTATGCTCATTAAAATATGATTATTGATCATAACAAATGTGACTTTACTGAGTTACAACCCTTTCAGTTTGTCCAATTTATTAATAGCCCTGAAGCTTTTTCATGAAAAAGTCATCATCAATCAATAAGGTTAGGTGAAATAAGAGTTTTGTATTGTTATTCTTAAGTTTATAATTGTGTAAATAAATGCATGTTACGTTCGCATACAACTTAATACTGACCATATTTTAATATCGCAGGCTACCCTGGCGCAATCAATTCATTTTTATTTTTTTATTTTGTGACTTGTGTATATCATTTTTACTGATAAATTTTGCGTGTATCTGTTTATCTGCCTTTACCTTATAGTGAACTATAAACATTGCGGGAATAAAATGTGTGCTATGTTCTAATTTAGATCGAGGCATATTTTTATAGATTTATTTTACAATTTATGTACACACAAATAGACACAAGAAGATAACATTATTAGCAAAACTTTGTACAAAGGTACTGCTTATTTCACAAAGAACTTTACTTTCAGCAGATCTGCGAAAGGAAAAATTAACAAGAAATGTAAACAGCAGTGAGCAGAAATAAGTAGAGTTAGTGAAATCTTAAATTAAACTAATAAATACTTATATAACTATATATAATACCTTGCACTAAAAATAAATACATAATATTTGTATATATATACAAATATGATTACCACACAACACAAGAGAGGAAAGATAGTGCTGTTTTACTTGAGTCTTAAAGAGAGAAATAGTTTTCAAATCACGAATGTTAGGCGGAAGAGAGTTCCACAACCTCACTGCATGGACAGAGAAAGAGTAGGAATAGTAGCTGGATTTATGAGGAGGGGATTTAAGGGGGGATCTTAGGTGTGACCTGCACGGTGCGTCGCTAGCGCATGCGTAAGAAAAATGGTCACGCAGTATATCTGAGTTTTATTCAAATGCGTTCATCTACATTAAGGCGTAATTTTGCTAATCCTCTAGGCTTCCACATTTTGTAATACTATTAGTAATGTAAGGACATGCCTTGCTGATCCCCATTAAGACAATCGTCGGTGCAATAACACGACACGTTTCGCTAGCAAAGCATTAATATTCCAGAAACTAACTAGGTAATATAAGTTATGATTTGTATATTATATCTGACTAGATGTTGCCCGCGACTTCGTCCTCAGCAAGTTCGCAAAACTGACAGATGTAACTAATATGTAATTATGTGAATCTAATTAATTAATTTTATTTTCAAATCGACCAAAACGAAAATTACTTTCAGTTAATGTGTTATTTATGGGTTTTGACCTTCTGCCTATCCTTTAAGAAAAGATTTTAGTTTAAGTATGTATCTGGTAGGTTCTGGAGTGGCGACTGCGTGCCGGAAGACGCAGCGTTGGAAGGCCTCCTACAAGGTGGACCGATGACCTGGTGAAGGTAGCGGGAAATCGATGGATGCGGGACGCACAGGAACGTTCGATGTGGCGACGCTTGGGGGAGGTCTATGTCCAACAGTGGACGTGTATCGGCTGAAATGATGATGATGTATCTGATCTATATTATAATATAATCCGATTAATAATAAAAGGGACTTTAAAACAAACAGTTGTTTCTATGTGCTACCTGTCCTCATGGCTACACTCCAGTAGGATGCCTTCTCCTTTCAGTATTATTCACAGGAACATGGTTCTATTTCGGTGCAATGCTCGACTGCTCGCTAACTATGTAGATAACAAGAATATTGGATCCGTGCCCTCGTGAATATTTTAACTGCCTTATCTTACCTTCGTTTACTTTCGTTCCTTCGCTGGTATTAATTCCTTTGAATAATCCACACTGCTGTGATAGGAATCTCTGCAGAATCGGTGTGTTTATGCAACTGATATGAAATCTTTTGTTAATTTTGTTTGTATGCCAAGAAACATTAGGCACTTATTTTTTACCAACTTTGATTGCAACTCGTCTACGTCTTACCTACCCTATATTTTAAGTAAATCATGTAACGACAGAGAGTGTGCACAATGCAAGCGTAGGCGCAAGTCTCTCCAAACGATATGAGTAATGCTAAGGTGCGGCGTAGAAAACAATGCTAAGACGTAGCTAACTGTACTACGGTATGGTATATTGTGCTACATCGTAGCCAAAACGTGTGTACAGCAGCGATATGACAAACAGTACTAAGATGTACGTAACTGTGATACGGCGTGGTAAATGGTGCTAAGTCGTAGCCACCTGTGCTACGGTTTGGTAAACAGTGCGAAGTCGTAGCCAACTGTACTACGGTGTGGCATATAGTGCTCCGTCGTAGCCAATTTTGCTACGGTATGGCAAACAGCTGCGATATGACAAATAGAACTTAGTCTTACGTAACTGTGCTACGGCGTAGCAAACAGTGCTAAGTCGTAGCTAATGTGCTACGGTCTAGCAAATAGTGGTAAGTCTTAGCCAACTGAACTACGTATGGTAAACAGTACTAAGTCATACGCAGGTAAACTATAACGTGGCAAACAGTGCTAAGACGTAGCCTACTGAACTACGGTATGGCAAACAGGACTAAATTATACGCAACTATACTATACCGTAGCAAATAGTACTAAGTCATACACAACTATACTATGGCGGGGCAAATGACGTAACCTACTGAACAGGTATGGCAAACAGTGCTAAGGCGAAGCTAATTATGCTACGGTGTGACAAACAGTGCTGAGTCGTAGCCAAGCATTGGTCACTACTCGTTTGAAACTTAAGTTAATCTAAAGATTTGGTGAAAAATAATGTGGATTTTAGTCACGAAAACGCGTAAACTCATTTTGTACCCAAATTCAAGGTAGGGCCTTTATACCAACTCGGAATTAAGTTGTTAGTTTAATTCGACGTCGTATTCTTTCTTGAAGTTGGGCTTACACTGGACCCTTTGTCCTAGGTAAACATACCCGTCAAGAACAAGACTGAGAGTGGGCATTAAACGTGATATTTGTTTAAATGATATTCATTCCGAGAGTCCTCCACTGAGATCATCAAGATTTATTCTGAAATGAACATTCTGAAGAGCTTTGTTTAAATGTGTGTAAAATATAATCATCAGAAGATTGACCGGATTAAAAAAAAAAGACACGTTGGTATCGCCACCTATTGTACAGTGCATTGTTCAAGTACATTGTAAATAAATAAATAATAAACCTACTCTGCGTGCCTTTATCTGGAAAAAATGTATGGTCTAGCTAGAGTTTATTCCTCTGGATCATGCATTTCTGATTTGCACCACTCGAGTAGAGCTCAAGAAATAGGATGCAGTGATGTATGTTGTAGTAGGTACTGTCTATATTTTTATAGATATGTCAAAGATACAAACAAACCATATCATAATAACGCAATTTGCAACACAACCTGGCATTCTCCCCTTTTATTAACCCAAACATTATCTATACTCCTGAATCCGCTTGCAAATTCCTAAGGCCATCGATCAGTTAGCTTTTGGCAACGCCGCGCTGTTCCCGGGGCGCTCAGATTTGGCGGTCCTCCAGTAGCCAGCACATCATTTGGACATAATCTTACACTCCTCCAAGCCCAATAGTCCATGTTAAAAACATTTGCTGGCCTAGTAACCTTGCTGAAGAATTGGCAACGGTTGGTCGCCGTGTGCGCATAAATAATGCATGATACACGGATAGTTTGTGCATGAATGTTATGGGGCTGTTTATGGCGAATGTGATTTGTTTTTAAACTATTATTGCTGTTGTATGTCTGGTGTGGGTTTATGGAGATGGTTCTTGTGTTACTATAAATATTGTTATGTCGTTCGTGAGTGTCATTGAAGTCGACCACTGAACTGAAAGTCAGTGAAAATAAACTGTGATATTGCAAAATCGGATCCACAGACTAAAGTTATAAGTCTGAATAGTCAAACCATGGTTTAGTAACACATTTTCGTACTACTAATGTTGGAATGTTGCGACCACATAGGAGATGGTAGGGCTACGGTAACTCGACCGATTTCGCCCAAACTGGAAGAAGGAAGCGTGGTCTGGCGAAGAAGTTAAGGAAGGCCTTCCCCTAGGGTGAGACAGAGTAGGCTAACCATAAGAAAATGCTGCAAAAATGTATCTATGTTAATCAGTTGGAATATGGTTCTTAGTTTTGAGATATAATTTTGCCTACTAGGTCCTTTATTATTTACAAATTCTTAAAAAAAAAAATGTAATAAAAAAAACACAAAGTAACTTTTACTTTTTTTAGTATTGATAGGTTCGCTTTTGACCACCATTTCACCTGATGGTAAGCGATGATGTGGTCGACGATAGACGCTTGCCTAGAAGTAACCTATTCACTCTTTACTTAAAGATCCCTAAGTTGTAGCGATCAGGAAACACAGACTCCGGCAGGGAATTCCACTCCTTAGCTGTACGCACAATAAATGAAAAAAAATTTCAGCAAAACTTGCATCCGTGAATTTATAATCATCGTTTAATTTATAAAATACCCTAAGGTTTATAATAAAAATGTCTTAAAAATAAAATAGACTTCAGACTTTGCTTATTTACCTGAACTAGGTTAAACCTGTGTAAAATACATACCGACTATGAAACAATTTATAGTCTGTCTAATAAGTCAACCGACTTGGGAATTTGGTATAATATTTAATCATTTAAAAAATACTTATATTCGGTACTTCCATAAGGTTCTTCTGTTAGTAAACAATAATCTCTATCTCTTAATCAACCTTGATTATCGAACCCGTGTTGACTACATCAGATTTCATTAAATCCTAATAATTACCCAAGCCGTTTAACTTATTAGACAGACTCTACTACACTTGATCCGACACACACTTGGCCGGTTTATTCCTTTTCCCGTAAAGTGCGTAACCCGAGAAACAACTCTATGATTATGTTAACTTACAAATACCAAGGGTCGCAGTTAGATTCAGTAGTTCAGTATAACACCCCCTAGCCAAGTTACAACCTTTTCTATTCTATTCTCTTGCGTCGAACGCCTCGAGTAGGCCATGCCTCCGATTCTTTGTTCTGACTGATTCTTTGTTGTGACTGAGCGTTGGGATGACGTCAGAAAAAAATAATCGGAGGCGTGGCCAATTCGAAGCGTTCGAAACAAGTGAATAGAATAGAAACAGTTGTAACTTGGCTAGGGGGGCAGGTTGTCTAATGGTTTCTTTTGTTCTGAATTTCGACAGTATCGGTATAAGACCCGATATATGTCCCAACCGCTTCAGCCCCTAGAAACAACTGACAATCTTATAATAGAGATATCCAATTACATTTCGTCTTGATTGAATTTAGGATCTTAATGTACACACCTAAATTGGTTATCCCTGAATGTAGTGGGGGCCTGTTCAATTAGGAATAAGAGGATAGAAGGGAAGGAGGATCTCAAACGTCCTTACTTTTTCTGGTAGTTTTGACAATCGCACATCAGCCCTAACATGAATTATTTAAATTCCTTCAACTGCTACAACATACGGGTTCTCAACTTCTCACATTTCAAGTGGTTACTACAGATGTTCGGTTGACTCTTACCAATCAAAACCTACCTTAAGACTATACCAAAACTTTTTGGAAGTCCACAGTCGACAAACAGTCGAAGAAGAGTGATTCCCGACGAAGTCAAAACGACGGGAGCAGACGGCGAGCAATTGGTGGGTCGCCGTCCGATAAGGACGAAGTCCGGGCTAAGACGGCGCGTATGAAACAATAATGTCAGCGACAAAGTCTGGGCTCGCTAGGGCCAGTGCCAACAGGGTTGCTGGATTATTCGAATTGGATTATTGGATTACTTGGATTATTTAAAGGGTAATTGAAAGAATACAGGTGCGTTTTAGTCACTAAAAGTCTGACACACCCTTTAAATAAATAAATAAAATATATGCTCCATTAGTAAAGCAACAAGAAAGTGCTAGTTACTTTATTTACTGTCATCAAAAAACAAAGCGTTTAAGTGGCGCCGTTAAGTAATTGACACTTATGTACCTACCCAAGGTTTGGTTAATTAACGAAGTAATTATTTAGAAAGATTAATTGACTGTCTGCGAAGGTAGGCGTTTACTTTGACAATCAACTATCTATCGTTGCTTGAACTTTAATGTAGCATTATGTAGGTATTCTTAGGAGTTGGTTACTTTCGTAAGAGTGTCTCGGCTCAATCAATTAATCAATCTGCCAAGTCTTAGTAGTCCTGAGTTGTGCTACAGGAATACTAACAAATGCTTGCACTGACTGGATAGGTCCCGTTCGGAGCATTTTTATAAAACCAGCTAAAGTAATAATTAAAGTCAGTGCGTAACTACGTAATCGGCCGCCGACCGCGTAACTCAAACGGCCGTCCGGTTACCGTCCGGACCAAGCCCAAGTCGTCGACGGCGCGCGCTGTTCCCGCGCGCCTCAAGGAGTTGTCAGCAATAGCAGCCTCGCCGGGTCGTAGCCTACTGGGACCAGGGTTATCCGAAAGGGCCCTCGAGCCGTGAGCTATGAAGGCTTGAAGGAACGGGATGGGTTTTTTAGTCAGTAAGAGTCTGACACTATCTCCCGCTCCGCCCAAGAGCGGGGTTGTCATAGGATGATTTTTCCCATCGAAAAAAAAAGCCCCGGTATGAAGGCTTGAAGGAACGGAATGAGTTTTTTAGTCAGTAAGAGTCTGACACTATCTCCTTGGATAAGGATTGGATAAGGATGATTTTATCCATCGGAAAAAAAAATTACCAAAACCATTCAAACCACCTTTCAGATTAAATCAACTTAACTTTCTTACTTATAAATATTTTTATTTGTCTAAAGCATAACCAAACTAAAGTCGTTTCATATAAATCGAACCAAAATTAAACCATAACCATCAAATAAACCAAAACCACTAAAATATCAGACAATCCAGAAAGTTGGTGGTACTGCGCAGACAGATACTAAATTTCTACTCATATCGGTGCGGTTTTTTCCTCATAAAACCATTTGAGACACTAATCTGTATGGTTCTCATACGACTTGACCAATACATGTTTGCTGTATGGACTTTAAAAGAGACTTTGAGTTCTGAGTTTGTTTCGGTGTTTCTTTTCAGGGTAGTCAGCTGGGAAACACCGGCCTCATCTAGTCTAAATGGATTTAGTTACTATTGTGTTTTGTTGAAAATAATTTAGAAACTTTTATTCAAATATGTACCTAATATGAGCGCAGTAAACAATGAATTTTACCAAACATTAGTTTTAACGTTCAAATGTCATTACGGTGCATTTCCCTTTGTCCTCTGTTTACAATACCCCGCACTATATTTTAGGTTTATTTTCAGCACAAATATTTTAGAAACGTAATCCCTTTTCAGGTTTAATGGCACACTGGGAAGAAGTTTTACTTCATAACTAGCCGGTAACTGCGGAGTTGTTACTGAACTTTGCGATGTAAACACTTTCGAGTAGAGGAATAGCCACGTATTCCTTGACTCGGAAATGGCACCACTGCCACCTTGCACTGACGTAACTAGCTAATAACAATACATTTACTAATCAAATCGAAAAGCTGTTATTTCTCGACACGTAAAGTAGTACCTATTGACTATTTTCTTGAGATCTTAGGGAGCATTTTCTTGAGAACATCTGGCGACTGCGTTGAATACGCGCTGTCTGCATGCGATTACTGCAACTGTCTGGTACGCCCCTTAATCGTAACTCAGGCAAGGCCCATATAATGCGCGTGCAGAGTGCCTAGTACGATTTTGGTTTACATTAACACGATCGACACGTTTGTGATGTTCGGCGCTTCGATTGGTCCGCTCCAAGCTCTTAACCAATTAGAAAGCCAAACGTGGTGAACGTTTCGTTCGCGAAAACAGAACTCGTACTCAGCGCACGGATTACGTGTAGTTCAACTTGCTACTTCCCCTAAAGTGTCAAGTTACTTTTGTTACAAAAACATATGTACATGCGTACAGAGAGAGTGCGTGAGTTTACATGCGTAGCAGGCTAGAGCGTTAGTTTTTTGCAACAGCAATCGCGGCTATAGACATGCAACCGTCAGATGTGGGCACACCTTTAGATTTTGGGAATTATCAGCGGAAGGTGGCTTCAGTTGTTTTTGGAATACCCAGACAGTGTTTGATAAACTTTAATCTATAATATAAAAATGAATCGCTAAATGTGTTACTAAGCGCAAATTGAGAACAGCTTACCGATTTCGCAAATTCTTCTTTGTTGTGTTTGTTATTGTAAGGAGAAGGTTCTTATGAAAAAAAAAAATAGGGTAATGTAGGGTAGTGTAGGGTAATGTAGGGTAGTGTAAGGTACTGTAGAGTAGTGTAGGGTAGAGAAGGTTAGAATACGGTAAAATAGGGTAAATAGGGTAAAGTAGGGTAGATTAGTGTAGAATAGGGTAACGTAAGGTATAGTAGGGTGGAGTAGGGTACAGCGGGAGCGAAGCCGTGGGCAAAAGAGAGTAATACAATAAATATTACCTGTCCGTTACTGGGTTGTGTTATTTTACAGTATTTCCAGACATTTATAATCCACCCGTGATCCAGTTTCACGTGTTATAAAAACCGCAATACTGACATGACCCATATTGAAAGTAGGTATAGAATCTGAATGACTGAACACAAATTGAATCTTGTAACAGGTTTCTTCCTATCACTGAAAATGAAGTTGCTTATGTAAACTTTATTGTACAGGGAGAGACTGTATTGTTAAGATTTTCCACACAAACCAAGCGTGTTATTGGGTGTCCCCGTTTACTTTAGAAAAGGGAATGGGCATTTTGGACCCACAAAAGCATAACTACTATCGAAGTCAGGTGTATCTTCTGATATCTTACTAAAATAAAAAGAACCTTATTTTCTTTCCCTGCACATTTCTGACTGCCCATCATGTTATGATGATGATGGTGAAGCCAAATTTGAGAGATCATAAATTATGACTTAATACAACACTGGGTCCTTATTCATTTCAAAAATGATATTGTCTATTTGGACAATTTTTTGTGTTTTTTTTTTGTCAGTAAAAAAATATCAAATGTCTCCTCTCGCTTTAGATGGAGCAAGAGGGAGATTTTTACTGACTAACATATACCTGTGTTTCTTTAGTTACCTTTTGCAAGACCACGGCAACTCTTTCGAACAGTCCCGCAACCCTGGAAGGCATCGGCCCTAATGGACTCCGTTCGTAAATTTTTTGACAGCTATAAAGGCGCGCGTGGTACAACGAGTCTTCGACCTGATCTTGGTCCTTATCGGACAATAAGCCCCCCCTTATCTTCAAAACTACAGTCTAAAATTTATTAAAAAGTCTGAAAATAAACCTAAATGGTCTAGGACGTGCGAGTCCGACTCGCACTTGACTGGATTTTTTAAATCAGGTTACTCAAAATTTTAATATATTTCTCTCCAAGATGAAAGAGACTATAGTCTGTTTAAAAGTCAAACGACTTGGGAATTTTGTATTTAATATTTAAATTATTTAAAAAGTATCTTCGGTACTTTTTATAAGATTCTTGTATTAGTAAACAATGATCAAGATCTCTTAATCAACCTTGATTATTAAACCAGTGTTGACTACATAAGATTTCATTTTGCCCTAATAATTACTCAAGTCGTTTGACTTTTTAGACAGATATGGCAGCTACATTCATCATAAAAATATTTCAGGCGAGTTGAGCATACGACTGCACAGTTTGAGCTGTCTCTCGAGTATTTAGGAGCGCGCACTATGTAAACTACCCATAAACAACCAAATAGTTTATTATCTTATCTTAACAAGGGGTTTAAGACTCACCTAATCCAATTGAACTCAATTAAGATTACAACCGAATTTACATGATTGTTCGGCAATGTTCGGGAATCAATCGTTCGATTGACATCGGTACACCGTAAGCTCTCGAATTAACCGCGAAGAGGTGTGACCGGGGAGCATTGTCAACGACAAAATGTAAACACGGTCCCTTGTAGTGGAAACGCAAAACCCTCTGGAGGATTGTACATTGGACGTTACCAGAACATTCCGATATCGATAGCAGTATCGATAGCTCATGTTATACTTTTTTGATAAACCATTTTTATTTTTGGATTAAAATCATCCAAATGACATCCGTGCGGAAGATAGTGTCAGACTCTTACTGACTAAAAAACCCACCCCGTCCCTTCTTGCCTTTCATACCAGTACTAAGCTACCTTTCGGAGCTAACCCTGGCCCGTGGGCCCCCTGGCAGTAGGTTTCGATCCAGCTGGGCCCCTGCTGACAACTCTTTGAGGCGCGCAGGAAAAATACGCGACGTCGACAATTTGGGCTCGGTAAGGACAGTAACCGGACGGTTGGACACCGAGCTACCCATTGCTGTCCACACGCTCGTCAAGCAGCACAATGGCCCGGTACGCGGATGGAGAGTTTGCAGGGTGCCCTGGCTTCGCAATGAGGACCAGTTTCCCCGTCTTCCAGCGAGAACTGGGAACTGGCCTCTCTCCAAATATGCGCTGAAGCGCCCTCTTAGTCGAGGCCTGAGAGCCTCCATGGCCAGAACCAAGGCTTTCTCCGGCAAGCCGTCGTTGTCTGTCAGTTCTGGGGCGGTATTTTTGGCACACAGCCTTCGTACCACCACTCTTATCTCTACCTCGGTCACTTCCGGAGCATTGTCGTCGTCTTCGCTGTTGTGGTCCGCGTCAGACACCGCTAGTGGCGGAGCCATGGGCGGAGGGAGTGTTCCTCTCGTGCAGGGAACAGAGTGCTCACCACACCCTCCACAAGCTGGGGCCGGAGACTCTGAGTTAGCGGGGGACCCCAAGGGCGGAGTTTTGCACGTATAACTATCATCTTGTACTGGCGCCCTCGTTCAGAGACCCCAGTCAAACGTTGCGGGCCTCGAGTTTGGCCCGCTTTATTTTCGCTCGGTGGGTGCGCTTCGCCACTCTGTATCTATACATATAGCTCCGCCTTTCTGGCCTCTGCATCCGGCGGGCAGATGCGGCGCCTGCAATTGTTGATTAGGATTGGGATTCCGATATCGATACTGGGCATACCTCATGTTATATATTTTTTAGAAACCATTTTGATGTTTGGAATTGCTGATCGATCTAGTGTTGTTCATAAGGTTTACCGTGGCCCTGGAACGCAAAGGACGGAGGAGTCATTTAATTTTTTCCCACTGAAAAAAGAATAGCTACCTAGAAGGAATTGAAATAAGGAGCAAGTAGGAGTAACCTCGTCTTCATGGTAGGTCCACCACTACAAAGTTTTCTCAGGGTATCTTCAGGAACTCTAAGCGGAAAATATGCAATAAAGAGTATGCCGACGGTCTACGGTATGCGTTTCTCCGACCTCTTTAGGGTTAGATCACACCAAGAGGTGATGCACTTTGATGCGGCGTAGCTTGGGGCAAACTGGTGATCTTTAGAACCGCAGCGCGAAGTTATGGGGCGTACCGTAGGCGCGGGCTTGCGGACAGTGTGCAATGGGTAGCTCGCTGTCCGGCCGTCCGGTAACTGTCCGGACCAAGCCCAAGTCGTCGACGGCGCGCGCTGTTCCCGCGCGCCTCAAGGAGTTGTCAGCAACAGCAGGGACCCAGCCGGGTCGAAGCCTACTGGGGCCAGGGTTATCCGAAAGGGCGCTCGAGCCCCGGTATGAAGGCTTGAAGGAACGGGATGGGTTTTTTAGTCAGTAAGAGTCTGACACTATCTCCCGCTCCGCCCAAGAGCGGGGGTTGTCATAAGATGATTTTTCCCATCGAAAAAAAAAAAAAAAAAAAAAGTTATGGGGCGTTTTCGAATCCTTTCACTAAAATATGCGCCTTTTTGAGTAGAAACTCAAATTCATGGCCTTAAAAAACGGACGCCAGAATTCATATTTTTTGTTTCACTTGATCGCGTTACGCCTCGGATCTGGCCCTAGGTGTGTGATATAATAGTGTTATAGCACAAGGATGAGTGCATTAAATACTTGTTTTGGCACACGTTAGTTTTACTTTTCTATATTTTTATTGTCTTTGACAAGCTTTGTTTTATCATTCTGTCATAAACCGTGATCTTGTCACGGGCTTTTTTATTTATTTGGTAGTATTTCGAACTGCTACCACAATCTACAACACACATTATGTGCTTTTCGTTCTTTGTAAGTAAAAACAATATTTTCTCGACCAAACTTCGGCCGTAGGCACCAAAAACCTTCAGAGGCAAGAATGCAGAAGTTGTGATTGTGTAAAAGTGTGTGCTCCAACGCAGGTGCACTGTCTGTTTCGTATGTAATCAAAGCAAGACATCTGGAGCAGGACCTTCGGCTTTAAAGAGTATCAGGGAGTTCTCAAGTAGTAAAATTTGATTTATTTTCTGATTCATGTTTTTTTAACATCAACACAAAAAATGCGATGCGAATCAGTTTGCATGTTCGTGCAAGCTCGCAGATTTTTACGATGCGACTTTGCATCGCAGTTGTGTGTTTGGGTCCTTAAGGTGAGTGAAAAATAACCTACCTATTATTAAAAGTTAACTATGTGTAAGTTACTAAGAAGAATCGTCTCAAGACTTCTGTTCTTACTTTATATTAATATATATTTAGTATATATTATACACCGCTAAATTTAGATCGTTTTAATCCCGTGGAGGGTCGATCCGGTACATCACATCAAACACTATCAATTTGTAAAGATAAAATAAAAAAATAATTTACCTCTTTTTTAAAAACTCGTATTAATTTACGCATGTACGAAATTAATTTCTTTAAGAAAACGTCAGCTGAGCGACTCCAATGACCGGTAGTTTGTACGCAACGCTGACTACTTTTTTTCGTACATGTGTAAATTAATACGAGTTTTAAAAAAAGGTACTTTATGTTTTTAATTTTATCTTAACAAATCGATAGTGTTCCATGTACCGGATCGACCCTCCACGGGATTAAAACGATTAAAATTTAGCGGTGTATAAAATATATATGTATGTGTAGTTTTTACTCTGGTTTTCTAAATAAAATTTGCTTTTTATGCGCCTACCATATTGTCTCTTCACCACCTTAGGTTGACTGGTAGAGAATGCCTAAGACATTAAGTCCGCCTATGTACTTTGTGTTGCATGATGATTAAATAAATATATAATAAAGAATATTACATACATACATACAACATACAAGATACGCGTGAAAAACATAACCCTTCTTGCAGTCAGGTAAAAAGGAGATTTATTGTAATTTATTCTCTGAATATAGGCTTCACCTCAATAAATGCCTAAACAGAACCGCGATATTGAGTTTTTAATGCTTTGAGAGTTGGTATTGGTAGTGCAAATAAATATTATCTTATATATTATCTAGTTATTACTTAGTGTAAGTAATAACGATATTACCGACCTTTCATAAATTAATGGAGCAACAGTAGATGGTCTAGTGGTAATGGTCCCGACTTACGAGTTGTAGTTGCAGATTGTGGGTTCAATCTGTGGGAACATTATAGTGCTGATTAATGAAGTTGACAAACAAACAAGCCACTGCTGGCTCTGCATTGAAGTCATGGAGAATCCTCAACAGAGTTCTTAATATTTCATCAGCACGACAACGCTATTATAGCTTAACTTTTGCTTAATAAATGTTTGCAATCAAATTTGTGCCAGGATTGACCGCCAAAGGGCTTTAAATTCTTATCGTATTTTTAATATGGGTTTAGTTTACTGAAATTGAATTGGCTGCTAGACTTTTTGAACCCCAAAACAGTCAACACAATGAAAAAACAATACAAACTAATTTAACATCAAATGAAAATATGTGAACTGATAACAGCAACGCAAAGCCACACTAACTAGTTTATTAGTACAGTTCCGTAGTTTGACTTTGTTAGTAAATTACGAACATTGTAGGAACGGACTATTTTATGTGTGAATACATTTTATTGCCTTAGTTATGTGCGCCAGACTGGCACGTTGATTTAGTGGATGCAACATTATCAATTCATAGTCTGTTGTTGTCGAGATAATTTTCATGGCGATTTATTTTGTAATGCTTTGTGTTTCGGCGCTGAAAGTCATTATTACGGTAAATAATAATAATTTATTTAAAAGACAACTTTTGGTCCACATTATATATACCTATGTTAGTATCACTTATTTCTATGTTAGTTCAGAATCCACTAATTTTTTATTGTTCCCATAAAATAAATTAAATAACGTCACGCTTATGATGATGAAATAAAATAATTAAATTACTAAATAAGAATCTACATTTGATTTATTTAAAAACATATATGTATAGTATATGCCACGATCGACATCGACACGCTAAGAAAGAAAGAACAAAGAATACTCAGACTGAAAAAGAACTCTAAGAATTTTTATCATTCAAAAATATAAAAAGTATAATGTGTAAAACCAATAGGTAATGCTTTTTATTTTGACGCTGAAAGTCATAACTATGGGTAAATAACACAACAGCACGCTTATACACAGCTTACGGGTAAATAATGAAATAAAAGTACTAATAAACAGTCTACTTTTGTTTAATTTAAGATTTAAAACTTATATTTACCACAATCGATATCGCATGATAAGACAATTATGTAAGAGTATTCAAATTGAAATAGGATGTTAAGAATAAATGTTAATATCAACAAACATCAAATCAAGAGCTTGTTCAAGCTGTTCAATATCACACTAATATTATAATAGTAAAAATTTATGTACATACTTATGCGTGTGTGTGTATGTTTTTACTCCTTCGCGCTCAAATGGCTGAACGAATTTGGATGAACTTCGGCACACGGGAGTCACAAAGGGGCACACGGGGGGCCATGTTCTTGATTAGTAAATTGGATGCTTTTTATCCCAAAAATAGTTCACAGGGATCATTTTCGTCTTGCTTTTTTCCAGATTGCCTTTATAAATTTTGCTATCTTTTTTTGGGAATGGGGAAATCATGTAAGATTTGTTTAGGGTGAAGCGAGAGAGTGTGTTTGACTTTTCCTACCTAAAAACCATCTACGTATGTTTGTTATGTTAACCACGGGTTTTCTTTTCTTACGCAACTTAAACGTAGCACAGTGGTCACAGTTCTAACCTACTTCACCCAATTTAAAGTTAAGTAGCCTGCTATTAGATAATTAGACAATAGTGAAAACATTTCTTAAAGTGAACTATTTAGTAGTTCGTTATGTAAAACCTCAATTTGATTTCTAGTCGCTCATTTAGTAATTGAGTCGCTTAGATTTCAATAACCCACTTTTAGTAAGCTCGTTCTGGATTTTATTATTGATCAATATTTGTCGTTAGTTTAGTTAATTTGTCGCTTACTCAAACTCGTGTCTCAAATTATTAAAACAGTAACTCATCATCAGTTGCAAAGTTTTTTTTTATTCGTTAGTTTTATAATTCCCCTTTTATTACTATTTTGATGGTAGCGGTAGCATAGGTTATAATTAGTCTTTTTTGGAATTTTGGCACACTAATTGCCATGACCTGGATTTTCCTAATCGATGTTTCGTAACTCCTGCAGGAAGCAGGATATTTTTATCCCGATAGTACGTCTCCATTGGATAATTTCCGATTATCGCATGGGCGAATCCGCTCGCAAAAAAAAACAGTAATCTATAAATTATAAAGCGCAATATGCATAAAAATAGGTCAGTCATAAAAATGTGCGACGGATGGGTGAACAGGGTGACATATGGGAACATTCGCGTATTTCGTCCTTTTCACTGCATGTCATAAAAGCAGCCATGCTGATTCTGTGTGCCTGTATAATATTTCGGCTTATCTTGAAAAAGCCGTGGTATTATTTTCATATACAATTACTAGATTTTGCAAACGGCTTGGCTCGCGTGAACGTAGAAAAGTATTGCAAGATAACGTGCTCCCCGGCTGTTAGAATCAATATTAAACAATCCTATGTGCTATTCCAAGACATGGTCTATCCGTGTGCTAAATTAATGTAACAAACATTATAAACACTTACACAAATATATGTATACCACACCCTGTCGCCATTGTAATATTAATATAATAAACTCGTTTATATTACACGTTATGTGTTACATTATACATAATATGTACATTGTCTTGTCCTAACGCAGTGCTGCCTGCCAGATTCAATTGTGAATCTCAACCACCCCGGTATCCGCTCAAACACACAATTTCATCGGTTCAGACATTTAGGAGTTCAATGATATATCCACATAATATATAGAATAATTAATAATATGTAATGATAGGTGTAGTTAGGAGTTTTAATAAACATTGTATATCAGATTCTTAATTATCTTTTTTCTGTAGGGAATCTAGTTTATTAGTAACACAAGTAGTTTATTAGTCGTACAAGGTGTAAGGGACAGCCCTCCACAAACTTTAAGGGCTTGCTCAGTAGACGAAACTGAACTACCATTCCACAAATTTTTTTTCAGGAAACGAAAAAAATATCGGCCTCGACATACAAATTGTCCAATCAAGTTTATCATTTTGTATGGTGAGGCTGATTTTTTAAGGGCTTGCTACCCTTAAAGTTTGTGGAGGGCTGTCCCTTACGACTTTTATTTTATTAGTTGTATTTTGCACAATCACTTTTTGTTCAACAATTAGGAGGTATCTATCTAATATGTTCCATCCTAAGGTTGTCTGGAAGATATCGCTTTCAGCGATAAGAGCGCTATAATTTACCCACAAATTTAAGTTTTTGTATAAGCTGTGTTACTTTTTGGAGTACAACAAAGTATTCTATTCTATTCTATTTTCGTTCGTGTCTAGTAAAAATAATTTAGATTTAAAGTTTTATATCTCCTATTTCACCTATATTTCGAATATTCCTGAATTTACTATGAAACACAATGCCGCCATTATGGGTTTGTATTTCATAGTATATTCGTTGGAAAATGGTTGACTGGAAGCGTAACTGTAAGCTGATTTTGTGTTTAGTTCTCAAGTTTGGTTTCCACTCCCAGTTTCCTATTTCAAAATAATACCTAGTCATGTCTCTATTGTTAGTAGTTGTGTTGGTCTAGCTCGTAGTTTAAAAAATATTGTGCTAATCTGCCATATGAAAGAAATTAAAAGAAAAGTAACTGTCATAGTAGATATCATGACCATAACACGGTCGAATGTTATTTTTTCGAATTATGCAGGCAAAATAGCTTCCTCCAGGTTTTATCCAGTTTCGTGTCAGTTAGGTAGTAGTATTATAGTTTTTAGGGAGCACTTCCCCCCAACTCCTAAAGTAGCCGCCGGGAAATCCCACGGGGCACACAACTTGTAGGTAAAAAATAACATCTGAGGAATCGCAGATGTAACTAGCTGTAAAGTTCAGAATATCAGACATGTACCTATCAGTTTGAAGTAAGGGGGCGAAAGAATATTTTAATATTTTACCATAGCAATATATTAAATAACTTTAGTAAATCTTATCAGAATTGTTCAGTAACCTATGAATACTTTTGTTACTTCTTTTCAGTATCGTATTTATTGTTAGGTACTACTTTTCTTAGGTACGCCCACATCTCCTAATAGATATTCATGAATTCTTACCATCTTATTACCTACTTACTCAAGTACTTAGTGCTATTAAGTTAGTGAGTACATTTTTCGAAAACAAAGCATAGATTAGCTGTCTTTGTCAATAAGTCTCGGAGCTACGCGAATCCTCTATTACGCTACAATTATATCCTCGATAAATCTAGGCATTCTCAAAGTATTTGTCGTCATTGTTCTCTTTATCCCCAATTAACCCTCAATAAATGCTTATTCAAAAACCCATACCTAAACATATGTTTACGTGACCCTTCCGAGAACTTATGAATTATGGTACATAACAGTAAGTTATTCTATTCACAAAATCGGCGGATCCCAACGAAATCAAAAGTAAAAATGACGAGAGTTTCGTTATTTTTGTCTAGTCACGTCCGCTTGTTTCACGGTAAAATAACTTTGTTCCCTTCGGTTCAACTGTAGGTACCTCCACGTCCCCTGACGGAAAAGGATTGTGGATCCTTCATAATATCATGAATTATGTCTTTATTCGATGGCCTGTCGTTGTTTGCTTTACATTCCACGGAATGAAATCGCGGCTAACAAATTGCACAGTTTCATATTTCTTTTGGGTCGAATGAAAAATATTTATGTTTGTGTGTGGTTTATAATATTGGTTTAGTGAAAGTATTAGTTATCAGATTTCAATAGTTATCAACTATTTAGGCATGTAGCTTGATTGATAGAAATTGTAGTTATTTAGGTACTTTAGTGAAAAGTTGAATATTTGGACGAAATGAAGGAGAGCATTTCTCAACTTACAATGATTTCAATAAGTCTGATATCTACATTTTAATGCCAATCACACAAAATGCGTGCTATAATTTTTGCTGGCTTCGAAAAGTTACAAAACAACAACAGTACAACAGTAAAGAATGCAACTATGACCCATTTCGGTTCCCATTACACGTAGGTACCTGGTCTACAGGTTGGAAACTCGTTCAGTATTTGAGTGATTTCAAAATTCTATCGAGAAATAGTTTTAGTCGACTGGTCCGTTCATTTTCCGTGCAGCGAAGGAATTTCGAGTCAATTTTGCAGTAGTTTTATTACTTTATAATACGAACTTCCTCTCGTATAACACTTACAATGATCCATTTGCGCTGAATTCGAACCTTAATATGATTTTGATGTAATGTGGTTTTAACAACCAACGTGGAATAGGTAGTACTGGACTTGGAACTTGTAGGTATAGTTACAGGGTGATTTATTGGCGGGACTTTTTTTTAACCGACTTCGAAAAGGAAGAGGTTCTATGTTCGGCTGAATGTATGTTTTTGTTTTTAAATGGTGTAAACTAGTGCTTGACTGCGATCCCACTAATAGGTAAACGAGATACACTAAGATTGAAGAAATATATTTTTTTAAATATTATTGTGAATATTATGGAAATTAAGTAAGCTTTTTGTATGTCCAAACGTTTCAACCTCTTTTTTTTCTCTCTAGCCGGAATCTGTCCAACTCCTGGGCTTAGACCTCGCTCCATCTCTTCTATCTTTCGCGAGTTCGCGCTTGCTTCTTCCAATGCTGTATAAGTTCTATAGGTCATAGTGTCCACACGGGCCACAAAAAAAGCCGCTTCAAGCTTTTTTGAGGCGGCCTTTTTTGTGGCGCGCTTCAGCGTTTTATTGTGGCGGCGTTTTTTTGTGGTACGTGTGCGGGTACACATAAAGCTACTAGCTGCTGCCAGCTTTGTTTGTGTAACAGTAGAAAATTGTACCAAAGTAATATATTCTCGCGATAAAAAGTATTCTTAGTGCTGTTCTAGGACATAGTCTATCTATGCGTCAAATTTCATCCGAATTCGTTCAGCCATTTGAGGATAAAGAAGAAACTGACATACACACTCACAAACTTTCGTCTTTGTAATAAATTATGTAGTATGATTATAGAGTCTGTCTAATAAGTCAACCGACTTGGGTAATCATTAAGGTAAAATTTTCATTTTACCTTAATGATTACCCAAGTCGGATTTCTCTGATGTAGTCAACGCTGGTTCAATAATCACGGTTGATTAAGAGATACTGATAATTGTTTAATAATAGAAGAACCTTCTATAAAGTATCGGATATAAGTATTTTTTTAATAATTAAATATTATACAAAATTCGCAAGTCGGTTGACTTTTTAGACAGACTATATTTATATGTAACAAATGAACTTTGAACATTAATGACTAAGTTATTGTTATTCTATCCAGATACATAGTTGTACCATATTTTGTTTTAGTAAAAACTTTTGGGTTTGAATCGTGGGAAACTTTCAGATACATTCGGTATTATAAATGTGGGTCCCACCTACCGATAGCCATAAATCAGAAAGGGTTTAATCCGAGGTCAAAATAATATTAAGTTAATCTTTATTTATGGTATTATGACGGAAGGCAATTACGAACCTTACTGTTGGTTGGCAAGGTCTTTTTTTTTTTATGGCCTGACAATCATCGAATGACAACCTTGCCCGGAGCGGAACATAGTTGCAGACTCTAACTGTCTAAAAACCTACCCCGTTCCTTCGTGCCTTCATACCGGGGCTGAGCTATCCCTCGAAACTAACCTTGGCCCCAGTAGGCTTCGACCCAGCTGGGCCCCTGCTGTTGCTGACAACACCACTGTTGGTCATCTCACATTTCCATACTTTAGGGATGTATGCATTTTCTTGGCTGCAAAAAACTGGCAGCACCGCCAAGGCGTCGCGGGCTCTGTCCATTGTCACTTCTCTGTTTAATTGCTTATATTATTAGATACTAGCTGCCACGAGCGGCGTGGCCCGCGTGATAATAGAACATTATCCTAAGGGAACTAACTCCCGGGATAACATACAGACTATGTGCTGTTCCTGAACATGCTTCTTTTTTATTCTTTTAGCGGTTTTAGTGTGAAGGAGTAATATACATACTAACATGCACACTCACACCCTTTCTTTTAAGCTTCTATCACGGGCCTTGAGCGTGGAGACCGAATCCAGAAATTCCGTAACGAAAATAACGTAACACCCTCCACTCATTTGTTTTGAGCGTGGTGACCGATAAGAAAACAAATGAGTGATGCTATGCAATAGCTTTACCGCGGCAGTCCCCGAGTGCCACACGTCTTTTTTTTTTTGTAATATTAGCCTAATTATCCTCCACTTGTAAACGGGTTTTTAAAAGGTACATCAATTAAATGAGTTCCCCCACTTTGAGTGGAGCGAGAGTGAGTAGCAGACTTTTACTGACTTATCCCAGTGATCCTTCATAACTCAGTCAGTAAAAGGCAACCCCTTTTGTGAACGCCACGGTAACTATATCAAACAACCCTCAGCCGCTCTGGTAGGATCATTACTATCCCAATTCATTTAGAGGTTGGCGATTGACATCATCTTCTATAGGCAACTCGATGAGTATATGGTTACAAGTAAAAAAAAATTATGACCTTTATCACAACCGCAATAAGATCAATTTTCATTTTTTTCTTTCTAGAAATACTGTGAGCTAGGTATTCCATAAAGGCCGCAAGCGTAAATCGCGGCTACAATATGAGTTATCCCATATTACGTAAAACGTTTCGAACACCGTTTTCGCTCGCTCCTAACTGCCCACTTTACTTATTTATATCATGTTCAACATTCACCTTTTGACCTTCGAGCCTAAATGGGAATATGATTCGCGTATCAAAAGAAACGACTACGATTGGACTTTTAAAGTTCGTCTCGTAGACTTTCATGATTATTGGAAAGTCATTCTGGGAAGCGCTCACTCAGCTAACCGATATTTTTTTATAAAACCAATGAACGAGACTTCGTTATGCCCAAACACTTCAAAAAAGCAGCTAAAGTGCTGTCATGAAATTCGTGTTCCCAACTTTTGCTCGTATTTTGCCGGTCGCCATTGTACTGTCGCCTCTGAAATCGTGCCTGGCTCAATTACCGTCATTTCTATGCCTTGCTTGTGGCGTCTAAAATTTTATTGGTTGCTCCTAAGCCTTTGGAAGTACAGCGAAACTTTTTGATTGCAAAGGTACCTGTAATGTAATGGTGGTCAAACGCAAGCCTATCAATAATAAAAAGAAACATTTATTTTCTTTCACACAGAAGTGCTTTCCAAAAAAAAAAATAGTTTTTGCACTAAAAAAATCAGGTCACACTGATTGTACCAAGCCCCTCCCCCAAAAACAGTCTTTTGAACAAAATATAAATAAAGAAAAAAGAAATGATAAATTAAAATGATAATTAAATTAAATAATATTTAATAATAAAATTGTTGAAGTTTTTAATAATTTTTGCGTTGTGTGGAGGTCTTTTGAATCTGGTGTCCACGTGTGGCATGACATGGCGTGTTGTCAAGAAAGAAAAATGCAATTATTATTGACAAATTTGCATTGTTTTTTTTTTACTACCACAATATAAATATACACTAAAAAAACATAACGTTTCCTGCCTTACCCTAACGACCTCCACACCACACCTTACGAACTCCAGTTAGACATACTCTTTTCTTAGGCACGTGCTAATTATGTGTCACTAAGTGCTGCAGAGATTCTTTTATTTGGGACTATTTTAGAGTGTGAAAATCTAATGATACATTAAGATAAGACACAAACATTAATTACAGTTTAAAAAAAGAAATTCTGCTCGAAAGTCTATTAAGCTTTTTACGTTAATTTCACCTTAAATGCTTTTTCATTATGGTATCGAATATAAATCAAAGCTAAGATAAAAAACGAATGATTTAATATTGCTACCATGCGCTCTATTGAAATACGTACATAAATGATCGCGCGGAGTCAATTAAGTTATCCCCAAGATGAGAGACTTTAGAGGTAAATTAGATGTTAACGCAATAAGGGACGCCATTTTGTGCCGGTCCCTGACTGACGGTGCTTGTGAATCATGCAGAACGTAGGTAAGAGGAAATTAGCCCAGTAAATTCATTTACAAGTTTTTGAACTCCTATGAAGTCTTCTGTTTATTTGACAACTAGTTGTTCCCCGCGGTCTCACAGACGCCTTTAGTTACTGCTTGCTTTTTGCTTCTACATACATATAAAATGACTTTTTTAATCCGTCTTGTTAGTTTCAGAGAACAGCACATTCAAACAAATAAATAAAAATCCGCTTTATTATATTAAGTAGGTATAAATGTACAATAAACATGTTCTTGAAATTCGATTTTGTTTTTGGTGTTTGAATTATATCAACGCCATAATTACACAAAAAGGTTTGACTAAAATTCTGTAATAGCAATTGGCTTCTCGCATGTAACCGACACCTCTGCCGTACCCTTTGAGGAATACATACAGGCTTGATGCTATAAATTTTTTGTTGTTTAACCTTTTACATGTCGCATCTCATAAGTTCATAAGAAAAAATGCTCGAAACGCCAGCCGAACACCGTAGGTTTAAAATATCTCTTTTTCTGCGTTTGGGATAAGAAAATAGGCGTCCTGTGACCTGTCGGCGACCCTGACACTATGACCTTTCAAGTGCCTATACCTGAGGGTTCTATAAGCCCTGCCAGGACAGCAGGAATGATTGAAAGACTTGTCTCTTTGTGACCTTGGAACACAAAAGGCAACTAAAAGTATAGAGGTGGGTTTTGGTCGGTAAAAGTCTGACACGCCCTCTCGCTGCACTCAGGGCGGGAAGTTGTCGACCATAACTCAACTGAAAAAAAAAATTGTTATCATACATTATATGCATACCTGGAAGAGGTTGGTTGCTTTTTCCGGCTTTTTTTATTATTGATAGGCTCGCGTTTGACCACCATCTCACCTGATAGTAAGCGATGATGTGGTCGACGATGGAGCACGCTTGCCTAGAAGTAACCTATTCACTCTTGACTTAAATACCCCCAAGTTATAGCTGTCGGGCAGGGAACTCCTTGGCTGTACGCACAATAAATGTGTTCCCAAAACGCTTTGTGCGAATGGGTGGAATGTCTTCGGCTGAGTGAAAGTATAGGCTTTATAAAAAAAATAATACGTGTTGTATCAGTTTTTATCCTTTTTCTAACATTGCCTTGCCTAGTTTAAACATATGCATATAAATTTATAATTCCAACTAGTGTTAAAGCGTTTATACTATTAAAACCAGTGGCAGGGTTGCAAGGCCCCAGCTTGACGTAAAGTAATTAGCGTAGCTCTTTGGACCTCTTGATTGAATTAGACACGTACTACACATCGACCGTCTTCACACCATCCGCCACGGCTTTAAATATGGACAAGGGTGATAAACCATGGCTAAGTGATGCCTCGGGATGCGTAATGAAGCATATGTTTGGTTTAACTGATTTCTAACGTTACATTGAATTTAATACATAGAAGGGGCTTAATAAAAAGTGACTTTTTTTTGGTTTGGAATCCCTCAAAATTTTTCCGCCGTGGGTGGACCGAGAAGGAGTGTCACACTTTTTTGTAAGGTGGAGCTAAAACCCACTTCTATGTTCCATGAAATCAATCCATTGCCCCAGTAGGCTTCGGCCCTGCTGGGCCCCTACGGTTTTAGAGACATCTCTTTTAGACGTGCGTGGAACACTACGCAAAATACTACAAAATCCGCCTGCGTTCCTTCAGTTTCGCTGTGCGATTCAAGGCCACTTTCAGTAACGCTTTCAAACAATTCTGCAACGTTGGCAATAATTATTGACCTTGGAAACTATTATTTTTTACTTCCCTTTCTCTAGTAAGTTTGTTTGTGAAGGTTTTGAACGAGTTTGAACGAGCAGTCGTATTCCGGTTCGGCAAGGTGTCCGGAGGTCCAAGGGGGCCGGGCATCGTCCGCATAATTCCTTGCATCGACAATGTGACAAGGTTGGACATGCGAACTTTTACCTTTGACGTGGAACCTCAGGAAGTAAGCATATGTTAATGTTTTATAGTCATGGTAAGAATAATTGCCATCAAGGTCTCTAGTTTTGTTTGTTTCATGTATGATCGAATTTGCTTTTCCAATTCGTGTTGTCATAATGTCAACATATCAGAATGACACTCAGATGGCACAGCAGCAGAAAATTTTACACTTCCACTTAAAAATCGGAACTAAGATCACACGCGACAACCACAATAGGTTTTGAGACACAGCGTTTTGGTGATCATCGGTCACTAATACCTAATAAAATTCTTCGCTCAATGTTTCAGATTTTGACAAAAGATTCTGTAACAGTGTCTGTGGACGCTGTAGTCTTCTATCGTGTGAAAGATCCTCTGAAAGCCATTATTGAGGTTGCAGATTATAGGTATTATGTGCTCTGTATTGTTTTCTCTTGTTTACATGTCCAAAAAGTACTTAAAATTAGTTGTAATTATAAGAATTTCTATCGCAATCGGTTTAAATTACTTCAAAGAACTCATGAGAGTTCTTTATATCATGAGATATAGATATTACTTTGATGAAAGTGGACAAACTTTATCATATCAGACACTCAACTCTAAAAAGGCTTTGCCCTCGGCTCAAGTATCTATTTCACCTGGGATCCAATGGCAAATGCCCACGTGTATGAAAGAAAGCTTTTAACACACTTACTCACAAAAAGAAATAAAATATAATAAATATAGTATTATACATAAAAATATATCGGAAAATAATAAATGAAATTCGTAAATTATTTGGTTAAATGTTAAAAATAAATAAAGTATCGAAATGAACACAAATAAATATTAATTTGTTGATTGTAATAAATAATCACGAGTAAATAAAATGTTTTTTTTTTTTTTAATATTGTAAGTACTGCATTATGATGTTCAATTTACTAGCCTGGTTCAAATATTCACAAAATCACACAAACTTCTATGCTGAAATAAAAAAAATGCTTGCAATAATTATGAAATGAATAATATTTGTAGTTACTCGTATCTGACAATAAATTAAAATAAATTAAAAAAAGAAAGAACCACTTGCAGGAATCTACTGGATTGTGAGTTTTTCGATATATTCTTGATGCCTGATACGGATAGGTGTTACCTACGTAAGTCCTAAATGCGAAAGTAATTCTGTTTGTATTAACGGCTGACGATGGATTTGGATGATACTTGGCACACGAGCAGAGCGTGACCTGAACCCGTCGGGTATACCATAGAAGGAAGTATTTTCTCTTGGGATATTTCCAAAATACACGTGGGTGACGCCACTGGAAGAAGCCAACAAGTTATCGACTACGGGCCCGTTCACGATCTTGCCGCTGTGTGCGGGAGCTAAGCACGGGGCGGCGAGCGGTAACATAAGAGAAGTATGAAAATGTTTGAAGCACGCCTCGAGACGCCGCTCGTAGCGCCCCCTGCCTGCATAGCGATGCCGACCGAAATCTTGACTAGGCAGTGAGAATCACAATAACTATTTAGTGTGTGTAGTGAGTGCGGGTGCGTGGAAATTAAAGTCACTGCTCGTACTCACGGTTTACTCGACCGGTCCATACACAATATTATAAAACACAGAAGGAGAACAGTCAGGAGAAACACACAACAGTTACAGTCACAGCACAATACAGAGTTTCACGTAAAAGTTAAACAATAAAAGTTCGCGTAACAATTAATATTCGCGAGTCGCAATAAGAAAGGTGTGCGGGCGCAGGCGGTAGGCGGCGAGGTCTATGTCCGACTGACCCACATATTCCTAAATGTTAAGGTTGAACAGGGATGCTCAACCGTCTCGCGCGCTGGCCCGCGCTTTGGAGTGACCGACAGCATAATGCTAAACATTATAAATGCCGTGAATGTAGTGTAGTGTTATTGATAAACGTACACGATAATATTACTGAAGGTTTAGAAGGTGCCTTTAACAAATAGGTTTACAAGCTCGCTAGGTAGACAAAGCTTATTCTATTTCCCAGGGAATCGACGCAGCTCCTGGCTGCAACGACTCTTCGGAATGTCCTTGGCACGCGAGACCTGTCACAGCTGCTGTCAGATAGAGAAGCAATAAGTTCGGCAATGCGAATTGGCCTTGACGAAGCGACTGATCCTTGGGGAGTTGATGTGGAGAGGGTTGAAATGTAAGTCTACCTAGTATAACTAAGGGTGTTTTCAATTTTGTTGCGGTTTGATCACGCATGCGGGATTACTCTGCACGCGTAAACCCCGCAAATGTGCATTTCATAGAATAATCCATTTCATAGGTAATAAATTGTAATGCGTGGAAAACGCACGCGAGACGCGTTTTTTTTTGGCATTTTGAAATATTGTGCATGCAGAGCAAACCCGCATGTGAAATCCGCACGATATTAAAAACAACCTTAGTACATTACCAATAAATGATGCGAAGTCTTAAATATTTCCCTATTAGAGATAATGCGTGTTCTCGCAACAAATCAATTATATTATGAATGACATAGTATTTCACACTAATGTCTTTTTTTATGGCATTTGAGCCGATTGCGACCATTCTGCCTGGTTTGCGTTGAGCACACTAATGTTATAAAGATGAAAATTGGTATGCTTATTTTTTTTTTCAAAGTCAAAGTCAAAACTTTTATTGCAATCAAAGTGTACAATGATGATATTATACTATTTTAGTGCTTATGGCATATCAGCATTTTTCAAGCATTGCAATCATTTATGATACGCCTGCCCTTATCATCTCAATTTAGCATGCATTAAAAAATGAGGTACTTTCACTATGTACATGTGTGTGTAATTTCACACTCAAACGGCTGAACGGATTCCCCGTAGCATCAAATTAGGTGGTAAGGTAGTTAAACGTGAGCCTATCAATAATATAAAAAAAAAAAACAGCTGAAAGTATTTTGTCCATCTAGTACTTAAAGTTCTGTCAAAAGTCTTTTCATAATGATTGTATTTTGAATTCTCGTACTAGTTGTTAATGTTTGATATTTGTTACAATATTATTAGTATTATTTTTGCATGTTCAATTTTATACAGTACGTATTTAATTAGTATACATAGCCTAAACTTTAGTATTTTTGGTTTCAAATTTTTTTTTTTATACTCCTATCACAGACTGGCTTTACCATGAAGTGTTAAAATGTCATGCGTGCTAGCGAAAAAAAGGGATGGAGCTATACAACATATGTACATTATAACTCATCTCATCAGTTCAGTTTAGATCGTCAGGCCTCTGGCCTCTGGTTCCTTTAACTGAAAGAATGCCTTATTGCAGGAAGCTCGCCTATGTTCCGCACATGGAGTTTGAATAAGTATTATATACTGTGTTAATGGTTCCAGAAAAGATGTGAGACTGCCTGAGCAGTTACAAAGAGCGATGGCCGCAGAAGCCGAGGCAACCCGTGAAGCGAAAGCCAAGATCATCACAGCTGAAGGAGAAATAAAAGCATCCAAAGCCTTGAAGGAGGCTTCGAATATTTTGATGGATAACCCAATGGCACTGCAGGTAAAAATATACTTTCACTATGTTTTCTCACATATGGAAGACGTCGAGTACTTCTTTGACGTCCACAGTGTTTAGGTCCTGTTTACCAACTGACTGGTGATCACAGTAATACTGGTATTAGAAAGGCACAAGTTTGTAAAACGTGATGTATGTTTGTAAGCCCTTCATGCCCAAATAGTTGTACGCATTTGGATTAGATTTGGCTTTCGGTTAGACCATGTTCTAGAATTGTACATAGGATTCGGGCGAAACCGCTGATAGAAGGAAGTATTCTTTATAGGGAATTTAAGAATTTGCTAAACAGTTAGTTTAGAGATTTTTATGAATAAGACTGCCCATGTATATCTATTTCAGTTGCGGTACCTCCAGGCACTCAATTGGGTGTCGGCGGAAAAGAATTCAACAATCATTTTTCCGTTTCCGATGGATTTCCTGAAAGCTTTCATGGGAGGATCAAGAAAACTTTAATAAATAAGATGTTTTATAGCATATTTCGTTTATACTATCAAGGTACTTAATGGTTTATTTGACAGACACCTTAATTTACCGTGTTCAAAGTAGATAGTACTGTTTTACCTACATTCTTGGCACCGTCGACGTCTCCTACTGTATTTTCTGTTCTGTTTTCCTATCTATTAGCAGTTCGGTGCAATGAAGACGACGCCGACACATGACATACCTCAGTCACATCTTATCAATAGATCAAGATAATTGCCATTGCGGCGTCGCAATTATCAGTAAAATTATTGTCAATTTACAATGCCTACTTTTAGTGCTATCATAAGTTGTTATTCGGGCATTTCATTTATCATAAAACCGGTAGATACCTACACAGTGAAAAAATATTTTTTTGCTTCGGTAGTCTGTGTCTTTGTAATTCATTTTATTTTTCGCCACTGGCTTCCGAAAGTAATGTTAGTTTTTAGGGTTCCGTAGTCAACTAGGAACCCTTATAGTTTCGCCATGTCTGTCTGTCCGTCTGTCTGTCTGTCTGTCCGTCCTCGCTTAATCTCTGTGACCGTTAGCACTAGAAAGCTGAAATTTGGTACCAATATGTATATCAATCACGCCGACAAAGTGGTAAAATAAAAATTGGAAAAAAATGTTTTATTAGGGTAGCCCCCCTATATGTAAAGTGGGAAGTGATTTTTTTTTTAATTTCAACCCTAACGTGTGATATATCGTTGGATAGGTATTTAAAAATGAATAGGGGTTTACTAAAATCATTTTTTGATAATGTCAATAATTTCGGAAATAATCGCTCCAAAAGTAAAAAACAATGCGTCCCCCCCTCTAACTTTTGAACCATAAGTTTAAAAAATATGAAAAAAATCTGAAAAGTAGAACTTTATAAGGACTTTCTAGGAAAATTATTTTGAACTTGATGGAAAGAACAGTTTTTGTACAAAAAGACACAAAGGTTCTACAAAATAATTTCTGGACTAAGTTTGTTGTATAGTCGTATAGGCAAGCATTTTTTTAAACTCATAAGTGGGTACACTTATTGTGACGGATGGAAAACTACGGAACCCTACACTGAGCGTGGCCCGACACGCTCTTGGCCGGTTTTTATTTTGTAAGTTTACTACTGTATTATTTTTATAATTTTACTTATCATTTTCTAGTTGCGTTCCCCTCACAAGTTCATGTAAATCGGATGGAAAACATTTCCAATATTAATATAAAAATTAAAACTCTTTGCCAGGGTGGCGTAATTTTCCGCAGTTGCGAGCAAAGCTAGGTTGGTTTTTTTGACATTGTCTTCTTATGCAAAAAAAAATATAGTTTAAAAAAACACGTTTTCTTAGCATAACAAACTAAAAAGTGTAAAATAATTTTCAATATATGGGGCGCTTTGTGACATATTTTTCGTAAATCGAGCACCCGACGCTTTTTTCACAATGATATTAATATTTTTCGTTCACTATTATTATTTTCTACCTATATTGAAAATTATTTTACACTTTTTAGTTTGATATGCTATGTAAGCGTGTTTTTTTTAGTTTTCTTTTTTTTTAAACTATATTTTTATTTTTCACTAAAAAAAACGGATTATTGTATTGTCATCAGTCTTTGACGGGTATGCAAAGTTTGAAGAAAATCTGATCGCCCAAAGTAGGTCAAAATCGAGCTCAAAGGCTTTGGTTACAAACATACAGGTGAAGCTAATATAAGCGTGTTAAAACATCTGAATCAAGAACCTTTAGAATGTAAGAGTGAGCAAGCTGCTCGAAAGTTTTAGCTCTCATCGGATAGGTAAGATTTTGTTTTACTAATAGGCATACATATTATCTTCATCCATACTATTGTTGATCTTCTTCTAGACCTACAATCATCCACACTCAGGTTTGAAATATTCGTAAAAATATTCTTAACATACCTACAACTTTCCGCACGTCATTTCCCTCATTCTATTTTATACATAGATATCTATTTAAATTTATTTTAGGTAGCATTTTTATCTCAACTGAATTCAATTGTTTGTTATTCATCCCTTTTGTGATTTAATATTTAGACCCGACCAAAATAAGTATTACTGTGTCTGTTATAAATGTTACGTTGGGGAGATATGCCGAATAAAAGAATAATGCAGTTGAGCGAGCGAAGCGAGCTCGAAATTTTTTGACACGATACCACATATAGATTACATTTTTTTTAGGTAGACAATAAGTTACGGGGTAGCTAGAAGAGCATTGCAGACCTTGTGTCAATGAAAGCAAAAAATATAACAGTAGACGGGTAGGGGTAACGTGCGCCGTCCCTCTCAGTCTTTCGCCCCGGGCCATGGCCCTCTAAAGGTAAATACGCTATTGCGTGTAAGTCATCCCAGCGAAATTTTACCTCCATCTCTCACCGAGATTTTCTTTGAACTTCGTCATTTTTTTTTTGCTTTCATAATACAGAATATCTTTTGAAGCTATGCCTCTGAGCTGGTTGTACCTACTAATAGCCTACATATAATGCAAAAAAAAAGTCCTGGTAAATAGATATTTTAGTGAAAACTGAATCAAATCTATTTTAAATAAGGTGACCCTTATCGTCATTGTCAATAGCTCACACAGAGGCAACAATTTGACGTTGTGGTCACTTTTTAAAATATTGACAATGTGGGACTTTATTTATTACACAAAAAGGTTTACATTTCAATGGGAAAATTAAAGAAGATAACACTTTTCAGCGCGGCGCCTGCCGCAGGATTGTAATATTTTTTATTCATGTTTTCAATAAATCATTTAATAATTTTAAGGGTTCCTTAGTCAACTAGGAACCCTTATAGTTTCGCCAAGTCTGTCTGTCTGTCTGTCCGTGGATAATCTCAGTGACTGTTAGCACTAGAAAGCTGAAATTTGGTATCAATATGTATATCATCACGTCGACAAAGTGGAAAATAAATAAATGTTTTATTAGGATACCACGTAAAGTGGGGATTGACTTTTTTTTCATTTCAACCCTAATATGTGATTTAATGTTGGATGTTTTATGGTTTAGTAAAATATTTTTTGATAATGTTAATATTTTTGGAAATAATCGCCCCAAAAGTAAAAAAAAAATGTGCCCCTCTAACTTTTAACCATAAGTTTAGAAAATCTCAAAAGTAGATCTTTACAAAGATTTTCAAGGAAAATTATTTTGAACTCGAGAGATAGCGCTGTAGTTTGGGCTATTTTGCGCTGTTAAGATTTTTCCTGAGTTGATGGGGTCTCTTTCTTTAATTATCACAGTCTTTTAAGGGCCCGTTGTTAGGGTTCCGTACTTAGTATGTCAATTCAATGTAACACTTTGGCTAATTTTTTTAACTCGTGGATAGATACCTACTTATTGTGACGGACGGGAAACTCTTGGCCGGTTTTTTTATTTGCATAATATGGGTTTAAAAAGTTGATTGCACAGGTACAGTTTCACCATATTCAGCTTACGTTTGCATGCAAATGTATAATAAAATGTCATATGATATTAGTCATGTCTTTAAAATAATAATAATGTATTGATAAAAGACAATTAAAATAGACAATTAAAATTATTAATTTAATTTTAAGTTAATTCAATTTTTAATTCGTCATTCTTATTTACATAAAAACTTAACATACCTATGTACTAAATGCACACAGTAATTTGAGAATTAAAGAAAAAACAATTTAATCAATTTGATTTTGTGAGTCCATTCATATATAAATTTCTAAATATTAATTTTTTTTATGGCTAATGTTTATAATAATTTCATTGTGATCTGGTCTGAAAATAATTTTTTTTTTTTTATAATGTTTATTTGTATACTTTAAATTCTCAGGCTCTTGTATACTACAATGAAATAGGATGGTGGGTATGACAGCTGTTGGATTCATACAGTGTAGCTACCTATTCTTTTCTCTCATCTTAAAGATGTATATTTTCGTCGTACTACCATCCTACCCATGCTATGTAAAAAAGACCTTAGTTTCACACACACTCACTTTCACAAATGGTAGCTTACAGCGCCTTTGACATTCTCATTAAAGTGTCATTTGTTGATGTTGAGTAAAACAGTTCCTAATACACGGCAAATTAAAGTATCTTTTAGTCTGATAATCAAATTATTGCCTTGATGGTACTATACATGTTTGTGAAACTCACAACTAGAGTCGTAGCTGGGGTTATTAGCAACTCTGGCAAGAATTGATTTTTGCCCCCAATATCAACATATTTTTTTTTAGACAATTTTCATTACATCCTTAAAACTAAGAAAATAACACACATATAACGGAAATTTATCAATCTCCGTTAAGCACTACTTTAAACTTTGATTTCGAGACCATTTTGATCACTGGCACTATCCCTCCACGAACGACAACGGTTTAACTAAACTAATTATCTTTAAGTTGAGGATTTGTGTGGTCTGCCTTAAGGCTAACACTGCGTTAAGTGGGTGAACGCCCGGGAACCCGCACGGACAACCGTCGCGTGACGTCGCGCTTGTGTCTTATGTGGCGGTGCCCGGAGAGGAAACCGGATTATTACTTGCGCAGTATCACAAGTTCAATTTTAACGGTGTGCATGTAGTCGTGTGGATGGAGAACTTTAATGTATTTATTACGTAGCAAAACGGGCGCAGTCCGCGACGGGTGCCAGCGCGGCGATCCGCGACCGTGCACATTTGTATGACACCACGTGGCTTAATGCAGCGTCAGCCCTTAGGCATTACGTATTAATTATGTGCAATGTTATCTTATTGTGTCACTGCCGGTTTGCAAAATGCGCCCCCATATAGGTTGCGCCTCCCACCCGACCGCCTGCCCAGCTCTCAGATAGCTCTTAGTGCCTGATTGCCTAACTCAGCTAAACTTGTTCTATAAAAGTCAAGATGCGTTCCAGTGCCCTGGGTTTTCCTTTCAAACGAATCTTTGGCCCCAGTAGGCTTCGACCCTGCTTGGCCCCTACGGTTTTGCTGACATCTCCTTGAGGCGCGCGTGGAACTCTGCGCGCTGTCGATGACTCGTCCACTAGGCGGCGAGCTACCCATTGCTTGCTGTCCGCAAGCCCACACCTATTATGATTATCTATCTGAAAAAAACCGCATCAAAATCGGTCCATTCGCTCAGGAGCTACGATGCCACGGATAGATACACAGACACCCCAAACTTATAACACCCCTCTTTTCCGACGGGGGTTAAAAATAAAGAACTTATATGACACAAAATCTCAACTTTAATCGATTCATGAATTGGTGGCGATATATTGAAATCATCTCGAATTATTATCTAGTTGAATGTACTTGGAGCTTTTCACTTACCTTGAAATTTGAATGTGTCCCAATGAAATACTCGTAGGTTTGTCTGTTACTTATGATTTTCTTTTCGGTAGAAGTTGCCCGTAGAATATCGTCTAGGCTAGAATTTGCTTTAATAATACGCTCCTTTATGGTTCTTCATTCTTGAATAACCGGATATTTAAAGAAGAAGGAAATAGATTTATTTGGCACAATACAAGGCGCAAAAACCCCAGTTAGATTTAAACGAAACAAATAAGATGCGAAAGTGAAACAGTGTGCTCCACGGTTGCACCAAAATAAGTCCAGTTCAGCGTAAGTGCCAGAAAACTAGTGCCTGACACTGGTTTTCAACTGGACCTGAGCTCACCTCAACGTTATTAAGCGCTAACTATTTCAAAAACTTTACTATGTCCGTTACTGTCCGTATTCATTGGATTTCTTCGACATCCGCATGTTTGTCAGCCATATGCCACCATCCCATCCTAAGCCTTTGGAAAAAAAGTCCGTAGCTGTATCGCTAGTTCCTAAACCACCCATGTAAATCTTTTTTCAGTTGCGGTACCTCCAGGCACTCAATTGGGTATCGGCGGAAAAGAATTCAACAATCATTTTTCCGTTTCCGATGGATTTCTTAAAAGCCTTCATGAACAGATCAGGAGAAGGATTCCCAGTACCAGCATTACCAGCCCCAAAAGTTTCCTCACGACAGTTAATTTCGCCCCGCATCACCGAGATTAGTGGCCTGGATCGTCGTGATGCAGGAACCAGTACCAGTAAAGGTGCTCATAGAAAAAGAATATTCGATTGTTGAAAATTTCTTTCATTTCTTTCTCAAATTGAACTCAACTTATAAAAGAAATTAATGTAATATTTTACTTGCTTATAGTCATTCAACCGTTATAATTATTATTAAAATTGATAGAAGTCTGATCACCAACTCCAACATGTCTGCATTAGGACGAACACAAAACCTAACCCAGCATCCTTTCAACTGATACAAACAGTTTTTTTGTAATTTTTCTCAGCACATAATCGTGTCTTGAAAAATAATAGCCCTCTTTATTCTGCAAAACCTGGCACGATGAAAAGTTACTGCAGATTGAATCGCAGAAAAAGACGCCCCGGCTTAAATACGAATACTCTGGGTTTGCTTTTTATTCATACATTTTTGGGGATTTTTGTCGCCTGGTCACACAGTTTAAATTTGTTACGGCTTTTTAAATTCTGTAAATTTTAATGTATTGACTGGTGGTTGCACTTTGTTTGTGCGCAATAAAATCGATTTATTTTGTAGAATCCAAGTTCATGATTAAATGCAAACATGTTTGGGTTAGTTTTTTGTGCATGATGAACCGAATGATAAAAATATTAGGAGAACAGAATCACGTAGTGTCATCGCCAAACTTGAATTTGATCAATGTATTTCTTTAATCGTTGAATAATAATCTATTTAATGAAAGAGTTCATTTAATTTGAAGTTTCGTCCATAGAATATGTTTCGTAGCGATCTTCGTAAATCCCGTTCAGTTGCAGGGGTGCGATTGACAGCATTGCATTCAACATTATTTGCTCTTAATATCTCCGTCCTGATTCTGCCCTCCTATAAAATTACCGTTCGAAGTCATTCCGCGGTTCGTATCGTCTGTACAGGTGGTGCTTCCTCTGTACAGGTACTGATTCCTATCTGGAGAGATGCTGCTTCTTTTAGGCTAGTTCCACCGACTCGCCACCGCACAAAACACACGGAAACATTTGAAGATTCCACAGGAAGAAATGAATGTCTTTTTTTAAAGACATTCATTTCTTCCCGTGGTACCCTTTTAGCAGAGTTTACATGTCTTTGGTCCTTCGAGTGTTAAGATCAAAAATCAAAGGTTTGATTTTTTGGTAAATTTATTTTGTTCAGTAATTATAATTGGGTAAAACCATTGTAGTCAGATGTAATAGTCAAAGTGGTACATGTTCAACCATCGCATAAAATAGGTACTTTCGGGTGCAAAAACCAAGATTGTCAATGCGCGTGAACAAAAACGAGGCTTGTCATAAAGTTTAATATTTATAAAATTGTTTTACTCTCATTATATCTCATTTTGTCTTCATTTATGATCTTAAACGTCGAAGGACCATAAATATGTAAACCCTGCTGAAAGGGTGGCTTAAAATTTTAAGCGAAGGTAAATCTGATTTATTTATTGAATACCTTATTAATGCGATACAATTGTAGTGAGAATGATCGCTAATGAGTAGGTACAGCTGACTGTAAACGCTGATTGTATAATGCTGTTTTAAGTACAATATAATTCGTGCAAGACGATGGAAAACTGCTGATCTGTACAATACGTGCGTGCGTACTCGTGTGATACGTGACTTGCGCAGTCGCACACGTGGCTCGACGAGAGATCTACGTGTGCGACTGAACACTGTGCCTCTACTCAAATCCTTAGTAATAAAACCGAAATAATTAACTAAACTTGCTGAATTTTGATTTTTTTTCCATTTTATGTGTAACCTAAAGTCGTATTTCTGGTCATGATATTGTCGTGCGAATAGAATAACCTGCATTGAAATTATAAAGACAAATCGGCTGCAATTTAGGAGTGCAATTTCTTTTTTTGGATTTAATTTTTTTTTAAATGATATTGATGATGATAATGATGACAAATTACATTATAAAAAAAAATATCGAAATCAGAAACCGACAAACATTATTTTTCTAAACGTCATGTTACAGAATAAACTCTGAATTAAGAATAATATCGAGAATATTTCCATGAGATGTAGGGATGATTAAATTTTATTAACCCCTGAGACCCCAAGCATTTAAATAGGTATAAATACGGGAAAAATGGAAAGGTTGCTTATTTTCGAAATTTACAGACTACTTTATGAAGAATTTCTTATTTACATTCTTGGATACATAACCAATAAATAAAACGCTCAAAATTTTAATAATCTACGCGGACTTTTAATAATCTTAGAGTTCAATCGAATGGTGCGAAATCACGTGGTGCCGGCGTTCGCTTGGGGTTTGAGCAACACAAAGGTCTTGACAGGAGACTGTAATATTTTTCATTTTTGCAGTTTAATATTAGATAATGTCACCGAACTGGGCCCGCGTGTTGGGTTACGGCCCATTCCCTCCCCTAGAAAGGAGACCTGAGTCCCAGCAGTGGGAACATTAAAAAAACGGCCAAGAGCGTGTCGGGCCACGCTCAGTGTAGGGTTCCGTAGTTTCCCGTCCGTCATAATAAGTGTACCCACTTATGAGTTTAAAAAAATGCTTACATATACGATTATACTACAAACTTAGTTCAGAAATTATGTTGTACAACCTTTTTGTCTTTTTTGTACAAAAACTGTTCTTTCCATCAAATTCAAAATGATTTTCCTAGAAAGTCCTTATAATGTTCTACTTTTCAGATTCTTTTTAAATTTTTTAAACTTATGGTTCAAAAGTTAGAGAGAATATGTGTCCCCCGGACACATTTTGTTTTTACTTTTGAAGCGATTATTTCCGAAATTATTGACATTATCAAAAAATGACTTTAGTAAACCCCTATACATTTTTAAATACCTATCCAACAATATATCACACGTTAGGGTTGAAATAAAAAAAAAATCACTTCCCGCTTTACAAATAGGGGGGCTACCCTAATAAAACATTTTTTCCCAATTTTTATTTTACCACTTTGTTGGCGTGATTGATATACATATTGGTACCAAATTACAGCTTTCTAATGCTAACGGTCACAGAGATTAAGCGAGGACAGATAGACGGACAGACAGACATGGCGAAACTATAAGGGTTCCTAGTTGACTACGGAACCCTAAAAAGGCTCATGATGAATGTCACCGAACTATTGCAAACACAGTACCTAAGTTTGTAATATTTTTTTTTTAACTCTATGATTATAAAGAGGTAAAGTTTGTTTTTTTTTTGTTTGTAGGAGATAACCTCTGGAAGTAAAATCTTTTAACCGCTAGAAAACACTTTATTCCTGAGTGACGTAAGCTTATTTTATGTACACGAGTGAAGCCGCGTACAAATGTCTATATTTTCGAAAACGTCTCAATCCCATACAAATTAATTCATGTCGTATCAAGAAGAAAGAGTACCAATATAATTTTACGCGATTTATTATAAAGTTACGGTGTTTGCCAACCCAGCCAACCCGATGACATTAATGAGCGTTCACTTACGTTGATTAAATTTGATGAAGACTCAGGCGTAAGGTAAGGAAAGTATATGCGAAAGTATAGTATGCAAGCGGCTGAGAGAATTCGAGGCTGGGCGCCGAGGCTCCGGGGGCCCGGCCGGGCGCGCCTCTACGTGAACTCACTACTTTACGTAACAACCAGCTCTCCGCCGACAGTGCTCTCATATTGGCTCCTTTATGTATGCAGTGACCTTTTCATGGGTGCACGACTTAAAGCGATTTTTCAGCATTCTATTATGTAAACTCTTTTAGTTATACAGCGTTATCGCGGGCTATCGACTGTGGCGTGACTACGGTTTTTTATTTCCGTTCAACGTGTGAATCAAATAAAATAACCCCGGGCTGGGCTTTGTTGCACTGTAAATAGTGTGTGGTGCGTCCCTCTGATCTTTAGCGGGTGTTGACACTGGCAGTCGATCAGCCGCGCTCGATGTCGCCATGCCGCCATTCCGCCGTGCCGCATGCGTCCACGCGTCCACACTGCGTGTCATCTCGCGGTATTTACTGTAGCACAGCGCTCACCGTATCAGGTTTAAACCCTTTATACCTATTGTTTTCACTGTACACGCTGTGATTAAATTCCTCGAATTGAATGAACGGTTATGTTAACTTTTTCATACACATTCTTTCTGCGTTGTTGTTTAGCTGAATCTCACACAGTGGCGTGCCAGGTGCCTTTAGAGGGGGCAAGCCCAAGGGGGCAAACCTTGACTTATCTACTGGGTACTTACCTAATATTCCGAATAAAAAACAGTCGCGCTATTATCTGCCGTCACGTATCTTTTTTTTAACCTTTTTGAATTGTATAGCTCGCACGTCCCTGATCTCGCAGTAACATAGACATTCAAGTAGCTATTTACACATTGTCAATGGCGTTGAAGTATGTAGCGGAACCCTTTTAATTAAAATGGAAAGTGGCTGTAAATTAGCTGCTGCTCTATGGGACAGATGATAACGGTGAAAACAAACCGAATTTATATTTTAATATAAAGTATTCACACGTTAAAAAGAAAATGTGATATAAGCAAGATAGTAAGATGTATCTTGTCTGTCCATACTAATACACATATTTTCCATAAGTTAGTGTAACCTTACATTTTTCATAGAGTGGTGAACCCATGTCTCGAAAGACGAGCATTTTCGCAAAATTCTTTTGGTTTATTATTCTTCCTTAACACGCTGCTCAACGATTCATGATGGAAGCCGTGTTTCGAAAAGTCCTTTGTTGATCAAAAGCTATTTACAATAGAATTTATAAAGAAAGCGGTAATAATGTGGGTTATCGATGACTTGCAATGTATGGTAAAAGGGTAAGTGGTAGGGAATGCACCCCCTCTCGCCTTCAGGGTGAAGTTAAGAGGATTGGGGGATAAACGCATTCGTTTGTTCAGGCTTTGTACAAAAGCTTACTATCCGACAATCGATTTAAGTTTTATCTTCCTATTTTACTTTTTTTAATGTCGTACAATCTTTTTATTGGCATTTCACCAGTTTTTTTTTTACCAATCCTGATGATTAAGACTATTAATATCTTTACATAGTTTGCGGACCTTCCAACCACCCCACCGATATACGAGCAATACTTCCTTAGAAAGTAGCATTTTGATTATTGTTAAAGTAACAAAGGAACCTCCCAACTTGACTGTGTGGGCGGAGTTCTGTGCAAAAACTAGTCCCGCACTAAAAGGTTACTCTCAAAGGCCACAATTTCCCGAAGACGACCTTTGTTCGGCAAATACTTCGCAACTCTAAATACAAAAGCTACCAAATAAACCTTTAATATCATGTACGTCTAATAACGTGAAATTATAAGTAACGGAAAATCGTTTAATATCTATATAGGGGTTCCCAAATTTAAGAGTCACGTTACGGAGGAATGATTATCTAAGAGGGTTATTAAAATATTACAGGCAATTACGTGGCACACAAGGAACTCGGTATAAAGTGCTGATCGGCTTACTGCGAGACTCTCACATCTCGGTCAAGAGGTTCCGCTTAAGAATTTTAACCGAGATTAATAAACGTTGAGTACGCTGAAAGGTACTTTTATGCCCACCATCGGTCTATTATGTTTCACTTTTATTCGCGAGTATACCAGCATCTTCAAGTGTTTGATTTACAAAAAAAAAACGATGTTGACGTCAACTGGGATTCTTTACTCTAATGAGATTCAGTTCTGTCTCCGAGTTTGTTTTTTTTTTCGTATCTCTTTGTCGTAGTTTGTGTAAAAGTGGGTCGACTGAAAATATTTTCTATTAAGTTGTGTACCTTACAGAGTACAGATGGGCTTCCTTTTACCCTGCGGGCTTTCAGGCCGAGTTAGAATTATGAGCCCAAAACGTTTGGAAAAAAATGTATGGCGCATCGGTTCGAAAGATTGCAATAGTGTTTAGAGAGAGTGCTTGTTTATTGCTTACCAATAGCATCGTAATCTGTTCCCCACAGTTCCCTTTTACGAGCTGCAACTGATACTACTGATACTCTTTTATTACTATAATATCCAGTTTCCTGTCGCAGTTTCCACTTATGTAACAAGTCACACTTAATTGTAGGTACTGGTACTGAATACGAGTCGAAATTGTGGACGCAAATCCCCTAGTTTCGAATCGTACGCATCGGACGGATCGTATCAAACGGATTAGTTGCAGCAACTGCAGCAGCTGGATTGCAGAGCGTTTACCATCGGAAGGCCGATGCGTGCGACACGTGCGATGTGGATTAGAGGATGCACTTCTGTGATTAAGAGCTCATACACACGAGCGGCATGTTGCCAATACTACTAAAAGCCTACCCCGTTCCTTTTAGCCTTCATACTGGGGCTCAAGCTCCCTTTCAGATAACCCTGGCCCCAGTAGGCTTCGACACGGCTGGGTCCCTACTGTTACTGACAACTCCTTGAGGCGCGCGGGAACAGTGCGCGCCGTCGACGACTTGGGTTTGGTCCGGACAGTTACCGGACGGCCGGACAGCAAGCTACCCATTGCTCCCAGTCCGCAAGCCCGCGCCTACGGTGGCCGGAAATCGGGATCGGCATCCCAGCGGCGGCGGCGAGAACGCCGTTGCCTGATGCGGTCGGCCTCCTCCTTTGCGAGCATTACTGCTTCGCAGAAGTCGGCGACCGCCTGCTACTCCTCCTCGCTCCGGACCATGGCCTCAACCAAGGCCCGGCGCGAGAGGTCTCCGCCACCGGTCGCCCCCACGAGGGCACGGCGATGCTCCGCCTAAGCAGGGCACCCCTTGACTGTGTGCTCCACCGTGTCCTCCGGGCATTCCGCACAATGGCGACACCCGGGCGTCTCTTTCGCACGAATCCGATGCATGAACCTCCCGAACGTGCCATGTCCGGTGAGGACCTGCGTGACACGGAAGGTAAGGACGCCGTGAGGTCTTTCCAGCCACGCCTCAAAGAGGGGACTTACCGCCATAATTGTGGCGTGCCCGACACACGACGGCTACCGCTGAACTTCAAAGTTAGAATGTCGACGGGCGCCGTCGAAGCGTTAACAGCTGGCGCCGACGTGTCGAAACCTGTCGCCGCCCCGCGTCGTCGTCTACAGTTATGTACCTCTGCCATTGGTAATATGCCGCTCGTGTGTATGAGCCCTTAGGTATATACTTAGATTATATATTTAACAAATGTACACACATATAACAATCAAACAAGATGAAGGAAACAGAAAAAGGTACAAAGGTGATGATTATATCTGAAAAAGGCGAAAGGAGATTTGGAAAAGGAGACGTAGAAACCATGCACCATGTAGGTAGTAGGAAAAACAGGATACTTCTTTAGATAGCATTGATACAATCTAGTCGGTTCAAATTTATTCGGAACAGTAGATCCTTTATTTTCGATACTCAAATTGTCAAACAAGTGATATTTGTATTGTAATGAACATTGTATTTGAAATGCCTTCTATGAATAAATAGTATGCCTACAATAAGATACTCATACATATACCCACTGTGACTTATTTACTTAGTGCTGAAAATAGCACTACTGACACAGCTTTATCGCAATGGTATAAAAGTCTTCATAAGGACACTTTGTAGAGGAAAGCTTCAAATAATTGCTTTACGCTGCAGATATCCTGTTTAACTAAGTTTTATATCATTTTTAAGAGCGAATAAATTATGGCACGATTAAAACTGCGAATAAAACGCTTGTGCCACCCTTTTTTAGGGTGGGAAATCATCAAATAACTTCGTGAAGTAAAGTCCGCATCTGTACTGTTGTGTAATAAAAAAAACAAATAAACATTAATTAAATAAATAAACTTCCGCTCTGGGTAGAGCGAGAGCGAGTGTCAGACATTTATTGACGAAAACAACCTATGTTCCTTCTGTTTGCGTTTTAGGTCCACGATCCCGCAACCCACGCGGTACCAACTTAGAAAAATGACATAAAAATTGCTTGGTAAACTGAACTAAGAAAGGAAAGTTGTTAAGTAACATTAGACGATTGAATTCTGCGGTGGGCGGACCAAGACTGATGGGGATAGTTTTAAATTCAAACAATTTCAGTGTTATACGAGCCTGCGGGTAGATTCATCGTGGAAGTGTCCACAAGCCACCGCCCGGCACGTTTGTTTCCAATAAGCACGGTTCACTTGGCAAATAGTTTGTGTAGGCAGAGGAGGGCCACTTATGGGACGCGGTCGAAAAGTTACCCGCGTGATGGGCGCTCCTGGTACCCATTTAATGCTTAAACCGCATGCGTCGGATTTGTCCGACGAGTGTTTTGGTGTCCTATTCGCCAGGTTTGCGACTGTGTAGGTCACCATCTTGTTTAGTTTTTCTTTATCTTGAGTGTTTACATATTGTTTCTACATAAGAGTATCTGTGTACGTGTGCTTCAATCGCCTTAAGTGACAGAAGAGCAGACGAAATGGAATAATTGGTCGTGGATGTGAGACCCTAACGGGATAAACGCGACAGTGTATGTCGGATATACTCGACATAAGCTGTTATAGGGTTAATGCTTTGAAACATGAAATGAGCTAAATGTTAGGTACTATGAGAGGGAAATATAACATTCATTTTATATTTGTTGCTAGAATTTGAACCGTGAATTCGTTATGGACTAGTTTTTCGGTTCAGTGTTTTCTACTTTATTTACATGAACATGGCTTTTTCATTTCCGCTTTAGATAAATACTATATTAGCTTTTGGCGACATTGCTGTGTTGTTGTTTGTTCGTGGTTTTTAGGGCATTTGAGATGATATAAGCATACTATTATGTAGGTACATTACACTAATATTATAAAGGCGAAAGTTTGTGTGTGTGTATGTTTTTTACTTCTTCACGGTCAAACAACAGAACGAATTTTGATGAAACTGAGTAGGTACGGATAGACCATGTCCTGGAACAGTACATATGATATTTTTCAGTACATATGGTATGTTTGTAAATTCTTCATACGGTTGAACGTATTTGGATGAAATCTGGCATACGAGTTGACCGCAGGAGTAGACCGTGTCCTGAAATAGTGCATAGGATACGTTTTCATCCCAGAAGTATGTTAGCTTAGATAATTTTCTTCTTTCACTCTAAGCTAATGTAGCCTATGTTTTAAAATGGTAATGCGTATTAACGAAAACTGCTCGACACACCGTTGTCAACGTGCCGTAACCATACGACATACGTCAAAAATTAAAAGCATTCACACACAATCAGATAGAAATGATTCCCCTGGGTATCGTACAGCTGTGACGACCGTTATCATGTAGTATCGTGTGGAATAAATAAAAAAATATAGTAGAGACGGCACCGCATTTATTTGCGACGAACATAAACAGATTATCCCTGTAATTGACCCTTATCAATGAAAGGGTTTCACTGAGTACCTGTAGTAGATACTTATCAATTCAGTCTATTATCGGATACTGATTAAATCTACGGAGGACTGATTGCAACATTAATGGTTAAAATTAGGGATGTAACGGAAGTGGGTACTATAGGAACCGAATTTGGATCTTTCTTCCTTCTCTTGGAGTTTTAAAATTTGGTTTATTGAAATAGGAATCTGAATCAGGATCGGGTCGGAACCGGAACCAGGCCAGAACTTGAACCAGAATTGGAGGCGGAGGCAGAAGCATCAAAAAACACTAAAAATATTAATCAAATACTTAATTAAATTAGATACGAAACAAAATAACAAATGACAGAGTAATCGACAGAAGGCATGGGCAGGTATAAGCTTATTTTACCTTCAATATAAGTTCCAATTTTTTATTTAATACTTAATGCACACAAATGAGTACAGAGGCGGACTTAATGCCTTAGGCATTTTCTTCCAGTCAACCTTTGGGTGACGCTGAGAAAAAGTAGTGGTAGGTGCAATAAAAGACTGAAAAAAAAAGTGAATACCAGAATAGATATACTAATAGACTAAAGAATAGATATACTAATAAACCATAGAATAAATATATACAATTATACAATATATACTTCAATCGGCTCAATAATAATATAAAATATAGTAATTTATAAACCACTAAATTAGAATTTATCGACATTTTATTCTGTTAATGATCGGCTTAATTGTGTGACAAAAAACTTTTACTATTAGATCACGAGAACCAACACATTTGCAAGAAGTTGATAGAATCATCACAGCATCATTGATTGACTGTATTTATTTTTTCATAATAACATCGATTTTTTATATGTATGTATATAAGTAGGTATTCAGTATTGTACTTATTTCCTTGTCAGGGGTAAATCTGGCATGTTATGTTTCTACACCACCCTAAAGTCGACTGGTAGAAAATGCATGAGTCTGCATTTGTAGTGTTTTTTTACTAGTGCATAAATAAATAAATATTTAAACTTTTATTATTGCGTTGCAGTGGTATTATTTTGTCGAAAGACTTCCAGAACGCAGTCGCCACTACAGAACCATTCGGTCCCATCGACCATTTCTTCGGCAAGCGATGGGCTCTGTCCATGACTGCCACTTAAGTTTCGCGATTTTTTGTATTCAGCTCGGTAAAGGTATCTTTACCTTTACTTTCTTTAATTTCTGTATTATCAACGTAGGTGAGTGAAAAACGTCTCACCCGACAAATTGGAGTCACAAAAAAAGAACCATTTACTTAATCAGATTTCTTATCAAAAAGGAGTAAATTTTTGTAAATTCTTATTTTATGGCAAATTATGCTATTAATCATAGCCTTGCGGAGTGGTTGCACGAATCATCGTTGTGTAAATTTCATCTTCATAATGTGAAGATTATGCAAATATGAAAATAACATTCTACTCTCATAATTTAGTTTCGGAAAATCTCATTTAGTTTTAGTGTCTACTTTCAGTTCATGCGTCGGGGGAAGAAAATGTTTTTGTTACAGTTTATAACATGAAGGAGCATTATATTAAACATTCATTTTAAATTAAGAGGTAAAATGCACTTTAAGCAGCAATTTCATTATGAAACCTTGATTATTTTGAAAACCTACGAATGGGTGTTGAATCGTAATTCTCGCGACCTACAATGCTCAAGTTAAATAAAATGCTAATTTTTATCTTACTTAAAGCATACTTCAGGCTCATTTAGCATTGAATTCAGCTGGACATGCCATTCTGGAAAGGAAGACTGTGGCTTCTTAACATGCAGAGATCTTCGGAACAGTAACGTTCCTCTACGAAGCGAGAGAAGATTTCAAGCAGCTTCTGTGCTTCTGAGTGGAGTGGCTATGTTAACCAAAACCCCCACAGACAACGGATTAATTAGGAGTCAAGAGTGCAATATGGCCTTTTTAACCATCAAGATAAAACTGACATGACTTCTATATCAAATTTCTCAATCCATACTATAAGACACCGTACCAACGATTTATACCTACCTATTACCTAAGTATTATCATATGTGAACTTTAGCTATCTCCTACAGTTCAGAAACCCGATAATATTAAATCAGTTTTAAGTTGAAACTTGAAATTAATGGCTCCATCAGGACGACAAACGGTATTGTCATTAGAGATTGACAGTGATTTGGACAATTACCTGCCTTGGTGAATTTATGTCGAGCGCATTATGGGGGTCATTTGTTATCCGAGTGCTTTCAATCTGTGCTTGACCCATCTGAATTATTGTTATCTGCGCGGTAAGTTATTCCTGAATTTTGGGTGGTAAACTTTGATAATGATTGTCGTTTAGTAATTATTAGTTCCTGTGCGTCACGAAAATAACTGATAATGTAGATCAAAATCTATTTCAGAAGTAGAATTATTTTTTAGGTCTCAGGAAGATCCGACCGACTTATTCTTAGCTAAAAAGATTTTGAACTCATCCTTATAAATTGTAGGCATTCCAGTAAAAATATAGGGTTTTCCTGAGACTTCTTTAGATGAAATAGCCACAATAATTTTCAATAAGGCCAACTAAAGCAAGTTAAAGTAGGTACTTGTACAATGAACGGTCGGCAGTATCTCCTTAAAGACGGCTACTTACGGGACAGGCTTGGTTTACGGGCAACGATATAACCACCCACTATTGTCTGTACCTAACACAACTTTTGTAGCCCGGTTATTAATTTGCGAAATTAAAATGCTTCGGAAGCCGCGAAGAACGCAACTCCGGAATTTGTTCCCAAACGATTATAATTATCAAGTCTTTTGTAAACGTTAACCCTTGGCGGCGACCGTATCGCTGTGGACATTTCTATGTACAACACGTAATTACGGGACAATCGGCGAAGTTATTACCATTATAAATTCCGTGTTCTCAGCGGGAAAAAAGATCCTTTTAATGCGTGCTTAAATCATTTTTATTAACTTGAAAAGGTTGGATTTATGTGGAAGCCTGGTGTTTGTAATTTGCGAGGTCTCCGCGGAATTAGAGCTCGATGTTAGTTTGTGTAATGTCGGCGGTTTGGTGAGGTCGCTCGGTTTTCTTGTGTTTATTTTGTACATTGTTTTATATTAAATAGCAAACAAAACTAAAAAGAAATCTTTTACTCAAAACAACATCCCAATTGGCTATCAAATAAAGCAGCAATTAGAATTTCAAATATTGGAATACGGAAGAGAGAAAACTCTCTTCTACACACGTAACCTAATGACGATGACGTCACATTTCGGTTTCTGCATCCTTTTTTATTAGTTTTGTCAGGTTTCTGTTACTTAATTTTGAAGCGATATAAAGGAATCTTTCTAATTGCAATTTTTGATAAAGATAATTTTTGAAACAAATGAAAACAAAATTGCCAAATTCTAAATTGAACCGGCCTAAACCCATGATAACTAATCAGCGTGGAAAGGAAAATTAATCGAGTTTAGTTTAGTTTTGTTAGTTTGATGATCACATTCATAATGGTGTGTGCTTCCAATTGCATAAAACAATAATTGCAGCGGAATCGCGAATATACGCCGCAATGGTCCTAAATAATTAATTACAACTGATAATAATACACTACCACAAATAATTGCAAATTCCATTATAGAATTATATAATGTGTTTACTTTTCATAACATAATTCAGCTATGTTTGATCAACATTTTCAATCGAAACAACACATAATTTAACTTACGGAATCAAGACGCCATTTCTATTGTTTAAACTACAAACTTGTGCTATAAAAAGGACATTCTCAGTTGTTGTGCTACAAAAAGGACATTTGAGAGATGTATCGCTGTTCTGAAAGGCAGCCAGAGTTGCTGGAGATGACTCGCAAGTTTTGTGATTGCGATTAGTTTAGAGATCGATCGGAGTAAGCGGAGTTCAGAGCAACATTGTTGGAGATACGAAGTTTATAAATATCGGTGCGGTTACAAACTGATTGGCGGAATGATTGTTCATTTTGTAGGTTTTTGTTTTACTCACTTTACTTCTATTTACTATTATTATAATCTTTATTGTACACCACATAAACAAAAATATAGGACAAACATTTAAAAGAATAAGTGCACAATGGGCGGTCTTATCGCACAGGGCGATCTCTTACAGACAACCTTTGAATGGACTGAAAGAAAGGAGATAGATTTAGGGTTGTCAGTGTACGAACATTAGAAATAATACTAATAAGATATCTAGATATTATATGTAAGTTATTTTTATAGGTTTTTCCCCCTAATATGTAGATTTTCCTACTTTCAGAACTGTACCTCTAACCATGTTGATAATCTGCAATCGTTATTATTAGTAGAAAACTTCAAATAAACGGGAATGACATGTCAACGCTCATTCACGTAGTCAGAACAAAAGTATCGGGGGCGTGGCCAACTCGAGGCCTTCGACGCAAGAGAATTGAAACAAAACGGTTGTAACGTGGCTAAGGGGGCTGATGGTTGACAAAACAAACAGCTTAAGGTATACGTAATGTAAGCATAAAAATAAGACTAAACCTTGATATTGCTAGCATTTTCATTACTCAATTAATCAACACAGCACTCAATGCAATTGCCTCTAATGTCACTTATAAAGGACATCGAGCTGCACGCTAGCACAGTAAATAAGGCAGTTATTACGGCCTGCCGCAATGTTTCAACTCTTAATCCCTGTTAGCTACATGCACAGGCTCCGGACATTTTTGTTTCAGCAAACGAACTGCCGCAGACCCGCTGTAAACCTTTTATGATGGAAAAATGTTGCAAAAAGGAAAATTGCTAAGTGTCCGTTATAAATGACATTTGCAGAATGGCCCTTTTGGGCAGTTTGAGGGTCATTCGTGATTGTTGGGTAGCTATTGATAATTTATGCGTGACTGTTTGCTTTTACAGTTGGTCGAATTGGAGATGCAATATGCGGCAGTCATGTTTTTTGCTTAACTTTCTTGTTGAAAGCGTGCGTCTTTTATTTGTCATGTTCATGAGGTATTGCCAAGTAATAAATTAAAAACATATTTGATGTTCTTTTTGATGTTGTTGTTGTTTAATTATTTTCAATATCTTTTCACACTTTAATAGCAGTGCATAAAACTCGATTTCTAAACAGAAATAGCAATATTAAATCATGATAAATGTTCAAGTAAGTTGGAAAGTGTTCGAAAAATAATATTATGATACAAAATATTGTCAACTCTTCGGAGATTCTATAACGAACACACATTAAATATGAAACATAAAAGTAAAACATTGGACATAAATATCGAAGTCACATGATATATGGTAGCTGAACCCATTATCTGTAAGGAAATTTCCTTAATATCTAATTTTTGGTGCCGCTAACGGCCGAACTTTCCTCCGTTATGGTCAATAAATAACCCATCATTTACTTTTATACGTATAATATACAAACTGCCTCCAAATACTGGTTTGTAATGAACTTGGAACGATACATCCCTACTTAGCTTGATGAAAGGGTATTACTTAGAAACTCTTTTCATGTTTACCATGATGTGTTAAAATGTCGAGCGTGCGAGCGCGAAAGAGGGGTGGAGCTATAGCAGCCTATTAGCTCTATCTTTTCAACAGTTTAGTTTAGGTCGTCAAATAGATCACCTTAAGAACTCGTGGTAGGGCCTCCGATGTTTAGCTCCCTTTATCGAATTTAGGTGGAAGTAAACAAAATGGTCAGTGATTAATATTTGTACCTGCCACTCGCTAATAATCTACATTAATGAAAACGCCTTCAATTATTCTCCTAATCTCAGAGCATTTTTCATGTTAAGCTCCTTTTTTGTTATGGAAATCATCCGATATGACGAAGGTTGTAAAATATAAAACTCCGAAGTCGGGGTTTCTTCGTACATCTAGTTATAATTGGTTTAAAAAAACTCGTTAAAGGTATTTACTGCTATAAATCTGTAAAAATATAAATCTTATATAATTAAAATACGATACAAAGTAATAAATTCACTTGCTTGCGATGAAGCACCGTCGCGTTGCTAGAGCTTGGGAGCCATTTCGTACAAGCTATTTCCAAGTGCCTTATCATAAATAATGTTTTTTCCTCCCTAAATTTAAGATAATTGAAATTCTTTAAAATTCATCTTTTATTTTTCGCGGCATCTTGGGAGCTAATGCCCTATTTGTGAGCAGTAGGATTTGGTAAATGGTTTTTGATATTTGAATCCGTTATTAACTTCTAGAAGTTTTCTTCGTCGGCTTCTGGAGTCTATAAGTTAACTGTAAGCTTTCTCAATGTTATGTCCAGTATATTTTGTGAAGCTTTAGCTTTTTATTGTTATTACCTCGACGAGACCTCTTAGAATTTTATCGCGAAATATCCTACAAGTTACTTTAACTTTATTCACGACTCTTTTTTTCTAGCTATTAAATATCCATGGCGTATCCTTTGAAAGCCCCAAAGGCATTTCACAAAATGCAAAATTACTACCCAAGTCCCATTGTAATAACATAGAATAAAATCAGAATACGTAATAGGTACGATTATAATACCGGGAGTGGGTAGGCAGAGGTGATGCTTATTGCTAGCCCTTAATAAAATTAGACTGAGGCCCGCTTTTGTTGAGCCTTCTGAATTATTAATGAAACAAGAATAAGAAAACTTTTACAGTATTTTTCGTGCAATGTTAGATCTGCTTCATTTGGACGTCGCCTGAATGTTTGGAAATCTTGTTATCTTAATACCGGTATCACGTCGGTCGGGGAAAGTTTTGACTGTAAGATGAAATAAAAAAGTACACAACGGGGGAAGTGTAGGTACCGCGCACGTTGGCGGGCACAAGGCGAGCGCAAGGCGGCTTCGTGACATGCGCTCATAAAATCTACATCTCTCGTGTATCGCAAACGTATTTACACAGTATTTTTTCCCAATTCCTCTCATGAATGTAACAACAGTCTCATGAATTTTATTGCGCGCCGTGGTCGAAAACGGACGATTGTAGCAAGAATTGCGGTCTCTACTAGTCATAATTGAATTACAAATCATAGTGTGGAGAGCGTGCGGAGCGAGGGCGTGCGCTGCGGAGCGATGCGGTGCGGTGCGGTTACGGAACACTGGTGGTCCGTCATTCGGCAATCGAGTCCAATATTCGAACCTATATACCGCCACAACTTTGATATTGCACGCTCCATTCGTGCCAATCCGCAGCCGCAAATTGTGAACGTGCTTGTCCGTCGGCTAATATACCTACGAAATTCAGCGGAAAAATCCGAAAAGTGATACACGGACCATACGAGTGTGTTCTCAGAATAACAATCAGATATAGGTACATTATGTTTACGTAGGAAAGCACTCGTATGTAGATTGTACCACTCCAATTATTCGTATCTCACATCGTTGATGTAATTATAAAACTTCAACAGCCTAATCTAATTTTCCAGGAATATAGTAGGTTGAGATTCTTTACATAGCTGTAATTACAAGCATTATTCCAGTCAGCTCACTGAGATTAATTGCTACTAAGCTTCCTGAAAAACAGGATTAACAAAATGCAAATTGTCCAGCATCGCGTGCGCCGATTGATCGCACAGCCAGCCAATTAGATCAGGAGTATAATTAATCGCGTCGTTGGGGGCCGCGGTGAGCGCTCCCACCGACTGTCACGAAATATTTGCTTAATGATGGCTTTGACGAGCCCTCCGCCAGCGCGCGCTCGTTCAAATACACTCCAAACCAAATCATCGGGAAATTGGACCAAAACTACACACTGCTGTATTTTCTAGTGTTAAGTACCTATGTAACCTAGGCACTGTTCTATTATGAATAAATTTTCATATAACATACGTAGACAGCTAGGTAATAATACCGCTGTGATTATAACGGTTTTAATTTATTCAAGCGTGGAATGAGTAATGAAAGGGTGGCAGATTTATTTTTGGACGATAAGCGCTTAATTAATATTCAACATACCAAGAACAAAAATTTACTATTTATTTCTATGAACGTAACTTAAATCTGAAATTCTTGTAGTTGTTTATTGCTAGAACGTTTATGGTGAAACATAGTCATGCCTTCACGTCTACTAGTGTGGCTAAAACGTTTGGTTAAAATATTATGCCTTAGCCTCGCCTGTACCTACATATTGACAAAATTTATTGGACACTAAAGTTTACATACGCTTTTATGTTTTCGGGAGATTACGACACCAGCAGTTTGCCGGTGCCCCGATGTTTATAAGAGTCCTCGCCTTCGGAAGGGACTCGCGAAATTGCTTCTATTTCCAAACAATATTTGTGCTTCAATGTTCTACAAAAAACAATTTTTACAACCTGAGCACTTTGAATGGGAAGTGCGATTTGTTATTTGACGCACGGGGCGAGATAATTGTTGCAGATTTAGGTACCTGTTATTACAAAAAGTGAAGGTGAACTTCAAAACAAAATAAAGTTTGACAGCGAGGTAGTGGCGGGCTGCGTCGGCGCTCGCTTTCCGCTCAATAAACGCTAGCAGCGGCGCAAGTTCGCCCTGGGCCGGCCGCGCGCTCCGTACTTCCGTACCTACAATAACAACTTTCGTCACAACTTTTTGGCAGAAAGCTTCATTCGACTTTGCGTCACCTCGCAGCTCGCTCAGGATTTGTGTTTCGTTTGAGTTTCAGATTAATTGGCGTACAGACAAATTCGTGTAACAAACTTTGGACGATGTTTTAAATGTGATTGATTTGTAACAAATGGAAAATCTGTCAGTAATTTGTGCGTTGTGCGTGACTCATCCTATTGTACGAAGGAAATTGATGTTAGCTTTTGTGCCCAGTAAAGTGATCTTAAATTATTGTATTTGTTAGATAGAATTTTCGTTTTTTGTAAAAGAAAATATATATTCGATATTTCTGAGATCAATTGAATCAACATAAATTTTCTTGCAAATAAACACGACGAGTCGTTTTAGTTTCGTTCTAAGATCCCAGCTTTGCTATGTTAATATTCGATGTTGTTTCTAATTGATTCGTTACTTGTTTAATTCATTAAACCCCAAGCGAACGCCGGCGTTCGCGCACCTATTGTCTTTCAATTGTGTCTGTCATTATCACGATTGAAAGGTTAAATCTCACTGTGTGAAAACATGACTTATTATGTTTTATCAGTATAAAAAACATTTCTATTTTTTTTGGTTTTATAATACTATTATTGTGAAACATAAATAGATGAATGATTCAACTTAAGTTAAAAAGTGATTTTGGCTCTCTAAAATTACTTTCTGACTTAAGTCAAAAGAAATAATCTAAAAAATAAAAATAGGTAGTTAAATATTGTGTGCCTAAACACAATATTTTGAGAAAACGACATAAAGGTATGTACGTAAATACCTTACTTACCTATCTAATAGATATCTATCACAATTACCTATGATCAGTTAATGTTTTGATCGACTATTTATAATTTTAGCTCATGAACACCACAATTTCGAAGAGTTGATTCCTTTAATTTCCATGTTACATCATTTTTATAACAAGCAAATCATAAAGCTTCACACATTATGAGCCTGGAATACTGTTATAAATGCTCGTGTGCCTCTAAAATTGAATTTCTCTTGATTATAGTCGCTTCGCGTTTAGCGAGCTGCGCTGGCATTGATTTGATAGGTGTCGGCGACGGTTAGCCGGATCGACGCTTTAAACTTGATGTTGTGATCACCGTAAACCCGGTTACATTGTAGGTACTTGTAACATGTACCCAATTTGTGTGGGTTGTAAACTACAGTTCAAGCAGACAACCGCTCATTATGAATATTCGTTTATTAAGAATATAATGTTTCAATGAAAATTAATAGTGAATAAAAAACCTTTTCGTGTTCCAAAACCGCACCTATTCGGCATTCTCTTACCAGCCGCCACCTGCATCGCGTCCGTCGTAGCAATGTCTACGCCATCTGCTACGACGCTACAGCGACCTGTAGCCACCGCTACGACGCGCGACGATGCAATAACGTAGCACCGAGCTACGATTCTCAACAACAGCAAAAGACTGAAGCGCTCAACCTCCGTTGTATAAATTTAAATAACACGACACAGTACAATTAAGGTTGCTCGTGCCGTTTGTTTCGAACGGAGTCACACTTAGCTACGAGTTGACATCTTTTGTGAGTATTCAAAACGACGTGAAGATGCCACTGATTTATGAGCGCCCATTATTCTTACTTAGTGTGACGTAAACACATGCCGTTCATTCCACAGCCCGATACGTAGCGAAATAAAGAGAACGGGACTTAGTAAGTGCTACGTGCGTTTCGTATTTTTTTATATTCGGGAGATGTTTAATGGGAGCTTTCGCTGAGGCTTTTTTATGTGGCGGGAAGATTATGGCCATTACTTAGCGTCATAATACGCGTTTGCGGCCAACTTTTATTTAAATTCCATTTTTTAACGAGCATACTTCTTGTTGTGACCTTTCGTATTGTTTTCAGGTCACACGAGAACTTTAGTAATTCTGGAATATACGACGTACAAAAGAACATTTGGTGTTCGGCGCGTCTTCCTAGATGGGTACCTTCGTCACAAAATGTAGGAGACGGGAATCTTGGCAACACAAATAGTAATAAGCTCGAGAAGTCGCTCAAACTCTGCCGGGGCTTTCACAGTCTTGGCAAATATTACGACAAAGCGACACAAACTTAGATATTGTTTGTTGGCCATCCCTCCGTCGTAGATTGCGCCGCAAGAAGCGCGTCCTATTTATTAGGTAGGCAACAATCAACTGCTTATCTTAGCGTTTCCTCGATCCACTCTTGCATTCTGTTTTTCTATATAATGCTCGTTCATTTTGTATCAGTAATACCAAAACGCCATTTAATCAAGCTAATTATTCCGTTGCTGCTTTCTTCTGTAAAATTTTATTTCATTAAAAGGCCCAAGATTTTCAGTTCATTCTTTATTAAAAGCTGATTTCGAACAAATTCGAATATTAATTTTATAAAATACTAGCTTTTGCCCGCGACTTCGTTCGCGTGGAATAGTGACTTCCGGCAGATAGTACTGAATTGATGCCGACTCTTGACCAATAGATGGCGCTGTATATCCGGAATAAATTTTATTTTTTATATTATTTTTTATTTTATTGTTTGTGATAAAAACTATCCTATGTCATTTCTCAAGTTCCAAACTATGCCTGTACCAAATTTCACACAAATCGGTCCAGTAGTTTAGGCGTGAAGCAAAGACAGACAGACAGACAGACAGAGTTACTTTCGCATTTATAATATTATAAGTTTGGATTTGGATAAAAGTCTCAAAGTTTTCAATGTTTTAATATAAAACTCTGAGGAAGCTAGGTACCAAAACTTACATTATTTAAACATAACGTTTTGCTCGCTCTCTATTTAGTGCAGCAGACATCTCAGTGCATTTGTAGAAGGTATGTAATGATGGAACGAACATCAAAAATTGATAGAATACTTCGAGAGGTCGGGAAGCTCGTCAAATTCGCGTTATCGCCAGCACTAACAAACACTAGAGCGGCTCGAGGCGGGCTCGCGTCGGCTCCTCAACTCTCACATCTTCCCAAATAGTGCTCTTGAAAAGAACGTATTTCTGCAGTCCATATTGCAACTCCGCAAGGCACATCACGGACCAAAGATCTCAGAATTTTGTGCAACGTTATCTCGCTCTTTGTAATAAAGCTAGCTGGCTTCGGCACATCATAAAACGGCAAAATGTCTCGTACTCAACTACATTTAGGTACATCACACAGTAATGCCGCTCCTATATAATTGGTTGATGCAAATGCGCTCCCGTGCACATTCTAAGACATTTTTATTACGCCCGGGAAAGAGTTAATATCGCTTTATGTAAAATGCTTTAGCAAGCTTAATTTCATTTTATTCCGCCTTTATTAAATCCGTTTATTCATAAAAATAACTGGCTGGAAATTTTCTTGCGCATCTAATTTTGTTACTGTTAGGTGAACATTGCATAATCTACAAATACAAATGTAACGCTTGGGAGGATTTAGTTTGCGCTTTATGAAAGGACTGCTATGGCTTACCGTCCAGGTTCCTGGACATATTTCATGCAATTTGGCATGACACGACGCGGCTGTCGCAGGAATACATCTCTATCTACCTGCCATTACACGTGACCAGCCAAGATGTATTAGATTAATATATACATGTATATCACTTACCCATGCAAAACTTTTCGAATGACAAAAATCAAGCATAATATACCAATAATTTTATAGCAGAAATTAGGTAGTCATTAGATACAGGTAAGACCTGACTGTTTGTAAAGGTTGACAGTATAGATAGGACCATATCTTACTCCTACTCTAATATAGATATTAAATATAGAGCTAAAAAGCCACATTATAAGCTTTAATATAATTTATAAGTTACGAAGCAAGGCGACAGCGCTCAAGAGAAGCACATCGACGCTACAAGACGTTAGCTTAACAACATTTTAACGTGTCAATTATAGTTTGATGAAGCAGCCGCGCCGAGCATCAGGCGGATCCAGGCGGACCCTTAATCGCAGATAAATGAATTATGTAGGCACAGTCATCCATCACTGTCGTAATTTTAAGATAAAACCATGATGCGAGCTTGCTTTTCAGCTGACTTATGGTGGGAGATAGGCGGGGAAGATGATCAAATGTTATGCAAACGAAAACATGCCACTTGTCAACTTAGTAGGTAGGTACTTACTGTGATATCGTGGGAGATCGCATGAGAAATGTACCTGGAGGGTTAAGCAGGTCATGCTTCACCCTCGCAAAGTTTTTAAATAAAGTTACTTCGTCTTTCTTGGCGCTTTTATTTTTTAAGGTGTAGTTCATGTGATACCGAAGGAAAATGAATGTGAAACATATGTATACCTAGTTGGCTTGCAGGTTGGTCAGACAAATATACTTTTCTATAATTTTGAGGCGTTGGATTTTAGTTTGATAAGAACTTTTCAAACGCGCAATTTGCAATGTGACTTTCTGAAGAAGTCACAATTCGTAGCGAGCTATAGTTTCGTTCATTCAGCGATTTCAATCTTTGGGCTTATCATATTTATACCTGTCTCAATTTTGGAACAATACACTTTATGGCTATCAAGAATAAATTCAAATCTCATTGCCGGCAATGTATTTTTTAAATTGAAACTAATATTTTCACTTAAAATACACATATAAAGTGGATAGGTACCTATTTAAGTTGGCGGCGATATAATTAAATGATCAAAAATTAAAATTTTAAGTCGGTGTAACATGCATAACTATGGCAAATTGATGTTCATAGTTGCTATTTTAGAAATCGTTAATTTAGTGAAATTATTAATCAGCTCACGCTAATTACTCTAATATTATAAAGGCGAAAGTTTGTATGCATATATGTGTGTTCTTCACGCTTCAGCCGCCGCCGGGATTCCGATCCCGATTTCCACCATAGGCGCGGGCTTGAGGACGGCGAGCAAAGGGTAGCTCGCTGTCCGACCGTCCGGAAAATGTCCGGACCGAGCCCAAATCGTCGACGGCGCGCACTGTCCCCGCGTCTTAAGGAGCTGTCAGCAACAGCAGGGGCCCAACTGGGTCGAAGCTTGCTGGGGCCAGGATTAATTCGAAAGATAGCTCAAGCCCCGGTACGAAGGCAACGAAGGAACGGGGTGGGCTTTTAGTCAGTAAGAGTCTGACACTATCTCCCGCTCCGCCCAAGAGCGGGGGTTGTCATTGGATGATTTTTCCCACCATAAAAAAAAAACATTAGATTAGTCTCTGGAGTGGGTTACCTACCTGCCGTCCCTGTTTGTAGAAGCTGGTTATGGTTTTATCGACGAAAAAAGATGAACATGAACTATGTATTTACCCTCGCTAATGATACGCAGCATGCAATTTTTCGAAGAGAATTTTCATCTTACGAACCTATCTACATTTTGACATGGTAAATACAACATTTTCGAGCTATTTGCATTGCAAAGTATCTATGCATGGTTTTCAAAGTAACCTGTGGAATTACTTTGAAAGGTACTTTCGAGAAAAGTGAGTAGGTATATCATATTTTGCAGTTCGTAAGCTGCATTACGAGGATCAGCAAAAGGTTTAAGAGTATGTATGTACGGGAAGTTCGGGCTATAGTCTGTCTAAAAAGTCAACCGACTTGGGAATTAAAAAAATACTTATTATAGATACTTTTTATAAGGTTCTTCTGGTAGTAAACAATGATCAATATCTCTTAATCAACCTTAATTATTGAACCAATGTTGATTACATCAGATTTCAGATTTTTTACCCCAATAATTACCCAAGTCGGTTGACCTATTAGACAGACTCTACCTAATATAGGTACCTACGTCCGAAGTTGGTACATACAAACATCTACACAATAATGAATCTAGTGTATCCAATCAAAACTCCAATGGTAGTTACGAACTAGGGCATAATACGTGCTTTCTTACTGATCATTGGTAGGTTCACAGGCTTATGTTATGCCGTGGGTAATAAACGTTTCTTGAACTTAGTCGGGGTTAGGTACCCAACTAGAAATTAAGTAAAGAAAATAAAGTACTGAAAAATTTAGTTCCTGTTTTCCGAAGTTCAGTATATGTACGATTTGTTTGTTGCTAGTTTTGCAACTTGTACGTTGTTACGAGTATTTTTGCGACTGCGTCGTTGGTCGCAAGGGATACTCGGGCGATTTCCAGGTCGAGTAGTTTTTGGGTTCTCCAGCTTTATCTGGGGGCATGGGAGTGCCTCCACCAAGGCGAGCAAAAAACGGCACGGCCGTTCTGTTTACGGTATCTGTTTTTTTTTACTGGCTCGTGGGACTTAATCAAGTTTCAGTAAATGTTCTTTCTACGTCCAATGAGTATACTTACTGTTTAAGTCTCCAAGTAAGATGATTTATAAATTGCTTGACCCCACCCCATCTTCATAAAGGTTATCTGTTAAAATAAACTTTAAAAAAGTAAACAATGAAGCAGGCGGCATTCGCATAAAACCAGAAACTACCTAGCCGGCATTTAAAAACACTTCTCTTTAATTAATTCTGTTTTAGTAGGTAATTACTACTCATGTAGGTAGGCAACTAGTTTCCTTCCATTTCAAATTAGGAACCCTAGGTAGGTACCTATTTTTCTTTGGTATTTCCAAACCTACTAATACTTAGATTAGTCTTTCACTCTGAAATTAGTTTCGGTTCTTCTAGGGGCAATCAAGTCATTAGACGCTACCCCACCTACCCAGAAAATGTCTTGAAAATATATTTTTTCCGAAACAAAATGACAATATTTTGTCTCTAATTTGCCATTATCTTATCGACGTCGGTAGCTCAATGAAATTCGTCACGACATTCGTGTCGGACTGGTGTTCTTCAATCTTCTATTCCTCGTAGCACAATATCTTATTACCAATCCCAAGTCTTTTATTAACTTTTGTTCTATTCTATTTCACAGACATTTCTTTTCATTTTTCTCTGTAAAAGAAAGCGGAACAAAGGAGCGCAGCTAATGCGTTTCTTTTGTTTAAGTATGCACATATCGATACCGCAACTTATGGTGGTGCATATTTCGCAGCGTTCTCTACCGACTATCGAACAATACTGTAGCACTAGGTAATACATTTTTCAAGGCGCTCGGGGGCGGTTAGCTTGTATCTCTTTAGAATTGCACTCGACTGCCACTGTTACGTATTACTACAAATACACGGAGGGATATTTAAGAGATCCACTATATCTACATGTCTCAGTTTAACGGGCTAGCTGCGCAGATCCGCGTCGTTATCTAAACGTTTGTAGAGGCCATTACACTGCTAATCATTTGAATTAATTCGAGTTAGACAGGAATTCGTTAGAGGACTGAACACAAACACAGCTGAGGTTTAAATCATTTAATAAAATAAGTGATGTATTAATTTCTTATAAAGAACACATTTTAAGAGCAGTCATTGGCTGTATCGTTATAAACGATTCTCTAAACAAAATAAGATTCTATTATGAGAAATGAACATGGGCGTTTTCTAATAGATTTCACACTGATACAAACTTGATAGTAATGTTCGGGGGAACATAAATAGTTGAGAGAGCTGTGCGCTCTCGTCTCCGTCGCGATGACTGATGCGGACGATGCATGTCGAGACATGTTCACAGACTGCAACACCGTAACAAGTTCCATAGCTCGCTTCTAAACATTGTAAGGCCGTTTTCTACGTAACACACATTTTCACAATATATATCAAAAACATCAGAAGTTTTATATAAATTTAATATGAAGCCTCTCGACAAACATCAAACAAAAAGATAATAAACGTATGTACCATAAAAATATTAATATTTAACGCTATATTCAAATATCGATTTCGTAATATTTATTTTTCTGTACTTTTCTATGCATTTTTTGCGAGAAAAGAATTTTTACAAGTTTTAAGTACTGACATCTATTACAACAAAGAGTAAGAAACGTTCTATGATGAATCAGTTTTACAAAAACTTTCATCTTCCTTGCCGAGTTATCTCGCCAATAAATTTATGCATATCAAAATATATACCAAATACATTTATGTTTCATCCATTGGGTCGTCATTGATATCATTTATTTAAAATATAACGCGACATCTTCAATATGTATATTAAAAATTCTTACGGCTAATTCGGTAACTGAACATAAACGTGATGTGTCGTGTTGTGATGTCGAGCAGTTCGTGAGACACGAGCTGCCCGCGTGTGCTTGTTCAACGAAAGTGATTCTGCCGCATTACATAAACGACTAGTGGTTTATTCTATTGTAACATATACGTACACATTAAATTAATAATTAAAATAAAATATACTTCAGTGCCATTTCGTCACTTTATAATTATGGCACAGAAAGACAAGGAGATTGTAAAATAAAGTTAGACCTACACTAATATGAAACGTACAAAATTAACTACAAATTTACAAATTGCATCAGGTACGTACATTGTAATTAAACAAAAATATTAAAATAAGCGTGTAGCGACGATCGGTTAGAGCGTGGAATGAAAGATTACATGCAACCATTTCGTATGTATAACATAAAATGTTAATTATATCTAATTACGAAGCGTTATTCATTTTAGAATTAAATCATGATGGCATAACAACATAATTGCGTCTAATACAAACAAGACGTATTCGTAATAACCAAAATGTACAGTTGAATGAAACTACTAACAAATAGCACCTAGACCGGCGCACGAGTGCCGGCGCGTCCGTACGGACATGGCTAAGAAACAACATGATGATCAGGCAAGCAAAGTCGAATCGTAACCGTTTCACAGGGAACACACAGTCATTCACTACACCCTACGTAGAGTCAAAATTAAACTAAAACAATAATTTCAATTCTCATCTCGTTCAAACAGATCAAGAACTTTAAGTCGTTTAATATCACTCTTTAAAACATTATATTACAAGAATCGATAGACAAAGATATTTGTTCAACAAGAATACTCTCACATTGAAACACTTGGAAAGAACAACATGCGTAGTGCGCGACTCGCGACGCCCACAGTTTGTAACTCGAGGAGCGCCGCGCCGCACCCCTTGGCCTCGTCAAGGGATCCTGATGACACAGACTTTGATCAAGCCGTGTAACACTTTCTTGTTTCGTCTCAACCTTTCAGGTTGAAAGATATGCTATCCATTTGACGACAGTTCGTCTTTGAGCCACTGCGGGACAGGCCGGCCTATCCTCACGAGGAGTTTGGACAGCGCGGTGTTGTGCGGCGTGTAGTACCGCTTCAGGAACTTGGCAGACTTCTCCAGCATTGGCGGATATATCCGACCTTTGGATTTACCCAGACATTTCGTCCTGTCGTTGCCTACTGCTTGGCAGAAAAATCCTTTTTTCGGATCATACCTGAAACAAGAATACGTAGTCAAATTTTTGTACGGAAGCCCATGTATCACCTAACTCCTGACTTTTATCGATATTACATGTACAAAGGACTACTATTTAAAGGACAGTACGCAAACGAACTCTTCTTCTTCCTGCCTTTGTCCCGCTTTATTTGGGATCGGCGCAACACGTTTTTTTTCTTTCATCATGTCCTGTCACTCGTCAGGCTATCACTAACTCCCTTTTCTTTCATATCACTTCTCACACAATCCATCTATCTTTTCTTTGGCCTACCTCTCCCTCTCCATCCATCCACATGTAAATTCATAACTCTTTTAGCAACATGCTTTTCATCTCTCCTCTTTACATAACCACACCAAGACAAAAGATTTCCTTTCAACCTTTCAGTCACTGGCGCCATTTTCAAACTTCTACAATCTATCTTCTACAATATTTACCCACATTTCTAGCTGTATTATCCCTTTCCTATTGCTCATGTCTATTAAACCGGAGTCGTTCAGTAATTTCATCATCCATTTTGCTCGAAGCGTTCGAATCAACGGAGCGTACTTTTCCGTTGCTGCAAACCTACGTATTATTTAGGTCTCTGTAGCATATATTATTCATTGTCCATTATGTCGATACGACGAGCAGAGACCTATTTGACGTGGATTAAATCGAAACTGTTCAATAAATTAAACAAGTATACATTTGAGGCTACGAATGCGATATAGAATTGGAAGCGAGTTCGACGGCGAGGAATGAAAGTCTATTTTCCTAAGGAAGGCTTAGAATTGCAACAAGCTGCTTTATGTAGATAGGGTATTATGCAGTGATATTAGCCCCAGCGAGTTACTTCTGCGAAGTTGTGCGCCTAGAGTTTAAGGGGCCATTGTAGCTAAGTTATCGGCAATTGCAGAGGTTGCTGGTCTCGCCAGCGACCGTACAATATCACTTTACAAGGTGTGGACCAGTTTTATGTCTCCGTATCTCCTCCAGTTTGTTGTCTCAGCACAATACAATGTCGAGCGACAACGCGGCGTGACTTAATGTCCTTAAACAGCATTATCTTCTACATAAATTCTTCATAGCGTCATTATTTTTGGTGTCGGTATCAAAAGATATATAAAATGACGCATAATTATTTGACAGTAACAAGACGGAATGTCAAATTACGGAAATAATGTGGAAAAGATAAAATTTCAAAAGGAACATGATAATGCAACATTTTGAAAACACATCATACAAATGAAGTTACTAGAAAAATGGAAAAGATCCTTTTTAAAGATTTTTACCGTGAAGTGGTTTCACGGAAAAAATCGAACAAAACTGCAATAGAAAAAATGTTGTGTAGGTAGATTATGTCAGATTATGCACAAAATATATGATACTGACAAACATTTTACAATTTTGACAATTGTTATCGATAGTGCAACGACACTATGCTGAAAAAATTATGCTAGTGGCAGACCTTTGGCCGCAAAGCGTGGTGTTCCGTCGCTCCCGTGGATAGGTGCCACAGAAAAGCACAAAGTGAATAAGTGCAGTGTGAAATGTTACTTACATAGTCAAAAGTCTTATTTATCTATATGTATATTTAAAAATCAATGCCACTTCTCGTTGTAATTTTATAACTCAAGAAGGGGCTCACTTATCCAAACCAAATGTTTAGGCTTTGTTCGGACTATTTAGTAAATGGTGTATGTGAAGTTTGGTAGGGTAGAGTAGGGTATAGTAGGGTAGAGTAGAGTAGTGAGTAGGGTAGAATAGGATAGGATAGGGTAGGGTAGAGTAGAGTAGGGTATAGTAGGGTATAATAAGGTACCCTACTTTACTCTACCCTACTCGGGTATAGTAGGGTAGAGTCGAATAGAGTAGGGTATAGTAGGGTAGAATAAGGTAGATTAGGGTAGAGTAGGGTTTAGTAGGGTATAGTAGGGTGGAGTAGGGAAGAGTGGGAGCGAAGTCGCGCGGGCAAAAGCTATTTAATAATAAATTGTATTTAATTTACTTGACACAACCTTATTTTTAGAATATGCGAAATCACCCACACCTGTGTAGTATTTTGTCTAGTATTTTTATGTAACGATTCCATGTAAAAAATTTCAAAACTGCCTTATGTAAAATCACAAAGTTATAAACCAGTTATGGTACCCGGTTGGCGACATAAATCCACCGGGCCACCCGGGCTACTGAGGGGTTGTTTTGCTTCTGCATCCAGCTATGCGCCAAATGCCGGCTATGACCTGCTGTGACCTGTTTTGTACTTAGTGTCGGTGGCGTCAAACTTGTGACCTATTTAAATATTTTTTGAAAAAAATAATAACATGGTGTAAAAACTATTGGAATCCATTCAGTTACTAGTTCTGGGGCCGTATTATGACCTCTTAAAACCATCATGTTTTCGGTGTGAAAAAGAGACGGAGCTATACAGGACGAATAGCACTATCCTTTTCTCACACAGAAAACATGATGGTTTTAAGATGTCATAATACGGCCGCTGAATAAACAATATTCAGGTTCTGCATAAACTAGAAATAAAGTTGTATATCTATGGGCCAAGATGTCTGAAAATAAATAATTTATTTAAGTATTATTAGTATTTATCTGGGTCTTAAGACTCACTTGAGCAACTTATTGTAGTCGATATGCGGCGATATCTTGAGGAACTTCTGCAGCGTGTTCATGACGGCAGCCGGCTCCGAGCGCAGCTGCGAGCCGTCGATGATGTGCAGCTGGTGGCTGCTGTACTCCGCCAGCCAGCGCTCCAGGTAGTGGCTGTACTTGCCCGGGTTCAGGCACCGGTTTCTATGGAAATATTCCACAATTGAAGACATTTTTTTTAAGTATCACATTACTTGGGCTAAAATGGTGACCTATAGATAGATAGATAGTTTATTGCTCACCAAAAATAAAATAGACACACGAACAAAAAATAAAATAGATAGGTACAGAAGTCAATCTACATACAAAGCGCGCTCGAGCAACGCACACAGACACAGCTCACGGACACGACATCTTGGCTCAAACGCCCGGTCGCACTCTTTCAGTTCGGCGCAACGCGATGACCCTAGCGCGATCGCCTGGCGTTGGTATAAAAAGTGAAGTACATACATGACATGTGGCACTGTATATATACCTAGGAAAGTTCCCAGTCGATCATTTTTCAACTTTATTGCTAAGAGCGTAAGGTTGAAAATAAATTCGTATAGAACTCTCCCGGTGGTACCTAATGCATTTTGTTATCCAGAAAATATTGTGTAACATGATATGAATAATACATATTTAATATTCGAATTCTTTGTGAGCAAATATTGTTATGAAATTATTTTCCGGAAAATTTTATTATTATATATTAGATTTCGAAGTCAAAGTCTTGGTTTGCACAAATAAGTAAAGTTTTACACTCATTCTTTGATTAGGGAAATGGGTGTAGAATTTTACTTTGGGAGTGTAGGACTTTTACTGACTAAAACCCACACGTGTTCCATAGGTTGTCCGAAGAGAACCCCGGGGTCCTGGGACGCTAGGCAAAGAAAGAACATAAGACTAGGTTTTTAATCAGTAAAGTCTATCACGCCCACCCGCTCCGCCCTAGAGCGGGATTTTTCACCTTAAAGAAAAACTTCTGTTCCTTCAGCTGCCAACATTAATGCGAATTTTATCGCGGCCCAAAGTTATAAACCCAAGGTGACATAATTTTAAACAGAAAAAGAAAAAACAAAAAACCTTCCAAAGCGCCCTCAATTCTCCATTAAACAAAATTCATAATATTTAAGGTAGAAAACGCAAACAATATCAATTTTAATAATCCATTCTGAGCACATTAGCTTGCGGAGGAAATGCGCGTGATGCCTGATAATAAATTCATGGCGTTGTCAAGTACACAATAATCTTTGAGTCGCACGCTCACAAATATAACTGGCTTATTTTAATGTTAAATGGATTTAGGGGATGTACCGTCACGTAGTCTTGGGGAGTTGAGCTGGATTACAAACGCTAAAATATAAGGTGCCGTTAGTACTTGGAACTATGAATATTCACAGCAAAATTAACTTAAGTACCTACTAAGGCGCGAACCACAAATCACTGAAATGAAAATTATTTATTTGCTAGAATATAGGTACACATATTAACATGTCGAAATATTTTTTTTAGACTCACTATATTCGATTTATCAGTCGTGCAAATATTTTAGAACATGCACAATAGTAGGTACAATAATGTCATGAAATTTCATCACTCCACATTATAAAATTAACAGTCAATAATACTAATTTGATACATACCATTATAAAATATTTTAAAATTTAAGTAGAATTTATTGATTAATTGATTAGAAAATTTATAAATAATGTCAATAGTTATAATTTAAATAAATGTACGTAGGTCATAATTATTACATAATAATACATAAAGTCTGTTTAAAATTTAAATAATCATCTATTGAATAAAAACATCTGTCACAAAGCCAATTGTTCAAAGTTCTATTAAATTCCAAGTCATTAAATTTTCGCATTTTTTCAGGTAGTTATAAATTTTCACCGTCACGGTGTAGCAGTTTTTGTTACACAACTTTAATCTGCTTCGAGGCACTACTAGAGGTTTTTGTACAATTTTCCTCCTAAATTGGGCTTTATCATCCTGTTCAAAGAGTGAAAGATAGTTTCTAACGAGAGTATAGGGCACTAGATGAGTATAGGGCACTAGATGAGTGTAGGGCACTAGATGAGTGTAGGGCACTAGATGAGTGTAGGGCACTAGATGAGTTTAGGGCACTAGATGAGTGTAAGGCACTAGATGAGTATAGGGCACTAGATGAGTATAGGGCACTAGATAAGTATAGGGCACTAGATGAGTATAGGGCACTAGATGAGTGTAGGGCACTAGATGAGTATAGGGCTAAAGAAATTCAAATCAAGGCCCTACAACATTACTTTTAGTATATACGAGACCTGAAACACCTGTTTAATATTTTTATGCAAAGAATCTATGTACAAAATTTCAAAACCGTATCATGAAAAATCACAAAGCTTGTTATGTCAGCAAAAATGTAGTCACCGGGTCATCCAGGCGACTGAGGGGTTGTTTCACACTTGCACCCAGCTGTTTGCTGGCAACTAATAACCGCTATGACCTGCCGTGACCTGTGTTGTACTTAGTGCATTGTAACCTTTACAAATATTTTAGGGAAAAAAAAATAACATGGTTTAAAAACTGATTCCAATAGTTTTTAAACCATGTTATTTTTTTTTTACTGATACATTCAGTTACTGATTCTAAACAAACTATATTCAGGTTTCGCATGAACTAAAAATAATATTATATAATGTATATTATGTCTTCTTTCGATCGTTTGAAGGTGACAGAGACCGAATACATTCAGCGATTTTGATCAATTCAAAAAGAAGCTTACATTAAAAGAGCTTGCGTTGCCTTTTGCAAGCATTTTACATTATTCTTAAAATGTATTAATAAAGACGTTTCTCTGCCCGGTCTGCAGATCGCAATCTGTACTTCGAATTCACGCTTTGTCACTACGAAGCTTGAATTTAAGCTTAAGTATCTACGTAGGTACTTCGTAAGTACCAGCGTAACACACAACAGTTTTTTGTATTGATTAGTATTTCTAAAATGAGAACTGTGTCCTGAAATACAGACTATACTATATTCCAGATAAACGTGCAATAACGGTCATTGACCCTCCTACATTTGTTGAAATTCTTAATTTCAAAACCGGAAATAAAGACGCAAAGCTGTCTTGAATCGACATCTATCGTGATCCTTTGCATGGCATAGTAATGAAAAGCAGTACATTGTTTTTCGTGTACCTACGCAGAGATATTAGAAAAAGGTCAATGTACTTTATTGCACGGTTATCTGGGGCCTTCTATAGACCTAGCTCAAGCGCAATAGCATTTCTTTTTTAAATTTAGGCACATATTTTTTTTTTTATTCCACAACTATCACACAACGTCGTCTAGTCTCAAGCTAAGCAGTCATCGTGTTCATCACACAAACATTTGTCCTGGGTGGGAATCGAACCCACGACCTCCGGCATAGCAGTTAGGGCTACTAACCACTAGACCAACAGGCCAGTCCGATACAGAGAAATAAAACGACACATAATTTGTTGTTTATGTCGTAAAATTTATACGGAAAAATTTAAAACATCACTATTATGACTGGCCTGTTGGTTTAGTGGTTAGTGGTCATGGATTCGATTCTCAGCCAAGTCAAATTTATGTGATGAGCATGATCATTTGTTCTGTGACTGTAGATAAATTATATCTACAATATGTATGCATTTAGAAATATACAAGGTGTAAGGGAAAGAATCGGTCTATGGAGAGGTTGATTTTTGTTTCGTTTCCTGAAATAAAATTTTGTGGAAAGTTGTTCAGTTTTGTCTACTGAGCAAGCCCTTTAAGTTTGTGGAGGGCTGTCCCTTACACCTTTTATAAATATGTTTATCAGTTGTCTAGTACTAATAGTACGATCTCTGCTTAGTTTGGGACTTGATGGCGTAGTGTGATAGCTGTAGAATATTAGGTACTATTATTATCTTGTTATCAACTTTATCCTGGGAAACGATCAGCGCATTATATACCTACACGTTAATCGTGTAAAGCAAAACATATTTCACTATCCCCAAGTTCGGCTGTTAATTGAAACTAAATCGTTTTCATGCCTATTGGCCCTCCAATCGGGATTACGTAAGTCAATAAGTCCCCCACTTCATCCGCCCCGTTATAGCGTGAAGTTAAGGAACCAAATGGTATAAACGAGTAGGGGGATGAAATAATAGTACAGTGAAGGCATTACATTTGTTATTAATGTACACGCCGGGGCTCGCGCGGAAAAATTGTGATCCAATATGAGAGGGTCGAAGGCGGACGTAAAATATACGCCTTTGCCCGAGATCGAAAAAAACCGGCCAAGAGCGAGTCGGACTCGTGAGCGAAGGGTACCGTACCGTCCGTAGGGCGAAAAAATTACGTTTGTTGTGTGAGAGCAGTCTTAGACATTTATTTCATTGTTTTTAGGGTTCCATACCTCAAAAGAAAAAAACGGAACCCTTATAGGATCACTTTGTTGTCCGTCCGTCTGTCTGTCTGTCAAGTCTATCTGTTTATCTCTAGAACGCGTGGAGGTATCGAGTTGAAATCAAAACCATACACAAGTTTGCAGTCCTTTCAAGCTGCGAATATCAAACTTCTATGTTAACGAATAAAAAGATACGGCCGTTTATATCGCAAAAAATGGTATATTTTGATACTCTCAAAGATCGGAATTCACAGGGTACTTCCTGTTGACCCAGAATCCTGAAATTTGGCACAAAGCAAGGTCTTATAGCACAGGTATAGGAATAAATCTGAAAACAGTAAATTTGTTGTCACTTAAGCCATCAAAAAAAAATTGCAATTCAGAAAAATCTTCGAGACTCCATTCGGGAATTGTATTTAGGAAACGGAACCCTCAGTGCGCGAGTCCGACTCGCACTTGCCCAGTTTTTTAGTATTTGTTTTTATCGCGGCAACAGTCAGAGACCCATTATCTGTTCATGAGACAGCTTGGTAACAGCCAGACAGACAGACGGATGGACAGCGGAGTCTTAATAATAGGGTACCGTTTTACCCTTTGAGTACAGACTCCTAAAAAAAATAGACTATATTAGAAACCGTAGTTGCCCCCAATGTCTACGAGATATTTTATTACTGCGTGAAACAAAGAACTTATATATCATGTTTGTTTTGTACACGCTCTTCAGTAAATTGAAGTTTAAATGATTCACTAGTGTAATAGAACGAGACTCGGCTGTAGAAAAAAAAAACGCTTTGATATGAAGTAGTACATTATAATTACTGTTATTTTTATGAAGCACTTTACGTCTATAAATAATACTATAGAAGCAACCCATAAAACAAACCGAACGTATCTCACTAGTCACACTGATATTATAAAAGCGAATGTTTGTTAGTGTGTTTGTATGTTTATAACTTGTTCACGCTCGAACAGCTGAACGGATTTAGAAGGAATTTAGCACACAAGTAGACCATTTATTTATTTAATGCAAAAAGTACAGAGGCAGACTTAATGCTTTAGGCAGAAAATCTACCAGTCAACCTTTGGGTAATGCAGAGAAAAATAGTGGTAGTTGCAAAATAAGATATAGAGAAAAAGCGAATACAAAAATTGATATACTAATAGACCATCGAATAGAAATACTAATCTATATATGTATATAAAAATCAATGCCACTTTTATTGTAATTTTATAACTCAAGAACGGGCTCACCTATCCAAACCAAATGTTTAGGCTTTGTTCGGACTATTTAGTAGATGGTTTATGTAAAGTTTGGTAAGGTAGAGTAGGGTATAGTAAGGTAGAGTAGTGTAGAGTAGGGTAGAGTAGGGAAGAGCGGGAGCGAAGCCGTGCGGGCAATAGCTAGTAAACTATAGAATAGGTATACATTATACAATTATGACCATCTCCTGGAATAGCACATCCCGGGAAAAATAGACGTTTTTTCTTTCTTTCTTATTTTCTTTAAGTATGTTTGGATAATTTTCTTCTTTCTTGCACGCAAAACCGCTGACAGCAAATGGTTTCAATCTGGGCGCGTCGATCTCTTTACATTTTATATGTAAACTAGATTTGTAGAGCTACACTAGAACCACGCCACGCGACGCCACGCGACGTCGTTCTACGTACAAATCTTGCGTGTTACACGTGTGCGTCGGTCTAATGTAGTTCTAGCTTTATTATAAAAACATGCCAAAGTTTTTTTTTACAAAGTCATGCCGATGGGTAGAAAAGTAAGCTAAAGTAGACGAAACACGACACACGCCAGTTACAGAACTCGAACTCCCATCAAGAAAACATCCCTAAAAAAAATAGTAAAAAAAAAAATGCTTACCTCAAATCCCTGAGTGGTTTCGGTGCGGAATCATTCGCCGCGATGACTGTATGGAACGTATAGTTGTTCGCGACCGCATCGCCGTGCGACCGAATGTGCTGGTACCACGAATACGCCCTGTACAATAAACACACGGTTTTTATGAGAATTATTCAGAGCACGTCGTTACTGTGATATTAAAAATATTTGTTAATATCTGTAGGAGTCTCGTATTTTTTTTTTTTTTTTTTCGTTTTCTGTGTGTGTTTGGACTGTGCTTTTAATCAGTATTAAAAATTAGTGGTTGTGTCCGTAAATATTTACGGTAAAAATTTCTTTTTCTCTGCTGTGTCTCACGTTCTCTACCGAATTGTTAAAGACAATGTGAATATTGGTCTCTAAGGGAAGAATTAAGTGTGTATTTTTTTGAGATGTCATCCAAAGATTTTTTCTCTAGGGTGGAGTTCGAGACCGTATCGGACTTTTACTGACTAAAACCACACCTATGGCCTTCAGCTGCCCTAGCGTTCCAGGATCACGAGTTTCCTCACGCGAGCTACCCATTACTTGCCTTCCGCAAGCCCGCGCATCATGAGTTTTTCACATAAAAAAAAGACTATACAACAAATGAAAAAAATACAAAAAAAAAATCCTTAAATTACTGATCCTTACATATCTGATACCTTTCAGATCAGTATTTTAAATAAATGCTATAGATGCTTTATACAATGATTTCTAACAAAATATCATAGTTTATCATAGTTGGTAATCCCAATAAAGTCAAAAGTCAGAAGTCAGTTTAATAAAAAACACTCCACATATTTATTTTAATCAAATGCTGTAAGCATTTGATTAAAATACAAATGCAGTCTTGAGAATAAATTCCAGATGTGTAGCAATTCCTTGACACCGCATCGCCATAACGTTTCGGATTCGAGCAAGCAGTTTTACTAGCTTGAGTTACGAGCTCCTTTTGCAGTCCAAACGTTTTTCCTCAATCGACAGTAATTTACTTAAGACTACTAATGACGAATTACACGGGATGGCTTTTCCTTCGTGTTTTTCTTTTATTTAGAAGTTCGGATTTGATTTGTTGAATACGTTCGACTCGGAAGTGGGTAAAGCCTGTTTTTCTTTTCGTGTCCTTTTCAGTAAATGAATCTTGAGAGCTGATATTTCTGCTTCTATATTAATTTACGTTTTAAGGTTACTTATCTGCGGAATCTTTTGAAAAAGTTAGTGACCCTGAAACGCAATCCTTTTGATATAGCCTTCCTACATTAATGGGCATTCCAACAATAAAAGATTTTTTCAATACGAACTAGTGATTCAAGTTAGTCAAGTTCAAAAAAACAAACCCTTTAACTTTATAATATTAACTTGCAACCCACTGCTTCGCACGGTTGAAATAATACTTTGAAATTATCGGCTTTTCTCTACTGCAATATGCATCTACTAACTTCTGTCAGCGGCTTTGCCTGCTTGATAGCAAACTTTGGATCCCGGTTCACTCCCATAGGGGGTGACTTTTGGAAAGTCCTTATTCTTTGTATACAACATAAAAGGAACGTCTCTGCAAAATTTCAGCGTTCTAGGTTCAAAGGTTTGGGCTGGGCGTTTTATGCACAAAATAGATAGGTACAGAAGTCAATCTCCATACAAAGCGCGCTCAAGCAACGCACACATAGACACCGCTCACAGACACGATGTCTCGGTTGTGTCTCAAATCACTTGTCGAACAGTTCCGGCTCAAACGCTCATTAGTGTGCGTCCACCGAGCGTAGGTATAAAAAGTGAAGTACATACATGAGATTGCCTTCTGTACCTATCTATTTTGTTTTATGTGTCAAGAGTAAAACAGGACTTTGCCTTATATATATATATATAAGATTTTTATACCTAAACCTTCCTTATGAATTACTTTAGTCTATTGAGGAAAACTGCATGAAAATCTATCGCAACTATAAGGACATACAGATGCGATGGCGGACTTTGTTTTATAATACAGATGCATGGATACATATTTCGAAAAATCAGTGGGTACCAAATCCTTGCCAAAAATTCTTGCATGCAAGAATTTAATTTATTTTGTAATAATAATAACCATGAAAATCTTAAGTTTCTACAAAAGGCGACGAACTAGATTTTCGCATTACTAACAGATGTAATCAAAATAACTCTATAAAGGAATTCAAACGAATTTTCTTGAAAACTTTTGTGGATATAAATTCCGATTTAAAATTTGCATTTTGATGAAGGAGGCCTGACGAAAGGCTGATAAAATATTTTCTTCTACAAACTTCTAATTACAATAAAGACTATAAAACTGACGTGCATTTTCCCATTTTAATTGCTGCCTTCTCGTTGTGTTTTTATCGTATTACTAACGATAATTTTATAATTTATAGCGTCTTTAAGTTGTGAACATAAATAACAAAAGAAAAAGAAATAAGAGGAATATTAATTAAAATCAAGATTAAAGGAAATTGAACAAGTTATTTTCCGTAATTTTAGGGTTTCGTATCTCAAAAGGAAAACTTATAGGATGACTTTTATCTCTTAAAAAATGTATATTGAAGTCTACGGTTATCAATCAGCCTACAGGGAGTCAGCCTATTTTTCACTGGTTGTCGATAGAAGCCTACAGATTTCTCATCATGATCTTACACTCTCAGTAGTTTCAACCAATCGCAAATAAAACATTTCAATTCCTCAGTTCGGAAACACTACAACTTAGCATCACAGCATTCGACATTCAAAAGCGAGTCGCTTTGTTACGCATTCCGTAGTGCGGTCGGATCGCCAATGCGTTAAGTCCTAGATCCTCGGGATTTACATGCAAACCAATGCGCACGATACCGTGGCCAACGAAATGTATGTGCACTTCTGCAGCTGCCGTATAATTCTCTCTCAATTGTTTACATTTACATAAACGGAAGGTTTTCCGTGGAGGTAGACCAAACCTTCTGCGGGGAAAAAAGATGTACTTACTTTATTTTAACTAAGTCATTGCCTAATAATATGAAACCTATTACGATTCAAGGCTAGATCTTCTGCAGATGTTTAATTAGTTCCTTATCACCTATTAAATGTTTGTCATCTTAAAGACATTCTAAATTTAAAACCGCAGATTTTGGAATCGGAATGCTATAAAAATTTGGAGAACACTATTCAGAACAAAATATTCAATATTAGTCAAATGGAGACGGATATTATTATTATATTATGATATTTTTAACCCAGATAATGTCTCTCTAGAGAAGAACTAGATAATAGTAATCCTACCCTATTTATTAATTCTGATGGACCAGCTAGACTCCAATGTTCGTTCCATTGTGCAAAAGTGAATTGCTAAGTCAGTGTGTTATGCATAAGCACATCCCTGTATGTGCTAGAAGGTTACTCTTACTACTATATTTACTGTCTTGCCTTTTAGACGATGATATAAGAATAGCGATGACCTTAACGTTAGGTAACAGCGCGTGCGCCCGCCGCGACACTGGGTCGACGTCGAAGTCCGTGGCCGAGTTCTCGAACATTATACAGATATGCTGATCTGTTAGTTATTGTATATTCAGGTATCACAATGTTTACAGTCTTACCTTTTAGATGGTGATATGAGAATGGCGATGATTTTAGCGTTGGGTAGCAAGGCGTGGGCCCGTCGGGGCACCAAGTCGCCATCGAAGTACGTGGCCGATTTCTCGAACGTCATCTGAGCGGTGGTGTTGCTGATGTTGGGCGGGAAGAAGTTCAGGTACCTGGGTGAGAATACAAGTTATAATAAATAAAATAAAGAATAATACTGCTTAACTAGAAGGTCGCTTATTGATTGTTGATATAATAGTCCCTTATTAAGAGATCCTCGTGAATGCTGAGAAAGATATATAATAATATATAATGTAAATGTATAATAATATCTTGATGTGGCGCGCGGGTTTGTCGACATGAGAGAGGTGGATCCAATTGTCATTGGACTGTCAGTCGCGACGGGCAATGACTGACCAGGGTAGAACCAGTACGACTGACCGGTGCGTATTAGTAGGAGATTCCTTTCTCACAAACCCTGACCAATGGCTTTGACGGTAGCTTAGATCCTATTCCTGATACCGGTGGCTTACTATTTATATATATATATATATATTTTTACAAGAAATATTAACGACCTTATTCCTGATACCGGTGGCCTACCATTTCTTTATATATTTTTACAAGAAATATTTAAAAGTATAAATTATATGTACAAGTGAAAATTCCGCTCTGAACTCAAATGGGCCAATAAATAAATATAGAACTCGTTTAATATCGAGCTCATATCTATCACTTTTGGAGATAATATCTACTTTTTATTTTTGGTAAGTGGGAAGTCATCTAATGACTTCGCGCTCTAGGGTAGAGCGGGAGGGTGTTTAGAATGTTAGAATTTTACTAATATAAGTCTAACAGGTAAATGATTTTATTATTATTATCATACATACATGTAGGTATGGTGCAATTTATGCGCTAGTCGTGGCACAGACAATCAATCGATTTTCCTTTGTCTGTGGTATGGCGTCCATAATAGCTCAAGATAATGGCACCACTTAAATACACCTTTTAAAAATGAATGCTGGGTTATATAGCTTATTGTACACTAGTATTGAGGATAGTACAGCTAATACTATTTATAGATACTAACATTATAAAGACTTAAAAGGCTCTAAGTTTGTAATCTCTGAAAATACTGAACTGATTCTTAAAATGTTTTTTTTAATATAATAATTGTACAAACTAGTGCTTGACTGCGATCCCAACTGATAGTAAGCAGTGATCGTTGATGGTAAGGCGCACTAGTTTATTAATAGCCTTGAAGTGACCTAAATTATAATAATAGGATGGTAAGACTGCAGCAGACAAATTGTCCTTCGATATACACGGTATAAGCGACGAGTTTCGCCTCGTTAGAATCGCTTAGTCTGGACCGTAGGCTATCAACAATATAAGGGTGGACACTCGCCGTACATACGTCGGGTGGTCCAATAGTAAAAAGGCAATAGCAGAATCAAGTCATGTAACTCCCGCGCACACTCTAAAAAATCGTTTTAAAAGTTCATTCACTAATAAGTAGTTGTACAAACCCTGAGTGCTATAAGGCTATGAATTAATTTCATTTGCAGTCCATGCGGTCGTAATCAGAAGCTAGTACGGTACAGGAAAAAACAATATATGTAGGTTACATAATATAAATATAATAAAATAATTACCTACTACCTGTTAGATCGTAAACCTAGTACTTAATGAATTGTTAGTTTCTAAGGTAAGTTTTTACATAATGTTAACAGGCAATGGCCCTCTTTTTAACCTACTTCAAAAACGCAGGTTCCTGTATTTAGTTATTTATTTATTTTTATTTTTCACATTTTAGTAAAGCTTACAGACTAATAACAACATAGTGACAATAGTAGGTAATTAAATTGCTAATTACAAGCTTCCACATGTAGGTAGTTATAATGACCAAAAAAAAAGACGTGTGGCACTCGGGGACTGCCACGGTAAAGCTATTGTATAGCATTTTTATCAACTTATGCAATTATAAATATTTATTTATTTTATTTATGCAGTATTTTTTTCCTGTTTTTTTTTCTTTGATATTAATTGAAGTTACACTTTCACACATTGAATTGAATTTTGATTGATTGTTCACTCATTTGTTTTCTTATCGGTCACCACGCTCAAAAAACAAATGAGTGGGGGGTGTTAGGTTATTTTCGTTACGGAATTTCTGGATTCGGTCTCCACGCTCAAGGCCCGCGATTTTCGAATAGCTTAACTAACTAATAACTGACTAATGATGTATGTTATATGTTATTCGACCTGTATTTCCGCGATTTTCTAAAAACTACTATCTGATAGGATTGGGTTTTTTCGAAGGTAGACAATGGATCATGATCGTATATATTTTTTAGGTGGGTAATCTTTCAATGACTTTCTCCGCTCTAGAGTGGAGAGGGCGTGTCAAACACAAAAACTTTTACTGACTAAAACCCACCTGAGTCCTTCAGTTGGCCTTGGCGTTCTAGGACCATGGTTTCTCTTTGAATCATTTTTGTGGCTCAATTCTTTTCAGGTGAGATGGTGGTCAAAGGCAAGACTATCAATAATAATAAATAAATCATTTCACAACGTAACATCTCGCTCTGTTATCCAGCTGTGGTGTTCACCCTGTAATACTCTCATTTCACAAAGAGCTCCAAATTGAGTCGTCGAGCGTTTTATTAATGAACATTTTTGTTGTCAAAAACGAAGAAATATAACTAGAAACACCAGCTATGCAAATTAAGGTTATATTTGCGTTTTTTTTTTCTTTAGAAGTCTGTTTAATATTTTCTATAGTAAAAAGCAATTAAATATCTCTAATCACTGTACTTAATAAATCTAGAGATGGAAGATAAATTAAAAGCATTAAAAAGTTTTTCAAGACTTGTTTTCGAGTTCAAAGGAAAACCAATAAGAAGCACATCTAAAGGACTGAATGCCTAATTAGCCTTACGTATATTTATAGGGAGCCAATCTTCTCGTTGTTGTCAAAGGCACGAAGAATGTGAAGGCTCGCCTGTTCGCTACACACGTACGATGCTAACAAGGTAATAGACGTGCCTGGGTTCACCTAGTGGTCTACAACTTATCTAGGCTACACATTGGATAAACATGAGTCTTCTTACGAGCTTATTATGCAGAGAATCTTGCGAGGAACTCCGAGTGATTTATATTGATGATGTTTTAAATAAATATGTATGCAAAGTTAATTAACGATTTGTTTTGTGAGTTAGTATCGACGTGTAATAATAATAATGTAGCCCTTTATTCAGATCCATATTACAACTATATCATCATCAGCCTTTTTAATGTTCCCACTGCTGGGACTCAGGCCCCCTCCAAAAAACTGATAGTACATAGAAAACTTAAATAATGGAAATCTAGTCTTTTATTTGATTTTTTCTTATTTTCTGTAGAACTGTTTGCCAGTCGACAAAGGCCTCCTCCTATGTGACGCGATCGACGTGTGAGTGCCATGATTTATTAATTGAAAGTTACCTACAGTAATCTTAATATATCGAGAACATTATATTGTTTTGGTAGAAAATCGACTTATGTCTCCTTCTGTTTCGCGCCAGGGAATGTCAGACTTTTACTGACTAAACTCACCTGAGTTCTTTTTGCTTTCCACAGCCTCGATAACTCTTTTAAACAATCCCGCAATCCTGACAGGGGGAACGTTATCCTAAAGAATCGATTGAAACCAAATCTCGGATGAAAATACATTTCAACGGGCAAATGTCAGGCAAGTAACAATAAATTCAAATTTCGCAATATATTTTACGGGTTGTTTGTTTTTCGTTATCAGTACTAAAAGATACGCCGACGGGAATAAAAACTATATTTCTTTCTTAAGCATTACACTTAACTTAAACGAACACTTCTGTAAGTGTAAAAACCATTTAAATTCTATTCACCAAAATGCACATTAACATGCACCGTCCTTGCTCCCCCATTATATCAGCATTGTAACATTCAGTGACGTCATTTAAATGAGTAGAAAAGCCTCGCTGAAAGCATTAAAACCTTCTGTGGCCACTCTTTCTCAATATTGAGTTGATTCAGCTCTGCGGCGCTCTGACGAACACTGGCACGTTTCAAAGCTACCGCTAGTTCTGTTATTATACTTGATAATATTAGATTACGCATAAGTTATTCAGTTATTTTTCACAAAGCGTTACCAAGACGAGGCGAGTTGAGAGTTTAATGCTTTCAGTATGAAGTGGTGGAACTTTTATTTTAAACAGACTTCGTAACTCGTCTGTGTTTTTTTTAAATGATATAAAACTAGTGAAGGAAGCTTTAATCTGTATTAAATTTTCATCACAAATGACAATGGAAAGATGAGTGTTTCTGGATACTCATGCAAAACACTGTAAACTACACTGTAGAACTACAGAGGCAAATGTTTAATCAATTTAAACGGGAATACTTCCGCACTTTAGCTTGAACGCATTGTGCAAAGAAAAGGAACCATTTCCATGAGGCTAAAATCAAGGAAATAAAACAGTACAATAACACTGTCGGGTAAAGACCGATTGGATCAAGATCGGAATTAAAAACATTTGTACAGAAGCTTCACTCAATATAAGATCTAAAGTCATTACATTTAACCAAAGGAGATTTTATTAATGGTTTGCCCATTCATAAAATTACTTCTGATTGACCGTCGAACATTGCCTTGACTTAAACAAAATACTTTGAGCCTGAAAGCCCTGAAGGCCCTCAAAGGTTGAAAGGTTGATTTTTCTCCGTTTTGACTGTTGTTTTTTTTTTAATTTTTACTTGACCTACGGTGTATTTTCTTTCTTGTGACCAAGACCTCGATTTGCAGTATGGCTGCATTCGGTTTACTACCTTCTCCCGTTTTATCGCGATTACAGCCTTCAAAGCCATAAACTAACCATAGCAATGTACCACAACATAGTCATACTACTACTACTTCCTCGGAAATACAAACTGCAAAAATGTATTATAAAAAAGCCACAATACATTCCTTATTTTTATTAAAGCTTCAGCGGTTATTCATTTTCTGAATATTGCCAAATTGTGAGAACCACTTTGCGGTAAAAATGTATACGTAGATATATTTGATAACCAAAACTTTTAATATCGGCATCCTGGAATGTTTTGTTACCGCATTCATTCATTATTCGTGGGGATAATTAATAGTTGGCATGACCGCCTCATTGGAACCGCGGTCGCGAATGCGGCGGCTAAAGCGGCAAGTTTTGGCTTCAATTCCTAGAACTGGCAGTGTTATTGAGGATCTCGTGGAGAAAATTCTCAGTATTTACCGCTCAGTATTGGCACTGTGCCAGATTAACAGCGATGGACTTGTCCCCTCACACAGGAGACCTAACACTTGCAAACTTCGTACACCACTTACTCTACTACCTAACCCCTTCGGGAGAACCCAACGCGACAGTTATATATGACGTCTAATTAATAGTTTCGTCGTATTTCCTCCGAACTCTCGTTAGAATATTAACTTAAATGTAGATCGTGTAATACTTTAATTTAAGCGTCGCTCGACTGTTATATTAATGAGATGTAACGCGTCGCGCCACTTCTGAAATATACGTGGGCTTTGTAACCGCGTGGCATACTTAAACAGGTAATACTTTTTACCCAAATGAGAACCGCGTAGAAAGAGAACATTAAAATAAAGTAAATAGAATAATTAACCCCGCACACCCTAGATACATATCTTGTTTTAAAATATATTTTTCCCGGAAAACCTGTGTTGGACGTGCCTAATAAATTGGTGGGAAAAAAGTGAAATATATTGTGGAAATTATTCACGTGGCTACAACGTGGACATTTGTTAACTTTAACAGCTTTTTGAAATGTTTGTTAAATGTTGCGTCTCATGTTGCTCGACATTTCGATAAATTAATATTGTGTGTAAATGCCCGGGGGAAAATTATGTTGTTAAAAGTGTTTTTGTTTGCTTTTCACAAACAGAGATTATTCGCGTGTGTTTAGGACTTGCGAGGAAAGCCTCGACCGCTGAGTGTGTGGTGAGGAATGTTTATAGCGCGGTGCAGCAGCCTGAAGTGGCCTCTTTGCTAAGAACCGCGCCAGAATACCGCAGCGCTTGCTCTTCGAAACACAAGCGGGAATAAAAGAGCATCGCAACCAAGCCAGCAAGAGCGTTGAATACGTGGTTTCCGCAGCTATGCAACCTCTGGTATTCAAAGTGAACTTTTTCAGGTAAGCAAAAAGTAGCTGAATATATTACAACCGTCGTCGTTGCCATCAAGAAAATCAAAAAGCTTAAACGAATTTACTTACCAATCAAGCCCCTTCAGATAGTTATTGTTATTGAAGAACTGGAGCTCCTCGTACGTGGATGGACTTGGCAAGTTCGGTGTCAGCGCAGGGTGCATCGCTAAAAATGTGTAAAGCGCAGTGCTTCCCGTCTTCTGAGGACCTATGACCAGCACTCGAGGTAAAGTCCCGCACCATTTGCTTTTCGACCAGATTCGACGGTGGCGGATGTCGTCGCACGGATTCTAGGAGAAAGAAAACTTTCATTAAAACCTTTCAAATGAAATAAACAAAAACAGAAAACATCTGGGAGGTTTTTAAGTTTTTCGCTTACAAAAATGGCCTGGTGTTATTGGCCGACCTAAATAATAGAAGCCAATCAAACCATTTCAAACGAGATTTGATTACAAACCACATAAAAAACCTAAAATATTGGCTCAAAAAATGTGATACGAAATATAAAGCTTACATGCAGATTTTTTAAAGTTTATTTTTTCATTGCTGGATGGAGTAGCAGACCAGGCAGCAGTGGGTGGAGTATTTGATATTAATTTCAGCATCATACCTCTAAACTTTTTTGATAAAAAGGGTTTTGACAAACGGACAACACTGTATCCTATCAATCTTTTTTTGCCGACTTAGTTACGGAACCCTAAAAACAGTGTTTATTAGGTACTGAAGCAGGTATACAGTTTCTATTCAAGTATCAAAGCTATGTTGTAGGTTCTACTATTATACATTAACTGGTACTAGCTCTTAATCTTAATATAAACACGGACGGTAATGAAAATTTCTAGGAAATGAGCTGCAATATGACTGTCATAAAACTATAGCAAACTTGGTTCATAAAACAAGCTATTTCTAATAAAACATTTTATACTTCTATGATATACATAAGTAGGTACCTAACAAATACGATACCATGATGAGATATTATTATAGTTCCAAAAATGAAACTAAGTCACAATTAAAACCGCTCCTCTCTCTAACTCCTTTGACGTATCGTCTTCGAATCAATGCAATATAAAATCTAGTTTTATCTGAGCAATAAACAAGAGCTTTTACGTTCTGCCGCACAAAAATATGATGTATTTTCAATTTCTCTGTCGTGTTCGAATGATATCGCACATACCGCGCAGCCCAATAAAATATTAAAACTCGCGGCATGCATATTGTTTCTCACAAGTTCGTGCCGCCGTGAGAACGATATATGGAACCATTCGTGCATATAAGATTGCTATGAATCGCGTATATATTGTAATATCTGTGTCAGAAGTAGCAAACATTGATTAATATCTTTATGTAACACGATAACAATACGATTTGGAGACCCTTGCCCTTTCTATCTCTCGATAGTGAACGGTTAGGATCGTTGTTCGTTCAACAATCGATAAAATTAATTACCCTCAGAACCGTTGTTGCATCGACGTTAAAGTTTGTTATCGTTTAATTAAATATGTCAAAATTATTTACTACCATAACTATTAATTTATAACAAAATGTAACTCGTATCTACATTTTAGTTGGTATGTCGTAAAATGCCGTGATGACCTCATTACAAAGTTTAATGAATTACATTTTAAAATTATATATCAAATGCTGAAATGAGCAATACTTTCAAAGTCATTAAATATGCGAACGTACTCGTTGTTGCTAGCTTTGTATTTGCTCGCCTTGTCGCCTCTAATTAAACACACATTTACTAAATGTATACCTATTTATATAGTATTTTAGAAGTACCTTACCAAAAATATCCATTACTAATTATTATGGTGTACAATAGAAAATATTTTCCCCTCAAACTTCTCTTTGCTCGTCAGAAACTCAAATATAACAGTTAAAATGAAACGGACACTCTATTTTCCGCCGAGTAACCCATTTGTTTAAACTGAAACTTGACGGCCGCCAAAATGCTACTCAATATTCAAAATACGGAGAGACGATGATAGAAAATTTATGATGAATATTTTCCAACTTTACGGTCCGAATGTATTGAAGCGAAACCATTTCCGCTTCAATACATTCGAGGAGAGCAACTGTCAAACAGTAACGGGAAGTTAATTGATTCGACTACAATAGCTCCTCAGTCGACGTCTTTAAAGCGTAACAGTATTTTATTTGCATCAAAAGAATCATCGGAGTTTGTTAAATAGAATAACTGATTAATAGATTCAGAACTCCAACTGTCAAAGCCATGGAAGGATTCAACTTTGTGTGCACTCAGACGTAAGAACCGTGTTATATAGCGACTGAATAAAATCGAGTTCCTTTGTTTTACTCGTGACGTAATGGAGGACAGGATGAATATGAAATTTCCTTGGAAGCGGGTACTCGTACATAATTGTGGTTGAGATCCTCGACGCGTTTGTTAATTTGATGGGCAATGTACGACGTGAACCTTCCCTAGGTACGGGCTTTGTACATGATTACATAAAAGCCTTGTTTCAAATTCTCTAGAAAACCAAATTTTGATAAAGGACAATTTACATATTTGGGTCAGCTCGTTGCATGCTTCAACAAGATATTATCAACAGACAAGCCTATAAGTAAAAGAAAATAAAACTGAAACCTGAATAGGTTGGTACATGAGCGTACTTCCTTAGTATTAGGTTACCCAGAAAACTTCAAATCAATAACTGAGCTTGACTTCTGAGAGATTTTTTTTTACTTAATAAATTAATTATTTATTTTAATTTATCAATTCATTAAATCCCATGCGAACACTGTCATGCGTTTGCACTATCATTGTCTAATAAATTAATTCTATTGTGTCTCCAATTGCGGTATTTGAAAGGTTAAGGTGTGAAATTATCAAATGACTTCTCCCTGTCCGCGAAAGTTGAAGAAACAAAAGTGGCTCCTTTGTTTCTTCAATTTTCCTTTTCGCTCCAGAACCACGGTAACTCTTTCCGCAGCCCCAGAGATATTACGATATGATAGAGACCTAGCAATATCGAATTTTAGAATAACTCGAGTGTAAAGTTTTTATTTATTTTGTCGTCAGCCTAATTAACAATCCTTCATTGTATAAAAATGTTCATAGCTCGCTTTCAACCTCGTTACAAGGAAAACATAAACTGATATGGCTTGCCTTTAATCCGTAAATCACAAATAAACAATTTGCTAGCAAATTGCGCGGGTGGGTTGAACACAGGACGCGAGCGACGAACCAGTCGGTCATATAAATACACCGAATTGATCGATGGCGATACATTAGCGGCGCTATCTGTTTCCATCACACAAACAAGTTATGTGTTTAGGAGATATTCTACTTCGTCATAGTCAAACGTTAGTTTATTTTTGGTACCCCTTTTTGCTTTTTCTGTATAAAATTTTAGTTTGGTGAAACACGCACATCTATGCGTACCATCTTATGAAAAGTACCCGAAAAATAAATAATGGTAGGGCTATTAACAGAGTATGTTTGTCAAATGTTTGTTACTTCTTCGCTTAAAATAGCTCATAGAACTTTTTATCCCAGAAATATGTTTCCTTAAGTTAATTCTCTATTATCACACGGGCGATGCCGCTGCGCTGGCAGCAACTAACTATACAATATTAGTTTTAGTAAATGCGGAATCCGAAACCCGTATCTAGTATTTTTATGTAAAGAATCTATGTACAAAATTTTTTAACTGTATCATGAAAAAAATCACAAAGTTATAAGCTTGTTATGTCAGTAAAAATACAGTCACCGGGCCATCCAGACCCGATTTTTTTTTGCACGTGCACCTAGCTGTTTGCTGGCGCCTATTACCTGCTATGACCTGCCGTGACCTGTGTTGTACTTAGTGTCCAATTTGTGACCTTTTTAAATAATTTTGTGAAAACATATAACATGGTGTAAAAACTATTGGAATCCATTCAGATACTAATGCTGAACCAACTATGTTCAGGTTTCGCATGAACTAAAAATAATATTGTGTATATTCGCCAGTTTCCTTTATGAAATTGCTTTATAACTTTTATGTTGATTTTATTTTCATATTCACACATACCAATTAACCTACATTATTATACATAGATCACATCGTCTATCGGACGTGTGTTAAATCAAGCTACCAGGAAAACATAACCGGAAACAATTGTACGACATAGTAGGCAATAACTAAATAGGTGACACATACTTATTTACGTTGTGCGTCCATTTTTGACATTTTGGTAAGGTACTACTTATATTGTTGACTCTGCATCAACATGATAAATTGTTTTTTTTTTTAATATACTAGCTCGAAAATCCGCTCTTATCCAACCGCTTTTAGGCACACAATAGACTGTTTTCCGCACTAGTGTAGAAACTAGTGCTGTTGCTCTTCCCAACCATATTTTTATTACATTTGTCGTATCAGGCAGGGCGCGCGTCGACCCCAAGTGTCGCTGGTCAACCCCGTTTATTCATTTCTTTGTAAGTTTGTTGAAAAAAGTTGTTTAATCTTTCGTATGCCGTAATTAGAGACATAATTAAAAAGTTATTGTGTCCAGCGTAGATCCGCGTTCCGGCCATACAACGGTTTAATACACGTGCAAAGTCATTGTAGCCCACGGCTCCATAACACACTCGTCTACGGATCGTGCAAATTCCGCCTCGGGCGGAATGAGAAACTTTCTTCACTTGTATCAAAATGTACTATTTATGTTGTTTTCACATTCAGACAATTAATCTAGCTTATCATAGTACTGTGATATCGTAAGGAGATCGCATGAGTTGCTTTTTAGGGTTCCGTAGCCAAATGGCAAAAAACGGAACCCTTATAGATTCGTCATGTCTGTCTGTCTGTCTGTCTGTCCGTCCGTCCGTATGTCACAGGCACTTTTTTCCGAAACTATAAGAGCTATACATTTGAAACTTTGTAAGTAGATGTATTCTGTGAACCGCATTAAGATTTTCACACAAAAATAGAAAAAAAGCAATAAATTTTGAGGGTCCCCATACATAGAACTGAAACTCAAAAATTTTTTTTTCATCAAACCCATGCGTGTGGGGTATCTATGGATAGGTCTTCAAAAATGATACGGAGGTTTCTAATATCATTTTTTTCTAAACTGAATAGTTTGCGCGAGAGACACTTCCAAAGTGGTAAAATGTGTGTGTCCCCCCCTCTAACTTCTAAAATAAGAGAATGATAAAATTAAAAAAAATATACGATGTACATTACTATAAAAACTACCAACGAAAATTGGTTTGAACGAAATCTAGTAAGTAGTTATTTTTTTAATGCGTCATAAATCGAAAAAAATACACTATTATTAAAACATCGATCAAAGTTACAACACATTACAAGAACTTTTATATTATGTTACTTGCTGCTACGGAACCCTTCATGGGCGAGTCCGACTCGCACTTGGCCGGTTTTTTATATAACCAACAAACTGGCTTGTAAAATATAATTCGAAGGATTATGCTGTTCTAGAATAGGTTTGAAAGTTAGTAGAAAAAAATAATGTCTGTTGTTTTTTCAGTGCTGAAGTGATTTTTATAAGAATAGCGTAACGAACACATTCGTTGAAATAAGTTAAAAAATATAAGAGTGCGCCGCCCGAAGTGTTTAATTTCAGAAGAATCCCTACACTAGCCTACCGACGAGCTGAGCTGCGTTACAGTACCTACACAGCCCATCCACGCGTGCTAGATTAGGCTACCAGGAAAACATAAATGGAAACAAATGCCGACATTCATACCTACCTACAAATCAGTGATCAATCGTGTAACATTAGTACCACTATCTTCATCAAACATCAACAAAAACGTTTAGCTAATGTGTTCACGAAGTTTGGATTCCAATTTTCTACTTACGTAATGATCCAAATTAGAAATGAGAGCGTGGAAAGTGAAGTTTTTTTTGATAGTATTTAAGCTTTGATTGATTTTAAAGACAATGGTATGAAGTCTAGTGTTGTCTTGAAGAAAAGTCCAAATTTTATCGTCATTTGAGGCTAAAGTGCGCGAAATTCTTTTTTTTTTTTTGCATTTGTAGGTCGTTGTCAAGCTGTATGTAGATTAAAATATGACTAGCGGCTGAAACTCGTATATTAATACCTTTTTCTTGAAAGGTTTAACTGAACTAGGGTTGTATTGATGATTTTAAGGGTTGTAATCCAACATCCCTACCAAGGTGACCTTGCTAGTTGCAATCCGTGTAGACAGCAGTTGTAATCCATGACCTTCAACGCCCTTGGTTGGAAGGCGCGTTTTCCCAGCCACTGAACGTGTTAAGGCGTGGATTACATCCATGTAGCCACAACACAAATCAAACATACAAACCAAGTTCACCTTGGTTGGAACGCTAGTTTACAACCGTGTGGCCAACCCAATAAGGCCCTTTTCCTGTCACGCGTATTTTATTCCGCACGCGGGTCTCGTCCGCATGCGGGTGATGCACGCGCCGAGCTACACGCAGGACAAAAATTTCTGCTGCAGTGTTGTGCGTGTTGCCAGTGGGTTAACTTCTTTGCGATATATGCGGACTACGAGCATGTGTGCAACCCGCTTCACAGTAAAAACAACACTGAAAGCAGAAGATCATCGCCCGCATCCGGATAGCGCGCACGTGCACCCGCAGCCAATCCGCGTTCCGCGCCCGTGCTAGCCTCATGTTAGGAGAAACATGTATCAAAAGATAGGATGCGGGCAGTCCGCGCCGGACGAGATCCGCGTGCGAGCTAAAATACGCGTGACAGGAAAAGGGCCCTTAATGATTAAAATTCCGTGAATGAATACATGTCATGGAATTTAGCGGCAATGCAGCAATGGATCCGGAATTCTGTTGAAAATCCTTCTTTCAGTTGGGAAGTTGAATAAAAGTATCATACTGAAAAAAAAAAAAAAAAACAATGAAGATAATATTAGTACTCACCCCCCATAACGGATTGAGTTCATCAGGCCTCAGTTGGAAGTACTTGTTAGCCAGAGCAAGCGGTGGCGCGGACGCTAGCCTGACATTCGTCCAACATCTCAGGAATTTCACCACTGACTCGAAGGTGTAGAGAGCCAGGCGATCGTTGCCGTAGTTCGACATGTGGGTCATGAACACGTTGATCTACGAAGAAAAGGCTTATTGTACATGATGATTCTGTAACCTTCTTTGTACGAACCGTGACTTTCCAAGATAATAATTCTATGATACTGAATACTGAGTGATGGTAGCTTATCAGTGAAAAAATTTTCTCAATCGGATCAAACTTAATCCCTGGGAGTTGTTCCGAGATTAAATTTTATGGACAAAATCAATTTTTCCTCTTTATAATATACTAGTACATAAGTACAGATTCTATTTCAAGAAATCGAGATTAATTCTAAACATAACCCTAGAGGAAGGTACTTAAAAAAAATCAATTAGTTCAATCAAGGAGAGCCCCTTGAAAATATACGTTTTTCAACTTGTACAATGTACCTTCAAAGGGCATCAAAAATTAAAAAAAAAATACGAATACTACAAATATTTTTTCATTTATTGTTAGACAAATAATAAAAAATGTCCACACGCGTTTATTGTAAACTGTCTACGGAGAAAATGATTGTAAATTTTGTACAAATACTTTTATTTTACTGACAGTACATTTTTTTATTAAGTATATTAGCATTTTTGTAATTCTCTATAATAAAAAAAAAAAATGGCAAGAAGTTTACTTTGTATCCAAGCTGTAAATTCTCTAGAGAATATTTTGGGGAGAAACCGAAGGCAGATGCTAGGAGCAAAATAAAACATAACCAGAAAAAGTATCAAAACCGCTACGTATTAAGTATACAATGCACTAAAACTAGGGCATTATGGGAGCAATGATACAATTCGTTAGTTCATTCATCCACACAGGCTTTTGTACTCCCAACACAATGTGGGACTGCTAAAGTAGTCATAATATTTATTGAGGCACCACTATACGCAATTTATTCGACCACGCTATTCACTGTTCACGTCAATACGGCTACAAGTGGTTCCAGTATCAAGTACTGTTATATTTTATTGATACTAAGGCTACCTGTAACAGTTAATATTTTTTAACCTTTCAAAATAAACCCTTTTTCGAAGCATTTTAACTGATGATGGTGAGATTGAAAGTACATAAAATATAAACAACAAGAAAGAAAGCAAAAGCGAATGAACAATAGTCTGAAAATTACTCTCAAAAGGTAAAATATATATAATATTTTAAACCGCCATTTGAGTAAAAAGGTTTTACGACGGGTAATTTTAATAACATTAAATTAAGACGTTCTCTTATTTGCATTGTTGGAAAAGAAAATAAATAAATACGAAAACAAAGCGTGGTTACGAAAACTGCGCAGCCATTCTTGAAAGTCGTTTGAAAGCAAAGAAATCAGACAGAGCATCATTTATTAATATCACAAAGAAGTTAGACAGGCTTGATATTAGCGCAAACATGTCAAGTACTCTGAGGTTATTGATGACCGTATGAAAGAGTTCTCGGGGTGAATAGAGCGGTTGAGGCAGCCGGCCATTGCGAACTAGAGGCACAGTGTATCTCTATACAGTAGCCCAACGATTACACGTAAACAGCTTTGAAAGGCAGCTCGGGACGGAGTATTTTAGGCAGCAGCAGGCTTTACAGTGCGAATCTGGGGTTGGGCGACTGTATAATCTGCACCCGGTGCAAAAGCATTTGATAAATTATTTGAAGCTCGATTCACTTTGGCACTGCTTTGCCATCTGATTGTCAGTACCTAAAAGGTTTTCTTTGGAAATACAGTAGCCTGATTCACGTAACATCAAACAAGCTAAATATCGTTGAAGTTTTATAGTCGTTCGATCGAAGTCCTATCCAAAAGCGATATTCACGATCTATCGACTTATTTCCATTTACATTAATAAGTATTCTACCAGGATAATGTAATACAAGATGTTTTTTTAAATCGACGAATTTCAAACGACTATAAAATCGATGTCGTTCAAACTCGATTGATGGATGTGAATACGGAAATGGTTTAAACGACTAAATCGCTACGATATCGTTACGGTTTTCATTACGTGAATCGGGCTACAGATCTGATTACGAAACCATTTTTACTGTAACAAAACAATGCTATTACCAATTTTACAGGACATGTTCAATTGTAGTGTCAATTATGTATTTTCTTTTCAACCTATCTCTGATTTCAAATCGATATTTTTATCACATTACAGAAATTGCAAGATAATGTCAAAGGCTGGATTGGCTATGGTAGTGATGAAACCAAATTAGGATTTACACGATCCTAATTTTCCGTCTTTTTTAAATATACTTACAGGGTTATTGATGACAGTCTGAAAGAGCTCTCCTCCTTGAATGGATCGATCAAGGCGGTGGCGGCCACCTGGATACCTCTCAAGGAGTAGCGTATGCGTGAACAGCCCGCAGGTCTGTCGCGGAAGCACCATCACACCTCGATGTCGAAAGCCACGCCGTAACCTGTAGGAAAATATTAAATTAGAACTTTTTCTGTCCATGGTTTCATTTACGTGTCAGAGTACGATTTTTAAATTTCTTACAGGCCTTTATTACCTTAACAGGGAATTTGTTTTCACGCTTTGTGTATTTGGATAAGGATTGGGTCCCTATTTGAATTTCGTGAATTGGACCATTGACAAAACTTTTTTTTTCATTCAAGGCAACTCATATTTGCGGTAATAAACTGACTGAGCTGAGACATATACTCTTAAAGGCCTTAATGGCATGTAATAAATGAATTCTTTGTCAAACAACATTTTTCTCGATAAGGTTCTCCTACATTACATCTAATTACATCTACCTAATAGCAAAGAAAACAAAGTTTAGAATCTACCTGCACATTGATTACCTCATATTCAGTACAATTGCACAGGTGTTGAGACTATACTCGCTCAACTTGAAAATTTGATCATCATGCAAGCAAATATATGTTTTGACTGCCACAGTTTGAGTTCAAATTCGAATACCGCAAGACTAATTCATTTCATACATACATGAACATGGGAACGCATCGGTATACAGTACCATTATCTAATTGTAGAGCGCGTACGGAGAAACAAAGCGGCCAGGTATTTAAGTACGAATGCATTTATGTACACCCGAGTACAATATTAAACATACACATAATTTTAACAACGATGCATGAATATGTAGAGCTGTATATTAGCGCGTACATTTATACACAGTACGTATCGCGAAACTGTCCCTTGGGGAGTGAGCAGAGATTAAACAGTTGAAACCGGCATTGGTTTAGGATTTCGAATAAATTGAAGCAATCATCATTAATAACTGGTTACCTTCACAAACCTTGAATATGGCGTAATTTATGGTAGCCATAGACAAAACTTTTTCCGACTTTTTGAACATCTGTATGTTGTTAAGTAGATAGGATAAATCTATAGATATCTAAAATATCTGCCATCGCCTTTCTACCATCGGACAACCGGACGTACGGTGAGTGTCCACCCTTACATTATGTACACTCTACGGTCCGGACTAAGCGTTTTGCCTCGTCGTTTATACCGTGTACATCATAGGACTATAACGCAGCAGGCAAATGCTGCATGTGAATAGGCACAAAAAATATTGCGCTTCACCATCAACGATTGCATCACTGCTTACCATCAGGTGGGATCGCAGTCAAGCGCTAGTTTATATCAATTTTGAAAAAATTGAACAAATACTTAAGTGAGTAGAAAACCCTATGCTTGAAATGCCATAACCTATACTCGTATATATCTATAAAATGAAAAACTGACTGACATATCAATGCACAGCCGAACCTACTAGGCCTAGAAGCATGGAATTTTGCACAAGGCATCCTTTTATGACGTAGGAGAGCACTAAGAGAGGATTATCCAATCCAAAATTCATCCCCTAAGGGGATGAAACGGGGGTTCGAAAGTTTATATGGAGAAACCTACATTGACGCGGGTGAAGCCGCTGGTAGAAGCTAGTTATTTGATAAAACGAGCCAGACAGACAGACAGACTAATTACTATCAAGTGAAAGTGTTAGTAACCCTACCACTGCATGCAGTTTTATAATATGATAATGGTTGCAGATGCCATGGCTTCAATTACAGTTCACAATCATCAATTAGAACAGTAATAATGACTGAATCTGACCCAGTCAGATGTCGTTAAATATGGATAATAATGAGATTGTCGTCTGGAAAAGCGATTCACATTTCCTCTCTTTTAATTCAAATTACGTAAGGATGAATAAGGAATGCTAATTAGGTGTAAATTATATCGATCTAATTAGTTTCGTTAGCTAAGTTACGCCAATTTAAGGTTTTATAATTTTTAACGACATGGGATTCATTCATTAAACCTCAAGCGAACGCTGGCGTTCGTTCTCTCATTGGATTTCTATAGTGTTTCTAATTACTGTATTCGATAAGTTCCTTCGCCCCTTATATAGCACTGTCAGCGGTGGAAAGTATTTGAAGGCTTTTGTGCATCTATTTATCTGGTTTATTCCTAGAATGCATTACACTTTAGTTATTTATATAATTATTCGGTTATCTGATTCAAGATACAATTATGTTCTTCTGTGTCAAATTCAAACTCAAGCACTATATTTGCATAAATCTTCAAAAGTATTGTACTACCAGTCTGTAGGGTAATAAAAGCAATAGCAAATGTGATCTTCGCTATCACGATACTAGCGATCCCAACTTCTCACCGGTGTGTGTTGCAAATCTTTAGTTTAAAAATATGTAAGCTTTTGAGTTCACAGCCAGACGCGAAGGAGGAGGTTTTGTTTGTTTTTGATTTTTGACACCAGATTGGAAGATATTTAATCAAGAACTAAAAAATACAAACTGATTAAAACAACAGACACAGAATCAAAACTACTCATAACTTTAATGCCATTTTAATCCGAAATTGATTTCATTTCGCACATTTTGAATGGACATACTTTTGCTCACCGATACTCGCGTGCAGTATTAATATAATTATTGGAATTTCATTGTCGGGGCCTGGGTATCGAGATAGGAGTCGCCGCAACGCAACGTTTGCGGTCGCCATGAGTTTGGCTGAAGCCGCACACTGGCCGCAAACATTTGGGTGAACAGGACACTTATTGCGTCTGTTAGTACTCGACTCTTAACGGTACTATAACATTGATCGGAATCAAATAGGAGCATAATAGTTTTTATATTCTCTCTCCAGAGAAAAAAGAGGAGACCTGAGGCGCAGCAGGAGAAATATCAAAAGGCTAATTAAAAACTTAACTAAACAAAAACTATGTGTATGCTAAGATGAGGTTTGATTTAATTGCTTATTGTGGTGTTGATAAAACAAGCAATTAAATATTATTTTTTTCTATAATATTAAAAATAAATACTTATTAATGCTCGCGTAACCTCGTCGTGTTTGTAACCCCCACTATTCCTCTAATAAATACAATAACAGCCAGGTATGTAGTCTAGAACAAAAAATTCCTCCGTTGCTGCCTCGTTAATAAAATCTTTAACTCGAAATTGCCTGAACAGAATGGAATTCGTATTCTTTTCAAGTCTGCTTGAGTAGAATGTTGTAACTGATATAAACGCGCCTTAACTGCCACATTAGTTAGAACAAATAGACATTGTAAACCAAACAAAACTTACCTAGCGGGTCTGAGATGCGGGTATTCCTCGGTACTGGTCACTTTGACGTCCCATACTTTCCTCCAAGCTTCGTACAACTGTTCATGTACGGGGTAAACTCCAGAATGATGGGGGGACACGGAGTAGCACGAGTTCGTGGGGATTCCGTGCTCAATGGCGAACTGTTTGTTCAGCATCATCTCTGATTCTAAGTGGGTCACGTTGTTGTATAGGTGCGGTTGCTGGTGGTTCCACATGTGGCAAAACCTTTGGACAAGAAGGAAAACTGTTAGATATGTCGGTCATGTCCAAAGACGGTGTTGAGTTAGGTTAACAATTTGGTACTTGAACGAAATGAGTTTAGTGTTGAAAGGAAATTAAATACTTATTTTATCAATTCTTTTGTTTTTGGTTTCCGCAAACATACATTTTAGGAGCCAATAGTGTACAATATACATATGTTAAGTACAAGATATGTTGATGAAGGCTGACTGACGAGTCATAGGTGTATCGCTATGTATTAGGGCTCAAACACATGAACACGTTACGACGACGTAACCTACCACGGCACGACATCGTGACGCAGACGTTTTCGTTACGATACCATGACATGTACGTATACGTTTCGAAACCGTGACGTGGACGATTACGTACCGATACCGTACCGTGGACGTCTACGTCACGGTGCCATGACGTGAAAACCTGCTTTATCTTACAACATTTTGTTCTGTTATGTCCGAGGAGAGCGTGCAAGTGGCAGAATGAACTCGGCTCATTGCCAAGAAAATTACCAAAAGGATGCACTGACTGGACAACCAAGAACTGCCATTTCCTTCGCAGTTACAAGGACATAGATTAGGCATTAATTCGGAAACCCACACGGCTCGCTGCGTTAATTTCCTCTACCGGCCAGAGGGGTCAGCTCAAGGTGATCTGACATAATGCAATAATGCGTGCAATTGAGAGCACTTAGCACAATAACGCGGGTTTTGCGATGAGATGATAACAAAGCAGTTGGATCTAATAAGGTTACATGAGCAGACTAATGGGCAACATTGTTCCGTTATCTGTTTGTTGAGACAGTGATAATGCTGGCACATTAAGTGACATCGCGTTAATTAAACTTAATGTTCGTATGATTGATATGTGGCTAATGCTTATTGTTTACTAGTTAGACCTCGGTTTGAACACATTTGAAAAGTAAACCGTAGGGGCCCAGGAGGGTCAAAGACTACTGGAACTATTAGACAGACAAACAGACAGACAGACATGACAAATCTATAAGGGTTTCGTTTTTTGCCATTTGGCTACGGAACCCTAAAAAGTAACATGGGAATGGGTTGTATTAAAAGTCTGAAAGTCTCGTTTCGCCCTAGAGCGGGAGAAGTCATTGGATGATTTCACGAAAAAACGATGAAAAGTAAAGTAGCTCTTATCCCGTAACTACATGCCAAATGGGGGCAAATTAGCGTAGTTTAGAATGTTAAAATTTCACAATTATAATGAACTGCTAGAGTTGTGTACAGAAACTCCAAAGATTTAAACCACAAACAAAACGTATCTTCACAGAAAACTTTCGCTCCCCAACAAAGTTCGCTATAGTCTTATTAGGTGTATCTTTCCGTAAAATTCAATATACTGTACATAGGTACATGACTGATAAATGAACTGACAGAGCACACGAGAGAACTGAAACTTGGCGCTCATATGCATATTAAGTTCACGAAGACTTGTCGGGCTCAAACTAAGTCCTTTGTAGCTTGTTAGAATATTGGGCTCAACCGAAACTAGCGTACCTAGTTGAACTGTCGCCTGTGATGGAGACCTTAAAACTGTCAGTCTCTGTCGTATTGTCATTTATATGTAATAACCGCATTATTAATTTATTCACTACTAGCTTTTGCCCGCGGCTTCGCCCGCCTGGCATTAGGTACTTAAGGAATCGGGATAAAAGTTAGCCTATGTTCTTTTCCATGTCAAAGGCTATATGCATGCCAAATTTCATCCAAATTCGTTAAGCCGTTTTTGCGTGATTAAGTAGCAAACATCCAAACATCCACACTTTCACATTTATAATATTAGTTAGGATTAGCTGACCTTGCAAGTTTCGTAGAGTCTGTCTAAAAAGTCACAACGACTTGGGTTATCATTAGTGCAAAATGAAATCTGATGTAATCAACACTAGTTCAATCAAGGTTGATTAAGAGATCTTGATCTTTGTTTACTAATTGAAGAATCTTTTAAAAAGTATCGAATATAAGTATTTTCTAAATGAATAAATATTATACAAAATTCCCAAGTCGTTTGACTTTTAGACAGACTATACTGCCTAATAGTCTTTTTAGCTAAGCTGTCAAAACATAACGCCATTTACAGGCATTACCAAAACCAGCAAATGAATTACATTTCAAAATGACATTTTAATTAGAGATGGCGATGTATTCAAATAATTTTTTCCTTATTTTCTTACAGTTTAAACATTTCCTGGACTATCACTAATATTTCAAGACCTAACTAACAAAACCCAATCGGTCAAACAGTTCTCAAGTTTTAGCGAGACTAACAAACATCTATTCATTTTTATTTAAATATATACTAGTATAAACTAGGAGCCTAAGATGGTTTCCAATGGGCATGTTACTTTTTTTGGGATCAGAAAAATCTCGAAGGCAGACTGACTCCATTTTTGAATAGAACTATTTACATAGGTAAGTTTCAGTTTTTCTTATACCATGTCAACTTTGGTTAAGGTTTCGCACGAAACTGGAAGCGGAACCCATTATTCAGTTACAGTTTTGGTTTTCAAAATCTTAATTCAGCAGACTTTTTTATTGATATATACTAGTGCTTGACTGCGATCCCACCTGATGGGGGTTATCCGAAAGGGCGCTCGAGCCCCGGTATGAAGGCTAGAAGGAACGGGGTGGGTCTTTTAGTCAGTAAGAGTCTGACACAATCTTCCGCTCCACCCAAGAGCGGGGGATGTCAATGCATGATTTTTTCCCACCATAAAAAAAAAGCAGTTCAGTCGATATTTTGAAGCACACTCACAGCATTATTGACATTAGGCACAACTCATTACTCGTTACGGTTTAACTCGATCACTTTTACTAGCTGTGACTCTTCGAAGCAGTTTCCAACCCTGACTCTGATCCAAATTTTCTTGACCCAATTTCTAGGGTGAGTTCTCCATTAATTAGCAACTAAGGTAGGAGCAGGGCGCTGGGTGACCGATCTAACTTCCTAATATGTGTGGAAATTACTTCAAGGTCACGACCGGCCACGACACGTGTGCCATGGTCACGGGTTTCGAAGGGCACAGGGCGCTAAAATACCGATGTATGATTAATGTATCAAGGCTGTGCCTTGCCTGACTGGCATATTATGAACCTTTTAGCGAATCATCAGAAACGATCACTGCTTTATATTGTGTTTTGTTATTGCTTTGTCACAATGTGCTATCAAATCTAACCCATTTTCCTGGTTCCTCCTTTTTCTTATGGTGGGAAAAAATCATCCAATGACAACCCCCGCTCTTGGGCGGAGCGGGAGATAGTGTCAGACTCTTACTGACTAAAAGACCCACCCCGTTCCTTCTAGCCTTCATACCGGGGCTTGAGCTCCCTTTCCTCCTGGCGGGTGCTATACGTGCTATGGGCTCACATATTACATGCGGCTAGTTCCTGCACATATTGAGCCTATTATGGAAGAACATCTTCAGCGACATAATGTAGGTATTTTTACTTTTTCACTGTAACGTATTGCTAAAGAATTTTATTAGGTCCTAGTGCAAAGATGGGCGATGTGTGAAGCGACATAATGTTGACTATTTGCGAGCCGCTAAGGCCGCTATGCCTGCTGCTATGGCCGCTAGGCCGCAATGCCTGCAGGCTTGACTACAGGTCGGGTGCCTGAGCTGTGCGTTGTTCTGACAGTTCTCCTACATTTACATCCCTTAAAGAGACTTAAACCCCAAGCGAACGCCGGCTTTCCCTCTCTTATTGTCTTTCTATTGTGTCTCTATTTCAAAAAGGTAAAAGGTTAATTGTCCTTTTTCACCTTCGTACTCTAACCGGTCATAGGTTTGCGCAGACTACCCTAAAGGTACACCATATTTTACAAAAATAAATGCGAAGTTCGACATAAATGTATTTATTTAACTCCTGAACTTAAAGCTTGAGGCATTTTCAAGTGATTTTATATTTATTTACTCAAAGAAATAACACAACAACCACACACTTGTATTTCTCGATGCGGTTAAGTGAATGAAAATACAAAAAAAAAAAAAAATATTATCCACGTACTAACAGTTAACTAGAATTCATAATACTTAAGTAAGTATACTTTAAGAACTAGGGACTAAAGCCCACTAGAATCCTTGCACACACATGTTCCCATTTGTACTGCCATGAGAGTTTGCACTCGTGTTATCCTATTTCGCGCTTCATCTATCACCGCACTTCACTCCTACGCCGGCTTTGGTCAATCAAAGGCAAGCACTAGATGCAGGAGCTCTACGTCAAACTAACAGATTGCAAGCGCCTTGGAAAATTTGCACAAGGCGGACACAGAACGTCCTTATTTCGAGGTGTAGGAACTAGTACTAATTAGTGACATAGACAACACCAATTGCACAATAAGTACCACTCGTACCTTTTCGCTAAGATGCTGAGATGATTTTTCTTTTATAAAAACGAAACTAGTACAAACAATTTCTTGCAATGTATTAAGATTAGCATAGTCGGCCTTATAACGGCCACTGTTGAAACTCAGGCCTCCTCTCTAGGAGAAGGAATGGGCCGTAATCCACCACGCGAGCCCAGTTAGTGAATGTCACATGTCTTCGATTTTTTTGGTTCTAGGACATGCTGGTTTCTTCACGATGTTTTTCTTCACCTTTTTGAGAGCCTTATATATTGAAACGATGATATTAAAAAAATATCTTTAGTCAATATTACACGTGTCCTACTCCGTTCAAAACGATATGGAACACCAATTTAGATATTATAATCATGGTTTATTGTTTATCACCTTAAACTCTTATGTCACTTGTTAATCATAAAACAAAAAGGTCTATGTGATAACTGGATAGTTTTAACTTTAGTTACATTTTAATTCCTGAAAGGTGAAAACCAATTAATTTTCCTGTCTTCACCACATTTCTGTGAAAACAACATTGTACAAAGCTTTATAAAGTCCTTGATTTCAGTTTAAAGGCGAGTAACAAACAACTCGACTAAACTGAACAATAGACAAAAGATTAAATCATTATTAATATCACTTATAGAACGCGCACGATAACCGTGGAATAAAGTACATTGACCTTTTCCTAATATCTCTCCGTAGGTACCCGAAAAACACTGAAAAACAATGAATTGCTTTTTATCACTAGATCATGTAAAGGATCACGATACACGTCGATTCAAGACAGCTATATGTCTTTATTTCTATTTATGAAATTAAGAATGTCAACAAATGTTGGAGGATCAATGACCGTTATTCCATGTTTATCTGGCGTCTACCTTAGTAAGGTACTCACCAATTAAAATGTTCTGTATTCCTCAGCAAGGCATCATCGCCCATGTTTTCGAGCGACGTCCCGTGATGGTAGTACTTAGCGCTGTAGCCCAGGTTGAACCTGAAGCCAGGCACTAGTCGTTGAAGCGCCGCCTGCGACGCTAACATGGCTGCTACGTCTTCTTCATGAAGACGGGTTCCTAAGAAGAAGAAAAAACATTAGCGGGAGGTGCGACCTGGACGCAGTAGTATGAGTGTAAGTTTAAAACGGCACTGGAGAAGAGTATTTTTAAGGTGGAAAATCATCCAATAACTTCTCCCGGTCTGGGTGAAGCGGGACGGCGTGTAACAATAAAATTCTTACACGCCGTCCCGCCGTCCCATTATACTAAAACCACACCTGTGTCCTTCAGTTGCCCTTTGTGTTCTAAGAGTAGGGTTTCCGTTTCAAAAATAAGAAGAATATTTGAAATTGGAAAGGACCTGGGAAGTTCTCAGGCAAAGTGGTAGAACAGCCATCAGCTCTTTAAAAATAGGAAGACTGAGTTCATAAAGTAGAAGGCATAACATAAGACATACTGATATCATCAAAATTTTAGTCTAAAATGCAACACGGAAAACTTAATTCGTTTCACAGCAAAACAATATCAGATTTTACAACGTCATTTTGTGCATGTACAAGATTTGAATTACAATACGACAAACAAAGTTATTCCAAGGTTACAAAGCGAGTTCAATAAACTTGTTAAACACTAATTGTCAGTCGTTGTAGGGTATCTATTTAGCACAGTCTAGCAATTTGATTAAGCATGAGAGCCGTATTGGTGCATACGAATATTAGTTGCCATTCTATCACAAACGTATAAAGGGCACCTATTATTATTCAATGCACCTAGGTGCTAATATTATTCAGATCTTGCGCGCATACTAATACTTAGGACAAAAGCAACTAAACGCTATACAATGTTGGATTGATTGAGCTCTGTAATGATTAATTTATACGTGTTTTTACGTTAGGAAGCATTAATATTCCGTCCATATTTCTTACTATTATATCGATTTCTGGAAATGAATATGGGTAATCGTCGATATGTATTCAGTGCTCAGAGGCCAGGGCGTTGCGAGACTTTGATAATATTAGAATTGTAATAAAAGAAGTCAATTGTACTATTCTGTGTACGTTGATACCAGAATGGCCAGTAAAAACCCAATGTAAGTATACGATAAAATTTTACTGAGTGTGTTAACTGCTTGTTATTGAATTGCTGGTAGCAGGACACCGATAGAGGTGCATGGAAATGTGCTTTAGTTCGTGCTTACAATGCTAAACATTAGTTTAAATTGTGTGCAATCATAAATCTTTGGGCAGGACACTACCTCACATTCATAGATACCGCAAATGTGACCAGTTTTATGAATCATACAATGTTTTAATCAAAATAATAGAATTCTCATATGAAAAATTATAACATACCTCTTTCTCCCACGAAGATATCATCAATATCGACGAGTATCCACCTGTCGAGGCTCAAGCTTAGCTGGCCGTGGCTAAGATAGCTGAGAGCGTCCAAGAACAGAATCCTGTGCAGCCAGAACTGTAGGCCTGAGCCGAACAGTACTCGTTGGACGCCGTCCAAACGCCCGTGGTCTTGTATCACTGTCGCAAGCGGCAGGCGTTCTTCTGTAAACATTGCTATAATTTAGTGTTCTGCTTTATTGACATGGATTTCGTGCTGTTTTGCCTTTGGGAGATGGATGGGGCAAACAGTACGGGATATTGGCATTCCGTTCAAGAGTAGATAGATAGCTGAAACGATCAACGGACGGTTGTAGGTTACCAATTGGAATGACGGAAGCTATTGGAAATCGTCTTTTGCATCATTGGTATATTCTAAATGGAAACATAATTTCTTAATGAATGTACCTATTCTTGATAAGTATTACGTTTATTCTCGTACTCGTATTAAATTAATACGAGTTTTGAAAAAAAGGTACTTTATTTTTGGATTTTATCTTTACAAATCGATAGTGTTTCATGTACCGGATCGACCCTCCACGGGATTAACGATTTTAGCGGTGTAGATGAAAGTCATAGAACCCCACGACCCGCTCTTTCAGTTCTCATATACTTAAGCGAAAATGTTGCCATTATCGACAAAGAAATTATTGGTGCGAGGAACTCCACTAACTATATTGTTCTGTACTTCGTGCTCCAAAAATATTTCCTTACAAAATGGAAATATTTTCCTAAACAATGTGCGGAAACTGAATAATCAGTATTATACAATGATGTCTAATAGTTGCACAATTAAATTCTTAGAAATTTTTTGATTAGGGTTTTTCCCTGGCTGCGCCAGAAGTAGGGATATGTTTAATAGGTACCTATGCATGTAGGTATGTATATTTCTTAGCCTAAACGGGCTGTTGCGCTTTAGTTTAGCTTGTGAGATGTCGTTGGATTCATCAAAATTATTAAAAAAATTAATGGCACGTTTTAGGCGCCAAAAATGGACTCGAAAAAATGATTTCAAAAGTATTACTGACTAACTAAAATGTAGCAAATACAAAATTGGCAATGTCAAAAGGTCTGACCACAAAAAAAGAAAGATTAAAAATCTGTGACACGGCATTATAACTATAAATAAAAATAAAATCCATCAACTGCATCAGACTGACTTGATTCGAACTTTTTGCTGTTTTTTTTTTGCGCTCCGGTTATTTATCACAATATAAGTAAGTTACATACGTTGGGTCTACGCGTCTCAGGACATTTCTTGGGGGCAGAAATGATGAAATAACTTCTCCTGTTCTATGTGAAACGACAGGGAGTGACAGAATTTCACTGAATAAACCTACCCATGCGTTCTAAGGCTGCGGTAACTCTTTCGAACGATCCCGAAGTCTCATGCCATGGACCTAAACAAACTTTACCTTCTTTATCAAATTCATTTTTAGCGATAAGACCACCTATTGTAACACCATCTCATAAGCTTTTGCTGTAATTTTTCATGGGTTTTTCATGGTCGTTGGGTGTCTAAACGTGGATCCACGCGAGACACAATGGCTTTTTAATTGTGTCTCTAATTAAGGCACACGAGAGGTTAAAATGAGGAGTATATAACTATCTATCTGATACCCACACCTATAGTAAAAATATATTTATAAATATGGACATAGGTAAGGTTACCTTCTTCAATTCCTGCTTATTAATATTAAGAATAGGCGCGACATAAGTCACAAGCATTACAAAAATACTGCTGGTCGTTTGTAGATGCCCGTCATCATTTTCCACTTCAGTAATTTTAAATCTGTTACAACAGCTGCGTTCAGATTTTAGGCTTAAGTAAAAATTAAACAGAGTATTCAAATTTAATTAAATTAATTCATTGTTGCTTTTTACTTCCTGAAGGACCTTCTGTAAAGCATAAAATTAAAATTCTCTTCGTAATCGGTGCCTAACAGCCATTTAATTTTTATCGTTGTTTTGAGAGTAAACGCCTTCTTAGACTTTTAAATCAAGTATTTTATCATCTTGTTGCCCTTGTTTTAATTTATTTAGCGCCGGTGCAGCACGACTACCAAATATCGCTAATTGGATCTAAATAGTCATCCTTCTTTATAACCATATCACTTTTCACATAATTCTTCCATTTTTTCTTTTGTTTTCCTTTTTCCGGTTGAAGGTTATCAGTTTTAAGATTGCGTCTTTTTTCGCGTGAATTAACTGTTTTTCTTTCTTTCTTCCCTTCTTCTTTCTATCAAATTACTCCTCCCTTTTGGTGGAGTGAGAGGGAGTGTCAGACTCCTATTGACTAAAACCCACCTGTGTTCCTTCAACTGCCTTTTGCATTACACGGCTGCGGTAATTCTATTAAACCTGCAGCCGTGGCAGGTTTGGTCTCCCTCTGCCCCTTTAATCTTTGATTGAATAAAATATTTATTTCATCATCATCATTTCATTCGAAAGACGTCCACTGTAGAACATGAACCTCACCAAAGCATCACAACTACGCCCGATCCTAAGCGTCTCGCATATATCAGATTCTCGCGACCCTCACTCCAGGTCATCGGTCCACCTTGTCGGAGGCCTACCAACGCTGTTTCCTGTTCTGCGAGCAATGTACCCACTGCCACATAAGTCTAGCGATTATCCTACAAACATATAACAAACTAGCTTTTGCCTGCGGCGTCGCTCGCGAACTTAAATATAGCCTATGTCACTCAGGAATAAAGCAGCTTTCTATTGGTGAAAAAATTTTCGCAATCGGACCAGTACTTTCAGAGATTACCTCCTACAAACAAAAAAGCAAACTTTACCTCATCATTATATTAGTGTAGAATGTATAGATATACCTAAATAAATGTTTGCTTAATTGAATAGTTGAACTATTATACCAGTCATATTATAATAATTATGAGCTTACCTACCATTAGTCGTAAATCTTGAAGGAGATAAATGCTAATTACTTGGTATTGAACCAAGTAATTGGTGGCAAATCGATGAGTTAAGTGTTTTCTGTTAATCCTACTCAATGTTGCTTACTAAGCTTCAAGTCTAGTTTTACCTAGATCTAGTTTTCAACAAAACAACTATATATTACGGACTAGATAATCCACTTCAATCTGATTGGAAGTAATCCCCGAAGGAGGAATGACGTCTTTGGAAAAAAGAAAGAAAACATGTTTATTTAGCAAACAGACACACACAATGAAGATACAAGTATATAGAAACAAAAAAAAGAAACAACAACATTGAGTGTCTCACGGCTGCGCTAAAAAGGTCCACTTCGGCATAATGCCAGACAACAATGTAACAGTTTCTTGACGATGGTTTTCAACTGAACTTTACTTTGAGTGCTGATGAGTCTTGATACTTTTTAAGGTATATAAATTACTTATTTCAGATGAACTTGGTTTCAATCAATTTTATTTATTTATAGTAGTACATAAATATTAATCTGCCTAGATTTTTCTCTACTAACAGTTGGGTTCTTCTTTCAGTCAAACTGGACGCAGTTGAACACAAGTAACTGAGTAACATGATCAGCAAGACTATTGTCAGATTTCCTGTTTTCTAACTATCAGTAACGACTGTCAAATATTTACAAATGACAGGTACGTCCTGTTCACGACTTCGGTCTTAGCGACGAGCGACGCGGCATTGGTAGGCGGGCACGCGCCGCTGAGCGGCGTCTCGTGGCGTGCTTTAAAGATTTTCATACTTTTAGATGTTCTTACCGCTCGCCGCCCCGTGCTTAGCTACCGCTCACAGCGGTAAGGTCGTGAACATATTATTAGGACCCACAGCCTAACGTCCTTTCCGAGCACGGAGGAATCTCGGTATGCTTAGATGGTAATTTATCCATAGAGTGACCTCGGCCAGCGTCGCTTAACTTTAAAGATCGAGTCGTATTCAGCTGTTATTCTATAGCCATACAAACTCCTCTTTATATATCAATATCCATACTAATATTACAAATGTGAAAGAAACTCTGTCTGCCTATTTTAACGGTAAAACTACCGAACCGATTTTGTTGGAATTTGGTATGAAGCTTCGACTCCAAGGATGGACATAGACTACTTTTTCTCTGGTTTCCCATCCGCTATAACCAACATTCACGCAACCGAAATCGTAGACAAAAGCTAGTATCCTATTTATATTAAGCACACATGACGCGGCATACGCACGTGATTGAACCAAAAGATATACGCGGAAACTTCCAAACAAAAATAACAAAACAATTTTCAGAAAAACCTTGACAGGAATACCGAAACATCAAGAGTTGATTGCTCGAATCTATGTTAGTGTTATGGCATTCCTTCCATTAATTAGAACATGATGACGGTGCGTGATTAATATTAATTGACGTTATTCGAAACTGCCATTAGATTAGAGCACGATACGAGTATATCGGGTAATGATTGCGCAATACATTCGTTCTTTATGACAGGCCGGTGATATTAAAATTTGGACTGCGGGATTGTTTGAGTTACTAGAACGCAAAGGGCAATTGAAGGAAGCTTTTAGTCAGTAAAAGTCTGCAACTGCCTCACGATCCATCCAGAGCAGAAGAAGTTATTCGATAATATTATGGATGTCTTCAAGGCTCAATAAACTAGCGCGCCTCGCCGTCAACAATTGAATCACAGCTTACCATTAGGTGGGATCGCAGTCAAGCACTATTTTATATCAGATAATACAATTAAAATAATAATAATTTCCCCCCTCAATATTTCATGTTAAGTAACGCATCATGCCTTTCCATTTGACACTCCACTTAGTCATATTTATAAACATTCGGTTGTTCATTCCCACTTTCACCCCTCCATAACTTGTAAATTTCTGAACCGTTGTTGACAATACTGTCTAAGAACCATCGCTAGAAAACCTGTTGCCAAAAAATAAAACTGCATCCGAAACAAAAAACACACATAGCGGTCAAACCAAAATAAAAGTTATAAATCGCATCTTTTTGCATATTACTAAGTTGATGATATAATGGACGTGTTGTTCAATAAATGGATGAAAATTCGTTTTGTTGCTACGTGTTTACGGTGGTACAGTTAGCAAGGAAATACTGTTGTGAAACATGTAATCATAATGGATCGAAAAACTTTTAAAAAGTAGACTTACAAACTCTCGACTATTCAATAATTATAAGCAATTTGGTTGCTTTTTACAAAAGTATCGTTATACTACTTTCATTGCTTACACAGGTACCCATTATGTAATTTAATAGAAAAGGCATCGAATTCAGTATTCAGTGACTACATATTTTATTATGTACATACAATATAGATCACGTGAATGACCATGGTAGAATGGAATAATTGATTGATGAATTCAATTTAATGGAAAAATGTGGAGGTGAAATTAGCATGGTAAATATTCAATAAAATATGTATAAGCCTGGCTTAATTTTATTGCCGTAAGCTGTATGTTTATAGTCGACCAACTATGGCATGGATTTAAGCGATTACTGAGTAACAAATAATAATTCAATAGTTATGTATGCGTTGAAAATGTTAAATACAATAATAACATTAATTTATTTTTAAATTTGTCTATATTCGCTGTTAGTAACACGAAAATACATGTCAGTAACAAGAAAATACTTAAAGCCTAATGTTAGGAACCAAAAAAAAATGAAACAAAACTCAATCCACTCCAGAGCATCTGCTAGTTCACTACGTGCAGTCGAACCTAGCACCCAAGCATCGAAGAATCCCAATGATTCGTCAATACGCATGCGAGTTAGGATCGAAGTGCAAAGTTTACCGGTTTTGTTTGGTTTAAAGATCAGAGGTTGACCGATGACCTGGTGAGGGTCGCGGGAATCCGATGGATGCGAGACGTACAGGACCGGTCGTTGTGACGACGCTTGGGGGAGGCCTATGTCCAACAGTGGACGTCTTTCGGCTGTAATGATCAGAGGCTATTTACATTCTACTGTCAATTAAATTCGATAACCTCTCAGTATGCAATAGGTACGTCAAGACACAGCATGAGAAACACTAAGAAATTCCACAAAGCCTTAATGCCTGATCAAGTCGCCGATTAGAAAATATATTGTCAGTTCTCACGTAATAAGCTGCTGTTGTGAATTGTCGATTTGCTAATCGAAATAACAGTCAATAATATCACTCGAAATTGATCAAGGTTTGTCAACTGGGGGTCTAATCGAGAATTCCTCACATTCATCTACTGGCTCCCTATGGATATGCTCGAACTTTTGTTGCACAACCATCTTACGTGAAGGTTAAAGTTCCCGGTCGAACCCTTTTCAACCCAATTGCTCATATGTAAGTTCGAAAATTTGACCGGAAACATTAGAGTAGTTACAGTACACGATGAAGTGAAAAATAGTTAGACATGTTACTCACCAGTAGACCCGTATTCGTTTTGCCGGAGCGCCCAGGCGACGGGCTCGTAAGTCGAACTGTTAGCCCTGAAAACTGCCCAGTGATCTCCTGGAAGTGGTCCCCAGGCCGTCTCTCCCGCCCTGGCTAGACGGAGGACCGGTGATGCTGGGTTGAGTGTTGCGTCCTAGGAAATAAAATGACGTTTAATAATAATAAAAATTAGTAATATATATAGTGTTAATAACAATATCTTTACTTAGGTATCACCTAAATAAAAATCTGGCACGGTACATGTAAATTGCAGCAGTGAACCATGTATGGACGGTCCACTCTGCCAGCTATCATCTTTAGAACCCTGTTGGGGCTAGCCATGACTCGTACTATCAGTGATATCGCACGCTTGCGCATTGTAGCATAAAATCAGTCTACATGCGCAGCCGCAAACATCCCTGATCCACTGCAACGCCATGACATCCTCATCAGTTTTCTGAAAGCGTTACTAAACTGAAAACGAAGGGCTCCATATGATGCCTCCGAATACTTCTCCCACAAACTACACGAGTAGAAGGTAGTGCAAAATGCTCTAAACAGCGTCATTTTTACCTCGGCAGTACACCGTGCAAACCTGCGGGCTATCTATTCGCACGCATGAAAATAACCCTCCGCTCCCTTTCAATGTCAGCATCGTCCCTAAGATCGGCGGTGACCAAATTACCAAGTTATAAACAGCAGTTCCGTTACATCAGCCACATCTATTTAATAATATATTGATATAGATTGGTATGTAAGTATAACCAACTATCATTTTCCACTGACTTCAGATAGGAATTATGTTTTGGATACCTAGTCTTGATTTTCGACGTTATTGTGGCTTTGTATATCAGTAAAAGACTTTCTGTAATCGAATCATAGGTCTCTTACTGCGAGCTTTATATCGAATTCGATAACGTACGTTATAAATCTTTTGATTCGCTATGTCAAATCATATGAACAGAATAGAAGTATCCCGCTATTGTCGCTAGACGATGCTGAAACTGAATAACAGATTCAGTACAAGTTTACCTCATCAAAACGATTGAGTGAGTTTTGATTTTCCGAATAGATATCGATCGTACAGTTTCATTGAGGCTCCGAGCAATCGTTAATTATTTAGCTTGGCCAGTGAATTTCGGCAAGTCTTAAATTCAAACGTGGTTGGTATTCAAAACGCTAGACTGATACAGTTTTGTAGTAAGTAAGTACAAGTAAGTGTAGTACACTTAGCTATAGAAGGCGCCAGATAACCGTGGAATAAAGTACATTGACCTTTTTCTAATATCTCTGCGTAGGGAAACAAACAATGAACTCCTTTTCATTACTAGATCATGTAAAGGATCAAGATAAATGTCGATTCAACAAGCTTTATGTCTTTACTTTCGTTTTTGAAATTAAGAATGTCAACAAATTTAGGAGGTTAATGACCGTTATTCCACGATTATTTAGCGTCTACCTTAGTAAGGAACCAGTGCTGGCCACATTCATAAGTATTTCCCTCTAGTTTTCAGCTGAGGTATTTTATCTGTCTAATCTATCCATTGATATAACAACGTACTCTATCTATGAATAACATGACTGTGTTATCGGTATTAGATAGTAAAAATATTTACACTAGTATGACAGAGGCAAAGATTAAAAATATGGTTGATGAATATTGATATTATGACATCTCCGAAACTAATACAATTTCCAAAAACTGATTTTAGAAATTGTATTAATTTGGTTCGACAAAACCTAGTTAAAGCGACTGATACAAATGTCTGTTTTAAAAAAAAAACTTTACGACCTACTCGCGCCGCTTTATGTCGTGAGACGTGACTTATATCCTAGCTTTGTCTTTGGAAAATACGATTGATCTCGAAGATTGTCGACCGCTCCCGTTGATCACAATTTGTAATAATTAGTGGAACCCAAAAAACGCGCCGTCAACCTTTTTCTCACTATATCGTAGACTGTATTATTTATCAAAAAAAAGTTATCTATTTCTGAAGGTATTCTATAAGACAGAAGACGCAGGAAAAAGCTAGTTGTGATGTTTGGACTCGTATTTCTATTTTAAACTGACGGACAAATTTTAAAGATAAAATACAATAAAACAATAGGTTAAATTTAAGTTTTAGAAGCACACAGAAAGTCTATTTCTACATATTAGCCTAGGAGTGTGGGAATTTGGTTTATTACTTAAAAAAAATGAACTATTTCTGTAGGTTAGACTACGAGACTTAAGACGCAGGAAAAAGCTAGTTGTGATGAAAGATTGGACTCGTATTCCTATTTCAGATTGACGGACAAATTTTAAAGATAAAATACAAATTTAACTTTTAGAAGCACACAGAAAGCCTGTTTCCATTAGGCTAGGAGTGTGGAAGCTGAGAAGAAAACATTTTAAGTAACTAGTCTTTGTCTGATTCCCAGCTAAGCCTCATTGCTAAGTCTACGCTGAATAAATTGAATGCTCTAGTTTTCTCTTAGATCCGAATAGTGCCTCATTTAAATCTGCTTGTTTTTTTTTAGCATACTACTAGAAACCATGAGGTACGAGACACTAATAATTACAATAATAATAATCAAATTGTGGATATCATAAATAAGACAATTATTAGGGAAAAAAATACTTTTATATGCATATTTTGAATGAATCTTTTATAAGAAACCAAAAAGAATACTTCCCTTAGTCACGCCATAACTTGAGAACGACTTTACTGATTTCATTTAGCTATTTTTAATTTTTTTTTAATACTTTTTGGAAGGTTTCTAAGGAAAGAAAAATTTTGAAAGAAGCACAGAAAATTAAAAAAAAAATCAGAAAACTACTACAATTAAACCTTAGCCAGGACACGGTACATGGCTAAGACATTTGGGTCAGCTAATTGATTATTTTGCTCGATTGTTCCAAACCAGCCACCCTGCAAGCTGTAGGGTGGGTTCCAGCAAATAACCGTTACAGTACCTACATACATATAAGCATAATCTAAACATTGATCCTAAAGACATGGAATCTTTGTTCTGTTAATTTTACAAGTTACACGGTACACCTTATTATTGTTCTAAAGCTGTTTATAAGACGAATTCCACGAAACGCAATTGGAGTAAAACCTACTGTATATCTTAAACTACTTCAGGTAAGATCGTAAAAATGGTTCACTTAATTATTCGTTGGTATGCAATCAAAATATAAAATTGGACAGTTTGCATCTTAATTATTTGTCGGAAAAAGAACACAATAACTAAAGGTCATGTATTTATACCCAAACGACGGCGACGTAGGTATTGTTCTATATTATTTGAATAATCAAAAAGTTACTTTTTCTTTCAAAATAAAATAACAAATTTTTGCGCAAATCTCTTAGGAATGTGGTAAGTAAATGATCAAACTGGAGCCTTGCGGGGTCATGGCTGCTATTATTAGACACCAATACATAGAATTATAGTATTAGTAGTATTATATATGGGAATTTATTTTAATTTTATACTCACAAACCCGTGTACGAAAAGGATCAAGACATAAATTGTTGTTACCTTAAAGACGCGGTAAAATAATGAACAGTCTACGACAAAATAAGTACGTAATAAGCTGACGGAACTCACCTTTAGCCTCAAATTAGTATGCATGAACAGAGGGAATCCTTTCAGTTGCGCGCCCACAAGAGTCTCTTCCCCGGGCGTAGCGAACGCAACAACCCCCACAGAGTACTCCCGGCAGTACTTATCGAGTAGTTCTCGATTCCACTTGTCCATGTTCGCGTATTTCGATAGCGATTCGAATACGATCACGCCGTAACGCCCCTTGTCCAAAGTGGTGAGTACGGGCAGACTCTTGCCCGCGACTTCCACCTTGTACCTGGACAAAAAAAAAAACATAATTCATGATTGTTACATAAATACTCAATATGGCGTTAATTACACAGTTTTAATATACGAGTACGTCTACTTCTTCTTTCGTGGCTTTCTCCTTTAGGGTCAACCGTCTTCCTAATACAGCGCTAAGACATTTTGAGGTGAGAAATTATCGAATGACTTCTCTCGTACTATGGTGGAACGAGAGGGCGTAGAGACTTGCTACCTAAAGCCACACTTGTGTCTTTCAGAAGCCCTTTGCGTTCTAAGACCACGGATTTCCTTATAAAAAAAAACCATGGCGCTAGCGGGCATCGAGCCTGTCGGGAGTGTATCCACCTGAGTTCTTCCTGAATTTACTTTTGATTCCGGTGAGTGAACATAAACCACTTTTACTATGGCCCAATAAATAAAATTGTGTCATCCTGCATGTTTCAGTTACAAACTTTTGACATTTAAGATATTTTGCTTTGACAAAACACTAGTTCACTTTTGACTTAACAATAGTTCTAGTGATAGAAGTATCACTAGAAATATTGTTAAGTGACTATCAAAAGGCAATGTGACAACTTCAGAAGTTCAAATCTACATAATTTATCTAATTCCAAAAGTCAATTATACATTATCGTTGCTCAAGCAACAGATGTACATTTTCACCAGCCTGTTTTCTTTCATGTTGACAGTGAGTACCTTTCAGAGACCAAAGGTCAATGATTGGCGTAATCATACAATAACATTGTTTATTTGCGTACAAACAGAACAACAATAATATTTTTATTAAACATGTGTGAGATAACACCGACAGGGTGGTCTTTACCTGCTTCGTATTGGTTTCAAATATATCACAGTAAATGTCAACGCTACAATCGTACTTTTGGCAATTATTTCAAATTACTGTGCAGTAGGTACTTATTGTTAATTAATTTTATCGTTAAACTAAAATGAGGTAGGCTAAACCACTCCCTATTGATAAAAGAATCAGTAATGTAACTGAAACCTGTTAATTTCATAACAATTATTAATTTAGACTCCAAAATAATTAACTTATAAAGCAGTAAACACATGGAATGCAACTGAATGCCGTTAATGTTATTTACTTTAACGTGAAAATTATTCTAGAGTTCCACTGTAATTATTTAGCCATTATTCAGCCATCAACATTCTTTTCAGTGAGTAATTTATATAAATTGTCTTTAATACAATTACCGACGCTCCTCCGGTAAGATAAGAGTCGTAACAGCATTTAATTAACCCTACATTACTACTCAAGTTGCGACGTACAAAGAAACTACTCATACGCTCGCGAGGCGCATCATTTTGACTAGATTTTATTCAAAACCTATAAGTGTGATTGATATTTTTTGACTGTTTATATAATTGTATATATTACTAAAAAGAGAAAAACACAATTTTAAATAATATTTATATATTTCTATTATAAAATCTTTAATCAAATAAATCTTAGAAACAAATTTTAGCCACTTAGACCATTAAACAGATTTCTCATTAAAAATTAAGAAAAAAGAACTTAAAGTATGCACTTCTCCTAAAAAATAGTTAATTATGAAGTAATTAACTAAAAAAAACTAACAAAGTAACAAAAAAAATATTTTAGATGCATTTGATATATACATGAACTTGATGTTCGCCACAGATAGATTTTGCGCACGTCATTTTGGACATCCTCTTCTTTTTAGATGAACAATAAGAGCAATATCTTCTTTATTTTTGGCGGTGGTGGACCCTCATTTTCTACAAAAGAGTTATCCGAAGGTTTTTTCAGGATAACTTCGATATTATCTCGGATATTGCGTTTCAACGTAGGTACTTCTAGTCTTTTTTGCATTCATTCAGTAGTCAACTGCGTGCTAAGTATTTTCATAAATTACATTCAACCCAGGGGTTTTTCAGATGTTGAAGCTTCAAATAAAACCCAAAAAAAAGATAAAACACACTAATAATGCAAAAACCAACTAAAAAATAATTTTATTAATAGCACAAAACTTACATACAAGCTACTCATACGTCTTTGGAGCGCCAAGGGTAGTAATATCAAAAAAACTAGCACACTTATCGTAATGCAACCACCGTCCTGCGACACGTGCTGGCGATGCCTGAGATGCCCCTGAACGTGAATGCCATATGTGCGAAAAATAAAAAGAGAGAGCAATATATCAAAAACGCGGGCGCCTCTGCGACGTAGAGTAGTAATCTAGGGTTAAAAGTTATTGTTATGATGGCGAAGAATAGTGGTATAACGATTCAAACTGATAGTATTATTATTAATGCAAAAGTCTGTCTGTTCATTACCTTTTCATGTCTATGCCGTTGAATAGATTTTGATGAAGTTTCATCACATGGATTTACTATGCTTGGATAATGATGGCATAGAATACTTTTATGCCGTTTACAACCGAAATGAAGTGCAGCAAAAAAAATAGCATAATTGGCCTTATAATGTTCTCACTTCTGGGAACGTGGGCCGAGTTAGTCGATGTCACTGTGATTGAATTTTTTGGTTCTAGGACATGCCGGTTATCTCACGATGTTTTCCTTGACCGTTTTGAGAGCAGTGATGACGAAACAAATTACACAAAGTTATATTTGTATTATTATGGGTGTGGACCCGCGACCTACAATTCGGAAGTCGGGATAGTTACGACTCAGTTATCTCTGCTGAATGAAAAGTATTCCAATTTATTAGTTTTCTTAAGATAATAAAACACTTAGCACGGGCGAAGCCGTGAGCAATAGCTTGTAAATAATAGTGCAGTTAAGCGCTGCAGATGAGAATCTGTTGTTTTAGATCAATACAGTGAAGGTGAAGTAGCTGCCTGTGCCACCTTGGGGGCGTACTGCATTATACAACGAAGTAATGCAACACCTGAAATAAGTTTAAAACTGAGAAGATCGTAACGGAATAGATTTATTAGGATGCGTACTGATTAGCTGTTGAACGTTTAAAGTAGATTTATTTTCAATAGCAGTAAAAATGCGGCGTAATGCTTATGATCTTATAAAACGAGTAAGGACCACCAAACGTACGGCGATGCGCCACCGGTACATAGTGGATATCCAACCCTTACGCACAAAACGTTTTGAGAACACATTCATTGTAATAATAATAATAATTCATTTATTTGCCTGAAACATGGTGGTACAGATCTTAAAATACAACAAGTACAAGGTTCTTCATGTTCCGCCTTATTTTACAGCATGGAAATTTTAATTCGGACTAATTTTCTTTTTTTATATAATCAAATTCTTACAAACAAGTACACTAAGGTACTGTACATCTAAGGAGTGGAATTCACTGTCGAAGTCAGTGTTTCCTGATGGCTACACATGCACTCATAACTTGTATTGTTGTGTATTTTAAGTCAAGAGTGAATAGGCTACTTCTAGACGAGTGTGCTTCATCTTCTACCACATTGTGGCTTTCCACCAGGTGTAATTTTATTGTGGCCAAGCGCAAACCTATCAATGATAAAAAGAAGAAAATATGATCATTGTTTGCATTACATGAATGGTTACATAGCATAAAACAAAGTCGTTTTACGCGTTCGTCTGTTTTTAGCCAACTCCTAAACCACGCAACAGATGAACAATTTGATGCGGTTTTCACAAATAGAAAGAGCAATAAACGAGTAAGGTTTATGTTCCTGTATAATTTGTACAGAAACGAAACCGGTGCGAATCAGTAGTCTATATTAATATTAATCAAAGAAAGGAAGTAAGGTTTTGAGTTACTTTAATTCATTAAACCCCAAGCGAACGCCGGCGTTCGCGCACCTATTGTCTTTTAATTGTGTCTGTCATTATCACGATTGAAAGGTTAATTAGGTGCGAGTTGCATATTATCAATCGGGTTTATGGATCCGAATAACCACCATTTCCTACCGTGGACTGGTTATTAATTTTTTTGTTAAAAACAACAGCGGCTTTTATGATTGAAGTATTTTACTGAGGCAGCAAGGTATTTTGATGAAATATCTAACGTTACTATTTAATACTCGTTTCTCTTTAAAGAAATCAAAATCATAACAAAACTGAAGCGGAAACATTTAAACTTAAAAGCTATAATGTCAAAGCGGTATCTAGCAAATTAAATCAATGGCGGTTCCACCCCGTGTTATAAAATTGTACAGTTTAAATAGCAGACGGCAACGGCGTCCCCTTGTCAAACAGTGAACAAGCTGCCGAAGTTGATTGGCAATATTGAAAATTGAACTGTCCAAACATTCGCTTTTAGGATACTTTCCAATTTTCAATCAAAAATACCCATTTTACCGATATTGGGAAAATCTGACAAGTCTTTGAGTTCAATACAGGTTTGGAAATACAAAAAAATGCACCGAGCGACTAGCGGAAAGAGTAGCGAGTAACATACAGACAGGTATCGGCCAGGCCAGGCCGTCCATTTTGCTCCAGTTAAGGCTCGTTTCAATTTGGCAGCTTGAGAGCACTTCAGACCGAGTCTAGGGCGAATGGCAACTTGCAAATAGCATTTACCCACTCGAGCCGGTCCGTCTTTCCGTCTAATGTACGGTGCAGTCGTTGGCAACTTTGCGCAGCTACTCCTACATTCGCCGAGCAAACGGTCCGATACAAAAGTTTGCCATTTTCATGCGCATTTTAAAATGCGGACGCTTATGTAAAGTTCGGCGGTCATAAAGCTACGCCGGCGGTGAAACGACGGACGTGAGCACTGCGTCACTATTTAGCTTGCGCTAACATGTTTCTAATTACCTTAATTAGTGTCCTGACATTAAAACGAGAGGGCGCTCAGTTTAAATTAGAGCGCGCGAAACGGCCTACTTTGTCCGTGAACCGAATGCGAGGAGGGCTAATTCGTGATAAGGGAGCGCGAGTGAGTTTAATAAAGGGGAGCAATGTCACGGCGTGCGACCTCAGTGACCTGCCGCCCCTTAGGATAACGACAGTTATCGTAAAGAGGCCGGTATAACTGCGCTACGGTTAGCCAGAAAACGGAAAAAATTAAGCGAATCTTTATATTATTCTCAATTACGTCGCCCGTCGCCCGGTAACCGTATACAATGTCAGCTGAAAGCTTAGCTTTACGCAATTAACCCGGCGTATTTACAAACTTTCAAGGGTGTCAAGGTGTGTCAGCCATAGTACCTGGCATAGTTAATTACATTTGTGTTAAGTTTGCGTCAGTGTGTTAGTTATAATGTACATAGGTCTTTGTTCAGCTCAGTGGATCACTAGTGCAGGAATGTTTGTTAATAAAAAATTGTACTGTGAGTCTGGGACTCTAATGAAACTTGCACCGTTCTGTGGTACTATTAACGTGAAGAACTGAAGATACTATAGCAATTAGCAGCCACCCCAGTTCGTCTCAATTGAGGGCAAGTCGGCAGCGTCCCAAGACTTCACTGCTTTATGTCCAGTACTTATGGTAACTTGTGACTTCCTAAACGAACCGTTTGGTCGTTTCATGCCCAATGGCACTTGAAAAAAAAAGAAAAGCCTTGTGAGACTCGAACTCAATTAAGGGCATACATTACCTAGCCAGTAGGAACTGGGGCTTGCAACATAAAGTCGTTAGAAGAAACTTTTACGGGACTTTAAATTGGTCAATATAAAATTCACTCACTTCCACGAAGTTTTATCGTCAGCAATTTTATTTTTCCTAATAAAAGATAATGTTATTTGAAGACAAAAGAAAGTGAATGAGAAGCTCGTAAATCTAAAGGGGCTGTTATGTAAGTTAAACTGCATTGGAAGTCGTTGAAGGGTCTGTCCGGGGTTGGCCCCTGACACTAGAGAATAGTAACCATTAACGCTCTATTAAAAAAGTGGTTTACCCTCTTGTGCACTATAAAGCGGAGTTTACGAGAGCCGGGAGTAATAAACGGCGCCAACGCTTACATCACATGAGGGTCAAGTGAACGTTGGCAATCAAACTAGAAAACAAACTAGAACACATGTGAGGGTTATCAAATAACGTTAGCGAGAACAAGTTGTCCTGCCTGAAGTAGCCACGATAGAAGCAAGTAATGTTAAATGGCCACAACATTTTATAAAAGCAGAACTACTCCGGTTCTTTCAGAGGCAAGAATAAAACGGCTAATCTTTCTTTCACACTCAATTTACTGTAGCCGTTGTCTCTAAGTTTTAAAGCGAGACTCGATGGAAGGAAGCCTTGTACCTTTATACGTTTGTATACGCAAGGCAGTTTACTTGTATTTACGAGGAAGGTTTCGGGCAGGATTAAAGGAAACAGTGTCAAAACGGCTTAATTACTTTATATTAAGTCGTTCTGACACAAACGAGCATTAATGGAGAACGAGGCGGCGAGATAGGGGCGGGATGCCGCGGGCTTGCCTCTAATGGCACTACTAACTAACTAACTGTCGCCGCAACGACTCGCCGTAGACGTGGCGCTCGGAGCCTCGCCTCGCGCCTCGCAAGCACGACTCGCGACTCGGCTGTCACCTTACACCTTGCTTTATATTTAATTAAGTTCACACTACTACCTCGTACGTACGAATGCTGTTTATTTCCGAATTATCAACTAATTAGACCGCACTGCATTACCGGGTCGAGGTAATTTTGTTTAAGCAAACCATATTTGGGTCAATGGAATACATATTAAAAAGGAATTTCAACAATGTAACTTGTGTGCATTTTAATGAAATCCGTACTGTGTATTTTGATGCTAAATCATTCTATGACAGCAGTGGGGTTTAACCGGATTTAGAAATAGCCGCGTGTTTCATGTTGTGTGTACATTTAACTGTATACATAAACCTTGTACGTAATATTGTGAACGTGTCCCTGTTAGAAGGATACGTCATAGTTTTTCTGTGTTACTCACTTTGTTTTTATTTTGGGTACAGTTTTATGACAAGCTCTCAGAACGGAATAGAGCCTTTTGTAATTTTGTTTTATATGTGTGTACATATAAAAGGTGATCCTTCATTAAACTGCTGTCTGGGTCCACAGTTCCACACCCTTTATGGGACTGTGAGTTAATTAGCAAATTAATCTCATGTGGCCGAGGTTTCAACACTCGATGTAGGTATTGATTAAATAAATAATAGGAACGTTATCAAGTGGAATGAACTGTCAGACTACAGAATAACTCTCCGGTCGTTGCGAGTCGCAGGACCATACCCGGCTAACATAGGCGCGGGGCTTATGGACGGCAAGTGATGAGTAGCTCGCCGTCCGCTCGTCCGGTAAGACCCAAGCCCGAGTCGACGGAGAGTTGTGTTTCATGCGCGCCTCAAAGAGGTGTCAGCAAAATGGCCCAGGAGCGCAATGGACAACTGGATTTCCTCCAGTCACCAGTGGATTTTAGCCAGCAAAAATGGGACCCGTTCACCCAGAGAGGGAGAAGTTATTTGATCAATTCCCACCACAAAAAAACTACTCGTAATACGTACCTAGTACCTATCGTATTATTTTTGTTTTTGGTCACAATGAAAACGATAAGAGTTTTATTGTGCTTCGACATAAACAGACATAGACTCGTATCTTCATAGTTGTGTTGCCAGGTTACCGGGTCTAGACAATGTTCCCCAGAGGACTTATCGCAACTTATAGTTACGGAGGTACTCTTAAGTTTTTAGGCTAAAATACGTATGTAGTTAGAACTTGGAATATTATAACTTTATTTATAAAGCTCTCCAAAAACGTCAAATCTATTAGTTCAGAAAAAATGGTTTCGCATTATTTACTTTACGAGATAAGTACCGCTTTTAAATAATTTGTGTAGGTTGCTTAAAAAATGCTTCTACTAACTGCTTAAGTTTTTTTTACTATATAAATACAAGACAAACATTTTTTTAAAATACGTGTACAATGGCCGATCTTATCGTACAAGACAATCTCTTACAGGCAACCTTTAGATGGACTAGACAAAAGGAGATAGACTTAGGGTTGTCAGAGAACAAAAATCATAAAAAATTATTATACTTTCCAAGTAGGTATTCAACACTTAACACCTGTCAAAACTAGTTTGAAACTATATAAGTACAAATCAAAACGTTTCGTTAAGCTGTTATCATGTAATCTAAAAGAGACGCATAGGACCGTTTCTTGTGGCGACATTTGGGGGAGGCCTATGTCCAGCAGTGGACGTTTTTCGACTGATATGATGATGATGATGATGATGAGAAAAAAATATATCTAAAGGTAAAATATATCATAGATCTCAAAAAGCCAGGTTTCGCTTTTTCGGTTGGCAGTTAAACAAAGTAAATACTCAAATACAAGTACTACTTTGATTGATAACTCTATTTTCGGTGACTACATTTTCTTTTCCTATAAACAACGCCTACAGAAGCGGCTGTTCCCAAAATGTCCGAAGGTTAGTGAGTGACGTATATGGACATACGAGATAAATTTAAATCACTGAGACCGATCGATTAGATACAACGTTTCTATGAAAATGCGTGGGACGAATGACCATTGGCTTTTTTATAACTATTTCCCACTCTAGGAACTACTCCTGTATCGTGGGTGCGTTCACAAACATGTAAAAGACACCCAGACCCGGAACTATCTGTAGACTATATAAATATTTGTTCCGTGCGGAAACAGAACCCGCGACACGCAGCGCAGCAGCTAATCGCTCAGCCACTGCGCCAGCGTGCCGTCAAATATTCGCTTTTATAATCACGAGGCGAAAGTCTGTTTGTACTTCAACATTCTCAAATAGCTGAATGGATGTGAATAAAACTTGGTACATGGGTAGACTATGTCCTGGAGAATAGCACATATTATTATGATACTTGATATCAGGGAATAAGTATGTTGTCTTTGGATAATTTTCTACCTTCATACGAGTGAAACCGCTGGCAGAAACTAGTATCTTATATTTTCAATATATATTTAAAATTTTCTGTTAACAATATAAAAGTAAGTATACCCACCAATAGACCAAAGATACTTCTAGGAAATAAGAAGCTAAGTCATAAACTTATGAGCCTACCTATAAACACACCTAACACTCATGCTCGTTTTCACCAACGATCCCTAAATCTTCATTTGTAACCAAGTGCCCCTTAGCTTAGGGGGCCCCTTAAATACAGGCCTGGCCAAATTTCACCCCACAAGGGAACTCGATCTAGTTTTAGAAAGCGTATTTTCCTAATATTTTATGATTTTGTACTGAATATCTTTTATTAGTATTATTAGATAGGTATATTCCTATTATTTATTTATGCAGTAAGTACTTTTATAATAAAATTTTAATAAAAAATAAAACATTTAAACACGGAATACAAATCAAGAAAAATAATTAATCATTCAATTCAAATCAAAGACATAAATTAACATTTAACTAACTATAAGATGGTAATATTCTTAAAAGAACATTAAAAAAATTTAAGGAACTAAAATTTGGAAAAAAAAAGCTTCGCAAAAGACTTCTACCGAGAGATAGGTTATTGACCTAGAAAAATAATCTATTAGTACTATACTCGAAATACAATAATAGTACATCTATTAAGTCTGTACTTTCAACAGCATCAAAATTCTATTTTATTTTCTAATATTTCATAAATTTTACAAAGAAAACGCTCCGATAATAGTATTAGTAGGCTTGTTAGAGGCAAAATTCGAGCCTTTAAACTTAAATGGATCAATCACCTTAGTGCTTAGTTATTCCCTTAACCGCTGATAAAAACGAAATTAATGTTAAGTATCACTTAATTGGGCGTAGGTGGGCTTAAAATAAAGGAAATGGACAAAATCATAAATCTACTATTACACAAAAAAGTTACTTCGTCTGTAGTCCGAACAGATTCTATAAAAAAAAAACTTGAGGCCTTCAATGGCTTCGATAAAAAATATCAAGAAGGAAAACTAATTCCTGACCCGTCAAACATTTCATAAGCAAGCGTGGAGTTCACTGAGGCACAGCGTTTGAGAGGAAACCGATTTTTACCCGACGAGAGCAAAAAATCTCATATAACGAGAGTGGGGCGGCCGTCCGTGAGACACGTGATACAGCCTGGAAAATAACCGGAGACAGTTTAATACTACACGATTTATGAATTAATTTAGTCAATGATGAATAGCCACTGGAAAATGTATAAGGCACTTTAGTTCAAGTATGATATTCAGCAGTTTCTGTAGAGCCATCGATCCAACGAGTGCGTTCATGCTACGGAGTCTTCTCCAAAGCACCTTTTGAAACAGATATCGAAGTCCTGAAACGCGAAGGGCAACTGAAGGACACAGGTGGGTTTTAGTCAGTGAGTCTGACACGCCTCTGAGCGGAAGAAGTCATTTGATAATTTCCCACCTCACAAGAACACTTCCACTAATCAACTTACTAATGATTAGACATTGGCCGTGTTATGTCAAAGTAAATAAATTAGATTAATTTCTTATTACAGAACATCGATCAATACTCAAGCATTACTAGATTATTAAAACTAGATTCAAGCCATTTGATTGGTGGCAACTAGTATTAAGTGACGCTTGAGTTTTGAGTGACTTTCTGTAATACGGGACTATAATATAAAAGTTAACCTTTGATACGTTATTACTCTTTGTAAAACATGGACAAATTACCGGTCAGTGTTATTACTTCAACAATTTTTACAACATCATTGTTATAGCAATTTTATCAGTGTTCATTAAAAAAAAAAAACGTAATCTTTACAGTTACTCTTAAATACAAATCCGTCTGTTTCGGTATTTACGCCTACATCGAGAGGTTAATAAGTTAATGTCATATCGCTACGATAACTTATTATTTACACACTTGTAGTCGCTATCCATTAACACAATGAATACATGATCATTAAGAATCGTGATAAGAATAAATTAATAAATACGAGGAAAATCGTGTACAGAGACGTAACAATAAGCGTATATTAGGCTTACTTCATAAGAAATATTCGATGTCAAAGATCAGACTTTAGTTATCTTGAAAGATTTTGCAATAAACATTTCTCTGAATAAAAACAAGTACACGTGAAGCGACGTCTATGATGTCACAAAATAACTAATCCTACATCGCGCAATTAAAGTTCTCCGCGAGGTTAGACCATATGGAACTGCCCGAAATTATCTGCCGGGCAGTTGCCCACTAGACATAAAACCCGTCTAGTCGAAGGAACCTCCCTTTTGAACGGAGGTGTGCGGGACTCTACTCGCTGTTACCACGAAAGACGTACTAAAGTAATTTCCACTTTTGAATAATTCATTCCTTGTTTGATATAATAAGATACATGCTGTTTTACTAGGTAGGTACGTATGCTAATCTTTCTCACTAACGAACAAACTCTTCTGTATGTAGTTATTTTTGTAATGTTTACGAGGATTTACCATAGCAATGGATTTAATTAGCACCCGATGATATTATGTCTGTCTTCAGGTCTAGCTGTACGTGACGAAAATAACGTAACAGCTTCCGTTAGAAAATTCACATCTGGGTTCATACTATGTGTACTGAAATGTATCATTGAAAGCGACGAATTATACTTCTTATCGACCGTACCCAATAACATCACGCCTGTGTTCCTGTTTGATGGGTTAGACAGAAGTTTATCTAAAGTGCACTGATATTTGTTTTAGTGCCATGTAGTAGTAGAGGCAACTCTATTGCTATCAGTCGGGTATAAGTCCCGTCTCCGGGATGCTACTGAGAAAGTTCAGACGGAAGAACACAATAACGTTTTCATCAATACGAAAATCGAACACAGAGCTTAGCAGTAGCGCTTGCGACCATTAGACCTTCGAGACAATCAATCATATTAATAGTTCCTGTGTTTGTTTTGTAAACTTTATGCTTATCTTCACGTAAAACCAGAAGCATAACAATAATTCCAGACCGTTGAAGCCGGCTATAAAATAGGGGAAAAATTTCAAATTTTCCAGCTGTAAACCGCTGTTACTGCTAGTTCTGAGCTGGTTTAAAACAAAGGTTGTTTCCCCAATACGCTGCCCGATGCAGTACATCACCTGCGCGCATATTAGCTGTCAGCGGGCACAACCGATCGCCTTGCCCCAGAATACATGGGTACAGAAGGCTGGCTCTGTGCAGTGAGTAGAATATATACGAGGCGAACAAGAATTATCGAAAGGGAATCGCCGTAGGACGCCATATGCTCGTTTTCCTTCTACCGAATCAAGACTAATCTAACAAAGGCGCACCCACGCGCTTCTGATCACTATTTTGTTTGCTCTGTTACGGTATCTGCGTATGGTGAAGGCAATCTAACTAAACTATAATATGCAATTGATATTATGACAAATCAACGAATGCCTGACATAATCTCGACTTTGCACTGTGTGCCCGATGAGCGCCTGCTCTCGAATAGTCTACAGGTCAATGTGTGCGTGCTGCGTTCTTTTTCCCACGCTAAATGGAGCTGGCCTTCTGTACCTATCTACTCTGTGGCCCTACGCTCTCTACAAGGAAAAACAAACAAAGGGAGGCAAAGCCCCATAACAGCTATCAAGCGAACCGACTCAGTAAATATTTACATGATAACTTTAAGAAATTGGTTCTTAAAAAGTCATGTGAATTTGTATGTAGAAAACACGATAGGTTAATTTGGCTCCAAAATATACGGGTGTGTTTGTATTATGAGATTTTATAATTTGACAATTATCCTTATACTTACATATTAATAAAACAAAGTCAAATACCATATCTATTTAAATTTTCACGCGGTTTTCACTAATAGACAAAGTGATTCTTGAGGAAAAGGCATACCATAGTACAGAAAAGCCGAGATTTTTAAAGTTTGTAACGTTCGTGAGAAACTGAGGCTCTAGTTTATGTTTTAATGTTTTACTTTTAATTTTATTAAGCTATTGCATAGCTTCTATCGCGGGCCTTGAGCGTGGAGACCGAATCCAGAAATTCCGTAACGAAAATAACCTAACACCCCCCACTCATTTGTTTTCTTATCGATCACCACGGTCAAAAAGTGTAACTTCAATTAATATCAAAGAAAAAAAAACAAAGGAAAAAAATACTGCATAAATAAAATAAAGAAATAATTATAATTGCATTAGTTAATAAAAAATGCTATGCAATAGCTTTACCGCGGCAGTCCCCGAGTGCCACACGTCTTTTTTGGTTGCTCGTACCCACAAAAATAATTTCGGACAATAACGGAAGCCAAAGGAGTTCCTTTAGAAATGTACAGCAGTTAGGAGCTTAACGCCTAGTCCACCTACGACCATGAACGTTGAAAATACTTGAAACGTTGAAAAATTCAGAAAGTTAAATAAACTGTGGAATATTTCGTGAAACTAGTTCCATTCCGAAGCGAAAGCTACACGTTATGTAGCGGTCAAAAAGTTTAATGTTCAGTGGAGCGCTTAAATGCTGAATTTGTTCGTTTGGTACATAACTAAGGAAACAGAGTATGGGGATGGATTACTAGCAGGTATGGTTTCAAGATTTTGTGTGATTTTGACTCTACAGTTTGGTTCTTGCCTTTGATGTAAACAAACATGGAATTTATTTTTTATTACCGTTCGCTCGCAAGAACCTTAAAAGTTCGTTTTTCATAGACTACTATTGTACTTCGAGGCTCTTTCTATAGCGTTTCTTTATTAAACTTTATGGAATATATAGGACTAGGTAAATAGGTTCTTACAAAGACGGACTTAATACCAGTAACAATGGGTGGTAAAGGAAAAACCTGGCAAGTGCATTTTAATGCAAATGCAAAAAAAGAAATTTAAAGTTTTATATAGTTGCTTTTAGTTTTGTTTTTTTTATAGTTTGTACTGATCTGTACGAAGGTAGGTCCAATATACATTTCATGTAAAATATTAGTTTTAAGCTGCATCTGGTAAAATAAAAGGTAACCCCAAAATGTTTGGAAAAAAGGTTAAGTAGTCAGATTATATTAGATATTTACACTTACCGTATACGGTTGGCGACAAGCAGCTCGGCGATGTCGCGTCCTAGTCGCGAGTAGGCCGACTCGACGATCACCAGTACCTTGGCGTCGATGCGCAGTCGCGCGTCTGATCGGTGGTCTCGCGCCGCCTGCTGTTGCGACGCGAGCAACGAACATTGCGACAGCGGTCGCGGGACGCGGTCGCGCCACACCAGACTGGAAACAAGATTAGATTATAACAATTGCTATGTGTGATGAGCACGATCATTTGTTTTGTGTCTGGTGTAACTAGTTTTTGCCCACGGCTTCGCTCCCGGTCTACCCTATTCCACTCTACTATACCTTACTCTACCCTACTCTACCCAACACTAATTTTCAATTCTTTTTCGAAATCGGTTCAACTGTTCTCGAGATTTGCGCTTAGCAACACATTTAGCGATTCATTTTTATATTATAGATATGTATATATTTAGAAATATATAAGTATGTTTATCAGTTGTCTAATACTCTTAATATAAGCTCTGCTTAGCTTGAGATTGAGACTAGACGGCGTTGTGTGATAGTTGTGGAATATTATATTATATTATATTTTATTATATCAATTTGAAACTTTTGTAGGTATTATAGATCCATAAGTTTATAATAGATAGCGTGAGATTGTAAACTCTTTTTCTCAATGATATATTGTACGCTATTGATTTGAATGGGATACACCTATTGTGTTCGAAATAATATGTACACAATAGCTTTATCAAGAACTTTAATAACGTACGAACGTTAAGAAGATTATGAAGATGTATAATGGTACAATCTCTGAAAGTAGGTACAGATTCAATTACGGCCATTGATTTTTGAAGGTAAGCGGAACTGAGAGTAAAGTCCCACATACCTTCGTTGGAAAGGGAGGTTTCCTATGGCCAGACGGGTGTTATATCTGGTGGACAACTGCCCGATAGACGACTTCGGGCTGTTCTCTATGTCCAATTCGGAAAACAATAATTGCGCGATGCAGGATTAGTTCTTATGTAATGCAATAGATGTCGCTACACATTTAACGAAATTTTATGTTTACAGGTTATTTTTAAATCCAAAAAAAAATTGACAATTCTCACGGATTTGGCACGATTAAGAACTCGAATTTAATTTTCATTAAATCTTAACATAACTAAGAGTACAAACAGATATAGATGTATGTATAGATGTTAAACTACGCTCTTTTAAGCAAGAAAAAAACAAGAAAAGGTTTGGATACGTGTTGCAAAATCAGGTTATCATCAAGGTGTGACATAACATCATTATTTAGTTTCACTCTACTGTTTCCGAGATAACGGGTCTGAAGTACCTATTATTATCTAAGCCGTGTAAACTATAAAAGCTGTGTATTGTGTGCTCCACTCCCAGTGTATTGTGTTACCATATCGCTGCTATCCAAATAGAGGTAAATGGACTTCCCTTGTACTTTTTATTTATTTTATGATGATTCCCTATTTCTTTTCCTGATAGTGTATTTTTCTGTTCTTGACAAGTAAGAAATCCTTCTACACAAAAGCGTTACTCAAGTGTTATGGATATAATATAATATATTCCACAGCCATCACACAACGCCGTCTAGTCGCAAACTAAGCAGAGCTTGCGTTATGAGTACTAGACAACCGATAAACATACTTATTTATTTCTAAATACATAGGTACATATTATAAATAAATAGTACACCCGGACACAGAAAAAATGATCATGCTCATCGCACAAACATTTGTCCTGGGTGGGAATTGAACACACGACCATCAACGTACAGCACACATCACACACTTTTGACTGGCCTGTTGGCCTAGTAGTTAGTGAACCTGACTGCTATGCCAGAGTCGTGGGTTCGATTCCCACCCAGGACAAATGTTTGTGTGATGAGCATAATCATTTGTTCTGTGTCTGGGTGTAATTTATCTATAATATGTATGTATTTAGAAATATATAAGTATGTTTATCAGTTGTCTAGTACCCATAACACAAGCTCTGCTTAGCTTGGGACTAGATGGCATTGTGTGATAGTTGTGGAATATTATATTATTATAGGTACTATTATTATTATTACACACATCAGCATCAGCGTGCAGTACAGGCCGTAGCTGTCAGTGTTACTGTCACTAACCACAGACCAACAGGCTAGTCATATCGATTTTTGAGTAAAGGAAAGGTGAGCGCTAAGGGCCTTGACTACCCTGTTCTCTTTTCTGGATAATCCTTCTTCCCCTTCTTATCTGACTTCAGAACTTCAATTTCTTTGCTCTGGGCACAATAAAAATCTTCGGTCTACTAATAATCGTCTTCTACGATGCCCCTCACACCGCTCTGGGCTTATCCACTCTTCCTTTTTCGTCCAGACGATATCTCTTTGGAATGCGCTCCCTCTGAATATCAGGATGGCAACAAGCCGATTTTCTTTTAAGGTGAAGGCACGTGAGCATATCCGCAAGATGTTGGTAGAATCATCACCGCGCTAATGTGTTGGATTTGTTTTTTCACTACAGTATTGTTTATTTATATGTATGTATCTAAGTATGTATTTAATATTGTATATATTTGTTTCTCTTCTGTTTTGCCTATATATTCAGTTGCACCTGCCATGTTATGTTTCTGCACCACCCTAAGGTCGACTGGCAGATAATGCCTAAGGCATTAAGTCCGCCTTTGTACAGTTTTTTTTTTGTGCATAAAGGTTTAAATAAATAAATAAATATTGAAAAAAAAAACTCCAATAATTTAGGCTATTTTTCCGCACCTGAGCGAGTCGGCAATTAAAATCCAAGTTACACCATTTGCCTACTAAATCACCTTCCAAACAAATTTTACAAGAAAATCAATCAAAGACTGCCAAACTTAAAGCTGCGTTCCAAGTAGAAGCCACATCAAAGCGCCATTAAGGTTTATCTCAATAGCGTAAAATAAATAAAGGCAGGAATTTGTGGAAATATTTTATCCGTTGGTCCTGTGAGCCGCGGCTGTCTTGTGGCCTCTTTGCTTTAATGAAAGCCACGCCTGAATCAACCCATTGGAAACCTTAGCGACGCTTACAAGACTTGCCCCATATTTGTCATCAAAATAATCAGGTTCTTGCCCTATATTTGTCATCAAAATAATCAGGTTCTTGCCCTATATTTGTCATCAAAATTATCAGGTTCTTGAATTTCCCAGTAGCTTCGCGCGCAAAACTCCTATTTCTCCTGGTCCTGATTGGTGGTTTTTTTAGAACTTAAGAACGGCTAGAACGGACCAATTTTCATCGTTATTATTTTTTTGTTTTGTTCACCAGCATATGTACACGAAAGGTTGTAGGGTAGAGTAAGGGAGATTAGGGCAGAATAGGGTAGAGTAGAAGAGAGTAGGGTATAGTATTTTAGGGTAGAGTAGGATGGAGTATGGTTGGGTAGGGTAGAGTAGAATAGTCAGTTGATGGGAGCGAAGCCGCGGGCAAAAGCTACACTGATATTATAAAGAGGTAAAGTATTTTTTTCTTGATTCGTTTGTAGGAGGTAATCTCTGAAAGTCCTGGCCTAATGACTAAAATTCTTTCATCGATAGAAAGCTGCTTAGCAAAAACTAATTTAAACTTGATGAGGCCGGTGTTTCCTAGCTGATTACCTTGAGAAGAAATATCGAAACAAACTCAGGGGTCAAAGATTATTTTAAAGTCCATACAGTAAACATGTACTAGTCAAATCTTATGAGAACCATTCAGATTAGTTTCCGATATAGAGTCTTTTAAGGAAATAACAACACAGATTTGAATGATATGTTTTTTTTATAGGTTCGCGCGTGACCGCTCTCTCACCTGATGGAAAGCGACAATGCGGTCGACAATGGAACGCGCTTACCTATTCACTCTTGACTTTTAAAGATTCCCGGGTTGTAGCCATCAGGAAACACAGACTCCAGCATGGAACTTTAGCTGTGAATGTGTTCCCGAAACTTTTTGTACGTGTTAAATTAAAAGCAAACAATTTAAAGCACTCAAGTATAATGCAGCTACAAGTGAATTTTCTAAGATTACCCCCTACACAGACACTTACAAAATTTACTTCTTTATAATATTGGTATAGAAGTATAGAACACTGTAGGTAGTTAGTGCCAGGTTTATTGCAAGTAGCAATAAACACGGCACGAACTAGCAACAGCGTGCGAATATTTTGACGGTAAACTCGATAACGGCTTAATAGTAGGTAAATAAACGTTTATAAAACAATATTCCTTAACATCAGCGAGTCGGCGGCGCGTTAGCTCAGCAGCTTCCATTAATTAGCCAGAACACAAGTTTAGCTATAAATCCACGGAGTCGGCGAAACTTGCCGCCCTCTCGCCGCTCATCTCGCCGATGTAATTTTAAGCCGATAAAATAAAATATTATGGTCCTAGCTACACGCCATCTGCCCTAATTACATAAAATCACGTTATAAATTACTCTGAAATATTCGCCTCCTCGTCCTAATTTAGTTGCGAAAAGCTGCCAAACAAAGGGCGACGAGGACGCTCGGCACAAAGTTAAACGTATTTAATACTTCCGCGAAGCAATTTCCTTTACGTATTAAATGCCAATTTTATGCATAATGAATCCTCTGGTATTGAAATAAAAGATAAACATTGTAAAGTGAACGAGAGTTGGGTGTTTCTAGTCGCGTGTTTGTGTCACTTGAATTTGTTCTCGTGTGACCGGCAAAAGAGCCAGAAAATGTGACTTTTCTATACGGTACGTGTACTCCCACAACATGAGATAAGAATAGGATGAGTTTATGCAAATACGTTTCCGTAAAATCTTGCGAGATATAAAACGAAAACGTCTCTTGTATGTCAAAGGGTTTTATAGAAGCGACCCTTTTAAAAATACAAGTAAGTATGTAGGTAAGTGGGGATTTTATGTGCACGAAAGTTGGAAAATTCTGATTTAATTTTACTGCCGTAATGAAAGCAACGGACGACGTCATCAACTGAATACCACCTTTTCTAAGTTATTTCAATCTTCTTCTTAGAGTGACGATAGCAAAACTAGCTTTTTTTTTCAAGTCAATGTCCTTGCCTGGCCCAGTATTTGGCCATGGCAATGCCACTGACATTGTCATTAGACCCCTACGTGAACAGGAAACAAGACACGTGACGCAGGATGGAAAGTGGGACCCATGTTTCACCTCTGCGTAGAGACGCCGCACAATCGTCCGAGAACCCCTGCTTGTGGAGATTGTCTTTGCTACGCTAAACCTGGGTGCGGAGTCTGTTTAGAGTATTTTAGCAACCTAAAATACTCTAAACAGACTCCGCACCCAGGTTTAGCCATGGCCAACGCCATGGCAAATCGTATCCAGGCTTTCCGACGCAGCGACGGTTCGATAAAATCAAAAATCATCAGGAGGCCAAAGATCGAAACTCTCCGCAGTGATGTTACTCGTACCATGAGCTGGACTCACGCTTGCAACAAAGCTTTTGCGACTTTTAAGCCCTTAGGGCACCGATCTATTTTAATGAGCGAGCTGTACCCAATTGATCCAGTCGTCTGTACTATGGACACAATAAAAAGACAACACAAACCCCACATAACCCCAACTAATCCCAATAAATAACAGTGTGACATAACGACGAGCTGTCCGAATGCGATAATTTCATATTATTAATTCGTATCAGCTACGTGTTTGCTCCCGATAGGAAGTAAATTGGATTTTATGCGAATGACGCATATTTTCAACTAGATTAATTAATTAAATTCGGGTGCGTTTCGCTTACATTTTAATGAACATAATGTTATAATGGGAAACGTTCAGCAATCGATTGGATAAACCGTGTGAAACGATTAACTAACACCTATAGCTGAAAACTCAAATGCAATGCCGCTGTAAAGAATCGTCGAAACAATAAATCATAGGTTTCAGTATTATAGCGTGCTTCGAGTGATTTATACATACGTACACAATACATACAGACAATCCACTTTTGCTTTCATGTTTACGTTGTTCATTAATGATGCTATAGTGATGCGCTTCAGTAAAGATGAATGTGAAACGTGAGCGCAGGTTGTTGACTTACCTAGTGAGAGGTACTGTGACGTAATACGTATAGAAGAATATGGTGAGGACGGATAGCAGCATGACGCCGGCGACACACTTCCTCACGTTCACGTGGCTGGCCATCCAGAAGCAGCACCTCGACGCTGACGTTTTGTGCGGGTGAGCGAACTCCGCTCCGCCGCACTCCAGCAGCGGCGCGCGCGCACCTCGACCTTCGCCCGCCATCCTTAACATCTATACACCACTATATTTACACACAAAAGTAACACTTAGGCCTCTAAGGATTTCACTATACAATGTTTCTATCTGGGAACCCTAACGGCTGCGTTTGTCCTTGGTGGTGACGTTTTCTGTCGCCACTTGCCGTGTTTCCACATTTCATAGTGCCGCGGTGGAGTATGGGATTGCGCGTGCGCAGGGAGGCTGGATGCGCGTACGCCGCGATTGACGGCCATCTCGAGCCGACAAACGCGTCCGTTCCCGGTTTAAAATGGCCGCCGACGCATTATGGCGGGTTGTGCTCATCACGCCGATGTCGTGCGCTCCTTGGGACTGAGCTCACGGCCTCCGTCTCCAGGACAGGTCAGGCTCTGCTACGCTTCGGCTCATCGGTGATATCTGAAACAATAAAAACCGACTATTAATCATGTGCATCAATAACTGGACTGTAATTGCTCCTTGTAAATATGCAGTCACAAAAGCACAATTTATACAAAAAAAAAAAGTAATAATGCTTACAGAGCAAGCATTTAAGTAGAATAATAACTAAGACACATTTAATGAATGACAACATAATTAATTAAATCGTATGTTGAAATCAGATTCAACCTTCACAAACGTTTTAGTTTGTGGTTTCTATTACCCAGAACTCGTTAAATATCAGAATGGCGAGACAAGAATATAAAACAGTCCCACTATAAACGGCGCTATCATTTATCCATGAAAACTGCCATTAATTACAAACGGACTAGTCGTAAATTTTAATTATAATAGAACAAGTGCTTGATTATAACTTTCCTTGCGGCAATAAGTTATTCTGGGAAGGTTTTATTGCTGCTAAAGACAGGAGCCGCAGGTTAGGCCTAGGTTATCATTTTCAAGGATATTATTCCGACACTTACTAATTAATATCTCGAGGTCCTAATTGTAAGTAATATGAGGGAATGTCAAGTACTTTAAACTTCTGTGCTTATACAAGGTTAAGTCCTGACTCACTTATTGACTCACTTAGGACGTTGGTGAGTCAGTCACCAACGCCCAGGGCAAACCCTTAGACCTAGAAAGCTGAAATTTGCCTTTTATGATGTATACAAAGAACAAGTAAGGATTTTTCAAAACTCGCCCCCTAACGACGGATGAAACAAGGCGAAGCCACTAGCAGAAGCTAGTCAAAAATATTTTCCCAATCTGAACCAAAAGGACCAAATCTCGAAATACGCAGACAAAAGCTACACAAAAATAAATACTTTATCAATTAGCAATATTTCGATTTATCTTTGAATCTCCGTGTTTATTCAACCGTGAATACTTTGCTTGGACCGGCCGCTCCTATAAATCCCCCTTCGTATTATTTGAATGTAGGCTTACATTGAAACATTTCTTTGCAGCCCGAAACAAATCTATCCAACCGTGAAATTGGACGAACAATCCTCAAAATTCAGAATTAAATTAGATCAAAAAGTTAAGTAATCAACATTAAATCAGTTTTATACAATAATTAAATGATCGACGAACGAGGTTTGTGGAGATCGTTTTCTTAATTTGTTTATTGGATAATAATAATGATATTTACAAAGTAACTTCGCACCCTATGTATGCGTGAGAATTTATATTTGTTACTCCTTTACGCTCAAAAGACTGCACAGATTGGAATGTTTGTAGAACGAGTCTAAACCTGGCAGTCCCTTAACATATTTTCCTTGTTTTCTCAATAATATATATTTTATGCACCTGCCATGTTGTCTCTCTACCATGCTTGGTTGATTGGTAGCAAATGCCTAACGTACTACATCCGCCTTTGTACCTTTGTGTTATATGAAGTCACAATAATTATATAATTATACATTTTCTAATTTCACGTCGGTAGAAGTACACTAGCTACTACCGGCGTGAAATTAGACAATTATACCATACCTATATATTTTGCAGTTACTTTTAGCATATACTCGTAGACATGCACCTCGTACGTTTAAACAAAACTTATCAATAGAGCCCTTCACTATCTCAGAAGTTTCACTTATCTTCTCAAAGTTCGATACCTCTGGGGAACACCAGGAAAGGATGTTAGAAAACGCGTTCGCGTCTATTTATAGATAACGCAAAGGAATGGTACGGGCAAAGCCAGTTTATCGAACTTCAGCGACCTTGATTACACGAAAAAGCTAACACTTTCATATTTTACTTGGGTGTCTGTTGATAAGAAAAAGATTTTTATATGTCAGTCTTTGTGTTCAGTAAACGAACGAACCGTAATGGAGGGTCCGGGCTTATGTGAATATTTTGCGATACCTATTGTCCGAACACATACTTTAGCTGTAATGAAATTTCATGTACGCGCTCGTTCTAGTGTTTGCGAATTTTTTGTTTTGTTTGACTAAATTGTCTACGTAATTTTACAGACAAACAGCGTAGGTAGTCTATTTGGTAAGTAAAAGGGAGGTTTTGGGGCGGTCGCAGTGAGCGTCGGTGGAGCAGAGACGCGTACGGAATCCGTGATTGTGCGACCCTTTGAATATTAACTAGCAGATGACCCGCTCGTAACCGGGCCACGAATCTACCAGGCCACTCGAAAGGTTAATTCAAACTGCTCACTGTCGGGACGTGCTTTACTTCTTCGCTCCGATAAAATCGCAAGGTCTGATGTAAATTTAAAAAAAAAACACCCGTTTTAGACTGAGGCACGGAACATGTGTACAATACAATACTTCATTAGCTTTAAACAGCAGTTCTTTTTGTATTAGCCAATCTAAGTAAATAACTTAGTAACTTTAAATCGAACGTAAATTAAATTATCCCAAAGTATTCCACGATGAAGCCAGACCAAGTTTAAATCGAAATTAAGATCTTTTCCAGTTGCAAGAGATCCAACCCTTGTAAAACGTTATTTTTATGCGCAAACGAGAAGCTGTTTTAAAACAAAATTATTTACAAACAAGAATGATTGCAGTGAAATGAGTAGAAGGCGAAGAAAAAGTAGGGTTGTTAATTAAAGGGAACGTCCATCTAGAGCGTAGGAATGGCTCTGACGATAAACTTCGCGTAACGATAAGTACAAAAGTAACATCAAGTAGGATTACAGCCTTACAGGTTAAGTCTTCCAAAATAACAGTAATATCCCAGTTTCAATAAGAGTACGTAACATGTAATAAAACTCCTGAAGAGCCTTCAAAGTTCCATACATCTAATAACAATATCTGGTTACGAGGTTTATGAAATGTTATCAAAACTTTTTGCTGCTACTGCAATAAAATAGAGCCACCCTAATCCACAGGACTACTTACAACAAATGTATTTGTATGTGAAACATCAGATTTACAAGTCCGTGTATACAAACACCACATTTACCACTCACGATATTCGGTTCGATATAAATAAAGTGGTGTTATCTAAACGAAACACGTACGTTGATATCACTAGATAGATAGACACGAAGTAAAATAGTGATGCATTAATCTCATTAAGGGAATGACCGTAAACGATCTGGACGGGTTACAGTAGTACGGGTAACGGGCGAAAACAATTATTAGTTAACCCTTGGCCCTTTCACGAAAGATAGCGGGCCGAATTACCTATTAATGATTAGGGTTAGCCGGACTTTGTGTGAGATGACTGGCATAATACGCGCTTTATACACACGCCGTGAACTTATTTGTGAAAAGAAAGGTAAGTAAGTAACGTTTATAATAAAAATCAACAAAACGCCAGATTATAAGCTCAGCTTTAATAAAGCCTCCTGAAGAAAGATCGTTTTATCAAAGGAGATGAATGTTTTTCACGCATAATAACATGAACAACAAAAGAAGAAGTGTAATTTTCACGACAAAAAAATAAACGTATGTAGTGTTAGCGCCTTTATATCGGATCAAAAGACAATGGCCTCGCTCCAGAGATGAAGGGACGAAGTTATTATAACTTTGCTCATTCACCACACCTCGTCGTCACGGGCCCGTTCAGAAAACCCGCATAATAATGCTACCATGAAACTCGTATAACACGGAGATCAAACTTCTAAAATATCGAACTGTGTGAATCAGACGATACGCTGAAAATGACAGGGGTCTTTCGGATACCATTAAATATTTTCTCAAAATGGACATCGGGGTATTACTTTCATCTTTGTGGCCTAAGGGGAACGACATGGCTATTATATAAAAACATCATGTCATAGCTGCTGTAAAATTGAAATATTTATCGCATAAGTATAAATCAAACTCTTTACGAAAATATCGACACTGAATATGTTAGGCTATCAAAACTAGAATAACGTTCGTTTCTTTTTTGTAATGTGTTTACGAAAATCAAATAGAAATACTTCTATGACGCGTTAGTGAGGAAATGTACACGTGGATCACGTACATTTAAATCGAGCTTTGTTTTTTATAGATAAAAGCGGGATAGGAAAGCATGCAAGGCGTTGGAATATCGCAGAACCGTCGCCATTAGGCTACGGAGGCGAAACCCACAATTCGCCCGCATATTTGGTCAAGATTAATTGCCCTTAACATCATCTGTCAACCCGAGGGACATTCCGTGGACATTTTGTTTGCTGTACAAATAGCTCAACATATTCGTCTTGTAGCACGTTATTAATTGTACTGCGTCTGGCTTTTAATACCCACATATTATGGGGTATTAATACCTACGCAACTTCCGTTCAAACAAAATACTTCGTCCTACAAAAGAGAAAATTTATTTTGAAATCATAAGCCAAAGTGAAAACACCGGAGTAGACATTACTGGGATGAAAATAAAATATACCATCATTGCGGTTTCTACTGCAGGTAATATTGAACTCGTTTTAGCAGAGAACGTAGTAGAGGGTACGACTGAAGGAAAACAGAGTGTGCCGTTCCATAAATTTATTTGTTGAATCTCTTACCTGGTTGTTTCATTTGCTAAATGCAAGTTGCAGGGCGAACAACAATCGAGCGCTAATCGTGATTCCACTAATTTGCATTGGCGCGGCGACTTGCCCGTGCTAGCCCGCCGCGCCCGCCCAACTTCTCCACAGCAAACACGTTCACACCGTACACTACGACTATTTATACAGGAACCTACCAAATCTGATTAAAATTAAGGTTTCATATCGCAGCCAGTCTTCATTTAAATCTACTCTCATTTTATACGTTGTTTGCGTTTTAATTACCCACATTGATCAGACCGCCTCAAGCTCCGCTCAAACTATACTTAATGGATTATCAAGTTCGCCTTTGTTTTCATATTAAAATCTTTTGATTAAGCAATTATTAAAGAGCTTATTGTTTCTGAACAGCTCGCTTGAGGTTTCTGAAAGTAAGTAATATCAGCTACGAGTAAAATAAACTGAGAAACTTGGCAACGATTTTCAATTACAATAAAGAAAGCTTTTAAGCTGTTCATTCGCAAAAACCGTAATTTGATTGCACGAAACACTATACATTACCTAATAGCTCAAGTGCTATTTAATTGGTCAAAGGCAATCAGAGGCACCATTGCGTTATTGAATCCAAGTACAGGCAACTACAATTACCCATTCTAGTTTGCAAGGTAATGCAAGTTGCAAACAGGTATCTCCAATTAATGGAACATTGGCGCCATTAAATTCTTGTTATTGCCGAGTGTTCTCATGCATAATTAGTGGATTCACTTTACAGAAGTGGAAACGCATTCTCGCGGTGCAGCTGTTTTAAAATGTCTGCCTGTGACGTTTTTAATGTAAATAGCATTGCTTGCATTAAATTATGCAAGTGGCACTGGCTTTACACGATTACAGTAAATTTATGCAAGACATTATCCGAGGACAGCGGCGTCGCATAACAACGCCTTCAGTGTCCGAGCGCACGGCTCCCCGTCGGCACAGGCGCGCGGCGTCGCCTCCTTTATGAAAACCCTCACTATGATATATGGCTGTGTGCCGACACGTTATTGCCTCCCTCGACGTCTTTTGTATGCAAACGTCACAAATTTTTTTTATAAGCCGCTGCAGATATCGGCTTATGTTTCGGCAATCAATTAATTCGCTGGTAGGTATAGTAAAGCGACGTTATACCCGCTAATGACGACGGGCGGGGTGAGCGCGGGACGTGGACGCGTGATAATCTCACGACCATTAGGCCCGACCACTCGCTCGCAAATCGTCCGCATATTTTGCCCAAGATTAATTGTTCTCGAATATCATCTATCACGGTGAGCTCTCTCGTGACCGTCGCCGGCAGTGCGTACGACGTTTTATTTAAGGCACAATAGGCCCCTAGAGCACCGCAGTTGAGGTAATTAAATTTTTGTTAGAATAAAGATACCGCCACGTAAAAACACATTAAGTATTTTGGTAGAAGGAGAAACGATTCGCTCGGAGCCATTGTGCTTTATGAAGGTGAAACGAGGGGTGGTAATTAGCCAAATGACTATTTAATTTTTATGGAGGATTTAGAAAATTATTGGATTATACATAGGCGGGGAAATGAATTTCTAATGAAATTTTCGAGAAGACACTTAAGTGCGACGGCTAAAGCGCCATTAGGTATGTAGTTAAAACTTTTTAAGGCAATTTATATTGTATTTTTTAAATGTAATCCCTAAATTCTGTACTGACTTTATTCAAACGCTCATTTACATATTATAAATACTAATTTGGACGAAATAAGGCCGATTACAGACTCACGAAAGATAAATCCGTAGTTAAAAATACCCATCGTCAAGTTTATTTCGTAACGGACAAGAACAAATTGAGTCAATCTTTTTTTGCCAGAGACGAAAAACCGAAACGTTTCGCATTTCACCATTTTCAACGTGTAAAGTTCGAATATCAATCAAGCCGACCTTTTTTCAATAAAGCTACCACAGGGATCCTTTCTGAACCAATTTTTCGAGTAATTTCGCTCTTAGATACAGTGTCCATTGGCTTTCACTGGCATTGAGTTTGTTTTATAACAAAACAATTTGTTGATGAAAGTTTTTTTTTTGTGTAGCATCTCTTGCAAAATAGGTAGCTACATATCTACTGACACGAACATAAATACTTACCAACCTTTATACATACCTACATATAGGTATTATGTGTACGTAAAATTTTAATGTGATGTGTGAATTTTCTCTAAATAACGATAGCATCATTAAAAAAAACCGGTCAAGTGCGAGCTGAACTTGCGCATCGAGGGTTCCGTACAAACTTACATATGTATAGAGTCCAAAATTTTCCCGTATTTGCGGATTACGCTGTAAATGTCCCCTGAAACCAGTAACCAAAACGTACGTTTAAATTATTTTATAATGCAACTATAAAACGGTTTTCGTTTTTATTTTTCTTTATTTGCTGCACATAGCATTGCTTCATGCCAAATATCATGATTCTAGGTCCAAGGGAAGTGCACTATAGGCTTTGACCCAATTGCGAGCACCATAAGCAAAATATGAAAACGTTGACTTTTTCGTTGAAGTTTGATTTTGACACTGCTCTAAAGGGTAGCAGACTTGAGAACTTTATATTGATTTCAGTCTGATACCTCTTTGAGTTTCTGAAATAAAAAGGGTCTTAACAGATGGACAGCAAAGTGATCCTACAAAGGTTCCGGAACCCTAAAAGGGACAGATTTCAAACATACTATGTTCAATGTATAAAATTTCTATCTACAGTAATATAATAAAGAAGTAGATTTTGTTTTATTTTTTCATAGATGTAATCTCTGGTCCGATGGCTAAAATTTTTCCAGCGTTAGAAAGCTGCTTTATTCCTGAGTGACATAGGCCATATTTTATGTACGCGCGGACGAAGTCGCGGGCAAAAGCTAACAAATAATATACGAGAAATATATATATAAATGTATAGGTCTTGAAATTGTGCATGTGACTGTAGATACTTATTAGCGGTCCGTCATCGCTTCACAAGGATTAACCTTCTGATAAGGTGTCATGTCATAACATCGACATTTCTGTGTAACTATCATCATTTTCCTACCTTTTTCTCATGTTATTAAGACAGTGCGCAAATTTAGACACTTTTAGTTTTCAGTTACCGACACCAAACACTTTTTGATCGTCATGAGTATGACTGTACACAAAAAATGTTTACGTATGCGCAGGGAGTGGATTTCATACTAGTTTTATAGAAATCATTTTTTTTTATAATTATTATTGATAGGCTTGCGTTTGACCACCATCTCACCTGATGGCAAGCGATGATGTGGTCGACGATGGAGCACGCTTGCCTAGAAATAACCTATTTACTCTTGACTTAAATAAATATTCATTGGTAGCTTGTATCTGACACGAGACACATGTTAGCGCCCTGCCTTAGGGTCGGTGTGTACATACGTTTTTTTTTTTTCATTCTTTCTGTCAACTGTCACGCTATCACTGACCTCTTTTTCTTTCAAATCACTCTTCAGATTAGGTATACATCCTACTCTTAACTATTTTAGTATCTACATGCGTTCTCATCCTCCTGTTTTCACGACCAGACGATGGCCGTTCAACTTTTCAGCCACTGGCGCCATTTCCACGCTTCCCCTAATATACTCATTTCTCACTTTATCCATTCTCTTCACTCCACACATCAATTTCAACATTCTCATCTCCCCTACATGCAATGTTTGAGTCTTTTTCACAGGCCCGCGTTATGATCCATAGAGTATAACAGGTCTTAACACAGACTTTTTGACTTCATTCGTAGCCAAGTTAAGAGCCGGTTGTAGTCACTGAGTATTTTGTATGAACACCGCCTAGGCCTATGTCGATTTCGCGACCCCGCGGCCCCGTAACAGCGGTTTTATTCAGAAAAATACAATAACTATTCAAGATAATTTTTCATGGTGCTATCTTTCATATTTATGGACTTAAATAAAATTGTGATACTTAATCAAATTAAAAATTTATACCGTGGCTTAAATAATTACAGAAAACCAGCCGATACTCGGCGTGTGCTATTATTATACTAAACAAAATATTTTTGGATATGTATTTTTAACCGACTCGAAAAGTAGGAGGTTTTAAGTTCGGCTGAATGTATTTTTTTTTTAATGTAGATATGTTCACCGATATCTCGGTCAATTGTGGACCGATTTTGAACATTATTTTTGATAGGTATAAATAATTTATTCTCATAAGAACAATTACAGTTAAAATGAGATACAAATAGCTTATAAGTATTGAAATATTCACATCTGGTGTGTTAGTGACATCATAGGTTGTATACATATGTTTTTTTTAAATTTAGCTTTAAAAATTTTAATATACATTATACATTTCTTTAATTCCTCAGGTAAATCATTGATTGAAAGGTTATGCTTCCAAGTTGGTCCCCTAAAATTATTCTTATGATCTGATAATGAATTTTGAAGATATAGAACAGAACTCCTAATAGGATATCAGCAGAACTGTCGTAAAAATTGCTTTAATTATACGTGTAGTCGATAACTGACTGAAAGAAAAGGGGGAGGGGATGTATCGAACTGTGTATATAACGAATCCGGAAGGTAAATTAATTTAATCTAACCGTGTTTGAGATTATTAGATTCCTTATGAGATGCTGCACTCTGGCTATAAGATATTTAAGTTTGGCTGAGTGGTAGGTACTTTTTAGCGGTGACTTACTACGTACTAGTACCGACTTTAATGAAAAAAAAAACACTGAAAAGTACAAAGTAACTTTAATTTCGGAAGTCCGTGTTAAATAACGAAGAGACAAAACTACGAGTATTATAGAAACACCGGCTTCCGAAATTAAAGTTATTTTGTACTTTTTAATATTTTTTTACATTGAAGTCGGTTGTACGTTTTTTGTAAAAAGTTTTTTATTTTAGCCAGTGTTTTAATGGCCTAAAACCATCTTCGCACACGGTTTGGGCACATCGGTTGCCTGGTTTCAAAATGTACAACGGACATAGATAGAAACATTTTTGTGTATGTACATAGATAGAGTCCATACAATACTTAGCATTAGCATCATCAAGCTCGAGCTCGTTTATGAGATGCTTATAGCATAGAATGGCATAGTCGGCCTTATAATGTTCCCACTGTTGGGACTCAAGCTTCCACGCTAGGAGAGGGCATGGGCCGCTGTAATCCACCGCACGGGGCCAGTGCGGGTCGGTGGATGACGCATGTCTTCGAATTTTTGGTTCTGTAACATGCCGGTTTCCTTACATTGTTTTCCTTTACCGTTTTGAGAGCAGTGGTCATAAAATAAATTAGTGTGTAAACAAAGTAATGCGCCTGGCTGGGTTTGAACCCACGACTCGTAAGTCGAGGCCGTTACCACTCGGCCACCACTACTCCCATGCTTATTGGAATAATATTACATTTGTAAGTGGGTATTACGCGCCTAAAATCATACTGGGGCCATGGCTTAAGTGAAAACGAAACCCCCGGGGTCTTGAAACGCAAGGGCAAAGTGGGAACAAACAAGTCAGTTTTAGGTCAGTAAAAGTCTGGCATCGCTCTACCCAAGTGCGGGAGAAGAGTAAGAAAACGCGCCTAAAACCAAAAACGAAATGTATGAAAATACTAGGGATAATAAATTGGCGTGGATACTTTAGTTACGCCAAAAATGGAAATACAAATTGGTTTTCAAACTTAGTTCATATCAACATGGTAAGAGGAAGTTTAAACAAAAGTTAAGAAGTTATCTTTTCCCAATCTTTGCTGTTCGATGTCACTGACTCGACAGTTTACACCTGTTAGATAGGGCGATAGACAAAGTACCTATAACTTTATTTAAATTTTCTTTTACTTTGTCTCAATTTATACTCAATATCTATATTACTTAACAAGACAAAAATAGATTAAGGAAACTGTGTCGCAAAAACTTCTATGCATGCAAATGTACATGAACAATTACACTCGTACAACATCCAATTTATTCCTTAAAAGTTCTGCAGCCATATTTACGGTTCAAAGGACCGTAAAGCCGCGAAAGGAGTTGATTAAAGAGCACCAACTGAGAGCGCGAGGCGACAATGAATATTCAGTGCATAAGCATAATACGGCCGCAATCTTAGAGCTCTCTCTCGACTGCATCGCTGCCCATTTCTCATCTTAAACGATAAGAGCAACGCCCCAACTATCTACTATACAGCCTTTTTTCCATAACTTTTCCTCCTAAGAACCAAAAGGACTCGCTCGAATCTAATCCGCTAAATGACATCGATCTCGCACAAATTGCGGCCCGAAATAGCTCCCGACGTAATAATATCATCAAACACGACAGACATGAATGAGATCCATCACCATTCCTAAGAATACCGATATGGAAACTTTGTACGCGTAAGGGATACAACGTAGTTTTTTGTGGCCAAGTTTTACGATGCCAATATTTGCGGCCCAAAGATCTGCCTGTAAGTAACAGTATAATGCATGGCCCAGAAAATGCTGACATCATATTACGTGAACAGAATCTACATGTAGATAGTTAAACATCGTTTGATCGACGGATCCTCTGCTTAAATAAACAAACACACCAACTCTATTTAATGTTTACTCAACTCTCAAAATGCGAACACATTTTGTGTGTCACGAGCACCAGTTTAATGAGGATAGTTTGACCAGTATTTTATCTCTAAACAACATCGTTAGGGAGTAATAAGCTCGTGTGAAGACCTAACAGGGCTGACATAAATACCAATTAAAACCTTTGAACTCTCCCACCGTACACAGCGGTTTATTTGTCCATTATAGCTTCATATTATGATTTATTTGAAACATAATCATTCTGTCACGAACGTTTGGATTTGATAAAATAATATATAAAACCTGTCGACGTGGTGACTCAACGTTAGAGGCAATATGGAAAATCACAAACTAATGTGCGATGAAATCATAAAACGGTCGCGTGCGTACTACAATGTTCACTACCCGCCTGCCACAGAATTCAAGGACAAAAGTGATTTATAAGTGATAGACATTTATACTAAACTGTTTGTGTAAAATAAGTGAAGCCAAAAATAAAATATAAACATGACATAAAGATTTAAAAATTATCTTACCCTTTGGTCGGTTGATTACATTCGCAGACAGGATAAAGCGATATTTACACACTTAATATTATTTATAATCGTTAAATACGAGTATTTAAAAGTTCTAAGTAAAGGTAACAGCGATATCTGTCTATAAACACATCAAAATTTTACATAACAAAGAGGAAGCAACACTTATTGTCACACATTTCGTACGCGAATAGTGAGTGAGATCGCGGCGCGCGCCACACGTCCGACCTCGGTTGTGTCTGGGGGCATACTGACTCGGCTCGCGTCTGAATTTTATTGGTGATACCGGAGGCAACCGGCGATATCAAAGCGGGCGGTCGGCCTGTAGGGCGGGCGCGGCTACGAGACCTCTACGCTACGCGCTACGCGGCCTACGGAGCTACGCTAAAAAATGTTAAAGAAAATAAGGAGGAAGATTGTATCATTGAATGCGAGTTTTAGATGAAACAATCTTCTTATGGAATTGAGATACTCTCTTATGTTAACGGTATGAATAAAACCGGAAGACAGGAGCAATATAAGGAAAACAAATTCAGGCATGGTTTAAATAAAACGGCAAATTAACTCAGTAACCTCGTTTTTCGCCAGCTAAAAGTATTACTGTAAACACGGGTCTCGAAAAATTATTCACAGTGAAAAAAATTAGGCGAGCTCCGACCGCGACAGTCCATCTATCCGCCGCCGCCGACGTACGCTCGCGCCCGCGATACAAAGGCACGCTCCTCCCCGATTAATACTAAGCACGCCAATAAATATTGATACTAGCTTCTTTGTCTTGCACGGAAGATTCGTTCCCTTTTATTAATGGGACACTCACGTTTGCCTGACAAATCGCGTACCTCAGATACGTTTTGGATTTCACGTTATTTTGCTTTTGGCGTTGCTTTATTGCATCGATACATCCATATTATTACGGTAATGTTAGTGCATTTTGATCGTAATGATCTTTTTATCCACTTTAGTGAGGATTAGATTTAAGTGCCTAGTCAAGGAGTAGGTTAGTAAATATTTAAGGAAAAATTTAGCTATACTTTGTGGTGTATTTAAATTTCTAGGCACTATATCACTGAATGATGCCAGATGGTAATCCTCTCCTTAAATAAGCCTAATGCTTTTGTGAAAGGTACCTACTGTATATTACTGTATATAATTCACAATCACAAATACCTGACACGCCAAAATTTGATCAAATGTATTTATTTGGTAGTTGGAAAATATTATAAACACGTGTCAAACCTTTGTCCTTCATTCGTCTTTCGGACGACCTATACCGACTTCCAAATATCTCGTTTGAGTTCAAAATGCCTAAACTATTCCGTGTATTTATTTATCGAGTATGTTGAATTTAGTATTCATATTTGTTATTGGGTTGTGGTTTCGAACAAGACTGGGTTCGATCTCAGTTCAGGGCCATAACGTCTTAAAATCATGATGAGCGATGTGAGAAAAAAATATTATATGGCCCGTATTGGGCTGCGGAATTGTTCGAAAGTTTTTTTTTAATATTATTATTTATAGGCTTGCGTTTGACCACGTTTGGCAATAATAAAAAATAATAATAATAATACAGTAATATACTCGTCGATACTGACAAGCATAGACAATACTTGAAATTATAAAGGAACCTACTTTGTTGTACTTTTCCAACAAAGTAAAAGGCAAAGAGTATCGTTGTGTTTTCTTTGTCCTAGATATTTTAAACACCTCTGCTAAGACTCGTGTCACGTAACGGCTCCCGTTCATCATGGCGGCTGCGACCGGCACAAGTGCGCTTGCAAGCGCGCCCGGCGCCCGTCCTGAACCTTACTACCATACTGTTGCCAGATGACACCGCTTTTCTACAACATGCTGGACTCCTCATAAGTGAGTAACGGGAAAAATCTGAGGCGAATGTTAAAAATCTAAGCTTCTTGTTACTTCAGTAGAGGTTATGCCCGCGGCTTCGTGAGCATATATAAAACATAGCCTATGTCACTCAGAAATAAAGCAGCTTTCTATCGGTGAAAAAAATTTCACGAGCGGACCATTACTTTCAGAGATTACCTTCTACAAACAAAAAAACAAAATTTAACCCTTTACAATACACTAGCTTTTGCCCGCAGCTTCGCCCGCGTACATAAACTATAGCCTATGTCACTCAGGAACAAAGCAGCTTTCTATCGGTGAAAAAAATTTCGCGATCGGACCAGTACTTTCAGAGATTACCTCCTACAAACAAAAAAAAACTTTACCTCTTTCTATCTCTTTATATTTTATTTGGCCTATATTTTCCCACTGCTGTGCAAAGCCCCACCCCCCGTAATATAATATTATCCTCTCCTTTGTAATATTAGTGTAGATAAATCCAAATTACCTATTGGTATTTTCCATTTGAATTCCAATTAAAGAACTCATGCACAACCTTTAATAAAAGCCAGTCCCAAAATCAGCTTTATTGAAGTTGGCAACACTAATTACAGCTCAGTCTCGGTCAACGGGCGAGAAAACGCAAACGAAAAAGGTCCTTATTCTTTTATTACGCTTGGTCTTTTACAAACGACTTACGACAAATGTATGAAGACGAGGCCCAGAGGCCTTACCTTTTTATTGGTCATTAAATCCAACAAGGCCTTCAAGGAAACAATAAATCATCGATTTATCTATGTGATGACTATGTCGCTGTAATAAAATTGGCAATAAAATCCAAGTATAGATTACTCCTGATCGAGATTGCGGAATCGTAATCACTTGGTATTTGTAAGTTATAGCTACTTGAATTAGTTGTTGGTATTAACTTCATGTGTGCTTTTCCTAGCATCAAATACCTAATTTTTCCTTCTCTGGGCAGAATGAGAGTGAATGTCAGACTTTACAGGCTAATATCCATCCATGTTCCTTCAGTTACCCTATACGTTCCAGGCAATGATAAATCTTTTGAATATTCCCACAGGTCTTATTTACTCGTCCATTTTATTGACAGCTCTTTGGGGCCCGTAACTAATATGAAACTTATGATAAGAAAATTCAACATCAATTCCATTCTTTTCAGATTTGATTAAAATAGAACTAGTGTTTAAAAAATATATATCTATAGTTCTAACATGACTTTTTAAACCTAGGGTAGATATTAACTGTTTAGCAAACTTATGTACTGAATATTAGGCGATTAATAAAATTGCCGTTTATCCAGTCACCAATCACTCAGCAGGTGTAAATAATAACATCGAAATTAATTGCAATATAATGTCTGACAACTTAATTAATTTAGTTAAATATCTACTTTCGATTGAGGTTAACAATCCGCAACAAATGAACGTAACATACTGTGTTGTTGTTCAATATGAAAGACAGCGTGTACAACACCAATTAAATGACAAAAAACTGCGATTACCCGCGTGGAAAAACACGCATGTTGAAGAAAGTGATAAATATGTTAGCGGCTACGTTTGTGGCAAGCAAGGATGGGTATCAGTGCGCATGATGATTGCATGTACGGCTACATTCACGCTATCACCAGCGCGGGGGCGGCACGAGCCATCCTCACGCGATCTATCCACCCTACACTTCGCACTCGTTACCATCTACCCTCCCTTCCTAACTCTGAAACGGCAAACTCGTAAAATTTTACTTTTTTATTTTTACTGCAGTAGATAACACAGTAATGCATGATAGGCGTGAATTATTTCCCTAATTACCTATTCCTCAGCAGCTTTCTTGCGCCTTCCTGGTTTTGATATAATAAATAGTGCACGGTTCATTAAATTACAACGTTCGGTTGTATTTTCACAAATAAATGGTTACGTTTCACTAAATTATTTAATGTTTGGTGATGTTTCATGTACGTATGGCACTTACTCCATTCGAAGGAATAATTAAAATTTAAATATTTAAGGTATTGTCGATACTTCGTAATGAAATTCTGTCAGCAACATGAAAAAGGTCAGCTCCGGCCCACCGAGCAATTAAGCCTAAGGAGTAACAATATATTATTATTTACTAACTTGGTACCCTATTGGGAAAAGTAAAAGTATTTTACGGTTGAGTGGCATAGGCCCGCCTAACAAAGGGGGAGGCTCCATTATCCTTTGCAAATGTACTACCGCAAGACGCGCAATTGAAAATGCATATTAAAATAGAGGAGAGCCCAGAGAGCACAACCGTTAGTAGGGAACGTCCCCCAGACTGTCGCCGACAAGATAAAGTGGAGTTTTCCAATAACAGCGTGAGAACTTGTAAACAACATGCATTAATGATGCAACGACTGATACTTAAACGTACAAGCAACGTTCGAGACACTCCAAACATCCTTAAGTACTTACGAACTAGTGGTAACAAAATGAAAACCGTATGCGTGTACTCCGGCTTTAGTGCTTTCGTACAGAATTCGGGGAAAATTCGATTGTTCCAATGTTTGCTGTTAGCTTAAGTAAGCTGTTGTACGATAATGTACTGTGTAACATGTTCGAACATTATCAAAGTGACATTTACTTAACTTTCAGTACACAATAACAATCATGCGCTAGTACGACACACCGCGATGACGGGCGGGCTCATATTCCACGCGTCATGTTTTTAATGTGTCGCTCAATGGGTACGTCTGCTTCATCGCACCCTGGTATAAAGTTTCGTACACATATAACAACGGAGGCTTTTAGCCACCTTGCACTGAGCTCCCGCTGTAGTAGGTTCATTTATGAAAAGCTTTCAGGTTCGACACGGTTAACGGGAAGCTCTATTCAAATCGCCTTTCCTTTCGACAAGCCTTTACATAAATCAAGTATTGAATAAACTATTTTCTCTCCTGAAGATGTGTTCCCCAATAGCCAGTTGTCTATTTATTTTACTCCTTTTTTAGGTCAGTCCATCATGGAATCACCCACATTTACGGATATTAAATAATGTAGGTTGATACTCGAAAAACATATCGTATAAAGGAAATTGAAACAATTTTCCGCTAGCAAAAACAGAACAAAGTAAATTAAAGAAAACATAAGGCGGATGGTTATAAGAGAAATGTCGTGATCCTAGCTCTCAGGATTTGATCAAATGGCTGATAACCAAACATAACGTAGCACACACTAACCTAAACAGAATCCCTAGAGTCTTTGTCAAGATAGTGATTTTGTGTAAGGGATTTGATCAAGATATTTACTTATTTTTCCGGATCCCTGCGTAGGCAAAATAAACATTTTTTTGCACAAGGATTAGTTGTGATCCCATTGCTTAATACCACGCAAGGGTTTCGGCACGATATTATAATATGTTTTGCGTCATCACTCTACGTGGAATCGTTTTGTATTTCGCTATGGGTTTCTCTAAAAGGGCTGCTTTGACGTAAGCTGACGTTGTATTGTTTGGTTGGGGTAACGACTTTTTTATCCATGTCTACCTTTTTACTGTCTGTCTATTATTATTACTTTATGTTTTTGCGGTTCCGTACCCAAAGAGTAAAACCGGCCAAGAGCGTGTCGGGCCACGCTCAGTGTAGGGTTCCGTAGTTTCCCGTCCGTCACAATAAGTGTACACACTTATGAGTTTAAAAAAATGCTTGCATAAACGATTATACAACAAACTCAGTCCAGAAATTATTTTACAAAAACTATTCTTTCCATCAAGTTCAAAATAATTTTCCTAGAAAGTCCTTATAAAGTTCTACCTATTTTATTAAATTTTTGACACAATGTTTTTTACTTTTGGAGCGATTATTTCCGAAATTATTGACATTATCAAAAAATGATTTTAGTAAACCCCTATTCATTTTTAAATATCTATCCAACAATATATCACACGTTAGGGTTGAAATTTAAAAAAAAAACACTTCCTACTTTACATATACTTACCCTAAAAAAACATTTTTTTCCAATTTTTATTTTACCACTTTGTCGGCGTGATTGATATACATATTGGTACCAAATTGCAGCTTTCTAGTGCTAACGGTCACAGAGATTAAGCGAGGACGGACAGACAGACGGACAGACAGACATGGCAAAACTACAAGGGTTCCTAGTTGACTACGTTACTCTAAAAAACGGGAATTACTAAGACTTCGCTGTCTGTCCGTGTGTTTGTCACAAGGCTGTATTTCAAGAACCGCGATAGCTAGACAGTTGAAATTTTCACAAATTATGTATTTCTGTTGCCGCTATAACAACAAATAGACTAAAAACAAAACAAGTATTTTAGGTAGGCCATACAACAAACGCGATTTCTCTTCGGAGCCCTTCGTGCGCGAGTCCAACTCGCACTTGGCCAGTTTTTTGCTTCAACGTTCACCGATTTCGTTTTTATTCACTCTTTTTTTTTCTAATTAAACCAAAGCCTGCAATAGGGTGTCCTTAGGTTTCTAATATCATCTTTAAAAATACAACTTAGGATATCTGAGTGAAACCGTACCTGACCTGAATTCTTAACATAATTCTAATTCAAAATGGTATTCAGAGTAAAAATATTGTTTGAATCGGCACAGTTGATTGGACGCCTGCGCAAATAGATAGGTCCGGCCACAGCGGTGCATAAGCTCTGGGGCGCGTTCGTGACGGAGGTAAGCGGCTCAGTCGAAGTGCCACCTAGATCTTCAGAAGCGTACAATGAAAAAGCTCTAACCTTAGAGCAGAAATAAGACAAATAGCGCTTATGTTTTCCTTTGGTACGTAGGTAATATGGACTTAGACCTAGCTATATTAACTAAGTTTTAATGTAGACGCGTACGTACTTAAATAGTACAGAAATGCTTATGTTACTTGTACCTTAAATAAAACGTGAAATGTGTTGCGTAGTAAATTATTTGTAACTGTGTCTTGTTTAAAACAGCTTAGCATAGAAGAAGTGTAACCTAAGAAAACGGCGGTGTCTTGGCGGCCACAACCCTAAATCAAGAAAAACTCTAAAGGAAGTCGCTTTTTTCAGGCGGGAAATCATATAACTCTTCTCGCATGAGACACAGACTAGAACCCACCTGTTTCTTCAGTTACCATGTGCGTTTCAGGGCCGCTGACTCTTTCGAACAATACCGCAGAGAGACAAGCCCTTAAGAGAACCTTGCTGAGAAATTCTTGATTGTAAAACGCTATCACACATAACTTGTTCTATCTAATTGTGACGTGCGCTTATTTTGAAATTTTCGAGCGCTATATCATTATTTATACCCAAGACCTCAAATGCTTCGTATTAGACCTGCACCTGAGTTCAAGTAGGTACAATGATTATTTAATTTGGGAGCAGAATATTTCAAGCGTCTTGTATTTACTCTTGTAATATTGGTCGGAATTATGTTCCGGGCGAGCGAAATTAAATGTCACAGTTGGTCGTAATGTAAGTGATTTTAATATACAGCGTAGTTTATCACATTGTTAATATGTTTGGTTTCAGACGGCGGGATGCATAGCGAATCCGTGTATATGCGACTTAATTAAATTGTGGTGTTCATGTTTTGCCAAAATGTGCGTACAAAGGCAGTTTGGTAAATTTTCAAAAAAAATACACAGAATTCCCTTCCTTCCTCGAGGCGATGCAGCCAAGTCAGGAAAGAATTGGTTCAATTATAAGAAAATTTATATGAAAAACATGTAGGTATTCATGGACCACCGTTTTAAATTCGCATTAAAGAAATAAGATCATCGTTTAGAAATTGCATCACTTCTTCCATTCTCTCGCTAGAACAAGAGCTGATTGTCTACATGTTTCCTATATTTATTTATACTTATAGAATAACATACAAAACACAACAACAACAACAAAACATAAACTTTTTCTTTCTTTCTTGTCTTTTTACAAATAGGTACATAATTTTCCAAAATGTATTTTCCAAATAAAATAGCTAAAGTACCTGTACCTATCTAGCTGTGTATTATTCAGGAAACAAACTGTTGAACAAATTGTTGAAATTTCAAACAGGATAAATCCGTTTTTATTTAGTGTATAGGTAAATGCGCAAGATTTGTAGCGAACAAAAATTTTCCGAAGGCAAAACCCGTAGTAGAGTGCAATGGTTAAAACTTTTTTCATAAAAGTTTCAACGAGGCAGTGGGCTGCGAAGAAAGAGCGAACAAGTGAACAGTTGTCGAGGTTACTTATTAACTTTTATGACTTCAATATTTTATATTATTTGCATTACATATTGCCAATACAACTCACCAAGTCACTCGAGTGAAATTGCGGTTCAAATAAAACGATAAACAAGATGATATTATCAATATACGCTCCAATGTAATTTAACCACTGGGATAATATAATTTCATTTGCCGAATCACATAACAGATCAAGCGAAATTATTTGTTCTATTGGAAAATTTGTTTTGATCAGATTGTAAATCGAGGCAGACAGACGTACATAAATGGAGAATAAATTCAACAAAAGAATGGAAGAGACAATGCCAAGAATGTAGAAGAAAGTTTTTTCATAAATGTGCAAGGAGCGAACAGCTGACGACTGGCTCCGGGCGCTCTGTCTCGCAGCGCCGTACCCGACTTTCTGGCAAATGTGTTAAAACGGGAAAGTATCTCGAGAATTCTATCCTTAGCCCGAAGCAATACGTATTACGGAAAAAACTGTTAAATGTTCCGCCCGGAAGTCGAAAGCGTTTTCATGAAAGCAACATCTTCAAAATGGGTGTTTTGTTATATCCAACCTGCTTTTTAATTTTTTCACAATGGTAATCTGTGTCATTTAGGGCGGCACGTTTCAAAGCGTTGGTTTACGTTTAATATTGCACAGTTGAAATACGTTTGGGATAACACCAACAGAATTGACTTTGATTAACGACGTAGGTATCTAACCTACGATACGGAATTTGAAATGACTTGATGATAAATGAATTTAAAAAATGTGACACATGACGCGAAATACTTTGAGCCACCATCACATTGATAGACAAAAACATACCTGAAACCAAATGGGTTTTCATAAAAGACAACAATTAGAAGACTCTACACGATATCGTAATCTAGAGATAATAATGTAGGTAAAGAATAGAGTAACTTTATTGTACACTAAAATACTAATATAACTTAAACACAAACTTAAATCTATGAGTACAATGGCGAATTTATCGCAGACAGCGATATCTAGCAGACTGTATAATTATGAATATGTATAACTAGTTTTTGCCAGAGGCTTTGCCCGTATGAAAATAGATAGAGTAGAATTCTACTGGTAAAAGAATTTTGAAAATCATGTTTGTCTTGTGTTTACTCACGAAAAAAGATTTGTATTTTTACAAATCTCTTCTCCTGATAATATTTGTATAGATATACCTATATTACGTACCTATTCATGTTCTATTTGTGTCTCTCTCACTAAAAATTGGAATAAATGTTATGATTTATTACCTCTAATATTATGCAAAAGTACCTTTTTTTTTCCGATGGGAAAAATCATCTTATGACAACCCCCGCTCTTGAGTGGAGCGGGAGATAGTGTCAGACTCTTACTGACTAAAAAACCCATCCCGTTCCTTCAGGCCTTCATACCGGGGCTCGAGCGCCCTTTCGGATAACCCTGGCCCCAGTAGGCTATGCAAAAGTACCTAACTTTTTCTGTCACCATTTCACCGCCTTATTCGCTTAGCGGTATTGGCACGCGGATAACCTATGGCTTAAAGTAAATGAGCGCCTGACGATGGACGGCGTAAAAAGCAGTGGTGAGCTGATTGGGTGCTTACCGATTGGCTGCGTCGAGAAGGTACGGAAGACGAGCTTCTGATAGAACTACAGAGCCAATGTCCAACACTGGGTAAACAAAAGAAAGTACTTAAGTTCCTTTGGGCTATGTAACTTCCCAAATACATGTGAACGAAGCCGCCGGCAAAAACTAGTAATCCAATAAACAGAACATTGGCCGCAACCTTAGTGGTGGTTCCTCTGGGAATCCTACTAACGCTATAACGGGTAGATGGTATCGGCGAAAAAATGCAACGCTTCAACTTCCCATAACTATATGTCCTTTCTCGTTTGCAGTTATATATATAAGTTACATTAGCTTTTCAATAATATTGGCATTTGGAGTTAAGCAAACTTTGTTCATTTAAAACAATGACGAAATATAATTAACAGCCATTGCCAAATGATTTTACCTGTAAGATGATGTAAGTTGCAAAACACAATGTTATTTATGTCCCATGAGACCTAAAAATTAAAATAGCGATGGGACGACTATGCTAGCTTCTACCTACAGAAAAAGTTCAAACCCCCGAACAACAAAACGTCATAAACTAGTTCACTAGTCAGCTTTCCAGTTTCAAAGACCAAGAATACTCAAGTGACAAAATAAATCTTCCGCATGAAGCATCACAAGAGCAACGTTGAACATCAAACGAAGGTAACTAACTACCAATAATAGGATTCGTTACCATTACAACAAACGGATTGTCGTGTCTAAACTAAATCAAACTTTGTTTCCGCCGGGAGTCGCCGTCGAGCTGCCATCGTTACTGGGGATATTGGGACCAAACTATAACCCATTTCGGTTCATTATCATACTACTGCTACCAACAGACGAGGCTGTGGGAGAAGCGCTTAAACTGCGCAACCGAGACAAGATATGAATAGTTCAAGCCTCGTTAAAAGTTTAACGAGCACTATAATTACAATAGGTATATCAATCGACATTCTAAAATACAAAAACTTGGCTACATGGCTACAATCGGTTACATGTTCGATGAAACACACCAATTAAAATTCAAAGATGTAAAATTAAATGTCAGCCGCATGTCAATGCGACATGTGTCCGAATTAATTATATTGCAAAAATGAGCCGCACAATTAATGAATAATACATGAACGTATTGTAGCCACCCATGCAGATCGGCGTAACTACGATAATGGAGAGAGTGAACGATGCGAAAGTGAAATCGTGTAAATGTCACATCTTCACTTCAGGCCAGTCAAACGTTACAGACGCTGGACAAAAACATCATCCTTGCAAAGAAAATTACGTTCACTCTTCTCGAATATTATGAAAAACACGATATAAATGGTGATTTCAATAGGAATCGTAAAATATTATAGCGCGGGGCATTAGACACAAATCTTGAACAGACGTCGCCACTTAAAATAAGCTGGCACGATTTCAAGTGCCGCCAACCTGAATTCGAAGTATTCAGTTCATCAAAACCAGATGTTTCCGAATCCTATGTAAACACGGACATTTACGGGGCACGTATGATTGAACAGGCTCCTATAATGAGTGTTTACGGAACTGTTTACAAAATAAACACCAACATTTTAATATCCACAGTACTTTCCCATGTTACTAACCCATGTCTTAGCTACTACAAAATGATTAGAATTACAATTCAAAAAAATATTTACAATACTTATTTTCTTTGTTATTTGCTTTCTTATTTAACTATTTGCGTTGCCAGGAAATTAGATATTTAGTATACTTTGGCTTATAACAGTTTAACTGCAAAACATTCACAAATAGGTATGTCGGCTATAAAATCGACCATCATTCATAATTACAAACGCAAAGAAAAAAACGATGCAATAAAAAGTTATTACTGCGACAGCTTTATTATTTTCCGATCGACATGATTACAGTGTAAAAATGAGTGTAATCCACGGAATCGAAACACTGAAAACGGAAATTGCCCCTTTAGGCTGGTGTCTTCATGATTCGCGGGTTACGAAAGATTTTTGGAATGCTTATAAAAATTCACAGCGGCCACGATAGAAGAGGTTCGACGACATTAAACGTTTTAATGTTATAAACAAACTGTAGATGTTGGCCGCAGTCCAACTGGGCTGGGCGCCGGCGCTACCGTTAGGACTGCGTCCCGTTCTAGATACACCTATTGCTCTATCACCTAGTAGATATCATTATCAAGCTCTATAATGAATCTAAATAATTGACAAAGAGTATTTACATTTTTCTTTGTGAATATCTACGTCCAACATAAAAGTTTAGCATCATAATCATTTCTAAACGAAGAACAGAGAACATAATCCCAAAATGCAATAAAGGCAGACCTTGTTTCTCTTTTCTTCAAACAATTAAATTATGAAATTAATCCGCAAAGAGGTAGCCTATTTATATTGTAACTTGCCCAGTTTATTCTCGGCTTCAATTAAATCGTGGCTAAGCTCACAAGTTGCGCAGTTATAGAGGTACTATTATCTGCATGAAATTTGACTCACAAACCGCAGTTTCCCTAGTGATAGTGGGTCGACATAACTCGACCCAAGTTGAAAGCTTTAATTACGTGGACTGAGTTGTTCACGCAGGTGACTCCTTCATTACAGGGATGAAATTGAGCTGCCCATTCAACTGACACGTTTGCAAACGGATTATCATGACCTATATACAAACCTTTTGTACAGAGGTTGATTATGAAGCCTCCATTGTTGAGAGCACACACGTCAACAATGATGGTGATTAAAATATAACTTGAATCGTGAATAATTAATGCGATACGCAGTAGTTGACAATGCAGGTAGTATGTAGACTGAAGCTTTGTGGCCTGCAAGGATCGTGACCTACCTATATTGTATCTAAATACATTACATTAAGGACGTTTTCGGATTGTCTAATAAAGAAAATATTAAAACATGAACACCATCTGATTCCTATAGTTTCAACTAACTATCGTAAAAACTCTTCTACACTTATTTAATAAAGAGGTAAAGTTTGTTTTTTAAGCTATTGCATAGCTTCTATCGCGGGCCTTGAGCGTGGAGATCGAAACCAGAAATTCCGTAACGAAAATAACCTAACCACGCTCAAAAAACAAATGAGTGGGGGGTGATGAGTGGGGGGCTACTCATTTGTTTTTTGAGCGTGGTGACCGATAAGAAAACAAATGAGTGAAAGTAGCTGTCGGCGTTTTGGATGGGTGGTGTTAAGCAGCTGTTGGCGAGGTCTGGTTTTGGATGGAAGAGGTTAAGCAGCTGTTGGCGAGGTCTGGTATTGGATGGGTGGGGATAAGCAGCTGTTGGCAATGTCTCATTTTGGATGGGTGGGGTTAAGCAGCTGTTAGCGAGGTCTGGTTTTGGATGGGTGGGGTTAAGCAGGTGTTGGCGAAGTCTGGTTTAGATGGATGGGGTTAAGCAGCTGTTGGTGAGGTCTGGTTTTGGATGAGTGGGGTTAAGTAGCTGTTGGCGAGGTCTGGTTTTAGATGGGTGGGGTTAAGCAGCTGTTGGTGAGGTCTGTGTTTGGATGGGTGGGGTTAAGCAGCTGTCGGCGTTTTGGATGGGTGGGGTTAAGCAGCTGTTAGCGAGGTCTGGTTTTTGATGGAAGAGATTAAGTAGCTGTTGGCGTGGTCTGGTTTTGGATGGAAGAGGTTAAGCAGCTGTTGGCAAGGTCTCATTTTGGATGGGTGGGAATAAGCAGCTGTTAGCGAGGTCTGGTTTTGGATGGGTGGGGTTAAGCAGCTGTTGGCGAGGTCTAAATTTGGATGGGTGGGGTTAAGAAGCTGTTGGCGAGGTCTGGTTTTGGATGGGTGGGGTTAAGCAGCTGTTGGCAGGGTCTGGTTTTGGATGGGTGGGGTTAAGCAGCTGTTGGCGAGGTCTATTGCATAAGTTGATAAAAAATGCTATGCAATAGCTTTACCGCGGCAGTCCCCGAGTGCCACACGTCTTTTTTTTTTGTTTGTAGCAGGTAATCTCAGAAAGTACAAAACCGATTGCTAAATTTTTTTCACCGAAAGAAAACCGCTTTATTCCTGAGTGACATAGGCTATATTTTATGTACGCAGGCGAAGCCGCTAGTAAAAGCTAGTCTTTAATAAAAGCTTGTCGTTATTTTAATACGGTGTGTCATGTGTGATATCGACCTTGATTTGTTTGCAACCAGTATTAAAAAACTAAAGAAAACTTTAGCCGATCGCTTTTTTGTTACAAATTGAACAATGATTTGTATTTCCTTTTTTTTATGGCGCTCTCGCGTTAACCCTATGTTATTGTCGTCTTAGTTTTAGTCGCTCACATTAGTATTTAAACGGAAAACTTGTCAATGGCCATTTTTACCAATTTTAAGTTTGTACTGTTAACAACTAGAAGTTTTCCTAAAAGTAATAAAATATTTTAATTTCTTTCTCTTTTTGTTTTGCAACTCTGATCTAAATTGAAGGTAAAATTGATATAGCTAGCTGCAGACTTCACGACTTTAGCTCTAGCAAATTATGTTAGGGGAATTGATTAAAAAACTTAATCTATTTACTTGCAAAGCCTTTGACCGTAGATTATCTAGAAAATTGCTTCGACTATTAAATTCACGTCTTGTAATGAAATTTTCTTTAATATTAGTATTCTTCTAAATAGAGTCAAAGTCTATTTAGATTAGAGACTGGATTCGTAATCTAATGTAGGCACTTGTACGTACTTGACTTATGAGATTTCAGAAACACTATGGTCACTTTGCTATATCATAAATCAACTAGCGGCCCGGCCCAACTTTGCACGGGTGCCCGGGTGTTAGAAATCTTTGAAATTGTCGGCTTTTTTCTAATATAATTATGTATGTATTATAAACTTAAACCTCCTCCCTGAATCACTCTGACTATTGAAGAAAACCGAATGAGAATCCGTGCAGATGTTATTGAGTTTATTGCTAACAGATAGACAGACGAGGAAATTTAGTAGTAATAATAATATTACTATCACACAACGCCGTCTAGTCCCAAGCTAAGCAGAGCTTTTGTTATGAGTACTAGACAACTGATAGCAACATACTTATATATTTCTAAATACATAAATAGTATATATAAATTACACCCGGACACAGAATAAATGATTATGCTCATCACACAAACATTTGTCCTGGGTTGGAATCGAACCCACGACCTCCAGCATAGCAGTCAGGGTCACTAACCAGACCAACAGGGCAGTCATTTATTTTAAATGTATCATCATCATCGCCATTTCAGCCGAAACACGTCGATTGTTGGACAAAGACCTCCCCGAAGTGTCGCTATTACGACCGGTCCTGTTCGTCTCGCATCCATCAGGTTCCCGTGCCCAGCCACTTATCACATTTTCCAAAGATAAACGTTACCAAATATTTGGATTTCGTATAGTCATAGATGTGAACCATTCAATTAATTAAAACAACTACTTCTGTGATAGCTATAGCTTTAACTAGCATTATACTGTACGCATTTAACGGGTAAGGAAATTAGCATTCAAACAGGCAACTGTTTCAACAAGTGAAACCGTTTTGGAGTTAACGGCGCCGCTTTGCCGAGATAACAAACGAAATTGTTATGATGCAGGATCAGACTTTGACGTTGTTAATGACTACGACTGTTTTGACTGCGAAATATTGACACTTCATTGACACATTGAATTAAGTTTAGACGACAATTTTCTCTACAAATGCTTAGATATAATTATTATGTCATCTTTTCCTGTCCTGCCTTCCTATGCTTGTTGGCTAGGTTTCTAGGCTATAGGTACTATGTCACCCAATTATTGCCAACAGTGTCACACTATTACATATCTATTACAAGCTTAGGCTGGCTGGCGGCTTTGTATGCATATATAAAATATAGCTTATGTAACTCAGAAATGAAGCTGTTTTCTATCGGTGAAAAAACATTTTAGCAATCGAACTAGTACTTCCAGAGATTTCCTCCTACAAACAAAAAAACATAAAAAAAAACTTTACCTCTTTATAATATTAGTATAGATTATAAAGTGACGATAAATTGTGAACAAATACTTCTTTTTAAAATCATAATTATTCGATAGTTTATAGATAACAACGTCTCAGTATCGTGCCGAAATTGTGAACGGCGAGCAATCAGTGCACAATTCTACAATTCATTTGATTTAATCAATTGATTTTCTGTCACTCGTTGCAGTGTGAACATGCCAACGTGTTTTTAATTTTAAAAATTGCTAAAATTTGTGTTTGCAATAGTGTGGTAAATATTACTGTGAATGTCCGAAGTGCAGAATATGTTATGGTCAAGATATTCTAGTGCTGGTGAATGACTGTTTTTTTATCCTGATCATGACGATTGGGGCCATTCACCGATGACTGTTATCATAGACCACAATGACTTGATTAATATTTATTATAAGCGAAATGAAGATGTCAGATTGATAGAGAGAAAAAACAGATGTGTAGAAACAGAAGTTATCTTTAATAAAGTCACAGATTGTTACAATAAATAGAATCACAGATACAAATCGTCTATAAAACGAAATCATTAAAACAATGTAAAACTAAAAAAGAGAGAACAATATGACTCTCTCACTTTTTGAAGAGACACTGGCGTTGGTTAACGTTCAGACAAATTTAAATTCGCTGAATCTTAAATAATTTCTGTATCTCCTCTGTGTATGTTAACACATTGTCAAGAAAGTATAAGTCCGATGCAAGTATAAATTAAGAACAATTTTTGAGTTACACGATCCAATTATCATACACCGGGGTGCATCTTAACATTCACTCATATTGGACCTTCACAATCTATACATATTATAGATTTAGATATAGATTTTAGTTATGCGAGCATCACGTAAAATTAATGAAATCGATGTAGAAAACTTTTATACAATAAAACTGTGTGTAACTCGACATATTACTTAAGCTTTGTTTCATCACAATCGTTTAACTATTGACTATTTCAAAAGATATACTACATTCATTGGCTGTTAGGTAGGCGGTACGAAGTGATAGGTCAGCTAGTAACAAATAAACTTTAAAAACTTATTTATAGACGTGACTGAACTGTTTAACCTACCAAGGTGCAATATGTTGACCTATCAAACGTTGCCTAACGAGGCTAAAATAATGATCAATTGTTGCAAGGTCACCGAGGGGACAAACTGCGTCAACCGATTGGGAAGAAAAAAGTAGTTACACAAGACACTATTTTATACTAGCTGACCCCACAGACGTTGTCCTGTCCTAGGGCCCTCGTCCACGACAACTTTTTGTAGCGATGCTGTCGCGCGTTTCGTAAGCGCGCGACAGCATCGCTAACGCGTATTAGTCGCATTCACAAGCGCTATAGACAAAATGCCAACGCGCTACTAACACGCTACAGCATCGCGACTGTATCGAAGCGAACGTGCTGCACCATCGCGACTATATCGATGCGAACGCGCTACAGCACCGTGACTGTATCGATGCGAACACGCTAAAGCATTGCGACTGTATCGATGCGAGCGAGCGACAGCATTGCGACTGTATCGTTGCGAACGCGCTACAGCATCGCGACTGTATCGAAGCGAACGCGCTACAGCATTGCGACTGTATCGATACGAACGAGCGACAGCATTGCAACTGTATCGAAGCGAACGCGCTACAGCATCGCGACTGTATCGATGCGAACGCACTACAGCATCGCTACAAAAAGTCGCCCTGGGCGAGAGCCCTTAGTAACGAACTTATCTTTTGCGTGAACTGTTAAATAGAAACGCTCAAAGGTTAAATACTTAGTCGTAGTTTTTTGTAATTTTCTGTACAATTTTCTGAATTTTTCTTTCGATAATGACATTCTCCTGACAATAACAAGCACAACTAAAAAAGAATTAGCCAGGTCAAGCTGATCATTCGTGGTGACGTGACCAAGGGGATTAGGGATTCGTTTTTATATATTCTTTTTCCATTAACCTAAAATGTCACACCGCTTTTAGCAGCAGAATAGATAGAAAACAATAAAGACTAGAATAAATAAGCAGATTACCTGGGATTGCGAAGGTCCTAGAAAGGTCTCATCCAAACTAAGCGCCAAATATTTACAGGGATCAACCTGATGCCCTATTTAATGGCGGTCACATTTGAGCCAGTATTTTTACACTAAGCTTCAAAATGCTTTATAGATCGCCGGCCAATCTTCGTGTAAACAAAACTATTAATAACAAGTTTATAGAAAGACTCGCACGAAAATATCATGGTTTATCAATAGTAGAACATAAACTAAATCTGTTGGGTACAGCTAGATGTCGCACGCGACTTTTTCTCATATAATGATAGCAAATAGGCGCTCACATATTTGCTATTCCGCCTACGTCCGCCTGTTTGAACAGCCAATTGACTCGTAGCAATACGTTTTGCTTTTGGTACTTCAGGCTTGTACGCGCTTCAGCTATTTAATACGAGCACTGTGACTTTTGATTTATGTACGTTACCTACTTTTTATTTCACATTTATTTTTCACGTTTTTTTTTACTCCCATTAGGATTAATGCACAAGGTTCGTCACATACAGGAATTTTAGCGAATCGGTAACATAATAATGTGGCATATTTTTTTTAATTTTATAAATCGTCCAATGACATCTCCCGCTCTAGGCATAATAACATAGCATAAGGATGGTTTCTGAATTGAGTATTTGAATTAGCACATCTGAATTTTTACAGGTTTTCAGGCTTTTTTTAGAAGCCGCCGGCACCGGGATACTGATCCCGATTTCCGGCCACCGTAGGCGCGGCCTTGCGGACAGTATACAATGGGTAGCTCGCTGTCCGGCCGTCGGGTAACTGTCCGGACCAAGCTCAAGTCGTCGACGGCGCGCGCTGTTCCCGCGCGCCTCAAGGAGTTGTCAGCAACAGCAGGGGCCCAGCCGGGTCGAAGCCTACTGGGGCCAGGTTTATCCGAAAGGGCGCTCGAGCCCCGGTATGAAGGCTAGAAGGAACGGGATGGGTTTTTTTAGTCATTAAGAGTCAGACACTATCTCCCGCTCCGCCCAAAAGCAGGGGTTGTCATAGGATGATTTTTCCCATCGGAAAAAAAGGCTTATTTAAGAAACACCCAACTTCAATGCTTTAATCGAAAGTAAAAACTTGTATTCCTTTATCAATGTGTAATTGATTGGGAACAAAAGCATTATTTTAATATTTCAGGTGCAGATTTATACGTATAACTGTGTACGTTTCAAGTATTAAATGATTCATGAGAGAGAAAAAAAATAATTCAATGTAAGTACGATAAATACAAAGAAGCCGGTGCAACGAACAATGCTCGGCCGATGAGTTGCGTGACATTTACCTTTCTTCGAATGTGTCACGTTTTCACGATAAATTCGATACTCCAATTTGTTTTGTTCTAATATTAAAGCCAAAAAGCATAAAGTTCATGTTTTATGCAGGCAAATCGTACACGATATGCTGCGGTATTGATATTTTAAAGTCAAAACATAAGTAGGTAGTAGTAGTAGTTAGTATTGTTTATCTATTGTGTCCCACTGCTGGGCGAAGGCATCGCTCTCCCTTTTCCACATACGTTAGTCCTCAGCCATTGCGGATTAGTTCCTCTGGTAGTTGTCAAGCCCCTCTCTCGTCTTGGTCTGCCTGTCAAGCTTTAAGAAACCCTAGACGTTTTGAGGCTTTTAACTCATTATAGACCAGTGTCGATAATTTTTAAAACAAAAAAAACGAATAGTAGGATGAAACCCATCACAAAAGGAGGAGAATATTATAAAAATGAAAGGAAAAATAATTTACGGGCGATCTGAGGTCGGGAAGGGGGTGGGGGTGACTTTTTAAGGGGAAAAAACGGTTTTTCTCGATTTCCGGCAAAACTAAAAGTCCTATGGAAAAAAGTCAAATGGCAAAGTTGTAGGTAATAAATAGATCTAAAACTTTTGTATTAACACTTTTTTCACATAACCTCAAAATTTATGTGAAAAATTCAAAAAACCATGTTTTTGGTTTTTTATTTTTATCTCTTTCAAAAAACAATATTTTATCACGAAATTTGGTGAAAACTTACCTTTTTATGTCCCAAATACGCTGTAATTTATTTGATTAGAAATATTTATTTTTTCACCTTATGTTGAATAAATATCGAAAAATCACCCTAATTTTCAATCGAAAAATCACCCGTCAAAATATCTTTTTTTTTCAAAAAGTTTATATGGTGTCTGTTCGTTGAAATCTCTACTTTCCGATGGTGAAAAAAAATATATATGTTACCATAGTAAATCTTCTCAGCAAATGCAAAAAACCGAAAAAAACTCGAATTCGACATTTTTTTTCAATTATTATATTGAATGTAGAGCTATTTATTAAAATTTACACTTTAATTACTCGAAAAACGTAAAATTACATGTTACATAGATAACAAAAAAAATTGCAAATCAAAATATAGTACTATAATTAACAAACAAATAAGTTGATAAAATTAATACTTAATAAGACGTCTACAATATTTGGAGAAAGGAGTCGAATCTTCTTTAAGTTATATGCGTAGATGCCTATTTATAACTATTTTTAGATAACTTATATTTATCTGAGTGACCTACGAAAAATTTTAGCCCATCAAAAGGTATTTCATAGAGGAGTGGGGAAGGGGCTAGGCGGGTCCGGGTCTTACTACATACATACCTAATATATTATTTCGTAGCAGCTGTAACAACCGTTAGCCTAGCCAGTATTCGAAATACAGTATAGTATACAACATCGTTTAAAAAAATACACGTGCACGTTGAGTTTCTTGAAGATAATTGTGACAAGTTTACAAAAAAACTAAGAAGATTAAAAAAATAATAATCTCCTTTATTTTGCACAAACAAACTTAGTTACTCCCATATGATATATAAAATACACATCGTAAATATATTTTTACTAACTAACTTTTGGCCGATTTTCATATATATATTATACATTTCAAATATATTTCAGATATATTAAATTTTTTTATTTTATTTTTAGCTATGTTTTTTATGTCTTTTAGGATATATTTTGAATGTATCTAAAATAATGAAATATATATGAAAATAGGCCATAAGTTAGTTAGTAAAAATATATTTACGATGTGTATTTTATATATCTTATGGGAGTAACTAAGTTTGTTTGTGCAAAATAAAGGAGATTATTATTTTTTTAATCTTCTTAGTTTTTTTGTAAACTTGTCACAATTATCTTCAAGAAACTCAACGTGCACGTGTATTTTTTTAAACGATGTTGTATACTATACTGTATTTCGAATACTGGCTAGGCTAACGGTTGTTACAGCTGCTACGAAATAATATATTAGGTATGTATGTAGTAAGACCCGGACCCGCCTAGCCCCTTCCCCACTCCTCTATGAAATACCTTTTGATGGGCTAAAATTTTTCGTAGGTCACTCAGATAAATATAAGTTATCTAAAAATAGTTATAAATAGGCATCTACGCATATAACTTAAAGAAGATTCGACTCCTTTCTCCAAATATTGTAGACGTCTTATTAAGTATTAATTTTATCAACTTATTTGTTTGTTAATTATAGTACTATATTTTGATTTGCAATTTTTTTTGTTATCTATGTAACATGTAATTTTACGTTTTTCGAGTAATTAAAGTGTAAATTTTAATAAATAGCTCTACATTCAATATAATAATTGAAAAAAAATTTCGAATTCGAGTTTTTTTCGGTTTTTTGCATTTGCTGAGAAGATTTACTATGGTAACATATATATTTTTTTTCACCATCGGAAAGTAGAGATTTCAACGAACAGACACCATATAAACTTTTTGAAAAAAAAAGATATTTTGACGGGTGATTTTTCGATTGAAAATTAGGGTGATTTTTCGATATTTATTCAACATAAGGTGAAAAAATAAATATTTCTAATCAAATAAATTACAGCGTATTTGGGACATAAAAAGGTAAGTTTTCACCAAATTTCGTGATAAAATATTGTTTTTTGAAAGAGATAAAAATAAAAAACCAAAAACATGGTTTTTTGAATTTTTCACATAAATTTTGAGGTTATGTGAAAAAAGTGTTAATACAAAAGTTTTAGATCTTTTTATTACCTACAACTTTGCCATTTGACTTTTTTCCATAGGACTTTTAGTTTTGCCGGAAATCGAGAAAAACCGTTTTTTCCCCTTAAAAAGTCACCCCCACCCCCTTCCCGACCTCAGATCGCCCGTAAATTATTTTTCCTTTCATTTTTATAATATTCTCCTCCTTTTGTGATGGGTTTCATCCTACTATTATTATTTTTCACTTTTTATTATTTTTGAAGGCATCTACCCTGGTCTATTAAGCGAACGCCGGCGTCCGCTTTCTCATTGTTTTTCTATTATGTCTTTAATTACGGTATTCGAAAGCTACCTAGCTACTTGGCTTCTAAAATCGAATCCATAAATATCTGAAATAAATTATTTTCGTAGCATACGAAGTCGGTCATAACAGCTCCGCGGCTGGCTGACGTTGGCTGACAGCCTATCAAGAGAGTCTGACACATGTCACATCTTACATATCGACAAAGGCTTTTACGTGTACCTAAACATGTTGAAAGTTTGCATGGCAAAATTAAAGTAAGTTTTACCCTCAAAAAAAGCTATTAATAACTACAACTAAATTAATCGATTGCAATCTGACACACGCTTCATCAGTTCGCTTTGTACAATCAAGTGTCCAATTACAGAGAAAATTCATATTAAAAACAACAAAAAAACAAAATCGTAATCCAAACAATGAACCCAGGCTGGGCTTTCGTTAATTTCCAGGATTTTGGAGCGCAGGAGGGATTCGCGTATGGGCGTACTAAATTTTCACACAAATTAAAAAGGTTGTACCGTCGAAGCCGCATTATTTCGGGCCGTCCATTTCTCGTGAATCCAATTTGCGGCCCCGGACGCGACGTCACTTGTAATGGGATTTCGGTCTCGTTCTAAAAAGGCTATTTACACATTTCAACTACCTCATAATACGCTATTAGCCGCTCGCTAACAAAACACGACCAGTGTTGATCTTTAATTACTTATTGAGGAAACTGGAATTGTAACAAAATAAGATTACGGAGCTGATGGAGTTCATAAATTGAATTTCCTGCCAAAAGAGGAAATACTTAAATTACAATGAGGGTCACAAGCTGACTTAAATTTTTATTCAAGACCTTCTGTTTAACACTAGAAGAGCGGGCTTATTATGCGTATAATCGCAATTTTTTTATGACATTTTATAAAAAAAATATAAAAAATGTTTTAATTTGCCTGATGCGATCTTCCCGTGCGACTATAATTTAGTGTCTTCAAAAGGAATAGGTTCTTTTAAACTGGTGCGCCTCACCATCAATGATTGCATCACTGCTTATCATCAGGTGGGATCGCAGTCAAGCGCTAGTTTATAACAATTAATTTAAAAAAAAAAACTCGTGTAAACCACAATCATCATAATTCATAAAAAGCCAAAAAAATTGCAATTCTACGCATAATAAAATATTAACTAGAGTAGAAAGAACATCGAAATGGGTTAAATTTGGGACGCCCGCGCTTCTAGTGTTCAACTTGATTCGCTGTTGGAGTAAATTCACATAACGCAACACGTTTGGATGAAGCTCATTAAAAAAGCTGATTTCCCCGTCGGTTTAATTAAGCCCGGAAATTAAACGTGGAAGTTGTCCCGGAACGAATCAATGGAGAGAAAAATTCTTGATTGGACGGAGAAGTTTTTTAATAGGCGAGTTAATCATCAGGCGTAGGTATTTAACGAGTGATTTTCTGTAACTGGCAATAGTAAGCTAAAAGTAACTTTTTTTTTAAAGTTGTTTTTCACTAGGAAAAACTCTTGCATCGTGGGTTCGTTCTCAATCATGTTTTACATATCAGAATCAGAAACGTTTATTTCAAACCGACCATTTAAATGTACTTTTGAATTGTCAAAACAATGAGTTGTCATACACAAGACCCGAAACTAGACCGGACCATAAAAATATTTGTTCCGCACGAGAATTGAACCCGTAACACAGAACGCAGCAGCTAATTACTGCACCAACAGTGCCATTTTTGAACAGAGAAATAATCCGGCATTACACAATTTGTCTTCTTCGGGTTAATTACTTTTGGAGTCAATGTCGTCAGGTACGATTTTATTATTATAAATGTTTTGAATGAGCAAACGTTCCAAGCTAAGTAATTCTGAGTGACAAACGAGCGGTAGAACACCGGCTGCGTCTTTAGGCCAGTCCGTCACGTGTTCTCGCAAATAAAACACGTTCAAGTAAGCTGGCCCGGTTACCCATCTACCCGACTACCCGTCTACCCACGGGCAACCAAACTCAGGATGACAAATCTCATTCCGCATGTTAATTTCACGGTCTCGTCTTGAGCGACCTTTACGATGTTTACTCTACTGAATTATAATTTTTATTATACCTACTTTGAATATAGTTTGGTTAAACGTGGGGATAAACTCAGTCAGTAAGACGACTTTAGGCTCACCTACGTCGCCGAAAAGCTTATGTTTTCACGATATACAGTATATATAAAAATCAAAGCCACTTTTCGTTGTAATTTTATAACTCAAGAACGAGCTCACCTATCCAAACCAAATGTTTAGGCTTTGTTCGGACTATTTAGTAGATAGTTTATGTGAAGTTTTGTAGAGTAAAGTAGGGTAGAGTAGGTTAGAGTAGTGCAGAGTAGTGTAGAATAGAGTAGAGTAGTGTAGAGTAGGGTAGAGTAGGATAGAGTAGGGTAATATAATAGAGTAGGGTAGAGTAGGGTAATACCTAGAGTAGAGTAGGGTATATTAGGGTGGAGTAGGGAAGAGCAGGAGCGAAGCCGCGTGGGCAAAAGCTAGTACAGTATATTTCATCGTTTTTCCAAGACTAAAAGTAGGTTATTTTATCTCAGAATAATATTTCGACTAAAATGTAGATTTATAGAATTTATTTTTCATAAAGAAAAAGAATCACTAAAAATTAGTTTATCTACATTATTATGACAATCTTGTTACAAATTTGTGCCAGATGGGTTTCTTACATGTACCTATTAGTATCCAAAAGATATATTTTTAACATATTCTTAAATTTACCAAACAACTCAATCTTTGAAATCTCGAGGCAGATCATTTGAGAGGAGGGACCAGGAGTTTTGCACCTTCAATCAAAGTTTCTGTTATTATAAGTTTTTGTTCTGGGTTTCCTTAGTTTAATGTTATTGGTATTTCTTAGATTATGATGGCATGTTCATTTAAAAAAAAAAGACGTGTGGCACTCGGGGACTGCCGCGGTAAAGCTATTTGCATAGCTTTTTTATCAACTCATGCAATTATAATTATTTATTTGTTTTATTAATGCAGTATTTTTTTCCTTTGTTTTTTTTTCTTTGATATGAACGGATTAAGCGACACTAGAGAGAATTTGAGAAATACACGCTGTCCATGCAGTTACACATTGAATTGAATTTTCATTGATTGTTCACTCATTTGTTTTCTTATCGGTCACCACGCTCAAAAAAAAAAATGAGTGGGTGTGTTAGGTTATTTTCGTTACGGAATTTCTGGATTCGGTCTCCACGCTCAAGGCCCGCGATAGAAGCTATGCAATAGCTTAAAAAACGTGTTACGCTCATCCTAAATAAAACGAGATGTGGGCAGAAAGATGACGATGGCATGTTCATTTAATGAAATTTATTTCAGAGTGTATTGTGCCTCTTTTTAACATTTTTTATTGACATAAAGAAACATTCTCCACTCTTGTGCACTCAATCATGGATAGGGTTCTTCAGCACGTGGTCACGAAAGAGCGACTTATCCGAAAAGCGTGGACGCACGCTGAATCACAAAGTAGTAAATCAGTTCATTGTTGTGAACGACTGAATATTCAGTTACCCACGGCATTTTGGTGAATAACATTTGCATCTAGATAAGCCTGCGAAAGTGATCGCATGACCTATTCACTGGATTGTCTTCAAGAAAAATATCTCTCAAAGTTTTCTAGGTTAAACGTATCCCGTGAATTCGAAACGAATAGAAGGAAAAGAAAAAATGTTAGAAACAAAAACGTTACTTTATCTTTTACCGGGTTTGAATACATAGGTACTTAAAAATATATGTATAATGAGGTCCCTCGACACGAGCGAGTGCTGTGGCTGCGGCGCAGAGGACCTCGTGCATTAGCGCGTAGGAACCTCATGTTTACTCAACGTTACTTTGTGTTTGTCCAACAGGCTTTGTCGGCCCTGCCGCTTCTCTAACCTGTTGGGCTCTTTGCATTTATCTATACACTCCAAACGAGTTTCGTTCACGGTTCTAAATGGTTTCACTCCTAGTTATGTCGTTATGCATGCGTCACTAAGTTGTTTAATGTTCCAACAAACTATTTCCTGAGTGGATGGTCAAAGTCAATAATTTCCTCCGTTTTGTATCTTCTAACGTTCCCGGAGAAGTCCGAGACTGTGTTGTTTTGAACACGGAAATGTAATTTTAACTGTCAGTTAGCCTGACCCAAGCAACATGTCACAGCGTAAACGAATGTCCGCCTTGTATTTCTCTGGATGGAAAACTAATCGCGCAAACGATCGAAAAATGTCAATCGCTTGTTTTCATATCTCGTTCGAAGCTAAACCGAGTTTGCTTTGGGCGTGAGCACGGAATAAACTGGCATATAAGCGAGTGCGAGCCGGAAATCGTAGTCGTCGACGAACCATCATCGAGTCGTCGGATTGGACCGTAACGCGGGGCCCTATATCCGCCGCGAAATGAAACGTGATTCCACTTCCAATGCAGTGGGATGCAGCCCTACAGATACACAGCAAAATTTCTACTATAGAAATAATTGGCAATTCTTAGAACATTAACAGTTTGTGTCTACAATGGAAACTATATTATTGAATCAACCATTCTGCCGCACATTCCACTTTGTAGACGCCTATTTGCGTATTACATAGCTTAGTAATTTCATTTGAATTAGACGAATAAATCATAGTTCTCAAATACTTCAAACGTATTATAATGTCGATAGGTCTTTTCAAATATAATCGATAGTCAAGATATGAGATCGCACGAAACTAAGTTTATGATTTATTGGATCCACCTTTGCGGGGTTTGGGTAAACAAAGATTCAAAGGGTGTGGTATAAATAGACAATTTGATTTATTCTAGGGACATTCGCATACATATCCTATTAAAACTACACGAGCTGAAACAATATTGAATATATTCAATATCAATGATATGAAAATGCACTTGAGGATGATTAATAGCTGCTTCTGATTTATGAGAATTTCATATAGAGGAGGTGTCTGTAAAAGATGAATAGATTTTCATAGTGTAAATGCATTGTAGTCGTGAATATAATAGATGGAGGTTGACAATGGTTTAGTGGCACGTGCCTCCTCGAATAATGGGCCAACAGCTGACATCACGCATGATACACGCCGCACTAATCGCTACTGAGTTCATGTTTAGTGCTAAGCTGTGACCTAGAACACATGCAAGATATGGTATCATTAACAGTTAATGCGACATAGTTTATGGATATTACGCGGTAGCCATCAGGGAATGCTTATTATTATACAATATGAGTTAACACAACGTCTACAGCCAAACGTGAAAATATTTGAGCAATACCATCGACGGGACTTAAAGTATTGTCCAGTCTGACCACGTTTATGATTCTGCTGGTATACATCAAACAACCAAATCGAGGACATCCAAGGGACACAACACCTACAATCTATCTATACTAATTAATATAATAATGTACTTACATTTATTAATAATACTAATACAAAGTAGGTAGATACTTTACAATGTTCTATAATTTCACTCCTACTTATACCCGTGAAATTTTAATGGTTGTTTTCCCGCGGCAGAACGACTTGCCATAAGGAGTACTTTCCAAACATAGAGTAAAAGTAAAAAAAATGTTTTTCTTTTTAAAATAATTAAAAAAATATTCAATAACTCGAAAAAGTGAGAAAAAATAGTAACACTAGACGTAACTTGTAGGTACTCGCGTCGCACGCGCCGGCGCTTCAAAGGAAAGCAATGCATAAATTAATGATCAAACAAAAATAAGCTCTCGTTTGTGGTGATACGGCATAAAATAGCTTGCACGCAACAATGCAATTCTAATATTTTAATTATTTATGAAACGATTATATTACTAAGACAAAACCGTTTCGCTGCGGGAAAACAACCATTAAAATTTCACGGTGTATTAGCGTGATGAACATAACTAAAACAGCTTAGCCGGCCATACACGATCAAACCTATCGTCCAATCTGTATGACACTACCGATTGGATCAAACAGATTTGACCGTGTGCGGGAATAGACTGGTGTGACCAACATGTTGTCTATAGTACTGATACGTTTGACCGTGTATGGCCGGCATTATACTGACATACACTTACGAATATTTCCAACTTCTACCTATATGAACGAAGTCTCCGACAAGAGCCATTAATTATACTAAAACTAAATCAATCAAAACATCTATTAGAAGCATTTTCGACTTCTATGGACAAAGTTGCGGGCAAAAGCTAGTTATAAATGATAGTTATGTATTGATATTGTATAAACTGTTAAGAAATCGTTATAAATAAAAATAGACTTTGTTTCGTTAAACACTGTTCGGAGTTCAGGCGTCAATCATTATAAATCAAAAAGAACCCCAAGAATTAAAATCGCAACAGGAAAACGATCAAACGATTCAGTACTGCAGTCCAAGTACAAGTCTGAAAGCCTCCATTGGCAGGTTTTATTTGAAAACATTTCATATAACAAGAATTTAGTATTTGGACAAGGTATTTATTTTCATGCTAGCAAAGAGCGAGATTTCATTAAACGAAGGTAATTGTTAACAATTTGAAGCGTTGTGTTCAATGAATCCGAGTTGAAAAGACGACAGATGTTTCCTCTCGAGAAACTTTAGTTTTAAGTTTTCAGCTAAAAAGAATTCTTCGGGAGCAGCGATGTGATCGATCTTTGTTCACATTTTTATGGAAAAATTTTTCAACATTGGAGCTAAGACTATGGGCAAAATTAGAAATAGTTTTATATTTCTCAACAAAAAAAAAGTTTGACTCGTTCAAGAATTAAATTAGTGTTATACCTGATTGATAGTTTGAATACGGGTTTCATAGGAAACGAATTTTTTTTTCATAGGACATAAGGATGAGTTTTTAGACAAAGGTTAACACTACTATGAACGTTGTCGACAGTGATGCGACCCTGTCGCATCACTGTCGACAACTACTTGCTACGACTACTTCTTCTTCTACTTGTCATCTGCTTACCATCTAGTCTGTCTCAAAAGTCAAACGACTTGGGTAGTTCGAACAAAGTTAATAATTATAATCTCTCACTTCATCAGATTTGTTTACCATAAACGGAATACGCTAGACAATTGACGTCATTTATTATATCTCAGAAATGTTAATAAAAATAAAGTAAGTACCTACCTCTATTAAAATTATAAAAACTATTAAAATTCTCAAATCGTTTGTCTTTTAAGACAGACTCTACACTCATTATAATATCCAGTTTTAGGAAAACCGCCATATAGTACATGACAGTTCAAATGATCAAACAAACGTTATGTAAAATTAAGAAGTCGTACTTTAAATATTGCGATCTATTTAACCAAACATACAATGTCACTTCATACAAAACAAGTGGACACAACAAAGAAGAATATAGTTTGCGTCCGGAATGTCTAGGAGACAATAAAATCTTTTCCCGGTTATATAAAATGTGGCGGAAATCGCTGGGTGGACGTCGCACCATGTCACAAGCCGTCAGTCCCTGAGAGAAGAAACACCCGAATTAAATTCCTGTCCACGTCGCCAATGCGCATGTTGCGGTTCCCTAGCACAAATTTCGCTAAAACTTTAACAAAACTGTAGAGAGATTTCTAAAATTAGGTACATTATTTAACTGTAGCGCCTCGACACGACTCGTAAGAGAGCGGTCGCGTCAAATTTCGCGCTAACAACGCCTTGTAGTATAACTGAAACAATCGTGGAGTGGAAAAGCGAGTTATGGACACAGTGAAGGGAGAGGACAGGCGAGTGCATTAAGATAAAGCGCGTTGGGCGGCGGCCAGACCGTCTCAAGTGTCCGGTGCTGCCAAGACGGGCAAGCGTCAGGCGCCGCGGCTAGGATGCACCAACGCTGTATGCTTCTTGCACAAGTCTTAAACTTAACAAATAATAATTTATAAACAACGTTTCTACATCTGACGTAGAAAAAAAAAGGATTGTTTCAAGTGCACGTACCTAACAAGGCGCAAAGTCAACGTCAATATTTTATTTGCATAAAGAAAGTCCACACTTGAACTTTTGTGTACGGTCTATACACTGAACGTAAGTTGTAGAAACAGCTGGCTTCCAGTATAATTTAGCTAAATCATCTCGAGCACAGTCAAGTGTTACTCTCTCATAAATTCCAAGTCGCGTGTACCTACCTACGTAGAAGATGGACGAATTTTAATTAAAGTCTCAGCGTAGTCAGCCTCATCTTATTAATAAAATATCAGATTCTTAAAACTAATGTAGCGTGGTTTTGCATTAATAAATCTTGTGGTTATGTAGCTGCATGCTTGAATGAATTATACTTTATAATAAGATGGTACCTGGAAGAGTTTAAGCTTCCCCTTAGTAACAATGACAAACGGTCCAATGATTAAATAATTCCCAGACGTTAAGGGGAATATTACATCATTTGTATGAAATATGACTGTAGACCTATGAGTAATAATACGTAGGTATAAATAGAGATCAATGAGGGTAATATATATGTACGTGTGATTCATTTGTGTTATACGAATTCCTTGAGAGCAATTTAGCTTCATCATTGTATTAATAGATAGTAGCTAACTGATGTGTTTGTAAAGGATTTCAAATTTAACGATTGCGGAATGCCGAAACCTAATCTATTTAAATAAAAGAAAGTCGTGTTAGTTACACCACTTATAACTCAAGAACGGCAGAACAGATTTGGGTGAAAATTGGTAGGGAGGTAGCTAAGAGCCAGGAGATGGACATAAGATACTTTTTATCCCGTTCGACAGCGTTCCCGTGTGATTTGACATGAAACGTCAGGGGTAGAGTAGGGTAGAGTAGAGTAGGGTAGAGTAGGGTAGAGTAGGGTAGAGTAGGGTAGAGTAGGGTAGAGTAGGGTAGAGTAGAGTAGAGTAGGGTAGGGTAGAGTAGGGTAGAGTAGGGTAGAGTAGGGTAGAGTAGGGCAGCGTAGGGTAGAGTAGGGTAGAGTAGGGTAGGGTAGAGTAGGGTAGAGTAGGGTAGAGTAGGGTAGAGTAGAGTAGGGTAGGGTAGAGTAGGGTAGAGTAGGATAGCGTAGGGTAGAGTAGGGTAGAGTAGGGTAGAGTAGAGTAGAGTAGGGTATAGTAGGCTGAAGTAGGGAAGAGCGGGAGCGAAGCCGCGCGGGAAAAAGCTAGTATGGAATAAACTAAAGGCTCAAGTAACTTCGATATCAATAAACGAAGTTCCCGAAAGCGCAATAAACCGTCGAACCCTCTCACGGGTCGACATAGAGTGGAAGTCAGCAGTTTCTTTGAAGCGCATCCTCACTTGGAGGACAATAATGAATTCAGGCCCGAGGTGGTACGGGGCGCGGGGGCAGGGGTACAGCGTGCTCATACGCTCCACTTTGCACTTCCTCTCTTATAAAGCGATTAATGACAATGCGACCTTTGAGGAGACTGACGATCAAAATAAGAAGAAAATAAAATCCAATCACGGAAACGACTTCAGACTTCCTCGCTTCCGATGGAGTTCTAAAATTTTAACACTTTCAGTTAGTTCTGTTGTTTGCGTTCCAGTTCCTCTTTGCTGGTTGCTTGTTTACAGATACCGTTCACAAAATTGTTTATATGTTTACCTTAAACATTTAAAACTGTGTAGGTAAGCTACTGAGAACTCTCTGAATGTTACTGAAACTACACATAAGTGAAAACCTCAGCAATTTGCAGTTGACGTAAGAAACGAATCCTAAAAGCAAATATTCCGGAACACCACGAATTTAAGGATCTCTTTATCGGTTATGAACTATCAACATAGACAGTGAGGCTTGAGCCGGGGAAATACATCGCCTGGCTTATAAACATATTCGAGGAAAAGCGCTGAGGTACCTAATACAAGCAGACGTACGGAATCATATTATGATGGCGGAAGTACACTCTAGTAGGTATTTATGTTTATCACAAATGTATGAGGGAAAACAACATCAACGAAACAAAATATACGAAAGATGTTTTAAGCAAAATGGGAAAACTATATTAAGATTACTCTTTTCACCCGCGGGAATGTTAAAAAAAATATTCCGAGGGAATATACACCTGGGATAAAAAGTGTCCTATATATGCTATTCCATGCCATGGTCTACCCTTGTTCCGAATTTAATCCAAAACTAATCAGCCGTTTGAGCGTGAAAGAGTAATAAACAGACCCACATACATACTTTCGCCTTTATCATATTTGTGCGATTAAACCAATAGTGGTTATTACAAAAGAATAATAAACATGTTAACATTTTGCTAAAGTTGATACAGAAAGTAACATTGCTAGGGTTTCTAAAGAATCAAAAAATTACAAAGTACAGTCAAAAAATTATAATAACTATGTTATTAATACAGTAACGCAGGAAGCACGTACTCTACTAACTCTACAAAGACTGCATTACGGTTGGCTACTAAAAAGGTGGTAAAAGTAAAGAGTTATTTTGTATACTTAAATATATTTAAAACGAAATTCTCATGGTAAACAAACTGAGAAAAGACTGGCGAGGGCAGGTGCAGAGCGAGGGAATCGAATAAAAACTGTTAGATAACGGCGTTTGTGCATTTCCACATTATCGAGTAAAATGGAATGTCGCCAACAATGCAATTAACTTTTAAAACGTTGGAAACTTAAACAAAAAAATAGATACCAAATGCGGTGATTTAGTTGCAGCATCCATTTTAATCTACTTGTATATTTGCAAGGCTGTTATTCCCTTCAGTTGGTAGTGCAGATTCCATTAGATGAGAGTGTTGTTGTACCATTAGTCGTGACTTGGCATCGAGTTAGCTTGCTAATGTGCAATCAAATAGCGCCGCTGCCTGCCACTTCATTACGCGTACGCTCTATGAATTCTAATCTACCGTGTAATTACTACAACAATGTCTTGTTTAACAAAAATCCTTATGTTCACACTGATATCATGCGATCAGTCCAAGTTTTAGAGCTTAACAAACTACAATGCGTTACGAAATGCTGTCTCATTTTCAGGCTTACAAAATGCAAATTAGGACCAAGTTATAATCATTTAAATAAGTAAATACATAACGAATTCAACTTTAGAAACTGTGAATTATTTACGCAAAATAATTTCAACTCGGCACAGTAGGTAACGTAAAAGTTTTCCCAGATTAAGACAGAATTTCCACTTTTATTTGTTTAATGAGCAAACATAAACAAGAACTTGTTCAAAGGGTGGAAATGTCTCCGCTTAACCGCCGCGACCCGGATTTCGTGCCAAATATTTATTTTAATTACATCTCGGTTCCTTCAAAGCCCAAGTTAAATGTCTCTACCACCTTCTACGCCAATATTTCAAAATTAATTTACACATTTAACATTTCTCTCATTTTCGTGTTCGCGAGGTAGAAGACGTGACAGTGCCCTCTTTGCTGCTATTATGCATAACGCACTGAAAGAAAATGCTCATTCACTGTAAGGGAAACTGTAGTGATTCAACAATCGCTTGAATAAACATTTGTTAAATGTAGTAAAAAGGAACTGGAACACCGCGAAGAAATAGTTATCTGTGCGCACCATCGACGAAGGAGCTCCTTTGGGAATTACTTTAATATGACTAGCTCATAATGAGCTCCAGACCTAGATACAATAAGGAGAAAAGAAACGCAGCTTTATGTACATTCGCTGGGATCGTACGATCGGAAATGAACAGTCAAAGAGAACTTAATTAAAACTAACCGCGTGCCTCAGGGGACAATGGGTGTGCGGGACAACAAAGCGATGGGAGCCGTCATAACCGCTGTCAGCTACAACCACTAAATACGATCCTAGATTACTTCTCAATGAGTTTAGTACTAGCAGACTTGGCTGGAGAACTGAGAGGGTTCCGAAAATTGAACTAACTCTAATTGTGCTCCGTTAGTTGCGATAAAGATATGGTATCTCTCGCTATACTCTTCAGTAAATAGCACGGAATTTATTTACAGAAAACCTTAATTTAGCTACTATTGTAGATGCTTGCATATATATAGCAGAAAGAAAGAGCCAAAGGTGACACGACATACCTATCGGTATACCTATACTTTCATATCAAGCATTAATTAGGTGTCTATACTTTCAGAAGGTGTGCCAAAAGCGACAACACCGACCTGACTCATTCGTCGTGTTAATTAAAAACTAATTAGCGCAAATTAAAAGTTAAGAGAAGAGATCGGGCGAGGAGACATCTGGTGATGGCACCAAACGATGAATTTCTTACGGTTGCAAGGGCGCAAACTAAGAAAACACATCTGCGCATAAATTCAGAACACGTCCGGCTATATAAATTCATAACTTCGAAACGAACCGGAGACAGACGGTACGCTGGGGCCTCTACGAATTTATTAAATAAATTAATTGAGCCAAAACGAACGTAACTGCTTGAATATTGAACAAACTGTAGCACAATGCGACTGCACAAAGAATACTAGGTATAATGTTTCATTAATAGACACGTGAAAAGGATTTAATTTATAATTTCGTGTTTGAAAAACCGATTTCGTTTTCGTGTGGGTTTTCAAATCAAAATTCTTTAACCAACAACAATGGACAAAAGGAATGAAATAATGAAAAACACAATACAATACACAGCAGCACAAAAAATAACAAAACCAGATAAAAAGATAAATTGTATCCTCAAAACAGGAAACTAGTTTTCGATGTACAACTGCTGTAACAGACCCAATTACACGAGCGTTATATCAACAAACGTTTGTGAAGCATTAGTTGGCATAGTGGCCCAGCGGCGTCCGGCGTAGTGACGTGGGCCACTGTGGCGAACCATCCACTTTCCCAATAAACCAGCCCGGTGTGCATAACGTGCCGAGATTACTTAAAGCCCCCGGAGCAGACCAAACAACAATATTTGTTGGTCCCAGACACTAGATTAATTTTTCCTGGGGCATTTTACTCGACGTTATCCATGAAAACGTTCTGCAAAATAAACCGACAAAAACAACTTGAAGATTTTCATTTGATTGCTTCCACGTAGTAATGATTTGGAGAGTTTATATTAACGAAACTTTTTTCATATCAGGAGCTCTAATAAAAACGTAAAGGATATTTAATATAATCCGTGTTGTTTTTCTCGCCAGCGGCTATTTTGTGCTTTTTATGTTCGCCAGTAAAACTTTAGCAGAATTCTACTTTTCTATTTGTATTGTAGGCAACGCCTCCAACAGGTTGCAGCCATGTTGTTAGTTACTTCCGTAATTATAACAGAAACCAAACAATGGAACGCTGCAAAATGCTGTCTCTACATAAGTTACAAGTATTGTTTTCTCGTTTTTAATGTGGCTTTTTAAAACTAAGAGAACAAAGGGCTTTATTTAATTATATAACTGCTAGAGTAATGTTTATGTGAAGTTGCTGGGTGAATGTCTGTTTTACGTAGACTTCTCCATATCCAGTACTTAAACATGTAAAAACGTGGTTTCCGTTACTGATAGTCAGTCGATGCAGAACAGAGTTCAAAAAAGAAGAAATTAGAGTCCACAGGTTAATTAAGTCATTAGGTAATTACCTAATTAGCTTCCTTAAACGGCTTGTTTTCCGTTGCAGGTGATGTTTACTCACACGTAATCAAAGATTAACATTAGTAATGTATAGGAACAGACATACAACATCCAACACTGATCGTATAAGAGGAAAACTTTTACAACATGTTATTTGGGAATAAATAAACTTAGACAAGTGCTATGGATCACGAAGTTGAGGTCGGAAACTTCATACACACAAAAACGTTAGTCACAACGAACGTGGGGAACAATACAACAGGATATTTGGTTGAGAAGAATTTAGGTTATGAAAAGATAACCAACCAAGCATATTTAAGACTCATGATAGTCAATTTCTTTATTCCGAGGAAGTTTCAATGCAAAACAATTGTTTCAAAGACGAACAACCAATGATGGTATAGGTGCCTTTCTTGTCTAATAGGAAATTCTTTATTTTATATTTTTTTTCACATGATTTGATCATATGATTTTTAAGACTGCATCTTCTAATACACGATCGCCTTTCCGGAACCATTCGGCTTCATCGATCAATACGTTCGGAAGACGCAGCATTAGAAGGTGGCCGCGGGAATCCGATGAATGCGAAAGACATAGGTAAGAACGGTCGTTGCGGCGACTCTCTAGAGCGCCTATGTCCAACAGTAGACGTGATGATCATAAGCTTTTTACCCCAGAGGTATGTTCTCTTAGGTTAATTTTCAACATTTATTTGAGTAAAGTCATTGGCAGAAGCTAGAGGAAGCATAAATATGATGGCGTATCATGTTCTTAAAAGTATACTTGAAGAACTTTATCTCATACGACGGAAGTAGCGATAGACGCACAACTTCTCCCCATCAGACGCCGCGAAACTTCCAGACGAATTAATAACTAAAAACATTGAACGATACGTTTCGAAAATCTTAATGAACTCTGCGCGGAAGACGTGAGACGGTATTAATTTTCTCACAAAAGGTAGGTAGTAAGCTCTAAGACTATGAAACGATTAATTAAGCAGGCAGGTGCAGCAAAGGTGTCTTAACATTATCCGCAATAATTAAATACTTAGTAAGTTTAATAGTACGGTCAGAATACTAAGTTGAAGCGATCTCCCCAGGGCAATCAACATTTTACCTCAACACTTTGTAGTTTTTCTCTTCTAAGTAATCTTATCATAATCATATTAGTTACCATCTGCCTAAAAAAGTAAAGTATCATTGACACCAAAAAGGTTACTTTTAGTCAATTTATATTTCGTGTAAATTTTCTATGAAGAAAATATAATAAATTCCAAATAATTAAAAATTACTATCATAATTGCCGAAATAACATGGGACAAGGGCATGAAGATAAGTTTCATTGAATACTTAGGTATTTATTTATAGGCCAGGGTAACTTACGGGGAATTATCAAATCATACCAGGTGTTCACTCTACCATCAAATATACCAAAGCAATCATATCTACTTCCAAACTACGTTTTTATTCTGCTATATTATTTTTTGTCGTCGCAGTAATCATTGTTTATGTCGTTTTCAAAGCGGCGAGTATAAAAATGTTTGTATGGGATAATTATATCAACATTTTTATCGTTTGTAATGTTAGATTTCGTGTGAAATTAGTTTTCATTCTGAATTAATACAACCACACGCAATTTAGTGACTGAATAACGCACGATATCGTTTCGACTTCGTAAGTATTTATTTATTTTACACACCCAATTGTTTTAACAGCTAAGACCGAAGGTAGGACGCAACTGTAGTCGCATAATAACCGCACTCAGAGACGCCACTAGCAAATGGTACATATACCAACACAGCTACTTGTATTAGTGCAAGCAACATAGGAAAGTACAGCTACGTATAGCAAACTTCCACCAAAAGGCAACCAATCTTACATGTATGCAACATGTAAGATTGGTTGCCTTTTGGTAACTCACCGAAAAACATATTCTCTATGTAATATACTAGCTTTTGCCCACAGCTTCGCCCGCGTACATAAAATAGCCTAGCCTATGTCACTCAGGAATAAAGTAGCTTTCTATGTGTGAAAAAAAATTTGCAATCGGACCAGTACTTTCAGAGATTACCTCCTACAAACATAAAAAAAAACAATCTTGATTTTAATATTAGTGTAGATTTACAAAGATGGGTTTAAAAAAAAATGTCTTAAAAAGAATAACTAAGGTGAAACTGAAATTCAATGAAGAAGCAGCAAAAGAATGATTAAAGAGAAAATAACGTATGAATGTGGGTACACACAAAAACAAAGCTCAAAATATGGATATTACCCGCGGTAACAATTGCGAGGACATTGTGTTATAGCCACATATGGCATGAACTCATTAACGCTCCATAGTACCAGCGGAGCGAGCTAACTGCCACAATCCAGGTCTTAACGCAAGGTAATTTACCATCTGCCATTTGTGGCCGGCTACCACCACTGTATCGCTTTTATGGAGCATATTAATGAAAAACGACAGTAAGCCAATGCTTAATTCCGATTCAAGGTTTATCAGGTGACATGGAAACTCGGTTATTGCATGTTTGATTGTCATTACACAAGTACAAACGAAGCTTGACTCTATTCGAATACTATTTTCTATTCGAATACTATTTGTAGCACTATGGATTTCATGATCGAAACCAAAACCGAATTTCTGTTTGTCTCAGTTTCGGTCAAAACTGAAACCGAAACGAATTTTGGCCTCGGACTCAGTTTTAACCAAAATCGAATCCGAATTTCCGCTTCGACCTCAATTTCGGGGTAAAGTTTTTATCTAATAAATAAGGTGCAACTTAACATGACCGATCGCAGCACAAAAGTAAGCCGAAATCCGTTTTTTTTTTTTTTCAAAACTGGGCCGAAGCCGAGAATTCGGACGCTCAATAAAGAGCACATTACCTACAGATTAATTAGAGATTTTTTAAATAAACCTTACTAATTGCTAATTTGCGAAAATTGAATACAGAACCAAATAAATGACATAGTTATAGACGCGTAAGTAAACTGGCAACGTGTGAACATCTTTGTGTCACACAACTAAGGAGATAACACAACCTGTCTCCCGGTCTTAAACAAGACAAATATTCTTTATGTTACGCACATCTTGCCGCCCTAATAACTTATCCAGTTACCTGTGTCAGTGATAAATACACAAGGCACGACATTATCCCAAGATTGGGGTGCTGAATATTGTAACACTTAATTGTATTTTATGTGTCCAATTAGAACGTTTCCTGGTTTCTGATCTCTTGCATTTTCCTCCAATCTCTACAAAGTAACCTTTGCTGTGGATAACAGATTACGATAGTGTTATCCGTATCGCGATTTAGTCTCTTTGAGAGATGAATTCCCGTTAATTAGGAAGGTTTATGTATAGGGGCAAATTGCTGTGGTCTTGTCAAGCATAAAGATAAATTGATTGAACGGCATTTTGGGACTGCTAAATTACTAGATAATGTTAGGTCAAACTGTGTTGGTATGTCGTGTTTGTCATAAGGTGACTAGGTGAGACATATTAGGTAATTGACGATGGGTACCAGGCAAGCAGGTTCGCTAGACAGGTGTTTAATAAGATAAAGTAACGTGTGCCCGTGCTCCGGTAGAACAAAGGTGTCGTGAACAATACCTGCGACATGTACCCCACACTGTCCTCACCCACTTACTGTCCTGTTGAACTATGCATGTTACATTATAGGAACACCGTTACACGATATATGGGTAGCTTGGCAATGTAGGTAAAGTCAACAAAAAAGTTTAGCGAGGAATTAATATATTTAGTAGCCAAATTTAAAATTTATAGTCATTAGAAGGTGGATTAACTAACTAGGTCACCTGATGCTGAGAACTAGGTACCTGGAATAAGTAGTATAAATTTTATAAACCCGGACCAAATCAAACCCAACACTCTACCCAAACACTCCCCAAATGTACCATTAGACTAATAAAGCACTTAATTATTACCCACTTCGCAGAATAAAGCACTGTGATGAATTAACCTTTATCCAACTTTATCAATAGATAAACCTCTTTTTACCCTACAACTTAACTGAAATGTAAACCCTCGGGGGATTCATTTCAAATATTTATTTAGATGACGTCTACGTTTTAAGCATCCGAATAAAATATCAACGGAACCTTCAATTTCAAATTAAACCTTAATCAATGTTCGAATAACGTCTGTTTTGGCATGCCACTCCAGGTCAATGAAACGCCCGACCTTAATAAATATGGATATAAATTAGAGCTCTCACTTTATACCAACAATACAAATTGACAATAAGAATTTCTGCCGAATCCCTAATTACAGTCCATTACCGAATCGAAAGGAGGGACGCAGTTTTTGGAATTCAACTTCGAACACTTGAACGGGATCGTTATAGATGGAGCATAAATAACATCGTTTTAGGGTAGCAGGACGGTATATTTTACTGAATACTGTTATTGAAATTCTGTAGAATTCTTCTACTTCAAAGTAGACAAACAAATATCTTCTACGAGCGACCCGCCCCAGCTTCTCAAGGGTTTACAAATCTTTGTAATTCTCGGCTCCACTCTCACTATATTTATTTATTTACTTACTAGCTCTTGCCCGCGCGGCTTCGTTCCCGCTTTCTCCTACTCCATCCTACTCTACTCTACACTACCCTACTCTACTCTACCCTACATTACCCTAATTTTCATTTTTTTTTCCATAAGAACTTTCTTCTTACAATAACGAACACAACAAAAAAATAATTAGCGAAATCGGTCCAGCCGTTCACGCGTGATAGCCTGATGGCATATATAAATTTAACACATTATGCACATGGGTGCAGAGGCGGACTTAAAGCCTTAGGCATTCTCTTCCAGTCGACCTTTGGGTGATGCAGAGAAAGTCGTGGTAGGTGCAATAAAAGAGTGAGAAAAAGGCGAATACAAGAATTGATATACTAATAGACCATAGAATAGATATACTAATAGACCATAGAATAGATATACTAATAGACCGTAGAATAAATATATACAATATATGCTCAAATTAGTACACTACATACATGCACTAAAATAGTCAAATAATTGGTCCAAATCGACAATAGGAAAACATGAATTCTGTGATGAAACTACTGCCAACTTTTTACGAATCAACTCGCGAACTTTGGTTTTGAATGTAAATCTGCTTGTTGTCCTCCTGATCTCATGGGAAAGCGCATTCCACAAAGAAATAGCTTGAATAAAGAAGGAATAGTGAAGAAAGTCAGTACGATGAGTGGGACAATAGAGTAGGCGGTTATGAGATGAGCGCAGATTTCTATTGTGGTTGGCGCAAATATATTGAAAATGAGACGCTAAATAATTGGAGGAATTAAGAGAATCAAGAAATAAAAATAAAGTGGTGAGCGCCCTTTGCTTTCTGCGCTGATATGTGGGCAACCACTTTACTATAATATGCATGTGCCTATTGTACACTTTTCTCAAAAATCACTAAACATACCGGAAAAAGCCGCATGAAAATCCATTCAGGATTTTTTTAAGTTTATAGCGCACATACAGACAGATGCGGCGTGGGATTTTGTTTCATAATACTCGTATGTAAGGATTAATAAAATCAATTTGTTGTTCGTTATTCTTGCAAAAACTCAAAATAGGCTTGACCGATTTGAAAAATATGTTTTTAGTTTTATTTGCACAACAATTGAAATAAAAAACTGTTTAATTATTAAAAGAAAAAAGCAAGTGAATTACCTCTTAAATGTGGGAAGTATCTACTACCTCACAGTTTGTATACACATAAATGTGGATTTCCATTTCCATTGCGCAAATGTTGCCATTTCGATTAGCACCACTGAATCCCATGGGTCGGAAACTATCAAAAATTCAGCGGGTATCCTCGACTGCACTAAAACGTGAAGGTAAGTGTGTAGGCAAAGCGAATCGCAATAACTGTTAGGTACATAACTAAAATCAATTCTGTGGTATAGTATTTCGCTCGAAGGTATTTGGTCCAAAGTTATTTGCCTCCGCAGCCTCGTCACGACATTCCGTGTCGACAAACTCGGTGTATCGCGGTATTCCAAGTGTCAAGCCAGTTGACATTCGAGGCTCACTGCGAAAGGGGTCATCAGGGGACGGCCTGTCACTAACCTTCAAGCGATTAAATAACTGAGTTTTGTTCAGTGTAAATATTCAGATAGAATTGTTTGCTCGAAATAAATGATTACTATGCTTCTGAATTCAGGTTATCTCAATTTTTCATCGAAGCGAAAAGCTCTATCGGAAAATACCCTTATTAATTTTCTTGGGTAAATTCCACCAACAAAATATTTATCGTCTCTAAGGAAAGGTAAATTAGTAAACAAATAGGTTTTCAAGACACAAAAATCTTTAGGTAAAGAACAAAGGAGAATTCAATCCATATTGTAGTACGAGACCCGAAGAAGAACCTGATAGCTACAACCCGGGAATCTTTAAGTCGAGAGTGAATAGGTTTCTTTTAGGTAAGCGTATTCCATCGCCGCCCGCATCGTCGCTTTCTGTTATTCGATTATAATAAATATTATGTCTGTATGACATTCCAAATAGGTAGCCTAGCTAAATTTGGTGCCAATGATGTTACACAATAAAATTTGTCTGAGATCGCGAACATTTGATATTTTCGACTTTATCCAAATACTTCAAAATTGAATTCTATCGTTACTTCTATCGTCGCTTCTATTAGACTAAAAAGCACTAATTAACATAAAATAAAAATCGATTAGATATCAGATGAGGGTTTTTTTTTTCGATTTGAAAATCATCTTATGACAACCCCCGCTCTTGGGCGGAGCGGGAGATAGTGTCAGACTCTTACTGACTAAAAAACCCATCCCGTTCCTTCAAGCCTCCATACCGGGTCTCGAGCGCCCTTTCGGATAACCCTGGCTCCAGTAGGCTTCGACCCGGCTGGGCCCCTGCTGTTGCTGACAACTCCTTGAGGCGCGCGGGAACAGCGCGCGCCGTCGACGACTTGGGCTTGGTCCGGACTATTACCGGACGGCCGGACAGCGAGCTACCCATTGCTCACTGTCCGCAAGCCCGCGCCTACGGTGGCTGGAAATCGGGATCGGAATACCGGCGACGGCGGCGAGAGCGCCGTTGCCTGATGCGGTCGGCCTCCTCCTTAGCGAGCATTACTGCTTCGCAGAAGTCGGCAACCGCCTGCCACTCCTCCTCGCTCCGGACCATGGCCTCGACGAAGGCCCGGCGCGAGAGGTCTCCGCCGCCGATCACCCGAGGGCACGGCGATGCTCCGTCCAAGCAGGGCACACCGCGATTGTGTGCTCCACCGTGTCCTCCGGGCGTTCCGCACAGTGGCGACACCCGGGCGTCACTTCCGCTTTGATTCGAAACAGAAATCTCCCGAACTTGCTATTTCCGGTGAGGACCTGTGTCATGCGGAAGGTAAGGACGCCGTGAGGTCTTTCCAGCCACGCCTCAAAGAGGGGACTTCTCGCCATAATTGTGGCGTGCCCAATATCAGATGAGGGTAAATTATGGCCATTTACTTACCATTTTATGCGAGGCAACCCTCCTATTTGCACCAAAAAAAAGGAGGCAACCTATAGTTTTACAGTTCCTTGGGGCACATTCTTTCAGCTGGTGCTTAACTACCCCAATTAAAAATGAGGAGTAATTGATAACAAAAATATAACAACTTTATTGTTTAACATCATTGGCACCAGATTTAGCTAGGCAACCTATGCGCAATATCTTAATAAACGCATTATCTGGCATATAATATTTATCATAATCAAATAACGGATGAGAGAAGAGAATTCTTCTACGTATCTTAGATCATTATGATCTTCAACAAAAGACATACATGATACTTATCACGTACATAATTTAAAGAAAATAGGTATTCTTTTGGAATACACACATCTCGCGCAAAAATTAAATCACTAAATTAGCATAATACTTATATGTCACGTCTTCGAATTTTTGTTTCTAAGACAGGCTGACTTATGATTTCCTTCACCGTTTTGAGAGCAATGGTTGCCAAGACAATACTATAACAACTTCTTCTTCTTCTTCCTGCCCTTATCCCATATTACTTGGGGTCGGCGCAACATGTTTTTTCTTCCATTCTGTCCTGTCACTCGTCACGCTATCGCTAACTCCCTTTTCTTTCATATCACTGCTCACACAATCCATCCATCTTTTCTTCGGCCTTCCACTAAATAAACAATACTATAACAACTATATTATACAATAAAAATATGGTTAAAACTTACGATAAAGATTCTTTGGAAACACATGAATAACATTTTCTGAGCCTCAGTGGCGTACCTGAAAAGAAAAACCAAGTAATTTATAGCGGTGTTCTGAAACCAACAATTTCTTAACATTACGATCAAAATATAAAAAAAAAGATTATAAACAAACGAGTGTATCCATGTTTGGAGGCGCTATCGCCGACCACAAGCCACGAGAGGCACATATTTAACACTCGAGGCTTATCTCGAGCGAGGCGGGGTGCGGGAGGAGGCACGTGCTACAATATCGAGCCTATCTTTCTACTAATGGCCTACATGTGAAAGGTGAATAGCTCCTTCCCGACGCAGAAAGGGGGATGGATAAGCTACAGACTCGCAGACGAGGATAAATGACGATTTATTAAGATATCTAATCTTTACACTAACATTTTAGCGCAGTATTCATTCACGCAGGAATATACGTGAACATTTTAGATGAAATCAGAAGCTAAACAAAAACGGGTTCAGTTATGTTCAAGCAAAGCAAAAAGCATTAGAGGTGGGACCATCAATTACGTCCATGTTATACGAACGCTACCGTACAGTGCGCGTCAGTGATGTCCATTTACGATGAAACATGTTGGTCTAATTAATGGACACAGTCTATTATTGTGCGGGAGGCACGTGGCAAGCTTGCTCGTGTATCGCTGTCTTTATATGAATATCTCTATCTCTCTATTTTGTAATTCGTAAAACCATAGTGATGTGAAATCTACTTTTCGTAAAAAAGGAAGATGTGTAATGAGTAATAACTGTACTGACATGTATGTGGCAACATGGTTTTTAAGAAAAATAAAGTTATCTTTGGATCAACAAACAACCAGAAAGAACCATGGCAATGTCGAGCGCGGTTCGTAATGAATGCCTAATAAGAACACTGAAGTTGGTTCCCAACGCGCGTTTAAGAATTAATTAAGTTACGGTAATTCAATTGAAATTATATAAACTTTTAAACCAATATTAGAAGTAAATTGATTTTGTTTGGAACAGTTAATCTCTACAATTGCTTTCGATTGCTATTTCAGTGATAGAAGATTTTAGCTTACTGTTGCTTTGTCACTAGCATGACACTATGCCTGATAGTGTCAATGAGTACAACGTATAGTCTGTCTAATAAGTCAACCGACTTGGGAATTTTGTATAATATTTAATCATTTAAAAAATACTTATATTCGATACTTTTCTTATGGTTTTTCTGTTAGAAAACAATGATCTCTATCTCTTAATCAACCTTGATTATTGAACCCGTGTTGACTACATCAGATTTTATTTAATCCTAATAATTACCCAAGTCGTTTAACTTATTAGACAGACTATAACTCGTAAGCATTTTTGGTGGAAAATCATCAAACAACTGGATGGAGTGAGAAGGAGCGGCAAACTTTCACCTTCAGGCTAAAACCAACCATGTTCCTTCAGTTGCCCTTTGTCTCTCAGGGCCGCGGTAACTATTTCGAACAATCCCAAAACCCTGAAAGGATAACTCATAGGCTGAGATTTTTTCTCATAAAAATGACTTCTTGCGGACAAAGTTGTGGGCAAAAAACTAGTCTACACTAATATTATAAAGAGGTAGTTTTTTTTTTGTTTATAGGAGGTAATCTCTGAAAGCAGGTAGCTACGGTTCCGATTGCTATAATTTTTTCACCGATAGAAATCTGTTTTATTCTTGAGTGGACATATGCTTTATTTTATGCACGAGAGTGAAGCTGCGGAAAAAAGCTAGTATGTTATAAAGAACAATACCAAAAACCTCTCTCTTCAAAATTATATGATCAGATTCTTAGTTACTATCACTTTATGGCTTTCCCTTTAGCAAGATATACTTGATTAATACATGTTTAATTTTAACTCGAAGCCATAAATAAGATACTATCACGCCTGTAATATAGACTACTACGGTTTACTAATACGGTGAAAGTGTCCTCGTGGAGGTGATCGTCAGTAGCGATATCCCGCTCCGGGCCCTGGTTTAGACCATGATCAAGAGCGAGAGGAAATGGATTACGGCAGCCTTTCCGTGCGAAGCAGTAATGCTAGCGAGGGCAAGGACACCATCACGCCCAGCCGCCGCCACAGAAGACACCCCGGGCGTCAAGACTCGCAAGGCGATCCCGGCCACCGTAGGCGTTGGCTTGTGGATGACAAGTAATGGTTGGCTCGCCTTCCGATAAAAGCCGAACCCGAGTCGTAGACAGCATGGAGTGTTCCACTTGCACCCGTAAAACAACCAACAAAACCATAGGGCTGTAAGAGAACAACCAAAAATTTTGGATTCTAGTCAGTAAGTTCAATCCTGATGGCTACAGCCCGGGAATCTTTAAGTCAAGACTGAATAGGTTAGTTCTAAGTAAGCGCGCTCCATCGTCGACTGCATCGTCGGTTTCCATCAAGTGAGATAGCGGTCAAGCGCGAAACTATCAGCAATAAAAAAAAAGTAAAAGACTGACACTTCCAGTTACTCCACAAAAACGGGAAAAGTAATTTGACGATTCCCCAGCACAAAATTTCGGGCAGCTACTGAGACATTCCCGATAAAGAAACCATAAACAAGTCCAGTCGAAATATCAAAGCGGTGCATATATTTGAAATGCAATCCACAGCTAAAACAGATTGGAGACTAAGATATTAATTATATTTCTCTTTGGTAACCGCACGATGGACATAAAACACACTTGATATTAGGATATAAGACAAGAAGTGCAATTCATTCCGCATGTGTCCTAGCTGGGCCATCTAGTGCATGGTTAGAGACGGCATGTGTCGCACACAATCGTGTTCCACTACGACTGAACCCATTTTTAACCGACTTCGAAAAGGAGGAGGTTCCATGTTCGACTGAATGTATGTTTTTTTTTTGTATGTTCACCGATATTTCGGTCAATTGTGGACCGATTATGAAAATTATTTTTTTGATTGATAGGTTATGCTTCCAAGTTGGTTCCATAGAAATATTGTTATAATCTGATCATGAACTTCGAAGATATGGAACAGAACTCCACATAGGATCACAGCAGAATAGTCGTAACAAGTTAAATTGCTTTGTTTATACGTGTAGTCGATGAGTGACTGAAAGAGAAGGGGGATGGGATGTCTCGAACTGATCTGGTGATGAAGCCGGAAGGTAAATTAATGTAATCTAACCGTGTTTGGCATTGTTAGATCGTTATAAAATGAACTCTAACTATAAGTTTGGCTGAGGGGTCCTTTTTAGTGATGGTATCGTATCAAAAAGTAAAAAATAAAAAACTTTTTACAAAAAAAATTAAACCGACTTCTATGAAAAAAAACACGAAAACGAATAGAATAGATTTCTCTAATAGATAGTTTTGTCTATTCGTTATTTAACACTGACTTCCGAAATTAAAGTTATTTTGTACTTTTCAGTGTTTTATTTTGTAAAAAGTTTTATTGGCATGCTTTTCATCTCTAAATATAAAAATCAATGCCACTGTTCGTTGTAATTTTATAACTCAAGAACGGGCTCACCTATCCAAACCAAATGTCTAGGCTTTGTTCGGACTGTTTAGTAGATGGTTTATGTGAAGTTTGCACAAAATCGGTCGAGCGGTTCTTCATTTACTTATCACATTTTTTGTAACAAATGAAGTAGGGTAGAGTAGGGTAGAGTAGGGTGGATTAGGGTGGATTAGGGTAGAGTAGGGTAGAGTAAGGTATAGTAGGGTGGAGTAGGAAAGAGCGGGAGCGAAGCCGCGCGGGCAAAAGCTAGTCTTATCTAATGTAAAAGGAAAACTAACTGACTGACATATCAACGTACAGCCGAAACTACTGAGATTAGGAGCTTGAAATTTTGTATAGGTTTCTTTTTATGACGTAAGCAAGCACTAAGAGAGGATTTTTACAAGCTTTTATTTAGTTTCACCTGTCTCGATGTTTGTCTGTCATCAAATCTTGCAAATTAAATTTGATCCACTCCCCAGTTACCGATTGAGCTGTTTTGCATGCTTGTGTAAATCAGATGACAATGCAAAATTATTATGACATGGAGCTGATCTGACGATAGAACCGGAAGGTGGACATAAGAACTCGAGTAATCCTATCGTGTTTGAGTTTTTGGAATGGTCTTAAAGAGTGTACCGCGCTATAAAAGCTTGATATAAAAAAAAATATTTTAAATGAAAACTTTTTCAAAATTCTCTTCCTAAGAGAATAACAAAGTTTGTGTGGGTGGAGAAACCTACTTTCAGGCGGGCGAAGCCGCTGGCAGAAGCTAGTGCTGAATATAACCATAGGTTTCAGTCTTAATTCGAAATTCAGAGCTGTTGAAATTACAAGGACTCCACGAGTTATCACTTCAATAAACGGGAATAGTTGTTCTAACTAGTGTTCCTAAACTAGCCGTTAGTAATCTCGATTGCTGCCTTACGATGTTCTTTATTGGATATGTCTCTATGTACGTGCTTATCATTTTCTATCATACTTATATTATAAAGACTTAAGTTTGTGAATGTCTATTAATTATTATGCGCTCGATCGGCTATGGGCTATATGAATAAAAATGGACGATTAATGTTATGTAATGTATATTTGTGTTTTAGAAGCTCTATGTTTGGCCGCCAAATACAGCTTCATGGCGGCCTAAGAATTGTCATTGACGAGTACGTCACATGTTTGATGAGGTCCGTCCACCGAGTTGAAGAGCGCCCACGGGATATTTTGGCAACGACTTTCTCTTATCGACTCCTCGATATGGGTCACATAGGTAATAGGTACCCTAAAACTTGAGGATTCGTAGGTATTTGCACAGACGACGATAATAGCGAATAATCGACTGATGAAGTGCTTGGTGTTTCCAATTTTTCTATATGGAACTGAGACATAGAGGCTGAGGATATGAGACCGTTTCAAGATTGACGCACTGGAAACTCTTGTTCTAATAATGTCAAAATAGGTTAAATAAACAGTTTTAATATAAAAACTAATAACACAAAAAAGCGCTCAATTGTCCAAATGGGCTCTTAAATGACTGTTCTATTCTATTAACAAAAAAATGCAACCGAATCGAAAATAAAAAAAACCGGCCAAGTGCGAGTCGGACTCGCCCATGGAGGGTTCCGTAGCAGCAAGTAACATAATATAAAAGTTCTTGTAGTTCGTTGTAACTTTGATCGATGTTTTAATAATAGTATATTTTTTAGATTTATGACGTATTAAAAAAAAACTACTTACTAGATCTCGTTCAAACCAATTTTCGTTGGTAGTTTACATAGTAATGTACATCATATATTTTTTTTAGTTTTATCATTCTCTTATTTTAGAAGTTAGAGAGGGGAACACACACTTTTTACCACTTTGGAAGTGTCTCTCGCGTAAACTGTTCAAGTTAGAAAAAAAAATATATTAGAAACCTCAATATCATTTTTGAAGACCTATCCATAGATACCCCGCACGTATGGGTTTGATGAAAAAAAATTTTTTGGGTTTCAGTTGTAAGTATGGGGACCCCCAAAATTTTTTGCTCTTTGTCTATTTTTGTGTGAAAATCCTAAAGCGGTTCACAGAATACATCTACTTACTAAGTTTCAACAGTATAGCTCTTATAGTTTCGGAAAAAAGTGGCTGTGACATACGGACGGACAGACAGACAGACAGACAGACAGACATGACGAATCTATAAGGGTTCCGTTTTTTGCCATTTGGCTACGGAACCCTAAAAAAGAACTTTTTAAGAAAATGGTTTTTTCGTATTACTTTTCAGCAAACCCATTCATTTGGTACCCAATCCATGATGGGGGACTATAATAAAATATTGTTCCACCATTTTTGGGTTTCCACGCGTACGTATTGGATTTGGAATTTATGTTACCTACTACGCTAATCGTTTATTGTCATCTAAACCTACCAAACATTTATTTGTTTCATCTCATACTAGCTTTTGCCCGCGCGGCTTCGCTCCCGCTTTTCCCTACTTCAGCCTACTATACCCTACCCTACTCTACCCTACCCTACTCTACTCTAATAAACCTCACGGAGCCCGAGACCTTTCCAACGAATGCAAAACCGTGGAAATCGGTTCGTGCGTTCTGGAGTTATAGCGTCAGGAAGGAAAACCCGACTTATTTTTATATAGTATATAAACTATTGGTTGACTGCGATCCTACCTGATGGAAAGCAGTGATGCAATCGTTGATGGCGAGCCGCACTAGTTTATTAAGAGCCTATTCACTCTAGCCTCGAAGACACCCAAACAACACACAAACTTCAGTTCAATTGGTTTGGGTATACTAATTTAACAAGGCAAACAGAAAAAAAACTGAAAAATATGTTAATTTATTGCAAAACTTTGTAAGCCCTAATAAAGCCGTAGTGTAAAGTAATATGAATCATGCGGTCGGTTGGTGGGGTGATTGAAGACGACAAGGGCTTGGCTGTTGTCGAGCGAGCCGGGCGTCGGCGGCGGTGAGGTGACGGACCAGCGCCACCTGAGTCCGGCGACGGAGCGCCCTAATGGCCTGTCGCTCGTCCATCCGCGCCCGTGATTGATCGACACACCCCGTGACGTGTGCACACACATCGCTTACATCGGCATCGCCTCCACGATATCGCGCGTAATCCATCACCGATTCCAAATTTGTGCCATAAATGGGAGTTAAAAAGTCAAATATCATCTGTGAATGCAGTTAGGTAAAGATTATATTTGTTTCTGTAAGTACTGTAAAGTATCTCAATGCTTTTGTAGATTTTGAAATATAAAGGCATATTATAAAGGTAAACACTAAGAAGCCTTTGAAATAAGTATTAACTCCCAAGTTCTAAATGAGTTGTCCTAGTCCCATTTGAAGTTGAATATTTCTCAAACTACTTTCGCTAGAAAACCTCTTAAGACATAATTACTCAATTCATAAAGCCGGTTTAAGTATAATGTGTTAAGATCGTGTCAATGCCAAAGTTTGACGGTTTTCGGGTTAAAAAAGAGTTAAACAAATGTTCAACTTCAAATTCCTCATTGAAATTCGGGGGTACTTTAAAAAGATGAATAGAATTTAGACTAGCGACCCAATGGGGGACCTAGTGGGCCTATGGTCTGGGCGAGTTATGAAATAATTAAAAATAATTTATGTTAACGGGAAGAAATTATGTAAAAACGCTTAAGAAGTCCATTATTTACAATATTCTATCTACAAGAAATAAGTACCTATCTATTTTCTGCCAAAATTATGGGAAACGTAGGAGGAAAACTGCTGCTAACTTTTAAAATAAAAATGTTCATATTTATCTACGTTTGAACAAGTAGAAGACGGCCATCTCGTATATTTTGCAAGGAAAGTAGGAGACTTAAGTATTTGTAGATATTTTATTAGTAAACTTTTCTGCTTTAACTACGGAGTGGCAATAAATTACATTTTGTTAAGGGACTTTATCGCCTAATTCTACTTACTAGTTCGCGATTTACATTTGAGTAATCTATTCTATAACAAATAAGTTAAAAAGGTTTGGTAGAGCGCTCACAAACAAAGCTAACCAACCGACATTCAACATTTTGCTGTTGTTTTTAGAAAACCAGAATAAATTCCAGCACTACTAGCGAAATGAAAAATATTACAACCGCATCATATTAATTAAAATAGCTAAATAAGTACTCGGGTAATTAATTACTTACTTTAAAACTAGACAATACCATTTCTTTAGAAATGAGTAATTATCAATCATGCGATCTCAATCCTCTCGCTCTGGGTGGAACGAGAGGGAGTGTGAGACTTTTATTGAATAAAACCCGTCTCATGCTACGGTAGCTTTTTCGAACAATCCCGTAACCCCAAGCTAAATATACCATACGTATTTCAAACTTTAACTTAGCAAATATTTTTTCAGAAATATATAAGTAATATGTTAATTATCCAAACGAAATAAAAAACACATTAGGCCTGAGAAACAAACAAAACTGATAACGAGTTCTGCAGTAACAAGGGCGGCTTGCTCGAGTGGAAGTGATCAATTTTCTCAACAATTTCACCGTCATCTTGAATCTTTTCAGGGGCACAAAACATTTAGCCAATTCAGCGCACAGGGCCCGCCCGTGATAATAGAGCCTGTTGGCTGCGAGGGACAGTCATCGCAAACATAAGCCATTAGCGTATTGTTAGCGTCTTTTCAACTGTACCCTCCATTTTCGGGGTTTTTGTTGAGTATCTTCGAGTACCTATCTATATCAAAATAAATTACATTTTGTCACAACGGTAACTCGATATTAGAAAGTAAACCACAAAAGAAGCATCATAAAAAACGTAAGTAACATTATTTACCTATTATCTGTTACTAATGGCATTAGAAATAAGGCAAACAAACTGCGTGTTTCGGGATCCATTCTGACTGGATGGAATGGAATACCAGTATTTTACATACACCAACTGTGTATCTTGCATCCCTAATGCCCTTTGACAAGTCTGGCAACAGTTTTTATGGCTTAACCCTTACGAATGTCACAGATCTATAAATCTAGGAGCAAAAATGTTTCGGTACATAATGGGTCATTTATCAAAAGTCCGACCTCGGCAACCGAGTCTTCGTAGATCGATCCGAACGACATGCGCTCTTCAGAAAGATACAATAAGTGAAACAATATAGCACCATGGAATTTTAAAACTGCTGCCGTCTTGGCTGAAACGAGTATACCTGTGTAGCCGCAAAGGCACAACCTCATGAACAGGTCGCGTGCAGCCGACAGACGATAGCGGCGTGAAGCCGACCATTCTCCTCCGAACAAAGCTCCCCTGATCTAATCAACGCAACAATACACCTCGGATAACTCCACAATTGAGCTGGAAAATAAACCGTACGCCACCCGTGCCATGCCAACACATATTTTAAATTACAAACAATATTATACGGCCGGGGATACAAACGAGTCCATTGTAGGCCGTGTGCGTCCGACAGCTGTTTTAGATAACGCGTGACCTCTCTAGAATAAAGCTTTTCACGAACGATTACACCGACAATGATGGCGTGGCGTCCGCCCACCGAAGGTACGCCTAAACAAAATGTGGTAGTCAGTCAGGATGATTATTCTAAGCCAAGTCAAGTAGTACTTAGCTTACTTAGCTATGCCGCAGTCTTCCTGCCATCAATAACGATATTGGTTTCGACAGTTCAGTAATCTTACTTAAGATCTTCCTAGACAATCTTCCTAGACATAAGACACATAGCACTTGTAAATACAAATGCTATGTTTCGAGGGCTACTTATATAGAAATGGGTCTTGTATGTTCATTCACAAAGGCTCGTGCAAACCAATATGTTTGAATTGAACTAAGTAGGTATTGTAAGAAAACAGCTAGAGCCATCAGACTTATAATAGCATTGAAACGTGTTAGTTATTAATATATCTAAATATTATCTGTTTTATTACGTATTTCAAGGAGGAAAAACCAGGTCTTGTGGAATTTGCAATTCATTATTTTCTCAGCCAGTCATTCGCCAACAAAATAGAATGTGGCCCCTATAGGTAGTGTAAGAAAAAGTACCTACCTATCTCTTTTTATTTCATCGCATGAATAGCTTTGATCATCGGCCCTTTGAAAAACTCTTAAGATTCACAAAATGCCTTAACATAATTTATATATGTACTACATAATATACTTTATTTTTGCATTCGTATTGGTTTGAAAGCCGCACAGCTAATTTACTGGTTCAAATGTTATTCCAAAAAGAAGTTCTGTTTTAAGAGATCATTAAATGCGGGCGGAAGCGGTGACGCCAAAGGCACCCGCTGTCAGGCAATCTAGCGGGTTACGGGTCCGCCTAACCAGTTTTAATGGTAATTTATATTATTATACCTTGTCGAATATATGAAATTCCTATTGGACTTAGTCTTGAAATTTGAAAAAAAATAACATTTAATATGGTATGCCAATTGAAGAGATGTGGGTTAAAAGAGATACTGGATCTCGACATTGCAGCTGACCAAGAGAAAGGTGGAGAAATGAAAGGCCCACAATGGCCGAAAACAGATGCGTGTAGACAAGGGAGAGGGAGCCCTTCGTCCAGCAGATTAGATTAGATTTAGCACCACGAAAAAATAAATAAATAAAAACCACTTACGAGCTACGACACCGTAACTGGCTGGATAACTATAGTGTTTTTGCTATTCAAGCTCTATACTCTTTCTTCTTTTGACATGACATGAAAATCTTGACTTATTACAACTTCAACAAAAGCGTTAATTGATTTCCAATTAAAAATACGTAACCGGGACCGTCGCACTGGCCACCTGCTGGACATTGGTCGGCGCAATTTCGTGGATCTTGTCCGCTAGTTCCAGTATTTTGTTCATTGGAATATCCGTCTAAGATGCAACGATCGTCTGCACGTTGGTCTGCAGGCAGCTCGACCACAGCGTTTTTTAAAACTCCTCGGGAACAGCTGGGCTTGCCAAATGCTGCAGGTGCCTGAAAAACTGAGACAGCTTCCGTTCGCCTAGCTCTTCGTGTATCAGGAGCTGTTTGACTTTACGCTCTTACGAGGCCGATAACCGCTTGATTATAATTCCGTAATAATTTTTCGTATTTATCCATCAAACGAGGGTTGGTGATGGTATCTATCACCTCCGCGACGTACCGGTGATCCAACACGCCGATAATTTGGTAATACTTTGTTGCGTAGACGGTTAAACTGGGGAACGCAAACAGACCTTCCATCTGCGCAAACCACAATCCCGGTTGTTCCGGCCAAAAAGGCGCGAACCCGGACACGCAAGTTCTTAGGGTCACATCCATTGGCTTTGGAATCCATTGTCTAGAAAAAGTCACGTCGGCAGTCACCAATGGTGTTAGAAATGAGATACGAGCTACGACACCGTAACTGACTGTTGAAACTATTTTTTGCTTTTTTTTTTGTTATTATTTTTCAATTCGGGCAGAATAAACATGTTTTCTTTATTTCATAATATCAAAATTTTAAAAATCCAGTCAAATCAAATCATTTATTTCAAATAGACCATTTGCAAGCCCTTTTCAAAGTCAAATGTCAGTCAGTCTAAAGTTCCAAAGCTAGATCTCTGTGGAGAAGAATGTGCAAGAAACTCCATGGACACTCGTCTCTGAATGACCCGTTAACACGTGCCACCAACAGCGAGACATTTAAGTGCGCATGACAAACTCTCAACTGCCATGCTCGTAATGTCAATAAAAAATAAAAAAGTTGTAATCAAATTGATTACAAAAAGAAATTCATTATAGACACTTTACAGAAAGGTAGTGTGTGTTATACGAGTATATAACCGTACAAGATGAGCCGTGTTCTCGTAGAAACAAGTCTCGCCTGATTTGAACATCGACCTGTCTCGAGAATAACCAGCACCATAATAAGATATATAAAGAAAAAGTATACCTAGGTATTACGAGTAGAAGTCACACAATTTGATTCAACTGCAATACCGTGTTCACAGACGCACCGGATGTATGCGACATCTTTGCGAATGTTGCATTAATTTCGATGTCGTATTGTGTTATGCAATACAATCATCCCTGTCCGTTTCGGGCTTATATGGTCTAGATGTGAGATGTCCGACGTCACAAGCGGGTCGAGTGTGACTGACAAGCCAGCGAGATAATGCGATCGCTGCCTAAACAAAGCGACGGCGCCTGATTTAATCAACGATTCTATACGAAGATCCTATGTAAGCACCTATTCGGCCGGTGACAGATATAGTAAGTGGGACGTGACGGTAATTCGTAATATAATTCCGACGTAATAAATTATGTATACGAGTAATAAATCGAACAAGGCTCGAGTGTCGAATCCTAATTCGATTCGACATTTCTTTTTACATTTTTGTGATAAAGATCGTAAAAGTTATGCAGTTACGTCAATATAATTCAAGTACGGCTGCTTCGTTTTAAGGTTCCGTAACCAAATGAGAAAAACGGGACCATTATAATTTCTTCCTGTTTTTCCGCATGTCTATCCGTCGGGTCGTATGTTTCTCAGTCATTCTACTCGGAGAGTATCGTCAGTATAATTATATCAATGATATTTGGAAGGAAGGCACATTGTATAAAATCGCTAAAGAAAGATGTAGAATTATGAACAAAAAGTAATGGGATAGAAAAAACAGTTCACATAAGCATGTGTGGTGATGTTGTTTGATAATTAAATACCTAGACAATTCTGTTAACATTTGATTGGCATATTTTTCTTATTTCTAGAAAGAGGTGATCTAGACGCATATCACGAGAACTGGTTCGAGAAGAATGTCCGGAAGGACTTGGGGGAGGCCTCTGCCCAGCAGTGGGACAGTAATGGCAAAAGAAAAAAAAAATCTTAGCTGTCTGGCCTAGTTTTCGGCCACGGTAATGCCGTCAACTGATGTTGTCATTAGATCCCTACGTGAACAGGTTACAGGGCACGTTATACAGGATGGAAGGTGGGACATGGTCTATTGGTGTAGTGATTATTGGCCCTGACTGTTATACCAGAGGTCGTGGGTTCGATTCCCAACCAGGATAAATGTTTGTGTGATGAGCATGATCATTTGTTCTGTGTCTGGGTGTAATTTATCTACATGTGTATGTCTCATAACACAAGCTCTGCTAAGCTTGGGGCTAGATGGCGATGTGTGAAAGTTGTGGCATATTATTATTATTTTTAATTTTTATTAAGTACGAAACGAAAGAAAAATGGTATACTCGCGGCCTGCTGAAAGACATTACGTAGGTCTCCTCGGATGGAAGTTGGGTGATTTCTTTTAACTGGCGTCACAGCGTCAGTTGGCGTCATAAGCGCGCCATCATGTAAAATGTTTATGACGTCGTCGGCTGGCAGAGGCGGCATGGCGGCAGAGGCGCGCAATTGAGACGTTACGTTGTTTAGCGTGCGGTTCTGTGGGGCCCGGGGCCCCTAACGAGCGCGCACAACCGTGCTTAATGCACGCGACAAATTACCCACCGAAACACACGAGAGGATGGGCCCCTTCTTAATTAACGTATTTTGTCACCTTATAAATTGTACGCCAAACGGAATTGTGGCACACCTTGTTAGTTCACAAACAGACGGTAAGTAGTAGCGGCGTACCTTCTCAGAATATACTGTCTTACATTCATACACAGACATTGTGTTTAATACGTGATTTGAAGGTACATAATTATTCAAGGGAAATTTCTTATAACTTATAAATGATACCTATTAGAAATATATTTATATATATTCGGTGCTTTATTTATTTAATTCTTCAGCAGCTTTTAATAGGACAAAAAGTTTTCTTTGTCGTAATTCAAGTTCAACAATTCAGTCATAGAGGTGTGAAAAGTATAATATTAGTAAAACACCTTGCCAAAAATTCAGTACCTAGTTACTTACTAAAAAAAAAACAAGTTAAAAAATCCTCTTGTATCAACACTTCATAAACTACTTCTTAAAGATCTAAGTTCTTTTAGTTACATATAGACAAATGCATTAAATTACACTACTTGGTCTTATTTTTTCAGTGAGCAAAAATCATCCAGACGACATCCCCGCCCTTGGGCGGAGCAAGAGTTACTACTCTTACTGACTAAACAACCCACCCAGTTCCTTCATTGCCTTTCATACACTGGCTGAGCCTCCCTTTCAGAACTAGACCCTTAGCCCCAGATACTATTAGGTCTAGAACATTGGGTCTCAAATTTGCGTCCTGAAACTACTTTAATTTTATTTTTTGTTTGCAAGGACAAGCAGTCTAGGAAAATACTTTTATGCGAAAAATAAATTACAATCATAATCTCAATATTTGTAGCAAACATGTTCTTTATGTAAAGTAATGCTAATAAACATTTTCATAGAAAACACATTCTTGATGGAAACTTTAAATTGTATTTCAATTAAAAAATTTGTAACTTCAAATCTTTTGTAGACTATAATTTAGCACCACTGCTTTGCTGAGAAATATACAGGAGAACCAAGGTCACCAACATAACCCAAAGAATCAAAAAGATGATAATTCTTTATTCAAAGAATAAAGAATCACCAAACTTAATAGTAGTGGGACGGGCACATTGATTGCAGAACAGATGGGGCCATAAGGTTGGTGACCGTGTTACGGAAGACGCAGTAGAAGGCCTCCCACAAGGTGGAATGGTGACTTGCTGAGGATTGAGAGAATCTGATGGATGCAACAGTTGGTAGAGGCTTATGACAGTGAATGCCTTTCAGATGAAATGGTGATAGTGATGACTGGACCAGAAGCATGAAATTTTGTAGTTCCATTATATTTTGAAAGTTAATAGTCCCAGGTCTTCTACAGAAGTATTTTCCTATAATTCATGTGGTCCAAAAAAAAAAAAGTAAGGAACAAAAAAGAAATCAGAAATTGGGAAAATTATTCTACATAGGTTTTACTTTATGATTTTGCCAGTTTGTAAGTCCTGACCGGACCCAGACCTGAAAACAACTTCTTATATCAAGAGAATCGAAGTACACTGTTTTATCAAAACTTTTGCAAATAAATCATCATTTCATTTCATTTCATTTTTTGAATACTCTTTAATTTTTCTTGTGTTTATACAACAATAATCCATGTCATAAGTATAGAAAAACAAAATGCAGAAATCTGTATTACTTCCATTATCATAGACTTAAAAAAATTAAGTCCTTAACTACTGTTTAGTCGTAATAAACAAAAAAAAAACGCTTAACCCTATCAATAAAAAAAGCTTATGCACAAGCATAATAATAAATGAAAAATAAAAATGAAATAGTACTGCACCAATAAAACTGGTGCTCTGAACAAACAATAGAAAAAACTAAGAAGACACCAACCATGAAAAATTTAGTATTACAGGACTACATTGTTGACAACTTTTTTTTCTGATAAGTGGTAAACATCAATACTGATAACAACTAACAACATAAATGAATCACTTTTTCAATGCAGTGATTTTTTAAATTTATTTACTCCAACTTATTTACAAAAGCAAAGAATGTTTATGCATACTAATTATATGTCTACAGAAATAAAATATGATCGAATAGTAAGTAGGTATCATGCAACTTTTTTTGTTTACAATGTAACAACACTAGGTATTTGGTATTGGTTATTTTACAATTTATTAGTGAAAATGATAGAACTGTACAGGCCTTGAATACTTTTAATATAGAAATTATTTAAACTGCAACAAAAGCAATGAGTTTTGTTGTGACTAAAGCTATAAACAATAGCACCTTCAAGTTTCTTGTGTAGAATGATGATTACACTTTTTCCACTTTATCTACGCGCCATCCCAAAGATGATACTCTGACCCGGAGTAAGCCGTACGAATGATTGTTTACATACTTTGTTTTAACAAAACTAACCGATTACAAAAACAGTAAAAACACACCAATCGGAATTTTAAATCAATAACATGAAAAAAAACAACACTTCAACCATAAACCAAGGACAGGTAAAACATCATCAGATAAACAAAAGTTTTTATAAAAATAAAAGAAGTGAATTATGTTTGTACCTTTCAAAAAGCTTCCTCTATGATGATGGAATCTTCAAAAATAACATACACTACACAAACTGTTCAGTACTTTAGTCATGTAAACAACAGTCGCACATCAAATTGCACATATATAAATCGATTACTTCAATTTGTTTTCATTGTGATTTCTACTAAAACCGAAGAAAATACGTCCTTTCGACCACACTCAATCCACGACATTATTCAACTCTTACGTTTAGTTCCCTTTTTTGACTGTCAAGATATTTCTCTGAATTTCTACTAATTTCTTTTTCTTTTAGACCATGTAAAAATGTTAACCCAAAGCAATTTATACTCATACTTTTCTATGGAATGTTATATTTTTTTTTACGGTTTCGTAGCCTAAATATTTACTAAGTAAACATTACGAAATATTGTAAACTAAACGCCATGACCTGTGTCAAAAATGAATCGTTCAAAAATATATTGCATTTCAGCTTTCGATAAATATTTTTTGCAATTCATTTAATAATAATAACAAAATCTAATTAAACACAATCAAGCAAAAAGATAGTGGAAGATTTTACATCAAATACTTTAAAACTCACATATAATTTTAAAACTGTATCCTTAGTGTCAATGTCAAACTTACGACCAAAGAAAGATTTTTTAAACGACAGATTTTGGCATCCAGTACCAGTGTGACCAACTAGGCACGAAGAATTTTAATACTTTTTAAGTATATTTTTATTATTTCGATGTCATATTGATTTATTTTCAAACATCACTATTAAGGATATCTATTGTAATGATATTAAAACCGGAAGAAATATTAACTAATTTTAAAATAAAACTCTAGCATTTAAAAAACAGTTTTTGTAAAACTATTTTTTTAATGCTAAAAAGACAGATTAGGTAGTTAATTACCTTAAATAATTAGTTTTTTATTGTTTATTTTTTTTTTTAAATATTGTTATCTATTTCGATTGTTAGATACTAAGTATGTATATTCATTGGTTAAAACAACTCCTTTACCTGTTAATTACCTAACATCGGCTTAGCCTAAGTAAATCCCTAATTTTAAACATTTTTAGATACAATGACAATTTTTTAGACAAAAGACATGTTAAGATTGTTTGCTTATAGTTAACTACCAAAACCGATGGAGTATAGACTTATATAAAATGTTTAACAGCTGTCAGAAAAATCTTTCGAGGGTCGTTTCGGGAATCGAACTATTTATATATGAAAGTTTGTACGGAACCCTCGGGACTCGGGTAAGTCTGTATTCGATTCGCAATTGACTTGTTAATTTAGTGAACACAAACTGTTAACGTTCAGGGGCAAAATATCCAATTCTCAAATTGTCCAACGGTGTCAAAATGTCCAATTCTCAAAATGTTCAATTCTCAAAATGTCCAAAGGTCAAAATGTCAAAAAAAAAACTTTGCTACATTCTCAAACATTGATCATTTTGAGAACTGGAAATTTCGGACATTTAACAATTGGACATTTTGTGTATTTGGACATTTTGACACCGTTGGACATAAAAATGTACTCTGTGGTTGGACATTTTGAGCATTAGACATTTTGCCCCTGAACGACTTTTAACAGTACATTTTACATTACCTTGAAAATTGCCGATTCAATTATCTGTTTATGACGTTTTCTTTTTTAAAAGATCCCACAAAAGGAACAATATCACGCAAGCGAAGTTGTTGGCTAATTGGTAACTTTTTTTACGATATCTGGTCACACAGAAATAAAATCAAACTAACCTAAAAGTGTTAATGTATGTTATTTAATCATCATAAATTAGAAAAATGAATTCTGTAATGATAAGCAATTTGCTAAGAAGTACGATAAACCGCTGCTTACGCACTCAGAATGTTATGAAAATAGTAAGTTCTACAACTATCACACGGAATGTACATACCACAACTCCGGCTAACGACCTGATGGAATTTTTCGATATTAAGAAAAATTGGGGAGAAACGAATATTAGAGTTGGTAGATCTTGGAAGTTGGACGAATTAAGAATTAAATCTAATACAGATTTACACAAACTGTGGTATGTACTGTTAAAAGAACGGAATATGTTATACACAATGGAACATGAATGCAATCACAAAATGAGATTGTTTCCTAATCCTGAAAGAATCGATAAAGTTCAAGAGTCTATGAACAATATAGAAACTGTTATAAGAGAACGCAACGTTGCTTATTACCAACTCGAAACAGGAGAGACAGGAGAACGACCTGTTGAGGAGGTAGTGAACCTCTTTGGTTTACCAGACAAGCATCAGAAGCAAGAATACTACATCCCTAGGTTTATGAATACACGTTGGGTGAGACCTTATCTCGAAAATGGCTTTATTAGCAGTGCAGCTGTAAAAAAGTTTTATAGAATGTACAAAGAAAAAGAGTATAATGTTGAAAGGAAAGCACGCAATAAGGATTTCAGACAGGTTCAGCATCTACTGAAACGCTTCCCTGACATGAGTATGGAAACATTGAAAGCAGAATATCCAAATGTAGATATAGAAAAAGCTAAACGATCCAAGAAAGCCAGAGGACATTTTATGCCTAAATATTAATTAAAACAGATGATGTAGAAACTTTCAGTTTTATTTATTCTTACAGAATAGGTACACAATCATAGTAAACAGAAAAAAAATAAGTACATAATAATTAACAAATTAAGTGCCAAGGACCAGGGAGCTTTTATTTGCAATTTGTGAGCTAGGCATGGACACATAGTGTCTACAATAGCTATATTATAAGGCCTGGAGGCAGGTTTTTGGCTACCAATAAATTGTAACTATGAATACAATGTTACTGACAAATTATTTGTGTGAAAATGGCATCTGGCACTGAAATTGTTAAGATATAAGACTATAACCTTTTAACTACCTACATTGAATCCGACAAATACTTGCATTTATTCTGTTTAAGTCACACATTGATGGCTAAACACTTCAACTCATCAGCTCTTCTATCACCTATGGGGATTGAAGAAATGAACGAGATGGAGTACCCGGTCGCAAACACATGACCCTGGCAAATAGGGAACGAAAACACATGTCGGAGCAATCTGACACAAGTGGTTAAAGAATTATTTGACAAATACAGTATAATACTTTTTCTGTAGATTTTCACTAAGCTCCAAGTCATAATGTGCATATAATAGTCCTTCTGTTGCAGGTTTTACATCCCACAGTTGTGTTACTAGGCTTATAAAATCTGATTCTTAGGCCACATTACCACTTTGTCGTGACGACAGATAATCGTGTTGTTTTAAGTGTCGTGGCTTAGATAAATTTAAATGTGAATTTCAAACATAGGACGACACGACTGACTGTAGTCTACGACTTTATTTGCGGTGACAACAGATCGTCATGATAGTTGAAACGGCTAGCATGATAGTCGTAAAACGATAAAGATCTGTAAAGACTAAACCATGAAGTAAATCTTGTTACGACATCTGTCGTGACCACGACAAACATTTGTTAAATGGGAGCAGTTAACTGCTAGAGACGATAGTCTTCTGACGATAAATTAAGTAATCATTACGACATAGTGGGAACGCGGCCTAACTTTTGGAGAGTTCAAAAAATATTTTTACATTTTAAAGATACCTATTAACATTTATTCTTTCACAACACATACAAACTACGTAGTAGGCAAGTTCTTTTGAAAAAGGCATCATCATCGGTGGGATCTAAAATTCATGTTTCTACTTAAAGAAACATTAGAATTTTAAATTAAAGTAACAAACCTACTAGGTACACTACACAATACTTGTTCATAATTAAAATAGAAAAAGCTACTAAGTTCCACATGTACATTATAAAAATATTTAAAAAATTATAGTGGCAGTTTCATTTTATCTCAAACTAGGTTTTGTTGTCTGTCATCAACACTAAATTATGGCACTGCCAAGTTTTAGCATAATCAATAATGTTATTGTAATAATACTAATTGGTCCCAAGCTTAAAACTCATAGGGCAACTTGGCAACTAATTCGATTTCTCCTTGTAGGTATTCCAGGTTTTTTAAACCAGTTACTTACTTATGGTTCTTTGAAAACAAGAAAGTTCATACTCCAATATAGGTTTGAGGTCAGTTTTAGTAATTAGCAACAAAACGGACTTACTAGGTCCATGGTTTAAGCCTGGAAACTTACTCTATAAGAGAACTAAAGTTGTATTTAATATAACATATTGGCACAGTAAAGGTGTTAGACTTAAGTGTCTATAGACTAGATCCTGTTTTTAATGGAAGTGTGTTGTAAAGCAAATTTTAATTATCATAAAATCCGCCTTTTGGCTATCTTATTTATCATTCTGTACCCAGCAGGACCACTAATTGCTTAATTTTAAGAGTTCCAAAGAATCAGTCTTATTACATTAAGAAGCTCTGTTTAGCACTTGATAAGCAGATTCTTAATTCACATCCTCTACCGGCAGGCTAGCCACGATACTCATAACAAACCAACCGGGTTAAACGTTAGGCGCCGGCGATTTTAGGGTGTAGATTCCGATTTTCCGAATTAATTTAAAACTAGCCAGATTTGTCTTTTGGCGCTAGAGTTAGACAAGTTACAGTAGGCACAACAGATCTAGAGCGCTTGGCGTCAGAGTGGGGATCGTTTTGCGCATTCCGTACATTGGCGAGATCGTCTTCGTGGTTAGATACATGCAGCAAAGCTGGGAATGAATGAGGAGTGACGTCTATGACGCGATGGAGTGGCGAGCCAATCACTGACACTCCCCGGCCCCGCATCTCACTTCGCACCACTAAAGAGACCGAATATTTGACTTCTGCGCAACCACTCAAGATCCGTTACGGCAACTGTAAGTATATCAAAATACTCAATTCAGAATCCCGTTTTAGGCTGGCTGTCCACTGGAGTGGACTGAAGTAGCGAAGCTGAGCAAAGCAGTAATGCGTAATGGGGAGTGGAGTAAGAATGTAATGCGAAGCGGAGTTGCAGACTGTTTTATTTAGCTATAGTTTTGTTATAGCAGCTGCACTCGTTTCTCCTCTCTGCTTACCCACCTTGCTTCCTGTCTCTGTTTCCCAGCTTCGCATCCCGGTTTCGTGGAACCCTACTGGTTAATAGTTCTCCGTATCTCCGCTCCGCAGCCTCGCTTCGCTCCGGTGGACAGGCAGCCTTAGTCTAAGCTCCCAGACACCTCGGACATTATCACAGATTAATAAATAAAAATACAACCAATATAAAATAACTAGATGTTGGTTCCAGCTAACAGATATGCGTACATTCAGGGTATATACTAACATTATTCAATCCTAATACATTTTATTAATCAAAGAAGAAAGACATTACGTCTGGTGGGATGGATGGGATGTTGCTCTATAGTGATACACTATTCATTTTCAGTCCAACTGCAGTATTTGTCCGTGTGACACACCTTTCCCATATCACATCATTTGCTGTGCTGCTTGTAACTTATACATCCATCATTTAGTTGCATAAAACCACACTAGTGTGCCAACTACACAATATCTCAAACCTCACATGCTTTGAATTGTGATATAATAAGCTAGTTGGCCGTGAAAAATGTTATTAGTCCGTCTTTTATATTATTCAAAACTGCACGCCGTGCTCAATTTTTTCGCACGGGGTGACGTCACACGTAATTTTAATGGGCTATATCTTTTTGTTAATTGAAAAAAAGAAAAAATACGTGTCCAATATTTTTTTATAATCTAAAATACGGATTAAATAAAATGTAATAATTCTGATCCTGGACACTACCCAATAATGTCACTTATCATCCTTACATTCATCCTGACTGGTGTGGATACCGTAATACACACCAGTAGGTATGTAATAAGTTGGTATCTTTTCCAAGTTACCACAAAAGCACTAACCACACTATTGTGCCAAACATATCACACCACACAACAACCCAAACCTCACAACCTTTAAGTTGTGATGTATGTAATTTTTACATCCATCACAGTTTGAACTTACTGTTCTAGGAGGTCTATATTTGTAAAAATTTCCAACATATCAGGCAAATCTCCACTGCTCTTCAAATTAGAAAATACTATCTGTAATTCCTTGATTTTCTTCATTATATCTTTGTACTTTTTGATTAAGTCTTCTGTTACATAATATGAGCTGATTTCAGGTAACGTTTCGCTGTGATCTGTCATTTTTTCATTTAGTTTATCCCATGTCTCCTCCACACTTCGTACATCATATGAATTTAAATATGCCTCTAACGTTGTGTAAAGAGTGTGAACAAGGTGATTTAAGCTGAAATTATCTGCCATTGATAACACAATGGCGTTTGTTTCTTTTTTATCGAATTTTGCATATTCTTTTATTTCCTCATTTTCAGGAGTTACGCATTTTTTGATCAAATAATTAATTATATTTTTTATTTTTTTTGGTTTTACAAATACTTTCTTTGAGATAACTATTTCGGTATCACTTGGTGGATATAACTGCCACTGTGATTCTTTGAAAAAGTTTATTAAAATGCTTATAATGCAGTCATTATTAGTCTTGATTAACTTCTGTATGTGTAACATGCCAACGAGATGTCTCATAAATGCTGGTTCAATTGTATCCAAAATTCTGTTGATAGATTCATACGGCATTTCTGAAAAAAAAAAAAATGCTAAGATGATTCATCAAATTATTTTATTCCTGTACTTAGTTTAGGAATTGAAAAAAAAAAAACATTTTTAGCACTATGTTTAAACTGTGCACTGTTATACCTACAGAATCGAATAATGCATTTTAAATTATGCGGAGCCAGTTTGAACTATGTGCAATGCAAATAAGTGCTAAACACAAGTATTCAAGTATACGAAGCCTTTTATTTGTGCACACATCACAATACTGTTATATTAAATCTGAAATAATAGCTAAATGGGGTTAAATATACTTTGGGCCTTCGTACCTAAATACGAAGAATGGACTGTGATTGGCATCAATGCATTATTATTTCAGCTAACATACACATCTGGACATACAGAATGCTTCTATTGGTGTATTATCACATTAACGCATTCTGTGTGCATCCTGCAGATTACCGCGGCCTTCACCTGAGCATCGGTGCACCTTGTGGGTAGCCTTTCAATGCTTCAACCTCCAGTACGAGGTCGGTACTCCACTATCTATACCCACCTGCTTTCAATTACGCAAAACAAACCCGCCCACCGCCACTTATAGTTCAGTCATTTTACAGTAACTTCATTTCCGATTAAATTACGCAGAGCAGTAGTAGCAAAAGTATTTCTATTCTTTTCTAGCTCCAAGCATAGTCCTCTCTATTGTACTTACCTAATGTACAGCATACAGCAAGAGCAGAGCAGCAGTTCACTTCGCAGTGGTGTGCAGTTTGGGAGCAGTGGTGGCCGAATGGTAACGGCCCCAACTTACGAGTTGTAGATCGAGGGTTCAAACCTAGCCAGGCGTATTACTTTTTGTTATTTCATCATCACTGCTCTCAAAACAGTGAAGGATAACATCGTGAGGAAACCGGCATGTCCAAGAAACAAAAATTCGAAGAGATGTCACATCCACCAACCCGCACTGGGACCGCGTGGTGGATCACGGCCCATTCCCTCTCCTCTCTCTGTCCTCTCCTAGAGGGGAGGCTTGAGTCCCAACAGTGGAAACATTAAGGCCGACTAGTGGACTAGTAGTAGAATGTACAGAAGACGAGACAGTTAAAGAAGAAAAACTAAAGATAGCTTCATACCTGAGATTATTTTGTAGAATTCATTTGCAAATTTTGCACAGTATTTTGAGGTATTTGGATAATCACTGTTGGAGTTCTGTTCACAGATGTAAAATGTGTGAATCATTATATTTAGCCATAACTGAAAAAAAAAACCACAATAGTTAATTCATTATTAAGACGGGTATAGACTGCTGTAACATAACATGCAATGTAACATGAAAGGTACATTTCATAAGTGTGGACGCAGCGCGCGCGCGTACCGAGCATGAACCTACTCGCATCTGTTTCCAGCATGCGTTCCGCAGGGCTGTATTCAAAAATAACTAGAGTCGAGTAGAGTTGCAACCGGTCGTTATTTTATAACTCAAGTAGCTACCCTAGAGTTAACCCAACTAACTCTAACTTTGAGCAGGGTAGGTTGGAGTAAGTGGCAGTATGCTTGACATTGACAGTTGAACTCCGTTTGCGTTCAAAAATGCCAGGGTAGAGTAATTACCCAATGACGTCATTAGAGTCAAAATTGAACGCAGGGCAGTAAAGACACATTCAATCCGACACTACACTGGTGACTGGCGCTCCGTGCATACTGCGCGCCCCTTTGTTCAGCGAAAAAATGGCGGATAGCAACGCGCACGAATTGAAATACTCTGTTCGCGCGTCGTATGCACGTTTCGCGCGTGCAAGGCGTCAACATTATGGGAATTCTGTTACATTACATGATACATTGCGACACTTTAAGACAGTAAATTCTTTCATTGCATGTTACGTTACAGCAGTCTTTACCCGCCTTAAGCCTTCTAAAAAAGACCTATATGAATTGATAATGTCAAATTAAAATTTTAAAATATTCTAAACTTGAGAGGTTAAAGAAAAAAAAATAAGCTTACTGACTTACCGTAATAATTTTTATCATGTGCTCTGGGTACTGTAGATGTATTAGATGCACAAATAGCCTCATTATCTGCCTGGAGTTGGCGGTTACGCCACCCGTGTACAGAACATTGTCGGACCATAAGAGAAATGCCATCAGCGGTTTGTGCGACCTCATAATGTGCCTTGTTAAATTGCTTGTGTACCTGGAAAATAATTGCATTAATATAAATGTGTTTCCTGATAGCTACAACTTAGGGGTCTTTCAAGTCTAGAGTGAATAGATTACTTCTAGGCAAGCATGTTCTATCGTCGACCACATCATCGTTTATCATCAGGTGAGATGGTGGTCAAACGCAAGCCTATCAATAATAAAGAAAAAAATGAAATCATTTAAGATTTCTGTAAATTTATCCAAAAAAAAAAATACATTGAAGCATGGATCAAAGTACATTATAAATAATATTATATTTTAGAGTAGTCAAATACTAAGTTGCAACAATTGAATTTAATTTTGATAAGTGAACTATGACAATACTTATTTTTTACATAAAAGTATGCATAACTAAAGCAAAGTTTTATTTTATTGTACCTTGAATGCCAAATGGCCAAATCAAACTGAACTAATTCTACAACACTTTCTAGTACTGCCATCAATCTTTCTATCCTCTCTGATCTGTTTAGTAGTTCAAATATTTCGAATTTCTCTTTTTGCCAATGTAGACCTTTAAGGCTTTGTTTCATTTCTTCAGGAATATTCTCATACTTATTAATTAAAGGGCCATCTTGACTGTCAGAACTGATTTCATTCTCTAATCTATTCATGCAATACTTTACAATACCACTTTTGTAATCATATTGTTCTCTATTTGTGTATGTCTTCTCCTTAAGGTCCATAGGTGATGTTAGGAAAGATGAGTAACAGGTCCTTAAACTTTTGACAAGACACGGTGGATGAGTACTAAAGTTTTGAGCCAGTATTTGCTGGCATTTGTCTATGATCTCGGGTGCTGTATGTTCAGACAAATCATCTTCATTGACATTCTGAAATGTAACAACGTTGTTATGTTAATGAAATTGTTTAGATGCATAGCATAAGGACTGGTTCGAGAAATAATTGTCTGGAAAGACTTGGAGTGTAACCAGCAGTGAGACAATTATAGCTAAAAAAATATGACATTTACAACCTTATTATTTGTTTTATCTTATATTTTTGTTTGTGTAAACCCCAAGGTAACGACAAAAATACTAAGCCGAGTGCCTAGTGTGAGTTGTATTTACCGTTTTTGGATCTCTGATTGGTTAAGAGCTTGGAGCGGTACAATCGAACCGCCGGACATCATAAACGTGTCGATCACATTTACCTAACAAACTCGCACTCAGCATTCAGATTGATTTGTAGTTCCTACATATAGCATAACGACGGTGAAGTACAACCAACTAACCTAGTCAACCTTCTAACTGACACTTTTCGAGGAAATTACTTAGAACTTATAATTTAAACATATAATTCCACATGTTTTAGTGAAATCTCCGAAGCAGATATTTAGTTGCAACTGCATCAAGATAATTCTGGAAACACTTCCGAACTAAAGCAACGTGTCAATTTATAGTATTACCTCCTAACATTTTTGGGACAGGAAATTTTGAATTCGACAGAAGACAAGAGTTATTGGCACTTTGCCGTCGATAAGCGTAATCAGCCCTTTAATGTTCAAAGTTCTGGGACTCAAACCTCCTCTCTAGAAGCGGGAATGGGCCGTCCACCACCACACGGTCCCAGTGTGGACATGCAGGTTTCCTCACAATGTTTTCTTATCCACACAAAATAAATTACATAAGGTAATGCGCCTAGCTGGGTTTGAACCCGCGTCCTACAAAAATAAAAGTATGTAACTGTATTTACCAACATAATCTCCACAACCTCTTTGAGAACATTTGCAGATAAGTACTGGACAGGAGTTATGCACATTTGGCAAACCTCTAATGCATCATACCACATGTTGTTCCTTATTTCTATTGTGAATGACTCTTGGGCATAACCTGGCATTTCTTTGATGTCTATCTGGAACATAACATGGTCCAATTGAAGTACATATAAAGTATCAAATAAGATAGACAAGGTAAAATTAAATCAAAATCTAATAATTATTATATTAAGTGCTTAAATTAAAATTTTAATTACTTAAAATAAATAATTATATTATAATTGCTTTAATTAAAATAAATAATTAGCTGATTCAGTTAACCAATTTGTAGATTAATATGTATATTTTTTATTTACATGTTAATTTATATGTTAATAGATTTTAACATAAAAAAGATTTCATTAAAATTGTTATTAATAAATCAAATAAAATAAATTTATTTCACTTAAATTGATCCATACTGGTTCATTTTAAGAAAATTTAAAAAAAAACATTTGAATCAAAATTAAAATTAACCTAAAAATAATAATTAAAATTATACTAAAATTTAAGTCAACGGGTTAATGTATAAATTAAACTCAAAAACTACTGGACTGATTTTAAAGAATCTTTCACCGGTAGAATGCTGCTTCATTATTGAATGAGATAGGCATATATTTTTTATCTGTTTGCAAGAACTAGATTAGACTGGCCTGTTGGTATAGTGGTTAGTGGCCCTGACAGCTATGCCGGGGGTTGGTTTTGATACCCACCCAGGACAAAAGTTTATGTGATGAGATTGATCATTTGTTCTGTCTGTTGTAATTTATCTATAATATGTATGTTTTAGAAATATATATGTATGATTATCAGTTGTCTAGTACACATAACACAAGCTCTGCTTAGCTTGGGACTAGACGGCGTTGTGTAATATTATTATTTGTTTTGATTTGACAAAAAAATAATAATTTATACTGTAAATGATCATGCATGTTGAGAATTGTGGTGTGAAACTAGTCTTTTCTACTTATTATATAAATAGATTTTATTTTTCGATGTTCTATCATATCACTGGTTGAAATAGTAGTTTTACTTACTCCATTCTTATCATTATGTTTGCAAACTGTTTTCTTTACACAGGACGGAAGATATAATACCAATAACCTTGCACGCTGATCTGAATACGCACTACACGACACTTGTCTGCAAGCTTCGATGAAGTTTTTCTTTTTCCTAGACTTTAATTCATCTTCTTCGCTTTTAGCGCTCTTTGCTCGTTTACAAGATACGTCTTCAGAATTACTTTCCCGCTTTAAATTGATCTTCCTTGGAGACTGTTTTGCTTTTTTCTTTCTTGGACTCATTATCAAAACTTGTAGCTAACTGAAAGCGCTAGTGTGTGTGCACTCGTATTCAATACTGTATGTTTTTTTTATCCACAAAATGAGTGTGTTATGGCGAATTGGCAACGATTCCTATCTATTGACTTCAGTTCTTCAAAAGTTCAACCGTCCAACAACAAAATAAATATGGAAAAGTGAAAACGTCAAAGTAGAAATGTCATGGATGGCAAATGCCCCGCGTTCCGAGTCACGATAGCGATATAAGCGGCGTATGGCCTCACAGCCAGGATGAAGTTGGCCGTGCAAGTTCATCAATAGGTTATAATTATTGTAAACCGGGATTCTAATAAATTATTGTTACGCAAACTTTTTTTTTTTTTTACCCCTCACATCCTTAAGGGAGGCCCGTGCCCCAGCAGTGGGGACGTATATGAGTTGATGATGATGTTAAATCTTTGTTTTATTCTATCTATTAACTAGGTCATGTCTTACTATCTTGAGTGTCTAGATATTTTAGTTTTGTTTAAATAGAGAAGTTAGTACTGAAATATGGGTTTTTTGTATCAAGGGGTGCTATTCTTGAAAGCGCAGCGCTGGCACAGCGACGAGTCGTCAGCGCAGTACATTGAATTAACAACCCAATGCCCCTTTACATTGGATTGTTAATTCAATGTATTGCGCACACGACTCGTCGCTGTGCTAGCGCTGCGCTTTCTTAGAGAATAGCAGCCAAGGTTGTAACTGCTGAATCCATCTAAGTACCTAGGTACTTATGCAAAATGCAGAACTAGTTTTTTTTTAATATAACGTTTATTTGCAAGTTATTAAAGGAGATGGGCGAATGTTCATACAAAGTTGGGCCTCACCGTACAGCAACGATTATTGGATTATATCATTTCAATATTATTACTATTTAAAATAAAAAACTATATATAATAGAATTGCATTATGGGAGACAAAAAATAGGGTATTATTAGTTTTCACAAAACTATCCTTTCTGCTTCTTTATAAGTTATTCTTACAAGCTGTCAGTGCTCTTATGGTCTATTTAAAGAAATATTTAGACTTTATTGTAGATAAAAGCACACGAAAACAGCAAACAAAATAGAATATCCACTATCGCAAGTTCAAAGCCAAACGAAGCGATGGTTTTTGTTTGACGTTTGATGTCACATTGACACGAGTTTTACGTTGTTGCCTGTATAATAAAAAAGTATAATGACTGTTAAATCGATTCGTTGATCAATTCGTTTTATGAAGTTCTTAGAAATGATGATAGATAATTTGATTAAGTCTTCATTTTAAAAGTATTTGAAACCTAATCTATAGAAGAAAGATTGATTCATTTTCATTATTTTGTTTTCTATTTTTATAATAATTCGATTTATCGATTAGTGATCCTTATTTCATTTGGCAACATTGTTAAACAGTGAAAGTAACGAAAGTCAGTACATATCATTTTGATTATATAATATTTTATTTATCCCATATTAAAATGGCTTGGTAATAAGTGATTGAAAATAAAAAAAATAATAAAAAATATTGATAAACAATTCATTTGTGTAACGTTCAAGCCCAGTTTCGCCCGTTTCCTTTAATTTGTCTACTTTGCTAAACATTTAGTTTGTAAGTGGGGTACCTACATAATATCAATTGAATGCCAGAGAAAAAGCTAATGTATGTATCTACCTACATTAATTTTCCTATATTTGAAGACTATTTAGAACTTAAATTAGCATTTCATTATTATAAAACCATGTTATGTATTGTTTAAAATAATAAAATTATGTTTATATGTTTACTTAGTTTCTTATCTGACATACCCAATCATGGGTAACTTTTATTAACTTGCAACACTAAAGCGACGGTGTCGCTACTACTCAGTTCACACATAGGTAAGTTGGTGGGTCTGTATGGCCTTGGCAGGACGTACGTCAGGATCAAGAATCTTAGATTATAGTACCTCTATATATTTTTTTTTTATGTTGGCAAAAAATTCAATGACAACCCCCGCTCTTGGGCGGAGCGGGAGATAGTGTCAGACTCTTAATGACTAAAAGACTCACCCCGTTCCTTCTAGCATTCATACCGGGGCTCGAGCGCCCTTTCGGATAACCCTGGCCCCAGTAGGCTTCGACCCGGCTGAGTCCCTGCTGTTGCTGACAACTCCTTGAGGCGCGCGGGAACAATGCGCGCCGTCGACGACTTGGGTTTGGTCCGGACAGTTACCGGACGGCCGGACAGCGAGCTACCCATTGCTCACTGTCCGCAAGCCCGCGCCTACGGTGGCCGGAAATCGGGATCAGAATCCCGGCGGCGGCGGTGGTGGCGATAACGTCGTTGCCTGATGCGTTCGGCCTCCTCCTTGGCAAGCATTACTGCTTCGCAGAAGTCGGCGACCGCCTGCCACTCCTCCTCGCTCCGGACCATGGCCTCAACCAAGGCCCGGCGCGACAGGTCTCCGCCGCCGATCGCCACGAGGGCACGGCGATGCTCCGCCCAAGCAGGGCACACCTCGAATGTGTGCTCCACCGTGTCCTCCGGGCATTCCGCACAGTGGCGACACCCGGGCGTCACTTTCACACGGATCCGGTGCAGGAAACTCCCGAACGAACCATGTCCGGTGAGGACCTGCGTCATGCGGAAGGTAAGGACGCCGTGAGGTCTTTCCAGCCACGCCTCAAAGAGGGGAATTACCGCCATGATTGTGGCGTGCCCATACTTCTAGATATAGCCATGCGACTCTATGGAAGTGCGAAAGTGAGAAGCATATATACGAAACAAGTAAGAAAATTGAAACAAAACATAACATTCTCTGTCTTATTCGGCGTGCCGTTTTTTTGCTTGGTTCACTTTGAAAAGTGAGCCAAACAAAGGCCTATCACTGTTACTTTGAGGTCAACTCGAGTAATTTTTTATGTCTTTAGAATAATTTCGGCAATTAAAGTTTTGTTTAGTTTTAGTGTATGTATGACAAATAGACTCCCTTTAAGTTTTAAGTGTATGTCTGTGGTCATATTTATAGAAAAGTTTACGTAATAACCTCATTTTAGTGTTATACAGATGTCTCATGTGTGGCCACGCGGTGGCGATATCTATAGGTTAATATAAGTCAAGAATATTTTCTTAGGTTCCGGATTTTGAGGTTTTACTAATGTACAAAGTAGTAATGCGAGCGAAGGAGACGGCCGCACGCGTGAAGAAACGGCCGGCTACGACTCTGAACCCGATAACTAACTACGGTGGGCGTGGTCCAGCTACTGTCTGGACCGAGCCCAAGTCGTTGACCGCGTGACGCACGCGCTTCTCAAAGAGATTTAATCAGACCCTGGAGGGAGGGGATTATCTGAAAAGAAAATTCGTGTTCCTAGAACGCAAAAGGCAACTGGAGAACACAATTGTGGTTTGAGTCTGTACACGTCCGAGATGCCTTCCAGCAAATCATTAGATGATTTCCCATCTCAAAAAAAAACTATCTCAATGAAAGTACCTACCGTCAAATTTTGTTAAACAGTTTCGAAGACTTATTTATTTATTATAATCTTTATTGTACACCAAATAAACAAAAATACAAGACAAACATTTAAAAGAAAAAGTGCACAATGGGCGGTCTTATCGCACAGGGCGATCTCTTACAGACAACCTTACACCCACCACCACCTTTTAACCTTACTTATTCCATATTTTAAAATCCTATTCCCACACGGAAATGCAAAAGTAATGTAATGAACGATCCTTGTGCTCCTGATTATTTAAAACAATATTTTAAAGTGTTGGGCAGTTCTCATAATCTTAACCTTCGTGCATCCAAAAACATGCTTCTTCAGATTCCTTCTCACCGTACTGGTTTTATGTCCAATTCTTACGCTGTTTCCACCATAAAACTCTGGAATTTACTTCCCCTAGACATCAAAAAAGCCGAAAGTAAATTTTCCTTCAAACGTAAAATTCGGAACTACTACTTGAAGTCCTCTCAACCTTAGTTTGTTCTTCGTCAGAATTGTTATTAAGTTCTCTTTAAGATTTGATATTTTTATATTATTTATTAGTTTATGATTTTAGCATATTTATGTATTTTATTATATGTTATATATAAATAACTTATAATGTTTTTTTTTTCCGTTTTCATAATTTGTTATTTGTTTATTGTGTAAACCTACCACAGTGATCTCTTTTTAACCCAAAGGTTGACTGGAAGAGAATGCCTTGTTGCATTAAGTCCGCCTATGTACCACCACTGTACATGAAGTTTAAATAAATAAATAAATAAAAGTAGCTTATGTAACTGCTTTTATGTTTGCTATCCGTCAGTGAATATCCCGTCAAGATCGGTCTAGCCGTTTCGGAAATTAGCCGGAATCGACAGATAGCCAAAATGACAAAAATCACATTTTTGTTATAGATACAATTGCTGAAACGGATCTTGAGCGCTGGCTTCAAGTTGTACAGAAGTCCAATATTCGGTCCCTTTAGTGGTGCGAAGTGAGACGCGGGGGCGGGGAATGTTAGTGATTGGCTCGCAACGCCATCGTGCCATAGACGTCACTCGTGATTCGTTCCCTGCGCTGCTGGATGTATCTAACAACGACGACGATTGGCTCCCCAATGTATGGAATGCGCAAAGCGATCCCCACTCTGACAACGCTGTATCTATCGAATACGCTTTTATATATGTCCATTTAGTAAATAAATGTTATTTTAATATTACAAAGAGATACTTAATTTCATTTTATTTATGGTAGATTTGGTTGCAAGAAGGGAGATCCAGTAAAGACTAGCAGTTTTTCAGCCCAAGAGTTATTGCGTACTGAAACCAGGTTCAGTCTCCTCAGAATAGTTCGGATGGTTAGCTGTTTGCGCGGTAGGCCATATGATTTATGTGTTCACCGCATGGTAAGATCAGGAGGTTCCTGTTCTGGATTCAGGCGGAAGAAACACCTGGGTGTTCGCATTAAAATCGCGATCCCACATGTCTGCGGGATTGAAGTCACAAATCCCGCGGATCCCGCGGGATTTGCGGGATTGGGATTTTTAATTTCTTTTTTTTTATGTTGTAATAAATATGAAAACCGGTCAAGTGCGAGTCAGACTTTCACACCGAGAGACCAAACTATGTAAATAGTTTGATTCCCGAATCGAGTATCGACATTTTCTGAACGCATAAAAATAGTACATTGTTGGGGTGAAAGTAACGTATTTCGTCCCGAGAAGAAGTTGGCTGGCGGGCTTAGCGAGGTCACTAATTCGAGGGACTAAATAAGTTACTTTCACCCCGAGGTAAACACTGTGCTTTCCATTACGAAAACAAGGAAAGTAAAAATAAAATAAAAAGTTTGTAAAGCTTCAGTCGTCGGACCTATGATTTTAAGTAGATATCCTTCTTCTGATTTAGGCGGTAAAAGGTTCCACTACTGCATTAGCCTCTTCTTTTACGAAATTAGGCGATAAATCACTATTTTAATCTGATAAACTTTTTGTGTTAATATAAATCTCTGGTGTACGGAAATGTAAACAAAACTCGAAAAAACCAACGACTGATTGCCACTTTCCCGCCATTTTGTTTTTTTTTTCTGTGGCCGGCCAGCTTTTCAGCCTCATTAATGAAAAAATAGATATTAATTCATTAAACCCCAAGCGAACGCCGGCGTTCGCGCACCTATTGTCTTTCAATTGTGTCTGCAATTATCACAATTGAAAGGTTAATTGTAATCTTTTAAAAATAAAGTATTAAAGAAATAGTTGAACAAGTCATTTAAAAATATAATATTATTTAATTAATACTTATCTCTAAGTTATTTCACTTTTATATCGCGCTATAATTGACTGCCTGTATAGAAAGTTGAAACATGGGTCAGTAGAAATGTGAAGATAGAATAGTAGTTTATGTGACTAGGGGATAAAGCAGTGTCTTTAAGTCGCGGGCGGCATGTTGAATTCCGAACGAAACGAAGGTTGCTGATTTTAATCTCGAACGATAGTGAGGGATTTATAAAATTAACTCCCGAGCATTGCGAGGGAGTTAATAAAGAAACCTGAGTGAAGTGAGGAATTCAAGCCGCCCAAGACAAAGACAGCTTTATCCCCGTGTTGCATACTCTACTTTTTACACCATCTGTGAGATAATTAAAAAACAATTTGGTCGACTAAATTATATAGTATATGAGAAATATAAGTATAATATTTACAAGTTCAGCAAACAAACAAAATTCACTAGGTAGAGTCTGTCTAATAAGTTAAACGACTTGGGTAATTATTAGGATATAATGAAATCTGATGTAGTCAACACGAGTTCAATAATCAAGGTTGATGAGATACAGATCATTGTTAACTAACAGAAGAAACTTAAAAAAAAGTATCGAATATAAGTATTTTTTAAATGATTAAATATTAAACAAAATTCCCAAGTCAGTTGACTTATTAAACAGACGATACTCTAAGATTCTATACTTTCAATTTTCTATAATGCTCCCGTCAGTAAGCAGGTTTTATTCTATTTTTGTTAGTGGCCAGTTTGAATTTCGAGTCAACTTGTGCGATGGAAGTACATTTTAATTCACAATATTGACGATTTTTGGTGTTCCAAATTCAAATCTCAATATTCCCTAGGGATCGGGATTATCGACATTATCGAGCAGGTGGTGTAAAAAAACTATTTTTACACCACCTGCTCGATAATGTCGTTTTATACGTCATCCAAACCTCACTTAAAGCAAGGCTTCTATCCCTAGGGAGATAATGCAGTATGGCCGATCCCTAGGGAATATTGAGATTTGAATTTGGAGCATCAAGAATCTCCAACATTGTGAATTAAAATGTAGGCGCATCGAACAAGTTGACTCGGAATTCAAACCAAAGAGTATGTAATCACTATGATTCAAACTAGCCACTAACAAAAAAAAAGAAAATAGAATAAAACGTGCGTACTGACGACGAGGGGAGCATTAAAGAAAATTGAAATAGAATCTTGGAGTAGTGAATTTTGTTTGTTTGATGAACTTTTAAATATAATACCTACTTATATTTCTCTGATATGTGATTTGGTCGACCAAATTGTCTTTTAATTATCTCACAGATGGTGTAAAAAGTAGAGTATGCAACACGGGGATAAAGCTGTCTTTGTCTTGGGCGGCTTGAATTCCTCACTTCACTCAGGTTTCATTATTAACTCCCTCGCTGTGCTCGGGAGTTAATTTTATAAATCCCTCACTATCGTTCGGGATTAAAATCAGCAACCTTCGTTTCGTTCGGAATTCAACATGCCGCCCGCGACTTAAAGACACTGCTTTATCCCCTAGTCACATAAACTACTATCACTACATAGTATAAAACAAAGTCGCTTTCTCTGTCCCTATGTCCCTTTGTATGCTTAAATCTTTGAAACTACGCAACGGATTTTGATGCGGTTTTTTTTAATAGATAGAGTGATTCAAGGGGAAGGTTTATATGTATAATAACATCCATTAACCTGTCAATCGTGATAATGACAGACACAATTGAAAGACAATAGGTGCGCGAACGCCGGCGTTCGCTTGGGGTTTAATGAATTAAATAGTGGAGAAGTACTGTTATTTTTGAGGTTTCTAATGTGATGTCGTAAATAATTACATTTTTTCCGCTTACATTGCAAACGCAGGCTGAACTCTACGAGTTTTATCAAAATAATGTACTAAGTATTGTATACATTGAAAAGGTCTACAGAAAAGTCCGTGATGGTATATGTCTATCTCTTATGGATAACCCACAATAACTTTTTTTTGTCATTTACTTTTTACGACAAATAATGGCTAATTTTCGAAGCGATTTTAACCAATACAGCATTAATCCTTAACCAATTAAATACCTTGAATACATTGTTCATTTAATATAGATCTATATGGCCCTTTACATCGTATGATTTAAGTGAATATTTTCGAAGATATTACAGATTTAAAAATTGCGGGACGTAGCGTTTGCGGCGGTACCGGCCGGCCGCCCGGTGCGGCAAGAGCATTGCACCCGTGCGAAGCCGGGGCGGGTCGCTAGTTTTTTCAATAATTTGACAGCTGTGAGTTGAATGTAAAACTTCCTAGGGATGAAAAGTATCACTTTCAACCCGCTCCTCAAGCAACTTCTAACCCACTTTCAGAGCATGAGTAAACGAAAAAATATTTTGTAATGTAAATTACTTTACGATTTTCATATAAAATCAGCTGCTTCTAAGGAATAATAAAATATTTAACGAACCTTCAACTTTTAGACTGTTAAATTCATGTGCTGTGGACATTGATTACGTTCCGTACCAATTGCGATACAGGACTCACACAACACAAAATAGAAATTCAAAAATTATTTTACTGCAAGGTTAAATCCAAAACAAAATAATTATTTTCCAAACTATCTATATAAAAACTGTCACGAGTTCCATGTAAAGTTGTTTCATCACTTTTTCTAATAACTCTTTGTCTAATAAGTAATCAAAACGGCGTCAGGTCATCGGAAACCAAATTTCTTATACAAAACTTTAATCCCGCACGGGTAATCCAAAAAAAAAAAAAAAAAATCCCGCATTTTCGATCCCGCAGAAAAGGTGCGTTATCCCGCGTTCGTGGGATCCCGAATCTGAGGCGCAAGGTAGTGACAACGACATTTCGTGCCAAGCCTTGATTTAGGCTTACGGTCTTGAGCGAGAATATTAGAATGCAAAAGGTAATTGAGTCTGACACGCCCTCCTGTTCCACCCTAGTGTGGAGAAGTCATTACATGATTTCCAACCACAAAAAAACCACACAATTCTAGCCACACTTTGCTAGACCGGTGGTAAGAACTGTTAGGAATAAATACCCTCTTCCAATTTATGCAATCCTATTACAACTTAAATGCTGATTATCTAATCAAGAATAAGTAATAGAAATAAGTAATAGAATGTAGCATCCTACGTATACCTACATAACTTTTAGTAGGAATGGGCTCAGGTTTTGAAATTAGTTAGAACAGTTTCACTACAACCTTTTTGTTAACTATATTAGTTAAAGGTACTTTTGAGGAATCTCGTATTTTTGGAATGATATTCACGAAACGTCACGAAGCATCTCGAATCGAGAGAGATGGTCGAGTACCGCTAGCTAGCACCTAGCAGGTAGGAGGGGTATTTGTACTGGCTGCTGTTTCAGATCAACATTCTGTCGATGTACTTAAGAATTGACATATAATTTTGGTTCACTTTTCGAGAAAACATTGATCAGTGTCTGCATTTCCAAATTTTTCTGCAGTTTTGTTTACTGTTTTAGATCATTCATTGAATTTCGATACAAGTAGTAGGTAATTTATTGGCGTAGATAACTAGGTAGGTGGTTAATAAAAATAACAGTAGCCAAATAAAAAAAAATACCCAAGGTCGTCATTATACACAAACAATTGATCATTGAAACAAATCTACGCAACTTCATTGTAACGTTTGGCTGCGTACTCGATGCCGAATATTGAAAATTATTGATTCATAGTTTGCTGCAACCGTAGTGTACAAGTTCACGATTGCACTTCATTGGTGCCGAGGTGACAACTGGTATAAAACCACAACACTTGTGGTACAGCCATCAGTTCCGCAGGAATCATTGGGAGACCACCACGATACTAGTTCCAGAATAATAATGGCGATCATATACAAGGTACATACACTAAAATTTTGTGATTTTTTTTTTATAATACCGGCTCTATTCACAGGTTTCTGAATTGAGATTTTTTAATTTTTAAGACCTGTCAAAATCGAATGTCAAATTTCAAAGTCTACTCAAGTTTGATAATAAAGTTCTTTCAAAACCTTAATTCAGAAATGGCTAGGATCCAATTTCCAATCTCAATGAAAGTTTAACAGAACCGAATAAATTGTGTAACAGAGGCATTGACCGTTATAATGAATAATTAAAAGTGACCTGCGACCTGAGAGTTTGCACAATAGTGTCTAATCGGACTCGTGAAAATAATTTCCACAAAAAACGAAAGGTTCAACGGTTTTTTCTCTATTTTTTTTCTTCTTTTAAACACTTCTAGTGTTTGCGCTATAGTTAGCGAACAAAACAAAATAAGAATGATTAAATCAATCAAGAAGAAGATTAGGATTGCGGGTCACTGTTTCTAGTTAATCCTTTTGGGATGGGAGTTCACGTAATACGCAAATAAATATTTTAAAAATGTGAGCACGTTGTAAATGAGATGTTGCATATAGAAGAGCTTAGCAAAATCGAATTATGAATCCCAATGGAGACGCTATGTGCGTGTAGAAATCCAGACTTTTTTCTATGGGCTACGGGAATGAGTGTACTTTGGTAATTTTCCTCCCAATATAAAGTTTTGAAACAAATATTTTCAAAGAGCTTGGTACTAATTGAGTACAATCGCTTTTATGCCCCTCATTTAACCCCAATTTTGTCTAGGTTTCATGCTAAATTAACTTCTAATTGTATATAAATATCTCGTGTTACGGTGTTTATGATCGCTCTTCTCCAAAACGGCTCGGATGGTGTCAATTTTTTTTTTTGCATATTTGGTAGAAATGAAAATAAAGTATAGAATTTTTCAAGCTTCTACACCCACCCTCCATTTTTTAATCTCGATTAAGTATATCTACTTACGGTAAATTTCTTTGATAAAATTATGTGGTAGAACAGCGTTTGCGCCTGATTTTTGATTTTAAGTTTCAAACTCTTGCCTGAAAACCTGTCAAAATGTGACATTTAAGTTTGACACGTTCATATGTCAACAAAATCAATTCAGAAACCTTAAAATTCTTAATTCTCATTTTTCAAGGAGTGTAGAATAATTTGTATACATTATACTAGGTACGTAGGTACATGCAGTACCAAAGCCAAATTAATTGTGGGAACAGTTTAATTTAAATACAGACGAAAATAAATAAACAATAAATGATGACCTGATCCTATTTTTTATTTAAATTTAAATACTAATATCAATCAAATTAGTTTCACTAACAGTAAAAACTCGGGTCTGGCTTTCTTCGTGGTCGATTATTTTTCATTGTCGCTATTTGGTAACGAGTTTAAAGCTACTGACCGTGAAGGCCGCGGCTGTGTCACCAGCAAACTGGAAGTGTTGTCAATAAAATAAAACAAAACTTACTTCCATGATCTATTGTAATACTTATATATGTATATGTAGATCAGGGGTGCTATTCTCTAAGAAAACAGCCTTGAGCTCAGCGCTGGCACAGCGACGAGTCGTGAGCGCAGTACATTGAATTAACAACCCAATGCCCCTTTACATTGGATTGGGCTGTTTTCTTAGAGAATAGCACCTCTTGAGCCATACTATGACGTTATAAAATGTCAGATGTGCGAGCGATAAACAGGGATGGAATTACTCCCATAAATAGCTTCATCCCTTTAACAGTTCAATTTAGGTCGTCAAATGCATCGCGTTAAGAGTTTGTGGTAGAGCTTCAGGGACGTTAGGGATTTAAAAATTCAGATCTGGAAACGGATATCAAACATATCCATTACATTAATTTAATAAAAAAATAAAATAAAAGTCAAGTTTTGCAGAGTTGACTTTTATTTCTAGTTTAGATCGATTATCTTTTGTTTTTGCCCGGCAAAACAATCAAATTCTGTCGGAACCTGTCATTGACCCTGCCTCTATCCGAAACTATGTGAATTGGGTTACGGATATTTTTTTTTTATTTTGGATATCCGAAAATTCGGTTACAGAACTCTATAACATCTCTGATCTAGATTACCTACGCATTTATTTTGTAGGGTTAAGTTTATTTGTCCATTTAAATACTTCATCTTGACTCTTATCAGAAGGTTAGGTCCGCAAGAGACAGGTCAGACGTCTTTGAAAAATCCACGAAAATCTTTGCAAAGTTTAGGTAGATTTGTGCACAAGCTGCTAACTATAGTAGATACTTTATCATATATAACGTGGGTCACTGATTTACGTTAATAATTTTGGGATTGAAGTTCCCGTGATATATAATCGAATTATAGAGCGACTTATTAAAGAGATGTTGCATATAGAAGAACCTCTAAAAATCGAATTATGAAACATAATATAGACGCTATGTGCATAACTGCATAGCTAAACCTAGCCTGATTCCTAAGAGCTACGGGAATGTCTGAAAAAATTACCGTTTCTTTGGAACTCAAAGATACGGTCTCATTCGGTTAAAATTTGCGGATAAGAAACGCTCTCTTGGTTCATCTAGAGTGAGAAATCATCAAAACTTGATAACAAACAAAAAAAAAACCTGTTTCTTATGCATTTATGATAAACGTGTGGGCTATTTCAAGTATGTGATAGGTACCTATATAGACAAGTGGTTCAATAACTTTATTAATTCGATCCTCCTATTTCCAGTTTCTTATGCCGATAGCGTTAGCAACAGCGGTGTTATCAGGGAAGCCCGGAGGGTACTCATACAGCCGGTTCAGTGGACCTGTCAGTGGTAAGATCGTGGAGGTCCAAGTGCCAGCAGCTGCAGGTGTCCCAGCCCAGCAACACGCAGATTATGGCTACGATCACGAAAGCGGACAAATTCATCCGGACACTGCTAAATTCGCACATTTGAAGACAGTTGACTATGTGGTAAGCAGATTTTTTGTTTGTTTATCCCCGACACCCAAGCGAAGGCGTCCGATTCCCGTTCGAAGTCCACGCAGATTATAAAAGAGCGGGCGAAGCTGCGGGCAAAAGCTAGTTTTGCCCGCAGCTTCGCCCGCGTACATAAAATATAGCCTATGTCATTTAGAAATAAAGCAGCTTTCTATTGGTGAAAAAATCTTAGCTGCTAATCTGTAATTAGAGACACAATAGAAAGACAATAAGAGCGAACGCCAGCTTCTTGGGTTTTAATGGATTAAGGTTAAAGTTACCTTAGTTCACAAGAGTGATTCAGGTTCTAAATATGTCAGGCTGCTGTAGATCTGTTTGATGGTTACAAAATTAGTTTTCAGATGTAAATTTGCGCGATCGAAATAACTAAAATGAAATAGTTAACCGACTGCGCAATCCACTTGCGGTCGGTGTGCAGATGTCATACAGTTTATTTATTATACAACATTAATTTTGAAACCTGAATATAGTTTGTTCAGAATAATATTTACCTACACCATGTTATATATTATATTTTTTTTAATATTTAAAAAATATCAAAGTTGGATACCACCGACTCTAAATACAACACAGGTCACGGTAGGTTATAGCGGGCATTAGTGCACAGCAGGATGCGGGTAAAACAGCCCCTCAGTCACCTAGATGGCCCGGTGATCGTATATTTGTGTGGCCAACCAGATAACATAACAAGCTTTTGACTGGCCTGTTGGTCTAGGGGTTAGTGACCCTGACTGCTATACCGGAGGTCGTGGGTTCGATTTCCACCCAGGACAAATGTTTGTGTGATGAGCACAATCATTTGTTCTGTGTCTGGGTGTAATTTATCTATAATACGTATATGTATTTAGAAATATGTAAGTATGTTTATCAGTTGTCTAGTACCCATAACACAAGCTCTGCTTAGCTTGGGACTAGACGGCGTTGTGTGATAGTTGTGGAATATTATATTATATTATAACTTCGTGATTTTTCATCGTACAGTTATATAATTTCGTACAGACATGTGTTTCGGGTTTCAAATATGCTAAAACTAATGTTCTATAATAGAACCGTATTTAAACGCAGTTTAGGTAGCTCTGCAATCATACTTCAGTGAATGTCAATGACTGCATCCAAATTGGACGCTGACTGCAAGCGGATTACACATTCGGATTGCAAATTCAATGCTGTAACGTCAACTGCACAAGAGCTGCATTTAAACTTCCTCAATTTTACAGATCACGTCAACTGTGAAATTGATAAAATTTGGGCATTTAAAATGAAACCCGTCTCTTTAGAGCCTATCTAACTTGTTTTCATTCAAATCTTTTGTGCGTAAATAATTCTTAAAATAAATTGAATAAAAGAAATATGCTTAGATTAAATCATACTAGTACTGAAACAATTTTCCTGCTGCGGTCTTCCCGTCTAGTTATAATTTGGGTGTCTTCAAGGCTAGAGTGAATAGGCTCTTAATAAACTAGTGCGCCTCACCATCAACCATTGCATCACTGCTTACCATCAGATGGGGTCACAGTCGAACACTAGTTTATGTCAAAAAAAAAAAGAATAAAAAAACGAATTGATGAGATTAAAACATTAAAACTGCTGTAATAATTTCTAGGCCAAACCTGATTACGCATACTCCTACGGCGTAGAAGATCCTCACACCGGTAATCTTCAGAACCACAAGGAGCAGCGTGATGGTGATGTCGTCCAGGGCGAATACTCACTGGTCGAACCTGATGGTTCCATTCGTCTTGTGAGATACACCGCCGACCCCAAGAACGGTTTCCAGGTAATTCTATTTCTCTTGTGTTTTAATAATTATAAAGTATGTCATATGTACCATTGCGGTCATTTCTGCCTAATCATTTAAAAAAAAAAATCGTTTGAGTCTTGCGGCATGGCACCAAACCAAACCCTTTGAAGATTTCGTTTCGAGTGCAAGAAAAAATGAACTTAGAGGTGGTCAGGCGGAAGTGTCTTTAATCGTACCTCCAGATATCTTGGCAGTTACCGGCGAAGGCTGTTTTCACATTAAACGTTAACGATACGATATCAGTGGACTGGTAGTCTGCCGATATCAACAACATCATCTAGTTTCATAATTTTTCTAACAAAAGATGTAATTTGCTGGTACGAATAGATAATCGAGACTGCTCAGTGACATAACGTATACTTAAATACAAGCTGTTAGTTAATATCAACTTGACACCGTTATATAAATTATAAAAATTAACGACCAGTCCGCTGATATCGTGTCGTTATCATTGTAATCTAATGCGAAAACTGCCAAAGAACGCATGTTAAAAAACAAACCAACCATGCCAGTCTCTTGAGCGAAACGCAAAGCGCTGTTTTGCGCGTAATGTGGTGACATACACAACCCTGTTCATACATCAGCATACTGCTATGAAATAAAATGACGTTCTGTGATGTATTTCATGCTATTCTGTGTTCGACACCGCATACCGCAACGTTGTGCGTTCTAATCAAGAGATTATAGCTGAAGCTTTTGGTGTCTTGATTGGAAATTGCTGACCCATGAGAATAAACTACTGGACTCGTATTAAAATTCAGACAGAACATGACTATATTAGGCAGAATTACACTTAAGGGACCTAATCTACATTAGTTCATAACGGTAGAAGATGGCTACACATTGTACAAATCGAATTAAAAAATAAATCTTTTTATAATTTGTATTTGGAATCCCTGAAAACATAGTAATTCATATTTCCATGCAAATAATGGTATCCGCAGGTAACAGTGACGAGCGACGTTTTTTAAACAATTACTCGCTGCTACGCGATTTTCTTTCTTAGGAACATTTTGTTTACTTTATCATTGATGTTATGTCACTGATTATAATCTTTTACATCATGACCGGCCATACTATTGACTGTTTACCTATCGTTCATCTTTATAAAACGTTTTTTTTTTGTCAGTTTAAAAAATATCCAACGGATATATATATAACCTAACCTCTGTTTAAAAAAAAGATTAACTAGGCAATTCAGACGATTGCTTGGTCTGATTCTGGTCGGCACGATGATTGCGTGCTCTATGATGGTACGTAGATGCATAATAATGAATATAGATAGTAAATCTATAGTCATTATTATGCATCAACAAGCTATTACAGCTTACCGTTATCTGACAAAACCACATTTTGAGTAACACTTAGAAAACCAGCGTTGTGTTACATAACGATCAAGAGAATTTAACTGTGAATATATTGATAGAACAACTTTGAAAGAACGATAGAGAATTTTTGGCTGATTACAGTGGCATCACAAAAACGAGAACTCATCAAATGTTACTTATTGATGACGGCAGAGATATTCTGATGTAAATGCAATCATGATAAATAACTTGTTTCATAATTTCAGGCTACAGTGCACAAAAAAGCGGGCGGTCAACCTCAGAAACTAGTACATTATGGCCATGCCAAACAAGAAGACGATTCCAGAGAATACTAGTCCTTACCACGTTTGTTTTAGTTTAAGTAGAGTTTTTACTTGTTGATTATTTATTTTTACTTTTGTTTAATAAAACTGAATAATACAATTACTTGTGTTTTTAAAATTACACATATAATTTATAAATCCAACAAATCAATTCACTTGCATTGGTCAAAATATATAAAACAAAAGATCGGCTATTCTTTGAATACTTTCTTCAAGGATTCCGCTGAGAAAGGTATTACGACTGTGTGTGTTTTATCTCCGGCGATCGTTTGTAATGATTGTAAGTATCTCAGCTGAAAAGTTTCATGAATAGGTTAGAATGTGGAAAGAGAGTATGTTTTGAATAGGTTCATCATTTCAGCCGATATACGTCCACTGTTGGACATACGCCTCCCCCAAGTGTCGCCACAATAAACGATCCTGTGTGTTTGGCATCCATCGCTTTCCCGCCACCTTCACCAGATCATCGGTCCACTTTGTAGGAGGCCTTCCAGGGCTGAGTCTTCCGATACGCGATTGCCACTCCAGAACCATTCGGCCCCAACTGCAATCTGTTCTGGGAGCAATGTGCCCTGCCCATTGCACTTAAGTTTGGCAATTCTTCGTGCTATGTCGGCAACCTTAGTTCTCCTATATCTTCATTTTTAGGGTTCCGTAGTCAACTAGGAACCCTTATAGTTTCGCCATGTCTGTCTGTCCGTCTGTCTGTCTGTCTGTCCGTCCTCGCTTAATCTCTGTGACCGTTAGCACTAGAAAGCTGAAATTTGGTACCAATATGTGTATCAATCACGCCGACAAAGTGGTAAAATAAAAATTGGAAAAAAATGTTTTATTAGGGTAGCCCCCCTATATGTAAAGTGGGAAGTGATTTTTTTTTTTAATTTTAACCCTAATGTGTGATATATATTGTTGGATAGGTATTTAAAAATGAATAGGGGTTTACTGAAATAAATTTTTGATAATGTCAATAATTTCGGAAATAATCGCTCCAAAAGTAAAAAACAATGTGTCCCCCCCCCCTCTAACTTTTGAACCATAAGTTTAGAAAATATGAAAAAAATCTGAAAAGTAGAACTTTATAAGGACTTTCTAGGAAAATTATTTTGAACTTTATGGAAAGAACAGTTTTTGTACAAAAAGACAAAAAGGTTCTACAAAATAATTTCTGGACTAAGTTTGTTGTATAGTCGTGCAAGCATTTTTTTAAACTCATAAGTGGGTACACTTATTGTGACGGATGGAAAACTACGGAACCCTACACTGAGCGTGGCCCGACACGCTCTTGGCCGGTTTTTTAATTGATTAGGTTAGATATAGGTTTAACTCAGACTATATTATCATGCCCAAAGTCTCGGATCCTTAATATTATATTTATTTCATAGTATAAAATTATTGTTTAATCTGTTTACACTGTTTAAGGTACAATGGGTTTGACGTATCCTTGTTGATAAAACGCCAAAGCTCTATATATTTTCATATAAAGAATAAAAAAAATTGTGGACGGGGTGTTACAGAACCAACGGAATTCGGCATTTTGGTCTGCCATGGCCGTACCGTTTCAAAGTATGGGTAAAAAACCACTATTATAAAGAAAAAGATAATGTTAGTAAAACTACCAACCTGCATACAATATGGATTATCCATAAGTAACTTAGTAGCTTTCTGAAGATTTTTTGTGGACTCTATTTCAGCTCTGGTTACAATTATTTTAGCATTCGCTAATCTATATGACTCAGCTTCTGCAGCCATTGCTTTTTGCAGTAGCAAAGGCAGGGTTATGTCCTTACTGTAAATAAGAAAAATAAAACTATTGAATGAAATTTATGAAGAAAATGATCTAAAAGGGAAACTTCCGGGATAAAAGTATCCTATAATAAATAAACATACACACACACACAAAATTTCTCCTTTACAATTCTAGAGTTATTCTAGACTGGATTATTGGTAAAAATTAAGCGTACCTACAGCAATAAATATTCAGAAATAAGCCTATGTAAAAGTACAAAATCATATCTAAATTTTGTTATTTCAAAATTCTCTGGCCTGGTTACAGCCAGCATCTTTTATTCAAACTTGCAACTTTGTAACTCAATAAAACCAGTGTCAAAGTCACAAATTTACATGAAGTTTCTAAGATTACCTTGGACATCATTGCCATTGGAGAACGAAAAAATCGTGAGGAAACTTGGACTTAGTTTACCTAGCGCGTGCGCTCAAGCATTGCATGAATTTTAGAAATACTTAAAATTCTCGGCTTATACCTTCCTCATGAATCGCTTTGTGAATTGGTAAAGATTGCATGAAAGTCCATTCAGAGCTTAACGCGGACAGACCGACTGGTGCCTTTGTTTTATAATATTTTTGTTGATGTATCCAACACTGAAATCATCAGTCCGCCTTGCGCAAGCATGGCGATTAATCTTCGCGACTTTTTGAACGAGAAGAGACTGTCATCACCATTATCGTCATCATTTCAGCCGAAAGACGTTCACTGTTGGACATAGGCCTCTCCCAAGTGAGTATTTGTATTTAATCATAACTAACACTTACAGTTCAAATCCTACGATCTTGACTCCCCAGTTCATGGTCAGATTCTTCATGTTTCCAAAAACCTGGGTACTTAGTGCATGCCTGTCGCAGAGGATTTCAGATAGTTTCCGTGTCCCAAGAGCGTTACGGAGGGTTGTAGCTGCTAAAAATTGTGTGGACCTTCTGTGTGAACAGAATAATATTTTTCATTACTCATACTCTGAAAGTAGGTCTGCAGTTAGCCTGAGGAGCGGGTTGAAAGTAATACTTTAGAGTAGTGAAAGTAATAGTTAAGAGTAGTTTACAGTAGTGAAGAACCTTTTACCGCCTAAATCAGAAAAAAGATATCTACCTACAATCAAAAGGTAGGTATTCAGGTTTTATAACCTTTTTCTTTTTTTTTGCTTTGCTTATATTTGTAATAAAAAGCACAGTGTTTACTTCGGGATAAAAGTAACTTATTTCGTCCCGGGATTTGTAGGACACACCCTGGTAACAATGTACAATAACCTTTTTCTTTATTAAGCTCAAGAAATAAAATATTACATAAACACTTTTCTTCCGCAAATGTAAACTGGCCTGTTAATATATTTTGTAACTTGTGTCTAAGTTTCTCTAAATAAACATTATTATTATTATTAATTTCGTGCATAGCGAAACTTTTTGGTACCTTGGGATTTTACGACTCGAGCTTAGCCAAACTAGAGTATAGGGGGGTGTATTCACTAAGGATTTGGGAGGAAGGGACGGATTGAGAACACTAAAACATTAGAGCAACAGGTTAAGTTACTTAAGTCAGTATCTACTATGTTTTAAAGTATTCTTTCTTACTTATAATCAGTAACGTTCACAACCGCCCAAATTGGATCGTTAATTTTGTAGAAAACAACTGCATCCGCGGAAACAGTCAAAGCATCTTTTGTCAAAGCCTGTTGAGAAGTTACAATAATATAATTAATATTGTGGAAGCAGGATGTGACAGTGGAACAGTATTACAAACTATGCTCCACCTCTTCTCCCGCTGTCTGTGCTCCAAAATATGTAACTGCATATTTTGGGGTACAGACGGCGGGAGAGAGATAGAAGTCACGGAGCGCTGCCAGTAATGGAGTTTTGGGCACTTAATACGAAGAAGAAAAATAATGTTATTGACCATTTCTGCCTCATTGGTGTAGTTATCATTTGCATAAGGTCCCCGGGTCGCAAACAAATCTATTTGATTTTTTATTAAATTTACAGCAATTCGTAACTTATATTTTCCTCACATTTGTAAGGAAAATATATACATAATATAGAATCTACATTTAGATTAGCGAACACAATATTACGAGTATAAAGAGATAAAAGGCTTTTTGTGTTTCCTACAAACATGTAATCTCTGAAAGCACTGGTCCGATTGCGAAATTTTTTCACCGATAGAAAGCTGCTTTATTCTTGAGTTACAGGCTACATTTTGAATGATCTCTTTGGAGCCCGAGCAATCCGGTTAGGATGATAAACTACCTGTATACTTTTGAAATCTAATATATAAAATTCTCGTGTCACAGTTTTCGTTGCCATACTCCTCCGAAACGGCTTGACCGATTCTCATGAAATTTTATGAGCATATTGAGTAGGTCTGAGAATCGGCCAACATCTATTTTTCATAATAAAAAAAATAAAAAATTAGGCGGTACGAAGTTCGCGGGCACAGCTAGTAATTAATAAAACTTATTAAGTGATACATTACCTCCTGAGGCGGTACTTCATAACAAATGATCCTTAAATCTGTATACTTAAGAGTATCAACACATGGCAGGTATTGGATGAGACCAGGTCCATATGGTACAGTACTACGCAATTTTCCATTTCGTAAAATTATTGCTCGTTCAAACTGCCTCACTACCTGTTAACATACGTAAAAATCACTTTGAATAAAAAAATACAATGTCAACTGTAGATTTCAGCATATTATTAAAATTAAAGTTTTTCCTCGTTTGGATCGGCTGTAAATCATATGTCTGTGTATGTGTGTCGAGGGTATAAAACTAAGCGAGTCCTAATAAAACGGATTCAACTGTCTGTCTGTCAGTCAGATCAGTGGTTTCTGACATATGGACATCACTGGTGGTCCGCAAGAGCTAAAATATGGTTCGCAAAAGGTCTAAAATGTGAAACTTTTAACTCGACGAAGACGAAGTAACATTGATAGCAACAGATGAAAGCTATCAGAAATGATATTTTCTTTGAGAGCACATTGTAATTTAATTTTCAATTTTTAAGAATAGCTGTGTTAGAATTTGATATAAGTCATTATAATATCTAGTAAATCTAGCTTATACTATCCCACTACTGGCCAGAGACCTGTCTCCATTCCTTCCATTGTTCTCGGCACCTGTGAGTTGTGTTAAAAGAGATAATAGAATTTTTACTCTTCTAAACTTACCAAAAAGATAACAAACAATGAAAGTGGAAACGTTACTACTATAATGAGATATGACAGAAAGACAAGGCACTTTTCTGTACAAGTATCTCGATCTGCAAAGAAAAAAGATCATGAATAGTATAAGGATCATTCGTGTCATCCTGGGTCAATTTCCTATTAGGGACATGAAAAGTTATTTTAAAAAAACAATGTGACAATACGAGCATCTTATTCGAATGTGTAGAAAGCTCAAATACCTTTACGGATTCAAGTTTCGATAAATTAGTATGATGCCTACTCAAATATCCTTTCTTTGGGATTGATCGTTAAGTTTTTTAGCTCAATAGCAGTCCTGAGTTGAGCTACATGAATACTGACAAATGCTTGCACTGACTGGACTGGTCCGCTCAAATCTGTGTGGTTCTTTCCTTAAAAAAACCGTTTCAGACACCAATGGTTCTCATATGATTTGACCATTACATGATTGCTGTATGGATTTTAAAAGAGACTTTGACCCCTGAGTTTGTTTCGATGTTACATCCCAGGGTAGTCAGCGAGGAAACACCAGCCGCAGCTAGTTAAAATTGACGAAAAAAAGACGTGTAAAAGCTTTTTTTAAAAACAAATTTGAAAAATAAATATCATTTATCACGAATGAGTTCCTCTCCAGCTGTTATTTTAAGTGTTTACATTGGGATAGCAATATAGACAATATTTGTTTCAATATCATGACGCCTTACTATTTTATTAGTTGAAAAATCATCAAATGACTTCTCCTACCTTGGGTGGAGAGTCAAACTTACTGAGTAAAACGCACCTATGTTTCTCTACATTACTCTTTCAAACATTGCCAGCCTTTATTTATCTTTATATATATAATTCTTCTGTGAGTGTGTATGTCACTGAACTTCTCTCAAACGACTGGACCGATTTTGATGAAATTTTTTGTGTGTGTTCAAGGGGATCTGGGAATGGTTTAGATTCACAATTTTCACGCGAGCGAAGCCGCTGGCAGAAGCTAGTATATATATATAAAAGGAGAAACTGACTGACTGACATACCAACGCGCAGCCGAAACTACTGGGACTACGACTGTGACATTTTGCACAAGGCTTCCTTTTATAACATAGGCGAGCCGTAAGAGAGGGTTTTGCAAAATTCCCCCCTAAAGGGATGATACGGGGGTCCAAAGTTTGAAAGGAGAAACCTACCTTTACAAGGGCGAAGCCGCTGGCAGAGGCTAGTGTTTTATATTGTAGTTACCTTGAGTGTCGTCCGATTGGTCTAAATTGAAGCCTTGATGTATTCTAGCTATGTTAGAATTTGAAAAACTCTTGACTTCTAAATCAAAATTTGGACGCTTATATTGTGTAGATGATGTCGATGTATTTTGTGACTTTTTTGAACTAGTAGACATTATTTAAAATAATATAGGTAAGTATGTTGTGAAATAAATAATGAAATTTAGAAAAACTGGCGCTCATTGGCGTTGATTGATTGATTAAATGTACTGTCATATTGAATTATAATGAAAAAATAAAACGCGTGCTTGATGTTCACAGAGAATCCTGTGTGAAACCTCACCTAGAATCTACAAGTAGGTACCTATAATGAGGTAGAATGCGGAGTTAAGGTTTTCAGGAAAATTCACGCCAGAGTTGGAGCCACATACACGACAGATCGTGGAACTTTAGCACTAGCAATTTTAGCCACACATGAAAGGCTGCCCCGCCAACTGACGAAAAATCCCGGAAACCACCATCGTGCTGGTTGGCGACCAGATGAGAGGCTCCGATGGTCATTTCCAGAGGGGCTCGAGCGTCCCCGCAGTCGCCAGACTAGTAGTACCCCAATGATGCTGTCCTGCCACTACGTTACTGAAGATTAGCTGCATGGAACTCCATTTCACTTCCTTCTCCTCTCCTACCTCGCTCTTAATATGCCAAGGTTGAAAAAAAGAGACACGTTAACCAGCGGTTGCACTTCCTCACTTAAATTGCAACACACCAATATCTAGGTCTACTAATAGATAGATTGCTGCGAGATTGGTGTGCACCAATCTCGCAGCAATCTATAATTACCTGGAGAATAAAAACCCTTCCCTCTTTTTTCTTTTGGAGACGCAGATACGAAGTCCGCCTGGGACGACATCTGCTATCAGCGTCTCCGCAACCTGAAATCTTGGCTCTGGTGGACACAGGTATGGATAAAATTATCTATGATTGTGTCTACCGTTCGCACAGTGGCGATCAGGAGGCGACCAGGCTCATACAGTACCTTAGGGATTTTAATACCCACTATCAGGAGTGGCTCTCCCCATACCAATGCACAGACCATGCGGGTCGAGAAACGCGAAAGTTAAATCTTACCCAGCTGGTCCATGGAGTAACAAGGGTACGAGGATTGGATTCGCACACGGCGAATTGCTTAGACCTGCTGACAACAGATCTAGACCGCTATTCAGCGTCGATAGATATCATCATCATTAGGTAGTTTCAACCACTGTCTTGAGAAATCTGTATTAGTCTACTCTCCGTCCGATACCTGCCCTAGAGGCGCCAGGCGGGTTTGGTGATCACACATGCACGATATGCGCGTGGAGATGCAACGCCGGGGTGAAAGTCCGCTGCCGCGACAGGTCACAGCATGGCGGACAGAGCTTCGGCGGGATCTCATGGTGAAATGACGTCAACGACTATCGCAACCCAGTGCTGGGCACGCCACAATCATGGCGGTAAGTCCCCTCTTTGAGACGTGGCTGGAAAGACCTCACGGCGTCCTTACCTTCCGCATGACACAAGTCCTCACCGGATATGGTAAGTTCGGGAGTTTCCTGTACCGGATTCATGCGGAAGTGACGCCTGGGCGTCGCCACTGTGCGGAATGCCCGGAGAACACGGTGGAGCACACAGTCGAGGTGTGCCCTGCTTGGACGGAGCATCGCCGTGCCCTCGTGGGGGCGATCAGCGGCGGAGACCTCTCGCGCCGGGCCTTGGTTGAAGCCATTGTCCAGAGCGAGGAGGAGTGGCAGGCGGTCGCCGACTTCGCAAAGCAGTAATGCTCGCAAAGGAGGAGGCCGAACGCATCAGGCGACGGCGTTATCGCCGCCGCCGCCGGGATTCTGATCCCGATTTCCGGCCACCGTAGGTGCGGGCTTCCGGACAGTGAGCAATAGGTAGCTCGCTGAACGGCCTTCCGGTAATTGTCTGGACCAAGCCCAAGCCGTTGACGGCGCGCACTGTTCCCGCGCGCCTCAAGGAATTGTCAGCAACAGCAGGGACCCAGCTGGGTCGAAGCCTACTGGGGCCAGGGTTGTCCAAAAGGGCGCTCGAGCCCCGGTATGAAGGCTAGAAGGAACGGGGTGGGTCTTTTAGTCAGTAAGAGTCTGACACTATCTCCCGCTCCGCCCAAGAGCGGGAGTTGTCATTGGATGATTTTTTCCCAACATAAAAAAAAGGTGGGTTTGGCGAAAAGGGTCAGTAGATTGATGTATCCTTGGCAGCCTACTTGCTTTTCTTCGGAAGATCCATCGTCGTGCGCAGATACTGTGACGGATGTGTTGCGGCGGGGGATAGAATGGGGAATGTAGTACACATTCCATTCTCCGACGTAGCAATGTCAAGCCAAGCTCGCCCTTGGTTTGGTGCGGAGTGTGATCGCGCTAACGCGCTTAAACACGCGGCATAACAGGCATGGGCCGAAGCTCGTATGCACAAGACGAATGACCTAAGCTAGAAGAAGAGAGCCTTCAACAGAGCTGTCAAGTCTTTCAAGTAGGTGACGCGGAGGTCTTGGTTCGACCACATTAACCGCATCGGAAACAAACCAGTTTCGTAACCGTTTTGGTCCCTGACTAAGCCGGTTGAATCGAACTTCTGCCGTCCCTCACTACCGCCGCTGTTGGAAACCGACGGTTCGCTAGCACATACTGCTGGGGAGAAAGCAAATTTTTTAGCCTTACTTGTCGCGGAATCATCGCGTCTAGATCCTGGTGACGTGAGGCCCCCTGCTTATCCTTATGGTTGCGAGACGAGTATGTCGGATGTTTGCATCCATCAGAAAGACGTCCGTAGGCTGCTGCGTAACCTTGACGTGAACAAGGCTAGCAGCAATTGTTCTGAGAACGTGTGCGCCTGAACTATCTCCTAACCTGACACGCCTATTTAGCCTTTCATTTGAGACTGAAAAAGTGCCGATTGCAAGGAAGCAAGCTAACGTACAGCCCGTGTCCAAGAAGAGCAGTCGGGCTGACCCAGCTAACTACCGACCGGTCTCAGTAACGTCCATTCTTTGTAAGACTGTGGAACGTGTACTCAACACTGAGCTCCTGGCATACCTAGAAGCTAATGACATTCTAAATGACCGTCAAGACGGCTTTCGCCGAAATCGGTCAAAAGGAAATCGGTAATCTTCTAGCGTATGATATCCACATCTCTCGATATCTCCAAGGCTTTCGATAGGGTCTGGCACGTAAACCTTATTAGTAAGCTTCCTTCTTTCGGTTAACCTGCTGGTTTGTTTGCTTGGATCGCAGACTTTCTGAGTGACCGGTCTATCAGAGTGGTTATCGATGGCTGCTTGTCCGGTCAAATGGCCATAAATGCCGGGGTCTCTCAGGGGTCAGCACTCTCAGCAACATTATTCTCGCAGCACATAAACAATCCGCTTAAGTCAGGTGGTAACCTTTGGGTATGCAGACGACAGAACTGTTACTGAGACTATCCTGCGCGCGAGCAAGTGGATCTTCCGAATGGGGCGGTTTCAGCCAGTTCAGCCAGCAAATTTTCCAAGGTTTTACCGTGCCAACTTTGGGCCTTAATTAGAAGCAAAGGCTCATCTGGCTACAAAAAAGGTAGGACCCTCGTGAAAGTTAGACAGTACTTCACGCCGGAACAGCTGCTCAAACTTTATCAAGTGCAAGTTCGATCGTGCTCTCGTTTCAATTCCTGGCTAGGATTTCTTAATTGAAAAATCCAATGATACAGTTTCAGGTTTCTAAAATCAAACCCGATATTCCTATGAGTTACTTTTTACTATTCTTCGAAGCATTAGATTCGGTCATCAGCGCCCACTTGAAAAAATCGTTTTGTAGAATGATTTGAGTAGGTATTTGGATCGTCAGATCGTTGATTTAATTGATTTATTATTTTTGTAGATTGGATAAAATTACATCTGAATACGCCAATCTTATTTGTCAATGCAGGTAAACCTAGCCCCATCCGCCGGGATTCCGATCCCGATTTCCGGCCACCGTAGGCGCGGGCTTGCGGATGGCGAGCAATGGGTAGCCCACCGTCCAACCGTCCGGTAACCGTCCGGACCGAGCCCAAGTCGTCGAGGGAGGGCGTGTAGTGTTCCACGCGCGCCTCAAGGAGTTGTCAGCAACCGTAGGGGCCCAGCAAGATCGAAGCCTACTGGGACCATGGGTGACGCGAAATAGATCCGCGTGGCCTGGAACAATGGCAAAGAAGAAACACGAATAGGTTTTTAATCAGTAAAAGTCTGATACTACTCGCTCCACCGTTGAGCCGGTGATGTCATAAAAAAAAAAAAAATTGGTAACGTAGATGAGAACCGTTTTCCTAGCTGACTGTTCTGAAAAGAAATATCAAAACTAACTAATTTGAGGGTGGCATGACTTTACGAAACATAGAATTATCTTAGGAAATCGTATCCACTTACAAAAAAAAAAAAAATTAAACACCTAAAATAGAAATAGATTGATTGAAATTTCTCCATCAGGTAAAGTAACTTGTGACACAATTATGTACATACGACTTAATTTTGGTTGCGCTCGTTTCGAACCAGTTCTTTGGCGGTAGTTGGACCCTGAAAGTACAAAAAAATAACAAGAAATTATCATCTATATAGGGGACAGGGTGGCAAGATGGGTTACTTAAGCTTTAAAGGTCAATAATATAAAAATATACTTAGTGAAACAATTATATTTATTTTTTAATTAACAACTAATGATTATTATTCAAATATTTGTCGTCATTAGAAACTATTGGTAACACATTTAAAAGAAAAAAAAGAAAATAAAAGAAAAACAAAGTGTTTTGCCCCGTCTTGCCCCATGGTGCTGGTAAGATGGGGTACCCCCCTGAGGTAAGATGGGATGATGAGAATGATCACAAAGAAAAATAATTATTTGGGATGGCAGAACTTGCAGACATGGATGGTTTCGTCATCATTATCATCTATTTCTGCGCAACTATTATGAGCCCATCTTTCACATACTGAGCATTATATCTTTCCCCTTCACCCTTCAATGGAAACGGAATATACTTCCTCACAATACATAGTGGTGTGTCCTCCTTTTTATCACTTTCATCTCCAGATTATGAAATTCTTTATCGTTTTGCTGTTCTCGTTGATCAGCTATTCATATTTGATTTTTTATTTTTTGCTTTTGTGGTAGTTTTCTTCTGTTGAGCGAGATGGGGTACCGTTACCCCATCTTGCCTGTAGAGAATTTTATTTAAAAAAAAAAACAGCCAACAATCTTAAGGAAACACAATGCCTACCTTATTATAGGTAACTTTAAGCGTCAATCACAGCAACACCTCACTAGCTAACGTTATTTAACAAACAATAGTCACGTGTCAAACCAGAAGAAAATATGTTAAGCGATTTGCAGTAATACATTTTTTTTTTATTTTTTTTTGGTACTGCGCACTTGTGAACCATTAAACAACGGCCGGTTGATAAATATCGTGGCGGCGCGTCGAACGATGAATAAATGGTTTAGACGCATTAGGGCTTATTCTCATTTTGGCAACCGACTCCCAAATGGACTACTTCTCATTATGGCTACTTCTCATTAGGGCTAATTCGCACTTGGGCTACTTCTCACTTGGGCTACTTCTAGCTTGGGCTACTTCTCATTAGGGCTATTACTCATTAGGGCTACTTCTTACGCGTGTTTAGAATCAGTGAAATAGTATAAAGTGTCGTCACATGTGTAAACTAAAGGACTCCATCTGTATAGTGTAATTACTGTTGCGATAGACGTTAATGTGTTACAATAAATACGGTCGAGGCCTTTCAACGTGACCATTGTGTTTTGTCCCTCTGTCCCCAACACTTCTGTTTTATTTTTACTCAAGTATTCGCTCACAAAACTAGTGAAAAGTCAGTGAGTGACTGTCAACTGAACTCACTTAGACAATGACTTACCAATTGTGGTCCGGGAAGTTCGATTGGAAATGGAAATATTACTGTCGTTTGCTGATTCGAAGCGATATGATTTAATGTTTGTAAGTATCGCACCTGGAATTTAAAAGCATTTTAAGATAATAGAGGAATTGATTGTTGTAGTTAGCGATCTTAGGCTTCCCGCCCACGTCCGATAATCGGTGACCGATTTTTTGTAGGAAAAAAATAGAACACACTAATAGCAATAGTGCAGCGTACACGTCCTACAAAAGTTGGTCAGAAATATACAGGACATGTTACAAATATACAAAATCAGTCCGATTATCTGTCCTACAAAAAGTCTGACGTGGGCGGGCAGCCTAAGTCTGAAATCTCTGGGGAAGGGTTCGTTCGCAAGTTGTCAAAAACACTTTCCACTTCCTAGAATTTGACATAGGTTGTTGCTCAGACGATATTGCGGCACATTGAGATGCCATATTTTGCCACCAATACTTTGAATGTGTTTAGGGATTTGTATTTAATTCTAAACTGAAAGAAATCTATTTAAAAATTTACCAAAATTGGTAAGGATCCATAGTGAATCGATTATTAAAATGACTTACTTTTATTTAAAATATTATGTTAAATTATTACTTTATCTTAAAGGTTTGGGGTCGTAACGCTTAGGCTATGGGGTCCGATTGAAAGTCATCTTTTCAAGGATACTTTGTGTTACCAGATGGTTGGCTCATTCTTTGCCAAAAGTACATTGATGATGATTATGATGATGATGAACAATTACCAGTTTTCTGAACATGTTTCTGGTGTATTCAAATAATAGCGATTTGAAAGAGTACTACGACGTCATGATTTTGTATATATAGGTACATAATTTACGTAGTTAGGTTGTAGATACTTATCGTTAGTTAATATTTAAGTTTTATGCTCATACAGGTTGTTCAAAGGAAATTTAAAAAAAAATAATAACAATTTATAAAATGGTTGGTATCTCATGTGTTTCATTGCGTGTGGTAAAAGAAAAAGTATGAAAATAGTTTCTATTCTTGTAAATTTGTTTACCAGCATAATGTTTGGATTTTCCATTATTATGAGGGAGGCTTCTTTGAGGTTTTCAGCTGCTTGTATTTCTCCTTCGGCTTCAATTACTTTACCTTTAGCCATGCGAGTGCCCTCGGCTTCTGCTGCCATTGCTTTTTGGAGCTCAGTAGGCAAAAATACATCTTTTCTGGAATCAAATCATGAGAATGAAACTGTACCTATCTCTAAAAAATCATAGACATATAAAGTGCAACTTGGAAATGATAAAATACACTTTTTGACTTATTCTATATGAATCTAATAAAACTTTTTGATCGAAGGCGCTAATCTATGGCACTTCTAGAATGCGAATTTGAACATTATTTTTGCATCTGGTTCTCACAACACAGGGAATCCTAGTGTGAGTTCAAGGAATTCAACCCATATTTGTATGTTTTTAGTCAGTAAATATTCTTCTATTTTTCTTAATATTCTTCTTCTTCATTAGATGGCCTAATTATTGGAAACAAGCTGTCCCCCGTGGTGTCTTGATTGATTGATTGTTGCATGTTTTTATATAGCCTATAGCATTCCTCAACAAATGGATTATCCAATACTTAAAACTTTTCAATTCGAACCAGTAGTTCCAGAGATTCGCTCGTCCAAACAAACTGTTTGGCTTTTCTTTATTTAATAAGGAAACTTTATAATATTATAGTGTAGATGTTTTTTTTTTTATTTAAAGGCTTCGCGCTAATTCCTATATTATATTAGAAACTGCAATAGAAAAGAAGTCAGAAAGAAATCTGAGCGAAAATGAAGAAATCAGAGGGGCGGGTGAAACAGCGGGGTATAGTTACATAGTAGTTAGTGATGCTGCAACAAAAACCATTTAATAAAATGTCAAAATTTATAAAAGTGCCTAAGTAGATGAGGCCAGAGAGAACATTGTATCTTTTTACGGTATGACATGACGCTATGCAGTAAAAAGGATAGATACTTACATTTCAACCCGCTCTATAACAACTCCCCATTTATCTGTCGTTTTGTCAATTTCTATCCTGCACCTAGTGCTTATTGAGTCCCGGCTGGTTAGTAGATTATACAACGAGTGAGCTCCAAGAATATTCCTTATCGAAGCAATCGTTATTAATTCTGTGGCGTAACTGAAATTAGAAAACAGGGATTATGTCACTTAAAGTCCAAAATACACATTTCACATTAGTCCGAACAAAAAAACAAAAAATATATTATTATATAGGTATACAATGAAATCTGGTTAAGAGCGCGTTCTCACAGAGGTGGAGCTAGATAAGTGGCAAGTTATATCGTAATGCTGCCAATGCCCCTTTACATTGGATTGTTAATTCAATGTATTGCGCTGACGACTCGTCGCTGTGCCAGCGCTGCGCTTTCTTAGAGAATAGCACCCCAGAACTAGTTCTGTAGGCCTTGCCAAGTTACGACCGTTTCGTTTCGGTTTTCTTTTGTCGACCAAATGACGTTAAGATGACGTCACATGGTCAGAATAAAGGAATCAGAGGCATGGCTGATTGGTGTGTGTCACTATGGCAAGTTACTTGCATACTTAAGTGCCAGCTACAGGTATATGTATTGCTGCCTTTTGTGCGAGTTGCATGCATATGTATTTGAAGCTCTAGAATGATCTAATTTATTATTATTATTATACATCTTTATTGCACACCTTTACTTACTAATAAATAACCAAAATAAGTGTACAATAGGCACAATTACAATAATAATAATTAAATAAAATTAAATAATAAATATAATAATATTAATACAATATCAATAGGCAATAGGTAATTTATGTTCTGATTGAAGCAATATTTTAGAATAGATTAGAGTAATAGAAGCTTATTGTTTGACGGTTAACTTGTTATTTTGGATGTTCAATAGACAAGCAAGTGGTCTCTGAATGTGGAAGTAGACGACTGCATCAACCGTCACTGTTACTGAATCTTTCGTGAGAACCTGAAACAAAGAGGTTTTGCTTACTTTTATTTATATGGATAATAAAAAACTAAAATCAATCCATTTGTATTGGTCTATAAAGTAGGGAATGCCAACAGGTTAACCCGAAAACCGAAAAACCGGTTTTATGGCATATTTTTAATAATTAAAAAACCGGGTATTTTTTTCAAGTAACCGGATTTATCGAGTATTTTTTATTACTCTCAAATAGCACTATTTTTTAGCAAACATTGTTTTAAAACGCCGTTGAGGCTTAATATCAGTCGTAGGTTTGTTTATAAATATTAAATGTACCAAAGTGATAGCTACACCAATTGTATAGTTATTCTATTTACGATTATTATACATCCAGACCGGCTGCGTGTTGTGAGAATAGGCAGTGACTGCTGTCAGGGCCAGAATTAAAATCTCGTAAGGACACCAAAATTCTTATTCGCAGATAGAATACCCACAGTTGTTACTCATCATAACATCATCAGCCTAAACGAGTCGCTTTTACAGAAGAGAGAGTGAAAAGATCAAAATCTTTGCTTGTTCGTTACACTGATGAAAAACGCAGGGATATTCTTGCTACCGATGAGAAAATTTTCACAATCAAGGAATATTGCAACAAGCAAAATTATCGGATGTAATCTTCTAACTCCAAAGAACACTTTCAACAGGTTATCAGAGTCCTGAATGGTCATCATGCGGCATCAGTAATGGTTTGGTGAGGGTATCACGGAATGACCAAGGTTAATTTTTGTGAAAATGGGCTGCTCTAATTTCAGCTAAAGATAAAGCCATAGCAAAGCCTCTTAAAGCCTCTTTCTTTTTGATACCTTACGGGGGCTTTTCAGCAAGACTCAGCTTCCGGCCACAAGGCATGCACTACCCAGGCTTGCCTTGCGGCGAGTGTTTCGGGCTACATTAAGGCTGATGATTGACCTTTAACTAGCCCAAACCTCAACCCGTGAACTACAAATTGAGATCTATATTAGAGAGCATGGGCTGCATGTAACAATAATTCAAAATTCTTAAAAATTATTAACGATCAGCAGTGAATAACTTTCCAATGATCACCGCGCGTAAACAGATGGCGCGTGGCCTGAACGCTTAAAAGCCTGTGATTGGGCTAATCTACACTAATACTAATATTCGTTTATTAAAGAAGTAAAGCTTGTTTTTTTTTTTGTTTGTAGGTAACCTCTGGAAGTACAGGTCCGATTGGTAAAATTTTTTCACCGATAGTAACCTGCTTTGTTCTTGAGTGACATAAGCTATATTTTATGAATGAATATATACGCACAAGAAGTTCGTTCCATCTGGGTGTCCCTTGACTCCTCTCAATTGTTTTAAGCTATTGCATAGCTTCTATTTTATCGCGGGCCTTGAGCTTGGAGACCGAATCCAGAAATTCCGTTACGAAAATAACCTAACACCCCCCACTCATTTGTTTTCTTATCGGTCACCACGCTCAAAAAGTGTAACTTCAATTAATATCAAAGAAAAAAAAAACAAAGGAAAAACATACTGCATGAATAAAATAAATAAATAATTATAATTACATAAGTTGATAAAAAATGCTATGCAATAGCTTTACCGCGGCAGTCCCCGAGTGCCACACGTCTTTTTTTGTGTTTATATAGGGTGACTGGTAATTAGTGACCGACACTTATACACGTGATTGTTTTCAAGATTACAAACAACTTTCTCAAAGAAACTTTTTTATATTCATTAGTTTTATAACAATAACAAAACAGCTGTTTGAAATTCGCTCGCACTCGGTAAAGGGCAAAGAACTTAGTAGAAAAGCGCCTTACGTTCTCCCCCTCTCCTGCCCGCACTGCTCCCTTTGCTGTGCAGTAGTGACGTAGGTAATAATAACAGTCACCGCGAATTTCAAACAGCTGTTTTGTTATTGTGATAAAACTAATGAGTATTTAAAAAGAGTTTTTTTGGGAAAGTTGTTTGTAATCATGAGTACAATCACGTGTATAAGTATCGGTCACTAATTACCAGTCACCCTATATAAAAAAATATTAAGTACTTCTTGAGGTGACAGATTAAAGGACTGGGTTCGAAGATCAATCATTTGAACGCTGTCGGTGCAGGGTATCACCCATATTATCCCCGGCCCAGCTGGTGAATCAGGCCGAAGTCTGCCGTAACGCAGTATCACTGCTCGTTTGTATTGTTTCACCACCTAAAACAAAATATACTTGAAAACATACTTTTACTCTTACCATCTGGTGGGATCGCATTTAAGCACTAGTTTAAATCAAATAAAAAAAAGTTTGTATGTGGGGTTGTCTGATGGTAGAAATAAGATGGCGGAATCAAGTCATGCAATTCCTGCGTACACTGTCCAAAATGCATCCTCTAAGACACCAAAACGCTGGCTACACTACGCCTGTGCTCAAGGCTTTGAAGATTGGACATAACTAAATGTGGATCACCAAATGACCTCACACGCCTTTCCACCGAGTCCAAAGTTGCTAGGTAGTATTTTACAGCACCAGCCCATATGTGGCTGCAGTACTCCACACACGTCAACGTCATGTCCATTATTGGATGCATTAGGATAAAGTAACTCTCTCACTTGCACCCACGGATTAGTATTGCTACGCACTCGCACCATTAAAGTATTCTGGTTGAGTGTAGAACAACAAAAACCGCCTGGTTACTAGAGAATCAATATCATACAATTACAGTAGAAGAAAATTTTATCGAGGTATCGAGGTTTTTTTTTTAATGTGGGAAATCTTCCAATGACTGCTCCCAATATTTTCACGGCAGAATTTTACCAACTAAAATTCACTCGTTTGTTCCTTTTTTGCCGTTCGAGGGTCCCGGAGATTCATTTTCACTTAAACCATGGCCTCAGAAGGCTTCGACCCTGCTGGGCCCTTTCGACTTCTCCTTGATCAAAGGGTGATGAATTTAAGGGTGGCGTGATCTAGCCACTACAATTAAGTATCTGGCAATTGATGACTTTGACGGATTGCTAATACCATCCAGAAGAACATTAATAAAAAATGAGCTTTATAATTAAACGAATTTAGATAGCTATATTACACATCTGTGTTACCTATTTACTTACTAAAGCCGAAACCGAAACTGAATTTCGGCGACAGTCTCAGTTTCGGCCGAAATCGAAATCGAAACTTCCTTACAAGGATTATGTTTTGAGGGAAAAATGAAGAAACCTTTATTAAATCAGTAATTCTTTATTTTATTATTATGCATTAGGTCTTTATATCACGAAAAAGTGGCTTATTTTAAACATAATATTAATAATAAGATTAATCATCCCAAAACTCTATGGAAAAACCTGAAGTCAACCTTATTACCTTTTCAAATAGTGTCCGAATTGCCCTCTAATTTTAACGACCCTGATGTAATCAATTCGCACTTCTTGAATGTTCCGGGTGATAGTACTGCACCAGCATCATGTATATCGTACTATGAGTCCCAAAGATTTAATGAAGGTGTTTTTTCTATGAATCCTGTAGACCAAACTACCGTAATCAAAATTTTATCAAAATTTAAATCTAATGCTGAGGGTTTTGACCGTATTACGCTTGACATGTTTTATCAGACACTTCCCCAAACCTTAGATATACTGACTTCTATTATTAATTACTCTATTTCTACGTCAACCTTTCCTGACCTCTGGAAGATTGCAGTTGTGCGTCCAATTCCTAAAGTCACCAGCCCAAGCACTTTAAAGGACTTAAGGCCTATAAGCATTTTACCCTTCTTGTCAAAAGTGCTGGAAAAAGTTGTATATGCCCAATTAACGACCTACCTTGAGCAAAATGATATTCTCCCGGACGTGCAATCTGGTTTTAGGAAGGGTCGTAGCACTGCAACAGCTCTTTTAGATGTTACAGACAATATAATATCAGCTCAAGATGAGGGATGTTGTACCCTAGTAGTCTTACTGGACTTTTCCCGAGCATTTGATGCAATTAATTTGACTCTTTTGCTCTCTAAGATGAAGTATTATGGTTTTGACGCGCCTGCGGTTGCTTGGTTTAGGAGTTATCTAACTGACCGTAAACAGCTAGTTGAAATTCAAGATGCCAATGGTTCGTGTACTTTATCTAATATGACTCCAGTGGTAAAAGGCGTTCCTCAGGGCTCTATACTGGGTCCCCCTTTATTTATTATGTACAGTGCAGACATTGTCAAAGTTCTGAAAAATTGTAAATATCATATTTATGCAGACGACATTCAATTGTACCTTTCTTTTAAACCTAAAGATTATGATGTAGCAGTAAATTTGTTAAATGAAGATCTGGACAGGATAGTAACCTGGTCAAAACAAAACTCCCTACTACTTAACCCAACCAAAACAAAATTTATGCTATTCGGTTCTAAATGTCAACTCAATACAATAACCTCTCCCCGTGCAAACGTAATCGTGATGGGGCAATGTATTGAGCGTGTCAAACAGGCGAGAAATCTAGGTTTGATCATGGACGAAGACCTACGTTTTGAGTCTCATGTTGCAGACTGCGTAAAAAATTGCTTTTACCGGTTGAAAGTCTTGTACAAGATGCGTCCGTTTTTAAGCGAAGACCTGCGTGTACAGCTAGTAGAAAGTTTGGTTCTGTCGAAGCTAAATTATGCCGATACCGTCGTAGGACCTCGACTACTGTCACGCACCGCAAAACTAATGCAACGGGTTCAAAATGCTTGCGCACGATTTTGCTTCAACATTCCACCAAGAAGCCACGTCACACCATTTTTAAACAAGCATAACATTTTAAAAATGAAGTCGCGTCGCAAGTTGCATTTGGCTTGTCTTCTTTTCGGCGTCATCAAGACTAAATGTCCATCATACCTGTACTCAAAGCTTGCATGGGTAAATAGTCACCGGCAACGCGAGGCCAGGCGTTGTGCTCAGCAGCTGGTTACTCCGCATCACCGAACTGCAGCTTTTCGAGGTAGTTTTCGGTACTCAGCCACTAAATGTTGGAATAATATTCCTCCTCCCATTAGGGACCTAAAAAATATTAGTAGTTTTAAGGCTAGACTTAAGCAGTTTATTTTAAGTTCACAAATACAATTTAATGAAATTAATGTTGATAAATCTTTTATATAATTAAGTCAATAGTAATGCTAATTTAATATTTTTTAAGAATATAATAATGTATCTAATAATTTACCAATGACGCATTCTTAGAATTTTAATAATTTATTTTAAACAACTAATTTTAACGTGTATTTTAAACACTCACCTTCACGTTAGGTACCTATTTCTAGTCTTTATGGAGGTAGCTGGTGGGTAGGGTCGTTGCGATGAGCCCTTTGCTAACCTCATGGTTTCACTTCACTTTTGTTCATTTCAGCCTGACTCCTTTCCATTTGCAATTTAAATAAAAATCACTTATAACTTTTTACTGGCGGAAATGTTTTTCTTTATGTTTTTTACTGGCTTCGAATATTAATTTATAGTTATAGTATTAGCCCTAGGTGACGGCTAATTGCCGGGCCGGGGCAGCGGTGGCTCGATTATCATGGCGTTGAACATCGCGCCGCGCGTCGGCTGATGTTTTTTTATCGGAGTATTGTGGGTATTAAGTTATTTTATAGTTTTATCGTTTTATTCAATGAGGCACAAATTTTATTTTATAATATTGTGTTGTTACTTTTTATTTATCAAATAGTTATTTATGTATTTTATTTAAATAAAATTTTACACCCGTAGGTACACTAAATCAATATCTATTACACTTATGAGTATATATATATGCTTTACCCTAGTCCGTGCGTCACTGCGGGGTGCCAACTGAAAACCAGCGCTGGATGTCTTACGTCCAGCAAATGCTGAGGTGGTCACCCTTTCGGTGCGGGCACGCTCGGCGTGCTTTGTACTTTCATTTAGTTTGTGTTTAAATGTAACCGTTGTGCTGTGTCTGTACCGAATAAAAGTTTTTCTATTCTATTCTATTCTATTCATTAGGCATTTTTACTATCATGAATTTTATTGCACTCGACTTTAATTTTGGGGTAGGTAATAATGTTATAAAAATCAAAAAGCACAATAAATGAAATATTAATTTTATTATACGGATACTTAGGTAGGTTACATAAGTAAGTATAGTCTGTTTAAAAAGTCAAACGACTTGGAATTTTTGAAATGAATTAAAGATTCTGTTATAATATATATTACCTACAATACTTTTTATAAGATTCTGTTAATAAACAAGCAGTATCTCTTTGCAGCCTTAATTGTTCAACCAGTGTGACTATATTAGATTTCACAGGCAAATTTTACAGCGCCTCTAGCGGTCGGAATAGGTAATATCAAGTATCGACAAATACTATTGTTTTAAACTCATGGTAGAGGTACTGAATGCAGTTTCGGTTTTGGTCTTAGTTTAGTTTAGAGAAACTAGTTTTTTTGCCGAAACTCGACCGAAACCGAACATTCTAACTTATATTAATAAGCTATTTAGTAATTATTAAGCCATTTAGTATTTGGAAGTAATTAAAAAGTAAGTAAAACTAACCCGAAAACTAAATAACAACACAAATGGAAACAAGATGATTGTTAGTATGGCTATTAGTCGAAATATTTTTTCTAAACATGTTTCTCGTGTTGTATATTCTGAAAAAACAATAAAAATTACTGTAACTAAAGTATCGAGTTCTAAAGCACAAATAAGGTTAGACTGAAATGGAGCTGGGCGGGGTAGAGTAGAGAAGAGCAGAGAAAAATGGCAACAGTTTCCGTTGAAGCAGAGTGAGATGGATAGTATTTGAGTTACTGTATGATTCAAAGACACTATTTATTTGGTACCATGTTCAAAAAAAGATTCAAGCGGAAGTGACGCCCGGGTGTCGCCATTGTGCGGAACGCCCGGAGGACACGGTGGAGCACACAGTCGAGGTGTGCCCTGCTTGGGCGGAACATCGCCGTGCCCTCGCGGGTGCGATCGGCGGCGGAGACCTCTCGCGCCGGGCCTTGGTTGACACCATGGTCCGGAGCGAGGAGGAGTGACAGGTGGTCGCCGGCTTCAGCGAAGCAGTAATGCTCGCAAAGGAGGAGGCCGAACGCATTAGGCAACGGCGTTATCGCCGCTGCCGCCGCCGGGATTCTGATCCCGATTTCCGGTCAAAGTAGGCGCGGGCTTGCGGACAGTGAGCAATGAGTAGCTCACTGTCCAGCCGTCCGGTAACTGTCCGGACCAAGCCCAAGTCGTCGACGGCGCGCACTGTTCCCGCGCGCCTCAAGGAGTTGTCAGCAACAGCAGGGACCAAGCCGGGTTGAAGCCTAATGGGGCCCGGGTTATCCGAAAGGGCGCTCGAGTCCCGGTATGAATGCTAGAAGGAACGGGGTGGGTCTTTTAGTCAGTAAGAGTCTGACACTATCTCCCGCTCCGCCCAAGAGCGTGGGTTGTCATTGGATGATTTTTTCCCAACATAAAAAAAAGGCGGGTTTGGTGATACAGGTCAGCAAATTGATGTACTGGCCTGTTGGTCTAATGGTTAGTGACCCTGACTGCTATGCCGGAGGTCGTGGGTTCGATTCCCACCCAGGACAAATGTTTATGTGATGAGCATAGTCATTTGTTCTGTGTCTGGGTGTAATTTATCGATAATATGTATGTATTTAGAAATATATAAGTGTGTTTATCAGTTGTTTAGTACCCATAATACAAGCTCTGCTTAGCTTGGGACTAGACGGCGTTGTGTGATAGTTGTGGAAAAAAAAGTAAGAGTCTGACACTATCTCCCGCTCCGCCCAAGGGCGGGGGATGTCAATGCATGATTTTTTCCCGCCATAAAAGAAAATAATCTTTTTTATTATTATTTCACATAGCCCAAGGGCACTTATAAAACGTCAGAAACTAATGTACGGTTCCAAATTGGTCGTTTCCTATGGAGAAGAACCGGCAAGAAACTCCATGGTTACTCTTTTAAAAAAAGTAGTCGATGTTGCAATATTTCCATATTACAGTTTTAATGGAAATTATGCATGCGCTTTTTAAATTATCCAAACGCCTTGTTGACACTTCGCGTGACCAAAGGGCTGGCTTTTACCTTGGTCAGAGATTATACATTGCCATACAACGTGGCAATGAAAGAAAGAAGTAAGAAAGAAAAACATTTTATTTTCCGGAAATCCAAAAAGTATTCACAAATTTTAAGTACCTACATTTAAAGAAAAAGAATGCGCCATTTCCGAATAAAACCAATGCCGCCAGTCATAAGGGCACACTTCCAGTCGACAGCGATGCGGAGGAATTTTTTGACGCCATATTTTAGGCAAGAGTTATTTTATATACTAGCTGCTGCCCGCGACGTCGTCTGCGTGAAGGCTCTACAGTACCAAAAATACCTAAGATGTCAGTGTCGCTATAGTATTACATATAAGTAAACAACTTTTGAAATAGCATTAAAAAATAAGTTTTTTTTTGCAAGCGAAGCAAGTGAAGAGAGTTATATGGGAATCCTGCTGAGTTCAGTCATAAGATGTGACTGAAGGAAATAGAGAAAATAATGCAGGCATACATTCCAGGACACAAAAGAGTAAAAATACGTACAACACTTCCCTATAAACTACGTTGGTAGTTATGCTGCCAGGAGCCAAAATGTAAAGAGAGTCAGGACTGGTGACGCGGGAGCAAGCGACGTACAGTTGCCCGTGTGAGAAGCAACTCGTCCTGAGGTCGACAGCCGCTGCCCTCAGTGTCTGCCCCTGCGTCTTATTGATGGTCATCGCGAAGCAAACACTCACGGGGAACTGTACGCGCTTGGACTGAAACGGGAAGTGGTGAGGTATGAAAGGAATGCGTGGTATAAATACTGCCTCGCCTACGCCACAACCCGTAAGAATTTCCGCCTCAAAGGTGTGTCTGCGGAGAGAGATGACTTTAAGGCAGGTCCCGTTACACAATTATATAATAAAAAAACAGAGAAAGGTTCCGAAGAAGCATAATCGGGACACTGACCATCAACTTGATGGTATGCGCTGGAAGTCCACTTGCTGACAGGGAGTTCAGAATTCCACGGGATAATGTGTGGCGTCATCTTGCTCGACAACAGTGTTTATCGAGTTGTAGACCAATTCATTCCCCTCAATTTCAGAGAGAATGCATTCGTTATTTGCTGCAGCCTGATCATTTTTAGGCGTCGGCGTTATCGCTCACACACCCAAGAAGCTGGTGCGGTTTACGACTGATGTCCCCGTACACACAGCGAATGAGTTCTTCTAAGCTGGATACCACTCTACTGAGAGACTCTGGAAGCACCACCTGTCAGAGTGCTTTCGCCAAGACTTAAAAGGACATCGGAGAATTCTTGCAATGCACGTGCATTGCCGCCGAGCCGAGCTCTCATATTAATTGTCAAGCGCAGCTAACAAACTCGTGACTTGTGGTCGAAGATTGTTTCAACGAAGCATTCACCGCGTCAGCTCTCGATACCCGCGTCACCACGGGAAGTGTTTGCTAGAAATCGCCACTGAACAGAGCTGTGACACCACACATCAAATGTTCGTTCCTGCGGATGTCCTGCAGGGTTCTGTCCACGGCCTCAACTGCCTTCCTATTGGCCATCGTACACTCATCCCATACGATCAGAGAGTAATCCTTAAGCACGTGTCCCTTATCGCTGTTACGTGACACACCACAAACAGGCGTTTCGGCACTCTCTAAATCGATGGGAATTTTAAACATGCTGTCTGTGTAAAAAAAACAAATTTCCTGTCTTGCCACCCGGAAGCAGTATGGCAGCGATTCTCGACGACGCTACAGCAATAGCAATTTTGCCTTGCCTCCTGACCTCTGCAAATATGTCAGAGCTAACAAATGTTTTTTTCTGTTCTACCAGGAGCATCCAAGAAAAACATGTTACCCTGGTTTTACCCAACGCTTCCAAGGACGGTGTCATAAATTAGTTTTTACTCTGAAGAGAACAAAGTGAAAAAGTCATTTCGTATGGTGGTCATTTCGCCCGAATCGTAATTTATCCCAGCGTTATACTCCCGATTTCCACGGCCTTGATGCGGTGGTGATTGGGGAGCTGGTAACCCATATTCCATCAGCGGTTTGCCGCCGATAGAAATAAACACATCTTGAAGTGAACTGAGACAGGTGTTCAGCACGCGTTCATCAGTTACTTCGTCTTCGTCTCCAGTAGCATGCCTTAAAGCTCGTAGAAAATCTTCAGACAGATGATGGCGATACTTTTCCCACAAAGCTACCGAGTTCGCGACTCAACAAAACACCAATCGATCCCAATTTTTGTCACCGTCGAGAAGGTGACGTGCTACGCAGGCTGCGCGATAAGTGGGATACTCAACGCCATCAAATGTCCTCTGGAAGGCGAAAGACGTCGGGCCTCGGACAGTGGGAAGTATCAACCGCAGAAAATAGCATTCGCCATTATTCGGATGCACGGTAGGTATCCAATGCGGTGTCCTTGTCCGGTGTGAAAACCTTCCACAGCACCTCCTCATCGACGTCGGTTAAATACACCCCTTTGCTTGTCGTACGTGTAATATGAAGGCACCTCGTCTTACGTAAGGGATCTCGCAAACTGGTCGACTTCACAGAGCTGGAAAAATGTCACCATTTTTTTAAATTGTCTTCCTCAATTCTGCCAAAACGAACTATACGATACAACTTTTATGAAGAAAATGCACATCACATCACACCACCATCTATGAATTTTAAGAATAACTAACTACTAACCTCGCCAACATGATCAAATTCAAATTATTAATTTCCAAAAAGTGTTAACATAACTTGATTTGATTTTTATGAAATCTCATAGATGGCGCTGCTTCAAAATTGTCTTTATACTACTAACATTCATTAAACTATGTTTCTCTGCCCGAGATACTGAAATGGCGTAGTTTTTATAGTGTAAAGCTAGATAATAGCATGGCTTACTCAAAAACAACATTTAAATATGCATTGTTAGATTACACGCTGTCACAGAATGCGTGAGAAAAATAAAGATTCACAGCTTCTCCTCCGTAGGTGATCGCGTGATAATATGTAGCCTATATGTTGACCCGACCTCTTAGTAATATTCACGCAAAATTTGAAGTAAATCTATGCAGTACTTTTTAAGTTTAGCCCGGACATACATACAGACAAACAGACAAAAATTCTAAAAACTATATTTTTGGCTTCGGTATCAATTGTAGATTACGCCCCAAATATTCTTTTTAAAAAATATTCAATGTACAGTTTTGACTTTCGTACGATTTTATTATATGTATAGATGTTCTTTGTATGTTTAACCTACAGCTGTATAAACATATCTTTTAACATAGATATTATGTAAGAACCTGTAAGAACATACGTTGACTGGTTTACACTGTCCTCTCATACCTTTAATATTGTTAGGTACTTAACATTATAAATGCGAAAGTTTGTATAAATGGATGATTTTTACTCTTTCCTTTTTTAGATTTCGTGCGCGGTTTTTTTTTTCGGTGGGGAAAATCATCCAATAACAACCCCCGCTCTTGGGCGGACCGGGAGATAGTGTCAGACTCTTACTTTTTTTTTCCAGAACTATCACACAACGCCGTCTAGTCCCAAGCTAAGCAGAGCTTGTATTATGGGTACTAAACAACTGATAAACACACTTATACTGACTAAAAAACCCACCCCGTTCCTTCAAGCCTTCATACCGGGGCTCGAGTTCCCATTCGGATAACCCTGGCCCCAGTAGGCTTCGACCCGGCTGAGCCCCTGCTGTTGCAGACAACTCTTTGAGGCGCGCGGGATCAGTGCGCGTTGTCGACGACTTGGGCTTGGTCCGGACAGTTACCGTTTGTGCATGGGTATTCCATGTCCTAGAATAGCATGTAAGGTACATTTTATCCCGAGACTATGTTGCCTTGGGATAAATATCTACTATCACGCGGGCGATGCCCCCGGCAGCAGCCAGTATTACAATACTACTACTTTTTAGGATTCTATTCACTAAAACAAAATTATATATAGGTAGTTTGGAATTCTTACTTATAGATTCTGCTTTTAGCACATCATCCCTAGTTGGCATATTACAAGAATTAAATGATAAACCTGTAAATGAAATGCACTAAAATATTGCTCAATATAAACAAAACAATAAAAATTCTAAAGAAATATGTAATGACAACTGGCGACCAAAAATAATCTGTCTGTAATTTGTTTTTTCAATGGCATTATTAAGTTTCATAGTCATGCATAGAATTAGTAGGTGCTTTATTAGTAGTGCCAGTAACTGAAAACTATCAGGATAAATGGTATTGTCTGTGCGGAAAGTAAACAGTCGTGGGATTTGAGGGCGCTGCTGTAGATAAATATCGTTGTTAGGGTTCCGTAGTCAACTAGGAACCCTTAAAGTTTCGCCATGTCTGTCTGTCCGTCTGTCCGTCCTCGCTTAATCTCTGGGACCGTTAGCACTAGAAAGCTGAAATTTGGTACCAATATGTATATCAATCACGCTGACAAAGTGGTAAAATAAAAATTGGAAAAAAATGTTTTATTAGGGTAGCCCCCCTATATGTAAAGTAGGAAGTGATTTTTTTTAAAATTTCAACCCTAACGTGTGATATATTGTTAGATAGGTATTTAAAAATGAATAGGGGTTGACTAAAATCATTTTTTGATAATGTCAATAATTTCGGAAATAATCGCAAAAAAAACAAAAAGCAATGTGTGTCCCCCTCGAACTTTTGAACCATAAGTTTAGAAAATATGAAAAAAATCTGAAAAGTAGAACGTTACAAGGATTTTCTGAACTTGATGGAAAGAACAGTTTTTGTACAAAAAAGACAAAAAGTTGTACAAAATAATTTCTGGACTAAGTTTGTAGTATAATCATATATGCAAGCATTTTTTTTAAACTCATTAGTGGGTACACTTATTTTAGCGGACGGGAAACTACGGAACCCTACACTGAGCGTGGCCCGACACGCTCTTGGCCGGTTTTTGTCGAGTAGTGTGAATAACATTGTGACGTCATTTCAACATGAGATCCCGCCAGAGCTGATTAATACGCCTAGTTGTGTTCGAACCTACGATGTACAACTTGTAAGTAGGAGCAGTTACTACTGGGCCACCACTGTTCTCAATTCGGCTTTCTTTCAGTAAAAGATTTCTTCCATCGGTAGCTACAGAAATTAACTTTTACAAACATAATGAACAAAGAATTTCAACTCTTTGCCCTTAGTTCTGTAAAAATTTCCTTTTTACACGACTGCTTAAAAACAGAGTACTAGAAGGTATTTTGAGGTACCGCCAGCGGCCATACAAATATTTACAACATTTGTTTCGTGCGGGAATCGAACCCATGACCCACAATGCAACAACCAATCGCTCAACCACTGCGCTAATAGAGCCGCCTTAGTAGCGGCCTAACCCAGCTTCGCTCAAGTGTTTTCAACAATATGCATTTAAATTAAATTTTCTTCAGGAATCTGTTTGTTTGTGAAAACTGTAGTTTTAGAGTTTATCGCGTTCATACAGACAGACAAACCTTGTGGAGGACTTTATTTATGTAAGGATCAAAGGCAAAAAAAAAACTTTCGTAAATATTGAATTGATAGGTATATAATTATTATAAATTGAAGTAAACATATTAGTAACTACACTTAATTCATTGTCCTTGAGTGCTAGGACCTGCTCTTGACTGGAAACTTTCCAAGAAATCCATTGGAAACGGAAAAACTATTGTTGAATCCTTATCCGTCGATATTTCATTGAGAGCCTGGAGGTACCGCAGCTGAAACATACATGGGATGTTTATTTATTAAGCTAGGAATAATGAAAAAACCGGCCAAGTGCGAGTCGGACTCGCCCATGAAGGGTTCCGTAACAGCAAGTAACATATTATAAAAGTTCTTGTAATGTATTGTAACTTTGATCGATGTTTTAATAATAGTGTATTTTTTTCGGTCTATGACGCATTAAAAAAAAACTACTTACTGGATTTCGTACAAACCAATTTTCGTTGGTAGTTTTTATAGTAATGGACATCATATATTTTTTTTAGTTTTATCATTCTCTTATCTTAGAAGTTAGAGGGGGGGGGACACACATTTTACCACTTTGGAAGTGTCTCTCGCGCAAACTGTTCAGTTTAGAAAAAAATGATTTTAGAAACCTCAGTATCATTTTTGAAGACCTATCCATAGATACCCCACACGCATGGTTTTGATGAAAAAAAAATTTTTGAATTTCAGTTCTAAGTATGGGGACCCCAAAATTTATTGCTTTTTTTCTATTTTTGTGTAAAAATCTTAATGCGGTTGACAGAATACATCTACTTACAAAGTTTCAACAATATAGCTCTTATAGTTTCGGAAAAAAGTGGCTGTGACATACGGACGGACAGACAGACAGACAGACAGACAGACAGACAGACAGACATGACGAATCTATAAGGGTTCCGTTTTTTTGCCATTTGGCTACGGAACCCTAAAAAAGAAGCGAGAACTCAACCTTTTTTCAAAACCGTAGGGGCCTTGCAGGGTCGAAAGCTACTCGAGCCATGTGTGGACTTCGAAAAGGGAAACCTAGGTTCCTATAATGTTAGGCGATAAAGGAACATAGGTGTGCTTTTAGTCAGTAAAAGTCTGACTCGCTCTCCCGCTCCGTCCTAGAGCGAGCGTCATTGGTAAGGTAAAAAGTATTGTAAAGGTAAGGAAGGTCTTACATGTAATTTTTTTGGCTTTTTTATTGTGTGGCCCTATTAGCTTGACCACTATCTCACCTCATGGAAAGCGACAATGTGGGTTGATGACGAGGACACTTGCCCTGAAGGAACCTATTTACTCATGACCTAAAAACACCAGGTAGTACCTGTTATCAGGAAAAAGAAATTCTACCAGGAAATTCCACTCCTTAAAACTGTATGCACAATGAATGTGTTCCTAAAATGTTTTGTGCGTAAGGGTAGGATGTCCTCCATGTACTGATGGCGTATTGCCGTACATCTGGTGGCCGGATGGTGGAATGACGATCGAAAAACTGGTGATCTAGTAGAGATCGCAGGAATTCAATGAAAATGAATAACGGCCAAAATGGCGAGTTAGTACTCATTCACGTTGACTCACGGGCGCGGTCACGAAATATCAAACATATGGCGAAATATCGAGGAGTCCACGTACGAAACGCACGTGCGAGAGTAGCGGGCAAGCTTACTCACGGCTATATCAAACGTTTGAGATATTTGTGTGTGTTAACGTCGAACTAGCGGCGGAGCGCGTCATCCACCCGCGATGCCAGTAAGTTCAAACCGTATGAACTTGTCGCTAGAAACGGTTAATACAGTCACAACCGCGCAAACGCCTGGCAGCCAATGTGAACGCGAACTCACCACGTCTTCGCGACGCACTCGCCACCGCGCCCGCGCGTTCCAACGTGAACAAGTACTTAGTGTTGTCAAACATTAGATATCTTGTACCTGATAATTTATTACATTGATTTGGTTTTGTATACATATTTGATAAGTGAATATATAATGTAATATCGTTTTTTTTTCCAAATAAAATAAAATAAAATAAAATAATGATGGTGAATAAAATGATGTCTTAGCATTTACCTGTAGAGCCGTAGGGTCATCCTGCATAGAAATCGTAGCCTCAATCAAGGCTTTGGCCCTGTTTATTTCTCCTTCTGATGAAATGATCTTGGCTTTAGATTCACGCGTAGCCTCGGCTTCGGCAGCCATCACTCTTTGTAATGATTCAGGCAGCCTTACGTTCTTTCTAGAAAACATGAAACAGTTTAAAGGGCCGGTGACAGATGAATTTCCATACAAACGTAATACCACGCTCATTTGCAGTTGGAGCATATTTCCAACGTATTATGATGATATCCGGTTATAGACAATATTTATCTAGGTTCCTATGTCCTTCTTTTAAAAAAAAACAAAAACAAATTTAAGCGAATTGTATTTCGCACTTTTTTAAAGCGTACATGACAAAACATGCTATTTGGCTTTTCCTGTATTAAAAAAACAATATTTCTAATATTTTCGACGTAGGCCATTGGACTCGCTCGATATCGTATCGATAGTGTTCCATGTACCGGATCGACCCTCCACGGGATTAAAACTATCAAAATGTAACGGTGTAAAAGTATTAAACTACTAATTTATTTTCCGCGATCTTATTGTTTGTCGCTTATAAAAATTCTTGAAAAAAAAAAACTGATTTTTCAGCAATTGTGTTGTTTCCGCTACACCCTACATGTACCATCATAGTTGCTACGTTTACGTTAGAACAATATATTTTTTTAATTGTGATGTTTTCTTCTGATGGATGGAGAAGGAGAGGTAGGCCAAAAAAATGATGGATGGATTGTGTGAGGAGTGATATGAAAGAAAAGGGAGTTAGTGATAGTGTGACCGGTGTCAGGATATAATGGAAGACTGTGGTGCGCCGACCCCGAGTAATATGGCAAAAGTGCTGGAAGAAGACGTTTTCGTTCGGTATCGATTTACAGCCAGACTTGACTGTAAATCGATACCTCCACCGGTAAACTTGTATTATAAAAATGTTAATAAATATTGTTTCTTATTTTATCCTTTGTTTGATACTCAGATGTTTAACTAATTATTTATTTATTGATATATAATGCAAATACGTGGGTTAAAAGGGTTTTCACATTTTACTTACATAATTAACAACCATAAAAAACTTCACCTGAAAAAATGCACTTTTTTGTATGTATAAAGATGATGAAGAAAAATGTATAAAAGGTATGACTAGCTTACATATCGACTCTGTCAACTACGATTCCCCAGGGCTTAGTAACTTCGTCAAGGGTCATTTTCATAGAGGCCATCATCTTTTCTCTTTCAGACAGCACTTGTGACAATTCCCGGTTGCCAATTTCATTCCGTAGAGTCGCTACAGACATGAGACTGGTTGCTTTACTGAAAAAAAAAAAATGTGTATTATTCGGACATAAGTTTTTATATTTTTTTATATTCCACAACTATAGCACAATGCCATCTAGTCTCAAGCTTAACAGAGCTTGTGTAATGACTTTATGAGTACTAGACAGGTGATAAACATACTTCTATATTTCTAAATACACACATATTATAAATATATCACACCCAGACACAACAAAAAACGTGCTCATCACCTTAACATTTGTCCTGGGTGGGAATCGAATCCACGACCTCGATAGCAGTCAGGGTCACTAACCACTACAGCAATAGGCCTGTCACAGGCCTGTGTGTGTTAGTTGAATTCGCTGGGATTACAGATGAACCATTTGTAGCGACATCTATGGCGCCACATACAAACTAAAATTACGAAATCCTACATGATGCAATAATATTAGAGTTCTCCGAGCATATTGAACAATAGACCAAAATCATCTATCGAGTAGTTGTCCGGACTAGACATAACACCCTTCAGGGGTGCTATTCTCTAAGAAAGCGCAGCGCTGGCACAGCGACGAGTCGTCAGCGCAGTACATTGAATTAACAACCTAATGCCCCTTTACATTGGATTGTTAATTCAATGTATTGCGCTCACGACTCGTCGCTGTGCCAGCGCTGCGCTTTCTTAAAGAATAGCACCCCTAGTCACAGGATCCTTTTTCAACGGAGGTTCGCGGGACTTTACATTCTATTCTGCTTACCTCGAAAAATGAAATGATTAGGATTTTTTAACCTGTCAATCGTGATAATGACAGACACAATTGAAAGACAATAGGTGCGCGAACGTGGGGTTTAATGAATTAAATACTTTTTTTTGCCGGCTTCTATTTTATGTATTGCCAAAACGAAGAAAAAATATAGAAAATTATTCATCATTGACATACATTGGGTCTTCCACTTGCATTATTGCACTCATAGGATCGTCAATCTTATAGAATATCACAGCGTCCACAGCCACTGATACAGAATCTTTCGTCAAAACCTGAAACATTGAAACTTATCTACAGTATTTTCTATGGGTTACCATCGACGTTCGCCGATTTCCATGGTCATTACCCTGGGACCCTAATATCTTATTTTCTTTTTCTTTTATTACCTGTCGACGTCGTTCTAGGTACCTAGTACAAATCAGGCGTGGTTCACGAGTGCGTCGGTCTAATGTAATTCTAGCTTAAGGCCTAAGCGCCCGAGCAGTGCCATAAAACAGTGACTTTCTAAAGCCTTCTTCTCGGAAACGGCTAGATTAATAGGTTTGAAAAAAAAAATGTTTATTATTGATTCAAGAAAAATATTATAACTATTGATGTTTTCGTGCAATCAATATTTTTGCCTAAAAATATATATTTATCAATTTCGCAACTTTACTCTTTCAAAACCTTTTGGATCTTTAGAAACAATTTTTACACATAAAAATAGGTGGTTGAATATTCTTCAAAGTGAACATAGCATATGTAAATCAATTAACATTTCGCAAAGAAAATGGATTTAAAGGTCAGCGGGGCTGTATCCGGGCGCAGCTGGCCAGAATTAAATGGAAAAAAATTAGATAGGTACTCGTAATGCCGCCTAGGCGGGTACTTGTGTTGTGTCCATTTAATTCCGGCCAGATGTTCAAGAGAAGCCTTAACTCATAGCTTGTTCTAAATTAGTAACAGAACGTGTATAGCTCGATTTCGAAGATGTATTTGAAATTGTGAGGCATGAGACTTGTGGAATGACATTTGCCAAGTTCAAATGTCGTGGGAAGACACCGCTCTCCTGGTGACATCACGATGGCTGATTCATTTTATTAAAACACTAGCTTCTGGTAGCGGCTTCGCTCACGATAGTAAAAAAATACGGCTGACTGAGGATTGAACACAATACGTTCGGACACAGTATCCGAATTGGTACATTTAAAACATTTTTTTAATAAATTTGATGGTGTTCTTTGTTTTGATTTAACTGAATTTTATTTCAATTAAATATCCTATACAAATCATTTTGGCTGACTGTACTTTAGATTCTTGAATATCTTTTAGTAAAAAGTTAGAGCAATGGTATCCATTCGGAATAGACAATTAACGATTTATTCCATTTTAATACCACTCATCTAATACCATTGGTATTTGTTAGAACGCAATTTTTTACCTATTCTGAACGGCTACCATTCTTTAAATAATTGAATTTAATATACGAACCCATACCAGTGACTTGAATTTAGTACAGTCAGTTGAAGTCAAACCTAATACAATTTTAGTTTCCTAATATTTTTATACGATCGTAATATACAACCACTTTCACTAACTAATTACTTTTTTATATATATTTCAGGAAGCTATGATCAACTCTCAACGTCTTGGGGGAAAACAAGAAAGCTTGACTTGCATAAAAAAATGGTGGCTTGTTGTTATTTAGAGCAGGTTTGCAATACACAATTTATTATTAAACTAGACATTTGTTAAATAAATACTTTTTTTTAGATTTAACTGTACTTTATTACAATTAAAGATCCTATTCGAAGCATTTCCTTGAATTTCTTTTAGTATTAGTTGGAGTAATGGTATCCATTCGGAATAAAAGATTAACATGGGCTCAATCAAATACCAATGGTATTAGATAAGTGGTATTAAAACGAAATCAATCTTCGAATCGGGCTAAAAATATATGCCTATGTCACACAGTGATAAAGTACCATTCTACCGATAAAAGAATTTTTAAAATCGGTCCAATAGGTTTTAAGTTTATTCTTTATAAAGGAAAAAACATAAAAATAAAAATCTTTCCTCTTTTCAATACTTCTTTTGTTACCACAAGAATTTTTTTAATAATAAAATCTACCAACCTAACTGGGATCAACTTTTACTGTTTATTAAGGAGATGCAATAGTTAACTTGCCAGTAACGACTTATACAAAATGGAGAGTCTTGAAATGGCTTAGCAGAAGTCTTTCAGCCAGTTACATCACACACACTATGGTAGGCATCAAATACATTTAATTTAAAAACGTGCCTATTTACCTTTTCCATTTTCCTTTTTTCGTGGGAGGACTAGGGTCGGATGGTGAAAAAAAAGATGAGCTCGAATGTGTGTTCGGCTGAATGTATTTTTTTTTAATGTATGTTCACCGATATCTCAGTTAATTGTGTACAGATTTTGAAAATTAAGTTTTTGATTGAAAGGTTGTGCTTCCAAGTTGGTCCCATAAAAATATTGTTAAAACCTGATCATGAACTTTGAAGATATGGAACAGAACTCCTCATAGGATCACAGCAGAGCTGTAGTAACAAGTAAAATTGCTTTGTTTATATGTGTAGTCGATGCCTGACTGAAGGAAAAGGGGAGGGTTTGTATCGGACTGATCTGATGAAATGAAGCCAGAAGGTAAATTAATGTAATCTAACCGTGTTTGGGATTATTAGAATCGTTATGAGATGCACTCTGGCTATAAGGTATTTAAGTTTGGCTAAGAGGTACTTTTTAGGTATGGTACCATAACTAAAAAGTGAAAAATAAAAAACTTTTCCCAAAAAAAAAATACAACTGACTTTAATGTTAAAAAAAAACTCTGAAAACTGCAAAATAACTTTAATTTCGGAAGTCGGTATTAAATAACGAAGAGACAAAACCATTAGAGAACATATATTATTTAACATTAAAGTCGATTGTATTTTTTTATTTGTAAAAGTTTTTATCATTAAATATTGTCTGCACTTACTTCTTGAGGAGGCACCTCCACAGCGACGGTTCGCAGGTCGATTACCCAGTAATCATCGATCCAGGGAAACACGATGACCCGGCCAGGTCCCTTCAGTTCCCCAGGTAGTTTCCGACCGAGCCGCAATACGACGGCGCGTTCATACGGGTCACAAATCTGGAAAATGAGGTTTGTCTATACACCGTTCAATTTTAATCGTTTTAATCCCGTGAAGGGTCGAACGTTAGCTGAGCTAGTTCAATAACCTGTAGTTAATAGTCGGCGTTGCGTACAAACTTCCTACAGGTCATTGAACTCGCTCAGCTGATGTTTTCTTAAAGAAATTAATTTTGTACATGCGTAAATTAATACGAGTTTTGAAAAAAAGGTACTTTATTTTTAATTTTATCTTTACAAATCGATAGTGTTTCATGTAACAGATCGACCCTCCGTGGGATTAAAACGATCAAAATTTAAGGGTGTATAATTCATACTATACAGCCAAGTATCACGAATATATAGGGTTATTTATAAAACACTAAAATAAATACTCTTTTCTTTACAAGCCTTGTATAGTTTCAATAAGGCTGTTCCGAAACCTATTGATGGGCATTGCAAATAAGTCCAACTCAGTAAAATGTTTATTATAGTCATTACAAATACGACGTAGAGGTTTGCGAGCCCCTGCATTGGTTCGACAAGAAGAGACTGCGAAAACTGGACGTGCGCGCACCTCTTGCCTCAAAACACTTCTAGAAACATAATAATGTACTCTGTCGGTAATGACCGAGCAGCCGTGCCTGCGATTCCACACATCTAAACATGAATCTACACTAATATAATAATGAGGTAAAGTTTTTTTTTTGTTTTTAAAAGGTCTTCCAAAGATTACCTTAATTTTTTTCACTGATAGAAAGCTGCTAATAATGCATCTGTCTATCGGTGAGTGACATAGGCTATATTTTATGTACGCGGGTGAAATTGCGGGCAAAAGCTACTCTTTAATAATGTAAATAATGAAAGTTTGTATGTTTGTGTGTTTGTTACTTCTGAACGGCTAATCGGGTTTGGATGGAGTTCGTCACACAGGTAGACTATGTCCTGGAATAGCACTTTTAATTCTGGGTATCTTTTCTTGGAATAATTTTCCATTCACGAGGGTGAAGCCGCTGGCAGAAGCTAGGGGCTAGTTAGATATTTATGTTGGTTTATACACTAAGCACGAGAATGATTAATAATATAATTTCATATGATTCATATACGGTATGAAATTCATGGGGCCGAATAGTTCTGGAGTGGCAACCGCGTGCCGGAAGAGGCAGCATTGGAAGGCCTCCTACAAGGTGTACCAATGACCTGGTGAAAGTTGCGGGAATCCGATGGAAGTGGGACACATAGGATTGTTGATTGTGGCTACACTTGGGGGAGGCCTATGTCCAACAGTAGATGTCCAGTCCATTTGGGATAGGCGAATCTTGCCTCTCTAGTAGTGCTTACTATTCTTTACTTAATATTACAACAGCGAAAGTGAGTTTGTTTGTTTGTTTGATTGTTTGTTACGTCTTCACGCCTAAATGGCAATTTTTTTTTATAAAAAAAGTGAGAAAAGGGGGACAAAGGGGAAGGTCTTTTATGTACGCGGGCGAAGACGCGGGAAAAAGCTAGTAATATATATGTTTGTTTTGCATGGGTACTCGTCTAAGGGAAGAATTATTGTTACGAAAATTAATACATGCTTTCTTTGAGGAAACCGAAAGTGGAACTTAGTTATATCGTCTAAATCCATACTAATATTATAAATGGGAAAGTGTGTGTGTCTGTTTGTCCGTCTTTCACGGCAAAACGGAGCGACAAATTGATGTGATCTTTTAAGTGGAGATAGTTGAAGGGATGGAGAGTGACACAGGCTACTTTTTAACGCGAGCAAAGCCGCGGACAAAAGCTAGTTTCCAATATTTTTTTTTTTCAAATAAAATAAAATGTTTTAAGTAACTTCTGCCGTATAAAATCGAAATTGAAAAAGGATCCATGTTAACTAAATTAATCAAAACAATATTATATTTTTTTATAATATTCCTACACATTTTTTTTATGCACCTGCCATGTTTTCTCTTCACCACCCTAGGTTGACTGGTAGAGAATGCCTAAGGCATCAAGTCCGTCTATGTACCTTTATGTTGCATGAAGTTTTAACAAAAAAATGGTCTTGTGTGATAAGACCGTCCGCGTGTCCGTTGTACACTTATTTTTAATAATGTTTGCCCTGTATTTTTAACACGCTTATATTAGCTTCACCTGTATGTTTGTAACCAACGCCTTTGAGCTCGATTTTGACCTACTTTGGGCGATCAGATTTTCTTCAAACTTTGCACACCCATCAAAGACTGATGACAATACAATAATACGTTTTTTAGAAAAAAATAAAAATATAGTTTAAAAAATAAATAAAAAAAACACGCTTTCATAGCATAGCAAACTAAAAAAAAGCGTGAGGCGCTTTGTGCCCCAGCACCCCACGCTTTTTTCACAATGATATGAATATTTTTCGTTCATTATTATTTTTTTCTACATATATTGAAAATTATTTTACACTTTTTAGTTTGATATGCTATGAAAGCGTGTTTTTATATTTTTTTAAACTATGTTTTTTTGTTAATGTGGTGTACAATAAAAAATATAATAAATAAAATTAATAATCTCGGAATGAGTTCTTACCAATCTCACCATTCTATATTTCTCACAATTCTTGAATGCTTCGGACAACGTAAACGGCCAAGTCAGTATCGCAACTACGTACGCTATACCCGTTACAATGGACAATATAATTGGGTTTTGTTCTGCCGAACACAAAATAAAGTTCTTAATAAATTAAAAGAAATAGTATATAATCAAAGACGAAACCTATAACAAAAAAAATAATATTATCTATATATATAAAACTCTTCCGTTACTGAGTGACTGAAAGACAACGCACAGTCGAAACTACTGGCAGTAGAGAGCTGAAATTTGGTATAAGTGTTTGTTGGGAAGAGTAGGCTACCACTAACAGAGGATTTTTGGAAAATCCTCCCCAAGGGGGAGAAAAGGGGGATAAATTGTTTTTTTTTTTACTTCTTAACGGATTCACTTAAAACTTTATATGTAGGTTCCACCAGTGAAGCAGAGAGCACTAAGAGGGGATTTTTGGAAACAATTGCCCTAGGGGGAGGAAAGGGGGGTAAATTGAAAACTATTTCTTAATGGATTCACTTGATACTTTGTATGTAAGTTCCACCAGTGATGCAAGTGCGCAATAAGAGAGGATTTTTGGAAATTTCCCCCCTAGGGGGAGAAAAATCAATTTGGCCCCTCGTAAATTGAAAATTCAAACTAAACAACAAGTGTAACATTAGTACACATACAGATTTGGACTTACTTAAATCTACCACAACTCCATGTTGTTACTGTCTACTAATGTTACAAATGTCGTTACATTGTATTATGTGTGTGTTTGTGTACTAATATTACAAAAAGAGACAATTTGATATTTTAAATGTTTGTTTACACACGTAATCGATAGACCATGGAAAAGGCGATAACTAAGCGAAAACCCAAATTCTGCCGGAAGTCATTATTCCACGCGGACGAAGTCATTATTCCACGCGGACGAAGTCGCGGGCAAAAGCTAGTCCTGTATGAAATTGTTGATAACTTAGGGCCTTCGTCAACGACGACTTTTTGTAGCGATGCGCATTAGTCGCATGTGCAAGCGCTATCGAAAAATGCCAGCGCGCTACTAACGCGCTACAGAATCGCGACTGTATCGATGCGAACGCGCTACAGCATCGCGACTGTATCGAAGCGAACGCGCTACAGCATCGCGACTCTATCGAAGCGAACGCGCTACAGCATCGCGACTGTATTGATGCGAACGCGCTACAGCATCGCAACTGTATTGATGCGAACGCGCTACAGCATCGCAACTGTATTGATGCGAACGCGCTACAGCATCGCGACTCTATCGAAGCGAACGCGCTACAGCATCGCGACTGTATTGATGCGAACGCGCTACAGCATCGCAACTGTATTGATGCGAACGCGCTACAGCATCGCGACTGTATTGATGCGAACGCGCTACAGCATCGCGTCTGTATCGAAGCGAACGCGCTACAGTATCGCGACTGTATTGATGCGAACGCGCTACAGCATCGCGACTGTATCGAAGCGAACGCGCTACAGTATCGCGACTGTATTGATGCGAACGCGCTACAGCATCGCGACTGTATCGAAGCGAACGCGCTACAGTATCGCGACTGTATTGATGCGAACGCGCTACAGCATCGCGACTGTATCGATGCGAACGCGCTACAGCATCGCGACTGTATCGATGCGAACGCGCTACAGCATCGCGACTGTATCGATGCGAATGCGCTACAGCATCCCTACAAAAAGTCACCGTGGGCCAGGGCACTTGTGACGGCTTTCTTTTGGATTCTGGGTCTGTGTATTAGAAGCTCAAGCTGATAGGCCATGGTCCGGAGCGAGGAGGAGTCGCAGGCGGACGCGTCCTTTTGCGAAGCAGTAATACTAGCAAAGGAGGAGGCCGACCGCATCAGGCAACGGCGTTCTCGCCGCGGCCGCCGGGATTCTGATCCCGATTTCCGATCACCGTAGACGCGGGCGGCGAGTAATGGGTAGCTCGCTGTCCGCCTGTCCGGTAACTGTCCGGACCAAGCCCAAGTCGTCGACGGCGCGCACTGTTCCCGCGCGCCTCAAGGAGTTGTCAGCAACAGCAGGGGCCCAGCTGGGTCGAAGCCTACTGGGGCCAGGGTTAGTTTCGAAAGCTAGCTCAGCCTCGGTACGAAATGCAACAAAGGAACAGGAGTGAGTTTTTAGTCAGTAAAAGTCTGATCTCCTGCTGCGCCCAAGAGCGGGGGATGTCATTAGATGATTTTTCCACCGAAAAAAAACCAGGTCGTCGGTCCACCTTGTGGGAGACCTTCCAACGCTGCATTTTTCAAAGCCACAAAATAGATAGGTACAGAAGTCAATCTCACGTATGTACTTTTTTTTTTGGTGGGGAAAATTATCCAATGACAACCCCCGCTCTTGGGCGGAGCGGGAGATAGTGTCAGACTCTTACTGACTAAAACACCAACATTTAAGCTTTCATAACGGGGCTCGAGTTCCCTTTCGGATAACCCTGGCCCCAGTAGGCTTCGACCCGGCTGGGCCCCTACTGTTGTTGACAACTCCTCGAGGCGCGCGGGAACAGTGCACGCTGTCGATGACTTGGGCTTGGTCCGGACACTTACCGGACGGCCGGACAGTCACCGCCGCCGATCGCCCCCACGAGGGCACGGTGATGCTCCGCCCAAGTCACGTATGTACTTCACTTTTTATACCTACGCTAGGCATACGCACACACGTTAGCACATTGCTCCGAACTGTACGAGTGCGACCGAGCGATTGAGCCGAGATATCGTGTCAATGAGCGGTGTCTGTGTGTGTATTGCTCGAGCGAGCTTTGTATGTAGATTGTCTTCTGTACCTACTTATTTTGTGGTAAACGCTGTACTTTTTACATCCAAGATAAAATCATTGACTATATTTTCTAAGCCATCTTACCTTCAACACCATAATCGTGTCGTTTTTGAGGATACTTCGAATGCTTTGAAATATTGTCGTTATCTGTGTGATCAGCATCATCTTCATCATTTTCATTCACTGGCCGTTTGGACATTGCAATGTATCAATTGTAATTTGTTTATCAATGATTATTGGATTATAAATTGTATAGTCTGTTTCACTTAAGAAGTTCCTTCACCATAATGTTGGCGATACGGAAAAACAGTGTTGCTAACCTTTTAGCAATGAATTCATTTAATATTAGGGAGATTAACTGATATTTCGTTACTTTTAGGCGATTATCACACTGCCCCGCATCCCGCAGCGTAGTGCGTGAATGCGTGTCTTAACGTTCCTTGTAAGTATCTCCGTTTGTATAGAAAATACGCGCATCCATGCGCGTACATGCAGATCACGCACCTACATGCGGAGAAACGCGCACTCACGCGCGTAAGTGCGCAGCGACACGCTAGGTATGCCACACTGCACCCCGCACTGCCGTGCGCGATTTGGGTTGCGCTTGACGTGTTTGAAAAAGGAACTCGATATCGATCGATTTATATTATGATTTATGATATTTTTCAGATTGAATTGAATTTTTTATTTTATTTTTGTTATTATAGTGTTTTGAGATTATAGTGTTTCACATATGAGTCATAACAGTGACTTAATTAAGAGACCTCAATTTGAAAATTAGGACGATGATTGAAAAATTTCCTATTTTTAACTGTAATTCGATATAACTAGATACTAGTAGTATTACTTACCTGAATGTTACCCAAAGCTTTTCCTCTGTAAATCAGAGAGTAGCATTCCACCCACACCAACACACATACACGCACCATCACCATACAATTTACTTCCTTACTTTCTTACACACTTTGCAAAATGCCATGCCTTCTTATAAATATTCATGTATTATATTTAACATAATTATCCTATGTTCTTGTTTGTATGTGTTCTTGAAATATGATGAAAGAGACTGGTCTCCACGACACAGGGAATCCTAGTGTGGAGACCAGTGTAGTATTTAATGTAAAAGTGTATGTTTTCTTGAACAATAAACCATTATTATTATTATTATTCAAAGACGAAAATTCGTATCTTTTCCAATAATGCCACTTCGTATTTTGCTTAGCAAATAATCAAAATCGCGCTACGCTCCGTAGTGCGTGGCAGTGTGATAACCGCCGTAACAATTGCCTTATAATAATTATTTTTTCGGAAACTGTAAAAACTAATTTTAAATAAAGTATACAACGCTGGGCTTCATTTCGATTGTCCTACAATTCTTTCAAATACCGAAAAGTCCAAGACACAATATCGTACCACTCTACTTTCTTTTAGATGTGCTTTGTTTTAAATAAAATCATAATCCTAACTTATATTATAAATGTGAAAGTGTGGATGTTTGGATGTTTGTTACTTAATCACGCAAAAACGGCTAAACGGATTTGGATGAAATTTGGCATGCATATAGCCTTTGACATGGAAAATAACATAGGCTACCTTTTATCTCGATTCCTTAAGTGCCTAATGCCACGCGGGCGAAGCCGCGGGCAAAAGCTCCATAAAGTGATGCGAGTACCGTTAAAATCGATTTTGTTTCACATTTCGTGCAAAAATTTTGGTAGAGTAGGCAACTCTTTTCATTTTCCCTTCTTTTTTCTGTACTGTTCTGTACACAGACAGGGAGCCAACATTACGGCGAAGGAACCTCATAAGTGAAACGTATTTTATGTGACATTGTAATACATCTTGACAGCTTGACAGTGATCTTGACGTCTTAAACTCTATAGTGCAATTTGTTTTTTTTTTTTGGTTGATAACCTATTTGCCTCCTGGTAACCATAGATTTGATAGAACAATAGCGCCTAAGGCTACTTTTTTTTGTGGGAAAATCATCAAGTGAGTAAAGCAGTGGTAGTCGAGTGGTAACGGCCCTTACTTACGAGTTGTAGGTCGCGGGTTCAAATCCAGGCAGGCGCATTACTTTGTTTAAGTTATTTCATCACCACAACCCTCAAAACGATGAAGGAAAACATCTTGAGGAAACCGGCATGTCCTAAAATCAAAAATTTGGAAGGCATGTGATGTCCACCAACCCTTGCCGCTTGCCGTCTAAGCATTTGCTAGTTCACCGTTCAACTGTCCGTCATTGTCTGGACCAAGTCCAAGACGTCAACGGCGCATATTGTTCCACGCGTGCTTCAAGGAGTTGTCAGCAAACCGTAGGGGTCCAGCAGGGTCGAAGCCTATTAGGGCAAAGGATTCGTTTCTGAAAGGAAGGTTTGGCCCCAGTACGAAAGGCAACGAAGGAACAGGAGTGGGTCAGTAAAAGTCTGACACTAATTCCCGTTCCACCCAAGAGCGGGGTACCTACTGTTCGGACTCAGGCCTCCTCTCTAGGAGAGGGAATGGGTCGTAATCCACTACTCAGGCCCAATGCGGGTAGGTGGAGATCACGTCTTCGAATTTTTGGTTCTAGAACATGCCGGTTTCCTCACGATGTTTTCCTTCACCATTTTGAGAGTAGTGATGATGAAATAAATTACACAAAGTTATGCGCCTGGCTGAAACTTTGAACCTGCGATCTACAAACTCGTAAGTCAGGCCTATTACCGCTCGGCCACCACTGCACTAGTGTCAACATTGAGTGAAAACTCGAATTGAAAATCAACCGAATTTAGAACTTTACCGTTGACTTTATCTTCTCTAAATATCATGTCGGTAAACAAGATTGCAGACCAGATCATTGCATTGATTTTGCTAAGTAGATGTTTCCAATACCATTGCTTCATATGGGAAAGGCTTGCACTAGTTATTTTGGTCCCACAGGCCAACAAGCGTTATCTCAAAAAAACATAATTTCTGTTTTTTTGTATCGGATAGTCACACAAATTTCGTATCATTTGGGTTGTCCTTACATGCTACATATGGTAACTGTTTCAATAATTACCATACTTAGATATGTTTTCATACTGCAAGTATGTTTTTTGTATGTCAGTACAATGGGACTGTATGGTTGTAATTAAAACATTAAAAATACGATAAATCGAAATAAATACATCCATTCTTATTATATGGAACAATAAATTGTGTCCTGAAAAAAACAAAAATAATTTCGGGCTAATCTGGCGCTTTCACCTTAGTGCATTGTTATAATGGTTTAAATAATCTTCATGTACTCGTACAATTGTTTTTACAAAATTGTTCGTTTCTTGAAATTTATATTTACAGAGTTACTGCCTTATACCTTGCATCGGCAGTATTGGCAATTGCAATCTTTCAATTTTCTATGTTCAAGTATGTGAGTGTTGGACAGGACATATTACGTGTGCGATAATAATTATTTACTTCGCTGTTACCGTTTATTTTTATCAGTCTACACGAGATGCATATACTACGTTATGTGGTTATTATTATTAGAACTTGAACCAAGTCGATGGTCAAGGATTTTGGTCTTTACGGAGATTTTGCGATCCTTCCAGACTTTACTAATGTGAGACATAGCGTTCTTAGCCATACCAATTCTCTTGCGAACTTCCCCCTCGCACGACCCATCGTTACTAATATTGGAGCCCAGGTAAATAATCCGTCAGCTTAGCAACGTTTTAAAAGTTGAATTAGTTAATGATTTTATCTTCCCCAAGACCCCGAGAGAAAAATCTTTGGAATATTCTGCTTAATGGCGTTGGATAATAGCATGTGTGGACACCTGACTTTATGCTGAGCAAGTCTTTAAAATAATAATAAAAATATTCCACAATTATCACACAACGCCGTCTAGTCCCAAGCTAAGCAGAGCTAGTGTTATGAGTACTAGACAACTGATAAATATACTTATATATTTCTAAATACATACATATTATACATAAATTACACCCAGATACAGAAGAAATTATTGTGCCCATCACTAAAAACATTTGTCTTGGGTTGGAATCGAACCCACGACCTCCGGCATAGCAGTCAGGGCCACTGACCACTAGACCAACAGGCCAGTCGAAAATCGCAGCTCAATGTATAGTGTGTGTGTATGATAACTTTGGATAACACAGGCCTGACTCTTCTCGTCTAGATCTTCGATACGCTTTCCTTTAAATCGTTCGGTTTATTTACTGGTCAGTTTTTTCTGTATGGTGTAATCGGGTTTTAAAGGGATTCGAAACCCGGATTGAAATTGTAAACTGGGTCGCTTTCGGTGAAAAAGAAAAAAAAAGAAAGAAAACATGTTTATTTGGCACACAATGAACATAACAAGTATTAAAACATGAATATAAATTAATAGCTTAAATAAAACTTAAAATAGAAATAAAAAATTAAATAAAAACAATCAGCAATAAACACGGTACCTATATCGGCGCAGAGGAGAAGACCAAAATGCATTGTAATGATATAAATTATACCTATAATTTTATTATAATACTAGCTGACCCGGCAAACTTCGTACCGCCTAATAGTTACCTTTTATCTAAGCTGTCAACTCTACCTACTCTACCCTACTCTACCCTACTCTACCCTACTCTACCCTACTCTACCCTACTCTACCCTACTCTACCCTACTCTACCCTACTCTACCCTACTCTACCCTACTCTACCCTACCCTACTCTACCATACCCTACTCTACCCTACCCTACTCTACCCTACTCTACCCTACCCTCTCTACCCTACCCTACTCTACCTTACCCTACTCTACCCTACCCTACTCTACCCTACCCTACTCTAAGTTGCGTTTTGTTATACCACGTTTTATGTCACGTCCCACGGGAACGACGGGAACGAGATAAAAATCGGGATATCCTATGTCCTTCTCCTGGTTCTTAGCTACCTCCCTACCAATTTTCAACCAAATCGGTTCAGTTGTTCTTGAGTTATAAATAGTGTAACTAACACGACTTTCTTTTATATATATAGATGTTGGTTGACTATTTATAACCGTATCTATGAACTTTTAAGATTAAATGTAGTTGTATTGACTTCAAGCAAACAAAATGGCGGGAAGTGTGGAGATATTTTTTGAGTGATATACGCGGGAGTCTTGGGATTTCGTATTGGGACATCTGAGCTAGTCACTTGCATTAAATACAATATTGTAACTGTTTGTAACTTTAGTAATAAAAGTGGTCTTCAAAGTCTATAAACGAGTGTTTTGAATATTCCAAGTCCTTACTTCTGAGTATTGAACCAGTACGGTTCACAGTAGGTAAGTTACAGGACACTGAATAGTGCTTAAATATATTTCGTCACTTATGTATCTAAGTAAGCTACCAATCAAAGTGCCGTAAAAGTGAAGTGAGGTAGACACTTAATAAGTGTATGATATAACACGATATTATTTCTTACAAACATTAAGTAACCAAGCTGGTGAGAGATATCTGATGATTGTTATGATAACAATCCAATCCATTCTTATCTATAATTGATAAGTATAGAAGGTAAATTATAGCAAAACTGGTGAGACCGCCGAAATCGCAGAACAAGTGTTCTATTTAGTGCCTACATACAATCCTTGGTTTAACATATAAAACCATTATTAATTTCAAAAATTTGAGTCACCTCAATATTACGACGTTGCATACCTGCGAAAAGAGAGTTGAATAAAATAAAGAAGTAGACACCGCATTATGTTATTAATGTCTCTTAAATAAATATCAAACAACGATGTTGATGTCTACTTCTCCTTGACTACGTGTTCTTAAATCTTGAATAGTTAGTACTAGTAGGTACCAAGCCAAGCAATTTAGAACGTGAAATACTATGCCGGAATAGTATGTTTTATCTCTTTATTTCTATTTTGAGGATATAGGCCGCATTACTATACTTGGAATTTACTTCGACATAGATTTTCGCACTAATATTAACGTGTTTCCTAAGCTTTTGCTGCTTAAGAACGATTTCTTAGACGACGACAAGATTTCTCTAGAAATGAACACAACCTTAGTACTTAACTTTTTCCTCCATGGGTTATCCGAAGGGAAAGCTCGGTCCCGGTACGAAAGACACTAAGGAACGGGGTGGACTATTAGTCAGTAAGTCTGACACTATCTCCCGCTCCGCCTAAGAGCAGGGTTTGTCATTGGATGATTTTTCTCACCATAAAAAAAAGAAAAAAAAAACCTTAGTACCTTTTTCCTTCATGAGTGATGGGAAAGAGATCCCCGGGGCCCTGGAACAATGGCAAAGAAGGAACAGGAGCGGGTTTTTAGTCAGTAAAAGTCTGACACTATCTCCCGCCCCACCCAAGAGCAGGGATGTCATTAGATGATTTTTCCATCTAAAAAAAGTATCTTTTTCCCGTTTCCTTCTTGTATATGTATTTATTACATATTAAGTGTGTACATTAAATTATACTTACTTAATATTATTAACCTGAAAGGTATGGTTTGGTTGAAAGCGCTAATCTCAGGAATTACTGTTTCGAATTGAAAAAAATGTTAAGATTTGGATAGCCCATTTAATATAGAAGACTATATAACATCACGCTACGACTCACTGGAGCGGAGCAGTAATCAAAGGCGCGAGTGAAACTGTACGGAACAGCTATGTTAAACAAATGTATATTACTATATACAATAGTATTATTTACTGATCTCTTTTATTACTTTTTGTTGCACTAGATCAATGCCCGTTCTATACCTAAATAAATGAATGGACTCTGTTTCAAATAAAACATAGGAACGTATTCTGTTGTCAGCATCCGCAGCTAAAATACCGTTTGTTAAGAATTTTAATGATCGTGAGGAATGTGATAGACAGCTTCCTTTTAAGAAATTCTACACAGAACAGAGATGACGTAAAACAGAGTTAGTACGTCGGTACAAAGATACACTTTGCATAAGAAGCAGTCCTAGACAGCGCAGCTCCGGTGATGAGCGCTAAGACGCTGCTTTTATTTGTCTATAAACATAAGAGAAATACCACTCACTGATTAATCACGCAATCTCAGAAACTATAACACCTTTAAACTTAAGAGTTGGTAGGTAGGTTCCTTATAGGATGTAAAATGGATTTTAAGAAACTCCGCCCCTAAAGGGGCGAAACGGAGGTCCAAATTTTGTTTTAGAAACCAAATTTCATGCGGGCGAAGCCGCAGGCAGGAGCTAGTTTATAAAAACATTCTTTTTAGGGTTCCGTAGTCAACTAGGAACCCTTATAGTTTCGCCATGTCTGTCTGTCCGTCTGTCTGTCCGTCCTCGCTTAATCTCTGGGACCGTTAGCACTAGAAAGCTGAAATTTGGTACCAATATGTATATCAATCACGCCGACAAAGTGGTAAAATAAAAATTGGAAAAAAATGTTTTATTACGGTAGCCCCACTATATGTAAAGTAGGAATTGATTTTTTTTTTTAATTTCAACCCTAACGTGTGATATATTGTTGGATAGGTATTTAAAAATGAATAAGGGTTTACTAAAATCATTTTTTGATAATGTCAATAATTTCGGAATTAATCGCAAAAAAAACAATGTGTCCGGGGGGGACCCTCTCTAACTTTTGAACCATAAAAAAATTCTGAAAAGTAGAACTTTATAAGGACTTTCTAGGAAAATTATTTTGAACTTGAAGGAAAGAACAGTTTTTGTACAAAAAAGACAAAAAGGTTGTACAAAATAATTTCTGGACTAAGTTTGTAGTATAATCGTATATGCGAGCATTTTTTTAAACTCATTAGTGGGTACACTTATTTTGACGTACGGGAAACTACGGTACCCTACACTGAGTGTGGCCCGACACGCTCTTGGCTGGTTTTTTTAAAATTAGTTTCAGTGCATCATACTAATAGGTAAACACAAAATGTATAAAACATTACATAAGAAAATTAAGCTAACTTATTAGGTATTAAGCGTCTTCAATTAAATTATAATTGAGAAATATGAAAACAGAAAAATGATAAATATGAAAGTAAAATTGATACAATTTTTTACAGTAAAAAGTTTGGTAACAAGACAAAATTAAATTAAAAATTATATGAAATACTTCGGTACATTGATAGATTTTAAAAAAGATCGATATAAAATCATTGAATAAAAGTGGTAACCGTAATAAATTAACAAATTGTTAAACATAAAAGAAAAATTACAAAATTTATTCAGTTATACAACTGACACAATTATACAATTTGATACGATTAGGGGTTGCTTAGTAAACGATTAAGAAAAGAGAAAAAAATAAGTTAGCAACTAAGCGGTAAGCTGGCATGTATATTGTAAGTGTTGTGTTTACCCGTAATTGGCATGTGTTCTGTGAGTAGAACAGTTCCTGTGATTGGTTTTTATGTATGTGTAGTTATATACGTATTATACATATATGGTTTACTAGTGCTTATGTCTATTTTTGTATTCGTCTTCTCTCTTTCACTTATTGCACCTATCGTTATTTTTAACTGCATCACCCAAAGGTTGACTGGCAGAAAAGGCCTAAGGCATTAAGTCCACCTCTGTACTTTTGTGTGCATAAAGCATTAAATAAATAAATCATCCAATGACTTCTTTTTTATGGTGGAGCATGACGTGTCTGACTTTTACTGACTAAAATCATACCTATGTTCCTTCTTTGCCTTGTATTCCAGGACCTCGGTTTTCCCTTTTAGAAGCCAACCTATGGCTTCAATAGGCTTCGTCCCTGCTGGGCCGTCCTACTGCTGCTCCTATTATTACTGTTTTGCTGATATATTTTTAAGGTGCGCGTGGAATACTACGTGTTGTCGACGACTCGGGCTCGGTTCGGATGGTTACCGGACAGCTCGACGGTGAGCCACCCGTTGCTCGTCGTCCGTAAGCACATGCGATGCCTACGGTGGCCGGAAATCGGGGTAGAGATGCTAGCAGATGGGGTGTGAAGAAGTCCTTTCTCCCAGGTGTAAGGCTGCCACCTTCATTAGCTATTACTGCTTTGCAGAAGGAGGTGACCGCCTACCATCCTCGCTCCGGACCATGGCCTGTATCCATCAATAACTAAAAGTGGCATTTTAACGCTTGTGAGCCCTTTTCAACTCTAAACGTAGTTACTAATAAATAGTGTAGTACTGAATAGCGAATCTATTATGTCACAAAATGTTTTATGACATCTTCAGTTAAGCTTTTTGTAAGGTTTGAAATATATAGTAGGTATACGGGATATAGAAAATGTTGGTTTTACTTAAGAGCCGGTTGTAGTCACTGAGTATTTTGTATGAACTCCGCCCGGGTCTATGTTGATTTCGCGGCCCCGTAATAGTAGTTTATAATTTTTATATATAAAAAAACTTTAACAATTCAATATTTTTGTTTTAGCGAGGCACTTTTAAAAAACTCAGCTTTAATATTTTTTGTAACTTTCAAATATTTTTGTGACATAATCTCGAAGACATACATGTTTGAAATCGTGAGTTAGAGTCAGATTCGCGTTTTATCGAGCCAACTAATTTATATCTGGTTTTGGTTAATCCCCGGATAGTGGTCATATAGTCAATTTCTGTAAAATAATTTTTCATGGTCTTTTCTTTTATATTTGTGGATTGTCAGAGGTTTTTAAAAAAGTTCAAAATGAGTAGAACCTGGCCTTAAATAAACTAGTACCTGTGATAGTCGTAGAAATTACTACTTGCTTGTAATCATCTGGTTATAAATTCTTATTGCTATAAGACGTTCCAGACTTTCTGCTTCCAGGAACACTATCACTTTAGACACTAACCAGGCACTATCTACATATTGGTACAATTTATAATGGGTCCTTATAAATAAGAAATTACGAAAACTAGGTGGGTTAGCTAGCTAAATTTATACCTCGATAATTACTCTAGGTTTCGTTATCAGTAACTTGAGGCTTTAATGTATCAGTTAGTTCACACACGTGCCTATATACATTATATAAGGCTTAATGTGTAGCAATTAACTGAAACACACTTTCTAAACCTTTAAAGTATATAAAATCAGAGCAACAGCCGTGGGACTATATACGTTTCGTAATGAAATATTTACTACAAGCAATAGCACCAATGTAATGTCGGTCAAGATGTGGAACATATGCAGGACGGCATTCAGCGATATCCATCGCGTATTTCTACGTATGCTACAGCGTTCTCTATTACTTATTGTCCATAATATCAACAACTCCGGGTAGACTTAATAAATGGAAGGGATTTCATCGCTTTGCACACGCATGGCCATCGAAGATCAACCTCTTGACACACTAGAAGCAAGCTATGGAAAGTACGAACCGACCACTAAACGGCTTCTTAAAACGACAATAGTGACCTACTCTGGAAGCACTCGATCAGTTTCGCTCCCGGTAAACTCAATTTGGCAATATGAGATTTTTAAGACAGGTCTGATATGAATGGTGTCTCTGCCCAGAGTATGACTCTAATGTTGAAGTGCCCCAAGTGCACTAAGAAGTATTAAACGCCGCCTTCCGCACCCAAATTATAAAGGCTGTTAATGCACTTCAAGTGTGGACGTGATTGTTGTGCAGCAATGCATTCAGAATGCTGTTAGTGCTGTCACGCTTCTGTAGTGCCTCAAGAATGTTCGCGGATGCTCAAACTGACAGCTTCATTGCGGTCTGGTGTAAGTGAGCTGTATCCTTGTCGCGCAGGGTGCTTTCCCGTACCAACGGCCACCTGAGTGTCATTGTCATTAAATTGGATTATCCTATTGTCTTTCAAGCCAACTAAATGCTCCGGTGAATCATTATCATCACCATTTCAGCCAATAGACGGCCACTGTTGGACATGGGCCTCCCCCAAGACATAGGCTACGGTGAATACTGTCTAATAACTCTAAGTACTGCCTTTTTTGCCCCCGAAAAGTGGTCATATTCCAAATTCATTAATTTACGTTATATATCCATGTTTGGGGTCACAGATATAGTACGAGTATACAATAATAAACAACTCAATCAGTCCAATAGATTTGAAACAAATTGCTATGACAAAAGGACAGATAAGGATTCCGTTTTTTATTCGGGCGTTTGGAACCCCAAAATGTTCATGTATCAAATGATAAATAAATGATAAATGATAAATGATCTTTATTTTGCAAGTAGGTTTTATAAAAAATACTTTTACACGTCAATTTTTTTTTTCGTCAATTAATGCTAGATGAGGCCGGTGTTTCCTACCTGACTACCCTGAGAAGAAACACCGAAACAAACTGAGGGGTCAAAGTCTCTTTTAAAGTCCATACAGCAAAACATGTAATGGTCAAATCATATGAGAACCGTGCAGATTGAGCCTTTTTTTTTATGGTGGGAAAAATCATGCATTGACATCCCCCGCCCTTGGGCGGAGCGGGAGATAGTGTCAGACTCTTACTGACTAAAAGACCCACCCCGTTCCTTCTAGCCTTCATACCGGGGCTCGAGCGCCCTTTCGGATAACCCTGGCCCCAGTAGGCTTCGACCCGGCTGGGTCCCTGCTGTTGCTGACAACTCCTTGAGGCGCGCGGGAACAGTGCGCGCCGTCGACGACTTGGGCTTGGTCCGGACAGTTACCGGACGGCCGGACAGCGAGCTACCCATTGCTCACTGTCCGCAAGCCCGCGTCTATCCCGGAAATCGGGATCAGAATCCCGGCGACGGCGGCAGCGATAACGCCGTTGCCTGATGCGTTCGGCCTCCTCCTTTGCGAGCATTACGTGCAGATTAAGCCTGAGATGGTCTTTTGAGGAAAGAACCACACAGTTCTGAGTGGACCTGTCCAGTCAGTGCAAGCATTTGTCAGTATGCGTGTAGCTCAACTCTGGACTACTAAGGAGCTCAACGACTTGACGAACAATGCCAAAGAAAGGACATTTGGGTAGGCCACATCAAATACTCAAAACTGCCAGACATCATGTTAAAATAAAAGGAAAGAGTAATCCACATAGTTCTCACATTCACAATATTAAAATTTACAAAAGTAAATATGTCAAATTGTAAAAAAAAGTATATAAAAAAGATAAACATCAACTTTAAAACAAGAAGAAATCTTAAAATCTGAAATTTTTTCACCTCCTGTTTGGCTTCAGATAGACTCTTTAAAAAAGTACTCGAAATAAGAGCGAGTACTAATAAGTTTTTCATGGAACGAGTGCAAAATTAAATGTACATATGTACAACTGCTACGTTTTAGCACTGCATGGCTAAAGCTGTAATTACCCTTTTAATCTTTTCGTTGGAACCCAAACAATACTTTGAATCACTTTTCATTTGCTAGAAAAGTTAAGGTTCTCGATAGATAGTATAATTGAAGACTGCTTTATTTTATTATATCAAAAAAAAAAATATGTACCTACTTCAGCAAAGGTAAGTGGGTCAATGACCGCTATTGTTTGTATGTTTGTGACAGCGCCGTCAAAACAATCAAATGGTATCAGGTTTAGCTACGAATGTGTCCCCTGTGGTGCATCTAAGTCAGGTGCATAGAGTGGGGTTCTATATTTATAAGACGCCTGCGCCTGCGCAGATTGCCGGGAGTGTGTTGTGTCGTTGTGCACCTAAGATACGAATATGCGGGTGAGTTGCGTCATTTACGTCATTTAAAAGACCTTATTTTTTTTTTTTGTAAAAAGATTTTGATACATTTTTGAACGGTGTATGTTTCACTTACTTATTATATAATTTATTTTTAAAAGCAAAATAGTTTTCAAAACATTTCAATCCAGTTTTTAAAACCTATCTTATATCTAATTTATATCTACACTCTACCAACATTCAGTTTCCAATAATTCAATATAACGTCCGCCCCAGCTTTTGCACGGATGTTATAAAGAGATACGAGATGCATAATAATATACTCCTAAACCTTTCTCACGAATCACTTTGCATATAGGAGATAATTTTCGTTCGTTAAAATTCGTTCAGTACTTTTTAAGTTCATTACGTTCATACTGATAGATAGACGCGGTGTGGGACTGTGTTTTATAATAAGTAATCTATCAAGTAAGAATGCTAACTCTGAAAAAATATATCTGGACTATTTCCCACTTAATTATCTCAGATAAACCTTATATTCTTTTTATGTCAAAAGCCATTAGATTAATGAATTTTCATAGTCGGATAAGTACTTCTGCCTACTAACAAAAAGTACTTTGAAGATTAATGTTTGACATAAATATTTTCCTTGTTAAATAGGTGTTAAATTTTTGTACATTTTATTTTATATACTGTCTTTTATTATTCTGATTGTGAGGACTATGTGAATTGACTAAATACTATTTAACTTTGTTTTTATTGAACTATTTTTCTCTGCGTCACTCAAAGGTTGACTGGCAGAAAATGCCTAAGGCATTAAGTCCGCCTCTGTACTCTTTTTGTGCATAAAGAATTTAATAAATAAATTGTTTTGTTTTGTTTTCAGTAATTTTAGCATAAGCCTGACAATTTAAGTATTTTCTGAGATCCAATCTTGGTAATGTTCGTCAAGTCAAGCTTTTTATTAGTCTTGACTTGAGCTTTGCGAATACTAACAAATGCTAGCATCGACAGGACAGGTCCACTCAAATCTGTTCGGTTCTTTCCTCAAAAGCGCATCTCAGACACTATAATCAGCATTGTTCTCATGTGATTTGACCATTACATGTTTACTGTATGGACTTTAAAAGAGCCTTTGACCTCTGAGTTCGTTTCGGTGTTTCTTCTCAGAGTAGCCAGATAGGAAACATTGTTATCAGATTTAAAGTGACGAAAAATTTAAGTGTAAAAATGGTTTTTTAAAACCTATTTTCAAAATGAATATCATTTACTTTTTATAATGTTACTTAATATTTGCAAGTTGCAAATACTATAAATGAAGCTTAGCTGGTTTAATGCTATCCATAAGGAAAGCTTTTATGATGCAATAAGTACCTTCGCATCTCTCCTCTAAAGTAAACGCGGAAACAGCCGGAGATATAAATCATGTCCGTGGGCTACGAACAGGTTGCTATCTGGCATTAAACCTCTTTTGAAATCATTATATCAATTTTAAATCTAGCAACTTTTTGCTTTATACTGACCACGTATGGAATTATTGAGTACCAACTGTATACTAATTGGCCAGTTGACTTTGGCTAGTAATAAAATGAGGTGATTTGCTTCCTGTATTAGATTTAATTTCCTCTAATTTTATGATTAGCCAGAGGGTTTTAAAAAGCCAGGCTTGCTTTTGTAAAATCATAGTTAGCTTGAAGTTCTGGACTTTCATCAATAAAGGCTTATTATAAGGATACATCTGATTTTGGTTGAGAATTCATAGCATTTATTTATAAAAAATCCTTTGATAATAAAATAACTAATTAGTACGAACACTATTATCATTTATAGAAAAGATAGGTGACCAAAACATTAGGTCCGTAGGGTGCCATGCGATACATAAAGCAATTTCTGTTGATATTTTTCATTTTCGGATTAATCAAACTTAACAGCACTTTGTCATTTGCAGATGTTTTTGGTACTAGCTTGCGTGAACGTGGCAGTGGCAGTGGCCGTGCCGGTAGAATATGGCGGGTACTTCGCGCATGCACCCGTGGCGGTCCAAGCTCCTGTGGTCCATGCTGCCCCGGTGATCCATGCTGCCCCCGTAGTTCATGCTGCCCCGGTCGTACATGCTGTGCAGGCTGAGACGATTGTAAGTGTTTTAATATAAGTGGCAAAATATATCAGTAATGTTTTAATGCTTGCAGTGCACTGTTCTATATTAGTGCGCATAAATAGAAAAGTAAAATACACTGTTTGTTGTAAAATTAACACAACAGCAAAAATCAAACATAGGTTATGGAAAAGAATAGGAGAACCCAGGGCCCGATCTAGTTACATATTTAGCCGCTCCGGGCAAAGATCATTTTCGCCGCCTTTTATATACAAAAAACCTAAGTCATGGCTTGGATGGCTAGGTTGGAAGATATGAATAACTCAATTTTGCCGCCCCTCATTTATTGTCGCTCTGGACAAATGCTCGGCTTGCCCCCCCCTTAGATCGGGCCCTGGGAGAACCTATTTATATCTTTTACTAGCTTTTGCCCGCGCGGCTTCGCTCCCGCTCTTCCCTACTTCAGCCTACTATACCCTACTCTACCCTACTCTACCCTACCCTACTCTACTCTACTCTACCCTACTCTACCCTACTCTACCCTACTCTACCCTACTCTACCCTACTCTACCCTACTCTACCTTACTCTACCCTACTCTACCCTACTCTACCCTATTCTACCCTACTCTACCCTACTCTACCCTACTCTACCCTACTCTACCCTACTCTACCCTACTCTACCCTACTCTACCCTACTCTACCCTTCCCTATTCTACTCTACCCTACTCTACCCTCCTCTATCTTACTCTACCCTACACTACCCTAATTTTCATTTTTTTTTCCATAAGAACCTTCTTCTCATAATAACGAACACAACAAAAAAAAAATTTGCGAAATCGGTCCAGGCGTTGTTGAGTTATGCGCTTACCAACACATTTTGCGATTCATTTTTATATTATAGATCTATAATACTTATCTTCCATATACCAAGTGCAGTTACACTGTACTAAAGTGTGTATGTGTCAAACTTTGTATTAAAATTTCAAAGTCTCACAGCTAATTTATTCAATGCTAAGATTTTATGCTACAAAGAAAATTGACCCTCTTCTACTAAGAAATTTTAGCATTGGTAGAGCGCAACTGCACTTATGACCCCTGACTGTTCATCAGTGTTTACATACCTACATAGTTTTGATGGATGTTAGGGTTGGAGGCCTTATATCATTTACGTGCATCATTGCAATGCGATTCTATCTTTAAATGTCGGTGCGTATGCGCATGCGTTTACGCTAAATAACATGTATGAGTCACCAACTCGCTACCTAGAAAATTCACTATTCCATAAATTCGAGTACTAGCTAGACGTGTTTAGGAAGTTGCAAAATCGTAAAATCAGCCTAGCCTTTTCCCCACTATGTATGTTGAGGTTACATCGGATGTACTAGTATTTTATGTGGATTGACTACCTATTTGACTTCCAAAACCTGGTATAGTTATCGGCACGAATATTGAGCGCTGGCTTCAAGTTGCGCAGAAGTCAAATAGTCGGTCTCTTTAATGGTGCGACGTGAGACGCGGGGTCGGGGAGTGATTGACTTGCCGCGCCATCGCGTCATAGACGTCACTCGTGATTCGTTCCCTGCGCTTGCTGCATGTTTCTAACAACGACGACGATTGGCTCGCCAATGTATGGAATGCGTAAAGCGATCCCCACTCTGACGCCGAGCGGTCAATATCCTTTCTTTATTTATTTATTATTTTATTTATTTTTAATTTGAGTAACACGATATATCCGACAGTAGGTACCCGATCTTATAGTCCATTCTGACTGTTCAAAACTTCAATACATTTGAAGTTTTGAACAGTCACAGAGAATAACATCATCTCCACGCTAAGCCACATGGTCAGAACAAAGGAACCAAAGACTTTGCCAACTCGAAGCGATCGACGTAAGAGATTCGAAACGAAACGCTTGTAACTAGCTAGGCTAGGCTTACTGATTTTCACACTACCTATAACAGCTAACAATGTTATACAAATGACAGGCAAGATTACATCTGAACCTCGGAAGCACGTTATACAGTTAGTCTTATTAGGCCGGAATTTTGGAAAGAGTAACCGTATCCTTACAATGCAAAGGGCAACTAAAGTTCAAAGGTGGGTTTTAGACAGTTTTCAAAAATTTGACAAACAACGGCGTGTAAAACTGTATAGTTTTTACCAACCACACATAAGGAGTTCGGTGTACAAACTGTCCTGCGCAGGCAAAACTGTGGTGAAGCTTGTGCGTGTGGTAGGCCCATTATGTTAGACATTTAAAACAACCAGTAAGGTTAATTCGACATAATTTATTTAACAATAATGGCAATTAGGATACCTAGTACGTAGTACCTAGTACCAACAAGTAATTACATATTACCATTTTACCAAGCATTATATGTAACACATAATATGATTTAAAAGAGTGTCCATGGAGTTTCTTGCACGTTTTTCTCCATAGAGATCTACGCTTTGGAACGTGCAATTTAGCTTCTCTTTTCTTGGACTGACCGACATTTGACTAAATTAATTACATTTGAAAAATTCATGCAAATGGTCTATTTGAAATAAATGCTTTGACTTTGACTACATAAGAAGTAAAGCCGTTTGCACCTCCTTAATTTTTATACATTTTTTTACGTATCATTTTAATGCTTATTTTGCAGTCATATCCAAAGTACGCGTTTAACTACGGAGTGAAGGACCCGCACACTGGTGACATTAAGTCACAACAGGAGGAGCGTGACGGTGACGTTGTTAAAGGTAAGTCTACAAAACCCTTTAACCCTTTAACCTTTCATCCGTAATTGCTCTTTGAACCCCACACACTTTCTATCTCAATCCAAAGCACAAACACATACACAGTCATAAACTTTTACCTTTGCAATATTAGTATGATACCAAACTTAGACGATTATTTGTAACAATTATTATTGTTTCTTTTTGACACACGACGTTTTTTAATTTAATTAAAACCCAATAAATTCGTTTCGTTCAGGTCAACACAAACGTAGCGAGTACTTTGCACCTGACCTTTATGGAGAACTTCACTACTAAGGTCAGAATATGTCCTTGTAGGGTGTCCCCATTCGGCGCTTCCACTCACATCTGCCTTATAACCTACATTTTGTTAGCCTCCTTTCATTTATCCTTTCAACTTGAAACCAAACCATCTGAGCGTGCTCATTTTAATTTACGAGTATGTCTCATTTTCTAAACAAAATCGTCGTTTTATGACACGTTTCTTCAATCTTTTACTTAAGTAACACCACACTTGTGTGAGTGACTGGCTTGTTGGTCTAGTGGTTAGTGGCTGTGACTGCTATGTCGGAGGTCGTGGGTTCGATTGCCACCCAGGACAAATGCTTATGTGATGAGCATGATCATTTGTTCTGTGTCTGGGTGTAATTTGTCTATATTATGTATGTATTTAGAAATATATAAGTATGTTTATCAGTTATCTAGTACCCATAACACAAGCTCTGCTTAGCTTGGGACTCGACGGCGTTGTGTGATAGTTGTGGAATATTATTATTATTACTTACCCCATCATCATTTCAGCCAAAAGATGGCCACAGTTGAACATCGGCTTCCCCTGTGCGTCTAGCATCCATCGGACTCCCGCGACCCTCTCTAGATCATGTAGGAAGCCTGACAATGCAGCACCTTGGTCACGGGGTCGCCACTATAGAACCTTTCGGAAATACGTATATGAAAGAAAGAAAGAAAAAGTGTTTATTCACGTTAAACATGGCGCATACCTTAAAACAAAATAAATAACAATATCGACTAAAAGTAGCACGTAAGTAAGATATGCTGCCCACTGCCACTTAAGTTTAGCGATTCATCGGACTATGTCAATTACTTTGCTACACTTACCTACCTTACAAGAAATGCATTTTCATCGTATTATCTTCAGCCACACCCACCATTCACTTCGATACACACGCTCTAGCTCATGTCACAATTCTAAATATAACAAGTCGCACCTTATGGACATTAATTGTTAGGTCACAAACGTATGTAGGGCAACCATTCACTTTATTTCCCCATCTGTTTTAACTTTAAATCTCTTGGAAACAGGCTCACAAGTATACACAAAACTCATTTGTGTTCTCATTTGTGTGTGTGTGCGTTTGAGTACATGCTCCATATTCTCTTTTTATTTTTTTGATGTTCTAATCAGTCATCGACACATCGGCTTGATGTGAACAAGGCAGATCAAGTTCATGTTTGGAACTGGTAAACATTTCTTTGACTTGTTCATCTTTATATATACAATACATTTCTTTCGTAAAATACTTCATTATTCGCAGTCATGTCTTTTAATAAAATTGTTCTCCTGACGATGCAAGAAGAACTCGATCATTTGCTTAGTGAAGGTATTTAGGACTATGGTGACTCATTCAGGGTCGAACAAATCAATGTTACTAGAGCTTAAAATTGAAGGCTAATAAATGATTGCCGAAGAATTTCGATTTGGATGGCTATATCGCCCGATAATATGGTAACAAACACAGAACACAGGAATCATACTCTTCTGTTCTGTGGTAAGAACCTACTAAAAATAATTGTTATTAGCAATTTCAACGGCATACCACCTAGCAGTTCCATGTGCTGGTCCATTCAAATCCAAACTTCCTTGAAACTAAAAGTATCAGAAGTCGCCAATTGAGAGACGTTATCAAGGAGAAAGTTTTGAAACTATGCATGCATGTGTCATGACCCCCAGCATTAGGAAAGTGACTTAAGGACGAGGTATTTATCCTCAACCTACTGTCATTCTCTTTGAATCCGTCAGACTATTCATCTATATATATCTAAAAATCAATGCCACTTTTCGTTGTAATTTTATAACTCAAGAACGGGCTCACCTATCCAAATCAAATGTTTAAGCTTTGTTCGGACTATTTAGTAGATGGTTTATGTGAAGTTTGGTAGGGTAGAGTAGGGTAGAGTCGTGTAGAGTAGAGTAGCACAGAGATGTGTAGAGTAGTGTAGAGTAGGGTATAGTAGGGTATAGTAGGGTGGAGCAGGAAAGAGCCGAAGCGAAGCCGCGCGTGCAAAAGCTACTTTATACTCGTATATAAGTTGAACAGTTACAGTGACGCTACGCGGCCTTGTTTAACACTCCTTAGGTTCTAGACAACATTACTGCGGCTGCGGGAATGTTCAAAAGAGCTTACAATGGTACTTGAATGCAAAGCGCAACTGCATTCAGTTGCCTTTTGTGTACAGAAAAAGTTTAACAAGCCTTGAGAATTGATTTCTAATCAAAGAGAGCAGTTATGGCCGAGTGCTAATGGCCCTGACTTATCTACCAGTTGTAGGTCGCGGGTTCAAACCCAGCCAGGCGCATTACTTTGTGTAATTTATTTCATCATCACTGTTCTTAAGACGGTGAAGGAAACATCTTGAGGAAACCGGCATGTCTTAGAACCAAAACTTCGGAGACATATATCTAACATTCACCAATCCACATTGGGTCTGCGTGGTAGATTACGGCCCATTCCCTTTTCTAGAGAGGAAGCCTGATTCCCAGCAGTGGGAACATTAAAATGCTGATTATGCTTGTGCTATTATATTCCAACCTCAAAATAGTTCTAGAGGACGTAATTTTTGAAGTGAAAACTTCTTTAGCGGCGTTGAGCACTTTTTCTGTAATGGGTATAAAATCTTAAACTCGCGTCAGGACACGTGACCTGATCGAAAAAGCGTAAGATGGATGAAAGTTGATTTTTCGGAGAGATAAACTTTTTAATGTAAAATAATTGTAATAGTTTTAAAGTGTTAAATTTTTAATGTAATATAAATTGTCATGATTGTGTACGATAGCGCAATAAATGAATATTGTATTCTACCACATAAATGATAGTACTTTTATACTGATAAAGCAATTGGTGCAAAATTATTCCCTAACCATTCCAAAATATCAAACATGCTCAACGTTAATAATCAAGTTTTCACTTCTGCCGGCACTCCCGGAGTGCAACCCGTCTTTTTTTATCGGCGATATCAGGATTGTGTTGGCAGCATCGGTGGGCAGAAACTCATTACGACAGCAGTGGAAGAATACCTCTTTAGAGTGCTATAATAATACACTAATATTTTGTCGTCTTTTTCAGGAAGCTACTCGCTAGTGGAGCCAGACGGTTCCACCCGAACGGTGGCTTACTCCGCGGATGACCACAACGGTTTCAACGCTGTCGTGCACAAGTCCGGACACGCCGTCCATCCGGTACGACTAGTTTTACAAGATACTATTAAAATTATTAGCGAAAGGGAATGGAGTAGTAATCTGTGATATAAGATTTGGTGGAAATTGATCAGTAAAATTATTCAGAGGGACTTCTGCTTCCAGATAACGGTTCCTTTTGATTTGGCTTCATATCAAAATCATCATCATTATTATTATTATATATTCTTTATTGTAAAAATTAAGTAAAAATTACAGGATAAACATTATAAAAATTGAGTGTACAATGGGCGGCCTTATCGCACAGGGCAATTTCTTACAGACAACCTTTGGATGGACTGAAAGAAAGGAGAAAGATTTAGGGTTGTCAGTGTACAACAACAGAAAAAGAATAATATTATTGATAATAAATAACAACACAAATACCTACATATATACACAACATCATCATCATCTTTCTACCCTAATCTCGGCTGAGTTAAGGGTGTCCTGTCACTTGTCATGCTGTCATTAACTTCCCTTTTCGTTTCACGTTGCCCAAATCTGTCCATCTTTTCTTTGACCCACCTTCTCCATTTTGATATAGTACATCAAAGTTAAAATCAAATTTTGAAGTGCTCTCTACAACTTCAACAATTAATACGAGTATTTTACTTTAAATAAAAACTTTTCTAACGAGCTCAATAAGTTGACAGTGAGACATTTATGGCTACCTAGCGACATGCTACAGGAAGTCAATTAAGTTCCTTATTGAGTTACGGAAATTGTCTGTCGAGTCCTTTTTACATCACTTGTTTAAAACAACACCAATTTCATCATCATCATCATAACAGCTGAAAAACGTCCACTGTTGTACATAGGCCTCCCCCAAGCATCGCCATAACGACCGGTCCTGTGCGTCATACATCCATCGGATTCCCGCGGTCTTGACCGGTTCATAGGTCCACCGATTTCATATCATTCTCATATTTATAGTTAGTTAGTTAGCACATTTATGTCCCACTGCTGGGCGAGGGCCTCCCTCTCCCTTTTCCACACCCGTCTCTCTTCGGCCATTGTGGGCCTATTTATAGAAGTATGATTTTTCACTGATAATAATTTCTAGTCGTGGGCCAACGTTACACAAACCCGATTTCTCTGCGATTGCGAGCCGGCGGGCGGCTCTTGCGCAAACAGTAATGGCGCGTGCGCTTATAAGGAAACGCTGCGACTTGTGGATCTTGGTCAAACTGCTCCGAATTTCCTAGATAACAAGCCATTGGGTGACTGGGCGTTCCAAGAAAAATGCTTGATAAATATTTTAATGTTTTGCTCATTGATAAAACTGACTTTAGGAGTTAAGTGTATGGAATGCTTGATTACCATTCCTCTTTATGGTTATTTAAAAGTTAGTCTAGTTTTTATCTATTTGCCACTCTGTTTCTGTGCCTCGTTTGATGTCTTGGCTATTTGTTTGGCTACGCCCTTTGCGGGATATGTGGTTCTAAATTATCTGGTTGGATAGAAATGGTTATTTTTAGGGTTCCGTAGCCAAATGGCAAAAAACGGAACCCTTATAGATTCGTCATGTCTGTCTGTCTGTCTGTCTGTCTGTCTGTCCGTCCGTCCGTATGTCACAGCCATTTTTTTCCGAAACTATAAGAGCTATACTGTTGAAACTTTGTAAGTAGATGTATTCTGTGAACCGCATTAAGATTTTCACACAAAAATAGAAAAAAAAGCAATAAATATTGGGGGTCCCCATACATAGAACTGAAACTCAAAAATTTTTTTTTCATCCAACCCATGCGTGTGGGGTATCTATGGATAGGTCTTCAAAAATGATACTGAGGTTTCTAATATCATTTTTTTCTAAACTGAATAGTTTGCGCGAGAGACACTTCCAAAGTGGTAAAATGTGTGTCCCCCCCCCTCTAACTTCTAAGATAGGAGAATGATAAAACTAAAAAAAATATATGATGTACATTACTATAAAAACTATCAACGAAAATTGTTTTGAACGAAATCCAGTTAGTAGTTTTTTTTTAATGCGTCATAAACCGAAAAAAATACACTATTATTAAAACATCGATCAAAGTTACTACACATTACAAGAACTTTAATATTATGTTACTTGCTGCTACGGAACCCTTCATGGGCGAGTCCAATTCGCACTTGGCCGGTTTTTATTCCTATTTTAGCAAGCTTATCTACTCTACGTGAAAAGAATTCTTAAGTTGCACATGGGATATCTTGAGCAGAGTTTGTTTATGAAATACACTTTAGAAACTTTGTTTAGGGTGCAATGGGACCATGAAATATTAAATAAATAATATAATGAGATATATATATATATATTGTAGGTATTAGAGTCAATATTATTAAGTGGTCAAAACTCTTATTAAATTGCAACGTGTTTGTTATATTATTTTAAATTATACAAAATGTTTTAATAATTTATTATAAAAGCACTTAGAATCACAACAAAAAAAGTGTTTAAAATTATCATAAAAAAGCTAACAGGTTTTTGTGTGTTTGTAATTTAAAAGTAAGTTTAAACTGGACTGAAGCCAACCAACTTCTGACCAAGTTTTTAATTTTTATTGTGATACTAGCTTTTTCCCGCGCGGCTTCGCTCCCGCTCTTCCCTACTTCAGCCTACTATACCCTACTCTACCCTACTATACCCTACTCTACTCTACTCTTCCCTACTCTACCCTACTCTACCCTACTCTACCCTACTCTACCCTACTCTACCCTACTCTACCCTACTCTACCCTACTCTACCCTACTCTACCCTACTCTACCCTACTCTACCCTACTCTACCCTACTCTACCCTACTCTACCCTACTCTACCCTACTCTACCCTATTCTACCCTACTCTACCCTACTTTACCCTACTCTACCCTACTCTACCCTACTCTACCCTACTCTACCCTACTCTACCCTACCCTACTCTACTCTACCCTACTCTACCCTCCTCTACCCTACTCTACCCTACTCTACCCTACTCTACCCTACTCTACCCTACTCTACCCTACTCTACCCTACTCTACCCTACCCTACTCTACTCTACCCTACTCTACCCTCCTCTACCTTACTCTACCCTACACTACCCTACACTACCCTACTCTACCCTACACTACCCTAATTATCATTTTTTTTCCATAACAACCTTCTCCTCATAATAACGAACACAACAAAAAAAAAATTAGCGAAATCGGTCCAGGCGTTGTTGAGTTATGCGCTTACCAACACATTTTGCGATTCATTTTTATATTATAGATATGTAGGTATCCGCTCCTTCAAATTCAAATAAAAATATCATATACATATTTAGCCTGCCAGTATTGGCTATTACAATAAAGGTCTGATAGAAACTGAATAATGAATAGAAAAGTTGAATAGAGTATTGAAAGTACAAGTAATCAATTACCAGCGAAATGCCATGGTTGAGTAGCCACAACCTTGAACCAGCGACACCACTCACGCAGAGAAATTAACTGGTCCACTGCAGCTTTGGTATTTACCGTTTCTAAACAGACACACGACTTTTTTTTGTTTGCCAAATGTTATTGAAATCTTGTGAAACTAATGAGACGACTGGATAAATGGTTTAGGTATACCATAACCGTAACTCAGAGACTTATTTTGCCTACATTTCTCCATTACTAAGCTTTATCCGAATACTTTTTGGTATACAATTCCTGACACACCTCATACCAGATCTTGCAGAAGGCATCTAGGTTGCCTTACCACTTCATCAGGCGCACAATATATGTGAGATTATTAGCCAGCAATCAATATGCACCCCCAGGAAGTCTTTTTGCGTATGTCTAATTTTCTTGCACAATGAATGAAAGAAAGAAAGAAAACATGTTTATTTGGCACAAAATGAACAAAAAAAGCATTGAAACATTAATAAAATATAAAACTTAAAACAAAATAAAAAAAAATTAAAAAAAAACAAACAGCAACACTGTGTCTCACGGTAGTGCCAAATAGGTTAGGTTAGGTTATAGGTAGGTGCACAATGATTATTTTAAGCTCCGATTTTAGGATCTGATTGCGATGGCAAAAGCCTTCCAGCGTCCACTACTCAGAAAGTATTTTATCCATGATGAGCCGCTGTCCGTATCTCCTGCTCTGCAGTGACTTTTGTTTTGATAATTTCATTCTTCTTTTCCAGCAACAAGTGGCAGTAGCACACGCAGCCCCGGTCCACTACGCGGCAGCACCCATCGCAGTGGCTTCTTACGGCCACGGTTACGGGCTACACTAACCACCTGATTTAGCCTCAGAGCAAGGAATAGCCTCACTGGCAGCGAGTGGGGACGCCATTACTAATAACATTTGTGGCTGGGTAAAGTCTTTGTCAGAATGACGGTTTTCTGAAATACGTGGACAACTGTAGTAGAACTGAGATGTCAAGTCCTGGCCCCTGTCAAATCGTTTATGATTTCCGACACTTATACCTATTAAATTGACATCGACCTTCTGTTTACGCCATAAGTTGCATTTTCAAGACTTCTCACCTAAGTGGAACTAATTCGTGATATGAATTTTTAAAAACCATCACTTAGACGTGTCATGAGTAGGTAAACGGTGACACACATTAGCTTGGTTAAAATACAAAGTTTGGTAATGCCATCGAGGTGTCTTGCTCTGTGTAATTTACCACTTAATATTAACGACTCAAGTACTCTGTAGATGTTATCTTGTATATTATACATTAATGTTAAGGGTGAGTCTTGTAATGTGTACAGGGTTTATGTGAAGCGTTTTGATGGTTAAGAATTCCAAAAAAAAAGATGGGTTCCGAGACATAGTGCATATATGCTAATGGTGACTATAATATGATTTTTGTTGATTAAAGACTGGAGTTAAAGAGCACCATGGCTTGTTTTAGACCACATTCGGAAGCTGACGTCAAACGCAATAAATATTGTTATGGTTATGAAAATTATAAATATTTGTGTGGAAGGATATTTGAATAGTTAGAGTTTGTGGATATTTATTCACATAATGTGAATAACTTGCCATTGTATATGAAGCATCTGAAGTACAATTATTATATCGATATTTATATATTTAAATGCTTGTATTATAGTGTTTAGAGATCACGTATGATTTAATTTTAAATAAATAAATAAGTCTTTTGTACTATTCAAATTATTTTGATTGTGTAGGTTTTTATTAGGAGTAGATCGTGTTTCTAAAACTGTTCAGTTTCATTTGCCATGATCTCAATATTGACATTGTATTTTGTTTTTACTAAAAAGCCTGTCAATTGTGTTCTCAAACTATTTAAATGTGTAATTTTGTAACTATTAAATAGAATCACTGTAAAGAAACGTTTTTTTTTTTTTATAATGAATTTTATTATCATAATAGGTTTCCCCTATATAAGAGGAAAAAAATTATGGACAGACACAAAAGCAGGGCCTTGAAATTGTTCCACTTTTCTAGAACGTAAAGGGCATCTGAACATTAAAATTCTGATAGTTCCTCTCACTCTATCCAAAACAGAAGAAGGTATTTGATGATTTACACAAAAAAAAAAACGAATTCTAGAATACATCGTGATATCGCTTCTTAGGTCCTCACTTTTGCTATTTCCGATTCTTCTCTGTAATAATGAATCTTGCTATCTAAAATACGCAATATCATTAAGTTTGATCGTTTATTCAAAAATCACTACGCTGACTCACTGACTAATATTGATCATTAACTGCTACGAAGATATTAAATTGGTAATATTAATCATATACTAGTACTTACCAAAATGGTTCTAATTACCACATGCGCTGTGTTATGAACCGAAATAACTAAGAACATGAAGAATATACATAAAAAATAGAACAATAAGCACATAGAAACGTAGTTTTGGTTTCGGACGATGTAGAAGTCTAACATAACTTTAGTAACTGGATTGAGACACTCGAAACGAAAGCTCTTAAAAAAAAAAAGTAAAAAACCTAAACCAGACTACGACAAAAAAAAACGCCAAAAAAAGTATGAAACAAGATTTTCAAGATGCTGAAATTAAAAAGGTAACTGGAAAAACAAGTACAGTAAAAAAGAAAAGTCACATATTATAGGTATCAACCGAAACACTTTAATAACGTGTGACTACGGCTTTTCTTTTACGGCACTTTGCTGCTTTAAATAGCTGATTTTGGCAATTCACCCCCTAGGGGGATGAAACAGGGGTTCACAGTAGGTATGTATGGAGAAACCTACTTTCTCGCGGGCGACGCCGCTGGCAGAAGCTAGTATATATAGTAGTATATATGTATGAGCACAAAATAGATCGGTACAGAAGACAATCTCATGTATGTACTTCACTTTTTAAACATACATTCGGTGGACGCATACTAGTGAGCGTTTAAGCCGGAACTTTTCGACGAGCGGGCCGAGGCGCTCCGAGATATCGTGCCCGTGAGCGGTGTCTATGTGTGCGTTGCTCGAACGCGCTTTGTATGTAGATTGACTTCTGTACATATTTTGTGGTATAAGGTTTTAGGTTGAACGAGGAGAGGAGTGCACACTTATGAAAATTTTATTATTAGAAAAAAAAAAAATGTATAAGTAGCTGTTCAGTATATTTTGTTCGCGTAAGGAACAGCAGATTTATAAACTTTAAACTTCTTAAATAGGTATCATCAACAATAAAACAGGTAGAAGTTCGACAACCTCTGGTGACTTTATTTAGTTATATTTAATATACTAAGCTACGTTTTAATTTATTTGGTCATTAACACAAAACCAGTTCTATAATTTTGACAAATGCCTTGTTTCCTTTATGTTACGTCCTAATCTGGAGTGAACAGTTAATCACACTCTAACAGATTGACTAACTCTATATGGTATTTTTTTATGAGTTAATTCAGTGAGCACATATTATTTTCTTTAAGCCTCATCTTTTAGAAAATGGTTTTATGATTGATGTTGTTGATTTTTATGATTCTAATTCTAAATCCATTAAAGGAAGACTTTTAAAATGTTCGTGTTAGATTATTTAGACATTTTTTTTGCGAAATCGTCAAATAACTTCAGAGAGGGAGTGTCAAAATTTTACTGATTAATGGGTAGCATCCGACCGCCTTTTTTTATGGTGGGAAAAATCATGCATTGACATACCCCGCCCTTGGGCGGAGCGAGAGTTAGTGTCAGACTCTTACTGACTAAAAGACCCACCCCGTTCCTTTTAGCCTTCATACCGGGGCTCGAGCGCCCTTTCGGATAACCCTGGCCCCAGTAGGCTTCGACCCGGCTGGGTCCCTGCTGTTGCTGACAACTCCTTGAGGCGCGCGGGAACAGTGCGCGCCGTCGACGACTTGGGCTTGGTCCGGACAGTTACCAGTTAGCAAGGACTGTTGCCTCCAGATGCCACGGTGGTAAGCCAGCCAGAAGGCTCGCCGCTTCGCGGGAGACCGTGCAGTATCCCCGCACCATCCTTATCGCTATGACCCTCTGGCAGGCGTTCAGTATGGCCGCCGGTTGCTTTTTCAGCGACGGCGCCCACACCGGTGCCCCGTAGAGGGCCATGGACCGAACGATCCCCGCGTAGAGCCTCCGGCAGGAGGCGTCTGGACCCCCAAGGTTGGGCAGGAGCCGCTTGAGCGCAGCCCCAGCCCGGTTGAGTTTGGGAGCCAGACGTCGGAAATGCTCCACGAAATTCCACCGGCTGTCGAGGACGAGTCCCAGGTACTTCATCGTCGACCCGACACCGATGTGAACTCCTCCTACCGTTGGTTGGGACCTCAATGGCGGCGCGTTCCGAGACCGGCGACCGTGGAAACAAGCATTCGACCGCCTGGTAACCGTCCGGACCGAGCACAAGTCAACGGCGCGTAGTGTTCCACGCGAGCCTTAAGTAGATGTCAGCAAACCGTAGGGGCCCAGCAGGGTCGAAGCCTACTGCGGCCACGGGTTGAGCAAAAGTGAACCGGGGCCCTGGAATAAAGGCAAAGAAGGAACAGGAATGGATTTTAGTCAGTAAAAGTCTGACACGTCCTCGCGCTCCGCCCAAGGGCAGGAGATGACATTAGATGATTTCCCATCTAAAAAAAAACGCGTCGTCTTGCTGGGCATAATTCTCGGGTGGATTTTTTTTTTTTTGATGGGAAAAATCATCTTATGACAACCCCCGCTCTTGGGCGGAGCGGGAGATAGTGTCAGACTCTTACTGACTAAAAAACCCATCCCGTTCCTTCAAGCCTTCATACCGGGGCTCGAGCGCCCTTTCGGATAACCCTGGCCCCAGTAGGCTTGGATGGCAAGCTAGGTTCGCTGGTTTATTTAGATATCGTAAAAGGGTGAAAGGGTTGAATAAACTTGAGTATACATACTGTAATGCCAGAGTAATAAAAAAAAAAACAAAATGCGATGGTACAAAATAGGCAAAGAATGGTCAAAATCGAAAAAAACCGGCCAAGAGCATGTTGGGCCACGCTCAGTGTAGGGTTCCGTAGTTTCCCGTCCGTCACAATAAGTGTACCCACTTATGAGGTTAAAAAAATGCTTGCATATACTTAGTCCAGAAATTATTTTGTAGAACACTTTTGTCTTTTTTGTACAAAAACTATTCTTTCCATCAAGTTCAAAATAATTTTCCTAGAAAGTCCAAAAAATTTTTATCCAATTTTTATTTTATCACTTTGTCGGCGTGATTGATATACATATTGGTACCAAATTTCAGCTTTCTAGTGCTAACGGTCACAGAGATTAAGCGAGGACGGATGGACAGACGGACAGACAGACAGACATGGCGAAACTATAAGGGTTCCTAGTTGACTACGGAACCCTAATTAAGAACCACTTAGTTTGCAAAATTTAAGTTCACTATGAACTTAGTGTTTGCAAATTGACCATCGTATATTTATTTAATGCTTTATGCACACAAAAGTACAAAGGCGGACTTAATGCCTTAGGCATTTTCTGCCACTGAACCTTTAGGTGATGCAAAGAAAAATAGTGGTAGGTGCAATAAATAAGAGAGAGAAGACGAATACAAGAACAAACAAAGTACTAAATATCAGTAGTAGTATTATTAGTAGTAGTAGTAATATCTGTGTTTTAACTCTTCTCTTCTCTTCTTTTTTATTCCACATCTTTTACACAACGCTATCTAGTCCCAAACTAAGCAGAGCTTGTAATATGAATACTAGACAACTAATTAGAATACTTATATATTTCTAAATACTTACATTATTATTGCTCGCAAATACCATTGAACTAAATTTTAATGCAAAATGAAAATAAATTATATTTATTTTATTATCAGCATAGCTACAAAATTACACATCAACACAAAAGTCTCAGGTTTTCATTGAGTAGGTAAAATTAAAAAAGGTTGCAATAAATATACATTCACCACACGTGTGAAAGTCATAAAACAAAGTTCTACATGGCTGGTGATGATGTAGCTTTTGTATATAAAAAAAACTACATAAATTATTGGATGAGAAGTCGCCAAATCGTTATGTGTTGTTCTGCGTGGGTGATTTACCTTTGAAGGTAGCACGAGCATTCCAAAACCGAAATTTTACGGTATCTCGCCTTTTACGCCAAATCGTCTTTTTATTGGCCCCTTAACATTGTTAAGTATAGTTATTTTTTACACTAAAAGTGCCGCTAAAATAAGATAACTTTGGTTGGATAACGTTTATTGAGTAAACTCAACAACTCCAATATTTTAGTATCACTTTATTTAAAAATAAAGTGATACTAAAATATTGGAGTCGTTAAAATTAATTTACACTGACATTAACTTTGTTAATTGAAACGTAAATCAAGTTTAGAATTAAATACTTATCATTAAGTGGTAGAATAAAAAATGTATGACGTCTTTAGGTGCATCGAACTGTTCTAATAAATCATGTCCATGAAATTATTATTTACTTTATTAACTAGTGAATCGTCTTGACTTTTTATGGGTGCAAATTATATACACAACCCTTCCTCGTTTAAAGGCGGCAATATATTTTGCCTGGAAAGTGTTAAATATACAAGCTTGTAACTTTTTTCAAAGTATGCAAGTAACTAGCATGCCATCGATTAGAATAAAGTGAATTTGGAAAGTTTTTGAATTATATTATGATCATAATAAAATATTAGGATTCATCTAGGCTTGACTGTGCTGACTACCAAATTCAAGTTACTAGTATTTGGTCGTACATCAAATTAAATTATTTACACAGTGGTCTCCGTTCAGAATAAAAAATAAAATTGCATTCAAAGAAATACCAGTAGTATTAGATGTGAGAAAATGGAATAAATCGTGAAATCTACTATTCATACTTTGATATAGTCACTGGCATACAAACTACTTGCAAATTTTTATGCGAGTTACAAGAATGTGAATCACTTCCATAACAGAACAAAAGTATGCAAGTAGTTATGCTAGTGTACCACAACAAGTTCTGATTGTAGTATATCGCTATGGTATTCAAGGTACTTGCATACGTATATGCTTGCTATGTGTATCGCTCAAAATCCGTTGCGTGGTTTGGCAGGAGTAAGCGGATAAAACAGGCAGACACGAGTAGTGACTTTGTTTTATAAATCACTAGCTGACCCGACCAACAACTTTCTTCTGCCATACAAATAATAAAATTATGAACCTAAACATACACCGCTAAATTTTAATCGTTTTAATCCCGTGGAGGGTCATGACACACTATCGATTTGTAAAGATAAAATCAAAAAGTAAAGTACCTTTTTTTTAAAACTCGTATTAATTTACGCACGTACGGAATTAATTTCTTTAAGAAAACGTCAGCTGTGCGGGTTAAATGACCTGTAGTTAGTAGTCGGCGTTGCGTACAAATCTACAGGTCATTGAACTCGCTTTTGAGGCTAAATGATAGCTTACGACCCGTTTCTTTGACCTACCGAAATACACAAAACAAAAAAAAAACATAAAAACCAATCAAACAGTATTGGAGGAGTTCGATATATAAACACTATGATACGAGATTTTTATTTATTAAGCTATTTAAAAATAATGAAATTATTTTATTTGGTCATGCCATAACAGTAACTTATCGTTTGTCAACTAACATCATTGTAAAAATCATCGTATAATTCAAAATCATCTTTTTCATTTGTCGTTGTGTATCTTCCAACCATATAAGATAATTTCTATTAAAATCTGATTTAATTTAATAGCCATCATTCATTTCTTATTAAAATTGATTTTGAAGTAATTTCCGATCATTGGCTGTCATATATCTAACTTTTATCGCGTAAACGGCAATACTTTCGTATAGATGGAGAGCTAGTAATCAAAAATATTGTCTCATCATAGAATTAAATCCCTATAGAATATAGTAATGTCACATTAGGAACTTAGTTGTAGTTATATAGTATATAACAAAAAAAAAAAAGAAAAAAAAATAATAGGAAAAAAGAAATAAGTGATAATACCTAACATATAATACAGACTAAAAGTGGTTTTGGAATAAAAATAAAAATTAATAATAAACCTAAAAATATTTGGTAGAGTAAATAAAATTGCAGACAGATTTTTTTGGTTATGTTTGTTAGTTTTAGTTTTCTGGCAACGCGTGATTCTACAGATATGTGAAAAACGTGTTTTCGGAGTCATAGATCGATCATCATCCTGCATTCATAATAGAAAACCATCAGAAATATTTAAATAATTGTGATTTACGGACACCAACTCGACTTACACAAATACCTATAATCGGTAGGTGTAACTGCTATGTCGTTTGGCAACTTTTACAAGGCACGAAAATGTACTAAAGTTTTTCTTTGTGTAGTTGAAATATTTTCTATCGATGGTTTTTGGCAGTAAGGTCGCAAGTTGGCAGATCGTTCCAAAGATTCACTGAGGTCTTAGAACGCTAGACGCAACTGGTGTATCACGGATAGCATTAAGTCAGTAAAAGTCTGACACCTCGCTCCATCCGGATTGGCAGAAGTTATTTAATGATTTCCCAACTTAAAAAAACACAAAAAAAAATTGAAGTTGTGAAAACTTTCTACGATTTTTCCTGGTTAGATTGAAATGGCATCAATCGATTTAATAAAGTTTTTGGCTTTACTGACATCATATGAAAATTTTGATCGTTGGCTCTCTGCCTAGTATCCTGTCGTACCTACTATGACATCACTGAAGCGAATACGGGCGAAATTGCCTTCACCCACTGACTTTACGAACATTGTGCGTGGCCGTTGTTTTTTACGGAGAATAAACTACTAAAAGGAGAGGACGATAAATATGTTCATTCATGTGAACGAAGCTCGTAATACTGTGCAGACTTGTCCAAGTTCATGTGTGGAATTGTGAATATTTCTGAGAAATATGGACGCTACTTTCAAGGTAAGGTCAGCGTGTGTTGTTAAGGGAGGCATAGGGAATATATTTAGTTTCTTTATGCAAGGTCTAACAGAAATGGTTAGTCATATTTTTATTATCACTTCTGTTCACAGAAATTAGAAATAAACAATTTTATTTAAGAAAGTTTCTCGTCTCAAACTTATAACTACGGAATATCCAATTTAGTTTTCATTTATCTCTTATTTCAATATATTTGTTCGTACAGCATATTTTCTTCTTAAATATATCTCTATAGCGTTTCCACGAAGTAATCCCTAGGGTTCTCAAAAATCATCGGCTTCGTAGATATATAATATTTGAGTAATATATATTATTATACAATAAAACCGTAATATAGAGAGTTGTGGTTCCTTATTAGTGTTATATACTCCAGCTTACACGGCCTAAAAAAGGAGGCCTGCGTCCCAGCATTGGGAACACTGTAAAGCTGATTATATACAGAAAAAAGTTGATAATTTATTTGCATAGCTTGTGGATAAATAGTAATAAATAAAAAGGTTTGATCTACAAGGGTTAATCAACTCTTAGCTGAAGTAAATCAGTGGATAGATGACCATCCATTATAAACCAAAACTGCTTTGTTCCTCAGACAGCTTGTTAAGCGGTAGGTCTCGGCTGTCATTTGAAGATCTTTGACAGTCGTTACGGCTTCTGAATATCCATTTAGTTACTGTTCCTCCCCTCCTTCCTCCATTTATAAGCTAAGTACCGTACGCACAGTTTCAGGTTTTGTTTAAATGTAACTAGAGGTTTCATATTATTGTCGTCGACACAAGCATAAGCTCATAGGTTGACCGACCGGTATGATGCCTAAGGACCGGTCGATGTAGCGCCACTGCAGGGTGCCAGCTGAAAACCAGCGCTGGGTGTTTGACGCCCAGTAATTGCTGAGTTGGTAACCCTTTCGGTTCAGGCACAGTCACTGCAACTGTATTGTATGTCTGTACTATTTTTTATTATTATTATTTTATGTTGTGGTATGTTGTGTTGCTTGCGCCGAATAAATGCTATTCTATTCTATTTTAGCCACTTGGGGAAGCTTGTATCGAGCAGTGGACGATTTAGGGGAAAAAAATATGATGACATTAGTAATTTTATCTACGGTAATTCCCATAAGCAAAGATTGATTACCTATTTAACTTTTTTTTAAACAAAAAACTACAATTAAAAAGTGATACTCTGTGCGTTCATGCGTAGCATATTAACAGACAGTTAACTAATCGTAAACATTACTCAAACGGACTTTAATGTAGACAAATGAGCGCTATTAAGCCCAGTCTCAAAAAAAAAAAACGCACGCGGTTCTACTGATCATATCTAAAGATTTATTGATAATTTTGAGCTTATCTCGCAAAAAAAATATCAGCAGAGAATATTTTAGTTTGATCAATGTACTTATTTCTTAATAAAACTTATGAAGAGCTTTAAAATTGGAACCGCTGACCGGAAAGTTGTGTTGACAATAGGCATGTAGAAAAATCGATGGATGGACTTTATAGGGTTATTTGTAACACACATAAAAGCTGAAAGGTCTAGAAAAGGGTTCCTTATACAGATATGACAAAATAATATTACCTCGCACAGGTCTGCTTTTATGTGTTTATTTTATTTTATGTAATGGTTTGTCCTGTGTCACAAAGTTTTCTATCTTTCGTTGGTACTCATTTGATATTAACTCATCAAATTAAAGAAGTGTAATGTAACCTTTAACATCAGGGATTTTTGAAATAAACACTAAGAATTAACACATGCACACTATTCAGTACTAGGTGTATACGATTGTCTCCGGTTCTCTATATGAAGCGAATGATTGAAAGCAAAAATTATTAATTGTATCAATGGCCGTCATTCACCCTTTGCCCAACTGTTTATGGTTTTTTTTGCATTCTGTGTATATTATCGTACATGTATTGGCATTATGGTCGAGAGTACTGAAGAGATACACTCGCATAGCAATTTTTTTATATATGGGTGTGTCTACATCTGGCGTACGCGCCGCTAGCGACCCACTCACCTGCTCGTGCTCTGCGCTTGCAGTTGCACTTTGGTGCACCTCTTTAGCACAACTCGGGCAAAGTTTGCGCAGAAGGCTTGCGCATTCCGTTCCGTTACTATCATACTCTATATCTAATGGTGCGTGGTGCGTCCAGATCTAACAAATGCACTGCTTGCGAGCCGTGCGAGAGCCGCTTGCGAGCAGCTTGCGGACGGCGTGCTTGGATACTCTAACAAGCCCTGGCCCTAAGCTAAGGCATGACTTCATACGAATACAGTTACTTCGTTTACCATTAGAATACAGATGTTTAATACTAAACAAAAATTGAATTAGTTATAATTCAATTTTTATTTAGTATTTGACAGCAAATGTACGAATTAAGCCTTCTTGGCAAACTTTACTAGGGGACTCAGCACTACAATAAAATTCAGATCCATTAACGATATCGTGCTTTTTTCAATGATTACACATATTGTCCAGTTGTGGAGATACTTGAGATACATAACTCCAAGTTTACATCACAATATCCTTTAAGAATCAATTTTCAAATAATTAAAATAGCCCCTGAATTTCACTCTGAAAAATACTGACAAAAATGTAAATGCTGTTTTTTAAAATAAGTATAGATTATAATCTTTGCTTTTGCAGGTATTTCTGATGATCTCGGTCCTGGCACAGGCGTACACAGCTCCAAGAAGCCCCAGACTCACCTTAGCTGAAAATGCGCCTAACTACATATACAACAACTTTGATGGTACTTATCACATTGTCTCCTAAATACATATACAACAACTTTGATGGTGTCTCAAACCTTTTGTTTTCAGTTGAGTAGTTTTGTCAGTCAGTCAGTGATTGAAATATTGGAGGATGATGAAACAAATATAGGTCTTCATTAGTATTATATTAACTTTGGAAAATTATAAGTACAAAATCCTAAGTTAAAGTGACGCACATATGAATCATATTGTATTTTTGTATTGTATGTCTATTGTATTTTTGTCTCTCTTCTGTTCGTCTATTTATTAATTTGCACCTACCTGCCATGTTATGTTTCTGCACCACCGTCATAAAGTCGACTGGTAGATAAAGCCTATGGCATTAAGTCCGCCTTTGTACAGTGTTATGTGCATAAAGCTTCAATATATATATATACTTATATAATATATATTCCACAATTACCACACAACGCCGTCTAGCCCCAAGCTAAGCAGAGCTTGTGTTATGGGTACTAGACAACTGATTAACATACTTATACATTTCTAAAAACACACATATATACCCAGACACAGGACAAATGATCACGCTCATCACATAAACATTTGTCCTGGGTGGGAATCGAACCCACGACCTCCGGCATAGCAGTCAGGGCCACTAACCACTAGACCAACAGGCCAGTCAAATAAATAAATGAAGGAAATCCAGTAGGTACCTTATAGGTATTCGGAGAAGAAGGCATCGACTCTGGGAGTTAATGGCCTTATCGTCTCAAACGCCTACCAAGTAGACTATGTCCGCCCACCGACTAGCCCCAGGAGAGACAGTGCCAGAGTGATCACGTGCTGCCATGAGCAGTGAGGCTCAGAGAAAACCCCATGATAGTCTCTCCCGAGATATGTTTTAGCAGGCCTCGCTCGTTCGAACTCGTCAAAGAGAGGTCTATGGTGGTAATTAGCAGAGCGGTCTTTTTCCACATAGTGGGTAAAAGACCAGTCTATTGGAAGGTTTCTCCTGCCCAAATACAAAAAGGTAACTTATGAAAATAAACAACATTTACTTTGTAAAACACTACGAAAGTAGAAATCAGCTGGGCATCCCTACATTTTGCCATACTGTTTAAGAATAATGATGAAAGAGTAATGATGCAATTTACTTTTAATTTTCAGGTAATCCCCAAAACGTTTTATCCTTCGGTTATGATGTGGCTGACCCAGCAACTGGCAACAACCAATACCGCCATGAAGAACGGCATCCTAATGGAACCGTCGTAGGACGTTATGGCTACGTCGACCCTTACGGCAGACCTGTCAAATACAAATATGTCGCTGATAAGTTTGGTTACAGGTAAAAAGTATTTATTTATTTATTTAACTATACATGTAGATACATGGAAATACAAGAAAAGAGGAAGGAAACAGAAAAAATAGTACAAAGGTGATGCTTATTTCTAATGAAATCCCTTTCAGCATACCTGCGACAGGAAAGTTGAAGAAAAAAGAAAAGTAGACACCGTGTGTAAAAGTAAAAGGAAAATTAGTACACACAAAATACAAAGTTAACAATGAAATAAAAAATAATAATTGAAGATATATATACTGCTATAATTATAAACATACACATAATAAAATAAATATCACACAAATAAATAAATAATACCTAAAATAATTTATTATCATATAATCATTTTTTTTTGTTGGTGGGATATCATCAAAAACTTTTCCTCAGTTTAGATAGAGCGTGTGTATCAGGGCCTTCCTGACCCACCGGGGTTCCTTCAGTTGCCTTTTGCGTTTCAGGACTGTGATAACTTTTTCGAACAATTCCGAAGCCCATAGATAATAAACCTGGAAGTCTATAAAATATCTAGACAGAATAGGTTAGGTTAGGTAGATAAAAAAAAATCTATCACATCATTACTTGCATCAGGTCTGAACGTCGAAAATAAAGATGAATAATTTTATTAGCTTCCATTGGGATTCTTTCGATATTGTGCAAAAACACACGGTTCAAGTTACTACGGCCCTGATAAGCAAAAGGCAACTAAAGGGAAACAGTGCACAGTAAAATTCTGATTCTCTCTTGCTTCACCCGGGGCGGGAGAAGTTATTTCATAAGGTCCCAATCGTAAAAAAAAATTGATTCATTTGGCTTCATTATTCTTGTTGTTGGCCTAAGGATGTCACATTCTAAATTGATATTGACATTTAACGATAAATTCGAATTGTAGTAAAATAAACGACGCTCAACTAGACATTGCTATTGTATTTTCATAGGCACTGCCATAGTGTAAGAAAATAGCGCCTGCAATAATAGTTTGAATTTCTTAATTTGTATCGCTTTTACGACCTTACGATAAACACATACAATTATGGACAGATAAAATACTTATCTATAGTGTTACTAGAATTAACTTCTTTGTATTTTTGCATATGAATTTTTTTTACTGCAACTTTTATAAACTGTATAAAATATCACCATAGAATAGTGGTAATTTGCCCTGTATATTTTTATATGACTGTAACTTCTTAGAAAACTAATCCATGGTTTTCTAATTAACTTTCCATTCCTTATTTTTAGGGTATTCTCCGACGAGGCAGTTCAACGACCTGCACTAATGCCACTAGCTGATGAACCAACGGAGCCATCCATCACGTGGACCCGACCTCCAAAACCGACTCCGAATAAAGTCTTCCATGATATCGTGACACAACTAGGAACACTGATCTCTAACTCGAATTTCATTAAAAAAGTATAAAATTTTCAAGAGCAATCTTGAATTTCATCGTCCCCTTGCCCATGTCGTATTATTATTTTTGGGGTAGGAGCAGTATGCATCATCTTCTTTCATACATCTCTTTTAGCAACAGTTATCATATACCAAACAACCCACCCATCTCTATTTGCCATAGTTATCATCTTTTAAACAACCCATTCATCGTTTCTTTGGTTTTCTATAAACTAATTTTATAGATAGGGTGACTGGTAATTAGTGTACGATACTTAAACACGTGATTGTGCTCATGATAACCAACAACTTTTACTATGGGAACAAAAAATCAGCTGTTCCGTACATTTATGTTTGCCTAATGTACTGAACAGCTGATTTTTTTTTTCGCTATTTCGGCTTTGCTCCCATAATAAAAATTGTTTGTTATCATGAACACAATCACGTGTTTAAGTATAGTACACTAATTGCAAGTCACCCTATATGTGTCATCGTCTTTCATATATCTTTGCCATTTTCACACAACCTATGTAACTCTTTTTGCCATAGTTACCATCTTTCATACAACCCATTCATCGTTTCTTTGGTTTTCTATACACTAATTTTACTACTAGCGATCCGCCCCGACTTTGCACGGGTGCAAAGTGGATTAACAGACAAACGAACTTTTTCATGGACGGTCGCGTCCTCGCCGTTGGATTTTAGGACCCATACTACTTATAATTTATTTTAGATGGTGTTCGAGCACATATTTATTACATCTATTTTAAGAAGCATTTATTATTTGGTAAGCTACTAATAAATTATGTCAAAACCATTTGTGTCTCTTTTTTATATCCCGGGTAAATACTCAATACTCAATTGTTTAATGCATTCCACAATGTACATGCTTAAGGCGTATAGTTCCTTGAACCATTTGGCCGAAATTATGTGAACGCAACTCTCGCACTCGCCTAGGCGGCAGTACGCAAATCTGTGCATTTATTTGCGGTCAGCAGTGCCCGGAAAGCGCCTTAAACCCATTTTCTCTGCGAGATATTGATTGATTAACATATGCAATGTTCACTTTGAAGAACATTCAACCACCAATTTTTATGTGTAAAAATGTTTCTAAAGGTCCAAGCCGTTTCGAAGGAGTAGGGAAAAGTTGCGAAAAGTTGCGACATTGCTAAATATTTTTTTTTGACAAAAGTATTAAGTGCACGAAAAAATCAAATGTTGATATTATTGTTCATGAATCTATAATAAACATATATTTTTTTCAAACCAATTGACCTAGCCTTTACGGAGGAGTAGGCCTCAGAAAATCACTATTTTATGGCACTTTTTGGGCGCTTGGCCCTTAAGTGGTAAGTGAAAATTTAATAGACACAATTGTGGACCCTGTTGGGCACAACACTTCTGTTGTTTAAGAGTTTTCAATTTAAAGATTGATAAACTTTCTATGTCTTGATATCCTGGTCAATGCACTCACACACAGTAACACAACTATCGATAAGTTTTTACGTGTTTAATTCCACAGTTGTATAAACTAAGAGAATAACCAACCATTACTTAACTTGTTTAAAGAAAATATTCTACACATTCATTATAATCATCATCGTCCGCCTTATAATATTCCCACTACTGGAACTCGGGCCTCCTCTCTAGGAGAGAGAATAACCGTAATCCACCACACGGGTCTAGTACGGGTTGTTGCAGTGTCGATAAAATAAATATATTACAAAAAGTATTGCGCCTGGTTGAGTTATACAGTTGTATAGTCTGTCTAATAAGTCAACCAACTTGGGAATTTTGTATAATATTTAATCATTTAAAAAATACTTATATCCGATACTTTTCATTATGTTCTTCTGTTAGTAAACAATGATCTCTATCTCTTAATCAACCTTGATTATTAAACCCGTGTTGACTACATCAGATTTTATTAAATCCTAATAATTACACAAGTCGTTTAACTTATTAGACCGACTCTATCCACGACTTGCAACTTGTGAGTTGGGGCCGTTACCAGTGGGTTATTGCTGTTCTTATACATTCAATAATAGTATTATAGGCAATGTATGTATTTATAAATTACCAGTTTGTTAATAGATACTTAAATGCTTACATATCTACTTTAATATCTTTAGATAAAATACCAGTGGTTTAGAAAAGTGAGAAGTTTTAAAGTTCAAAAAGCAATGGAGACTTTTTACAAGAACAAATTAGAAAAAAAATAGTTAGCAGAGTCAACTTGACAAACAGAAATGCAAAATATTTGTTGCAAGCTGTGACAAAAAACGTTTTTGATATTTTACTGAAATGAAGCGTTTCCAAGCGAATGAGAGTTGTATGTCGTATATGTGTTATGTTTTACCATTTGTGTTAATAGCAGCAGCATGTAAGTTTCATAATAAATACAGTTAGAATTACTGTAAAATATATTTATCTGCCAGAAACATTAAATATTGGGTTTTGCATACCTCAAAACAAGTATGACAAAATAACCCTGCTTATCTTCGTTTGAAAGCATTTTCTAAATTACGTTGGTTAGTTACGTTGATCCAATAAAAATCCATAAAGTTGAAGATGAATATTTTATATGGTGCATCTTTAGATCAACTCATTGTTAGTTATTTTAGCTTCCCTAAATCTATACCTAGAATAATTGTTATATCTAACAGGTTATCCAGTTCAAAAATCAGATATAGAGACGCAACCCGAATTGAGAAATGAAAAGCATTTTCCTAATGGTACCACAATAGGTAAATACACATACATGGACAACGAAGGGAATCCCGTCCAAGTGAAGTACTATGCAGACGAAGCTAGCTATGGGTAAAATCCAAGATTTCATTCAATTTATCAGTTACTAATTATTTTTGTTACTCTTGACTTTACGAGTAGTTGCGAAGACGTAAAGCATGTTATTAGAGAGTTCTATCCCCCCTAGCCAAGTTACAACCGTTTCGCTTCCGTCGAACGCTTAGAGTTGGCTGCGCCGCCAATTCTTGTGTCCTAACCACGTGACTGAGCGTTGAGATGACGTCATTCCTGTACATTTGAAGCTTTCTACTATCGTTACCGATTGCAGATTAGCAACTTGGCTAGGGGTATAGGTCCGCAGTAGCTCGAAAATAGTCTCTTGAATGTTTTCTTTTAAAAACTACCTCAGATTTATCAAATTTCAGGGTGGAGTTAAACAGCGTTAAAGTGGTAGATGCAACCGGTGAACCATTCCCAACAACAGTTGTTCAAAATTCGAGTACTTTTGACTCTGATGCTGATGCGAAGACGGTTGCAGAGTTAATAAACAATAATAGATTTCCTGCTATACAAGGTGCTCATAGTCGTAAGATGAACCAAGAATTCTCGAACCCATACGATTTTTTAAGCAAAGAACTTAAAACTAACCGTTACAAAGCTGATGATTATGACATTTTCTATCAAAACGAACTGAAAGGACCTGCGAAATGTAGCAAAGAAAAAGTTCGTGTGTATTTTGATAGTAAAGAAAGTCGAAAGATGCGCAGCGCAGCTAATGATTTAGCTGATGCTGACAAATTTTGTGAACAATTTTGACGAATTAGATTGTGACTAGCAATAAAACATGTTTTTCGTAATAACGTATTTTTATTAAATAATCATCCTATGAGACTAACTATAGCGGTGATCTGGCCCTTGGGATCAAAGAGACGATTGATAGCAGATCCCTTGACTATGAGGCACTCGGATCTATCGTAGAATAGAGACGGATCCTGTTTTTCTCTTACATGAACAGCATCACCAATATAACAGTAGCCTCGTCTTTTGTCTTCACCTAACAGGGTAATCTGTAGGAATATGAAAACAAAATAATTATTCTGAAGTCACAAAATAATTGAGTATTATACTTTTTGATGGTTGCTTTATAAGGCACCTTCAAATTTGCAGCAAAAGGCTGCACGACGGTAGCGTGATAGCAGCGCTGCTGCCACGTTGCTTGGTTATTCTATATAAATAAAAGACGTACGACTGCAGCGCTATACCCACGCTGCAGCCGCACATCAGTTCGACAACATTATCATCCTCGGAACTAGCGGTTGTAGCACGGCAGCACCGCTGCAGCTACGCTGCCACCGTACAGTACTTTGCGGCTAATTTGAAGGCCAAAGGTATTGTCTTCAAACTAATAATTGTAAAATTTGTTTTTGTATGTCATTTCAAATACAAAAACTTTTTTTTTAAATTTTGTACCTTATAATTTATTAGTATCTAATTGAAAAGAAAGAGTTTATAATTTTCTAAGATTTACTAACCTAGCGAATATTTAAATTACCAGATGCCATAATTATTAGGTGGAAGAAGCGATGAAAAATCGCTCAATCTTGGTGGCATATAATTTATAGAATAAAAAGGTTATTTATGCTTACACTGAACACCCTTACAGCGTCATCTAACTTGCACAGCCATAACAGAAGAACTTCGTCCTCATCAAGCGCAGTCCTACTACAAGATTTGTAGTCGCTACTACCACTCTTATTGAGGCATTCAGTATTAATCTGGAAGAGATTATCAAATACTAATATGTATTCCGTTTTCATTTCTAATTAACAACCACCCGCGACTAATAGTTCGAAATCTATGAAATACTCTACTTCACTACAATAATATGCATCGTTATTTTTTGTTGTTTTTCGATGCATGAAAATATGTTCAGTAGTTTTTAGTTTATCACGATCATACAGACAGACAGACGCTATGCAGGACTTTGTTTTATAAAATGTAAAGATAAACTTCGCATTTTTATAAGGGGGCCGGGGGGGGCGGATGGTCTCAACATTATCTTCCTGCCCTTGTTTAATGATACGTTTTTGTCTTCCAATATCCATCACGTCAACCGTTATGGTATCACTCACAGAAAAGATGAAAGAGTTTAGAAAAAGAATACTTTCCGATTAGTACTACAACGAGTGTCGCCGCTTGTCTTCCACCCTTTAACTCCACTGCAAGCAATAAACCAATACAAACGCGCATTACGCTACTAACAGGCCGCGCACACTTATATCACAAGTTTGCTATTGGTTCAGTCAATTATGAGCATGATCATATTTTCTTGCCCATTTTAACTTTCATCTTTTCTGTGGTATTACTGTTTTTCAGTCGTCCATTTCTCACATAACTCATCAGTATTTTCTTCTTTCTTCATTCGTCTGTTTTACATTCGTATTTTTTAAAATCAAATGAGTTTTTTCTTTATCTAACGCACACCCGTGTGTGCCCATGTACCTACTGCGAAGGCATTTTGTCACACGAAATGTCTGGAAACATCAATAACGATGTCAAATGTCTGGGCAGAAGAAGCCAGCAGGCGAGAATCGGGTTACGAGCTGTAATGTCTTCTAGTGAATATAAACGTCGCATACCCCTGAATAAGGTTCATTCATTTTTTCAGTCTGCGTGTAAATACTTCTCGTGGAAATTGCCACCTTGTCACATTTCACATTTGGGAATTTTACACCGCTCGTTGGCAATCTTACAGCCAATAGTAGTAATAATTTATTGTCCTTCTTTGAATTATGATCTGAAGGTACTGTTTCAATTGCCGTCTTAATTATCTGGTTTGGCCTGAAATTAAAAACAGTCAAAATATTACAAAAATTAAAGATAAAATAAGTAGATAATCGTAATGCTTTATCAAGTACTTTTTTTGGGTTTCCATAATAAACGTAGCCACACATTGTACTTCCGTAGAAAAATTTGCAGATTTTAAGAAAACTTCTTGCGGTGTCGTGTCATCCAAAGTTGTTCTTGGGATTTTTGAGTGATCAAATAGAAAGTGTAGCAAGAATGAATCAATCGTTACAATTTTTAAGCACTTGGTAACTGGGCACACCACAGGTCTATAACAAAAATTGTAGCTTTAGATTTAGTTTCACTATACGCTGTTAGTTATTGATTATTTTTACCGTTGCTGTATTAATAAAATGAGATGAATTTTACCTCGGATCTTTTACTTCACAGTCTTCCAATTCACCTTCTTCTTGATCTTCAATTATTGTTGTGCTAATATCAGTATTTGCACTTATACTTGTTTTGCTTTCTTGAAAGTGTGGATTTTTATATTCCATTGTTATTTCAACGCCTGTTTTCGGACTTACCTCCTGAAAATATTTAAGTAATATTGAATCTTTGTAGATTAGCTGTTTCAAAAACGGGATTATGAAATCATTACCTTATGAATTAAGGATCTATCGCCTTTTTTGCCGGATTTCTTCACTTCACTAATTATTTCTGTATTCATCAAAAAGTATGTATTAAAGTAGTGTACAATATCAATCTATGCCCGAGTACATAAAAATACAAAAAAGAGTATATCAATCAATTAATCAATCATAAACTTGTTTCTACAATTCTACCTTGAGCAGTAAATCCACTATCGCGATCTCCTCCAGCAAACTCTTTTGTTTTGTTGGGAGATTTGTTTACTTGTATCGGTGGGACGTCAGTGTCAAGATCAAATTCCTTTTCAGATGTGTAGTCACCACTTTCAGTACTATTTTGCATCGTAGCATCTATTGTAGTAAAATAAAAATTCTCATAAAATTATTGTCATTTTAATTAATTTTTGTTTCATTTGCTGTAAATAAATCAATTTAATAATAATTTAGTCTGCTCTTTCTTGCGGTTATGCCCGCGTCTTTTTACTGTTTTGCTTCTATTGGACGTAACCTGCTGTTATATGCTTTTCTTGATAAATGGGCTATTTAACACTAAATTAATATTTCAATTTTATCCAGTAGTTCCTGACATTAGTGCGTTCAAACAAACTCTTTGGTTTCATCATTTGACGTATATTAATTATAGATATAGATTTATTTCCTTACCATACAGTTGACAGCTTTTGCAGACAATATGCTTAGATTCGCATGCGTACAGTATAGACTTTTCTGTTAATTGGCAAACTGAGCATTGAATCTGGTTCCTCTCGGTGCTCGGTGCGTCAGAAGAATGATGGATATGCACCTAGAAATGTAAAAATACAAAATAATTTGCATTACCTATTGAATATATTATAATATAAGTTAAGGTTCTAAGCAGGTGAACTGCAAATGAACTGAACGCCAGCTATAAAGGCGCATTTTTTTGTAGTTGATCAGCATCAAAGCTGCGAGCAGTCGGCACGCTGACTGCGAGCGAATTGCGCAGTCGTTTGACACTTATGATAACTGTACAAACACTGCAACAAAACTGATTCTTAGCAGGCATGCAGTTCAAATCATTCACTGCATTCATGTATGAAGACTTTCGGCTCAGTTTTCTACAAAGTTATAGTGCACACGGACAAGGGGGAATAAACGTTGTTGTGTAATTCTGTTTAGATAACGTTGCATTCAATTACAGTATAGCAACAGTAATAAAGTACTATGCTCTACTTGATATTATCTAACATTAGTTTGCATCCAAAGCGAGGCATCTATTCGATCCAGATGCGACGAGTTAGAATTACAGATGAGGTGACGTGGGCAAATCCTTTACGTTATTTAACATTTTGAATGGGTTGAATTTAAGGTGTAGTCTAGCTAGGTCTTTTTTTAAAGGAGTGTTAAATTATAAAATTCATAAATTCTATCAATACTGCATCCATCGTACCAAAAACTAGAGTTAAACCGGAGTGGATGCCGCATCTGAAGTTTTTTAAATAAAAATTAATGCCACTTTTCGTTGTAATTTTATAACTCAAGAACGGGCTCGCCATAGATATCCGGGGCTCACCTATCCAAACCAAATATTATAAGCATTGTTCGGACTATTTAGTAGATGGTTTATGTGAAGTTTGGTAGGGTAGGGTAGAGTAGGGTAGAGTAGAGTAGTGTAGAGTAGAGTAGTGTAGAGTAGAGTAGTGTGGGTAGAGTAGTGTGGGTAGAGTAGTGTAGAGTAGGGTAGAGTAGGGTAGAGTAGGGTAGAGTAGGGTAGAGTAGGGTAGAGTAGGGTAGAGTAGGGTAGAGTAGGGTAGAGTAGGGTAGAGTAGGGTAGAGTAGGGTAGAGTAGGGTAGAGTAGGGTAGAGTAGGGTAGAGTAAGGTAGAGTAGGGTAGAGTAGGGTAGAGTAGGGTGGAGCAGGGAAGAGCGGGAGCGAAGCCGCGTGGGCAAAAGCTAGTGCGTCATAAAATCCGCACGATATTTAAAACACCCACAAATATTTGCACAACAGCAAAAGAGCATCGGCGAACATAGTCGATCAGGGTATCACCGAATGTCGTAGGACTACACTACGACACATGGTTGTTCGAAATAACTGTAGGCGTTTATACGACTTGGTATTTAAAAAAAGTAAAAGGTGTAATCCCAGTATATACGCTGACTACGAATGACTTTATAAAAAAAAACTGACCCTTAATGTATTGTCACCTACGCCACTGTCTCCTTGGTCTATTTGACGCTAAACAAAGCGGTAAAAACCAAGCGAAGTGGCTTGTTATTCCATTTGCTTACATATGCTAATACGTACAATTCTCCACGTCACCACTCTTTATGTTTTGAACATTGGAATGTATATATGTAGCGAAAGTGTACTGTTCCTCTTAACAGTATTGCCATGTATCACCGTTGCATCCGGACGCTATGGCGACATTACATGTGCAAAATGAATACCAATTAGTACTAATACACCAAAGTGAACTGATTAGTCTAGTAGCGATAAGGAAGATTACGTTACCTTCTTAAACATAGGAAGAATTATTGTAGGTATAAATAAAACGCTCTAAACCGTTAAATACGTTCTAAAACTGACTCATTGACAACCTGTGACATTGAAAAATAGATTGAAGATGTCAGTTAGATGAATGAAATAGTTAAAAAGATTTTAATAAAACTACTTCATGACAGGATTGCAACCTTTTTAATTATAACCTACTCAAAGAGCTGGCAAATGCTTCAAAATTCTTCTACCATTCTAGAGTGGAGTGAGAGGGCGTGCCAGACTTTTACAGACGAAAGCCCTATCTCTGTCTTTCAATAGCCCTTTGCGTGTCAGGACCACGGTAACTTTCGTGGCCCTTGCGGTTATCGATTGGCACTATTGAGCCTCTGCGGGTTTCTTGACATCTCTTTGAGGTGCGTCTGGAACACTGCACGTCATCCCTGACTCAGTTTGAGCGATGAGCTCCGTATTGCTCATCGTCCACAAGGCTGTGTGCAAAAGATAGCTAAAATACTGTTTTAAAAAAAATTGTTACATCTCCTGTAATCATACAATACTGGCTGAGACCTTTGGCAAAGTACGAAATGATTAACAAACACATGAAGAAGATTCGCATCGAGAACTGTACGAGGATGACTCTTAATTGGTACTTAATCAATCAATACATTTATTAACAGCAGTAGACTTGATAACGGAAGCCGATGCAAGCATTTGCGTATATAATTATGTATATCTACTGCGCATATTGCAGTCTTGCAGGCAAGTAAGTAATTTCTTGTCTGTATTAGTTGCTCCAGCATTTTACTAACTGGAAGTCTGCGTCCTTCGTGTCGATAATTTTGTAATTACCCTGTTACTGGCCTATCAGTACTCAGTCTAGTTCAAGTAAATTTAATTAAGCAATTAAATCTGGTTTTGCTATATTCCACACGCCTGTGTTATGCTTTCACTAGAGCATGATACGTGTATTAGTTGGAAAAGGCACACATTTTTATTGTTTATTTTTCTATAATTGATGGGGTCTTTTTTGACTAGTCTCTCTCTTGAGACAAGTGAAGATGTAATCAACTATTTTGTTTAAGAACAATTTATTCTCTCTCTCTACACAAAAACACCCAGTTTAAAGCTATCACGAAACCAGGTTTGAGTCAAAGAGACAGACATTCTTTGACCAGCCAAAGAATTGCACTCTTTGGCTGTACGCACAATGAAAATTCGGTCCACAATTTGTTGTTGGTACATCGGCATTATGTCTACTGTGTAGAAATAGGTTTAGCGGAATTAAACTAACAATTCCATCACATAATGCCCTTGCCGAGCTTGATGGGCTTGCAATTCGGCGATGATTTAAACTGTGAAACTTTAAGTGTTTCATTGCTCTTGATTCACTCTTCTCAATGGATACAAGTGCATTAAGTTGATATGTCCCAGAAATTAAAATTTTACTCCATCAATAATCGCGCTTGATATAGGTTGTCATTGGTCATCTTTTCTTTGGCCTCACTCCCCCTCTCCATCAATCTACATTTGTGTACTCAGAACATAGAAAATAAATAAAAATAGTAATTCATTTACGTCCTTTTACAAAGAAATACGTAAAACCAACTTATGAATACTTAGTTATACTAATTTCTAAAATTATTGTGAAAGACTTTTGTTATCTTTTTGGCCAAAACAATTTTATAATTGGGTTTAATAAAATGAAAAATAAAATCGTTGATTATAGTGCATTACAAAACAGAGTAATTAGCGATGTGTTCTAGGCACCAAAGTCTTTGGTTGTATAACTGGGCCGCATAACCAATATATATCGTAATCGCATTTAGTCATTATAAGGCAGGTAGTTTTTTGGTAATGCCAATTCGTAATACGAAACGATTTATTTGATTAATATTTTGCAATTGTTTAATCTCTTGTTGTAGATCTTTTAAATTATCGCAAAATAGTGATAGTTAGTCAGTTAGTGTTGTGGGAGTTAGTGATAGTGTGACAAGTGGAAGGACAAAATTCAAGAAAAAAGAGTATTGTGCCGACCCCAAGTAATATAGGATAAGGGCAGGAAGAAGAAAAAGACAATATTGCAAAATAATGCATGTTGTTCAGCATATCGATGAATAGAGAGGAAGGCTAAAGAAAAGGGGGAATTATGTGAAGAATGCTCCTAACAATTTATGCCATGTTCAAAAGTACCGCTTCCTGAATCAAGACCTTGATCCAGCCGCCTAACGAGAAGCTCCTTAGATGTTGGTCGAGGCTTGTGGCTATTAAGCCATTTATATCATTCAGTGAGTGGTATTTCGCTCCCCTGTTTTAAAGGAGGTTGATTTCTATAGATACATTAATAGTACACCTCTACACTATCTATAAAGCATACATTTTATAAGTCTCTTACTTCAAAAACATTGGACTTTCATACAAACTTCCAACCCCCGTTTTAGAAGATTATAAGTTACACACAGAAGTGCCAGCCCTTTCGAAGTCTAGCTTTCCATCATCAACCGTTAGCTCTAATGCTCCTTCAACTACCAATGCGCTAGATCTAATATCAATTTCAAGTAACCAAGCCGCTTCCAACACAGGGAATTAATCAAACCATGACTAATTGGAGCCCACTCTAATCTTGAACACAATATCAACATCATTGATTTACGTCAGACATATTATTTTCTGGACACATAACGTGCATTACGTCCATTGTCACATAATTAGGTGGTACAAGGAAAGTGGGTTAGCAATAGAGCATGGTTACATAAGTAAGCCTTCTTGTGTGTTAGTCGAAAAGCATGTTAAAGTAAAAAATTTCTTGAGTAACAGAACATAGCGAATTGTTTCTTGAAAGTGTTACTGAGGACGAGTACATCGGAATACCTGTCTGAGTCTGCCTATTCAATATTAACTCAAAAACTACTGAAAGGATAAGTCCTCATCTCCACATATTGATCTTTTGCTGTGCCCAACAATGTCTCTGATTGTTTATATTGACAAATAGACCTTAGCCTGTATTATGGAATGCAAAACTAGAATTGAGTCTTCAAAATTTTTATACAGTTTTGACACACAAACAAAGTGAGGTGTTGGATGTGTGATAGAGAGTAGAGAAATACCAAGAATTTTTAAAACCCGAATGAAGCTGGAATGTTTTGCTGAAAACTATAGAAGTAATTTATAATGATTGATGGTTGTAGGATTTCAGGATGACCAAAAACATTATCAACAAATTGCATAATTTTTATTTTGTTCTTACTTACGAGTACATTTTACTATTGCTCTTACAAACGGAGAGAATCTCTTCTGCAGGTACTCTGGAAGGAATTTCATCGAAAATAATCATCAACTTTGTACCTACTTTAGTAGAAATGTAATATATAGAAATGTATAGAAAGAGAAATCTGCTTTGCTAGTTAGAAGGGACTAGACCTATGTGTATGTTTACTACTGGATATATGTAAGTGAGTATTCTCCCATACATTTCTTACTGAATGTTCTGAAATTAATATCCTTTTAATTTATTTTATAATAACTTATTGATAGTGGCAAAACAGTTATTAAACCCGAGTCTTGTTTAACATATTTTGATGATGGTCAATAAATAAGTTGTGTGTTGCTTTAAAATGTGGCACGAGACGATAATAGTTTCAGGTGAATCTCATAGTTTGCAATTTGTGTTATAAAGCATCAAATACCATTGTAAATACAAAGACAAAACAAATGTGATTTGTTCTTCGTCCCAAAATATAATTTTAATTATTTTGTTCTGGATTTGTCCTATTTTTTATTCCATATTCGGACCATATTTTTTTTTGTTGCCATTTTTACATTTTTGTACACTCAAACGATGATTATACATGAACATAGGTATATCATCGTTGACACATATAACTCTTGTATAACCTACTTATAACAATTTCCTCACATCAGGAAGCTTTCTTATAACGCTATCGTCTGCGGTTATATTTTTGTTCACCAACTGACGTAAGTGTATCAACCATCTAACGTTATTCAATACCTATCTGCTTAGTACTAAGCTAATCGACATCAATACTTATACTGCTGTCTCTTTTATTACTTTGAGCGATGAAGGAGAGGTTGGTTTCATGTCGATTTGTAATCGTTTCTTTGGAATGGTAGTTAGTATTTTATGGCTGAGTAAACTCGGCAGCGCCTATGTGTTGCATGCAGTGTTGATAACCGCTGAACGCTGTTGAATGTAATGAGAATATTTACAAAGTGATAGGCGTGCGTGCGTGATATAACTCCCGGTTCAACGCGTAAAACCTTATTGAATTTTAATGGATTCGTTCGTTGAGGGAAGAAGGTATTTTAACTGTTTTACGGTTTTGTTTATTGACTCTAGATGATAAATATCATACCTAATAGTAATAATAAGATAAGAATTTGATGTCAAAACTATCCCTGGGTTAATGGATGATGAAAAGAGAAGTGGAAGGACTATTTTGAGACTGATGAATGAGGAAAATAATTGGAGTGGGATTTTAGAGAGCAAACCAGTGAATTTTGGGTTAGTGAGAATGGTTAGAATGGATGAAGTCAGAATAGCAGTAAATAGATTGAAAATGGTAAAACCATTGGTCCAGATCGAGTGGATGGATGGATGTGGTTAGCTTTATTCTTCAATAAGTTGTTGCAGGAAGAAGCCATACCTGATGATTGGTGCAACAGTTCTTTGGTACCCATCTATAAAAACAAAGTTGATCTGCTTGAGTGCGACAACAATAGAGGAATAAAGCTAATGTCACATACTATGAAAGACTAGGAGAAAGTTATTGAGAGGTGGTTGAGAGAAGAGACTGAAATTTCACAGAACCAATTCGGTTTTATGCCTGGTCGGAGTACAACGGATGCCATTTTTGCTTTGCGCCAGCTATGCAAGAAATACAGAGGTGCTTTTAAAACTTGCACATGGTATTCATTGATCTCGAAAAGGCATACGGCCGTGTACCTCGTGAAGTTCTGTGATGGGCCCTTAAGGAGAAAGGTGTGCTTGGGAAGTATGTGGAGTTGATCCGAGCAATGTACAGTCGATGTAGTACCCAAGTCGTGTTACATCGTGTGTCGGCTTACATCAGGGACCGGCTCTCAGCCCTTACCTCTTCCCAATGATAATGGACACTCTGACGTCGGACATTCAGGAGGAGGTTCTCTGGTGTATGCTGTTTGCCGACGATATTGTGCTGGTTGCCGAGAGTGACCTAGAGATCCAAAACAGATTGGAGGTGTGGTGGCACAGACTGGACAGTGTTGACCTGAAATTGAGTAGAACCAAAACGGAGTACTTGTTCTGCGATTTCGGCGGTCTCTCCAACCCTGTGCCTCTAGCTCTCGCCAGAATGCCCATACCAATCTGTTCCTACTTTCGGTACCTCTGCTCGCTCGTCCAAGGGGGTGGTGAGGTAGACCGTGACGTAACAAGTCGGACCAACGCAGGATAAATGAAATGGCGTCAGGTCACGGGAATAACTTGCGACCCACGCATGCCCCTCAAGTTGAAGGGTAAAATTTACAAGTCCATCATACGACCTGCCGTATTGTATGGATCAGAATGTTGGGCTGTGAAAAAGAAGGATGAAAAAGATTGCATGTAGCTGAGATGAAAATTTTGAGATGGATGTGCGGTGTGACGAGAGTGGATAAAGTGAGAAATGAGTATATTAGAGGAAGTTTGAAAGTGGCACCAGTGACTGAAATGTTGAAAGGTAATCATTTCTCTTGGTATGGTCATGTGAAGAGGTAAGATGAAGCGCATATTACTAAAAGAGTTCTGAGTATACATATAGATAGATGGAAAGGCAGAGAAAGGGCGAAGAAAAGATGAACGGATTGTGTGAAGAGTGATATGAAAGAAAACGGAGTTAGTGATAGTTTGACGGGTGACAGGACAGAATAGGAGAAAATACCATGTTGCACCGACCCCAAGTAATATGGGATAAGGGCAGAAAGAAGAAGACTATTCCTGGGTTGCTTGTTTAGAGAAAGTCTTTTAAAATGTTGACCCAAACTAGCAATTACTCCTGTATCGTGGGTGCATTCACAAACATGTAAACTCACATACGCAAGACATCTAGACATGAAACAATAATTCGTAAGCTATACAAATATTTGCTGCGTACAGTAACACGTTCATCAGAATCAAACTCGCGATATGCAGTGCAGCTACCGATCGCTCTACCACTACGCCAACGTTGTAACGGGGCCGAATTAAGGAAGTCAAGGGCTTTCTAAAATATGTTCTTTCTTCTTGTCAGTTTATTATATGTGTGTACATTATCTATACATATTATAAATCTGAAAAAGTTTTTATTTGTGCGCGCATTTCGTAAAATATACGAAAGCGATGTAGATAATTTTTATACATTAAAATTGTGTGTAGCTTAGGCTTTGTTTCATCGCAATCGGTTGACAATATCGAAAAATATACTACATTCATTGACCCAGCGGTACGAAGTTCGCCAGCTCAGCTAGTTAGTATAAATAAATTAGATGGCTATTAAGATGGTGATAAATAGACATGTATCGAAGAATTGCTTTGCTGACCCTAAAACAGTTACTATAAGTTGCAGCATGATGAATAATGAGAAACTGCCCTTTCTCTGTTTATTTTATCTGTTTGTTCTATATCATTTAAATAAATAAATATGTACATGCATATTATGTTCGGTGATTATACGAATAGTTTAGGAGACGACAAGAAATTGTTCAAAGAAATCTACTCGTATTTTGCTTAACAAAATCCGCTGTACAAAATTCAATTAAGTGTATGTGGCAATGTCTTCCTTAATTATTTAAAAAAATCCTGATGAAGGTAAAGTTTCTAGATAGCTAATATTTTATTTTTCATATTCTATCTATGCTTAAATGAATTATCACAGTAAATTTAAATGACAAAAGTTAAAATACAGGAAATAAAATATTCTAGAGTCGTTTTCAGACATGGTGTATAGATCACATTGTATTTTCCCACCTACCTTTGAACGATGGTCATTCTTTTTAGGTATTACCTCGTCAAACAAAATGCCTAGAGTTTGCTTTTTGCTGAGATGTTGACGAACTACACAAAACAACTACAACTACAGAAAACAAACATACTCGTATTTATTGTTTCGTAAAAACATTAAAACATATTTTTTAACCAAACCCTTTTTATACGACTATAAAATTATCGAATCATGAACAGGATATTTTAATATCTCTACAAAAACAAAATATTGTTTAAAATTATTTCCCCTGCATGCTGCATACCCACCACCTTAGCTACCCACATATATATCAAGCGAGTAGTTTCACTCTCCACATTCGATACCCAGCCTTCGAAACGAGTGTATCATTCGATTTTTTTTTGTTTTAAATCGATTAAGAATCGAGTGATCGTGTGCTGGTGACTTAATTAGAAGTAGTGGTGTTAATTACTAGTACATCGAAAATGGCTTTCAAGGTAAACCATCATTGTTTATTTAAAATTAGTTTGATAAAAGTTTTGTTTTCTAGAGAAAAGACTTTGTCCAACAATGGGGCATAATGGGTTAATTGAAAGATTAGAATAATGTTTTCCAAATATCGATGGGTCTTAAGTTTAAAGGCCAATGTGTAAATAGAATAATTTTCAGTAGAGGCTCTAAAAGTTTTAATTTGATATATTTTTACATTTTCTTGCTCTCAAACTTTAAGAGCCTCTATTAAAAAGTTTTTAATTTGCACATTGGCCCTATACATGGGACCTATTGTCATCGATATATAAGGAGAAAAGAGCTCACAAGATGCTAAATGTATTTTTATTTTTATGAACTTTGTACATTAGAAAGTTTACAAGATGTGTTTTAGTTTTACGTAATATTTTGTTTTGCTTGCATAATAATGAATTATAAACTACACATACTTTAAATTCACCATAAATTTCACATTATTGGTAAAATATAAAATGTTTTTCACTATTAAAATCTCTGTAATCATACTATAGTTATAGGGCAAATTGTAAATGAGTGTGTATGTTTCTACTCCTTCATGCTCAAACGGCTGAAGTGATGTCGGTGAAGTGTGGTTCACGGGTAGACCATGCATTCTGGTTTACAAAGCTTGTTTTATTTTACACACACAATCTTAACCTATACCGTAATTAAAGACACAATAGAAAGACAATGAGAGAGCGAAGTGTTCGCTTGGGGTTTATTCAAATGAATTTTTAACGGACTTCAAACAAATATAGAAGTTCTCAATACAGTTGTACTTTTTAACACTTTACTCTTTGTTACCTCATTTAGAAAATTTCATTCCGGATTGGTTCCATTTTAATCAAAATTTAGTTTTTATGGACTCCTCAAATATTAGACTTACATATAGCGATTTAAGTATTTTCATCAATAAATCGAGTGTTTGCATTTATAAAAGTTTCCATTGATGATGTAAAGCTGACTCAGACCAACAAAAAAAGAAAACTGATGATGATAATCACAGATAACCTAAAATTGAGCTGCAATGCAAGATCATGTATATCCTTAGGACTTGCTCCAATGATAAGTAGCTACCTATATTTCAAGTGTGGTGACAAGATATCTCGATAGTTGAGCGATTATGACTTTTAATAAATAGTTCAAAAAATGGTATGATTGAACTGATCTGATGATTAAGCCGGACAGCTGGCACTTTGTAATTAAAATAGTATCCTAGCCATATTTGATTGGAATTATAGTATGTTAATGGTAAACCTCTATATCTATAGATACCTTGCTAAACTTGCAAAGTTTGACTGTGCGGTACCAAAACCTAAAAATGTAAAGTTATTTTTTTTTATAGCCTATACTGTCCCACTGCTGGGCAAAGGCCTCTCCCAACTACTTTCAGGTATTCTTTTCTTGAGCCACCTTGAATAAAAATTTACATTAAAAAAAACAATTAAAGTTAGTGTTTTTTTTTATGGTGTGTTGTATTTTTTTTTTATTAAAGGTTTTTTTTATGATACTAGTTTAGATAATTGCTGTATTGTAAAAAATCTGTAAAGAAACTGTCAATCAATATATGAGCTATAAGTACTAAGAAACTGCTGCTATAGCTATTAAGTATCTATCATAAAAACGACTTGCACATAAGGTCATTAAAACTATGTCTTCAAGTGAAAACAAAAGTGGTACTTAACATTGCAAAGGAAGAAGAAAAAAAACAAATTCTGGGTAACCATCAATGGAGTCTTGAAAGCGTGTGTGAGAAAATTGGTAAAAAGTGTAATAACACGCCATTGTTTCATGGAAATTGGCTTGAAACATAGTTGTGAACACATTGTGTTCGAGTTCAGAATACTCCCTCAATGACAGTGAAAAACTATTTGTATTCATTTGTTATTGTTTGTGTTTTGTCCTTATGTAATCGCATAATTAGCTGGAGGAGAAATGATTTAGTGACGGCCTACAGTCTTAGTAGACCGAAATGCATTTCAAACTTTATACTAAAAAAATATCTTTATAATTCTTCTGTACGTGTGTTTGTCATCTACTCTTCCTAAACAGCTTGACAAACTTGGACGAATCTTTCTGTGTAGTCCCTAGTCGGTTTGAAAATATAATTGGATCCAGTAGTGGTGTCGCTGCAATCGGGTTTTAATTTTTTTTTTGTCTGAAGAAAAGTCATCATTCAAGCGGGACAACGTTTGTCGGGACCGCTAGTTAAATATAAAAGCGTCAACTGGACTGTATTCTCATTACAGTCAATAGCATCAAAAAAGAAATAGAAATAACTTTATTAAATACTTAAACATATTAATTTAAAAAAAAAATCTTTCTAACCGAATTTTATTTTCAACATCTTCAAACAGTTTGGTGTAGACCAAAATATTCTGAAATTGGTCACCATACATTATCTTTTTGTAAAAGAATATCTTCTACTTCGGCTTCGCCCGGGTTGAAGTAGAAAATGTAACTCAGTGACAAAGTAGCATTCTACACCATTAAATTTTGAATGACCTGTAGTAGTAGGTAGTTGGTACGCAACGCCGACTACTACCTACAGGTCAGTGGACTCGCTCAGCTGACGTTTTCATAGAGAAATTAATTTCGTACATGCGTAAATTAATACGAATCTTAAAAAAAGGGACTTTATTTTTTTATTTTATCTTTACAAATCCCCGCGTACGTAAAATATAGCCAACCAGGAATAAAGCAGCTTTCTATCGCTGAAGAAAGTTTAGCAATCGGACCAATTCTTTCAGGGATTATCTCCTCAAACAAAAAAAAAACAAACATTACCTCTTTATAATTTATGTGTAGACAAATAACAAAAGCAAATCTTTTCTCTTTATAATATTACGAGTAGTATAGATAGTATAGACTATGATATGATGATAATATCTTCTGAATGCCTGCAATTTTTAATAAAAATCCATTATTATGTTACCACTAGCGTATAATTTAGATGATTTACTTAGCTTGCATGGTCGTTACTTAGATTTATATCGAAGAGGAAGGAAAAATATTAGATAAGCTTGGTTAGTTCAGCGAGCATTTATGAGTGGATTATACTGAATAAAGGAAGAACCAGCTCTTATGAAGAGTAATAAAAATCTACTACCTATTTGTAAACTACCATGATTTACAACATCATAAATTATAAAGTAGGTTATCACCCGTATTTATAAACAAGTAAAAGTTATTACTTGAGTTAAAGTAACTATTTAAGTAACGATTTGTAGTCTTCACTAATAAAAACAAACTTTACCTCTTCATTATTAGCAAAGTTTGTTTTTTTTGTTTCTAGGAGGTAATCTCTGAAACTAAAGGTCCGATTGCAAAAAATTTAGCACCTATAGAAAGCTGTTTTATTCCGTAGGCTATATTTTATGTGAGCGGGCGAAGCCGAGGACAAAAGTTAGTAATTAAGAAATTGCTTGAAGTTAGTACTGCAAACAAACAACAACAACAATCACTTACCGTTGAGTGTTACTTGAGCATTTAGTCAAGTAAGTAACGTGTATAAAATGAGATTTTGTAGTTTTAAGAAATCTATCTTAAGTAATTACTTGTTTATGAATATGGGTAATAGTGGCATTGTTAGTTGTCTCTTTTTTATATAATAATCTATTAGTGTCTACATGTTACTACATTGTGTGAATCTACGAGTGTGTATGCCAAATAAAATAGTTTTCTTTTTTTCTTTTTGGTATGATGTCCAAAATAAAAGCAACCACATCGCACTTAGTTACACTAATATTATAAAGGCGAAAGTTTGTGTGTTTGTTACTTCTTCATGCTTAAACGACTGAACGAATTTTGATGAAACTTCGTACAGGGGTAAACCATGTCCTGGAATAGGTTATTTTTTTATCTCGGGAGTGTGGTTCACTTGGAACAATTTTTTACTTTCACGCGGGCGAAGTCACTGGCGTCAGCTAGTAATTGCATAAAATTAAACCCTGACTTCTAAACTAGACAGATGTTTTTATCAATATCTGTCCAATAAGAAACAAACATAAGCATGAATGTATAATTTTCCACTAGTATTCTTATGATTATTATAATATTTAGACTATATTGTCCCACTGTTGGGCAAAGGCCTCCCTCCATTCCTTCCATTATTCCCAACGTTGAGCCTCTTCGAGGCGATTCCCAAGGAAGACATCTAAGTCGTCCCATCATGTCCTACTTGGTTTGCCGCGACCCTGACGTGCAATTTCAGGGCACCAATTTTGTGTTTTACTGGTGCACCGCTCGTTTGGCATGTATTCTCTAAGAAACAGAAAAAATAATTACACATTACTTTTCTTTTTTTGACTTATTTCGTTTATTAGCTACAACTCTTCTCGTGATTTGACAGACATATCTTTATCAGAGTTTTAAAGACATTATTTTGGTCGAACTATTTCAGCAGATATAATCCGACCTCTTATGATACTGTCATTCGCAAAAACTCTCTATTGCTGGGTTTCCAAATGTTTGTAAGCAAAATCTGCTAAGTTCGAGGTGGCAGAAAACATATATACATGCCACTGATTGTTTCTAACATTCCATTTTCAAATAAATTCCAGGTGGTGATCATAGCGCTGACGATAGTGGCGTGCACGCACGGACGGATGTTCTACAACCTGCGACCGATAAGAGTGGTTCACTCTCATTCAGACCTGCAGCCAGCCGCGACGATTGTGCACGCGGAGCCTAAGCTGGCCTACGAACACCACCATATCTCGGAAGATGAACACGTAGATTATTATGTAAGTATGGTTTTGTGGACATAACAATGCGACAAGGCCTTGCCATACAAATGTCTCTATCTGTCTGTGGAGAAATTTTATTCAATCATTTTATCAAAATTATTCGTGGCTATGATGATCATTTTACTCGTACAAATAATATCTGTATTGACAAGATTAAAATTTAAAAGCGGTTACGCTTTTGATTTTTTCGGGTTTTTACGAAGAAGAATTTTCTTCTCATTAAAAAAAGTATCTGCTAAGATATTTCTTGTTTGATTTTTAGGTTCTTCCAGTATGTACGAAGAGTATTTGTTTTCTAAAGTTTTCGGTGGCTATTTGGTGATCTATAATGTTTAAACCAAGGTATTAGTTAGGTACGGTATTTTCAAGTAAATAAAAAAAAATACATGAACTAGAACTAGCTTTATAAAAGACAGAGCTTGAAATGTCTGTGGAATATTGTAATAACCTTAGGGGTATTTAAGTCAAGAGTAAATGGGTTACTTGTAGGTAAGCGTGCTGCATTGTCGACCACATTGTCGCTTACCATCAGGTGAGATGGTGGTCAAAGGCAAGCCTATCTTTTTATAATAAAAAAAAATAAGCAATAGGTTCAAAATACCTTGTTATTTTTATGCGACTGGTTTAAGGAGTTAGACAATCAAGTGGTTAATACGCAAGTTCAGGGCACGCACGCTTAGATGATTTTATAGTAAATGCTTTTTTAGTAAAAAAACAAATTCTGGTATCTATGTTATAAACAGCTTTTTATTCCTGTTTTAGTCTATTTACTCCAAATTATTTCCATAGAAGGTCATGTATTTTTTTATTTGTAAAAACTTGTTGAAGTGCAGTAATCCGGTATTACGAAAAAAAGTTACAATTACTGCATATGCAACAACATTACGTCTAAGTGTATAACCATTTAATTATGACCACGATACTTCAAACATGGGTAAAAGTAAATGAGAAAAAAGTTGAGTGAAGTAACATCTGTTATAGCATTTTATTGTTCAGTGTTGTGTAAACTTTATCGATTTATGGCAGTAAACGTAATCGATATTGAGTTAATGTGTCTGGTATTAGCCACTATTATGTGTTGTAAAATAATTGATACACATGATAGAAGCAACAAGTAATATGTAACCAAGCATTATATGTAACACATATATGATTTAAAAGAGTGTCCATGGAGTTTCTTGCACGTTCTTCTCCATAGAGACCTACTCTTTGGAACGTGCAATTTAGCTTCACTTTTCTTGGACTGACCGACATTTGACTATTCAAAAGTGCCTGTAAATGGTCTATTTGAAATAAATGCTTTGAATTTGAATTTGAATTTGAATTAGAGTACATTATTTAAAGTACATAAATGTAGTAGGGTTAGCTTACTTTCTCAGCGCTCGAATGGGTTCAATGTCTGAACTCTGTATAGGTATCGATTTCTCATCTGAGAACTTTGCATATACTATGGAGGTCTTGAATGTACAATATACTTCCTGCTTTTTTCCGCATCGATGGTACATCTATTTTATACTGTTTGCGTCCGTTCAATTGTAGGTAGTTTTTGCTGTATTAGTTTGGGGTTTTTCATCATTTAATAACTTCTGCCGCTCTAGGGTGGAGCGGGAGGGCGTATCGGACTTTACCTGACTAAAACCCACTTCTATGTTTCTTTTTTGCCTTGCGTCCCATCCCAGGACTCTGGGGTTCGCTTTCGAACGACCCATGGAAATCACCAAGATTGCTCTGAAATTGGAGCATAGAATATAGTAATATTAGAGGGATAATAATTCTCGAAACGGGAACATAGTGTAACAACTCGATCTGGTGGTTGAAATTCTCTTCAATAACAGGAGCCCTATTTCACCTCATTATATTTGTAGCGGTAAACGCAACTGATACACCGTAATATGATAATCAAACCGATGGTTTACGTTACGTTGAAAACGGATGCACACTTTCTCGATACACCTTTGGTTTCCGTTCATACAAGCGAATAGTTGTTTTGATATTTTGCTCACACATTTATCTTTATTCTTTTCAGGGCACTAAAAAAAACCTCATCTATAATAATATTATAAAGTTTTTGTTGATTATTATTATTCATGCGGGTGGAATCTCTGGCAGAGGCTAGTATATTTATAAAAGCTCCCTAGGTGTTAATAATGTATTAAAATATTGTAATATAATGACACATAATAAATAAATTTAAGAGCCGGAGCATAAAATATAATTGTGCACTAAATTATGTAAAGACACAGTTTAAGTGACTGTAATAAGACTTGCGTAATTTATATGAGATTCAATATCAGTTTAATTACCATAATACTAAATGAAAATTTCTTGCGTAACCGGATATTTAACGGGAAATGCAAACGAGTACTGAACATAAAATTATATTATAAATAATCGCTTAACATAAAAAAAAAATATTCATTTGATCTTCTACTAATATTTATGAGTGTTATGTGATAGTTGTGTTACTTTTACATCTCATTGTACAAATATAAAATCGAAATACCGCTTATTGATTAATTACGAAATCTCAGAAACTATAACACCTATAAACTTACAATTTGGTAGGTTTCTTATAGGGTGTAAACATTCCCTAAGAACGGATTTTCCGAAATTCACCCCCTAAGAGTATGAAACGGAGATCCAAAGTCGGTTCTCTGGCTAGTCTGTATATACACCGTTAAATTTCAATCGTTTTAATCCCGTAGAGGGTCGATCTGGCACATAAAACACTATCGATTTGTAAAGATAAAATTAAAAAAATAAAGTACCTCTTTTTCAAAACTCGTATTAAATTACGCATGTACGAAATCAATTTCTTTAAGAAAAAGTCAGCTGAGCGACTTCAATGACCTGCAGGTACTTTGTACGCAACGCCGACTATTAACTACAGGTCATTGAACTCGCTCAGCTGACGTTTTCTCAAAGATACTAATTTCGTACATGCGTTAATTAATACGAGTTTTGACCACGGGATTAAAACGATTAAAATTTAGCGTGTATAAAAAAAGAAGGTGACTGACTGACTTATCAAAGCATAGCCGAAACTACTGGGACAAGGAGAGTGAAATTTTGGACAAGGTTTCCTTTTATGACGTAGACGAGCACTAAGAAAGGATTTTCCAAATTCAGTCCCTAACGGGATGAAATGGGTCTCTAAAGTTAGAATGGCGCAACTTAAATTCACGTAGGTGAAGCCGCTGGCAGAAATTAGTCTGTATATATAAAAAGAGAAACTGAGTGACATATCAAAGCACATCAAAAACTATTGGGACTTGGAGCGTGGAATTTTTCCAATGTTTTCTTTTATGACGAAGGCGAACATTATGTGAGGATTTTTCAAAAGTAAGGACGACTTCAAACTTTATTAATATAAATAAAAAACGCATGACTGTTGCGCTAAACCCGCACTGCAGTCGCGCTGCATGCTACTTTGTTATTTACATGGAATAACAAAGCAGTGCGGCTGCAGCGTTGAAACCACGCTGCCACCGCGCTGCACTTTGTGACTAATTTGAAGCCACCCTTACCTACTATAGAATTGAAACAGGGGTCCAAAGTTTGTATGGAGGAAACTAGTTTTGCGCGGGCAAAGCTGCTGGCAGAAGCTAGTCGTCGATAATAGACTTAACTGTGCGCAGTAAAAGTGAATATTCAGCAAGCAGTAAACATAACAACCCGCTACTTCCTATCTAGCTTCCTCTCATAACAATGGCTTGTTTGAAAGCTAATTCTAACTAAGTCTATGTAAAAAAGTCACATAATAATTTGCATTTACGTCTACATCCATTTGTAAAGGAGCGGGAATTGCGACAAGATGGTACATCCGCTGCGACGTTCCGCTTGTTGATGAAGTGTGTGCGTGTAAGCATGGTACTCACATGTGGCCTAAGTTACTAAATATAGGCGTAATTTGGACGTGTGTTGACTTCTTTTGCGGTTTATGAATTCATCATTTCAAATAGAGTGTGGACTAATCTTTTGTGGCTGACTGAAGCCTCTCTGAGTAACTGACCTGACCTGACTTCCTTCAGTAGCCCTTTGCGAGGGCCACTGTAACTCTATTGTACAATCGGCAGCTCTAGCAGTCATCGGGCCTATTGCTGTTCATCCATTCTGTGGACAACTCTTTAAGACGCGTGTAAGCATTCAACGGTTTTTAGTTTGTATCCAGAGAAAAAATGTCGGATATTCATGGAACTTTTTCTTTCTGTCATTCATCATTTTTCTTATGTTTCTACTATATTTTTGTTGTTGCCTGATGGACTGTAAGCAACAAACGATCCAAGTTTTGACATTTGGGATGAAACCGCTAGAGGTGAAAGTACATACTTATGTTGTTTATTGTACTTAAAAGAGGCACCAAACTCACTCAAAACTCTTAACAAATAGGTAAAGTCGTTCTTCGCCTATAAATTGGTCGAATATTGTGGGTAGTATAAAATTGTTGCGCAATGGCACGTGGTTTAAACGGTTTCACTGCACGCACCTCGTATGAACGACACTTCCCGAGTACTTCCGAGGTCTTCCGAGTTCAATATTAGCATGCGGGCGTGACATTGGACTTATGTAATACTTTAGTTTTGTTAACATGCTTTTATGGGAAATTAGTTTGACCACCTTTCTGTGTTGATCGTGAGGCACGTTTATTTTGTTGATTGGTTTTGATTCGATTCCTTCTGCGTTAGTGTAGTTTGATTATACATGTAGGCACCTGCCTACTCTATTAAATGGTTTAATTATTTCCGGTTACCGCGTTGATAATAATAGATTTTGATGCAAGTGGAGAAAGTTTGTCATTGCAACCAAGGTGGAATTCACCCGCGCCGAGTACTGCAGTGATAAAATCACATGTATGAAACGACGTTTTTCCAATACACTGACGAATAAACTTCTTCTGAAAATTACTATTTTTTTTACCTCAATTACAATATCAGGCTTAGCATCTAAAGAATTCTCTTCAAATCTTAAATTCGGCATTTTTTTCCCCAAATAATACAAATGAATAAGTCAGCAATTATTTTTTTTTCCCGCGCTTGACCTTTGCAGGTTGAAGGAGAAGCAAAGGTATCTTACCGTTATCCATCCTAATATTAAAAATAGAAATTCAAATATTTTTAAATTATAACACAGATAATTGGTTGGTAATAATAAATTATTGTGTAAATAACCATATTTATTCATAATAACAAATAAATGTTCATAAATACAATTTGAATTTTCATTAACTATTAAAACCTTAAAAATGTGCACATCTCTACTAAAAAAAAAAATACCATTGACCGTGGCGAAATTGGAAAGAAAAAAGCTCTTGTGATGAATTTAAAAAAGCACTAGACTGATATACATGGCATATTGAACCTAATTATAGTGCGATAAGAGTCAGTTTTCGAGGAAGTGTATTGAAAACTTATGGTATAATTTTTGGTATGGTCATCCAGATCAAAATAATATAATTTATGTTGATTTATATGCCTTTCTAAAAACTTCTGCTTTGTGTGTATTATGTAAATTATATTTTTTTATTTGTTTTTCCAGGCGTATCCAAAATACACCTTCAAATATGGCGTGAATGACTTCCACAGTGGTGACATTAAAACTCACCATGAGAGTCGGGATGGCGATGTCGTCAAAGGTAAAAATTTTATTATACTGTATATACCTGCTTCTTTTCCTGAACTAATCAGAAACTCCCAGAAACAGTTTTACTTCCACCAAGTACAACGAAAATTTCTACCATTCAAACAAATCATACAACATAATATTATCTGTAATCAGATAATGTTTTGCAAACTCCGTTAGTTTATAATAAAGCGCGTGAGATTATAAAGTGTTCTCGATAATATAAAGATATATTGTAAACTATTGAATTTAACATAATCTGTTTGCAATATACCGAGAATTATGAGAATTTATAATTTCGCAAGATTAGTAGAGACATTAGTGGGTTCGAACCCAGCCAGGTGCATTACTTTGTGTAATTTATTTCATCACCACTGCTCTCAAAACGGTGAAAGAAAACATCTTGAGGAAACCGGCATGTGCTAGAACCAAAAATTCGAAGACATGTGACATTCACCAACACGCACTGGGCCCGCGTGGTGGATAACGAGCCAGTCCCTCTCCTAGAGAGGAGGCTTGAGTTCCAACAGTGATAACATTTAAAAAAAAGGCTGGTGATGATGAGTAGAGACGTATGGTAGCAGTAATACAGTGATGTATCTATATGAGTCTCAACTTTATTCACACACCATCCGGTTATCTATAAGACCTAACAAAGACTAACTGTAACCAACTTTCATTAATTCCAGGTCAATACACGGTGGTTGAACCCGACGGTTCCATCCGTACGGTGGACTACACAGCTGACAAACACAACGGCTTCAACGCAGTAGTCCACAAGACTGCACCCTTGTCACCCCACGAGGCTTCTCACCTTCATCATTAAGCCAATGATGATGCAGGAGAACCCGCTGGAGTTATACTTTAAACTTTCTGTAGCTTAAAATATGCAAAATAGTAGTAATTTCGACAGACGTTGGTCTAAAGAAAGAAGAAAGCTTGCTGAATATACATCCATTTTATTCAGTTAGGGTAAAACGCTGACCAAAATGAGAAAAATGTTTCAATTTGTTAAAATATTCTTTATTCATGCTTACCAATGTTTTATACTGTTCATTTTATATTATTATCTTGGGTGTTAGAAAGACAAATCTTTTGAAATTCATGTTGGAGTACCACTAAATAATCGGATCGGATATGTGTGTAAGTTCACGTATACTTTTCTTTCTATGTGAGCATGTTTTTTTTATTGATATAAACTAGTGATTGATTGCGATCTCACGTGATGGTATCCAGTGATCATGATAATTTATTATGAGCCTATTCACTCGAGCTTTGAAGATACCTAAAATATAATTGGACGGGAAGACTAGCGGGTCAATTTTTCCAGTGCTATGTGTCCGCATACATGGTATAAACGACGAGCCGATCCTAATTTTGTTGTTGTTGTTGATGTTGTCGACGCTTATGTAACAAAAAAATAACTTACGCATATAGAAAAAATGGCGTCTGGATTTACACACATACATACATCCCAGACCAACTCGTCTTCGTAAAATGGAGTATATATATGAAAATTTATTACGTGTTCAAAGCCATTAAAGCCAATTTTCGATGATTTAATCACTGTTAGTAGTTTTAAGTGCTTACTAAAATATAAGTATTATTAGCGTGAAATACTTGTAAAATGTTGTTTTATGGAAGGTTTAAGTCAAAACTATCGATCTCCAAGTAATTTGACTTAGAACCTTTCATTTATTTATTGTTATTGTTAAATATTTCCACAAGAAGTACCTGAATTAATATAGGTTAACTTTATATTGTATGTTGTGTTATAGGAAGTTGTTTATTTGTTTTATTATTAACTGTTTTCTTTATAATGTTAATGTTTTTATAAGTAGCAATTTTGTCAATAAATCGACGAATTTTTAAAATTGTTGGTTATTTACTATATTTTATCTACACACACTTTAACCTGATTCCTTTGGAATGAGATTATCCATCAGCAACTTGCTCAAAAATATTCTATTGCAGAACAAGTATCGTACCATAGGTACGTACGAGTATTATGCTAAACTGATTTCTTGAAAATGTTCATATTAATATTGTACCGAGTTCGGTACATTATCACTAACATAACTATTGATAATAAGCCGTTCCCTATGTGGTGGTGGAATTAATCGACAGTGTGTAATGATTGACCACCGTAACCATCCCGCATACGTATTGCTCTAGTGAGACCAAACATCAGTTTAGTAATTAAATTTAAAAAATCTATGTAGATGAATAGAATAGAATATAATAAACTTTATTGTACACCAAAATAGTAACAATTTCACAGAAACTTAAACCTATGTACCTATGTACCTATGTAGATGGTCTGCATTAAAATAAAAGCCAATTGCAATTAGAATCTTATGTATGCCGTTGGTAAAACTTACCTACAGCTATATTCGAACTGTTAATTGACTGCAAGCCTATTTTTTTATATTAAATAACGCAGTTTCTTTCTTTATAATATTCGTACGGGAATTGCCATTCAGGGACTAATATTCTTTATAATATTAGTCCCTGAATGGCAATTCCCGTACTTTTAAGGAATGTTTACACTTACAATGCAATCGCAATTTTTTAAAACACCTTTAATTTCCCTAAATTTTGACAAGGTTTTAATATTAATAGATAATATCACTGAGATTGCAATTTGAATTTAGATATTTTATTGTTAAGTTCTAGAATTGGTATCAATTTAAAAGTATTCTCTCTGTAAGTAGGTATAGACTCCAGTCCATAACCTTGAAGACATTCTCCATTGCGGCCGTGAACAGTTTCGGAGAAATGACGTCTCCCTGCCTCACATCTCGTTGCAAGAGGATAAGTTTCAAGGTCTGGTCCTGAAATCGGATTGACTTAGCGGCGTTTTCGTACAAACACTTCAGCATTTCGATGTAACAATAGTCAATCTGGCACCGTTGGAGAGACTGCAGCACAGCCCAAGTCTCGACCGAATCAAAGGCTTTCTCGTAGTCCACAAACGCTAGGAAGAGAGGCAAATTATACTTCTCGGACTCGGTCTTCTGTATAAGCTGCCATTGCGTATGTATGTGGTCTATGGTACTGAAGGTTTTCTGGAATCCGGCTGGCTTGTTCGGGAGGCTGAAAGTTGTCGAACCTGCGCGTGAGACGGTTCGTGATGAATCTAGAAAATTTATTTTTAGATATGGCTCAGAAGTGAGCTGGGCCTGTAATTCTTGAGCAGAGCGTTGTCGCCCTTCTTAAACAAGAATACCACCACACCTCTGCTCCATGCCTGTGGTGTTTTTCCTTCAAGTATGACGGAATTAAACAGCTTAAGGGCCTTAAGGATTAGTTTCCCACCCACGGTGTTCGGCCGTAATTCCATCATCACCCGGCGCGTTGTTGTTATTAAGCTGCTTCAGATATATATCTGTAATAACAATAACATGAGGAATTCACTCTAAATTACCAAGTAACCCTTGTACCTTACTAATTAGGAACCTAAAATTAAATAATTTGTTTCAATCCTTTGCAATAAATACCATACCACCTGTGTGAGAAAAACCTGAAGGTCTTTATCACAATACATTATATTATGCAGAATATGTAAGGATAAATCGTATGTCTGTGTGAATAGAAACAATGGGATATCAAGACGTTTGGTATAACAATGGCGCCCGCGTGCTTGTCCCCATGGACTATTGGACGTTAGTTTTTCGTGCACCATAATATGTGACTTTAAGAAATACTATTGTCTATTCATTGCTCGTATTTAATTGTTATAATTTTTACAATAATATTGTTTTTTTTTTTTTTTTTTTAAATTGGCTACGGGATTCACTGGTCTTAATCAAGAATCTCTGTTCACACTCAAGAAAATTTTCATGACTTTGAATTGTTCATGTCCCTGATGGGCTGTCCCATCGCTACGCTTGCTTTTGTACGTAAATTTCCAAATCACTATATAACTTTTTTGTACAGAATTATACATATTAAGCTATTACCGTAAAATGTCAACTACTAGTTGTAAGCTTTTGGCATAGACACTTGTGAATATTTACGATGTTCTAACAGACTGTTATTGATGGTGTTACAGTTTAATCAACTTCATTGTGTGAAATTATTACGAAGTAGCTTTTGCCCGTGGCTTCGCCCACGTACATAAAATATAGCCTGTGTCACTTAAGTGAAGTCACTTAGTTGAGTGACACAGGCTATATACATATATATGTCGGTAAAAAAAAATTTAGCAATCGGACCAGTACTTTCAGAGATTACCTCCTACAAACAAAAAAAGACTGTTTATTTCTTTATTATGTGTAGATGTCCCGTGGTTGTATTTATTAACAATATATAATGTAGTGAACTGTATCTTTGGGTTAAAAAGTTTGGTGGCGGTTGGTGTGTTTGATAAATAAATGTAATTAATATCTAACTTTAAATATGTATAATAAAGTATTATTAAGTGTAGGTAACAGACTAGGCTACCGAATAATAAAATAATTATATTTATAAAATAATACACTCATACTTACCCAGATTAAATTGAGTTTCGCTCTTCATCAGGTGAGATAGCGGTCAAGCGCGAACCTATCAACAATAAAAAAAAACACAAATCATTATAGTCCGAAGTCTACAGTGCCCTAAAAGCAAATAAACATATAAAGAAGTTAGTATTAATTTGACAAGAAGAAGAATCAAGAACCAAAACAATTTTTTTTTATGAGATGGCTGTAGACCATGAATAGGTACTTAAAACTTACCTTAAGATTTTATTGGTGCTTTATATCTACATCTTTGTCGAAATCCAGGTGTTTGTAATTACTTCATTAGCCCTTTGTTGTTCGCCACTTGAGAACACAAAACAAATGGACATTATGCTAATCCGCCATTTTGTTATCGTGTGTATAATCTAACGTTCAATGGCTCATCTATTAGCAGAGACGTTTTGTTAAACAAATTGTTTTTCTTTTTATATTTTATTTCTTTAATTGCTGTTTTTAGTTAGGTATAAGACAAATAGCCACAGCTTGGTTGCATGACTAATAACAGTTGCATTTACCGTAAATCTATGAAAAAAGTGTACTCTTTTTAAACTAGTGTCACTTTTTTTTCTCTTCTTCTTAATGCAATCTGTCCTAAAAGATATTACAGCAATAGGTATGGTATGGTGTTATTAGTGATCTTGCACTGCATGCAGTGGAGTCTCTGATGCCTTTGTTCTTAACTATAGCACAATTAGCTGCTTATTTCTTTAGTAGATCTTGGGGTGTCCTCCTTTTCAGCCTTGAGAAAGGCATTGGATATTCTCATTTGATTTGGATTTGTTTTTAATCTGGTAGTATATGTGGTAATATTTGTCTTAATTTCCACGTTAATAGTTTATATTTTAAGGTCTCTATGAAACCTTTTTTTTTGTGACCTACAAAGGTGTTTCCATAATTTGTCTTCGAGTTTCGGACGGAAGCTTTTTATTTCAGTCACTTTTTAATGGTAGAATCAACAGTAGTGACTACGAAGCTGGATGATTCCCAAAAAAAAAAAAAATCCATTAAACTGCTTTAGTTCCGATAATGATATCAAAATCAATAAGAATAGAGCTAAACACACTTAAAGGTTTATGATTCAACGAGGCGGTTCAAATGCAAATAAAGAGTATTACTATCTCATCTATCTAAGTTCCATTAAGTACAGAAAAAGCGTGAAAAATCCACAGACAGGGGTGACTAACCTTGTTTGTAAAGTTCCATTGATCGAATACCGAATCAAATGCGAAGGTTCATCAGATGAGAGGATCCTCATTGTTCCGATAAGGAAGCGTCAACCTTTGGAGAGTCGACGGTGACCGTAGACCAAGTACTAACAACGACAGTGATTGGTCATAGTCTGGCACTCTTTGTTTGGGTTGAGGCGATTCGTTTCAGTGTGCTGTGGAAATCTGTGTTTGTAATACTATGAAAATATTTGTCGTTTGTTGTCTACAAGATGAGGTTCAGTTATATTCACATTTTATGTCGTCATCTATTGGGGTCAGGGTTTTATGATATGGCCGCGAATTCCTTATTTGAAATGGTGGTTAAACGTGAGTGTACTGAATATGAGGAACAAGGAACTTGGTTTTGTGGTATAAACGTAATGGGCTTCTTTTAGTGAAAAATCATCACATAAGTTTCGCTTTGAGCAGAGCGAGAGGGAGTATCAGACTTTTACTGACTAAGATCCACCAGAGTTTCTTTGATTACCCTTTGTCTTTCTTTGTCCAAAGCCGCAGTAAATCGTGGTGGGATCGCAGTCAAGTACTAGTATAAGTCAGATAAAAAAAAACTCTTTCGAACAATCCCGCAGTTTTCAATTCTATTTTTTTTTTTTCGGATAAATTCAATTCGGATAATATCAATTTTAGCCAGGTAGTCAAACACAAAGCTACTATTGTTGAAAAACTCAATTTGGAAATCATGTAATCATTTTGTAGACTACCTAATAAGTTTGTCTCCAAGTAGGTACCGTAAGTTTCTTTTCTCACCAAAGAAAAGTTACTAACGCAGTTACGCAATGTGCTATAAAAGGCTAATATTATAATAAAATTAACCAACTAGTTAGGCACCATAAATTCTAAAGACATAGATCATCAAACAGTTTTACACGAGATCAATAACCAAAATTAGTTACTTCGTGTATTATACAAAGTGCGTGTGTACTGGTTCTTATCTGTAGCATATACACGCCTATAATCGGTGATCAACGTTATGACATAGACTCGTTGTTCTCATATTAATTAGAAGGGCTACTACGACATGAATTTTAAAGTAGAAGTGGCCATATTCGGCAGCGTTCTGGAAGTGAGAGTTCTTCTCTTCCGACATACGAGTATTACAGCGTCTCAAAACAAAATACGATGACCAGTGCGTGTTTTCAGTGATAACAGCACGTACGGCTCTGAAACCTTGTCATCCACAATGGCCAAAGCTGAAAGTCACACAAAGGTCAATGGACAGTTCTATTCTCGGAGTTTAATTGGGTAATCGGATCGAACATAAAGATATCCACTGGTGAACTAACGTTACGGACATAGCCTGAAGATTGTCGCCAGCATCGCTGAGTTCCACGACACCTCTTGGCAAGGTTGGTATCAAATTTTCTGGTTCTTACTACCTGTAACGACTGTCAAAGATTTACAAATAACAGCCGGGATCAAAGGGTTAAAGCGTTATCCAAGGTACCGAGGAGTCTCAAAATGGTCACCCATCTACAGGCTGACCTCGGCAAGTGTTGCTTAACCTGAGAGAATGACACGTGCGACTGTTATTATTCTAAACACGAGTTCATCAGAAGTCGGCCTAATTTATAAAAAAAAATAATTTACAAAAATACAAGAGTTCAGTTTGGACCATAGCATAGCATAGTCGACCTTCTTAATGCTCCCACTTTTGGGACTCAGGCCCCTTTCTCGGAGAGGAAATTGGTCGTAATCCACCACGAGGCCCAGTGCGGGTTGGTAGATGTCACATGTCTTCGAATTTCTGGTTCTAGGACATGCCGGTTTCCTCACGATGTTTTTCTACACCGTTTTGAGTGCAGTGGTGATGAAATAAATTACACAAAGTAGTTTAGAGCAAGTAGTCAGTTTGAAGGCTTCTTCATAATAAAACATGCTTCATCCATAAAGGTAAAGAAGGGCCCCCTTAATGGACAAAGGTAGCCTGTTGGCCTTGGACACTTTTGGATATATCTTACCAATTTTTTATTAGTAAAAAGGACAATCCGCTTGAAAACCTTTTCATTTTGCAAGATCTTTATATAATTTATTTATTTATTTAACCTTTATGCAACAAAGATACAAAGGCGGACTTAATGCCTTAGGCATTCTCTACCAGACAACCTAGGGTAGTGCAGAGACAAAATGGCAGGTGCATAAAAATAAAGAAAATATTATTTAAAAAAAAAACAATTATAGAATTATATATAAAGCTAAAACCAAACATACATATAAAAAAGCATATTACACATACATACAAGTATACATACATACAAGTATATACTATATATATATATATATATATATATACAAAGAAAAGGAGTTTTGAGATGATTCTACTATTTGTTACATAATCATGACGATAACAATCAACAACATCATCATCATCAAAATCAATTTAAGTGTGTCCACAAATCTTTATACCTCTATTATGTAGTAGATATTGCTGTCAGCGATAAGAGCAATGACGGTCTTACGTTTATACCCACTATTGGAAAAGTTTTGTAACAATTTTTGTGAACAACAGGTTTACTATCTTCTGTTCTTGGTAAAAGATAGCCCTTGGATCGCGTGATGAGTCATTTACACGTACTTTTGAATAGGCTAGTTGCCGTAAAAAATATAATTAGTCAGTCTTTTAGATTATTCAAAAATAAAAGACACGTATTTTTTTATTTCTAAATTAAACCAAAAATAACAATGATATAGTCCATTAAAGTTACGTGTGACGTCACGTCGTGCTACATTTTTTCGCACGGGGTGACGTCACACGTAACTTTATTTATTTATTTATTTATTATAATCTTTATTGTACACCAAATAAACAAAATACAGGACAAACATTTAAAAGAATAAGTGCACAATGGGCGGTCTTATCGCACAGGGCGATCTCTTACAGACAACCTTTGGATGGACTGAGAGAAAGGAGATAGATTAAGGGTTGTGTTTAATGGGCTATATCTTTGTTATTTAGTCAGAAAAGCCCAATATTCCTTGGCACTCCATCCAGTCCGGGAGGAGGTATTTGAAAATTTCCGAAAGAAATATAAAATAATCCAACTTTGACAAGCTGTTGCCATGACAACATCCCGCTCCCGGGGTGACAAGTAATCATAAGTACTATTTCAGAACATAGTCTACCCGTGTGCAAAATTTCAACCAAATTCCTTCAACAGTATCAGTGTGAAGAAGTAACAAACATACAAATAAACACACTCACAAACTTTCGCTTGTGTAATAAGTGTAATTCAAAGGTTATCCAGAATATTTATGTATCGCTTCTTTTCCGTTTAAATTGTTTTAGGAAAACTATTGTTGCATAGCCTTGCAGTAGGAAGTTTAAACTTCCATGCTAATTTTGAAACCAAGTAAGGAGTGTTTACAATTTGGTTTGTCATAGATCTATTTAATTCAGGGACACAATTAGTGTTAAGGTAAGGTAAGTAAGGACAAGATTTAGTTTTGTTCGTAAATGGTAGATAATTACTAACTTGTGTTTTTTGAGTACTTTGTTTACCAATTGCTATAAATTGTTCACATACTTATAAAATAGTATGTTCTTTATTATCTGTAATTTGATTTTTATGTTGGGCCTTGCGATAGAATAGAATTTAAAACTTTATTGTTTACCAAAGTAGTAACCATTTTACAGAAACCTAAATCTATGGATACAATGGCGGCCTTATCACTGACAGCGATATCTTCCAGACAACCTTGGGATGAAATTTAAGAACTTAAATTTGGTATTTAACTTAATGACTTTAATGCCTTGGAAATTGGGTAGGCCTTTGGTGTGGGATGCAACATGTGTCGACACCCTTGCGCCATCCCATCTTCTAGGCACGGCGGGCTGTGCTGGGGCGGCTGCTGCAGGTGCAGAAAGCCTCAAACGGCGTAAATATAATAACCTCATTTGAAGTTATGTGTTTGAACTGTTTGGGGTTGAAACTCTAGGGCCATGGGATCCGAGCGCTCATCGAGTCGTCCGGGATATTAGCAAACAGTTGGTCGACTCTTCGCGTGACCAGAGGGCTGGACTCTTCTTCAGTCAACGAATCAGCATTGCCATCCAGCGTGGCAATGCTGCCAGCGTTCTGGGCACTTTTCCCATTGACATCGATGTGGACGAATTTTTTGATGCCCTCTGAGTTTTCCCCGTTTTTCAGCCTTTTTTACTCGTTTTTACATATTATTATTTTAAGTTTGTATATATATACCTAGTGATTATTTAAATTAGAACTTAAACTAAAAAACTTGCGATTGAGATTCTGCATATAAAACAGCGACTCTCGGTTAAGTTCCCCAATTAATAGGTACTAAGGTTTTAGTGCATTTAAACTGTTCGCTTCAAATTAAAATGACGCAACTGCTGAGCGTGGGGCATTCCCTGAGGAATTGCTCTATGCCTATCAGGACTTTAGAACTTGTTGGTATGATGTCCTTGTGTTTCGCCAAACTTTAAAGCTGTTGGTCCTGTGCCTGATTACGTCCCGGTAGTGTCGGATTGCCATCCAATGACTATGATAATTAAGGAACAGACAGGGCACCTGTTTTGGCAAACATGCTTTAGCACTGTAAAATTTATTTATTTATTTCAAAAAATGTACGATATCCTTACAGGCTGACCGCAGACCCAATGCGATATTGCAATTTCCTTACTTTAAATACATTTTAAATATTTCCTGTGTATCTGGTTAATATTGATCTGGTTATTATACACTGAGATTAAAAACATGTTCGAAATTTGAGGGATTACGTTTTTTTTTCTTTTAGGTTCAAACTGTTTGTGCATTTAGCCAGTGTTAAGTTTAGACAGTTTATCGTTTATGACACGATAAACACTCACATTGTCTTCCATTAGATTGCCGATGCAATACTTTCAAATATTTTTGCAGTATTTAGCAAACAACGTATTGAGTCAGCCTTGTCGAGTAGCTTTGCTGAGTTAGTCAATACTACGATAACATTATCTGCTCTATTTTGCCGGAATATCGCCTGTTAAAATGATTCCTAGCTGTGCAGACACTTGAGATAAAAACCATTTCAATTTTCCATCACTGTATAAACTAGGAATCAATTTACGAATAATTAAAACTGTAACTAAACTTCACATGAAAATCCACCTAAAAACGGGAATACAACTTGCTAAAATAATATAAAATGAATGACAATACTAACCTTTCTCAATCATTTTATATAGAGGTACATGCTTCACGTAAAAATTACGTGTAGACGCATAATATTCATTTAAGCTTGCATTCGTGGAGTTGCATCCAGTAAAGTTTATTAATAGTATATTTTAATCTTAGAAAAGCCACAAAGCTTAGTGTTCGGATATAAATACATTTTAATATCTATATTAAAAAGGCGGAGTTTTTATTAAAGAAACTGATGCATCTCTGCCGGGTTTGGTCGAAAGACTCACTGCAGCTCTGAACCGCAAAGGCCAACTGAAGGAACACGGCCGAGATTTAGTCAGTAAAAGTCTGACAATCCTTCTCGCTCCACCAAGAGCAGGAGGAGTTATTTCATTATTTTACGCCAAAAAGGGGAAAGTATCAGCAGAATATATTGCATATTACCAGTATCAATAGATACTAGAGGTTTTTTTCAGTGGGTAAAAATCTTTTAAATGACATCCCTCGCCTTTGGGCGGAAAGGCGGGAGACAGTCAGACTCTTACTGACTAAAATACCCATCCTGTTCCTTCTTGCCTTTCATACCGGGGCCGAGCCTTCCTTTCAGAAGCAGACCCTTGACCCCAGCAGACTTCGACCCAGCTTTGCCCCTGCTGACAATACTGAAGGTTATATATAGGACTTTGTTTTTGCCCCACGCCCACGCTGCTGGACCCTTTTTCTAGGACTAACTTGAACAAGTTTGCCCCATTTTCGCGAGCCTTAAGGATGCTGAACATTATTGCTACTGACGTGGATCTATTTCACTGCAGCCTGCCGAGGTTCACTGAAGCAGCACTAAAGTGCAAAGAAAATATCAACGTTTTGAGTTGATTAATGTTATATTGTATAAACATGCAATATAATATTAATTAACTCTGTTGTTGTTGTATTGTTTTTGTTAATTATTATTATTTCTTTGAATATATACCTATGTGTAGCTGGTAATAACATCGCATTGGCGTTGGCTGTAATGGTGTTATTAACAATTTTTTTTAATAAATATTAAATAAATATGCGGTATCCTAACGCTGGGACATAGCCTCTTCTCATGACTTCCAGCTTTTAAGGCCAGGGCTTATGCTCTGCTCTCTGCTAGCCAGAGCTCCAAATTTTACCACCGATACCCGCTAACTCGAAAAAGAAAAAAAAACTAACAAAACTTAATTAATCCGTCATCTGGATCGGTAACAGTTAAGCAATCTAATCTACATGCGACCTATTGTGGCGTGCGAAAATTTTCTCAATTGGCTGCGACGAAACGCTAAAGGAAACTTCATTTTCGGCTTTGGTACTTAGAAGAACGCACCAAGGCTGGCGTCAAATAAGGCCACATATAAATGTCTGTGAACCCACCATTGTGGTATTCAAGGAGTAGACGTTGATTAAGACGGTTGTATTCATCCTAGTGTGTGTAACATTATGTGTCGTTGTTTGTGCTTCTTTTTGACGGTTTGTTTTGGAGTGACGCTGGCTGCACCCAGAATTGCGTTGCCGGGGCAGGTGCCTGGATATGGATATTATGTAAGATTTTTTTTATTGGTTGGTACGCCGTATTCTTTTTTCAAATCTGATTAGGTTTTAAGAAAGCTGCCTATGTTTCGAGGTTGGTGCCTTTGATGTAATAAGATTCTCTGTTTTAGGGTTCCAAACAAAATTATTAACTTGATTGGACAAATTGTGTGGAGAGGCTGAATTTTTTTTTCGTTTCCTTAAATAATTTTTTATGTTGGGTTGTTCAGTTTCGTCTACTGAGTAAGTTTGTGGAGGGATGTCCCTTACACCATTTATATCAGAAGTTGGGATTTTTTTTGTTCTGTCCCAATGTATGGTAAAGGCTTGAGATTTCTTCCATACATTAATTTGTTAGTAGATATAGCTTAAAGAAAACAAATGTATGTGAGATTTTCATCATGTTCAGTTATATGAATCCAAGAAAACTTTGCATGTATGACATCTGATAGGTTTTTTATATTTTAAAAATAATATTAAAATTTCTTCATTTATTTGTCAAGATCGCGGGAATCCGATGGATTCGAAACGCACAGAACCAGTCGTTGTGGCGACGCATGGGGGAGGCCTATGTCCGACAGTGGACATCTTTCGGCTGAAATGATCATGATTAAGATTTCTTTAATGATTACACTTTGTTGATTACCAAGACTTAAATTTTTGTATGATTAATTGTGTTGATGTTGTTCTCTAGGATACGCCAAAATACGCTTTCAACTACGGTGTAGCAGATCATACCACCGGTGATGTGAAGTCACAGCATGAGACCAGGGACGGAGATGTAGTTAAAGGTAACCATAATAATAATTATGGATTAAAAAAAAAAAAAAATTTTTTGGCTACAGCACAAAACATGCACCAAAACACATAATGCACACAAATTATAAAAACTAAGCACAAAGACAACAACAAAGAAAAAAAAACACATGTAGGTACCTACTAAGACAAAAAAAAAGAGAAATAGCAAAATAACAGAATATGGTCTATCTGTGTGTCAAATTTTTCTTATATCCGTTGAGACATTTGAGCTTGGAGGGTTTAATACACATACGTCATTCACCTTAACAGCTATAATATACTGTGGGCTTGCGGACGGTGTGCAATGGGTAGCTCACCGTCTTGTCATCTGGTAACCGTCCAAACCAAGCTCGAGTCGTCGACGACGCATTATATGCCACGCAATACCAAGGAAAGTAAGGAAGAGCAGCAAAATCGTAGGGGTCCAGCAGGTACGAAGCCTATTGGGACCATAGGTTAGAAAACCTGGGGCCCTGGATGGCAAGGCAAAGAAAGAATATAGGAGTGGGTTTTAGTTGGTAAAAGTCTGACAAGCCCTCGCGCTCCACCCTAGAATTGAAGAAGTCATTGAATGATTTTCTACCGTAAAAACGAAACCGGTAGGTGAGGTGAGATAGTGGTTAAACGCAAGCCTATCATTATACTATCAATAATAAATGAATAATTATCCAGCTCAAATGAGAGCTCATGAAATCCAGACCGCGAGACTTTATTTTTGGGGTTCCGTATTCAAAGAGTTAAAACGGGACCCAATTACTAAGACTTCGCTGTCTGTCCGTCTGTCTGACACCAGGCGTCATCTCAAAAACCAAGATAGCTAGACAGTTCAATTTTCACAAATTGTATATTTCTATTGCCACTATAACAACAAATACTAAAAACAAAATAAAATAAATATTTAAGGGGGCTCCCATACAACAAACGCGATTTTTTTGTCGAATTTTCCTAAGGACAATACGGATCCCTTCGTGAGCGAGTCCAACTCGCACTTGGACAGTTTAAACTAATACACTTTATCAAAAATTTAAGTTCACTACTTTTCCTTCATCTTGAATTCCAGTGACCGCCTATTTATTTTGACCTGACCTTGCATTGTGTGCATGGACACTGCTATACCAAACATGTAGAAATTGATCACTAATAATAATAAACAACAATAGGTAATAAGTCACTGAAATAGTATCATCCCGGAAGACATTACCTTTTATCCAATAACATTGCAAACATAAATCAAGAATTAACAAACATTATCCCTGTTATTATCCATTGTGCGAATTCCTTTTTGGTAATGTACAGCTGCCGAGTTCCATCGATCATGTTCATGATACAAACTAGTACAGAAGGTTGGCTGCATAAAATGTACATAAAACTATAGAATATGTATACACATCGGTGCATGCGTGTGGCGGCCTTAAGACGACGTTGCACGAATTTTAAACTTATTTGAACCTCTGGAAATTCGCAAATATAAAAGAGGAGACCATGACAAAATATTTTATTAAAATTGACCACATGTCCAATCGCTGGATAAAAATTGCTTGTAAAAATGCTTATAATTAGATGAGAATACGTTAGGAAATATAAGTATAATATAATAAGTTACACAAAATAATAAAGTTTGTTTTTAAAACTGTCTGGCAAAAACAAAAATCTTGAATTATTAATGTTTTTTTTTTATTAAAATAAAATCGCTGTTACAGGGTCACGAAGTCGACATAGACCCTAGCCAGTACCTATATAATATATAATAATATAATATAATATTCCACAACTACCACACAACGCCGTCTAGTCCCAAGCTAAGCAGAGCTTGTGTTATGGGTGCTAGACAACTGATAAACATATTTATATATTTCTAAATACATACATATTATAGATAAATTACACCCAGACACAGAACAAATGATTATGCTCATCACACAAACATTTGTCCTGGGTGGGAATCGAACCCACGACCTCCGGCGTAGCAGTCAGGGTCACTTACCACTAGACCAACAGGCCAGTCAGAGTTAGATATGTGCCATGTACTCAGAAATAAACGATTCTATTCTACAAAATACTCTTTGACTGCAACTGGCTCTTAAGTCAAAACACCACTGTTTTTATTGAACAACTTCTAGTCGTAATAGGCACTATGCAAGAAAAAAAATATCCAACCAGGTTATCAATAAATATACAAAAGTGCAATACTAACTGAATACAATATCAAAATTGGCAGAACAGCAAAAAGACTTAAACATTAAAAAACCGTCTTTTTACCAAGACGTCTTCTGCTGCGGCGGCCACACAGGTGTGCTATAATTTGATGTCAAAGTTCATATAGCACTTTTCTTTCTAATTAGCAGTTTTGAGCTTTATAACTTTGTTCTTAATAAAGATTTATGTTATTAAATAATCTTTCATATTTGTTTGTTAACCCTAAAAATATTTGAATTTAGAAAATATAAATATTGCATGCATAATCTTTGTTGTCTTAGCTGGTGGCCATAAAGTATGTCTTATATATCGAAGTTTATTACTGGACATAAACTTCTCCCAAGTTTTGCCACAACACCCAGTCTTCTGCCTTCTGCAATATTCTGTATAAAGTCGAAGCACGCTAAGCTTACCAATACGTGGTGTCTTTGCGCGTATGTTTTCGCTTGTGGTATCAAGTCGACCTTCTGTTCGTACCTGTCTAGTCCATCCATACAATGCACCTACAAATAACAGCTGATAGACATTATTATCTCCATGATGCATTGTTCTCAAATCTATGCCGCTATTAACGATACGTTAGCACATACAAACGCATGTGAAGTATGTAAAAACGGGTGAAAAACGGACTTTTCTCAAGCGATTTCCAAATTCGCATCTTTGTTTGAGTTCGTTGACCTGTGTCGATATGAGTCAATGTATTATGCAGTAATTGGTATAATTATCGTATAGCTTACGCTTTCGTTAAAGACTTTTAATAAGGTGTTGTGATTACTGACATGAGAATGGCTCTTTGGTGCCACTTAGCCTGACGTTTTTTAAATGAGTAACGCCGTTCTGCCGCGTGAGATGCTTAGTGAGTGGCAAATTTTTTTTTTTAACACTTATCACTATGATATTTTCAAGTTTTCAATTCAGCAAAATAAAGTTTTGTTTGTATAGTTAAGTTGTTGGTTGCAGATCCGCTTTTTTTAAGTGGATAATCATTCAATGACATCTCTTTAGGCTGAGCGCAAGGGGGTTTCAGAGTTTTATTGACTAAAACTCACTCCTGTATTCTTTCGTTGCCTTGCATTCCTGGGCCCCGGGTTTTTGTTTCAGAAGCTAACTCATGGCTCCAGTAGTTTTCAATCATGCGAATGGTTACCGGACAGTTGCTCACCGATTATTGCGGGGCATTGTCGTAAACAAAAAATTTCTGGCTTTAGGTCAAGGTAATTCCACTACCCAATTTCTTTTTTAATAAAAATATGTCGAGCTATCTCATATTTTCTGGACAAGTGATTCAGAGTGAATCAATCAGATCTATTTACTGATAACAATCTTTCAGTAGAGAACAGTACGATAAACATTTTAAAATATATAAATTGTAATTTTTCAGGACAATACTCCCTCGTAGAGCCAGACGGTTCCATCCGTACCGTGGACTACACAGCGGACCCTGTGCACGGCTTCAACGCGGTGGTGTCCAAGACTGCACCGAACTTGCATGCACCCCAAGCGCCACCTCCTCAACAAATCCAGCCGGTTTACTACCCGAAACAAATACCTGTGCCTGTAGAAGTGCCTGAGTACTACCCGCAGCAGATATATCCGTCAGCCGCACCATTTTGTAAGTATCTTTTGGACATTACATCAATTTTTTTGCTGAAAATTACGCATGTGAGCGGGATATAGGTTCACTGGCATTGATTTATATTTTTTTATTGTGCTTATGGTCGCGTTTGACCACTATCTCATCTGATGGTTAGCGGTGATGTGGCTGACGATGGAGCACGCTTGCCTAGAAGTAATCCACTTACACTCCACTCACAATATAATTCGCTCTTGATTGTAAACCTTTAGAAAAATTATGTCTTTTTTCGATTATTTCCTGTAGCTGATCACTTTATTATATGTAAGGTATGAGGACCCAACTAAATTATTTTGATATGGATAATGCTTTGGAACACAATTGAGTACAAATCATTTATGTGATGGTATTCAATGCCAAAAGTTTGCCAAGAACTGCCCTCGATTCAATATTACATTTTATGACAGACAAATTCAGGATGCTTTGCATTTACATAAAAAATTCAACCTTCACACGTTTTATTAATAATTAACAAGAACTCATTAGACATTCAAATGTAATCACTAAGGTGTTTCAATGAAGCATTGTCAATGATAGCAATCGTAGATCACTTTGATTTTATTCTTTACGTTTGTGTGTGACATAACCGTGTAATTAACATATCGAATAAAAAATATTAGTCTTGCATTAAGTACCGGATACGAACAAACGCACATAACGTTATTATGTCTAATTAGTGCCAGTCTACGATTAGTAATCGCATTGTGTGGTAGTCTATTGTCTGGTTTGAAATAAAAAACCGGCCAAGTGCGAGTCGGACTCGCCCATGAAGGGTTCCGTAGCAGCAAGTAACATAATATAAAAGTTCTTGTAATGTGTTGTAACTTTGATGGATGTTTTAATAATAGTGTATTTTTTTCGATTTATGACGCATTAAAAAAAAAACTACTTACTAGATTTCGTTCAAACCAATTTTCGTTGGCAGTTTTTATAGTAATGTACATCATATATTTTTTTTAGTTTTATCATTCTCTTATCTTAGAAGTTAGAGGGGGGGGGGACACACATTTTACCACTTTGGAAGTGTCTCTCGCGCAAACTATTCAGTTTAGAAAAAAATTATATTAGAAACCTCAGTATCATTTTTGAAGACCTATCCATAGATACCCCACACGTATGGGTTTGATGAAAAAAAAATTTTTGGGTTTCAGTTCTATGTATGGGGACCCCCAAAATTTATTGCTTTTTTTCTATTTTTGTGTGAAAATCTTAATGCGGTTCACAGAATACATCTACTTACAAAGTTTCAACAGTATAGCTCTTATAGTTTCGGAAAAAAGTGGCTGTGACATACGGACGGACAGACAGACAGACAGACAGACAGACAGACAGACAGACAGACAGACAGACATGACGAATCTATAAGGGTTCCGTTTTTTGCCATTTGGCTACGGAACCCTAAAAAGACGTTTTGTTCGTACCTAGTTCTTTGCACTGTGCAAATAACGTCAAGCTACTAGTAAAAAAAGCTACGTAGTAAAAACTGCATTAGGTTTTTAAGGGCTTTAATTAGTTTTACAAACACTCTATATTCGAGGAAACCTATTTGTACCTTTAATTTTAAAATCTGGTTAAATAAGGGCAGATATAGAATTTTTAGAGATGTCTACAATAAATAAGAAACATGGTTCATTACGATGGAAGGGCAATTAGCTTTCTGCTTCTTTTATTTTCGTTCATCTTTCATCTGAACAGTTTGAGTTGTATATATACAAATATAAATATATTGAGCAATAAAGCTATATATAGCTTTATTGCTCAATATAGGACAGTAACACTGTTTTCGCTAGAGGTGTTCAGAAAGCACAAGAAGAGGTTTCTGGATCACGGATGGAATATGTCGGGCATTCTTTTATGCAATAATGCGTTAAAAGTAAGCCTCATTCATGCGTCGATTTATGGGTAGTGGTAAGAGAATCCTAAAGATGACCGTCGAAAGCCCAGAGTCACCAGTATAGGATAGGTTTCCAAAACTGTTTATTTTTGGTTTGTGTATTATGTTTGACAGATGTTATGATTTGTTTATGCGATCATGATTATGCTGTAAGACAAAGATGAAATCATATAAGACCAATAGCAGTATTTCGTGTTCACAGCAGATTCATAATGACAATGAAACTTCATAGAAGGGTGGCAGGTCATAGAACTCAGGTCACGTAATTGTGCACCATTGCTATATTATTCTTGTGAAGAAACTAAACAAAAAATAAACAAAAATCAAGTGGTAGAGTCTGTCTAATAAGTTAAACGACTTGGGTAATTATTAGGATTTAATGAAATCTGATGTAGTCAACACGGGTTCAATAATCAAGGTTGATTAAGAGATAGAAATCATTGTTTACTAACAGAAGAACCTTATAAAAAGTATCGAGTATAAGTATTTTTAAATGATTAAATATTATACAAAATTCCCAAGTCGGTTGACTTATTAGACTGACTATATTGATAAATAACTTTCTGATAATATTTTATTTATAGCAGCTGTCTGTGCTACTGTTGTCTGTCATTTTCTTACATTCGCATTTCCTGTTTATTCGCAATTTTCAATATTATTATACATGTGATAAAAAATCTTACAACCTAGAATATTACAATACTAATTAAGATTATTTATTTCATTTTCAGATTTCTCCAAAGGTGATCCCCAGTTTGACTACGGTGGATTTGAATTTGAGCCACCGTTCCAGCCTCATAATTTAATAATTTAGAAATACTTTTACCTTAGATTTTAAGTATAGGTAGTGTCACATATTTATTTGTGAATTTAGGTTAGTCGTGGCCAGTATTAGTAATATTGTTGAGGACAGTGCAAGATTTGTAGTGAGTTTTGTGACTAAATATCATCTCGTAGGGTTGTTAATGCAAGCGTTACTGTTCATCACGAAATTATGTTTTTGAATATCGGGTCCGAAGAAGTATTATTAAATTTGTTCTTCGTTTATTGCTTACCTATTGGTACCCTGGTGTGCTAAGGCCCTTGCCTCACTGGGACGCCATTCCAGTACTGCCAGTTCGCGCAGCGAAGAAAATGCATGCAGTTCTTAAGTGTGTACCTCACCTGGCTACTATTGGTCACATAGTCGACCTTACATTTTCTGGCGCCATGACATGGCTACGCCTCCGTATCCTGGTGAGTCACGATCCTAACTCTTTGAGGGATGCAATTGTGATGTTATGTTAGTGGATGATTTGTACCTACCTGTACATATCCTACCTATTCGAGGATTTAAAATATTTGAAGCATAACTGCAGTGAATACTAGTTTTCATTCTATCAAGAGTACTGGTGTTTGTCCTTGTAATACGGGTTCAAATTCAGTCATCATGTCATTTTTAGGGTTCCGTAGCCAAATGGCAAAAAACGGAACCCTTATAGATTCGTCATGTCTGTCTGTCTGTCTGTCTGTCTGTCTGTCTGTCTGTCTGTCTGTCTGTCTGTCTGTCTGTCTGTCTGTCCGTCCGTATGTCACAGCCACTTTTTTCCGAAACTATAAGAGCCATACTGTTGAAACTTTGTAAGTAGATGTATTCTGTGAACCGCATTAAGATTATCACATAAAAATAGAAAAAAAGCAATAAATTTTGGGGGTCCCCATACTTAAAACTGAAAATAAAAAAATATTTTTTCATCAAACCCATACGTGTGGGGTATCTATGGAGAGGTCTTTAAAAATGATACTGAGGTTTCTAATATCATTTTTTTCTAAATTGAATAGTTTGGGCGAGAGACACTTCCAAAGTGGTAAAATGTGTGTCCCCCCCCCTCTAACTTCTAAAATAAGAGAATGATAAAACTAAAAAAAATATATGATGTACATTACTATAAAAACTACCAAAGAAAATTGGTTTGAACGATATCTAGTAAGTAGTTTTTTTTTAATGCGTCAATAATCGAAAAAATACACTATTATTAAAACATCGATCAAAGTTACAACACATTACAAGAACTTTAATATTATGTTACTTGCTGCTACGGAACCCTTCATGGGCGAGTCCGACTCGCACTTGGCCGGTTTTATATTGACAGTTAGAAAAAAGGTTTTTTTGTGAAACATATTGCACTGTCGTCTGTTGCATTTTATACTCATTTTATGAATGAATAATAACTTCACTCTTTTTTTAATTCAACTAAGCCAAATTTAGAAATGATAGCTATTAAAGACAAACAACAACTATTCAGTATTGGAATCCAAATCATCAATAGTCCATCTCATGAATTTATAATATGTTTATTTGTGAGATAGATGTTTATTTGTGAAATTTCTTTTTTTTCTTCTTTGATTTTTTTTCTTTCTTTAAATGATAATTGTTTTATAATTTGTCACCATCCATGATGGAAAAACAAAGACCTGCAGTATAATTAATATTTTGTGAAATAATATAATTATGAGAATAAGCTCAGTTTTGTAAATACTTATGTCTGTGAAAAGTGTCGTAAAGGAAATTACCAACAGTAAAATCGTTTAATTTCAATTTTTCTTTAGTGCTTAGTGTGAGAAATTGCACTTTTTTTTCAAAATTAGGAAATAGGGATGCATAGAAAGAGATATACTGCATTAACTCTAAATAATTGGTGTAAGGACAGGAGGATTCACCGTACAGTACCTCTACCATGTCTTTAAAGCAATAATATTTGGCGTGTAAATATTTTGTATGGCAAATTTTACAGCGCCTCTAGCGGTCACTTACGGAACCAAAATTTGCCATATAAAATGTTTACGTAGTCGGTATCGAGTATCGACAAATACTGTTGCTTTAAACTCATGGTAGAGGTACAGTTCGGAAGGTGACAGCACCAGATTCGTGCGGAAGAAAGCCCAGGGTGTCACCATTGTGTGGACCGCCCGGAAGACACGGTGGAGCATACGGTAGAGGTGTGCCCCACTTGAGCAGAGCAACGCCGTGTCCTCATAGGTGCGATCGGTAGCAATGATCTCTCGTGTCGTACCTTGTTATAGGCCGTGCGAGGCAACGGCCCTCTGGCCCCAGATTCCGTTCGCGGTTTCTGGACACGGTACACGGATGGGTAGCTCGCCGTCCAACCATTTGGTAACCATTCGGACTAAGCCTAAGTCGTCGACGCGCCTCAAGGAGATGTCAGCAAACCTTAGGGGCCCGCAGAGCTGAAGCCTACTGGGGCCATGGCCATGGTTTCGTCTCTGAAAGGAAAACCCGGCCATGGAATGAAAGGCAGGAATGGATGGGAATTTACTGCTGTAGTAGCTTCTGCCAGCGACTCTGCATGCGTGAAAGTAAAAAAATATCGTAAGTTATCATTTTTCAAGGATAAAATATATCATTATTTTTACATGGCAAATGATCAAAATATGACATCTCTCACTCTGGTTGGAACGAAAGGGTGTGTCAGATTTTAGTAACCTACGATGACAAAAAATAAACATAATATTTAACATAATTTTCAACATTACATACACCATTTAAATACTATATAATAATTACATCTATTTGATCTGCCAATAATAATAAATTCCATGAATTGTAATTTAGCCTTTATCCTCTCTCCTTACTGTACTGTGTCCGACAGGGTCCATATTAATCTTGATAATATGTTTATACCACCTATTTACACAATATGAAATGTAATAATTGAGTATTGAGTACAAACCGTGTATTTCTTCATTTGACATTTGCTAGGACCACGGTATCTTTTTCGTAAAATCCGCAGTTCTAGAGGGATATGTAGCTCTGCCAGACTACATACACTCACATATAATTTTCACTTATTAGTTTGACGGGTGACAGGACCAAAATGAAAGAAAAAGACGTGTTGCGCCGACCCCAAGTAATATGGGATAAGGGCAGAAAGAGGAAGAGGAAGAAGATCTTTAGCGCAGTTGATTACATGCGGCTCGTGGGTAACCACTGGCGTGGTCAAATAGAATCCTTTTTCAGAATAGTAATAATAACATGCATACACACAAACTACTGGCAGGAGAATTTCACTAAAAACAGCATATAGGTACCTAAATACGGCTTATTTCAACAGCTACTAGAAATCTGTGACTAGAGTAGAGATACGATATCGAATAGAAAGCATCGAAACTGTTCCTAATCATGAGTACGTAGTATCGAAAAAAGTATCGTAGGTACTTTTAAAAGTATTGAAACAAATGTATCAAGCCCTTTTCTTAGATTTTTATGCGCAAACTTAGAGTTCTAAGGGACACGGTATCAAGTTAAAAGTATCAAAACTGTACCCGTGAGTAGTTTCGAAAAAAAAATTGGCTTGTATTTATAATGCAACAATTTTACTACCTAAATTCGAAATACCTGCCAGAATTTATAGGATAACAAGATGTCAAACGTAGTTTCAACCAACTATAAAACAATTTATTTCTTTACGCGATCAATAGTTAAAGATTTAATAACAGGCGCTACGATTTGGATAGCGAGTACTGAATGCGCCTTAGTAGTCATGTTGGGAATATCTCATTGAAGTTATGCTACGCAATGACGATAAGGCGCTAGCTTGCTTATTGATGAGTTAGGTTTTGTTTAACTTAAACTTATACTGCATGTAAATAAAATAATACACACCTTTATACACTTCAATTAGAAAATTAAGTTACAGTCATAATTTAATACTGAATGTTTTCCTAAAATAAACTTAAAATAGAATAGAATATAATAGAAATAGAATAAACTTTATTGTACACCAAAATAGTAACAAAACTTTTAAACTAACTTAAACTTTTGATAGCGTGGCACAGGTAGTATTTTTTTTGAGAAATAGGTACTTAACTTAAGCAAATAATATAGGCGTCGACGCACACATTGAAAACACATTCACACAGATCAAAATACGTGGTTTTTATGCTGAATTATTTTTTGATTATTTTAGAATAAAAGTATTTACCTGCCTACTGCCCCTTTCAATCGTGATAATGACAGGCACAATTGAAAGACAATAGGTGCGCGAACGCCGGCGTTCGCTTGGGGTTTAATGAATTAAGAAAGCTGAATTTGATTCAGTAACCAATTCAGACTATACTACTTTCACTACGTTTTTAAATTATTTACTATCTACACTAATATTATAAAGAGGTAAAGTTTGTTTTTTTGTTTGTAATAGGTAATCTCTGGAATTACTGGTCTGATTGTTAAAATTTTTTCACCAGTAGAAAGCTGCATTATTCTTGAATTACATCTATACTAATATTATAAAAAGGAATATTTTTTTTTGTTTGTAAGAGGTAATCTCTGGAAGTACTCGTCCGATTGGTAAATTTTTTTCATTACCAGCTAGCTGCTTTATTTTTGAGTGACATAGGCCATATTTTTTGTACGCGGGGGCAAAGCTGTGAGCAAAAGCTAGTGCTATATATTGTAAATGTTCGACTGTTTTTCATTAGGCTTTAAATCAAGTCTTTAATATTATAATTAAGGCTATTAATTTGTTTAATTCACTGATAAAGTAAATGGACTATAAATGTGTAAATAATTTAAAACAAAGCTGTCTGCCTCCATCTGTTTGGATATTGAAACAGTTATCACTAATAGAAAGAAAGGAGAAAGGTTTGTGTATGTAATTTACGTGTGTGAGGGTGAGCCAGGGTGTGTCGTAGATAATTTTATATAAGCTACTAGCTTCTGCCAGCGGCTTCGCCCCCGTGAAAGTAGTTTTTCCATCAAAACTGTAGACCCCCGTTTCATCCCCTTAGAATAGAATAGAATAGAATAGAATAGAATAAACTTTATTGTACACCAAAATAGTAACAATTTCACAGAAACTTAAACCTATGTGCACAGCGGCGCCCCTTAGGGGGATTCTCTCAGAATTTTGGATAATCCTCTCTCAGTGCTCGCTTACGTCACAAAAGAAAACCTTGTGCATAATTTCACGCTTCTGACAAAGTAGTTATGGCTGTGCTTTGATATGTCAGTCAGTCAGCTATATGTCAGTGAGTCAGCTTCTCCGTTTATACAAATAGATGACTGGCCTTTACCCGCTGCTTCTCCCGCGTACATAATAAATTGACTGTCACTCAGGTAAAAAGCAGCATTCTATCGGTGAAATAATTTCAGCAATCGGACTTGTACTTTCAGAGATTACCTCGTATAACAAAAAAAAAAACAAACTTTACCTCTTTATAATATTAGTGTAGATTAACATCATTTCGCCAATCAGACTGTCACTTAACGGCTTAATATAGACCCCCAGGCCTGTATTTGTCACAGGTTTCAAGGACACTCACTATAGAGCTCAAGCTCTCATGACACATGGCACCTTTTTGGAGGAGGAAAATCGCATCAAATAACTTTTCCTGCTCAGGTTCAAACCTATGTTATCTTAGTTGTCCTTGGTGTTTCAGGGTTAAGGTAACTCTTTTGAACATTTAAATCTTCTGAAGCGCCAGGAAATTTCACGCTAAAACAGAAGAAACACACGTGCAAGGATATTTACATTTTTAATTTATTTATAAAAAAACTGTTTATTTATTTATATTCTAACTCTCTGCAAATATTAGGATAACATTTATTCATAGTGGGTAATAAATAAAGTGTGTATAAATCCAATTCTGCGATTATGTGTAATAAACTTATCTAAACTAGGCATAATTGGCTTGGATTGCATTTAAAATATTAATAATATTCTATTGAAAATAATGTCTTATGAATATTAATTTAGCATCTTTTTGTTTAGAAATAAATACCAGTATTTACATTTTATCCTTTTTTTTGTAGATGGAAAAATTATCCAATGACATTTTTGCGCACCTTTGGGCGGAGTGGAAAATTTTACTGACTAAAAACCTGCTCCCGTTCCTTAGTTGCCTTTCAAACCGGGGCTGAATCTTCCTTTCAGAAGCAGAACCTTGGCCCCAGTAGGCTTTGACCCTGCTGGGCCCCTAAGGTTTGCTGACAACGCCTTGAGGCGCGCGTGGAACAATACGCGCCGTCGACATCTTATGTATATCTTTATCCTACTACTCTGTTCAAAAACGTGTTGCACTGACCCCAAGTAATATGAGACAAGGGCAGGAAGAAGAAGAAGATCTCTGATCTAAGGTCGACTGGTAGATATTGCCTAAGGCATCAAGTCCGCCTTTGTACAGTTTTTTGTGCAAGAAGTATTAATAAATAAATAAATAAAATGATTTTTTTTTTAAATTGAGATAAACTAGTGCTTGACTGCGATCCCACCTGATGGTAAGTAGCGATGCAATCTTTGATGGTGAGGCGCACTAGTTTATTAAGAGCCTATTCACTCTAGCCTTGAAGAACCCAAATTATAATCGGACGGGAAGACCGCAGCAGGCAAACTGTTCCAGTCCTTCGACGTACGCGGTATAAACGACGAGGCGAAACGCTTAGTCCGGACCGTAGAGGTTTCAACAACGTAAGGGTGAATATTCGCCGTACGTCGGGTTGTCCGATGGTAGAATTGCAATGGCGGAATCAAGTCATGCAATTCCTGCGCACACTCTCCAAAATGCATCCTGTAAAACAAAAATTAAACAATAATATTACTAATTAAATTCTCAATAACGTTATTTTGAAACAAAGTGAATCTATGTTTTACAATTCAAATTGACGTATTATGCAATCTGAATCTATCAAATAAATATAAAAATTATCTGTTAATAAAATTAAGTGTGCATTATAATAATTTATTGTAATAGGAAGATCTGCGAGAACACGTGTATCTAATGTTAATAATTCAGTGTTCAAGATCACGTCGTGACTGTCAGTATTTAGATCCGGTATGCGTTCACAAAGTCATCTTCAGATTTATAGGCGTACAATGCAGGGTACCTATTATAAAATAAAAAAGGCCAAGGAAAAATGGTTTAATTGTGTGTGGAATGGTATGAAAGGAAGTCAGTTGTGCCCTGACAGCTTATTGGATGAGAATAACGTATGTGCAAGTAATACTACAAGGTTGGGAAGATGATCACAGGTGTGCGTTATAGTTTTTGTTAATGGTCAGTTTAAAGCTTTATGATGTTTTGTTTCGGAGATACTTATTACGGATCCGGCGGGAATCTAAGAAACGTCCAAGTATCACCATTGTGCTGATCAGCTGGATAGACATGGCGGCGCGTACGGTGGAAGTCTGCTCCGCTTGCTCAGCACCACCGTGCCCTCGTGGAGGTGATCGGTGATCATTATCTCTCGCGTCCGGCATTGGTTCAGGCTATGGTGTGGAGCGTGAGGAAATAGAAATTAGCCACTTCTTTCTGCGAGCAAAGGCGGTGGCAGAAATCGTAAAAGAGTGTGCAAGCTACCACCACAGCTGACGCCCCAGTTGTCAGGAATAGCAGGGCTATTTTTAAGCAATAGGTAACTCGTCTCGTGATAGGTGTTAGACAGTAAAAGTCTTCTTCAGTTCGTCTTCTTTCTCGCTTCACTCAGACCAGATTAAGCTATTTAATGAATTCATATCTAAAAAAAGTCTTTTTGATGTTTGTTGTTTAAATTAATCACTATTTCAGTATTATATCTATCGCATCGTAGGGTAATATCCGCTGAGATTGGGGGTCTTAAAATAAATTCGGTCAAACGCAGTCCACAGCTTGCTTATGTCTTATAAGGAATCAAACGGTGGTTTGGTTTCGGTTTCGGCTAAACTAACTGGTTTCGGCTGGAGTTTCGGTTTTCGAAAAAAGGGGGCTGAATTTTGGTTCGTCCAAAACTAGCGTCTTTGAGCTGAAGATTGTGATAGATACCTTTATTGACTAGCTCGACTAGATATGTATGTATGTTATAATTTTTATTATAATCGATTTTAATTGCAATTTAACTTCACTTTTTTATTTTTGACTGACCGAAATTCTGATAATTCATAAGTGCCTATTAATTGGTCCATTTGAAACAAACGTTTATGATTTTTGAATTCCGATTATTTCGTATTTTACAAAACTATTCGTATCTTTTTATTTTGTCAGGTCATCTGTTCAGTTTCATTCGTCATATACCACGTATGGAAAGCCAGAGAAAGTAAAGATTTATTTATTAATTTTATAATATTGTAGTCTTTACGATGGAGGCTGGCCGTTTGTGATTATGTTGTCAAACTTGCGTCTGTATCATTTATTATGGGAAAAAGACAATTGAATTAAATATGTGAAATTCTCGAAATGTCTAAGTTAGTTGTAAATATTAAAAGAGTTTCCTTCACAGTTAACTGATGTGAATTACGTATTGCAAAATACCGCAGGTTGTGATAATGTTCTCATAATGTGTGATTAAAATGATTTGTAGGCAGTTTCAATGAATTAGTGGTTTCGTAAAATTTATGTGTATCAACTGGTCTTATAGTTTCCTTAATTAATCAGATTGATGATTTCGGTATGGAAAACATCAAGTTACAACATCACTAATGGCGAGTTTTTATACTAACATTAGTTTTAAAGATAAACTTACGGAGTTAAAAACATTTCACAATTAGGTACATTTTTTCTTTATACTGAATAGGCCCAGTAGGGCAGATGCCTGCTAGGGTTACGGGAACGGGTGACAGATTTACTGTGACCCTAGAACACAAAGGGTAACTGAAGGACGCAGGCGGATCTTAGTCTGTAAAAGTCTGACACGCGCTCGTTCCGCCCTAGAGGGAGGAAAGTAATTTGATGATTTCGCACTTAAAAAAAAACAAATAAAGTAACATTTTTGATACTAGGCTAATCACGTTTTCTGTAGATATTCTATTGTGTTACCATGGCTATTTGAAGACTTATCAACTCTCCATCAATGCTTTAAAAAGGTTTTATTTAAGTTTCGTCTCCAACCATCAAAACCTCCCTATAGTTTATCTGGTAGTATTTTTGCGATTGCCAAATTGTTCTGCCCACGCTTTTATAGTGCCATGAATAAAGTGAGATGAAGAAATTTCACAAAATTCAACAATCAACCTATCAGACGTTCCATAGCCACGACCACTTGACCAAGAGAGAACAACTAAGAAATAGTAGATTATGTGAAATGTTGAATTCCAAACGAAACAAAGGTTGCTAAGTTTTAATCTCGAACGCCAGTGAGGGATTTATTAACTCACACATTAACGCATTGCGAAGGAGTTTGCGATGAATTTGTCCCGAGTAAAACTATTTCGCTTCTATTTTTCTATTCAAATAAAATCTAACCGGATTATAGTGCAAGCTAGTATATAGTCGAATTAATACAATGTAATAGCTCACGACTGTTAGGTTCTTTAATACGAAAATGACTTGCAATAAACATCTGTATAGCTTTGAATCACAATTATATCTACCAGTATTAACTTATTGCTTTTAATGTAATTGGTAACCAGTAAAATAATTTTATTAATGAAGTGTATCATTTCAATTGATAACTGTTCGTCGTTTTAATAATGCAATTACTCATGAACGCACCTATTACTAGTACGCAATGATATGACATCGAAAGATTATTGCATGCATTCTTACGAGGGGTCCAACTTCTAACAAAATTTATTTATTTTTAGAGTTTTGAAGAATAAAACGATATAACGATAGCCGATTTGATCGAAATTTATTAGCCACATTTAGACCAACCTGATAATCAAAATTACGTAAGCTATAGCGCTTGACCGAATGGCCAACGGAAAAGAGAAAAATATACAATTTTTCCGAAGTACGATTTTTTCCCAGAAAATCGGATAATTTCGAGAAAATAGTATACAATTTTTTTATCTCATGAAAATTGTATTATTGCTATTATTAAGCTATAGTCATATGATATTTGTGTTTTTTTATTTAAGTAATGTTTTTAGGCTTACTTTTTATAATTTCTACACAATGTACATTTTTCTGAAAAAAAAAATGACTAATGACTTTATGTTCGTATTCGTAAGGATCCTTTTAGCTAAACTCAACTTTCCTTTACCAAAAATAGTGAACAGGTAAATCAACAATAAATACATTCTACAAAAGGAGTTCCATTTCAATACAAAAAAGGCTCTGTTATGTGCCGCTTCGAATACTGTTTCAACCACTTTCTAATTGGCCAGATATACCCAATATACTAGTAAATGGTTACTTTTGTTATACTAAAAGTGGTTATAAATCTTTCAATTAAAATGAATAGGAAGCTGCTATTTGTAATTGTATTAATGTTAAGGTAATCCTACTTATTTCAACCTCTAATTACTACACTGCCGATCAATTCGTGAATGGGTGACCATTTATTACATGCTGAAAATCATGTAGTCACGGGTGTCATTTATAAATCTTTGAAAGTCTTTTCTAGTAGTCAGACGCAAGAAATTCTGATCATCAGTCGATCCAAGGAGGATCTTTGACAGTCTTTACTGGTGGTAGTCAGATGGCTACAATTTCGATCATCAATCGATCCAAGGAGGATCTTTGACAGTTTTTACTGGTTCTAGTAAAGTAGTATCTCATGGGAACTAAAATTTTAAATCCTGCATCGCAGTATTAGAGTTCTCCGCCCGATTCAAAATCTTGTATCGTATTATTAGAGTGGTCTGCGCAACACGTTTTTTTTTTCTTTTAACATTCAAATTTTCCATCGTACACTCTCAACAAAATTCAGTTGAAAACCAACGTCAGGCAATTACCACGTAGTAGTCTGGCATTTTTACTGAAAAATAGGTTTATTTATCGCAGGCGCGAGACACACAATGTCAGTTTTCTTTTTTAATCTTAAATGTCTACATGGTTTTTTCTGCATTGTGAATTGTATATGTGTTCCAAATAAAATATTTTTTTCTTTTAGTTTCTTTATAAAAAAATGCATTTTGTATTACGGTTTAAATATATGGACCCAGAGGTCCACAAATCTATTGTTCTCGATAAAATTAAATTCACACTTTAATTCCAAACAGGTCCACGATGTTTGGAAATATTAAATATTTTCTTTCCCTACGAGTCCTTGAGAGTGTTTGGTACAGTCAACAATAAAAGCTTGGAAGACAGATAAGTGTTTATTATTTCAATTAAATAATAGTCGTGAGGATGAACATGTTTAAGAATAAGATCATGACCAACAAGCTCTACAAGGAATGTTATACATATTTATGTGGGTGGAGAGAATGTATAATAATATGTCCAAGACCTACTTGGGCCAAATAATCTTTTTCCAGGTAAGGTAACAAGGAAATATAATGCCGAATAGAAAATGCCAGGAAGAGCTACCTAATGGTTCATAAAATAATTTTTTAAAGGCACTTTGTATTCTATCCATTTTGACCTATTCAGCACGGACTTTATCTTCACTAACATTAAAAGGCTTATGGTAGGGTATGTCCAGGGTTATGTTAACGCTTTCAAAAATACCTGCGGCCGAAGGTAATTATTATTAATAATAATAATAATCATAGATGTCCGGGAAGAACCCTCTATTACTAGGGTGTGGTGTACATTATAGGCAGCTGTTTTAAGTAAAATACTGGTACAGCTGCATTCGGTTAGACTTAAAGCCGAATTCAACATAGTCGGGAAAAGGCTAGGCTGATTGAGGAAGCTGACACTAATGACGTAAGAGATCACAAAGTTACATTAACATTTCACCTCACCTCATATGCACTAACATGATTAGAGACAAAAGGTTAAAAATAATCACATGAACATGCGTTCCTCATTGTTGTTACATGTGCACCTTCTCCGCTTTTAAAGTACAGTCGGTCAAAAATATTACATCACATTACTCTACGGATTACCGCCCAGTCTATCTCGTATTATTTTGTGAGTCACATTAAAAACTATGAGAAACATTAGACCTTTTAAAAGTATTGCTATGACATCCAATGAATTTGAGTGCAATATCGGCACATAATCGATTAGTCATATCAATTTATCTGTATCGATGCAACTCGCTTGTTCGATTGCGTTTAGATTGAATTCCATCACTGGAGTGGTAGCGCTAAGTTTGAACTAGCTTCTGCCGACAGTAGTGAAAAATGTTTTACTCTCTACGAGTATTTCTTCTTCTTCCGTCCCTGTTCCCGTTACCTGGGGTCGGGTCTCCTCACTCTAGGTGCCAGGTTGATCTGTCCTGAGTGGTCGGTTTTGGCAATTGGGCTTTCTTAAGGTCTCTTTCGATGTCTTACTCTCTATATAATTAATAAATTATAAAGATGAATGATATGTAGTTTAAAAAAAAATGTTTATTTTAACTAATTTCCAAATTACAGTCAATTAGGTCACAAGGTATTTTAATTGTGATATTTAAGCGTTACAGCTAATACCTAAGCTAACTTAATATCTTGTAGTTACAGGCATCAGCGCCCACCTGCCTAATCACAAGCAGATTTAAATATCCTTATAATCACAACCAATTGATGCAAAAATTAAGACTAAAAGAAGTAAGTAGGTAACGGTCGTGCCGTAGCATGTGTGTGGTGTGAGTGTGAATGTGAGTGTGAGTATGAGTGTATGTGTATTTATGTAAGTAATTTCTATGCGCTCAAGCGGTTTAGTAGATTTGGATGAACACTGGCATGGGGGAAGGCCATGTCACAGAGTACCACATAGGATACTTAGTAGTTTGAATTCATGTTTCTAACAAATAAAAAAATACTGGACCGATTTTATAAATTCTTTCGTCAGTTGAATGCTGCTTTCTAACTGAATAACATAGGCTATGGGCGGGTTTTTAAATTGAGTCATTGGAGTTAAGAACGTCTCAAACCTAATGAAATACCAAATTTTGACAAGTTTTCATGCTAAAGTAAAGTTTGAGAAATATCCAACTTCAAATGCATATCACAAATTGGTGGCATATATTTTGCACTATCACGCGAGTGAAGCTATTAGTATCATAATACTGTGGCACAATGTGTCATTTTTTTAGGAAATCATCAAATAACTTTTCTCGCTTTTGATGGAGCGAGAGCTCGCTCTGGATGGGACGAGAGCGAGTGTCACATGTTTACTAACTAACTAAAATCCACCTGTGTTCCTTCAGTTACTCGTTATGTTCCAGGGCTGTGGGAAATTTTTAAAACTATCCCGCTATTTTCCTATTCAGGTCATGGTCCATCCACCGCGTACATAGTTCTTTATGAAACCTTATCAGCTGTTAACTCGTGAAAATGTATCCAACAGACAGACTGTCATAGTCACAGATACTTTCGCATTTATAATATTAGAATGGATGTTACGTTGGTTTTAATTTATTTCTTGCAAAATTATCTTGTTTGCTTGCGTGATCGAGAAATTTTCGTGGGAATATGCGAGCTCCAAACTGTTTGACCTGAAAACCTCTGTTAGATTCATCCAAATGGCTAATTATAATGTTGATTGGATTGATTAATTACGAGCGGAGGCTGTGGTCAATGATTTATTGTTTCACAGTTTTGGGCAGAGCAAACATTTAATGGCAATTAATAGTCGTCTTCGTATCTATTCCATCTAAAAAACCGGCCAAGTGCGAGTCGAGTTTGAGCACCGAGGGTTCCGTACAAACTTATATATGTAAATAGTTCGAATTGAGTTTCGAAGATTTTCCGAATTTGGTGATATACCTAATCACTTTATGGTTATCAGACTTTTCTTATACTAGTGGTATTAGACCTTGCTTACTGCCAATTCCAGAATTTTAGGTCAACTGGAAGTATCCTGAAGGTTTTGATTGCCTTGCGAGTGTCAAAATATATAAGCAACTTAACGGATCCACACGGCCTTATATTATTATTTTTTATTTGATATTTTCACTGGTCCAAATTGCCTCTTGACATACCTGAGTATTTGATATTGATTTCAGCTTATTATCTCTGCAACTGAGTATCTTCGCGCTCCTAAAAAAAAGAGTCATTACAGACAGCCAGGCGGACAACAAAGCGATCTTATAAGGGTGTCAATTTTGCCGACTGAGATACGGAACCCTAAAAATACAGTGTTTGTTATAAATCAAACTAAAACCGAAAAAAAAAACATCTTACGTTATGATCTGATATTAATTTCATATCATCATTTCGCTTACTTTCAAACTAACAGAATGATACTTCTTTGAAAACTGATTATCTGTTATTTGTCTCCGTCATCATCATCTGTCCAAAACGTAACATTATAAGTTAATCAAACATACGTAACTTGGAGACTCTTCCTCTCTCTCAGTTCCTCATCGGACATTTCTTTTAGGTATCTTGTGTAGATCATGCTACATTGCGTCAGCTTGACTCTTTAATCTGATGATACAAAGTGCCTTTGCGGTGTAAAAGTCTCGTCAGTATGAAACCAGTAGATTATATCAATTTCCGAATTGAGTTTTGATGATATTTCCAAATCCAAACAAGGTTTTTTTTTGTGATCTAACTACTTTAAAGTTTTTAGTTTTTCCAAGACTTGTGCTATGAGATCTTGCTTCATGCCAAATTTTAGGTTTCTAAATCAACGGAAAGTAGGTACCCCATGAATTTTGGTTCCCTTAAGAGTGTCGAAATATACTTTTTTTTAATTAACTCGGAAGTTTGGTTTTCTCACAGATTTAAAGGACCGCAGATTTGAGTATATATGGTTTTAATTTTAACTCGTTACCTCCACGCCTTTCCGAGATATAGGATCTTCACAGACGGACAAAAAAGTGATCCTATAAGGGATCCGTTTTTTTTTTTGAGGTGCGAAACCCTAAAAACACAGAAGCACACATGTATGAATATTTAGAGGTGAGGTACCTCTTAGCCACAACTCTAACTAAACATAACTGATCATCGAAGATCTTTTCGTCCTGTTTCGGCGACGAGTCGGGAGTTTGATTGAAACCACACCACGTACTCAGAACGAAGACATTTATTAATTATCATTGAGGGGTCTTAAAAAATCCTTGGTAACGAAACCATACCGCGAATTTAAATCAGCCAACGCCATCTATCGAGCCAAGAGGTACTAAAAATGGTTTTAGTTATTAGATTTAACCAAGATTTAACCTAAATACAATATTACGGCGTGAACATAACTGTCACTTGAAGCGCCATGGTATGATCATTCAGTGCCTGTGCCCCTGAAAACTGGAAGGTTAATTGAGCTAGAGTCGAACAGAAGTTCTAAACACTGATTGCCGATTGTGAAAGGCGAAGACCTTTTCTCTGAATAAAATAACACAGTAAGCTACGTTTAGCCTTTAAACATTGCAACTGTATTCAACAAAACGCCTCAGGCTAATAATTTATATACTAGTAGCTTTTTCCTACGTTGCCGCTTGTATAAAAAAATTTGCGAACGAAAATTATCATAAGGTACATACTTCGGGTATAAAAAGTAAGTATATTGTAATTCAAGTCTAATCAAGTCATAAAGGCGTCAATTATTAATATTCATACAAAACTCAAATGTACAGTTCCTGCTAGCTTCTACTAGTTGTTTTGCCCACGTGATATAATAAGGAATATAATATATATTCTCCCATTATACCCATCTTCATCATTTCAGCCGAAGGACGTCAACTGCTGGACATAAGCCACCCCCAAGTTCGCCTCAACGAGCGGTCCTGTGCATCTCGCATCCATCGCATTCCCACGACTCTCACCAGCTCATCGGTCTACCTTGTGGGAGGTCTTCCAACGCTGCATCTTCTAGTGCGCAGTCGCCACTCTAGAACCTTTCTGCCCCATCAACCATCTATTCTACGAGCAATGTGCCCAGACCACTGCCATTTACTCCTATTCTAAGAAGTCCTAAATCCTATGTGCTATTCAGAGATATGGTCTACCCTTATACCAGATTTCTTCAAAATAATCCGTTTGTACGTAAAAGAGTAACAAACATACAGACAAACTTTAGCTTGTATAATATATGCGTGATGTATTAGAATGATAAGATCTATCGTGCATCGCGCAGCATCCACTGTATAAAATTCCTAAGATAACTCAGATAACAGTAGGCAGGTAATTATAGTACAGCCCAAGTTTACCGAGCCAATCACGATGATACCGATCGATCAATCGTTCCTTCTACCAATTATTGTTCGTTGAATCTGAAGGCATTATTTCCCGGTGAAGGCACAGCGGCCCTTGTTTTAAAGAAAATGATTCATTGTTGGAGAACGGATGTTGCTAGATACTTTGTTCCAGTTTTGGTAAGGCTTAAGCTGTTTGATTTATCTCAGTCAATAAGGCTTTAGTGTGTTTAGTTTTCTGAATCATGATTACGAGTTTGTGATACGTATTTGCTGTCTATTTTTTTGTTCTTCCCGTTTTAACGTCGGTCTACTAGATGTACAATGTTATATCACTAATACATGACGAACATCTCACCTAAAGGTATCATAGCGGTAATTTCTGCATGATCACTTAATCAAGTTTGAGCTTGAATCCTGCGGCGTGGCGCCAAACGAAACCATTGGAAATTTTCGTTTCGAGAGCAAGCAAAAATTTACTTAGCGGTGGTCAGGCGGAAGTATCTTTGATAGTATGTACAAGACGTTTCAGGAGCACATTCATTGTGAATACAGCAAAGAAGTGGAAATCCTTGCCGAATGTTTCCTGATAGGTCTTCAAAAGTCAAGAGTGAATAGGTTACTTCTAGGTAATCAGTGACAGTGGACTAACGTGCACCTTTAAAATTAAAAACTTTGGCCCACTCCAAAAGTTTCTTACTACTAATCGTTACTATTGGTGTACGATACAAATTATATTACGAGTATATTAATAAAAAAATTACAAATTATATTATTATAAAAAAAAACCTAGAATAACCATTTGTAACTCATGTCTCGCAATGCAGCAGCCAATCTTCAACCACTGAAGCAACCAAGTCATCCCGTCTTTCTTAATAGCAAACTGTAGCAGCGTTCTCGCTCTCCTGGCCTACCCTATAGGAAGTTTGCATTTTTCATGAAAAGTAATAGTTATCTCATGGTACGCAACTAGATAGAACACGTAATTAGATCTATAGGTACCTGCAAAAATCTTATCTGTATCAAATGCACCTATAGAATATGCATCAAATAATGAACAAACTTGATGAACAGACTTTTAGAGATGATGTAGTATAATATTAGTAAACTGGGGTCTTTAGAAATAGTCATCTCACCTGAAACGCATAGGGCAACTGAAGGAAAATGATGCTGGGGTAAGATGTGTTCAGAAACAAGCTGACATTTATTCTCGCTCCATCAGGAGGAGATTTTTGAAGATTTTATTCCATGAAAAAGCAGTTTGTCTTTTTGTCGATATCACTTTTTATTAAGTTCGTTTTTCGCAGGTTTGGATGGTCTAATTTCATCTTTGCCTAAGATGAAATTAGAAAACCATCCACCAGTGTAGGAAATATAATATGGGTTCATGATGGACTGCTTGCCCTCTAAAATAGACATTAAATTGTTATTAACCATTTGCTAAAAGTAAACTCTAAAACCAAACACTATATTGTTATTAACCATTTGCTGAAAGTAAAAATAATAGATTGCTAACATAGATAAAAAATAGTTTACATACCAATAACATAATTTTTGCATAATATAAGGTTTGAACCTTGGAAAAATAAAAAATATATCTATTTTTGTACACATATCGGAAACTACAGCTACCTTACTTCCTAAAGTAAAGGCGATCCACTATTACATTCTATAAATAATTAATAATTATACAAAAACCTCAAAAATATCATTGAGATTTTCGATATTCAAAATAGAGTATAATTTTACATTAATAATTGAATATACATGCATATCACTTTTTTATGGTCAAACATCTGAACGTATTCGGATGAAACTTGGTATTCGAGGAGCATGCCAGTTCTATTCCAAAACATTGGTTCTGGAATAGTGACAGGACAGAATGGAAGTAAAAAACGTGTTGCGCCGACCCCAAATAAAACGGGACTAGGGCAGGAAGATCATGATGATGGTAATTTTATTCCGGGAGTATGTTTCCTTGGGATAATTTACAGCTCTCACCCGGGCGAAGTCGATGACTGAAGCTAGTAGGTACTTTATAATGAGGGTATGTCCTCATATGTATATAAATTTATTAATTAATTAAATAAAGTTAATTGATCGCATTAAGTTTGACAGGTGCAGAGCTTCCAACATGGATGCAAACGCTACACTCAATGTCAAGCTACTTTCGTTTGCAGTCATACAAAATATATTAATAGCTCTTGATATTTTGTTTTGATCGATACATCAACAGAATTACCAATTGCTACTAAGTAATTAAACTATATTAACTGAAAAAGTTCCTATGTCTACAGTAGACTAGTGATCTATTGCATGTTATAAGATTAAAAACTATAATCCCAGCTTTAATAGGTAGGTGGTAGCTTAATTCATTAAACCCCAAGCGAACGCCGGCGTTCGCGCATCTATTGTCTTTCAATTGTGTCTGTAATTATCACAATTGAAAGGTTAAATGCGACATTAGATAAGCTTTTGAAATCATATTTCAGAATTTCGAAACTCATAATTTCGCCAATAATGGCAGTAGTTACTTTGGTGTACTGAGATTGAATTTGAACTTTAGTATCGCGATGTGTAAACATGCAATTTTACGGAGCAATAGAAATTAGGACTGGTATCTAGTAGCTATGCACTAATACCTACAATTTTAGTAAATACTTTGTACTGAGCAATGGAAAGGCTGGGTTCACCAGCCAAATGGCGTAACTAGTCCTAATGACCAATCATAGTTGTATGTTTTCATTTTGACAATTCGAAAATATTCATTTCTACAAATGCTGCAAAAACCAAATTCATAATGACCAACTAAACGCAATAGATGTTGCTTAAATGTCAAAACGAAGGGAAAAGTATTAGGAATATGATAATTAAAAACAAAAATGTACAGAAAAAACAATGATGCTGCAACCTAGGTAAAAATCCTCAATTACCAAGGTTGTGGTGAACAATGACAGCATGAAATGCGGATGAGGATATAACAGACTTATCATATCAGCAATCTTAGGAGAATCCGGTGATGAATAAGACCATGATTTTGGTCAACAGACATTTAAGACAAAGAAGCTAACCTCAACCAACATCGTAATTATTATTTTATATTGGACGATGTTTTAATACTTAGAATACTGAGATGATTGAGACATCCTAAATAAATTGAAAAATCTATTTTAAATTTTATGTTGATCGATAAGAGATAGCAGAATGACTTCGAAGTCTTTCTTAGCAATCAGTAAGTAGTAGTCCTGAGCAGTGAATAATGGAAGAGATGGAAATAGGCCTTTGCCCAATTGTAGGGTGGCTCTATATAGGCTAGATATAATAACTTTGATTGACTTGAACACGTAGGAATCCCACTGCCAATGTCTTCCAGCATGCCAATAAATCAGCTTGCAATATTTTTCTTTTTTTGAGGTTGGACATCATCCTGTGATTTCTCCCGCTCTAGTATGGAGTAAGAAATATGTCAGACTTTTACTGTCTAAAAAGCACATGTGTCCATCAGTTTCATTTTGCGTTCCAGAATCACGTAATTCAATTTGCAACAGTAACAGAGCAATCTGCGATGTCCAGTTACCAACAAACTCATAAACTTCCCTATTACGAAGCGCTGTCCTTCAAGGAAAAAATATGACGTTTCGAAAGGGGACAGACCAATTCGTCGCTACATATTACAGTGCTGATATTTAAATAACACCAGTTAACATTGGTCCGATGTAAGCTGGGTCGGCCTTGACTTTTAAAGACTGCTTCCCAACGCTTCCGACGCTTGGTTATAATAGACTTATGACATACGACGGACCGGCTGATCGTTCAGAGTTAATAACTCAACTAAAACTAGTAGCTGTTAGGAAACGCGGCCTTTGATGTGTTGAAACTATTTGGAGCAACTTTGTTTGGTTGTTGTTGTATTGTGTTCAATGCGGATTAGTTTTGGGATGATGTACTTGTTTCTTTTATTTAAGAATAAATTTAACCTGCTCTACTTTTGGCTTTAATGATTTTATACTTCGCTAGCTGTCATTTACAGTTTCACCAGCGTCTTTGGTTACTGTTCCTTTCCCGTGGGTTGTAGTGTAATATAACCCTGTACTTTTGAGTTTGGTTCGGTGTTTCTTCTTAGGGTAGTCAGCTAGGAATCACCGGCCTCATCTAGTGACTACTGAAAAAAGAAAATTGACATGTAAAAGTGTTTTTTTTTTTTACCTTTTTGTAAAATAAAATATCATCATCATTATGCTCTCAAAACGGTTTCCTAACGAGGAAACCGGCATGTCCTAGAACCAAAAAATTCGAAGACATGTGATATTAACCAACCCACACTGGGCCCATGTGGTGGATTAGGGTCTAGTCCCTCTGCTAGAGAGGAGGTCTGAGTCCCAACAGGGGGATAATTACAAGGCTGATTATGCTTATATCATTATTCTTCGATAAATGGACTATCTGACACCAAACGTATTTTTTCAAATCCAATCTTATTAGGGCATACAAACAGATTCTTCAGATTTATATATATCACGGCGTCCTTACCTTCCGCATGACGCAGGTACTCACCGGACATGGTTCGTTCGGGAGACTCCTGCACTCGATCCATGCGGAAGTGACGCCCGGGTGTCGCCACTGTGCGGAACGCCCGGAGGACACGGTGGAGCACACAGCCGAAGTGTGCCCTGCTTGGGCGGAGCATCGCCGTGCCACCGTGGGGGCGATCGGCGGCGGAGACCTCTCGCGCCGGGCCTTGGTTGAGGCCATGGTCCGGAGCGAGGAGGAGTGGCAGGCGGTCGCCGACTTCTGCGAAGCAGTAATGCTCGCAAAGGAGGAGGCCGAACGCATCAGGCAACGGCGTTGTCGCCGCCGCCGTCGCCGGGATTCTGATCCCGATTTCCGGCCAACGTAGACGCGGGCTTGCGGACAGTGAGCATGGGTAGCTCGCTGTCCGGCCGTCCGGTAACTGTCCGGACCAAGCCCAAGTCGTCGGTTTTGTAATTCCTTGCGAGTATGTTTGTTACTCTTTTACGCTCAACCGGCTAATCGGACTTGGGTGAAACTTGACAATAATATAAGTCATCAGGATACAAAATATAGTGTGTGTGATTTATAACGGAGGGAAGTACCAACACCACAGTCGGGCTGGCGATGATGCTGGTCGAAGCTAGTTAAAAGTAAATGTTGATGGTGACATTCAGTTATCTGCACTAATATTACAAAGAGGTAAAGTTTGTTTTTAGGAGGTAATCTCTGAAAGTGCTGGTCCGATTGCAAAAATTTTTCCACCGATAGAAAGCTGCTTTATTCCTGAAAGACAGCCTATATTTTATGTATGTGGGTGAAGTGTAGTTAGAAGATATAACAGCATATTTATCGACTCCTCAAATTGCCTGCTTATTTACAAAATGATTTACCAGTCAGATAGCGCCATATTTGACAAACAAGATTAATTTGAATTTGCTACTTTGGTTTTAAAACGATACATATTTGATTCAAACGTTTCAAGTTTTGCAAGAGCAATTAAATTAGCATTATTCATAAAACTTACATGAGTGTGCTACAATGTAACATAAGATCGCCTTTAGGTATCAGTAAAAATTTTATTTACGACTTTTAATTTGTTGGAAATATTAGAGGCTGAGGGGCCATAGTATCTAAAATATTAAAAAAAAATTGTATTACACCTAAAATAGCTATAAAAAATATTATACTAATATATTTTAAAAATATTTTTTATGACCTCTAATTTAGTATCTAGTATACATAATATATATTAAATATAATAATAATATGCCACAACTATCACACGACGCCGTCTACGTCTCAAACTAAGCAGAGCTTGTGTCATGAGTACCTACTAGACAACTGATAAACATACTTAAATATTTCTAAATACATACATATTATAGATAAATTACACCCAGACACAGAACAACAAATGATCATGCTTATCACATAAACATTTGTCCTGGGTGGAATTCGAACCCACGACCTCCGGCATAGCAGTCAGGGTCACTAACCACTAGACCTACATGCCAGTCAAGTCAACATGGATAGAATAAGGAAAATAAAAATACTTAAATAATTTAAACTACATACATGTACACAATAACTCTTCTTTTTTATTAAAATATTTATATATACATATATAACATATAACTCCCTTACTAAAATTACCAATCAATCACCCTGTCTGCTAAAACTGTAGGATGGTTTGAAAGAGTTACCGCGGTCTTGGAACGCAAAGACAATTGAAAGAACAGGTGAGTTTTTAGTCAATAAAAGTCTGACACTCCCTCTCACGATTTCTCACTACAAAAACTAAATCCTGTCTGTGTCCGTAATAATTTAAGTTTGCAGCCTATGTGCATGTGGTTGAAGCAATTAGTAAACTATTACTCATAATATTCATCGTAATCTGATATTTTACATTAGGTAATCCTAGACAGGCACTTGGATTTCCCTTACATTAAAATTAAAGGTTAAGAAAAAATAAAAACTAAATAGCTTGAGTTCTGAGTATTAATTTACACGATTGTACCTGTTAATTGACGATATATTCAAGGGTTTTATATACAAAAATAGGATATGGATACGGATGTCTTACATGTAGGTATGAGTAGTTGCCATTTAAAGTTTAACAAACAATTTTATCAATAGATACACACACATACACAATATGGGTTGGTACTATTGTTGAATTATAATAAAGGTGCACAAATCCGGGTCATGGATTTTTTCAGCGGATGACTTAAAATTTTTAGTCTGTGACAAATAAATGAATCACGCGCGTGTTTGTTATTTGACAGATGTTTCATATAAGACAAGTAGGCACTTGAGTGATATTTCACGAATAATCTAATTGTAAACGAACGGAATGATTAATTTTGTATTACTGAAAGTATATCAACTTCCACTAGATGTATTAGAAACTTTACTAACGATTTATATTATTTATGGCTACTGACTTCTTTTTCTTCTTCTTTCCCATATTACTTGGGGTCAGCGAAATTTGTTTTTTCTTCCATTCTGTTCTGTCACTCGTCATACTATCACTAACTCCTTTTTCATTCATATCACTCCTCACACAATCCGTCCATCTTTTCTTCGGCCTTCCTCTCCCTCTCCATCCCTCAACATGTGTATTCAGAACTCTTTTAGTAATATGCGCTTCATCACTCCTCTTCACATGACACTATTTATACCACTTATATTACTGAAATTTTCAGACCATTTTTTTATACCTTTTGAACACAATACTTGAACAAACTATTTTATTTGGTTATGATAACAACTAATCCTTCATGTTTCGGTTAAATATAACCGATCTATAAGTCTGGCCATTAAAACAAGAAAAAAAAATCCTGCTTTCAGTATCACGTATTAAAAACGAAAAAAAACCTATCATCAAACTTAGCCCAGCTCTTAAAGTAAACCCTGTTTTACGATAACAATATTTCATAAAGTCTTGTAATAAGAGATCACAGGTATCTAATAATTTAAACACATGTTAGGCACATTATGAGCCGTCTGCTCTGCAATCAAATATTTTATAAAACTTTATTACCTGTGGTATAGTTAAGCAGATAATCATTCGATTAATAAAGTTGTTCTGGAACTCGTATTTAATAACAACCTTTAAAATCGCTCCGTTTACAAGCAACAGTGGATTATTATTTCGAAATCTCGTGTATATTTCAATAATACATAAGACATTTTAGACTGATTTTGCATGTTGTTTAGTGGTGCTAAAAATCCGAATTTGTATACAAATGTGTCAAGTAGGTTTCAAAAAGCTGTAAGTTGCCAAACATGCACGTGTGCATCAATAAAAATCATATCACGAGCGCCAGGTACGAGGCGACTTTTAAAGCGGATGGCAGCTAAAATGTTGCTCTACAGTTTGATGAATTTACGGGTACAACATCGCACAATCGTGGTAATTAGAGACACAATAGAAAGACAATGGGTGCGCGAACGCCGGCATTCGTTTGGGGTTTAACGAAAGGATCAAACTCATCTTGTGTATAGCTAAAGAGTGAAATTCCTGCCGGGATCAGTGCTTTCTGATTAAAACTTGGGGGGTTTTAAATTCTAGAGCGAATAAGTTACTTCTAGCTAAGCGTACTCTATTGTCGATCGCTTGGGGTGATATAGTAGTCAAACGCGAGCCTCCTAATATTTAAAAAATATTCTTAAAATTTTCTTCCACTCGTTAGGAAATCATCAAGTGATATTTTTTTTTTTTTTATTTGCATTTATTCGCATTGTAGTTACCAATAGTGAAATGAAAAGACCTAGTTTACTTCCGAAATTCATTGTAGCCTGAAAAACACTAAAATAATTGTGTAAATGTATGCAGAAATCATATACGTTTATTTCAAATAGACCAATTACAGGCACTTTTGAATTGTCAAAATGTCGGTCAGTCAAAAAAGTGAAGCTAATTGCACATTCCAAAGCGTAGATCTCCATACAAGAAACTCAATGGACACTCTTTTTAACATTTCAATCGTGGAAATCACAGACACAATAGAAAGACAATATGTGCGCGAACGCTGTTCGCTTGGGGTTTAATGAATAATAACTTATAGTATGAGTTACATTAGTCAGTGTTTTGTCACACTGAAGTAAAGAACAAAACAGGTTCAAGACACAAAAGCAGCATTTTACCCAACAAGAACTAGATCATCGGATCTTCAGTCGTGTACAGATCGGCCGTGAGCCGTGATCGACGGCAGACGAGTCTTCAATTAGACTGTTATCCTGCGCCAGCGCAGCATCGTGAGCAGGGCTACCGAACATAAATCATTTAATAATTGCATTTATTATGTGGTGCCATGAAGGTTGTATGCATATTAAATCATGGTACTTTAATGCTTTAGAATAAATTGGATAAACGTAAATAGTGTTGGGAATACGATTGATGATTGGAAGTCTTTTGTTATGTTAATTATTTTGTGAACTATCGGCAATAGAATTATGAGTGAACATAGTATTTGTTCTGATAATGAGAAATATTAATAGGTTTTTGGGTTTTTGATAACATTATTATTATAGCTAGCTCGTATTGTCCTGCCGTTAGCCTGAGTTAAGGCCTTTCTTCATTCTTTTTAACTATCATGGTACGTCACTTTGAATTTTCATTTCATTAGAATTTTAAGTGCTCGCAATCTCAAAAATAAGAACTTCATTTGAGTGTCTATTGTGGGCACACGAGCGCGGAAAGCGACGCGGGCTGCTCAAAGCGTGCCGCTTATGCCATGCTGGTTCATACAAATGGCCAGTAAGTGTGCGGGTTTCGAGCAGAAACCCTGTCCCTGCACCTGCTACCCGCACCGCGCTGCAAGCGTGGCCAAGAAAATCGAGCGCATTTGCTGCCAGATTACCCGATCCAGATCGTTCCACCATCTCTTTAGTGATAACATAATGCAAACACACACACATTTTGTTCTATTTCTTTCTATTTTTGGATCCCAATTGAAACACATAATAGCAACAATTTTGTATCGAAAAATTTCAATCAAAAATTTTAATATATTACAATTTTATTGTTATTTGATTCTAGAATAAGTACGAACCAAAATAACGGCTTTGGAACGCGACCTCACGGTTTTATCGGAAGCGTTCATCTTTTACAAAAGTTCACGAGTTGCACATCTTTTGCATTATTCGTAGCAAACTAATTTAGGGCAAAGTTTATTGAACTATTATATTTCTGTTATATTCAAGGATTTCTTTATCCAGTCTTGCTAAAAAGGTATCGTTTTAATCAAATTTTATTGCTCCGGCAGAACATCTGCCACCGGGACACGAACTGCTGTGGCCAATCTGGAAATCTCTGAACCGACCGAACCGAATATTGTTATCCATATAGTAGTATGAGGGTTCTCCTCGACCTGTTTATTGTCAACCTGAGCATGATTAAAAGCTGGTTACTTCATCCAACGCAATGTTTGATATAAAAACAATGCGAAAAAAAAATAACACCTAAACTTTTCGTTGGCATTCGGTAAATCCGTCATTCACTTGAATATTTCATAATGTTTATATAAATATTTAAAAAAAAAACACTATCAGAATCTCTAAAATGCAAGATTTCTATCGTTATACTTTCTTAATTTTTTAATATATGAGTACATTACCAAGGGTTAAAGTTTAGGCTACATTGCAGATTTTTAAAGATCTTCTCTAGATTAGTCTTACACAAATTAATGATTTGATTTACTTAGGTACCACAAGATATCTGTGTTTCTTAAATATCTAGAGAAAGATGTAAAATAATGTCAAAATGATGTTAAAGCGGTTGGATGAAAATCTATCTCGGGAAAGACGCCCTTATGGAGTCATAAAGTGTTTCAAGGTGTTACAAAACACGTGCTTAACGAATCAATGGTTTTATCATGTCCCGCATATCACGTTTACAAAGGTCTAGGTTTTAAAGTCACGCCTCCTGGCCTCCGTTACGTCACAACTATGACGTCACATAACGTGTGCAGCAAACTCATCGCGTTGTCAAGATCTACTTGATTAGGGTTTGATTTATATGAATAATACAGTTTTTTTTTTTTTTAAATTTAACAAGGAAACAGAAATAGCTGTTGGCCTTAAAACTTAGAAAACCTACGTATTTATTTTAGTTTTTCTAATTTTATTTATGTTAATACACTACCTACTTAGATTTCATTGCTCAGGTGATTATGATAACGTTTGGCATATGTTAATTACTTTATACCTACATGTCCATATACACCACTATTTTTTAATTAGTACAAATACTTAAAGGGCTTATTAGAAACGCCCATGTTATTTTATAAGTAATAGCTCAATAAATAATATTCATAAACAGCAAAGTTATTAGCGTTGGTTTATGTCTCAAAATTTCACTCAATTTATGGAAATATTGTGCAGGCTGTTTAATGAGTGAATAAGTGACAATTATTAAGGAAAGACACTGCCCGCAGTATTTTCTACTAGCAATTGTTATGTTTGATTATATTGATCATATAATGAATTTCCCTTTTCGTGGTCAATTTTAGGATTTCGGTTTTTTCTACTGTTGACTACAAAAATATGATCAGTGACGGGTACAGATAGAACCCTATTTTTAGGGTTCCGTAGCCAAATGGCAAAAAACGGAACCCTTATAGATTCGTCATGTCTGTCTGTCTGTCCGTCCGCATGTCACCGCCACTTTTTTCCGAAACTATAAGAGCTATACTGTTGAAACTTTGTAAGTAGATGTATTCTGTGAACCGCATTAAGATTTTCACACAAAAATAGAAAAAAAGCAATAAATTTTGGGGGTACATAGAACTGAAAGTCAAACATTTTTTTATCATCAAACCCATGCGTGTGGGGTATCTATGGATAGGTCTTCAAAAATGATACTTGAGTTGAATTGAATGTTGAGTTGAATGAGGTTTCTAATATCATTTTTTTCTAAACTGAATAGTTTGCGCGAGAGACACTTCCAAAGTGGTAAAATGTGTCCCCCCCCCTCTAACTTCCAAGAATGATAAAACTAAAAAAAATATATGATGTTTTGTTCATTACTATAAAAACTACCAACGAAAATTGGTTTGAACGAAATCCAGTAAGTAGTTTTTTTTTTATGCGTCATAAACCGAAAAAAATACACTATTATTTAAACATCGATCAAAGTTACAACACATTACAAGAACTTTTATATTATGTTACTTGCTGCTACGGAACCATGGGCGAGTCCGACTCGCACTTGGCCGGTTTTTTGTGTACTAATTAAAAAGTAGGGGTGTATATTTTACTATATAAATATATTTTCCTGTTATCGTACTTATACTAGAACTAATTTCTGCCAGCGGCTTCGCTCGCATGGAAGTAGGCTGCTCCATACAAACTTTCGACTCCCCATTAATCCTTATAGGGGGCGAATTTTGAGAAACCCTCTCTTAGTGCTCACTTACGTTATAAAAGAAAACCACGTGCAAAATTGCAAGCTCTAATTCCCAGTAGTTTTGGCTGAGCGTAGATATGTCAGTCAGTCAGTTTCTCCTTTTATATATGTATATATCTAGATAGATAGATAATTGGAGAGAAACATTATCGAAGAAATAATAATCTACACCAATATAATAAAGAGATAAAGTTTGTTTTTTGTTTTTAGGAGGTAATCTCTGGAAGTACCGACAGAAAGCTGCTTTATTCCTGAGTGACATAGGCTATATTTTATGTACGCGGGGGAACCTGGGGCTAAAAGCTAGTTTCATGATAAAGTCAACTATTGAGCTGACGAGAAAACACTTCTACCAAAACGTAAAATGAAGAATGATTGTATTCATCAGTAAATTAAATGTTATACCAGAAATTATGTAACTAAAAAACTGCCATGACATTTAAAATATAGGGCAATTACTAAATAAATATTCGATAGCCGCTATGTAGTATATAAAAGTTAATGTTTACAAAGTATCATAACTGTTATATTTTCACAATTATGTAAATTGTTCGTAGTATCGTTATTACGTATTTTGCACGCTAAATTGTTATGGCCTCGATCGAGAAAAAAATCTCGACTGAAAAAAGTTGAAGTCTTTTTGCTAAAATACTTAAGAATATAATTTATAACATAGACTGAAAGGTACACTGCTTTAAAACTGATGAAGACTGAAAGTCCTAGGTTGCGGGATGATCCAAAAGAATTGTACGACCCTGAGGGTGTTTTTAATATTTTGCGGATTTCATTAGTGCGCATAATACGCACGCGGCAATCCCGCATGCGTATTATGCGCACTACAATAAATACTTGTATGAAATGGACATTTGCGGGAGTTACGCATGCGGGGCCATCCTGCATTCGTGATCAAAATCGTACGATATTGATACACCCTTAAACGCAAAGAGCTACTAAAGGAACACAGGTTGATTTTAGGTTTGAATTTAATAGTCAAAATTAAAACCCGGTACATGTTCACTAGTCTCCACTGTCATCTTATATATATCTATTTATATTGTAATATGGATAATAAATGGATATATTCTGAAGTCAACTCTTTTTTTAACGTTAGTTACCGGTTCTTCCGCATAGGAAACCACCGATTGGAATTGAGGTGATTTGGGCATGAGAATTGCTTTTCTTTCACGCTTTCCACTACCTCCTATGCTCGCATCTGCTTCACAGTAGGAGATGACTTCTTCCTATCTTATTCCGTATCGTGGCAGTCCAGGGACTGGAGCCAGACGCCAAATATTGCCGCCGCCAATCGCCGAACCTTGTATTGGGACCTAAATCTACCACGGTAATTTTACTTAAGGTTAGCAGGACGATTATACAACCTTATTTTTAGTATAATCATCATCAGACTTTTTTAATGCTCCCACTAATGGGATTCAGGCCTCCTCTCTAAAGTGTTTTTAGTTTGCGAAATCTGAAACACTTGTCTAGTATTTTTATACAATGAATTTATGTACAAAATGTCAAAACTGTCTTATAACTTTGTGATTTTTCATGTATTATGAAAAATCACAAAGTTATAAGGCAGTTATGGTACCTGGTCGACAACATAAATACATGGTCATCGGGCCATCCGGACGACAGAGGGATTGTTTTGCTTCCACAGTACGCTAGCTTTTAATGCCGGCTATGACCTGTCATGACCTGTTTTGTACTTAGTGTCGGTGGTCCAACTTGAGATCTTTTTGAATATTTTTGGAAAAAAATATAACATGGTGTAAAAACGATTGGAATAGATTCAGTAACTGACTCTGAACAAACTATATTCAGGTTGCGCATAACTATACATAAAAAAAAAATTGTATAAATCAATTTTTGATATAGCAGCTCAAAGGCAGGATTTGAGTCAGGTTGATTCTTTGATGGTGAACTATTCGTCTTTGTCTGCCTACTCCTTCAAAAAATGCAGGCGTGATGAAATAACTGTTATTTAATACTTAGATACTCAATTGAAAACCATGACACTGTGAACCGACGTAATAGGTAGCTTGCAGGTCTTAGCTCATCACTATGCACTTAGTGAACCGCTCCTCTCGGATGCCCTTAAACGGAGTTACTGATTATACTCATAAATAAGAATTAATGATTTCTGTGTATCGTTTATTGAATGAAGTATTTACAAGGTATGAATTATTGTACGTACTAGGTTTAATTTTAGTCCTAGGTTGGGCGCCCTCCTACATAATTGAACTTGCGTTTCAAGATTTTTGTAAGTGCTTTAATTCTCTTTCAATTATTATGCCTAGCCTTTTCTCAATTCCCAGCTAACCTTTCAGTTAAACTTAATGCATTAGTATTTTACATGGAACGACTTCTAACTTTCACAACCCAGAAACTTGATGACAAGAAATCTCTTCGCAAGATTCGATGAATGAATGATGAATGATGGTATTGAATCATCCGCAATGACAAACATCTACATATCAGACTCAGAACCAAAAGCTTAACATGCTTTCTGAGGCATGGGAGGATCTCTTGAAGTTAAAATGGTCACCCATCCATAGACCGACCGCAAAAAGCGTTGCGTAACCATGGGACATTTTCAACATGTTCCCAGGGTTAAAATATAGATTTAAGAACGCAAAAATATCCAACTAACTGATGCTGTTATTTTCTCATTTATAATATTTGAATGAATTTCAGCTGACGTTCATACAAGTAGTTTAAAAGTACAGTCAACAAAAATAATGTAAGTGGCTATTTGAAATTTTTGAATAATATTTAAAAAAATATATACATACTTCTGATAATAAAAAAAAATATATATTTAAAAAATAAAATAATAATAATAAAAACACTAGGCTAATTACAACTAAAATGAAACTAAAATATAGCGAGAAAAAATTTATTCCACATTGCTGTCAACTGGTAATGTGCCCAAAAGACTGACAGCATTGCCACTGTGTATAGTAATGCTTATCCTCTTTCCAAGGTAAAAGCCAGCCTTTGGGTTACGCGAAGTGTCAATTAGACGTTTCGAAAGATCTTTATACTTCAATTTGTGAGCACACCCCATGATCCGAGAGTTTCAACCCCAAACGGTTCGAAAATATAACTTCCAAAAAGGTTATTATATTTCTGCCGTTTGACGTTCTCCGCAGACGCAGCGACAGCACCAGATCAGTAATAAATCTTAATTACATTATAAAAAAAAAAATAGTAAGTAGTAAAATACTGATTACGGAAATCATATTATTATTGGCCAACATTAGTCAATACAAGCAAAAAAACTTTCAAGGAGAAGGCAGAGAGAAGTAATTGTTTTAAATAGTTTATTGTTGTTAAGTCTTTACTTCTATACAAATATTATAATGAGGAAAAAATTACGTTTTGTGTAAGTACTGAATAAAATAAAAAACTGCAAGAAAGCCTTTAATAACAATTTCACCAGAAGAATCCTACCTCATTACATAAAGTGACATAGGCAAATATTTTCTATTATATATCACACGGGCGAAGTCGCTGGCAGAAGCTAGTATATAGTTTGTACTCAGAAAATAGTAATACATTTTTGTTGATGATTGTACAAAAATGTATAAATCGCCTATACAAAAAAAATATGGGCCGAGTAAGGAATATAAAATAGGACGAATCGAGAACAAAATAAATAAAATAATATTTTGGGACGAAAGAAGCATGTAGTTTGGGACAAACTAGGAATTTTTTATGTGGGACAAAACTCAGTAGGCCGAACGAAGAACAAATCCGCTCCAGTGATAAATCGTGATATCGCTAGATTCGCTGATAAATAAACAGCCATAATGACGTTTATATTGTACCTGCAAAAAGAACCTTCTAGTTTATAATAACAACCAATAGTTACAGTGCCATGACATTAACTCATTAGAACACGTTGATGAAGCTATAGTCACATAACAACGACTTCGTGATGAACGACCTTCTAACGATACAAGTTTTTATATGCACATCGATGTACTGTGATTAGATTTGTTAGTTTCTAAGTCAATAGCCAACTTGAGACATAAAGTCCAATGAGCGACAAAATATTTAGAGGAACATGAATAACCTTAGCACCTATACATAATGTAGGTACATATATTGTTCTTATAGCAATTTTCAGTGTAATTGATTATATATTATAGTCAGTAAACAATTACGCTACAAACAATTATTAAGCTGCCTTTCGAAAATAAATATTTCACAAAAAAAAAAATTTTTTTTGACTCCGGGGACAGATTTTGGAACGCTTCAGTGTACTGATTGGTTTTGGCCTGTGGAACAAATGTGTACATTCTGGGCAGCAATTGGTCCAACTCCCATGCAAAGATTGGCAAATGTCCTTTATTAAAATAACTAAAACTAAATGGTTTTGGTGGATTTGTTCGAACGAAGTGATAAAACAATTTTTTTTTGTGATTTCTGGACTTATCTAATAATAAAATTTCTAAAGTTCAATATTTGGCAAGCATAGAAATTACGAAAAAACTGAAATTGTAATCATTATATTTAATTTTAATGGTGAATATAATACTATTTATTTCAATTTCACTACAATTAATATCTGTAAAAGATTAACTAGATCGATGTATTGGACATCGTTCTTAATTTACCAATACATTGATAATGGTAAAGTAAGTTTCGAACTCATAAATGTCAATATTTATATGAATTATCACCTCTGGCTTTATTTCTTTATTTCCAAAGTCATAAATAATGTTATATTAAAGACATTTCTGTTTCCTGCAACTTTAAGAGGCGCCGCTAAGTGGCTTAAATCCAAATCCAATTATAGACCGCGACAAATAAAATGACACCGCCATTTTTCACAGCTCTTAATATATGTATGTAGATATGTTATTATTGCAATTACATAGAGGATTTGTCAATATAACTAATGTGTTGCAAATTATTAGTGCTAGCGACCCGCCCCTGCTGTGCACGGTTCTGACGACTTCATAAAATACTTTTTTTTAAATTTATTTATGTTAGTTTAAATTGGTTGGACCTTGTGATGGGTGTGGAAATCTAATAAAATAGATATTTAATAGTCAAAAGCAAGAAAATGTTACATCAGTCTTGCTAAAGGGTATCGTGTTATTCAGTTACTGGGTTTTGAAGGTCAGATTGGCAGTCGCACTACGTAAAATAGGTGTGCTTAGCTGAATCCGGTTACCCTGAAAGGTATAATTGGGAAAAAAGGCAAGGCGGATATGTAATAACTGTATTTCCGAATATTACCTTGAACAATTGTATAAACAAACCTAAACGTTTACTTTTTAAATTTATATAGAGACTAATTTAAGTCACTGGTTTCACCTGCGTGAAAGTCGAAAAATATCCTGAGGAAATATTATTCTGAGATAAAAAGTGACTGCTATTTTAGGATAAGTTCATGGGTTTAAAAATTTAGGGTTAATACTTTGTGGATTTGGGATGCAAAGGGCAGCTGGATGAACATAGGTGTGGTTTTATTCATTAAGAGTCCGACACGCCCTCCCGCTCCACCCTAGTGCGGGTGAAATTATTTCCCACATTTAAAAAAATCTATGTGCTTTTCATCCATATCCGTTTATTGGTTAATTCAGTCAGAACGCAGGAGTCACAGACATACATAGGCATATGTACATACATACAAACACGCAAACTTTCGTCTTTATAATATTAGTATGATAGTATAGTGTGATGTATAGATAGTACTTACATATATGTGCTTCAAACTATATTGTCATATTGATTAATTCGGTGACTTTTTGTGTTAGGATACAAAAAGTTATTTGTAGTTTAAATGGCGAACGACAGTAAAACGATCGATCACGATTGGTATAATAATTGCAACATACGAATTACAATAACATAATATTAAAATAATGATTGATCTCTTAGCTAAACTAACTACTGAATTTAAAAAGAATAATGTATTTTGCTACCTGCTTCTTGTAGAAATAATGATTTTATTTATTTCTTAGTTATGTATATTATTCGTTTTAAAATGTGCTCCGCAGAGCTTCCGTATAATTTATCTAGGCAAAATTTTTATTCTATAATTATTTTTTTTATCACTATGTTCAATATTTATTACAAAAAAAAATATGTACGTAAAGGATTCAAATATTAACGAACTACAAGTTTGTGAATATATCTATTTACACACTTACTTATAGAATACTATTACTAGCTTTTGCCAGCAGCTTCACCCGCGTACGAACATAAAAAATAGCCTGTGTCACTCAGGAATAAAGCAGTTTTCTATCAGTGAAACAATTTTAGCAATCGGACCAGGGCTTCCAGAAATTACTTCCTACAAACAAAAAAACAAACTTTACCTCTTTATTATAATTATGTTGATGTAAATTTAGTTAATTATAATGTACTCATAAACAACTGTTCTAAACTAATAAATAACTTAATTATTATAAACACAAACTCAAAATAATAGTGTGTAGAAACGCATACAAAAAGAATTTGTTGAGCATTCAAAAAATCATCAACAAAATTGTCAATGGTAAATTCGCTCGATCACTGCCACTTTAATTTGAATTGCTGATTCAAGAATCAATCAAATAAAAGCATTACAGTAAACAGTTATTACAAATAATAACTGTTGCATATGAACATATAATTTAAAAAATCTTAATAACGTTATAGTGAAGGGTTATTAAATCTGGTGACCACGTAATTGCCTTCTTTGTTCACATTTTTTTTCCTTTTTTTTAATAATTCACTTGCATTACAATGATGTTTATAATTTTTCTCCAGACTATCTTAGATTAAAATGGAATGTTATGATAATGTTCTTTATTATTGCTTTAATTTTTTTTTTTAATGTATAACTTCTAATTTCTGTAAGATATTTAAAGTATGTCTAAAATACGAGTATAAAGTCGTTTTTTGTGCATGTGGTGTTGTTAACCTGTAATTAATTATTACACTTGTAAATTTTACTCTAGTCATTAAATCAGAAATTTATTTGGTGTAAAAAATTTTTGGTAAATAAATAAAATAAATATAATATTACTGTAAGTCGGATATCAGATGAGAAATGGATAATAATATAAAGGTTAGCTCGATTGGAGTCGAGCTGGCTAACAATTTAGCCCGCAAAATACAAATTTGTGTCAAGATGGGAGATCCGGCTTTTGCCTAGCAGAGAGACAAAATAGATTTTATAGTAGGATATAATTGTACCCACATGTGAGGTTTCATTAAATTCATAGTACATTATGATACCAGTGTGTAATGTTAGTGATTACCACTGAGGTGGTATTTAGATCTAAGCTGAAGGCGAGGATCTTAAGAAAGCTGAGGACGGTAATCTCCAACTTTCACGTGTATCATACAACCTTTTCAAAAATAATTTGATTCTCAAAAAAGACTGTGTGTACACACACAGTCCTTATCTGAGCTAGTGTGTTGAACCTATTATAAAACAGACCCGTGGCTGGCTGATTGTAATTAGGTATTATTGGAAGATAAAACCAAGATCAGACTAGACTGAGATATTGAATTCCTACTCTGGTATTAAATAATTTTGGATTGTTTGTTTTGTGTCGATGTGTTGTGTTTGCTGTGTAATTTTGGTTGATTGTTGGTTTGTTTTGGATTGGTTATCTTCTTCTTTCGGTTTTTTGGTCTTTACCAACTATTACCGCTGTAGGTTTTATTTTTATATTTTTTCTCATTACTCATAATTTCATTCTACTGCAACCAATTTTTTTTTTGTATTTATTTATTTATTTCAAGTACCAAAGACTCATTTCAGTTACAAAATCATACGTATACAGGTATTATAAAATTACATACAATTGAAAGGTCAATAACAAAATTAAATTAATTTAAATTGCATTTTATTTTTGATAACGACTCGGGTACTGGCGGCGCTTTTAGATACCCTCCTTTATATATTCCTTCATTTCATTTACAATATCTACATTACTTTTAATTTAAAAAAAATTGTGTAGCTGCTACTACTAGTAATCAGTTCATCATCTTCATTTTTGTTTCATTTTTTTTCCTTTACAATGTTTATCATTTGTAAATTTGAAACACATTTGCCGCAAATAAATTATTTCTGTTTCTAATTTCTACACTTAATTGAGTAAATTCTGGAGTTACAATTAGTTATCAACATCAATCTGTATATTCAGCTCCTAATAAAACTACAAAAAAAGCGTAGAGGACATATCGCTAAATCAAATAAGCTGTTCTTGATTAATTACTAAGCTCTCGTCAAAGTGTAGCATTTTCTCGGACCGTGACATTAAAGGCTAGGTATATTAACCTTATTTTATATTATCCTGTTCCATTAATTTATTTTGGGCGTGGCAATGTTTATAATTATTAGATTTGCTATCGCTATTAGCTATGTTATGTAAGACGTAACTTGACGTAAGTACATATAATAGGTAAGTACACACCCAGTATTTTGTTAAAGGTACTTTATTGGGTAAAGTTTTGTATTTTGACCTAAATTAATAGTTCCGGTTAACTAGAAAGGTGAACCGTTGACACTGAAATATTTATTTCAATAGTTTACGCTTTAGTACGATATAATATACAGTATTTGAGAACCAGTAACTCAGTGATAATGACTCCTAGTTGCGAGCTGGTAGGTCGTGAGTTTGAACTTATTGAGATTGTTTACGTGGTGGTGTACTTTGTTTTATTACTATTGCTCTCGACACGATGAAGGAAAATATTGAGATTGTTACAGCCTACTGTTTTCTATAGAGTGGAGGTCTGTTCCAGTAGTGGGGAAATAAAAGCTTGATGATATACTGCCAAAGACCATAGCTATTGTAAACAACTTAATAGATAACAACGTAACAAAAAACAAGCTTAGCTCTTTGGTAGCATGTGGGAAGTGTAATCGTGCTATTGGGCTCAAAGACAGAAAAGAAAAAGGCATAATTATAGGTATTTATAAGATCAAAAACTAGGAACGTAAGAAAAGACAATTTGGCACAAATACACACAACGAGATAACAAATTATAGGAACTTAATTACTTAACCTTAAAATACATCACACAATAATAATTATAAGACGCACTTGTAAAGATAGATCAACTAAAATGAATACCTTTTTTTAGGTGGGAAATCATCCAATTATCTTCTTCAAATTTCTTCCGCTTTAGGGTGGAGCGGGCAGACTTTCACTGACTAAAATTCATTCATATGTTCCTTCTCTACCTTACGTCCCAGAACTCTGAGGTTCCCTTTCGGACAACCCATGGCAAAATGAATAACTTATCTACGCACACATACTGCCAAGTATCCGAGGTAAGTAAATCAAGATGACCAAGAGTGGTACCTTAGGACCATACCACACAATGTGGTCCAGCGCCGCACCGCAAATATTTCGACGAATCGTACGAGCGGGATGGTGTCACTCTTGTGCCCGCCGATTCGTCGAAATATTTGCGGTGCGGCGCCTCACACTGCATCGTGTGGTTTGGCTCTTAGAGATGGTAAAAGGAATAGAGGAAGGCAAAGGAAGAGACGAGAGGTTGAGATGAAAATAGAGTTTGAATATGTTAGAGAAGGCCATTGCCAAGAGGCACCGTGAACTGAGATAATTATGGTGTGTAAAATATTACAATAATTTAGACATCAATCCTATTACTTCAGGATAAAATCAATAGTACACTGATTATTTCAAAGTATACTAAAACATCACTCAAGAAACTTCAATGCAATTTCAATGTATTCAGTAAGCAACTTCTTTAATGTGTAAATCAATCCTAATTCCAAACACAGCTGTGCGGAGAAGATTGTTCGAGTTAATCCAAGTCCCTATCAATAAATTCTGTCGGAGAATTGATGCTCGTTTTAAGTTACGACCTTAGGGAAGGCTGAAACGTGTCTTGTGTCAGATACAATTCACCGCTGAATATTTGATTTCTATACAACCAGTATGAAATCATCCACTCCCTGAATATACGTTAACATTGCTAGTATCCAGCTGCTTCCAATTAACACACACTCATGACGATTAAAAAGTGTTCGGTAACAAAAAGTGTCTCCGTTTGTGCAGCTCCTAAGATACACCTATTTCTTATCGCATCACTCATTTAGCACGTGACAACCATAAAATAAATAAACATTTAGTGAATGTGCTCGAACACACACATTGGTTTAAATACATGCAAATAAGTTTATACGAATTATGGATTAGGTAATTCAGGCTTTAGGTGGGTTGAAAATCCGATTACAGTCCTATAACGGTGGTTGTGAATAAATATGTTTTGATTTAGGTATTTGATTAAATTTGATTTATTCGACTACATAATTGGTTCTTTCTTATATGCCTTTAGGCAATATGTTTGTCTAGTTGTCCTAACTTGATCTAAAATTTGCATTAGCCTAAAGAATGGTATCAAAATGTCAAGAATTTAACAGACACTAAAACAATTCACAGGCGTAAATATGAGAAATTAAATTAGTACGAAAATGTGGTCCAAATTGGAGTGCCATAAAATGAGAACTAGCTGTACATTACTTTGATATGTAATATTCAATAACTTTGAATTGCTAGACGAGTTGCCTCATCGATAAAATATAGCGAAGTTGGTGAAATATTTCTTGCTAGTTATGTGAATAGTTGACGCAATGTAAGATGGGAACGCATTGGATTGATTTTCAATTTATTTCTCGGCGTTGTTTTTGTACTGTTCGTGTCGTGAGAGATGTAGGGACGTGCTGGTTCAGATTGCTTCCTCACGAATCGGTGCTGTGTTGGTAGTGTGTAACACGTTTACACCTCAGATAGCGAGATGAGGCCTGTACGATCGTGGATGAACTCTATAACTCGTTACGACATGGTACATGGTTTTACAATTCAATTCACAATTCAGAAAAAAATGATATAAACATTTTGAAATTCAAATACTCGCATCCACTATTTTTCGAATTCTATATTAGCATTTAAAGCTTTGGATTTTTCTAGCTTAAATCGTTCTTAACTCAAAATTATTAATTCCCTAACGATTCACATACGTAACTGTGATGAATGAATGGAGTTACTGATCATGATGCAGCAAAATGCTCGAACATAAGTATAAGTATAATCAGCCTTTTAATGTTCCCACTGCTGGGACTTAGGGCTTCTCGATAAGAGAAGGAATACAACAACGCGGGCCCTGTGCAGTTGTCAAATGTTTCTCGAATTTTTGGCTCTAAGACATGCTGGTTTCCTCACAATGTTTTCCGTCAGAGTGTTTTAGAACAGTAATTAAAGTGCCTGATTAGGTTTGAACCACTTGTAAGTCGGGTTGTTACCATCACCAGTCTCAGGCCATGCATGAATAATTTCTTCGACTAGCTAATTATTCTGACCGTGCTAATAAGTAACTTAAAATACGGAGAAAACTAAGAAACACAGGATAGCAATTTTAATTACAGATTAGTTAGTGGGGGGGAGTTATGTGTCGCTTAATTAGCGCGGTTTATGTAAGGAATGAAACTATTTCCAGGAAGTTTCACTTCGTGTATGGACAAATGTTGAGAAATATTAGGATTTTGTGGATTCCTGCTAAATGGAAGCTTAATAAGGTGTACACCTATGTAAAAATATCGAATAACTAACGGCTAATATACTACGTGATTACAATACTTCCTAGCCATTAGGCCCGCTGCCCACGGACGCGTAGCTTCTTAGATGCTTCAGCTTGAGCAGCATAGCGTACCAAATTCTGTACACGACGCGTATTACATGCGTACATTTTCAATCATTTGTGACAACGACGTCGGACGAAGTGTTCCCGTCATTTCTACAAAAATAAAAATGCGTTTTCACACACCCCGACGTATGAGATGCGGTTCGGTAGGCGTCATGACATGACCCCTAAATGGAGCGAACGCAAGCACGATGTGGCCGCTCTGTCAGCAAAGTTTGATAGCATACTGTATTTTTTATTTGTATGTAAGCTGTGTAGACGTGGGCAAAAAAGCTGCCAAGCTCAAATGGGATTGGGCGGGTCACGTCAGCCGCATGAGCAGTGACCGCTAGGCAAGTGTCGCCACCCATAGATTCCTGCTAAAAAAAAGCGCCATCGCGGTCGCCCTAAAAAGAGTCGCGTATCACGAGAACTAGTTCGAGACGGCGTGAGAGAAGAATGTCTAGAAGGTCTGGGGGAGTCTTTTGCCCAGTAGTGGGACAGTAATGGCTAGAAAAAAATGTAAGCATAACGACGCATACGTGTCTATGAAGCTACGCATCTGTGGACAGCAGGCCTAACGCTTTAAGAACCCTTTATAAAATTAGCTTTAACTAGAACAAAAGGCTATATCTACAGGCTATAATGTTAGTAATAAATCAGCAACATAAACCTCCCCATTGTTGAGATAAATCGTTTTAGCATAATGTACGGAAGCTAATTTAATTGGGTGTTTTCAATAGTAGTAGCACAGTAGAGTATAATTATTTGACTGTTCAAACCTGATTTCTTGGGAACAATGCCTGTATGAATTACTTTGATCATTGTTTTAATTTTTTCACTCAGGGTTATTATGATAGACTGTGGAATTGTTCGAAAGGGTCACTACGGCCGTGGATCGTAAAGGGCAATTGAAAGAACATAGGTGAGTTCGAGTGGGTGGAGTCATCGACGGCGTGTAAGTATTCCATGCGCGCCCTAAAGGTACAGTTGCCATTGCCGTTGGATCTTGAGCGCTCGGCGTCAGGCGCTTTGCGCATTCCATACATTGGCGAACCAATCGTCTTCGTTGTTAGATACATGCAGCAACGCAGGGAACGAATTAGGAGTGAAATCTATGACGCGATGGCGCGGCGAGTCAATCACTGACACTCCCCGCTCCCTTGTCTCACTTCGCATCACTAAAGCGACCGAATAGTTGGCTAATTCTGGGCAACCGCTCAAGATCCGTGGTGGCAACTGTATCTTAGCAAACCGTTGGAGCCCAGCAGGGCCGTTAGGGTCGCAGGGAATTTCTGAAAAGGAAACCCGGTCCTAGAACGCAAAGGATAACTAAAAGACACAGGCGTGATTTAAGTCAGTAAAAGTATGATACTTCCTCTCGCTCTAAGCAAAGCAGGAGAATTTAATTGATGATTTCTTTAACAAAAAAAAGCCAGGTACGCCGGCTATTATGACGGTATTTTAACGTACAATAGCTGGTACGGATAGCTGGCTTGAAAATTGATTCAAAAAGCAGTGAGATTTTTTTTTTATTATTTATTAAAGCTGGCTAAGGCATTAAGCCCATATACATTATACACTAGCAAAAAAGTGCGTAATGTATATGGACTTAATGCCTTAGACATTTTTTACTAGTTGACCTTGCGTCACCATGACCACGTGTAGGTTACTTTGAGGCAAGGTGCTCCAATATTGCTACAAATTGATAGACAAGTAGTTGTCAATCGCGGACCTTTCAATGGTAATAAAAAAAAACACGCTTCACAGTTTGATAGTTTACACCACACTAATCGCCCTATAGACTATCATACTAGCGATACTAATATTATAAATGTAAAAGTTTGTGTGCGTGTAGGTATGTTTGTAACTTCTTCACGCTCAAACGGCTGAACAGATTTCGATGAAACCCGATATACGGGTAGACCATGGCCTGGAATGGCACATAGGATAGGTACTTTTTGTCCTGGGAGTATATTGCCTTGGGATATTTTTCTATTTTCACGCGGGCGAAACCGCCGTGTAAAGTGGCCTAGAGACCTATTGAGAAGTAGGATATGACTTGTGTGACTAATGCACCACTCGTGTAACATCTGACCGACTTGAAGTCGGTGTGTGGAGTGTGCTGAAGATGATACTCGTAATTGTTAGGCAGATAGGAACGTGCGTGCGGTTGGTAACATATGCCGTTGCCAATATCATTATAATTAATTCCAAACAAACACCCATAATTAAATCGTGTACTGTTAATGGCCATCAAAGAAACAGTATTTGTGTAATAAGTCACGATCTTGCTCGCAAGTTTCGACACGGCGCGGGCGCATCCGAACAGTTGGCGAATGAAGCCCTAACTGATGGCGAAACGCTACCTTGGATGCATTGGTTGTGAAACTAACACTTTGACCCTTTTGTAGAACTAGCGATAATTTGGTTTAATTATGCGATGCACAATTGCGGCCTTAAGTGTATGTTAATAAGGAGATGCATAATTTATATGGTTTAATGGAATTAATTCTCTTTTTGGCACGAAATAAAGGTTGCGGGAATCCGATGGATGCGGGACGCACAGGGTCATTCATTGTGGCGACACTTGGGGGAGGTATATGTCCAACCGTGGACACTTATCGGCTGAAATGATGAAAAGTCATAGGTAGGGCTGCAGCTAGCTGTTGTCTACTCAACTGGCATTGATATAATTTAGTGATAATTACCGGTTGTTAAGAGGGACCTTCCTGATCCGCCTATCATCAATCGTGATCGTATCGTTAATACATTGTTGTTTCATTTAAAACGTTTCATTAAAATGTTTGATAAAGAGACAACGTGAAGAAAAATAGAGATAACGCCTGAACGCTTTGTTAGCATTCAGTGAGAATCACTGTCATTCACTCGAAAATTTCACATTTGTTCCAGGAAATACTGTGTTTTTTTAATCTTAATAATTCTTGGAAAAAAGTTTTTTCATTCGGAATCTCGATTAAATGTGCAAGCCATCTCAGATCATCATAGGCTAGAGATGTGATTTTTTTTTTTTTTATTTATGAGTACATTATGTAGGGCCACTGTTCACTCAAAATAACATTTACTGAGGTCTTTAATGAATTAGTTTTTTGAATTCAATACAAACCTAGATAATATTCATAAGCTATCTGGTTTCCACGGCTACCTCGCCTTCCACATGACGCAGGTTCTCACTGAGCATGGTCAGTTCGGGAAGTTCCTGCACCGAATTCGTGCGGAAGTAACGCCCGGTTGTCACCATTATGTGGACCGCCCGGAGGACACGATGTAGCACATGATAGATATTGCCCCACATGGGCAGAGTACCACCGTGTCCTCGTCGAGGCAATCGGCGGCGACGATCTCTCGCGCCGTGCTTGGTACAGGCCATGGCCCGAAGTGAGGAGGAGTGGCAGGCGGTCGCCTCCTTTTGCGAAGCAGTAATGCTAGCAAAGGAGGCGGCCACACGTGCACTAGCGAGGAAGCCCTCATGCCACAGCCAAACGTCCAGGAATCGTCTGGACTGAACCCAAGCCATTGACTGCGGAGATGTCAGCAAAACGTACAGGCCCAGCAGGGTCGAAGCGTACTGGGGCGAGGGTTTGCTTCTGAAAGGAAAACCTGATGTCATTGGATTATTTTTCCACCTAAAAAAACTGTGAATTGTGTGTGGAATTGTGTGTTTCCAACATTATTTTTATTTATTATTATTATTTAGTACAGCAATTGCCATTAATGCACGTTAATGCTTTCACTCTGTCTTCTCACAGAATCTCAAACTTTCTAATAATATCGTCTTCCGTTCATCAGCAAACAAATCTAATTCAGGGTTGGCCTCCACGAGCGCGTTGAGCATCGTTAGCATACGCAGTGTAGGGGAGGTGGATCGAGCTACAGTGCGACAAAATTGGACATTAAATAATTTATGTTTCCTAGAGCGAGTGTAGTTATTTGGAACAAATAATTGACACAACTCGAATGATGTGTAATAACGTCATAATCATGTAACAGCAACCGCTGTTATGTATAGAAATATATTTCGGGTCGGCCGATCTTAATTTAACTGAATGCAGTGACTGATTGTATTCATTTAGGGTAGGTAGTGGCTTCAGAACTATTAAGCTACTAATTGGTCGGGTTTAATTATGAACTAGACACAATATAAGATTTTTACCAGTTATGTGTGATGTGTGTGATACGTTTTTGTTATCGAAGTCCTCCGCAAACGGTTTGACTGATTTTTATGATTTTTTATGTGCATATTTGGTAGGCCTGCTAATAGGGCGTTTACTGTTTTTATATAGCTAGGTGGCCCAAGACACCCAATTGCACGTAGCACTTCATGACGCTAAGAACCGTCACATATGGCGAGATTCCGTCAATAAGAAGCTAATCCAGCGGGAACTTCACGACCCTCAGTAATGAGGAATACGACTTGAGGAGGAGGAGGAGGTGGCCCAAACTAATTTACAAGGCAAAACAATTCTTTGGTCAGCTCGTTTAATACGTACTTAGAATCTATTATGGGGAAAAAAGTTATAAAAAAATCTTCTCATGTTTGTAGTCTAAGTATATTCTCGTTTAGGTACCTATAGCTGAGAGGTGATCTATGGCAGATAAATTAGAAAAAAGCAGATTCGCTAAGTATTCTAGATATAATATATTGATTGGCCTGTTCTGTTGGTCTATCGTGAGTTTGATTCTCACCCAAGACAAGCGTGATGAGCACGATCATTAGTTCTGTGTCTCGGTATTAATTATTTATCTATAATATTATGTATATTTAGAAACATAAGAATCTTTATCAGTTGTCTAGTTCTCGTAGCACAAGCTCTGCTTAGTTTGGAACTAGACAATGTTGTGTGAAAGTGATGCAATATTATTGTTATCTCAAAACGTTTTATATTCTTCCTATAATAAATTCTCCACATATCACGTAACTACTACAGTTTTCGCCTACTGTCCCAGTTATGTCAGTCCAGCATTCACCTGGAAATGCTAACAGAACACTGACCGTAATGAAACAATTGCTTCCTGGCTGCACTTGCACATTTTCTTTCCTTTCGCCCTTCCCTCATGATAATGAAGCCATGCGAGTAGCTTACTTTGTTATTTGTTTAGTTAGATAACTTTTTTAAGACTAACCTGCCATCAGGCAGAGACGGAGATAAGATTTAATTTAGAATAAAAAAATTGTGGATTGAGATACAGGATGTTTAATTCATTTTATCAGTTTTTAAGGGATTTTTATGGGCAGTGACTGGCGCCAGTGGCTTAACCCGCATGATAGTGGAGAATTATTCCTTGGGAACATACTCCCAAGACAACGTATCCTACGTGCCATTCCAGGACATGGTCTACTAGTGTGTTGTGTTTCACTGAAATCCGTTCAACCGTATGAGCGTGAAGAAGTAACATACACACACTCACAAACTTTTGCCCTTAGTCCGTGTGATGATCAACTTATGATGTATGATCAACTTTTTTTAGGAACTTTTACCTATACACGTGAGGTCATACTGGAGTTTCTGAAAAACATCAAAAAGGCTATCAGCACAGTCATAGAGGAGTAGAAAGTGATATTTTGTAGTTGCTTTTGAACTCATCATCATAATAATTTCAGCCGAAACACATCAGCTGTTACATCCTGTGCGTCCCGCATCCATCGGATTCCCACAACCTTCACCAGGTCATCGGTCCACCTTGTAGGAGGCCTTGCAATGCTGCACTTCCAGTACACTGTCGCCACTGCAGAACTTATCAGGTCCCAACGATCATCTGTTCTGCGAGTAATGTGACCTGCCCACTGTTACTTAGGTTTGACAATTCTTCGAGCTATGTCGGCTCTTGAAGTACCTATTAATTAATATGGATACTTACGGACTTTTTTTTTACGGACGAAAAATTAAGAATTAAGAACGCTACTATACGAAGTCAAACCAAAGCAAAGGATGTGGTCAAGAAAGTGTTTGGCCTGAAATGGAAATGGGCCGGATATATCCAACGAGCATCAGACGAAAGGTGGACCAAAATCACCACTAACTGGTACCCTATAGGCAACAAGCTCTGACAAGGCAGACCACAAAAGAGATGGAGTAACCATATTATAAAAACAGCTGGAAAAACATGGAGTAGAGTAGCCCGAGAAAGACCAACGTGGAAACGACTGGAGGAGGCTTTTACCGCTATCTAGCGGCCGTTGTACAAACTAAAAAACTATACTCAGAACTTCAATAGTAAAGTTAGGAACAAAATGTACAAGGAAAATAAAGTATTTTTTTTTATTATTTATTTATTTTACTTTTGGACCTACCTAGTACCTCTTTATTTGATAGCAGAAAATCGCATGGTACATCTGAATCAACGTATCACAAACACTCTGTGTGACGTCAGTCTCCTGACCTATTAAACAAGCAAAACAGTGACAGTAGCTCCTATAAAAAAGTTAAAATAAAATATATAAAACTATTTATTCAAGTCACGACTCCTTCAGTAAAAAAATAAATTAGGGTATTAAAACCAATTAGTTTTATGCATGTTAACGCAAAACACTTGTGGAGGAAAAAAACAGCTTCGACATTTAAAACTTTTATAAGGATAATAATATAAACAGAGGAATGTTAAAATGGTAACAGGAAAAAAAGGAGTAAACGACCTATTCGAACTTCATATGATTTTCTTCTTTTTTTTCATTGACGTCATTGTAGACTTCATTGCATCTATTTTTATATTCGATTTTATTGCCTGACATTTCTACTGAATATAGTATTTACCTCTAAAACAAAACAATTAAAAATAAGACAAAAAAACAAAAGATCTAAAAATAAACAATAACATCAACAATAATGACAAACAATTACAATATTGACTTATTTGGTTGACTGGTAGAGAATCCCTTGTTGCATTAAGAGCGCTTATGTAACATTGTTGAATAATTGTGTATGAAATTTAAATAAATAATCATTATCACTATCAGCCAATAAAGAGTTCTAACGAAAAGAGCACTCTTTAAATTCGCGACAAAATAAATTGTGGACTATATTTACATCAATCGACAGGTTTGAAAGATTAATGCTCGTCTATATATGAATCCCCTCGGATGCTGCTTTAAAACCACCAGGAGATAGCTGGGCTCGCTCTACCCTAACTGACAAATGTAACATTTCTAAATTACACTAGTCTTCCCGTCCGATTATAATTTGGGTGTCTTCAAGGCTAGAGTGAATAGGCTCTTAATAAACTAGTGCGCCTCACCATCAAAGGTTGCATCGCTACTTACCATCAGGTGGGATCGCAGTCAAGCACTAGTTTATCTGAATTAAAAAAAAAAAAAAAAAAAAAGTAGTATTAAGTATAATAAAAGCGAAAATTAGTATGTAGTTGTATGCATATTGGGCAATAGGCAGGGCACATTGCACGCAGAACAGATGGTCGATGGGGACGAAAGGTTCTGGAGTGGTGACCGTGTACCAGAAGAAACAGCGTAGGAAGGCCTCCCACAAGGTGGGGCGATGATCTGATTAGGGTCGCGAGAATCCAATGGATGTTGTGGCGATGCTTGGGGGAGGCCTATGTCCAACAGTAGACGTCTTTCGGCTGAAATGATGATGATGATGTATATATAATTTGTTACTTTTTCACGCTCAATAAAGATCGATATTTTATATTCGTTCGACCCAATAGTTTATTACAGCTGCAAACAGAATTGAACTAATCCGAGAAGTTACAGATTCTTGATTATCTGCGCTTGTGCTAACTGTATAATTTCGCATGAAATCAGTAGAAAGGTAAATGGAACATACCTACATACTGACTTTACTATTACCAACATGCCGTAATAAGGTAATCTGCCTCCGATTGTTGCGCATGCGAATAGGTTCAACAGATATACAATTAGGAACTGCTAACGAGATCTCGGTATTTTCTTTGGTATTTTAGCACTTGCTTACCAAACTAAAAGATTGCATATTACACGTTTGTTTATTAAAAATAGTTAAGTAATTTCCGTGTTTTCTTTCAGCGTTTATTCAATGCGTTACCTAACCATTAAAAGTGTCACAATTTTAGAACATAATTATCTACAATAAAGAGGTAAAGTTTATTTTTTGTTTGTAGGAGGTGATCTCTGGAAGTACTGGTTCGATTGCAAAATTTTTTTCACCGATAGAAAGCTGCGTTAATACTGAATGACATAAACTTTATGTATGCGGGCAAAACTAGTGAATCAATAAAATTCAATTCAATTCTTTATTGCTATATGACATGTGTTTCTTAGGATCTTTTCCTTTTCATTCTAAAATAGTTAAACAAGTGCACGTAGACTGTCGGGTACAGCAATTTCATAAACCTATGTAGGTATAATTACAAAAAGGCAACAAACTTAAAATAAAATAAAAATAGAACAATAAAACGGATATATAAATCGAATTAAATACAAATGTCAATGTCATCCCTAGCATGATTATACAAAAGCGTTAATGTTTGTTTTAAACTTAGTTTTTTATGTCTTAACTCTCGAGGCAACGACAAACTACTGGATTCCGATATCTCCCGCTCCACTCAAGAGCGGGGGATGTCATTAGATGATTTGCACACCGGAAAAAAACGTTCTTGCAGGCAAGTCATATCCTTAATAGGTTTACACATTCTAACTGCATATTTGCAGTATGATTATCTCTTTATCAATTTGAACATCGGAATCCAGCAGTTTGTCGTTGCCTCGAGAGTTAAGACATAAAAAACTAAGTTTAAAACAAACATTAACGCTTTGTATAATAATATCTCTCTGGTATGCCAACTCTATCGCAACACAAAAATTGTACTTAGAAACAGTGTTGCAATATCAATGCAAATTAATAACTATACTTAGGCCAAAAGTATGTTTATTAGTGTTGCGCACAATAGCAACTTCCAATCTTTAGTCGCGCCAAGTAACTTGATTCTAATAATCAACAATTTATCGACTCAAGACATCTGGAATTTGACGTTCTCAAGATTGAATAATGATAGACAAAGAGCGTTCGGTGGTCCTAACGAAATAGGTCCATAATAGATAATGTGCCTTGTGCTTCGTCGAGGCGCGATCGAGAGTTGATCAAGAGTTAAATATGTATTACAGTTTCAGAATTTGATGTTAAGAAACAAATTCGTAAAGCTACACTATGCTTGCGGCTTACTTTGAAGTGTTGCTGATAATGGAGCACAAACGTTTTTAGAAGTTCTTGACACTGTTAAATTTAATGTAATGGTTTAAGAGCTGATAATGATAAAACCGATTTAAATTGCCACGCTTGGAAAAAGTCTATGTGTTAGGTATATGATAAATGTGCTCTGGTTGAAATGATGATTCAAAGATTCAAAGCATTTATCTATGTTACGGCTAATTACCGAAGTGTAGCTACACCTAGTTTTGGCCAGCTACAACGAGGTGCAGCCGGCCACGTGCGGTTAAACTTAGATGTATCTAACTTATCTTCGGTTAGAACTAGGTTTAGCTTTCATCATAGCGGCTAAGGTAAGGTCCTAAGGTTGTCTGAAAGATATCGCTATGTCAGCGATAAGACCGCCATTGTACCCATAAATATAAGTTTTTGTATACTGTGTTACTTTTTGGTGTACAATAAAGTTTATTCTGTTCTATTCTATTCTATTCTATTCTATTCTATTCTATTCTATTCTATTCTATTCTATTCTATTCTATTCTATTCTATTCTATTCTATTCTATTCTATTCTATTCTATTCTATTCTATTCTATTCTATTCTATTCTATTCTATTCTATTCTATTCTATTCTATTCTATTCTATTCTATTCTAATACTAGGTGCAGCCGCACATCGGTGGTTAAACTTAGGTGTATCCTCTCTATCATCAGCCAGTTTTAGGTTTTGAGAACTGTTAAGCGTTACAGTTTTGTTTTGAGTTTCTTATCTTGGCATAGGCTACTTCATGTACATGGGCGAAACTGCGGGCAAAAGCTAGTTTGAAATAAACCATTTAGGCAGAGGCTCTTTTGAATTTATAAATAGTCAGTCAGAAAAACATTTTTTTACACTCCACTTAGATCTCTATGGGGAAGAAACTCCATAGATACTCTTTTCACTCATGTTATGTATTACAAATATCTCAGTTACACGTTTCTTCTAATTACTATTATGGGAGAACAATGTAAATAAAGTTAAAAGTCTCAACAATGATGCTAATGAATCAAACAAAGTTGGTGATCTATTTGATAGCGTAGAATGTAATTTTTTTTTGTAGGTCTTATGTGGTCGACAATGAAGCATGTATGCCAAGAAGTAACTTATACACTTTTGATGCTTTTGACTTATACGATGATGGGAAATATCCACAGGTTGTAGCTATCAGAAAACACAGAATTCCGGCAGGAATTCGACTCTTTAGCTGTACGCAAGATGAAAGTGTTCTCAAAGTCTTTTGTATATAAGGTTGGGATACCATAATTTATTTCCTTTAAAAAAATTGTACTACATCTAGTGGTTGAAGTGACATTTTAGACAAACATTGCCTGTGTTAGGGCACTTTAAGGATGTAAAATAAGTAGGTTCTGGTGGCGCACCATGTGTACCATCTACACCATGCTTTACTGTAAGTCTTAGATTTTATATGACATCATAGACTGCGCTGAAATACCTTATGTGCCTAATTCTTTTTATAACTGAGTGATTGGTGCAAGTTCGTTTTACGTTAATGCGACCGATCTGTTCATGGCGTTTGGCACTCCGATTGGCCGTTTCCAAGCTGTTAGCCAATCAGAGCGCCTTCGATAGCGTTAACGCAAAAACCACTCACACTTAGCGCACTGGACATAAAACACTCGAATGACACAATCAATTTGTATTCGATCCATATTCGAGATAACACGTGTCTGGACTTAATAAAGACGTTTGTAATCAGTCTATCGCACGTTTTTTGACCAAAATGTAATCTTTACTCCTTATAAGAATAGCTATAACATTTGTTTTTGGGTCTGCTTTGCATTGTCGAGTTATAACGTGTGAAGTAACGAGATGTCGCAACATAACCTTTAAATGAATGGGGCCATTTCAGTGGCTATCTGTATTTCAGATTTCAGATATGCATGTTTTTATCTGGCTTGAAAGCTATAAAACTACTGTTTACAATAAGTGCTTTTATTTTTATTATCATGTCTGAATAATTTACGTGAGATGACTGAGCTGATACCCACATTACACACTGTTTCATTACATCAGACAATATATTAATTAACTCGCTTTTACAAGCAGTATTTGTAATTAATTGGATGTAAAAATCATCTATTAACATAATTACTTCATTAAAGAGCCTACTAATCAGTAGATTAAGCAAAAATATGTCATTTACCTTGATTAAAATATTTGTAATTTAAACCTTCATTTGCAACTTCGTTTACTTAAGATGTTCTTGTACTCTTTAGTTTGATTCAAGTGGTTTAGGTTACCAAGAACTACAAACTCAATACATTATTTTTATTGATGGTGGAAAATCATCAATTATTTCTCCCATTATACCCATACTGGGAGAAGTTATTTGACAATTTGGAACGAGAGAGAATAACATGCTTATATTGATTAAAACCCACACATGTCGCCCACTTTTCAGCTCTTTGTGTTCCAGCCTACCTGGTTAAGTTACAACCGATTTGCTTGCGTCGAACGTCTCGAGTTGGCCACGCCCCCGATTCTTTTGTTCTGACTGAGTGGTGAGATGGCGTCATTTGAAATTTTCTACTAGCGTTAACGATTGCAGATTAGCAACTTGGCTAGGGGTACAGGGCCGCCTTGGCTCTTTTGAATAATCCCGCAGTCCTGCAGGCCTAGCCAAGTTACGACCGTTTATCATCTCGAGTCGACTATTCCTTTATTCTGACCACGTGACAGTGTTGAGATGAGGTCATTATCATACGTTTTAAATTTTCTACTAGCGTTAACGATTGTAGATTAACAACTTGGCTAAGCACTCTGGTAAGCATCGGCCGCCAAATATGCTGACATTTCTTTGACTAACTGTATGTACCTATAACTGGGTTAAAGTCAAACAACTCAGCGTATATAAAGACAACATCTCTGTCTATATCCTATGACATTGTTAGCTGAAGGTGGGCGGACCATTGTCAGTGCCAAGTGCCAAGTAAACTAGTGAGCATTAAATGGGAGGCACAAATTTGTCTGTCATTACAGAGCTGCCATATTATCATACAATGACAATGAGCCGCCGTTCTGAGGAATTGAATGCAGGTAGGTACATTATGTACATGACTTAGGCGGGGAGTTAGGCTTCTTCTATGTTCTATTTAATAATTTTCTTCTATGTTATATTTAGTTACAAACTCTAAATAAGCTGATCGGGAAATCGTGTTACAGATTAATTCTTCTGGACTTGTCGTGTTCCAATGCTTTGAGTTTTTACGGCCACCGTAGACGTGGGCTTGCGGACGGCGAGCAATGCATAGCTTGCTGTTCAGACATTCGGTAACTGGACCCAGGGCCGAGCCGACCCCAGCCAGTGCCTGTGTGCGTAACATGAAGCGCCTGTCAGATAGTGTTAAAATAAACAACAGATGTGAATATTGTGTCAGGAGATTTGTACCGATCGACTTGTCTACTCAACTGCTAATATAAAGAATTTGTTGTTGAGGAATAAAAATAATTTAAAAAATGTGCGATTGCATCTCATCGTTCTCATCCGGTGCCCCTTAAGCCTTGGCGTCTGTGTGCACCGCATACTTCGCACATACGGGCGGCTCGGCCCTGACTGGACCGAGCCCGAGTCGTGTATGGAGCGTAGTGCTCAACTCGCGCCTTAAAGAAATGTCAGTAAAACTATGGAGGATAGGGCTTCCTCAAGGGAAACCCAGATAAAGAACATAGAAGTGGGTTTTAGTCTGTAAAAGTCTGACCTGCTCCGGCCTAGAGTGGAAAAAGTCATTAAACGACATCGGAATAAAATATTTCGAAAAAAAAATGCTTTAAGCTATTGGTGGTTGCCATTGTTATCCTGATACAGAATCGGGAATAGTTTCATTTGATGTAAAAGTTTTGAAATTATCCATTTATTTATAGCACGGTTTGCGCACTGGTTGAGTGATTGGCTGTTGCGTTGCGTGTCGTGGGGTCAATTCCCGCACGGAACAAATATTTTTGGGACTGGGTGTCTTCTGTATATGAGTCTACTTCTTATGGCGAGCAGGCCTTTGTATCAACACGGTAAAATTTTAGATCTATTCTATATGAAAGTATAATATATAATAAGTATTTGTCATCATCATCGCGCCCTTAAAACGTTTCAAGAAGTTGCCTCTTTTAGGAAACATGGTTACTGACGCGGCTTCCCATGGACGAAATCCTTGTTCAAAGAGAATACTGTCTATTTTTTCATTTCTATTTAATAAATAATCAGGACGTGAGCTCCTGGCCTACATTGTTAGCTCGAAGGTTGTAACGACATCTCGTGATCCGACGCTCGTAACAATTCGATTAAAAAGCTCTGTGTCTTCGATAAATAATATTGAAAGCTATCTTGATGGCATTTGGCCATGGCTTTTCTGTGTTTGGAGTCGTTACGACATAACTGAAGATCTGTTCTATGAGTTATGATGTGTTAATGCCATATAATATAAGATTCGTAAATATTTGATTCATATTTTCGAATAATTCTTAATCTAAGGCCATGAAATGGTCAGCTATTAATTCAGTAAAGGCAACTTTATGACTTATTAGTCTTTTGTCTTTTATCTCTTCAGTGTCATTTATTGAAACGTTCTTATATGCATGTTATACCTTTTATATTAAATATATATATATATATATATATATATTTGTATTTTTTAAGTCTATTTTCCCAAATCTAATAATCTTTCGTTCAGTCTATCTAAAGTTTGTCAGTAAGAGATTGCCTCGTGTGAAGATTCCATGTGCTAAATTTTATCCAAATTCGTTTAGATGTTTCAATGTAAAGGAGTAAGTAACACACATACACATGCACAAACTTTCATTTCTATAAAATTTGTGTTATTTGTTACAATTTTGTCTGTATCTGTATAGTACTAGTTTAGCTAGCGGGTGCTGCTAATTTTATTATCTTAACAATTCTCACTAGATCCATGTTAATTTTCAGACATTGATCACAAAATGTTACATGCTTTCTGATATATTGCAGGATTTGTTTGCTTACATGTATCATACCAACTTAACATTTATTCATTATTGAATACTTCAAATGTACAACCAATCGTTTGCATGTGTTTCTAAACAGGAAGACACAATGAAGAAATATTACTGTCGGTGACCAAACGCTTGTTGGCTTCTTCCGGCCAAATAGATACTCGTATTTGACCCGGTGGATTGTGACATCACATCACTAGTAATTGTTCTAAGTATTAATATCTATTCCCGATTCATTATTATATCAATCACCGGATACAAATATTTTTTTTTAGTCGGTAAAATCATCTAATCACGTCTCCGCGCGGGAGGGCGTATCAGACTTTTATTGACTAAAAACCCACTTCTGTTCTTTCTTCGCCATTGTTACAGAGCCGGATCTCCTTCGCTTCACCCATGGCCCCAGTAGGCTTCGATTCTGCTGGGCCTCTGCGGTTGCATAAAGATACATAGGGAAATCTGTAATAACATTCCAAATGAAATTAAATATTTTGTTATAAATGCTGAAATACCTACAGTATTTAAATCAAAATTGACAGAGTGGCTACGATCCTTGTTGTGTCTGTCATCCTTTTTTTTTTTTATGGTAGGAAAATCATGCATTGACATCCCCCGCCCTTGGGCGGAGCGGGAGATAGTGTCAGACTCTTACTGACTAAAAGACCCACCCCGTTCCTTCTAGCCTTCATACCGAGGCTCGAGCGCCCTTTCGGATAACCCTGGCCCCAGTAGGCTTCGACCCGGCTGGGTCCCTGCTGTTGCTGACAACTCCTTGAGGCGCGCGGGAACAGTGCGCGCCGTCGACGACTCTCTCATCCTTAAGAGGCAAATCACATACAAAATTAGCAATTTTGATTGTTTCAATTTTTTACTGTTTCTATGGGATTCTCCTTTTTAGGGTTCCGTAGCCAAATGGCAAAAAACGGAACCCTTATAGATTCGTCATGTCTGTCTGTCTGTCTGTCTGTCTGTCTGTCTGTCTGTCTGTCTGTCCGTCCGTCCGTATGTCACAGCCACTTTTTTCCGAAACTATAAGAGCTATACTGTTGAAACTTTGTAAGTAGATGTATTTTGTGAACCGCATTAAGATTTTCACACAAAAATAGAAAAAAAGCAATAAATTTTGGGGGTCCCCATACATAGAACTGAAACTCAAATTTTTTTTTTTCATCAAACCCATGCGTGTGTGGTATCTATGGATAGGTCTTCAAAAATGATACTGAGGTTTCTAATATCATTTTTTTTTCTAAACTGAATAGTTTGCGCGAGAGACACTTCCAAAGTGGTAAAATGTGTGTCCCACCCCCTCTAACTTCCAAGATAAGAGAATGATAAAACTAAAAAAAATATATGATATACATTACTATAAAAACTACCAACGAAAATTGGTTTGAACGAAATCCAGTGAGTAGTTTTTTTTTAATGCGTCATAAACCGAAAAAAATACACTATTATTAAAACATCGATCAAAGTTACAACACATTACAAGAACTTTTATATTATGTTACTTGCTGCTACGGAACCCTTCATGGGCGAGTCCGACTCGCACTTGGCCGGTTTTTTTATGTTTGAAACTACTTCTATATTAGAGCGAAAAAAAAACCGGCCAAGTGCGAGTCGGACTCGCCCATGTAGGGTTCCGTAGCAGCAAGTAACATAATATAAAGGTTCTTGTAATGTGTTGTAACTTTGATCGATGTTTTAATAATAGTGTATTTTTTTCGATTTATGAGGCATTAAAAAAAAATTGCTTACTAGATTTCGTTCAAACCAATTTTCGTTGGTAGTTTTTATAGTAATGTACATCATATATTTTTTTTAGTTTTATCATTCTCTTATTTTAGAAGTTAGAGGGGGGGGGACACACATTTTACCACTTTGGAAGTGTCTCTCGCGCAAACTATTCAGTTTAGAAAAAAATTACATTAGAAACCTCGGTATCATTTTTGAAGACCTATCCATAGATACCCCACACGCATGGGTTTGATGAAAAAAAAATTTTTGAGTTTCAGTTCTAAGTATGGGGACCCCCAAAATTTATTGCTTTTTTTCTATTTTTGTGTGAAAATCTTAATGCGGTTCACAGAATACATCTACTTACTAAGTTTCAACAGTATAGCTCTTATAGTTTCGGAAAAAAATGGCTGTGACATACGGACGGACAGACAGACAGACAGACAGACAGACAGACAGACAGACAGACAGACATGACGAATCTATAAGGGTTCCGTTTTTTGCCATTTGGCTACGGAACCCTAAAAACATAGACATATTCAAATCAGTCAAGCCGTTTCTGAGTTTTATCGAGACTGACGTACAGTAGTTGATTTATTTAAAGATAACATTAATACATAACTAAAAAATAATTAATTTGCTTTATAGATATAGATGACCACAAATAACTAATTTACTTAGCTGCTTGCCACATACCACATCATATGATATTTATGACCCTTTTTTGAGTTTATGAGCACAGGGACACGAATTAGTATTTCTTTATAATTACGTAAATCAACTTAAAGTAAATAAACTGGTTAAATAGATTCAATTACAAAAATACCACTTATGATAAAAATGAATTATGTAAAATACCTGCTTCTGTAACAAACATTTTAAATTAGATATTAATACCTCACCTGCGGCGTTTTAATTGAGATGACATAAATATAAACCACTCTAAAATCTACATATCAAATTATGTTATTGCCTACATACACTTGTCCAAGCCTATTAACGGTAATTGAATTATCAAGTACGGCCTCTTTCGTGTGATAAATCACTTCTGGCGACCACAGGTCATCTAGTAAATAAACATTTAAATTAAGAAACGTGTAAGAGTATATAATAGTACATTATGATATAAGTGTGTAGTGTTAGTGATTACCGTCGAGGCGGTATTTAGACCCGAGCCATGGCGAGGGTGTTAAGAGAGCCGAGAACGATAATCATCAATTACTCACGTGTATCATACGACGTTTTTCAATACACTAGTGAAGAAAATTACTCTAAAATTTGTTTGAGGCGTCAACCTGATTGACGGCCTCGTAGAAGGGATCCAAACACGATGTGACGTTCATTGCTTCTTTGATGGCAACACTTTGTGACAATTGTGAGTAAGAATGGAGCTTGGCAGGTGGGTGTGTGATTCATGAAGACGTGACAGACGTGGTGAAGTTTAAATGATAGGCATTTCTGAGATTCGTAGTAGTTAAATTAAGTTGTGAAGGGATTTTGGACGAGCAAACTGAAAGTTTCTGGAATGGTGACCAAGTACTAGAAGTGACCCAATAAGAGTTTGGTTGGTTTGTAGCGACTATTATAACGCCACATAGGAAAAATCCAGCATCACGGTATCAGAATTTTCCTCGCGATTAGAATACTTGCAACAGCAAAAGAGACAACTCTTTTCAGTTATTTATGTTGTAAAGAGATTTTGTCATTTAATCGACGACTGGATAAATTGGTAATTGCAAAATATATAGAAGACGTTTACTAAAAAGAAGTCTTCTTTCCCTTTCCTTCTGTCACAGAATCAACTTTGGCAAACAACAAGATAATGCTGCCAGCGTTTTGGTCTCATTGGCGGCAATGTAAACGATTTTTTTTATCTTTTTTTCCTTTTTTGAATTCGTTTTTCTGCAGAAGTGTAACCTAATATTAAGCAGCAAATGTTTTATCTATAAATAAAAAAAAAACATAGTTCATATTTCATCTTACGCATTTATTTCTCGACTTGACCGTTGTTTGTTCAGCACAATAACAGCTTAGACTTCAAGAACAAAGGAAAGGCACGGTCATTAACCCTTTCGATACAGTTGGTAGAAAACAAACGACTATCGTCCTCACCGTCCTCTCTACTAATCAACAATGCACGGGAATCTAGGAAGTGTTTCGCTACTGAGTGTAATTTATTATTTGACATTCACCTTGAATTAGCAACCGTTCTTCTTGTTCGATTTTAGTTCATCGATGTTATGATATAACTGGTTTTTTGAATGTTAGGGCGTGTTTATAGTGGGTGGAGTGTTAAGTAATAGTAATACTGCAGACTGCAGTCATGTTTTTCCTAATTAGCTATAGATAAAAAAAAACAAGATAGGAAGGACTCAAAGATTTTGTTAGTGTAAACGTTTTGTTAATTTGGTGTACAATAAAATTTATTCTTTTCTTAGGAGACGGTTTTTTTTGGAAACTAAAAGCCACTTAATATACTTGTTCTCATTATACGTAAAAACGGTCACGGTCAGCAATATGGCTTTTAAGATAAATTCATATAGCCGATCGTTTTAATTATTTATTTATTAATTTTAATTATCAGTAGACGTAGGGTATTAATTATTTATATACTGAGGTGTTCACCATATTATTGTAATAAATTCACTTGTAATAAAGTCATTTGGCAAAATACATTCGATAATAATTATTTAAACAATTTATGCAGCATTTAATTTGTAACGAATAGATGGAAGTTATCTAACTTAAACCAATAATTTTAACTGCAGGAAATTGAACCGAAAATTGTATGATAGTTGGCTGAAGAAACTGAATCAATTTAGTGACTAGGAATCAATCATTGTAGCAAAAATCTTAGATTATTGCTACAATGAGATTTGTAGTATTATTTTTTGATGGCTATTGATTCTATTTATTGAGTATCACTGAATGATACTCACTAAATAGAATGAATGAATTATAATCATTTCTTGATGGCTATTGATTCTATTTAGTGAGTATCACTCACACTTTTAAATGAAGTTCATTTAAATGAAGTTTTTAACAATGTATATTACGGACAGTTCTCTGTGCAGAGCATGTACGGATTCGGAGGAAACTATTATGCACGTGCTTCTCGAGTGCATAGCCGTCAATGAAATATAAACACAAAACCAAGGTCAGAAAGGGGGAGAAAAGTTATTGAATGATTTCCCACTTAAAAAAAAGGACTATGATGTCTGTGTGACTGAACACTGATGTAACTAAAACGGCCTTGCTGTAGAACATTGAAGATCATTAAGAATTATTTTTTCTTGACGACACAATTATGTTTATTTTTTTACTTTTTTTATTGTAGATAGGTTTGCGCCTGACCGCTATCTCACCTGATGGAAACATACGATGCGGTCAACGATGGAGCACGCTTACCTAGGAATAACTCATTTACATTTGACTTAAAAGTTTCGGTTATTAGCTATCAGGAAACATAGACCCCGGCAGGAAATTCCACTCATTAGCTGTACGCACAATGAATGCTGTAATACTCTTAAGTTACTATGTTATTTGCTTATTTTATGAAATTATTGTAAGTTTCAATAAGGATAGGACCGGTCGTTGTGGCGACGCTTAGGGGAGGCTTATATCCAACAGTGGACGTCTTTCAGCTGATATGATGATGATTAAAAGTTTAAGTAGAGTAATATGAAGAAACAATCAAGAAGTAAACTCTATGTAAACGCAGCCTTTTTGGCCGTTTATGGTGGACGCTATACCTACATACTCGTAATACATGACGAGTAGTCAACAAAGATAAACGAGGAAGTAGTACGGTCGCACTTTAAACACGACCAACAGGTTTGAGATAAATCGAACATAAATGTTAAGTCCGACGACATTTTATCTGTAACTAGGGCAGTTACAAAAATATATAAAAAATGCCACCAACAATGGACTGTACAGGCTGATATTTAAATTACTTTTTTCATCGATATAATAATTTATTGTTATTATATGTGAGGGAGAGGTAGACCGCTATATCTGGATGACAAGTTTATGTCTGTATGGGCTAATATTTAAATGACTTTTTTCATAAATAAAGCTTATTCGTAGATATTATGTATCTGCGGCGTCTCTCCGCAGACCATGTCCCACCTTCCGTCCCGCATCACGTGCCCTGTTACCTGCTCACGTAGGGACCTAATGACAGCATCAGTGGACGGCATTGCCGTGGCCAAATTTGGGCCAGGCAAGGAATTTAACAAATTTTGCCATCGATACGCTAAGAACAAGACTCGTATTATTTTATTCATTTTGTTTTATTTTCTTTATTAGGGAAAACTAACAATAACACACTATACATGATTAACAAAAGCTAATATTCTAGGTAGGTATATACGTGGGTAACTAACTCCGTCATCCACGTGTTATAAATTCAAATTACCATTTTGTACGAGGAAGAAGTAGACCACCACTGGATGACAAAAATTCAGAAGGACTTGCAATAGCTGGGCCTTACAGATAATGATGCTGACCTGGTAAGTGATTGGCGCTGGAGGATTAAAAATACTGATTCCACGTAACGGGAAGAGACTTGGGCAAATAAGAAGATATAGCTTATCATCGTCGCTTATCATAGTTTGTTATTCTATCTCTTTCTACCGGTTGCATTTAGGGGAGTGTGCGTCAGAATTGCATAACCTAATTCCGCCTAGCCCGTTCCATCATCGGCCTACCAGACGTACGGCTATGCGCCACCGGTATATGGTGGATATCGCACCTACACGCACAAAATGTTTTGGGAACACATTCATTGTGCGTGCAGCTAGGGAGTGGTATTCCTTGCCGGAGTTTGTGTTTGCTGATAGCTACAACCCGGGAATCTTTAAGTCAGGAGTGAATAGGTTTCTTCTAGGTAAGCGTTCCATCGTCGACCGCATCGTCACTTTCCATCAGGTAAGATAGCGGTCAAGCGCGAACTTAACAAAAAAAAAAAAGATCTTGGACTTTCGTAAATTTGACCACAGTGTTGTATTAGTAAAAGATTAGGTCGAAGTTCTTTTTTTAATGACATAGAACTAGTGCTTGACTGCGATTCTACTTGATGGTAAGTAGTGATGCAATCATTTTTCACCAAAAATAGCGCACTAGTCTATTAAAGAGTCAATTCACTTTGGCCTTGAAGACATTTAAATTATAATCGGACGGGAAGAATACTGCCAAGCAAATTGTTCCAGTTCTTAGATGAACATCTTTTGCACATTGTCTTTTTTTTGGGCGGGAAATCATCAAAAACTCTTCTCCCATTCTGAGTGGAGCGAAAAGACAAAGTCAAACTTACTGACCGATGATCACTGAAGAAACAGGTTTTGGTTTTATCGGCCGCATCCTTCAGTTGCTTTATGCGTTTCAGGGCCGCGGTAATTCTTTCGAATTTTCCCGCAGCCCTTTCAGGAACACCTTGTATTGTGATGTATTTGACTTTGTAGACTAAATAGCTTGTAGAGTAGTTCATTTAATTTATTAATTATTTGACATTTAAGAAAAATGTGCTATACTCCAACCTGTCCGACGCGAGACATTCCAAACTGTCAATTTACATAACGTAGCAGTGATTGTTGATTTTAAAGATCACAATAAGTTAATTAAATTCAAGTACCTATCTACACATACAGATATATATCGCACTTTAAGTTCTTATTGACACCAAGCTCTCGATTCTAGTTTATTCTATACATTATCCGGTTATTGTTCATCGACATCAAGCTCTCCATTCGACTCTATTGTATATACCTACTTTTATTCGTCCATGAATATTATTCTAACAATATAATTTCTATAATATTTACCTGAGCATCTACTGAGGAGATGCTATATTTTCTCCCTGATAAAAATGTATTAATATGTTTGTTTGAAAAAGGTAATCTCTGAAACTGTCAAACTGTTTACATAAAATATATCACTTTAGGTGATAGCTATGATTTTCAAAATTGCACTATTTTTACTAATTAATAGGGAGGATAAGAACCACACAATCATTTTAGTTGAAAGACGTCTACTGTTGGACATAGATCATCTCCAAGTGTCGCAACAGAACGGTCTTGTGCGTGTGGATTCAAATTATCCTCACCAAGTTATTGTTCCACCTAGTGGGAGGCCTTCCAACGCAGCGTCTTCCGATACGCGGTGCCACTCTAGAACCACATGATTATTAATTAATAAGATAGTGAGTTAATTGATATAATTATGTATATCCAACATCAGGTGTCACTCTGATATAGGCCTATCAAGGAGCTGAATTGCCGCCAAGTAGACCAATACGGTGATTAAAATGCATATTTAATTATATGGTCGGTACAGGCAAACTAATATGTATTTTTAGCAAGCAAGTATAAGTATACAAACACCACACCTTGAAATATAACGTCATAAAATTCCTCCGCATTTGTCTGTCTAAAAAGTCAAATTACTTGGATAATTATTAGGTCCAAATGAAATCTGATGTAGTCAACACTAGTTCAATAATCCAGTTTGATTAAGAGATCTTGATCATTGTTTACCAATAGAAGAACCTTATAAAAAGTATCGAAAATAAGTATTTTTTTAATTAATAAAATTTTATACAAAATTCCCAAGTCGTTTGACTTATTAGAAAGAATCTACTGAAAGTGCGCCGAAAAGCCTGGCGGTATTACCGCGCTGTATGGCAGTACTAAATCTAAAAGTCAGCCCTTGGGATGCAATTTGTCAATTAGGCGAGGATAGTAAAAATTGTAGAAAATTTAAAAGAGCACCATACCTACATCGTGAAGACTTGCATTCATACTGGATTGTTTAAAGACCGGAGTCTTTAAACAATCCAGTATGAATGCAAGTCTGAGTATGAATGCAGACGACTTGGACCTGATGAAGATGGCTCGGTCGATGTAGTTGCAGACACAATGGCAGCTCATCTATCTAAATCTCTCGATGCTGAACAGGATTGACTTCAGATTTGAAGTCATTCTGCAGATCATGTGTAAAAAAAACCATTAAGGGCCTATGCACATCACGTTTTTTAAATCTGCCGTTATCGCGCGTTTGTAGCGATATAGACACGATACACACGCGAGACAAACGCAGTATGTAGACCTTTAATAGGATAAAAGCGCGCTGTCAACGCACGTTTCTAAAACGAATGTCAACGGCGCGTTTTAGAAGCTGACTTATTTTACCTCATTAAACCGTTACATTAGTGTCAAGTTAAGTAGGTGGGATAGTTACTGTTACAATTGTGAGATAACATCGTAAGCATTTGTTAGTGCTGCCCACTCTGTATTTGAAGTACCCGGAAATCTCAGCAACTGTAATCATGGAATGAATTAAATCCGAAAAAGGAATAAGAATAAGTTATTATCTGAGAAATACATTTAGATGGGTTAATTTCTTGGAGTTTGTGGATTCCCTATTAACTTAATCCTCATTATTGACGAAATACGTCAAAAGCTGACGTGTTTAGGAAAAAATGACGATAACCCCCATTGGACTATGAGAGTAAAGGAAAAAAGAGTGCACGTGTGTTTGCGCACATACTTGTACACTATAAAATATCTCTTACGTATTTGACTAATCTTTGTGGAGATTGGCCATTATTGAAATTATTGTGAACGTGAAAGTTTGTATGTATGGATGTATGTATGTTTGTTACTCTTTCACGCAAAAAGTACTGCAGGTTGGACTTTTCTTTGGCAGCCGGAACAGCTTTGCTTTTCAACGTGGTAATGTTGCCACTTATACTTAACCACGAATTTAGAATTGACAAAAATGAGACTTGCCGCATGCACACATTTTTATTTGTTAGTAAAATTAATTTGATATCATATGTGCCGAGATTCCTGATTCTGAAACCATAGGTCTGTATTGGTTGATGATGTCATGATGCCTTTTTTTCTTATATAAAAATCAAATGCTCTTTGTTAGTCTTGCGAAAACCTGAGAACGGCTGGACCGATTTTGATATATATTTTTTGTTTTGTTCACCAGCATACAGGGAAGGTTTTAAAAGCAAAAAATATAGTTAGGTAGGGTAGGTTGGTAACTTAGGGTAGGGTAAGTAGGTAGGTAGCGTGGGGTAGGTAGATAAGTAGGTAGGGTAGGGAAGGTAGTCAGCTGGCAGGAGGGAAGAAGAACTTCCTTAACCCAAGACCTATGGATTAGGGGTCAAAACCAACTCGCAGGAGCCCCTTACACATTTTTTTATGAAACGGGGTACCAACTAACAATCATCCCTGTACATGCTATACAGTTGCACCCAAATGACAGTTTCCGGTTCCTTAAATTGCCAACTATTGCGACATAATACGGAAAAAAATTTGCTTTGGACTGGTTACCAAGAACTATGTAAAGACTTAATATAAAATAACTTCGATGTGTAATTTGAATTTTTTTTTTTTTGGTGGTAAAATCATCCAATGACATCCCCCGCCCTTGGGCGGACCGGGAGATAGTGTTAGACTTTTACTGATAAAAAAAAACTCACTCCTTTTTCTTCGTAGAATCAGACCCTTGGCCCCAGTAGGCTTTGACCCTGCTGGGCCCCTAGTCCCTACGGCATATACCTATTACAACATAAATTGAATTTTCTAAATTAGGCTGTTACACACCTACCATCAAGATCCACGAAATATTAGGAACTAACATAAACAATTTTTTTTACGATTTAATCAAAATTTATTGCGTCAAAATTTTGAAAGGAAACAAGTAATTTGATGAAATTTCATCTATGTTAGGTAACTAAAATTTCAATACAGTAGGTAATATGTATATTCAATCAATTTGTTATGTCTGTTAATAGGTGTAATGATAAATTGATATATGTGCGTTACTGAAGAAATTTCTTAACAAATTGGATATGCTTTGGTCTAAATACGAAATTGAATTTGAGTGAATAATTTTATTGAATTTCGCTTCGGCGATGTGTCAGATGGCTCACACATACACATGTACCATCAGATAACTTGCAATCACACTAATATTATAAAAACGAAAGTTTACGAGTGTGTGTGTGTGTTACTTCTTCATATTCGACCGGCACGGGTTTGGCACAAGGCACACACATAGACTATTTTTTTAATCCGGGAGTCCGCTGGGACAATTTTTAAATTAGTTTTATCAGTATTAAAAATGCCGATAAAATGTAGCTACGCGCGTTACTTTGTCAAATGTGAGTTTTGCCATAGTTTTGACTCCACATGCTTTCAGCAGAAAGACGTCCACTGTTGGACATAGGCCTCCTAGGGTTTTGATTATCATGACAATAACATAATAATATAATCGTAATGAATTTTACACGTGACTTCAAAATTAATTGGTAATGCGATTACACTTGCGCATTTTGTTGTATTTGTGTGTGCGTTGGAATTATAGTATATAATTAAATTCTGTCAAGCCCATTCAGATCCATTATCAGATCAATAAACGGATGGCAATGCTGTCAAATGGTGGACATTCCATCCATATGCACAAAACGTCTTGGAAACACATTTAATGCGATTAGTACGTCTAAGGAGTGCGGAGTGGGGTATACGCCTTAAATACCCCTGCCTGCCTGCATGCCTGGATTTTTGGTAGAAAGATCAGAGTGTCGGACTTTTACTTCATTAAAACTGCTCTATTAAACACCGAATCAGTAAATGAATCCCGTGTCTGAAAAGACCACCATGGAGCCCTCTCTGCACAACTTCTTTTAGCTCACATCCCTGAGGACAATAGGTCATACGTAACTTGTAACTTTTTAAAGTTACATAACGCTAAGTCGAATATGACCTTATTGCAGACAATTGAATTCGAATAATTCAAACTATATACGAGTATAATAATTTATTTAATATTAATTGAACAAAAACTGAATTCATCGGAAGTGAATTAACGATGTCTTTAGAAGAGCTCACCAACTTATTTCCTGATGCCGTTTGAATTATATACAAGTGTATAAATAATTTGCATCATTGCCATTTAGAATTAAATAAAAACTGTTCATTTTAATTTACAATAGCCTTTATAACGGCTGTTTACTATTAATTTCATATTTCCGATGCAGTAACGCTAGTTTGCTTTTAAAATTTGACATTTGGTTATGTGAATCATTTCAGGTTACTTAGTTTTTAATAAGATTACATCATGCATGGTTATAAAATTGGTTAAAGTTAGTATCATAAGAAGTCCAAATCAAAACATTCCTAGTCCTATTCTCATTTTATTGACATTATATTATTGTTATTTTTTTTCCTTTTTGACATTTACATTTATTGACGTTATTCTCATTTTATTGACATTTAGTTTTCATTTATTCTTTATTGTAATTAAATTATGATTTTGATGTGGTGACGACTAATGTGGATTGTGGAATGTAATTTTATTTCTTTACCAGATCAATTACTGTACCAACATTTCTCTAAAGATTGATGTTTTAATTTTAATTTTAAGTATTGTGTTTTTTTTGTTGTGTTGTTTATATATTGTAAAATTTTTCAAGCATTCGACACAAATGTAAATTTGTTGATGAAATGAATAAAATGAAATGAAACCTAGTAACAGTTAAATTACGTCACGATAATGCCTTTCTTTCAGAAAGAACCGAGTCGTCGATGACGATGCTTAATGTTCCACGCGCGCATCAAAGATATGTCAGCAAACCATAGGAGCTTAGTAGGGTCGATACCTGCAAGGGCAATAGGGAAAAGTATGATACGGATACTCCTGGCCCTAACACACTAAAGGCAACTAAAACAACATAGATGTGGTTTTAGTCAATGAAAGTTTGATCCTCTCGCTCCACTCTAAAGCGGGAGAAATCATTAGATGATTTCCCACCTTCTAAAAAAAAACTGTTGAGGTTGGCTTCCAGAGTAGATCTATTTATTTTACACCAAAAACCCAATTTTTAGATACCCTACTCCTTATTAAGATGGATGTAAGATTTTATAGGTTCCCGTAACGACTGTCAAAGATCTACAAATGACAGCCAGGACAATTTGCACTGAGCCAAGCTGAGGTGTGTACTGGAAGGTTGCCCATTTTGCGACAACATTAGAAAAAGTTACCTTCGCTTTCACCCTAGAATGCAAAAGGCAAATGAAGTATCTCTGTCCGCCATGCCGTGACCTGTCGCGGCAGTGGACTTTCATTCTTGGTCTACCCTTTTTTTTTTTTATGGTGGGAAAAATCATGCATTGACATCCCCCGCCCTTGGGCGGAGCGGGAGATAGTGTCAGACTCTTACTGACTAAAAGACCCACCCCGTTCCTTCTAGCCTTCATACCGGGGCTCGAGCGCCCTTTCGGATAACCCTGGCCCCAGTAGGCTTCGACCCGGCTGGGTCCCTGCTGTTGCTGACAACTCCTTGAGGCGCGCGGGAACAGTGCGCGCCGTCGACGACTTGGGCTTGGTCCGGACAGTTACCGGACGGCCGGATAGCGAGCTACCCATTGCTCACTGTCCGCAAGCCCGCGTCTACGTTGGCCGGAAATCGGGATCAGAATCCCGGCGACGGCGGCGGCGAATACGCCGTTGCCTGATGCGTTCGGCCTCCTCCTTTGCAAGCATTACTGCTTCGCAGAAGTCGGCGAACGCCTGCCACTCCTCCTCGCTCCGGACCATGGCCTCAACCAAGGCCCGGCGCGAGAGGTCTCCGCCGCCGATCGCCCCCACGAGGGCACGGCGATGCTCCGCCCAAGCAGGGCACACCTCGACTGTGTGCTCCACCGTGTCCTCCGGGCGTTCCGCACAGTGGCGACACCCGGGCGTCACTTCCGCATGAATCCGGTGTAGAAAACTCTCGAACGAACCATGTACGGTGAGGACCTGCGTCATGCGGAAGGTAAGGACGCCGGGAGGCCTTTCCAGCCACGCCTCAAAGAGGGGACTTACCGCCATGATTGTGGCGTGCCCAGCACTGGGTTGCGATAGTCGTTGACGCCATTTCACCATGAGATCCCGCCGGAGCTCTGTCCGCCATGCCGTGACCTGTCGCGGCAGTGGACTTTCATTCTTGGTCTACCCTGGAGAAGGAGATATAAGTTGATGGCTTTCGATAACAAAAAAAAAAAAAAATCTATTTAAGTAGACCACTGCAATATGGCAAGCGTTGTTTAATCCATAATCAACTCGTGTCGCTGTCATTACTTGACCACAAGCTACTTTAGCAATTTTAGAAAAATATAATAATATTAAACACATTATCGCATTGTTGTCGCATTGTCATATCGTTATTGCATCATTGTAGCATCGTTGCCGCATAGTTGCCGCATCATTTTTGCATCGTTGCCACATTTTTGCGTTGCTTATTCTATGTGGAGTTTTAATAGAACAGTAATAAATAACATAGGACAATCAGACTTGTAATATTCCCACTGCTGGGACTGTAACCTCTTCTTTAGTAGAAGGATTTTGTCGTAATCCATAACTAGGGCGCCATTGTGTCATTTGATGACAGTTGATGTAACGGATGTTGCGGAATTACTTTCTGCACAAATACTGAAGTCGTCTCAAGGCTCTTTTCTTTTACTTTTTATAAATATATATATAGATATGTTTATTTTGTAATATGGTATTTTGTAAATTATTTTGAACCCTTAGTTTTTCGTAATAATCTTTTTTTATTTTTTTATGCACCTGCCTTGTTTTCTCTTTACCACCCTAGGTTGACTGGTAGAGAATGCCTAAGGCATCAAGTCCGTCTATGTATTTTTATGTTGCATGAAGTTTTAATAAATAAATAAATGTCTTCGAATTTTTGGTTCTAGGTGAACCCACGTATGTACAACTCGTAAGTTATGTATGTACAACTCGTAAGTTAAGGCCGTTACCTTTAGATCACTACTGTTTTATAGTACATTAAGTTAGAATATAATTAGAAGGGATCGAAAGGTTTATTTCTCCGAATGATTTAAAAGAAAGAAAGTTTAATATTTTATCTTAGTAAACCATTAAGGTTATTTGAGGCTGTCAAGTAAAAGGTTTATTGCAAATTACTTTCCCTTATCTTGTGGTTACATAATTATTATTCGTTTCATTATTATTAGTCCTTTACATTCGAATCAAATATAATATTAAGTATATATTTTTGATTAATTCAAAGAATTTCAGTTTAACTGTAGTAAATACTCGTATTTAATACAGTGAGCTTTCTAAGACACGGTTGGTGCAGTGGTTGAGTGATAGGCTGCTGTCTAGTGTGCTGCAGGTTCGATTTCTGTTCGATGCCTACAGATATTTGCTGTTGTGTTGTGATCAAATATTATTATTTAACCGAGATTATACAAGGTATAAGGGACCGCCCTCCACAAACTTCAAGGGCTTGCTCAGTAGACGAAACTGAACAACCTTCCACAATTTTTTTTTTCAGGAAACAAAAATTAAATCGGCCTCACCTACAAATTATCCAATGAAGTTTATAATTTTGTATGGTGAGGCTGATTTTTTTTTTTCGTTTCCTGAAAAATTTTGTAGAATGTGGTTCAATTTCGTATACTAAGCAAGCCCTTAAAGTTTGTGGAGGGCTGTCCCTTACACCTTTTAAAATAACTCATAATATGATTTAAAACAAGTGTCCATAGAATTTCTTGTGCGTTCTTCTCCCTAAAGATCTACGCATTGTAACGTGCAATAGTTTCCTTTTTTTTGACTGACTAACATTTTTGTAATTCAAAAGTGCCTGTAAATGGTCCGTTTGAAATAAACGTTTCTGATTTGAATGATTCTGATATGAATTTCCATGTTTGTAAACACATGTACAAAAGAAATACAACAGTGAATAGGCTCTTAATAAACTAGTGCGCCTCACCATCAAAGATTGCATCGCTACTTACCATCAGGTGGGATCGCAGACAAGCATTAGTTTATCTCAATAAAAAAAAAATGTCTAGTGTAGGGCAGCATTTGAAAGTAGAATGTCTATGTAAAATGTGGTGGATACCCGTAAAACAACTTAGAAATATGATTAGACAGTTGGAGTTGGTAGGAATGGGTACCCATTAAAATAATTAAAATGAAAGGTGAGGCTTAATTACATACGCCCATAAAAAATAAATACTTAATTTCACGGCATATTTTGATCAACTTACGTTCAAGTTATAAATATTAATATATTTTATGATTTATGGTTTCTTAGATAATATGTATGTTCGTATTAGGACTAAGGCCAGAGTCACATCTTTCAATGTCGCAAATCTAGTTGACCAGTTTATAAGTGGTCAATCAGCCTTATCATTTTTTCCTATCAAGAAAGAATTGTTGTTATGTCTTTATATGTACCGAGTTATTAAGTCGCTAATAAAATAGAAGTATAACTTCCTTTAATAAACGTAATGAAATAAAGATGTTATTAGAAATAAAACCGGCGTTTATTAATTTTCTTTATTACTCTGCTGCATTGGTTGATCGATTGACTGCTGCGCTGTGTGTCATAGGTTCGACCCCCACACAATACAAATATTTGTATGGCCTTTAGATAGGTGTTGTGGGTCTGGGTGTCTTGTGTTTGTGAGTTTACATGTTTGTAACGCCTCCACGATACAGAAGTTATTCCTAGCATGAAAAAGCGTCCTCCAGACCGATGGTTATAGACAGATAGCAGACTAGAGATTGGCCAAGTACAAATGAGATATTATAGTGCCCAAGTGCATGCGCAAATATAGGTAGATGTATTCTCCATTCATTTAATTTTTCTAGTCCGATAGGACGGTAATATGACTTGACTGAGGGTAAAAATCAGGGGCCAGGATAAAGGTTTTATGTGCTCTCCGAGTCACGGAGGCGTCATACTATCACCTTCTTCCTCACCTTTTTCCTTCATCAGAATTGGCAAAATATGTATGTAGAATTATGTGGTTCTTTCGTCAAAAGACCGTCTCAGAATTCAATCTGCATGGTTCTCATATGATTTGACCATTATATGTTTGCTGGATGGACTTTAAAAGAGACTTTGACCCCTGAGTTTGTTTCGGTGTTTCTTCTCAGGGTAGTTAGCGAGAAAACACCGGCCTCATCTAGTTTAAATTGACGAGCAAATTGACGTGTAAAAGTGTTTTTATTAAAAAAAAAACCTATTTGTAAAATAATATACTTTATCATGTGGTGTACTATAATAAGTATTTTTCTGCTTACCATTTTAGGAATATAGATATTATATGTTGTGATAAGTAGTTATAAGTTATTAAGCAGTACCAATTTACTAAAGTATTCCAAAGAATATGTATTTGCATATAACTTAAGCGTAAGCTCTAATGAAAGCTAATTTACATTTAATAATTAAATGCTCCAGTTTTCACCAAGTCTCAATAGCTGTTTTTCACCAAGTATGACCACTATATCACCTTATAGTGACGATTTGGTTAGGCATTGATTTGGATGAAATTGAATGAACTTATTACCTGGCTGATCGAATTTGAATAAAACTTGGCAGACGAATGATAAAGATAGTAGACTAGACCATGAAAAAGGACATAGAATTTATTTTATTACAGGAGTTTGTTCTCTTAGGATAATTTATGTGGAATTCCCTGCTGGAATCTGTGTTTCCTGATAGCTATAATCGAGGTGACTCAATAGTGAATATTCTGCTTCTAAGCAAACGTGCTCCATGGTCGGCCACATCATCGCTTAACATGACTAAGAGTAAATGTGGTGAGGTAATGATCAAACGTGAGTCTATCAATAATAATAATAAAAAAGAACTCTAGTAAATCGTATCGATTGGCAGCCACACTGAAACTTCTGCTTCGTTCCTGCACTGTGGTCTTACCAATGTTATTAAACAAACCGTAACATGAACTTTTAGAATCCATAACCGATAACGGAAAACAGTTATATGTAATGTGGAAGTAATTTAATGGTCCACATGTTTACCTTATTTGAGAAGTTAGAGGGCGTTGTAATTGCACAGCTGTTACGTAGGAACGCGAACTATATTAGCACATAAACGAATATTTTGTTTGCCGGAAGAGTGAGTGAATATGTAATCGATTTATTTATTTATTTATTTATTTATTCACTAAATCCACAGCTCTTTTACAAAAAATTTACTTAAAAATAAACTAATATTACAGCCAATTAAGGATTTACTATTTACTAACTAAACATTTATGCCTCAGAAACAAACAGAATAAAGTGCTGTGTGAGTGGGTGTGTTGGAGTGAGTGTGAAGAGTTGATGTGGTGTATGAAATAGTGTATGAAATACTATTTTACTATTTTACTGTTATTAATGGCCATCATTCTTTTAACAAATTATTATTGATTAATTCGTCGCATACAGACGTTACCAGCAGTCTCCTGAAAGTATGTTTTTTGGTATTAAATAAATCAAGATGAGAGAATTTCTTATTATAGTTCCTCAAAATCCTGCCAACGACAGAGTTTTGAGCGTAGTTTGTCCTACTGCGCGGTACATCGAAAAACTGTGTGTGCCTAGTTCGTCGCGACGGAGCACTCAATCTTAGAAACAAATTATTCAAAGCAATACTCTCAATGTTCCCATTACAGATGTTATAAAGAAAAAGCATGTCCAGAATCATACGTCTATTCTCCAATGGCAGCATATTATGATGTTTGCAAGCAAGCAGATAATCTTCAGACTTAAAACCAGTGCGATAATTAATATATTTGATGAATTTGGATTGTATAGATTCAATTTGCTGTGTATAAACTAAGTACTGAGGACTCCAGACATTACTGCAGTATTCTAAAATACTGCGTATGTATGCAAAATAAAGTAATTTGATACAATTTGTATCAGCAAATAGTTTACACACACGCAATATAAATCCAAGATTCTTGTAAGCCTTGCCGACGACATAGGACACATGCTCCGAAAACAAGAGTTTCGAGTCAAGGACGACACCAAGATCCCTAATGACATTGCAACGTACAACGTTGCCACCACTGAGATTATAGGTGTAGTTAATATAATTTCGCTTCCTAGTAAAGGTTATTATCTGACATTTGCTTACGTTTACATTGATTCTATTGTTAATATAATAATTAGATAATCTATTTAAGTCGTCTTGTAACTTCTCACAGTCGTTTTCGCTTCCAATGGTCATAAAAATCTTGGTGTCGTCAGCATACATCAGAAATTTAGCGTTAAGAACATGTGCTCCTATATCATATAGGTAGACAGAGTATAACAGAGGGGCCAAAATTGAGCCCTGTGGCACACCAGATGGTATGGTTACACAGTCAGACCGCGCCCCGCCCAATATAACAATTTGAGACCGATTCCTAAGGTAAGACTCGAACCATCTGAACAGATTTCCGCGGATTCCAAGCTCTTGCAGCTTACGCAGGAGGATGACGTGATCCACACGGTCAAACGCTTTTTCAAAATCCGTGTAGATTACGTCAATCTGTCCCCCACCATCCATATCACGAACAACATTTTCAAGAAACACTGCCAAATTGGTATTAGTAGAGCGACCTTTAATAAATCCATGCTGTTCTTGGGGAATCAATTTAGAAATGGTAGGATAGATAAAATTGTGGACTATTCTTTCCATTATTTTCCCCAATACATTCAAAATTGATATGGGACGATAATTCTCTATTAAATTCCTGCAACCTTTTTTATGAATAGGAACAATGTGTGCAGTTTTCCATATAGTTGGACAGTATCCCTCACGAAAACACCTATTAAAAATATAAGTAATTGGTGAAGAGAGCGATTCAGCACACCTAACAAAGAAGAGGGGGGGTATACCGTCACTTCCTGGACCTTTCGACGTATCTAGATTCTGCAGAAGTTTCAGGACACCCGCACCATCAATTGTCAGGTTGTGCAATGTGTCGCCATATGTTCCGCAGTCAGTCGACAATGGAGTGTAAATTCCTAGCCTACTACTAAAATTCTTATAGAAAAAATCATTAAAAGCATTACATATTTCGGTCTCACTGGTTAACTGATTATTTTCATACGTCATGTATTTGGGATAGCTGTTTTTATTCTTTTTTCTGGACTTAACATATGCCCAAAAATGTTTAGGTGAAGTTTTAATGTTTTCTTGTGATGTGCGCAAATAATTGTCATGGCACTCTTTTTGCAACTTTTTTTGTCGATTTCGCAATACAGCGAAGGACGCATAATCAAGGGGATTTTCATACTTTTTCCATTGTTTGTGGGCTTTAGATTTTTCCTTAATAACATTAATTAGCGCTCGACTGTACCAGACAGGGTAGCTGTAGGTACCTCCAATAGTGATTTGTGGAACATATTCATTAATAACTGCATTAATTACTGAGTAGAAACTTTCTATTACATGTTCAAGCTCTGTGTCACTACTACAAATTGATTCCCAATCACACTCTAAAAATTTGCAATTTATAACTTCATAATCCGCTTTCCTGTAAACACGTTTTTTAAATAACTTCAATTTCATGGGAGGAGTTACGATGTCTGTAGCGTTTATAACAATAGCCGGGTGATACGCGTCTTCCGGTACTAAGGAAAAGTTCGATTTTATAATATTATTAGAGAAATTGGCAAAAATTAAGTCCAGCGTATGATTGTGAGAATTAAGAAAAAAGTTAGATTGAGACAAACCGCAGTACAACATTGCATTAATTAAATGAGACGCAGAGTTTTGCACCTCAACGGCGCCTTTCTTTAGCACTATAGGTTGTCTACTTGTCCAGTCGATACAAGGTAAATTAAAATCACCTGAGAGGAGAAAATAATCGTTAGAATTCTGCTCAGTTACCTCCGATAATAATTGCGTTAGCTTTTGAATGCGCTCTGGTATAATACGATCCGGAGGTAGGTAGACAGTTCCGATATGTAAATTACGCTTTACGTCGAGTGCTCGAGCGGGTATAGTCACCCAAATGCATTCAAGGTCAGGACGGGCCCACTCGGTGCGCACGCGCGCTTGCAGCCGCGAAGCACAGGCAATCATTACCCCGCCGCCTAGCGAGCCGCGATCACGTCTAAACAAATCATAAACATCACTACATAACTCAGAGTCCGCGATGCCGTCATGTAGCCAGGTCTCGGTAAACATTAAGATGTCACTATTTGATAACAGTATATTTTCGTAAAAAACATTAGTCTTGGTACGCAAACCACGCACATTTTGATAGAAAAATTGCAAGTAATTAGTGTTACGAGTCATTGTGAAATAGTGTAAGCCGCGATGGTTCATTGAATGAAATAGTGACATCTAACTCCGAGTAACCGACACGACTCAGTAGATTATGGTACTTGTGTATACCAACTAAACGTATGTGTCCATATATGTATATTGGTGGTATTAAAATTATAGTGGAGGTAACGTATGCTGCGTATGTTATTGTTTTTAATGAAAAAGTTAACTGCGGTGTGTAAGGTATAGTGGAGTGTTGACAACAATGTTGAGTCATCGTGATGTTTGTGTATGAATGATAGTAGAATTGTAAAGTGGTATCTAGCATAGCTGAATCAGAAATTGATACAAAATTAAAATTAAAATTAAAACAGGGTAATAAAATAACAGTGAAAGTTCCTAAACAATACTCTTTAAATCTTCCTCTGACAGAACAAGTACATGCTGGGAGCCATCCCCCCTCCTTAAGTAAATTCGACAGTTTTTTGTCCATATATATTTATAGTTGAGTTCACTAGCTTTAAGCTTGCATTGCTTTAGTAAATTTTTGTTATATTTGGTAAGGTGTTCATTGACATATATTTTTGATTTTGGAGATGATGCCGTCTGTACACCTAAGTCATGCAGATTGATACCTCGTAGCTTCCGTGCTGCAGCCACTATTGCGTCTTTAACACTACGCTGCTTGAGTCTTGCAACTATATTCCTCGGCATATTAGGGTTATTATGCTGCTGTGTTTGGACTCGGTGAGCAAAGTCGACGTCATCACTTTTCAATGAAACTCCAACATGTTCTGCAATCTTCAACACTACATCCATAGTTTTCTCCTCCTTATTTTCTGGTAGCCCAGAGATCTCGATGTTTTGTAGGCGAACCCACTGATCCTGACGTACCTGCTCAATCTCCAGTCGACGAAGGCGCACCTCGACGTTATTGAGGTCGTTACGGAGTCCCTGGTTTTCCTCTCGTAGTCTCTTTAGTTCAGCATTATTTGATACAAAATGTTTCATGACGTCATCGTATTGAGTGCTAATAAATTTAACAGACTTTTCGAGTTCAGTCATTTGTGTTTGCATTTTCTGAAATTCTGGCGTCAACATATCGCGAATGATTGTAGGTAGCTCTGTTCGAATAACATCAAGCATTTCAGCTGAATCGGTAAAAGGAATAGATTGGGGCAAGTTTGAAGACACACTTGCTTTCCTTACGCTTTGTGTGCTGCAGTCTGTTGCTTGCTGTTCTGTAGTTCTAGATGCTGTGTCCTGATTCTTTGCTTGACCCTTGTTGCATTTTGAACATAACCAGGATTTAAGGGTTGTCACAGCGGTATCAGCTGTTAAGTTCGCACAGAGCAGATGATAGTGATTACCGCAGTTCCTTTTCGAGCATGATACTTTATCGGCCGTTGCTATAGAGGTTTTACATTCCATACATTTATTCACCATTTTATTTATGATGAGGTGTGATGGTAGTTAATTCGCAAAAATCTCTTCGCCGAAAGTATTACGAAGGTCCACGATTCTTCCCGAACTCCGACCGGCTGTTGTCGTTGCCAGGACAAGGACGAAAAAAGTATCCGTTTCTTTTACTCGCGGGGGTGAGGGGCCACACACTGCTTCACACCACACCACTACGAGTACCCACGATGCTTCACGAGACTCCGCGCTGTTATGTTCGTTGTCACGACAAGGATAAAAAATAAGTATCCGTTTCTTTTACTCGCGGGGGTGAAGGGGTCACGCACTGCACTAGCTGCTGGATATGCTTGCGATCGACATACGCTACTTTAGAATTTATGTACTCGGGTTAATGATTATAATTGCGGTTACGCAGATTCACAGACCTCTCGCGAAATCCACAACACGTCTGTATTCTGAGCAATACCATCGAAGAAAGACGATTTAGTTCACTTATAAAAACTTATTAAATACTTTTATCGTATTAAAATTTATGATAATGTATTCAGTTTAGTTTTTGTACGACAACAATTAAGGTAGGTATCTATTTCTGTGAATTTGATTGATACAATCTAACATGGAATGCGGGAATGTTCGAAAAAGTTACCGAGGCCCTGGAACACAGGTAGTTTTTAGTCAGTGAAAGTCTTGACATTCATTCTGGCTCCACCCAGCATGCAAGAAGTTTTTTGATACAACTATATTTTTCGATGATGTGACTTCGTTGCTAATGTAGCGCTTCAGCGATATTTGCCGAATAAGCGAGCGACATCACTGATGCGTAGGGTGAGGGACAGTTCCAACAGCTATCCGAAGAAAATCTTCTATGTTACGTTAGAAAATATTCTATGGAGACAATGGATACATATCCATATTAACCATTTTAAATAGTTTCCCTCGTGTATTAGAGAGGAAAACGCAACATTAGAAGGCTTTCCACATGGTACACCGATGACCTGGAGAGTCACGGGAATGCGTTGGATGCGAGACGCACAAGACCGTTCGTTGTGTCGACACTTGGGGGAGGCCTATGTCCTGCTGTGGACGTCCTTCTGCTGAAATGATGATGTTGATGATGATTAGAGTAGTAACTTTTATTTAATCTTAAAGTTTCTTTTTAAAGTATATTTGCTAACATAATAATGGAGACATCAGTCTGAATCAAAAGAAATATGACTTAACACCAGAAAAGGTCGTTGGAGGGATAAAATAATTAATTACAATAAGGTTTAGTTGATATGCAACATTACAAAATACATATTAATTAGTATAAAAGTAGGCTAATTCTTGACCGTGGTAGTTATCTTTATGAAGTATTACAATATGATAGTTTTCGATACGATTTAAAGAAGACTATTAAAACCGTGTTAACCTTGACCTGTAGTCAAGATTAGTCACATTCTATTGATGCATATTATCTGCAAGCATCTAATGATCTAACACGTTATTAATATTCATGCAATATTTTCTGATATCAACATCATGATTTTACCTTACATACCAAAGTATAGGAATTGATCTTTTTTTATTTTTTTTTTTTAAATTTATTATGTTTTATGCAAACTGTCTATGATAGGTATTACATAAATACAAATAGAGAAATTGGCATTAATGTCAATGACGAGTACATCACTCACCTTCAGTTTGCCGAAGGCATAATAGTCATGGCTGAGACTACGGAGGAACTCAGTACAATGCTCGGTGACCTCAGTAGAGCTTCCAAAAGAGTGGGACTTAAAATGGACATGGACAAAACTGAAGTCATGATAAACAACCATGTAGCACCAACTCCTATCAAGATCGAAGACTCTATTCTCGACGTTGTGGACGATTAGGCCTACCTCGGACAGATAGTTCAGTTGGGTAGATCTGATTTCGAGAAAGAGGTCGACCGTCGAATCCGACTCGGCTGACTCGGGAAGCTACGCGGTGTCTTCTTGAAAGTCTATGACCAGTGCGTGTTGCCAGTAATGACTTATTGCTCCGAAACCTGCTCGTTTACTATGGACCTCATAAGAAGACTCAAAGTCTGGAAGTCTCAAGATGGAAAGGGGTTTGCTCGGAGTTTCAATGCGTGATCACATTAGAAATGAAGATATCCGCAGGAGAACCAAGGTTACCGAAATAGGTCGAAGAATCGCCAACCTTAAGTGGCAATGGACAGGGCACATTACACGAAGAACAGGTGGTCGATGGGAACGAAAGGTTTTGGAGTGGCGACCACGTACCGGAAGACGCAGCGTCGGAAGGCCTCCAACAAGGTGGATCGATGACCTGTCGGGGTTGCGGGAATCCGATGGATGCGTGACGCACAGGACCGGTCGTTATGGCGACACTTGAGGGAGGTATATGTCCAACAATGGACATTGGACATTTTCGATGGGAAAAATCATCTTATGACAACCCCCGCTCTTGGGCGGAGCGGGAGATAGTGTCTCTTACTGACTAAAAAACCCATCCCGTTCCTTCAAGCCTTCATACCGGGGCTCGAGCGCCCTTTCGGATAACCCTGGCCCCAGTAGGCTTCGACCCGGCTGGGACCCTGCTGTTGCTGACAACCCCTTGAGGCGCGCGGGTACAGCGCGCGCCGTCGACGACTTGGGCTTGGTCCGGACTGTTACCGGACGGCCGGACAGCGAGCTACCCATTGCTCACTGTCCGCAAGCCCGCGCCTACGGTGGCTGGAAATCGGGATCCGAATCCCGGCGGCGGCGGCGAGAGCGCCGTTGCCTGATGAGGTCGGGCTCCTCCTTAGCGAGCATTACTGCTTCGCAGAAGTCGGCGACCGCCTGCCACTCCTCCTCGCTCCGGACCATGGCCTCGACCAAGGTCCGGCGCGAGAGGTCTCCGCCGCCAATCACCCCCACGAGGGCACGGCGATGCTCCGTCCAAGCAGGGCACACCGCGATTGTGTGCTCCACCGTGTCCTCCGGGCGTTCCGCACAGTGGCGACACCCGGGCATCACTTCCGCTTTGATTCGGAACAGGAATCTCCCGAACTGAAATATTTTTTTTTGTGGTAGGTTGTTCAGTTTCGTCTACTGAGCAAGCCCTTACAGTTTGTGGAGGGCTGTCCCTTACACCTTATATACTTGAATTTGTTATTACTAACTAACCTTTATCTCTGATTTCAATCTGTGAGATTTTTGTTCGTGTTATTCCTAATACAGATAAACGTAGATCATGTTAGGGAACTCCAATCAATCTCTCCCAACCAAGCCGTACATCAAGCTATTCAGATAACATTATCAAATAATTAATTATGTACGTTTTACATAACAACATACAGGGCTGGAACACACCGGTCGGTTTCCAGTAAGGCTGCGGTTACACGTAATCAATATATAATCTATGTTAACTACGATTTATAGTTTCCCCGTGTAAACTGTTATTAGACGGCTTGTAAACTCACGCGCGGGTCTATGCACGAATCAGTTTACTTTTTTTGGATATTAATTGAACGATGATATAATGATTGACAGTTTGTAATTAAAACTCACTTTCCAATACTCTTTTTGGATAGTGAATTTAAGCCATAACACATAATATACATTGAACACGAAACAAATACTGTATTAAGTGAAACAATCCTAGATGAACTTTCTTCGTGGTTTTTACACGTAACGTACTTCAGAACCTTCAGGATCTGGATGTACAACCTCAAAAATTCATCACATGGTAAAAGTAATTACCTGATTTGGTTTTGGGGAAGTGCTATATGGGAGAATAATATAATATTCCACAACTATCACACAGCGCCGTCTGGTCCCAAGCTAAGCAGATCTTGTGTTATGGGTACTAGACAACTGATAAACATACTTATATATTTCTAAATACATACATATTATAGACAATTACACCCACATACAGAACAAATGATCGTGCTCATCACACAAACATTTGTCCTGGGTGGGAATCGAACCCACAACCTCCGGCATAGCAGTCAGGGTCACTAACCACTAGACCAACAGGCCTGTCAAAAGAAGAAGCACATGATGTGTTGATCTAGCGACTGAAACCAAGACGACGAAGGACATAAGAAGAAAGGGTAATTGTTTCAAATCAGCTACAGCTATTTTACAGTGCAAGAGTAGAATTCCTTGTTTGGAATTTGTGTTTTCTAATAGCTACAACCTTTAGTTTTGAAGGTCTTGAAAACTAAAGTGAATTGGTTATTTCTGTGCAAGCGTGTTTTACAGGTGAGATAGTGGACAAAAGCGAGCCCGAAAATTAATTTAAAAAAATCAAATTCATTGGTAGAAGAGTTTAATTTAGGAATCATGTCTTATAATGTAACAAATTTTGTTAAATGTGTTTTAAATTTTATTGAAATTCTTATTAGGTATTCGTGTAAAAGTAATCGTCATATATAAAACTACAATGACAGCGACCGTTTACTTCAAGAGATTGTGTGTCTACAATGTTTATCTCGGTGCAAATAAACTATTTTTATTTATTAACATTGTCTTCTTATTTTATGCAAAACAAACGTCACAGTCACGATTTCCGTAAACAAGGATCCAGTTTCGTAAAAAAAGAAAGAATGTAAGTTATTGAAACAAGAAAGGTACAGAGCTACTTGTATCATTGAAGTCACTCGATATGGTATTTTTTTTTGGGCTTGGTTCGATGACCGAACCAATTTAAAAACAGAATTTGGTTTTTGCAACGGTCACAATGGGACTGAGATACTGAGTAATTGAAAAAAAATCACGATAACAAATAATGACTTACCTAAAAATAATTAGTATTCCTAAATCGAGATGAATTAAATTACTTAAAATTCCGGTGATAGGTTTTTATTCTGCGAGTCTGTGTGGGATTGTTAGAATGAATTGCCGTGGTCCTGAGACACAAAAGAAATCTGAAGGAATACACGTAGGTTTTAGTAAGTGAAAGTCTGACCCTCTAACACCATTATATATGGAGGAATTATTTGATGAATCCAAAAACAAAAAAAAAAAACCCAAAAATGTAAACTTTGAATTCTAAGTGTTCTTTTTTAAAACCCAAGGGGATTCTGATTCAATCTATTTTAAAAATAGAAGCTTTTAAGATTCGAGATCACGTCCCTATTATTGTTGCATATAAAATATACGTAAAGCTTCGAAGCTTTCAATTCGACCGCGTATGAAGCATCAGTGACCTATTAAATAATTAGAACATCTCTTTTTTTGAGGTGGTAAATCTTTAAATCTTTAAACAAATTTCCTGCTCTGAGAGGAACTGGAGAGAGTGTTACACTTTTACTGACTAAAACCTACGTGTTTCTTCAGTTGCCCTTACCGTTCTATGGCCACGATTGCTCTTTCAAACAATCCGGCAGCTCATTAGCACATCCCTAAGGTGCGTTCATAAACTAGATTGGGATCGTCCAATAAGAAATGCGTTGTTACACACACTACGTGGTAGGTCATAGGCCACTACAGGGCAAAAATAGTGAAAGGTAACATCACTAATTCCGTGTTCAAATAGATTCATGTTACGACATAACCATCGAGTAAACGGACCACACAGCCAAAGAATTTCTAGCAATTATTTTCCGTTATAAAGTAGTGTTTTTATTATGATACGCGTAAGATACCGTGACAAACTGTCCTATCATTTTTTGAATACATCGTTTGGTTTGAGTACCATCAGTACCATCATACCAGAAGAATTAGCAGCATTTCGCTGATAATTCTTTGTAATCATAGATACTTTATTTTTTTAACTAGTCATTACTGCCCCACTGCTGGGCAAAGGGTTCCCCCAAGTCCTTCCAAACATTCTTCTCCTGCGACGTCTCTAAACAATTCACGCGATGCGCGTCCAAGTCATCCCGCTACCTCTTTCTAGGCTGGCTGCGACGGCGCTCCTTCACTAGGAACCCACTGTGAGGCGACACTTGCCCAGCGGTCCCTGTGCAAGCGGCTGACATGGCCAGCCTAATCCCATTTGAGCCTAGCAGTCGTTTTTCCCACGTCTATTATACCCGTTATGGAGCACAGCGTGCCGTTCTGTATTCAGTGTGTTCTGATTATTATGTTTCCTAAAATAATTTAGCCATGGGGAATTATTGATAGCATGGTTGGTATGATTCACTGCTGCGTTGTGTGTTGCACATTAAATTTCTGCACATAACAAACATTTATGTGGCCCACCGTTCGGGTTTCGGTGATTTATGAGTTATATGGTTTACAGACAGTTGGTCCAGGTTTAAGGGTCTTGTGTATGTCAGTTTACATATTTACGTATTATAATTATTCGGTATTCAGCAAGAATATCAGTTAGCCCAGAATTCGGTTACGACTATGTGACTTTGGCGTCATCAGTCACGTCCATTGCCAAGGACTAAACCCTGAAATGAGTACAACAGACACGCTGGGCGTTTGGGGCTTATGACAGCCCCATATCATGTTCTGACAATTACTGTCTATTCTAGGTTGCCTGGAAGAGATCGCGGAATGCGATAAGGCCGCCCATTGTACGTGTTTTAGATATAAGTTTTTCTTTGTTATGTTTTGTATGTACAATAAAGTATATAATAAATAATTAATAAATAACAGGACACGCAAGCCACAATATAACGTTACCCAAAGTCTGTGGTGTGTAGTACATATGAGGTAAAATATCACAGAATATCAAAACCATCATCACGATGCTTATCATTTGCACGGTTGTAAACTTTAAACAGACTGTTTTACAACACCTTAAACGCTTTTTGTCTTCATTAAAACCATCAAGATGTTGGTATCGTAAGTGGTTGTAAAATTTTTACAACAGGCCTAATCAATTCATACGAGCAATTCGAATTACTCACTATGACAGCTGCTAAGTCAGTGTGAAAGTGCATTACATTACTTAAGTTAAGAGATCGCGTGTTTTTTTTCCGAGACCTACTTATATTTATTGTTCATTCTTAAGGCCAAATAAAAGTATAAAGTGATCTGTCGTGTAATGATGGAAATAAAAATGCCTAATTTTTTTTTAATGGATTCCCGTGTTCTGTACTCTTGTCTGAATGTGTATGCAATGTTGTGCTGAAATCAGAGATATTTGAGTTCCCAGATCCGATTCAATATTATGCGAATCGCCTAGAAGACACCATGGAGCTTACGGTGGAGGTCTGCCCTATTTAGGTGGAGTACCGCCATGTCCGCGTGGAAGCAGTCGCCAGAGACGACTCTCTCTCACTCTCGTATCCGACTCCGTCATTGAGGAGCGAGAAGGAGTGGGAACAGTCACCTGCGAAGATATAATGCAAGCGGAAGAGGTAACGTGAAAGGAAAGCGTGAAGAGGAGACAACCCTTATGCTACAGTTTCTACAAGAGAGCGTAGGCACAGACTAGTGGACGGTGTGCACTGGGTAGCTTTACGTCTTAAAAAGGCAACACCCACGTTCCACGTTCGAGATGTATTAGAAAGATTGAAGTAGCTTATTAGGGCCGATACCAGCCAAGGCTATGGGACAGTTATTTCATAAATTTTAATTACAAAAAAAAGCTTTTCGAATTGTCTCTGTCATGATGCTTAAATAGAATAAACTTTATTCTGTATTTTCGGTATCAATCCTTATAAGTTACCCAAAACAGTGACAAGACATTTTTTTTGCTTCATAATTCCAGTCTTAATAATTTTGCATAGAGTTGCGCTATTCGATAATATGGCTGTATTATATGCTTGTAAATAATTTGCCAACCCGCACTGTGCCTATGTGGCGAATTACGCCCCATTTTATCTCCTAAAGAGGAGACCCAGGCCTCCTCTCAAAGGGAGTGCCAATAATAGATACATTAAAAGGCTATTTATTTATGTTATGCTATGCAATAATCACAAATTAACCTTAAGATGTTTGCATCAACGAACACACAGTGCTTTAGACATCCAATAAATTCTTGAAGACATTAATTGGCTAATTAACGACAATTTGGTTCGTCAATTGAGATTTGTGTTGACAGGTTAATTTATTATTTTATTTGCATCGATAATGTTTGCCCACTATCACTTGAAGGTAAGCGATGATGTGGCCGACGATGGAGCACACTTGCCTAGAAGTAACCTATTCACTCTTGACTTAAAGACCCTTAGGTTGTAGCTATCAGGAAACCCAGACTCCATCAGGGAATAGCTGTGCGCACAATAAATGTATTCCCAAAATGATTTGTAGGATTTCATTACTAGGACGTGCATCATGTGTCAGTGGCGCGTGCCCTCGTGGGGGCGATCGGCGGCGGAGACCTCTCGCGCCGGGCCTTGGTTGAGGCCATGGTCCGGAGCGAGGAGGAGTGGCAGGCGGTCGCCGACTTCTGCGAAGCAGTAATGCTTACAAAGGAGGAGGCCGAACGCATCAGGCAACGGCGTTATCGCCGCCGCCGCCGCCACCGGGATTCTGATCCCGATTTCCGGCCACCGTAGGCGCAGGCTTGCGGACAGTGAGCAATGGGCAGCTCGCTGTCCGGCCGTCCGCGTACCTACTGTTCCCGCGTGCCTCAAGGAGTTGTCAGCAACAGCAGGGACCCAGCTGGGTCGAAGCCTACTGGGGCCAGGGTTATCCGAAAGGGCGTTCGAGCCCCGATATGAAGGCTAGAAGAAACGGGGTGGGTCTTTTATTCAGTAAGAGTCTGATGATGATGACACTATCTCCCGCGCCGCCCAAGAGCAGGGGATGTCATTGCTTGATATTTTCCCACCATAAAAAAAAATTGAATCAGAGGCGCAACGCTGTATGTCTAGTGGTCTGACGATGGAATGGACTTTGGGGAATTAAATTGTGCAATTCCAACGCACGCTCCCCGAAATGTAAACTATAGAAAACGGACGGGCTAGCACCGCAGTGTCGATGTTCAAAAATTTGAAATTTTGACAATGGTCTTATACATCGACTCTTCACGTGATCAGAGGGCTGGGCATTTTTTGGGCCAACGAATCAGTATTGCTATTTAACGTGGCATTGCTGGCATCGTTCTGGTCACATTTGCTATTGACAATGACGTGGAAGAACTAGTCACGTTAGTTGAGTTACATATTTGTAGTTTTTCAAGCGATGAGGTATTTAGAAAGATCAATTAATCGATAATTGGTCGCTGTCTTTTAGTTTACTCTATATCGGCAGTCAGCTGTCAGTGAAATAATTTTGTATCCACTCGACGAATTAAGACATGATCTTGATAATTTACAGAGCAATCCCTTCTCATAAAGTCAGAAACCTGTCGAGCACTAAGATAATGGTAGACTGACCGGTTTATTGAAGTAAAAGGAACTCTGGAATACATCAAGAAATTGTCATGATTCTTCAGATTCATTTTGTCTGGAATCAGCAAGACATCTGTACATCTCTTAAATAAATATTACAAAATGATAGTATTATTGGGGTTATATTAATGAAGTAATTTTTATTACTGGTAATATTATTACTTTATTGAGAAATAAAAGGCTTAGCCAGTCATGCATACAACCGTAAAAGATTCATTAGATGCAGTTATTATGACAATCCTAAAATTATTGGTGCCTAATCCATCTATATCTTTTGTGAAATAAATGATTAAATTTTAATGTTTTCAGTACTTAAGGTATAAAATTATTGCAAACCACTTGTTTCATCTGGAATCGTAAACATTCCGGAAAATCGCAGTTGAAATTGTTTGTTTAAATTAAATTGTTGTGAAAGATGTCTTTAAGTTTGTAGTGATTTTCTCAAAATGGAAATTTAGGAGCCATTAAAATAGTGTTTCAGATTTACAACCCAACCTAACGTTTTAACAGCATTTGATGTTTCTAAAACAATAAACCCTTGCAACACATTTACGGGCAAAAAAGCCATAAAACATTGCAAAATTCAGCTTTCGTCACTGAAATTTTAATAAAACTGTACGGCTATTGAGTTCGATAGCGAAAGAGATGTGCATGAAAAATTTTATGAACACACAAATCGATGATTATTTCAAAAACAATGTGTATAATATACAAATGATGTAAACCTGTGTCTATAAAAAGGCATTTAGCGGCAATATTTTGTCGTACATATACTGTGTTTATCCGTGGTAGCTATCGGTTATATTATCAGACGAGGCTCGGACGCGCGCGCGAGCAAGCCGGCAGACCAACAGTTGATGTTCGCGCGTCGAAAGGAAGACACATCCGCTAGTCGACTAGCGCCCCTGTGTGACTTGTGATCGAAAACATCGCGTGGTGATAACTAAACTAACTCTTTCGTGAAAGCCGGTGAATTTTATTACAAGGGTGCGTGTGAATTGTTATTTTTTCATACAATATTATAGTGAACCTATCTTGTACGGTAGAGTCCTTGAAGTATGTATACTTAGTTTTAAAGCATGCCTTTTTTAAGCCAATGCACGAACATCTGCAGCACATTACCATTTTTAGCACGCGCTGCGTTGACGGGGTTTGTTCATAAGGACGAAAATGTTAAATATGTTTATATTTTTAGCTATAGAAGAAAATATTTATATTTGTGTGAATATGTTTAAAATTAGCTAAAGCTCTGTTTTAGTCTACATGTTCATGCATATGGTACATTAGGGTCAGCTGAAATCTCACCAAGGGATCCAATATTTCAGCACTTTTGCATACGTTGAAACAAAAATTTCAACTGAAGTGTCCAGTTTTTTTTCTAAAATATACTTAAAAATTACATAACTGATATTACGAGAAGGTAAAATAAGCTTTCTCTGTTAAGTATAAAGAAGACATAAAAACGAATGCAAAATCGTGGCCCGTGACGAATATTTTATGCCAGACATCACAATACTGTAATACCTCTATCTACATACGTGGTTATGCTATTAGCGTAAACTGGACAATGTAATTTACGTACCTACAGATTATAATAGAATTTGAATTAAGGAAAATCACAGATTCATACCAAAGTTTGAGAAACATTTTTTTTAATGGAAATATTTTTATAAGGAATTAATATAATATATGTACATAAATGACTTAAATATTAACTAAATTTATAACTTAATTGTATATACAAAAACAAATCCACTTATAGGCGATGAAGTATTCCTCCGTATTGCTGTCATTTGGGCATTTTTATGTACATTAACCTACCAAAGTTGCTCATTGTCCTAAACCATAATATTTCTGGTACTTTTCAAGGATGGTAATAATTGACCTTCATTACAATCGCATATGGTATAGTAAGCTAAGTAGTCTTGAAATTAAGGCAGGCATTTCCATACTTGCTTGAGGGATGGTGCTCATATAAGGTTGAGGGGTTGGAGGGAGAGAGTTAATCGGCTATTTCTTTCTAAAACCACAAAATCTACATAATCTACTTTATTATCTCACGTTTTGGCATATATTAAAATTTAATGCAACATGTTCTTGCCTAATTCTGAAAAATGCGAAAGATAAAAATATAATTATAAACCCATTTTGCATATTTCGTTATGTTTTATTGGTGAGCTTTCGATGATCATAGACAAGAAAAGGTCATGACCTCGCCAAGCGTTGCCATCTGCTTTTCTGACAGATCACGAAGACATTAAAATTGAAGTCACTACTCGCCTATAATGACTGCGATATTATAGAGATGTCGGTTTCATGAGCGTTTAGGAATTAGGAACACGATTTTTTTTTATTGATATGAAACGTTTACGTTGAGGCTCTATTATGCGATCTACATAGGAAGGTCCTGTTGAACAAATATATGAAACAATAGATAAAGATTTTTCACTCAAAAAAACTCAACAACTACAATTTTTCATATGGTTATTAACTTAGTCTGACATTTAAAAGTAGGTAACACCATTTTCTTCTGCCTTTTTGTACCAAGTACAAAAAACGCACTTACGTACTTTTTCATGAGCTACGTACAATCACCTTTTAAGACAGGTACAATTTTTTGCGCGAAATTCAGCAAAAAAATATCATGTTCATTGGATTATATTGACAACATAACATTAAAAGATCGTAGTTTTTTAATCAAAGGATTAAAATTCAATGTAAATTAATTCTTTGTTATTATTAGCAACAGATAACTCTAGTTTTATATATACATATTTTATTATGAATTAATTAGTTATGCGAAGGAATAATTTGAATTGAATTGCAATTAGTATCACACAATGCCTTTATGAAAGCAGTATACGGCTGCCGAGACATGAGATGAAAAACTGTAATAATAAAAGTACCTATCAGCATGTAGGTAAAACTGTTATACTTTCAGGTAAAAGCCAAAAGTGGCTTTTTCTGCTACAGTAAAGGCGCGAGATTTTTTTTGTCATTACTTTCACACTTACTGAAGGAAACGATTTTTCAAACTAATATGTACCCATATATATTTTTGAAAAACTAAATAAAATATTATTCCTAGTGTGGGGAAATTCCCACACTTAATAACTTCTGGATTGTGTGTACGTTCACGTACGTATAAAAACACATACACAAGACAACCAGCTCCAGAACAGCTATCTGTAAGCCATACAAACTTTTGCAACGTGCGGGGATCGAGCCCGCTACACGCAGTGCAGTAGCCAATCGTCCAACCGCTGCGCCAACTATGCTGTCTAACACACAACTCATCATCAATTAAACCTTTGTTAGTCCCACTGCTGGGAAAAGTCTGCCTTCTCTCGTTTTTCATACACCTGTCGTCAGGCCGTCGGCTGTTGTGGGTCAATCTTTCCGATAACTGTCAAGTTCGTCAAGACGAAGGTGGGGACCTTCGTCTTGGTTTGGCGTGATATCACCTAGGATGTATAAACATAGAATATTAACATAGTAATTGCTTTTTTGATTAGCAATATTAGCTCTATTGAAGAAGTAATCTTAAACTCGGTTTAGACAGGAAAAACCTCTATTGTAGAACACCTACTGTACTAAACAGTTTTATGATTCTTAAGAGACTATGCTATGACGAATTCAATCAACAATTATGTTGTCTTATTTATCATCATTCCACTCATAATAATCACTCATTACTTTTAGTCAACTCATACTAATAAGACGACTAATCAATTATATCACCACATTTTTTTTTATTTAACGTTTCATTCGAAGAGCATTTTACTCATGATTTGATCTTTAATGAATCCAGTCGAATGATTCAATGTCATATTAACGCTTACTTTTATTTAATTTAAATGATTTGACACGTAAGCTTCAAATTAAAGTCCATTCAATTTTTTTTTTGGGATGCTTTCAGTAAAATAACTTTATTTATTTATACGTACATTTCAACATTTAATAACGTAAACGACAAATATAAGCTATGCACAAAGGTGCTGCTGATTGTAAAAGAAATTTCTTACTGTATACCTGTGACAGAAGTTTGGATGAGAGATGTTGATACAGTGTGGATACATCTCTCCCAAGTCCCATGTTATAGTTATCGGCACGGATCTTGAGCGCTGGCTTCAAGTTGCGCAAGTCAAATATTCGGTCTCTTTAGTGGTGCGACGTGAGACGTGGGGTCGGCGAATGTCAGTGATTGGCTCGCCGCTCCATCGTGTCATAGACGTCACTCGTGATTTGTTCTGCGCTTGCTGCATGTATCGAACAACGACGACGATTCATTGGTTAGCCAATGTATGGAATGCGCAAAGCGATCCCCACTCTGACGCCGAGCGCTCAAGATCCGTGCCGATAACTATACTTGCGGTCGGCGCCATACGTCTTTTTTCCATTTTATACTGTCAGTAGTAACGCTCTTACTGACTCCTTTTTTTTTCATTACACACTCACTCAAAATTCATCCCGTAGTTGTTTGTTATGGCAAGACAAAATTCTATAAAATTCTAAATTGAATTGATTCAATTAAATTGATTGTCTAATACATCGGATTCCTGCAACCTTTACCAGGTCATCGGTCCACCTTCCAACGCTGCGTCTTCCGGTACGTGGATCAGGATCGTTAATTTTGGCGATACTTGGAGGAGGCCAAAAGTGGACGTCTATCGGCTGAAATGATGATGTCTAATGATGAAATTGTCATATAATGCCATAGAGCAGTGATGGCCCAGTAGTAACGGCTCCAACTTACGAGTTGTAGGTCTTCGAACCCAACCAGGCGTATTAATTTGTGTAAATTTATTTTATCACCAGTACTATGAAAACGGTGAAAGAAATCGTCGCGAGGAGACCAGCACGTCTTAAAACCAAAAAATCAAAGATATTTGACATCCAGCAATCCATACTGGGCCTTTGCCGTGGATAACGGCCCATTCCCTCTTCTAGAGAGGAAGCCTGAGCTCCAGTAGTGGACAGATTATAAGGCTCATTATGCTTTATTCTCAATAATGAGCGAGATGAGAGCGAACACCGGCGTTCGCTTGGGATTTAATGAATTAATATGCATAATGTCATTCAGTATTGACTGTGGGAGTAGACTATAACAAAAATCTGCTCAATAATCGAGGAACCTACTGTTTAAAAGCCAGATGGCATCTAGATAATTATGAACGACTGCTGTGCATCAAGTACAGTTAAGGTGTGTTTACGTCTTGCTTATCAACTTCGTGTGTTGCTGGCTTCCTCATTTCATTTTCACGTTTTAATTCCGTGCTATGCCTTTTTCTTCTATTTTTTACCTTCAGCACATTCGTAAGCTATTTCTTTCAAACTTATTGTTTGTGCTTTGTTCAATGATTGATTATATTGTATGTTTGTATTGATATTGGATTCTAAATAAAAATAGAGTAATTTTTCATTTCTAGATTTGGTTAGTTTTCACTAAGTTGAATCCAAAAGGGTTTGGATTCTTCATTGCACATGCATAATTAGCCTTTTTAAGTTTCCACTGCTGGAATTCAGGCCTTCTCTCCAGGAGAGCAAATGAGTCGTAATCCACCATGCATTATTGTTTGGGTATGACCTACATTTCGTAAACTTTTAGGCATAAAAAGTAGTAGCGATTACACCTGAGTTGAAAAAAAAAACATATCCAAAGTGATTACAATAATGTAATATGAATGCATTTTTGATAATTGTGAAGTACACATTTTTGATAATTGTGTACTTCCATAATTAAATAAAGCCTGGGGCATTAACTCCGCCTTTGTGATTGGTGTTGCAACTTTGTGTACATGAAAATTAAATAAATAATAAAACAACAAAACAAAACAGTTCCTAAGCTTCATTAACTGAGAAGTAAACTATTAGTACTTAAAACCTAAGCTCATCTAAAAATTTGGATTCAAGTACTTAAATCAACCAATCAATAACAGACAGAGGTAATAAAATATCATAATTCCTACATCATTAGGTAATTACTGAGATTGATACTAAAATTATCGTGCAGCCGTTAATGTACTGATAATTGCTGATTAAATTGATTTTAAACGTTCATTTGTTTAAAAACGGAATGCGTTTTTTACTCTCTGTGCGTTAATGGGCAAAGGAATAATAATGCGGATTGGCCTCATAATGCTATGGTTTATTAACTGTTCAAGCATCGTTGATCTTTCAACATCCTTTCCTTATTAAACTCCATTGGCGTGATTAATTTATAGCTAAGGAGCTGCGCAAACGGAGACACTTTTTGTTCCAGTTACCGACATCGAACACTTTTTGATCGTCATGAGTATGTGTTAAATGGAATCAACTTAAGGTCGAATTCTACTGGGGCCAAGGGTCTACTTTTGAAAGGAAGACTCGGCCCCAGTACGAAAGGAAAAGAAGGAAAAGGAGTGGGTTTTTACTCAATAAAAGTCTGACACTATCTCTATATTCACCTTAGAGCAGAGGATGTCATTGGGTGATTTGCATCCAACAAAAAAGTGGAATCAACTGGACACAAAAAGTTTTTCCTTATGCGCAAGGAGTGTATGATTTCATACTGATTCTATAGAAATCTAATATTTATCGGTAGCTGTATCTGACTCAAGACATAAAAGTGTCCACGTTTGCGCCCTGCATTATACTCACCATACGTTATGCCTACAAAGATACTCACTGCAGTTATACTTCTCTACAAATTAGTAGGATTAGTGTTTTGGTCAAGATTATGGCATTAGAGTCTATTTCGCAGACTTGCAACTGAAAATTAATATGACATGATTTTGTATGCTACTTATGACGACCATATTTTTACGGTGTTTAGACAATTATCGAATGTCTACCCTAAGAGAAATGACAAAATTATATTGATTGACAATATCATAGTGACTTTTCACTTACCTACTGTCTTTTGAGGCCAGTGCTGACTCCAAGACACGACGCACGCACTGCTTGACGGCACGGTTAGGTTAGTGGTTGAGCGATGGCTACTGCGCTGCGTGCCACGGGTTCGATTCCTGCATGGAACAAATATTTCTATTGTCTATATATTGGTGTTTGGGTCTGGGTGTCTTTGTGTATGTGACTTTACATATTTGTGAACACACCCACGATACAGGAGTAATTCCTAGTGTGGGCGTGTACTATTTCCGTAAATTTAAATGTAATTTCAAGAGCTTTTTTAAATTACAAAACGTAAAACTATATCAAAATATGACGATTGACGTCATATTTTGATATAGTTTTACGTTTACTAATTTAATCTTTCAATCGTGGAAATAACAGACACAATAGAAAGAAAATAGGTGCGCGAACGCCTGCGTTCGCTTGGGGTTTAATGAATTAAACAAGAATCTTAAGAATTTAGAATGATAAGAGAATTACCAACTTCCAAAATAGTATTTGTGATACCGAAAACCACAGTCAAAAACCTACAAAAATGTTGTTTAAAAAAACATTAGCTCACATAAATTATGAGAGTTTATGTGTGTTAACATTCAGTTATGAATGGTAACATTCAATTGCGGAGAAGGACGATGAGATAAATTGAGCGTGACAGACATTTTTCATGTGTAAGGTAATTAGAAGTAGCAGTTAGTAAAATATTATTAATGAGGTACCCACTAGTTGTAAAGACGGGCCTGAGGTCGACGACGCGTAGCGCCGCCGGACAGTCGTGATATCATCAAAATTGCTGTTTGTTATACACAAATTTGCCTTTTTTGTTATTTGGGGTTAGGTGCTACAAGATGACGATATAGAAGATTCTAGCTTTCAGTGTTTTCTATATTTTATTGAAGTCTTCTATAGGTACTCCTAAGACAAAAATCTATACTTATAATAAATCAGTAGAAGGTTTTGGTTGTGCGCGCATCACGTAAAATGTACGAAATCGACGTAAATAACTTTTATGTATTAAAATAGCGTGTAACTTAATATATTATTTAAGCTTTGTTTCATTACAATCGGTTGACTATATCGAAAGATATACTAGATTCATTGACTGTTAGGCGGTACGAAGTACGCCGAGTTAGCTAGTTTCAAATAAAGATGGCACGGAATTAGGTCTGCATCGCTTTATTGTTTACAATAGCTACATTCTGGCTGTTACTTGACGATCATCATCATCATCATTTCAGCCGAAAGACGGCTTCCCCCAAGTGTCACCAAAATGAACGGTCCTGTGCGTCTCGCAACCATCGGATTCCTGGAAGACTAACCAGGCGTTGACTATGCCAAATTATAAATCTAGGGTTTTGATATTTATTTATTAACTTTATTCTTCTGAAGAAAACAATCGTCTAGAAAAGATCATTAATTTCTGAGCTGATAGTATGTGAAAATAGTACATTGCCATTATGAATTACGTCCAAATCACACATATTGTTACGTTAGATACAAAATCGAGACTCATATTTATGACTCTAGGTTAGTAGGTACATATAAATGTTAACACAGACATTCATCATCTCAATTCCAAATGATTAAAGTCATTACGTACGTTTATTCCGTTTGTATTGTTCTTATTTTCTCATCTGTGTTTGTTTGCGGTCACAAGTCACTACCGGGTAACGTTTTAGTACATTCGTGACTTAGATCATCAACGAAGTAATAAACATGATATAATTTAAACGCATCACACTTATAATTATATTATTGTATGATTCAGAACGGATTTAGATGATTATCTAGATGTATTTTGACACGATTGCCTGTGAATCTTAGGGTCAGCGCAGACAGAGATCAGCGCAGTGGAGAGGATTTTATTAAAGCACCCGAAAATCAATTTTAAAGTTATAGAAATAAAGTGCATATTTGCTTAAATCTGACAAAAAATGCTCGCGCAGCCTCGAGAATACGCGGGAAGCATAACTTCGACATACGTCATCCGTCAGGAAATACCCGAGACCGCGCTAGAATTATTCCTTTCTGTCTGCACTGTCTTACTTGTCTTTAATTTAAGCGCTTCAAAGAGATGTCAGTAAAACCGTAGGCGCCCAGCTGAGCCGATGCGCGCTAGGGACCATGGAGTATTATGAAAGAGAAGCCCATGTCCCAGTCCTATAATGCAAAGGGTAATTGAAAGACACAAGTGTGGCTTTAACTAGTAAAAGTTTGTTATGCCGTTCCGTACCACTCGAGAGCAAGAGAAGTAATTGGATGATTGATTTGTTTTAACAAAGTTTGTTTTGTAAATAACTCTGTTGGTTTTTGCGTTTGCTTTAATTAACTTTCAACAGCTATTAGCATCATTTGGCTTACGTTTAATGTGAGGCGCGCTTTTTTTTCCATTCCTAATTTATTTTTACACTCGTAGGTTAGTCACTTATGCAAGTATTAGGGTACCTAAAATAGTTCTCTTTTGAAAATTTATTCCATCGAAATATTTATAATTGCTTTGTTTTATTTTTTATTTGAATTGATGTAACTTCTAATCATATCTTGATTTATTTAGGTTTACTTTAATTTGTAGATAATACAATAACTATCTTATATTCTGTGAATGATATGCACGCCTTTTTTTTTTTTTTTTTTTTTTTTATGGTGGGAAAAATCATGCATTGACATCCCCCGCCCTTGGGCGGAGCGGGAGATAGTGTCAGACTCTTACTGACTAAAAGACCCACCCCGTTCCTTCTAGCCTTCATACCGGGGCTCGAGCGCCCTTTCGGATAACCCTGGCCCCAGTAGGCTTCGACCCGGCTGGGTCCCTGCTGTTGCTGACAACTCCTTGAGGCGCGCGGGAACAGTGCGCGCCGTCGACGACTTGGGCTTGGTCCGGACAGTTACCGGACGGCCGGACAGCGAGCTACCCATTGCTCACTGTCCGCAAGCCCGCGTCTACGTTGGCCGGAAATCGGGATCAGAATCCCGGCGACGGCGGCGGCGATAACGCCGTTGCCTGATGCGTTCGGCCTCCTCCTTTGCGAGCATTACTGCTTCGCAGAAGTCGGCGACCGCCTGCCACTCCTCCTCGCTCCGGACCATGGCCTCAACCAAGGCCCGGCGCGAGAGGTCTCCGCCGCCGATCGCCCCCACGAGGGCACGGCGATGCTCCGCCCAAGCAGGGCACACCTCGACTGTGTGCTCCACCGTGTCCTCCGGGCGTTCCGCACAGTGGCGACACCCGGGCGTCACTTCCGCATGAATCCGGTGCAGGAAACTCCCGAACGAACCATGTCCGGTGAGGACCTGCGTCATGCGGAAGGTAAGGACGCCGTGAGGCCTTTCCAGCCACGCCTCAAAGAGGGGACTTACCGCCATGATTGTGGCGTGCCCAATGATATGCACGCCTGATTTTATTTATTTACTTTGCGTTTAAAATTCTACATTAAATAGCCCATACCCACCATCTTTTGGCCATTTAAAGTAGGTTTTTACTCTAAAATTGTAAAGAATTGTGGTGATTGGTATACTTTATCAATAAAAATAAATGTAGAATAATAATGCTCGTAACTCTTTACATTAAACATTTTTTTTTTTATAAATATTAGGTAAAATAGTTATCAACAATTATGCTACGGAACTCTACAATTTAAACACGGAGCGCGTTATTGAGCAGTCATTGTAGTTCGTAATATTTGCATCGCTCTAGTTCACTGTTTAATTCATTATTCCATACAAAAAAACACTGACATTTACTTACCACACACAACACTGAAAAGTAACATTTACTTTGCTCGAGTGTGGACACGGAAGTTCTTAATTTGGTAAATAACAAGCTAAGCGCTCGATGGGTTTTCCCATCGGCTTAAGTGATGATTTTTTCTGTGTATTACGAGTTTTTATTTAGAGGATATTTTTAAGGCGGAAAATTATCCAATGACTTCAGTGAAAAAAGGTGCCAGACTTTATTGACTAAAACTTCTTACGTTCTGGGACCAGGAGTTTCCTTTTTTGGAACTTCCTTCGATTCCAGCTAACAGAGGCCCTGCAGGGCCCCTAAAGTTTTGCTGACGTCTCTTTGCGGGGCGCGTGAAACGCTACCACCATGACGACCCGGGCTAGGTCCGAACGAGCGAGCTACCCATCGCTACAGATCACCACCAACGATCACCCCCTCGAGGACACAACGGTGCTCCGCCCAAGTGGGGCATACCTCCGCCGTATGCTACACTATGTCCTTTGGGTAGTCCGTTAATGGTGACATCCGGGTGTTTCTGTTGCCTGAATCCAGAAGTTCCTAGCTTACCATGTCCGGTCTCAATCTTGTTTAGAGGATGAATGATTAAAATGTTTTCTTAATGCTTACCTTCATTGCTGGTATAAAAAATTCTGTTACCAAATCAATTTGAGATGTTCACTAAGTAGAAAACCGCAGCCGAATAAATCGGCACCAAGGTTAAGCAACGCCGAGGTCCATCTTAACATACCAAGAATTCCTTCGTGCCTCGATGCGCACGTTAAGACAGTGGGGTCGACTGTCATCTGTGGATCTTTGACAGAAATGTAGGCGTGTGCTTTCGGACAGCGAGCAATCAGTAGTTGGCCGTCCGGCCTCCCCGTAACTGTCCGGACCGAGCTCGAGTCATCGACGGCGCATAGTGTTCCACGCGCGCCTGAAGGAGATATTAGCAAAACTACTGGGGGTCTACTGGGGTGATGGGTTGTGCGAAAAAGAACCCCTAGACCCTGTAATAAAGGCAAAGAAGAAAGATAGGAGTGATTTTTAATCAGTACAAGTCTAATACGGCCTCTCGTTTCACATAAGAACGGGAGAAATCATTGGATAATTTCCCTCCTAAAAAAATATAATTGGGTAAAGGCTCGGTAGATTCTTTCGGTTCTTTACTTTTATAAAAACGTTCCACCACTTTAGAAAATATATCATCTGCGTTAGAAGTGTGTTCATAAACATGTTAACTTGCATGCTCAAAATACTTAGATCCGGAACACGTAAGTATTTGTAGGCCAAACAAATATCAGTTCCGTACGGGAGTGGCAACCGCAACACGCAGCGTAGCAGCCAATCGCTGAACCACCTATGTGTCATCTAGATAGCTAGAGTAGGCTTAGTAGATATTTCTACTAGTATATGTATCTATCATAATATAACACTTAATATTCCTGATTAAGTGTTATTTCACCTACTGTGACCAATTCTTATAAATATGACGTATATTCGTCGATTGCTGTCTGGTAAAAGTCAGGTAATGACTGTTAGAGTGAGTCTAAGTATGTATTTAGTCGCTGATAAGCTTTTACAACTGCTACGTTTAAGTTAGTAGGTACCTACTTGTTGTATTTCTTTTTCCAAATCCTTTGAAAACGCTTGTGTAGCGGGTCGATATAATATATTTTTAGTAGTATAAAACAAATTCACCTTCCGCGATTATCTGTTTTAATGCTGTTTTTCATTAATAGAAAACCAGAAGCCAGGGTATAGCTAGTTTAGCATTAATAAATTTAAGTTTAGCACATAAATCTCAATATGCTATTGGAGTGGAGTGCAGTGCACAGGTACAAATAAGATCCATTTCTTACTGTCGATGTGCAACCAAACTCATTTCATATTCGTAATGAGCACGTTACCGCTCAACACTCCATGTACAGAACATAAATAGAAAGCTAATTATTTATATAATCCATTAAAAGTCAGCTTTACATACCTTTATACGTTTTTGGTTCACGTCATAAATATTCAATGAAAAATACTGGAGCATGAGAAATCTTTGTATTTTTTACACTTTGACACATTCAAATATTTTGCTCATTCGAACTAGAGTCTGTCTAAAATGACAAACGACTTGGGTAATTGTTAGGATTTAATTAAGTCTGATGTGGTCAACACTGGTTCAATAATCACGGTTGATTAAGAGATATTGATCATTATTTACTAACAGAAGAACCAAAGTATGGAATATAAGTATTTTTGAAATAATTAAGTTTTATACGAAATTCCCGGTTGACTTTTTAGACAGACTAGTTATATCTACTTCACTTAAAAATCTTAACAGTCGTTTTTGTATTGGATAAAGTTGTAAATATTTTTTTGGTTTAGGTTTCAAAAATGCGCTGATTAAATAATTTACCGATGTAAATATTAAATGTGTTCGACGTCGGGCTGTTTTAAATTTTAAGTAATGTGTTAATTATAACAATTTCGACTAACCTAAGACTCATAATTTTAAGTAAGTTTGAATTTCCCTAAACTCTATCGATGAAAATGGATATTCAAATGATATTTTTTTTATTTCTAAGTAATTAATTTTATAAGTAAGTAATTTTATTGATAAGCTCGCGTTTGACTACCATCTCAATTGATGGTAAGCAATGTTGTGGTCGACAATGGAGCACGCGTGCCTAGAAGTAACCTATTCACTCTTGACTTTAAAAAGACTCCTAAATTGAAGCTATCAGGCACAATACTTCAGCAGGAAATTCCGCTTGTTGACTGTGTGCACAATAAATTTTAATGTGTTCCCAAAATGTTTTGTCGTTCCGACAAAAAGCTATGACTGGAGTTTTGTTTTTTTTCTAAGTTTTGAGGTGGAGTTGAATTCAACCGTTATTACGAGTACTATGATGTTGGAAAATGACAAACAAAATATCTGCTATTGTATTTTTCTTGTGTTTGTTTTATTATTTAATGTTCTTATAAACAAAGCAAATGAAGTGTCTAATTGATTTAATTGCCTGTGTTAATTGTTTTGTTTCCCAGACAATTGATAACTGGACATTGTCTCATGAGTTGATTTTGTCGTGACAGAAATACTTTTCTTTTCATGATTATTGTGACATTCATGCTCACTGATTGTTTTTGAAGAAGCAAGGTTATCGATATAGCCTGATGAATCGTCAACTTAAATAACAGATCGTCAATGAGGCTGAAAGGTTCTGGAGTGGTGACCACGTACCGGAAGACGCAGCGGAAGGCCTGTCACAAGTTAATATAATATAGTAATATTAATAATATAATATTCCACACAACTATCACAACGCCGTCTAGTCCCAAGCTAAGCAGAGCTTGTGTTATGGGTACTAAAGAACTGATAAACATACTTATATATTTCTCAATAAAATAAATAAATATTATAGATAAATTACACCCAGACACATAACAAATGATCATGCTCATCACACAAACATTTGTCCTGGGTGGAAATCGAACCCACGACCTCCGGCATAGCAGTCAGGGTCACTAACCACTAGACCAACAGGCCAGTTGGATCGACGATATGGTCAGGGTCCGATATATGCAAGACGAATAAGATCGGTTGTTGTGGTGACACTTGGGCCATAGGCCGCAGGCCTAGGCCTATGTCTAGCGGCGGATGATGATTCGTTTTAGGTTTTTTTATGAGATTTTAATATTGACTTACTTTGAATACTTCCTTCGGTACTAAGTCAAGTAACCGTTTATTGGAGCCTATTTATGGAGTCAGCCTATTCCGGAAGTTAGAGATGCAGGTTCTCGATGCAGCTTGGACGAGCCTTAAGTGCCAATAATTCAAACTCTATAATTGATGCTATGCCTAAGAGTCGTCGCCAATGGGCCAACACCTTGCGTTTCTCATATATCGTAATAAATTACGGAATCGAAACAAAAGCACTAACACAGATATTAAAGTTAAGATCGAAATTTGATCTATCTAATTTATTTCAAAATAAACATATAATAGCAATATTATACACTTTTCTTTTATTCAACTTGGCTAACATAGGAAATGAAATGAAAGGAATTTAGATTTTTGAGTAATTTATGCATTATTTAAATTAAATGGGTTTTCAATTTGGACATCAGATTCAGAATTAAGCAATGACAATAGAGTAAAATGCTGTTGACTCAATAACAAAACGAAATCATTTTAAGAATCTGAGGTCCTTCGAGCCGGATTAATACACCAAATATGTAAGAAGAACTTCCCTAGCACCATTTTGTAGGAACAACACTAAATTCATGCTGAGTTGCTAAGCCGATTTCACAAGGGCCAATGGCTCTAGTCTACAAGTTTAGCATACATATGTTCACTTTGCCCTAGAAATAACCCGGCACGCTGCCAAGAATTGATCATCCGTTAATTAGGGAATCTTTTATTTACAGCCATCACTATCACGAGTAGCGATTTTAATCTAAATATTTTACTAACGAGATAGTAAGTAGACGAAGGATTTTTGCAATCTATATTAATATTTTAAAGAGAAAAGATTAGCACGTTCACATTTTCCAAAATTCTTTCATCGGTAGAATTCTACTTTATCACTGAGTGACATAAGCTATATATTTTTTATGTTCACGTTGGCAAAGCCGCTGGCAGAAGCTAGTTCTGTATATAGATGAAAAAATAACGGCATGGTTGGCGCAGTGGTAATGCAATTGGCTGCTGCGCTACTTGCTTGCTGTTTTTTTTCTTGTACGAAACAAATATTTGTGTGACCTACACATGATGGTGGTTCCAAGTTTGGGTTTGAGCATGTGAGTATATTCCTGTGACTGAACAATCTCACGACACAGAAGTAAGTAGTCAAGTCTGTCAACGTTTAGTAAAAAGTAAATAATGGAAAGGATATCGCTTACATTCATGAACTATCTATATATATGAAAATCAATGCCACTTTTGTAGAGTAGGGCAGAGTAGGGTAGAATAGTGTAGAGTAAGGTAGAGTAGGGTTGAGTGGGGTATAGTAGAGTAGAGTAGGGTAAAGTAGGGTGAAGTAGGGACAAGAGGGAGCGAAGCTTTAGTTATAAAACCGAATAATTGATATGCAATATTGTATCAGCAAACCATAGCATTGACTTCATTTGACCCTTGTCACCTGCCATGCCTCAGTCAATGGTTGCAACAGCAATAGAAACATGGATACGACTATCAACATATCCCAAGTCATGCATTATGTATTGTGTACATATCAGAGCGAACGTAATAGCTACATTATCAATACATTCCTGTTTAATATACCGATGCTACGTCTTTAATCATTTGAAAATGCACTTAACGATTAAAGATTTCGATACTTCCCTTTTATAACAGTTAAAGGCAATATCAATCGTATGCGTAGACTTGCGTAAAATACATTTTAATTAAATAATTACTATTGATGATAGTTACAAGGTATATCCATTTACTTTTGGTAATATATCGATGAAATAGTAAACGGGCAGGATATCTTTGACAGGGTAATTTAATCTTAATTTTCTATAATTTGCTCTAAAATAGACGACAAGGAGATTTATTTTTATTAAATGTTAAGTATCAATTGATTTGATCAAATATCATCTTGTTGTCTGAATTTAGTACGTTGGTCTTTGGACCAGAACCCATTGTGACAATCCCATTTTAGCTACAAAAATATACCCACGCGCAAACGAAAAGCTGGTGGTCCTCGACAGTGGATATCAAGCTGGACAAGGAGGCAATGCTATCATTAAAGTAAACCCTAACCAGAAACCTTCTGTGACTGGACAGCGGACTACACATTTCACACAATACACGTCACGGATAGTCTCCTGTGCAGATTATAGAGACGAAGGATATGGTCGTGTACGTTTTCTTGGAGTGCATGAGTTAGAAGAATAGAGTAGAATGGAGGATGGTAATGTCCCACGTAAAATGGTCTATCATAGACTGAGTAAGGAAATGAATAGAAGAAGAGATGAGTAGTACCAAAATGGCACATTAGGTAAACCATCATCAAGTTTGTGTGTTAAGCAATGACTTTTGACAAAAAAGCAAGGTTGGCATTTAATGTCAGTACTAAGAGTACACTCAATGCGGCCTATACAAAATCTACTTGAATATCTAATTACATGTGAATACAAAAGGCCAAAAAGTTTCACTTGATCGTTAATGTCATTCAAGTCAACTTAACACTCAGAAATGTGTTGACATTGTTATTGTAGCACGACGACCATTTATCATGGTCAAAGATTATCTCTCACTTACTCTCAACATTTTCAACAATATTATTCTAAGGTCTAAGTTTATAGGCTAGTGCACTCAGGGCTGGCGATTTTATAGATAACTAGATAACTTGAAGGAAGTAATTTCTGAAAGTACTGGTCTGATTGCTAAAATTTTTTCACCAATAGGTACCTAGGTGCTTTATTTCAGAGTGATATAGGCTGTATTTCATTTACGCGGGCGAAGTTGCGGGCAAAAGCTAGTCAATAAATAATGATTGATTTCCTTAATATACTTAACAAATCTGCGGTGCATTGGGTAATTCAATTTTTAAATTCATATTTTTTTACCACTTAACGTTCCTATTTGCCGTTTTGGTAGCCACACAAGATCCCACTAAAAATATAAAATACTAGGGTATTCATCACTGAAAGAATTTCTATCCTTGTGTTAGACTTTCACGGAAAAACCTCATAGAAACTAACAAAAAATTAAAATTTAAATCATAAAATAAAATTATTATTTAAGGATTTTTAATTTAGTTCTTTTTTTCCTTTAGCTCCGCATGGTTTATGCTTTTAGAAAGTATTCAGTTTTTTAATACAGAACACAAAGTGATTGTGCGAATCGAACAATAAAGAATTATTCGTTTTCCATTAAAATGCGGACGTAACAATATATTCTAACGTTATTGCAGTATTTGGTAACAAATGTTTTAAGACAGCCTTCTCAGTAAGATTGGCGAAGATACTGACTGTAATAAAAGAGAGAATAATACAGAAAAAATTTCAGCAATGTTTTACCGAGATCGCACCTGTTTCAATTATTCTACATTTATAGTTGTGTAGACACGTCTTGAAACACAAAACTACATCACAAAAGTCACTGCTTTAGGAATACTTAATTCACTAAACTGACTTGTTAAAATATCGTCATGCACCCCAATAAGTTATTTTTGCTTTACTTTTCTAGATATTAGTGTCACATCTTGACCCATAAGCTTTAAATTTAAATTGGTATGCAGTTAAAAAAACAATCGCCATCCCTGCGCCAGGTCTAACACTTACAAAGCAGACAGTCGGCCCTTTGTCCCTGTATCTCATATCTATCATCTACCTCAGTTGAATAACTTCCTCAAACCATGTATGGTGTTACTCGGGAAACATTTCTCCATGTGTTGCTGGCTTGTTAGTCACAAATAGGATTTTCCTTTTGGTCTAAATGTTACTTGTGTTGACTTGGATTTATGGGTAACGATGATTAAGTATGCGTGTTCGATGTATATGGTTCGAAAGTGAGACGAGTAATGTCTTCATACAACTTTAGTAATAACAATAATTGGTATCCGTTTATTAGAAGGGATTAGCTAATCCAGTTCCAAAATACAATGTGTGAAGTTGTGAATATTTCGCAGAAGCGCTAATATTTTTTCCTTCAAGAATCCCAAGAAAAAGTAATTTACCTTCACATACTGTATTACTGGTAAAATCTTCAATTAAAAGTCTAAATACCTATGTATATAAGCAATTATCAAAAACAGTAGTCATCTAAAAGAGGCTAACAAGCTAGAATTAGGCAAGCAGTTCTTAAAAGCAGACGTCAAAACAAATACCGTTCTTTTATTTAAAAATATGAAATGCAAGAATATTAAAATTAGCAGTTTGGCTATTCAATGTAACTTGACCGCTTACGCCTATTAAATTAACGGCAGAAATTCGAGGAGCTGCTATTAAGGAGGTGTCGTAATAATCGTTTGCAATATTATATCTTTCAACTTTTATTGCGTTCTCTTTAGGCTTCTGGTTAGGAACATTGTTTGAGACCCTGTCAATATAACCTGGATTATAAATACGATTATTTGCAGTTAGTCGTTCATTAAGAATACTATTAAATTAAACGAAATTGTTGTTTTTGGTACTGTTTCTCAATCATGACATAATAAAGATAATGTGAAACAAGTTAATTGAACAGAATTTCTTTGAAAATTATATTTGAAACCTACATAATATGTAGACGAAAATAAGCACACCATGACCGTTCAATAATGTCATGAATTCTAACATCAAAATCAATTACAGGGGCTCAAGAAATTTAATATTGTTGTTGACAGCACAATTCGTTGCGGTGTTGAGTTCACTCTGTTATTAGATGCGGCCAGCATTATGAACGAAACGCACTTCAATCTTGTTCTCTCGGCCGCATGCGTTGCTTCATCTAATTCTTACGCTGGGTACCTACGCTCAGCTCTTACACCCAATTCTGTTTCGACATCTCTTCCCGTGCGAACAAAATGTCTTTTACGTTTCGCAATCATCTATTTGATATAATTACTTATATTAGTATTATCTTTATCGCTGTCATCGAATATTGGCTAAATGCACACGGTATTGACCTTCATACATTCTTTATTTCATAATTTGATACTTTGTCTGCATAGTAAAGTATCACATGATGTAATTCTAATTGCATCTTAAGGTTGTTTTGATATTGAATATTCTATTTGGTGCACTTTTGCAGCTGCACTGACTACTAATGTTTAGCAGAGCTACAAAAATTTATGAATAGCATTTTCATTATTTTTATTTTTTATGTACATTTAGTGTTTTATTTGAATGTAGTTTTATATAAGGGTCTTGCTAATTTAGTCTAAATTGGGAAATAACCAATACATTCAGATTAAAATGAATTTTACGGAAGCTGTGAACTGAACATGCCAATAAACCATTAAGTTCTCGTAGCTATGTAGATACGAGTACTTAATAATAATTATGTAATTATGAGGCTAATCTGAATTTTAAAACTGTTGATAGACATTACTTACATCATATTATATACATTTCATACAAATGGTTATAAGTTTCATAAATTGGCAATAAAATAGAAATATTAATTAAATTCCATTATTGATCGATGTTCTGATCTACATCGACTAAATGGCTACTTCTTACGTAATTTGATCTTCAAATCGGTAATGATCGTAATGGGCCATCAAAAAGTAATAGGCTTTGACTGTGATTACATGTTTACGAATTAATTTTCTTATATATAGGCTATAATGATAGTCTTGGTGCTAAGCTGTTTGATTTATTATATCTTGTCTTACGCGACCGACTTCCGTATGATCGATACCGAGTATTTGATTTTTAAGTTAGGCATGTAATTCTACTGTTAAACCTTATGCCTATTATTCGTGTAATTATATTTATTCATTATAACTGCTTTTGTCAAAATTAATTAGGTATTCTTAATAAGCAGTTGTAACGAATTTATTGAATGTTTCAATTTCCTGTTTATTTATCTTAATGAAACATTCCGATATCAAATATATAACTGTATGTGTAGGTATGCAAAATATGCACGTGCCTGAATTGAATATTTGTGCATAAAATTCAATATTCTTGTCAAATTAGGTATAATTTTCCACTAATGACCGTCATTACAGGCCTCGATCCCGCTTGGGTCGTAACTTGTAGGTAATGATGATGACATTCCATCGATTCCTAGCCATAATTTGATTGAATCTTCTTGACCTTACAACCTTCTCGTGGTCTTTGACTTCGGTTAATGTCATCAAGTCCAAGGTAGTTTTGTGTAAGAGTTTTTTGCGTGTGGAAGAACAATTATTATTGAATTACTGGTCTTTTCACGTTATGTATGTAAATACAAATATTGTCGAGCAAAATTAAGTGAAATAAAACGGTGTAATTCTAGTCGGACTTTGCTGACAGAGGTTGAGGAATCGCTTTTCGAATCTGAACTAGTTTATAAAAACCTTTCTTCCGAGTCATATTGCTAGTTTACATGATTATACAATCATAACTGAACCCAAGACTGATCAAATAATGAAATCAATAGAAGCTAATGGAATATATAACGTTCCGAATAGAAATGTGCTTATAAAATTAAGAACAACATATAAGAGACAACAGAAGATGACAATGACGTAATAAAAATCAAAACAAATGACAAAAGTCCAATAGAAGACGAACAATGAACAAACTCATCAGTCTCATTGCGCCCAAAAGCGTGCAATTTTTTTGTCGCGTAACAATCTTGGGCAATATATTCATTGCTGACTGTTGGCATAGTTTCGACCGATCAATGAATGAATCTATAAACCGTTGTAGTTACATAAACCTCGATATTGTAATAGTGGAATACGATCGTAATTCAATCATTTCACGGTTAAGTGTTGTTCTGCCATTGACCCTATTCAAGTATTTCTTGTTTTAGATTATTGATAAGGGCTTAGGTTGTTAAGTTGATTGAACTTTGAGTTTATTATTTTGTAATTAGAATTTTTAAGGTATTTAGATTGTCTTCTTTTCCTATGATTTTGCTGTGAAGTACATTTAAAGACATTCTAAAAGTTATGTGACTAAGTAATGTTTCGATAAAGTGTATCCGGATTTGGTAAATAAATCGCCAGATAATTGATTTCAAATCACATCTAATTATGTTAATGTCATCATTAGTACCAAATGAACGAAATTTAAAAACAAAAATTAACTGAAATTGTATTTGCTGACTTTGATTAATATACGTTCATCCGATTAATAACGTTTAATTCGCTATTAATAACTATGTTAACGTATAAACGATCTAATTGACACAGCGAAACTTCGTAAATAATATGTGATAATATTGTGTGCGTGTGTTAATTTGTAATGAGGTTGCAATTTGTATTCGAAACTGATCATTGGTAGTAATATCTATCACATTTATATTGGCAATATATTCCGTTAACATTTAATGCGTAAACGCTTTGGTGTATTCAAGTATTCGTGACCGGGGTTTCAAATAAACAGTAAAATCGCATCTACTTCAATTACTACATTCAATTCCAAGCATTATTTGTTAGGTATGTCTTCCAGGATACAATTATTTACGCAATTATGTACACTAATGGGCGTTCCGTCGTTATTTGACTTAATGACGTCCACAAGGGTAATTTGAATTTACAAGGTGTAATGCAAACAATTTGAATATGTTGCTGCAATTACGCGGTTCTTAGGCCCAGTTCCTATGTTTCCTCCAAAACTATTTTTTGCCCTAGTTATTATGAAGTGCAAAACCGGAGCTTCCGTATCCTTGTCGTCATGTTATTTTTTTGCTCCAGGATCAAACTGACATTAAAGTCACACACCAAATCCAATCCAGGACCCACACAGCAATTTGCGTACCTAGTGGCTCTTTTGATCCATCTCGAAACCATGTAGTCATTGGCCCTATCAAACCTCGTCTAAAGTCTACACCTTAGGACCTTGTTTAACTAAGAAAATTCCGGGTAAAAGATCAATGAACTACCAAAATAAATCATGACATTATTCCTACATCGTGTGCAGATTACTTAACTGGATTACTTAACAGTCGTAATGTAACAGTTTGTTTTAATTCACTCATTGCACATACTCGTAGCACCGCATCTGCCCATTATATGCTAATTGAAAGACGACACGCAAAATTGCTACACACAGAAAGTGAATTTTCAATACAACTATGGCAATGAGATGAATTTACATTATTTATGTGACCGAATTGGACCAAATTGTAGACTCTTCGTTAACATTATCATAGTTATTTTTAAGTGCTATGTTTTTTTAAACTTTGTCCCACATTAAGAATTACTCCTGTATCTCGGGTGTGTGTACTAATATGTAAGCTGACATACACAAGCTCTTAGACCCAGAACTACTAACTATAGGTTTTACAAATAAAGAATCAATTCTGCAACACACAGCACATCAACTACTGGACCAACCGTGCTGTCGTTCGCATTTTCAGATGCTCATGCTTTAATTTTATAATTCAATTTATACGGGCTACAACCAGTGTTGCAAAATAATTATGTACATATTTACCAGAACCATTCAATCAATATTATTATTTATATCAAAGACATAGACTATACATAAATATGAATCCCAAATTCGCGAATATAAAAATTTCCTGTCTCTAGTTTACTTCAAGAGATTATATAACTTCAACAATAGCCAAAACTAGTGCTAATGCATTCTCGTTATTTAAATAACCAAGGCATTGAAAACTACACACTTACGTCCGAAACAAACCGCAATGCACTAAAAAAAATTATGACACGTCTGAAAGATTATACGAAGTTACTTCAGCTTTACATAATCAAGAAGCCTTTTGCGTGTAAAGTGATGAGCTCTACACTATCTTGCGTCAATGTGCCGTGTAACCATAGTTCGGAAACCAACTTAAATGGTTTTGGTCGAATTGTTGCAAGAGTCAAAGGTTACGCAAATGTTACGGTTAGATGAGGGATGGACAACGAGGTGCATGCGAATTGAATTGAATTTGGTGACGTGATATATTTTTTATTCGTAATTTGTAGTGTCTGGTTTTCTATGGACGACTTCAATTGGTTCTGCAGTAGATAGTTTCATTTGTAGGAGGTACTTACAAGGAAACGTTTATGATTCTGTTGAAATATTTTGGTCTAAATTGAAAACCATCGTATTTATTTTGAAGAAGAGGACGTTGATGTAGATATAAGTAAGCCAAACAGGCTAAACGCGTAATAAAGAAGTAAGTTAGTGACTCACCCTAACCATAACGTTTAAAAGCAATATTCTTTACTTCAATACTCAAAATTTGAATAAACTGGTTTAAACACAAGCCAAAATAGCGAGACAACAATTAATTCTGCAATAAATAGTTAAATTTGTGGGAGATGCTCACAAAGAAAGGTTTAGGATACTGTTGAAATATTTGGGCCTAAATTGAAAATCATCGTATTTACTTAGGAAGAATAGAAGAAAAGTTGGAGGGGAAGAGGGAGGCCAAAAAAAAGATGGATGGATTGTGTGAGAAGCGATATGAAAGAAAAGGGAGTTAGTGATAGCGTGACGAGTAACAGGACAGAATGGAAGAAAAAAACGTGTTGCGCAGACCCCAAATAAAACGGGACTAGGGCAGGAAGAAGAAGAAGTATTTACTTAGGAAGAAAAACCGGCTAAACGAAGATAAACATAGCATTTAATGCCAACATTGTAACAGAAAATTTTAAAATTAGAATATGACGGTTAGAAAAGAGGCTAAGATATTACTGATCATAAATGCACAATACGTTTCAAACGCCTCTCATTGAAGTTGTTGAGGCAATGACATAAATTATTATGATAAACACCGAGGTGAAAGTTCGATGTTCGCAATATTTCAATTATGTGGTCGCGTGCTGTACTGGCTCTGTATAAAATATGATGAGCTGCGGTTTCTTGCGCCATTCTATTAAAAATGCTAATTCTCTTCTACTTCTATTGTGTGCAGGAGGTTTTTTTTTATATTTGGTATAGTAATTTCGTAAAATTTTAAAATATACAGCCTTGATACGCTAACCTCTTCAGATAACATGTAGAAGGTTTTTTAATGTGTAGTTATTTTTTTATATACATGTTTTGAGTAGTCGAGCATAATATAATGGAGATCAATTAAATCAAGAATGAATATATTATCTCTAGGCAAGTGGACTCTAACGACGACCACATCGTCAATTAACATCAAGTTAAGGGTCAAGCGCCCGAAAAGTGCCATAAAACAGTGATTTTCTGAGGCCTACTTTTCCGTAACGGCTCGGTCAATTGGTTTGAAAAAAATATATGTTTATTATAGATTCATGAACAACAATATCAACATTTGATTTTTTCGTGCAATTAATACTTTAGTCAAAAAAAAAAAAAAAATTTAGCAATTTCGCAACTTTTCGCAACTTTTCCCTACTCCTTCGAAACGGCTTAGACCTTTAGAAACATTTTTATACATAAAAATTGGTGGTTAAATATTCTTCAAAGTGAACATTACATATATAAATCAATCAATATCTCGCAGAGAAAATGGATTTAAAGCGCTTTCGATTTCGCGCAAATATATGCACAGATTTGCGTACTGCCGCCTAGGCGAGTGCGAGAGTTGCGTTCACATAATTTCGGTCAGATGGTTCAAGGGACTATACGCCTTAAGTGGCACTATAAATAATAACAAAAGTCTTATTCTTAATATCTTCTTTTATCATTCTAAATATTCTTTACAGCCCGTGAATGACTAACATTATTTATGCTAAAGGACAACCAGACATTGGCTGATATTTTTAATTACTTACCCTATACTTAGTTAAAATCGTGATGGGTCAAATGTTTTGAAAACAAATCTTAATGATGGTCAGTCATGGTATGAGATGAGTTGACAGATCTATTAGCTATTGTGTATTTGGTATAACTGACGGGACTTGAGCGCACTTTTATAGCACGACATAAATTAATACTAACAGATTTGGTTTTTCGAACTAGTTGGTACCTTCTAACGATTTATCTTGTGAAAATCAATAAGAATGATTAGTTATACAGTTCAATAGTTAATAGACTGAAATACCAAAGAAAAAAACTTGTTAAAATTGTTGCTTTTTTAGTTTACCGTTAAAATGATAAATGATCTTTATTTGCAAGTAAGTTTTTTAAAAAACGTTTTTACTTCCCAGAATTTTATCCTAATCAAAGACGAAGATGATTTCAGATGTGTCATAATTTTTCGCCAGTACCAGCCAAAGTTTATCCAACCAGCCCTGGAATGCAAAAGTCAACTGAAGAAACAAGGGTAGGGTCAGTAAAAATCTGACACTCTTTCTCACTCCACCCAGACTGATTCGATAAATTCTTACCCCAAAAACGAATAACAATAATAGTATAAAAAACAGGGACACAGAAGCAACCGATTCGGTTCCTAGCTACGAACATTAAATTTTCAAAAATTCAATTAGGTTGTTTAAATGTCATTAAAATTGGTCTAAGATATTGAATATTTTTCACTTTTCTTCAAATTTTCGGATTAAGCCTTCCAAAACCACTTGAAAAAACACAGTATTTGGCGAATCATTCTGAAAGAAAATATAGCTTGATATTTAAAATTATAAAGTATAAGAAAAATAAAATAAAAAAGTATTCGAATAAGTACTATACCTCACTAGGTGCTAGGTAGGGCTCAGTAGGTAGGTAGGTAGGTAGAACACTCTCTGGATTGAAAGTAACACTAAGTATATAGTATAGTCTAAGTATATAGTAGTCGAATACTTTACAACACTACTCTTTCATCACAGTATTCTCAGCAATGTTATTATTTGAAGATGGCAGAAGAAATGACGAGCTCGAGTGACTGTATCTAATTAATTTTATAAGTGTTTATTATTATAAATAAATAATTGTTAATTTTTGTTCATAAAGAAAACAGGAAAAAATGGTACAATGACCTTTACAAACTTATCGTCAATTTCGGTGCCCAATTCAAAGTGAAATAATAAACATCACGAAGGCGCCACAGAGCACACGTAACTTACTCTTTGACCTCCATTGGCGAAGGTTGCGCAACTGATATTAACGATGGAGTTCCCATGTCAACGCCACAGCTCACCTATTTACTTGCCTTATGTAATACATGATGCGTATCGTACTTTACTAGCCTAGCTTTGAAAGGAGTTAATCAAGACTGGTTAGTGCTGTTGGGTAGAGGAAAATTTTGCGGTTATAGGCTTTTCCTTTTATGTAGTACACTTACTTTTTTTTTGAGTGTGTGAAATCATTAAATAAATCTCTGCTATAAGTGGATAACCGTAACCGTGTTGTTCCTTAAATTGTCTTTTGCGTTCCAGAACCATGCGGATTCTTTCGAACATCCTGATGCTCTCGTAGGTCACTTACATTTCATAGGGATTATTTGTGCAAAAAATCGTATTTTTCGAATCAGAGGCGCGCCGGTCAGTAATAATTTTATTTATTAATTTATTTTATTGTAGACCAAGATAATTAATAAAACATTACATAAACATAGGCAATCCGGAATGTATAGAGATTGCCTGTTAATTAATTAATTTGTGTTATGCAAAACGTTTGTATTTTTCATTGAATGGTTGACTTGATAAAAAGATAAAGGGGCAAGGAAAGAGGGTATCATGTAACACTCTTACTGGGTTGTTTTAATCAGACTAGCAGCCGTTCTATGAAAAATGCACTATGCAAGTAAATCTGGTATAGTGGAATCAAAGTTTGAAAAAGGCAATACAAATGATTATTGATGAGTAAAGGTCGAGGAAAGGCTTTAATGATTGTAGGCAGTATTGTCTAACTATATTTTATTTATTTATTTAAAATTTACTTATACAACATTACAGTCTAAACTAATGCATTGTACAAAAACAAAAAATAAAAAAAGAAATTAAAAAAAAAAGAAGAAAACATATACATACATTACCACTAATATAAAATAAAATATCCCACGAATGCATTTCAGTGCTTTATTAGAATTATCATACCGCACGGTTTGTTGAACCGTGCGTCTTATAATGATGTGGAAATCAAACGCGTGTTTTAAAAACATTTAACTATACGGATGATTATGATGTTTCCGAACACGGCACCCAAGTGGCAGTTGCATAAAAATTCACTTAGCTAATTAATTCACGCTAATTATAAACTTGAAAAAATTCACACACTATTCCTATTTTGTAAGATTAATTTAATTTACACATTCTACGATTACATGGGTTGTTTCTAAACAGTTCCCACTCGAAATTTTACGGTTAGAATTCACAGGTACTTGCAAAATTTGGCCTTAGGAAGATTTATGGTATGTTGTGGAGATTAGTATCGGTTTTATTTGTTTTCTACTGCATGCGTTATGCAACAGTGGCTTGGCCGTGAACTCCTGCGGTGTGTGTTGGCGCCCTAGTAATGAGTAGGTACCATTTTAATTGCTGCCTTCCCGCAATTGTATTCCAATGTAACAACGTGCTAACGTGTAACGTTAAAGTTTTTACAATCACATATCGCATTGTGTTTGTTATTTATGTTATTCGGAATAGGAATTTACTCGGCTGTGTTGTGTGTGTTTGGTTTTCATATGTGCAACAGTTAGAAGTAGTTGAAAGAGGCTTTTCATGGGCTAACCACACGGCTCGAGGTTGAAACGAGATGGAGATACACAATAGCTTTACAGATCACAGCTTATTACTTCAAAATCAGAGCTTCTAATAGTTCGAAAGAGTTAACGTGACACTCGCAAAGTGCGACTGAAGAAACATTTTGTCAGTCAGTAAAAGTCTCTCGCTCCACTTCGAGCTGGGTGAAGCCATTTGAAAAAGGGAAAAAAAACGATTAGATTAGAACAGCTCTACCCCTGATCACTGTCTTATTAGTACAGCAAAGAAGTTCTATACTATGTATAAGTTCTATACTATATATAGAACTTTTTCTTTTTAAAGATAAACTGGTTGCCATATAATAAGTGTGAGACGGAATTTCATGCCGGAACAGCTACACAACCTTTATCGAATGCAAGTTAGATCCTGTGTGGAATAATACTACTCTCATCTTTAGATACTAGATGATGATTGATGCACTTGAGACAATTGGGAAATGAGTCAAGATCATCGGCAATTATGCACTCGTCGAGTCAAACTTCAAAGCCTTGAGAAACACCAAATTGCTAGATTGTCGGTTTTCTATCAATTAAATTTCGGGGAGGAATTGTACAATTTAATTCCGCCAAGCCCTTTTCATCATTTTCGCGTACTTTGATTCCTTGTCGGAGTGTTTCCTGATAGCTATCATGAAACTTTCCGGCAGGTTCGTAGGTTGTAGCTACAACCTCGGGGTCTTTAAGTCAAGAGTGAATTATAAGTAAGAAGTTACTTATAAGTAGGTAAACGTGCTCCATCGCCGTCCACATCATCGTTACCATCAGGTGAATAATAAAAAAAAAAACATACCTGGATATTTTGAAGTGTCTGGCTGAATTACCTGTACATCTGCGATTATTCAATAAATAAAATATTGGGTTAATGTTTTGCATTTTGAAAAATAGTTTTTGAACTGTTTTTGCTTAACTAGCTGTAGCCCGCGACTCCCCCCGTTTGTTAAGAGTACTTCCCATCTTAATAAATTATAGTATCTGTATTATTCCAAGACAAGCTATCTTAGTACCAAATTCCTTCTGGTTCAAATCCTTCTGCCGTTTGATTGTAAAGGAGTAAGAAACATACATACACACAATTAAATCAAAGCTTATGTATTTAAAATATTAGTGTAAAATCAAGACACATTTTTTTTTTTTTTTTTTTTTCGATTGGAAAAATCATCTTATGACAACCCCCGCTCTTGGGCGGAGCGGGAGATAGTGTCAGACTCTTACTGACTAAAAAACCCATCCCGTTCCTTCAAGCCTTCATACCGGGGCTCGAGCGCCCTTTCGGATAACCCTGGCCCCAGTAGGCTTCGACCCGGCTGGGTCCCTGCTGTTGCTGACAACTCCTTGAGGCGCGCGGGAACAGCGCGCGCCGTCGACGACTTGGGCTTGGTCCGGACAGTTACCGGACGGCCGGACAGCGAGCTACCCATTGCACACTGTCCGCAAGCCCGCGCCTACGGTGGCTGGAAATCGGGATCGGAATCCCGGCGGCGGCGAGAGCGCCGTTGCCTGATGCGGTCGGCCTCCTCCTTAGCGAGCATTACTGCTTCGCAGAAGTCGGCGACCGCCTGCCATTCCTCCTCGCTCCGGACCATGGCCTCGACCAAGGCCCGGCGCGAGAGGTCTCCGCCGCCGATCACCCCCACGAGGGCACGGCGATGCTCCACCCAAGCAGGGCACACCGCGATTGTGTGCTCCACCGTGTCCTCCGGGTGTTCCGCACAGTGGCGACACCCGGGCGTCACTTCCGCTTTAATTCGGAACAGGAACCTCCCGAACTTGCCATTTCCGGTGAGGACCTGTGTCATGCGGAAGGTAAGGACGCCGTGAGGTCTTTCCAGCCACGCCTCAAAGAGGGGACTTATCGCCATAATTGTGGCGTGCCCAGCACTGGGTTGCGATAGTCGCTGACGCCATTCCACCATGAGATCCCGCCGGAGCTCTGTCCGCCATGCCGCGACCTGTCGCGGCAGAGGACTTTCACCCCGGCGTTGCATCTCCACGCGCATGTCGTGCATGTGTGCAAGGACTGTTGCCTCCAGATCCCACGGTGGTAGGCCAGCCAGAAGGCTCGCCGCTTCGCGGGAAATTGTGCGGTATCCCCGCACCATCCGAATTGCCATGACCCTCTGGCAGGCGTTAAGTATGGCCGCCGGTTGCTTTTTCAGCAACGGCGCCCACACCGGCGCCCCGTAGAGGGCCATGGACCGAACGATCCCCGCGTAGAGCCTCCGGCAGGAGGCATCTGGACCCCCAAGGTTGGGCAGGAGCCGCTTGAGCGCAGCCCCAGTCCGGTTCAGTTTGGGAGCCAGACGTCGGAAATGCTCCACGAAATTCCACCGGCTGTCGAGGACGAGTCCCAGGTACTTCATCGTCGACCCGACACCGATGTGAACTCCTCCTACCGTTAGTTGGGAACTCATTGGCGGCGCGTTCCGAGAGCGGCGACCGTGAAAGCACATCGCCTCGGACTTGTGCAGCGCCACCTCGAGTCCCAACTCCTGGATCCTATCAACGACTATCGCAACCCCGCGTGTCGCTAGAGCGACCGCCGCCTGGTACGACTCTCCCTGCGCTAGAACCAGCGTGTCGTCTGCGTAGCAAACCACGCTGACCCCGTCAGGGAGGTCGCCCCGCAGCACGTAATCGTACCCGATGTTCCACAAGGGTGGCCCTAGTACCGACCCCTGCGGAACACCGCACGACATCTCCCGACGTTTCCAGTCTCCCTGGTGACCGGGGTAGACAATGTACCTGTCCGACAGGTAGGCCTCGACTACTCGACAGAGGTATTCGGGCACCCGGTGGTACCGGAGTGCCCTCCGGATCGTACTCCAAGGCAGGGAATTGAAAGCGTTGGCAATGTCCAAAGACACTGCCACGACACACCTACCCTGGGACACTGCATCCCCCGTCGTGAGGGCTCGCACGCGCATGATGGCGTCCACCGTCGAGCGCATCCTGCGAAAGCCGAACTGTCCGTCCGAAAGGTCCGGCCCCACCCGTGAAAGGCGCGCGACGAGGCGGCTCGCAATCACTCTTTCAAAGAGCTTGCCCACCTCGTCGAGCAGCACAATGGGCCGGTACGCGGACGGAGAGTCCGCAGGGCGCCCTGGCTTCGCGATGAGGACCAGTTTCCCCGTCTTCCAGCGAAGTGGGAACTGGCCCCTCTCCAAGCATGCGCTGAAGAGCCCTCTCAGTCGAGGCCCGAGAGCCTCCATGGCCAGGACCAAGGCTTTCCCAGGCAAGCCATCGGGTCCTGGGGCGGCGTTCTTGGCACTCAGCCTTTGCACCGCCACTCTCATCTCTACCTCGGTCACCTCTGGAGCATTATCGTCGTCGTCGCTATTGCGGTCCGCGTCAGACACCGCTGGCGGAGGCGGAGCCATGGGCGGGGGGGAGTGTTCCCCTCGCGCAGGAAACAGAGCGCTTACCACACCCTCCACGAGTTGGGGCCGGAGACTCTGAGTCAGCGGGGGAGCCCAGGGGCGCAGTTTCTCCCGTACCAATTTGTACGGGCGCCCCCACGGGTCCGCGTTCAGAGACCCCAGCCACACGTCGCGGGCCTCGAGTTTGGCCCGCTTAATCTCCGCTCGGAGGGTGTGTTTTGCCTCTCTGTAACCTTCGTACAGCTCTGCCTCTCTGGCCTCCGCATCCGGCGGGCGGATGCGGCGCCTGCAGTATCTGGCGTACCGGCGTCGCGCGTGATTGCACGTGTTGCGCAGTGCAGCGATTTCCGGCGACCACCAGTACACCTGGCGCTTAGCACGTCCTGGACGGACTCGGGGCATTGCCGCATCGCAAATTTGCGACATGGCCTCCCGGAACCAATCCGCCTCGACGTCGATATCGACAGGCCTGTCCGGTGCTTGCACCCAGGCCTGTACCGTCGCGGCTTCCAGGAGGAGCTCCCGGTCCATCTGCTTAAGCGCCCACCGCGGACCGCAAGGGCTCTGTCGGACCGGCGTGGCCGAGGTTTCGGCGGAGACGTCCAACCGGATGTACCGGTGGTCGGAGTACGTCTCCACCTCCTCCATAACGCGCCAGTCATCGACACGCGGCGACAGAGCGGGGCTGGCGAACGAAAGGTCCACCACTGATTCACCCCGCCTCCGCACCAACGTGGGGACAGAACCCCGGTTCAGGACGACCAGGCCCAGCTCCAAGGCCCAGTCCTCCACCATCCGACCCCGTGTGTTCGTACGCCGGGAACCCCAAGCCGTATTCCAGGCGTTGAAGTCCCCGCAAACGACCAAGGGGAGGGCACCAAACCCAGCGACGACGGCACTTAGCTCCATAAGGGAGACATGGAGTTCGTCGGGAGTTCTGGTCGGGGACAGGTAGACGCCTACCACTGCAATGTCCCCGACCCGTGCTGCCACGCAACCCCGTCCCCTCGCAACAGCCTCGAGGGGCGGGGTACCGGCGGCGGCCGACGAAATTAGCGTCACCGAGCCGTCTAGGTCCTGAACCCAGCGGGGATGGACGTAGTACGGCTCGGAGACGACGGCGACATTGATCGACCACTGCGCCACGCTCTGGAGCAACAGATCCTGAGCGGGGGCGCAGTGGTTGATGTTCGCCTGGAGGAGACGTAATGGTGTCGTTATTGACATTCCATTACAGTCTCCTCCCGAGCCCCCTGTGAGGGTACCGCTGCGGTGGGAGCGGCGGCGACAGCGGCGGCAGCCAAGACGGTGGCTGCTGCGGTGAGGGTGTCAGGGTGGATGAGCCTGACTTTGCCCTTGGCCTTGGCGGGGGGGTCGCAGGACCTGCCCCCAGCCCGGTGGTCGGCCGGCTTGCCTGCAGCCGCACATGCGTAGCAGTGTGGCTTTGCACGGCATTCAACGGCCTTGTGCCCGGGCTGTCCGCACTGGTGGCAGCGGTCACTGCGGTCCTCTGCGGCGCAATAGGCACCCACGTGGTGCCCCACGTGACAGCGGTAGCACCGCAGAGGTCTGGGCTCCAGCAGCTTTACCTGGGCCGAAACCCAGCCCACCAACAGCCTTCGGCCCTCGGCCGTGATGGCCTTGGCCGCCGACACGGGGCAGCTCACCGTGACGGCTCGCATGCCCGTGCCGTCAGCGCGGATGGCGCCCGCCCGGACCTGATCGTTCGTGCACCCTCCCGCTTTGACGATGGCGGCCACCACCTCTTCCACCCTGACAGAGTCGTCCAGACCCATTATGCGCATGTCCATGCTTTTGGTGGGTCTGGACACTCGGGCCTCCTCGACGTCCAGGGACGCCCTGATCCTTTCAGCCAGGGCGTCGGCGAGCTCTCCGCTGTCTGCCCCAGGGACCTCCAACATTCGGGCCCCGGTTGCGGTACGCCTCATTCGGAAGCCCCCGGAGGCTCCGAACTCGTTGAGGTGGCCCACCACCGCCTGTTTCGCCTTCGCCATGACTACATCGTAGTTCACGCCCTTCTTTTCCGCATCTGGCTGCAATGTGATCACTACAGCTGCGGAAGTTGGGGCGCGAAGACGAGCAGCCATGGCCCGCTTCTTGCGCTCCTGTCGCCGCCTGCGCTTTTTGGCCGCCCTTGCCGCCTTACTCGCCTTCTTCTTGGCGCCGACGACCGTCCACTCGGCGCCAGCCGAGGGGTCTTTGGGCGGAGAAGGCGGCAGGCGCGACCTAGTCGCCGCCGCGGCGGGAGGACCCGCCGGTTTGGTGGCAGCCACCACCCTGCTCTTCGGGGGAGGGGCAGGCTTCCCCTGCCGTTGCTGCTGCTTGACCGCCGGGGCCGGCTTTGCAGGCTCTGACGCCGCGGCCACACGCCTGGCTTGCCCCGTTGGGCCTGCCTTAGATGCTGCAGTCGTCGTGGCCGCGGCGACAGCGGCATACGACGCCGTCTTCTTCTGGCCGGAGGCCGCGAGAGGGGGGCGCAGAACAATGCCCTCCAGGACGGAGAGCTGGCGCTGGATGTGCCCCTGGAACTGCTGCTGCTGCTGCTGCTGTTGCTCCCTGAAGGCAGCCAGCTCTTGCCGCAGCAGAGACACAACGTCGCCTTCCGCCTGGGGCGAGGGCCGGGATCGGCCCTGCTCCTGCCTGCACCCCTCTTCGGGACGAGAACCCTGGAGAGCGGCCACAGCCTCCTCGAGCCGGCCAAACCTCCCGCTGAGGGTGCGCTCGTAGGGCTCAAAAACGATCCCCAGCGCCTCCTCAATCGAGGTGTTGGCCAGCTCAATAGATCGCTTTTTGGCCACCCTCTCCCTCTTGTTGGCCACGCTCGTGATTGCGGCTGCCACAACCTCCCGAAACTTTGCCAGCGCCTCCACCATCCCTTCTGGCAAGTCCTGAGGGATCTTCGGCACTAAGGCGCTGGCCTGGCGTCCCTTGCTGACAATCTCGGCGGGGAGCCCTCTTCCTATGCCCGTTTTTCGGGCTGCGCCCCGCCCCGAGGACGAGATTTTCCGGGCAGGTCCCGTCTCGTCGTCGGATGCAGAGCGCAAGGCGCGCATGAACGCCCTCCTTCTGTTGGATGTGGATTCCTCCAATTCCATCAAAAGGAGGGGCTGCCGCATCTCCTCCTCCACCTCCTTCCCGTCTGAAGTGAGTGAAGACGCGGCATCTGAATCCGACGCCGCGCCTTCACTCACCTCTCTAAGGCCAAACCTACGCCCGGCCTCCACCGGCGTCGCGGACGTGCTGGGAACTGGTCCCAGGGACTCCGCGCTACCGAAATGTGAGCCACCCTGGCTCTCTGCGTCCACAGGGGACGGTATAGGGTCCTGAGACCCGAGGCTCCTTCTTCTGGACTGCGCGTCGGACTCCGACCGCGCGTCACTCTCATGTTGGGGTTTTTTAAACATATTATTCATATTTGATCCCACGAGTACAAACTTTACTTACCTGCTCAAATTTAGTGGTTCGCACTAGAGACTAATTTAGCTACCCATTAGTCAAGCTAACAACCTCCCTCACGGTGCGCCGCCGCTTGGAGGTTTGGGGTAATTTTTTATAGAGGTTGTCTTCCTCGCGGCCCGGGCGGTTAAGCCAAGACCCTCGTTCCCATCAAAAGTCAGAAACATGACCTTGGACAATCTTTGGGGCTACGAGACTAACGGTGGCAAAAGGAGGAGCAAGCCTTCCTCCTGCCTGCCCGGCGGCAGTGTGAGTGCACACCGAGCCCGCTCTTACTTCGCCACTGTGCCCTCTGCTATAGCAGAGGGGCACGCGTTGAAGTGTTCCGACAGACAGAACATTCGCAGACGGCCATCGAGGCCCCTTAGGTAGCAATACCCAAGGGGGTCGTTGGCCGCCTCCCAGGGTGCACCGTCCCGCAGACTGGTCTTCGCTCCGGACGTATCCGCAAGCGAACTACAGCCTGCGGGCACTCGTGGAGGTTTTCTGTCGTGGCACCCCAAAATCAAGACACATCCAAAATAGCACTTTGGATAGTGTTACTTAAGCAGAAGTATAATTTGTGACGTTATAAAGTTGTAACTAATTGTCGACTTAAGTCAACTGCTTGTTAATAAAATAATTGTCATTTAAACCGAGTTTACTATTTAATTATTACTATCTTAATAATAATTTTCCGGTCATAAAAGGTTGTAAGTGGCAAATGTACTCGTTAAAGCTAAGTAATAGTTATGTTTAATGTAATAAAGTACCTATATCTATAAAGAATGAAATATTTGTATCCGAAAGACATTAAAGTTGAAAAATAATGTTGTAAGTTAAAGCTTTGGATGTTAAACCACAGGTATCTAGTTTTATGAATAGTAAAGCACTCTTGTTTATATTTATTTACCTAATAGACTAGCTACTGCTAATGTGTTTTGCCTGCGTCCTTGTAGAAAATTATCCCTAAAACATTCCCGGAATGTAAATTATTCTGTAGCGACATCTATTTTGCCATGTAGGAATTAAAATAGCAAAATCCTATAATGTGGTTTAAAAGTTCTCCACTGAATAAAAACATTATACAACAGTCCGAAATCAACTATCGGGCAGTTGTCCGGACCAGAGGCAATACTCGTCTAGTCGGAGGATCCTAACTTTTGAACAGTGGTTTGTGGGACTTTACACCCAGTACCGCATAAGCATTAAAAGCCTGTTCTAGGGCATAGTCTTACCGTGGGATAAATTTTAGCCAAATCCGTTCCGTTTGAGCAGTACAATTTGTATTTATAAGAAGCACAGAGAAAGAATTAAGAATATAGGTACATTAACCATCACCAGCTTTTTTATGTTCCCACTGTTAGGACTAAAGCCTCCTCTCCGGAAGAGGGAATGGGCCGTAATCCACCACGCGGGCCCGGTGCGTGTTGGTGAATGTCACCTGTCTTTGAATTTTTGGTTCTAGGACATGCCGGTTTCCTCACGATGTCTTCCTTCACCGTTTTGAGAGCAGTAATGCCCAGCCAGGCGCATTACTTTGTGTAATGTGACGAAATAAATTACTCAAAGTAATGCGCCTGGCTGGGTTCGAACCCGCGACCTACAACTTGTAAGTCGGGGCCGTTACCACTCGGCCACTATTCAATTCTTACCTGTTTTAAAGGTGTCAAGTTTATCCCACCATCTTTTTTTTAAGTGGGATATCATATAACGAGATCTCCTGCCCTTGGGCGGGACGGGAGTGTACGTCAGTCTACTGACTAAAACCCAGTGTTTTTCCTTTTTTGCCTTCGGTCCAGGGTTACCCATTGCTCGCAATGGGTAACTCCAGGCTCGCAAGCCCGCGCCTAACTATCTTAACGTGGTTCTATTTCGTCGAAAAGCCTTCAAGACACAGAGTTGGAATGCCTCCTACAAGGTGAACCGATGACCTGGTGAAGGTAGCGGGTAACCGATGGATGCGGGACGCACAGGAACGTTCGATCTGGCGACGCTAGGGGGAGGCCTATGTCCAACAGTGGACGTGTATCGGCTGAATTGATGATGATGATGATTTTGTCGGACGCTATGTACTCTTGAAGAAGCATAGTGACCTTACATAAAACGTCTATAAAACCTTATATGATGCAGGTAGATTTTTCCTTCTCACACCTGCCTCGCGACCTCGTTGATGACTAGTTTTTCTTTAGTTCTCAGAACAGATGTGCATGTGTTGATTCTCTTCTCATCTTTTCCCACGAATATTTTTTTTTTTTTTGTATTGGACAATATTGAAGTTATCGTTTAATTCACAGGTCTCTCTATTGTTTTGAGTGAATTGTGCTTGGGTTTCCCTCGGTGATGTTTTAAAATCATCGTAGTTTTTAATAATTGATACTTATTGGTTTACTAAGAATTGATTAGAAACACGAACGATCTTCACGCGTTAGCTGTGGTTGCCCACAAATTAACAATTCTTGGTATAGGTACTCGTAGTTACAAACTTTTCCCCAAACTACTACTACTAACAGAATTTTCACAGGTAGACGTATTTTCCGGTATCATAGTTGTCTATGATTCATCATAAGTTGTTTCGATGTACTCACTCCCCTCTTCCTTCAGGCTGTCATCGACTACACTTATAGGCAACGTAAGCAAGTGTCAAATTTTTACACAGATATTAATGTTCTCGAGTTGATTTATTTATTTTTTCATCTGTTCTTGTTTGGTATCACGATAATTCGATGCCGACTAGTAACTCGCCCTGGTTTTTCTCGAATGTAAAGTTTGTTTACAAATTTTTCTTGTTTCTGTTCTTTGTATCAGTAGGATTTAACAAATATACCACACTGATTTGACTGTGCCTGCCCAGTAGTAGCGTTTGTCGCTATTCGTGTATGCGAACTCCTTACTAGTTCTAGGACGTTTTATTAATATTATAATGTCGTGCTTAACTGTTCCTAGTCTCTAGTAGTAGAGCCTAGTCACTGTAGTCTTTAAATTATAATTGGACGGGAAGACCGTAGCAGACAAATTGTTTCTATCCTTCGATGTGCGATTCGGTATAGCTTAAGGGCCAAGCGCCCGAAAAGTACCATAAAACAGTAACTTTCTGAAGTCTACTCCTCGGTAGCGGCCAAGTTAATAGGTTTGAAAAAAATATATGTTAATTAAAGATTCATGAACAACATTATATGTTAATTAAAGATTCATCAACTTTTGATTTTTTCGTGCTATTAATACTATTGTCAAAAAAAAAATATTTAGCAATTTCGCAACTTTTCGCAACTTTTCCCTACTCTTTGGAAACGGCTTGGACCTTTAGAAACATTTTTACACATAAAAATTGGTGGTTGAATATTCTTCAAAGTGAACATTGCATATGTAAATCAATCAATATTTCGCAGAGAAAATGGATTTAAAGCGCTTTCCGGGCGCTGCTGGCCGCAAATAAATGCACAGATTTGCATACTGCCGCCTAAGCGAGTGCGCGAGTTGCGTCCACATAATTTCGGTCAGATGGTTCAAAGGACTATGGAAGGAAGGCGTACTTATGCCTTAACTTTGGTTTTCCTTTAAAACAAGACTTCTATCCAAGTAGGTACTTTATCTTAAAGTACCAGTAAGTAGTATATTTACTGTCTAGCCACCCAGCATGTGTGTCCACAAGACAGTGTTAGTTAGCTCACGCGGAAGTGTTACAAATGCTTGGGTATCGTTTGCAATCTAGTGAGACGGCAATGTGTTGGTATAAGATCAGAAATAGAGCGTAAATCGTTATAGGTTGCTATAGTTCACCGGTTGCTGGCGCCATATTAACACGTACTTATGTACTTGTAGATCTGCCGTCTTGTTTTGCAATTTAATGTAGCACCTTTTATGTATAGGGAGCTTAGTTGATTTTGTATCCCGTATTCTTTAAAAATATCTTAATTTCAAGAGAGCATCGGATTGCCTACAGAATTTTGATATCGATGGCTTATAATAACTTAACTTTTCAGGAGGCACCAAAAACCAAATTAGGCCGTTATAAATCGTAGATAGTGCTACAAGTAAAAAATATCCCTACAGATATTAATAAGAAATCCTACATGTGTTTCAAAATTAACATATGCATTAATAAACATTTTTAAAGCAAAATATATATACAAAACGGGTTTCTTTGTCAGTGAACATACTGAAAAACAAAAATTAACAATATTAAGAGGTTACGTATAACACTCAACACAACAACACACACACACACACAACACAACATACAACTCTGTGAGAAAAGAAAGAGTCTTTTAGGTATTAGATACAAACACAGAAATTACGTAGTAAAAAAAAAAAACTAGATCTATTTAGATTTTTCCACTACATAATTTCTGTGTTATAACTATTTAGACTATAGGTACATCACTCCAAAAGCTAGATAATTGACCACGGCAGCGTTATTGTTTGAAAGAGTTACCGAGGCCCTGAAACGCAAAGGAAACGGATGGAACTTAGTTGGGCATAAGTCAGTAAAAGGCTGACACATCCTCTCACTACCCCAAAAAGAAGCCTACTGGCGCCATGGGCTTACTTCCGAAAGGGAAACCCGAGACACAAAATAGATAGGTACAGAACATAATCTCATGTAAATACTTCACTTTTTATACCTACGTTCGGTGGACGCACACTAATGAGCGTTTGAGCTGGAACTGTTCGACGAGTGGTCCAAGGCGCGACCGAGATATCGTGTCCGTGAGCGGTGTCTATGTATGCGTTGCTCGAGCGCTCTTTTTAGCGAGCGGTCCTGGAACGCATGGCAAAGAAGGGATATAGGTGAGGTTTTTAATCAGTTAAAGTGTGACACGCCCTCTCGCTTTGCCCTAGAGCAGAAGAAGCTATTGGACGATTTCCACAAACCACAAAAAGAAAAATATACTACTCAACTAAATAGAAATACTCAGGTACCCACAGTCTACAAATAGAATTTGGTTCCAAAGAGTTAGGTTCTTAATTGAGTAGAACTATAAAGTAAAAGAAAAACATATTTGTATTTAGATGAAATAATAAGTTTCCTGTTGCATTTTTATGTATGTTGAGTTGCTTTGTTTATGTAATAACATTATTTAACGTTACAAAATATTATAACTACGAGTATATAGTGTTTTTTAACTAGTATATTAATTTACTCTTTGTAGTCTTTAATTTTGATCATTTTATTATTCATCGGAGAAGTTGAAGAAAATTAACGTGACTTAAACCTAATTTAGAACAAAACATGTGTTAACTAACTTTTCCCAGCGGCTTCGTCCTTGGAAAAGTAGATAATTATCCCAAAATAACATACTTAAATCCGGAAATATAAATCCTATGTACTATATAAAAAAAAGCAATGGTCTACTCGTCTGCCGAATTCGAGCATGAAGAAGTTACAAACACATACACGCACTCACCAACTTGATAACATTTGATAAACTTGATATTGAAACCTTTCTTTTTTCTTGCTTTTTTATTTGTGAGCATTGTATCAAAAACCGTAGCGCGTTTTAGAAGGAGTTAGACTATACCCTAGTTAGTACACTCGGTTTTTCCATGCAATAATTTTCTACTTTCACAAGGACAAAGCCGCTGGCAACAGCTAGTGTGATATACACCCACGCAAACCCGGTCGGATTACTAGTGTGATAATAAAAACTATAAAAGAGCCCATAATTACTTCCTTGTTTTTTCTGTCCATTTATACTATAGTTATACAGTTGAGTTAAAACAATAGCTTGTTACAAAACAATAAGAACAACTTTAATGATATGTGTTTAAGTTTAACTTAGTCTCACAAATAAAGGTTTTATCAAAATGATTTATGTTGTCAACATGTCAACCTCAAAAACATTAGTGTTATGTTTTATGAATTTAAGTTAAACTTTCTTTTAGTTTCACTTGATGATAAATGTGTAGAAAGACAATTAAAGTTTTTTCCGATAGTTATTTTTAGATATTATCTGCTCTCAAAACGGTGAAGGAAAACATCGTGAGGAAACCGGCATGTCCTAGAACTAAAAATTCGAAGACATGTTACATCCACCAACCCTTATTGGGCCTCCTAGACTGGAGGCCTGAGTCTCAGCAGTGGAAACATTAAAAAAACTGATGATAATGTATAAGTATCACGGGTTTGCGGGCGACGCATTACTCGTCGTTGTCGCTTGCCGTCCGACCGATAAGGTTCAAGCCCGAGTTGTGGGGAGGGCGCGTAGTGTTCCACATGTGCCGCAAAGATTTGTTAGTAAAACTATATAAGTGCCCAGTAGGAATGATGCCCTCTAGGTCCACGGGGAATTTTTGAAAGCAATACCGTGTAACGGGAAGGACACTTAAGGGCTTTAGTCAGTAAAAGAGACAGACACGCTTTCGCTCTGCTGTGGAACGGTAAAAGTCTTCGAATGATTAACCACCTTAAACAAAGCTTTTATTAGTGTAACTATGCAGGAAGCGTTTTAAATTTAAGTGCAGATAAAAATTTAGACTTATACCAACATAATTTTTTTTTTAGAACTAAGTATGTAAGTAATGATAGTCTCTGCAGTTAGTAATATATAATAATAATAATAGTTTCCTAATATTAAATCTGTTATTGAAATCCTACAACTGTAGATATATCACAAACACGTATAACGACTTAATTTACCTATAAGCGGTCACTTTTGATTTAAACTTGTTTTAAACTAAAACCTTAACACCCATACACAGGCACATTTAACCCCTCGAGCGCCAGAGTTTAATGACCCGGAAAATTGCCGTGTTTACGTAAATCACCAATAAAATAAATAAATAAATAATAAAAATATTTTTTTGGTTTTTTCTAGGAAAAACAAATAATATAATAAATATGGAATAATATAATATAGAAACTAAAATTTTCGGCCAAATAAGTTTCGTACAGACGTGTGTACAAAACGAAAATTAAGCGTTTTTCAAGGTCTTCAAGTTGTACAGACGTATGTACAATCGGCGCTCGAGGGGTTAATCAAACTCACCTTTCCGTTCCTTTACACGCTTGCGTCATATAAATAAAATGGCCATTTACTTAACTACCCTTAACGAGCGAAGCTATAAACTAGATTCACAATATTAATGATAAAATCCACAATTTTACATATATTAAAGGAGATGTTTAATATTTATGTAGGCATTGAGCTGGTTACTACTATGTAGCGCTTACGTTAGGTTAAGCTGAGTTTACAAAGGGATATATGATTAAGTTATAATGCATTAGGGTATATTTTTGCGAGTAAAAGCTTGTTGCAAAAGTCTATAAAGCAAGAAAGAAAAAACCTTCCGGGGCCAGGGTTAGTTTCGAAAGAAAGCTCGAGCCTCGGTATGAAAGCTTAAAGGAACGGGGTGGATTTAGTCAGTAAGAGTCTGACACTATCTCCCGCTTCACCCAAGAGCGGATTTTGTCGTTCATGACTTTCCCACCATAAAAAACATAATTACCTTTTTAACCACTTATGTCTTTAGTTCATCAAAGCCGTTATTTATGATGAAACTAGTTTTTGCCCGCGACACCGCCCACGTATATAAAATATGTCACTATGCCTATATCACTCAGGAATAAAACAGCTTTCTATCCTAGAAACATTTTTAGCAATTATACTAGTACTTCCAGAGATTAGCTTCTAAAAAAAACACAATAAATATAGTTAAAAAAAACTAAAAAACACACGCTTTCATAGCATATCAAACTAAAAAGTGTAAAACAATTTTCAATATAGGTAGAAAATAATAATAATGAACGAAAAATATTAATATCATTGTGAAAAAAGCGTGGGGCGCTTTGTGCCATATTTTTCGTAAATCGAGTCTTTGATAGGTGTGCAAAGTTTGAAGAAAATCTGAGCGCCCAAAGTAGGTCAAAATCGAGCTCAATGGCGTTGGTTACAAACATACAGGTGAAGCTAATATATATATATATATAAGCGTGTTAAAAAAAAACAACTTATTAGCTCTTCTGTATAACCAAAGACATTAAATATATGTATCTATTTAAATCTCTTTGTGTATAACCTACAAGTGACATTAGGAATTGTGAAAAGACCCACATAGACGAATGACGTGGTCAATATATCCCGAAGTTCTGTGCAAAGAGGTTTTAAAAGAAAAGCTAAGCTGTGTTACTTGTTCAATCTTCCAGTGTTTATTTATTTATTTATTATAATCTTTATTGTACACCAAATAAACAATAATACAGGACAAACATTTAAAAGAATAAGTGCACAATGGGCGGTCTTATCACACAGGGCGATCTCTTACAGACAACCTTTGGATAAACTGAGAGAAAGGAGAGAAGGAAGAGGAAGGAGGAGAAGAGGATGGTGTTTTTTTTTTTGCTTCCATCCTCACAAAATCAAAAATATATTCAATCGCTACAAACTGAACAAAAGAAATGCATTTTTGAAATATCTTGTGAAATTCCTTAGTGTAAACATAGCTTTAGAATGGCCTTGCATTACTATGGATAAGGTTAGATAACTATTAATAGAGCCATCATTTTACCCGTACATTTATTTTTACATTTATTTAAAAAAATAGGTTTTTCCTTTTTGGTCCCAATTTTAACGACCTTATCTACATTAAGAATAAGAAAAATACATAAATAAAATAGTAGTTTGGCCAAGTGCAGCTTACAAATTATTACGGTTACCCACGATTAATGATATGCCACGATTAATTTCCGTAGAATAGATGTTCAGATAGGGCCAAAAGGTTCTGGAGTGTGGACCGATGGCCTAGTGAGGGTAGCAAGACGCACAAAGGCGGTAGTTTAGACCCAGTGGGTGGTTCCATTCACTGCTGCATCGGTTGCACTCCCACAAAAGTGCAAGTAAATGGGCAGGGGCACTCAAATGTATGGCTCATATTCAGAATAGGGGAATCGCAGATGTTGAGTAGTCGATGGGTCATAGAATACCCCAATTAGCCAAGTTGTGTTGGTAGCGAACTACTTGGGTAGGTAGCTATTTAGATTTATAACTGATACCTTAAATAAAACGAGACTTAATAGGGGTCAAAGCATTAACCACCCAAAGGTTGTGTAAAAAAAGGAATCTTCGTTTAGCAACTTGAAAAGCGTACTAACGTATCACATTTTGCATAAACATAAGGTTCGACGTCGATTCATCGAATGCCATGCATTTGCAACGATGACATACTCATTTAAATAACTGTTTATCCTTCGATAGATCTACCTTATTTATGAAGGGATTTACTTTAACTGAGATATAGAGATGGAAACCATTTGAAAAATGTGCCTCTATTATAATAAATATGGACTGATGTCAGGTACGATTATAATGGGTTTTAACTATACATTTGACAGGCCTGTTGGTCTGGTGGTTAGTGACCCTGACTGCTATGCCGAAGGTCGTGGGTTCGATTCCCATACAGGACAAATGTTTGTGTGATGAGCACAATCATTTGTTCTGTGTCTGGATGTAATTTATCTATAATATGTATGTATTTAGAAATATATAAGTATGTTTATCAGTTTGTCTAGTACCCATAACACAAGCTCTGCTTAGCTTGGGACTAGACGTCGCTGTGTGATAGTTGTGTAATATTATTATTTATATTATTATTATACAGAGTTATTTGTAAAACACTAACAACCTTGCAGGACTGTATTACTAACATCATAAACAACAACTTTTGTTCTATGAATTTTTACTAAACATAATATATTTACCGAAAACAAACCTTCAAGATTCCGTTGTTCTATCTAACACATTTCAACTCTGTATTTTTGCTGTACTCACCTACGCCTACCGCGCCGCACGTGCCACACTCCCCTCCGCTATTGTCCTATCGCTTGCTTTGCATAGAGTTCGTAACGTTTAGAACGTTCAATTTTTATATTTTTATTTAAGAATGAAAATCTGATGAACCAATGTATGAAAAAGTTTAAAAAAGTCATATAACAAAATTTTGTTTGTTTGAAATTGTTATTGATGATGTTCTTAACACAGTCCTGAGAAGTTGTTGTAGATGTTTTACAAATAACCCTGTATGCATAATCTAAAACAAAGAAAGAAAATTCTTCTACTTGGCACTCAAATAAACAAATAGGCATGTAGAACCTTAATTAAAAAGATAAAAATGAACACTAATTTTATGTGTCTCACGGTTGAGCCAAATAGAACAACTTCAGTAAAAGCTGTTATTTTTTGAGGTGAGAAATCATCTAATGACTTCTTCCACTCTAGGACGGAGCGGGATATCAGATTATTATAATTTGCAGTAAAAAATGTAATTAGTCCGTCTTTCAGATTATTCAAAAATAAGGGACACGTATTTTTTATTTGTAAATTAAACCAAAAATGACAAAAATATATCTCATTAAAGTTACGTGTTACGTTACGCCATGCTGCATTTTTTTCGCACAGGGTGACGTCACTCGTAACTTTAGTGGGGTATATATTTGTTTTTTTTTTTTAATCGAAAAAAGAAAAAATACCCGTCCAATATTTTTTTATAATCTAAAATACGGACTAAATAAAATATAATTATTTTGACCCTGGAAACTACCCTATTATTTACTATCGCTACTGCTAATAATAGTATAAAATTGTCTCAAAGGAACATAGATATTTAAAGTTTTCAGTTTTGAAATAAGGAGGCTTCAAATGATTATCCTTTCTTGTTTGTTTACCAATCTCCCTAACATGTGATTTGTACATACTTGTATAGTCAAAAGTATATTAAAAAAATCATGTAGTATTTGTTAATTTTTGCGAAACATCGTCATTGAGAAGACTTAATTAATCTAGGCTGACACTCAATTAATAAAAACAGCCTACTTCATTCACAAAATGTCAAAACATTGTCAAACATTTTTTCACGCCGTAATAAATAATTATAGCATTTAACCATAATGCCAAGAATAATGTTGAGATAGCCAAGAATAAAATAGAAATATTGCAGTCAGAACTAGGTTTTATTAATTTGTCGTGCGTGATATACACACATCACGTCTATCGCATTAGTCTTGTCACACATAGCACGCACTTTTCTGTTGTCAGTAAAAAATGGCTGATACGCCTCTGTATGAGGCAAGGTACAGCCTAATAAAATAATTTAGTGTCATCACAGAAGATAATGAAGCTATTCATGTATAAGCGGTTGCATTGTATTTAGGCTCGTATGTATCTGATTCAGTATTAAAAAAGAAAGAAAAAATATTTGTATTTCGAACGTGTTTTCAACCAACTCTTTCATCCGTAGGGACCCAGCAGGGTCGAAGCCTATTAGGGCAGCTTCTGAAAGGAAGGCTCGGTTCCGGCATGAAAGGCAACGAAGGAACGGGGTGGGTTTTTTAGTCAGTAAGTCTGATACTATCTCCCGCTCCGCTCAAGGGCAGAGGATGTCATCTGGATGACTTTTTCTGAAACAAAAACCTACTCTTTAATTTTTTTTTCTAATGATAAACGTGTGAGGCTACCACACAAAAGAGTCCTGTATTGTAAGTGTGTTATTTACTAATATGTAAATAAAGTCACTTATACAACACCAAACCACTATAACCCAGACCCAGAACTACAATCAGTATACCATACAAATATTTTGTACTGTAAATGTAATTTTATTTAATAATATAGGTAAATGTTTTAGACTTAGATGCTAAAGATTTATGACATATGTATTCACACTTACGATCAGTTCGACAAATTCATAACTTCAAATGCTATTCAAAAATCTGTCGCCTTTGTGCAGTTGTCCGCTCTTTATTAAACTAATAGGTAACTAACTTATTTGAATAGGTTTTAATGTGCCTAAATACCAGAAAATTACCAGAACATGGTCTTGTCACCTAATATATAATCATTAAGCAAACGATAGTGAATATGCCGAAAAAAAGTGACTTGTATACAGAAATAAGGAAAAGTCTATCAAAATAAGAGTCAGTCATGTTTGTGTGTGTGTGTTTTTGAACTTTAGTGATATTTAGTGTAAGCGTGCCTTAGTGTGAAACAAACAGTCGCAAACGAAACAAACCAGACGATCTAACCTTGTCCTGATCCATGACGTCACCTGACAAATTGACGGACTATTTACATACATTAGTGCATTCGAACTTCGAACACAAATTTGTGTCGTTTGTTGTGTTTTAAGGTAATCTGTGCAGGCGCAGCCGTCAGTGGGAGGTTGTTAACATTTTGATGCAGTTTTTATGAGTTTACGCAGTGTGTTGTTTTTAGAGAAAAATGTAGCTTTATGTAGTCTCGTACTGGTCGACCAATTAGAGTCGTTTTTGTTTTTCCAAACTGTTTAGTTTTTCCTCAATCGACTTAAATCTTGAATAAGCTAAAAACTATTTTGCATATCGTGGTCGTGGTCATGACATTAGGTTACGTAAGTTACCTAAAATTCCAATGACTGGATAGCTTTTGCGCGGACTGTCTGAGTGATCATTTTTGTCTACATCTATCTTTCTTTTATAAGTCAATTAATCGATTTAAGGTTGATTATATTTTTGAAGTATGTGAAACAGGGTGTAAAGTACTGCAAACCTCCATATAAAAGGAGGATCTCCGACTAGACTAGTATTATATCTGATCTGGACAACAACAATAGGTATATGATTTCGGGCTGATAATACGAGTATGTTCAAAATGAGTGCAAAACTCCAACTGCGCGATGCAGAAATTCGAATTTTAGTTCCTAAGTTGTGTTATAGATGTCGTTACAATATTATAGAAGAAAAATTATGTAATGGATGAAATAGACTTTAAGTGTATTTAGTAATCTAAAACTAGGTTAGTTTTGGATGATTTACTTAATATATATTATTAAATGCGGCCGGATGCCTTTTGCATAAACTTTTGGAAGATTGGTAACAAAACAAACCAGTTAATAAATCCAAAATTGACACTATAAATAATGCGAGGCTTTTAGAATTCTCATAATCTTTCGCCAATTAATACAATATTTTTTAGTAATTAACGAAACTGCCTTGAACTTTCGCCACTAATTAGTTATTTATGATGATGAATAGCAATAAAATCAAGGACAACCTGTGCATATATTATTGAAAAGACGAAGCCACCTAATGAGGATCTGGTTAACTAACCAATTAAACCTTATTTAGTTTAGCGGCTATCATCTATCATTATCTTCATGCCCTAGTCCCGTTTTATCTGTGGTCGTCGTAACACTGTTTTTCTTCGATTCTGTCCTGTCATTCGTCACGCTATCACTAACTCCCTTTTCTTTCACATCGCTTCTCACGCAATCCATCCATCTTTTTTTTGACCTCCCTCTTCGCCTCCATCCATCCACATATAAACACATAACTACCATCTATACCCAGTGGAATTAAGACGGAACTTTAAACAATTGAACTGTTTTTCACAGCCAATTTTTTTCAGCCGAAAGACGTCCACTGCTGGACATCCGCCTCATCTAAATAAAGAATGGTCCTAGTCCACCTAAACAAAATAAAACCTATATACACAAAAATTTAATAAAAAAAATACTTGTTTTTTTTTTTATTAAATTCTTGTCTTTTTTATTTTAATCTTTATTAAGAGTTTTTCGATAGTGTGTGTTGGTATACAAATGTAATGGATAAACAATAAAAAAAAAATACAGTTAAGCTTTCGGTCGGTTTTTCAGATCGAACTTAACCATTTTAATAAACTATTACATTAAATTATCTTATCTGAAATAGGATTTGTTAACTTATCTTATTCTGTCTTAGCTTTAAATGAAACAAAGCCAAGCCACACAAATATTACACACTTTTAATAATATCAAATGTCAAAACGCTGTCACGCTACAATAAGTATGTAACGCTACAGAGAAAGGGCGTGTATCATATTATACACTTACCCTTCCTTGTCCAACCTGTCTGTTACGTTAGGTTACGTATCGTTTACCAAGTTTCTATATACCTACTACTCATGGAATGTCACATGCGTTCTACAGTTTGATTAATCGTTTTGTTAAGCAGTTGTGTGGTGGCTTTCAATATTTGCTTAGGGCAGGGCAAGGAAATCGATCGATCTGCATAGCCTTTTAACAGGCCTGTTGGTTTAGTGGTAGTGACCCTGACTGCTATGCCGGAGGTCGTGGGTTCGATTCCTACCTAGGACAAATCTTTGTGTGATGAGCATGATCATTTGTTCTGTGTCTGGGTGTAATTTATCTATAGTGTGTATGTATTTCGAAATATATAAGTATGTTCATCAGTTGTCTAGTACTCATAACACAAGCTCTGCTTAGCTTGAAACTAGATGGCGTTGTGTGGTAGTTGTGGAATATTACAAAAAAAAAAAAAACTTTTCATAAGTAAATATGTTGGGTATAGCTTCCCTTCATACGCATTCCGATAACGATCCGGACTGAGCTTGAGTCGTCAATGGCGCACAGTGTTCCAGGCACGCCTCAAAGAGATATCGGAGTCTATCTGACCTCCAAAACCAAGTAATTGGGTAAGACGGCAAGACTGAACAGTAGGAATCAACTGTTGAACGTGATTCTTAAGACACAGAGGAGTCCTGAAAGGTCTTATAGCACAAGTGTAGGATTAAATCTGAAAATTGTAAATGTGTTGTTACGTCACAAGTAACACTTGTGACGTAACAACACATTTACAATTTTCATAAAGAATTTTTTGCGATTCAGAAAAATCTTTGACACTCCATTCGGGAATCGAACTATTTACATTAGTAAGTTTGTACGAAATCCTCAGTGCACGGATTCGACTCGCCCTTGCCCTATTTCTTTTAATAATGTGTACCTATAATTATTCCTTTGTAAATTTAATTATATTTTAAATTGTTGTCGTATTTAAAGATTCAATTAATTTGCGTCTTCAAAATTATTACCTGAGTGCAATTAATTAAAACTAAAACATAAAACAAATTTGATGGTTTATATTTACTGTTCACATTCGCACTGCCTATTAATAACGTTAACGAGTTTCCGACATTAGCTGTTAAATATTATGACGTGGAATACGTTGGAGAGTTATTTATTGAAGTTAACACCTTCTGCGTCTTACAATATTGAGAAAGAGTAATTAAATTATTTCGAAGAGATTTATAAGTCAAATCGTAAATGAAATTAGTTACTTACGTGTAAAATTAACTGTAAAGAAGATAATTAAAATTTAAAATACAGTGACTACGGTTAAGTGGGACCTGGATAAGTGAGAAACCTCCATAGGTGGAATTCATGCTGAGGTCCCGACACTTTAGCACTGTAATTCCTCTGTTAGTGAGACAAAGCAAACCGCTTCTCATCTGGTATTGGTTCTTTTGATTTAATCGTCATAGCGGTCTCAATTATAGGGGTAATCCTATAATTGAGACCGCAAGTGTATTACACCTCTTTTACAGAGACTTTATTTAAAAAAAATACTTTTTCTAAATTATTTTTTTTTTTTTAATTTTATAAGCCTCTGTACCTGAGATAAAATCGATTTTTCGCTAACTGGCACAATATATTTGCAACTGATGTATAATGTTTAGAAAGTGACGTTATTTTATTTAATATGCACCTCTATAACTGAAATAACCTCTATTCTCACCTCTATAAATGACAGAGATATTTATTTATACCTGGATATCAGAGATTCTGAGAAAGCAGTGGTGGTCGAGTGGTGACTTACGAGTTGTAGGTCGCGGGTTCAAACCCACCCAGGCGCATTACTTTGTATAATTTATTTTATCACAATTGCTCTCAAAACGGTGAAGGAAAGCATCGTGAGAAAACCAACATGTGCTAGAAACAAAAATTCGAAGACATGTGACATTCACCAACCCGCACTGGTCCCGCGTGGTGGATTACAGCCCATTCCTTCTCCTAGAGAGGAGGCCTGAATCCTAACAGTGGGAATATTATAAGGCCGACTATGCTACTATGCGATCGGAGACTGTTGATTAGTGGAATATCTCTTTAAATGAGACTTTGCAGGTCTCTTGAAGTCCCAGTTGTCCAGGATTCACTGTATTATCATCAATTTATTATTTGCTAGTGATTCACCCTAGTTTCTCACAAAACTTAAAAATTTTGAAACTACCTTCTTTTCTCGGAATTTCAAAAGATGCGCTGCACAAGCAATATAATTGTAAATTGTTGTTGCAATCACAATTTACTTGGTCTTAATCTATCTTAACAAATGAAGTTGTTACCGCAGTTGGTTGACTTAATCATATAGGTAATGGAACGGTGACAATAGCACTTAATTGCAATCCTCATTAGGAAGTTTCTGATTTTTTCTATGTCGTTAAACAGTGTAATATGTTACTGGAATGTTCACTTGACAACGTAAGTTTTTATTTAAAGAGGAGAAACGTTTCGAATAATACTAATATTTATTATATAACCACGAGTTCCTCCTAATACTATTCATACCATTTAAATTATAACGTTAAGCAATGGTTGCCGAGGTCAATCCATGGATGGGTTGTCATCTATCCATGGATTGACTTTAAAAAATCCTCGGGATATCTCCCTTACCAATTTTTTTCCTTGCCTCGAAAAGCATGTTAAGCCAATGAATCTGGCTGTCATTTAGAAATCTGTGATAGTCGTTATGGATAGTCAAAGGCTAGAAAATCTGATACAAGTCTTGCCAAGGGATATCTTCTGTTACTGGGTGTTGGAGGACTAAGGTCATATGGACCTCTCCTTTTAAAATAATGCTGCATTTGGTTAGAATGGATGCCGTTATCAATATAGTTGAGAATAGGCTAGATATACTACCGTTTAAAATATTTCATTTATAGGCTTGAGCTTGATCATTATTTTACCGTAGTACGACATAATGTGGTCGACGATGGAGCATTCTTACCTAGAAGTAGCAAATTCACTTGTTATTTACAGATACCTCGGTCTTTGGACCGGAGTCTTAGTAGGTCGTTGGTCCACCTTGTGAGAACCTATATCATCATTATCATCTTAATTTCAGTCGAAAGACGTCTACTGTTGGACATAGGCCTCCCCCAAGTGTCACCACAATGAACGGTCCTGTGTGTTTAACCTGTGTCATTCAGTGATAAAAAAAAAACATAGTACTGAAAGAATTAAAAAAAAACAGTTTCGTTAGAATTATACAAATCTTTCTTCTTTATAATGTAAGTACAAATTTGACACGAACGAACGATCATTTTTACACGATCGAGTGCGTCAGAAATCTCGAACAGCCATTCTGTGCTTCCTGGGAAGGGAATTCCACTCCTTAGATTCATCAATACTTCACATATAACAATATGTGAAGTCTCTAACGATCTCCGTCGCCAATGATTGACAATACAGTTACTCCTATCACATTAATTCGAGCCAGTGTGATACCAGTTAGTGGTTGACGGTTGTACTTCTATTCGTATTTCGAACCATTGAGTAACATTATGCGCTTGAGTGGGTGGGACATTTACATTACCTGTCCTGACTAATGTTAGCACTTTGTTATTTGACGCACTGTCAAGGCACAGCCAAGGAAACAGGCCAATTATATTATTATTGTAATGCTTCCTCGTGGTTAAGCGTGGTGTACAGTAGAGGTTGAATGCAGTTTGATGCAAATGCAAAATGGACATATTCCTGGAATTTTACTTTTGTTTATAGGGATCCTATTGTTTTTGCGACTTTCCGGCCATGGTCTGTAGCTAGAGGGAATGGCAGGCGGTCGCCTCCTTCTGCAAAGCAGTAATGACGGCCGGTCACGTAAGAGAATGGAAATCCTCGTGCCACAGCTACCGGTCAGAATGACCCTTACGACAACGAGAGATGGGTAGCTCGCCGTCTGGCCGTCTGATCAATCATCAGACGGCCGTCTCCAAGTCATTGACAGCGCGTCGATCAAATGCTTATCAAAGAGATAATTATCAGAAAATTATACGGGTTCAGTGGAGCTGCGGGGATTTTCTGAAAAGTAATTCCGTGGTCCTAGAACGTAAAGAGCAACTGAAGGACACCGGTGTGTATAAATGAAAAACGCCCTCGCACACCACCTTAGAGCGACAGAAGTCATTAGATGATTTCACACCTCAAAAATTAATTTAAATATATACAAAATAAAAGTGTCCCTAAAACGATACTTATTTTGGTTAGTCAACAATAGGCTAGTTGCCGTAAAAATATAATTAGTCCGTCTTTTAGATTATTCAAAAATAAGAGACATGTATTTTTTATTTGTAAATTAAACCAAAAATGACAAATATGTAGCCCATTAAAGTTACGTGTAACGTCACGCCGTGCTGCAGTTTTACGCACTGGGTGACGCCACACGTAACTTTAATGGGCTATATCTTTGTCATTTTTTGTTTAATCGAAAAAAGAATAAATACGTGTCCAATATTTTTTTATAATCTGAAATACGGACTAAATAAAATGTAATTATTTTGACCCTGGAAACTACCCTATTGTGTACACAATACCTTACATAAATATGTTTATGTGCTATACTCGTAGGTATTTAAATTAATTGGTGTGGGTAATAATTAATTTATAGGCGAACACTATACGCACCTATTTGGTTATGCATATAATTAGGTACTAGTAAAACAATAAAGCATGGATATTAATTACAATTATAACACAAAGTAACGTTTTGTGCATATAGACGGGATGATGATTTTTTCTCATTTCTTTTCCAACCTTTTGTAATTAAATCCAATCATTAAAACATAAGTTTATTAACTAAAAATACGTAAATAATTTAAGTTTATTTTGGTAAGACCAGCGTGCTTGTTACACAAACTGCGTAGGCTGTTAATGCCCTTATATTCCTTATAAAAGACTTAATTTATTTCGGTATGTTAGAAATCCCATTGACACTCATAGGCTTCGACAGTAAATGACAAATTATGATCGAGTTGTACTGTTCATAATGGTCAATATCGACACGATATTGTGTAACTGGCTTTAAATAATGCGTACCTGTATATATACACAAAGCAATATCAACTCTATTTCGATGTTCATAGAGTAAAAAATTCAGAGCGGTGATAAAATCTGCAATTCCCTACTATAAATTAAATATTATTATGTATGTCCGTGCAACTCCAAGAGGAATGTTGCAGAGAAAACAATTGAATGACTATGCATAGCAATGGATTAAATCAATTAATTGATTTAATTAAATGTCACTGTACCTCATTGACATAGTTCTGTGATTGTTTGACCAGTTTTTTTTTTATTTTAAAGAATTTATTTGCTATTGTTGGCTGAGAAATTATATAAGTTGAATGTGTTTTCTTTAAAAAAAACAGATTTTTTCTTTGTATATTAATAGGATAACTGTTATTCATAATAGGGATAGCAGTAAATTATAATAAAAAATAAATAAAATAAGTTATCCATTATTATGATCGCCAATTAGGGTCAACGGCGATTAATTTCGCCAAGTTAGTTTAGATTAATTAACAAGTATTGAATACGTACTCGTGTAACTCTAAAGTAACGTAATTGAACAAAAATTTTTTTTTTTACAATTTTAATTAATGTGCATAGGGTTATGACGTAAAAATCTTTTTCTAAAAACCCTATACAGTTACAGTCACAGATAAATCCTTACTTCCACAATATGTAAAACAACAAACAAAACATTTGCGGTTACACGATATTTTAGAAATTCCTCTACAACCACAAACAGTTTCTCTACACCGCAAAGTAAATGGCACGCGTCGAATATCGAATTAATATAACCAATTGTAAATTACACGAGTCGGCAGCTAAACAGTTTCACAATATTGAGCTTACAAGGCGTCGGGCTTTCCTGATTTATAGTGGAAAAGACGCCGCTTACACGCACCTATGTGTAATATGTTCGCCAGCTAATTTATGACAAATTCCTGCAAACATTTAGGGAAATATACCTACCTTTATTTGGTAACTAAGCGTAGCATTGACTAATAAACTTAATTTAATATATCACATCTCGCCGACCGATCGACGTTTGACGTCGACCAAGCAACTTACGCGTAAACTGTAATCCAATCGATAATGATCCTTATTTCATGTCGCCACATTCTCAAGATTAGGCGTCGTGAACATAAGTGTTTAATATTTGCTCAGAATAGACAGACTGCTTGATTTAGCAAACTGATAGAGGCATTCTGCTATGCTGTGGGAATTAGAGAAAAACTTGCGGTAACAGCTGCCTGTCATCCCACAGAAGGTGTTACTTTTTTTTACTTAGGAAACCGGTTATTGTAGTCTACACTGTCTACACTAATATCATAAAGAGGTAAAGCTTGTTTTTTATTTTTTATTTGTAGGAGGTAATCCCTGAAAGTAGGGTAGTACTTTCAGAGATTAGTCTAGCCCTAGTCAATTTACAAGCATTTCTCTTGCGTCGAAATCCTCGAGTTGGCCACGCCCCCGATTTTTTTGTTCTGACCATGTGACTGAGCGTTGAGATGACGCCATTTCCGTACACTTGAAGTTTTCTACTGGCGTTAACGATTGCAGATTATTAACTTGGCTAGAGGTACAGGTCAAATTGCTAAATTTTTTAATAAGAAGGTACAAGCTTTGGCATATCAATTGATTATAACCTGGAATCAGCTTGTCCAATCTTCCTGCCCATGTCCCGTGCTATTTGGAGTCGGCGCAACATGTTTTTTTCATTTATTCTGTCCTGGCCCATCAGATCCCGACCCGATGCTATCACCTTTTCTTTGATATCACTGTTCACACAATCTTTTCTTTGACCTGTCTTTCTCTCTCCATCCATCTACAATATACTTATAACTTTTTAGTTACATATATGTGTTGTTAAGTTTGTTCTTCCAACTGAGGTTTATTAGAAACTTTGGATAGTCCCTAATTGTTAATCAGAAAAAACTTTATTGGTTTTAGTCAAACTATTTGCTAACCAAAAACCAATAAAGTTAATGAAATATAGAGGGTAAACAGTTTTCACTGATGCCCACCATCGATTCAGTTACTTAGCCCCCAAGGGAATAAGAGCGTGACCATTATAATTTCCATATCGTGAGTAATTAAAGATAAACAAACAGTAATTTATTGCCTATCTTTACGCATAAGTCGGTCGAAGGTTGCATCATGAAATAATTGAACTTTTCATAAATATTACGGTGTTATGGGATATTGTGTTTTTTGTGGGTGGGATAATTATCCAATGACATATTCGCGTCCCTGGACGGAGCGGGAGATAGTGTCAGACTTTTACTGACTAAATACCCACTCCTGTTCCGCTCGCCGTCTGTAAGCCCAGGTCAGGGTCTCACCCCCATTCCCAAGACTTTTTAGGTTTTTCTGTAATTGTGATTTAATTATCTTTGTGGCAGCACATCAATTCAAAAATTCAAGCGCCAAGTCCACTTAAAATAAATAACCAGTACCTCTATCATGAGTTTAAAGCAATAGTATTTGTCGATACTCGATACCGACTACGTAAATATTTTGTTTGGCATATTTTGGTTCCGTAAGTGACCGCTAGAGGCGCTGTAAAATTTACCATACAAAATATTTACGTATCGAGTATCGACAAATACTATTGCTTTAAACACATGGTAGAGGTACAGTTTATAATTATTTATATTACTCTGATTATAAAGTTTTATAATATCTGTCTAACGCATAATAATTTACACTAGGTTTCTATAATGGCATGTATCATTAGGTTATAAAGTGTAACATTTGTAAATGGATCAATCAATAAATAAAAATATGCAAGGATAAACGACGATACCAATACACTCTTGCAAATTGTTTAATCGAATCTTAAGATTGTATCAAAATATATGACGACACATAGAATGAAAGTATTATTTACCAAAATAATTTATGACTTTAAAAGTAATAACTCATGTTTAAATCATAGAGCTATAATCAAGATAAATGTAGGCGTACTAAGTTATCAATGCTATCTCTTTTTTCAACACCATGTTATATTAGACAATTGTAATATATTTATTTTCAAAATATGCTTCAGAGAAATATTTTTCAAGTGTATGGCGCATATATTAGAACGTTAATTATTACAATGTGTGTTTTCTTAGGATAAAAATGAAAGTAACTAAATCGAAAGTGAAAAAGTGAAATCACTAACCGACATTTCATTACAAAAAAAGACGTTTAAAGTTTTACTTTTTTTTTATTCGTGAAAATAAATAATCCTTTAATTTAAAAGTTATGTAGAGCTTTGATTTTCCAATTAGGTGTCGGTTAAGTGAAAATCACTGGGACAATAAAGATAAGTATAAACAGCTGTTAGTAAATTTGACTTGAAATTCGGAGACTTAAGCGCTGTTGGTTACATATAACTTATTTTCGACAAAAATCAGTGGCGGTTAAACGATTTTACCTATCCACTATTAAAATAATCTTGCCATTCATAGATGAGATTTAACTAGCAATAATCTTCAGAATATTGAAATCACACCAGGTCTATTACTTATTGGATTATCATAATCAAACTCGTGACTTGACAACTAATCGCAGAACTAATGTCGAATTAACTACGTTGTATTGTAATTGCTACTACTCTTGAGCAAATATTAACAATTGGTGCGGAATAATTTGATGCAAATATAAGTATAGACGTCAATATTTGTTGTGCATTATTTATTTTTGCGATGTTATTTATTAATTGTTGGGATATGTTTAAAACAGTTCAGGGTTCAGTATATAGATTGAAAAAACTAAGCTCATTTCTTTTATCTACAAGCATTATTATAATTTTGATTTATTTATTAAGATATAACTAAATATAATTATGTAGATTAAGGACTTAATCATTAAACCAGTATGTAAACTAACTACCGTCATTGTATATAAACTTAAATCTATGCCCATTTAAGTTCGTCATAAGATATTTTACTATTTTGGTGTATTGTAAAGTTTATTCTATTCTATTCTAACTACGCTAATATGTACTTACAAAAACTAATGCACTTAAGTTTCGTGGTACCTAATCCTGTATATTAATATCATCTGGGAATATCAGACATATGCCCAGAAGACTGGTAGCATTGCTAACGTCGAATGGCAATGCTTATAATTCTTAATGATGATCAAACAATAAAAATGCAAATGAATGTGAAATTATGTTATACCAACATCATTTATGTTGACCTTACATTAGTTAAGGACCGTGTACGCATACCATTTTTGTAAAGAAAACCATTTATTTATAAACTTAATACGTACAATCACTTTTTGATTAAGTACATAAAAAGAAATTACATGAAAGAAATATTTGTTCTCATGTATAATTGACTTTGATATTTCAACAACTGACATGAACCGCTTAACCTTTCAAGATGATAAAATTTATGTTTACTGATTCTCCTTTTTAAGCTCAATTTAAGTAGCCGTAATGTATAAAACATATTTTTATTCAATGCTAAATATAGGCCTTTAAAAAACACGCCTGCGGTTGCTAAAAGCAGAATTGTGGCAATCACTGAATACGTGTATTAAAAATTCATCCATGAGTATTCTTGGCACGAATTTGTGTCGAGTCGTGTGCCGAAATACGGACATTGGCACTCAATATTTTAACATTTTGGTGCAACGTACACAAATGCTAATCCATTTTCCGCCATGTTACCGCATCGGAAACTGTGTCAATATGAGTTTGATTTAGTCTTGTCTGTTTAGACTCGAATTTGAAATATTCGGCCGTTATGCTTCAAAATTATTATTATGTCTTCAGGTTATGTAAAATTAATGTTCCTATCAAGAATATGTTTATTATAATCCGTCAGAAGCATTAACCAATTTAATAACAATAGGCTATCTATCAGATCAGTGGCAAAACAGTGTTCAGATTTTGATCTAGATCGTATCAGTTTATTGTATTGTAATGCACGGTTACCCTTTAGTATCGTGCAATAGATCATAGTTGTTAACTTCTTCTTGATAACGTTCAGCAATATGTTTATGTCATAAACCATTCACAAGCTCCTGTAATAACGCATTTTCCTCGTAAGTGAGCTTATCGTCCTGTATAACTGTTTCTTTACAAGTTCTTACATCATCATCAGTTATATCTAGCTTCTAGTCAGAATTTTTCGCATCATAATTGCCCATATCATTGTACGCACATTCCAAGACCTCACAGTGGCTGTTACCAGTAACCTTATCAGATACAACCTTGCTAACCGTGTCATCGCTAACTTCTATTGTAATGGTTACAACATGGTAGCAGTAACAAATGCCAAGCTCTATTTAGTAGTAGCATTGTGATGCGTGCAAGATACGCCAACTTGTTCACCTTTCTTCCTTTAATATTTCAAAACAGCGTACGATATAATAATACAGGTACTAAGGCTTAATGAAACCTGTCTTCTTAAGGTACCTTTGCAACTGCTTACCTGATTTAGTTTGCAGATTGAATTGAAGACTTTGCAACAAAAGAATTCTGCCGAGCTTTTGCTATTGTCAAACTTTGTTTGATCTTTACCGTCATCTTTTATGACTGTTTCCTAATCATAAACCTTTTAGTATTTCAGTACTTTGGTTGATTTTCATATAACTATGACATTTTTTCCCATTTTGTCTAGTATTCTTTTTTTAATTGTTAGCAATTGTACTATAAATTAGTTTTTACTTAACATTGGACACGCATCTTGAATGCCAACATATTTCCAGTCAAGTTCTTCCTAACGTAACTTCAGTAACATCTTTCGAAACTCCAAATATTTCTCATAATAATTACTGCAATTTACCGTCTTAATCTACGTAGTATGTAAATTAATGTTTTCATAACAATGTTTTTTGTAAGTAGGGGTGTCTGTTGATAGCTGTAATTTCTTGTCAAGTTGATAGGGTATAATTATTTGGACACTTATTAAAATTGCAGGCGGTCGCTGTTCTCAATCTTAATATGGAGTCGCATGTAATGATATCATCAACTTTTTGCATGACTCACTGACAAACTGTACTAATTTGTTTTAATATTTTTACAGGGAGCTGAGACGAATGTCAAGGTAGTCAACACACAAACAAACAATCAAGCAAACATGAGATTCTCGGCGAGGTTACAGGTATGTAAAACGGTTACACATTTTGATATCATCTAATCTTAATGAAGATCGTTTGCCCCTGAATACTGCGAACCAATTTGCTCGTTAACAAACATTAATCTGGTTCAATCCATTTGATGCTCGACCTAAATAAATTCATCCAGATGCTCTGATAGCGCGCGTTCGTACCTTATAATCGTAAGTTTGAAAATTCAAGGAGATTGCAACAGTTGATGTGCTAACTGTACATAGACAATGGCGACCGGTACTAAAATGTGCAATTTGCTGAGCATTTAATAGATAAAATTTAGTGAAAAAACTAGCTTTTATTTGCAACCTCATAATATGGTAAAAAAAAAGATGTTCGCGTGGGAAACATAAGTATTGAAATAAGTGCTTCAAGGCTGTGAGATGAAGATGTATGATGCTGATTTAAAAAAGGTGTGTTAATTAAAATTAAGTCACTTGGCGGAAACTAGGTGTATTTTATGAGAATGGGGTTTTCATCGTGATCTAGTCACCTGTTTTATTTGTAGTGCTATGTGAGATTTATTTGGATAGATCGCGATTAAAAAAAACGTTAAGGTTTTAAGTCTAATGGAGAGATACATAAATTAGCTTGAATGAGATCCTTCTAAAAAGCATAAGCAACATTTTTGCCATACCTCTGGTTTAATCTAAAAAAAATGATGAACCTCTGTTACAAACAACACATGACATCGCATTACGCAAAAATGTTGTTCCATTGGCATGTTATTACAAAGGCGTTACTAACAAGCCGCTGTTACTTTGTAGTGTCGCAATTTATCCATAAATATCGATTATTTTGAATCGATAACTACGGTAATCGATGTAAGATCAAGAACTGGTTTGCTCCTTTGACTGCCGAGTAACATTATTCAATGTCATTGGCAAGAAAACATGTCATTAAGTACTGAAGCACAGCCATAATAATGCCGAGTAATTTTATTCAATACAAGCTTGCCACTTAGCCCATCTTGGGGTTTATTCGAGTATAATGTCTTTGAATTTAACGATGTTTCGCTGGAAACTGGACGTTTAAATGAAGGTATTTTATTTAATTCGAGATCTGCGACCACAAACACTGTTTCAAAGTGGTCTTAAAATTCATTGAGCTGGAAACTAGTGGTCAAGAAAATTCTGATATTATATAGAATTTAGTTCAATTTTTACTTATGTTGGAGCTACACTAAAAGAAAATGATACAAGCAGAGTTTAATCATTCTAAAAACACTGTTTCAAAGTGGTCTTGAAATTCATTGAGCAGGAAACCAGTGGTCAAGAAAATTCTGACATTATATAGAATTTAGTTCAATTTTTACTTATGTTGGAGCTACACTAAAAGAAAATGATACAAGCAGAGTTTAATCATTCTAAAAAAACTGTTTCAAAGTGGTCTTGAAATTCGTTGAACAGGAAACCAGTGGTCAAGAAAATTCTGAGATTTTACAGACTTTTGTTTAATTTTTACATATGTTACTAAAAGAAAATGCGCTAAGTGTACTTAGCGTTTAGTATTGTCAAGCTACTTATGTACTTACGAAGTAACTGTTTAACAGTTACAGTTTTTTTGGAACTAGCTTAGACGTTGTTCTACGGTGAAGATTTCAAGCATTGATTACTTGTTTTTACAACAAAGGACCTTCTTTGCCGTTAAGCAACAAAAAAGACACCTATTTATAGTTTCATTAATTATAATAACACTAGCTTTTGCCCACAGCTTCGCCCGCGTACATAAAATATAGCCGGTCACTCAGGAATAAAGCAGCTTTCTATTGGTGAATTTTTGCAATCGGACCAATACTTCCAAAAAAAGCAAAATAAACTTTACTTCTTTATTATATTAGTGTAGATTATGTGAATGGAAATAACATACCTACAATACATGGTAGCATCTTACTACCATTGAAAAACCCGACGTATGGTAAAGATTCACTCTTACGTTGCCAACACTTCTACGGTTCGGAGTAAGCGTTTTGCCTCGTCGTTCTTTTAATTATTATTATTAGTCTCGCGTTTGACCACTATCTCAACTGATGGTAAGCGATGTTGTGGCTGACGATGGAGCATGCTTGCCTAGATAGAAGTAACATTTTCTTTCACTCTTGGCTTAAAGACCCTTAGTTGTAGCTATCAGGAAACATAGACTCCGGCAGGGAATTCCACTCCTTAGCTGTACGCATAATGATTGTGTTCCCAAAACAATTTGTACTTATGTATGGGATGTCTACCATGCATCGATGGCGCAACGCTGTACGTCTGATGATGGAACGGACTTTGCAGCTACTCGGCGTCGAGGCTTTGGAGTTTGGACTCGACAAGTGCATCATCACTGATGATCCTCTTGGCTTGCTTCTCAATCGACTCCAGGGCAACAAGCTAATATTTCGCAGACACATTCCAAAGATGAGATCAGTATTCCATACACGATCGAACTCACGCTTGATAAAGGATAAGCAGCTGTTCCGGCGCGAAGTACCGTCACACCTTAGCTAAGATCCCGTATTTTTTGGCAGCCTATTGAGCTTTTGCCTCGATGTAAGAGCCGAAATTGAGGGTAGAAGACAAGACGTAATGATTATATCGCATACATCGCTTACCATCAGGTGAGATGGTGGTCAAACGCGAACCTATCAATAATAAAAAAATAAAAACATCGAAGGATTGGAAAAATACGCTTGCAGCGGTCTTTCCGACCGATTAAAATTTAGTTGTCTTCAAGGCTAGAATGGATCCATGATACTGAAACGCACTGGTTTATTATGTGCCTAATAAACTGGTGTGATTCAGTATCATCGATTGCATCACTGCTTACCATCAGGTGGGATCGTAGTTAAGCACTCGTTTGTATTAATAAAAAAAATATACTACGTACTTAATGTTATATTTAGAATTGATATCCGTATAATTTAACATACCTAGAAGGCTACGCGTATGATGAATAGGTCTAATTAAATCATAGTTCACTTTTAATGATGAATACGATATACGAGTCTTACTTCTAAATATTATACTATTACTAATCTACCAAGCCTTTTCAAATTTGCTACCAAGCATCAGTCAAATTCGTATGAATAAAATATCAATATGTTCGTATGAATTAGTGGTTTACGTTCATTGCTTCAAAACAGTTTTGTTAAATAGTAAAATTCTGGCTGACTTTCAATTCTTTGAAAATCGTTCAGGTGGTGAAAGAACTCATGAATATGGAAACCGTTTACTGTGAGACTAACTCTGAATAAAATATCATTCTATTTTTTTTTAAACGCGGTTTCTCACACACATACATTGAAGAATTACTCCCGTGTAGTGAGTGCGTTCACAAACATCTAATCTCACATACATAAGACTCCAAGACGCGGACCAATTATCTGTGGGCTATACAATATAATACTTGATTTGTGCGGATATCGAAGCTACACATAATGCAGTAGTCGATCACTCAACAAATCAAATCAAAAACATTTATTTCAAATAGACCATTTGCAGGCACTTTTGAATAGTCAAATGTCGGTCAAGCCAAGAAAACTGAAGCTAAATTGCACGTACCAAAGCGTAGATCTCTATGGAGAAGAACGTGCAAGAAACTCCATGGACACTCTTTTTAAATTATATTATGAGTTACATAGATCTTGGTTACATATTTCTTGTTGCTTTTAATATGTGACCACAGTGTAGATACGTAATAATAACATATTATTAAAAAAAAAATAGAAACTGAATTAAGCCACTGGCAGCTAAGAGATGATTAGTCTTAACCGATGGCACCTATAACGGGCATGACACGTGCATCAGCCCCACTCATCTCAACCACTGCCTCAACCGTACCGTACAAAACGTGCCGCTTAAACGCGGCTTAGACAGAAGAATCTTAAGTAACCTATACTCAAATAGATGATAAAGTTTAAAGTAAACTTATCCTATAAGTTAAACTAAGACTTTTCAGCACGTCTCACGTTGCCTACGCAGTAGGCACATCTAGTACTGACAGACTTGAGCCTACTTTATGACTAAAAGCAGCTACTCCAACCATAAAGGACAACTATGCAAACAGCTGGAACTGTTATTAACATAAATCAGTATCGGTCTCTTTATAGTAATCCTGCTATAATTCATGTCTGTTTGTAGTTTGTCTAGACTGTTTACTATCAATATATTAAACCCACATAGTTCACTGATGATCATACAGAAGTTTATCAGGAATCCTCTATTTATTATGTCACATGGATTTCATGATTTTTTTGACACTCCCCCTCTCGTTGCTGTCACGTTAGTAAGACTCCGTCTTCCTAGTGTGTGTACATACATTGTAATAAATATCTAGAAATGATTTCATTAAAACAGCAGTACTGAAATGAGTTTTATTTCCATTTGAAACTTTTTTGTTGAAAATGACCTTAGAGCCTGAGCAGTGCTGTTAAAATTGAAGATAAGGTTGATAGAAAAACCGATCCAAACATGTGTCTATATCTTATTAGGAGTAAACGTTTCGGGTACGCAGGCTACGTAGAGTGGTAGATTTATATAATGACGGTAGTTTTGATGATACACTGGTTGAGTGGTTGGTTATGAAATGTCTTTTTTAGGGTTCCGTTGCCAAATGGCAAAAAACGGAACCCTTATAGATTCGTCATGTCTGTCTGTCTGTCTGTCTGTCTGTCTGTCTGTCTGTCTGTCCGTCCGTATGTCACAGCCACTTTTTTCCGAAACTATAAGAACTATACTGTTGAAACTTTGTAAGTAGATGTATTCTGTGAGCCGCATTAAGATTTTCATACAAAAATAGAAAAAAAGCAATAAATTTTGGGGGTCCCCATACTTAGAACTGAAACTCAAAATTTTTTTTTTCGTCGGACCCATGCGTGTGGGGTATCTATGGATAGGTCTTCAAAAATGATACTGAGGTTTCTAATATCATTTTTTTCTAAACTGAATATTTTGCGCGAGAGACACTTCCAAAGTGGTAAAATGTGTGTCCCCCCCCCTCTAACTTCTAAAATAAGACAATGATAAATCTAAAAAAAATATATGATGTACATTACTATAAAAACTACCAACGAAAATTGGTTTGAACGTAATCTAGTAAGTAGTTTTTTTTTTAAGGCGTCATAAATCGAAAAAAATACACTATTGTTAAAACATCGATCAAAGTTACAACACATTACAAGAACTTTTATATTATGTTACTTGCTGCTACGGAACCCTTCATGGGCGAGTCCGACTCGCACTTGGCCGGTTTTTATCAACGTATTTACTTTCTTTCTTTCAACAGGTGCTGACTTGCCTGGTGCTGTACGCGTCCAGCGCACATGCAATCATGGTGAAGTACGGCACGAAAGGGGGTCCTATTATACCCCCGACGCCAGAGCCGGTGCCCCCACCGCAACCCTACCGGAGCCCCGCGCCCGTGTGGGAGGAACGCTCCAATGACACGCCCGATCCTAATGCTCAATGGTAATTTTTGTGATATTTTTCATCCCTATTTCTACTTACCTATATATATTAGGTAATTTGAAAATGACAATATGTAAATCAGAATTACGCAGTTGCATTATTTGTTTGTGAAACTGCACTTGTAAATACATCGCGGTGTAGATATCTGCTAAACACATATTTTCTGATGTCATTCTGAGCTTCTTTGTTAAAAGTAGATAACCATTAGGTACTGTCTGTTTTCTTGTACATTGAGACACACCTAATGATGTAAAATAGGTACCTTTTTTTAACTTTACTAGATAACTTCTCAGAACACGATAAATTACTGAAACTAAGTCTAACACTCTGACGTTTATACTTTTTTCCCCAGGCGACCTCCTTTCTTCGTGCCCCAGCCGAGATATACCAACGTGATCTATAGCTCCCAGCCACCACTGCCTCTCAACAATGCCCAACGTTTCGTCAACTCTTACATCCCTACCAAACCTAACCTTCCGAACCAGAGCGGGCCGAACAACCCTCCAGCCATCCTTGGTTCCCAGAGCTTGCCTGGCATCGGTCTACGGTACTTCTATCCCGCTTTCCCGTCTACGCAAAAGCCTGCAAGACAAGAGGATGCTAAGCTCAATCAAATTGATAACCAAGAGGTGGTGGTGGCTGGTGCAGAACCTGCCAGTGACTTCCAGTGGAAGTATGAGAAGGAAGCCACGAGACGGAACCTTAGGAATTCTTTGGAAGTGAGTAGACTTTCATTTGTTAGGTACTATTAAGAAGGTAGATAAATATCTTTAGCTGTACTAGTTGCAATTTTTGCTTATCATTTTTCCAATTATGATAGGATCTCTTCCATATGCAACTAAACAATAGTTTTTTATAAGTCCCGACTGTTAGACTGCAGTGGCTTTCCTGCGAGGGAATTAATCATCAAATGACTTCTCCAGGAGCGAGAGAGTGTATCAAACTGTTGAACGTTGATAACCTACAGTGTGCCGTCAGTTGCCCTATTACGAGGATCACGGTTACTCCTTCAAAAAGCCCTAGCAGGCATCAGATCTAAATAAGTCCGTCAATCTTGCTGACGTATCTTTGAAGCGCGCGTGTAACTCAACAAGCGGTTGACTCCAGCTTAGTCCTAACCGAAAGTCTGGATGGCTAGCTATTCATTTTTCACCATCAGCAAGCCCACGACTACTAAGGCCGAAAATCCTCCAGCGATTTCCGACGCCAGGGGTGTTTCCGAAGGGGTGTTTGTTAGGGCTGCAGAAACGTTTGAAAGAGTCAATAATTATACATAGAACTCGAAGAACTAATGAAGAATTATTGGTGGGTTATAATCAGTAAAAGTCTTTTGCTCTAGAATTGAGCGAGAGATTAGAAGTAATTTGATGACTTCCCACATCAAAAAGTCGTATTGACTTAATACTGTATTAATGTAACTTTGAATTTAAATGAAGTACTTCAACAACTCAACGCCTTACGCGTTAGGGTTATTACCGATATAAGTAGCTTACTGCCTTGATCTTGACTTCCCTCTTTGCTGCGTAGTAATCATACAAAAAGTATAAGCTGAAGAACAGGCCACAAGAAATAAATATGAAACATCAAGTTTTTATTCTTCGGTAGGTTTTTTTTTAATCGACTAAGGAAAATAACCGTCAATAATATATTTTTTATGTCAGCGTCTCACCTGCATTTGCTCATAGGTCGATCGCTAAATTGGTGTAACTATCCGATAATATTTAATGTTTGAGGTAGAAAGAAAGCTTTGAAGCTGCTGCAGGACATGGTAAAAACTAAAACCAGTACATTTTGATATAGGTGGATAAAGTTTGTCATTGTAAGCGAGACAGAATTCGCCCGAGCTGAAGGCGAGGGTATTATGGAGCCAAGTGCTGCAGGGACTGATTTCTACGTGTATCAAATGATGTTTTTAATTCACTTAAGAAAAAATAAATAAACGGGAGTTGTCGCACTACTTGTGGGGTTTGCATAGTACCCAGCCTGACACAATAAATACTGTAAATTGTGACGAAGCCGCGCTCACGCAATTTTTCATACTAGTGCGGAAAACAGAAAAATGTATGCCTAAAAGCGGTAGTAATAAGACTGGGATATCAAGCAAGATTATTGAAAAAAAAAATCTGTTTGCCTATGCTAACACTTTCTTTTTTTTCAGGGCACAGCAAGAGCAGTATACCAATGGCCAGTCTACGTCCCCCCGCGGCATCACTAACGTTACTAAGTTCTTTTCAACATGCCGACCATGTTGCTAAACGAACGCCGTAGTAACTGTGATGTTTATTGTTAGTACTAGATTAAGACAAAAGTGCCAGATGTATCTATGTTTATACAATACGGAAATCGTTGGTGGCTGTAGTATGGTACGGCCTTTATAACTGTTCGGAAAAAGAGTCTGGAGGTTTTATATTTATTGATGTTTAATAATAACACCTTGCCCGGTATTGCGGTATTTTTTACACTTTACACTGTATGCAGAAAGATTTTGTTTTAGGCAAAATAAAATAAGGACCAACTGGGTATTTTTAAATTACCTACGGTAATGGTGGTAAAAAATCCAATTTAAATAAAAAGTCGTGGAAGAGAGCAATCGTGCTTTTTCTCAAGAAAACATTTTGAAAAACTAATGAAGCTTCGACAACGTTTATACATTCAAAATACAGTATAGCTTTTCCAAATAGGAAGCATTGTGCGTATTCTATTTACAACCATCTATAAAAGGTTAGACTAGCGGGGTTACCATGACGTTCAAAGTAAGATTGTTTTAATCTTGTTTCGGTGTGGGTAAGAGATGGCGCTAGACAACCTGTATACCTGTCTCTTACCCACACTTAAACAAGATTAAAATAATCTTACTTTACACGTCATGGTCTAGGTCCTCTCGTCATGGTCTAGGTCCCCACGTCATGCTCTAGGTCTAGTACTGCCGCATTGGGAGCGATTGGTTATTAGTACTTTTTTAACGTGGAGATTTGATCGAAGAGTACTCGTCGTAGAGTACTGTGCTCGTCGAGATCAATAGCAAGCTAGAAACGTGAGTAATCAAATCAAACCGTGGACAACAGATTTCTCGAAAGTCTATCACTCACATCACTGTAACACTTGCATAGAATTTGTACTATTTGACTTTCAGGTGAATACTCTAAAGTAACCCGCAAAATACAGATTTTCAAAAGTTTTTTACAATTTACAACTCAGTATCGCATAATATGGTAACAAAAAATATACTTGTGTTATCAACATGTGTGTGTGTGCAAGTTACTACACAACCATACTCATCAAAAACTTCATCTTAACTCTGCAACTTAGAGATAAGGTAAAACATCAAGGTTTTAATTAAATTACACATTTAAGCCCTTATTTAAGTTAGAGAGTTTTATGTTCATAGTTTTAGTGAGTATAATTGTGTACCTACATGCATACATGTCATTACTGCAAAGATTATTTTTTTTTTGTTTTACAATCCGATACTGAATAGCAAATTGCAAAAAACGTACAAAAAAAAAATGAATTTTATTGATTACCCGAGTACCCTTTACTTTAAACAGCGACGCCTTATTATGCAGTCTTCAAAAGTTTTGTATTCGCGGTGAAAAAAGGTTGACACCTCATAACATGATTATGAGGTGTCCAACTTTTTTTGCGGATAAGGTCCTAAACACGATCTTGAGCTTACAAGCACACCCTTTTGCGTCGATCATCACTGTGTATGTCATGGCCAGATCATAGAAATTAATCACTTCTTGATGTGGCCAAGTTAAAATGGCCAAATCTTTTTAAACGATAAAGTTTCATGATATGTCAATCCTCGTTAGGCTATCTTTCTTTAAACTTTTTACTAACACAGAAATCCTACACCAATAATATGGCCAAACGAGGATTGACACATCATCAAACGTTAACGCTTAGACGATCTGGCCAGTTTTAATTGGCCATATCATGAAGTGATCAAAACTAAGATCTAACCATGACATGTATGTATATTGATTCATTTATCATTGATACACACTATTTTCTAACTGCATGGACCTATCAATAGAAACACTTATCCAAAACTTAAATCGACTTCATAATAAGGCTTGGTTTGTTATAGTCAAGTAGTACGTCTTTCTATTTGACGGCACGATTGGCGTAGTGGTTGAGCGATTGGCTGCTGCACTGCGTGTCGCGGGTTCGATTCCCGCACGAAACAAATATTTGTGTGGCCTACAGATAGATGTTCCGTGTCTACGTGTCATGTGTATGTGAGTTTAGGTAATTGTGAAAGCTCTCGCCACAATACAGGAGTAATTCTTAGAGTGGGGCAAGGTTTTTTTTTTATAAAAAAAAACAGTTGCGTCACTTTTGACTTTCATGTTTTCTGTGGTAAACAGTTAGTTTCTAACATTTAGCTTTCTTTAAGTGTGTTTATAATTTTGGTTACCCTACTCTCTTGACGTGAAAATAATCTAGTGTAGAATTATCCTTCATGTGATTGTAGAGTAAATTATTACTGTTTTATCGTCCTGAGACGGTAATTTTGTTTGGTTTTTTCTTTATAATGTTTTAGGCTTCAACAAGATTAATGAGTTTTTCGAAAAATAATAACGATTGCATTCTTTTAATATTTTTGCTCACTATGATTTTGTGAGCATTCGGTGTTTGAGAACGGAAATAATTTAGCATAGTGGCCCTTATTTTATTTTGTAAAAATATAGCTCCAAATAAAAATGTATTGTCTTTGCATAATATTTATAGTAAATTCTAATAATTGCCTTTAGATGCATATCAAAAATCTACTAAAGTACATAAACGATGAGAACGGCGTAAGTTTTTTATGGTGACCTTGCCTTGATTATTTTGTATTGTTCTTATTTTCTGTTAATTGCTTCTTTTTGTACAAATTAATCAGTCAGTTCCTAAAACAAACTAAATGAAGTTATTTAAAAGAAACAAATTAAAATTCTAAGCATCGTTTTGCCCTTCATACATGGCTACATCACCGCCATAAGACATCAAGAAAAACGCAAGTGTTCAGTTCCTGTAAATTAAAAATAAATTTTATTGTTTGCTGCCAAGGTCATAATATTTGTAAATAAGTTATATGATATACATCTAAGAATAATATTGCCATTACGTAATTTGTATTGCTTTACGTTGAAATATGTATATGGTAAAATAATTTTGTCATCAAACGACTAAATGACCGTTGAAATACAAAATTAGTTTTTTTTTTTAAATACCAGTGCAACCATTTATTCAGAGAGTGTGACGAAGTTCTTTGTTCATTGCGGTGAATCTCTATTGCTATTAAGAGATGTAATTGTTCAGTACTTCACGGAATATCTTAGATACATAAGTAAGTTCAACTTCAAACTATGCAATTTCCATCTAATTTCGTTTGATAAAATCTATCGTAGTAGATACAATATTGTTATACATTTAAAACTATTTTATGTAAAATGAAAGTAGCTTTCGTTTCGTTTTGTTATTTCCTTTTAACGATTTAAGTTACTATAATGTTTTTAAATATGTATCACTTAGCTGTAATTATGCTTGTAAATATGTAAAATAAAGAAATATATAAATATTTATGTGACTTTTATTGTGTTCGTAAAACTGACTAAAACTTGAAATAGAATCTAGGACCCTATCAAGACGTCTTAAAATCATCGTTAATTTGTTGTGAGAAAGAGATACAGTTATATTATATGGTCTTTTTTTATGGTGGGAAAAATCATGCATTGACATCCCCCGCCCTTGGGCGGAGCGGGAGATAGTGTCAGACTCTTACTGACTAAAAGACCCACCCCGTTCCTTCTAGCCTTCATACCGGGGCTCGAGCGCCCTTTCGGATAACCCTGGCCCCAGTAGGCTTCCCGGCTGGGTTCCTGCTGTTGCTGACAACTGCTTGAGGCGCGTGGGAACAGTGCGCGCCGTCGACGATTTGAGTTTGGTCCGGACAGTTACCGGACGGCCGGAAAGTGAGCTACCCATTGCTCACTGTCTGCAAGCCCGCGCCTACGTTGGCCGGAAATCGGGATCAGAATCCCGGCGGCGGCGGCGGAGATAACGCCGTTGCCTGATGCGTTCGGCCTCCTCCTTAGCGAGCATTACTGCTTCGCAGAAGTCGGCGACCGCCTGCCACTCCTCCTCGCTCCGGACCATGGCCTCAACCAAGGCCAGGCCGACTGTGTGCTCCACCGTGTCCTCCGGGCGTTCCGCACAGTGGCGGCACTACTACTAGAAATTAATTTCGTACATGCATAAATTAATACAAGTTTTGAAAAAAAGGTACTTTATTTTTTAATTTTATTTTTACAAATCGATAGTGTTTCGTGTACCGGATCGACCCTCCACGGGATTAAAACGATTAAAATTTAACGGTGTAGAATTTGCGTGCTACGACAAGGCCATAAAGAAGCATTTTCTGTAACAAGTGTTTAGAGAATGCGCTCTTCACGTCATTGGAAGATTACAGTTGACAATTATTTTTTAATTACATGCAAATTATTGACTGAGCTCGAGTTCTCTTTACATTTCATGCATCTAATAGACACACAATCTAGGTACTACCTCTATTATTTAAAATCATGTCAAGTGAGCTAGACAACTTTAAATGTTATGACATTCCACAAAGTTATGTGAATGTCAAATAAACATCACTGTGACACTTGTACACCATCCCACGCAAAGATGTGGTAACTTGCAAAATACTAACTTACTAGTAACCTGTCACCACTTACCACTTACGCATAATTGCGGACTTCAACATAACATAATACACAATCGTTTCTTGTGGCTTAAAAACGCCGAGTATGCGGTTAATGGATTGCTGATCTTTGACATACAAGCTAGACTCAACCGACCGCATAGAGACATTTTTTAGGGTTCCTACAAACGAAACTCACTTTGTCGTCCGCTGGTCCGTATTTTAATACCCTTTTTCTCAGGAACGCTTGGAGCTCTGAACCTGAAAATAAATATTAATTATACTCAAGTCAGCTATTCCAAACAGAAAAAAAAAACATACAACCGAATTGAAAACCTTCTCAATTTTTTGAAGTCAATTGAAACCTAAATTTCTAAATCTACGCACTCTAAAGACAAGGCCGATTATATTCCATTTAGGCGCATATTGAGTGACTCGCTAGAAAAACAATACCTATACGGTACTTCCCGCTGACCTAAAATTCTGAAATTTGAAGCATAGTCTCATAGCATAAATACAGGAAAAGTCTAAATACTTTTTTATGATTTAGAAAAATCTACGAGACCCAATATTGGAATTGAACTGTTTTTTTTTGGGAGTTGGGACTCGAGGTGGCGCTTCACAAATCCGAGGCCATGTGTTTCCACGGTCGCCGGTCTCGGAACGCGCCGCCATTGAGTTCCCAACTAATGGTAGGAGGAGTTCACATCGGTGTCGGGTCGACGATGAAGTACCTGGGACTCGTCCTCGACAGCCGGTGGAATTTCGTGGAGCATTTCCGACGTCTGGCTCCCAAACTCAACCGGACTGGGGCTGCGCTCAAGCGGCTCCTGCCCAACCTTGGGGGTCCAGACGCCTCCTGCCGGAGGCTCTACGCGGGGATCGTTCGGTCCATGGCCCTCTACGGGGCGCCGGTGTGGGCGCCGTCGCTGAAAAAGCAACCGGCGGCCATACTGAACGCCTGCCAGAGGGTCATGGCAATTCGGATAGTGCGGGGATACCGCACGATTTCCCGCGAAGCGGCGAGCCTTCTGGCTGGCCTACCACCGTGGGATCTGGAGGCAACAGTCCTTGCACACATGCACGACATGCGCGTGGAGATGCAACGCCGGGGTGAAAGTCCTCTGCCGCGACAGGTCGCGGCATGGCGGACAGAGCTCCGGCGGGATCTCATGGTGGAATGGCGTCAGCGACTATCGCAACCCCGTCATGGGCACGCCACAATTATGGCGATAAGTCCCCTCTTTGAGGCGTGGCTGGAAAGACCTCACGGCGTCCTTACCTTCCGCATGACACAGGTCCTCACCGGAAATGGCAAGTTCGGGAGGTTCCTGTTCCGAATTAAAGCGGAAGTGACGCCCGGGTGTCGCCATTGTGCGGAACGCCCGGAGGACACGGTGGAGCACACAATCGCGGTGTGCCCTGCTTGGGCGGAGTATCGCCGTGCCCTCGTGGGGGTGATCGGCGGCGGAGACCTCTCGCGCCGGGCCCTGGTCGAGGCCATGGTCCGGAGCGAGGAAGAGTGGCAGGCGGTCGCCGACTTCTGCGAAGCAGTAATGCTCGCTAAGGAGGCGGCCGACCGCATCAGACAACGGCGCTCTCGCCGCCGCCGCCGGGATTCCGATCCCGATTTCCAGCCACCGTAGGCGCGGGCTTGCAGACAGTGAGCAATGGGTAGCTCGCTGTCCGGCCGTCCGGTAACCGTCCGGACCAAGCCCAAGTCGTCGACGGCGCGCACTGTTCCCGCGCGCCTCAAGGAGTTGTCAGCAACAGCAGGGGCCCAGCCGGGTCGAAGCCTACTGGGGCCAGGGTTATCCGAAAGGGCGCTCGAGCCCCGGTACGAAGGCTAGAAGGAACGGGATGGGTTTTTTAGTCAGTAAGAGTCTGACACTATCTCCCGCTCCGCCCAAGGGCGGGGGATGTCAATGCATGATTTTTCCCATCGAAAAAAAAAAAAAAAAACTGTTTTTTTTTTCATCGTAATCTTAGAATAATAACGGATGGAAACCTAGTACGAGTGCAAAAAGTGAGGCAACTAAAACCTAGCCATAGTGGCTAACTCTTCTCGGAGAAAAGTCAGTGCTCAAGGTCACGTTTCGTCGAGCACAGCTCGCGAGTAAACAAAAATGCCCGTTGGTAGCGTGAAAGGGTGTCATAGCATTTCAGGATAGCAGAAAGTGATCAAATTATATTTCACAAGTAAATAATTACATTTTATACATTATTTTGACGTAAATCGATCATCAAACAAAAATTATAATAACCTAACTTATAACAATACAGTGTTGCTAGATGATGAAAAAATACCTCCATTGCGTTGTGTTTTGTATTTTTTTTTTAATAACAAAATAAAAATATTTTTTGATGTACCTACGAAATTAAAACCGGTATGAATTTTCAACAGTTTCAAAAACTTGGCATAAAGTATTTTATATTAGTCTTCAGGGATACTGATGGTGATTCTATGGACGACAAACTAAAGCTTAATATTTATTTATATTATGGTCGTTAATACAGTATTTTTAAATCAAATGTTAATTAGTAATTTCCTATAATTAAATAAAATCGGACCACATCACTATGTTTGTGATTATTTTTCTGCAATGACATGATTAGGTACATAAACCAAGTGCTGTATTAATTATCTGAAATACTTTTTCTTGATTTGATTCACAGTAGTGCATTTTCCCATTCTTTAGTAGGGAACGGCTTGTATTGGTAACACTGAAAGCTATATCTGTGTGCATTTGAGGAGCATGGACACGTTCGGATTACGCACGAAAGAAAGTGAAGTGGACACACGATATCGTCTGTATTTTGTTCTAGACGCGACTTCTATGAGTTATTATTATAAGATTGTAATGCTTACCTGGAGATCAGGCATTAGCACTCCATTCAATAACTAATCCGTGGTTTTTTACAATGCTGAGTCATATTCTGAGTGTCACTAACGATGTTGCATTGAGCTTTATCATTCGCTGAGGAGAAAGATAAAAAAAAGAGTAACTAAAATTAAATATTATTACTTAAGACTGTGCTTTATCTATACCAGAGAATAGCTTGTTCACTGTCAATCAAGCCAGATAATTATCTTCAGACAGAATTTGAAATGGCTGCACAGTCACAATGAAATGATGAAAGATTAATTATGAAATATTTTCCAAATGCTAGGTTATCATGATTGTCAAATCATTTCAAGGATTATTGTAGGTAAGTTGTCATTACTACTTCAACACCCATCTTGGGAATAAACCCATCTTTTAATGAATGTAAAAGATTAAGAGGATAGATAATGCAGTTTGGATGAGTTAATTGTACCTTCAAAATAATCTGTACACTTATTTTCTCCATAAAATATTTAAGGAGCATAAACTTGAAATAAAAGTTGAAGTTGTTGAAGTTGAAGGGTAAAATTTACAAGTCCGTCATAAGACCTGTCATACTGTATGGATCAGAATGTTGAGCTGTAAAAAGATGGATGAAAAAAGATTGCATGTAGCGGAGATGAGAATGTTGAGACGGATGTGTGGTATGACGAGAATGGATAAAGTGAGAAATGAGTATATTAGAGGAAGTTTGAAAGTGGCGCCAGTGACTAAAAAGTTGAAAGGTTGTTTTGGTATGGTCATGTGCAGAGGAGGGCTGAAGTGCATATTACTAAAAGAGTTCTGAGTATAGATGTAGATTGATGGAGAGGGAGAGGAAGGCCGGAAAAAAATGGATGGATTGTGTGAGAAAAGATATGAAAGAAAAGGGAGTTAGTGATAGTTTGACGGGTGACAGGACAGAATGGTAGAAGAAAACGTCTTGCGCCGACTCCAAGTAATATGAGTAAGGGCAGGAAGAAGAAGAAGAAGGCACTTGGAATAAAAAGTATTCTATGCCTTGTTCAAAGACATGACTTGTCCAAGGCGTTTAACCGTTTAATTGTAAAAGAGTATTGAGTTTAGAATAAAAAACATTGTATGTACTATTCCAAGATATAGTCTATGTACCTAATTTTATCCTAATCTGTCCTGTTCTAGCGCAAAGTAGAAGCAAACATACACACAAACTATCGCCTTTTATAATGTTGATTGCAAAGTGAGATATTAGAATGATATATATATAATCTTAGTTTAGTTTTTTTTTCTCTAGGCTCTACATCTACGTCTAAGTTAGGTTGTGAATACTGTTGATAGGTACATACTTATTTTATCAACAAACGAATTGTGACGTAATAATTTTTAATGCATCGGTAATCTGTATATTTCTGGGGACATAATCAGGATCGTACACAGTCATATTTTTGCCAACCGAATTTATTTTTTACACACGTCATCCATACCTCACTCAGTCGTAAACACCGCACAAGTACATTACTGACACATATACGTAAGCCAAAACCACCAAATCTTTCGACAACAATACAACACTGTCAATTGATGAGCCATTCATCTTTCGTGACTCCGTGACACATGAAGAACTTAAATTTCGTGAAGATCGTAGTTCGTGACGATTGTTGCACAAACGACGCTTCCTGGTTTTGATGATCTGCAATATGGATAAGCGATAGTGCTTTGAGTAAGATAATTTTTTACTTGACGTTTTTTTTCAATTTAAGTTTTTAGGAAATAGATTTATCTGTGCATCTCTGTGGGAGCTTTTAAGATAAGCTGCATTTATTGTGGCAGTGCTTTTAGTTGCTTTTTGACTTTCAAATTTCTGTTAACTGTATCCGGTTAAGTAACAAAATTGTATGCTAATTTCAACATTATCATCATTTCAGCCGAGAGACTACGTCTTGCTGCCTTCACCTTTTTTTTTTTTCGATGGGAAAAATCATCTTATGACAACCCCCGCTCTTGGGCGGAGCGGGAGATAGTGTCAGACTCTTACTGACTAAAAAACCCATCCCGTTCCTTCAAGCCTTCATACCGGGGTTCGAGCGCCCTTTCGGATAACCCTGGCCCCAGTAGGCTTCGACCCGGCTGGGCCCCTGCTGTTGCTGACAACTCCTTGAGGCGCGCGGGAACAGCGCGCGCCGTCGACGACTTGGGCTTGGTCCGGACTGTTACCGGACGGCCGGACAGCGAGCTACCCATTGCTCACTGTCCGCAAGCCCGCGCCTACGGTGGCTGGAAATCGGGATCGGAATCCCGGCGGCGGCGGCGAGAGCGCCGTTGCCTGCTGCCTTCACCTAAGTTTCGTCACATTTCCAAAACTCTCACCAGGTTATCGGACCACCTTGTGTGAAGTCTTCCAACACTGCGTCTTTCGGATAGTGTTCGCCATTCCAAAACCTTTCAGCCCCATCGAACATCTGCTTTGCGAGCAACATGCACTGCTCATTGGTGATTATTCGGGTTGTGTCCGTAACTGTGGATATATTCATTTCTGATCGGATCGTGTAAGGATTTGAGCTTTGAGCAGGCCCATAGTGAACAACCACGTTTCAGAGCCATATGTCATCACTGGAAATACGCATTGGATTATAAAAGATTTTGCAACTTGAAAAGATTCAACTAATATTGGTCCAAATGTAATGCACCCACTTTTCAGCTAGCCCATTACGGGTGGGTGGATGTCACATGTCTTCAAATTTTTGGTTCTAGGACATGTCAATTTCTTCACGATATTCTCCTTTGCCGTTTACAATTTGTAAAACAGGACTGTTACCATTGGTTACCACTAGCTTTGAAAACACTTAAATTATAATCGGACTGCAAATAAAGAAAAAAAATTTAGTTGCCAAGCCTTGCAAATTCAACTTAAGTAATATAATATCTTTATGCAATGGTCCGTGATAATATCACATAAATCGTATGTATCCCGTAAGCGAAAAGCGCATTAAAGTGCATACATAACACTATTTATTTATGCAGTTACCTAATAAAAGGCTGCATTCGTTACAAAGCATATGGCAATGCCTTTAGGCGATAAGTTTGATTTATTACACTCGTAAAAATGTCAATGTGAAGAATTATGATGATATTAATTTATTATCACAGGATTGAGATGTGAGATGTAGCATAATCAGCCTTTAAATGTTCCCACTGCTGGAACTTTGGCCTCTTCTCTAGGAGAGCGAATGGGCCATAATCCAAAACACGGCCAAGTGCGGGTTGGTGAAAGTCACATGACTTCGAATTTGTTGTTTTAGGACATGCGGTGATGTTGTAACGATTTATCCTTCATCGTTTTGAGAACAGTTCACACCAAGTTATATTTAAAAGGACGAAAACCCTTAAATGTTTTTTCTATCTAAAACTATTCTAAGAAAGTAATATATATTTATTTATTTGATAAAAGTACCGTCTAAAAATACCTATAGAATAGAATAAACTTAAAAATGTAGACCAATATAGTGTAGTTGCTAAAATTTAGGGGTACAAGAGCGGTTTTATCGCTGACAGCGATATCGACCAAATAACCTTCAGATAGAGCAATGAAAATGAAAATTATTTCACTTAAAGAAATCTACGCTATATATGAATGGTAATAGACTACTTACTACTATACACTTCTACTTTTGAATTAGTACACAAAAAATGGGGCTCTATCTGTACCCGTCACTGATCAATATTTTTGTAGTCAAAAGTAGAAAAACCAGAAATCCTAAAATGACCACGAAAAGATAAATTCATCACAGAATCAATCATACATAACAATTGCTGTTAGAAAATACAGCGGGCAGTATTTTTCCACACACACATTTTTTTTCCATTTTTTTTATACATCCATTAATCAATAGCCTGCACAATATTTCCATAAATTGAGTGACATTTTGGGACATAAACCAACGCTAATAACTTTGCTGTTTATGAATATTATTTATTGAGATTTTACTTATAAAATAACAAGGGCTTTTCTAGTAAGCCCCTTAAGTATGTGTGCTAATTAAAAAATTGTGGTGTATATTGGTGGTATATAATATATATTATAAAGGCTAAAGTTATTATACATTGTTTGTAATATATCTGGATAGATTTCGATGAAATATGCTCTTCACGAGTAGACGGGTAGAGAGAAGGTTCGGGACAGTGAAGCTAATTTTAATAAATACCACGGGAGACAAAACCAGTACTTACTACAAAGAATTGGTAAGCGCAAGCGCATGACGAGGAAGTTCACGGTAAAGCCAAGAGTTCGCCTCAAGATTTACATTAAAACTATCAAATGATGCTCTGCATTGTTAGCAATACTTAGTGTTTCAGACAGAACGTCACGATCTGTCGATCATCCACGTTTTAGTTATGAAATTATTGTTACTTCTAGTGGAATATTAATCATAGTTTTATGTTAGTATTTTTATCCAGTTAAGTAGGTTGAGAATGAAGTTTACAGTCGGATACGTCATGCCAGGGAATATTTTGTCGTTCTATATTCCACAGTGATTGAAGATAAAAGTCAGTTGCCTTTGATTATTGATGATACATGGCTCTGAAATGTGGTAATTTACAACGGGCCTCATCAAAAAGCTTAAAATCACTCAAAGAGCAATGGATCGAATCAGGATTGGAGGTATTTGTAGGAGGACAAAAGTTACCGTCATAACCTAAGTAGGCAAGGCACAATGTGTTGAAACGTTATCATTGGAAGGTCTCTAAAAGGTGGACCAATGACTTGGCAAGGGTCGCGACACAAAATAGATTGTTACAGAAGTTAATCTCATGTATTTAGGGAGGCGTATATCCCTCAGTAGACGTCTTTCGGCTGGAATGAAAAAAAATGATGGTGGTTTAATATTTAAGACACAATGTATTTTCGATATATCGGTCAAAATCATCTATGATTTGGTAAAATAAAATAAAAATGTTGTATTGATTTAAGATTTGTTTACTCAGGTGTGGTTTAATTTTAAAGTAGTTTTGATCAAGTTAAAAGAAAATTTCAACATAGAACTAGCTAAATGTGCACAAATTGACGAAGTGCTAGCACAAATTACCAGCAAGAAAAGGTTCCTACAACATTGTTGTAAGAACTTCCATTAGTATAAGTACCAACTAAATAGCAAAACATAAAATAAACACAATATAAAAGCCATTACTTCCAACAAGTTTGAACCTCCTAACCTTTGGGATTCGCACCAAGGCAAGCCCTATCTCCGAACCAACTGTAATGACTATGATTTTCACTAAACTACTGTAATAAGTTGTCGTGGCTTACAGTTATTATCGTTTCCAGGTAGACTCTCCTAGGGCTAATATGTTTTACCATTTCGAAATGAAACGTGAATGATATTTATAGGTTTGTTCTGACCGATTGATGTAACAGTGATAAGAAATCTTCGGATTGTTAGATTTTGTTGTGGAGAGATTAAATGATTATATTAATAATGTTTCCTTAACCTTATTATATTTAGGTTATAAATAACACTCTATTACATTTTTTTTTGTTTTATTTAAACAATATAGATAAGACCTGGGGCTCAAGTCTGCTATTTTTATAAACTTGTCATTCGAACACGATCCCATAGTCATTATGCTAAAAGTTCGTATTCTGCTAATTCATAATTGATCATTGATCGGTCAATGGTCTCGTAATAGAGTTGTGGTAGAATGACCATATCGAGTTTATTAAAAACAATGACGTTCTAATGGTAGGTCACTGATTAAAGCAACTGTTAAAATTTTAGCAGATTATCGCATACGTCAGCTGAAATGAACGACGTGAATAGTCAGATCAGAGAGAATCAGAGTCATTCATTATTATGTATGAGATTACCATTCTATGTCATTTCTTTCAATGGAGTTTCAGTTGTTGATCATTGGAAAGTTATAATGACGCCATTATATTAGTAGATTACCAAAACTTGTCAAAATCAACAATTATGAAATCAGTGATAGACTATTCTGACACTATTGTAATAGCAGACTTAGGCCCAGGGCAACGACCTTACAGCTACTAGGTTCCGCATACTTGAATTAGTTCACCAAAACAATTCTGACAACTAGCCGAAGTACGGGGGAGCGGGGTATTGCTTTCTGATTGGTAGGCCAATCAGAACGCAATTATATCCAGGGTATATTCTTAGTGCGTAAGAAAAATTTTTCGATACAGCGACTCGTGCGAAGATTACCTAACTGTAAATCTTGAAAGAGACCTTTCATCAAAATTGGTTATTAAATGAAACCGTAATCAGCATTTCAAATATTGTTTTGAGGAGGAATGGGGTGTTGACGTGGTGGGATCTCGTTATCTCTTTTGAGCACACATAGCCTAATAGCGGCGATGTCACATTGCAGTATATGCATATTGTGCATCTATACTGTTATTGACAGTTTCCCCTTCTACCAGATTCGAAAGGTTTGTAACTCGATGAATATTGAATAAATTTGACAATTTCTGTTTATTTAAGGTTTTGGATAAAGTTAGTTTTTAATAAACAATCAAATAAATTGAGTCAAGTGAAGTAGTAATTGAGTGTGTACAAGTAGTACCTAGTATTCTATATAATTTTTAAAACCAAGGTATTGTTCAACTAGTTTTCATCATAGTTCAGCTATATAAGTTTCAACTAATGACTGCACGCTCTCGAACTAATTACGGCAAAAAAACAATACTGTTTGAGGGAGCACGACTGTTTAATGATTTACCCGAAGAATGAAAGAAATGTGAAAATGTTAATATATTTAAAGCAAAATTAAAAAAAAAACATGTATATAACCTATAACGTCACCAACACACCAGATGTGGACATTTCAATACTATTTGAATCTCATTTTAAGTGAACTGTAACTATTCTTATGAGAATAAATTCTTTAAACCTATATTACGTAAATATACTTGCTGAGATAAATAGACACCATTACCAAATTGTCCATCAACCTTGTAACGCCGGCAAGTCACAAATAACATCTGTTTGTTCCTCGTTTATTCTCGTAAGGTTAACATTTAACATCGTTACAAAAACGATAATCAACAATATAACATGTCGTTGATATTTAAGATTTAATTTTATCTTCCTGAGTATATTTGTGAGAATGATAATTGATATTGTTGAAACGTTTCATTTTTATCCTTCGTAAGTAATTGGCCCTTTTGGAGTCCTTTTGATATTTTATTTGTTTTTTTTTTATTGTATATTTTTTTATACTTTATTTAAAAACTACTTAAATTAGCTAACAATAATTAAAAAAATTGAACAATAAAATACACTTAAATAATTAAAAATAATATATGCACTAAATGCCTAGCAAATATGACGTTATAAAACTCCTCCGCATCGCTGTCGTCTGGAAGTGTACCCAAAAGACTGGCGGCATTGCCACGTTGTATGGCAATGCTTATTCTCTGACCGAGGTAGAAGCCAGCCCTTGGGTCACGCGAAGAGTCAAGAGTTTTGATTGTGTATCATATAATTTTGGTTCTGAATATACAAATTATATAGTTACGGTAAAATGTTCAAGATTATGAATACTTAAAACATCTGGCGATGGTTTTTGAAAACCGACAATTGTGGTTAAGTACCTAATGTATAAAATATTTTTCAGGCGTTTTTATTGCTTCATATTTTTCTGTGTGGCCTGAAATTAATGAATTATATTTTTATTTAATTATTGGTGGTTTTTAATCAGACAAGATAGGATAGATAGTTTTTTTTTTTACTACGAAGACGGCTAGAGCCACTGGCTGACAGAATAACAGCAAAGTTAAGTATAATACTCGCAAACTAGAAATACAATTTTGTATAACATCTTCTGCTGATGGTACTATAAGCTAAAATGACTTTTATTTGAGTTTATCTAGATAAAAGCCAATTGGGTGCCTCCCAACCCGTAGTTACTACTCATCTCGAACGCAAAGGGCAACTAAAGAAACTGATGAATTCACTCCTTCTCGATCCATCCAAAGCGAGAAGATTTTACGATTCTTTATAGAAAAAAAACAAAAATAAAGATATATAAGTACATGATAGCAGAGTTATAATACCTCCAGGAAAGTCCCTATTTCCTATTGCAAGTGGAATTCCCACTCCAAATACATAGTAATGCGGAGTAAGTAAATGTGTTATGATGAAGATTAGATAATATGACAACTACCAGGAACACTGCTTGCCATAGAAAGCAATGATCTAGTACCCACCTACGCATTCAGATTACGTCTTAGCGATATGCTACATAGAAGGGTCTCAATGTTTATTCAAATAGATGTCCGAGCAGGAAAACATGGAATACTATGGTACATGCCCTAAGCATGAACCATACCCAGTAAACACTACTTGAATGTTGCACCTTTTATGTATAAAATGCTATGAAATATACCTAAGGGCAAATAACAGGTTTATAAATAACGATAATAGAATTTAATTTCAGTGGAGATTGGACTGATCTAGAAGTATAATCCTTTCAAATAAAAAATAATTTTACAAGTTGCTTCATAAATGATGAAATTCTGAGGATCACTTAAAAAACCTGAATAAAGAACCTCCTCATTTTCTTTAATTTCATCTTTATTAATCAACAAACTTAAATGATAAATGATATTTATTTTGTAAATAGGTTTAAAAAACACTTTTACACGTCAATTGTTTTTTCGTCAGTTTATGCTAGATGAGGCCGGCCGGTGAGGCTGATGCTGATTAAGGTAAACAATATCTTCGGACTGGATGGAGTGACCACCTTCGCAGGTTGTCTAGCAGTAGGCTAACAATAGCTGAGAATCATGATAAATGGTAGAGTTGACAGGAAAAGTCGCGTAATAAATGATAGATATTTATTTTACTTAAATTGGTTATAAATAACACTTAATTTTTAGGGTTCCGTAGTCAACTAGGAACCCTTATAGTTTCGCCCTATCTGTCTGTCCGTCTGTCCGCCCTGGCTTAATCTCTGTGACCGTTAGCATTAGAAAGCTGAAATTTGGTACCAATATGTATATCAATCACGCCGACAAAGTGGTAAAATAAAAATTGGAAAATGAAAATGTTTTATTAGGGTAGCCCCCTATATGGAAAGTGAGAAGTGATTTTTTTTTAAATTTCAACCCTAACGTGTGATATATTGTTGGATAGGTATTTAAAAATGAATAGGGGTTTACTGAAATCATTTTTTTGATAATGTCAATAATTTCAGAAATAATCGCTCCAAAAGTAAAAAACAATGTGTTTGTCCCCCCCTCTAACTTTTGAACCATAAGTTTAAAAAATATGAAAAAAATCTGAATAGTAGAACTTTATAAGAACTTTCTAGGAAAATTATTTTGAACTTGATGGAAAGAACAGTTTTTGTACAAAAAAAGACAAAAAGGTTGTACAAAATAATTTCTGGACTAAGTTTTTAGTATAATCGTATATGCAAGCATTTTTTAAACTCATTAGTGGGTACACTTATTGTGACGGACGGGAAACTACGGAACCCTACACTGAGCGTGGCCCGACACGCTCTTGGCCGGTTTTTTTTTTAATATAAACTAGTTCAGGTTTGTGTTAAGAAGTCAGTCTCTTTAAAAGTTCATAATATACAGCTAATATGTAGGAAATAGTCAAATCATATGAATACCATGCAGAGTAGGGACTGAGGTGATATTTATCACTAAGCATTAATAGTCCTGTCTAAAACTTTCTTAAAAAGTTATATATTTATATTCAAACATACATACGCAGTAAAGACGTTGCACAAAAGTTACAATTTGGTATCAAAAACATAGAACGGTGCAAAAAAAAACAACTATCAGGCAGTTGCTTGGATCAAACGCAACATCCGTCGCTCGAAGAATCCTACCTGTTTAATAGGGGTTACTGGACTTCACACCATTCTTATGTCCACACCCAAACTTCTAATGCAAAAACAAACCAATAAAGTACACAGCTATTAAGTTTAGAATTGCAAGAACTCAGCAATGGGTTGCAAGACCATTATAACATTTTACTTCGCAATTAGAAATGACCTATAATTGCGTGCCTCCATAAGCATTTCTTGTTTCTAAGCCCACTGCATTAGCTGCGGCAACAATGATTACCCACGAAATGTGAGGTAAAGTCTTTTAATTGGTGCCTCGCTATTGGTTATTATATCTTAAATGGTTCAATCGTAAAATTTTGTAAGGACCTGGTTTCAAAGTTAATAAGCGAAGCGAATCGCTTGTCAAGTAATTGATCATTCTGGTTACTTTAAAAGGGAGTTTAGCTTATAGCATAATGAGCTTGAAGGTTGTGCAAAGAAGCCTGAGGTAAAGTGATATGCAGATAGCATTAAAGATTATTAAAAAAGTCCAAAATGTAGGAAAGGATATAGAATAATCAATAGTTTTATAATATTTCCACTGCTGGGACTAGCATCCTCTCTCTAGGAGAACAAATTATCTGTAATCCAACACACGCGCATAGTGCGGGTTGATAGATGTAGTATGTATTCAAAGATTTCGTTCTAGGACACGCTGGTTTCCGCACCATGTTTACTTTAACCATTTTGAGAGCAGGAGTAATGAAATTAATTACACAAAGTAAAGCGCCTACTTGTGTTTGAATCTACGTAACTCGTAAGTTAGGACCGCTACCTTTCGGTCACCCACGACTGAAAGGACATGCTTTGAAAATATGACATGCAATGACACATATCTTGTACTTTTGACTATCGATGAATACCTCTTTACAGTTTATTTATATAGTGGTCTTCCATTGTATAAATAAGATTTTTCTGGAATGCCATTTACAGATAAAAGCGGTTATCTACTCACGCGTAAACTATTTAGTTTCAGATGCGTCTGAAGGCTTCTGAAGGCCTTATCCTTGCGCTCTTTGTGTAATATTTTTAACGCCGGTAAGCAGGTTATGGTAACTAGTAGTTCTTTTAGCACAAGCACAGTTCCAGTTAATTGAGCCATTCAGCTCATATATAACGCTAACCATCGTACCGCGCTTACTACCGTTTCAACTTCCAGCTTCAACCTCTGTTTCGGAATTCACAATTTATTAACAGACTTCTAAGAATTACTGGCAGAGCAATTCGGCTTATTTTATATTATTACGTCTCATTAAAGTCATGCGGTCAAATGCTTAATTGGCCTACATTTTCAAGATAATTAGCGGCTATCCCATATCTTTATGCTTGACTTGTGTGAGAAACGCGAATGCACTGAGGTGGTTGGCAAGTGTCGCGTCCAATGTGCCCATGTCATAATTATAACCACTGATTGGTATCATTATCGAGAATGTCTCTTGCTTGTCAGGAATCTGTTTTAGTTCAATTATCACCATATAAAGTGTTAATTAAGTAAATTCTTGAGATATTGTAGACAATTTTTATTACTATTCTGTTCCGTTTTGTAGGAATCCAGTTCTCCTTTTGTCTCCGTTCCTTAACTGTATGTCGGTCAGGGTAATTCCTATGACCTAAATAAAATATAAAAACGGCATTGCTTTTTAAAAACACAACCAGTATAAATATGGTCATATATGATTAGAAATTAATTATAATTTTGGCATCTGGTTGAAATATGCTGTCAGACAACGGTATTTATTAAAAAAAAAAACTAATTTCTGATCTTTTATGAGTTGTAGGTTCTCCTGGAGCAAGTTATTGTTTTTTTTTCTTCACGATATTGTGATTTTATAATTATAAAGCGAAGAATATGTCAATGATGATGGGATATGTTTAGCATTGAGATAATAGCAGCAATTGTAAGAATGATTGTTGAATTCAGAAAGCATGAAAGTTTTGGTTAATTTAAAAATATTTTTGCACGACATAGATGACGATTGTTTTAACGAGTAACTAGACAATTTTACTTATAATATTTTTTACTATATCATGCCCACATTTGTTTAATGAATCATCAAGAAAGTTTAAAAACAATCAACTAACCGACTTCAGAATAGATACAGAAACTAGTGAACGATTTTAATGCAATTATCAACAATATTAGACGGTCACTCCGTATAATTGGTGAAAATTAATCAAAACCTAATTGAGGAATTCCCTCGATTACTTATGGGCATCAAAAAGTAATCGAGGGAACTCATCCGTACTGGATTTTGAACAAAAAACGACCAATCTGGAAGTATGCCCTTTTAGGGTAAAAACAAATTTGCAAATCAGTCCATAAACGACGGAGTTCTGAGGTAACAAACATAAAAAAAAAACAACCGGATTGAGAACCTCCTCCTTTTTTCTGAAGTTGGTTAAAAATACCAACCCGTCAATCAGAAATGAAACAAGCCTAAAATATAAACAATCAGTCGTGCCGCTTCCTCGTCAATGAACGTCATGATATTAACATTTCGAATGTCTTAAGTTACACTGTCCGACATAAGGTAATTGTCTTTCTATTGTGTCTCTAATTACGACATTCAAAGAGTTAATATCAACAGATTAAAAAGCCGCGGGCCCACCGTGGCGCACGGAGAAGCTACGCACGTGTATTAAGCTTCACTTTGTAAGAAAATGAATGTGGTTGTGTTCACTGTTACCCACGGAGAGGTTACGCATGAATTAACGTCATTGATACATGCGTGGCTGGCTCGAAAAGGCGGTTACATAGCTCAAAGCTGTCGACATGGGTCTACGTTTCCTCTGGATTACACGAATATGAACCACGACTATTTACAGCTAGCTTATCGCAGCGCAGTTTTTTAGTCATATACCTCCCGCAGTGATGCCCATGTCTGTGGATTGCAATGGCACGTGTGTAGCCTCTCCGTGCACCGTGCCACGTTATACATAGTCGTGGCTCTTCGTGTACCTACAGTGGAAACGTAGACCCACGTTATCAAACCAGTTAATACACGTAGCTAATGCGCCACGTGCCCAAGCAAAGCGTGCGCCGCGGTGGGCCCGTGCCTTTACCGCTTTCAAACTCGCAGACAACGTCATACAACGTGACGCACAGCTGACGTCGATCGCGTCATTTCTGCCCAAATGTTCGACTCACTTTCGCCGACTCACTTTCGTTGAAAGTGCAAGTGATCGTGACCTACACCAATTTCGCGATGACGCGAATGACGTATATACGCGTCAATACTTTCGCGTCACGTCACAGTCGGAAAGTAAGAGTGAATTGGAACATTATAACCTAGCGACTTACTTTCGACGCCGAAACTGTTACTTTCATTGTTAGAGTTTGGCAGAGTCCGTCGTACGATGCAAGCATTCAACCCGCGATTTACAAAAAGTAGTTACTGTTTTGAATACAAATTTTTTTTCACCACGAGCCATTCCGTTTTGAAGACAGTTAGATATTTTTCGTCCAAGCTATTCAGTTTTGGAAAATGTTACATTTTTTTTCACCACAAGTCATTCAATTTTCAATACGGATGCTTTAGCAATGCTTTTTTTTTAACATTAGGACACTCTAGTGTACGCAAAGTTGAGATATGGGTAGTACTAAAACAGTCGTTGCTAAATAAAGTACACTGTTTAGGAAGATCTATCAAGCTATTCTTTTTTGTACTATCAAAAACACTTTTAAGACACCGCTGAATTTATTGTTATTTGCACTCGAAACGAATACTTCAAATAGTTTGGTTTGGCGTAGGGATTCAAGCGAAAAATTTTTTAAGTGGTTAGGCAGAAATGACCGCGGATGCTACGTACAATTTCAAAAAAACAATTTTGTATTACTGTTTCATAAACTTTTATTTGCAAATTATGAAGGAAAAACAAAATTATGAATGTCTTTTGTATTCAAACTTATTATTAAATTAATAACATGCATGTAATAACATAAATTATTTTTTAATTAAATTTTACGGTTTTATGCAAATTTTGTAAGATAAAGCTGGGCTATAAATTAACTTACAATAGTCGGTGTCAAATAGCAGTAATTTTCATATTAAAACCTGCATAAATATAGGTAATATCTTGAATCCTCGATGTAATTACATAAAATATGTAGGTATTATTTAAACAGGTTTTATCCTCATTGACTCATCTTTATGCAACGAGAATCCTTGACCCAGTAACATGACATTCATATAATAAACACTTATATTACTATAAATAGTTTTTATAATACATATTTTAAAAGTGGAAATATTTTTATTATTTTAAAATACTTATGTTATCTGGTTGATGAAAAAAATAAAAAAGAATGACTCATAAAGGTTTTGATTTCAACCTTGCGAGTTTTGCTACAAATTACAAATAATTGTGCATGTTATCTTGTGATGTACCGGTAATATTACAATAACGCTAATTTCCTCTCAATTTAAGACAGAAATTGAAGCCAGAGGTGAACTAATAGGCCATTCATATTTTACCTTTTTTCATTTATATTGCAGACTGTGCCCTTCCGGGTCCATGTTTGAGACAATATAACTATGTAACAATATTCACAACATGAGTGCAAATAAACAAATGTTAACAGGGGGCGTGTCTATAGCCATCAATCGAACAAAAATATACTAATATAATTATATAAATTCAAAACGAGCCGTAAGTCTGTTGCTAGAGCCCCCGCAGATGCTAAAAGAAAAAAGAAGAGGAAGGCGTCTGTACATGCAGTTGTAACTGGTATCCACTCGGCTTGCGTGAACTCATGTGAACCCAACTTGTACGTCACACAACGCTTTGTCTCGTTGTCTAACTGTCTTCTGTACCATTGACTTCACCCTCACAAAATTCTGTATTAATGATTTCGTCGACATTTGAGGTCCTCCTGGAACACTCGCGTCATCGTCGACTCGTGTTCGGTCCTGTACTACTGTACTGTAGCAGGACGGTAAGCTTCTTACTACACCACGCTATTCTTCTTCTTCTCGAATCGATAGTTTTTTTTCCCTCAAAGTTTTTGGGCCCATTAGGTTGCCAGGTTGATAGTGGCGTTAGTGGCGATTTTTTCAGGTCCTCCAAAGTGCAGGTGTTAACACTTTGGGCATTCCAATAAGTGGGCCATCCACTACCAGTGAGGTTCTAAGTCTGGCAGAACGTAAGGACGCCGTGGTGCCTCTTTAGCCACTCTTCCAAGAAGAGACTTACCACCGCGATTATGGCGTGCCCAAGCAGCAACGCTTGTGACTGAGAGAGAAAAAACAAATTTTGTGCCCGATTCTTTTACGCACTGGTAAAGTGGCTGCTGAACCTTTTCGAATCTCTTGATATCTTGGGTCCTGGTACTAATTTATGGGCTTATTTATTTTAATTATCGTCTGGTCACAATATCGTAGCTCAAATTAAATATGTAGAATGTCTTGAATGTAGTTATTGTAGTGAGGTCCCCTGCGTGGACTTAATGTATATTGTTCTGGTTCTGTTAAATATTTAGTTTAAAGAGAAACTCCGGATAGCAATATTGTGATAATTTTGTTTTCAGAGACTAATGTTTACTAAATACTTTACTACTACATACTCATTATGATTTCAGCCGAAAAAAATCCAAGGTCACCGACATAGCCCAAAGAATCGCCTAACTTAAGTGGCAGTGGGTAGAGCTCATTGCTCGTAAGACCGTTGTAGAAGTCAATGGCCCGAAAGGTTCTGGACGGCGAGCGCACACCGGAAGACGCAGCGTTGGTAGGCCTGGACAAGGTGGGCCAATGACCTGGTGAAAGTCACGGCACTACTACTATTATATGTAAATTCTATTCTTTTGCACAACCCTTTAAAACTATATTCGAAAGACCAGCCTAAATAAAGCGCTGGCTTCAAGTTGCGCAGAAGTCAAATATTCGGTCTCTTTAGTGGTGCGAAGTGAGATGCGGGAGCGGGGAGTATCAGTGATTGGCTCGCCGTACCATCGCGTCATAGACGTCACTCATGATTCGCTCCCTGCGCTGCTGCATGTATGTAACAACGACGATGATTGGCTCGCCAATGTATGGAATGCGCAAAGCGATCCCCACTCTGACGCCGAGCGCTCAAGATCCGTTTTGGCCATTGTACGTTTTTCAAGCGATCTCTTGAGATATCACAGTATCTACTTTATGTGTCAAGCAGTGATTAAATTGCTTATTTTAGTGAATGCTCGTTCTATTTAACTACCTATATTTAATCGACAGCTTAGCAAAGATTGATAGGTTTCGTTCTGCGAGAATTAGGTACCTACTCACTTTTGAATAGATTAGGAACATTTGTAACTTCGGATGTAAAATAAATAGATAAGCTGATACGTATCAACTTGAATAAATCTTTTATTTGGGTTTTTTGTTCTCGTTAATTTGATGTATAAATGATATTTAAGCTTTTTATTACTATTTTCGATAGGTGCTCTATGTTGACTAACATTCAACAGCCGTAGAAACATTTTAGTTGGAATTCAAAATTTGATGAACAATCAATTTATCAAACGACAAGTTGTAGGTACATATATTAATAAATCAGATTAATACCATTGCAACTAGTACATTTTAGGACTTTTTTATTAGAAATATCCACTTAAAATTCCACTTGAAACACAATTCTAAGTTGATAATCGATTTGGTGGCGATAGATTCAAATTATCTCGAAATATTCATTCAAGTATATGTGTTTATAATATTACGTATTATCATTCGTCAACTTGCAGGTCGAAACGAGGTGGTGACAGGATTGTGACCACTGCCCTGAGAAGAATTAAAGACAGAGTTTTTTTTTTTTAAATAAAGCTACTCTGTGCATCTGTCCAGACATGACATTTACTAATAAAAAAGTCGTGTGGCACTCGGAGACTGCCGCGGTAAAGCTATTGCATAGCATTTTTTACCAACTTATACAATTATAATTATTTATTTATTTATTTTATTTTTGCAGTATTTTTTTTTCCTTTTTTTTTTCTTTGATATTTATTGAAGTTACACTTTTTGAGCGTGGCGACCGATAAGAAAACAAATGAGTGGGGGGTGTTAGATTATTTTCATTACGGAATTTCTGGATTCTGTCTCTACGCTCAAGGCCCGCTATATAAGCTATGCAATAGCTTAAAAAGAAATTAATTAGAAAATATTCTTGGGTAGATACCACATACTAGTGTGCTACAAATTGTACAACGTTCTGAATCATAATCCACTGCATTCAACAAATCAATCAAGAATGCAAATTAATTCTCATTAAAATATCTCTGACACAGCAGACAATACTATTATTTAAATAACAGTTCTCATCAAAACAAAACAATATAATTACTATCTATATAGCTAGCGTCAATAAATAACATCCTCTACTAACAAACGTTAGTGTTAATCTTGGCTTAATCTTCTATCATCACGCGACAAGTTTAAAGGTACAATAGAAAATAGCCCAAGGTTCGCTTGTGGCGACTCTTGCATAACGCGACGTCATACAAGGCGTACTGATGGGCAATAATGCTCTAGGTCGAGGGTCACCAGGTTTTCAGAGAACAATGGACATGGTTTCAAATCGAATTGCAATATTTCGTAGAGAGATTGTGTTTGGCAGGCATTAAAAGTGGGACATTTGTGAAGAAATAAGAAGTGTTATTGATAGAGATGATAAATATTTTGAAAAGCATAGCACTTGGACCACACTTTAAAACAATCTTTGTATAAAAAATGCAACTGACATCAACAAAAAGGTGCAAAATAACTTTATATTTTGGAAGTCAGCATTTCTGATTTTGTTTCATAACCATTATAAACCATTCAAACAAAAAAAAAAAAAACAGTTTTCTATAGGCAAAAACTTTTTATTTTTGAATTCAACTAAAAAAACATCTTTTGAAAGTTGTTTAATTCAAATCTTCAATTTTCATACCCTATTAAGCTGATTCACATATCAGTAAATTAAAAAAGTTTGATTGATTCAATGGCCACACATCAACAACTGGGAGTATGCATGAATTGCGTCATCTTCTACCTCAGCCACCAAAAACCATGCGAGAGATGTCATGGGGTGTCCTACAGGGATGGATTCTGGGGCCACTACTGTGCGACATAGGTTATGACTGGGTGCTGCACGCCAATTTCTCTGAGCGATGACAGAGTAGTCTGCTATGGCTATTAACATAACTGCGATCGCAAAATTTTATGTTAGGTATTCTGATCATAAATTCATAGATACTCGAAATATATATATCAAGTATTCAAAGAGAGTTTGTAAGTGACCGTTCAAAAAAAAAGAACAAATCCACTGTCCTACATTACAGTAGATGTTGGTCACCAAGCGATGTACCTACAGTACACGATGTGATGCGCTTGTGCCTAACTGGTTTGGTTACACGGCAGTTCTATTTATAACTCATTGCTAACTTTTACGATATTTTTACGATTTTACTTAAATTGTCATAATCCATTATGTTTTTTATTTCTGTGGCTATCATGTAAATTATAAATGATAAATTATTTTTTACACAAATTGCCTTTTGGTAAAATTATTTTTTTGTAAAACATATTTTCATGATAATTTTACAGAAATTCTTATTTTACAGCACTAGTGATAATTTATAATTTGGAAAGTTATTAGAGGTTCGTGCAGTAGGATTTATTATTGTTAAAATTTGTCACTTCTCGTAACCAGACACCAAGCAATAATTTGTGTTTTGAAGCCATACTAAGATGCGGTTTTGTCATACAAGACATGCCAGTTAGTTTGAGAACCAAGATTGATGGTTTTTATTCTATACTCTAGTTGATCCGTGTCCCCTTCGCAAGGCTTTAAATATTTCTGGTGCTAAAAATATTATTAATCACAATCAATTATAGAACATATCACTAATTCTATTTTACTCACTAAGAATAGCTTTCTACTGGGTTTTTTTTTTAAATCCATTGTGTTAGAAATACTTCCTATTACTAAAAATACGTACATTCAAAATAGTATAAATGTCTTCATAATTTCTATGGAGATTTCTTGTAAAATAAAACTTAATTGGTACTTTTTAAAATTTTATGATCTGTAGAAAAATCATAAAATCCTAAAAATATTTATACCTCTCGAGAGTCAAATAATTTAATTTCACCCTTATGTTCAGAGAGAAGTCCCTTCGAAGCTTAAAGTATAAAGAGGCGCTCTTTTCCACCTATTTAGTAAGTCTGTCATGACCTATTCAGACAACTTGGATATATTGGCAAGCATTTACAACGATAATTGACATTATCAACATCAATTATCTTGATAAACTAAAAGACACTTCGAATGGTCATGGCGGTAGAGTAATGTTGTGTACTTAAAATGTGGGTGTGACAATCTCTTGAGGTTCTGTGTAATAGTACCTTTTGACGTGAACAATATGAACATGGTGGTTTGCCTAAAGTATGATGAATATAAGGTAATCCTTCTAAAAGACACATATACTAAATTTCATCGTAAAACGTAACAAAAGGATTAATAAAATGGTTTTCTGTTCAGAGTAGAAATTCCTGTGAGATTTTTTGTTAGTGCTTTGTGCTTAAACGACCATGTCCTGAATTAAAATGTGAAATAGTTTTCATCCCAATGGGTGTATTCCTGTAGCATAATTTTCTACTTTCTTGCAGGCAAAGCCGCTGGCAGAAGCTAATGTTTCATAAATTGGGCCATTGTATGTGGACACATTCAACTGGCCCAATTCAGTTTTTTTATTTTTTTTATTTAGTTTATTCAAAATTTGCTTACAATAGATATGTTACATAAATTCTGCCAAACTGTAAAACAGTTTGTAGGTTATCTATTTAATTTGATTTATTTAGGTGCAAGTCCTTACAGTTGTTCTATGATCCAATATAGGTACTTTAAATATAGATTCGATTATCTTCTCGAGCCTTCTGGCGGCCTAACATTCGCGATCATAAGCGCAATAACAGTCATCAAAAGCATAAAAGTAATAACTTATTTAGACCGATGAACTCATAATTTTGAAAACTATAAAATAATCATGATTACATCTCCATGAGTACTCAGTCAGAAACACATACCCATAATTACATTAAAAGCACTTAACAAATAAATAGCATCCCTGCACGAAAGTCACAGCTCGAGGGTACATTTACATGTTTCTTAAGTCACTGTTGCAAGCAGTGAAGTAAGACTGATGGCACGAAACCTGATCAACAATACGGAGATGGGCCAACACTTTTGTTAAAGCTAATGTGCTGTGAATCTTGCAATGTAGGTAATATTGGAACGATACTTAAAAGTGATGAATTATTCAAAGAATATAGAACGATATCTATTGCTTCCGTAGGACTAAATAGATATAAGATTACATTACACTAAGACTTCTTAGTAGTAATAAGCCTGCCATTTCCGTAGGTTTTAAATACTACTGAGGCATTGTGGGTGTGCCACCAGTCCACCACGGCCTATCTCTCAGGGAATATAGGCGTCATATTACGTTATAGCAATTCTATAACTCATTTATTTATTTACTTTTAATTTATCTACACTCATATAGACTAAAGATTTATTATAAAAAATTGTACAAGGTATTAGGTTATTTCATAAAGAATTTTCTTCTAGAAGACGTGCCTAAGGAGAGATTAGAAGAAATGTAGACAATAGTGTGTAGAAATAAGAAAAGAAGAGTTTGTGAAATGTTTCAAATTAAAGATTTTCATCATAATCTTCCCAAGCTTGTTCCATGTAAACAACACAAGACGCAATGGAACACATTTTTTTTTCCATACTGTCCTTTTACCTGTCACGCTATCACTAACTCCTTTTTTTCGATATTAGTCCTCACAAAATCCATCCACCTTTTTTGGCCTCTCTTTTCCTCTATAGATACCATGTGTTTCATCCCTCCTCTTTACATATCGCCATTTAATTAAGTATTAAGGTACTCGACATTCAAGTTAATCGCATTTTTTTTATTTGTGGAATTTGCGGATATAAGCAGGCAGATTAACATTTAAGACGACTTTTGCAAGATCAAGATAAATTTCCGTAAACATTGATATCAGATCAAAATTGATTTCAATATCATTACCGAAAGAAGTGACACGCAAACGAGATTAAATCAAGGAAAACCTCAACTACATTTCGATCTATTTGCTACTAAAATATTCTACACTACCTCTTTTTCGTGAATTAGCCCCCGTAGCTGATAGGCCAATTTTCAAAGATTGGATGCAATAGGAAAGGAAATGTAACCTATGGCACTCAGTGTTAGTGCACATTTCTAGTATCTTTCAGAATCCAGTACTTAATATAATAATCAACAAGCGTCTTTATAATGTTAATGAACTCTATTAGAAATATTTATTTACAGTTAATAAATAACAGTTCGAAGCTGAAAATGTAATTTATAATTTAGGTGTCTTCAAGGCTAGAGTGAATAGGCTCTTAATAAACTAGTGCGCCTCACCATCAACGATTGCATCACTGCTTAGCATCAGGTGGGATCGCAGTCAAGTACTAGTTTATAACAGATAAAAAATAATAATAACTATCAAAAAACCCAAATAAAAAGGAATCCATTGGGCATCCAAAAGTTCATTCACATCGCTATCAATCGAAACAGTGCCCAGAACGCTGGCAACATTACTATGTATCTACTGCTAATTCGTTGGTCAAAGAGAAACTCAACTCTCTTATCATGTGAAGAGCCGACTTGCTGTTTTAAGATATCTCGAACAATTCGATGAGCGCTTAGACCCCATAGCCCCAGTGTTTCAATCTCAAACCGCTCAAACATAGAATTATCAATAAAGTAACACTATTGCGCCATTTATTGGGTTAGGCTTAGGATTTCTGCACCACAGCAGCCTTGCTGGCACAGCCCACCATACTAAGAAGATGGGATGGCAGATAACCTTAGTTAAGTTAGACAATATCGAATCAAAATATCTAAGTACTCATACCTGTCAAATTAACAAAAACAATTTGACGACCATAAACAGATAGTAAAATAAAAGAATGATTGAAAGCGTGAGAACTGTCAGCTTGCATCTTGCGCCATGAAAAGGCAAAATGTGACGGAGCGGAAGTCTGCATTCCATTGAGGTTCAAAGATGTGAATGTATGTTATTGTTTTTTTTTTTGTGTTACTGTAACAGATAGGTGGAGCGACGATCTTCGCAACGTTGTAAGTAGCAATCGGATAAGTTTAGCCGAGGATGTAAAATGTTTTTTTTTTTTTTAATTAGATTACCACAAATAAAATATTTGTCACTTTGGTTAAAAACAACATACAAAACACATACAGACAACACAACATACAACACAGTATTCTATCTACACTAATATAATAAAGAGGTAAAGTTTTTTTTTTGTAGGGTATTTAGTACTGGTCCGATTGCTAAAATTTTTTTACCGATAGAAAGCTGCTTTATTTCTGAATGACATAGGCTTGGTATATTTTATATACGCGGACGAAGGCGCGGGAAAAAGCTAGTACCTACCTAATATTACAGGTTTCCTTTTGTAACTGAAATAAGTATATAACATGCAAACAGACAAATGAGAAAACATATAGCCTCCTCTTCTTCTTCCTGCCTGCGGTCGTCGCAACACGTCTTTTCTTTCCATTTTGTCCTGTCACTCGTCAAACTGTCACTAACTCCTTTTTTATCACTCACACAATCCATCCATCTTTTCTTTGGCCTTCCTTAGACTACTGAAGGGTGATGATGTTAAATATAACTATGAGCTTATCCAAGATCGATTTGATAGACTTTTTTGATTAATCGACGTTACCAGTGGAGTGGCTAGTTTTTCGTCCAAAGACTTAGTTGCATGTGTTTTTGTCATATTTCTGGAAGACAGCGATGTGGAGGAGTACTTCGAAGCCTTAGTATATTTTGTGTTTTTTTGTATTATGTGTATAATGTATACATTACATTCTTAGTTTATTTAATATCAAATAAAGTAAGTATTTGAATCAAGATTTTTTTTTCTGGATTTAATTATTTTAAAGTTTGACAGTTAAAAATCAAAATACCGATAAATTTATATTGCACAACGATTATATGTATTTAAAAGCAATACCTCTTTAACTCAGGCCAAGGATCTTAGCTTTTTCAACCATTTCGCAATGAACTTATAACTAAGAGTTTACAGTTTAATTACTATAATTGGTATCTTGGAACGGCTTTCAATGAATCAATCTCAGTAGGAGTCGTTTTTGTAATGTCAACAAACGATTAGTTAACTACATGACTATGTAGGAACTCATTTGAGGTGGAAATTATAGTGCGCGTGTGAATGGCATATGCTGTGAAATTAACTTGTTAAATAAAAAGCAGGTTTTTATGCTTTTTTTCTTGTCATAAGTATCCGTGAACAATATCGTGGTTTAAATATTAAAAAATAATAGTAACATGGTGTATGCTAAAAATTATATTTAATTTGATATATAATATATATAATAAATACAGCAGCTTTATGGATTGTGCATATAAATGTAAACTACATGTTTAAATTGAATTGAATACAAAACTCGAAATGTATGGACCTTCGTATAATCTTCGAAAAGCACATTTCAAGCTCCTCCTCATTAAAATACCTTTTCAATTAACATGCCATTCTTAGGTGCATTCAATTTATTATTAATAGCACCGTAAATAATTAAATGTTCCGCAAAATCTCGTGTAGTAACTACACCGCCTCGAGGGCTGGGCAAAGGCTGCAGTATAGCTCCGTAATAAGCGGGTAACACGGACTCACACTTAAATTTATTGTTATGTTTTTATGCATTTTAAATGTAAGCAAACTCTTGATTACTTTGCTGTTAAGGGGATTGCCCATTTGAGGCCACGAGCGGTTAATTGACTAGAGAATAAATACTTGTTCATTAATTATTCCATAAAAAATATGTATTCCCTTAGTTCCAAATGAGTCCCACTATAATAATAAGTATAATAATAAGTGATAAATAAAAAGTAACTTTATTGAAAAAACAGTAGTTTTATCATTGTTTCATCATCATATTTGATGTCCATCTTTGGCCTGGAACACCATAGATGCTGAGCAATCCCCTTTATGCTGTGTTGGTGTTATTACCGTGTTGGTGTATGTTAATATGCTTTTTTGCGCGTCAATTTTAACAGGCCAGGAATTTGAGAGGGCCAAGATGTCAAGCCTACACAGATATATTATAAAGCCTTGTTTTTGCTATAAGGTTACTAACTAGAGTCTGTCTAAAAAGTCAATCGACTTGGGTAATTATTAAAGTACAATTAAATCTGATGTAGTCAACACTTGTTCAATAATCAAGGCTGATTAAGAGATTTTGATCATTGTTTACTAATAGAAGAACCTTATAAAAGTATAGAATATAAATATTTTTTGAATGATTAAATATTATAAAAAATTCCCAAGCCAGTTGACTTTTTAGACAGATTCTACTTCGTCTTTTCTTGTCAATTTAACTTTTATCCATCCAATATGGCCCGGTCAACTAACAAATGAAATGAAATAAATCAGGATAACTCTATCGTTGGTTTCGTTTAAGTCGGTAAGTATCGGTGGTGTCCAACATGGAACCTTCTTAAATACCTATAATCAGGTTTTGCCTGTACTAAAAATAACTCAATACCGTTAAGCCCAAAGGTTATGCCGAAAGGAAGGGTATAATTTTAGCAGTACTACCGTGGTACAACGTAGTGTATTTTCATAATATGTTTCATGTTTGTAGCGCCTGAACTACTAAACTGATTTTGATGAATTAAGAAATTTAATTTGGTTATATTTCAACGTTTATGAAATATACTATACTACTACACTATACTACTACAAACAAATAAACATGTAATAGACATGTTTTCTTTCTTTTTTTATTATACTGTCAGCTGTTTTGAGTACCTACGAATCGTTTTTATCTGTGGTGGGTTTTTATTTTATTTTATATGGATTTTGGTTATTGATTCGAGTGGTAATGGCTTCGACTTCGAGTTGTAAGGTCGCGGGTTCGCACCCAGCCAGGCGCACGACTTTGTGTAATTTATTCCATCACCATTGCTCTCAAAACGGTGAAGGAAAACATCGTGAGGAAACCGGCATGTCCTAGAACCAAAAAATTCAAAGCCATGTGACATCCACCAACCCGCACTGGGCCCACGTGGTGGATTAAGGCCCATTCCCTCTCCAAGAGAGGAGGCCTGAGTCCCAACAGTAGAAACATTATAAGGTCGACTATACTATATGGATTTTGATTATTACTAATCTTTTACAATCGTTTCAGAATACCATAGTTATAAATTAATCGTAATTTTATAAAAATTGATAACTCTAAATCAATCAAAATGATATGGACATATAAATGTGATGTATTAAAGGACTGGCCGCCGTCACCGCACGTCGAGATTAGAACACTGACGATAGTTGTCGAAGATCTCATAAGGAGAAGAGCGCGGGAAAAATCACTTGCGGCCACAAAAGTTAAGAAACATTTAGGTACTTAGAACATGTAAATCCTAAGTTATACTACCAATCAATGGTTAAAACTTTTTGTTGATGTAGAGTTACTTTGTTTTCTATTAGTTATGGTTTAATGTGAACGCGTTTTAGTTTTTTTATGACTTCACGCATTGAGTCACTTAAATCTAATAGTTTCAAGGATAGCAGCGTGAATACTGTTGAACTCATTAGTGAACGTATTTACATCAATGCTAATTCTGCGTTCAAAAAAAAAAATCTATAAGTGCAACACTACAGAAAGACGTCCAAGTATGGAGCCGGTAGACATTTAAAAGACATAATGATTTTCTCATGGAATATGATCCGTGTCATGCAACTTCCACCATAATGATTGCATCCTGCTGAACTTATACACAAACTATAGTAGTTTCATACCAAAGTGGCTCTAATCAAATCGATTACGAACGAATCGTTCGTTGCGTTGCAATCAAATTCCATATCTGCATCAATCCAAATCGATAGATTCCACAGTTCGGATTTCAAATTTCTCAAGTCCAACATACCGTCTACGGTCATTCACGATTCAAGCAGAAATATTCTTCGTGACAGATCGGTTTTTGATCGTAATTTGAAATGACCAATAAGTGAATAAGTGATACATTGTATAATGTTGCTCGGGGTGATCGTTATAAATTACCATGATGCACAGCCAAAAGGGCTATTACGAAATAAATTAGAGTGCCATATTACGGAGTATCTTGGTGCTATAAGATGTCTAAATAATAAAAATAAAACATAATAAATTAGAACAGTATATAAAATTGCTGAAGTAAATTGATACATTCACCAGAATTACGATAACTTTTCGCATTAGGTACGTTAGTAAAATCGAATTAACAGTTGAGTAAAGCTGGTTTGATAATTCAAAACTAGACGGTAACGCCTTGTTACAAAGCTCTATTATTCTTTAACTTGCAATGTGTGTATGTACTTATGACGATGATTTTGTTTGTTTAGGGCAAACCTTGCAAATAAATTTTTGAAACAATTGGCCCTAACTGATTAAGCTGTAATATCTTCATTTTTTGAACCGTTCTGATATTGCTATCAATTAAAAGGATGAAACTTGCCCAGCGAAAACTAAAAATTAAAAAAGCGAGTTTTTATTTAAACGCTAGATTTCAGATTTTTTTTTTACGACAAGCTTTAATATCACACTAATATAATGTAATAAATTGATAACTTTGTTATAATTAACGTTTATTTTGTTCTTTTTAGAGGATTTAAATAGAACCTTGCTTTGAATAGTACTGAATTGCCATTTTTCTTTTTAATGGATACAGTATTCAATAAATATCTAATATACATCCTTGTCGAGTTGGATTGAGAAATAAAACAAGAGTCGGCATCAATTGCTTGTTACATTTCGAGGAGTGTTAACTGGAGGAAATTGGTTATTATTCAATTGTGAATAATTGAATCAACGCGTTAGACTGACGTGTGACTGAGTGGAGCCGATGCATTGTGGAAGTTTGATTGCATCATAACCATATTGAGTAAAAACGTTTAGATTGGTATTGAATAGGACAGAAGTTATATCACATAGTCATATCATTAAGTAGTCCAGTATTTTTATATGAGATAGCATGATGAGTGTCTTTCCTTTAGATTAAATTTTACGTAATTATATTTTTAATTTTTTGGGTTGGCATTTTCGAGTAAAGCTTGTTTTGTAAGAACAAAATATAGAAAAATAATAATGTTCCAAACCACACGCGTTTTGTTGAATAAATTTTATCAACAGCCAGCCAAAAAAAGTTAAAAGTAATTCAAATGATAAAATGTATCATTTGGTTTACTTTCAAAGAAAAGAATGATGAATATTATTTAAATTATTTTTCGAAGTGGCTCTAAAAATAATTTAATTGAAATTCAATCTAGATTTAAAATGAATCGTCAGTGAAATTAGTATGCAAGTTCTATTTAGCTCACGTTCTGATTGAAACTAATCTATTGATGCTAGCCATAGGTTATTCTTGTTATAGGTCGTCAAAACAAATGTATATGTCCACACACCTCAGCCTAGACAAGAATATGCAGTAAATTTCTCGCCCGTTTGAATCAGGTTTTACGCAGTCAGGACGAGCACCATAGATCTATCGTATTTGGAAGCGCCCAGTGACCTGCATTGTTGAATATTAAACACTAGGTGCTATATTTGGTAAATAGATTCCATTCTAGATCGTTGTAGCTATTTACCAGATAATTTGTTAAGGAGCCTTTTGAAGCCAAATGAACAAAATATCTTGTAATGATGTTGTTCGATCTACTCGAGAGAATTAATATTCTTGTTGATATCGGAAAAAGAGGAAAATTAATAACAAAATCATACATGGTATCAATCATGAATGGTATTTTTGATACCAAAAGCTTTGGTCAAATTATCTGTAATTTGGTTTAAAAAAAAAAATTAGGTAACATTCTGGTATTCTCAAATAGTGATTCAAAGTTAAAATATTAATATAACGTAATTTTTTTTAATATTTATATAAAGTCAACGCTTTAACTTTATCACATACGTCTAATAAAATCGCAGAATATATTGCTGCAAAGAGAGAAAATCAAGACGGACAACACTCACATGACGATGACAACGTCATGTTTTGTATGACATTTGACACTTAACCTGAAAGTGCGAACAACATAGGTTTTTCCAGTCTTTACATGTCTCTGGAGAAAATATCATATCCAATTATACCAACTAGATTACATTATACCCAGCAGTATCATCTAATTCGCTTTACAAATAATTTTGTTTCAACAGCGGTAAACGATAAACTATTTAATTTATTGTTTAAGTAGTTATGCGTAATTTCATTTCGGGAATAAACTTAGGTTTGCGAGATTCGTTTTGAAATCCAATAAATAGCTCTGGCTAGAGTGAAGTAAACATTTATTAGGTGAATATCTATGATACTTGCTTTTAACCCGATAATTTGCTGTATTGATCGAAGTTTTACTAATAATAAGTAATAGGTTTAGCTTAATTGATATAAGCTAAGATTTGTCTTTCGTTTACTTTTTTCTTATCGAAAGAAATAATGAAAAAAAGTTTTTTTGCTCTTCTGTTATTATCTTTGCCCATAATAATTATGTCAAGTTAATTTGAAGTTTGTTTTTGTGCAGTCGTAGTACCGTGTACGTAACATGATAAATATTTATCCAGACCGAATTTCAGCCACGGTAGACTATTTTATAGGAGATACACAGGAGATAAATTAGGGCATAAATGAGAACATAGGTGAACTTCCAGTCGCTTTAATCGCATAGTTCGAGGGGGTGATCACCCGACACAACCGGAGAGAGATTAGGCGTGTTCGGCGGCGGAGACCTCTCGCGCCGGGCCTTGGTCGAGGCCATGGTCCGGAGCGAGGAGGAGTGGCAGGCGGTCGCTGACTTCGGCGAAGCAGTAATGCTCGCTAAGGAGAAGCATTTCGCCCGCCCGATTTCCAGCTACCGTAGGCGCGGGCTTGCGGACAGTGAGCAATGAGTAGCTCGCTGTCCGGCCGTCCAGTAACTGTCCGGACCAAGCCCAAGTCGTCGACGGCGCGCGCTGTTCCCGCGCGCTTCAAGGAGTTGTCAGCAACAGCAGGGGCCCAGCCGGGTTGAAGCCTACTGGGGCCAGGGTTATCCGAAAGGGCGCTCGAGCCCCGGTATGAAGGCTTGAAGGAACGGGTTGGGTTTTTTAGTCAGTAAGAGTCTCACACTATCTCCCACTCCGCCCAAGAGTGGGGGTTGTCATAAGATGATTTTTCCCATCGTAAAAAAAAGAGAGATTAGGCGCAAGACCAACGGCTTTATCTGCCGTGATACAGGATTATAGCACTACCAGCATCGAAAATCAGAGCTTAGTATTGGAAAAACTTATTAGTATTTTGCATCAATTTTGTCATGCGGTCGCGAGATCTCCAGATCAAAGGAAATGATTAGAAACTACTATTTATGTAAAGTCAACGCAAAATTATCTCACGTTTATCTTTTCCTCTACTCTAACTTATCACATACATCTTAAAATCACGGAATATATTGCTGCACCTTAATCGATGCTGATGAATTCAACGCATAATAGATTTGTAAGAGATAAGATATATCATCATTCTTAGATTCAACACACGAGAATTTATTGGTTTGTACGTTTGCACCTAAATATATCGCGATAAACTCCTTACAAGCGATAAATTAAATGTATGCATAATTTTATTCTAAATTCTATTTACAATATTCAGAATGATAACTTGAATAGAACATAGAATGTTGGTGCAGATAGGAGATCGAAAGATATGTAAATTAAAATGACTAGAAAAGGAACTTTATAACATTCTTGTACTTGAATAAAAACTTGTGAAAGATAACATTTATATAAACGCGTTTCGCCTATATAAAGCCTATTTGGTTTCCCTGAAATATGTTAATGGCAGTGACATTGAACAGACAGCTGACAATGAGGTAATTTGGTTTTAAATTGCGTCATCAAGTTGTCGTAAAGGGTATAATGTTATATCAGATTATAACTTGTATGATTATAAGCTTTGTCACGTGTAGATGAAGCTGATTTTCCTCCAACCATGCTCAACCTACCTTCATCGTCGTAGTAGGCATTTTTATTCAAATAAAAAATAGGTGCGCAAAGCACGGTTGGTACGCAAATATAGTGAGTACCCAGCTTAAGGAGTTTGGAGCCTCATTTAGTAAGCTTGCAACCTGATCCGTTATAATGTCACCTGGTAAAGGTAACTAAGGCTAGGCAGATGGTGGCCACGCCTAAAAATATTTGCAATAAATCAGCTTAGGACAATATTAACTCATATGGCAGGATTTATTATACAGTATCTGACCTCAAGAAGAATATAGATTGGGTGGGCTGCTTTTAACAAAATGTAGTTCCATTGTGAAATAAGTGGATGTCCCACAGTGTAGTGTCTGAAAATCCACCTCTATAACAAGTGTGTTCTGCCCAAAATTACTGAGATTTAAACTTACTGAGACGTGGTAGCTTAAGCAAGAGATTATGTGCAGGTTGAGAGTTGTACAGAGAGCCATAAAGCGTTCCATGCTACATACGTCTAATAGACCAAGTTTCTAACATCAAGATCCGAAGACATAAGCACGTTTTCGACATAGAAAAATGAATAATGGAACTCAACTGGTGCTGAAAAGGACACCTGGTAAAGCGCGGTGATGACAGGTGGTGTGATGTGGTAGCCCAGTGGCGTCCATGGACCAGAAGCAGAAGTATTGATTGTCTGACGGTGAGAAAGATAGACCACATTATTGCTATCATGGGTAGAATTTGGATAAGGCTGGCACAGAAACAAGACTGGCACAATATAAGACAGGTCTATGCTTAGCAAATGGGATTGTGGATAATGAGCTAACCATATAGTAAACTATAAGACGTATGAGCCATGTTTATAGATACTCACAACACGACAACCATTTTTAAAGAAAATGATCTTCTATCCATAGAAAAATTTAATAAAAAATTCTATAACGTTTCGTCATATTGAGCCTGACTATGGAAGCCTTGAGATTTGTTGATGTTATTTTGATCATCTTATTACAACAGCGAGCCATCAATTTGACTTTGACCATAGATAAATTGATAAGATTGAGCTTGAAATCCGATTGAATGTTATTTACATAGGTAGTTAAGATTTTTGCGTAAAATCTGTAATTTATTCGAATTCTTATCTTCAGTGAGATTAACCTAGATCATTATCAGCTAGATAACATATTAAAAATTGAAATAATAATCGTTACTGGTACCTGTTTCATCGATATTTACAACCGTGGCAGTTATATATGACACATGATTGATATCACGATACGAGTGCTCTATTTGTAAAGGGCACTTGAAATTATTCGCAAATAATAATTAGCAGTGATTTCTGTGCAAATGTGTATGCATAAATTTACCATAGCATTACTATTAGTAATAAAGATTAGTGGAATTAGTTGAATCATTATTAATTTGTGGTAAATCTAGGAATTACAAGGATTTAAGTTTATATATCAAGTGATTTCTGCAAGTGGCAAGGTACAGAAATCTATAGATTTATAATTTGATAATAAAACATTATAATTATCATTAGTTATTAAGAAAGATCGTAGGAACAATAATACTCTTGGTAATATTATATTTTTCAATGCATCTTTGGTATTATTTTTTTTATTAAGAACAAGTGTTCTAATAATAATATGTTCGTAATTACAATCTAGCCTAAAAAATTTATTGATTATGCAATTTAACTGTACTTTTATAATTTTCTGAACCCTGGGGTTATAGACCTTTGAAAGACGTACAGACAGTAACTTGCAGATGTCTCGTCGATTATTCCTGTACATGCTATTCAAGTGCACTCAAGGACAAACCCCAGTTTGTGGGAAACTATTGTGACATATGAAACTTATTAACTGTTATAGTTTTAGATTTTTTTGACTGCGATCCCATCTGATGGTAAGCAGTTTATTTATTGTAGTTTGTATGATTATGTTAAATCTAATAATAGCGTCCTTTTTCGCACTTTTACTCAAGTCTGTAGCACTTTCTCGGTCTGATATTGATAAAAATACTTTCTTTACGTGTTATTATAATAATGATTAAGTTAGCATCAGGCATTTTGGACCAAACAGACAAAAATATATAAAGTAAATACAATATTTTGTTAGTATGTAATATTCCACCACCAGCCTGCACCACTATCTTACAAGTAAAATTCATTAAAAAATTCTAACGAAATAAATCTTCAAGTATAGCAACAAAAAATAACCTCTGCATCGCTTTCATCTAGAAATATGCCCTTGGGTCAAGAGAAGAGTTATCTAGGCATTATCATAGATCTTTTTTTCTATGCTTCTTCTTTTACTATTATTTTGTTTAGGCACTCTGACCAAAGGGGTCGGAGTGACTTGCACAATATGCTGGCGCGTTAAGGCTATAGAATATAACTACCGACGAGTTTGGTGATTATCTTAGTTGATTACTTTTCTTTATGACAAATCATTTAGTAAACTTAATGTTTATGGAATATGGCAATCGTTCCTTCAAGTCTTGAAAGAACTACGATGCTTGAGTAATTGAAGACGAGCTAATATCTCTGATGAGTGTATCTAAAATACTAAGTTCCAACAATTTTAAAGAAGAATATTTACCATTTTATACACATATAAATCATGAAACGACATAAACAGTTGAACATAGCTAATGGCTATAACGACGAAGGTTTTCTCAATCCCAAGGTAAGTGTGAAATCACACTCATCAACATTTAACCTACTTTGAGTGCAAAACATTCTAATCGTGAATTTATTAAATAAAGTTCGTGTGTTCGTATAAAACTGCATGTAGTGAAATAATATTTGTGACCCTTCAACTGCAAATAAGCCCTTAGTTTTCTTTTTACAAGGATTTCCCAATAATTTCTAATAAAGTACCCAAGAAAAAATACTTAGGTACCTTAGTTCTCGCTTCACAGATGGACATACATTTTAAGACTTTAAATTTCCATAACCTACCTATTATTGAAACTACAATTTTAGTAATAATCGATTTATTTGTATAAACGGGACTTTGTATTTTTATATAAATAATATTTCTTCTTGACAAGACTGGTGTCGTTCAACAATTGGTTCGGTGCAAACTTTTGGAGCAGTTTTGAGGCGACAATAGCCTTTACATAATAATAAACCGTGATTAAATGATCAGGAAACCTTTGAAGACACAGGCACTGAACACCTTACTCGATCTAGCTCTTGCCGCTGAGCCTGTAGTTGTAAAATACCTAAATAATAATTTTATTTGTGTTCAATTAAGCCTGTCCTTTGCTGCCGGGAGGGCAGTACACGCCTTAAGTAAATGTTTTTTGCTTGGTTTTGCTTAGTTTTAAGTTTTTATAAGTCCTGGCTAGAGGTTTTTAATTTATTAACGCTGCCACAGGCAAGTTCATGTAAGCAAATGACAACCTCATAAGACGACCTGAGATACACCATTTTTCATTGGTGAATATCGTGCAAGTTACTACATACAACTTTTTTTTTATGATGGGAATTTTTTTCCAATGACAACTCCCGCTCTTGGGCGGAGCGGGAGATAGTGTCAGACTCTTACTGATTAAAAGACCCACCCTGTTCCTTCTAGCCTTCATACCAGAGCTCGAGTCCCTTTCGGATAACCCTGGCCCCAGTAGGCTTCAATCTGACTGGGTCCATGCTGTTGCTGACAACTCCTTGAGACGCGCGGGAACAGTGCGCGCCGTCGGCAACTTGGGCTTGGTCCGGACAGTTACCGGACGGCCGTACAGCAAACTACCCATTGCTCACTGTCAGACTACTTACTACTTGATTTACTGAGGGGATACTTCCCCTCAGTTATCATTTCAAGGGTAATGGAGCGATATCGTTTGGAGGTTAAATTCTGCCGTCGTAATTCGAAAAGGCACAACTAACATTTTACAAATGTTGAGAAAATCGAGATTAAAATATTTTTTGAATTTTGTAGAAAAAAACATGTTTAAAATGTGTTTTTCCAAATTGTGTAAATGTAAAAAATTGCGTTTTTTTAGTATGTATACAACGATAGCAATATTATATTTTTAATTTTAATGGATATATTTAATAATTACCATATTTCTTTTTAACTTAACATAAAAAATAATATGAAAAGAGCAATATTATGTTTAAAAGGCACATATAACCAAATAAGCCTTTTCAATGTAAAATTTTGAGTAAAGTATTTGAAATTTTACGATAAAAAGGCATATTTACTCAATTGTGCCTTTTCACTGTAAATTATTAAAATAAATACATAGGCGTGTTCCATCGTCGGCCACATCACCGCTTACCATCAGGTGAGATAGTGGGCAAAAGCGAGCCGATCCATTACAAGAAAAAGGTGCAGTAAATATTAGAATTAATTCCTAGTATTTATATTTTATACTTTGTGAGTGTATTTTATTGTCTCCGCAGTGGAATTGTATATTTTAAAAGAGGCTGATAGATAAATGTCATTCTATAAGAAATAAAATAAGGCAGTTGTAAGAAAATAAAACATTTATTTCACAAAGTTTACACAGACAAATTTTAAAAAGTACTATCAATATTAATTTTATCAATAATTGAAGGATTCAACAAAACAAAAACAGAATTGTTTAATAAAAATGACACTTCAAAATCTCTCTTAGTTAAAAGTTTGGTAACACAGCCAGTTAGGAACTTCAATATATTTATCATAACAATTATGTATCAAACATCTAAGTAGTTTAAATTTTTATCACTATCCAATGAACGGAATTAACTTTTTATTTCTGAAAATGGCACTATGCATCTCCTTATCACAATCTTGACAAGGTTACAAAATAATTAGGGACTTTTTATTGTCAAAATTAAACAAAAAAATAATTCTAAACCTGAAAATTAGAAACTTCACAGCACCTAATATTAATTCTCATAATAATTAAATCGCCACAAAAGTGAGTAAGTATAAAAAATCAGGATTGCGTAATTTCAGTCTTCTTGGTATTGAAACAAATCGACTGCTCGATCATTTACAGGTAGTTTCCCAAAAAACCCTCCTGTTAGTGGGCATAAGTGGACCAAGCCTTGTGAGTATGGCAGATTTCCTTTCACTCGTGATACCCCTTGGAACCAGCTGCACCGATAAGCGTGGACTCGCCTCCACACATCAGGCACAACTGACGGATTCCCTGCATACCTTGTCCCCCTTACTTCATCTCCGTTCAGAAATGTTTAGTAGTAAAGGCACAAAGGCCAATATGCCTTTTTTTATATAACATTTATAAGCGTTAGGGGTAAATAGATAGGGCATAGCTGCCAGTTGTGACTTTTCTTTCTAAATTAATTTCTAAAGTGTTCGTATAAAAAATAAGCACAATTGCCACATAAGCCTTTTATATTTGACGTACGTCATTTATGCCCTTTCCATTAAATATATCAATAATAAAAAGGGGAAATAAAAGTCATACCTCACAATATGCCTTTTTATTGTAATAAAACTTAAAAATTGATGCAGTTGTGCCCTTTAAGCTTATGCTATCTCTGTTTATTTTGTAGCTAAAAATCCCTAAAAAATCAGGCAGATAGGCCTTTTTTTCCTGATTCCGAATATATATATAACTCATTTTGACAAAAAGTGTTAGTTGTGCCCTTTTTCGGTAACACGGCAGAATTGTTGTTACACGTGTACACTTTGATTTATGTAAAGTGTTATGGTAATTGTGTTCTGTTGTTTTTTATTTTGATTAAATACATATTCGTATTTATTCAGTGTTTGTTTGTAGAATTTCTTACCCTTACGCAAAAATATTATAATATCTGTATATAAATCTCGTGTCACAATGTTTGTCCTCAATGGACTCCTAAACCACTTAACCGATTATAATAAAATTCGCACACCATGTGCAGTTCGATCCAACTTGAGAGATAGGATAGTTTAAATCTCAAATTATAGTCACAATTTTAATTTATTGCTAATTATTTGTCTGTTATTATTTGACAGTCACAATTATCTGTTAACTCCAAATGATTCTAACAGATGTCGATACCTTTCGTCTGGGTTGAGTAAGTTATCAATAGATGGCGCTGCTATGTTTAGCCACAGCAACGCGTGGCCGGGTCAGCTAGTAATATCTATAATATAAAAATGAATCGCAAAATGTGTTGGTAAGCGCATAACTCAACAACGCCTGGACCGATTTCGCTATTTTTTTTTTGTTGTGTTCATTATTATGAGGAGAAGGTTCTTATGGAAAAAAAATGAAATTTAGGGTAGCGTAGGGTAGAGCAGGGTAGTGTAGGGTAGAGTAAGGTAGAGGAGAGTAGAGTAGGGTAGAGTAGAGTAGGGTAGGGTAGAGTAGGGTAGAGTAGGGTAGAGTAGGGTAGAGTAGGATAGAGTAGGATAGAGTAGGGTAGAGTAGGGTAGAGTAGGGTAGAGTAGGGTAGAGTAGGGTAGAGTAGGGTAGAGTAGGGAAGAGCGGGAGCGAAGCCGCGCGGGCAAATGCTAGAAATAGATAAAAATCTCGTATTGGTGCTCCTCTCAACAATTGGGTTCAATTATTGAACCAAATTGTTGAGCCCAATTTTTGAGAGGAGAACTACTTTTGCCAGGTCAGCTAGTAATTTTGTAATAATCCTACAGATAACTGTAATAGGCTAGTTGCTGTAAAAAAATGTAAGTAGTTCGTCTTTTAGATTATTCAAAAATAAGGGAAACGTATTTTTTATACGGATACGGACTAAATAAAATGTAATTATTTTGACCCTGGAAACTATCCTATTGGTGAAACAGGAAAGTATTATAAGGAATTGTTGCATAATTGCTAAATAACAGTTTATTTTTACAGAAAGAGCGATAGACGAAGAAGGTTTGATCTATACAACTGGCACTTATAACAATGGAGGCGGAACAAATTCCAGAAACAAAATACTGCAATTTTCAATTTAAATAGTTACCCACTGCAATATTTTTTCCTGCTGAATCCAAATCAGACTTTTTAAAAATCTATTTTATTAAAAACTAGATACATATTATAATTTGACGATCTCTTATCAGTAAAATCAGGTAATTCAATAATAAAAAATATTTTTATTACTATTATATTTTTTAAATGTATTGGTTTACAAAGTTAAGAGTTTTTGAATAATTAACCCTTTAACCGACAGCACTCTAATAATACGAGTACAATCAATTAATTGTAAATACTTTTTGGTTACCAAAAAATAAAATAAATTCGAATGTCGATTTTCAAAGGTGAAATATCGATTCACTGAATCGATTTAGAACTACATATCGATTTTAAAAATTGATTTTTGGCTCCAAAAATCGATTATACGATTAATCAATCTCAGATCGCCATCCCTATTTTTTGTTGTACAAAAAAAAAAACCCCTAAGAATGTAAGTTAGTGCATCAATATATTTAAAGTGTACTATTTACCAAGCAATTTCCTTCCTGATCAAAACTTTACATCTACTCGTCTAACTGCCATCGTAAATCATAATGATCCTTGAGATTAAAGACGATTAATATACAACTACTTTACAATTCACATCGTGTGCCCGTTCTTTCTATTAGCATTTACATACTGGTTATAAACAGATATGGCAGATCAAGTGCATATTGTTAATTGGTCAGAATCTGCCACCTGGTTCTTAAGACTCGATTAGATGAGATGAGAGTTTATCGTCGAGAGGCACTGTTTATACGAGTCTGTATTTGACTGATTATCGGACTCGTGTGTTTACTATTAAAAGCGAAAAATAAAAACTTAATCTCAAGTTAGTAATTGATTTTACTTGATTACGTCATCACATTTTGGACAACCCGACGTACAATCAGAAATCATAAACGTTTATTTCAAATATACCTATTACAGGCACTTTTGAATTTATTGTCAAAATGTCGGCCATTCAAACAAGTGTAGTTAAGTGTCCCCGTATACGGGCCACAAAAAAGCCGCTTCAAGCTTTATTTTGAGGTGGCCTTTTTTTGTGGTCGCTTCCAGCTTTTTTTTTGTGGTGGCTTTTTTGAGTGGCTCACTTAGCTTCAGTAGTTTGACTGACCGACATTTTGACAATTCAAAAGTAAAGCCGTAAAAGGCGCTTCAAGCTTCTTTTTGAAGCATAGTTTTTTTTGGGGAGCACTTCAGGTTTTTTTTGTGACCGCTTCTAGCTTTTTCTTGTGGCGGTTTTTTTTTGTGGCCCCTGTGTGGGGACACTAAATAGTACGGCGAGTATCCACCCTTACTTGTTGGTGTTGTTAAAACTTCTACGGTCCAGACTGAGTGTTTTGCCTTGTTGTTTACACCGCGTACATTGAAGGACTGGAACAATTTGGGTGTCTTCAAGGCTAGAGTGATTGGGCCCTTAATAAACCAGTGCATCTCACCATCAATGATTGCATCACAGATTACCATCAGGTGAGATAGCAGTCAAGCACTAGTTAATATCAATTAAAAAAAAGTAATTGGCATTACGAGACTTAGACGAGCAATGGTGATTGTAAAAATGCCTAAAAACCTATTTTATTTTTCGTTTTGAGATTTGGAAATCATCTTATATTCTTCCTTTATGATTAAAGTGAGAAGGTGTGTCAGACTTTTCCTAACTCAAATACAACCATGTTACTTCAATTGACCTTCGATTTAGAAAAGTGAGACGAGGCTTCCTTGTCTGCTTATGAGTCGATATATCAATTATTTGGTACAGTAAGTGCTCTGGTTATACCGCAATTATTCTTAGTTGGTTTGCAACAAAGTAGTTAATAATGATTATACCTATCCGATGCGATAAAATGTCCTATGTAAATGAGCTGCTGATGTGTATCTAAAACGGTGAGTTAATATTATCATTTGGATGTAGTAAATTATTTTATATAGATATTTTTTATTTATTGGACATGTGCAGACTATCACCACAGACCAATCCAATGCGATAGTGTAGTAAAAAATATTAATTACAATAATGACGATAAAAATCATACCATTTTAAAAATTTCGAAAAAAATATTACATTTACAAAAATAAAATAACTAAGGGTGAGTTGCACCATTTAACTATAACGATAACAGAGCTGTTAACAGTTGTCAAATCGTCGAATTGACCAATAGGCGGCCGTTTCACGGCTGGTTATGTTTTGGTTATCGTTATAAATAAGTGGTGCAACTCACCCTTAGTCAATATAATAAAATTAACATAACATACAATTAAAATACAAAATAAGCCAATTAATTATTAGAATGAAATACCATATTTAATTCAATTAATTATTGAATATAGATGAGCCTATGAAGCCTATGTCCAGTGTGGACATCTTTCGGCTGAAATATATTTATTTATTTTTTATATCGAGACCTTTCTCAATAATTATTTGAGCAGCTTCTAAGAATTTCGGCAGGTTTTGGCCAAATATATCCTCCGATAGCGCTATTGTTACGATGGCTATATTATTAATAATGCGTATAGCTCGCGACAAAGGGGAAAACTTTAGGAGGTTAGTCCTGGCAGACGGCTCCTCCAAGAGAGAGGGGCGACGGCGCGCGCCCACGCATCCGTCCGGCGCGCGCAGTCGCAGCGCTTCTAGCACGTCTGGGTGGTGCAACAACCTTAGCAGTACACTAGACACGTGTTTGACCAGTGCGACATTCCTTCTCACCTCGAGTCTAGTATACCCGACCATACCCAGAACGAAGAGACTTGGGTACTTGAGTGGATAAAAGGGGTAAACCCTATATTGTTTCAAGTATAAAAATCTCATTTTATTTTGGATCTTTTCCAACATGAGGCTATACTTTTCTCATGTGGAGTCCAAATAATGGAACCAACTGGTTTTTAGGTGGCACCTCACAAGTGTATTTTATAGTACTTAGGCATGGCATTTGACATGGGCGTACCTACCAGTCGCTAGCAATAAATATCCAGTGAGCTTTCATATTATTATCTACTGTTGTAAAATGATATGTGATAAATATATAAGTAAGATACCTATTTTTTTTTTTATGGTGAGAAAAATCATGCATTGACATCCCCCGCCCTTAGGCGGAGCGGGAGATAGTGTCAGACTCTTACCTACTGACTTAAGTAAGATACCTTAGGAGCTTGTAGTGTAAAAGGATTCTGACTATACATATTAAGGAACTTGCAATTAATTAATGGTTCATCGACCCTGGTTATCTGAATCCTGCCAGGAACCAATCCTGTTAGAAAAAATTACCGTGGCCCTGGAAACCCACATTGGTGGAAACAAGGTTAAGGTAAGGTTTTAATAAATAAAAATCGGAAATAAAAGAGCAGTAGTAGCTATCTCCACCTCAATAAAAAAAAGAAGGCCAGCGGATTCACCTGCGTAAAAATAGGAAAATATAATTTATACCAGTTTTAAAGTAACCAATCGTGAAAGAATTTGTAATATTGGTCAAATAGTCTCAAAGATTACAAAAGACGTAAAAGCGTTTTGTTTGTAGGAGACATACTAACGCAACAAGTACGGCTTTATAATATTAACTATTGATAATAACTTAAAATTCTTCGCTTAAACATATTTATACAACAGAGATATTTTTTTATTAATGTATTCATTTTAAAAACTGAACATATAAAAGATGGTTCCGCACAGCATCCGATTGGATTGTTATGCTACTTTCGTTCCAAACGCCATCTCGAGGAAAAATCATACAACGTTATATCTATTTGCCAACTAACATGAATCGTGTCTTGAGGTATTGTAATGAAACTTTATTGCCGCTCGGTTTGGTTGCCGTGCGCCAGCGCAGTGAAGCTTTACCTTGAGTAATGTTGGAAGAAGTTCTAGAAAATCTTTACAGATGGCGCTGTGAATAATATTTGACTAAAAGCTTACGCCGCTTTTTGCTTTTTGACTTTGACTTTGAAGATTACTAAAGTTACTTGTAACTGCAGTGATGAATAATATATTCACTGTAAAGTTTTTTTTTTTCTTTTAATGAAATTTAAAGGTAAAAACCGTCTGAAATTGTTACTATTTTCTATCAACTATTTTTTGCATTGTAGGGATGCGGTAGTTCTTTCGGATAATCCCACAGCCTTCTCAAGAATATGTTTTAGCAGGCTCCATCTTTCATGCTGACATGTCTTTAAAATGCGCGTAGAACACTACGCGTTGTCAACCCGTGCTTGGCCTTTATAAGTGAAAAGCTGTGGCCAGGAATAGCACTGCGGCACCAGACCCCCAGGGCATCTTTTATGGAGGCTGGATCATGAGGATTGTCTCTCTCTCACACTTTCTTTCGCCTCCTTTGCTCCTATTTTTTCTTCGCAGAAGAAAAAGGCAACTTCCCATTTCCTATCCCTTAGTATTATGGCTTAAACCAAGGTCGGACACATAAGGTCGCCATCTTCAACCACCTCTAGAAGGACGAGACGCTGCCCCGTCAATGCATAGGAGACTTCTACAGTATACTCCACTGTGTCCTCCGGGCAATCCAGTCTATGATAATATGGTATGTCTTTCGACCAAATTCTAGACTAGAATCTCTTGACTTCTTGAGTCCGGTGAGGACCTGCATCAGACGGAAAGTGAGGACGCCATATTAGTCTCTCTAACCATTTTTCAAACAAGGAGTTTATTGCCTCAATTCTGGTATGAGATTGTATCGGTGTTTTGACTTAGAGTAAACGACATAATTTAGTTTAAAAATATGTTTTTAAAGTATCATCAAGTGCATTATACCCATACCCACTTCAAATTAACGTAATGGATCTATGACTCAGCAATAGTTCTCCATCGTCATGTCTTCAAACAGTTAACAAGGCTGTTGGTCTCTCCGTGAGAACACAACTACTCACGCGTCACGCCCTACTTTCAATTTCATAGTGCTAACACGTAGTGCGTAACACTGGCCAAAAGTGGTTGAAGATCATTAATTTCAATGAGATACTTATTCGGACATCTAAATTATCTTATTGTTGTAGTTTTGGTTGTTTTATTTTTATATTTATTGACGTTGTTCTAAGGAAGCGAGAAAAATAATGTAGCCAGGATTCATGTTATGCATTTCATCATCTCATAATTTAAAAGAGTCTATGGAATTTCTGGCTCTGTTTTCACTTCTATGGAACACAAAACACATCTTTGGAATGTGCAATTAGCTTAATTTTTTTTCTGACAGACTTCTAGATAATTCAAAGTTGATTATAATTTGAGTTTGAAGGTCTTCGAAAACACATCAAAGCATATATATATTATATTTAAAATGAGACTTTTTGTGCTTCTACGTGATTTTTAGTAGTCCTTTACATTTTGCGCCTCAAGGAGTTGTCAGCAACAGCAGGGACCCAGCCGGGTCGAAACCAACTGGGGCCAGGGATATCCGAAACGGCGCTCGAGCCCCGGTATGAAGGCTAGAAGGAACGGGGTGGGTCTTTTTAATCAGTAAGAGTCTGACACTATCTCCCGCATAAATTTTTCCCATCATAAAAAAAAAAGTTGTATGTAGTAATTTGAAAAAATTCCTTTACATTTTGGACTTCTTGACAGTCATCATCTGATAGATTATCGCTTTGTCAAGCTCATTTTCGTACTTATTAGGTACTTGTAGGATCATTACTGTTCTATTTTAACCTGTATCAAACGAATCAAACTAGTGAACATAACGCCTACTTATCGACGTCATCACTATTCCGCTTATTCACTGCATTCTACGAACCTTTGTCTTCTGAACATCACTGACATTGATGTATTTTAAGCTAAATTGTATTTTCGGTGCACACAATAAAGAGAATTTCATGTCCATCAATCCATGTTCCAGTTTTGACTGCCACTTGCATTTATCTTCGTTAATATGAGGATTATCCTTCCTCAATCAAAACCAAGCTCCAACTTTTCTTGCACTTCCCGAATACTTTTATTTCTTCATCTAACCCTTTATTCATGCTTCAAATGTCTCTTTTTATCCTACACAACATACAATTAACAAATTACTGATTGTGATAAAAAAGCCGACAAATTCATGTGAGCGTAACATACAATCATTCGTATAAAATCATTGCCAATAACACAATAAAGATGTATGTACCCGTGTAAAAACACCCATATAATAGTCTGCAATTGTGTGATACCCGTCGTGTACAATTCTAAGGAATTTTGTCACAGCGACACCCAAATGTACCTGCTTACGTTATGTCTCAACAGCCTATCAAATAACATTCATTTTTTGCCATAATGTTGGTTGTAAACACGTCCAAATTGTTTGTCACGCCAATTCCTATCCAGCCAACCTTGGCAGCCAAGTACGTGTGCCAGTTATTTCGCTGTTTTTTCCCTGGGTGGAGTAGCACGTACCAGCGTGGTACCGTTTTTAAGTAGGATCTTAAATAGCGTCTTTGTTGTGGTTGTACTGTACCTTGCTTGCTGTGGGAATGTTTGAAAGAGTAACCATGACCCTGGAGTTGCTGAAGTCCAATATAGTTTGGGTGGAGCTAGAGAATCAGACCCCCAGTTGCCTTTTCTATGGTCCCTAGAATTCAAAGGATTTGAAAGAATATCCAGCTCTCGCAGGGATGTCAAATCAATGGCCGACTGATGGTTGATCCGCAAGTTAATGCTGCATGTTACCTCCCAATATCCTTTATGCAGCGTTATGATTTTATTATTTTAATTCAAGTTGCATTTGCATGTTCACATACGTTTGTTGGTACTTACTTCCTCCACAAATATACAGATCACTAATAATTTTGAACCAGCTAGTCTTAAAATCGCATCATTTCGCACAAATGAATGGTTTTCTTTCTTTCTTCGATTCTTTTTTTCTCGCTTTGTTTCGTTCTTTCTCTCGATCTTTCTTTCCTTCTCTATGCACCTGGGATAGTCACAAACAATTTTATATTTCCGCTCAAGTAATTGGTGTAAGGCATAACCATTATTTAATACGGTAACTCTTTCAAACAATCCTGTAACAAAACCTACATAATCATGGTAAATACTGATACATTTCACGATCACTTTAAATGCGATCAACTCGATACTATACGATTGCCGATTAATTTGATGCACTGATTAGTACTGATGGTTGCTTTGTTCTTATCATCGGCTGCTCTAATGGAGGGTTTGGGTTCGAAGCGGTGTTGTGCTGCAATCGTTGCCTTGTTCTGATTCCGCAACCGGAATATCAGTGATTTTTATCGGATTTTCGATTGCTAATCGAAGAAGGCACTTAGTGGTTGTTAATCTATTCCATTTTTTAATTGGATGGTACAGTTCAGGTTCAATAATTTAAAATTGGTTTAATGTTCGTAACGCAACCTGTCTCTCTTTTTTTGTAATACGTGTGTTTTGTTACAAGCATAAGTACATGTACGATCAGTTCTATAAAGTGCCCAGTACTGGGACTCCGGCTTCATCTTTAAGAAAAGGAATGGGCCATAATTCACCACGCAGATCCAGTGCGGATTGGTGGGTTTCGCATGTCTTCGAATTTTTCATTCTAGGACTTATCGGTTTCATCGTGATGTTTTCCTTCACCGCTTTGAAAGTAGTGGTGATGAAATAAATTATACATACATAGTGATTTCTAAATTACTTTGTAGCTAGGTTTATACACGCAACCTTAAACTCGTAAGTGCAATCAAAAAAAATAAGATAAAAAATTGTCATACTTTATCAAAAAAATAATTCTCTGATTAATTTTTTATTGTCCTTCAAGCGTTTGTTTTTGCTGTAGATATAAGTTTCCCGTCTTAGTAATTTCCGTTGACAAAATTTAATCACTTAATAAGTGCAATAGTGACCTATATATATTACCTATTTTTATAATCTGATCTAAATAAATGAAATGTCATTCGGATTACTGATCTATTAGAATTGTTCCCATTAAATATTATTATAAATACTCCATAATATGAAAGGAAAAACTCCTTTCAGCAAAAAAAAAGAACATTTTTGCACTTACGAAATTTTTATCATGAAAAGGCTCGTAATATTTTCTACTTATTTATTTAATTTTCATGCAACAAATAGGTACAAATGCAGACTTAATACACTAAATATTCTCTACTACTTAACCTAGGGAAAAAAAAAACAAAACTGTATTATCAGAAATCACAAAGTTATAAGCTTGTTCTGAAAATACAAGGTCACCGAGCCATCTAAGTGACTGAGGGGATGTTTTGCACTTGCACCCAAATGTTTGGTGGCCCAACATCTAACCTAATACCCGCTATGATATGTCGTGACCTGTGTTGTACTTAGTGTCGGTGGTGTCCAACTTGTGACCTTTTTAAATATTTTTGGGATAAAATATAACGTGGTGTAAAAACTATTGGAATCAATTCAGTTACTGTTTCTGAACAAACTATATTCAAGTTTAGCACATACTAAAAATAATGTTGTAAGTATGTGTATTTAATACAGAGTACTAAACTACTGTACTTTTTCAAAATATGTCTTTGTAAAAAGGTTTTTCACATTTTTAGGCCCATTCTGTACAATAGATTAAATAGAAAATTAGGTTTGTACAAATTAAAATATTATAACTGTAAAAAGATTATTGTGCAATACTTACTCAGCATCTCTTACAGAGAGACGGAAGATCTCCTAATAGTTTGTAAGTAAAATATGTTTTGCTCTTATTTAAATTAAATGTATGTTATTTAGTATAGTTAATTTAATGATTGTTAATTTATTACTTGAGGTTATTTGTACTTTTTAGCCTGAAATACAGGTCCAACCTAGTTCAGGCAACAAATGCAATGTATGCGTTAAAATTGTTTTTGTATTTTTATTTAAATGTGCCACTTTTATTAAATAAACAATATTCTATTCTATTCTATTCTATTCTATATTCTACTGTGTTAATGGACTAAACTTGAATCTCACGAAAGAATTCAGGCTACTTTTTATCTGGCTTTGACTTTATACACTACAATAACCGACATTGAAGCCTATGGCAGAATCTAATTCTATATTATTAAGCTGTTTATATAAGCTTGCATCCTAAGGACATAAGTTAATTTTTATCTTGCTTTGACTTTAACAAAAGTTAGTATTATATTCTAAAGAAAAATAATGCTTCTACACAGTCCAAAATAGGTACACGTAAGTAGCTTAGAGTATGCGGTAAATATTACCCCAGATACTGATAGGCATCGTTTAGCAGATTAATAGGTATTGTAGCTTAGTTTCGACACAATACTGAGTCAGAATGAGAAGATGTTTACAACGAGCAGCTAGCTCAGTAGGCACTTTAATTAAAGAACTTACCAAATGTAATTACTAGAAACTATAAATATATTGCAAGTGTAAGTAGTTAAGTATAATAAATATTGGTCATGTAGGTATAGCGTTTCATAATATGAAATACTTCAGATTGGGCTAGAGATTATTCAATTAATAAATAAATTAGAAACGAACCAATTACCTGTCTTCCGATTACAATGAACTTCTGCCAGTAATTTTGTCAGAATTACCCCAAGGGAGGAAATATTCCCGGGATAAAAAGCATCCTAAGCCCAATTCTAGGACAAGGTCTACCCGGGTGTAAAATGTTATTTTAATCTACTCAGCTGATTGAGCATTACTAAACAGTAGTAACAAACATACACACATAACCTTTATATGCACCTTTATCATCATGATAATGCCTTTTTAATGTTCCCACTGCTGGGACTCCGGCTTCGTCTCTAGGAGAGGGCATGGGCCGTAAACCACGCGGGCTCAGTACGGGTTGGTGAATGTCACATGCCTTCGAATTTTTGATTCTAGGACATGCCGGTTTCCTTTCCATGTTTTCCTTCATCGTTTTGAGAGCAGTGGTGATGAAATAAGTTACTCAAAGGAATGCGCCTGACTGAGTTCGAACCCTCGACCTACAACTCGTAAGTCGGAGCCATTACCACTCCGCCACTACTGCACCTTTATATCCACACCTTATTGCGATAAGTTTTCAGTGAACTGCAACTTGTCTTAGCGTTTTATCTCCCATTCAATAGTCTAATATGTATTATGGCATGCATGGTTCAATTAGTCGGAGAATATGAACTACGCGGTTCATTACTGTCGTTATCTGCTACCTTTGTTCACAGGCATGCGTTCTTAGTTCATACTAACAGTACTCAATCGTCAACATTTCGTTCGTCAGAAAATACGTAACGTCTGGCGGCCCTGGGATCTTACTCTATTGGCTCTAGATGTAAGATTTTATCAGCTATAACGATTAATACAAATTCAATTTCATTTATACCAGTTTATGCAGTTACTTACGATCCACCCTTTACATGGGATGTAAATAATGTACACAAACTTCCCTTGTTAAGTGTTTTTCTTATTGTGAAAACCGCCTCAAAATCGATGGCGATCACAGACGTACGCAGAAAGAGACTTTATGCTGTATAAATGTAAAGATTATTCGTTTATTAATGTCGTTGTTTTATCTTGTTTGTTATTTTTATTTCTTTTTGGTAGGTATTGTTTTATTATCTATTTAATTTTTAAACAATCTTTTTTTTTTAATTATATTTAAGGAACTTTATATTTAAGGCCACTTCGACTATATTTATTTGTGACATATAACTGTGACAATAATGGGAAAAAACACAGCACATTATAGGTTTCTACTTAGCTCAAAAGTGTACCGTCAATTGTACGCTTATTATCACGAAATCACACAACGCTAATATGCATAACGCAACTAATGCAAACAACCGCACACTATTTCATTAATTATCTGCATTTTAACAAGTTACTTTTGCAGCTCCCTAAATATAGAGCTCAATCAAATTGTTCGAGCTTCAACGTCGTCAGCAGCAAATGTAAATTTGTTTGAGAATGTAAGTAGAGATTTCAGGTTAGGTGACGGCGATAAGTTACATGGCTCTATTTTTCAATAGCGTTTGTTTTTTGCGTCAATTAAATAAAATATATTTGTAAGTAATAATTTTAATGACATTAGAAAGTCATCGTTGTCGTCAATTGCAATGATACAAGCACAGTAACAATGTTACCGAGTAAAATGTGAGAAAAACATATTATAACAGCACTCTTGTACTATTTTCCGAGGGGTTATATACATGACCCCATACACATATATATACATGTATTCTATATTGGTACTTTTTGCGAGTAAAACAAGGCACAAAATTAAAAAAAAAAAAACTAAATTCATTATTTTTATTTTACGTTGGCCTACATGGGCACTTATAAAACGTCAGAAGATAGTGCATGGTTCTAAATTGGTCGGTTCTTTGGAGAAGAACCGGCAAGAAACTTCATGGTTTATTTTTTGTAAATGTTGGTGAAGCTGTTACTATCAATCGGCTACTTCAATTACTAATCGCAAATTCCAGTTCGAATAACCCAATAACGCTAGCTTGACCCAGATATCGAACCAAGGACGCAGCTGTAAAAGAGCTTAGAAATAGCATTTGTTGCAAAAAAAAGAAGCAGTCTAGGTAAAATACATACAAGTTCATTTTCGCATAGAAATCGTAACTAATAACTATGTCGTATGGTCGTGGTAATAACTGTGACTGATCTTCTCAAAATATCAGTCTTTACCTATAAGTATTTAGTTCTATTTGCTGCAAAACAATAAGAATTCGTATTGTCATAAGCAAGGGTAAACCTACAAAAAGAAAAGTCGTGAGCAACACATAACAGGCCCATATACATATATGTAACATCTATCTAACAGTAGTTTTAATAGTTTATTGTTTCTTCAACAGTAAACAATAATAAAAAAATCTAACAATTTTGCATCAATAAAAATAAATTTATCCTTACTTTAAAATTCTTAGTTGCCATGGCTTGGTGATCTTTAACAGACTACCCAGAATTTTTATGATACAACTATCTACAGCCAGCAACATCGCCCATTTTAAGGTAGAAAATGGTCTCAAGGGTATATACTCCCGAAATAAAAAGTATTTTTTATTTATATATACTTTATTGCACATCAAGATTATAAATTAACAAAAAGGAAACCTTAAAATAAAAAACACACGATTGGCGGTCTTATGGCAATAGGCGATTTCTTCCAGGCAACCTTGAATGGACAGGGATTGCCTGGACACAAAATGGGATTGCACTTAGTGCAAATATAAAAGTATCAAAACTTAATAAATGCTTAATTCTAAAATAGATACACAAATACATACATACAAAATATATATAAGCAAGAGAGTTAGTGAAGAACGAAGACAAGATCACAGAGTCAAGTAATGATCCCTCACAAGCCCTTTAAATGCAGTAGTATCTTAAGTGCTATTCTATATACATGACGGGTGACAGGACAGAATAGGAAGAAAAACTGTGTTGCGTCGACTCCTAATAACATGGGAAGAGGGCAGGAAAATGATAATGATCTGCTTATGCCCTGGAATACACATAGGTCGACCATGTTCTGACATGGTCTACCTGTGTGACAAATTTCATCCTAATCTGTTCAGCCGTCCAAGCCTGAAGAAGTAATAAACATACAAACACACCAACAAACTTCCGCCTGTAAAGGTACTATTAGTGTGATATGATTTATTTTATTGCAGTTTTTTCTGCTGTAGTGGTAGTGTTTTTGCAATTGATTCATAGGTTTCTGTCGATAACTTACTCGTACCAACTCTTGGTTCTAATAAGTCTAAGTCTAGATTACTTGGTGCGTATATTTTTTAAGTAACTATTATGATATTTACAAGATTACTATCAGACATATTTTGAGGAAATGACTCAGAAGTAGGTACGGGATATTGACTACCGCAACCAATGATTTAGACATCCTTTTTATGTTCAAATACTTAACTATAGCATAGGTATCATTACGTCGTCGAATAAACTAATTTCCCACTGTCTATCAAGACTATTTTAGAGGATTCTACTCGTATAATCACTACGCTTTCTAATTAGCTACCCTGAGAAGAAACATCAGAACAAACTCAAGGATCAAAGTCTCTTTTAAAGTCCATACAGTATAGTATACAATTTGACTTCTTCATATTATGAACCATGCGGATGTGTTTTGAGGTGGGAAATCATACAATCGCTTCTCCTTCCTTAAGGTGGAGTGGGAGGGCGCATCAGATTGTATCTACCTAAAACCACACCTATATCCTTCAGTTGCCTTTTGCATTCTAGGACCGCGACTTTGAAATGATGTTTTGAGGAAAAAATCACACAGATTTGAGATGTCAATTCTGTTCAAACATTTGTTAGTATCCGTGTAGCTCAACTCAGGACTAATTAGGAGCTCAACGATTGGACGAGCAATGGCAAAGAAAAGACATTTGAGTAGGCCGCATAATAAAGAACTCAAACTGCGAGATAAAGGTTTTTAGGCAAGTTTATCAAAATTTTTGTCGTGACTTGAATGCTATCGAAAACCAACAATTATCTAGGCCAAATGAAGTGACTTTCTATCGAAGATAATAATCTAGACTACAAAATTTTGTAACAAGGAATGTGCTTACTAATTTAGAATTACTAACCTTCATTACAAATCCGTATTTATTTTGTTACTGGCTGTTCTCCGTGGCTTTACCCGTGTTTTTGGTTACTATTCCACTGTAGCTTAATTATGTATAGCCTACAGCGTTTCTTATTAAGTGGGTTATTCAACACTAACAGAGGATTTTCGATTCGAACTAGTAGTTCCTTATATTAGCACGTTCAAGAAGCAAACAAAGAAACTCTTCAACTATGACATTAATATTATAATGGCGAAAATTTATGAGTATATATGATTGTTACTTCTTCACGCTCGAACGGCTTTTTTTCGGAGAGTAAAAATCATCCAGATTACATCCCCCGCCCTTGGGCGGAGCGTGATATAAGTGTCAGACTTTTACTGACTAAAAAACCCACCCCGTTCCTACGCTGGCTTTCATACCGGGGCCGAGCCTTCTTTTCAGAAATAGACCCTTGGCCCCAGTAAACTTTGACCCTGCTGGGCCACAACGTTGCTGACAACCCCTTGAGGCGCGCAGGAACAGTACACGCCGTTGGCGACTTGGGCTCGGTCTGAACGGTTACCGGACGGTCGGACAGCGAGTTCACCTACAGTTGACCGCCTGCCACTCCTCCTCTCTCCAGACCATGGCCTGTACCAAGGTCCAGCGCAAGAGATCGCAGCCGTGGATGAACATGGTGTATCAATAGGCGGTTTTATCATTAAAAGCGATTTTTGCAGTCAACTTCTGGATGAATTGTACACAGAAGAAAAAAGATACGCAAAAGAAAAAAAAGCCTGAGTCCCAGTAGTTAATAAAAAAATAAGCATAAAGTTCCCAATATTACAAAGCTGATCATGATGATGTAACATTTGCTGCCAAAATCGTGGACAGTGTCATTCATTTTGGAACTTTTGCAATTTTTTTATATTTCAATTTATTTTTCAGTCCTCTGTTTGTATTTTTTTATGTTGACAACATTATGTTGGCAAATGGTTGATAAGAGTAACATATTATAGAACCAACACCCATTGTAGTTAAGCAACAATTTCAATAACTATTCGAGAGTCTAACTATATTTACAATTGTAACCTCATTGAATATTAATACAAGCAATTATATCTCGATACAATGCTTATACGCAACTCAGCTAAATAATTATTAACTGCAATAAATGGCGCACCAAATAAACTATGTATGTAGATCAATTTGTTTGATAGTCGAGGCACGTAACAATGTAGGTAATATTGTGATCGACGCTTGCGGCTTTGGGATTTCGAAAAAATATTAGTTGTAATGGGCTGGTAGAATATGCAAGAAACTTATACCTTGTAAGTAGATTTAATTCTGGTCTTTGGTTTTGATACAAATATATGCCACCCTCAGTATACATATACTGCTACATAGTCGATAGAAAATACGAAAAATAAGAATCTTCAGACGCGAACTACAGTGCCTAATTTGGAAATCGATTGCGAACACAGGTTGGCCGCTGTAAAAACAATCTGGCCAAATGGGGATTTCTCGACCCATCTCTAGCACAGTGCCAGTGTGGACCCTCTCCACAGGACATGCGCCACCTGCTATGCTGCCCATCCTGCATAACCACCTGCAGTTTTCAGGTTCTACAAGAGACCAAAAATAGACCCGTACACATGTTGCCAAATATTGGTCAGAAAAAGCATAGTTTTAGAGCACCGACATGAAAAAAAGAAAAAGAAGCAAAAACCAAAAACTAAAAAATATAAATATTCATTCCATTTTCACAAATAAAAAACATTAAAACAAAAACCATTGTATAATTCCTTCCACACTGGGTAGGGCGAAAAGGAGTGCCAGAATTTTACTGAAGCCGTGATTACTTTTTCAAACAATTACTTTAATTTTTAAAGAAAGTACGTAACAAACCCTCTATTTCTGAACTACGGTTTAAAATTTGCGTATTTGTCAACGTTAAAGATGTTGAAGTAGCCAGAAAACTTGTCAAACTTTATCATTGAAGTTTGACATGTTCTCAACTCCAGATTTTTACTTAGATTTAGCAAGAAGACCTAAACAGTTTTGTGTGAGTGCAAAATAAACCCTTTATAGTTGAAGGTACATATCGTGAGATCTTGTATGCATCATGCGTAAACACTAATTTGCACTTCGAATTTTTGCACATTGAAAGTGTTACATTTTGAAAGAGTATTTTTCAGAGGATTCTAATTAACGGTAACCTTGAATTAAGATGTCAGTAAGTACCTATTTGATTTCTTCTTCCCACGCTACTAAACTGTGATCCTTTACTTAATTTTATAATTACGCTATTTTCCTTAGGTGTAGTGTGTTCTTCAGAGTTTTGCGGTTGTTCCAAATTTGTTATTTCATACCTACCTATAACAGGTCTAAAACAATTACATTGTACAATAACACAGGTATTGCAGGTTTTAAATTAAGAATCTAGTTTTCTGTTAAATTGTTATATACATTTTTACGATAAATCAATCATCGTCAAGCAATATAATTAGACATTTTTCCGTTGTTCAATTCAGGAATAATGGACTATATTTAGTTGTGTTTATTTGTAAATATCGTCAGAATTCTTTAAAATCAGACGTCAAGGTATCGTCTAAATTCTTTGGAACTAGTCTTCTTCAGTTTCATTCTATATTATTCATGATAATGTTGCACAGAGTAGTAATTTAATTATGTAACCATTTCAATCACAAATATTTGGAACAGAACATAAAATTTTATTGATTAAGAACTAATTTCTTTTGATTGATATCACATTTTAAACTGATTACTTCATAGGTACGTATATTTATTACAATTTTTGATAAAGGTGATGCCTAGTCCATAAAAAATATCTTTTAACTGGTTCGTATCTTAACGAATTGGTCAAACGCTTTTTTTTCAGGTGGAAAATACACTAATTTACTTGTCTAAACATAGAAAGAACATAAAAAATAAAAATACTTAACTAATTAAAACTATAATATACACATTAAATATTACCTAAAATATGGTGTCAAAAAATTCCTCCGCATCGCTGTCGACTGGAAGTGTCCTCAAAAGACTGACGGCATTGCCACGTTGTAAGGCAATGCTTTCTCTGACCAAGGTAAAAGCCAGCCCTTGGGTAATTTTGACGGCATATTTTAGGTAAGAGTTATTTTGTATGTATATAGTTTTAAAATACACTTAATAACTTCTCCTGCTTTAAATTCGAATCTTATTGAACCCCTTTTCACCAAAAGATTTTTTGTCTGTAAATAAAGCTTTTTTAATTCCTGAATCGTGGATACATTTACAAACTTATATACTCACATACACAATATAATTACTGGTAGGCCATAGAAATATTTGTCTCATGGCAGAATCGAACCCACAGAAAGCAGCGTAGTATCTATTCCATCAATGGCTGCGCCAATCATGCTGTCAAGTTGCCGTGAAGCTGTTGATTTCTTCTACCAATTTCTGGAATAAAACTTAACTATAAGGCAAGCAATATGATTGCATATCGCCCGGAGGAGGTTGTGTGGAGCATATGGTGGAAGTCTGCCCCGCTTGGTTGGAGCACCACCTTGTCCTCGTGGAGGTGAATTGGAAGCGACCCCTTTCTTCTGCGAAGCAGTAACTATAATGTGGGCAAAAGAGCTGAAACCGGAAAAGAGAAATCCTTATATCCCAGCTCCCACCATAGGAGACGCTTCTCGTCGGGTGTCACTGAGTATTTCCCAGCTACCATAAGAGCGGACTTGCAGACGGTGAGCAATGAATAACTCGCCACCCCGTCGTTCAGCCGAGTCGACGGCCATTGTATTCCACCGTGCACCTCAAAGAGACATCAGAGCGAGATTGTTCAAAGGCGCTATCGTGGCTTTGGAACGCAAACGGCAACAAAAGGAACTCAGGTGGTGTCTCACTCTACTCAGTGAAAAAAAATATTTTCTTAATAAAAACCAATTCGATTAGTTGCTGATGAACACGTTTTTGACAGTTTATCACATTGCTATGCGATACCTAATGTTTGTTTCCGAACTGGGTCTCAGGTAACAAAATTTCCCGGTGCCCCTACATCACTTTTACATAAGAAACGTAATGTCTAACATTCAGACACCAGGAGGGACCAGAAAATCTACACTATCTACACTTCTACACTAATATTATAAAGAGTTAAATTTGTTTTTTTTTTGGTTAGTAGGAGGTAATCTCTGAAAGTATAGGATCGATTGCTAATTTTTTTTTCACCGATATTAAGTTGCTCTATTCTTGAGTGACATAGGCTCTCTAGCATCTATTTTATGTATGCAGGCAAAGTCGCAGGCAAAAGCTAGTTACTAATAATTACATTGAAACTATTTTAATTTTGTCAAAATACTTCTAAATTGAAACTACATTTCAAACAAACGTCTACACATCCTAACACATCGCACTACGAGACCGATACAGCCGCCACACCGACCGTACGCACCGATGGTGCAACAGAAGAGCTAGTTATAAATACAGTGGTCTGCGGAGACCTGCACCAGTGTCAGTTCAGCTCCTGTCGGCTCCGCTGAAGAGGACGAAAGTGACCTGACTGTGAAAATGCGTGCCTTCCAAGTAAGTGTAGTGATTTATGCGTATGTTTTGATAGTAAAGTTTGAAGGTTGATTCTATCTTAATTTTGGAGTATTTTTTTTTTCGCTGGGTAAAAATCATCCAAATGAGATCCCCCGCCCTTAGACGGAGCTAGTGTCAATCTTTTACTGACTAAAAAATCCACCCTGTTGCTTTATTGCCTTTCATACCGGGGTTACATATTACATACATATAACATTTTTGGGCTCGTTAACATTTGTTTTACCCGACTACGGCAAAGTCAAAGGAGGGTTATGATTTTGTGATTTTTTTTAATAAATACTTGTCAATTTTTGTCTTATAAGAGTCTAGGCGGGAATCGTGTATGATCTTAGGAAGCATTAAATTAAAAATGTTCCTTGTAGTGCAAAATAGTCTACATTACAAACTGAAAATGTACTTTACATAATAGAAGCTCATATATTGTTTTTGATTGCCATTTTATCTATTTTTCCATTAAACATAAATCGGTCTTAATTCTGTATATTGAAGTTTTTGAAATAATTGGTACCCAATTAGAGTCGTAGTTAGAATTTGATAGTTTTTTTAGTATGATTATTTAAACTTTTCAGTCGCCTTTTGTTTTTGTTTTTTTGTCAAACCAAAAAATTTAATAAATGAACAAATTACAAAATACTATTTACATTTTGATAATTTCTACACGATTTTACAGTAAAAAAACACTCATTCTGAGTAGTTATTTGTTTAGTCTAGTTCATATTTATCATAAAGAACTTCATTCATCATTATGTTTGTCATAAATACATCTCTATTCTCATTTATATATTTTATGTCATAATAAATAATAACTTTCACGCAATCAATTATTTTTTTGCGCAGTTTGATACTTTTTTACCACAATCACAATTACCTATCGCTTCCTGCCTTATGCTCTATAACAGAAATATTAAGTTTAACCCGTCCTTTGTAGGTTGTTTTCTATTCCATTATGTATTTTTATTGGTAATCGAAGAGTTGAATTTATAAGTAAATTGTATAACCAATTTGGTATTCTTTAACAGTACATGAAGCTTTCTAGGCACGTTACATAAACTGTCACACCAAAAAAAAAATCGATGATCTTTAATACTCAATATTCTCTGTGATTCTGTGTAAGTTTGCATAATGTTTAATTTCAGAATATATTTTAAATTTAACAAGAAATAAATATATTTACAAATTAAACTGATGTAACACTTTCAGCACCTGTTAAATTGAATTGTAAAATCGTTTCGCTACATTTACTTAGTTATCGAACGACTTAAAAACGGTTATTTGTGCGACAAACGCAGCTTACGACATGTCACAAAAACCACGTATTATCATCGTTACGGTATATTTAACAAACCTTGTTAGTCGAATAAACGTAACACGCGAAGTTATGGGAAATATCGACATTACAATGTGACTAACACGTAATGGGTTATGTGATTATGGAAAACTTATTACTTTTCTTTACGGTTTACTTTTTTCGTTAGACGTAACGTGTAGTATTCTAGTCAATACATTCGATGAAGTTTGCGTTTTTGTCCATACATAATTACTATGTTCATAATCATATTGTATTGTTCTTCAATTGTCAATTCTTTACTGTTCACATAACTACTAGTAACTAAGAAGGTACTGATGCTACTTACAATCACAGTTAAGCCTAATGGCCGTTTCAATTCCTGCAAGTAGCAAATATTTGTATGATGTACAGATAGTCGTTCCGGGTAGTATGGGAGTATTGTGTATGTATGTTTATATTTTTGTGAATGTATACGATACTCTAGTAATTCCTAGTACGGGGTATCGTATTCGTCTTGTCCTTCCATTCTCCTCACTTGAAGAAATACGTTTTATTTCTTCCATTCTGTCCTGTCAAACGTGACGCTATCACTAAGTCCCTTTTCTTTCATATTTACTCCTCTCAAAATTCATCCATCTTTACTTTGGCCTCCTTCTTCCTCTTCCATCTACATGAATACTCATAACTCTTTTGGTAATAGGCATTTCATCCCTTTTCTTCACATGATGAACGATTCCCTTTCAACTTTTCAGTTACCTACTGGCGCCAGTTTAAAACTACCTCTAATATTAGAGGAAATTAATACTCATTTCTCACCTTATTTATTCTCGTCACACCACACATCCATGTCAACATTCTCATCTCCGCTACGTGCAATATTTTTTCATCCATTTTTACAGGCTAAAATTCTGATCCATACAGTCTGACAGGGGCCTTACCTTGACGTATTAAAATATCAAGTGTGCGAGCAAGATGCAGCGCCCTATATAGCTCCATCTCTTTAACAGTTCAGTTTAGGTCGTCAAATGGATCGCGTTAAAAGCTCGTGGTAGAGCCTGAGGTCTTATCATGGTCATTATGGGGAAAAGTATTAAAAAAAAAACAAGAAGTAGTATGTAGTACTATTTATTTATTAAACACTAGCTTAGCCTGTGTCACTCAAGCATACAGCAGTTTTCTATCAGTGAAAAAATTTTCGCAATCGGACCAGTACTTTCAGACATTACCTTACCTCCTACAAACAAAAAACAAAATTTACCTCTTATAATATTATTGTAAAAATGTCGATTTAAAAAAATATTTGCTAAACTTTTCTTTTTATCGTATTATAGATTCGAGCGTAATTACTGTAAAGTTGTTAAAGGTGTTTCAATTTCGACTGAAATATTATGTCTGTTACTAAACTTAGTCAGGTTTTATTTTATTTTTTTTTATGGTTGGGTAAAAACAAACTGAATCTGTAGCTGGAACATTTTAAGGAAACTATTTACAACTGATCTTACGGAATTGTGTTTCTTCGTTTATTTTTATACTAGGTATAGCAATGCTACGTGCAAACAAAAATACGATATTATTTCGTTTCACACTGTTTTTTTATTTCACTAATACCTCTCTATTTTATGATAACTTTTGTATATTTATTTTAACACTCAGTTGTTTTTCTCGCTAGTTAAGTTATACCTCATTGTTGCAATTTCCAATATACATATTTTAACATTTAATATTTTATTTCGTCATATTACAGTTGGGGGTTTTCTCTGAAAAAGACTAAGCAAGATACTCTATATAACTTTAGAAATAAAGTACAATATTTCCATTTTACAAAAAAAAAAAAATATGTATGAGAAAACTATGTCGACCAATCAGCGTAAGTAAATAGGGATAAAAAGTAGAATAAAAAAAATTAAAAGATCGAAATAGATAAAAACGTGACTCTGCGAAGTCTATCACATTTTCAGAATGTTATTTTAAAAAAAACCGGCCAAGTGCGAGTCGGACTCGCCCATGAAGGGTTCCGTAGCTGCAAGTAACATAATATAAAAGTTCTTGTAATGTGTTGTAACTTTGATCGATGTTTTAATAATAGTGTATTTTTTTCGGTTTATGACGCATTAAAAAAAAACTACTTACTGGATTTCGTTCAAACCAATTTTCGTTGGTAGTTTTTATAGTAATGTATATCATATATTTTTTTTAGTTTTATCATTCTCTTATCTTGGAAGTTAGAGGGGGGGGGACACACATTTTACCACTTTGGAAGTGTCTCTCGCGCAAACTATTCAGTTTAGAAAAAAATGATATTAGAAACCTCAGTATCATTTTTGAAGACCTATCCATAGATACCCCACACGCATGGGTTTGATGAAAAAAAAATTTTTGAGTTTCAGTTCTATGTATGGGGACCCCCAAAATTTATTGCTTTTTTTCTATTTTTGTATGAAAATCTTAATGCGGTTCACAGAATACATCTATTTACAAAGTTTCAACAGTATAGCTCTTATAGTTTCGGAAAAAAGTGGCTGTGACATACGGACGGACAGACAGACAGACAGACAGACAGACAGACAGACAGACAGACATGACGAATCTATAAGGGTTCCGTTTTTTGCCATTTGGCTACGGAACCCTAAAAAGGAAAGCATTAATAAATTGTAAAAGGAATGACATGAAAAAAGTGAGTTAGTGATAGCGTGATAAAAAATAATGAATGAAGAAAACAGGTTACACCGCCCCGAAAACATAGGACAAGAGCATAATAAAGATTATACTATAAAAATAATCTATATAAATCAAAATAAACTTTTCAAAACATTAAAATTAAATAACATGATTATATAACAAAAACTATTTTTTTCCTTTCATAATCTCTCTTTATGGCGTTTATTTTTAAATAACCTCTACGAGTTATCCCACAGTAATATTTTTATTCTGAATAGTGTTAAAAAACATTAGACTGAATAGTGTCTAATTCGAAGACATGTGACATTCACCAACCCGCACGTGGGCCGCGTGGTGGATTACGGCCCATTCCCTCTCCTAGAGAGGAGGCCTGAGTCCCAGCAGTGGGAATTAAAAGATGATGATGATTATGAATAGTGTCTAACGTTAAAAACTCTCATTTAAATCTCTAAACTCTCATCACAGCATTCCTCATCAAGAATCTCCAAAATCGGAACACGCGTAACCACAACACCTGTACTATTTATTAGTTCAAAACATCCTGCGTTTGTTGTTGCTTGTTCTATTGTTCTAAATAATACCCTTAACGTACTAAATGTACTAATATCAGTACCTGATCGTGTAACAACACTGTTGCCCTCAGTTATGAATGAAATGATTCAACTATGACTCGTAGAACACTGACCTTATGTGTCACTAATAGTATTGCTGCGAATTTTCTTAGTACGAGTATTTCTATTGTTATTTGAAACGGTTTGATTGGTATGTCTATTTTAACATTTGTTAAGGTCAATATTATTGAATTTCTATATTTTGTTTGTTTATGTACAACCGAAAATTTATAGAGCAGTTTTACAAAATTTTTAAATTTCGAACCGTGCACTAGCTTCTGACGTTTTATAAGTGCCTATGTAGGCCTATGTGAAATAAAAAACTTTTGACTTTGACTTTACAATTTGCTGCGCTGAGGCGGCTACGACGAGCACAAAACACAATCATATTGATCGAAATTGAACTGTTAGTTAGACGGAACTTCCTTTAACAGTTCAATTTTGGCGGGCTTGTAGACAGTGAGTAATGGGTAGCTTGCCGTCTTACCGTCCGGTAACCGTCCGGATCGAGCCCAAGACGTGGACTCGCACGTCAAGGAGTTGTCAGCAACCGTAGGGTCTTAGCAGGGTCAAAGCCTACTGGGGCCATGTATGATACGAAACCTAGAACAATGGCAAAGAAGGAGCATGAGTGTGTTTTTAGTCAGTAAAGTCTGACACGCCCTTCTGCTGCGCATAGAGGCGGGATATGTCATTTAGATGATTTTCCCATCTGAAAAAAGGGACGGAACTATGCTGCCTATCCAACGGCTACTCAAAGAGTGTATACCTTGTAGCTCGCTGTCTGACCGTCTGGTAACTGTCCGGACCGAGCTCAAGTCCTCGACGGTGCGCACTGTTCCCACGCGCCTCAGGATTTCACCCGCCATTTCATCTTAATTTTGTTCCATCAACCAAGTTTACAGTTTAATAGATTCCCGTATAACCTGATTTCAGGTTGTTATATTCGTCGCGACGTGTGTGGCTGCTAACGCAGGCTACATAGGCTCAAGCTACGGCGGTGGCTTATCAGGCTACAGCGGCGGTCACGGAGGCTACAGCAGCGGTTACTACCCAGTACAGGCAGATTACGGCGGACACAGTCAAGATTATTATGTAAGTACCTTTATTTATCACTACACAAAAAATGGGACTCTATCCGTAACAGTCACTGATCATTGACATGAACATACATGAACTCTGATATTCACATATTTTGTTATCTATCATGGTGTACAATAAAGAATCAAAGAGTTAAATCATTTTTGTAGTCAAAAGTAGAAAAAACCGAAATCCTAAAATTGATCACGAAAAGGTTAAATTCATCACAAAATCAATCATACATAACAATTTCTAGTAGAAAATACTGCAGGCAGTGTTTTTCCTTAATAATTGTCACTTATTCATTCATTAATCAATAGCCTGCAAAATATTTCCATAAATTGAGTGACATTTTGGGACATAAACCAACTTTAATAACTTTGCTGTTTATGAATATTATTTATTGAGACTTATAAAATAACAAGGGCTTTTCAATATGCCTTTTAAGTATGTGTACTAATTAAAAAAATGTGGTGTATAAAACATAGCCTATGTCACTCAAGAATAAAAAAAAATTGTAATCGGACTAGTACTTTTAGAGATTACCTACTACAAACAAAAAAAAACAAACTTTACCTCTTTATTATATTGCTGTAGATGTAGATAATAATATCAGCCTGTTCCTGTTCCAACTTTGGACAAGGGCTTCTCTATACGGAGATGACACTAGCATTATTATTATTACTATTTTTTTTTTTAAATTGATTTATACCAGTGTTTAACTGCGATCTCACCTGATGGTAAGCAGTGGTGCAATCTTTGATGGTGAGGCGCACTAGTTTATTAAGAATCTATTTATTCTAGCTTTGAAGACACCATAATTATAATCGGTCAGGAAGACCGCATCATTTGAGGTTACCAATGATTTTTTCCTTCATTGATGTTTTCATGACTAAGACAAGTATATATGTGGGGTAACAAAGCATATAAAATCGTAAATGCACACACCAAAATTCTTACAGAGCACATTTAGTAAAACTATAACGGCCAAAAAGTAATTTTCACATACAGTCAAGCATAGATAGAAAAATCGCGACAGTCAACTAACTAATATGACTTGCCTATTCATAAATAGATAAGACACACTGGTTGGTTATTTGACCAGATGTTGTTAACATCTTATGAATAAGTAACAAATGATAGTCATCATCATCATCATCATTTCAGCCGATAGACGTCCACTGTTGGACATAGGCCTCCCCCAAGCGTCGCCACAACGAACGATAATGCGCGTCCCGCATCCATCGGATTCCCGTTACCTAAAATAAATGATAGTGATTGGTTTTAATTCTTCTAGTTTAAGTTTCAAAATCAACAATAAAACAATTCTTTCAATAATTCTGTCACAAAACTCAGCACACGTAGCTTCTTCTGTTTTGTTTGTTTACCTACAACGCTCTGATAACTATACTGATAAAATCATAATGTATTATAAAACGTCACAGCTTTCAAGACTTATAATCATATCTTACTTCACTCCAAATCCTATTTCATCTTCAAAGAAAAATACCCTGTTCTCAAACCATCGTTATAATCTCAAGTCCCTACTTTATTTCCAACGACCTAAGACATAAATTCCTTTGTACTTAAAGGTATCAGTCGTCACGCTTATGATGTTTAGACACCATGACGTCCCATACTGAGGGTTGCATCACATTTGTCATTTGTATTGTGAAGTTGGAGTGAATTCGGATATGAGTCGCCTCATTACATTGCTTGATGCCGGAAACATAGAATTTGGACTGACGAAATGATAAGTAACTATTTCTTAGTCCAATTTGATAGAGATAGTCCTTGGAAAATAGACAATTATTTACTTTGCTGCTATTGATAATCATGTAATTTATGAAATTACAGAGCAAATAAAACGTAATAGCTACTGCTATGCTGTAAATAATTCTTCTTCTTCTTCCTGCCCTTATCCCATATTACTGTAAATAATTATGAAAGTTTATTATACCAAAATCCTTTTGAATTTAAGTGCTAGATCTATTTTGTTTAAATTAAAACTAATTTAATTAATTTAACATTTGAGTAAAACAAAAAAAATATAAATGAGTCTATTACAATATTGTTGTAACATTTATTCGCTAGTATAAAGTAATTCTTGACAAATATTAGAACGCGTTGATGTCTTTTACTCTGCAGTTATGAAGTCACCGGTTAAAATTCTTGCAAAAAACATTGATATAACATTTAAAATCCCGTTTCCTTTATATTATTTGGTTAATTACAAATTATTACAATAAGAATCAAAACAAAATAGCATGTACAATGTATCAGGCAGTTTAAATTTTACAAGATCATTATTTTTTGTTAAGCATAATTGTTAATTAGTACTTGTATTTAATCTAGGTTAATTCGTGTATTTCGTTTGATTTGTGTAACTAATTTATTAAATAATAAAAAAACATAATAAAATTTATATTACGTAAAGTAGATCCGCTAATAAATAGCAATCGTGATTTAACAGTACACGATCGTCGTTACATATTATCTGGTTCATTCTGATTTATTTGGTTTTGGTGCAACTTGATAGCTTCTTCCAAACTTCTTTAGTAATTTACGGTAGTATCTGGTACACATCTTTTTCTCTACTTTTATAGACGTCTAAATGATAAATGATCTTTATTTTGGATGTAGGTTTTATAAAAACACTTTTACACGTCAATTGGTTTTTTTAGTCAATTATAGCTAGATGAGGCCGGTGTTTCCTAGCTGACTACCCTGAGAAGAAACTCCGAAAAAGGAATCAAAGTCTCTTTTAAAGCCCATACAGCAAAACATGTAATGCTCAAATCAAATGAGAACCATGCAGATTGAGCCTGAGATGGTCTTTTGAAGAAAGAACCACACAGTTCTAAGTGGACCTGTCCAGTCAGTGCAAGCATTTGTCATGTCTACATTAATATTCGGAACTTTCTTCACAACAACTAGTATTCGAGAGAAAATAAACCACTTTATTTGCTTTCTTTCGTATAATAATAATAATATAACTGACTGGTTGGTCTAGTAGTTAGTGGCCCTGAATGCTTTACCGGAGGTCGTGGGTTCGGTTCCCACCCAGGACAAAGTTTTTGTGATGAGCACAATTATTTGTTCTATGTCTGGGTGTGATTTATCTATAATGTGTGTGTATTTACCAATTTATAAGAATGCTTATCATTTGTCTAGTACTCATAACTCGAGTTCTGTTTAGCTTGAGACTAGACGGCGTTGTGGGATAGTTGTAAAATATATATATATATATATATATATATATATATATATATATATATATATATATATATATATATATATATATATATATAATATTAAATTGTGTCCAATAGTATCCGTAGGCAGGTACAGCAAAATACAGAGATTAAACGTGCCATATAGAAAGGCTTGTTTTTGGTAAATGAAGGTTTTGTAAAAATTCATAGAACAAAAGTTGTTGTTTATGATGTTTGTAATACAGTCCTGCAGATTATTAATGTTTTTTTTTTTAATGTGAACTATGGAAAGACCTATGGATAAAACTATGCAATGATCCCTATTCGTCCGTCATCATCATCATATCAGCCGAAAGACGTCCACTGTTGGACTTAATTATGCCTCCCCCAAGCGTCGCCACAACCGCATCCATCGGATTTCTGCGACCCTGACCAGGTCATCGGTCCATCTTTTTGCAGGTCTTCTAACGCTGCATCTTCCGGTCTACCCGTCCAGTGTTATGATTATTATATTTTTTAATATTATCCTTAAATAATTTTCAGGCATACCCGAAGTACTCATTCGATTACGCAGTAGCGGACCCTCACACCGGTGACCACAAGACGCAGTGGGAGAGCCGAGACGGTGATGTTGTCAAAGGTATGTTCTTTTTGGTATAACACTAATGAAAAGCATAAAATACATTGTCATAATTTATATTGGCTTAACGAATTTCAGCATAATGATCATTACGCATTATATTATTAGGCATACATTTTTTGTCCTGTACTTAGCACTTTTCAATTCCTTCCTTCTTAATTTATCTAGGTTTTACTGACTCCCCGTGCTTTGCAAAGCACGTAAAGTCTTTATAAACTTAATCTAACTTAACCTTTGTATTATGCCAAAGTATTATTATGCGGCAGTATTATTATGCTAATAAAACTTATGCGAAAACGTTAGACCAAATATATATTATGCCTTAAATTTTTATGTCAACAGAAGTGTTACCGTTTTTTAAAGAAATCTATCCAATTGGTTCTCCCGCTCTAAGGCAGAGCGCGACGACGTGTCAGACTTTTACTAACTAAAACCCACTCCTATGTTCCTTCTTAAAAGTATGATAGTTTTATTTTCTTGTTAAAATCCATGACATATTCTCCCAGCTTGTTTGAGAAAAAGACAAGCACTTTTTAAAAAGTCATTTTTTGTTTGTGATCAAGCATAATATGAACATTGATATTAGTCTGAAATAAATTAATTTAATTTAATTTTAAATTATGTAGCTGTAGGTAAAGAAAATATTTCAACAAGATATTCAAAAAAGGTTCGACTAAGCGTAGCTGGCGGCTTTATGATTGTTAAAAAAAGTCAACCTCTCCCTTTTTTCGTAATTCTTAATTGCATAGAAAAAAATTAACAAGTACATAGTGATTTAACAATTCATTTACAAAGGTGAATTTAACTGAACAATGTGTTTTTTTTCTCCCAACAAACTTTAAGTGACAGAGAGAGATCATATTCAATGTTAGGATCATGCGTACAATACAAACTTACATAAATAAGTCTAATACCTACATACCAATAAATACCAAAATATACGAATATTATGTTAGTTTTTATCCAATATTTTTGGGATTGAAATACGCTAGCGAAGCATTAACGTAATTTTCGATGTCATGGTAGTTGTTATAATTCGCTATCGTTATATTTAACTTTGTCTAGACTAAAATCGAGCCTCTTTGGGCTCTAGACTCGAGAACTCAAAGAGATTCAATTTTTATAAATTAATCAATGATGATGATGATGATGAATGTACTTTGTGGACTCAAATCACACTGTTACTTATAACCGAAACCGCATCTTTTCGCAATATTTTATGTTTTATCATTACTGACACAATTCGATTCCTCAGGTGCGTATTCCCTCGCCGAACCTGATGGCACCACTCGCATCGTGGAGTACACCGCCGACAAGCACAACGGCTTCAACGCCGTGGTCAAGCGCATCGGACACGCGCACCACCCACAACACTACGAAGCTCATAGCTCTAGCGGTTATTATTCACACTACTAGATGACGCTGCCAAATTCACCAAGTAGTTCCAATGCTACACCATAGATGGCACTGATTTAAGTTTGATTTTAAAATTCTGAAACCAGTGCCTGACTGTGATATTATATACGATGTATTATTTATAATATAATATATACCTAACGGAATAGTTGTTGTAAAGATAACTATTAATGTAATAGTTCGTAAGATCTACTAAAATAACGATAAATCTTTGAATGTTTCGACACTACGGGATGAAAAATAAAGAAAATATTTTTCAAGAAGTTTGTCTAAATTTTTTGTATTGTCACAAATGAAAGTGATGAGTTAAGCCGCTTTTCCTGCTCAAATTCATCATCGTTACAGAAGGAGTCCATGCATGAAACATTGTTGAGCGGTCATTAATAAATATTACAAGGACGTTCACGCGTAGACGTCTTAAGCTGCGATTATATGCTTAAATCGTAAACTCATCGCTTTAGTTCCATACGTAGTGATTAACACTTATACCTGATAAATAATCTTAAATTGACACATTGCTGTTTAAATTATTATGCTTTGTAATTGAAACCACACTCGGAAGACGTACATACATTTGTCAATTTGCTGAAATTTATGATCGCGCGATTTCTACGCGTGTAATGTGGAGTTGGTTTTAGTTATTGACGGATGACGCCGAGTGGTGTCGGTTTGTCACTGTTACGCTTCAACAGACTGAACACTTAGTATCAGGATATGAGAATAAAACTATGCTGAAGAAACGGCTATACTTCAGAAATGCCAATAAATTACTTTCTTTTGACCATTGTTTAGACTACAATGATAGATGTACACGATTAACGCAGTTCTTTAATATACCGTTAGTCACTGTTACTTTTATTAACATTGTTATTAATCTAGCTCTAACATCGGCTGTTTCTTTGTAAGTTGATTATCGGGCTTTTTTATCTTTTCTGCCATTCCGGGTGCGCACCGGAAAAATGTTGAGGAAAGATTCTTCGACTGTGAGTTTAATTTAACGAAAATGAACTTGCTGGACATGGTGGATTAATTTGAAAGTTTCTCTAAATATCGAGAAACGTACACTGATAGTTGTATAACTGGAGATCTAACATTCTTCAGCTGTGATGTAGGTTACCAATCCTAAGGTTTATAGTTTGTATTTTTTTTTTGGAGGCGTGCGTGGATCACTACTCGCCGTCAGACTCGGCTCATTCCAGACGGTTACCGGTCAGTCGAGCTGCTCCTTGTCCGTAAGTCCACACCTGCAGTGGCTGGAAATCAGGGTGAGGGTACCGGTGGCTGGGGTGTGAGGAAGTCCACTAGCATTACCGCTTGCAGAACGAGGCGACCACCTGCTATTTCTCCTCGCTCTGAACCATAGCAGGGCCCGTCGTGAGAGATCGCCGCCATCCTCTAGTAAACAACGGTGCTCTGCCCAAGCGGGGTATACCTCCACCTTGTCTCTGCTCCACTGTGTCCACAATAGTGACACTCGTTCATTTCTTTTGGACGACTAAAACTTAATGATGTAAACAATTTTAAAAATGGTATGAAACCGCAAAAAAATGACTAATGAAAATCTGTAATAGCATTAATTTTACTACAAGACCCATTGTACAAACAAAATCATATTACTCCTAAACTGGTAGCAGTACAGTACAGCAAAAGCTAGAGTAATAGTAATACTAACTACTTACTATTACTCTAGCTAATTTTGCTGCCAAACACCAATTTTGTCTCCGTTATGTTTTATCATAGGGTCCATTTGTAATAGACCCACCGTCGAAACCACGAGAGCATTTGGTCACAAAATGAAATGCTGTAAACATTCTCCACGTTTCACTTTCATTAACTAACTCCATGTCAAGGTCTACAATTCAACTGGTTCTGAATAACGTAATATAGTCAGATAACAATTACCATTGCAAATTACGACACTTATAATAGTGCGTTACGCGTAGCGACACTGACTGTCATGCCATCACAGCTGAAAGCGCTCGCTTTCCTTGATTTGCATGCTTAGTTGATTATGAAATGAGCTCATCATTGGCATTTATTGCTATGACTACGACAATAGTTGCAGGTGATTTTATATTATTCTTTCATTCTGAATTATAATTTTTATCGGCATCATCCAAGGCTTTTAGAATAGGTACTCGTATACTATTTACCTTTTAAACTACTTGAGGTTTTTGAAGTTCCATGATGTCATTAACCCATCTAGTCTTAAACATGGAGGATGAAAAAAAAAAACAAAATGATTTTTTTTTATATACGTAAGTAAATAAACTATACGTATGTCTGCTACACCCTTGCATTAAACCAGCCGAATCTAATGTTCTATTGTCAAATTTGATCTCAATGAGACGCCGAAATATTCGAACAACATCAATTTCATTTTCCATTTAGTATTTTGGAGACGGATTTAAGCAATAATGATGATAATAGTAATAAATAAAAGGTTTAATTTACGACTTATTTGCATTAAAGTGTAAGGTTACAATTATCAGATCGTTACCGGTAGCTGATCTACAATTAAATGTTTTGCATCCTAGTTGAGTAATTGTCACGTTTGCATGTGGGGGTGTGTGATTGTAAGTGTGTGTCGTTTCACGCACGCCCGGGGGGTGTTCCTGTGTGTGTTTATAAATAGGTAGGTGGTGGTTGACGCGGCTCGTCTTTATCTAGCCTCAACCTTGAAATGGACAAGTTTATAGTTTTTATTTAATTTTTTTCCTTGTGTTTTTGTTTTGTAATATCGTGACGTGAATTTGAGTGGTGGAACAAAATAATCATGGATAAAGCGTTTGTGATATTGGTACGTAATTCGTTATTATTTATTTCATTGAGTAATAGCAGTCAGTCGATTATAGTAGTATGATTAGTTGATTTATTGTTGGAATTGCTGGATTAAGTTTTGTTATTTACGTCTTAGTGACAAATAATAATATTTTTTTTATGTAATGGTATAATATTGCTAATTTCAATAGTGGTTTTTTGAAAATTCTAGATCCTCTTGGCAAATTTGTTAGCAACCAATTGTCAAGAAGGGGAATTCGTGGAAGACACAATAGAAGAGACGTCAGAAAAAGTGAGTAAGGAATCTGCTACCTTAAGCATTGTTTTCAGATTAATTCACTTTTATGTTTACATAATAAAAAAATAGAGTCATTGTCTTCGCTTATCTGCTTATTCTTCTTGAACCACGCATTGGATTTAAAATAAAATAAAAAGAGCACTAGTAAACGAGGAAGACTTATAATTATATAATAATTTGTGCCGTGTAAAGCCAGGATAGGTATTACTTTGTTATAAATATATTTATTATTTATATACTATATTATTAGTGCTACTACGGTAGACTTCTACTTTTCATGCCTGTATCATTTTGAATTTAGTTTGAAATTAATTTTTCTTTGTACATTGAACAAATTTTGATAAAAAAAAATAAAAGCAAGGGAATTATTTTGTTAGGACCGTGACAAACTCAGCTTTTAAGTCAAACACTTTTTTGGACTGTGTTATTTATTGCCTTGAACAAAAATGTCGGTTTAGATATTTATTACTAGCATTTATAAACTAAATTCCTATTTCCTATTGCTGTACAGCGTGACAACGCCGCCAGTATTTTGGGTACATTACAAGTTGACAACGATTAACTAACTTAAAAAAAAACTTTAGATTAAGTACTTTATTTCTTTATTTAGTTTATACATACATAATAAGAGCAGTGCCACGTGGTAATGGACCCCCCATACGCAGGTTCAAACCCAGCCAGATTCATTACTTTGTGTAATTTATTTCATCACTACTGCTTACAAATCGGTGACGGAGGACAAACCTCGTGAGGAGACCGGCATGTCCTAGAACCAAAACTTCGAAGACATGTAACGTCCACCAACCCGCACTGGGCCCGCGTGGTGGATTACGGCCCATTCCCTCTCCTAGAGAGGAGGCCTGAGTCCCGGCAGCAGGAACATTAAAAGGCTGATATATATATATATATATATATGCTTTACTATATAGTTGTCAATTACGTGTATTTTAAATATATAAATATTTGTTTGCGTGAAAGTAAACAAACATTCCCAATTCCTATTTTTTATTCTGGAATTTAGTTAATACTCAACATTTCTAGACAGTAGAAATACTTTAGTAAATTAACATACTTAATAACATCATGTCTATTTTGCATTGAGTAAGCATGAGTAAACCGATATCGATATACTTTTTTTATACGCGCAACGTATAAAAAAAGTATTTATTACGATATAGACACGTTAGAGCATGCAAGTTTCACTATAATACTCGAGTTATAGTCGCACGCGCACATTTCAAATTCAAAAAGCAAGCGTTGACGTTATAATTATAGGTTAACTACTTAAGTTAGTGAATATCCTATGCTCATTAATATGTTGAGTATGCGCATTATAATGTTACAATTTTGTGTAATTATATGATTAATTAGCGTTTGTTAAGCGTGAATTTTGTTCCTTGTTTTTAAAATTGAATTACGGTTTCACAATAAAAAACAAATGTCACAGCTGAGTTCTTACTGTAATGAGTAATAATCGATCAGAAGCAATAATGACAAATTATGTTTACTTGTGTCTGACCTGAGTACATATTTGTGTATAATTATTGTACAACATTATTTTTAGTATAAGCAAAACCTAAATATTGTTTGTTCAGACTCAGTTAATGAATCGACTCCAATAATATTTACACCGTGTTATGTTTCTTTACTTCCCAAAAATATTAAGAAAGGTCATAAGTTGGATATTGCCACTATTAACAATACTGGCACAAAACAACCTCTCATTCGCCCAGATGGCCCGGTGGCCATGTGTTTGTGCCGACAACCAGGTACGATAACAAGTTTACAACTTTGTGATTCTTCATGATACGGTTTTGTAATTTTGTACATAGATTCTTTACATAAATAAATACTAATAATACTAGAAGGGTGTTTTAGGTCTAAATATACTAAAAATGAAGTTATATTATTACTAGCCGTAATTATACTACCTTATTATAATATAATAATTTCTAAAAATGGGGTATCATGTTCGATAGTGTCTTTGGGACCTATGCAAATTGGTTTCGGCTCATTGTAAGGCTTCCAAAGGTCCAGGTCCAGGATCTTAGGGTCTTGAAATATATAAATACATAAACAATAATATATATTTTATCTTTTGATTTTGTATTATTCACTGAAATAAAAAATTAACAGACTAAAAAGCCTATCTCATCAATTCTAAGGAAAAGAATTAAAATATTTTTATTTCTCCTACACATGAGCATTTATAAAAGGTCAGGAAATCAAAGATACAATGCAAAATACCAAACTTTTATTGCATTATGTTTCTGATATCATATAACAATAATTATTAAAGTTGTAGACAGTATAACCACCAATTACTTTGCTATTCATAATAACAATAGCCACACTTGGCACTTTCTATTGAATGTTCAGTTCACTATAAAGATATTAATCAGATATTGCATTTTAAATCTGTTATTATTTATCAACCGACTCGCATTCTCTTTCTGTTATTAAATAGGATAAGCTGCCATTATTTATTACATAAGCAACTTGATTCGCTGTTATAATTAAAGTGGTTTCATCAATCATATCAATCAGTGCTAGGTTTAGTAAAAATGGAATGAACTTTCCAAAAAGGATTTTATGATTTGCGTTCTATTATTCAAACACCTACCGACGCTAAATTAGAGATCAAAATAGGTAGAGTTTTAAAATAAAATAAAGACGTTTATTTTATCTACACTCAATTACATTTCGATAAATTTTGACATTTATATTTCGGCATTTTAATTTTGGACACTTTAATTTCAATTTATAAATTTTGATTTTCGTTGTCTTGTACAACTAATTTTGTACGCCATAAATGCAATAACTTGTAGCCACCTCATATCTTTTGTAAGTCCTGTATACTGTAGTCATATTTTACAAAATAAATATATCTTGTACTTCAAATATCCAGAATCTTAAATAAGTTCGTGGAAGTAGAAGAAGAATCATTGAAAGTGACATTAAAAAAAAAAACAAATTACTTATTACAATTTACTCTTTGTATATATTTAAATAAAATTATTACATTCAAGACTAACTTCTACCTTATAAATACTTAGGTATCGTCTTAATTTCAGAAAGCTGAATATATACTACTTAATTTTTTTTCCGAATCATTCTGTACATTTGAAGTTAAAATATCTACCAAATTAAAGTTATCCCCAAACCTGCTTAGGTGTTGAGGTTGTCGGTCATCGGAATTCACACGGACATGTGTACCATTAATTTCGATGGGCGGCCTTCCATATTTGTTGCCACCTGCGCTAATTGGGCTCGCCGTATCAATGAAATTCTAGCTCTAGATCTTTGTGGATTATATTTGCTCTAAAAAAAGGTAGGCAACGTGCGCTTATCACCAAGCTTGCGACATGTCAATACACACAAATACTCGCACTATCGAAAGTGGTCGTTGAATGTCGAAACGAATGCGGCCGCGGTTGTCTGGTTCACCCACTTTTCTCAAAGCAACACGACTGGTTGAACTGTTACACTGCTCTACATGGTCGCTTTTAATTTTTTTCTTAATATTATGCAAATCATAATTGCAGGAGCGAGGGACACGAACGCTCGCTAATTAATACATTGTCACCGGATTTTTTACGTGGTAAAAGTTTATTTACTTTCGATTTTAATGTAATTATGCGTTTCAATTGGTTTAGTAATAGTATTATCGATGACAGTTTCCATATCCGAGTATGTTCAATTTCGTGTAATTTTAATGATCAATTAAAATAGTGGATTCATTGACGCCAAAATGTATGCTGCACGACTCACATTTATCAAGAGAAGTGTGACTAATGCATAAGCAACAACACGGCAAAAAAAGTGAATCGTGTTAATTCGAGTCGAGATTCACTTAACACGAAGCGAAGCGGAAACAAACGAAAGTAAACGATCCGTCATTGACATTGAGTAACAGTGTGCGATGCGCAGGCGCACCACCTGGCTCATCTTGAACTTGGCGAGAAGATGGCCGTCAACGAGTGACATTTATGCCGTCAATGTTTACAAACATCATGAAACTGGTCTAGGGGTATTGATCTTATGATTCGTTCGGTTTACGTTTTGATGATATGGATTTAGGTAAATTAAGCTCGACATGATTACATTACCATTTAGATACCATTATGATATAAAAACTAGAACTATTTGAACTTCACTTTAGACTTTAACAAATTCGGTTTTACTTTTGAAAACCAGTCATTTCAAATATAATTTTATTCAAATCTGCTTGTCTAGCCTTTCCCCGACATAGTAAGGGTAGACTTCCAGTCAAGCCGGATGTAGATGGATATCAGTATTTTACATAGAACGGCTGCTTATCTAACTAACAAAATAGTGCAACAAAATCATTAAAACAAAAATAAAATATAATCATTGAAAGTGGAATATATAACCTTTAAGTACTTCTAAATTTGAATTTAAAATATGGTCGTGTATCACACAGCCATTGTAGTCTAGTCTATCTATCTAGAATCAGTTAGAACAACCTAACCTCAGTTGGGCAACCGGCAGTCGTGATCGAGAGTGATAAACGCCGCACGCGTCACGCCTAACGATTTGACGGACAGACAGACATTAATACACTCACTCACTCACTCTACCTGATTGTAATTACTCGCATACCTACGTTATGGCAACGATTAAAGCCCTCATTAGCTATTCAGAATATTAAACTGAAATAGCTGGACATGCAATCAATTGTCATAATGAGTAAAATACCGAATTTTTACACGCAACCGATCGCTTCACACATTCTATTTTTTTTTTTTAATCTATAGAAACATCACGATGTAATTGTAGTAGTCGTAAAAAATTGATCGTTGAATTAATGAGCGAATGCTTTGTTTTTTTATTGTCAGGGAAAATCGACCTACTCGTTCAGCTATGGAGTGGCTGATGGCAAAACTGGAGACGTGAAGAGCGTGTGGGAGTCAAGAAATGGTGACACTGTTAAAGGTAATTAAATAATGCTATAGAGCATTTTTTTCAAGTGCCTCTTTTACCATTTTGTCTGGCACTACAAGATGGTTAAGATACGTACCTGAATTATTTGGGCAGTAGCCATATATCTAAAACATTAAAAGAATTTGATCTTCGTTCAGCATAAGTAGTTCCAACTTGATATGATGATGACAATAACAAAGTAGAATTTACCCAGCATTAAACAATCTGTTTTCATATTACAGGTCACTACAGTGTAGTAGAACCAGATGGCTCCACAAGAACCGTAGAATATTCTGCAGGACCAAACTCAGGGTTTCAAGCCGTTGTTAACACTGAAAACCAAAGATTCGATTCAGAAGAAATAGGACGGAGTATACTTGAAGAGAAAGCCATGCGAGATTATGAAAAGTATTATGACTTTTCAGAAGATGCAGATGAGGATTACTATGAAAGAAGAAGACCAAGCAAAAAGACTTACGAGCCAGTACGAAAAGAATATTCTAATAAGAAAAGATCAAAATATCCATCATATGCAGATCAGCCGTTAGACTCTGAACCAAGCGAATACACGCACAGTATTTCAATTAAACATCCACGCGATGAATTCTCAGAATATGAACCTCAAAGTCACGTTGGCTACAGTTCCGACCCGAATTGCAAAACCAAAACTAGAAAAGAAAGTCACAATAACAGAGATAATTTGTATTCAAACATCGTAGATCTCGAATTGAATAAGAAGTATCCACCATTTCCCTCAGATTCTTATAGAGATACTTACGATAAATACGCTGAGCCGAGTTACGACTTTGATAGATACGTAGCAAAACAATATGGCAATGGAAACTTTAAGGGGCATAAGTATGATGATGTTGATACCAAGCCCACATCAATGAAATACACGTTTCCAGTAATACCTGATGTGCCTCCGCCTGAGAAGTATTATCCAGACGAAGCTCCTTCCAGACCTAAAAAGAAAAGACCTTATAGACCCCGCGAACCCGAGCATCGCTTTCCTAGCGAAGATTTAAGTGACTACGTTTTAGTTCCTAAGAAGAAATTGAAGAAACCTATACCAACTGTTGAACCCTACGACTATAGAGTACCAGAGGATGAATACGAGCGTCCTCAGTACTTAAGTAACTATGACGATGCGTCACAGGATGACAGGTACCCCAGTTCGACTCGAGGAACAGCGCCGAAGGAGGTTGTACGAAAAGTTGTAAAGAAACGAAAACCCGTCATCAACCTGTTAGATATGTTCGATATTTAAGTTATTTGTTATAAATACAAATTAGATTATTTATACTTGTGTAACTATTCAGGCCAAAGCCGTGATAGATTGTAAGATTATAGTATTGATAGGATAAATTGAAACAGACTGAAGTGAATTAACCAAATTATTTATTGTTATTTGTAACAAGTGATTTTTTCGCTGTAAGTCGTTGTAGAGGAGGAGAAAATTGGAACCAAAGTTCGCTAAACTAATTGACTGAAACGTTTTTGTAAATTAAAATGCATTTTAAGTTTTTACCACTGATTTATTTTTCCTTAATTCCAGCAATAATTTTGAAGAAAAGAAAATTGCTTTTCAATATTTTCATCTGAAATATTTTAAAACAAAGCTTTTATGAGCTCTGTTTTGAATTTTAATCGATAAACACGATTATAATAGAAATAAATAAGAATATCACATAAAGTGGGCCTGAAATCGAAATTTTAAAACCATGCATTACGCATGCAGTATATGTACATGTTGCGCAAAACGGTCTCACAATGATAGTGAAAGTCCAATGCCTCGGAAACTGGAGCGAGTAGGAGTGTCGGTCCGTATTATCTCACAAGGACATTCGGAGATATTTTTACAAGTTGCAATACACGATTTTCCTATACCAAGAATAATTAATTGGGTCAGTTTGTGTAGGCTACGGACTAGACGGCCGTGGCTTTGTCTTGGTGCCGAAAGGTACTTACTTTCATTTTTATTTGGTCCTTTATGTAAGTGCTTTTATGAAATGAGTAACGTAAAGGTTTCTGTAGAAATCTCGAAACAGATCTGACAGGAAATTGTCCGCATAATATTTATACCTAGGTACTGAATATGCATTTTAGACTTTTATCTTAATTTATAGCACAACTCCAATAATTTTCTAGAAAATGCAGCTAATAAAATAGTTGTCATTAAATAATGATCATTATTCGCAGACTACCCCCTTTTTAGTTTAAGTTCTTATATTACATCCCAAGATTGTCAGAAAGACATCGTTTTCAGCGATAAGACCGACAATGGCGGTCTTAACGCTTAACCTGGGTTAGGTTAAGTTAGGAAATTAAAAGTAGATAACAAAATGTGCACATTAGAAAAAATATTACCAAACTACTTATATTTATAATAAATCTAAGCACATACAAACAAGAGGAAAATATACTATTGGGTATCTTCATCGTCATCACTCACAGCCTAGCGTGAAGCGTTGTCAAAGCTAGATTGCTTCTCGAATATATTTTACTTGATTTTATATAAGAATCAGCTAATTTCATAGCTCCTATTTTTTATCATTTTAAACTAAAATGATTGGTAACACTAAATGTTTAACCTCAGCAGTAAAAAACTAATAGATGCAAATCAATGCACTTTATGCGCGTGAATTACCGGTCCTTGTATAAATTAGCAATTTTGATTGCACGAAGCTTCAATTTACCTCGGTCTTGCATTATGATTAGTTCACAAGCTTTACAAAAATCAAGCTTTTTCCCTTGGGAAAATAACGGCGTAAGGAGCGTATACCAATTAATTTATAGCATTTGTCAAGCATCAAATTGGTCCAGTCCCTAAAAAGTAATACGAGAATAAGGTGCTCCGAATATGATCAGAGTGTGACATTAATGTCCCACGATTTACGCGTACTGTTATGTTTTATTTTAGTTGCACATGCCGTTCACTAGTGGCGGCCATGACACCGTCGGCATTGTCGCAATGTGCCCGCCGTGCCACGCGCCGTATACGCGCAATACATGTCCCTAATCAGGGCCCAGAGAAAGGTTTCCGCTATGGTAATAGAAATGTCATGTATAGAGTTAATATTGATGGATATATATGAGATGTGACAGCATTGACTTTCCTGTAAGTTTGAAAATATTACAGATATATTGTAAAAGTATTTTTATGCTGTACAAAGTTGCGGACATGTTGTCATTCCAACAGCTGCAGTTTCATTAAAAATCAGTTTAAAACCAATAAGGAACTTGTGAAAGTAAAGATGGCAGACACTTTAAAATATTTTTTCCAGAATATTATATAAAAGAGTTTATATTTATGCATTTACCGGCATGAAATCGATCGGTACAATTTTAAACACGTACTTGTAAATAGTCATTATGAACTTCAAGCTATAAAACCGCCCAAGTTGCCTGATATAGGTGCAATAAAAGCTGCGGAACTCAAAAGTTATTAGCTAAAATTATGGGCAATCGTAGGAAATTATTAACTGGTAGACCATTAAATCCTTATTATAATACCTTTACATCAAACGCTTGACCAAATATTGAACTACATAAAGAGTTGGTCTAGTTCATAAACTGATTGTCGTGAGAAAAAACTTTCTATAGCTTAATTGGTTGATCTTAAAATGGATTATGGTCCAATCGTATAAGGTTAGCAAAAAATAGAACAACCTTAAGGCAGTTGTCTTTTCAGTAGCTGTGATAAACCTGCTTAAAAACATTGTATAGGAGTTATTTCTTTATAAGCGACCAAAGCAAAGCAACATCGAGGTACGCAGAGGCGGAGATAGTGGGGTGAACGGGATCTTTCGGTAAAGATTGGACTAAAATAACCATGAAAAGAAAGAGAGGAGAAAAACGTTTAGTTTCAATTGGAAAATTAAGACTTGTAAAAAAAATTATCTGTAATGTAAAAGTATGGGCGTTCTAAAATTATCAACCAAAATTTTGATTTGTATAATTTGTGTTGTTTACTAATAAAATTTTGGTGTAAATATTTTCAGCTATGGGTCGTAACATTCTTATAGCAAATTAATAAGAGATTGTCAATTCTCAATTAATACTTCACCTATATCCTGTTTGTTGAAACCTACAGATAACGTGTCTGGTTTAAACTGAATCCATAAATTATTTTGATAAATTTACCAGCAATACTACAATTTCTGAAGGAATGTGGTCACTAATTGCCATACATGAACTAGAGTAGGCCGATATGAGTAGAAATATTATCAGAAAATCTTTCACCTTATCTCATAAAAAGTAACTTGACAGCTTCAATTAATACATTCACTTTATATGAAGGCGGAAAGGTTTGTACCTGCTTTCAATTATAGTATTTTATTTGCCATTCTTCAGATTTTCAACATTACTTTAATTGAGTACACTTACGGTTTTGATATTATCTGCATCTAATAGTTTCCAATGGATGCATTATTTTAATTTTATTCTACTTCCAGATTTTCATCTACATAATTACTTACATATAAAACATAGAGAAATTAATTATAAATTATTTTACACATAAAACTCCAATAATTCATTAACACAATCTGATGATTAATCTACTAATTGTTATAATCGAACCATTATTTCATAGCGATTTTACCGATGTATTAACTCCTTTCTTTTATGATTGCAAAATAACTTTTGTAATTTTATTAAAGAAAAACAAGTGAACTAACGTTATAGCTAATTTTTAAACGACTTTTATTTGAAATTTAATACGAGAGTGTATTGAAAAGTATTCGGCTCGACAAAGAAAAATAAAATGGTATGAATTAATTGTTACCTTTATTATTCTAAGTCATCATCATTAAGTTCAAGACGTTGCTCCTTTGTTTTTATTTCCTTGTGTTTGTTATGATTCTGCGATGGTTGAATTAAACATATTGTTATTACGACTATTTGTTTCCTACAAAGCGTTTGTTTAAAAAATATCTTCCTTATCCCCTCCTCCTACCTTATCTTAGATTGCCTGTAACTGTGATCCGTTATGAACTGATCTATGTCAGGTCAAGTACTTGTTAATCTTCCTCATAATATCATCAACCAATCCGTAACGTTTTTCGAGTTCTTCTACAACTTAGCTTTTAGTTACTTCAAAATAATAATTACAATAAAACAAAATAATACTATAACTACCCACTGTTACAACGGACAAACTTGGAACAAATGCCTAGCATTGATGTGATTAATGATTACCGATTTCCTTTTACAGCAATCAGGAGCTATAAAAATATTAAACGAGACTGTCGTATCAACTTATGATCAATTAAAAAGTCTTGGTTGGTTAGGCTGTTTGTAGACTGAGGTAAGACTGTATTTTATACAAACATACGCTCTGCGATTACAATGATCATAGCATAGCATCATTGCAGCATAAGATTGACAAAACTGTATAGTTTTTAGTGTTTTTACCATTAGAAAAAAGAAATTATGCAACGCAAATTAAACGCAAGTCTAGTCATGTGATTGACTTTATTTTCTCTTCCCAGTCTGGGTGAAGCTGGGAGGAGTATCAGACTTTTACTGAGCCGTCTGTATTCCTTCAGATACCTTTTATGTTCCAGAAAGCTACGTTATCTCTTTCGATCAATCCAGTAACAATGTGATTGTCTGTTGTAAAATAATTTCGTTGCAGGAACCTAACCTTAAAGTTTTTATTAAAAACGTTACAAAGCAGTAATCAGATTCTTTGAAACTTTTTCTTCCCTGTGGTAAAATGCACTAGTGTGTAGTGCATTCGAAGTATTACAAGAATGTTAAACTGATCTGTCGCTTGATCATAGGCACTTAAATAAATGACAACGTTTAGTTATAAACTCAACGCTGTTAAGATTTGCATTTACAAGTTGAAAGACTTCCTCTTTCATCATGTACTTCTTTGGTTTAATAATTCCTGCTTATTTTGCTATTCCTTTAATTAGGTTGTCATTTTTAGGGTTCCGTAGTCAACTAGGAACCCTTATAGTTTCGCCATGTCTGTCTGTTCGTCTGTCTGTCCGTCCTCGCTTAATCTCTGTGACCGTTAGCACTAGAAACCTGAAATTTGGTACCTACCAATATGTATATCAATCACGCTGACAAAGTGGTAAAATAAAAATTGGAAAAAATTGTTTTATTAGGGTATATGTAAAGTGAGAAGTGATTTTTTTTTAATTTCAACCCTAACGTGTGATATATCTTTGGATAGGTATTTAAAAATGAATAGGGGTTTACTAAAATCATTTTTTGACAATGTCAATAATTTTGGAAATAATCGCTCCAAAAGTAAAAAAACCATATGCGGGGGGCATATGGTTTTTTACTTTTGGAGCGATTATTACCCCCCCGCTAACTTTTGAATCATAAGTTTAGAAAATATGAATAAAATCTAAAAAGTAGAACTTTATAGGAACTTTCTAGAAAAATGATTTTGAACCTGATGAAAAGAACAGTTTTTGTACAAAAAAGACAAAAGGGTTCTACAAAATAATTTCTGGACTAAGTTTGTAGTATAATCGTAATATGATTATTTATAAGCATTTTTTTAAACTCATATGTGTGTACACCTATTGTGACGGACGGGAAACTACGGAACCCTACACTGAGCGTGGCCCGACACGCTCTTGGCTGGTTTTTTAAGTAAAGCTCGACAGCGTATGTTTTGAAAGTTTACTGGGAGGTGGTTGGCATCAGCAAGAAGGAAGAGTGTAGGAACAATATATGTATATCTAGTTGTATCCTTTTTTTCAATTGATTAAACATCGCATGAATTGGTCTAATATTGAAAAAAGAATTAGTTGCATTTTACTTAGATTTTTTTTTGACATGTATATATGAAAAAATCGTGCTCATATTCTCTTTTCTTAAGATAGTTATTTGAATGGCCGATACTTAACGTAGGAGGGAATTGTTGTATTCTATTTGTAAACTAAATTAAATAGTCCAATTCAAGATTGACATAGCACATACAGCTGTAATTACGAGTATTTTCAAACTGTTTCTTACCATGTTGTCCCAAGTAAGGATTGTGACAAGTAAATATATTCATAACATAATTACTTAAATCTGCTTGTCGAGTATTTTATCAGCTCCAAACTGTCAGTTGTACTATTCGCTGTTGCAAGACTTAATCTTATTTATTTATTTAACACTTTATGCACATGGGTACAGAGGCAATCTTGTTCCTGAGGAAACCTGATAGATCGACGAAATTAAGATTAAGTTACAGGTCACACCACAGTGTATTGAGCATGTTGGATTTTAGAATTTACTAGCTGCTATTAGTGGCTTTGCCCGCAGGAACGTATGTTTGGCCACATAAACTTTGGATCAAATAAGGGTTTTTTTTGGTGGGGAAAATCATCCAATGACAACTTCCGCTCTTGGGCGGAGCGGGAGATAGTGTCAGACTCTTACTGACAAAAAAAACCCACCCCGTTCCTTCAAGCCTTCATACCGGGGCTCGAGCTCCCTTTCGGATTACCCTGGCCCCAGTAGGCTTCGACCCGGCTGGGCCCCTGTCAATTTTGGAAAATTCTCTCTAAGCTCTCGCCTGAGTCATAAAATAAAATCTTGACCAAAATTTCACGCTCCTAGTCCCGGATGTTGCGGCTGTGCTTTGAGGTGTCAGTCAGTCAGTTTCTTCTATGATATTAAGTATTACTTTGCAACTTTGTAGCATGGAACGACCTATGTTATTGTACCTACCGTTTACTTAATCAAATAGTAGATAGTATTGAATTCAGGAATTAAGAATGTTATCGAAATTGTTATTTCAGCCAAATTATTAAATAAATATTATTCAAATAATATCTTAACTATAGTGCTTAGTTCTGTTAAGTACCGATAGATTGCGCTACTAGTTCCAATTGGCTTAGTTTGAATCTAAAATTAACTTTCCTAATGGATTAAAATACTAACTGTTTAGTAATTTAATACATCAAAGTTCAATTGTTAGTTCAATTGATGAATATAACTGTATATCATATATTATACGCATTATCTTGTTTTAATTTCCTTAGAAATATTTTGTCCTCCTTTCGTTATGTCTATGCTAAGATTCTATATAAAATGCATTGTATGGTGAAAGTTTCTTACAAATCTAAATAACAATTTCTGTTTTTTATTCGTATTAGTAAAACGTACCTAAGCAAAATTTCAAGCTTAAGCTTAAGTGGCAATTGGCAGGGTACATTGCTCGAAGAACAGATGGCCGTTGGGGCCGAAAAGTTTTGGAGTGGCAATCGCGTACCGGAAGACGCAGCGTTGGAAGGCCTCCTACAATGTGGGTCGATGACCTGGTGAGGGTTGCGGGAATCCGATGGTGGCGGGACGCACAGGATCGTTAATTGTTGCGACAGGCCTATGTCCAACAGTGGACGTCTATTGGCTGAAATTGTGAAAATATAAGGCTACTATTTGTAATTCTTGAGGGATATTAACACAGTTCCTCCTTGGAATCAGTGTAGCATAAAGAAATATCAACGTCTTTGTTTACAGCGCCTCCATAAATATGTCAAAAAGATTATAATCTATGAATGAAATATCTTTAGTGAAATTGAAATGTTAGCGATCGATAAACTGCAAAAAAAAATAGGAATATTTACATATTTTTTACTGCTGTTGATTTATTTATGTCCGTAATTTTCATACCTGGGGATAGTAGAATTATGTTAGGCTATTCGCAACCATCTATGTGTTCAATTTGCGTAAAATGGTAGAGGAAATGTGTTAATATTTTTATCATAATAGGTGAAGTGATGGATCTAGCAGATAGTCAGTTCGATGTTTAGCGTTTCCTGGAGCATGCCTTCCGTTATATTCGTCATTCAGAGACTAAGTGAAAAAGTCTTTTAAATTAGGTACAGTACAGCTGAAACATCTCGACCGCTACTAATATCGAGCAATTGTCTACAAAGTCATTCTTTTTTTTTAATCATACTTATGTTGAACTTTATCTGTGTATTGCGTACTTTTTCGAGTATGGAACGCCAACTTTAGGGTGGCCAATATATTTTGACCATACTGTACTTTAATAAATATTTAGATGAGAATTGAATTCAAAAACATCCTTCATCAATAGAATGAATTCAAATGCATATTCTATTTTACAATAGCGGGATACTCAATACCTTTCTCATTCGATTTTTTTGCGAAGTCTTTCCAAACTATCTACTTTACATAACAATGTTGCAACTCTGTAGGTATCAGACCTACGACTAATAAAGTCGTGCCTAAGTGACAAGTTGACACGTTGCGTTACGAAATCAATAATGAGATTGACACGCGTGAATTATATCGTCACTTATACATGGTAATAGATTATGAACTAGACTTTGAAAGCCGTCGTGCACTGTGATCAAGACTTCAAAAATACAGTTTAGCAATCAGCCCATTTCACGTGAGGCTTTTCAACGCTGTATCTTCCGGGAATCCAATGGATGCGAGATGCACAGGACCGGTCGTTATGGCGTCACTTGGGGAGGACTATGATGATGATGGATTCGAAACTGTTTATCTGATTTTTTTAGTACGAGCAGTTTCATCCCTCGCCCTTTTTTTGATACGGATGCTTTAGATTTAAATTTAACATACAATCATGTACTCAAATTGTTTGAAAGTGTCGCCGCGGTAAAAGAAAACAGGTAGGTTTTAGTACATAAAAGTCTTACACTCTCTGCCGCTTCACTCATGACGGGACCATTTTCCACTGGAAGTAGGCAAAACACTATTCGTTATGAAGACTCACTCCCCTTTCGTGCAACAACAATCCCACAATCCTGGCTCACATCAGCCTTGGCGGGTCCCTTCAGTTTAGCTGACATATTTTTAAGACGCGCGTGGATCATGATACGTTGCTGACCCAGGCCTGGTCCTTATCGGACGTTGTGATACCTATTGCTCGCCATCTACAAGCCTGCTTTGGGAGTTACCACGTGACTTCTGACGCCAAGGGGGTCTCCGACGGGAGCTGAAGCGTGAAGATTGTCTCTTCCTCACGGTTTTTGCCGCTTCTTTTGTACGCAGAAGGAAGCCACTGCTTTGCAATAAAAGGGTGGCTAATTTTATATCTAGGAACACATTCTTACCAGAGGTATATACTCGTAATATAACTCAATTGCACAAACCCTTGAAATCTATCAGCATGACACTAAAATATCACATATAATTATTACCACGCATTCAAGTGCTTACTAATTACATTAAAGTACTTGTAAATCGCCTAACGGAACTTCATATATCAAATAGATCACTTGTAAAACCTTATTGCGTTAACTATTAATGTTTTAGTTTTGGAATGCTATAGTGATAGATCGATTCGTGATGGTGGCATTTAATTTAAACTGAATACATTATAATTATGCATATGTGTTAAGGACATGTAAGGCGAGGTCGTTTAAGTACTCTAAGCTTGTTTTGATGGTTTTATGCTAATACGACAAAACTTAAGGACTACAGTTTCCGGTTGCAAAATAATGAAGACAAAAAGTAGTCTAGTCGTAGTAAGATAGGCCGCCGGCTGTTCGAAAATGTCACACAAAAGGCCCATTAAGGAACATGTGTCTGTTTTAGTCTGTAAAAATTTGTCACTTTGTCTCACTCAACCCAGAGTTGGAGAAGTCATTTAATATATTCTATTCATCCTCAAAAAATAAATCATAGTAAGATTGTATTGAAGTTTCAGATGTAAACAGCTACTAAAATGAACAATTACTGAAATAGCAACATGTTTTATCTACGAGTAGCAAACACTTTTAAAAGATCACCAAAATAACTAGTCAGTGCTCCAAAAAGCTCCTAACTGGTTAATGGATCTTAAGATAAGAGCACGCCGTTCTATATAGCGTACTAGCTTTTTCCCGCAACTTTGTCTTTAATCTTTCAGGAATAAAGCAGCTTTCTAACGGTGAAAAAAGTTTAGCAATCGGACCAGTACTTCCAGAGATTACCTTCTACAAACAAAAAACAAACTTAACCTCTTTATTATATTAGTGTAGATTAATACAGTTGTGGTCAATCAGTTGTGTTAGTGAATTTATATGTAAAAAGTTTTAGCTATATTTCAGCAGTAATGATAAATTGGTTTTCCACATAATATTTTTTCTTTAAACTACTATCTATTCGAATCAAATTATTTCAAATCTGTCAATATTTCCATGAGTGGGCACTGACAAGCTACCATTCTAGTAGTAACAGCTATTGCAAAATGTAAGTACATATTTATTATTCAAATCAAATAAGATAACAAACATGTGACTGTATCTGTGTACTGTCACAGTAAGTGATATTCAAATATTAGGAAAATAAAAGTTTTTTTAATAGTTATATCTTCTGAGCAATATTAGTTAATTATACACATTCCTCTTCTTCTTCTTCCTGCCCTTATCCCATATTACTTGGGGTCGGCGCAACACGTTTTTTTCTTCCATTCTGTCCTGTCACCCGTCAAACTATCACTAATTCCCTTTTCTTTCATTTCACTTTTCACACAATCCATCCATCTTTTTTTCGGCCTTCCTCTCCCTCTCCATCCATCTACATGTATACTCAGAAATATACACATTATACACATTCCTAATGATAATTAAATTCAAATTATAAAAAGAAAACTAAATAATCTAAAAGGACATCACCCACGGTCCATACATTTTTGGTCCAAATTCGAAAGTGGCAAAGAAACAAAATACAATATTCTGTTAGAACTTGTCTTTAAAAACATTTTTTTATTATGGCAACGATGCTGTGAGACCATTGTCCTCGGGTTTTTTTTTTGAGTTGTAACATTATTGCTTTTCAATGAAATTGCTAATTTGTCTACAAATTGAATGCTTATACATACATTCCTTCATATTTACAGCCTATTTCTCAAAGCATATAGAGTTTCGTCAAAGGCATGCTATTGATTTACAAATATTTCGCGGGCAATTCAATACTACTCTCATAGGAATCCAGTTACATACGAACGTGGGTGCCAATGCGCCACATTTGATGAATGGCTTGCACAACTTTACACGACGTCGAATATTGTACTAAATAACTTAATTATAGGGTAATTTTCTGCGTAAGGTATTGGAATCAATATACTTATCTCAGTTCAGATATAGCTGGTTGTATAACAATAATATTCCACAACTATCACACACACAACACTGGCTAGTCCCAAACTAAGCAGAGCTAGTGTTATGAGCACTAGACAACTGATAAACGTATTTACATATTTCTAAATATATCATTATGCATCAACAAATGATCATGCTCATCACACAAACATTTGTCCTGGGTGGGTATCGAACCCACGACCTCCAGCATAGCAGTCAGGGCTGCTAACCACTAGACCAACAGACCAGTTAAAATCGCATTGGCGACGGGAAGTTTAGAAATTGCTATCGTGTAATTTCGATCTGTAAGGACTAATTAAAAAAAAAAAACCAGTGCTTGCCTGCAATACTACCTAATGATAAGCAGTGATGCAATCGTTGATGGTGAAGCGTACTTGTTTATTAAGAGCCTTTAAAATAGAATAGACTTTATAACACTAGCTTTGAAGATACCTAAATAAAATTATAATCGAACGGGATGATCGCAGCAGGCAAATTGTTCGGGTGCTTCGATGTACGCAGTAAAACGACGAGACTAAACGCTTAGTCTGGACTCGTAGAGTTTTTAACAATGTAAAGGTAGATACTCGCCGTACGTCGGGTTGTTTGAAAGTAAAAGTAAAGGTGATGGCAGAATCAAGTCATGCAATTCCCGTGTACGCTCTCCAAAATACATACAGCAAATTTTGCCAATAATATGAGAATGTATCAGGATTATCTGGCTTGCTTGCCTTACAATAAAAAAAAAATAATAGGAAAGGATATTAGTACGTACTTAAAATCGGCCAGTGACAGAGGAAATGAAACTGCTCTTTGAAATAATTAAAATCTCAAAAACTTGACCAATAAAACATGAACAAAAAGATGTAATATCATTACTCTAATTGCAGACCAGTTACTCATCATTTTTGAGATTGCTTATTTTGTAAATTGCTATCAATTAACTTCTTGATCGAATTGATGATACAACAAGAACATCGAAACTAGATCACTTACAAAACATATAGCTAGCACATCACTTAGAAGAGATTACCAAGCCATTACATCAAATTAATGTAATTCATACGCTATAATTCTTAGCGCCACTTCTCAAACATGCTACCTGCTTTCATTTAATGTGAGACAAATTGCTCAATCGGTATGATTTATATTGGACAAATCCCATGCGATAATAAATCGCTAAAGAACACGTATGCATATCAAATATATGATTTATTGATATGAATAATAAAGTGCAAGGAATTGTGATACAGTGGATTTTATTTTATTCCAACTTTAGTTGTAGCGACCATTTGGCTACAGTGACATTGAATCTAAGTTTCTTGAATTTAAAGCATACTTCAAATTCATGGGACTTAGATTTTACAATATCAAAGCCCACATGACCTCCCACAAGTTGGAATGACTTAGCGAGGGACGCGGCAATCCGAAGGATATTTTTTTTTTTATACTGGGGGAAAAAATCATCCAATAACAATCCCTGCTCTTGGGCGGAACGGGAGATAGTGTCAGACTCTTACTGACTAAAACACCAACCACGTTCCTTCTAGTCTTCATACCGGAGCTTCATAGCGGGGCTGGCCCCAGTAGGCTTCGACCCAGCTGGGTCCCTGCTGTTTCTGACAACTACTTGAGGCGCGCGGGAACAGTGCGCGCCGTCGACGACTTGCAATCCAAAGGATGTGAGACGCAAAGACCCAGTCCTTCTGACGACGCTAGAGGAGGCGTTTATCCAATAGTGGACGCCTTTTGGCTGAAATGATGATGATGAAAGTAATATTATACAATTTTTAGATTTATTCACAGTGAATATGTGCGCAGGAATTACATGACTTGATTCCACCGCGTCACTTTTACATTGGACAAGCCGACGAACGGCGAGTATCTACCTTTTATGTTGTTGAAACCTTTACGATCCGGACCAAGCATTTCGCCTCGTCGTTTATACCACATACTCGACATCGAGGTACTGGAATAATTTGCCTGCTGCGGTCTTCCCGTCCGATTATAATTTAGGTGTCTTCAAGGCAAGAGTGAATAGGCTCTTAATAAACTAGTGCGCTTAGGTGAGATTGCAGTCAAGCACTAGTTTATGTCATTTAAAAAAAAAAAAAAAACAATAGCAAATGAATATAAACAATGTGAGAGTGTCAAGATATCTAAAAACCTTTGCTTCTAAAGACTTTCGGATATAAGGGCGAATTTACAGTGGTCTCTTCATTGCTGTTATATCTGAAATCCGCTGTATTTTGTTTTTGTTTGATAAGGCACACCACCGGTAAAACAGCAATAAAACTACGGAGGTATTTCTAGGTATCCTACCAGAGATGCAGGATAGCTTAAAAAGTCACCGCTGCCCTGGAACGCAAAGGACAAATGAGGAAACACGGTTAGATTTCAGTCAGTAAAAGTCTGTCACTTTCTCATACTCGACCCAGAGTGAGAGGAGTTTTTGTTGACTAATGTTTTCTCGACCCAAATAACAGTCTCATGTCTCTCAAATGGTGGACACCATTTGAGAGACAACCCAAAAAACCATCTATATGTCGCGCCTATCAAATGGAGTCCCAACTCAAAAAAAAAGATTTATCGAAAAAAGACATTTAAAGTGACATAGTGTCACACATTTTGAATGTTTAAAAAAAAAAAAGAAATAAATAAAAAATAGCCATCTATTAGCAAGTAATTGAACTATATAATTATACTACAATAGGTATATGTATGTAAATGAAACGGGACTAGGGCAAGAAGATGATGATGATGAGGTATAAGACACTATCTTTTGAAACTTTTTAAAACGAGATTAATATTTTTGATCTAAAATTCTTTGTTAAGCGGAAGTGCGATAGGTACGTGAATAAATACTTCAGCAATCACTGCTAACGTTTATAGTTTGTGCTGAAATGTAATAAAACATTTTCAGAAAACGGTCATTTAGATAATTTGCTATGCTAGTCGTGACAAATGCCTCTGCATGCATAATTGGTTAGTTGACTCAGACGCTTAAAAAAATATTAAGGAAAAGGCACTGACAGTGAAAATTTTTTGTAGTATTGGCTTCGTTATTGAACTTGGTTTAGTGCATAACCAGAAGTATTTATTTAACAATTACTAGGTGTTAAGGTAGAACTGCAGTGCGCATACGTGTGCCACATACGCCGATCTGGGCGCATCAGTCTCCATACATTTTATATGGAAACTAGACTTGTAGAGTTACACTTACACTACCACGCGACGTCATTCTACGTGGTAAAACTCAGGCGTGATAGGGTCTAAACAGACTGCATTTCAGCTGCAAAATGCAGTTTAAGTGCAGATTGAATGCAGTTGACAAAACTCCAATAGAACTGCAAACCAAACGTGCGGTCCGATTGCAGTCGTGTGAACTGCACACCGACTGCATCCAAACTGCACCATGCGCGGGAGGGCGAAGCGTGCGGGCGGGTGGGTGTTTGCAGTTCTATTGCAGTCATGTCAACTGCATTCAAACTGCACTTAAACTGCAATTTACAGTTAAATTGCAGTTGAAATGCGGTCCGTCCTTTTTAGACCCTTATACGTGTGCGTCGGTTTAATTTAATTCTAGCTTTATTTCATTAACATTGTTTCAGTCAAAAGACATCCACGACTGGACATAGGCCGATGCTTGGTAAGCGTCGCCATAACGACTGGTCCTGTGTTTCTCATATCCATCAGATTACCGTGATCCTCACCAAGTCATCAGTTCATCTAGTGGAAGGCCTACCAACGCTACGTCTTCCAGTAGGTACCTACGCAGTCGCTACTACTGAATCTATTGGTACCATCGACTATTTGTTCCGAAAGCAATATGCGCAACCCAAAGAATTGTAAAACTAAGGTCTGCCACCTATCTAAGTTTGGTGATTCTTTGATACATACATAGGCACATACAATTTACTTATTTATAAATAGGTGTAATTATGTATAACCTCTTATCTAATCAAAACTACCTAAAAAATATATCTTTTTAAGTGAAATAAATTTGTGCTTGACTAAAGTATATTTTTGTATATTTTTTTTATAGTCACGCAGTTGGCATAGTTGCTTTAGATAAATTTCGAAAGATATATACAAAAAAGAATTTAAGTAATAAATACCATAAATGGAATATGTATGTAAAGGAAAACAGCCCACAAAACGGTAGCTAGGTTTATTGGCTGGCGACACTAAACCTATTAATTTATATCTTAATCTTACAACATTTCACTCATAATATCACACAACTTGTCCAAACACTATCTTTTCTTCATCAATTACATGATACCACGCCTACAATGCCTACAAGTATGCAAAAGGGTTTCGAAAGACTAAATCTTCATCACGTATGCAAATAAGTGTAAAAACTCGTTCAACTTGCAACATCACATGTAAACTGGTGCATTTAGTGGTAAGTAAGTATACACCGCCACACCGGTTTTGCTGGCCGAGTTGCCCAATGAGGCTTGAGATAACCGCGGCGAGGTCAATGATCTCGGATAGATGAGTCACAGCCACTTGACATCCGAGACTATGCGGTAGACGCTCGCACTCCGATTTAAAGTGTGGTTCTACTGTGTGAGCGACTCATGTTTTGGCAATTGCTCGAACTGGTTCAAGTCTGATGGAATATTCGTTGAGCTTAAACTTAAACTGAACTTAAAGTTTTTTTATGAAGTACGGCTACCGCATCGTCGGTTCACGTTTATATAAGGAAGAATTTTAAAAAGAACAGGGTAGAATAGGGTAGTAAGTAAAACGGCTGAGGAATAAGAAATTATATTAATTAATAGCAAGGGGATGAAGCAGTGTATTACATCTCGGGCGTCATTCTGAATCCCGATTGTGATACCAAAATGAAGCGAAAGTAGCCATATTATTTAAATGTTCAGCTAAAACCTCAGCGTATCCTTCCAAAACATCCCACCTTCTTTAAATACCAGCGGATTGTAATGAGATTTGATGCAATGTTATTATCTGGCTACAAGCCCCAGCAGAGAGGGCATCTCCGGACCATTGTCAGGTAATAATGACTTACAGGTTACATTATAGTGATTTAAGTCGGTAAAAGTCTGACACACCTTTCTGCTCTACCCTACCTAGAGTGGGAGAATTCATTGTACTATTTCCCACCTTCACAAAAACAGAGATTTGCATGACATAAAATTTGAAATTTTTGAACAGGCGCAGTGAAAACGTTACAAATATCAAACACTCACTATTTCATTGTAACAAAATTTTCACTTTTATATTATTTGTGATATAGAAACCACACTTTAATAAAAAGCAGTGTGGTTTGCTAGTAGAATTAATTTTAATTCAGTGCTAACTAGTTTTAGAGCTATTTTCGAACTATGCTAATACAAATGCCTTTGTTGTGATTCATTGACTATTATTATCTGAATCAAGTTCCTGTGTCACTTGCACTTTTTATAGTGACTAAATTAGGCGACTATTATTAGTTTATTTTTTTGGTACGACTATGTATATTTAAACATTGAAGTTTTTAGGTGTATCAAGTTGATGGTAGTAAGAAGGGCTATTTTAGTAATATTTTTTAGGTTTTTTCGATCATACTCATAATCGTAAATAATAAATGTAAAAATGTCCATATTAATATACAGGGTTATTTATATAAAAGACGGAACCTCACAAGACTCTTTTACTAACATCATAAACCACAACTATTATTCTATGACTTTTGAAAATTTTTAATATTTTAGTTCATCAGATTTTCATACAAAAATAAAAATATTTAAATTGAACGTTCTTAATATTACGAAGTCTATGCGGAGCAAGCAAAAGTACAATAGCAGAGGGGATTGGGGGTTTGAAGGCGGGATGAATAGGTTTAGAAAAATACAGAGTTGAAATGTGCTAGACAGACAACGAAATCTTGAAGGCTTATTTTTGGTAAATGATTGTTGTTGATGTTATGTAAAAGTCATAGAACAAAAGTTATTGTTTATTCAAATTCAAAGCATTTATTTCAAATAGACCATTTACAGGCACTTTTGAATAGTCAAATGTCGGTCAGTCCAAGAAAAGTGAAGCTAAATTGCACGTTCCAAAGAGTAGGTCTCTATGGAGAAGAACGTGCAAGAAACTCCATGGACACTCTTTTAAATCATATATGTGTTACATATAATGCTTGGTTACATATTACTTGTTGCTTCTATCATGTGAGCACAATGTCGATAGTGAAATAAAAATGTAAAATAATTAAAAGATAGAAACTGAATTAAGCCACTGGCAGCTAAGAGATGACCAGTCCCATCTGACGGCACCCGTTCACGAGCATGACGCGTGCATCAGCCCCACTCAGCTCAACCATTTTGAAGGGAACTGAACGACCCAATAACACGTGCCACCAACAGCGAGACATTTGAGTGAGCATGACAAACTCTCAACTGCCATGCTCGTAATGTCAAAAAAAAAAAAGTTGTAACCTAATAAAAATGCTCCATGGTGCTTCACATTCACAAACTTGGAAAAAGTGCTTCTACATTATACAATGCAATTGTGTCTTTCAAATTAAAAAATAATAATATTAGTTTCCAATTAATCAACTAATTAGTACGCCCTAGTGGTAGTGGAGCTGGACCAGCATTGAGCCAAGCATTTTTATCTTGAATATAATCCTCCAACTTATAATATGCTTGTCTGCATAGTGTGCGTTTAATACAAGATTTAAATTTCGTTTCATTGAGTTCTAATATGTGGGGAGGTATTTTATTATAACATTTCAAACAGTACCCCATGAAAGAAGAGGCCACTTTAGCCAGTCTGAAACCTGGTTGAACTAATTGATCCCTATTTCTTGTAACATAATTATGTCTATCGCCTCTTTTGCTAAAAAGATGAAGATTTTTTCTAACATACATTATGTTTTCATAGATATATTGACAAGGTACTGTCATTATGTTAATATCTTTAAACAGTTCCCTTAAAGAATCGCACCGGCGGAGATTGTAAATCGCTCTGATGGCTCTTTTCTGTAATATAAAGATTGACTCGATGTCAGCAGCCCGTCCCCATAGTAAGATACCGTACGACATGACACTATGAAAATAACTAAAATGGACTAGTCTAGCGGTATCAACATCCGTAAATTGGCGGATTTTTCTAACAGCATATGCAGCTGAGCTAAGCCGACCTGCAAGAGAAGTTTAGTGAGGACCCCATTGTAGCCTTGAATCAAGCGTAATCCCCAGGAAAATCGTTTTATCAACAAATTCTAGTTTTTCATTATTCAATACAATGTCACAATCACTACTTTTGACATTCGGTAAGGAAAATCTTATGCATTTAGTTTTTTTCCCATTTAGAACCAGATTATTAGCAGTGAACCAGTTTTGAACCTGCAATAGGGCGCTATTTTCGTTGTCAAGATTGTTAGTTTTTCTATTTATCTTAAAAATCAAAGAAGTGTCGTCAGCAAACAACACCATATTAAGTTTATTTTGCAACAAATTGGGTAAATCATTAATATAAACTAAAAACAAAAAAGGACCTAAAATTGAACCTTGGGGCACCCCCATTTCAACATTCAATCCAGACGAATTGACACCGTTTATTTGCACTAATTGCTGTCTATTATTCAAATAAGATTTTAATAAGCTTAACGCTGCATTGCCTAGTCCGTAATGCTTGAGTTTCCGAAGCAATGTTTCATGAACTACACAATCAAACGCCTTAGATAGGTCGCAGAAGATGCCTATAGCATCTTGTGCCTCTTCCCACGCATTAAAAATGTGTTTTAGTAAGGAAACACCCGCGTCAGTTGTACAACGTCCTTTGGTGAAGCCATACTGTTTATCATGTAGGATGTTATTGGAGTTAAAATGACTAAGCATTTGATTTAACATTACCTTTTCAAATATCTTGCTAAGAACCGGCAAAACGGACACCGGCCTATAATTATTAGTGTCTTTACTATTCCCGGATTTAAAGAGCGGTATCACTTTACTATATTTCATTAGATCTGGAAAGACTCCTTGATCTATACACAAATTAAATATTAAAGCCAAGTACGGCGCTATAGTCTCAATAATTGAGGTACAAACTTTTATAGACATACCCCACAGATCTTCTGTCAATTTAATCTTGATTTCTTTAAAAGCTTTTATTACTGTTATGGGGTTTATATGTTTAAAGTTAAATTCAGTTGAACAGGCTGCAACGTTCGCCTGTAATAAATCAAAAGCATGCGATGGCGACGAATTTAGGGCTTCAGTAGTTTTAATTGGTATACTGGTAAAGAAATTTACAAATTCTTCTGCAACTAGTTTGTTATCGCTAATGAGACCATGATGAGTCTCCAATGTGTAATCATTATTATTTCTTTTGTTTCTGTTGGTCTCATTATTTATAATATTCCAAACTGTTTTTATTTTATTATCTGCTGTTTTAACTTTGTTGCTAATGTATAAGGCCTTAGCTGCCTTACAAGTATTTTTAAACATTTTAGAATAAGTAGCAACATATTTATTAAAAGTTTCAGTGTTAATAATAGGCCATACAACTCGAAAAGTCTTTCCCTACTTATTCTGATTCCTTTAGTTGCCCAGTCACTAAATCTAAACTTAGGGCAGATAGTTTTAGTTTTTTTCTCAAACGTCTGATTAAACTCCTTTTGAACTACTGAAAAAAAATTTTTATACAAAATATTACCATTGTTTTCTGCAAGGTTCCAATCACCCAACCTGCTAGTTATAGTGCTATTAAATTTATTTAATTTACCGGATGTTATTGGTCTGAATTGTATCTGCACTTGTTGTATTGGTAAGTTGGATTCAAATGTTACCATTAGGCCGCTATGATCAGAAGGCAGATAATTTACAATGGCTTTTTCTAAATACTTGCAGCAACAAAAAACATTATCGATACATGTAGCAGTAGTTGTCGTTGTTCGAGTTGGTTCAATAAACACATTTGATAAATTAAATGATTTGAAAAGATTTAATAATCTACTGCTATCTGAATTATTTTCTAAAATATTAACATTAAAGTCTCCGCAGATAATTACTGGTTTATTACCAGTTGAAAGTTTAGCCATAACATCTTCCATGACTGCCTCAAAAATAGAGTAGTTTTGATAATTAGGGGGCCTGTAAACGCACACTATGATATGCCTATCCAGCTCAACACACGACACTTCAATGCTATGTTCAACGGACAGTGCAACTATATCTTTACGAGTTTTAAATTTAATACTATTTTTAATAAGGATTAGTGAACCCCCACGTAACATTGACTTGCGGTTAAAACAACTGCCCACAATATAATTATCATAATTAATTAGCATTTCAGAATCCTTTAACCAATGCTCAGTAAAACAAATGATGTCAAACTTAGTTTTTTCCAAAAATAATTCGATTTCTAATTGTTTCGAAGAAAAACCCTGAATGTTTTGAAGAAACAAGTTAAAGGATTTTTGCGTAGCTTGAATGCTAGACGATACTGTATTAAGTTAACATAAACTACTAACAGTACCAACTGTTGTCTTATTAACTAGTTTAAATCAATAGTACTACTACTAATGGTTGGACTAACTACCGGGTACGTCGACATACTATTTATGTCTGTTTACTTATAATGTTAATAATACAGTCCTTCAAGTTGGTTAGTGTTTTACAAATATTCCTGTATAGTGTGAAAGTAATTTTGTCTGTTACGCTTTCACGGTTAGACTACCAACTTAATTGATTTTGATGAAATTTGGTACGGAGTAAACTTGAATCCCAAGAAAAGACCTTGGTTCCAAAAGTAGCCTAGGTCGAAGTAGCCTAAGCCGAAGTTGAAGCTAGATAAAATATCTGGCTTCAACTTTGACTTTACCTCCGCTATAACTGACATTCACGCGTACGTGGACAAAAGCTAGAATTTATATTTCTTTAATTAAATATAATTTCTTTTTCTATCGAACTCGTGTATGGTGGTATGTTAAATAAAAATCAAATAATAATAATAATAATTAGTATTTATTTTACAAAAACATATCACTTTGCACTGTATACATTGTTTAGAAATTATTATTTACAATATATGCAATAATAGACTCTATCTTTTAAACTAGGACTAGCCTGCATCTTAAAAAATAAGGTTCAACCAATGAACGATGGTAATATTAACACTCAAAAACAAGTGACGACAGTGCTGCTTTCAAACGGAGAATATTTTATTAAACACTATCGACGTGTTAGATATTTACCTTGTTCTTTATTATATGGGTATCTTAATTTCCTAAAATAGAGGAACAACAGTTTTATTTATTTATTTAGCCTTTATGCAACAAAAAGTACATAGGCGGACTTAATGCCTTAGGCATTCTCTACCAGTCAACCTAGGGTGGTGAAGAGACAATATGGTAGGCGCACAAAAAGAAAATTTTGGTATTAAAACAAGAGTAAAAATATACATAATTATAGATAAAATACACATACATATATATTTAATATAATATATATACTACATATATATATTTATATAAAGTAAGGACAGAAGTTTTGAGACGATTCTGCTATTGGTGTAGAAAATGATTCCGCAACTTCCATTTAAATGCATACCGACTTTCGGCCGTCCTGATATCGAGAGGAAGCGCATTCCACAGAAGGATGGACTGTATATGAAAGGAAGAATGAACAAAATCAGAAGTATGAGAAGGACAGAGCAGAAGGAGATTGTTTGAAGAACGCAGATTCCTAGCGTGTGAAGAACAAAGAAATTGAAAGTGAGTTATGAGATAGGATGGAGGCGTGTGAGAGTTGAGCAGAGAGAAAAGTGTAGTCAGTGCGCGCACATTTCTTCTCTGTCGAATTGGCATCCATTTAAGCTCAGATCTATAAGTAGAGATATGGTCATATTTTCTAAGATTAAATATGAACCGAATGCAGTTGTTGAGGAGCCTGTCTAGTTTATCCAGCAACACCGCGTTCAGGTCAAAGTAGCACACGTCACCATAGTCGATTATAGGGAAGATTAAAGTTTGCACAAGCATTGTCTTCGTCTTCGCGGGCAAAAAGTTCCTCAGACGATACAGATACCGCAAAGTCCCGTTGACTCTTTGGCAGACACTAGAAACCTGACTTTGCCAGCCAAGCGTCGAGTCAAGATGTAAACCGAGATCCTTTACACTAGGACTGATGGGGATGATGGCACCATTAAACATAATAGGAGGAAGGGAGTTAACCACCACTTTACCCATCATGCGCGAGCTACCAATAATAATGGCCTGACATTTCGTGGGGTTTACGGACACCCCAAATCTATCAGACCAATCCTTGATAGCTTCCAGATCCCGATTTACATCATCTATAGCGTCTGACATACCTTCTACCCGCGCAGTCGTATATAACTGAAGATCGTCGGCATAAAGATGATACGAACACCGAAGACAAAGAGTTATAAAATTTATGAAGATGGAGAATAGTAAGGGAGAAAGAATACCGCCTTGTGGAACACCAGAATCCAGATCGCGCCAACTCGAAGAATTCTCGTCAACGCGAACCGACTGCTGACGTCCCCGAAGATAGGAAGAGAACCATTCCAGCGCCTGAGACGAAACCATAAGATGGGAAAGGATAGATAGGAGGATATCGTGACTGACAGCATTAAAGGCATTTGAGAAATCTATTAAAACCAAAATAGTTACCTTGGTATCCTCCATAGCTTCTCTAATGTCACCAGTCACTTTAAGGAGAGCAGAGGTAGTACTATGACCCGGCCTGAATCCGGATTGAAAAGAGTTAACAAGGTTGTTACGGTAAACAAATCCTGAAAACTGCTTATGGACGCAGGCCTCAAGTACTTTAGACAAGAAAGGAAGAATAGAAATTGGACGAAAATGATTAGGTAGGGAGGGATTAGGGATTTTAGGAAGTGGACGTACGTAAGCCATACGCCACAGGGATGGGAATTGTCCGGAATCAAGGGAATAATTAATAATGTGGGTAATCGGAGGAAGAAGAAATTCGAGGACCAAAATAATCATGTAACGACTAATGTCGTCATAACCCACAGCCTTAGATTTGATGGAAAGGATGATCTTTTTGATTTCATCTAAAGTAACTGGAGAAAAGTGGAACGGTTCAATGACAGGACTTGGTAAGCCAGAAATGAAATCAACCGTCTGAGACAACATTTGGGAATCCAAATGAGAGGAGGTTGTGAAATGACGGTTGATATCATCCAGGACGATTGTTTTAGGGAATTCCACATGACGTGGCCTACCGATACCGAGAGTTCCAAGGAATTTCCAGATATCAGCAGGAGAAGAAGAAGATATGTTTTCGAGAATATGGCGGCGTTTAGCGTTGCGTATTACCTGATTACACCGATTTCTTGCAGCTTTGAAAAGATCCCTATTGGCAACACTGCGGTCCTTTTTAAATTTTCGAAAGGCCCGATCCCTGCGCCTCATCGCCATACGAACACCTGTCGTCATCCAAGGTGCGGGTTGACGTTTTAACTTAACCCTCTTGACAGGAGCGTGTCTGTCGTAAAGCGCAAGGACCGTCCGATTAAAAATTTCCAGTTTATCGTCAACAGATGTCGCCGCTGCAAGTTGGTCCCAATCAAGTTTCGAAGCATCCTGGCGTAGCTTGTCTGCACCTATGCGAGCGAAGCAACGCATGCGCAAAACTTTAGAAGGAAGTTTAGGAGGATATATGATAGGAAAATGAGGTCATGGTGGGAAAAACCAGGTGCAGGACATTGGCCGTGAGAGGAAACTAAGAAGGGAGTGGACGTTAGGATTAAGTCGAGCCATGTGTCGTCACCAGAAATATTAAGATGAGTAGGTTGTGGTGGAAGGACATGGAGACTCACGGATTCGATGATATGAAGGAGCTTACGAGAACGAGGGGATGGGTGAGAGAGGTCTGTGTTAAAATCGCCCATGATGACACAATGTGCATACTCTGACCCTACTGATTCCAGCGCAAGCTCTAGACTGGGAAAGTAGTCAGTGGCAGGTGGGCAGTAGGCTACGCCAAGTAAGGTTTTAACACCTCTGACGTAGACTTCTAAAAACAGATACTCGACAGTGGCACTATAAGATGAAGGAGATGATGCAACAATTTTAAAAGGGAAATCGCTACGAAGATAGATAGCAACACCGCCCCCTCCCTTTCCAATTCTATCGTTGCGGATAAGAATGAAACCGGGAAGGGGGTAGGACGTAGAGAAAAGATGAGGTTTGAGCCAGCTCTCAGAAACCAGGACGGCGTGTACATTGGAGTCAGAAAAGACCTCGTACAGATCACTATAATGGCTTGGCACACTCTGAGCATTTATATGGCAGACATTAAATAAATGACCTTTTTGTTGACCAAAGCTCCGACGCACAAAGCCACCAAGGGTGTCAGTCACTGAGCTAAAACTTGCATTAGCAGATGAGTTGAAGGATTCATTGGCAGAATGAAAAGAATCGTCATCAGAAGACATAAATACAATAAAAATAAAAATAAATTACTATAAAATTAAATTTAGGCTAAGTTTTAGCCTCACAATGCTACACCGTGGTCTGTTCACCACCCGCCAGCATCACCAGCACAAAAATAAGATTGATACAATATAAAAATGGAAACAACAAAACAAAACAAAACAAAGCAGTAAAACAGTTACTTGCCATTATTTCAAGAAACATATTTTTTTTATGAAATGCATTTTTTGAATTTTTTTTTTCAGAAACACGGGCTTTGTCATAGTATAAATGGGGTAACAATTGTTTTGAGAGAAATAAAAACAAGTCTACTTGATCCATTTGTTGTTTTTTTTTTTCTTTTTAGTACTAGGATGGTACTGTCACTTTATTATCAAGTAGTGTTTCAAGAAAAATCTTATCGTTTATTGCTGTATAATAATATAAAAACTACCTTCATGAATAAAATACAACGAAAATTATCAAGTAAAGTGTTGTACGCACATTCATAACAAGATAAGAGGGAATGGCTTTGTGTCAAGCGTATATGCATTGTTATTATCAAATCTTACTATTGAAGCTTTTAACTTGTCCTACATGTGAGATAAATGTTGTGTGTCTTCACGATCAAAGAGCTTCGAAGTGTCGGTTCTTTGTACTTGAAGCAGAATATAAAAAAAAAATATGAGACATTTATTTCAGACTTAGCCCATAAATATGAACCTTATAAAGCTTTTATTAGTGTATAGAAAAACAATCACAAAGCGGTACCGCACAATAGTGCCAGTTTTTAACGAGCCCTAGACGCGACCAACCGCAAAGTGTAGACGCATCCAGTGCTACCACATCGACGAGTTCCGCCTTAGTGAACTACGAACAAGCTCAAAAGGCTGTTCGAGCTGTCAATGTAAATTTATAATGGCGGTGGTGTGAAAGAAAATAAAGAAATATATCAATTTATAAAAAATAACTACTATTAATATAATAAAAACACCATTTATACCTACAAAATAATTTAGACATATAGATGAAACTGTTAGTTTCTCTGAAGTTATTCTGATATCAGAAAACCATTATCGCTCAAAGAATTTAGCAATAAAATATAATAACACAATTCTCGCCTAATTCGAGTCGAGTCTTGTAGGTAAGACAATGTACAACTAACACGAGGTAACCCAAATTGTCAATCTAAACAATTTTCTCATGCCCTTATTTATGGGCACAATGAGATCATGCTTCTATTATGGGCTGGCGCCATTTAGCACTTACCCATTTTGGGCACTGAATTTTTTTCAGCCAGTCACGAATTCGTTGTGATATCGAAGATAATATTCGTTACATGTCTTATAAATATTAATTAAAAACTTGTTTTTTCGCTAATACCATAGGTAGCAATTTATGTATGTTTCACCGGATGAAAACTGATATCTTGCATTATGGTTCAAATACTCATGCAGCACTGCATTTCACCTTACTTCATATTTCAAGATTGCCACAATGAAATCTGAAGATAACGCCATCTTATGAATATTAAAATCACATGTGTTACGTTAAAAACGTCGGAAGAAGTGACTTGTACAAGTAGATACTGAGCGCCATAGCGTTCCATGTTGGATATTACACACCATAGTCTTAATGTCTAAAGTCTTTCACCATATCCTCTTTGCCTTAGATGACCCTTGATAATTTTAATCGCATCAATGTGCTGATATAAACATAAATGAAACATAATAAAGAGAATCAAGTAAGAACCTATAGCAGCAAATATACATAATACCTTAATTTTAATACTATTCTTGTTAGTATCAAAGTTAAGGTGTACTTAAGTAAAATTTAGTACTTCGGTGTCAAACGTTAGGTATTTGGTAGATTTATAATAGAACTATAAAAGCGATCATGTACTTTACAGACAGGCGATAAGGACCCCAAAATTTATCGATAATGGTAGTGTCAGTAACTCTTAGTTAAATTTACAACCCGACTAATTCTGTCGAAATTCCTGACTTTACTGCACCAATCATTTCAACAATAGCCGCAATAGGTAGCTGAATTGAACTAATTATCTAAATACATACGTAGACAACTGGGACTCAGTCCACTCTTTAGGAAAGGGGCAGGATCGTAAGTCACCACACGGGGCCAATGTAAGTTGGTGGATGTCATGTCTTCGAATTTTTGGTTTATGGACGTACCGGTGTATTCATGATGGTTTCTTTCTCCATTTTGAGAGTCATAGTGATGAAATAAATTATATAGATTAACACTTCTGTCAGGATTTGACCCCATGACTTACAACTCATAAGATTATTAAGATAAGGTACATAGTGTGTTTCAGAATAATTTATTTTAAAATGATTGTACAGTTAATACAACTATGTGGCACTATACCTAAATGCATTTATTTAGGTACTATTCTGATATCAATTCTTAGCGCAGAATGCTTTGAACTGTGTGTGTGAGATTTGTATGGATACGACGTTTTATTTTTAACAGAGTTTAATATGAATTTAGTCTAGTTTTAGGACTTTGACATTTTTTTCCTTCTTTTAATGACGCTGCGTAGCTCCAGCCTATATTCACAATTAACATGATAGTCACATATACACAAGATAGATAACCCAAGGCAACAATCTGTAGGCCAAATAAATATTTGTTTCAACTTCCGATCGTGTCTGTATTGTAACAATCCTTCGCTGTAGCAAGTTAGCTTTGATGTCTGATCACCAATTCTTTAGAACCAATGTTATTAATGTCTCCCTTTATCTAGCGAGATTTAGAGTGATTTTCTACTTATCTCTGAAACTAAAAGTACCTAGGTGTTCGAAGCGCCAAATTTAAAGTAACATAACAATATAAAGTAACAACTGTATCCTTCACAGGCTTGAAACCTTTGTGTCGCTTGGCTAATTTATTTTTATTTCTTGCTGTTCTCATCCCTATATTTTACTGTAGGAGCCCAGCAGGGTCTGTTTCCGAAAGGGAGGCTCGGCCCTGGTATGAAAAGCTTTAACCCACCAAAAATTCTCCATATTTTTTTATTTTATGTATGTTAATTTGTCATTGTTTCTGGACTTGTGGAAGTGCAGTTATTGCGAGAGGACTGGTAGATGCGGTAGTACTGGCCTTCTACAAAATGTCTTTCAGCTAAAATGGTGATAATTAAACAATGAATCAATCAGACCGTACGTTTATTGAGTCTAACAAAAACAAAAGGCGAGCGTATCCAGCCTAAGCCAGCGATCTAGTTTGCGGCAGCGCCCACCGCCACATACGTGTAGCTACACACAGTTTCCTGCGACACGCCCGAATGGGACCCTAGCTTGTATCTATAGGACATACAGCCTCTATATAAACGCCTGGTATCTCAGAATTCGGCACACAACAAGCCCTAGTGCTTAGAGTGACGTACAGTTTGAACTTAGACCAAACCTAAACACAATGTTCGCTAAGGTAAAGTGATTTTGAGTTTATGAGTGCTTGGTGACATAGTTTTTAATATTTTGTGATTTTGTGAGCTGGTGATTTTAGTCAGCAGTACGTTGGTGGTAAAGTTCTTGAGTCTAAAAGTATATGGACAAAATATTTGGCTAAAAAAGGTTTTGCCGATACCATGATTTAATGGGAAAGATACCATGATTACCATGATTTACTGGGTAAAAGTTAGACGGTATGAAAATTAAAAATCATAAAAATACTACTTTTCTCAGTTTTCAATGTGACTGAAGTGTAATTCCTTAAATGTAAAATTTCAAAAGAAAGACTGCATTTTAGCTGCAGGAAAAAAATATTGCGTTCTTTGCATGCCCATATTGTTTAAATTACACACTACACTTTAATAATAATAATAAGAACATTTCTTCCAGAAAATTGTTTTATGATGACTTGACATCCAGTTAGCATAATATATCTTGATCATATGTTTTAGCTAAGTTCATATTTGAACCTTCTTCTTAATACAGGTGTTATTCGCATGCGCGTTGATTGGCGTCGCGCGCGCAGGTCTTATCGCGGGGGGTCACGGCGCGCTGTCGACACAGAGTATCGTGCTCGGCGCCCCTGCCCTTGCACATGGGTATGCTGGGTACGGAGGATACGCTGCGGCTGCACCAGCCATTGCAGCGCCCGCTTTGGGATACGGACTTGGTAAGGCAGTAGCTTTCGATATAGTTAGTTAAGATTCAGGTCTTCATGGTGCTGACGCCACGGCCACTGCCGCTCCCGCTTTGGGATTCGATCAGATATCAACTAAATCTAACAAGATTTACATAGAGTTGGTCGTGATTAAGAACTTCTTGCCGGGATCACTAAGCGCTGTCAATGCAGAGCATCTTGTTTGGCCCCCCTGCTCTTGTACACGGGATTAGCGGATACGATGGATACGCTGTGGCTGCACTGGCTATTGCAGCGCCCGCTTTGGGATACGGACCTGGTATGGTACATAGTAGCTTTAGACAGAGTTAGTCATGAGTCTGGTCTTCAGGGTACTGACGCCACAGCCACTGCAACTGTATCAGCCACTGCCCCTCCCGCTTTGGGATACCGATCAGTACAATAACAGTGGTCGAAATTCGTGAACTAGGTGACTGTCGTTAGAAATCTATCCATCATCATCACATCGATCGTACTGGCTCGTAATTTAACACACAACACATCGGGAAGACTTAACAGGATGCTCATTGTTCTCCAATTTGCTCACCCTAGACAGATTTTCCTATTTCAGAAGACAGTGTTACATGAGCGTGATGACATTATGATACTTGCAGGTCACGGCGCCGTGGTTGCGCATGCGCCGGTATACCGCCCAGCCATCGCGCACGCCGCTGCCCCTGTTGAGATATATGTGAGTTTTTATAAATAAGCCTTAGAAGGATAGTAATTCAAGCCAGTATATAGTTTATTGCAATAATCGTGGTTGTCTTATGAAGTAAACTACCTACCAAGTTCTCTTGCTTGTGTCAAAATATAAGCTTAGTTCAAGATATATTTTGTAGTCGCTGATTATAGATCGAAATGTAAGATCAGCGACTACAAAATATGTCTTAGATTTTTACGGTACTCAGACACAAAAAGAAAGCTACAGAGAGAGGAGATTCAGGAAGACTGGTCACATCCACTAATCTACACTGGACCTATGTGGTAGATTGCAGTCCATTTTCTTTCTTAAAGAGGAGGCCTAAATTCCAGCAATGGAAACATTACAAACCTGATTCTTTTATGCTATGCTATAAATTTTGTCCTAAAGAGTTTTTCTACTGCTCATTTATTAACTGCAGTAAAAAATATTGTTGGTTCCTATCAGTACTAATTTATAGCTTAATAAATAACACTTCCTTAGGCAGAACTCCATTTATAAGTAATGGAATCACGTCAAAGTTATAAATTGTTGGAGCAATCTACATAAATAAAAATATACGTTTGATACATTAGTTGTCTTCGTACTATAATTTCCACTGAAATTCGACATAAATAACTTTCATGTGTTATGAAAGTAAAATTGTTAAGATAAGTTAGTGTGACATTTATATAGTTTTTGTTTATGTTTGGTATATAAGGCTTATATAAGTTCTAATTATAAACATACACACGTGTCTGTAGCCATAATGTTGGTGTTTACCATGCGTTCAAATAGCTTCAAGAATTTTTTTAAAATTTAGTACATGTTATTGATATTTTCTAGGTATAAGAAAATATAACAGCAATTTATACAGCAAAGTCAAAGTCAAAAGTTTTTTTATTTTACAGGTCTACATGTCATGTCAAAAGCTAGTGCACGGTTCGAAATTGGTCGTTTCCTATGGAGAAGAACCGGCAAAAAACTCCAAACCAGCTATATATATATATATATATTTTCAGTTAATAAAATTTAAAATAGCCATAAGGGCGTAGGTAGACCAAAAATCGTATCTAATAATGACCTGAATAATGTAGCAGGCCAGAGACTGATGTGGAAAGCCAAATACGGGGAAAACTGGCGCCCAAAAGCGAAGTTCTACTCTCAGCGTCGACACGAGTTGAAGAAGAAAGAAAGAGTTTTATTAAAATAAATCATTATTATTTTCCCTCAGGCCCACCCCCGCTACCAGTTCAACTACGGCGTCGCTGACGGTCACACCGGTGATCAAAAGAGCCAATGGGAAGCTCGTGATGGTGATGTCGTGAAGGGCCAGTACTCCCTCGTCGAGCCTGACGGCACCGTGCGCACCGTCAACTACTCTGCTGACGACCATAACGGGTAGGACAAAATTTCGTTTTTACTAAAACTAGAATGTAAACAGACGGTAATTGAATAATGTTAGCCATCAACTGAGATTCTTGTTCATATACGTAATAATTTAGAATATCAACAGGATATTTTTTTGGGGATGGGTTGTTTTTACCACTTGTATCCTTCAGTGGCCCTTTGTGTTCCAAGACCGTGGTATCTCTGGACATTCTCATTAGTAGTCGATAGAACGACAGGGTATTATTAGGATATATTGAAAATAATTTCTTTTGCTCTGAGTGGAGCTGGTTGAGTTTTATATATAAAGGGCTCGAAGTCAGGCTATGACAAAGTGGCTACATGTTAGTTACCCTTTAAAACAAGGCGAAATTTTATGATGTTACTATTTTAAGGTAGTTTTTAGTAGAAAGACCAATATTTGCAAGGCGAATACGATATAATGTGACATGTGTGAAAAGAGTAGGGTACTTCTAGGCAAGCATATTTCATCATCGCTTACTATCAGCTGATATAGTGGGTAAATGTGAGCCTTTCAACAACCCTTTAAATACTTACGAAAACTCAACTAGTGGGAGTAACTCCTCTTTCTGTAGACACACGCCTAGCTAACAATTAATAATCACTGTTGTAATCATAAAAAAAAATAACAGAAATTCATGTTTGCAATACTATTATTCCAGATTCAATGCAGTAGTAAGCAGGTCTGGCCACGCGGCGCACCCGGCCCGCGCTGTAGTTGCCGCCCCAGTCCTTGGCCATGGCGCCCTCCTCCATGGCTAGGCCAACCCAACCTTAGGCCTAGAACACACCGACGACCTATTTATTACTACTTAGACTAAGCACGGACGGAATGCGACAACGAATGAGCATCGTACAATGAATGGCTTCCAGAATAGTTTGCTTACAGCCTAATCGTTTCACATTATGCATAGGGACTTAGGCCCAAATTAGTATAGAACTTTTTACATTTCCATTTTTTACAACGCATTAGAACCTTTTGTATTATATTTTCTTGTAGTGTGTAAGTTTTTCGTGTTTTTTTTATAATTCTTTCGAACTTCATACATTTTGTGAAACGTTAGATGATTGCTTGCGGGGTGCTGTGCAGAAACTTTGGTTTTTGTGACTGATAATGTATAATGTAAATTAAATATAATATTTTGTCATATAGTACTGTTATTTTATTTTTTAAAGCTTCTCTGGTGATCAATAAATTCTGTCCTAATGACATAATTATATTTATTATGTATCTACCAAAAGTTTGTTAAAAAAAGCCACTAAGTATCTGCAAACACACAACCTTGTTCATGAAACTCGATAATCATCATCATCATTTCATTAGAATTGTTGGACATAAGCTTCCCGCGCTTACCATAATGCTTTGTTTAAGCAGTGGTTTAAATCCAGTTAGGCTTGGCTTTGCTGATTCTAAATTCATCAACTCCTGGTCCTGTTCTATTCTGCGCCCCTAGCTAAAAGTACAATAGAAACCAAAAATTGTGCCCTGTACCATTGCACTGCTGGCACCACCCTAGTTACGGCACTGATCCATAGCAGTTTCTTTATAGTCAAGTAAAAATGATTCACTATGTCAAGATACAAATTCTATAACATTCATTTTTCCACAGCTGGGGCTTTCTCCAAATTCTTCTAGTTAGCATCAGGTCATCTCGTTATCTCTTCTCAGGTCAGCCTCAGCAGCGTCGTTCATCTTCAAGCACTTGCACACACACTAACTACTAGGATAGTACGTATCTGCCTTATATGTCAAAAGATATATGTACCTATTTAATCTTTTCGTAATTTTTATGTTTGATAGCACGATAGGCATAAGGGATTTGTATGATTTTTGTTTATTCCGGATCTAGATGTCTTGTGTACAGAGTAACTTAGATGCTTTTGAATGCACTTACAAAACAGGAGTATTTATTAGTTTTTTTTTTAAGAAAAAAAATGTTTACCGTAGGTCTCAAGCTTTTCAAGAAATTGTTACACATTACCTCTCATTAACAAAAAGTTCTGAGAAAATAAATGAATACACCGGTTACAGAACAGGTGATAAAAGTGGAAGTAACCAGATTTCAGGTTGAATACGTAACAAAAACTGTCGTTAAGGAAAGATTTTACGCACTTCTTTTGAGTATAAAAAGGCATCAGATTTCTGAAATTATATCATTCGATTAAAAAGTGCATAACAACACATACACGCACGATGATCTCCAAAGTAAGTAACTTTTTGGATATATAAATATTAAAACAAGTGAAGTATAACGCACAAGTTTACTTAGAAATTGAACTGCTTTAGTAAACTAATCAATATAGAATACAATCAAAACTATTTTGAAAAATCATATGAAATCCTGACTCAAACAATTCAACTCTATTAGTTGAATCGTTTCACGTTCAGACGGTTGTACGATACTATTTGTTAAAATATCGCTTACAATTAGATAAAAGATACTAAAAACCAGCTATTCTCTTTTCAGATTATATTCACCATTACCATAGCAGCGGTGTTCGCTCAAGACCATCATGGTCACGAACATGGCCACGCCTACTCCTCTCAGTCCATCCATATCTCTCACGGACAAGGACATAAAATTTCGAATGGATATCATGGGGGCTCCGAGGGTCAGTCAGAAATTTCCCAGGGACATCACGAAATTGCCCAAGGTCATCAAGACATCTCCCACGGACATCAGGAAATCTCCTACGGTCATCATGAAAATGTCCAAGGCCATCAAGAAATTGCTCAGGGTCATCACGAAATCTCCCATGGTTATCACGGCGGGGAACACATCATTCACCAGCAGCCCATCCATTACGTCCCCATAGCCGTTCACCATGAGGCTCCTGTGGCCATACATCATTCAGCTCCTGCCGTGCATCATGCAGCTCCTGCCGTGCATCATGCAGCTCCTGCCGTGCATCATGAAGCTCCTGCCGTGCACCATGTTGAGGCTGCTCATCATGAGAAGAAGGAACACCATGTTGATTATTATGTGAGTTGAACTTTTATTCTTGGTAGTAGGCACTTAGGAACTGTGTATGAATGCTGTTTTGCATAAATAAGTAGTGGACTATGCATTATGCACTTACAAATGTAATTCGAAATACTCGTAATTTCAATTCATCGCCAGCAACTGAAATCGACTTTAGCGGTGTGTATTTTAAATGACTTTTTGTATTTAAAAAGTTATATTAAAATAAGAGGTTCTAATAGATTTTGAACTCTGTCTTCTTTGACTTTGAGTTTATTGTTCCAAAACTTTATATTACCTCGAATTATAAATGTAAGTATAAGTAAAAGTTATTTCTTCAACCGTCAAATTGCGATGCGGTCACTGATCAGTTCATTTTTATAAGAAATGCACTGCAATGACCCTAATAAGATCGTTATTGTCACGAGTAAAAATATTGGTATATCCTCGACAACTTATGTAAATAGGTCAAAAGTTGAAGTATTAATACTCGTATGTAATTGAATTCTATATTCACTTTTTCCTATTTAGTTTGTTGGTAGTTTAAGTGCATTAATCTTAGAATAACCAAACTTAAGTGGCAGTGGGCAGGGCACTTCGCTCTCAAAGCAGCTCGCATGTGAGATGCATAAGACCGTTTATTGTGGCGACACTTTGGGGGAGATACTCGTATATGCTCCTTGGGATTTCCAGTAGTAAACTTTTCCGCTGAAATGATGATTATGAACTTTAGAATCAAATTACATGCCAAATTAATTCTAATAAGATTTTCATTGCATACATCAATAAAATATTTAATATGAATATCTTTTAGCATGAGTCCTCTACTACTATTTACCTAAAATTTTATCAATTGGATTGGGATTAGCTTACAGTCCAATATCATTTGTCAAAATACTGGTTGTTGGGGGACGTAGAAAATTGTCGGTGTTTTTGAGAAGAAAGAAATTTATTATTTCGCAATATGCTACAAAATATATTCGAAAATGGAAAGCAATAAGAACTACGTGTCACGCCGATATTGCTATATTCTGTTTAAAAAGTCAAACGACTTGGAAATTTTATATAATATTTAATCATTAAAAAACACTTATATTCCATACTTTTTATAAGGTTCTTCTATTGGTAAGCTATGATCAAGATCAAGATCTCTTAATCAACCTTGATTATTGAACTAGTATTAACTACATCAGATTTCATTTTGCCCTAATAATTACCCAAGTCGTTTCACTTTTTAGACAGACTATCTAATGGCTACCAGTGTTTTCATCGCACAGAGGACTGGAGCTAACACCTGCTTAGAATCCACCAAAAGTTTTATCTAGATGATACACACAGCATTTTTTCCTAATCTTTATATTTGATCCTATTCCAGGCCCACCCCAAATACGAATACGAGTACAAGATCGAAGACCCCCACACCGGTGACAACAAGTACCAGCACGAGTCCCGCGACGGTGAGAACGTCAAGGGCGTTTACAGCCTCCACGACTCCGATGGCTCCATCCGCACCGTTGAGTACACCTCCGACAAGCACAATGGGTATGAAGAAATATTGATTTTTTCTTAGATTACTTAGGTAGTACATCATTTCATTATCTAAACTCTATTCAAAAATGTATAAGTGAACAGTTAACAGTATAAATCTTTTTCTTCTTCCTGCCCTTATTCCATATTACTTGGAGTCGGCGCAACACGTTTTCTTCTTCCATCCAGTCACCCGTCAAACTATCACTAACTCCCTTTTCTTTCATATCACTTCTCACACAATCCATCCTCTCCCTCTTCATCCATCTACATGTATATTCAGAACTCTTTTAGTAATATGTGCTAAAAAGTTAAAAGTATAAATAATAAACTTTATTACGATCGATCACTTCTCGGACTTAGGCTAGGCACGTAGTGTTTATTCTAACTTAACTGGAACGAAAATTAAACATTTTCACTTGCATTTTTTTTTTTAATAAATGAGTGAAATATTTTTTGTAAACCGAAACGTTTTTATATATGTTAAAAATTCTTACTTTTAAAGTTTTCTCGAATATTTCATTAACAGCTACTACCTTAGTCTTTATATGATAGTTTCTTCTAGAGTGATTTTGATCTATCCATATTTGCTATAAGCTCTATTATGATTATAAAATTAACTCTGTCTGTTGGTTAAATCTCGACGTCTGGACTGCTGTATGGATTTAAATAATAATTAAACTCGGCACACTGGTAGACCATATTATTCAAAAGAACATCGGGTACTTTGTTTTCATTCCAAGAGTATGTGTCCTTAAGATAATTTACGACATTCGCGCTGGTGAAGACACTAGCAAGAGTTAGTTTTATGACGAAGTTATCTCTCTATACATATTTTCAATTTATGACCTTGTGTACTACTAACGTCCTTTTCTTTGATGTTTATTTTTTCTTTTCATTCCAGCTTCAACGCAGTGGTAAAGACTGAAACCAAGCACGGCCACGGACATGGTCACGAACAACAGTACCATCACTAAGAACAGCTTACCAGTACCTGATAACATGTTATCTCTTGTATATTGTTGTAACCGTTAAATATATCTAGTCTAATATGTTTAATTAATCAGATGTTTTATTTCCGTTTGCATTTCATGTGTTCCAAGCGCTAGCGATTGAAGTTACTTTTAGAGATACTTATTTATGAATCTTAGAAATCGTTGGATATATTTATGAAAGCTTTTATTTTACTCATTTCTGCCAGTGGTTTTGACAAAAAACACAAAATATTGCAAAATATTTTATTATTCTTGGGGTAAAAATTACGATGCTCTATTGTAGAACAGAGGTACATACATTTATTATTATTATTACATAATTTTATTACACACCTTAACTTAATAAAGGACAAACATTTACAAAAATAAGTGTACCTTTATAAAAGATAGCATAAACATGGCATAAACAGCCTTTTTATGTTCTTCCAGCGGAGATTCAAGCCTCCCCTCTAGGAGAGGGAATGGGTCGTAATCTTTCTTGGGGGCCATTGTGGGTATATATATATTATATATACGATTATTAGTGTATTTATCCTAACGAATATGTGAGGGTTCATATGCTCAAGAACTATATAGGTTTAGTTTCCTAAAATCATAGATAAAGTAGGTACTAACCAAGGATTTTTTTTATAATCCTTCAACGTATCCTATCTATAGAAATATCTATAATATCCTGCTCAATGTTCATTATAAAACTTGAGCCGTAGTTACGTATAGCTTTAAGTTACGTAGAGCCTTCAATTAGGTATTTAGAAATGGCGAAGCGAAAATGATTTGTAAACATACCGGTACTAACATCCTGTTAAATAATTTCCTTTGATGATGAATGGATACCTAGCTTCCTTTCACACGTTCGAAAACAAACATATCTCTAACAAATTTATTAATAAAACAATATTTAAAAATGATTGATGTAAATTACGAGTAGATTATTCGTGATCGATATCTAGGCTATCAATGTCTAAAACAATTAATCGCCAATCATTATAACTGTGAGTGCATAGGATACTTGTATATTAGAGAATAGAATAAACTTTATAGAACACCAATACTTTAAAAAAAATACATCTAAGATTTCGCCCGTATAAAAGTTGGTATCTCTATATAAACTTTGGACCTCCGTTTTATTCCTTTATGGAACAAATTTTAGAAAATCATCTCTTAATTATTCTCGCCTATGTTATAAAAAGAAACCACGTGCAAAATTTCACGTTCCTAGACCCTGTTGTTTCGGCTCTGTATTGACATGTCCGTCAGTCAACTTCTCCTTTTATATATAGAGATTTCAAAACTGGCAGTCAGTTTCCGCAAACGTAATCGTAATAAGTTTATATTGTTTTGATTGACAAACCAGATTAGTAAAGCTGTAGTCAGACTAACTTCTGATTTCTGAATAAATATTTTATAATTTAAAGTTGAGTACTTATCAAATACTTCCCTGTAAACTTGTCTTATTTTCTCATTAAAGTTTTCAATTAGGACAGCAGAGGGCTTGTTCGAAAGAATCATTGTGGGCCTAGAACGCAAAAATCAAGTTAATGATCATAGGTGGGATTTTGTTAGTAAAGGTAACTATAGACTTTTCTTCATCAGGGTGTAGCAAGAAAATTATTTGATGATGACCTTAAATCGGTTGTTTTGGTATGGTCATGTGAAGAGGAGAGATGAAGCGCATGTTACTAAAAGAGTTCTGAGTATACATGTAGATGGATGGAGAGGGAGAGGAAGGCGTGTGAGAAGCGATATGAAAGAAAAGGGGGTTAGTGATAGTTTGACGGGTGACAGGACAGAATGGAAGATAAAAACGTGTTGCGCCGACCCCAATTAATATGAGATAAGGGCAGGAAGAAGAAGAAGAAGACCTTAAAAAAGATTTTTCAATTACATAAAACAAACGATTGATAAATCTATGTCAGTCTATGATGGAGAAAACAGTTTTGTTTAAAATGTGTGCACTGTCTTACAAATAGTCGTATTTACCATAAAACTACTAGTAAGTTCAACGTGATGTAACCGCTAGGTAAGTGTAGTCAAATAAAATGTATTAACTCTTTGACTCAATTTCTTTGCAACGATTTCGTATAATTGAATGTAAATACAATATTATTACAAACTAACAACAAGTATCGACTGTTGCTTACATAACTAAACATGAGTAAATACAAAATAAATATTTGTAATATTGATCGATATTCGAATGTACATAGCATGCAACACTATTACTTTACAATATATCATTGCATCGGACTAATTAATAGGCGGTAAGACTGTCAGGCTACTATTAAAAAATATACAGGTTTTATCAACATACAAAACACATTCAACACATTGACTGGAATTCCCTGCCAGAGTTTTCTAGGCAAGCGTGCTCCATCGTCAACATAATCGTCGCTTTTCATTAGGTGAGATAGTGGTCAAAGTGAGCCTATCAATAGTGCACTGCATCTCGTGCACCGAACAAAACCATACCTACCAAAGAAAATAATCAAGTTTGAAAATCGAAACTACGAGTACATTGTTATTCAGAATATTGGGCAACAGCTAAGTAAGAGTAGATAAATATATTTTTTTGAACATTTTGTTTGTCTGATAAATATACCTAATTTTAAACTCAATTTCTTTGTTACGATTTCGTGTGATTGAATTTAAGTAAAATTTGATTGCAGAATAAATGCAATAAGTAGGTACCGACTCTTGCTTACATAACTAAAACGAACCACAAAGTAAATATATATTTATAATAAATTATCGATTTTCTACTATTCATACCCTGAACTTTGAAACAAATTATAGCATTGAATCAATAACTGACCCCATAGAATGCTAGGTACCTACAGTCACAAAGTATCATAAAATCATCTCAATTAAATACAATCTCGTTTATCAAAAAATATTTTGCTTACGAAAGAGTAGAATCAAGATTGAAAATGAAAACCACAATATACATCAAAATATTAAATAATTTTATTAAGATTAGTATAGGCAAGTTACACATCTAATAACAATAATTATGACTATAAATTAACAGGACAATGATCAGTCTTGTCTTAGTTGTGATGATGGCTCTCAATCTGCACTTGATGACCAGGGGCGGAATGCTTCACGATGGCGTTGAATCTGCAGAAGAAACAGGTGTTGATGATACAACTTATTCATTATACCATGCAGGTAATACAATAGGTGATGAATCAAAATAGAAAGCTAAGGAAATACGATCAAAGGCGGTGCGTGACTCGACGCATAAAACGGGCAAAAATGATGTCTCAACCGTCTGTCTAGACACTCAGTTTAATTCCAAATAGGAACTACATGCTGATTGGTTAGAAACTAAATAATGTTATGCTGTAAGATAGATAAATCTAGATTTGATCTTATTCGAATATTGAAATAATAACTGCTATAGTTAGCTTGAGGCTGTCTTGTAACATTAAAATCGTTAGATGTTTCATTTGTTAAGACAAAAGCTATAAAATCTTACCCAGTATGTTTGTCAGAGCTATATTCAACAGTCCTGATAGAACCATCAGGTTCCTGAAGGCTGTACACTCCCTTCACGACATCACCATCACGGAACTCATGCTGGAACTTGTTGTCACCGGTGTGGGGATCCTCCACTTTGTACTCGTACTGGTACTTGGGATACGCCTAGAATATTAAGAAATTTAGATTTAATAATGTCCATTTAAATGCGACTACTTAACTACCGCGGTCTAAACGGTTTAATTTGTGATTGGAATAAATGAATAGAAAGTTACCATAAAACTGCGAGTCGGAAATAAGTGTTTTATATTCCAATGTTGGGCACTTACGTAATAATCGATTGGCTCATCATGGGAATCGTGAGCGTGGGTATCGTGGTGGACAGGCACGGCGTGATAGCTGGAAACTTCATGGCGGGCGGGAATGGCATGTTGCACAGGAGAAACGTGATGGACGGGGGCTCCGTGATAAACTGGGGCTGTGTGACGAACAGACGTGTGGAGTTTGGCACCACTGTGGAAGCTCAAGCCTTCATAAGCGTTAGCGTCTTGTTGGAAGCTCGAACCTTCATGACCTTGAGCGTATTGAGGTTGAGTGTGGTCGTGATGAGGGTGAGACTGCTGGTGGCTGACTTCATGATGAACTTGAGCGGGAGCAAAGTTGATGGACTGGTAATGTTGGGCTGGAGTCTCGTGCTGTGCTTGCACCTGCTGGTGAGCTGGCTCTTCTTCCTCCTGTACATACTGGTACACTGGGGCAACATGCTCGTTTTGAGACTCCTGAGACTCGCCCTGGTTAGCAGCCGCCCCGTGGTGGATGATGCTCTGCGAAGAAAACGCATGTCCATGCCCGTGACCGTCAGGAGTGGCACTGTACTGAATCTCTTGGGAGCCCTCCTCCACTTGAACCCTTATCGGGACATGTTCATAACGTTGCCTGTACTCCTGGGCCGGTTCATGGTGGTTCCTCAGAGTATATCCATGGTCTTCACATAGAACCGCTGCTACAAAAGTGAGCACTACCACCTAAAATAACAAAAAACATTAAAATCTGACTCTAAAACAAATATCAAATATATTGTCAACTTATAGGATATCACACACGCACTTTAGCAAACATGTTGTTGTTTCTCCTAAGACTTCCGTGGTGGAACTGATGAATTAACATAGTCATTAGCTCAATATATACCGGAGACGTTACGAGAGAGTATTGAATCAATTTGCTGCCACTCGGGCCGTCATGATTGTAACCCACGGCGCGCGCGGATCTATGACGTAATTTACGTAACCAATGTGAAGGTTGTCAATCTGCTAAATTAGATCAACAAACTTTTGACAATAGTATTATTGCATTATGGACAACAATATAACAGTGCACTACCTCTCTCAGAAGGAAAACTTGTGTCCCAGCAGTGGGAGCAGCTTTTGCTAAGGAAATTTGCGACGACTACAAAGCTAGATCAACAACAGCTACCATTTAACGGAGTTCTGTCATATCCGATTTGTGCTCAGAGTTTATCGGCTAAAGTCGAACATGGAAGTCACATGAAGATACATAACATTACTTCACATCATAATAATAATATAATAAGTCAAACCTTTGATCTAATTAGTCAATCTATATTTCATTATTGGATAATTCGATTTTAGCCATTATGTAGTTACTCTAATTTAGGTAGAGAAATCTCATTAGTTAGTATGCTAGAATAGTTGCAGGCCCCCCTACTTCTTAACATTCGATTAAAAGTACGATTTCTCTGTTAAAATTATGGCCTAAAGAAGTTAATATAAACCTAATCACGATGTTGTTACGTACAGCGTTGGTTAAATTAACCACATTATTGATTGATTGATATTGAGTTGGGCTGATGTCCGCAACTCCATGTCCAAAGTGCGTTTTTTGCGTACGAGTGTAAGTTCAATTTACTACATCTTTTTAAGAAAGACCAGTAGTGTTCTGACATTACGTACTGATTATCCTGCGGAGGGTAGATACCTGGTGACATGGTTTTCCGAAGTATTTTATGCTGTATCCGATCTTCGACCTAATCACTGGGCCGATTAAAATCAGCCATTTTTTTTATTAGCTTGTTCTACCCCAATCCTGGTCAAAGGCCATCTCTTACTCCTTACATCTTAGGCGAGTCTGCCCTTCTTCTTTACAGTTCTAGTCAAATCTGTCTAGTTCATTCATCTATCATAATTGTTCTAAAAAAAAAAATACACATACGAGCATGACCGTGATATTGAACTTACAATCACAAAAGCAATAAAACGGTGATCGCCTTCAAACCAGTAATTTTAGTTTTAGCTTGAAGACTTTGATTGAAAGAGACGTTTCAAAGACATCAGACGATTTTTTACCACATCGATGTATTTTTCCGACTTTCAAGAATAATTTTGTTCCATCCCAGGATCAGTTGCTAATACGGGATGTTCGTAATATTTCATCTCGTTACTCTACGGCTAAGCAAAATGTTTCGCAAGCCGGATGTGCCCTCGTACCTACCCTGTGATCTGACTGTACACATTGGAATCCGGTTAGATTTCATACAGTTATCTAAGATCATTAGTAGTTCAAAGCAGTAGACTAGTAGAGCATTTGTTGGTACTTCATATTAATGCCAATCTATATTATAGAGGGCATGAGTCGATTCACAACAGTGCGGTAACTTGAAATGAAACTCTTTATATTTTTAAATAGGAAACATTGATATTTATTTAAACTTTATATACGGTAGTAGTACATAGGCGACTTAATGCAACAAAGCATGCTCCAGATAAATGTTGAGTTGAGAAAGATTATGCTGTAGTAGGTATAAAAATAAATACATGTAATTAGAATATCATTACTTTTAGATATCTACTTATTAGTACAATACTACTTTGCTACCGACTTTTTTCAGCAAATGTTTTCATGAAAACTTTAACCACCTTTAAACCATTAATTTGAGGATCATTTTGAAAACCTATTGATAACAAAACTCAAAGTATAGCAAATAGAGACAAAACTATGTTTGAGAGGATTTTGAATATTGGGTCCAAATTCAATGCTTAAAGAAAATTTTTGTATCATCTTTTTTGATGTCAGAGGGAAGAAAATTCCAGAGTTTGGTAAAGATTGTGTAAAAATTAAAGTTAATTACATATATACAATATATGATTAATATATACAGAACATGTTTATATTTAAGAGATGTCAAAAAAATACCGCCGCAATATTATCTGTCTTCTACCTGTAACGACAGACCCAACAATGCGGTAAGATGACCAGTCAATCAATGTTTTATTGACTGTTTTTTCATAGGTCAGTACACAAAAGCTTTTTATATTAAACTCGTCCATCGTGACAATGGAAAGTGACCTTTACGGTCTCATTGTCATACTTCATTATTAAAATCAGGTGAACTAACTACTTAAGCATAGAACTCTTCATTATGTTACCATGAACCACATTTAAGTATCGCTTCTAGTATTTCACAATATCCTCTATGCGTAGTATTATTTATGTTTTCTTCATCTACAAATATTTTAATTGTTGAGCCGGATGATAATAAATCTGAATCTTGTACATCATCAAAGTCAAATAACTTCGCATTTGTAATAGATAGGTACTGGTATATTGATACCTTCCTTATTGCTTAATTTACATGCTTTAGTTTGTAGGTATATGTAACAAGCAACGCGGTTAACTTTCTATGATGTAAGTTAATACGGATTTCTTCTACTTATCGGGAGTAATCTATGTCACTGATGCATACCAATTTTTACCTTTTTCTAGTGTTTATGACATCATTATAGCATAGGATGATCAGACTTATAATGTTTCCACTGCTGGAACTCAGGCCTCCTCTCTACGTTATCGCCGCCGCCGCCGCCACCAGGATACTGATCCCGATTTCCGGCCACTGTAGGCGCGGGCTTGCGGACAGTGAGCAATGGGTAGCTCGTTGTCCGGCCGTCCGGTAACTGTCCGGACCAAGCCCAAGTCGTCGACGGCGCGCACTGTTCCCGCGCGCCTCAAGGAGTTGTCAGCAACAGCAGGGACCCAGCCGGGTCGAAGCCTACTGGGGCCAGGGTTATCCGAAAGGGCGCTCGAGCCTCGGTATGAAGGCTAGAAGGAACGGGGTGGGTCTTTTAGTCAGTAAGAGTCTGACACTATCTCCCGCTCCGCCCAAGGGCGGGGGATGTCAATGCATGATTTTTCCCACCATAAAAAAAAAAAAAGCCCCGGTATAAAGGCTTGAAGGAAGGGGATGGATTTTTTAGTCAGTAAGAGTCTGACACTATCTCCCACTCCGCCCAAGAGCGAGGGTTGTCATTGGATGATTTTTCCCATCGGAAAAAAAGGCCTCCTCTCTAAGAAAGGAAATGGGCCCTAATCCACCACGTGGGTCCAGCGCGGGTCGGTAAATGTCACATATCTTCGATTTTATGTTTTAGAAGACTGTTTTAAAAGCAATGATGATGAAATAAATTACAAAAAGTAATGCGTTAGGCTATGTTTAAACCTGGGACTTACAACTCATAAGTTGGCGCTGTTACCACTCCGCAAACACTTCAATAGTAAAACGTTATGAACGTACTTTAATTTGATAGATTAAGTAAAAAATTCATAAATCAGTCAGAAAGGATATAGTTTTGGGGAAAACATACTCAAATTCCCTTTGAAGTTTTAAATATTTATTTAACGACTTAAGTTAATAAACATCACTGCTTTAAATAAACGCTGACTATTTAGTGGTGGTAATGATGTTCGTGTGTGAAATGACCTTTGTGTGACACCTCAGCGTTGAATCTGCAAAAGATTGAAAATATGCATAAATAAAAGCATTTGGAAAATTGCAAAAAAAAAAGGGTTTTTCGTAAATATGAAAAACCTCTTACCGAATAGCATAAGCATATTCAAAAAATATGAACAACCTTTTAATAAATATTAACAACCTTTTTAGAAATATTAACAATAGTTCATAACATTTTATTACTTTTTTAGTTTGAAAAAAAAACTTTAGATTTAATTACTGCTACAGAAGTAACCAAACTAAATTAAAATCAGCTACACATTTAGCAGATTTGCATGTGTCAGAATAAATTAAGGAAAAGAAAATCAACTAATATCCTAGCTAGTTACCCAGTTTTCTTGTCAGAAGTGTATTTCACTGTCCTGATGGAACCGTCAGCCTCATGCAGGCTGTACACGCCCTTCACAACGTCACCGTCGCGAGACTCGTGCTGGTACTTCTTGTCGCCGGTGTGAGGGTCCTCCACTTTGTACTCGTACTCGTACTTAGGGTGGGCCTAAAAAAATCATAATGTTAGGATTTTGGCTCATCATTTCTTGTTTTGACAGTCAGTCTTTTAAATTCATTGTAACTTGTTACTGTTTCATAAGATTTGATTTGATATAGCATTTTTTTTTATGAGCCCGTTGCGTCCCACTGCAGGGCAAAGGCCTCCCTTCCGTTATTCCACTCTCTTCTGTATTTAGCCACTTCTGGCCAATCCTAAAGGTAGGAGTCCAAATCGTCACGCCATCTCCTTCTGGGCCTATCGCGTCGCCGGCTCCTGCTGTTCGGAGTCCAGTCAGTAGTTACTTTCGCCCAATTTTGCTGCGGCATGCGGCAGATGTGACCTGCCCAGTTCCATTTTAATCTGATATGATATAGCATTATCAGCTTTTTAATGTTCCTACTTCTGGGACTCAGGCCTCCTCTCTAGGAGTGGGAATGGGCCGTAATCTACCATTCGGGCCAAGTGTGAGTTGGTTTATTTGTGATTTATTTGTGTTTAAACTATTAAAGTATAACTCAATGCAAGTAGGTAAAACAGAATTTCATGCAACTTTCATGAACATCCACAATCGTTTTTTTTTTGGGTTTTCATTCTTCAAAAAATCGAGGTAAGTGCGAGTTGGGCTCGTACACTGAGGGTTTTGTACAAACTTACCTATGAAAACAGTTAAATTCCCGAATCGAGTTACGAAATTTTTTTCCGAATTAATTTTTTGTGTCGTAACTACAAATATACACTTTTAAGAATTTTCCGTAATATTTTATAAGATTTTGCTTCATACCAAATTTCAGGACTCTAAATCAACAGGAAGTAGGTACCCCAGGAATTTTGATTTCCTTGAGAGGGACGAAATACATTTTATGACATTTATAAACAGCCATATCTTTTTTTTCGTTAACTCAGAAGTTTGATTATTTCACAGCTACTATTTACGTAGGGAAGTTTGTACGAAACACTCAGTACACAAATGCGACTCGCACTTGCCTATTATTTTTTAAATCACAATCCTAACTAATATTATAAATGTGAAAGTGTGTATGTTTAGATGTTTGTTACTTAACCACGCAAAAACGGCTGAACGGATTTGGATGAAATTTGGCATGCATATAGCCTTTGACATGGAAAAGAACATAGGCTACCTTTTATCCCGATTCCTTAAGTACCTAATGCCACGTGGGTGAAGCCGCAGGCAAAAGCTAGTACGTAATAACTTTTTGAGGAACAAAGAAATATTGACGGTAACTTACATAGTAATCAACATGGTGTTCATGATGATGTTCTTTATGAGATTCCTTATGCTGTACTTCTTTATGCTGTACTTCCTTGTGTTCGACTTCTTTATGCTCCTGATGAGAAGCCTGTTGAACTACATGAACGGGAACCACGGGTACGTATTTGTATTGAACAACAGGGGTTTCGACAGCAACAACTTCATGCACTGGGGCGGGTTCTTTGGCTGGGACGAAGTAGTGGTTTGGGGCTACACGGTGAATTTGTTCATGACCGTTGTATTTGGGAGCGGCATATACTTCGTGGATTGGCACTGGAGCTTTGTGTTCTTCGATGTGGTGGTATTCGACTTTCTTTGGCGTTTCGTGATGTGTCTCATGCTGAACAACTGTTTTGAGAGAAACTGTATGGTGGTGATGGTCTTGGCAGTATGCCGCTGCCATAAGCACGAGGAGAGCTAAAATCTGCAATACAATGAAATTAAAGAATTATGAAATTGTGAAGAAGTCCGAAGTGCCTTATGGTAACTAAACTATGCGTATGATTGATTGGTTAAAAATCACTTTTTAAACTATTTTCAAAATAAAGTAGTTTATATGCATCCTTATAGACTGTGATAGACATTGTATGACAGAAAGTCAGTATATTAGATGACTGCAGCAACAAATAGACTAGACGTGCTTCAACTGTAGATAGCTTTGCCGTATAATTTTATTATCAGAATAATTTAATGATGTGTCATGATTAAAATGTAAATAAATACACCTGTGTAGACCTAGATCATGAGTTAGGTGATGATGAATCTAGTCAAGCTTTATGTTTGACTAATTAAAAGTACAGATGACGTTATGCATTTGAAGGATCAGTTTTTACTAAATGTAATATAATTTTAGTACCTTTGTATACGTCATTGTGCTGTTGTGCCCACAAAAGCTGTTGCAAATATGATACTGAATCCCAAGGAAGCTTAAGATTTTATACTCAAAAAATATTCGAAACAAAACCAGTTTCATACGATTTGAGAACTGCTGTAGGTATGCAGATATGTGCAAATTACGAAAACCACTGAAAAACTGGTTGGTGCGTGTAATTTGAGATTAAAATCATGACACTACACATGAATTAATACTTCAGTAGCAAAAGTACCCAATCCGTCATTAAAAGGACAGTTTAAACGAGTTCTTGGACGCTTTTGTAAACATTGTTAACCTTCATCAAAGTATGTAATTACCAATAAAACTGTATTGCGATACTTGGCTGATAATTTGCATTTTTGAGCTTTAGTCATAAGGAATTTTTAAAGTGTGTAAAATGAACTCGCACATTCTTATACTGATAAAGGTTTAGCAACATCATCGTTTGCATATAAAATATTATGGTTACTAAGTAAGGTAAATTGGTAATATTTCTGTACTCTACACGGGCAATTTTATCAACACCCCTAGTTTCTTTAATTTAACCACCCACGTCACAGCTCTCATAAAATTAGTACTTCCAATAAGAGAGAATTACGAATTAAGAAATTTTCAACATTTTTAAACCACCCCTATGTTAATATAACAAAATAATAAATATTTTAATTAATCAAGCCGTATTTGAGTTTTAACAAGAGTAACACAAAGCAATTGTTCTTTTTTTAATATTTAAATCTGTTTTAGTACCTACATAATTATATTTATACATTGTCATATCCACAAAGTTATTTTTCTTTTGATTTACTTGTGTTAAGTTGATTATAGTTGGTAATTACCCATGCAGCTTTACAAAATAACAGCTTGAACCTATATGTTCTGCATCACACATTATGAAAGCTGTATCATTACTGTAAGAGTTGCGTCCACACACAAAAACGACGTCGTTCTTAGTAACATTTGCGTTCATTAATTCTTGATCAGTTTTTTCAATAAGAAAACTTCTGCAACTGATTATCGCTTAGGCCTTTTTTTGTTCAATTATATTTGTGTCAATAATGCACTGCTCTTGCGCAATTTACTTATAACAAACTGTGCAATGTCACACGGCAAGGTGTAAGTGGTCATTCCGTACAAATGCTTTTACGAAATTCATTGCTAATACCGTATACTGAAGTTCGTGAATAATTTGCACTGCTTGTTCATACCTTAGAGTGAAATCTATTTACCTTGAATACCTTTGTTATTGATATAAAAGTCGTTGGATTTGATCGATATGTATCAGTCCAGTTTTGGTCATAGTTTCATTAGGACAGCAACTAATAGAACCTATTTACTTCAAAATGTTTTCAAAGGTAATCATATTGTTCAAATCTAAGTGTTCCTAAGTGAAGTATTAATTTTTAGCTGCTACAAATTTATTTGGTGGTTTCGTAATCTTTAATACTTTAACAAATCAGTTGGTCCTATGGGAATGAGCTTTTTTCTTCTAAGAATCCTTTTACGCTGGTCTTTAGCAGGATATCAATTTAATATTATATTTTGGAATGTGAAGTGCACTTCCATTAACTATTTGGTCCATTTCAGGTACTTTGTCTCGTAGCTACTGTCGCTTTTCTGGAGGCTGTATATGGCCACGGCATTGGTTTCTCCTCCCAGTTTATCCATCGCCACGATGGGCCAGCTGAAGTGGTCCATGTAGGACATGATGGCGGCCATGGAGGATACGGTCATGGGCATGATGGTGGTCATGGACATGCTGTCGACTATCATGTAAGTAAAAGACTATGAACCGTAAAGCATAGTTCTTTTTTCCATTGATCATTTCAGTCTGCTTTTTTCTCAATTTGTTTGGGGACAATGCATCTAGTCTTTTTATTTATTTTTTTGTTTGGTCTTCATCTTCATTTAACTCAAAAAATTAAGTTCTACACCTGGATTAATATTTCTTATAGTATTCCCACTGATAGATTGAGTACCAACATCTGTTCAGACGATTTCTGTCGAATTCTTTTCAAATTTATTTCTATATTCCAGGCCTACCCCAAATACGAGTTCGGGTACAAAGTTGAGGACCCTCACACCGGAGACATCAAGTCGCAGCACGAGCACCGCGACGGCGACCTCGTCAGCGGTTACTATGGTCTGCATGAGCCTGATGGTTCCTACAGACATGTAAACTACCACGGTGACAAACACACAGGGTAAGTGGGAACTTGAGGATGGTAAATCTTTTAGCACCTCTAATATCTTAATCTAATAATCTTTTAGGCGCTTATTAATTAGGAATTGAGAATTTAGAACCTAGTTTATAGCTAGTCATTTGAAACGGTATTAGTCCAACTTATTAAAACTGGTTTTATGTTGTCTTACATTAGGTTTATTTTTGTTTATTTGTAACATGGTGAACAGATAATACCAGTTCTACCCAGAATATAAAATTTACAAAGAGTTCATATAAGAATTGCAGCATTTGTTGACTTAAATTTTTAACACAATACATCTATATTGCTTTTTAATGTGTCTAAATTATTATTTATTCTGAGTTATGCCACTTTTCACTAAATTTGAAGGAAATAATTTACAAATACTTTTGAATTCTCTATGAATAGGTTACTTAGAAGATGTTAAGTGATGAATAATTTAGTAAAGTCATGTTCTTTCTTTGCAGTTTCCATGCCGACGTGAAGCACAGCACCCATCACATTGTTCCCCATCACGGTCATTACTAAGCCGTTGCAGAACCAAAACTGTGATATTACTACTACCGTTGCTGTTACTGTATCAACTGTGATGTAATGTTTATTTGTTAATGAATTTTTAGTTTTTGATACATATTACAAGTTTGAATATTATAACTATTTGAATTTTTATTATTTTTCCTGTTTTACCAATTTGCTAGTTACCATGTTTGTTAGCAGAGAGAAGTTTTAAGATAAACAGATAGATATGTGATCTGCTGAATCGTTTGAAAGAGCCAATGGGTTTCAATCAGTAAAAATGTAACTCCTTCCACAACATTCTTCGCTTCGTTTCTCCGACTCTAGGCAAAACCTAGAGTAGGAGAAGTTATTTGATTTCCCAAACTCAAAACAAGCTTTTTCAATACACCAAGTCGAAAACCTGCTCTTATTCCTACCGTTTTTAGGCACGCAATTTACTGTTTTGCGGACTAGTACGAAAAAGTGCGCGAGTTTGCCCCCGCCATAATTTATTGTATTCATCGTACCAGTCTGGATGCCGTGCAGCCCCCACGAGTCGCCGGTTAACCCTCGTTTACTTTTTACTTCGGAAGTGTATTGAAATACCTCATTTAATACACGTTAAAATTTGTAACTGCAGCACTTGGCTCCTTAACACCCTTGCCTGCAGCTCGGGTAAATTCTGCTTCGGTTGCAATGACAAACTCTCTTCACTTGTATCAAAATGTACTATAGACAAGTGATAACGAAATGTATTATTGTACAGTATTAACCAGTGTTATAGAAATATTATGCTGATTGAATGAAACTTTGTCTCTTAGAGTCTGATTAATTTATCCTTTTAGCAATCTAATCGCTCAATTTACAAGCAATAGTATGTAAAACAATTTAATAAAAGACCTGCAAATAGTTCTCGTAAAATCAAATCAATAAAGAATATGAAATGTATTCACCAAACAATGTCACAAACATATTTATAATGAGAAAATCAAATAAGATCTATTACGTATTTGCATAAGAAATCAGGTCGTTCTATTGTATGGAAATAAGTTCAAAGTCATGTGGTTACAATGCGCCAATGACAACTTATGACCGAATTAATTTTGCGCGACCGTGACCAAACCGCAATTCGTAGCCCAAAAATTTACTACACATTTTTCATAATCAAGACTATCCTGGGCTAAATTACTAGGTTGGGTAAAACTATTAAGGGTTTTTTCAGCCTTTTTTTTGTCATCAAATTTAATAATATTAGTACTAAAGTCAAAAAGGGTTTAAAGGCCTATGCTCTAGGTGATCAAATTAGGAATGAAAACATTAGCAAGAGAACTAAAATTACGTAAAAAACTAACAATTCTACAATTTTTCAATTTACACTTTCGTTTGTTATATTAATAACTACTAACTGCGGCGTCGCCTGCGTGAACGCAGAAAATTATCTCAAGGAAACATATTACCGGGATAAAAAGTTTCCTATATTCTATTCTGATTAAGAATTAAGTTTCATCAAAATGTGTTCAGCTGTTTACACATTCAAAAATCTTCGCCTTTATTATAAATATAATAATGTGATAATATAACTGCCAACTTAACTATTTGTAATCTATGGACGTACAGCTACATATGTACGAAAACAAAATATACCTCTTTATCTCTTGTTGCCTAGCTTTATCTCATTCCATGGGGTTGGCTCTCCTCGACATTGTTCGTTAGACATTTCTGTTCTGAGCCGTCGAGCCTTTCGCATGGGCAGTTTTTTCGGCCATTGCTGAATATAGACATCCAAGTTAGAAAGAGTCTACCATACTTTTTTGGACCAGTATCCAAGCGCTTTAGTATACTTGCCTAGACACATGTTCTAAATCCAAATACACACTGTACAAAATAATATACGTGTAGCTATTTGATACATACAGGAATACCAAGGTTGTTACTTATAAGAAATTAGAAAAGAAAAGAAATAAAAAGAAGCCAAACTGGCAGTGTGGCAAATTGGCAGTAGGCAGGGCCCTCGCACAACAAATGGTTGATAAGGCTGAAAGATTCTGGAGTGACGACCGAGTACTGGAAAACACAGCGTTATAAACCCTCTCACAAGGTGGACCGAGGAACTGGTGAGAGACACAGGAAACCGATGGACGTGAGAGGAAGAGAGAGGGCGGAGGCTTATGTCCAACAGTGGACGTATTTCAGACGAAGTAATGATGATGATAATGATAGTTTAATAGAAAATAATTTAGACACATACTACGTGAGACTATATAAGGAAAATGTGAACGTAATTCTTCGTAATTCTCAAAAGGTGACGCATTGTTATTATGTAGGCACAAAATAAAAATAGTTGAACTTACGAATACTTAAGAATTGTCCATTTTGTTACTGTTGTTAAATCATAGGTCACGGATAAAGTAATCTAATGAACCGTTACTTGTAGCGAATTAGGAACTTTCAAGGTGACCTGAAAACATTGACACTTGTTTGAGAACTGATTGCCTCTTTGTACTAGTGACTGTGTGAAGTATATTATTTTAATATTCTGCTAAGGCAGTTTTACTGAATAAAATTACTAGCAATTTCATACTAACAGTCAGCTGGACAAGTGACAGGACAGAATGGAAGACAAAACGCTGACCCCAAATGACAAGGGCAGGAAGATGATGATTATGATGAATAAGCTGGAAGTTTGGACTTTCTTATGGCTAGTAGAAAAGTCTTGGTTATTATAACAAAACCAGTTTTGACTATAAGAATTCGAGTTTAATAGCTCAGCCAGTTCCTTCTTAAAATACTTGTTGTTTTCATTTCATTCAAAAATCTTGTCAATGCACTGAGAAAGTAAGCAGTAAGTACTAAAATAATTTCTTACACAAGGTCAGCTCAGATTACCAAAAATGTGTTATACGATAAACTGGTTGGGCGGTTAAACAGATTGCAAAAAAATGCTTCAATGTCCCTTTAATGTGTTTTTGTATAAAAAGAAAAAATATGCCTTATGGGATTATCAGTCACAGTTCAGTACTCCAAGAGTTAAGAACAAAATCCTTCAATATGATTAAGGTAAGGATCACGCAAATACAATGTATCCACATAATTCACATTAAAAAAATAAATAAAAAAACACAAAAAAATTTGTATCTAAAATACTATTTTGAATTACAATTATATTTTACAGATTCTTTTAGTCACTGCTGTAGTAGCACTGGCCGCTGCTCGACCGCAGGAGGCCTACGGTCACGGTCACGGTCACGCTATCTCGTCACAGAGCATCGTACTGCACCAAACTCACGAGACCAAACATGAGCCTGCACACCACGAGGAGCACCACGAGGAGCATCATGAAGAGAAACATGAAGAGCAGCACAATGAGCACGAGCAGCACCATCACGAGGAACACCACGGTCACGCCTCCTCATCACAGAGCATCAAGCAGCACCATGGACACGTCACCGAGAAACACGTCGAGTACTATGTAAGACGACGTTCAAATTAAAAAATTTCATGTCATTTGTTGTATACCAGCCATAGCGTAACTAACTAATTCTGAAATATTTTGATAAGGCTCATCCCAAGTACGAGTTCGCCTACAAGGTAGTGGACCCCCACACCGGTGACAAGAAGTCTCAGCACGAAGTTCGTGATGGTCACGTCGTGAAGGGTGTGTACAGCCTGCATCAGCCTGATGGCACCATCAGGATAGTCGAGTACCACGCTGATAAGAAGACTGGGTAAGAAAGAAATCATAATGAATACTATTCGAGAAAAACAAAATAATTTATTTTTAGGTACCAAGGTACTAATCACAATTATTCTTCTGTGTTCACAGATTCAACGCCAATGTAAAGTACGAAGGTCATGCCGTACATATTGTTCCCGAACATCATGATCATCACTAAACCTAACTGTACTGACCTAACGGACTAATTGTTGAACTTTATACTTTAAGATTGTTGATTCTATAGAGCCTCAAAGCATGTGATACGTTGTAAATATTTAAATAAATACGTTTATACCACCTAATTAATTTTTTTATTGTACTAACTCATCAGGAGAAGGTAAATCCACCAGTAAAATGGCATCTAAACCCGCACAGCCGTTTAAGCGTGAACGAGGAACAAACGTACACACACACATACTAATACACTTTTGCTTTTACAATGTAATATTGTAACAATGAAATTATTTATAATACAGAGTGATGGGGCATGAATTTGATTTACTAGGTGTAAAGCATAATTTTCATTAAAAGTTCTATGTGTCCAAAAAAAAAAGGAATTAGTTTAATCATACCACATAAATATTATTAGGTTTTTTTTATATTTATAATTTACAAGAGACCAACTAGTATTTTTTTCCGGATTTGCAAATAAATACGATGTTTTTATATAGAAATAATTAGACATTGGATTTAGTTTAGGTTGACAAAGAAGAAATTAAGTAATTGAGCCACAAATAAGATGCTATTTATTGGTGTAAATACCTGTATAATGATTACTGCCACGAAACGGATAAAACAGATTACTGTCAATGTTGAAAATCAACAAGTAGTAGGTACATAAAAATATCATGATCTTTTTAAAGAACATATCCTTCTAGATTCTAGGGCTCCCTCCATTATTTCTAGCTAACACGGGTCCTCACTTTCTCAGTACGTCTAACGAGTTGTATCTACAATGTTTTTATCTCTTATCTTCTTCGAAATACACTGGTAGCGTTATGCTTTTCTCCCAATAATAAAAAAAGATTATGCAAGCAATACTATTATTATTTTATTAAGTTAAGACATTGTACTCTGTAATCGCACGACAGGATCGCCGCAGAGCAGGATGGAAATAGCGGGACGACTTATAAATAATGGACATCTTTAGGATTAAGATCCAGCAAACACGAAAAGAATGGAATTTACCCAGTAGTCTTACAGTATCGGTAGATAATAATAATAAAAAACAAAATTAAACTTTAAATATTTTAATGAGGCTCGTGGAACTCCACTAGCAAACTGAAAAAAAAATCCAGTAGTCGTCATACTTTTCATTACAATTTGAAATGGTTGACAATAAGTATCCACATAATAATCCATAATGAAACACTATTGAATTCGGTCTCCCTACTTAAGTGTAATGGCCTAATTCGTATTATATATATATAATAGATATCTTAAACAGATTCTAAAGTCTAGTTTGCAAGTTTTCAGTATCAATTTCACAGATGCATCCTTGGCATTGTTAATCGGTATGATAGCCCTTTCTTCTGCAAACCAGTAATTCAAGCGAGTAATGCAAGTGAGTGATGCGAGCAAAGAAGTTGGTCGAAAGCATGAGGGAGATGACATCTTTACTTCCTAGTCGCCACAGGAGACACTCTAGGCATCGGGAGTCGTAGGCCATTCCCAGCCACCGTTAGCGTGTTTACGGTTAGCGAGCAATCGGTAGCTTGTTTAATAATAACTAAGCTCGGGTTGACAGGGTGTTCTGTTCCATGCACTCTTCGATGAACTGTCAGCAAAACTTACGAAGCCCGCTAGGGCAGATACCTACCAGGTAAGCAAAATTGTTGGGAACAGTTATCGCGAACTTAAAACGCAAAAGACAACTGAAAGAACACGGTAAGTTTTAGTGAATGAAAGTCTGATAATCTCGCATTCTACTCAAAACGGACACTATATTGATGATGATATGACTAGGTCAGTTAGGTAGAGGTTGAAACATTCTCGATTTTCAGTTTCGAGACCACTCAGGATAAACGTTGCTAATAATAGTCCACAAATGATGGACTAACAGACAATCTTACACTGGCGGCCAAGGCAGATTGGTTAAGGTGTATCTTGTGTAAAGCTATACTATCCAGCAAGGGACGGCAATAGGCCACAATATTTGAGATATTATTTAAATTTCAAAAGTCACAAATAGTTACTTTTATCTGAAAAACTTATATAGGCAAGACTGTAGACACATACAACATAAACTTTGCCCAAGTCTTTGGTCCTAAGGCTTTCTTGCAGATGACAATTTAGGTTATAAAATTCCAATATAAGATGATTAATGAAGGCAAAACCACTAGCAAAAGTAAGTATAATAAAAACTTAAATTAGGTGGTAAAAACGTATTTATTTTCAATATTTACAACGTATCACATTCTTTGAGGCTCTATAGAATCAACAATCTTAAATTACAAAGTTCAACAATTGGTCCGTTTGTTCAGCTTTAGTGATGATCATGATGCTCGGGAACAATATGAACGGCGTGACCTTCATACTTTACGTTGGCGTTGAATCTGTGAACACGAAAAAATAATAGTTATTAGTACTCGTAGTACCTTGATACCTAAAAAAAATATTTTGATTTTCTCGAATAATATTGTGATTTCTTTCTTACCCAGTCTTCTTATCAGCGTGGTACTCGACTATCCTGATGGTGCCATCAGGTTGATGTAGGCTGTACACGCCCTTCACAACGTCACCATCACGAGCTTCGTGCTGAGACTTCTTGTCGCCAGTGTGAGGGTCCACAACCTTATACGCGAACTCGTATTTGGGATGAGCCTGTTCAAAATATTTTAGAATTAGTTATGACATATTATATCAGTCAAATGATATACAATATATACTTCTAATTAGAATGATATCGTACGTAGTACTCGACGTGTTTCTCGGTGGCGTGTCCGTGGTGCTGCTTGATGCTCTGTGATGAGGAGGCGTGACCGTGGTGCTCCTCGTGATGGTGCTGCTCATGTTCATTGTGCTGCTCTTCATGTTTCTCTTCATGATGCTCCTCGTGGTGTTCCTCGTGATGTACGGGCTCGTGAGTTTGATGCAGTACGATGCTCTGTGAGGAGATAGCGTGACCGTGACCGTGGTGGTAGTCGTTACCATGGCCTTCTTGCGGCCGTGCAGCGGCCATCGCGATCACAACAGCGATAAGGATGATCTGTGCATAGGAGAAATTATTTGATTTATGGAACATTAGTAAACGGTTTTGAAAATTGCATTAGCATTTTATGTTTTTTGTTTACTTGAAAAATTATTGTTTTTTTTTTCGATACACAAAAGTCTATAAAGTTATTCAAATACAACATGAAGTTAAAACTGCTTACTTTATGCATTTTGAATTATATTCTTTACTCCAGGAGTACTAGATTGTGACTGATACTACCCCGGTAGATATTTTTCGTTTTTATAGAAATGTTTAAAGGGACACTGATACAAATTTACGCAAGCCCATCCAGTTTACTGAATATTCCAGTTTTTGGCCCATGCCTACCTACAGTTGACCTTGAGTACTTACATGTTTTATTACTCAAAATTACTTTCTCAGTGAATTCACATAATTCAATAAAATTCAGCCTTGGTAAGTAATTTTTACGTAACTTTAGTAAATACATTTATACTCAATTATAGTACTGCATAGTATAATCAGCATCATAATGTTCCCACTGCTGGGACTCATGCCTTTTTTCTAGGAGAGGGTATGGGCTGTAGGCAATCACGCGGGCCCAATGCGAATTGGATGATAGGTGGATCTTCGATGTTTTCCTTCACCGTTTTGAGAGCAGTGGCGATGAGATAAATTACACAAAGTATTTTGTCTGGCTGGCCATCACTGATTACACTTCATTATGTTCAAATAATACGTTTATCTCTTTAATGTTACGATTAATTCTGGAAAACGATCTATTTATAATAATAATAGTATTCCACAACTATCACACAACGCCGTCTAGCCCAAGCTAAGCAGAGCTTGTGTTATGAGTACTAGACAACTGATAAACATACTTATAAATTTCTAAATACAAACTTATTACAACCAGACACAGAACAAACAATCCTGCTCATCACACAAACATTTGTCTTGGGTGGGAATCGAACCCAAGACCTCCGGCATAGCAGTCAGGGCCACTAACCACTAAATCAACAAGTCAATTGAGGATTAATAACTAACATAAAGCTAGTATATGCAAACACGATTCTGCATACCACGAGGAGCACCATGGGGAGGGAGTATGAACAGCACCATAGGGAATACCGAGTACCATCAGAATAGATGACTATCACGCTGACATGAATGCTGGTTAAGGAAAATATTATTTCAGCCAATAGACGTCCACTGTTAGACACAGGTCTCCCCAAGTGCCGCCACAATGAACGGTCCTGTGCGTCCCGCATCTATCGGATTCCCGCAACCTTCACCAAGTCATCGGTCCACCTTGTAGGAGGCCTTGCAACGCTGTTTTTAAGCTGTTGCATAGCTTCTATCGCGGGCCTTGAGCGTGGAGACCGAATCCAGAAATTCCGCAACGAAAATAACCTAACACTCCCCACTCATTTGTTTTTTGAGCGTGGTGACCGATAAGAAAATAAATGAGTGAAAGCAGCTGTCGGCGTTTTGGATGGGTGGGGTTAAGCAGCTGTTAGCGAGGTCTGGTTTTGGATGGGTGGGGTTAAGCAGCTGTTGGCGAGGTCTAGTTTTGGATGGGTGGGGTTAAGCAGCTGTTGGCGAGGTCTAGTTTTGGATGGGTGGGATTAAGCAGCTGTTGGCGAGGTCTATTGTATAAGTTGATAAAAAATGCTATGCAATAGCTTTACCGCGGCAGTCCCCGAGTGCCACACGGCTTTTTTTCCCGTACGCAGTCGCCACTGCAGAACCTTTCAGCGCCAACGGCCATCTGTTCTGTGAGCAATGTGCCGTGCCCATTGCCACTTAAGTTTGGCGATTTGGCGTGCTATGTCGGCAATCTTGGTTCTCCTGTGAATATATTCATTTCTGACTCGAAAATATTATGATGATAAAATGTAGTGCTTAATTATTTCATCTGTTTATACTCGTAAGTTGAAAGTCAATGCAAACTTCGTAGATATTGTTCCTGGACATTATTATTGATTCGAACCTGATTGTTGAAAAAGTTTTCTGGTGATTTATGAGTCTCAAATAATGTATAAAAATGTAAATAATAAAAATTAATACGTTTATACTACTTAAACGAATACTTACTACTCGTAGCTTCATTCTGGCACTAATAGGTAATAAAACTATATTTTTCTGTTACAAGTATATTTAGAGATATGCGGAACAAGTTTTAATTCTCTATTCTTCTTCTTAGCGTTTCGATGGCAAAATTAGTTAGTAATTATATTCTCTATTGAACAGAGATGATCCTCCAACCAGAAGGGTATTGTGCTTGGTCTGGGCAACTGCCCGAAATATTTATTTATAACTTTATTGCACACCTTAGCTTATTATAGGTTAAGTAGTTACAAAAGAATAAGTGTACGATAGGTGGTCTCATTGCACAAAGAAATTTCTACCAAACAACCTTTGGATGGACTGGACGAAAGGAAAAGATTTGGGGCGGTTAGTGTACAACATAAATAATTTGAATTAGTAAACACCGTTAAATTTTAATCGTTTTAATCCCGTGGAGGGTCGATCCGGTACATGAAACACTATAGGTTTGTAAAGATAAAATTAAAAAATAAAGTACCTACCTTTTTTTCAAAACTCGTATTAATTTACGTATGTACAAAATTAATTTCTTTAAGAAAACTTCAGCTGACCCGTAGGTAGTTTATACGCAATGCCGACTATTACTTTTTTCGAGTTTTTGTAATAATATTAAGTAAGAATTATTTTATTTTAGGAAAAGTAACAAAAAAAAGTAGAAATAAAAGAGGGTCTCGCAGATTCGCATATTTAAGCCTTGTGAAACTTCATTAGCAATTTAGTAAATGAAAATCCTGAGCAGTCTATATACAGTTCGTAAGTTTACAATGTTTCATATTCTTTTACAGAATAAAAATTTAAGGACCTTCTTTATCAGTGTGATAAACTTTCCTAGCTGTAGCTGTATCACTCGATATCTAAAACACTCGTTTTTGAGGATCGAGACCACTAAGAATAAACGTTGCTACAATGTTCTCCACAAATGATAGACCACCAGATAAATCTACACTGGTAGTCCAGGAAGACAGATTGTAGTGCATCTCGTGTAAAGGATACACTATTCAGCAGGAGACTGAGTTGACTGGACTGCGATAGGCCACAATGTGTGAGACATTATTAAATTTATGTTTGAGAAGTCATAGGTGGCTACTTTTATCCCAAAATTATTTGAGCTAGATTTACAGAGAGAAGGCATAATATACTGGAGAATCCAGATTTGGCACCATTGGGGTCGCTTGTGTCATTGGTTTAAGGCTTTTTTACTCAAGACGTATATAAGTTACAGAATTTTAGACACAGTAAAATTCTTGTTCTTGCATTGATATTAATAGTAATATTAATAATTGTTCAGGCAGGGGCCATAGTCTTAACATAGTTCCTGGTAACCAGTCCACTTAAGACTCAAAAAACCATAGCGTTATATATTAGTTTTCCACATGTTGCAATAGTTTCCCTTCAACCGGGGTTGTCCTTGGATGCACTAGCATACCGCATACAGGGATAATCACCAGTTGGTACCACGTCCCATTAAAAGCATCTAAAAGGGCCTCTGCGAGTTGCTTTCGTCTCCTTGTATGCCTTCAAAAGGTCCAGGACCTCAGGGTCTTAAGATAAAGAAATATATAAAAAAATTATATTAATAATTTATTTATTTTCAGGCATCGGAGGCCCATAAAAAAATACATAAAATAATCTTATAAAATAAAAAACTAATACATATCATAATAATGAGAACTTTTATTATTCAGTTAGATACACCTCAAGAAAAGATGGATGGATTGCGTGAAGAATGATATGAAAGAAAAGGAAGTTAGTGATAGCATGACGAGTGACAGGGTAGAATGGAAGAAAAAAACGTATTGCGCCGACCCCAAATAAGATGGGACAAGGGCAGGAAGAAGAAGAAGAATATACACCTCAAAGTCTGAATTAATTTGAATGAAGGTAGGCAAAAATTTAAAAGTTTCAGAAGGTAGTTAATTTTATCCGAAAAACTATATGAACAAAACTAAAGACACACACAACATAAGGGTCGGTGACGTAAGGCTTTTTTGTACAAGACGATGTAAATTCTCGAACTCCGTAAGAAGTAATTAATGAAAGCAAAGCCACTAGCAAAAGCTAAATAAAAAGTAAATTTAAACATAAATTAGGTGGTATAAACGTATTTATTTAAATATTTACAACATATCACACGTTTTGATGCTTTATACAATCAACAATCTTAAAGTACAAGGTTCAATAAATTAGTTCGTTAGGTCAGTACAGTTAGATTTAGTGATGATCATGATGTTCGGGAACAATATGTATGGCGTGACCCTTGATATTCACATTGGCGTTGAATCTGTAAACAAGAAAATAATAAGAGTAATTAAATTAAATATATATAAACATTTTTCTCCGTTTTTCTTGAACGGCATTAATTGTGATTTTTTTCTTACCCAGTCTTCTTATCAGCGTGGTACTCGACGATTCTGATGGTGCCATCAGGCTGGTGTAGGCTGTACACGCCCTTCACGACGTCACCGTCGCGCGCTTCGTGTTGAGATTTCTTGTCACCGGTATGAGGGTCCTCTACCTTGTACGCAAACTCGTACTTGGGATGAGCCTGTTCAAAATAATTCAGAGTTAGTTACGCTACTGCTGGTATAAAACAAATGACATGAAAATTTTTAATTCGAAAGTCATACATAGTACTCGACATGTTTCTCGGTGGCGTGTCCATGATGCTGCTTGATACTCTGTGATGAGGAGGCGTGGCCGTGGTGTTCCTCGTGATGGTGCTGTTCGTGTTCATTGTGCTGCTCTTCATGATGATCCTCGTGATGCTCCTCGTGGTGTGCGGGCTCGTGTTTATTCTCATGTGTTTGGTGCAGTACGATGCTCTGTGATGAGATAGCGTGACCGTGACCGTGATGGTAGTCGTAACCATGAGCTTCTTGCGGCCGCGCAGCGGCCATCGCAATCACAGCAGCAATAAGGATGATCTGTGCATACGAGAAATTATTCGATTTGTTAAATTTTATTAATATTAAAAAAAAAAACTTGAAACATTCATGTTTATCCCAATATTCGACAATAGAGTCTTTTAAATTCTTCAAATACAACATGAAGTTAAAAGTATTTACCTTATACATATTGAATTGTATTCTTTACTGCAGGAGTACTAGACAGTGTCTGATACTACCCCAGTACATATTTTTTGTTTTTATACAAATTAAAAGGATACTGATACATTTTTACGCAAGCCTAACAAGTTTACTGAATATTCCAGTTTTGGGTCAGTACCTACATCTGACCTTTAGAACTCACATGTTTTCTTAATTAAATTACTTTCTGAATGAATTCTTGTTTATTCAATCAAAGTGCAGCGATAGCAAATTACTTTCACGTAACTTTAGTATATACATCATTATATTCAAATAATATATTCAGCTCTTTAAAGTAACATTAAAAAGCTGAATTTTAGCAAATAATCTAATTATTGTTGAGTAATATAATGCTACATGAACCCACACTGGTACCCCCTCGTGGTCGAGAGGCACCATGAGGAAGAGCATGAACAGCACCACAAAGAATACGAAATCATCGAGAATCATCACAGAACATGAAGCAGCACCACGGTTACGCATGAAAAACAAATCCCTATAGTCTGTCTAAAAAGTGAAACGAATTGGGTAATTTATTAGGGTAAAATAAAATCTGATGTAGTCAACATTGTTTCAATAATCAAGGTTGATTAAGAGATCTTGATTATTGTTTACTAATAGAAGAACCTTATAAAATGTATCGAATATAAGTATTTTTTTAAATAATTTCTTTTTATTATGGGGCTTTTTAACAATACAAATGCAAAAGATCATCGTTTAGAATATATACCTATTTCAGTCAGTCTCTTTAATGATATTCTTATTACATAAGTAGGCATTGCTAAGATATAATAGTGTCTTAAGCAGGTATAATAAAGTAATAGTTGTTTGGTTTCCGATTGTAATAAAATAAAAATAAACAAAGGAATTAAAAATAAATCTGGAATCGTTAGAGAAATTTGATTCTAAATACTCTGCTCCGTTTCTTGATTCATCATGAATAGCCATATTACGATCAACATCTATTGTAGAACTATCATCATCTCAAGAAACAAGTGAATGACAACTAAAATTTGCGTTACCAATAACAGATTTTTTATCTCCTCCAAAAAATCCCAAGTCGTCTGACTTTTCAGACTGACTATAACTATGAAATATATTTTGAACAGACTCATCTCAAGTATGAATTCGCGTACGAGGTAGTGAACCCTCACGAGTGACAAGAGCCCGATGACACCGTGAGGAACGTTGAGTTCCACGCTGACAAGAAAAGTAAATAATGCAGATATCATAATAAATACTGATTTAAAGAAAACTCACAGAGCAATGTAAGGTTTGATTGATTTTATGTCTACAAATTCATTGTCAATGTAAAATTCGACTCATCACGTACACATTGTTCCTGAACATCATCATTGATTTAAACTAGTCGTTGAAGAAGTTTTGTGCCTCAAATTATGTATTACATAGTAAATAAATAAAGGAACCTAAATGTGTAAATACTAATTAGAGTAATACTTATTAGTTTTTTTTTTTAAATGGTGGTTCACAGGTGACGGGAACTTACTGGGACTGGCTTGTGCGAAAGTGAACCTAGGGACAATCCAACGAAGACAAAGAAGAAACAGGAGTGGGGTATAATAGTCAGTAAAAGATTTGCCCTCGTGCTCCGTCCAAGGGTAGACGATATCATTTAGGCCAGGAATTTCTTAGGCAACCCACCCGCGTTATATTATTTTATACACTAAGTTTATCATAAAATACGTTTCATCCATTAAACAGACCGGTGAAGGTCGTTCTTAATCGGATCTTAGACTATAAACAATTCTAGATGAAGCTCGTAATATTACAGTATTTTACAGCTTGTTGCAAAATAGAACTGAAAGGGCCTTGTTTATCAGTATGTTAGCTATGACTAAGACAATTCATAACAAAAAACACTCGATTTTCAGGATTAAGACTATATAGTATAAACGTTCCTAAGGATAATCCATAAATGATGCATTAACAGACAAGCTTACACGGGCAGCCCAGGCAGAAGGTTGTGGTGCTACTTGTGTAAAGGCTATACTATCGCATAGAGGACTGCGATAGGCCAAAATGTGTGAGAAATCATTTTAAGTTTGAAAAGTCATAAGTCCCTTTCATATCAAACTTATATGGCCAAAATTGCAGACACACAACTCTTGATATAATTAAAGCTCCAAACAAATCAGACTTCTTGTTCCTGCTTTATCATTATAAAGTGTTTTTGTTATTCAGTTACACCTCAAACTGTCAATTGACTTGAATCGTATCAGCTTAGAGGATATTTCTACCTAAGCTAATCTAAGCGAGGCTATTGCCAAAATTTTCAAAAGTTATCAGTCAGTTTTATCCGAAAACCCTCACAAAACATAAGGGTGTTTTGCACATGACAGTGTAGGTTACTCCGTATAAAATGATTAATACAGTTCAACCATGAGCGAAAACTAGTAAAATTAAATATTCATTAGGTGTTAAAAACATATTTATTTAAATATTTACAACATATCACATTCTTTGAGGCTCTATAGAACAACAATCTTAAAGTATAAAGTTCAACAATTGGTCCGTTAGTTCAGTATAGTTTGGTTTAGTGATGTTCATGATGTTCGGGGATAATATGCACGGCGTGACCTTTAATATTCACATTGGCGTTGAATCTGTAAACAAGACAATAATAAAAGTAATTTAATTAGGTAGTACTAAATTATAATAAATTCAGTAGACACCGTTTTCCTTGAACGGCATTTATTCGGATTTCTTTCTTACCCAGTCTTCTTATCAGCGTGGTACTCGACGATTCTGATGGTGCCGTCGGGCTGGTGCAGGCTGTATACGCCCTTCACGACGTCACCGTCGCGCGCCTCGTGCTGAGATTTCTTATCGCCGGTGTGAGGGTCCACTACCTTATATGCGAACTCGTACTTGGGATGAGCCTGTTCAAAATAATTCAGAGTTAGTTACGCTACTGCTGGTATAAATCAAATGATATGATTTTTTTTTATTTGAACGTCATCATACATAGTACTCGACGTGTTTCTCGGTGGCGTGTCCGTGGTGCTGCTTGATGCTCTGTGATGAGGAGGCGTGACCGTGGTGCTCCTCGTGATGGTGCTGCTCGTGCTCCTTGTGCTGCTCTTCATGTTTCTCTTCATGATGCTCTTCGTGGTGCTCCTCGTGGTGTGCGGGCTCGTGTTTGGTCTCGTGAGTTTGGTGCAGTACGATGCTCTGTGACGAGATAGCGTGACCGTGACCGTGGTAGTCGTGGCCATGGCCTTCTTGCGGCCGCGCGACAGCTACCGCGACAACAGCGGTGACAAAGATGATGATCTGTACATAAGAAAAACCATTTAATTCGTAATAGATGCATGTATTGTGCACATCGTATTTATTTTCTTTAAAAATGTATATTTGTTTCGATGGAAGATAAATAAATAAATAAAATTATAATTCTAATACTACTTCAAATTGAAAGTACCTTAAACATTTTGAATTATATTCTTTACTTCAAGAGTACTATACTGTGACTGATAATGCCTCAGGACATAATTTTTGTTTTTATACAGATTAGCAAAGGGACACTGATACAGTTTTACGCAATAGCCCAACCAGTTTACTGAAAATACCAGTTTTGTACTTACTAACCTTGAGTACTCACATGTTTTATTATCGTAATAATACTCAAGTTACTTTCTTAATGAATTGACATTAATTCAATAAAAATGCAATCACGGCAAGCTATATTTATATATACATCATTTTATGTTTGGTTATGACTCATGAAAGCTGTACGACGTCATCATTGCACACCTCGTCCTGAGACTTCTTGTCGCCATTAAACTTTTGCTTTTAATAATCTGGTTTGGCGCTTTTGAACGACTCACGAAAACTGATACACACACATACTGTACTTTTGATTTGTATAAAAAGAAAAGTAATGTGGTCATAAGGTATCAGTCACGGCTTGATTTTACAAAAGTAAAGACTTCATCAATATGTACAAGGTACAATTGGCACTTGTTACTTTAATATGATTATTGCAGCTTAATTTAACCAATGGAGATAGAAGAACTACTCTAATCATTCGTATTTTATTCGACTTTCAATTATTATTCATTTAAAACATACTTTTATACTTTACAGATCCTCCTTATCGCCGCTGCAGTAACGATGGCCGTTGCACGGCCGCAGGAAGGCCATGATCACCACCACGGTCACGGTCACGCTATCTCGTCACAGAGTATCGTACTGCACCAAACTCACGAGACTAAACACGAGCCCGCACACCACGAGGAGCACCACGAGGAGCATCATGAAGAAAAACATGAAGAGCAGCACAATGAGCACGAGCAGCACCATCACGAGGAACATCACGGTCACGCCTCCTCAGCACAGAGCATCAAGCAGCACCACGGACACGCCACCGAGAAACACGTTGAGTACTATGTACGATAACGTTCCTAACACACTTTAAAATTTTGCTTATTTAAAATTAGTGAAAATAAACTAACCTTTACTTGTCTTACAGTCTCATCCCAAGTACGAGTTCGCGTACAAAGTGGAGGACCCCCACACCGGTGACAAGAAGTCTCAGCACGAAGCTCGTGATGGTCACGTCGTGAAGGGCGTGTACAGCCTGCACCAACCGGATGGTACCATCAGAGTGGTCGAATACCATGCTGACAAGAAAACTGGGTGAGTGTGCTCACATTTATAATTTAATCTATGTATATATCTAGCTCAAACGAGAGCAAAAGTGACGACTTTGTAAATGATTTTTTGTTCTTTACAGATTCAACGCTAATGTGAAGTACATCGGTCACGCCGAACACATTATTCCTGAACACCATCATCATCACTGATCTAATCCTGACTGTTAACTACCTAAGTACTACTAAAGTATTGTTGAACCTAATGTCTAAGCAGTTATTTTGTTATTCGTACCTTACAATGTTTTTGTACATAGTAATTGAAGCCAATATATTTATTCTCGTATTTATTGTTTTATTTCCTATTGCATTTTCTTCTTATATTCTTATATTCTTTATTGTACATATCTTTTATAAAATATAAATAGTAAGACAACTGAAGTACACAGACGAGCTTAACCCAAAATTGGGTTTTCTTACAGCAGACCTTAATATATGTACAAGAAATTTTATGTTATGAGGATAACTGAACCAAACGCACAACAAAAACTACTACGTCGAACAGGCATACTCCTTCCCCTAAAGATGTATTCGTGTTCGATGTTTTTTGGTCTTTTTTTTCTACACTATTAATTAGTTACCACATTTCAACACATTTATGAATCAATATTTCTCTTTCAGATTTAGCCAGGTATTTAAAAGTATAAAAGTAAAGAGTAGCTGTAAAGATGAATTCATTTTATTTTTTAAAACTTTATGCACTAGTAAGAAACAGTGTACAAAGGTGGCCTTAATGCCTGAGATATTTTCTACCAATCGACCTTAGGGTAGTGCAGAAACATAGCATAGTAAGGGCCACTTAATGGTTAACAAATAGAAAATAATTAACTGATTCAACGAGTCAGTATTTGCAAATTACAATTATAACACCAGAGGCGTTACAAATGGCCCTGAGAATCTGCAACAAAGACGCATAAATAAGACGGAATTTGAATGGAACTATTATCGTGCGAGCTTCTAAGCTAAGCCTTTTTAGCACCACTATAAGGGACCCTCTTTATTGTCCAGCAAGTAACGGTCAAAAGTTGTCCTGCCTTAAAAAAGTATTGCACCAACCTAACCTAAGTAACAAAGAATTATAATTACAAGCAGGAAGATGATGACAACAGTTAAAGTTGCACTTTTGTTAACAAAACTGACTGAAATCAATTGATTTAGGAAAAATATTTATAATAATTTTATTTGACTTAAACACTTGTCACCTTATAGATCTAGAAAGAATATTTTTACTTGCCATTATCTCATGGATGGGATTTATTCATGAGATAATAATATCTACATAGGTATCACATTTTTTATCACTGACTACTTCCAGGCGACTAAGAAATTAAAAAAATGATTGTGTAGGTAGGGTATTGGACGTTTAATGTATCTCAGACTGCGCCTTTATGAAACGCTGTCCTATCATACGCGTAACGGAGTCAGTCAAGGATCAATCCTGGGACCATTATGATCTAGTAGGAAGTTTCTCTTTCAGAAATCAACCCATGGCCCCAGTAAGCTTTTTTTTTTAATGATATAAACTAGTACTTGACTGCGATCCCACCTGATGGTAAGCAGTGCTGCAATCTCTGATGGTGAGGCGCACTAGTTTATTAAGAGCCTATTCACTGTAACCTTGAAGACACCTAAACTATAATCGGACGGGAAGACCGCAGCAGGCAAATTGTTCCAGTCCTTCGACGTACGCGGTATAGATGACGAGGTTTCGCTTCGTCATTTATACCGCTTAGTCCGGACCGTAGAGATTTCAACAACGTAAGCGTAGATATTCACCGTACGTCGGGTTGTCCGATGGTAAAATTGTGATGGTGGAATCAAATCATGCAATTCCTGCGCACACTGCATCCTGTAAAACATCGAAAGGCTGGCTACCCTACGCCTATGCTCAAGGCTTTGAAGGATGGACTTAAGCAAATCTGGATCACCAATTAGCCTCTTCGCACGCCTTTCCATCGAGTCCAAAGCTGCCAGGTGGTATTTTGCAGCATCAGTCCATACGTGACTGGAGTACTCCACACACGGACGGACCTGTGCTTTGTATAACATTAAAAGCTGTCCCGGTGTGATGTACCGCCGGACCTGTTGAGACCTTACGGTTTTACTGATATATTTTTGAGGCGCGCGTAGACACTATGGGCCGTCGACGACTCGGGCTCGGTCTGGCCGGTTACCGGACGTCCGGACGGCCTGAACCAGAACCCGGCGCGAAAGGAATCCGCCGACAATCGCCCTACAAGAACATGGCTGCGCACGAGGACACAGTGGTATGGTATTGGTAGTTAAAGATTAATTTAGGCGGAGTGCCAAAGATTATGAGCACAGTATTAAACAAAATAAAATATTACTAGTTTGAATTAAGCTGAAGTCTAATGCATGTCTCTGGAACCAGCATGTACAAATTAGTAAATATTATTTTTTATTTATATTTTGGGAAAGGTTAAAAAGGCTCATCTTACGTACCAGCACAAACGTCTGTTGGAATATTATCCCTTTTTGCACCCTTTTAATTTTCTCTTATACAATTTAGATTCATTCCATTTTAATACCAACACCTAATACTACTGGTATTCATTTGGACCCATATTAAAATAAAAAGTCCAAGGATGGTCCTACAGTCAATATAATGTTTTGTGTGTAATCTGAAATAAAATAAAAATACATAAAAATATATATGATTTCAAAAAAATACAGGTGGTATTAGTTCTTAGTATTAGAACGGAATAAATCACAATTTAGAATTCAAAAACAGAACATTACACTTGTTTTTTGCATTTAACCAATTTCAAGCTTAGCAAATATTTCACTAATAACTAACTGTAATTATAGTTATTTAGTTGTTTCTATGTAGTAATATTAAATAATGTGTATGTAAGTGCTTGTAAATAAATAAAATTCAGTATTTCACTTACTTTGTTTTCCTTTAGAATGTGGTACCACAGCCTAATATTTTTCCAAGTTTTAGTAGCTAATGTGTCGAGTTAACTTTCTTGGCAAGCTTTGTTGAGGAATGAATACTATTACAAAAATTCCACAAATTTTCTAATCGTGTAGACTTTTTAGATACAACTTTGCATAACAATAAGTTGTAATCAATTTTCAAAAAATTTAAACAGTACATAATCTTTTTTATCAATATCCCGCTAAAAACCTTTTCGAAGTGTTCAACAGTTGTGCTTAACACTTTGTTACATAATTTTAAAATTGGATGAATGTCAATGTCAATCAAGTTACTTTTTGTGACCAACTGGTCCGCCAAGTGTTCAACGTATTGCGCAAAACTGTATCACACACCCTTTAACGTGTATAAAAAGAAAAATTATGTCCAAAGGGGTTATCAGTCACTGCTCAGTACTTAACTACTAAAGAACACATTAAAAATATCATAATGTACAAGGTATAATTTAATAATAATTTTCAGTCCTAATGAAAAAGTTGTAAAAATTCAAACGCATTTTTGGATCGTAACAGTTAATGTTTTTTTTTATAACACAGATCCTCCTAGTCGCTGCTATAGTTGCGATAGCTGCTGCGCGGCCGCAAGAAGGCCATGGCCACGATTACCACCACGGTCACGGGCACGCTATCTCGTCACAGAGCATCATACTGCACCAAACACATGAAAACAAACACGAGCCCGAACATCACGAGGAGCACCACGAGGAGCATCATGAAGACAAACACGAAGAGCAGCACAATGAACATAAACAGCACCATCACGAGGAAAACCATGGTCACACCTCCTCAGCACAGAGCATCAAGCAGCAGCACGGACACGCCACCGAGAAACACGTCGAGTACTATGTATGATAATGTTCCTAACACACTACAAAGTTTTGCTTATTTAAAATTGGTGAAGATAAGCTAACCGTCACTTGTCTTACAGTCTCATCCCAAGTACGAGTTCGCGTACAAAGTGGAGGACCCTCACACCGGTGACAAGAAGTCTCAGCACGAAGCTCGTGATGGTCACGTCGTGAAGGGCGTGTACAGTCTGCACCAACCCGATGGTACCATCAGAGTTGTTGAATACCACGCTGACAAGAAAACTGGGTGAGTGTGCCCACACTTTCAAGTTACTGTAAGCTCTAGTAACAGCCAAAAAAGTGATTTTCTAAATGTTTTATTGTTCTTTACAGATTCAACGCTAATGTGAAGTACATCGGTCACGCTGAACACATTGTTCCTGAACACCATCGTCATCACTGATCTAATCCTGATTGTTAACTACCTAAAGTATTGTTGAACCTAATGTCTAAGCAGTTATTTTGTTATTCGTACCTTACAATGTTGTTGTAAATACTCACTGAAGTCAATATATTTATTCTCATACCTATTCATTATTTTAATTTCATGTGTCTTGCATTTTCTTCCAAGTTTTCCTACATTTATCTCATTTATACAACTTTTACCTTTTACCAGCGGCTTCGCCTGCGTACATAAAATATAGCCCATGTCACTCAGGAATAAGGCAGTTTTCTACCGGTAAAAAATTTTTAGTAATCGGACCAGTATTTTCAGAGATTACCTCCTACAAACAAAAAAACAAAAAAGTTACTTTACATCTTTATTATATTATAGTGTGGATTAGTACAGCAGTGATAAGTTACATTTAATATGAGTTAAAACGTTATCTCACCTCATATATGAAAACCGGGTGCACCATTTAGTAGGAGTGAGTAGTACTGGCAAGCGGTCGCCTCCTTCTGCGAAGCACTAATGCTAACAAAAGAGACGGCCGCATGCGTGAAGGAATGGACATCTTCATGCGCCAACCGCCAGGACCCCGATACCTCCTCCTCACCTCTTTGAGGCGTGGCTGGAAAGGCCTCACGGCGTACTTACCTTCCGCATGACGCAGGTCCTCACCGGACATGGTTCGTTCGGGAGTTTCCTGCACCGGATTCATGCGGAAGTGACGCCCGGGTGTCGCCACTGTGCGGAACGCCCGGAGGACACGGTGGAGCACACAGTCGAGGTGTGCCCTGCTTGGGCGGAGCATCGCCGTGCCCTCGTGGGGGCGATCGGCGGCGGAGACCTCTCGCGCCGGGCCTTGGTTGAGGCCATGGTCCGGAGCGAGGAGGAGTGGCAGGCGGTCGCCGACTTCTGCGAAGCAGTAATGCTTGCAAAGGAGGAGGCCGAACGCATCAGGCAACGGCGTTATCGCCGCCGCCGTCGCCGGGATTCTGATCCCGATTTCCGGCCAACGTAGACGCGGGCTTGCGGACAGTGAGCAATGGGTAGCTCGCTGTCCGGCCGTCCGGTAACTGTCCGGACCAAGCCCAAGTCGTCGACGGCGCGCACTGTTCCCGCGCGCCTCATGGAGTTGTCAGCAACAGCAGGGACCCCAGCCGGGTCGAAGCCTACTGGGGCCAGGGTTATCCGAAAGGGCGCTCGAGCCCCGGTATGAAGGCTAGAAGGAATGGGGTGGGTCTTTTAGTCAGTAAGAGTCTGACACTATCTTCCGCTCCGCCCAAGAGCGGGGGATGTCAATGCATGATTTTTCCCACCATAAAAAAAAAGGACCCCGATACCGATTTCCAGCCACCGTAAACGTGGCCTTGCGTACGACGAGCAATCGGTAGGTCGCAGTCTGGTTGTCCGGTAACCGTCCGGATCGAGCGCCGAACTGCGAGTAGTGTCGCACGGGTTTATTATTTATTTATTTATTATATTCTTTATTGTACACCGCATGAACAAAAAAGATACAGGACAAACATTATTCAAAATAAGTGTACAATGGGCGACCTTATCGCACAGGGCGATCTCTTACAGACAACCTTTGGATGGACTGAAAGAGAGGAGAAAGACATAGGGCTGTCAGTGTACATCAGAATAATACAAATATGAAATAACAACACAAATACATACATACATTACAAAAAATATACTAATAAATATTAAATATGTAATCAAGCCAGGAGAAGACAAAATCAAAGTGAAAGGTAATGCTCCTTCACCATTGTTTTAAACGTTGGTAGCGTTTGAGCACGTCTCACTTCAATAGGCAACGCATTCCACAAACGAACAGCTTGGACTGTAAACGATTTGTCAAAAAACGATGTGGAATGCATACGAATACTTAATTTCAGATTTTCCGACGATCTCAAGGACCTAGAATGTGTGTCACAAAGGAACTGAAAGCGTTCTTTAAGATAAAAAGGAGTAGAAGGATTAAAGAGCACATTATAAAGCAATGAAAGTATATGAGCATTCCGGCGAAGGCGAATAGGAAGCCATTTGAGCTGAGTACGAAATTCGGAAACGTGGTCATACTTGCGCAAGCCAAATACGAACCTAATGCAGAGATTTTGAAGTCGCTCAAGCTTGTCTAATTGTTCTTGGGTAAGATCAAGATAGCTGGCATCAGCATAGTCCAAGATTGGGAGAAGAAGAGATTGTGCTATCGCAATCTTAGTGTTGATAGGAAGCATGTTACGAAGCCGCCTCAAGGAGCCCGCCGAAGCAAACAGCTTTCGACTGACCTCCTGCAGTTGTTCAGTCCAAGTGAGACTGCTGTCGATATAAATCCCCAAGTTCTTGACAACGTGACTTATAGAAATAATGGTATTGTTAAAAGAAACCTGGGGAAGTGTCGACCAATCAATCTTACAGACCGTACGGAGACTACCGACAACAATCACTTGGGTCTTGGTGGGATTGATCTTCAGCCCAAACTCAGCACTCCAGTCACCTATTCGAGCTAGGTCGTTATTAATAGTCTCAATGGCATCAGTTAGCTCTCCAAGAGAGGATTGGGTGTAAATTTGGAGATCATCTGCATATAGGTGGTAGAAAGAAGATAGTCGTTGAGAGATAGCGTTAATGAAAAGTGCGAAAAGTAGAGGGGATAAAACGCCACCCTGCGGCACATCGGCAGAGGTATCACAGCACGAAGAGAAAGATTCTTCAATGGAAACACGCTGCCGGCCACCAAACAGGTAACTATGAAACCAGTCAATTACCGAAGGAGATATGTTAAAAGAGCATAGCATACCAAGCAAAATGTCGAAGTCAACGGTATTAAAGGCATTGCTAAAGTCAAGCAGAGCAAGTACTGTTAACTTTCCCATCTCCATGCAAGACCTAATATCATCAGTAATATGCACGAGTGCTGAGGTTGTGCTGTGTCCAGGTCGAAAACCGGATTGATAGGGATTTAGGAGATTATGCTTGGAAAGGAAAGAGCTAAGTTGCTGATGAACCAGCTTTTTTACTTCTAAAGGGAAACCCAGGAACCTGGTGCGCTAAGGGAAAAACAAGACATATCTAGGTGGTTGATACACGCTCCTACTCCGTCCTAGAAGGGGAAAAGCCATTGGATTATTTTCCACATTAAAAAAAACTTGGTCTCCGCTAGAGTGTCGTCTTCATTAACGTCGTGGTCTGCGTCGGATACCGCGAATGGCTAATCCGGTAAAGCTCTCTGAAAATCTGCTATTTTGCATGAACTTTGACCCACAACACAATGCTATACGTTGTTAATTTTTAAATAAAAAAAGTAACAAAAAAAAAAAAAACAATAGAAGCCTTACAAAAATCAAAATTCTCAATGACGACATTTTTTTTAGAAACTTTTAAGGGTACAAGTAAGTAAAAAAACAAGTATTTCTTGGAACCAGTTTTGTAAATATACGAGTAAATTACCGGATGCTAACAGAGTTTTCAGGCGTTATCTCTCTTTTTTTGCGTTGCCTCTTCAACAAATGACTGAGAATACAGTTTTAACCTCAACTACTACTGCCAAAAGTCCAGCTTAAGCAAAATCAACCTTATAATATTCCCATTACTGGTCTCAGGCCTCTTTTCTAGGAGAGTAGATGGTTTATGGCTACCAGGTCGATGGGAGGGTCAAGCACAGGTTGATAGATGTCACATATCTTCGAATTTCTTTTTTTTTATAATGGATAGGCTCGTGTTTGACCACTATCTCATCTTATAGTAAGCGATGATGTGGCCGACGATGGAACACGCTGGCCTAGAAGCAATCTATTCACTCTTGACTTAGAGACCCCTAGGTTAGAGTTATCAGGGAACACAGACTCCGGCAGGGAATTACACTCCTTAGCTATACGTATAATGAATTTGTTTCCAAAACGCTTTGTACGTAGGATGTCGACCATGTACCGGTGGCGCAACGCCGCCGTACGTCTTGTGGTTCGATGATGGAACGAACTTGAACATTTTTGTCTCTCGAACATGCCTGCTCTCAAAATCGTAAAGGATAACTCCTTTACCATTTTCAGAGCAGTGACAATGAACTAGTTTAGCAAAGTAAAGCACCTGTCTGGTGTAGAACCCAAGACGTACCCATAACCTACTACAACTATTACCACTGGGCCACCACTGCTCCAATGAAATCTAGTTGAGATTGAAATATAAGAAACCCGAAAATATTAATGTCATATAATTTTTCTTTTAAGACATTTGTGTCATTAATAATTTATCTTTCTACTCTTATCAAAAAATGTTTAAATCTTGTTTGAATATCGGCTTCAGTAATAAAATCGGTGTCGGCCGCTGTTGTTATAATTGTCATTCGCAAATCATTGATTCGCTGAATCAGTTCTGTTCAGTTATTTTTTAAGAATTCAATGTATAGGTAGATATATTATACCCTTTTTTAATAGAATACACAAATATAGCCGTCAATAGAGTATTAATCCTTGAAAATTTCTTTTTTGTATGATATGAGATGTCGAACGTTAAACAATATTTAATATTATTCACTACTGTAGAACTTTAAAATAACTGGCTACTCGTGGATGTGAACAATTGATCGATACTTAAATAAAATCAAATGTAACTAAGTGTAAGAAAAATGGCAAGGAAATGCAAAACACAAGGAATTAAAAAAATAATGTATGAAAATAAATAAATTGGCTTCAATAACTATTTACATTAATTTAGTAACGTATTAATAACAAAATAAACGGCTTAGACATAAAGTTCAACAATATTTTAGGTAATTAACGACCAGAATTAGAATCAGTGATGATGATGGTGTTCAGAAACAATGTGTTCAGCGTGACCGATGTACTTCACATTAGCGTTGAATCTGTAAAGAATAATAAAAACATTTAGAAAGTCATTATTTTGTCTGTTATTAGAGAGTGCTTACAAAAAATTCAAAGTGTTTGCACACTTACCCAGTTTTCTTGTCAGCGTGGTATTCGACCATCCTTATGGTACCGTCGGGCTGGTGCAGGCTGTACACGCCCTTCACGACGTGACCGTCACGAGCTTCGTGCTGTGACTTCTTGTCGCCGGTGTGAGGGTCCTCCACTTTATACGCAAACTCGTACTTAGGATGAGACTGTAAGACAAGTGACGGTCAGTTTATCTTCACTAATTTTAAATAAGCAAAATTTTAAAGTGTGTTAGGAACGTTATCGTACATAGTACTCGACGTGTTTCTCGGTGGCGTGTCCGTGGTGCTGCTTGATGCTCTGTGCTGAGGAGGCGTGACCGTGGTGTTCCTCGTGATGGTGCTGCTCGTGCTCATTGTGCTGCTCTTCATGTTTTTCTTCATGATGCTTCTCGTGGTGCTCCTCGTGGTGTGCGGGATCGTGTTTGGTCTCGTGAGTTTGGTGCAGTACGATGCTCTGTGACGAGATAGCGTGACCGTGACCGTGGTGATGATCAGGGCCTTCCTGCGGCCGTGCAACGGCCATCGCTACTGCAGCGGCGATAAGGAAGATCTGTAAAATGTAAAAATTTGTTCTAAATATTGAAAGTGAAGTGAAGTGGCTGCGACATGATAGATATTAACATTAAGTAATGTATATATTACATAAATAATTTATATTCTATAACATATGGTACCGATTATACCTTGTACATGTTGATGAATGGAATCGTTTACTCTTGTATAATCACGCTGTGACTGATACTTTATCACCATAATACTTTTCTTTTTATACTTATCAAAAGTAGTATGTATGCACTACCAGTTTTCATGAGTTGTTCAAAAACTCCAAACCAGATTGGAAAAGTCTTTTTTTATTATCGATAGGCTCGCGCATATGTAATGGCGTCAAGAAATTTTAACAGGAGGCTTGCGATGACGACGTCATAAAGGGCGTGTATAACCTGCACCAACCATGTATTAAAATAAAAGTAAATACATATAATTATGCATTATTATGAATATAATAATTGAGTAAGATTACGTGCTTTGTTTGTCTATACGTATATTATCTATTCTTGCTCTGTTAACATGGTTGTAGGTATCCTAAAGTGTTTACGAGAGTATTAAAAATTTGAAAGAAAATATACTTTACTAGCTGTGCCCGCGACTTCGTTCGCGTGGACTACAGGATTTTGAATTTATTTTTTCTAAAATAAAAGTAGGCTGTGTTGCTCCTTATTACATCAGCTACCAGACAAAAAAGTCCCATCAAAATCGGTCTTTCCATTTCAGAGATAAGCCTGGACAAACAGACAGACAGAGAAAAATTAAAAATAAAAATATTTTGGTGTAAGTACTGTATATTTATTCATATTCATGTAGTAAAAATCAGTTATTTCAATATTACAAACTGACACTCCCATTTTGTTTATATGTATAGATGTATAGATTATCGTAGCTTTGTTAAACAATCACATACTGTTGATCGTACGTGGAGGTTGGCTTACAAGTCGAACCCAGTCTTTTGTTAGTTAAAACCATAATAATGTGTTTACGTACAAAATGAAATAGATCAAAGTCAGTCAAAATATTTTATTTCATATAGGCCTACATGGGCACTTATAAAACCGTCAGAAGCTATTGCACGGTTCCAAATTGGTCGTTTTCTATGGACAAGAACCGGCAAGAAACTCCATGGTTAGTCTTTAAAAAATAAGTGGTTCATATTACAATATTTATAGATATTATGTAAGAACAGTGTAGATCAATACTGTACACAAAAGCACAAAAAAAAAAAAAAAATCATAATAAGAAAAAAGTAATTCTTAATAGGAAAGTTCGTGGGGTATACAGTTTTCTCACATTCATATTATTAAACAAACAAGACCACGCTCAGTGTAGGGTTCCGTAGTTTCCCGTCCGTCACAATAAGTGTTCCTACTTATGAGTTTAAAAAAAGGTTATTTTTTACGTTGACATACTAAGTACGGAACTCTAATAAATACGGAACCCTAAAAACGGGCCCACAAAGTACGGTGATAACTAAAACAGCAGTATGCAAGTAGTAGAAATTTCAGCGATTGTGCACTCGTAAAATTACGAATGTATTTAAGAAGCAACGATTTTTTACCATGGTACAACCTTTTTGTCTTTTTTGTACAAAAACTTTTCTTTCCATCAAGTTCAAAATGATTTTCCTAGAAAGTCCTTATAAAGTTCTACATTTGAGATTTTTTCCATATTTTCTAAACTTATGGTGCAAAAGTTAGAAGGGGGGACACACATTATACACATTAGGATATACACATTGGTACCAAATTTCAGCTTTCTAGTGCTAACGGTCACAGAGATTAAGCGAGGACGGACAGACAGACGGACAGACAGACATGCCGAAACTAAAAGGGTTCCTAGTTGACTTCGGAACCCTAAAAATGCAAAAGCAATGTGTTAGAGAAAATAATAAAATAAAAAATATATATACATTAAAACAGAGGTGGAGCAGTTAACAGACACAATATTGATGAGTTACCAGATCTTATTCAAATCTATGTCTGAAGTACCTAGTGTGAATTGATCGTATGGCTGCCGTGTGTTCTCTATCCATCCAAAGGTTGTCTTTAAAATATCGTTTTAGCGATAAGACCGTCCAGTGTTACATCCTATTAATTTAAGCTTTTACTATTTTTTATAGCGTTCAAGTGTTCGGTAACCAGCATATCGATATATTTATTTGTCTTACATATTCGTTACTGTTACGTTACCATCCCGCACTGGGCCTTCGTGGTGGATTACGGCCCATTCCCTCTCTTAGAGAGGAGGCTTGAGTCCCAACAGTGGGAACATTAAAAAGGTGATGATGATCCGTTACTGAAATCGAATATGAAGAAATACTGTATAATCTATGAAAATAAACTTTTGATTATAGCAAAATATGAATATTCTGGTTTTTACTTGGTTACATAATTTTGAAATTGAATTAATGTCAATGTCCTGCATGAAGCAGTTACTTTCTTTCACATGCAGGTGTCAATTAACGTAAATTTTTAACTTACTCAAGGTCAGTTTTACTTCTTGTGGCAAATTGGTCTGCCAAATATTCAACGTATTGCGTAAAACTGTGCCACACACCCTTTAATATGTATAAAAAGAAAAATTATATCCAAAGAGGTTATCAGTCACTGTTCGATACTTGACGAGAAAAGAATATATTCAAAATATCATAATGTACAAGGTATAATTTTAATAATTTCCATTTTTAACCAAATAGTTGTAAATATCCAAAAGTGTTTTAAATGTGTTTTGGATCGTAACAGCAGTTATTTTTTTTTTTTTTGTAACTCAGATCCTCCTAGTCGCTGCTATAGTCGCGATGGTCGCTGCGCGGCCGCAAGAAGGCCATGGTCATGATTACCATCACGGTCACAGGCACGCTATCTCGTCACAGAGCATCGTACTGCATCAAACACATGAAAACAAACACGAACCCGCACACCACGAGGAGCACCACGAGGAGCAACATGAAGAGAAACATGAAGAGCAGCACAATGAGCACGAGCAGCACCATCACGAGGAACACCACGGTCACGCCTCCTCATCACAGAGCATCAAGCAGCACCACGGACACGCCACCGAGAAACACGTCGAGTATTATGTATGATGACGTTTTTCCTATAACAAACAAATAAATAACTTATTCAAAATATGAAAAGAAATTACTAACTATCACTTGACTTACAGTCTCATCCCAAGTACGAGTTCGCATACAAAGTGGAGGACCCTCACACCGGTGACAAGAAGTCTCAGCATGAATCTCGTGATGGTCACGTCGTGAAGGGCGTGTACAGCCTGCACCAACCGGATGGTACCATCAGGGTGGTCGAATACCATGCTGACAAGAAAACCGGGTGAGTGTGCACAAGCTTTAAATTTGTTCTAAGCCTAACTCTAAAGACAAAAGAAAAAAAAGACGTATGGCACTCGGGGATTGCCACGGTAAAGCTATTGGATAACATTTTTATCAACTTAAGCAATTATAATTATTTATTTATTTTATTTATGCATTTTTTTTCCTTTGTTTTTTTTTTCTTTGATATCAATTGAAGTTACACTTTCACACATTGAATTGAATTTCGACTGATTGTTCATTCATTTGTTTTCTTATCGGTCACCACGCTCAAAAAACAAATTAGTGGGAGGTGTTAGGTTATTTTCGTTACGGAATTTCTGGATTCGGTCTCCACGATCAAGGCCCGCGATAGAAGCTAGGCAATAGCTTAAAATAACATTTTTTAAATTTTTATTTTTCTTTACAGATTCAACGCTAATGTGAAGTACATCGGTCACGCTGAACACATTGTCCCTGAACACCATCATCATCACTGATTCTAATCTAGCTGTTTAATTGTTGAACCTATAAATGTCTAAGCAGTTGTTTTTGTTGTTAATAGAGAGAACCTCACAATGTTATTGTAAGAAATAATGAAGTCAATATAATTAGTTAGTCTCACACCTATTATTTTGTATTTTTATTACCATATTTTTGCCACCATCTCAACCCTTTTGACCATATAATTTATGATTTAAACCATATTTTTTATGAGTGTGCAGACCGACTTTATCGGTGTAAAATTTAACATATTAAATTAGCTAATTCCACAAGGTAAGCGAGTTATGAAAGGATTGCTCGCCGTTAGTAATTTTTCGCCTATGTACTAACAGGAACCAACGTGGATTTTCGTAATTCTAAATAATGCTTATATAAAACCAAATTAAAATGACGGACCCTTCTGAAGATTGCATAAAAACCCAAAATACTTTCGAATTTTGGTATTATAATTATGCCAATAGAAATGGGTTCCCTGTTTTATTTACTTCTAAACTTGAGGATTCGGTTTTAATTATATCGAACACAGTGTGTCAATAATTCAGTTGTATGATACTTCATTCCCTCGATGCTTTATTGGTGAGATTTAATGTTCGTGCGAAACATGCTGTTACAAAAAACTCTACAGCGATAGATCGGTAATTTATTAGTTAGATAGTATGTCGGTTCGAATTGCACTCTGTTCCGTAGCCCTATTAATTTGTAAACCTATTTTGCAATATATACGTTAAGGAAATACTTACATTCATCTTATTTAAAACTAAAGACTACACCCTCATATCCTTTTCATTTCAATTCTCATCGAATTTTTTTTAATATTTTATGTTGAAATTGTTTAGCCTAGCCTGCTTAGTCACACATCGCCTTATTGCAATCATGAATAAGATCAAATTGAATTACTTTTTAAAACTTTTTAGAAATAATGAAGTGTCCGTTGTATGTGCCCCGCTTGGGCAGAACATCGCTGTGCTCTCGTGAGGGCGATCGACGGCGGCGATCTCTCCGGGTCGGAGCCTACTGGGGCCAGGGTAATCCGAAAGGGAAGCTCGATCCCGGTACGAAAGGCGAGAAACATGAGTGGGTTTTTAGTCAGTAAAAGTCTGACATTATCTCCCGCCGAAGAGCGAGGGATGTCATTAGATGATTTTTCCACCGCCAAAAAAAATTTGTATTATAATAATTATAAAGGAAAAGATGTACATGTATAAAAAGTATTTTAAAAATTTTAATGTGTATTGATTTTTATGCCAATTTCAACTACATTCTTTATGGCCATGACAAATAATATTTCATTATCAAAGTTCCTCTTCAAGAAAGTTGACGTTTATCCTGTTCCATTATTACGCATACATTTAAGTTAAACATATTTTAAAGAGAGAACTGTGACTATTCTTGTTTTGCCCTAGGCTGATAAAATTTTCCGTCTGTTCGTCTATGATAAATTATATTAAAACAATGCTTACTCACGTGATGAGTGCTATGAGTTTGTGTAAACTCATAGCACTCAGAGCAACAGTTTCTGTATGTGGCATATGCGCCTTTCATATTTCATCCGGCTTAAAAACAAGATCATACCTTGTACATTTATAGGGTAGGTGATGTCCAGGATAAAAACAAATGAACAACTGATAGTAGTTAGTGATATTACTACCTCTTAACCAGTAAGTTACCCTATTGAGGGATAAGATAATTATCATATCCCTTGACATGATAATGTTCTAACTCGGTTTGCACCTCATAAGCATCATGATCCTTTTTCTTACGTGAGAAATTATCTAATGACTTTTGCCAGCCAGAGACCTTAAATGACTCCGTCAATTTTGCTTACATCCTTTTGAGTTGCGCGTACAACACAATGCGCGGTCTTTACGGGCTTAATCCTTAACTTGGGTAGCTTATATTTATTTATTGTTAAAACTTAACAATGCACAACTAAAACCGCTTAAAAAAAGTAGATCAAGTGTATGTATTGGTAACTTTCTGCCATTAATTAAAAAATGACAATAGATTTCTATATTCACCAGTGTATAGTGTCGTGTTTTTCTACATTATTTTGTCTAACTGTGCCAATCACTAAATGGATTACGAATATAAATGCGGATAAGTTGAGCGTGAGAGAGAGTCCAATGAAAAAATTAATAGTTTGTGTGAGGACTGATATGAAAGAAAAAAAAGTAGGTGCTAGCGTAGACAAAACAAAATGAAAGAGAAAAAAAAATCGTGTTAGACCCGACCCTAATGGAATAAGGACGGGAAGATAATGGTGATCAGTTTGTGACTAGGTTCAAGGTAGTTAAAATGTTTTTTTTCTTATAAGCTAGCTTTCATACCATTTATTGCCCTAAAACAAAAAAGACGGGTCAAAAAAATAAAAGATTGTCATCAATGTCATTGAAAAGCGAGTATCCTCGTGGGCCCTTGGTTCAGGCCATGGTCCGGAGCAGGCGGTCACCGACTTCTGCGAAGCAATGCTTGCAAAGGAGGAGGCCAATCGCATCAGGCAACGGCGCTCTCGCCGCCGCCAGGATTCCGATCCCAATTTCCGGCCACCGTAGGCGTGGGCGGACAGTGAGCAATGGGTAGTTCGCTGTCCGACCGTCCGGTAACTGTCCGGACCAGGCCCAAATCGTCGACGGCGCGCACTGTTCCCGCGGGCTTCAAGGAGTTGTCAGCAACAGCAGGGGCTCAGATGAGTCGAAGCCTATCGGGGCCAGGGTTAGTTTCGAAAGACAGCTCGAGCCCCGATATGAAGGCTTGAAGGAACGGGGTGGGTTTTTAGTCAGTAAGAGAGAGACATTCTCTCCCGCTCTGCCCAAGAGCGGGGGTTGTCATTGATGATTTTCCCACCATAAAAAAGGCGAGTATAAACGCGAGTTATACTTTTTTACGAATGGAGTAAGGAAAATGTTAATTAATGTGATGTAACTGTGAATGTTTAATTTGGTGTAATAGATTACAGGTGCTGTTTGAAATTTCTGTATTTTTATCTTCTTTTAATTTTCTATTTTGAGTTTACTCTTCAATAATATTGGTTTTACCTGAAAAATTGAAGACAAGTTGTTTTTTTGATTGATATTAAACTAATGCTTGACTGAATCCCATATGACGGTACGGTTGACACTGTAGAATCAATTTGTAATGCGCTTCGTAATCAAAGTCAAAGTCAAAATATTTTATTTTGCATAGGCCTACATGGGCACTTATAAAACGACAGAAGCTAGTGCACGGTACCAAATTGGTTGTTTCCTATGGAGAAGAACCGGTAAGGTACTCCATGGTTACTCTTTTAAAAAAAGTGGTTGAATCAATCAACACTATCTACACATTATTTCGTTCTTGAACGGGAATATATACTCACCTAAAAACATCTTAATTAAAATTTTTAGTTGAATGAATATCAATACTTTAATTCATAAAAGAAAGCAAGGTGTCAATTAACGTGGATTTAATCATTCACTCAAGGTCAGTTTACTTATTTCTCATGACAAACTGGTTATCAACGTATTACGCAAAACTGTATCACAGACCTTTTCATGTGCATAAAAAGAGAAATTCTTTCCAAAAACGTTATCAGTTACTGTTCAATACTACAAGAGTAAAGAATACTTCTATCAATATGGTCAAGGTATACATGCGATTATTTATTTAAATAAAATCTTTTTACCATAAAAAAAGAACACTAAAAAGAGCAAAATCAACTGTCAAAATGCCTAAAGTGCCTAAATTAGTCACATATAAAAAAAAATGGTGCAGCTAATTTGTACCTACTACTTAGATCTGGTTTTTGTTTCACAGATCATCCTACTCGCTGCTGTAGTCGCAATTGCCGCTGCGCGGCCGCAAGAGGGTCATAACAACCACCACGGTCACGGGCACGCTATCTCGTCACAGAGCATCGTACTGCATCAAACTCACGAGCCCGTACATCACGAGGAGCACCACGAGGAGCATCATGAAGAGAAACATGAAGAGCAGCACAATGAACACGAGCAGCACCATCACGAGGAACACCACGGTCACGCCTCCTCAGCACAGAGCATCAAGCAGCACCACGGACACGCTACCGAGAAACACGTCGAGTACTATGTATGATTACTTTCTGATTATAATATTGAATTTGTATTTTTACTTTTGTGAAAATGTGACTAAAATGTCCTTGTCTTACAGTCTCATCCTAAGTACGAGTTCGCTTACAAAGTGGAGGACCCTCACACCGGCGACAAATAGTCACAGCACGAAGCTCGTGATGGTCACGTCGTGAAGGGCGTGTACAGCCTGCATCAGCCTGATGGCACCATCAGGGTTGTCGAATACCACGCTGATAAAAAAACTGGGTACGTTTTTAAACTCAATCAACTTAGTCAAAATATTAGCAAGCATGTCTAAATTACCGTTGACTGAATTTGCCCTTAATTTTAACGTGCCTTGGTGGTTGATAGTATCTTACTCATTAAAATTTTGCTAACGGTGGTGCACCGGTTGGATCATATATTTATTTTCTATCACAATTCATAAACTGAATGGTTGTAGTGAACGATCGCTATCAATTCGAATTTAATTTCTCAACAACGACGGTTTATTTTAATTAATTATATTTTTTTTTTTACACTAAAATTCTTGCACGTTCCAAAGCATAAACCACAATTGAAAAGAAACGTGCGGGAAATATCACTTTTTAATAGTTTCATCTTGTTTGACTGACAATAATTTAATTACCTACTATTGTCACTATGTTGTTATTAGTCTGTAAGCTTTCCTAAAATGTGAAAAAAAAAATAGTGTCAGTAAATGGTTTAATTAAATTGCTTTGAGTTGAGATCGGGTGATTACCTAAATGTTTTTTTTTTTTTCTTTCTTTACAGATTCAACGCTAACGTGAAGTACATCGGCCACGCTGAACACATTGTTCCTGAACATCATCAACATCTTCACTGATTTTGGCCGTTTACTAATTAAACTATTGTTGAACTTAATGTCTTAGCAGTTATCTAGTGTTGTATTATTTAACGTTGTTGTAAATAATAATTGAAGTCATTATATTTAGTCTCGTATCTACTCTACTTTGTTTTATTTTCTTTATTATATTTCTTTGACCATGGTTCTTGCTCTGACTTTCTGTTGGATACGTTGTGTAGATTGACTTAACTTATTTAATGCCGAATTATAAGAAATTATTTTTTATAGTTTTAGTTTTTTTGATAAAAATCACAAAAAAGCTTCAAGCTGCCTTTTCTTTTATGATTATTATTAAAAAAAAACCTTATTTCTGACCGGTTATCACTTTAATTATCGCAAATCTGTACAAGTTGACTGGCCTGTTGGTCTATTGGTTAGTGGCCGTGACTGTTGTGCCGGAGGTCGTGGGTTCGATTCCCACCCAGGACAAATGTTTGTGTGTTTGTTTGCTTTGTCTGGGTGTTATTTATCTATAATATATGTATGTAGGTATGACTCATAACACAATCTCTGTATAGCTTGGGATCAGACGGCGTTGTGTGGCTGTTGTAGTTCTGGCTGTTAAATTATTGTACTATATTAGTTATCATCTCCCTTTCACGCTTTTCCAAAACGCGTATTTATTTTTAGTTTTGAATCATCCCATGACTACTCCTACTCTAGGGTTGAACGAGAGGGAGTGTCATACTTTTAGTAACTAAAACCACACCTGCATCTTTCAGTTGCCCTTTGCGATCTATGACCTTTTCAGAAAATCTCCATTATCCTAGCAAGCAACAGCCCTTCTGTGACCCTACAGTTTGCTGACATCTCTTTGTGGAGCAGAATTGGAATCAGAATCAAAATATCTTTATTGTGCGCATAATTATGATGTTAAAACTGAATAATGAATTATAGTTCCATTATGCCCCGCTGTATAGGCTTTTTTATGATGGGAAAAATCAAGAGGTGGGACAACTCCCGCTCTTGGGCGGAGCGGGAGATAGTGCCAGACTCTTACTGACTAATGCCCACCCCGTTCCTTCTAGCCTTTATACGGGGGCTCGAGTTCCCTTTCGGATAACCCTGGCCCCAGTAGGCTTCGGCCCGGCTGGGCCCCTGCTGTTGCTGACAACTCCTTGAGGCGCGCGGGAACAGTGCGCGCCGTCGACGACTTGGGCTTGGTCCGGACAGTTTCAAGGGACGGCCGCTGATGTATAGGCTACGACAACTTTTATTTAAGGGTGGAAATCATACAATGACCTCTCTCTCTCTGAGTGGAGCGAGAGGGCGTTTCAGACTTTTACTGACTAAAACCACACCTGTGTCCTTTAGTTGTCTTTTGCGTTCTAATACTACGGTTTTCGTTTTCATAAATTCCTCTAAATAGCTGGTAATCGGAGTCAGGTATTACGCTGTGTCTTCTGGGCGGTCTGGGCAAAGGTGACACTCAGGAGTTTTTTCTGCCTGAACGCTGCGCAGGAACCTCCCGAACTTATTATGTCCAGTTTGGAACTGCAATGATAACTTCGGGAGGTTCCTGCCAAAAATCTATGTATGACAACAGGGACCAACAGTTTATCAGAGCACGGGAAGCTCTTAAAAAAACTTTCCGAAAGTTGAGAAAGATACAACAAGAAATAATAATTTAAATATCATACTACTATGTCATACTACAATATCATACTAATATGTACAATTGCAGATGTAAATTTATCTAGTCATTAATTAAAAGTTATAATATGACAATTAAATAGTAGAAAGTCCTAAGTAATTTCAAGGTAAGGAACATTTATACTTCCTCTAGATATTATTCTAAAATTGTTACATTTACTTTGGTTTTGTTACATTTTTTGTTACGTTTGTTGTTATATTTAGTTCTTGAATACGGAAACTGCTTGTTGAAAGCATAAAATCAAAAACGATTTTTAGCTACCGGTCTAATCTATAAATAACTTACTTTACCTAAATTTGTACACAGATACAGAATTAGGTATTATTTATTTATTAAAATTTTATGCACCAGTAAACACGGTATAAAGGCACTGTATAAAGACTTAATGCCTTAGGTATTTTCTACCAGTCGACTTTAGGGTGGTGCAGAAACATAACATGCTAGAAGCAACTTAATGGCAAACAAGAAAATAGAAAACTAATACATTAATTTGACTGCTCTAGCAGTTAGTCACCCGGAAGAGCCGGAGGTCGTGGATTCGATTCCCACCCAGGACAAATGTTTGTGTGATGAGCATGATCATAATTTGTTTTGTGTCTGTGTGTAATTTATCCATTTATGTATGTATTTAGAAATATATAAGTATATTTATCAGTTGTCAAGTACTAATAACACAAGCTCTGCTTAGCTTGGAACTAGACGGCGTTGTGTGATAGTTTTGAAATATATATTGTTATATTAATACATAGTTATAAAAATACAAAAAAAAAAAACCACGTTGTGATGACTCAACCAACTTCTTGTGCATGTGTTCACGTGACATTACCTTAAAGGAAAACCGACTGGATTCCCTCCTGATATTCGATGTAAGCATTCCAAAGAAAGATCGCCTGGTTAAAGAAGGAGGGCTAGATAAACCCACAGCGATGTGAAGGACATCGTAGTAGACGATTAATCGTAGTTCGAAGTTTTTACTGTGGCCAGAGCAAAGGGAATTAAATTTGAGAAGTCAGGGAAGAAAGAAAAGAAAGCTTATCTAGAAAAGAAAATAGGGTAGTCAAGGATCTTAGTACTCTACGCTGATGAATAGGTAACCCTTTTAATAGCGAACGATGTTCAGATACATACCTAATCATACTTACAAAGCTTGTAGACAAATCGAATGCAATCATTCAGAAGAGTGTCAGGTTATATGCATATATTGGGTACCCAGAAGGGAAAAGTAAAACTACGGTTTCACTGACATATGGGCCAAAATTTACTGAGGCCATCAAAACAATCACCACCAATAAAACAAATGGCTTCTCCCGATCTGGGTGGAGCGAAAAGGAGTGTCAGACTTTTATTGACTAAAACCCACAGCGATCTTCAGTCACCCTATGCGAAGGCCTTGGTAGCACTTGCGAACAATCCGCAGCCTTGGCAGGGTAAATTCAGGTTTATATCTACTGTTATAATTTTGTGCGTTGTCTAATAGGTAACGCTATACAAGACATTTTTCATTTTTTAAAATCAATGCTTACTACGATCCCACGTAAAAAGGCAATCAAAGTATTAATATGGAATCTTCGTATTGCGTGTGGAATGTTTTGTTTATGAATGAGAAGAGGTCGAAAAAACAAAGAAACGATGGTTTGACTATGTCACTGTGATAAATAATATGGTTAGAAAGAAAGGCATTAACACTACGGAGCAAACTACTCAGATAACGACATACTTGTATATGGAAGAAATTAATATTCTATACAGTTTTTTTTTTTTTTATCAGACTTTTCATGTCTAAGACCACCCCTATGTTCTTTCTCTGCCTTACGTTGCAGGAGCCCAGGTTTCCCTTTCGGTAGCTAACCAATGGCCCCAGTAGGATTCGACACTGCTGGGCCCCTACTATTTACTGACATCTCTTTGAGGTGCGCTTGGAATACTACGTGCTGTTGAAGACTCAGGGTTGAGCCGGATGACCGAACGGCGAACTACTTATTGCTCGTCGTCCGCAAGTCTACTTCTACGGTGGCTGGAAAACAGGGTTGAAGTCCCAATTATTACTGGGGTGCGAGGATGTCCTTTCCCTCACGTGTACAACTGCATCTGCAGGCGGTTCCCTGTCATTTCGCCTTGCTCCAAAAAACGGCTTGTACCAGAGACCGGCGCGAGAGGTAGCTGCCACCAATCGCTCCTCTAAGGTCACAGCAGTGCTCTGGCCAATCGAGGCACACCTCCACCGCACTGTGTCTTCCAGGCGTTTTTTCCACACGAATCAGGTGCAGGTCCTCCCAAACTTACCATATCCAGTGGGAACCTTTATCATGCGGAAGGTGAGGACGCCGTGACGTCTTTCCAGCAACTCTTCAAAAGAGGACTTACGGCTATGATTAAGACGTGCTCAATTCCTTGAACAGCTATGCATTCTGCATTAGTGGCACTAAAAATTTGGCAGTTATTTACTAAATATTACTGTAAATAAATATATAATGTTCATGATATTTTTCTTTACCATTTCTATCTCACTTTTGGGCAAAGACATTTTTTTTTGTTATTATTTAAAAAAATATTACATACCCGCGATACAGGCGTAATTCCTAGTGTGGGGTATTATAAACAGTGCAACTATCATGACACAAGACGCCCAAACCCAGAACAACTATCTGTACGCTATATAAATATAAGTTACAAGCGGGAATCGAACCCGCGACATACTGCGCGTCAGCCGCTTGCTCAACCTCTGTGCCAACCACGTCCTCAAACCGAAGGTTATAAATGTAACATGTGTATACAATACTGAAGTCAATATCCATTTAAAACGTTTTTCATAATTCTGACCCAAAGGCAAAAACCAATTATTTATTCTAAATAACCGAATGTAACGATATGTCAATTTTCTTATTTCTTTAATGAATGTCAATGTCCTCCGTAAAGAAAGTAACGAGTCAATTAATTTGAATTTAATACTTTACTTGAGGTCAGTTTATTTATGTTTTACAGTAAACTGGTCTGTCAAGTGTAAAACGTATTACGAAAACTATATCACAGACCCTTTAATGTGTATAAAAAGAGAAATTATTCCCAAAGAGGTTATCAGTTACAGTTCAATCCTTCTAGAGTAAAGAATACAAAAACTATCAACATGTACAAGGTATACATAGTACTCAACAGTCAACATCTATCAAAACACTAGTATTAAAAATTCCCTTAAAGATTGAGTCAGGTATAAAAAAGCAGTTGCTTATTTAAAAACAGATAATAGTAATATATTTGTTTTTTGTTACACAGATCATCCTACTTGCTGCTGTAGTCGCGATCGCCGTTGCCCGGCCACAAGATGGTCACGACTACCACCACGGTCACGGTCACGCTATCTCGTCTCAGAGCATCGTACTACACCAAACTCACGAGACCAAACACGAGCCCGCACATCACGAGGAGCACCACGAGGAGCATCATGAAGAGAAACATGAAGAGCAGCACAATGAGCATGAGCAGCACCATCACGAGGAGCACCACGGTCACGCCTCCTCAGCACAAAGCATCAAGCAGCACCACGGACACGCCACCGAGAAACACGTCGAGTACTATGTACGATAACGTTCTTAACACACTTTAAAATTTTGCTTATTTAAAATTAGTAAAAATAAACTAACCGTCACTTGTCTTACAGTCTCATCCCAAGTACGAGTTCGCGTACAAAGTGGAAGACCCTCACACCGGTGACAAGAAGTCTCAGCACGAAGCTCGTGACGGACACGTCGTGAAGGGCGTGTACAGCCTGCACCAACCCGATGGTACCATCAGAGTTGTTGAATACCACGCTGACAAGAAAACTGGGTGAGTGTGATCAACCTTTCAAAAATAATTTTATCAACTTTACCTAGAGCAATAGATTTCGGACACGCTACATAAACTTTAACACTGACTGCCAAATTAGGCCAGCTTGAGGAGCACTGATGCACTTCAAAGCTAAGAAGGTCTAGCTCCAATGACATTAAAAATATAGATACTAAATGTTTTTGTTCCTTACAGATTCAACGCCAATGTGAAGTACATCGGTCACGCTGAGCATATCGTTCCTGAGCATCATTACCATCACTGATTGTTGTACCGATCTCATTAATTGTTGAACAATTATGACTAATTGTTGATTATTATGTTTTAAGCTGTGTGTTGTACCTTAATATTAAATTATATCTATTGAATTTCACCTATATTGATTTTATTTTTACCTAAGGTCTGTATCTTCCAACCTCAAAATTATTTGACGAAAAATTTAATTTTTTGGTAGGTTTTTCCATTTTGACAATTTATTTATACAATATAATTATCCAAAAAATTGTGAAAGCTATCAGCTACATATATTGATTGCCAGAAAATATTAAGCTCAGATGAAATTATGAACCATCCATAATATCATTAACAAAATCGAAGACGTTCTAATGAGTCAACCTTGTCTAATTAGAAACTTAAAGTGTAGTTATTATTAAAACAGAAAATAGTTTTGGGATATTATCAGAATTGCATCTGCATTTGTGTATTTTCAAAATATACAGTCTATTGTTCTACAAACCTAGATCAATCTAACAATGCAGGCAGAACTAGTGATACTAGAAAAAATTACCTAGACAATAAAATGTTTGAGTTGCTTTTGAATATTTTATTTAGAAAAGAGGACCGCAATAAAACGATACAATATGACACGACAGAATATGAATATGAGAAAGTCGAGTAGCGCTAGTTGTCACGCCAACATCAGCTCTGTACTAAAGTTATTGTAAAAAATAGTAAATAATCGTTTTAGAGTCTAATTTTATAATATATCGGTTGCTTAATATAGAATAATCAACGTCCAGTGTTTGCAAAGGATTATTAAATGTGATAAGTAAATAAAACCAAAACAATGTCAAAGTGAATGTTTACAAACAATATTGTGCAATATAATGAGTTACTAACTTTTAAACTTAGTGATAATACGAACACCAACCATTATCCAGTATAAATATAGTGATATAGTTGAACTAAAGTGATTTTAACCTTTAACTAATATAAAAGTGAACCATCAAAATACAAGTACCTATTGAGAAAAAAAACCGTCAAAATAAATTCAAAAATTTTAAAGTTATAACAAGAACATATATTTCAACCACATCGACATAAGACTGTGTGGTCGAGAGGTCCCGGACGCTGTTTTTTTACGCGGTGCCATGCACGCTGTAGGTTGCGAGTTCAAACCCCAACCACACATCGAAAGGACTTTTTCTAATTGTTCCTTACTATTTATAAAATAATAAAAGAGATGGATTTCTTTGAAAACATAACGTTTCGAATGAAATCTCGAGCAGTGTCGCCAGACAATTTAAGCAATGAGAGCGCCCATAATTCAAATGCTGCGCCACTAGATGGCACATCCAGTAGCTTACCTAACATATCGGAGGACGAGTGCAATGCAGACATACTTGAACTAAAAAATGAAATAGAACAACTTAAAGAACAACTATGCGCAGCTCACGAAGAAATTAATAGTTTAACATTAATCAACATAGAGTTAAAACAGAATTATGAAGATTTAAACACTAAGCATAAGATGCTGAAAAAAGCTGCAAATAAAATTTCATCTCAAATTGTTAATACTCCTAAAAAGAAATCTAAAAAAACACCATTAAAAACCCAGCTAACTAAATCAGATAAAAAGCCCACGAACACCGATTTTTGTTCTGGTTTGACACCAAATAAGGTTGAGAACACAATGATCGCAAAATTGCCAACAAATATTATAGCCACAACACAAAAGAAGAAAATATGCATTATAAGCAGTAACAAAACCAATAAAATGTTAAAAATAGCAGAAGACTTTTTCTACAACTACCAAATATGCCATTATCTTATACCAAATAGCGGAACACTGAAACTAATTGAAAACATAGACACAAAATTAACGAACTTCACACAAGAGGATTTCTGCTTTGTTTTTATCGGCGAAGAAGATTTTCGTAAAACAAACAATTATTATGATCTCATCATTCAAGTAAGAGAATCGTTAAATAAAATACGAAACACGAACATAATATTATGTCTTCCCACTTATAAGGACAACGCAGCGATATTCAATTGGAGGGTCGAAACCTTCAATAATATGTTATACTTGGACAATCAAACCCATGGTTATGCCGAAATTCTTGACTCAAATTTGGATTTGTGTTATGATTATAGCATGTTCTCTAGGCGCACTGGTCGTCTGAATAACAACGGCATGAAAAAAATATACCAAAATCTAAAATGGTTAGTGGACGAATATTCCTATGATTTTAGCCAAGAAACTATGGTTACTTATGACATTCAACGGGATGATATCCACGACACAAACTCCTCAGAAAATACTGATTTTTTTCGTGTATAGCAACATTAACATTGTTCATCAAAACATTGCCGGTCTCTTAAATAAGTCAGACTTGCTAACTATACATCTTCAAGAGCTAGCTAATAAAGATAGAAACATTGACGTAGTTTGTATAACTGAACATTTTATGATGCGTGGTCATGATCACCTCATAAGCTTGCCAAATTACAAGTTGGCGGCCTGCTATGCGAGAAGAGCGAAGAAACGTGGAGGTGCGTGCATTCTGATTAAAAACGATCTCGCACACAAAGAACTATCGAACATCTCCCGCTATTCAATAACAAATACTATCGAATGTTGCGGTATAGAATTGGTTAATCAGCAACTAATAATTATATGTATTTATAGACCACCCATTCCAAACAATTTGAATGTATTTTATGAAAATTTAAACATGATTTTAAAAATGTTATGTTGCAATTCAAATAAGAAAATAATTGTATGTGGGGACTTCAACATAGACATACTGAAAAGAAATAATATGACTCTTGACTTCGAATATTTTCTCTTAGGCTATAATCTCAAATTAAAATTATTCCAACCAACCCGGTTAAGTAGTAGCAGCTGCTTAGATAACTTTGCCTGTAGCTCTCGTTTAAAATGTAAATGTGAAGTAATTGACTTAGCCCTATCTGACCATACTGCGCAGATATTGGAAGTCAAGGTAAATAAAACTAGTAGAATCAGATCCTGGCGCATAAAAAAACGAGATTTATCAGCGGATAACTTAATACGGTTTAAAAAGTATCTTCAAAGTCTGTCCTTCTCCGATATATACAATACTGAAGATGCCAACGTTGCATATGACTACTTTATTGAAAACTTCCGTTTATTATACGACCTCTGCTTCCCATAAAAACTAATTACAATAAAGACAAATAAAAAAATTAAATGGGTTTCACGCGGTATACGTGTATGCAGTAGAAAACAGCGACATTTATTATGGAAATATAGACATAGTCCATCAACCGAAAATAAAAACAACTTTAAAAGTTACTCATTGAGATTTCGGAAAATTGTTAAATTGACCCAGAAAGCACAAAATAATTATTACATTAAAACCTCAAGTAATAAATCAAAGGCATCATGGCAGATTATAAATAATAAATCTCATTCTCCTGAGCCTATATCTAAAATCAGTATAAAAGGCAACATAATTAAAAACCCAGATGAAATTGCTAATGCTTTCAATAATTACTTTGTTGACCAAATAAAAACTAACACTAAAATCTTTCCTGAACCTTCTGGGTTAATTAGCAATCCTCACTCTATGTTTATGCCTCCAGTATTACCCCAAGATGTGATGAGAGCAATTCAATCATTAAAAAATAAAAAGAGTGTCGGGTACGACGGCATATCAACTAAAGTTGTAAAGTTTGTATCCGATTGCATTGCTGTACACTTGAGCCACATTATAAATTTGTGTGTCTGCTCGGGTGTTTTTCCAAATGCCTTAAAGACGGTTGTAGTCAAACCAATCTTTAAAAAGAAGAACAGTGACCAAGATTTAGCCAACTACAGGCCGATAGCTTTAATTCCCGTTTTCTCTAAAGTCATAGAAAAGATAATTTCAGAATCTTTGAACGTCTTTTTAGAGAAATTTAATATTTTATGTGACGAACAAATGGGTTTTAGGAAAAATTTAGGTATTAATGCGGCAGTATACAAATTACTTAACACTGTCATGAAAAATGTCGATAATAAAGTACATACATGCGCAATTTTTACTGATATGACCAAAGCGTTTGATTGTGTCCATTATGAAATATTACTCAATAAACTCAATGCTTATGGTATCAGAGGTAACATCTTGAACCTCATAAAATCGTACCTCAGTGACAGAAAGCAATACACGGAAATATCTAAGATTTGCGTTAAGACCAGAAGGGAAAATAAATATTTATCTGAATGTAGAATTGTCAAGTGTGGTGTGCCACAAGGCAGTGTGCTTGGGCCACCACTATTCCTGGTCTATATAAATGACATGCCACGTTACATTGAACACCCAATGGTATTATTTGCTGATGATAGCACTATTTTGATGAAATGTAGCGACGTAAATACATACGAACAGGAAATAAATAATACTCTTGCGGATATGGTAAACTGGCTTGACAATAACAATTTAATTATTAATTTATCAAAAACGAATATAATGCATTTCTATCAACGTTTACCATTACAACAAATGACTATAGAATACAACGGGCAAGAAATTGACAAAGTTACAGTGGCTAAATTTTTGGGAATATTGATAGACAGTCAGTTAACATGGAAACCCCAAGCCGAAGAAGTATGTAAAAAATTAAGCACTTCTGCGTACGTGCTATTTAATTTGAACAAAAAGGTCAGTATAGCCACAACATTATTAGCTTACCATGGATTGGTGGCATCGATACTGCGTTACGGAATCATATTCTGGGGGAATTGTAGCATGAGAGAACAAGTATTCAAGGCCCAGAAACGTTGCATAAGGGCAATGTGTGGCTTAAAAATGACCGACAGTTGTGTTCCTATGTTTAAGTCTCTAAAATTGTTAACATTTCCAGCATTATATATTTTGGAAATAGCCATTTTTGTAAGGACAAATAAGAATTATTTCTTAACAGTATCAGAAACTCGAAGGGGCCCTGTTAGAAGTCAATATAAGAATCTATTACAAAATAGTAGCTACAAGACAGCATTACTTAAGAAAAGTGTCTTTGTCATGGGTCCAACGGTGTATAATAAAATACCGGATACTATAAAAAATGAACCAATTCCAATGTTTAAAAAAAAACTGACAGCCTTATTAATTGATAAATGTTATTATTCAATTAGTGATTTTTTAAATGACTCTGCTATTTAGATTTAATTGTTGACATTGTAAATTTATGATACCCAATATATTCATTTGAAACGACGCCAATTCAAATACACACGTAATTTTTGACATTATGTATTGACATTTCCTTATTATGTTTACAATTTTCATTATTATTTCAAATGACGATTGTATATAGATTTAGTTGTTGACATTATGTATTTGATATTTGCCTATTATAAATACTTCATTTTTATTCCAAATGACGCTACTATTAAGATTTTGTTTTGACATTATGTATTTCCTTATTATGATCAACATAAATTCCATTTCTTTTATTATTATTTTGTCGCGACTCAAATCTTTGACAATATTTGCATGCCTAATTTAAGGTAGATTGTATCAGGATCACAACTCTTTGTAAACACCTTATTTTATGTACCTACATTCTAAGCAAATAAACGATTATTATTATTATATTATTATTATTAATACAAGGTAAACAAAAACACACCACACACAGGATTCCAGAAGAAAATTTAAGGACCTTCGACGGGTCTATTTTGTGCACCAAATTTATGGTTTAGGGTTTAAGATATGCATTAATACTGTAAGTTATTAAGTAAAGCAAGTGTAGAAACTAAACTTATTTGATGTAAAAATAAAAAATGGCAATCTAATAGACCATCCAAACTTATAAGCGTTTAAATATTTTGATTAGTGGTGACAATAAAAATGGCTTATATTTATTACGTGTTGAATTTCTTTTTCTATCTCAAGGAGTCTGAAATACATTTTCTTAATGATGTATAGCAGTGCTTGACTGTGATCCCACCCGATGGTGTGATATTTATCATTGATAGAGAAGATCACTAGTTTATGGAGAGCCCACCCTTGCACTCACTCCTCTCATTCTAGCTTTGAAGAAACCTAAATTATTAGTGGACGTGAAAACCGTAGCAGGCAAATTGTTCCAGTCCTTCGTTGTACGTGATAAAAATGACGAGGCGAAACTGTTTTAAGAATAGTTCTTAAGTTTATACTATTAATTGAATTAATATTTGTCCATTAGTGATTAAAAACTAGCCAGTACTATACAAATTTTAAAAATAAGAGCAGAGCCAATTAGTTACTAAGGTAATGAACACATACTAATGGTCTGCTTAGATAACAATAGTAATAAGCAAATTCAATTAATTCCGAAAAAAATAACGAAATCATACGAGCTAATATCATGATCTTGGAACAAAATTCGGACAATGATAAGACATGTCAAGCTGATGATTGCTAGTTCATCCGACAGTGTACAATGTGTGAACTGCTGACAGATACACTTACATTGTATAAACTACATTAAATGATTAATGAATTAAAGGGTGTTTAGCCAGGGCACGATACGTCAAGCTACAATTATTATAGAAAGATCAATTTTACAGATTTCGAATAATTGTTAATGGATAACTTACTATGCATTTTAAATTTTGTTTCTAAATACAAGCAAACATTTTTTTTTTTTCTTGAAAATTCATTAAATCATAAGAGAAATTGGCTGAACATGACTGTCAAGTGCAGGCTGTGGTGGGTTAAACTAACTATTTGTTGGATTCCATCAAACATAATCGTTCAATGTAGACCCAATAGCTCATGAGAGGGCTAAATTCAGAGGTTCCACATGGGATCAAATCAGAAGTGAAGATGTCAACATGAGAAACAAAGTTACCAACAAAGCCCGAACAATCACTAAACGCAACAGTTATTTTGTTTGCTAACAGATGTTCGATGGAGCCAAAGGGTGGTGGAAGGATTGAAGTGGCGACCACGTGCCGTAAGATGCCTTGGAAATATACTTTGAGAAGGTAGCCCGACGACCTAGTAAAGGCTTCAGAGATCTGCTAAAAGTGGTACGCGCAAGACCAAAAGTGACATTTGGGAGAGGTCTATATCCAGCAGTGAACTTCGTTCTGAATGAACAGTGAACATCGGGCTGAAAATAATGATGATGATAATGAAACACTAGTCATCATATTACAGCAGACTTAGACAAAGATGAAGGCACTAATGGCATTCCCCTCTCCTAGGAAATGGAGTTTAAAGAGAATGAAAACATTTTGTTTAGCAGTGGGAACCGATGAGAAAGATTTGATTTTTTTTTTTTGTAATAAACTTTTTTTTAAATCGGCATAGATTAAATTAATTGCACCCGTTGTGAAACCAGGGTGAGTTACTAGCTAAAAATAATAAGAAAAAACGATAAAAGCCTTTACCTATAGGATGAAAATGGCATGGCGGACAGAGTTCCGCTGCGTGAGCTTTCTATATAATCCTGCTTCCCCTTCTTATCTGATTTCAGAACTTCAATTTCTTTGCTCTGGGCACAATAAAAATCTTCGGTCTACTAATAATCGTCTTCTACGATGTCCTTCACACCGCTCTGGGCTAATCCACTCTTCCTTTTTCGTCCAGACGATATCTCTTTGGAATGCGCTCCCTCTGAATATCAGGATGGCAACTAGCCAATTTTCCTTTAAGGTGAAGGCACGTGAGCATATTTGCAAGATGTTGGTAGAATCATCACGGCACTGATTGGTTGGATTTTTTTCTCCACAGCACTATTTATTTATACGTATTTATAAGTATGAATTTACTATTGTATTTATTTCTCTTCTGTTTGTCTATTTATGGGCAATCTGTGACAGCGACTTTTCATGACTAAACCTATAGGATGATTAAAGGCCAGTGTTTGGAGTAGTCTCAATAAATAGTTAAAATTATAAGTAATTGTTAAATTACACTAAAACTGTCAATACATTATCTTCATATTTCTTGACTAGTAATATATTGATTTGACATTTTATAGAGTCATCAGTTGATTAATTATTGCATTTTTCGAAATTAACAATTATTCATAATTTCAAACAATCATATTACTTAATTGTTTTAATTACCTAACTCATCATAAAAAAAGTTTTTTTTTGTAGGTAGCGAAAATATTCATGTTACTACCTGCCCAATTGTTATGAATGTCAATGCCCTGCTATAAAGAAAGAAGTTAATTAACGTAATAAGTGTATCAAGGTCAGATCAACTTTCCGAATTAAGATTTATTCAATAAACTGGTTAAATTTTTTTGGTGTGTTGCAAAATTATCCAACAGACCCTTTACAAAAGTATATAAAAAGAAATATATTGTATAGGGATACTATCAGTCACCTTTAAGTACTCCAAGACTTAAGACAACAACTTATAAAAATGTACAAGGTAAAATATGAAAGAACAAAAATGTTTTATATTAAGAACAACCAAAACAGCCAAATAAGTTTAAAGTTCTAAAATGAGATGTTTTGAAAGTAAATTCTCTTTCACAGGTCATCTTAGTCACTGCTATCGTTGCGGTTGCTGCCGCTCAGGCACAAGAAGGACATGGTCATGAGCATCACCACGGTCACGCTTCCTCATCACAGAGCATCAAGCAGCACCATGGACACGCCACCGAGAAACACGTCGAGTACTATGTAAGATGACGTTTTTTTTTTCATATAGAATTTTCTTTACTCTAATTCAGACTGACTTTATTAACCGTTAATTGTCTTAATCACAGTCTCATCCCAAATACGAGTTCGCATACAAAGTAGAGGACCCCCACACCGGTGACAAGAAGTCTCAGCACGAAGTTCGTGATGGTCACGTCGTGAAGGGCGTGTACAGCCTGCACCAGCCCGATGGTTCTATCAGGATTGTTGAGTACCACGCTGACAAGAAAACTGGGTGAGTGTGCACACTTATTCAATATAAGTCAACCTATATACATAGACTAGCGTCTGCCAGCGGCTTCGTAGGCGTGAATGTCAGTTATAGTGGACGCGAAGTCGAAGTCGTAACCAGATAGTAATAGCCCACGTTCTTTGGGGTTCAAGCTTACTTCATACCAAATTTCATCGAAATCGGTTCAGTAGCTTATGCATGAAAGCGTAATAGACAGATAGAGATACTTTCACATGCACAACATTATTTTTAATATATGCGAAATCTGAATATAATTTGTTCAGAATCAGAAACTGAATGGATTCCTATAGTTTTTACACCATGTATTATTTTTTCCCAAAAATATTTAAAAAGGTCACAAGTTGAACACCACCAACACTAAGTACAACACAGGTCACGGCAGGTCTTAGCAGGCATTAGACAAGAAACAGCTGTGTGCAAGTGCAAAACAGCTCCTGAGTCACCTGGATGGCCCGGTGACCATGTATTTTTGCAGACATAACAAGCTTATAACTTTGTGATTTGTCGTGATACAGTTACGAAATTTTGTACATAGATTCATTACATAAAAATACTAATTACGTGTTTTGGGTTTCTTAAACTAAAATTAATGTTGTATAATATTAAGTATGTTTTATCTACCAGCTTTAAAATTTGATGTTTAATTTAAATTTTGTTTCACAGATTCAACGCCAACGTAAAGTACGAGGGTCACGCCAAACACATTGTTCCTGAACACCACCATCACCATTAATTAATTCTACGCATCTGATTGTTAACGCTTTTTGTTGAACTCTTATTATTAGTTGTTGATAGTTATAGTCCTAGCTGTGTGTTGTACTGTACATAATAAATTAATTAAGCATTGAATCATATCTGTATTGGTTTTCTTTCAAAGCTTTGTTTACCTTAATAAACCTAATTTTAAACCGCTTGGAATGAAACATCGCGGTGGGTTTTGGTTATTTTCTTAGGCATTGACTTGCGGACGTCTAACTGTCCGGACCGAGCCCAAGTCATTGACGTGTTCCACGCGCGTCTTAAGGAAATGTCATAAAATCAAGAGAGCCCAACAGGATCGAAGCCTACTGGGGCCATGGGTTTGCTTCTGAAAGGAAAACCCGGCCCTGGTATGAAAGACAAAGAAGGAACGGGCTTTTAGTCAGTAAAAGTCTGAAAATATAATTTTACTTAAACAGTGGCTTTTATATTGTTGTTTATATCTCGTCTTTATCCATTTGAATATGAGATATATATAGAGAGGTATATATAATCGACGCACAAACGAATAAAACTTAATACCACGGATCCAGTATTCTAGATCCCCAGTGTTGGTATTTTTCGTCGGCTTTATATATCCTTATTTTAAAAAATCTACAATTTTTTAACCTTTCAAATACCGTCAATTAAGAGACACAATAGTAAGACAATAGATGCGCAAACACTGGCGTTCGCTTGGGGTTTTATGAATTTTAAACTAAGTAAAATCATTATCCTAACCAAAACCCCGATGATATTTTTACTAAATTAACAAAAAAAAATGATAACCTGTATAATTGACATAATAGCGATAGCTATTGACGAAAAGCTTTAAATATATGAGATTGGTATGCGCTAATGAAAAATAACGTGAGCTTAAGGTTCTTGACTTTTGATAATACTGATAGGTTCGCCCTTGACCACTTTCGCACCTGATGGTAAGCGATGATGTTGGCGGCGATAGAACACGCTTGCCCAGAAGTATGCTTTTCACTCTTCGCTTAAAAAATCCCTAGTATTTGGTTTTAGGAAACACAAGCAGAAAATTATACTCCAATGAATGTGTTTCTTAACGCTGATAGAATGTGACTTTATCAGGAGACTACTGTCTCATGTAAACTGTAATAGAATTGTCAAAGAAAGTAAAATGAAACTTAAACACTCCACATATAACCACATACATAACAGTCTAGTAATAGAGGCAGCTTAGATAAACATTAAATAATGAGGCATTGTCAAATGAAGTAATTAGTAGATAACTTAACAATATGTTTCATATTAAGGCGACTATTATAGCAACATTAAATGAAGTACATTATGCGAGAGAGCGATGCGCTCTTAGGGACCATCTCCACGAGCGTGAGAATCGCGACGATTCCATCCTTCTATCGTTGGGTCGTGTCCACGAGCGAGCGATGGTTCCGCTAGCGTATCGCCGCGGATCCGCAACGACTCGTTACGGAATCGTCGGGCGACCACGACGAGATGTTATGAATACTTTTGTTGAAAGAGGTCAGTTAATTGCCAGATGAAAGCAGAATAAGTAGTGTCATAATTTATATATTATGTCCCCATGATAAATGAAATAATTATTTATTAGGGATGAAGTATTGTGAGGTGCTTGTGCAAGTATGCTAGTGAATATGAAATTATTGTTAATGACAAAAGAAAAAAAGTGCCGTTGGTGGACACATCCTATTTTAATAAGTGGTAAAAGTCACGGGCATTTCCATGTGAATTACAAAGAGTATCAGAATCATCCAGATTGGTTTGAAGAAGAAGAAGAAGAATATATAATGCTAATTCCTGCTTTCGATGAACTGTTCTTGTCTCCCTTACTTCTATTATAAACTTTTCAATAAATATTAAACATTGTTTATAATTGAATAAAAAATCTTTTTAAATCTCAAGGACGTTGCGTCCTTGCTTGTCAGATAGGTAACGTAAAAATGACGTGGATGGGACGCTAGCGTTTAACAGCGCGGGCTCGCTGCCAGTCGCAACGGGCGTGCGGCGATACGACGATGTTTCATTCGCACTCAGCCACTCGTCGCATCGCCACGATAGTATCGCCGTGTGGAGACAGGTTCAAAGAGAATGTATAGAAATAAGTGTCACGACGATAATATCGCCGCGATTCTCTCGCTCGTGGAGATGATCTCTTAGAGAAAGCATTAGATGTGTTAGTAGCGCAGGATAACCAGTACATAATAAACTAAGATAAAACTACTTAACAATGAAACCCGTCAAGATAAATAACATAGACATCATGAAGATGAGGTAATAGTGGGCCACCTAATGATGTCAAATTTAAAAAAAAAATAATAATAATCTTGACACAACATAAAGAAAACAGACCAAGTAAAAGAAAAAATAGTCTAAGGGAAGATTTTTCAATAGCCAAGATTTTTTTTTTGCAATTTTACTATTTTTGTATAGAAAATGTGTCAAACTGAATTATTCTTTAAATTACATTTATCTAACTATTGAAAAATCAGGCCTTAGAATACTTTATAGGTACAACTAATCTACACCGATCTTATTGACCGGTACCTATAAGATCAGTGTAGATTTGCTGCACCTATGAATTGCTAAGATGGTAACAGTACCCCTAGCCAAGTTGCTAATCAGCAATAGTTAACGCTTGTAGAAAGCTTCAAATGTACGGGAATGACGTCTTCTTACGCACAGTCACGTGATCAGAACAAAAGAATTGGTGGCAAGGTCAACTCGAAGCGTTCGGCGCAAGCGAAACGGTTGTAACATGGCTAGGGGAGCAAGTTTGGTAAACTGTTACCATCTTAGCAATTCAGTCACTCTTTTATTCATTTTCTAACCAACCGTTTAAACAGCGACCACGTTTCAAAATGTGATTTTTATTTCAGTATGCCAAGTTTAATAATCAAAGACTCCTTCCGCTCTAGCATGAAGCGGGGGCGCGTTTTACAATTTTACTGATTAAAACTACATATGCGTCCTTCAGTTACTATTTGCGTTCTAGGATTGCGGGTTTCCTGTGTACTTTATTAAAATAATAAGAGCACAACACAACTACTGTGGCTTACATGCATCCCTTTTCCAAGTATGCAGGCTTATGTATCACTACTGGGGCCAGGGTTATCCGAAGGGGCGCTCGAGCCCCGGTATGAACGCTGGAAGGAGCGGGGTGGGTCTTTTAGTCAGTAAGAGTCTGACACTATCTCCTGCACCGCCCAAGAGCGGGAGATGTCATTGCATGTTTTTTTCCCAGCATAAAAAAAGGCGTATGTATCACTGCCAGTATTGACGAGTTACTAGGAAAATTCAAAAAGTTCATACTAATTTATTTATGCAGGTAAGCTAGCTGGAATTAAATTTACTGTCAAAGATTTTAACAAGAATAGAATTCAGCAAATATTTTGCATCTTTTAGCATTCTTCTTATACTTGATTTGTATTTATCACTGCTGTAAAGAAAGTGATTAATTATTAACACTATTAAGTAATAATCCAAAGGTTACGTTTACTTTCTGAATAAAGCCATGTGTGCGGTAAACTGGTCGAACATTTTATGATCGAATTGCGAAAATTTGTCTTGCAGACCCTTTAGTAAATTGTATATAAAGGAAATTTTGCGTTCAGGTATTATCAGTCACCGTTTTGTTTCATAAAAGCAAAGAATACATCAAATCATCAAAATGTACAAGGTATTATTTACAAAACCTCACTACCAAAACTTCAGCTAGTGTCAACTGGCAATTATTATTAATATAGAATAAACAATAAAAGAACAAAACTAAATAATTCTTAGACAATGCATTTGACAAAATAAATTAAACAATCAGATGTTGTCTTGTCATAACTATGAATTGAAAAACGCTCGAAGATTAAATAATCGGAGTTTTCTGAAATGTACCGCAAAATTTCCTTATTTTTTTTTTCCTATGAACCTCTTATAAACTGATTAAAAAAAGAGCAATCGATAAACTCGTTATTTAGTTATTGCATTACCAAGCAAAATAAGAAATACATGGAAAATAGGCTAGTGACTGTAAAAAATGTAATTAGTCCTTCAAAATAAGGGATATGTATTTTTTTATTTGTAAATTAAACCAAAAATAACAAAAATATGGGCTACCATTAAAGATACGTGTGACGTCACGCCGTGCTACATTTTTTCGCACGGGGTGACGTCACACGTAATTTTAATGGGCTATATCTTTGTTATTTTTTGTTTAATCGAAAAAAGAAAAAATACATGTCCAATATTTTTTTATAATCTAAAATACGGACTAAATAAAAAGTAATTATTTTGACCCTGGAGACTACCCTATTATGTAGATAGATAAAGTTACTAATAATAAATAAATTACTTAATCATGTTGTGTGCAGGTCATCTTAGTCGCTGCTGTCGTTGCGGTTGCTGCCACACGGGCACAAGAGGGTCATGGTCACGAGTACCACCACGGTCACGCCTCCTCATCACAGAGCATCAAGCAGCACCACGGACACGCCACCGAGAAACACGTCGAGTACTATGTATGATGATATTCTTATACAATCAGCTATACCCAAATTCTAAATAACGTTGCTAACCGTTACTTATCTTGCAGTCTCATCCCAAGTACGAGTTTGCCTACAAAGTGGAGGACCCTCATACCGGTGACAAGAAATCTCAGCACGAAGCTCGTGATGGTGACGTCGTGAAGGGTGTGTACAGCCTGCACCAACCCGATGGTTCCATCAGGATTGTTGAGTACCACGCTGATAAGAAAACTGGGTAAGTGCACAATGGTATTAGCTTTTATAATCTTGGACTGTCAAGTTTTTATTGAAAAAAGACAAAAATAATAATTGTTCTAATAACTGTTTCTTTTCACAGATTCAACGCCAATGTAAAGTACGAAGGTCACGCAAAACACATTGTTCCTGAACACCACCATCATCACTGATTAGCTTATAAACTGACTGTTAAATGTTATCTCTTAGATTGTTGATTATTATTGTATCTCGTTATTATGTAAATATACCTACTTAAATAGAAAACTTTGTGTTTAATTTCGATTTGAATCAACTTGTTACGATGCCAAGATGCTGGCTCTGCAAACTTGGAAACAAGAACGAAGCATCAAATTCCATGAGTAGCGTATCCCACGGTAAAGACTATTACCTGAGCTTTTTCCACCCTTACATCGCATCGGTGGAAAGACATTCACGCTAATCGCGTATAGTTTTACTTACAAATCGTCTTTACCGTGGGAAGCGCTACTCATGGAATTTTTACAATGCCTCACGCTTGTTTGCAAGTTTGCTGAGCCAGCATCTTGGCATCGTATCGTAACAAACTTGAGCCAACTTTGATTGTTTATTTGATATTTGTTGACTGAAGAATATTTTTTATTATGACCGCAGAATAATTTGTAATTATGACAGTATTAACAGTGGCTCTAGCGTCGCTGTCTCTGAATGATGAGACAAAACAATTAGCCTGATTACATACTAAGTAGTAAGTACCTACATCAAAAACAGAACACAAGAAAACTGAATTTTCATAATAAACCATTTTGAATCTATAAATATGATATTAATACTTGCCATTTCAGTTAAATGGTTCGAAAACATTTTAATATCTTATCATAGCATAGTATAATCACTAATAAAAAATAAACTGCGTAGTTGATTGAACACGCTAATATGCGAGAGCATTTTAATAAAACAAATTCAACAAACAAGTGCAATCTAGACTTGCACTCATAGTCATGTCAATTTAATACTTTTACGAAATATTCTTACAGACACTTGAGAATATTTCATGCATAATTCCACTTGTTAGTAACTCCTAATAAAATAGCTGTTGCGTTTTGATTACATTTTTGTTATTGGTTTAATATAAAAGACACTGATTTTAGAAAGTATGTATCACTTCATTTTTGCATTTAGATAAAACAGTAACTTTGTAATACATTAAACATGGTCTTCAAGGTAAATAAATAATAAAAATTAATTCAATATGACAATTCGATTTTCGTAGTGCAGTATGTGTAAAAATATTACGTTTTCGTAATTTATGTCAATAACTCTATTGATCTCTGCATTCGATAATATATAAAAAATCATAGTACTTAAACACTTACTTTAACTGAACTAATTTAACTTAGTGATGTTTAATAATTTCTGCAATTTCAGGAGGTGTGTGCCTTAACCCTGTTGGCTGTATTAACCGATGCTGTGACTATACACAAGGATGCATTCTCATCGCAACACTTCCACAGACACGATGGTCCTCATCAAAAAGTGTACATTCATGAACACAAACTCAAAACTCCGAAAAAAGAGGTTCATAAACACGAAACTCCTAAAAAAGAGGTTCCCAAACACGAAGAACATAAACCTGAGGTGCAAAAAAAAGTAAAACATAAAAAGGAAGAACACAAGAAGGCAGAACATAAAAAAGAAGAACCCAAACATGAGAAACATGTTGACTATCATGTAAGTATTCTTAGATTGAATGCCATAAAACTAAAATTGATACTATTATGATACGCTATTAAAAAATGAATTATGATGAAATAAATAATCACAAAATGCCCATTATTACAATATTGGTTATATCATTCAATCAACTATTATAAATATACTTACTAAAGGTGCTATAATATTCATATTATTAAAACATGAAACGCTGTAACCGAATTTTGATTTAGCATCGTAACAGTTGCTGAACTGTTGGTGGAAGTCGTTGTCAAAGGAACAATAAATTAATCATTTGGTTTCTAGGCTCATCCAAAATACGAATATGGGTATAAAGTTGAGGACCATCATACCCGTGACAAGAAGTCCCATCACGAGCATCGCGATGGAGATAATGTGAAAGGCTACTATGAGCTGTACGAGCCTGATGGTGTTTCTGTTAGACATGTTAAATACCACGCCGACAAAGATAGCGGGTAAGTTAACTAGAAAGACAAAGTTGTGTACGATGTTGGTAAAATAACTATCGGCTTGTCAGAAACAAACGGCAATGCCAAGATGCTATATTATGCAGGTATTTTTTCGAACATCACTTTATATAGGCCTTAACGATTAAGAGACTTAGTATGTTCAGCAGTTATATAAAGTGATCATAATGTAGCAGACTGATCATAATGTGGTTTGGATTTGGACATTAAAAACCACTCTTGGTGTATTTTCAAGAAGATGTATGATCGCCATAGATCTAAGTTATATTTCTACCGTGCGTGTTTATTAACAAAATATCCATACAAAAATGAATAGGATTTTTTTCCTTGTTCTAAAAGATTTTATTTTATTATTTTCAGTTTCCACGCAGACGTGAAACATAGTACATACCACATCGTGCCAAAGAAATACCATCACAAAAACTAACGGAAATAATAATTTAAGTGTTAGCATAATGTTAATAGTTATCCTGTGATAGTACTTAGATTTTAAGTTATTTTACAATGTTATTATAATATTTTTGGACTGAATAAATTGTTCCTATCGATTTTTTTTATTAATTCAAGGCTCTTGTTTAACCACTACGTCATTCTAATAGTAATATGTGATGATACGATCGATGATGTAGCTCGCTTACCTAGAAGTAACTTATAGCAAAATGAGTTTCCATATCTCAAATATTTTATAGAATTTATAGAAAAGTACACAAAAGCTCTGTGAGTATTTAATTCTACCAAAAATATGAATATATTAAAATGGGAGGCAAGTTCAATATTATGATATGTGGTTGTCGATTTCACCGACACATTAATTAAGATCTAAATGGGTATCATGTTTTGAACATGTAATATTTCTGTTTTAAAACACAGTATTGTGTATTTTTAGCTACAATATCCAGTGATTGCTACTAAAAACATTTATATAACTTATATTATACATAATTTGTTGAACCTCAATATGATCTGGCAACTTGTTTAAAAAAATAGAACCTTTCAATAAAAAACAATAACTTTTTCATTGTTACACCCTATTAATTTTAAATATCTATTTACTGTATTCTTTATGGTATACAAAAGAGTATACCCATATATTTATCTTGCGTTAAACATAAATATCATAAGTTATTCGTAGTAAGCCAAATTAATGTAAGATGACTAGTATGTGAAAACTAGCCAAGTGGCTATTCTTCTATCTTTGGGGGAAATTCATTTTAAGGGTCCCGTAGTCAACTAGGAACCCTTATAGTTTCGCCATGTCTATCTGTCCGTCCGTCCGCGGATAATCTCAGTGACCGTTAGCACTAGAAAGCTGAAATTTGATACCAATGTGTATATCAATCACGCCGACAAAGTGGTAAAACAAAAAGTGGAAAAAAAATATTTTATTATGGTGATTTTTTTTTTCATTTCAACCCTAACGTGTAATATATTGTTGGATAAGTATTTAAAAATGAATACGGGTTTACTGTTTCGGAAATAATCGCTCCAAAAGTAAAAAGCAATATGTCCCTCCCCCCCTCTAACTTTTGAACCATAAGTTTACATATACATAGTTTACATATTGCCTTATCCTGAACGTATAGATCTTCTTTCAAATAAAAAGTGAATTATTAAAATCGGTTCACGCAATCCAAAATTACCGCCGTGGTGATCATCATAAGTGATGACACTTATTGTGACGGACGGGAAACTATGGAACCCTACACTGAGCGTGGCCGACATGCTCTTGGCCGGTTTTTGTTTTTATCATCGATCGTTGTAAGCATAATAAGTCTTGAAGCAAACCAAAGATTTCTTCTTGTGAATATGAAAAGATAATGTGTTACTTTTATGTACCCAAAAGAGAAACAGCTCAAGAACTTAGGAGGATTGGAATATAGATAGCGGAAAGGAGGTATTATTATTTAAACAAGCAATATACTTCTTACTCATCTATATTTACAGATCATAATACATTCGATACGATACAAATCAACAACAATAGGTAACTAAATCAACAACAATGTGGTCAGACTTGAAAAATCAGTGATGATGATGATATTCAGGAACAATGTGTTTGGCGTGACCGACGTACTTCACGTTAGCGTTGAATCTGTGAAAAGAAAACAAAAACGATATATGTGACACATTTCGTTGCAGCAATTTTAAGGTGTTTGTATTTCTACAAGGACAGGTTTGGTAACCAACCCTATCCGTAATTGTGTCCAACCAAACTGCTAGGTTGCTTGGGCTTTACTTTGCGTCTGGCTGGACGAGCTTTTAATCAGCTTGTAACATCACTAGTATCCATTCACTTGTCTAGTTTATGTGGGAAACTGTAAAATTTTTGGTCCCAATAACTATTGGCGGGCAAGATGGAAAAATTTACTTGTAGAGCAACGTTGTTGTACAGTTGCACGACGTTATACGTCACCCATTCCGCAAATATTAATTGCTCTTAACGCTCTCCTTGAATCCAGTCCTAAATTAAATCTGTTTGCTGATATATATAGAACGAGATACTGACTGAATATCTGGAGTTTTGTGAGAAGTCTGAGTGAGAGGAGGAGTTACATATCTGTATTATTTTTTTCACCTTTCAATCGTGGAAATCACAAACACAATAGAAAGACAATAGGTGCGCGAACACCGGCGTTCGCTTGGGGTTTAATGAATTAATGTGCATTACATAATTTGCATTTTAAGAAATCAGCATAATTGGCATTTTGTCGTTCTGGTTTAATAAATACATAAATGAATGTCCAAAATTGATTGTACACTTACCCAGTCTTCTTATCAGCGTGGTACTCGACTATCCTGATGGTGCCATCGGGCTGGTGCAGGCTGTACACGCCCTTCACGACGTGACCATCACGAGTTTCGTGCTGAGACTTCTTGTCACCGGTGTGAGGGTCTTCCACTTTGTACGCAAACTCGTATTTGGGATGCGACTGCAAAACAAGTGATGGTTATTTGAATAAGCTTAATTATAGTTTTGAATTTTTGAATAAAGAATAATTGGTATGCATGGTATCCAAGGAATTAATTGTATCGTACATAGTACTCGACGTGTTTCTCGGTGGCGTGTCCGTGGTGCTGCTTGATGCTCTGTGATGAGGAGGCGTGACCGTGGTGGTGCTCGTGACCATGATCTTCTTGTGGCCGCGCGGCAACTGCTGCAACGGCTGCTGCGACTAGGAGTATCTGATCAACAGAAGTATTATTTTAGAGTAAATACATATTTTATTTTTAATTAAATTTTAAGAGAGACAGCCCGAACTGTACAACATGAGTTACCCAGGTAAGCGCTTTACTTTGTTTAATTTGATTCATCACCACCGTACTCAAGACGGTGAAGAAGTATGTCCTTGAACCAAATATTCAGAAGACATGTGACATCCACTAACCCACCCACTAGACCCACGTAGTGGCTATTAGGTACCTCTCTTATGGTGAAAGCTTTAATACCAACAGTGAGAATTATACAGGGCTGATTAAACTATGTTAATTTTAATAGTAAATAATCACCTTTGTAAACATTATTGTTTTTTTTTTTTTGTTTCTTTGCTTGTAAAGCTAGTGGACAAATGATGCCAAAGAAAAGAAATTCACAATTTTATATAGTCCAAGCAAGTTTGAGGTAAAATACTGAAGTATGACATTTTTACAACGGAGCAAGTTTATCGCCAAACTTGCTGAATTTGCAATTGCTCTGATTTAAAGCCAGTTGACCTCGCGCAATGTGTGGTACCTTTTTAATAGAGCCTAAGGAAAGTCTTGTATTTTTAGTACATACAGTACTAAACGTAGGTATAGGATATTAATAATTTAGCTTACATAAACAGACACATATAAATTTTTGTGAGATGTGAAACAATGAAAAATTCTTTGGAAAAAAATGAAATACTAAATAGTAGAAAAACTGGTTTTAAAATTTTCTAGGACATCCTTTTTTTGCACCCTGATAAGCCAATTTTCAAATTAACAACGCGGACATTCTTACAATAGATAAACTGAAACAAGCTTGAGTATTAGAACGATGGTTTTACTCAGTTTTGATTACTGGTATTAAATACAATACATAATCAAAAGTTCAATAAATGATACCTACTAAAAATCAGTTTCACAAAAAATATGCCTTCACTTTTCCGTGAAGTCCTCACATAGAAACCTGACTCAAAATAAGTTTACTATTAGCAATCTTTATAACTCAGTGTTAGAGAATATGAATAAGTCCTGTAATTTTAACCAAAAACACTTTTTGTAAACAATTTATTATTATGAGGCTGCAGTAGCCCTCGCGCCCGAGCCGCCGGGATTCCAATCCCGTTTTCCGGCCACCATAGGCGCGGGCTTGCGGATGGCGAGCAATGGGCAGCCCGACGTCTAACAGTTCGATAATCGTCTGGACCGAGCTCAAGTCGTCGGCGGCGCATGGAATTCCACGCGCGCCTCAAGGAGTTGTCAGCAACCACAGGGGCCCAGCGGAGTCGTAGCCTACTGGGGTGATGCGAAAGAGGTCCCAGGGGTCCTGCAAAGAAGGAACAGGAGTGGGTTTTTAGTCAGTAAAAGTCTGACACTATCTCCCGCTCCGCCCAAGAGTGGGGAGGTCATTGGATGATTTTTTCCCACCATAAAAAAAAGAAAAGCAGTCCATTACTGACTTTGAACCTTTCTAAACCCATATGTATCTTTTTGATTCTGCCATCCTGGAAAAATCGTCGCGTGACCTTGCTTAATCGTTATCTCACCTATCGTTTGTCGATTCACAGCTAAGATATTTCAATTAGTGTCATCAGAAAAATGGTAACAAGCTTTGAACTCAAAGTCTTTCTGGTCATTTCTTTAAAGACACAAAGAATAAAGTAATTCTACTTCACAGTATTCGTCTTAATTGAACATACTTAAGAACTGAAGGAAGCTTCTCGTTTTATGTTGTTCTCTGGATATCTTCGGGAAGAAACTTAAAGGGCCCTTCTTTTCGTTTTTGATATTATTATTAGACTTTTTTTAGATTCGTAACGTACTTACAATGGATTCTAATCCCAAACACGATCTCTATCTGTCAGTCACAGGTTTCTATGAAGGATATTCATTATTAAGTTAAGCTCACATTTGTACTAGAATTTTTAAACGTCTTTGTACAATAAATAATTAAATGAAGTAACTAATGAAAGTGACTCTTAAGGTAAAAGTTACTTTTTCATTTCACTCTTACCTAACTTTATCAAGGATACTCAAGCTTTTAATCAAAGTACTTTTGTAATTAGCACCGAGCAGGTTTCGAACGAAACTTGCTTGAAATAATAAACTTTAGGTATTGTCAAGTTTAAACTTGATTTCATACTTTGTATAAAAACACCAAGTTTCTTTTTGATATTATCAGTTATCTCTCAACTTTTACAACAAATAAACGCAAAGAATAACAAAATGTTCACAAAGGTAAATTCGACATAATAATAATATTATAACAAAGTACAAAAAATACAAATACATACAAAGGATCACATTAATATTATTTTTTCTGTTTATAGATCCTTCTCATCAGTCTCGCAGTTGCAGCAGTGGCCGCACAAGACCATCATGAGCACCACCACGGTCACGCCTCCTCATCACAGAGCATCAAGCAGCACCATGGACACGCCACCGAGAAACACGTCGAGTACTATGTACGATAAGAATCCAATTACCTATAAATGTCATAATATATCTACATTTTTTAAATTAGGCATGATTATGGTAATTACTGTCACTTGTCTTACAGTCTCATCCCAAGTACGAGTTCGCGTACAAAGTGGAGGACCCTCACACCGGTGACAAGAAGTCTCAGCACGAAGCTCGTGATGGTCACGTCGTGAAGGGCGAATACAGCCTGCACCAGCCCGATGGCACCATCAGGATTGTCAAATATCACGCTGACAAGAAAACTGGGTAACCAAATATGAGCATACATAACTGATCCTAACGGTATTCTTATATAAATTTAAAACATCTTGCTCATATTATTTTTTTTGTTTTTTTTGCAGATTCAACGCCGATGTCCAATACAAGGGACACGCTGAACACATTGTGCCTGAACATCACCATCATCATCACTGATACTTTTCAACCCACCTATTTGTTGTTAAATTATTACTACTGTTGTTGATTTGTACTATACTATGAAAATATAAGATAAATAGATAAAACATATTCGTTTGATTGCATAAGATGACAAGGATCCATTTAAAGATCCACAAGGTTATGATTTTCACTCCGTCGATAATTAACAACATTTTCGAACATATACATTTATGTTTGTGTTCGAAAGTGTAAATCACAATAGTTTCCAAAAAACTATGAAAATGGTCACGTAATGGATTTCTCGTACATAATACTTTTCCCAATGAACTTTACGATTGTTTCATAGAAGCGAAAGAGAAAAGAAAAGAATAAAGGTTAGTAATTGAAGAAATGAAACTAGGTAGAACCAGAGTAATATTAGAGAGAAAGGTTTTTAAAAGACACTTGCGACTGGGCTTGCTTAACAGACATCAGCAAAGCGTTTCATAAATCGCACAGCCTGGAACGTAAACGTTTTGCCACTGAGTTTGATAGAATGTATCAAAAGTTTTAAGTTTTCAGATAATCTCAAATATCTAGTTTGTGTGTCATGAAGGAACTTAAAACGTTCTTTGAGAATTATGAAAGAATTGTGGGAATAAACAGGACACTGTAAAGTAACGATAAAATATGGGTGTTCCGGCAAAGGTGGATCAGCAGCCACTTGAGCTTAATACGGAATTCAAAGACATGGTCATACTTGCATAAACAAAATATAGGAGTCAAAATAAGTTAACTATGCGAAATCTTGATTATTTAGCGTTCAAGAATATTGTCAATAAGTCCTGTAATTTTAACCAAAAATACTTTTTTTGTAAACAACTTATTATTATTTTTATAGCTGACTAGCCTGTAGATCTAGTGGTTAGTGGTCATGACTACCATAGGAGGATAGGAGGTTGTAGGTTCGATTCCCATGCAGGATAAATGTTTGTGTGGTGATCATATTATTGGTGTACATTATGAATATATCTATCTATCCAACAATACCATTTGTTCTGTGTCTGGGTGTAATTTATCTATATATTTATAAATGTATAAGTATGTTTACCAGTTGTCTAGTACTCATAACACGAGCTTTGTTTATTTTGGAACTAAGCGGCGTTGTGTGATAGTTTTGGAATATTATCATTATCTATTTATTATTATCAGGCCACAGTAGTCCACTACTGACTTTAAACCTTTCTAATCGCACACTACTCTTCTCGATTCTGCTACCATGGAAAAATCGCCACGCGACGTAGCTTAATCGTTGTCTCACCTAACGTTTGCTGATTCACAGCTATTTATATATTATAGATATTTCAATAGTTGTTGATTTTGGAATGTTTTACATTGGATCCGACCGACGGCGCTACCATCGCAGTGTCAAATTTTAAATAATATTCGAATTTTAATTTTAGTCTGTCCCGACAGTTAGCGCTGCGATCAAATTAAAAAAAAGTTTCTATATATAAAAGAAAGTCGTGTTAGTTACACTATTTATAACTCAAGAACGGCTGAACCGATTTGGTTGAAAATTGGTAGGGAGGTAGCTAAGAACCAGGAGAAGGACATAGGATATCCCGATTTTTTTTTTTTAACTTAGAGTAGGGTATGGTAGAGTAGGGTATGGTAGACTAGGGTAGAGTAGGGTATGGTAGAGTAGGGTAGGGTAGAGTAGGGTATGGTAGAGTAGGGTAGGGTAGAGTAGGGTAGAGTAGGGTAGGGTAGAGTAGGGTAGAGTAGGGTAGAGTAGGGTAGAGTAGGGTAGAGTAGGGTAGAGTAGGGTAGAGTAGGGTAGAGTAGGGTAGAGTAGGGTAGAGTAGGGTAGAGTAGGGTAGAATAGGGTAGAGTAGGGTAGAGTAGGGTAGAGTAGGGTAGAGTAGGGTAGAGTAGGGTAGAGTAGGGTAGAGTAGGGTAGAGTAGAGTAGGGTAGAGTAGGGTAGAGTAGGGTAGAGTAGGGTAGAGTAGGGTAGAGTAGGGTAGAGTAGGGTAGAGTAGGGTAGAGTAGGGTAGAGTAGGGTAGAGTAGGGTAGAGTAGGGTAGAGTAGGGCAGAGTAGGGCAGAGTAGGGCAGAGTAGGGCAGAGTAGGGCAGAGTAGGGCAGAGTAGGGCAGAGTAGGGCAGAGTAGGACAGAGTAGGGCAGAGTAGGGCAGAGTAGGGCAGAGTAGGGCAGAGTAGGGCAGAGTAGGGCAGAGTAGGGCAGAGTAGGGCAGAGTATGTAGAGTTGACAGCTTAGATAAAAGGTAACTATTAGGCGGTACGAAGTTTGCCGGGTCAGCTAGTAATCACTATATATGTATCAAGGGCTTTCTCAGAGAAAACTCATTATTAATCCAAGATCACCTTTAGACAAGAATTTTTTAAACTTTTGTGTGCAATAAAGAATTAAGTGAAAACATAAAAACCTTTTTACAAAAAAAAAAATTATTCACGCAGAGCAGCGTTGATTGGTTAAGCTTGATGTGCGGGTGCATTATCGTCAGCCGATATGAATCGAGGGCCATAATTTATTTTAAATGACCTGACAATTAATTTCAATAGCAATGGTTTGTTATAAAGCTTCAGTCATCGAGCTACGATACGCGAACAACGGCGCTCTAGCACCAATCATTATACCACCCCAAAAGAATACACCCCAATTTTCCGCCTTGTTGAACGGTTCCGGTGGCAGTTCTTTATTTTTCAGCGTCCCCACAACTTCTCCAGACACGAAGACTTTGGTTGTCTGGATGATTGCTAATTCTGGACCCGTCAACGAAGAGACAATTCCGCCAAATGTTTTCCTCGTCGTTTCCTTCATTGTGGCAGAGTTTAGCCCACTGCAATCTGCGTCGCTATCGTTGCTGTGAGTTCATTGGTGTTCACCACGATCTCCTCGCTCGTTATCCAACCTGATGTAAGCAATTCCTGATGGTCTGAGTGCTAATTTCTAGTCCAGTAGCAGCCCGCAACTCAGCTTTTATTTTAGTGGCTTCCCCCAAAGTAACGATTCTTGCTCATAAAACTTCTAATAATTCCCTCAGTATCTTTTAGAATGTACTCCTTCTTCGAAAAGTCAGAAATAAACGCTTGAATCAAGTTGGTCAGATTTCTGAATTAGTGTAAAAAACAAGGATTTAATCTCATTTCAAACAGAAATACAATTGATATTTTAACTCCTTTTGCAATACAACAATACTTTTATGGGACCAATTTAGAAGCATAAAGTTTCAATAAAAAAATAAAATCCTGAGATATCGGTGAACAACATAAAAAAAAAATACATTCATCCAAAAATAGAACCTCCTCCTCTTCGAAATAATCGGTTAAAAAGTCACTTTTACCTTTTTTTTATGGTGGGAAAAATCATGCATTGACATCCCCCGCCCTTGGGCGGAGCGGGAGATAGTGTCAGACTCTTACTGACTAAAAGACCCACCCCGTTCCTTCATACCGGGGCTCGAGCGCCCTTTCGGATAACCCTGGCCCCAGTAGGCTTCGACCTGGCTGGGTCCCTGCTGTTGCTGACAACTCCTTGAGGCTCGCGGGAACAGTGCGCGCCGTCGACGACTTGGACTTGGTCCGGACAGTTACCGGATGGCCGGGCAGCGAGCTACCCATTGCTCACTGTCCGCAAGCCCGCGTCTACGTTGGCCGGAAATCGGGATCAGAATCCCGGCGACGGCGGCGGCGATAGCGCCGTTGCCTGATGCGTTCAGCCTCCTCCTTTGCGAGCATTACTGCTTCGCAAAAGTCGGCGACCGCCTGCCACTCCTCCTCGCTCCGGACCATGGCCTCAAGCAAGGCCCGGCGCGAGAGGTCTCCACCGCCGATCGCTCCCACGGGGGCACGGCGATGCTCCGCCCAAGCAGGGCACACCTCGACTGTGTGCTCCACCGTGTCCTCCGGGCGCTCCGTACAGTGGCGACACCCGGGCGTCACTTCCGCATGAATCGAGTGCAGGAATCTCCCGAACGAACCATGTCCGGTGAGTACCTGCGTCATGCGGAAGGTAAGGACGCCGTGAGGTCTTTCCAGCCACGCCTCAAAGAGGGGACTTACCGCCATGATTGTGGCGTGCCTAGCGCTGGGTTGCGATAGTCGTTGACGCCATTTCACCATGAGATCCCGCCGGAGCTCTGTCCGCCATGCCGTGACCTGTCGCGGCAGCGGACTTTCACCCTGGCATTGCATCTCCACGCGCATATCGTGCATGTGTGCAAGAAGTCACTTTTACCTCAAGTCAATGGATTTATTTCACTCTTACCTAAATTTCTCAAGGATACTCAAGCTTTTAATCAAAGTACGTTTGTAATCAGCTTTCAACAGGTTTCGAATGAAACTTGCTTGAAATAATAAACTTTAGGTATTGTCAAGCTTAAACTTGATTTCATATTTCGTATAAAAACGCTGAGTTTCTTTTTGAAATTATCAGTTATCTCTCAACTTTTACAGCAAATAAACGCAAAGAATAACAAAATGTTCACAAAGGTAATTTCGATATAATAAATTATACTATTTATTTTTGGAAAATACAAACAACGCAATTTATCATTATGGACTCCCACATTAACGTTGTTTTTTTTTCTGTTTATAGATCCTTCTCATCAGTCTCGCAGTTACAGCAGTGGCCGCACAAGACCATCATGAGCATCACCACGGTCACGCCTCCTCATCACAGAGCATCAAGCAGCACCATGGACACGCCACCGAGAAACACGTCGAGTACTATGTACGATAACAACCCAATCATCAATGGAATATACATTTTTTTAAATTAAGTATAATGATGCTAATTACCGTCACTTCTCTTACAGTCTCATCCCAAGTACGAGTTCGCGTACAAAGTGGAGGACCCTCACACCGGTGACAAGAAGTCTCAGCACGAATCTCGTGATGGTCACGTCGTGAAGGGCGAATACAGCCTGCACCAGCCCGATGGCACCATCAGGATTGTTAAATACCACGCTGACAAGAAAACTGGGTAACCATACATGAGCATACATAACTGATCCTAATGGTATTCTTATAGAAATTTAGAACATCTTGCTCATTTTTTTTTTGTTTTCACAGATTCAACGCCGATGTCCAATACAAGGGACACGCTGAACACATTGTGCCTGAGCATCACCATCATCATCACTGATTCTTTTCAACCCACCTCATTGTTATTAAATTAGTACTACTGTTGTTGATTTGTATTATACTATGAAAATATAAGATAAATAGATAAAACATATTCGTTTAATTTGCATAATCAAATTAGGTTACTTTTACTCCGTCGATAATTAGTAACACGTCTTTTGAACAGATTCGTACATCACAATAGTTTCCAAAAAGTTATGGAAATGGTCGCGTTATAGAATTCTTATTTACATTATTTCAAAATGATGCTTCGCTATTTATTGGTTTTCGTTTTCTTTTCAGGGCTCATTGTGGTTTATGCACGATCAATATGTGTATTCAAATACCTCAAGAGCTTTTTTGTTTAAAAGAGACTAAACCATTTTTTTCTAAAGTACTTACTTTTTCTTCATAGCTATTAAAATCAGGGTGTTATAAAACTCTTTTTGCAAACCAATAAGGTTATAACTTTCACGCGACACTATTACTATACTCAGGAGCAATTGATACAGTTGTATACGTATGAATTGCGCCAACTATCACCATGTCACAATTTGCTTTAATGATTGGCGGTGGTTACCTCTTCAGACGGGCCCCAGTTTAGGCCATAGTCCAGTGAAAGGGAATGGAATGCAGTGGCATCCTTCCGGAAAACAGTAATGCTAGCAAAAAGGGGCCACAAGAGATGAAACGTACATCGAAGAAACAGTTGCCCAAAGTAACGTCACCCTAGTGATGTCTGTGGCTATTGCCAACGCTTTAACACCAATCTATCATCCGTACCCTAGCGTCAATTTATCATCCGTCATACTATCGGAGATATTTCTAAAAAACCAAGCTATGGTTTCTCTATATTAGAAAAGATGAAGCTAGCAAGAGACGTCATACGGTATTCCGCAGGTCGCGGTTTTAGGGCTACTGCTGTAGAACATTGCCTAAGACTTTGTGCTGCATAGTGCACTGCATTACTGCTATCTCAGCAGTGGGAACATTATAAGGCCGACTATGATATGATAGTGCCATTACTTTGACATAATTCAACATATAAGTAGATTAATGCACACCCTGATTAGCTGCATCTTGAAATACCTTAGTTAGAAAATTAAGTTACAATAATTCAAGCACTGAAGTTATTTTTAACTGCACTTAGTGCTTTTTATTAGAAAATTTAATTACCCTAACTGTAGGCAGATAATTATAATATGTTAATCGACGCACGTCGGCAGTACAACGGTATTGGTAGAAATACCAATACCAATGTGCTTCCAACGTAGTGCACGACAGTGCATAGATATGCACATACAAAAACTTTATTGACTAAATAAAGATTTATCAAGAATTTATCAATATAGGTAATTTAGCAAATTTTAAAAACCACTAATTTAGAATCTGATTCAGCACTTACATGTTGTATACCACGCCTAACATTGCCCAGAAGCAAATGCATCGATATACTGCCATATCGGCCGTGGCAGGGGCTGCGCAAGTCGCTGGGAGTATCCGTTAGTTGGTTCCTGAACTGAACTTGCTTAAGTCTGAGGTCATCTGTTTCTACAGACCTAAGAACAAGCTATCTCGGAATTCACAAAGGTGTAGGAAATGTTCGGAGCGGTGTGAAGCCAACGTTGAAGTACCTTGGACTCGTCTTCGACAAACGATGCGTTTCGGGCCACACATAGTATGGTTAGTATATTATTCTTTATCTGTGATGTAGTTTTTTCAGTAAAAAACTACATTACGAACCTAGTACTAAAAATGACAAACAAGATAACATTTTTTTAATAATATGATACATGTTGTATAATTTGAAACGCTTGAAATCAACACCTCCCGATTGTAATGTTACTAGTGCAGGTGACATTGCTACCTATAAGAAAACAGAAATATTATATTAAAAATAAAAATATGTAAATTAAAAATACACACATTAATAGTGTTTATAGAGTATTAATCAAATTCAGGTCAATTATACTTTTATTTTTATTAATATTGAGTATAATGTTATGCTGTAATAATTGAAAAAAAAATCTCACAAAAGGTATGCTTCAAAGAAAACCCCTGCCTAGTATGGGTGTTGTGCATACCCCACAATAACTTTTTGATTTGGTAGAAAGCACGTCAGTGGCCATTTTTCAAAGTAAATTTTATGAACTGATGTTAAGCTTGGCAAATAGCTGTGATTGTGTAATTCATGTAGGTGGAATCCCATGTGATTCTGTTGGATTAAAAATAATGTTGGACTGCATTCCACTTGTATCTTTCATTATACTTAAATGTTTACGTAAAAGTTGATAACTAAATCAATCAAAGCTATATTCTTGATACTTTGTCATCATCACATTTTTACTAAAAAGCAATAATCAGTCAAAGATACAGTGACACCATGCATGTTAGGTAATGTTACCAATTCTAAAACACTATTGAGCTAAACTACCCCACCTTCTTTAAGTAAGTGATCTCATTCATTAAAAATTTTCACTGACTTCAAGTACCACGAAGAAAGGTCTGGAAAATAAATTAATTGATGAAAGTTATATACGTACTCATACTAAAGTCTATCAATATCTGTGTGTTTATTTCTGCCTAGATTGTTGGTCTAGTGGTTAGAGAATTAGAGGTTATAGTTCGATTAACAACCAAGACAAATTTTTGTGTGATGAACATTTATTCTGTGTCTGGGTGTTTATCTGTAATATGCACATATTTAGAGATACATGTATACATATGTTTATCGTTTGTATAGTACTCGTAGCACAAACTCTAGGACTAGACGGTGTTGCATGAAAGTTGTAGAATATTATAAATTAATTATTATTTGACTGGATTAAATTGCACTATATGGATGAATGTCAATATACTTTCCTACATTTCTCGAGTTCAAGGTTACTCAACCAATACTTAGTTTGTAAGTACGAACAGGTTTTTTATCGAACTCATAACTTTCTTGGTGAAATACTGCTCAAAACTTGAAATTTTGCTTAATATAAAAAGCCGAATTTATTTATTTGCTTTAACAGTCATCATTCGCGTTTTAAATCGAGTTGACGTAAAGACTAACAAAATGTTCACCAAGGTAAAATAATTTGTAATAAAATTGTTGATTATTCCTTTTACGGGGCATATAGTGCTTACCTATAAGAAATTGTAACACGAACTTTTTACAGTGTATACAATTGTTAAATCGTCATCAAAATACATACAAATTATATATGTGTAAATCAGTAGAATCTCAGGTTTGATTTTTCTTTCTTTTAACAGATCCTCCTCATCACTCTGGCAGTGGCAGCGGTCGTCGCACAAGAACACCACCACCACCACGGTCACGCCTCCTCATCACAGAGCATCAAGCAGCACCACGGACACGCCACCGAGAAACACGTCGAGTACTATGTACGTTCAAATAATTTGAATTACTTTGATGACTTTTTTCCTATTTCCACTAGCAGTCTAAGAACTGAATGCAGTGGATTAGATCTTTCATGGACTGACTATGAACCGCACTGTATTATAGATTCCATAATATACAGACTTATGGATACACCGGTGAATGACTGTTTTCACATTAGGTGATACAATGATATCATCAAAGATACAGTAATAATATTTAAGTTAGTTAGTTAGTTTAATATTTAAGTTTAGGTTTGTATTTAGGTTTTGTGTGAATTTTGCTTAATCAATTGAATCAAGGTGTTTACAATCACTAAACTTGTCGGCAGTCTCACCCTAAGTACGAGTTTGCGTACAAAGTAGAGGACCCTCACACCGGCGACAAGAAGTCCCAGCATGAATCTCGCGACGGTGACGTCGTGAAGGGCGTGTACAGCTTGCACGAGGCTGATGGCACTGTCAGGATCGTCGAGTACCACGCCGACAAGAAGAGCGGGTGAGTGGCATTGTCAACGAAGATCGAAATATATGGAAAAAATTGTACAATTTGCCTAAATAAAATGCAACTTACACCAGTTTTTCTCCAATTTTCACAGATTCAACGCCAACGTGAAGCGTGAAGGTCACGCCAAACACATTGTTCCCGAACACCACCACCATCATTGATTTCAGATTGTCTAGTCTTATTGTTATCGACTTTAGTTTATAAAACTGTTGGATTTATTGTTATGTAATTTGTAAATATAGTTTTGTGTGATGCAAGAATAAAAGCGATATGAAGTAACGTTTTGACTGTTTTATTTTTGGTTTACCTAATCAAACTTATTAAAAAATCGTGCCGTCAAAATAATATCTAGCCTCTTCTAACTGTAATGGGATCGCCTTCCTGTCTAATAGGATGTAGATAAATATCGGTATTATTCATAGAGCGATTGACCTACGTGACCTCTAGCAGTCAGTAACAGAGTAACACGATAACCCTTGGCAAAACTATTGTTCTAAACTGGTTCTGATTCCACTAATATGCTTTCTATTGCATTGAATATTTTTGTCTAAATGAATAGGAACTTTATTTTTGAGAGGACATCATCAGATACCAGATTCTAGAGTCAGGTTTTATTTAAAAATTAAATAATCTCACTGTAGTGCTTTTCCAATAACAGCACGATCCATATTATGACACATATCTATTATTTATTTATTTTATTTTGAAGACTTATACTTACATACATCAATAATACTACGTTGAACATTACCAAATTGCTAATTACAAGCCTCCATGCATAAATAAAAAATCGATAAAAAAGAAAGAATATACAAGTACAAGTTAGTTCATTGTAACGAGAGAAGTGAACGCTATCATTGAAAAATGTCTGTGACATATCCTTTTACACGCCTATTAGAAAATTAAGTTACAATCATAATTCAAGTTATGAAATATTTAAATGCACTTGGGTAGTGTTTTCATAAGCAAGTAGTTATCCTAATTTTATTTATTCAGTAATTAAAATGGAAATCGATGCACTAAACTAGTAGTGCATTGGTATTGGAATATACGCACGCACATACATACATTCAAGCGATGCCATAAAAATGTATCAAGAATTTATCAAAATAGGTACTAAACTTTTAAATATTTTTTTTTGTTCTAAAATTACCAGTCGATTCAGAATATACGAGTACGGATATGCACTTGTTATGTTACATATTGTATACTAACATGTTAATACTGCAGTCGCTTACATAAATACTTTGGTAATAAAATTATTTGGCATAATTTCGCTGTCACTAGTCAATAACTACCGCGGCACTGTTCTAGAGTAGAAATGGCTTTACGAAATTATTACAAACATTTACATGTGTGTACTAACGCTTTTATGGCCTATCAACACAATTAATATTTTTACCTTGATTACTAAATTTTCTTTTCTGTATAAAAGACGCGATTGTTATTATTTTTCTATCAGTTTACTTACAAACGTGAAACAGTGTGAAAATACGAAATGTGTGCAAAGGTATTTTTAATTGTTTAAGTGAATTTGAAAATATGAAAAATAGTTTGACAATATCTCGTGGCGTGTGTAACGGTTTTCTCTCCATAGACTTTACTTGTGTTGTCATTCAATAAGTTGTTCGCCTCAATAGTAATTCTAAGGATCATCATCTTGAAGACAGTGGAAGAATTTAGGAGACCTTGACAGTAAAAGTAGGCGCGGGCTTGCGGACGGCGAGCAATGGGTAGCTGTCCGACCGTCCGGTAACCATCCAGACCGAGTCTAGGTCGTCGACCTCGTGTACTATTCCCACGCACCTTGAGGAGTTGTCAGCAACCGTAGGGGCTCAGTAGGGTCGAAGCCTACTGGGGCTGAGGGTCTATTTCCGAAAGGGACACTCGGCCTCGGTATGAAAGATAATGAAGGAATGGGGTGGTTTTTTAGTCAATAAGAGTCTAACACTTTCTCCTACTCCGCCCAAGGGCGGGGGATGTAACCTGGATGATTTTTACCCACCAAAAAAAAGACCTTGACAATATAGATACCTAATATTGTCTGCAAAATAGACTCGGAAACCGGTAGTCAGTCTGAATTAGCTGTGGTCCCTGGGAAGAGAATTATGAAACACACTATAATATTATAAAGTTATTATTGCTTGTTACTTCTTCAGGCTCGAATTACTGAAAGAATTTGAATGAAAGGCATGTTCTGGAATAACACATAAGATACTGTGTGTCCTGAGAGCATCTTGTCTTGCGAGGAGGAGTGGCAGGCGGTCGCCGACTTCTGCGAAGCAGTAATGCTCGCTAAGGAGGAGGCCGACCGCATCAGGCAACGGCGCTCTCGCCGCCGCCGGGATTCCGATCCCGATTTCCAGCCACCGTAGGCGCGGGCTTGCGGACAGTGAGCAATGGGTAGCTCGCTGTCCGGCCGTCCGGTAACTGTCCGGACCAAGCCCAAGTCGTCGACGGCGCGCGCTGTTCCCGCGCGCCTCAAGGAGTTGTCAGCAACAGCAGGGACCCAGCCGGGTCGAAGCCTACTGGGGCCAGGGTTATCCGAAAGGGCGCTCGAGCCCCGGTATGAAGGCTTGAAGGAACGGGATGGGTTTTTTAGTCAGTAAGAGTCTGACACTATCTCCCGCTTCGCCCAAGAGCGGGGGTTGTCATAAGATGATTTTTCCCATCGAAAAAAAAAAAAAAAGAGCATCTTGTCTTAGAATAACTTGCTACTTTCACGCGGGTGAAGTCGCTTGCCGCAGCTAGTGGTTAAATAATGTTTTTCCCCATTTCCAGGTATTGTGCGTGTTAGCAGTATGGACAGTAGCGGCAGTGACCGCAGAATACGGTCACTCTTCGCAGCACATCCACAAACATGAAGGTCACCACACGAAGGTGGAGTTCAAAGACCACCACGGACATCATCACTACGACTATTATGTTAGTTACTTGTTTACTCAACCACTTCTTTGACTATCTTTTTTGTCCTAACTTTTAGCTTAACAGCTGCAAAGTATAAGACCTATGGCCGTAGAAAGTTCTGAGTTATCCGTCTGAAATTTCTCCTTAGTAGCCCGAAGTTATGAAATTACCTGTGTTACACCCCTTGTTTCGAAGAATACGTCAGTAACAATTGACACACACAAGTCAGCTCTTTCATAGTAAAAAAAAGTAGGGATGATACTTGATTTTTCTGCGGTCATGTCAAATTACTGTTCAATCGTTCTATTATTAAAAAAATACCTGTATTTTTTTATACATAATTGTGAAGTTGACTATTTTCGGTCAAATCACTAGACGGTGTAAATGAAATGAATTCAAGAGTTGTATTACTTTCCTTTTAATAATCGTGACATTTATTTTAGGCTCATCCTAAGTATGAATACAAGTACGAAGTGAAAGACCCTCATACTGGTGACCATAAGGAACACAGCGAGCACCGCGACGGTGATAGCGTCAAAGGCCATTATTCCTTCAAAGAACCTGATGGCAAGATCAGACATGTCCATTACCATGCCGATAAGAAAACTGGGTGAGAATCACAAATCAATTTAGAAATCTTTTTAGAACTAGGAAATGGTTGGAGTCTTACGATAGTTATTTTTTAGGGCAGATGCCAAACTATGTCGTAACAAAGTTTTTTAATAAAAAAAAATGTCGTCCCGCACTAGGTATGACGTCTGTATAACATAAACCAGTTACCAATTCCTGCCGATAAGTAGGTATAGGATTGTGTAACGGGACCTCGGGAATAGCCCCGTACCTAGCATTGAGCCAAATGCATTGATCAGAAGTCAAACTTCGTGTTATCCAATAAACAAAAAACAGACCACCTAAAATTACTTTAGGCAGTATGTTGTTTTATGCATTACCTTTCACTATAAATTAGTCATTATTCGGTACTTTATTTTACTTTTATTTCTTTCCAGTTTCCATGCAGATGTGAAACACGGCACCCACCACCTCGTCCCAAAAAAGCATGAACATCATAAAAAGCAAGAACATCACAAGAAGCATCACAAACATGATGAACAAAGTGACATTTTTGGACAACTTGAAGGTTTTGAACAAAGTGGCGGTTTTGAACAAGATGGCGGTTTTGAACAACTTGAAGGTTTACAACAAAATGGCGGTTTTGAACAAAATGGAGGTTTTGAAACAAATGGAGGTTTTAAACCAGATGGAGGTTTTGAACCAAATGGAGGTTTTGAACCAAATGGAGGTTTTGAACAACTTGAAGATTTTGAACAAAATGGTAGTTTTGAACAACTTGGCGGTTTTAAACCAATTAAGCAATTTAAACATGAAGAACAAGAGAAACCTGAATTTTTCGATTTTTTCCAAAAATAATATTTTGATGGTTTAATTTATTTATGATGACATGGTGTTCATTATTTGTTGTTTGTTATTATGTTAGATGTGTTACGTTATTTTACTTTTTTGCTATGCAAATCTTATTATTACATGACTTTTATGAAAATTATGCATTTTTTTTTATTTGCCTTATATATTTTTTTTAATTTTTAACTGACTTTAAAAAAAAAGGATGTGGTTCTCAATTCGGTTGTTTTTTTTTATGTCTATGTAGCCTTTTTCAATTTTTTTTCCCTTGATAAGGATATGCTTCCAAATTGGTACATATTTTATCAAATCCAGTTTTGTTGATGGGATCTATGAAGAACTGAGAAAACTCCTTAAATATTATAGGCAACCATATAGTGATATTAGTATTTTCATTGAGAACTTAAGCATTAATAGTTAAAAACTAATACTTAATGATGTGGCCTGGTGAAGAAGACCAGAAATGGCCAACGGAACTTCTTCCTCTTATAGAAGTCACAATGAAGATAGTTTAGCAACTTATCATCATCATTTCAGCCGAAAGACATCCACTGTTGTACATTGGCGTCCCCCAGGCGTCGCCACAATGACCGATTCTGTACAGCTCGCATCCACCACATTCCCACGAATCTCACTAGGTCGTCGGCCCATTTTGTAGGACGTCCTATCTGACTTCCAACGCTACGTTTTCCAGTGCGCGGTCACCACTCTAGAACCTTTCGGCCCCATCGACCATTCTTTTTACGAGCAACATGTCCAACCCACTGCCACTTTACTTGCGATTCTTCGGGTTATGTCGGTGACCTTGGTCCTCCTTCGGGTATCTTCATTTCTGATGCGATCACGCAAGGACACTCCGATCATAGCCCTTTCCATTGCCTTTTGGGTGAGTGTAAGTCTTCTGATGAAGCCTATTTGTAAGCAACCATGTTTCAGTGCCATATGTCATCACTGGCGACACCCACAAGCAGCTATGACAGTACAAATTAATAAATGGTTCTGAATAGTTATGTTAAAAATGGTAACATTGAAATGATCTGATGATGATGACGATGGAGCCGGAAGATAGGTACCGAAACTCCGTGATTAATCAGTATAATCCTAGCCGTGTTTGAGTTTATTAGAATTTTCATGAGATGCACTTTGGTTATAATGTAGTATCGAACTGATCTGATGATGGAACCGGAAGGTAGAAGGTAGACACGGGAACTTTATAATAAAACAATGTATCCTAGCCGTATTTGGGTTAATTGGAATCGTCATGAAAGTCGGTACTCTGGCTATAAGTGTATCACTAAAAAGTGTGAAATAAAAAAAATGTTTACAAAAAAAAATTCCCGTCATCACTCCAAAAAAAAAAACACTAAAATGGATCAAAACTAGACCTAAATGTTTTGTAATATCTTGTTCAGCAATATGGCATAATATAGCCTATCGCAATCTACGCTAAATTTTAACCGATATTGACGAGACTCTTTTTTTGTTAGGTGGTAGGTTGGTTCCAGAGGATCTATAATATTTATCTCTGCGCATTAATAAACGGTAAACTGTTTTGAGTACTATTTTTTAATGTGCCCACTGCTGGGGCTCAGGCCCTAGGAGGCCAGAGCATGGACCATAATCCACTACGCGTATCCAGTACAGAATGGTGGATGTCACATGTCTTCAAGGTTCACGTAGTTTTAGGACATGCCGGTGTCCTCACAATGTTTTCCTTCACTCTTTTGAGAGCAGTGGTAATGAAATAAATCACATAAAGTAATGTGCCTGCGACCTAGAACCTAGGGGCCGTTAGCACTGGGCCGCGGTACCTATTAAAATAATGCTAATGTTGCAATTTATTGATTAAATATGGGCCAAGTTGATAAAGAGGGTTTTACTCGAGTCGAAAAGAAGAAGAAGCCCTGTTCCCGTTACCTGTGCGGTACCGCACTGACTAGGCCAACGTCCTGCTGTGCCTGCTTTGCAGCTGTATATTTCGCGTCTGCATTGCTCTACGAAGGTTGAGGAAGTCGTAGAGTATATGAAATTAAAGAGCAACTGGACTCTGAGGGTCGAAAGGCTGGATTCGCGCCACTACACCAACTTCAAGTCGTTCATGAACAATCATGGCGGTAAGTCCCCTCTTTGAGGCATAGCTGGAAAGACTTCATGGCGTCCTTACCTTCTGCATGACGCAGGTCCTCACCGGACGTGGTTCGTTCGGGTGATTCCTGCACCGGATTCGTGCGGAAGTGACGCCCGGGTTTTGCCACTTTGCGGAATGCCCGGAGGACACGGTGTAGCACACGGTCGAGGTGTGCCCTGCTTGGGCGGTGCACCGCCGTGCCCTCGTGGGGGCGATCGGCGGCGGAGACCTCTCGTGCCAGGCCTTGGTTGAGGCCCTGATCCGGAGCGAGGAGGAGAGGCAGGCGGTCGCCGACTTCTGCGAAGTAGTAATGCTCGCAAAGGAGGAGGGCGAACGCATCAAGCAACGGCGTTCTCGCCGCCGCCGCCGCCACCGGGATTCTGATCCCGATTTCCGGCCAACGTAGACGCGGGCTTGCGGACAGTGAGCAATGAGTAGCTCACTATCCGGCCGTCCAGTAACTGTCCGGACCAAGCCCAAGTCGTCGATGGCGCGCACTGTTCCCGCGCGCCTCAATAACAGCAGGGATCCAGCCGGGTCGAAGCCTACTGGGGCCAGGGTTATCCGAAAGGGAGCCCGAGCCCCGGTATGAAGGCTAGAAGGAACGGGGTGGGTCTTTTAGTCAGTAAAAGTCTGACACTATCTCCCGCTCCGCCCTAGAGCGGGGGTTGTCATTGGATGATTTTTTCCCACCATAAAAAAAGTCGTAAATGAAACGAGTTCCAACAGACCTTTACAGACCTTTAAGGGCCATATTTCACCAAGACACCACTGGTAGCGCAACTGGTTGCGCCACCAGCAAAATGTATAGAGCTCTATAGAGCGTTACTCACCGGGACACCACTGGTAGCGCAACCAATTTGGTGGCGCAACCAGTGCGGACACCAGTCCGGCCGCCAGTCACGCCCCCCACCAAAGAGTATGTGATAAGATGGAAATCTAACCTTTGAAAACCATAATTAACCTACTTTCAAACGTCAGTGACAGTGAACCAAGAATCTTGTACAATACAATCTGGATTGATTACGACAACCTCAAAGATGTAATAAAGAGGTACCATACAAGAATCTTTATCCCTTTCTACTAGTGTGTATAGACTAGTTCGTACTACGAGACATTCTGTTCTAAAGAAGTTCAAGATGTTATTAAGGACGTTTTGACCCTTTTAGACCACTATCTCGGTTTTTCGGGTACCATTATAATGCACCAAGAATCATAACTATGAGGATGACACGGCATGTAATAAAAGACAATATACGTATTCATCTCTAGGATGGCATAAAAAAAATATTATGGTTTTGTATAAAATTTTCATATAGTTAAATACAATTTTACCGACGCACTAATCAAGAAAATTACAAAACAAGGGTTTGAATAGGTCGCGTAAGCTAAATCTAGTGCACATTCTTAGCTTAAAAATCATTATACCACAGCTTATATAGTCTTCTACACCTATAGCTAATTATTTTGAACTTACATAAATAACTTTATGATTTTTGACCGAAATAAAACCACTCTAAAAAAATCTTCATACATTTTTCATTGAACCCACCACTTCCAAGCCTCAGTCCGCGCTGAACGCGTTCGCGTTCTGAGAAGCACGGGCCGTTTCGCCCGTTTCCCTCTCCTAGAGAGGAGGCCTGAGTTCCAGCAGTGGGAACATTAAAAAGGCTGATTATATATGTGTGTATATCTATAGGGATTTTGGTGTTTTTATCAAGAAGTCTCTATATTCATATTCATAGTCTATAATATACTCATCTACATTCTACTACAGTCAAAAAGTATCATTTGATGAAGTTTAACTGATGAACAAGACCAATATAATAGCCATAGCATAGGGAATATGACCCATTTTAATAGCCAATTAAATATACAAAAAAATTAACAAAAATATATATAACCATAAAGTTGGTACAAAACTGTAGAATCAAACCAAACTAACAGTTAGTTTTTTAACAAAAACTATCTAAAACAACAATTAGTTACTTATGTTTGTTTTACAGTAACTGTAAAACGATCAAATAACTTTAAATTCGGAAGTCAGTTCAGTCAGTTAAATAACAAAATATACCAGAAACATCGACTTCCGAAATTAAAGTTATTTTGATCGTTTTAGTGTTTTTTTGAGTATTCTTAATTCAAGTCGACCCGATTTTGATTATTTTGCCAAGTCCATTGTAAATTGGAAAAACAAGTGTGTTTATAGAAATCTGAGTAAAGTGAGAATATTAAGCCGTCCATGACAAAGATAGTAATAGCAAATGTACTGAAACATACTAGGTGAAATACCTATATGTGTTACTTTATTTAACCTGTTTTTTCTTTATTTTAAGCTTAACAAATTACACCTTGTCAGTGTGGAAATAAATAAATAAACTAGTTTTCATCTGTTAACTCAATAAGGTTTAATTGAAAACTAGCATTAGGTAAAAACTATATTGTTACGCCACTAAACGTGAACACGCCATATCTCCGAGAAAATAACGAGTGGCACGTAATAATTAAAACGCATTGCTGTTCGAAAGGTCTAGATTAGTTGTGCTTAGACAGACTTGGAAAGATCTCGAAACATCCACAACATACCTACAAGTAGTAGTAGGCATATATCTAACCGATAAGGGAAATTGTACTCTCCGACGTTAACAATAGAGTCGAAATTCGCATGAACGTGACTCTTATTATTACGAGAAATAAAAATGATTTATGACTTCGAGAAGCGATTCAATTGTTCTGGAATTCTGGATAGATCCGGGGACGTCGGTATCTAGAATTTTCTTGGCTCCGCATATAAATACGGGCCCCCGGCCGGAAGCGAGTCAGTTGTGATTTCGACTGCGATCAAGAGCGAACTACCCTAGTACTCGAAGTGATTTTTATCAACGACTAAAGCGATAGTGTAACGGTACTCTAGTGTTAATTGCGATTCGGATTATTGTTGACTGGACTAATTTGTTATTGTTTGTGGTAAATAAAGTTCTCTCGTCAGTAAATCGGCATTTGATTACCCACGTACGTAACAATATTTATAATTCACAATAGGATCCCTAAATTGATCCCTAAGTTTTCACACACTCGCAGTATTTTTAAAAGACCTATCTAACGTCATCCCACATTATGGAATAGTCTACAAAACAAAATAAAAAAGAATTAAAAAAAGAGCGTTCTTGTATCGTGCTCTTCAGTACATTTTTGAGGTTGATATAATCAATCAATCCAGATAGTATAAAATATTCTTGGGTGTGGCGACTCAAGAACACTCTCTATCCCTTTCTACTAGTGTGTCCATAAATTAGTTCGTACTACGAGCCATTGTGTTCTAAAGAAGTTCAAGATGTTATTAATACATTATATTTTAGACAGCTAATCAAAAACTTATATGTATATTAGACAGGTAAGACCTTACCACGATTACAAACTACGAGAGCCTAGAAGTTTTCAATAAGACAATTCTTCGAGAGTAAGCAAAAGAGAAGGTCATCGGCCTACCAAAAAACCACGCCTCACCGAGGTCAATAAGAAGAGACTATTGCACAGGGCCAAACAACATCAAAATATGACTGTTTCAGACTGAAGTCGGTTAAAAATAAGACTTTAAATAGTACAGTACATTGTTAATAAACTACTGCCATTATCTGATGAAATAATATAATTTTTCAGACATGTTTCTCCGATGAATCGACGTTTCAGGTTATGGTTGACAAAAGCTCTTTTGTCCGTTCAAAAAATGCTCCTTTCCGACGACGCTCTGGAGAATAAAAACTGGTGTTAAGAGAACAGAAGACAGCTAAATTCCCAATTAGTATTATGATGTGGTCTTTAATCTCAAGCCAAGGTCTACATATCGTGAAAGGGACCGTGAGGCATGACCAGTACAAGCGAGTACTAGAAACTGGACTGCTGCCGCATCTCGAAGAATGGTTCCTTATTGACGACGAGTCCATTTTTATGCCCGAATCTGCATAATCTGCATTGTGATACAAAACCAAGGGTGTCACTGCATACTTGGCTAAAAAACATTAATGTTTTACCCTAGTCAACCAATACACCAGACATGAACGCTATTGAAAACATGTAGGAGCTCACCAAGCAGGAGATCGCTTAGCAAGTGATCACCACCAAACTAATAAATTATTTATTATTATTGTTATATAAACACTAGCTGATTAAATTGCAGCTCTCAACAACAGGATGCCAAAACTGAAACAGGATGCCAGAATTTGCATAGAGAGCATATCATGATGAATGGAATCTATCACAAAATTCTGGTAATATTCGACAAATTGACTACGTCAAATTGAAAAAAAAATATATAGATATTTTTTTTCAAAAATGTATAAATAATTTTGCTTTTAATTTTCATTGTTTTTATTATCTCAATAAAAAAAAAACTATAAATAAAAAATACCAGCCGGACCTACAAGCAAACTTTTTTCAAACGCCGTTAGCGAGGAGTCGACTTCAGTTTCAGTTTTATGGCACTTTTCGGGCGCTTGGGCCTTAAACGATACGCGCGAGTCCAAGCGAGCTGGCAACTTCCGATTTCACCTACTCTTTCTGTTGTCAACTCGCTTAGACTTGAAAATCTAACGTATTTATGTACAGTCAACTAAAAAAAAAAATTTATAACATAGGTACCCACTAAAAATGTATTAGAAATTGTATTCGACTTGACTTTAAAATAAAACACTTATCGGTAATGAGACAGATATTAATCAACATTACAATAATATAATATTGCATATTTACCTATTAATTACCAACAAATCACAACATTATCAGCAATAAGCAACCAAAGTTGACGTACAAATATTAGTTAATGAGACTTAGAAATACACGTAAGTGAGTGAATATGCAGTATCGATACGTCACGTATGTGTCAAAAAAGTCAAGAGCGCCCACACGATGAACAAAATCTTTCTAAGATGCGTTCCATTTCATGATTAACATGTGACCTTCAGTTGCCCTTTGCATTCTAGGACTACGGGATTCCTTTTCAGGAATTCGCCGGGGTCCTAGCTTGCGGGCATCGGCCCTTCTGGACTCCTACGATTTGATGTCATCTGTTTGAGGAGCACATCGATCACGCGCTGTTGACGACTGAGCTCGGTTCGGTTACTTACCGGACGGCCGGATAGCGGACTACCCATTGCTCGGCGTCCGCAAGCCTGCATCTACCGTGGTCCGTCGTCGGGGTCGGAATTTCGGCGGCCGATGGTCCTTTGGCCTCCTTCTTCGCTAACATTACTGCTTCGCAGAAAGAGGCGACCTGCCATTCCTCCTCGCTCCGGACCATAGTCTGAAATAGGGCCCTGCGTGAATGGTTGTTGCCAAAAATTGCCTCCACGAGGAAACAGCGGTGCTCTGCCCGAGCGAGGCACAACTCTACCATATCTTCGGGTGCTCCACCGTGTTCTCCGGGTGGTCCACACAATAGTGATACCCGAGCGTTACTTCCGTCTGAATCCGATGCAGGAACCGACCGAACTTGCCTTGGTGAGGTGAGGACCATGCAGGTGCAGGTAACATGAGAAAGTCAAAAGTAACGTAAAATGTTTTTAAAATAACTTGGGTATCGTGTACCATTGGCCACATCCTACTCGACTCATTCCTCACCTTTAACATAATATCCCGAAATCTAAGTAGATAACCGGTATAGCCTGCGTGAAAAAATCCGCGGGCAATAGCTAGTTATTTATAGTAATAACAATTACAATTAATAACAATTATTTGACTGTATTTTATACGTTTATGCGAGATGACGACAGAAAAAGTAGGTAAAATCGGAAGGTCCCAACTCGCGCGGACTCGCGCGAATTGCTTAAGCGAGTTGACGAACAAGCCATATTAGGTAATCTCTGGAAGTACTGGTCTGATCGCAAAAAGTTTTTCACCGATAGAAAGCTGCTTTATGCGTAAGTGACATAGGCTATATTTTATGTGCGCGGGCGAAGCCGCGAGCAAATGCTAGTATATTATATTTGTCGACCGTGAAGTACCAATACCTCCTAAAAATACTTTTTCAAGAAAATCATCATTTACCACTATGAATTTAAAAAGGGGTTTCCGCGTGTTTCAGGCGATTATCCCACTGCCGCGCATTATGCTGGATGTTGCATGTCAACGCACCAACGCGCGTACTTGCAGAAATGCAGATCTGCAACATCGTGCGAGTTTTTTTACGTACTCACGCGCGTAGGAGCATTTTGTAAATTGACGCAGGCTCTTCATTGAAATCATATGACACTACGAGACTCAGTGTGCCATACCTTGTGTGCCGCCCCGCACCCACGTGCGTGGCGGCATGTTTCTCCTCATGATACTTTTTCATGTATAAATCGTAATTTTACTGAAAACAAATCCGATTTAAAGTACACGTTTTTGTAATGTCAATTACATACGAATTCGCTTAAACACTCAAGTTATAACTCAACTTGAATTTGTACTCTATCCTTTAGTGTTCTGGCGTGTGATCTGCATGAACGCGCGTGGATGCATTTTTGGTATGTTGGACTGTGCTTATTTTCTATACAAATGGAGATACTTACAAGCAATGTTAATAGGTACACGCATTTACGCGCTACGCTGCGTGGAACGTGGCAATGTGATAATCGCCTTAGTAAAATTCGAAGTGATTTTTTTTTGTTTTCAGGATTCACAGACAGTTTGGAGATATTGGTACTTTGCTGTCGATATAAAAAAATATACCATCAATTAATATCACATGCTGCAATGTCAAAAATAATAACAATTAATTTAGTAAAATCATGGTTACCCTAGTTCAAATGGGGGTAAGAAAGGGACACACCGACCCTTTCTCGTTGTCTTTTTCAGTACATTTTTCCCCGTTTGCTTGTCAATATGAACTTAATGGCAATGAGAATAAAGAGCACTATAGAGTGTGTTTGCTGCGTAGGCAATCTAGATTATCCATAGGATACATAAAATCTTTGCTCTGGTGTCTGTTTGGTGTCTTGTTTGGTGTCTTGCTATATTTCACTGGGACACCATGGTGGCGCAACCAGTGGCGCTACCAGGGTGTCCCGGTGAAATATGGCTCTAAGAGACCGTTTCCGAGGACGGCTACGTGACACCACGCAGCGTAACACGACGTCAGTGCTACGTGAATAATAATTAAAGTTATGTTGTTATACTAATAAGTATGTATTAGTTTACTATTGTTTAAGATTATTTTATGTATTTTTTCAATGGGCCTCTGATGCCTAAAAATAAATGGTTATTATTATGTTTAGTTCTTTTTACTTTTTCCCGTACAAGAGAGATTAATTAACCTTACATTATTATTAATTTTTATATGCATTCACGTAGTCGTAAGTAAGTAAAATATTTTTTCATAATTTCTATGGGTGTTTATCGGAAAAAAAGCATTAGAAAAATTAAACGATTACTGGGTTTCTAGAATCTTGACAATCATCCTAATTTTTTTTACAGATTTGAACTATATAAGCACCGCAGGCCTATTGTGCGTTATCATATAGAAAAAAAAGTAATAAAAAAAACCGGGCGTGCAAGCACGAGTCAGACTCGCGCACTGAGAATTCCTTAGAAACTGAGGTACCTATGAAAAAGCTCACGGGGAATTAGGGAATTCAACTGATTTACAGTCGAATTCCCTAATATTGAGTTCGGAGAGTTTTCCTGGACCGCAAAAAAGTGTTTTTTTTTTGTAACGTATCTACAAAGAACAACGGCGAGGAAATTGTTGATGAAATTATGAGAAGGAACGGGGTGGGTTTGTTAGTCTGACATTATCTCCCGCACCGCCTAAGAGTGAGGGATGTCATTTGGATGATTTTCAACCACAAAAAAAGTGTCTACATCATTGATTTAAAGAACCCATATATCACCATGATATATAGTTGCGAAATAATTTACTATTAAGTATAATCAAATCGTGCTAATAGCCCATTTAGGCAGCGCAAAAATCGAAACTGAATTGACTAAATTTTTTACCGTAATAAGTAATCATGGCCTAGCTTTTTTTTTTTGCTAATTTGGCTCCATGGAATATATTTAATATATTACCTACATAATTGACAAAAGTAGTTATTTATAAATTTACACTAAATAAGTAAAGGAAGAGAATTGAAAATAATAGGCATAATTGCTTATCACCATAAAAGTTAAAAGATGATAATACTTGCAGATACCCGCGTCGCTGGTCTGTCTCCCCTGAAATTAGCTGCTAAGCCCGAAATTTGGTCAGAAAGACTAAACATCTAACCAGTGTATACTGAATTTAAACTCAGATGTTATGAGCCTGTATGTGGGGGCTTGTGAACGGCGAGAAATGTGTAGCTCGCCGACAGCAAAACCGTAAGCACCCAGCAGAGTCAAAGCCAACTAGCGCCGTCGGATATGCGAAAGAGAACAGAAGAGAAGAGGAACATAGGAGTGGGTTTTAGTCAGTTAAAGTCTGACCCGCCCTCCCACTCCGCCTTAGAGTGGGAGTTATGAGCCACCGACGATTATATTTTTAGGTAAGTACCTTATTAAGTATAAGTGCTATTTGAATCATAACATGAAAAGCAAAGAGCGATTTAAAGAATTCCGATGGGCTCAGAGATGTTACTTGACCATTTAAAAAAAAAGCATATCCTTAAGTGAAAACTTTTTAATAAAAATTCTAAGATTGCCATAAGTGCTCGTAAATAATCAGACACGGAATCTACCTAATCGTCTATTACTACGCTACGGAATATAATTGCAACCACGATGTAGTTCTAACTACACGCAAATTAAGACATTCGAAATCGCAATAAAAATGTTGTAAACTTTTGTTAATTGCTAATAGTTCTGAATGAAATCCATAATATTACATCATCTAAGTCTTTAATTTTATTTTAACTATAAAAGCTCAAATCGCTTGTTGTTATATATCAGTTCAATAATCCACTTGCACCCGTCGTACTGTATACTAAACGTAAAAATGTTGTTTAAGGTATAATATTTTTAACTAAATTAAACAAGTAAAGCATATCAGAATCAGCCATTAAATGTTTTCTTTACTGGAACTCAGTCAGGCTTCCCCTCTTTTAAAGGGACTGGGCCTAATGGTGAAATAAATTACAAAAAGTAAAGCGCCCACCTTGGTTTGAACCCGTAATGTTCGACGTACATTACGGGTAAATTAAAATAAACCACGTAATTTCGAATTTGCATTTTATTCAATAGTACTATAGCTTACTCGCAAATAAAGATAATCTGTTCGTGGTTAAATCTTTTTTCTACAGTTCAGCAAATTTGAAGCGGTAACATAAGCAAACTTTTCCATTACAGATCCTGTATGTGTTAGCAGTTTATGCTGTTATAGCAGTGTCAGCAGAAGAAGGTCACTCATCGCAGTACATCCACAAACACGACGATCATCACACGAAAGTGGAATTCACGGATAAACATGGACATCATGACCATGATTACTATGTTAGTACTTATAAACTGACATGCTGATGTTGCTAATTTAAAGAACCCTCTTACCCAAGTAATAAACTATTATTTTCTTTGCCCTTGCTTCTTCCCGTTTTACGGGTTTGGCTTGCTGGTTACTATCATCTTCTGTAGGACCAAGCTTTTACATGTCCTTTTGGTAATTTGCCATCTAATTAATTAGCAATCTACCTCTCACTCTCTTGGCTATAAACGTGAGTTTAACGATATATATCTGATAGTCTGCGCTTAACATGTCTATACAACATCCAACCTTCTGCTGCTCCAATTTAATTTTAAAGTCTACAATGTATGTATCTTCCATTTTAAATGTTAACACTAATTACACTTTTTACTTCCAGACACATCCTAAGTACGAGTTTGAGTACAAGATAAAGAATCCTCATACCGGTGACCACAAGTCACAGCATGAGCATCGTCATGACGACAGTGTCAAGGGGCACTACTCCCTGCAAGACCCTGATGGTACTGACAGACATGTTCATTACCATGCTGACAAACACTCTGGGTAAGTATTTAGAATTTCCATTTCATTTCTTAAAGGCGTAAACTTTGAGAATCAGTCACCTACCGCGAAACAGTAGTTCAAGTGAACAAGGTGGTAGAAAGCATAAGAAAAAGAACATCGTCACGGCAATTTCCAGCCACGAAAGTAATAGGTAGACGATGAGTAATGAGTAGCTCACTGTCTGAAAATTAACAAACGTGAATCAATGGCGTATTGTGTTCCGCGCCCCTCAAAGAGATGACAGCAAAATGAACAGGGTTTAGTAGGGTTGTAAGATTTTTCAAAAGAATTTCCGCGTTCCTGGAATGCAAATGGCAACAGAATGAACACAGGTGGGTTTTTGTCAGTAAGTCTGACTCTCATTCCATCCACAACGAGAGGAGTTATTTAATAAATGTTTCCTGTTAAAAAAAAAACATGCGTACCCTTAGAAAATGGTTGATCCAATGTTACATTTCTTAGGTTCTGGCTTAAACAATACACGCGTCGAACCTATGCAGGTTAAAGTCATGTAATCTTAATCAAAGTCTTAAGGCATGATTGCAATAAAATTGACTCAAGAGGGAGCTACGTGTATAAATTAACTAGTCCCAGACACCTTGTACTGATACAAAAGTGGGTCGTCTCTTAACAAATACTTTCGGATGTTGTTAGGACTATGTATTGCTTCGTAATTTAGGTATTTTTGTTCCTTTACCATAAAGTTTGCTTCCCTTCAAGTCTGCATTGTCAATTTTTTCTCTTTTTAGTTTCCACGCCGATGTGAAGCACAGCACGCACCACATCGTGCCTCATCATCATCATTAAGCTTCACATTGTCTTTTACTTGTGTTATGTTATTGTGATTGTATGTTGTTATATTTATAAGTTAATAAAGATGTTATTATTACAAATTTATTTATTTATTCAACCTTATTTTTATTAATATAGTAATTGTTACATAGACTAGACTTATAAAATAACTAACGTGGATATCGTTGCGCAATTGCAGTGGCACTGAACAACTAGTAAGTTGTATTATTTATTAATTAATTAGCCTATTTAAAACTATTAGACTTTATAACCTAATGACGTGCGATAAATTGGTATTAGATACTATTTACAAACCAAGCCTATAATAATTATTATGCGACACACAGCATGCATAAACCATTGTAAAACTAGAAAAAAGATTATACAATTATATTTTAGATCAAACTTAATATTTAGAGTTACATAATTCTAAAGTGTAGTGGTTAGTTACTTTATTATTTATTTATTATAATCTTTATTTTACACCAAATAAACAAAAATACAGGAAAAACATTTAAAAGAATATGTGCACAATTGGCGGTCTTATCGCAATGGGCGATCTCTTACAGACAACCTTTGGATGGACTGAGAGAAAGGACATTTTGGGTTGTCAGTGTACAAACAAGATTAACACAAATACATACAATACAAAAAAAAAAATATACTAATAAATATCAAATATATAGTTGAAACCAGAAGAAGAAAAATATATCAAAGAGAAAGGTAAATGCTCCTTCACCATTTTTTAAAAAGTTAGTAGCGTTTGAGCACGCCTTACTTCTAAGGGTAACGTATTCCACAAACATGCAGCTTGAATTGTGAAAGATTTGTCAACGAAGGTAGTGGGATGCATGCAAATACTTAATTTTAGGTTTTCCGATGATCTCAAGGACCTACTATGTGTGTCACTAAGGAACTGAAAACGGTCTTTAAGATAAAACGGGGTACAAGGATTAAATAGCACATTATAAAGCAAAGAAAGTATATGGGCATTCCGGCGAAGGCGAATAGGAAGCAATTTGAGCTTAGTACGAAATTCAGAATCGTGGTCATACTTGCACAAGCCAAATATGAACCTGATACAAAGATTTTGAAGTCGCTCAAGCTTATCCAATTGGTCTTGGGTGAGATCAAGATAGCTGGCAGCAGCATAGTCCAGGATTGGAAGAAGAAGAGATTAGGCTAACGCAGTTTTGATAGTGTTGGGAAGAAAATTACGAAAACGTCTCAGGGAGCCCGCTGAAGCAAATAGAAAGTGACTTTAGGTGAACTTGGCACTTGAATTTTGTGAATGATGATGTTTATAACAAACGTTTATTTTCATAGCAAATAATGATTCATCTACTTACTGCCTAGTCTGGGATTAAGAAGGTAGAGCCCGAAATTGTTTTTTCCGAATTAAGGACATAGTATTTTGCTGAAATCTTACGGACAGTCGTGCGATATGTAGTTTAAAATTAAACTTACTTAACAACAGGGCCAATAAATCTGTACATATCCGTAATAACGACAGATTCATCGATTATAAGAAAATAACGTTTTACAAAAAAAAATCTGAAAAGAACACAAACAAGATCAAAATAACTGCAATTTCGGAAGTCGGTGTTAAATAAGAAAAAAACAATATCAAGGAACACAGACTTCCGAAATTAAAGTTATTTTGATCGTTTTAGTGTTTTTTTTTTAGTGAAGTAGGTATTTTAGTTTATTTCTCACTTTTCAGTTGTGATACGCTTATAGCCAAAGTGAGAGCACCTAATTCACATGACAATTCCAGTTTACCCAAACACTGCTAGGATACATAGAATAATTACGGAGTTCAGGTGTCTATCTTCCAGCTCCACCATCATCATCAGATCAGTTCGATAGTACCTTATACCCAAAATGCATCTCATGACAATTCTTTATGTATAATATGTATGTATTTAGAAATATATAAGTATATTTATCAGTTGTCTAGTACCCATAACACAAAGCTCTGCTTAGCTTGGGACTAGACGGCGTTTGTGTGGAATATTATATTATTATTATTATATTATTCTAATAAGCCCAAATATGGCTAGAATACATTGATTAATTACGGAGTTTCGGTGCCTATCTGCCAGCTCCATCATCATTATCATCATCAGATCACTTTGATAATACCATTTTTAACATAGCTATTCAGAAACATTCATTTATTTGTATGGTCATAGTTGCTTAACTATGTTTATTGTGATATATGTGTGAGTATGAAGTTTTGTTGGCCATTTTTGGTCTTTTTCACCAGTTCCACTACCTCAAATGTCACTTTTTGACTTTAAATGCTTAAGCCCTTGATGATAAAAAGTATATTATTTAAGTGGAAAAAAATTGCAAATCGGCCTATAAACTACGGAGTTTTGAGGTAACAAAAATAAAAAAAATACAACCGAATTGAAAACCTCCTCCTGTTTTTGGAAGTCGGTTAAAAATGATATTATTTTTGTCTCTGTATTTCTTGATCGAAGTTACTTTTTTTGTAGACGTTTTGCATAGATGTCTAAATTTTGATGACTGTTTTCACTGAGAGCCTACTCAGTGAAAATAGTTTGCCTAAGGTTGTTTTTTTTTTCTGAATACGACAACCGAGCACTACTCAAGTACAGTACAAATGAGGCAATTCAAAAAGTAAATTTTAATTTACAGCTTGCGAAAACTTTTTGGATTTCATGACACAAAACCAATCTTTTAAAAGATTTTCGATAATTTTGTGTATTTTATTTAAAAAACAAAAGAATTTTATTTTGTGTAAGCAAAATGCTTCTCAAGGGTACTATAGGAACCTAGCAAATACGAATTTGTCAATTCATTGTAGATATCCTAAAATCTTATAAAGTATATGTTTGTCTGTGTGTGTGTGATGTTTTTTACTAGTTCTCGATCAACCGGTTGAACAGAATAGTTTGGAGAGTTCTTGAATTAAATATCATCTAATACTTATATACTTTATACAATACAAATAACGCTTTCCTATCTAAGACAATTATTATAAATGTACCATTGTAAATAATTGTTAAATTTCAACTCCTCCTCTGAATGTCGCCACAATGAACGGTCCTGTGCGACTCACATCCATCGAATAACCACAACCCTCACCAGGTCATCGGTCCACTTTGTAGGAGACCTTCCGACGCTTCGTCTTCCGGTACGCGGCCACCACTCCAGAAACTTTCGATCCCAATGGCCATCTGTTCTGTGAACAATGTGCCCTGCCCACTGCCGCTTAACTAGGGTGATAGTTTGAACTACATCGGTAACCTTGGTATATTCTGCGGATATCTTCATTCTCGATACGATCATGCAAGGAAACTACGAGCTTCAACTCATTATAGTAACGAAATCAGTACCTATATGCGCCATCGTTTATGAACTTTCAATTAGTACAATGATCGTAAATGTGTAATTTTGCGATATCATTCGATTATTATGCATATCATACTGTCGCAAACATTTTTAGTGCCAAAAATTCAAAGTGAAATCGTTATTACCTTGGTAGCTTTACTTTACACTATAAAAGCCAAGTTTTTTTGAAACTATGTATCAGTTAACTAAAATACCTTTTATCTTACGTACCTCCATCGGGTTAATACAAGATGACTTCCAAGGTACCTACATTTTTTAAATAGTTGCATGGTTCAGCATAGCTTTATATTAGAGTTTCATATGAAAAGTGACCATCAGTACTAGTTTAAGATTTACTTTTTACTCATTTTTGTCTATTACATCTTCTAGTACAAAGGAATCTAATCCTCTGCATATCACAAATGTTTGACATATTAGTGTTCTGTTTTTCAATTTTAGTATCAATCTAATTTTAATTAACTGTGTGTTTTGGTACGCATCTGTGAATGTTGTGCACGCATGTAATTAGTTTGTTTGCACTGTACCATCAATGTGCAAGTTACACGGAAAAAAAATTGTAAACAAACTGTTGGTATGCCTTAATAATAAATAAAATAAAGACATCTCAACAGACTTTTAATTTCTGAAGGGTCACTGAATTATTTTAAAGTTACTCACCTCTTTTTTGTTACAGATTTTGGTGTTAGCCATGGCAACGTGTGCTCTAGCTGTAGTGACCGCAGAACACGCTCACTCCTCACAGCACATCCACAAACACGAAGGTCATCACCACAAAGTGGAATTCAAAGACCATCACGGACATCACCACTACGACTACTATGTTAGTTGATTTACTTGACTTTATATCCTATATTCCCTAGATTGGTGACCTTACTATATCTATATCTCTAGGTGGAGCAGGGCACGTCCATAGTACTCCTCTATCGGGAGCGGTTTTGAACTCTACGCTTTTCCTTGCTTCAAGTCATTCCTCCAATACAATGCAATGCCAGATTTTAGTCTAACATTTGGCTAAATAATCGGAATTATTTTGTATCGTGTAGCCAAGTTATCTTGAAGCTAAATCTGACTGTTGGATCGAGCCCTTAGGGCGGTTTACAAACAAGTCTAAGTTAGATATTGTCGTGGATAACCACGGCACTTATTGATTGTGGCCAAACCACCTGCATGACATTTCCAACTAGTTTTTTTTTTGTACTTCAGATTTTCACCCGTATAAATCCATTTTATAACCCAAGTGCGTCTCAGATCCATTTTATCTGGGATTACAATGTACTTGCTTTATTTGTGATATTTAAACCTATTGATCAGTGTCTACTCCATCAGCATAGCGTGTTGACATTCAGAAACAGAATTCCTTACCCAGCTGATTTCTCTAAAAAACCAAACACTAATTATAACATTTTCCTCCAGGCGCATCCTAAGTACGAGTTCAAGTATGAAGTGAAGGACCCTCACACTAAAGACCATAAGGAACAGCATGAGCACCGCGATGGTGACAGCGTCAAGGGAGAGTACTCCCTGCATGAACCTGACGGTTCCATCAGGCATGTTCACTACCACGCTGACAAACACTCCGGGTAAGTTTCTAGCCACCAACGATTTGTAAAAAATACTCCTTACGTGTACGCGTATCTTCCCATTACTATTACCTCATCTTATGCGGCTATTACTTATCAACAATATAAAAAAAAAACAAAAGTCATAATTATTGGCTATTCATGAAAATCGAAATTTATTTCGAACAAAACACAAACCTTATAAAAATACTCATACGAGTACCTATGCACGTTTTGATGCTTTAAAAAAAAAATAGTACAACTTATTTCCTAATAAATATGTAAAACTATCTTTTAACTGTAATTTGTTTCTATTTATTCAAAACTAGCTTTGGCCTGCATACATAAAATATAGCATGTCACTAAGGAATAAACCAGCTTTCTATTGGAGAAAAAATTTTTGCAATCGGACCAGTACTTTCAAAGACAAAACACACATACATCCTACAAACACAAAACCAAATTTACCTCTTTATTGTAATAGTGTGTCATATATAATAGTATATTATATTTTCAGATTCCATGCAGATGTAAAGCATAGCGTCCACCACATCGTGCCTCATCACCATCATCATTGATTACCAAATGTTGTTACTTCTTTAAATCTGTTTTGTTGTTTCGTGTGTTAATAAATCTGTTCCCAAAATAAGGTTTTTTCACTTATACCTTTTTTATGGTGGGACCATAATCAATACATAAGTTTTTTTTAAACCTATTTACAAAATAAATATCATTTATCATTTAATGACCACCCTCGCTCTTGGGCGGAGCGGGAGATAAATCTTGGCCTCGATATTAATCCGATAAATTTTATTTACTGACAACACTTATAATTTCCGTGGTTGGAAAAGTACCTACTTACATACTCATAGTTACAATGTATATCTTTTTTATTTCTCTGTATGTTTTGTGATTAAAAATGTATTGATACAATAATCAATATGTAATATGCACTTACACTATATAAAATACATAAACAAACATGTAACTATTTCATAGCATAGCTATTTTTGTAGATAAAAAGTACTGGCCAGTTCTAATAAAGTATTATAAAGTAGCGTCACTTTGCATCAAAACTATAAAAACAATAAATAATGTACTCATACACATATCGTGTAAAAGCGCCATTATTGTTGTACAAAATTGCGTGTTACTCGTTTGTTAAATATCTGTTACCACATAGTCTTTACACACTAGAATTATGATGATTTTATGACGTTATGAACTTAAGCCGGAGAGCTCAGAACGATCTGTAGTAGGCATTGACTAGGGCCAGCTTGGAGAATCTGTTGCTGACTTGAACAGTCAAAGACCAGCGATGGCTCTTAATAGAAATTGCGGTCGTATGCAGCCACAGAGGATAATAAACCTCTTCAGAATTATTTAAAATCGAAACAACATAACTCCTGTGAAGGCCATACCATTTTGACACTAGTGTTTCTTGTTTTCTTTAAACATTCCTTATTAACAGTCCTAATCAGTCATTTTAATATAATTACATTTTTAACTGTCGATTTCTAATGGTGTGTTTCATCGTGGCCAACGATTGTGTAGATTAACCTTTACTTTTTTTACGAAATCAACACAAATATTAATCTTATCGTAAATAATTTTTACTGCCAAATATTCTGGAAGTGAAAATACTGCGATCAAGGTAGTAAACCTTTATTAATATATATAAGCCTAGATTTAGTTTACTGATACATCCAGTGCACTAACAAACTTAGTATCTTCAAGTAACCAACACATTAATTTTTTTTTATAAATATGTCTTATAAGGCAAGTCTCATTTTTATTTAGCGTGCCTATAATTGAAACTACTACTTTTCTCAATCTCTTGTATTGATCGTCTGTTTACTGTCTCAAATATTGATTAGGATTCATATTGTTTCTACTTATTTCAGGTTTTGATCATTTTAGCCGTCATAGCAGCAGTGTCATCGGAGCTTTCTCATTCATCGCAGTACGTCCAAAATCCCGAAGGTCACCACAAAGCTGTGCACAGAGATGATCACGGACACAATGACCACCACAATAAACATGACGACGATCACCATGGATACAACGACCACCTCGACACACACGATGAACACCACTTTGGACACGACGACCACCATTTCGTAACCCATGATCATCTTTATGGACTTGATGAGTACTATTTCTTACACGATGACCATAATTGTAAACATGACTACAAACATGGATTCAAAGTTGATCACCACGGACACGATGACCACCACCATGGACACGATGGCCACTGGCATCACGGACAAGATGACCATCATCACGGACACGATGGCCACTGGCATCACGAACATGATGATCATCATCACGGACACGATGACCATCACCACGGACACGATGACCACTGGCATCACGAACATGATGATCATCATCACGGACACGATGACCACCACCACGGACACGATGACCACCACCACGGACACGATGGCCATTATCATGGACACGATGACCACCAACACGGACACGATGATCATCACCACTAACACCACGACCACCATGAGACTCACGCCAAGTACCATGTAAGTAGCCCTACTTTTTATCTCTTATTGTCACCCGTCCAGCAACCCCTCCGTAGGCTTAACTTCTACTTCATAGACACGGTTGAGTTTTTAACCAGCATAATGGAGTTAGACTGATTTTACGCAAGACCTTAAGGTCTCGCCAACAAAAAAGGCCTTGAGTTCCAAAGAAATATGAATTTTGTTTTTTCTTTCAGGTACATCCCAACTACAAGTTCGAATATAAAGTGGATCACCACGTAGACCCCGTCAAACCTGACCATCATCATCATCATTCTTAATACAAAATAATAAAGTTATTGACCTCTAGTGAATTATAGCTACTGTTGTTATCAACGAGACGATACTACTTAAATTATTGTTAAAAAAATAAATAAATTATCGTATTTCAAAAAATGTTTAGTAATTTACCTAGTATTATTTTAATAATAATTAATAGTATTTATTTGCTTAGTATTTTATATAATCCTTTGACTTGCCTGTTGATCTAGTGGTGAGTGGCCCAGACTGCTATACCGGAGGTCGTGGGTTCGATTCCTACCCAGGACAAATGTTTGCGTAATGAGCATGATCATTTTGTTCTGTGTCTGGGTGTAATTTATCTACGATATGTATGTATTTAGAAATATATAAGTATGTTTATCAGTTGTTTAGTACCCATAACACAAGCTCTGCTTAACTTGGGACTAGACAGCGTTGTGTGATGGTTGTGAAATATTATAAAATAATAATAATAATAGTAGTTTAGAACGATTTTTTCATTGACTGGATACTTAATAAAAACCATGAAATTTAAGCCACATCTCATCCGACAAACAATGTCAAAACGTGTAGAAAAAAAGTAAAGTAGTAAATATTTCGTCTGATTGAGACTAACATTATAATGCGAACGTTTTAAATATAGGAATGACCCCTTTGCTGCCCCTGCCGTTCGGTGTTGCAGGGTGAGTCTCGGCCAACGTAGACATGAGCTTGCGAACGTCAAGTAATAGGCAGTTCGCCGTCAGTAAAATTGAAAGGGGCCACTAGAGTCGATGCCTGCTAAGGTAGAAAGATGGTTTGAAAGAGTTACCGTGACCCTGGAATGCAAAGTGAAACAGAAGGAAGACTTTTGCTTACCAGAAGTCACCCATTCCAGTAAGTAAAAGTCTGGTGCTTCTTCACCTTTTTTGCCAAAGCGATAGAATATGATGATTTCCCACCTGAAAGAAAAGGTGACCAGGGATTAATGACGAAGATGGGACGTAGTGTTTTTAACTAAACGACACAGCGCAGTCGCTGTAGTTAATTTATTTTCAATACACTTCCTCGAAACCCCGTTCTAATGTCCGCTTTATAGGCACGCAATTTACTGTTTTTCAAACTAGTGCAGAAAAGTGCGCACGCTTGCACCACAATTGGCTATATATTTATCTTATCAGGCTGGACGATAAGCGATTCTCACGGGTGGACCATGAATGAGGGTTCACGTTCGAATTAGCAGGGGTGGGGTTGCCAGGGTCTGATGATAAAACCATATTTATAATATAGAATAAAATAATATTCCATTTTATTTGATCTTCTCGATTTTGTCTTTATTGAAACTATGGTTTCAGGTGCAGGCTACATTTTTAGGGTTCCGTAGCCAAATGGCAAATAACGGAACCCTTATAGATTCGTCATATCTGTCTGTCTGTCCGTCCGTATGTCACAGCCACTTTTTTCCGAAACTATAAGAGCTATACTGTTGAAACTTATTAAGTATATGTATTCTGTGAACCGCATTAAGATTTTCACACTAAAATAGAAAAAAGCAATCAATTTTGGGGGTCCCCCATACTTGGAACTGAAACTCAAAATTTTTTTTTTCATCAAACCAATACGTGTGGAGTATTTATTATATAGAAAGGTCTTGAAAAATGATATTGAGGTTTCTAGTATATTTTTTTCTAAATTGAATAGTTTACGCGAGAGACACTTCCAAAATAAGAGAATGACAAAACTAAAAAATATATATGATGTACATTACCATACAAACTACCAACGAATATTGGTTTGAACGAGATTTAATAAGTAGTTTTTTTTTAATACGTCATAAATCTAAAAAAATAGGTACACTATTATTAAAACATCGATCAAAGTTATAACGAACTACAAGAACTTTTATATTATGTTACTTACTGCTACGGAACCTTCCATGGGCGAGTCCGACTCGCACTTGGGTGGTTTTTATATAGATACTTATTTTTATGAACGTAGTTAGGTATAACATTGATATTTAAGTTATTATGAAACATGAGTAGATCTTCATTTCTACCAATCATCGATTATCCCCTCCAAAAGTAATGAAACTTTACTTTTTTGCTATTCATATGATAAAGTAGATCACATGCACTTCTGTCATACTTTTTTTGACTATTCGATCGACGATAGAAAAAACGACGTCCCACATAATATTGATTAAATCTATACATATAATACAATCGTAGGAAAGTCAAAACTGTACATTGAATATTTTTTTTAAAGAATACTTGGGGCGTGATCTACAATCGATACCGAAGCCAAAAATATAGTTTTTAGAATTTTTGTCTGTTTGTCTGTTTGTCTGTTTGTCTGTATGTATGTCCGGGATAAACTCAAAAAGTACTGCATAGATTTACTTCAAATTTTGCATGAATATTACTAAGAGGTCGGGTCAACATATAGGCTACATATTATCACGCTATCACCTACGGGGGAGCAGCTGTGAATCTTTATTTTTCTTACGCATTCTGTGACAGCGTGTAATATAAGGACGCATATTTAAATGTTGTTTTTGAGTAAGCCATGCTATTATCTAGCTTTACACTATAAAAACTACGCCATTAAAGTAACTTGGGCAGAGAAACATAGTTTAATGAATGTTAGTAGTATAAACACAATTTTAAAGCAGCGCCATCTATGAGATTTCATCAAAATCAAATCAAGTTATATGTTAACAGTTTTTGGAAATTATTCATTTAAATTTTATCATGTTGGCGAGGTTAGTAGTTAGTTATTCTTAAAATTCATAGATGGTAATGTGCGTTTTCTTCATATTGTAGTTCGTTTTGACAAATTCAAGTTCCAACAAAACCCTAAAAATCTTGAGCAGAGTTGAGGAAGACAATTTAAAAAAAATGCGGTGTTAGGTATTACATGGTGGCATTTCTCAGACTCTGCGAAGTCGACCAGTTTGCGAAATCCCTTACGTATGACGAGGTGCCTTCGTACGACAAGCAAAGGGTACACCCCTTTGCTTGTCGTACGTGTAATCTAATTCAACCGACATCGACGAGGAGGTGCTGTGAAAGGTTTTCCGGGAATTTTCAAGGACACCGCATTGGATAGGGTTTATACCGTGCACCCAAATAGTGGCGAATGCTATTTTCTGCGGTTGTTACATCACACTGTCCCAGGCCCAACGTCTTTCGCCTTTCTGAGGACATTTGATGGCGTGGAGTATCCCACTTACCGCGCAGCCTTTTGCCTAATTGGGATGACACCCTCGCGGAGGCAAGCGTCAGTGACAGTCCCAGCCACATGCGTCATCTGCTTGCCGTCATCTTGGTGTTTTGTGGAGTCGCGAACCCGGTAGCTTTGTGGGAGAAGTATCGCCATCATCTGTCTGAAGATTTTCTACGAGCTTTGAGGCGTGCTACTAGAGACAAAGTCGAAGTAACTGATGAACGCGTGCTGAACACCTGTCTCAGTTCACTTCAAGATGTGGTCATTTCTATCGGCGGCAATCCACTGATCGAATATCGGTTACCTGCTCTCCAATCATCACCTCATCAAGACCGTGGAGTAAGTATAACGCTGAGACAAATTACGATCCGGGCGAAATGAACACCATACGAAATTACCATGTCGCTTTGTTCTCTTGAGAGCAAAAACAAATTTATGACACCGTCCTTGAAAACGTTGGGCAAAACCAGGGTAAAATATTTTTCTTGGATGCTCCTGGTGGAACAGGAAAAACATTTGTTACCACTGGCATACTTGCAGAGGTCAGGAGCCAAGGCAAAATTGCTATTGCTGTAGCGTCGTCGGGAATCGCTGCCACACTGCTTCCGGAAGGCAAGACAGCACATGCCATGTTTAAAAATTTCCATCGATTTAGATAGCGCCAAAACGCCTGTTTGTGGTGTGTCACGTAACCGCGATAAGGGACACGTGCTAAAGGATTGCTCTCTGATGATGAGTTTACGATGGCCAAGAGGAAGACAGTTGAGGTCGTGGACAGAACCCTGCAGGACATCCACAGGAACTAACATTTGATGGATGGTGTCACAGTTCTGTTAATTGGCGATTTCCGGCAAACACTTCCCGAGGTGACGCGGGGATCGAGGGCTGACGAGGTGAATGCTTCGTCGAAACGATCTTCGTTGTGGTCACGAGTTCGTACACTGCGCTTGACCATTAATATGAGAGCTCGGCTCGGCGGCAATGCACGTGCTCAAGAATTCTCCGATGTCCTTCTAAGTCTTGGCGAAGGCACTCTACTCAGAGTCTCTCGGTAGAGTGGTATCCAGCTTAGAAAAACTCATTCACTGTGTGTACGGGGACATCAGTCGTATACCGCACCAGCAGAATTCTCGGGTGTGTGAGCGGGCCAATTTGACGCCCAAAAATTATCAGGCTGCAGCAATTAACGAATGCATTCCCTCGGAAATTGAGAAGAATGAAGTTGTCTACACCTCGATAAACACTGTTGTCGAGCAAGATGATACCACACGTTATTCCGGATTGGAATTTCTGTACTCCCTGTCAGAAAGTGGACTTCCGGCGCATACCATCAAGCTGAAGGTCGGTGTCCCGATTATGCTTCAAAGTTGTGACGGGACCCGTCTTAAAGTCATCTCGCTCCATACAGACACACCATTGAGGCGAAAATTGTTACGGGTTGTGGCGTCAGCGATGCAGTATTTATACCACGTATTCCCCTCATACCCCATAACTTCCCGTTCCAGTTAAAACGCGTACAGTTCCCCGTGTGTGTTTGCTTCGCGATGACCATCAATAAGTCGCAGGGGCAGACACTGAGGGCAGCGGGTGTCGACCTCAGGAAGAGTTGCTTCTCACACGGGCAACTGTACGTCGCTTGCTCCCGCGCCACCAGTCCTGACTCTCTTTATACTTTGGCTCCTGGCAGTATAACTACCAACGTAGTTTATAGGGAAGTCTTGTAAGGTATGATACCTTTGTACGTATTTTTACTCTTTTGTGTTTCCTTTAGTCACATCTTATAACTGAACTCAGTAGGATTCTCATTTAACTCTCTTCACTTGCTTCGTTTCCAAAGAAAACTTATAATGCTATTTTAAAAGTTGTTTATTTATAATGCTATAGCGACACTGGCACCTTAGGTATTTTCACGCAGACGACGTCGCGGGCAGCAGCTAGTTATATTATAAATGTTTTATCTCTGAGTGCCTATATAAAAGCTGGTAGCTCTGATGAGTATCTACGTGTTTATTAAAATCACACTATTGGCGTGAACCTACGTCTATTACACAAGCATATTTAGGCTTGTTAAATCGTTGAATAGCATGTTTTAGTTGGTTGTTAAGATCGCGTAATATGCCCTACAAAATTATTTGTAACATGCAAAAAACCATAACTTTTTTATGCATTTCCGTTGACACTTGAGTCATTAGTGTAGGTGTACACGTAAAAGTACACTTTTATGGAACAATCCATATTATAATATCGTAATTAATTTTTAGTGTCCATTCAAAGTGAAATCAATGTTACCTTGATTGTATTGTGTTCAATATAAAAGCAACGTTTTTTTCTGACTATGTATCAGTTCATCTGTGAGCTTAGTTCCATTAGTACAAAACCTTAAATCATAAACAACAAGCCAAAATGACTTTTAAGGTAAATATGTTAATTTAAAAAGCTTATATAGGTACATAGTTAATCAAACTTATTTATTTCTATTTAATTTAAAAAAAAATCTAGTTTAGTAAATATTCTTCTTTTCCCAAATGCATTAATTACAATATACGAGCAGCTTATTATCTGAATAATATAATATTTGTTGAGGTCTTTTTTTTATTTATTTTTTATTATGGTGGGAAAAATCATGCATTGACATCCCCCGCCCTTGGGCGAAGCGGGAGATAGTGTCAGACTCTTACTAACTAAAAGACCCACCCCGTAATAAAGTGTGAATCCTGTGTAACTTAGTTCAAGAAAAGACGTTGACAACTGATCAATGACCGTTCTATTCCACCCAAAAAACTCTTTCTGATTTTTGACATAATTGATGCCAAGAAAGATTGAATTTATTTTCTATATTTTTCCATCCAGGTCATCAGCATCGTAGTCCTGTTAGTGGTTGTTGCTGTAACAGAGGGACACCACGGCTACTCATCTCAGCACATCAGCAAACACGACGGTCACCACCACAAAGTGGAGTACAAAGACCATCACGGACATCATCACGTTGACTACTATGTAAGTGACCTTAACTACATAACAAACCTTGACAATTACATTCAGACAAACAAGAGATCCTAACCAAAATGACACTTAATCAGTGGGAACGGTTGTGCATATAACATAATAGAACACAACAGAATAGAATACAATAGAAAAAATATTATTTAAGAAGTACATTTAAATAGGATCGACATCAAGTGTGACAAAATATCAAATGATTTATTAAATGATAAAGCGTTGATTGACAAAGTGTAATTTACGAGTATGTCATGAATAATGTTTTTCCCACCCATATGCACAAAGCGTTTTGGGACCACATTTATTGTGCATACAGCCAAGGAGTGGAATTCTCTGCCAGAGTCTGTGTTCCCTGAAAGCTACAACTTAGGGGTCTTTAAGTCAAGAGTGTATAGGTTACTTATAAGCAAGCGTGCTTCATCGTCGACTACATCATCGCTTACCATCAGGTGAGATGGTGGTCAAACGCGAGCCTATTAATAATAATAATAAAAAAAACGTTTAATACGATAGGTTAACTTTAGTTTTAAATTAGTCGATTTTTGTCTAAGTAATACAATCTTCAGACACTACGCTTGTAGTTGAACTTAAATTGCAAGAACCTTATATCAAAAGAATGGTCACTCATGAAAAAATTACCATTGTATGCACATCCTTTCTAACATCAACACTTCCATCACCTAAGTCTACATAAATGTTTATAAACTATATTTTCTTCCAGTCCTACCCTAAATACAAGTTCGAGTACAAGGTAGATGATGATCACACCGGTGACCACAAGGAACAGCACGAGCACCGCGATGGACATAACTCCGAGAGCAACTACAAAGTGCACGTCAAACACATTGTGCCTCATCACCATCACGATTAAGGATTTTTTTATTGAAGCTTTGTTAACGTAGTACGTAAGAAAACAGCTATGACAAAATGTTGCAAATAAATATATTGATACAAAAATTATAAAAATGTGTTTTGTTAATCTTTTATTTATTTAATTTAATGAGGAGCACCAACAGCTATAACAAACAGAAAACTATATTGTATATGAGAAATTGAGTCAATTGCAGGTTCTTATGGGTAAAAACACAAAAAGTAGAAGAAAACTTAGAATCACTAACAAGTACTACAATAAAAAAAGAATATATATCTGTTAAGTACAATTGGCACTATGCCTTTTAGTCACAGGTATCATAATAATGACATAAACTTAAAAAACTAAATAAGTTTGGAACTAAAGTAATGATTATATATAACGGGGTGCCTAAGTGTATTTAAGTAAAATCTCAGTACTTAAATTACAATTGTAACTTAATTATTCAAATAGGGCCGAGTAAACATGTACTTTAAATATTTATTGTTTATGTATTATCTTAACATTTTTTCTGTATGAAAAATGTTTATAAAAGTATTGAATTTTTACCACTACTTAGATTAGCGTTATTTTCAAATTTAACCATCGCATTTTATTACCGAGTACCCCTGCTTCAATCATCATATTAGTTCAGTGGCACTTAATAGTCAAAATGCAAATATAATAATTCCATTAAAAACGGCTAGGATACAATGATTTATTACGAAGTTCCTGTGCTTACTTAACTTCATTGTCATATCATTTCGATGCATCCCTCTTTCTCTTTCTTTAGTTATACAACTAAGCAATTTACAGTAAAGTTTTGCTATGATTCTATGAGGAGTTCCGGTTCATATTTACGTAAGAGAACAATCTGAGAGAATAATGGTATTGAAGGTGTGGCCAGTAGTAACAATTTGTATACAAACAGAATCCTTTACAATGGCATTCTACTGGACACAGCCTAATTAGTCGCATTTTAATATTTTTTTCACCTACATGAAAGTAGAAATTTGTCCGAAGGGAACATATTATACTCCTAGGATGAAAAGTAAGTCCTAAGTACTTTTTCTGGACGTGGTCTACCCTAAAGCCTTACTCCTCGGTTACGGCTAGGTTAATAAATGTGAAATAAATGTTTATTATAAAATTGTAAGTCCTCTTCTCCGCTTATTGTATTCTTCTTTTGCTGTGCCCGACAGGGTCCATGATTGTTTCTTTTAACAAGTTTACCACTTATGCCTACATTGTGGAATGCAATAAAGGATTGAGTATTAAAATTGTAAATTATAGATTTTTTTACAACATTATCAACATAATTATAATTGTTTCGTATGATTAAAACTTTTGGCAAAAAAACAACATGATGTTTATTCGCTTGTTTTCCCTACTCCTCTCAAACGGCTTTGATCTTTAGAGAGACACAAAAAATAGCTGGTAAAGTGTTTTTCAGAAAGTACATAGCACATGTAAATCAATCAATATTAGAAAATGGTTTTAAAGGTCAGCAGGGTTCTATGCGGGCGCAGGCGGCAGTACGAGTATATGTAACTCCAGCCAGATGTCCAAAGAACTTTATGCCCTAACAGTTTTCTAGCATAACATTGGAACATTAAAAAAAAAACTATTCTATTAGAGTTGTAAATTCTTTTAACGGTATTTTTTTCAAGCACTTTATGTCAAAATTTTATATAAGATTTAAGTTACAAGCTCTTGGTCACATTTTAGTTTAGCAATGCAGCTTAACTAAGTTTTAGTTTTGTAAAAACAAAAAAGATATTGGTACCTATCTATACATAGTCAATCATTGTGTTGCCTATATATTACTGCGGTCAAATCAAAAAGTCAGATGAAGCACTATTTATTAGAGAGTACACACAACAAAGTACGTATAGTTATATTGTAAGATACTGTTATTAATTTTATTAATTCCATTAATTAGATGAAAACTAAGTTTTAAATAGTTTTCATATTTGATAGTTTTCGCGCGTCCTTGATTACAATAATTAATTTACGTTTGAAAAATAATGTTTTGAAAAACTAATCGAAGCTAAAGCATCTATCTACCCTAGAATAGTATATTTTTCTGGTCTACTGGTGTAAGACTATTCTTGGTCACTACTCTCAATTTTATTTGGTTACACGACGAACAACTCTGTAGGATCACAATCACATACGATAATATCAAAGTAGGTTTGTGTTATATTTTTTAATTCCACTTTCAAATTATTGGTTACGTAATTCATGAGGTTATCTGATTATTAAAAATAATCAAAGTAATCATATTTCCCTGTAACGATCACAAATTCGCAATGCTCTCGTGCATAAGCAGCATGCGTGTGAATGTATTTTACGAAACATTTAAAAAGTTCGCACAATATTCAAACGTTGCACATTCTGTCGTCACATAAAAATTTAGAGTAAAATTTTTGCAGCAATAATAGCTTTGTTTTGAATATAAAAGTTGTAATTTTTTGGAATATTTATCAGTTTACTACTAAATTCAGTCAGAACAATACAAAAACTAAAACAAAAGAAAATGACTTCAAAGGTAAATTCTATTTCATCTAAAGTGGAATAATAATGATTGTGTAATAAAAAAATGGAAAAATAATAACTATTTGTTCTACAGGTGTGCATTTTAGCAGTGATGGCAACTTTAGCAGTGGTAGCAGTAACAGCTGATGACGGCCACTCCCACATACACATCTTGAAACATGACGACCATCCCGTAAAAGTGGAAATAAAAGACGAGCACCATCATCACCACCACGTCGACTACTATGTTAGTTAATTTACTCTACTAATACTTGTAATACTCAGTAAAGGAACTCTATAGGGGACAGTGAACATACATCTTTTAGTCTCGTCAGTTCTATCTCTTATTAAAATGGGTTTATAAAGATCGAGGACTTAGAGGTTTAAGGAATTATTTCTACTATAAGCCTAATCATGATGTGTTCCAGTTTTAGAGATAGCTTCAGGAAATATTGCATGTATGGTTTTGTACAGTCGTTGTGCAAAGCTAAAATGTCTCATGCGCTTCACATGTCACAACTTTGTCAGTAAAGTGTCAAAGCATTAGTAATGCTCTGTATTTGTAAATTGTGCAGTGACCGCGTATCATTAAGGGAAATCAGCTTGTCTGTCATCATCATTATCATTTAAGCAAAAAAACGTCGATTATTGGACATAGGCCTCTCCCAAGACGCCATAATGGCCGGTTCTATTGCTTCCTAGTTTGTTTGTAATCTTATAAAAAATAATTTTAAATTTTCAGACTCATCCCAAATACAAGTTCGAGTACGAAGTAAAGAGCCACCATACCGGTGACCACAAACATCACCATGAGCACCGTGATGGCGACAGTGTCAAGGGAGAGTACGCTCTGCATGAACCTGATGGTGGATCCAGGCATATTCACTACCACGCTGATAAGAAAACTGGGTAAGAATCTCTTATAGCTTATAAAAATATATAGTCTTGGTTTTAAAATAGTGGTCGCGATAGTTCGTTATCTATACTTCACATATGGACAGCGGATATATAGATATCTAACATATTGTGTTGATATTGATCTAGCACTATTGATGGCACGATGTTATTAATGTGAGGATTTACCTAAATCTCATTATTTCTAACTAGTCTTTGAATTTTCTTCACCTTTTTATCACCGTCAGTATGGACTATTATGACCAGCTAAGATTTTCACTCATCAATTTAGTTGATTATTTGTTTTCTACATATCGTAAATGTCATGATGTTATGGTTTAAACAAAACCCTTTTATCTTTACTTCCATTCTTATGACTGCCTTGTTGGTCTAGTGGTTAGTGGCCCTGACTGCTGTGCCGCAGTTCGTGGGTTCGATTCCCACCCAGGAAAAATGTTTATGTGATGAGCATGATCATTTGTTCTATGTCTGGGTGTAATTATCTTTAATATGTATGTATTTAGAAATATATAAGTATGTTTATCAGTTGTCTAGTACTCATAACACAAGCTCTGCTTAGCTTGGGACTAGACGGCGTTGTGTGATAGTTGTGGAATATTATATTATTTCATTATTCTAATTATTGCCCATACAAAGAACTGACAGTATTTTAATTTATTTTTCAGTTTCCATGCTGATGTGAAGCACAGCGTCCACCATATAGTACCGCATAAACATCATTAACTTACTCTTATATAATATCTGCATAGTCTACGTTAGATTTAAATTTGTTATGTTTGTTGTTTGATTTTAATAAAGTCCTTTTTAATAATAATTTCATTTGTTTTTTTTTAATCAGAGACCAGAAATATTCAAAACAATATTCTCGTAACAATCTCAGTAGTTAAATATAAATATTTACGATGGATCTTAAGTGCCTAACCAGTTTCTAACATCTAAAGAAAATTACTTACAATAATTTGTGGTTAATTATAATAAGACAGGGAATGCAACTCAAAAACTCAAAGTATGTCACATACCACTGTAAGCGTACGAGTTAAACTGGTTAATTTTACAATTACGAAAATTGCATTCAAACTTTACGGACAGTTTTGATATAAAAAGAAATATTTTGCCCTCAAAAATTATCAGTTGTCTTTCGTGGCTTCAAGAGTAAAGAAATACTTTACCTCAAATCCATAATCATGTACTCGAAGGTAAATAAGTTCTTAATATTAATTTTGTGTCATTTTTTTGTAATAACTTACTACGTCAATCGGCTTAATTTATATTCTTACAGTATTAATATTGTATTTTCTCAGTAAGTGATTTGTAAATTTTGATAACAATAACTATCTAAAACCATAATATTCTTACAAAATAAGCATTACACCCATTCCCATCAAAGTAATTATGATTTTTATTAAATTATTAGGGTTTTTCTTTAAAACAAAATATATACATAATAAACTCAAAAGTTTAAAAACATTTTTGCTTAACCTAACTATACACATTAAAGGCTACTTACTCCCTACTAAAATATAGCGTCATAAAACTCCTCCGTATCGCTGTCGACTGGAAGTGTGCCCAAAAGGCTGGTGGCATTGCGTTTAATGACAATACTTAATCTCTGACCGAGGAAAAAAACAGCTCTTGGGTTACGCGAAGTGTCAACTAAGCGTTTCGACAGTTCTTTAAATAGCGAATGAGCACTCGGACCCCACGGCCTAAGAGTTTCAACCCCAAATGGCTCAAAAATATAACTGCCGACGAGGTTGTTATATTTCCGCCGCTTGAAGTTCTCTGTAGACGCAGCGGCAGCACCAGTAAAGCACGATGAGCTAGGAAGATGTTGGTAGTGTACCACACTAAACCTCTACCCAACTTCCATGGAAATAAAGACATACCGTCCGGTCTCTTAACATCGTTGCGTGCCAGGCCATGAAGTTCTAAAATAGCCGGTACGCCGACGGTGACAAGGGCTCGTTGGATAATGTCGTTAATATTCACGTGCGCATGACAGGCCGTGGTGACCAAGGCTGTTGACAACTTCGCCACAGTGACAGCGATGAGGAGAACAGCAAGGAGCGCCAAGGCGTAGGGCAACAGCTAGGCGGAAAGTAATTTAAAATAATTAGGGATTGAAAAAAAAATGTAATTACTAGCGGTCCCGGTAGGAGTTATCCTGTCTGAAGTTTTCAGAGGGTGTTCGTCAGAAAAGAAAATTGAGAAACCAATTGCAGCGCCACCTACCGGGCTTAATTGTGTTTCCAAACCATCTAGGGACCCACTCAAATATACATATAAGGTTTCAGCCGAATCGGTTAATCCGTTTAGGAGGTGTTAAGCGACAAACGCTCGTACATAAGAATTTTGTTTATAAAAATATTAATCTTATCTTTCAGATCTTCTTAGTCGCAGCAGTCATTGCTATCGTAGTTGCTGAACCGCAAGGTGGAGATAAAGAACATGAGCACAAACATGCATTCTCATCACAGAGTATCAAGCAGCACCATGGCAAAGCCACTGAGAAACACGTCGAATACTATGTAAGAAACCTAACTTAAAATTTACCTATACAATCATAGTTCATTATAATACAACTGCATAATGTTGGTGATTACCGCTGAGGCGATATTTAGATCCGAGCCGAAGGCGAGGATCTTAAGAGAGCCGAGGACGGTAATCGCCAATATTCACGTGTTTTTCGCACACTTGAGAAGAATTTTTTTACAAATTAATTAATTATTGCTTTATCAGCAAAACTGTTTCTTTTTTGTAGTATGGCGGCAAAAAAATATTCTTTCTTCTTATGCGCGCGCATCCGAAATGGCGGCCATAGACTAGCTACTCCAGCTAGGCTGTTTGAATAAAAATAAGAATGAGGTTGCTTATGTAAAACAGAAAAAATCTTTTTATTTCATGAAAGGTTTTTTTTTATTAAACATGTAAAAGTTAAAATAGTTTATTTAAACACAAATCAGCATTAAATAAGCAAGCAAGACACTAATTTGTACTACTGAACGCAATACCTAATTTTTTTTTAGAATTCAATGTTTGATTTGAGAACAGAGGTTAAACAAAAAGGTTATTACTACATTTTCACACTTGTGCATAAGGGTAATCAAAAAGTCACAGTTTGGTTACAAGCTACATTATATACCTAAGTGTTATGCAATTATAGCCACTTTCTGAGCAAGTGTGTCGAAAACTATTATATTTACTTCTAGTATCAAACTTAATTATGTATTACAGTCTCATCCTAAATACGAGTTCGCATACAAAGTGGAGGACCCTCACACCGGCGACAAGAAGTCCCAACATGAATCCCGCGACGGTGATGTCGTGAAGGGCGTGTACAGCTTGCACGAGGCTGATGGCACCGTCAGGGTTGTCGAGTACCACGCTGACAAGAAGAACGGGTAAGTGCCTACACTGTTTCAACTAGATTTTCTTTAATTCAACAATTAATGTATATTATATAAATAAACAAAATTCAAAACGGTCACTCCGTTTTTGACATTTGTACTATTTTGTGAGATGAATATCGGTTGTCATACGTATGGTTCCACATTTTCCATCGCGAATAATCTTTATCCGTATACTTTCATTTTTTTTTTAATATATCTATTTTTACATGATTTTAAACTAGAGCTTGACTGAAATCCCATCTGATGCAGCAGCATATAATAAACTAGTGCACTTTCTTCACTGCTTACATGCAGTGAAGAAATTGTTAATGATGAAGTGCACTAGTTTATTAAGAGCATATTCACTCTAGTCTTGAAAACACATTATAAATAAATTTATGAGCATGTTTTGTCCTAGCGCAGGACAAAGACGTCCTTTTATTTGACTGGCCTGTTGGTCTAGTGGTTAGTGACACTGACTGCTATGCCGGAGGTCGTGGGTTCGATTCCCACCCAGGACACATGTTTGTGTGATGAGCATAATCATTTGTTCTATGTCTGGGTGTAATTTATCTATAATATGTGTGTATTTAGAAATATATAAGTATGTTTATCAGGTATCTAGTGCTCTGCTTAGCTTGGGACTAGATGGCGTTGTGTGATAGTTGTGGAATATCATCGTATTATATTATATTTCTATCTCCAATTTTTTATGTTCACAGCATTTTTTTTTTTATTTTTACTATTTTTTATTGTTACAGATTCAACGCCAATGTTAAGAGGGAAGGCCACGCTAAGCACATTGTTCCTGAACATCATCATCATCACTGATGTATTTACGAACTTACTATTAGTTAAGCTTATATCATAAGATTGTTGAATGTTTGCGTTGTTGTAAATGTGTTTGGAATAAAGTTGTTTTATATATTGTTTGCCATTTGTTTTACCCGTACGTACACCGTTCTATTTCTCTATGAAAACACTTTGCATCAAAAAAATTGTAAAGCTTGCTATTTTAATCAAAATTGCCAAAATTGATATTAAGATATTTAAATATTTTACAAAACATCTAAATACCGCATCGACTGGTTAATTAATCAAGTGTTACGTGTAGTATGAAAACCTGCCAAGTTCAAATTTAACAATGATCAGGCTGTTGATGAAGATGATTATGATCGATTTTAAAGTGCATCTAAACTTGGCTTAACAGGTATGTTTTTAGTGGGATAGATACAATACACATGACACACAAATTTTCCCTTCCTTCATTTCAAGTTAGATTTTTTCCGTTTTTTCCCTTAATTCATGAAACCCCAAGCAAACGCGTTCGTGCACCAATTTTACTGTCTTTCTATTGTGTCTGCAATTTCCACGATTGAAAGGTTAATTAAGTATCAGTGTGTACTTTTGCAAATAAAATATTAATATTATTATTAACTCTTTGAATGCCGTAATTAGAGATACAATAGAAAGCTACTACTTAAACCCTATATGGCTCCATCCCTTTAACAGTTCAGTTTAGGTCGTCAAATAGATCGCGTTAAGAGCTGGTAGCATCGCAGCTCTCTTCCCTTCTCAATCCTTCTCTTGATGTTTTTTACGCCATAATAAATACTTCTCTTTCTTTCTTTTCTTTTCTTTTAATCTCTTATTTATACCTTGATCACACGTACCGAGTAAACGGGCGAGACAGTGCTCTCGGCCGAGCACTCGGTACTTGTAAACTTAGCGCCGAGTGCTTATCTCTAAAATTCCCATACATCACTGTATCGGCCGAGCAAATTTTACTGTCTCGCCCTTTGACTCAGTACGTGTGATCAAAGCATAACGGTTTATGTGATACAACCCACTGACAGATGGACGGACAAACAAAGAGGCGGATGGCAAGTGGATGCTTAGTAATAGGGTTCCGTTGGCATCCTTTCGGGTATAGAACCCTGAAAAAACTCGACGCTCATTAGTTAATATTTTATAGGATAACCACAAAATATCTCGGTAGCGCATATAAAAATTATGGGTTTATTGAAAATCACTAAATAGGATTAGATTAAACTTGGATTCTAAAGTGTTTTATTTTAATCAAAGTATACACTTACATATATTATATATTTATTTACTATTATATTTTTTTTATTTTTTGGTGCGGAAAATCATCCTATGACGACGCCCTCTTGGGCGGAGCGGGAGATAGTATCAGACTCTTACTGACTAAAAAACCCACCCCGTTCCTTCAAGCCTTCATAACGGGGCTCGAGTTCCCTTTCGGATAACCCTGGCCTCAGTAGGCTTCGGCCCCTGCTGTTGCTGACAACTCCTTGAGGCGCGCGAGTTGACGACTTGGGCTTGGTCCGGACAGTTACTAGACGGCTGGACAGCAAGCTACTCACTGCTCACTGTCCGCAAGCCCGCGCCTACGGTGGCCGGAAATCGGGATCAGAATCTCGGCGATACTCACATATATTAATCTTATTGTTACGTGTTAGTATTAAGTAGGTAACCCAAATAGGCATATTTTTACAAACATAAACGGTTGCAAACAGACATTGCGTACGAGTTCGTCATCAATAATTTTAATGGCCACCTATAATCAATTAGATTGAAATCACCTTTATTGCTTTTGTTTTCTATATAAATGTCTTGTGTTTTACTGGCCAGTATCAGTTGGTTATTAGCTGGCAGTACAAAATGTTTTCCATAGTACGTATTAATTGCTTCCCTAAAATATTCTGTAATACCAGTATTTACAATTTTAACACAATATGTACTGGTACAAAACCATTACTAGCTCTTTTCTTTGCCACCGTGTACCACTTTTTCTTTTTTAAGCTATTGCATAGCTTCTATCGCGGGCCTTGAGCGTGGAGTCCGAATCCAGAAATTCCGTAACGAAAATAACCTAACACCTCCCACTCATTTGTTTTGAGCGTGGTGACCGATAAGAAAACAAATGAGTGATGCTATGCAATAGCTTTACCGCGGCAGTCCCCGATTGCCACACGTCTTTTTTTTCTTTAATTGTTCCCGTTCTGTCCCTTATCATCGTTAACATTTTTATCTTCATTCCAGTTGTTACCATTTTTACTCTTACCATCATTGTCAATTTTTTTTCCAGGTGCTTTGCGTGTTACTGGTCGCATCAGTAGCTTCGGCGGAATATGGTCACTCATCACAATACTTCGAGAAATACGATGGTCACCACCAACTCGTGCATATTCACGACGACCACCATCATTACCACCACGTTGACTATTATGTTAGTTATACGGACTTCAATCATTAATCGATTCAATCAATTGTTAAGCTCACTTTAGAAAATCAACTGTTTTGAATATAAAGCTTACACAGCCACAGAGTGCCTAAAACAGCCTGTCTTTAAATAGACTGGGCCATTTTTAGCTCTGTATTCCTACGAAAAGAATAAATTATGAAACACCTGGGAATATTCAATTAGGAGTTAGAACGTTACGTTTTGCCTAACATAGTTATCAAAAAAAAAAATCAATTTAGTACAATCGTCAAATCGTCGTGTTTGACAATTGAACACTCCTGTGTTTGACGACTTTTACTAAATCGTGTTTTTTTTTTAATCGTCTTTGTGTGCTTACCATAACGTGAACTAGGTCGATAATACATTTTAAGCAATCGTAATTCCAAGCGATTTGGTTGACTGTGTCAAATGCCTTCTTATACTTTCGTTTTTCTTTTTGCCTTGCTTATTCATCAGCCCATAGGTTGGAAATGGTGAACGAATTACCTGATTAAGGGTCTGGGTCAGAAATTCAATGAATTTGAGACGCACATTTCCGACAGTTGTGGATACCTATGTCCAGTACCAAAAGTTTTTGAGCTGAAATAATGACGTCATCAAATGAACAGAATTTGAAAACAAAACACTAATCACAATTTTTATCAACAGACGCATCCTAAATACGAGTTCAAGTATGATGTAAAGGACCCTCACACCGGAGATCACAAGGAGCATCATGAACACCGTGACGGTGACAGTGTGAAGGGGCACTACTCGTTTAAAGAACCAGATGGTAGCATCAGACACGTTCACTACCATGCTGATAAGAAAACTGGGTGAGCATACTAAAAATAAAGTCAATTCTCGATATTTTCATCCTAAAACACCTTCAAAAAGGTCTTGTTAAAAACTACCAAAGCTAGCCTTTTTAAAACTACTTATGGTGAGGTTGGTTTCCGTATGAAAATCTTGACCTGGAAAAAGGTGGTTAAAAAGAGATTGCACGTAGTAGAGATGAAAAAAAAAAACTTTTTACAAAAAAATATATAACCGACTTCAATGTTAAAAACACTGAAAAGTATAAAATAACTTTGAGATATAAATAAATAACTTAGAGCGACCTCTACATCTCCATAATTAGGTAACACAATATCCCTTGGTTTAGTTATAAATTAATTTCTTTATCCACAGTTTCCACGCAGACGTAAAGCACACCAAACCTCATCTTCATCATTACCACCACCACTATTAATTCTATTTTTATACTGTTGTCTGTTTTTGTTAGGTTTGTGTTTGTAAGATTGTAATAAACTCGAATAAAATGATTTACAGTAGTTTATTTTCACCACACACAATAATTAAAAAAAAAAAATTAAATAAAAGTGAATAAACTTAATTATTTGCAGTGAAATAAGAAATTGTTGGTTCCTTCTTTATTTAAGTTTGGGTTCGTAAGGTACATAAATAGCGCAAAAAATTAAGACACCGGTGCTCGCCACATGCTAAAATTCGCTTATCTTGCGGCCCAAACCGACCACCGAACACTGATACAAAACACTGACACACGCCACTCACGCATTTAAACCTTGTTCAGAGTAAAGGCCTTTTGCCTGTCACGCGTATTTTATCCCGCATGCGAGTCTCGTCGCATGCGGGTGATAGGAAAAAGATTTCGTTTGCTGCTACAGTGTTGTGCGTGTCGCCAGTGGGTAAACTTGTATACGATATATGTGGCCTATGAGCTTGCCTGTAACCTGCTTCACAGTAAAAACTACACTTAAGGCAGGTCGCCGCCCGCATCCGTATAGCGCGCACGCGGGCTGTGCGCCCGCAGTCAATCCACGTTCCGCGCGCGTGCTAGCCGCATGTTCAAATGATAGTATGCGGCAGTCCGCATGTGGACGAAAACCGTGTGCTGGCTAAAATACGCGTGACAGTAAAAGGGCCCTCAGTCAGAAACCCATATGCACAGTATCATATATACTATACGTATGGGTTGAAAAAAATAGCAGCCACTGGCCACAAATGGTTATCGCGAGCTCCGGCTTCTTTTGTGGACGCTTTTAGCTTCTTGTGGAGGCGTTTGTGGATGTGGCATGTGAACCATGGACGGCGACACTTAAGTGCTTATATTAAGCAAAAAGAAGAATTTCTTTAAAAAACAAGTCTGTATTTTATTTAGTTAAATATTTATTCTAGGCTCTTAACGATCACAGTAACAATATTACCTAAATATAATATCACAGGATCAATGATGGTGGTAATGTTCAGGAACGATGTGCTTGGCGTGACCCTCATGCCTCACGTTGGCTTTGAACGTGTATTTGAAACAAATCCAAGCCATCAATAAAACTGTACATACATCAAACACGTAGGTATGTGTTCAAGAATAATGATGATCGTTATGCTTGCCCGCTCTTCTTGTCAGCGTGGTACTCGACGATCCTGACAGTTCCATCAGCATCGTGCAGACTGTACGCGCCCTTCACGACATCACATAGTCAGTAATGGGTACAGAATGGTCTCTTCTTCTTCCAGCCCTTGTCCCTTTTTATTTGGGGTCGGCGCAACAAGTTTTTTTCTTCCATTCTGTCCTGTCACTCGTCATGCTATCACTAACTCCCTTTTCTGTCATATCACTTCTCACACAATCCATCCATCTTTTCTTTGGCTTCCCTCTCCCTCTCCATCCATCCACATTTAAATTCATAACTCTTTTAACAACATGCTTTTCATCTCTCCTCTTTACATAATCATACCAAGACAAACGATTTTCTTTCAACCTTTCAGTCACTGCCGCCACTTTCAAACTTCCCCTAATATACTAATTTCTCACTTTATCCATTATCGTCACACCGCACATCCATCTTAACATTCTCATCTCCGCTACATGCAATCTTGTTTTATCCGTCTTTTTCACAGCCCAACATTCTGATCCAATGCACAGAATGGTCATCCTTGTGTATTATTCTGTTCAAATGGGCATATTTTACTACCTTTTTTTCGTTTATACATTGAAAAATAGCAAAATAAGCTGTATGCCGAGTGAATTTTAAAGGTTTTTAATAAATTAGTGCAGCTAACCATCAACGACAGCATCACTGCTTACCATCAGGTGAGATCGCAGTCAAACAGTTCTGTCCTCGTAATACCCACCAACAAAAACTAACCATAAAAAGAGTAGTAATCTTTAGTTATATTGAGAAACTAAAAAAAAAATACATTTTGAGAATCTTTTAAAGTTTTTTTCTTCCAACAACTATAATGAATTGCTACAACAATTTCACATTTACTTTTCATCACTTTCATCGACTTTTTCTTTTGGTCGATTAAAGTTTACCTATAATCCAGTTTTTTTTGAAGATTTACTTTTAGCAGGCACTTTTCTTTGTCGACGCTAGACTCCTTAATCCACTTCGATTATAGTGTATCTAATCAGGTGATGTTATTACACGTTTTCCCATATACGTATGTACGTATACCGCTGGACATACGCTTCTCCAAGTGTCGCCACAACGACCAGTCCTGCGCATTTTGAATCCGTCCGATTTCCACGTCCTTAACCAGGTCATCGGTTAAACTTGTGTGAGGTTTGCTGACGCTGCATCTGCCGGTATGCGATCGCCACTCCAAAACCTTTCAGCCTCATCGACTATCTATTTTGCGAGCAATGTCCCCAGCCCATTTGGCAAACCGTGGTTCTGTTGAGGATATCTTTATTCCTAATTCAATCACGCAAAGACGCTCCAATCATAACTCTCTTCATAGCCTTTTGGTGAATAAAAGCTGTTTTTACACATTTATAAAGTGATTTCCATGATATCGAAAACATTATCTAGCAGTTAAATCTTTATGAAATATGTAATAAATGTCACAAGCGTAACACTACTAAACTCTAATGAAAATTTAGCAGCTATGACTATTACAAGTGAAACCAATGCTACCTTGAATGTATTATTTTAAGTCATATAAAAGACGTGAGGTTTAGTAGTTATGTATCAGTTCATTCTGGGACTTTGTTTCAAATCAGTAACAGTCTACCACAGACAATCAGAATATAAAACAACATGATCTTCAAGGTATTTAATTACTTTATCTGTCATATGTGTATGAGTGCTACTCAATAATATTCATGTGAAGTTAAAAGAATTGTCGTCTTATAAAGATAGAATGACGGATCCACTTCCCATCACCTATAATCGAATAGTAATATTTTATTCAAATCCTTTAATACCGCCTTTTCTTCAGATCCTTTGCTTGCTGTCTGCTGCCGTTGCGGTGGTCTCCGCTCACGGACACTCGTCGCAGTATATTCACCGCCACGACGGACATCATCAGATAGTACACCACGGACATGGTCATCATGACTACTATGTCAGTAACTACCCCAGACCTCTTTCAATAGTTAAATACTTAATATTTTCTCAATACTTATCCAAATTTTTCAATCGTAGACTCACCCCAAGTACGAGTTCGAGTACAAGGTGGAGGACTCTCACACGGGCGACCACAAGTCGCAGCACGAGCACCGCGACGGTGACGTCGTCAAGGGACACTACTCGCTGCACGAACCTGACGGCTCCGTCAGGGATGTGCACTACCACGCAGACCACCACAGCGGGTATGTCTAGTTATAGTTAGAGCAGGATTAGTGTATGATACAATATAAATCTGTTAATTTACTTGTAACACTATTCTAATTGATTTTTCCTCCTCAGCTTCCACGCGGACGTGAAGCACAGTACGCACCACATCGTGCCTCAACATCACCATTATTAAAAATTGTTGGCAATGTTATCTAGTAAACTAAAGTTGTTATGATTTTATTCTGAGAATAAAGAAATTTGAAAAGAAGTTTTTGTTTAGTCTTGCGTTATACAATAGTTCCAAGAACATTTAAAAGCGAAGCCATACTTCGTAACGAATTTAGAGAACTTGAATTTAGAATTCGAGATAAATTATGCAGTAGTTCCGAGAACACTTAATGGTGAAAAGCCTATTTTTTATTACCAAAATGTTTTACCTTAAAATTCAAGTATAAATGGGTGCATTAACACCAAATCAAATATCAATTTTAGTCCTGTATACTTTAAGTTAATTTTTCGAAAAATATCTTCCAGAAACTAATATACCTCATATCTGTAGAGCATTAAAAAGTCAACTCAAATACAAATTGTTTAATATCTTATCGAACTTTTTGTTCTTTTGCTCAAACTTCGTCCTTCAATGTTCAGCAACCAAATGTACGACTTTATGTATTTCTACCATTTCTTAAAACGTCCAGAGAAAGTTAAACAGTATTCAAGGATGCAAAAATCGTATCGTGAACTTAAATCAAGTGTTGGTGAAAGAACAAGTTTGATAAAATATCACGCAATGACATAAAACAGGATTTTACAATTATTCGGGTCTGTATTTTTTTAATATAAAAGGACAGCCTAAGTTCCTTCAACATCAAATTCATCTGTGCTTTCAAAGGAACCACATTAACAAACTTTATCATGTCCCTAAAGGTAATAAGAATATACCTCATAATATACTCATATATCATTCTAATATCAACAGCACCATTCAAGCATTAAATACATCTTGCAACAAAACTACTGGCAATTTAATTTGAAAGAAAGATATTGTGTAGCTAAACAAAAAAATTGTTATGGTCCTTACAGGTTGTTCTAGTCGCTACCCTATTGGCAGTGGTCGCCGCGCGGCCACAAGAGGGTCACGGTCACGAGCACCACCACGGTCACGCCTCCTCATCACAGAGCATCAAGCAGCACCACGGACACGCCACCGAGAAACACGTCGAGTACTATGTACGATAACAGCACAATCATAAATCAACTAAGCTCATTCAAATTAAGAACGAAGTTTCTGACCGTCACTTGTCTTACAGTCTCATCCTAAGTACGAGTTCGCGTACAAAGTGGAGGACCCTCACACCGGCGACAAGAAGTCTCAGCATGAATCCCGCGATGGTCACGTCGTGAAGGGCGTGTACAGCCTGCACCAGCCTGATGGCACCATCAGGATAGTCGAGTACCACGCTGACAAAAAGACTGGGTAGACATTAAAAATCTTTCAATATTGAACTTAGTGACAACTTTTTTTATAAGAAATTTGTCTAATGTACTTATCCTTTTTCATTTTCACAGGTTCAACGCCAACGTAAAATACATCGGTCACGCCAAACACATTGTTCCTGAACACCACCACCATCATTGATCCTGTGATATTAGTTTAAATTTATAAAAACTTATTAATAAAAACTTGTTAAAACTTTTAATGTAATTTAGTTAAAATACTGGAATAAAAGCAAAAATAAATAACCTTTTTTCATTTGATAATTAAAGAATATCTCACCTGGACGAAACAACAATAACATGATGCAGTAGATCTAGAAACCTTAAAAATCTGTTAATAATTTTATCATGATTATTGAATATTTTCATTTTCTAGGAAGGATCTTCAACTACCTGTCAACTAGTGTTGCATATAAAAATATTATACTTTTACTTAGACCTAATCTGTAGCTTCAATACATCCTGTAGTTCATAACATTCTTCGCACAACTGTCAGCTACTTTTTGAAAAGAATTCAGTTAAAACATCGTAATAAATATTAATACGAACTAATTTCGCTCTAAAATTACGGAAAAGAAATGAAAACTGCAAGAATCTACCTAAATTATTACACACCAAATCAGCGCAGACAAATCCATAAATTCTATGTAGGTTTATTTATTGTGCACACCTACCGCAGAGTCATCTTATTTTACCCAAAAATTAACTGGTAGAAATTCCCTTGTTGCAGTAAATCCTCCTATGTACCACTACTGTACATGAAGTTTTAAATAAAGTCCAACTAAAATGTAAACACTCACCTTGGTACAGGCCAACGTAAGCGCGGGCTTGCGGACTATGAGCAATGGGTAACTAGCCGTGCGACCGTCCGGACCGACCTCAAGTCGTCGACGGCGCGTAGTGATCCACAGGCGCCTCAAGGAGTTGTCAGCAACCGTAGGGGCCCAGCAGAGGTGAAGCCAACTAGGACCATGAGTGATGCAAAAGAGATCTTCGGGGCCCTGGAACAATGGCAAAGAAGGAACAGGAGTGGATTTCTAGTCAGTAAAAGTCTGACACTGTATCCTACTCCGCCTAAGAGCGTCGGAGGTGATTAGAGAACTTCCCACCTAAAAAAAACTAAAATGTATATAAACATATTATCGTTGATGGATAAACTAGAATGTAAACAGTGATACAATATTGTTGTGCTTGTTCCTGGCATAAACAAATGTCATTATGTCATCACTAACATAATGATCATCCTGTGATGCGTAATATGAATGTAAATTGTTGAATGTTTTATGAAGACAATTCTGTCTGTATCGATCACGGTTGAGTTTTGATAGACTTCGTAGTAACCTTGTATGCCGTGCCAAGTTTAACTATTTTACACAATCAGCTTTATGATATTCCCAATATTATGACTCTAAAAAAAGGAATGGGCTTTAATCCATTAGCGAGACCCAGTACAGTTTAGTGGTTAAAATTCTAAATTTATTTAGGTAACGTCAGAATTTTACTGGCTAAAACTAACCTATGTAGCTTCAGTTGCACATTACGGTTGAAGGCCACGGTACCCAATCGAACAATCCCGGAGGCATCAGCCTTAACGAGCCCAGTCAATCTTGCTGACATCTCTTTGAGGAGCGTGAAAAACACATTACTATCAGACGGCTAGTTAACCATTGCTCGCCGTAAACCTCATGGCTTCGGTAGCAGGGAGTTGCCTTACAACTTTAGATACCCGAAACGTCTCCGACGGGATTAATTATGACTAGTAAATCCTTACAGTGTTAAGAATTATATTTTTGGCGTCAATAAAATAAATAATACTTTGAGTTTAAAAATTTCATGATTATATGAAAACGACAGCACCGCTGACTATTCATCACGATACACAAACAGAGAGTAAGATGAACGTTTTGTGAATTAAAAAGCTAATGTAAATAACTAATCAATAAAATGATTTTGGTGAAATAATACCTATAAACTTTCCATGTTTCGAAATATGTAATAATTGTCATTGTGCGCAACACTCATAATAACTTAGCAGCCATAACTATTACGAGTGAAATCAAAACTACCTTGAATGTATTATTTCAAATCATATATAAGACCTGAGCTTTAGTAGTTATGTATCACTCTAAGGCATAGTCACAAATCATTTACAGTCTACAACTAACCAAAGAAATAATATAACATCATGATTTTCAAGGTACAAACTCGTAATTATCTTCATAAAACATGCTATTCAATAAGGGACACCCTTATCTTGTAAGAAAATAACGAATTGATGTACTACCTAAGGGCTGGTGGTGGTGCCAAATTATAGAAACATTGTCATACCAATTTCTGGGAAATTATAACATCTTTTTTTTCTTCAGGTACTTTGCTTGCTGTCTGCAGCCGTCGCGGTGGTCTCCGCTCACGGACACTCGTCGCAGTACATCCACCGACATGACGGACATCATGAGATAGTGCACCACGGACATGGTCATCATGACTACTATGTCAGTTACTATCCTCCACCCTTCAATTATTTATTTTTTCATATTTACTCAATACTTATCCGAATGTTTCAATCGCAGACTCACCCTAAGTACGAGTTCGAGTACAAGGTGGAGGACTCCCACACGGGCGACCACAAGTCGCAGCACGAGCACCGCGACGGTGACGTCGTCAAGGGACACTACTCGTTGCATGAACCTGACGGTTCCGTCAGGGATGTCCACTACCACGCAGACCATCACAGCGGGTAAGTGTGACTACTAGAGCTGGGTGAACGTATAGGTCTTAAAGAGTTGATCCACTTCAGTAGTAATAACGTTTTCTTTCTTCCTCAGCTTCCACGCGGACGTGAAGCACAGCACTCACCACATCGTGCCTCATCATCAACACTACTGAAAACTGTTGTCAGTGTTATCTAGTATACTAAATTTGTTGTGATTATACTCTAAGAATAAAGAAACGGTAAAATAAGTTTTTGTTTAATTACATAAGGCAACAGTTCCAAAAACAATTTTATTTAACAGAGCACTTTACACACTAATTTACCAAGGCATAAGATTTTTAGAGTTACACATTATAATTTGAATTTGAGTATTATACGGTAGAGCAACTCAGAATAGATGAAATAATAATAATATTCCACAACTATCACACAACACCGTCTAGTCTCCAGCTAAGCAGAGCTTGTGTTATGAGACTATTAGACAATTGATAAACACACTTTTAAATTTTTAATTACATACATATTATAGATTAATTACACCCAGACACAGAATGAAATGAAATAAAATAGCGACAGATCACTGAAACAACTTGTGACCTGATACTGTATGGATCAGAATGTTGGGCTGTCAAAAACACGGATAAAAAATGAAACGTATCTGCTACGTGCAATTTTTTTCACTAGAATGTTTAGAATCTAAACATTATTACACTAGTCTCTGCTACGTGATCTTACATTTTGACGTCATTTAGTGGACAAATGTACTGCCTCTTGTATGTCCTACTCACCACTAGTTTAGATGGATATGTGTTATGACGAGAATGGATAAAGTGAGAAATAAGTATATTAGAGGAAGTTTCAAAGAGGCACCCGTGCCTGAAAAGTTGACAAGGAAGGATTTGTGTGATGTGAAAAGGATAATAAATCTAAACAGATGGTTTGAGTGAGGAATGATAGAAAAGAAAAGGAAATTAGTGATAGCGTGATGGTTGACATGACAAAAAGGAATAAAAAATGTTTTGCACCGACCCCAAATAATACGTAATTAAGGCAGGAAGATGGTGATGATGAGCTTTTTATACAAAATAATTTCAGTTTATGCTACCAACACTTTAATCGATGTAGTAATATATATTTTAAGATTATTTAGCAAAATGTTTATGGGTCGTAACGTTCTTTAGACCGGTATCATTGTCCCAACTTACACCTGCAAATAAAATTTTTTTTTTTAGAAGTATTTTGGGATCTTAAGGAAAGAATTATAGTACAGTTATCAAAAAAACTGTACTTATTTTATTTGTGGTCTCAAAATCTACTCACAAAAAAATTATCATAGTTGGAAGTTGGGACTACAGTCCTTATCCAAATAGTCCCACTACCCTAAATTCAATTTGAAATGAACATTGTACAGTATAGAGTTCGTGACACAAATTTTTAAATTACCTTTAATTTAAAATTCAATTAGTTATAGGATTTGAGATCTGATACCCTTATCAGTGTTAAAACGTCATAAGTTTGCGAGTCTCGGCAAGCTATATAAATAGTTTGAATGTTATTTTATTTACATATTTATTGTCTTACAGTATTGCATCTCCAAGATAATAATTTAGCTTATAAGCTTTAGAGCACTCAAACCTTGTCTTTTCGAAAATTATATCTACAATATTTCTCGAAACCTCTTAAGAAAGTCAAGCTGTTGTATTCAAGGATGCCAAAATCCCATCGTCAACTTAAATCAAGCGTTGGTGACAAAAACAAGTTCGGTATGTTTTAATTCACGCAGTAACTTAAAACTGGATCACTCATTTATACGGGTCTGTATTTTTAATATAAAAGGACAGATTTGGTTTCTTCAACATCAATTTGAACTGTGCTTTCAACGGAACTACATAAACAAACTTTATCATGTCCCTAAAGGTAATTTAAACTTTTTTTACTGATGCCTTTGCTACATAGGTACATACTACTTAGTGTGTATGTAATGTAGAAAGACATTGTGCAGCTAAACCAATCATTGTTTTTGGTTCATACAGGTTATCCTAGTCGCTGCTCTTCTGGCAGTGGTCGCCGCGCGGCCACAAGAAGGTCACGGTCAAGAGCACCACCACGGTCACGCCTCCTCATCACAGAGCATCAAGCAGCACCACGGACACGCCACCGAGAAACACGTCGAGTATTATGTACGACACCTACTTAATTATAAATACAACTGAGCTTATTTAAACTAAGAATGAAGTTTCTGACCGTCAATTATCTTGCAGTCTCATCCTAAGTACGAGTTTGCGTACAAAGTGGAGGACCCTCACACCGGCGACAAGAAGTCTCAGCATGAATCCCGCGATGGTCACGTCGTGAAGGGCGTGTACAGCCTGCACCAGCCTGATGGCACCATCAGGATAGTCGAGTACCACGCTGACAAGAAGACTGGGTAGGCATACAAAAGCATTCAATATTGGACAAAGTGGCAACTTTTATTTTTAAAAATGTGTCTAATATATTTATTCTTTTTAATTTTCATAGATTCAACGCCAACGTAAAGTACGTCGGTCACGCCAAACACATTGTTCCTGAACACCATCACCATCATTGATCCTGTTATATAAGTTATTAATAAGAACTTGTTAAAACTCTAAATATAATTTTGTTAAAATACTGAAATAAAAACAGAAATAAACAGACATATATTTTTTATTTTATTTACTCACTAGCTTTTGCTCGCGACTTCGCCCGCGTACATAAAATATACCCTATGTCACTCAGGAATAAAGCGGCATTCTATGAGTGAAAAAATGTTTGCAATCGGACCAGTACAGTACAGTGCAGTTCTAGAGATTACCTCCTACAACCAAAAAACAAAAAAAAAACAAAACTTTACCTCTTTATTATATTAGTGTAGATATCTATATTTTATTTAAATCGATGCTAATTATGTTGTCGAAATTTACTTTAAAAATGATAATAATTTCGCAATTATTAATTGCAGGTAAGACCTTTTTAACATCTTATCATTAAGTCTATAATGATAAAATAATAAAAGGGGAGTTCCATAACCAGCAATAGGGGATTCTGGCCTGAAAATCGAAATAGAAGAATAATGAAGAAGAAAAGAAAGAAAGAAAAGGTGTTTATTCACGTCAAACATGACGCATACCATAACAAAATAAGTAACAATATCGAATAAAAAGTAGCACGTAAGATATGCGTCACATCCGCGCAAAACGGCCAGCGCTCAACAAAATCTGGGGCTTATGAAAAACAGAGCCACAGCGCTGATTTTCAGTACCAGCCGTCGTCGACGATGAGACGCCGATCGGTCAGCAATGATATATTCTACTTACGATCAATTAAAAAATAAACAAATTAAAACTTAAAATAACAATCTTTCAAAGTAAATCACAGCTATACTGAAATAGTCAACAAGAAACAAATTTAATAGCTAGCCCGTATAATATATGCCATCAAAAACATAACTTGTAAAAAAAAACAATGCTCTCAACTCAAACGAAAGAAAGCTATTTTGGCTCTGCAGTAAATATGTAACTATTGATTGTGTCATCTCAAAATCATCATCATGCCTAAACGACCATAAATGTTCCATAACCCCCCAAATATATGTATGCCTTTAGGTATTTAAGTACCAAAAAGAATGCTCTAATATCATGCAAAGAAAAACTAAAATTATGTCTTTAATAGTTTTTACAAAACACTAACTATCAAAGCGTTACACACTTACCTAATGTGACTTAATTGAGAGAAATCAATGTCACCTTGAATATATTCTTACAAGTCTTATAAAAGACGTGAAGATTAGAAATTATATATCAGTTCACTCTAGGACTTTAACAATAACAACATGATGTTCTTTAAGGTAGCTAACGGAGCCAATATAATATAACAATATTATAATAAAAAATAATCTACGAGTATTTAGATAATGCGTGCTTGTGAAGAACTATTTCATATTATGTTAACTTTTTTCAGCTGCTCTGCGTGTTGTCTGTTGCCGTGGCGGTGGTCTCCGCTCACGGACACTCGTCGCAGTACATCCACCGACACGACGGAAACCATGAGATAGTACATCACGGACATGGTCATCACGACTACTATGTCAGTAACTACCTCAGACCTCTTTCAATTATGAAATTCTTAATATTTTCCTAATACTTATCCTAATATTTCTTATCTAAAGACTCACCCTAAGTACGAGTTCGAGTACAAGGTGGAGGACTCTCACACGGGCGACCACAAGTCGCAGCACGAGCACCGCGACGGTGACGTCGTCAAGGGACACTACTCGCTGCACGAACCTGACGGCTCCGTCAGGGATGTGCACTACCACGCAGACCACCACAGCGGGTGAGTTTAGCACAACATATTATTGGTGGTCGTAAATTACGAATACTTTATTTTCTTTTGCTTTTCTTTTTTTACAATGTGTACCCCACACTTCTGTATAGTGAGTGGTACATTTCTATAAATATGTAAACTGACACAAGATACCTAGACATGGAATAACTATCAGTAGGCCATGCAAATATTTGTTCCCTGCGAGAATAGAACCTGTGACACGCAGCACTGCACCAACCGTATCGTTACAGTTGTTCAATTTTTGATATGAAATGTAATAAATTATTTTTCTTTCCTCCTCAGCTTCCACGCGGACGTGAAGCACAGCACACATCACATCGTGCCTCATCATCACCATTACTGAAAACTGTTGACAATGTTATCTAGTGAATTAAAATTTGTTTTATATTAGCTTTATATTGTGATTTTACTATAAGAATAAAAACATTTTGGAACAAGTCTTTTTTGATTAATATGGTCATATTTCATCACCTCTGAGATGTATTGTAGCATTGTTTGTTTGTTTGTTTATTTGTTTATCCTCGCATCAGAACGCCTTACAGCAATTATACCAATGGAGCACTCACTGTTCATTCAAAATCGGCTACTTTTAATCATGAGCGCAGTGGAGTGGTACCTACCGCCGCCACGCGCCTCCTATGATGAGTCATAGGAGGCGCGTGGCGGCGGTAGGTCACGTACGCTCGCTTCCGCAGCTTCAGGCCAGCGGTCCTCCAGGATTCCACATATACCAAATCCCATATCGCACACATTTTGAAATGGTAAAGTTCTTAGTAGTAGCATTGAAAAGTTAACCATTTCTTAACTATATTTTCGTAAGTTTAGATAACATATTGAAATGAACTATTTTGATTGTCCTTCAATGACCTCTACGGATATTCTACTTCAGTCAGGGTTAGTCTTGAATGACTATACATGTAGATAAAAATGCTTATTGTTTTCATAAATGTCATCTACGTAAGTTATTTTATACTACGTACATAAAATATAGCCTATGTCACTCAGGAATAAAGCAGCTTTCTATCGGTAAACAAATTTTAGCAATCGGACCAATACTTTCAGAGTTTACCTCCTACAAACAAAAAAACTAACTTTACCTTCTAATCGCTCTCAGCTTGCGTGCACGGAGAAAAGTGTACGTGACCTACACGAACATTTAAGACCTGGCTTGGTGAGATAGAATACCTGTAACAGAATGTGCGCCTCATTATGGTTCCCTGAAACGGTCAATTACGAATGACAATGCTTACGTGAATGATTATATCAAATGACAGGTGAATGTAGCTACGTTTGAAAGCACATGATTTGCATAGGAACACCGCGGCTGTTGCTGAACGGGAATGCCGTAAAGCTGTGTTTGTTTAGGTACGAGTATATTTCATCCCGTAACCACTTTTGCTATTTCTTTACGAAAAAAAAAAAGATTAAATTTTAATCCAAGAAATGGTATAATAAACTCATGAATAGTAATAATTTATTAATAACTAGCTTTTTCCCGCGCTTTTAACTACATAAAATATAACTTGTGTCACTCAAAAATAAAGCCGCTTTCTATCGGTGAAAAAATGTTAGGATCGGACTTAACATAAAAAAAACTATACCTGTATACTATATTGGTGTAGAAGTGTAGATAACTAAATGATCGTCAATGTTTGTCAATACACGACGCGTCAATAGAATTAAAAATTTTCATCAATAAATTGCTGTCATTACCGTAGTAATATTGATAATGGTATGAAAACAATTTAAAGTAAACGAACAACTTTTGCATTAATTATTTAACGTACCTTTTTGGATAAACTACCATTTCGGAGGACCCTTAAGATATCACTACAATTTCGTGACCTCCAGAGAAAGTTCAGACCATTGATCAGTTTATGCAAGGACGATAACGACTCGTAAACTTAAATTAAGTATTGGTAAAAAAACGAGTTCAATTCGTTTTAATTTACACAGAAAATTAAAACCGGATCACTCATTATTCAGGTGTATATTTTTATATAAAAGGACAGCTTTTGTTCCTCTGATATCAATCACAACTGTGCTTTCGGTAAAACATAGTTAAAACATTAATCATGTCCCTTAAGGTATTTTGTTTTTTCAAACTTTAGTGCCATTTAAGTAGCAATTATGTTCTATGAACCAACTAAAGACACTATAAATAAATATATTATGCAATAAGTAGGTTTTTAAGTAGTTTTTTCCGGTTAAAGGTTCTCCTAGTCGCTGCTCTTCTGGCTGTGGTAGCCGCGCGGCCACAAGAAGGTCACGGTCACGAGGAGCACCACGGTCACGCCTCCTCATCACAGAGCATCAAGCAGCACCACGGACACGCCACCGAGAAACACGTCGAGTACTATGTACGATACCATACCAACCGAATCATAAATACAAAAAAGCTGATTTAAATTAAGAATGACGTTTCTAACCATCAATTTTCTTACAGTCTCATCCTAAGTACGAGTTCGCGTACAAAGTGGAGGACCCTCACACCGGCGACAAGAAGTCTCAACACGAAGCTCGTGATGGTCACGTCGTGAAGGGCGTGTACAGCCTGCACCAGCCTGATGGTACCATCAGGATAGTCGAGTACCACGCTGATAAGAAGACCGGGTAAGCATACAGAAGCATTTAACATAGCCTAACCTAGCAGCTTTGCACTCCGTGGAAAGGCGAGCGAAGAGGCTGATTGGTGATCCAGATTTGGTTAAGTCCAATCTTCAAAGCCTTAAGCACAGGCCGAACAAATCTCATTTCTACCGTTAGTCAAACCGACTTATAGCGAGTAGAGTTTTCAACAATGTATGGGTGGATCCCAGACGTTGTTGAAACCTCTACGGTCCGAACTAAGCGTTTCGCCTCGTCATTTATACTGCGTACATCGCTGGACTGGAAAAATTGGCCTGCTGCGGTCTTCCCGTCTGATTATAATTTAGGTGTCTTCAAGGCTGAATAGGCTAGGCAAGAGTGAATAGGCTCTTAATAAACTACTGCACCTCACCACCAACCAACCTCACCATCAACGATTGCATCACTGCTTTCCATCACGTGGGATTGCAGTCAAGTACTACTATATATCAGATAAAAAAAAAATGTTATTCCCTTTAATCTTATTATTTTATTGCTTATTATTTGTTTTTATTTACACATAACTGTGGGTTTCTGTAACTTTTATTAAAAAAAATGTATCTAATTATATTATCCTTATTTGTTTTCACAGATTCAACGCCAACGTAAAGTACGTCGGTCACGCCAAACACATTGTTCCTGAACACCATCATCATCATTGATTCTGTGATATTTTTTATGGATAAGAATTTGTTAAAACTGTAAATATAATTTTGTTATAACACTGAAATTAAATCTAAAATGAAAATGCCTATATTCTTTTTATTATAACTCTTCAAAACTAATAGAGACTCATACCATCTCCACTAACCATTGGATGACATTGAGCAGAAAATGCAGACAACTTAATTTTGATCATAATCTTTGAAAGCGGAGTATTACACAACGCTCGTCAAATAACTGTCTCTATCCCTACTCTACCCTACTCTACCCTACTCTACCCTACTCTACCCTATTCTACCCTACTCTACCCTACTCTACCCTATTCTACCCTACTCTACCTTACTCTACCCTACTCTACCCTTCCCTATGCTACTCTACTCTACTTTACTCTACCCTACCAAACTTCACATAAACAATCTACTAAAGTCCGAACAAAGTTTAAACATTTGGTTTGGATGGGTGAGCCCGTTCTTGAGTTATTAAATTACAACGAAAAGTGGCGTTGATTTTTATATATATAGATTATCATCAACTTCCTGCCTTTATCACGTGTTACTTAAAAGTCAGTGCAATACGTACTTTTCTTCTCCTTTTCTGTCCTGTCCACCAGTCACTATTATTTATTTCGTTTTCTTTTATATCAAGCGTGCTCCATCGTCGGCCACATCATCACTTACCATCAGGTGAGATAGTGGTCAAACGCGAGCCTATCAATAATAAAAAAAAAAAAAAAAAAAAAAAAATCACTTGTCTTTTGACTGATCACGAAATAATAATTTACAAACTCAGGTAAGTAACAGCCGAGTATAAAAAGATTCACTCTATCATCTATAATATTCAATTAACAAAAAGTTTACTTTATCACAACTCTTGTGAGCTAGGCTGATGTATAGGAATCTTAAGAATGACGAAACACCATGCAAACTAACACTAAAATTATGTCTTTAATAGCTTTTGCGAAACAATGACTGTCAAAGCGTAACACTTATCGAATGTGACTAAATTGAGAGAAAACAATGCTACCTTGAATATGTTGTTTTAAGTCATATAAAAGACTTACTATTTAGAATATATGTATCAGTTCACTTTTGGGTTTAGTTTCAACAACAACAAGATGTTCTTCAAGGTAGGTAACGAGAAAATCTAACTATAAAACTAAAATGAAACCATCATCAGAATAAATCAAGTTCCATTTGACTAGTGCTTGCAAAAATACATTTTTTTTATTAACTATCTTTTTTCAGGTCCTTTGCTTGATTTCTGTAGCCATCGCTGTGGTTTCCGCTCACGGACACTCGTCGCAGTACATCCATCGATACGATGGACATCATGAGATAGTACACCACGGACATGGTCATCATGACTACTATGTCAGTACATCAACGGTCTTTTAATAGTGAAATTCTAAATATTTTCTCCATACTTATCTAAACGTTCTGATCACAGACTCACCCTAAGTACGAGTTCGAGTACAAGGTGGAGGACTCTCACACGGGCGACCACAAGTCGCAGCACGAGCACCGCGACGGTGACGTTGTCAAGGGACACTACTCGCTGCATGAACCTGACGGCTCCGTCAGGGATGTGCACTACCACGCAGACCATCACAGCGGGTAAGTGTGACCACTACAGCTGGGTGAACGTATAGGTCTTAAAGAGTTGATCTACTTCAGTAGTATTAACGTTTTCTTTCTTCCTCAGCTTCCACGCGGACGTGAAGCACAGCACTCATCACTTCGTGCCTCATCATCACCACTACTGAAAACAGTTGTCAATGTTATCTATTGAACTAAAATTATTTTTGTACTTTGTGATTTTATTCTATGAATAAAAATAAAGAAATTAAAAACAACTAATATTAATAAGTTCAGCAACAAAACCAAAAAAGTCACTCGTCTAACGACTGCTTGAGAATGTGTGAATTTTCCCAACTATAGGCACCAATCCCTTTGTATGTCAAATACCACCAATTGCACCTTTACCTACCACCAACTACAACAGACACTAAGGCTAAGACTCTATGTGTTTATAATTATGGATTTTAAAAAGAGTAGTTTTCGTAAAAGATTTAAATGTTTTTGAGTTCGATAGATATGTATATTAATTAATTAATTATCTCTTATTTCAACACGCTACACACACAGTTCATGTCTAGTTTTCCCTTTAATTTACTCCATAGTACATCATAGAAAACCATAGTCTTTGATAGATCCTGGAAGAAGGCATAGTATGTGACGTATGTGAAAGTTATATTCAATTCAGCCATGAAATATTATAATGACAAACGCGCAAGCGAGAAAGAGGGTTAGAGCTACATAGTTTCATCGAGCTATATAGTGTGTCATATATAGCTTCATCCTTCAAACAGTTCAGTTTAGGTTGTAAAATAAAGCTCGTGGTAGGCCTCTGTTCATTGCTGTCCTCCTCCAGCGACACCCCAAGCTGAAGTCCATATCCCACAGAAAGTGCTTTTAGGTACCGTGTACTTCTAGACACATAGTTTATAAGTTTTTTTACAAGTTCGGGCTTGATTTGAGACTTTAATTTCTTAAAGATGCCACAGGCAGATGACAATCTCGTAGATTGAACTGCTAGAAGTCCCAAGATTATTAAACTGCACTCTTAGTTGATAACTCAGCTCGGAAGGCAGACTATAAATCATACACGTTTGTAATTTTAGTCCATTGTATACACCACTATTTTTTAATTAGTACAAATACTTAAAGGGCTTATTAGAAAAGCCCTTGTTATTTTACAAGTAAAATCTTAATGAATAATATTCACAAATAGCAAAGTTATTAGCGTTGGTTTATGTCCCAAAATGTCACTCAATTTATGGACATATTGTGCAGGCTATTGATTAATGAATGAAGAAGTGACAATTATTAAGGAAAAACACTGTCCGCAGTATTTTCTACTAGCAATTGTTGTTTGATTGATTCTATGATGAATTTACCTTTTCTTGGTCAATTTTAGGATTTCGGTTTTTTCTACTTTTTACTATAAAAATATGATCAGTGACGGGTACAGATAGAGCCTCATTTTTTGTACTAATTAAAAAGTAGAGGTGTATAGCAAACTATCAAAAATTTTCGCTATCACAGTAACTAGTGGAATGGACCCATAGTACAATTACTAATGTTAGTTTCGTTTTCAAAACTAAGCAACCATCGTTTTTACATTTACACTAATAAAATAAACTTTGTTATTTGATTGCAGGAGGTGATCTTAAAAATAAAAAGGTAAAACGGGAATCAAAGACGTGGTCGCATTATTAATTTTTTGTGACAAACTATGCATACATTCATAATTTTTCGTGAAAAATAAATGAAATCATTTATTTTTCACTAATTAATCAGCAACCACTAGTCACATTCGTTTTAGCCCTTTCTGTCCTACTGCTGGACAAAGATCTCCCTCAAATCCTTCCAAACTTTTTTCCCGGGTTGTCTCAAACTAGCCCTCGCTATACGCGTCGAAATAATTTATGGAATATTTTGATTTTCTTGAAATATCTTTTTTTTTTTTTATGGTGGGAAAAATCATGCATTGACATCCCCCGCCCTTGGGCGGAGCGGGAGATAGTGTCAGACTCTTACTGACTAAAAGACCCACCCCGTTCCTTCTAGCCTTCATACCGGGGCTCGAGCGCCCTTTCGGATAACCCTGGCCCCAGTAGGCTTCGACCCGGCTGGGTCCCTGCTGTTGCTGACAACTCCTTGAGGCGCGCGGGAACAGTGCGCGCCGTCGACGACTTGGGCTTGGTCCGGACGGTTACCGGACGGCCGGACAGCGAGCTACCCATTGCTCACTGTCCGCAAGCCCGCGTCTACGTTGGCCGGAAATCGGGATCAGAATCCCGGCGACGGCGGCGGCGATAACGCCGTTGCCTGATGCGTTCGGCCTCCTCCTTTGCAAGCATTACTGCTTCGCAGAAGTCGGCGACCGCCTGCCACTCCTCCTCGCTCCGGACCATGGCCTCAACCAAGGCCCGGCGCGAGAGGTCTCCGCCGCCGATCGCCCCCACGAGGGCACGGCGATGCTCCGCCCAAGCAGGGCACACCTCGACTGTGTGCTCCACCGTGTCCTCCGGTCACTCTTCTAAATGTACATATATTCAAACCTGTAAACAACATCATGTTAAAACATTCCGATAAAGAGGCGATTTCGTTCTCATTTCATTTAGCAGACCATTCCACTAGTCATCAAATCTATTGAAGGACAAGAATTCCAAGTACCAAAAAGGGCAACTGCGCATAATGCTTTAACACAAACTTAAAATTGATAAAGAAATGGACTCAGTGAGATCAAAAAAATCCTGCTTATCGATATTAAAATATTTGGCATCTCCTTTTTAAAATCCATGCAATGATTAGTAATTGGGACTCAAATTCAATTGTTTTCATTGTATCGTTTTTAGATTCTGATTATTACATTCATATTTGTATATAAGCGAACTAATAAGCTGGAATGTTGTGTTACAAGATCTAACAACATTCAGACAAAAACTAAAATTATGTTTTTAATAGCTTTTGCGAAACAATTACTGTCAAAGTGTAGCACTGTTACCGTAAGCGACTTAATTGGGAGAAATCAATGCTACCTTGAATATATTGTTCATAATAAGTCATATAAAAGACGTGAGCTTTAGAAGTTATATGTCAGTTGGCTCTAGGACTTATTTCCACTAATAACAACAAGATGTTCTTTAAGGTAAGTTATGAAACAATATGTAAGCAACATCAGAGTCAAAAAGAATGTTTAAAGACCATTTGTCATCATCATCATCATCATTATTTCAGCCAATAGACGTCCACTGTTGGACATAGGCCTCCTCCAAGCGTCGCCACAATGCACGATTCTGTGCGTCTCGCATTCATCGGATTCCCGCAACCATCACCAGGTCGTCGGTCCACCTTGTAGGAGGCCTTCTGACGCTTAAACAATATGTGCTTGTCAAGAAATTTTTCATTCTATGTTAACTTTTTTTCAGTTGCTCTGCGTATTTTCTGTAGCAGTCGCGGTGGTCTCCGCTCACGGACACTCATCGCAATACATCCATCGACATGACGGACACCATGAGATAGTACATCACGGACATGGTCATCACGACTACTATGTCAGTAACTACCTCGGACCTCTTTCAATTATGAAATTCTTAATATTTTCCTAATACTTATCCTAATATTTCTTATCTAAAGACTCACCCTAAGTACGAGTTCGAGTACAAGGTGGAGGACTCTCACACGGGCGACCACAAGTCGCAGCACGAGCACCGCGACGGTGACGTCGTCAAGGGACACTACTCGCTGCACGAACCTGACGGTTCCGTCAGGGATGTGCACTATCATGCAGACCATCACAGCGGGTAAGTGTGACCACTGCAGCTGGGCAAACTTATAATACTTTTAAACAGTACATTTCACTTAGATATAATAACATTTTCTTTCTTCCACAGCTTCCACGCAGACGTTAAGCACAGCACACATCACATCGTGCCTCATCATCACCACTACTGAAAACGGTTGCCAATGTTATTTAGTGAACTTATTTTGTACTTTTAGGCTAGCTATAGATATTTGTTGTGATGTTTAAAACCATATAATTTCGTGAATAAAGAAATAAAAAAAAAAAAGAACAAAAAAAAAACTATTATTTCTACTCATAAAATAAACCCAAATAGAAAACTTTTTCAAAAAAAATTAAATTGACTTCAATGTTAAAAAACACTGAAAAGTACAAAATAACTTTAATTTTGGAAGTCGGTGTTTCTATAATAGATAGTTTTGACTCTTCGTTATGTAAAAAGTTTTTAATTTTTCACTTTTTAGTTATGGTACCACCACTAAAAAGTACCAGTCAGTCAAACTTAAATGCCTTATAGCCAGAGTGCATCTCATAACGATTCTAATAATCCCAAACATGGTAAGATTACATTAATTTACCGTTCGATACCCCCCCCCCCCTTTTCTTTCAGTCAGTCATCGACTACACTTATAAACAAAGCAATTTTACTTGTTACGACAATTCTGCTGTGATCCTATGAGGAGTTCTGTTCCGACCAATTTGGAAGCATAACCTTTCAATGAAAAAAATACTTTTCGAAATCGTTCCACAAAACATAGATAAAAATTATTAAGTGCGCCCAACCCGTGACAACTTTTCATATGACTATGATAATAGGTCTTTACTGCAATAGTATAGGAAATATAAAACACAAAAAAAAAATCGTAAAAATAATAACGTACCTTTAATATAAAGTTTATTTGAACTTATAATTTTAAATAACTCCAATATTATGACACTTCAAAGCAATTCGTTTTAAAAAACGATAATTTCAAAGAACTACTATTATTAGACGTCTTTATCTAGATATTTTGGAAACACAGACATCTAGTTGTGATTATCTAGGTTTCTATTGAAAACCAAACATAGGTGTAAAAATAATTCAGTGAAGACCTCTTAAAATTTACTATTTTCCGTGTACTTTGATTATAAACTAACAAATAAAACCAAATATAATAATTTACCTTGCACACTTAATCGTGATTCTGATCCAAAAGACGAAAGTATTTCAATGAACTTTTAATGTTTTAAAAAAATATATATTTCCTGGAACAAGTTTTGTTAAATATTCGAGTTAGCGTCGAAAATTACCTACCGTTGGATGAAACCAAAAACTTTTCTGCCACGCACCGTTGACCATAGGCAGACCGGGAAGGGTATAAGATTGCCCTTCCCGGTCTGCATTTACATTTATTTCAGTTTAGAACTTATCACCTATTTTACTTTACAAACCTTTGGTAATAGAATTCAAAAGCTAGTCCAACCACAGTTGTTCCCGCTCGGGCAGAGCATCACCGTGTCCTCGTGAGGGCGGTCGGCGGCGGCGATCTCTCGCCGGGCCTTGGTACAGGCCATGTTCCAGACCAAGGAGGAGTGGCAGGCGGTCACCTCCATCTGCGAAGCAGTAAAGCTAGCAAAGGAGGAGGCCAACCGCATCAGGCAACGGCGCTCACACGGCTGGGGAGCCGTTGGATGATTTTTACCCACAGGAAAAAAAAAACACATTTGTTGTTAAGAGCTTTTTGACCTCATTAATGGTGCTTTTTTTGTCTAATAAACGACCCAATTTCAGGATCAGCAACCATAGCAGTACTTTGTCAGAAAATGTTCAGGACTAAAATATTGTAAGAATTTTGCAACTTTCTTTATATAAGATACTGAGACAGGTTTTGACAGTATCATTCATAATATATTAAATACATTGTGAACTTAAATCTCGTTATTAGTTAACAAACAAGTTTGGTTTGTTTTAATTTACTCAATCACGAAAAACTTGACCGCTCATTATTTGGGTAGGTATAGGTATATTTTTTTTTTATATAATAGGACTAACTTGGTTTCTTTAACATCACTCTCGTATGTGCTTTCAAAGGAACCACACATTTACAAACTTTATCATGTCTCTTAAGGTAAAAAGCTAACGAAAATACCTTTTACGTAGATAATAAATAAAGAAAAAAGAAAAAGAAAGAAAAACCAAAAAAGAATCTTGTTCAGACACCACCAACAATATAATTTAATTTCCATAAATTAGTAAGAGGTTCTGTGCAGAAACATAGTTTGCAGTGAATAGTTGCTAAAAATAATTGTTTTTGGTCCAAACAGGTTGTTCTAGTCGCTAGTCTCCTTGCTGTGGTTGCTGCGCGGCCACAAGAGGGTCATGGTCACGAGCATCACCATAGTCACGCGTCTTCATCACAGAGCATCAAGCAGCACCACGGACACGCCACCGAGAAACACGTCGAGTACTATGTACGATAACAAACCAATTATAAATACCACTGAGCCTAATTAAATTAAGAATGAAGTTACCGACTGTTAAAATTATCTTACAGTCTCATCCTAAGTACGAGTTCGCGTACAAAGTGGAGGACCCTCACACCGGCGACACGAAGTCTCAGCATGAATCTCGTGACGGCCACGTCGTGAAGGGCGTGTACAGCCTGCACCAGCCTGATGGCACCATCAGGATCGTTGAATACCACGCTGACAAAAAAACTGGGTAAGGATAATTAGCTTTTAATTTTCAAGTCAGCTGAAACATTTTTTGTTTTAAGAAATTTATACCAGCCTATTTATCCACAGATTCAACGCCAACGTGAAGTACGAAGGTCACGCCAAACACATTGTTCCTGAACACCACCACCATCATTGATTCTGTGATATTACTAATAAGGATTAGTTAAAGCTGTAAATATAATTATGTTGTGTTGTTGAAATATATATTATTAAAAATGTCATAGTATATTATTTTAATTTTATGCACTTTAAGGTTAAAATATAAACCCTCGACGCCAAAATTGTGTTAATCTAAAAAAACCTTAATAATCTGTTAATTATTTGAATATTATTATCGCAGTGATTAAGCGAGTGGCTGGTGCACTGCGTGTTGTAGGTTCGGTTCCCACATTGAACTAATATTTGTATGGCCTAAAAAATATGTGCTCCGGGTCTAGGTGTCTGGAGCATATAAATGTTTATGACCGTACCCGCAATACTAGAGTAATTTCTAGTTAAAGGAAATGTTAAAAAAAACCTTGTGACCTGAAACACCTCCTCCATTCTGCGGTATAAATGATTGATAACAGCGAATCATATCAACTTATCTAAAAACCACCCAAAGAATGGGTTATAACGTTACGTCTACGCATTAATATTTAAGTTCAGGCATTTTACAGCTATGATCTTCTCCAAATATTGTGTGTGACTGTATTCGAGGATCGAGATAAGTAGATTAATTTTCCTAATTATATTTAGGTACCCTACAATTTCAGCTGACTGTTCAATAATACATCAGCAACATATGAATAATTGTATGAACCCTTCGTTGAAAGGAAGATATTGCAAACACCAAAAAAGTCAAACAGCAATCTCTTCAAACAATGTAATGAAAGACGATTGCATTGTGAATTCAAACAGCAGTGAGTCTTCTAAGCATATTTAGGTATCAAAAACCCCAAGTGCCGTGCTGGGTAGTGGGTACTACCTATGGAGTTTAGTATTGATTAAAATATTATAAAGAGTATAACAGTAGATGTATTTATCCAGAAATATGTTAAAGAGAATGATAGAAGAAAATTAAAAATTGAAACAGCACAAAAAAAGTTTAGTAAACAGTCGCCAGTTCAGAACCTGGCCCCATCAACAATCCGTTGTGCAATTACAATTCTTCTTGCTATGTATGATAAAGGGTAACCTAGTACAGTATCCGTATTTCGGACAAAATTATGTAGTAGACGAATTAGAAATTACTGAAAAAAAACCCCTGTTAGTAAACCCGATAGTGGGTTAAGCTCGTTTGTGTACATCAGCTGTAATATTTTTTTATTATCTGTACAAGTTATGTACAGTAAAGAATATAAACAATTAAGTAATAAAAAGATTTAATATATATGCAGTAGTACAACCTTATCAGCTCGATAAGATTAAAAAGTAGACATTAAGGAAAAGGCCATTTCTTAATTTTTAATAATAAATATCTCTCTAAATACTAGAACATCCATTTCACTAATATTCTTTAGCCTTGCGCAATTATTAATAATTCAGTTCGCTTTAAAGATCCATCAGTAAGTGATTTGAATCACTGATCAAGTGATGCAAATGATATCATTTTTGTCTGATTCAGTCAAAAATGATATCTTAATATCTATTACGAAATAGTTACTGTTAAACCGTAACGCTCTTGTTACGAGTACATGCCACATAATTGGGAGAAATCCATACCACCTTGAATGTATAGTTTTAAATCATATAAAAGACATGAATTTTAGAAGTTTTGTATCAGTTCGCTCTTGGACTTGTTTAAAAAATAATAACAAAATGTTCTTCAAGGTCAGTTGACAGATCGATATTCATATCTACTAAAATCTAAATTAAAAAAATCTGAAATAATTGTGCTTGCAAAAATTGACACATAATGTCATACCTTTTTTTTTTCAGTTGCTCTGCATTTTTTCTGTAGCTGTTGCGGTGGTCTCCGCTCACGGACACTCGTCGCAGTACATCCACCGACACGATGGACACCATGAGATAGTACACCACGGACATGGTCATCACGACTACTATGTCAGTATCTACCTCAGTCCTCTTTCAATTGTATATATTTAATATTTTCTCAATACTTATCCGAATATTTCGGTCGCAGACTCACCCCAAGTACGAGTTCGAGTACAAGGTGGAGGACTCTCACACGGGCGACCACAAGTCGCAGCACGAGCACCGCGACGGTGACGTCGTCAAGGGACACTACTCGCTGCATGAACCTGACGGCTCCGTCAGGGATGTGCACTACCACGCAGACCATCACAGCGGGTAAGTGTGACGTACAGCTGGACAAATGGACCAAAATTTACACTAATATTGTATTGGACTGTTTATCTTTTTGTTCATCACAGATTTGTGGTTTTCGTGAGACACTAATTACAATTTGTTCTATTTTTCTCCCCAGCTTCCACGCGGACGTGAAGCACAGCACACACCACATCGTTCCTCATCATCATCATCATTATTACTAAAGCGTCTCCATTTTTGTCTGATAAAAGAACTGATTCCGTTACATTATGTTAAAATAAAATAAAAAAATCCGATTAGAAAAAAAAACTTTTATTTTCCATACAAAATAATGTACAAAAGCCTTCAGTAGGATGCATACCGAAATCTAAGTACGAAAACCTTTTTAAGCTTGGATCGCATCTTGTAATACTTGTAAGCACAACTTTAAACTATTTGTCTCCATATTATATCTACTCTTGCCCTTATCCTATTTTATATGTGGTGGACGACTTCATCCAGTCCATATATCATCGTTGATCTCCTCCACCTCTGCTTTTATTCCCCTCTCAAAACTCCCTTTAGTTATGGTATTTTCCACATTTCCTCGGCACATCCCATTACAAAGAATTTCAATGTAGCTTTTCCATCACTGGGGTATATAAATATAGGTAAAACTACTATAAATTGTTTTGCTAATTAATCGACTGGCCTGTTGGTCTAGTGGTTAGTGACCCTGACTGCTATGCTGGAGGTCGTGGGTTCAATTCCCACCCAGGACAAATGTTTGTGTGATGAGCATAATCATTTGTTCTGTGTCTGAGTGTAATTTATCTATAATATATATGTACTTAGAAATATATAAGTATGTTTATCAGTTGCCTAGTACCCATAACACAAGCTCTGCTTAGCTTGGGACTAGACGGCGTTGTGTGATAGTTGTGGAATATTATATTATTATATTATATTATTAATTAAAACGTAGGGTTCCCTAAAATGACCTCAGCTGCGCAAATGCAGCCTGTTTGGTTGCGTGCAGTCTGTACAGAAACTTAACTGTCGGTTTACCATGGTTTATCTGGCAAGTAAAATTACGTGTCAGCGACGCTGAAAAGACTCTCCTCCTAGCTCGATTAGGTACATTGAGATCATAAGGTTTACACTAATACATGTTTAGCAGCATACGATTCAGTGTCTAAACTTTGTTAGCTTGTCGAGCCAGGGTAATGCAAAAATAATTGCTTTCTTTAAATATTCGGAGAAAGGAAAGCCATTGATAATATAATTACTCAAGGTTACTTTTATTGCACTGTCAGCCAAAATCAAGTTATTTGAGAAAAAAACCAGTTCGGTTTGTTTTAATTTACGCATTGTCGCGAAACTGGATCGCATTCTGTTCGTTTGTGTATTTCATATAAAAAGACAGACCTTACATACCTTCCATATCAGTCACAGTTGTGTTTCCAAAGAAACTGCAATTACCAACATTATCATGGTTTTAAAGGTATAATAACTAAATAACTTATATCTACTAAGATGTGTGTAAAAAAGTGGATAATATTAAATTTTACACAGTTGAATGCAGTGATGTGTTTGTCACCAATTGAAGTGCTCCAAATGTAAAACTACATATTTCATACAGGTTGCCTTATTCGCCATCCTCCTCACCGTGGTTGCTGCACGACCACAAGACGGTCATCATCATCACGGTCACGCCCACGCCATCTCATCACAGAGCATCGTACTGCACCAAACCCACGAACCCACACATCACGAGCAGCACCACGAGGAGAAACATGAAGAGCATCACAAGGAACACGAACAGCACCATCATGAGGAGCGCCATCACGAGGAACACCACGTTCACGCCTCCTCATCACAGAGCATCAAGCAGCACCACGGACACGCCACCGAGAAACACGTCGAGTACTATGTATGAGAACCAAAGAATCATTTGACCTTATTATATTAACCGAGGCCAAAGGTCACACTTATCTACTATAATTTATTTGCAGGCTCATCCCAAGTACGAGTTCGCGTACAAGGTAGTGGACCCTCACACCGGCGACAAGAAGTCACAGCACGAAGTTCGTGACGGTCACGTCGTGAAGGGCGTGTACAGCCTGCACCAGCCTGACGGTACCATCAGGATAGTCGAGTACCACGCTGATAAGAAGACTGGGTAAGAAAGCATTAACACTTTTCAATAAAAACAAAATAAATTATATTTAAGTACCGAAGTACTAATAACTATAATTTTTTCATATTCACAGATTCAACGCCAACGTAAAGTATGAAGGTCACGCCGTACATATCGTTCCCGAGCATCATGATCATCACTAAAGCTAACTGTACTGAACTAACGAACCAATTGTTGAACTTTGTACTTTAAGATTGTTGATTCTATTGAGCCTCAAAGAATGTGATACGTTGTAAATATTTAAATAAATACGTTTATACCACCTAATGTAAGTTTTTATTATATTAACGTTTGTTAGTGGCTTTGGCCTCATTAATCATCTCATAACATAATGGAGTTTTATAACCTTAATCGTCATGTGCAAGAAAACCTTAGGACCAAAGACTTGGGCAACCCTTATGTTGTGTTTATGAATAGTCTTGCCAACATAAGTTTTTAGGATAAAACTATTTATGACGTTTAAAACGTAAATATTATCTCGCATATTGTGGCTTAAATGAAGGGCATGTACAGCCTGCACCAGCACTATGGCACCATCAGAATCGTCAAGTACCACGCTGACAAGAGAACTGGGCGAGTCCCTGCATGATTTTTATTTTTTTAAGATAAAAACTAGTGCTCGACTGCGACCCCACCTGATGGTAAACATTGATGCAATCGTTGATGGTAAAATGCACTAGTTTATTAAGAGCCAATTCACTTTAGCCTTGAAGACACTTTAACTATAATTGGACGTGAAAACCGCTGCAAGCAAATTATTCCAGTCCTTCAATGTACGCAGATCTTGAGAAAGTTTCATATAGACAATGAATTATCTGCATATGATAATTTCAATGCCAAGCTGACTTTAAAATTTTTACGATCCATAAACGAGCAATAAAGTTTTATTACCATTTTCATTCACAGATTTAATGTTAACGTGAAGTTTGAGGGTCACGCCAAACACATTGTTCCTGAACAGCACAACCACCATTGATTCTGTGATACTCTTTGACTTAAGTCTTACTTAAAAATTGTTAATTTAATTAATTAATTTAGTTGTTATATTAAATAATATTACTGAAAATTACGTTATTATTTTACTCTTATTTGCAAAACTACAAAACATTTTTTTTTTTAAATTTCATTTCTCCGAGCACTTTGCTACGGTACGGCAAAAACAGTGGCGTACTTTAATTCAATGTTGTGTTACTCTGATAACTTCTTACGCGAACAATTTCACATATCTATAAGTATTTCTAGATTGAATATTACTACCGAATGTAACATAGTATCCCAGAAACTGCTCTCGATGTGAAAGTGTAACGTCTTTTGTTATAGAAAAACGATTTCTACAATTTTTTTACAATTATTTCTCAAAAGCAATATCTACATATATTATGTGAGATGCCTTAAGGTTCATTATCAGGTTACTGAACTTGTCTCACAACCATTATGAACACAGGGTGTATTACAAGTAACCACAAGAGTGCTTAATTAATTAAACCATTCATATTAAATACAACAAGAGGACTTAATTCATTAAACCAACCATCGCATGTTTGATTTCATGAATTAAGCGCTTTTTTTTACTCTTGATAGGAACGCGTTTGACCACCATCTGACCTGATGGTAAGATGATGTGGTCGACGATGCAGCACGCTTGCCTAGAAGTAACCTATTCAGTCTTGACTTAAAGACCCCTAAGTTGTAGCTATCAAGAAACACAGACTCCGGCAGGGAATTCCACTCCTTGGCTGTGCGCACAATAAATGTGTTCCCAAAATGCTTTGTTCGAATGAGTGAGATGTCCACCATGTACCGGTGGCACAACGCAAAGTAATACGCTGGCGGCGGTCGCTCTCTCACTGTCTTGATATTGTATCTCTAATAACGGTATTCGAAGGGTTAAGTAACCAGTTACCAAGTTCCAATATTTTGTTACTGAAGAATCAATCAATTGGATTTGAATAACGCTGTCTATCCATTTGTATTCTAATTGTTCACATAATATAGCCCTGATTGATTTAATTTAGAGTGAATTATATTAAGAATCAGGGAATAACTAATGATTCAAATCTTTTCATAGACTGACGGGTTCACAATACAGTAAAAAGAGTCTCATTTGTATATGCCGCATGGAAATAACGATATCAGGTATTTCACGAAATACCTAGGGATATCACGAAATCCCTGCAGATGACGAATATTCTTGTTTATTACGTCTTCTTACTAAAAAAATCTAGTGATACGACAAAACAAAAACTTATCGTTAGTGATATGTCGTTTCACTAAACTAAAGGCCCATTTAGACGGAGAGAGTTTCTCGACCCGAAGATACGATTATCGAAAGAACATAAAAAAGTTTCTCCGTATAAACACTCACGATTGTCGCATGTCCTCTAGGGAGACAATTGCCTTGCAATAGAATATATCAGTCTCCGTCTAAACAAAACTTCAAAGCGAAAATCGTATTTCGAGGTTTTGTGCCAGTTGTTAACTGCAGTGCGCGAGGGTGTTTTAATTGTATCTGCTCTTCTAAGACAAGAGTTATTAAAACTAAAACGGAAAAAAAGATGTTGGGTTAAAAATTATGATTTTACTTTTTTCGTTCTTGCAAATACTGATTTCGTTACCACACTTTTAGAAGTCCACTTTTTTTTATTAAATTTTTATTAAACTTACATTTATTTTTTGTACTTAATAAACAAATTCACTTAATACAAAAAAGGTATAATACCTGATATCATTGTCAGATTATTATGGTTTAGTTGATTAAAACTTTATTTTCTAATAAAAGGATTTCGTGATATCCCTAGGGATTTCGTGAAATCCCTGGTATCGTCATTTCCCAGCGACATATACACCATAAGCACAAGTTTCAGGGCACGTTTGTAGGCCTATAAGGCACTTGGTTTTAACCTTAGAATTTTGTCAGAGTACAGGAGCTTAAGGCTGCCTGTCTACAGGAGATAGGATTGCACAAAATCTCCGCTCCTCTGATTTTGTGCAATCCTATTTCTCCATTTCTTCGCTCCGCAGCTTCGCTCCGCTCCTGTAGACAGGCAGCCTAGGAGTATCGTTTTTAAATTCAGAATCTTAAATACAGTCTTTATTACTCGGTTAAAAAGAATTAAATAAAAATTCTTAAGGGACAGACAATTTTGTTCAAAGCATTTCAAAGCTGAAGAAAATTGCATATGCGTATTTACTTATATCAACGCAGAAACATTGCAGAATTTTAATGAGCAGATATACCCAAATTGGTAGATAAGTTAAGACTACATACACCTAGTGCATATCTATCTACGCTGTCTTTTTTCAAGGTATAAAATCATCCAATGATTTTTCCCACTCCATGGTGGGTAGCTTTTACTGACGAAAATCACACCTGTGTTCCTCTGTTTGTTGTCTCTGTTTTAACTCCGTCGCCGTCGTTGTTTTAAGCGTCGCTGTTGTGTCGTAAATGCCATCATAAGCCACGAATTGAACTATTGTACTTCTATATCTACTTAATAATCTCGTCTGCGGTAGAGTCGCGTCAGCCCAGACGTTTTGTGTTATCAGGGCACGGCTGCAGGCTTCAGGGAGTATCTGTGTTGCATAAATAGCCAGCCAAATCCTCGATGCCAACACTTCGTCCGCACTGCCCGGTATAAATTGGCAGAGTATGCTGTGTTGCATGAGCAAACCCACGCTGTGCCTTCGTTATTTAATTCGGAAGCGACCTCTCGCTGCCGACCGTAATTCGTAAAGGAGAATGGAAATTACAAAAATGCTTTAGATGCCCCGGGCGTCATAGAAGTGCCTTCTTCCAGACCCATAAAAATGACCAGGGTAGATAGATAGGGAGATCTTGTCGGCGAATGGTTCTACACGCGCCTCTCTTAGACGTATATACCGCACTCCTCACTATGTCTCGAGGCCTGCGGGTAACGGGCCAGCATTAGTCTGGAGCAATGGAAGTCATACCGCAGCCGATGCAAGTCTACGGGGAAACACTGGGGTGGTATTAGTCATTACAAATCTGACAGACCTCTCCGCCCACCCTAGAGTGAAACCCATTTAATTTGTTCAGAGTCTTTATTTGCCTTACACATGGTATAGTAGTGTCAATTTTATTTAAATACAATCCCTACATGTTCAGCTACACAGAATATGTATCAATTGCATGCAAACATAATTATTAGGTCAAAACAACAGTAAGTAGTTAATAAATAATTGAAATAAATAGATGCATATAATATTATAAATTAATGTCACAGAAATTATATCTATTTAGCCATTTAAACAGCGTGTTTGTAAATCAATTTGCATTATTTATACATTTCAGCTCTTTCGGTATTTTGTTGTAAATGCGTACATATATCACAAGACAGCGTTTAGCATACTTGACTAAGTTAGGATTAAGCTTTGTTACAAGTCTGTATCAATCCCTAGAATGAAAGATAACTTCATAAGCTTTTTTAAAAAATCCCTTATTACTGTTGCCAAAGCTGTGTGTGAGCTGTAGACAAAGTTACAGATTGGGTATATTTACCTATTTTACAGGAAGTGGTAACAGACTTAGCTTTAAAAAATGATTGACAGAATTTGTCAGGACAAAATCCGTTGGGAAGTGAAGACTAAAAGATGTCCTGATGCTTTTTTTTTTGTATTGCACAAAATTCTCTGCAGTCATTCAAATAATACATCGATTTTTAGTTTCATGCGAGTGAATAAAACATTTTTTTTAAATAAATGGTTTTATTACATTTCAACATTATAAATAAATATTTGACAATATTCCAACAACTGGATACTCAGTTTTACCGAAATAAAAAAGTTCACAAACCACCACTTACTATTCCTGATGCTGATGTAAAAAATTAATAAAAAGTCTTAGAGTAAACGTTCAACGTTCGGACGTTCAAATTATTATATCTGTTTTACAAACAAGACTAGTAGGTAAATAAATATAGAATACAAGCTGCTACCTGTGGCTACACCCACGTGAAAGTAGAAAATTGACCCAAGGGAACATACTGCTGGGATAAAAAGAATTCTATGTGCTCAAGTGTAAGTTTCATCGAAATCCGGTCAGCCGTTCGAGCGTGAAGCAGCAAAGCAGCCGTAGTAAAAAACATACACACACGCTCAGAAACTTTCACCTTTTACTTAACTAACTTTCGCCTGCGGCTTCACCTGTGTACATAAAATATAGCCTACTAGCTTTTGCCCGCGACTTCGTTCGCGTGGAATAGTGACTTCCGGAAATTTCAGTACTGAATTGATGCCGACTCTTGACCAATAGATGGCGCTGTATGTCCGGAATAAATTTTATTTTTTATTTTATTTTTTGCAATAAAAACTATCCTATGTCCTTTCTCAAGTTCCAAACTATGTCTGTACCAAATTTCACACAAATCGGTTTAGTAGTTTAGGCGTGAAGCAAAGACAGACAGACAGACAGACAGAGTTACTTTCGCATTTATAATATTAGTTTGAATTTGAATTTCTTCAGAAAATGAGTCAGACAAGAGATTTATTAAGAAACCTGCGTTAAGGCTAAATTCAAAGTGGCAGAAGAAACATACTAAAACCCACTCCGGTTTTAGTCAGTAAAGTTTGATACTCCTGCTTTAGGCCGGAGCGGGAGGTACTTCTCCGCCCTAGAGTGAGTGAAGAAAATGAATTATTTTCTACCTACACCTATTTATAAAATCACTTATTTCCAAAACTCTCAAAATCTTTTCAAACTATTAAATGATCAAAAAAAATGAGCTTCAAATATCCAAATAGGTTTCGATAGAGTTTTTAACAGTGATTACGATGATATTCACGATTCTCGTGTTTGGCACGGCCGTCATGTTACACTTAGGTGTGGAATCTGTAATGAACAAAAATACAAATTAAGAAAATAAGCGTTTAAAACAAATTGATTGAAAACCAATTTGTTTGCAAGCGTCTTGTTGCCATGTAAATTTTAATTTTCACTTGGGGCAGAATAAGTTCAGTAAAAGTTTCTGTCTTCAGCACCCTGTTCAAGGATTTTTTTCTGGGTGTGAAATTATTAAGTAACGTATCCCGCGAGCGGAATCATCACACTGTTATTGACTAAAACCCACCTGTGTTTCTTCTGTTAGCTTTTGTATTCCAGGGCCGTGGTAACTTTTTTGTATATGTATATGGGCTACTGCTCTTGCTGTTATCGACCCCAATGGGCCCAGTCAATACAAGCCTTTAGTATTGGTTTGGAAGTTGCTAATTTACAATATTACTGATATAAATAGTTCTCATGCTATCTGCAACATAAGTTAGATGTCTGAGAGTAATTTTAAAATCTGAACCGGCTGTAGCTTCAATTATTGGTATTTTCCATTCACCGAATAGAAAAGCGCTTCATTTTAGTGTGGGCGATCCTGATAGTTTCAACAGCCTCGCGCGAGCTGTACGTGTCTTTCACAATGTCACCGTCGCGAGATTCATGCTGAGCTTCTTGTCGCTGGTATGAGGGTTCATCACTTTGTACGTTGGTAACATCGTTCCGATTTCGAAAATGTCAAATTCGATTCATCGTGATGATAATCCTTATGTTGCCTGTTGTGTTTTCCATGTTTCTCTTCGTATTGTACTAGTTCTTGTTCTATCTTGTCAGTTTGATGCCCCATTGAGCATTGCTCTGTGACGATAACATTACCATGGTGGTGGTTCTGACCATCTTGTCGACCCGCAAAGACAGTTAAGCAGAAGCGCTGCAATTTTAAGTCACGAGTACTTTATCATTTTAAACAATCACAGGGAAGAATTTAGAATAAAAGCTACGTAAAATATCTCAATTAACAATACTTTTAAAACCATATTGTAAAATTAAAGTCATTACGTACTTATTCTCGAAAGCTCACAACAAGTGTGTGTCCATTCGGAACTGATTATACCTTATATACGGAGGAACTTGGTACAGTTCTTGCAAGGTTTTGAACTTGATTCCAAGAAAAAATACGTGCAAGGTGCATGCGGTAGGTAAATACCAAAATTATGTATCGAAGACTAAGTAATTAAAGTTAAAGAAAATGACCCAATACCATCGACGTTGATTGGTAACGTTAGGACCAATTGTGATTTTGCTATATGTAGGTACCTAGGTAGGTACATTCTTATTTAACTTGCTTTAAAAAGTATAAATCAAGTTGATTCTAATCATTAAACTACACTCAACCTTAATAATATACAACTACAGTCAACCACATCATCCTTTAACGTCAGGTAAGATGGTGGTCAAACGCGAGCCTATCAACAATAAAAAAAAACTATGGTATAAAAAGAAAACACACGTGAAAAAAAAATTATATGACAATTTTACTTTCTTTTATGAAACGGATGAATTGTAGTAAAATCAAGATCCAGATCAATTTGTCCACATTGCATTTATTACTGAACCACTTAAGTTCATTAATATTCATGATCGTGACTCAAAGCGCCTGACGTATATTGAATAATCCGCGCTGACATTGTACACACTGACCGAAAAATTATACCGGTTCCTTACGCGGTCAACCACGACCCAATATAGTTTATTAAATAACACGCCCTGACGACCTACGGTACAATGCAAGTATCAGTTTTCCAAAAATATCTGCAAGACGAAAGTTACTGTCCTTCATTCAACAAAATGCCATTTTTTGGAGCAAATTAGTGAAAACCGGCTTCACAAAGCCTTTGATATGATCAGGTTACACATTAAAAAGTATAAATTGGACAATCAATTTATGTTCAACATCAGTCAACCAAGGGACTTCAGAAGTTCAGACAGAATTGGATCAAATAACTCAAAATGTTCATAAAAGTACGATATTAAAATTATAACTTAAAATATATTCAAACAAATAAACTATAACATGATCTGATGAGTAATCTAGTTAACTAGATAGCACAACTAAACAATTTCTACTGTTTCATTTACAGGTCGTTGCTCTGATCGCCTTTCTAGGCGCTTGCCAAGCCGCGGAACACGCTTATTCTTCGCAAAGCATTGTCCGCTTTGACAACCACCATGACGACCACCACGAGCAACATGGACACGAAGAACACAAGGGATTAGGTGACTATCACGGACATGACGAGCACAAAGGACATGAGAAACACAAAGAACTTGAGGAACACAAAGAACATGAGGAACACCACGGTCATGAAATCCATCACGAACATGAAGTCCACCACGAACACACAGTGCAGCACGGACATCAAGAACATTATGGTCGTGAAGAACACAAAGCCGAGCAAAAGGTTGAGCATAAAGCTGAGCACAAGGCTGAGCACAAAGTTGAACACAAAGATGAGCACAACGATGAGCACAAATATGGGCACAAAGCTGAGCACAAAGTTGAACACAAAGTCGAGCACATCGTGGAACACAAAGTTGAACACAAAGTCGAGCCTAAGAAGGAACATAAAGTTGAACCCAAGAAGGAACAGAAAGTTGAACACCATGTCAGGATCATCCCTGTGGTCGAGAAGGTAGAAGAAGCGCCAGTGGTCGCTAAGGTCATTGCACCCGTAAAAGTAGTACCTGTGGCTCAATACGTGCAGAGCGCTCACAAGAAGGAGGAATCTCATCACCATGAGCATAAGCCCGCCATTTCTTCCCAGCACATTTCTCGTCATGACGTGCCCGCTCAACCTCCCAAGGACTTCGATGACCAATCTACTGTAAGTATAACCTACTATGTGTAAGCTAGTGTTACTTACGTAGACTTAACTTCACATTTTTACACACAGCGCTAAATCGTAAACGAGTGACCTTATAGGTCAGCTTAAAATGTTCGCAATGCTACTATTCAGGCTTCCTTTTTTAAATGAATCAGACCATGAGTATTCATGCGTACCCACAACGCATGTGTAAAGTCTCCTTAACTAAATAGTTTCTTGCAATATTTCCTACAAAGTGCCTTGAACAAAATTTCTTGTTTTTCCAGGGCCCCGCTAAATACGAGTTCGAGTACCAGGTTAAGGACCCTCACACCGGTGACCACAAGTACCAGCATGAGCACCGTGATGGACACAAGGTGAAGGGAGTGTACAGTCTGCATGAAGCCGATGGCTCCGTCCGCACCGTCGAATATGCTGCTGACAAAGACGCCGGGTAAGATATTTAAGCGCACCAATTCTCAACTTGTCATAAAAACTCATAAAAGCAATCAATAAAGAGGTCGAAAGAAAATTTAAAATTTATTATTCCCCATTGGAAACAGGTTAGAAATTGATAACTAGGAGACAAAATATTGTTGTTCTAAGTATACACATATATTTAACACTAGCTGGCTCTAGGAGTTTAGCCGAATCTTTAAACTAAGATACCGATAAGTGGGCTATGTAAGTCATCACATGTATGATATTAAATATTTATAAGTTTATAGATAAAGCAGCAATAACACAACGAATAAAGAGTGAATGTGTCAGTAAGAGGTTAGTGAGTTCGATGAGAAAATTCTGAAACAAAAATATTTAGCTTAGTAGGAGGCGTTTACAATGCATATAACTTGTAAAGATTAATATCATTATTCATTAAACCCCAAGCGAACGCCGGCGTTCGCGCACCTATTGTTCTTCTATTGTGTCTATGATTTCCACGATTGAAAGGTTAAGATTTTAATGTATCTCTCTCCAAATATTTCCTTTTTAAATTACTGACTCGGTATTTATTTTTCTATATTTTTTTCAATTTCAGATTCTCCGCTTCCGTCAAACAAACCACCAAGCACGTTGAAGAACACAAACATCATCATTAATTCTTAAAATATCCTGATAATCATGTTATTTACATTCCTATGCCTGTTGTTAAGGACTTGTTGTAAACATACTCATAACTTAAATAAATAAATAACTATTTATTCTCAACCTTAACTCAGTTTTATTTTTTAAATGCCAATTATCTAATCCGATATGATTCGATTGAAAAGATCGATGATTTGAAATGAATGCCACATACAACTTTATTTAGCAATATGAAATAATTGAAAGAGAATAAATCTATAGTACAAACAGTAAACTGCAATCAAACACCAAACCGAATTGGAATGCAATGCGCATAGATAAATCATTGAACGTCCTACACTCACACCTGGGTATAAAGAATTAGTCATATCACATGAACGTTGAGGAGCTTTAAACTTTAGAGCAACTTTGGCTTGTCGACCTTGTCACACCCAATGTTCCAATACTATATAAACGGCGCTTAACACATGTAATGCATCAGTTGTGTACTTCACATAAACACATCAATATGTTCTCCAAAGTAAGTGTTCGACAAAGTGATTACAAAATAAACGGGACCGTGCCTACGTTTTCCTGAAAACTTTATTAACATGTTGTTAAAAGTGACGTGATTCGACTAAAAATATTTTTTGTGTTGTAGATCGTAGCTCTGAGCGCAGTGTTGGCGGTGTCAGCAGCTGGTCTGCTACCCGCGGCGCCGGCGCACTACTCCTCAGCTGGTGCCGTCTCCTCCCAGAGCATCGTGCGACATGATGAGGGTCAGCCCGCTGCCCACGTAGCTCACCTGGCCGCCCCTGTCCACTACGCCGCCCCTGCCCAGGTCCACTACGCCGCCCCTGCCCAGGTCCACTACGCCGCCGCTCCTGCCCAAGTCCACTACGCCGCTCCCGCTCCCGTCCACTACGCCGCCCCCGTTGCCAAGGTGCTCGCCCCCGCCCAGAAAGTGCTCGTCTCTGCTCACGCTGAGGAATACGTAAGTGTAATAGACGTTTCATTTATGTGACCACGATTTGTCAACTGGATAAATCTCACCATTGATATGTTTGATAACAGGCTCACCCCAAATACGACTTCTCGTACTCCGTGGCTGACGGACACACCGGCGACAACAAGTCCCAGCAGGAGTCCCGCGACGGCGACGCTGTGCACGGCGAGTACTCGCTAGTGGAGGCTGACGGCTCCGTGCGTCGCGTGCAGTACACCGCTGACGACCACAACGGCTTCAACGCGGTGGTGTCCAACTCCGCGCCTGCTCACCACGCTCCCGCTCATGGCCCCGTCCTGCTTGCTCATCATCATTGAGTCCGTCTCTTGACTTAATGAAACGATACCCGACAGTTCGTATCGAACGTCACTTGTTGTAAATACTGATTATTTATTTATATTAAAACAAGCAAATTTCAATTTACATATTTTTTTATTATCTACCAAATCATGGAATAATTAGCTACCCCAGCGTATAAACGCCAACAAAAAATGTAGCATAAAAATAAATACTTCTGGGTTTTAAATTGATTTCAGAACGCAAAAAAAATAATACTAAATTCAACGACGACGTCTGAAATAAAATAGTTAAATTGTGAAATTAATAAGCCTTTACGCAAAGCACAAATATCCATTAGCAAATGCAGTAATATCAACAAAATCAAGAGATTGAAGAGGTCTACAACCTATCCTCAAAATCAGGCATATGATTGTTATGAAATAATAGGACACCTGGAAGATAAAAACAAGAGATCGTTTGTGGAACTATTTGTTCCACAAATGATCCCTCAAAAGATGTCCGTAATTTTTTCTAATTCAACATTACACATACTCATAATAATCAGTCCATAGTTTTACAGATATCCCGAATACAAGCATATTTTTTGTACGATTTCATTTCTTCGAAAAGTATTTTGCCCGATAGCAGTCTTGCCGAATTATTTTACTTCAGATTATGATAGTCCTTTTCTTTCTAAATAGAAAGACGTTACTGGATGAATAGGTTACTTCTAAACAGGCGTGCTCCATCATCGGCCACATCATCGCTTACCATGAGGGGAGATAATGGTCAAACGCGCGGTTATTGGCATCCCGCGGGTTCCCGTATTTCATCGCTTGTTGCTCAAAGTAGTAAAAACTTATAGCAAACATATAAAACTAGACCATTCGGCATAAGACTAGACAGACAGACTATTAGATGAGATGTAGGATACATTTATAGGTATTTTGAAAGATGATGCATCTTTAACGTACGTAGGTTCTGATAACCTGCGCTGTAAAAGGAGACATGTTGTTGGTTGGAATGTGCATGTTCGGGATGCTCACAGGGAGGCTCGTATGCATTATCAGACGTAGTTGCTACATAATAAACCCACTTCAGGGTATTTTTACACCAATATGCGTAAATCCAGGAAGGTTTATAAAGACAGGCTGAAATATTGCCAATATAATAAGCAACAAATTAAAATGGATATTATGTTTATCTAAAAACCAGGTAGACAAGCAATTTGGTGCTATCTGTTAGGCAACTAATAAATTAAATCCGCGGTCGAGCTTTCTTGTGAGCGTTGCACGAGCCAACTGAAATAGCGAACTTATTTAAGCAGCATTTTAAAGCTGAGTCATCACTTGCAGGCTCGGCGCGGGTTGTCGATGCTGATGCCATTTGTGGGGACATTCATGTTCGGTTTACCCCAAAGGAAGTTGCGTCGGTGGTAAAAGCAATGAAAGGAGGGAAGTATCCAGGTCACGATGGGCTCAGCATCGAGCATCTGAAATACGCCGGGGTGCACTTGGCACGCGTACTTGCCATGCTGTTTAAAGGGTGTGTTAGTCACTGTTATTTATCAAATAGCCTCATGTTTACTGTTGTGTTGTATTATTAAAAATAAAACTGGGGATGCCTCTGATGTCTCCAATTACAGGCCTATATCCCTGGCAACTGTTTCAGCCAAGGTGCTGGATCGTCTGCTTGACGCCAATCATCTTAAACTGCATGACGCTCAGTTTGGCTTTAGGCCGGGGCTGTCCACTGAAAGCTATATTGTGGTTAAAGCAGACGGTGCAGTATTACAAAAAAAGAAAAACACCTGTATTTGCCAGTTTTTTGGACCTATCGAAGGCATTCGGTCTTGTCAATTATGACGTGCTGTGGAATAAGTTGTCAACTGAAACATCTTTATCGGTTGAAGTTATATCAATATTTAAATATTGGTATAGCAATCAACGCAATTGTGTGAGGTGGAACGGTTCCTTTTCGGACATGTACCAGTTGGAATGCGGAGTGAGGCAGGGGATATTAAGCTCACCTCGCCTGTTCAACCTCTACATAAATCAGCTGATAGTTGAGCTCAGCAGCACCAAGGTCGGTTGTCATATTGACGGAGTGTGTACCAATAATCTTAGTTATGCAGATGACATGGTGTTGCTGAGCCCATCAGTCAGTGCCATGAGGAAACTAGTGTCTACGTGTGAATCGTATGCGGTGGCCCATGGGTTCAAATATAATGTTTCAAAGAGTGAACATTAATGCTCTTTAAAGCAAGTGGTTTCTCTTACCCAGAATTTCCGGATGTGTTACTTTGTGGCATACCACTGCTTAGGGTCTCCAAATTTAAATATTTAGGTCATTGGGTCACCGAAAATTAAAGTGATAATTTGGATATTGATGAGGAACGCAGGTCGCTGGCTGTTCATTGTAATATGCTGGCCCGCAGATTTGCACGGTGTGCGAAATCAGTAAATATCACGCTTTTTAAAGCATTTTGTCAATCTTTTTACACCTGCAGCCTGTGGGTCGGTATTCGCAGCGGGCATACAGCGACCTGCGTGTCCAATATAACAATGCACTCAGGGTACTATTGGGGCTGCCGTGGCGTTGCAGTGCGATATCAGTCAGGGATATTTGAAAAAGAAAGGCCAAAGATAAAATGGATGCGTTGTGCAAGGACAACAGGCCAGAATGGAAGAAAGAAACGTGTTGCACCGTTCCCAAGTAATATGAGACAAGGGCAGGAAGATGATGACTGTCTCTAAATTAACTCTTTTAAAGCCGTAATTAGAGACACAATAGAAAGACAATTGCATATGTCGAACTGTGTAACATAAGACATTCAAAAGGTTAAGTACCATTTCATTTTACCAAAGTGAGCGGTGGTGGCCTAGTATCTTGCATCATGATAAAACTGGCATATTATAGAACAAACCGTAATCGCGGCTCCAGCAGCCCTGCTTGGTAGATTTCGGCCTTTTCGCCCACCTTTTCAAACATTGAAAGGCTGATTTATGCTTATACCTGCGCGTGTATTTTGTCTTATCTTGTATTTTGATGATTATAATTTGACGGTCGATTGACGCAGTGATTGAGCGATTGGCTGCTGTGCTGCATTGCGAGTCGCGGATTCGATTTCCGTATGAAAGAAGTATTTGTATGACCTACAGATAGTTGTTCCGGATTGTGTATGTGAATTTACATAAGAATAATTCCCAGTATGGTAAACTATTTTTAACGAAAGAAAAGAACAAAAGAATTATTACACTATAGGTACTTACGTAGAATAAAGCTAACACAGAGAATTTACTCATGAGTAAATGTTTTCTTAAATATGTATATTTAGTAATGAAGGAAAACACACATAATAATAAAAATGGAATGGAGAAATAAGTAGGTAGATTTCGTTTTTAAAAACTTGCTTGTTTTATTATAAATAACTAAACACTATTTACAACGAGTCGCGTTCGATACGAACTCTTGGGCATTTTTATAAGACTAGAGCCGGACTCAATGATGATGAGCAAGCAGGACGGAGCCATGAGCGGGAGCGTGGTGAGCAGGCGCGGAGTTGGATACCACCGCGTTGAAGCCGTTGTGGTCGTCAGCGGTGTACTGCACGCGACGCACGGAGCCGTCAGCCTCCACCAGCGAGTACTCGCCGTGCACAGCGTCGCCGTCGCGGGATTCCTGCTGGGACTTGTTGTCGCCGGTGTGTCCGTCAGCCACAGAGTAAGAGAAGTCGTATTTGGGGTGAGCCTGTTATGAAACACGTCAAAGGTAAGATTCATCCAGGAGGGAAATCCTCATCCTCAAAAAATTAAAGCCTGATATACTTACGTATTCCTCAGCGTGAGCAGAAACTAGCACTTTCTGGGCGGGAGCGAGCACCTTGGCAACGGGGGCGGCGTAGTGGACGGGAGCGGGGGCGGCGTAGTGGACGGGAGCGGGAGCGGCGTAGTGGACTTGGGCAGGAGCGGCGGCGTAGTGGACCTGGGCAGGAGCGGCGTAGTGGACCTGGGCAGGGGCAGCGTAGTGGGCAGCGCGCTGACCCTCATCATGTCGCACGATGCTCTGGGAGGAGACGGCACCAGCTGAGGAGTAGTGCGCCGGCGCCGCTGGCAGCAGACCAGCTGCTGACACCGCCAACACCGCGCTCAGAGCTACGATCTACATACAACACAGAACACAGTTAACACTGGACCAACAAGGACACAACAGGAATAGGTACTCTCTTTTTTAATAATTTTATTTGACTCACTTTAGAGAACATGTTGTTATGAATTATCTGACACACAACTGATGCACAGCATGTGTTAAGATCGGCTTATATATTATGTTGCGCTCAATATTTTGGGCGCGACAAGGTCGACGGGTCACGATGTGACTTCATAGATCATTTGGAAGCTTTCTCAGTACCTACCAAACATGTTATATTAATAAGAAACATTAAACGTTTGGTAATTTGTTGCACAATTTCTTCTAGTCTAGTTGTTCTAGTGATGTATTATGACAGATATTGCTGGTTCAAATTGCGACATTTTACCTAACTTAAATTAGCAATTTGAATAGTAAAGACCAAAACGTTTTAGCAAATAGAACCTTCACAAAACATTTGGTCACATAGATATGATAAACGCCTGGGGCGATAAAATCATAAAAACCTCGGAATAAAGTTACTGTGGACGAAGTAAAACCAGTATAAAAAAGAGTTTTATTTATTAATAGCTTCTACTAGTCACTTCATCCGTATGGATGATGACAACTTAGTCCTGAGACAAAAAGTACCCTATGTACTATTCCAGGACATAATGTAACCGTTTTTCAAATTTCATTCAAATCCGTTCGACTGTTTGAACATGAAGGAACAACTAACACACACATACAAACTTCACCTTTATGATATATTTATTGAGCTATTTATAGTATACCATATATAAATAATACGGATCGATCACCATGACCTCAAGATGCGGTCTTCGAACTTATCATTATGTCATGAATGAAGATGATTCACTCATTCACAAAAACGTGAACACTCATTCATAAGTTTGCGAGTCAAAAACGTGAAGATGTTCTAGTAATGTTGCGACATGCGGCCGGCAACGTTATTATGTGCTTTACGAGATCGTTGAACTTATTAGTGGAAGTGATCAACACTTGTAAATAAACTTGAATTAAACTTGTTTAGTTCGAAAATAAATCAGTATTATAAAGAGACTAGCTTCTGCCAACGGCTTCGCCCGCGTAAAATTTGGTTTCTCCGTACAAACTTTGAGACCCCGTTTTACTCCTTTAGGGATGGAGTTTCGTAAAATCTTAGTGGATGTCTAAACGTAATAAGGAACCTACAGTTTCTGAGATTTTGTTGTTAAGTGTGAGACACGTTGAATAATCAGTTAGTGATATTCCGTCGTCTTTGTGATTATTAGTGTGTGAGGTAGATTGGGACAGTTCTAGGTACCTATTCCAACTTACCCCAACACACCGGCAATATCCTGAGATGGTAACGCATATGATGTGGTAGTGTTCCACGCGTGTTTTATACACATAGGGAGTCACTCACTAATATGGAAGATGATCACACTGCACCTTTTTTTATGTTGGTAAAAAATCATGCATTGACATCCCTCGCTCTTGGGCAGAGCGGGAGATAGTGTCAGACTCTTACTGACTAAAAGACCCACCCCGTTCCTTCTAGCCTTCATACCGGGGCTCGGGCCCTTTCGGATTACCCTGGCCCCAGTAGGTTTCGACCCGGCTGGGTCCCTTCTGTTGCTGACAACTCCTTGAGGCGCGCGGGAACAGTGCGCGCCGTCCACGACTTGGGCTTGGTCCGGACAGTTACCAGATGGCCGGACAGTGAGCTACCCATTGCTCACTGTCCTCAAGCCCACGCCTACGGTGGCCGGAAATCGGGATCAGAATCCCGGCGGAGGCGGCGGCGGCGATAACGCCGATGCCTGATGCGTTCGGCCTCCTCCTTTGCGAGCATAACTGCTTCGCAACGGAGGAGGCCACTCCTCCTCGCTCCAGACCATGGCCTCAACCAAGGCCCGGAACGAGAGGTCTCCGCCGCCGATCGCCCCCACGAGGGCACGGCGATGCTCCGCTCAAGCACACCTCGACTGTGTGCTCCACCGTGCCCTCCGGGCGTTCCGCACAGTGGCGACACCCGGGCGTCACTTCCGCATGAATCCGTAAGGATGTCGTGAGGTCTTTCCAGCCACACCTCAAAGAGGGGACTTACCAGCATGATTGTGGCGTGCCCAGCACTGGGTTGCGATAGTCGTTGACGCCATTTCAACATGAAATCCCGCCGGAGCTTTGTCCGCCATGTCGTGACCTGTCGCGGCAGCGAACTTTCACCCCGGCGTTGCATCTCCACGCGCATGTCGTGCTTGTGTGCAAGGACTGTTGCCTCCAGATCCCACGGTAGTAGGCCAGCCAGAAGGCTCACCGCTTCGCGGGAGACCGTGCAGAATCCCCACACCATCCTTATTGCCATGATCCTCTAGCAGGCGTTTAGCATGGCCGCCGGTTGCGTTTTTAGCGACGGCGCCCACACCGGCGCCCCGTAGAGGGCCATGGACCGATCCCCGCGTAGAGCTATCTCAGCCTTCACAGGCTCTTATTATTCCGAAACTATTCAATTTGCAGAATTAACAAAAACGATTTAGTATTTCATAACAATACAATGTTTCGAATCCTGACTCAATTCGAAACATTGAAAAATGAAATTACCATCAGTGACAAAATGGTGCTATTTGTTGCCTCTAATAATTAATTTTAAAGAAATAATTTAAATCTGTGAGTGCCTGAATATAGTTGTTTTAATCGATAGAGTCATGTGTTAGTAGTAAAACAGCATCAATTTCGGAGCGTACTAGCGCCACTGCAATTACACATTCAAAATCCAACAAAAAGGTAAAAGTAGAGTTGCAACCTCGCGTTTACTAAACGCGTTATTAAATCGATGCAATAAATCATCATTATCGATCACCCTAAGATCTATCTTTCCTTTTCCACCACAAAAATGCACCCTGTGTGGTACATTTTTTTTTTTTTTATGATGGGAAGAAATCATGCATTGACATCCCCCGCTCTTGGGCGGAGCGGAAGATAGTCAGACTCTTACTGACTAAAAGACCCACCCCGTTCCTTCTAGCCTTTCGGATAACCCTGGGTGTGGTACATAATAAGAGAAGAAGGAAGATTTCAAAGTAAACGTCGTCGTCTACTATCTATTTCAACTCATACATCGAAGCAAAGGCTCAACTGGATGTCAAAAAATTGAGAATCTTAAAAGAGAGACGATACATCACGCCAAAACAGCTACTCAATCTTTATCAAGCGCAACTTCGAACGTGTTGGAGTACTGTTCTTATCTTTGGGATTAGGAGGTAATCCAAGATAATCATCTTGACCTTGGGCTAATGCCGAGTTGCAATCCAGTCGGTTTTCTATCGTTTACATCGTTTACATTTCGGGGAATTCTAATGTTGCTTCTTTGCAACATTAGAGTTAGTATATAGTCCCTTAGAATATTTTTTTAAATTAGGGTTCTGGGCAAAACAAATCAAACCTAAAAAAAATATTATACTTATAGGTATACGAGTTTATCTCGGACAAAGTCGTGGATTATAGCTAGTTCAATTTTACTTTTTACAACGTGGCAGACCCAGGCACATCACTCACTTTCAAACCGAAAGTGAGTGATGTGCCTGCGGCATAGAAGTCATGACTGAAACTATGTAGGAGCTCAGTATAATACTCGGTGACCTCAGTAGAGCTTCCGAAAGAGTGGGTCTTAAAATAAACACGACAATACCAAAGTCATGGTAAACAACCATAGAAACCACTCCTATCAAGGTCGGAGTCACTACAGGCGAAGTTATGGGCGATTAACGTATCGCCCAAAACTTCGACTGTAGAGACCTGAGGCAATAAGATACGTTTACCTGAGGCAGATGTCCAGTTGGGTAGCTCTTACTTCGAGAAAGAGGTCAATCGTCGAATCTGACTCGACTGGTCAGCATTCAGGTAGCTGCGAACTATTTTTTTGTCTAATATTCCACAGTATCCCAAGACGAAATTACACGCCCTAGGCGTGTCACCAGTGACGACACAATGCTCTGGAACGTTATCGCCCACAATCAGAAGCCAAAAAAGGCAGGTCCTGTGGCCCGGCGATAGTGGCCTCATCAGAAGGTTTAAAGTCACCCAGAGGGCAGAGGCTAAGCTCGAAGACGACCGAGGTTACCGACAAGACCTAAGTGGATGTGGGCAAGGCACATTGCTTGCAGATTTAAGTAGTTAATGGAGCTGAAAGGTACTTGAATGACGACCACGTAAAGAAAGATGCAGAGTTGGAAAGCCTCCTATAAGGTGGACCGATGACCTGAAAGGGTCGCAGGATTCCGATAGATACAAGATGCACCTACGGGACTCGTCGTTGACCAGTGTCCAACAGTGGATGTCTTTAGGCTGGTATGATGACGACGACATCGCAGCAAATACACGCAAAGATGACGGAACGAGATTAACGCCTACAGGCCTGATTCTCACAGACACAAAAGAAGAAAGAAAGATCTTAACTTTTGCCACCAGCCAGCAGCGGGACAGATAGACTGACATAAATAAATATTTAAAATATGCAATCTAATATCCATGTAAATGTTATTTTTTAAGGAATTACTACTATAAGCCGACAGAAATAACATGGCATTCTCCTCGTCCCCGATTTTTTCGACTAGTGTAATCAGTCACACTACAATAACCATGAAATAATAACCCTATGAATATTAATTTGGTCTGCAAGGCACTGCAATTATTTTATCAAAACCTTTTCTGCGTAAAATACTACAGCGCATTTGTACTATTTTGCATTTACAGAATCGTTGTCAACTTTGGTAGATGGAATTGGTACAATTACTAACTAATTATAGAAGAGTAAAAACAGATTCAGTTTTGTAGGAATTGCTTATTTATTACAAATAAATATCTCTTCAACATCTTTTTAGAACTAGAGACGGACTCAATGATGATGAGCTAGCAGGACGGAGCCATGAGCGGGAGCGTGGTGAGCAGGCGCGGAGTTGGACACCACCGCGTTGAAGCCGTTGTGGTCGTCAGCGGTGTACTGCACGCGACGCACGGAGCCGTCAGCCTCCACTAGCGAGTACTCGCCGTGCACAGCGTCGCCGTCGCGGGACTCCTGCTGGGACTTGTTGTCGCCGGTGTGTCCGTCAGCCACGGAGTATGAGAAGTCGTATTTGGGGTGAGCCTGTTATCAAACATATCAAAGGTGAGATTTATTCAGTAGAGAATCCTCGTCACAAAAATTAAACATCTACTCGTATTATACTTACGTATTCTTCAGCGTGAGCAGAGACGAGCACTTTCTGGGCGGGAGCGAGCACTTTGGCAACGGGGGCGGCATAGTGGACGGGAGCGGGAGCGGCGTAGTGGACTTGGGCAGGTGCGGCGGCGTAGTGGACTTGAGCAGGTGCAGCGGCATAGTGGACTTGGGCAGGGGCAGCATAGTGGACGGGGGCAGCTAGGTGAGCTACGTGGGCAGCGGGCTGACCCTCATCATGTCGCACGATGCTCTGAGAGGAGACGGCGCCGGCTGAAGAGTAGTGCGCCGGCGCTGCGGGTAGCAGACCAGCTGCTGACACCGCTAACACCGCGCTCAGAGCTACGATCTATGTATAAAATAAGAAAGTTAGTACAGAATATTTTGCGAAGAATAAACAAGCAAATGTATTTTTATTTTTAGTACTCACTTTGGAGAACATGTTGTTATGATTACTGGAGATACTAATGATGTATTGCACACCTGGTAATCGGTTTTTATACCTTGCGTTTGCATATTGGGTGAGACAAGGTCGACGGGTCACGGAGCTACTTCAAAATTTAATTCTAACTCTTTCTAAATCTAACAGTATTATTTAAATTAATTGAGTTAGAACAATAATAATTTATTTGAATATGGAACTGAAAAATATAAATCTTGTAGAAGGATGTATGTAATGTTAGCTCCAAAATATTCTGCCATTTTATCACATTCACATACTTAGATAGATTTGATTAACTAAGCACGTTCTGCAACCTTTCAATCGTGGAAATTACAGACACAATAGAAAGACAATAGGTGCGCGAACGCCGGCGTTCGCTTGGGGTTTAATGAATTAAAACAAACTAACGGAAAACCCGAATTGAGTCTAAGAAAAGACGAGAACTGGATTTTTTTTACTGTAAAAACCTATGTGTCTTTGGATATTCTGCAAAAACTCTTACTCAAGAGTAAATTTTACAAAAATGACGTTGCTAATAACTTTTTTAATGTTACTTTCACCCACTAGTAAAATATTATTAACAATGTTATAGTTTGGCTGTTGTCGTTCATACATTAAAAGACAATACATAAACTATCATTTATATAATTTATCTTGTATCTACGTCTAGCCTAGTATACAAGGTGTAAGGGACAGCCCTCCACAAACTTTAAGAGCTTGCTCAGTAGACGAAACTGAACAACCTTCCACAAAATTTGTTTTTAGGAAACGAAAAAAAAAATCGGCCTCGCCATACAAATTGTCCAATCAACTTTATCATTTTAGGTCTGTCCCTTACATCTTTTATATTATAAACTTATATTTAATATTTTGTTAATTTGCAATACACTGCAGACTGGGTACCTTCTTTTTTATTTCAAGTTCTTTCAGTCCGTTCTACGGTTGTCTGGTAGATAGCCCCGTAAGCAATAAATTAGTGTAAAAAGTTTTATCACTATTTTGGTGTGCAATAAAGTTTATTCTATTATATTCTATAGTCTAACGTCCCTAACCTATCACTACACACGTCATCTTCCGTGAGTACGTTTATGCACGGTTTAATGTCATGGATCACATCGTGACCTCAAGATGCGGTCTACGAACCGTACATTATGCAATGAAGATGATTCATTCATTCACAATATTTGAAGATATTCACTCAGTTCTGCCAGTGATGACTTATGGCTCCGAAACGTGGTCACTTACAATGGGCCTCATAAGAAGACTCAAAGTCACCCAAAGGGCGATGGAAAGGGCTATGCTTGGAGTCTCCTTGCGTGATCACATCAGAAATGAAGATATCCGCAGGAGAACCAAGGTAACCGACGTAGCTCGAAGAATCGCCAAACTTAAGTGGCAATGGGCGGGACACATTGCACGCAGAACGGATGGTCGATGGGGACGAAAGGTTCTGGAGTGGCGACCACGTACCGGAAGACGCAGCGTTGGACGACCTCCAACAAGGTGGACCGATGACCTGGTCAGGGTCGCGGGAACCCGATGGATACGTGACGCACAGGACCGGTCGTTGTGGCGACGCTTGGGGGAGGCCTATGTCCAACAGTGGACGTCTTTCGGCTGATATGATGACTCAGTTCTACTAAGACGTTGAAAGAAAATACAATCTTAAACCTAAGTACAAATATTCCCACACTGAAGGATAACGGAAAGTGAACAAAGTCCGTTGCATAACGTCATAACATTAATGTTATTCTATAACACTATAGTGACCGTGAGAACTTAATTTCTAAGATTCTCATTTTGTTTTCAAAACAGGCTACCAAGGATGTGAGGTTAACTAAGTGAGCAAGTATGTTACCTACCCAGAATTATATGTTTTAAGTCAGCTATTTTGTTTACAAGTTTACCCGCCTGTTTACACCTTTAAAGGCTGCGGAATTGTTCAAAAGAGTTACCACGGCCCTGAACCGTAAAGGGTAACTGAAGGAACATAGGTGGTCAGTAAAAGTCTTCCAACCCCATTCGCTTCATCCAGAGCAAGAGATTCTTCAAATAAGATTTCCCTAAACTGTTTCCTACTAGTAACTGTTGGTGAGTAATATCCGAATAACTTTATTCGTAACTTTAAAATCTAATATCAACAACAAGGTTTTATGACCTACTTAAAAGGTCAGGGCTGACACACATTGAGCAGTTCGCGTCTCTAATTATGGTACTTACTCATTTATTTATGGTACAATGCATTCACGAATATGAACTGACATTGTATGCGATCTGGATGGAGCAAAGAATAGGCGGTAGCGTGTTTTCTTATTTTTTTCATACAGTATTGTAGTACAATGGCAAACAAGAAAAACAGGCAAGATCTTTTCAAATATGTAGTTGTTGATAAACTGAGTAGGTATTGATTACAATAATTAGTACCGTAACGGTTACTTTGCAATGAAGGATACCTCGGACATAACTTTATATTTGTACTAGCTTCTGCCAGCGGCTCCGCTCGCGTTAAAGTAATGGGTTTCTCCATATAAACTTTGGACCCCGTTTCATCCCCTTAGGGGATGAATTTTGTAAAATCTTCATTAGTGCTCGTATTATGACGTAGATAAAAGAAAACCTTGTGCAAAGTTTTACGCTCCTAGTTTCAGTAGATAGTTTTGGTTGAGGGTTAATATGTCAGTCAGTCAGTTTCTCCTTGTCAGGTTAAGAAAGAGAAGCAAAAAGTAAAAGGACATCTCTTTTCTTTTTCTCGAATCGTGTGTTTTCTTTTCCTTAAACGTATTTGGGCCCAGGTGATGTAGTAGTTCAAAGCTTTGAACTGTAGCGACATCTATGGCGCCGCATAAGAACTACGAAGAAAGTACGAAATCCTGCATCGCGCAATCAAAGTTCTCCGCGCGATTTGAACATTTACGACAGCTCGAAATCATCTATCGGGCAGTCGCCCACCAGACCATAACACCTGTCTGGTCGGAGGATCCTCCCTTTTCAACGGAGGTTTGCGGGACTTACTACAGAAATAATTATATGTAGGTACATTAAGTTGAAACGCTATACGGTTGTATTTTACACTTTAATTTTTTGCCTCTAGCTTTCAACCCACGCCATATCCGTGTCAACAAATTTTCTTCTAATATTTATGGTAACGGTATAAAACAGGCTAATTCTTTTTTCGTAATATATTCATTATGAATCTAAGGTTAATTCAATCTAGCTAGTCTCTAGGAGACCTGACTACCGTAGGCGTGAGTTTGTGAACGACGAGCTATGCGTGGCTCGTCGTCCACCCGTCCTGTACGGTACAACCTCAAGTAGTCGACTGCGCGTAGCCGTGATCCACACATACCTCAAAAAGATGTCAGCAGGGCAGATGCCCTCTAGGATCGAAGGGAATAATTAAAAAACGAAACCTGTGTTTCTAAAACGCAAAGAGTAATTGAAGGACACAAGTGTTTTCGCATGGTAAGTTTGGGGGGAGGCTTCCGCTTAAATCTGGTGCTTCCTGCACCGAATTTAATTTTGCACCCGAAAGACACGGTGAAGCATACGATGGAGAGGTGTGCCGCTTGAGCGAAGACAGCCGCACGCCTTAGGGAATGGCCATCCTAAAACCGCTGCAACCCCGACCTCAACCTCCATTCGGTCGTCCGACAATCGGTCCGGACCGAGTTCAAGTCGTCGACACCACGTAGTATTCGACATGATCCTGAAAGAGATATCAGCAAACTGTTTGGACCGAGCTCAAGTCATCGACAGCACGTAGCATTCGACATGATCCTGAAAGAGGTGTCAGCAAACGGTCCAGACCGAGCTCAAGTCGTCGACAGCACGTAGTATTCGATATGATCCTGAAAGAGGTGTCAGCAAACCGTCCGGACCGAGCTAAAGTCGTCGACAGCACGTAGCATTGGACATGATCCTGAAAGAGGTGTTAGAAAACTGTCCAGACCGAGCTCAAGTCGTCGACAGCACGTAGCATTAGACATGATCCTGAAAAAGGTGTCAGCAAACTGTCCAGACTGAGCTCAAGTCGTCGACAACACGTAGTATCCGACATGATCTTGAAAGAGGTGTCAGCAAACCGTCCAGACCGAGCTCAAGTTGTCGACAGCACGTAGCATACGACATGATCCTGAAAGAGGTGTCAGCAAATTGTCCAGACCGAGCTCGAGTCGTCGACAGCACGTAGCATTCGACATGATCCTGAAAGAGGCGTCAGCAAACTGTCCAGACTGAGCTCAAGTCGTCGACAGCACGTAGTATCCGACATGACCTTGAAAGAGGTGTAAGCAAACCGTCCAGACCGAGCTCAAGTTGTCGACAGCACGTAGCATTCGACATGATCCTGAAAGAGATGTTAGCAAACTGTCCAGACCGAGCTCGAGTCGTCGACAGCACGTAGTATCCGACATGATCTTGAAAGAGGTGTAAGCAAACCGTCCAGACCGAGTTCAAGTTGTCGAAAGCACGTAGCATTCGACATGATCCTGAAAGAGGTGTCAGCAAACTGTCCAGACCGAGCTCAAGTCGTCGACAGCACGTAGCATTCGACATGATCCTGAAAGAGGTGTCAGCAAACCGTCCAGACCGAGCTCAAGTCGTCGACAGCACGTAGCATTCGACATGATCCTGAAAGAGGTGTCAGCAAACCGTCTAGACCGAGCTCAAGTCGTCGACAGCACGTAGCATTCGACATGATCCTGAAAGAGGTGTCAGCAAACTGTCCAGACCGAGCTCAAGTCGTCGACAGCACGTAGCATTCGACATGATCCTGAAAGAGGTGTCAGCAAACCGTCCAGACCGAGCTCAAGTCGTCGACAGCACGTAGTATTCGACATGATCCTGAAAGAGGTGTCAGCAAACCGTCCAGACTAAGTTCAAGTTGTCGACAGCACGTAGTATTTGACATAATCCTGAAAGAGGTGTCAGCAAAACGTAGGGAGTCCGTACGGTTTGCTGACACCTCTTTCAAGGCAAGCAAAGACGATACTGGCTAGGGCCATGGGTTGATTCTGAATAGGAAATTCGTGGTGCTAGAAAGCAAAAGGCAACTGCAGGACACAGGTGTGGGTGCAATCGATAAAAGATAACTCTCGCTTTACTCCAGGGTAAAAAAATCATTGATGATTTCTGATCGCAAAAAAGAAACTAAGAGACAAAAGTTCACATCTAAGAAAACGGAAAAGAAATGTAAATACCAATCGCCAATGTTGTTCAATAACTAAAATGCATTGGAAACAATAGATGTTTATACATTTACAATACAATACTCACGCAATTAAATGATGCAAGCGAGAGAATAATGTATCTGAGCGTTAGGATGCTGACGATAACAATATTTTTCGTGAAAAAGCAAAGTAACCTCGTGTTTTCAGAACATGCTGCATGAAGGACTTACACGATAAGTAAGTACGACTATTAAATTTTTGATGTAAAAGCTCAACTTATAACAGTAGTTTGGAAATTAAAACTATTAGTAAGAATATTTCTATAATCAGTTTGTATGAGCTATTGAGCACCATAAACATTTCGATTTGATGTCTAATATTTGTGGGAAAAAAAGCTTTGGCATGTTTTTTTTTTTGCGTTATCGTACCTAACAAAATTAATGTAAAAAAATTCTCATATCTATCGAAATATCTATGTGGTGGCCAGTACCCCTAGCTAAGTTGTTAATCTGCTATCATTAATGCTAGTAGAAAACTTCAAATGTACAGGAATGACGTCACCTCAACGCTCTGTGACGTGGTCAGAACAAAAGAATTGGGGACGTGGCCAAGTCGAGGCATTCGGCGCAAGAGAGATGGTTGTAACTTGGCTAGGAAGACTGATCTTACAATTGATCACTTGGTAATATGGCCACGATATATACACAACAATTTCTAAGATCTGACCACAACAGGCCACAATATCTACATAACAAATCTATTATCAACAACATTATGTAGCTAGAAAATTTTTGTACATAATCACAATAAGCATTGTCATGATTTGACAATGCCAGAGATTGAATCAGACAATGATACATCCTCGAGCTGCGGATGACTTCATGTCGGAAGAATCACGGAAGGAAAGACTTACACTCAGAAATGAGGAAATTTGAATAATACGATGTAAGCAATCTAATCCACAAATAGGGATGAGTGATATGTGAGTCAAAATATTTAAAAAATCTATTCGATATAGTTATCGGCCTTTGTATAAGCAATCACGTCATCATTATCAGCCTTTTTAGGGTTCCGTAGCCAAATGGCAAAAACGGAACCCTTATAGATTCGTCATGTCAGTCTGTCTGTCTGTCTGTCTGTCGGTCTGTCGGTCTGTCTGTCTGACTGTCTGTCTGTCTGTCTGTCTGTCCGTCCGTATGTCACAGCCACTTTTTTCCGAAACTATAAGAGCTATACTGTTGAAACTTTGTAAGTAGATGTATTCTATAAACCGCATTAAGATTTTCACACAAAAATAGAAAAAAAGCAATAAATTTTGGGGGTCCCCATACATAGAACTGAAACTCTAAAATTTTTTTTTCATCAAACCCATGCGTATGGGGTATCTATGAATAGGTCTTCAAAAATGATACTAAGGTTTCTAATATCATTTTTTTCTAAACTGAATAGTTTGCGCGAGAGACACTTCCAAAGTGGTAAAAGGTGTGTCCCCCCCCCCTCTAACTTCTAAGATAAGAGAATGATAAAACTAAAAAAAATATATGATGTAGATTACTATAAAAACTACCAACGAAAATTGGTTTGAACGAAATCTAGTAAGTAGTTTTTTTTTAATGCGTCATAAATCGAAAAAAATACACTATTATTAAAACATCGATCAAAGTTACAACACATTACAAGAGCTTTTATATTATGTTACTTGCTGCTACGGAACCCTTCATGAGCGAGTCCGACTCGCACTTGGCCGGTTTTTTAATGTTCCTACTGCTAAGACTCAGGTCTCCTCTCTAGGAGAGGGAATCGGCCGTAATCCGCCACGCAGGTCCAGTGCGGGTTGGTGAATGTCACATAGCTTCGAATTTTTGGTTCTAGAACATGCCGGTTTCCTCACGATGTTTTCTTCCACCGTTTTGAGAGCAGTGGTAATGAAAGCCAAATAGAATCAAAGACAAGAAATCTATATCTTATATCTAATGTTAACTATTGTAGTGATATTTCATAAGTAAATTATTATAAATTTCATAGGCAACTATTATATCATCATTTCTAATATAAGGCACCTAAATTAGTTATTCGTGCCCCAGTAGGTAACGTGCCCGACTTGCAAAACTAAAACACACATTTAAACCAGATCAGCTCAAATAAGCACCAAATTTTTAAATGGGTGTCTTAGTTCTGCAAGTGGCACATTACTGACTGGGGCATGTATGCCTGGTTTATCATAATTTATGAAGAGAGATAATTTACACTTCATAAACCTAAACTCTTTGTCAACTTGTGTGTCAGAGAAATAAGAAATAGATTTAGTTTTTTTGACTCTTTTAGAAATGCTCGTCATTGTAGGATTCTGCAACCTAAAGTTTATAGTAAAGAGTGACATAATGACTTCCGTTTGAGAAAGTATAAACAATGGAAGTAAGTTGAATAATAGTCCAGGCACTGATATCATTGAATGTGAATGACAACATTCTTCTAAATATAGACAATCGAGTCAGTCAACACGCCGACTCTCAGACGACTCGTGTACTGAAAAGAGATAATACGGTTTTAGTTAGTGAATAATTAGGCAAAAGAAATGTGCAAATTGCCATGAGATACTTTTTTGTCTATACATTAATTAAATACTAAAGGACATTTTTGTGCACGTGTATGTGTTTTTGTTTTGTGAACGGATAAAAATTATCTTCTTTACGCTTCAAAAGACAAGATGTTTTTCAAAGTGAGTATTAGATATGTATATATTTAGAAAATATACCTAACTTTTATTTATCTATTTTTTGAAGTCTATGTACTCTTAATAACTAATTAAAATTTTAATTAAAACCATATCTTAAATATGATGTCGAAAAACTTTTCCGCTTCGCTGTTGACTTGCATGACATACTGATATAGTAAAGTAGCCAAAATACTGGCGGCATCGCCATGATATATTATGGTAATGCTTATTCTCTTATAAAAGTATAGAGTAGTCTTTTACTTTAATATTAGGGGGGCTTTGAGGGGCGGGTTATTTATTGACATTTGACGTTTTTATTTAAATTGTATCTTTGACAGTTTGTATTTACAATACATTTTGACTTAATTAATTGTTGTTGCGTTACTTATTTGTTTGTTAAAAAAAAAAAAAAAAAAAAACTTTAATATTTATACATTTTCAGGTAATTACAATAACATTAATAACGATATGTGCAGCTGATGACCAGCTGTTATTCTCAGAGCCTCTTAGTGAACCAGAAGTAGCACCACCTGCACTGTCATATAAGAGAAACGTTATTTTTCCGATGATCTATAAATACGCTAAGATTAATGGATATAGTACTCCTTCATCAAAGTCACGATCTGTCAGATCTGCTGAATCAAATGGTATGTTGTGGAAATTACAATACGCACCATTACGTCATGGAACCAGGGATTATGAGAATCCTACACCAACACTCAGCAGTGTTCCCGGGGAATCATCAGAAATATTTCTGGAAAAAATAAGTAGACATTTTAGCAAGTCGCACTTGGAACCCCGTACGGAGGGTACGGACAAGAAATGCCATGCCTCAAGACATAACATAGAAGTTATGCAATCAACTTCAGCCAGTCGAAGTCCGGGCCACAATGCAGTGTACAGAATAATCTCGGAACCAAGTCATGAAGAAAAACCGGTATAACTAATTTATTACACATTTATCTTTTAGGTACAGTATAAATAACACCTTGTGGTGCTTACTAAATCATCATCATCCACATTTCAGCCGAAAGACGTCCCCTGTTGCGCATAGGCCTCCTCCAAGTTTTACCATAACGAGCGATCGAGTGCGTCTTGCATCCATTGCATTCCCGTGACCCCCACCAAGTCATCAGTCCAACTTCAAATGAGTTATTCAATATCGAATAAAATAATCGCATATTATTCATTAACATGTACTTTTATATACTATACCACAGCTTGGTAAAAGCCTGCTTCTATTTCTTCCATTGTTTCCGGCACTGAGCACTTCTAGCCTAAGGAAGACATCTATTATTATCTAGAAGATAAGGGGCTATGCATCACCCGTAGTGTAGGGGATGTATTCACTGCGACCTAAATGATCTATTGTGATTCGCCACCTTGTTAGAGTAACTCTTTTAGCCCGGAGGCTTTCAAGAAATTTAGAATACTCCTAGCTTTTATAGTTTTAATCTCCTCTGGGCGAATAATGTGTCAGCCCAGATGGACACTGCGTTTGTGGACAAAGGGCCCGCATTCACACAAAAGGTGTTTAGGCGTCTTCCTCTCCTGATTACATTACCGGCAAACATCACTGTCACTCAGTTTCATATGAAATTGGTGTCTGTTTAGTTTGCAGTGGCCGGTTAAGGCGCGAGCTATCGCACAGATGTTCGTCCTGCTAAGCTCAAGAAGCTCGGCAATTCGTTTTTGTGAGTAGCCTTCTATAAGAGATTTGGCGTGTAGCAGTCCTGGTTGTACCAACCAGTGCTTTTTTGAATCACCAGATAGGTTGCCATTAAGGGTCTGCATAGCCTGGTTCTTTGAGATACCACAGAAGGGTTCTGGTCCTATCTGATGACCTTGAGCCCAGTCCTTGCAAGTTCATCGGCTTTTTCGTAGCCATTGATACCAGAATGACCTGGTACCCATCTCAGAATAACTTTATTCCTTTGCCTTCCCTTTTTTCTTTTTTTCCTTTGGTCACTCAGTTTGTTAAGGCAGTCTTTCACCAGTTTCGAATTTAAAGTATTCGAGTTCAGGGCGTTAAGAGCTGCCTGGCTATCTGAGTAAATCAGAATTAATTTATTTATGTAGTTTCGTTGACGGTTAGCCTCCGCACATTCTATAATGGCGTATACCTCCGCTTGGAATATGGTGGCATGTTTATCCAGATTCAGTCTTTTGCTGAATTCCACATCCTATATTTTCACCCATTTTGGATCCGACTGTAAACCAGATCAGGCTACCAGCCTTGCAAGTGATGAGGTTGTTTGATCAATCTTCTCTGCTCAGCAGTTCCACTGTATAATTCCTTATGAAAATACACTGTGGAAGCATGACGTCTGTTGTCATAGCTAGTTGATCGTCTTCAAGTACTGATTCGTGTAGCGATCTCAGTGCTTGAGAGCGCCAGTTAGATTTGCCAGTGCTTTCGCTTTCTTTGCAATGAATAGATAAAGTGGCGGTAGGTTAAGCAGGGCATTTAGAGCAGCTCCTGGGGTTGTGGACATGGTCCCTGTTAATATGAGGCATGCAAGTCTCTGCAAACAATTAAGTTTGTTAATGACTGTCACTTGAGATGTTTTCTCCACCATACTACACGGGCATACGTTATTATCGGCCTGACTATGGCGGTGTACAACCACAGGGCGATTTTAGGGTTTAGGCCCCATTTCGTCCCTTCTAAGCGACAACATATTCCTAAAGCTATTTTAGCCTTTTGGATCACATTATTAATGTGAGTATTCCAGGTCAGTCTCTAGTCGATAGTTACGCCCAGGTACTTGACTTTGCTGGAGAATGGTATGAAAGACCCTTTACAGTGGGCGATACAACTTTGTCCAACTTTCGCTTCCTAGTAAAGAGGACTATTGTTGTTTTACTCGGGTTAACCGATAAATTGTTTTCTGTGCAATGTGTTAATAATGTTCAGAGATCTTTGTAGTATAAATAGATGATACCGTGTTGTGACGTCTAAGTTGTACCGCTATATCTTTCTTAGTTTGCCGCAACCCCGTTGTGCGATTTCAGAGCCCTAATTATGAAGAATCAATCAGAATAAACTTTTATTTGGAATTATGGACTTTATCGATGGTTGTGCCGCTGACTAATCTTACACCTGACACATCCCACTTAATTAAATGTTTAAATAAATACATAATTATTGCCATGCATATTTTCAGGTGAGCAACTATGAAAAACCAATCGGGATAAACTTAGATTTGGAATCATTGCCTTCGACGACGGAATTACCACTGGTTGATCTTTCATCTGACAACAGACACCTTCCATTGACTTTCACCAAGGATCGTTACGTTTTAAACCCCAATTCGTAAGTATTTTTAAAAACCATCATCTTCGCTCTGTGTACTTAATTTACCATTAGTTATTTGTGACCAGTGGTTGCTTTCATAACTTAACATAGCTTTATTTAATTGTGAAATTTCACACTTTTTTGATACATTTTCTTTCACAATAGACTTGACTGATGATGTATCTGATTCGTAGAATTCATTGCAGCAGTGTTCTTGTCTCGGAGCGGGAGATAGTGTCAGACTCTTACTGACTAAAAGACCCACCCCGTTCCTTCTAGCCTTCATACCGGGGCTCGAGCGCCCTTTCGGATAACCCTGGCCCCAGTAGCCTTCGACCCGGCTGGGTCCCTGCTGTTGCTGACAACTCCTTGAGGCGCGCGGGAACAGTGCGCGCCGTCGACGACTTGAGCTTGGTCCGGACAGTTACCGGACGGCCGGACAGCGAGCTACCCATTGCTCACTGTCCGCAAGCCCGCGTCTACGTTGGCCGGAAATCGGGATCAGAATCCCGGCGACGGCGGCGGCGGCGATAACGCCGTTGCCTGATGCGTTCGGCCTCCTCCTTTGCGAGCATTACTGCTTCGCAGAAGTCGGCGACCGCCTGCCACTCCTCCTCGCTCCGGACCATGGCCTCAACCAAGGCCCGGCGCGAGAGGTCTCCGCCGCCGATCGCCCCCACGAGGGCACGGCGATGCAAGCCACACGCCTGCAATCGATAACTTTTTCAACTTTTAGTATGATTAACTAATATCACAAAAATATTGCAGTCTAGAAACCGACCTACCTGTGCGAGACAAATCAAAACGCTACTCTTCGCACCCCAAGTACCACAGACTACACCTGAACATTGCGAGGGTATACAGTCCTGGGCAGGTGCCTCCGAAGCCACAAGCCTACGCTCGCGCATACCCCGAACACTTCGGCAGGCCACCAAAACCACCGGTTTACAGGCCACAAAGATATCAAGATCAGGGTGAGAATACTATATTATTTCCGATCAAGCATCACAAGAAAGGTAATTATCGCGTGCATCCATCTTTCATTCGTTTTTAAAATAAGTATCTCAATAGAATTTATTTATATTAAATAATAAATTTAAGTAAAGTTTGTAAATTTTGGCCCACTCTTATGGCATTTTATAATTAGGCTGTCAAGACAAAGAATTCATAAATTTGGGCTAAAATTATGATGCTCTAGTTTAGTACAAAACTGGCGCCATTTAACGCATTTCATTGAAAGGTTTTACAAGTAGATGTTAGCTATCTCTTTCTTTATCTTATTAGATAAGAAGTAGATTACAAGGTATTGTGAAAAGTCTAGGTAGATATTAATGTATCCATGTATTATACAAAAGCGAAATGTACACCACACATTAATTATTGTTTTGACGTATTGGCTAAACACAAAATTTAAAAAAACTTCTTAACCTTTGTAGCTGTTTCGCCAGGTAGTTTATATATTTAAGACATTCGCTAATTAAGGAATTTTAAAAACTACACCTCTATAGGGGTAAATGGTGACCAAAGTTAGTGTGGAAACTCATCAATTTGAAAGTTGGAAGTATGAATGGTTTCCGGTTAAAAAGAAACAAATATTTGTGTTATTTTAGGTTTAACGAAATTCTAATTTTGTTTTTTTTTTTGTAACTGAAGAATTTTAAATACTGAATGACAGTTTGTTTGGATTATGTTTGTATACATTGAGAAGTCAATATTCAATCTCCTTTTTCTCGGACTAATTTAATAGGATACAAAGATACATTTTTATTTTTTTATTAAATAAAAAGCATTTAATTTAACCTGTTACCATCTAGCACGAAGACTATGCTTGTACGTACAGACCCTGATTTTTCCAGTCATCGATTATGGCGCGAGTATCGGCTGGGTAGCATTCGGGAGGCTTCGCGGTATATTTTTCGTCCAATATACCACAGTGTCTCAAGACGAAAGTCTTTGACCAGTGCGTGTTGCCAGTGATGACATATGGTGCCGAAACGTGGTCGCTCACAGTGGGCCTCCTCAGAAGGCTTAAAGTCACCCAAAGGGCAATGGAAAGGGCTATGCTCGGAGTTTCCTCGCGTGATCGAATCAGAAATGAAGATATCCGCAGGAGCTTCGTGCTACGTCGGAACCTTGGTTGGTTGCTGACATAGCACGAAGAATCGCCAAATTTAAGTGGCAATGGGCAGGGCACATTGCTCACAGAACGGATGGCCGTTGGGGCCGAAAGGTTCTGGAATGGAGACCGGGTACCGGAAGACGCAGCGTCGGAAAGCCTTCTACAAGGTCGAAGGTTGCGGGAATCCGATGGATGCGACACGTACAAGGTCGTGCATTGTGGTGACACTTGGGGTAGGCTTATGTCCAACAGAGGATGTCTATCGGCTGAAATGATGTGCTACTATGTCCTGAATACAGATCTCCTCAATAAACTTGACCGTCTAAATTACTGCATTCGATTTGTTTTTAATCTTCGGAAAAATGATCATGTTTCAGCGCATCGGTCGCTTCTAAAGTGGTTGCCCATACGTCAGCGCAGAGAGCGAAGGGTGCTCACCACCTTATTTCCATTTCTTGGTTCTCCTAATTCCCCTAGTTATTTAGCCCCTCACTTTCAATACATTTGCGCTAACCACAATAGAAATCTGCGCTCATCTCATAACCGCCTTCTGTATTGTCCCACTCATCGTACTGTCATTCTTCACTATTCCTTCTTTATTCAAGCTATTTCTTTGTGGAATGCGCTTCCCCAGGATATCAGGAGTGTAACTAACCGATTACCGGAGATAGCATGCACAAATGGATTAAAGAATTCCTATTTATTTAGAATCGATTTATGTAATTTTCGAAGTTTTCTTAAAGTTTAAGTGAATATTGTTCCCGGTTTGTTGTTTACGGGGTGTCAAAATTTGAATGGAAATATCATAATGCGTGGTTTGATTAACTGGAAACTCGGTTAAATTCTTTTGACAGAACGTAAAAAGTTGCGAGTTTTTTTAAGTTTTTCAAAAATCGATCCCTTAAAGGAGAAGCAAGGAGTGGTTAAATTTTTATGGGAAGATATAACTACATGGCTGGATAAACTCGAAAATTATATTAAATGATTAAACATCTCTAAGGATTTTTAATAAAAAAAAAACTTTGTTAGGGTTTAAAATGCCCACGTATGGCTGCAACGGATAAGATACTGCCTTAACTAGGTATTGCAGTTATAAAAATACTTTGTTACGATACCTATGTACTGTTTTTTTTTTTCAGTTTTCTCTAAAAGACTTGATAGGTTTTGAAAACAACTTATAGACAACCATCCTTAGGTATATTTTATTATTATGACGCCAATCAATGCAGTTTTGTGGAGGTAAAAAAAACGGTTTCAACATGGTTTTATTATTTAATTTTGCAACTTTGGGTCAATGACAAGACAATAAAATAAAACAAAGTGGATACACCACAAGTGTTGTCGATGTTTGGATAAGTGTTTTGGTTTAAATTGCATCGATTTGTTTCATAAATTAAATATTTTTAGTAGAAAACAAAACGGCCTTTTCAATATATATAGACACCTTTTGGTTCAATTAGCGTATTTTGCCAAAAATTAGTTATATATACCATTCTTCTCAGATTTTTTTTTCTCTATTGATCTGTATATTCAAAATATCGAAAATCGCGAAAAAAATGTTTATACGACCTAAAAATATTCGGACAAAAATCACTCGGAGCATAAAATATTGGTGTAAAAGTCAAATTGATATATTTTTTAATATTGTTTTGGTTTTTAAACTATAACAAGTTAAAAGTTTGTCTTAAACATAAGCTGAATTCAACGTCGTAAATACACATGTTCAAAAGTATTTGAGCATATAATAGTAGATTATGTGACTAGGGGATAAAGCAATGTATTTAAATCGAGGGCGGATGTTGAATTCCGAACGAAACGAAGGTTGCTGATTTTAATCCCGAACGTTAGTGAGGGATTTATATAATTAACTCCCGAGCTTTGCGCGGGAGTTAATAAAGAAACCTGAGTGAAATGAGGAACTCAAGCCACCCAAGACAAAGACAGCTTTATCTCCGTGTTGCATACTCTACTTTCTACATCATCTGTGAGATAATTAAAAGACAATTTGGTCGACCAAATCATTTATAAGAGAAATATAAGTACGGGTATTATGTTTACAAGTTCATCAAACAAACAAAATTTACTACTCCAAGATTCTATAGTCTTAATTTTTAACAACGCTCCCGTCATTAAGCACGTTTTATTCTATTTTCTTTTCTTTTTTTTTGTTACTGTCCAGTTTGAATTTCGAGTCATTTTGTTCGATGCACGTACTTTCTAATTCACAATGTTGTCAATTTTTTGTTGTTCCAAATTCAAATCTCATTATTCCCTAGGGATTGGCCATACTGCATTATCTCCCTAGGGATAGAATGACTTGCTTTAAAGTGAGGTTTGTCTAACGTATAAAACGATATTATCGAGCAGATGGTGTAAAACCTTAAAATTATATTTAAGTACTTTACGACTAGCAATTAGACACACATCTGAAATAAGTGACGTCGCCTAAGCTAAAAGCGTAATGGTAAATGTTAACTCTTTTTTCTCATAAGGGTCAATAGAAGATAAAGTTAGATAATGTGTAGTGAATTGCGATTTTATAATGAAAGTCTTGATGTAGGAAATTATCAGCCGTTTATTTCACACAGCATATTTCAGTAACTGAGATGTTCTTGCCAATACCGCCAAGCCAACAATGGACGATTCATATAACTAGGGTTGCGACATTTAGTAATTACTAACAAGTGGTGTTACAACATCCCACCTGTTAAGTTCAAATTAACCCTTCACAAACAATATAAATACGAGCAATATAATCAATTTGTTATACAAAGTAAAAAAATGAAAAAAAAAAAACAAAGTAATATAAGGATGTTAAAAAAACATGTTGCGCCGACCCCAAATAAAACGGGACAAGGGCAGGAAGAAGAAGAAGAAGTTATTCAAATTTTGTTACAATTTATTTTAACTTAATTTAGTCTTAATCTAGAATACAATTATGATATTCAATCAATTTCATCAATTAGCCTTCTAGTTGCTTTTACAATACTACCGAAACAGGTTACATTTTAACTTATGGATTTAGATGAGGATTCTTGTGGTCCAGACTTCAGGATGTCACCTTCCTTTCTCCTTTGTGACGAGTTAGATATTAAATATTCTTAATAGAAAACAAGCTTTTTGAAAATATTATATCAACACCTTTGGGTTCAATTGGCGTACAAACTAATTTGCCGAAATTGAGTTATACATACATACCATTTTTTTCAAATTTTTTCTCTCAATCGATCTGTATATTCGAAACATCGAAATTCGCGAAAAAAGTGTTTATACGACATAAAAATTTTCGGCCAAATGTCACTCGAAGTATAAAATATTGGTGTAAAAGTCAAATTGATATATTATTAATATTTTTTTTTTTTTGGTTTTTACGCTATAACATGTTATTTTTTTTTTCTTAAACATAATGTGAATTCAACGTTGTAAATCCAAATGTTTAAAAGTGTTTGGGCATATAAACCATAAAATTATCTCTATGAACTTTACGACCTGCAATTAGACACCCAGCTGAAATAAGTGACGTCACCTAAGCTAAAAGCGTAATCCCTACATCTACCAGATGTTAACTCTTTTTCTTATAAGGGTCAATAGAAGATAAAAATAGATAATGATCTCTGTAGATAAAACAAGTATAAAAAAACGTCTATTTTATTGCGACTCCTACAGGTGCCAACATAAAAATAAGACTATTCTACCCCATAATGAAGTCTTAGTACTTAGAAGTAATTCAGATGAGATCATCTAAATTACTTGAATCTGAATTACATCTGAATGTCCACAAGTATATAAGTGTGTCCAGGCGGATACATAGCATATAAGTGTGTGCAATTAAACATTATATGCTGGTGGACTCTTTTCACGCAACTTTGAAAGTAAAGTAATAGAAATATCGTCTGGAGTCCAAAACTCTGGCCACCATATATTGAGATTTGGACCACTAGATATTATAAGGTATACGTATCGCGAAGTTTATAAACTTTAAAAATCTAATTCGTGTTTCAAATATCTGGACGTAAACAAAACAACATGGAAAAATCAAGAAACTATTCAACGTTACATGAAAATAATATACTGAATATGAACCCCAATAAGCTCTACAAGCAAATTTATGAATATGAAATACTAAACATGAAGATTTAAATGCATCTGTAATAAATGTAATATACCAAAAAAGGCATCATGAATGTTGTTTAACCTTTCAATCGTGAAAATCACAGACACAATAGAAAGACAATAGGTGCGCGAACGCTGCCGTTCGCTTGGGGTTTAATGAATTAAAATTATTTCATGGATATGTGACTGATGATCTTACACTAATCGATGAAGAAGATGAGGAAGAGTCGACTTATTCATGAAGCAACAAGTAGCAATTGCTAGTTTAATCAAATATTTAATAGGTGATTAGAAGATAGAATTAGATTACTAAACTACTTATAAATAAATTATTCTTTCTTAGAGTTACTGTTGGCAAGACTTAGGCTTTACAAAAATTATACTAATATATTTTAATAGACAAAAGAAGAAAAAAAACTGTTTGAATTACTTATTACTATAACAATTTAATAAGTTACTTACAGTTTTTCCTAGATTATTATATCCTGTGTATTTCATGACACACTTTTAGTTTTCGTTAATTATTTCAGTTTAGTTTCAGAGAGCAGTGGGGGCCAAATGGTAACGGCCCCGACTTACGAGTTGTAGGTCACGGGCTCAAACCCAGTCAGGCGCATTACTTTGTGTAATTTATTTCATCACCACTGCTCTCAAAACGGTAAAGGAAAACATCGTGAGGAAACCGGCATGTCCAAAAAATTCAAAGACATGTAACATTCACCAACCCGCAATAGGCCCGCGTGGTGGATTACGGCCCATTCCCTCTCCTAGAGAGCAGGTCTGAATCCCAACAGTGGGAAAATTATAAGACCGACTATGCTATGCTATGCTATTTCAGTTTATCTTCTATTTTAGAGGTGTTTGATACTTATTATACATTAAATATGATTGTAAAAAGTAGTCTACACTAATATTATAAAGAGAGAAAAGTATTTTTGTGTGTGTGTTTGTAATAAATTATCTCAAAAACTACAGTGCCGATTTCAAAAATTCTTTCACCATTGGAAAGCTACATTCACCCTGAATAACATAGGCTACGTGACAATGAAAATGGAAAAAAAACTGCGTGAAGTACTTTCTAGTAGAAATTGTTATGAATGATTGATCCTATTATGAATTTACCAATTATGACAGATTTTCGTAAACAATTTTGGGATTTCGTTTTCTTTACTTTTGACTACAAAAATATGATCAGTAGGTAACGGGTACGGATAGGGCCTCATTTTTTTGTACTTATTAAAAAATAGGGATGTACCTAAACAAAAACATAAATGTGCGATGCGACGTCGCATTTTAAAAATCTGCGAGCTCCCGGGACGCATCGCCAAAACTTGCGAATTGATTCGCATTGCACATTGTGCCACCAGTACCTCTAGCCAAGTTGTTAATCTGCAATCGTTAATGCTAGCAGAAAGCTTCAAATGTACGGATATGAAGTCATCTCAACGCTAAGTCTTGTGGACAGAACAAAAGAATTGGCAGCGCGGCCAACTCGAAGTGTTCAGCGCAAACGAAACGGTTGCAACTTGGCTAGGGGGGCTGCCCTCTGAGAGCTTAGCCAAGTTGATGATCTACAATAGTTAACGCTAGTTGAAAACTTCAAATATATGGGAAAAGACATAATCTTAACATTAAGTCGAATGTAGAAAAGAGATTTTAAACGAAAAGGTCGCGGTCGTAACTTGGCTAGGCCTGCAGGGCCGATGTTTTGCGGCACGGAATCGCATTGCAACCATGTGCATCGCAGTCTTCTGCGTTGCGACGTCGTATCTCTTCGCATCGCAGTTTTTTAAAGCCTTAGCTAAAACGTGTAATTATTGACATATTTTTGTTTTACCATTATATTTATGGTTGCTTTACTGTGTTTTACCTTCATGACAACAGTGTAACAACTAACATGAGTGGTACTAGAGTTAATATGTGACAGCAAACTAATTCTATCTCAGTTACTCATTGCAGATACCTAATTTTGTTTATCAACAAGCGGTAAACAATTACAACAATTACTAAACAACTAGATATGTAAACATAATTGAGAACAGTTGTCTTGTCTGCGCTCTTTGCGGTATATATGATTTTAAACAATCCAAATTACTTAACATGACAAAAAAAGAACTGGGCAAGTGCGAGTCGTACTGGTGTACTGAGGTTACCGTATAAACTTACTACCTATCTTATTATTTTATATTTTTCCGAATCGCAAACGTAGTTTTTTTTGTGACGTAAATAACAAAAAAAAAAATACTATTTTCAGATTTATATCTATGCTGTAAGAACTTGCTTTATGCCAACTTTCAGGCATCTGCGTTAACGGAAAGTACTCTAAGAATTGTGATTCCCTTGAGTGTCGAAAAATACTATCTTTGCGACATAAATGGCCGTATGTATCCTTTTTTAGATATTTTTTTTTACACCTTCAAGGGACCGCAGACCTGATTATATGCTTTTAATTACAACTCGATATCTCCTCGCGTTCCCGAAATAAAAGGTATTGACAAACCGATAGACAGGCGGACAACAAAGTGATCTTATAAGTTTTTCGATTTAAAATGTATTATTTGGACTGGAATTCCGCTGTCTCATCAAGAGTTGATCGGAGTTTCTTCTAGTCTTGTTATTGTGGAGAAGTCTTTTAATGGTATGATTGTTCTTAAAATACCCTAGGCTGATAAAATTGTCCGAGATTGTACTAGCATCAGATGGACTCAAGCATGCATAAAAAATTTTAGAAGTCCTGGGATATTTTAGTTTAGAAGAAGTACACTTATGCCATTGTGACTGCCTGTCACTTACTACAAATTTATAACAAAATATGTATATCTTTAAACACCACGTCTGGCGACAGGCCACTTCTACCATCATAGTTGACCATTTAACGAAAGCGCCGACGGAATCCTATAAAAAAAAGTACCTAATAGTTACTTGTTTCTAATGGCAATACAAAAAAAAGTGCCACAACATGTGCGCGCGAGACATACCGCGGAGCGCGAGAGTTGAGGCAGCCACGAGAGAGACACTTAGCTTCAGGGCCTGATAGGGAACACCTCCAGGAGCAGCTAGCTAAGCTAGCTGACTCAGTATATATACACCGTTAAATTTTAATCGTTTTAATCCCCTGGAAGGTCGATCCGGTACATGAAACACTATCAATTTGTAAATATAAAATTAAAAAATAAAGTACCTTTTTTCAAAAGTCGTATTAATTTACACATGTACGAAATTAATTTCTTTAAGAAAACGTCAGCTGAGTGAGTTCAATGACCTGTAGTTAATAGTCGGCGTTGCGTACAAACTACCTACAGGTCATTGAACTCGCGAGTGAGCTTGACATTGATCTTCCTTTGAGTGGACTTGACCCTTACCACCATAATTTACGCAACCATGACTGAAACACTCCCTATTGAAGGCTGAACCGAATAAACATTCGTTATATGCTAGGGCCAGTTTGAGCTATAACAAGATCACAAACCACCAAACGTTAATGATGGCTACTGTTTGAATAATATTTGCGCAGTGAATTCCAATAGGTATTTATTACCATATAAGTGATACTAGTTGTAAGAATATGTAAATATTATGAATCCTTTTTATAAATGATAATTTAGTTTTTAAGATAAATATGTTCTATAAGAAAAAGAAAATGTTCTATTATAAAAATGATCTATATTTATTTGTTCAGTAAGCATTTTGTGTACATAAATATTTAATTAATAGTTATGCATTTATTTGTTAATTCAGTGTATATAAGTCGAAATGACTTATATACACTGAATTGACAATTAAATGCATATTAGCACGCGTTTAGAATAAATAAATAATCTGAAATAGATTCTGATAAGGTTACGTTCACATAGTAACACATATCTTGATAAAGCGTACAATGAATATTTCATCAATATTCCTTGGCCTTCTAAATCAAATTTGGTTTTTTATTGATGTCGTAGCTATAGAGTATTTTTATAAGTTGTTGTACTAATTTAATGGGTTTTTATTAAAAAGTATACCTTTAATAACAATTTCTACAAGCGATTTCCAGAAGTGTAATTAGTAACCATAAATACATGCAAGTTCATGTAAAATTATGATTTGGCATTTTCTAAGATTAATAAATGTGAAATGATTTTGTTACGTTTGTTTTATTTTACGTTTTGTGATGTTCTTTAGCTTTCTACCTTCAGTAGCAACTCTCCAACGTGTCACTTATTAAAAATAATGAAAGTGCGTTATATGTATAGTGAATGTGTCGAATGTCAAAGTTGTCTTGATATCATGATCAAAGGCAAGGCCGTTCAGGTTTAGTTGCACTACACTATAGTAAAGTGAGTTAGTATAAAACTATTGGACGTTTGTCTTAGGTATCAGTCGCTGATTGTACACAGTACACAAATCAACAAAATGATCTCTAAAGTAAGTGCATTGTTTTCTATCAAAAATAAAAAAGTACATTATTCTTTAAACCAACATAAAAAAAAAAAAAATCGTCGCATAAAACCAATGTGTTTTTTTCTTTCAGATCGTAGCTCTGTGCGGTTTGGTGGCGGTGTGCCAGGCTGGTCTGCTGACCGCGCCCGTGCAGTACTCCTCAGCTGCGGCTGTCTCCTCCCAGAACATCGTGCGTCACGACCAGCCTGCCCAGCGCGCGTCGATCTCCTACCAAGCTGCCCCCGCTGCCTACGCTTACCGTGCTGCCCCAGCCACCGTTGCCTACAACGCTCCTGCCCAATACTCCTCGGCTGCTTCTGTCTCCTCCCAGAACATCGTACGTCACGACCAGCCCGCCCAACGCGTAGCCTTCGCCGCCCCCGTCGCCTACAACGCTGCCCCCGCTGCGTACGCCTACCGCGCCGCTCCTGCCCCTGTTGCGTACCGCGCTGCTCCCGTTGTCACCCAGGCTGATGAGTTTGACGTAAGTTATTAAACACGAAACTAATATAGTAATAAATTAATCATGTTATTTTTACCGAGCAGGCACTAATTTGTTTATTTTTTACCACAGGCTCACCCCAAATACGAGTACAACTACTCGGTCGCTGACAGCCACACCGGCGACTACAAGTCCCAGCAGGAGTCCCGCGACGGTGATGTTGTGAAGGGCGCATACTCCTTCCACGAAGCCGATGGCTCCGTCAGGACCGTGGAGTACTCCGCCGACGACCACAGCGGCTTCAACGCGGTGGTGCACAACACCGCCCCCACCGCCGCCCCAGTACTCGTGAAGACCGCTCCTGCCTACGTTGCTGCACCCGCTCGCTACTACCAACACTAAACTGTGCTTGCTAGTCATGTATCGCACTCACCAAGATAATGTTGGTTGTTAATTATTTATTGCAATATACGAATAAGTTGGAAAAATATTTATTGCATTATTTCTTTGAAAAGTCGTTGGAAGTTTCACTCCATTGAGGCATAGCTTTCTTATTATTTGTACTCATACCCGTTGCTAAGGAAAGTCAAAACTGAGTATGCTATGCAAACCAGGTAAAGTTTTTCATGAGATCACTGTATACTTATTATTTTGCTGCCAGTACTCTCCAATTATAAATATTGATTCATAGCAATACCTACATTGTACTGACTTCGAAGTTCAACGTCAATGATATTTACGAGTATTAGGAATTGCATCTAAACCACGACATATCAGTATCAAACAAAAACCAAATGGACTTCTATAAAGATGGCCTAAGGAACTATTGTGTGTACACATACCATAATCCTATAAAAAAACTGACAAACTCTTGTCTGACAGAAATAATGTTTCAAATCATGGAATCTCGACGAGTAGTAGAAGAGCTTCACAAGTTTTTGAACCAGTTTTATACACTGTGTCAACTCCCATAAAGTGACCTGGTCAAATATCTTGGTTGCATAGTGCCATAAGTCACTTATATATATTAAAATAATTGCTATAGTACAAAAGGATGTACTGCCTCTTAGGTAGAAATTCTTAAGTATTCTTCTCTTCATAGCAACAATTGATCCTCACATTTTGTCAGACCAGTATAAACACTGCACCTAGACAGCTCTATCATTCATCTCGTTCAAGTACTGTATGTGCAGTCGTGCAGATAAATGATATGAAGATTGGACATGAAAGGTGAAGTAGCGACATCTATGTCGCAAAATAGAAACTAAAAAATATGAGTATAAACATTTTCGTACGTGATTAGAACACATACAACAATCCAAAATCAACTATTGGCCAGTTGCCCGGACTAGACACAATACCCGTCAGTTCGAAGGTCTTAGAGTCAGTCGAGAAATTTACACCGTCAGCACGTTCATTGTCAACAGTCACCAGCTGAGTGCAAGAGTTAGTTTTACCATAATTATGAGGGTCCTCCACTTATTTACTGTTTCTTAACCCATTTTGACATATTCTTTCTACAGTCACCCTAGACCAGCCCTAACTTGAAATGTTTCAGATTATTTATTGAAGTTGATGGCGTAAGTAGGGTGGAATGTGTCTTCCACTTACATGTCCCAAGCTTAGTGAAATCGATGCCCGTATAGACGATGAGAGCTGTCTCACACCTGATTCCTCTGCAGGAAAGGCTAAGACAAATGACTATTCTGTTATTATTTCCGCCGAATGCCAACTACAAGTTGTATGGCAATGACATTACCTGTCACAGCAGTAGTAACCTGACTTAGAGTTTCGGGAGAATACTAACAGAAAAATAATTATATTTTTTCGAAGTGTGTTTTAATATCGTGCAGATTTCATCCCACATCCAGATTTGCTACGAATGCAGAAATTTTTAAAATGCAAAAAAAACACGTGCCGTGTTCTTATTCCACACACAAAAAATCACTTGTATGAAATAGACATTTGCGTCGGTTACGCGTGCGGTGCGTGATCAAAACTGCACAATATTAATAACACTCTAAGCCTCTTTTTATTTCCGACGGTGGATACAACATAGCAGGGGAAGTTGGTTTTAGGCACCGCATTACGTTGCTACAGGTTATAGCAAGAAGTTAATATAGTAACTTCTTGGTCGTGGGTGGAATGATGCTGCACTGAGTATACAAAACTAAGGTAACCATCCATTCACGTAAATTAAAATGCCGTATGAATGACCATAATCCAAACCCACCTGAACTATATATATCATCATGATGTGGGAAAATCAGAAAAAAATTGAAGTGCATCAAGATGAGAGTGCAAGATGCACTTCATAATTTTTATAAATAAAGAAAACTGAAGTTAACGGTCATTAAAAAGTAGGTATGACCAATTTTTTGAAAAAGAGTTTTGCAAGTATGAGAGAAAAAGTAAAAATGCACAGCACTACTCCGAAAAAATTCTAGAGTAACCTATTAGACCCTTGTAGATATTTCATATAATATTAAAATTGATGTCATAATTTCCAAAGATTTTTACTTACGAGATTTTATGAAATGCGGCCCTGTAAATGTTTAAAATACAATAAAAAAATCTGTTTTTTTTTTAGAAATGGTCTGCTTTTAAAAGTTTGAATCTGAATGAAATATCTGTCTCTACTAATTTGCTTGACATTAATGAATCGATTCACTTGTAGTTTGGTACACATAATTATGTAATTTTGTGACTTTTTTTTATGGTGGAAAAAATCATCCAATGACATCCCCCGCTCTTGGGCGGAGCGGGAGATAGTGTCAGACTGACTAAAAGACCCACCCCGTTCCTTCTAGCCTTCATACCGGGGCTCGAGCGCACTTTCGGATAACTCTGGTCCCAGTAGGCTTCGACCCGGCTGGGTCCCTGCTGTTGCTGACAACTCCTTGAGGCGCGCGGGAACAGCGCGCGCTGTCGACGACTTGGGCTTGGTCCGGACAGTTACCTACCGGACGGCCGGATAGCGAGCTACCCATTGCTCACTGTCCGCAAGCCCGCACCTACGGTGGCCGGAAATCGGTATCAGAATCCCGGCGGCGGCGGAATCAGGAACGAATGGCATGAAATAATATTGAAGAAAAGTTCTGTTTTCGGAGACTTATTTAAAAAATGTACGCTCGAATTTAATTGGTGGAATTTAGCGTAGTCATAACACAAGATCTTTATCAGTATTTGATTTATTTTTATTTAAGTATCTGCATCAATCAGCCAGAGAATGTCGTCTATTGGAAATAGGCCTAAAAATGTCTGCTTAACATAATTAAATGACACATGAATTGTGAAATTTCTTGCAATCGTCGAAGTACCTTCAGTGAATGGACTGATTAGTATATATCCTAAAGCAAGGTCACTTATAGCTTGTTTGACAACTTCCACTACTTACTCTAAAATTTGTTAATACGCAATGATCTGTATTATAAATAGTTTAGTTTCGAGATTTCGATTATCATATTACCTTTTGATCACAAAAGAAACAACATGTTCTCTAAAGTAAGTAACAAAAAAATATAGTTAAAGTAATAGTTGCTGGTAAACACTTACAATATTATTATCTAACTTTTATTTTTCCATTTTTCAGGTAGTAGCTTTGTGCGCTTTCGTGGCTGTGGCCCAGGCTGGTCTCCTGGCCGCGCCCGCCCACTACTCCCCAGCTGAAGCTGTCTCATCCCAGAGCATCGTTCGTCACGACCAGGCTCAGCTCCACGCCGCTCCTGTGGCTAAGCTCGCTCTTGCTGCCGCCCCTGTTGCCTACCACTCTGCTCCCGTCGCCTACCACTCTGCACCTGCTCAATACTCCTCCGCTGCGGCTGTGTCTTCCCAAAACATCGTGCGTCACGACCAGGCTGCCCACTACGCCGCCCCTGCTCGCGTTGCCTACCAAGCTGCCCCTGCCCAGGTTGCCTACCACGCGGCCCCTGCCCAGGTTGCCTACCACGCGGCCCCTGCCCAGGTTGCCTACCACGCGGCCCCTGCCCAGGTTGCCTACCACGCAGCACCTCTTACCAAACTTGTCGCTCAACAAGAAGAGATCGCCTACCCCAAGTATGAGTACTCATACTCGGTTGCTGACGGCCACACCGGCGACAACAAGTCCCAGCAGGAGTCTCGCGACGGTGATGTCGTGAAGGGCTCTTACTCCTTCCAGGAAGCTGATGGTTCCGTCAGGACTGTGGAGTACTCTGCTGATGACCACAATGGTTTCAACGCGGTGGTGCACAACTCTGCTCCCAAAGCTGCGCCCGTCCAAGTTAAGGCTGCGCCCCTTCTCGTCAAGGCTGCGCCCCTGCTCGTGAAGGCCGCACCCGCCATTCAGTACTACCATCATTAACCTGACAATATTGGCATAGTCTTAATTGTTTATTGTTGTTAACTTCGTGCTAAATACAAATTAATAAGAATCTTAAGTTATGTTTTATTTTCATTTACTTTTGAATTATCGGATGATATTTATTATCTTCTACAAATTCTGCATACTCCAAATATTTTTAAAGTAAATCTCAGAGAATTTACATAACAATTCTTTTTTTTTTTCAAATACTAATAATATAGGATTTGGACTCAGGCCTCCCCCAAGTGTCGCCACGACGAACATTCCTGTGCGTCTCGCAACCATCGCAATATACTCGTAAAAAAACTTGACACATATCCGACTGATTCCCTTTGCTAAGTCTTTAGTTATAATCGATACAGATAAACATGAATATAATGAATATGATTCCATAGATAACCGAATCACTAATACCTGGTCAACGAACCATGTACATTATTAAGTAATTCTTATTTGAAACAGATGCTATCAGAATATATTCCGTTGATCACTTAAGTATGTGCATGTAATAATCCGATAGCTCTGCAAAATAATAATTTATTCTCAATTAAATTGGATCAACTTTTAAAAATTGCAAAATGTGTATCATAATTATATAAAAAGGCAAGCCAATTTTGACAATTGCTTCTGCAGAGTATATTAATTGCTACATTATCTATCTAGAGTGTAAATACTAGATCTAAAATATCTTTTATTATAAGAACCATTTTATCAAAGTTAGCAAGTTTTGATTGATACGTGAATTAAAAACTATCTATTAGTATGATCTAGACATATCAATAATTTCCTTGATTTAGCTACGATTGACAACATATACTAATGAGGAATGTCTTAAGCAGTAATGCTCGCAAAGGAGGAGGCTGAACGCATCAGGCAACGGCGTTCTCGCCGCCGGGATTCTGATCCCGATTTCCGGCCACCGTAGGCGCGGGCTTGCGGACAATGAGAAATGGGTAGCTCGCTGTCCGGCCGTCCGGTAACAGTCCGGACCAAGTCCAAGTCGTCGACGGCGCGCACTGTTCCCGCGCGCCTCAAGGAGTTGTCAGCAACAGCAGGGACCCATCTGGGTCGAAGCCTACTGGGGCCAGGGTTAGTTTCGAAAGACAGCTCGAGCCCCGGTATGAAGACTAGTCGGGAACGGGGTGGGTCTTTTAGTCAGTAAAAGTCTGACACTATCTCCCGCTCCGCCCAAGAGCGGGGGTTGTCATTGAATGATTTTTTCCCACAATAAAACAAAAAAAAGTATGTCTTAAAGTTTTTAACTAAGAGAATCGTAAAATTAGAGACTAAAAACAAAAAAAGCTGCAAATAGCTTAATTTAATATCACATCAATCTAGTTCTGCAAAGTCCGTTCTATGTTTCCTGATAGCTACAACTTAGAGGTCTTTAAGTCAAGAGTGAATAGGTTACTTCTAGGCGAGCGTGCTCCATCGTCGACCACATAATCGCTTACTTATAGGCTATTTTACTTATAGGCAATCAATGATAAAAAAAAAAAAACATAATTTTGAGCATATGAAAGTGAGTTCATGTTAATGAACGACGGGTGCTTGGCACAAGAATGATTCCGGAACCAATACCGAGTGAAGCATTCGACTTTTTTTCAGTGTTTCCTTTGCCTTTCCATTGATGGCGCCCTCACAATTACCGATGATAAAGCTAAGTAACTGCTAAATGAAGCTAAGTATTTTAATGTGGGCATATTTAGAACAATATCAAAATAATTAAACGCAAAAACGTGGAGAATTTTTTGATTTGGCAATTCCGTCTGATAATAATTTTGAAGTGTATGAATCATTTTCCATATATTGGATACAAGAATTTGATCAATCGAAAAAAAAAACACTATAAAATTAAGAAAAACTACTGTAGTTCTTACTAATCTTAGACAGCCGTAATCACATTAATATTATAAAGGCGAATATTCTATTATTATAGCCATTTTCCCCAGCCAAGGCGATCAATACAAGTGGAATACTCATTTACGCACCAGAAAACGTAGCGTAGGAAGTTTTCCCACGAGGGAACGGTGGACCGATGACCAGGTGAGAGTTGGGGAAATGCGGTGGATGTGAGATACACAGCACCGTTCGTTGTGACGACACTTAGGAGACGCCTATGTCTAGCTGTGGACGTCCTTTGGCTGAAATGATAATGACGATGACTCAAAAGTGTGTCTTGGTGTTCCCGCACACGGCCCCCCAAAAAAAGCTAGAAGCGGCCACAAAAAAAAAGCTAGAAGCGGCCACAAAAAAAAGCTAGAAGCGGCTACAAAAAAGCTGAAGCGCGCGACAGCTTGTGGCAGGAGAAGTTAGAATCGTCTTCTAGTTTTTTTTTTTGTGGCGACACAGCCACACACGGACCACAAAAAAAGGCCGCCACAAAAACACTTATGTCAGATACTCACCGATGAATGTTTGATTTTTATAGATACATAGCATACGTAAACCTTTTTTGTGTCCAGTTTCTTCTACCTAACACATACTCATGAGAACCAAAAAGTGTTCGGTGTCGATAACTGAAAACTAAAAAACAATGTCTACATTTGCGCAGCGCCTAAAAGGTAAGACCTAATTCAAACAAAACAAGCAATAAAGCAATATTGTTTACTATTTTGATAAATAATTATACGTTATGTAATATTCCATTACATGTTCTTCTTAACAAATTGTGTAGAATCAGTGGGATGATATGAACTACGAAGCCACGCATTTTGATAATACTAATTACCACTGCAGCTAATGATACTCGTTTAGAATGTGTGCCAAAAGGCAATTCTGACTGTGAATTTTCTGCGATATTATGGTTTTGCTTTTTAATTTTTAAGGATAGAGAATTAATGTTATAAGATGATTTTGACAAACAAAATTATGAGTTTTGAATGTATGACAAATGAGTGTATGCAAAATGATTTTCTGCGAAGTGAAGTTTATACTATCCGGTGTTATGCAAAAAATATTACGACATAAAAAGTTCTGCCATAAAAAGTAGATCCCGATGATGTTTTACCGAACTGACACTGTTATTAAAAAGCATAACGAAAATGTACTCGTATGTATTCTCCAGCAAAAACAATAGCAGACAAGCCACAGCCATTAAATCTCCTGCCTCTTTCACCCCTCTGCGTCTGCCGCGATCTTCCCGTCCATTTATAATTTAGGTGTCTTCAACGCTAGAGTAAATAAGTTCTTAATAAACTAGTGCATTTTACCATCAACGATTGCATCACTGCTTACCATCAAGTGGAATTACAGTCAAGCACTGATCAATATAATTTAAAAAAAAATCTTTATATCATAAGAAAGTTTATAACCGTACGTAACCTTTCGGTGAATGGGTTGACTTGCAAAACTATGTGACCTAGCGCAAGGTTGTCATAATCTCGTCTAACAGCCTCCGCAGCCTACGCTCGAACAATTGTCAACTGGTATAAAAACTAAATTTACTATTACAAACGTACCATTAAGCGTTTGATAACACGAATAGGTTTATCAAAATGTTCTCCAAAGTAAGTACATGAATAAACCAAACTGAAGAAGTTTTCTTAATGCTTCATCAAGGATTCTAAAGCTTTCAACATTGTGGCTACGAAAGGAAATACTGACAATCATTAATTGCTTCCAGGTCGTAGCTCTGTGCGGTTTGGTGGCGGTGTGCCAGGCTGGTCTGCTGACCGCGCCTGTGCAGTACTCCTCAGCTGCGGTTGTCTCCTCCCAGAACATCGTGCGTCACGACCAGTCTGCCCAGCGCGCCTCGGTCTCTTACCACGCCGCCCCTGCTACTTACGCCTACCGAGCTGCCCCTACTGCCTACGCCTACAACGCCGCTCCTGCTCCTATTGCGTACCACGCTGCTCCCGTCGTCGCCCAGACTGCTGACTTCGACGTAAGTTATCATACAAAATGAGTAGGTATAGTAATTTTTTCCTGTTTTTTTACCAAATATCCTCATTTGTTTATTTTTTACCGCAGGCTCACCCCAAATACGAGTACAACTACTCGGTCGCTGACGGCCACACCGGTGATTACAAGTCCCAGCAGGAGTCCCGCGACGGTGATGTCGTGAAGGGCGCGTACTCGTTCCACGAAGCCGACGGCTCCGTCAGGACCGTGGAGTACTCCGCCGATGACCACAGCGGCTTCAACGCGGTGGTGCACAACACCGCCCCAACTGCCGCCCCCGTGCACGTCAAAACCGCCCCCGTTTATGTAGCGCCTGCTCAGTACTACCACCATTAGACCAAACAAATATCTACTATTTATTAATAATAAACTATAATTTAAATTAAAAACAATTTTGATTTCATTTACCCAGGACCCATTAATTACTTACCTTCTTTAAAAGCATTTCATTATAGTTTCCTATACCGATAGCTTCGATCTGGATTCTTCAACATCTTACCTGAAGAAAGAAAGAAAGAAGAAAATGTTGGTAACTTGTTTGCTAGCCTAACCAAACACACAAAAAATTTCATTTTACTGGCTATAATTTTAGAGTTAACAATACAGCATAACGTCGATTTCTTCAAGCAATGTCTGACCTACTGAGTAATGATCATTAAAACCTTTTCACTCTTCATGCAGTTGTTTATTATGAAGGCTAGGAATTACCCAGAAATAAAGAAAATTTTATGAAATTCGTAACTTTACCCTCCAACGTAAAGCAAATCACTCTCCAGATTTAGATTATATTTATTTTATGATTATCTCTGAAGTCGTATAATGTCTGTTGATGCGCTTTATCTTTGTCTATTTTTCTTTAGTTGATAAATCAATAAATATTTGTAATTTTTTTCTTTACTGACGGAAAAAAATTATTATTATTTCAGCGGTGAACAGAATAGGTACGTCTTCCTTCCACACATCGCATCACACTTAGTCATCTAAATAAAAAGCGAAGGAAATTGTTGAAGGATAGTTTTGAAGGTGGAAAATCATTTCTCCTGCTATGGATAGGCTTCCCACTTGTGTTCTTACAGTTGCCGTGGTGACTCTTTCTAACTATCCTTCAGCCCTGGTAGGCATTGACCCTACCTAGTCGCGCCAATCATGATGACACGTCTTTTAGACGTGCGTATTTACTGAAACAATTCGCCGTCGACGCAGCCCTGGATCTTAATGAACGGCAAACTGGTGTCAGAGTACCTAAGGGAGCATCTACATCAAAGATATGTAAAGTAGTTAAGCGACGCGAAGATGAGTAGCAAAACGGTTAAACGAAATGTTGCTGAGTAATGCGAAAATGCCGCTGGTTATTTCCTCAGTACTCTTTTTAGGTACAGTACACATCTTTTGCCTTTTTGTATGTAAAAATAGGTACTAGCCCTTCTCTAACAAAGCTGCATTAAGCCTGGCTAGAAAATAAAGTTATGCCAATGGTTTTTTTTTTTAGTGTACGGCCTTATTATCTTGCACGCCTTTGGTGACAAATTACCCTTAAATAGTTGTGAAATATCCATACAGCTAGATTTAATTGAGGAAATGATCACTGATACGATATCACTCAAACAATATACGAATATTTAAAATATTTACTATGACAAGGAAGACATTGCATTCAAATAGTAATTTGATTATATCCCAAACTACACTAAAGCTTCCTTTTGCTTGCCAAACCATAGGGAAACGCCTAATGTACCTATAGGTATTGTAATTTAGGGCTTTAAGGCTACTTCATATATGAAAACTGTGAACTATGTAGTCACTAGGACAGTAAATAATTATCTTGGCTCTGGTGCTAAGCTGGAGTAACAAATCAATTAGACAATAAAAACACAGAAAAATCCTTAAATATAATTCCAAGCAATAGAGGTAAAATAAATGAAAATTTTGAACGTGAACTGAAAGTGCCTACTGTAATACAAGAGAAACATTTTTCACATCATCGCAGATAAGCAACGCAGTTATAGAGCAGTGTTTCAAACAATTTTATATTTCTTCAAGATTATAAAACCGAAGATTTCTTCTACTCATTCATTTGGTGTTTTTATCTAAAAAGCTATCCCGAAAGCGACTCATCATTTTATTATCAACGATCATCACGAAACATGTCCACTGTTGGCCATACACCTCCCCCAAGTATCGCCACAACGAATAATCCTGTGCGTTTCTCATACATCTTTTTTTTATGGTGGGAAAAATCATGCAATGACGCCCACCGCTCTTGGGCGGAGCGGGAGATAGTGTCAGACTCTTACTGACTAAAAGACCCACCCCGTTCCTTCTAGCCTTCATACCGGGGCTCGAGCGCCCTTTCGGATAACCCTGGCCCCTGTAGGCTTCGACCCGGCTGGGTCCCTGCTATTGCTGACAACTCCTTCATTCTCATACATCTGATACACCAACTCCTTTCAAAAGTGGAGACTTAATACACGAAGTTATAGACGATTTCTTTTACCTGGGACAAAGTGGGTCTAACTTTGAGAAAGAGATCAAAACTGACTCGGCCGAGTTGCATTCTGAAAGATATGTCCCAAGACTGCAACCAGTGCGTGCACTCGATAGATGCAAAACTACAATTAAAAAATAAGAAATTGATTGATCTTCTTGCACTTTTTTGCAAAACTTAAACAAAATATTAAGTCAAGGGTCAAATGACGAGAGAATTTTTGAAAAGTTACCATGCTCCAGGAATGCAAAAGGCAACAAGAGGACATAGGTGGATTTTAGTCAGTAAAGGTCTGAAACGCCCTCTTGCTCCACCCTAAAGCGGTTGAAATCATATGATGACTACCCACCTCAAAAAATGGTTAAATTAAATTATTTGTTAATGTACCTCTTGCTAAAGCGGGCATGAAATTATGTTATGCAGTATTACAACCTTAACCTACGGGCGAACCCACTTAATCTAAAATATAAAAGAGTAACATGAACTCTTACTAATAATAGTTTGCCAATTAGTGAACGGTATTATGAGTCGCGAAACTATGTGACCCAGAGTGAGGTCACCGTAAGCTCGCTCTACAACTTGTTCTACTGAACTTGTACAACTATGGACTAGTATATAAACTAAATTCATTTGCTGAAATGTATCACTCATTGTTAGATCACAAGTCAAACAATATGTTCTCCAAAGTAAGACCATCTGTTTTTTTTTAAATTCCAAATTAAATTACTACCTAATGTGGAAATTTATTATTTAAATAATTATGTAGTCATTGATTTGCAATAACACATAGATTTTACAGTCAGTAAATATGGGTATTTCAGTATTTTCTTATTTCCAGATCGTAGCTCTGTGTGGTTTGGTGGCGGTGTGCCAGGCTGGTCTGCTGGCCGCGCCCGTGCAGTACTCCTCGGCTGCGGCTGTCTCCTCCCAGAACATCGTGCGTCACGACCAGCCTGCCCAGCGCGCGTCGATCTCCTACCAAGCCGCCCCCGCTGCCTACGCTTACCGTGCTGCCCCAGCCACCGTTGCCTACAACGCTCCTGCCCAATACTCCTCGGCTGCTTCTGTCTCCTCCCAGAACATCGTTCGTCACGACCAGCCCGCCCAACGCGTAGCCTTCGCCGCCCCCGTCGCCTACAACGCTGCCCCCGCTGCGTACACCTACAACGCTGTCCCTGCTGCGTACGCCTACCGCGCCGCTCCTGCACCTGTTGCCTACCGCGCCGCTCCCGTCGTCGCTCAGGCTGCTGATTTCGACGTAAGTTATTAAACAACTTATATTAAATTAATCGTGTTATTTTCACCAAATACGCATTTGTTTATTTTTTACCACAGGCTCACCCCAAATACGAGTACAACTACTCGGTCGCTGACAGCCACACCGGCGACTACAAGTCCCAGCAGGAGTCCCGCGACGGTGATGTTGTGAAGGGCGCGTACTCGTTCCACGAAGCCGATGGTTCCGTCAGGACCGTGGAGTACTCCGCCGACGACCACAGCGGCTTCAACGCGGTTGTGCACAACACCGCCCCCACCGCCGCCCCAGTACTCGTGAAGGCCGCTCCTGCCTACGTCTCTGCACCCGCTCGCTACTACCAACACTAGACCAAAAAATACTATTTATTTAAAATAAAGTTTAATAGAAATCAAAGATAATTTCAATTTTATTTACACCCTAAAGTCTGAAAGCGTGGCAGAGCCCCCACCAAGATGAGCCAGAGTAATCAAGTCAGTATACTCATACTTGGTCTCGAAGCTATTTAACTTATACTCAAACTCTCACATTTCGATATGGATAGACTGGCACAAATTATCAGGATTACTTACTTTTATTTACCTAGTTTAAAAAAAAGATTTACATTGATTTCTTCACTTCAGCCAATAAGTAGGCTGACCCTATGACTTATGCAAAACAGTATCTACTATTAAGAAAGAGTATAACGTTATTGAGCCTAAAATTAGTAGATTAAAAAATTAATAATAGGATGAAATCCATTAGAAAAGGAAGAAAATGTAACAAAATTGAAAGGAAAAATAATTCACGGGCGATTTAAGCTCGAGAAGATGGTGGTGAGTTTTTAAGGGCCACGAGCCACGAGCTCTAGTATGCCTAAGTGATTTTCAAATTTTTTAAACTCTTAATTAATTCATTCATTAAACCCCAAGCGAACGCTAAATGCCTTTCGCTCTCTCATTGTGTTTCTATTGTATCTCTAAATACGATATTCGAAAGGTTAAAAGAAATTGTTGTTGTCTTTGCAAATACAAATCCTCAAATTCTTCGGGCATGTCCCCTGTAATGGCGACATGATGGAATGATTGGTGGTGCAAGCGAAAATCGAGGGCAAAGGATCCCATAGGTGCTCTCCCATAGGTGGACAAACTTCATCAAATCTGTGACACACTACAAGCATCAATGACAACTCCCAAACCGCCAAACACGAAGCTGCATGCGTCACATCACAAGAGAAGCGGTGGGGCAAGACTCGACTAAGACGTGACTACGACCACTCTGTCACGAGTACACGACTAATACGAAGAGAATTCTTCATTTTATACAAAAACTTAAAACATATAGTAAACAGTGATTTGACAATTAACGTAGAAAGGTGAGCTAATTCAACAGCTAGGACTCAAAAACCATACTGTTTTTACCAGACTACCACCTGGTTCCATACAATCATCCAAGTGACCCTTGGGCGGAGCAGGAGATAGTATCAGACTCTTACTGATTAAGCCGAGCCTCCCTTTCGAAAACAGACCGTAGCCCCACTAGGCTTCGACCCAGCTGAGCCCCTACGTTTGCTGACAACTCCTTGAGACGCACGGAAACAGTTCGCACCGTCAACGACTTGGGCTCAGTCCGGGCGGTTTCCAGACGACACAGCGAGCTACCCATAGCTTGCCGTCCGCAAGCCCGCGCCTGCAGTGGCTGGAAATCGGGATCGGAATATCGGTGGCGGCTGGGGCGCGAGCGCCGTTACTTGATGGGATCGGCCTCCTCCTTTTGCTAGCATTATTGCTTTGCAGAAAGAGGGACCCCCTGTCACTCCTCCTCGCTCCAGACCATGACATGTACCAAGGCCCGGCGCGACCACAGGAGGGTGATATTTGACTGATCATATCAAGTTATTTTTATATTCGTCACTGTTTTGCCTATTTATATGTAATTTGTATTAAATATGATTGTGTTTTAGGAAAAACAAAGTAGGTTTAATAAACCAACATTAAGAACTTAATAATAGATACATCATTTCCCTATGATTGAGAATACAACGCATCGATATAATTAGATTCTACTCTGAGATCACTGAATCACAGGTTAAAGTCTACGATAATCTAAGATATACATAAGTTGGTGTAATGACCCATATATGTACGTTTAAGAATTATATCATCAAAAAATTTTTAGTCTGGATCTGACAGTTATTTTGGCAGGTAAAGATATATGAGAACAATGTTAATAAAAAAAAAAAAACAATTTAAAATAAATGTTATATGTCGCAATCGTACCAATACCATCAATGCGTGCACCGCTTCAAAGTTTCGTCAGTAACCGGAGGCTTAGCCTTTTTTAACCGACTTCGAAAAGGAGGAGGTTCTATGTTCGGCTGAATGTATGTTTTTTTAAACTTTTTTTTTATGTATGTTCATCGATATCTCGGTCAATTGTAAACCGATTTTGAAAATTCTTTTTTTGATTAAAAGGGTACGCTTCCAAGTTGGTTCCATAGAAATATTGTTATGATCTGATCATGAATTTCGAAGATAAGGAACAGAACTCCTCAAAATATAATCACAGCAGAACTGTGGTTACAAGTAAAGTTGCTTTGTTTATACGTGTAGTCAATGACTGACTGTCAGAAAAGGGGGGTGGGGGGATGTATCGAACTGATCTGATGATGAAGCCAGAAAAAAAATTAATGTAATCTAACCGTGTTTGGGATTATTAGAAGCGTTATGAGATGCACTGTGGCTATAAATTATTTAAGTTTGTATGAGGGGTACTTTTTAGTGTTGGTACCATAACTAAAAAGTGTAAAATAAAAAACTTATAACAAAAAAATTATAACCGACTGCAATATTAAAAAAACACTGAAAAGAATCTAATTTTAATTTCGGAAGTCAGTGTTATGTAATGAAGAGACAAAACTATTATAGAAACACCGACTTCCGAAATTAAAGTTATTTTATACTTTTTAGTGTTTTTTAACATTGAAGTCGGTTATATTTTTTTTTATAAAAAGTTTTTTTGAGGTAAAAAATCATCAAATGACTTGTCCCGCCCTTGGGTGGAACGAGAGGCCGTGTCAAATTTTTACCTACTGACAAAAACTCACCTGTATCTTTCAGTTGCCCTTTGCGTTCCAGGGTTACGGTAACACTTCCAAACGTTACCGCGAGACGTAACTTAGCCTGGCTTCATCTTAGCCAGAGTAAACGAGTACTTCCGAAAATTGCCAACCACTCCCGACGATGACGCCGGCACAGACTGCCCTGCTCTTACCATTTATGTCAATGTTTGGACCACTAACCTAACAAAGAGAAGTTCTTGGTTGGTGACTGTGCTTGTATCTTTGCCACTTATTTACGCTTAAACGGTTGAACTGATTTGGATGAAATTTAACACAAGGATAGACCATATCCTGGAATACTTTTTACACAAGCTCTGCTTAGCTTGGGACTAGACAGCCTTGTGTGATAGTTGTGGAATATTATATATTATATATTGCGTGAGTATTTTCACTCGGGATATTTTTATTTCTATAACCCGGATGAAGCGTCTAGCAGTAGTTAGTAACATTTAAAATCGCTTCATCTGTAAGATAGTTATAATATGCCACAAGCAAACACACAGACATAGACAGACAGACGTCATGCGTACAACACCCCTTTTTTACGTCGGGGATTAAAAATAGGTGAAATTTACCTTAACCTTCAAGCCACCACTGTCCTAAATTTGCATCAGCATAAGTTAGTGAAATGTAAAAGAATGGCTTGAACTCTTTCCAATTACAGTTTGCCAATTAGTGAACGGTTTTAGGAGTCGCGAAACTATGTGACCCAGAGTGAGGTCACCGTAAGCTCGCTCTACAACTTGTTCTGTAGAACTAGTGTAAGTGTCGACTAGTATATAAACTAAATCACTTAGCTAAAATTTATCACTCATTGTTAGATCACAAGTCAAACAATATGTTCTCCAAAGTAAGAAAATTTAATTTTTTAAATCTAAATTTTATACCTTTTAATAATATGGAAAATATTGGGCAAATAAGAATTAACTCATTGAAATAGAATACTTTTGCATTATTACCAGTAATTACAATTCTGTATCTCCTAATTTCCAGATCGTAGCTCTGTGTGGTTTGGTGGCGGTGTGCCAGGCTGGTCTGCTGGCCGCGCCCGTGCAGTACTCCTCAGCTGCGGCTGTCTCCTCCCAGAACATCGTGCGTCACGACCAGCCTGCCCAGCGCGCGTCGATCTCCTACCAAGCTGCCCCCGCTGCCTACGCTTACCGTGCTGCCCCAGCCGCCGTTGCCTACAACGCTCCTGCCCAATACTCCTCGGCTGCTTCTGTCTCCTCCCAGAACATCGTTCGTCACGACCAGCCCGCTCAACGCGTAGCCTTCGCCGCCCCCGTCACCTACAACGCTGCCCCCGCTGCGTACGCCTACAACGCTGCCCCTGCTGCGTACGCCTACCGCGCCGCTCCTGCACCTGTTGCCTACCGCGCCGCTCCCGTCGTCGCTCAGGCTGCTGATTTCGACGTAAGTTATTAAACAACTTATATTAAATTAATCGTGACAATTTTACCAAATACTCATTTGTTTATTTTTTACCACAGGCTCACCCCAAATACGAGTACAACTACTCGGTCGCTGACAGCCACACCGGCGACTACAAGTCCCAGCAGGAGTCCCGCGACGGTGATGTTGTGAAGGGCGCGTACTCGTTCCACGAAGCCGATGGCTCCGTCAGGACCGTGGAGTACTCCGCCGACGACCACAGCGGCTTCAACGCGGTGGTGCACAACACCGCCCCCACTGCCGCCCCCGTACTCGTGAAAGCCGCTCCTGCCTACGTTGCTGCCCACTACTAGATACCATTATTAGAGAAACCAAATCTATTTATTTAATTAAATCATTAGACAGTAATGTTTGTATCTATTAACACCTCCTTACTTATGTTCATTTGTGTGATCTTTGCGTTCTAGAGTCACAGAACCTCTTTCGCATTTTTGGCAAGCATCTACTGGGGAATCCGTCAGGGCCTACTGGGCCGTATACACTACGCATCATCGGCTCGGGTTTGGTCCTTACTAGACGGCCGGACGGTGACTAATCTATAAACACACTCCTGTGGTAACCGGAAATCGCCCTGGGACTCCCAATGCCCGAGGCGTATCCTGCGACTGGGGCGTGAGGATGTCCATTCCCTCGTGGTTGCGGCCATCTCCTTCGCTCGCATTACTACTTCGCATTTCCCTTCGCTCCGGCCGAGAAGAACCAAGACCGGACGCAAGAGGTCGCTGCCGCTAATCACCTCCCATGTGCAACCGTGTTCTTAATTTTGACATCCGGGCGTACTGACATACATAGACCTAAAAATACAATAAAATGCGAAAAGTGACAGACTGACTACATGTATTTAATAAAGTAACTCGTAAGCTCGTGGAGAGCATCCAAAATGTTTACGAGATACAATCAGCGTGAGCAGTTTGAGTAAAGCTTTAATTTAAGAATGACTCACAAGCAATTGTAATAAAATTACCAAATGTTGTATGCCATCGAAGAATTGGAATAATAATTCTGATAAAGCTTATTGATGCATCCATCGATCATGCATTCCTCGTGCAAAATAAACAGCGCTGCCACAAACATCTAAATTATCATCATAAATTATACTTGAAATTCTTGAAGTAATACATACCTGACATCGTTTATTATGATTACTGAATCATTCAACAAGAAATAGCTCGCCGACAATGCAATGAAACTCTTATTGAAAGCCATCCAGTGAATCCAGTATCATTGGCCAAAATATTTTGAAGTCAGTTTTTTTTTTAATATATAAACTAGTGCTTGACTGCGATTCCACAATCGTTGATGGTGAGGTGCACTAGAGTTTATTAAGAGCCTATTCACTCTAGCATTGAAGACACTCAAATAAATTACAATTGGACGAGAAGACCGCAGCATTTAAATTGTTCCAGTCCCTCGATATACATAGTATAAATTCAATTCAATTTATTTATTTCAGGCGTAGTCCATAGGTACATTTCGTAAAAACAACAAAATTCTAAAACATTACAATAATCGTATAAACGACGAGGCGTATCGCTTGGTCCTAGATATTGTTACCGGCCCACGCTGAAAACCAGCGCTGTGGACTCGTTGCATTTTTGCGTGTAGACACAGCATTATGCTGAGCGTACAGTCATTTTGCTCGGACGTGGCGCATATTTTCTCATTACTATTTCTGTGTATTTTTTGTTTTAATTATTTTATTTCTTTTTTTAATATAAAAATGAATTATGTTTGTCTTAAGTGTGCGCCTCTTTCGGGCAAATAAAATGTTTTTCTTTCTTTCTTTTCTTTTAACAACGCAAGGGTGGTTATTCGCCGCTGTTCTTCGGGTTGTCCGATGGTAGAAATGAGAGTAAAAAAATATTTCAAGTAAGTAAATATGTAAATACATACCGTGTTCCCAAAGGGATCTTAAGAGTCCGTGTCTACACGTTAGGTTAATTACTCGTACCTGGAGTAATACTATAATGCCCCTACGTAATGAGTCGCCGCCTTCTCTCTAGCCTTTTCTCAACTAGCTTGGGGTCGGCTGCCCCATGCTGGATGTGGTTGAATACGTGTGTTTATTTTTATTGTTGATAAGTTCGCGCTTGACCGCTATCTCACCTGATGGAAAGCGACGATGCGGTCGACGATGGAACGCGCTTACCTAGAAGAAACCTATTCACTCTCGACTTAAAGACTCCTAAGTTGTAGCTATCAGGAAACACAGACTCCGGCAAAGAATTCCACTCCCTAGCCGCACGCACAATGAGTGTGTTCCCAAAACGTTTTGTGCGTGTAGGTGGGATATCCACCACGTACCGTCTTTACATAGAGCGACTGCCTATCAGACTTTCACAGCCGAGTTACAGTGCAAGACGATACTCCATAGACAGGCAGATGGTGGCCTCTACGTAATGAGTATTGAGCATAATTATGTGCAAAGGCTGCAAGATTGTTCAAAAGAGTCAGCACGGCTTTGGAACGCAAAAGGAAACCGATAGAATACTTGTGGGTTTTAGTCAGTAAATGTCTGACACTCGCTCTCGTTCCACCTAGAGCGGAAGAAGTTATTTGAAGATGTTATCACAAAAAAAAAAACACAACACAACATACGCAATATATACTACGTAAAAAACGTTGTGTAAAATTTTCAATAGATGAAAATGTCGATATATTGAAACAAATTTTATTCCTTTTGCCTTTTTATTATGATCCTTACTCTTTTTCGTTAAGGAGGTCTCGTGCAGATTCCAAGCTTCTATAGTTGGTAGCTGTCCGGCCGTCTGGTAACTGTCCGGACCAAGCCCAATTCGTCGACGGCGCGCACTGTTCCCGCGTGCCTCAAGGAGTTGTCAGCAACGGCAGGGGCCCAGCCGAGTCGAAGCCTACTGGGGCTGGGGTTATCCGAAAGGGCGCTCGAGCCCCAGTATGAAGGCTTGAAGGAACGGGATGAGTTTTTTAGTCAGTAAGAGTCTGACACTGTCTCCCGCTCCGCCCAAGAGCGGGAGTTGTCATTGGATGATTTATCCCACTGAAAAATAAAATGCTTCTATAGTCTAAATCTAGACTATAGAAGTATTTAAGTATTATCAGTGAGTCTAAAGATTTAAGAATTTTTATCATAATCTTCTTAGTTTTTTTCCAACTAGCTTGACTCAGTTCCTGTCTTACCGGAAGCGGCTGAATATTGTTGTAAAAATTATACTTATAATTTTTACAACAATATTCAGCCGTCCGCTAAATTTTAATCGTTTTAATCCCGTGGAGGGTCGATCCGGTACATGTAGCGGTGTATACATAATAACCTAACCAATATAAAAACAATTAATAATATAATCGACTATACAAACAAAACTTCATCTAGGCAAGGCAAGGTAGGCTAGGTAAACCAATCAGAAATAAATGAAATTAAAGAATGACACCGTATAATGCAACGACACCATCATGACCGTGCTATAAACCAAGCAAAAACTATTAAGTAGTCCATTTCGAAAGTGTGAGTACAATAAAGTAAATATTTTGATATTACCAACAGACACTTCAATTATATTTAAGTATATGTAGGGCCCTTTTCCTGTCACGCGTATTTTATCCCGCACGCGAGTCTCGTCTCCATGCGGGTGAGAGCCCGCTCCGGGCCACACGCAGGACAAAGATTTCGTTTGCTACTGCAATGTTGATCGTGTCGCCAGTGGGTAAACTTGTTTGCGATATATAATATACCGACTACGAGCATGCGTGTAACCCGCTTCACAGTAAAAACAACAGTGAAGGCAGAAGATCACCGCCCGCATTCAGATCCATGTTAGGAAAAATATGTATCAAATGATAGGATGCTGGCAGTCCGCATGAGGACGAGAACCGCATGCGGGCTAAAAAATGCGTGACAGGAAAAGGGTCCTTATAGAATAGAGATGTGTAGATAAGACTATGCCCACTAAATTGCTCTGACAATGACCACAGATAGATTTAAGATAGCTCTTTAGCAGAGAGAACTTTAGTTGCTAAACTCAAATCATGGTCGAACAAAGGTAGCATTTGATTTCATCTACATGTCTTTTTGATCACCTGATATATGTATAACACCATACAAAAACATTTTTTTTTTTCTGGTGGAACAGAAAAAAGAATTAAATTATTTCCTTTTAGACAAAACCAAATATCTATAATACCTCCATATAAATAAAGTAAAATTATTTACATGTAAATTTATAATAATATTTTGTTACTAAATCCGTATGGAAATATGTTTGACACCTATAACAAAAATTCGATGTTTCACCAGTTTTATCTGTCTGTTTATTCCGGCTAATCTCTCTGAAATGGTTGGACCAATTTTGACGGATAGACCTTGCGGTGCCATATGGCACTGCAATCCAGTGACACAGACCGCAATGACAGTTTGAAAGTGACTGATCTATGTTGGTATCGACAGTTTACGGGTGATTCTTTAATCACTTATTATTTTTAATCAATCACAAGTAAGTATTTGATGTTGTATTAGCTTGAATTTCAATGTTGAAAAAACTCAGCCGGAAACGGGTTACGCTTTAGTGTAAGTATCGGATGTCGAGCAATGGGTAGCCCACTGACCGACCGTCCGGTGCTCAACCGGACCGAGCAAAATCATCAATAGCGCGTAGCGACCCACGCTCTCCTCTAAAAGATGTCAGCAAATAGTAGGGGCCCAGTATGCGGTAGGGTTGATGCCCGCTAGCCAGGACCGCGGGGAATTTCTGAAAAGGAAACCTGTAGTCCTAGACGCAAAAGCAACTGAAGGGCATAGGTGTTGCTTTAGTCAGTAAAAGTCTGACACACACTCCCGCTTCACCCAGAGCGGAGGAAGTCATTGGATGATTTCCACCCCTAAAAAAAAATTAAGTATCTCCTATTTCAATAATATTAGTATTTTATCATGTTTGATAGTTCTTAATTGGGATGAAGCGCATATTACTAAAAGAGTTCTGAGTATACATGTAGATGGATGGAGAGGGCGAGGAAGGCCGAAAAAAAGATGGATGGATTGTGTGAAAAGTGATATGAAAGAAAAGGGAGTTAGTGATAGTGTGACGGGTGACAGGACAGAATGGAAGAAGAAAACGTGTTGCGCCGATCCCAAGTAATATGGGATAAGGGCAGGAAGAAGAAGAAGAAGAAGATCGTTCTATAATTATTATTAGAATGAAATTTAGTTCAAGTTTCTTATGATGATTTTATTGTTATAAATTTATATTCGTAGGTGCCGCCCGCGTGGAACCAATAAAAACTTCTTGAATTTGTAAGCAAATGGCATTGTGATCTTTTACGAATCTGACACGGAAAAAGTTGCGTGCACCAGCTAGTAATAAATAATATTAACTCCTTTGGTTTCAGCAAAGAAAAATAAACCCGTTCGTGTTATAACTACTTAACAATCACAAATACACACCAGAAATAACAAAACCTTTAAATATTATTAAGTTCTGGCAACTACTGACAGACGCTTTTCTGGCATACAGTTTGTATTTTTCTTTTATTGATGTAATATTCATAAAAAATAGTAATATGTAATATAATAAAGAAAACAAAATGCATTATCATATCTGATGGGTTAGCAACCTGTGACAAGTGAATGGTATTATTTGCAAATCTATGTCACCTAGTGTAAGGTTACTCAGAGCTAGTTCTGCAACTTCTTACACATTCGTATCTAACCCAAAGTAGTATATAAACTAATAGTAGTCAAGAAAATGTATCATTCAGTCATCGATCTCATTACTGAAATAATCTAATCAACATGTTCGCTAAAGTAAGGCAGTGGATTTAAAAAATTGTTTCTAAGTTTTGTTTTTATTTTATTTTTGATATTGTGCTTAATAAACACTCAATTTGCAGGTAGTAGCTCTGTGTGGTTTGGTGGCGGTGTGCCAGGCTGGTCTGCTGACCGCGCCTGTGCAGTACTCCTCGGCTGCGGCTGTCTCCTCCCAGAACATCGTGCGTCACGACCAGCCTGCCCAGCGCGCGTCGATCTCCTACCAAGCCGCCCCCGCTGCCTACGCTTACCGTGCTGCCCCAGCCGCCGTTGCCTACAACGCTCCTGCCCAATACTCCTCGGCTGCTTCTGTCTCCTCCCAGAACATCGTTCGTCACGACCAGCCCGCTCAACGCGCCTTCGCCGCCCCCGTCGCCTACAACTCTGCCCCCGCTGCGTACACCTACAACGCCGCTCCTGCCCCTGTTGCGTACCGCGCCACTCCCATCGTTGCTCAGGCTGCTGAGTTTGACGTAAGTTATCATACTAAATGTAAATTAATCATGTACTTCTTACCAAATACTCATTTGTTTATTTTGTACCTCAGGCTAACCCTCAATACGAGTACAACTACTCTGTCGCTGACAGCCACACCGGCGACAACAAGTCCCAGCAGGAGTCCCGCAACGGTGATGTCGTGAGGGGCTCATATTCCTTCCACGAAGCCGATGGCTCCGTCAGGACCGTGGAGTACTCCGCCGATGACCACAGCGGCTTCAACGCGGTGGTGCACAACACCGCCCCCAACGCTGCCCGTGTCGCGCCTGCTCCATACTACCACTGAAGCACCCTCACTAGTCATGTATCGCGCTCACCAAAACAATGTTGATTAATATTATTTATTTTGCAATATACGAATAATGTCGATAAATATGTTGTGTGTTATCTAATATTATTTCCTGGGTTATTTACTATTCCCTCTAAACTATTAGATTTAGTTAATACTACCACAAGAATATAGAGTTGAATTAATATGCAAATTCAGTGAGATTACGATTTCTAGAAAAGATATTGCTAAGACTTAACTATTTCAAGAAAACTAATGTGTGTTTCACTGATATAGTGTTAATATTCTACAACTATCACACAACGCCGTCTAGTCCCAAGCTAAGCAGAGCGTGTGTTAACAACTGATAAACATACTTATACATTTCTAAATACTATATATATTGTAGATAAATTATACCCAGACACAGAACGAATGATCGTGCTCATCACACAAACATTTGTCCTAGGTGAGAATCGAACCCACGACCTCCTACTACTAATTCACTACACTACCGCATAGCAATCAAAGCCACTAACCACTAGACCAACAAATTCAGCTCAGTTCATTATTTTAAGTCCTATGAGTTAAGCTCTTGGTCTATCGTACAAATCCGTTCAAACGTTAAGGCGTAAATATCCAAACATATTTCACTATTTACTTTAATACCAATGGTAGGAAAGGAACTAGACAAAAGTAAACACATTTTTTTTCATAATTAAGAAAAAAGAAATAAAATATGTATTTTTAAATTATTTAATTAAAATTATACTGGACTAGAATCAATTTGTTCTGTAACGGTTGATACATCATATATATTCGGTTGATTGGCTTGTTGATGGTGTGAGCATGACCCTGGTACTCCCATGAAGGTTTTCAGGAAATCCATCGGGAACGGAAAAATTATCGTTGAGTTCTTTTCCGCTGATATCGAACTGAGTGACTGGAGGTACCGCAACTGAAATAGATAAACATAGGTTACTTAAGAACATACGTTATTTAAGAACTACTTGAATAGCTAATGACTTTTGAGTTCTACTCAGGATGGGCAGGCCCTACATGAAAGACTGACGATGTAGTATAAGCAGTACTATGTTTTTTTACCTGATTATAATGATGATAAATGAGAAAACCTTTCTGATTCTTTACTATATATAGATAACTCATTTCATCTAATGATAAACTAATGACAGTATTATAAGACGTAGCAGTTTCACCCAACGTCCTATATAGTTAGACTCTTACTGCTAGCGTAATGAACTAAAACAGATTTTTGATGTACTTAATAAACTTTTACGCAAACAAAATCAATGCAAAAACCAATTAGAAAAATTTTCGACATCTACGCGGACAAAGTCACGGGTAAAACCTAGTATAGTCTATAGCCGTCATCGATAAAAGGAGTAATCTAACGCTAAAAGACTTTTTCACTGAACCAATAGGTCCTGAGATTAATGCGATCAAACAAACAAATAAAGTCTTCAGCTTTGTAACATTAACATAGATTAAAAACTATGACCAGTTATAGAACTATATTACCTGCAACGCCATAGGATTGTCCATCATGACAAGTGATGCCTCCTTCAGGGCTTTAGAAGCTTTTATTTCTCCCTCTGCTGCAATGATCTTGGCTCGGGCTTCTCGATCAGCCTCGGCTTCTGCGGCCATCGCTCTTTGCAACTGCACAGGCAGTCTCACGTCCTTTCTGGAAACGTACAGACAGTATAAACGCTTAAAGGACACAGGACTTGAATTAAACTGATTCAAATTTATTTTAGGGATCCAATATATGCTACTTCTGTCAGGTATATACTAGGTATACATTACCGTCATATCCATAAGATTTGAAGGGCAAACCTTTAAGTAGATAGTTATTAATACTCAGTAACATCAATACTATTAAAAGCCTTCTTGGCTATGAGAGAATTTTGTAGTCATTAATTGGTAAAAACACTTTTTTTCCTCAGGCTATTACTGATAATTGCTCCTTGGGGAGACAAAATGAGAAACTAGAAGTGGAAGTCAGTATTTGAGACATATGTATTCCTTCTTGAAAAGGGAATAAATGAATTTGAGGAATAAGGATTGTTCAGGAGTTAAACATTGGCTTGGACAGCTAGATGAGATGGAGATCGAGTGACATTCTTTTTTGGGTAGGTAAGTGTATGAACTACTACTACTGGTAAATTCACATTCTCTTTTAAAGGAGAAATACATATGACGATGACGTGATTTGTTTATAAATTATTCAAATACTGGCTTACATTTCGACCCTCTCCACTTCAACTCCCCAAGGATCAGTCGCTTCGTCAAGGCTGGCTTGCATCATGTGACTTATTGCTTCTCTATCTGATAGGAGCTGGGCCAAGTCTCGCATGCCAAGGACATTCCGTAGGGTCGTTGCTGCCAGAAGACGCGTTGAAGCACTGAAAATTAAAATAAGCTTTGAAGCTAACTATTTAAAGTTTTCGATGGATTGATCTGTTTACTTTAAATATAGAGGCAAATGTGAGACAAATGATTCCTTTTTTGAGTTTATCAAAGGATAAAACTGAATTGACAATTAGGATATAGGTGCCTGGAAATTTACGACGTGTAATTTTAAATATCAAACACTCAGGTGGTCTTTACAGTAGAAGTAATTGTAATAGCTGTTCAAACAGTAATTTATCATAATGTACAGAATATGGGAAAAGTTTATAAATTGTGTATCATCTTGGAAACTTCTAAAATCGTTTATTTTTTAAATCTATGTAAATAAAACAAGTAACGTAACGGCCCGAGGAGTGTTGAGACAAGAAAAAAGATAAAAAATACTGATACCTGTAATCAGCTACTCGAACAACAGCATTCAGAGGTTCTTTGATCCGGTAGTAGACCACAGCATCAACAGCCACTGTTACGGAATCTCGCGTCAAAACCTGAAACATTGAGTTGGTCATTTTATTATGAGGGACCATTGTTGATCACAGATATGTGTTCCACTGCCACTGCATTTGTTTTAAACGATATCAATAATATTATTAAACTGAAAACATATTTTTTGGCTTATTAGATGGAACATATAAACAACTTAACAGGAGTAGAAGTATTGAGGCAAAAAAGAAATATAGGTACAATTAAGAATTTTTAAATGTGCACTTCAAGAACATAAATGATCTTGTTAAAGCCGAGTTACGACTGAGAAGATGTAATCGTAACTACGAAACACAAGATAACTACTTTTAGGATGACATTTACTAAGTTCAAATGTCGTGAGAAGATATCGCTCTTTTAGGTACTTTACGGCGGACGCCATTGCTAATTAGTTTAACTAACGAAGAAAATTTGTTCTAATTGTGACAGGACTAGAAAGATTGATCCCGAACCAATTTTCTAATCCCGAGATTTTGACTATATCTATAAAGGATTGTGGAATCCTGGAATAGCCCCGGGTTAGTATTTGTAATGAAAAGTTATTAAAGAATGTCATAATCAGTTTTATTTGTCTTTTGGTAATAATAATAAGAAAATTTAAAGTATACTAGGTACTTCTATAAATGATGTACAAAACTAAAAAACTTACAACTTGATAGAAATATAACACGTAAAATGGTCTCATCTCCAACCAAGCTTTTTAATTTTGTTGCCTATTTGTTTAAATAGTGGCTGAAAAAGCACGTTTTTGAATGAAATAATATCAAATTCCAATTGTTTTTACTCTAGCTTCACACTAACTTTTGCCTGCGATATTGTTCGCAAATATAAAATGTAGCCTATGTCGCTCAGGAATAAAGCAGCTTTCTATCAGTGAAAAATTTTTAGCAATCGGACCATTATTTCCAGAGATTACCTCCAGACTAAAATGATAGCTACCGTGCAATCGTCTTTAATATTCAGGATTGTACAAAAAAATATGTAACTAGAAAAGTTTTGATATTTAAAGAAAAGGATGATACTAAAAGAGTTATGAATATACATGTGAATGGTAGGAAAGAGAGAGAGAGGGAGACCAAAGAAAAGATGGGCAGGTTGTGTGAAGAATGTTATGAAAGAAAAGGAATTAGTAATAGCATGACAGGACAGAATGGAAGAAACAAACATTTTGCATAAAGATGACAACGATCTAGCTAGAAAAGTTTTAACATTCGCTGTTTTCTTATGAACAGTGTCAGAATTTTACTAACTAAATATCTGCCCTATTCCCTTTGCCCTTTGCGTTCCTGAACCACGATGACTCTTTCAAACAATCCCTGCTTTTATAAGCAGCCTACCAATTTGCATTGCTATGTTATCTAATTATTACAATTAGTACCACAATCCGACAGCAGAACAACGAATCTACAGAAATACGGTTCCAAAATGGTTTAATTGAAGATGATTAACAAAGTAAATACTGTGCGTTCTCCAGAGCAAGGCCAGCCTTAAATCTTATGCTATTTGTGTAAGTAACGCTGCAGGCACATGTTACGATGCAGTAAAGTGTTTAATATGTATCACTTTTGAGACTCATTCATGAGAAAATATTACCTATATTATTTAATTTTAACGCAATAGAAGGCAGAATTATTATCTATGCTGAATCAACGTCTTACGGCGAGTGTCCACTTTTACATTGCTACTTTACATTACCACTACGGTCTGGACTAAGTGTTTCGCCTCATCTTTTATACCGCATACATGGAAAGACTGAAACAATTTGCCTGCCCCCAGCAAGCAAATTGTTTTCCCTTTCGATTACATATAATTTAGCTATCTTCAAGTATCTTATAGTCAACATGCACTTAATAAACTAATGCACTTTACCATCAACGATTGCTTTACTGCTTACCATCAAGCAAAATCGCAGTCAAGCAAAAAAAAAATTAATACATAAAAAAAAATGTATGATCAAGTCAAGATGTCCGTGTGACCATGTGTGACCGACATAATCTATGTCTTTTCTATTTTTGCTATTTTTTGCCTACGAGTCCTTGTTTTCTACTCATTCGACATTATTGTTTTTAATACTAGTGTACCTATATCCAGTGTGTGTGTGTGTGTGCGCTGAAGAATAATATATTTTTGTTGTGTTGTTGTAAAAGAAGATATCTTTGCTTATTTGATAAAAATGAGGACATTATTTTAAAGGTTCTTCACTTGGCAGCCGAAATAGGTTTCGACCCTGCTGGACCATATGGTTTTGCTGACATCTCCTTAAGACTCGCATGGATTATATACATCTATAGATGGGATTAATCAAAACCATGAATCAATACCAACAGCTAATTATCACGTTACTGTAGAATGTTCAATGCCCTAATTCTCATTACACTGTCTAATCGTCGTTAATTCATCCGGCAAACAGAACGTATTCAGGTCACTGAGGCCGTCTGTTCTCTACAGAACAATGGACCTGTTTAAACAAAATGTCTTGCATCCTTCATGATATTAACCATATATTTACACTAGCGCTTTCCCACGGTTTTGCTACTGTGGCTAATGCCGCAGGAGCAGTGCACTTTCCTGATAATAAACAGGTCAACACATAATGATAGCATAGTTTTCTATGAACAAAGGTCAATTTGTTAAAGGAAGTATTTATGCACTTCTTTTTCAAAACATTTTTAATAATAATAATATTTGTGTTTGATATATTACAGGCTAGACGTAATGCGATATCGTAGTTTAATTATACTCGTAGTTCATTAATTTAGCATAAAAAATACAACCAACATGGTTCCAATAATAAATTAAAATGAAACAAAATCATACAAATAAAAGAATTGGCTGGAAATAGCAAAAGGTTATAATAAAAAAAGGTTAATATTGAACGACCCAAGATTTTTTGGAACAACGATAATTGGAAGGCCCTTGCTATAAATAAATTATGATAATGATGACTTACACATGGAAGTCAGTTTACTCGATATATTAAGTGCAAAACTAACAATGTTGATTGTAGAATTTCATAACATGAGAGAAATATGATGGCGACTGAAATAAACCAGACCAACCAAGGTTATGGATTCACAGTTGTTACAGAATCGATGTGCAATTGATTGCTGCTGTTTGACTTTGAAATTATTGATTTATCATGAGGTAGGTTTCAGTTGTCTTTGTAATGGACGTGTTCTCCTTTTGATCTGTCTACTGGTTTAAGTTCTGTTCAGTGTTTGGTTATAATCAGAACACTCAACAATAGTTACTATGACATACACAGATGTTCTCTCTTGTCAAACGCGATGAAAAGGACTAACTGATAACCAGAGGTCGGAATCAGGTAGAGTTATTTAATTACTTATACCGATTTCATACAGCTGAAGAATAAAGTAGATATACAGATTTATTTATGAAACTATCAGAAATATAGCAGAAAAGAAAATCTTGCTTTACTGACGAAGAGGGGGAAGTATGTTAAGGGGCCCGTGACGGTTAAATTTCCATACAAACGTAATACCACGCTCATTTGCAGTTGAAGGATATTTCCAACATATTATGATGATATTCGGTTATAGACAATATTTCTGTAGGTTCCAGCGTCATTCTTTTTTTTAAAAAAAAATTAGAAATTTAAGCGGATTGTATTTCGCACTTTTTTACAGCGTAAATGGCAAAACATGCCATTTGGCTCTTTCTGTATTAAAAATAACAATATTTCTAATATTCTCGACGTAGGAACCTAGATAATTATTGTCTATAACCGAATATCATCACAATATGTTGGAAATATGCTCCAACTGCAAATGAGCGTGGTTTTACGTTTGTATGGAAATTCATCCGTCGCCGGCCCCTTAACCGCACCTCAGTTGACGTAGAGAGATCTTTTTAAATGAAAAATACAAATAAAAATAAATTGTATGTTAATTATCTTTTGTCTTATCTATCTCTGAGATTTTTATTATTATTTATTTGTAATATTGTTGGCCACACGGTAATTTCATTAGAAATTCTGGGAAGATCCATCAACATTTCGGTGCAAGTACGTGAATAACTCTTAATTCCGACCCCTGCTGACAACACCTGAGACTTCGATACATTTATATTGTAGTAACTTTAAGATTTTTTATTATCTCATCTTGTCTTGTTCATCTACTCCTTACACAAAATAAACTGACAGGGGATCCATATTATAATGGTTTTATCCACGCAAATCTAAAGGGAACACACTCCCGAGATTTAAAAATAAAAATCCTACATCCTATTTCAGGATATGGCAAACCTGTGCGCCAATTTTCATTCAAATCTGATCATCTGTTTGAAAGAGAAGGAATAATAAACATACACACTCATCCACAAACATAAAAACTTTCGACTTTATAATATTTATGTGATATGTACTTCTCGGAACAATTAGAGCATTTTATTTCTCGTAATACTGCTAGTTAGTTTAAGTAACACGTGTTACTAAAAGATTTATTAGCACTCATATAAATGGCTGTATAGGGAAAATTAGGTCAAAGTATATATCAATGGGTTATTTGAGTAGTGATAAGAAAAGGTAGTTAATAGCGTGTCAGTTGACAGAATAGACACTCTAAGAGGCTTCCGGCGACTGGGACCGCAATTAACTAGGACCGCGGTCCCAGTCGCCGGATCCATAAAAAATAAATAATTTTCTTCCGGCGACTGGGACCACTCATAGGTAACTTAAAAAAATCTATTATAGAAGCCAAAATTGGTACAGTCAAACGAAAAAAATTCTAAATTATTTATATGAATATCATAGCGCTTAGTAATAGATTAAGCTAGCCCATTTTTACATAATTCACACATGCAGGTAAAACACACACAAAGGCAATAGCATTGTATGATTGTAAATTACTATCCCTTTCTAACTCGGGTCGGTTTTGCCTGTCGAATTCAAAGTCAGGTAGCCCTTTTGTTATAAACGGGAAACTTTGCATTGCCCGATGACTGGCTCGGCCAATCACTAACAAGAAGCTTACCAGTTTAAGAAAGTCAAGTTTTGCATCAGAAAGTTTTGTATTAGATCATTGTATGAGTGAGTGGTGGTGTAGTGACTTCATTTAATAGTCTTCAGGTATGTAAAACAATTTTTTATTAACTTATTTATGAACAAAACAAGCTAATAAGGGGATTAAACAACGTGCTTACAAATGTTTTTACTTTAAATTGTTTCTCATCTTTGATGAGACTTTTTAATAACACAAAAAAAAAAATGTCATCTAATAAGATTATCTGATATGTAGTTAATATTTTTTTTTCGATTTTGGAATTATCAAAATGGATGAAAAAAGTCCTTCAATTTCACGAGTTGAACAGTAGTTTTATATTGATGTCACACAAAGAGGACGTGAACTTTTGCGAAGAGCTGGCTATGAATATATTCTTAAAAGAATAAACAAAGATGGCTCAAAACTCTGGCGATGTGCAAGAAAAAGTGTTTGCAACGCGAGAATAAAAATCAGAGTCGATGCGATGACTATTTTGAATGAAACTGCTCATTGTCATGAACCTATTGATTTCGCGAAGGTTAAAGTGAACCGCCAAATGCAAAAATGTGTAGAAGATGTTCAAAAGGACTTAAATATCCCTGTTGCGCAAGTGTTTGAAAATAATATGGAAGTTTCAGAACTACAGGGAGAACAGACGAGGGATTACAGTTTGCTACAGAATTACCATGTTTTCACAATATAGAAAAGCAACTCTACAAATAAGAAACGCTGCTATTGGAGCAAAAAAGCCACTTTTCACAAAGCCGCTGACGTCGTCTTAAATCAAAAAGGATTTTATTCAATTATTACATCGGTGTTTGACTGTACATAATTTGATTTAAGTTATCATTTATTAGTGGTCCCAGTCGCCGGAAGAAAATTATTTAATTTTTACGGATCCGGCGACTGGGACCGCGGTCCTAGTTAATTGCGGTCCCAGTCGCCGGAAGCCTCCACTCTAACACGATCTTACCTACACTGTTAAAGAGTTTACAGGATGTATAGCTCTATCCCTTTTTCTCATGGTAAGACACCAGAACAAAAGATGAAAACGTATTGCAGCGACCCCAAATAGCAGGGGAGAAGGGCAGGAAAATGAGATGATATTAAGTTTTAAGTTGTAAGCGTTACATTTGTGCTTACAACGCTACTTCATCAGCAACAAAAACAATCAACTTGTAGTTTTATTGGCATCGTATGCAAGATATAAAACTAATACCACGTACGTTTCGCACATATTTCTAGCACATGTTTATAGTTTTGATTCAACAATAACGTAAATAATTGTAGCACGTGGCTCCTACAAAACTCGCTTTGGTATGGCATTGGTATTGAAAATCGTTAACCTAGTTGTTCCTCGTCATTCAGTTGGCTAACGATTAATTGATGTGGCTGTAAACTATCAATCAAAGTTTTACGACATGTAAAACAAACGTTTCTTGTAAACCAATTGTCTGGGAATCGACCTAGTAATCAGACACTATTTGTAGACAAGGATGATACACTTTGGATTCTGGAATACATATAACATCTTGTACCTACTCTTATTTGAGAAATAATAAACGAATAAGTAGCGAAAACAGTCGCATAAACTAATGTTTATGCGACTGTTTTCGTCTACAGACTCCTCGTACATCAAATAATATTGAGTGTCTAAATAATGTCTTTTCTAAAAAAAAATAGTTTTATAACTGAAAAGTAATAAAACTCCTTATTATGAATGGATTTTGAGAACTCTCTTGGATCATTATTCAAGAGGTGTAAATTGGCGATGACGTCTACATTAAACTGATTAGTACTACTGATTGGTAAACACTTCTTTACTACCCATCCATCGAGACAAACAAAAATGCAAAGAACTCCAATCAATCAATGTAAAGAGACATTTTTATTACAAAAACTCCAACCAAACTGCGGTCATTACATAAATATTGCTGAAAGATACTGAATAAATGCGTGGGTATATTTATTTAAAGTATTGGCGAGTTTATTTGTATTCTGAGAGCGACTGACCGGCAGTTCTTGGTTCATGCTATGGTTTTACGTGCAGCCTGGAACCTGTGGCGATACCAGACGTTGTTAATGGACGATATCAAAATATTATGACTACCTAAATGTCCGATTTATACTAATATCTGCGTTTGATATTTTTGAGACCAAGGTCTGAATTGTCAGTACATGCGAGTTTGTGAATGCTGTCATGTCAATTTATTAAAACAAACTTTTCTTAAATTAAAAATATTGAATTTTGTGTAAACACCACCGGTTGTATCAATTTTATTAATAGTCTGGAAAATGGATAGCAGACTAGTATTTTACTTATTGAGAAAACTTCGTAAGAATAAATGAAGATAAACAAAGGAACTTATAAAAAGGTAATTTTGTGTTTTTGGAAGTATCCAAATTTCTTTATAGATTTAAGGAAGTAGATACTTTTTTTTGTGAGAGTAGACAATAGTCGGTACGATGGGATTGACATCGTCACATTAGTGCACCGGTACGAAAGATTAAAAAATAAAATTAAGGTTGGTAAGGACTTGAGTGACGCCAGTAAAAATCATTAGTATAATTAGTAAAATATCATTGTGTCACGCGGTGAATCAGGACGTCGTGGGCTCTTCTTCACCAAAAAGCGATCTCATCGGCGTGATTATCTCATTCCCAGGTACTTACTTAATATAGACTTTACGCCATATAAAATCTGAGATGGAAATAATTAATCTCATTAGCAAAATAGTCCTTTCTCTTGCTCACAACAGTTAGACACATCATAAAATGAAATCAAGTGACCATTGAACTTACATAATTGGTAGTCAAGCTAGAATTGTTAGGAATATAATTATTAAGTGTTACATAAAGCCTTTTCTAGGCCTAGCAGGGTAGGGCACGCCACAATCATGGCGGTAAGTCCCCTCTTTGAGGCGTGGCTGGAAAGGCCTCACGGCGTCCTTACCTTCCGCATGACGCAGGTCCTCACCGGACATGGTTCGTTCGGGAGTTTCCTGCACCGGATTCATGCGGAAGTGACGCCCGGGTGTCGCCACTGTGCGGAACGCCCGGAGGACACGGTGGAGCACACAGTCGAGGTGTGCCCTGCTTGGGCGGAGCATCGCCGTGCCCTCGTGGGGGCGATCGGCGGCGGAGACCTCTCGCGCCGGGCCTTGGTTGAGGCCATGGTCCGGAGCGAGGAGGAGTGGCAGGCGGTCGCCGACTTCTGCGAAGCAGTAATGCTCGCAAAGGAGGAGGCCGAACGCATCAGGCAACGGCGTTATCGCCGCCGCCGTCGCCGGGATTCTGATCCCGATTTCCGGCCAACGTAGACGCGGGCTTGCGGACAGTGAGCAATGGGTAGCTCGCTGTCCGGCCGTCCGGTAACTGTCCGGACCAAGCCCAAGTCGTCGACGGCGCGCACTGTTCCCGCGCGCCTCAAGGAGTTGTCAGCAACAGCAGGGACCCAGCCGGGTCGAAGCCTACTGGGGCCAGGGTTATCCGAAAGGGCGCTCGAGCCCCGGTATGAAGGCTAGAAGGAACGGGGTGGGTCTTTTAGTCAGTAAGAGTCTGACACTATCTCCCGCTCCGCCCAAGGGCGGGGGATGTCAATGCATGATTTTTCCCACCATAAAAAAAAAAAAAAAAGGCCTAGCAGGGTAGAGTAATTGATCCATAATCATCTATTTCAATAAGATAGTACTTGATCATCAAATAAAAAAAGACAATGAAAAAAAATTGCTGGGATGAGAAATTCTACAATTAACCTGGACACAAAATCCCGATTTTCCAGACCATCTGAAGGACATGGTGGAGGTGTGCCCCGCTTGGGCGCAGCACTGCCAAGTCAGGTGGCGTTCGATAACAGCAACTTTTCGTCAACCATCTTTGGTTCTTGCAAGGTCCAAAGCGAGGAGGAATAAATAATAATAATAATAAAAATAATATTCCACAACTATCACACAACGCCGTATAGTCCCAAGCTAAGCAGAGCTTGTGTTATGGGTACTAGACAACTGATAAACATACTTATGTATTTCTAAATACATACATAATAAAGATAAATTACACTCAGACACAGAACAAATGATCATGCTGAAATGGCGATAGTCGACTGCTTATGTGAAGAAGTAATGTTAGGAACGGACATCTTCACGCCCCAGCCGCCGTGACACCGACTCCAACTATCATTTACAATTAGTAGCTCACCATCCGGTAATCGTCCGGACTAAACTCAAGTCATCAACAGCGGGTATTGCTCACTAAAACCACACACTCCCCAAAGAGATGTCAGCAAACCCTAGGAGTTAAGGAGGGTCGATGCCCGCTAGGGAGGCGGAGATATTCTGAATAGAAACTTATGGTCCTAGAAAGCAAAGGGCAACAAAAAGGCACACGTGTAGTTTTAGTCAGCCGAAGTCCGAACTGCCCTCACGTTCTACCCTAGAGCGGTCGATGTAACTAAAAAAATAAACGACTCTCAACGATCTACCAATGACTGTGGCTGCAAATAATGGTAACCCATCAACAGACCAATCTCGGCAAGCATTACTTCACATTGAAATTAAAATAATCGTACACTTACTTCCTGAGGAGGTACGTCAAAGGAGACAGTCCGCAAGTCCACTTTCCTGTAGGTATCAATGCAAGGTAGCACGAAGAACAGGCCAGGTCCCCTCGCACCTCCTTTTCTTACCCGACCTAGGCGGAATATGACGGCTCGTTCGAACTCTTGAACTACCTGGAAATGTGGTTTATACAATTTAGAATTACCAAATACATAGTTTCTCCTAGTAAGGAGAAACTATGTATTTGGTAATTCTAAATTGTATACAAGGTGGACCGATGTCGTCCACCTTGAGGAGGCTTTTCAACTTCTTCCGGTACGTGATCGCCACTCTAGAACCTTTCGTATCAATCGGCCACATGTACTTCGAGCAATTGGCCTACCTACCTTGCCCACTGCCACTTAAGTTTAGCGATTCTTCGGGCTGTGTCGGTAATCTTGGTTCTCCTGCGAATTTCTTCATTTCTGATGCGATTACGCAATGTAAGTAAGTTTTTTATAGGTATATGATAAACTAGATGCCAATGGATATGAGAATGTTGTTATGAATGTGTGGTATGACGAGATTGATAAAGTGAGAAATGAATATATTAGAGGAACCTTGAAAGTGGCGCCGGTGATTGAAAAGATGAAAGGGAATCGTTTGTCTTAAAATGGCCATATGAATAGGAAGGATGAAACGGATGTTACTAAAAGAGTTATGTGTAGGTACCAATACATGTGCATGGATGGAGAGGGAGAGGGAGGGCACAATCCATCCATCTTTACTACCAGGAAAGATGGATGGATGGTGTTAGATGTGATAATTATGAAAGAAAAGGGAGTTTGTGATAGCGTGACGGGTGACAGGGCAGAATGGAAGAAAAAAACATGTTACAGGCAAGAAGATGATGATGATGAACTAGATGCCGCCTGCGGCTCCGTTCTAGTGGACTTTGTACTGAGGCGGTTTCCTTACAAAAATATCAATATTTTAACTTTTTTTTTTAGATTTCCCATTTTGTCTTTTAAATCAGCCCTTTATTTAAGGGAACAAAACCAAAAAATAATTGGTCAAATTGATTTGTCGTTTTAACAAGACTGACGAATTACTATTGATTTTTATACAATACTAACTACCGCTCGTGACTTTGCCCCGTGAAATGATTTCCCACTTAAAAAAAAAACTATTTTTTTATTTTAACCTACCCCTAAGAGATTCAAACGAACAATAATTGATTTTGATATACATATAAGAAGATATTAAAGTAGGCGCCAAATAAACTTGAAATAACGGTCATTGACCCTCTTACATTTGTTGAAATTCTTAATTCATTAAGCGAACGCCGGCATTCGCGCTGTCATTGCACTTCTATTGTGTCTCTAATTTACAGGATTGAAAGGTTTCAAAAACGAAAATATATACATAAAGCTGTATTGAATCGACATTTATCGCAATCCTATACATTTTCTAGTAATGAAAAACAGTTAATTATTTGTTTTCCGGGTTATCGTTATTTAAAAACTTTGTGTGTGTGTACATTTGACTCTTATCGGTCCTTCAATCCTAAAGATTTTTTTTTTAATTACTTTTTTTCAATTTAGTATCTGTTTTCATGGGTTTACGCTATTTTTTTTTTTAAACCACTGTTTTGTAACAATGAACAAAATTAAAAATAAAATCAAATAAATCTAACCGTTTTGTGTTTTAACGAGACTAAGGAAAAATACTTGTTACGTGGTTTTAACGAAGTCAAAAGTGGAAAACTGCAGCTATTCTGCAATAAAAAATCTTAAACAATTACTGTATAAGATAAACCTTGTCGGTTTAGCAGCAAACAATGATTACTTATTCTCAAACAAATTATCTAGAAAAAAGTTCTGCAAACACGCTCTTCCAAAGATTAATGTTTTACACCAATGAATTCACGAGCCGATGACTGACAATTTGCATCAAAAGTCGAAGATAATGTTATTTATTTAACAGTAAGTACATACCTTGCAACATTCGAACAGTGAAAACGGGAAGGTGATGATCACGAGCAGGAACGATAGAAATGTAGCGAATCTCTCTATACATCCCACCGAGTCTGGATTCGCTGCCACACACAAAATATTTTCTCAATTAATTAAAAAAATAATTAAAACACCAATGCCTACTTCACTAGGCTCCATTATCACGATTGGCATCACGTAACTTCAATGTCACAAATACACATGTAATTTCAAAAGGACAGTATTATCGTAAATCTTAATTAACATCGGTTAATAAGTACGACGAAAGCGCGAATTATTTGTCAAGCCTTCTTGCAAGCTTCAGCCTTACGTCAAGGTACTTACGCATTTGTATCGTGATAGCGCAAGAAGTACCCGTATCGCAATCTAAAATATTCAAATGTTCAAAATTAGAACTTATTTAATTTGTAGAGAGCGCAAACGCACCATGTTCAGTGTTTACTCACGACTGGGAACGTTGTCACGCCTAGTGCTTATCGTTCTTAGCTCCGTGCGCATTTTGAGAGCCCGGGCACCCTACTGTGTTATTATGTTATTGTTATATTGGAGGGAGGAGCAATAAATTCGTAATAACAGCGTTTTACTCGACTAACAATCGCGGACTGCGCTGACATACCGACTAACTTACTGTCAGAAGAGTCCAGCTGTTTACACGACCCAAAAACTACACTGATTCCAACTAAAAATATCAATTACAATGCGATGTTCCACAACAATAAGAAAGCTGTAAATCACGGTTGATAGCGTTTAGTGAAAATGTATTTACGTATTTCGAGGTAGCACTCCACTTCCCCTGAATCCTTGTCGTAGCAACCGAAATCCATGTGGTACGAGAAGGCGCGGAATGTTAAACGCATTGACCGTGTTGTCAATCGTGCTAAAGTGGTCGTGTCTTCAAACCGCTGTCTATATTGATACTAAGGTGAGACGCGCAGAAAATCAGGTTGTTGATAAAAATAAATAAATAACGCACTTTGAGCCATAACGATGGGCGGCGCGGGCGCACACCGGGCCGCGGTGCTCCAAATTGTGAGATTTAGGTATATTGGAGCGTTTCATGCGCCGCTGCACTACATAAATTATAACAGGATGTTTGGACAATAAGAACGCGAATATCAGATTGTTTTACGACACACGGTGAGCAAGCGCCAGCTCTCAAGCCGAGTCATTAGGAAAAGTATTAACTAATTTTATGTTTCACATGTAAAAATTATGTTGAATGTCTATTTTCAGTATTCATCATCTGCACAACGCTTGTTTTGTTCGCAACAGCTGGGCAATGTAATGTTACCGGTATAAACTATAAAATATTTACATCGCAAATCAATTCGTTGTCTAAATATTGTATAGTAGTTATGATTATAATTTGTTTACTGATCTCATTATGCGTTATGATTTATTACAATTAGTATTTAATTCCTAAACCTAAATAACTAAATTAAGAAATTTATTTTTAGGAAAAAGTTATGAATCTATCTTTTTAGTCTTTTGAATTATTTTCAGAATTTTGTTTGCCAAACAAACTGTTTTGATGATTTTTAGCTTTCGTATGCCGAGACACAATTAAAAAGTTATTGTGTCCCGCGTGAATCCGCGTTCCGGCCATACAACGGGTTAAATATGAACATGAAAATTTACTATAATAAATATAAAATGATTTAAAAAACCCATACACATAACGCCATCCACGGTTAACTCAACGCCCTAGTGCGTGCACGCATTTCTCCATAATATTATAATAATGAGTATTTCGGTAACAAAATAACAAACAAACCCGACCAACAATCTTGTTGAAAATATGAGTTTTCGTTGTAAAACCTGATGTAGGTCACAGGTCTATCAAAGTCGGTCGATGTCCAACACACACAACGCTATCTTTGATCTCAATCTGACGTCTCCCGGTTTATATACTACGGCTATTTTTGTTCCTAAATATACTGCAGTTTTACGTCTAAGAAATGGAAAAATATTAGTGAACAAATTGGCTTACATGACACATTCCAGCACACTCAACTTCAAAAGCATAGGTTCCAGTTGGTTTCATCCGTAAAATCTTAATAAACTATATAATTATATACTTAATTTTACGGAATTTGAGGAATAGAAGTACCTACTCGTAATACTATTCACTATGTATCTTCCAAACTTCATATATTTTATTTTATTGATACTAGCTTTTGCCCGCGGCTTCGCCCCCCGTACATAAAATATAGCCAATGTCACTCAGGAATAAAGCAGCTTTCTATAGATGAAAAAAAAAATTACAATCAAACCAGTACTTTCAACAACAAAATAAACTTTACTTCTTCTCAATCGTTGATGGTGAGGTGCACTAGTTTATTAAGAGCCTATTAACTCTAGCATTGAAGACAACTAAATTATAATCGGACCGGAAGACCGCATCAGGCAAATTGTTCCAATCACTCTCTCTTTCTCTCTCCCAGTATCTCTATTTCACCAAAACCAAGATAGCTTTAACACACTACAGGAAGGACCCAGGTGCTTAGCCAGTGTGTAATCAGATAGATCTCCTGATTCCAGATAACAGACAGAAATTCAAATATGAATAGCTATAATTGGCCGATAATGACGACTATGTGGATATTCACAAATCATTTCAGTCCTTAGACGTCCACTGTTGGACATAGGCCTCCCCCAAATGTCGCCACAATGAACGATCCTGTGCGTCCAGCATCCATTGAATCACAAATAGCAATCAAAAATCCCCAAAATCTCATAAAAAATCAATGAGTAATGATGGCACTGCCAACTGCATAAACCAGCACTGGGCCCTGCGTGGTAGATTACAGTCCCTCTCATAGGGAGGAGGCCTGAGACCAAGTAGTGGGTACATTAAAAGGCTAATCATTGTATGTTACGTCATGACACTGCGTAAAGTATAACTCGGTATTAAGACAAGCTCTGGGAGTGACTACTAAACCTATATACAGAGACCAATGAACCTACTGCGTGGCAGTCTTATGTGGCTTATACAGACGGAGTGCAAACATGTTTCATTATGATGGCTTTTTTATGCCGGATAAGAATACATTTATAATATTAGTTGGGGGATGACTTGGCGAGAGCTTCGGGAATAGGTTGGGTGCGAGAAATATAGGAACTGTGGAACAACATTAGTTTTAGTATATGCAAAACCCAATTACTATTTTCTTGTAAAGAATCTACAAAATTTCATAACTATATCATGAAAAATTACAAAGTTATAAGCTTGTTATTTCAGCAAAAATACACAGTCATCTGGCCATCCAGGCAACTGAGGGGTGGTTTTACACTTGTACCCAGCTGTTTGCAGGCGCCTAATACCCTTTATGACCTGCCAAGACCTGTATTGGTCTTAATGTCAGTGGTGTCCGACTACCGTTCGATAACCTTTTTAAATAGATTTAGAAAAAACTATAAAAAGATGTCAAAATTATTAGAATTCATTCAGTAACTGATTTTGAACAAAGTATAATTATTGAGGTTTAGCATTTACTAAAAATAGTGGTATACATAGCAGTGGATGTCATTCCATCGGCTTCCTATCCCATACTGGAAAAGCAGGCAAGTAAACGATCACAAGGAAGCGAAGTTTAAATTGAGCTATTATTATACTTTACCTATATTCTACGTCAAAGTTTACCGGGCTCAAGTCATTAGCACAGAATCTATTTACCGACCTAATTAATAAAGATAGCGTATTAGTACCAGACGTCGGCACCCAATAATAAATCTCTGTAATGTTTGAGATCAACAGCTCAACGGCTAGGCGTTTGTCTGGCGAGGTGAGGTCGTGAGTTCGATACCCACCAGTCAGCTTCGCTAGCAATTATTATGAGAAATTTTTATACATAGTCTAGACAAAACAAAACTCAGCTTCACTAGCAATTGATATGAGATATTTTTAGACATAGTCTAGACAAAACAAAACTATATCTAATAATAAAAAAAACGAAACACAGTTTTCACAGTGTGTACTTTTTCTGCTATAACAAAAATTAAAAGAGACAATATCAAAAAGAACAGTCAGTATAGAAAGTGTGAATTTAAGTCTTTTCATTCGCTAATATTGTACACAGTTTCGCTGCAGCGATCGATATGCCATTGTACCCATTATCTGAATCATTTATGCACAAAAAGAAATGGATAAAGGTGAAAATAAAATCAAATAAAATAGGATTATTTATCGACCAATATTTTTTAACAATTGGACACTCGCAAACATATTATCCAATTTACACGACATTTGACGTTTCATTTGTATAATGTTAATTCTTTTTATTTATTGATTGAATTGTTATTAATAATAATGTTTATAATTGTGTAATAATGAATAAAACATATTAAATCTTTAAAAAAAAAATACACTAACAGAACATATAAACCTTATGCGGGTTCATTTTTACATGCATCGCTGAAACTGCTAAGAGGATCTGAATACTGGAAAAACCACAAACTGCTTAGTAATTTCCCTGTTGTGTTTTCAGTATAAATTATGAAAAGTACAAATTGATCAATAAATCTATTTAATCTTCTCCCAAAAGTTGAGGTTTATGGGTCAGCTACTTTTAGTCTAACCGGATTTAACAGAATACAAGTATTTTAGTCTGAGATTTTGTACCCCTAGGCAAGACTTCGTAACAACTGTCAAAAATCTACAAATGACTTCCACGATCAAAGATTTTATATCCTAGGATACCTATATAAACTCTTTGTCCACGACCAACAAATTGACTTGTTTTCCGGAGAACGCAGGTTATGTTAACATGGTTGGTCATCCATCCACAAACCGACCTCGGCTGGTATTGCTGAACCTTGTAGACCGACTCGTACGGCTGTTATTACTCCAACCACGAGCTCTTATCTCTTATCTTAATCTGCTATTCTAAATAACCTATATTAAATTGACCATTTTAATTAAAATCCAGAGGATATTTTTTGAGGAAATAAAATTATTTATACAAAAATTAGATCGACATTATTCGTATATTGCAAAATAAATAATTAATAAATCAACATTGTTTTGGTGAGCGCGATACATGACTAGTGAGGGTGCTTCAGTGGTAGTATGGAGTAGGCGCGACACGGGCAGCGTTGGGGGCGGTGTTGTGCACCACCGCGTTGAAACCGCTGTGGTCATCGGCGGAGTACTCCACGGTCCTGACGGAACCATCGGCTTCGTGGAAGGAGTATGAGCCCCTCACAACATCACCGTCGCGGGACTCCTGCTGGGACTTGTTGTCGCCGGTGTGGCTGTCAGCGACGGAGTAGTTGTACTCGTATTTGGGGTGAGCCTGTGGTAAAAAATTAACAAATGAGTTTTTGGTAAAAATAACACGATTAATTTAATTTAAGTTATTTAATAACTTACGTCGAAATCAGCAGCCTGAGCAACAACGGGAGCGGCGCGGTAGGCAACAGGTGCAGGAGCGGCGCTGTAGGTGTACGCAGCAGGGGCAGCGTTGTAGGCGTACGCAGCGGGAGCAGCGTTGTAGGCGACGGGGGCGGCGAAGGCTACGCGTTGAGCGGGCTGGTCGTGACGAACGATGTTCTGGGAGGAGACAGAAGCAGCCGAGGAGTATTGGGCAGGAGCGTTGTAGGCAACGGCGGCTGGGGCAGCACGGTAAGCGTAGGCAGCGGGGGCAGCTTGGTAGGAGATCGACGCGCGCTGGGCAGGCTGGTCGTGACGCACGATGTTCTGGGAGGAGACAGCCGCAGCCGAGGAGTACTGCACGGGTGCGGTCAGAAGACCAGCCTGACACACCGCCACCAAGCCGCACAGAGCTACGATCTGTAAAACATATTAGAATTATTCATTTATTTTTTGTTCAAAGTTAATTAATATTTATTTTTTATTTTATTTTTTTCGATTAATTTACCTTAGCGAACATTTTGATTGGATTGATTGTTTCACTTGTGTGATCTAACAATGAATGATAGATTTGAAATGATAGATCTAGATTATATACTAGTCGCTAGTTTGTACACGTTCATGCATGAGTGGTAGAACAGGCTTACAGCGACCTTACGGGCGGGTCAAATAGATACGGTTTCGCGACACAAAACATTCACTGAACCGTTTCATAACGAATCCTTATGAAGGTATGCCTTTTTTTATGGTGGGAAAAAATCATACATTGACATTCCCTTGCTCTTGGGCGGAGCGGGAGATAATGTCAGACTCTTACTGACTAAAAGACCCACCCCGTTCCTTTTAGCCTTCATACCGGGGCTCGAGCGCCCTTTCGGATAACCCTGGCCCCAAATCACATCAAAAATATTTTATTTCACATAGGCCTACATGGGCACTTATAAAACGTCAGAAGCTAGTGTACGGTTCCAAATTGGTCGTTTCCTATGGAGAAGAACCGGCAAGAAACTCCATGGTTACTCTTTTAAAAAAGTGGTTGTTTTTACAATATTGATAGATATTATGAACAGTGTAGACCAGTCAAATATTGTACACAAAAATACAATAAAAAAATTCTCAGTAAAAGCCCAGTAGGCTTCGACCCGGCTGGGTCCCTGCTGTTGCTGACAACTCCTTGAGGCGCGCGGGAACAGTGCGCGCCGTTGACGACTTGGGCTTGGTCCGGACGGCATGAAGGTATGCCTAGTATGAAGCAAACCCTAGTTAGATCTACAACATGAAGTCAAAGAAAAACAGTTTCAGAAAGACAATTTACATTTTTATAGACTTTGCAAAACGTTGAAAACTAAACTTTTATTTAAATGTTTTAAAAAATGCGGTAATTAATAATAATAATATTACATAACGCTATTTAGTCCCAAACTAAGCAGAGTTTGTAGTATAATAAATAATATTTATTGAACAAAAAGTAAGAACATGTATATACAATTTCTTGACTTAAATAACAACTAAATAATGCAATAAATTGTGACAAACAATTAGCATCTGCTACTGAAGTACGAGTAGGTTTATGGCATTATAGATAAATTATACCTAGATACGGAACAACATAAGATTGTGCTCATCACAAAAACATTTTTCCTGAGTGGGAATCGAACCAAGGGCCTCCGGTATAGCAGTCATGGCCACTAATTACTAGACCAACCGACCGACTGGCCTGACTACTACTGGTCACTACTAGACTAAGTAATGATAGTAGTCAATAAATTGATTATGAAAGTCTGTATTCAGCGTTGTCTTTGTCATGGGATTCTATATTTAGAATTTGATTATGAGGTTCATGGATGACTATGAGATTATTATACTACAACTTGTCTACTCATTAACAACACAGAATTCCCGAATAAATTAATCTAAAAGACATCACTTTTTGAACTGCAAACGATTATAATCTTAAACCAAATTTCTACTTAGACGTTGGCGAAATCACAATTAGCATACTACTAGAATAGTTATTTAACTTTGCGAAGCTTTAGTGAATGGATTGATTTGCCAAACTACAAGGCAAGGCAAGGTCGCTGTAAACCCGACTGACAACTTCCACTAAGCTAATCATACAGGCATTTATCAGTATAAAAAGTACACCTCTGACACTATATGCATCATTCAACTTGATCACTTCAGTGAATACACCAAAATGTTCTCCAAAGTAAGTTTTATAAAAGGAGGCGTATATAAATTTAAAAAAAAGGTTCTAAAATTGAAGAACCCAAATTGCAGATACTAATCTTTGTGTTCAATCATTTTCAGATCGTAGCTTTGTGCGCTTTCGTGGCTGTGGCCCAGGCTGGTTTCCTGGCCGCGCCCGTTCAATACTCGTCTGCCGCTGCGGTCTCATCCCAGAACATCGTGCGTCACGACCAGGGTCAGCTCCGCGCCGCCCCCCTGGGCGCTGTGGCTTACCGCGCTGCCCCCGCCGTGGCCTACCAAGCCGCCCCCGCTGCCGTCACCTACCACGCTGCCCCCGCTCAGGTCGCCTACCGTGCTGCCCCCGCTCAGGTTGCCTACGCTGCCCCTGTCGCCAAAGTGATCGCTCAACCCGAAGAGATCGCTTACCCCAAATACGAGTACACCTATTCCGTTGCTGACGGTCACACCGGCGACAACAAGTCTCAGCAGGAGTCTCGCGATGGTGATGTTGTGAAGGGCTCTTACTCCTTCCATGAAGCTGATGGCTCCATCAGGACTGTGGAGTACACCGCTGACGACCACAATGGCTTCAACGCGGTGGTGCACAACTCAGCCCCCTCAGGCGCCCCCGTCCTCGTCAAGGCTGCCGCGCCCGCCCAGTACTACCAACACTAAGACTAGAAAATTTACCAATTAAGCATGTTGACCAAAATGAATGTTGATTTATTTATTTAATGAAATATACGAATAAGTTCGTTGATAAGTTTGACTATTATTTTTTGACAAAACTTTGTATGACCCATTTCAACTCAGCTAAATGCTACTATCCTTTAACTATGTAGGCAAAAATAATTTGCCGAAGTCTCACAATTCGGTGCCTTAGATTATTTATAGAGAATATCACAAAACCTTCATTGTATTTAATTCTTTTATATTGATAAAAGCTGGCAAATACAATATATCGCTACGCGCTTCCGAACAATAGATTCTTCGCGTCTATTGAATTGTATCGATGCCGTGAGATAGTACTAGCGACAGAATCCTCTCTCTTTTGTGAAATTTTTATGTGTTATAGAGTAAACTTAGGCTAATTGGTACACTTGAAGTGTTCTTAATGGTATATTCATGATCAAAATAAATAAGTCGGGACAAAAAATATGACTAGAGTTTAAAGAGTGTTTGACATTTAGTCAAATGCTTGACTCTAGTCATACTTGACTTAAAACATGTGATATATATTCTTACAACCAACAAGACAGAGCTGACGGCTGGCAGCCTGAACCATTCAACTTTATGGGTCAGGGCCAAACATAAGTGCAAGGAGAAACATCTGTTAAAGGCCATGTGTTGTGTAGACCGTACCAAGTAGGTATTTGCCCTCTGGCTGTTTTAAAGCTACAAGTAGCCAAGCCACTACGCAATAGCTAAGTGAGCAAACTTTTGCTAAAGTTAGCAAGAAGTTCCAGATAAATGAGGTGGCACTATTGCAACACAACGGAAAAAACTTGTTGAACAGAATTTCAGTAATTTACAAGATGTTCTTATTATTTTAGCAGAGACATGGAGTAAAGTACTGTTGGGACTCTTATATCACATATGTATGTAGATAATTATTATGTGAGTGAGAGAGTTTATGATCTAGTTACAAAATCTTTAAGAAATTGGAAAGATAGAGGAATCAAATTCAAATTCTAAAATCGAATGTTATTAAGAAGGCATTCTGTTTTATTACAACGATCACCAGAATTCTTAGAATTATTAGACGGCTAGTTGAATAACTTTGAAATAAAATGATACGTGAATCTTCTCCCTTCGATCACCATGCTTGACAAATTTATCCTGACCATTGTATCGTAAGAATCTTCTACCAGCATCTATCTAGTTTATCTGAATTAAAAAAAAAAAAAAAAAAACTTTCTCTGAGCTTGTGAGGCAGGCTTTTCTATATCCTGACCGACTGCAGTACATTTACTGCAATCAAGTTGTTCAAGTTCATTTATTTTGTCAGAATATGGTACATAATTATGGTGTTGAATTAAATTAATGGTCTTATCACATTCTGCCAGGTAGGGCGTACAAATATTTGGTACTTACATAAATATTATTTTTTTTTTTTATCAGGTCAGTACGAATTAGAAAAAAATTTTACAAATTATGGCATGTCATCTAAAAATATATTTGGTGATTAAATTCAAAGGAATATTAAATGTTTAAAACTATTAGAGAGAGATGTCAAAGATTATAAAATTACAATTCAATTAGGATGTCAAAATATCGTATAAATTGTCCATTATATTATAATAAAAAAATTTCAGTCGGTCAGGATGTAAAAGCAAAAAAAACTACCCTAACCAGTACTAACTTTTGTGACCATTGTTACAAAGGCGCAAATTGCAAATTTTCAGCACGGCCATCCGTCCCATTATGACATACGCTTACCCTGTCTTCGCCCACGAAAAGCCCAATCGCTTCTGTAAGAGAAATGGTTCAGAAGTTTTAGAACCGTTTTCATTCCTAAATTCTGGAAGCCTCATCATCGTCATCATTTCAGCCGATACACGTCCACTGTTGGACATAGGCCTCCCCAAGCGTCGCCACGTCGAACGTTCCTGTGCGTCCCGAATCCATCGGTTTCCCGCTACCTTCACCAGGTCATCGGTCTACCTTGCAGGAAGCCTTCCAACGCTGCGTCTTCCGGTACGCCCGGTTCTCGGTTCCCGGTTTCCGGGAAGCCCTCTCTTTGTTCGTAACTCACAGCTTAGTTTTAGGTTTTTTATAACTGTAGTAAGCTAAACTAACGACTACTTCATAAATTGACCTGCAAGAAGAGTCATAAAAGAAAAAAATAAACATTCCTTTATCAAATAATAATTGCTCGTTTTTTGATAGTTCGAAAGAAACGCCGCGGCTCTGGAACACAAACGCACTCATTCTTTCAGTTGCTAAAAGAACACAAGTAGGTTTTAGTCAGTTAAAGTCTGCTATTCCCTCTGGCTCCATTCATAACCACTTATTTGATGATTTCTCTTGGAAACACAAAAATATTTCAATAAAATTAAAAAAAAAAATCGTAAATAATAATATATGCTAGATTTTGTATTATTCTACATAGTTTCAAATAATTATTACTTTTGCTTTTGCCAAACAGTATGTCGATGTGGGCAATATAAAATAATAATAATTAATTATAGCTATAAGGAGTCTGTAATAACTTCTTTGAAAGTACGAAGTTTAAACTATCGAATGAGTCAACTTTCCTCCACTCAATACCAAGAAAAATGTACTCAAAGCCTCCATTGATCGTACGGATTGTGATGATACGATAACAGGTTTAAAGTTCCGGGCTAAACTAATGTAGATACGCTGAAATATTATCCATAAAATTTGTTGAAACTGTTATAAACTTTTCTTTCTTTTTGCAATAATATTTAAAATACACTTTTAAAAGATTTATAAAAGACAACAAAGACATGTCCAAATCAAGAAACAGAACAGTATATATATTTTTTGAAATGGACTGCTGCTATGTGGGGCACGTCCTCTATGTTCTTACGTATAGTAACTTAACAATAGTATGTCAATAATACAATTTTAGCAAAATTTATGTAATAAGTATTGGAATAGTATAAAATGGTTTATATTTCTCTTTCTAAACAACAGTCGACTATTACATTTTGTTAGCGACAGTTCAAATTAAGTGCTACAATATGTTCGGAAAGGTAACAAATATTATATTACTTTAAAAATACTTCATCAAGATATAATATTTTTGTATGAATTATAAAAATGTTTTAAACGAAGTATAATGAAATTTTGAAATTAATTTAACATTACACCTTTTTCATTTCAGATTTTTTTATCCGTTTGCTTCATGGGCATCAGCCAAGCAGTGTTTGTCGATCAGGCTGATAATCATTACAAAGGATTCAACAAAGAAAATGCTCATGGATGGCAAATGGTCAAAGTGTATCACCCGCCTAACCCCCAGCCCTTCGGATACAAATATGAATCTTACGTAAGTAACAAATTCTCTCTCAAGGACCAAATACATGAAATATGTAGAGAAAGGGACATGGCAACAGTTTCATATTTCTACTCTACTCATTTACTCATTAGAATTTGTTATTGACCAACAAATATTGATCTCAAGTTACTTAGCGAGAATGTCACACTGACAGCAGTGTGGCTTAATAATGATAATTTATGCTTTCCTAATTGACACTTAATAATTTGTAGGCATACCCAAAGTATGAGTTCGAGTATTCAGTTTCGGACGATAAGACTGGAGATCACAAACATCACCACGAAGCACGTGATGGGGATCGAGTTCGTGGCGAATACAGCCTTGTGGAGTCAGATGGCTCGCTGCGGAAGGTGCAGTACCACGCCGACGACCACAACGGGTAATTAACCAATCACACACCAGCTCACCGTGAACCTGGTTCTGGCCATGAGCATAACAATAAATCACGTTTTTTTGAATAACGGCAAAAAAAAAAATTGTTAAAATAATTTTAATTTGCAAAAACTCGTTTTACTTAATTTCTCTATTTTGAGCTTGAAATTAATTTTGCGGTAAACAAATGCAATGTTGATAATTGTATACGGAATTACCAAATAAATTATATCTGTTAGCTTTTGTACCAATGACATCTCGCAATTTAAATAATAACAAAAAGAGACGCGTTTTGTTAAACAATGCTATTCAAAAATCTCTATTTTTAAAACAATTTTATAATAAACCACTTATTTACATTTTCAGATTCAATGCCGTTGTAAGCAAAACTATGAACAAGCACGGTAATAATGCTGTTTCCGTCACTGACCACACCAGATTCTTTTACCCCGTCGGTAACGGTATCAAGATAAATCACTACTTCCCCAGCAAGAGCTATCACTACCAAACCCTTGAACAACCAGAAAATAACAATGACAGCAGGCCGGTCCATGAAGAAAAAGAAATTGCTGCCGTTGAAGAACCCAAAATGCTTGTAATTGATGCAGGAGACAAAGTTATGTTGGTAGAACAAGAACAAGTCAAGGAAGTGGCTCCATCACCTAAACCTGAAGTAGTACAAACTGTACAAGTAGTTCCAGCCATAGTTTCAGTTATTCCTCCAAATCCCGTAAATGACAAAATCAACAATGAAATTCCATTACTAGATGTTGAAAAGACTGAAGTTTTACCAGCTAATGACTCATCTTCTATCCCTGAGGAACAACCTGCTGAGAATATAAACAAAATTGTAGAAAAGGAAGACCAAAAGCAAACTGTAGAAAAAGAAGACCAAAATCAAGATTCTGAAGTTGCGTCGTCTTATTACCATTCCAGATTTTATTATGTAGGTTTTTAATTACGGTACTCTTTAAGTTAGAACATTGTTGATTAGTTTCGTAAGAGAATAAGTCATGTAGATTGTAATTGTTAAAAATGCTTGTCTGATGTCCATGAAATAATTTGTATTAAATTAATTTGAAACTACACCTTGTTTTAGCGATACTAACACCACCTTTTTTTTAGTCGAACTTTCTAACATTTCGATCAACGATATTAATACTAACAAGAGCCGAGAGATGGCAGCATCAACGGTATACTACAGACTGCTGATGGTTTCTCATAGAGGGCTCTACATACATACTCGAATAAGCTACTCCGATTTTTATTAATCAAAGGATCCTCAGTAGTGAATTATATAACTTTATATACATAAATATGTAATTGGATAATTAAACACCGTTAGTTTATGATCAATTAGATACGTAAAATGGTTAGGTTTTTGTTTTTTATAAGATACAATATGTTGGAAACACTAAGCTGGTACCATCGCAATAATTTCTACCTTCTCACTTAAAAAAAAAATTATGTGATCAGGTAAAAAGAGGCGCGCGGTGCCAAGCCAAACACTTTGAAAGTTTTGTGACGAGTGCAAAGGAAAAATGAACGTTAGTTTCGTCAGGTGGAAATGCCTTTGATAGTACGTGGTTTTACAAATTTAGCGATGATTCATCGTATTTGAAATGACCTATTTATCGTATATTGAGAGTTTAAACTCTCGAAAGGTTATTACAATCTTACAATTTTTGTAATTAACCTGTGATATTTAAATACTCCTATAATTTATACACTTTTAGTAGTTTTTTTTTACATGATATTTTTAAGCATAAAAATACAGTTATTTTATTCTCAAGATAATTACTCACACAAGAAAGCTGGCAAAGTGAAGCTATAAATTAAAATTACGAAACCGAAATCTGTCGGACAGTCATTGAATCGCAAAAAAACAGGCCAAGTAAAGAATGAAGAGATGCATCATTTATCTCACCGAATGAATGCGACCAGTGTACTCTGCCTTTATAAGACCTTAGCTTAAAATGAATTCTTTAATTTGGAGTCCCAGATTTAAGTTTATGCAAGATGTTGCACAGACTACTTACGCATGTGTCTGACAATGCTGTGTTTGTTATAATGACTGTTTCACAAAAGTAATTATTTATGTTTGAGGCAATGGCACGAATTCGTGTATTTGATTTAAAAAACTAAAATCTAAGTTATTTAGTCTAAAGATGAAGTTTAGAAAAACTGTCTGGTAAAGTAACATAATTTTTGGCGTAACATACACAGTAAAGTATGTTACGCCAAAAATTATGTTACTTTAAACAAACTTAAAAAAAAAATTATCAGGTCAGCTGATGTATACAGGCAAGTTATACCCACAATTAAGTTTTGTTGTAGCATGTCTTAATGCGAAAGTTTAGCAAATGAGGACAAATGCGTACCAAAATTTAAAGTAACATTTATTAAATCCTCATCATCATTTCAGCCGATAGACGTCCAGTGTTGGACATAGGACGATCAAGTGTCACCACAATGTACGATCCTGTGCGTCTCGCATCCATCGGATTCCCGCAACCTTCACCAGGTCATTGGTCCACCTTGTAGGAGGCCTAAAAAAAGGAGCCTGAAATACTACTTAAAAATAAAGTAAAGAAATATGTGTATAGTTCACAACAAATACATAATCTATATCTCTATCTATATAAGTCTATGATGAAGATGATAATGATCTATTTATGTAATATAGAATGAGATACTGACTGACATATGCCGAGCCGTATACACCTGCACAGCCGAAACTATTGGAACGGAACTAGGAATATGAAACATTGTACAAGGCTTTTTATGACATAGGCGAGCACTAAAATGAGGTTTCTGGAAAAATGTTTAAGAGAGTGAAAGACGAATTTTGTTGGTATGTAAAATCATATTCTTGAAACTTTGCATCTAATAGGATCCCCATGAATGATAATTTATTGGTTCAATCGTTTAATATACCTATATCGATTGGCGTCAATAGGCTAGTTGCTGTAAAAAATGTAATTAGTTCGTCTTTTAGATTATTCAAAAATAAGGAACACGTATTTTTTTATTTGTAAATTAAACCAAAAATGACAGAATGAAATGTTATTTTTTGTTTAATCGAAAAAAGAAAAACTACGTGTCCATTCCGATATTCTTGCAAACGCAGTCGCGGTGAAAATGCTTGTATGGTCAATAATACAAAAATCACATACCAAGATATCAATGGTTCTTTTACAGCATCACATTTTTTGCATGAAAGTTGTCCAGTCCAGCGCAACACATTCTACTTTTTATTACCTAAGTACTTTGAATAAAACCTGCTTAAACATCAACAACATTAATAGCTATTATTATAAGTCGATGATTATTGCCATTTAGTAAGAATGAAGTCTTTTAATTTGTTACTGTAGTATAGTTACAAGTTAACCCTGAAACCTTCCATAGTTCTTCAACATTCTTATATCTTTCATATGTTCCTACGGATCCTAGCAGTATAGCAATACTGCGTTATTTATAAGTTTCAAATAACATAGCTTATGCTTAGGTTTTCGCCTTATTAACCTCATACAGATTTATATTCAATAGTATTTAATAGTATCTATATATATTACATGTTCCAAAGCGTAGATCTCTATGGAGGAGAACGTGCAAGAAACTCCATGGACACTACCCACTACCACATAATCATATATGTGGCCCAAATATTGTGGTTTTCATAAGCTTAAATTATCCCGTAATCTCCTATGATGTTTATCACGATATCTTCAGGTAGCGTTAAATTTTTGGAAGTATTTTTCTAATAAGATTTGGTTATCCAATATTCAATTTTATATGGTTATCCATATTTTCAACCATCGTATAAATGAATCGAGTTACTTAAATGTTTTAATTGCTATTCATTGTCTACGCCCGTGCCATGTCCTTCACATTTACTGGATAATATCGCTACCCGCTGCTTCGCCCGCGTAATTGAATAGAGTTATTGTGTCTAGAATTAATTGTGTTATTTTATTTTAGACATCGGTTGAAATAAAATTATAAATTTGACTATAATTGTTTTAAAGAAGGAGCTCAGTGTGCTTCTTTGCCGGAGCAATTTTGACTGCAATAGTGTTTAGACGAGTATATTTTTATAGTCATATATATATATGTTATGGCAATTTAAGGCACTTCTGTTATCTATCTATACATCTATATGTTATATATGTATATAAAAAATTTCAACATTTGTGATTCTGGTTATGCCTGTAGATATCGTTGTCTTTTGACAGGTTTGTTAAAATGTATTGAAACATCCAAAGGCGGCACGATGTTCACCGGGTCAGCTAATTCTTTAATAAATCCGTAACTCAAGCTTTTAAGAGTCTTCACCCAACTTTTTCTATATTTACGAAAATTATTACATTAGAAAGTAAATCTACATTATAGCACTAGTGATACTAAAACGGAATGCCAGCAAACACAAAATAATTAGATCTATATTAGTACCTTGCAGAACTGGATATAGCAACTCCTAATTACGGTTACGAACACGTACATTCCTTTACACTCTCCAACTTTAAATACTGATAGTCTATTAAGCAAATTCTTAAGTGCCGGCTGTAAATAACAGCGTCGGACCAGTTAGGCGCTGACAAAACCGCGTGCCTAGACATTATTCATAGTCACCGATCGAAGCCCTACTTTTCACGTCAGGAAGTGTGATACAAACTAGATTAGACTGAATTATTCCCAATTTTCTTACGCCTTCAGACTTTATGTAATGCCTGTGTAACTCAAAACTGCTTTGTTGGTCTCGTGGTTGCAAGCGTGACTGCTTAGCATTGAGTTCTGAGCTTTAGTCCCGGGTCAAGTAAAACTTGATTCTCTGGTCGTAACTGCGAAGCAGTCGCACTTGTGACCAGGGAACCAATTTTGCAAGTGCACCTGCTGAGCGTGGGGTCCTGTGTTCATTCCTAGGTAAGGAAAAAGGTGCTATTGAGTTTTTTCATCAAAAATTACAAAAAAAATCTGAAGTTGTCGGCTCAGCGCCTAATCATCCTAGTCGAAAATACAACATGACCAGAACCTATTGGACTATGAGAATAAAAGAACAGAAAGTGCACCTATGTTTCCTCCTGTCTCCTACTTACTTGGGTAATCTCCGTTGAGATTCACCATCGTAACCGAAATTCGGTCAGCAGGGCCCATAAACACGACTATTTTACAATTATGACAGTTTTAGACACTAATATCGAATTGTCAGCGTTATTAAACAGGGCCCAAGAAAATTATATAACTCAAAGCTCATAAAATATTTGTATAACTTGCTTTATCTTGGAATAATTACTATAAAGTAGAGCAAGAACGACAGGGAACCGCACTTTCGCTGTTGGAGCCTCGCTGATAAATGTTGGCAGCTATTAACAAAGTAACGCTATTGGTGCTCACTGAACCCTTAATAGAATTGCTACTTCCTTGTTAACAATCTCCGTGAGCTAAAAAGAACAAAAGAAATAAATGTATGATCTAAGAAATGAGTCGTCTGCCAACTAAACGATTAATCTGGGCAAATATATCCGCACGATGTTATAATTGATTAAAGATATCTGGAACAAATAATATTTGAACATCTTAGAACGCTTGCTTAAGACTACATTTCATTTTTTTATTTGTTAAGTTAAGATTTAAGAGTCGGATATAATGAGGTATACTATTATCAGAATGCACATAATTTTGGACAAACGCTGCGTAGTAAATAGTACTTTGTACATTTCCATCTATACTTTCATCGACATATAAAGAAGCGAAACACACGCCTATGATACATACTATTCTGTCAAGAAAGTACCTGCAAAAGATCAATAATACACAAAATTGTTGTTATTCATCAAAATTTATTTTATCACCTTCAAAGTATTCCCCGTCAGAAACGATACACTTATGCCAACGAATAATCTAATCATCAAAACACTTTTTAAACGCTGTTTCCGAAATCGAGTTCAGTTCTCGCCGTGGATTCTTTTTTTGTCTTCTACAGATTGAAAACGGGTGCCACGAAGTAGTAATTTGAGTTTTAGAAGTCGGTTGGAGCCATATCTGGCGAATATGGTGGCTGCTCGATGGTATTTGTTGAGTATTTGGTCAAAAATTCGTTCACAATGATGGCCTTGCGTGAAGGCGCATTATCGTGGTGCAAAATCCAAGAATTTTCTTTCCACAAATCTGGCCTTTTTTGTCGAATTAGGTCTCTTAAATGCTGCATAACGCTCAAATAATATTCTTTATTTACCGTTTGACTTTCCGGTAAGAATTCCGAGTGCAGAACACCGCGACTTTGACTTTTGATCAACTTTGGCGTGGTTTTTTCGGTTTTGGTTCAGTTGGAAGGCCCACTCCAAAGGTTGTTGACTTGTTTGCATGTCAAACTCGTAAACACACGTCTCGTCGCCAGTAAAAATGCGTTTCATGAATGTTGGGTCGGAATTGACTCGTTCTAGCATGTCCTCAGCGACTCTCATGCGATTGAGTTTTTGGAGAAAATTCAGGTCTTTTGGGACTAGCCGAGCGGCAACAAGTTTCATACCCAAATGATTAGTTAAAATAGTACGGATCAACTCGTGAGATACAGAAAGTTCCATTCCCGATACTTTTTTGACTGAATGTATATATAGGTATGATCTATAAAAAATCAAAAACGTATACCTTCAGTTTCTTAAACTGTACTATCACTTCAACTCGACGCACGGCAGAGGTGCAAGACAAGGCGGTGCTCTGCCCAAGCGGGGCACCCCTATACCGTATTCTCCACCACGTCCTACGAACGGTCCAGACAATGGTGGCACCATCACATTCTTACCTGCCCTTTGTCTCAAAATCGGCATGGGAAGCGATCTACTTCCTACTATCAATGATACCGTAGAAGTTGTGAATTCAATATCGCGCCAATAAAATTTAGATGTACCATTGATAAAAATAAGAAGAGTTGTAAAATGAGTAACCTACCCATTGTTATTTCTGGGTCACACAAAACCGAACCAGAGATTTTTTAACATAAAGCGCTAATACAAAATAAAAACAAAATTCGTACTCGGAATTTGCAATTTACAGCTTTCAATATATTGTATTTTGTTACTTTTTACACCAATGCTGTTTCCGTGTATGATACCCACAGGTATTGTGTTTTACTGTGTTATATTTCGGGTTGGGTGGTCAGAAACTCGAAGACCACAGTACTATCTATTTTGCGTACGGGATTCGCAGGGAAGACCAGCAGCGCACTAGTGTAACTATCTCACAGATGGTGCCTGGGTTTTCGAAGTACTTACCATGGGTTCAACGACCACTGGGCAGCCCAGAAGTAGAAGAGTTACTGTCTCGTTCTCCTCCATACAGGTTCTGTAGAGTAGAATGTTTGTAACTACTATGACAGAAATACGCAACTGAAGTTTTCTGTCGTAGGGCCTGTTTTGTAAAACAGCCATCAACAGAAGGATGTGGCTCCTTGACCTGCCTACATTCACCATTACTGAATGGATTACTCTATCCTTTTCTTTTACTTTCACATGATGTCTGGCAGTTTTGAGTATTTGATGTGGCCTACCCAAATGTCCTTTCTTTGGCATTGTTCATCAAGTCGTTGAACTCCTTAGTAGTCCTAAGTTGAGCTACACGCATACTGACAAATACTTGCACTGACTAACCAAGTCCACTTAGATCTGTGTGGTTCTTTCTTCAAAAGACCATCTCAGGCTCAATTCGCATGGTTCTCATATGATTTGACCATTACACGTTTTGCTGTATGGACTTCAAAAGAGACTTCGACCCCTTTTTTTTTTTTTTTTTTTATGGTGGGAAAAAATCATGCATTGACATCCCCCGCTCTTGGGCGGAGCGGGAGATAGTGTCAGACTCTTACTGACTAAAAGACCCACCCCGTTCCTTCTAGCCTTCACACCGGGGCTTGAGCGCCCTTTCGGATAACCCTGGCCCCAGTAGGCTTCGACCCGGCTGGGTCCCTGCTGTTGCTGACAACTCCTTGAGGCGCGCGGGAACAGTGCGCGCCGTCGACGACTTGGGCTTGGTCCGGAAAGTTACCGGACGGCCGGACAGTGAGCTACCCATTGCTCACTGTCCGCAAGCCCGCGCCTACGGTGGCCGGAAATCGGGATCAGAATCCCGGTTGCGGCGGCGGCGGCGATAACGCCGTTGCCTGATGCGTTCGGCCTCCTCCTTTGCGAGCATTACTGCTTCGCAGAAGTCGGCGACCGCCTGCCACTCCTCTTCGCTCCGGACCATGGCCTCAACCAAGGCCCGGCGCGAGAGGTCTCCGCCGCCGATCGCCCCCACGAGGGCACGGCGATGCTCCGCCCAAGCAGGGCACACCTCGACCGTGTGCTCCACCGTGTCCTCCGGGCGTTCCGCACAGTGGCGACACCCGGGCGTCACTTCCGCATGAATCCGGTGCAGGAAACTCCCGAACGAACCATGTCCGGTGAGGACCTGCGTCATGCGAAAGGTAAGGACGCCGTGAGGTCTTTCCAGCCACGCCTCAAAGAGGGGACTTACCGCCATGATTGTGGCGTGCCCAGCACTGGGTTGCGATAGTCGTTGACGCCATTTCACCATGAGATCCCGCCGGAGCTCTGTCCGCCATGCCGCAACCTGTCGCGGCAGTGGACTTTCACCCCGGCGTTGCATCTCCACGCGCATATCGTGCATGTGTGCAAGGACTGTTGCCTCCAGATCCCACGGTGGTAGGCCAGCCAGAAGGCTCGCCGCTTCGCGGGAGACCGTGCAGTATCCCCGCACCATCCTTATTGCCATGACCCTCTGGCAGGCGTTCAGTATGGCCGCCGGTTGCTTTTTCAGCGACGGCGCCCACACCGGCGCCCCGTAGAGGGCCATGGACCGAACGATCCCCGCGTAGAGCCTCCGGCAGGAGGCGTCTGGACCCCCAAGGTTGGGCAGGAGCCGCTTGAGAGCGGCCCCAGTCCGGTTGAGTTTGGGAGCCAGACGTCGGAAATGCTCCACGAAATTCCACCGGCTGTCGAGGACGAGTCCCAGGTACTTCATCGTTGACCCGACACCGATGTGAACTCCTCCTACCGTTAGTTGAGAACTCAATGGCGGCGCGTTCCGAGGGCGGCGACCGTGGAAACACATAGCCTCGGATTTGTGAAGCGCCACCTCGAGTCCCAACTCCTGGATCCTATCAACGACCATCGCAACCCCGCGTGTCGCTAGAGCGACCGCCGCCTGGTACGACTCTCCCTGCGCTAGAACCAGCGTGTCGTCTGCGTAGCAAACCACGCTGACCCCGTCAGGGAAGTCGCCGCGCAGCACGTAGTCGTACCCGATGTTCCACAAGGGTGGCCCTAGTACCGACCCCTGCGGAACACCGCACGACATCTCTCGACGTTTCCAGTCTCCCTGGTGACCGGGGTAGACTATAAATCTATCCGACAGATAGGCCTCGACCACTTGACAGAGATATTCGGGCACCCGGTGGTACCGGAGTGCCCTCCGGATCGTACTCCAGGGCAGGGAGTTGAAGGCGTTGGCAATGTCCAAGGACACTGCCACGACACACCTGCCCCGGGACACCGCAGCCCCCGTCGTGAGGGCTCGCACGCGCATGATGGCGTCCACCGTAGAGCGCATCCTGCGAAAGCCGAATTGTCCGTCCGAAAGGTCCGGCCCCACCCGTGTTAGGCGCCCGACGAGGCGGTTTGCAATGACTCTCTCAAAGAGCTTGCCCACCTCGTCGAGCAGCACAATGGGCCGGTACGCGGACGGAGAGTCCGCAGGGCGCCCTGGCTTCGCTATGAGGACCAGTTTCCCCGTCTTCCAGCAAAGTGGGAACTGGCCCCTCTCCATGCATGCGCTGAAGAGCCCTCTCAGTCGAGGCCCGAGAGCCTCCATGGCCAGGACCCACGCCTTCCCAGGCACGCCGTCGGGTCCTGGGGCGGTGTTCTTGGCACTCAGCCTTCGCACCGCCACTCTCATCTCTACCTCGGTCACCTCTGGAGCATCGTCGTCGTCGTCGCTATTGCGGTCCGCGTCAGACACCACTGGTGAGGGCGGAGCCATGGGCGGGGGGGAGTGTTGCCCCCGCGCAGGGAACAAAGCGTTCACCGCACCCTCTACGATCTGGGGCCGGAGACTCTGAGTCAGCGGGGGAGCCCAGGGGCGGAGCTTTTCCCGTACTGTTTTGTACGGGCGCCCCCACGGGTCCGCGTTCAGAGACCCCAGCCACACGTTGCGGGCCTCCAGTTTGGCCCGCTTGATCTCCGCTCGGAGGGTGCGTTTTGCCGCTCTGTATCCCTCATACAGCTCCGCCTCTCTGGCCTCCGCATCCGCCGGGCGGATGCGGCGCCTGCAGTGTCTAGCGTACCGGCGTCGCGCGTGACTGCATGCGTTGCGCAGTGCAGCGATCTCCGGCGACCACCAGCACACCTGGCGCTTAGCTCGCCCTGGATGGACTCGGGGCATTGCCGCGTCGCAGATTTGCGACATGGCCTCCCGGAACCACTCCGCCTCGACGTCGATGTCGACAGGCCTGCCCGGTGCTTGCACCCAGGCCTGTACCGTCGCGGCTTCCAGGAGGAGCTCCCGGTCCATCTGCTTAAGCGCCCACCGCGGACCGCAAGGGCTCTGTCGGACAGACTTCGACCCCTGAGTTTGTTTCGGTGTTTCTTCTCATCTAGGAAACACCGGCCTCATCTAGCTTTAATTGATGAAAAAAATTGACGTGTAAAAGTGTTTTTATAAAATCTACTTGCAAAATACCATACTGAGGGATAGATATCTACCATTTCCAGAACTCTAACTTTACATCCAGACAAGGTACCCACCGCAGTATCACCAGGCGTCGGGAGTCGGCCGGCGATTCTTGTCCATCATAGATGCAAGGTTGTTGACGGCGAGTAATATGTAACTAAAAATCAAGACGAAATCGACGGCGTGTTGTGTTCAACCCCGGCTACTAAGAAATGTCTGTAAAATTGACAGGAGCCAAATAAGGCCGATAACTGCCAAGACTGCAGATTGTTTGTGGAACAGTTACCATGGCCATTGCAAATGGCTTCTGAATTAAGGTTGTGGTTTTAGTCAGTAAAAGTCTGACACTCGAGATTTGTGGTTATTTTCAGCCTATTATTATCCACTGCTGGGTGGAAGCCTCCCTCTCCCTTTTCCCCACACGTGTGTCCTCAGATATTGCGGTCTAGTCCCTTTTGTAGTTGTTAAACTCATTTCTCCACCTTCGCCTTGGTCTGCCACGATGTCGCCTTACGTTTAATAGGACCTAATAAGTGACTCTTGTAGCCTGTGGACTTATCTGATGATTGATTGATAAGTTCCCACGTAGAAAAAAAAAGAACGAACTTGATCATAATCCTGCCAAAGACACTAGTGTTTACAAATTGACTCAGTCCTAAATAATCATAACTGTTGAAACCGCATGGGAAACTGATTGGGTGATTAGAGGAAATAATCAAATATCCGTAGTTGGCGCCTTGTAGATAATTACAGCAACGTAATCAAACAAGCCTCCTCTAATCAACATGAAACTTTTACGAGGGAAAATATGATTCCTAAAAGAATTAGGTAACATAGAGAGAACAATACTAGGATAGAAGTGATCGCGAACAAAATCGAAGAAGTTTCGTCATCACAATAATATAACCCCGTAACTTCCGATCTAGACTTTTTATCTATTACATGAATCGCGTGAGAGTATATCTAGTATTTTATAATGCCTACAATGACATAATTGTAACTCCTGTATTTTAAGGAGCGAGCGACGGATTGTGGGTGAGATTAAAATGATTCGCATTCAAAAACTTCTAATATCAGAATATTTTGGAAAATTAAGACTTAGCTTTTTATTTTGAAGTGGGAAAAAATCATCTTATGATATCTCCCGCCCGACACGCCATCAGACATTTGCTGACTCACTCGTTTATTTCTTCTTTGCCTTGCGTTCCAAGGCCCCGGAGGTAGGTAGGCTTCGACTCTGCTGGGCCCCAACGATTTGCTTGAGGCGTGCGTGGAACACTACGCGCCGTCGACGACTTGAGCTCAGTCCAGGCGATTATTGGATGACCTGATGGCGTGCTATCCTCTGCTCGCCGTCAGCACCGTGGCAGGACAGCAAGGAGGCTCGTCGCTTTGCGGGAAACCGTGCAGTATCCCCGCACCATCCGAATGGCAATGAGCCTCTGGCATGCGTCCAGCTTGGCCACCGGTTGCTTACGACTGTAGTAGTCTGACAGTCTGAAATGCCATGGTTTTTTTTTAATTGAAAGATTATCCAATGACTTTTCCGGGTCTGAGTGAAGCAGTATGTCGTTTCAGATTTTGACTGACTAAAACCACACCAGTGACCTTTAGTTGCCCTTTGCATTCTAGGACTAGGTTTCCTTTGCTGGAAACTACTGCGGTCTAAGCAGGAATCGGCCTTGCTGGACCCTTATGTTTTGCTGACATTTCTTTGAGTTTTTTTTTTGTCGACGATTAGGGTTCGGTCCAGTCGATTACCGGACTGCCGGATGGCTGACCCATTGTTCGATGTCCACAAGCCCGCATCTACCTTAACTGGTAGTCGGCGTCTGGGTCTCGGCAGGTAGGGCGTGAGGATGTTCGTTCCCTCACGCGTGCGGCCTTCTCTTTCGCTAGCATTACTGCTTCGCAGTTTATGAGCCTGCAATAGCTAAGCTAATAAGCTTTGTGCAATCTTTCTTCCACTAACTTATTTTTTTTTGTTCCTTACCATTACCATCCCATTGGCAAAAGCCTCCTCGAAGTACAATATGACTAAATAATCTTTGACAGCTCAACATTATTCATGATACAGACGTGTTTCTGGAAAACCGACTTCTCATGACCAAGCGTTACGTAATTGTCAAAATTGAAGCTATTGAGCGTACGACCGAGCTAACGTGCAATTAAGCTTCTGTTCACATGATCCCAAAGACGACGCCTAGTTAAAGAGTTGCGTATTTGAGAACGCGTAGTTGCGTATAGAAAGACCAACTCTTTCTTTTGACAATAAGAGAAGAAACGAAGTATTGTTTATTAAACCACCAATTACACTTAAAGAAAAATAATGGCCTGTGAGAATGCTTGAAAGAGTTACCGTGGCTTTAGATCACTAATGGTCAATGAAGGAACATAGGCGTTTTAGTCAGATAAGCCTACGCTCCTCCTTGGGGCAGGAGAAGTCATGTTTGGAGACGTCCCATTTCAAAAAAAAAACAGGAACAAATGATGCTAAGAATTAGCTTAGAATGCTTATATTCTGAACCATTCAAATATCTGCTCCACATTGCTCACATAATTATCTAAAATAAAACCTGATCATGATACCCTGAACCATCGGGCTTAACAATTGCAAAAAATTATAACAATATGAGCCTCTCACTTATCGTCCATTTTCTCTACATATTGTAGCGATATCGAGCGTTGCGACATTCGATAAAGCGAGCAGATTGCCAATGCGGCAATTACTGTGATCCGATCGAATATCGTCGGGAATAGGCCCCCTCCACACCACCGCTTATGTTTTGTTTGTTATATAAAAAGAGTGCACTATCATACCGATACCAGTCAAGGCATTTGTGTCTAAAGCAAAATGTTCTCCAAAGTAAGCTTTATTTCATTCAAAGGCTAAGTGGGACTACTTACATAATCTTTAGGACAATTTCGCTCGATGTAATTTATGATTACATTGTCCAATTGCCAGTTTTAAGCTTAGCAGCACTTTGAAAGTTCTGTGGTCACAAAATGATTGGTTTGCTCTAAATTAGGGCTTTGGTTTCGATTTGTAACATTATACTATATTCATCTCAAAATTCATCCTGAAAGCTTTTTCTTTACATGAAGATTTCAGAGTAAAAATGATAAAACGTAATACTACTGATTGTTTCCCATTAGATCGTGCTTGCGTGCGCCCTGGTGGCAGTGTGCCAGGCTGGTTACATCCACCACGCTCCAGCGGTGTCCTCGCAGAACATCGTCCGCCATGACCAGACTGTCCACCATGAGACTCCCATCCATTACTCCGCTCCCGTGGTCCACGCTGCTCCCGTCGCTCACTCCGCTCACATCACTCACGCTGCACCGATTGCCCACGCTGCCCCGATCCTGCACGCTGCTCCCGCCGTTTACGCCGCCCCTGCAGTACATGCCGCTCCATCCCATGAGGACCACTACGTCGATGAATACGTAAGTCTAATATACAACCAGATATTCTAGTCAAATACAGAGTTCCCATTCAATTAACCTATGAGAACATAACGTAATGTAAAATTGATTGATTGCTTACATTTTTTGCTTTCCTCAAGTCAATTAACTCACTATATTTCGTTATATTGAAAATTTGCAGGCTCATCCCAAATATGGCTATTCATACTCCGTGGAGGACCCCCACACTGGCGACCACAAATCCCAGCATGAGACTCGTGATGGCGATGTCGTGAAGGGAGAATACTCTTTGCTGCAGCCTGATGGTTCTTTCCGAAAGGTCACCTACACCGCCGACCACCACAATGGGTAAGAAAAGAACCGTAGATAAATAAAAAAATAGCACTACTGAAACAGAACAGTTTCGGACCTTAAACATACAAAAAATATTTAAAACATTCTTTAAGACATTATTGTTAAATAATATCAATTATATTGTTACAGATTCAACGCTGTCGTGCACAACTCCCCACCAGTGATCCACCATCATTAGAAGAATATTTACCCAATCTGTGATATTAGTGTTAATGTGTTCTTGTAGTCGAGTGTGTAGCCTTCCATCTGTTCTCATTAATGATATTTAGTAATATACCTTACAGTGCAAACGGCTTCTATGTGAACTCTTAGATGAAACCAACACAAAATAAGATGGCGACGTTCTATATTTGAAAGTGGCGGTTTTGGCACACCATAGCCAATTGGAACATGTCGATGAAGCATAGAGATTGCTGCTAATGAAAAATATTTGGTTGAGTAGACTGTAGCCACAAAATGAGTTTTATATATCAAATGTATCAAATATATTTTCTGTACATAGTACCAGCGCGTTAGCGTTAATCTATCTCATGAATGGCTTGTCATAGATGTATGTTATCTGCGAGTAAGTATATAGTTTTTTTGAGCGGTGTGGGCAACATGTTGTATATAGCTTAGCTTTTCGAATAAAGATGATGATAAAATAATAACTGTTTTATCCTTATTGTAACTTTTATAGACAAGAAATGAAAGGTACTCAAGATTTCATAGCCAATCTGGACACTATTGCGTAAAGCACCCAAAATTTATTATGTTACGTGCAATAACTGTTGGTTGCTGTTACGATTAACTTCCTAAAAAAGGTGGTAAAAAGATTGTGAAGTAAGAACCATAGAAATTTCCGAAAACTTAAAATAAGTACAGAACGCCTGACGGATCTTGGTGAGCCGGAATGTAGGTTTGTCATGAATGACGTGAGAGCGAGAGAGATGCCCAGAGCCTATGTTTAGGCTTGTTTACTTTAATGTGTATGTTGTGATAAGTTCTAAATTGTTTCTTAACTAGCTTCTGCCATCGGCTTCACCTACGTAAAAATATATGCCATACTCATGATAAAGTAGTGGAGTCCAAAACTTTTTGATTTTATTTAGTACAAACAAAAATATATAAAATCTTATTTGTTTTAATAATATACACCATGTGTAAATATAACCATGTATGTCTTATTTGCAATGCACTAGCAATTCAATTCTAATTCAAGAAGAAAAACAATTTATGCTAGACTGTTTTAGATTTCATTTAGTAACATTAGTTTTTTTTAACCTTAACCTAAGTAATATTTTTTACATATCTATACTTACTAATATTATAAAAGAAAGACTTGTATTTTAAGGTTTTTATTTGTAATTAACAAACTCCAGAAGTTCTGGAACATTTTCTAAAATTTATTTACTAGTAGAGTGCTGCTTTATCACTGAGTAACATAACTATATGTTTTCAAAAGCCAGTGTAGTATAAAACAAAGTCAGTCTCCGCGACGGTCTGTTTATATACCGTCGCATCCTAAATCCGGTTTTCATTAATAAAAAGAGCTATCCACAAGAAAGCTTAACCGTAAAATATCAGGGCGGCCCACAAATAAGTGATAAAATTGTTTGTAAACTGTATGTTTGTCATTTGTTGATCCAATAACCAGAATTCATTCAATATAGAAAGCTACCACCACGGGTATTAAACCACGAGAAAACTTATTTTTATTATAAACCAATTAATAAATTACCTACTCAGACAAACTATGTATGAAAACTATCAATAGAGTGATGATCCGATTTATCAATCAATCTTTATCGTTGCAAGAGTCATCAGAAGAATATTAGTTTCTTCATTATTGAATATAAGTTGTTAGTAACGAGCACGCGACATGTCAGTTTTTGTGCTCTATTGTAATCCTTGATGTGATTGGACTCTTACCACAGAAAGCTCGAGCACAGCTATGTACGGTCGGAAACCTTAATTACTTACTTATTGGTCAAATATATATATGTACATACATCGATGCGGGACGTACAGGACCAGTCACTATGGCGACGCCTGGGGTCTATGTCCAGCAGTGGGCGTCTTTCGGCTGAAATGATGATGGTGACATACATCGGCGTGAGTGTTTGATACGTCATACTCATTATAAAAGAGTAACATTCAATAGAACAGCCATAATACTTTGTTTTAGTTGACAAAACATCATGGCATTTTTTGGGAGATTGTAAATCATCAAACATATTCTTCCAGTCTGGGTGGGGCGAGAGGGAGTGAGTTTGAGTTTTTTAATCAATTCCCATGGCTCTCATACCTAAAAGAAAAAAACAAAAAGGCAGGAATGTAAACTGTAGGTTTACATTCTTACCTTATTATTCCTACCTTCCTAAACCCACAGTTTACATTCCTGCCTTTTTGTTTTATTCTTTGTTCTTCTTTTTTTTTCTTTCCTGTATTTTATCAAGAAGTTAGTTGCTGTCCCGTGCGGTTTCACTAATATAATTGGGTAATGCTCCGCTCCCGTGGGTCGTAGCGTGATATTGTCGTTGAATGGGGTTCCTGAGGTAAAGACGTTAACACAAATAAACTCTTCAGCTTAACGTATATTATAAAGTAAAAATGTTGAAATCCGATAGGCGTAATTCCTGTGTGGTAATTAATTACGCCCATAACAAAATGATCAATATCCTGACCCCTTATATTTAGGTAAAATAAAAGTGATTAAATACCTTCTCAACTTTATACGACACGCAAAAACTGTTTTTGAAAATGTTGACTGAGCATTTGAGCAATCCGTAGGAATTTATTAATATTTATTACATCGCATGCATGTAGGTTGTTATTCAATATATGTTGGTCAGTATGTTCGATGGTTAAAAATGCTTATCGACAACGGGTCACTCGAATACCCTTTTAAGAATTCGATAAGTTTTCTCCATTTACGAGAAACCAAAGTAACAGATGCATTTTATTGACGATTAAAGGTTAAACCTATTTATATTTTACCACGTAACCCAATCTCTATATTTCTGAGAGCTTGGGACAAATTCAGAGACCGCAAAGATTTTATCAGTATATAAGCTTAGAGTTTTCATTGTATAGTTTTAGTCGTAATCTTGGTTCATATCACAGCATAATCAGCCTTATTGCGTTCCCACTGCTTGAACTCAGCTCTGCAAGAGAGGGAATCTTGCAGTCCACCACATATGACTCATCTATTTGTGTCAGACTTATTAGGTCCAAAAAAATACCGTTGATTTATGAGAGAGCTTAATAAACTGTTTTATAGACAGTTTATTAACTGCGCGTCAGATATCCAACAATGAGGTCTAATTTAAACTTATCCAATTATTCACTAGTAGTACTTACCAGCAGAATCTATATAAACATATAAGTTCGAACTCAGGCCTCTTCTCTAGGAGAGGGAATGGACCGTAATCTGCCACTCGAGTTCAGTGCGAATTGGTAGATTTCGTTTGTGTTCAAATTTTTAGTTCTAGGACTTGCCGGTTTGCTCTCAATGTTTTTCTTCATCGTTTTGAGAGCAATGTTATAAAATTACACAAAGTAATGCGCCCGGTTGGGTTTGAACTCGTGACTTACAACTCGAAAGTCGAGGCCGTTAATACTGGCCCACGACTGCTCCCTTGTACCAATACTTTTTATTCCAAAAGGCAATGTCACCAAATAGGTATACCTGCTGCAATTGAAGATGATTTTAATGTTAATGAAGATTAATAAACAGGGCAGCCGGTTGGTCAAGTCACCTTTTAACGACACGTCGGATGACGATGACGAAAACATCATGCAGAGGAAGTTAGTGTTACGAAAAAGGAAACACTTTTTGATTGCTAATTTAATACCGTCGGAAATAATACGAAATATTGATCCTTTTCAGATATTAATAATTAATCATAATCTTGTCAAACACGACATCGTTATTTAGGGCGGTACATATGAAAGCTTGTAAGTAATGAGAATTAAACTATTAATTAAGAATATAGATAAACAGATCAAAATCATTGTTCCTCTTTTGCACAATCTGAAATAATAATTAAAATAGCAGCTGTAAACGGCAATAAATGGAACTACACATTGCGACACTGCATGCATTGGGCTGAAAGTGCTAATTGTAGTAACAAGTCCAGTGGAGCGTGAGAAGATATGAGATCTCATCCAAATTGCATATCACAATATTACCATACAATGTACGAGCCGAAATAAGGAGTGAAAGCAATGTACTGGCGGAACTTGACTACAGACCGTACCGCGCAACCCAACACAGGTAGCCGGTAAACCCTATTTTACCTATTTAATATTCAAACATTTAGCAATTGAGATCACACTGATATCGGCTGACTACATAACGTCTTTGAATTGAATATACCTTTTATTGCGTACTAGCTATGTGGTGACAGAAACGCGACGAAGCGTAAGTCTTGCAAATAATGATCTTATATTTTAAGAGAAGAAAAAATTAATCCTCTTAGGAGGGTCCTTTTCCACTTGCCTATCGTCAACATCAAGCATACTTTAAATGCTTGGTGCTTCACCTAACGCAATCTAACGCGATGTCTAATGAAGAAACAATGCAAAAAAAGAGAGATAATTCCTGAAATCTCTGTTGGCATTCGGTAATTCCGTGATTTACTCGAATATTTTACAAAGTTTGTTCCAGGAAAAATGTATTATTTCTAAACCCTTAAAAGTTTTTGAGTAAAATGGTCGCCATCCAGAATCTCGATTAAATGTGCAAAGTTTATATTTATGTACTGTTTTATATTTTTAATATATGATAGTAGAAATCTCACGTAAAATAGCAGGTTTTCAAAGGACTTCTCTAGATTAGTTTTACACAAAGATTTCTATAGAAGCCTAGATAATATCCTCAATATAGCTGTGTATCCATAATATCTAGAGAAAGATGTGTAATAATATCATAATCACGTAAGAGTGGATGTAGAAAAGTGTACCTTGAAAAGGACGCTCTTAAAAGAAATTGCAGCAGACTGAAATAATTAATTATATTGCATTTTACGTTTATCCAAATTTTCGGTGATATGTTTGATGTAGCAACGGCGAAGGAACGCTTAAAATCGACGTCGGATTTATGTCCCCACGATAAAGTGAAACTCAGGAAAGTTCAATCCGAAATGTCATCATTAATGTTTATGTTACGAAAATTGTTCATAATAATTATTTTTATTTCAAGCTAAGTTGCGAAAATGCAACAACATCGTCTTATTTTACTCTCATGACTTACTAAATCAACTACCAACCAACCAACTACTTAATATACAAACTTATGCAAAGATCAAATCCTAGTTTGATGTAGGTGGACTAAGTGCCTACTATTCTTGTGGGCCGGATCTGTCGGATTACCAGTGTCATTAAGTCTTTTAGCTTTTACCGGGACCGCTTTATCGACGGCATCATGCGTCTTAAGGGTCTAGTAGACGAAGCAGTCATCCCGAGTAACATTGTCTTGATAATTTCTTTAGATATCGCAAACGCCATTAATACTTTGCTCTAGCGTTGCCAACCTTCCTCCGTCGTACTAATGGAGACTATTTATCGGTGAGAGCCATAATCTATCCGGGTCTAAAAGGATATAGTCAGCAAGAGACATCATGCGGTGTTCCACAGGACTCAGTCCTAGGGCCACAAAGATGGAACATGGCTACGACTGAGTCCTGCGCAATGCACTTACTGATGGCGTTAACTTAATGGTGTACTGGTGACGGCTACATTGATGACATACTGATAACGGCTACGCTGGTGATACACTAGTGACAGCCATGAGTAAACGCATCGGAAAGCGGCTGTACTGGACACATTAAGGGTTGTGTTTGGATCTAAAAGTAGCCGTGTACAAGCCTGAAACCCTCTTTTTACGTAGACCTAAGAACATGGGATTAACATATAGTTGTAGAAAGCGTTCACATCGGTATCGTGTTGATGATAAAGAACATTTTTCTTTTTTTTATTCTTTCTTGGCCCCATCTGGGGGGTCCAGTGCTTTTTTTTTGAGGTCAAAAATCATCAAATGAGAAGACATTTCACGGGAGAAGTCCCGCTCAAGGATGGAGCGAGAGGCCATGTTAGACTTTTCCTGACTAAAATTCACCGCGTCCTTCAATAGCCCTTTGCATTCCAGAGCCACGGCAACTCTTCCAGACAGTCACGCTGCTATAATGGGCATCGAGCCCACCCTACGGTTTCGTCTGGTGCCATCTGCCGTAGGCTCTATGTGGGAATCGTGCGGTCCATAGCCCTCGTAAAATCTGACACCCTAACAGCTCGCAACGCCGAAATTTCACAGAGAGCGATATCTGTTAGGGTAATAGGAGGTTATTGCACGATCTCCTACGAGGCAGTAATACTACTAACCAGATCGACAACCTGGGATCTGGACACGAAAGTTCTTGTATCTCTGTACAGCGGCCCCAAGGAGGAACTAGCGTCAATCAGCGGCCGACCCGGTGGTAACTATAGACATGAAGAGATCCTTGTAACACTCTGACATTTAAAACTCCTTACCTTTAACTATAGCACCAACTAAGATGAAACGCGTCAAAAGTTTATTTAAGTAAATTAATTGGGTTTGCTTTAATATCAGCTTACAAAACCTTTATCGATATCCAAAATGAAACGTTGATGTCGATGGATTATAGTGTCGCTCGTTTTATTAACATGTTGATTGATGTGGATTACGAAACAGCGACCCTTTCGAAGAATCATAATAATAAACCATCTTTTGTCATAATTTTCAAAGATTAAACGGCATTATTATGTCCCCATATGGCGCCCTTATGTATGCAAAGGGCCTTAATCAAGTTTCGGGGAAATCAGCTTTACATGTCAAGTATTTTTAATTCAGATCTGGTTTACTGGGAAACAATATTCGGTAATGAATTACCTTGTATTCACCTTGATGAAGTACAGTTGAACGGAGAATTAAGTTAACAATGACATTGGAGATAATTTTAACGCATATGTAGTTGCGTGATACTCATACACTTGAAACACTTACTAACATTCCAAGCTTTAATAGTATTGATACAATCCGTCATGGTTCTTACCGCAAGGTCATTACACTCATCATGTTTGATAAATCTCTATTATGTTCGCGTAAATTACATAGATTGCCCCAAGATTTCAGATTTACATTAGAGATTCTAGCCTACGAAGTCTAACACATCAATCACTATGCAGGACGCATCTTGTAATATGCATTTTAGTATCAGTAGCGTGGGAATGTGACCAGTGATATATATATTAACAATAATAATATTATAATACTCAGCACTGCACGTAATACCTATAAAGAAATAAACGATAATGATTAAGTGATGCGTAACAGTAAAATATAAATAATCTTATTACACAACAGTCACATCATTAATATAAACGCTGCTATCTCCGTAATATCGCTTCCAAGTCGTGACAGCTTAAAAATTTACACTCCAAAATAAGAATCTGCATTAAATATGGTGGTAGTTTAAAGATTTTGCAGAGTACGTATGAAAGATGATGCGCATGACCTTCACAGAAAGCCACGAGAAGCGCCGAAGAGTCACGATCGAGATGCGAGTCGATCGGGGAAATATGCTGTGCGCTTGCGACGACTCGCTACACCGGTCGTAGCGATAGAGGTACACCGAGAGCATTGAAAGCTTTTATTAAGCAAGGTTCAACTCGTACTCGTATATTCTTGCTATATTTTAAGACTAGCTGAAATTATTGTGAGATGAAAGCTTTTTTCGTAATTTTTTTGTATCTTACTTGAAGATTCTACGGTGTTGTTGTTTTGGAAACTGCCTCTTCAATGCAATTTATTAAAATTCGATATTATATTATATTCAGAAATCAGAATTGGTTCAAACCACCGTGGTCGCAAGAAACCAGAAGATATTCCCGGAGATGTGAAAAACTTCAACGTCGTTCTTTGTTATCAAATTGACGACTGACACGCCAGCTGTTAAGATTAGGGTTTTTTGTAATATGAATTAGGACCATAGTCCTGGTAAAATCTGGTTTCAGTGGAAGTTCACCTGCGCTTTACGAAATCACTTAACGTGCAGTGTTTTCGGTTTAAATAACGTTTTCTTTTTCCGTAACATAGCATTCATTGATTTTCCCGAGAAGGCTACACTTAAGTTTATATTCTATCTCAGAAAAACTTTTATTTATTTTATAAAATATGTACATACATATATCAGACAAAGAACGTTTATTATTGAATAGTATTTTTTACAAATGTAACGCTTATTTCAGAAGACTACTAGCAGACTTGGAAAAAGAGAGGTTAAAAGAAATGTAGACAATAATAGTGTGTGGAAACAAGAAATGTAGAGTTTCCGAAATTTTAAATTAAAGTAACAAATAACACATATAATTTAAATAATGATAAATATTTTTATTACCTATATAACTTTTACTAAAAAATAAATATATAATATTAATACCCTAACTATCAACTGTTATTCTAATAATAAAACTTTTACTACAAATTCCAACGGCGATCAACAGTATAAGATTACACACTCGATGTATCGAAGCCCTAACATTGCATAAGAGTTTACTGGATCAGTCGGTGCAACCCAGAGCGCTACTTTCTTACCGGCTGATACTATTCGGGCTCGTTTACACTGACCACTTGAGTTCCCTTTCAACTATTTATGTGCTGATAATATTTATTAGCATTTGTTTACGGTAAATGAACACACTGATTACCGCTCATTAGTGTTTGCCTAGAATCACCTAAATTGGCAGTTAAATGTTAAAAAGGTGTTTCCTAAACCCAGAAATGTTGCACCAATTTTAGAAACTGACTGTTTCCGTGCTACTAAAATTGATCGCTTTGATTTCTTTACACCTAATTATGACTTCGTCCATACGTATTGAATCATCACCTGTATCATTACCTACAACACTAGTCTACTAAGCTTTTTTATTAGATGGGTAATCATCAAATAATTTGTCCCACCCTGGGTGGAATGAGTTGAGCTGTGTTTCTTCAGTTGCCTGCTATGTTCTAATGCCACGGTAACTCATTTAAATATTTCCGCAGCCCAAGTTAACTAAGCTAAGATACTTAACTATCCTTCAAATACCGACTGACTGACTGATATCAATCATATCAAAGAAATTGATATTGAATTTATTAAATGCAAGTATGTCATGCAACCACAGTAGCATTGGAAAATACGATATGGTAACCAGTTTAGATTAGCTATTCTTACAATGTAAAACACGTTAAAAGCTTTTAGAGATATTGCAAGCTGTTTCATTATCAGATCATGTGTTCTTTTTGTTCAAATAGAGGTAAACACACTTGTATTTGATAGTTCTATCACACCCCATGGTAGATACTTGGTGACGTGATTTGTGATGGAGAACGTTTGCCCATAACTAAAAATTCTCCAATTCGCATCTTCTGTGATCAAGAAGCACAGACACCGTTAGGGAATTTCTCTTCTTAACTGTACACATAATGAAATCATCTTCAAACAAAGTGCAGAATTTTCTAAGCGCATCAACATTTTGTATACATGGAGAATACAGGTAAAGCGTGTGCTAATTTTACTTCTCTTATCATAAGATAAGCAATTTTAAATGAAGAAGCTTAAGAAAACGGCCTTACTCTAACCTTGAACGAAAATGAAAAACGCAATGACGTAAGGTAAGGTGTAAAGGTGATCGTGTGTGGCGGTGTCACGTATCGGGCCGGTTTCTCGTATCGGGTGACATGCCCGAGCCGCTTCCTCCGACGTATAAAAACTTCAACCCTGCCAGCATCCTTATCAATCGAGTACCACACTTCAGTACAGCACATCAACAATCAACATGTACTTCAAAGTAAGGAAAAACCTTTAAAAATTCATTAAAAAAGAAAGTTTTGTCAATTTCGTATAATGGATTGTTATTTTCAGATTGCAGTCATCAGTGCTTTACTGGCTTTCTGTCAAGCCGGTTTGATCGAAGAGGGACATGGACAAGCAGTTTCCTCTCAAAGTATAGTTCGTCACGATGAACCCTCGCAGCACTTGGGACAACAGCAGCACTTTACACCTGTGTTGGAACATGGTGGCCAGATCCTGCAACATTCTGGTCCTGTTCTGCACCATGCTGCTCCAGTGATCGAACAAGCTGCGTATCTTCAACATAGCGGCCCGATTGTTCATGCTGCACCTCTTGTACAACATGTGGCTCCTGCGGCCATCCATCATGCTCCCGTGGTCCAGCAATACTCACCTGTCTCCATTGGACACAATGAACAGGAGCAGCATGTAAGTAATACATCTTTTTACAAAATACAACATTGGGCTGGTTAATCCATCCATCGTAACCTGTTTTGAAATTGGGAAAATAGTCAAAAAATTAAAATAAAGGTTGGTAGAAGGAGTCATCTAGGTCATGCCGGTTGACACTAAGAACACGTTAGTGCTAGTAAACCGTAGTAAAAGCTTATTCAGGGACATTAGCATTTGTTGTCCTAAAATGGAAAGAGCCAGCAAGCGCAATAGGTACCATACCGTATTTCTGTAGGTTACCTTTTCGTTGGAACATAACCTAGATTGCTAAACCATAGGCAAAAAACCCGGAAGGATTATTTCACACATAGGCAGCGGCATCTCAATCATGATCTCTTTTTATTGTATAGGTAATTAGATTCGCGATTTTAATCATTTCATGGCTATACTAACTATGTAACTAGTATCTAGTGCAATCTCATATTATATCACCTTACATCGGTCTGGTAACTAAAGAATTACAATTGTTTTTTTTTATAATGATATTCGGACAGATGGGCACGCTTTTGTTAAGTAAGATTTTACTTTTTAACTCAGACATACATTACATCAAACTCGTTTTCATTTCCTTAAAGGGCTTCTTGTGAATGTGTTAATGAGGTGCTTTATTGCGTTTTGCCTTAAGAAGATATTTTTATTTTAAAGTTTATCATTAACACGCCTCACGCACATTGTTTCCAACAGCATATATCACGATCAATTAATAGTATTATTAATTTTGTTAAAGTGTCCAATAATGAGCCTTGAAGCATTTAAATGTTCTTACGGCTATTTATATGTATTTATATGTTAAAACCGCCTTAATTTATTATACTGTTTAATAGGTATTCAACAACGTTTTTTTTTGGAAGTTGTATTTAACTTTCAGTATCTGCTCATGTATCATTAGGTCTAGAATTTATAGAACCACGAAGCTTACTAGCATAATGTTTATTGGATCAAAGTCGAGGAAAAATCTCAAACAAACTGTGTACCACATGTCCAAAACTAATACAAAGAAAGTGAAAGGTACTCTAAAATTACAATTAAAATTGTGATCAATTGATACAACCCAATTAAATATATTGAGTAAGAAGTTAGTTATTACAAGACTATAGAGTTTTGTAACACGTGTACAGCAATCTATCAAGCTGTGATTGGTTCTAACGTCTATTTATCAAAAACATCATTAGATTATGTTGATCAATATTTACGCAGTAAATGCCCTTCCAAGTATCAACTAAATTAACTATGTGTAACAATTAAACAATCATCTTGCGAAAAAGAAGACAAATTAAATTATGAACACAGACGTATTAACAATCTGATTGATTTCAATTTGTCATTGTTTTAAGCATCACTTAATTATAATATAATATAATATAATATTCCACAACTATCACACAACGCCGTCTAGTCCCAAGCTAAGCAGAGCTTGTGTTATGTGTACTAGACAACTGATAAACATACTTATATATTTCTAAATACATACATATTATAGAAAAATAACACCCAGACACAGAACAAATGATAATGCTTATCACACAAACATTTGTCCTGGGTGGGAATCGAACCCACGACCTCCGGCATAGCAGTCAGGGCCACTAACCACTTAACTTAACTGACTAACTATAAGAATACTGTGTAGAAATTTTGTAACAGCCTTTTTTTAAGATATAAACTAGTGCTTAACTGCGATCCCACTTGATGATAAGCAATGATGTAATCGTTTTTGGTGAAGCGCACTAGTTTATTAAGAGCCTATTCACTCAAGCCTTAAAGACACCTAAATTATAATCGGCTGGAAAGACCGTTGCAGGCAAATTGTTCCAATCTTTCGACGCTTAGACCGGACCGAAGAGGTGTTAATAACGTAAACGTCAGGCTCCAAAGTCACTACAGAACCAATTGAAAAGATAATATAAATACCTTTCCCAGTGCACTAATTTATTAAACTAATAACTTAGTAACAACATCCCAATGTCTTCCTCAAGGCTCCTGCCAAGTACGAGTTCTCGTACTCCGTGGAAGACCCTCACACCGGCGACCACAAGTCCCAGCACGAGAGCCGAGATGGTGATGTCGTGAAGGGAGAATACTCCCTGCTGCAGCCTGATGGCTCCATCCGCAAGGTCGAGTACACCGCTGACGATCACAACGGGTAAGAATTGTATCAATAAACTTTTTGATTGACGATATTAAAATTAAGATAACACATAAATATTATTAGCATTTTCATCAAAACACTCAAATGTCATAACATTAACATTAAATAATTGGATTAATAAATTAAACCAAATAAATGCTCTTTCATCTTATCAAGGGGTTATTGGAGTTTAAAAACAAGACTTTAACAGTGACCTTCCTGTCCATAGTTTTTGACTCGATAATTTTGAGATAAAATAAATGCATTACCGTTTTATACATATGTATAATTTTACTGTACGTGTGGTTTTGGAGGAGTTAGGTGACACATCACTTAACTCCTCCTAAACAGCTTGACCGATTGGATGAGATTTAGTAGTGCATGTCCGGACCCAATAGATAGCGCAGTATCGGGTCGCCATTTTTTGCTGAAAATAAGCCAGCTTTCAGATAAAATTACGCCTGTAGGAACCGCTACTGACTTTATAAAAAATAGTTATGATGTAGAATATTAATAATGCTAGTTGCACATTTGGAAACCCTTGTGCCTCGATAGGCCGCTAAGTATCCAGTATTCCACATAGTATCGCGTGTTCGTAAGCTTCTTAAAGCTTTAAGTTCTATTCTTGTGTTGAATTTAATCGAAGACCTACTTAATTAGTACTTAGATAGTATACAGTTCTTAACCACCATAAAAAATAATCACGAAAAAAAATTCAACTTATAATACATTATATTAACTCAGATTATCATTTCTAATATATGCATTATGCCGCTCATATCGTGTCAATGTACGAGCATAATAAAACGTAACTTTGATTCAATTCTTGTTAGTAACATTGACTGAAATGAATAAGTTGTTAACAACTAGAGCTCACGGAAATAGTAACATAACAAAATTGTAACACGCTTCGATTCCATTCATATGATCTGGTTAATCATCTGTCTTATTTCGTAACTCATCGACTATGTTAAGGCCAATCCAACAGATAAATTACTAATGAATCCGAGCTGGCGAGACTAATAGCATTTAGAAATGTTATCTATTAGAGTTTTAATCTAAATCGAGTGTTGTTTCGGTCGATAACGCAGATAATATCGTTACACCGAATGCAGCAAGTGCTGCAATTGTGAAGAACACCTGTCTATCTTCAGCTCGTTATGTTTGTTGTATAACGTGTAAATAAATTGCAGGCCACCGCATAACAATACCATCGCCATTAATTTAATAAGGGGCAATTTGCTCGTAAACTCAGTTTAGCACTATGAGTGAAATGTATTGAATACTGTAAATAGGCCATTTAGTTACGTGGATTCAAAATTGTTGTATAGTAATATCTTATTTATCGATTGCAGCTTCAACGCCATCGTGCACAACTCTGAGCCATCAGCGCACGCGGCCCCGCCGAGCCCCGCCCCCGTTCTTCACGCCGCGCATGCAGTTCACGCCGCCCCTGTTGTTCACGCCGCGCCCGTGGTTCACGGCACTCCTGTTGTCCACGCTGCTCCTGTGGTTCACGCCGCCCCTCTCGTTCACGCCGGCCCTCTTGTACACGCCGCGCCTGCTCACTACATCACTGCCCACCACTAAATTGTAGTATTGCACTGAAAATGTTTAAACCTATTATTTAGGTAGTTTATATGAATATACTGTTATTATTTATACTTATGAATAACCTGTCTCTTATTTAACCTTTCAAATAACGTGAATTTGAGACACAATAGTAAGACAATAGATGCGTGAACGCCAGCGTTCGCTTGGGGTTTAATGTATAACTCGTACTACTCACTGAAAACTACAAACATTTCACGACGATTAACCGGTTTTACACACTACGTGTAATATAATATTTCACTGGTTGGTTTTGTTAGGTATAGAACACGTTGAAATATATTTTTAAGTAAATTTAAATCCATTAAATAAATCTAAAAAAAGAAAATTGAAAAAAGAGTAAAAATACTTAAAAAAAATCGGGAAGGCCAAGAAAGATCTTACAAAAAAAAAAGAAGAAAAAATATAACAGACTAGTAAATGTTGACTTATTCGGAATCAAATGTTCATATTAATACTAATAGACCATAAATTATCAATGAAAGATGTGCAATACCCGTGAAAATAATAAATAACCGATGAAATCTAACATCACCCAACAAACAAATGAATTCTATTAAGAATTTATTACTAGAAAAAAAAAACCATTTCACGCATGACGTGAATCCAGGAAATGGTACGAATATTAAGTTGGCAGAAAGTGAACAGGTATGGTTAGATTAGCGTTGCGTCGGCGCCGGCGCAGGTACCGCTCCAAACAATTCAAGCATCCGATGTTTGATGTTAAGTAACTTTTTATTGCTTATTAGTGGCACTATTCAAGCTTATTAAGACGTAATATGAGAAAAACAGTTTAAATCAGGTTTTTTTTTTCAATATCTAGTTATTTGAAAAAAAAACAGGTTAGTCGTTTCATAATTGATTTAATATTACGTCATCTTAATGTCCAGGATACTAAGCATTTTTTAAAAGCAAGAGAGAAAAGAAAAGAGTAGTTTTGTCAAGTCATTACTTTTATTTATGAGTACATTTATGTAGGGTAACCAAAAAAGTTGCCACCAAAGTGAGGCCGAAATGAATCGTGAGATCATTCGCCACTGATACTTATACATTTATACTGAATCTGATAACGGCAGTACTTTATATTTAAAAGAGGTATACTCATTCTATCATACGTATTAGGAGTACATTACATCACAGTTTTATCAGATGACGGAAGCGGTTCAAAATACGTAACTTACTCTTTTTAAGAGATCTTAATATTATGATCATGACATGGAAAATGTACGGGTAGTTCACGAGTATGTGGCACACAGTCACGAAATTATAAGAAACTTACTTCATTTGATATACGAGAACACGAAACTTGACAAAAAATAACAAATAATTTAAAATATTACAACGATGGTGTCGTAAACTTGGGCTGCCGTATTGTTTGAAAGAATCACCATGGCTGAAGAACGCCAGAGTGGAAGAAGGTTTAAAAAAATACTATTATTCTTCTTACACCCTGGACGTGAAAAGTCACCGGGTACCATAGGCATGGTTCTGTTTGAGTAACGGGTAACTTGTCATCCGATAAGGAAATGCTACATGCGCCGCAAAGAGATGTCAGTTGTATTACGTGCGCCTCTTTGAGATGTTAATTATATAAATTGATGGTGCCTGATAGACGTGCGCTTGCTTACCAGGGCTGCAGGATTATTCGAAAGAGTCACCATGACTCTGGAACGCAAGCCGCAGGCCACGTGGGCTTACTTTGCGCTTGACCACTATCCCACCTTACTGTAAGTGATGATTTATTATCATGATCGATATATTTTTTATTGTCACCTTTTTTATTTTGAAGTGTGGGCAATATACAATTATTTTTTTCCACTTTGGATGGAGCGAGAGGGATTGACTTTTACTAACTAAAACTCGCCCTTGTGCCTTTAAGGATGCGTGTGCGATTAACGCTTGAGTAACAAAATTGTACAGCGACTCAACATGGTTCAAATGCACGCTTGTGCGACACACTGAAGCTCGACATTACTCTAGTGCGATATGAAGAATTAACATATTTTACAACAGCTAGACATTTTTTTCTATAACCATCCAGAAGTAGGAGAGGCTCCGTCGATCTATCATGGCAGGTAGGGTAACGTTAAACTACTGTAATACTGCACTAACATATTTTCAAATTACAGTACTCGCACAATTGTTTGTCGCACTACGGCATTGTCAAACTACTGTTGCACAATCGTTTGTCATACAAGCATGATGGTGATCTTTAATTGGTCGCACAAGCGTACATTCGAAATAAAATGAATCGCAGTACAATTTTTTCGCACAAGCCTTAATCGCACACACATTTGTCAAGTTCACATGGTTCACTCTTAATTCCAGTTTCATCAATAATATTTAAGTCTAGTTGAAAAACTTCAACCAACGGAAAAAATAACCACTTACTCACATAAACACCTATTCGATTAAAACTTGATTTATTATCTGTAAACCAACCACTTATCGTTTTATGAGTATGATTGAGAACGAAATTTCCAACTTTATTAACGACAGCTACACTTTATCGGATCGATGACGAAATGCAGACGACATCGATGGCTGGTTCCAGCTGCTACAAAAGTTTTTCAACTGACGTCGAATTGATATCTTCGATCGACCATCGAACTTAAAGATGAAAATGACTCATCTTCCGTCTAAAATATTACCTAAGAATTCTTAGTTAGCAATAGGAACAAATTTTCAATAAATTAATAATACATCGCGTAAAATTTTACACCAAGCTTAATATCCCGCTAGTTGATTAGAATTAAGTTATGACGAATGAATTTATGTTCATGTATAAAATTAACCGTTGAGCTAGGATGAAGCTGCTCACTTAACGACCAACCATCCACAGAAGACGTCTTCATTTATAAAGCTTACGCATAAGCTGCTGCAAGAATTTATCTTGTATCACGAACATCAATTCGTATGTAGAATGTAAAATTACATACTAAAATGCGTTTTAAATCTCGACCAACACTGAGAATTCGGTTAATTACTTAATGTTGAGTGACGAAAACTATAATACATTGTTTTATAATCCCTAGCAAGGTCGAGTTGCAACCATTATGTCTTTTTAGTTGCTCTCGCGCATGGCAACGCTCTACTTACTCTTAGTAATTACAGGTTAACGAGGTACCTTGATGAGAGAAAGAATGTAGCGAGTGTTAATAATTTATTAAAAATGATTAAGCAAAGTGTCATTTCTAGGTCTCTAGACAAGTATCTGACAATCGTTATGGATTATGAGAAACTAAAAATCTGGCAGCAGTTTTGCCAAGGGGTACCGTATTACCAAGTTTCCAGGTTGTGGAGGTCAGATGAGTAGTCGTTTCATAGAAATTACTGGTACACCACTGCATCCAATTTGACTGCAAATCAACTCCAATACAATTGAGAAAACGATAGACCGAATGATTTTTTGATCTGATGAATTAATTTATTAAGTAACAGTAGGGCCGTCATAAAAATGTAATTGAATTAAAAAAAAATAATTGGTTTTAAAATTCTAGCACATACATAATACTATTTTGAACAAAAAGTCACATTTCGGGTGTTAAATCACTGATGCCACCTTGCCGTAACTCGTACACGTTGATAACTCGTTAAATATGACAGGTTAGGTGAGTTAAACACGAAAAACGTGCGAAGTGAAGTCTGCATACATTATTTAGAAAGAAGCTTAGCAAACACTGATCTGATTCATCGAATTTAAATTCACCACTTCAATCCGGAAATGGTCTTTGTGCGCCATGAAATAGCGCTACTTCAGTATGCAACTGAATGCGCCGATCAAATGCACGATACACATCACTCACGAAAGCATTATGTTGTGACCTTTTCAACTTAATACATATTTAAATACGTTAAAGATCAAAATAAGCATATTATTATCGTTGCCTAATTTGAGCCTTGAAATAAAATTAGCAGATTTACTAATTCCGTTCTATCTCTTCTAGTTCCGATTTTTGAATTTTATTTAGCCTTCATAAACAGCGTCGAACGGTGTTGTCTTGAATTTAAACAAAAATAAACATTAAGTGTGAATTGGTAGCGAAAGAAAAATAAACACAGTCGTAACTTCATCTTTATCTCCATGTCAACTTTCTAACATCTAACTATGAGAAGCATGTTTAGCATTTGCCATAATAACAATAAACGCTTCTTAAAATGAGATAATACTCATTTAGTTTTATTTTAAAACTAAAATTGGAAACCACACGTGAAGATGTTTATCGTCGTTTGCAAGAATATTGAAACATGTCTGTTCTACGTAACTTTGGCAGATGAATGCGGTCACGTCTTTATCTCCTGTATCCTATTATGTAGAGAAAACTGCATTAACAGACGTGATAGAATTCTAATAAAACTTCATCTTTGTTGCACAGATGACCGAACGTTGAAGAAACAAAGTCGATCTGCACAGACCGGAGGGGGATATTTAGAAAGAAATATTGTCCTTCTAGAATTGTTTTAATTACAAAGCAATAATTGTCAAAAACCCATAAATTGATCACCTTGAACCATAGAATGCTACGTAATTTTACGTAATTGCTGTATCATTATCAAACTACCGTATTCTTGCGTAGAGGCAGGCGGCGTGCGGCGTCGCATCTCGCTGGTATACTAATATAAAAGTGGAAGGCTGCGCTCTTCGGCATCAGTTGTGTGTGATCGTGCAGTCGAGCCAAACCTAATCCAAACGGAAAATGATCGCTAGAGTAAGTGCATCCTGTGGTTTACTCCTGTTTTGTGAAAGGAATTGCGACGTTGCTGCTAGTGAATTGGAGCAGTTCCAGATTTCTTCCCTTAGTGGTCCTTAGTTCGTAGGAGTGGTCGAAAATATTCCAGGTTCGGTTCCTGCTTTTTCAAAAAAAAGTACTATAAAGGATTTTGATCATGATGATCTAGATCGATTGTGAAACTGGTTCTAAATAATATTTTAAAGCAGCAGCTTCAATCACCTCGTTATATAAATTAAACAACTTTTGGTCCTGACAGGATCCAATCACATTACTCGCACAAAACACGCATTACAGCGCTACTGATTTGCGTACGTGCAGCTTTCGCAAGATCTTATTGATCAAGCGCTCAAGAAGTTTCCGCCTGAATTAACTACTGTTCGTTCAAATTGTATTAATTTTTTGCTAGCTTGTTTTGTCCCACTCCCTCCAACTTTCGAGCCCAGACTTTCTTTCAGATCTGGTGACATCTATCCAGCTTTGCCTGCAAGCAATGCAAGGTTTTTTTGCCAAGACTGCTACTTTGGCCCACAGTTTGACGGGGTTGCGGCAGATATATCCTGTCTTGTCCTATTTCAGCCACATGCGCTATCCTGGTTTTGGTGCGCAGTACAGTGTTTCGACTTGATTCATTAATTTAACACCTAGTACCTATAAAGCACTTTATTATTCAAAGATAAATTTAAAATTCATGTCTCAATATAAGAACATTATTTGTTATATTCTATAACGTTCTATGGCATTTGACGTCTTAGTGTATTCATATTTTGCAACTCGCTTGCAATTTGAATCCTAAGTTACAAAATTCTTTTATTTCATTCTAACGCATTAAATCAATCAAATGCTTGGCAATTGCTTAACTTTTAGAGATATTATTTTCAGTAACTTTGGTTAATTTTTAACTGTTACTGACTATTTAAATGACGAAAGCTACCTGGTTATAAACTTGAGGCACAGTTTTGGTCTAATGTAATTTCCCTTTCCGCATATCAATCTTTTCTTGTATTTACTGCTCTATATAGATCGTTAACTGGACTAATCCAACTAACTCCTTTATTACTAATACTATCAAGCTGAGGATTTACTATGTAATAAACCTAGATTTCAATATCCCTATCAAGTGAAAGGCCGTTACTGCACCATAATCTAAAGCTGTGACAGTTCTTGATACACTACCCTAATTTAACAGCACTGCAAATAAAGGGTTACACAGCAACGTAACTGTCTGTGAATAGATCGTTATCTTTTATGACTTTAGCGTCTTCTTTCCACGATAGTTAGGCGTTTTATAATGGGAACAGTCAACATTACAAGTATTAATAATTATAATCTGATTAGCAACGATAGTTCTATGAAATGGATCTAAGAGTATTCTTATGCTAGCTCATGCTGTTATTGTCAGCAGGCTTTGGCCTTCTTTTTTATTTCTACTTATTGAATATCTTCCTGAACTAAATTAACAATATAATATAGTTTCTAATATTTGTTATATTGCTGACTTACTTAGATAGCTAGGCATTCATCAGAACCGTGCAATACTCTTTCGTTGGAAGGTAGAATAGTTTTAGTTTTTTTCAACATTTTTTTTTTCTTTCTATTCAGGCTACAGTAATCCTTGGTGCGTTGGCGCTGGCGTCCGCCGGCGTGGTGTCGCTAGGACACGGCTACGCCGGTGAGGCGTACGGACAAGAAGCAGTAGCGTACGCGCCCATTGCACACTACGGAGGACACGAAGACACGCATGTCGACTACCATGTGAGTGACGTATAAAGTACATTCTGGTTTAATGGAGGGACGTTAGGGGTCGGTGTGGTGCCGGACATAATTGATTTGGAGAGGCGTTCACAAAGTACTGGCGGTGTGCTAGTAGCACACTATGCAGAACATGATAAGATACATGTGTCTATTGTCGCAGAAGTAATGGAGGGAATAAGTGACAAGAAAACTTCTAAATACAGGAAATATATTGTAAAGAAAGGAGAAGTAAGCATTGGATGAATGACGATAATTTTTTGTCTTATAAAAGTAAAAACGACTGAAATATAAGATACGAAAATGATCAAGAATCAAACCAATGTAGTGCACTTGAGTTATGAGAAAATAATTGAAGCAAAACAATTTAAACAAACAATTGTGACCCACATTAAAATTAAATGAGATCAAAAAACTCGAGCAAAAACAACAAAAGCGTAAAAACTAACCTTCGGCTAATGAGCATTGTTTCCCGTTACTCGCATTAAGAGCATGTGCACACAGTAGGTAATAGTCGTTACAACACTGCACTCACTGTCGCACCAACTGGAACGTTCTCACACATCAACTACGCAAATAATATTGGTCAAGGATAAACAAATCAAGAAAAACGCATCTTAATATTTTGACGCCAAAATGACAGCACTGTTTTCACGCATTTGGTTGACGAGCCTATTACTACTACACACAATTAAATAGTATACGATGCACTAACTGTAACATTAAAAAACTTGACATATAAAAGTTATCGAAGTAACGTCACGACAAGTGAATTACATTCATGATCTTGCTAATTTCTATTAATTATAATGGTTACGTTACTGGCAAACAAACTGTTGCTAATATCTTGTCGGTAAGTGGAGCAGCAAGAGCTGGTTTTGTTTCCCTAGATAGGCCTGTGTTACCTATTTCGTTTCGTAATACAATAGTAACAAGCTAATTGATAGCTTGCATAAACCGCGCGTGTTGTACGCCCGATCCAACACAATCAAAGCTATTTCCGGGCTACGATACCTATCAACGACAGAACGACACAGTCCCACAGTGGCCAGGATTACTGACTTACATCATCACGACAAATTTTCTTACAAAATGGGACCAAGCAAATAAATATAAATAATTATTTCGTTTCCTCCCGTGGAGTTACCGTAATCATGCAAATCACAACTGCCATGTTTAGGAAGCAGCTCGCTAACACCAAGATTTTTTTCATTACTTGCAACTGTCTAATGGTTTCTCAATATATACTCGTATATATTTATGTATAATATACGAAACTCTCATTCCATATTACAAAGCTTAGTATCTTATAACTTTTTATACAGCTTTATTACTAAGTTTGAGTAACAATCTTTATAGCTGTTGCGACTGCGAGACAAAATTAATCTTAACGATTACTTTCAAAGAAAACGTTTAGTGCATACACTAGCTATCTTCTTTCTCCGTAATACATAAAATTGTTTTAATGATCGTTAATAAATCTATTGTATAATATATATAGTTTTCTGAGAATCAAATTAAAGATCATAACTCTCGAGCATAAAGCTTCATTTTACCTGTTGTCAATAGTCTATAAGCTGTCATAAATCGCCGCCGTTGGCTATGATTTGAAATAATCCGCTTTGAATTACATAACGGTTTGCAAAGCCAAGTATATCCCGGTCGTGACTGGAGAAGCGATAACATAGCGGTTCCCAGGGAGGTTGCAACATTCGCGCTTAAGGCCCGGGACATAATGACTGCCATGATATCCAGGCCATTGGACTGTTGTTTGCATAAACTTGGTGGCTCGTGCTCTCACGCTCGTTTAATAGTAGATGTGGAATCGTTGCCGACCGATGTCGACCCAAATACAGAGTTGCGTAAGGCATTTGACAGTACAAACCATTGTGGTATGTGCAACAATAATGGGATCAAATTCGATCTCCTAGAGTCCACTAACAGGCCACTAGCGTAGATCAAAGATTTACGCGGTGAATCAATTTTGAAAACAGTTTACACAACTTGTTTAACATGAAAAATGTGTTTCTGTGCTGCAACGAAGCGTGATAATAGATTGAGATCTTGGAGTACTTACATACTTGCCAAAATGAAGAAATTACGTTATTTGTCGGTTGCATATACATACCTACATGAAAGATATAGCAATCGGAATTTAAAAATCAGCTGTTGTTTTCTTACATTATTTCCATATAAGGATCGAAGGATAGAAATGCAAACAATGAAATAATGAAAACTTAACCAGAACTTTTGGAAGATATTACGAACCAATTAGAAATAACACAAAACAAAAATTGTAATTGATAAATAAATAATTCATGAATAGATTGTACTTCTAAATGAGAATGTTCCTAAAAACCAAATAATATCTTTATATTTTTCCACAGGCCCACCCCAAATACGACTACTCATACTCCGTATCAGACCCACACACTGGTGACCACAAGACCCAACATGAGGTCCGCGATGGTGATGTAGTGAAGGGAGAGTACTCTCTGCTGCAGCCTGACGGTTCCTTCAGGAAGGTCACATACACCGCCGATGACCATAATGGGTAAGGAATTCTTTCATGAATGATGATGAAGCAATATTGACGTTTGCATTCTGATGTCGCAAAAGCTTGTTTTTTTTTCAACTTTTTTTTATGATGGCAAAGTTAGTGACTAAAATATGATGGCAAAGTTAGTGACTAAAAAGTGTGTTGTTGTATCTCTGCTGCCTGTTTTGGCTTTCTCAATTTACTTTACTTTGTTTTTATTTTTAATCTCCTTTTGTTTATTTTATTGAATTCATAAAAACAGCTAGAAAATATCGAAAATTTTATTACCTACGCTCACCTAATAAATGTAAATATATTCAATGAAAACGGTTCATAACAAGCTTACATCTGTACATTGGAATGCAATACGTTTAGCATTTCCTCGAGTTGATTACGTTCGCTACAATGTTACCTCGTGTTGCAGTTTCAACGCGGTCGTCCACAACACTGCGCCCGCGCACCACGAGTACCACTAGCGAGGGCAAACTCAGCCACTGTTTCTCATGTGATATTATAAACTTAATACTTAATGTAGATAGTCTTTAGTCGAGAACGACTCCCTTATTTTATAAGACTGCGGCGAAAATAAACTTTTAGAAAATTTATTTCTTGTTTTGGTTTTGTGTTTATGTACCTTACGATCTAGTTTTCAGATCTACCATCCTTCCCATTCATTTTTTGTAAATCAAATGTGTGATTTTACAATTACTATTTATGTGTGTGTATATGAAAAATTTGTCACAATATAAAAAAGTTATGTGGACCGATTCTAACAGAAGTTGATTTATCAAACTTGCCAACAGCAATAAAATATTAAATGTTCAACTATATACTACCTGGATTAGAAATATTAAAGCCTAAAATGATATCATTATAATTGCTGCTAACGGGTAACCATTCGGCAGCAATCAAAATTCTCAATACAGGAAAGTATAAAGGCAACTATACCCGCTAAAAAAACCGAACAACAATTTTCGACATTCAATTAAAATAAAATGTTAAGCTAAAATATTGACACCAGATAAAATCAACAGCAGTTTAAAATGGTGTTTATTTAATTATAATTACCTTGTTAACCTCTGAACCTACTTAAAATCTGTAGTTTTATCCTTGTAAAATGAAGGGACGTACTTTAAGGTCCAATGTCCACATGAAGGTAATATGCAATGTACTTCCTGCAATGTAGATACAGATGTGGATGAATGACTAACTATAAATTCAAATGAAGTGTCGAAGTTCATAATTTTAAGCAAAAGACGTTGGGACTTATGCTTTAGTGGAAACGACAAAATTTTAATCAACATTTTTTTAGTTTAATTAACCAGTTGATCCCCAAACTGTAAATTTCTACCGATCCTGAATTTATCCGTGGGTTTATCTAAAGGAACTATATATTTTTTTCTTCTCTAGACTATCTCGCACCATCCCAATGCTCTTCAATACCTTTGTGAACGTTTTGAGTACATTGCTCCGAGGGGTAAACACTGTCGTTTTACCATTTTTCTTCTCCCTCATACTCAACTTCACGCTTCTAGCCATTATGATGACTATGTATCGTCGAATCACCATATCCGTAAATTTAAAAAAAAAAGTATCGTGATCAGTTTTGATCACTTAATTTTTTTTATTTTTATTTTGAGTGTGATACCTAATAACATATAAGAAAATTTGATCATGAGTACAAAAAAGCTAGAGCATTTTAAGCCAGATAACCAAGTAAATAGGGTAATATTTGGTAAATGTTTCTATCCACAAAAGATTGCGGCCAGAATAACGAAAAAAATACGTTACTTTTGGTTTGATAAAAATACATCTTTGTATCTGTTATTAATAAATATCCTAAAATTTTCTAAAATAGTCATTCATTTCATTTTCAAATATCTTTATTAAACATGAAAGTTTACAAAAATGTACTTACCCTAAGACACATTAACACTTATATCTAAACACTTTCTCAGGCTAATAAATCGCCTTTTAAAGTTTAATTTATAAGAGGTTATTTTTGAGCACTGATGAAAACATAAACTTAGCTAGAAATTACAATATCAATGATATTAATGCAAATTATTTTGTTGACTATAATTTTGCTAATTACTTGAGGGTGTGACAAGAACAATTATAATAATATTTTAAAAAGTAACTGACCGCACGGTATACTGTACAAAATAGTAGCCGTGCGACCAGTCAATATATCAGCGGCCTGAGCCTCCCTGCCGCCCGCGCTCCTGCGCAACAGCGGCCGGGCCCGGGTCGGCAGCGAGCCTCTCGGGGGTCAAGTCACTGGTCGCCTGCAACTCAGTTGGTGGGAACAAGATGTAGTGATGCGGTAGGCGGTAAGTGCCGTAACTATCGATATATGGTAATTTGCCCATTGTTGATGAACAAAGATTTGAAATTAATGGGTTAACAGTATGCATTTTATTCTTTTTATAAAATTTTGATGATATTTTAATAATATAATCAAATAGAAATGGAAGTTGGATTTCTTTATGCAATTTCTTGAGATTGGTTTTAAATTTAGTTTTATACGAAATTTTGACTGCCTTATTTTGAATAACTTGCAAAATTTGATGATTTGAGAGACATGTACTACTCCAAACCGGACAAGCGTACGTTATACACGGACGGACCAGTGTAGTATAGATCCTCAGTTTGGTACTGTTGCTTAATTTTGATTTTCGATTAAGAATTGGGTTTAACGCACCGAGCGCTTGTGCGCCCTTTACTCGTAATTCAGAAATATGCTTTGCCCAATTTAATCTACTGTCCATACTAATTCCAAGGTACCGCACACAATTTTTCCAAGGTACTGAGTGACCTGAAATTTTCAAAGTTTTTAAAGGAGGGTGCCTGGAGCGAGAGAAAAATATTGCTTCCGTCTTGTCCTCATTTATTTTTAACTTCCATTTCTTGAAATAGTCAAGAAGTAAGTCGATAGAATACTGCAGTCGGCCTATGATCAGATCAGTATCCTCTGAGGAGGTATATGAAGCAGTATCGTCAGCAAAACAAGCTAAATATGTACGTGGTTGAATAGGGATATCATTTAAAAATAGAATAAATAAAAAGGGTCCAACTATCGAACCTTGCGGAACGCCAGCTGGGATTATATAGAGTAATGAAGTGGTTCCGTCGATGTAAACCAAGAATTTACGATCCGCAAGGTATGATTGAATAAGTTTAATAAGGGGCAAGGGTACTCCCAGAGTCAGCAACTTGTGTAGCAGGCCTTCGTGCCAAACAGTATCAAATGCTTTTTCGATATCTAGCAGGAACATACCCGTAGATTGTCTGAGGTTTAGGTGATGGGATACATGTTCAGAGACCCTGGCAAGCTGCTGAGTAGTAGAATGTGTGGCCCGAAACCCGAATTGCTCATGTTCTAAAATAGTAAACTCCGCTATACGCGTTATTTGGCTCAAAAACTATGATTTTCAAACCCATTTATATTTATTTATGACTTATTTTACAAACATGTGATTTACTAATAAGACTAAGAAATATTCTTGTCTAAATGGTTAGACAGGATTTTATTTAAATTTCATATAATAAGTAAACAAAGTATTTTAAATTTTACTTTCAGAGCCAGTTTTAAGTTTGAGTTGTCGTACTTACAGTACTAACAAAAAATACAAGCCAATAGCAAGATAAATCCTTAACAAAATAGTTATAGATAAAGATACAAAATTGAAAAGATAAAAATTTATAAAGCTGCTTTGATTCAAATTTTAAATTATACATTTTATGGGAAAAGTACTTCTATTATACCTACCTAATAAGCTTATTTTAATGATAAAAGGATGTTAAATCAGTGCAAATGATCATTTTATTTTCCCATAATTTCTCAATAATTTGACAATGTTTTTGTTTTAATTTTCTTAATAAGTAAATCAATGAATATTTTTCTATAAGCCAACTTGTATTTTTTGTTTATCAATTTTGTAATTTAGACGTTCTCAAGCATCGAAATTGACCCCGAAAGTAAAATCAAAAAGGCTATTTACATAATTATCTCAATATAGGTATTTAGACAAGAATATCGTAATATTATTAGTTAATCACATGTTTATACAATAAATCATTAATGGATATAAACGGACTTGAAAATCACGGTTTTTAAACCAAATAGCGCGTAAGGGGGAATTAACGCTCTTATCGCTTCCGTAATCCGTTGTTTAATAAAGAAGTTCAAAATAAAAATTGTATGATTGTTGACTTGTTTCATATATAAGGTTATCTTTGGAAGAACTGAGTTGATTAGAATAACCCTATCCTAAAGCCTATAAAGCACTACAACTATTACAAAACATCAAAGCGCAAATTCCATGCCGATATTAGCCAATATTTGGATACATTTTATGTGAAAGTTTGGTTTTTTTTTTTTTTTACCACACAACGCTGTCTCGTCCCAAGCTAAGCAGAGCTTGTGTTATGGGTACTAGACAACTAATAAACGTACCTACTTATATATTTCTAAATTCATACATATTATAGATAAATTACACCCAGACACAGAACAAATGGTCATGTCAATCATCACATAAACATTTGTCCTGGGTGGGAATCGAACCGACGACCTCCGGCATAGCAGGCAGGGCCACTAACCACTAGACCAACAGGACAGTCAAGTGCTCAGATCCAGTGGACTTGATCGGCCCACGGCTCCCGCATTTTATTATCAGTCCACTGCTATAACATCTTAGAGTATCTTAGAGTATCAAACAAATGACGGAAATATAGAAAGTAAAAAAAGAAAAAATAGACAAAAAGGGACAGCAACATTTTCAAAATAACCTTTCTGAATTGGTAAAGGATCGCACCATCAAACACCGCTAAATTTTGATCGTTTTAATCCCGTGGATAGTCGATCGGATACATGTAACACTATTGATCACTAACGATAAAATTAAAAATAAAGTACCGAATCGTATTAATTTACGCATGTACGAAATTAATTTAGCTAGTCCAGTGACCTGTAGGTAGTAGTCGGCGTTGCGTACTAACTACCTACAGGTCATTAGACTTGCTTAGCTGACGTTTTCTTAAAGAAATTGATTTTGTACATGCGTAAATAATACGATTTTTTTAAAATAGGTACTTATTTATTAATTTTATCGTTACAAATCGATTGTGTTCCATTTACCCGATCGACCCTCCACGGGATTAAAACCATCAAAATTTAGCGGTGTATATATATTATGAGGAACCTGAAATCATCTGCCTAGCCATTTAACAACAATTTTTTGAGGTGAAATCATTCATATTAGATGGAGAACGTGTCAGCCTTTCACTTCATCTGGGTCCATCAATTGACCTTTGTATTTCAAGACAGCAGGTTTATTTTTCAGAAATACCCCGTAGCCCTAGCGGTTCCTCCTAGCCATTCTACGGTTTGGCTGACATCGCTTTGAGGCGCGCGGGGATCACTATGCGCCGGTTAGAGTCTGTCTAAGTTAACCGACTTGGGTAATTATTAGGATTTAATGAAATCTGGTGTAGTCAACACGGGTTCAATAATCAAGGTTAATTAAGAGATAGAGATCATTGTTTACTAACAGAAGAACCTTATGAAAGGTATCGAATATAAGTATTTTTTAAATGATTAAATATTATACAAAATTCCCAAGTCGGTTGACTTATTAGACAGACTATACCGGAAGGCTGGACGACGAGCTACTCTTTGCTCGCCGTCCGCGACCCCCGTCTACTGAAATTATTAGTCGGGATCAGAGTTTGGGTCACGGTGACTGGGACGTGAGGATGTCCGTTCCCTCACGGGTGTAGCCATCTCATTAGGTACCTACTGCTTCGCAGAAAGTGACGATTGCCTCCTATTCCCACTCGCTCCGGACCATGACCTGTATTAAGGCCCAGCGAGAGAGGTCGTCGATACTGATCGCTTCCACGAGTACACGACGGTGCTCCTCCGGGGCACACCTCCACCGTATGCCCGACATAGTTATGCCAAACTTTTAAACTTACTATGAACAGCTAGTTATGACACTTTTCATTATTTTCTCTTTTTTAGGGTTCCGTAGCGTCATGTCTGTCTGTCCGTCCGTATGTCACAGCCACTTTTTTCCGAAACTGTAAGAGCTATACTGTTGAAACTTAGTAAGTAGATGTATTCTGTAAACCGCTTTAAGATTTTTACACTAAAATAGAAAAAGAGCAATAAATTTTGGGGGTCCCCATACTTAGAACCCAAAAATTTTTTTTTCATCAAACCCATACGTGTGGGGTATCTATGGATAGGTCTTCAAAAATGATATTGAGGTTTGTAATATCATTTTTTTCTAAGTTGAATAGTTTACGCGAGAGACACTTCCAAAGTAGTAAAATGCGTGTCCCCCCCCCCCTCTAACTTCTAAAATAAGAGAATTATAAAACTAAAAAAATATATGATGTACATTACTATGTAAACTACCAACGAAAATTGGTTTGAACGAGATCTAGTAAGTAGTTTTTTTTTAATACGTCATAAATCCAAAAAAATACACTATTATTAAAACATCGTTACAACGAACTACAAGAACTTTTATATTATGTTACTTGCTGCTACGGAACCCTCCATGGGCGAGTCCGACTCGCACTTGGCCGGTTTTTTATAATGTATATGCTCACGTTTGACCACAATCTCACCTGATGGTAAGAGATGATGTGGCCGACGATGGAACACGCTTACCTAGAAGCAATCTATTCACTTTTGACTTAAAGACCCCTAGGTTATAGCTATCAGGAAACACAGACTCCGGCAGGGAATTCCATTCCTTAGCTGTACGCATAACGAATGTACTCTCAAAACGCTTTGTACGTATAGGTAGGATGTCCACCATGTACCCTGTCCGTCTTGTGGTCCGTGTGTCTCACTTTTGAGTATTGATAACTAACTCAACCAAGAAATTAAATCTAAACTGTCCGATGGACAGAACTGTATATCAGCGATAGAACTTTCACGACTTTCCGCTAAGTGACAGACTTTACTTTTTATTTTATAAGAAATATAGAGTATCTGAGAGATGGTCCACGAAAAGAAAAGCTGCAAGAAAAGCTGGTAAAATATAATTTCAGATCTTGATTTTTTGAATCACGATAATTTAATCAACACAAATAAACGCTTGACTGTGAGTTATTGTCAGTGTCTGAATCTAGGCGCTACTCAAATAATATTGTCTTGTCTGTTTTTTGCACTAACAGCTACAGCTACATATCTATGGGCAATGCGCTGGAGCATTTGCATATTTTGTCCTTTCGGCAATTTCACAAGTATTTTCCAAAGCACCTTTGCAGGTATGCGGAACAGGGTGTAAACACCCAATCATATCTACGTCGAAAAGGGAACACCCTCCGACCAGACAGGTATTTAGTCAGATCTGGGCAACTGCCCGATAGATGATTTCGGACTGTTGTGTATGTTCAAGTCGCATAGCACAGCATGGCATAGTCGGCCTTATAATGTTCCTACTGTTGGGAATCAGGCCTCCTCTCTAGGAGAGGAAATGAGCTGTAATCCACCACGCGGACCTTGTGACGCGCGGACCACATGTCTTCAAATTTCTAGTTCTAAGACATGCCGGTTTCCTCACGATGTTTTCCTTCACCGTTTTGAGAGCATGATGGTGGTGATGAAATAAATTACACAAAGTAATGCGCCTAGCCGCGTTTGAACCCGCGACCTACAACTCGTAACCGCTCTGCCACCACTGCTCAACTGCAACGATGCAAAATTTCGAATTTTTATTAAAACGCCATAGATGTCGCTACACACCCATATCCGGGCCGTACTTGTGTCACCCGAAAAATGAGGGTGCTATACATCACTCCAGCCGCTTCGTCATAATGCATCTTACCGTTGCTATTTTCGTAGTGCGGTACCCAGTGCTAGGGGCTGGTTCGACTCCACTACTAGGATCTGGTGTAGCTGAGCCCTGTTTACCTCAACACGAGAGTGCGATCGCCCACCACCACCGCCCACCACCACCAGGGAGCCAACCGCTGGAAATGCACCTTGAACTTCCACCGTCTGTAAAAAAAGGCTCATACCTGAGACACATACTTTCTATTCGACTTAATAGAATCCAATATCAAGATAGCCGCGTTGAGCCACCTCCTACCGTTATGTCGGATCCCGAAGTTGGCGTTTTCCAAGGCCCATAGGAACAAAGTAGTTCCAATTTGTGCAATGCTACCTAAACACCCAGTTAGATCCTACTTACGACTCCCACTACCCTAACTGTCACTAAGACTGTTGTCTACCAGAAGGTCCTTTTCCGTATCCACCAGCGTATCATCAGCGTAAAAGATACAGCCAATACCACTGAGGGGCGCACTGCGCAGCACCCAATTGTGCCCTAAGTTCCAGAGGAGTAACCAATTCCATCCTACTAGACGAGGGTAGATACGAACAGAACGGTGCCATCAAATAGACCCTGATAATAAGGTGGAGGTAATCTGGTCTCTCTTTGATATGGGAGTGCCTCCCTTTTGAAACTCAAAGACAAGGTGTTAAAGGTAATGGAAATTACCCCTCCCTTGTTATAAGCTGAACGGGGAGTGGCCTGCAATACTCGTAATTCTCTCAAGGAATTTACTTACCACATTCAGCCACATTATAAATCGGTAAGCAGGTAGATACTGATGACAGTGTGCAAGATGCCTATTCAGCCCCTTAATCATAACTTAGTGCGCGTACGTTCTAGCTAGGCAGAATAGGAGCCTGGCAGTTTCCCTCGACGAGATGCACCGAAAGAGTATCTCAGAAGTCTCTGTTATTTTTTTCAAATTCACACATGACCACAGTAATTGCTACAATGAGATTTCATGTCACGCCTACCAGATACGGAAAGCAACCGACCATATTAAAATTTTGCTTACGGTCTTAATACAGGCGTTGTGTATAACAATATAATAAGAACAACAAATAAAGCGTGCTTTATGATTTGATTGTTGCTTTTGACACACTTTAGTCAACTTGTTATTTGAAAAGCATTGCTAAATTGACAGATGTAGGCTCTAATAACGAGCGATTTGTTTAAACAAATGGAAAGCCTACGTAAAAACAGCGCAATAATGGTGTCAATACCACAAAGTTGAAACAAAATAAATCATTATATTGGCGTCACATGACAATACATAATGGAACATCATTATTTGTCTATTTACAATTTGAAAAGTCATAATAGAGCAGGCAAATGACACATCTTACTGACCACGAACCAGTTCTAATAGAAGAAAGTGTATATCTGATGATAAAAGTACTTGACTTTGTATGCAATTTCAAAAGGTTGTGTTTAAGTATAGGCAAACATGGCAACCAAGTTACTAATAATCAAGCAAGAAAAGGAAATGGAAAATGGTGGGCCCAAATGTAACAAGTTGAGATATGATCTAAAAAATTAGTCATATTTTTTTATCTAAGAATATGAAAAATCACTTCAATTCTCATTCTGGAAGCGGAGAAATATAAAAAAGATAGTTTTCGTAAGATTATCGATTGAGTAATCGATTAGACAGTTATGAAAATAAAACTTTTGCACTAAACAATTAACTCAAAGTAATTAAATGCACTATATATACTTATATGCAACATATTGCATATAACTACAGTCATATTAATAAATCAAATATCAATTAATTACTGAAACACCAATATTAATGATTATCGATTTCATATCGATTCAAATCTCTCTTATGTTTTTAGTCTATGTCACTGACATGACAGATGACTGGCATTGACACTAGACAGTTGCCGACTGTTCTTGTTTGTTCACTTGTTTCGTGTTTTCCGATGCGTTTTGCGTGCTTTCCCGATTATTCGTCATTTTTCACGACCACTGCTTTGTATTTTACGGATTCTGACCCTGCCTACCTTGTACGACCCTTGCTTTCACCTTGGACACCGAAGATCGCTCACACGTTTGACTTGGAATTGTTATTTTGGATTTTACCGCCGGCTTCTGGATTGGATATTATTCAAACTATGGATCGCTGTGTGAATAGTGGGATATCCACTGTTCACTGCAATACACTGGGCTGACGACCCTTACACGATGAAACAATTCTGTCAGTGATTCGGCAATGGAATACACCTCAATCTGTAAGTAAATATAACTTCATCTAACCAGCTACCATCCTGGCTGGTTTAAAATACATTTAATTAGAAGGTCTATGGAGATTGTTTACAGTTATGGCAAAGAATTATTTATTTATCAAACAATATTATAATACCCTAATACACAATAGTTAATTAGGTATTGTTTATGTAGCTAAACATTGATAAAAATGTTCCATTTTTAGGTAAGCAGTAGTGACTGTGTTTGTCAAGCGTGCTGGGACTTGGCTCAAAGCCCATAAGTTGATGACCAAAGAAGACTACTTGGCCACCGTAATGTTTGCCTCCGCTGCGGACGCTCTCTTGCATCGCGAACCCATCACGTACTTCATACCAACACAACCCGTTCATTCATATGATTTTTCAAACATTTTCTAGTAAATATAATATCTATTATTGCAAAAGAACACATTTTGCACTTCAGGAATCAGCTGTTAGTTAAAGATTGTAACATAACCTCACTTTTACTTAATCTCTTATATCTCTGTTCTCAGATTGACAAAATCCGCAGAATTTTCAGTGAAAGTTTAATAATATATAAGCTATTAATTGACACCACTTTCATCTTCTTACACCTGGGCCCAAGATTATATGAAATCGTTTCAGTCTCCTTTAATTAAGTGGAAAAAATTCTATTTAAAATAATCGGGTGGCTGGGAGCAACTATGTGTTCACGGAATAAAGAAATAGCAAGCAGTTCCCCGTGCCATTGCATAAGTTACGCACTTACTGGACCGGACTAAGCAAAACCATTGTCATGCCTTATTATTTATTATTTGTACACCCACGTGTACCGAATACGGGAGAAAAATGACGGAGCCTGCGTTAAATCTTCATTAACATATTAATTGTTATCTTCTATTCATCTAGTCTTCGGCATTGATGGTTTGTTTCGGTATTACTGAACAGAATATTTTAAGAACAACAACAGTAACAACAAAAGCATCACTTATAAGTGGAGCTGTATTCTCAAAAATATCAGCAGTCTTCCATCGATCACCAGGAAAGATGATTGTTCAAGTAAGTGTTGATCCTTCTTTTAAAGTATCCAACTAAAAATAACTGCGTAACTATATATTTTTTTCATATTTCAGATTTACATGGTGATATTAACACTAAGTGTTGGCTTAATTAGTGACGTTACTTGTGCCTCTTTTTCCAATGTCTTTGTGGAAAGTGATGTTGTCCCTGTGGGATACTATTCCTACGGTATACCCTATCCAGAAATAGCAAATCCGAGACTATCTCAAATAAATTCACTGCCTGCTGTCCCCGGATATGTTACTGTTCATCCCACTCACAGAAACCACAATCCAAACGTAGTAACATACCATGCGCCGAGTGCTCCTATTGTTATTGAACCGAAGCAACAGGTATTTACATATACATATATGAAAACAAAAAATAATATTTTCATTTTTCTTTTATGCTTAATTAAAATGAATACTCGTGTGTTTTAATAGAAACCTACAGGCTACGAATATTCGTATGTAGTGTACGACCAAAATACTGGAGATCATAAAGCGCAACGTGAGCTTAGTGATGGTTCAGTTGTCCGTGGAGAATACTCATTCCTGCAGCCTGATGGATATGTTCGAGAAGTTCAATACGTTGCTGACGATGTTTCTGGGTATGTATATTTTTTGTTTATCAATGTAGTATAATTTTCAAATATTTCAATTTATACGCATTTTTGGACAGGTTCAACGCAGTAGTGAAAAAATTCTTGCCTGTTGCTGTGGAAGACAACAAGAAAGGTACAACAAATGTACATAAGGAATCACCACCATGCCACGAAATTAAAAGTGAATCATTGAAAGAAGGTTCTGAAAAAATCCACGAAAATCTGCATAAGACGCATTCAAATGAAGAAGTAGATAACAAATCAAAGAAACATACACAACACGATACACCTAAGGAGAACAACAATTATAGCAAGCCTAAGGAATCTCAGGAAGAAGAAAACTCTAAGGAAAACCATCACTTAAAACCCAAACACTCCAGTGAAGAATCAAATGAAAAATCAAAGAAACATACACAACACAGTACATCTAAAGAGAACAATAATCATGGTAAGCCTAAGGAGTCTCAGGAAGAAGAAAACTTTAAGGAAAAACATCACTTGAAACCCAAACACTCCAATGAAGAAACTGATGAAAAATCTAAAGAAAATCATCACAGTAAATCAAAAAAAATATCTGAAGAAAACACCAGTGAGGAATCTAAAGAAATAAATCATAAGAAATGTAAGGAGTCCGCCGGAAAATCTGAAGAAAAACAACACAAAAAATCTAAAAAGGAATCCAAAGAGTCAGAAGAAGATTCTGAAGAAGAATCTGAATCTGAAGAATCAAAGGAGAAATATCGTAAAATATCTTCTAAAGAAACCAAAGAGCCCAAAGAACATAATAAGGAGAAAACAAAACAGGGATCTAAAGAATCGTCTGGTGAAGATTCTGGTAAGGAATCAGAAGAAATTAGTCACGGAAAACATAAGGAAGTCCACGAATTATTGAAACCCTCAAACGGAGCAGCTCTACCTTACAGAGACATAATTAGGTGTATTGAAGCAGCCATGAGGAGAAACAATGGAGTCCCAGCAGCCATAAGACAAGAACACTCTCCTTTAACTTACATAGTCTTAAACAAACCGTGCTAAAACAACGTTTAAATTGTTAATTGTCTAATCGAGAATAACTGGTAGGTACTATTATCTTATAAAACAAGTATTACATTCTGTTTATTCAAATAAATAAAACATGCAAGAAATGTAAGTTTTAATTTTTCCCGAAATTCAAACATTTCCACTATTTTTGTAATGGTTTCGCAGAAAAACCAATCAAACTGATTATATCGGTATATTGAAAAATAAACGAGGTATATTCTCATGTTCTCTAACACGAAATGGATGTTCATTTTGTGTTAGAGAAAACACTAGTGAAATGACACATTTTAAAGCGCTTTAACTTCTGCCACTTTGTGTTGAGTCAAAGGAAATGTCAAACTCTTAACCAAACACCAGAAGCCGCTGCTTACGATCTCCTCCACGAGGAGAAGGTAGTGCTGATCTCCACCGTTGCATCGCCATGTTTTCCGGGCGATCTACACAACGGTAATATCCGGGCATTTCTTTCTGCCAAATCCTAACAAACAACCGTGTTCAATGAGGACCTGCGTCCGGCGGAAAGTGAGCACACCATGGTGTCTCTTAAGACACTCCTCAAAATGGGGACTTATCGCCGCATAGTAGCTTCTCCAGCGCTAGGTTGTGACAGTCACTAACTCAATGCCACTGTGAGATTATATCGAAACCCCGCCCCGTAATTTGTCTCGGTAGCGGACTTTCAGCCCATGCATCTTTATGCGCCACTCGCGCATATACAAGAATTGTTACCTCCAAATCCCATAATGGCAGACCAATAAGGAGGCGCATGCTGTACGGTATCCCTGTACCATTCGGATGGTCAAGACCCTTTGGAATGCGTTCAGACAGCAGACAGGTTGCTTTTGCAGCCACTGGGGCCCTGTTAAGGGCCATAGAATACACTATCCCCAAACACTAGAGGGGTGTTACTTTACCCATTTTATTATTTGGAAAATCATCAAATGTCTTCTTCCACTCTGAGTGGAGTGAGATAAAATGTCAGGCTTTTACTGATCAAAGCCCACGGGTCAGTTGCTCTTTGCGATGGTCACGATAACTTTTTCGATCGATCCGCAGCCCTAGTGAGTATCAGCCCTAACTGGCCCCGTTAATCTTGCTGACATCTCTTTGTGGTGCATGGTAGATCACAAAGCACCGTCGACTCGGGCTTAATCCTTACCAGACAGCAAACTACCCAATGCTGCCTATCCACAAACCCCAACACGTACCCTGTATTGCATAAGTGTCTAATTTTCATAATTTTTGGGACTTATCTATACTTTTATCTCCATACCGTTATGGGAAAGCTTATGACACAGCAATTTATTTCAATACCATTTATATTTCCTTAGCCTACAAGTGGTACAAGACAGTTAGATACTTAATTATTTCATGACAGCAGCGAGATGAATGATTAATTATGTCTTATTATGGACAGAATTTCTTAATGCTTGTGTGTTAATATAATAAAGTCTTCAATCACATGTAGTTAATGTGCTAAGAATGTTGGTTTTCAATCCTGTCTACGGTAACGCGTGAATACTTTGAGTACCAAACATTAGTCACAATGATAGACATTCATATTTTATTATTATCGCATTTGGTGACTTTATTTGATCCACATAATCTATACATATAAATAAATTTGAAGTGTCTATTTGTAACATAAAAATATATATATTTTTTACTAAATGCGATAAAATATTCATTTTTTTTTTAAATTTTGGTGTGGCTGTCTGTTCTGGCTAAAATCTTATTGAAATTTTGCTGAAATGGCATTGTGCTGTTTTAGGAGTTATTAATATTATATAATAGCTCGAGTTCGGAAATCCTATACCATATACCCAAAACCGTATCAGCTTTAGGTAGAAATATCGCACACTAAGCGAGTCAGTGTTAAATATTGCAGTGGCAATATGTATAAGCACCTAATAATTATATATATTACTATTTAGAAATACTGTGGAATGCTGTAGAAATACGGGGCAAAGAAACAATGCATGTTAAGATATTCACAAAAACAGACGTTATTTGCCACGTTACAAGGATCTTGCCATGCAGATATGCATTAGTTCGCAAGTCATGTCTAAAACGTCTGTTAGATAGAATTTTGTTCGAGTATTGTTGCTTTTTCCTATGACTATGAGAACGATGAAAGTAGATACTGTATAAACAATAATTGTGACTAGAAATGCTAAGCCTACAGAGAAGACGTTATACGCTAATGCTAAATAAATGAGGATAACAAAAATGATTAGCTGCTTGATTACGAATTGTATTAATTCGTAATCAAGCAGCTCCAAAACAGGCATAATGGATGAGGCTAAAAAGGCTACAAGACTCTACAGATTATAACTTCAAGTATTTAAAACTACCTAGTAACCAGATACAATACCTAAACAAAACTGATCAATGTATTAACTCAAACTGCACTATTTGAAACGATGGACTTTTATGCCTGAGTCATTTTCAGGTAATTTTATTAAAGAAGTCAAAAGAATAAAAAAAAAGTATTTCAATATCTGCGAAACATATAAATGTAATATTGTACACGCAAGAGCACTTGCACATATTACTGACTACTAAATGAAACAATAAGAAAACAAAAACATCATCAATCAGTACATAATCACAGTGTAACTAAATACAAAACTAATGTCGCTATTAGCCAACAGATCAATATCTTGTCGAACCTTTTAAGTCCACATTTAATTTAGATCGATAATAATCATCCGATCGCTTTTGTTGGCAAATACTAGTTATTAAATATGTCCAGTGACCTTCAAATATTTAGTAATGACAGCTAAAATGAACCACAACTCAATATTGAAATGTTCATGGTCTAATTATACCTGCATTCGTATTAAATATGTTTGAAATATTAATTATAACGAGGGTGCAATCGGCTGAAATGTTCCAACAACAACGTGCAAGTTGTTGGGTGTAGTTGTCCAAGGCTCACGACCACTAGAATGTTATTTCATTATTTCACAAACGATAGTAAAGTTCTGTAGCGCAAAACTTTTAAACACCGTTTAGGCGTGCTGTAGTTGTATATCTTAATCCTAACTAATATCATAAATGCTAATTTGAGTTCGTTTGTTTGTTTATTACGCTTTCACGCCCTAATACTCTACCAAACATACTTACATGTCGCATAAACGTACAGAAAAAGACAAATGTAGCTGTCACACCGAAAATAAATTATAATCGCGAGTGAAGCCATGGGCAAAAGCTAGTTTATCTATAATATCCCGTGATAATAGTAATTCCAAGTTATTACCATATAAAAGGTAGTTTATTATAAACTGCGCAATATTTAGTAGTTGAGCCATTTGTTGCAATAAAATTATTATGACTGACACAGAATTTAAGTTATGCGCCTACTACCCTTATAAATAAAACTAAGCATTACTACATAATACTTACTACGTATGATTTTATAAGTAGTCAAAAGTTGTTGTCCGAACTACTTATACCTTTTAAATAAATTCTCATTATCAAAATGAGATAATAAACAATACATAAATTTTATTAACTGCATACTGCGTCCGGAACCTCGGAAACGGTGGAAATTACAGACATTAAACAGAACCATTTACTTGATGTTGAGATAATTGTTATTACAGCTATCAAGTCCGACTGGGTGCCCCTGAACAAACAACACAGATTTTACACTAACCGCAAAAATGTACCTATAATAAAACCATAAATAAATATACTCCTGCTATTGAATTCAAAACATATAATTTCACATGGGAACTTATAGAATATGAGATGTTAGTGCATGGTTCCAATTAGTCGTGGAGAAGAACCGGCAAGAAACTCCATAGTTTGGCTTTGGTTAAGTATGCTGTCTTGAACTCCCTTTATAATACATTTTACAGAGGTTTGAATAAGCTGACTCGGCACATATTCTTTCTCAAAATTAGAATTCAAATGACTATTTATTTGTTTACTGTGAAAGTCAGATTTTGTCACACCATACATCACCATCTTCCTGCACTTGTCCCAAGTTATTTTGGGTCAGCGCAACACATTATTTCTTCCATTCGGTTCTGACAACCGCCACGCTGTCACTAGCTCCCTTTTCTTTCATATCACTGCTTACACAATCCATCCATCTTTTCTTTGGCCTCTCTTCTCCTTCTTTGTCACATGATACAGTAACCTGAATAAGAAAGATTAAAAGAAATACTACAATTACAACTGAAATTTGAATTACCTACAAGTGTAATCTTAATACCGATGTAAACAAAGTGATGCCTTTCTCTTAAACCTGACCCACATATAACATAAATCGCGATAATTTATCTAGAGTGTAGGCCGTGATCACATGCCCAATCTATCAAATTATTTATGACACGAGCCACTCTTGAAATACCTCTGGCTTGGTCAATGAAATGTTATGAAACCGCTCCTATTAAGAATGCTATTGTTTAAGTAACACGTTTTATTTGTATAACTACTATGAATATAAAATGCGCATACATTAAACGTTTGCCGAAATCAAGAGTTAAAAAACCGGTTTTGTATTTTAGTTTTGTTATTTTTTGCTTAGGTTTTTTGTTGTAACTTTCGCGACGTATGTCCTTGAACGGCATAATTACCAATATCCTCAATTATCAACTGATCCAACTGGAGCAAAAAGATAAGCAGCTGTTTCACACAATGCAAATTCTTAAAGCAATTTTAGACCAATTACAGAGATTAGGTAATCTAACATTTTGTAGGTATTTAACGAAAAATGATTAATTAATTAGTTATCTCTTCATAATTAATTGATTGCAACGTCAAAGCCTCTAAAGATTGTTCATCTAAAAATAGGTAAGCTTTTTGTTAGTGAGTCGATAGTAAACAATGTTTTTTTTTTTCAAAATAAATTTTTAAAAAAAGAAAGGTTAGGTTTAGTTATTTGAATATAATAAACAAAAAATATAATAAATAAATTCCTTGCTTGGCCCAGTATACGGTCACAGCAATTCCGTCCACTGACGTTGTCATTAGACTCCTACGGGAACGGGCAGTTATATCCAATAGATAAGCTACTGATTTACTATTAACATCGTTATCATCATTTCGGCCGAGAATCGGCAACTGCTCGATATAGCTGTCACCACATATTGTGTTTCTCGCGTCCAACGGACACCCACAGCCTTTATCATGTCATTAGTTTGCCTTGTAAGACAACTCAACGATTTGACAAACTTAAGTAGTAGTGCGCATTGCACATTACCTTCTGAACAAGTAGTTACTTGATTGGTCCTATAACATACGAGTAAATACTTGGCCAACCTGCTTCACTTTAGACAGTGCATTCTGAAAATTACCTTACACATTGAATGCTGATTCAACAATTCAAATTATTGAGGAAATAGAGCTTGTAAATCAAAGAAGTCATAAGACTTGAATGCGGCCCTTCCACCTACAAAACCGCGTTGTTTCGGTGTCCTAACTAATACAATTTACACACGTAATCTCATTGAGATTTACTGCTGATAGAACAGTTTATTTTCTGGGCTATACCCGGAATTTCCTGGTTTGAAGGCTGCGTACTAGGACTCCGGTTTTGCATTTAAATCTAGGTCACCGGGAGTAGGTACAGAAAATTAGCATAGCCGGTTTTTCAATGAATCACATAATAAACCAGATCAATCTCTAACAGTCGCCGAGCATAATATTCTATATTCTTCTTATAGCTCTTCTTGCTTCTCTTCTTTCTATAATACATAACCGTTTTTGAAGAAAAAGTGCATTTTCTTTTGATTCATAGAAAATCTTTCAAAGGCGCTCGTTTCATTCTTACATTATTATAAAATACGAGTAAATTACCTACCGCGCCTGTCGGTCTGCTCGCGATAAACTCGAAAACTACTGAACTGATTTTCACACAGTTTTCACCAGTAGACAAAGTTATTCATGAGTAAGGCTTAAATATGTAAAATAAATTTTACAATAAGAAAAAGCCGAAAATCCTAAAGACATTTAACACCCATGCGAAGCTGGGAGAGTCGCTAATATTTTATTATGAAGAAAAAAAATAAACTCTCGAACTCATTGCAACTATCCAGTTGCAGTGGCTCCGGGGAGTTTATCTATATTAGAATCACTTTGGCACATGGAAAGGGCACAGTGTCTTCGAGAACATCCCGTCATTGTGCAAAATACAATCAAAATCAGTATAATACTCTATGATAATGGCTCCAATCAATAAACAAACTAGTCACCTTGAACTAGCGTACAATCAGATAACATGCGTGACGAAGATCGCGTCACACACTCGTATCTGTATGTTCAGTATTGTAATTTATACTGACGTCAAAAACTAGCTTGTTAGCCAGCGCGTGCGCAAGATAGACCAGGTTAAACCTGCAGAGAGCTAAAACAATAAATCAACTTAATCATAACATACTTTGGACTCACGTTTTATCCTTTTAGGCAGTAATATGGAAAATCTTAGTGCTCGCTTAAATCATAACAGGAAGTCTTGTATACAATTTCACGCTCTTAGTCCCAGTAGGCTGTGCCTTAATATGTCAATTTCTCTTTTTATACCTATAGATTTGCACCCGTGAAAAGCTGGAACGGGTCACTAGCTGCTGATTTAGTAGATAATAAATTATTTTATTTTTATTTTTAACTAGCTGAAAATTCTATGAATAAAATATTTTTTCCGATTCAGTAGTTTTTGAGTGTATTCATTACAAACAAAAATACAAATCTTTTCTCTCTATAATATCAGTATAGAAGTGATAGATATTAATCCGCACCTCCGCTCAAGTAGTGTCACAAATCAAAAATCAAATTATTGAGAAATAGCACTTTAAATTCTAATAATTCCGAGATGTGTGACGCTACATATAAATAAATAAAAATGAGTAGTGTCTTTATAAATAAATAAAAATTCTATGTGGGCAAATAATTGAACTACAAATATGAAAATATCTGAGCTTAAAGTATAATACATTTTGAAATGAATAGCATATTTATCAACAAACAATTTATTTTGAGTTGTGACACTATCTGAGCGGAAGTGTGATATCATAGATCTACTACGAATCCTGAAAAAGGTGCAAGAACAGCGCGATCAAGGAAATCTTCCTAAGTACTTCAAACTACTTCAACTTATAAGTCTATTAACATTGGGAAAGAGACATTTATGTAACCTATATCCAATCCTACAGCAGTGGTATAAACCGCTTTCAAAATCTTGAAACATGACTACATGCCAAACTGGAATTGCAAAAAGCGATCTAGTTACGCAGTTTATTATAATTTATGTATTAGATATAACAAATAGATTACTGACTATTGTCGACAGACATACCATGTAGTCACACGAATTTAATTCGATACCAATAAATCACAGCATGCTCGTAATTTTATCTTAAGACAATAAGAAATCAAAAGAGAATAGGGAATTTAAAATATTATCTACCTTATCATTCATTCTTACCTTCTTCTTCCTGCCCTTATCCCATATTACTTGGGGTCGGCGCAACACGTTTTCTTCTTCCATTCTGTCCTGTCACCCATCAAACTATCACTAACTCCCTTTTCTTTCATATCACTTCTCACACAATCCATCCAGCTTTTTTTCGGCCTTCCTCTCTCCCTCCATCCATCTACATGTATACTCAGAACTCTTTTAGTAATATGATGCTCTTCACATGACCATACCAAGACAACCGATTACCTTTCAACTTTTCAGTCACTGGCGCTATTTATTCTTGCCTCAAAATCATTATTTCTTTTTTGTGGCATCTTAGCAATCAACCTTTATTCTAGCTGTTTTCTTTCACACTGTACAATTGTACATCCATCACTTCTTTAATCTTCCCTACCTCTCTATCTACCTAGAAGATCATGGACAACGATGCACTCTTCGAGTCGAAGCTTCAAAGTCTTGAGCATCGACGCCGTGTTGCTAGCCTGCCGGTTTTCTACATTGCCAGCCTTTCGGGGAGCGTACGCCAGTATTGCATAATCTAATTCTACCAAACCCGTTTCATCGTTGGACCATCAGACGTACGGCGATGCGCCACTGGTATATGATGATTGGTGGACATCCCATATATACGCGTACAAAACTTCTTGGGAACACATTTATCGTTGAACATAAGGGTCAAACGCGAGATAATTCGTGAAAAAAAAAATCATCTCTTCCCTTCCTCCAAGTCCGGAGTCTGTAAAACTACTTGATAGATTCACAGATCCCATATTTTTCTTGCTTTATGATATTTTTAAGGTTCCGTACCTTAGTCGGCAAAAACGAAACCCGTAAAAGATCACTTTGTTTGTTGTCCGTCTGTCAAGAATTTTTTTCTCACGAAAGCGTTTTTTTCTAGTTGTGAATTGTCTAATGGTTTTTCCGGTCTAGGGCAGAGCGCGAGGGCGTAACAGACTTTTACTGACTAAAACCCACACCTATATTCCATTTTTGCTTTCGTTCAAGGACTCTCAGGAACGCATGAAGGTATGAAGCTGACCAAATACTTCAATCTGATACCCCTCCTACAGCAATGAAAAAGTCAAGTATAAGTTTGGTTTTATTTAAAGCAATTTATAGATAAGGCCATTTATGCTCCGTTTAGGCTCATATTTTGACACGCTAGGAAATTAAAACCTACTTGGGGTACTTCCCGTCGACCTGGAACCCTAAAATTTGGCATGAAGCAAGTTCGCATATCAAAAATATAAGAAAAAGTCTGACAACTGTTCATTTGTAGTTACGTCATTTGTAGAAAAAAAAATTTGATTCGGAAAAATTTTTGAGCTTTGATTCAGCTATCGATCTCTTTATATCTATAAGTAGGTTTGTTACGGAACCTTCGGTATGTAAATCCGACTCTCACTTTGGCCAATTTTTTCCTCATTCTTCACCATCTCATGATTTCCACTTAAGTACTGCCAATTAACTCTTTTTTTATCACCTGATTTAAAGTATAGTAAAAATAAAAGCCGTGAATTGTTGTTTCAAATAAGATTCAATGTTTCAAAAGTAGCAACTGTGACATTTTATTCTAACCTTCCCATCATTCAAATCATCATTCTCCCTATTTCAGTTTTTTCTTCAAATATAGTAATCATTTTTGTGACCATCCTTCATTTATTTAATCTTTCCTATTCTAATAGCTTTTTAAACTCTAAACTCTTCTTTCTTTGCGAGATTTTTCACATTTACTGGCATTACAAGCTTCTATTACGGAAAACAATTTATCCACAATCTACATGTCCTCTCATTTAAACTCGACAAAGGTCCGTTTTCAAACCGAGGAACTAAATAATTCAACATTTAAGATTTACCAATCCGCGTGGCCAATCGGTAAATCACATCACAATGATTGATAATTCACGATTCCGATACAACAATGTCTAGGACATTTTAAGAATAAAATTAACAATAGAAGCCTACGTAATGATTAAAACAGATCCGGACACAAATCAACGCCATCAAATTAGTAGAGGGATATAGGAACTGCGACCTTGATACATGTCAAAGTTACAGAGTCAAGGTGTGCGCGCATTTCTCCGCCCCACCATGCTAACTTGCGCACGCGCCGGCCGCGTTCTATAAAACCATACGGCGGGACCATTGACATTAATCAACTTTTGATTCTTACAACCTAAACAACCAAAAATGTTCAGCAAAGTGAGTTGTTATATTTTTTTAAATGAATTTAATTAAAGTAATTTATTTTAATTAATATGTTTTTATTATATTATGCTAACTAATTAATAATAGCTTTACAAAAATAAGTGTTACCACACATCTTGAACAAAAAAAAAAACAAAATTCAAGTCTAAAAAGTCTATATGTATTTACTGAATATCTTTTCTTAGATCGTAGCCTTCGGCGCCCTCTTGGCTGCTGCCAACGCTGGTCTCCTGGGACATGGCCACGCTGTGTCTTCCCAGAGCATCGTGAGGCACGATGAGGCCCATGTCGCTCCCCTGCACTACGCGGCTGCTCCAGTAGCCTACGCCGCTCCCGTGGCTCATTACGCCGCTGCCCCCGTCGCCCACTACGCCGCTGCCCCCGTTGCTCACTACGCTGCCGCTCCCGCTCACTACGAAGGCCATGACACATACGTAAGTCCTACTAAACATTTTTTATTTTATTTTATAGTAGACTGTAAGCTGACTCCAACTAATTTCGGGAAAGGATAGGCAGAACTATCTGCCTAGATATCTACGTTTGATTTTGACCCTATTTTTCCATACCAGGCTCACCCCAAATACGACTACTCTTACTCCGTGGCTGACCCTCACACCGGTGACCACAAGTCCCAGCACGAGAGCCGCGACGGTGACGCCGTCCACGGATACTACTCTCTGGTGCAGCCTGATGGCTCCGTGCGCAAGGTCGAATACACCGCTGACGACCACAGCGGGTAAGTAAAATTACAGTGAAAGAGTTGCCTACTCTGTTACCTCTTCGAACTGCTCCTAACGTAAACTTTTTCGTTTTCAGTTTCAACGCTGTCGTGCACAACTCTGCTCCCTCTGTGCACCCTGCCCCCGCCCCCGCCCATGGTTACCATCATTACTGAACGTTTCTAGTTAATTGATTGATTGAATGTCTGACGTACAACCTACCTATTTATATTTTTGTATGAAACTTGTGTGTGTATGATGAAAATATAGCTTACAAATATACTTTTTCTTTTATTTTATTGTGACCCTTTATAAGTTCTATTAGTATAAGCTGCAATGGTGGCAGGTTACAGGTAATGGGATTTATTTCATGACCTCTACTCTCAAAACGGTGAAAGACACCATCATGAGGAAACCAAGATGTTCAAGAACTAGAAATTCGCAGACAAGTGACCACCACCAACCCGCACTGGGTCCGCGTGGTCGATTATGGCCCGTTCCCTCTCCTACACAGGAGGTCTGAGTCCAAGCAAAGAGAACATTTAGAAGGCTGATTTTGCTTATGTTTTTGTTTAGTATATGTTGTACTTGCCTTTAGAAACACTAACTAGGTATCTACTACTAGTAGGTACTTATTTAGTGTTTAACGATGACACTACTAGACCAGTTACTAGTAGGCTACTAGTAACTGGTCTAGCGGTGTTAGCGTTTACATTATTACCTTTCTTGCATAAGTTGGATTAATGAAGTAACTTACAAGCTTTCTCTAAAGATTAGATAGGTAATGTTACAGGAACGCGAGCAGCTTGTGGTTAATTAATAAGCGCCGCACGAGCCGATCCCCAAGGTTAAGCAATACTTGCTTAGGCTGGTTTGTGGATGGGTGACCATTTTAACATACCGAGATTCTTACATGCCTTGGAAACCACGTTAATCCGTTGGTTCTAGGTGTCATTTGTAGATATTTGTCAGTCGTTACGGAAAGTCCCCGAAAATCTAATATCAGTCTTGCCAAGGAGTACCGTATTTTTTTTTACGGTGGGAAAAATCATTCAATGTCAACCCCCGCTCTTGGGCGGAGCGGGAGATTACACAAACGAGATTGATTTCATAATTGTTGATTTTGACAAGTTTTGGTAGTCTAATAATATAATGGCGTCTTTATGACTTTCCGATGGTCAACCACTGACACTCCATTGAAAGAAATGGCATAGAATGGTAATCTCGTACATAATGACAAATGAATATCTGACGTTTGCGTAATCTGCAAAAATTTTAACAGTTCCTTTGATCAGTGACCTACCATTAAGACGTCATTGCGCAATTAGTGCTTTTAATAAGCTCGATATTGTCATTCTACCACAATTCCGATGACCGATCAATGATCGATCATTATGAATTAGCAGATTACAAACTTTTAGCAAAATGACAATGGGATCGTGTTGGAATGACGAATTTATAAAAATAGCAGACTTAGGCCCCTGGCTTGTTGGTCTAATGATTAGTGGTCCTGACTATTATGACGGAGGTCGGGGGTTCGATTCCCACCCATGACAAATGTTTGTGTAATGAACACGATCATTTGTCCTGTCTGGGTGTAATTTATCTATAATATGTATGTATTTAGAAATATATAAGTATGTTTATCAGTTGTAGTACTCATAACACAAGCTCTGCTTAGCTTAAAGCTAGACGGGGACTGATAGTTTTGGAATATTATTATTATTATTATAACTACGGCCTTGGAACGCAAAGTGCATGTGAAGAAAGACGAAAAGACGAATGTATCTCAATCTGTAAAATCTGTCATCATTACGAGAATTATATCTCGCTCCACTCAGAAAAATGGAGAAGTCAGTTGATATTTCCCACCCTTGAAGAAACTGGAAAACCTTTCTAAATCTATCGATTTGCACAATACAATAGGTATTAGAGAGAGGTACCTATACATCTAGTTTTTATATATACTTGAAGTCTGACTCAGATGTAAGTGTAACTAAATTTATTATTATTGGCCTCAATAATGTAGGTAGTTATTTATTACTAGCTTTTGCTAACTTCGCCCGCGTGCGTAAAATATAGCCTATGTCACTCACCAATAAAGCAGCTTTTTTGTGAAAAAAATTTTAGCAATCGGACCAGGACTTTCAGAGAATGACCTCCTACAAACAACTTCTTTTTTCTTTATTATATACATTATATTATATTATATTATATTATATTATATTATATTATATTATATTATATTATATTATATTATATTATATTATATTATATTATATTATATTATATTATATTATATTATATTATATTATATTATATTATATTATATTATATTATATTATATTATATTATATTATAAGCTTGTTTGAATCGTATAATTTAATTCCAATGATGCACATTGCAGCTAACCGTGTAGGTAAATATGTTATTCTTGTTTTTTCTATGAGTTGTAGGTACCAACTTGTTGAAAATGGGTGGCTTTGTCACGATTACCCAACGAATGTCTGAATAACGACATTCTGGAGGTTAAACAACTGACAATTAAGTGCTTTAAAACACTTTGAAATCATAACTGCAAATTAAATTGTAGTAATATTCAATTTTAAAATCTATTATCGAACAAGAACAAAATAACAACAATTATCGACACAACCATACTCTAATGGATTTAAATTGGAACGAAAGACATTATCTAACATGTTACAGAGTAGTAGTAGTCTGTATTTGAATCAAAGTTAATGTTTGCATGTCAAAGTCACGGAGGTAATAACCACGTAAATATGTACTTCTCCCCACAATAAAAGAAAGAAAGAAAAAACTTTTATTCGTACCTCACACATACAGTAGAATTGGATTAATAATAATAAAAAAAGAAAACTTTAAAATCTGTGCAAGGCCAAAAAGGCGCCTAACTCAGCATATGCTGCGATATTTAAAAGGATAAATAACGCAGCGCTGGTATTCTGTTAGGGTCCGCGGTGATGTGTAAAACGACACGTGTGGCATTTTTTTTTTATATAAACGAGTCTATTGATATCAGTCATCGCTTTGTGAAAAATTATTTATCAAAATGTTCAGCAAACTGAGTAAAAAAATATATAAATCTGTAAAAATATATATATAATAAAACTAAAGCTTGGTATAAATGGAAGGTATATCATAACTTATCAGATTATGAACAATTTTCGCTATTTAGGTCGAGATTTCAGACCGAATCCAAAGCTATTATTATTATTCTCTGTACATAAATTCAGTTGAAGATAGCATAAAAGTGAACACAAAATATTTTTGGACTTTTGTATCCAACCGTAAATCCACAACTTCCATTCCCTCAACTATGCATTACGAGGGACAGACATCTGATAATCCTGAAGAGGTTTGTAATCTCTTTTTAAACTTCTTCCATTCGGTTTATGAGCCTTCCTCTCTCAGCAGCAATGTGCAACATCAGACCTTCGACGATGCTATGAATAGTTATCTGGTGAGCCATCTTGAGCTCAGTTTGGATCAGGTACACAACGCTTTGAAATCTTTGGATTGTTCTAAAGGCCCTGGACCTGATGGCATACCGCCACTCTTCCTTAAGAATACCGCCGATACTTTAAATCTCCCTTTGTGTATTATTTATAATAGATGTCTGAGCGAGGGAACTTTCCCCGAAATATGGAACCGTTCATAAATCTGGCCCTAAACACGAAATTGAGAACTATCGGCCTATTTCTATTTTATCGATCTTGTCAAAGGTTTTTGAGAGACTGGTCCACAATCAGCTATACCCGATTATTCATAACCAAATTATTAAGCAACAGCATGGTTTCGTCAAGAAAAGATCAACTACTACTAATTTGGTTGAATACATGGATTATTTATTTAATAATTTAGATAGGCGTGTACAAGTGGATTCTATATACACCGATTTCCGTAAAGCCTTTAACAAGGTCAATCATGAATTACTTTTAGGGAAAATAGCATTTAACGGCATTCGTGGAAATTTGTTTCGATGGTTTTCATCTTATGTTTCAAATAGGACACAAAAAGTGGTAGTTAATGGTTATCACTCTAACTCTATAACGGTTTCATCAGAAGTGCCTCAAAGCTCAATACTTGGCCCGTTGTTATTTATTATATTTATCAATGATATTGACATGTGCTTCCATAATTCCAATTTTCTACTTTACGCGGATGACCTTAAAATCTTCAGACCTATCAAAACAATGTTTGACTGTGAACTACTTCAAGAAGACCTCAATCGTCTTGCTGATTATTGCACTAAAAACAAACTTCAACTAAGTATTTCGAAATGTTGTTGTATTAGTTTCACAAAAAATATAAATATATTCAGATATCCCTATGCAATACACAGTGAAACTCTGAAGAGGGAGAGTTTGATTCGTGACCTGGGCGTATTACTAGACGATAAACTGTATTTGGAGGCACATGTTAGTAAAATTTTCAATAGTGCATATCGTATGTATGGCTTTGTGCTGAGATCAGCCACAGAATTTAAGCACCCTAGTACTTATTTATACCTCTATAAGACTTTAATTAGGTCTCAACTCGAATATGCAGTACCCGTGTGGAATCCCTACTACAGCAAATATATTGAGTCTATAGAAAGTGTACAAAAAAAATTTATGAAGTCTGTGCATTATCGTTGTTTTAAAAGTTGTTATCTCTCTTATAGTGAATTGCTTAAAAAATTTAATCTGCTCTCTTTAAATACAAGGCGTACTTTTCTTGAAACTACATTTCTGTATGACTTATGCAATAACTGGTATGATTGTTTAAATATTAGTAACAAGTTGTGCTATGTGGTGCCCAGAACATGCCAGGGACGCGAGGTGCGCGCACGGCCTGTATTTGCCACTAGTGTAAGTCGAACAAATGCTGGCTTGCGTGCCCCTCTTCATCGCCTTACGAGCAATTTTAATAAAAATTTCAGTGATCTAGATCTGTTCTCTGAGCCTAAAAGGAAATTTAAAATAATGTTACTCAACATGTTAAAAATCAACATAATTAAGCCGGCTCTATTTTTTATGAACCACAATTGTAATTTATAGTAACTTCACGCATTATTTAAAAAAAAAAACAAATAACAGCATTATTGTCAAACCAAATGTCTCATGTTTATATGTGGAGAACGTTGTTGATATCACATGTGTAAAATAATTGTTAAGCCTTTTTTATGTAATTCCCTATGTGTTATTGTTTGTTTTCCCTAATAAATAAAATAAAATAAAATATATAAATAAAAATGAATTGCTGTTCGTTAGTCTTACTAAAACTCGAGAACGGCTGAACGGATTTGTCTAATTTTAGTCTTGAAATATTCGAGGAAGTCCAGGGAAGGTTTAAACGGTGAGAAAATATGGAAAAACTCATGAAAAAAAAAATCGAATAGAACGCCATCTCTAATTATAATGTCATTTTGTAATTAATTATGCTGGTAATGCCTGTAGATGGCGTTATCCTTTCAAAGCTTAGCTAAAGAGTATTAGGCAGTACGAAGTTTGCCGGGTCAGCTAGATTAAAAATAATAATGTTGCGGTATGTTATCGGAACCACGACCCCAACGTCCACATATTTTTTTTTTGAGTAGTATTTTAGGACCATAAGGTAAGAAGTACAGTTACCAAATAAAACTGTATGTAATTATATTTATAGGTGTAGGTTACGACCGCGGTCCCAAACCAAAGAACCCTTTGACCCATATTTTCAACCAATTTTCCTCTACCTATATATCTGTAAGTAGACAGACAGGCGCATTAACGCCATTGAGATGTGCTGCTGGAGAAAAATGCTTCGTATCCCTTGGACAGCGTTTCGGACCAACGTATCCATTCTGCGTGAACTAAAAATCTTCTCGCGGTTGCCATCCGAGTGTCTTCGCAAAATTCTGCAATATTTCGGTCATTGCAAGGAAAAACGATGGAAACCTCGATAGGCTAATCGTGACTGGTAAAGTAGATGGAAAATGGCCTCGCGGGCACAGCCCAATACGTTGGTCTGATCAGATTCGTACCGCTCTTGTCTCCACAGTATACAAGGCCCTTAACACCGCCAGATTCAGTCATTTTAACACGTCATAGTAAGGCCCTGGTCTTCTTCGGTCAAACTGTCACGAACGGGTCCAGTAGCCCGATTCACGTAATCAAAACCGTAACGATATCGTAGCAATTTACTCGTTTAGACGATTTCCATATTCACATCAATCAATCGAGTTTAAACGACACCGATTTTAAAGTCGTTTGGTCGAAGAGGCAATTAAAAAAAAATCCGTATTACATTATCCTGGTAGAATACTTATTAATGTAACTGGAAATAAGTCGTCGATAGATCGTTTAGTTTCGAGCCAGTTGAGTTGTCGTTCTATCCAATCCCGATTAAGGAACACGTGAATACCGCTTTTGGATAGGACTTCGTTCGAACGACTATAAAACTTCAACGATATTTGGCTTGTTTGATTTTACGTGAATCAGGCTACAGATCGTCACACCAGTATTTAGCCAATTATATTTTATAACTTTCCATTCAAAGAAGCGTTGTTCCACGGGTAGTGCGAAAGTGAAACCCCTGGACCGGCCCTGAGCCCTGGGACGAAGGCAAAGAAGGGACAGGAGTAGGTTTTTAGTTAGCAAAAGTCTCCCCGCTCCGCCTAAGGACGGAAGATATCATTGGATGATTTTTCTACCTAAAAATTACAAGCGTTATTTCTTTTATTAAAAAAAATACAGTCAAGTTTCATTTAAAACAAATTACTAAATAAGCCATTTGCCAATAAAAACCATTTGTTATTTCATTGCAGATTGTTGTTTTCGGTGCCCTTTTGGCTGCGGCCAACGCCAGCTCCTACGGCCACGCCGTGTCTTTCCAGTCAATTGTACGCCATGGCGAAGCTCTCAATTTACCATTACAATACTCCTTTCCCGTAGCGCATTACGACGGCCGTGATACAGACGTAAGTAAAGCTTTTGCTTCCTGAGACTGTTTTATTATTTCGTTTTAATCTACTTCAAGATTAACAGAGCAATGGTGGCCGAGTAGAAACGGCCCCAACTTACGAGTCGGTCGCGGGTTCAAACCCAGCCAGGCGCATTAATTTATGTAATTTATTTAATCACCACTGCTGCCAAAACGGTGAAGGAAGACATCATGAGGAAACCGGTATGTCCTAGAACCAAAAATTTGAAGATATGTGACACCCACCAACTTGCACTGGGTCCGAGTGGTGGATTACGGCTCATTCACTCTTCTAGAGAGGAGACCTGAGTCTCACAGTCAAAACATTTTAAGGCCAACTCTGCCATGCTATGCAAGATTAACATTGTGCTTTGTTTCAGGCACACCCCAAATACGACTTTGCTTACTCCGTGTCTGACCCTCACACCGGCGACCACAAGTCCCAGCACGAGAGCCGCGACGGTGACGCCGTGCACGGATACTACTCTCTGGTGCAGCCTGACGGCTTCGTGCGCAAGGTCGAGTACACCGCTGACGACCACAAAGGGTAAGTTTTAGGTCCCGAAAGGCGTTTGACCTGGCTAAGTACTTCTTTGAGATGTTAAACGGTTTATTTCCTTTTTCAGTTTCAATGCTGTGGTACACAACTCTGCTCCCTCGGTCCATCCAGCCCGCGTCTACGGAAACGTTTACTATAATTTCTGAGATCAATGACTGAAAAATTCTGCCATTTTATTGTTTCTCTAAATACTGAAAAAATACTGTAAATTAACATGATTAAATACAATAAAATGTTTTATTATGGTTACACCATCATCGTTGCAATAATCACTATTTTAATCATACTAATTACATGCAAACTAAAATTCGTCAATGATGAATATTAGGTTAGAATAATGACAGTGTACAATTCACACAAATTAAAAAGTAAATGTCCGGTAAGTTACCGGACATTTACCAAGTCCGGCTTCTTAAGGCCACATTTGAATCCTAAAACTTTTCCTGCTATACGTAGAGCGAGAAGTATTGCCACAATTTTACCTACTAAGTAAAACCCACCTATGTTCCGTCAGTCGCCCTTTGCATTCTAGGGCAGCGGTGACTGTTTCAAGCAATGCCGCAGGCCATGTTACCCGCAGCCTCAAATTCCTATTGATACAGACAAAAACCAACAATAGCTTAAAGTATCCCAATTAAGATACTACAATTTCTTCTATTAGTCAACGAAAAATCGCGCTAAGAAAGCTTGTGATTGAATAAAGTAATGCCTCATCTAAACTAAAAAGCCTACTTTTTAAATATTTAGTAACCATTTTAAGTCAACACCATAAGATTTGTTATAAAAAAAAGCAGCAATACCATGAAGAATAACCAATAACTTGACGACAACAACAATATTTATTGAAACAAAGCTTTAATTTTTATAATTAAACAATGTAATTAACAAAAAAAGTTTGTTTAGATTTTCATCCTGTTTACTTCGTTGGTGTTCTTAAAATTAATAAAGTAACCAGATCCAGTATGATCTAACTGCGTTCTAAAGCTAAAAAATTTAAACAACTGCTACATATTTCTTAATAACACCAAAAGCTTTCAATCAGTTAGCCCAGACAACAAAAACACTTCATACACCACACCCTCATTACACATTACAATAGGAACTATAACCTACAAGGTCTGAAAAGCGTAGGCATAGTTACGTAGTCAAGGTGCGTTCACGCATTTCTCCGCCCCACCGCGCCACTATTAATTCTAACCGCGTTCTATAAAACCATACTGCAATACTATTGACATCAATCAACACTTGGTTCTAATAAACAATACACCAAAATGTTCAGCAAAGTAAGTACCTACTAAGAAACTATTAAATATGAAAATACCTTGATAAATTAAAAAAGAAAATGAAATTGAACGAATAAGAATTTTTTTCAAAGCATCCCTACAATATAATTACTTTTTTCGGACCGTTTTTTTCGGCACCTGGCTGCTAATAAAACCAACAATTAAAACTACAGAAATTAATCATACTTTTTAACAGTACTGTAATGTTGACAATGTGATTTTCAGATCGTAGCTTTGAGCGCGCTGTTGGCCGCTGCCAACGCTGGCTACTTGGGCCATGGACACGCCGTGTCCTCCCAGAGCATCATTCGTCACGATGAACCCCTGCACTACGCCGCCCCCGTAGCGCACTACGCCGCTCCCGTAGCACACTACGCTGCTGCCCCCGTGGCTCACTACGCCGCTCCCGTGGCTCACTATGCCGCCCCCGCAGCCCACTACGACGGCCATGACACATACGTAAGTTAACCATTGTTTTTTCAAAAACGTATGCTATCTTTATTTCATTTCAGGTCACTAAATACATACCTATATTATATTTCAGGCTCACCCCAAATACGACTTCGCCTACTCCGTGGCTGACCCTCACACCGGCGACCACAAGTCCCAGCACGAGAGCCGCGACGGTGACTCCGTCCACGGATACTACTCTCTGGCTCAACCTGATGGTTCCGTCCGCAAGGTTGAGTACACCGCTGATGCCCACAATGGGTAAGTAATTAAAGGATCATCCACCAAGTTAACCTAGTTGTATAATTGTTATTATTTTTTATTTCAAGTATCAAAGACTCATTCCAGTTAAACAATCATACATATACAGACAATAGATAATTATAATAAAATTACATAAAATTTAAATTTGAATTTGCAGTTTTTGAATTGAACATTGAACATTGAATTATTATTTTATCATTAAATAAAATAATATAAACATATGTATATCTAACAAAAAACTAATCTAAAATGTTTATTCCAGTTTCAACGCTGTGGTACACAACTCCGCCCCCTCAGTGCACCCCGCCCCCGTACATGGACATGCTTACCATCATTACTAAGTAAAAATGATAAATTCACGACTATTTATTTTTTGTACAAAATGTGATTGAATGAGCTGAAATGCAAAAATAAAGTGTGATTTGAATACACTGTTTTTTTTTTCACCTAAAATATACAATCTCACTTGTAATTCCTGCACACGTTCAGTTTTATTAAAAAAAAATCTCTGATTTTTATGATTAACCGCTCTATTAATATATTTTTAAACACTAGAGTTTAATCATTGATTAATATAGAAGTTGTGATTACAAAGAGTGGAAAGGACTCCATTTAGAATGTCAACAATATGGCAATATGACCATAAAACCAGAGTTTTATAATAATAATTAAATAAGGAACTATTAATTGGGTACCAAATCTAGGATTGTTTTGTGCAACGTAAAATAAGCATACCTGCCTAAATATGTATGTATTGCAACAATGAAATGATTAGATTGCATAGTTTCTTGAAACTAGCAATTAGTTCACGTTATTTATTAAAATTTAATTATATATTTTGATAGAATGTACATTCAGGTGGCTGAGATTTAAAAATGTATGTCGTCATTGAATTGTTTAAAAATTGCAATCAAAATCTAGATTAACTCACTACGAGGCACGGTCGGCACATATCCAAGTTGCTTTAAAACGAATTTTTGTTTTTGACTAGTGGCCTTTTTTTTGTGAGGAAAATCATCCACCCCCTAGTGGTCCTGATAGACGTCCGGCTTTGAACGCTATTACCCGATCGCAGCGCCACGTTCCGGGCCCAATCGTGAATGTAGACCATTCAGGGACCCACGCCACCGCAACACACTCAAAATTTTGATTAAAATCAATTTAATCGTTTAGGAGAAGTTCTGTGACATACCTAAATATATAAAGATAAACTGGTCATGTTCATCCGATGGCAAAGGAGGACTTGATTCGATGATAGAATACGGTTGACTAACGCAACGTATTGTAAACAGATAGTTTAGGTTCGGAAAAGTACCTATTCCATTGAATATTTTTCCCGTTTGTTAGTGAAGATCCGATGAAGATCTTTGTAGATCATTCTAGCAATTCTTTCACTGAAATCACATAGGTATCTATTTATTATCTACATCGTTATAAGCAATTTCTTATTCCCACCTTACCATAGCTCATCGTTTAGTTTTAGTTAAAGGATATCACAACTCAAACAACAAAAAATACAACTAACTTAAAAAAACACAAACTTTGACATAAACAAACACACTGTAACATATTTAATCGCACCAGAATACTCTTTTTATAATATAAAGAAAACCATTTAAATACAGCACATTTTTTTAATAGAGTTTATTCGAAGTCCAAAAAACGAAACATCTTTTACTCGAATATACCATAGTCATTGTGTTAATGAATTACTGACCTACATTAAAGTTACCTTAGTTTGCACTTTGCTTAACAATGTTGTAGGCACGTATGACGTATGTTTCTGGTGTAGTCATTCTAGTTTTGAGGTAAGAAAAAATAAACTACATTATTATCATATTGTTACAAAACCTGTTAAACTCAAATAACTTAGATATGGTATCGCGCCACCAGTACCTGGCAGACATCCTACTCATATGTCCAAAAATTTTTTTTTTGATTTTGCATACAATTAAAGAGTGGAATTCCCTCGAATCGATCTTTAAGTTAAAAGTAGACGTACGTAGACCACATCAACACTTGCATCAAGTGATATAGTAGTCAAACTCGAGCTATTCAATTAATAAGAATAAGTTCATATTAGGTAGGCACTCGATTTTGGAATACTTTGAGTATACTCTGACTCGTAAAGACAGTGATATAATTTAGCCCACACTTGCTACAATTCCATGGTTAAAACCTGTACAAGTTGTAATGGTAATCGTTTTAAAAATAACCAAAATTTAAAATAGGCATCTAGAAATTAACAACTTTCCATTCACTATAAATAAAATAGACTGCCATTCAAAGCGAATGAAAATTAGTATGGGAGAGTAATATTTCCCGTAAATGACATAATACTCGTATAAGATTGAGCATAATTAAAAAAACCCCAGTTCTCAGTGTAACACCGGATTTCCCATGGACATACCGATCTACGCTTGTTGCTTGACAAAATACAATACAATTAGTCGACAATGACCGCTCGACTGACTTTAGTCATTACTACCAGTTTAGCCTTAAATACCGAGTCCACGCTTTTCATTTACCGGTGTAGATTCAGTCAGTAAAAATGTGACACGCCCTTCCGTTTAAGGCGGAAGAGGTCATGGAGTAATAAAAAAAAATCGCTTTTCATGTCCTCAGCTCACTCTAATAAATAAATATGTAAGAAATTCATCTACATTTTATAAGACTTTCTTCTTCTTTACCGACAATCGAACAGTACAAAAAAGTGTGACGGAGGCATATTTTCTTCCACTCTACATCCACTTTTGCCCACTCAAAAGACATGGGTGAGGAAATTGTTGATGAAATTATTAAGCGTATAAACATCATGTCAGCATGCTAAACCGATGAAATAATTTAACAAGTTTTATCACATCAAGCTAATGACCGGTCAGTCTGGCAAAAAATAGTCATAATGTGAAACTGAATTGACTTGATTATTTTTGATAGTAAATAAACACGGTTTATCCCGTTTTATTTATATGTATTTTGACTAAGCTATCACTACTATAAATCATGATCCAGAAACATAATATGCTTTGCTTTACGTGTTACATTAATATACATAGGCTGTACATTTCTGTATTGGAATAAAAATAACCTGTTTGTGCTTAGAATACATGCTTCATAAACTTTTAAGATACCCTATTTAATATTTTACTTTATATTGATAATTAAATCTCAATGAAAACTCGCAAAATAATTTATTCACAACACTATGCGATCATTTAACTTTAACTATTGCAACCACTTAAGAGGTTTACTTTTGTTTAGTCCCGTCTCTTTCCTCTACCGAAAAGACGGGACTCTTGTTTAAATTAATCAAAAAATTTAAAATAGTAAGAAACATAATCACAATTAATCACAACGTGCCTTTCATCACAAACATACTTAGGTACTACCAACCAATTTTCATGTTAAAATCGAATTTACAATCGACTTTACCAATTCTATTACAACTACGGCCTTGAGACTTATTTCAGTGTTCAAGTTCATGATCGCGGACGCATTTCTCTGCCCCTCCATGTCGGTGCATGTTATTTTGATATTAGTCGGTATATAAAACCATTCAGTGAGCCTATTAGCATCAATCAACACTTAACCGTTGAATACTAAATAGCGAAAATGTTCAGCAAAGTAAAAATACATTACATTATTTTAATTTATTCATATTCATAAAGTAACTTTTTTAAAAAGACAGCATAAACACATCTAACTTTATACTTTAATTATTTTCAGATCGTAGCTCTGAGCGCGCTGTTGGCTGCTGTCAATGCTGGGCACTTGGGTCACGCCGTGTCGTCCCAAAGCATTGTCCGCCATGACGAACCCGCCCACTACGCTGCCCCCATAGAACACTACGGCGCCCCTGGTGCCCACTACGAAGGTCACGATACTAACGTAAGTATCACCTTAATTATTATCACACCCATGAATTATATAATCTGTTAACATTTGATTTTATCTAGGTATTTTTTCAACTTGATAGGCTCACCCCCAATACGAATACTCTTACTCCGTGGCTGACCCTCACACCGGTGACCACAAGTCCCAGCACGAGAGCCGCGACGGTGACGCCGTGCACGGATACTACTCTCTGCTGCAGCCTGATGGCTCCGTGCGCAAGGTCGAGTACACCGCTGACGACCACAACGGGTAAATACAACGAAAGATTTCCCCGACTATTGCCATCTTGTAAAATTTTTCCTTATGTAAACTTTTTCGTTTTCAGTTTCAACGCTGTAGTACACAACTCCGCCCCCTCTCAGCATATCGCCCCTGCTTACGGAAACGACTACAATCAATACTAAATCATCTGTGACTGATTGTATGTTGCCTATTTATTAAGTTGTATATGACTGTGATAAACTATTATTAAATATATAATGTGAATAATTCGTTAAACAAAAAGTTTTATTTTGTTATCTTTCCCTTACTGCAAAACGATCAGAGACCTGATGATATAGCACAGTGTTATAAAGAAAAATATTTCACTTCTACCAGCAGCTTTGTCCAGCAAGAGAATGTGGGAAGTTATCCTAAGTATCCGTTCATCGTTTCCCACCACTTTTAAAAGATCATTCAAAATAAAACATTATTTACTACAGAAAAGATACCAATCGATATTAGTCTCATTTGGATATTTTATAAAATACTTTGCGGGAATCCTAAGAGCACATTCAAAGGGTGTCTGGTTTGCTTAGCAGTTTGGACTGGTTTGTTAGGTGGTTCCTGGCTGGATAATTCCTAAAATATTATTAATTAATAAGGTAATACAATTGAAAGTTTATTATTTACTTCTTGACCAAGCAGAATATTGTAAGAAATCTGCAAATGATTTTTACATGACTAAATGAAAGTTCAGAGGATGGAATAGAAATTCTTTACGACTACGCTCGTGTGTACTATTGGGTGTCTGATTTTTATAAAAAATCTATATATATAAAAGCGAAATACCACTCACTAATTAATCACAAAATCTCAGGAACTATAACACAAAGGAGGAGGCCGAACGCATCAGGCAACGGCGTTATCGCCGCCGCCGTCGCCGGGATTCTGATCCCGATTTCCGGCTAACGTAGACGCGGGCCTGCGGACAGTGAGCAATGGGTAGCTCACTGTCCGGCCGTTCGGTAACTGTCCGGACCAAGCCCAAGTCGTCGACGGCGCGCACTGTTCCCGCGCGCGTCAAGGAGTAGTCAGCAACAGCAGGGGCCCAGCCGGGTCGAAGCCTACTGGGGCCAGGGTTATCCGAAAGGGCGCTCGAGCCCCGGTATGAAGGCTAGAAGGAATGGGGTGGGTCTTTTAGTCAGTAAGAGTCTGACACTATCTCCCGCTCCGCCCAAGGGCGGGGGATGTCAATGCATGATTTTTTCCCACAATAAAAAAAAAAGGAACTATAACACCTACCACCACAAACTTAAAATTTGGCAGGTAGGTTCGTTATAGGGTGTAGACATCCGCTAAGAACGGATTTTACGAAACTACATCACTAAGGGGGTAAAACGGGGTTTGGAAGTTTTTATGGACAAACTTCCTTTCATGCGGGCGAAGACGCGGGCAGAAGCTAGTAATTGTTATAAAAGCTTAAATTGATTAACAATTTGTTTAGTTTTTCAAATAAACACGCAATAAAACAATTTTTTTTTTTTGATAACGAAGAATTGCTATTGCTTAAAACTAGGGATCAAATGCTTGAAATAAACGCAGGTCTTGTCAGCAGATCATTAATCATTGTATTTTACCTTCACGGGGTTTTTAACCTGTCTACTTCCGTCATGAACGTTCACGAATCTGATTTACACAGTAGGTTTTATATCAAATCCGTGCATTTTGCTATGCTGTCAGCTGTGAGTCTGTGACTGTATGTGCAAAAAATCTACTTGCTGCGATATAGTTCAAAAGAGTTACTGTGACCTTAAAACGCAAAGGGCAACTGAAGGACCACAGCTACATTTTAGTCAGTAAAATCCTCTTACTTCACCCAGAGCAAGAATAGCAGCAGCAGGAGCAGGTATTTCATCAGTGCTCAACAAAAAAAATCTGTTTTTGTCACCACGCTTACTTTACGCAAAAAATCTAATTTTGTAGCAATGGACTTTTACTCGTAGATTCTGTTTTTTAAGGTAGGAAATCATCCAATGACTTCTCTTATCCTAGAGCAGAGCTGGAAGATGCGTCAGAGCTTTGCTGACTAAAACCACACCGGTATCCTTTCTTAGCCTTTGCGTTTCAGGACCACGTGTCTCCCTTATGGAAGTCATCCTATGGGCCCAGTATGCTTCGGCCTTGTTGGGCCCATACGGTTTTAGTGACATCTCTATGAGGCACGTGAGGAATACTACGCGCCGTCGACGACTCGGGCTCGGTCTAGGTGGTCACCGTACGGCTGGAAGTCGAGCTACCCATTACTCGTCGTCCGCAAGACATCGAAATCGCGGTCCGGGTCCCGGCGGCTAGGGTGTGAGGACGTCCATTTCTGCTAGCATAACTGCTTCTTAGAAGGAGGGGTCAGCTGCCTACTTCCCTTCTCACCGGATAATGGCCTCAAACATGGTTCGACGTGAGAGGTTGCTGCCACCGATCACTCCCAAAAGGACATGTATCAGGCGTAGGAACCTCCCGAACTTACCATGTCCGGTGAGGATCTGAGTCATACAAGTAGGTTAGGATGTCTTGACGTCTCTCCAGCCACTTCTCATAGATGGGACTTACCACTATAATTATAGCTATATCCATGTCACCGAGATGTGAAATACACAAAACTTTATTTTACGATATAGGCGAGCAATAAGAAGGGTTTTTAAAAATTTGACTTTTAAGGAGGTGAAATGATGAAAATCGTTTTACGTTAAATTTTATATCTTGGGATAATATATGAAAGTGTTATTCAGGAAACTTAACAAAGATAGCAACCTAAATAAATCCTATTTTTAGGGTTCTGTACCTCAAAAAGAAAAATCAAAACCCTTATAGGATCACTTTGTTGTCCGTCCGTCTGTCTGTCTGTCAAGGCCCTTTATGTCGAGAATGCGTAAAGGATTCGAACTGAAATGAAAACCATATGCTTAAGTCTGTCAGTAGTACTTCAAAGCTGTAAATAAATCAAACTCGTAAGTTAAGCGAAAAAAAGATACGGCCGTTTATGGCACTAAAAACGTATATTTCGACACTGTCAAGGGAATCAAAATTCATAGGATACTTCCCGTTGACCTAGAATCCTGAAATTTTGCTTGTAGCAAGGTCTTATAGCACAAGTACAGGAAAAAAACTGAAAACTGGTAATTACAACTTTTTTTTTTGATTCGGAAAAATCATCGTAACTCAATACGGAAATTGAACTGTTTTCATAGGTAAGTATGTACGGAACCCTCAGTGCGCAACTCTGACTTGCAGTTGTCCGGTTTTTATTACTAATCGTGCTGGCCGTTAAATGTTACATAAAATCCATCTGTAGTTTCGAACTTGAAAGTAAATTATTTTGTATTGTTACAAAATCTAATATTGCACGTAACATCCACATTTCTGTATCGTAACGATAACCTTCAGGCTTGTCAAAGGTTTCAAAGTCAAGTTCACGCATTTGTCCGCCCCACCGCGCTTACGCACGCGGCTTTGTGTTTCATATATAAAACCTCTCAACAGTCAAGTTGATATCACACAACATTTAGTCGTTGCAAATCAAACAAAATGTTCAGCAAAGTGAGTGTCTTAAACATATTAACTACCAACAATATCTAGTTTTAACCAGTTTACACTATTTTTAGAATGGACAGGCTCGCGTTTAACCACTATCTCATCTGATGGTATGAGATGATGTGGCCGATGATGGATGCAGTATTGTAAAGTTGACAATGTGATTTTCAGATCGTAGCTTTGAGCGCGCTGTTGGCCGCTGCCAACGCTGGCTACTTGGGCCATGGACACGCCGTGTCCTCCCAGAGCATAATCCGTCACGATGAACCCCTGTACTACGCCGCCCCCGTAGCGAACTACGCTGCTCCCGTAGCACACTACGCCGCTGCCCCCGTGGCTCACTACGCCGCTCCCGTGGCTCACTACGCCGCTCCCGCAGCCCACTACGACGGCCATGACACTTACGTAAGTAATTAAATTTGTTCATTTGGTAAGTGCTCCATAAAAATTGGTTCAAAAGAGTGCTACAATTTTAATTTTAAATTCAGGCTCACCCCAAATACGACTTCGCCTACTCCGTGGCTGACCCTCACACCGGCGACCACAAGTCCCAGCACGAGAGCCGCGACGGTGACTCCGTCCACGGATACTACTCTCTGGCTCAACCTGATGGTTCCGTCCGCAAGGTTGAGTACACCGCTGATGCCCATAACGGGTGAGTTGCACTTGGTATCAGTCTGAAGCCAAACCCTTTAAAGTTTCTACTTTAACATTGTGCTTATGTTATTTTTCTTTCAGTTTCAACGCTGTGGTACACAACTCCGCTCCCTCGGTGCATCCCGCCCCCGTCCATGGACATGATTACCATCACTACTAAATATCATTAATAATTGACTGTGTTTGCCTATTTATTCTTTTGTACATAAAAACTGTGATACGCGATTCTTAAATATAATGTGAATGACTAAAACAGATTTTTTTTATTATTATTATTTAACTGTCTTTAACTGCAAACTTACCTAATGGACGTCAGTCGCCATTGGAATATGAAAAAGAAAATAACTCTTCTAATTCTGTTAGTAACGATACAGGCCTAGATAAAACGGTTATGTTATTTGTATTTTTTATCCAAAGCTATGTTGTGATCTAATACCTAACCATATCATGGTTTCAGTGAATTCTTCTTATTTCGTTTTTATTTAAGAGCTGGCTCTTACTTTCAGGAACTTGCACGTTTAGAAGCTTTGTTTTTTTTTGTTCATGACCCTCATCCAAATTTGATCTCATCATCATCATCCTTCACTCCATTTGGGATCAAGTCAGTAAAAGCTGAAACTCCCTCTTGCTTTAGGTGCCTGGAGTTTCAGAGTGTTTTAATGATTCCTATCTAAAAAATGAGTTCAGCGGCAATGACGCACGCGTGGACTACAAATTCTAAAGTCTTGAGCATCGACGCCAAGCAGCTATTTTCTATCAGTTGTACTTCGGCAAGTGTGCATCGGAATTACATAACTTAATTCCGCCAAGCCCGTTCTATCATCGGACCACTAGACGTACTGAGATGAACTACTGGTACATGGCGGACCCACCCATACGAACAAAACCTTTTGGGAACACGTTCATTTTCCTGGCAGTTACGACCTGGGTCTTAAAGTCAAGACTTACTTATTTCTAGATACTTGTCAATTAATATCATCGTTGACCACATCATCGCTTACCCTCAGAAGAGTAAGAGATCAAGCCAAATCTTAACAATAATCCTTAAAAAAGTATTTAAACCTCTTGAAAAGTCGCTTCGCATTAATATTAAATTGTACACGTTATACACATTTTGTCTAATAGATTTAATCTACATGCCTATTTAAACCATACTATAAAAGGTTTTTGATCGACTGTACAACTTACCATAAACAACAAATCCAATATAATCGTAGAGGTGTTCTCTTGAATCAGTCATAGAATTAACTAGTTTAAGAGTCAGTAAAAGATTTCTCCCTAAAATACTGATACCACTACTACTAATATTGAACCAGAAATATTTAAGAAATAATTACGAATTAAAACAATAAGTTCAGTTAATGAACTGAAGAATTCATTAATTTATCTATTGATCACCACAGCCATGCATACTGTGCAAAGCAATATGTTCAGCACGCCACAAACACGACTACGAGACAGACTACGTTAGTACATTTTAGCAGGAAGTATAATTTTTCTTATTTCTGATGTCAAAAGATGAAATCACCAAGTTTCAGTTGGCACCGATGGCACACTTACTTTTTTGATGGGGTGGTCAAAAAGTTACATTTTGAATACAGCTAAAACTACACTGCGCGTACGTGTGATACACACGCCGATCTGGGCGCGTCGGTCTCCATACAATTTATATGGTAAGTAGACTTGTAGACCAACACTTGATGCACGCGACGCGACGCCAAGATACGATGTTCTACATAGAAATCAGATGTGTACCAACGTGTGCATCGATCTAATGTAGTTCTAGCTTTACTGTTGATGATGCTACATTCACCAAGTGCTACAATATTCTTTAATCGAAGAGTTAGAAATAATTATCTAAAGATTTCTATGAAAGACTAAAATAATATGAAAAGTTATTCACATTTAAGTTATTCGCAAACTATTATTCTTAATACCTGTAAAATAGTTACGTCATCATGAAAATGTAAAATTGCAATAACATGAGAAAATTAAAGAAAGAAAGAAAAATATTACACTAAAGAAAGATATATAAACACTGTAAAAACCAAATTTTTAAAATCTCAAGATAAAAACGAAAAAACATTAACATAATGTGTGTCTCACGGCTGTAATTCAATCAAAGTGGTAAATGATTTAAAAGAATGATAACAAACGTTGTTAATGTATTGAAATATTTTTTTTTTTCTTAATAGTATACTACTATTTATTAACCATTAATAAGCACAAAGATTTCGCAGTAGAGCTTTTATTAAAATTAGTCTTACTCGTGCCAAGGAGTTTAAGCAGAATCTCTGGCACCAATACACAATTTAACCAACCGTGTTTTTTACTGTGATAGCTTAGGTTATTGTATTACCCAGTTACTGGGTTATGGCGGCCAGATAGGCAGTCATTTCATGCAAAATATTGTCATTCCTCTTCATCTAGCTATACTGGGAGACGATCCTAAAGTAATTTGGAAAAACACAGCCAAATTGAAACTATTTAATAAAAACTTAGACATAGCCTTATGTACAAATAAGAGGATCAACTTCCATGTTGACTTTAATTTTCGAAGAAAATAAAGTTGAATACTGCGGAAAACAAATATTAAAGGGTTTCTATCTGTGTGCCAATTTTGACTTGTTCAAATGTTATAATGAATATTAAAAAAATACAATAAAAAATTGCACACCAATTCATAGGGTTCAAAAAGAGCTTCCATGACTATTTCACACGTAAAGCAAACACTGTTGAACTTCACAATAATTATGTACACATTTATTTTAAAAACTCAAAAAAAAAAGTTTTTTTGTTCATAAAATTTTCAAAGCATTTTTTTTTTTACAATGATATAAATTATAGTATTGCACGTTACAACCTATTCTTACAACAACGTTTTTCTATCGCACCTGCAGCCTTAAGCCTTGTCAAAGTACTCAAAGTCAAGTGCACGCATTTCTCCACCCCACCACGCCCGCGCATGCGGATTTGTGTTTCATATAAATAACCAAACTACAATTAAGTTGATATCACACAACAGGTAACCGTTGCAAATCAAACAAAATGTTCAGCAAAGTGAGTGTCTCTATTTGATATTAGCTACCAACAATATAGATCTAGTTTTGGCTAGTGTACACTAGAAAGTAACAGTCCTTGTCAACAGTGTTGTAAAGTCAACAATGCGATTTTCAGATTGTAGCTTTGAGCGCGCTGTTGGCCGCTGCCAACGCTGGCTACTTGGGCCATGGACACGCCGTGTCCTCCCAGAGCATCATTCGTCACGATGAACCCCTGCACTACGCCACCCCCGTAGCGCACTACGCTGCTCCCGTAGCACACTACGCCGCTGCCCCTGTGGCTCACTACGCTGCTCCCGTGGTCCACTACGCCGCTCCCGCGGCCCACTACGACGGCCATGACACTTATGTAAGCCAATTGTTCATTTGATAACAGCTCTTAAGAATTGGTTAAGGAGAAGAATGCTAAAAAAAATTTTTTTTTTCAGGCTCACCCCAAATACGACTTCGCTTACTCCGTGGCTGACCCTCACACTGGTGACCACAAGTCACAGCACGAGAGCCGCGACGGTGACTCTGTCCACGGATACTACTCTCTGGCTCAACCTGATGGTTCCGTCCGCAAGGTTGAGTACACCGCTGATGCCCATAACGGGTGAGTTGCACTTTAATTCATTAAACCCCAAACGAACGCCGGCGTTCGCGCACCTATTGTCTTTCAATTGTGTCTGTAATTATCACGATCGAATGGTTAAAGCAGTTTAACGTTAAACCCTATAATGTTCCTACTTCAACATAGTGCTAATATAATTTATTTGTATTTCAGTTTCAACGCTGTGGTACACAACTCCGCCCCGTCAGTGCACCCCGCCCCCGTCCATGGACATGATTACCATCATTACTGATCATCGATGACCAATATTATACCTATAGTATTTATTATTTTGTACATACTTGCCAAATGAGAGTGAATGCGATTTCAAAATAAAAATGTGGTATACCGTAAACTTTGCTGTTTTTGTTGCGTCATGGATATCAAATGATTAACGTCATCAACTCCCTCTATAGTCATAGTATGCTTTCGCAAATATAAACAAATTCACAATTTCTATGATAAAAAAAAATGATCTAAGTATCTACCCTAACCTTTAAAAACAATCTCGTACGTAGCCTGCCAAATTATCAATTTCATTTTAAAACTAATATACTAAGCTAAAACATGAGTGAAACGTAGTCTCATTAACAATTGATATAAACTTAACACAACGGTGATTTTTCTTCGACGCATATTTTATGCATAAAAACTGTTAATTCATTTTGTTTTACTTATATTGCGAACTATGTAAGACCAACAGATATCTTTCAGATTATGGTTTTATGTAATGAAACATAGACTGCACAAAACTATGTTACACAGATTTTTATTGATCCTCTTATTCACAATCCAGTCATTGATGTAAAGGTCCTTCTCCTTGTGTCGCTTATCTAACGCTGTGTTGTAGACTTGTATCCAAGTCTTGATTTCACTAAACTCTCCTTTTGCGGTTTTCTGAAACAAAAAGCTCGAGGAAATGCACGCTTTATGCTTAGTACGAATTTGGCAAAATTTCTAACCAGCGCCAAATGATTAATGAACGAATCTAGGCAACCAGTCTACGATTTTATCCGCAAAATGTGATAATACATTTTACAGCTAACATCGTAAACTTCACGGTATAACTAATTAATTTAAATAGTTAAGTTAATGAGTTAGTTTTGAAAGCGACAGTTAGGTATAATAGGAGTATTTCAAACTGTAAGCCAGCTTGCTGTAAAGTTTGCCGGGATGGCTATAGGAGCAGGATTACGTACGAACTGAAGAACTACTACCCTTCAGCCAGTAGGTACACTAAATTTCTTCTACCCATTTTTAATTCTTTAGTAGGGGTACTGCTCGTCTGGTCAAATGACCATTAATGTCGGGGTCCGTCACGGGGGTCAGTGCTCTTAGTAACATTGTTCTGGCTGCACATAAACGATCTGCTCAAGCCCGGTACCTTTGGATATGCAGACGACAACACAGTTGCTGAGAGTTACATACACATATCCAGCGCGCGAACTAGTGGGTCACAGATCCAGTCTCTCCGAGAAGCTATGGTTGACCGCTTGAACTTGTCCTTGGACGCAGTCTCTGAATCGGGCTATGCCAATTTGGTCAGGTTCAATGCTGCTAAAACCCAGGCGTGTCTATTTTCCTCTAAAAGAAGCCAATTCAGCCCTGTTCCTACATTCCAGGGTGTAACCATGCCAACAACCCACCATCTTGATCTTCTAGGTGTTACGTTCACTCAACTTTGGGCCATAAATCGAAGCAAAGGCTCAACTGGCTGCAAAAAAGCTGGAAATCTTCACAAAGGTCAACAGTACTTTACACCAAATCAGCTGCTCAAACTTTATCAAGCACATGTTCGATTGTGTGGAGTAATGCTGTCATCTTTGGGACGGATCTGCCCGATACCAGTTTGATGCACTTGTCGAGTCTAAACTTCAAAGTCTTTAGCATCGACGCCGGTTCGCTAACCTGTCAGTTTTCCACTTGTTGCATTTCGGGGAGTGTGCGTTAGAATTGCATAGCCTAATTCCGCCTATCCCGTTCCATCATCGGACCACCAGGCGTACGGAGACGCGCCGCTGGTACATGGTTGACATCCTACTTATACGCACAAAACCGTTTTGGGAACACATTCATTGTGTGTAGGTACAGATATGGAGTCTAATCCCCTGCCGGAGTCAATGTTTCCTGATGGCTTAAACCCGGGAATCTTTAAGTCAAGAGTGAATAGGTTATTTTTAAAGATGTGCGCCCCATCGTCGACCGTATCATCGGTTTCCATCAGGTGGGATAGAGGTCAAGCACAAACCTATCAACAAAAAAAAACATAAAAATACCAACGTTACTAGTCATAAACTTGCTTGTAGTATTATAAACAAATCCAATGATACACACTACCTCACACCCACTCTCACCTCATGTACACACATACAAGTATGCATACTCTTAAAATCCAACAGATTCACTTAAAAAGGCCCCTTCCCCACTCGTCTATCGTCAACCTGAGTATAGTTTAAAAGCTTACCAGTTTCTCCGACGCAATCCAAAGCAATTTCAGATAAAAAGCAACGCGAAAACACGATTCTTGTAAAAAACGAATTAATTTGAAAATAATTAAATATAAGTTTTTACAACCTATGAATCTCCTGACCTGTAAAATATTTGTGTCACTTACATGTAAAGCTAAAATAATATGAAATGACATAAATCAGTCGAAGATGATGAATGATTCAACCAAAATATTATTGTAAAAAATTCGTCATTGCACCATCAAAAAGCTTTCCAGAAGAATATATGAAAACATCATCATCTTCCTGCCCTAGTCCCGTTTTATATGGGGTCGGCGCAACACGTTTATTTCTTCCATTCTGTCCTGTCACTCGTCACGCTATCACTAACTCCCTTTTCTTTTATATCGCTTCTCACACAATCCATCCATGAAAAGACTTATTTTTAATAACAAAAAATTTTCTGCCTGACTTGGCAAAAACAAAATTTCTTAGCACGTAGAAATTGCAGCAGAGCTTTTAGGTAGTCAAATTGGTCTATGAAGAATACCCTTATTAGAAACACTATATACTGTTTTTGTTAGAGTACTAATTTAATTCAGTATTTTATAATTAAAACACTAATTAGTTGTATCATCAAGCTGACCGCCAAAGTTTACTCAACATCCGTTTACTTTTCTAAAAAATTTCTGCTATTAATTCAATCAAGAAATGGTGAACCTCTGAAAGGTGTCGAGTATGTATTGCATGCTAATACGTTTTTTTTTTTCAATTTTAACACTACTATATAGTTAGATGGTTCTTGAAATGTCAAGAAACCCCGCTTGAACAAAAAGGGTTCATAGACAACTTTTGTGACAATGTTATATTCAAAACAAGCACTACTGAACAATAATTGTAAAAATATTAACAATTTTTTTAACGGCTTCTCATAAAAACAGTTAAAAATTAATTATTTCGTATTGATTTATTTCCATTATTGCACATTACAACCAATTCTTGCCATAATATATTTCTATTGTAACTACGACCTTGAGCGCTGTCATAGTAGTCAAAGTCAAGTGCACGCATTTCTCCGCCCCACCACACCAGCACATGCGGATTTGTATTTCATATATAAAACCACACAACAATTTAGTTGATATCACACAACAGTTAACCGTTGCAAATTAAACACTAAAAATGTTCAGCAAAGTGAGTGCCTCAAACATTTCGGTCACCAATTAAAACTAAAGAAAGTATTAATATTTGTTAACAGTGTTGTAAAGTTGACAATGTGATTTTCAGATCGTAGCTTTGAGCGCGCTGTTGGCCGCTGCCAACGCTGGCTACTTGGGCCATGGACACGCCGTGTCCTCCCAGAGCATCATTCGTCACGATGAACCCCTGCACTACGCCGCTCCCGTAGCGCACTACGCTGCTCCCGTAGCACATTACGCCGCTGCCCCCGTGGCTCACTACGCTGCTCCCGTGGCCCACTACGCCGCCCCCGCGGCCCACTACGACGGCCATGACACTTACGTAAGCCAATTGTTCATTTGATAACAGCTCTTAAAGGATTGGTTAAGGAGAAGAGTGCTACAAATTATTTATTTTTCAGGCTCACCCCAAATACGACTTCGCCTACTCCGTGGCTGACCCTCACACCGGCGACCACAAGTCCCAGCACGAGAGCCGCGACGGTGACTCCGTCCACGGATACTACTCTCTGGCTCAACCTGACGGTTCCGTGCGCAAGGTTGAATATACCGCTGATGCCCACAATGGGTTAGTTATATTGTGCAGTAATTTGAAGTCGAACCCGTTCTTTTTTTAACCTGTGTTGACGTAAACAATTTTTATTTCAGTTTCAACGCTGTGGTACACAACTCCGCCCCCTCAGTGCACCCCGCCCCCGTCCATGGACATGCTTACCATCATTACTGAATGATCATCGATGACTAAATGTAATATTTATTGTTTTGTACACACCAAATGAGAGTGAATGCAATTTCAAAATAAAGTGTGACTTACCACAAACCCTATTTTTATTGATACATCCTAGATATTATGTTTTGAAAGCGACTGACACTTTCAAAACATGATATTATGTTTTGAAAGCGTCAGTTATTGGATAATTGAAACTGAGGCAGCTTATAGCGGTTTTCTGCAATGATGTACTGTAATTCATAATTTTGTAAATAGACAGTAGAATCGCAACAGCAATGTGTAGATTAAACCACATTCAAGTGCTTATTGTCCCTACGTACCATATGAACTACTATTACAAAAAAAAAAAGATGATACTATAGTTTTTTTTTTATGGTGGGAAAAATCATCCAATGACAACCCGCGCTCTTGGGCGGAGCGGGAGATAGTGTCAGACTCTTACTGATTAAAAGCCCACCTCGTTCCTTCGTTGTCTTCGTACCGGGGCTTGAGCTATCTTTCAAATTAAACCTGGCCGCAGTAGGCTTCGACCCAGCTGGGCCCCTGCTATTGCTGACAGCTCCTTGAGACGCGCGGGAACAGTGCGCGCCGTCGACGACTAGGGCTCGGTCGATGATAAGTAACAGTCGTTTATACCCATTACCCGTACCCATACCCGTTTATATTGGGTCTACCAGATATAAGCTTAAGGCGTTTGAATCAATCAAGAAAAGAATTAAGAGATCATGGCATTTTTTTTTACCTAGAAAAATATTTAAATGACTCCTCACTTACTCTGGGTGAGGCAAGAAAGAGTGTCAGACTTTTACTGGATAAAACCTGTCAAGGAAGGCAAAAGGGTAACTGAAGGATCACCTTTCAGTTATCCTTTTGCGTTACATGGCCTCAGTAACTCTTTTGAACAATCCTGCAACCCTGACAGGCATCGCCTATTGTTGATAGGTTCGTGCTTGACCACTATCTCACCTGATGAAAAGCGATGATGCAGTCGACGATTGAGTGCGCTTACCTTGAAATAACCTATTCACTCTTGAGACTCCCGAGTTGTAGAACGTGAAACAACATGCTTTTGACCCGGATTTAGTCATAATCAGACGGGAAGCTACCCATAGTTCGCCGTCCGTAAACCCACGCCTACCTACAGTGCCCGAGAATTGGCCTGCGACTCTCGGTACCTGGGGCGTCTTCTGCGGTGACTGGGATGGGGCGTGAGGATGTCGTAATCAAACCACTAGATGTACGACGATGCGCCACGGGTACATGATGGATTATGCCCACAGAACCGTTTATGGAACTCATTTATTGTTTATATAGCTAAGCTATGGAATCCTCTGCCGAGGTCTATATTTTCTGACAGTTATGAAATATTTTGTTTTATCTACTGTCAACCGCTTATTATATATTTACTATTTAATTTTTCACATTTTAGGAAAGCTTACAGACTAATATCATTTTAATGACAATAAAAAATAACTAAATTACTTATTACAAGCAAGCAATAATTTTGAAGCATACTATACACGTTTATATACTATTCTTGTTTGAAGCAAAATTTGTTATTGAAACTCAGCTGATTACTTTCTCAATTGTATATTAATAACATACAGTTGTAATTAATAATTGTAAGAATATAATTAATAAACTAAGTATATTAACATACGTCTCAAATATTTCAGGTTTATGCTGATGAGACATTATTTTTTTCAGAAATCAGAAATATTTTATTTGTGATATATAGGTTACTGTCATTAGTCATGTTTTAGATCAAAGCGCGCTATGATCAGCTTATTATAGGCACACATAAATAATGAATCATAATTTTTACAAGCAAATAAAAAACTTACTCGTATAAACTACAAATTAATTGCTATTCAACTATTCAATAAACTATTTTATTTTATACTAGCTGTCTCCCAGTGGATTCACCCACATCTTTGGTTTCCGTGGGTTATAGCCTGACCTGACGTGTAAATTATTGAATTCATATTACTTTTGGAGTTTTTACTCAAATTAGTCTTCTTCGTGCGTATTTGCACAAGTAGTCAATCAACATGGAGTTCCGTCAATCAGGTAGAAAACATCAAATAAACAATTGTGGATTTAATTCAAAACCTTACAATTTTTTTTAGGTGGGAAATCATCTAATGACATCTCTCACTCTAGGACGGAGCGAGAAGGCGTGTCAGACTTTTACTGACCACGAACCCACCCCTGTTCCTTCGTTGCCTTTCATACCAGGGCAAAGTCTTTCTTTCAGAAGCAGACCCTTGGCTACAGTAGGCTTCGACCCTGCTTTGTCCCTACGGTTTGCTGACATAGAGATGCTGATATCGACAGCGGGTACTGTTCCACGCGGGCCCCTACTGATTTTAGTGACATTTTTTTGAGGCACGCGTGGAACTCTACTCGCTGTGGACGACTTGGGCTCGGTCCAGACGGTTACCGGACGATCGGACGGCGATTTACCCATTGCTCGTCGTCTGGAAGCCCGCCCCTACGGTGACCGGAAATCGAGATCGGGATCCCGGCGGCAGGGGTGTGAACGCCGCCCCTCACGCGTGCACGTGCGGCGTCCTTCTTTGCTGACATTACTGCATGGCAGAAGGAGGCGACTGCCTGGAAAACCTTACAACTTAATATTATCTTTACTGTGGTAGTAAAAATACTATTCGTTGAAATCGGACATAGCCTTATTTCTGTGTCTGCAAACAAAATAAAATAATCCTAATTAAGAATTAGGAAAACGCATTTCATAAAACAGAATCAACACGCTTACCGTTAATTGTTTCAATAAAAAATTACAACAAATCATCCTAAAATCTACAAGCTTAATAAGATATATAACTTAATATCATAGACCAAAACTGGTATGTTTCTATTTGTGTGTCAACATTATGTGTTCAAACATAATAATTATAATTAACTCACCAATTACATGTAAGATCAAGCTTACCGCGAAAGCTTGCTACAATCCGTTTTCATTTCTGAAAATATTCTTATAATCGTCCAATCAATAAACGGTGAACCTTTTAAAGGCAAAGGCCAGTAAAATTCTGCGGCATTCCGTTTTACGAGTATTAAAGGCTACTTGTTCACTGATATGTTTTATGGAATAACAAGAAATCTTAGAACAGTAAACGTTTTTTTAAGAGCTTTTGTGACTGTCATCTGCAAAACAAACACTGCTAAACTTCACAATAGTTATGTAAATGTTTATTTATAAAACACAACAAACCTTTATAATTACTTGTCATAAAATGGTCTAAACTTGAACGTAAATAGTTTTGCATTAATATAAATCCTAATATTGCAAAATACAACGAATATTTTTCTATCGTAAGTGCGACCTTGAGCCTTGTCAAAGTACTCAAAGTCAAGTGACCGCTTTTCTCTGCCCCACCGCACCAATATGCGGATTTGTGTTTCATATATAAAACCAAACAACAATCAAGTTGATATCACACAACAGGTTGCAAATCAAACAATAAAAATGTTCAGCAAAGTGAGTGTTCCAAATATATCCACGAACAATATTAAAAAAATATAACTAGTCCACACTAGAAAGTAACAGTCCTTGTCAACAGTGCTGTAAAGTTGATAATGTGAATTTCAGATCGTAGCTTTGAGTGCGCTGTTGGCGGCTGCCAACGCTGGCTACTTGGGCCATGGACACGCCGTGTCCTCCCAGAGCATCATTCGTCACGATGAACCCCTGCACTACGCCGCCCCCTTAGCGCACTACGCTGCTCCCGTAGTACACTACGCCGCTGCCCCTGTGGCTCACTACGCTGCGCCCGTGGCCCACTACGCCGCCCCTGCTGCCCACTACGACGGCCATGACACTTACGTAAGCCATTTGTTCATTTGATAACTGCTCTAATAGAATTGGTTAAGGAGAAGAGTGCTAGAAATTATTTATTTTTCAGGCTCACCCCAAATACGACTTCGCTTACTCCGTGGCTGACCCTCACACCGGCGACCACAAGTCCCAGCACGAGAGCCGCGACGGTGACTCCGTCCACGGATACTACTCTCTGGCTCAACCTGATGGTTCCGTCCGCAAGGTTGAGTACATCGCTGATGCCCATAACGGGTGAGTTGTACTTTAAAGCAGTCTAACGTTAAACCCTGTAATGTTCTTACTTCAACATAGTGCTAATATAATTTATTTGTATTTCAGTTTCAACGCTGTGGTACACAACTCCGCCCCCTCGGTGCACCCTGCCCCCGTCCATGGACATGCTTACCATCATTACTGAGTGATCATCGATGACCAATTGTATTATGCCTATAGTATTTATTATTTTGTACATACTTACCAAATGAGAGTGAATGCGATTTCAAAATAAAAATGTTATATACCGTAAACCTTACTGTTTTTGATGCGTCATGGATATATACCCTCTAGGAAATATACCAATTCTTACACGTAATGTCAACTCGCTTTATGCATTCACAAAAATAAACCAACTCATAATTTCTTCGATATTAAAAATACATTTGCCTTCTGCGGTCTTCCCGTCCAATTATAATTTGGGTGTCTTCTTTGGGTGGCTAGGCAAGCCTATTCACTCTAGAATAGGCTCCTGCTGGCCGGATTCTCCGGCAGCTTATTTTGTGCATAAGAACTGTTAAATGCTATTTCTAAATATAAAATAATGAGTGAATGAAAAACCCCTGGTACTGCAGCACAAAGGCAAAGACGAAGCATAGGTGTGATTTTAGTCAGCAGTGTTTAAAAAGAACGAAGTTAAGTTTAATTTAACTTTGTCTTTAATTGCGAGACGTACTGATGTCTTACAGATTATGGTTATGGCACTACAGCGGAGTATAATGGAACAGATAGCACAAATCTATGTAACGCAGATTCTTATTGATTCTTTTATTCACGATCCAATCCTTGATGAAAAGGTCTTCCTTCTTGTATCGCTTATCTAACGCTGTGTAGACTTATAACCGAGGATTTGATTTCACTAAATTCTCCTATTGCTATTCTCTGACAACAAGTGCTCGAGTAAATTGAATTTGTGCGAATTAGACTTCTATTGGTGAGAATTTGGACAATTTTCTGACCACCGCCAAACTATTAATGAACGAATTTAGGAAACCAGTCTACAATGTTATCTGTAAATTGTGCTAAAACTAATATGCTTGTGAATGTATATTATCACATTTTATAGATAACATCGACAACTTCACGGTAAAACTATTTAACTTAAAAGAGTTAAGTTGATTAGTTATGAAAATGTTAGCTAGGTTTTGGGTATTACAAACATCAAGACTAGCTTTAACACACAATAAAAGTTTTCCAGGATGGAGATTTAGTGTACCTAATAATAATTATGTAAATGAACCTATACTTGAATTACAACAGAGATTTACTGTTACTACGTACCATATCTACAACCTTTACAATGAAAGGTGATACCACAGTAAAAAACCCAAAAGGATCATTGACAATAATGCACTCGTCGAGTCAAGGCTCCAAAGTTTTGGAAGTTTGCTAACCTCTCAATTTTCAATCCGTTAAATAGGGACTGTACGTTGGAATTGCATAACTTAATTTTACCAAGCCCGTTCCATCACCGGACTACTTTTATTTTAGTGAAAAATCATCAAAATAATTTCTCCCGCTCCGGTTGGGGCAAGAAGGAATTTTAGACGTTCACTGTACGAGTATAAACTCTAACTGAATTGCTTCAGTTACCTTTTGCATTCCAGAGTTGCAATAACTCTTAAAAACAAACCCACAACCCTGGCAAACATTGGCCCTACTAGGCCCGAGGTGACGTAATAGGGTAACTGAGGAGTTATACTGACATATCTTTGAGGCGCGCGCGAAGCACTCAACTTGGTCGACTCGGGCTAGGTCTTTACCAGACGGCCGGGTGGGGAGCTCACCTTCAGTGCAATGCAAGGAATTGATAGCCCTTCAACTTCAAACTCCCGGGGTGTCCAGCGGTGACGGCTATGACGTATTGATATCCTTTCCATCACGGTTTTGGCCACCTTCTTCGCTCCCTTTACTGTTTCGCAATATGAAGTAACCGCTTCCCATCCCCTTTTGTACCAGACCAGTACCTGTATAGTCGCCGCACGCGAGAGGACACCATCGCCAATCTCCTCCAAAAAACACGGTAACGGCGGAAGTCCGCCCAAGTAGGGTAGATTTCCACCGAATGCACAACCGTGTCTTTTAAATAATGCGCACAATGGTAATACACAGGCGTATCTTCCCGCCAGATTTGTAACAAGAACCTCTCGAAATACCCATATCCAGTGAAGACCTGCATCAGACGGAAAGCGAGGACACAGCCGCCGTCGTGCCTCTGTAGCTACCCCTCAACAACCTCCACATATCACCGCAATTGTGACATGCCTAATATAGACGTAGGTCTTAATTCCTGAATCGTCGTATATGCCATATAGTTTTCAGCCCAAGTTATGATTAATCCTTGAAAGACTTACAAACCTACCACTACGGTTGAATCTGAAATAATAAAAAATTAAATAACAAGTTTAGAGAACAAAACAAGTTTGTTCGATTAACTTTTAGTTGAAAAATGTAGTATTAATAATGTTTCATTTACTTGTTCGTTCGTAATCATTAAAACACATCAAGTCGCTTCAATCAAAAAGTTAGAAGCGGAGGAATTTTATAATAATTCCTATAAAAGACCAATAATAATATGAAAGTCAATCTAACGTTAAGTTAAATTAACTTGAAATGATAATAAGTCAGTCTACGATGATGAATAATGCAACCAAAATATTATTGTGAAAAAACTGTAATTGCAATTTTAAAAGTTCTATTTTATTTTTCTTAAAATTAATAAGCCTAACTTTAATAACTTTACAAATGAATACACAAAAACAAAGACACAAAAGCAATTTATTTTTAATTACAAAGAATCTTCTCCATTATGACTTGGCGAAAAAAATACTTGAAATTTGAACAAGGGACTTGCAACAGAGCTTTTACTCAAATTAATCTATGAAGAATACAGAAATGGACAATCTTTCGTGTTTCTATTCTGTTTGTATGTTAATTTAACGCAGAACTTTATAATTAAAACACTAATTAATTGTAAGATCAAGGTGGCCACCACAGTTCACTTAAAAAACATCCGTTTACTTTTTTAAACCAATTCTATTAATGGTTCAATCAATAAATGGTGAACCGAGGTAAGGGTAAGGTAAGGTGCCGAGTAAGTGCTAAATTATATTTCCTAAATTTATTTATAAACTATTTGATGAGATGGATGGTTCATAGGATGTTAAGAAACCGCGCTGAAACAAAAAGGGTTCGTTGTGAACTTTTGTGGCAATATCACGTGCAAAACAAGCACTAGTGAAATTCAGAAATAAATATCTATCCACCTATTTAAAAAGACAATATTTCTTTTTAACTTACCAGTACTTAAGTTTTTCACAAAATGTTCTCAAATTGAAAATTAATTATTTCGTATTGATACCTACATATTTCATTATTGCACATTACAACCAATTCCCACTACAATATATTTCTATTGTAACTACGACCTTGAGCGCTGTCATAGTAGTCAAAGTCAAGAGCACGCATTTCTCCGCCCCACCACACCAGCACATGCGGATTTGTATTTCATATATAAAACCACACAACAATTTAGTTGATATCACACAACAGTTAACCGTTGCAAATCAAACAATAAAAATGTTCAGCAAAGTGAGTGCCTCAAACATTTCAGTCACCAATTAAAACTAAAGAAAGTATCTATATTTGTTAACAGTGTTGTAAAGTTGACAATGTGATTTTCAGATCGTAGCTTTGAGCGCGCTGTTGGCCGCTGCCAACGCTGGCTACTTGGGCCATGGACACGCCGTGTCCTCCCAGAGCATCATCCGTCACGATGAACCCCTGCACTACGCCGCCCCTGTAGCGCACTACGCTGCTCCCGTAGCACACTACGCCGCTGCCCCCGTGGCTCACTACGCCGCTCCTGTGGCTCACTACGCCGCTCCCGTGGCTCACTACGCCGCCCCCGCGGCTCACTACGACGGCCATGACACTTACGTAAGTCATTTGATTTTTTGATAACTGCTCTAACAGAATTAGTTAAAGAGAAGCGTCCTATAAATTATTTATTTTTCAGGCTCACCCTAAATACGACTTCGCTTACTCCGTGGCTGACCCTCACACCGGTGACCACAAGTCCCAGCACGAGAGCCGCGACGGTGACTCCGTCCACGGATACTACTCTCTGGCTCAACCCGACGGTTCCGTCCGCAAGGTTGAGTACACCGCTGATGCCCATAACGGGTAAGTAAATAGTAAAGCATTCTAGTCAAACCCTTTACAGTTCTTCTTCAACATGTGCTGACGATTTTGAACAATTTTTATTCCAGTTTCAACGCTGTGGTACACAACTCCGCCCCTTCAGTGCATCCCGCTCCCGTACATGGACATCATTACTGAGTGATCATCGATGAATCGTGTCCATAGTATTTATTGTTTTGTACATATCAAATGAGAGTGAATGCGATTGCAAAATAAAGTGTGATATACCACTAACATTATTTTTATTGATTACATATTTAATATGTTCGACCAGGCTAGTATTCTCAATGTTTTTTTTAAATAAAGACCAATACAGGCATAGTGTTCCACGTATGCCTCCAGCCCATGCAAGGCTCAGTGGAACCAAAGCCTACTAGGGCCATGGATCGACTTCTAAAAAGTTATCCGTAATTCTAGAACGCAAAAGGGAATAGAAGTAACATGTGTGGATAAAGTCATTAAAAGCTTGACACGCCCTCCCGGGATCTCCGCAAGTCATTAAACGATTTTCCACCTTATAAAAAAAGTAATATATATATAGCAGTATAATTTACACCTACAAAGAAACTCATAGTTTTTATGAAATTAAAGACAAATCGATCTAAACAAATACTTACCTTTAGAAACAAACTGGTACTTATTTTCCTTACTTTTGGTCCCATTTGATAGCTGTTAACTACACTGTTGGAATGTTACGTTTTACTTATCTTTTAGATAAGTACAACGTTCCATTCTTATTTGATGTATAGACTACCTACCCTTATCAAAGCGGATGTTCTTCGAATGGAGTGGTTAATTGCATATTTGATTTGATACATCCATTTCATTGAAAGTCTGCCCGCGCAAGTGCGCGTACTCACCGTACGGTAATGAGCTTTAAAAATAGTCTAGTGTCCAGGACGTTAAAATTATAAAAAATATATGAAAACATATTTAACGTAAACCTAAAAGTAAAATTGTCAAATAAACGAAAATTTTGTCTTTATGTTGAAATACAAGCAAAGTCTATTACGGTACTTGACCGAAGTCATGATTTCAAGTCAGCAAAAAAAAACTAAGCCATGATTATGTATTGTCGTAAAACATGTAGCTAGCTTAGACTGGCCATTTGCTTAATTTGATAAAACTTAGTCAATTATTTTGCCGGGATATGTCGTATATATTATTGCCATGATAGATCCCGGCAAAATAATTGGTTATGTACACACTTATTAATTTCATGAACAATTTCTTCGCCCTTGTTTTGTTATCTACACTAACTGTTATCCGAGGTAAAAACCCGCAGACACTCCACTAAAAAGGTTGCCTTGTTAAAAGCCTGGATGCAAAATTTACTGTTACTAAAGCGTCATAGGGACCTATTGGATTGTGAAGATTACGTTCTAAAACGAAAAAAAGTTTATGACAAGTTTTCATTTAAGTGAGGAAGAGAGCGTGTTAGAATTTTCAAAAATGTAAAAAAACTACTCGAGCGCGATTGTTTTTTTTTATTATATTAAAGATAATTAGGATTATAGATAATTATAATTCTATAATCTGACGGTTTCCATGTTTTCATGAGGCGATGTAGCTAAAACCATCGATAAGTGTAAAATTTTCAACATTACCAACAAAATTATCTTAGCTAAGTGTGGTAAACAGGAACCTTACAACCTAACTTTCTGACTCACCTATTTGCATAAGCAAATTGACAGATTATTAAAACTATACATTATTCTGCATGTACTTAACTAATTACCTTGTCTTAATCTGACGCGCTCGAATTTTTCTGAGGACCGATTTTTTTTACTAATCTGACGGACTGCCCTTAACGAACCCCACGATATTAAGGGTTCATATGAAGCAAGGGTACATTACAGGGTGCAACGTTTCTCTCCATATGATTTACTGACGCGCTCGGGTTTTGCGCGAAATCCCCAACTGGCCGTCCCTACTATTAGACAATACTGTTTGTCTAACAGACTTATTCGAAAATTAAAAATTATGTTATGTATTTAAATTGCATAAAATTAGCACCTTCTACCAAGTGACAACTAGTATAACTACTCGTTTGTTGAAACTAACGGACATAAAATACTAAATTGTACCTACATGACTTAGAAAACGCTTCCTAAATACTACATCACATTTAGGTATGTACAGTAATTTGTAACAACGTCATCGATGGCAGCGAAATATTACGTATAATCTTTATTATTATCATTCCAGCAGAAAAACGTTCACTGATGGACACAAGCTTCTCTCTATATCATAATTACAGAGCTTACTTTGAAACCTCATAGACTTACTGTGATCAAAAATCATTTTTTTTTATTTCAAATAGGCCTACAATTGCACTTATAAAACGTCAAAAGCTAGTAATCAAAACTTAAAACTATAGAGCCAATAAATAAATAGCCTGCCAGAACAACAATTGTTAAACGATTACAAACCATAGCTCCTTGAACGAGGAAATAAACTATCTTGCCAGCCACAAATCCATTCATCATGAATTTGTCTCGTATTCTGAAACCGGTAAGGCGCCTAGTTACTTCAATCATTTACTTTGAATTAATAATAAAATGTTAACAAGAACTTTCTCTATTATAAACTAACTTTTGCCTGCGGCTTTGCCCGCGTACATAAAATATAGCCTATATCACTCTCCTGAGTAAGTTTATTCCCATAAGCGTCTCTGCACACGGGCCCCAAAAAAAAGCTCGAAGCGGCCGCAAAAAACAGCTGAATCGCGTGACACTTCTTGTATCCGGAGTAGCTTGAAGCCGCTTCAAGTGTTTTTTGAGGCGGCACCGTCGCACACGAGCTAAAAAAAAGGCCGCCTCAAAAAGAAGCTTGAAGCGGCGTTTTTTTGCATTCCCTCTTCCTCAATATTTCATCCACATGTAGTAGTTTTAGTAACATGCGTTTCATCCCTCCACATTAAGATGACCCTGGAACGATCTCGCAACCCTGTTTGCATAGCCAACGTGCATTTGTTGGTCTTTGTTTTTTCAAAATGTTACCACAGTCTAGACATTACTCCTGTAGCGTGGGTGCGTTCAGAAACATGTAAATCCACATACAAGAAGCACTCAGACCCGGAACATTATCTGTAGGCGATAAAAATATTATTGTGTTCCGCGCGGGAACTGAACACGCAACGCAGTAGCCAATAAGTTTACCACTGCTTCAAACGTGTCATTACATTTTTCCCCCTGCTGCGAAAAGTCCTTTGTGTAAGAGGGGCGAGTCTTAATTCACAACGCTGACCTGGAGTGGATTGGCAAAACCATGTCTCCTTCGATTCATGCTATCTAGTAATAGATTAATGCCAATAAACTGAAACAAAATTTTGGATTTTCCTGTAATAAACTGTACAGTTACAACTTTTTTTATTGATCTAAACTACTGCTTGAATGCTTTAATAACGTTGCTTTCAACCCACCCATACCTACAACCACAACACGAATTGTGATTATTATTTTGTATCTTGCCTATACTGTCCCTCAGCTGGACAAAGGCCCATCCATTGTTCCCGGCTTTGAGCCACTTTTTGCCAATTCCTAAGACATCTAAGTCGTTCCATATTGAAGTTGCCATATTCCCAAGTAATCTTCACGTTACCTTCAACCAAAACCCCAAATGTGAACTTACAAAATAGAACGCATTCTAGAAATTTACCTCGTAAAAAACAACAGTGTAGTTTTTTACGTGTTAAATTTCTCACGCTAGTAATGTTTTTTTTTTAATTAAACGGTATCGTTACGGACATAATTCAGGACATACGTATTATCGAAACTGCGGCCTTGATACATGTCAAAGTTATAAGTCAAGAGCGCACACGCATATGTTCGCCCCACCACGCTCGAAAACGTAATAACTTGATCTATAAAACCAAATTTGCAAGTCCATTGACATCAATCGACACCTGATTGTAACAATAAACAAAATGTTCAGCAAAGTGAGTATTTAAACATAAAAGTCGGTTTATATAAAATTACTAAAGTCTCATTAGAGCTTTCTCTATCTATCAATTGATTGACACTAAAAGTGACATATATCTCATTTTTTCCTAGCCATTATTGTCCCACTGCTTAGCAAAGGCTTCACCCAAATCCTTCCAGACATTCTTTTCCGCCATCTTGAACCAGCACCCGCGATAAGCGTCCATATCGTCAATATATCTTTACAATCGAATATTTGTAGCAAAGCCAAGCGGCTACCGTAATACATTCCCATTTGAACAGCAGGGACTCTTTAAATAATCTAGACTATCATTCTATTCAATATGAGTCCTGACTGTTTCAGTCGATATGTTCCGTATTAGAATTTATTATTTGTTTTATTTTATGCGCTTATCGACTACGTCATTATTTTAATGATGTAATTAAATTGCTTTCTACGCTTCTAGACTGATCTTGTTTTTTATTTTCAGTTTTTGTTTAAAACCTTCGATATATATATGTACTTATAAGTCAATGTTTAAAACAATGTTTTAAGCAGAATTATTTTTCTTCAAGGTATAAAGTAAGATAATAATAGAAAGCACATTGTATCTCATAGGTACTTGACCTTACTTTAAAAATTACCTTCTAAATGAATAAACAAAAAAATTATCTTATATCTGTACCTATCTATAATAATAGTTATTAAGATTAAAAACTTTAATTATTAATTTTGTTTTCTTTCAGATCGTAGCTTTCGGCGCTCTGTTGGCCGCTGCCAACGCCAGTCTCTACGGGCACGGTCACGCTGTATCCTCCCAGAGTATTGTGCGTCATGATGAGGCCTATGTTACACCCCTGCACTACGCCGCTCCCTTGGCATACTACGCTGCTCCCGTTGACCACTACGATGGACACAACTCATACGTGAGTGACTTTTATTATTAAATTATTTTATTAAAAGAAAAGTAAGATTAAAAATTCAACAAACATAGGTTTTATTTACTGCTCTATTAGTCTCATGGTTACAAACGCGGCCCTTGGTTTGAAATTCCCAGGTTGATCGAAGCTTTCTTGGATTTTCCTTAAGAAATTTCTTAGCAACAGCTTGGAATTCGGAAAGAGTCACCTCTGAGAATGCACCTGAATTTGCAGCTTCGCGCCACACCCTTGTGTTCCATAATATCTTGTGCATGTTAAGGTTGTGGTTTGGCACCGTGACCGAATTTCTTGTAAATAATAATTTAATTCATATGATACTGCAGGCGCATCCCAAATATGATTTTGCATACTCCGTGTCTGACCCCCACACCGGCGACCACAAGTCCCAGCACGAGAGCCGCGACGGTGACGCCGTGCACGGATACTACTCTCTGGTGCAGCCTGACGGGTCCGTACGCAAGGTCGAGTACACCGCTGATGACCACCATGGGTACGTTATAACATTTACGGCTTTCATAAATATTCAGTCACTGAAATTACTAATGATTCTGTGGTCGACTTTCAGTCTACCCGGCAGTTGACTTAACAAGCTTCCTTTTATTCATTTTAAATCCGTGAAATAGTTATGTATTTTTTTATTCCGTGGCTCAAAAAGAAAAAACGAAATCACTTGGTAGTCCGTCAGTCTGACTTTAAAGACTCTTTATCTCGGCAACGCGTGGAGGTATCGAGTTGAAATTAAAAACATATAGTCAAGTCTGCGATCCCTTGAAGCTAAGCTAAGAAACGTATATTTCGACAATTTCAAGGAAATCAAAATTGATAGGGTACTTCCCGTTGACCTAGAACCCTGAAATTTGGCATGAAGCAAGGTCTTAAAACACAAGTATAGGAATAAATCTGAAAGCAATATATTTGTGGTTACCTACGTCACAAAAAAAACTTTTTTGCAATTCGGGAAAATTTTCGATACTCCATTGTGGAATTTATCTATTTGAATAGCTCAGTGCGCGAGTCCGACTCGCACTTAGCGGCTTTTTAATTAATCGTCTTATAATTTTCAGGTTCAACGCTGTGGTCCACAACTCTGCTCCCTCGGTGCATCCTGCCCCAGTCTACGGACACTCTTACTATGATTACTGAGTGATTAACAATTTTTCCTGATTGGTGTGTGAATATTTGAACAATTTGGGAATAAATTGTTTCTTTGTATGCATTATTTGTGAAATGTGAATAAATTATTATGTGGTATGTTTTAAATTACATCAATTTGGAAGTATTCTTACTACCAACCACGATATCCTCAAAGTTGAACCTTATACCAACAGTAATTTGAAAATTAAGGGTGTTTTAACTTATAACCCGTACCTACGTAACTAATTTGAAGTTTATCCGATAAACTATACCGTGGGCGACTCTTGATAAAGTGGTGGGTAATTTTATTGAGGTAATAAATATTATGGTCACACTATACATTCCATCTTAAATTATATATTATTAGATTGCTTAAATTGCGCAAATAAAACAACAACTGCCATAACTATACTATACTGAATATGTTTCGGATAATTTAAAAGATAGTATTTTTTGTAATTTTAATACCTGTAATGATTTCAACAGAAAATAACCGAGATTCCCATTTTTTTACTGAGATTAGCAGGTTACTGTTAAATTGAGAATTTGAAGTTGTTCGATTTTTAAATTTTCAAAGTTGCTTGCTATAGTAGATTTTTACAAGTCGTTAATTTCAGATATTCAACAAGGAGTAACAAGTTGAATTCAAACAAAACACAGAGAGTATATAAGATACATGATAATAAATAATTTTAAACCCTTTCAGGATAAGGTGAATAATAAAACTAAATATAACACTTACACGTAAAGCAAGATATTTCACAATTGTGACAGCTTTATTGTTCGATAATGGTAAATCTGAACGTAACGAAGGTAAACGCCAAAGGCTAATAATACTCTATCAAAATCGTATAAAATGTTTTATGATTTACAATACCGCACAATAATAACTTTATTATCTTAAAAGGTGCCTTAAAATATTTAGAATCAAATATTCAGGAACTTTAATAGTACTAAATAATTGCGATAACTGTCTTAAATAAATCTAAATAGTTCATAGCTTAGCTTATGTGTCATAGTTCCAGATTTAGTTTTGTTACAATGGAATGACTATAAGTTATGTAAGAATTCTGAATACAAGAATTTCAGACATGTCTGTCTTAAGTTCCTTGTATGAACAGAATAGAATTATCCAGTTTGAATTGTGGGCTGCAATTTGAATAATGTATTGAATACAATATAATACCATGATAAATGCCTGTCTAAGAATTTTCTACATTTTTTATATTTGAAATACATTGTTGCTAAGACAAGTTGAGGTATAACTAAACATTATGTATCTGCAAATTACTGAAGGGGCCCAGCAGGATCGAAGCCTACTAGGGCTATTGGGTCGCTTCTGAAAGTAAAACTCGGCTCAGGAATGAAAGACAACGAACGGGAACTAGGAGTGGAAAAAAGTACTTATCAGCAAATTTAGGCTTGTCCAGTTAGAGCAGAGCGGCGGCTTCGTGATAACAGTGAGGTCTGTAGGTCGTGGGTTCTAAACCCAGCCATGTACATTCTGTGTAGTACATTTAATTCCCACTGCTCTCAAAACAGTGCAGGAAAACATGGTGAAGAAACGGCATATCCTAGAACAAAAAAAGACGTGTGGCACTCGGGGACTGCCGCGGTAAAGCTATTGCATAGCATTTTTATCAACTTATGCAATTATAATTATTTATTTTATTTGTCGCAGCAGGAGGCTATACATTAAGAACCTTCTAACAATTGTTACAAGATGGCGGTAGTGAGGTTAGCCTATCTGTTTGTCGCTTGTCACTGTCAAGTAATGTCAGGTTATTTCACCTGTCTGTCAGTTGTCACTGTCAGTGTTACTGTCACTGTTTTGACGGGTGCAAGTAGGGTGGGTATGTGAGGCATTCTGCCGAGAAACGTGCGCATGGACGGTTAACCTCACAACCTCCATCCTTTTTCATCACGGATATTTGTGATCATTGTGATTCAAGAGTTGAAGTAGTAATTAAAGAAGATCAACGCTATCAGTTTGTGGTATTATTTCCTGTTTCCTGAAGATGCACGAGGAGGAAGGCTTGCCCAAAGATAATAATTCCGTTGCCTCTCTGTCATCAGAAGTGGGATGTGATCCACGTTCTGCACCACAGCCTACGATGAACAATAGTGAGGAAAAATGGAAATTGATATTGGAGCAACAAAATCAGAATTTTCTTGCCCTAATTCAAGCTATAAAAGGACCGACAACGAGTGTTAAAGTTCATCTACCCACATTCGACCCCGAGAAAACATCCGTGGACGCACGTGCTTGGTTATCGACGGCAGACATGTGCATGGCTGATCAACCGTTATCTGGAGCTCCATTGATGATAGCTTTGAGCGAAGCATTGAAAGGCGAGGCGTCGGCTTGGCTGTCCCAAGTATCTTTCCCCGGCATGACATGGAAGGATTTTCAAGAAGCCTTCACCGCTCGTTATGATATTTCGGAGACTGCTGCGTCAACGCTCATCAATCTTTATAACAGTAAGCCTAAGGAAGGTGAGTGCCTTGCAACTTACGCTGCTACTCAGCTGAATATTTTGATGTCACGTTGGAAGAGGCTGAATACAGAGCAGATTGCTATCTCCACTGTAATGGCACACATAGCTCAAATTGAACCCCGAGTCAATCGTGTTGCTTTTACCACTGAGATAGAAACTAGAACGAAACTGCAGCAGGAGTTAAGGGCACTGTCTTATATGAAAAGAAAGGCGCCTACTAGTGACTACAACAATGACCCTGATCCAAAGCAACGCAAGATGATGTCGACCCCGGTTAAATGTGCACATTGCGGGAGACTAGGCCACCATGTTTCTGCATGTCGTCTCAAAAAAGATAATCGTAGTACTCGAGCGCCTCCTGGAGAAGCAAACAAACTTGCAACCACTTCGAAGCCTGCAACTACGGACATCACATGTTTCAATTGTCGGGGCGCTGGACACTACGCATCAAGATGTCCTCGGGCTGCCAGCACAGAAGCGAAGTCAACCGCTGTTAGTACAACTAGCAAGCCGGTAGAGCGGCGTGTTGAAGTCTGCGCGGTCAGTGCACCAATGGGAATTCTAGAACACTTCGGTGAGTCCTTTTCATTTCATTTCGATTCGGGAGCTGAGTGCTCACTTATTAAGGAAACAATATCATTGAAATTTCATGGTGAACAACTAAGTAATTTAGTAAAGATGACCGGTATTGGACAAACTAGTGTTTACAGTACTTTGCAGATTATGACGTCAGTTAGTATAAATGACATTGATTTCAACATTCTATTTCACGTTTTGCCTGACGAATTTTTGTTACATGACATTATGATTGGGCAGGAAGTGTTGACTCAAGGATTAGAAATTCATGTTACTTTTGACAGAGTTTTTTTTACCAAAATAAAATCCTCAATAATTAATGCGAGTATTGTCCATGATAATAATAGTGATGTTAGCTTCGAAAGTATCGACACTAGCATTCCCTTAGAGTTCAAATCCAAGTAGCTAAATATTTTAGCTGAGTTTAAGGACTACTTTGTTTGCGGCACCCCATCAGGTCCAGCCAATACTGACCCTGTAGAAATTCGCCTCATTGACCCTTGTAAAACTGTTTATCGTCGACCTTATCGTCTTAGCCCCCAGGAACGTAGTGTCGTACGTGATAAGGTGAATGAGTTACTCGCATGTAAAGTTATACGTCCAAGTTCGTCACCGTTTGCCAGCCCTATTCTTTTAGTTAAAAAGAAGGACGGCACGGATCGCATGTGCGTAGATTATCGAGAATTGAACGATAACACCGTGCCAGATCGATTCCCTTTACCGCTCATCTCTGACCAAATCGATCGCCTCCATGGCTGTTATTATTTTACCACACTGGATATGGCCAGTGGCTTTCACCAATTGCCAATCCACCCGGACTCAATAGAGAAGACCGCGTTCATAACTCCAGAGGGTCATTACGAATACCTGACCATGCCCTTTGGTCTTCGTAACGCACCTGCTATATTCCAACGAGCTGTTACCAAGGCCTTAGGCGCTCTTGGTAATTCGTATGCTATCGTCTATATGGATGATATTCTCGTAACAGGAAACTCAGATATTAATGAATCCCTGGCAAGAATTCGCACAGTTTTACAGATTTTGACTGAACAAGGGTTTTCTTTTAATTTGAAAAAGTGCTCTTTCATGAACAAAAGTGTGGAGTATCTTGGTTATGTAGTTAGTTGCGGCGAGGTTCGTCCGAACCCTAAAAAGATCGAAGCTTTGATTGCCCTGCCTCCTCCTAAAACGGTCACGCAATTACGCCAGTTCATAGGACTAGCCTCCTATTTTAGAAAATTTATCCCCGGTTTTGCACGAATAATGGCTCCTCTTCACGCTCTGACCAGCCCTGGTAAGGGTAACGTCGACTGGAAGCCTGAACACGAAGGCATCAGGCAAACGATCATAGAGATATTGACTAACGAGCCGGTCTTAATGATTTTTGATCCTGGCTGTCCAATTGAGCTTCACACCGACGCCAGTGCGATTGGTTATGGTGCCATTTTGTTGCAAACTAAGGAATGCAAACAGTCCGTAGTGGGTTACTTTAGTAAACGTACCACAGCCGCCGAGTCCAAGTATCACTCGTATGAGTTAGAGACTTTGGCGGTTGTGAATGCTATTAAGCATTTCAGGCATTACCTTCATGGCAATAAGTTTACCGTCGTAACGGACTGTAATTCATTAAAATCTTCCCGCAATAAGGCCGATCTAACCCCGCGCGTACATAGATGGTGGGCATTTCTACAAGCTTACGACTTTGAGATTGTATACAAGGACGGAAAGCGTATGTGTCATGCGGATTTCTTATCCAGGAATCCTCTTCCGGCTACATCAGTTGAAAAGGTGGAGCAAAAGCGAGTAGATCTTACTAGTTTACCTGAAAATTGGTTGCAAGCAGAGCAACAGCGTGACTCTGAGATTATCAAACTAATTGAAGATCTCAAGGAACACAATATAGATGAAAATGTGGCTAAAACTTATGAGATCAGGTCTGGAGTGTTGTATCGAAAAGTGCATCGCAACAACCGATCTCGGTGGCTACCAATTGTCCCCAGAGCTTTACGCTGGTCAGTTATAAACTCTGTCCACGAATCTCTCGTGCATGCTGGTTGGGAGAAAACGTTAGAAAAGGTCTTTGATTTATACTGGTTTGACCAAATGACTAAGTTTGTTCGTAAATTTGTTGACAATTGTGTTACATGTAAGATATCTAAGTCTCAGTCTGGTAAAATTCAAGCAGAAATGCATCCCATCCCTAAGACTCCTATACCATGGCACACCTTGCATATTGATGCCACTGGTAAACTTAGTGGTAAGAACGATAAAAAGGAATACGTGTTCGTATTGGTGGATGCCTTTACGAAATTCGTTTTGTTACACCATACCCTGCGTATTGACTCTGCTAGTAGCATCCAAGCTTTAAAAAGCAGCATTTCCTTGTTTGGCACCCCTAAGCGACTCATCGCTGATCAGGGCCGTTGCTTTGCTAGTGCAGATTTCAAGCAATTCTGTCAAGCCCATTGTATCGACTTGCATCTGGTTGCAACAGGAAGTTCCCGTGCTAATGGTCAGGTCGAACGGGTTATGAGTACGCTCAAAAATATGCTCACTGCAGTTGAGGCTAGTGGAGAAAAGTCGTGGCAAGATGCTCTCCCGGAAGTTCAACTAGCTCTCAACTGCACGATTAATAGGGTGACTAAGTCGAGTCCTCTTGAACTATTCATTGGAAAGGTGGCTAGGCCTCTAGAACTCATGTGTGCCAACGATTACGAACCCGAAGTGGACATTGATACCGTGCGTGAACGGGCTATTGCTAACATGGACAAAAACTCTCGATACGATAAAGTCAGATTTGATAGTACAAAGGCCAAAGTTCAAAACTATGCAGTAGGCGATTTCGTTCTTCTACAAAACGAAGAACGCAATCAGTGCAAGCTGGATCCTAAATTCAAGGGACCTTTCCGCGTTATTGAGGTCTTAGATGGTGATAGGTATGTGCTTAAGGCACTTAATGGTAACAGGACATACAAATACGCTCATGACAGGCTGCGTAAAATGCCCAGTAATGAAATTCCTGAGGATACTATTTGTGAATCCGATGGCTAAGACAAATGTAATTTGATTTTTCTCTTAATTAGATTTCATTAAGTTTTAAATTTGTATTAAATTTGGTACTAAAAAAAACTGAGTGTGTAATTTACCATGTAATTCGCTGGACATGCCGCTGGGTAAGCGATGCCACCGGTCAAGTGATGCCACTGGTTAAGTGATGCCGCTGGTTAAGCGATGCCGCTGGTTAAGCGATGCCGCTGGTTAAGTGATGCCGCTGGTTAAGCGATGCCGCTGGTTAAGCGATGCCGCTGGTTAAGCGATGCCGCTGGTTAAGCGATGCCGCTGGTTAAGCGATGCCGCTGGTTAAGCGATGCCGCTGGTTAAGCGATGCCGCTGGTTAAGCGATGCCGCTGGTTAAGCGATGCCGCTGGTTAAGTGATGCCGCTGGTTAAGCGATGTACTGGTTAAGCTGACCTATCTTGGTCAGGCATGGCCGAAACAATGTAATGTTCACAGAACATCCTATTTCAGGTAATCCACACGAGGACGTGTGAGGCGCAGGACGGCCGTGTCGCAGCAGGAGGCTATACATTAAGAACCTTCTAACAATTGTTACAAGATGGCGGTAGTGAGGTTAGCCTATCTGTTTGTCGCTTGTCACTGTCAAGTAATGTCAGGTTATTTCACCTGTCTGTCAGTTGTCACTGTCAGTGTTACTGTCACTGTTTTGACGGGTGCAAGTAGGGTGGGTATGTGAGGCATTCTGCCGAGAAACGTGCGCATGGACGGTTAACCTCACAACCTCCATCCTTTTTCATCACGGATATTTGTGATCATTGTGATTCAAGAGTTGAAGTAGTAATTAAAGAAGATCAACGCTATCAGTTTGTGGTATTATTTCCTGTTTCCTGAAGATGCACGAGGAGGAAGGCTTGCCCAAAGATAATAATTCCGTTGCCTCTCTGTCATATTTATGCAGTTTTTTTTTTTCCTTTGTTTTTTTTTTTCTTTGATATTAATTGAAGTTACACTTTCACACATTGAATTGTATTTTGATTGATTGTTCACTCATTTGTTTTCTTATCGGTCACCACGCTCAAAAAACAAATGAGTGGGGGGTGTTAGGTTATTTTCGTTACGGAATTTCTGGATTCGGTCTCCACGCTCAAGGCCCGCGATAGAAGCTATGCAATAGCTTAAAAATACGATCACTTGTAACCGTTTTTACCAAACCTCAAGAGGCTCACGTGGCGTAACCGATTTCCTCTCTTAAAAAGGAGGCTTAAGTTCCTGCAGTTGACACATTATAAGGCTAATTATATGTTATGATTATCCAGGACCAGACCTCGAAACCTGTCCCCCTTCAGCGAGGTGTGAGGCAGGGAGACGTCATTTCTCCAAAACTGTTGACGGCCGCAACGGAGGAGGTCTTCAAGATTCTGGACTTCGGTTTGCCGACGACATAGTAGTCACGGCTGAGACTACGGAAGAGCTCAGTACAATGCTCAATGACCTTCAGAAAGAGTGGGTCTTAAAATGAACATGGACAAAACTAAAGTCATGACAAACAACCATGCACCTACTCCTATCAAGATCGGAGACTCTATACTCGAACTTGTGGACGATTATGACTACCTCGGGCAGACAGTCCAGTTGGGAAGATTTAATTTCGAGAAAGAGGTCAACCGTCGAATCCGACTCGGCTGGGCAACGTCCGGGAAGCTGCGCGGTATCTTCTCATCCAACATACCACAGTGTCTCAAGACGAAAAGCACAGAAACAGAACAGAACAGGAACAGTGTGTTGCCAATGATAACATATGGATCCGAAACGTGCTCGCTCACTATGGGCCTCATCAGAAGACTTAAAGTCACCCAAAGAGCGATGGAAAGGGCTATGCTCCGAGTTTCCTTGCGTGATCGAGTCAGAAATGGAGATATGCAGGAGAACCAAGGTTGCCGACCTAGCACGAAGAATCGCCGCCAAACTTAAGTGGCAATGGGCAGGGCACATTGCTCGTAGAACAGATGGCCGTTGTGGTCGAAAAGTTATGGAGCGACAACCACGCACCGGAAAACGCAGCGTTGGAAGGCCTCCTACAAAGTGGTCCGATGACCTGGTGAAGGTTGCGGGAATCCGATGGATGCGAGACGAACAGGATCGTGCATTGTGGCGACGCTTGGGGGAGGCCTATATCCAACAGTGGACGTCTGTTGACTGAGATGAAGATGATTATCCGGCCAAGTAAAATCATCAAATAACCCTCTTTGAGTGGAACGAGAGGGCGTGTCAGACTTTTACTGACTATCTTCAGTATTAAAATTTAGACTATCGTTTATTACGAGTATATACAAACAATTTTACATTTCATCGCCACACCCTTTCCACAGCAACAGCAGCGTTGCTTGCGGTATAGAAGAAAATTTTCCTATTGGAATGTGTATTATTGTGTATGCTATTCGAGGATACGGTCTTCCCAAATGTCAAACTTCAACCAAATCTATTCAGCCGTTTGTACGTGAAGGAGTAACGAACATACATGGAAACTTTCACCTTTATAAAAAAAAGTATGATTCGTTTGTCCTCAGTTTTTCAGCTTTAATAACTTCGATTAGCCACACTATTTAGTTACGGTAACTGTTCCTGCACCACAGCCTTAAAACTAAACTGAGAAAACCGACAAAAAATATTATAATAATCATAATAATAGTACTGAATGATAAATATCGACAGTTTTTGTCAATATTGCACTGAACGGTATAATCGGTTCGGGGATTTTTTTCCGTTCATTCAGACTGAGATCACGTAGCACCTCGCGGTACGGCCTTGCTCGCTACAAAGGCACTGCTTTGTTGCTAGGTACAAACATTCTTCTGCATCTTAAAAAAACAACACAAAAAACAATACGAACTATTTTCCTGTAGCTTCATTAACTTTGATTCAATAAAAATTACAGTAAGAGTAGGTCAGTAACAAGTAATCATTTTATTTATTATACTTAAGAGGGCCTTTTCCACTTGTCTGTCATCAACGTCGAACATGGTTTAAAAGCATGTTGCTTCATCTAATGTAATCCAAAGCAATGTTTGATAAAGAGGCAACGCGAGAGAAAAAGAAAGAACACCTGAAAACTCTGTTGGTTAATTACGTTATTGACTCGAATGTTTAACAAAACTTGTTCCAGGAAATTCGTATTTTTTTTTTTAAACCCTTAAAAGTTTTTGACAAAAATACTCGTCATTCAGAATCTCGATTAAATGTGCTAGGCTTCTATGGATGTACTTTTATATTTTTAATATATTAAAATATAAAAAATGTAGAGTATGTATAATATGTAGATTATGGACGGCTAAAGTTCACGTAAAATAGCAGATTTTCAGAGGTTTTTACTGGATTTGTTTTACACATAATATTTTGATTTCTATAGAAGCCTAGATAATATCCACAATATATCTGAGTATCCAAAATATCTGGAGAAATATGTGTAATAACATCATAATAACGTAAGAGCGGTTTTATGAAAATGTACCTCGGGTTAGCCGCTCTTAATAGCTTGTTAGAAGTTTCGCCGGCGTGAAAGTACAAAATTATCCTAAGGGCACATGATCCCAGAATAAAAAATATCAATGGTTTACTCATGTGTGCCAAATTCCATTCAAATCCATTCAACACATACAATATTCTCGTATAAGTAAACACATACATACGTTATAAACCTCATGTTAAGGCAGGACAAACATTTATGAAAACAAGTGTACAATGGACGGCCTTGTCGCACAGAACTATCTCTTATATAACCTTAAGATGGACTGAACGAAAGGTACATATATATATTTAGACTTAGGGCTTTTTTAGGTGGGGAAATCATATAAATGACATCTCAAGCCTATGCGCGAAGCGGGCGGAGAACCCATTCGCAAAAAAACCCCTTAGAGGAATACTTTCTTTATGAGTTTTTCACAGCCATAGAGTGAAATTCGCTGTATTTCCTCAAAGCAACAAATTTCGTTAGTTCTTAATCATCGACGACATCATCGCTTACCAAGAAGAAATGATCAAACGCATGACTACCAATAAAAAAATGTTAAAACCTATACTGAACTAAGCTTTAAAAAAGCAGTCGAATGTAAGAGAATTCTTAAATGAATGGAGAGCGAAGACTGATGTTGACCATAATAGGATTATTTGAATGTCAAAATCTGGCATGTGACACCAATTAACTATTCAGAAGACAAATAATCCTTCAAAATTCTTGTCACTCCTTCATTCATAAACCCACGCACGTGAAAATTTCGTTCATGCGTACTATATTTTTTGTTTAGCTAAACAAAACATGCACACTTAGGCGACACGACATGGCCACGGTGGTTATTACGATACCATGACATATATTGCAATTCTTTAATCTTTTTTTAAGACGACCTTAGCTATTGTCATTGTCGCATGCAGTGTGGTCAGCCCCACTTGTTCTTATTTAGTTTTAACTAATATAAAAAGCCACGGTCAGTAGCAATTGTCATCAATCATTGATTGAATTCGATCTTGTAGGACCTCTGTCCACTGTAATGTTCTCGTACAAACACTGGCTCGTTCGCAAGCGCACGCTCCGCAACAACACGTGTACTCTCGCTCACAGCGCTATCGTAACTCCGTGGCTGACATAAGCGTCGCTTGACCGAGATAGCGTATATCTATATTTAAGTATAGATACTCCTAATACAAACACTACATCCCTTTCATGTTCAAAAATATTTATTTGAGATTAAAAGGAAACTATAAAAAATTCGAAGCAAAGGTACAGTAAAGAAATATCCTTCCACATCGATTTAAACTTTTGATTAACAGCTGATCCTTAATTCTCATCTCCGTTATTTTAAACAAATCTTTAAATGGATCTAGCTTAGTTTACTTGCTCTGCCCGTTTATAATCATTAGGAAGTCTCAGATTGAAGAAAAAAAAAATTTTTTTTTTCTTATCCTGATTAAACCTACACTTTTTTTTTTTTAGGTTACTACGTACTCTATATTGCGTAACGCATCATTTATCATGGCACTTAAATTAACCTCGGGGTTCTACATCCTCTGTAACTGTACAGCCAATCGTGAGTTGGACTTCGCCTAATGGACCCTACCACAAATGGTCCCTGGTCTCTACAGTCGCTATTAGCATTGGTTCTAGCACGAACATCTCATATTTGTCCTCCTCATTCACACGGGTTTGTCCCGTCGCGATGAAAGTGTTAGACAATGTTACTTGAATCACAGAACTCTAAATTATTTAGATGGGACTACCAGTAATTTTAATCAAAACCTTCAATGTTTCAGTGTCGTTACCAATTACCAGAGAGTTATTTTTAGCTTTACCTTCTGACCAACTTCCAACTGACGGTAAATTAACTTTACGATCACGCAACGAGATACAGTTTCGCGATAAGAAGTCACGTATGGCACTACTACAGGACGTACGCTTAGGGTCCAGTCATATCTTATGGTTTCACCCGTTTGAGGTAGCCCGCTAACTGGTATCAGTATGAAATTCTACGACTAGGTACTTGCGAGTCTCAATTCATTAAATCCCAAGCAAACGCCGGCGCCCGCGCACTCACCGTCCCTCCACTGTGCCTCCAATTGACACGATCGAAAGGTTAAATCATAAAACCCGACTCTTTCATAAAAATTAAATTATTTCTTATTCAATTTTTTGTGGCGCAGTTGCCAAAAAATAAACTTTACCACACGTCAAATCGTCTTTAGAACGGCCCCATACTCGAGAAAACTTAGGTAAAAACCACCAGGAGTAAGCTACTAGACCTATAAACTGTTCTAACTGAGCTACGATAAAAAGCAGGGGCAGAGTCGAATGTACGTTATCTGTTTTCTGCTAATAGGTCCTATTTCTTCTAACTTCACCACTTGACTTTATTTCATATCCTAGCAACACGAGTTGCATTATCAAAACAACCCTTTTTTTTTACTTTTCCAAATCTAACGAAAATCCGGCTGTAGACAACGATTTTTTAAAACTACATTAAGTCTCCCGACGTCTCTCTTAATAGTTTATCAGCGAATCATTAAGCCAAATGCCTAGTCACGCCAACTATATTCACCTGTACTCTGTTCGAACATAATCATTTTGACTCAGTGGCATCAATTTGTTTTCAAAATAAACGGCTAATCAATAATTTAATATTATTCCAGTTGGCTATAAACTCTAGCCTGTTTTAGTAAGGTTACCAACATAATACATCGCTCGGTCAACCTGACAATATTATTGCAAATTGCTCTGAACGTTGAATCTTCTATTTACTCTTTTACAGATCATAGTTTAAATCAGTGATATCAGTTATTTACTACGGACCACAACATTAAATTTTATTTGATATCAGTAACAATCACAGCTTGCAACTAAAACTGAGGGTACATTTAATTTACTCCTTCAACTTTTTTAGTTACTATTTTAAATTCTAAAAAAATCATTTTAGTAAAACAATTTTTTAGTTTGTTTTCCGACATATCAATATCTAAAAATCATGACAATTTGAAATAGATTGTTTACTTAGTTTCGTATCAACTTTTAATTTCATTTAAACGAGCAACTTTGTACTACCAGCACACTAATTTTATTCCCTTTATAATTTTACCAAAAGACACCCAAAGAAACCGTAGCCCAAAGACTAGTTTCTTCTGAACGCGAGAATAGTATAGAAAACCAGCTGATTCGGCAAATATTGTTTTGTCGTATAAATGTTTCTAATGAATATTATGGTAGTCCAATAAAATATAAATATTATGATTTCCTACCTAGCCGACTACTCCTGCCTAACTAACAACTACCTTAAGCTACCTAAATAACACTGAACTACTCGTACATTACCATGGATATCGATATCTATGTACATTACATTATTTTTTTAATTATTCACTTTGCTTATTATTTTATGCCTATTAACTTTATGTATTTATCTACATTTCACTCAAAACCATCTGAGCGTCCGAATATCACCACAAGGATCCAGCATAATATCAGCGTCAGGTACTTTTGCCTGACACATGCTGAGCTAGACTCCCATTGGTGCAGCGCGACATGCACACCGCACTATGGGTCTATATTGCTATTTCTCTTTTTTTTTTTTCTTGGTACCTACATGTGTTATTATTTTTTTTTTCTTTCTTTTGTTGTTGTCTATGTGCTTAGTTTTTTATAATCTGTGTGCTTTATGTATTTTGGTGCATGTTTTGTGCTGTAGCCAATAAAGGATTTATCTATCAAAGGATTTATCTATCTATCTACCCGCTCACGCATTATTTTTATTGTTCCGCGCTAGACCGCTATGGTCGTCTTTTACAAAGATGAGTTAATTTAACGGATAAGGTCACTTTATGTGACACGCGTTTGTAGCATACCGATATTAAAATAGTTCAATTTCGATTTAACGCAGAAATAATAGCAGATTAATATTCCAGGGATACGTCAATGTCAACAATGTCAAAATTATCTACGGAGAAATAAGCACTGTCATAAAAGAAATCGTAACAGTATCTATTAGATCTGCCAACGCGCGACGATAGTTGAAATTACAATTGCTTACGTCGTGAAAATTGGCAATTTTTTTTAAAATGTATCGCGATCATTTTTGACGTCAACAGCATCACGGTCGCGTCCAATTCGTCCAATCACGTATTCGTGTTTTTGCCATAGTGTATGAAATTACCACAGATTATTAAAACAAATTGAGCTATGGGTGCATCGTGGTGTTGCCACTTTATAAAACTTTATAAAATTGTATTTGTCACCTTATCTATTTATTTTATTTATATTTATTAGTTTTCTATACTTATTTTTAGTTACGTTTATTTACTGCACCGTTCCAGCGTCTTTACGACACAGCGACCGGCCCACGCTGAAAACCAGCGCTGTGAGCTCAACGCATTATGCGTGAGCCCGCAGCTTTATGCTGAGCGTTCGGCCGTTTTGCGCGGAGGAGACGCATATCCTCCCTATTAATTATTATTGATGTTTTGTTATGTTACCTAATTTTAAGATTGCGTCTTTAACGCGTAAATAAACTGTTTTTCTTTCTTTTCTTTCTTTCTTTCTTTCTTTATCATACTAGCTGAACTGAGTCCTTACAACAATACCTCACGGTCTAACTTATTGCCCAAATGGAGAATTTCGGGCGTTAGCAAATTGATGATAAATCGACTTCAGGAGGTCTATTGTGGCAACTTGAAAAGTCATTTCTAAACTGTACCCTGCTGTCAATGACAAGTGTATAGTATACAGGAGAACATGAACATTTAATTCTCGCGAGCAAAATATTTCCAATTGAATGGAGATCTTTAAATCAGAAAAGTTCCAATTTAATGGATGGTTTTAGATCGCAGTATTTCCAATTTAATAGAGATCTTAAACCCACGAAAGTTCCAATTTAATGGATATTTAAAGATCACAGTAATTTCCAATTTAATGGAGATCTTTAAATCACAAAAGTTCCAATTTAATGGATGGTTTTAGATCGCAGTATTTCCAATTTAATGGAGATCTTAAACCCACGAAAGTTCCAATTTAATGGATATTTAAAGATCACAGTAATTTCCAATTTAATGGAGATCTTTAAATCACAAAAGTTCCAATTTAATGGATGGTTTTAGATCGCAGTATTTCCAATTTAATGGAGATCTTAAACCCACGAAAGTTCCAATTTAATGGATATTTAAAGATCACAGTAATTTCCAATTTAATGGAGATCTTTAAATCACAAAAGTTCCAATTTAATGGATGTTTTAAGATCGCAAGTATTTTCAATTTAATGGAGATCTTAAAACCACAAAAAATCCAATTTAATGGATGTTTTAAGATCGCAAATGTTTCCAATTTAATGGAGATCTTAAAACCACAAAGGACTTTTTTTTTTCACACAACGCCATCCAGTCCCAAGCCAAGCAAAGCTCGTGTCATGGGCACCAGACGATCGACAAACACACCCATTCACTTTGGAGGTGAATCACACACACTTCGCGTCCATCACACAAACATTCGCCAACGAGGCGGGGATCGAACCCACGACCAACAGGCCCGTCCATTACAAGTACAAATATCAGAATTCAAATTATATCAGTTAATTATTCAAGCAGTGAAGAATATGTTTCCTTGTTCTAAGTGCTCCACAACGCAACCACTATTGCAACTTTGTACACCATATTTATTTTGCCATCACGTTGTTTTATATTTCCAAGCCCAGAAACGGACCATACGTACAGTGTACATCCGCTACAATGTAGCTACATATCTCAAACAACATAACGTCTTCACGAAGGTATACAAAACAAAACGTTGTGGATTATAGAAAAATAACCGTAGGTATGTACTCGTACCTACAAAGTTGAAAGGCGTATATTATGTAGGTTGATATCTAAGAAGCTGCCTTTCCACTCACCCGTCGCAAACATCGAGCATGGTTCAAAAGCCCGCCGCCTCATCAAACGCAATCCAGCGCGATGCTTGACGAAAAGGCAACGTGATAATACCTGAATACTCTGTAATAGTAATTCCGTGATTCACTCGAAAATTCCACAAAACTTGTTCCAGCAAATGCGTGTTCTTTTTTTTCTTAAAAGTCTTGAAAAACACTGTCACCATTCAGAATCTTGATAAAATTTGCTAGGCCTTTATGTTGTATTTCTTTTTTTACTTTTCACTCGTGAGCAAATTATGAAGTGTCAAAGCCCATGCAAAACAGCAGACCTTCAGAGGTCTTAACTGGATTTGATTTGAATTTGTTTTTATTAGATTTGACCGCTCTTAAGCGGTTGTACGAAAAACAGTGAAAATGCATGGGATGCATCCCCTTAAGAAAACGTTACGAGTATTGTTGCTACCAGTCATAAAATGTAGGTACTTTCCTTTCCTTCTTTTGATTTATATAATTATAAAATACTGAACATACCTTTTTACTCGTCGCCAAATGTAGGACCTCTGTCCACTGTAATGTTCTCGTACAAACACTGGCTCGTTCGCAAGCGCACGCTCCGCAACAACACGTGTACTCTCGCTCACAGCGCTATCGTAACTCCGTGGCTGACATAAGCGTCGCTTGACCGAGATAGCGTATATCTATATTTAAGTATAGATACTCCTAATACAAACACTACAGATCTCAACAACAACAAAATGTTCAGCAAAGTAAGGATTTTTATTATTGTGAAATAAATCAATTACCAAAAATACGATCGCGAACATGCGATATAAATCAGTAAAACAAGTGAATTTATAAATAAAAGTGCAGTGTACAAAATCGTTTACAACAAAAACTGTGTCTAAAACAAAAGAGTGGAAACATGGAACATTTCATGTTTCGAATTATCGATTAGTGTCAAAATTTAGGCCAACTGTCAACGGACGCGTAGCTTCATAGAAGCGTATTCATCTTTATACGCTTGGTGTATGCCTACTCGGTTAATGAAGCTGCAACGTCGTGCTGTTGTGTGAGCAGGCGTACACCATGCGTATAATGTCAAATACGCGTCTGTGAAGCTACGCCTCCATGGATAGTAGACTTAAAATATCTCTTCGTTTGTATTCAGCTGGTAGCTTTCGGTGCGATGTTGGCGTCGGCATATGCATATGAGCATGCCGTGTCTTCCCAGAGCATCGTGCGTCACGATGGAGGTCACTACGCAGCTCCCTACACTGCTCCATACGCCGCTGCCTACGCATCTCCACACGCGTATGACGGTGGCTACGCCTCCCCATATTCCAATGACGGTGGCTACGCCTCCCCGTACGCGAATGACGGTGGCTACGCTGCACCATACGAAGGCGCCTACGCTGCGCCCTATGGCGCCGTTCACGATACGCCATATGTCGCGCCTCTTCCCTACGCCGCCCCTGTGGCATACGCTGGACACCACAACGAAGGCCACGATGAACATGTAAACTTATCTTTCTAACAATTTAAGAATAAGACTGTACGGAGTGATTGCACTCGTACAAAAGCTTCATACATCGATATTGCGATATTAGTTTTCTTTGTTATGTTTTGTATGTACAATAAAGTATATAATAAATAAATAAATAAATAAATAAATAAATATTATTTCCAATAACTTAAGCTCGAAGGCTGGCTTTAGATAGTGATTGAGACTACAAAAAAATCCAAACAAAGTTCAAAACGGATTTAATTTAAGTTTTTCATGCTTAGATCAGCTAATTACAACTTAGATGCTGTATGTATATTTGTATTGTAAATTAATGTTTGTGTAAGCCACAGCAGAGTCTTCACTTGAATGGATAGCGTTGTTCCAATGTGGGACGTTATTCACAGTACTGTTCTACTACTATGAATGAGCTCACGTGTTTATTTTATTGATGTTATTATTTTCAGAGTCACCCCCAATACGACTTCGAGTATTCTGTATCTGACCCCCACACCGGTGACCACAAGTCCCAGCACGAGAGCCGCGACGGTGACGCCGTGCACGGATATTACTCACTGGTGCAGCCTGATGGCTCCGTGCGTAAGGTCGAGTACACCGCTGACGATCACAACGGGTGAGTCAAAATGTTTATAAAGAGAACTTAGAAGGCTTCAAATCTTATCTAATTGTTAGAGAAGTATTTGATACAATCACTGTATGTCTGCTAACTTTTTGATGGAATAGTAATGAAAGACATATATACAGACAGCCCTCTACTGTCTCTCATAGAGCTCAAAGACAAAACTGGGAGGCGACGTTGCATAACAAAAATCTGCAAGCCCTCACGACGCTTTTCAAGAACTTACGAATTGATTTGCATCGCACATTGTATGGTCATCTGCCCCCTTACTAACGTTTCGTTTCGATTCTCTTGCGTCGAACGCCTCGATTTGGCCATCCCTCCGATTCCTTTGTTCTGACCACGTGACTGAGCATTGAGATGACGTCAGAACAAAGGAATTGGAGGCGTGGCCAACTCGAGGCGTTCGACGCAAGAGAATCGAAAGCTTTATCGCGAGGAATCGAATCGCATCGCATCGCAGTTTTGTGTCTAAATGTATCTTGCAGTGATTAGTCTATAAATTATTAACATTTGTGTTTATCTTCAGATTCCAAGCCGTTGTGCACACTTCTGCTCCACTGGTCCACTCCGCGCCTGACTACCACAACTATTAAATAAAGTCATACTTAGAGGATAACATTATCGACGTGCTTAAACCAAAAATGATTATTAATTTAATTTATTAAATTATTTATACCATTAAAAAATCTATTATTGCTCTCCTAAAAAACCCGTGTTGTATTAGAAAATACCTAAGTTGTTTTTGATAATGTGACCGACAAGTGCTCCCTTGGCGATCCTGCCTAGAAGTAACCTAACACAGCATAGCATAGTCGGCCTTATAATGTTCCCACTGTTGGGACTCAAGCCTCCTCTCTAGGAGAGGGAATGTGTCTTAATCCACCACTCGGGTCCTCTGAAGACCCAAGTCATTGTTGTCGGCAGCCCTAGGTTGCGGTCAAAAATAGACTGGACGCGGCTCCCACCTATTGTTTTTGATGGCTCAACGATTTCGTACAGCGACTCAGTGAAGGACCTTGGTGTTATCATCGATAAAGACTTTTCGTGGGGTCCTCAGGTGCAGGAAGTTAGCCGCAAGTTGTTTGCGTCTGCGGGGTCTTTACGAAGGCTGCGCAACTTTCTTCCAACTGCTACCAAAACTGCGCTCGCCCAATCCCTCCTTCTCCCAATCCTTGATTATGCCGATGTCAGTTATCTTGATCTAACCGAAGTGCAGCTAAATAAGCTTGAGCGGCTTCAAAATTTTTGTATTAGATTCATATTTGGATTGCGCAAATATGATCATATTTCTGAATTTCGTATTAAGCTCAAGTGGCTGCCAATCCGCCTTCGTCGGAATACTCATATTTTATCGTTGCTTTACAGTGTCCTGTTTATCCCTACAACCCCCTCTTATCTCAAAGAACGTTTTAAGTTCATTCATGACACACATTCTAGACACTTGAGATCATCGGAGAATTTGACCCTCTTAATGCCTTCGCATTCTACAAAATTCTCTGATAAGTCGTTTGCGATCCAAGCGGTGCGTTTGTGGAATGCGTTGCCATTACCAATTAGGCAAGCCCAGTCACTAGTTTCGTTTAAAAATCTAGTTAAAAACCATTTCCTTTCTCTCTAATACTATACTGATTCTACGTATTTTAATTTCTTCCACCAACCCTACTTTACTCTTTTTTCTATCCTTTTTACTAATTAAATTGTGTAACTTATTATAATATGTATGTATATATGTATTTATAATTGAGTATTGTGTTTTATATAGTTAGCAGTACACCACAGACTACCCCGTGTATTATTTTTAGCTCTTATCCATCCTAAGGTTGTCTGGAAGATATCGCTTTCAGCGATAAGACCGCCATAATTGTACCCACAAACTGAAGTTTTTGTATAAGCTGTATTACTTTTTGGTGTACAATAAAGTCTATTCTATTCTATTCTATTCTATTCTAGTGCGGGTTCGTGGATGTCACATGACTTCGAATTTTTGATTCTAGGACATTCCTCACGATGTTTTCCTTCACCGTTTTGAGAGTAGTGGTGATGAAATAAATTACACAAAGTAACTAAGCTGGCTGGGTTTGAATCCACGACCTACAACTCATAAGTTGGCATCGTTACCACTTGGCCACCACTGCTCTAGAAGTAACGTATATAAGTTGTCAGCAACAGCAGGGGTGGGCCCCTGCTGTTGCTGACAACTCCTTAGGTTGGCTAGTAGGCTTCGACCCGGCTGGGGCCGGGTCGAAGCCTACTGAGGCCAGGGTTATCCGAAAGGGCGCTCGAGCCCCGGTATGAAGGCTTGAAGGAACGGGATGGGTTTTTTAGTCAGTAAGAGTCTGACACTATCTCTCGCTCCGCCCAAGAGCGGGGGTTGTTATAGGATGATTTTTCCCATCGGAAAAAAAAAAGGTAGTAGTCAGGAAACACAGACTCCAACAGGGAATTCAAGACGTTTTCTATTTTTAATGAGTAGAAGCAATTGCTGAAGTATACATACATCGCTATTGAGGCAACCGTTTCTCAAACAGCCGCAAGGGATTATCACACCAATTTATCAAATTACCTTAAGTACGAGCCTCTTAAGGAATATAGTGTCATTAAAACATGACAAGTTCGAGCATTACAATATTTACGTAACTATTTGGCACTAGGCCGACATTGTATCAAATATCATTAATTTTATAACAAGGCTGTTGCGCTTGCATGATTCCGGCCATAAAAATATAATCAACACTACTAGTTTTATCCCGCGGTTATGCTTCCGCAGCTTCTTATTCTGGAAAAATTCACGATTACTCTGGGTTAACCTTTTTTTTGACTCAGTGCGCACTGGGTGAAGCAAGTGGGAGTCTCAGGCTTTTGCTGACTAAAACCGCCCTGGGTTACTTCTGTTGCCCATTGCGTTCCAGTATAACTCTTTTGAACAGTCTCGCAGCCCTGGTAAGCATCAGCCATAGTGGGTGGTGATTTCTTTGAGATGCGTGTTAAATACGACTCGATCGCCGATTCGAGCCTGAGCGTTATCGAATGGCGAGCTACCGATTACTCGCCGTCTGTTAGCTAGTGCCAGAGACTCCCGACACTCTGAGATTTCCTGCAGGTACCATACATTATTTTTTGAGATACAAAGTTGCCTTTTCTTAGTACACTCAGTCTGTAACTTTATAGATTTTTTATATATTCGATGTGGTTATTTACAGATCTTTTAGAAAGAAAGAATTGTACCTCTTTTTAGGGTTCCGTAGCCAAATGGCAAAAAACGGAACCCTTATAGATTCGTCATGTCTGTCTGTCTATCTGTCTGTCTGTCTGTCTGTCTGTCTGTCTGTCTGTCCGTCCGTCCGTATGTCACAGCCACTTTTTTCCGAAACGATAAGAGCTATACTGTTGAAACTTTGTAAGTAGATGTATTCTATGAACTGCATTAAGATTTTCACACAAAAATAGAAAAAATGCAATAAAATTTGGGGGTCCCCATACATAGAACTGAAACTCAAAAATTTTTTTTTCATCAAACCCATGCGTGTGGGGTATCTATGGATAGGTCTTCAAAAATGATACTGAGGTTTCTAAAATCATTTTTTTCTAAACTGAATAGTTTGCGCGAGAGACAGTTCCAAAGTGGTAAAATGTGTGTCCCCCCCCCTCTAACTTCTAAGATAACAGAATGATAAAACAAAAAAAAATATATGATGTACATTACTATAAAAACTACCAGCGAAAATTGGTTTGAACGAAATCTAGTAAGTAGTTTTTTTTTAATGCGTCATAAATCGAAAAAAATACACTATTATTAAAACATCGATCAAAGTTGTTCTTTACAAGAACTTTTATATTATGTTACTTGCTGCTACGGAACCCTTCATGGGCGAGTCCGACTCGCACTTGGCCGGTTTTTTTATTTAGATTTATCCACTGCGTGAGTGTGACTATTCTTGTGAAACTATTCTTATAGTAAAAACATTAAATCGTTCTTTTGATACCACATCTTACTGAAATTAAAAATGTATTAATTTAAAGTAGAATTTTCAGTAGTCACATTTTATTGAATGGACTTATTTCAATTGCAATTAAAATAAATTGATTCTTGTTAAAACCAAACTCCTCCTTTCACTTACGTACATCAAATACATGGTCAGAAACAAATGATCTTATTATGAATTAAGCAGATAATTTTGAGAACAAAACTATAATCGAATTTTACATTATAGACTCCTTCCGCTTCCTGCAACTTTTTGTTGACTTGTTCTTCAACATTATAAATACTGCGCAATGGAATATTATGAACTGTATTAATATTTAATAAGATTCGTAGTTTTGTATAGCACGCATGGGTGCAAGCACACATATTTTTAAGAGTTTTTTTTGGCCCATTCAAACAAAGAACTTATTTTGTCGACTTATACAGAAAAGGTTGAGAACTAAAGAATAATGACGTGTGCATGAATGAAAACCTAGGGTGCTATTCTCTAAGAAAACAGCCTTGAGCTCAGCGCTGGCACAGCGACGAGTCGTGAGCGCAGTACATTGAATTAACAACCCAATGCCCCTTTACATTGGATTGTTAATTCAATGTATTGCGCTCACGACTCGTCGCTGTGCCAGCGCTGTGCTCAAGGCTGTTTTCTTAGAGAATAGCATCCCTGATCTGTCTTCACCTTCAAAACCAAGGGGGTCCATTTTGTCCCACATGGTTTTCCATAAAATAAAAAACTTTGCACTAGCAAGGGTGCAAGGGGTGCACCCTTTGCATCACTCTCCCGGGGCCCTTAACAGTACATATAACATTAGTTTTAGTACCTATATGCGAAAGCCCAAAACACGTGTCTAGTTAAGAAAGTACAAAATTCCATAAATGTATCATGAAACATCACAATGTTATAAGCTTGCTATGTCAGCAAAAATACACAGTCACCGGGCCATTGTGGTGATTGTGGGATTGTTTTGCACTTGCACCCAGCTGTTTGCTGGCGCCTAATGCCGGCTATAACCTTCTGTGAACTGTGTGGTGACCTACGTAGTGTCGGTGGTGTTCAACTTGTGACCTTTTTAAATATTTTTGGGAAAAAATATAACATGGAGTAAAAACTACTTTAATCCTTTCAGTTACTGATTCTGAACAAACTTTATTCCGATTTCGCATAAACTTAAAATATGTTGTATAGCTAAATACAATTTCCAATTTTCGAAGAATAATATAAATAATTAAAATGACAAGAGTCATATAAAAATTATCATCATCTTTCTGCCTTTGTTCCACTTCACTTGAACCGATCTCATATTGGTTTACAATCAATCTCCATGATAGGATTAGCTTTTATTAACTTGACTAGACAATTATACTTTCTGAAGATTAAGTCAATATATAAATGGTTTGGAATTTGATTAAAAAGAATAGAATTATTTGCCACTTGCTAGAACCCCTTTTTTAGACGTGAAGAATCACGAAATAACTTCGCCTGCCCTAGTTGGAGGGAGACGGCGTGTCAGACGTGTCAGAGTTTGACTAGGTAACTAAAATCTACCTGTATTATTCCAGTTACCCTTTTGCCCTTTATGTTCCAGGACATAAACGACGATGTTCCAGGACGGTAACTCTATCGCCTTAGGCCTGCAATAATCCTTACATGCTCCCTTTGCTTAATAGTAGAACAACCAATGTTTTTAATTTGACCCCTTTCTGGAAAATAATTTGTTAATCCTTAAACTAATGTTTTTGTACGTGTGTATACTGTGCCGTGAGCCAGCTGAATACGCATTTACATATCAACGCTCTGTGTAATAATCTCTTCGACACAACCATTCTAGTAGTTTCAAGGGATGGGAAAACCCACGTTTGTGCTAGACAATAGACGCCAAAATCTCATAATCTAGATGTAAACAATGTACGCTGATATGTTTATAACTACTGACAGGAGTTACTCTTTGTACTTTGTGTGGAAAGTAATATGTTTGTATCTAAGACACACAAACAATATTGGTACTTTTATCATCAATTCCTTACCTGGAGAGAGGTATTGATAACCGTGACAGTACCAATTTTTTACTACTGCTGTTATCGTCGTTTCAATTTTATTGTATTCTATATGTGGTTCTTGTTCCAAATAAATAAAATTATTAAAAATAAAAAAGTCAGCCTAATATTCTCTCGATATCAGGTCTAGCGATTCACAGACAAAAGATGAAAATTGCATGACAAAAATCTAACAACGTCTTAGATTAATTTATTTATGATCAGCCCAGAGGAAGATCGATACCGTTCGTGTGTTCGACACAAGTCATGACACGCACATTAAAAAAACGGACTTTTAAAACCTGTTGTGGTCTCTGAGACTAGAAAGGAAAATAAGTTTACGAGTACCTATGATTTGCTATTTTATCTCAAGAAACAACACTACTCAACAACACAGATAGTTCAGCCATGGAAGGTGCCCATATATGGCATCTCTTTTTCTTAGCAGATACAGGACACATACCTGTGTCGGTATATCATATTGCAGTTAATTAGACTGGTAATAAAAAAATGTGTTTAAAGCAATATCCGCTCCAGGATCGTTCACCATGTCGGACGTTATTCATCCATCACCAAATTATGTCAGAGTTCTACGTTCCACTTAGTATTTATCGTTTCCTTCTCCTTCATTTTTATTTCCTTTTGAAATAACCAATCAAAAACTAATAATCACCTTCGCAGCAGCTTTCCCAGTATTTTTGTATTATTATCCACATTTCACGTGTTTGTGTTAATTACCAACGGAAAACTATGTACTGTTTTATTTATTTACGGTATTTGTAGAAACCTACTACATAATCTTACATCTACGTGTTACGAGTATGTGTTCTGGTGGCCGAGTTACAGTTAATGCAATGGTAATGATATAATTATTACGGTATCTTCTTGGCTGTTATTTGACGGTTTAAGTAATTCTTTGTAGACTTGGATTATAGAATATACTCTAGGTAGCTATGTGACGCTTAATGACCTTACCTGAAAAGATTTGAATCGATAGTATCCTTCGACACGATAAACAAAACACTGAAATATACGACTAAAATATTTCTGGCTTACAAAAGACAACGCACAAACGACAATAACGTATCATTGTACGCATTGACCTAGTATAACAAAGTGTAGTATCGCAGTTCACAGAGTATTTTCATTAAGTAACAATCATTTTGATAATGTGCCGCGAGAATGTCGAAGACAAAGCGCGCCGACCTTGCGGGCGCGGGGACGCGCGGATCGCTCTCGGCGCCCCACCGGACTCCCCGAGCCAATTCTTATAAAACCCACGGCTGCTTATCATATGTATGTCAGTCACGCACAACTATCCCACACAAAAATGTTCGCCAAAGTAAGCCATCTTCCCGTGTTCTAAAGTGAAGTGAAAACTGTGTTCTACAAGTGAGAAAAATTAACGCATTTTTTTATCTGCGCAGATCTTAGCAGTCAGCGCGTTGGTGGCGGTTGCTCGAGCGGGACATCTCGGGCACGGTGGCTACACCGTGTCATCCCAGCACAACTTGGTGCATCACGATACGCACTACGACAACCACTACGAGGCGGCTCCCCTTGCTACCTATGCCCACGCTACGCCCCTGGTTCACGCCGCACCCATCGTCCACGCCCCCGTGGTTCACGCCGCGCCCGTTGCTCACGCCTACGCCCCCGTTGACACACATGAGGGATACTACAGCCAAGGTGGACATGAGGACTACTATGTACGTATAATTTGATTCTACAAGTAATTTTGTAAACCAGGAACTTAAAGAAACCTTGACTATTTAAGTAGGTACCAAGTGCAGCATATTATTATAATTTTCTCTTTTTTATTGCAGTCTCACCCTAAATACAAGTACTCGTACTCCGTGGAGGACCCTCACACTGGCGACCACAAGTCCCAGCACGAGGTCCGCGATGGTGACGTCGTGAAGGGAGAATACTCGCTGCTACAGCCTGATGGCTCCTTCCGCAAAGTGTCCTACACCGCCGATGACCACAACGGGTAAGTTTTTCTACTACTTATCAGTTTATAATACTTCTATTAAGGTCTTATGGTATTAATGCCTATGCTACTAAAGTCTATGAAAGTCACCAAGTTCTTAACACATGTTACCAAAGGAGTAGCAAAAAAAATGTCCTTACTTTTTAGATCAGTGCTTGTCACTATCTCGTATTCAGGACTAACAAAGCTCTGCCTTGTCACTTAAAGTTCTAAAATTACGTAAAACAGAATCTAAACACAAACTGCATACGTAATGACGTCGATGAGAATGCAACTTTCTCCCAATTACGCAAAACAGTACTGACCTGCCATATTTGTCCGCTTATGGAGCTTTGTTTGTTTACGTACGTGAGTCGTAAAATTACATCGTATTAAGTCATATGCTCGCATGCTCGTCAAACCGGTAACTGGTCACTAGACCAGTAGTAACGTATGAGTAATGAACTCGAGCCATGTGCTAGTGACTGACAACAGGTATCGGTGAACAGGTGTCGTGATAACAAACTGGTTTCCAAACCTGTTCCGTCTCACTATTATCTTGTCATAATATTTATCATTGTTGGTTTTGTTGCAGTTTCAACGCGGTCGTGCATAACTCCGGCCCCAGCCATCACGTCTACTCGTCCCAGCATCATCATTACTAGATCTCTTCAACTTAGAAGCTTTAAGAACCACAATGTACCTTATTTATACTCGCTGTGATCTTCGCGTATGTTCTTTTGTTTATAAATAGTCATTAAAATTAACATAAAAAACAAGGTATTTTAATTGTATACTTGCATATGAATTAATTTACCGTCTAATGATAAAGTTTAGAACGATTACAATCTAATTAATGGGATACCGGCCTTATGTTACAAAGTATGAAAACTCGATACCGGTAACGTTACGAAAGTTTGCCTTTCGTAGAACTTGCAAATTCTGTGGTCTGTCGAAAGTTAGTCAAGCTGTCGAATATCTATCAGGAATGCGATAGTAATTAATTTACACCCGCGTGCAGGCTGAGAGATACAAGAGATTATTTCAGTCGAGACTGTTAAGGAAATAAACTTGCATACATTTATTTGTTCACAACACACCTGCGACTCACTGAGCTTTCAGCAGAGCTAAAATAACAAAATAGTGCACGAGAACTTGCCAATGACAAGTGACCAGAGTAAAATACAAATAGATAATAGTCTACAAGCGCCATAAAATCAGATTAAACTCTTGGCCTATAATCCACGGGTGGTGAAGGTTGACATTTACAAGTTACAATGCCACCTACCAGGCTTTACGTTACCTTCTTATGTATTTGCTGGTATATACCATTTTTTTTAGTGGTAGAACATCAAATAACTCCTTCCGGTCTGAGTGGAGCAGTATCAGACTTTTACTAAACAAAACCCACTTTCAAGAAAGGAACTAATTCTTTAGTTGCCCTTTGCGTTTATAGGCCGCGGCAACTCTTTCAAACAATTTAGCAGCCATGACAAGCAACGACCCTGGCAGTCCCCATAAATTTTACTGACCTCACTTTTAGGCGCGAGTTTGGTATATACCGTCTGATCTTATATCCTGAGAACAAAATAATTTTGCATAATTATTTTACTAAGAGCAAAAATATTATTAGGTTATATATAAAGAAAATACTATAAAGTTTTCTTACAAAGTTAACCAGATCCTTGTCTATATAGCTACTCAAAAATTACTTTCAAGGATAAGTTACGTACGATTTCCATAAGCCATAACTTTGCAAATTGTCACTCTCATACACTATTCATATCATTAGGGCCCACGGTTCATTCGTGACTACTGCGATACCTTGAGACGGTAACTCAAGGTAATTTCGACCAAATTGTACGAACCGTTGCCTTTATTCACTCCTTTTTGAAACAATGGCTTATCTTGTGGGAGATACTGAGTACTAGGAACAAATACACCTGTACCGTGTTCTACTGTATATACGTAAGATGTGGATTTGAAAGCTCGTTCTGTGTTTAGGCCTACACATTGCGAATGGTTTGTCAATACATAATGCTACTCCGCCGACAAATAACACATATAATTTCTCAGTCCAAAGCAATGCTGTTAACGCCCCTGCCGGAGATAACTGGCTGGATTTACAAGTTTACGATGTAATAAGCAACAAGTTTTATCTTGAAGTGTTCGGCGCATTGCTCCAAAGGCATTCACTCACCCTGCTGATATTGCACTCATTTCACTTTAACGTTGAAGTTTAGTTTTGCAATAGCATCATTTAACGCAACGGCATAGTTAATATACATTACACATACTAATTTTATAATTTAATCCAAACGGTTTCGTCAAAGTCATACGTGAATTAAACTTAGATTAACACCTCGGTAAAATTATAGGGGCCGCCATATAATTAGGCTCTTCAAAATCATTATTCTTCTAAAGGCTAAAAAGGTAATTTGCTACCGGACTTTTCTTTGATGAAGAAATTCGTTGGCATATAACCGGTTTATAGGTAAATTATCATATTTAGCCATTCAGGTCGAGTGCCTGTTGACATAGGCAACTACATTCAACTACGGATGTTCTTAAGAGCCGTATGACTTTTCGACTTTGATTTTTGCATAAAATAGTCAACTTTGGCGTTCTTATACAGAGAAACTGAAAGACTTTGACTTATTGAATGATGGACAATAGTTATTCGTTTAGTTCCTGGCGGTATTGTTTTCCGCCATGTTTTTTCTTACCTATAATAAACAAATTTTTCATAAAACGTACGACGGCACATCTTCCAGCTCGTGGATTTAACTATAGTGTACAAAGACACAAAATTAATATACATAATAAGATCTCGCAAATAGTCATCGCGTTCATAGCGCCCTCGGAATCTGGGATGTAATGAAAAAAAAAAACATTCAAAACAATAATATTATTTCGTAAAATGTGTCCTGCCAAAAAAAAATCGGCCTCTCCATACAAATTGTCCAATCAAGTTTATAATTTTGTATGGTGAGGCGGTTTTTTTTTTCGTTTCCTTAATAAAAGTGTTGTGGAAGGTTGTTCAGTTTGGTCTACTGAGCAAGTTTGTGGAGGGCTGTCTCTTACACCTTGTATACCTAACTAGAAATAGGTCACTACTTAAAAAAATAATAATAATTTTGTGATAGTGCTCTTAACTGTTCTACTTCCTGTAGTCATCAGTTTTTTTTTTATTATTATTATTTTAAACCCACGTAAACCCTCTATAAAACTAAGGCCTCCCTTTGCTCCTTTAACGTTAAAAAAAAACATTTGATATTTATGTATTACCAAGCAGAGATCCACGTTCCCCACAAAGAGCGGTTAGTAAAACCCGGCCCAGAAGGTTGGATGCCCGCTAGGACTTCGGGGATTTTCTGAAATGGAATCCCGCAGTCCTAGAACGTAAATGGCAAATAAAAGACACGTGCGGTTTTATTCAGTAAAAGTCTGACACACCCTTTCGTCCCACCCTAAAGCGGAAGAATCCTTTGGATGATTTCCAACCTCAAAAAAAAATTAAAAATCCTATACAGAAGTGGTAAAATCCTAACAAAAAAAAAACTTAGTAAACGGTAGAGTAATTCGACAGCAGAACTGCTTGTCAAAATAATAATCCGGAACAATCTAAACTGATCTGCCGGACGCTAACTATCTGAACGTATCTACACATGTAAATTAGTTCAGGAACTGAACCGGATTAAACGTTCCACTGAGCTCGTGTGATAACTTCCGGAATACGGATCAAAATTTACGATCCAGAATTCCTTATTCACACGAATAGTATGAATAAAGACAGGAAGCATTGAGTTTATTAAAAAAAAATACAGTTCTATAGAAACCTTTTCATTCGGCTTAATTGAAATATGATTTCAATGTATTATACAAACAAATTGACCAATCACCACTCATTAGACAAATGAACGAAAAAAAAATACCTACTACCTGATATCAATGATATTCTAAGAACTTATAGGTATCATACACGATTGTTAACCGCAAACAAAGAAAACCTGTCAACAATAAGCTCTGATTAATTTTAATAGTCAGTTCCGAGTCACGGTCAAACAATTATCAGGTGAGTGACCTCTGAACTATCGTATGCCTTTCAACCAAATTATTACGTATGATGACCTTCCAGTCAATATTTGTTAGGTAGTCGAATTATAGGTTTTTAAGCTTCCGTGACGACGGCGGTATCAGCTCACGAAACACCAAGATTGCCGGACCTTTCGGCCACGATAACTGAGACCTTTGCAGAATGTGTTCTAGACAATTAAATCAGTCCAGCAATAATCGTGATCACCTTTCAAATATTTTGAATATTCTATTGAAATTAGATCGAATTCCATGCTGAAAGTTTTCAAATATTTAAAGTTGTACGTATACTTAAAACTTATTTTTATAGATAATTTCACTAGACTACACTTTTTATAGATAATTTCACTAGACAACACTTTTTAGGGTTCCGTAGCCAAATGGCAAAAAACGGAACCCTTATAGATTCGTCATGTCTGTCTGTCTGTCTGTCTGTCTGTCTGTCTGTCTGTCTGTCCGTCCGTCCGTATGTCACAGCCACTTTTTTCCGAAACTATAAGAGCTATACTGTTGAAACTTTGTAAGTAGATGTATTCTGTGAACCGCATTAAGATTTTCACACAAAAATAGAAAAAAAGCAATAAATTTTGGGGGTCCCCATACATAGAACTGAAACTCAAAATTTTTTTTTTCATCAAACCCATGCTTGTGGGGTATCTATGGATAGGTCTTCAAAAATTATACTGAGGTTTCTAATATCATTTCTTTCTAAACTGAATAGTTTGCGTGAGAGACACTTCCAAAGTGGTAAAATGTGTGTCCCCCCCCCTCTAACTTCTAAGATAAGAGAATGATAAAACTAAAAAAAATATATGATGTACATTCCTATAAAAACTACCAACGAAAATTGATTTGAACGAAATCCAGTAAGTAGTTTTTTTTTAATGCGTCATAAACCGAAAAAAATACACTATTATTAAAACATCGATCAAAGTTACAACACATTACAAGAACTTTTATATTATGTTACTTGCTGCTACGGAACCCTTCATGGGCGAGTCCGACTCGCACTTGGCCGATTTTTTATAGATAATTTCACTAGACTACACTTTTTTATAGATAATTTCACTAGACTACACTTTTTTATAGATAATTTCACTAGATTACACTTTTTTATTTTTAGAATGCCACATATCCTTCAAATAATATAACAAAACAAATAATATGTATTTGGAGAAGAAACATCAAGAAATAAAGAGAAGAAAACTTTGAAGAATAGTGATATTATTTGCTCCTCCTGCTACCATCGAACGCTCTCCAGCCGACATTTCGCCATCGAGCCCGCTCCACAACAACACACAAAATACGAGCGTCAACATTGGCTTAATCCATATACGTTGTTAATTGGGTTTTTTATACATATTTGAAGGCTTCTTAGTTCGATCTCTCTAGATATTCAGTTGCATCTTAGTAAAGTTAAAACCTTACATGGCACTGGTAGTATTAAAATTTTGAATTGATCGTGTTTATCTTAAAAGTAATTATGTGTACATGCAACTATTTTAACTGAATTCTAATTTTTTTTAGGGTTCCGTACCTCAAAAGGAAAAAAACGGAACCCTTATAGAATCACTTTATTGTCTATCTGTCTATCTTGATACCCTTTACCTTGAGAACACGTGGAAATATCGATTTGAAATTGAAACCTTATAGATACTTAGGCCTGCAGTCCCTTGAAGCTGTGAAAAAATCAAACTTTATAGTTAGCAAAAAAAAGTTACGGCCGTTTATATCGCAAAAACGTGAATATTGACACTCTCAAGGGAATCAAAGTTTAGGTACTTTTCGTTGACCTAGAATCCTGAAAGGCATGAAGTAAGGTCTCATGGCATAAGTATAGAAAAAATCTAAAAACTATTTTCTAGAAAAAAAAAAACACAAAAAAAAAACACTTTTTTGTGATCTGTAAGTCTTCGTAACTCAATTTGAGAATTGAACTAAAATAAATAATTTTTTACGGAACCCTCAGTGGGCGAGTCCGACTGGCACTTGCTTTTTTTTAATCTTGCAGCCCAGAGTTCTGATATGGTTTTAATATTGATTCACCAGGATATTTAAACTAGTTAAGGCTTGAACCATCTGGCCAAAATTATGTGGACGCACCTCTCGCACCCGCCCAGGCGGCAGTATTGCATTATTGCATTGCACTGTGCATTTATTTGCGACCAGAAGCGCCCGGAAAGCTTTGCGAGATATTGATTGATTTACTTAAGCAATGTTCACTTCGAAGAATATTTAACCGTCAATTTTTATGTGTAAAAATGTTTCTAAAGATCCAAGCCGTTTCAAAGGAGTAGGATAAAGTAGATATTTTTTTTAGACAAAAGTATTAGTAGCGCGAAAAAATAAAATGTTGGTAATATTGTTCATGAATCTGTAAAAAACATATATTTTTTTCAAACCTATTAAACCTGGCCGTTACCGAGGAGTAGACTTCAGAAAGTCACTGTTTTATGGCACTTTTCGGGCGCTTGGGCCTTAAGAATATACTTATTTCGTTTATTTTAGGTACATTTGTGTTTTCAGTTAAAAATTGAGTGTATTTTTTTTTCATTTTCATAGAATTTTAAAGTCAAAAATAGAGCCAGACATAGACTAGTTTTGAAATACATAATGACAATTGATATGCTTTAATTAATGTAGGTATTATGAAAATCCTAATGGTCACTTTTTTTTATTTTAGCTGTAGACTATTATTTTCCTCATTCATCATTTAAAAATAGCATACCTACATTTTCACTGTTTTTCATACAACCGCTCTTATTATAACATACGTAATATTACACATTTTTCATTAGATATTTTGGAAACACAGATATCTTGTGGGTCTTCTATTGAAATCAATTTATAAATTTGTGTTATACTAATCCTGTAAAGACCTCTGAAAATCTGCTATTTTGACTGAACTTTGGACACTTCATAATATACTCAAAAATTTATAAATTCAAAATGCTTTAAAAATAGAATCCTTGCTAATTTACCCAAGATTTCGAAACAATTTTTTTTTTTCAAAATCTTATAGTGTTCAAAAAATCACCGAATTGTCGAATGCAAACAGAGTTTTCAGGCGTTATCTTTCTTCTTTCGCTCTCTTCATCAAGCATCGCGTTGGATTGCGTTAGATAAAGCAACAAGCAATAACGACGCTCGACGTTGACGATAGGTGAGTAAGGAAGTCACTTTTGGATTTTGGCTGTAGAGTATTGTTTTCTATGTTCGTCATTTAAAAACCAAACAACGGGTAAGTTTTGACAGTACTAACATTCTTTAACCTACTATTATTCAGATTAAAGTAATTGTGCTTAGATTAATAAACTGTAAGCGCAAATTTTCCCTACATTTAGTTCAAGAAATGATACCGAATAGCTTACACTCCGGAGTCTGGTCTAAACTATTCTCGATCATGCTTTTGTGTTTAAGTTTGTAGTTAATCAATTTCCTAACAACTTTGGAAGTCTTAGTGTCTAGTGGCTTACAAAATATCAGTGTAAGTAAGTACTGTAGGGGCTGCGGGATAGTTCACAATGATAGATTGCAACTGAAGGAACACAGGTGGGTCTGTAAAAGTTTGATACTCCCTCTCGCTCCGCCCCGAGTGAGGAGAGTTATTTGATAATGATCGCGTACTACAGATTTATGTAGGTTTTGGTTTTGAACAAGTCATTGCAGACCAGTCATATACTTTGAAAGCTGACATTTGACTTTCGGCCGTCCTCAAACCTTAGTGATTTCCTTTATTTCCCGAAACCAAACTGAATTCGACAGGATATGAACATTTTATTCATCCGACAGATCGACAGGTTGTTCTACATACACTTAAATTAAACTCTGATCATTATCAAAAGTGATTTGAGTTAAAACCTAATTAAGTGCTGAAACTGCTGTTAATTGCTTTGCCAAAGCAACACTCCGCGTGTTTGGCAAGGCTGAGCTATTATCAAAATTCTTTTTTGTGAACCAATATGGTTCTATTAGTTACAACAACGCTTAATTTATGATATCAAGTATCTGTGATCGCGTTACGACCATCGGTTAGGAAACTAAACACTAACCAACTGTGTTGTCCGCTGTATTTGACCGCCATGTGGTTGAACTCGGTGCATTTGATATTACTTTGTCGCAATCACATGTAATAATAACACGAAGTCGATAATTTGAAGCAATCAAATTTGACTGTCGCGGATACTTAAAATTCATATGTGGCAATATTTTTCAATTTAGTTCCAAACAAACAATGTACTGCGATATTACAGTTTATGTTGCGTGTGCTTCACACTTTTCGTGTTAGAAGATGCTCGATGCGATAGGCTTGCATGCGATTTAGTAGACTATTATTAAACAGTGCTTTAATGAAACCTACTCCTGTTCACAAAATTTCAGCATAATATTACATTGACGTACAGTAGATAAGCTAATTGAGCTTCAAGCTAATGCCCTGGGAAGTTTCACGTTTAATTACCCCTTTTCTGACAGTATCTCAACGTAATTATCAAAGGCCGTTTAAGAACACAAATATAATCAGCTCGAAACATTTTAAGATAATAATACGGTTTCCTAATGTGTATTGATCTGCTAACGAAAACCTTCGAAAGTAATGTATAAATTAATGTCTTCAAATCACTCAAATGTTGCCCTTGTTCCGAGTCCGAATCACAATAAAAACTAGATTGACTATCGCAATTACTCACGCAACATCGATATTGGAGATAATGTCGGTTAAAGCTGGCTTGGGTATGTGGGGGCGCCCACAGGCGGCGCGGGAAGGCGATTGTCTGTGAGTTACAACCGGCCTATGTGTGCGACTAACGAACGACCTCGCGGTGTCAAAGTTACGGAACTGAAGTGACCGCACTCCCCTCCACAGCCAGGACTATGGCTCCGTTTTGCTTTTCATATAAAAGTCACACTACGGACCGATAATGGTATCAGTCACCTGCTCTGATTAACTAGTGCAAAATGTTCACCAAAGTAAGATCACAGTAATATTTCGAAATTTATTTATTTCAGAATTTAAAGGGAAATTCTAAATGTGTTTGTTTGTCCAGGTGGTCGCCCTTAGCGCCGTGTTGGCCGCCGCCAGCGCCGGACTCCTGCCGCTGCACCACAGCGCGGTGTCCTCCCAGAGCATCGTCCGTCACGACGCGCCTGCGCACTACGCCGCTGCCCACTACGCCCCGGCGCACTATGCCGCCCCCATCGTCCACGCTGCTCCCATCGTCCACGCCGCTCCCGTCGTCCACGCCGCTCCCATCGCCGTCGCCCATGCCGAATACGTAAGTGCATCATTCGATCCCTCACTACTATTGTATCCGATAATAAACAAGGCCTTAGCCACAAATTATGTGCCTGTGTATTACCAAGTTAACGGATATCCTAAAGTGATTTTGTCTTCCTTTGATCTATGATAACAATGAATTGAGGCCAAAACCACGATTAATTAACAAAAACTGTTCCATTTCAGTCCCACCCCAAATACGACTACTCTTACTCCGTGGCTGACCCCCACACCGGCGACCACAAGACCCAGCACGAGAGCCGCGACGGTGGTGCCGTGCACGGAAGCTACTCCCTGGTTGAGCCTGACGGTTCAGTGCGCAAAGTAGAATACACCGCTGACGACCACAACGGGTAAGGCAACTACATATCCTATTAAAACATTGTTTTATGCTCAAAATCGGGCCCTTGACTAAATGTCCTCACGCCAAAAGTTTTGGACCTCCCCAGGATTATCTGACGTAACTGCACACAAAAATAGCCAATTTCAAAAAACCTTACCGTATCCTGTCAAACTTATATTAAACATCTTATTCTTATTCCAGTTTCAACGCAGTGGTCCACAAGACCCCTGGCCACCACCCCGCCCCCGTGGTCCACGCTGCCCCCCTGGTACACGCCGCCCCCGTCGTCCACGCCGCCCCCCTGGCGCATTACGCCGTCGCTCCCCTCGCCCATGGGCATCATGGCCTCCATTACTGAACAACTACTCTAGCTTACTCGTGTGATATGATGAAGGATGACTGAATGTGATATTTATGTGTAAATATGATGATATGAATTTATACGCAAATGTAAATAAAATACTCAGCTGCTGAATTTTACTTTTTTGTTTCACTGTGAAAGATCCTTTCGTTGCCGAATTCATTGATGCTTAAAACACTATGAGCTCGACCAACGGCGTCGGAAAGGCTCCATTCAGTATGATTTTTACTTCTAAACACCTCTAAACCTATAAATAACCACACTAGTAAAACAAAGCTTCACTTCGAACAGTTGCTGTGAAAAAAAAATCAAAGGCTCATTACAGACGTTTCGAAACAGAAAATCAATTGACTCTTTTAAATAACGAGCGCAATAAAGCACTTAAACATGCTCAAGTTTAGTTCCTCCTATGGATTGCGAGGTAACTGCCTTAAGGTAACAAACGAATGCATTGAGCACAATTAATTTCGATTATATGCCCTTGATGAATAGTAAGACATTGGCTGGAAATAATTACTGTTGTTATTTATGTGGACACGCGCAGTTGGTTGCGTGCTGACGGACGAAGGTGCACATTCCTCGCCAGTGATTCGGTGCGATAATTACAGAACATTGTATGGAGAGTTGCGCAAAATTCTTCACCGCCCAGCCACTGCGCGACGACCTAGAAAAACGTACCTTTTAGTTATTGCATCTTTTTGTAGAGTAATTTGGACTAATAGGCTCGTTGTTAACACGTACCTACACTTTTTTTATTGAGGTGGGTAATCATAAAAAATGACGAGAGGGAATGTCAGACTTTATTGACCAAAGCCTGCTTTCCTTCTGTTACCCCTTATTTTCTAGTGACAGTAACTCTTTCGAACAATCCAGTAGCCTACATACCTACGCTAATTCACGGTTTTCGCAATTTTATAGTGACAGATACACTTCTATTTACTCGTATTTGCACTTCCCTTCATAAGGGTAATATCTGCAATAAATGACGTCAATTTAAATGCAATCACTATAACGACTGCCAATTTGTGAGCCAAACAAAATCCCATTACGTGTAAATCATAATGATATAAATTGCCACAATTGTCTACGAAAATGTGCACATGTGTGTTCAATAAAGGTTGAGTTTCGACACCGGGCTTCTGGTCATCAATCACCTGCATAATGTGTAGCTATCATGGGCATTTGAGTTGCAAACAATAGTAAATATCTATAGTAGTGTCTATAGTATGTATTTGCTTGAATGATACATCGGTCCTACTTAGAAAAAAGAAACCATAATGGCAGTACAACGACGCATTGAACTCGGTCCGCACAGTTACCAGACGGTCGGACAGCAAGCTACCTATTGCTCGCCGTCCGCAAGCCTGCGCCTATGGTGGCTGGAAATCGGGATCGGAATCCCGCAGCGGCTGGGCGACCGCCTGCCATTCCTACTCGCTCCGGACCATGGCCAGTACAAAGGCCCGGCGCGAGAGATCGCCGCTGCTGATCGACCCCACGAGGTCACGGCAATGCTCTGCCCAAGTGGGGCACAGCTCCACTGTGTGCTCCACCGTATTCTCCGGGCGTTCCGCACAGTGGCGACACCCGGGCGTCACTTCCGCACGAATTCGGTACAGGAACCTCCCGAACTTACCATGTCCGGTGAGGATCTGCGTCATGCAGAAGGTGAGGTCGTGAGCTGTGAGCTCTTTCCAGCCACGCCTCAAATGTTACGGCCACAAAGCTACATCTCACGGCAGTCTGGTCTGGCAACTGGTCAAATCTCTAGTCTTCTCCATATTTTGATACCAGATTGAGACTTGGTCTTTGAAAAAGCCGGACCGCGACCGCATCTTGATGCCTTCGAAATGTGGTTCTGGAAAACAATGCTGCCCTGGACAAACCTTTCTATCTAACGTGAACTGAACATTAATCGATTACCTGCATTCGCAGAGTAGGTACCTACTGGAGTTATTTGGCCATGTTGCCAGGGAAAATGACCACAACCTTGAACAGCTCGTCGTAACTGGCATGGTTGCAGCCTAAAAACATGGGCAGATCAGGTTTGCACCACACTGGACACCCAATTACACAGATGGCGAGACACCATGAATACGAAGCTAATCAAGCGGGAATTTCACGACACTCAATAATGAGGAGTATGAATCGAGGAGGAGGACTCTTCTTCTAAGTCGTACAGTCTTGACAGAGAGGTCGTGGTCTTGTTTTGGTTGAGACCTATACCACTATCTCTCTCGCGATACGACGCCATGCAGCTCTGTGTTTGACGGCTTGGGAGTTTTTGTTAACGCTGCAGTGTATCACCGATTTATTGAAGTCCATCCGCCATGTTGGAGAACGTCCACCTGACCTTTTACCCTCAACATCGAGTCCTCGTTACGGATGATATGCTCGAAGAACTTTAAGATTCGTATTGCACAGACGACGAAAATCTCTCTTTGATATTGAGTTCTTTCAGGATAGAAATATTGGTTCGGGGCGCGGTCCATGGGATTCCGAGCATGTGCCTCCAGCAGATCCCAGTCTACTTGCAGTGCGTCAATCTTGCGACGATCTCGCATCGTTATCTCCATATAGAAATATTAGAAAGACCAAGCACTTCATAAAACAAACCTTCATGTTTCTGGTTATTCTGCGGTCTTTCCAAATTTTTGTGAGTTTTTACACTGAGAATAACGTCATCGAGGAGGCGGATACAATTCACTTTTTTTACCTGAAGATCTGACATCAGTACTAAGCAAATGAGAGAGCCGAGAACTCTAGTTTTATTTACATTGTGTTTTATAATAAAAAAAAATTGTGAATTACTTTTTAATTAAAAATGTTACTAAGATAGCGATAACGATACAATTTAAAAAAAACTGGGCAAGTGCGAGTTGGACTCGCGCACTGAGAATTCCGTGCAAACTACCATTTTCTCGAATGGAGTCTCGAAGATTTTTCCGAGTGGCAATTTTTTTTGTGACGTAGGTAACAACAAATTTACTGTATTCACATTTTTTTCTGTACCTATGTATCCTATGAATTTCGATCTTTGAGAGTATCAACATATATGTTTTTTGCAACATAAACAGCCGTATCTTTTTTATTCCTTAACTTAGAAGTTTGATTTTATCACAGCTTAAAGAGTGAATGGTTTTAATTTCAACTGTATACATCCACGCGTTCTCGAGATAAAGGGTCTTGACAGACAGACAGACGGACGGACAACAAAGTGATCCTCTAAGGGTTCCGTTTTTTCCTTTTGAGGTACGAAACCCTAAAAACTAGTTATTAAATTAGAAAAACGCCTGCTAAAACTCCCACCATTTAACCCATAATATATAGTCATGCAAGATATAGATCAGGAAGATACAAACCTAAAATTTAAGCTGACAAACTGCTCGGGGAGGCTGCTTTCCTGCTCAGCATACACAACCATCCACCCCGCGTCACGAACCGGAAAGAAAAAGTTGCTTATGACCTTTAAATAAGTGATAAATAAGTAGGTAGACTAAATTAAGAAAATTCTATAAAAACCTTTGCCACAAGTTTAATAAAGTCTTATCTTCGCCGATAACAAGCGAAAAATGAATTCACTTAGAGGCATAGAATCTGAAAATGGTAACAAAAAATGCCTTGTTCTTTTCTTATCTTAACTAACCTATTGAATAATTATTGTGTATCGAATGTACAAAACACGTGTAAACTAATTAGGCTCAGCTCTGTTTCAAAGAACATAATTCCATTTCACAAAGTGTCGAATAGCAGGAATATAGTGACATACTAATTTACACACTAGTTCATTTCCATGCGTATTAAAAGCTTTATGCTTCAAATTCGCAAAGCCATATAATTATAATAGAAGACGTAAATGAAAACCATAATACATTGTTAAAATTTGCAATTTTACTGGCCTTTTTTTAGAATTGTGGAACAAAAAATGTTTCTTATATCCTTTACACAAATAACTTCCTGAACTTTTTTCTCTGAATTGAGGGAATGGGGTGAATCATGTTCTGGGTTGGTTGAACCTTTCGAGTGGCTACGACCTTGGTGCCCACGAGATAATGATCAGTGGCGGCGACGCTACGCGTGACATAGGCAGCGTTCATTCTGGGCCAAGATGTCGTAACTAAGAGATGAAATCTGCGCCAAAAGATACCGTAATTAGCCAAGGTCGTCAGTTATGTGTTATTTAATAAGATTATAAGTGTGGGAATGTTTATGATAGTGAGAATTTGCGAAACAGAGTGACAAGCCCCTTTTTAGTGAGACTAATTCGTGAGTTTGAAAAAGTCTATCTACAACATTAGTTTTAGTATACACGGAACCCGTAGCTCGTGTCTAGTATTTTTATTTAAAGTATCAATGTACAACGTTTCATAACTGTATCATGAAAAATCACAAAGTTATAAACTTGTTATGCCAGCAAAAATAAATAGTTACCGGGCCGGCAGTATATATTTTTTTCCGAATTTAGAGAATATTTTTCATATGGTGTAGTTTTTTTCTAATCGATATATATGTTGCTTTTCATATGTTGATATTTAATACCCGCCTCCTCAGAATTATGTTGGTAAGTCAATTGCGATATTTTTGCAAAATGCTCAATGATTTGGCAACCTAGGTCTTAAAATCATTTTAGCAGCTAAGAGGCGAATTAAGTCTTGGTAAAACATAAAACACTTTTCTCAGGTTAGCACTCAAAGTTCTTTTAATTTAATTGTCTGCAATGTGAACGTGACTTATTGTACAAACGTGAGTTCGCGTTGGTGTTGCATTGTTTCTTGTCGCGGGACTGTGGCCATTTCTGCTCATTCATGACAATTCCCAGCCGATACTTAACCAGAATGCCGGTGATTTGGTGCTTTGAAATTGAATTGTTAATTAAAATAATCAGTTTTATCCACACTAAAATTATAAAGAGGTAAATTTGTTTTTTGGAGGTAATCTCTGGAAGTACTGGTCCGATTTCTAAAATTTTTTCAGCGATAAAAAGCTGCTTTATTCCTGAGTGACATAGTCTATATTATATTTACGCGCGCTTAGCCGCGGGCAAAAGCTAGTTATTAATATACGAATAAAATAAAGCTGAAGACTTTATTTGCTTCTTTAAATACGCTAACCTCACGAACTGCCCGTGGGAATTGTAAAATTCTTTTAGTGTTGTATAGCCTATTTTTTTGAGGAATAGGTACTGTAGGCTATCACGAGTTAAACTATGGGATACGATTAGTTAAATACATAAGACACAGGCTTTTAAAGAACTATCTCTACATTGTATCTAAATGAAACTGCTTTTTCTTTAGGTAAGAAATCATACACTAATTAGTTCCGCTCTACGGTGGAGAGGGTGTGTCAAACTTTTACTGACTATTACCTTCTTTTTATGGTGGAGGAACAGAGTAAGTGCAGATTCAATCTCAGGAAGGACTAAATATTTAATTAATTATAAGTAAGTCGAGATGAATCGAGGATCAGTTTTTGTGCATGCGTATTTGTAATACTGGACACATTCCTAGCCGCTGAAAACGTAACTTATCCAAAAAACTATAATAAAACACAGAATAGATAACAATAGGATTGTCAAATTGTATTTATGGACAAGAGCCGTCACAAAAGAATTCAAGTTAAATACTGAATAGCTCTGAACACCTTTTGTTATCTGATCCTCTGTCTAGGTTGTTCAGCAAAACAAAGCTATTCATCTTTTTGTGTTTTATGAATTCCATGAAGGATGCTTTGTAGATACAATAATGTTGTAATAGTATAAAGAAATAATTAATGCGTAAGGCAAGTAGGCAGTCTTGGACTAAATGACACTGAAAATATCATAATTAAAATTTTAAAAGCGAAAGTTTTTAGGTATGTAAGTATCATGTAAATTGGTTGGATTTGTTTTTTCACTACAGCATTGTTTATTTATATGTATGTATCTAAGTATGTATTTACTATTGTATATGTTTGTTTCTCTTCTGTTTTGCCTATATATTAAATTGCACCTACCATGTTATGTTTCTGCACCACCCTAAAAGGTCGACTGGCAAATAATGCCTAAGGCATTAAGGCCGCCTTTGTAATTTTTTTTGTACATAAAGCGTAATAAATGTATAAATATGAGTGTGAAAATATGTGAGTATGACTCTTACTACTACACTTACTTTTATTCTGTCAGACTCAGGTCATCGGTCATTGCTCTTGTTTTATGTAAGTATAGACTAAATATTTGGATCAAATCTGAAAAAGATAAGATACATTCGACCATTCTCGCAGTCTTTAATTATGCACTTTTTTTAATCACCCTGACTTACAGGGGCATCACCGCAGACAGTTCCAACTCACCTAGAAATATGCGGCTTTTGGTTCTGACCCACTGTAACCAACCCACAAAACTACCAGCATTTCACTCTTTACAGGGTTATTAAAAAACACTAACAACCTTGCAAAACTGTATTAACTTCATAAACCAAAACTTTAGTTCTATGACTTTTCATAAAACATAATTAATTTACCAAATTCCAACTTTCAAGATTTCGTTATTTTATCTAACAAAACAACTCTGAATTTTGCTATAGGTAGGTAAACAGACGCAAGTGCATCAAGCACCCCCGCCGCCAAAACCGCTCCCCTCCGCTATTGTATTATTACTTGCTTCGCATAGACTTCGTAATAATTGAAACGTTTAATTTAAATATTTTTATTTTTGTATTAAAATCGAATGAACTAAAATATGATACATTTTTAAAAGTCATAGAACAAAAGTTATTGTTTACGATGCTAGTAACATAGTCCTGAGAAGTTGGCGGTGTTTCATTTGTAAAACACCGCCAACCTTGTTACAAATTTAATTACCAACGATCACGTTTCCTGACCCTTTCAGATTTATTTGCGTACGCAACAATAACCCTTCGATGTTGCGTGCTACGTGACTTCTGTTGCTATGCTTATTATAATAACGTAATCAATTAATCTTAGTAATTATTTAAAGGTAAATTGGGAGCCAGCATATTTACAATGACTTATTTCTATTGGTCAAGTAAGTATATATATTTATTTGTGTAAGTCTGAAGGTTTTTTAGTGGTTAGTTATTCGACGTCGTGGTCACAATTTGTTTCGGTAACACCTGATATCAATCACATCCGGTTCAGTCTTACACTAAAGTCTACTGTTTAAATAATTCTTCGAAATAAGGAAAAACCTGTGTGTTATACCTACTTTAGTTTTTCCGCACGTTGCCGAAGCAAAACGCAAAGTTGATTTCATTAGACTGATGTCTTCTCAGTGTTTATCTACACCTTGAGTTTTACACAGAGTAAGTATTAGCGAGAAAACCTAAAGCGTAGGAAGAAAAAATGATCGAGGAAAGTCTAAAATATCTGAAGAAAATCCAAAACATTTGAGGTCTAAAATGGTTAAGGAAAGTCTAAAATATTTGAGATGGACCACGTAGCATTATTGTTAGCGCAATGTTAATCCTATTATACTTTTTGATAATCGTTGCTGAGAGAACGTCACAGCGTCGTGAACAGTTGCTATTATTGAATAAGAATTAAAAGATTTCTTTAACACAATGGATCTGAAAGAACCCAATGAGGACCGAATATGATTTGAACAATAACATAACCCTGAGCTTCGGGTCCGATATCAACGTTGCCATCGGGACAGATGAATACCCTTCCAAGTTGTATCGAAATCTACGTATTTATCTACCTACGGCTATGGGAATATTCGAAAGAGTTACCGTGGCTCTGAAACGTAAAGGATAACTAAAGAACATAGATGAGCTTCAATAAAAGTATAGCACGTAGTTTCGCTCCAAAAAAAAAGTTTTTTGGTAAAAAAGTCTATGTGTCATTGTGACTCAGATAATTTAGAACGTTCAAAGAGCCTGCTTAACTCCAATGAAAGTACAGCAAGTGAACCAAAGTTTTTACCGTAACGTAAAAAAAAAATATTCGATAGTAAATAGTTGACTGAACTTGAAATATGCAAACCAAGTCAAACATTTTTCATTACAACACAAATATTGGCTCCAAATTAAATGCCATATCAGAGCAATGCTATTCAAGATAAATCGAGGGCAATATTGTCCGCTATGTAGCTACTACATTTGCCGCATATATACAAATTTTCCCACGCGGTGGTTGGTACTTGAGCCAGTACTTGGACTAAGAAATTACCAACAATTATGATTTTACGCGTCGTGCATAGCGATAGAGCTGATTTAATTGCTTTGTTTCTTCATTGCTTGATAAATATGTGTACGCATGAGAAAATTGAATGTCGGGGACCACTGAGAAGTAATTTTTCTATTTTCCTGTCCGTTTTTTATTAAGATATGTAGAAAATAAGACTTTTGTTGTAAAAAGAAAACATCCGGGTATTGGTAGAGGCCTTCGTACGAAGCAAGGAGGAGTGACAGGCGGTCGCCTCCTTCTGCGAAGAAGTAATGCTAGCAAAGGAGAAAACCGACCGCATCAGGCACCGGCGCTCCCACCCCAGCTGCCGCCGGGAATCCAATCCCGATTTCCGGCCACCGTGGGCGCAGGCTTGTGTGGATATCGCGCTCTCCGACCGTCCAGAAACCGTCCGGACTGAGCCCAAGTCGTTGACGGTGCGCACTGTTTCCGCGCGTCTCTAGGAGTAGTCAGCAACAGTGGGGGCCCAGCAGGGTCGAAGCCTACTAAGGCTAAGGGTCTATTTCTGAAAGGGAGGCTCGACTCCGTTATGAAAGGCAACGAAGGAACGGGGTGGGTTTTTAGTAAAAGAAAAAAATAGGCTGACTGCATGCACTGCGGCATGACTGGCTTGTTGACCTAGTGGTTAGTGGCGCTGACTGCTATGCCGGAGGTCGTGGATTCGATTCCTACCCAGGACAAATGTTTAGAGCGTGATCATTTGTTCTGTGTCTGGGTATAATTTATTTATAATATGTATGTATTTAGAAATATATAAGTATGTTTATCAGTTGTCTAGTACTTATAACACAAGTTCTGCTTAGCTTGGGACTAGACGGTGTTGTGTGATGGTTGTGGAATATTATTATTATTATGACATTACTTTAAGACTCGCGTGGAACCCTACGCGCCTAGAAATTAAGACTAAGATATAGATTATAACTAGAGATAAGCTGTCTATTTGGATTTGACAGACTACATGACTAATTGGTGCTGTAGTCAGCACATAGGTGATTTATCGACCAATTAGTCGCCTAATATAAATGTAGCCTGATATTTGGCTATTTGACTAGTCAGTCCATCGCCATTTATTTATTTATTTTCAATTATATTTATTTTGATTATTAAATTATAATTTAGCATTCATCTTGTAAGATTCGTTTAATACTTCCTGAAAAATATAAAACATACCGGCTGTACTAATGACTAGTCAACAACTATAGAAGTTGTGGAATAGGGACTTTATGGCTAGTCGGATTTAAACAAATATTCAACTTCACTGTTGGCGCAGTATTTGTGAGATTGGCTGCTGTACCGCAGGTCGCGAGTTTGATTCCCGCACGGAACAAATATTTGTATGGCCTACAGATAGGTGTTCCGGGTCTGGATGTCTTGTGTATGTGAATTTACAAGTTTGAAAGCTCACCCACGATATAGGAGTAATTTCTAAAGTTCCTTTGTTTTTGTCTCATAATAAAATAATTCAGACCCTCTATCACAAATACTAATTAATTTAATCACAGCTAGAAAATTAAGTTCTTACATTCTGATTTATCTTGAAAATATAAGGATCTAAACTTTAGTATCATAAATATTGTAGCTAAAACGCCAGTTGTCATGTTTTGTAATTGATGCTCCCGCACTTATAAACCCCACAAAACACATAAACTCCATCTAATTGAATTGTTAATTGAATTTACAACCTTGTAAATTGTAACAGTAATTAAACTCGAAAATTAGTCCGTCATATAAATTCTGAGAACCATTTACGGTACGAACTTATCACGTACTTTAGTTGCTATCAAATACGTTAGATAACAAAGATTTGACCCCGGTACGAAAGGCAACGAAGGAACAGGAGTGGGTTTTTAGTCAGTAAAAGTCTGACACTATCTCGCTCCGCCCAAGAGCGAGGTATGTCATTGAATGATTTTCCCACCTAAAAAAAATAGGTACAGAAATGAAATCGGAAAGTTAGCCGATAAATGTATACTAGGTATTAGTCTCAGTAGATTGTAATCATAGGACCCCCTGCTTATATCGGCGGGAAATCCTACTGTTAGCATTAATAGATTATTATCATAGTATCCCTTATTTCCTTGGGTGGAGTGAGAAGAAGTTTGAGACGTTTAGTAATAATAAATAAATAATAATAATATTCCACGACTATACCACAACGCCATCTAGTCTCAAACTAAGCAGAGCTTGTGTTATGAGTACTAGACAACTGATAAACGTACTTATATATTTTTAACACATGCATATTATAGATAAATTACACCCAGACACAAAACAGATGATCGTGCACTCACACAAACATTTGTCCTGGGTGAGAATCGAACCCACGGTCTCTGGCATTGCCAGGACCACTAACCACTATCCAACAGGCCAGTTTTTAGGGTTCCGTAGCCAAATGGCAAAAAACGGAACCCTTATAGATTCGTCATGTCTGTCTGTCTGTCTGTCTGTCTGTCTGTCTGTCTGTCTGTCTGTCTGTCTGTCCGTCCGTCCGTATGTCACAGCCACTTTTTTCCGAAACTATAAAAGCTATACTGTTGAAACTTTGTAAGTAGATGTATTCTGTGAACCGCATTAAGATTTTCACACAAAAATAGAAAAAAAGCAATAAATTTTGGGGGTTCCCATACATAGAACTGAAACTCAAAAATTTTTTTTTCATCCAACCCATGCGTGTGGGGTATCTATGGATAGGTCTTCAAAAATGATACTGAGGTTTCTAATATCATTTTTTTCTAAACTGAATAGTTTGCGCGAGAGACACTTCCAAAGTGGTAAAATGTGTGTCCCCCCCCTCTAACTTCTAAGATAAGAGAATGATAAAACTAAAAAAAATATATGATATACATTACTATAAAAACTACCAACGAAAATTGGTTTGAATGAAATCCAGTAAGCAGTTTTTTTTTAATGCGTCATAAACCGAAAAAAATACACTATTATTAAAACATCGATCAAAGTAACAACACATAACAAGAACTTTTATATTATGTTACTTGCTGCTACGGAACCCTTCATGGGCGAGTCCGACTCGCACTTGGCCGGTTTTTTTTTACTTTTGCCGGCTTAGATTTTTGTTTTTAATTTTGCTTAACAAAACTCGCCAACCGCGTTCCTATAGTTAACCTTTGCGTTCCAGGATCTTTTGAACAATCCTGCAGCAATCGTGAGATCCTAAGGTCAAACTTATCACTAGAATATTCGATTCTAGTGTCACCTTACCGACTTATTCTTTACTACAATACGCAATCTTTTAAGAAGGCACGCAATGACACTTCAAATTTTTAAGTAGCTTTTGACACAGAAAACAGCTGACAATCGTAGAGTGGATTAGAATCGGGGAAAGTTAGGCCACGAGCACGTGCAATACTGACTCAAAATAGATTTTTAATAAAGATAGCGATATTCAGTTGTTATGTGTTGTAAGCGGCCGGTGGCGTCGACGGACCGTCCACTACCTCCTTGGATAGACATTGACCTGAAAACAATTTAAGTGTAACACTGTTATAAGTACTAGTGTGGCTTTGTTCGAATTGTGTAACGAGGCACACGGCTCGTTTGCACACAGTAATAACAGTCCTCGACAAAACAAAACCACTAAACATGAACACCCATTTCACATCTGCACTAAGCATATTATTATCAACATTATACAGTAATATAATACGGTATCACAGTAAGAAAATTTAATTAAGGACAAGGTGGACTTGTCTCGTGTGTTTTATGTGTTACGAAAAAATAGGTTGCGAATACATGACAGTAGTTAAAATTACATAGACTTATAAGTCTTTGTTAGAGTGTTTGGCTGGATTTTGACGAATAAATTCAGCGGCATTTTAAACATTCGCCAATTGTTTTTCTGGTGGATACTGTGACATAAAATTAGTGTAGATGTCTCTATTGTCCACACAGCTGGACAATAAATGGAATCATTGATAGAAAATGGAGCTGAAGTACTCCAAAACATTAGTATGATTCTAATGGAAAACCAGCGCCTCAAGGAGGTTGTCAGCAACCCAAGGGGCTCAGCGGGGTCGAAACCCGAAACCTACTGGGGCCAAAGGTCTTCTTCTGAAACGAAGGCTCGGCCACCGTATGAAAGGCAACGAAGGAACAGAGTCGGTTTTTTAGTCAGTAAAAGTCTGACACTATCTCCCGCTCTGTCCAAGGGCGGGAGATGTCGTTTGGATTATAAAAAAACGTACTCTGAATTATCAGAATAATTCTAACGGCTGTATCAAATCCAAGTGACTGTATCAAAAATGAAATACTTTTAAAACTTGACACTAGGTAAATGCACAAACTTCGAAAAAAAAAACGAATCTAATACCTGCATTGATGATTAATAGGTAATGCTGTAAGAGAGCAAATCTTTTTTAAACATTATAACATGAGCTCTTGAATAAAATTACACTTAATTGATTTTTTATTGGCTCTTAAGCCGTAATAAGCACCTAATTAATTAGTCTGTCAGACTTTATAAAGACACTATCGTATAATTTAACCGTTAACTCATTCTGACCACACTTAGATAACAATCAACCATTTTAGCTTCAATCTAAGTAGGTAGGTACATCTTGTTATTATTGGGCATTTAAGGGGATCACACACTTACCGAACCAAACGCGTTGAACCAATCGAAAGAAAAGAATTTTAGATTTTTTAATAAAATATTCTATGAAACCCCGCACACACACTTGACCGCGTCAAATCGTCCGAATCTGGAATGAATGACTCCAGCAGCCCCCCTAGGCAAGTTACAACAGTCTCGCTTGCGTCGAACGCCTCGAGTTGGCCACGCCTCCGATTCTTTTGTTCTGACTAGGTGACTAAGCGTTGATGACGTCATTCCCGTACATTTAAAGTTTTCTACTAGCGTTAACGATTGCAGATTATCAAATTGGCTAGGCCTAGCCAAGTTACGATTGTTTCGTTTCGATTCTATTGCGTCGAACACCTCAAGTCGGTCACGCTTCCGATTCCTTTGTTCTGACGTCAACTCAACGCTTAGTCACGTGGTCAGCAGTAGTATGGCCAACTCGAAGCGTTCGACGCTAGAGAATCGAAACGAAACAGTCGTAACTTGGCTAGGTTAGGCTAGAGCAGAATAAAAAATTCTTTTCTTTCGATTCGTTCGACGCGTTCGAATGGGACAAATGTGCGTTCACCTTTAACTACACTGTAAATATCAATTATGTCGTTATTCCACTATTGATTCAAATCGAAGTATTTTTTGCCTAAGGAAAATGGTTAATGTCCAAAGAATCGTGCACCCAGTCATTATTGAATATAAAGCGACCGGCGTTTACACGTAATTGCAAATATAAAACGATTGAATGTCACTGTGACAATAATTAAATTAGTCTTAAGCGGGAAAATAAATCAGTTCACTTTTGTAAATAGTTAATAATGTTTTTTGTTGCATGTGTATGCTTCTAACTTCTAACTCTCAAACGGCTGAACGGATTTGGATGGTATTTGGGACACAAATAATTTATTCCAATTTTCTTCTTTCGCGCTGGTAAAGTCGCTCACAGAAGCAACCTAATTAAAAATATTAGTTTGGAGAATACCTAACCTTTCGAATACCGACACAGAAATAGAGAATACGAATAAAGACACAACAGAAAGACCATGAGAGAGCGAACGCCAGCATTTGCTGGCGTTCGCTTGGGGTTCAATGAATTATATTCTATTCCAAATAAACGTGCAATAACGGTCATTGACCCTCCTACGTTTGTTGAAATTCTTAATGTCGAAAACGGAAATAAAGACATAAAGCTATCTTGAATCGACATGTATCGTGATCCTTTGCATGACATAAGCCTAGACCATGACGTTTAAAGTAATATTGTTTTAATCTTGTTTCCGTGTGGATAAAAGACAGAGCTATACAGGTTGTCTAGCGCCATCTCTTACCCATTCTAAAACAAGATTAAAACAATCTTACTTTGAACGTCATGGTAATCCCCATAGTAATGCAAAGCAAGTACATTGTTTGTTTTTCATGTACCTACGCAGAGATATTAGGAAAAAGTCAATGTACTTTATTGCACGGTTATCTGGGGCCTACTATAGCAACATATTGGCAACATATTGGTTTTGTAATAGGTATGTAACTAAAGAACCTTTTCACTTTATATCCTTGATTTTGTATTATCTTTAATCCTGTACTTTACACTTTAAAGATAATGGAGCTATTAATGCGGTTTTGATTCGACTAGTACCTAAATAAATCCATGTTTTCTCTAACAGATAACCTTCATAATAATGGTATCTATTACAATATTATGTTAACGTCTACGCGTTTATCGTTTTTATATAATAAATGTTTTGAATAATTTATAAAAAAAAATAAGAGTTTTTTTAGTTATCTATGATAAATGATATTTATTTTGCAAATAGGTTTAAAAAACACTTATATGTCAATTTTTTTTCGTCAGTTTAAACTAGATGAAGAGAGTTTTTCTTAGGTGAAGAAACAGTGAAACAAACTCAGGGGTCAAAGTCCCTTTTAAAGTCCATGTAGTAAATATGCAATGGTCAAATCACATGAGAACCATGCAGAATGTACTCACTATGAGAAAATAATTATTTTAAAATAGGCACATTTTTTGTGATTACATACCGACTTATCAGATTTTTAAGTAAAATGTTAGTCTATTTGAAGTAGCTAACCAGTCAAAAGTATCTTACTGACCAATGTATTGCAGTTGTAAAAGTAGTTTTGAACAATCAATGTTTTGACTACATGACACATACATTTTACATTTCAGACTAAAAATTATGTAATATATCCAAACAAGAGTAGAACAACAATACATGTTGAGCGTTTAGGTATATTATTAACAAAAACAGTGTCAACGCTAAGCCAATGCAAAGTGTTACTCAAGACGATTTGTCGCATGTTGCGTTCACGTGAGAATGTGAGAAAAAAACGCGACAATGAGACATATTCGAGAATTAAGTACCTACATGTTAAGTTGCATACCATATGGTGAAATACGTAGAAATAACTGTTAAAGAATGAATGCTTCTAAAATACCTGTAATAATATTTTGAATTTCGATCGATTCGATGATGTCCAAATTCTACAGTATTTTATTTCTAATGTATCCTTATTCTACTGTTTTTTTTTTTAATTTAACTGTATCTGTGAAGTATAAACCTTTTTTCTTTCATATTTCGATGAGACGCCAAACCAATAAAACCGAGGGTATCAGGTACAGGACCCACGGTTTTACTTACTATACGTGGTATAGGGTCATCACGCCACCAACTTCCAAACTCCACCTAGCTACAGAGTAATTCTGGACTTGTAATGGCTAGCTTCAGAAAAGTAATGGAAAAACCCAATAACTTCTTTTTGCCTGGCCGGACCATCGAATCCAGAATTTCACGCTCAGCAGTCACGAGTTGAGACCACGAGATCAACGAGACAATATCTGTCTATATTTTTATGTCCTTGTATACAAATCTGATGTCCACAAATCATGTTGGATTATGGATTAAATTAGCGACCAGGGATAATATTTTTTCAGAGATTCCAGTCTTCATCGTTATGTGCTAACTAGCTGCTGCCAAGTGCTTCGCATGCGTGATAGTAATAAATTATCCCAAAGGTTAAGAAGCATCCTATGTGGCAATTCTGGATATAGTCTACCTGTGTTTACCAAGTCTTATCAAAATCTGTTCAGCCGTTCGAATGTGAAGAAGAAACAAAAATACAAACCTTCGGCTTTATAATATTAATGTGAAGACATCATCATCATCATCATCATTTCAGCCGATATACGTCCACTGTTGGACATAGGCCTCCCCCAAGTGTCGTCACAACGAACGTTCCTGTGCGTCTCGCATCCTGTGAAGACATCGATATCTTATAATTAAGACGATTCCAATTCGTGAATTGATTCACATTAAAAAACAAAAAAAAAATAATCATACCAAGCTAAGCAAACAAACCTTCGATAGCCATAAACGTAAAAGATCAATCAATCCCGTGTGTCCTTCCGAACAGGAAACACGCTATGCGGTCATTGGTTCTATTGAATGCGATTAAATACCTTACCGAACGAAACACATAATAACACACTATTAATACCGAAACAAATGGTTCACAAATGCGGTAATTACAGCTCTAAAGCCGTGTACTCATTTACGAGCTGTAACTGTAACCGTTGCAGATACAGTAACATAGTTCAGGTGTAGACGTTTCCTCGTTGTGGTTACAGAGCTCACTTCGAACGCCTTTGTCTTCGCGTAAAAAACCGACGGCTCGCTTCGAACCACAACGGGCTCGCAAACTACGTACTCACTTATAAAATTTGATTACAGTATCTGCACCGGTTACAGTTACGGCTCGTGGGTGAGTATCTGGCTTAACAAGTACTATGAAACTTGAATTCTTTTACCTTTCAATACCACGAATCATTCGAACGAAATTGAGAAAATTGGGACAAAAAAACTCAATGCTTGTCAAGTGATTTATAGACAACAAAGTAATTTATAAATACTCAATGTAAAGACAGTGATATTTTTGTCGTTCTTAATTCGTCACGTCTGATTATCCTGTTGATAATTTCGTCTTTCCGTTATTAGAAAAACTACACTTGTCCTCTACATAAGCATTTGTGTTGTTGAATTAGGTTCGGTTTACAAATTGAGAATTTGAAGCTTAGGACGTTTGGGAACGTTTTTACGACTGTACTAGAGTTCGACCTGTACCTTCACAGACGCGTATTCGTACCTATACGTTTGATGTACGCCTGCGTGAAGCTTACATGAAGGCATGTCAGACTTTTACAAACTAAAACCACACCTGTGACCTTCAGTTGCTTTTTGCATTTTAGGACCACGGGTTTTCTTTCAGAAATTCCCCATGGCCTAACGAGCATCAGCCCTGCTTGATCTCTTTTTTTTTGGATGCTCGACCTCTACGATTTTACTTACATCTCATTAGGTTGCCCGTGAAACACTACGCGCCGTCGACGATCCGGGGTTGATCCTTAACAAACGGGCGGTCGTAGAGTTACCTACAGCTTGTCTTCCGCAAGCCTAATGTTGACACTGGGTCCAAAATACTCATTGTCCTATAATAAGCGCATAGTGGTTTATTTAAACCGTACGCAGATCATAAAATAAATCATTAGAATGACTTATAGTCAATTTTGAAGCAGAAAAAATCCATCACAATTTTCCTGCAATAATTTTGGCTGTTCGTACTGGTTTTCAATTGAACCTCATATCCGTTGTATCGGACGACTTTGAACGATATATGTACTTAAGTGCATACTTCCACAGTTACGATAGGGCGGTTAGCAAACCCTGAGAAATTGATCAATGGATTTTTGCTCTAATAATTCCCACAATTAAAACCTCTATATAAACTAATGAAGCAAAGCTTGGGGCAGTATTGTCTTTACGTTTTCATATCGAGAGCATATACGGTTAATTAGTGTTCTTTATTTGAAAATGATTTTCAAAGTAAGTTCTTATTGACAAGTACAATGTTGTAGTTAAGTGAACGTAAACGTTTCGAATTCAATTTTGAGTGCTTAGTTTTTTCGAAAACTTTTAAAACTGTTGATTTAGTGATTTAATTTTTTCTTAAATTTCCTTTAAAAAGGCTGTTCTAACATTTCCAATATCGCGTGTTGACAATCCCAGCGTATTTTTATAGTGGCAGACCTAGAGATTATTTTCTTTTTCGATTTAATTATTTCTGTTGTATTTATTTAGTAACTGTTGTTGACCCTCCCCTGAAGATATCTTATGCTTATTTATATTCACACATATTTATAAAGTTGTCTGTAAGAGATTGCCCGGTGCGATAAGACAACCCATTGTGCACTTATTCTTTTAAATTTTTGTCCTGTATTTTTGTTTATTTGGTGTACAATAAAGATAATAATAAATAAATAATAATAAATATATTGCAAAGTGGAAATATTTCAAAGCTCAGTATATATTTTATTTGCGAGATTTCTGCCGGTTCCTCTTCATTGAAAACGGTCAAATGAAACTATGCACTAGCTTCAGACATTTTGTAAGTGCCCATGTAGGCGTATGTGAAATAAAATATTTTGAATCTTAAAACACAATTATATTTTTTCATCGAAATATTTCTATATTAGTATAATGTTTTTTCACTGTTATTACCTACATAAAAAGAAACCACATAACAATTACATTAACCTTAATTTCTGAGTTATATAACACCATTATTTATAATTAGCCACCATAACGTTTTCATAAATATAATTGCGAGTATTATTTTAATACCTATTGTTGTAATTGCCATTAACATAGTGCTCTAAATAATCAATTATACCTAGTTCACATGAACGAGTTGTGAAAAAGTTGAATAATGCAAATAAATAAATATTGCAGTTTTAGAGTTCTTTTGAAATACGAGCTGCTGTCACCGGCTTTGCCAGTTTGAAAGTGGAAAATTATCCCAAGAGAAAAAATACTCCCAGTATCTGACTCAGGCCAGTCATGTACATGTACAGACCTGGTGGTCTAGTGATTAGTGGCCTTGACTACCATACCGGAGGACGTGGGTTCTATTCCCACCCAGGATAAATGTTTGTGTGATAATCACGACCATTTGTTCTGTCTGGATGTAATTGATCTGTAATATGTATTTAGGTAACAAATAAGTATGTTTTTACACCATCTGCTCGATAATGTCGTTTTATACGTCATACAAACCTCACTTAAAGCATGTCATTATATACCTAGGGAGATAATGCAGTATGGCCGATCCCTAGGGAATAATGAGATTTGAATTTGGAGCATCAAGAATCGTCAACATTGTGAATTAAAATATAGGCGCATCGAACAAGTTGACTCGAAATTCAAACCAAAGAGTATGTAATCACTATGATTTAAACTGGCCACTAACAAAAAAAAGAAAATAGATAGTCTGTCTAATAAGTCAACCGACTTGAGAATTTTGTATAATATTTAATCAAATATTCGGTAATTTTTATAAGTTTCTTCTGTTAGTAAACAATGATCTCTATCTCTTAATCAACCTTGATTATTGAACTCGTGTTGACTACATCAGAATTCATTAAATCCTAATAATTACCCAAGTCGTTTAACTTATTAGACAGACTCTACTGACGACACGGGAGCATTATAGAAAATTGAAACTATAGAATCTTGGAGGAGTGAATTTTGTTTGTTTGATGAACTTGTAAATATATAAATTAGAGAAATATACTTATATTTCTCTAATTTATGATTTGGTCGACCAAATTGTCTTTTAATTATCTCACAGATGGTATAAAAAGTAGAGTATGCAACACGGGGATAAAGCTGTCTTTGTCTTGGGCGGCTTAAATTCCTCACTTCACTCAGGTTTCTTTATTAACTCCCTCGCAATGCTCGGGAGTTAATTTTATAAATCCCTCACTATCGTTCGGGATTAAATCAGCAACCTTCGTTTCGTTCGGAATTCAACATGCCGCCCGCGACTTAAAGACACTGCTTTATCCCCTAGTCACATAAACTACTATTATCGGTTGTCTAGTACTTATTATACAAGCTCTGTTTAGCTTGAGACTAGACGGCGTTGTGTGATAGTTGTATATGCCCTTGCAGGCCATGGTGTATCGCTTACCAAGTTTCATCAAAATCAGTTGTTCAGTGAAGAAACATTCACACACACATACGCTCATAAACTTTGGACTTTATAATATTAGTGTGACGGTCTTAGGGGTTACAAATAAGTGTCAAAAGATGAATTGTATTGCATTAATTACCTTTTAGCTAATATTACTAAGAGTTCTGAGTATACATGTAGATGGATGAAGAGGGAGAGGAAGGCCGAAAAAAGATGGATGGATTGGGTGAGATGAGTGATAGTTTGACGGGTGACAGGACAGAATGGAAGACGAAAACGTGTTGCGCCGACCCCAAGTAATATGTGATAAGGGCAGGAAGAAGAAGAATTATCTTTTAACCGCTAACGTCGGATATATCCGTGTTTATTCCGCCAGGGTCGCACATCCAAGATCAAATACTCCTCTCGACAGCTCTTCTGTCACCTATGGGGATTCAAAAGCTAAAAAGATGGAGGTACCACCTACCCAGTTGCAAAGACATGACCTTGGCGAATAGGACGTAAAAAACATCGTCGGACCAATCTGACGCAAGCTGTAAAGGGTTACCAGTTTATTGACATAAGTTCAGTTTTTAAGGTTCCGTATCTCAAAAGAAAAAACCGGAACTTGCACTTTGTTGTCCGTCTGTCTGTCTGTCAAGACCCTTTATCTCGGTAATGCGTGGAGGTATCGAGTTGAAATTATAACCTTATACTCGGGTCAGCAGTCCTTTGAAGCTGTGAAAAAATCAAACTACTGAATTAACGAAAAAAAATATACGGCCGTTTATGTCGCAAAAAAACTTGTAATTCAACACTCTCAAGGGAATCAAAATACATAGGGAACTTCCCGTTGAACTAGAACCCCGTTTAAAACAATTGAACTGTACATTTTTAGTTGTGTAACAAAAAAAAAACATTTTTTTGCGCTTCGGGAAAATCTTCGTAACTCAATTCGGGAATTGAACTGTTTTTATAAGTTAGTTTGTACGGAACCTTCAGTGCGTGAGTCCGACTCACACTTGCCCGGATTTTGATTAATTGCACCAATAGTATCTACCTACTTGTATTTAAATCATGTCTGTCCAATAGTCATAAAACTGCATTTGTAGCAATAAAACTGGACTGAATGAAAGGGTAATGATTTGCACTGTTTCACTAAATAAACTAAATCAATTATTCGAGGTAAATTACATTTAATTGACCAATTAGTAGAACATTCAAAACTCAATCAAATTTTAAGTTTTGTGGAAAAATAAACTCTATGTCACGTACTACGAATAAGGAACTTTGTTATTACATGAATTTCAAAGTAGTTTAACGACACGTGTAGAGCAATAGTTGAGCATTTGGCTGCAGCGCTGCATGTTACTGGTTCGAATCCCGCACGGAACAAATATCTATATGGTTTAAATTTAGCTGTTCCGAGTCCGAGTGTCTTGTGTGTGCGACTTTATATATTTTTGAACACATCCACAATGCAGAAGTAATTTCTAGTGTCGGATAATGCTTAGAAAAACAGTTTAATTTTTTAAAATCCATATTTTCTTAAAGTTTTTTGAAATACAATTTTCCCTAAAAAAACAATTTCTAATACAAAATGTTATATAAGGCGCCAGATAAACGTGGAATTTAGTACATTGACCTTTTCCTGATGTCTCTGCGTAGATACACGAAAAACAAGTAATCAAAGACAATAAATATATACTTAACAGTTTTTCACTACTAGAAAATGCAATAATCGCGTTCGATGTCGATTCAAGACAGCTTTATGTCTTTATTTCCATTTTTGAAATTAAAAAAGTCAAACAAATGTAGGAGGGTCAATGACCTAATTCCAAGTTTAACTGGTGCCTACGTTAGTTTGTGACGATGGAGTAAAATTATCTCGCGTAATTGCTTCAAGTATGTCTGTTCTTCTAGGTGTTAACTTTGTTCGCGGTGGTGTCTGCCTGTCAGGCGATCTTCCCGTTCCACCACCACCACCACCACCCCGCGGTCTCCCACCAGGAGCTACAGAAGCACAGTGGGCCGCACCACCCCATCGCGATCCATCACCAGCCCATCCACCATCACCAGCCGATCCTCCCGATCCCCATCCACCACCACGTGCCGCTGCTTCACCACCATGTACCTGAGCCCATTATTCACCACATTCCGCACCATGACCATTATGTGAGTTTTACATGATTTTATTTATTTGGTCAAGCAATATAAAGAATATCATTCACTAGAATGGTTACATTTCAGACGAAATATCGGAAGAAAGTATATAGTATTGTTATTATTATTTTATTGTATACTCGCTTCTGCCAGCGGGTCGCCCGCGCACATTTAATATAGCCTATGTTACTCAGGAATAAAGCAGCTTTCTATCGGTGAAAAAATTTTCGTTGAAAAACTAGTGCTTTCAGGGATTACCTCCTACAAAGAAAAAAACAAACTTTACCTCTTTTAAATATTAATGTAGATTTTTAAGTATGTTTTTAATTTTTTTTGTCACATATTCTTTTTTAATTATAATTGAGGAAAAGACTATATTTAAGCGACAGTAATGCCAGAAGACACCCACTTTTGTAATACAGGTTTCTACCTAGCTTAAAAGTCAGGGTTTCAAATGCTATGTAAAATAATTGTATGTGTCAATGTAACTATTTTATGTGAAAATTCGTTCTATGCGGACACTAAGCTGGCGATCAAGTGCACAAAATCGTAACCTTTTCGCAACGCATTTAATTTCTTTATTTTAGTTTTTGTATCATATTTTATTGTATTTATTGTTTTTACGTAATAGAAGCAACAAGAAATGTGTAACCAAGATTATTGTAATACAAAAGATGATTTAAAAGAGTGTCCATGGAGTTTTTTGCACATTCTTCTCAATCTATCTACGCTTTGTCAAAATAGATTCTTGTTTGAAAAGAGTCTGTTAATGATTTGTTTGAAATACATAAACGCTTTGCGTTTGAATGATTTATACTTTAATAGTTGTGCCATTTAAATTAATTAATCGTCAGAATTTGTACCTATCAGGCACTGTTTAAACCTTGTTTAATTTTTGTGGTATAAGGTAAATAGGTATCAACAATATTTTTGTCACTGTCTCTGACAGTTCTTTAGTCTAGTTGTAAACTAAAGATTATTTATTATATAATTTACTAAAATGTCAACACTACAATCGATTGATCTTATGCCCAATTTCATACCTTCATGACTTATGTGGCCCTCTAGAACCGATACCTATCAAAGTTGCGGGATACATTGAAGGAGTTATCGTGTTCTTAAAACACAAAGTGCAACTAAAGAAACACAAGTGGGTGTTTGTCAATAAAAATCTGACACTCCCTCTGGGTCTATCCAAGGCACATTCAATGATTTTCTACTGGAGAAAAAAAAAAGCCTGCTCTACCAAATTCGAATCTCATTTGTACAACAAATAAAATGTCGCAAAGTATTAGCATGAAAATAACCAGACATTTCTTGGCAATATTAGTCAAACATAAATTATTCTGCAAACTCCCCGAGGAGTAATTGCACGGTAGAATATTTTATGAAGCAAGCGAAAGGTTTACGGTTTCAATATCACTTCCTGTATACATAGTCCAGTTTTTATGTCCCAATATTTGCTTTTACATACAAATGTTGGCCCAACGATAAAATACATAGAATGCATTTAATAAATATCATTGCCATGAAAATATGTGCATAATAGTTTGTAATCGACAAAAGGCGTGACTGTGTTCGTTTAATCGTGAATGTCAATATACATAGCTAGGTTTATTGGATTTATTGTGATAGTTTTTCTGCCTTGGATTCCATATTTTTTGTTCCAAACTATACTTGAATGAAGAAAGTCTATGACCAGTGTATGTTGCCAGTAATGACATAATGGCACTGAAATATTGTTTACAATGGGCCTCATCAGAAGGCTTATAGTCACCCAATGGGTAATGGAAAGGGCTACGCTTGAAGTTTCCTTGCGTGATCGTATCAGGAATGAGGATATCCTCAGAAGAACCTAGGTTGCTGATATAGCCCGAAGAATCGCCAAACTAAAGTGGCAGTGGGCAGGGCACAGTGCTAGTAGAACGTATGGTCGATGGGCCTAAAGTTTTTAAAGTGGTGACCGCGCACCGGAAAGCGCAGCTCAGTTCCGTTCGTTTTTAGGACTTTTTTTAATATAAATAGTTACCTAAAATACTAAACAAGTGACTGTGCTTGCGAGACAAAGTTCTTTTGTAAGTCAAACATAGCAGCAAACATTAGCAATATTTTCTAAAAAAAAATATAATTCTAAGAATAAAACTGAAATACTTATAAAATCAAATGTGTTACTGAGTTTTCGACAGCTTGGAATTTGGGATTGTGTTCAATAAATGATTCTAAAGCCCTACCTATTATAAAGGATCCATTGTAGCTAGTAAAAAGTGGGTTTATGCATCACCTTTCTGTCAAATCCTTTTCGAAAATTTACGTACATGATACAAATGACTACATATTGATGTATCGATTGAATACTAAATTAATATAAGGGCAAGATTATGATAATAACGTATTTGTATATCCACAGGCATTCCCCGAATACAAGTTTGCGTACTCCGTGCACGACCACCACACAGGCGACGTGAAGTCCCAACATGAGCTTCGCCACGGTGACGTCGTCAAAGGAGGATACGAGCTGGTGGAGCCCGACGGCAGGTACAGGAAGGTCGAGTACAAGGCTGATGATCACACTGGGTAAGATATTACGATTAATCTATTTACCCACGTGCTCCTTGCACAATCACCACATGAGCGACGTGAACTCTCAGCTTCAGCTACGCCACGGTGACATTATGATAGGAGGCGACAAGTTAATAGAACCCGACGATAAGTACAGGAAGGCCGAGTACAAGGCTGATGATCACACCGGTAGGATTAATTTGTTCACCTGCTTACTCCGTGCACAATATTTAACTAAATACTAACCAAATATATTTTTACCAAACACTTTTAAAATCCTTTTTATAACCAAATCTGAACCCGATAACCAGAAACGTCGTGGTGAATTTATATTTTTTTTTTGGATCTACAAAAAAAAATATACGAATATATTCACCACGTCGTAACTACTCTCTATACTACCTATTTTATCTCTCCATATTACATTCAAATATAATTTGTCATCAACATTGTTCCAGTTTCAACGCCATCGTGCACCATTCATCGCCTCATCATCATGTTCATCTGGCGCATCACCACGCTTGAACGTGACGTCAGTCAGACCACCAGAACTGACAGCTGCTCAAACAAGACTGACTTCAAGCCCGTTGTACTGATTTCTGTAAAACACTGCTTTTGTACGCAAATTAAAATTAGCGCTAATTTTTTAATGACGTCTTTCATTTTCATTGAATTTAATGGTTCTGTACCCGAAACTATAGCTTGCCATGAAAAGAACTTTTGTTGTGCTTACAATAGTATTGGTCAAAAGATATGGATAAATTCAGCAAAATATAATTTATATTAGGACTCTTTATTACCTTCAGTTTTCTTAAAATATCTAAAATGTTTAATCTATAAATGTATCTTGTGATTATAGTTGTACCTCCCTCCTTGCGTCGTATTCCTCAATGCTGAGGGTCGTGACCTCCCTTTTTCATCACTTTACTTTTTATGATATTTTTCCATTTATTCCTGTCTCTGGCGGTGTGAAGGGCTTTGTATACTGTGTAGTTGTAAACAACTAACCTAAAACTACCGTGAGTATTATGGTAGAATTGTGGACTAGCAGTAGAATAGAATGATGGACATTAGAATAAAATACTTTTTAGTTTATTCTGAAAATATTGTACTCCTAACTTTATCTTCTGTTCATGGCGATCAATTTTCCTAACTTACTACGGAATCATGAGTCTGCCATTTTTAGTCGGGTTTGTTTCGAGTGGAGTCTTTCAAAACGTGCCTGGACTTTAGGGATAAGTCCGGGGAGTGAGGGATTTTTACCTCACTAAAACTACCCCTATGATCGACATGAGCACATAGAAGTTACTACGAATCCTAGATTCTGCCTTTTTAAGTTGAAAATCGACTCAAAGCCGCAAACCGCTTCCTATGGAATAGCATCACAATAAATAATTTCGTTATGTTGTCAATAATCTACCTAATTGAAATACCCCTCTTTAAGGAGTGGCTAGAAACACGTCACGTCGACGTCACCTTCCGCACGACACAAGTCCTCACCGGGCATGGTAACTTGGGGGGTTCCTGCACCTGATTAGTGCTGAAGAAATCTCCGAGTGTCACCATTGTCATGATCACCCGGAAGACCTGGCGGAGGTGTGCCCAGCTTAGGTAGAGCACCGCCGTGTTCTTGCGGGGGCGATCGATGACATCGACCTCTCATACTGGACCCTGGTACAGACTTTGGTCTGGAGTAAGAAATAATTGCAGCACCTTCTACGAAGCAGTAATGCTAGCAAAGCAGGCGAGCTGACGTGTGAGGGAACGGACCTCTTCAGGCCCTAACCGCCGGCACTGGGATACCGATCCCGACTTAAAGCCCCCGCAGGCGTGAGCATGCGGAAGTCTAGAGCTCAGTTCCAATTGATCGTTTTCTAGGAAGAACCACCGAAAAGAAACACCATGGTTACTCTTTTTTTTTAAATATTGATTTTACAATAGGTACTACTTCCACCTTATAATATTAATACTTATGAGAGGACAGTGGGCATAACATAAATATTTATTGTGCCAGACCTTTGGCCGAGAGCTCCCACCAATACGCATGACAAATAAATCCACGTAGCATTTTTCTCAATAATATAATTTGTTACTAAATTATTTATTAATTATATTAATGAAATTTTACTTATTATTTTCGTATAAGTATGTTAAAAATGCCGTTCGATACACGTGAGCAAATGTACGAGTACCTTGCTTCGGTTGTAAACTTTGACCACTTACACCAAAATAAATACTACACTACTACTAACTTCACACACGAACGTACTTTGCCGTGATTGTATGTGTAGGCACCACATTTATTTTTAGCAGTCATATACCTTTCTATCTTATAAAGAATTTTCGAAATTGTTTCAGTAAATACTTACAATTTCATATCTTTATTATAATATTCATATAGAGTAGATAAGAAGATCAGGAGGATAGTGTCTAAAGTTACCGTCATAACTTTTCTATCTGAGTAGAGAATTTGAAGTTAAACATTTGTTAAGCTCTACTATAATATCATTTACAAATCAGACTAAACAAGTTTTTGACAAATTCTCAAGTTAATAACTCAGAAGTTATTAAATTTATTATTAAAAAATAATAAATTATGATTTAATACGTATTAATGGACACAAAATCTTGCTAACGGAAATTAATTAAAAGAGCCAATCTCACAAATTAGTACCTAAACAAAAAAAATGAGATACAAAATCATTTGGTGCTTTTTTTTTCAATGGTAAAAATCATCTTATGACAACCCCCGCTCTTGGGCGGAGCGGGAGATAGTGCCAGACTCTTACTGACTAAAAAACCCATTCCGTTCCTTCAAGCCTTCATACCAGGGCTCGAGCGCCCTTTAGGATAACCCTGGCCCCAGTAGGCTTCGACCCGGCTGGGCCGAAGCCTACTGGGGCCCGGCTGGGCCCCTGCTGTTGCTGACAACTCCTTGAGGCGCGCGGGAACCGACTTGGGCTTGGTCCGGACAGTAAAGTTACCGGATGGCTAGCTACCCATTGCTCACTGTCCGCAAGCCCGAATCATTTGGTGCACAATTCACCAATAACTATATATGTATATCTATCGGTTAGACCTATACAGTGTATACGCAAGCCGTGCGCGTCCCTGATGCGCCGGGTGTGGGCCAGCCAGCCCCAATTGCCATCCTGGCAATGATCGCTGACAGGCTAGACTGTCTTTATATCAGACATGGCTGTGAAAGACATGTTACTATTCCAACGCCTGTTGGGAATTTGTTATTTGCTAACTGATTAATAGTAATTATTTTAATATAATAATGACATTAAGTTGAAATGTAAACTATGTTATACAACTTATTTAATTTTTAATGCAATTTTTCTAACATTTGACTGACAGACGACATAACTATAAAATTCAGTTTAATTTAATGATAATCCGATGATCAATGCAAAATAATGATAATCTAATTTATTGATAAAATAATAACTCAATGCAATTTAAATTAATTTAATTTTCATATTATAATTCAATTTTATGTCATTTGAGTATTATCTATTGTGTATGATTATATAACTGAAATGAGTCTCTATAGTACTTGAAATAAATAAATAATAAAAGGACGCCATACAAGTGTAGGGACGACTAACTAATAAAAAAAATGAATGAATATGTATTTGTTGTTCATATGTTTCATATATCTTCTATTGTATTATATATATGTATATATATATTTATTTAAATTCTTTATGTGGTACACTGACAGCGTCAAATCTTTTCCTTTCGTTCAGTCCATCCAAAGGTTGTCTGGTAGAAATTCCAGTGCAATAAGACCGCCTATTGCACACTTATTCTTTTTGTAAATGTTGGTCCTGTAATAAGCTAAGAAGTGGAATAAAAATAATAATATGCTATTTCCTTCTTCAATAATTCAAATCTAACTTAAAGATTGTAATAACAATCTAACAGGTGCTAATAAGCACCTGCTAAAATGTTAATTGATCGTACTATTCAATCATATTCTTTAATTTGTAGATTGGTTTATTGGCATAACAATTTCTATCATAAAGGTGATCGGTTACATGGTTATCCAAAATGATTACATGAATAATAGAAGTAAGATTATTTAAAATGTACTAAAGAAACAATTAAAAACATAATTGAATTGTAAATTTAAGAACACGCGCTACAATTTACAGTAGTCTTTGGAAAATCGCATTTCCTTTTACATTGATAGGCACACCCATCTATAAATCGAGTAAATCTGCAAAAAATCACAAATAATTGAAGTTAAGTGTATTGTATTACAGGATATAGATGTTTAAATCCAAAACGATATGTGTATAAATACGTGATGAGATCACGAAAGATATCAATTCAGTTTAGGGATTCACTGAAGGTTCACGATGATTCGGAAGGTAAGTGCAAGTGTTCTTGATTTGTCTTTTGTGATAAATCTTAATTTTACTTTTGGATCACATTTCATGATCCAAAAATAAACTTTAGTTTCCAAAGTCAATCTAGTGACAATTTTAGTCAAAAGGTTGAATTCTAAAACAAATCAATGTGCATTTAAGAAATAATTATTTTGGTTGCCATGATACACGTTAGTTTTAGAAACGACTCGTAAGGTCAAACGCCAAACCATACGAATCGCATCAGATTTATTGAAGTGTTGAGTGAATAATAGTGTTCTGAAATCTAATATGTTGTGAGGAACAAAAATTGCTTAGTGCTGCGGGAATGTTCGTAAAAGTTACCGTGAGCCAGGCGGCTAATGGAACACGGGTTTTAGTCGATAAAAGCCTTACATACTCTCGCTCCACCTAGAGTGTGAGTGTAAGTTATTTGATTATTTTCCGCCTCAAAAACCAGAGTATTTGTGTTGTTGTTAATTTTAGAATTTGATAGTGTTGACAATAAATGTTTCTTTCTTTCTGTCGTCTTCTTCCTTATTTCTTTATTGGATACTAGCTGTACCCGCGACTTCGTTCGCGTGAACTACAGGATTTTGAATTTATTTTTTTTATAATAAAAGATTTTTTCTAAAATAATTAGCCTAAGTTACTCCTTATCACATCAGCTACCTGCTGATAAAAGTCCCGCCAAGATCGGCCATTTCAGAGATTAGCCGGAACAAACAGACAGACAGACAGACAAAAATTGTAAAAAAAATATTTTGGTGTATGTACCGTATATATATATTCCTATGCGTGTAGTAAAAAGCGGTTATTTCAATATTACAAACAGACTCTCCAATTTTATTTATATGCATAGATAAATATAAAGATAAAATTTATTTACCTCTTAGCAATTAATTGTTTATGTGTTTTCATCAATTTTGTTTTCAGACATTAATCCTTTTAAGCTTAGCATTATGCGTGCTTGGCGATGGACATCACGCGATTTCAGAACAACGTATAAAAATGCATTACAAAGATCACAAGGACCATCATGGGCATCATGGAGAACTATCACATATTGGTTCCAAGCCCGAGCATCATGACGAATACGTGAGTCAACCATCTGCCTTTAGCGTAAGCCTTATAATGTTCCCACTGATGGGACACCAGCCCCTTCTTTAGGAGAGAGACTGGGCCCTAATCCACCACGTGGACCCAGTGCGGGTTAATGGCTATCACATATATTCGAATTTTTTATTCTAAGACATGCCAGTTTTCTTACGATGTTTTCCCTGACCGTTTTGAGAGCAGTGGTGATGAAACAAATACACAAAGTAGCCTGGTACCCTGGCCTGGCCTGGCTGGTGGCCTGGCTGGTGGTCTGGCCTGGCCTGGTGGCCTAGTTGGTAGTATCCCTGTGTTTTCTTCATGTCACTTATCTGATCTGGCGAGCCAGCCAGTTCAATCGTGAAACAAATGCGGTCATTTTCATTTTTCACACAATTCTATCTTTGCTAATGCAGTTCAGTTCTTACAGTGGGAGTGTAGTGACTCTGCAATCACCGAGGTTAATGTTTGGTTTTCATTAGTTCCTCCATAGGTCCTAGTTGCATTTGCTTTAAAGAACAGTGAAACCCAGTTTTATTTTTTTATTGTTTCAGGCGTGGTCGTATCCATCATACGAGTTCTCATACAGTGTGCACGATCCCCATACGCATGATAACAAAGGTCAACATGAATCAAGAAAAGGAGATGAAGTGAAGGGCGAGTATTGGCTGATGCAACCCGACGGTCGCAAGCGCACCGTCACGTACCACACGGACAAACATAGCGGGTCAGTTTACATTTATAAAGCTTTCTTACATTAAATGTATGTTTTTTGAATGTGCAGGATAACAATATCTATTGATTCTTGGCTCCAACTCCGTCAATGTAATAAAAATGTCGATGACTTTGCTCGTTTATGATTTATATTCAACTCTACATTGTTTTTCTAGTTTCCACGCTACTGTCCATTACTCAGACCAACACCATCACGCAGTTGAACACCATGGCCACAAAGACGACGACCACAAAGACGACAAAGAAGAAGATGATGATGATGACAAAAAAGATCACCACAAGAAGAAAGACGATGACCACAAAGACGACAAAGATGATGATGATGATGACAAAAAAGACAAAAAAAAGAAAGACAAAAAGAGAGAAAAGAAAGAAAAGAAAGAAAGGAAAGAAAAGGAAGAAGAAGAGAAAAAGAAGGAAGAAGAAGAAGAAAAGAAGGAAGAAGAAGAAAAGAAGGAAGAAGAAGACGAGAAGAAGGAAGAAAAAGAAGAGGGAAAGAAAGAAGATGATGAGGAACGTGGTGGAGAAGAAAGCCGAGGTAATGAGGGTGGAGTGATCAGATGGGGCTACGGTCCTAGATGGGACCACAAGGACAGACACCGAAGCGACAGACGAGACCACGATGAGAGACGCAGGGGTCACGGACACGATCGCGATGACGACCGTGATAGCGACGACGATTACAAATATGACATCGGCCAAATAACTGTTTACGAAAAACTGGGCTCTTACGGCCGCCGTGACGACAAGAAACGTGACGAAAAACGTAAAGAAGAGGACCGTGATCATGAAGAAAGTCTGCTTTGGGAAGAACGCCGCAAGTTTGACGAGCGACGTGGATACCCATCGCAGCTGACACCATATTTTGGCCACGCGTCTCGCATCAACCCTCGTTTCTATAGACCAGAACAACAACGTAGAACCGCTAGGCGTAATTAAATTAAGTCCTAAACATATTCCTTGATAAAACAAAGACTGAATGGCGGCTATGTAAAAATGGTATTCTGTTAAATAGTTGTGATAAATATGTTCATAATTTTTTACTAACGATAATAATAATTGTAATCATGCAAATGCTCACCTAAATAAAGGTATTGAGTTCTAATTATAGTGTTATTTCATGCCCCAATGGTTTCAGAGTACGTCATCCTCGCGTTTATTAGTACAATTAATAAATCAAAGTCAGTATGTAAACGCATTAGGTCAATGAAATAATCTTAGATTATTAAATCTACCCGTTTCCTTTGGTCCAATTACTAAACATTGTTGATATTGGTTGATTATTTTTAAATTTAGTTTCCTTTAAGGCACTACACATATTTAAATGTGTCAATATTTCACAACGCTAATCATAGTCCTGTGCGTAGCATGTCACGTAGTGGAAGGACTTAAAGTCTATGGCTCCCTTGACACACAACCTTTAATTTTTTCAAACTATTTAAAATCCAACTGATAAACCCTCTGGTTTACCAGTTAGATTTAAAGTGACATAACTTTTGACCTAGATATTCATGGTGTCATTCATAGATACTTTTAAGTCTTTACAACACAACTTAAAATAATGCTATGCTTAAAAACATGCATTATCTACATATCCATAGAGGCCTAATAGAGCCGATGCCTGCTAAGGTCTTGTAAAAAGGTGAATTTTAATCAATAAAAGTCTAACACGCCTTATTGGTCCTTCCTAGAGCAAGTGAGTAAAGTCTTTGGATGATTCAACCCAAACCCAACTCAAAAAATCTTCCAAGTGTCTTTATCTGTTGAGAATAAAGATTCTTATCTCTTTTTGACTATCTTATATTCTGTACCCCTAGCCAAGTTGATAATCTGCATTCGTTACTGCCAGTAGAAAACTTCATCAACACGCTCAGTCACGTGGTCGGAACCAAAACGATTGTAACTTGGCTAGGGGAGCAGTTATCATAGACCTATGATTTCGTGCTGTACGTAACACTTGATTAATTGTATAATTAAATTTATCATTTATATAATTACATTAACCTACCAAGTTAGAAGTATTATAATTTACTTGGAATTTATTTAGAAGTATTTTAAAGTGCATCTAAACTTGGCATTGGATTGGATTTAATCCTTTTTTAGGTGAACAATTAGCCGATAGGAACTTGGCCCTCTTTTTAACAGGTATGTTTTTGGTGGGATTAGAATAACTGCCACTGTGATGGCATTTTGAGGTACACAACATATATCAGACTTGCAAGCACTAAGGGTGAGTTGCGCCATTTAACTATGACGATAACCAAGCCATAACCTGCCGTGCCATAACGGCCGCCTATTGGTCAATTCGACGATTTGATAACTGTTAACGATTTTGTTATCGTTATAGTTAAATGGTGCAACTCACCCTAATACAACCAAATCTACTATAACCTTGCCTTCCGCATTTAGAGGACATTCTGCAACACTCTGCGAGCCCATCGAGAAACATGGGGAAGCGCTTGCCGTCTCCCTTGATATCTCGAAGGCTTTCGATAGGGTCTGGCACGAAAGCCTTATTGCTAAGCTTCCTTCCTTCGGTTTACCCGCTGGTCTGTGTGATTGGAGTGCAGACTTCTTGCGGGATCGATCGTTATTGATGGCTGCTCGTCCGGTCAAATGGATATTAATGCCGAGGGTCAGTGCTCTCGGCGACGCTATTTTTAATTAAACTAATATAATAAATTAAAATATGTTTTTAATTAAACTCCCAATGACTTCCACAATTAAGACACAGTAACACCGGCCTCCTCTCTGTAAGGACTGGGCTACTATTCACCAATTGCAATCCACTCGCTATTACCGAGCGCCTGCTCAATACGGACTACTACGTGTCACATATCTTCGATATTTTTGTAACTATAGGCGTAATCTTAATTCTAAAAAAAAAATTAATATTAAAATCACGTTGTTGTGATGCAGTGATAAAAAACAAAAGAGAATTCTCGGATGCTTCGGTCGATGGTAGGATGAATGAAAGTTGACGACAATAGTACATATTAATGCAAACTTTATCATCGCAATAATCGGATAAACGGATCATAGAAATACCCTTTCTTTGTTATATATATCAAACCTTTTCAGAAAGAACAACGTAAAAAAATTGGCGTTTTTTTTACAGATAGAGATTTTTGTATAATAGGAACTATTCTAATAGATTAGTAGTTGTATGTATAACAAGTCATACTTTATAGCAAGATATTAAAAATATAAACCCTTGCTATAAAAAACGCAAACTGCACACTACATAACTACTAAACTAGTGCGCTTCACCATCATTGATTGCATCACTGCTTACCATCAGGTGGGATCGCAGTCAAGCACTAGTTTACATAATTAAAAAAGACATCACTACACGGCATGTAATTAGTTAGAGACAGGTCTACATAATAAAGGAAACTTTTGTACGGACAGTGTCATTATTAATGGTTTTTATGTACTTTTTTTACTATATTTAACCTTTCGAATACCATAATTAGAGACACAATAAAAAGACAATGGGAGAGCGAACCCCGGCGTTCGCTTGGGGTTATAGAGTTAAATGTGAAAAAGGGATACTCATTTGATGCAGCTCTTTGTATCTTAACTTTCTCGCAATCTTTAATCAGTAAGACATTGTCAATGAGTAAAAAAAATTCTTCTTGTATGAGACAAGCTCGATTTCTACGAACGCGAAAACCGAACCAAAATACACCAAGCCCCTTGACAAGATCTTCAGAATTAAATATTAACTTTCAGGTACTTAATAAACTTCAGCCAATCACAAGCATCCACGCTCGTAATTATTACATTATAATACGTAATAGATAAATACAGACACGGTTAAGAGTGAATCGTTCACGCGTGGATGGTTCCTTTAATTGATACCAATTATACGTGGGTAAACTATAATATGTGTATCCATATATCGTTATGAGATGTGCTGTCCCAAAATGACGACTTCTTTTTATTTTCTTTTTGACTATTACGAGAAATATAAAGCAGGTAAGGACGTCTTGAAGTTTCGCGGTTCAGTTGCTGTCTTAATCTAAGCGCACGGCCGTGCGCAGGCCAAATTCTAGCAACAGGCCGCGCGCATGCCATGCACTATTTACACGAACCGTTTCGACCCACTTTTGACCCGCCTGTAGCTCAGTGCCTATAGCAAATACAGAGATAAAAAATTATACTTACGTTATCATATACTAGTACTAAAGCAGTATGCTAAATTTCATAGATATAGCTTTAGTAGATCCTGAAATATGACCCTGTCAATATATCTAATTTTAGCACTGACTCACTGACCGGTAATCAAAACCTCTAGGCCACTTCCAATTTTCCTAGCGTTATGACATTTGGTACACAGGTCGTATTTTATATGTAGATTAACAAACAATTAAGAAATTTGAGAAATCGGTCAAGCGTGAGTTTTCTCAATTTAATATTCATGAACCAGTGATATGAGAATACGAAAGGGAAGGCGGGGAGGAAGGGAAGAGGAGGTATAAAATATTTCTTAAAAAAATTTAGAAATCAGTCAAGCGTTGGCTTAATCGAATATCAAATATTTTATAAAATATTTATGAACCAGTTATACAATGAGAATACGATCTAAGGCTAATAATGGACGCGAGCGTAGCACAAAAAGAAAAAAATAGGTTCGATTTCTTGATTAAAAGTATTGAAATCCCACCAAAAACATACCTGTTAAAAATGGGACCAAATTCCTATCGGCTAATTGTTCGCCTAAAAAAGTTCAACCCTTTTCATCCAATCCAATGCGAAGTTTAGATGCACTTTAAAATCGATCATAATCATCTTCATCAACAGCCTGTTCATCGTTTAATTTGAACTTGGCAGGTTAACTTAATTATATAAATAATAAATTTAACGATGAATAGGCTGTTGATGAAGATGATTATGATCGATTTTAAAGTGCATCTAAGCTTGGCACTGGATTGGATTTCAACACTTTTTTAGGCGAACAATCAGCCGATAGGAACTTGGCCCCCTTTTTAACAGGTATGTTTTTAGTGGGATAATATATTCGCAAATTGATTCTGGATGTCGTGATATAAACTTGGTGATATTGTCTTGTATCTTATATGTCAACTGAATAGTATTAGACTCATTGAAATAAATGCGATCTCAATAAAATGTAGCTGAAAATGCTATTGTAATATTGACGGCCACAGTGAAGCTTACTGAAAAGGCTGATTAGATATATTTGCTGGCAAATTCTGATAGGAAACAAAATGGCTATGTTTTTTTATCGAAAACATACTTTCGTAACTTAGCACTGGCCATATACACAAATTGGCTACAAAAGAAAAAAGAAAGCCGAAATAGAACTTCTGCTTTCAGATTAAAAATTTATTACAAACATAATATCATGCTATCCACTTTTGATTTCCCTGTTTTTGCTTTATTCTATCATTAATTTTTAATTACTACCATATTTTTAATGTTACCTACTGTTAATATTTAATTTCAGTTAATATTTAATTTCATGAACTGGGAAACCTCGCACCTCATGGAATACTGAAGTGGCAAATAGACAATGCTTCTTCTAAACCACTTAACCCTAAAACAATTAATAACCGTTTAAAACTGTGAGGATACAGAACAATTGCCTCTGAATCCGGTAGCTTGCCCACATAAGTGCCGATCATATCGATTATGATTCAGTATTTATGTATACAGCTAGTTTTACGAACGTTATGTTTGTGGATTGCTGAACAACATGCTTTACGTGAGTTTTCTCTCATTTTTCGAATCTCTCTTGACTTATTTAACATATTTGGAAATAAATACTTAACTGTCACTAGGTTATTGACCCCTTTCATCAGTTTTCTTTCCCCCAATATAGTTTTCGTTGTGGCGTTACACCTCTCCCAGGTAATCATAACTTTCTATGTACTGTGCAGATTTGCAGAAACTATATTCTAAGTGATTTATTCCACCGGACTCAATCAAATTGACAATATAGCTTTGTTCTTATGAAATTTTAGAGATTATCTTTAGTGGAGGAAGTTTAAAAAAAAAATAGAATATAGTTAGCTAGAATATAGTTTTGAATAATGTAGCACGTTTAGACATTCAATAAGCTAGTAGTTTAAACAGCTTTATTATGTTTCTAATGCTAGGACTCAGGCCTCGTTTCAAGAAGAAGGACTGGGCCGTAATAAGTAGATTACAGCCCAGGTCAGTGAATTACTGGACCCGCGTAATGACACGGGTCCAGTTCGGATTGATAGAGGTCATCTAGGATATTCCTAAAGACGTTTTCTTTCACAGTTTTGAGAGCAATAAAGCGCCTGCCTATGTATGAACCAATGACATCCGACTCGTAAGTCGGGTTCGTTGCCTTTGAGTCACCACCGCTCTCAAGATACAAGATACTGTACTGAGAGATGTACTGATACTGTACAAAATATACTAATTTAAGTAATATTTATTTATTTAATCATATATTCTCCCTTATATTTTTCAGCTACTATTACTAGCGACTGCCTCAGTAGCAATAGCGGCTGACACTGAAAAGGAAGTACAGCCAGAACTCAAATCCGCAGAATCTGCTCACCCAATCCGCGTGCACGACGACGAACGGCGATACCGATTTGAAGATGGCTTGGAACTGATCCGAAGCCGCGACGAACGCTCGCGTTTGCGCATTGAAGATTTTCGTGACAGTAGACACAATGAGTACAAACATGGTCGAGACGGACGTCACGGCCCGGTGACAGTAGACTTCAAAGATGTGGACAACGCTGGCCCTCTCATCTTGAGATCACCTGACCCACTTCCCAATCACGTAAGTTGGACATGCTTATACATAATATTGGAGAATGTTTGTCTTCAAAGTATATGATATGAAGGAAATTTGATAATGTGTTTATTTTCCAGGGTCATCCGGACATCGAACGTCAAAATAAGTAAGTTTCATCTATTAGGTATACTATTTAACTTCAGAAACAAATGACCACCTGAATAATTGGATAGCTATGGACTTAATTGTTAACAATATTGATAAACTATCTGCCTGAATAGTAAAACAGTTTTATATATTCTTTTTAGGATCATTGCTGACGTCTTCAGCCCGGACTACTACCAGCCTACCTGGATCCTCGACTACAGGTATCTAAAGACCGGCGGCAGGGACTACACCCGCGGCCCAGGCGGTCAGATCCTCATTCTACCAAAGAACGTCAGGACAAACGAACACAAGGAGTTCCCAGACTTTGACGCCTTGCTCGAGCACCTCCGCTTAAGTCGGTTGTCGGAACGCGCAAGAAGCGGGTACGGAGATGACCATGACGCGAGACGCGGCTACCCAAACATTGACCTCGGGCAACATGGTCACGGCCACCAGGGGTACCAACGAAATAACCCATGGAAATCAAATCGTAACCACTAGAGCACTAGTGTAGTTAATAAAACCTACTCTTCGCTGTATTTTTTTCTCTTCTTAATGTAAAAATGTCTTGCCATTTATTTTTTACACCAGTTATTGAATCGTTGTCTTCTATATACTCTCTTTAATTATAATCAATCTACTAATAAACCTTTTCATGCACCTGTGCAATAGTTTTACTTATATTTATAATTTAGAAACTTTTGTGAACTCAATGATTTTAGTTTAAAAATTTATAAGACTGCTTTTATTCCTATTTACTTCATGTTATATTATTATAGGTGTATACTTATATTACAATAAAAATAAATACCGGTAAAAATTTAACTAAATCTCATTGGAACATTATATACCTACCATAAACAGAAAGCATGTGCCAAATATGCATTATATACTTATATGTAAATAGTACTGCACGAACTATCTGCATTTTCTACTTCTCCATCAAACCAATTTAAAGATTGTTTATAAAAAATCACGATAAGATCGCCTATGTCACACACAATCATTTTTAAGCTCCTATTTTAATTTTGATTGGTATACAGTAAAGAATATATCTGTCTATTTATTTATATGTTCCAATATTACAAAAAAAAAGTGTTTTCTTTTATTCACTTAAATATACACATAAATCACATTATTAAATATTTCAATAAAACAATATTTAAAAATATGGAAAATAGTATTCGTATCAGGAGCAGGTGCAAGCTACCAGCGGCCAGTCATCATCATCATTTCAGCCGATATACGTCCACTGTTAGACATTCGCCTCTCCCAAGTGTCGCCACAACAAACGTTCCTGCTCGTCTCGCATCCATCGGTTTCCCGCAACTTCACCAGGTCATCGGTCCACCTTGTAGGAGGCCTTCCAACGCTGCGTCTTCCAGTACGCGGATTAAACGATAACTTCAATATTGTCCAATAAAAAAATTATAAATTCGTGGGAAAAGATGAGAAGAGAATCAACTATTCTGAGAACTAAAGAAAAACTAGTCATCAACGAGGTCGCGAGGCAGGTGTGACAAGGAAAAATCTACCAGCATCTTATAAGGTTTTATAGACATTTTATGTAAGGTCACTATGCTTCTTCAAGAGTACACAGCGTCCGACGAAATTATCATCATCATTTCAGCCGATACACGTCCACTGTTGGACATAGGCCTCCCCCAAGAGTCGCCAGATCGAACGTTCCTGTGCGACCCGCATCCATCGGTGCCCCGCTACCTTTATCAGGTCATCGGTCCACCTTGGAGGAGGCCTTCCAACGCTGCGTCTTCCAGTACGCGGTCGCCACTCCAGAACCTTTCGACCCCAACGGCCATGCCACTTAAGTTTGGCAATTCTTCGTGCTATGTCAGCTACCTTAGTTCTTCTGCGGCGGCCAGTAATCTAAAGAAAATCACCTTCTAACAATACGAGCAATCTAGAAGTACCACTATGGAAAATCTTAAGAAAAATATTGAAAAGAGTTATCCACCAAAATCTGTAAACATAATCTAATAGGTAAGTTATTGTTGAAAATAACTATAGACATTAATTTATACAATTTTATTATGTCTGAACGAAATTACATAGTTTACAAGTTTATATTATCTTTATAAAACCAAACATATATCATAAACTTTATGAAACCAAACACAAAAAGAACCAAAAAGTAGAACAGAAGAAAATACAGGCACAAAAAGTTAATTCGAGGCTTAAATGATGATAATAGAACGAAATGAGTATTTGTACAATAACCGGTAACATTCTTTGTTGCACACCATATCACATAGTAAAAATAAAATAAAAAACAAGAGCAATACTATATTATGGATTAATATTAATAATTTGACTGGCCTGTTGGTCTAGTGGTTAGTGACCCTGACTGCTATATCGTGAGTTCGATTCCCACCCAGGACAAATATTTGTGTGATGAGCATGATCATTTGTTCTGTGTCTGGATGTAATTTATCTATACATGTATGTATTTAGAAATATATAAGTATGTTTATCAGTTGTCTAGTACTCATAACACAAGCTCTGCTTAGCTTGGGACTAGACGGCGTTGTGTGATAGTTGTAGAAAAAAAATATATACTATGGATATTCACATCGTTATAGAACGTTTAAGTTATTGTTGTTTCAAAATTATAGGTCAATATTTCCTATAATCCCATAGTTACTATTTTTGTTGTTGCCGATTATAGCAGGACTCTGCTGCAAACTACATCTGAATATATGGAAGTGTAGAGTAACGTTTTTCATGGTGTTATTAATACAATAAAATATTATTTCGATATCACTAGGATTACAATATTTATAGTGATGCTTCTGATAAACAGAAGTTGTCCAAAGAGATTGACATCTATGTAATTAAACATTTAGAAATGCAGCTTTAGTTTGCTAAAATTTTTTCACCGATAAAAAGCTGCTTTATTCCTGAATGACATAGGCTATATTTTTTGTACGCGAGCGAAGCCGCTGGCAAAAACTAGGTACCAATAAATAGCAATTAGTACACTCCTGATAACGATTTTAAGAAGTTACGATAAGTTGATGATACACGATGAAAAAAAACTCTGCCACTGCTAATCAAAATTAGAAAAAATACCGGCCAAGAGCGTGTCGGGCCAAGCTCAGTATAGGGTTCCGTAGTTTCCAGTTCGTCACAATAAGTGTTCCCACTTATGAGTTTAAAAAGGGCTATTTGTTACGTTAAAATACTAAGTACGAAACTCTAATAAATACGGAACCCTAAAAACGGGCCCACAAAAGGACGGTGATAACTAAAACAGTATGCAAGTAGTAGAAATTTCAGCGATTGTGCACTCGTAAAATTACGAATATATTTAAGAAGCAACGATTTTTTACCACGGTAGGTCATGAAAGCACAGAAAATCTTAACATCGACTTTTAAAAAGATGACGTCATTACGCAACGCCATCTATCGAAACATTTATGAAATGGTTTTTACCTTAACATTTTGATAGATGGCGATAAAAAAATGAATTTTAGTTTTGTTCTAAATTGCCTTAGCATGTTCCTGATAGAAGTTTTGTGTAGTTATAAGATAATACCGCCAATACCAAGGAGAGACCAACCGAACAATTCGATATTACCCGACCCCATCAACTCAGGAAAAATCCTAACAGCGCGAACGCCCAACGCCCAAAGTACAGCGCCATCTCTCGGGGAATTGTGTTACTAATTAATACATAGGTACCAGAAGAAGATTTCGGTGGTAATTTTGGATTGCGTGAACCGATTTTAATAATTCTTTTTTTGTTTGAAAGAAGATACGTTCAGGGTGATAAAATAAGGAAACGAAGTTAAAAAAAATGCTTGCATATACAAACTCAACTCTACTCTTACTCTCTACTCTTATACTACAAACTTAATCTATAAATTATTTTGTACAACCTTTTTGTCTTTTTTGTACAAAAACTGTTCTTTCCATCAAGTTCAAAATGATTTTCCTAGAAAGTCCTTATAAAGTTCTATTTTTCAGATTTTTTTCATAATTTCTAAACTTATGGTTCAAAAGTTAGGCGGGAGGGGGGGCGATATTGTTTTTTACTTTTGGATCGATTATTTCCGAAATTATTGACATTATCAAAAAACGATCTTAGTAAACCCCTATTCATTTTTATATATATAAGGGGCTACCCTAATAAAACATTTCTTTCCAATTTTTATTTTACCACTTTGTCGGCGTGATTGATATACATATTGGTACAAAATTTCAGCTTTCTAGTGCTAACGGCCACAGAGATTAAGCAAGGACGGACAGACAAACAGACAGACAGACGGACAAACAGACAAGGCGAAACTATAAGGGTTCCTAGTTGACTACGGAACCGTAAAAAACAACATAATCATCAGTAAATAGTGAAATCATCAATAATAACCATCAAGACAGCCAATGTGTTGTACGACGAACAGACGAACTACGCAGAAACCGTAAACGAAACTGAAACGAAGTGACGAATGAAGGAAATAATACAAACTATAATATAATCTATTGATGAAGCCACACCCGTTGGAGTTTGAAACATTGCTTGGGCTGCGAGAACGTTTAAAAAAATTGCTGTCTTAAAACGCAAAGGCAAATGAAGGAACATATGGGTTTTAGTTCGTAAAAGTCTGACACACCCTCTCACTACACTAGAAGAGAAGTCGTTTAACGATTTAACGTTTCAAAAATAACCGGCGCAGATCTAGCTTCTTTTACTGACAATTAATATAATAATCAAACATCTAGTTATAACATCACTACTGCAATAAATATAGTCGTAAAAGTAATCAATCTAATTATTTTCGCAAAGACGTGATTCGAAGTAAACTAGTCTACAGCGCATCGCTGCACTTTTGCAATGTCTAAAAAACTTTAGTGCAGGGTCAGCGGTTTTATAAGCTTTGATTAGGAAAACAGTCTCGTTAATTAGTATTTGTGATGTCCTTCCTAAACAAATTGGATATGTGATCGCGTGTTAATTAAGTGTATTTATTGAATAATTACTGGCGTGAGTAATATTGACGGATTTCCACTTAATCCGTGTAATGGATCATGACGCCCTTGATACCCGCAAAAGAAACTTAGGTTTCACGTATTAAACTATTATTTTTCAACTAATTGGTGAGAATCTAACCTAATGTCGTTATAATTGAGTTGCACCCCCGAATCGACACACGGTTAGGAATATAAGGTGAACAGTTCGTGATTTTTTCATAGTTGAAGTCCAGCTAACAAACAAATATATCAAACAAAATGTTTTTACAAGTGAGTACACATTGTTTATTTGATTTTAGAAAACTCAATATTAAGTAAAATAAATTAATTTCTATAAATTCCGATGTCTTACTCAATGAAAAAGTAATTGTGCCAATATTTCTGCTAATCAATTACATGTGTGTAATTAGCCAAGTGTTGAATTGATAACAATTAACTTCCTATATCGGAATACAGCATTTAAAATAACATTTCCGGAAGGATAGCTTTACATACATGAGCTGTTGCATTTACATACATGAATATGTAAGTAAAATGATCCAGTTGCCGAAGTGAGTGATGTGATGATGGGAGTTTTTCTACTCAACTCTAGGAAGTGGTGAAAAGTGGGGGTTATGGGAGTGTATTTTATAACTTTTGACGTGCAAAAAGTGTTCCAAATCTTTGATTTCTATTTGCGGGTTCAGTCAGGTGGTGTGGTGGCCCTGTATCAGCTACAACACACTGTAGCGAAAAGTAGGACCTTACGGGGCTACCAAAAATTTCGAATCCTTCAAAAAGTGTGATGTCTAACTTTTGCCTTTGGACTATCAGGTGGCAACTCTGTGTCTGCTGGCTGTGACTGCGCACACCCATTCAGCGGTGTCGCACCAGTCCCGCGTCGACCATGGCAAGCATGGTCACGACATCCACCACGAACACAAGATTCATCACCCAATCCACTACCACCACCATCATGACCACCATGATGAACACAAGCATCACGGCGATGGACACCATCATCATGAGGTGCACCATCACGGGCATGATGAACACCACGGCCACCACGATGAGCATCACGATGAACACCACCAATGGGATCATGTAAGTTGATATTTTGCTGTTCTTTCTTTACTTAGAACAACTTCTTTTAACCGCCTACGTATATACGCCCATATGTTATATATTAAGGTCGTACATTTAAGACCAAATACTCCATCTCGTCAGCTCTTCTGTCTCCTATATTAAGAGTTAAACCAGATAAAGTAGCCAGTCGCAAAAACACGACCCTGGCGAATAGGACATGAGAACACTCGTCGGACCAATACGACGCAAACGGTTAAGGGTGAAGCCAAACGAGCGTAATTTTGTGATTCGGGAGTCGCAGAATTTTGGTCGCGTAATTTCTGCTGCATTCGGTTTCATACATAACTCGATTTATCACAAATCATTCAAACGGTAACGCAAAATGAGTTGTCTGCCGCAGTAGAAATTACGTGACCGATATTCTGCGACCCCACGACTTACAAAATTACGCTCGTTTGACCTCACCCTATAGGGTTAATCAGTTATTTCTGAGCAATTTGAAGTATCGAATAAAAATTTTAGAAAATCTTGATAGATTCTGAACAGTACGGGCCTAACGTAACGTGTTCTATCGCTAAATTGAGTCACTTTCTCGTAGTATGTTCTAGTTATTGTATTTATTGGTTTAATTAATTTTGTTCTAATTAATACATTTGCGTTCGAAATTCTTGTTCGATTGACGGTTGCTTTTGTTTATTTTATATACGAGTATTACCACATTATGTCTAAACAAATTAATTGTCTAGAAAAAGCTTTACCATGTTTATCACATAATAACGACATTATTATTTTTTTGATGACATACACCATTCCAATCCATTTTTTTTTAACACTTTCGTTTTGTTACTTTTTGTTGTACAATAAAGTTTATTCTATTCTACATTTTTCGGCTCATAGGAACACCACCACCCGTCCTACAAGTTCGAGTACTCCGTGAAGGATGGACACACGGGTGACCACAAGTCGCAGCACGAGCACCGCGACGGCGACCACGTGAGCGGCTCCTATTCGCTCGTCGAGCCCGACGGCAACGTGCGCACTGTTCATTACACCGCTGATGATCACCACGGGTACGTCTACTCCATTAGTAACTATTACATCATACAAGTAGGAGCACGACCACGTGAGCGACTCCTACTCTTTCGTCATACTCGACGACAACATGCTCACTATTCGTTACATCGCTGAAGACCAATACTGGTACGTCTTCTCCCATATTACTAACTGTAGTTCGCGCGAGTTGGAGCACAACCACGTGAGTGGCCCCTACTTCCTCGTCGTACTCGACGACAACATGCTCACTGTTCTTTACATCGCTGATGACCACTACTGGTACGTCTCCTCCCATATTACCATATGTAGGTCGCACGAGTTAGAGCACGACCACATGAGTGGTTTGTACTTTTTTGTTGAAACCTACGGCCACTAAAATCCATCATGACGTCTCCTCTTGTATTTTCCTATAACGTGGAGGGACATACTTATTAAAGTATATCCCTTCAAATAATGAGTTGCCATACTTAGCAACAACGACCTATCTAAAATTTGGCTTAGCTAATTAGGTCTAACTACAATTCTTTTACCTAAAAGTTTCCTATCGACTCGTTAATGACCTTCAGATTATAATTATGTCAATAACGATTTTTTACATTAAGATTAAGATTTTTTGATGATATTAAGGAGTTTGAAACAATTATACTTTTAGAGTCTTCACCCAAAATATCAACATCAAAATCCTTATTTGACGTTACTTTTGATATACCTTTTCTTCCTTTATCATTATCTTTAGACACGTCACTAATTTGTCTTTTTTCATTGTTACAGTTTCAGAGCCGACGTCCACCACAAAACGGCTCACCACCACATTATCCCCCATCATCATCATGGGCATCATCATGATCATGGTCATCATCATTAAACTGGACTATCTCATATATACGACCACATCGATCTCGACGAAATGTTCTCATTTACCATTAACTTTTTCGCAAAGTACGTCAGCGCTGACGAATAAAACAAATTTAACAAAAGTATTGTCTTTAATTAATATCAACCTTGCAAAACTATCTATATATGTAATTAATTACACATGAATATACATTCTATCCATCTACTTACGAACAGACATTCATTGAGCACCACGAATTATGTATTTATTCTTGGATTGGTATTGATGGATTCTTTGGGTTCGTGCAAATTTTACGATTCGCGATCATGTGATTACGGTCGAAGATGTTTGAAGGGTAACTAAATAAAATAGCTGCGGGCAATTCGGACACAATATATTCGGATACCGGGTCCGAACCGACACCTTTACATATTTCCATACTAGCTTTTGCCCGCGACTTCGTTCGCGTGGAATAGTGACTTCTCCGATTGTATTATATTATATTTTCATACCTTTTTACTATTTATTTACATTTTTTCGATGAATTTTCAGTACTGAATTGATGCCGACTCTTGGCCAATAGATGGCGCTGTATGTCCGGAATAAATTTTATTTTTTATTTAATTTTTTGTAATAAAAACTATCCTATGTCCTTTCTCAAGTTCCAAACTATGTCTGTACCAAATTTCACACAAATCGGTTCAGTAGTTAAGGCGTGAAGCAAAGACAGACAGACAGAGTTACTTTCGCATTTATAATATTAATTTGGATGTTTTCACTGATGATTCAGACACCACCGAAATTGAAACTGTTTTATACAGTCAGATAAAAAAAAGTTTTAAAATATAAAATAAAGTTTTTTACCCAAAGTATTCGTAAAATAGTTTTTTAAAACTTTTTCATCTGACTTTAATAAACAGTGTGCGACCGAATCGTTAATGAAAAACAATATGGAAATAAAAATGAGCTTATTCGGACAGTGTGTCTGAATATATTGAATCTGAATCGTCAACAACTCAAATAAAATAATAACGTTTATTTAAAATCACGATCAAGGTGAAAGTAATGTTTATAGCTATACAAATATGGACGCTCTGTTACTGATTGGTTTTTACATTTTAATAAGAGTTATCTGAATTATGACCATGCACTACACTGTAACCGACTCCTGGGCTGTAAGAACTAGTCTTCACTGGACGTCTAGCAGCACTGCCTTGCCCTGGGATACCTCTCTCCGAGGTGTATCCTGGGCCTGATTCACCGTAAGTGTCGTGTCCACTGCTAGCTGGTTTTTCGTGTTGATATCCCGCACTGAGGTGAGAGTGATTGTTTGGCTCCTTTCTTATCACCACTGCATTAAATCTGCAAATCATAATTATGTTAAATTTCATTTACCTACACTTATGCATGTAGTTATAAAGTAGACTCGGCTTTAAGGGCACCTCGTTTAGAGACTAAAACGCGAGTGGTCGCCTTTATAACACAATAAATCTCTATACTTAAGCCCTCTTTTATAAGCGAGAACGAGAGGGAGTGACTTACGTTTATTGGCTAAAACCCACCCGTGTTCCTTCAGTTATCTTTTGCGTTCCAGGGGCAGAGGTTCCGGTCAAAGCCCGTTTATTCATTTCAGTAAGTGTATTGAAAGGTAAATTTAAAAAAATATGGGCGCGCATATGAAAACAGATTTTTGCCTCCACAAAAGTTTTCTAGTTTTACAGTTATTTTCTTCACAAGTGTATTGAAAAATGTCGTATCATACAAGTGAGTAATTAATGATTACCGTCGAGGCGGTATTTAGACCCGAGCCGTGGCGAGGGTCTTAAGAGAGCCGAAAACGGTAATCATTAACATTACACACTTATATCATAAAGTTCTATTTACCCATGTACGGAATCAGCAGTGTATTCCACAGTCCGCAACGCACCATCAGGCTCGTACAGAGTGTAGACACCTCGCACTTTATCGCCATCGCGTGTCTCCCAGTGACTCTTCCTGTCTCCTGTCTGGGGATCTGATACCTCATATTTGTACTCGTACTTAGCCTGCAATTACACTGATATTATAAAGGTGAAAGTTTGTGAGTGTATTATACGTGTCTTACTTCTTAACGCTTAAACGGCTGAACATATTTCATTGAAACTTGATACACCTAAAGACCAAATCTTGGAATAACACATAGGATACTTTTTGACAGACTTTTTGAGGAGGACTCCTGGGATAAAAAAGTATCTATGTGTTATTCTAAGATTTGGTTGTTTTTGTAGAAGTATCTAGTAGATTTATTTTAACAATCAATTGTTTAAGTATTTTGCAATTATATATTAGCAGATTGATACCTGTTGTGAACAGTTTTTGGCCAACTACATACTACATTTCATAAACCAGATTTGAAGAGAAATTATAATTATAAAAAATTATGTACTTACGTGACTTGCGCTACTACTTGGAACCACAGGAGTCGGAGCTAAAATAAGTAACGAATTAGATTCCTTATGTCCATTATGTTCTAGCGTTCAAATCTTTGATAGACCTTATTTAACGTTGATAAAAATTAACAAAAAGAAACTGGCTATTACTGGTAACAGGAGCAGCCGGTGCCGCCTGAAGTTGATGGAACACAATACTCTGCGAAGAGGTTGCGTGCTGCAACATTGCGACAGGCGATCCGCTCGCAAACAGCCAACTGTTCAGCAGCCACACCATCTGAATAAGAAAAAAATATAATTCAGGACCAGAATTCTTAATTCTTTATTATACACAAAGACATAACATAACATTTGGAGATACAGACAGGTCACGTACAAAGGCGCGCTTAAATTAGCAATGAGTTTTTGAATCACTACCGTTAAAACCTGTCTAATCACTATTACTATACACACGATGGAAATTTGATTAAATTTTACAACCCTTCTTGAAGAAAATTGAACCCTGCAGAAATAAACAACGCATTTTGTACATGGCAAAATATGCTATAAGAAAACAAATGGTCAAATAAACACTTAATTAAGAAAACTGTAGTCGTACGTGCCTTAAAGTAAACAAAATCCATATTGCAGAGCTGATCAAAGACGTAAATAAGGCAAGCCAGTGGATTGAAGGGTCTCGTCTCGTCGAACTGCATTTTATAGGGTCATCTGATCTGATAAGTGGAACAATGCGTTTGCCAGCGGATGTATACATCGACAAAGGTTCTTGTCAATTAAAATACTTGATAGCACTGTATGCAAACGTAAATGAGATATGTAGTAAAACATTACTATTCGTGTTTGATTGTGATTTGATAGTCATGTTTTGATTTTTTTGACGATTGTTTTGTTATTTAAAGAATCGCGGTTGTGCGGTAGAGGAGCTGTGTACATTTGATGTTTTTATGTAGTCCCACATATTTATTTTAAAACACACAATAGCCAAGATTTTTAAGAAAGAAACTGTCTGTTTATCAATACATAATATAAAACAAAGTCGTTTTCCACGCCTGTTTGTTTACTCGTTAACTTCTCCTAAACCAATCGTTTGTTTTGACTGTGTTTAAAATTTACACTCGTGTGAAGCTGGGCTGGTTTACTAGTTTCTTATAAATACTGTAATAATTTGTCATGTGCATATAACGTTTCTAAAGCAGGTCCAATATGATAACCTGATGAATAGTTTTCTCACACATTTCTTTCTATACCTCGTGGAATGGATCTCGGCAAAATGATTTAAACCTTAAATTATGACCTCTATTTTGTTGTCACTTGAAGATAGAGTCTACTCCGTTAATGAGATGGTATTTTTATTCTAAAGATTGCATAAGATCGGAAAGAAGATTAAGTACTGTAATGTTATACAAGTTTGTATTGTATCTAAGAAGGAAGGCAGGAAGCTAAGAAGATAGTAAGTCAACTGCTTCCTAGTTGTAATACATTTTTATTTTTATATACATTAAATATAAAGTGTTTATTGGCAGGATAAAGCATATTTTTTCTGGGTTATAAGATAAATGATCTTTATTCATTGGTTAATTCGCAAGACACACTCTGACATCTTATGTGTTCAATAGATACATCAAATTCTACAAGGAACTGGTCTCACATTCCAGAACTGTTCCTTGTCACCGAGATCTGTCACCCTAAGACCGGTGACATAGTGTTTGCTGCTCCTGGACGTTAGTGGACGGCATTAGCACCACGAAGACTTTCCAGCAGTGGCGTGACTAAACACAAAACCACGTAAATGGTGCCCCGTAGGAGCGCTAGGGAGTCGTGATAGGCTACAAAGAAGATAGACGTCGTCCATACTGACTAGAAAACGTGCGAGCATAGTGAAAGATGGAAAACTAGCTTTATCGTCGTATAAGACCGACCTGGAATATACTTGTAAGATCAGTCTGACTGGAATAGAACAAGTTTTGATTGAAAAAAACTCTGAGATTGGAACATCCTATCATATTATATTCATTTAACGAGGGCTTTTATCAATATGAGAATTTTAAATTGTGTATAACACGTTAAACGCCTATATACACGTTATGTGGTGTAGTATTTACAGGAGCCCTAACATATCAACGCAGCCAAAAACTACTAGGACTAGAAGCGTGAAATTTTGCTCTAGGTTTCCTTTTATACCATATTTACAAAATTCACCCTCTAAAGGTGTAGAAACAGGGTCTAGGGTCCAGAGTTTGTATGGAGAAAACTATGCCACGCGGGCGAAGCCTCTGTCAGAAGCTAGTTTAAAATACGCGATATACAAGATATATTTCTGCTACATCTGGCGTAATTTTATAACATTATTAAGTACGATAAGTACCTTGGTCACGTTCACTTTAAGTTAGAGTGGTTGTGACCCAGCCTCGGTAGTCAGTTGTATAACTCACGATATTTCCACTAGGGGGCACTATAGAATACCTACCTATAACCATTTTTATGTTATCCTTTTTTTAATTGATTAAAGTTAACAATCAACAAAACTGAAAAGATTTTCATTGATTTTTAAAATTATATTAACATAAAGTCACTGCACCTGACAGAGTCCATTTGCAGTGTGCAATTGTTAAGCTATTTTTAAGATCTTCAAAAGACAATATGTAATTTACAATAAAGATTTGATTGATTTGAATATTGTATTGATCTCATACAAAAACCACAAAGTTAAAACTAAAAGGAATAAAAATTCTGTAGCCGGAATTTTTATTCCTAATTAAAATAAAAAATATGACCTATTCAACATGTAACATAATAATCGCACTCCTGAAAGATACTTACGGTAAGAATCAGCTCCTGAACCGATTTCAGCCTTTTTTTATTTATATATAAAAGCTCATTAATTTTTTATCATAAGATGATTATCTGATGATGAGAATTATTTCAAGTTTAAAATATATATATTTATAAGAGAAAATTCTTCTTAACTCTTAATTGCGTCATTATGTGGTGTGCTCCTTTTAATTTTCTTTATTTTGATACCTTATATAAATCACCTTGGCTCCTGCTTTTCAGAACATTTCCCTGGAGTGCATCGACCGCCTTCAGCTCTTGGGAGTTGAAGTTTCTTCAGAACTTAACTTTGCGCGAAAAAAAATCAGCTGTTCAGTACATTTATGTTTGCCTAACGTACTGAACAGCTTATATTTCGGCTTTGCTCCCATTATAAAAAAAAATTTATATCATGAGCATAATCACGTGTTTAAGTATCGTACACTAATTGCCAGTCACCCTATATAGATTTATGAATTCTCTATATACTATACAGATATTACAAATAGAAGGGGCGACAAGTGGGGAAGGTTTGTGTATATAACACCCGTGTAAAGCCAGGATGGGTAATATTACTATGGGTAATATTGTTATTTAGAATAGTAATATTATAAAATTAATAACTTAACCAGTCTAACTTTAAGAAAGAGGTCCATCGTCGAATCCGACTCCGTTGAGCAGTGTTTTTAGGGCTAGTGTGTATCTTCTTCTCCAACATACAGCATGGTACATGGTGGCACTGAAAGGCCAAGCGCCCGAAAAGCGCCTTAAAACAGTGATTTTCTGAGGCCTACTCCTCCGTAACGGCTAGGTCAATTGCTTTGAAAAAAATATATGTTTATTATAGTTTCATGAATAATAATATCAACATTTGATTTTTTCGTGCAATTCATACTTTTGTCAATAAAAAATATTTAGCAATTTCGCAACTTTTCGCAACTTTTCCCTACTCCTTCGAAACGGCTTGGACCTTTAGAAACATTTTTACACATAAAAATTGGTGGTTAAATATTCTTCAAAGTGAACATTGCATATGTAAATCAATCAATATCTCGCAGAGAAAATGGAATTAAAGCGCTTTCCGGGCGCTGCTGGCCGCAAATAAATGCACAGATTTGCGTACGGCCGCCTAGGCGAGTGCGAGAGTTGCGTTCACATAATTTCGGCCAGATGGTTCAAGGAACTATACGCCTGAAGCGTGGTCGCTAACAATGGGTTTCATCAGAAGGCTTACAATGACCCAAAGGGCAAAGAAAAGGGCCCGGAGTTTCCTTGCGTGATCGCATCAGGAATGAAGATATCCGCAGGGGAACTAAGGTTACTGACATAGCTCGAAGAATCGCCAAACTTAAGTGACAGTGGGCAGGGCACATTACTCGTAGAACGGATGGTCGATGGGACCGAAAGGTTCTAGAGTGGTGACGGCGTACCAGAAAACGCAGCGTTGGAAGGCCTCCCACAAGGTGAACCGATGACCTGATGAGAGTTATGTCCTTCGGCTAAAAAATTACAGTGAAATGCTTAATTCTGCTAGCTAGTTAACTTTTTTTTAAGTGGGAAATCATCAAAAAACTTCTTCCGTTCTGGGTGGAGTGAAAGAAAGTGTCAGATTTTCCTGTCTAAAACACAGGTTAACTAAACGAACATAGGTAGGTCTATATTCTTTCAGGTACCCTTTGCGTTTCAGAGCCGCAAGGACTCTTTCAAACAATCCAATATAACGAAATACTTAATACCAATTAGTAAAGGTGTAGGGGCATCTATATTATCATAAATTATTCTTTTACTAGGCAATATAAAAACGGATGAGTGCACCCGCCAACAAAACTCATTAAAAATTGCAAGAGTTCATGCATACAGGTTGTTCATGAATGCTACTTACATATCTCATAACGTACGTAATCTATGCATGCAGTGAACATGTAAATTCTAATTAGTAGGTACGAGTACTTTGCGAAATATGAGCAGTTAGGTAAAGAACTTATCCATATCTACTTTACTGTTAGAACCTGCTACTCTATAAATCCGATAAAGGTCAAAGTATAAATCAAATTCTCAATCCTAATGAATCAAAGGAAACATAAATCCAATTATGAAAGTCTCTAAGGTGTCATTGTGGGTGTTAATTGGACCGTTCATTACGACTTGCCAGATTGGTCTAAATTGAATTGTACGTCTCTTGTACAATCACTACTTGCGACACTCAGTGAGAAAAGAAGGTGGATGAAATTACAAATCGCCAAATACGTGGGATTTCAATTCAGATTATACCTCCTCAGACGAAAACCTCGTTTTGAATCCATTCGGTAGACGCAATTATCAAACCCTAAGTATGAGTCATGAGAATAAAAAAAAACATTTAATATTCCAAATCGTTGCAAACTTCTGCATTTTTACTTCATACTTAGGCACTTACCCTTATACAACAAAGCAATAAAACCTTTCTCAAAAATCGAAATGTGGTTAAATAAAATCGAATCAAAAGTAATTTGCTCGAAAACAGCAAACAAAAATGTATTTCATATATTTCAGTCAACAATTTCGCATTCTACTTTCGTAATTTACAACTACCTACCAACCTATCCTTTAATTATGAGTGCAAATAAATGTATCATGTCAATTAAATTAAGATAATAAACGAGTCTTATACAATTGATGCAACTCATAATATAAAACCACTTACATCAATTAAAGAAATCATAAAACGAAGAAACGTAACAGCTATTTTAAAAACATGTTTGGTTTATGATCCTAGCAAGTAATATGTGAAACATTATTGTCCAATAATTGCATACGTTGCTATACTTCGGTGTGACGCAACATGCTGCTAGCCAATTAAATCTAGATCAGCTAGCCAATCTACCGGCGCTCATAAACGTAGGTCCTTTCCGTCAGGTCATTAATTTCTTTGACACTGATATCTGTGGGGCTAAAATTGTTATGTATTTATGTACCTTTACGTATCTCTATTTTTGAGTATGTTGATCTGACTGTTCTGTAGTGTTTTTTATTTGTTACAAGCTGACCTGGCCGACGTCGGTGTAATAAACGCTAAAAGTAGTTTATAGTAAGGATTGATTGTCCAGCTAACAATTATACTGAACTAGGAACAGTTTGAACATAATTTGTATGATTTTCTGTGCATTTTTTCAAATTGAAACAATTTGATTTAAACTACTTTTAAAAAGTACATCTACTTCGTTCCAGTGCTTCCCGAGTTTTGTGCCATTTTAGCTAATCTTTTTTTATGTATCTATGTATTTTTACTAATAAATTACTTCAATGTTGCTCTTGATGACAACAAAACCACTTTAAAAAAAAGATATCATAACTAGAAAGATAAATATTTAATTAGAAAACAGTCTAAAATATCTATTAACTGCAAAATAAACTTATAAGGACGATGCAGATATGATGTTATAGTATGGTACGCAAGATACCCTTCACTGGATCTCATCTCTTCAAATTTCCAACAGCAGAAAGAATATCTTCATTATCCTTGGACAAGTATTGGTCAGAAAGGTGAACAGCAATTTATTTATTCTATTAGGACATAAGACCTAAACTAAATCTCGTATGCAGATACATGTTTCATATGCGACGGCCCACCTGTAACGTGGTCCACTGCGCAATGCACCGATTGCATACTTTCACCACTGTTACTTACTAAACTAAATATCTGAACTATCCCATATATATCCACGTCATAATAATTCATGTGGTCATGTAACAAAGACTAACGTGGCACAGATAAAGAAAATGAAATGCAATAAATATTATCAGGCCTTGTCTCCTCCAACCGGATAAGGCAGTTGCACAATGGTAATGATTTCTTTAATCCTGAATCTCATTGTCGCAGTACCAACCTTTGAATACTTCGTGCACAATGGATAATGTTTATTATCATCTATATTAATCTTTTAAACTAGAATAGATATTCTATCGATTGACGAAAGTGTAATAAGTTCCCTTAACGTAGCCTTCACAAAAATGCCAACAATTCTTTGCAATAAAATCTGTACTGACAGGTTCTACCGTTGTAGTCTAATTGACTTACCTTCACCTGTGCTTTGTTACAGCTAATCAATTACTTACCGTGTGGTTTCGGTTACGTATATGAATAATTATGTGATATAAGAGACAATGAGATTAGAATTATATCAACAACATGATGTAGTACATGTCACTGATCCATCTACTAATCATGCTACTTACAATGGCGTTTTGTCCTGGAAATATTTGTTGTAACAATACATGATGGGATTTTGCGTCATATTATTGGAACAAACTACGTAGGAACATTGTTCGCTGTATGTAATCTCTTACAATCCGATAATTATGAAAATGGTTAATAGAAAAAGACTCGCTATAGTTAACATTAGTCGTGGCAGCCATGCTCCATCAAATACGCGCAATATGTACAGGCTTACTCCTTTTTGTGCCATGCATGTCCAAACCAGCACCCCTAGCCAAGTTGATAATTTGCAATCATTAACGCTAGTCGAAACATAATCAAATGTATGGGAATAACATCATCTCAACGTTAATTCAAAAACGAATAGAAAATTCGTAGTCAAGTTCACATCGTTCAAAATGTTAGAATTAATTTCTACAACGTTTAACGCTACATCCTTTGATAAACAAACGCTACATTGTAAAACGAGCGACCGAGGGCACGTCAACATGGCTACCCACTTATCGTTATCTACAATTGCTGACACCAAAGCGTTACCGATTGGAGAACGGAATTCGATACGATACGGTTGTAACTTGGCTAGGGGGGCAGGCCTCTAATAAATATAGGCAACCGACAATTGTTTTTAGGGATCCGTACCTCAGTTAAACAGAACCTTATTGGACCACTTTGTGGTCGGTCTGTTCGTCTATTAAGATACGATTTCACATGAATGCGTGAAGACAGTTGAAATTAACATCAAATACTCAAGTATCTCGCCCCTCGGAGCAGTGAAAAAAACAAACTTCTAAGCCAACGCAATTTAAAGATAAAGCCTTTTATGGCGCATATTTAGACACTCGCAAGGAAATCATTTAAAGAGCTAAAAACCTATACTTCCCGTTGATCTAGAATCCTGAACTTTTGCAAGAAACAAGGTCTCATAGCACAAGTAAAGGAAAAGGTCTAAAGACTTTAAATTTAAAGTAATCTTCATCATTGTTCAACACAGTTGGTTACCTTAGTGCGTGAGTCCGCCTCGCACTTGACTGGTTTTTTTACATTGTTTCACGACCAAGCAATGGAGGAGTATAGTGAATTCGTCACTTATTGCCTGTTGATTTGATAAAATACCCCGGACGCTAGTCTTACCCGCAATCTGAAAGTTCATCCACGCTGTTAAAATAATCCATAAAAATAAGAAAAAACGGGTAAAGAGACAGCCCTATAAGTAACGAGTCGTAGCACTCCATTAACAAATGATATTGCAACGCTGCGCCTGCACTATCGTCCAGTCATGATTACCCATGAGTCATCAAAATATTCGGCATTCGAACAGCATTCAGATGACTGACAGCTCATAAAGTGCCTTTGTAAACCCACGAAGAGTATAAGCTACTTTACTAATATTACAACTATACGTCAGAAACAGATTAATTGCGTTTGAGATTTGAACAATGCTGTTTTGTGCAGTGGAAGGTTAAACCGAACAACTGCAGAGAATATTTCTCGCACGAATAGCTCTTTCAGTTTCCTAGATAAGCGATCGTTTAGTATACTTTGCCTACTACATGCAACTAAATAGGTTTCAGCATTGTCCAATGAACGGTCCAGGTTATCGGGGCGACAGCAATCTGACCCGTGTGACGCAATAACAATGGGCACTACGACAAAGGTCTGATTGACTAGACCAATTTCCAGGCTTTATTTTCACTATTAGTTTTTTTATGGTGGGAAAAAATCATCCAATGACAACCCCCGCTCTTGGGCGGAGCGGGAGATAGTGTCAGACTCTTACTGACTAAAAAGACCCATTCCGTTCCTTCTAGCCTTCATACCGCGGCTCGAGTTCCCTTTCGGATAACCCTGGCCCCAGTAGGCTTCGACCCGTCTGGGTCCCTACTTTTGCTGACAACTCCTTGAGGCGCGCGGGAATAGTGCGCGCCGTCGACGACTTGGGCTTGGTCCGGACAGTTACCGGACGGCCGAACAGCGAGCTACCCATTGCTCACTGTCCGCAAGCCTGCATTTTCACTATTAGCTGCTGCCAGTGAGTGCCTGATGCTTCACCCGAGTGAAAAGTGGAAATTATACCCAAGGGAACATACTCCCGAGATATAAAATAAAAAATACAAAATGTACTATTCCAGGCAGTGGCGAAGCAAGGCGTGGGTGAAATAGGCCCTTTTTTATGGCGGGAAAATCATCTAATGACAACCCCCGCTCTTGGGAGGAGCGGGAGATAGTGTCAGACTTTTACTGACTAAAAACCCACCCCGAAATTTTATGAAAGAAAATCGCCTCGCTGGTGTGCCTTCGCCCACGTCTAAATTAGTCTACGCTACGGGTCTGATTCCACAACATGATCTATCCGTGTACTAACTTCTCAATGACAAACATACACACTCAAACATCAAACTTTTACCTTTATAATATTATTGTGATTCATTGATTTTAGCGATAAATCCACATTTTGTCTAACCTTGTAGTAATACATGTCCTTTTAGTATAAACAAAAAATTCTCTACCACTCAAAACCAGTATCAAATGTGCAAATGCACGTGTTAAACGCACATGTATCATAATAATCTATTGTTGAATGTTGACACATGTAAGTTACTACTGTATCTATGTAACCCGAATCGTGAGTGAGATATAATCGGTGATAATTCGACCCTCTTACAAGCCGTACTCTTCATGTTTTGCAGAACATTCATTTTCACTTTGTTCTATTATTGAATATAGGCAGGACATTTTACATGAAAGTCGTGTTACCGTGTGTAAAAGCTCTTTGATATGCGAATATGTCAAATAGATACAGTTTACATTTTTAGCTTCTTTTGATACAAAGCGATAAACTTTGTATGTTTTTTTATTATGTATAGGTTCACGTTTGACCACTATCTCACCTGATGGGCAACGGTGATGACAATGGATAGGGCTTTCTTAGAAGTAACCTATTTGCTCTTGACTTAAAGACATATCAGAAAATACAAACTCCGGTATTCTACTCTTTAGCTATACGCATAATAAATTGGGTCGTTGTGGCGACGCTTAGGGGAGGCTTATGTCCAACAGTGGACGTCTTTCGGCTGATATGATGATGATGATGATGATGATAATAAATTTGTTCCCAAAACGCTTTGTACGTATGGGTAGGATGTCCACCATGTACCGATAATGCAACGCTATACGTCTAGTCCTCTGGTATAAATAAGCTTTTAGCTCGTGTATATGGTATTTTTTCATAGAACAGCTGCATTCACGCATTACTACAAGGTGTTGGTTATTGATTGCAGGCGCGAATAACTACATAAGAGTCAAGTTATTATCTCATATCTACGCGTTTACAAGTCTAACTTTTTAATTCTATATTACTAAGGTATGGCGTCGATATTGAATATGTTTTATTGAAACGCGGGTACGACTAAGAACTACTAAGTGAATGGAACTGCGGCTAATCTGTTTTAAGATCGTGAACATTGTACACAGTGAGCTTACAAACAATTTTGTATTTTATGATCCCAACTCGCCAGTTGCTAAATAGGACTTAGTTTAAGATTATCCATGAGGCTATTCTCGATAGATTGCTATGAGGTATTAATGTTCCTGATATATGCAGAACTGGCATAATACAAAACCAGTGAAAAACTGTCATATGTTCAAATGTTTTATCGTCTAAGTCTAACCTACACTAATATAATAAAGAGATAGTATGTTTTTTTTTTGTTTGTGGAAGCTAATCTCTGAAATTACCGGTCTGATTGCAAAATTTTTTCACCGATAGTATTCCTGAGTACATAGGCTATATTTTACGGACCTACGCAGGCGAAGCTGCAGGCAAAAGTTAGCCTTACATAAAAAGCCTTATTTGGGTTGGAAAACTATCAAGTAACATCTCCCGGTCTGGATGGAGTCGTGTAAGACTTTTACTGACTAAAATCTAGCCGTGTATCTTCAGATGCCCTTAGCGTTCCAGGGCTCCGGTTACTCTTTCGAATTCCGCAGCCCTGGCTGGCATCAGCTCTAACAGGCCTCTTATTCAAGCCTGATGTTACTTCAATATCGCTCGCTTCGTACCCTTGACGTGGATCAACCCACTGTCAATATAGGCCACAAGCAGATCATACAGATAGAGTTACTCAACCGTCAAGTTGAGGCACGCTTGATCTGACACCAGATACCAGAGATCCTTGTTATCTTGGATCAGCTCGAGTTACATAACACCGTACTCGATATATTTCCAAACGATTTGAACTCCGTAGGCATCGAGTCGGTAGTCTGTATAATTTATCATCGTGTAATGATCACTGACAGGATATGACGAGTTATATTTAATAAGCTTTTAAGTAGTAAAAACATGATTAAGTTTATCTCGTGTGTTACAAAATAATTTAATTTAGAGGTCTTAACTGGTAATCAAACTGTTCTAATTGTTATTGGTATAAAGCTCTTTAAAAATACTTAGATTTTTAATTGCCTCTCATTTCACTTTTTAATGGATTAATGTCATAATGTTAAGTGGACTTTGAATTCAACAAATAGCTTCTCCCACTATGGGTGGAGCGAATAGTAGTCAGTTTTACTTACTAAAATCCACTAGTAGATATGCCTTTAGTTATCCTTTGCAATCCAGGGCCGTTGTAACTCTATCGAACTATCCCGTACCCCAAGTTTGCACCACATAGGTCACCTGGGGATTGAAAGGATTCTTTTAATATCCCTCTTCCCTTCCCGCACCTATAGTTTCAGAGAAACCTATACACTTACATACATACATACGAACAGCTATTATTTTTATTTACATTCCAGGGCCGCGGTAACTCTTTCGAACGATACTTCGGGATTTTTCGAAAGCCTTAGCTGGTTGGTACTTATAGTTAAATACAGGTGAAGGCCAAGATAAGATTGAATTGTGTGAATATGTGAGTAAGTAATTGGAGTGCAAGCATTAAAATTACTCTTTCAAAGGAAATAATTTCACAAGTTTTATAAAGAACGTAACTAAAGCAGTAGTTGCCCATACTTATGTGTAACACAGTCTATTCATAGGTAAGTTACAGTACATAATAATTTGACCATAACAAACAAGTTCAGAAACCGATACCCCAACTGTAACGTTACTGAGTGGTTTGCGTTTGCGTAAGCTTTCTTCATATGGGACTAAGTAGTTTGTGGGTTCATGTATCTTATTACAGCAAATTACACTAGTTCCTTAAACCAGCTTTGAGATATAAACTGAGCTTATCCAGTGTACTAAATTAAGTCAATATGATTCACAGTATGCCTCAGTAGGCGTGAAACATGAAGGTATTTTAATGTACCTATTCGTACCTACGAAGAACAAAAATATTGAAAAAGTTTTCTATTTATCTATAATTCTATATACCTATCTCTCTATCTCTATCTTTTACAGGGCAAAGTCCATCCTATAACTCTTCCTCATACGTTTATGGGCAAAGTATGCAAGTATACCACAACCAATTCTGATTGCTTCGATCATTCAAGCTACTTGCATCTTTAAGTGCCAGCTACAGGCATGGCTTTATCTTCTGCAACTGCGGGCCAGTCTTTCTCGTAAAGAGTCAAATTCGCCCCTCCATCTTTTTAGTTCCCACTAAACTTTAAACTCATTCATCTTAATCTTATAATCGGATCTCGTCATCAATGAATACTAATAAATTAGTTAAGTAAAAGCTAAGCCGTATCGAACGCAGGACTGAACGTCGGTGGGAGCCCATTATAATGTCTGCTGCGCTGACATTTGAATAAAGTAGTACAAATTACGGTGTTACACGAAAGCCGAGTAAGAGCTTTGCCACACGTCCACGGTGCGGCGTCGCAGCGTCGATAACGTGAAACAGCGGCCGCCCGATTGCGACACGTTTCCAGAAATTTTATGAATATAAAATTTCTAGAAACGTGTCGTTGGATCTGGATACAGATATGAATATAGGAATAATATCATACCTGTTTTGAGTACCGCTACGGATAAAATAATTTTAGAGTGTATATACGTGTTTCTTTTTTCTATCTTACTAAATTAGCTGTATCACTTAGAATACTAGCCGCACGCTAGAGTGTCGCAAGTGCCCGTACACACGAGTGCCACCGATACTGCAGTTAACATAGCCACTTACTGGGCACAAACCGTTAACGAATTTACCATCGATTAAAAAAAAAAGAAGAATTAACTGTATTATGTTTGGAACACACTATCTATTGAGCATTTATCCTGAAGAACAACATATATTTTTACTACAGTGAATCATATACTTTTGCGCATCATAAAACTCGCGATTAGCTCCTGCAGTCACATCGTGTTAATATGGCGAGGCTCCAATATAGTGAACCCAAGATTAGGCTCATGGGAGTAATAAGCACAAAGCTCTTTGGTTATATAGTAATATTGTAATTGATTCGCAGTCGATAGGATAAGGAATTCGACCTAAATATTCTGATACACATTTAATTAAATTATTCAATACGCCATAACAATAATGATGCAATTTATGAGCTCGAGTTCAGAATTCATCAAAGCAATAAAGGTGTTAATAATATTACATTTTATCTTTGTTGTGGAAATAATAGACGTCTAAGTTCAAAATTCAATGGTACTTATAGCATTTTTTTTTGTAGGTGTGAAAATCATCCAATGACAACCCCCGCTCTTGTGCGGAGCGGGAGACAGTGTCCGACTTTTACTGAGTAAAAACCCACTCTTGTTCCTTCCTTGTCGCCGTCCCAGGGTCCTGGGTCTCATTTTCACACTGCCCGTGAATGGTATAGCATGGAAAATAGATAAAACTTTAGCATACTGTACCTATGGTGTTGGGGCGAGTTTGTGAACAGCAAGCAATATATTGATCACCGTCCTGTAAGAACCATGCCCAGGTCTACGGCGCGTTGTGCTCCAAGCGAGTCTCAAAGAGTGTGAGGGCTGCGGGATCGTCTAAAAGAGTTTACCGGCGACCTGTAACGCAAAGGGTGACTGAAAGAACACAGGTGGGTTTAGTCGTAAAAGTCTGACACTCCCTCTCGCTCTATCTACAACAAAAGTTTTATTTCCAGGGAATTTGATGATTTTTCACCTAAAATTTACCTATAATACTCCCTATTTAGTTCAAATCAAAACCGTTCCTGCTGCTGAGACTCAGGCGTCCTTTCTAGGATAAAGAACCATCACACGTCTATCCACTTGGCGGCGGAGACCTCTCGCGCCGGACCTTGGTCGAGGCCATGGTCCGGAGCGAGGAGGAGTGGCAGGCTTTCGCCGACTTCTGCGAAGCAGTAATGCTCGCTAAGGAGGAGGCCGACCGCATCAGGCAACGGCGCTCTCGCCGCCGCCGCCGGAATTCCGATCCCGATTTCCAGCCACCGTAGGCGCGGGCTTGCGGACAGTGAGCAATGGGTAGCTCGCTGTCCGGCCGTCCGGTAACCGTCCGGACCAAGCCCAAGTCGTCGACGGCGCGCGCTGTTCCCGCGCGCCTCAAGGAGTTGTCAGCAACAGCAGGGGCCCAGCCGGGTCGAAGCCTACTGGGGCCAGGGTTATCCGAAAGGGCGCTCGAGCCCCGGTATGAAGGCTTGAAGGAACGGGATGGGTTTTTTAGTCAGTAAGAGTCTGACACTATCTTCCGCTCCGCCCAATAGCGGGGGTTGTCATAAGATGATTTTTCCCATCGAAAAAAAAAAAAAAAAAAAAAAAAGTCTAACCACATTACACTGTCTAAGATATTTTCTTTCAAACAATTTAAAAGCCACTTACAAACTTTTCATAAAACCGTACTACGTAATATCACATTCGTGATCAAGTTGCTTTGATGCATTCGAGATGCCGCCCCTCCGTAGCATTGCTAAATCTTAAAATCTTGCAAAATCGCTCTAGGACACGCCCCAAGCCTTTTATATCTCTGTATTTTCAAATTCATTTCTTAACTTTTGTACTGACTTCATCATTTTTAAATGGCCAACCACGATACATTATAATAATAAAAAAAAATAAAAGGCACTTTACTTGCAAATGCGAGCAAAACCCCTGTCTTTAAGGCGTATAGTCCCTTGAACCATCTGGCCGAAATTATGTGAACGCAACTCTCGCACTCGCCTAGGCGGCAGTACGCAAATCTGTGCATTTATTTGCGGCCAGCAGTGCCCGGAAAGCGCTTTAAATCAATTTTCTCTGCGAGATGTTGATTGATTTACATATGCAATGTTCACTTTGAAGAATAACCACCAATTTTTATGTGTAAAAATGTTTCTAAAGGTCCAAGCCGTTTCGAAGGAGTAGGGAAAAGTTGCGAAAAGTTGCGAAATTGCTAAAAATTTTTTTTTTTTTGACAAAAGTATTAATTGCACGTAAAAATCAAATGTTGATATTATTGTTCATGAATCTATAATAAACATATATTGTTTCCAAACCAATTGACCTAGCCATTACGGAGGAGTAGGCCTCAGAAAATCACTGTTTTATGGCACTTTTCGGGCGCTTGGCCCTTAATATAAATGCACGAAATGACTCATATTGCGATATTCCATCGTATAGTTATGAGACAAAATGTCGGTTAATGTTTAATTGTTTGAAATCACGAAATGTCTCCGTCGATCTGTCCGCCGCTCGTTCAAGAAATAGACCACATTGGCATGCCCTGCCAAATACCTAGATTATGAACAAAAGGTACCTTTAACCTCACATCACGAGAATAACCTATGATTGACCTGAAATCGGGCTGGGTCTGTCATTTTGTCATCAGAGTATCAGTGGATTCTTTACTTTAAATTTTCAGGTTTTAAACATAGTATTATTAATTCATTAAACCCCAAGCGAACGCCGGCGTTCGCGCACCTATTTTCTTTCTATTGTGTCTGCGATTTCCACGAATCTATATGTGACAATAATGAAACAAATAAATGTGAAATTGAATGTACACTTCCACAGCGCAGACTCCCTCGTTTATATTAGTACATTCAAAAGTTGTCCGATTGCAATCACTATCAGTGATATGACCACAATTGTACCCACAGATTTGTGTAAAAGTGTTATTACTATTTCGGGTTTAAATAAATTTTATTCTATTCTAATAAAAAAGAATAGAAATTATTTATACAATACAATAAAGAGTAAAAATAAAAAAAGCTAAAGAACAGAATAAAAGAAAGCATGATAAAGGAATTTGACTGCAATCCATTGCTGAAGCTCAGAACTACTACTTGACATTTTAAATTAACGAGTATAAAGATGATTTACCTAGTGGTCATCATACCAAGGTTCTTAATTTAGGGGTCACGTACCGATTTACCTAGTATTCTTTTGTTTCGACTACAAAATTATACCTGATAAACCACGTATAATCGCTTATGCAATTTATTAAGAAAACTTTATTACCATAATCTGTACATCTTGAGACGAAACAAAAGTGTCATGACCTCAAATCAAGTCTGGCACAAAGGTACAGAAACTTAAGACGCGTGTGAACATTACACGAAGACTAGACATAATTTATAAATACATAATTACATATAAACAACAAAAACAAATACACTTTTATGGCAGGCATTAATCTAAGATCTTTTCAAGGTAACGGCAAACGATCACTAAAAATCTCATTACTTAAAGAGCTTTTCTCGATGCTTTATTTATCTATACTATTATAAAGAGAAACGCTTTGTATTTTTGTTTGTAATGAATAAACTCAACAACTGCTCAACCTATTTTTGAGACCAATAGAGTGCTACTTTATCACTGCATATGTTTTCTCTTTTCACGTGACCAAAGCCGCTGGCAGATGCTAGTGCTTGGGCACTCATCATATTAGTATGATCTTAGTAAACTTAATAAAATTAAAAGTAGAAAGTATTTGTAGATCTTTGACAATCGTTATGGGATAATCAGAAATCAGGAAACCTAACGACAGTCTTGCTAAGGGTATCGTGTGATCCAGTTGCTGGGCAGTGGAAGTCAGTTGCGCCACCGGTACATGGTGGACATCCCACCTATACGTAAAAAGCGTTTTGGGAGTACATTCATTATGCGTACAGCTAAGGAATAAAATTCCCTGCTGGAGTCTGATAGCTATAACCTAGGGGTCTTTAAGTCAAGAGTGAATAGATTGCTTGAAGCGTGTTCCATCGTCGGCCACATCATCACTTACCATCAGGTGAGATTGTGGACAAACGCGAGCCAATCCATTATAAATATATATATATATATACAGTCACTCCATGAAAAATTCTGGCATTCAGCTGCATCCAGATAGACTACAAGCCGACTCCAACTTACTTATGAAAAAGTTAGGCAGTTGACAGACCCACAAACACACACACAGACACGCAGACATCTCAAACTTATAACACCCCTCTTTTCCGTCGGGGGTTAAAAAAAATAGAAAATATTTATTCGACACAGACACGGTACAAAGAAGAAAAGCAAAAAATTATGCGATGATGACGTTTGTTTGTTAAAGGTAAACTCTGAAAGGATTGATTTGATTACGAAAATTCTTTCATATATAAAAGAGCAACTTAGTAAAGGTAGGGGCAATTTTTTGATGAATGAGTTTCTACCACTAAAAGATTTTATTGAGTTATTCGCTAAGTATCATAGGCAACTTTTTGTCCCTAAATAAATCCCAGTTTCTGCGGTACTGATAAAGGGAGCGAAACCACGAGAAAAAGATAGTAGATAAGTACCTAATACAATAAGTAATAAGTAAATCGACCTTGCGCAGATAATAAAGGCGAACATTACTTTGGGAACCTCGCGCTAGATGTTAGAGTTACGTAAAAATGTGTTACATTTGGTACCATGTGTGTGTACTTTATAAAAACTAGTCAATAAAACAAATACTGGCCGAGTGCTTGTTGATTAACAATCAGGTTTGGGAGCGCTACTGGGCATGGGTTCGTGCCCGGCAGGGGTGACGTGGAGTAGGTAGTAAATGGAATAACGTATAATAAATAATTAATCTCTAACTGAATAGATCGCACACTGTATCCAGTCAGGGTCAAAAGTACAGATGCATTCTATCAATAAGAAACCACACAAAAAATCGTTGTAGTAAAAATTCAATGGTCCACAACTAGTTTATTCAATATTTTAGATTCTATGCTACAAATTAAATCAGGCATAAAACATTGAATTTCTTCTACAAAGAAATAGGCATTTTATCATTGGTACAGTGCAACTGCACTTTTAACCTCTGACTGTACATATTATATTATAAAAGGTTCTAACCAATAACATTAATTTTAAAATACATCTTAATTAACATGTAAATAAGTGCGTCACATTACGTAAGCAGTAAAATGACGCAACATACTTGACAGTTTTCATAGTACGATGCATCGCATATGGTGCGTGTTTACTTATTTAAGCCATTTTTACGGCCCTTGCTTTAGTAACCACGTCCGACCACCCACAACCTTAGTTTATAAACCTAAATTGTAAAAATTTAAAACATATTTTGTTTATGCTGGTGATAGCGGGTACTGTTGATGATAATGGAGTAATGAAGCAAGACTGAAATATATTTCAGTCCTTCTTCTATGTTACTTTGAGTAGATGCAATACTAAAATACGGTGAAGGATAGCGTAACAGTAGATAAGAGAAAATAAAGGAATAAAGCGTATAAAAACTGAAAAAATATAGAACTTTGATATAATTTCTTACACAATGCATCCATTTAGGGTGTTTTACTCTATATGAGAAAAAATCTTAAAGTATATTATTAAGATAGCTTAGGCAAAAAGCAGTCGGTAAGTGTTAATTTTAGTTAACAAAATAACAAAATATTTTTTTTCAGTTTTTTCTATCTGTACTTTATCACCTTGAAATAGCCACCATGTTATTACATCATTCAGCCGTATAAACTAAACGTCACAGCTGTCAACTGTCAACTGATCGGCCATACTGAGTCATTATTAGCGCATTTGTTTATAGAGCCAACTGACGTCATACCTCGGAGTGTGACTACGTTCTGCATTACACGCGAAATTTGAAAATGTCAATTTTAAATGCATTTTTAAGGTTCTCAGCGACTGAATAAAAATTTTGTGTATTTTTTTAATGGTTTATTAGCACTATAGAATCTAATTGAGACACTTTTCAAAAATGATTGTAATACTCTATTCACATCATATTCACAATTTTAGAAAATATTGGTTTTTTTCATCAGCAAAGCTTCATATATTTTCCAGTTACGCGTTGGTGTATCTGTTTATGTTATGTGGTGTATATAGTAGTGTAGTAGTGCTTGTATATATTTAAAATAGAAGGAAATAAAGAAAACATGTTTATTCTGCCTGAAGAGACGCACAATTGGTTAGAAAAATACCAAAACAGTTTCCCTATAAGGCAATGTGTGGTTTGGGCATAACTGTTTTGTACCATATGACCATTGACAATACAGTTGTCTAGGTTGTCTATTGCTTTTACCACCGGCTAGATTTTGACACCGGCATTATACCGTGACGCTTGGTAAATCCAACCGTCTACGATGCTGGTTTTCAGCAACCACCGTTCGAGTTATAATACGAGTCCTATTACTTGAAATAAAGAACTTTTATTTTATTTCATTTTTGTTATTATTAACCCTTTGTGTGTCCGGAACGTGGATCCACGCGAGACACAGTAACTTTTTAATTGTGTCTCTAATTACGGCATACGAAAGGTTAGACGGCACATTATCTCTCCATTTTTATCATCCTCTGTGACCCAAAAGCTGGCAATTCTTTGGTGACAAGATATAAATCGCTCGTCGTCACACAGGATGTTATCGAGGTCCAGATCGCTTGCTGAGTTTACTGCGATGGTTGGTGCATTTACCGTACGGGCTCTTGATATAACTGATTCACGTTGAATGCATTACATAATATGATAATATGTGTATGTGGATAATTGTGCACTCAATTTACTCCAGATTACTCTTATCTAAAGTTTCTAAACTGTTGTGAAAGCGTACGTAATAGATTATGAATATAACACGTACTTATAACACTCTAAGCTTAACTAGCTTCTGCTTAGCTTGGGACTAGACGGCGTTGTGTGACAGTTGTGGAATATTATTATTATTACTTACATACGCAGTTATGTACAAACAAGAATTCACATAATAAACAATATGTATAATGTTTCAAACCGACTATTCTAGCAGTTTTAATGCGTTGATGTCTTTTGTATGAAGCAAAGAGTACCAACATTCAAACTTAGCTTTAAATTCCAATCATTATGAATTAGATAACCATAATTATACAATTTGGCTTGTACTTATTTATTTATTTATCATATGTATATTTGGAAGTTAGTGATAGCGTGACGAGTGACAGGGTAGAATGGAAGAAAAAAACGTGTTGCGCCGACCCCAAATAAGATGGGACAAGGGCAGGAAGAAGAAGAATGTATATTTGTACTGGTATTTCTTCCTAAAAACCAAGTAAACTTGCTCTTGAAAGGTATTTATCGTCGAAACATGCGTAAAACCTGTACCTGACATAAAACTAAGTATATTAATACATAATCATTATAAAATAGGTATGTATCAAGGTCTAGGTATATATATTAGATTGGCATGCCCGAAATGGGCACGATGTTATGCATAGCGATCTAATCAGGCTGTAGGGATCGTTTCCATTAATTTTTGTCAGCCTCTATATCTGACCAAGTCACATATTTTATTCAAAGGTTTGTCGCACTCCGCCCCATTACCAAATTCTCGGTTATTGCGTTCCATTTGGTAATATCCGTTTTACCTGTTTTCATTAACGCGAACCTTACACCATTTCCATAATGGTTTTTTAAGTAAAGGTACTCATGCTAAAACTATTTACTTAAGGTTTCAAATTAGTGCCTGAAGGTTAAAACCCGGGTTTTGGAAATAAATAATTTTCATTAAAAACAAAGAGCGGGTTTTTTATTTAGCCTTTCAAATACCGTCAATTAGAGACACAATAGTAAGACAATAGCAGTGTGAAAGCCGGCGTTCGCTTGGGGTTTTATGTAGTGGGAAATCCTTCAATGACTTTTCACGCTCTAGGGTGGAGTGAAAGAGCGTGTCAGACTTTTAATGAGTAAAACCTATTCCTATGGTCCTTCTTTGCCTCACGTTCCAGGACCCTAGGGTTCCCTTTCAGACCACTCATAAAAGAGTTACCGTGGCCCCAGAACGCAAACAGCAACTGAAGGATACACCTGGGTTCTGTACCCAGGGTGAGAGGAGTCATTTCACAATAATCGACAGAAAAAAAAAAATAGCTGATGTAGATAAACACCAATCATACATTTACAGCAGATAAAAGTTTGACAATTAGTCACTAAAACTTGTCCTTACAGGTCCGTTTTCACTGCAGGGCCTACAGGGAAAACTAATCAATAAGGCCGTTAGTATGTATAAGACCGGTGGCATTTGGGGTCGCAGGGTGATTCTCGGCCACCACAAGTGCGGGTTCGCAGACGGCAAGCAATAGGTAGATCGCCGTTCGAAAAGGACCAAACAAGGATCGTTCGCGCGTTGTGTTACACTCGCCACCAGAAGCTGTCAGTAAAATTAATGGGACACAGTAGGGCCTAGGACCTATACCTACTAGAGCTGCGGGATTATTCGAAATATAACTGTGGCGTAAACAGTAGGTATAGGTGGGTTTTAGTCAGTAATAGTCTGACAATTTCTCTCGCCCGACCCAGAGCGGGATGAGTTATTTGAGGATATCTTACCACAAAAAAACCGGGCAAGTGCGAGTCAGACTCGGTATGAAAACAGTTTAAATTCAGAACTTTCCCGAATCGTAAAGTGAGTTTTTTAAAAAAAGTTTTCAGATTTATTCCTAAACTTGTGCTATGAGACTTTGCTTCATGCCAAATTTTTAGGATTGTAAGTCAACGGGAAGTGCCCAATGAATTTTGATTCCGTTGACCGTTGAAATAAACGTTTTTTGCCACATAAATGGCCGTATCTTTTTTCCTCGTTAACTCCCATGTTTAATTTTATCACATCTTCAAGGGACTGCAGACTTGAGTGTATGGTTTTAATTTCAACGAATTCTCGAGATAAAGAGTCTTGACAGACAGACAGAAGGACGGACAATCAAGTTATCCTATAAAGGATCTTTTTTTTTCCTCTTGAGGTACGGAACTCAAAAAAAGAGGTCCGTTCTCGGGAGCGTTCGTTCTTGCCAGGTTAGGCAAGAACCAATTAACGTTTATTAGTTTTATGAGTTAATCTTAGTCACTGATTACTTACTTTTAGGAAACCTGAATCCCAAACCCACTTCGAGCAAGCATGATAAATACTTATGAATAAACAGGCTATTTCGAGCAATCATGAATTTATTATCATCAACAGACCAATAAAGAATCAAACAATTTTATTTCAAATCCTACCACTAGGCACGCGTGTTTCGTCATTAGCATGTAAGCTGTAGGTAAAGAGCTTAGGGGCTTGTTGGCTTATGCAAGCCTCGAGCAACCCGTATCAACGTTTTAAATGACGTAAATTACTACTGACCAGTATATGTGGGGAAATGTCTTCAACTTACCAACTAAATTAGAACGAATTCAAAATTCAGTTTACATCTTATATATAAAATTCTCGTGTCACAATGTTCGTTCCCGTACTCCTCCGAAACGGCTTGACCGATTCTCATGAAATTTTGTGAGCATATTGAGTAGGTCTGAGAATCAGCCAAAATCTATTTTTCATACCCCTTAGTGATAAGGGTTGTCCAACCTTAACATTTTTCTTTAATGGCAAAACAACGTTTGCCGGATCAGCTAGTACTTTTATATTCCAAACTTTTATCTAATTTCACCTGCCCCAATGTTTGTTTGTCTGTAATCAAATCTTGCAAATTTTTGATCCACTTCCTGGTTACCGATTAAGCTGAAATTTTGCATACATGTCAATGTAACTATAAATCAGATGACAATGAAAAATTATTATAACATGGAGCTGATCTGATAATGGAACCGGAAGGTGGCTATAAGAAATCAGATAATTCTATCGTGTTCTGTGTATCTGGGTGTCATTTATCTATAGTATGTATGTATTCAGAAATATATTCTTAAATAGGTTTATCAGTTGTCTAGTCGGTTCAGAAAGAACCTCCTTTCCTGCCTAGCATGCGCAACTATCTGCACCCTCCTTGACTTAAACGAAGCCAACGGCAGAGCTGTCCAGGTGGCTAAATATTGGTCGAACAAATTTTGAGTCAAATTAACACGAGAAGAAGAAGAAGTTGTCTAGTACTCATAGCACAAGCTCTGCTTAGTTTGGGACACGTTTGGGACTAGATGGCCGTAAAAATTGTAGAATATTATTACACTACACTATAGATCTAACAAATATGCGTTCTAGTGCTAAGAACGTCGTTTATAGTCGAGCTGAATATACTGAGAAAAACTCGCCAAGCCTTATTTGTTTAACAGGGTTCCATAGTAGTACAAAACGCTGAATTGCATAAATCTCAAGGTCATGTAACTGTATAATATTGATCATGATCTCAAAATAGCTGTCAAAATGAAACTGTTCTCAAATCGACATTTAAAGAGATTTATTTAGACGTCCTTTAAAAAAAAGAGCCTAAAGTGTTAGTGATTTATGAGTAGGAATAATTCAGAACACTGTATCAATGGCTTTAATGTTTTTTGCTATCTCCGGCCCGGGCTGGGTCTTGGATTTTTGAATAAATTACGAGGTCCCAATACTAACTTACAGAGGTTACACATTTCTGATGAAATGAAGCACCATATTGCTCTCATAGTTTTATTACCAACTAGCTTTTGCCCGCAGCTTCGCCCGCGTCCATAAAATATACCCTATGTCACTCAGAAATAAAGCACTTTCTACCGGTGAAAAAAATTTAAACAAATTATATAAAATTTTTATAAACAAACAAAAAAAATAAGAAACCAAAAAACAAACTTTACACTTTTATTATATTAGTGTAGAAGTCTTAAAAACAGAAAGCATAAGATCCACAAATATTTTTTTCCTAAAAAGTTATTCCGAAGTCCGGTCCGCTTAAAAGCAAAATTTAACTTCCTAATAAAAACGGGCTTGCGGGCGACGAGCAATAGGTAGCTCGCTGTCCGGCCGTCCGGTTACCGTCCGGGCCGAGCCCGAGTCGACGACGGGGCGTCGTCTTCCACGCGTGCCTTAATGAGATGTCAAGCGATAAATAGAGTAATACTGTAAGGGCCCAGCAGGGCCGAAGCTTGCTGGACCCATGGGTTGGCATCCGAAGAGGAAATCTGTGGTCCTGGAACGCTGGAACGATAACCAAACCATAACCAGCCGTGAAACGGCCGCCTATTGGTCAATTCGACGATTTGACAACTGTTACTGGCTTTGTTATCGTTACAGTTAAATGGTACAACTCACCCTAAAAGTCTGACACGCCCTCGCACTTCGCCCTAGAGCATGAGAAGTCATTGGATGATTAAAATAAAAAAGGTTCCTATTAAAATAGTTATGGAATCACTTTTCTTACATCCGATTTAAAACCGCATAAAGAAGCTTGAAACCTAATATACCACAACAAAGTTTACATAACATTATTATAACATATTAGATAAACGTTATCTGTTCGATCAGCTGTCCGCACACTGAACTCATTAAATAAACATCTAATAGAGAATTTACGAATCTGAATCATCGATACCTAGATAAAACCGTTGTACAAACTTTACAATATTTTATTAAAATTGAACTATTTTGACCGAGATGCCCTTGTTTTGATAGGAAATGAAAAGTGAATGGAAAGGAAGCGTCAGACTATTACTGATTAAAACCCACCCATGTCCCTTCAGTTTCCCTTTGCGTTCCTTGGATAATGAGTCCTCATGATCGATTATTTATTAAATCACCCCTATCGAATAAGTAACGAATATCTTAAAATCTCTTTACTCCTATCACACAACACCCCTCTATTTTTTCAGGGGTTAAAAATGTTGACTTGTAAGCATGACTCAGCTTTTCTGAAAACACATACGATAAAACAGAGTTTTCCATGAACCTACGAAGCTTTTGATTAAATTTAAATTGATATCTAAACAGATCGCAGAGACAAGAAAAGAAACAAATTGCTTGGAAAATGAAAAAAAAAAAACGAAAGAAAATACTTTTATTTAGTACAAGCACAAAAACACAACAAGTTTGAAGGTAAATACGAAAAGAAATTATAAAATGTAAAATTGTTATATACCAACAAAAAATCTGGTTAATAAATAATAAAATAATAAAAATAGTATGCTTAATGGCTACACCAAAATAGGCCCATTTCGGAATGAATGCCAGTCAACTAATACCTGACGCTGGTTTTCAACTGGACCAGAGGATGACGGACAGAAATAACAAATTCACATAAAAATTTAAATATAATTATGTAGCGTAAAAGAAATTTCGGTAAACATGTATAGATACTTTTCGGATCCCTGCACCTAATTCGCTTAATGATATCATTGACTTGTACAAACAAATCCGTGGGTATTAGCATCTAATTGCGAGATTAATTTCGTAACTGACGGATAAATTAAGAGCTCAAAGTATCAAACGTAAATTAACTACTTATTTAATTTGAATGTCGCGTCATGAAGCAACTTATTATCAGCTTAGGATTAAAACCGAACGCGATCATGACCTGACTTAATAAATTTATAATATACTCGTACTTATTTGTTTAATTGCTAAAGTAACACATTATATCTTTATGATACATTCATTAGAAATTATTCACAAAGTTGCCCTATTGGTCAAGTGGTTACAAGCGATAAGCGAACTGAGTGTTTGGTTCCAAGTTGATTTCTTAGTATCGCTAAAATTTTTGTTTTTGAAAATATCAGCAGTGTACAATGAAAAAATGCTATACGTTTTCTTAGTTAAATAATAATTTAATGCGACATGAAATATTTTAGTAAATACATAAAAAGATCAAATAGTTATTTACAACTGTAAATGACAACTTAATACAAATGCTTTAGTAAAAAATCTAATCAAACGAAACAGTTTTTTAATAGACAATTAACCAACAAAATCTGAATGTATCACACGTATTTCTTACCTAATTAAATAATATTTATGGACGTATCGCGGCACTAAGTTAACATAATGGTGTTTCTATCGTGTGGTAGTCATACATTAGTCTATAGCCCGTGGTTTAGCCACCAGCGCCTGCGCCTGCGCCGCGCCCACCAAAGTACTCTGTGACGGCGAACGTGAAAAAGTGTGACCCGTTCTTACACATATGAGATCGCTATATAAGACTTTGCGGACCAACTTTGCTCTCATTTCGATTTACGCTCAAGTTTGGCAAATACACTTTGAGCTGCGAACTTTGCCAAAATATTATTTTATGCAATATTATTCTTAGAGTGCTAATAACGAAAATAAGAATGAAGTCGGTAAGTAGAATGAGATTTTTTATGTATGTATGAAAGTGAATAATAACTTTTGTAAACAAAAAAAACACAGAACTAAACATACGGTTCTTTGTTTTCAGATGATCTTCATTGTGTTGGCACTGCAGAATGCACTTGCTTATCACGACCCTGACCTGAACTATCACCTGAGCCAAGTTCAGAAAGCACCTTGTAACAATGGATACTCGTACACTGCGCCTGCCGTCCAGCTTACCACGACCAGCATCAAAGCTCCCGCGGCTACATACCTTCCACAACCGGTCGTCTCTGCGCCCTCGTACCAATACTCTGGAGGATCCGGCTACTCTTCAAGTGGAAGCTCAGGCTACTCGACCAGTGGCGGTGCCGCCTATTCGACAGGCGTCACATACCAATCTGCTGCGCCTCAAGTAGCCTACGCAGCTCAACCAGCCGCCACTTATCAAACCTCATCACTTGCATCAAACAACTATGCTTCTCAAGGATACACAAAAGAATTCCACGGTTATGCGACATCAGCCGGCCTCTCTTCTGCTGCTTCTGGAGGAAAAACTGTGACACCTCTTGCTACATACGCTCAGGCACCGATCATCTCCAAAGTGACCGCGGCTCCACTTATCGCCAAATTTTCTTTATCCCCAGCCAAGACTTCTTATGTGACACAGAACTTAGTAGCACAACAAGTTTATTCTGCTGGATCGGCAGCCAAGGCATCTCTTAACTCCTACAGCAACATACAGGCTGGAGGGCCAGTGGTCTCCCAAGTGTACGCCGCTCCTTCCTCCGGATACGCCACATCACCTGCTTTGAGGGTGCAGCAGTCACAGATTGTGGGACAAGCACATTACGCAGCACCTGCCGTCGCTCAGTATGCTCAATACAGTCAAGTTCCCGTGGCTGCGCCCGTTGCCATAGCTCCTTCAGTGGCACAATACTCATCAGTGTCTCACGCGGTTGCTCCATCTTCAAACTACTTCACACCGGTCGTGTCTCAACAGTCTGGTGCGGCCATCAGTCAGTATAACCAACATTCTGGTGCGGCGTTCAGTCAGTATACCCAACATTCTGGTGCAGCCGTCAATCAGTATTCTGCGCCAGTAGTGACACAACACGCGACACAGTACGCTTCACCGGTGGTGCAGTATTCGGCTCCTACTGTGGTTCAACACTCGGCGCCTGCGGTAGCTCAGTACTCTGCCCCAGCTGTGGCTCAGTACTCGGCGCCGGCGGTGGCGTCAGTGACTCAATACGCAAGTGCTCCCGTGGGCGTTGCGCACGCGGCGCTGCCCAGCTATGCCGCGGTGGGCGCTCCAGCTGTTGCCAAGGTCGCAGCACCCCTCGCCGGCAAGAATGTTCACACTGAATTCTTGGAAAACTATGTAAGTACTATTTATTTTGTTGATCAATTCCTTAAAATGTCTCGCTAGGTTTTTCTCGTGGCTTGGATCACGTGGTTTTTTCTATAGAAACCGTTCATGTTTTTGGGATAAAAAACATTATGACTTAAACAATATAGTATCTTCCTAATAGTAAAATATTTATGAATCTACAAATAACTGTGTCGTTAAAAATTCTTGATATTAGATAAATTCATTTATTTACAAGCATTTGAATTAATTTATTACTCTCTCGTAACACTTTTAAATAATTAATTCAACCAAACAAATTATGTGTTAATTGACTATTTTGAGGTTTTTATCACCTTTCATTCCGTTTAATAAATTGTATACGTTTTAAATATTGACAGAAACTTAAATGTGTGTAATGATTCATGTGTGTAACGATAAGCCTTAGGACATTACGGCATACCATGGATAAGTTACTTCATATCCCTACATGTGATGCAGTGACGTAATCAATTTGAACGGCTGTCAAGTTAGATCCAGGACTGGTTCTACTGACCACATCGAAATCTTGACCGATTACCTGCGCACTCACTCTGATCAAATGTGAGAAATTGTCAAGCGCTCAGCCGGTGTCAGTTTTACCCACATGTTGTTGAGCAATGGTCTACAAACCCCATTAGAGTGACATTTGATTGATTAAGAGTAAAACATCTAATTACTTGAATTCAATTAACGCAACCATATGATCTTCTAACTCGCAGTTATAATTTTTATTGTCAAATGGAATTCATACGAATATTATAGGTACTCTTATATCATTATTTTTTCCATTTATGTTGTTAACTATTTTCTACATTATCATATATCTATTATGACCTAACAAAAATAAACTATAGCTAGAGGTCAAGGCCGCCTGTTGATGTGATCTCAGCTTCATTATTAACTTGTAATCCTATTTCATTTCTCATTCTGATGTCCTTATGAAGATAAGCAATCATTACTGGTATCTATTTGATATTAGGTACCCATTGGATTAAGAGACTGATCACGATCTAAACTTAGTAAAACAATCTAATTAGATCTGAATACATTGCAATGCAAGTCTTAGCTCAACTATCTAATAAATAGGTGAAGGTAACTTAATTTATTATGTCCGCACCGCTTTAGTAAATAGTAGTCTTTCTATACGAGGACTTGGAACTTAAAGCTAACTTATTCACGATACAATTAGATACGTAAACTGACCATGCAATATTGCACACAATGCACCTCGGTGCCGAGATTCTATTTAGGACTAGCGACCAGCTTGATCTTTGAAAGTGACAGTTTTTCTCTCCTATAATATGCATGTATTATCGCGTCGTCATGCTTTTATTCAACGGTTTGCTGAATCACTACTAAGTGACCAACTCCAGTAGTAAAATAAAAGTCAAAAGTCAATTAAGTAGTTTACTGTTTGACTCTAGTAACTCGACTCACCCATCGCTATATTATAATTAAGTACATTTAAACCTTCCTCGTGAATCATTCTGTATATTGGTGAAAACCGCTTAAAAATCCATTCAGTAGTTTTTGAGTTTAATGACAGATTTGTTGTATAATGTGTAAGAATGTGTTAGGATTAGATTATTATAATTATCTACTAAACATAGCTATTGTATTGTCTTTAAAAACTTTGCACAATAGTTTTATAACAAAAAAGAAAACAAAAAGCTTGATGACTTTAAAAAAAATTAAGACAAAACATTTTAATTTCATTTGAACTTAACGAACATGTGTTGTTACTTTTTCGATAGGTAGATAACGCAAGTTCGTGTTCGGTGCACTTCTTCGAAATAATTTTCTCAAAAGTTGCCTTTTAAACAGTTAACTCGGATTACCAAACTGTTTATTGTCAAATCGAGGACGTTTACTGCGTGCTGCGTCAGACGAGTTAAATAAGCACATTCACTTACATAACAATTAGTACCAACGCGTCCGCCCAATCTAGACCACTTTCACCGCCTTGTCGTCTTGACACCTTCTTATCAGTGATAAGGATCCTGACTGAGTGGCAGCTTTATTGGAGCTATTTGTTTTTGCGCAGTTAGCACCTACCAACACGTTTTTTTTGTGGCGAGTTATTGACGCTATGACATTGAGACCGTTTTTGTTCGTGGATCCAGTGTTCGATTTCCCGAGAGAACTTTTTCATGTTTTGGTTTGTTTAGCTGGCTTTACAAAAGAAAATAATAATAATGATGTACATACTTAACCCTGCAGGAAATAGAAATTTACAACCACGTTCTAGCCCTAACTATCCCAAGAAGTTGTCTGCACCTAACTGCGCCAATTACAGCAATTTCGTTACCTATAACCCGACGGTGTGCTCTAGGTATCTAACCCAGTTAATGGGCACTAAAGTTCATTCAAGACTCGTTACGACCTTTGTTGCAACTGACATTTCTCACGGCACCATCTAAATTGTGATAACCCTTTTACAGGACGCCCACCCGAGGTATGCTTTCGAATACAGTGTCAACGACCCCCACACCGGTGACATAAAGCAACAGAAGGAAGAAAGGGACGGAGAAGTCGTCAAAGGTATGAACTTTTGTAATGTTTTTGTTTACTACTAGTCACAAAACAGATAGATACAGAAGTCAATCTACATAGAAAGCGCGCTTGAGCAATGCACACATAGACACCGCTCACGGACACGATATCTTGGAGCGTCTCGGACCACTCGTCGAATAGTTCCGGCTCAAACGCTCATTAGTGTGCGTCCACCGAGCGTAGGTATAAAAAGTGAAGTACATACATGAGATTGTCTTCTGTACCCATCTATTTTGTGAACTAGTACTTGACTGCGATCCTACCTAATCATAAACAATGATGCAATCGTTGATAGTGAATCGCACTAGTTTATTATTACCTTATTAAATTTAGCCTTGAAGACACTTAAATTCCAATCGGATAGGAATACCCCAGCAGGCTAATTGTTCCAGCCCTTCGATGTACGCGGTTTAATAAACGAGACGAAACGTTTAGTCCGGACCGGTAGAGGTGCACTCGCCGTACTTCAGGTGGTCCGATGGTAGTAAGTTTATGTAGGTTCAATGTTCACCTAACATTGCACCTTATCTGTCGACTCCTACGAAATTCGCTTCTGTATCCATGAGCGAATATCAAAAGCTACGGCTATCGTCTTAGTCTGAAAAAGGCGGATGGGTGTGTTGGGACAACTAACGACTCGGTAACTATACCAGGATCAGTGGCACACTTCATTTACATCAACAACTTTATGCCCTTTTAATGTACGACCATCCTATTCATAAATTGAATAACGCAGCTTGTAAGCTCCCACACAATTTCGCGTCTTTTGTTGTCGCTTTATTACTACTGCGGAATATTAATAATTTTCGCAATCACGACTATTTCAAGGCACAAACAGAATGGAAGCCAGTGATAACCTAAATACATTTATCGGGACATTATTCACAAGCTCTCATTCACCTTGAAGGACGACGGAAACGCGCAGCTGTTATGCACCTATAAATATTTTGTTTATGCAGGTCAGTATTCTCTGGTGGAACCGGACGGTTCCGTGCGGACGGTCAACTACGTCGCCGACTGGGAGACAGGCTTCCACGCCGACGTGCGCAACAGCAAAGACAATCAACACTAGAACAGAAATATGACCACAATTCGGAAAGGCACCACGGCTGGTTCCAATGCATGCCTTATTTGGTCTCACCACCTGTTGAAACCTAAATTAGTGACCTAAACAGTCTTAGGTAGCTTATGATTGTAAATAAATTAGTGAAACGAATCGAATTGGTTAAAAACGGAAGTTGATAGCCTTCTTAGGTCAGGTATGTTGAATAAAAAATGTGATTTATGTCAGTCAGAAAAATTCAGCTGATAGGTTTTTGCTAGATTTTTAGACTCGTAAGTTAATTATCGTAAATGTTTAATGATTACGTATCACACACAGACTCGTTTAATCATGTGATCACATTCCTACATATTAGGTAGGTACCTATAAGACGGACGTTTGAAAATAAGTGTAACACGTTGTCGAATAGTGAGTTAGCTATCATTAAATTTACTCAAATGGCCCAATGAAGAGTTGACTGTACATTTAATTAGTTACATAAGTACCTACTTATTAAAAAAAACTTCAGCAGCTTCTTGCATTCATTGAATTCTTTCACTCGATATCAAATTATAATAAAACCGGTTGAACCGTGTGATGTGCAAATTGATCCAGATTTGAAAGTGCCATTAAAATCCATCATAGGTAAGTATGTCATATCTAGTTTTAAGATTTTTATAAGCAATTGTACAAAAATCATCCTCACATTTTTAGGTCGTAATTTTCTGTTATTGGAACCTTTTTGTATTTCAATATACCTATTGTTTTTCTATTGATATTTAAATTAATTAATCATGTCATATCATTCCATTTCTCTTTTATTTATCCTCATTTATTCTTTATACATAGGTATGTTTAACCATTGTAAGCCGGAACGCAGATCCACGCGGGACACAATAGCGTTTTAATTGTGTCTCTAATTACGGCTTACAAAAGGTTAAATAATATATGAAAAGTATAGCACTTATATGCATAGGTACGTCGTATTAGAATAAAATTTGCAAAACTCCACAATAGACTGTCATTCTATACCCTTCTACCATCTTCTATCATCTCATCTTCTTTCTTATTTTGTAATCGATATTTTCCACATCACTGGATCGTGACCTTACCAAACCCGGAAGTGCAGCCATAAACAATAATTTATGGTCGACAGGACTGGATAACCAGCCTTGCAAAGTTACGAAACAGGCAAGTTGAGCAGTAAAATCGGTATTGATACGCTAGTAGTGTTCACACGCAAAGCACCGTTCACTTTGTTTCCGTATTCTCAGTCCTTTCCTAAATCAGTCTCAACCATCTTTCGTATTATGTTACCTACGAATAACTTTGGTTTTCATTGCTCTCTCATCATCATCAAGCAAATCATTCTATTGTCATTATTAATCATCGTCAATCTCGGTTTTATTATATCCGTTATCCACACATTTAGATTATGTTAAAAAAGCCATCCTTTTTGTTTTGATTTTTTTTTAATAAGTCATAATCATCAGTTCATAGAAATATATAATTCTTACTATGGTATACTTTTAAAATGTACTTTAATATTCAAACAATTTATATCATTGTAAAAGATATAAGTATATTTTGAATATTGTATTAAAATAATGTGACTGATGAATATTATGATACTGTTGTCTTGATGTCAAACTCGTCAAATTAAATAATTCATTAAACAGAATATAAAATTTATTTAAAATAAGCTTTGTAGAATACAATAAAAAAACTATAACTAATGAACATTAGTGGTTTTATTTATAACAAATTAACAACACTTCTAAATAAGAAAGTAATATTAATACCAGCTTAGTTAACCACCACCATTTTTCAAGGCAGGTGATTACAGATTTATACAAATATCAAGTCCAGTTTTAACCTAATGTTTTCCTTCACCAATGTCTATTGTCTATATTTTTCATATTTATGAAAAAAATATTATAAGTACTCATGAATTGATAATCCCTCAAAGTACTTGGACAAACCAACCTTTGGCCATCACTAAATATTTTTTACTAATATATTACTTACATTTTTGGTGGAGACTTAAGCCTAGCCTTAACGCATGCTTAATCATAAAGAGACCTAACTAAAAAAAGAAGGTATTTGAATCCTAAAATATATGTTTCAATAATAAGGTCCAATTCTGAAATACCGTTTTTTGTTTTTCAATACCGTATTTTGGTTTACCGTAGTTTGGTCCCCTTTTTATTAAACATGATTTTATCTATTAATAATTTATTACCTATCACAGCACCAACTTTTACATAAAAGGAAATATGGACTAATTTTTTAAATGATATAAACTATTGCTTGACTGCGATCTCTGATATTAAACAATGATGCAATCATTCAAGGTGAAGCGCACTAGTTATTACTTCAAATAAATATTAAGGCATTACAAACTTATTTATTTCCTTTCCATTAAAATAACATTTGGGACACGCGAAGTCTTGATCAGCAGTCTTGTTGGCCTGAAAATAAAATAAAAGCAATCTGTTGTTATGCCATTACTAACATAAGTTTCTAGATATATTACAATATTTATGAAAGAGAAATGCCATTTATATCTAAGCACAACTCATTGACCAGTGTAAACATTTGTTGTTGAAACAATTTTGTAAATTATTATCTAAATAAATGAATTGCTTAACCAACTTGAATACCTTAAAATGTTCATAACATTTTCATTAAATTCATAGAATAGTGGAGTGCCGTAAGATTTATACCTCGGAATCCAGGGCCAGTCAATGAATCTATAAATAAACTTTTGAAATGTGTTTTTAACAATATATGTAAAAATTTTAAAATAAAATCATTTTTTTATTATTTTTCAATACTCGAAAACTGACTCTTATCGCACTACGATTCGTATCGATATTTTTATTATTAATATTCGAATCGTAGTGCGATATAGATAGCTAAATTTGCTACAATTTGAGCGAAACTTGAGCAAAATTTGTCCATTGGTTACGAATATACAGCAAGTCAAAGATGAGCAACTCTACCGCAGTGCTCGGAAATCTGTAAAATTCTGTCACTTCTTTCAGTTTCTTTTTTTTTTGGTTGGGTTAAGGTGTTTGCAACAGATCTGTCTATTGGCAGAGCCAGCTCACGACACTGAAATCGAAGATGACAGACTCCTATCCACCAAATAGGAGCTACTGGGAGAGATCGAGGCATTTTATGCACAGTTTTACACGTTATTTACTAAACCCGCTGCGAATTTAGCAAACGACCCAAGAGCTAGATTGACCCAACACTATATTGAAGATATTTCGGACGTCAGCCTGTACGAGATTAGGATGACTCTGAAGTGAGGCAAGGAGACATCAATTCTCCGAAACTGTTCACGTCCGCATTGGAAGATGTCTTCAAGGTTCTGAACTGGAGTGGACTAGGTAGTACATCACTAAGCATCGGTTTACTGACGACATAGTAGTCATGGCTGAGACTACGGAGGAACTCAACATAATAATCAATGAGCTTCCGAAAGAGTGGGACTTAAAATGGACATTTACATAGACAAAACCAAAGTCATGATAAACAACCGTGTAGCTCCCACTCTCCTATCAAGATCGGAGACTTAAGAAGTTGTGGACAATTACGTTTACCTCGGCCAGTCCAGTTGGGTAGATTTTATTTCGAGAAAAAGGTCAACCGTCGAATCCGACTCGGCTGAGCAGCGTTCGGGCAGCTGCGCGGTATGCACACTGTCTCATGACGAAAGTGCCTGTTGCCAGTGATGACATATGGCTCCGAAACATGGTCGCTTACAATAGGCCTCATCAGAAGGTCACCCAAAGAGCAAAAAGGGAAAGGATATAAGGAAAGGTCATAGTTTCCTCGCGAGATCGATGATGATGATGATGATGATGATTATGATGATGATGATGATTATGATGATGATTATGATGACTATGATGATGATGATGATTATGATGATGATTATGATGATGATTATGATGATTATGATGATGATGATTATGATGATGATTATGATGATGATTATAATGATGATGATGATGATGATGATGATGATTATGATGATGATTATGATGATGATTATGATGATTATGATGATGATGATTATGATGATGATTATGATGATGATTATAATGATGATGATGATGATGATGATTATGATGATGATGATGATGATGATGATGATGATTATGATGATTATGATGATGATTATGATGATGATGATGGGATAATTTTTTGTATTGTTATTGATTCACAATATTACATACCACTATACAATAGTAACAAAATATATGGCTGCAGCCCATGGTGTGAGGTAGCACTGGCTTATTATTGCAGCAGGCGCAGACAGTGTGCAGTGTCATGACAGCTTCCGTTGAAGTGGCCATGGATCTGACATGTTGTCGCCACCATACATACTTTAGAACATTAGAAAGTTTACTTTTTAGTCCAAAGATGTTTATTAATGCAATTGATGTGCCTATTAGTTCCTGAAAAAAAAAAAATTTAAATATTATTTCTTTATTTTAACAAAATATTTATTATGTAACATCTAATCACATTAACCTTTCAATCGTGGAAATCACAGACACAATAGAAAGACTTCGCTTGGGCTTTAACCTTTCAATTGTGATAATTGCAGACACAATTGAAAGACAATAGGTGCGCGAACGCCGGCGTTCGCTTGGGGTTTAATGAATTAATGAATTAAGGTCAAGTTAATGGATACTTACAATAAAATTATGCCATAATAGTTCTCTAGTCCAAGAAAAGTCAGTAAGATCCTCTCTAGTCAATTTCTCTGCTGACAACTCTATACCTAAAATAAAATCTATGAGCAACGGATATTTGCCTGTCTGTATGAATCTACAAAAGTTCAATATGTCCGCAATCAGTTGAAAAGTCTCTAATTTATTAAGTATGTTTTGGACATTTCTGTTAGAAGTGAAACTATAGATTGCTCTTTCTCTAAGGTACTTCAATCCAACATTGTAACCATAGTACCAAAATAGTTTGCTCTTAGAAAAATTGTCTGGTTTATAACTCAAAGACAGCATCTGATGTCCAAAAGTGCTTTTTTTATCAAACACGGAATACTTAAATATCCATGTTCTAATCAAAAGTTCAAGCTCTGGCAGGACTGGTTGAATAAAGCGTGGCTGAAAAAACATGGAGAATTCAATATTTTATTTAAATAAAAACAATATTTATTAACCTCACTTTAAACTTTAGTTTACCTCTATAAACTTAGTTGCTTGAAACACTAGTTGCTTAAAAAGCTCTTCTACTTGATTATCCAGTTGCACTGCATCAAGCTGCAAAAATAGTATGATCTTATGAAGAATAGACACAGGCGAGACCACCAAACTCGAGTCTTGGACAGGATACAAGATGTTAGCTGTTATCTTGTAAAACCTTTAGACTAATATCAATCGAATTTTAGATTTACCAGATCGCGCAGTTAATGACTTTATGTACATTAAAGTACCAACAATCTTTGCACCTCGACTGCAAAATAAATAAAACAAAGTCGCATCATACCTGTGTTACCCGAGGTATGTAATTTACAGACATTTTTATGTTGCGCACAATCAATACTAGTTATATCTCTACAGTTTATTGGAATTAGACATTTCTACACATAAAATGTCATTTGAAGAAAGCGTAAGATACTGATTATCAGTCATAAATTAGCCAAAATCTACAAATGCAACCTTATCAACCACAACAACAGAAACAGAATCGAGACAAACCGCAATGTCAGTGTCAAGCTGTCAGGTGTCAGATCTTTATTTTTGACTAATTTTTTTTTTATGACCTGGGGACTTGAACCTTTAAGTCATTTTTTAACTCAGATGTTCACAGTAATGCGTTCAAAAATAACCAGGGTTGAGTAGAGTTACAACCCAGGGTCGTTCTTAAATAACTCGAATAGCTACCTTATAGTTAACCGAAACATTCTATATAATCTTTGAGTTAACCCAACTATAATAACTCTAATTTTGAGCAGGGTAGGTAAGCGGCAATATGCTTGACATTGACAGTTGAACTCCGTTCGCGTCCAAAAATTCCAGATTAGAGTAATTGAGAGTAATTACCCAATGACGTCATTAGAGTTAACTTATAAGTGACTATATACTCTCTCTTTGGTTAATTCTAAACTCTTTGAAGGCAGCCCTGAGTGGAGCCAGTGCAATATAAGTTGGCGCGTAGCAAAGATTTTATATATCCTGCTAGACTAAAAAATCTTTGGTGGGTGGCCAAAATTGGAAACTAATCAGTCGCCGCTATCTTGACGTTTATGTCTAGTGTCAGGACTAGTCAGGAGAATGTGTTGTGTTCTGTTTTTTATCGTTTCCAAAGTAAAAAGTCGCCATTACTATACCAAAAGTGTTTAAAAGTGCTGGCAGGGATATTATCTTGTTACAAATGGAAACACGAGATGACTTTTTTAAAAAGGTTTTATTGACTTTCGGCCAAACAAATTACAATTATAGAGAAAAAGGCAAACATAATAAAATATTAGAAATAATGACGATCGCTAACTATTCGGGCAGAGCTTCCGCACACCGTGATTCCCGCCAAAAAAAGATAGACAAGACCCGCCAGCCGCCTTCCGTATGTAGGTCGTCGTGGTAATCTATGGTCGTAGTGTTGCTACTCCTGAACTAAATTTTCTTCTCTAAAACGGCCTCTCCTGACGGGGCTGCGTGCTCGAAGCCCTCAGCAGGAACTCGAAGATGGTCCAGCAACACCCTGCGCGTCCAACGGCTGTTCGGTGTCATCATCATTGGTCTCTGTGAAGACACACACATTCTAAGAGACTTACTCATTTACATCGTTTATCAACAGTTGGTCTAAGTTCGTAAAGAGCATAGAAGCGTCAGATTATGTACCAAGTAGCCAAACAAGCGTTATACACAAACGCTACACACAAGCGTTTCAAACATATAGGCTTTACACAGGTCTGTTCCCACGCACCCGAATACCCTGCACATAACCTAGTGCACACAGGATTTACATCAGTCTCTAGTAGGTCACCCCAGATACCTATTAAGGGCTGGATTTACACAGGTCTGTTGCCGGTTGCGCCACCGACTCACCCCAGAAACCACCTGTCAACTGGATTTACACAGGTCTGTTGCCGGTCATTACCGACTCACCCCAGAAACCATCCGTCAACTGGATTTACACAGGTCTGTTGCCGGTCATTACCGACTCACCCCAGAAACCATCGGTGTCATGGTCACCCCAATACCATGTCGCACAGGATTTACATGGGTCTGTTCCACTGAATACATCACACAAAACAACATAGCCAAACTCAACAACTACGGGCTTGTTTAGTACATAATCTTACTCAACAATAGGGAATAGACTAGTAGGTATATAAGCTAACAATGCAAACATAACAGCAAACGTACCAAAAGTACCTTCAAAAAATGCAGCACAAGTTTCGGGTGTCCATTCACCCTTCCATAAAACCATGTATGCAGCAGCTGCTTGACTAGTCTTTCCATAAGATCCGGCTAACAATTTGACCTCATATCTATCATTAGGGAGGAGCTTACTCACTTTATAAGGGCCTCTCATACCGCTTTCCAACTTTCCGGTGCTTTGAGAGCTCTTAATCACATAAACTAAATCATTAACTTGAAACCTTATAGGCGGACTTGTTTGACATTACTTGGTCGCGGTGATTTAACTAATGCACCAATTTTATAATTGCTCGGTCTAACCTGACCATCTCTTATAATCCTACCTAAGTATTCTACTTCATTAGTAAGAAAAGTACATTTCTTTAAATTTATTGAAAAACCTGCTTCAGTTAGTGTTTTTCTGACCGAATCTAATAAAACGAGGTTTTCATCAATCTCTTCTCGGATCAAAATCAGAGACAAAATATCGGTTGGATCTGACCTGAGCACAGCTGATAGCGGTCAGAAGACGCTCTGCAGCGTTCGTCACCGCGTCTTCGGACTGCGTTGATCCCACGTTGCTAGTGTGTGGAGTAAGCGGCGGCGACCCCAATGGCGCGGACACGAGCTCACGCAGCGGTGTGGGCGCCCTAAGCACTGATGCCGATGGTGTCGTGTTGGGTAGCTCAGCGCCGCGCTTAGCGCCAGCGCTGGTCGTTGCAATGGCTTGCGTCTCCACAGACGCACGGGACTGGTCCTCCAACACGCGCAGCCTCCTCATGATCTCTTCCATTGGATTGGGCGATGAAGTTTGCTCACGGCGTTTTCGTTTTCTGTGTTGGTCGGTGGAAAGCATCGCACAGACAGACTCCGCCCGAATATTGAATAACCAGACCACGGGTTGCAAAACTAAATTCCCTTTTATAAAACCAGAAGTAGGCTTTCAGCGGCTTTTCAGCCTCGAATCCCACTTCTGATGTTACAAATGGAAACACGAGATGACTTTTTTAAAAAGGTTTTATTGACTTTCGGCCAAACAAATTACAATTATAGAGAAAAAGGCAAACATAATAAAATATTAGAAATAATGACGATCGCTAACTATTCGGGCAGAGCTTCCGCACACCGTGATTCCCGCCAAAAAAAGATAGACAAGACCCGCCAGCCGCCTTCCGTATGTAGGTCGTCGTGGTAATCTATGGTCGTAGTGTTGCTACTCCTGAACTAAATTTTCTTCTCTAAAAATCTTGAAATTCAAACATGTTCGTGAAGAGAAATGAGAATATATCGAGCTTACGGTACCATTTTCTAAAATTAGAGGCTTTCGTCAAATAATTTTTCGGGTGACCATAACAATAAAATTTCCCTACATATGCGTACTCGAGTGGTACCTAGCAAGTCAACAAAGTTTGTTGAAAATAGACTGCTACTTTGTGCTTAAATCTTAATCAAGTGATTATCATGACGAAATGAATTCTGGAAAGTAGTAATGGATAATGCATCATACTACTGCACATAAATAAACAAAGCCCCTACAAGAGACAATACAAAAGCGCAAGCGTTACTAAAACGCTAGAAAAAATGACTGAATGTATCTCTACAAGAAAATATTTTTTAAATCAGATAAGCTAATGAATCTCAAAATGGACAAATTAACAATAAAAAAAAAAAATTTAAAATGCTTAAATTAGTTATCCGACTACTCTGATAAAGACTAGCATGGATTCTAATGCTAAAAGGTCTAATTAATTTATTACGATGTTCAATAAAAGATTTTTAAAGTTCTCGCAACTTTTTTTAATAATTAAGGTTATGCAAAATAATCTATACATAGTCGATTTGTTTACGGTTTAGGTAGGTACTAGCTGAAAACCTTGACAAAATGCTTTTTTTTTAGATAAGTTACAAAAAATAATGATAGCTACATTGTTTTCTTATCTATAATTTTAGAAAACCTGAACGTATTATAATATATATGTTATGAACCATATTTCCCATTTTTAAAAACATATTTTTACAAGACATATCAAAATTGCTTATTTTCTTTTTATTAGGTACAATAAATGTAGTATGGCTAATAAATTCTTTAAATTTCACTGTGTTATGACAGTGTTTTTAAGTATATTAAGGAAAATAGACCTGTTAGGTTGGCAACAATAAGAACGCCCCCAGCTACGCGCCAAGTTATCGTGCTCGCTCTCTACAAAATAATATCCTTATCGCGATTTTGGTATTAGATTGTAGAGTGGTTTGCCGTCTCATCGACACAAACACGATCTTTTATCCAACACCAGCAGGTGAAGTTTTTCAAGAACAACCAATACTTTTTAAATAAAGGTTGGAAAATGGTCATTGAAAGTCATTTGATTTGATTAATTGGTCAGACTAGCATTTGTAAATCATCACTGCTTGCTGTAAAACAAAGATTAAAAATAATAATAAATGAAGAGCTGACTATGTTGTAAAGTATACAAGTTCCTTGATGACTATACACGACCTATAAATTTGTAATTGAAAATTCCAGGTTTTTTTTCATTAATTAATTTTTATACTTATAAAAATCGCCTAAAATAAAGAATTATCCGGATGCGTTCATCCCTAGACAGCGAGCACAATTCCTGTCAAACCGATATGTCAAATTGTCAACTGTTGAACTGTCATTCGTTGTGATTGCTAGCGTGCGCATTGTGCTTATTGATTGAACATTAAAAGCATTTATTTTCTTATTTTAAATATAACTTACTACCTCGTGTATAGTTGTTAAATTATGGATATTTAAAGAACGATATATTCAACTAACGACATGGTTGTTTCACCACAAACCCCCGACAACGAAACCCAAACTCAAGCAAAAAGAAACAATATGGCGTCTAAACAATCATCAGTGGCTGACACAAGAGCGGAATTGGCGGAATTAGTGAAAAGAAAAGCCGAAGTGGCTGTAAGTAAAAGAAACTAACAGCTAATTACCGAACACTCTCTATCAATAAATTCTGCTAAATCAATAACTTTGTTTCAGGAGACCCTTGCTAATTTGGAACGCCAGATTTATGCTTTTGAGGGATCATACTTAGAAGATACTCAGCTTTATGGAAACATTATCAGAGGATGGGACAGATACCTTACCACAAATAAAAGCACTAACTCAAAAGCAGATAAACGTAACAGGAAATTTAAAGAAGCTGAACGTTTATTTTCTAAATCAAGTATTACCTCAATGGCTGTAAGTAGTAAACACAAACTTTTAGGAACTACTCAATAACTTGAATTCTATATTGTTTTGAAATATGCTTTTTTCTGTTTTTAGGCTGTTAGTGGACTTGTTGATCCTGCTGAAGCAAAAAGTAAGTTGTTGTTTCTAAAGGTAAATAACTAATATCTTCTCCATGACCTACGTTAATTTTAATTTTGAATTTGTTTTTAGATGAAAGAAATAGTGAGACTGAATCTCAAACCAATGAAGACTCATCGGATACACAAATCAGCACTGGACTCAATGTTAGCAGTTTGAATCACACCACTATTCATGGCTCTACTGAAAGCATAGCATCCAAGCCTTCTGGAAAACAGCACACTAATGGTGGCATTGAGAAAGTTATTAACCATTCCCAAACTAAGCAAAGCTTGACACAAAAGATTGCTACCTCATCTGGTATGCTACAAAAAGCCTTTGGCAGCGACAGTAAGATGCTGTCAGCTGTAGGGCTGGACAGCAGACCTAGCACTCCTAAAGACAAAGACTCAAGTATGAGTATCATGAACAAGGGAGACATGACCCCTAACTCTCTCAAACACAAAATGTCTGCTAGCAGTACAAGTAGTAATAACAGTATGAAGAAAAATAACAATAAGAAAGCAAGGCATCGGTAATCCAACCCTCGAGAGAGACTTAATCCTGATTTTATGTGCCTAAAATGTCTGTACTTATCAGTTAGACCCAATTTTATCAAAAATAAAGTTTTTATTTCTTTGGTCAATTTGTAAATACATAATGTGTTACTTGTTACAATGAAACTTTTATTTAATACATGGCCTTAATTAGATCTTCCAAGTGATCGCAGGATGGTTTGCTTGAATCTCGACTCTGAAACAAGCACATACCATTTTATAAACTTATTGAATGGGTCAAATCTGGAGAGTTTACAATATGATAAAATAAGTTTACAGGGAAAACATTACATTCCCTTATTATGCTTCGGTACTTACGTTTTAATACATTTGGCAAGTCTCTGATAGGACTGAAATATCTTAGAACTAAATAATAAAATAGAGGCAACAGCGAAATGACGCCGGTGCAAACCAAAAATATGACTTCAGGTGTTTTCCTTATTCTACAACAGTTCAAAGTCTTACTCCATATAGATCTTGTGGCATTCATCTGTAAATAGAAAATGCAATAGTTAATATTTTGAAAATAATGACACTATTAGCTCATTAAGGCTTCCCTGAAACAGTGGCTCATAGACATTCAATGTGAGAAGTTTGAGACAGAAGACTAAGGATATTGTGTAAGAAGACCAATTTATGTTCCTTGCGTCAAAAACGATTATATCGCGGATTCAGCCAAATTTTAAAGTCACAAAAGTTATGGGCTATTGAATAGTAACTGTAATGTTCGTCCAATTCGGTATGCAGGGTTACACTTTACACCTTGCTTTTGGGGGAGCCTTAACTGTGTGCAACTTACTGAATCCACAATGTCCATGCAGATGCTATCCACTCCAATAGCGTCTACACTAAGTGTTTTATAGTAATTATCCAGTTTGAGGTAGGACTGCATGCAATTATCACAGACAACCTGAGTATCATTCAATGAAGGATCAATGTGCGTATTGTTTATACAGTTCATAGTTCCATTAAATAATTCATTGAAGTGTATTGTTTCATTTGACAACACCGGCACATCAGTTGACCAGTTGTAACAGGCTGCAAGAGAATAAAATGAGTAATACACATTAAATCAGGTAGGTACCTTTTGTAATAAAAATGTTGAATTTTTCCTTATGTTATGGTGGCATTTTAAATATAAATCAAGAATTTTTGAAAACTTATAAAAACAGTTCTTAACCACTCAATCATAGAAATTACAGACACAATAGAAAGACAATAGGTGCGCGAACGCCGGCTTTCGCTTGGGGTATAATAATTTAAAAAAAGATCTAAAATAGAGTAGATGATGTTCATACCATAGCAGTGACCTTTATCCCAAATGCTTAATATGTTGTCATGATATTCCAGAATTGCATCCAGTCTATCGCATGACATAAAAATCGATTTGCAAGAAGTTCCATTTACCACAGTGGTCAACAACTCTTGATACTTGTTGTGGAAGCTTAGATAATGCTGTATACACTTTTCACATATCCTTATAGGTCTAGCATGTAATATGGAACACTTTGTAAAGTTGGAAGCATAGTCAGCAAAATCATTTAATATTGAAGAACATTCTTGGGGAAACGGTGTCATATAACATGTCCCCGTTTTAGATCTGAAAAAAGCAAGATAACATTCGTAAATCTAATAAAATAAAGGTATAACAAAGAATTAACTTGGCAATATTCTGTGCTTACAAAAGTATGTCGACACCTTTATGTTCATTATAGGACGTATCAGCTTTCAATAAATTTGGATGCAAGAATAGAAGGAGAAATACGTGATAATAACTATTCATGTTTAATTATGTTTTACGAACACTTCTATGAAAATATTGCCAAACAAACAAAGCGCAACGATTTGACAAGGCTTTACGCGAACGATAGGTAAAATGAGTTGACATTGACACTATTCTGGCAGGCAGTAGGCGTTTCAACAACGAACACTTTTCAAAGAGCGTTTTTTGTTCTGCAACGGAACAACCGTTTTCCTGCTACCAAACAGTCTTCGTTACAACCTTCGAATTACTATGTGCGAATTGTTATCTTATAAAAACGCCAGTAAGGTTAAGAATTCATTGATTTAACTATCACACTCGTTCGTTACAATGAAAAATGAACTTAAGGGCTATAGAATAGAATAGAATAAACTTTATTGTTACATACCACAAAGTAATACAGTTTACACAAAAACCTAAATTATTGGGTACAATGGCGGTCTTATCGTTGAGAGCGATCTCTTCCAGACAACCGTAGGATGGATAAAAACTTAAAATAGTACAGGGGGTAGTCTGTGGTGTATTGATAACAAATTGATCAAACTCTATATAAAAAACAAGATATACGTATATATACATATTATATGTTACACAATATCATTAAAAAAAAAGGAAACAATAAAATATTAAAGTAGGGTTGATGGAAGAAATTAAATTACGTAAAAACAAGATAGTGTTAGAGAGAAAGTAAATGGTTTTTAATCTCGAAAAGGACACCACAACTATTAGTTATTTATATGAAGATATAGCTTAAAAAACTTAGTATCAAAGACAAGAATATTAACAGAAAAACCATAGTAATTTGATTTTCCTAGCAATGTCACTGTCACTGTCAAAGGAAGGACAGTGACATTTGACAGTGACTAGGTCAAGGTCGATCAGGGATGTTTATAAAATATTAATTTATTTTATTCCCTATTATAACGTTATATATCCCTGCTTAGTCTGTGAGCTATAATTCATATTATCTCGGTACCATTGTGTATGCTTAAGTTATTGCATAAATTATAAGTCTAAAATATGATGTGGTTCCGGAACTTATCATCATAACACCACTATGGAATTCAATGAACCCACCCCTGAAGCTTTACAAAGAAAGTTGTACTTTTTACTTGAACAACTACAAGATATGGCACGAGAGTTACCACCGTAAGTTTAAACCGCTAATTGCTAGTCTACTAGACACAACAATTCAAATAATAAATTGATATGTCCAGTTGAAACTTTCACATTTTAGGAAATACCAGATGAGAGTACCAAGTGAGCTTCTCTCCGGCTTAGCTAACTGTCTTCTTAATGAAACGGTCTTTGAAATAGTAAAGGGTCTAATGGAAATTCAACATGTTACTGAGAAACATTTGTTCCAACAAAGACAACAAGTTCTCAACAAACACACATGTAAGTCATTTTGTTTGTTTTTTTTTTTTAACCTAGTTATTCCTTCCAGAAATAAAAGTTTTTAACACTTACATACTACATTGAGATGCCTACAAAATAAGTTTAATGTAACATGTCTAAACTAAAGTTTTTAATAATCTTAACCTTTCGAACAACATAATTAGTGACACAATAGAAAAACAATGAGACATCGGCATTTGCTTGAATTAAATAATTAACAGTTTTTTTTTTCTATTTTAGTGGAAATTCAAAACATGATCAACACCTTGCCAAGTCCCGAGCAGCAAGAACTTCAGAAAACTATTTTACATTCACGACATAAAGAAGAGCTGAAACACACTGATATGAAATTAGTTCTCCAATTAGACCAAAAAGTAAATATCTAATATTATTTTAGAATGTTCTTTAAAAAACTAACACATTTAGCCGAACATAAAACTCTATTCGCATTATGATTAGACATTAAAAGATACCTTTTTTACTGTCTGTTCAACCGATTTTAACTTCTATTTTGCATTATAATCAAACAAAATGATTACAATACCATGATTTACTGAAACTGCCATTAGTCATGCCACCAAAATAATAAAAGTCATAATCGGTTGAATGGACAGTAATAAAAGGTATTCATAAATGCCTAATGAATATTTTGAACAGATTATAGTTGTTTTTACGATTGATAGAACAAGTATTTGTGATTTTATTGCGATACAGAAAAACATCTGGGACCTGGTTTAATGAAACCTCTGCGACTAGTAATGATAATGAGTTCCCAGCACTTGCAGTGAAATACAGCTGCCATCACTGATATAATAAGAACAATAAAACTCAATGCCAAGATAGAAGAGAGAGAAACTGGAAAAGCCTCATCAAAAAATATCCTAGGTCCCTTGAGATCTCAGTTCACTAAGTTTCACTGCATTAAACTGTAGTACTTGAGAAAAGGATTGACAATTAATTCTAGATACATAATAGAAGTATGGAGTACCAAACCCAAATTTGTTGAAATAAAGGCAAGAGAATGATGTTGTGAAACATTTGAAAGATTTTCTTAGCTTTGCACTTACTCGAAAAACCCACCGCTTTCAGGCACGCAATACACTGTCTTCCGCACTAGTGCAGAAAAGTGGCCGTGCTCTCCCCAGACACAATGATACTAAATTTATCGTATCAGTTATGGCGCTCGTCAACCCCCACGAGTCGCCGTTCAGCCCCCGATTATTCGTTAGGTAGTTTGTAAGTGTATTGAAAAAAGTCGTTCGATAATACGTGCAAATTTTGTCATTGCAGCCCTCGGCTCCACAACACACTCACATACGGCTCGTACGAATTCCGCCTCGATCGCAATGACAAACTTTCTACACTTGTCATCTAAATGTAGGATTTAATGCCACTTTATAACAATACTGCTTACAAATCAGTAACATGCAGGGTATGTGGAGTAGAAAAAGAGCAGTGAAAAATAGCAAATGTCTACATTGAAGCAGAGCAGGGCGGAGTGGATTTGAGCTAACCTCCGCTTCATCCTCTTCACTCGGCACCCGACTCCATCCACTGTTTGTTTGTATTATTTGAAAGATTGGAGATTTCGAGTACTGAGATTGGTTTATTCCCGGTCGTCCCCACTGGGTACGAATGGGAAAAAATAGTTTCGTTCCTCCTCAGTGGGGACGATTGGAGCTTTTTTTATTGCCCAGATTGCCCTTGGTCTATGTAGATTATTTCTAATCAAAAAAATTGTTCGCTTTTGGTCAGAGAATCGTAATTAAAACATTTTAACAATCCGTGAAATCTCTCATTGATCCCCATACTGCATTTTGACTCTCAGTCCTATAGCAGAACGAGTGGGAAAATAAAAAGTTCCAATCGGGTTAATTCACGATATAGGCTTAGCACTATCTATTAGTGGCAAGCGTCCTGCCTTTGTCATTAGAGGCCGAAACCACCCGAAACTGCGTAATGCAAACGTCCGCGCGGTTCCTTACAAAAGTGCTCCGTGGCGGTGACTCGCGCGGGCATCCGTCGGGGGAGCCGGACCCCGCGCTTAATGTTACGTAGGTACCCTATATATTAAGATATCTCCAAACACACGACTGCATGCACACCGTCAAAGTTGAACTAGCGACACTGCGTAGGTAATAATCCGGTTTCCGCGACGAAGACTGTCTGCGTGAACACGCGCTTTGTTTGTCACGCGATGGGTGGCCGGGGCGTCTTCTTTACGCAGAGTTTAATGATGTTCAAAGATTTTTGGTGATGTAGTCATCAAAATGTTTTATGATGACATCTACAGCTCATTTCCTTGCTGATTATGATTGATTTTTTTAACTTATGCTTACCTTCTTGCAGGTCAGCGACCAACAAGTAACCCTTGAAAAGGCTGGTGTACCAGGATTTTTTGTCACTAATAAACCAATAGAAGTGAAAGTTCAAATGTACCTTCTAGATTTTATACTTAGATTAAGCAATATGGAAATTCCAAAATAAACAAAATAATGGTATTTTTATGTGATTTCATTTAGAAATGGTTAGGGCACAAATGAGATAAAAATAAAAGAATAAGATAAGTAGTATAAGTTTAATAATAATAAACATACGTACAAAGTTACAACATCTATGTTATCTATTGAAATGAAAATAACCAACCATAAATACAAGTCTATAATAATTTACACAAGTATTGTGCTGTTTGTAGAACAATGTATCGTGTCAATTTGGCATATCACAATTTATGAGAAGTCGCACGTGTCTGGGGGATCAATTGGACAAACCTTCCATTCTAACAGGGCCCATTCGTCTTAATTAAACGCTGGCGACAACAATATTTGTAATCAAATACACCATTTAAAACGATTCCTAAACAAACTATCAGATATCTATATTACAACTAGTAGAAGCAAAGCAGCCTCTCTTAGCATTCAAATCGGATCAATGGAGTAGGAAATTATACCAACAGACGCATCTTGTAAAGGACAAAATAAACTGTCTATATCACATTATCAAGTCTATGCAGGCCAAAGCGCGTCCTAGTGAGCTACCTACCACTACTTCCACAATAAACTTGTAACAAGGCTGCATGTTAACATATCTCTGTGCATGTCTCAGAAAATAGTAGAGAACACTTGTTACTCTAATCCTAATAAATGCATTTATACTGAAATAGCAACTGGATTAAGTAGGTAGTCTTGGTTATCTTGTTCATTATATACTGCGTACGAAAAAAGGATTCCACCATAGTTGAAACAAAACATGATAATGACAGTAATTTTTACAAGGTGCCCATGCAGGTCAAGTTATCTTGGTATAGCTTACCAATTAAAAGTACATCAGACATATCAAAAATATTGGCATTACCTATAGGTTTTAGATTTAATGAATAAATATGTCTAAAAAATAAGAAACCATGAAACCTTATAGAAATTAATGAGTTAAATTCAAGGCAACGCGATAAAATCAAAATTATTTAAAACTTTTTACAAATTCGTCGAGTACGAACTAGAGGAGAGCTAATTAACAAGAATCTCATAATTTGGGGTATTTAATTTGTAACATTTAGCTTGCGTGACTATTTCAATCACGTATGACGAGACCAGTAACCTGGTTGAATAAATAAAGACCCAATCGCATGTACAGAAAGTCATAGGTATTTTTCTGTGCGTGTTTCATACATTTTTAGCATGGTTGAAGTACGATGGGATCTTTATCGTATTTAGTTTAAAACTACGTTGTACAGAACATATTTGCGTACTTGTTAAAAACTAATTATTAGCCACATTGCCCTTTCTCTCTTAATTGAAGGGGCGAATGTTGCTTTTTCTAAGTATTAATAAAAACATAATTAGTCCACTTTCACACTTAAAAACAAAACAAAACTACACATAATACAATATCTAGTCTCCAACAGTTTGTGCTAGGTTGAATGTAGGTAGAGATGTGCCGTTGTCGACAATATGGGAATATGGCTAGCAATATTGCCACCAATATTCATACTTCGGGCCATATTCATACTTCATGCCAATATTGCGGGCAACGGCACATCATTAAACGTAGGTATATTTTATGCATTGTTATTATTAGGTTTGAGACTTTCATTTAGTTTGCAGGTTGTACAAAACAATGTCCAATGCTACACTAGTGATCAAAGAAATCAAGCCACCACCATTATAGGATGTTGTTCGTTTTGTCTTCTGTGGCCACTTCAGCCTCTCATGAGATTAAAGAGTTGAAATCCAATCTAGCGCATATCTGATTTTATAAAAGAAGTTCCCATCAGAACTTTTATGCTAGCTAATCGGATAACGGGACATAATCTCTGTCGCATTGAGTTTTTTGGCTAAAAATGGTCTTTCTAATCATGTCATGTAGAAAATTGGGAATTTAACTTGAGCTGCATGTGGTTTGATTTCTTTGAATAAACTTTTTTCTTTCTTCTTCACAAGTACATTGGGTAGGTACTTTAAAACAAAGAAGTAGATCCTATTGGCTGAGAACCAAATAACGTGTTATATAACAAGAATAACATGAATAAGAATTTTAGAATAAATATATAATTATAAAAATGTTTTTTTTTTTTTAAGAGAAATAGTATAACTTAACTAAATGGTATTTTAGTATTTAAAAACGTAACAAATTATTTTTTTATAAAAATAGAAAATACAGAACGCATTTAGTTTGTAAAAAATGTATTCATCGTGGTCTATTGTAAAACACTACTATAATTTTCGCATAGTTCAGTCCTGATTTTTCCATAATAATAATTTCCAGTGTCTTCACTTTTGTATAATATTAATTACATTTTAAAATATTGCTTAAAATTCTGGGTGCTCACAGGTCATAAAGCAAAGTTATGTCAGTCTCAGTCTAAAGGATTTTTGAGATAACATTCAATGTAAAGGAAGAGACAGACAGTAGAAATAGACAGAGTATGGAGCGGCAGATGTACCACCATTATAACATTCTATAGCTATGATTTGCCTAGAAGTAGACAACCCGCAATACTACCAACTAATATCCTTGACGCTATTTTACATTGATTTTGTAACAGTTCTCCCAAAGACGATCGACTCTCGTCTGCCCATTGCGCATGGATGTTCCTGTAGCTGTCGAACCTTCAGCGCGTTTGAGAATTCCTTCAGGCAGTAGTAGTTAGCATTTTGGTATGCTTAGAAGTCCGCTTGACCTCAAAGCGTACCAAAATGCTACGACCGACTAATACAACGACCTGGACTAACTGAATAAATATTTTTTTTTAGTGATTTAGCTATCTCTGCGGTGTTCCCTACAGTAGGTACCTACTTAGGCCCATTTCTTTAAAAAATTTTATTCACTTAGAATTATTAATGGTTTATCAATTCTCTGCTCAAACTGTCACTGCTGCAATGTCACGCAACGGAGGCAGGGCAAATATTAAAGAATGTAATTTATAATTATATTCAAATGAATATACGAAACAATATAATCGGCTCAATTCCGACAGTAACATGTGGTTTTAGGTAAGAAACAAGTTAATAATGAGGTAATCTAAGTCATTCAATTTATCGATTACTTTACATCGTCAGATTAATGTCATCGCTGCAATAAATTAAGATATACATAACTTTACATAACAGATAAAACAATATTGCGCGGAAAAGCAACATATCGAGACAAACCTTTATCGCATCTACATTTCAAATGAATATTTATGTAACAAAAATAACAATAAATAAACTAAACAGTCACAGTAATACATTTCAACAAATCAATGCAGTGTCCGATATAAAAGAAAAACTAGTTTATTTTTATGAGGAAATTTAAAAACAATATATCATACATTAAAGTACAGCTTTAACATTTTATTCACACAAAACACTTTACCTCTCATATCCTCATTTAGTTATTTGCTTTGTTTATATAAAAACAACAAGATGGTACATACAATTTAAGTAACTACATTATCTAATTTGTTTTTTATTTTGTTATTATTTAAAATAAAGTATATGGTTAGGTTTAGAATACGTTGTAAAAGAAAGAATACTGCAACAGGTACATTACTTCTTTTCTGTTCCATAGGAAGATCCTTGACTGATTTTCGACATACCAATAGACTTCTGAAGAAGAATGAAAACTGAAACAAAAGATAATTTAATTAATATCAACGTCTGCTCAATATACAAAATTATATCGGAACAAGTTCATTCCTATTCAATCTATTTTGGGAAAGATATTTAAAAAAAACCATGTTGTACCAGCCCGGTAACATGGCGTTATCAATCTGAAATTTATTGCAGTGATTAAAAATACCTACTTATAATCCATCAACGTATTAAACCGTTATTCTACATTAAATAATAGATTAGGTAATTGCGGAATAAGCACATACAGTTGACTATAACTGCGTAAAAACACAGTTGCGCTTGCGCAGTAATTGCTCGATTCAACTGCCTTAACTGCTTGCTAATGTATGTATAATTAATTAACATTGTTGGCGGTTAAAGAGTTAAGAATAAGATTAAATATTTAAACGGTGAAGGTGGCTGGTCAAAAATGAGGAGCGATGAGCTAAAATAATCATGCAGTGGATGCCAAAATAGAGCAAACAGCGACGCGACAGACCTAGAAGATGATGGCGGGATGAACTAGTTATTTTTTAAAATATTGATTATAGCTTATAGTAATCTCATATTGTTCCACTGCTGGGCAAAGACCTCCCTCCACTCCTTCCAACGATCACGGTTCCTCGCTTTCTCGTTCCAATTCTTAAGGAAGCCATCCAGGTCGTCCCGCCATCTCCTTCATGGTCTGCCTCGGCCCCGCGTCGCTGTTTCCGGAATTCAATCTTGCGTTTTACGACCCTCATCTCGTTAGACATGCGGCAGACATGTCCTGCCCAGTTCCGTTTAAATTGGGCAGCCTTTTAAGCCACATCAATGATTTGCGTTTTGGAGCGCAGTGTTGTGTTTCGAACATGGTCTGTTAATTTAATACATAGTATGATGCGTTCCATTGCACGCTGGCAACCTTGAGTTTGGACTTTTGGATGTTAGTCAAAGACCAAGTATGTGCACCATAATAGCTTACACCGCAAAAAAGTGGAAATAGAGAGAGATCTGATCTATGCAATGGGACAAAATAATAATATGATTGTACTCACATGCTCCAAATATAGCACAGGCTATAGAGAAATAAAGGAGTTTTCCGCTGAACAGAAGACCCATCAGGTAGTAGAGCATAGGAGTGAGTGTGACTACTGCCCAGCCTAGCGCGTTCACCAACGACCAGATAGGCGGAGGCACTGTGAACGGCTCCCTTCGCTCGACACCGGATTCGAGGAAGAAATCGCCAGTGTTAAAGAACGAATCTTGCATTTTGTCCTGAAAAAAATAAACATACATTGATTACCTCGGTCTTATTAGTGGTCTTAATCGTGAGATTAAACAAAGTCAAATCGGGAAAAATTGTGACGGTGAAGTGAGCGTGAAGTCAACTGTAAATGCTATATTTCACCGGGACACCGCTACCAATAAAATGTATAGGGCACTATAGAACGTCAATCACCTGGTGTCCATTTGGTTGCGCAACCAATTTGGTGGCGCGACCTCGGACGTGTGGTCTGGTGTCTGTATGGTGTCTACTTTGGTAGCTTAGGACTATATTTCACCGGGATACCATACCATGGCGCTGCAACTGATCGCGCCGCCATAGTGTCTTGTTGAAATGTAGCCATTAGACCCTCTGAAGCTATCTATATTATTATAATAAAGCGCATGAGCTCTCTGGAACTAGCAATTTAGGAAAAGGTTTCTGTATGGGATAGCGAGATTCATGAAGAATATTATAGGCTAACATAGGAATACATCACGCTACGACAAACAGAAACGGAGCGGTAACCAAAGCGCAGGTCAAACGACTAGGCACTGCCAGTAATATAGGTTACATTTAAGTAGAAGTCGGTATTGACAGGCAAATTTAAGATCTCTTAACCTAGATATTTAAGGCGAGACGTTTCCAGAAAATCACATAACGCGCTCATGACTTACGACGATATGGCACCATTATCTTCATTCCAAACACCTGCCTATTACATAAATAACGCCTTCAATAGTCATTAATTGAACCGCTTTGCCAGTGTTTATCGTGTAGTTCAGCTGATATTTTTAATTGGACAAGATCGAGTAAGTTAGTAAGATAAGGCCACCCATTGTATGTATGTGTTTTAGTTTCCTTTTATATGTGTTTAATGTATAAATACGTTTGAAATTGTCACAATAGTTCATTAAATAGATAACAATAGATAACTGCAGAGTATATATTTTTACTTTAAATATCGTCATGTGACCATCATAATGTGTACTTAGAGTACAAAGGTGGGAATTACAAAAAGGTGAGATATTTCACATCTTAATGCCAAGCGTGTCGTTAAGAAGCATAATTTTGTACGCACTAATGCGATCATCACAGCGTCATTAAAAAAAGCATCAATTTTATGCTTATTGCCAAAATAGCAAGTTCACAATGAAATCTTTGAACTTTTTTCTTGAATTCTAAATAAATCCTAATTCTGTCATTATCCTGTATATTTTCAAAAACTACACTAGTGACTAAGGGAAGGCACCCATGAGCAACTTAGTTACCCAACAATTTGTTTTTGTCTTTGCCGCACTTTGAGAGGGCTTGTACACGCTAAGAAATTTCACAATATCTGCGGCAGATAGGACCAGTTTTTTTTTTAATGTCAGAGCTGTGGCATCCCACGTACCCCGCCCTTCTACCGCACCATAGCAACTCCGTGATAATTAGATAGACAGATATTTCTTTATTATACACCAAAAATAAAAATTACGGAACTTAAAATTAATAGGATGGCATGGCACAATGGGCGGTCTTTTATCGTTAAAAGTGATTTTTTACAGAAAACCTTTGGATGGATTTGACAGAGAAGGAGAAAAAAGATACGCAGGTAGTTCGTGGTGTACTATTTATATATAAACAAACAACAACAATACATAAACTAAATGCTAATAACTAATGCGTCGAGTCTAGCGCAAACAAGAGATTGGGGTTAGCGCCAAAGCACTAAACACAGTTCATGTGTAGAATCGACACAAATGATGGCATAGGGCTGGCGACTTTTTTTAACGTGTACAAACGGCGAATGTTAATATGGATGTGTGGTGTGACGAGAATGGATAAAGTGAGAAATGAGTATATTAGGGGAAGTTTGAAAGTGGCGCCAGTGACTGAAAGGTTGAAAGGAAATCGTTTGTCTTGGTATGGTCATGTAAAGAGGAGAGATGAAAAACATGTTGCTAAAAGAGTTATGAATTTACATGTGGATGGATGGAGAGGGAGAGGGAGGACTAAGAAAAGATGGATGGATTGTGTGAGAAGTGATATGAAAGAAAAGGGAGTTAGTGATAGCGTGACGAGTGACAGGATAGAATGGAAGAAAAAAACGTGTTGCGCCGACCCCAAATAAAACGGGACAAGGGCAGGAAGAAGACAAACGGCGAAACAAATTAATTGCGGAGACAAAAGTCGCTCGAATGTGCTATAGGTTAAATCATCAACATTATTATTCCAATATAGATTTCGCTAATTTCTTCCTGTTCAATATTTATATATACAGGTAGTGTTTCATACAGAAGTGACGTTACGGAAATTAATCATAATTTGAACTCAAGGTGATCCTAAATTTTACATAAATATGGTGAGTAAAGTTCTTCTTATAAATAGAACAAGGAACCACACGTGTATTAGAAATCTAGCAGGTTGTTGTATGGGTTTTCTCGGTTAGGTAGGTAATAGATGCTTGATGCTCTATACTTTATTATGTACGAATGGAAGATTTTGTCTAATATGTCTGGAGTATTAGAAACTTTCGTGTGGTTGAATATTTTAATTTTTTTATTTTTATTATAATTTATTATTTGATGGATGAAATGGCGACAGGTCACGGGAACAACTTGTGACCCACGCATGCCCCTCAAGTTGAAGGGTAAAATTTACAAGTCCGTCATAAGACCTGTCATTCTGTATGGATCGGAGTGTTGGGCTGTGAAAAAGAGGGATGAAAAAAGATTGCATGTAGCGGAGATAAGAATGTTGAGATGGATGTGTGGTGTGATGAGAAGAAAACGTGTTGCGCTGACCCCAAGTAATATGGGATAAGGGCAGGAAGAAGAAGAAGAAGAAGAGTTGAATATTTTAATTTTTACTTTATCTCCTCCTTAAAGAGGAGGAGGCCCTTGCGTTGCAGCTACAACTCACGACGCAAAACAAAAACAGCCAAAAATTAAAAAAAAATCTGAACATGTGTGTGTGTATGATAAGTTGATAACAAACTATTGAAAAATCAGCCGTTACTTTTACAAAATACCTATCTATAACAAAATAATAAAACGCTTATAGCACACTTAAATGAATGAGAATAAATAAATTTTTTATTTGGAACAAGAAACACATACAGAAAAAATCAAATTGAAACGATGATAACCGCAGTAGTAAAAAACTGTGTCGCGGTTATCAACGCCCATCTCCAGGTAAGGAAATACATTGCTCCAGATACATAATAAGCAAAATTATCATTGGTTAATAAGTCAACTATAGAAGAAAACTCAATCTATGGTAAGTAAAAATCAGTTAGAATCAGTTTGTCTCAATCGCAACATTCAGACGGGTCCTACGACATGAAGATTTCTTCTTCTTCTATTTAAAAGCGTTGGCCCACACTAAGAATAATAATCATTGTACCGATAGTCGTGTCAGCCAATGGCTTAATAGCCAAAAGCCTCGACCGATACCTTAAGAAGCTCGCGTTAGGCGACAGGATCAATGGCTTGATTCAGAAAGTGGTACACCTGGACACGGCTCGTATAGTTAGGTTCCTTTCTCTGAAGCCCTGACCGCCAGTAGCTTGGACCCTGTTCCAGATACCGGTGGGATACTGTTTTTTTTTAAATGTATATATTAATTTTAAATATTTAATAATGTAACTAATATGTTTCTGTAAGTGTAATAATAAACATAATTTATTTCTCTCATAAATTAAGGAATAACTCCTGTATCATGAATGTCTTCACAACCATGTAAACTCACAGGCTCTCAGATTATTACGCTTGTCTGAATCTGTCTATGAAATAAACGTAGTTCGCACAAGCCAGCTGGCAAACTCGTTGCGGAAGTGGGTTATTGCCGTTGTTAAAGGCGAGAGCGGCCACTGACTTGTAGCTGTAGGACATGTGATCCCGGTGGACACATTCTATACGGTATGCTGCTATGCACTCTGTTTTGCGACTGTTTCAGCATAGAAAGTACAACATTAAGTTTCCCAATATATTTATCTGCATTTGAAAAGCCTAGAAAACCATTATAGTAACTATATTAGGCAACTACTGTTTTTTAGGCTTTATAAACGTGATTGAAAATGAATGACAGCACGGTGCATGTGTGTTAGTGCGTTGCGTCTCGCGGGTTCGATTCCCGCACGGAACAAATGTTAGTATGGCCTACAGATAGCTATACTAGATTTGGATGTTTTGTGTACATACATATATGTAAACTATGTTTGTGTCCACGATATAGGAGTAATCCCTAGCGGGGTAAAGTAAAAAAATATAAACCTTGGATATTGTTCATCATATTTCAGTAACATCAGCTACACCCGAAGACAAACATGTTGTGTAGGTAATAGCGTCCACCATAATATCTGAATACCCACAAATTTAAGGCCAACGACTTTACGCAAATTACTGTTTAAAAAAATCTTCAACCAATCACAGTAATTTACGCACGCACGTTTGTCACTCAGTCACAATAATCATCAGCGATCATTTTCGTCCGAGTTCTTAACCTAAAGCGTACAGTACACGGTCATGCAAGCGTCAACCAATACCATCAATCATAAATGATGGTTTTCGTCAGTCAGTACTATGCAAGTCAATCATCGCATTAGACGGTAGGTTTTTCGTCAATATAAACGTTAACTGTGGCAAAACTGACAGCAAAACCTACCGTGTAATAGACGCCTAGGTAAGTACCACAAAAAATCTCCCAACGGCCACGTACCTTTACAACGAAGAGGTCATGCAGCCACTTGGCGGCTTCAGTTTCGTCCACCGGCACATTCTCAACCGGTATCCGCTCGATGTACAAATGTGCATGCACTGGCTTGCCGTACAGCAAACTTGTTAACGTTGGTGGAGTCTGAAAAAGTAATTGAGTATTTATTTCACAAGAAATTCTGTTAAGGGGATGCAACTCAACATAAATTTTCACTGTTTTTCATACAACCACTCTTACGCGATTATGACGTTATTACACATTTTACATATGAAATTTTGGAAACACAGTAACTTGTGGATATTATCTAGGCTTCTATTGAAATCAATTTGTAAATTTGTGTAAAACTAATACAGTAAAGACATATTTTGCATGAACTTTGACACTTTATAATTTACTCAAAAATTATAAAAGTAAAAAATATAAAAATAGAAGCCTAGAATAGAAGATGAAGTAACAAGCTTTTAAACCATGCTCAATGTTAACGATAGGCGAGTGGAAAAGCAGCCTCTTAAGGTACCTAGGCGCCAGATAACGTGGGATAGCAGTCATTGACCCTCCTACATTTGTTGACATTTTTAATGTCAAAAACGGAAATAAAGACGTAAAGCTGTCTTGAATCGACTTGTATAGTGATCCTTGACATGATCTAATAATGAAAAGCAGTTCTTTGTTTGTTTTTCAGGTACCTACAGAGATATTAAGAAAAGGTCAATGTACTTTATTCCACAGATATCTGGCGCCTTCTTTAGTACCAAAGCGCATGTAACCATGGCTAACTTTTATTTTTGGTTTTTCATCATCTATTCGAGTTTATACAAATAGGTGGTCTATCCAAACATGAATAGCCGATTTCTAAACATGTTGTTCGCGCTCGATTCGCTAAACGTGATTAGGAAACGCATAAACCCATTGGCCCCACTACTAAATGGGTACTTCCTAATCCGTGCGCATCTGCGTATATTCAGGTGGCTAATTTGCGCAGTCGAGCTAAAAAGTCAATAAAATAACATCTTTACAGTTTGTGGGATTAGTTAAGTACTTACACAGGAATTTTTAACGTCTATCTATTATCATAAATCTGAAGAGTTTTTGTTTCGAAACGCGCTAATCTCTGAAACTACTTACTGGTTCGAATTGAAAAATATTTTAGTGTTAAGTAGTTCATTTAAAGAGGAAGGCTACACATATAACATCGCGCTACGACCCACGGGAGAGGAGAAGTAACCAAAGACGTGGGTGAAACCACGGGGGCAACTATTGCAGGCATCTATCTACATAATACTCGAATCGGAAACGTCATCGACTTCCCAATTGACCGATAAAAAAACCGGCCAAGAGCGTGTCGGGCCACGCTCAGTGTAGGGTTCCGTAGTTTCCCATCCGTCACAATAACTGTGACTTATGAGTTTAAAAAAATGCTTGCATATACGATTATACTACAAACTTAGTCCAGATATTATTTTGTAGAACCCTTTTGTCTTTTTTGTACAAAAACTGTTCTTTCCATCAAGTTCAAAATAATTTTCCTAGAAAGTCCTTATAAAGTTCTACTTTTCAGATTTTTTTCATATTTTCTAAACTTATGGTTCAAAAGTTAGAGGGGGCGGGGACACATTGTTTTTTAATTTTGGAGCAATTATTTCCGAAATTATTGACATTATCAAAAAATGGTTTTAGTAAACCCCTATTCATTTTTAAATACCTATCCAACAATATATAACACGTTAGGGTTGAAATTTAAAAAAAAAATCACTACCCACTTTACATATAGGGGGGCTACCCTAATAAAACATTTTTTTCCAATTTTTATTTTACCACTTTATCGGCGTGATTGATATACATATTGGTACCAAATTTCAGCTTTCTAGTGCTAACGGTCACAGAGATTAAGCGAGGACGGACTGACAGACGGACAGACAGACATGGCGAAACTATAAGGGTTCCTAGTTGACTACGGAAAAAATATAACGAGAAAATATTTGCATCATCACGTTGTTTACAGGGCTAAGTAGCTACTGCCCAAGCACGTGACAAGTCTATACATAGTCGACAATACCTAACAATCACAATGCCGTAGGCAAAATGTTATCACCAGCCAGCCTAAACGATGATACATAAGCTAAATGAAAACATGACAACAGGTACGGAGATTATCAGAGTTCAACATACTTATACTTAATACATTGGACATTACACTCGATTACAACAGAAAATCAATCAATATTGATATAACCTTCCTACAACCTACAAGTGCTATCAACTTCGCAAGTACCTATCTAGACAATACAATCCTCAAATTTATAATATTAATTAGGCTAATTAATCTTTAATTGACGGTCTCTTAATTAAACAATAAGATTGCAATACTATATGATAATACTACTATGTATACTATCTGTGGTCTATATTGATATGCCCTTAATGAGTTCTCGTGGTAGACAAAATATGTATTAATTAACCATTGACGCAACCAAACAGGTTATTATGCATGCAGTTATCACTGGGCTCAGTTTTGTGAGAAGATTGTGCAAGAGAGAAGGAATATTTATTACCTTACACATGACAAATCCGCACACTTCATTTAAACTATACTTTGTTCAAAATAACATTAGAAACTAATGAAAACCTTTTATTATTGTCCGTTCCGATTTTGAGTTTTATTACGTCGGTGGCATGACAAATGGCGGCTGCAGTAAATAGTTCGTATTGTAACCACTTTTTTGCTTTTAATACCATCCTTATGTCTACGAAATAGAAGTTAAAATCGGTTGGACAGACTGTAAAAAAGGTTTCTTTAAATTTCTATTCTTAATGCGAATAAGATTGACATAAGTTTCGTTAGACCTAAACCCCGTCTTCTTAGTTAACTTACAAGATTAGCAAGGATATGAAATCAAACAACCAAGAACTTATCATACTCATAAATCATAGATATGGTAATGTAAGGTCACGTTCGCAAGACGCGATTTCCCGCAACCGTAATATGGCGAACTGTCCGGAAGGCCCAATTGCTTCCGCCAACTTTGTTTTTTCATACTAGACCAAAACATTCATTACGTCTTACCTTACTATCCTTCTCGAAGGCCAGCTGTATGTTGTAAATAACAGGTATTTTGCCTCTGAAGAACTGTAAGCTTGTGGTGAAACCTCTAGTGCGAGGCGTCAGATGGTGTTTGAGGAGTGGTAAATTCTTCTCTTTCGCAAAACTTAATGATGCTTCGTGTTTCTTCTTTGTATACCGGGTTCCTTCAGGAGTCATTAGAAGCTAAAATCGAATAGAAAAAATAATAATCAAACCGAAATTGGAAATTTCCTAAAATTAAATGTGTAATCTTGATAGGTAATGTTATTTATAAGCTGAACTGCTCAGTGCTACATTTTGGGGAAAATTCCATCGCTTATCTTTCGCAATGGCAAATCGAATCAACGATTGGACAAGGCAGCCACATACTTACCTACTTTGTTTCCTATTAAAATCGTGAAGGATAAAAGTGCAAAGTCATTCATCTTTAGCTATAATATAAATTTTGGTACAGATTTTCGTTCGATATGCATTCAAAACTAATATGGAATTATTGCAGTATAGCACAGTTCTTATCTATGAACTTCAGATCCCTATCAGCGTTTGTCGAAAAATAGCAAAGGCAAAGGAATGACCGAGACTGATACTATCGCACAGTTATCTTTTACAGTAACCTTAACTTTCATGGGTAAATACAATATATCTTCTATCGGTTACCTTGAAATGTAAGAATTACTGTTTAATTCCTACTATTTTTTCTAGAAGCAACAGTCGAAACTAAATGTACCTGACTGTGATAACCGAAAAGGTCACTTGAAGCTAAGTATATAATTATATTACTATAATTTATTGGAATAGACCAAATCAATAATGTAAGTAAACAAATAAATGTGCCTCACTCACGTTCGTGTAGGTCACCTCAATTATGTAATGTTGTCAAGAGATTAACTTTTCAGATTACGTATTTTTATCAGACCGTCTGTATTTACCCTTTGTACATTTGGACAATGATTCAAAGCTGAACTCACCCACACAGGATCCGGATAATCACACAATTCTGATATCTGATATTTAATGGTTTCCTTATCTTTTTCAAATGACCTTTCTAGGAATACAAATTCGGAGAATTTCCACATCCAACCAATTGGAGGTAGATATTGGATGGATTTTTTCGCATAAGCCTTGCAATTCTGGAACAAAATTTACATATTATTACAGGACTACGTTTAACAAGTCGTAGTGTATAAGTGTTTTCATTTCGCATCCCAGCATTTTTATTATCCAAGTTCTATGTCACTAACGAATGCAGAAAACACGTGCCCACACATATTCATGTTTACATTATATTATTTGACTTTATACTTATAAGGAATTGATAAAAAGTTGTCGTTAATTAATACTACGTATTTGTTGTTGTCTTCTTAACTACATATTTATATACTTTTTGAGGACCTACAAAATTGAGAACAGAATCGCTTAATGGGCGAAACTCGAAGTGAGGACCAGCTTCATTCATCAAGTTCCAAAAGGGCCATAATTACTCCTGGAAACAGTTTTTCCCTGACGAAGTGGAGAAGAACTTGAATGGTTTGAAGTTTGTTGTCCAGAGACAGCGAGAGTATTAGATCTGTTCAGAAAATCTAAGACGTCGCCAAATAGAGCGTTTGTTATCGATTGGCTGCTACAAATAGCTTTACTAATCAATTAAGAGTAGTTGATTAGTAAAGCTATTTGAGATATACCGAAGACCGATAGACCGAAGAATTACAAGTATCCTACGAAAACAAACGATACCTACATTGTTGTTTTATTTAACGAGTATCTTTGTAAGCTCACAACACAACGTGTAGCTTCTTTGTTAGTAAATTATATCATTCTTTTAATTAACATCTTAACTGGTTGCATCAATCATCGAATAATCAATTCACTCACGTTGTCTTCAACGTCGCGTTGTGACTTACATATGCATATAAATGGACATGAACGAGACGTCCGAATTTTGATGAGGATATGAATAATAAAATTAAAATTCATTTTTGGTGTTCGAATGAATCCAATGTAATTAAACTTTACCCTATCGGACCGTATTCGTATCGCAGCATTCAGTTTTTGTTTGTTTTTTTTTTGTCCCTTGATTTAACGTAGCCCTCTTGATAACAGATGACGTAACTTTGCGTCTATTTATAGAATATCATTCTTTCTCAACTTCCGTGTCGGTAGCGGCAGCACATATTTCACAACGTTTAACACATCTATCTATGTTTTATAAAGACATCATAATTATTTCGATAACATGTAGGTAAACCTTTTCATTATTCAAAACATGATTCAGTCATCATGACTTATGTTAGGAAATAATTTATTATTTGATAAACGTTTTAATAAAACGGTAATCTGGGGCATGCAGGTAAAACGATAGAGATGTCATTGTTTCAGTAGGCCACCTACCTATTAACATCAGTAAAAAATGCCATTGCCATCTCATTAATTCAGATATCATAACAAACTTGGTATCATAGTACCAACATTGATAATAATATACTTTATTTAATTTAATTCTCAGACCATTTTATCAACATAGGCATGAATGTTTCTTTGTTTAGAAGACCTTGCTGACCATCGAACGTTGACCGGCAAGTCGGCTACATAGTGTTACGATCAAACGGACTTGTAACCAGGATATGGATTTCTTTAAGGATTATGTAAAAATTCATAAAGATTATTTTTTGTATTTTGATAGTTTACTGCCACCTAAATTACGCGTTTAGTGGATTTTAAATATTTGGAGCATACAAAAATATATAAAAATACATAAACAAGGCATAATAAATGGTATGGCTCAGATTTTAAAATAAATACGCAAATAAGGTTTTTTCTTTGAGACCGCAAAAAATACAAAATTACGATTATACGAGGAAACCGAACCTGTAGGACGCTTTATGACAAGATTATATTTATCACCAGTCAAGAGTCTCAAGACCTGAGTAGTCGAATTATTGAGTGTGAGTAAGCGCTCGAATAGGTATACATTTTTTCTGGCCCCATGAGTCGCAAGTATTCGCAATTATACTGTATCAAAGTACGCTGCCCAGTCGTATTAACTAGGATTTGATGTCTGCCTAATCAACTGATTCGCTAATGTAGGTCGTTAATCGGACAACTATCAAAGTCAGACCGAACACATCGATCATTAGATAGCTTCCGTCGATCATAAATCGTGGCTTTAGACATTAATCTAGTGGAATTGTTAATGTGAAGTATGACTTTGAATATGTCAATTGGCCACAACACAAAATCGGCCTGTGCTCCAAGGTTCGGGACTCGGGGCCTCGGCAGACGGTCCTCCTTTCTGTGTTTGTTCTCCTTTCTGTGTTTGTTTGTAGAGGGCCCTGCGATTGGAGATGGTAGATGCCACTTTTCATGTCTTTGCTTGCTACTTACTATCTCACAGCCCAAGTTAAACCTACCACGGAACAGTAAAAACTGTTCCGTGAAACCTACTATAAGGACGGCTTGGTTGCCTAAACAAAATTTGTCGTTAATACACTGTGCACTTATATTCGGGTAAAAATAAGAGTTAATAGCACAAACGTATTTATGCAGTCTTGTCACTTTCAGTTGTACCTACCTAACGAAGGGATAGTACCTAAGTTTTTTAAAAACGTCTTAGTCAAATATTGTCTTCGTTTGAGCATTCCGAAATCACACCAAATTTAATGATCGTCAAATCATAATTTAAAAAAAAATCTGGTAGGAAAATTATTTGATGCTTTATTTACCTTTTTATTTAACATTTAATTAAAAGCTAAATAAAGCTACCTACTATGATGCCAATAAAATTGGCATTGATTGATGCTAAGTAGGCACTACCTACACTAACTTAACGCCGCCTAAACGTAATATATTTTTGTGACCCAAATGTTTCAACGTCTTCATAAAACGGAAAGAATCGCCTGTTATAAACGGATGGGCCAACATCCGACACAAAAATGATTTCTATTTTATTTTACGAAATGTTGGTAATATTAGCTTGCGCGTGTATTTTTTTTTTGCCTAGAATCTGCATTATTTATCACCACTATTATGGTATTTAAATGTTCATTGTTCCACTACAAGGCCAGCATTTTAAAGTAATAGAAAGAATTTTATTTTAGACAACTCAACCGGTCCGACGGCCTATTTTTTCATAAGCCAGATTGTACTCGAGAATGAGACGGCGGCACTTAGGCCTTCGCATCTTCGGCTTTTATTTTGCTTGAGGGCAATGTCTTGAGCTGTCGGTCAGTCAACAGGCCGGAGGACCACAGTTTTAGATTGTTTTATAGGAATAGGTTCTAACTAATGTAAAAACGAGCAGTTTCTGTGGCATAGGCCACAGGGTACCAAGGAAAAAAGACAAGTGAAAAAGGTAAAATTCAACATTAAATACAACAGATAAAATTAGGTTAAATAAAGCTTCAGATACATTAGAGAGGGCACGCCATAATTTTGGTGTCAAGTCCCCTCTTTGAGGAGTGGTTGGAAAGACCTCACGGCGTCTTCACCTTCTGCACTGACACAGGTTTTCACCGAATATGGCCAGTTCGGGAAGTTCCTGCAACGGATTCATGCAGAAGTAGCGCCCAGGTGCCACCATTGTGTGGAGCGCCCCGAGGACACGATGGAGCACATGGTAGAGGTGTGCCCCGCTTTGGCAGAGCACTGCCGTGTTCTCATGGGGGAGATCAGCGGCAATGATCTCTCGCGCCGGGCCTTGGTATAGGTCATGGTCCGAAGCGAGGTGAAGTGGCAGGCGGTCGTTCCTTCTGCGAAGCAGTGATGCTGGCAAAGAAAGGCCGCACGTGCACGCACGAGGGAGCGGCCCTCCCGGCCCAGCCGCCGGGATCCCGATCCCGATTTCAAGCCACCATAGGCACGGGCTTGCGGGCGGCGAGCAATGGGTAGCTCGCCCTCCGACCGTCCGATAACCATCTGGACCGAGCCCAAGTCGTCGACGGCGCTTACTGTTCCACGCGCGCCTCAAAGAGATATCAGCAAACCGTAGGGGCCCAGCACGTTCGAAGCCTATTGGGGCCAAGGGTCTTCTGAAAGGAAGTCTCGGCCCTGCCCTGGTATGAAAAGCAACAAAGTAACAGGAGTGGGGTTTTAGTCAGTAAAAGTCTGAAACACCCTGTCGTTACGCCCGAGAGCGGGGGATGTCATTGGATGATAATCCCACCTAAAAAAATAAAGATAAATTAAAGGACAGAACCCTCCCCCAACATGACGGTCTCAGATCTACGTGACGTTGCAATGTTGCCTAGTGTCCCGCAACTTGCCCCCAACATTTTACGACGCATTCACTTGACGCGGGACATGTTGTCCGACAATATGACAATGTTGCGCGTCTCATATGGGGACAATTTGTCCCCAAATGTACCTGAGGTTCTTAACTACAGGATTTTTTTTATAAAAAATAAATAATTAAAATTATTAACATTAAATAAATACTCACTCCCAAAACTCCTATGGTGTTGCAGAAGTGCCATCCCATGAGCCAATCTATTTCATAACTGTGGTTCATTATAAGGTATCCATGTTCTTTACCGTAGAATTTCTCATATTCATCTTTTTTAATGTAAATAGATAGCTTTGAATTTGACCACCATTCTGACATAAACACTAATTCTGAAAATTAAATTGATTTTAGTAAAAGGAAATATGAAGAAGGAGTAGCTACTCGTAATTGCGCCTCTATTTTGTTTTTTACTTGCATAGAATTATAGTTTATAGCAAAAACATGCGCCAAAAGAAGAAAACCAAATGCTTTTTTGAAAGGGACACAGAGTTTATTGAATGTCTGAGGTTAGAACTATTTTAGACTGACACACACTTGGACCACGCCTGATTTGCACGTAGAGCGACGTCGCGTGGCGTGGATCTAGTGTAGCTCTATAAATTTAGTTTCCATATAAAATGTATGGAGACCGACGCTCCCAGATCGGTGTATGTGGAACACGTGTGTGCAGTATATAGTTCTACCTTCATCTTTCTAAACCCAAAGCATTTTCGCATATCACATCAAAAGCCGGCAAAAACATTTAACACCAGTCCACATAATTATGATTCAATATAGTCCGTCTAGACACTTCAAGGATTGAACTTCGGAATGAAAGATAAGAAGCTAAAAGCTTGTAGGTAAAAAATATGTTCCGACATTCTAAGTATTTCCTCGAAAGTCGCAATAAATATTATGTGCGCGTCTTAAGATATTCCAAGGTTAAAGGTCGCAAAAAACAGTTGATCATTAATATCTCCCTTCTTATGCTTGAAATCGTATTTGCATTTATGACAAAAATGGTAAAGTATTAAATTCTCTACAAATTTTTTATATGACAATGTTAAATTGCACCAGCACATTGGGGCTTCTGACCCAGTAAGCTCCTTACGAATCTAACAAGAAACCAAAGAGCTGGATTGACATAACAGTACACCAAATAAATTCCAGACGTCAGCCAATAATGGTTTTAAACAGCAAAGAGTTGGTTCATGACAGAATTGCGGAACTCCTGAAGACGTGTGGAAAACTGTTCCTAAAGCTCTTTGATTCCATCATATTCAAGGGGAAATCACCACAGGCATGGAGTAAACTCTTCTTTAAGAAGGGTTACTTAAGAGGTTCTCAAGTTTTCAAGCTGTTTTTCCAGGGTCAGATGCACAGGACTGGCCATTGTGGCAATACTTGGAGAAAGCCATACGCCCATACTTAGCAGTGGACATCCTTGGTAGCAGTGATGATAATGATTTTTCTATTATCTAACAAGCTTTAACCTTTCAATCATGGAAATTACAGACACAATAGAAAGAGAATAGGTGCGTGAACGCCGGCATTCGCTTGGGGTTTAATGAATTAAATAGAATGTGAAAAGTGAATTTATGTAAAAGTATTATGATTTATTTACAAGTGTTGTTTTAATTAAGAAATAACATATAATATTTAACTGATAACTGAGTTTAAAAGTTAGTATTATAAAATGGGATTCACTATTGACTCTTCACATTTTATCTCAAAAACAGTTAAACATTTTAAAACTGCTTGAAACAAAATTGGTAGGGAGTTTGATGCTGTATTTTTTTGTCATAAATGCAAATATAATTTTACAGACAAAGCAGATATTTATGAAAACCAGACAACAGACTTTACAAGCTTTGACATTGAATATACATACACACATAGACATGACATTACACATGATATTTATTGCAACTTCGAAGATAATATTTATAATTTCAAATAAAAGTGTGTCAAAATTTCAGGTACTTATTTTTCATTTAAGGTTCCCGTTTTATAGTCCAAGGTCCAAGGTTTTATGCCCACATGTAACAACATTTTTCAATACACCCAAAGATATGAATAAAATTTCATAGACCTAATATTTCCTAATAAAATATTGTGAGAAATCCCTAAACATGGTTGACCTGTATCTTACAACCCATTATTAGAGGTGGTGATTATTCTCTGTATGAGAAAAGGCCATAGCACTCAATTGGTTAGAGACTGGTATTATTATCTACTTATTTTTTAAATATAGGAAACATAACAAAAACCAATACTTACGACTATAAAATGAATATGCCAGATAATAGTTTATCTTTCTGTACAAAGATTTATTGAACGGCTTGAGTCCGAAGTATAAAACAGCTTGTATAAAGGTCAGAATCAAACCAGACGTGAAGTATGATATAGCGAAACATAAGTGAACAATCGTAGATTGTTTTAAAATATGTAGGTTTACCATTTTGGATGTGTCACCTTATACTAGCAGTCATGAAATCTAAAAAAGAAAATAATAAATATTCTTTAGTACATAAAATTTACATCAGTTCCCTTAATTTGAATTATTAATGCCCCTAAACCTTAAAAATGACTTTCAAGTGTACTAACAATACTTTTATTTAAATGCTGAAATGTACCAATTTAAAAATTACCCAGCTTGAAAAATAACTTTGATTTCAAAACTTACTCTCAGTAAGTAATAGGGTATGTAGTTCTTTATATAAAGTAAAAATATTTTTACTGAAAGAAATGTTTTAGAAATTAAATTTGTTTCACAGTTTACATTATGTAATAAATGTCAGTTGTAAAAACCCAATCGGCACTAAATACACGGTAAAATACTGACATATTATTTATTGTGAAGTGGAAAAAGGCAGTACGTCTGTAACTTGTTTGAGAATAAATATATGAAGGTCCTTGGAACATGTACTCACTTCATACATAAATATAACGTGATTGTTTTTCAATCAGCACATGGCTTAGAAACACAATGATTTTATACGACACAATGATATTACAGGTATCTAGACCTTGACCTAATAATAAGTATTAGAATAAAATGTATGAATTTTGAATTAAAATTTAGAAATTAACTCAATTTAAATTGTCTCAATGACAGAAAAAGTCAGATTCGTATTGTAATTTGATGAGAAATCGGCATTTTAATAATTCAGTTCACACTACTAAAATAATTATTATTATTTACCATATCAATTCCTTTACAAAGATAAATGCCGTAAGCACACACCACACTATTCGATTGAAAACAAAATAGAACAAAAATCGTGTCTAGCCTACTCGAACACCGCTTTTTTTTATGAAGGCTGCTACTCATAGACAAGAGGTTTCTTTCGTTTCTATTTTTAATTTACCTATAAAGAAAGGCTATAGTCATACGACCATATTGCCTAGTCTTACGTCAAGATTTTTTGCGTGAATGATGTCTTTCGTCTTTAACAGTCTTTAAACACTGACTTCTAGTTATCTATCCCTGCAGTTGGGTACCTACTTTGAGTGTTTACCTGGTAATACCTGGTATTTATCCAGCAGAAATCCCTATGTACAAATGGCATGGCAGGTTTGCATATGATAAATAGTAGAGGCTAGCGGTTCGCATTTAGAAAGTGTGTAGAGTCTGTGCGGAAAGTAAACCATCGTGGGATTTGAGGGCGCTGCTGTAGATAAATATCGTTTTTGTTATGTAAGCAACATTGTGACGTCATTATAGTGCGACTGTTAAATCTTGATATTTTGAAACTATGTTAGACTAGCTTCTTCCAGCGGCTTCACCCTATAATAAAAATTATCCTATTGAATGCATTTGCTCACCTAATGAAACTGCAAAGTTATAGCTTATGTGCTATATTATTGGAATGTTTATGATCTTCTAGTATCTGTCTAGTAGTTTTTGCGCGACACATCCATACATACGAGTACCTCCATCCATCTTCACAAACTCTCGCATTTATAATTTTAGTAGCCTATTTATTGAACTTGCTCACGTGGTGAAACTTAGCAAAAATATAGATTATAAAGCTATATTATTGCAACGTTCATCATTAAATTCATCCGTTTATAAGTTTTTGCATAATGCCGTTTATTGTGGCGACACCTGAGGGAGGCCTATGTCGAACAGTGGACGTCTTTCGATTGTAATGATGATGAACATTTAAATGCAAACACGAACCGGTAAAGGAAAATAGCATGAAGAAACTGCTGTACTGCCTATCTAGGTAGGTTCCACCAACGACCACTTACCCAGTCCCAACGAAAATGGTTCTATCACTTTGACTGGGATCGGTCTATTATCACTGACTGGAATATTGTAACTAGCAGCAAGTTTATGTTTACCCTAGTTAAACTTAAAGGTAAAAATGGGACACACTACCACTTTCTCGTTGTTTTCCTCGGTACATTTTTCCCTTTTGCTAATCAATGAAAAATATGAACTTAATGGCTATGAAAATAAAGTAAACTTCAGAATTTATAATTTTGCTTCGTAAAAAATCTATTTAGCCTGTAAGGGACCATCTCGTATATAAGATTCTTGGGATCACTTGGTTGTTCGTCTGTTAAGACCCTTTAACTCGAGAACGCTTGGAGGTATCGAGTTAAAATTAAAACCATACACTCAAATCTGCGGTCTTTTGAAGTTGTGAAAAAATCAGACTTCTGAGTTAACGAAAAAAAAGATATGGCCGTTTATGTCGCAAAAAAACATATATTTCGATACTCAAGGGAATGAAAGTTCAAAGGGGTGACGTCGACCTAGAATCCTGAAATTTGGCATAAATAAAGGTCTCATAGAAAAAGTACAGGGAAAAATCTGAAAATTGTAAATTTGTACATACGCCACTAAAAAAAAAATTGCAATTCGGAGAAATCTTCGTAACTCAATTCGAGAATTGATTTCATAGGTAAATTTGTACAGAATCTTCAGTGCGCGAGTCCAACTCGCACTTGCCCTTTTTTATTTTAGTTACTGTATCCTTACTCAAGCCTGAAAAGAAATATTCTAAGTTAGTCGACACGCATTATAAATTTAAAGTATCAATACTCTTTATACTAGCCATCGAAAATATTGGCCAAAACAAAATAAACAAATATCGTCATGTTTAAATGAATTTCCGTTTAATTTATATATATTTGGAGATAACAGGGACAGGAGTTTACCTAGGAAGTCTAAAAACATTAAAACAAAAGTGTTACGTACCAAAAAAACAGCATACCAATGTTTCCCAAGTTCGTGACTTTGTTTTGATCAATAATGGTGTGATTTGCCATTTGTTATGTTTGGCAAAACTGTAATATATTAAATATTATTTCCCTTGCAGCTCAGTGAAATTTTTTATCACATTTCTGAAGATTTAAATTAAAAATCACAATAAAATAACATAGAGTCCGTCTAACGAAAGCGTGACCTGAGAAAAGGAGGTTAAAACCAAAAATTTTGTATGTGGTATTATTGAAATAGTAGGAGAAAAAAGTTTTGATACTTAAATATTTTTTGTATTTATGACAATTGTATAATAGTTGTATAGGAACTTGAATTTTAGTCAAAAAGGTGTGTGTAGACTTAAACTAGAACTACACTACACCGACGCACACGTGTGAGACGTCTCAGACGTGTATGGCAGGTGTGCACACTACACCGACGCAACGCGTAACACGTGTGATGCCTTTGATTTCATCGGAGGATTAAAAACAGATCAAGCTTGCTTTTTCATTTACCATCCATTTAAGCTTCCGCCTGACCTCAACGATCAGACGCGTGGATAGCCCCGCCCACCTTCCTCTAAAATTTCTGGGACCGATATGTCCACGTCGCGGACGTAGCGTCGCATGGCGTGGCGTGGATCAAGTGTAGCTGTAACAGTCTATTTTCCATATGAAATGTATGGAGACCGACGCTCCGAGATCGGCGTGTGTAGCACACGTGTGAGCAGTATAGTTCTACCTTTAATTATTGGTGGGTGTATGGTAAAGGTCAATAACACACAAAATGTTAGTTATTATTCCAAATTATTTTATTTTATCTGTTATTTCAAATGTCGCTACATAATATTCAAATAATACTCTTAATTTACCATTTCATTCGACTCGTGAGACACAGAAAGTTCAGCAGCTATCTCTTTCAAACTTGAACTAGGATTTCAGTCACTATTTCCTTCACTTTCGCGATTTTAACTTCAGTTGAAGACTTTGATGAACTACCAGACAGACTGAGGCAAATCTTTCATTACATCTCAGCCGCTTTTGAACGCATTCTACTACTCATTAGCATGTTTTTGATTAAGTCGATTCACCAAAAGTCTTCTTTGTTCGATGTTTATGTCAATTACGAAATTAGCAATATGCCAGATTATCTAAAAATATAAGAAAAAAAAAATTATTATATCGTAAATATATCTAATAATATTTGTCAACAAGGATCAAGAATATAACGTCATACTAACTTAAAAATTCAGAAATCGTATAAAAACATTGTTGGTTTTTATTGAAAACACCTTCTTTCTCTTCTGGTTTTTTTTGAATTTATTAACCATAGTGTGTAGCAGTTTTCGCACGTTACTGTTTATTGTTTTTCCCATAATTGAGCAATTATTTTTGAAAAATAAATATCTGTTTACAAAAACTGACAATTGCAACCATAGACTTTGACGTGATTTTTTCGGCAAAACAATGTTGCCAATTTAATTTAAAAAAAAAAAACTCCAGGTTACGCTTTCAGTAGACGCACTCTAATAAACAAACCCTCTGTCAATATTGTATGACGTTTGGCATTTGACGGATGGCTGGGTTGTGTTGCTACTTAAAATCTTTAATGTTGTTTTCACTTTACGCCACGACGGTTCTTTTATCGCACAGACAATAATGGTTAGTTAGAGAATACACACTTCATTTTCCAATAAGGATGTTTTTTTTTCCAATTTTATGGCATGGCCTTTTGGCCTTTGTGCCATCCAATAAGGATGTTTTTTTTTTCCAATTTTATGGCATGGCCTTTTGGCCTTTGTGCCATAATAAGGATGTAAAACATTGTAATGTTACAAGGTAATTGCTCCGGCAAACATCGCTGAGGTACTGATGAAGTATTCAGTTGATACTACGTGGAACCAACAAAATTGCGTATTTTGGTTAAATTTTCCTATTTTATTTTAAAACGTAGAAAATATTAGTCCCCATTCAAAGATATCAATTTTATTAGAATAACGTTGTGCCAAATACTGCAAAAACATTAAAATGTTCTATGGGTAAATAAATTAAGTATTTATAGATTCATCGGAAGACATTGCTTAAAAGACTTAAAATCCAAACCTGGTATTAACAAAAAAAAAAACACTTATCACAGCGTTCTCCAATCTCTAGCGTTCCGAATTGTGACAAAAATGATTATGTATCGCGAAACAAAGTATAATAGTCATGAAACATTTAGGCGAACACTATACAGTAGGTTTTGCTGTCGGTTTTACTACAGTTAAAGTTTTGATTGACGAAAAACTTATCGTCTAATGCGATGATTGACGTTTTTTTAATACTGATTGACAATAATCATCATTCGTATTAATATGTATTATAATTTAAAGTATATTGATGGAATTGGTTGACGCTTGCTTGACCGTGTAATGGTCGCCTTAGGATAGAGGTGAGATAATTATACTATAGTTACGTGATTAAACGTGAACACGCCCTATTTCCAACAAATCAATGAGTAGCATCCAATAATTAAAATGCATTGCTGTTTGAAAATCTAGAATGGTGGTGCGTAAGAAAAATCTCGAAACATCCATAAAAGTATGTACCACTATTATTCAACTAATAATAGTCGGTAGGTACATAGGTAGATAAGGGAAATGGTACTCTCCCTTATTAACAATACAGTCGAAATTCGCATGAAAGTGACTCTAGGTACATCGTGCAATTAAAATGATTTACGGCCCCGCGACGCGACTCTATTGTTCGAGAGTGATCTTGAGACGTCATTATCTAGAAGTTTCTATGTTCCGCATATAAATACAGGCCCCCGACAGGAAGTGAATCAGTTTAATTTCGACTGCGATCAAGAGCGAACTACCTAAGTGTGTGAAGTGATTTTATCTAACGACCTAAGCGATAGTGTAACGGAACTCTTGTGTTAATTGCGATTGGGATTATTGTTGACTGGACTAATTTGTTATTGTCTGTGGGAAATAAAGTTCTCTCTTAGTAAATAGGCATTTAATTACCCACGTACGCAATACTTTGTAGAATGCGTGCTGAGTCTTAGAAGTACGCGTCTTCCGAAATATTTATTCCAATAACTAGGTCTACGACTATATAAGTGTCTCGAGTTTTTGACGTTCGGTCGTTCGGTCGTTTTTTTGAAGTATTTAGGCGCCTCTAGTATAAATAACACCGGGATGAATGGATGATCAAGTAATAGAGAAATTATATTTGACTGGCCTGTTGGTTTAGTGGTCTGTGACCCTGACTGCTATGCCGGAGGCCGAAGGTCGTGGTTTTGATTCCCACCCAGAACAAATATTTGTGTGAAGAGCATGATTATTAAATTAGTTCAGTGTCTGTGTGTAACTAATTTATAATATGTATGTATTTAGAAATATATAGTTTATCAGTTGTACTCTCTTAACACAAGCTCTGCTTAACTTGGGACTAGACGGGGTTATGTGATAGTTGTGGAATATATTATATTATAAATTGTAACAAAGAAAACCTTGCATATTTAGAAGGTTTTAATTTATTCTATTTACAAAATCAATTTCTGATAATCTACGTTCATATTTACAACATTTACATTTTATTGTTTTCTTTTTGTTTATTTACTTTTTTCAATTTTTTTGTGGTTTTCTGTATCAAATATTAATTCCTGCCCGTTTCTTACTCCTAATTGTGCTCATCGACTAAATACTCCATCAATTATTTACATGTTAGATGCCATGCGCCTAAGAGGCTAAGAGCGAGTACACATTATGCGCTTGGCGTTGCGTTTCTTGCGTACATACAGCGCGCTTACTACGGCATTCAACGACCGTTACCAAGGTGTCCATCCTCGGCTCAGTTCGGAAATAGACGCCGAAGTGATTGCTTGGTGTGTATGAAAGTGCGCAATCAAATGTACGGCAAAATAATGGCGCTTATATCTAGAAGCGTCCGGCTGACACTCGCGCTACGCAGCTTCGAACAAAATGTTGATAACGCGCGTCTGACGCGTGCTTGCATGTGTATAGTGTACATCTTCGACAGACCTTTTTATTTTTAAAACGCGCGTTACCAAAGCGTGCGCTTTAAAACGCCTAACGTGTATTCACTGTAAATACTCGAGACGCGTTTATATAGCGCGGAATTAGTCTTTGCGCGTCCAGCAGGAATAGCTCGGTCTATTCCAAAAACGTGTTCCAGTTTAAACGTTTCATCTCTACTTAGGGGGCTATTGAGTAATATTGTGACGTAACGCGTTGATCGGATTCGCGATATTATCGCTTTTGTGGTAATTCGGAACGCAGTGATTGTCATTATGTAGGTAGTGATTATTTACTCTTTGGTCATTATCATGTTAAATGTCAACGTCAATTTCAATATAAGCAATAAGCAGGTACCGTACTATTGTAGAATGTGGGGAAATCGAATACTTTGTTAATTAAAGTACTCTGTGGTTAATTATTACATAATTATAAGAGTTAGTGTATGAAACAGCTTTTATAAACAGACAGGCTATGCTATTTTTACAGAAATGTGTCAAAAGATTAGTAAAACCGTACATTGTACAGGCATACAGTTGCAAAACCATATCGTATTCCCGAAGTAGTGTGATACTAGGAATCGAAACCTCTTGCGATGATACGGGTTGTGCTGTTATTGATGGCACAGGTCGTTTACTGGGAGAATCTTTATATTCTCAAACTGCTCTCCATACAAGGTATGGCGGCGTTAACCCAGTTTTTGCTCATGAATTACATCGAAATAATATAGAAAGAGCTGTAACAGAGGCTCTGGGTAAAGCTGGCAAGACTATTAAGGATATAGATGCCATTGCAGTAACTACAAAACCTGGTTTGCTTTTGTGCCTTCAGATTGGAGCAAAATATGCTAGGTACCTCTCAAGAACACATAGCAAACCCTTAATACCTGTTCATCACATGGAAGCCCATGCTTTAATACCAAGAATGTATCATCAACTCCAGTTTCCCTTCTTAGTTTTGCTGATATCTGGAGGTCATTGCTTACTAGCACTTGTAAAAGATGTTAATGATTTTTTACTACTTGGAAAAGGTCTGGACAATGCCCCTGGTGAAGTATTAGACAAAGTTGCTAGAAGAATGAAATTAAGAAATATTCCTGAGTACTCCCACATGTGTGGCGGACGAGCTGTAGAGTTAGCCGCACAAAAATCTACAAATCCAGGCCTATTTGAATTCCCTTTGCCCTTAGCAAAATGTAGAGATTGTAATTTCAGTTTTAGTGGGTTAAAAGATTCCTTGGTTCGTAAGCTGATAAAAAAGGAAACTGAACATGATGCTATGGGTGATGAAATAATACCAGAAGTATATGACTTGTGTGCAGCATTCCAGCTTGCTGTTGCAGAACATATAGCTCATAGAACGCACAGAGCTATGATGTTTTGTGATAAAAATAAGTTAATTAACTCAAATAATAAGGCAATTGTTGTGTCTGGAGGAGTAGCTTGTAATAATTTTATATTTCAATCTATTGAACATGTTGGAAGTAAAATGGGCTACAAGACTTATCGTCCACCACCTTCTGTGTGCACAGACAATGGTGTAATGATTGCTTGGAATGGCTTGGAAAAACTTAAGAAGCAATATGATATTAGAACAGATTTTAGTATTAAAGAAATTGAACCAGAGGCACCCCTGGGCAAAAATGTAATAAGTGAAGTAGTGGCTGCTAATATACAAACAAAAGTTACAAGATTAAAAACATTATTGAAATGAAATATGTGCTTCTTTTTCTTTCCTAATCTATTCAACTTTTTTAACCGACTTCTAAAAAGGGGAAGTTCTCAATTCAGATGATTGTATTTTTTTTTTATGTATGTTCGCGCATAACTTCGTCGCTTGTCAACCGAATCGAAAATTTATTTTTTCGTTGGAAAGGGTATACTTTCCAAATGGTCCCATAATCACCGAGTCGGGATCTGATGATGGAATGTTGACGAAATCGAGGGAACTCCTCAAATATCATAGGCAACCATAGTTATTTTGGTATTTTCATCAGACTTAAGCATTTACAGTCAAAACATGACATTTGATGAAGTAGAACTGGTGAAGAAGACCAGAAACGGCCAATGGAAGTTCATACTCAAACAAATATCACAATGAACTTAGTTATGGTTTTGAATATGTATGTTGAAAATAGTTTCATCAATTTGACCTGATGATGATGATGGAGCCGGAAGATAGGCACCGGAACTCCTTAATTAATCAATGTATCCTAGCCATGTTTGGGCTTATTAGAATCGTCATGAGATGCACTTTGGCTATAAGGTACTATCGAACTGCTCTGATGATGGAGTTGGAAGGTAGACATGAGAACTTCATAATAAAACAATGTATCCTATCAGGGTTTGAGTTAATTGGAATTGTCATGAGAAAAAGGTTCTCTGGCTGTAAGTGTATTGCAACTAAAAAGTGTGAAATAAAAACCTTTTTACCTATAAAAATAAATAACAGACTTCACTAAAAAAAAACACAAAAACCATCAAAATAATTTTAATTTCGGAAGTCTGTGTTTAATAAGGAACAAATTTTTTTCATACTGACCTACTTCATTTGACCACCTAAGTGAATTGAACTATTTACAGGAAATAAAACAGAACATAAATAACAATAATTTATTGACAAACTTTATGTTAAACTAAGTTGTTTGCTGACAATCATGCATGCTGATGAAGGATCCCATTCTCTCTATTTGCCAGCAGCAGCTTTTAGATCTGAAAATGTCAAATATCTTATTAGTCAGCACCAAGGATATGCAATGTGGTTTTTATCAAAACCCACAACTTCATAACAGGTGTTAGTTATCAAATAAACACATGATTTACATATATGAAAATCAGGTCTTAAAATAAGAAATGTAAACATCAGCTGTTGTCCAATAGATTTGAGTTTTTCTAAATTTGAATTTTTTGCACATGGGCTTTATTAAAAAAAAAGTTTACCAGATTCTTAATTCAAAATTTTCCATTCACAATTTTGATTTAGAACCAGTAATCAGTATTTCAAACAGGTAACCACATGATTAGCGAGTTTTATATTTATAACTTTAAATGTCTTTGGGATGAAAAGGGAAGTAAAAACTTTTAATTCCTTTGGATAGGGTAAAAACACTATCTATGATGCAATAAAAAAGAAATGCATGTTATTTGGGTTCAAATTAAAATCAGGACTCAAAATTATTAGTTAAGTGTCAAACACATTCACAATTGTGGTCAAATATTCATTCAAAAGGTCTATAACTCTGGATTTGGTTTATACATTCAGTCTACGGTATGTGAATCTAAAGGGTCGTAATATTATCAGTAAATTGTCTTTATTAACCTTTCAATCGTGATAATGACAGACACAATTGAAAGACAATAGGTGCGCGAACGCCGGCGTTCGCTTGGGGTTTAATGAATTAATGTTTCATTCAAGTCATGTTACTGAAATCGGACAGACAAGATCTATTGGATTGATGCAACAAACTTCTTCACATGTAAAACAAACCTAACTCAGACCATCCTATTTAGTCCTTTTCATCTGAAAAATCAATTGATAATTTGTTTTTACACACATAAATTAGAAGACTGCAACGCTGCATATGAAGTTGGTTAATGTTAAAAAACATACTGACAACATACAACTTCTTGAAAATAAGTAAACATACTGTGGTAATTTTATTAGCTAATCAACCTCAGCCAACGACCATGGAATAGAATAACAATCTATAACATATTTATGTTTTTCTTAATGTAGTCATCCAAATAGGTATCTGTTCACAGATTTGATAAAAATTTTGTATTGGCCATTCATGAAAATACATGCATGAACAGTTTAATAGAAACATTGGTCAATTAGCTAGTTCCTATATATTTACTGCATCAATACTTACGTGCGGGCTTGCCGTTCAGCCAGGGAGTAATACGGACATTGGAATCATCACGTTTTAATGCTTCAGCACGTAATTCGGGTTTCAAGGCTCGTCGCAGCATCTTAGAAGCGATGTTCGAGTAGTTTATGTAACTAGAATAACATAACCTTTAGTATATTTCATCTATGTACAGTTAAAGTTGAAAATATGGTATTTACGTGATTACAGGACTTACTTGAGACCGGCTGCTCTCCAGGCACTCATTTTGTTTATTTTAAAGTTTTAGGATCTGCAAAGTAGAATCCTACGAACCAACCCGAAGGTAAAATCGAATTTCGGATATGTCGGAGTGAAGTGACGTAACAATACTAGTGTTGTACTTATCTGTTTTTCTATTTGCACAAGTGTTACTGGAAACCGACTTGAAACATTACTCAAAATAATTGTACTCGTTGTTGCTGTAACAAAATTTTGTACGATTCCACTAGGATTATATCAACATTCTTTCTTCGGCTGTAACGATAATAAGAAACGGAACAAAATATAAAATTATCGGGTGGGATCGCAGTCAAGCACTAGTTTAGAACAATAAAAAAAATGTAATATTCTATTATTGATTGTCAATTGTTATTGGTAAAACGAAATAGTATCGTTATTTGTATAAAGAGATAATAACATTATTCGTTGCGATACGCAACGTTGAAAGCTTTATCATCTTGCGCGCAACGTAGGTAAAACTCATTTCGCTTTGGTTATTTATATATTTTGCTGGTAACGGGCGAATATGGGGGGAGAATAACGTTATAAATTAATCCAAATTAATAAAAAGTAACACTTTTTAGGTGGATCGTTATTATAAGAGGAATTGTGTAAAGCAGTTTCAGAAACAAGGATTTTTTTATGAACCTATCTTGATGTTTAGTCGATTATAGAAATCGATGTTAAGTTATTTATTTTGCAACACTTATAAGTATTTTTTTAAATTTTGGGTTTGTTTGTATCTGGTATCACTGGATATAGCAAGTGAAAAATAGCAAAAATGTTCAATAAATCAAAATAAAAAAATAAATAATTCGTTTATAACTACTCGGCGAATACAAATTCATTGCAACGTGCACATACTTCAAACGTTTTCACTAAGGTACGTGATAAAGTATTTGAATAAGTAAATTGCTGTAAATAAGCACTTTCACTTTAAAAAATTGAGTTGGCATAAATTGATTGATCTAACACGTTTCCTATAGATAATTTTCTTAAATGATTGTCGTATTCTATAACTGCGTTTAATTATTATTGTTTTTCTTTTGTAATCATTTTTTGACATAAATTTTTCTTGATTCAGAAAAATTTGCATTGAATTAGCTCTGCAGCTGTTTCATTGCACCATTTCATTAGTTATGGCGTTTGTACTTGCAGTAATTCAATAATAAAATGGATGCTGCTGATCGTCTCCTAAATAATGAAAGGCTAGTGACTCATGGTAATTTAGAAGAGGATCAGTTGTTTGTGAAGCCTCAGGCATCGGGGGTAAAGTGTGATATAGTCAATGAGTGTAAGGTGTTCATCAAGGCTGAGGATGGTGGTGGTGATGCACCAGTGAAGACCTTTGGTGCAATGTTGCCACATAATATACCAGGTATGTAGTTTTTTTATTTAATTCAATATACCCCAAGCGAACGCTGGCGTTCACTCTTTCATTGTCTTTCTATTGTGTCTAATTACAGTATTTGAAAGTTTAAACCAATCGGTAACTTCTATGAATTGCACAAACCTTGAACTTTCATATTTAAATGCTACTGTAAAATTGATTAATACATTAACTACTTTAAAAGCAATAAAAAATAAAACATGATTTTATAGTATTTAAATACTTTTGTCAATTTTTTTTCAGATAAACCTAGTTTCGCAACTTCAACGCCAGATCAAAAGAAGGAAACACCATCAGAAACTCAAATTGTAGATTCTAATCCAGAATGTGACATGGAGGATGGTAAATAATTTGAATTATAACTAATCAACTAGATGACCTGCTATGATAACTGATACAACAAGCCAATCTTGTTGGATGCCTATACATATACAGGCAACAAATTTTATAGTCCACAGTCAGTAAACTGAATGCAAAATCTGTCAACCTTTGCCTGCATTACTTCTGCAATAAAAAAAGTCATTTTTACTTGCTTTTCATCTAAATTTTGTTAATCGACTTTGAAACTGTCAAGCCTTAACCAATTGTGCTGAAATGTGGTATACCTTGGATGATTGATGTATCAATAAGGTACCATAGAGTTGGTCTGGTGATGTAGGTGGATAGTGACCATTGGAACTACTGAGTGCAATTAAATAACCCTGCTCTTTGGAATGGTCTTGATCAGTACTATACCATGCAATCAATATTTGTTTTTAATTATATGACCTGGTTTGCAGGTGTTTCCGATTTGCCAATGGATGATGGTCTTCCAAGCACAGTGACAGTGCTAGATGCTCCTGATGGTGGCAAGGTGTATCTAGTGGGTACTGCTCACTTCAGTATACAGTCACAGGATGATGTGTCCAGGGTAAGTGCATACTACAACTTCTGATTTTGGAAATACTGTAATCTCGTGTTCAGCTAATGGGTAGAATCCCTGACAATGTGTCTTGATAGCTATAGCCTTGAAGGTCTTTCAAGTTAAGGTTAAATAATTTTCCATTTTGTTAGTTATTGACATAAACGAATAGTCGACTGCGATCCACCCATTGTAAGCAATGATGCAGTCATTGATGGTGAAGTGCACTAGTTTTTATCCTTTCAATCGTGATAATTAGAGACACAATAGAAAGACAATGGGTGCGCGAACGCCGGTGTTCTTTTGGGGTGAATAATAAGTCTAAAAGAAAGAAACCTATAATGAATTAAAAGCCTATTCTAGCCTAACAGACACCTGACACTAAAATTATAATAGATCGGAAAGATTGCAGCAGACAAATTGTTTCAATTCAAATGACTGTATGCAGTTTAAATGCTGAGGTGAAATAATAATAATACAAAACGATTATTTTCTAATCACGAGTTGCTTAATGCTAAAACTTTATACCACCAAGGTTTAACTAAATGAGAGACTGGTGCCTGAATTAGGTTTTCATAGGAACCTGTATTACAGCTCATCAGGTCCTTCCCTGCTGGTATAATCTGAAAACTGATTTACAGAAATGGTGATCAAATGCAAGCCCATCAAAGATAATTAATAAACAAACAGAATTGTCCTCGTTTTGTGGTTACTAATTCTATCTATAGTAGGTGCCAGATAACCGTGGAATTTAGTACATTGACCTTTTATCTCTGCGTAGGTACCCAAAAAACAAAAAATTTTTATTTCTTACATATGTTTAGCGGCAGACTGGATAAGAGACTACCAGCTCTGGCGCTTTATATGGACATGTCAAAAGCTTTTGATCGCGTGTGTGGACCATAAAATATTGATTAGTAAGATTAATGCATACGGAATAATAGGAAATGTATCAAAATTAATAGAATCTTTTCTTTGTAATAACAATGGCAACAAATAACGATTAGAAAAATTTCAAACAAAAACGTAATAACATATAAATCTAATAAGAGAACGGTTAATTGTGGAGTATCACAAGGTAGTGTACTCGGGCCGCCACTTTTCGTTGTTTATATTAATGACTTTCTGACAGCATCATCATATCCTATGACAATGTTTGTACATGACAGCACAATACTTTTTAATAGTGACGAGGCTAGCACATTACAGGCTGAAATTAATTCTACCTTGCAATCGGTTGTGCATTAAAAATCTTGACAAAACAGTATTAATGAAATTTCGACAAAAACTAAACTGCAATCCGGACTTGAATATTAATTACAATGATAAATTATTAATGAAATAAATGTGATTTTGATAAAACTCGTAGGGTTCAGCCTGCGTTTGCAATGTAAGCGAAAAAAATGTAATTATTTACGACATCACATTAGAAACCTCAATAATAACAGTACTTCTCCACTATTTAATGGATGTTATTATACATATAAACCTTCCTCTTGAATCACTCTATCTATTAAAAAAAACCGCATCAAAATCCGTTGCGTAGTTTCAAAGATTTAAGCATACAAAGGGACATAGGGACAGAGAAAGCGACTTTGTTTTATACTATGTAGTGATATATTCTTTATTGTACACCACATATACAAAAACTACAGGACAAACATTATAAAAATTAAGTGTACAATGGGCGGCCTTATTGCACGGGCCAATTTCTTACAGACAACCTTTGGATGGACTGAAAGAAAGGAGAAAGATTTAGGGTTGTCAGTGTACAACAACAGAAAAAGAATAATATTATTGATAATAAATAACAACACAAATACCTACATATATATACACAAATAAAATACACTAATAAATATCAAATATATAATTATTACTTAGATTTATTTGACATTATTTACTAATTTTTGATTTTGTGATAAGTAATATATTTTGCCAAACTGTTTCCATATTAATTATTTCAGGTGATACAAGAAGTAAACCCACATATTGTGATGGTGGAATTATGTGAGCAAAGGACTAATATTCTATTATTAGATGAAGAAGTCATACTTAGAGAAGCTAAGAACATTAATATTAAAAAGATAAGGTTTGTAACTGTGTGATATTTTTTTTACAAATATTTTTCATATGCATTAAATTGCTGTGATATATACAAACGCATTCCAGTGTGTGGACGAAGCTGTAAAGATATTTAAGTATGGGTTATTTTTAACTGTGCATCAAAAATCTTATACTTTACTGAAAATTCAAATTGTACACAAAATATTAAGTTTTTACAATTATTAAGTGACTTGGTGTACTCTGACTCAGACAGGTTAGGTTAGAAGGGGATATCGGAGTCTAGTGAGTGAGTGATGCAAGCCTATACAAACCAGCATCCAGAAGAGCATAATATTAGGGCACAATTGTGTATATTTAGTGGAACAAAAGGCATATTATGTAGTAAAAAAACAGAAATAAATTAAGCAACAGATAAATACTACCATTTAAGTATCCCTATAAATTGGACTTCACATGATGGATGAATCTTAAACAACCAACCATCAAAGTAGATGATTTTATTATTAACATTGGAACTAATAACAACAGTAAAAGTAATAATACCAACATATGGATTCCTCTTGGATGCTTCATATTTCTTGTTTTATTAAATGTTTGTTTATTTTTTTGTTATTACAGAGCAACAATGGCTCAGAATGGAGTGTTCAATGGGTTGATGTACATATTGTTATTAAACATGTCGGCTCATATAACAAGGGAATTGGGAATGGCGCCTGGTGGTGAATTCCGACGTGCTATGGCTGAGGTAACTTCTTAAAAATGCCTAAAAATTTTAGCTTGCGCCACTGCTGGACAAGAGCTTCATCCAAAACCAAATATATTTTTAAAACATTCGTTTCTCTAAATTAAAATATATTCAATTTACTCTTTACAGTAATTTATATTAAACAACAATTAGTTAATAGAATAAATAAATATTTTTCTGATAATAATGCTATATGACTTGCTGCTGATGCTATATCAAAATGGTTTAACAAATAAAACAGGCAATTAGCAATTCAAATATTGATATGACGAAGAGTATGATGGAAACATCTCCCTATCGGTTTTGTATGCGTAATCCACATAATACTTACATTGGCGTAATCTGATCGTAGTCAAGATGGAAGACACATTTTAAATTGTACAAGCCTTTTTCTGTTACTTGACAGTTTCCCATTCCACTAGATTTGTAAGGTTTCTAACTTCTTAATTTTAATCTGATTTGGAAAAAATCTTTCTTTTCATCTACAAATAGAAAAATGATTTGGGTACAAAATAAAATTGTCAATTGCCAATTTTTTATGTCTCTCTGGTACAGGAGTATTTTCTGAAATTTTGCATGAAACATTCGCGTCTGTACACAAAGCAAATTTATTTTAAAACATCTCTACATAAACATCTCTTGACATATTTGTTAGGGTATGTTTTGTATTGACAAAAAATGTGATGTTTTTTAAACATATTAAATTGCAGTTTGCATTATTAATTCCGTTCCAGGCTAAGAAAATTCCCAGCTGTATAGTACAGTTGGGTGACAGGGCGATAGACATCACCCTACACCGAGCCATAGCATCTCTCTCCTGGGGACAAACCATAAGGTTTATCTGGCATTTGCTCACATCCAACCAGACTATAAGGTTAGTTATAAGACCATCCTTTATATGTATTAGTTTTGTGAGAAGTCCCTTCTCAAGATTTATTATGTTACCCAGAAACAATCCTCCTTAACTCTGACAGAGAGAGAGAGAGAGAGTCCACGTAAATTTTTCACTTACATTTTAATCATATTTTTTTCACTTTACGTCAAATTTAATGAAGAAATGCGCTTACGTTGTTCTGCAGCTACCTTTAGTCGAGGCGTTTGGACGGTTTTCGCATTTCGTCTCTGGGTCCCACAATCGCCCTAGAGTGCGCACGGGACGGAACACGGCGCACTGCCGTCTTTAGCTTCGACTTTTCTGGCAACAAACTCCCCAAATCTGCTCGCCCTCTAGCGCCTGCGTGCGTCTTTTATAGATTTGGAGTTTGTATCCTCCCGCTTACTTTCAGCCGCTTGTTTTGTGACAATCACTTCCATGTAGAAGAAGGCTACGACATCTTATTCGCACACGCATCCGACTATGGATTGAACTACGAACTTGACTACGAGTACAGACGAAGAATTACGCGCAGCATTTATTTATTTTTAATAATAACTTCGTTTAATTTTTCTACAGCCTGGAAGAAGTAGAAAAATGTAAACAGAAGAAGATGTTAGAGGATATGTTAGAAGAAATGGCAGAAGAGTTCCCTGCCTTGAAGCGAGTGTTTGTCGTTGAAAGAGACATGTACCTCTGCCATTCTCTGCAAGTTGCTGCCTTGCAACCTCGTGAGTATAACAGTTAAATTGAATAGATCGAGTTCTAATTACTACTACCTACACCAGGATAACTGATGTGACTCAAAAGGCTGTCCAACGTAACTTGAGGCAGGACATGTCTATCGCACGCCTGACAAACTGTGGACCAAAGTAGCGCAAAATTCGGCGGTAAGACACGGCATGCCACGAAAGAGATAGCAGGACGAACTAGACGGGTTTTTTTTTAAATTAAGAGTTTCTCTATGGCAGTTATGAATATGGTGGTGTGATACGCGCGTGACTCGTAAAGCAGTTGACCTGGGCCTAAACTCTCTGGGGGATTAGGCGCACTTTGCCACATTCTCAAAATGACATTGACGCAAAATGCCACATTCGCAAAATGTATATTCTCAAAATGCCACATTAGCAAAATGTCATCTTCGCAAAATGCCATATTCGCAAAATGCCACTTTCGCATAATGCCAAAATGTCATTTCGAACTCAGTAATTTTTTTATTTAGATTTTAGTATGTTTTTATGAAAAAAAAACTGCAAGAAGTAAATAAGTAATTTTAACATTTTTTTTATTTTAATTTACATAAATCGCGCATTATGCGATAATTATGATTTTTTTAGAATGTGTCATTTTGATAATGTGACATTTTGAGAAAAGTCATTTTGCGAATGTGGCATTTTGCTAATGTGTCATTTTGCTAGTGTGGCATATTGCGAAATGACATTTTGCGAATGTGGCATTTTGCGTCAATATGTCATTTTGCGAATGTGGCATTGTGCGCCTAATCCTCTCTGGGTTGTGTTGATTGCTGTCCTAATGGGCTAAAAAAGTAAGGAAAGACAAAAGAGTGATTTTATTTGTTCACAGTAGTGCTCTAGAATATCTCCTGCGTCATTAATTACCATCAGTAATGCCATCATGGGTCAGGTCAAGAGAGTTATTAAAATGATCAATGAATAATCATGTTTTTAATATTTGATGGTGAACTTGAAAGGATTTTGCTTTCTGTAGGTCGGGAACCTTGCCGCATTGTAGGCGTTGTCGGCATCGGACACGTGGCTGGCATTGTGGAGCACTGGGGTAAAATCAGGCCCCAAGACATTCCACCACTACTTCAGTAAGTGTTCACTTGTTCAATATTGTATACCTAAGTCTGTTTCCGTTTACAACTTAAACATACTATAAAAAAAACAGACTTTTATCATCAGGCAAAACAGATTTTTTTGCACATTGCCTTTAAGGCCCAAGCGCCCGAAAAGTGCCATAAAACAGTGACATTCTGAAGCCTACTCCTCGGTAACGGCCAGGTTAATAGGTTAGAAAAAAATATATGTTTATTATAGATTCATGAACAACATTATCAACACTTTATTTTTCGTGATATCAATAATTTTGTAAAAAAAAAAATATTTAGCAATTTCACAACTTTTCCCTACTCCTTCGGAACGGCGTGGATCTTTGAAAACATTTTTACACATAAAAATTGGTGGTTAAATATTCTTCAAAGTGAACATTGCATATGTAAATCAATCAATATTTCGCAAAGAAAATGGATTTAAAGGTCAGCCGCACGCTTTCCGGGCGCTGTTGGCCGCAAATAAATACACGGATTTGCGTACTGCCGCCTGTGCCCCGAGGGTGGGAGAGGTGCGTCTACATAATTTTGGCCAGATGGTTCAAGAGACCATAAGCCTTAACATTGACTTGTATTTGAACTTATAACATTTCCCCTTAAGGTGATTGCTACGGGTTGTTCGTGGCCATTTTCCCGCTAGATGGCGCTGAAGTCAACATTTATTCATTTTTTTCAGTTTTATTTAGTTTTGAGTGTGATTGGAACAATATTATGTAACAGAAATAATAGAGCTGAAATGGGACATTCCGCTTTACCGAAATTAGTCAAATTAAAGCCTCAAAACCCATTTGATTCGCCATATTTCTTAGGACTAATATCCAACTCTGCTTACAGTATCGTTTACACACACATAGACATGAGCGACTACTTTAAAGTCAAGAGCATTTAGCAAAGTTAACCACTAGATGGCGTGAATTTAAAAGTAATTAGGCTGGACTCTAGTAGAAATTAGAATTAATTGTCTGGGGGGTAAGTTTATCCTAACGTCATGCGTTACAATTATAATATGAAATAAAAGGAGTCATGATTACATAATAAAAGGTGGTATTTCTGGGGTAAACTATTTAATTGATTTATTATTTTAAGAATCAAATGAATGTCAAGAATGCAATGTAAGATAGTTTTATTTATATTACCATATACATTATTTAAAACAACATATGTACCAACTAACAATAATTACAAGTATTTATAGTGACAATTTATGTCTTGCTTGATACATAACTGTTTACTAAAAAACAATCTTTTTCAAAATATTTAGTCCCAAGTCAAGTTTGAAGTAATTGAAAGTATATTATTTACAACAATTATACACCAGTACAAACGCAAGAAATTATAAATCATAAGAAAACAACAAATTTAAAACACAATTTAGAATGAGAGATTGCAACCAGGAAGGTGGAAAATGTTTGATAATGTCCAAGCATCCATAATCACGTATGTTTTTCAGAAATCAGAAAAAGAGTCAATGTATTCATCACATTATGGACATAATGTTCATCATGATGAGCACACCATGATAACCAAAAAATATGATTGTAAACATTGATAATGTAGATTCTAAACAAACTACTATAAAAGTACAATTAAAACAAAAATCATTCAACATGTTGTTTTCACTCGTTCTGAAGTTCTTGTCTGGAAACCACCGCTACACAGTTGCTGCAAAAGAAAATTATTATATTTAGTATATTTTGGGTGTAACTTTTGATGTGGATGTTGAAGAACAATTTTCCAAAAGAAAAAATATCATCATCATCATCATTTCAGCCAATACATGTCCACTGTTGGACATAGGCCTCCCCCCAAGCGTTGCCACATCAAACGTTCCTGTGCGTCCCACATCCATCGGTTTCCATCGGTCCACCTTGTAGGAGGCCTTCCAACGCTGCGTCTTCCGGTACGCAGAAAAAAAAAAATATAATATAGACTAAAATTTATGAAAATTATGAAGTAAATTTAAAAAAAAAAGTTGTGTACCTTTGCGGTTCTTCCCGTCCATATGGGCTCGTTCGATCTTGGCAGAAGTTCCCAATCCGACCAGAACATGTATCCATATTCATAGTGCAGTGCAATCGTGTGAGGGCGTCGACGTCTTGGGCTCAGTCCGGATGGTTGGATAGCGAGCTCTCTCTCCACCTAGAGCGGGAGAAATTAACATATCTATACATTTTGCATTTTACTTGTAAACTACTGTTATAATTTTCCATATTCATCAATTATATAGGTAAGATCCAACTTATACACATAATGATACATGAATAAACTTACCATTTGGCCTGCCAGCCAAATATCCAATTTCTTCATCAATAAAAAGACCTTACAGTTTTATTATACTGTTACATAAACATACTTTTTGCCACATTTTCATTTTGCTGTCCATATAACATATCTTTTGTACGTAATATTCTTTTTATAAAGAATATCCTTGACACAATAAAATTGTATTGTTGTAAACCTGTAAAAGTAAGATAAAATAAATGTGTGTTATGAATATTTTTTAAAGATGCGTTGTCTGCATAGGTGTTTTACAAAATGCATAAATTACACATGCACATTTCTGATTACATTACCATTCCAAATTGACTGGCAGTCAGACGGTCACGCTTATGAGTAGGTAGTCTATAGTATACAAATCATTTTCATACTGCCCTACAGTAGACATTTCAATGAAAGCTACCTAAGTCTTCTGGTGTCTTTTGGAATTCTGCTAACCGTTCTTCACACCATATTCTCAATTTATTGTACATCATCAATAACAACGTCTCTCTACTCCTCAGCGTCACCGTGTAATCGAGAATGCACTTTTCTCTAGGTCTGACAAAAATACACAAAAACAAATACTATACAAGACGATATGTTACTTTTATAAACTCACAATTCGAATAAAATTGAATGAAATCATAAAACATAACCAAATCAAATTACAATGGAAATTGAATGCATTCTTCTCAAATAATAATACCATAGGTAATACAAGAATATTAGAAAATTACGTTCCAAATTACGTTCGAGATTACATTTTGCATTTTTTTTGTTCGCATTTTGAGAAAAATGTACCAGTAAAATGTTACTTACCCAAATGATTTTGATAAAATATTGATTGACAATTTAGAAAACAATAGCTAGTGGAGATAAATCCCTGCAGAACAACCATAAATAATAAATCATATTATTATTACATAATTATGTATACGTTTTGATGTAGATACCTGTAACGGAATGCACCGCATCCACGATGAGATCGGATCGCGATTTATAATGTAGGTACTAGGTACTAGGTAATGGTAGGTTTGTTTGTCCGTCTAATAATAATTGTTCGTCAATAACTATTTGTTTATGTACTTATCAGAAAAAGAATATGATAGGAAATATATATATATTATATCGACTTAAAACTTTTGTTTACAAATGATAGATAATATTTACATATTATATTGTCAAGTAAATAAAATTTTGTTTACTTGATATTATATTAACAATATCGATCGGTGATTTCAATTATGAGATGATTTTGGTTTATACCTAATAACCAGCTAAACTCATTGGCCGACTTGCTAATACCACCGAAAGATTGGTACTTTTAAAATAAAATTGCTTATTAGCAACCTGTACTACAATACCTTGCAATAATTATATTAAATTGTAATGAAATACATACAAGAAAATAATATTAGTTCAAATCAATGAAAATGCATACAATTCAAAATATACAAGCAATTCCGCGCGTAAAACCTATCACTGCACAAGCTAGCCTCGAGCTTCAAAAATATTTTAATTCAAGTCGACCGAAATCGAATCGAGCGAGGTTTGGCAATGGGTTTTTCTTAGAAATAGTAGGAAGAACGGCAACGCCGCATTTTGCCTATTACGAGTGACGATATTGTTGCCAGTAACAATTATTATAAGTAACGCTAACAATTTTTTGATGTCAACAAAGTTTTATGTTTTAATTTATGATAGATAAATAGATATGATAGTTTTACGTTATTCTAATGCTTTTTTTTTAATGTAAACCATTATTATAAATTAAGTAATGATTTTTCAAATTTACAATATCGGTTGCACGCCATCTAGCGTTAAATATTAACCTATCGCAATCATGGCGGTATGAATTGGTTGTCAAGTCGCACTCACACTAGTAAACAAATTGTCAAATTTTGCCCGGTTTTCAAGACTGTTTTTCTCAATATATAATGCAAATTATTTACCAAAAAGTCAAATGCGTCAATATGTAATTGTAAAAAAGTGATAAAGTGATTCGTTTTGAGCAAAAAGTGACTATGTACGGAGTATTTCTAATGCATTAAATGTATGAACAGGCCAGCGGAACAATCACCTTAAACAAATTTACCAGGTTTGCATTGGGTACTTGATTTTTTTTAAAATTATTAGTATGAAAAAGTAAGTTTAAAGCAGCAAAAACAAGGATTTTCCAAATCTGTTCAAAATTAAGTACATATTTAATTAGAATCCTTTCAAAAAAATATTTTATATATTATAAAAATATATGTTTATAAATATAAATTAAACAGAGGCAGGTACTTATCACCAGAGTCATTTATCTTGTTAACAATTTTTTATCTTACGACACGATTCTCTTGTCAACAATCTTGGATGTAAGATCCAAGATTGTTGACAAGAGAATCGTGTCACACGAATTTCTAGTTAGTAATCTTGAATCTTCTTACACGACTCCCTTGTTGACAATGTTGGATCTTACTACACGACTCTCTTGTTAACAATCTTGAATCTTACCACACGAATTCGCACGATTCTCTTGTTAACAATTTTGAATCTTACCACACGACTCTCTTGTTAATAATCTTGAATCTTACCTCACGTCTCTTCTTAACAATCTTGAATCTTACCACACGACTCTCTAGTTAACTATCTTGGATCTTACCACACGACTCTCTTGTTAGTAATCTTGAATCTTACCTCACGTCTCTTCTTAACAATCTTGAATCTTACCACACGACTCTCTAGTTAACTATCTTGGATCTTACCACACGACTCTCTTGTTAGTAATCTTGAATCTTACTAGACTACTCTTCTTCACAATCTTGAATTTTACCGCACGACTTTATTTAACTATCCTGAATCTTACCACACGACTCTCCTGTTAACTATATTAAATCTTTCCACACGACTCTTTTGTTAAGGTGTATAGTCCCTTGAACCATCTGGCCGAAATTATGTGAACAAAACTCTCGCACTCGCCTAGGCGGCAGTACGCAAATCTGTGCATTTATTTGCGGGCCAGCAGCGCCCGGAAAGAGCTTTAAATCCATTTTCTCTGCGAGATATTGATTGATTTACATATGCAATGTTCACTTTGAAGAATATTTAACCAGCAATTTTTATGTGTAAAAATGTTTCAAGGTCCAAGCTGTTTCGAAGGAGTAGGGAAAAGTTGCGAAATTGCTTATTTTTTTTTTTTTGACAAAAGTATTAATTGCACGAAAAAATCAGATGTTGATATTTTTCATGAATCTATAATAAACATATATTTTTTTCAAACCAATTGACCTAGCCGTTACGGAGGAGTAGGCCTCAGAAAATCACAGTTTTATGGCACTTTTCGGGCGCTTGGCCCTTAACAATCTTGAACCATGCCACACGACTCCCTGTCATACCATTGAATTTATTCTTGTTTATCAACAGAGTGCCACCGCCGTCCCTGTCAACGCGCGTGATCCGCGTCACAATCCGCGTGGCATGCGTGGGCGCACTTATTTACGCTGGGTACAAGCTCAGGCCTCGGCGCTGGTTTCCTTGACAACCAAATTTCAACTTCGTGTTCATGTAAGAATAATTTCGTAATTATTAAAACGGATAAAATATTTCATATTTGTTTTTTTGGTTAAAACGTAAAAAAAAATTTTTAAACAATTTGTATGACTAGTCTTTGCACAAAATCGTTCTGGTACGTGATTATCATTGATGGATGGTTGTCTCTTTTTCCAGGATTGTCGTTTCCTACCTGAAGACTATAATAGCGAGAGCATATTGATGTTGTTCGATTCTGTGGTGACTGTTTCAGTGTAAGATCTTTCTATGAAACAAAAACCTTAAAAAAATACAATTCGTTGTAAGGAAGAGTAACTATTAAGCTCATTAAAACATATTTGGCCATATATTTATCAAAAATATAGCATATAATTATGTGTGTAATAATATACTTATTAATAAAATTATATTATAGTAGGATGGAGAAATGTATTGGGAAAAATATTGTTATATCTTAAAATAAGACCGTTTCATTGCTAGATGTAGCCTTATAAGAATTAGGATTTCTGGGATAATTATGTGAAATATCTGTTGTTACCTTTGCACATGAGGCATATGAAAATTCAAATAGGTCGTACAAATAACATGGAGGATGAGAATGGGAAAATTGTGGATCGCGGTGTTGATGCACCAAAATAATAAATAAAACTAGATCAATTGTTACTCTGGCGCTATCCACACATTATCAGGCCAGGATACAGTCAATATTGCGTTAGGGATCGCATCCGAGCCTTATGCCTTAAGGCCACGTTTCTAACAGCAAGCAACACCTGCAAGTTTTAAATACAGTGCGGGGCAAGATCGAGCGATTAGTCGCATTACACTGTAGCAATCGAACTATTATTGAAATTATTTTCTACGATAGACTTTAACGGTTTATCCCTAGAACACTATTGTATTGATTAAATAATCTTTGTCTTACCGTCATCTGAATTTAACAACAATTCTTTTAACCAGCCCATAAGTTAACGGTAGCCCGCAATGTAATGCGACTTGCATGCGAGCTGGTTGTTTTACTGATGCATGGATAAAAACTTTGAAGGGTTTGACTCTGAAATGTGTGACAGCGATTAATTCTGAAGATAGTTTTACTAATTATATTAAATTTTAGTAAAAATTAATGTTTAAAGCATGCACATATTGTAACCAACAAAAACACCAAACATATTGTAAGTATCCATAATGCCGTGTAAATAAAGAACATTTGAAGAATTAAATTAAGCAATTTACATTATATTATATTTACGTTAATATAATGTAAATTGCTTTATTTAATTATATTAACGTTATCCCCATTTCTCAATCTGAAATGTACGCATTTCGTTTGAGCGATTTTTATCACATAATTTCATTATTAGGAAACTAAGACTTGGAAACATTTTCGACATTATCATAATGACTGATAGGCGAGTTACTTAGATTCGTAATCTAAACCTCCAATCTCTGTTTGTTCTTGGAATATGAATATTATGTTGTTTTTTTTTATTGTAATCTAAGTTCTTTTCTTTACTTTATAAGTTAGCAGGGTTTGGAGAAGATTTATCCATAAAGAATAATAAAATGAAAATTAAAGTACCTAAATATCTCGACTCTATTAGAAAGAATCGGTAGAATTTCCGAATTCATATTAGGTATTTATTATTTTTATGGTTTCTACCTGACCAAACCTTACATTTTTTTAAAGCTTTCTTTGCATTTTCGGCTTTTAGTTATTGTTATCATAATATTTAAGTATATTGTAGGTTTTTTAAAATAATAATTTCATTGCTTTCTTTATTAGGTCTAATATTATGGGATTGTCGTTTTTCGTTTTGTTTGTATATTTGAATTCTTTCGCGAAACATGGTCACACTGAGTCGTGACTCGAGCCGACATAACTTGAATATTTTATAGATGAAAGCAAATTATGCACATTTGGACAGTCATTATTTAGCCACTGGTCGAGGTCGTGGTGGGGGGTCGCCTGAAAAGTCGCAGTGGGTGACTTCTCTAAGGGCTCTCATAAAAAACTGCGGCGCGATGCGATACGACGGTCCATCGTAGTTTCGTACGGCAAAGCTGGGTGTAGGTGACATAATATGTACAATGTGGAATGCAAATCAATTCAGACATTTTTGCGATGCGTTGTGCGAGCTCGTAGGTTTTTGCGATGCGATGGCGCATCGCAGTTTTGTGGGTTGTTAATCGTAAGAAATGGCTTATAAATATTATGTTGCAGGCACAAAGACGGTTCGAAACCTTTGCCATGGAATTTGTAAGAAATGTAAAGTGTTCAAAGAGCGATTGACCAATTTTTAACTAGTTGTATTGGTTCGATTAAAATTAAAAATAGAAAAACATTGTAAGGACTGTGATAGAAAATTATAAAAATAAAGTTTCCATCCGTCTTATGGAATAAGCCAATTTTAATAAAGTATTTATGTAAGTACTAATTATTAATATATTATAATATTGTTTGTAAAAATACATAGTGCATTTTTTTTTTAAACTTCACAGACCATGCTTTGTAGCTCAGTAACAAAATTAAACATTGTTCACACTTAATTAATAAATAAATAAATAACATAAACCTACTAAGAATAATTTGCATTTTATTTATCTAAGCCCAACCAAACAAATTTTTTGGTGTATTATACATACCTCGAGTTAAATCCAGAGTAGGTTTAGCTTTTTTTTTTTTTATTTTCACGGGGTGGAAATCCTCATGGATGTCCTCCGCCTCGGGGTAGGTGGAGGGGTCTGTCAGACTCTTACTGACTAAAAACACCCCGGTGTTCCCTCGTACACTTGTGTCAGGGGCTGCGGGTGCAGTTTGACTTCCGCTGCCCCAGACTAGTGGTGACCCGGTCCTCATGGGTCTCCTTCTGTATTGGAGTGTGGCTTTCCTATACGCCTAAGAGAGGCGCGCGTGGAACACTACGCGCCACCATCTCGGGTCCAGGTTGATGGGCCGACGAATGTCCCCTAATCCGTCGACCCTGGACCTTTTTAGGGGGGTTGAAAGAGGGCGTTGTCAGCCCTTCCTCGACGCCCGGTGCGTCTGGTACGAGGTGGGAGAGAACTCTTCTCCCTTTCCCTTTCCGCAGCCTCCTTTTGCGTGATTACATTTTCGCAGAAGGTGATTACTGCGTCCCAAGACTCTACACTGTTGAGCATGGACCGAACCACGGACGGCAGCGACAGGTCACTGCCCACTTCAGAAACAAGAGCACGGCGCGGCTCTTCCCATGCGATACACTCAGCTAGTGTATGCAACGTCGTGTCGTTAGTGCAGTGGGCGCAGTGATGGCACCGAGCATCTGGTTCCCTGTTTATGCGACACAGGTACTTCCCGAAGCAGCCGTGCTCCGAAAGCACCTGTGTCGCCCGAAACGTTAAGGAGCCGTACTTCCTCACAAGCCAGAGGTCGAGCACCGGACGGACCGCCTCGATTGTTACGAGGCCGGCGGTAGGATCGCCTCTCGCCATTCCGCCATCAAGACCTGACGGAGCTCCGAACGATACACAGTGATCTGTCGCTGCACCAATGTCTCACCCCGTGCCTTCGCTTCTTTTCGCCATCGGTGAAGAGTCGCGAGTATTTTTGCCTCTAGGTCCCAGGGCGGGGATCCGGCCAGTAAGCAAGCAGCCTCGTAGGAGATCGTGCGATACCCCCTAATGACTCTGATAGCCATAGCTCTCTGCGGTTTACGCAGTGTTGCGATGTGACGGGCCGTCAGGTCAGTGGCCCACACCGGGGCTTCGTACATGGCCATCGATCGCACGATCCCCATGTATAGCCCCCTACAGGCGGTGTTTGGGCCACCTGAATTGGGAAGCAGTGTTGATAGTGCTCCTGCCGCACCCATCAATTTAGGCACCAGCCGCTGAAAATGGGGACCAAAGTCCCATCTCCAATCCGAGGTATTTCATGGTTGACTCGACAGAAATTGTAGTCCCTCCAACCACAATGTGTAATCCTGGTGGCGGCGCCCGTCGGGGACCATGGAAAGCGATGGCCTCCGACTTGCTGAGGGCGACTTCAAGGCCCAAGCGCCGAATGCGACTCACAACCTGTGAGGCCGCAGCCGTAGCCAGCGACGCTGCCTCCCTGTATGAACTCCCCCGAGCCGTAACTAGTGTATCATCCGCATAACACGTAAGTTTTACCCCCGGTAGGAGTTCGCCCCTCAATACCCAATCATATCCGATGTTCCACAGGGGTGGACCCAGAACAGAACCCTGTAGAACGCCACACGATATCTCGTGTTGACCTTTACCATCGCGTCCCGTATAGGTGATACTCCTACCCTCCAGATATGCCCCAATAATGTGGCAGAGGTAGGGAGGTACCCGATGGTAACGTAACGCTTCCTTGATGATACTCCAGGGCAAGGCGTTGAATGCGTTGGAGATGTCCAAAGACACCACCAGCATCACCTCGCCCCGGGACACTGCTTCCTCTGCCAGGACTCTCACTTTCATGATGGCGTCAATAGTGGAGCGTCCGTGCCGAAACCCAAACTGATTGTCGTCCAGATTCGGCCCTTCTCTGCACAAGTGGCCGACGAGGCGGTCTGCGATAATCCGCTCGAACAGCTTTCCCACCTCGTCTAGCAACACTATGGGCCGATACGCAGTCGGTGAGTTAGCCGGGCGCCCTGCCTTCCTGAGCAGAACCAGTCGACCTATTTTCCACCGTGTAGGAAACTGCCCCTGCTCAAAGCATGCCGAAAAGAGCTCTCTCAGTGGGGACTCTAGTTCCTTGAGGGCAAGAACTAGAGCACGGCCATGAATGCCATCGGGCCCTGGAGCAGTGTTTTTAGCTCTGAGCCGTATCACGGCCGCGCTCATCTCATGTTGCGTCACCTCTGGGACGATTACACTCTCCTCTCTTTCTGACTCTGCAGTTGTGGGTGGAGCCATCAGTGGTGGCTCATACTCTGCTCTCATAGGAAATAGAACTGAGATGATGTCTTCTAGTAGCTGCGGTTCTAGACTCTCCGTTAGTGGGGGAGCCCAGGGCCGCAGTTTTCCTCGGACCATGCGATATGGACGCCCCCACGGATTTCCGTCAAGGGTCGCCAACAGTTCTTCCCTAGATCGCGTCTTTGACTCACTAATAGCCAACCACAAAGCCTTCTGCGCCACGCGGTAGACCTCGTACAGCGCAGCCTCCTCTTCTGGATCCCGTCGACGTCTCCTCCGGTAACGCGTGTACGAACGTCTAGCAGCCACGCATGCGACGCGCAGCTCTGCAATGTCTACAGTCCACCAGTAAACTCCATGCCTAGCAAACTGAGCGTGAACGCGAGGCATGGACGCATCGCAGATTTGCGCCATCGCATTACTAAACCACTGCGCCTCTCCTTCGACGTCAATGGGTCTGACTGTCGCCGACTCCCGGATCCAGGCCTGCACAATAGCAGCCTCCCCGAGAGCCTCTCTATCAAGCCGTTTAAGTGCCCAGCGAGGACCTTTTCTTTGTGGAACTGATCTACTGGGGTTGCCCGCGGTCAAAGCCTGGGTGGACACGTCGAAACGTATGTATCGGTGATCCGATAGTGTCTCCACCTCCGTTACAACATGCCAATCACGGACGCGTTGCGCAATAGCGGGGCTAGCGAACGTGACGTCCACTATTGACCCACCCCTCTGCCGCACACACGTATAGACCGAGCCCTGATTTAAGACGTCTAGACCTGTCGTTAAGGCCCAATCCTCCAACACCTCGCCTCTGGAATCAGTGACAGGAGATCCCCAGGCTGAGAGTAGGTTTAGCTGGTTAAACCTATATTTATATAATACCCGTGGTTAAACCCAAGGTAGGTCGCCCACGGCTATTCAGTTCAGAAGCAATACAATAAGGCCGGGTTCCCACTATGCCGGACCGGTAAATCTACCGGAACCCGGAAGCCGGATGCGGCGAACAGAGTGTTCACATAACTCGGACAGACAAATACTCACCTCAGTTGAATTTGGACCTGTGCGCACAATGGACGAAGAAATTGTTGTGTTGTGGTGGTATCTTAATAAAAGGCAAAATAAAAGAAAACATTGGGTACATCCTATTTAACGAGAAAGATTTTCACTTGGAACATTTGAGACGTTAATGGGTGAACTTAGAAGTGACGAATCAAAGTTCTTCAATTATTTTCGAATGACAGCAACCACTTTTGACGATTTACTGGGACGACTTTAAATAGAATTAAATGTAAAAACTAGCGCTCCGGCACAAACTCTTTCGGTCCGGTATTTCTACCGGCATTTCGCAGTGGCAAAATGCTCGGTAAAAGTGCCGGATCCGGCAAAAATGGATCCGGTATAATGTGAATAGCTTCCAATAAATTGTACAGCCACTAGCCCTTCCGGCAGTTTTACCAGTTCGGCCTAAGGCCCGAGTCACAGCGGAATGGCAGTGACGCGGCGAGCACTTTCAGTGTGAAGTAATTTTAAACTTTATCGACATACTTAAAAGACCAGTATCCTTTGAAAAACATGAAAAGGTCGCGAGGCAGTCCGTAGCGCCGCGTGCGGCCGCGCGCCTCGCGCTACTTGTCGGTAGTTCTAGTCTAGCCAACCGCTGCCAGTCGCTGCCATTCCGGTGTGACTCGGCCCTAATTGCAAAAGATGTGACAACTGCAACTGCGTGAAAACAGACGCAATGATTCAAGATATGCATATGCACACAGTCGTGCGCTATATTAGAGTGTACAAACATGCTGTTGGAGGAAGTGTTCTTCCAGAGCATGGAGATTCAGGCTCAGAGCGTGATGTCCCCATTGTTCTATTTGTGAAAAAGAATCATTTATTTAATTTTGCTACTCGGCCATAGATCATTCGTTATAGATCTTTTTTTAGCAAAAAATAGGCACTTAAACAGGATACTTGCATTTTGCAAGTAGGTACATAAAAAAACGTAAGCGCGGGCAAACGTCGCGTGTCGTGTGCTGCAGTCCCCGTAGTGGAAACCGGATTTTTGCGCAGTGTCGCTAATTCCACTTTAACGTGTGTGTACATGTTGTCATGTTGATAGAGAACTTTAATGTACCTACTGCCCGCGACCGAGCACTTTGGTATGGGACCCGGCGGGAGCCCGCGGGTGGTGTGTGTCATCCTGGGCCGCCTTCCCGCAGTCCTGGGACGCAAACGGTAAAAGTCTGACAAGTCCTGTCCACCCTAGAGCGGAGGATCATTAGACGACACGTGTAAAGCAAAACTTATAACTTATGCTTAATAATTAAGAAGTTAAAGACAATTTTATTGAAAACATATTAATTTTATGATTTTCTCCAAAGGAGTGTTATTCGCTTTCTTATTCAGATTATTTTGTTCAATAAACATTACCTTTTGCAACTGGCTGGGTGAAAAATGAAAAGTGACTGTCATTATATCAGACAGAAACAAACAAAAAAGTAGAAAATGAGGACATGGACATTTTGGAATAATAAATAATATTTACATGAAATTCTAAGTGCTTAATTCGTAATAATGCAACAAAATTGTGTTTTCAAAAGTTAAAGTTAATTAATATGAAATACCAAACATGCCTCCTACTTAGACGATTTCTGAGCAAATCCTTTGAAGTTCCAGTAATTTATAATCCAATTGTATTACAAAATAGACATCCGAGGATTACTGGTAAGCCATGTACGTACCTAATTAAATAACCTTCTACAGTATGTCATCGAGAACAATAAATAAAGTTTATAATTTTTTTTTCCAGCGGTATGCTCAATAAATGCAAGGAATTATTGCGCTGTCGGTAGCAATAACTTGCCAAAATCCGCAACTCTTCTACAACAGGATCAAGAAAGTACCGTAGTGCTCTTGGGGACCGTGCATTTCAGCAAACAATCAGTGGAAGATGTTTCCGAGGTACATATCTATATTCTAAAACTAATTCATAAACTATGACACTGGCACATATCTATCAATCAAACGATTCCGATTCTTGCAAACATAGTAGATAAGTACTAGATACCATGACGACTCGGCTCCATTCGGCCCCTAATTGATTACCTTGGCCTGGATTAAAACAATTATTTTATGTCCAGATAGTGAAAGTGCTGAAACCGAACGCTATTTTAGTTGAATTATGTCGCCAACGTGTGTCACTCCTAGAGTTGGACGACAAGAAATTTTTAGAAGACGCAAAAAAGTTTGACGCCAAGAAGTTAAAGTTAGTCAAATTTCTTTTAGATTAGTATAACGTTAACCTACAGTTCGTGTTATGTTGGTCGCTCTGAAGTAGGCTGTACAGGATTGCGCAGTAGTAAATCCTATACTAAAATAGTAGCGCGATATGCGCATCGGAAAGCCTTGTTTCAGAGCGGCAAACTTATACGTCTTGCCCTACCCTTAGGGTCAACTCACACCGAAAGAGCGGCGAAGGGCAGCGCAGTTTCAGTGTCATATGAATTTTAACTTTATTTTCATTTCTACAATACTTATTATCGCGACCCGTTTACCGTTTATAGAATTCGCCGGAATTCCCGCGGCCCCGCGGGCACCCGCGCGACTCGTTCGAGTTTCTCATGCGATAATAAGTATTATAAGCAATGAAAATAAAAGTTAAAATTCATATGACACTGAAACTGCGCTGCCCTTCGCCGCTCTTTCGGTGTGAGTTGACCCTTAGGCAGTTTTGGTCTGAGTAACAGACCAAAACGGAGAGTCCGATTTGTACCAAAAAATTTATGTGTTTTGCTTACTACAAATGCTATACATATAGCTCGAGGCCTACGGTATCCATTGGCGTCACCTTCATGACCGAGTGAATTGCCACGAGTTAACTTTTTGCTTGTCAATTCGAATGGCCAGCGATAATTTTGCCGCGCCCTATGGAGACATGATGATAATAATAATATCGCCAATGTGAATATCGCAGCGACTCGCTTGCTCGTGGAGGTGGCGTTTTTTATGTTCTAAGATTCAATCTAATTAAGTGTTAGAAGTTCTCTACAAGTCTCTTACGTTTATGAGGTTAATTGTCCAACTGTGCGTGCATGGGCCAAATGTATGATAGTTATCGGATTTGAATATCCACCCTGTATATAATAAACACACTAATATTGTAAAGGCGTAAGTTTTTGAGTGTGTTTTTATGATTCTTACTGCTTCATGCTCGAAAGGCTGAACAGATTTCGTTGACGGGTAGATCATGTCTTGGAATAGCTTATAGGATACCTAATTTTTTTTTTTCCACTATCAAGCGGTCGAAGCCACTGGCAGCAGCTAGTATAGTATATTCCTATAGGACATAAATTAATTATGAGCTATTTTTTTGTAAGAAAGTTTACGTGACATCAAGATTTGTTTTGTATTAAGTTTTATATAAAAATATCTATCTAATCTTTACTAAATTCAAGCAGAGATGCTGTGAAAGGGCAAAATTTTGTGTCTGGAATGTTACATGCGATGCTATTGAAAACCTATGCTGATATCGCAAAGGAATTGGGCGTCGCACCTGGTGGAGAGTTCCGGCGAGCATACCATGAGGTCAGTTCTGGGTTTTGTAATAAGCAGCTAAAATTTAAACAGATGGTTCTTTTTAAATTTGATATCATCGGTCAAACGGTATCCGGTTAATTATTTCCCCAACTAATTGTGCATTTGCTAAACGATCATAGGAACACCGGGTAATTGTTAGACTGACCAACTGCTGTTGGCAAACCATCATTCGGCTGGACGAATTAAATTTGACAAATCTAACGGTTATGAACATAATAAAATTATTTATATGAAAATTCATAAATTAACTCTTGTGGATATGAATCTCTATTCTTATCAGTTAAAAAAATATCTATATCCTTAAAAACATGCAGATTTTAGGAACAAGTACAAAGTTTTTGAACTATTTAAACCGTAATTCTGTGTAATAAATAGAAGATATATTAATATAAAAATATTAATATTTTACTTTTCGTATTTCAGATGAAAAAAATACCTGGATGCAAATTATTTCTTGGTGATCGGCCAATTCAAATAACCATAGCGCGAGCTTTTCAATCTCTAAGCGTTTATGAGTTGGGACAGGTTCTATACCATCTTACTTCAACGAATCCTAAACCACTGAAGTACGTATAACCATAAACTGTATAAATATTTTGCGAGAACCCCCACACCGACTTTTTGCATCGATTCAGCAGTAGTGCGTTTTGTAAGTGCAGTGTTACTTCACTTCTTTTGATCGTTTGTAAGCAACTCAAGAATTAAGAGAAACAATCGCATAATATCGAATTAGCATCACTTCTACTGATGCGCTACCGTTTCCGGTAACATCGGGCAAATGGATGGTAGAGGGAAGTCGCGGGATTCAAAAGACACAAACAGGCAGAATACTAGTAGGTATCGTTTCCATCAGTTGACTCCAATATTATCGGTAAATCTACGAGAGACTTATTTACAAGCAGCTTGAAAATTATGCTGAAGCTAAGAGTAACGAGCAATTAAACCTAGGCGCGAAGATATAGGTAATATCGCGATTTTATGTATCGCTACTGAGTTGCTGCAATAAAGGTAGACGAACTCCTTCAGGTGCTCTTCATTATAGATTATAATAAAGTTTTATGGTAAGTAATAAATAATTAAATATGTGTATTATTTTTCTGTTAAAGCAAAGAACAGTTAGAAAAATATAAAGACAGAGACTTTGTACAAGCACAATTTGAGGAAATAACAAAAGATGTTCCAGCCTTTAAAAAAATATTCCACGTGTTTGTTGACGAACGAGACAAATGCCTAGCTTATTCGCTGCAGGAATGTGTCCGTTCTGGTTAGTATTGTGAGAACACTATCATTTATTATTTATTATAATCTTCATTGTACACCAAATAAACAAAAATACAGGACAAACATTTAAAAGAATAAGTGCACAATGGGCGGTCTTATCGCACAGGGCGATCTAATCTATCATCATCATTGTCAATAATAATAATCATTTTATTTCAGGTAAAGAATACCTAACCTTACAGACACCTTATGGACTAACATACATACTCGTAGCATAGCATAATCAGCCTTTTTAATGTTCCCGCTGCTGGGACTTGGGCTTCCTTTATAGGAGTGAGGGAATGGGCCGTAATACACCACGCGGGCCCAGTGCGGTTTGGATGATTGTGAATTACGACATGTCTTCGAATTTTTGGTTCTAGGACATGTCGCACGTTTCCTCACGAAGTTTTCCTTCACCGTTTTTAGAGCAGTGATAAGGAAATGAATTACACAAAGTAATGCACTTGGCTGGGTTCGCCTGCTCTTCTAGAGAACACAATAATACCTGAAACATAATTTTCAAAAATTTGATCTGAAGACTACCCATCTATCATCGTAGTTTTGATTTTCGACGATCTATACAATTCTATAACATTTATTTTACTTTCCTTTTCAATAGTTCAAACTCCACGAGTTTTAGCGGTGGTAGGCATGGGTCACGTAGATGGCATTGTAAAATATTATGGCAAAATGAAACAAGAGGATATCGTGCCACTACTGTTGTGAGTGAAGTTATTTGTATGACTGTTAATTAGATTATAACTGAGTGCTCGTTAAGGACAGACACTCGCTTTACACTGTAGGTTGGTATAGTTGGGCGTTTTTTTGAAATGTTAAAAAGAAAATTACACAACTAAAGCTAGAACCACATTAGACTGACGCACACGTGGACCACGCCTGATTTGTACCTACGTAGTACGTAAATTGCGTGGCGATCTAGTGTAGCTCTACAAGTCCAAAATGTATGGAGACAGACGCGCCCATAGGCGTACGTGGCAAACGTGTGCGCAGTGTAGTTCCACCTTTATTCTACCACCTTTGTCTTTAAAGTAAAACATTTTATATATTTGTCGTTTCTCTGGTAATATTCCGTACCAATAAGTATTCTAAACATAGCGATAGAAAAACTACCTTAGTTAGAACCTACATTGTTATAAAGTAAACGATTTCAGAAATCGGTAGGTATCCCCCCTAGCTAGGGTTTGGAAATTTTCATCACCCCAGGGATGTGATACGTACTAACGACGATTAAAGTCCCAGGCCAGGAATTACCAATACTTTAAGATTTCTCAGAATAAAATTAGAATCGGCTTCAGTCTCGACTAGATATTTCGATAACATCGTTATTTTAGTAAAAATCAACAATTTATTAACATAGGTATTTTTTTAAATTACATTTATAATATTATGGCTCACTTGCAAGGTCAACTTCTTCCAAATTAGTTGCTAACATTACAAGGTTAAAAAACAAATATTTTATACATAACCGGGACCATGTTAGTAACTAACCCGTGAGTATGTTTTTGGCGCTATTGGACCTAATTGAAATAAAAAGAATTGATGGCTTTATCTTTTAAATAGTTAGGAATTATTGCACACTTTGGGGCCCTTGTAGCCAGGGCCCCCAAATCATTAATACGGCTGATACGGCGTTAGCTACGCCTCTGGCCTTAATCATTATAAGGTATGGTATGTAACACTCTTTCATGAAATAATTTGCTGTGATCACCATCAACTTAATTCGCGGACAACAAAAGAGGGTTGTTTTTCACTATGCGCTTATTAATATTTCGTCGCAAGTGTGTTGAAAAACGTCGTATAAAACGTGTAAATTATTTTGTCATTACACTCTCGGTTACATTACCACGAAATACATAGCTTTAGGGACATTACGCTATGGGCCTTTGTCTCGTGGCATGTCATGGCAATAGTTGTGGCATAATAAACTTACCTATTTGTATTTGCAGGATGCCAAAAAGTAGTGCAACACAACTTTTTCTAGAGAAATTGAGAAAAATCTTAGATAATCGTGCAAAAAATCAGAAGAAGGTAAATTGTCTGACTGTATTTCTGTGATTTCACTTTCTGACAATTATCTTAAAAATTATTTAGAATATGCGTTTCAGTACTGTCAGATGAATGTAATAATAAAAAGAATTGTTCTTTATTAATAGGTACCTAGTACCTATATACCTAGGCGCAAAAACTTGTTAGTAAACAAAACATTAGTCACTGAGAAAAAATAAACAAATTAGGGTCTTTTGGTCAGCACCGTGATGTTGCATTGCATTGCTAATAACGCACTAACGCATCGATACAAATATTTATATTTAATCTATGTATATTAAATTCTCCCTGCCTTCACAGCCTCGGAACATCTTTGCTTTCCCTTTATGTTGAAGAAATTAATTTAAAACAACAAACAACTAAAATAAACTAATATTTTAAAATAAAAAGCGCTGTTTGAGCCACACGAGCCTCATAACTACGTAGTTTACAAAAAAAAAAAACAAATAATAAAACCTGTCAAGTGCGAGATATTCGCAATTTCGCAAAACTTAATGAAAACCCTTTCTATGTACCTACGTGAGTCCACCTCGCACATAACTGGTTTTTTTAGTAAGTACATTGCGACGATTAACATTTCTGAAAAACGCCCAGATAGATTTTACGTAGGTATGTATTGTATCTAAAATGTAGACCGTAGTATTAGGTATAGCCATAGCAGAATAATATTGCGAACGACGACTCATTTGTTTCTTTTGTTTTCAGTGAATAGGTTTTTGTTTGATCAACAATAAATTAATTAACTGAATAATAATTTGAAAGTTCATGAAGGTGAGGAGCTTAACTGGTATAAAATGTAATAAAGTTTAGTGCTAGGCATTATAGTTGCGATTTTTTGAAATGTTAAAAAAAGAACTCTTCTAGTGTTGGTAATAATAATCCAGGCATTAGGCATGCCTTGCCTTAATGTACTTTATTGAAATTTGAAGACTGGTCCAGCATTAAATTTTTTTCATTTAGAATCACCACACGCGTGTTACTTGGCACAAAAACTATAAACCTCCAAAAGCACATACATACAATGCGTTTTAAATAAGAATAGGATCGATTTTAAGTCGAAGAAATTGGGTAGGGTGGACAAAACAAGATTTTTTAAAATTAAATTTATTTGCGAATTTTTTTAAACTAATTATGACTTACCTAAACAATATTTGCAGCTAAATTAGATTAAACAGAACCGTTATTGATACGCAAATAAGTTTTTTTTTTCAATCAACATTTGGCAGATCGAGGTCATTGACTTCCTATTCTTATTATTACGTACGTATTCTCAATGTGGATGCTTGCAAACTTTTAGATCTGTTCACAAAAATCGAAGTAAACCGATGTCAAGCCAAATGCCTAACCATAGGTATATCTACCTAAATCTTTTGAATATTATGGTTCTACGTCGAAGCATGTGGAGTCGGTAGCGTCTATAGTAAGTATTCAATACAATACATATTTAATTTAAAAAATTAAGTTTATTATTTGCAGAATACCTCCGAAGCCGTTGCACAGGATATTACTGAGAAAAGGATTGAAACTGACGTTTTATTTCCTCATCTTTTGCTTTTTTTATAGATTAATTTTTGGAAGATAAGAATAAAACTGCCTACCTAGTCCTGAAAATTTGAATAAACTTGTTTATGTCCGCATTTTGTTTTTCTTTTTTTACATAAGTAGGTACAATTAAAGTTAAACCCTTGAGCGCCGAAAAACTAGTCAGTCTATAGGAAGATAACATCCGCATCCGTACTACAGGTCGCGCGGTGGTTTAAGATCGCTCAATGAAAGTAGTGGGGGAAATCGGCGCATGTGTACAATCGCGCACAGAAATTCTTAGTGTGTTATCAAAGGATTTTTTTTTTAAATAGTGACTAAAAGCATTTTGCTGTTATCTATAATTGTTCTCTGAATGGGATAACTCTTTCCTTGACGAAATAGTTGTTCCTACCATGACAGTCGCTTACTATTATTCAATTCATAGTTAGCCTTTCGGTTACAACCGGTTGTGAGATTATTATGATCCATGTTTTAACGTAATCATAAATTATAATAATACGACCGTTAAAATATTTCATGCCCCGATAATTTTGCAAAAAAAAAAATCTACGCAAGAGTAGATTACTATTACAATTATTTTTTAAATCTTTTTGTCAGTATATTGTGAAGCAAATATCGGTTTCTTTAAAATATAATAACGCGCACAATTTTATTTACATTCAATCCATCCATGCCAGCGCATTATTTTGTAAAAAGTAAAAAGAAATTAAAAGTTCCTTTTATATCTTCAAATTAAAAAAAGCTATTGTTACTTTTGATTCAAAGGCGTATTGTACAGACTTCTTGGCCTTAGTGAAGTTATTAGCTTGCCAATTTCTCACCCTTTTTGCGTTAGCCTTGCCTTCGTTCGTTTGAACCTTAGTAACTAACATATAATAAAGTCTGTGCGGAAAGTAAACCATCGTGGGATTTGAGGGCACTGCTGTAGATAAATATCGTGTTTGTTATGTAAGCAACATTGTGACGTCATTATAGGGCGACTGTTAAATCTTGATATTTTGAAACTATGTTAGACTAGCTTCTTCCAGCGGCTTCACCCTATAATAAAAATTATCCTATTGGCTGAATTTGCTCACCTAATGAAACTGCAAAGTTATAGCTTATGTGCTATATTATTGCAATGTTATGATTAAGTTCATCTGTCTAGTAGTTTTTGCGCGACACATCCAAACATACGACTACCTCCACCCATCTTCACAAACTTTCGCATTTATAATATTAGTAGCCTATTTATTGAACTTGCTTACGTGATGAAATTTAGCATAAATATAGGTTATAAGCTATATTATTGCAACGTTTATCATTAAATTCATCCATTTATAAGTTTTTGCGTAATGAGTAACAAACCGTTAATTGTGGCGACACCAGGGGGAAGCCTATGTCGAACAGTGGACGTCTTTCGATCGTAATGACAATGAACATTTAAATGCAAACACGAACCGGTAAAGGAAAATAGCGTGAAGAAACTGCTGTACTGCCTATCTAGGTAGGTTCCACCAACGACCACTTACCCAGTTCCAACCGTTCCAGAAAAATCATGCATTGACATCCCCCGCCCTTGGGCGGAGCGGGAGATAGTGTCAGACTCTTACTGACTAAAAGACCCACCCCGTTCCTTCTAGCCTTCATACCGGGGCTCGAGCGCCCTTTTGGATAACCCTGGCCCCAGTAGGCTTCGACCTGGCTGGGTCCCTGCTGTTGCTGACAACTCCTTGAGGCGCGCGGGAACAGTGCGCGCCGTCGACGACTTGGGCTTGGTCCGGACAGTTACCGGACGGCCGGACAGCGAGCTACCCGTTGCTCACTGTCCGCAAGCCCACGTCTACGTTGGCCGGAAATCGGGATCAGAATCCTGGCGACGGCGGCGGCGATAACGCCGTTGCCTGATGCGTTCGGCCTCCTCCTTTGCGAGCATTACTGCTTCCCAGAAGTCGGCGACCGTCTGCCACTCCTCCTCGCTCCGGACCATGGCCTCAACCAAGGCCCGGCGCGAGAGGTCTCTGCCGCCGATCGCCCCCACGAGGGCACGGCGATGTTCTGCCCAAGCAGGGCACACCTCGACTGTGTGCTTCACCGTGTCCTCCGGGCGTTCCGCACAGTGGCGACACCCGGGCGTCACTTCCGCATGAATCGAGTGCAGGAATCTCCCGAACGAACCATGTCTGGTGAGTACCTGCGTCATGCGGAAGGTAAGGACGCCGAATCTATTTAACATATCTAGGCTATACAAATATTTGTTTCTTGTGTGAGTCGACACGTAGCGTAGCTCGCAATCGCTCAACCACTGCGCCAATCGTGCGGTCCTGAGTCACGGTCTAAATTACTCCCTTTTACTAGGATTTTTAGAATTTGGCTTGTTCGGGAGGCTGGAAGTCGTCGAACTTTGTGTGAGCTGACTCTGCCCAGTAGACCATTAAGTAGACAGTAGAAGATCTCTTGCAAACACCTTGGAGCAATTACTTTACTCAATCGCTTCTTAAATTTTTCCGTTATTACAGTAACGGAGATGCGTTTCAAGGACTTAGAGATCCAAACGGATCTCTAAGTCCTTGAAACGCGAGAGAGAGATGAGAGCTGCTGATATGTGCACTGTTGTGCTGTGTGTGATCTCACGCCTTTCCTTCGATTATAAGTCTGTCTAATAAGTCAACCGACTTGGAAATTTTGTATAATATTTAATTAATTAAAAAATACTTATATTCAATACTTTTCATAAGGTTCTTCTGTTAGTAAACAATGATCTCTATCTCTTAATGAACCTTGATTATTGAACCCGTGTTGATTACATCAGATTTCATTAAATCCTAATAATTACCTAAGTCGTTTAACTTATTATACAGACTCTAGTCAAGACCATTTGAATATCAAAGCATTTTCCTTTACGCTTTAAATGTTTCCGTATCTTTGTCTTCAAACCCCAACAGAAATAACTCGACGCTGTGGCGGATGCACAAGAAAGGGCGCTGATCTTCTACTGTAATTGGAATGGGAGTAAAAAAAAATAGCATGTCGTATGCGATAGTAGTGCGTTCAAAATTAACCAGAGTCGAGTAGAGTTGCAACCCAGGGTCGTTCATAAATAACTCGAGTAGCAACCCGGAGTTAACCCAACTAACCCTAACTTTGAGCAGGGTAGATTGGAGTAAGCGGTAATATGCTTGACATTAACAGTTAAACTCCATTCGCGTTCAAAAATGCGAGGGTACAGTAACCCAATGGCGTCATTAGAGTTAACTCAAAGGCCAATGTTGCTTACATACTCTGTGGCCGATGTTCTTTGAACGCAGCCCAGACATGAACAATTATTGCCATAAAGAAAAATAAAATTGAAGCAACCATTGACAATGTCAACGTCATTGTCAGATAACAGACTTGTCAAAGTTTTGAAGTTTCTCTTTCTCATCGGGCCTCTTGGTAAATAATAATAATTAAATATTATTTATTTACGTGATGAAATATTAATAAAGAGAAGACTAGTGGACTAGTGGCTCGAGTAATTATTACAAGTTTATTTCAGACTTGCTTTTAATAGTTGGGCTATAATATATTGACTTAAGTTTTTAAGAAAAAGTTGAGTGTTTTTTAACATTATTTAACTTCTAAATCATGATATTTGTGATATTATTCTGTATTCTGCAACCAGTTATAACTTCCAAAGAATCAGGCTGTGGCTGCAACCTAAATCGTGCAGAAGGCGGAAGCTTAGCCAAAGAAAATATTTTTATTAGTCCAAATAATGACGATGATGATCAATGCCCAGAAGGGCAAGATGACAAAAATAAATATAGCATCGTCGAAGAAATCAGTAAATCAGATGGAATGATACTAGTACCTGCTAATGAGTATCAGGTGGGAACAGATAACATAGCTATAGAGAGTGATCAAGAAGGCCCAAAAAGATTAGTGAAACTAAAAAGTTTTTATTTAGATAAGTATGAAGTCTCAAATAAGGATTTTGCTAACTTTATACATAAAACCAAGTATAAGACTGAAGCTGAACAGTTTGGAGATAGTTTTGTGTTCTCGGCATTTTTGAATAGTACTTTTAAAGAAGAATTGAAGGATTTTCGGGCTGTACAAGCTGTCTGGTGGTACAAGGTGCTTGGTGCCAATTGGAACCATCCATACGGACCAGATTCTGACATAACAGGTTCATAGTTTATTTTATTCAATGTTTTGTATAGATAAGCTAGTTTTACTGCATCTATTTCTCAACTGATAAATGATATTTTTTTGTAAATAGGTATAAAAAATACTTTTACACATCAATTCTTTCAGTTTATGCTAGATGAGGCCAGTGTTTCCTATCTGACTACCCTGAGAAGAAACACCGAAACAAACTCAGGGGTCAAAGTCTCTTTTAAAGTCCATACAGTAAATATGTAATGGTCAAATCACATGAGAACCAAGCAGATTTGTCTGAGATGGTCTTTTGAAGAAAGAACCATACAGATTTGAGTGGACCTGTCCAATCAGTGTAAGCATTTGTCAGTAGCAACTGCATAGTTTAGTGTATATGTACTAACTGCATTAGGATACAGTAAAACTAACTTCTGCCAGTAGTTTCACCTACATGGAATTAGTACTTTTGTTTCGTCTTAATGTTAACCAGATGTATAAGCCATATTACTGTAAAGTTTTAAACATCCACTAAACAAAAACTATCATGTTGAGTTAGACAGGGGCTAGATTAGTTTTAGTCACTGTTTTTACTTGATATTTAACTCTATTTTCCAGAATTATTAGATCATCCAGTAACTCATGTATCATGGAATGATGCAAAAGCATACTGCAAATGGAGAGGTGCTCGTCTGCCAACAGAGGCTGAATGGGAAGCAGCATGTCGGGGTGGCCATCAGGATACTACATACCCTTGGGGAAATAAACTATTTCCAGGCCGAAAACACATGTTAGTATTATGATTTATTTTATCACAGACATTCCGATAGTTGGTCTTTAAACTGTTTTTGTATCATGTATGAACAAGTTGCTAACTTTCACTGTACACTTAAATACTTAACAATTAAATAAACAAATACAGAAGAGAAGAAAAGCACAAAGGTACCGCTTATTTCAAATAAAATTTCTTCCAGCAGACCTGCAATTTGAGAGTTAGATGAGAGTATATATAAGTACAAAATATAAATTCGAAAATTAAAATTATCCTATATTATCACTGATCTTGACTAATGATTGTAGTAAGGTCCATTGATCTTATTATTCTCTATATTTCAGGGCTAACATTTGGCAAGGATCATTCCCAACTCACAATTCAGCCAAAGACGGCTATGTAGGCACTTGCCCAGTGAACATGTTTCCCCCAAATGATTTTGGTTTATACAACATGGCTGGTAATGTGTGGGAGTGGACTGAAGACTCCTGGGCTGGAAAGAATGTAATTTCTATTATTTTTGCTAATTAGTCTTAATTTTTTTTACGGTTTGAAATAATAAGCAATCAATTATGATTTTTTACTTCATAATATACACTGCTAAATTTTGATCAGGTGTAGGTAGTAGTCGGCGTTGCGTACAAACTATCCACAGGTCATTGGACTTGCTCAGCTGGCGTTTTCTTAAAGAAATTAATTTCGTACATGCGTAAATTAATACGAGTTTTGAAAAAAAGCTACTTTATTTTTATCTTTACAAATCGATAGTGTTTCATGTACCGGATCGACTCTCCACGGGATTAAAACCCAGTACAAGTAGAGAACCCTTTATATATACGCGAGTCTGACTCGCACTTGGTCGGTTTTTGTAAATAACATCTCTTTACTCTGTTTGATCTATCTGACTGTAGAGTATTTATAGAGTCTAGGTTTCTAGAGAAAGAACACTAAAAGAGTAATGTTTTAGTAATTATTTTTCTTTTACAGCCAAAAGAAAAGGTGAAAAAGGGTGGGTCATACTTGTGCCACCTATCTTACTGCTACCGTTATAGATGCTCTGCTCGATCTCATAATACTGAAGATAGTTCTGCAGGAAACTTAGGATTCCGCTGTGCTATGTCTGCCGAATAACTTTTTTTTTCTTATGAATGACCTTACTGTACTTAAAATCTTCCCAAATAACAAACTATTCCTGAGTGTAATTCAAAATCTCATGTTTTTAGGAAATATTGATATTTAATTTAATCATTTCATATTCAGAATTGAAATTGCACAATTTCAAAATATCGTATTTTCTAAAAGTTGCATTTGTAATGTAATATTATATAGAACTTGAAACAAAGTAACTGCTAATTTTGATGAACAAACACTACTAGTTTATTATTCCTATTCGTAAGGATAAGCTACTATTTTTTAATTTATATAATATTATATTTGTTGGTTTATGAAACAGTGATAAATAGAGGTATGTTAAGTTTTTGACTGTATTTTTGATTTTTTTTTTTATAAATAATTTGGTTACATATACATAGAATAATATAAATATGATTTTTACAGTATTTTTATTTTTTTCCTGGAAGAGAAAATGCTTATCTCTGTTATCCGATAAAATAAGAATCTAATCACTAACCAAACCTAAAGTCGACATTTGTATAACTTACATTGCACGAACATAAGGGAATTTGCACAAATAAAATTTTAAAATAATATTACACTTATATTTTAATTGCATATTTTTGTATAAAAATTACAATAGTTACACATTGATTTCTATATGATTAATGAAACAACAAATTTAATATTTACAAAACGGTGAGCTTCATTCAGCTGCTTGGCTGCTAAAAAAAGCAGAGTATTCGGAGTACAAAAAGCACCTTTAATTTTGGTAAGTACAAAACAAAACGGAAGACTAAAAAGGAAGTTTGAAAGCTACTGCTATTAAACCCGTTATCGATTTGATTCTATATACATAATTTTGGTATAAATAAAAGATAAATTAAACAAAATAAATAACCAACACAACCTGTCATAGTAATCTAAACCTAAATTGAACATTCAGTTGAAATTAAAATAGTTGTTGTACTTAAAATAGAAACATAATCACGTCAATTTACAACAAAAAAGTTGTATTGAAATAATTAACACATGAATGTGTTATAATCCACAAAGGCAAACGGCGTCGATATTAATTTACACATTTTATATCGTTGTGGCATTTGCCGAAACAAACTAAACTTGATTTTGATTTAATATTGTGAACATTGTCTCGATAATCATGAGCTTGTAAAAATACTGATTAATACTTAAAAACTAAACAAGAAGTCTTTCTAATATTATAGCAGTACAACCAGAGCTATTGCGATTGCAACTCTCGTTTATTTTTTTTAAATGGTAGCTGACACTAACTTCTTATTTTACGTAGAACATTAGGTTGGAATTTGGATGTGCAGAAAACCAGATGGCCTTAATTTTTTTTTTTGCTCGTCATATACTAGTAGCATTATAAAAATGTACAGTCAAGAGATACTAGTATACTATAACAAATGGCCAAACTAAAATAACATTTTATATACTTTTTAAGACTAATAAAATCTATGTTTTTTTTATTTAAACCGTGTTAGATGAACAGTAAATGTAGTGACAACAATAGTTTTAACGTTTACAAGCTCATCATCATAACTACTATATTTAAATTAAATAAGCACCATGTATAATATACATGTCTCTGTAAGTATTTTGACTGTATCCTTTTAGAGGTTTTCTAAACTCTAAAAACAGCATATTGTCTAATTCTAATAATAAAAGTATAAAACGCTATGCGATCACAAATCTAGCTATACATTTACATCAATAAAATAAAATTTACACCATTGATACCGCCTAACTGTATGTACACTAGACAAATCACATGTACCACTACTTCTAGGGTTATTATTGGCGAGGCGACGTGGCGAGAGGCCGGACCGCGCTCGCGCGTCGCTCACATACATCCGACACCGTTACCCCGAAGGTCCACGCATTAAATAAGAAATGTTAACGTCCCGTGATAATTTCAGGCTATGAATCACAGAGTACTACGGAATGCTAAGGAGGGCGCCTGGTCCGCCGTCAGTTGCCGGCCGGCAGCACGGTGCGCGCGCGCGGGATCGTGCCGTTCGTGTGTCCGTTGCTGAAGCCGTTCTTTAGTGACCCGTTTTTGTATGTGATGTCTTTTATTTCAGTCGTCTCTGGCTGGGGAGACCTGGCACGAACCTGTTGATAAACGCAATTTTATCATTTCTATTTCATCTTGTGGTTTCGATTTCATAGCTTATCCTCCTAGCTAGGGGAATCGTACTTATCGCACGGTTTTTTGGGATGAAAAATATAACTTGGTAACTTAGTTTAGCTTCCTATAACTAAAACAATTTTGTAATTGGTTTAATATTTTCTTTTTTAAAATAAATACATTTAACTTGCTTTTCGTGAACTTTGATAAATATAAAAAAATAGCTTAGGGACTTCTTTAAAAACAAGCTGGTGCTTTGGCTTTGCTATAGACCACTGAAGATTTCATTTATCTGAAGTTTATCTCGAATGTTTTACTCTTTTTAATTATTTTTTGTCGACATCCGAGATAAGCTCCATATAAAGGAAATCTTCAGTGGTCTATAGCAATGCAAAGCTTGTTTTAAAAAAAGTCCCTAAGCTATTTATTAATACTAAGAAAATTTAACCCCATATTGATAAGAGGAAATGGCACTAATTTAGCTTCCATTTGACTCTTAACAAACAAGCAGGAAATTTGTAAAACCGAGTGACAGTTTTTTTTTATTTTAGTGTAAAATTATGCAAACAAGCAACTCATATTTTACCTTAGGTTTCGAGTAGGACTGGTTGTAGAAGTCTTTGAATAGGAAGAAGAACATGACGGCGTGCATGCCGATCCACCAGACGAAAGCGCGCGGGTAGTCGCAGTCGATGAACAGCAGCTGGAACGCGTGCACCATTATACCTACGAACTGCACCTGGAAAAATAATATTGTGTGTTAATAAAAGGGAATATTGTTATGTCTACAAGAATGTTGAAATGGTTGTGTGTGGAGGTACGAAATGGCAATATTAGAGGATGTTTGAAAGCGGCGGCCGGCGCCAGTGACTGAAAAGTTGAAAGGACAGTGGTAATGGAATGGATGATAAATATGCATGTTACTAAATAAAAGAGTTATGAGTATACATGTATACTCAGGATCGAGACGTAAAATATCGGATCAACGTAGGATGGATGAAATGGCGACAGGTCACGGGAACAACCCACGGAATGCCCCGCAAGTTGAAGAGTAAAATTTACAAGTCCGTTATAAGACCATCCTGTATGGTTCATAATGTTGGGCTGGATGGATCCGGATGTGCGGTGTGACGAGATGGATAAAGTGAAAAAAATAAAATAAAATTGAGAGGTGTCAAGGGACACCCGGATGGAACGAAGTTCATATACATATATATATATGTGTAGAGAGACAGACAGAGAAACATGCGCACGCCGCACGGCTTACTACAGCAAAAAGTGTCGTTACAACTTTTCGTGAGAATTTTTTCCGCCTTGCCTCCTTTCACAACGCGCGATAAGTAACTTCGAGAAAAAATTGAGAAAAATACATTTTGACAGCACTATCGGCTTCAGCAACCTCGAAAACCATGAAAAAGACACCTATATCGAAAAAATTGATAATTTATTGCAGCCGCCATCTTGGATTTACATTTTGACAGTAAAATCGGTTTCAACACCCTCGAAAATCATGAAAACGACACCCATGACGAAAAATTTGATAATTTCTTGCAGCTGCCATCTTGGATCTATATTTTGACAGTACCATCGGTTTCAACACCCTCGAAAATCATGAAAACGACATCCATGACGGAAAATTTGATAATTTCTTGCAGCCGCCATCTTGGATTTATATTTTGACAGTATCATCGGTTTCAACGCCCTCGAAAACCATGAAAACGACACCCATGACGGAAAATTTGATAATTACTTGCAGCTGCCATCTTGGATTTGTATTTTGACAGTGCTATCGGTTTCAACACTCTCGAAAACCATGAAAATGACACCAATATCGAAAAAGTTGATAATTTATTGCAGCTGCCATCTTGGATTCATATTTTGACAGTACTATCGGCTTCAACACCCTCAAAAACCATGAAAAAGACACCCAAATCGAAAAAGAAGATAAAAAAAAGCCAAAAACATTTAAAAAAAAAAAGTGCAAAAAGTGTCGTTACAACTTTTCGTGAGATTTTTTTCCGTCTAGCCCCCTTTCACAACGCGCGATAAGGAACTTCGTTCCAAAATGAGTATTTTAGAGGAGGTTTAAAACTGGCGCCAGTGATTGAAAAGTTGAAAGGCAATCGTTTGTCTTGGTATGGTCATGTAAAGAGGAGCGAAGAAACGCATGTCACTAAAAAAGTTCTGAGTGTACATGTAGATGGATAGAGAAGGAGAGGGAGGCCAAAGAAAAGATAGATGGAGTTGGTGATAGTATGACAGGTGTCAGGACAGAATGTGTTGCGTCGACCCCAAGTAATATGGAATAAGGGCAGGAAGAAGAAGAGTATACAGCGCAGGCCACACCGGCAGCTAGCGGGCGGGCGGACTAGGCGGGCGAACATCGTTTCACCTCTTTACATACTTCGGTTCACACCGCGAGCTACCGACGAACCTAACGAGCTAAGCTAACGAAATATCCGACGATTCCAGCGAAGCTACTCGTTCACCTCGTTGGCGCGCCCGCGCTTCGCTAGCTTAGCTCGCCCGCCAGCCCGCTCGCCCGGTTCGTTCGCCCGTCCTCCCCGTTTCGAGTAGACTAGTCGACGCTCGTCTTTCGAATAGCAGTGTAGTGTTTAGTTTGGGAACGATGAATATGTCATATATCGACGAAAGTTCTGTTGATGACTTAACTACAAAAGCGCAGGCCACACCGCCAGCTAACGGGCGGGCGGGCTAGGCGGGTGTGCGAAGCGAACGAAGGAAACTATACAAACTATGCGAAATATTGGCGAGCTAAACTATGGGGTCCACACCGAGAACTACGGACAGACGAACGAGCGAAGCGGGCTAAGCGGGCGAAGCGGGCGCGGATGGGAGAGCGAGAAGTTAGCGTTCTATCTGTCCATTGTCATTTGCGCGCAGTCGCATTATGCACGTCATCAAGACGAGCGTCGACTAGTCGACGACGGGTGAGCGGGCTGGCGGGCGAGCTAAGCTAGCGAAGCGCGGCCGCGCCAACGAGGTGACGAGTAGCTTTGCTGGAATCGTCGGATATTTCGTTAGCTTAGCTCGTTAGGTTCGTCGGTAGCTCGCGGTGTGAACCGAAGTATGTAAAGAGGTGAAACGATGTTCGCCAGCCTAGCCAGCCCGCCCGCTAGCTGGCGGTGTGGCCTGCGCTTTAGTTTGTTTAGTTTCCTTCGTTCGCTTCGCCCGCCCGCCAGCTATCGGGCGGGCGGGCTAGGCGGGTGGACGAAGCGAACGAAGGAAACTATACAAACTACGCGAAATATTGGCGAACTAAACTATGGGGTTCACACCGAAAACTACGGAAAGACGAGCGACGAGCGGAGCGGGCTAAGCGGGCGAAGCGGGGGTAGTATTTGTAGTTAAGTCATCATCAGAACTTTCGTCGATATATGACATATACATCGTTCCCAAACTAAACACTACACTGCTATTCGAAAGACGAGCGTCGACTAGTCTACTCGAAACGGGGAGGACGGGCGAACGAACCGGGCGAGCGGGCTGGCGGGCGAGCTAAGCTAGCGAAGCGCGGGCGCGCCAACGAGGTGAACAAGTAGCTTCGCTGGAATCGTCGGATATTTCGTTAGTTTAGCTCGTTAGGTTCGTCGGTAGCTCGCGGTGTGAACCGAAGTATGTAAAGAGGTGAAACGATGTTCGCCCGCCTAGCCCGCTCGCCCGCTAGCTGCCGGTGTGGCCTGCGCTTAATGTGGATGCATAGTGAAGGAAGCAAAAAAATGCTTTTTTAAGAAAGAAAAGAAAATCAGTGAAAAAATAAAACGTGTGACGCCGACCCCAAGTAAAATTTTAATGAAACAAGGGCAGGAACACCTTCCTGTATGATGAATAACATATCTCCATATCACGAGCATGTTGACTTTCCATACACTATCAACACATTGGTGCCTACTAGACGTAATTTCATATCTAGATGTTATTAGCTTATTTTAACTAGCTGGCAAGGTCATACTATTCAAACAGATTTACTCATTCTTTATCAAAATAGGTTGGGACCTCTATCCAAGGATAAAGGGGCCAACCTAGACGTAATTATTTAGCTTCTACTTTAATTGGAAAATGCCTTGTGATGAAATGTGAGAGTCATAATGGCGGGTGTACTTACTTTAATTTTAAAATAATTTCATTCTGAAGAAGGTACAGATATTTTAGAACTAGGTACTGATTAGTACATTTTATCGGTAATTGCTATAATTCAATTTGCTGTGGTACACCCGCCATTTTTATTCGTTTTTGTTTTTTTTTTTTTTGATATTGATACTCACCTGGTACTCTGTTGCCCTCTTTCAAACAATCTCGCATGCATGCTAACATTGATCTCATTAAGAGGACCCTTCCCCACTTGAACATGGTTTAAAAGCTTGGTTCATCCAACGGAATGTTTGATCAAAAGGCAACGCCAAAACAGAAAAATAAAATATTATTTATCTTACCATTTGTAAAGTAGTGAGGTACTTCTTCCACCACAGATACCTCCTCATATGGGGGCCCATAGCTGCCAGCATGTAGTAAGTGTACATAATGATATGCACGAAGGTATTGAGCAAGCCGAAGAATGTGGAGTGACCGCCGGGCGTGAACTTCACGCCGAACCAGACGGACATCGGCATCACGCCGTGGTGGATCACGTGGAGCGTTGATACATGATCAAACTTCTTTCTCAAGACAAAGAAGATCTGAAAAAAAAAACATGTACTTTTAGTTTGTAAGGTTACCTTGGATTTTCTCCGTAATATTGCACAAGTAGGTATTTGTAATATAATATTTTTTTTTTTTAAGATTTAGAACGTTTAGAACCTAAAAATAATTGTGCAATCTCAAATTTACACTTTTATGTTAATTACGAAAACGGATAGGTACTAATGGTTCGGTGTTAGGTGTAGAGACTGATTCAAAAGTATAACAACAAGCATAGTACAAGACTATGATTATTAAAGAAGTGAAGCTAAGCTTACTAAATAGGTACCTACTCCAATATGAACATCTATGAAATAGGAGTACAACATACTAGCTGATCAACCCTCCTTCACTGGGTATCAAACATTTTTTTCCAGAAAAATATTATTACTTAATTACAATTAAATAGCCTATGTCACCCAGGAAGAATGTAGCTTTCTATCTACTGGTGAAAGAATTTTCAAAATCGGTTTGGTACCTAATAAGATTACTTTGTACAAACAAACTTTACCTATTTATAATATTAGTGTATATAATTATAGGTATGAATAATTATACATTTTTCTATGGGCCTTAAAAACTTTGGCAGCTATCACGTTGCCGTTGACAAAGTTTGCACAAAATTTATTGGACATTGGACGCCACGCGAGTGTTTAAATAAACAAGTAGGTATCGACACGAACCTGTTTTTGGCATATTGTATTGAGTTTTGCGATAACCGTTTATCTAAACTACGTTATGATAACGTTACGCGAGTAGGTATTTACTAAAATGAAAACTTACCGTATCAAAGAATTCTGTGAACTTTGAAAAGTAGTACCACCAACATGCGTGAACCATCTGAAAATTTAATAAATATTATGGTATTTTGCAATGGGGCGTTTTAAATATAATTTCATTATAATTCAGTGTTATTTCAAATAAAAATGTAAAAGGTTTTTTTCGATAGTTAATTTAAAAGAGCAAAAACAAAATAATAAAATATTAAATAGAGATTTAACAACAATACGTTAGCAAGCAATCTATAGATCTACTACACGTTTCAAATGAGAATAGGACCGATTCCTATGTTTTGATGTCTCTTCGTACTGTCAAATCGAAGAAAGTTTGGCATAATTGAAGAACTCAGAGATGAGTAAAATTGAAGAACTGGATTCTGATAACTTTTTCCGTTCACAGTTCAAAAATAAATTAAATTATTGGTAAATTAATTAATGTTTAAAAATTTCTTTCCTCGATTTGAAAGTAAATCGTGACGTCACAACATGGCGATCGATCCTATTCTCATTTGGATCGCATTGTATATTAAATTTAAGGTGTTAGGTAAGTGTTATACTTATAATGCTTACTGATGATCATGCATCGTGAATCATGAACTATGATAGATAATGATCGATTCCGAAAATTACTGATTATGTTAATTTGATGAGTATGTATGATGATATGAGATTTAACACAACAGCTACACAGCTACAATATAGGCGTAAGCAAAATTGCCTACCACAACGAGGGTGGACAGGAAAAAATATTCAAATTATAGACAATCGGAATATAGTCAGTCTTATCCCAAATACAAACATACAGTTAAGCCAGTAAATTAAATTTAAAAATCTTATACACCGCTAAATTTTGATCGTTTTAATCCCGGAGAGGGTCAATCCGGTACATGAAACACTATCGATTTGTACAGATAAAATTCAAAAATAAAGTACATACCTTTTTTTTAAGACTCGTTTTAATTTACGCGTGTACGAAATTAATTTCTTTAAGAAAACGTCAGCGGAGCGAGTCCAATGACCTGTAGGTAGTTTGTACGCAACGTCGACTACTATCTACAGGTCATTGAACTCGCTCAGCTGACGTTTTCTTAAAGAAATTAATTTCGTGCATGCGTAAATTAATACGAGTTTTAAAAAAAGGTGTTTTATTATTTAATTTTATCTTAACAAATCGATAGTGTTTTATGTACCGGATCGACCCCCACGGGATTAAAACGATCAGAATTTAACAGTGTATGAATAACTTTTAGAGTTAAGAGGCTCTCTACCGTCTGATAATAATACCAATTACTTGTATTATCTAAACTTTACAAACTTTCTTGTGACAAAATACAGTAGGGATTACTTATAATATACGTTGCAGCTAGGAATATAATAATTTGGTCTGCTTCACAATGCAGCAACTCAATAAAATATTATATTATGACTCATAATGTTGTCAAACATATCCAAATAGGCCATAAAGTCCAAGTAATGTAATTATGATTTAGTTATTTAGTAACTTATTCTGTTTTAGTACAAATGCATGGTTCCGATATGATTCAATGTGAATTGAGGATAAGGATAGAAGAACCCATAAACTACTTCAGTAAAATAACATAATAAGGCATAAAGATAGTAGCTCAAGGGCAGTTTTCACACAGATGTCTAGGTTGTAGTGTAATCAATTAACGTATAGTGTAGCTTTGGGATGTTGGGACTAATGTAATAAATGGAAGTGATAATTCACCCTCATTGTTTGTGGATGTTTGGAGTGGTCGACCGGCTGACATTGAAAGTTATACCTGCCTGTGAACCAGCCCGCGGCTCCGATCTGAAACAATATGCCGACACCAGGCCCTTATATACAATATTCGCACATCACCGATGCCGCGCTGTTCATTACGCGGCTTCAAATGTTAATGCATTCAAAGTTTAGCGTAATAATGTTGGCGCAGTTTGGTACTTTACAATGTTACTTATTACATGTTAGTAGCAGTACAATCCAAACACGTATTCATTTGGATACTTATATCTATGCATATACTAACTTACAACTAACTGTTACCATCTGCACCATGCAACTATACTAGTATATTGTATACTGCAGCATTCCTAAAAATAAATAATGATGATTGCTATTTACAGTGAGCACGGATTAGTTGTTTGCTCTGGTCCCAATGCCCCGGGCATTTGTCTGTGTGTGGATGCCTATACATCACTTACTCTAATAGCTTTGGGATTGTCTGTGTAGTCCACAGGTTGGCATCTAAAGCTGTAATGATTCAGCCAGCCCCCCATCATACTCTGAGCATAGCAAGGCAAAAAAAGAAAAATATTGGTATGGATATTTTAAACAAATTGAACAAAGACATCAAGATGACTGACACTATGTTTTCAGGCAGTATTCTAGTTGGGAGATTATTTACAAAAGCTAATTGTGTGTGTTATAACTTCTATATCAGCAAGCAGTTACAAGACACAGTGTGGGTACAAAGAAATAGACATAGGCCTGTTGTAATGTCTGAAAATTATCTTAGTAATATATTATCAATTATTTAAACATTATATCAGTATTTACTCTGCCAAGGTTGTTTATCTGATGAGCTCTTTGATGATAATATTAAGCCTTTAATTTATGCTTTTCAGCATTACCTCATAAATAAAGGCTGGGAGACTAACTTGGGCTTACTGTTAAACTGGCCTTTTTACAGACAGGAGGAAACAATTAAGGACTAGACTATATTGAGCATGCTTTGACTTTGCTCTAGTAAGTCTTTATTACAAATATGATCCTTATTTCAATATCAATAAAATTCATATTTGTATTAAATGCTAACTTTATTTAGCCAAGTCAAAGAATGATAATATGTTTATGAATTTTGCCCTTAGTACTAACTAAACCAATTATAAGTTCAATTATATTTGTATTTTTATGGGAAACTGTTGGGTTATATGGATACTAGCCTGTATTTTGAGAACAAAGCTAAAGTAAAATAGCTCAGTTACAAAGTAAATTATTCAACAAAGTATACATAAAATATTTACCATGTGTCTAGCTGAAATAAAAACAAATAAGAAAAAAAAAGTTAAACTTTTTACAGAGGTTCCTCTGCCTTAGGGAGTCAAGAATCAAAATCAATCAATTGGTGCATCAAGGTATGATACTAAATTGTAGAGAAAATTATACAAATTTAAATAAATTATTCAATATTATAAATATAAATTATGTAAAAGTTGAAAAAATTCCAATGGACTTGGTGGAATATAATTTTTAGATAATGTATATAACATTCTTGCATTACATAAAAAGAATTGTCAACACACAAAACAACCGTGCAATAAATGCAAACAATATATCATAAAATATAAAAAAAAATTATAAATGTAAAAATGTTACCTCATAAAACAGCCACGCGCTGAAAATTACTTGTAAAAAGTTATATAGTATTAGAACATTTTTTAGTTCATATGGTTTTCTATTCTCCATAAATCGTGGTCCTAAGACCTGGAAATAAAAAAGAAATAAATTAGTTTAAAGTACTTTTAAAATTTTTGAATTTATTTATAGAAAATATGAGTTACATACCTTGACTAGATAGACATAGCTTAGACATATTAATAAAGTAGGAAAAGGGGAACTCATCAGGAACCATGGATTTGTCCTAGGATCTGAAAAAAAAAAAAAATATAAATGTAAATGAGAAATATGATTTTCTGGTTAACTTGAAGAGCACAATAGAATATAAACAAACATATTACATCTTCTTATTTTTATTATATGATAATATACATATAAGATTTTCCCCAGCATCCAATCAGATTAAAGATAAGATGTAATTGGACAAATGAGCTGCATAGAGTAAATGCCCAGCTGTTTAGTGGGTCATCTAAAAATACTTATGTTATAACTGGAAGTGTGTTGGCAGTGTCGTGAGATATGATCAGTATCATGAGATAAATTTGTCATGCTAGTCATCCTTGCAGACATGAGCATCTTATAAACAGACAAATTTTTGTTTGTTGATCTGGACATTTTAAAATTGTTTATAATAATGTGTTTACATAATTGAATGGAACAGCTGATTTATAGCTTTTGTTTGAAATTTTATTTTAATGCCATGTTATTTTATAATAAAGCAGTCTAAAGTATGCATATATTGGAAGTTTTATTTAGAAGCAATATAATATAATTTAAATTAATGTTTATTAATATTTTATAGAACTCGTCACTAATTTAGAAGAATAATGCATCAGGAAGATGCGAATTCATGAATGGATTGTTAGTTAAAATTTTATTTAAAAGTGTCGAGATTCCATCATAAGCCTTACCTCCGAATTTGTCCATATAATATTGAAAATCGCTAACATACTGTAGTATTAGCGCCATTGTGTCGATTTCTGGAAAATAAATACAAATATAATTAAAACAATTGAAATAACCACTATATGTCAAGACAGATAGAGATCCGCGATTATGACAGGTGTTTGTGAGAAATTAACACTGACCGAGTAACTATAAACACTACACGCCGTTCAACACATTATTTTTCAAATTATTATATAGCCAGTTGTTCGCAAGAAAATAATTTTTGATTCATTGGAACGAAAATAGGTTATGCAGGCTTTGGCGCACTGACAGCAGCGTAGCAGGAACAGGGAACTGGGAAAACCGCCTGAAATAAACACGACAGATGGCGCAACTATACGCGTGACAGAACTGACAGGAATAACCTGTTTATTGTAATGTAAGAAATGTACCTAACGAACCAATTCGTTTTTGATAAACAATATTATTTTCGTACAAATAAAATAAGTTTTTGTACGAAATGTAAGGTTTTGTACCTAATCAAAATCTGATAAAATGCGGGAAATTTACTTAAAAACTTATTCTTCTGAGTGAAGAAATAATAATTATGATAAGTAAGTAAGTACTCGTTTTCGCAAAATATTTTATAGATCAACGAAAAACTATTTCTCGTTATTTCAAAGTTCTTGTTATACGAAAAAGACACCCAGTCAAGACAGTTAAGTCTGTCTCAAAATCGTAAAATAAATAATACAATTGTAATAAATAAACGAACACATTCTGGACCCGGGATCGAGACATTTTGGTTCATGTGTCACAATTGTATACTTATAATCTGTGGCAATATGTGTGACATCATACTGACATAAGTGTGACTACGGTCGGTGTTTTGGCGGGATTATTTGGAATTTACGATGTAAGTTGATGCAACTCGTTGATATTGTGTTGTATTGTGAAATTGTTGTAGTTTTGTATACTACTAACTGTTTACGCAACTAGGGAATAGTCGCTCATTTGCGACAAAAATGGCATACTTAACTCAAAGGTTTAAATTTATAACACATAATATTATGTTACTGCATTGGTAGGTAGGTATATATATTTCGTTATAAATTGCATCATACCTATTTTTGGCATGGAAACCTTTAGTGAACAGTAAATGATCAAGAGGTTTCCTATAGGTATAGCTAACTTAGGAAGGTACCTACATAATATTTTAGCATTGATATATAGGGGTATTTAATTAGTACGCTTTACCATCAATGATTGCATCACTGCTTACCATCAGGTGGAATCGCAGCCAGGCATTAGTTTATTTATAATGTAAAAAAGAAAAATATTTAGACTTATGCTCTCCTTTATAATGTTTTTTGAGTTATTTTAATCTTGTCGCAATTTAGTGATAAACTAAAGAAAGAAAAATAGACTGATACCACATAGTTATCCAATTAGTTCTGAGAGTATTTTATGGACTAAGTTTGTGGTATTTATATACTTACATAAGTAAGTGCAGCGTCATCTAACGGATCCTATTATGTTATACATAATAACGCGCTAGATGACGCTATCCAAAGATCCACTCAAATATACCTACACGGTACACCCAAAATTACATCCAAATCATTCAAGGAGGATTTAGGTGACAAACAAACGTACAGAAGTTATATGTACATAAATATACGTAACTGCCTACTTAGTAGTAATTTAGTACCTACGTTTCCAAAGGAAGGTCCATTGACCGTCAAGTGAACGGTGCTGGTAATTGGCGTTCGATTGGTCTATCGATTGGTGATCGATTGTTTTATACATATACCTAGGTAGGTATGTAGAGTCGTGGAAAACGCTACCTATAGACTCCAGACAGTCCCTTCGACACTTTTTACGTAAGGTAGGTTAGGTACCTACTCAATGAAAAAGGGGGGAATGACCTGATCTCTTACATTATTACCTACTTATACATAATACCTACTACGGCTTTTGTACACATTGGGTAGCTTCTTGTTTAACGAATTCAGGACTCGAAACAAAGGAGAAATTTAACTAAGCAAAAAAAAAATATAGGAGAAGAGAGGATGTATTTATGTCAGATTTATGTATTTATAAGGCTCGGCAACATTACAAGCACTGGAAATTTACAAATACAATAAATAAATAATAATTGATAAATAATACATATAATACCTACCTAAAGTATAGGTAAGTAACGTACCTAAATTCAAATATTCATAGCATTTTATTTCAAATAAACTTTTTACAGGCACTTTTGAAATGTCAAAAACTCAGTCAGTCAGAAAAAATGATGCTAATTGCACATTCCAAAGCGTAGATCTCTATGGAGAATAAAGCGCAAGAAATTCTATGAACAACATTTTCAATCATGTTATTTAATTTATAATATCTCTGTTAGTAGGTACATGTTCCTTGTTTCTATTATTTGAGATCCTGTACCTATATGAACTAAAAATAAAAATTTAATATAGATAATTAAAATAGCAACTGGCAGCTATGAGATGACCAGTCTCAACAGACAGCACCCGTTCACGGACATGACGCGAATATTAGCACCACTCAGCTCAACCATTTTAAAGGGAACCGAATGAATAATTTCACGCGCCACGTGCGCGCCACCATCAGTGAGACATTTGATTGAGCATGACAAACTCTCAACTGCCATGCTCATTTATGTCAAACAAGTCCGATAGTAACATAAAACCCGTAAAATAGCTCCATGGAACCTACGTACATTAAAAATTTGAAAAAAAAAATGCTTCTACATTTTACAATATTAGAACATTGCTCAATTAAAAAAAATAAATAAATAATAAGTACTAATAATTTCCAAACTAATAAATTTTTACCCCCTGGTGGTAGCGGTCTGGACCAGCATTAAATCAAGCACCTACATAGGTAGGTATCTACAGCTACTTAAAAGTAGGTATTGCCAGTGACATGTCTCTGTTTGTAAAGTATTAACCAATTGGCATTCTTCAAGTTAATCGGTACATTATACAGAAAGTACTACATTTGCAGGGTCAAGGCCAAGGTCAAGGTCAAGCTGCACATTAAAAATGATTCATGTAGGCGACGCCTCTCTGGCTTAGCTCTCGTCACTTTTGGCAAAATTCGTAATCACTATTATCTATACTAAGGTTACCTACCGACGTGACGCGAAATAGTTACATACCAGTACAATAGACTGTTAAGCATCTTACGTAATACTATGAATGAAATTAAAGTAGGTATCTACTTGAGTAGGTATGGATACTCGCTATAAAAAGGCGACAACAACTCGGGTCATTGATACGCTAATATTTCTTAATATTTTTTTTTATTTCAAGAATCGAACGCCTTATTTATTTTTTACGCTGAAAATTGGAACTGAAAGGACAATTTTTCACTTTTTATAAGACTACGGTAGGTCAAAATCGAGTTGTCAAATCTATATACGTAGTAAGTACTAAGTACCTACCTACTCTTATCAAGGAAATAAAAATACAGAGATAGTCAGCGATGGGCTCGTCAGTCTCTCGTACAAATACATAGTTTTTTTCAGCATGTTTACTGTTTATCATTCGCTTATCATCATACTGTCTTCGAAATGAATGTTCTGCAAGGCCAGCAGCAAGTTGCTAATTACTGGCGTAATATTACTGGGTTACTTTACTGGCCTCGTGTTCTACAGGCTTTACCTATAGGGAGTTTTTTAAGAAAATACTTAATCATTATAGTTTTCTTGCTACCTATCCAAAACATATAGGTTCCTACTCTATGATTCAAAATTTTTCTGATCACTGGTCACTGTGTATACCAGGTATACCTACCTAACTACTATTAGACTCTAAAGATTACTTACCTTAAACTAATTTTTTCGAGGCAATTTTGCCTTTTCTTCGCTTAGTTTATCTGAAAAGAAAGAAAATTATTTTGAGTAAAACGCATGACAATTGTAGATACACATCGGTAAAATGGGTTTAAAATAATATTAAAGGTAAGGAAAATCACAAAAAATACTGACGTATTTCTTGAAGCTACAGGTATTAAACTAAACAGTTCATATCTCCACAGATAGCAAAGTTAGTGGTGGTTGCTATGCCAATTTCGTGCAGAAAACATAGTAGCCAACCAGTTTTTCTCGATAAACCTCTCCAACTGGGCCGAGCCCTGATAAAATAACATTTAGCAGATGTCTCGTCCTCTATTTAAACATGTAACATTAATATTCAAATAAATTATCACTTTATTTACCTTACCAGTGTAAGCTAGTGTAACAGGGTAATAAAAACGTGATTTTAGTAGGTGTTCGACTATAAATAATATGGCACATGGACAAACCAGAGACTTATCGGATATTAAATCAACATATCATCACGCCAGTATCCCTCAATGCGGAGAAGCAGCAAAGATGACATTATAAACAAATTCTTTCAAAATCATGATAGTAGTGTTTTCTGTCATTAGTCTATTTATGTGGTTATGTTCACTGCAATGTCGATGAATGACGTTATTCATTGTTTCAAGGAATCTCGATGGTCAATATCGTGTAATTAACGGTTACTACATGTTGTTAGCAGTTACCGTCTCTATGCCGTGTTCAACTTTAGTACTAAAACGTAATGCTTATATTCCAAATCACGTTGTTCTACGACCTTCATATTATGATAGTCATGTGGTGGTCATTTCGTTCTAGTTGAGATTTCGTTGCATTGCGCAGGCTTGTTGGTATATTCGGGTGATATTTTCATGACCTAGTTAAGTTAGTCTGTCTACATGATTCTTAATGATAAGATAATATTGTAGGTACAGTTTAAACTGATGTGTATGAGGAGGTGTAGCTGCTATGTCATGAAATCGTGAGAGATAGTCGTCTGACGGTTATTTCATAGCGATAACATAATTATTATCTGTAAGTATACTCGAGAAATACGCGAACGTTTCACAATAAATGTAAGATAACATTAAAAAGTTGGAGCGTTAACAAACTAGTTTCGATTCAAAATGTGTTTTAGTGGTTTATGTAGTCCGTTACTTTGGCTTTGTTGGGTAATTTAAAGTAATAATTTTCAGGTTTTAATTGGTATTTCTTTCTTTATTGGTTGTTAGGTTGGTTTGAGTTTGTGCAGCCCTGGGCTGTGACCCACCTGATTAATCAAACGAATTGTCAATTTGTCAATATACTGTTTTCTATTTTTAGCGGGGTGTTTGTCAATCAAAAGAGAGATGCTGGTTGTGGCGTGCGAGTTTGTATCCCTCCCAACCTTAAGTCCCTTTACCTGCCCCTCTTCACCAGCAGGAGCGCTACTGGTTATGAGTAATGTACCATGGTGAAGTTATAAATCTTTAGTTAAATAGATTTCGAACACAGGTAGGCCGAACTTTCGCGGCACACGACGTGGACGTCGTAACTTCGTGGTCTGGTGCAAAGAACATTGAACATTTCCTCTGTGGTTTTTAATATTTTTTATGATCCAGTTCTCAACCTTGCTTTATCTAGAATCATCTTTTATGCGTATCATTGGCAAATAAATTGCCTGATTTTTGGATCAACTTTTTTTTTGAAGTGTATTTTTATCCAATAACTTCTTCCGATCTGGTTTGAGCGAGAGCGGTTTGGGCGTGTCAGACTTTTACTGCCTAAACCGAACTGTGTTCCTTCAGTTGCCCTTTGAGTTTCCTTTGAGGGCCTCGCTAACTCTTTCGAAAAATCCCGCAGTTGATCATAATCCTAAATTGAAACTAACTTACCTATATAGAAATGTCCAGGACGGTGGAAAATGTATTATTTTTTAGCACAGATTATTTTAATTTTAGCACCTCATCGTGGGAAGATCTGCTTTTATTTTGAATTCGTATTGACAGACTTGTCTAAAAGACAGACAAGTCTGAGACGTTTTAAACAAAACAAATTTATCTCATAACGACATTTTATCAACAGCCCTAGCGCCCCGTGTCGTAGACAAAACAATACTGTCTAAGACGTCTTGTCTCAAGTGAGCGCAGACCCTTATTCTAAAAATCTTGACTGTAAAGAAAATGTGTGACATGAATAACAATTTTGTGCCATTTGCCGACACTACCACAGTGTGTGGGAACCATTTAACCCTCGAGGCTTTGGTCCATTGCATCATTTTGTACCTAATTTAGTAGTTACACCACTACACACAGGACTTAGTTCTCAGGCAAAAACAAAATAGAAATGTTCGTAAATCCTTGTAGTGACTTGGTCAATTGATTTAATTATTCAGTTATAGTTGTTTCTAAAAGGTCTTCAAGAATTGACTAACTCATATTGTACATTATTTACAATAGAGTCTCGGGGCCCTGGGTTGTAGCTCAATTATTAGTAATTAGAAAAATCCACCCGTTAGGTTGTCACTAGAAATAAGTATAATTATAACAACTTTTTTGTTTTTCTAGATGTTTATGCTAATCATGTGAGGGTGAGAGCAATAATAACCTTTTCAGCCAGTACTAATCTGTTGAAATGATGTTGATTTTGAGACTTTTTTTTATTTTTAAATAAAACAACTATAAGTACATTCAGTACCCTATGGCAAAACTAAGCTAGTTGACCAGTGTCCACTTACATTCACACTAGCGCGACGAATCGTAAATGCAACTACATCTTTAGTATATCTACCTACATATACCGACTAAACTGAAGTTGCATTAACGATTTGTGGTCTATGTACTGTCCACTATACCAGTAACATGTAATTATGTTAATTCACTCGCTGCATGCTAACTCAGACAACATAATAAACGTACTTATTTTATTTGATGCTACAACTAAGCAATGCCGAATTACCGATGCGTTTTCATAGAACTCTACATTTTTGAAAACCATTATTGTCAATATCTTGGTACATAGATTGGCTAGATTACACAGTAAATGCGTGTTGTAAGTAGCCAAATAAGAACGGCCTTAATGACTCAAATTGGCAGTTTGTTTAATGACACCTTCTGGAGTGAATGACAGACACGTAGATAATTATCTACGGTAGAGTAAATATGTATTATAATAGAAATAAAATATGCCACGTTTCGAAACTTGAAACTAGTGTGAATGACATTGATCGCGAAACGTGGAATATTTTTGACCACTTACCGAAAGTAATGGCTCGCACTAGCAGAAAACTGAGTTATGTGGATAAGTGAGAGAGATGCGCCTGCATAGTGTATAATGCGACGGAGAGCTAAAGTTGTAGTAGCATATATGCTGTCCCAATTTCACCAGATTCACCCGTGGCTTTGGTTACTGCTTCACTCCTTATGGTCGTAGTGTGACGTTATACAAACTTATTTTTAGTATATACGAAACCTGAAACACGTGTCTAGTATTTTTATGTAAAGAATCTATTTACAAAATTTCATAACTGTATCATGAAAAATAACAAAGTTAAAAGATTGTTATGTCAGCAAAAATACATAGTCAGCGGGCCATTCAGGCGACTGAAGGGTTGTTTTGCACTTGCACCCAGCTGTTTGCTAGCGCCTAATGCCCGCTATGACCATCCGTGACCTGTGTTGTACTTAGTGTCGGTGGTGTCCAACTTGTGACCTTTTTAAATATTTTTGGGAAAAATATAACTTAGTGTAAAAACTATTGGAATCCATTCAGTTACTGGTTCTGAACAAACTATATTGAGGTTTCACATATACTAAAAATTATGGTGTATAGCCTTCCTTGATATTAATGAGCTATTGAACACTAAAATATTTTTTTAATTCAAACCAGTATCACTTCCTGAGATAATCGTGTTCAACCAAATGAACTAAAGAGTTCATTATTATAATAATTAATCAATAAGTAGACATATAAATAATAAGTAGATTCAAATTAAATCATCTAAAGCCACGTGTCCATCGACATTGACGTTGATTTAGATACTAATACTTTGTACTGTTATTTGGTAAGCCTCGAAATTTACTTCCGTGTTATTCAACTATTGGATTAATTGAGACTTTGAACTTTTCCTGGTCTAATTACATTTTTATGTGTTTATTTATAGGCGCTTTACAAATAAATCACATCACATTTACTATATTACATAATAATATATAAATAATTCGTTTCCTAACCCGCCTAAAGCGATTTTGATAATTAAGAGGTTGGTTTATAGGAATTTGCGACATACACGCACGCGAAGGCGCGGGAAAGCATATGTTTCTACACAAAGTTTGTAACGTTAATATTTTTGAGTCCGACATAGTTTACTGTAACTTGATAAAGTGATGTAACTGTACTAAATATAAGTTATTTAACTAGTTTAATGACCTTTTATAACCAGTGGAAAACTACTAGTACTAGTACTAGTTGTACTTCTCCGTTTCTTTTGAGCTATTGATAGAAAATCGTTGTTGTCATTAACGTGTTATCTAACGTTACATGTATAATTTAGGACAGCATATCAAATCTTTCCGAACTTTGATCCCGATTATTTATCAAAGATAGAAAACTTTAGCTGTCTCTATCTGCAGACATGTTATCAGAAAAGATAGTAACTGAATACAGGTTTGATTTCAGAACGATGTTTAATCTACGTACCAATTAAACTTGTTAAAAACTGATATTTTATAGGTTACTACATATTATAAAACAAAGTCTCTCAACGCCTCTAAACGCCATAAACTCATAAACTACTGAGTGGATTTTCATGCAGTAGACAATGTGATTCGTATGAGAAAGGTATTAATTACTGTATGAAAAGCTAAGAATTTCAAATATTTCCAACACCCGTGAAAAGCTAGGACGGGCCGCTAGTTTTGACATAAAGGAAGATGCAATAGCCTGCACGAATCCTAAGATTTTTATCTTAAATTAGCTGAACATTTAAATAGGTATATCACGGTGAGATATCTTTTATCTCGCGTATTACAAGTAATTAAACATGACTGAAAGTAATTAGTACAGATTTATTTGAGTAAGTCTCTGGCGATAAACTTATTAATCGTTTTATCAATGAAAATAAGCAATTAAGGCAATCATCCTCTTAAACTAAGTTATTATTTAATGAGTCGATAATCTCATTGTATGGGCAATATGATTGGTGTTATGATAAGGCGATATTATAAGTATTGTGTAAGTAGGTGGAGGTTTTGCAAGAAGAATGCGTTCGTTGCAACACACGCGACGCTCCGCACTCCGTGGCTAACAGAACGAGTTGCAGCAGATCGGCGATGACGGCCGCAGCTGTTTGTTTATGTACAAATAGGCTGTTGCTTTCGATTTCTTTTATAAGCTTAAACCATAAGGTTTTTTTATGTTAAAAATAAACAATGCTTCAAATTCTCAAAACAAAACCTCTTCACTTTACCTACAGGTTAAAGTCCAAAAAAGAAGTTCGTGTAATTGATCCATTTGTTCGATAAAGAAATTTTTTTTATTTTCAAAAACTACTGAAGCAATTTTTGTGATTTTCCACTAACGTAATATACATACTTACCTAATCTATTCATTTATGCTTTGGTGATTAAAGTTGTTAAATTTAATTAAGTCAACATTCTTAAGATTGGCCTAATTATTACTTTTTTTCCGGTGTAAGTTCCAATTAAAATACCTGAACTACTCAAAATTTTTGTCGGTGAAGGTCGCACATCCAATTTCAAGGTTGTGTCTATGAATGAACGATTGTAACATTTAAACACCGAATGGTTTTTTTGAGTCGTTTTTTTTATCGAGTTGACTGATATTCAAAAAGAAAACAAATGAAGAAAATGATTCTATTTTTGAAATTATGTATTATTATTAAACTTCAGATTGAGATGCCATAGAGGCTCGTCTTTTTAGAATAGAGGATAGAGGTAATATAATTTGTTGTTGTCATTAGACAGAGCAATCGCCTCGTGTCTAAGTGGGTCATTGGCTGCACGTCGAGTTATGTAATCCTGAGCTGCGGCTCGGTGAGGAGCTCGCAAGTGCACTGCGCGGCAAACCTCTCCTTATCACGAGGACATTTGATAGTTTAATCAGAGTAGATATAAAACTAACTGTTCTGTATTTAAAACAACTACAATTTTGCTGTACTTAATAAGTCTCGCAGAGTGGAGAACTAAATGACAGCAGTTGGAATTTTAATGGCTAAAAAATAAAGTCTGCGTCAATAGTTTAGATAGCGGTAATATTCAATTTACATATCTCTAGACTTGGCAATAGATTTTTATGTTTAGTTAGTAATCCATCTTTGCACAACTCTACTCAGCACATAGTCAAATATGACTTAAGTTAATCGTAAAATACGATTCTTTGAATTGCGAGATATTTTGCAATTGAAGCCAGTTGGATAAGTTGTTAAAGATGGAATTCTTGGTCATAAAAAAATATCACTGTACCTACCCACTATTAGGGGTTTTTGCCATCAGAGATGTGTTAAGCGGCTGTATGCTATGCAGCGAAGATGCGACAGCTAAGCTACAAAACTAAGACACCGTCGCCGATATCCGTGGTCGCCACTGATGCTAAGCTACGCAGCAGGGCGAGTAGGATGCACATCTTACTCGCCTAGGTAGCTTTGCGAGGAAGATGCTGCTCGAGATATGCGATATATTGACAGTAGGGAAACGCGTGCCTACTGTAACTACTTTGGTCTACACGTAGCTATACCTCATGCTCGACCATCCATAGCACGCATCTATTTGTATAAAAAATAGCTTAGTTGTACCCGTTTCCACCAGTGCTAAGGACCACCAACGAATATTATTGGTATATATCAAACGCGTCCATAGCTACGTAGCATAGTATATCTCTGTTAGAAATTCAAATAAGGGGTTTCTATAGGACTTATTGACTTGTGTGACTAAATACTTGAGGAGCCCTGAGCCCTGAGCCCTGAGTGTACCTCGCAGGCCGTTGCCGTCATAGACTCATGGCCGTCGCGTGGGAATACTCGTACTTGGAATTATAATTATATTTACATCCTTACTGTGTTCAGCGTTTAATGCAGTTATTGTGGTGTAAAGTGTCTTCGAACAACAAAGAAGCGATAGTATAATAGTAGTTCTGTGAAAGAAGCGAAGATGACATCAATACAAAGACGTTACCGGTCGATTGTATTCACAAGGAAAATGGATTGTGCTCACTTACGTTAAGATTACAAGACTGGCGACGAAGCTAAGTACCAGTGTCGAAACTAATGACTGCACTATTTGTAACTGAGTCCAATAGACGGCTTTATACAGAAATATAGAAATAAAACCGAACTATTTGTGTGAATTCAAATGCATCGTAAAATAAATAAGTAGATGTCTTACTAAATACGTACATAATCATTTTGGCAATGTGTTGCCCTGCGAGTAAAGTCCTTCCAGTTTTAAGAATCGTGAGTCATTTGTTTCCTGACGGCCATCACCCATATCAATCAGTTGGCCGGCCAAGCATCTGAATTCAGATCATTTTGGATACAATAGCCTATTAGTGAGCGTACTTCACAATTACTCACGAAGCTGGAAACAATTGTGCGTAGACGGTTGTGGGGAATACCGTGCGGTATTGAGATTCTAGTGATGTCCCTGTGCGTACGATTGACAGCCAACCATGTTTATGAGATTATGAATTTAATACATAAATATAGTACAGTCACTATTTGGATTACTCAGATGCAACAAGTATAAGAAAAAAGTATTTCCTAAGTTTTATTTCAGTTATCCAAGTTATGGTATGTGTACCAAGTTTCATCCATATCAGGTTCTAAGTACATATATATATGCGCGATTGAGTTGAAGGAATCTGATAAATCTTTACTTTATACTGTCTCTGTTAGGAGGCTATAAGATCTCTATTTTGTAAAAATCTATTAGACATACTGCAAATGTAATTTTCTGCAATTTCTTTACTAATGTCATACGGCTGAAGAGTTTGTCTGAACGCGCTAATCTCAGGAACTACTACTACTACTGGCTTATATTTAAATTAGTTTTGGATAGCCCATTTATCGAGGAAGGCTATAGTTAATATAACATCATGTTACGAGCCACGGGAGCGGAGCATATAACTGAAGACGCAGGTGAAAACCCGGGGGACAGTTATCAATAAAACAATATCAGTTATCAATAAAATCGATAATAGGTACAGTGTCGGATCTGAATGCCTGTATACATTCTTTGTTATTTCTAATTCACTCGGTTATAATTACCGTTATCAGGGCCTACTTTACCTACCTAGGTACCTATTTGTCATCGTCATGGTACACAACATTGGTCATTGTTAGTTGACGTTGTACCTATTAAGAAAGAAGATGGAGTAGGTATTCCACGGGACTTTTGATTTTGTAAGTCATACCTAATTGGCTGCTGGAATACCCGAAAGAGTACTGTTAAGTTATACCCCATCTGTTTATTAAGTAGTTAACTAAACGTAAACAATCCTGATATGCCTTATTATTTAAAATAAATCGTATAAAAAAACATACAAAAATTATTTACATTTAGTTAATTACTTAATATCGGTTTAGGTAAATTCGTAATTGTAAACATTTTTAGATAAAATTTTTAGACAAGTATAAAAGACATGTTGAGATTATTTACATTTAGTTAACCTAAACAAATGGAGTATAGAACTACATTAGACGACGCACACGAGTATCATGCCTGCCCCCCTAGCCAAGTTACAACCGTTTCGCTTGCATCTAACGCTTCGAGTTGGTCACGCTCCCAATTCTTTTGTTTTTACCACGTGACTGAGCGTTGAGATGACGTCATTCTTGTACATTTGAAGCTTCCTACTAACGTTAACGGTTGCAGATTAGCAACTTGGCTGCGTGAAATGAAGCTCTATAAGTCTAGTTTCCATACAAAATGTATGGAGGCCAACGCACCCAGTTCGGTGTGTGTGGCACACGTGTGAACAGTATAGTTCTACCTTTACCGTAGCCACAGGTTTTAGTCAGTAAAAGTCTGACACACCCTCTCGGTACACCCAGAGCGGGAGAAGTTATTTGATGATTTCTAATCTCAAAAAATAAAATACCAAATAATTCTATGGCAATAATTTTCATATGCCAATACTGATCTAGTAACATTAGATATTATTATCTCGAACCAATTACCTATAGTTCTTGGTATTTCATTCTGTACTTGTAAGAGCTGCATAGTAGGTAGGTACCAGCTTTATGCAAAAGTCGGTATTACGAATGTCAATTAAACTGCATGATTATCTACAATTCGAGACGCAAATGACTGTTAGGTACGTTAAAATGAAATAATTATTTTTGTAACCCGTGTAAATACAATGTAAATCATAAATATTTTATATGCATTGCATTAAAGGAATAACAGAGTGAGAGAAAACGTTGTACACTCTACAACGTTTACTCTCACACACATATCAAAAGGACCAATTTATTTTCAATACACTTATAGGTAGGTACTCAAAAACCCGCTACTATGCCCTACCGCTTTTAGGCAGGTAATTGACTGTTTTTCAAACTTGTGCTGATAAGTCTCTCACCGCAATTTATTGTCATCAAACGTATCAGGTTGGGTGCCAAGCAGCCTCCACTAGTACCCCCTTTTATTTATTTCTTCGTAAGTGTGTTGAAAAACGTCGTTTGATACACATGGAAATTTGTAACGTCAGCACTCTCATCTATAACGAATTCCAAAGTTTCTTCACGTATATCAAAATGTAGTACCTATATCTCTTAATAGTTTTTCATGAGGGCTGTACCCATAATGAGCAATTCGCACCACCATGTGCTATTGAGTTAATCGTTTCTAAACAGGCACTTATGTTTATAAAATATCTACTGAACGAACACTCATTGTTACATTGTAAATTGTACTCTTAATGTCGCTAGCCTACAGGAAAATTCTGTGAATGCTCAATAAAATGTAAGTAATAAAACCCAGCTGTAAGTTGCAATACAGATAATATGTTGTAACGTTGACAGAATAAGTAATGTGTGATGTTTTAATCTGCAGCAATTGTATTCAAATGGTTACGAAGCTGGTTGCTGTATCAGTTGCGATCGTGCGACATTGACATTGGCGGCGCGTCTGCACGCTAGCCGCCGTCGAAATTCCGCTTTGTAATTGAAAATAACTTTCATTGAAATGTATCGATGCAGCGCTCGACTCGAGAAACGTGAAAGCATTTCAGCGCGTCCGGTGTAAGGCGGCGGCCGGGGGCGGGGAGTTTGCGGTGGCGTTGTTTGTGAAGATAAAGAACAGCGGGATGTCAGATGCAGTAGATTTGAGTTTAGTTCCTTTTTCCGCCGTAGATCAAGATATATTGGGTACTCGGAGCACGAAAACCGCAATGGTTCGCATCACATGTGTGCGGTTCGCGACCGCATTGTTGTTTCTAAGAGGGGTCTTATCGTCAAGTACCTATATGATTAATTCTAAACAAGTTGATTAGTGAACGATTTTCAGGTCTCTGTACTCAAATGGTAACCGAAAAAACCCTATTATTAACCCTCTGTTCTACGTTCGTCTGACTGTCTGTATCCCATAGGTAGACTGTTGATTTTAGTTCAGTTTCTATTGTATCTATGGGTAGATGTCTAATATTATAACGAACCGTTTTAGTTTTAACAAAACCACCGAAAATAATTAAATATATAATAGGTATAACGGCAGTATAGTTTTGTTACAAGGAGCGCGAAAGTGATTTTGTAGCATCACAAAAATTGGGCACGTTGTTGTTTTCAAATTAACATATTAAGTATCTAGCTACATTTACATTCATAAGATATACAATTTGTGACTGTCACGTGCTTTTTAAATTTTTGTATTAATGTATATTTATATTATTATGATCCTATACTGGCGACACGCTTTGAGTCAATGTCATATAGTTGTAGTTCTTATTATTCCCCGAGGAAAAGATGCTTCCGTATGAAGCTGATACATACTTAATTAATAATGGTATTCATATAAACGCATCGCGTATGTAGGCATTATAATATTATAGTCATCAATTATAGACTTTTCATTTCCGCTGTTGAGATATGACATATGCCACAGCTGGACAGCAGCAGGATTTTAGGATTCTCGAAGACTGGTGTTAAGATTCGACCAATAATAAATCAATCAAAACTGATGTAATTCTGGCTCTGTTCATGCGCCATAGAGAGAAGAAAATAAATCAGGACTTATCTTTAGGAATACTATTTTATAGTAATGTTGTAGACGCTAAAATCAAACCCGCTAACATCAAACAGTAGATATGCTAAAATCACGTTGCGGCAATGATTTGATCACGAACGCGTATTGTCTCGACTACTATATTATAATTCCATTCTGTTCAGACGTGGTGAGTAGAGTAGAACATAACATTTCACGCTCCGGTTTCACTAGGACGCTCGCGCTAGGGTGCTACGCGAGCGCTACGAAACTGTAGCAAGCGGTGTGGGGCCCCAAAGGGCGCGAGGTCGTAGCCGCGGCCGAAAGCACGTGTCGACATGAGCCGTCTAGCACCACTTTGGGCCACGCATGGCGTGAAGGCTATTGCTTGCTGGCCCCAACTATACATACGTGCACGAGAAAAGGTGTATTTATTTTTTGGCATAGAGGCAGTGTTTTTGGTTCACTCTAGAACGAATATATATCTAAAACATGAATAGGATAAAGTTAGTTATGTTTTTATATTAATCAAGGAATTCAATCAAGGTATCTATATCAAATTTATTGACCACTATCATAATAAAATAATTATAAAATTCAATCAACTTTTTACATAAAAAAAAACACTTACATCGACAAATTGTTCAATCAATTAAGATTTGAATACTTAATATTTTAAGAAATAAGCTTGTTGTAAGTATAAAATAAGCTATGGTAAATTAAACAACCTCGGAAATTGTTGGTCAACAACCGAAAATGGTAATTTTCATTGTTCGCGCCCATTGCCTGCCATGTTTACAATTTATTAGACATTGTAAATAATTGTTTAATAAGTGTTTCCATTGTTGTCAGGTGATTACATCAATATTAAGTAACGTATGTGTCATTTACATAAGTTTTTATTCACACGTTTAGCCGTAGATATTAGTAAGAGTTTACTACAAATTAGATACGTCACTTTCAGTTTACTTTCACGTTATAATAGACCGATTGTATTTTAATGAAATAAAAACAAATTATCCATACCTATTGTTGTTAAGCGGCTTTCAACAATAATGGTACTGCGCATGCGTTGAACGGATCTAGCGAGGTTAAGCCGCACTGGTCGAGGACAGTCTGATGAGTGGGTGACATTTCTTTACACGTCCAAATACGATTCACCGGAATAATGACCGAGTTAACCGGTCGGCAGTTGTTTTATCAGTATTACGTGTAGCCAGACGCACGAATGGTTTGATAATGACCAGGCCGTCTTTAGAATATCAGTTTTGCCCAGTAACCGTGGAGGTCAGACGACAGTAATTTTAAGTAAATTACTGGTATGTATCCGTATCCGGTTTGACTGGTAGTCGACCCCAACATAATTGGGAAAAGGCCTAGACAGATGATGCATGTTTTTATTACCTTACATAATAAAGTCCAAGGTTTCCGTCTGATGCCGATCTTAATATACTTTGATTGTAATATCTAACTTGCTCCTACAAGCAGTTTTTCCCACGTGAAAGTAGAAAATATACAGTGATAAAGAAGCACACTACTAGTAAAAGATTAATAAAATCAATAAAGTAGTTTTTGAGTTCATTTTTTAATGTATAAAAAAACAAAAAAATATTTATATTTTTATAAAATCCAAATCTTTCTCTCTAAAACATTAATATAGACTCTATAGTAGGTAATGTGAATAAGTGATATTTCTATACTACAGAAATATCGAAATATAATTTTGGCTTTCATTACTAGACCACCTGGTCTACACGACACCAAGTCGCTTCACAATAAAGAAATGACATCATGCACTCCAACAGTAATAACGAAACAAGTATTTAAGTATATTCTCTGCTTCTTCCATTTAATATTATGTGCACCTGTGTCATCCAGCAAGTTATCGATCTCATCAATCTTCGCCAATCACACGCACTTGCCAAATATGGCAGGGTTGTGATGTTCTGGCGACAGTAGCGTACAACGTAAACAGTACGACCTGCAAGGTCGGTAAACGTTGATAACCCTGAATCATATGTTCCACTGCGGACATATACGGCCGACGCGATGACAATGACCATTTGTCTTCCAATAAATAGTTTTTGACTTAAATTTTGATCATTTTGCCAGTAGTTGCTCAGATTCCTTGAAATTTTAGGAATTCCAATATTTTTTTTTGATTTTTGATAGGCTCGCGGTTGACCACTGTCTCACCTGATGAAAAGCGACGAGTGGTCGATGATGAAGCGCGCTTGCCTAAAAGTAATCAATTCAATCTTGACTTAGAGATACCCAAATCGTAGTTATCAGGAAATACAGACCCTGGCAGGGTATTCCACTCCTTAGCTGTACGCATAATGAATGTGTTCTCAAAACGCTTTGTGCGTATATATATGGAATGTCTACCGGTGGCTCGTCGCCGTATGCACTCTTATGTTTGTGTCGGAATTTTTGCATTCTTTCCTTTTCACCTGAAGATGGTCGGCGTTGCACATTGGCGTTTGACATTCGCGGTACATTCATTGGATCATTCAGTACAATCTGTATTGTAATCGGATGGTTGTAGGCAACACAAACAAGAGTACGGCTAATCGGAAACTGTTATCTCCAAAGGTCGAGTTTGACGTGCTTACTATAATGGACTCTATTGATTTTTTGTTTTTGACTTGTACTGTAACCTCTCCACCCACTTTTATCGCCCACAGAGTTGTGTTAATTTAATAAATAATCTATATTCCTGACTAATCAATATTAGTTTGTAACCATGCAAGCTATATTAGGTATCCTTGTTTGAAGCATTTTGTCAACATCTAGCTTCTGCAAAAGGAGTTACTTCTGATTTGACTAAATATTGCAATACTGGCAACAGAACACGCTTCACAAGCTTTGTTAATATTATGGATGAAATCTAATAGCTGATCAATGTTCCTTAAGATACAGAACAACCCTAGTTTAAGGCCCAAGCACCCGAGCAGTGCCATAAAACATTGACTTTCTGAAGCCTACTTCTTGGTTGCCGCCAGGCCATTAATGACAACAATTGATTTTTTCGTATTAATACTTTTTGTCTAAAAATGCAATTTCGCAACTGTTCCCTACTCCTTCGAAACGGCTTAGACCTTTTGAAACATTTTTACACATAAAAATTGGTGGTTAAATATTCTTTAAAGTGAATATAGAATATTATATGTAAATCAATCAATATTTCGCCAAGAAAATGGATTTAAAGGTCAGTGGGGCTCTATCCGGGCGTAGCTGGCCGCTATTAAATTCACAGATAGGTGCTCGTATTACCGCTTAGGCGGGTAAGAGTGTTGTATCCATTTAATTCTAGCCAGATCTTCAAGGGACTATAAGCCTTAAGAGGCAGAGCTTATCAATTTGCGTACAAGTCTTGTTTTTGCGCACCTTTAGTATTTCTTCTACCAACCACATGTAATTATTTAATCTGCAACTTAATTTAAATCCTTGATTTTGTTATTTAAACGATATTTTTTTGTACCTGTTAGTTTTTGTAACAAATAAAATGTATTATTATTATAACATATTAATTTAGTTTGTGTTTGTTAGACTTGCTTATTTCTCTAGCGTTTAGCGTTTACATTTAATACTTGAATCAAGTAAAATCGGTCCTGCTATTGATAAAGGCTGTATGTGTAGTAAATGTTTGTATTTGCGTTTGTTACTTTTTCACGCAAAAACTGTTGAACAGAATTGATGAAACTACAGTGATGTAGCTTATACATTAGAATAACGTATACGTTATTCATACATAATAATTATAAGCTATGGTTAATATTGGGGAAGTACTAAATGCACACTGGTGAAGCCGCTCGTAGAAGCTAGTACTATTATAGGTATATATATTATATCCCTGTATGACAAAGCATTTTTATACGTCTTAATAACTCATAAGCAAATAATGGTGTGAAGGTGTTTATTAAGGCCCAGTTTAACTCTATTTTACCAGTCATTTTGTTTTTGTCTTACAAACTACTTTTTAAATACCTACCATTCTACGTCAGCGATGATACGGTTCAAGATTATAGTGTACCTATTCAGCGTCATTATATTTGTTTGTGCTTTGGATAAAAAATGCCATGGAAAATCACAGACTGACCAGAGCACGTATGTGTATTTGAAGAGCTCATCTAGTTAAGTTATTTACGTTTGTACTTGAAAGTGGGAGTTAAACAAAACTGACGTATTTGCACGAGATCAAAGTAATCACCATAAGTAGGTACATCTTGAATAAGATTGTTAAATGATCAAAAAGGGATTTGATGGTTAGTGGTTTAATCGCTGATGAGGCCTTGTGCCTCTTACATACAGCATTAAGTCCCACTACGCGTAGAGTCAGCGACCGATTCCGTAATTCGGCAAGATTCGATAGTTCAGCACGAGCGTGGAGGTTGTCGGCAGCATGAATGATGTTGAGTCAAGGTTTTAATAAGATATTTTGAGAAAAATTATCAAGGCGAGCGAAACGTTTTCCATGTTTGGTGTTCGTTACGAAAACCCAAATAATGGTTGCGAGGTGAAAAGTCTGGCGGTACGAGGGTTACCATATCTCAGAACAAATTCCCTAGATTTAAGGATTTTCGAACTCATCTCAGGTTTGCGGCTGGATTTTGCAAATGTCATGAAATCTCAGGATTTTTCGGATTTTCAATAAAATACAGCTTCCATTTAAAAATTAAACAAACTAAAAATAACCTTACTTTGGCATACCTACTTTTGCAATTAAAAATTGTGTAAGTATATTAACGGGGGAATCTCCCTCCCGATTTGTGTGCAATATGCAACGCTTGAGCGATACCCATAGCGTATAAAAACGAAAAGATTGTCTATGATTTTTTTTTCATTGCACGTTTGAGAGAAATTTCTCAAACTAATAAATCTCAGGATTTTTCAATGGATGTCAGGCCTTTTCTCAGGACTTTTGATTTTTTGATCTGGAAACCCTAGGCGATACGCACATGTGCGTATCGCCTAGGGTTATACGTATTTGGAGTACCTACGCCGAACCTAACCTAACTGCCTAACAACGTATAGACACGAGTTTCAAACGAACGAACGATGTAAGTTGCTAGTACTGGTACGATTAGGTACTCGAGAGTGCTCGGTAGCACAACGCATACAAGCTGTTGATAAATGGCAGATAAATGAAGCTACCAGCTCCACGATATCGTGTCGTTATGGTTATCGCCTAATGTAACATGGCGAAACTATAAGCGTTCCTAGTTGACTACGGAACCCTAAAAACGGCCAGCGGAGCACAGAGCGAGTACCTACGCTCTTGAGGTGGCGCCTGTTACAACATACAACTACACTGGCACAGGGTCTAGTCGTTATACAATTGCGGTAACTTATTTCAACAAAAGTGACAAAACACTCGCCGCGAAATAAACCGACATTGACGAAATTAGAAGGGATCGTGCGTATTATACTTGTACTTACATACGCACATTATAATCATTAGGTTGCAAAATCTAAATTAATATTATACGGTACTGATTATATGGAAAATTTTTGGCAAACCTTTGGTAATTAATTTAAAAGTACAATGGGCAAACACAGACTAAGGTAAATGTTATGCACAATTAACTACTAAGTCTTCTGTTTGTATGTTCTGTAAGGCATTAACAAGAAAATGAATAAGAGTATAACACAATCGGAACAGATGAGATCATACAAGAGAACAAAATAAATAGTCACGTAATGGATGGAAGTGAATGTGCAGTGATTATCGTTTAGATGCGACATGCACAACAAACACAGTATTGTTGTCACTTTATTGTAGAATGATTATGTTGTGCTGATGGTAGTAGGAATAGCTACAAAACCTGAACTAGACTAGGATAAAATGTGAAAAGTATCGTTAGCGCTGGAAGGTAACGTGAAAGTTTTTCAATTAATCTGTATATCTATAATTGTAAGCAATGTTAAAAGGAAGAAAACTTTGTGAAGGGAAAATAATAAATGTATAAAAGGACTGACATATCACCACACAGCCGAAACTACTGGGACTAAGAGTGTGTTTTGCGTAAGGTTTCCTTTTATGACGTAGGTGAACACTAAGAAAGGATTTTCTAAAATTGATTTCCCAACGGGATGAAGCTGGGTCAAAATTTATATGGAGAAACCTACTTTTGCACGAGCTTAGCCGCTGGCAGAAGCCAGTCATTAATAATTTATAATTTTCATAATTAATTAATTACGCAAAAGAAAATTAATTCAAAGTTTCTTTATAGGGTCTAAATCCATAAGAAAAAAATAATGTGTTCTTTGTTGGTGAAATGGCTGCGTGCGATGCGTTTGCGCAAGACCCGGAGGCAACACCGGCGACCCTGAACTCAATTCGGGCGCGATCATTTTGCAACTAATCGTTGGTCGCTGCGGCCGATGGACGTCGCCGGCGCAAATGTAAACATTTGCAGGCGTGAGCCGAACACGCGAGGTCGCCGCGGACGTGCTCTAACACTTCGTCCACCATTAAATGACTATCCTTGCTGAACGTATGAATGTAACGACGAGCGCCATGTTCAAATTAAAACCTTACATGGACCAAAACTGTTCCTACGTGTTCATCTACAAAAGACCAACAACATCAAATATAGATCTTACGCATATTGAAGCGTAAGATTCTGTGGTAGGGACTTACTACGTGTTAATATTTAGCATATCAATTAACACGTTTGACGAATAGCAGACAAGTTCCCATAACTTGCTATTCGTCAAACGTGAACATTATCCATTATGTTTGTTTAAATTTTCAATTCGCATAAAAGTGTAATAAGCATACATCAGTAGTTATCACTAATGTTAGCGTGACATGCGATGAATGTTATGATTGGAGCGAGATGAGGAAGGTGTCTTTTTTAAATTATTGTAACTTCCAAACAGTTTTATTGAACACAAATTTTATTAAAAGTTACAGTCATATTTTACGCTGAACAGATAAAATTTACGATAATTTTGTGTAATTAAATAGAATGCCAGTTTATCACTAGGTATAGGTACCTACATGATAAAATTATTTATATTAATTATATATAATGTATATACCTACCTAAATAATTGTAAAGTAAGTTGTTTGACGCACTGATTGGGAAGTTTTAAAATTGCTTAGTGTTTAACATTAATTTATCATCAGTCCCGACTACTTACTTCAGTAATTTATTTAAATTGTATATTTAAGTGGTACCTTAATCGGCATGCCATTGTCAGTACATCCACACATGTCCATTTTATAATGTCACTAGTTTAAATTCGTTGACAAGATAATATTATTAAATATGTTAATTTATAATTTTTTATAATTGAAATATTATTTATGTAAAATACAATATCTTTACAAAAATACAAGAATGTGACTACTATCTATGTATATAACGTCACTGAATAATGTATGAACAAAAGTTTGATGAGTTGCGGCACCGGCTGAGGAGTCACTCGCATAACGTAACGCTAGGTAACACTGTTCTGGTAGTACGTACAAATTTTTTGAATGTCAATGCCAACAACCTCTGTGATCAGCTTGAAACGAAATTCGGCCTTACAGGAAGGTATCTCAAACGAAATACAAAAAGACAAGACCACGAAATCGACATTGAATTTTAATCTGTGTTATGTGAATGTTTGCCGATTGATTCAAACAAGTCTGGTTGAGTAATTATTGGCCAATTCTTTAAAAAATGGCGAATAGGCTTCTTCTCAATAAAAAAAAAATGCTAAGCAACTAGGGTTGTCACTTATATATATACTAGCTTCTGCCAGCGATTTCGCCCGCGTGAAAACCCCCGTTTCATCTAATTAGGGGTGGAGTTTCGTAAAATCTGTTCTTAGCGGATGTCTGCACCCTATATGGACCCTACCTACCTACCTAGTGGTATTTCGCTTTTATTTATAAAAGATATAGATCACACCTATATCTTTAGTAAATTATCATCATCATCATTTCAGGCGGAAGACGACCACTGTTGGCATCGGATTCCCGCGACCCCCATAAGGTCATTGGTCCGTTTTGTGGGAGGCCTCGCTACATCTTTCGGTACGTGGTCGCCACTCCAGGACCTTTCGGCCCCATCGACGAACTGTTCTACGAGCAATGTGCTCTGCCTACTGCCACTTAAGTTTGCGGATCCTTCGGGTTATATGGGTAACCTTGGATATCTTCATTTCTGCCACGATTACGCAAGGAAACTCCGAGCATAGCCGTTTCCATTGCCCTTTGAGTGACTTTAAACTGATGAGGCCTATTCTGAGCGACCATGTTTTAGATAGATAGTATATTATCCTATATGGATATGTATTTAAGAGAATTATAATAATTATAAATAGTATGATAAATATTTTGAATAATAATTCAAATGACGAAATGTATGTTTACCTAATTAAATCCCATATAAAATCAAAAGACAATATTACGATACATTTTGGAGGGTGCCAATATTTTTGAGCACGCTGCGCTCTCCATGCGTAATAGTACTCATTTTCACAAATGTTTCTCTATGAGTCCACAACTTGACTTTTATTTTTCTATGAAAGATCAATTAAAAGACGGGAAGCTAGAATTTTAGAGCTCGTTTCGCAAACCAGCAAAAAAAAAATTTAGCTATTTATTTTTTTACTGGGGTGCAAAACCAAATACGACAAGCTTATTTCACCATTGGTTAAATTTCAAAGTGATTGTTAATTTTGGTGCCGTAAGAAGAAATTCGAATTTGGAAGTAGCTCAAGAAGAAGGAAGGATTAAGAAGAGGTCTTTGTCCAGGCGTGAGATATAATCATAGAATCAAGATAATACTAGTTCTCTGAGTCCTACCAAAAAGAAACCAAGAAAGAAACAAAAAACCATTAAGAAAGTATAAAATTAAAGTGTATTATTTTTTATCCCTGAAAGTTGCAAAAGTTCTAATTTTTGCAATGATTTAAAAAAAAATATACCATGAGTAAATGTTTTAATTGTTTGCCTATAGTAAAAAGTTCAGGTCCTTTTGTAAAAAATATTCTAATATAGCAGAGTAGCTAATACTTCTTCTGCCTACACGATTAGTGTCAATGCACCCGTTTGTTCATTTCAGAGTTAATATTTACCTTTTAAAATGAAGTGCCCATTTTATAATATGTAGGTGCCTACACATTGTTGTATTTATCAGAGCAATAACGTTGATTGAAAAAAAATTAGTACCTAACCCAATCTGCATCTCCACATAGTATTTTTCACGCACGCTAGGTACTCGGGAATGAGCTCAGTCGAGTATAAGTAGTCTTCACAGAAGGTCATTCATTCTCTTTAAATTAGTTCATAATGGTAATTAATGAAGTTAGGGCCAGAGTTGGGCCGGAGATCCGTCTGAGCAAGAAATTATAACACGTGTGAGACGTGAAACGTAGAGTACGTAACTACTTTTTTATTTTGATATTATCTGATCACAGTAAAAGTATTTTCCACCAAAATAGGAAATGCGTTATTGGTGTTTGGGTTTTTCATTCATTAGTTAATCATCAAATGAATTCTTCCGCTGTAGGTGGAGCTTGAGAGCAAGTCAGACTTTTACTGACTAAATCCCACCTCATTTGCCTTTTGCGTTCCAGGGCTGCGGGTTTAAAGAAAGAGATACCTCTTTCAAAAACCACTATGGTACTCTAAAAGTACCCATAATTGATTTTATTAATGGTCAATAATTTAATATCTTTCATAGAAATATGTAAGGGTTCATTGCAGCATAGCCGACGTTATCTTTTATTCAATCATAAATCTATCTTACAGCCCAACGAGCAATATTCTCGGAGAAGATATCATGTTCAAACACCGCAGGATCACACAAATCAAACAGGATTTGTCTCATCATGGTGCAGATTACCAGGTTATTTTCACATTACCGGTTCCTACATAAGCAGTAACGTCGTACACAGACCAGCTAGAAGCTAATCAACGTGTTATTCTCACTAACAATCAAACTACTTCTTTGCTGATTGTACACTATTCGTGATTATACAACGATGCAGTTTTAGAATTTAATTATACGTAAGTAATCTTTTTTGTACCTATTCTTTCTTTAATTGACTTCGTATTATCTTTCAAGTAGCTTTTGTACATATAATAAAAATAAATAACAAGTCCCTTATTTACAAAGGACGTTTATTTTATTTCCAGTGTTTTATGACTACAATAAAAAAGAATGACTAGCATGGTCAATAAGCAATGGTTTGAACTTTAAGACACCCTTGACCCAATTTTATTTAATAGTGTTTCTCATTCTGGAATCATAGCGATTTATTGTTCAAAGGAGGTAAGTCAGGCTGGGTAAAAAATGTGACGAGCCCAGCGTCATGCGACTTGTCGTAACTAGTCTAATAACTAACAAGTTTCCTTTGTTTCACTTTTAAAGTCAATTCCATTGTTTTTATAACAAGTGGGAAATTGGAAACTCCTTTGATTAATGATAAATCTCAGAATATGAGTAATGTTGGTACTAGTACAATGTTGTCTAGTTGTAAAAACACCATGTTTTTGTTTAGTTCATTGGCAACGCACGTTGATATTTTAATTGGATAGAACACTATATAAATTATACATAGTTGGAGAGTCGACCATTGTTGGAGAAGGAGAAAAATATTTAAAATCACACATTCTATTAATCAAAGAGCAGAGTTATAAGTACAAAGAGAAGCAGTCATTTATAACAAGGATGAAAAACACTGAACGAGATAATTATCGACTGCAAAAGAATGTTTTGTTAAAGTCGGCTATTATTTTATCCTTCCTTCACGCATTTAGTTGCTTGAATGCAAAACATGATTACCTTTTGGAAAATGGAATCATATATATAGATATATGCAATTACACAAGGAGAGCAACTCGAAGCCGACATAAAATAAAAATATGTAGCAAATTCAATTTAAAGAATGAAGTCACTATAAAAAGTTAAGCAGCCTTATTTATGTTAAGGATTTTTATGTAGGTATTCGATAGGGCCTTGATTGCCTGACCAGTCTCTCTTCCAATAACTAGTAATGAACGTATGACGTATATGTCCGAAAATATATGAAGTCGATCTATCTGAACAACAATTCTTTGGTAGGGTCAAGGTCGTAAATTCAGTTCAGGATCAGCCACAGATTGGCAATGACACCGATCGATGTGTACGAAAAGGAAATGCGAAGTGAATACAATCAAAATTTTGTTTTGATCTCAATTTCCTATTATGGATTAATCAGTTGAACAATTGGACAGTTGAACAATCAGTCACACAATATTTTAAATATTGATCTTTGACTGAAAAATATAACATCAACATGGAGTTCATCTTTGCTAAAGGTGCAATAATAAAATAGATAATTTAAAACTGCATTCTTTTGAAGTTCGTATTTAGCTGTGATTAGTGTGATATATTGCTAAATTGTAGCGGTATTATTTATTAAAAGTGGTTAGATCTAACGGCTCAATCAGGAAATCAAAAATGTTTTGCCTTAATTTAATTCAGAGGTCAACTGAGTTTAATTATATTCCGCAGACTGGACTTCTTACATCTAAAAACAAGTGAACTTAATAGAAAAAAAGGTTTATAAATAAGTATGTCGCGAAACAAGCAGAGGTCCCTGACGTCAATGGAAATACTTATATTGAACAAGTTTTATTCGCCGTTCTTTATTTGTGCTTTGCTGGTTTGTTGACCTTCACTGATTTCCGATGTTAGCTTTCCTTGTTCACTTTATAGCCTTCGTAGAGTGATCTACTGCCATAATTATGAAGGTGGATCTCTCTACGTGCTTTATGGTTTTCTCAATTTCAGCATTGTGTGTGGAAATTCGAGCGCATTGGCTTTCAAACTACCTGTTACACTAGTTTCTTGTATGCCATAAAGCCATAACACCCACTAATTATAGAGTTAGACTTCGACTACATCTACTATTTATCCATCATATTCTTTTGAAAACATTTGGAAATATGTATTTAGCTTGATTTTATTTGATGCGCTATCTACTACGAGAGAATTTACAAATACCTATGCACATTGTCACACGTAGCATCATTATAGTCAAATACGATAATTCTTTTTTTATTTTGGTCACGTGAGGCACATAATGTTATGGGAAGGCCGCGTCTTATCGGCAACTTTTGTAAGTCATTTAATCTTTAAAAAAATGCATAGAACGTGACGAGTGCGTTAGTTCGTTATCAAGATGTGATGTCGATAGCGATAAGCGTGCACTATTTATCGGTATTTTGTTCGGTTTCCACGTTCGCGATAATGTGGAGCGTGAGGGTATGGTGTCCGAGGACGTCACGGTGGTTGCGTTGCGAGCCCGCTGGCCGCTGCTCGGCTGCTCCGGCGGGGAGCATGTTAATCTCGTGTCACGCCAGTGGGGGGCGCGCTGACGGGTTGACCTTACGTCACGCGCCTACCGCTTTGCGCCGCCACACGCGCTGGGAATACTAACGCCAGCAGAACGCCTTGGTGGATCCTTGGCTTCAAAACCGAGCTCCTTTCTGAGTAGTCTGTTGCGTCTGTTGCATGTTTTCTACGATTCAGTTCACAGTTAAGTTAATGTTTGTGGTGCCATACAATTGGCATACCGTGCAGTGTTGACAAACGTGCGCCGAAGAAGCGGATGTTGTCCACTGTTGATAAACTATTCCCATAGTTATCTTTCCTGTTATCCAAACATGAAAGGAAAGGCAAGCGAGAATCACCTTTGAAACGTTCCCCATCCAAATTGACTTCGTTTGATCTCTACGATTTGACCCCTGATTGGGAACATGAGTCTCTCAGAGTCTAATTAACGCCTCTCAGTTCTTAGCAGCATACAGTATGCCATGAGTACGAAAACGCGGGAATTATTGTGAACTTGACATATTTCGCTAACTCAGTCAAGATATTAATTGCTGTGAAACCGATGCACAAGGGCAATTCCTGTTATTGTTTAATTAGAATTTCACAATAATTCCAATAATCTTGCATTGATATTTTTAATTGGCATGAATCATTTACAGATAACTTTTAAAAGGCACGTTTATACGTGTTGTATAAGATTGAGATTTTTATAAATCTTAGGTTAGTGAATTAAATTAATTTTTTAAGAACTTTATACCTTCATTAGTCGGGGATCGGAAACCCAAAGTATGATCAAATTTCTTTGAGTTTATCACATGATTCAGCCGCCGACGCAACTCGCTTAGATAATATGATTATAGCCTCACCTGAGTGATCGATCTGTCAGACCGGCGAGGTCCTACTTCGGAAGTAAGTCCTCCAGGCCGGGCTCTCCGAGTGCACATTCACTATATGTCAGCGGCGGACAGCTGATGTCCAGGTTAACGTGTGTAGTGTGTGGGAGGGGCGCGGGGCGGCGTGTGCGTGCCAGAGTATCGGATCGCGGCGCGGAACTGCGCCTGCGCACGGCAGACAGGTGAGCTCGGTACTGGCGGCGCGCGCTGCCCCCGCGCGCTTTTATCACATCGCACTTCACACGCCTTCAACTTGACTCCTCATGTCATCGGTTTAATCATTTACTAATATTGGGCACTGATAACAATAAGAGTCTCGCAATCGTCCTTCCTTAATATCTAAACTTATTTCTCCAGCTCTTGCAGTGCAGTCGTCCGGCATCACCTCCTTGGCCTCCCATTTTAAAATAACTGCTGCGACATTCTTCGTGGTTGGTGCTAAATACGAAGTAGTTGCTACTGTAGCAGTGTAAATATAATGCTACACAGGATGTGTTTACATCTTAGATGTATTCAATTCATTATCACATAGTAATTATCCGTGTAAACACGGACAGTAGCCATATTTTGATTGAAGACATTTTCCTGTTCAATATTGTTAGCTATGGCAGAAGCGGACAGCCAGAAAATTTTCTACAATTGGCGAAATCTGACAGAACGATGAAATACAATTTTAAAATTTTCAATAAATTATTTATTTTCAAACATATTATCCCATTTGGATCGCGTTACTGAATTTTTTAGAAATTATTTGCAAATTTATGACTAGGTTCAAATTGGATACTCCCCACATTCATTTATGATTACTATTATATTTTTATCGAGGCGACGTAAAAATACCAATGGTATAGATCACTAATATCTTTGAGAATACTGCGATATGATAAGACGAGTCAGAGAGCATGTACTTTAGAGAGACAGAGAGATATACTGCAATCACTGCAGGAAATACGACTTTCTCGACGATATGTGCAGTCTCAAAAGTCAAAAGTAGCTAATGTACAAGAAACATCACCTCGCGATATTTATATTGACTTGGACAACACTGTCTTCAGCTAGAGGTAACAATTCAGGAGCGTGTGTATCGAGTTCATTTGTTGAACTTTAATATACAGTTATTTGATCCTTGTTTTATTTAGTAACTTCAATTTTATTTCTTTATGTTGTTTGCTAAATGAATTAGTCTACGAAATGTGTTATCGACTGAAAATATTTTTTCGAAGAAGTTAATTTAAAATTCTTTTTTAAACAGGGTAAAGACTTCATCAAAATGGTTACCTATATAATATAGAATACTAGTTCTCGTAGAAAATTCTTCAAACATCTCCATTGTTTCTCTCTGACTTTGCCGTTACATACCAGTATAATTTAGTATGATTGTTGTGATTAATTGAGTTTGTGTTTGTGATTTTATTTTGCGGCCACTAATCGACGATTTACAAATAATTTAAACGGTTTATTTTTAGCTGTTTTCGATCTTTTTTTCAATATGGTTATTAAGTTTGGGTATGTTTATTGTTATTCACTATGATCCCAATAATCGCTTAGGTTGAAGAACTTAGTTCATCACAAAACTTACCGAATACCACGAGACGAGTTTGCAACGCAATAAAGTGTTGAGTACTGATTTGCGTGCACTTGTCGTGGTATCGAGAGGTTTATTTTAAATAAGCAGGTTGATCGATCAAATAAATACATCAATGATCAAATTGTAAAGATAGTTCACGTGTTCTGGGATTTTGACCTCTAACTTCTTGTTGACATTCAAAGTCCGGTTCCTCGAGATCATAGCAAATATTGCCTTGTTTGAATTAATGTTGAGTACAACTAAGTAGGGTGTTTACAACTTACAAGTTTTAGCATTAGTTGAGGCTGCTGAGGCGACCGTTCAATTCTAAGTTCTTGGAACTTCCTATAGGTAGCTAATACATGAGGGTATCCTCTTCATAAAAAAACCCATCAGGTGTTCTAATAGTATCCAATGATAATGCAACACAGAAAAGCCCAAAACATACCTAGGTATATTTCTGAGTAAATGACGTAAGTGGCAAAGAACATCTTCTTCAATAATAATTATAATATTATTAATTTAAAAAGAAGAAAGGATTAAAAAACACTTAGTTCTCAATGAATCGGTATAAATTATTTTTCATAATGATGATCTTCCTTAATGTCTGGTCTAACCTTTTCAATATGCATTTGAGGTTTACACCGGAAAATTATTTCTTTTTTGCCGAAATGCTGCGTCATCGTTACTAACATTCATTCATAGAGCAGCTACAAAGACAAGATTTACAATTTACACATAACACCTGTAAAATGTGTTTTAGTTTGGTTATCACTTCCAAGAAGATGATAATAATTATAATACCTATTAATTTAAAAAGAAATAAGGATAAAAAAAAATTACTTCCTATTGAATCAGGTATATAATTTTTTATAATGATGATCTTCCTTAATGTCTGGTCTAACCTTTTGTATGCATTTGATGCTTACACCGGAAAATTATTTCTTTTTTGCCGAAATGCTTCGAAGTTCCCATTCATACGTAGTGAAGCTACATACTACACACATAACAGCTGTAAAATGTGTTTTAATTTGATTTTGATTTTTTGATTTTACTGCAAATCGTTTTAGGTGGGTGTCTTCTCTCGAGAGAATATCAGAATAGTTAAAAAAATCGACTCAGGAGAAAAAGCGAATATGATAGGTAAATGATTTTGATGACTCGTATTTGGGAAAGAACCCAAATATAAAATATCCAAATCATTTTCCTGTTTTTTCTAAATTCCTTGGGATCAGCACGTCACTTTTCCTTTTTGCATTCCATTAATTTATGGACATGATTAACAAAAAATCCATAAGTTATTTTCCAAGAAGTAAACGGTACTGCCTACTACTACGCACAACCTGCAATTCAAAGCTGCATATTTTGCGAGAAAGCACCTAAGTGCAAGGTCGCCACTTACAATTTATTATTAACTTATTCCAAGTATGTAAGATTGGCAATGCAAACAGGGTTTACCTAATTTAAAAATGAATATAATGGAACTATTTACTGTGGAAAATTTCATAGTATTGTGTACAGAATCTATAAACCTATAGGAATTTTCCACTTTTCATTAAGAGTGGACTTCACTCCATTACTTACAGATTTAGTGTCTTAGGAGCCTCTACTATCGAGGGTTGTGTCATGTTCGAAAGATTCAGTGAGTGACCGCTCCACCCAAGTGGAAAGAGTTACTTAAAAAGAAGAAGGAAAGAAAATAAGTTACTTCTAGGCAAGCGTGATCCGTCGTCGGCCACATCATCACTTACCATAAGGTGAGATAGTGGTCAAACGCGAGCCTATCAATAATAATAAAAATAAACATTTATTTGTGGCTCACACAGAACCAACAACAATAATAAAATGATTTCGGGCTTTTTTTTGGGTGGGGAGTCATCCAATGACTTCTACCGCTCTAGGGTGAAATGAGAGGGCGAGTCAGACTTTTACTGACTAAAACCCACTCCTATGTTCCTTCTTTACCATCTTTCCAGGACCCTGGGGTTCTCTTTCGCACAATACATGGCCCAGTAGGCTTTAGCCCTTCTGGGCCCCTACGGTTTTGCTGACATCTCCCTGAGGCGCGCGTGGAATGCGCACTACGCGCCGTCGGCGACTCGGGCTAGTTCCGGACGGTTACCGGACGGCCGGACGGCGAGCTAGATATAAAATCAGGGGTCAAAGTCTCTTTTAAAGTCCGTACAGTAAATATGTAATGGTCAAAATCACATGAGAACCATGCAGATTTGTTTGAGATGGTTTTTTGAATATACCCATACAGATTTGAGTGAACCCGTCCAGTTACTGCAAGTATTTGTCAGTATTCGCAAAGCTCAACTCATGGATGTTGAGATGGGAGGATGAGTTCAAACTGACAGCGGGCCCCAATTGAAGGGGAGTGGCGAGTGATCGAGTACATGGATGCAGCTGGAGGAGGCCTCTGCCAGGAAGCACAATGAATGAAGAGATATCATTTAAAGGAAGAAAAAGATTAGAAAGTGAATTAATTCAGAATAATAAGGGTATTATTATTATGATGGTTCATTGCAATTGAAAAGGTTTGTCTTTGTTATACTATAAATCATTTAATGACTATCACACTTATGCATACTTACATCCAGTGTTACTCTCTTTTAGACTGTTGTAGTGAAACATTAATTACAAGTATATTATACGTATGTCTACGGCGTGATTGATATACATATTGGTACCAAATTTCAGCTTTCTAGTGCTAACGGTCACAGAGATTAAGCGAGGACGCACAGACAGACGGACAGACAGACAGACAGACATGGCGAAACTATAAGGGTTCCTAGTTGACTACGGAACCCTAAAAATGAATAGGGGTTTACTAAAGTCATTTTTTTTAAATGTCAATAATTTCGGAAATAATCGCTCAACAATCCCTCTAACTTTTGAACCATAAGTTTAGAAAATATGAAAAAAATCTGAAAAGTAGAACTTTAAAGTCTTTGGGCTTTCTAGGAAAATTATTTTGAACTTGATGGAAAGAACAGTTTTTGTACAAAAAAGACAAAAGCGTTCGACAAAATAATTTCTGGACTAAGTTTGTTGAATAATTGTATATGCAAGCATTTTTTTAAACTCATAAGTGGGTACACTTATTGTGACGGACGGGAAACTACGGAACCCTACACTCAGCGTGGCCTGACACGCTCTTGGCCGGTTTTTTTGTTTGTAGGAGGTAATCTCTGGAAGTACTTATCCGATCGCTAACATTTTTTCACCGATAGAAAGCTGCTTCATTCCTGAGTGACATTGACTTATATTTTATGTACGCAGGCAAAGCTGCGGGCAAAAGCTAGCACATTAATAAACTTAACTATTAGGTACCAGATTTTCTCTTGTTTCAACTGAAAACAAAACATTATTCGCTTGAATTTCTGTTGCAATATCACGTGATTGCATGAATTTATCTGTAGTTTATCCTTATCGTCTTGGCGTCGCCCTGTCTGTATAAACACTTTAAACTCAAAAACTGCTGACCGAATTTTGATGCAGTTTTAATCAATGGACATAGTGATTTCCGAGGAAGGCTTAAGTGCATGCGTATTATAACTGATGCGAACCTGAGGCTGGTCACAAGTTATAAGTATTACAAAGCTGTAGAATTTCTTTGGTTGAACGCGCTAATCTTAGAAACTACTACGAATTAAAACATAATTTTAGTGTGAGAAAGCCTATACTAGTAGTCCACCTATATAGGCACCCTGCCTATATAGGTTGACTGGTAATTAGTGACCGATACTTATACACGATATTATACTGATGATTACAAACAACTTTCCCAAAGAAACTTTTTTTTTATACTCATTAGTTTTATCACAATAACAAAACAGCTGTTCGCGCTAAATCGCGCGCGCGTCTGCGACCTCTCAGTTGTTAGCCGCGTAACGTCTCATGTACTACCACCAACAGTGATAGTTGCAAACCCATCGGTGTATGTAATCAGTGTAGGTACCTACCTGTTCCAGTTAAATAATAAATATAAAAAGTTACTTTGGGAAAGTTGTAGGTATGTAATCATGAGTAAATTCACGTGTATAATTATCGGTCACTAATTACCAGTCACCCTATATAGACTGATTAACGTATAACATCACGCTACGCCCAATGTGAGCGGAGCAGTAACTAAAGACGCGGGTGAAACCACCCACGGGGGTAGCTGAAAATATAAATAAAAAAACCAAACTTAATGCTTGTTAGTGTACCTGGAGTTTTATACGACAAACTGTGGGATGTTCGAAGGATTTTGTAGCATAACGGTAACTAGTACCTAGTGCATCTGCATATTCGTCGAACAACTTCAATCGGCGAGGTTGAATGGTGTCATCGCAGTTAATCTCAAGTAGGTGATTAGTGGCTAGCGGTTTACATTCAAGCTGCCCGCCCGTGTCTCCATGTTCATCGCCAAGTCGCGGACTTATTCAATAAGTAGATATACCTATCCACTATAAGATATTGTTTTAAATTAATTTGCTAGAATTAGTTTAGAAAATGTATTACTGACTAAAAATATTTTCTCGAGAAGAGAATTCCTATTTCACCGTATGATTTTCCTTAATCGTTAGAGACAAATAAATCATTGTATGATTATTTCTATTTGATTTCACCAGTTTGTACCTATGTCCTATCTTTGATTTACACAGAACAAGGTTTGCCGTCCTGGGCTGCTTTGTACCGGCCACTCCATACCTGCTCATTTAGTGGCGTAAAAATTAAATAAAAATATTGTCAAATTAATCCTTATAATAATAATCAAGTAGGTTTTCAGTAGGTGCACTCCGCACGAGTATTAATTATCGCTTAGTGCGAGGCTTTATCGAGGCCAAAAGACCCAAAATATCGCTGAGATATCTGGCCGCCCTTGGTTAGCGCCTAGTTAGGTATAAAACAAAACCGCCACTGCACACAGGTCACAATATTTGACCAATAATATTGAAGTGATTAGCCTGGTGACACGTAGGACGTGTTCTTAACGATCGTAGTTTTCTTAAAGCTTACTTGGTAAAGATGCCTATTTCTCCATGAGAAAAAGGCGAAAACGTGAATTTGCGTAGGTATGATTGTATTTACCTATTAATTCTTTATTGAGGCTTTTCAAGAAAAACACCATAAGCGATAACACTGGGAATAAATCCTGTATAGTGGGTGATTTCGCAAACCTGTAAACTCACATATACACACAATACACTTAGCCACGGAATACCGTGCTCCGTGCGGGAATCGAACCTACGACCTGAAGGGCAGCAGCCAACGAGATATATTTAAAGAAGATACGGATTACGGATTTACTTTTTAATTTGGCAAGAGAAAACCCATTCATGTAAAACCACAAACTGTTTCTTTCAATGTTTTTTCTTAAAAATGTTGATGGTTTTTTGTTTTTCTATGTGTGCGAAATAAAATGCTTTTCTTTCTTTCTTTCAAAAAGCGTCGATATTTAGAGCTGGGGCTCTAGGACACACAATCAGCTTACCGTAGTTACAGATGCGGAGTTTATCTAGAATGATGTAGATTTCTTACGTCGAATCTAGTAAACCAACAATTTGATCGATTGTTTAGTTGATTAACCATATGATGACTTAATTGTTTTTTAATGGTTACATGTTTACGGAACAGCTTTCAAAATATGCCGTATTTTGATAGCTTCCGTAAACATCAATAGTATATTGTCAATATAATTAAGTACTTAGTTTACATGGTGTACTACTTTACTATTATAATATTAGATATGCCCAATTTGTTAAATGCTTCATTCAAGTATGGATTTTGGTATCTATGTACTTTTTTTTTCTAAGGCGAGGTTGTACTCATTTTGAACTTTTTTGAATCTCTGGAAATCCACAAATATAAAAGAGAACACCCTGAAAAAATATTTTATTAAAATTGACGAAGTATATGATTGCTGGGTAAAAATCGAAAAAAAAATCGCGAATCTGATCATAACTTATGATTTCAAACGTGTACTAGGTACTATTATCTACGAGATTACGTCAAGGCAATATTTGAAATGTACATAAAATAATAAAGATTCTTTTTTAAAAGAGTCTGGCGTTAACAAATATCTTGAATTGTTTCTAAAAAATCTTGTAAACATTTCGCGGCCGCGAAGTCGGCATAGACACGGACGAAGTTCATACAAAATACTCGGTGACTACATCCGGCTCTTAAGTAAATACACCAAAGAAGCTTTTTTATTATTTAGATTATAACTTATAGTTTACTGACATTTTCGTTTTGGAAAATATATTCCAAAATGTGTCAGCAGTTAACAACTAATTAGAATTACTTAATTTGTAATCTAATCATGATATGATTTGTGGTCTTAATACTTTGAAAAACTCGGTAGTAATTATTCAACTACAAGTGTTTAATTCAAATGCACAAAAATTATGTAAGTACCAGCTGAGAAACGTCACGAGTCGGTCGGTATTGTTTTAAATCTTAGGTGCAATTATGATGATAACGTCTTAATAATTTATTTCGATAATGATACGGCAAAGGTTTCTTCTTGTGGGATTTCTCCCAGTAAGCACCATGCCATTGATTTCCCGCTTGAGTATTGATCAATTGATCATATTTATACGTCTAAAGCTAGTGCGGATATTTTTGGGGCGTATATTATTATCAAACCACTTCTCTCATTCGGGATGGAGCGAGCGGGACTCAGACTTTTGCGGATTAAACCCACCTGTTTTCCTTATTCGATGGCGGTTTACTCTTTGCTCGTCTTCGGTGGCCGGGAATCGCCCAACGAATCCCGACGCCTGAAAAGAAAAACATGCTATAGGTTGTCATTTTTTGTTTTGAGGTGACTTCTCCTTCTCTAGAGAGAAGTGGGTCTTTGCCTTTTACTGACTAAAATTACACTTGTGTCGTTTAGACTTTCAATCGTAGAAATAACAGACACAATAGAAAGATAATAGGTGGGCGAACGCGTTCGGGTTTAATACATTAATTACCCTTTGCGTTCTAGGACCGCGGGATTCCTTTTCAGAAATTCCCCGAGGCCCTAACGGGCATCGGCCCTGCAGGGCTACTACGGTTTTGCTGACTTCTCTTCAAGGCGCATGCATTTGAAACCATTCCTATTTAGAAATATTTTGCTTCCAATCATTGTTAACCGAACTAACTCAATAATATTTTTTTCTTGTGACACATCTTTCATTTGAGTTTTATGATTAGATTTTAAAATTCAATGTGTCTTTTACGAAGGGCTGAGGAGAGTTTAGACAATAAACATCTACGTTACGAACTAAGCCTTTTAAAAATGTTAAAATAAACATAAGATATTGTTTTCGTTAATACAATTCAGATTTTCGGCTATACTTTGTTCTCAAGCCATTACGCATAAATTGAAAGCCAAAAAAACAAGCCGTGACATATATGCGGACGAAATTATCACCACGGTCGACAACGGAACTCTGAGAAGCCCTGCCCGTAATTAATGTACTACCTGCTTATGTACCTACTTAAAACACATGTTTACAAGGATTTGTATATGAATTTGTCCGTGTGTGTGGGCACTTTGCGTGAATTACTTATTTGCCCTCGAGACTAGTTTACCTATGTTAATGTGATTGTAGGAACTAAATATGTGTCAATAAATTATTATAAAAATAAGTTGGTGATGGTCTATCTATATACTAATATATAATAGGTGGACTCACATATAGGGGGACAAACTTAAATAATAATTAAACTATTTATACTAAAACCTAACTATGTATATGTCACCGAGGAGAAGTGGCAGGCGGTCGCCGACTTTTGCGAAGCAGTAATGCTAGCGAAAGAGGAGGCCAAACAAATCAGGCAACAGCGGCGCTCACAGCGCCGCAGTCGCCGCCGGGACGCCGATCCCGATTTTCGGCCACCGTAGGCGCGGGCTTGTGGACAGCAAGCAATGGGTAGCTCGCTGTCCGACCGTCCGGTAACTGTCCGGACCGAGCCCAAGTCGTCGACGGCGCGCACTGTTCCCGCGCGCCTCAGGGAGCTGTCAACAACAGCAGGGGCCCAGGGGCCTAAGTCTGCTATTTTCATAAATTCGTCATTCCAACACAATCCCATTCTCATTTTGCTGAAAGTTTGTAATCTGCTAAATCATAATGATCGATCATTAATCGGTCAATGGTCTTGTAATAGAATGGTGGTAGAATGACAATATTAAGCTTATTAAAAGCACTAAATACGCAATGACGTCGTAATGGTAGGTCAGGATCAAAGGAACTGTTAAAATTTTTGCAGATTACCGCATATGTCAGATATTCATTTGTCATTATGTACGAGATTACCATTCTATGCCATTTCATTCAATGGAGTGTCAGTAGTTGACCATTGGAAAGTCATAATGACGCCATTATATTTAATAATAGATTACCAAAACTTGTCAAAATCAACAATTATGAAATCAATGATAGACCATTCTGACACTATTGTAATAGCAGACTTGAGGCCCAGCTGGATCAAAGCCTACTGGGGCCAGGGTTATCCGAAAAGGAGCTCGAGCCCCGGTATATGAAGGCTAGAAGGAACGGGGTGGGCTTTTAGTTAGTAAGAGTCTGACACTATCTTCCGCTCCACCCAAGAGCGGGGGTTGTCATTGGAAGATGTTCCCAAAAAAAAACCGTCAAATTTTACTAATGCTAATTGTTTGGGCGAAAAACGAGCCAGTCCTCTGGTCACGCAACGTCGATCATCTTAAGACTTGTTTTATTTTTAGCAACAAAAACATACTTTAGAATACATTATTTTAAAATTATATCTAGCCTGTACTGTCCCACTGATGAACAATGACATCTTCCCTCCATTTCTTAAATTCCGTTTCTAGATCAGTCTTGTCAATTCCTAAAGAAGACATCTAAGTCATCCCGCCATTTCCTTCCTGGTTTCCTTGACTTACACGATCAAATTAACATTTATAAAGTCCAGTGATATTTGGGTTTCAAAATGTAACTTGTACATTATTATGGTATTAGCGATGGAAGTCTTAAACATATCATTGTTGATGCATAGGAAGTAATTACGTATTGGCCAGTAAATCAGAAAGATTTTGCGTAGACTTTATTAGAGTTATAATTTATGTATGACTTATGATTATGTTCTGTAGATATCTAAAATTAGCGTTACCTTGAACTAAGTGCAGTTTTTTTCCAACCAGTTTTAAGATATAAATAATTACATAAATGATGAGTATGAAATGGCAAATTACTCGTACAATCATTAGAGCAATATCATTGCTTTTTTGTAAGGCAATTAAAGCTATTTTGTGCGTACTTTTTTGAATAAACCTCCTACCTTTTTTTGTAATTTTAACTGTATCTTATTATACCTAAAGTTAGTTTATATCAAGAATCGAGAATGAGTTGACGTAGGGCAGTCCAGACAGCGACATCAACTGGTTACCCCATTTTCTAAGGTATTTTAACGTGAGAGGGGTACCTCTCCCTAATTGAGATAACTACGTTAATTGGGGAGGTTTCCGGCTACTGGGACCGCAATTTACGGGGACCGCGGTCCCAATCGCCGGATCCGTAAAAATTAAATAATTTTCTTCCGGCGACTGGGACCACTCATAAATGATAACTGAAATTTAAAAAATGTACAAACGAAAATTTTTACTTCCCAGTCCCAGTCGCTGGAAGAAAAATATTTAATTTTTACGGATCCGGTGACTAGGACCGCGGTCCCCGTAAATTGCGGTCCCAGTAGCCGGAAACCTCCCCAATTAACGTAGTTATCTGTACATTTTTGATAGGTAACATAAACGTTAAAAGTTTAACAATTGCAACATATTATTTGCATATTAAAAAAAAACTGAACTAACTATTACAATTAAGTACAATTTAGTCATTAAAGTACATAATACACGACGTGTTATAAAATACAATTTTGTAAGTAGATACATATTTCTAATAGAGAATAAGTACCTACTGTAATTAAAATAAGTTACGATATAAAACTCGTCAAGTTTATGGAACGATACCACATGGAAATTGTAAGAATAACCTGCTACGTACCTGTTGGACCATTGACGTCTGTTGGACTATTATATAGACTGCGCACTTGCAAAATGAATATGTATGCAGTAAACATAGAATATTGCAACAAGTTAACGGTCAAAATAAAAGAGTTAGAGAAATGTGTTTAAGGAGTCTTCTCATTACGCTATTAATACAAACGCGACCGGTATTATTTAAAATTGTAAAGTATATAATAAGACTAGTGTCATTAGATCGTTCCGTCACTGTTTTTAGCGTGCTATGCTCGGAGCATATGGGCACCGGTACCTTAAATGTGCGTGTCAAATCGGTGCATGGGGTGCGAAACGATGAGTATACGGGTTATCACCACATAAGATGACGGTGGTGCTACGTTCTAGTCAGCATAGTAGTCCGTAACATGTCGGCGAGAAATGGGTAGCTCGCCGTCCAACCGTCCGGTAACCGTCCGGACCGAGCGAAAGATGATGACGGCGCGTATTGATCCACGCACGCCTCAACGACCGCGGTACGAAAGGCAACGAGGGAACAGGAGTGGGTTTTTAGTCAGTAAAAGTCTGAGCCTGCTCCACCCAAGGGCGCAGAAATGCCATTGGATGATTTTCCCACTAACAAAAAAAAAAATTTGACGTGTTTCTTTATGTATTCGCAATCGTAGCGCGGTCATAGTGTTTTTGCACTGGGCGCTTCTACGCAGCGTAGGCGGGCCGTAATGGGTGTAGGCGTGCCGTAGTAGAAGCGTAGCAGCGTAGACGGCACACTGAGGGTGAGTGAACGAAACATTTCTTCAAACAAATTACTCCGACAACGTTACAAAGAACAAAATTCAAAACTAAACAATGATCAACATTCAATTGATTCTTTTGTGTGTATTCTGATTTTATACGAGTCGCGCTAAAAAAGCCAGTGCAGGATTCATCCGATGCAAAGGGACCTTTAATCAGGTTGCTCGCCATTGACGTCATAGTCCTGTAGCCTGTGGGCAAGACGCATAGAACCTGGTTCAGGTACCTTTGCAAATATAGATATTTGTCGCAGAATGTTTCTGGTTTAACGACGGTTTTTGCGGACAAAGTAATTCTCCATTGCGTCAGCAGTTCTAATTATAGCATTTAACGTCGAGCGCCTTCCTTCGGATATTCCGTTTTTTTTTTATTCAACAAAACAGTTCTCTTTTTTGTTCTTAACTCAAATCAATACTCTGTTTTATATGTAGCTTTATTTTTTATATTTATTCATAAATAGGGTATAACGTTAAAAGTTTGTGGTCAGCACAAAGAAGTTCTTGACTTCATTTGCATCATTTCCTGATGGAAAACATCGAGTTGGTTGAATAAGGATTTTCCAGAAATACAGCAGGATATCTTAGGCACGGAATCTTACCACAATTGATGAGGAGTAGGTATCAATGACTAAATGCATAAATTATATCATTAGCTACCTATAAACTGACTTATTAACCTTTTGTGACTCATTGGGGATTTGGTATATAACACATTCACTACAAAAAACTGTGGTAAAATTTGTAGTGAAATATTATAATTATAATTATTATTTAACTGACGAAAAAAGGTGGGAAATCCGTAATTCGATCACTATATCATTATGTGTAGGTATGTTATTTTCAATGAAAAGATATCGCGTCGATGAGGCCAGATTACGAGCAGCATCGCATTGAGTTCGAATTGTGGTTACAGGCGATTCCTTCGCCTCATCTGGGCACGCTACTTGATGATAAGTCTTTGTGTGTGGCGGTTGCTCTCCTCATACATGCACCTGCGGTTCTATGGTGAAGGCAGATGGCATCACTCATTGATCTGTCGGCGCTGCTTAAGGAGGTTCCCACGTCACTATGCTCTGATCGACATAGTGCGTAGAGCCCTTATATCGGCAAACGTTCCTTGCGTACTTCAGCCTCCAGGTCTTAGTAGGTCTGATGGTAAGAGGCCGGATGAGCTGACACTGGTGCCATGAAAAACAGGAAGTGTTTTATCTGGGACGCAACTTGCGTCAGCACTGTCGTTGCCAGTCGCCTGACACGCACCATGCAAACTGCTTTTGCCATCGCTGAAGATGCCTGCTGTAACAAAGGCTCAAGTACGCTTCCTTGGAGCAGCTTTACCACTTTGTGCCGGTTGCTGTGGAGACTCTGGGCAGTACGGATTTAATGTGTTTTGTGAGGATTTAGACCGTAGGTTCGGGGAGGCAACGGTGGTCTAGATCGTTCTTGGTGCAAAGGATGGCCATCGCTATTCAGCGAGGTAATGCGGCGAGTGTCATGGGCACTTTTGCACCGGGAACAATCAGGGGCGGGTTATTTATTGACGTTTGATATTCATATAAAGAAGAAAAAGAGAAGGAAGAAAGAGAATGCCTTGTTGCATTAAGTCCGCTTATTTACCATTGAAGTTTAAATAAATTAATGTAATTGTAAAATGATAATTCTATTGTATTTATAAATTATTTATTTGTATATATTTTTATAAAATACAATACATTTATCTTGTCAATAATATAATAATATTTTCTTAATAATTTATGGTAGGTATATATAAGTGGTAAAACAGCGCACTACCTAATTTTTAAGACCTTGTATAAAATTAAAATTATTCGTTAATCATTCTCATTTTGATTTGCTTGTTTATTTACAAAATTAATGACTAAAACAATCTTGGATTCTTAATAACACGTAAAAAAACTCATAGCTTAATATAGCGAACATAAGATACTGAAGACTTGGTCGAACGAACAGAACAATAAGAATGATCAAAATTAGAATTTGGTTTGTTTGAACTGTGTCTTTATCAGTTTTTTTTGTTCACACCTACACACATTATTCGTCGGTCAATGTAAGCATTGACTCTAACTAATCATAAATATTCTATTGCAGGTCCAAACATAGTTGCATTTATTGAACACGTCTGTAAAGTTATTTCATAAAACTATAAAACGTTTAACAAAATGATGGCTCATCATCATTTATCGAGTTATTTTACTCGCACGAGTAAATCCACATACCTACCATTTTTATATTTGTGCACAAAACTAACTTAACTTATGATCGTGATCATATACAATGTAGACATTACATGTTAACTTATAATCGTGTAACCGTATTGTGATAATATAAATCAATAGGTGTAGGTAGATCTTTTGTTTGAAATGTCAATGAATTTGATAAGTTCTATTAACATGTTGACAGGTATTCAAGGTGGTAAGTTCTATTAATACGTTCATAGGGCACACCACAACCGTGACAGTAACCGCTTCGGACGGTAAGAGTGGAGAGGAACCACCATAGATACAAGTTTACATTTTTATGGGAGCCACAAAGTCCTCACCTTACGCCTGACGTTTATCCTTACCGGATATGATAAATTCGGGAGGTTCCTGTTTTGGGTTCAGGCAATCGTGAGGGAACGGACATATATACGCCAAAGCCACCGTCACAGGAGACGTCCTGGGCATAGGAAGTCGAAGGACAATCCCGAGCGAGCAATTGCTAGTTCACCGTCCGGCCGTCCGGTAAAGACCGAGCCAGAGTGCCTGTGCAGCTGCTGCAGAGCAGCTCCTTTAAACTAGCTGGGGTCGAACCCGCGACCTACAACTCGTAAGTCGGGGCCATTACCAATCGGTCACCACTAGAATGTCGGAGAAATGTTTCAGAATCTAAAATGCTTTTGGCATTTCGACGCCATCGGCCATCTGGTCTACGAGCAATGTGCCTTGTATACTGCCACTTAGGTTATTCTTCAGACTATGTCGATAACCTTGGTTGTCCAGCAGATATCTTTATTTCTGATTTGATAACGGAACGAAATTCTAAGTATAGCCCTCTCCACTGCCTATTGATTTATGCCCAGTTGATGACAACAAGCTCATTTCTCTTTAAGTACATAAAATCAAACATAATTGGCGCAATGTGGTATCAAATATCTATACTATAATAATATAACTTATTATAAGCGAGATGTTGTGTTAGTTAAAGTAATCTGTTATTATTTATGTGCGTCACATTAAAACCGCAAATAAACTGTTCCTGAGTTCTTATATTCATCAAATAAAGTTTTATACTAAAATTAACCCAAGTAGGTTTCCATACAAGTTAATTCATAAACGCTTCACTACAAAAAGATTTATTAAAAAACATTGCAAAACATTTGATGAGCAAATATTCATTAGGAAATTAACTACTTACGTCGCACAAATTCGCATACCAAATAGGTACCTAATTAATACCAAATGATTAGTTGTTAGCAGTTTCTATAGAAACAATGGAAAAAGGACAACTTTTAATGCTTGTCTTATGTCCCATACTTATTGGCCATACTTGCTTGTCTTAACAGGCTAGGCTTTTAAATCATGCTCGACGTTGACGATAATCTGCACTCGATTATCGTCAACGTCGAGCATGGTTTAAAAGCCTGTTGCTTCATCTAACACGATGTTTGATGAAGAGGCAATGCGAAATAAGAGAGATAACGCCTGTAGACTCTGTTGGTATTGGGTAATTTCGAGATTTACTCGAATATTTCATACAACTTGTTCAAGGAAAAACGTACTAATGTGGTTTTTTTTTAATTATTAAAAGTTTTTCAGAAAAATAAAATCATAATCACTTAAGAGCGGTTGTATGAAAATGTACCTCGAATTGGCCGCTCTTAAGTTCATTGGCTCTAGTCCTTATGCATAATTGTTAGGAATATCATTATTCCTATTCTAGAGACCAATGTGACTGTGTGCAGGAGCAAATACTGTTACTGCTGCTAATATATTCGTTAGTTGATGAACTTTCTCTCTATGTGCTAAATAAAATAATAAAAAAATAAAAAATAAAATAAATAAAAATAAAATCTTTTTATTTCAGACACTTAGTCCATATTAGGCCTTAAAATTATCCATTACATTTCCACTATTAATTCATTATTCTAGTATAGGTTTCTTTTATTAATTTAGTATAGGTAAGTATGTCAATTCATTTTAAGTATTAGTTATGTCATTACATTACATTGATTAATCATATTATGTTATGTATTAATTTATATTTTCTGTTATATTTATTATTAATAATTCAATTTAACTTTATTACGTCATCATTACATTGTATAATTATTATGTATTTATATTTAATATTGAATATTATATATTAATATTGTATATTGTATAATGTCTATTCTTTCTTTTGTACTTGCCCGAAATCAAGCATATTATGAAGTGTGTTTTTAACGTTTGTTATCGAAAAGAAGTACGTCAAAAGAGAAATGCGAACTGTGGAGGAACAGACATTCTACCTCAGAACATTTACTTGGACACGAACTGCAGTGGCCAATCTGTTGTGAATTCTTTAACAGATTCTGTAAATACTTTAACAGATTACAGGTCCAGATTGTTCGCCTCAAAGACATGTCAGTATGACTGACGGGACCCATTAGGACCAATACCTGACTGGCCTAGGGGTCGTTCAAAAGATTTACCGGGGCTTTGGACCAAAAAAGGCAATTGAAGGAACTTAGGTGGGTTTAAGTAGATGAATGTCTGACACTCACTTTCACGTCACCCAGAGCTGGAGGGGTCATTTGGCGAACTCGCACTCAAAAACAAGTTCACTGTACATACTCGTATAAAAGAAGAAACATAGGAGTGGGTTCAAGTCAGTCTAGAGCGGGAGAAGTCATTGGATGATTCATCATCATCATGAAATGATGATGATCATCATTTCAGCCGATACACGTCCACTGCTGGATATAGGCTTCCCCCAAGCGTCGCCACATCGAACGTTCTTGTGCGTCCCGCATCCATCGGTTGGATGATTGCCCACCTAAAAAAAGACGGCTACATATGGGTCAAGCTAAATTAAAAAAAAAAACGACTCAAAAAGAAGTTACCTTAACATACAAAGCCATAGTGGCACCCGCATAATATGATGTTCGATCAAATGTACTCTCGCCATTAAACTTTAAATAAAATCTATTATTTGCATAATTCGTGCAGGTTTACTTATTACAGGACATCATTAGCTTATTACTTAAGTAGTTATAGTATATTTTACCATAATAAGGTGTGCAAATGAGGATGAGGTGTGATGCTAAATAACGAATATATTCAAAACAAAGCTAAAGAGGCTAGTTGGCGCGTGAGGTAAAAGTCCACCAATGATATATTTTTAGCCTTACTTAGTGCATAGTATATAAAAGTACATAAAAAAGCAAGAGATGTGTGCGAGCGATGCGATGTGCGAGGCTACGTATCTTCGTACAACTCTGTTACGTACCGCCAGCTTCGCCACTCATCTTCGTAGCGCGCAAGCTCCGCGCACAGCTTTGGTGGAAACCATAACACATTTTCTCTGAGCTACTGCGAGTTCTCGCGCCGCTCAGCTACCTAAAACATCTCAAGGGGAAATACGCTTTAAGATTTTTTTATGAACTTTGCTTATGAAATCAAACTATTTCTATATTTATTTAATATAAACGAACGTTTGTCAAGAAGTTTTGAATAATTTCATATCTGGTACTTGTGTTAATAGTTATCAAGATAATAGCTCAAAAGCTAAACAAACGCAAACATACTTGTGCAGGTATAATTTGTTACTTAATTGTGCCAATTTACATTTGGTCATAGGTTAGAATTATTTTTATCTTGTAAAAACATGTCTGTTATTTTTCTAGAAAATGTTAATTACTTAAACATTGTGACTCTTCAACTTAGTTTCCTTTTACACATAACATAACATAATCTTTCGTCTTTAGAAGCGCGAATGAGTCATAGTCCATGCGAGCGCTGTGCTGTGGATGTCACATGTCTTCGAAACTTTTTTGATGTCTTCCTTCAACGCTTTGAGAACGTGTGTGGTGATGAAAATATGACACAAACTAATACGCCTGGCAGGGTTAGAATCTGCGACCTACAGCTCGTAAGCCGGGTTATTTACCACTGTGCCACAGCTTTTCTTCTCACCTTTTAGGTACACATTTCGAAAGAAAAACAGTTATAATCCGGCAGAAGCTTTTGGTAGAGCTTTTGTTTTTTTGGTTGGCTTTAGTATCCGGCCGTTGTTTTGGTTTGAGTTTCGGCCCAGTTTTAGGGAAAAAAATGTTTCAAATTAGTTCAGGTTATGGTTGCCATCCAGCCGTAACTACGAGTACTAGGGCTGCAATCGCTGAATTTGGAAGGTCGGACTTATTGTATCGAACTTTATATAAAGAGAAAAATGTAATTGTATTTTGGACCTAAAATATCACCGACTGAATTATTAAAGTACTGTAGATTATGTGACTAGAGGATAAAACAGTGTCTTTAAGTCGCGGGCGGTATGTTGAATTTCGAACGAAATGAAGGTTGCTAATTTTAATCCCGAACGTCAGTGAGGGATTTACATAATTAACTCCCAAGCATCGCGAGGAAAAATAAGAAGAGAATTATTAGAAACTCGTCAATAAACCACGTATTATTTGTTTATTTATTTTTAGTGCCCAGTTTGAATTTCGAACGAACTCGTTCGATGCGCGTACATTTTATAATGTTGACCACAGAGATGTTGACGATTTTTAATGTTCCAAATTCAAATCTCATTATTCCCTAGGGATCGGCCATACTGCATTTTCTCTTTAAGGATAGAATGACTTGTTTTAAGTGATGGTTGGATGACATATAATAGGACATTATCGAGCAGGTGGTGTAAAATAGTACATTTTGATACAAGTGCAGAAAGTTTGTCACTGCGACCGAGGTGGAATCCGCACGAGCCATAGGCGAGTGTGTTATGGAGCCGAGACCTGCAGTGACCAATTTGTACGTGTTTGAAACGACTTTTTTCAATACACTCAGTGAAATGAATAAACGGGGATTAACCGGCGACTCGTGGGGGACGACGCGCGCCCAGCCTGACACGATAAATGTAATAAAATTATGGCGGGGGAGAGCACGCGCCCATTTTTGCACTTGTGCGGGAAATAGCCTATTACGTGCCTGTAAGCGGTTGGATAAGAGCGGGTTTTCGAGTGAGTGTATTGAAAAAAATTTGTGATTTAAGAATAAAAAGTGATTTGACTGATTAAGATTCTTTCTCCCACGATAACGTATGCATGACCTTATAGTTATTTGGAAGTATCGGTTCCGGCCGTGAAAACTAGTTTCGGTTGGACACTAGTTGGCTTTTGTTGGACATTTAAATCCTTTAGTGACAGATAGGTATATGAGCATCTTGCAAGCAAATTGGTATTTGCTGTCACAAAGTCTCAAATCATTTATATAGAACAACAACACTTAGTGAGGAATCACACCAGATAGTGAGATTTGGAGCTGGATGAAGAAAGGGAAGTTTTAATATTTTTTATTGTTATTTCATGAACAGCATTGTCATTTACTACTACAGTTATTGATCAGTAGTAGGTAATAGTGGCTTTGCAATATGTTGAACTGAGTGCTAACATTGTATCATACATTGTTCTACAATAAATGTAGGAATTCTCCTTCCCCATGCAAACAAAGTGGTAAAACTCTTACGTACGTATATGGGTTAGTAATAAAACCTCAGTTAAATTAATAAGACAATAACGATGGTGAGATTTTCCCCTTTTATGTGCTTATTAGCGTAGGCCCGAAAAGTAGGTATAAATGGAACATTAAACGAAAGACATTTTAACACAATCCTTATATAATCAAATGACAAACTGTGTACGGCTAACCAGATATTAGAAAAAATATTACAATTGTTATGATATTAGTGTTTGAAATTATTGGAGATTACCGTTGAGGCGGCATTTACACCCGAGCCGAAGGCGAGGATGGTAAAAAGAGCCGATGGTAATCATCAATAGTAACTCTCGTATTTATCATATGGCGTTTTGAGAATAACTTTATAGAAAAATTGTTTATTTAACTATTATTTCAACTGTAAAACAAGTAGATATGATTTTTTATGTGATATGGCGGTAAAAATGAAATCTGTTTTCATATGGGCGTGCATCTAAAAATGACGGCTATAGACTAGCTAGGCTGCTTTAAATCTTTAATAATAATTGAAAGGTAGCTTAGCCACAAAAAAAAATGTCATTTGATTTAACGATTTGTTTATTAAACATGTGCTAAATTAAAATTGTTTTTTAAAACACTATTAAGACACTATTTATACAATTGAACGCAATAACATGATGAAATTTTTTTCGTGTTGAAACTCCTATGGGAAACTCCAAAGAGGTTTAATAAAAATTATTTTACTGGTTTAAATCGTATCTAACGGACATTACTGGTTTAAATCGTATCTAACGGAGCGAAAGCAGAGAGTAGTTATAAAGGGGTATCAATCGCCACTCTATCATTCGACCTCTGGTGTACCACAGGGTTCTCATCTTGGTCGAATTCTCTTTTTGGTATTCGTGAACGATATCATACAGTTCATAAAATACTCAAAATGCTCTATGTTTGCGGACGATCTAAAGATTTATAGAGAGATTGAAACTAGTACCGACATCTCCTTGCTTCAGAAGGACTTAGACGCAATTCATGAATGGTTTCATAGTAACATGATGACTCTCAATGCTAAAAAGTGTTATCATATAACGTTTACACGGAACAAGTTGATTCAGCCCTCAACATATCACTTAAACGGCACAACTCTTCAGAGAGTTGATTCTATTCGTGATTTGGGTGTCCAACTAGACAGCCAACTAACTTTTGTAAATCACTTTGACACCATCATAACCAAAGCAAATAAAATGTCCGGATTTGTCAAAAGAACTTGGAAGGACTTCCAGTCAACTAGTACGCTTAAGGTTCTCTACAATACTCTAGTGAGGAGTATACTGGAGTATGCGTCTCCCGTATGGAATCCAACGTATCGTGTCCATATTGACAGAATTGAACGCATCCAAAAAAAGTTTACAAAATACCTGTGCTACAGATCATAGACCTGTGTTCGCGTAGCTGATTATTCTGAAAGGCTTTGTCATTTTAGGATGTGTTCCTTGGAGCTTCGAAGAAGCTACTCAGATTTAGTCTTGCTTTTTAAGATTGTCCACAACTTGGCTAACGTACCGGAGTTAGTCTCAGAAATCAGTCTGATCGTGCCCCGACGTACCTATTTCAGATCCAATTTCAAGACGGAAACATTTAATTTGCCTAAAACTAGAACAAATCTTGGTCGTTTCGCTCCTATATACAGATTTCTATGTAGTTATAATAAGCTGAGCACACGTACTAATAGCTTAGACATATTTTCAAACAGTTTGAATGCATTTAAACGACATATTATCCAAGCCAGCAGCAACAGTTCTTGATTATTTTAATTACTTTTATTATAAATTACCACATTTCAAATACCGTACTTCTCGCTTCGACGACAAATATGTATTTCTATTGTTTTCATACAATGACCCTATTTCATATAATTAATGTTTTACTATCAAAAATCCCATTTCTCCCAATACAATTGGAAGAAATTTTTTTAATTTAAGATTAATGTATTCTGATTTGATCTAATTTTTATCTGTTTATGTAATTGTATAATATTCTTTTTTTAAATATTTATAATGTAACTGATCTCAATTTAATCTTTTTTATAATTTATCTCACTGACATCTCGATGTAATTTTTAATTTAATTTATTTTAATTTATTCCAATGCAATTTTTAATTATTTTTGTCTTAATTATATTATTGTATAAGTGCTGTGCACGCCTATAAGTGACAAATCCACCATAATATGTATTTGTAATGTTCTTTTATTTGTAACTTTAATCGGTGAATGAGTCGTTGGTGTGTCAAATTTTTAAAATAAATAAATAAATAAAATAAATAAATAAATTTCTACTAATTTATCGCTCTAGTGCGTAATGATAAATAATCAAATGTCACCGTTTTGTTAAAAAGCCCAAGTGATACCCAAGTGCAAGTAATTAAAGTCCCTAGCTTTCTGAGAAACTATGTTGAACTATTTCAACACATTTTCTCTGAAAGTTACATTTTGATAGAAGTGGAGAACGTTTGTCGTTACGACCGAGGTGGAATTCGCTTGAGCTGCATGAAAGAACACTCGGTGATCCGAGTGCTAAAGTAATAAATTAGACGGCGCGCATCTAAAGAATTCTCTTCAAAACTTATATTCGATTTTTTTTTCATAAATAGGTAATACAAATTGCAGTATTACCTACTGCATAAATCCTCTGTTATAAAAAACTCTTTCGACTAGTCCCGTCTTCTTTAAAAGAAAATTTGATATTTTTCAATTTTAGAAGACATGTTTTTTTTTCTTCGACTTGTTCGTCAACTCGCTTACGCAATTCGCGAATTAGCGCCTTCCGATTTCACCTACTCATCATAAAGACACAAGTATATTTTAAATCGTATGACAATTTTAAGTGGTCTTTAACAAAGACATTAAATACTTTGAATCACTTTGGTTTTTAAAAATGAATAAAAAGCAGAATATATTCTAGAATATTTGTAGATAATTTTAGTGCATACCGTTATATTTTGTATGTGATATTTGAATTAGATTTCTGGTGTAAAAACCAGTCGGCAGGTCCGCCGTCTTTTGTTTGGCCTGCTACCTCCGGCCTCGCGGCCACCCACTGTCCGCACGTCATGAACAACGCGAGAAAATCCAGCAGTTTGCGACCCTACACGCTCCTTTAAGTATAGCACTGAGTTATACCAGGATTGCATCCAATAGCCATAATATCAAGCTTAAAGCGTTCCCTGACAACGTATATTAACTAGGTATTTATATACCAACTATATAACATATACACACTGTTAAATTTTAATCGTTTTAATCCCGTGGAGGGTCGATCCGGTAGGTACATAAAACACTATCGATTTGTAAAGATAAAATTAAAAAAAAAACCTTTTTTTCATAACTCGTATTAATTTACGCATGTACGAAATTAATTTCTTTAAGAAAACATCAGCTGAGCGAGTTCAATGACCTGTAGTTAATAGTCGGCGTTGCGTACGGCGTGCAAAGTTTAAAGAAAATTTGATCGCTCAAAGCTGGGCAAAATTGAGCTCGAAGGTGGTGGTTACAAGCAAACAAACAAACAAACAAGCAAACATACAGGTGAAGCTAATAAAAAGCGTGTTAAAAAGACAACACAGTGGTAGCTTGTGGTCTTTTTCCGCGACTATGGTACCTATTGACTTTTTTTTGTAAAGTACCATGTACATTCCAAGAGACGATATATTTTTATATTAGGTTTTAGGCTCTTAGGCTTACATTTTATTTTCTCAAAATTAAAAATTAAGTTTTTCACTTTAGATTGTGTTGTTTTTACAAAAAAAAAGCTAAAAGCGACCGCAAAAACTACTGAAGCGCGCGCACCTTGTGTGTGCGGAGAAGCTTGAAGCCGCTTCAAGCGTTTTTTTTTTTGGTGGCACCGCCGTACACTAGCCTCAAAAAAAGGCCGAGGACAGTAAAAGGAGCTTGAAGCAGCGTTTTTTTGTGACCCGTTTGCGGGGACAGTGAAGTGGGAAGTGGCGGAAAATGTTTATTTTTATTTATTTCGCTACAAAATGAATAAGTTAATAAGATTTAATTTGCTTTTTTCTCACGCTTAATCTTTGCAGGTTCAAGGAGCGGAAAGGATGCAATTAGAAGTGCTAGGACATAGTAAAATTAAAAAATAAGAAATTCAAACAATTTGAAAAAAAAGGTAAAAGCAAATTATTCATAAACACAATTATTTGAAGTTTCATTAAATATTAATAAGGGCTTAACAAAAAGCACTTCACTTTGTAAAAAAAATCAGGCAAGTGCGGGTCGGACTGTATCGTACAAACTTACCCATGAAAACAGTTCAATTCAGACGTATAGTATAAGGATTCTGTTTTTTCCTTTTAAGGTACGGAACCCTGCAAAATAACACGTGGGTTATATACATGGCATGTTAGACCTAATCGCAGTGCGATAAGAGTCAGTTATAGAGGAAGCGTATTGAAAATTATTATGCGTGAGTAACGTTTATGATTAAAAACAAATATATATGAGTTGTTTTACATTGCCCGTTCAGCCCCTTAATTGTGATCTTCGCGAATTCCAAATTTGATTAGGTAGGCAACCCACGGGAGGAATTATATGAAAAACCCAAAACTTTAGCGGTATTAAAGGGCCCAGTGGAAATTAAAACCATAAAATACAAAATGACACACAAAAGGTAACAAAAAAAAAATTGATTACGTTGCGTATTGTCCGCGATATCGTTCGGTTAGTTTTTGAAATTTCCTTGCAATATTCCACACCCACGCACATATTTTAAGTATATACTAATGTACTTCCTTAGAGTTCTAGTTAACCTTTAAAATACTATCAAATTCAATTTGTCCAGTAGCCTAATTGAGTTGTAAATGCAGGCTGACAGATATTTTCGTAGTTTGGATAGTATATCTACCAATCAAGTATAAGTCAGACAAACTTTCCGTTACAAACTGTCTGATTTTACATAAATTATTTTTAAAATGAACAATAACAAGTTTAAAATGAGTCCACCATTGACGTATATTGTCAAGTAAACCAGTCATGTCTTATGTTAGGGGTATTCCCGCAGCATTAAAAAACATCATCATTAAGTTTATTTTAAGAAAAATAGCGACGACTTACTGCCGTCAATTTATAGTCCTCACAACCTCTATATAACTTGATGGGTTTATTTTTATATTTGTATTGTAAGCAAAAGTTTAAAGTAGATCGGTATCGAAAGAATATTATTTACAAAGTGATAATAAAACCATCGGCTATTTTACCTGAACTTTGGCTCTCCATAATTCACTTCATCTATAACTGTAGTCGAGATTCTGAATGATGACAATTTTTCTGAAAAACTCAAGAGTGTAAAAAAAGACGTATTTTCTGGAACAAGTTTTGTAAAATATTCGAGTAAATCACGGAATTACCGAATGCGAACAGATTTTTCTGGCGTTATCGCTCTTTTTTGCATTGCCTCTTCATTAAACATCGCGTTGGTTTTTTAGATTTGCGTTAGATGAAACAAGCTTTTAATTCATTAAACCCCAAGCGAACGCCGGCGTTCGCGCACCTATTGTCTTTCAATTGTGTCTGTAATTATCACGATCGAATGGTTAAACCGTGATCGATGATAACGATAGGTGAGTGGAAAAGGACCCCCTCTTGATGTGCTTTTCGAGGCATGGGAGAATTTCGGTGTGTTAGGATGGTGACCCATCCACAGACCGATCTCAGTAAGCGTTACCTAACCTTCGGGATCGACGCGTCCAGCTGTTATTATTCTAGCTACAAGTTGTCCGTAACAACAACAAAAAAACTATTTCACAATAAATTCCATATGGTTATCGAATTTATTATGACATAGTTTTTTGTATGTTCTTCTCAATAAACCCTTTTAATGTATAGGTACCCTTAGCATGAGAAGCAAAAAAAAAAACCTACATTCCGCCATCTTCTGGAGTCCGCCATTTTAGATTTACTTATAATGATGTCACTTCAGACAGGTTCAATTTGATGAACATGTTTGCATTTCAGCTCAATCGCTTAGGAATACTTAACTGATTTAACCTCTCGAGTTCCGTAATTAGAGACACAATTAAAAACCAATGTGTCTCGCGTGGATCCAAGTTTAGACACACAACGGGATAAAATTCATTTGTAAGAATTCTAATAAACATACAAACGATTACACTCATCATTGAAAGTTAATAAATAAAATAAAAGCTTGTAAAAAAAATGGATTCTATTCTTTTTTCCATTACAAACCTTTGATTAATTTTTTACACCACCTGCTCGAAAATGTCGGTTTATACGTCAAACAAACCTCACTTAAAGCAAGTCATTCTATCCCTAGGGAGATAATACAGTATGGCCGATCCCTAGGGAATAATGAGATTTGAATTTGGAATACCAAAAATCGTCAACATTGAAAATGTACGTGCATCGCACAAGTTGACTCGAAATTCAAACTGACCACTCAAAAAAAGAAAAATAGAATAAAACGTGCTTACTGACGTGAGCATTATAGAAAATTGAAACTATAGAATCTTGGAGTAGTGAATTTTGTTTGTTTGATGAACATGTAAATATAATACTTATATTTCTCTAATTAATGATTTGGTCGACCAAATTGTCTTTTAATTATCTCACAGATGGTGTAAATCTCAGAGTATGCAACACGTGGATAAAACCGTCTTTGTCTTGGGCGGCTTGAATTCCTCACTTCACTCAGGTTTCTTTATTAACTCCCTCGCAATGCTCGGGAGTTAATTTTATTAATTAAAATCAGCAACCTTCGTTTCGTTCGGAATTCAACATGTCACCCGCGACTTAAAGACATGCTTTATCCCCTAGGCACACACACAACTACTATATAAAAAAAACCTATTTGCAAAATAAAGATCATTTTTTTAACAAATTTATGCGATTAAAGTTAAACTTTTTTTTGTTTAACAATTAAATGTGTTTAACATGTATTTAATTTTGAAATTAGCATAATAAACTTGACATTTCAAATACTATTGTATTATATTTATAAATTAACCAAGTGTCAATTACCTCTTAATTCTATTTTAAGATTAGTTTTTTAATTTGGACAATTATCCAATTACGTCCCCCGCTCTAGGGCGGTGCGTAAAGGCGTGCCTTATTTTTACTGACTAAAAGCCACTCCTATGTAAGAAACGGTGGCTCTTGGGAAAAAAAAATGTATACAATTTTGTGGGTCTCCCTTGTTTGACCGAAAAGAATTTGACAAATTTTCCAAAAAATATTTTTTGCATAATTTCATTTGCCAAATTATTACTTAGCAAAAATTCTATTCACAAAATATTGTAACGCAAACCTAATGTTTGGGAAATGAACGTTCAAACTATAACTGGTTTACCATCTAGTACTTTTAACATTTTTAATTTAGTCAAATATTTCAGTTGGAATAACAGTTTTTATGCAAAAACTTTTTTTAAAATAAGTAATTATCCTAATCTAAATAGTTCAGTTCCGTGTAACCTACAAAAACAATCTCTTTTTTCTATTAATGCAAGTCGTTACTGGCACTCGCCGGTCGCTGCCGCGGCACCCGCACCGCTCGCTTCGCTCGCTCGGCTTGTGCGTGGGAGGTCACAGTTTTAACCTAACCTAACCTAACCATTTTTTTTAATAATAAACCTACACTAACTACTTCCACAAATAAACTAAAAAAATCTTATTTTTGCTTAATATTTTTGGTCCTAACAAATAATTTCACCAAACGTTTATTGTCTGAAGATTGTTTGCTGTAATAAATCATTTGAATAACCAAATGCCATAATGAAATTATACTTGATAATATTTTGCCAAGTAAAAATTTTACCAAATAAAAATATGCGTACTAAAATCATTTTAGTTGTGTGATAGTTGTGGAATATTATATATATATTATTATTATTCGAAATATTGCAATGGTATAAAAAAAGGTTCCAAAAAGATAAAAAAAAGAAGAAGAAAGATTTTGGCCAAAATCTTTTCGGCAAAACGGCAGACACCCCAATTTTGTAGATAATCTGATCTACAATTTCGTCTCAGCTAATTTTTGATAGAACTTACCGTTTTGTGAAAATCATGAAAAACTCGTTTTTGTGACCTTTGAACCCGATTTTTTTTTTCCAGGGGTCGTGTCGGATCGATAAGGACTTTTTAGATTTTTTTTTATGATGGCGTTTTGAACAATCCTACCAATTTTCAGCTGGGTGCGAATTATTGTAGTCTAACCCCTTGGTCTAATTTGACTTTATTAGAACTCAATGAAACTAAATTTAAATTTTGTATTAAACGCACACTATGCAGACAAGCATATTATAAGTTGGAGGAATATATGCTGGTCCAGCTCCACTACCACTAGGGTGTACTTATTAATTGATTAGTTTGGAAACTAATATTATTATTTTTTAATTTGAATGACACAATAGCATTGTATAATGTAGAAGCACTTTTTTCAAATTTGTGAATTTGAAGTACCATGAAGCATTTTTATTATGTTACAACTTATTTTTATTATTTTTTTTGTCATTACGAGCTTGGCAGTTGAGAGTTTGTTATGCTCACTCAAATGTGTCGTGTTTGTGGCACGTGTTATTGGGTCATTCAGTTCCCTTCAAAATGGTTGAGCTAAGTGGGGCTGATGCACGCGTCATACTCGTGAACGGGTGCCGTCAGATGAGACTAGTCATCTCTTAGCTGCCAGTGGCTTAATTCAGTTTCTATCTTTTAATTATTTTAAATTTTTATTTTAATATCTACATTGTGCTCACATAATAGAAGCAACAAGTAATATGTAACCAAGCATTATATGTTACACATAATATGATTTAAAAAAGTGTCCACGGAGTTTCTTGCACGTTATTCTCCATAGAGATCTATGCTTTGGAACGTGCAATTTAGCTTCACTTTTCTTGGAATGACCGACATTTGACTATTCAAAAGTGGTTGCAAATGGTCTATTTGAAATAAATGCTTTGACTTTGGCTGGACTATAAGGCAGTGGTCCGACCGCCGACGATGAAAGAGAAACGAGTAGAACTAGAAACTATAAACGAGTTGGCGGTCAACGGAAAGCGAGTGTGTACAGTTTCGATAATTTTGTCGCCGGGCTATGAGCAAGTGGACAAGTGCGACAAGCGATTACTCGCGCCACTCGCCCGCGGTCTCTGTGCAAACCTGCGCGCGCGTTACTCGTGTTTACAAACAACTTTAGTTGCAAGTTCCAGGATACTATGGAGGAGTTTTTTTATTGAATGTGTCTGACAATATCCTTGTCTATGGGACACACACGTCTACCTTTAATGCCGCACTGTAAAGTAATGATCAAGCGAACGAGCATCGCTGAACGTGTATCGATGAGCGAGTTTATTTTTGAAAGCTCGTCGCTCAGCGACAAAACTAGTAAAGCGAGTCGTCGCCGGCAGTGTGAACAGTCAGAGAACAACTTTTAATATATGCATCTTTTTCGTTTACACGGAATGTATATTTATTGTGCGTTTTTTGAGAGAAAAAATCGCCTATAGTTAGTTGTTTTCTCGCCGGCGGTCGGACCACTGCCTGAGGGGGATCTCTTGAAAGAAGCATGGAGACGATCACTAACAATTAACTTTAGTACACTATACCTACACATACCTACCTATATGTTTTATTAATGATCATGCAAATGTATGAAAATGGCCTCTAAAGAATAAATAATAATTTGAATGTTTAATTTTAAAAGTATGCATTATTAAAGATTGAAATTGGTACTAGCTAATAGTGGGTGTACTGACTATTGCCAACTGCGAAGTAGTCCTCTATCTCGAAAGCTGGAGGATGTGAGGACGAGATCAAGTGCCGATCAGCTATCACCAGGTCGGCAGTAGAGCGTCTGGGAAAGATATGGAGAGACAGCAGAATTACACAGAACACCAGAGTTCCTTTAATGTAGTGTCTGGTTTTGCCAATCTTTCTCAGTGGGGTCGAGACGTGGAAGGCTACAAGATCGCTGAAAAATCAATGCCTAAGAGATGTGGTGTTGGAGATGGATGTAGAAAATAACACACATACGGGATAGACTTTTGTCGATTGTGCAGTTACGAATACTGAAGTTTCTTCAGTAGCCTGTACATTGTGACAAAGTTCACTTAAGACTGGTGCAAAATAGCAGAGTTTTTGTAGATTCGTTTTAGAGATTCTAATTTACGTTTGGTTTTCAATAGAAATCTAGATAATAACCACAAGATATCATTGTTTTCAAAATATCTACAGTAAGATGTGCAATAATGTCATAATTAAGTAAGAGCTGTTGTATGGGACATCTAGCTGCGGGATTTTTCGTAAGAGTCACAGCGGTCCTGGAAACTAAGGGCAAGTGATAGAACAAGGGTGATTTTAGCCAGTAAAAGTTTACCCGGATCTATGTGTGAGTTTGTTTTTATAAAAAAAAAACTTATAGTAACTTTTCAAGATTTTTGCTTTTGCCAGACCCTTCTAAAAAACATGCTTTATTATTTCTAATCTCGTAGATGACATTTGAAATCGTAAGTTTTTATATTTTTGTAAGGAATTGTGCGTCTATTAAGGCAGAATAAACATGTTTTCTTTCTTCATTCTTTCTAAGTTAGGGTCAAATTCGTGATTTTTTTTTATCAGGCCAACTATATATAAATATAAAGTTATATCCTGTTTTGCCCAGCAGTTGGCCAAATGGTCAATTTTATAAAATGATGTGATTTCTTTTATATTTATGGATTTCCAGAGGTTCAAAAAAGTACAAAATTAAAAAAAAAACCAAAACCTGGCCTTAATACTTCGTCTCGGTCCACCAAAAATAACATTGCCATTTTCATATTCGAAATATATGTACTAGGGGCATTTAAGAGTACCTATTATTGAAAGGTTGAATTAAAAGGTAAACGACTTTGTGAACGTACAGTAACATTGTTTTGATCGTATTCCTCAGTCATTTGTAACTAGTTTCGTATTTTACTTTTTTTTATAACCCGTTTCGCTTATTTTTATAACCCGTTTAATATTCTATATTACAAGGTATTGTTTTTTTCAATTCATATAATATTAGGTACTGTCACAAACATATTTACTTAACTAACTTACTCTTTTTGCAGTCGGGTAATAAAATGATACCCAAATTTATTTTGACTTTGTTTCATCATCATCCTCATCATCATCATTTCAGCCGATAGACGTCCACTGTTGGACATAGGCCTGCCCCAAGCGTCGCCACAACGAACGATCATGTGCGTCCCGCATCCATCGGATCCCGCTAACTTCACCAGGTCGTCAGTCCACCTTGTAGGAGACCTTCCAGCACTGCGTTTTCTGGTACGCGGTCGCCACTCCAGAACCTTTCGGCCCCAACGGCCATCTGTTCTGCCTGCAATGTGAATTTGATAATATTTTTATTCAAGTTTTCAATACTTATCATAAATAAATATAGGTATGTATAATATTCATTATGTTTTCTGCAGTTTTATTCAATTATAATCCTTCGACAGTCACGTATATAATGTGGCTGCTATAGTCTGTCTAAAAAGTCAACCGACTTTGGAATTTTGTATAATATTTAATCATTTAAAAAATACATAAATTTGATACTTTTTTTATAAGGTTTTTCTTTTAGTAAACAATAATCCATTTCTTTTAATCAACCTTGATTATTGAACCAGTGTTGACTACATCAGATTTCATTAAGTCCTAATAATTACCCAAGTCGTTTGACTTTTTAGACAGACTCTACTGTAGCTTGGTTGGTGATTGTGCGAAAACAATCCGACCATAAAGCTGGAACTACATTAGACCGACGCACACGTGTAACACGGCTAATTTGTACGTACAACGATTTGTTCCGTTTTAATACCACTCATCTAATACCACTGGTATTTGTTTGAACCCTTGTTAATTGACTATTCCGAATGGATACCATTGCTACAACTAATACTAAAAGAAATTCAAGGATCTAAAGTACAGTCAGCCAAAATGCTTTGTAAAGGATCTTTAATTAAAATAAAATCCAAAAAAAACGTATTTAGTTTAGTTAGTGAAAGTTTTTGTATATTACGATCGTATAAAAATATCAGGAAAACAAAATTTTGTTAGGTTTGACTTGAGCTCACTGTATTAAATTCAAGGCACTAGTATGGGTTCGTACATTAAATTAAATTATTTAAAGAGTGGTCTCCGTTCAGAATAGGTAATAAAGTTGCGTTCACACAAATACCAGTGGTATTAGATGAGTGGTATTAAAACGGAACAAATTACGTCGTGTGGCGTGGATCAAGTGTAGCTTTACGAGTCTAAAATGCATGTTTCATATAAAATGTATGGAGACCGACGCGCCCAGATCGGCGTGTGTATCACACGTGTTATCAATGTATTTCTAGCTTAATCCAACACGTGAGCCAAATTTTTGGTTCGCACAATTTACTGATTTAAAAATAAACGAGAACAAAATATATGCGTGAATCTGATCAGTATGTCAGTGGTGACCGGTCCAGCAGGTCTCTAAGTAGGCGTCATTAATATGCAAAGCATTTTACTTACATATTGTTCTGGTAGCATAATGTACATATAGGTAGGTAAACATTATAAAAGGTTCTGTATACCTACTAAGATCTCTGATCTTTGATTTTACCCGAACAAACATGTGGCCAAACAATGATGTAAGTCCGTGTGACTTTTTATATCATTGTTTTCGTATTAACTACATGTCTTATTTTCAGGGAAACCTTTAAAAGGCACCTGAATAGGTTAATGCAATGGTTGAGCCATTGACTGCTGCGCTGCGTGTCCCGACTCGCAGGTGGGATTGAACAAATCGCATGGAACAAATACTTACTTTACTTTTTCGAACATGGCACAAAACTCTTAAAGACCACCTTAGAATAGAATAAACTTTATTGTATACCAAAAAGTAACAATTTTTTGCTTTTTCTCTTCTATGCAACGCTTCTTCCGGAACATTCTAGAGGAGATCGTAAATTTATTTCTCCTGAGCATCACCACGCATGGGAACATGTAATCGCTGTGCCACCATCTTTCTTCAGTTGGCAGACAGAGTTCACACTCTAAACGCCCGTAACCCTGGAATTTCACCTGCGTAACACCACAGTAGTAAAACTGTGCAACAACGCGACTGTGGTTACCTCCACGACATTTTCTCCTCCGAACGCAATCGACCCTCTCATGATCCCACTCGGCGGCCTCCTTCTGCATCTATCACGGCCTTACAGAAGGAAGCTATTATTCTCCACTTATCCGTCTCTGCCCGCATAGCCCCCATAATTCCTAACAGAAACAGTTGATTGCCCGATCCTGGCGACCAAGATTCACCGCTCAGAGGTCCATGTAGGGCACTCAACAAAAGCGTGCTGTGCAGTATTCAAGATCATTTTTACAGTAGTGGTAATTTGTCACAGTCGCTCGCCCAATCCTATTTCAGTACTCACTGAGGGAACCGGAAAGAGCCTGTGGGAGATGCGCTACTCTCTTCTCACGCTTGGGTAGAAGCGGCAAACTTCATCCATTGCTCCTCCGAAATTAGGCAGCATTCTGGGCAGAGTATTCACTGCCACTGACCAACGCTGGCTACACCACTCGAAATACTCTTCGAAGCCGACTTCTGCGGAACCCTATTTGTAATCCTTTAACGTCGACCCAAGCACATAGCGAATGTGGATAGGTAAGCGGTGGCGATGCACTAGGGACATTCTGTAATGCAATAGTGCCTGCCACCCTAATCGCATCCCAGGGCAGGGAGTTAAAAGCATTAAAATTTCTAGTACAAACTTACTCCCAACGCCACCCCACCCCGAGACATTGTCAAATCCGAAAATGAGAGGATGCGAAGGATTGCATCGACTGTGTTACCGGAAGTAATAAGCGAGACCAACTCGCGACAGTTGTGCATGTGCAACGAATCTTCAATTACTCTTTCAGCAATTAGAATTAGCGAATTGTGTTATCTAGTTGTCGAAATATTGACGAACACAAACAAAACATTATTCAGACTATTTTTAATGCCAAGTATAACTAATGCATCATTACAAACTCCTACAATGACTGTGTGCCAATATATACATATTACTAATACTCAAGGAAGTAAATACTCGAATTTTAAACGTGGGAAAGTAAGAAGTTATTCATGAAACTAAACACGATATTGAAAACATTCTATAATTTATTAGGTACCTGCCTACAAGGTAGCGTTTTATATCCTTATTTCTACGTAATACTAGTCCTACAATTGCGAGTCAAATAAAACCAGATCAATATAATATGTATGCTAATGGTATACTATTGCGTTAAGGTCAACACGTGTCTGTAGGTGTGATCGACTCAAATAACTTGTTGTATTCTCACCCTGTCTGTTTCCACTAATTTTTTAAACATTAATCAGTAAGTTCAAACACCTAAAACAATGAACGTGAAAGTAATGAAATGTGTATTTACATTCTTACAGCCGATGACCTAGTGAAGGTCGCGGGAATCCGATGCGGAAGCACTAGACCTGTCGTCATGAAGACGCTTGGGGAAGCCTATGTCCAACAGAGGACGTCTTTCGGCTGAAATGATGATGATGATGATTCTTACAAATATAGTATATTAGTTTCTCCCAGCAGCACCACACTCGTCGTTCCCTTATGAGTTATGAATTTTCGAAAATCCTTTCTTCAGCTTTCTAGTTTTGCTAGGGACTTTGCCCTATACGAGTATATAAACCATATTTCTTGATGTAAACAGACTAGCGAGCTCCAGCCTCCCACGGGTTTTTTTTTGATGGGAAAAATCATCCAATGATAACCCCCGCTCCTGGGGGCAGCGGGAGATAGTGTCAGACTCTTACTGACTAGAAGCTCATCCCGTTTTTTCGTGCCTTTCGTACCGAGACCGACCTTTCGGATAACCCTGGCCCCAGTAGGCTTCGACCCGGCTCGGCCCCTGCTGTTGCTGACAGCTCCTTGAGGCGCGTGGGAATAGTGCGCGCCGTCGACGACTTGTGCTCGGTCCGGACAGTTACCGCAAGCCTGCGCCTATGGGCCTCACACGGGGGTCAGAAATCATTGATATTTTCATTTATTTTTCACTATAATACATTAAAATCTTCCCGAAAACTACATGAAAATCCTTTCAGTAGTTTTTGAGCTTATCCCGATCATACAGACAGAGAGACGCCGCGGTTGGGGACTTTGTTTTATAATTATGTAAGGATTTCTCTTTTTTATTGTAGATACTGTACTCAGGCGAGCTTAACCCATGATTTTTCTTACAGCAAACCATCTATGCTTAATATTATAAAGAGGTTAAGTTTGTTTTTTCGTTTGTAGGAGGTAATCTCTGGAAGTACTGGTCCGATTGATAAAATTCCGATAGAAAGCTGCTTTATTCTTGAGTAATATGGACTGTATTCTATGTACGCGGGTGACGCCGCGGGCAACAGCTATTATATTAATTAAAAGAAGAATACATATTAAAAGAAAAAAGAAAAAAATATAGAAAAGAGAGAAATTTTGCATATGAGGATAATTATTCCTCCTCGAGTCGTATTCTTCATTATTGAGGGTCGAGAATTTCCCGCTAGATTAGCTTCTTATTGATGGTATCTCGCCATCTGTGACGTTTCTTAGCGTCATGAAGTGCGACGTTTTATAGCACTGCTCGAGAGTTAGAGACTTAAACACACTCTACACATATGCATAAAATATAAAATACATAAAAACCTACACTTAATGTATATTTATGGATCATGTTGATAGGAAATGTTCCCTAATTCTTGCCTTGAAAATCTCTTACGAAGCTAGCCCTTAATGTGCGTGGAAGAAAATTTCAGTAGAGTACAGTACGAACGGTAAAAGATCCAAAGAAGCGACATGAAGAGTGGGGAGGAAAATGGAGGATGATAAGCGACAAGGCTTTCCTTTCGAAACATGATGAAGATGGGTGTGATGTCTACCATGTACCGGAGGCGCAACGCCGTACGTCTTGTGGTCCGATGATGGATCGGACTTGGCGGAATTAGATTGTGAAATTCCAATGCACACTCTCCGATGATTCTCTTGGCTCGTCTCTCAATCGACTCCAGTGCATCGAGCTGGTATTTGGCAGACCCATCTCAATAATACCACAACAATAAAAGAGAAAAAGACATACAAGTAATATTAAGGAATTGTGAACTGTTTTGACTGGGCCTTTATAAATTGTGACGGTGTAGTTATGCAGTGGGTGCCAGAAAATGGGAGTTCTCCGCGATGGTAGCATACTAAACGCTGATGTGACAATTTTACGAGAGATTGGCTGAAAAGGCAACATATCGGGAAGAGTGGAAAGCTTTGAGAGGCCTTTTGCGAAGAGACCGCATAATAATAATCATGTATTTATATCGTATCGAAATCCATATGAGTGTTATTAATAATAATCTTAAGATCTGCGAGTATGTTAGCAGGTACTAGATACCTATATAATTTAGGCATAATAATAATATCAAAACATGTTGCGCCGACGCACTATGGAAAATATTGGTAATTTGCTGATTAAAAATCTATATTTCCTTTGTTTTTAAAGATAAAGAGTTGAAATTTTGCAGTGACATAGTACATACTATAGGTATTTAAATAAGTATACATTTAATAAGCACTAGGGTTTGCTCGCGGTTTTACTTGCCTACCCTTACTATGTTATTTTAAATTCACTTCAATGTGGTGTTTGTCTCTTTTTAATAGCCCAATATGAAGTAAGATATAAACACAATAAAATACACTTAAATAATATAACCAAGAAAATATTTATATTTTTACTCAGATTAAAATTAGTCTAAAAAATGATTCAAACAAAATATCCTGAATTGCTTGATTTAAGTATTTTATTTTTTCACCTTTTACATGTACCTATACATCTAAAAGGTAAATAAACAAATATGGGCAAGTTTTACATCAGAAAAATCTCAGGATCCGTGATTAGTTAAATCACTTTCAAGAGTTGCACAGTGTCTTCGTCTAGTTCCTTGACATTCTTTTTAGATGTTTTGTGAATACTTGTAATGCATCTAAGATCCCATGTACATATACAGTAATGTATGAAATACATCTTTATTTGCTGCCGATCTCATACATTTTCTCGTATGATGTAGTCTAACATTTTTGTAGCCTTTATTGGGCGTCTTGTGCGCGGCTTTCGAAAGTAGCAGAGAGACGATCTTTCTCCTGTTGTTAAAACAGGCAGAGTTACCTGTAGAAAAATCTGTGTACAGCTAATATTGGCTTCAAGAAATTTACCCGTAAAACTTGTGCAACAACAACAAATAACAAAAACTGGTGAATATCACTTATTACCGCTTGTAAGTTATTTTTGAAATATGATAATTATCAGGTAAAAATGTTGATAGGGCTAAAATATTATAATATTTTATCGTTCTAATTTTGTAACAATCAAATAATGTCTAGAGTATCTAAAAACACCAAATATATAAGTAATAATTATTTTGGAAAGTAAAATAATGACGTACTATAGGGATTGTGGTGTTATGTGTTCTATGGACAACTTTTTATATCAAAATCGAACAAGGATGTTGTGTATCTTGTCACTTTCTTTGTAACAGCTAGAAGATATGCGAATCCGCAAAATATTACCACTGGAACCATATACAATAGTCACCTATTTGGTTTTCGTGAAAATTCATTTGGGATGTTTTATCACATGATGCTTCATAACACCAAAAAGCGCAAATATGCGCAAGATTTTCTTTTTGCATATACCAGGTAGATACCTTGCGCAGGATATAAGATCAAATTTAGAACTTAGGCAAGCTTAGATAACTACTAAAAGTCTCGTTGAAGTTTAAACAATTTGTTTTTCTCTAGCATTATAAATAATTATAACAGTTATTTTTTATCATTAATTATTAAACTTAATACAGTTTCACAATTTACATAAAATATCCTTTCTAAATGTATAACACACTATATGGTTTTTATTTAACAAGTGTTCAATATTTAACTCTAAACGTACCTGATTTAAGGGTTACAATTTGTTGAATTTCCGTACTGTTTAGTTCTAATGCAATTATATCAATGTTTTTCATATTGATTTGATAAAAAAACGAATTGCATATAATACTATGGTTCTTTATAAAAAAAATAAGACCAAAACATGTGCAATTTACAACATTTCTAAAAAGTATTTATGATCAGCTCTTGTTCTACGATAATCCATAGTGCGACCCCAAGTAATATGGGATAAGGGCAGGAAGAAGAAGAAGAAGATATCAAAATAGTGGTTTTTTTTTTAGTGAATTGGAAAATCATCAAATAACTTCTACCGCTCTGTTTGTAGTAAAAGGACGAGTCAAATTAAACTCCCAGATGTTTGATTCCCATTTATTTATTACACAGATATAATATGCACCATTAATATTAAGCATCATCTTCCTCTGCAGCCCGATTATAACCAAGGTTTATATAAAATTTAAATTATGTTATAATTGTGAACAGTTAAGCGTAATGTGCATTCGACCACTCGTACGTGTTGTATGTCCGTGTAAGTCAAGATAGTCAAGATTGTAGATAGGCCATGACTAAGCACATACCTTGGACTCGTGTAGGTATGTGTCTCAGAGCCGTTATCTAGATTCATTCAAACTTGCAATTACTTATTCAAATCTTGATAGTCAGATGGGAGTGGTAAGGGTTAGATTTCTTTGCCCTGTGTTGACAGAGAGTCCTTCACGTTGCGGAGCGAGCACTTTAGCCACAGGACTGATGTCAGAGGTTAGAATAGCCTTGAGGGCCGGGCAGGCGTACCACGAAGTAGGGCAATGTTCATAGTTCAACTACCAATAGCAAACTTGCGATCTAAGTGTGCGTGGTCTGTTAGTTGCGTATGGCGCTGTCGTATTGGTTTATTGTCTGTATTGGAGTTAAAGGGTGTGAGACAAGCGGCGATGCTAGTAGTACAAATCTAATCTCTTTCATATTTTCTGTGATTTTAGCAATACACGCTCGTTCTGAAAGTCGACCACTGGATGCTGAGATGCGCTGAATGTGGCGATGCTTTGGGATGGCCTACAGTTGACGTTCATCCTCTGAAAATATTTTGATTATACCTATTCGTAAGTCAGCATAATGATAGTATTATCTCGTTTCCAACTTCAAATATTTGGAAAAGAAAAAACACAAATAACTTCAACCATCATCAGAACTAGATTTTCACAGAAATGGGACTAATCTTTTGAACCCTTTCAAATAAAAAAGCCAAATCGATTCGTAAATGATAAAGTTCTGTAGAAACAAATAAATAATGCAATCGGTTTGCATAACAACTTCCTTGTTTTTTTCAAGTTGGCTAAAAATAAAGAAAAGGATATTCAAAAATTTTTGTGGTTGACCACACCTCGAAGTTTTATTTTTTTGAGTATTTCTGTAGTCGCTAAAAAGTTATTTTTGTATTTGCCGGTTTCAAGTCACATTAACTTGTGATAGCTGTACGGAAATTATCTTCATAAAAAAATCATTCTATAACATTAACCGAATTACTTTTTCATGAGAGGTTTCTATTGATGATTTTGGAACCGTGCACAGCTTCTGACGCTTTATAAGTGCCCGTGTAGGCCTATGTGAAATAAAATATTTTTAATTTGATTTGATGATTTTCCATGTTTCCTTGCTTTGCATGTTTCCTCTTCACCACCTTTGGTTGACTGGGAGAGAATGCCTAAGGCCACCTTTTTGTACCTTTGCCTTGCATGAAGTTTTAATAAATAAATAAATACATTTTATTAGGTTCTATGGTCGCCAATCATATTTAACGAGTCAGAACCTGACACTGATCTGCAAAATGCAAAAAATCTTTCGAAGATTTGGATTCGCAGATTTCGAAGTTTTTATTTCATATATAAACATTTATATGAAATACATCTCAAAAAAAATCTTATGTTTTATACACATTATGCCAGAATTCTACACCCCTCCCTGTCATACTGAGAGGCAACTTTGTCTGGGCTGAATAGGTCAATAAATACTAATTAATGGGTTTTGGGCGTTTTTTGAGTAAAACAATAAGGATCAAGTAATAATTATACTTTATATTGGAAATACGATGTGCACAACAAGAAGTTCAGGTAACAATGAAAAAATTCATAGACAGTGTTGCCACCCGTAGCGTGGTGTTAACACAGTTTAATTTTCTATGTATAAAATCTATTTATTCCAACAAATACGTAGATATTTTATATTATTGATAGGTTCACGCTTAACCACTATCTCACCTGATGGTAAGCGACAATGGAGCATGCTTGCCTAGAAATAACATACATAACAATGTCTAACTATCAGGAAACAGACTCTAGCAGGGATCTCCACTCCTTAGCTGTACGCACAACTAATGTGTTCTCAAAACGTTTTAATAGGTGGGTGGGATTGGGTGGGGTATCCACCTTGTACCAGTGGCGCATCACCGTACGTCTGGTGGTCAGATGATGGAACGGGCTTGGCGGAATTAAATTATGCAATTCTTGTAAACCACAAATGGGTCTTGAGTAGTTGAGTGCCTATAACATTATGTAGGTATGCAACATTGCGTTTAGCTTCATAATTATTTAAATGTGATAGTTGAATTAAGTAAGTGCACAAAGGTACAAATAATTATTATAATCTGCTTTATGTGTTCAATAATACATTGTAAACAACTTTACATAAGACACGCAAACACTTGATGCTGTAAGCTATCATTTTTTGATTGAGATATCAAAGAACCTTGATAGTTTTGGTTTATCTCCGTGTAATGAATTTTATAGTTTAAATTTTAAGATCAGACAGTCTAGTTTTAAAACTGCTTTTCTGAATTCTGTATTCCAATAAGTCTGATAGACATTGGTCGTATATTATTCGATTACTAAACACAGGTATTATAAATACCAATTAGATACTAAGTTATTTTAGTAATGATTTAGATAAAGCTTTAAAATATGAAGGAGAATAAATAATGTGGTCCTTAAACGCAAAAGGTGATAGGTATGTAGAAGACTTACTCGCCTTAAAAAAAGATATGTAGAAGACTGAAGATTTGCCGAGAACAGCTTGTATTGCTCAAAAAGCATACCTAAATCAAATGATTACTCATTAGAGAAGATCTGTAAAACTTATTATTTAAACCATTTGATTGCCAACATACTGGAGACAAAACGACGTACTATTTAATAATAAATATTTTTACCTACAAGAGTATTTTCTGAAAGCGTGCTTAAACAACTGTAAGTTCACTAAACTTTACCATCACCTAATACCTAGCTACATCCTTTGTCAATTGAAAGAACAAAAAAAGAATTATCAACTATATGTTAAGTAGGTAGTCATCGAACAAATGACCCGACACAACTTGTCAAAATGATTAATCTAGACACTCCAAACTAGTATTATATACCAGTTTCGAATAGTAACGTTGAAATAACCGTGACCTAGAGTTTTTTTATTTTATTTATTTAGGAATATAAACAGTTACACATTACGTATTTATTATCATCATGATTTTAGCCGAAAGGTGTTCACTGTTGGACAAAGGCATTACCTATTACATGGTATAAATCAACGAAAGTGGCTCAATGTGTAACCAACCACATTTTACACAGAATACAAAAAACATGATTTCAAATTATCGTGCAAATTAAATAACAATAATTCTTATAACAACAGTATTAAAAAAATACTTTAACAACAAAACTAATTGAATAAAAATAGTTTTAAATCCGAAAGAACAATTATAATAGAGAATTAAACTAAACTTTGACAACCTTTGCAAATGACGATTAAAGAATACTATTTAACGTGTTTCAACGAAAAACGAGTTCATAAAGCGATGGGTCTGACATGCTCTTTGAAATTAAAGTCCCTAAAAAATAAAGATACAAAAAGCGTAATATTAATAAAATAAAATCTCCATCAACTCACAAACAAAACACAAAAGGTTTTTGTTTATGAAGAGTTATTTTGTTTATCATTAGGATTAATTAATTTGTTACAGGACTTACACATGCACATTCTAATATTTTTATTGTATTTGACACTAAAATCCAGTTAACCTTTTCTTCTCGGCAAACTTCGCTGAAGTAGTCAACATAAAATTGGGCCTTGTAATGTTCTCACTGCTAGGATTAGGGAGAGGGAATGGGGACTGGGCCCGCATGGTGGATACGCGGACCCAGTGCGAGTTAGCAGTAGGGTAGTCAACACTTCAGGTAATGATACTACGTATTGTCCAGTTGGGATACAAAACTACACCAATTTTTCATCTCATTATGCTCTAGCTATGAATTTGCGAATAATAGAATAGAATACAATAGAATAGAATAGAATAGAATAGAATAGAATAGAATAGAATAGAATAGAATAGAATAGAATAGAATAGAATAGAATAGAATAGAATAGAATAGAATAAAAAAGAATAGAATAGAATAGAATAGAATGGAATAAAATAAAAAAGAATAGAATAGAATAGAATAAACTTTATTGTACACAGAGTTTTGAGGTAACACACATAAATGCAACCGAATTGATAAACTCCGCATTTTTTGAAGTCGATTAAAAATAAAACATCTAAAACTATTTAAATAAACTAATGATTATTAATGAAGAAATGATTTTAAATTCAATCAACAAAGTGTATACGACGCGCAATTACAGAAAATAGAATATCAGCCAAACAACCCCAATTTTATTACATTACAATGTCCACTGGGTATGTTCGTTTTGTTCCGATGGTTTTTTTTTTAAATACCTAAATGTAATTGCATTTTTAACCGACTTCGAAAAGGAGAAGGTTCTATGTTCGGCTGAATGGTATGTTTTTTTTATGTATATCCGTCAATTGTGGACCGATTTTGAAAATTCTTTTTTTTAATGAAAGGTTATGCTTCCAAGTTGGTCCCATAGAAATATTGTTATGATCTGATCATGAACTTCGAAGATATGGAACAGAACTCCTCATACGATCACAGCAGAACTGTGGTTACAAGTAAAGTTGCTTTGTTTATACGTGTAGTCGATGACTGACTGACAGAAAAGGGGGGAGGGGGTGTATCGAACTTATTTATTTATTACGGCACTCCAACGAATAGTTCGCCAAAACATTTACATAGGAATAATCTTATAATTAACAATTATCACAACGAATTCTTCACTTAAAGGTGTACTTAGCACTTACAGAATTTGGTAAACTAATATTATTGTATTTAGAATAAATTGATGATTCACATTTAATAAATAATAATATCCAGGTACGACACGATAACAAAGAAAAAATAATAAATAAGATACGGAAGGAATTATTAACTTATCTGATGATGAAGCCAAATCTAGAAGGTAAATGAATGTAATCTTACCGTGTTTGGGATGATTAGAATCGTTATTAGATACACTGTGGCTATAAGTTATTTAAGTTTGTCTGAGGGGTACTTTTTAGTGGTGGTTCCATAACTAAAAAGTGTAAAATATAAAAGTTTTTACAAAAAAAAAATAACCAACTCCGATCAGATTTTTTTTTTTCAGATTAACTGACATTTTATTTTATTTATGTCTAAATGTTTGTCTGTTTGTTAGTGTTTACGTGCGTTGTTTGCTTCTTATAACTCGAGAACCAATAAACCGATTCAGTGTTTTTATTTCGCTTATTATTACCACTCACTGATTAATCTTGAAATCTCAGAAACTTTAACATCTACAAACCTAACTTTTGGCAGGTAGATTTCTTATAGGGCGTAAATATTCGCTAAGAACGGATTTTCCGAAATTCACCCCCTAAGAGTATGCAACGGTGACCCAAAATGTTTATGGAGATACCGACTTTTTACGCGGGCGAACCCGCTGGATCTGTCAGCAAGTTCTCCCGCGTAAAAAGTCGGTAGTTATTCTATAAACAGATCAATCAAAATCACTAATAGAACCTTTGTAAAAACTATGAGTTGTTTGTTACTCTTTGGAATTCCGGATTGTACGTACCAGAAGTGTTGTGTTGATAAAAAACTACTGAAAATATAATGAGTTACTATTAAACCCATATAAGTACTTCAAACCAGAAAATTAAGGAAATAAGAATAAAATTAGAATAATGTACTACATGTCCGAAGGTGACTTGTTATTATTATACTTATTAAAAGTTAAGAATCAAAACAAATCAATCCAAATGATTCATCGAAAGCACGATTCAACCAATCATACGAAGCAACAAGTTTGTCCTGTTTACATTGTTTTTCTAAAATATTTTAACTCACCGGCCGCCCTTTGTGGCTAAGACTGTGGCTATAGAGGATTTTTTTTTCCTAATCTCTAAATACTTACTCCTACTTTCACATTACTTTACAAAGCGTAGTTTACGATTCAACTCCGCATTCACACTCTGCTCATTTTATTTTGAGGTGGATTATCATTCTATGACTTCACCCTATCTAGGGTGGGACGAAAAGACGTGTGATCAGATTTTACTGATTAAAACCGCGCCTGTGTCCTTTCGTTTTAGGACCACGGGACTCCACTCTGCTGCTGGTTTGTTAAGGTACGGGGGGTACCTTGAAGTCCGTTGCATACGAATCACGCAGGAACGGTCGCTGTGGCGTGGCGTCATCGGACGTCTTTCGGCAGAAATGATGATGATGAGACTTGAGTCTTCAAGGCAAGAGTGAATAGACTCATTAACTAGTGCGACTCACCATCAGAGATTGCATCACTGCTTACCATCAAGTGGGAACGCAGTCAAGCACTAGTTTATATCAAATGAAAAAAAAGGACTTTTCGGGGAAGTGAGCCGAGTGAACCATGCAATGTTAGACCCTCGACATATGAGTTAGTAGCTGGAAATAAAGTGTCTGGAAAATTGTATGGTAATACACATTGCACCGCTCTAGGAATTACTCCTGCATCATGAGTGCGTTCACAAAATTATAACCTATTTTACACAAGGATCAAGTATCTGCAGGCTTTACAAATATTTGTTCAGTGCGGGAATCGAATCAGCCATATGTAGCGTAGCAGCTTATCACTCAACCACTGCACCTAACGTGCTGCCAATCGTCATCATTGTAGTTGAAGTTATCGGTAACTTGATGTTATGTATAACCCGTACGCATTAATATGGCACCTTTTTTATGGTGGGAAAAATCATGCATTGACATCCCCCGCCCTTGGGCGGAGCGGGAGATAGTGTCAGACTCTTACTGACCAAAAGACCCACCCCGTTCCTTCTAGCCTTCATACCGGGGCTCGAGCGCCCTTTCGGATAACCCTGGCCCCAGTAGGCTTCGACCCGGCTGGGTCCCTGCTGTTGCTGACAACTCCTTGAGGCGCGCGGGAACAGTGCGCGCCGTCGACGACTTGGGCTTGGTCCGGACAGTTACCGGACGGCCGGAATTAATATGGCACCTAAAGAATGACGTTTGAAGTATTGAGTGCATTTGAAGTTTGAAGTTTTTTGAATATCAACATTTATTTTGCGCTCAGTAGTTTCTCATGACATACTTACTACTCACTTTACGAATTTACGATGCTTGAAACGTAACAATACAAACTATTTTCGAGTATTTAATGTGGCAACTGTTTTCGAGCCAGGTGCTATGTGAATGCGCTCGGGTTATATAGGCACCATCGTTTGTATAATAGGTTATACAAATGACGGTGTCTACATATCGTCGATGGGCCGTTGTGGGAGGGTTGCATTAGCCAGTTGATTGCAGTACAATTGCCGTCACGGCTCTTGAGCGCTGGCTTCAAATTGCGCAGAAGTCAAATATTCGGTCTCTTTAGTGGTGCGAAGTGAGACGCAGGGGCGGGGAGTGTCAGTGATTGGCTCATCGCGTCATAGACATCACTCCTGATTCGTTCCCTGCGTTGCTGCATGTGTGTAACAACGAAGACGATTGGCTCGCCAATGTATGAATGAATGCGCAAAGCGGGGATCGCTTTGCGCATTCATTCATTCTGACGCCGAGCGCTCAAGATCCGTTTCAGCAATTGTACTTGGTAGGTATTTTCCTAGCAATTTGAATAGAGGAAGTTCACGTAAGTACCTCAGTTTAAATATACGTAATATAGTTATATAGGGATTGTAATTTTCCCTAATTAACATACAAATGCTAAAGTATAATTGGTATTTTAAAAGTTTGAAAGGAATGTCTATTCAATGCAAATACTCGTAATTTACTTATTGTAAGTACCTAACATTATAAAATAGTATCGAATTTTAAAACTGACGACACATTAGTGAATTTGTAAGTAGAGATTAGACTGATTTTAATATATTTAAAGAATGTACAAAGATATTTTACAGTATACTTAGTCAATGGTCTAGACTACATTAGTTTTAGTCTATACGAAACCCGAAACATGTGTCTAGTATTTTTATATAAAGAATCTATGTACAAAATTTCATAAACGTATCATGAAAAATTTCAAAGTTATAAGCTATGTTATCTGGTTGTCCGAACAAATGCATGGTCACTGGGCAATCCGGGCGCCTGTTTTGTGGTTTTACCCCCGCACCCAACTGTGCGCTGGCGCCTAATACCTACCTGTTATGAACCCCCGTGACCTGTGTTATATAAGTATAACACGTCAAAATCACAAATTGGTTACCTACCACCTACACGTAACCAATTTGTGATTTTTTTTAAATATTTTTGGGAAAAATTATAACATGGTGTAAAAATGATTGGATTCGATTCAATTACTGATTGTATTATAGTATATTATAATGTTGTATAAAACTAATAACCATCAGAAAACACCCAAAGCTTATTTTAGCATTGGTCCTGGGCGACATAGGTTTGCCCAAAAGCTAGCTTTTCGGTAGACAAAAAATTGAAAACTTGATTGCAGTGGTGCCTAGCGGGTTCAATTGTATTGTCAAACCATCCACAGATCTACTCAAATTTACAAACCTTTTATCAAATCGGTCAAGCCGTTTAGGGGGAGTTAGGTGACAAACGCACATACAGAAGGTTTTATAAAGATATACTGTTCGGTGCAATACACAAAAAATAGATCTGCTCACTATGAAACAAATAAACACTACAACACTGTTTTAAAAAATAGGAAACAACAGTAATGCTTGATATTGAATTATATTGTTTCCGTGTAATATACATACATAATAAATAATATGTAAATAATGAAGAAGTATATTTAATTGAATCCATTGAAATAGTTAAATGAATTAAAAAAGGCACATCTAACACCCACAACATGTATCCAAATTTATTTCATCACCATGTCAATTTAATTTGTCTACGAAACAATAATAGTTTGAGATTGAATTGAATTATGCCCATTAAAATATAAAAAAATAATTAAAGAAGACTTCATACAAAATCGATAATTGATTTTTTTATTGTTTTTGTGATTGTTTGGCTAACTGACCGGTTGTGGTCGTGATCACAAGTTTTTCCATTTAAACAGTGGAAGGATACTTCTTCTTCCTGCCCTTATCTCATATTGCTTGGGGTCGGCGCAACATGTCTTGAGTGGAAGGATACGCGGCACTGAAAATGTGTGACCCTTTTCACTGAAGCTGTCTTTGCTGGAAACAGTTACATATTTTCAACGAGGAGTTTGAGCGGTGCTTGGATGCGCGGACATTCCTCACTCACCTCGTCCACCTCCTTCGCAAACATCTCTCGTTTTTTTAGGGTTTCGTACCTTTTTTTTTTTTATGGTGGGAAAAATCATGCATTGACATCCCCCGCCCTTGCGCGGAGCGGGAGATAGTGTCAGACTCTTACTGACTAAAAGACCCACCCCGTTCCTTCTAGCCTTCATACCGGGGCTCGAGCGCCCTTTCGGATAACCCTGGCCCCAGTAGGCTTCGACCCGGCCGGGGTCCCTGCTGTTGCTGACAACTCCTTGAGGCGCGCGGGAACAGTGCGCGCCGTCGACGACTTGGGCTTGGTCCGGACAGTTACCGGACGGCCGGACAGCGAGCTACCCATTGCTCACTGTCCGCAAGCCCGCGTCTACGTTGGCCGGAAATCGGGATCAGAATCCCGGCGACGGCGGCGGCGATAACGCCGTTGCCTGATGCGTTCGGCCTCCTCCTTTGCAAGCATTACTGCTTCGCAGAAGTCGGCGACCGCCTGCCACTCCTCCTCGCTCCGGACCATGGCCTCAACCAAGGCCCGGTGCGAGAGGTCTCCGCCGCTGATCGCCCCCACGAGGGCACGGCGATGCTCCGCCCAAGCAGGGCACACCTCGACTGTGTGCTCCACCGTGTCCTCCGGGCGTTCCGCACAGTGGCGACACCCGGGCGTCACTTCCGCATGAATCCGGTGTAGGAAACTCCCGAACGAACCATGTCCGGTGAGGACCTGCGTCATGCGGAAGGTAAGGACGCCGTGAGGCCTTTCCAGCCACGCCTCAAAGAGGGGACTTACCGCCATGATGGGTTTCGTACCTCAAAAGGAAAAAACGGAACCATTATAGGATCACTTTGTTGTCCGTCCGTCTGTCTGTCTCTCTGTAAAGACCTTTTATCTCGAGAACGCGTGCAGGTATGGAGTTGATATTAAAGCCATAACAGGTCTGTGGTCCCTTCAAGCTGTGAAAAAATCAAACTTCTAAGTTAACCTCTAGAGCCCCAGCGGCACAAAAACGTGCCAGTAAACAAGTATTACCGTTGAGCCCCGCTGGCACAAATTTGTTCCACCAAACCCGCCGATTTAAAACTGTATTTGTAGTAAAGATAAGTCTTAAAATCGTTTCTGAACGAATGTTCTCGACGGCAGATAATATTTTACTAATTATTAATATTGGTTGACGTAAATAATGGCGGTCCTTGAGAGGTTCAAGGTGAGGTCCAAATAAAAAAGATACGGCCGTTTATGTCGCAAAAAAACGTACATATATTTTGGTACTCTCAAAAATCCAAATTCATAGGGTAATTCCCATTGACCCAGAATTTTCAAATTTGACACAAAGCAAGGTCTTATAGCACAGGTATAGGAATAAATCTGAAAATAGTAAATTTGTTGTTACCTACGTCACAAAAAGAAACTGCAGTTCGGCAAAACCTTTGAGGTTTCATTCCGGAATTGTAGTTTGCCCGGAATCCTCAGTCGCCAGTCCGACTCGCACTTGCCCAGTTTTTATTATAGCATAATAAGCATGATCAGCCTTATAATGTTCCCAACTACCCGCGTCTACCGTGGCTGGTAGTCGGAGTCGGAATCTCGGCCGCTGGGGCGTGACTGCATGAGGACGTTCATTTCCTTACGTGTGCGGCCTCCTACGCTAGAACTACTGCTTCGCAGGCTGCCATTCCTCCTCGCTCTGGACTATAGCTCGAACCAGCGCCCGACGCGAAACGATGCTGCCGCCAATCGCCTCCGCGAGGACACGACGGTGCTTCGTCCAAGAGGGGCACCATCGTGTCGGGGTACAATCGAATATTAACACTAACTGATAGAATTGTACCAATCGTTTCAAACAACTTATTACATCAAAACAGCTAAATAAAATAAAAAAATATGAACGCTGGCGAAATAATTAGAGGAATATCACCGGCGCGGTTTTTGTTAGTTTTTTATATTTATTTGTATACACAACACAACAATACATTATTTTATTATGTTGTGTGGTTTTTGGGTCGGTTGATAGTCTATTTTTGGTCCAACAAACAATATTACCTATTAATATTCTTGTAAAACCTCATAAACCTCTCTTAAATTCATGATTTAATGACGTGACACATCAATATATACATAATCTGACACGTGCAACTGACGTCAATGTAATTAAACCAAGTTAAACAAACAATATTGAAAGATTTTAAATGATTTATTTTTATTTTGTAATCCTACTTTATGATGATTACATATATTGAAGTATGTAATTCAACAATTCGAATCAAATAAACGAAAAATGTTTATCAATTTAGCAAATCCGCTTAGCAAGAACTGGCTGATTGGTTAAGGCTTCTTACAATTTCATAATCTCCCTTTACATGTTCTTTTTTTAATGTTATCGCCTTCTTTTGTAGTGCTTAATTTTAGCTTTAGAGTCTGTTGATTATAAAAATAGAAAACATACTAGCTGCTGCTCGCGTCCTATCTTTGTTAGAAGCCAAGCAACATACAATAGTTCTGTATCATAAATCTTTACCTTGTGATAAAAATAAGTATAACTTGCTCTTCTCTGACTTGGTAAACTCCTTGGTAAAATCAATATGCCTTGTCGCAGTCCACTGTTGGGAATAGGCTTTCCTCAAGCTGCGGACACCCGGTCCTCCGCCTTGCGCATCTAGTCTTTCCCAGATGTATTTTTAAGTCCAGTACCCCTAGCCAAGTTGATAATCTGCAATTTTTAACGCTAGTAGAAAACTTCAAATGTACGGGAATGACGTCATCTCATGCTTAGTCACGTGGTCAGAACAAAAGAATCGGGGGCGTGGCCAACTCGAGGGCAGTTCTATCTCCCTAACTACTATGTCCTTGTCTATAACTGGATATTAGAGCAATTTTGAAAATTGATTGTTTTGATGATTTTCAAAAATCACTTAACATCATTATATCAATTAAAATAATTACATCTAAAAGTGTGAAGGTTGGTTTTTCCGTATTTACGTCGCATTTTTTTTTAACTACAATACATACAAGAAAAGAACAGTCACATGTAGTATTGAAAACGTTACGAGTAACATCATTATCCTTCCTACGTGCAAAGTCGGGTAAATCGACAATTGGTCATTGTCAAAGCTAGTCAAGGAAATCTCACATATAGGATAACTTACCGTTTGCGTGGAGGACATGTAAATTAATAGGTTTACCTGTGAAATTGTTGTTTTTTTTATAATGGGTTGCTTTGAAGTGTTATGTCTTTAGAATTATATTATTATTACAGAAAATAAAATACACAAAGAAAACACTTCAAAACAACTCGTTATAAAAAACGGGAATTTCAAAGGTAATTAAAAACATTCCTTAACTTTAAGTAAAAAAGAAAGAAAAAAATTGTGTTTAGATATGATGTTCAGATTATCATCTTGCTTGATTTTATAATTAGTTAAAGGCTCAACTAGGCCATAAATTAAAATAATAAACTTGGTTGAACAATTAAAAATGGTACAAAGGTATTTTAAAGGTGGCAAATCGTTAATGACTTCTCCCGCTTTTGGGCGGAGCGGAGGGCGTGTCAGAATTTTACTGACTCAAACATACCCTTGCGTTTTAGGACCTGGGGTTTCTCTTCAAGAAATTGACCCAAGGCCCCATTAGACTTGAGTCCTACTGGACCCCTAAAGTTTTGCTGATGCTGACATCTCTTTGAAGCGCGCGTGAAACATTACGCGCCGTCGACGACTTCGGCTCAGTACGTACGGTTAACGGACAGCCGGACGGCAAATTATCTACTGCTCATCGTCCGCAAGCCCACACCTACGGTTGTTGGTAGTTGGGGTCAGGATTCCGGTGATTGGAACGTGAGCATACCACACGAGTACCGCCGCTTTCTTCGCTAGTATTGCTCCTTCACAGAAGGCGACCACTGCCGCTCCCAGCCCAGCGCGTGAGGTTGCCGCCGCTGGTTGCAGGTTCAAATGTAAGGCTGGGCTTTGATGAGTCAGTAAATCAGCCTTTCTCTGTTTATGCACAGAACAGATACCTATATAGATAGTGTTTCATATCATAATATTAAAAAACAATACAGTTAACTATTTAGGGCGTTATATGAACGACATCGGGTTTTCAATCACTCAACTTTTCATACAGGATCGAGGGACCGTTCGTTGATGTCTTTCGTTCGAAAAAAGGGAACGAGTAGTTTTAATATATTTTATGTGGCTTGTTATTATAAGGCTTACAGTTTTCTGTTAAAATGGAGGACCAGTAATAATGTATAAGTAAAGGATTAATTTATTAATTTCATTTTGATTCTTCATTCATATCACATTAATACTTCTCCACGAGTCGCTGTTGCCATTCTAATGTCATGATACAATCTGCCTGAAAATTATCGCACCTCTTTAATTTACTTAATAATATTTATATGTTTAAAAGTTTAATCAAGTAAATTGCGATGTCCATACTTTATTACCAATTTTATATTTTATTTGATTAAGTTCTTTATTACCAAATAAAATAATCAGATTTTCATTATAAACAAGTAATTAAATTAACAAATAAAATATCGTCGAAGTACAATTTTTTTAAATCGTTTACTATTTTTTTTTTTTATCATTTGACCACGAATATATTTTTTCCAGGTGTCGGATCGATGAGGACTTTTTAGATTTCATTTATGATGGTGTTTTGAACAATCCTACCAATTTTCAGCTGGGTGTGAATTAGTGTAACCTCGGGTGTCTAAATTGACCGGACTATTAAGCTATCAGGGCACTTTTCCCATTGACAGCGACGTGAATGAAATGTTTGAGGCCCGATGAATTCTTTATATACGCGTTTGTACATATTATTATAATTAAGTTTGTGTATACCTATAAAATTGTTTATTTGTTTGTAAGCACATTATAATTAGATTTAAATCATCATCATCTTCCTGCCCTTGTCCCAACGAATGTAAATAAATTTATAAATAATTTTACTTTGGTATTTGTGAGTACAAAATAATCATAATATATACTTTTCTGCACACTTGTGGATACTTAATACATTAGACATGGTCAAGGTGTAGTAGGTAAGTAAGTAATTAAAGTAATATTTGCATAGGTAACCAAAACACTCGCGTTGTCACTTGTGAGGGCGTTGACATGTCGCTAGGTTCAGCAAATTGTTTGAAGGTTATGATTAAAGAGGCGCGGAAGGTCGCCGTACTCGCTGCGACGTGTGTGATGGCGGTCACCTTGTTGCGGCAAGGCAAGTGACGAGTGACAGTTTCGCGGACCTGTCATATCGGGCAAAATCCAATCGATAATTACATGTAATAATAATAATAATGCTATATAAGCAAACGTGCTCGGGAGAAGGATATATAATCCAGTAAGGTGCTGGCAGGGATCTTGACCGTATTTTCGTTCTTCCGTATTCTCTTGATAGCCGTGGTACACCTCTCCAATCCGCAAGGATCTCAGAATATGTGGCCCTGTTCTTGCTACGTCACTTCGTGCCAGCAATCGTTTTCGGGGGCCCATGTATTGAGTGTGTAAGTCACCACCCCCCCGTTTTTTATCGATGGAAAAAAATAACATTGTTCAGGCAGGGGTCAGTCTTAACTTGGTTCCTGGTAACCGGTCCACGTAAGAATCTGAAAACCATATTTAGGTCTAAGATATAATAAGCCATAATATTAATAAAACCACACCCCTATATCTTCTTATAGTTTCCTACGAACCGGGGGTTATCCTTGGGTGCCCTAGCATAGCGCGCACAGAAATGATCGTCGGTTGGAACCATGTCCCACGAAAAGTGTCTAAGAATCACCGCACACGAGCCACATGCCACATCCACAAACGTCGCCACGAGACGCTAGATGAAGTGGACACAAAGATAGCTGAAGCGCGCGACAGTCACTTGTGGCTGGTAGCTACTACTTTGTGTAACCCACACGCGCAGTATTTTAATGGACCCATTAAAATACTACGCGTGCCATTAGCCTTCATTCTCTCTCCTAGCTTTGCTGTGCCCGACAGGGTCCATATTGATCTTAACTATACCATCTATAATATCTACATATGTACATATGAAATGCAATAAAGTATTGAGTATTGACTCTGACGAAGAAAGTTTAAATATGTGAGTGGCGTGTGACGGCGTTTAGTGGCCGATGCGAGCCACAAGAGCGAGTAGCGGCGATTGGTACCGGCGTCAACCATGTGCCGCGAATCCATATAAAATGTATGAAAACTTTCGGAAATATGCTGGTGGTGCCGTTTTGTGGTTGTGGCCGGTAACCCGTGCAACCGAGGTCCCTTTCGGTCCCCTCGTACGCCTTCCAAAGGTTCAGGACCCCAGGCCCTGAGATATACAAACACGTGAAAGTATTAATGACAAAAATTCACATTATATTTACAGTAATTCAGTGAATGCAGTTTGTAATGTAATGTAGGTACTTGATGTGATCTCAAATATTCTTCTGTTGTAGTAAAGGTAAAGTTGAGAAAATATATATACAGGCTACTTGAACATTTTACTGTGGGAATTTTGTATCGACCTGATTATGAGTAGGTACACTGAAATGTAAATATCAGTGATTCATCTACATGGTTAATGAAATAATACAATTTGACAGAAAGATGCAAAACGAAATCAAAACACCCCTTTAAATTAACGAAAAATAATAATGGATTATTATTGTTTCAATTTTCGTTACTTATTTTATTATTTATCAATTGCGTGCACTATTTTCAAATATTTGTTTGACATTTACACTTAACACACATTAACATAAATTAAGTCCTTTTCATATGTTTTATTTATCTATTTCTTCATTATTGATTTCGATACTTAGTCCGTGTGTCCGTGGCATCACAGCGGGCCCTAACTTAAGCGGGCCTTATTTATTGTTTTAAATATTGCAGCCTGGACTGAGTTAGGTGCCTTTTTGACCTCGCACAGATTATAATTTTCTTTTATCACATTTATTTTTAGAATATATTATACGATTGTGTGACGCACGAATAAATATCCGTTTTTTCTCTTTTTCATGTATAAGAAACATTCGGACTGTGGCAAAAAAATATATATTAAAAGATGTGTAATTTAACGATAGGTATATCATTTTCCACAGAATGATAATCTCGTAACACCTCATCTAAGGACTCATCGCTATCATCCAGCCCTTGTTTCTTTTTGGTCGGGGTCGATGCAACATATCTTTGATCCTACAGAAAACACATCCTTTCCTATGTATTGTAAAACTGAACGGAAAATATATTAGTTTAAATCTTATGCAACTTATTTTGATGCCGGTCAGTTAAATATTCAGTCATAATATTAAATCTTTTATTAGCTTCGTCTGGACAAATCTCGCAGTAAGTACGGCCCAAATAAAAAACAAAGTTATTTAGAAGGATGTTCTTATGAATATGTTACATTACTCAGCTAGGTTTTGTTTGTTTATCATATTTAACGTCTGTTTCCTGCTTATGTGCTACTCTAAAATATTCAATCATGTTGATGAGTATATTTTAATGATAATGTACAATATTCATGCAACTGTTTTTATGTTATTTCTTTATTTTATATTCTTATAAATATTTATTATTATTTTTAAATATGTTTATAAAAAGAAAAAAAAAAATTAACAAAATATAAATTGTAGTCGGCCAGTATCTTGAACAGGTTTCCAGCAACCGGTGGTTAAGGGTCCAGATACAGGTACCTCCTTATAATACGAACCGAATCGAGAAGTTCCTACTTCTATACCAGGCTCTTGATGCAACCACGCAAGACCTTCAAGAGTTGGTCATTGAAGTGTTTGGCCACGATCCTATCATGACTAAATTACACACAATTTTGTTTAATACGATACCTCAGAATCCAGAACTTTGATGGTGAATAATCTTGGCCACTTGGTAATGCCAGACATAATATTATGTCTGATGGTTTCACCGTCCGACACATGTCAATCATCCCTTCTTACATGTTTCTGGTAGTTATTCATCTAGATAACTTTTTCTGTCATGGCACAGTCAAAATAGTTTCTCAAAAACATAGCCAGGCCACGGACGTTGAGAATTAATTAGTCGCTTACTCAAAACTTTATTGGAATTCGCGCAAACGATGCATTAATTACACCGATCCCTTCACGGAGTTTTTTTGCGCGTTTTTCTCCATAGTAAACGACCAAATGGAACGTACACGCGTTTCTGAAGTATTGTAAGTACCTCATATAGGTCTATGTGAAATAAAATATTTTGAATTGAATCGAATACTGCCCTGGAATACGTACTGTGCACTAGCTTCTGTCGTTTTATTGACGTTTGCCCAAGTTAGTTGTTAGTTTGGAGTCGGCGTAACACGACATTCTTCCATTCTGTCATGTCACCCGTCACGCTATCACTAACTCCCTTTTCTTTCATATCATGCCTCACACAATCCATCCATCTACATGTATACTCATAACTCTGTTAGTTATATGTGTTTCACTTTTATTCCTCCTCTTCCCTTGACTTTACTAAGACAAACGATTCCTTTTTGACTTTTCAGTCACTGGTGCCACTTCTAAACTTCCTCTATTATACGCGAATTATATTAATAGTATTGTCTAAGACAACATTGTTTAGAAATTTAATTTATATACTTTTGTATATTTTTCATCACCAGACGCTAAAGAATATGCCAGCAAAATTTCGTTCGAGACTTCGCCATGACCCTTTTTAAATTCGTCGAGGGATTTTTAACATTTTTAATTTTCGATTATTCACATAAGATCAATTACAGTTCACTTAAAATGAGATACAAAAAGCTTATAAGTATTGTAATATTCACATCTGGTGTGTTGGTGACGTCATAGGTAACATACTTTTTTTTTTAAGATGAAAACATATTAATATTTTCATATTTCTTTAATTCTTCGGGTAAATAGTTAAACAGTTTTGCTCTTTCAAGCAGTATTGTTGTTTTTGCCGTAATTAGTTCGTAAAAGTGGTTTGAGTCACACAACTCCATCGACGAATGTAATCCCTTGCATCTTTTTGGTCAGTATTTATAATCTAATTAATATAAAAAAGGTTACTTAACCTAAACCTTGCCATTCTTAAAAAGATAATTCTTGGTTAACCTCGATCCTTTTAAGTGAACAACGTAGAACTCAAAAACAACCATATAAAAAAAAAACATTAACATTTCAATATGGAAACACAAAAATCTGGTTATTTCACTATTTTATAAATTAATATAGGGTTAAATAAAATAATTGTAGTTGTTAATTTTATCTTTATGTTGGTCTACATTGTTTGTGACGCTAGTAAGTTTCTTTTTATGATGTATAAGATCCTATTTTAGGGTTTATTATTATTCTTTTCAGAGTTGAAATCCGTCACAAATAATAAAAAAAAAAACAAAATTGGTAGTTAAAGAGTGGGATGGGTATGATTTGGTGGGAACAACTCGCTATCTCTTTTATTTGCACGTAACGCGTATAAATAAACAATTATCTAATATCTGTGACATCATATGTCAGTAAGTATGGCAGCTTATACATTTTCTGTTACTCAGTTTTTCGTTCCTACCGAATTTCAAAATTTTCTTTCTTTAATTTTGAAAGGATTATAAAAAAAAACATTGAGTACCACTGGGCACCCAATTAATTATTTAGTAAGCTGGCTTAAGATATCTATAATATATAAAACTATTGAACACGAAACGGTTTCATATAATAACACATTATCTTTCAAAGAAATTATTTGTTAATAATATAACCACATAATAAGTTAAACAATTAGGTATTTCAAAGAACACGTAAATAAAAAACGTCGTAAACAAACAATTCTGATTCAACTTTACGTGAATTCAATGTAACCAAACTATAAAACTGTCGTAAATTACATATAAGTAAGTAGCTTGTCACTTTAGTGCCACGAGTGTTGAGTGCTACGTCCGCAATTCAGCTGAATCCCCTTGATGACATATGTACGTACATAAAGTAATAATAGTATTACAAACATTTGTCCATCTTTATTTGCGTAGATACCATCACAAAGGTCGTGATCTTCATTGCCAGTCAATTTTTAAGTGATTCCATATTTGTTCAGTCGGAGACGTAATGTCAAGTTGAAGAGTCCCAAGACAAAGTCATGGCTAGTATGAAGCAATCCAAGGAATATCTGTAAAGGTTAATATTGTTAGGTTAACGAAACTTTGCCAGGGCTGCAGAATTGTTCGAAAGAGTCACCGAGGCCCAGGAACGCGAAGGGCTACTGGAAGAACAAGGCCGAGTTCTAGTCAGCAAAAGTCTGACACGTCCTCTCTCTCCACCCTAAGCGAGAGAAGTTATTTTTCAAAAAACCCAAAAAAAGGTATACGACATTTGTTTATACCTTTAAAACTGAGATTTTGGTAGTCAAGTTTAATGCTCCAGCGATTGCCAAAGTCAGGCTATTTTTAGCAAACAATGATGATGACTGCAATTTACTTTGTGATTCTTATTTATGTACATTGTTCTATTTTAATCTTAATATTAACACTTACTTATGTATATTTATTTACTAATCCGAACTTTGAACGATCCTAATAAAATATGAGTAATTTAACACAACATAGTACAACACTACTGGAAAACCCACAATAAACGACTTAGGTATCATAATTATAACGTCCATAAAACTAAATTATTGTATTCTGTTTCATGTTTGAATCGATACGCTATTAATTTGTAGTAAATTAAACCTCTGTTAAATATTTTCAGATACAATATCAGAAATATTTTTCTGAAATTAGAGCTCTTTTTTGGCCCCTGAGTTTGTTTCGGTGTTTCTTTTCAGGGTAGTCAGCTACAAGCGGAAACACCGGCATAATCTAGTTTAAATTGGCGAAAAAATTGACGTTTAAGTGTGTTTAAAACCTTTTTGTGAAATAATATAAGTATCATTTATTGTTTATAATTTAAAAAAGTTTAGTTTCAAGATATGCATTTGAGTTAGTTATTTCAAAGAAGTGTAAGATATTTCTATTTTTACATATTAGCTAAGTAAATAAACGGAACCTACGAACGGACAGGTTTTATAATCTCATTATCACAGCTCCACATTGTATCAGTAAATACATATTAAATTTACATAGGAACGCATGCTCCGACACGAGGGGCTCGTTAAATGTCTGACGCGTAGAGCATAGAAGTTAAGCAACATCGCCTTGCCTTGCCCTTGGATGGATGTCCGAAGTTTACACAACACGTAGCCCCTCTCCGTGGCTCGAGCACATGAGCGGGCCAGTTACGAGCAACGCAGCTATGAGGCCTAATCTCCGGATGTTTGTACACATACTTAGAGCGAAGTGAAAATGCAGTCACTCCGTATATACCAATCGCTTCAAAATATGCCATACTGTTACTGATTCCTAGATAATTATACCATTCTAGCTCATCTACTTAATTTTGAAGCCGGAAATTACTGTTGAATATTTTTACTGTTTTTTTTACTTGTTTAAACGCTCTCGATCTCTGGAACTGCCATTCAAATTGGAAAGATCTCTATGTGTGGTACGCTCATTGAAATAGCTTGCTTAATAATCTTGCGAAGACCCACGGAGCAGTAACCAAAGACGCAGGTGAAATCACGGTGGACTCTGGATCTGAAGACTGGACACTTCACGGCAGCTTGTAAAAGCCCATTATGACACACATTAGTTACAAAGTTACACCAGTCGATGACGAAAATGTATACAATGGATTAGTTCATAAAATCGCTTAATATGCTTTTTTATAAGCACAAAAAATCAATTGTTACACATTCATATTCCTCTGACGACCATAACGGCTTCCAGTCCAACCGGGACCGGCTAAATAATAAATGTTTTAAATGGATCGACTGCCTATCAGAGCTCCACTATCCAGTTACTGGACAACATGATACTCCTTGGATAGACTATAATAAAACGAAACGTGTTTTAACATTTAACATCAGTGATGTTTGAAGCCCATCCTTAGATTTAAATAATGGTCTTTAAAGAAATCACGACTGAGGTTAACTTTACATAGAAACCACACATAATCACAGATACAGAATAACTTAACCAACTCTTAGGAAGTGTTCACATAGGTATCTTAGTGTGTATATTTAACATAACTAGTTTACGGATAACTAGTTTACTAAACGGCGAGCGACATGCGTTTCATAATAAATGTGAATCAGGTGTCCCTTTGATTGAATATATTTATTTTTTATATCTATGTTGTATGACGCTGGATTACTGAAGAAATGTCCGTTCCGAATATGTAAATAAATATCTATGACAAATAAATATATTATTAATTCAACCCCATTACCGGTAGACACAAGGAAGGTTTTTCTATCAACCTAATAGTATTGAAAACACTTGCGGTTGGGTATTTTTCAGTGTATAAATATTTTATACAAATAACACAAACAATTTTTTTTAAAACCGCATCATAATTGGTTATTGAATGAAGCACTAAATAGGATTTCATTATATTGGAATGAGGAAGAATGAAGGCCAACTGGAAACATCTGACATGTTACTTGACAATCTCGATATCCCCTTCCAACGGTTAGAAAGGTTTCTTACTTCATTTTAAACCAATTAAAAAAGTACCTGTTCGCAATCTTTGTTAAAAGTTTTTCACAAAAAACACCCAAGTTGGTTTCCAAATATATTCAAGCCATGTCTTTATAATACATGTAAAATAGAACCAGCGTTTGATCCCAAAGAGTTCCCAAAGCATTTTCTTTGTAATAATTGTATAAACATAACGTTTTTAAATAAGGTAAAGTAAGAAAAAAGAAGAAGTATAAAGTTTATTCTATTCTATCAAATAGCTTGGTACCTATAGTGAATATTCTTAATAAACTAGTGCGCATCACCAACAACGGTTGCATCACTGCTTACCATCAGGTGGGATAGCAGTCAAGCACTGGTTTTATCATTAAAAAAAAATCTTGTCGGTTCGGGTAATTATTGTTATAATTATGTCGAAGAGAGGTTCATGGTCACAGGAATTCTGAGCGGGTTATACCTACTTAGGGTATTGCCCGTTTATAAATACTAAGTTAATCACACTAAGTTTTCTTTTTGTACGCCTCTGACGTCAATCGCAGGAACCTGAAAAGAGCGGGTCAGTGACCATAGTCAGTAGTAAAAATAGCAGGAGCAATATAAATAGTTTCCACTCTTGAGTTGCATTGGTGTTGGACGTTATCATATATAAATAAATTTTTCCATATCTACAGACACGCGTATCTACTCGTGTATGCAACGCAACTACTTTGTTGAAATTTTTGTGTTTGAGTGGTTGCTTGGATTATTTTCATTCACTTTTGGACCCGGTAAAGTTACGCTGTAATTTGATTCTAGTATTATTTTGACGACCGAGTCATTGTTCCGGTTGGACAACGTCTTTTGCAGGTCCGTGTTTGCGTATTAAAAAACAATAATGACTCAAAATAAAATATTTGTGGTTCATTATTTCCTACAAATAGCACAAATGAAAGGCAGACGAAATGACTTTGTCTTTTCATAATATTTACAAGATAAAATCGTAACAGAACTGTGACGCATTTCTCAAGTAAAATGGCGTCTTGTTGAAGTCTAGTGTCAATAGGAGGAATCGATTATATTTAACTTAATGTGTGTACTTCTAAAATTACGCAGGTACAAGTTCCATGGCCAGTTATGTAGGTACTTATTATGTTTTTTGAAGTTCACGGATAACGAGAACAGACATTAAACTTTGGGCGGAAACTTCCCTAATTCTAATTATACTCTATTTGCGACAGCATTAGACTGAAGTTAAAAAAAGGTTGTTTTAGGGTACACTTTGTAATAAGAGCACAATAAATATATTGTGTTTTATTACAGTTAAGATTAATGTTGAATTTATTAAAATCGACTTAAATATCAACAGTTACACTTAGATGAATTCATACTACTAGTGTCTAAGTTAAAAACCTAAAAGAAGCAGGGTTGTCAGTCAAAACCTGGAACGTTTTAAATTTTTTCCTATTTATCTTTATATAACATTATTTTTAGTTTATGCGAAACCTGAATATAGTTTGTTTTGAATTTAACTACTAATGTTGTATATGTACAATCAGAAGTCAAAAATGGAGTTGCACTTTGAAAATGCAAGAGTATCTAATATTACTTTATAGGAGAAGTTCAATAATCCACAACTAGGTTTGTCAATGCTGTAGATTCTGTGTTACAAATTAAATGAATCATGATCCATTGTCCATCCTCTTTTATAAATAAATTTAAGACACTCTTTAGTATTGGTAGAGTGTAACTGCACTTTTGACCCCTGACTACCTCAGTATCTGAGCGTTACACACAGCACAGTGAAGTCTTGCCGGTCTCCGTATTTAAACGCCTCCCCATTTCGCAATCATAGGCTAACACATGCAGATGTTCCCCTCTACGAAAAACAGTCATAGAGGTTTACTGAACATAGACTTCGCATGATGTTTTATAACCAGTTCAATATTTTTATTAAATTATAAATAATATCGACGATTTTATGCTGAAGTTCAGAAATAATGAAGACGTTCTTTTTTTTATACTTGATAAAATTTATCAAGAAATGTTAGCGAAGAGAATTTACACTAACGAAGACTATTATTAGTTAGTGTAAAAAGTTTGTGTTTCCATGAATTTCATGGTGCTGGTCGCGGCGGAATATAGTATCCTCTATAAGCTATTTAGCGCTGTAGGTTTTAATACTTTTGTTATTAGACGACAAAATTGCCAATCTAGCGCTGCAGCGAACTTTTGATTAAACTTTTCAGTATTTTGACAAACAGTTTCCATGAATGTGATTGTCTATCTCTAGAATGTACATAAGTCGATGATTTCTCGTAATTCATTTATTTTCTTTTCAAGTAGGTATTGTGACGACCACGAAGGTCACATATTAATTGTAGTAGAAACTTTATTGTAATGGACCTTTTAAGGCTTATGGTATTAAGAATATAGATTCGAAGTAGACAGAAGTTTAAGAAAAATATGAATATAATTTTATATATGTTAACATAATTTAAGGCTCATTCAATATAATTTAGTACATTTAAACATAAAGCCTTTCATTGGCGTCTCCCCACGTCACAGTATACTTGCTCTCAGAACAGACAAAATAATAGGATAGGGCAATTTATCTTTTTTCGATTAATGTAGATACTTGAATTACCTCAATATCCATATAATTTTAAATTTTAAATAGTTGATTATAATGACTGTTTTTTCTTTCGAGTCTTGGTTATACTCTTTTGTTATAAATGCATTCTGCGGTCTTCTGTATCACTGCTTTCTGTATAATTGTAGGTTCTTTGTTGGAGATCCAAAATGAATAAATTATTATAATGATATTGTACATGTACATAGATTAAGTAATATGTTGTTGTTGCGAGTTCCAAATACAATCATAAAAAGTTTATTTGTGCACACAGGTACCTACGATTTAGTTGTTACCAAGTCGTTATATATAATTTAAATAGGTAAGTATATCTGTGTGTACAGTACCAAAGTGGCATGCAAAAATTAATAAAATAGGTATTTTTACACCTACTGAACAATATTTAGTAAGTACACACATGATTAATGAATACCTACTATAATAAGTAGTAATTAAAAAACTTTGAAATAATCTAGATGGTATTTCATCGTATTACTTTCATATTGGTTCATTTAACTGCTTCTGTAATTTTGACCCAATTCAATGTACGCGTGTAACTTGTATTATTATTATTACTATATATTCTTTATTGTACACCACATATACAAAAAAATACAGGACAAACATTAAAAATAAGTGTACAATGGGCGGTTTTATAGCACAAGGCAATTTCTTCCAGACAACCTTTGGATGGACTGAAAGAAAGGACAAAGATTTAGGGCTGTCAGTGTACAACATCAAAAATAATACTGATAAGAAATAACAACACAAATGCATACATACATTACAAAATATACTAATAAATATCAAATATGTAATTAAGCCAGGAAGTGAAAGGTAATGCTCCTTTACCTTTTTTTTAAAACGTTGGTAGCGTTTGAGCACGTGTTACTTCAATAGGTAACGCATTCCACAAACGAGCAGCTTCAACAGTAAACGATTTGTCAAAAAAGGATGTGGGATGCATACGAAAACTTAAATTCAGATTTTCCGATGATCTCAGGGACCTAGAATGTCGTCACAAAGGAACTGAAAGCGTTCTTTAAGATAAAAAGGAGTAAAAGGATTAAAGTGCACATTATAAAACAATGAAAGAATATGAGCATTCCGGCGAAGACGAATACTAAGCTGAGTACGAAATTCGGAAAGGTGGTCATACTTGCGCAAGCCAAATATGAACCTGATGCAGAGATTTTGAAGTCGCTCAAGCTTTTTCAATTGGTCTTGGGTAAGATCAAGATAGCTGGCACCAGCATAGTCCAAGATTGGGAGAAGAAGAGATGTGCATATCTGTGGTGTAAAGCTTAAACATGAGCTGCTAATAAATAAATAAATAATTATAAGTTACTAGGTGAAATCATATTCGTACATTTGATGTTTTTGCGTCGTAGATGAAGTAGTAGCTCCGTATATTTTGTCAATATACTTATTACCTACTGTTTACTTACGTTCGTATGGTTAAGTGGTTGGCTGACGATGGTCATAGATACACAACCATATTTATTGAGTGACATCAATTGCTTCTTGAATGACAATTTCTTGATCTAAGTGCCAATTAGTTATGTAATTAATGAAAGTTTCCTGTTATCAATTCATTAATCAGTAGGTACGTATGCGTTCTAAGTTTAAATTATTATAAATAAGCATGATTGATTGATGACTTTGAGCACTGATGCGCATGCGCATAAAATGAAAATGAAAATACCTAATAGCAGTAAACTATGATGGATGGCCGATGGCCTTAGTAGGTAGGATCCTCATAATAAATACTTAGTGTAGTTAAAGTACCTACTGTGGGCACGCCATAATCGGCGGCGGTAAATCCCCTCTTTGAGGAGCAACTGGGGCAGTGCCACGCCGTTCTTACCATCCCCCAGGTGCTGGTCCTCAGCGGACATGACCAGTTCTGGAGATTCCAGTTTCGTATTCGGGTGGAAAAAGGCCCAGGTGTCACCATTGTGCGAACCGCCCGGAGGACACGGTGAGGTTACGATGGAGGTGTGCAATAAGTGGGCTCAACAGAGCCGATGTTTGCTAAGGCCACGTGTATGTATAAACAAGGCAACACTCTTTCATATATATATATATGAAAGAGTGTTGCCTTGGCAACTGAAGTACACGGGTGGGTTTAAGCCAATAAACCCACCCGTGGTCCAAAAATAATCGAATTGAACAATAAGAACATGCACTAAAATAGTCAAATAATTATTTGACTATTTTAGTGCATGTATGTAGTGTATTAATTTGACTATAAATTGTATAATTGTATATATTTATTCTATGGTTTATTAGTAAATCTATTCTATGGTCTATTAGTATATACATTCTTGTATTCGCCTTTTTCTCACTCTTTTATTGCACCTACCACTACTTTTTCTCCGCATCACCCAAAGGTTGACTGGAAGACAATGCCTAAAGCATTAAGTCCGCCTCTGTACCCATGTGCATAAAGTGATAAATAAATAAACTTGGTGTGCACAATTTTACAATGTTTTATATTCCTGTTAAAACGTCCTTATAATACAATTAATTTTTCTATCAAATTTAAATTCTACTCTAATGCACTAAAAGCAAAATTTAATAAATAATAACAAATTCCGTTTTAAAAGTATATTTGGTCTAATCATTACGCATGCTTTTCTTTGTTAGCACAAGAAACGTAGGTATCTGTTGCGACTTCTCATGATAACACAGTGCCTGATATCTATGTATGATTTTTTGTGTACACAGGGTTGCTTTGCAATGAATATTATGTACTAGCTGTCCCCTCTGGTTTCGCCTGCTCCTCTCTCTTATTGCGTCGTAGCGTGATACATGTACCTACTTGTATAGTCTAGCTTTACCCTTCCTCAATAGATGAGCTATCCAACACTTTTTTTTTTTAATCGATCCGGTTGTTCCTGAGATTTTCTATAATCGTTTAAATAAACTAACTCAACTTTATAATATTACAAGTAGATATCATCATGCAATCAAATCATCATCTCCAAAGCTATCTTTAACATCATAAAAGGGATGGCTTTTTAAAACGTGTTAATTGTATCAGCATACATTAAAAGCATACGTCTTTCATCAAATATTCATTAGTAGGTATTTCATTTGTTTACAGGTGTAAATTAGTCCTCACGCGCCATCTCGTCAGTATCTTCACATCACTTTTATATATTATACTTGGTCAAAGTTTACCAATGACTTGCTAATTGATTACGATCTGATGTGAATTTCTTTGGTTTTTACTGAAGTGTTGCTAATGGCTTTAACCCTTGAACCGCATGCGTTGGATTAATCTAACAAATATTTTTGTGTCCGTTTCCCCGGGGTCCTATAAGGAGAATCAGTCTTTTAATGTTCTCACCTTCCCACTGCTGGGACTCAGGCCTCCTCTCTAGGAGAGGGTCGTACCTATATGTACGACCAAATATTCCATCTCGTTTAACTCTTCGATTCCCATAAGTGATACTATGACTACCAGTAGCGAAATTCAAAGATCTAAATCACAATCGGGACCAATAGCTTACCGGTTGATTGATTGAAGGTAAGCCACGTGTATTACGTGTAGCTGTTATTATGTAGCCACAAACTAATTTACGATACCGAAGATATTAAATGTTTTTATTCTATCAGAATTTAAGATAATAGTTATTTGTTATACAAGGGTATTAAAGGGTTAATAACTTATTATTTTTATTAATTTCTTATATATATATAATATTATATTAACTTTATCCTCTAGCGGATAAAAACGGCTTTTGCACTCAGATATCGAAGAGCAAAAATCTCTCTGCTTTATATTATTGTGTGAGGCACGAATAAACGTTTTTCTATCTTTCTTTTTCTCTTCGAGATGGGGGGATGAAAATAATTTTTATTTTGCAAATAAAATTCGTGTCCACCAACGATGCACGAGATAACGAGGCTGTGAGGAATAAACCTAAAAATGAGATCACTTTATTTCTCAGGACAAGTGCAACTCTGATGGAAAGGGCTAAAAGATGGACAGGGCTTGTATATTTGCGTAACTATTTAGATAATTATTTATATATACATGTAAAAAAGTGAGAAAGGCGGCGGAATGTGTAAAATGGCGTGAGCGAGGAATGTGTCTGTATGTTCGCACATCTGAACAGATTCCGCTACGCATCCTCGCACCTCGTAAATATACGTAGGTGGTAAACCTATCTGGTACCTGTTGGGTGGTAAGTATGTACTTTGTACCTCCTTGTAATAATGCAAATATTGTTATTATTAACACTGTTATGTATGATTTACTCGTTAACTCTAACACCCATATTCGCTTTTGAACTAGTAGTCCATATTCTTCAATTAGTTGAATTTTGTAGATTGACTTTGATGATATCATTATACTTAGGTACTTAGACCGCCCAAGTCACTGTAGTTATATTTAAGTGGTCACAAATCTTGTACATTGGTATATAAAATGTACTTTAAAACATATATTAGTATTTGCAAAGCCATTGAATGTTTGCCACGGTTGAGACAGAGTCCACACCAGACATTATACGAGCAAAAAGTTTAATATCTAAGAAATCTAATCTTTATAATAAAGCATAAAGAATTAGTGTTAGGACTTTCCGGTCATTATTTGTGCATCAAAAGTAATGATAAATAATTCATAACTGTACTAAGAACATACTAGTTTTAACTAGACTTATAATAAAATAACATTCTCATCACTACGGTAAATTACCCAGGTACTTAACTATTTTGTATATTTTAATTTATTTATTCAGTATGGATGCACTTATGCAGATACCTATAGATGTAGAAATGGTTGTATTTTAGAAGATATAAGCTTGAAACAGTTCTCCTATATTTTACAATATTAATTAAAAGAGCCAATAATTAAAATCAACCATCATCATCATCATAATCATCATCATCAATGAATAATTCATTAATAATAATAATAAAAACTAATAATCCCATCGTCGTATCGACGTTGACGTCGCGCGTCGTGGTGGGACTTGTGCGCTACAATAAATCCCAGGTCTGTACCGGTAGAGTTTACTTTGCTGTAACATGCATAGAAAGAAAGAAAAGAAAGAAAATTTGTACCTCGCATATACATTTGAATTTAAAAACAGTAGAATTAGGATACATTAAAAGATAACTTTAAAATCTGTGTAAGGTCAAAACGGTGCCTAACTCACCATATGCGATATTTAAATGGATAAATAACGCAGCGCTGGTATTCTGTTATGGCCCGCGGTGATGCCACGGTCACACTCACGGAGATTAAATAAATTATATAGGTATCGGAACAAAATAATAAATACGAACATTGGAAAAATAATAATTAATACATAACATTGGAAAAAAGCGTAAATTAAGGATGAGCAACCTGACTAAGAGAAATACAATTCATAGGGTAGCGTTTTTATCAATGGATATGAACAACATTGTTCAGGTAGGGGGACCATAGTCTTAACATAGTTCCTAGTAACCAGTCCACTTATATGACTGCAAAAGCCATAACCCCAATAGACTTTGTTTTCTTTGTTTTCCATATGTCAAAATAGTTTTTCACAAATCGGAGATTGTCCTTGGATGAACTAGCACAGCGCGTACAGGGATAATCGTCTGTTGGTATCACGTTCCATTAAAAATTTCAATATGGCCTCTGCAAGTTGGTTTCGGTTCCTCGTACGTCTTCCAAGGGTCCAGGACTACAGGGTTCTGAGATACATTGATACATGCATATAATATTAATTCGTTATTCTTTTAAAAATTTCATTACACACAATGACAAGATCATCACATTTTATGTTATCTTATTAGTCCGCCCAATTTTTTTTTGCATTTCAGCCGAAAGACGCTTCCAACGCCGTATCTTTCGGTGCGTGGTCGCCACTCTAGAGCCTTTCGGCCCCAACGACCATTTGTTCTGCAAGCAATGTGCCTGGCTCAGTACCACTTAAGTTCGGCGATTCTTCGACATAATTAAATATGTATACTTATTATTTCAATGATCAGTACTTTACATCACTAACTATACTTCCTGTAAATAACTTGCTTTTTATAACGGTCGGTCTCGCTTAGTTATTTTATCGATATTTCATCAATCTTGGTTGAGCTCTGCTAATTACGAGACTTTGTAAACTATTTAATTAAGACTTAGATTGCATAAATAGAGCACTATATTTAATAGTTCGCTTCAAGTCTTGAATGTTGTGTATTGAAAAGTTACATATTCCTTTGCCCTCCTGCTTCCTACGAATCGAGAGAAGTCATTTAATGATTTTCTATGTAAAAAAGGGTAGCCTTGAATTTTTAGATAATGAACATTGAATCAAATGTATGATCATCTTTGTACACCATCGGTCCTTGAACTACAAAGTTCAAAATATTATCTATAGTTATGATGATGAACCAATGACTTGGTAATAAACGTACTTACTCGTACTTTAACAACTTGTAACTACCTATAATTAGTAAAAAAAACTCAACATCTTTCAAAAAAAACATGCCACAAACTTCACTGATCAAAAAACATATTGACCACCGAAAATATCGATGGTAATGATTTAGAAAATGACTATTAAGTTTTTTCACTCAGGCCTCTCGGCCACGGTGACTTTTGTAGCGATGCTGTAGCGCGTTCACTTCGCTACATTCGCGATACTGTAGCGCGTTCACATCGATACAGTCGCGGTGCTGTAGCGCGTTCACTTCGCTACATTCGCGATACTGTAGCGCGTTCACATCGATACAGTCGCGGTGCTGTAGCGCGTTCACTTCGATACAGTCGCGGTGCTGTAGCGCGTTCACTTCGCTACATTCGCGATACTGTAGCGCGTTCACATCGATACAGTCGCGGTGCTGTAGCGCGTTCATATAGCTACATTCACGATGCTGTAGCGCGTTCACATCGAAACAATCGCGGTGCTGTAGCGCGGTGGCATCTCTTCTATAGCGCTTGCAAATGCGACTAACGCGAGTTAGTAGCGATGCTGTGCGCTTACGAAACGAACGAAACAGCATCACTACAAAAAGTCACCGTGCACGAGGGGCCTAGTTGGTGCTGACTTGGGTTCTTAGCTTTCAATGAACTCGTTTCTTTTACTTAATTATTTATTTATAACATTTTTTCAATTATCACATACATTGCATAAGGGACAACGGTCTTGCAAAGATCTGCCACCTGGGGCCTCGCAAAGGCATCTTATCGATTTTGAACTCCCACGACTCTTATTTATCCGATCTACTAATCTGTATAATGTTCAGAAGGTTTTACCTATTTTACGATAATGAGACAACTTCTAAGCAATCTAGTGGTAGATATTTCATTCCATAAAACCTAAGCATTCCGTGAAATCATGCCTACATTAAAAATTCTTTAGAAAGAATCAATGTATGATAAATAACAAGCTAAAATTGTCAATTTAAAACATTTTTATACGACATGAATACACTTAAACCATGTATAAAGAAATACAGAACAGAGTAAATGTAACGTGGAAGCGATTCTGGTCCCTAAAAGAAATCACAAAAATTCAGTGATCCACTGACGTGACAAAGCAAAGTATTTAAATCGTGTACTATTGGCGTTTAGAGAAAGGACAAAATAAGCAGGGTTGCGTGACTCGCAAATGGTAACAAAAGAAACACAGGCGGGTTTTAATCAGTAAAAGTCTGGTACTGTCACTCGAACCAGAGCGGGAGGAGTCACTTAATTAATGATCGTCCTTCTGAAAAAAGAAAATAAAAGACAAATTAAGCCTTAAGCATTTCAGAGAAAAAACAAAACATTAAAAACATAGCAAACGTAACATAGATACAAGGTAACGAAGCTGAAATAGAAATGGGCGGATTGCCTTCAGAGACACAAAGGAGAAATGGGCTAAATTAGTAGCCGAATGGCAATATTCTTTAATCTGTGCATTAGCACCCAAGACAAGGCAAAATAAAAAAAGGATGTCCGATTTCTACTCAGGTGGGATGACAATATATACCCAAAAGGGGACCAATGTTGAAAAGAGAAACTGTTAAAGAATGTTGGGAGGCAAAAAAACTTCTGATAGATACTGATGTCTGAAGACAAAATCATATTAAATATGTAACAAAAATACTAACCTGAATTACAATACTAACCGGAATTAAGAATAGGTCCAAGGTCCCAGCTACCGGTGGTCAGGACTCTTGAGGAATCTTCTAACAATACGTGCCGTATCCAGGAGTACTGCTTTTGGATCAAGTATTTGATCCAACTGTCCAACGAGAGCTTTCTCAGATGTCGGTAAAAGCTCTTGGTGATTAAGCCATTGGCCGTTACGACTATTGGCACAATGACTGATGTATCCACATCCCATATGTCAATAACCTCCACGACCAAATCAAAATATTATGTTTGCTTATCTTTCTCAGCTTTCACGAGGTTCTCGACATAGGGGACCGCTATATCAACAATCATATCGCCATAACACTATGCAACGTTTATTAGCAACGATACTTACTAGTATACATACATATTTAATACGGTATTTAAAAGCAAGTGGCTGGTTCTCTCTCTTAGTCTTCTTTAGCTAGACGAAAATACCCAGAAGTAACGTGTTGGATTTTAATAATAATTTAGAATTATGCCCTGGGCCGGTGGCATGTCCGACAGATGTCAACCGCCCTTTATCATGTAGATGTTTCCAGTACGAGTAGTTATCCGTCATCATAACTTCGTCCAAAAACGCACAGACTAAACCTTTTTGTGCCTTTAGTTTCCCCGAAGCGGTCACCAAAGCAAAACCAGAATAGATACGGACGCGAAAAGATCTACATGAGGATTCGTGTCCGTGAAAGGCCCGGTAAAAACGGTATTTAACAAATTATTGTCTGAAATTGTGACGAGACGGTCGGTGAAGTGACTGCGGTACTGCGTGTTGTGGGTTCGATTCTCGACCGGAACAAATGTTTGTATGGCTTATAGACAGGTGTTCTGGCTTTGGGTGTGTTGTATATGTGACGTTACGTGTTTGAACGCAACCACGACACAAGAATAACTAGGTACCTAATTCTTAGTGTGGTGTGGAGTAACGTTTATTAAATAAATCATCTCGAGACTACCTAGTCACTAAATAAACTGAACAACTGGGTATTAGACCTTTATAGGGGTAGGTACATACGCTAAAACAGCGGTAGGTACCTAAATACTCGCAAAGGATACTAGCCCAGTAGGTACCTACTACCTAATATTTGTAGTCACTTATTTTACTATGGTGTAATGTTACTACATATTTGCAAAATACCAGAGTCCACTAAAATAAGCAAAATAATATTATCTGTAAATGAATGCTCCATTGGGTAATGCAGGTACATAAATATAGCCATTTACCTAGAGACGTCCTTGGACACTATCATTATGGGTGCTTAACGACAAACAAGTGATGGAATTTGCGCTGAAAACGTATAGTCTTAGGCTGGCCTCATACATTCGGAATGACTATTATTAATTCAGAAAGACTACCATACAATAACAGTATGCTCCACACACATTCTGATTTTTCAGATTATAAATTTCTCAGACCGATCTGTAAGGATGATACTGACGAGAGTTCTGAATTCCGGATCGAAACATTAACAAGATTAAGATTTCATATCGAGCGTATATCCATACATTTTAAAAGAGCGGATATCATGCCTACTGGAATCAGATTACGATTTCAGCCGACACTGCCAAAAACAATGCGATTTAGTTCTTACCTATTAATTCATTTTCCATAAAGGCGTTTGCATGTGCCAGGAATCATGAGACTAATCTGAATTTTTAAGATATAATGTAGATATGTCAGGAAAGGTGCCAGAATTCAGATTATAAATTGAATATGAATTTTGAGAGCAATTCCGGAAGTATGATGCCAGCCTTAGATAAGTTTGTACTAGGTATAAAGGACTATTTGAATCAATCAGTCAGACAAATTACTGCAATAACCTAAAGTACCTAACCCATTACCTAACCCAATAGTTGAATGGATTAGTCAGCCATAGTCACGCTTAGCTTGGTATCGTAAATGCCAACGGAGTTTTTTGGCCGGCAGGAGTTTAGCGGCAAGTAGTTACCTCGCACGAGACATTTTAGCATTGTTTACTATACCAATATAGTAATGACAATGTTTTACAAAGGTGATGTTGATCGCTTAGGCGGAAAACGTAGCCCCACCCTTAATAGTTACTACCGTGTAGGTACGTTACTCCAGCAAGATAGTGTCGTCTAGAATGATTTGATTACCTACATTAACATTAGTGTGTACCTATATTCTGTCTAAAAAGTCAAACGACTTGGGAATTTTATATAATATTTAATCATTTAAAAATTGCTTATATTCGATACTTTTTTTATGGTTCTTCTATTAGCAAACAATGATCAAGATCTCTTAATCAACCTTGATTGTTGAAACAGAGTTGACTACGTCAGATTTCATTTTGTCCCATTATCCTAATAATTACCCGAGTCGTTGTGACTTTTTCATTGTAAATGTGTGCGGTGTAACACAACAATTGTGCATATTGCGGTTTTGGAGAAGTACGAGAAAAATAAACCTGATGTAATAATGTTATTCCAGTAGGAAGAGTCTAAACTATTAATCGGAGAGAAAAATAATGTAGGTACCTACCTACCTGTAATAGTACTAGTTTCGGCTACCCCCCTATCTCATCCCCACCACGCGGAGCCCCATGGTTATGCAGATATCCATGGTTAGAGTTTTGAGTTTAGGCTAGGTTAAAACATTAATATCCATCAATTTAAACTGTAATTTCCATAGATTTACGAATCAGGTAGGACATGGGTGGGAGGGGCCTACCCCCTGTACCATCCTCACCCCGCAGAACCCCATGGTTATGGAGATATCCGTGGTTAAAAGATAAAATTTAACAGAATTTAAAGGCCCTTTTCTCAATAATTTAGTTTTTATGTTGTGACACTTTGAGCGGGGGTGCGATTTAGTCTGGACATACAAATATTGTTAGGATTAAAACAATTTAGTAAGGTACCTACCTACCTGAGTCAAATATGGTCAGAATCAAAACAATATTGTAACCCTGCCTACAGTGAATGCGTTAGCAAGCAAGCCTGTGCATCCGTGAAGTAGGTACCACCAGCCAGCTCGATGTCCATCTAACCCTATAATAAGAAATATTTGCCAGTTGCATTAGCAACTACGCAAACACATAAAACGTGAGTAGGTAGGTAGTTATATTGTTGTAAACCCTTCGGAGTCATCCGCCAAGTATCTGATGGAGCCTGTTAAGGAATATCAGAACAGGTAGGACTACCTTACCAAACCAGTTTTTAGTTTTCAACTAATGGAAGGTAACCCGTTTCCTCCGTTAGGGATCATTTTACGGGAAAGGATTATCTTTGGTTGCGCGCAAAGATGGACGTTTCTCATGATCAGAGGACACTTGGTAGCAGTTTTGATCGGCCTGTTCAGTAGAGTCGGGACTTATAGATCTCTCTGCTTCAGTAAAGTATATTAGGATATTAAATAGGATTTGCCGTCTTTCATATATAACTTGCAGCTCTTTGTGGAATTCAAACGATGTATTTTCATGGCTTTCGTAGGATGTTGTGACACAGAAACTGCATTCTTATTGACGACCTACCAGATAGTTATTTACTGATTATTTTGCAAGGCACTTTATTACAGTATAAATTGGTAATTTTGCATTATCTTTAGCGACTTGTGATTATCAATCGCTCGGGCAGGTTGTAATATAATAGATGATCAAACGAACTTACCTGTGAAGTTCGATCATTATTATACGTAGCTTCGTTCGAAGATATATTTTACTATGTAGTCTCCAGTAGACTCGGCTAACCAAACGCAGTCTTTAGATCCCTTAAAGCAAAAAACAAAACGCACCGAATCCCGCGAGTTTCGGTCGGTTAAGAGGCCTTTTACAAAAAAACGCGAAATTGCAAGTGTTCGACGTTGAAATTGTATGTTTTACGTTCGTTAAATGAAATAACAATTATTGTCAAAAATAGTTTGTTTTCTCTACTATATTAACTATTTAACCGATTTTAGATAACTTGTTTAATTATTTAGTAATAAACTTTCTTCCGATGCATGTTTAGGCAAAAACTCACGGAGACGTGATTTGGCAGCTCTAATTTGGAGATTCTACTGAATATCTACCACCAAAACTAATATTAATTAGCTGTCAAATATCCTTAACTTCAAAAATTATTGAGTAGTTTTTGGTTATTTGCCTTTTGTGTAAAAAAATAAAAAATCTACATAATTCAATTATCGACCGAAAAGGCTTCGAAACAAGCCCCAATATCTCCAAAGTTCTACATTATTTAGGCGTAAAATTTATACCAAAATAATCAACAACATTTGCTTAAACTATAGTATTATTTTTATTTTTTTAATCGCTACTATTATTTTGTAATTAAATAAATAAAAATACTATATATTTCACTGCGCCAGCCATCCGCGACTAGTACCGCGCGAGCGCTTGTCGAGGTCGGACCTATGTCAGTTTATTTCCCGCGCGCCTTCGTTCCGATACTAACATTGTGTGCGCCGATTGTCGCGTAGACGCTACCGCATTGCTGTTGTGTGCGTGTGAACTACGAACGCCGTTTTTGATCTTTGTATTTATTTTCTAACGGTATTCATTATGTGCAAAGTTCACACATTATTAGTATACCAGATAGTCGCGATTGGAACGAAGTTCCTTATCGTGCATTGTGAAAGGGGGGGCTAGAAAAGTTGATTTATATATATATCAACTTTTCGATATGGGTGTCTTTTTCATGATTTTCGAGGGTGTTGAAACCGATAGTTCTGTCAAAATGTGAATCCAAGATGGCGGTTCCAAGAAATTATGTACTTTTTGATATGGGTGTCGTTTTCATGTTTTTCAAGGATGTTGAAACCGATTGTACTGTCAAAATATAAATCCAAGATGGCGGTTCCAAGAAATTATGTACTTTTTGATATGGGTGTCGTTTTCATGGTTTTCGAGGGTGTTGAAACCGATAGTACTGTCAAAATATAAATCCAAGATGGCGGTTGCAAGAAATTATCTACTTTTTCGATATGGGTGTCGTTTTCATGTTTTTCGAGGATGTTGAAACCGATAGTACTGTCAAAATATAAATCCAAGATGGCGGTTGCAAGAAATTATCTACTTTTTCGATATTGGTGTCTTTTTCATGTTTTTCGAGGATGTTGAAACCGATAGTACTGTCAAAATATAAATCCAAGATGGCGGTTCCAAGAAATTATGTACTTTTTGATATGGGTGTCGTTTTCATGGTTTTCGAGGGTGTTGAAACCGATAGTATTGTCAAAATATAAATCCAAGATGGCGGTTGCAAGAAATTATCTACTTTTTCGATATGGGTGTCGTTTTCATGTTTTTCGAGGATGTTGAAACCGATAGTACTGTCAAAATATAAATCCAAGATGGCGGTTGCAAGAAATTATGTACTTTTTCGATATTGGTGTCTTTTTCATGTTTTTCGAGGATGTTGAAACCGATAGTACTGTCAAAATATAAATCCAAGATGGCGGTTGCAAGAAATTATCTACTTTTTCGATATGGGTGTCGTTTTCATGTTTTTCGAGGATGTTGAAACCGATAGTACTGTCAAAATATAAATCCAAGATGGCGGTTGCAAGAAATTATCTACTTTTTCGATATTGGTGTCTTTTTCATGTTTTTCGAGGATGTTGAAACCGATAGTACTGTCAAAATATAAATCCAAGATGGCGGTTCCAAGAAATTATGTACTTTTTGATATGGGTGTCGTTTTCATGGTTTTCGAGGGTGTTGAAACCGATAGTACTGTCAAAATATAAATCCAAGATGGCGGTTGCAAGAAATTATCTACTTTTTCGATATGGGTGTCGTTTTCATGTTTTTCGAGGATGTTGAAACCGATAGTACTGTCAAAATATAAATCCAAGATGGTGGTTGCAAGAAATTATGTACTTTTTCGATATTGGTGTCTTTTTCATGTTTTTCGAGGATGTTGAAACCGATAGTACTGTCAAAATATAAATCCAAGATGGCGGTTGCAAGAAATTATCTACTTTTTCGATATGGGTGTCGTTTTCATGTTTTTCGAGGATGTTGAAACCGATAGTACTGTCAAAATATAAATCCAAGATGGCGGTTGCAAGAAATTATCTACTTTTTCGATATGGGTGTCGTTTTCATGTTTTTCGAGGATGTTGAAACCGATAGTACTGTCAAAATATAAATCCAAGATGGCGGTTGCAAGAAATTATCTACTTTTTCGATATTGGTGTCTTTTTCATGTTTTTCGAGGATGTTGAAACCGATAGTACTGTCAAAATATAAATCCAAGATGGCGGTTCCAAGAAATTATGTACTTTTTGATATGGGTGTCGTTTTCATGGTTTTCGAGGGTGTTGAAACCGATAGTACTGTCAAAATATAAATCCAAGATGGCGGTTGCAAGAAATTATCTACTTTTTCGATATGGGTGTCGTTTTCATGTTTTTCGAGGATGTTGAAACCGATAGTACTGTCAAAATATAAATCCAAGATGGCGGTTGCAAGAAATTATGTACTTTTTCGATATTGGTGTCTTTTTCATGTTTTTCGAGGATGTTGAAACCGATAGTACTATCAAAATATAAATCCAAGATGGCGGTTGCAAGAAATTATCTACTTTTTCGATATTGGTGTCTTTTTCATGTTTTTCGAGGATGTTGAAACCGATAGTACTGTCAAAATATAAATCCAAGATGGCGGTTGCAAGAAATTATCTACTTTTTCGATATTGGTGTCTTTTTCATGTTTTTCGAGGGTGTTGAAACCGATAGTACTCTCAAAATATGAATTCAAAATGGCAGCTGAAAGAAATTATCAACTTTTTCGTCATGGGTGTCGTTTTCGAGGGTGTTGAAAACGATTGTACTGTCAAAATGTAAATTCAAGATGGTGGCTGCAATAAATTATCAACTTTTTCGATATGGGTGTCTTTTTCATGGTTTTTGAGGTTGTTGAAGCCGATAGTGCTGTCAAAATGTAAATCTAAGATGGCGGCTGTCAGAAATTATCAACTTTTTCGTCATGAGTATCGTTTTCATGGTTTCGAAGATGTTGAAATAGTGCTGTCAAAATGTACATAAAATAGGATAGTATTTTTTTGGAACGAAGTTATGCGACTACGATAAAATAAATAAATGAATGGTTTGAATAGGTATGTTGAAAATAGTATCATTGAAGTGACCTCATGATGATGATAGAGCCGGAAGATAGGCACCGGAACTCCGTAATTAATCAATACATTGATTAATTACGGAGTTCCTACCTACCCGTGTTTGGGCTTATTAGAATTGTCATGAGATGCACTTTGGCTATAAGGTACTATCGAACTAATCTGATGATGATGATGGAGCCGGAAGGTAGACACGGGAACTTCATAATAAAACAATGTATCCAAGCAGGGTTTGAGTTAATTGGAATCGCCACGAGAAAAAGGTACTCTGGCTGTAAGTGTATTGCCACTAAAAAGTGTGAAATAAAAAAACTTTTTACAAAAATAAATAACCGACTTCACTAAAAAGAAACACTAAAATCATCAAAATCATTTTAATTTCGGAAGTCGGTGTTAGATAAGAAACAGACAATATCGAGAAACACCGAATTCCGAAATTAAAATGTTTTTGATGGTTTTAGTGTTTTTTTTTTATTGTAAAAAGTTTTTTAATTTAAAAACTTCCAAAAATAATGTTGACATGAATGTCAATTTAGGTGCGGTTTCGGTGGCGATAATAACTGGCATTGGACTTTCAAATCTAAATGAACTGTCTGCTTCGATGGATTTGCCTACCTTACCTTTCCGGTTATTCAGCAAATGCCATGACAAAGTAGCAAAAATGTGGAAGAAAACTGCAGAAATAACAATGACACAAGCGGTTGAAAAAGAAGCTGAAGCTGCAAAACTGCGTGGCGATGTTAACAGTGCGGGTATACCTACTTTATGATATGATAAATATCTGATTTTGGAGCTAAATCATATTTACGTGAAGACCTTTGAAATGATACCAAACACGACGTATATATCTTTCTTTTTTATAATGGATAGGCTTGCTTTGTACGTATAGGGTGTCCACCATGTATCGGTGGCGCAACGCCGTACGTCTTGTGGTCCGATGATGAAAAGGACTTGGCGGAATTAAATTGTGTAACTCTAGTGCACACTCCCCGAAGTGTAAACCATAGAAAACAGACAGGCTAGCAACTCGGCGTCGATGCTAAAGACTTTGGAGTTTTGACTTCACAAGAACATTATTGCCATCTTCTTGGCACGCTTTTCAATAGACTCTAGTGCATCCAGCTGGTATTAGGCTGACCTATCCCAACGATGAGAGCAGTACTCCATACACGATCAAACTTGCGCTTGATAGAGGTTGAGCAGCTGTTCCGGGGTGAAATACCGTCTCACCTTTGATAAGATCCCCAATTTTTTGGCAGCTAGTTGGGCTTTTGCCTCGATGTAGGAGCCGAAATTAAAGGTAGACGATAGCGTTACCCCAAGAAGTTCAATGTGGTCGGTAATTGGCACGGTTACACCCCGGAAAGATGGAGCCGGGTGGAATTGGCTCCGTTCAGTGGAGAAAAGACACGCCTGGGTTTTCGTCACATTAAACTTGACCAGATTGGCATCGCCCCATTCTGAGACTGCCTCTAAGGATGAGTTCAAGCGTTCAACCATAGCTTCTCGAAATGACTGGATCTGTGACCCACTAGCTCGTGCGTTAGACACATATCTCTCAGCAACAGTGCTGTCGTCTGCATACCCAAAAGTTTCGGGTTTAAGTAGGTCATTTATGTGCAGCAAAAACAGTGATGCCGAGAATACCGACCCTTGAGGAACTCCGGCATTAATATACATTTGACCGGACGAGCATCCATCAATTACCACTCGGATGGATCGATCCCTCAAGAAGTCTGCGATCCAATCACACAGACCAGTGGGTAGACCGAAGGAAGGAAGTTTAGCAATAAGGCTTTCGTGCTAGACCCTATCGAAGACCTTCGAGATATCAAGGGACACGGCAAGCGCTTCCCCATGCTTCTCAATGACCTCGCTCCAGATGTGAATGGCATACGTTAGAAGGTCCCCAGTAGCTCGATTTTGATGAAAGCCGTATTGCTAGTCGCTGAGGATGTCGTTAGCTTCCAGGTGTGCTAGAAGTTTCCTGTTAATTACCCGTTCCATACTCTTACAGAGGATGGACGTAACAGAGATGGGTCGGTAGTTTGCCGGGTCAGTTCTACTGCCCTTCTTGGGCACAGGCTGCACTAGGTTTGCTTTCTCCTCAGCGGTGTGGGCCAGTGTCCCGTCGGGACTCAGTAGTGGCGGAAGTGAGGGACGGCAGAAGTTCGATTCAACCGACTTTTCCAGGGACCAAAACGCTTTACTACCAGCGGGGTATGAAGCAAGTTTGTTCCCTATTCGGCTAATGTGGTCGAACCGAGACTTTCTCAACATCTTTTTGCACGAATTGGCAGCCCTGTTAAAGGCCTTCTTCTTAAGAGTCACGTCACTGGCTTTGCGCATACGAGCATCGGCCCAAGCTTGGTATGCCGCATGTTTTTTCGTGTCGGCGCCAAACCAAGTTCGAACTTGGTCCGACATTGCTACGCCAGAGTATGGGATGTAGTACTCCATTCCCTGTCGTAACACATGTGTCACGGCATCAGCGCACGACGATGCATCCTTCGAAGAAAAGCAAGTGGGCTGCCAAGGATATCATGCGAAGAAAGACCGCTTGTCATCCCAATCTGCTGACCTTTATCGCCAAACCCACTGAGTTCCTCTAGGACTAGGATCGGGCGAGGAGTAGATAGACACAGATTTAACCAGATAGTGGTCAGGACTGCCTAAAGGCGAAGATGTCGACACTAAGTAGCGGTCTGGATCTGTGGTCATTAGAAGGTCCAAGCAATTGGTTGTGTGCGAATCCACATCAGGTACCCTCGTTCCCCCTAGACCAGCTGGGTGAGATTCAATTCCAGCGCTAGCTTCCGCAACTCACGACCAGCATGATCTGTGCACTGGTATGGGAAAAGCCACTCTTGGTGGTGCGCATTAAAGTCCCCCAGTAACACCAGTTGGGCGGAAGGTTACCGCTGCTGAGCCGCATCTGCCGCCTCACTCAGATGCTGTGTGAGCCCGGACGTCTCCACTATGCGAACGGTAAACACAAGCGTAGATTTTTTTATCTAGGCCTGTGGCGACCAAAGCCCAAAGCGTTGAGAACCTGGAGTCTTCAAGATTGCGGAGACGCCGATAGCAGATGTCGTCCCGGGCATACATACATACGCCCGCGAGTGGTTTGAAGTTGTGCTCCAAGGTAAACCCTGGGTATGAAAGATACGACACGTCGGACGGACCTCTGATCTGCGTCTCCGTAAGGAATAGTAGAGCTAGTTTTTTCAGTCTCCAGGTGGTGATGGACTGCAACGAGATTTAAGTGCAGACCTCGTATATTTGAGAGGTGCACTTTATGAGAGAGGGCAGCCGCTGTTTAACTGTACTCTTTCCATTCCTTTTCATAATTTGAGAGTGAATGGAGGAGAGGAGAAGGAAGTGAAATAGGCAGCCACGCTGCTAACCTTCAGGCACGCACTGAAAGGACGACATCATTAGGAGACTATCTTTTTTTTTACACAAAACTTTTTGACCACGAGAGGGCACCACATTGTTTTTTTAATTTTTGCAAAGTACCGGTGAAGCCCTTTCAAATGATATTAAACACGGTGTATTTATCTTAACATTTATCACATTATCTTTTGTCCGCTAGAGGGCGTCACTTTGAATTTGAGCAACATATTGGAAATACACAACTTAAGCCCTTGCAAATGATACCGAACACGGCGTATTTATCTCCATTTTTATTTTTAACAATTTTTGTCCGCTAGAGGGCGCCATATCGTTTTTTGTGACACGTCACACAGCATATGTTCAGCGAACGATTAAGACTGTTCTAACGATACCTCATATGTCGAGTTCTGATAAGTAGATTAGGAGCTATAAGGAACAAATGAACATACTCACAAACATACATACATACATAGCCTGTCAAAATCGTAAGTTCCCTCCGTTGTCGGGTAATAATTAAAACAATACTCTCTTCATTCTTCTCTTTCTATAATTAATATATTTGTTAATTAAATATATTATATTAATAATATTAAATTTTCTGTGAAATTGTTACTACGAGTATTTTGGTGAACAATAAAGTTTATTCTATTATATTACATTTGGTTGATTTATTTATTAGAATACGTTGCAGCAACCATACTACTATAATATATGCAATTAATACTAATGCTATTGACTGTAGATATTATAATCGATTACTGCATAACAATTAAAAAAATTATGTAAACATGGTTCATAAAAATTAATATAAGAAAAATCAATTAATATAAATTCATTTTATAAAATTGAAATAACACGTCAACAATTTCCACCTACTAACCTTCATCCTAAGAAACCTTAAGTTAAGTACGGAAAATCCAGATCGTTTAGTCGCCGTATTAAGTGCGAGCGAGAAGTATGAATGAAAGTATCGGTGGCGCAGTTAGCCGTCCGCTCGAGCGCTCGGTGCGTAAAATACCTAAACTTGCGTAAAGCCGAAACGTAAAAGGACTCTTAAGACATATGTCATTCTTTCAGAGTTAGAGATGAATCTTAGTTTTGCTGGGTAGGGTAGGGAGGGTTCCTTATATCTTCGAACGAAGCTACGTATAATAATGATCGAACTTCACAGGTAAGTTCGTTTGATCATCTATTATACTGCAAGCTTCGTTCGAAGATATATTTTACTATGTAGATGTTAAGAGTCAACTTATTGCAAAATTAAGATTTATAATATTAAACAAATATATTTCAGAAACAAAATCACTTAAGTACTTATGACACTTAATATAATGATAAAATACAATAATCAGTAAACAAATTATAAAACATATTATTAATTGTTTTAAACATAATATGGCACTTAATCTTAAGTAACATTAATAATCAAATATTTTGTTCAGCATTGAGCACAGCTTGAGCAAATTCAGATGAATTGTTAGAAATAGGTCTATTATAAAATCTTGCAAAAGTAGAAGAACTGTTTGTCCAGCCAGCCGTTTGCCTAATTACATCTAATGAAACTCCCCTAGCTTTAGCAGTTGATGTGGATGCATGTCTTGTACTATGTCCTGAAAAAATGCTAATATCTATGCCACACATAGCTAATGTATTTTTTATCCATCTACTGATGGTAGATGAAGAAACTGGCTTGTGTGGTTTATTTAATGAAAGTATTAAATGAGTATTATCTTCCCTAATACTCTGAGTGTATTTAATGTAATAACATAAAGTAGTGGCGGGACAGATTTCAGGTTTATCAAAGAAAGGCAAAAAGAGGTTTGGTTGGCTGCGACCAGGGCCAGATGTTTTAATAGTGTCTAGGATATGAATGTTTACACCTGTATCATTAACTATAATATTAGGTATTTTGATAAGAGATAAAGTCTGTGCTCTTTGGGCTGTGCTAAGTGCTAACAACATCACTAATTTCTTTGACAATTTTTCAAAACTTAAGGAATCATTTGGTGACCAAGTTTTTAACACATTTAAGACTTTACTTGGATCCCAAGTAGTTTGATATTTAGCTGCAGGTGGTTTAATTTTATAAAAACCTTTTAGTAATCTCTGGATGCGATCATCACCCCCAACTTTGGGGCCTATTATTAAGGAAAGAGCTGATTTGTGAGAGTTTAAAGAACCATATGCAGCTCCTAAGTTAAATTGTTCAGTTAAAAAATACATTATGTTTGGTATAGATGGTGTAAATGGATCTATTTTCTGTTTTTGACAAAAGGTCCACCAGATCTTATAAGTTACATTATATTGTTTCAAAGTATTTTTTGATAGGGAACTTAACATAACTTCAATGGCTGAAGGGGGGATGGAACGTCTTAGCCATGCCTTCCTGATAATATCCCGGCCGTTAGAGTAAGGTGAAGGTGTAAAGGATGATGTTCCCTGAAAGAGGAATGTAAAAGTTCTTTATTGGGTTTAAAAACTAGCAACTTGGAAACTAGCATTGTTCGCATTAATGGGTACCACGCTTGTGAAGGCCAATATGGCATTACCATTATGCCAGTTGCCTTTTCATTTCTAATTTTTTGTAAGCATCTTAATATAAGACTAAATGGAGGAAAGGCATAAAAGAAATATTCTGTCCAAGGGATAGTAAAAGCGTCTATATTAGATGCATCTGGATCTGGTTTCCAGGAAATATATGTATCACATTTTGCATTATTTCTAGAGGCAAAAAGATCAATATCTGGTTGGCCCAACTGAGACACAATATATTGAAAAGTGGAGGTATTTAGTTCCCATTCAATATCAGGGTTGACTCTACGTGATTCTTCATCAGCTTCTTTGTTGTCTTTTGATTTAATATATGAAGCAAATAGCCGAATGTGTCTATCTTCACACCATTGCCATATGTTTCTGGCTAGATTATTTAAATGAGGATACTGAATTCCTCCCATTCTATTTATATAAGATATAGCAGTTTTATTATCAACCCGTAATAAAATATATAAGTTTTTATCATGTTTAACAAATGTCTTTAAGGCTAAAAATATGGCAAGCAATTCTAAGTAATTTATGTGATGTATTTTTTCATCCTCTTTCCAAAAACCATGGATTCTATTAGCATTACAAACAGCCCCCCAACCGGTTTTTGATGCATCTGTGAATAATTCCAAATCATATTTTGAGTAAGATATACTTTTGTATGTACTATTGATATTATCAGCCCACCATTGAAGGTCTAGTTTTATTTCTGGATGAATTTTTATTTTTGAATCATAGTTGCTTTTATTTTTTAATAAACCATGATATTTATGGTGTTCTAATAATTTGGTATAGAGCCAACCATATGTTGTCGCTGGGCATGCAGCAGTCAATGTGCCTATTAATTGAGCAAGCTCTCGTATGCTACAATCTTGTTTTTGTAAAAACAATTTAAGAGACTTTTTAATAAATAATTTTTTATCTGTAGGTAATGTCAATATCATAGATTTAGTGTCAAATACAAAACCTAAAAATTGACATGACTGGGATGGTGTGATCATGCTTTTGTCAAAATTTATAACAAAACCAAGACATTTCAAAAGAGCAATTGTTTCTTGAACATTTTTTAAACATGCATTATAGTCAGTACCAATACACAAAAGGTCATCAAGATATTGTACTGATTTGTAACCTTTTGACCTCAAATAAGTAACAACCACTTTCATGATCTTTGAGAACACATAAGGTGCAGAACACAAACCATATGGAAGAGCATTAAACTCATACAAAAGATCATGTTGGAATCGTAGGTATTTCCTGTGATCTGGATTAACATTTACTAATAGGTAAGACTCTTTTAAATCAATCTTTGCCATAAAATCTCCTGGGGACACTAGGGCCACAGCAGTTCTATGGTCTTCCATCTTAAAATGAGATGTGTAAACAAATTTGTTGAGGGGTTTTAGGTTTAAAATAAATCTTTTGCTTCCATTTGGTTTGGGGATCAAAAATACTTTTGATATAAATTGACTTTCACATGGTTTACATGGAGAAATTGCACCTAATTTTTGTAGATTATCGATGGCTGTATCCATATCAGCGTCACTTGTAAAATTGTTTTGTGCTGACTGTTGAATTTTTTGTTGATAAGGTATGGAAGAAAAAGGTATTAAATAACCACTGATGTGCTTCAAAATTGAGGCATCATCACAAATCTTTTGCCAACAAGGTAGGAAATGGGCTAATCTACCAGCATGACTAACCTCTAGCGTCGAGCACGAGCTTTCTCCTGTGGTGGGGCTTTGTGTCTTCTCGCTGTCACTGGTTGTGGCTGTGAGAATTGTTTCACTTTGTTTTGGTATGAGAACTGTTTCTTTTGTCCGGACCTCGGTGTTGCCCTCTGTTGGTTGTAGCGAGGTGGACCATGCACGTTTCCCTGACGGGTTAGTGTTAAAGGGAGGGTTGGTTTTTTAATAGATTGGCCAGTTCTCTGGCATGTCTTTAATACTTTAATTTTTTCCGTTAAATTATTCCCATAAAGGTACTCATCTCTATCGACGTCTTTCACAATGTCAGTAAATTTTTTATCTAGCATAGGGAAAATAAGATTTTTTCGAACCTTTGTTTGCATGAAATGCAGGTCTGTTAAAACTCTTCCAGCATTACTCAACTGTGAAATTACTTTTAACCTATCTATGTTGTCATTGTTAATGAGCATAGATAGGGTATCCCCCAAAATGGTGAGTCCCAAACCCAACTGGTTTTGTTCAGATTCAATCTTCTTATCCCGATTAATGATTGTATCACTAACAGAGGCAATGATCTCTGGATTTAACAATGGTGCTTTGAGCAGAGAACAGTTTTCTGGTACATTTTTCTCCAGCTTTTGTTTAAACTCCTTCTGTAATCCATTTTTTAGGATATTGTTCCAGATACGGGCTAGATCATTATTTAAGGCTGGTCCATACTTGGGTGTTTCTGGCATTAAATCTCCTAATGCTTCGAGCACTTCTGGAGGTATCGCTGGTTCACCAACTGGTTCAGCAACTTGTTCAGGTGTGGGTTCGGGTTCCGGTGTTTCGATCAGTGCTGTGACGGGTGAGGTTATGTCTATTGGTTCTGATTGTGGTGTAACAGGATCATCTTCTACCTCTTGTGGATCGTTATATTCCCGGTCTATAAAACATAGAACATCGACCCTGTTATTGTACCAAAGTTTACCCTAAGCAAAGCCTCTTGGACTTCATCCAAAACAAGGGAAAGGACTTCGTGTGTTCATCTTGTGAGCACCCCAAGCCAAAGGATCACGTCAATGTATCGCGTACAAAACCCGTGTCCATCGGTACAATAATTCGAAACCCATTTCAATTAAGCTGTATAATGTACCATGTTAAACATACCTATGCAAAGCCATTTTGGATTACATCAAGGTATGGAACAAGATCAAACTCGTCTGTTTATCGCGTAAACAACCCGAGTAGTTTTTTCACGTCAATACATCTTGTGCATTACCCGTGATTATCGGTACAATAATTTGTTGCACTTTACCTGGTATCGGAGAACTAGGCGGAGATGAAACAGGTGAAGGACTGTGGCAGCGTCGTTTAATCTTCTTTTCAATTTTTTTGATCTTATGGAGGTAATACTCCATATCCTTTCGCTTCGGCATACTTATTCTTGTTAATTGAAACACTTAGGTCACAATATTTATTTAAAAAACACGTAAAACAACGTAAGACGTGGGTATTGGTTGCCGCGCAAACTTCTGGAATGACATATGTCTTAACCGACCGAAACTCGCGGGATTCGGTGCGTTTTGTTTTTTGCTTTAAGGGATCTAAAGACTGCGTTTGGTTAGCCGAGTCTACTGGAGACTACATAGTAAAATATATCTTCGAACGAAGCTTGCAGTATAATAATAGTTGTTGCACTGTTGTTTCTGTGACGAAGTGCACGTCCAAGCAACAAAAGGCAAATAAAAAAAAAAACCGACCAAGTGCGAATCGGGCTTCCTTACCATTGACAATAAAAAACGGCAAAAAATCTTGTCTTGTACAGGAGCTCCCTTAAATATTAATTTTATTCTGAGCAACAAAGTTAGATCATCTGTGAATATTTCAACTGTCCAACTATCATGTTCATGAGATATAGCCTGTTGACAGATGAAAAGACGGACGGACAGACAGCGGAGTCTTAGGGCTAACGCTGCGTTAAGCGGGAGCTCGCACGGGCTTCCGTCGCGTGACTATACGCGTGTGTCGTGTGCGGCGGTCCCCGTAGCGTAGGATTATTACCTGCGTAGTGTCACTAGTTCAACTTGAGGGCCAACGCTGCGTTAAGCGGGAGGCCGCGCATGTTTCGTGTGTGACGGTACCCGTTGCGGAAACCGGACCTGCGCAGTGTCGCTACTTCCACTTTAAAGGTGTGCATGTAGGCGTGTCGATTGAGAACTATAATGTGTTATTACGTAACAAAACGGGCTCGAGGCACGGCTGCCTGAGACGGTTGACCACTCGGGCACCCGGACGAAACATTTTTGTGTGGTTCTACGCGGGTGCTCGTGTAACGCAGCGTTCAGCATTAGCGGTGTACATGTTAGTCGTGTCAATGGAGAACTTTAGCGCGGGGCGAACCTGTCCACTACGGAACACTTTTGTATGGGACCGCGCGGGTGTCCGCTTAACGCAGCGTCGGCCCTTAGCAATAGGGTCCCGTTCTACCCTTTCGGTACGGAACCCTAAAATAATGATCGTCATCACGTGTTGAGACTAAAAACTGCAACGAAAGATACAGTCCGTCACAAACTTGAAATAAAACATAACCCTTCTTGCAGTCGGGTAATAAATAGGATTTTCCATTCGCTCAGAGCCGAGTGCAAGTTATGTTCCATTTCAACTGCAAGGCAAAGGAATAAAAACAGTATCAATTGTAAAATCCTTTATTAAAGTAATAAATAAACTTGCAAAAGAGTGTACTCGCAGCAATTACTTGAGCAGGACTGTTGTGTCGGACTCGCCCGCCTGCGATCGAAGCAACCGGCACCCCACATTGCACAACACTTAAAGCATCGTAATACCAGAATATGATATAAAATAATACTTAATTATTATCGTGATGACTCGGCCGGTGCGAGACTGTGCGCATTCGCTATTTACTTAGTTTACTCTACTTTTCAAACCTTGAACATTTACACACACTTTAATTATGTAATGAACACGACGAATACGCTTATTTCCTTGCTGCGGAAAATTCTACTATATTATTGAGCTGCAGTGCACACAGTCTCACATCGTTACAAGAAATATACATACAAAACAAAAAAAAAATGCATTGTGCAAAAACCACAATTTAGGATTAATTTGTTAACATTGTTATGATCAATCGAAAACATAGAACCAATATAATATAATGTATAAAAAGGTTTCATGCGGAAGTATGAGGTACTTGAGCACAGGGCATAGAAGGGAGAAATAAACTGCTGTTAGTCAAACTACACTTGATATCTAACAAATGTATGGTAACATAATTATTCGTTTTATTTAGCATCTAATAATAAAAATATATTTACAAAAATCCGTTAACCTTTAATACACCTCGTTACACATGATACCATCCAACTAAGTTTAATTTTAAAAGAATAAAAATATATACATAATACAAAATGCCCATCTCACTTTCGCCTATCGAGAATATACCAATATTTATTGTGACAAAAATAACCTGATCCATTGTCATAATTTATTGATTGCAATAACAGATCCTTGCTTTCGTTTAACTATAGGAAAACAATATATCGCCAAAATGCGACTAGATTTCACTTCAATCGAGACATTGATTTTCAACAGTTCATAGAAACTTTCAATAACCATACTTTGTACTTAAAAAAATTACAAGGCAGTTAGACAATCCAAGCAAGATCCAAAATAGTGACTTTGTGCATCAACAAACTTTATAGAAGTAATAATGTTTATATCTAAATTCATTGTAGAAATATAGTCTGAAACATTATTCGACCGCGGTCACTACGCACTCCCGTCGCTGCACGAGCGGTTTGACACAGTCTCGTAGTGTTGCATCAGTCTCGACACTGACGTGAAAGGTTCGAGATGGAGCCAGTCCACACAGTTCACTGCACTATGACACGGGGCGGCGCCGCACGAAGGCGTCGGCGCCCGACGACGCGTACGAGCTCGGCACCTCGGCCTCCGCCTCCTGCTTGTAGCCGTTCTTGCCGGTCAGCGAACTGCTGCTGTCGTCCATCACGGTCTGCAACATCGAACACACAGCTTATAGTCTGTCAATATGTGCACACGTGACGCGAGTGTCTGAACAAGATTGCCGAGGTGTCCTGAAGTGTTCGACAAATATAATGATGCAGTAATTGCACGTGTTCTTATACGTGTCGTAGTCACTTATGTCGAAGTGTCCACAAAAACACTGATAATACAGACCACAAAAAATGTAGTTTTGGTCATCGATCTATCGATAAGAAAACGAACGGCAATCTGACCTTATAGCGCTTCTCCTTTTTTGAGCTTACCTTTAATCTATCAATCAAATTAAATCTATCATTATCAACATATTTTAGCTACACCAGTCATTAAAATGGTTATTTTATTCATGGTCAAGTATACGACTTAACAGTAGTGATTGGGTATTATTCAATCGAAACCAGGAAATCACAATTGTATTGACTGTTCTTTGCACGTTTTTGAGCATTCTCGAGGTTAACACTATCTAGAAAAATTAAAATTTCATAAGTAAGCACGTACTTCACAAGCTAGATACGGACGCGTTAGGGGCATTACCGCGTAATGCGCTATTTGACTTTCCTGGTAACATCAACTTGTGATAAACTGATAAAAATTACATTTGTTTAGTTATACGAACAGGAAATATCACAACAGTCAGTCCTCCGAACAATTTGACTTTCCGGGAAGCATTGTTGCTGATATAATGTCACTTTGTCGACTAGATTCACAGGTTCAAAACGAATCATAAGACGTGTTTACCATGCAGAGTCCATTGGTCCTAGCTTTCCTCTCGGACTTGGAGTAGCGCGCCTTGTAGAAGTCGCTGAAGAGGAACAAGAAGAGGAAGCCGTGCATGGCAATCCAGTAGACGAAGACGCGCGGGTACTGGCACGACGGCCGGAACAGCACTTGCAGCTGATGGCTGAAGATCAGCACGAACTGGACCTGTGAAAATTTATTAATTTAAGTAATTAATTTAATTAAATTGTACATATTAAAAAAAAAAAAAAATTAAGTAAATTGAGTAGTGAAAAGTAAGAAAAATAAAAACAGCTAGAATTATAAACGGTAGGCATAAACATAACTGATTCATGAAAAAAATTCCAATTAGCGTAATTTATGTAAAACCAGCTGACCCGGCGAACTTTGTGCCGCCTAACACAGTCAATGAATGTACTACTCGAATATCTTTCGATATAGTTAACCGATTGAAATGAAACAAAGCATAAGTAAAGTAAAATATCAAGTTACACACATTTTTTATGTATAAAATTATCTAGGTACATCGATTTCGTACATTTTACGTGATGCGCGTACAACTAAAAACTTTAAATATTTATTATATATGTATAGAAGATAGATAAGGTAAAATGCAATAACGTTGGAAATTGTTATCGCCAATAGAATGCTATTTTATCTTGAGAATGTGCTTTCCATGGGGTTTTCGTTGATAGAACGAACAACGCAGCGCATTACCCAGTAAAACCTTAATTTTCACCACAATCTCAGCGTTTGCAGTACGAGTAATCGACCTGGGTTTGCACTGAAGTGGTTTTTCGGTTTCTGCTTGCCCTAAGTAACATGGGGCGGTCTATGTTACTTGGGATAGCGAAAGTATCTAGGGGATAATATTTGAAACTACTGAACTGACTTTGAAAATTCTTTTACTAATATGTAGCTTCACTTGCCCCTGAGTACTGTGGATTAGTGTACATGTTTTCTACTTCTAAGCGGGCGATGCCACTGGCAGAAGTTAACAAAATATAAACAGTGTAGGTAAGGCCAAAACAACACCGTTTGTGAGAGTTTTGTGTCATTGACATGTACCGCAACAACTGGAACAATATTATAGCTACAAATTACGACGATGTTGTCGAAATTATCATTACAAATCAAATCAACACATCACCACTTTTTGCTTGTTTATTTTTAGATTTGCGTTCGTCACTGAACGTAATGTTTTGATAGTATAGCTTTTTTCTGAAGTTTTAATATTAGACTTCGATAAAAAAAAAGCTTCTAAAGCTGTTCTGACTTAACCGGAACTGTTTTTTTTTGTCTTAAAACATTAATTTGAAAAAAAAAGTGTTGTTGTTAATAACAAAGAAAATTTAATTTTAAGATAATTATCTTATTCGGCATGGTTATCATCCAAGTTATTTTTTACATAACTTAGCTATTGTTACATAATTAATAAAAAAAAAATGGTGTAGGTACTTGAGAATTTCCTCTGTTTTACACCGGTTAAAAAATCTACGCATCTTATTTACCTTAAATTATCATTTATAATAACCGACATAAAACCTGTTCGAAACCATTTTCATATTATAGTTAATTTTTTTTTCTTTTGCATATGTATGAGTTTATATTTTACGATGTAATATGTTTAAACGCGAAAATTCTGTCGGCCACACAGTAGAGTCATGAGAAAAGCGACGAGGGAAAATTGGATGTTTCCTATAAAGTCGTAACTTATTTTTTTGAGTAAAATAATAACAAGTATAAATATTATGACATCGATTATAATAGTATCAAGTATAAATATTATGATTGTTGTCTTATACATCTCGCATCGGTTATCTAAAACTGATTTTGATTACATAATGCAAAAAAACTGTTAAAAGCTTTTACAATTTACTTAGGTATATCAATCATCAACATAAAAAATGTACTTTTTGCCTTATTACGGCATTAATTGTAAGAGGCATCGACATTAAGTTCGACGAGTCCCGAACAAACGATCAAATGTCTTGAATCACCTAACGTTACAATACCATTCGAAGGTTTGTCAGAATATTTAAACTTACCATCTGGAAGGCGGTGAGGTACTTCTTCCACCAGATGTACTTCTGGTACTTGGGGCCCATAGCAGCCACCATGTAGTAGAAGTACATCACGATGTGGACGAAGGTATTGAGCAGGGCGAAGAATGTGCTGTGGCCACCTGTTGACAAAAAACATAGTAATCTTAAATTTTTTGATTATTGTCAATGCCGGACATCGGCATGAAGACCTCGCCCGAGCCCTCATTTATAAGGATAAAAGTAAATTGGTTTTTCCTTTCCGCTTTGTGATTAGCTACAATAATACAATTAATTAGTATAAATTAATCTGATTACTGTACTGGTTATCATTTTAAGGTATTTCACTAAATAATAATAATGCAGAAAACTTTGGCATATCAGTCTGAAAAAAGAAGCTGTGGGAAACATAAATGGACAACTTTATACTGTGCATGTACTTCAATTAATTTGGATGCACAGATCTTGCATATTTTTTGCATGTACGTCTAAAGTCCATAATCTCAGGGTGACTGAAGTGAAGGTACGTACGTAACACTTTAAATATATGAAAGACGTAATTCACACGAAGACAGAAAAAATTGTCATGCTCACTTAGCACCGATACGTCACATTCACATTCGCATGTGATCTAATAGAGTATAGACAATAAGTTAAATAAACGAAACACGGATCTGAATAACTACTTATTAAAATTATGTGCGTAAAAAGAACTGTATTTGTTGAATAAATTATCACTTTACTCCTTTTGCGTGTTTCAGTTTATCACAATGGCACTAACTTATTATCATAGCTCGAGTTTTTCGTACATTTTTTCATTTCAACGTAGTCGCTCAATAAAATTAAAATTTCAAGGTAGGTACTGTTGTTAACAACGGAAATTCAATGCAGTTAACCGACCGTTTGATTTATTCAAAATCGAATAATCTATATATATAAAAGAAAGTCGTGTTAGTTACACCACTTATAACTCAAGAACGGCTGAACCGATTTGGCTGAAAATTGGTGGGGAGGTAGCTTAAAACCAGGAGACGGACATAGGATACTTTTTTTTTTTTTTTTTTTTTTTTTTTAGGGTAGATTAGAGTAGAGTAGGGTAGGGTAGAGTAGGGTAGAGTAGGGTAGAGTAGGGTAGAGTAGGGTAGAGTAGGGTAGGGTAGAGTAGGGTATAGTAGGGTAGAGTAGGGTAGAGTAGAGTAGGGTAGGGTACAGAAGGGTAGAGTAGGGTAGGGTAGAGTAGGGTAGAGTAGGGTAGAGTAGGGTAGGGTAGGGTAGAGTAGGGTAGAGTAGGGTAGAGTAGGGTAGAGTAGGGTAGAGTAGGGTAGAGTAGGGTAGAGTAGGGTAGAGTAGGGTAGAGTAGGGTAGAGTAGGGTAGAGTAGGGTAGAGTAGGGTAGAGTAGGGTAGAGTAGGTAGAGTTGACAGCTTAGATAAAAGGTAACTATTAAGCGGTACGAAGTTTGCGGGGTCAGCTAGTAATAATATAATATTCCACAACCATCACACAACGCCGTCTAGTCTCTTGCTAAGCAGAGCTTGTATTATGAGTACTAGACAACTGATAAACATACTTATATATTTCTAAATACACATATTATAGATAAATTACACCCAGACACAGAACAAATAATCATGCCCGTCACACAAGCATTTGTTCTGGGTGGGAATCGAACCCACGACCTCCGGCTTAGCAGTCAGGGTCACTAACCACTACACCAACAGGCCAGTCAAATGAATAATTAATAAATAAATGATAAACGTTCAAGTAAAACTAATATAAAAAATGCGTCAGGTATATTAATATGAATGATTGCTAATTGTGAACTTCAAAATCCACAAACTGTTTAAGTTTCATCTGACTAAAAGCTATTACGGTGGTCATGGGCGCTCGCTGCACTTTATTTCAAGATTTTCCTTAAATCTGCTACACTATTTTGGATGTCATCCTTGGACACCCAAAATAACAAGTTACGCAAAAAATTAAAAAAAATGGTTGCCTGTAAAGTCGGTTTTACGGGCGAAGATTTTACGTGACAACGTCTTTTTCTCGGTAGAATATTAATTAATTAATTAATTTTAAACTAATAATTTACTTAACACTATCAACATTTATCAATAGTATGACATAACCTATAAACTCAGTTTCTCAACTTTTGTGTCAATCTAACAATTAATCAATCAATCATAGTTTACGATAATGAAATATCAGTGTACAATTATTTACCTTTATTGTTGTAGTTGTTGTAAATGACGAATCTAAGCACTCCACATTTTCACTACAGACACAGCTGACGATACTTTAACCACACGTGTGAACTTGTATTATGACGCTTTCTTGTTTTTCCAACGCCAAGAACGTTCGAGAAAGACAAAGACAGAGACACAAGCATGCGCCGATTCAATGCGCCTAATTCTCTAGTGCTGCGCGCGCGGCAGACCGATCATAGTTGAGTGGGAGAGAGACGCAAGGCATTCGGCGGGCCTCTCTCTCGTTCGGTGACTCATCGTAACGTTACCGAGCGTTACACTTTTTCATAAGTGACTCCCAGCCGCAACCTAATTTAAGACGTTGTCACGTCAAAACGGCCATAAAAATGATATCCAAAATACTCGTAAAAGGTAAGCATTCCGTAACTTGCGATTGTGAATGTTTCTATGACCCTACTCCTCTTCAATCTATGTTAATTAATTATAGATTTCCACACCTGTCCTTAAACGATATCCAAATAAAAACATGAAACTGTTGTATTCGGAAGTGATTGCATAAAAATGGCAATGGTAAATCATTGCCATTTTCACAAAAGGTGCCAAACTTTAAAGAGATAAGCATTTAATAAGGTAATTCCGAGGTTAACAAGTTAGACATTTAAGACACATTTAATTAAAAGACTACATTGTGTATATGTAGTTTTAATTAGTTAAGTGTTTTTATTTTTCTTATTTTTTATTTAATTTAATAAATCAAAGACGTCTAAAAATGTAAAAAAAACACACAATTAAGACTACTAAACGATGCCAAACTCTAAAGAGATAAGCATTTAATAAGGTAATTCTGAGGTTAACAAGTTAGAGATATAAAACACACATAATTAAAAGACTATTATTGTGTAATATAGTTTTAATTAATTAACTTTTATTTTTTCTTGCTTTTCATTTAATTTAATAAATCTAAATAAAAAAAATCTAATTAAAAGATTTAACGACTAAACGATGCTTTTTTGTTAAAAACTCATTATGAAGCTGCTGACGATAATATGACGCTTTATATATAAAAAAAACAGACAGACAAGTGCGAGTCGCACTCACGCATTGAGTTGAGGGTTCCGTACAAACTTAGTTTTTTTTGTTGCGCAAATTTAAAGTTTTCAGATTTTTTTCTATACTTGTATTATACTTTGCTTCATGCCAAATTTCAACGGGTCAATGAGAAGTATTCTATGAATTTCGATTCCCTGAGAGTGTCGAAAACACGTTTTTTGTTTAGATTAACTCAGAAGAATGCTCTATGTTATGTTTTTTATAGCTTCAAGGGACCGCAGAACTTTATGGTTTTAATATTGATAACAAATAATATAGCTCCGAGAAAACGTTCGAGAGGTAATGATAAGATGGTGGATTATGAAATTGGTAAGCACGAGCGCATAAGAGATATTTGCTTTGCAGTAGGAAAGATAATAACAATCATATATGTTTAAAGCGTTCAAGATCAGTGGCTAGGTACTAAGGGGCTTGGCGGGGCAGTGCCACGGGGCCCTTAAGCTTGGGGGGGGGGGGGGGGGCAAAACCTGATTAACAAACCGCTTATTGAATGAACAAAAAAAATTAACGAAAAATATTTCTGTTGATAGTGAGTTAGCTAGGGTCAATTAGACCCGCTCGATTTGGGCCCGCGGGTTCACTCGACCTAGTCTTATTTTGAATGGGTCAATTGGACTCACTGGCCAATTTTATTACAAGTACAGTCACGAAAGAAAGTAGAAACTTTTAATATATATATTTTTAATATGTATACAACATTATTTTTAGTCACTGATCTCTACTATTGGTAGTTATTATTGAGGTCAGTGTTTTTAGTTTATGCGAAACCTGAATATATGTAGACTGTTCAGAATCAGTAACACCCCAGAATGGATTCTAATAGTTTGTACACGATAATCAGATAATGTGACCACTGCAGTATTGGTTGAAAAAACTACTCATGAAGATTCGGTAACTAAGCTGTGAAAGATATCGTTGCCGATCATATTAATGTCAACCATTTCTCCATATCATTGTGTGTGCGTGTAAATGATAAATCTTTTTATAATTTGGTATTCATATATAAAAGATGAAGTAGCGTTGCATTTGTAAAATATGTATATAAATATTTCTAAAATATATTGATAAAGCCTAAACAAGTTAGGGGCCCCAGTTTGTTTTTGCTCCAGGGCCCTTGGTCACCTTGTTACGCCACTGGTTAAGATAATCTACAAAATAATTCGAAGAGTCGGATACCGGACTTTGGCATTAAACAAGGAAAATAATACCAGGAAGCAAACTTTACATTTGTTAGTTTATTGATGCTGACAAGATCAACATCCTATTTACATTATTTGTTAGTAAATGAACCTTCGAATATTCGGTTATGGCAGTATTTAAGACAATATTATTCAACAGTTCTGAATACATTTTTAATAAATGACTTCAGCTAAAAAGTAATTCTAATCACATAGAATTTACTTTTTAGCTGTAACCAATGTAAACACGAATGGTTACCAAGATTTATTTGGAATTCATAGAGCAAAATCAGCTCCCCGTATGATAATAATTTGCTGCTCTGGTTGTGGTGGACTTCATATTGCATATTCCTCTCGCTGACCATCATTTTGAAATCTCATGGTAGTCGACGTGATAACTTTCAAAAACGCACAGACGAAAATCAATAAGGTTACAAATAAGGCTTAATTGATTGACTATATGTCCAAAGTTTAGATAGCATTGGAAATATTAACGACCTCATTTATAAAAAATCTACAAATTCCGGAATGCCTTGCTTATTCCCACGCGGCCACGCTCATAACTCGAAACTTTTAATTTGATTTCGCTTAAATGAATATGATTAATAATGAATGTTCGACAACCGATGCTAGTGTTGAACTTTTAGGACATATTTATAATGCATGGGAAGATAAATGTGATGCCTTGGGCATTTTTTGCCATTTGTCCAAGGCCTTCGATTGCGTTCCCCATGAAACATTAATCAGGAAACTACACCATTACGGGATCCGGAACTGCTCCCTGGATCTTCTTACATCATATCTGAGTGAAAGGATTCAGAGAGTTGACGTAAACGGACAAAGGTCTCCCGGATCTATTGTAAAAATGGGTGTCCCCCAGGGCTCAATTCTTGGCCCATTTTTGTTTCTAATTTACATAAACGACTTACCTTACCTCATAGAAGACAATCATAATATAGTGTTGTTTGCAGACGACACTTCACTTTTGTTTAAACTTAAACGTCAGCAGCAGGTTACTGACGATATAAATATAGCTCTTTCAAAAATAGTACACTGGTTTAATGTAAATAACCTGCTTCTTAATGAAAACCAAATTTATAAGTTTACCATGCCTCATGTGAGGCAAGTAGAAACCAGTGTGTTAATAAAAGATAAAGAGTTGAGTTCTGAAGATACTACGGTGTTCTTGGGCATTACTCTAGACGCTAAGCTACAGTGGGGCCCACATATAGACAAATTGTCGAAAAAACTTAGTTCAGCAGCATATGCTGTAAGACAAATTCGAAATTTAACTGATTTAGAGACAGCCCGTTTAGTTTACTTTAGTTATTTTCATAGCGTCATGTCGTACGGTATTCTATTATGGGGAAATGCCGCCGATATACAGACAATTTTCGTTTAACAGAAAAGGGCTATTCGTTCAATTTATAAATTAAGTCCCAGATACTCCCTCAGAGATAAATTTAAAGAAATTAATGTAATGACTGTGCCTTCACAGTATATTTACGAGAATATTTTGTATGCCCATAAAAATATAGACATGTTTAAAAAATACAGTGATATTCATAATTTTAATACAAGAAACAAACAAATTTGTAGTTCTTGCAACCAGGCTCAAAAAAATAGGGGGCTCATTTAGATAACAATGTATACACTTCTATAATAAACTTCCTAGTCATATTCAACAAGTAAGCCTTAATAAGTTCAAATCATTTGTAAAACGTAAACTTTGTCAAAAGGCTTTTTACACTGTAAAGGACTATATTCAGGACGAGAAGGTTTGGAATTGACCTGCTCCAGTACCTACTACAACTGTTGATATTTTTATTTTTATCTTCTTTTTGTATTTTTTAAATTATTTTTATTTTCAAATGTGCTTTTTCTTTTTATTTTATTTAATTTTTTTACAATTTGACATTGGAGATTATTTTTATTTTATTTTACAAATTGACGTGTATACATTTTAAGTACTTAAAGTATTTTTTTTTCTTTGACATAAATATTTACTTTGCTAAATATTTTGTAAACTATTAATTTCCTTAGATTATTGTAAATATGAGGACTATGTTGATTGCTTTTTCTATTCTATTCAGTAATTTTAACGTATGTCTGGCAATTTGAGTATTTTCTGCGGCCTACCCAAATGTCCTTTCTTTGGTATTGTTCGTCAAGTGTGTGCGTGGAGCTCCTTAGTAGTCCTAAGTTGAGCTTTTCGAATATTGACTTTTGAATTGACTCTTGAAATTGAATGCTTACACTGATTGGACAGGTCCACTCAAATCTGTATGGTTCTTTCTTCAAAAGACCATCTCAGACAAATCTGCATGGTTCTCATATGATTTGACCATTACATATTTACTGTATGGACTTTAAAAGAGACTTTGACCCTTGAGTTTGTTTCGGTGTTTCTTCTCAGGGTATTCAGATAGGAAACACCGGCCTCATCTAGCATAAACTGACGAAAAAAAATTGACGTTTAAAAGTGTTTTTTAAACCTATTTACAAAATAAATATCATTTATCATTAGAATCAAAACAAAGCTCAGTCACCACCACCACTCTATAAAATTAAAAACATTGCGAGATAGTACGCCCTCACCGTGCATTTGAATACTATGTTGTTACGAGTATAACTTTTAGCTCAAGTTCGTGTCCGGAATGCATGTAGTAAACAATAATGTGTGCTCACCACGCACTGACCCCATTTTTAATTCGTATCTTTTTGACAACTAGGCTACCATATTGTGTTAATGTCACCATTATTAACAACAGGTGGCATATTACGTTTTAATGGTTTGTTCCGTATTCGCCCCAATTCTAATTTATAATGATTTATTATGTATTTGCTGAAAGTTGGACGAATCATTGGGGTCAATGCGGAACAAAGCGTTTAAATGCCATTAAGATTCCATTGCAGCAGTGAGAGACAGAGTCATAGGCAGCTATAAATACATGAAACATAGCAAATCAGTGACTTTGAGGTCTCACACGCTTTATTAAACCTGATTTTTATTTTCTTAAAAGCAATATAAAGCTGATTTTTTGTTAAATAATCTGGAATAACCAAATCTCTAAATCACCATTTCCAGTAAATGGTAATTTAGAGATTGGTTAATCGAGATCATAGGTATGAAGACGTTTGGTTTTTTTGTGGTGGCGTGGATTCGTGTTTCCTGTTAGCAAAGTTACGGGGACGTGTTATTCGATATTACATTTTTCTGAATCATGTTATTCGAGATCGCATGGCTACGGAGTTAAGTTTTTCGTGGTAACATGCATTCCTTGTTACGTGTTTCGAATTCGGATTATTAAACTTACGGGGACGTGTAATTCCATGTTACACTTTTCGGAATCATGTAACACACTCCTATTTTATCTTGATATACTTTTCAACATTATCTGTTGTCACGTGTCACATGATTTGACCGACTGTTTTAACCAGTTAATTTAGCAGTGTAACGTTAAAAACAAATTTCTATCTGTAATTTATTGAAGTTATTTTGGTGTCGATTAATTAACCTTTCAAACAAGGTATTTGTTGGGCGGCTACGAATATTTAGCAGGTCCCAGTAAATCATTTTGTCTTTCGATAACGTTAAAAAATTGTCTGTTTCGGTATCAGTATCAAGGGAAGGGACTATATATAAGGGACTATAATGAACATCACCGGGGAGGTTCTGGAGTTCAGTGGCCGTTTTAATTAGTTGCAAATTAATTTTTACTTGCTATTGTGATGTAAAATTGAAGTAGTATTAAATCTCAAGTCTTTACAAAATGGAGCTCAGATTGACTACCTCAGCCGAGCATGTCGTAGAGGCTTGTTCGAGACATTTGCTGCCAAATACTGCACAAATATTAGAATGTGTAATTCGCATTCTAATAGAACTTAAAATAATTTAAAGGAGCAGATTTTAATCTGAACACATTCTACACATGAACAAACCATGTGAAGCCAAAATAAAAAATAAAAACACTTGCAACATTTGTAGAGATTACGATAATACTCTTTCTCATTTGATAAATATTTGGTTTATTTTTATTTAGTAATTTTTTGTATGGAATGTAGGTAACAAAGACCATGTCGGGAGCCAGAGCTCTTCATCATAATTATATTGCATAAAACTAAATAATTACAACAGGAGTCTGATCAATTTCTAGTTTGATCAACGGAGAAGTCGTCTGCACTAATATAACGAAGAGGTAAACTTTGTTTTTTAGTTTGTAGGAGGTAATCCCAGAAAGTACTGGTCCGATTGCTAAATTTTCTTTTTACCGATAGACAGCTGCTTTATTCCAGAGTGACGTAGGCTATATTTTATGTACCTCCGCGGGCGAAGCTACGGGCTAAAGCTAGTTGTTCAATAAAGTACCTACGACTCTAATATACTCTTTTCTCCTTTTACCCCTCTTTACCTCAAGAATCGTCTTCAGTTTCTTTGCGACTCCCATTCTAAATCTCTTAGGTCATCAGATAACTTACGACTCAAGATGCCGGTGCATTCCACAACTTTCTTAGATAAATCATTTACTGTCCAGGCTACCCGTCTGTGGAATGCATTACCGGATGATATAAAACGCGCTCAATCGTTGCCTTCCTTCAAGAGACTTGTTAAGGATCACTACTTGTCGCTGTGATTTTTCGGAAGTCGTCCTTTCTCATGATTGCTCATATATTATTATTTGGTATGTATGTATTTATGTATGTATTATATTGCATATGTATGTATCTGTGTATCTATCAATTATAATTATTTTAGATGTAATTAATTTTAAAATAGTACTAATTGTTGAACTTATGACAGCCCATATCATGTTCTGACAATTACTGTCTATTCTAGGTTGCCTGGAAGAGATCGCGGAATGCGATAAGGCCGCCCATTGTACGTGTTTTAGATATAAGTTTTTCTTTGTTATGTTTTGTATGTACAATAAAGTATATAATAAATAAAAATAAATACGACCTTCTTGTGCCCCTGAAACTTGAACACTTCTGCAACGTAATTTAGACTTCTACAAAAGTCCGATACTTCTTTCTTGTTCTACAAAAGTCCGATACTCAGACTTTCTTGCTTTAATGAACTGGTCTTGGTCTTCGTGTCAAATTAATGATAACTGCTAGTTATACTTTCTTTCAAATTGTTATTTAAAATTATGAAAAAACCAGGATGTTGGGGAGAGATATTACCTTTGACAAGTTGTTTTTTACTCGTTATTAATATCCAGTAAAAGGACTGCAGTACTCAATGATAGTATCTATTGTACTGGTACTGTAGGGTAGAGTAAGGTAGAGTAGAGTAAAGTAGAGTAGAGTAGGTTAGAATAGGGTAGAGTAAGATATAGTAGGGTGGAGTAGAGTATAGCGGGAGCAAAGCCGCAGGCAAAAGCTAATATATACGATTCAATTGGATCGCAAACCTCTTCAAAGTTAAATACTTGCGCTGCCGGACCGTGGCTGGACGACCATGAATTATATATATATAAAGGTATGCGCAACAGAGTGTAACGTCTCGCACACCTCCGTTGAAAAGGGAGAATCCACCAACCAGACTGGTGTTATCTCTGGTTTAGGCAACTGCCCGATATGTTTTCGGGCTGTTGTACTACTATACTCAAATCGCACGGCGGACTCATAAGGTGTGTCCAGACCTGGCGAATCGCGAGCAGCGCATTCACCAGGTCTAGACACATCTTAATTGCGCGATGTAGGATTTCGTGGTTTAGTTCCTATGTGACACCATAGATGTCGCTACACAAACATTCTCCGTGCCAAGGACTATCATGTTGCCCTGTTACTGGGTTGTGGATGCCAGATAGGCAGTCGCTCCACGTAAAACACTAGCTTACAGCTGCGTCTGGTTTGACTGGAAGCCGACACCAACATGGTTGGGGAAAGTTTAGGTAGATTGATTCTGGATATTATCAGCGTAATTTCAGCTGAAGGAATTCCGCTGCTGGACATAGACTGAGTGTTGCTTGGACGCATGTGCATCCATCGGATTTCGGAGACCTTCGTTTTATTAAAAGTTCAAGGTGCTTATAATATTGCAATTGAATAATGTTACTGACCTGGAGCAAACTTGAGTCCGAACCACACCGACATGGGCATGATGCCATGGTGTATGACATGCAGCGTGGACACGTGCTCGTTTTTCTTGCGCAGCACGAAGAAAAGTGTGTCCATGAACTCCGTGAATTTGCTGAAGTAGTACCACCAACATGTATTCGCCATCTGTGCCAGAAATATTCGTTGAGTTAGACGTATAGTAGTTAACATTATAAACTCAATGTGTTCCGTACCCGAAAGGTAACACTGGTTGATAAGATTTTTGCCTCACAGATTATGTACCTTTACGTATTCTTACTTAGCCATCTACTCTCATTACAAAACACTAACAACACTACTTTGTTTCTGTCATTCACCCACAGAAGTGTTGTGACAGCTAGTTATAATTTTACCGAATTTTCCACTACGTTCGGTCGAAATACAATAAGTTTTCCATAAAAATAGTGGTCAACTGTTAGTTTAGCATGCACAAGCTAATCGTTGTTTGTTTACCCAAACAGTTTTTGCTATGTGTGAACTTAAACTAATTTCTAAAAGTGAACGAAGAAATTTTGATAAAGCAGTATAGCTCCTCAAAGTATGATGGGTCTGTGGGGACCTAATATGACGCTTAGACATGCATAAAGAATTTTACTGCTTAATTAAAAAAAAAGCGATAAATGGTTTCAGAAACCCTAGGTTTTGATAAGGATCCTAAATACCACAGATATACCATGTTTACGTTGTCTTTTTGCATTACTAATAACTAAGCAAAACATTAAAATATGTGTCGTTCTTCTTTTTACCGATAATCGCTTATCCCCTTTTAAAATAATGTAGTTTCTCAATTCTCTTTTATTTAAAGTTTATTAGTATAATACATATTTTTATTCAAAGGCTTTAAATTGGTTATCGGATATTTTCCTTTTTTTTAATTTATGTGACTGAGTGGACGAAATACACCTCCGTCACACTTTTTTGTACTTATCAATTGTCGATAAAAAAAGAAGAACATCCCATATACGTTCAGCGATTTGTGGCTAATTAACCTTCGAGCCATTGCCAACGAAAATAAGAAAGGTACATTTCCAGTAGGGAAAAACTGTACCACAGTAAAAATTGAGATCCTCGAATATTAGCAGTTTCTGGTTGGACGCTTGTGGTAGACCAGCTTCCAGATGAATATTTACAAGTAGGATTGTAAGTATAGTATCAATATTTTTCATAAAAACAAAGTGACTGTCACCAAAAAAAATATGAATGTCTGTGTATTTTCTGATATCTATTACCTACCAAAGGGAGTCAAAATAAAGTCAAAGATGTTTTTGTGGCTAAAATAGTAGTATATGTGATTAGGGTATAACGCGGTGTCTTTAAGTCGCGGACGGCATGTTGAATTCGGAACGAAACGAAGGTTGCTGATTTTAATCCCGAACGAGTGTGAGGGATTTATAAAATTAACTCCCGAGCATTGCGAGGCAATATAAAAACCCAAATGAAGTGAGGAATTCAAGCCGCCCAAGACAAAGACAGCTTTATCCCCGTGTTGCATACTCTACTTTTTATACCATCTGTGAGATAATTAAAAGACAATTTGGTCGACCAAATCTCACACATCTATGATTAAATCCGTCAGTAGAATTGACAAATATTAATAAATATATAATATTAATAATAGTTACAACAAGTTTACTGAATTTAATTAAAATTTCTGAAACAAAAGTACTTAGGTACAATTCAATGCCAGATTCTTTTAACATTGGTTCAAGAGCAAGTATGACATTTTAATGTGTTTTTGGATTTCTTAATGTATTTTTAATTTAAATTAAGCACAAAAAAACTGACACTGAAAATAACGCTTAATTTAAAAACATTGCCATTTGCAGGCACTGCCATTGGATGGAAATAAGCTGGTTTACTTTAGTACATTATCTTAAATACACTCGTTTTTATAAAGGAACAAAATCTGAATTCTCCCACTGACATTTACAAATGACAGTCCTATAAAAAAATAGAAAAACAGTCAAGTGTGAGCTGGCGTAAAAAGGCGGTAAATCCAATTTACATTTAACATTTTAATTTGATAAAGTTCTGGATTGGACTTCAATTTGGTTGCATGAACTCAACAAAGATTCAAGAGACATTAAGTTCGTCTTTAAGTAATATTTATTTAAGCATACAGCAATAACTATAATTGTATAATCTCGTGTTTATTTTTGTACGACATATTATATAAAACCACAAAAAAAAAAAACACAAAATTTAAATATTTTCCTGAAAACAGCATTAAAATTGATTATTAAATAAAACAGTAATCCATATATTCGTAATATGAACATTAAAACTCCCTATCTCTAGTTGCACGCACAAAACCTGATGGCGGTGACGTCACTTTTCAGTTTGCGCATACTTTTTCTTGGCAGTTTCCCATAATAAACCTTTGTTTTTTAACGTTCCAAATTTGAAAACTCTTTTCTATTTGCAATTTTTGATAAAAACGACTTTCTCATATAAGTAAATATTAATCCCTTCCCTCTCCTAGAGAGGAGGCCAGAGTCCCAGCAGTGGGAACATTAAAAGGGTGATTATGCTATGCTTTACATAAGCTAAATAATTAAAAGAAGAAGATTAAACTACCCATTTCAAATTAATTAGAAACTTAAAGTAAATTATGGTGGATGTGTCAATTCAATATCCACTATAATTTACTTTAAGAAGTTTTTTTGCACCTGTGATTTTTGGAACAATATTACTTTGTGTTAGTTAATATATGTGTTGTTTAAGGCAATAATATCGTTTACTATGACAAAACCGCAAACCGCATTAAATTTTATACCTATTCAATTAATTAAACTACTATTCCTACAAATAAATCATCAAATCAATGATTTTTGTGTTCCAAAACACCGAAAATAACTAAGTATAATGAGAAACATTATGTTTATACTTCGATGTATAGGTACCAGACGGATGAATTACAATGTCATTAGTATTATTATTATTTTATGTACTTACATATGTAAGGTTAATCACATAGTCACTGATACCTACATCGTTTACCTAAGTACCGGTTTAAATATTCATGAATTCATAATAAAGTATTTTTTTACACGTTTTTAATGTTTAAATAAGCAAAGGCCTAGGGAATCGCTAATAAAGGTGTCCTTCTTGTGGCATTAGCGTCATGCTCGTAAATCTATTGTTGACATAATATTATATGTGTACTTGCTATGTTTCTAATTAATTAGCAGAACAAAGACGGAAGTGTTTCGACCATGATTGCTTTTTTCTTTACAAAATTAAAATTAAGATTTTTTGCAAAATAACTATAATAATAATTCACAGATCCGACAGCAAAACATTAATTTATGTTTTTGGTTTTTAAAAATTGTCTGAGAATATTTTCTTTCTTTTGTATGGAAATGATGCTATGTACATAATAATTTGAATCATATTACAATACAATTTACATTAATGACATATGTTGTCGTAATTATTTTAACGTGTGAACCAAGTTCAGTTCTACTTACTTTAGACTATGCTGAGTTAAAGATGTAAAAATATATACATGTATAATGTTAGGCATTATGCATGTATACTTGACTATGCAAACTTCTAGACGTTAAACATTCCTATGGTTATTTTACCAAGTATTTAGTTTTGCCGTTTGCTTAAATAACGTCATTGGTCAGGGCCAGTCTACCACAAACAGATACAAAGTAGATTTAGGGAAATAAGATACTTATCTAAATAAGTGATTCTCCTTTTAAGTGTCAGGTCCATGAACTGTTAAGTTTTGTTATTTATAAATAAAACGAACAAAGATCAAATCTTACCCTCATTGCCATCGGGCTCCGTGAATAGTCGACGAGCTGGCACGTAAAGTTATATTGACCCCACCAGCCGCTCATCAAGTACTATGAAAAGAAAAAAAATATCTTAATAAACGAACCCAGGGTTTTTACCAAAGAATTTTCCGCTCCAATACTAGTTTGAGAGCTTATTTTATATATTTGTTTAACAAAACTAAAACTTATTGAAGGTTCGCAGGTTGAGGAATAACTTGTTTTGGTTAACCTGAATCGATCGCCTTTTTAACTTATCTGTTGATAGCGATCTCAATAATTAAATAAATATAAATATGAAGGTTGCGTGACTAACTTATTGCTAGTTACTAATATCAAGTTGTTTCTGAGTTGAGTGGCCTATCGTGCGTGTTTTACCCCAGCACGAGGCTATTTACCCCTCAGAGCGGTAAAGACCCTTACCTCATAGAATATCCAGGCGCTGAATATTGTTTGTGCAAGGTTGTAGATGACTAGCGTGCTGCGAAGTTCAAAGGGTTTGCGATTCGCCATGAAACGAGGGCCCAGCACCCGCGAGCAGTACGCATAGCATACACACGCAGCCAGTGTGGGCCATGGCGATGACATCATCGGCCAATCCTTTACACGGGGATCTAGAAATTGACAAAAATTAACAAATTTACTAAAATATAAAGATGAACATCGGTGGTGAGTCTTGACTGTATGAATAATAATAATAATAATATTCCACAACTATCACACAACACCGTCTAGTCCTAAGCTAAGCAGAGCTTGTGTTATGGGTACTAGACAACTGATAAACATACTTATATATTTCTAAATACATACATATTATAGATAAATTACACCCAGACATAGAACAAATGATCATGATCGTCACACAAACATTTGTCCTGAGTGGGAATCGAACCCACGACCTCCGGCATAGCAGTCAGGGCCACTTACCACTAGACCAACAAGCCAGTCAAAAGAAGGAGAATAAGTTGGTTCACTCTTATTCAACATGCTACAAGGTCTAATAATCAGTAATAACTTCAGATCAAACATATTCTAGGTTTCAGTTTTAGTAAAACTTCACTCACATATTTTATGCTACATCTAGTTTTTTCTCAATACTGCTATTTAAACACGCGATTGTGCACAATGCACGAGAGGTAATTGCATTAAAAAGAAATCTTAATTTTATTATAGCTTACTATAGTTCAGTAACAACTACTTTTCACATTTAAGTAAGTGATAGGCGTGTTTAGATACTAATCTTAAAATATTTAAATAAATAATATTTTGAATGTAATATGTTGCTTCTTAGGAAAATACCATCAGCAAGAAAATTGTTGAACATCATTCCCAGTAGAGTCGATAAATTATTCATGCAAAATAGAATGTCAATAAAGTAATATAACAGCCACACATTTGCTCAAGAAAAACGTGTACTTTGGTTGTAAACCATACAAATATGACAAGAATACAGTATTTTCCTTGTGTATTTAAATCTTATGGTTTTTCAGGCTGTACACACTCACTTTACGACTTAAGTAGCATAAAATATTTTAGTTCGAAAGTCGGTATATTTCAATAAATCATGTGCAAAAATGCTGTAATTTTTGTGTCGGTAGAATTTAATTGATTGAATTAGTCATAATATACGATTATGAATATGTATTATTAGGTTCATGAAAGATATTATATCATATCAGTCGATATAAAAATATAATTTATAATTTTATTAACTTCAACATTAGTCATATGTACAAATACAACATAAAGGCAAGACAAGTACCATAATGTATAGATGAATAGTACTTGTATGTCAGACTTTATTTTAGCCATTTTTTGTACAATATGGTTATTGCCTTGCAGTAAGTAAATTGCTGCACAATATGATATAAATGGCTGAAACCGTTAAACCTGATAAATGAATGTTAGGGTCATAGTCACAATCTGTTTAGTATTACTTCAAATTTTTTTAATTAATATTTCAGGTTCAACTATTTGTTCACATGTCAAAGCACAGTCAGACTAAATTAGTTTCCTAATTACGTTAAGTTTTATGTGCTTTTAAATGATAAAGGAACAAGACATATTTTTGTAAATTCTATCAAATAGCTCAGTCCACCGTCCACAGGTGTATACAGAATTGTTAGACCAAACTCCAAGAATAGGTGGCTGGACTATTTTAATCAGAATTAGACGTACAATTGATGGGACAAGATAAACAACTCATACAATAAGTTTCTGTGTATTTCGCAGTAACCGAGACTGATAGGTTTCGAGGCCGCTGTCGCAGTTGACATAACTTCTGCCGGAGAAGGCGCAAGCGCAACGATACAGAGTGGGGTTGCGCTTGAGTCTGAATCGTTCCGCAGTTCTTATGTAATGTATTGAGCAAACTCATAGAACCGACTAAACGCTATAGGCGCGCGTCGCTATCATTTCACACCCACCAAGGGATTTGTTAAAACACTTAAAAAATAAACATAAAATAGTGTTACTAATTTCAACATAACGTGTTAATATTAATAACATTTGTCTACAAGCTACATACCAAATCGTCGAAAGGTTAAATTCTAACTGATCTTTATGAATATTTATTGAACATTGAATTGTTCATTTATAACAAGAAGTTAATTAATAAACAATACAAACACTTACCCGAAGCTACGGGAAAAACAAGATAATGAATGCGAGTTAATTTGTTGATATACAGCTTGTTTTTTTTTTCAGGTGACAACATGATTTATGTACAATAGGCTAGTGGCCGTAAAAAATGTAATTAGTCCGTATTTTAGATTATTCAAAAATAGGGGACCCATTTTTTATTTGTAAATTAAACCAAAAATGACAAAGATATACCCCATTACACACTTATTCGCACGGGGTGACGTCACACGTAATTTTAATGGACTATATCTTTGTTGTTTTTTGTATAATCGAAAAAAGAAAAAATACGTGTCCAATATTTTTTTATAATCTAAAATACGGACTAAATAAAATGTAATTATTTTGACCCTGGACACTACCCTATTGGTTTGTGTAGGAAAAATAACTTTGCCTATGTAACTGGACAAAAGTAGGGATAATTTTTTTTAGAGTTTCCAGTTAAATTAATTTAAAAAAATAAAACTCACCACTCCTATTGTCCATTAGGTCTCTGTACCAATTATATATGGTTGCCATCTTTGGGAAGGTTTCTCTAACGACTAATTAAATCTGTAACAAAAGAAAAAAAATATTATTAAATACTATGTCAAGGTATTATTAAAAACTAAGGTAAATCCTTTTTAATTTACCGAGTATACATTATGTTTCTTAAACAGTAAAATAAACAAAAAATTCAGAAACACAACACCTATGTAGGTACGAAGTTTAGTGATGACTTTCTTTTAAACGTGTTTGCAATAAAACCTAAGATTTTCGAAGTGTGTGTCAGTAAAATTCCGAAATAAGCGATTATCGCACGACAAAACAATTCGAACTTTTACTGGAAAGGCTTGGTACATTTTAGGCTTTACATGCTAGCAGAATATAAATACACTCATTGGCAAAACATGTGGCCCGATCATACTCGAACTATCGAACTAAAACTATTGTACGAGTATTATGCATTTTTTAATGAGATTCTTTACCAGGTTTGAGTGAATAATTTTACATTACGTCTGTATTTAAATAGACTTGAGTAAGAATTTACGTGCTGATTGTTAATGATAAATCGTCCAAAAAAATGTCCTTTTAGAAGCTCTTCTGGAAGGACTTTTAAAGTCCTACTAGCAGGACTTTAATTTGTATGAAAATTGACGCACGTCCTTCTGGCAGTACGCCGACTGCTGGCAGGACGACTCAGACGAATCACTAAATCAGGGGAGACAAACATTTTGAACTACCCACTTTTAATTATTTATTTATTTGAAATAAACGAAAAGTTATGTTGTTGTGTTTATAAATAACAGTAAGGTAAGGTAGGTAACATATATTTATTTTTATAATATATTGATATGTTTATATATACTTTTGGTAGGTGCTCAATGTTGTAATTACGATTGTAGAATTCATTTTTTATTTTATAAAGTATTATACCATTCAATACTTTATCGCGGTTTCGTCTACGTGGACGCGGGAAAAAGTTATTGTGTTTCTTTCTATATATATATCAGCTGGCTTTCTGTTGTTTTTTGTGGTGTACAAAACGGTTTTGGTAATAAAATGTCGGCCATAACATTAAGATGTTGCAAATTCATCACCAAATTGTTGACGACTCCAGGCGTTATTCGTTCCCGGCGCATCGTAGTGCGATGCTAGCGAACTCACGCGATCTCCACGTCTAAATATCGTAGCCATTTCGCTCACACTAATGCTAGAACGATGAAACAAACACTCCTACAATCAGAAAGAGACTGACCATCTACTTGTTTTTTTACAAATCCTGCCAGCTGGACCGTTCACGTAATATTCATTAAAAAAGGTGCGTCCTACCGGAAGGACTGAAAGTCCTGCTAGTAGGACGCTGGACGATTTATCATTAAATTCATCAGAAATGTTGATCAGATATTTTTTTTCTTTCTCTTTCTAGCAGTATTTTTTTTTTTACATGACTACTGTTATTGATGTGTATTGAGTTATTACGATTGCAGAAATAAACGAATATTCAGACAATTTGGTATGAAAAGAGACTTTTTTCTATAAGAGCGAACATAAAAATGCAGAGAAGGCAGCACCAGTGATGACAACACTTTATCAAAACGGCTGTTATGGTTAAATTTTTGGAGAACTGAATTTAACTGTTAAAATTCCTATGCCAGTTAATTTAAAATTATTCACTTGAACTCGCTAAAGAATTTACCTATCTTGGCACGATAGCTTTAGTTCCTTCAAAAATTGGAGTTCATACTTGCCTCATATTTAGTACCACTCAGTGAATGTATTATGTATGTTATAATATGTATTGGTTTGATGAAAACACGTTGGTTTAAAAAAAAAAAAATCGTTGACACTTAACACACTAGGAATTACTCCTGTATCTTGGTTGCGTTCATAACATTTTTTTTTTTTCGCTCTTGGGCTAAGCGGGAGTTAGTGTCAGACTTTTACATTAAAAACCCACTCCTGTTCCTTCGTTACCTTCCGTACCGGGATTGAATCTTCCTTTCAAGAACAAATTCTTGGCCCGAGTAGACTTCGACCGTGATGAACCCCTACGGTTCGCGGCCAACTCCTTGAGGCGCGCGTGAAACAATACGCGCCGTCGACGTCTTGGGCTCGGTCTGGTCCGGACGCATACCGGACGGTCGAGCGGCGAGCTATCTATTACTCGCCGTCCGCAAGCCCGCGCCAATGGTGGCCGGCCGCCTACCACTCCTTCTCGGTCCAGACCATGGCCTGTATCAAGGCCCGGCGCAAGAGGTCGCTGCCGCAGATCGCCCCCACGAGGACACGGTAGTGCTCTGCCCAATCGGGGCACACTTCAACCGAATGCTCCACTGTGTCCTCCGGGCGTTCTACACAATGGTGACACCTGGGCGTCACTTCCGCACGAATCCGGTGCAAGAACCTCCTGAACTGACCATGTCCAGTGAGGATCTGCGTCATGCGGAAAGTGAAAACGCCGTGAGGTTTTTTCCAGCCACGCCTCAAAGAGAGGACATACCGCCATAATAAATTATGACGTGCCTGGGCCGCTGGGTTGCGACAGTCGCTGTCGCCATTTCACCATGAGATCCCGCCGGAATTCTGTCCGCCATGGACGGTCAGGGTCGAATTTTTTACACCGTCGATCGTGGCACTTTTCCGACAAACTGTAGTACCTTGCAGCTATAATTTTAGCTGCAAGGTACTACAGTTTTCAGATAAAAAGGCGGGCGAGTTAGGACTGGGGACGAGTACTACTTTCTGTGTAACTTTAACCTTTTACGCAGATACTTTTTGCCTATTTCTGCAACATTTTTCGTCGATACTCAACCAAACAAACCAATTCATCAGTTGTATAATATTAATACAGGTAAAAGGAACATAGTACTAAGATATAGAAATATTTTAGGAGTTTTTTAAACGCCTCCTATTGTTATCAATCTAACTGCATACATCATGACCTTGCTTATGAAGTCTCAGTTATGCTGGAAAAAATATTTAGTCTGGTAGCAGCTTCGTTCCCGTGAAATTCCGAAATAACTTTAAGGGATCATAATCCTGGGATAAAAAGTACTTTTCCGTATTCTAGAACATGGTCTAACCATGTCCTAAATTTTATTTAAATTCTTTCAGCCGTTAAATGTCTAACAAACAAACCCACTTTCGGATTTATTTATTTTTTATCTTTGTTTCAGGTTTTTAAAATAAGAAATTAACGTTATTTTTTACTGAATAACCATAATATTCAGAATATTAATCTTTTACTTAGAGTTAATCGGTTTTCTTTGAGTAGGTAGTAGTTATACTAAGAACTAAAGGAAGTTATATTAATTTATTATAATATTACGTTGGTTATTATTAAATGGTGGAATATAAAAATCCTTTTGTTTACTAGACGTTATTAATGTGGGACCTTGATGTGTTTGACGTTAGTGCTTCTCTAATGGACCATAGCCTACTGCAGCTGACCATTTAAGTTTTTTAGAGCGTAACACGTGGCAATGACTCATGTATTCATAATACTATAGATTGAACTGGAAATACCTGTACCGACATTTAACATGAAAAAAAAAACAGGAAATCATACATATATAACAATGATTTAAAGGAATATATATGCACGGTGACTTTTAATCAAACAGGAAAAGAGAAAAATTACTCGTGAGCCAAGTTCTACCAAAACCATGAAATTGCAAAAGAAACTACACTTTTTGCAAGTGAACTTATATGTACTGAGCAAAATATTTTTAGGTGTAGATCATAAAAGGTGTTAATACTATTCATGCTGATAAATTCTTGCGTCAAACGTCGATTTACGTCAAAAATACATCAACCGCGCATAGTGCACTTAAGACGTTTTAAATATTATAGAAACAATATCAACGAGAGTTGTGCAATTTTGATAACTGTGTTTGCGTAAATTAGATTATACATTTAATTAATAACTTTTTTTTTTGTAAAAGCAGGATTTATGTTTTGAATCGTATAGAATTGTATACTTAGGAAAATGCATTTTTATAATAATATATGTATTAACTATTTAGATCATAACAAAAGCGTTTTTTTTTTGACGATGCACGATGTTAAGGTTGGCAATGACAGTTGCGACATAGTTTTTAATTTATTTATTTATGTCTGTCATCGTTTTTGTATGTAATTTTTGTTAAATATTTTATGTTCCAAAACCAACATTTTGTGTGTAATTTTTGTTAAATGTTTTATTTATTAACGTTGGCGTACTTTTGCATATAGTGTCTACACTCTACACAACAGATTTATTTTCGAGGCGTTTGGAGTTAAAACTCTCGGATCGTGGGGTCTGAGTGACCACAAATTGTATAAAGACCTTTCCAAATGCCTTGCTGACCCAAGGGCTGACTTTCTACCTTGGGTAGTGGATAAGCATTACAATACAGCGTGGCGCCGCCTGCCTTTTGGGCACGGTACCAATCGACAGCAATGCGGTAGTTTTCGACGCCATAGCCAAAGTAATCTAAAGAATTACTTTTATTTATGTACACACAAAAATAACAGAAAAATATAATACAAAAGAGACAGTACAAAGGTACTGCTTATTTCCAAAGAAATTTCTTCCTAATCTTTTAGTTAGTTCTTAAGGGTTTTTTATTTAGCGTATAAAAAATTGTATCTAGTACAGTTGCCATCACGGATCTTGAACGCTCGGCGCCAGAGTGGGGATCGCTTTGCGCATTACATACATTGGCGAGCCAATCGTCTTCGTTGAGATACATGCAGCAACGCAGTGAACGAATGAGGAGTGACGTCTATGACGCGATGGCGCGGCCAGACAATCACTGACACTCCCCGCCCCCGCGTCGCACTTCGCACCACTAAAGAGACCGAATATTTGACTTCTGCACAAGTGTTCAAGATCCGTGATGGCAACTGTACTTAATTAGTACTTAGTTTTTCTTTGATATGTTTCTTTATGAAAAACAATTTATATAATAAATAAAATATTTATAATGATAGTTTAGCGTTTCCTCAAATATTTAAAAAACTGTAAATATTAAGAAAACAAATATACATTGGACTATAATAATTATGTGGAATCATTGAAGCATGTGCGATCTCGGTAATATAAATGTGAATGTATAATACCTCCTACTAAGTATTGACTATCCCAGGACAGCTTGCGGAGAAGATTGATTCGATTCGTTTGCGGTCAAAAATTGCAAAAACATTAGAATGAGTTAAGTATATCTGTATTCTAATGAAAAACACAGTGGCTTTGTTCTGTATCATGAACTAAATACTTTCTTAACACTAGCTAAATGCGCAAACCGTGCGAAGACAAAAAAAAAGATGGGTAGGTATTAAAATGGGGACATGTCATTGAGATGGCAGCGAGGTGGGTAAACTAATAGACGCTGTCATATTAAATCAATAATAATTAGTTAGTTGTTAATGAAATTCGTCATGTCTGTAGAAACAAGATTTAAATGAAAATCATTTTTTCATAGCAAGCCTTTATAGCTCGGTATACCTATATAATTAATGCTCGTCAAGACGAATCATACAAGCCTAAACTCGATGGGGTTGTGTCGTTTAACTACCAAGTTCCTATAGCCACCTTCCAGTTGCATCATCAGATCAGCTCCACGTCATAATGATTTTGCATTGTCATCTGATTTACACATGCATGCAAAATTTCAGCCCAATCGGTAACCGGGAAGTGGGTCAAATTTAATTTGCAAGATTTGATGACAGACAAATATCGGGACAGGTGAATATAAATAAAAGCTTGTAAAAATGGCTTAGTTAATCGGTAGTGGCTCATCTTTGAATAGTGTTGACTGGACATACTCATTATTATGGTAAGTATGTTTACTATCTGAAAGATTGAAGCTAATGTAATAAAAGTCGACGAAACGGTGAATGTCAGGTAACACGTTGCGGCATAGTCCTTACAATTTAGTCATTCAAACTGGAGATTTCACATATGGAATGACTGATTATTCCGTTGCATCACATTATACATTGCTATTCGCTACTAAGCCAAGCAGAAGGGAAGGGATTGAACCGATTACAAGACCTGTTCACGTCGTTGTCGGTCAACTCGCAGCTGACACCGCATTGGACATTTTGCTCAATATCAGTCTCCTTAATTAACCTTAATTTTGAATCATTAGATATTAATTATTCTCAAAAATTATCAATTTCAAGATCCATTTATCGATTACATTTTCAAGCAAATCAAGTAGTGGCTCACGGCCATGCCAGTGGGAAGTTATATTTGTTAGCACGTAAGTTTGTTTCTAAACCTCACGTCTTCGTATGTTTTTGGACTATCGTCACGTACCGTGAATTGTTAATCTTTGTTACAGTATCGAATTTCTAGATCGTGTTGATACAAAATCGAAAACACTATTCAATGCATCGAAGCGATAGTTTTGTCAACCCGGTTGGTTGAACTTCCTATTAAAGAAAACAATCAAGGGAAATTAGATGCAAAATACGTCAATAACACCGCATCATGTTTTTGTACACCTACTTAATAATCGGGTAGTACAGTTGGCAAGGTTAGTCGATGATCATTATAAATCATGACCGTGAAATAAATAAATCGCTCTATGCGTACTTTGTCGCGGCTACGCTTGTGCGAGCCGGTAGCGGCTGAAGCGAACGAGATGACACGACACGGCGCGGGCTGCAGGCGGCCGTTGCACAACCGCCTATTGTAGCCGACCTTGACCTGCTCTTCACGGCAAAATTCACTTACACTCACCTACACTTGAGCCCAATTACCCATTTGCAAGTATAACTATTGCATAAGTTAAGTTTTTAATACTACACATGCTTTCATAAAATATTGTAATTATTTTATGTCTAATTTGCTTAATTAATTGTTGTAGGTATCTTTCTACATTCGAGCAAATTATTGTAATATTATTATAATATAATGTTTGAAACCGGTTTTTTTTTCACTAGCAAATGGAACGCAATATTTCTCAAGTATATAGGTATTTAGTTATTTTTTTAATAATTAGAATATATTATTTGTAAGTGTTAATTTTTATAAAAAGTTATTGATAAAACTTTTATATCCAAATTAATAAATCTTATTACATAGAATTTATCAGCACCGTCTTTCAAAAATTAAGGAAGTAAGAAGAGTGAATAAGATTTAAGTATTGTAAGCTAAATGTTCGTATAATCCTAAATTAATCACTGAAAATAATCGCCTTTTTAAGTACCTATACTATGAATTATGCAGAAATGTAATCATTTTCCTGATAACATCTTTAGATGACTTAATCTATAAGAGCAAATACCAAATTAATTATTTATCCTTGTGGAAGGAAAAACCCTTTCCACATAGTACGGGGACGTCAACGTTTTCGTCTCGAGTGTTCTATGAAGCAGTCACAACTTTCACCGGGCCGCGGTCCGTAGTCCGCAGGTTTTACGTAAGGGTGTTGCGCCAGAGTCGGCGCCCGCGCCCGCGCCCTGCGGTACCCCGTACCACTGACCCACTGCCACAGACTCGTACGCACCACACACCACCACTCGACAACCATCCCGTCAGAACATTGCGTTATTAGCTATTTATAGACATATAGCACATACTAAGTCGCACTTCAAATATGTTGCAGTTGCAAAATTTTTTAGTTTCATTAAGTAATTTTAATGCAATGTTTGAAATTTACTGAGCATATTTAAAAATAGAAGTTCTGCCTCGGTGGCCAATGTCGAAAACTAGTCGGTGCTAATTAATTCGTTTTACAAGCAATACGTGCTACGTCTCATAAGATGCATGCCCATAATAAGTAAACAAATAATATAACAGATAATTATTGGATAAATGCATACCTACATTAGTGCAATACACATAAATGGATACAAATAATCGCCATGTTCCTTGAAAAAATATTTTGTAAAGCTGGTTTGCCGTATTGGAAACAGATAATATTGACATCAATTATCTTGGATGATAATTCCTACACTATAATTGCCATACAAAAATATATACCTGCTTACCTGGATGCTTTTTGTGTCATAAATATAAAGTATTATTTTGATAAATAGCTATTTTTTATTATACGTTAGTCATTATGCACGCGATAGTCCGATTTTAACGTTTATAAGACTACCTACCTACATACGTGATCGACCCGTCCAAAAATTCTGTGAATTTTATCCAATATTTATAATTTGCTACCACTAGATATTTACACTATATCTTGAGAGCACATTCAATGAACAATACAATTCACCGTTATAATCATAGATTTTCGATATGTGGATGACAAGACGTGTCAGTTATTACACAAACTATTTATATTAATCAAGTAAGCCATGAACTTGATAAGCTTTTTTTGTTGCGATCTATGAGGCTCTTAATGATAGAATTACTAAATACATAGCTGCAAAACCTACAATTCGATTTAATTATTACTGTACCTACATGATAATGATTTAACAATAACTGCTTAATATCACTGGTAAAGTACCAGTGGACTCATATTTAAAATCTATTTTGCTTAGGTTTGACTGCGCTGACTGTACAAATTCAAGTTGTTGGTATTCGTTCGGAATGGAAAATAAATTGATTTAAAAAATGTGGTACTTATTAGATTTTGGTATTAGAACGGAACCTTTGTTCCAATAATAATATTTAAGTTAATTCTGATTACCAAGACATTTCTTAATATTTTGTCAATTAATTAGTAGTAAAACCCGAGAGAATCGTGTTAAAAAAAAAAAACAAGATTGCATTCCTATTCTATTCTGAAGTGTTTCTCACTTACGATTTAACGTTTTTTGTTTAACATTGTTTTAACCTGTACATGAATGTCAAGACTTCGGCAATATCAATAAGTTATTTATGGCACTTGTTCCTTGAACTCTTTCTGAACTTAAGATCAGAAAAAAAACTAGAATATTCGATGTTAATTTATTAACATTGACACGATGCAGATTTCCGTATGTGTAATCAAATTTCTTTAAAAATATTATGCCATCAAGGTAACTAGCCCAGATTTAACTATCGCCAGACAGAAATAGAAACACAATCTTACAACATATAATCAAAATAAGGTGGTGTGATAACAGAAATGAATAAATACGAATTGAACTTGGGAAAATGAACAGAATTTGGAATGACTCATTAATATTACAAAAGATAATGACATTCGAACAGTGTGAGTATTGCAATTCTTGTCCATGAAGCGATGTGGAACCCGCGGACGACAGAACGCGGCGCGAAGTCGCGAACGCAGCGTTGCGTAAATAAATTCATCGATATGCAGCGATGATCAATTAGATAGGAACCTCGTGAAATCTTTGTCAGTCGCTTATGTAATCTATGATGGAACAATAACAGCACCATTTAAAAACACTACTATGCAATTTAGTTAATTAAATCAGATGATTTAGAAAAAAAGAATTGGATTTACTCCGACCGTTTTCGAGAATTGCGAATTGATTTGGTTTCTGGTCTTAAGAAATGCCACTACATCAAATGTTGTAACTCACCGGTATGGCCGAGTAACACACTTAATTCTCATTTTTGCACAAACAGTGTTAATTCATAAGACTGATTACTTGAGCACTACTAAGTAGACTGTAGATGCTCCTGCAGTTAAAGTTGCAACAATATGGCCATTCAGATGTGTAACACAAATACATGCATTACTCCACTTGCATCAAACAAGGAAGCTAATATTAATTGCATCATCTTGGATCAAGACTGAGATACAATCTGAAACAAAAGATTGTTACGCGCAACTAAATGTTAAGGTAGCAATAAGATTGTATAAATTTCCTAGAATATCGAAATCATTTAAAGTCCATCCGAGCTAAATTTTCCGATTTTTATATGGAGTTTTTTTTTTTAGTTTAAGGAAAAGTGAACAATTTACAAACAAATTGCTATCTAACTATTTTCACGATCGCATTTCAACGATGTACTGCATTGTTCAGTTAGAAAACATTGCAGATTAAATCTTCAATAACGTGCGTTAGTTGAAGGAAAATAGTGAGAAAAAATGGCAATATCCTTACTTCCTTCCTGAGCTCGAGTTCACACAGAAAAACTTGCAGTCTTATTTAAACGATAGTTTTAATAAACAGTTCAAACTAATTCATAAATCACAACTTATAATTGATAGCACTTACATGTACGGATGTTCAATAAAACTGGTGTGGAACAACGTAAGGACGATACTGTCCTTTCTATAGGAGTGTGTCTGTTATGTACACTGTGTGAATACAAATAATAAAAAGCAAGCAGGTCGACTTTCGCGTTGTTGATGTATGTGCACGCGCAGGTGTCGGCGTCCACCGGCGCCGCGGACACTGACTGACATGAGCGCGAGCTACCGCGCCGGCCATCGCGCCGTCGTCTTTACAAAATCTCTGCGTCACAATGTCGCGTCACGCAAACGTCATTGTGTTTAGTACCAATAATATCTTATCCACGACCTCATGGCATGAGGATTTTCCGAGTAAATTACTCAATTTAGATCCGGACGCCATAATACCAGCGCTTTACCTTCATGGGCTTACAAAGGAACTACACGATGCACTAAATTAATTAACCAACTTCAAAAACGAGGAGGTTCTATGTTCGGCTGAATGTATTCTTTTTATGTATATTAACCGATATCTCGGTCAATTCTGGACCGATTTTGAAAATATTTTTTGATTGGAAGGTTATGCTTCGAAGTTGGTCCCATAGAAATTTTGTTATGATCTGATCATGAACTTCGAAGATATGGAACAGAAATCCTCATAGGATCACAGCAGAATTGTCGTAACAAGTAAAATTGCTTTGTTTATACTTGCATTTGATGACTGACTGTAAGAAAAGGGGGAGGGGATGTATCAAACTGATCTGATAGTGAAGAAGTAAATTAATGTTATCTAACCGTGTTTGGGATTATTACAATTGTTATGAGATGCACTCTGGTACTTTTTAGTGGTGGCGGCACCAAAACTGAAAGTGTAAAAAAAAAACGAAAAAATACAACCGATTTCAATATAAAAAAAAGACACTGTGACATATTGTGTTTTCTTGTATTTCCTTTCTAATACGACATCAAAAAGTACAAACTTTTGCAAAAAATTTGACACCAATTTTAATATATAAGCATTTGAAATAAAATTATATCCAAACTAAAAATTCCTTATAAAGTAGTAGTACTTACAACGTGTAAGTAGTTTTACGGTCTGCACTACACTAAATTATTTTTCTGAAACTTCCAAGGAAATACCTCCTTGTGAGCCTCCATTGGTATTATAGCACACCTTAATATGCGGAAAAACCTTCGCTTGTCTTTGTATGTTAAAGAAAATTAAAAAATATTGTAATTGTTTAAAATGTCGACTAAACTACCGACAACTTCCAAACAATTGCGAGTCGCACTCGCACACGCAAGGTTCCATACAAGCAACTGATCACTACAGTCTTCATCACATACGTCAGAAACAGCGTTTAACAATTTGCCTACAAGGGACTTCATCTTTGAGAGACAGGTTCACTGTAGTTCCGTAATCGCAAGAGCTACATTAAGCCACATCGTATCACTTAATTACCTAGGTATTGGTGGTTTTGTGACTTTCATCTATATTTTATATGCCCTCCTCATTTCGTAATGCACTCTTGAAGCCTGAATAGTATGCTCTCCACCAGATGTACCACTGTTTCTTGAGGAATTTGTTCTCAGCTTGATTTTAAAACGTTTCTTGGCTGTCTTTCATTATGCACGGATTGATTTGTGCTTCGGACGGACACTGCGTTTTAGTAAATCTTACATGTGTACAATGGGATTGAGATCCAGACTGTTTGCAGGCTAGGACAAGTATTTCAGCCTCCTCGAGGGCTTCTCTGGTGGCTCTAGCTGTATGAGCGCAAGCATTATCGTGCATCAGACGGAATCTTACGTCGATTCTCTGTGCATATGGGACCTCATTTAGATGCTAAAGTATACATTTTTATAATAAGCTTCCCAGTCATATCCAGGAACTTAGCATTAATAAATTCAAAACATTTGTAAAGCGAAAACTTTGCCAAAAGGCTTTTTATACTGTAAAAGAGCATCTCGAGGATAAAACGGCTTGAGATTGACCTGCTCCAGTACCTACCTACTCACTATAATTATAATCATTTGAATGGTTTTTGTTTTAACAACCTTTTTCATTATTATTATCTAGATATATTTTGTTTTAATTGACGATTGTTGTTGTTTTATAATTATAATTTTGTAAATTTTATTATTGTGAATGTGAGAATGATGTGGACTACTCTTTCCTTTTCTTTTATTTTCACATGATGTCTGGCAGTTTTGAGTATTTGATGCGGCCTACCCAAATGTCCATTCTTTGGCATTGTTCGTCAAGTCGTTGAGCTCCTTAGTAGTCCTGAGTTGAGCTACACGCATACTGACAAATGCTTGCACTGAATGGAAAGGTCCACTTAGAACTGGAGCGAGGAGGAGTGGCAGGCGGTCGCCGACTTCTGCGAAGCAGTAATGCTCGCAAAGGAGGAGGCCGAACGTATCAGGCAACGGCGTTATTTTTAATTTTAATTGACGAAAAAAAAATTGACGGGTAAAAGTGCTAATTAAGCCACTACTTAAACCAAATTTAAACTGTTCTTGACAGAATCGTCAGATTTACGTAGAACACTCAAAAAATGTTTTTAAACAAATAAAGTAACACTACAAAACCATTCAGCTACTTGAGAACGCATAAAAAATAAATTATCGCTATTGCTGTTAAAAATAACAAGTGGCCCTTATTTTGTTTTAACTAGTCTAAAGACGTCACAGACCAGTCAATTTCTCAACTGCAAATGTTCTTTTGAGGTGCAGAACCCTAAATCCCCAGAACTTTTTTGTTTGTTTGAATTAATTAAACAATTACCTACACAATCATTATTTTTGCGCAATTTTAATGACCTTGTAGGCGGGGCAGGCGTGCCACAAAGCAGGGCAATGCTCATAGTTCAACTACCGATAGAATGCTCATAGTTCAACTACCAATAACAAACTTGCGATTTAAGTGTGCGTGGTCTGTTAGTTGCATAAGGTGCGTTCGGCAATAAACCAATATATTGCCTGTAGTGGAGTTAAAAGGTGTGAGACAAGCGGCGACACTCGTAGTACAAATCGGAAAGTATTTGCTTTGTAAAGCTGAAAGAGGTTATCTTTCATCTTTTCTTTACACGAATATCCAAAAAAAAAGTGTTATTTTTAACAACAATATTAATTTAGTGTCTATAAAGTAGACTACTAGCTGTAGGGTGACCAACTTGGATATTATACAACTACAAATCAAGACATTTTATTTATCCAATGAAAATAACGAGCATTCAAACACAAAGAAATAACAAGTGTTTTGAGCGTAGAATTTAAACTGTCATTCCTTCTCGTTTTGAACTGAAATGTCTTTTTTGTTAATTTAAAAGTTCATTAAAAACATCTCGACCGTTTTTATCAGGAAAAACACCGTAAGCGAGAATTGTCGTTTTTTGAGGTAAGGGGTATTTTCTTTAAAAACTATTTATTTATGATAGTATCACTAGTATATAAGCAAATAAGCATATCATCATAAATACTGGTTAATTCTTCCTGAAAAGGCTTAATATGGATCTTATGTTGACCTAACACATTGGGTGGGAGGTTTGTTCAATATTAGATTTTTATCATAATATTAGAAGGTTTGAGCTTATTCTTAAAATTAGTTCTATAGGCATTAAACCTGATACAGATCTAAAAAAATAGAATAAAAGAATACACTCATCGAGAATAGGTAACCTTGACTGAGATACTGGTCTAGCGAGCTGATCAAGTCAAGGTTACGAGGTTTTTTCCGGGAGTAGTGTACCTTTAGCTGTTCCTTTTTTATGCATACATTTATTCTCGTCACATTGAGATAGTTGTTCTTTTAGTTTTATTGTTATTTATTTTTTAAGTATCTACATACTTTATTGTTGTTTGTTTAAGGTCTACAAAATAATTTCGATTCCAGACCGATTTACGGTCAGAGTCTGTCTAATAAGTTTAACGACTTGGGTAATTATTAGGATTTATTGAAATCTGATGTAGTCAACACGGGTTCAATTATCAAGGTTGATTAAGAGATAGAGATCATTGTTTACTAACAGAAGAACCCTTTGAAAAGTATCGAATATCAGTATTTTTTAAATGATTAAATGTTATAAAAATTCCCAAGTCGGTTGACTTATTAGACAGACTATACTCCTAAGCTCACAGTACTTACTTATACATAAAACTCAAACAAAAATGTGTCTAGCTTAATTTAATAGAAAAACAATTAAAAACTGTAAATTTTTAAATGAGCTTTCGTGATTTGCTTTTAATACCTACTGATATTGCTAAGCATTAATATTAGATATAGAATAATAGTAGAACATTTTAATATAACATCGAGTTTTAATTTCACACCAAAATTAAAAATCGATGTTATAAGCTCAGATATTTTATGAGACTCCGTCGTGAACGATACCTTTCTATTTCCTACAAAAATTGGGAAAACCTACCAGAAAACCCACGTGAGATATTGATGACGTACTTACCACATAAACTGGTTTTATCACAGAGAGACGGTGGTCTGGACTCAGCCGAATTTCCGCTAATAAAGTGATATCTGAAAAGCAACGACAAAATACAATTTAAAAATAAACCGAATGGAAAGGTACATTGGAAAATTTGAGAAAAGATCGTTTATAACATCAACACGCTATAATGATGTTTTAATTTGTATTTATTGTAATCAAAGCTATATATTATGTACCTATCTTTAATTGATATTCTCATCAGTTGCACGTCATTTGGGTTTAATGTCCTGGCGATATTGCAAAGTTAAAGGTCAATTAATCTTAGTAGTTCCTACTTAAATCGTTTGCACAACTAACCTAATTTGTAGTTATGAAATTAGTGAACAGTTATTTTTATCCTCCATTCGAAAGGAATGTTTGGTCAATCTAATAACTTGATTTTAAACAGTGGCGTAGTTAGTCCCAAAGAGAGGCCCGTAACAATAGTCACGGAGTGTTTTTAGGGTTCCGTAGCCAAATGGCAAAAAACGGAACCCTTATAGATTCGTCATGTCTGTCTGTCTGTCTGTCTGTCTGTCTGTCTGTCTGTCTGTCCGTCCGTATGTCACAGCCACTTTTTTCCGAAACTATAAGAGCTATACTGTTGAAACTTTGTAAGTAGATGTATTCTGTGAACCGCATTAAGATTTTCACACAAAAATAGAAAAAAAGCAATAAATTTTGGGGGTCCCCATACATAGAACTGAAACTCAAAAATTTTTTTTTCATCAAACCCATGCGTGTGGGGTATCTATGGATAGGTCTTCAAAAATGATACTAAGGTTTCTAATATCATTTTTTTCTAAACTAAATAGTTTGCGCGAGAGACACTTCCAAAGTGGTAAAATGTGTGTCCCCCCCCCTCTAACTTCTAAGATAAGAGAATAATAAAACTAAAAAAAATATATGATGTACATTACTATAAAAACTACCAACGAAAATTGGTTTGAACGAAATCCAGTAAGTAGTTTTTTTTTAATGCGTCATAAACCGAAAAAAATACACTATTATTAAAACATCGATCAAAGTTACAACACATTACAAGAATTTTTATATTATGTTACTAGCTGCTACGGAACCCTTCATGGGCGAGTCCGACTCGCACTTGGCCGGTTTTTTCTTTTACAAACTAAGTATGCTCTATGTAACTAGCATATTATGTAGCTTAAAGACAGTAAGACGGAGCCGCGATCGAGTTCGAAACTGGGTTTCCTCCGACTGAGAGAGGTAGTTTTGATTGAAGAATTACTAATTGAGTGCGGGTCTGTTATCAATAATACAATAAGGTTGTGGATAACATGTACTTAACGAATGTTTACACACGTAGGGGCCCCTGTAGCTCCGGGGCTCCGTATCATTGATACAGCTGACCCGTCGGTAGCTACGCCTCTAATTTTAAATGAACTGTTTCATATACAAGTTGTAATCGAAATATCTGTCTGCAAAACAGGTACAGACAATATTGACGTCGTCTAGGTGTACTAGTCGCGCACTACGTGCCGGTTGTCAGTTTATCATTTTAAACATCAACGGTAAATATTAAGCTCCTTGTAAGTTTTTCTCGTCGATTTTTGCTATTTTGAGCTTTGACAGACATTTACTAAGGAGCTTGCCATAATTAAAAGCGAACAACAGAGCAACTGCAGATTTTAAAATGAATTATATCTAACATCACCCCCTCCTCTCCTTTTCACATCGCTCAGTCGCCATTTTTTAAAAAGAACCGTAACGATGATAAGTACTTTCAATTCTTTTGTAACTTGTGATTTGTACAGTTTTATACTAAATTTGCATTAATACTTTTTTAAGTTGAGAAATCATACAATGACTTCTCTTGCTCTAGTCCACCGAAGAGCGGAGAGGGTATCAGACTTTACCCGAAATAAACCACACCTGTGTCCTTCAGTTGCCGTTTACGTTATAAGACCATGGGTCTAATAAAGTAAACGGCACTTTTCAGAAAATCCCCCAACTCTAGCGGGCTTCAGCCTTGCTAGCCCCCTACGGATTGCTGCCATCCCTTTGAGGAGCGCGTGCAATACTACGCATGGCGACTTGAGCTCGGACCAGCCAGACAATAACCGGGCGATCGACCCCATCGCTGGTCATTCGCAAACCTGCGCCTAGCGTGGCTGGTGGTCGGCCTCTAAAGACACTCCTCAAAAAGGGAACTTCCCGCTATGATTATGGCGTGCCCAGTGTACATTATAGAAGTAAAAACTAATGACGTTATTAAAAAATATCCTTATTTTAGTACCTATTCCAAACCCATTGAGTAAAAGGACACAAAATCGACAATCTTTCTATTAATTTATCATTTGGTAAGTAAACTACTGATATCGGGATTATTATTTTTATTTCATTTAAATATTAATTTAATACAGTAGACTATTAAAAAAATATATTGTGCCCAGAGTTGACCAGAGGTATATAGGTAATACTGGTGACATCTGTACCTTAAAGTTGTCCTAGTAGTTGACGATCTTCTCGTTTATTACTAGCATATATGGCACTACATAGCACCGAAAAGCGATTAACCCCATTTCTGATTTCGGCTTTTAAAGTTGAATATTTATCAAATTCTAGCCTGAAAAATTTGGCTTAGTGAGATTTGATGTTCTTAATTCACTATACTCAATACAAACTTGCCCTTAATGTGATTGCGAAGTTTATTTTAAATACGAGTAATTCCCTTTCCCTGAAATATCGGTTGGTTTGTAGAAAGATGTCAAAACACTATAGTATAAACAATAAGACGCTCAGGATAATATATGTTTCGAAGCTTATTTGAACTTAAACTCAAAATTATTTGACCTTATTTGTGAAGATAAATAAATGCACGTATTCAATTAAAAGTTCAAACTAACTAAACCAACGCTACTGTTTTATTAATTAGTTCACATGTACAACATAAGGTCATTATACTAGTACGAGCTAATCAATATAACATTCGGCACATCTCACTCACCTTGCGAACGTAATTAATTTATTTTTAAAAGAGTGCCTTATGGTTAATTAGAACATTTGAATTTAAATGCTGGTGATTCTACTACTATCCATTCTATAAATAAGGAATACAATATTATTTATTTGATTGTCGAAATCTTGAGCGTGATAGCATAGTTAATTAGTTATAACTTAGTTTATACTCAAAGCATGGTGTTTGCCGCCTATTATTGATAGTAAAACTCCATTTTACTATACTTAGTCCAGGCACTGGTTTTGGGGGATGAACTGCTCGCGTCCGTAGGATTTACTTGGCTCTTGATCACCCTACACGTGTCCCCTGGGTAGTGCTAAACGAGCAGTAAATACGGTGGTAGGCCATAACATCGGCTGCCGGCTTAAAGGTTACCACCCACCAGATAAAGTCATGCCGCCAAGCGATCCGTCGTGTTCCGGCATGTTATCTGGTGAAGCCGTAAGGTGGAGGATGGGTCTGAACAGTTGTGTTGCGATGTACGCCGGGTATGATGCACCAGTTGCTGTTGTGTCGGAGGGTTGATCATGGAGGGTAGCGGGATCCGAAGCACGGTGCTCCGCTGGCCGACCGCAGATAGTTGGGGGCCCAAGTAGTGTGCCAGCCACACACGAAAGGCTGCCCCGCCAACTGCGAAAAATCCCAGGGTGGCCCCATCGTGCCGGTTGGCGACCGGGCGAGAGGACCCGATGGCGATCTCTGGGGGGGTTCGGGCGTCCCCGCAGTCTCCAAATCAACCCTCCATTGGCGCAGCAACTCTGGTTGTGTTGTTGGGTTTGACATCGCATCACCTCGCTCAACTGCCATCTTCCACCAGCCCTATTCACTAAAATTAAATTCAAATTCATGAAAGTTAATAAAAGGAAAAGTAAGTGTGTACAGCGGATGCACGTCCTCTCGTTCCATGTGCACCTCTCAAACATACGAGGACTGCACTCCAATCTCGATGCAGTCCACCACCACCTCGAGACTGACAAGCCCCACTTACTTTTCTTGACGGAGACACAGATCAGATGTCCGTCTGATGCGGCGTATCTCGACTACCCGGTCGCACAGTGGCGACCAGGAGACGACTCGGCTGTTTGGCCACCTCAGTGAGGCCGCCGATGAGGCTCTGCGTCGGCACCCTGATGCGCAGTTTGTCGCTCTGGGGGATTTTAACGCCTGCCATCAAGACTGGCTTTTCCCATACCAGAGGACCGACCACGCTGGGAGGGAAACTCGAAACTTTGCAGTGTCGCTGGGCCTCTCCCAGTTGGTAAAGCAAGCGACGAGGGTGCCTGATGTTGTTGGTCATACTGCCAATTGTCTGGACCTACTGCTGACCACCGATCCGGACAGATGTGTCGTAACAGTTTCCTCACCACTTGGAACTTCAGATCACTGTCTGGTGAAGTCTGTATCGTCCTTCTCCCCACCTGACCGCGACTCACGTGGCGAACGGCGAATGTGGCGATACAGGTCGGCAGATTGGGATGAGATGCGGCATTTCTTTGCGTCTTATCCTTGGCAGCAGGTCTGCTTCTCTTCTGAAAATCCGTCGAGCTGTGCGGATGCTGTAACCGATGTGATACGTCAAGCTATGGAGTATTTTATCCCTTATAGCGATGTACGCATCGGTGGCTCAGCTCACCCGTGGTTCAACGCCGATTGCGTTCAGGCTGAAGAGCGTAAGCATTCGGCGTTTCTCGCCTGGGTTGACGCTCGTGACCGCAAAGCTCCGGATCTGAATTCAAAGAAGAGAGCCTTCAACCATGCTGCCAAGTCCTACAAAAAAGCACTAAAGAAGGCACGCTTCGACCGCATCACCCATATTGGCAAAAAACTCTCTGCACAGCCGTCCGGTAGCAGAGCATTCTGGTCTCTTGCCAAGTCGGTCGAGGCGAACTTCTGTCGGCCCACTTTGCCTCCGCTGGTAAAGCCTGATGGAACACTGGCTCATACGGCAAGAGAGACAGCAGGACTCTTTGCATCTCTCTTTGCCCATAATTCTCGTCTTGACACTAGCAATGCTGCTCCACCGACTCTGCCTCATTGTAACTCTTCAATGCAGGAGGTTCACATGAGGAACAGAGAAGTTCTGAGAGAGCTGCGTCGTCTAGACGTGAATAAAGCCAGTGGACCAGATGGCATACCAGCGATTGTTCTAAAGGCTTGTGCGCCCGAGTTGTCTCCTGTATTGACGCGCTTGTATCGCCTCTCATTTAAGACTGGTATAGTGCCCAAGTCCTGGAAGCTTGCCAACGTGCAACCCGTGCCCAAAAAGGGCAGTCGTGCCGATCCTGCCAACTATCGGCCGATTTCGGTAACCTCCATACTCTGCAAGATTATGGAGCGTGTATTGAACTCGCGCCTCATGGCATACCTGGAAGGTAACGATCTCCTCAGTGACCGACAGTACGGGTTTCGCCGCAGGCGGTCTACTGGGGACCTACTGGTTTATGCCACCCACTTGTGGGGTGAGGCCCTCGAGAGGAATGGGGAAGCGATTGCCGTTTCCTTAGACGTCTCGAAGGCCTTCGACAAGGTATGGCACGCTAGCCTATTGAGTAAGCTTCCAGCGTACGGCATTTCCCCTGGTCTGATAAACTGGGTAAAAGACTTCCTGAGTGAACGGTCTCTCCGAGTTGTTGTCGACGGATGCTCATCAGAGCCCATGACGATTAATGCTGGAGTTCCTCAGGGGTCTGTTCTCTCTGCAACTCTCTTCCTGTTGCATATCAACGATCTGCTGGTGCCCGGTATCTATGGGTATGCAGATGACAGCACAGTTGTAGAGAGATACCTGCCCAGTGCTCGGGCTAGTAAGGAGCTAATCCGGTCCGAAAGAGAGGCTATGGTAGAGCGAACGAATATCTCACTTCGGGCAGTCTCCAAGTGGGGTGAAGCCAATCTAGTGGGATTCAACGCCGCCAAAACACAAGAGTGTCTTTTCACTGCCAAAAGGAGCCCGTGCACCTTGGTTCCTACTTTTCGGAATTTATCCCTGGAGTACACCGACCGCCTTCAGCTCTTGGGGGTTGAAATTCCCTCAGACCTTAACTTTGGGCGGTTCATTGAGTCCAAGGCCAAGGTAGCTGCTAGGAAGCTGGGCGTTCTTGCAAAGGTCCGGCGGTACTTCACACCGGGACAGCTTTTGATGTTATACAAAGCACAGGTCCGTTCGTGTGTGGAGTACTGCAGTCACATATGGGCTGGTGCTGCAAAATGCCACCTGGCTGCTTTGGACTCGGTGGAAAGGCGTGCAAAGAGGCTAATTGGTGATCCAGATTTGGTTAAGTCCAACCTTCAAAGCCTTGAGCATAGGCGTAGAGTAGCCAGCCTTTCGGTGTTTTACAGGATGCATTTTAGAGAGTGTGCGCAGGAATTGCATGACTTGATTCCGCCATCGCAATTCTACCATCGGACAACCCGACGTACGGCGAATATTCACCCTTACGTTATTGAAACCTCTACGGTCCGGACTAAGCGTTTCGCCTCGTCGTTTATACCGCGTACGTCGAAGGACTGGAACAGTCTGCCTGCTGCGGTCTTCCCGTCCGATTATAATTTGGGTGTCTTCAAGGCTAGAGTGAATAGGCTCTTAATAAACTAGTGCGCCTCACCATCAAAGGTTGCATCGCTACTTACCATCAGGTGGGATCGCAGTCAAGCACTAGTTTATCTGAATTAAAAAAAAAAAAAAAAAGGCACATAACCAAAAATGGAGGCAACCTCAGAATTCGAGCGTATAAGCTAGTTTTTAGCATAGAAAATTCGAATAAATTAGTTATATTTTTGCGTGGATCTTTGTTTTGATCTTAATAAGACGTGTCTCAAAAATTTAGATTTTGAAATAAAAATTTGGTTATAGCCATATCGCGTAAACGTATAATGAACGAAATATTCCCATAAAAAAACTTTAACCCATACTTAGATGTAAGTTATTTTAAAGGTTTTGAGACATTGAAGATTTTAATAAATATCAAAAAAGGTTTTGAGATATTGAAGATTTTTTATTAGAAGATTTACTAATTTGGTTTCTAAAAAAATTCGTATAAAGCAATTTTTGATATAAAGAAAGAAGAAAGAAAGATAGAAAATATGTTTATTCCGCGTAAATAGACGCAAAAATAATTACAATATCAATAATACAAAAATATAAAACCTAGTTTCCCTTATCAGGCCATGTGTGCATCGAGCTTAAATATTGTTAAGCTCGATGCACACATGGCCTGATCGATGCACACATGGCCAGCATCTTGTACCATAGACAACGGAGTTGTCTAGATTATCTGTGGCATTTTGACACCGGCCATAACAGAGACAAACCTAGACAAAAATATCCTAAGAGTAATAGTACAGGATACGGTTAAGAACGACCTTCACCGGTTTGTTTAATGGATGAAACCAATTTTATGATAAATTTAGTATGGGTGGGTTGCCTGAGAAATTCCTGGCCAAACATTTTTTTTTTATTTTTTTTGTAAAATGCACCGGTGTGTTTAACAAATAAATTTAATACTAACCGAAAGAATGAAGCCTTTAGAACATAAAAATGTTGGGTTGCCTATTTGTTTCCTGGCATAGCTATGGGTTGCCAAGTATAAACAAGTATGCATAAAAAGGCGTTTTTTTTTGTATACAACAAATTCTATATCAAAATAAACGCTGTTTCATTACGAATACGATGTTATAGTGTTGTCTGCAAAAAAAATGTGGTATGGATAACGGTTGTGCATTTTTCTAAAAATAAAATAAATTTTCAATTTTTAATTAATAATAATCTGGCCAGGAATTTCTTAGGCAACCCACTCGCGTTATATTATTTAATACACTAAATTTATAATAAAATACGTTTCATCCATTAAACAGACCGGCGAAGGTCGTTCTTAATCGGATCTTAGACTATAACTAAAAATAAAACATAATTATACTAATACAATCTAAGATTCTAAGTTGTGCGTCGCATCTAAGCAAAAATAAGCCGGTGGCGGTGGGCTAAACCAGCCATCTACGGTGCTGGTTTTCAGCAACCACCGTTCAAGGGCTTCCAAGGGCTTGGACGGGTGGACGTACCTTTGCGACCTATGACTTGACATTTTGACGTCGTGATTTACAAAATTTATTACCGAGAATTGAAATAATGCTAAGATCTCAAAAAAAAAAAACTGTTACCAAAAAAAGTATTTGTACAATATTTACAATCATTATATTCTCTTTATACAGGTATAAATTTCGGGTTGGTAATTGCTTAAGTAAAAAAGTTGAAACACAAACAATAAACGCTAATTGACATTTTTCTTTTATTGTTTGTAAAACGAAAAACGATTGAAGATCATAATATTGCATTTTTTTTTAAATTTTATGATGAACTACTTTATACAAGTTGAAAAAGGTAAACGTATATTTTCAAAGGGAACCCCTTAATGGAAGAGCAACTTTTCTTATAGTGATGTTCTTCTCCTCCTTTCGTTCTCATCATCACCTTCCTCATCAGAAACAGTCAGCTTAACAGCTTCCAAGATTTCTGGAATATATTCCATCTACAAAAATATTCTGAAGTACAAAGACCATTCTCGAGTTTAGAGGTAGCTACGCACTTTTTTAAAATCCATCTTGCATGATAATTTATAGTAACTACGAATATACCTATTCGATTTTTCACTTTTATATAATTCAAATCCTTTATCTAAAGTAAATAATATTATTAAGTTTATAACCTAATAATTGAAAACAATGAATCAAATCGAAGGCATTTAATGTTTTATTACTTATTTAACTATGTTAGATGTACAATGGAACAATTATTTTTTCATCGTTTTTGAAACACAAAAAACTAGCAGGAAATCAAAGTAATGACTTGCATTAGATTTTTTTTTTAAATAATTAAGTAAATCATAAAAGAATACACGAAATACTTTGCGTCTTGAAAATTTTGTACAAAATATGATATATTGTGGTCCTTAGAATCAAATACTAAGATACAGTTATTTTTGTTTAAAGCGATACGTCAATATGATAGAATTATCCAAGCATATAACGCCACGACCTAAATCCAAACTTTAATATTATAAATGCGAAAGTAACTCTGTCTGTCTGTCTGTCTGTCTTTGCTTCACGCCTAAACTACTGAACCGATTTGTGTGAAATTTGGTACAGACATAGTTTGGAACTTGAGAAAGGACATAGGATAGTTTGTATTGCAAAAAATAAAATAAAAAATAAAATTTATTCCGGACATACAGCGCCATCTATTGGTCAAGAGTCGGCATCAATTCAGTACTGAAATTTCCGGATGTCACTATTCCACGCGAACGAAGTCGCGGACAAAAGCTAGTATATATAAAATAAAACCCGATTTCACTGTACATGTGTCAAAGCCAAATCCAATAAGGGATAGGACTTTTTTGAAAATGAGCGCTGTGAGGTCTGAGTATCTTTCGAAATAAGCAATATGACGACAGAAGCCTTGTATAGATCATGTAAAGGTCTAACAGAATCCCTTTAGGTTTCGTAAATAATTTACTGTCTCATAACCGCCCTTGCATAATATGTGGAGATTTTAACGTTGATTAGCTCCCTAACGACAACACTATAATACAAAAATGAATAAGTAAAGCTAGCTAATAAGTAGCCTTCTAAACCGTGGAGTCAAGAGTGATGCGGATTAGCAGACTTACTCTCCACATTAATTTCAATTTCAATCTTAAGTCAATCCGATTGCATTGTCAATTTTGACGTTACGCGATTTGGTAAACTTGAAAACAATATTGTCAACTTATACGATTTCACTTAGTTCTCAAAATGGTCACGCAATTTTGAACTAATTTGGAGCTAGCATTGAATTCAAGGGTACGATACGTCACAATCTCAATGTCGACCGATCGGAATTGAACTCAAGAGTAAGCCTGCTGGTCGGACCAACGTATTGGGCTGCGTCCGCGAGGCCTATTTCATCTACTTTACCGGTCACGATGAGCCTTTCGAGGTTTCCGGTGTCTTTCCTTACAATGTGACTGAAGTATTGCAGAATCTTGCGTAGACACTCGGACGATCACCGCAAGGTGATTTTTAGTTCTCGCAGTATGGATTCGTAGGTCCGAAATGCTGTCCAAAGGATATCGAGCATTTTTCTCTAGCACCACATCTCAAAGCGTGATTTGCGGCTTGCAGCGTCTAAGTCTCAGCGCTATACGAAAAGATCGAGAAGATGTCCGCACCAGTTTGGTTTTGGTCTATAATATCGCTCTCAGATTTTGTACTACTAAGGCGCTGGGTTTAGAAGTTAAAAAAAAGAATCATTAGAGTACCTACTCTAATGATTATTTTTTATAACTTTTGTTTGCAAAGCCGAATTTTGTAACTCCTTCAAATCAAATCAAAAGCATTTCAAATAGACCATTTACAAGCACTTTTGAATAGTCAAATGTCGGTCAGTCCCAAAAAAAATTGAAAGCTAAATAGCACGTTCTTTTGTTACCATCGTCCTATGACCCCTTTTTAAAGTTATTATTGGCTGTTAAACCGTTAACTCAATTAATATGTATTCATAGTAATAAACAAAGCCTATTTCTGAATCCACATGTTGTAACGCGCCACTACGGAACCCTATACTGCGCGTGGCCCGGCAAGTACTAGGCCGATTTTCCCATCATAAAAATTAAGTCACAACTATGATCAAGTCCAATGTTAACACCTTTTGGATTTGCATAAACTCGTTTTGGCTAAATTAGACCCACTTTTTAACATTTGATTCTACCTACTCACAGATGAGATAATTTAGAATTTCATAATAATGCTGCGATTATATAAAAAAAACCAATGACATAAGTTAGAGCTCTATGGTTGTCCGAAACCGATAAATGTTGTATAGGTATAATACTCGTAGATTCAAACTGTTGTATTTAACGATGGTTTCCAAATACGTATATGTGCATATTAATATTGCATTTTATATCACTTACACAATACATTTCGCATGTAGGTACAATAACAGCAAATATTCAACCGCGCAAAGAGTTAACCAATGCTATAAGAGCTCTTTTACAAATATGGGAAGCATTCTTTACGCACGGCACAGTCCGCATTGATGATTAATTTGTGGACTTGGCCTGATTTAAACATTCGACATTGGTATGATTAGGTAACTAAGGTATAACTCGGTTGTTATTCTAGTTATTTTTGTAACTTTGTGGTAGGGTATGGCATAATACATGCAATTAAATTAGGGGAAATTTGACATTCCGAAGCAATAACAAATAGCTGAGAATCGCTACGTTTACGTTAATTCAAGAGGTAGACATTGAATTCAAAAAATCGTACTTTCAGGGTTAGATATTGAAGGGTACCTCCCAGGACCTCAGCAAAGCTGTTAGACCTTTCTACAGACGATCAGCCAACGGCCTCGGTCTTTCAGATCAAAGAGTCTAAAGAACCGTCTTGAAATCATAATTTTGATAGAGTGAAACGAAGCTAAACAGGCCAAGAGAGCTACCTAGTCACATACAGCTCGTCTCATTATATATCTAGCTAGATACAGCACTGTTCCTTTCTCATATCGGATTTACTATAATTTCGAGAAGTCATGGTAGGACCCCAGATGACTTATATACTGCGTCGGTGGTCGCTTTATTACTATATTACGACTCGACTTGTCGCAACAGCCTTGTAAGATGTCAGTCTGCACTTCGCTGTAGAGTGCTTGGTGTATATAGGTGAGGTAATCGTTTGGGAAGTCAATGATCAAGAAAGTACATAATTAAAGAGAAATACCAAAGTCTCTTCTATTTTCGTGGCAAACTTGGAGGTAACAAATTCATTTATTAACTAAATAAAACAAAACTCGCATAGGTACAATGGGTTCCTTAGGGAAACAGTTCGATTAACCAATAGTCTAAAGATTTTTCTGAAACGCAAAAAGTAATTATTTTGTGATGTACCTAACTAGGTACTTTATGGTTTTCCGACTTGAGTCTTTACTTGTACTATGAGAATTTCAAAATTCTTGGTGAATAGGAAGTGCACTATAGGTTTTGAATCCTTGCGAGCGCCATAAACGGCCATCTTTAGATGGCGTTAACTTAGAAGTTTGATTTATTCACTGCTCCAATGGGTAATTAATTTGAGTATTTAATAATAATTTCAGCTTCAAGATTTTTTTTTCAGTACTTAACGCATGTAGATGCCACACGTTCCTGAGAAAAAGGGTCTATAAAAGTTCCTTTTTTGCCAACTGAGGTACAGGATCGTAAAAATGACATATAAACCTTTATTTGAATGACATTTTTTTTGGTGTATTATATTACTTAAAGAGGTCAGCGAGATACTTTGTTTAAGTGACCACGGGGCCATGATAGTGGAGAGCCCAAATCGTTCTTGACTGAGTTTTAAATGTATAAATGTTTTGCCTTTGTTGGTCGTGAACATTGTTCAAGCAGTAGCACTATCTGATTTTTGAATTGATTAATTGACCATTTTGAAAAGCCATTAAAAGTTCACATATAACATTGGTAATCTTAATCGATAGATGCCCGCCCTATAAAAACAAGAATAATTATGGAAGTTTTCCATAGCATTGTGCAACTACTATTACAGGTTATATAAACTCGTGTCAAGCTCAAAGGAGTTACAGTTAAAACCGGTATCCCACTTCTAATTATATATGAAATCATAGACTCGCTTACAATCAATTAAACAACCTGTAGGTACTTTACGAGTATGTGTACCTATAGTGGCGTTATGTTGGTAAATAATGAAGGTAGATATCTATACTTATAATAAATCTGTAGAAGTGAAAATTCTGTACATTGAAAATATCAAAAAAATAAATGGCAGGGGGTGTTACTAGACCGACACCGAACCCAAAAATTTGATTAAAAAAATGTTTGTCTGTCTGTCCGTTTGTTCAGGCATCACGCAAAAACTACCGGTTCGATTACGATGAAACGTGGTATTATAATTATTTCTTTAATATCCTGGGCACCACACTGGGTACTTTTTATCCCGGAAAAGTATATACAATAAAAAACAAACTTAATTTTGCGGTTCGATCCCTAGACCCGATTACTGTACCAACCGCAAATAATAAGTTTGTCGTAGGTTACGTCACCCGCAGTGGAGTTCACTAAGGGGAGTTCACTAACCCCTCACAGAAAGGGGAACCGAATTACCCCGAATTTAACGCGAGCGAAGCCGCAGGCAAAAGCTAGTCTCTATTATAGTTAGTGTACTACTACGCAATAACAATGACTGGTCAAAGGTCAGACATGGTGCATTAGAACCTCCCGGACTACACTTACACAAATTCTATGTAAACTGAACACTTACAATTTGCTTCACTGCTGTTTGTTTGGCCGGGCTACGTAAACATGGATTATGATGCTAGAGGTTAATGAAATGAATAGACGATAGACCCCGGTTTAGATTAAATCCACGTGACTTTAATAAAAAAAAAAAAATTCGTAGGTAGTTCCAATTACTTTCTCGGGTGTGAATTATCTTATCGCGACGTCGATTTGTAAATTGGATAGTGTGATTCATCAGCAAGTTCCTTATCGGTTAAGGCCTAGGTAATCTGATATATGAACGATTAAATTAACAAAACGGACAAGAGCGAGTTGGGCTCGTAAATTACGGCTTTGAACCAAATTATACTACTGAGCATTTTACAATGAAAAAGGCTCTGCTCTGCCATTATTACCGAAATTGAGCGTAATTTATGAAAAAAAAAAGTGTTAGCTTGAAGAGTAACTTACTCACTCTTATTGTATTTAAGCTGTCTTTTCTGTGGCGTCTTCTATTCTAGCTTTTCCTTACATAATTATGTAACCCCTATCCCGTCTGTCTGCCTGTCTGTTCGTAATAAACTCAAAAAGTACTGGAAACATTTTTTATCAATAGATAAAATGATTCATGGGGAATTTGAAACGGAGGTCGTAGGTTCGATTCCCACCCAGGACAAATGTTTGTGTGATGAGCACGATCATTTGTTCTGTGTCTGGGTGTAATTTATCTATAATATGTATGTATTTAGAAATATATAAGTATGTTTATCAGTTGTCTAGTACCCATAACACAAGCTCTGCTAGTTTGGGACTAGACGGCGCTGTGTGATAGTTGTGGAATATTATTATTCCATTTATTTATTATTATGTACATATTATAGTATATTTTTAAATATTTCTTAAAAAAATAACATTAAAAAAACATTTAAAAATATAAAAAATAGTAGCCCACCGGCATCGGGAACATGGTCCAAGCTGCCGGCGGTCAGGGCTCCTGAGAGAGGAATCTCCGGACAATACGCGCCGTGTCTAGGAGTACTGCCTTCTGGATCAAGCCCTTGATCCAGCTGCCTAACGAGAGCCTCCGCAGATGTTGATCGAGGCTCTTGGCAATTAAGCCATTGGCCGTCACGACTATCGGCACAATGATTGCTCTATCTACTTCCCACATGTCGACAACCTCGCGAGCCAAGTCAAGATATTTAGTTTGTTTATCTTTCTCGGCTTTCACGAGGTTCTCGTCATGAGGGACCGCTATATCAACAATCATTGTGCGACGCTCTAGTCGATCTATCACCACTATGTCAGGCTTATTGGCAACAATAGTCCTGTCAGTGATGATAGATCGATCCCAATATAACGTGATACTGCCATTGTCGAGAACTGGGTCGGGCACATACCTGTAGTACGGTACTTCTGATTCTACAAGATTGTATTTAAGAGCAAGTTGCTGGTGAATAATCCTGGCTACGAGGTTGTGTCTATGCAAATAGTCTCCGTTAGCCAGACGAGAATATTATTATTATTATTATTATTTGTTTGCGTTTTGCAAGTCCACCGTGATGAATCAGATGTCTAGTGAATTATACCTGCTTAAGATTTAAAAAATAATCATTCTATGTTAATCAGATAGGTACCTACTATAATTATTTTGATAAATAAGTAATGTAGGTTAGTAAAGTGCTGACCCATGTGTCATACAGACATGAGCCAGCCACACCTACACGAAATATAGCTTACCTGCCTATTTATCATTTCGATAATGCCCCATTATTAGCGTCATCCAAAAGTATAAAATAATGTAGGTAAGTATGATGATCGATGATCGAAATAGAGCACGATATAATAGTTGCTTATCAGCAATAAATAGGTATTTGTTGAATAGGTATTATGATTAACTGATTATACCTGCAGTTAATTTGTACCTTAATATATTTTTAATGTCAACTTGATTTATTTGCGTTATTTACCTAAGTAAGGTCTAGAAAAACAAACAATTAAATACAGGTTTTTATCTTAATCACGGAAATCATTTTGAGGACAAAAACTGTTCTCGAAGAATTAGTTTGACGCAAAATGTTGTGCACCAGATACTTAAGTGAGCAGGACGGTACTTGGCCGTACGCAATGGCCATATATTTACATATTTTTTCGTTATTTGGTTTATTCCACATTATACTACAGAATATATTACACTTACATACACGTAATAACAATAAAATATGCAACCTTGGCAAAGAGCAAGCAAAAAAGGATACCAAGCAAAATAAAAAAAAAACGTGTTTATATGGTGGTGGTATTATAAATTAGTACCTACTTAAGAGGCTGCTTTTCTGCTCGCCTATCGTCAACGTCGAGCGTGGTTTAAAAGGTTGTTACTTCATCTAACGTAATCCAACGGATGTTTGACGAAAAGGCACATGTCGAGTTGCATCCCCTTAATCACTGTTTTTGATCCAATTTGTTTGGACAATAACTTTTTGCATGCAAAGGGGAAGCGAGGCGTTGATTGGGGACGACAATATATAACCAGTAGTTACAAAACTGAATGATAAAAAAAAGGTTGCTGGGATTTTTCTTGATCTCAGTTCTGCTTTTGACTTGGTCAATCATGACTTGTTATTAGCTAAATTGGAGCATTATGGGGTGAGAGGACCAGCTTTTCAGCTAATAAAATCGTATTTACATAACAGAAAAATGTTTGTTGAAATTAATTATGAATACGAAGAAAATAATGGCAACAAGGAAATCCGATGCAAGAAGGGTTTCAAATCTAAACAAAGTAAAATAAATTTAGGTGTACCACAAGGATCCATACTAGGACCACCGTTTTTCATTATCTTTATAAATGACATTATCAATTACATTCTTAATAATATACCTGACATTAATTTGACTATTTATGCGGACGACACAAATGCAATTGTTTCTGATGGTAACATTGACCACCTTAACTCAATGGTTAATGAGACATTAAAATATTTTAATGACTGGTTTACTGTAAATGGTCTAAAAATCAATGCGAATAAAACCAACATAATGCTATTTCAGTCAACTATAAAAACCACTGACATAATTCATGGTATCTTAAATGGAGAAAAAATTGACACGGTGAAAGTAGCCAAATTTCTTGGTGTTTATATGGATAATTTACTAAATTGGAAACACGAGCTGTCATCCTTGGTTAGCACTATCAGTTCGGCTTGTTATGTTTTAAGGAGTTTAAGAGCTGTGATTGGTTTAGAACAGTTAAAGACTGTTTATTATGCCTTGGTGGAATCTAAGTTACGGTCTAGTATACTTTTCTGGGGAGGTAGCTATCAGTATAACATTGATAAAGCTTTTATTGCTCAGAAACGTGCCATCAGAACTATGGTGCGAATAAAACAAGAAGATTCGTGTCGGGAGCATTTTATAAAATTAAATATTTTGACTGTACCAAGTTTGTATGTAATGGTTTTGTTAATGAACTTGGCTAAAAAAATTGACAATTTCGAAACATATGAGGAAAGAATAAATAGGGAAAAAATGAGAAGACTTGATCTATCGTCGAACATAATACCCCACCTCAAAGTAGTCAGTCATTGTTCACAAATAAATGCAATAAAATTGTATAACAAATTGCCTACTGCATTAAAACAGGATTTGTATAACAGTACTTTTAAAGCAAGTCTTAAAGCGTTTCTTTTGGAAAAGTGTTTATACTCAGTTGGAGACCTTTAATTGTATAATATATTTGAGCAGGTATTTAATTTGTAATTAATTATAGCAATTAGGACATTATTTATGATTTAACCAATGACTTTTGTTATAAATTATTATTATTGTATTTGATAAAATTATGTAATGATTTTATTTATTCTAGAAATTAATTTAATGTAATTTAAGGACATTTATAATTATCAATCTGTTCGACACAACTATGTTGTTATGAAATAAAGATACTACTACTACTACTACCAGATAGGCTTAAGAAATTGTCCTGTATTTTAGAATTCATACGTATACGTATTGTTCAGTGACACATATCTCTTAGCTTTGGGCACGCAATAATGATGGTGGTAAGTCTCTTCTTTGAGCAGTGTCTGGAGAGACGACCCGGCGTCCTCACCTTCCGCATGTTGCAGCTCCTCACCGTACGTGGTAAGTCCGGGAGGTTCCTGCACCTGATTCGTGCGGAAGAAACGCCCGCCCTGCGTTCAAATCTGAGTTTAGAGTTAACTCTAATGACGTCATCGGGTAAATTACTCTACCCTGGCATTTTTAAACGCGAACGAGTTCAACTGTCAATGTCAAGCATATGGCCGCTTACTCCGACATATCCTGCTCAGAGCTAGAGTAAATTGGATTGGATTAACTTTAGGGTAACTACTCAAGTTATAAAACAACGACCCTGAGTTGCAAATCTAGATTACTCTGTTTATTTTTGAACGCAGGGCTGGATGTCACCATTGTTCGGAACGCCCAAAGTAGCAAACAGCAAAAACAATGACGCATACTGTCGGTGGAGTATACAGCGAAGGTATGCTCCGCATGGGCGGAGAACCGCTGTGTCCTCGTGGACTCGGCGGCGGCGACCTCTCGCACTGGGACTTGGTACTGGTCATGGGGAATAGGCGACGGTCAGCTCCTTCTACGAAGCAGTAGCATTACAGCGAAGGAGATAGTATAACACATGAAACCCTGATTTACAGCCACCGTAGGCGTCCAGCCATCCAGTACGGGCCAGCTGGGCCAAAGCCTACTGTGGAACTATTGGTTGACTTCCGAAAGGAGAACCCATGGTCCCGGAATACAAAGGGCAAAGAAGGAACATAGGTGCGGTTTTAGTCACTAAAAATCTGACACTGCCCCTCACTCTGTCCTATCGCGAGAAGTCGTTGGATGATATCCCCACCCTAAAAACAAAAAATCTCTTGGCTTTTAATGTGGTCTCTTCAAATCAGCCTTTGGTGATCGTGCATTTATAAATAATTTACACAAACAGTCAAAGTGCAGAACCTGTTATTCGCAAAATTTTACTGGTTACATTTACTAACTTTGATAGGTACACTAGCTCTAAATCAGAATATTTTCATTCAGTCCTGGATTTTGGTAAGCTTGGTTTTTGTTGCCAATATTCTGCCTTTCTGAACCTCACTAGCCTCAATAATGCAGTGACGCTTATATATTATAGGAATCTGTGGTAAATCTGCTGTGAATATAATATACAATAATGTACCCAAAACAGAACCTTGAGATACACCGGTAACATTATTAAGAAAGCATGATGTGCTTTCACCCTCAGTGCTTTAATATCCCTCTGTTTTCATACCTGGAGAGATCTTTCCGACAAGCATGATTAAAGAACCACTTAGATTTGGTGAGGAAGAGTTGTTTTGATTTGTGGTACAGAATATCTCTGTGTCATACTTTATCAAAGGCCTGCTGAACCTTATTCTGTCTAACGATACCTTGATAATGATGTCTACACACAATGGAGCTGCTCAATTTTTGCGTGTTCTAGTCTAAATCCTGGTGGTCCAGATTTATTGATTCTTGTGCATAATATAAACCACTAGGATATCATATAACTATTAGCTATAGTTATTTTAATAGTATTTATGTACCTACTACTTTGTTATTTTTGTCATAAATAAAAGTTTAATCGTTAGTCCTTACGTATTTTATTTAAATGTGCTACTCGTTTGCCCGCAGCCTAATTTGCCTGTATTTCATGTACAATGGTGACTGACATTGGCTTTTATAATTCTGCCTTTATCCGCGTAAAGCCTGAGTGGAATCTAGTTGATCTTTGCATCTTTAGTAGGCACATCGCAATGAGCCTGTGTTTGTTTGCATGAATTTGGATTGGTTGCTCCGCTGTGTGTCGCGAGTTCGATGTTCGATTCTCGTGCGACACAAAAATTTTTGTTCCGGGTGTGGGTGTTTATGCTTTTTAACTGACTAACAATGATGATTATTTCTTAGTGTGGGGTAAGTTAGAGAGTTTTGTTAATGAGGACTACGGAATTTTGAATTTATTTATTTTTTAATAAAAGTGGCCTAAATTACTCCTTATTACATCAGCTACCTGCCAACAAGTCCCGTCAAAATCGGTCCAGCCATTTCAGAGATTAGCCGGAACAAACAGACAGACAGACTAAAATTGTAAAAAACAATATTTTGGTGTTTGTTCCGTACTCATATGCATGTAGTAAACAGCGGTTATTTCAATTTTACAAACAGACACTCCAATTTTATTTATATGTAAGTATAGATTACCACAAATATACCGATACTGAACTTTAAATTGCATAAAACGTACGAAAATTTTATTTCGCGGGATTCCCTGAAGCATTCACTTTTTGTTGAAAGTTACGACGAGGCCGAGCGTGGCCTTGTTCTTGCTAGATGGCGCTGAACTCAACATTTTTTTTGTTTTTGGAAGCATTAGTAAGTCAAGGAAATAGTTGATTTCTAAAATCAGAAATTTTTAGTTTATTAAATTTCATCAAATGATTGCCTCAAAATCCTCTTAATTCTGGCTGTTTATGTCTCTAACTATAGTGTATAAGTACCTAAAGCATTAAACCTTAACTGTATATGACTAGAAATCTTTTAGAGAAGGAGAATGACAAATTAGAACTCATAATCCAACAAACCTATACCTAATGATATCAAAGCTAGTTTTGGTTTTACATCAAAAGTGGCTCAGGTTTTGCAAAAACTTAATTAAACCATATATAGTCAAAAAAAATTAATAAAGACCAAAGTAAAAAAAAAAAACCGGCCAAGTGCGAGTCGGACTCGCCCATGAAGGGTTCCATAGCAGCAAGTAGCATAATATAAAAGTTCTTGAAATGTGTTGTAACTTTGATCGATGTTTTAATAATAGTGTATTTTTTTCGGTTTATGACGCATTAAAAAAAAACTACTTACTGGATTTCGTTCAAACCAATTTTCGTTGGTAGTTTTTATAGTAATGTACATCATATATTTTTTTTAGTTTTATCATTCTCTTATCTTGGAAGTTAGAGGGGGGGGGACACACATTTTACCACTTTGGAAGTGTCTCTCGCGCAAACTATTCAGTTTAGAAAAAAATGATATTAGAAACCTCTGTATCATTTTTGAAGAGCTATCCATAGATACCCCACACGCATGGGTTTGATGAAAAAAAAATTTTTGAGTTTCAGTTCTATGTATGGGGACCCCCAAAATTTATTGCTTTTTTTCTATTTTTGTGTGAAAATCTTAATGCGGTTCACAGAATACATCTACTTACAAAGTTTCAACAGTATAGCTCTTATAGTTTCGGAAAAAAGTGGCTGTGACATACGGACGGACAGACAGACAGACAGACAGACAGACAGACAGACAGACATGACGAATCTATAAGGGTTCCGTTTTTTTCCATTTGGCTACGGAACCCTAAAAAAGTGACTGCACTTTATTTGGAGTATTTTTTATAGACATATCAATTTTCTTTGTGTCTAGTCCAAACGATGCACGTCAATGTGAGTATACTGCTTTTCCATCACAATCGACTCCAGATTAGAAAAAAGAAATACGGTACACTATTGTTCACATGCTTTGTGATATTTTATTTGAAACCAAATCACTTTTTTAGTATTATCATCTCCAACTTTGGTTGCTGCCTTTACCAATTAGTACAGTCTAAAAGGGGTGAATAGGAATACAGGGCTGCATTCAAAATTCAGCTTAGAGTTAATTCTAATGACGTCATTGGGTAATTACCGGAGTTCCCCTGTGAAATTAAAGCATATTTCCGCTTACTCCAACCTACTCTGCTCAAAGTTAAAGTTACTTGGGTTAACTCTAAGGTAGCTACACGAGTTATTTAAGAATGACTTGGGGTTCAACTCTACTCAACTCTGATTATTTTTTTATGCACTACAGAGTTTAATAGGAACAACACTTTAAAGCAGTTTTTCACTTTATTCCGAAATTGTTTGCAACACTACGTACTGTAATTTGTACATGCATTGTAATACAAAAATAATGGAAGATTTGCTACATACCAATATTAAAAGAAACAAATGGTGGTAAGTAACAATTAAAGTTTATTTTCTATTCACCCCTGCGTTCCGCTTAACCTCATTTAACAGTAACCAATGTTTGAAATGTTAATTGTCAGTAACAAATAAGTTTAAACAGTTATGCTAAGTATATAGCAGGCATTCATAATAAGCACCTAGACTATACTAAACAAAGTTTATAATAAGAAATTATGAATAGCTGTAATAATTATATTAAGAAATTCAGAAATGGATTGTTACAGTATAGAATTATTGTCTCATAAATATAACATTATTATGATGAAATTTTAAGAAGTATTGTGGCATATATAATTATAACTGCATTTATACAATAAGCTTTTAATGTTTAACATAATTGAGTTAAGTTTTTTTTTTTTTTAAATACAGTGACAAAAATTCTAGCACTAATACAGTCATGTTATGAGCTACTTTTTAATTTGAAAAAACCACATAAGGGAGTAAAGAAGTAGTAAAAGTGTTTTATTTTATAAATAAAATTACACTCCAGTTTTACTTTAACAGTTCGGCAGGAGAGTAACCACACACCTAGTGCTTAAAAATATGTTTGAAATTTTCACGTATTCTAGGAGTCACATTCAAATTTTGTTTTTAAATTAGTAGCATTAACAAAATGCATATGGTTTAAAGTCAGACTTCTTGTAGGTGGTCTACTGTATTAGGTCTGGAATTAAATATTCTAAATCTACACCAATATAATAAAGAGGTAACATTTGTTTTTTGTTTGAAGGAGGTGACCCCTGAAACTACTGGTCCGATTGCAAATATATTAGCACCAATAGAAAGTTGCTTTATTTCTGAGTGACATAGGCTATATTTTATGTACGCGGGCGAAGTGGGTAAAAGCTAATTTATTGATAATAAACTTAATTCATTAAACCCCAAGCGAACGCCGGCGTTCACGCACCTATTGTCTATTGTGTCTGTAATTTCCACGATTGAAAAGTTAATTTAGTAATGTTTATTGTGAATAATATTAATAAATCAAAATAAAGATGAGACACAATTAATTATAAACTTCACATGTAGTAGAATACCTTTAGATATAAGTAATTAAGATCACGGAATGTGATAAGACCGCCATTTGTATGCTTTTTTTTACTTAAGGTTTCAATTGTTTCATGGCCTTGGACTAAAATTAAGCATAAAATTTATAAGCTGGATGTCTGAATGCATTGATACTATTAATTGACAATAAAAAATCTATTTATTTATTTATTTATCTTCCTTACAACTATCATTACAGGTAAATACATAATGTGATAGTGCGGTTTTAAAATTAACTTTAATATAATATAAAACGTGAAAACAAAAAATAATCTAGTACCTACTTACCTACATCGATACTTAAAAACACAACACTTAAATTAAACAAATATATACATATAGCCTACTTTAATCAACCCTATAACATAAAATAAACAATAGCATTTTTGCGAATTCATTTGAACTACCTACATGTAAAATCATTGACTTCTCTTTAAAATATTACCCAATTGGTTTCTTTGAAATGATAGATAAATTCTTTAGTGAATTTTAGTGTATTGTAAATTGAAACCACCCAAAAAATGTGCATTGATTTGACAAGCTAAAATAGATAAAAACAAAAACAGGTGATTATTATTTACAAACTACTTTATTTGTATGTTTTTTTTTAATGTTTTAACAGTCGATTTCTAATAGGAGAGAAGTAGGTATTCATGATTATTACTTTTGGAAATCAAGTAAATAGGGTCATCAAACTGTTAGTGGCTATTCTTGGTCTGCTTCAACACATTAAGGAAAGTAAACTATTATTAATTACAGTAGCATTTTTGCTTATTAAAACTTTAATATGATTGATAAAACATTTACCAGTGTGTAATACGTTAAGATAGCAAATAGTGGGCGTGTGCAATGACTAATATTGTTAAAAATGTTAAAATTGACACTTACCATTATTTACACATTTCCAGAGAGCAACAAAATGTTGAAACATCAATTAGGTAACAGAAGATCTCGAACAAGAGGCAACAGTAATTGTAGGCACTGTCGGTTACTCATACACAGCTTCAATCTACTTCAGTAATAGGTTATAAAAATAGCTGACGCCAAATTTGGTATTCAATAAGTTATTTTATTGATAGAGTTTTAAGTTATTAACTTCATCCTTTTTAATAAAAATAATAGAAGGCAAACTTAATTAGAAAATTAAACAAATTAAAAATAATACATAATTATGTACAATCCAACCCACTTGGCACCACCCTCGTAGTGATGTGGTTTACTTCGGTGTTGCCGGCAGTCAGACAATAAAAAGTCCGAAACCGAATCACAAATTACCCGAAGTAAATACTTGCTATAGGGTTAAAATATAAAATTGTATTGTAATGTGCCTTTTCTAATTAAGTATATAATCCATAGAAATCTTTTCTATACTGATATAATATCGTCGAATTAGTGAACGCGGGGAGTCGTGTCGACTGTCGCAATTACCGCGCGGTTACGGCGCTGTTAAAAATTTAAACGTGCCGGCGTTTTTAACGGGCTAGTGGATGTAGGACTGAACAGATGCTGCAACAGTCCAGCCCGAGATTTTATTATATTACAAAATTCGACGTTACATTAAAAATGATTTATACAAACAACGGTATTAGTTTAAACAGGTACTTAGATACAAATATACATAATTTTAAATCAAGCGGACAAGTGGGGAGTAGTAACAGACAACAGGCATATGTAAACTTTACATACCTACTCTTTAGCCACATGGACGGTTCACGTTTGTTTGTTTTTTTTCGGTTCTTAACTTGGTTCGGCTACTACTTCGGTAAGCATGCTAATCCGGCCACAGAGTACCAGAGTACTTTGTAATATACTGAAGTCCCGGCTGTCATTTCATATCTATGTTATACGGACGTTACAATACTTGCAATCGTAGAAAGAGAATCCCTTTCTACGCTTAAAATAGTTAAAAGATATATACCTATAATATGACTCCAGTCTTAACAAAGGGTACCTATGCTTATCTTAGGGTCTTACAAGGGATTGTGTATGCATGTAGGTCAGAAACAAATATGTACATTATGTACAATTAATTACCGTCACGGATCTTGAGCGCTCGGCGTCAGAGTGAGGATCGCTTTGCGCATTTCATACATTGGCGAGCCAATCGTCCTCGTTGTTAGATGCATGCAGCAAAGCAGGGAACGAATCATGAGTGACGTCTATGACACGATGGCGCGGCAAGCCAATCACTGACACTCCCCGCCCCTGCGTCTCACTTCGCACCGCTAAAGAGACTGAGCATTTGACTTCTGCGCAACTTGAAGCCAGCGCTCAAGATCCGTGCCGGCAATTGTACCTACTCTAACATATTCATAAAATAAACATATAATGAATTTACGGTGATTTAAAATTCAATTTAATTTCACAACAAGGAAGTAGGTAAGTACTTAGTAAAGACAAAAATTATAAATTAAAAGACGTTTCATCTAGAAGGTATAAATAAATTTAACTTGCTTTGAATAACATTCAAATTCAAAATAAAATAACTGGCACGAAGAGTTATTGACTGTGTGATAGTTTGGATCGATTGTTAACTTGTCTTATCGTTATACATCATCAAAGTCGCTTTATTTAATTCGAAAGTTTTTTAATTACTTTTATGAAACATTTATAAAAACAAAGAGACATTTTATTTTTTAAAGGAATGGTATTGTCATTAGTTTCGTACCTACTTTATCTTTCAAGGAGTTGCAATGGGTTTTTAAAATAATAAATATTTCCTCTCAGTCTTTCTGAAATAGGATAAAATCCCCGTCCTGGCAACAATGGTGTGTGGTTAGGGTCAATCCTCTGTGGCTTCTGGTAGTGGTCTATACTACCTACTCTTTCATCTTTGCATTTACTTGACAAACAGCTAAGATTAGTCGATTTTCCGTTACTAGACAGTTCTCATCAAATCAGTGTAACTTTTGTTTAATAATAAACCAACATTCTTATGATAAATTAAAAAATATTTGTAATGTAGTTTTATAAATGTTCAAAATATTAAAAAATAGTACATTTTTTAAAACTATTGTTTTTTAACGTTACATTATAAGTTTACTTTTAAATCAGATAGATTGGAAGCAGACTGAGGAACCTTTGTTGATTTGATTTTTTAATGGATGTAAAAAGAAAAAAAATTGCACACTTTCGAAAAGTATTTGTTCAGACCTGGCGTTAGCGCGGATTAATTATTACTCTACTAACATACAAGTTGTAGTCATTTTATTAGCTATAATATTGCACTAATGAAAAGTGAAGAGTAAAGTTTAAAAACAAGCTTTTTACAGAAGTGCAGGTTGTGGCAGACAACTCTCAGTAGGTACATTACAAAGTACTGTGCATATGATACAACACATCAACAACCGTATGGAAATACGAATAATAATACTAGTCTAAAGTTAATATTATACATATCCTGCCATCTGTTGTCAAATAGTTACTTATTGTAATGTGACTAGATATAATATATGACTAGATGGCGCTGTTCCAAATAGAAGAACAATATATTTTAGTGTTGCTATTGCCCAATAGATGACTCTGCAAGCCTTCATTTAAACCATAATTCACCATAATTTTAGAGAACTCGTGGAACTCAAAACATACCGTATTTTTTTTTCATTTCCAACCAAGCCTTAATTACGAGCTTTGTAAAATATTATCTTCAGGGGCATTTCCCTGATTCATATACCTATAATAATAACGTAGGCATGTACTTACCTATGTACTCATTAAACGCGTATCTAATATACCTACTGGTTCAGAACTAAAAAAGTACCTAATTTATAGCTACTACCTACCTTCCCGCTGTTCCAGTTGGGCAATACCCATAATCAAATTGCTATGCAACCTACTAATCATAGTCACGCTGTTTCTGGTTTCCTACTGTTAGGTGTCTATAATAACAATAGGTATCTAGGTATGTAGGTATTGGATAAAAATAGATCTCAGTTACCTACCTACTTTTTAGAGTTACGGGGTCGTTTGAAAGAGTTATCTAGTTATCCCGCAAAGGGCAATACTGAACGAACGCTGTTGGGTTATACCTACTATACTACGCGTTCTAAATGAGAATAGGACCGATTCTTATGTTTTGACTTTTCATCGCACTGTCAAATCAAATAAATTTTGGCAAAATTGAAGAACTTATAGATGAGTAAAATTGAAGAACTGGATTCTGATTAAACTTTTTTCGTTCCCAGCTCATAAATAAATTTAATTTTTCGTAAATTATTTATTTAAAAAAATTTCTTTCCCCAATTTGACAGTAAATCGTGACGTCACAACATGGTGGGCGATCCTATTCTCATTTGGAACGTATTTTAGTCAGTAAAACTCCAACACTCTTGTTTGCGGGAGGGTTTATTCCTCGTTTTTCTTACCGTAACTTAATAAAAAGTAAATAAAGAAAAATTATCGAGGCCTATGATTATTAGCTAAATAATGATTACATCATTGTGTTTGATTAACGTATGCAAAAGAACTTGGAAACAAAATAAAACTGAAGTGCTTACTAAACCAAAATACGTTTTAGGTAGGTACCTAACTAAAAATATACTTACTGCGTAAAATGTTTTTATAAGTGTATGTAAGTAAATAGGTACCTACATTATAGAGTATATCTATCTACACCTTATGTTAAGACAGGACACTAAATAATTAAAACGCAGCTATGTAGGTACCTAAACATAAATAGGGATGAATAGGATAAAGATTTTATTCACGGAAGAGAATTTTCAAAATATAAGTATGTATCTACCTAGGTACCATTAATAAAAAACTTTTTACAAATAAAAAATAATTAAACCGACTTCAATGTAAAAAAAAAAACACTGAAAAGTACAAAATAACTTTAATATCGGAAGTCGGTGTATCTTTAATAGATAGTTTTGTCTCTTCATTATTTAACACCGACTTCCGAAATCAGGCTTTTACTGAATAAACCTCACTTGTGTTCCTATTCTTGCCCTTTGCGTTTCAGGGCCATGGTAATTGTTTTGAACCATCCCTCAGCCTAGCAGGCATCATAATGGGCCCCGTTAAACTTGCTGCCACCTCTATAAGTGCGTGGAACCCAAAGCGCTGTCGCGTCGACCAGTAAGACCCTGCTTTAAGGCCTAAAAACCTTTGACTTTTTTTTCTTATTCATTACTGTTAGACGGCTGGGTAAAGGCTAGTACTGTCAGGTACAATTTGATTTAAATCAGGGCAGATGGTAAAACAAATCAGGATTTAGGGTTTTAGATCGGGACAAACTTTATTGTACCTACTTGAATGTAATGAACGAAAGGGTTTGTCAGACTTTTACTAACCTACCTATTCAGTCACCTTTTACAATTTTGCGTTTCTAGATCATGGTCTTTACCGACTGGCGGACGACGAGCTTCTCATAGCTCTCCATCGGCAAGCCCGCTCCTACGGCGGCTGGAATTCACCCTGTATCTCCCGACGGCCAGACATCTTGACGTCACAATGTCTGGCCAGTTTTTTCATGCATTTTCTTGCTGTCAATAGAGGTACCAAATATTTGAAGTTAGGTATCAAATAGTAGCAAAAAGTTAGTAAATTTTGGTACCTATTCTCTAAACTTAAAATATCGCTAATGGTTCAGGGGTCCTGAAGCTTACGCCGGTTGCTTACGCGACGACACGGACACATTTTTTATTGGTTTTGATATCATAAATTGTCAAAAAAAGGAAAAAAAAAAAACAAGATAAGATAAATCATTGCCGCTCTTTTAAAAGTTTTCTTTTTTAAATTTAAATCCTATTATTGTGGAATTACTTAAACCACTACTACTACTTATTATCTATATTATAATAAATGTTTTTTTATGATAAGTAAGTATAACCTAATACTAAAGGTTTTTATTAAATTTATTGATTTATCGGGGCATTTAGCGTCCCAGTCCCAGACCCCTGAAAATCGGGATGTCCCGCGCAAATCGGAACTCCGGGCAACACTAGTAAAGGTCTCCCTCAAGCCCTTCCAGACATTGATCTCGCGCCGTTTCGAACTAGTCCTCGTGGTACGCCTCTAGATCATCTCGCCACCTCATTCTAGGTCGGCCTCGACGGCGCTTGCCCTCCGCTTGCTATCTAACAATCAAATATTTGTCAAAATGTTTGAAGATTGAGTGAACTTTGTGCCTATTATGTCATAACATAATATTGGGTAAATTCACCGCTGTATTACTTAACATCGGACGCGATGATTCAGCACGTCTAATGCTGACGGACGTGTACCGAACTGATTTCAATTAAGTACTCACATACCCACTAAAATACATGTCTAATCTGTACCTACTAATGTTGATAAAAATGATATGATAGCAAGTAAAGATAAACGGAGCTTGATGAATGGGATAAAGTTACTAACTAATGCAGTTTCGTAACGACTAAGAACCACTCAATCAATGTAGGTAGTCACTCGTTTAACCAAAATATGTGGAAGTTGATTGAAGTTTGTGATTTCCATATGACGAGGTTTTGACTGTACTTACTTAACTGCTATCCTATTCAAACTCAAATAATGTAGGAGTGTTACTACTGCGAAAATTTTAGAATACCATAAACATGAACTTAGGTTTTGTAGGTAGATAATGATGCTGATCTTCACTGGTATTATATGGTTAAGTAATTACCTAATGTAAACCTATGCTATCAAACTGGGCTGTTGGTAGTCTACAAGCAATGTTACAGAGGAGTTTTTTGTATCTAATAAAGTGATGAAAAAGAAAAACTTTTTGCAAAAAAATATAACTGACTTTACTAAAAGAACACTAAAACTATCAAAATACTTTAATTTCGGAAGTCGGTGTTCCTTTGTATTGTTTATTTTTTATTTAACACCGACTTTCGAGATTAAAGTTATTATGAAGTTGTGTTTACGTTTTACCTTCCGGCTTCATCATGAAATCAGTTTGATAGTGGCTTATAGCTAAATTGCATTTATGACTATTCTAATAAACCCGATCACGGCTAAGATACATTGATTAGTTGCGTATTTCCGGTGCCTACCTTAAGGCTTCATTAGCATCATCAGATTAGTTCGATGTACCAGTTTCAATATAACTATTCAGAACCATTCATTTATTAACCGACTTCGAAAAAGAGGAGGTTTTATGTTCGGCTAAATGAATGTTTTTTTTTTATGTATGTTCACCAATATCTCAATCAATTGTGAACCGATTTTGAAAATTCCTTTTTTGTTTGAAAGGTTATGCTTCCAAGTTGGTCCCATAGAAATATTGTTATGATCTGATCATGAACTTCGAAAATATGGAACAGAACTCCTCATAGAATCACAGCAGAACTGTGGTTACAAGTAAAGTTGCTTTGTTTATACGTGTAGTCGATGACTGGCTGTCCGAAAAGGGGGGGGGGGGGGGAAGTATTCAACTGATCTGATGATTAAGCCAGAAGGAAAAAAAAATTAATGTAAATTAACCGTGTTTGACTTTGACTTCAAAGTTAAAAACACTGAAAAGTATAAAATAACTTTAATTTCGGAAGTCGGTGTTAAATAACGAAGAAACAAAATTTATTTAACACCGACTTCCGAAATTAAAGTTATTTTATACTTTTCAGTGTTTTTTAACATTTAAGTCGGTTATATTTTTTTTGTAAAAAGTTTTTTATTTGTATTTTTATAGTCGCTGAACTATCTCCATTGTGATGTGATAGATGATCAATCGTTAGACGCGAGACTAAGCAGACGTGTTTTCATGCGTTGATTAAAACGGTATTTTTTTTATAATAATTATGAATAATGTTATTGCAATAATTTGCGGAGTCAGTTTACTGTGAAAGTGTCGAGTGTGTCTAACAGCTGTTTTTCTATTGTGAAGGATGAACTAGATAGTTGTATAGATAATCAGCGTTTTCGGTGTCAGAAGTATGTCTAACACAGGACGTCATAGCCCTTTCGGCCGCAGCCACCCACCGACGCCATCACCGGCTGAGCAAAATCAATCTAGAGAACCAGTACTCCCAGCCACCAAGGAGAATGAATTACCATCTGAAGTCATCTCTACGTCGGAGATACAAAGCTGGCATGAGTCCATTAACACAATTTTGAACGAAATTTGCACGAATGTGGGGGAGGGAAAAATGGATTTAGACAAAAAACTTCGTGTCACAAGTCTTTGCCACACTGTCAATCATGGGACGTCACAGATGGTCTTGTTGTACTAATCCTTGAAGCAGAAGTCCATCCAAGTGCACACCACCATCCAGCATCTTCAAATGCAGCAGAATGTGGGAGAAACAATTTGCCAGATCAAGAAAGTCGTGGAAACGAAAATGAACCGAAATTAACCAAATTGTACTACCTACGCTAACATGGTGGAAAAAGGCTCTGATTTTATTCGCCCAGCAAATATGATATATGTTCAGTCGCTATATATCCCAGTAATGAAATTAAGACTAGTGACGATACCAAGACGTTGGTACAAAAAATTATATCGGCTGAGGAATTAAAACTTCATGTCCGCGGTCTAAGGAAAATTAGAAACGTAGGCGTCATCATTTTATTTTTATACTGATTTTTTTTATTTTTATTTTTTTGAAACTTATATTTTTATTAATTTTTGTTAAATTTAATTTGGACGTTTAAATATTATTATAATAATGTCATAAAGTAAAACTGACAAGGCTAACATATTTAATTTTCTATCTTGTGCCTACTTTCATTATTTGCATACCCATGTGTTGGTTAAACATGGAGAACTTTATTTTTCATTCAAAGAAACATTAATGTATATTTCTACCCATGTTTGCAAATAAATAAATGACTTGATTTGAATTTGAATCATCAGGACGGATAACAAAGACGACATATATAAATTGAAAAGCTCGCTGACGCTAGTTTCCCCAGGCCTTAAAGTTGAAGAACCATCCAAACGTCGTCCTAGGATTGCTGTCATTGATGTCCCTGTAGCCATAGATGAAAAAGAGGGATTCGATTGCATTTACGTCCAAAACTTGTCAGACAGATAAATTGCCGTAAGTACATTTCTCGTGAGTCCTTTTTAGAAAGCATAAAATTAAGTCATAAGTCAGGAAAGAAAGAACGTCCTACTTGCAATATACAAGGTGTAATCCCACAGCCCTCTACAAACTTTAAGGGCTTGCTCAGTTGACGAAACTGAACAATCTTCCACAAATTTTTTTTTCAGGAAACGAAAAACAAGAACGGCCTCGCTATACAAATTGTCCAATCAAGTTTAGCATTTTGTATGGTGAGCCTGTTTTTTTTTTAATTTGCTAAAAAATATCTCTTTCTAGAGATTTTTCTCTGCATAAGTATCTGTAAGTAAGTACAATGTTTATATTTATATTAATATATATATAAGAAATATTGTACCTACGTACCTCAGAAATATTTTTTTCTTTTCTTTTTACTGCCACTGTATTTACTGTCCGAGCGAATTTTCGGTTAAATGATATTTATTTTGCAAATAGGTTTTAAAAAACACTTTTACACGTCTTTTTTTATAACCTTATTAGATACCTATGTACATCCAAACTAATATCGAGCGCAATAAAATTCATGATAATCAACAAATGTAAATACCTACCTAAATTTAAAATGAATAATGCATTAAAATAAAATAAAGACTGTCTCACGTTTTCTTTATTTTTTCCGTACAACATAATCCTTGTAAGGAAGTTTTGGTGTTTGTTTCGGTTTCGACCGAAACTGAGATTGTTGCCGAAATTCGGTTGCGGTTTGGTCGTAAAAAACCAGTTTCGTTCGGATACTACAGTCATTATCATTATTTCTAATGATGTAAATAGGTCTCCCGCAAGTGTCGCCATATCCCCTATTTATCGCATCCAGCTGAATGCCTCACCGGGGCCTTCGTCTATCATGTGGATGGCCTTCTCACGCTACGACTTTGCTTTTGAACTTTTCGGCCTAAACGACTAACCATGCTCCTTGCTTGTAGAACAGATGGTCGATGGGGCCGAAACATTCTAGTGTGGCGACTGTGCACTGGAAGAAGCAGCAACCACCACCTACAAGTGGACAGATGACATGATGAGAGTCGCGGGAGTGTGATGTATGCGAGACGCACGGGACTGTTCATTCAGGGCGACACATGGGAGAGGCCTATGTCTAACAATGGATGTAATTTGGCTGAAATGATGAGCAACCATGATGATAGTGAAAAGTTATATTTGTTCGCTAATGACGTGCATCTTACCTGATTATACATAAGTTATGAGTTTAGTTACAAACTAATTAAACTGACGTCTGATATTAACATAATGTTATGCGTCACTAAGCTCCTTCTATATTGTTCTTTACACCTACATATATGTTTTCCTGTTTTTCTCAAAGTATTAAGCAGAGGTGAACCTTTAGTACCTACACCCACATTTCGTCACAAATGTATACTTAATATGTTCCTTGTTATCTCTAAGGCGAGAAAGACTCAAAGTCAAGTATGTTTATTCGCTACATATATACCTATACAATGTTACGGACCTGGTGTTAATTATAAAATATCGAAACTCAAGATACTTGCATGTCTTGCAGGACTTGCAGATATAACCCGCACCCGCTACGTGTCGCGTGCCTACGCGACGGTTGCTCATCGCGGGCGCCCGGGTAACGCAACATTGGCCCTTAGACTAAATTTTTTCATTATTCCTTGTTAAAAGTAGATAAAGAAAGATTAATGAAAATCTTTCAATCATAACGGGTATAATAGACGTAGGCAAAAAGGCTGCCAGGCTCAAACTGGGCGGGTTATGTCAGCCGCATGCATAGGGACCGCTGGGCAAGCGTCGCTACACAGTGGGTTCCTACTGAAGGAACACGCCATCTAGGCCAGCCTAGAAAGAGGTGGCGGGATGATTTGGACGCGTACCGCGAGGATTGGTTGGAGCAGGCGCAGGAAAAGAAAGCTTGGAAGAACTTAGGAGAGGCCTTTGCCCAGCAGTGGGACAGTAACGGCTAGTAAAAAAAATATTAAAATCTTTAGAATAATAGCTAAAATATTCCTAAGTAACTCAAATAGGCTGATTAGTATCATAAACCGGTGAATATAGAGTTAATTTGTGATAAAAAGAGGTTGGTTTCAAAGGTTGGCTATCGCTATTTAGCGGGGTAATGCGCCGAGTGTCATGGGCACTTTTGCACCGGGAACGATCAAGGGTGGGTTATTAAAATATGATTGACGGTTTATTTTTGAAATTTTGTGTTTAATTTGTGATATATCTTAACCTCTAGAGCCCCAGCGGCACAAAAACGTGCCAGTAAACAAGTATTACCGTTGAGCCCCGCTGGCACAAATTTGTGCCACCAAACCCGCCGATTTAAAACTGTATTTGTAGTAAAGATAAGCCTTAAAATCGTTTCTGAACGAATGTTCTCGACGGCAGATAATATTTTACTGATTATTAATATTGGTTGGCGTAAATAATGGCGGTCCTTGAGAGGTTAAATAAAGAGTAATTATAAACTTTAATTATGTTTTCTGTAGTAGGAATTAAAGTGTTTCTTTGAAGGAGGTTAGATCTTTTGAAGTCATTATCGATTTAAGTACTATCACTCGAACTGCCTTTAGGTTGCTACTGGATACTCTAGGTAAAAAACCCAAGCATAGTTTGGCCAAGCAATATTAGTTCAGAAAAAGCTCTTTCGACCACTACGATATAGAACCACAGATTCCTTTGCTGTTACTTTAAATTATGTTACCTATGCAATTTTTGCTACCTCTGACTGTTAAGCTAGAAACCTGAATTATAGAAGTCACTAAGATAATATGTATAATATAATTAAACATGCTTAAAAATAAAAAGTAATAAAATAAATAAATAAACCTTAACAGCATAATGATGTTTGAGTGTCAGGAGTTAGAGTTACTTCCATGACAACTAAAATGAGTTACAGAATGTTGTTAGGAAGTTAGAAACCAATCATTAACGTAATTTCAGCCGAAAGCTTAATGGGTGGGTATAGGTTGCCAAAGCTCCTGCCAACTGAAGAAACACGGGTGGGTTTAAGTCGATAAAAGTCATTCCTTCTCTCTCCACCCAGAGCGGTAGCAGTTATTTGATGATTTTTCACCAAATAAAAAGGCCTTTTGAGCACTGACGCAGTGACTATAACCTTTTCCAATCGGAACACATTAACATCTTTAAATAAACGTTACCATATCGTCATTATCATCAAAAACATTTCTACCTACCTATTATTATCTGATTTAAGACCTTCATGTTTTGACCAGAGTAAATAACAATTTTAAATGTCATTCTCAGTTTAATGCTTCATGTGTTCTAGAAAAATTCACCACAAACAAACAGTTCAAGACGGTACGTCTTAGAAACAAATTTATATTCATACCCGGTCGCGTAATGCCGCTATCTAAATTGAAGTAGTATCGCCGGTTCCGCGTGTAGATATATCCATAACATTGCCTTGAAGCGGCTAAATCTATTTGTAAAACATATCATTTGTAGTATTTACTTATTCATAAAGTCAGAAAAAGAAGCAGAAAGTCTAGAAGTCTCCAGAGAGCTATTTCATAAATCCGACAAGTGACAATCAAATCAAATACCGGCTTTAGGTATACAGCACCTGTTGCCAAAAGAGTGATAATTATTTATTGGTCAGTGGTAAAAAAAGGCCGAGATGTGTCATTCTACCAGCGATTTATCATAATGATATTTATTTTGTAAGTTTTTACAACATGACCTCGGCATTTCCTACCTGATTATTCTAAGAAGAAGCACTTATTAAAAGGGGTCTAAGTTATCTGGAGGATATGGTTGAGCGTAGGGCGGAGGTCTCCCCAGCTTGAGCAGAGCAATCTTGAGCAGAGCTACGGCTCTGATCCAGGTCATGTTATGGAGCGAGAGAGCATGGGAAACAGTCACCATCTACTGCACAATGTGAGTACAACAGTAATGCAAGCGAAGGAGGTGGCAGAAGGGACCAGCTACCGCTGGAGGCGCAATAGAACGAAAAAGAGAGAGCGAACGCCGGCGTTCGCTTGAGGTTTAATGAATTAAGAAGTCATAGAGAGAGCCTCAATCACCGCAGGCGTGGGCTTGTTATTGATAAGGACGAAACCCGGATCGACGACATGTAGTATTCCACGCGTAAATCAAAGAGATTTCAGTATAATTGACTGGGCCCGTAAAGGTCAATGCCTGCCAGGGCTGAAGGATTGTAAACGGCAGCTCAAGGACCACAGGTAGGTTTTAGTCAATAAATGTTTGGCACACCCATAATTATTATGAATTGCTTAAAAAATAAAATAAATGGAAATTATAACATGATGCATTGCAGGGTCGTAATTGTTCTTATTCTTTATTTAGTCCTTTCTTTGGTATTGTTCGTCAATTCGTTGACCTCCATAATTGTCCTGAGTGGAGCTTCATGAATCCTGACTTATGCTTGCACGGTTTAGGCGCAAAAGACCTAAACAGTGTAAAGCCCAGCCCTCTGCTCACATGGAGAGTCAACTAGCTGTTTGCTAATTTCTCGGACAACTCGATGTACACTCGGACTCGGCCCTAGTGTTTAAACTCTAAACGGTCCAAACATTAACTTCCGATAAGGTTTATTTATACTCGTATTTGCTCATATGATCGCGGTTGTATGGACTTTAAAAGAGACTTCGACCTTTGAGTTTGTCTCGGTGTTTTTTCTCAGGGTAGTCAGTTAGGAAATACCGATTTTGTTTAGTTTCATTTGACGAAAAAAATTACGTGTTAATCCTTACTCGTACTATCTGCCTCGAATCAGAAATATCTGGATCATTACGGGTTTCAAAAGTGTTTTTAAATATTTGCAAAATAAATATCAGGTATTATAATCATTGTCATGCAAAGTTAAGTTATAGGTATACTAAATCATATTTTTTATGTAATTTATTCTTTGATTTTTTTTAATTATTGATGAGCTCCGCTCTGAGTTAATCTAAGTTCAATGTTGCTTTGTCTGATTACAGTGATCTCTTGTTATTATGATACATAAACGATATATAATAGCTCTTTACGATGTAATAATGTTATACAACATTTATAATATATATTAGTAGATTATGTGACTAGGGGATGGAAGTCGTGGATGGCATGTTAAATTCCGAATGAAAAGAAGGTTGCTAAGTTTTAATCCCGAATGTCAGTGAGAGATTTATTACGAGGGAGTTAATATATAAACCTGAGTGAAGTGAGGAATTCAAGCCGCCCAAGACAAAGACAGCTTTATCCCCGTGTTGGATACTCTACTTTTTACACTATCTATCTGTGAGATAATTAAAAAACAATTTGGTCGATTAAATCATAATTATATTAGAGAAATATAAGTATTATACATGTTCATCAAACAAACAAAATTCACTACTCCAAGATTCTATAGTTTCAGTTTTCTATAATGCTCCCGCCAGTAAGCTCGTTTTATTCTATTTTCTTTTTTTTGTTAGTGGCCAGTTTGAATTTCGAGTCACTTGTTCGATGCACGTACATTCAATTTAATTCACAATGTTGACGATTTTTGATGTTCCAAATTGAAATCTCATTATTCTCTAGGGATCGGCCATACTGCATTATCTCCCTAGGGATAGATTGACTTGCTTTAAGTGAGGTTTGTATGACGTATAAAACGACATTATCGAGCAGGTGGTGTAAAAAGGAAATTTATTAAAACAAATTATTTAGCTATTATAGAAATATAAGTATTAATTAAAAGTAAATCATAACTACCTATCGTCGGCATGTATTGAAAATTGAAACAAAATTCAGTTCTCTAAGAGTCTAAGATTTAGTTTTAATTTTCAGTAACACTCACATGCTTTCATTACTTTTATAATAGACTCGTCAGTACCCATATTTTTTTATTAATGACCAATTTGATTTTTGAATAAATTTATTTTGATGCATGTATATTTTAATTCACATAGTGTGCTTTTTTTATTTCAAACACGTTTTTGACGTTCCATATTCAAGTCTCATAATGTAGTATGGGCGTTCCTTAGGTAATCCTAAGGAACGCCCATACTACATTATTTCCCTAGGGACAGAATGACTTACTATAAGTGATGGCTGTGTGACATATAAAAGGCCATAATAGACTAAGTGCTGTAAAATAGTTATTTGTTGTACAAGAGTGTAAAGTTGCTTTTTAACCGCGTACTCAATTTTGATGACCGAGTATAGTCTGTCTAAAAAGTCAACCGATTTGGGAATTTTGTATAATATTTAATTATTTAAAAAAATACTTATATTCGATATTTTTTATAAGGTTCTTTTATTAGTAAACAATGATCAGTATCTCTTAATCAAACTTGATTATTTAATCAGCGTCAATTTGATTCTCTCGCTAACGCTCAAGATTCAAATTTTTGAATCCTTCGCTTAGAGTCTGTCTAATAAGTCAACCGACTTGGGTAATTATTAAGGTAAAATGAAATCTGATATAGTCAATATAAGCGAAGGATTCAAAAATTTGAATCTTGAGCGTTAGCGAGAGAATCAAAAGAGCACGAGGTGAAAAATCTTTGCACTCAGCGAGGAAATTACTAAATAATATAAGTTCATCAAGGAGGTTCTGAGTCTGAGTTATTAACAATAAAAAAAAGGTGTATGTTTTGGTACCATGGAGGTAGAAGTGAATAGGTTTAATGATGTTTTGAATTCATAAACTTAATAGTGCACTCGATGTTCCAAATTCAATTTACTTATCTCTTATAATATATACTAGTATATAAACGGCTTTTGCTCTCAGATATTGATGAGCAAAAATACTTTTTCCGAGATGGGGAAATGAGAAGGATTTTTATTGTTTACTTTATTTTTGACCTTTTTAATACTAGGTAATTTCAGTTAACGCAAACATAAATAATAATTAGCACAATTACATGAATGTCAAAAAAAAAACATAATGTCATAGATACAATTTAACTCGAACATTGTTTCATTAATATGGTAACGTATTTTTTAAAGCATACGGTTTTCTGACCGTGTTAACTTGACGAAGCTAGCAATGTGCATTTAAATACATAATATAATTTTGCTATATTTTCACAAATGTACAACATGTAACTAGAATAATATAATAATATACACCCTTATACACTCTTATTAGATAATGAATACATATTTATAATTTATGTACTGATATTTTATTTTATTTTTACAATTTTTTTGTTATTCAAATACGCAAATAATAAGAATATTGATGGACATTGGTAGCGCATTGGTTATCTTTGCTCTAATGACATAATTAATCTTTATTAAAATCCTAAAATAATACTGGATAAAAAATTACCTATTTAAAAATTGCTGAATTCGATTAAGTAGTCGATTCTGAAAATACGTCTTTAGTATATTTTTTGCTTAAATTTTGTATTTATTTACAAGTTTTTAAGACGATCCATTTATATGGAAAACAAAATGAATATACACTACCTATAAAGTTCTCTCCTTGGGTTAAAGTTTTTTTTTAATTGATATAAACTAGTGCTTATCTGCGATCCCACCAGACGGTAAGCAGTAGTGTAATCGTTGATGGTGAGGCGCACTAGTTTAATAAGACCCTATTCACTCTTGCCTTGAAGTCACCTAAGTTATAATCGGACGGGAAGACCCCAGTAGGCAAATTGTTCCAGTCCCTTCATGTACGTGGTATAAATGACGAGGCTAAACGCTTGGTCCAGACTGTAGAGGTTTCAACAACATAAGGGTGGATACTCGCCATTCGTCGGCTTGTTAGATGGTAGAAGTGAGATGGTGGAATCAAGTCATGTAATTCCTGCGCACACTCGCCAAAGTGCATCCTGTAAAACACCGAAAGGCTGGCTACCCTTCTTTGCTCAAGACTTTGTAGATTGGACTTAACCAGATCTGGATTACCAATTAGCCTCTTTGCATGCCTTTCCACCGAGTCCAAAGCTGCTAGCACTTTGCAGCACCAGCCAATATGTGGCTTTTTTTTGGTGGGGAAAATCATCCAATGACAACTCCCGCTCTTGGGCGGAGCGGGAGATAGTGTCAGACTCTTACTGACTAAAAAACCCACTCCGTTCCTTCAAGCCTTCATACCGGGGCACGAGTTCCCTTTCGAATAACCCCAGTAGGCTTCGACCTGGCTGGGCCCCTACTGTTGATGACAACTCCTTGAGGCGCGCGGGAACAGTGCGCGCCGTCGACGACTTGGGCTTGGTCCGGACAGTTACCGGCCGGTCAGACAGCGAGCCACCTATTGCTCACTGTCCGCAAGCCCGCGCCTATAGTGGCTGGAAATCGGGATCGGAGTCCCGGCGGCGGCGAGAGCGCCGTTGCCTAATGCGGTCGGCCTCCTCCTTTGAGAGCATTACTGCTTCGCAACAGTCGGTGACTGCCTGCCCCTCCTCCTCGCTCTGGCCCATGGCCTCAACCTAGGCCCGGCGCGAGAGGTCTCCGCCGTCGATCGCCCCCACGAAGGCACGGTGATGCTCCGCCCAAGCAGGGACACACCTCGACTGTGCGCTCCACCGTATCCTCCAGGCGTTCCGCACAGTGGCTACACCCGGGCGTCACTTCCGCTTTAATCCGGAACAGGAACCTCCAGAACTTGCCATGTCCGGTGAAGACCTGTGTCATGCGGAAGGTAAGGACGCCGTGAGGTCTTTCCAGCCATGCGTCAAAGATGGGGACATACCGCCATAACTGTAGCGGGCTCAGCACTGGGTTGCGATAATCGCTAACGCCATTTCTCCATGAGATCCCGCCGGAGCTATGTCCGCCATGCCGTGACCTGTCACGGCAGAGGACTTTCACCCTAGCGTTGCATCTCCACGCGCATATCGTGCATGTGTGCAAGGACTGTTTCCTCCAGATCCCACGGTGGTAGGCCAGCCAGAAGGCTCGCTGCTTCGTGCGGTATCCCCGCACCATCCGTATTGCCATGACCCTCTGGTAGGCGTTCAGAATAGCCGCTGGTCGCTTTTGCAGCGACGGCGCCCACACCGACGCCCCGTAGAAGGCCATAGACCGAACGATTTTCGCGTAGAGCCTCCGGCAGGAGGCGTCTGGACCCCCAAGGCTCCCAGCCCATATATGGCTGCAGTACTCCACTCACGCACGAACTTGTGCTTTATATTATATTAAAAGCTGTCTCGGTGTGAAGTACCGACGGACCTTTGCAAGAACGCCGAGTTTCCTAGCAGCTACCTTGGCTTTGGACTCAATGAACTGCCCAAAGTTAAGGTCTGAGGAATTTCAACTCCCAAGAGCTGAAGGCGGTCTGTGTACTCCAGGGAAACTTTTGGCAGTGAACAGACACGTCACGTTGTGCTTTGGCGGCGTTGAATCCCACCAGACCACCAATTTGGCTTCACCGCGCTTGGAGACTTTCAAAAAGTGGGATTTTCGTACACTCTACAATAGCCTCTTTTTCGGCCGGATTAGCTCCTTACTAGCCCGAGCACTTGACAGGTATCTTTCAGATAATGTTTTCTTACCCTTACCCGTAGATACATCAGTAGATCGAAGGTATGCAGCCGGAATAGAGTTGCAGAGAAATAAGACCCCTGAGGAACTCCAGCATTAGTCATCATGGGCTTTGATGAACATCCATCGACAACAACTCGGAGAGACCTGAACGGTCTTCAGGAAGTCTTTTACCTAGTTAATTAGACCAGGGGAAATGCCATACGCTAGAAGTTTACTCAAAAGGCTTGTGTGCCATACCCTGGCAAAAGCCTTCGAGACGTCTAAGGAAACGGCTGTCGCTTTCCTATTCCTCTCAAAGGTCTCGCCCGACTAGCGGGTGGCATAAACTAGTAGGTCCCTAGTATACCGATTGCGAAACCCGTACTGTCAGTCTCTGAAGTGATCGTTACCTGCCAGCTATGCCATGAGGCGCGAGTTTAATATACTCAATCCTTTATAGTATAGAGGTTATTAAAATCAGCCGATAATTGGCAGGATCGTAACGACTGCCCTTTTTGGGCACGGGTTGCACGTTGGGAAGCTTCCAGGACTTGGGCACTATACTAATCCTAAATGAGAGGTGATACAAGCGCGTCAAAACAGGAAACAACTCGGGCGCACAAGCCTTGAGAACAATCGCTGGCATACCGTCGGGGTCACTAGGCTTGTTCACGTCTAGACGACACAGTGCTCTCAGAACTTCTTTGTTCCTTATGCGAACCTCGGGCATCGAAGTGTCGCAGTGAGGCAGAGTCGATGGAATAGCACTGCTTGTGTCAAAATGAGAATTATGGGCGAAAAAAAGTGCAAAGAGACCTGCTTTGCCTCTCCGTATGAGCCACTCTGTTTTCGCGTTGCCTTTTTATCAAACATAGCGTTTGATGAACCAACAAGCTTTGCGCCATGTTCAAGTTCACGATAGACCAGTGAGGAAGGGCCCTCTAAGCTTATAATGTTATCTCATGTTTTTGTCCCTTTGGTGGTGATCTCATAACGTATTCTGATACTACCGGACCAGTTTCTGGTAAAAACATGTTTGCTTGACAATATTGGTAAAAAAAGTTGATTCTTATGATGGTCAGGTTTTTCTTTTTTGTTGTAGGTAAATAGTTTAGTAGGAATGATAGACGTGCCAAATTATCTTATTTGAGTTTTAGTTGCTGATTTATCTTCTTCTATGTTTAGATTATTATTATTTTAAGTATAATACAGTGTTTCGATATATTTACCATTTTTTTTGCAAAACCAGGTGCGAAATTTAGCCTACCCATGAAATATACTGTAATCCGGTCATTCACCTTGACTTTAGGGAAAACCTTATCGCTTCTTTGATCGTAACCGAGAAGTTATAAAAACCATATCCTACTCGTGGTTGGGTTATGTCGCTTTTTTTTTGTATAAAATCAACTAACAAGCAGATAAAGTTAAATTTTTTCCTTGCGGAATAAAATTTTTCCGGCACTAATTTTGTTTTTTGTTAATTCTTACTATGATTACACTGAGGAATACATTTATCTGGGATTGCTACTGCTATGTAAAGTTATTGACACAAAATACGAGTAAAAGTACCTACGTAAAAACAGTAGAGAGAAGGATAACCAATAGCTGGAGGAGATACTGTGGTATTAGAGAGGTTTCAAAATGTAATATGCTTTACTTATATATAAAAAGTAAGTTACACTGCACGTTACCTGTCCATATGTGGGACCCAAACATGGAGTTTAACACAGAATATGATTACTAAACTGTGTGCTAAGTGTAAAGAAGTTAGATTATAATATCTTGCCATCTAAAACTGAACCGTCTTACCGGTCAAACCGTCTTAAGTATAACAAGTAAAATCAGAAGACACAAATTGTTATGAACTATTACTACTACAGGGTACTTAATGATACGAGGCAGATGAAATAAATATCCCAGATAAGGTAAAAAGAAAACAGGTAGACTACAAAAATGTGGGATGACAACATCAGATAAGTGGTAGGAGTGATGTAGAGCAGACCGGTTAAGGGCAAATAGATCTACTAAAAATAAAGAAAATTATCCTACCACAAGGCAGAACGATGATCTGGTGAGCGTCGCGGGAATGCGTTGGATGCAAGACGTTAAATACGCAGTGCACGTCTTTCGGCTGAAATGATAATGATGATGATGAAACTCTTAATATAAAGAGCTAAAATGTTGTGTTTGATTATAAATGTATTTTTCTAAAAGATAATGTACAGATCAGACTACAAAAATCGTTCATTGATAGAAAATTGGCAAAGTTTATAATTTTGTTAATGAAAAAACATACTTCCAACAAATAAAACAAAAAATGCGACTACTTGCAAGACAAAAAAACATAAGGTTCTGCGCAAATTAATTTTAGTTATTGTAAGCAAATAAGTAAATGACGTGGTTGACGACTGGTAGACTAATATATTCATTTATGTAATGTTTGTTATCATGATTCCTCTATTTTAAAGTCGAATAGATAGACTAACAATAAATTCTAATTCATCACCATCGTTCACCTAGTGAAAAAACAAGCTAACTACGACTAAATACATTTAATAACGTGTTTGCCCCAAAAATAGTAAGAATTTTGGTCAAGATCATATCGGTGCAATTTCGATCTTATAATACTTAAAAATCTATTTAAATTTATGGATTTTATGGATCGGAATTAAATAGATAAGCATTTTTTATTTGGCCGCGAAAAAGTTGGCCCATAATGTCTACTTCAAAATTCTGTAACTTCGAGGTCAAGACGTTAGTCGCTATCAAATTATAATATAAAAAATGCTTATAGAAAAAATGTAAACATAACGTGTGGTCATCGACGATGAGGGAAACGCCACACCATGTTGCCCAGATATTGGGTTGTGGAGGTCAAATAGGCAGTCACCTTATGTAAGATAAGGTTCGCTAGAAGGGGACCAAAACATACATACTTGGGAAAAAGCTCGGTAGATAATGGTGATGTTTATACATCAGCTCGCACCCGCCTCACTTCATAATAACGAATTATATTATTATGAACTCAGGCAGATTTCGATAGTTTAGGGTTGCCGCACATAGATCACATGCGACAGCCACAAGAAGCTAGAAGCGTTCACAAAGGTAGATGAAGCCCACGACAGCCGTTTGTGGCCGGCAGCTAGAACTTTTTTTTAACCCATGCGCGCACTGGGTCCAGGGTCTAGTTTCAAAAGGGAGGCTCGGCCCCGGTATGAAAGGCAATAAGGAACGGGGTGGGTTTTTAGTTAGTAAGAGTCTGGGGAAGTCATTTGGATGATTTTTACCTACCAAAAAAAAACCCATGCGCGCAGTATCATACATAATGGTTTCTGACGAATGTGCGCGAGTGGCGAATAGCGGTGTTTTATTATATATTTTACTCATATACAAAGACATAGTATTATAATAATGTACATACATAATAATAAACCTAATTAAATGCAGCAAATTAGATCTACAATAATTATCTATTGAACTCCGTGAATTGTTAATTAGCCCTCTTCCCTTCTCCTACATTTTGCTGTGCCCGACAGGGTCCATATTGTTCTATGAAAATTTTCAAAACCATCTATGTATACATATGGATTGTAATAAAGTATTGAGTATTTATTGGCCGGTGCGGGCCGTAAGAAACAGAAACGTGCAGCTACGATTTGTAGTGTGTGGTGGCCACTGGTGTCAACTGTGTGCGGCGAGTCAATACAAAATGTATGATCGCAAGACGAACTGGATACGGTTTCCCGCGAAGCGTTGAGCCTCCTTGCTGGCTTCCCAGCGTGAGATTTGGAGGCAACAGTCCTTGCACGCACAATCTGCGCGTGGAGATGCAACGCCGCTGGGGCGAAACTGGTTAGCTCGCAGTCCGACCGTCCGGCAACCGTCCGGACCGAGCTCAGTAGCCCGATTCACGTAAAAACAAACAAGCCAAATATCGTTGAAGTTTTATAGTTGTTCGATCGATGTCCTATCCAAAAGCGGTATTCACGATCTATCGACTTATTTTCAGTTACATTAATATGTATTCTACCAGGATAATGTGATACAGATTTTTTTTTTTTAAATCGACCAATTTCAAACGACTTTAAAATCGGTTTCGTTCAAACTCGATTAATGGATGTGACTACGGAAATGGTCTAAACGACTTAATCGCTACGATATCGTTACGGTTTTCATTACGTGAATCAGGCTACAGGTCGTCGACGGCGCGTAGTGTTCCACGCGCGCCTCAAGGAGTTGTCAGCAACTGTAGGGTCAGGCCCAGCAGGCTCGAAGCCTATTGGGGCCATGGTTGATGCGAAAGAGATCCCCGGGGCCTTGGAACAATGGCAAAGAAGGAACAGGAGTGGGTTCTTAGGAAAAGTCTGACACTATCTCCCGATCCATCCAAGAGCGGGGGAAGTCATAAGATGATTTTGCTAGGTACCTACAAAAAAAAAAGGACGAGCTGGATGAGCTGGATGGACCAGCTCTTCCGGGCTAAAAGGATCTGTTTGGAAGTGAATTACCTATGATGCTACTACGATTAAATACGTACAGTAGTAGAAAGTAGTGCGAACATGAGTATTATGCTTGTTTCGCATAAACTTGGTTTTTGACTTTTGGAAGTCCAAACTCATTGCCAAGGAGCAATGGAGCTCAGGCTAGGTGTACGATACACTATACTGCAGTCCGAAATCAGGATAGCCTTTGTGACTGGTGCCCAGAGACAGAGAGACAAGATTGCGGTATATTATGGAGGAGACGGCGGAATAAACTGGACCGAATACATCAGAACTGGAAGTATGAAGCGTTGGCTTGCAAGAAACATATATCCTTTTCTCAGTTGTTAAAGTATTAGTTCATATTTCATCATTATTCTTCTGTCGGACTTTGTTTATCGACATTTAAATCTAACTAAAAGCGTCTCTACAGTGTCCATTATTTAGTTGAGTAAGTGTGCAATTTATGATTTAGTATTAGATTTTGTTCAAAATTTATAACTATTACACATTTTGAACTAATTTAAATACAATTTTGTGGCCTGTTAATTTCTTTATTGCCGGTTTTTATAATGCCAACATATTAAAGGTAATTGTAAAATCTGTATAAATGTAAATGTATCCTTGAGTATTGCTAAATCTCTAATTGCGATGAAAGCTTTCGTAATTGTGTTGTTAGGAATCTAAAGAATGCTTCGTCAATGAAGTGCCCTCCGGCCTTTCATTGTCTAGGCATTCTTTCCAACTAACATTTTAAATACATTAAACATTTTTATAGGATAAAACAATTTTGTTTTTCGCGTCGGTGTGTCACGCATAATTTTGATACGGTTTTCATTAATAGAAAAGCAATGAATAAATAGTGTTTATGTATAATCATTTACACCCTTGCGAAACTGGGATTGGTCACAAGTATCTTTATGAAACGATTATTTATAGATATCAATCCAAATTAATACTTTGAGGTCTGTTGGTGTATTAGTAAAATAAAAGTTCCTCCAGCTAAAGCAATCATCATCTGGTTTATTATGATTTTCAAAATCGTCATCTTTATCCTAATTGAGTTAATTGTTTTGTTGTTTGCAAGATTGTTGTACTGATTATTACAATAAAGTCCCGACTCTTTTGCTTAAAATTATATGTTTTTTATTAAGAATTATAAATAATAACTTAGATCAATTTTTCTACTTTCCTCAATGTTTAACTCTATATTTGGGACGTTTTACTTCGATAGCGAAATGAGATTTACATGAGTTAATTAATTAACAATTTATCATTTTAAATGATGGTTCGAATAATTGTGACAATTTTGTTTGCAAACATTAGATTTTCTTCGCACGTTCTCTGAAAATAGAAAAACCTAATTTTTGAGGCTGGTTATTTGGGAAGAAAAATGACAAACCTCTATTAGTGAGCACTGTATGTTTATTTGTTTTGCTAAAGTAGTCCATGACAAAGGCTGTAATAAGAGCACAAGTTAAGTTGCTTGCTCCGCTTATGCCACGGGGTATTGCAGAAAATTCTTGACATTTATGGTTAATAGAAATTGTAACAATTTCAAATAATTATTTAATGCTGGTTTCAAAACAGTATTGGTATTTTAGTTCGATCGATCGACGCAACTTATTTTGAAATATATTAAGGACTATTTTTACGAGAAAACCTTAAGATAGGAATCAAACAGAGGGGCAGGGTATACCTACTAGGTATTAAAATGCTTAGTAGGTATTCTGTACTATCGATAAATATTTTTTTACACCACCTGCTCGATAATGTCGTTTTACACGTCATACAAACCTCACTTAAAGCAAGTCATTATATACCTAGGGAGATAATGCAGTATGGCCGATCCCTAGGGAATAATGAGATTTGAATTTGGAGCATCAAGAATCGCCAACATTGTAAATTAAAATGTAGGCGCATCGAACAAGTTGACTCGAAATTCAAACCAAAGAGTATGTAATCACTATGATTCAAACTGGCCACTAACAAAAAAAGAAAATAGAATAAAACGTGCGCACTGACGACACGGGAGCGTTATAGAAAATTGAAACTATAGAATCTTGGAGTAGTGAATTTTGTTTGTTTGATGAACTTGTAAATATAATACTTATATCAAATCAAATCAAAGCATTTATTTCAAATAGACCATTTACAAAAGTCCAAGAAAAGTGAAGCTAAATTGCACGTTCCAAAGAGTAGGTCTCTATGGAGAAGAACGTGCAAGAAACTCCATGGACACTCTTTTAAATCATATTATGTGTTACATATAATGCTTGGTTACCTATTACTTGTTGCTTCTATCATGTTTCTCTGATATATGATTTGGTCGACCAAATTGTCTTTTAATTATCTCACAGATGGTGTAAAAAGTAGAGTATGCAACACGGGGATAAAGCTGTCTTTGTCTTGGGCGGTTTAAATTCCTCACTTCACTCAGGTTTCTTTATTAACTCCCTCGCAATGCTCGGGAGTTAATTTTATAAATCCCTCACTATCGTTCGGGATTAAAATCAGCAACCTTCGTTTTGTTCGGAATTCAACATGCCGCCCGCGACTTAAAGACACTGCTTTATCCCCTAGTCACATAAACTACTATTATGTGAAGGTTTGTAAATGGCCAGTAACTAGAACAACACAAAGAGATTCTGTATTTATAAAAGTGAAAACGTGTTAAAATGTGTTCTGTATTTAAAAAGAAATCGTATTTATTATTATTGGTCCGCTTGTGTCGAGAAGTATGTCTAATGTAGTGTATGTCTAAAATAAATAATAATTTATTTTACTGTTGTTGTTATTAATAGCCGTCGTTTATAGTAGATTAAGAAAATGTCAAGATACTAATTCAAAAAACTTTGAACATGTGTCTACGTCGTCAATGGAAATAAAATTGAAAGTTCAGTCTCGGCTCACCTTCTTGTTCTTAGTGCTCAAGATGAAACTGTGACGCTATAAAATTTGAGAAATATCGTTTTGAAATATTTTTTCTAAAGGCTAAGCGTGAAAGGACGTTAATGAGTTTCATTAACGATTCGGTACAAATTAATTATCCACAGGCTGTTTGCACGGGTAACACCGACGTAGTTTGTGTTGATAAAAACACTTTAGAATATTCAAATAGTTTTAATAAATATAATAGACTAGCTTCTGCCAGCGGCTTCGCCCGCGTGATAGTACGTATTCTAGGATATTGGTAGGATTCTCTATACAAACTTCTAACCCCTGTTTTACCCTCTTATGGTGTCTACACAACGAAGCCGGCACGAATCCGGCGCGCGCTAGCAGATCAATCCGCGCGCTTCACTACGCCAGAGGAGCGCGCGGATTGGTTCGCCAGATACATGCCGGCGGGCTTCGGTGTGTAGTCACCATTAGGGGCTGAATTTTGGAAAGTGCTCGCCTACGTCATAAAATGAAGTCTTGTGCGAAATTTCACACTCTTAGTCCTAGTAGTTTCAGCTTTGCGTTGATATGTATAGATAAATGTGTTTTTGCACCACCTGCTTGATAATGTCCTTTTATATGTCATACAACCATCAGTTAAAGCAAGTTATTCTCTCCTTAGGGAGATAATGTAGTATGGGCGCTCCCTAGGGAATAATGAGATTTGAATTTGGAACATTAAAAATCGTCAACATCTCTGTGGTCAACATTATACAATGTACGTTGCATCGAACGAGTTAATTCGAAATTCAAACTGTTCACAAGGGTAGTTTCCAGGGTCAAAATAATTACATTTTATTTACCCCGTGCGAAAAAATGCACGGCGTGACGTTACACGTAACTTTAATGGGCTATATCTTTGTCATTTTTGGTTTAATTTACAAATAAAAAATACGAGTCCCTTATTTTTAAATAATTAAAAGACGGACTAATTACATTTTTTACGGCAACTAGCCTATTACCGTCACGGATCTTGAGCGCTCGGCGTCAGAGTGGGGATAGCTTTGCGCATTCCATACATTGGCGAGCCAATCGTAGTCGTTGTTAGATATACGCAGCAACTGCACTTGCTGCATGTATCACGAGTGACGTCTATGACGGAGCGTCTAGGGCGGAGCGGGAGATAGTGTCAGACTCTTACTGACTAAAAGCTCACCCCGTTCCTTCGTGCCTTTCGTACCGGGAGCGAGCTTCCCTTTCGGACCCGGCTGGGCCCCTGCTATTGCTGACAACTCCTTGAGGTGCGTGGGAACAGTGCGCGCCGTCGCGAATTGGGTTTGGTCCAGACAGTTACCAGACGGCCGGACAGTGAGCAACCCATTGCTCACTGTCCGCAAGCCCGCGCCTACGGTGGCCGGAAATCGGGATCGGAATACCAGCGGTGGCGGTGAGAGCGCCGTTTCCTGATGCGGTCGGCCTCCTCCTTTGCGAGCGAAGAAGAAGTTGGCGACCGCCTGCCACTCCTCCTCGCTCCGGACCATGACCTGAACCAAGGCCGGGCGCGAGAGCTCTCCGCCGCCGATCGCCCCCACGAGGGCACGGCGATGCTCCGCCCAAGCAGGGCACACCTCGACTGTGTGCTCCACCGTGTCCTCCGGGCATTCCGCACAGTGGCGACACCCGGGCGTCACTTCCGCACGAATCCGGTGCAGGAACCTCCCGAACGTGCCATGTCCGGTGAGGACCTGCATCATACGGAAGGTAAGGACGCCGTGTGGTCTTTCCAGCCACGCCTGAAAGAGGGGACTTACCGCCATAATAGGCTAGTTACCGTAAAAAATGTAATTAGTCCGTCTTTTCGATTATCCAAAAATAAGGGACACGTATTTTTTTATTTGTAAATTTAATCAAAAATGTCAAAGATATAGCCCATTAAAGTTACGTGTAACGTCACGCGCGCCGTGCTGCATTTTTTCGCACAGGGTGACGTCACACGTAACTTTAATGGGCTATATCTTTGTTATTTTTTGTTTAATCGAAAAAAAAAAATACTTGTCCAATATTTTTTTATAATCTAAAATATGGACTATATAAAATGTAATTATTTTGACCCTGGAAACTACCCTATTGTGGCGACACTTGATGGAGGCCTATGTCAAACAGTGGACGTTTTTCGGCTGAAATGATAATCATGATGTTGCTACTTATAATAATTTTACTGGCCTGTTGGTCTAGTGGTTAGTGGCCCTGACTGCTATGCCGGAGGTCGTGGGTTCGATTCCCACCCAGGACAAATGATTATGTGATGAGCATGATCATTTGTTCTATGTCTGGGTGTAATTTATCTATAATATGTATGTATTTAGAAATATATAAGTATGTTTATCAGTTGTCTAGTACCCATAACACAAGCTCTGCTTAGCTTGGGACTAGACGGCGTTGTGTGATAGTTGTGGAATATTATTATTATTATAATTGTTGCGGTCTTTATTTACCCAGATAAGTACTCATATTTCTGAATTTAAGAAATGAGGTTTTTATAAAAACAGTTTTTCCTTGAGGACATTAATTTTACGAGTATTATTGGGATGTTTGTATCAATTTTCGAGTTAACAGAAACAAGCTACATATACCTTTCAAAGAAACTTTAATACCTCTCTCAGGATGATTTTCGAAACATCCAAAATACAACCTTTTTAGGGTTCCGTACCTAAAAAGGGAAAAACGGTACCCTTATAAGATCACTTTGTTGTCCGTCCGTCCAACCGTCTGTCCGTCTGTCTGTCTGTCTGTCTGTCAAGACCTTTTATCTCAGGAACGCGTGGAGGTGTCGAGTTGAAATTGAAATCATATGCTCAAGTCTGCAGACTCTTGAAGCCGTAAAAAAATCAAATTTATAAGTTAACGAGAAAAAAGGATACTTCGGTTTATGTGGCAAAAAACGTACCTACATTTCGACACTCTCGAGGAAATCAAAATTCATAGGGTACTTTCGGTTGACCCAGAATCCTGAAATTTGATATAAAGCAAGATCATATAACACAAGTATAGGAATAAATCTGAAAACTGGAAAATTATAGTCATAATTAATTTGTCTCTGCGATTCGAAAAAATCTTCCGAGGCTCCATTCCGGAATAGAACTATTTACATAAGTTTGTATGGAACCCTCAAGGCAGCGAGTCCGATTCTTTTTAACCAGTTTGAAATGAGCCCCAGCGGTTTATTGCACACACTTGACTTTTGGAAAACTCGTTCGGTTTGGATACTAAAACCTTTTTCTAAATTTAGATTTGATGCTGCATTAAGAGTGGTCTGGGGACGAAGCCGAAGGGCCCATTCCTCAACGGTTGGGAGCATTGACCTGGGGTTTTGTATACTTGTAAAATAAAAAAAAACCGGCCAAGAGCGTGTCGGGCCACGCTCAGTGTAGGGTTCCGTAGTTTCCCGTCCGTCACAATAAGTGTACCCCTTATGAGTTTAAAAAAATGCTTGCGTATACGATTATACTACAAACTTAGTCCAGAAATTATTTTGAAGAACCCTTTTGTCTTTTTTGTTCAAAAACTGTTCTTTCCATCAAGTTCAAAATAATTTTCCTAGAAAGTTTTTTCATATTTTCTAAACTTATGGTTCAAAAGTTAGAGGGGGGGGCCACATTGTTTTTTACTTTTGGAGCGATTATTTCCGAAATTATTGACATTATCAAAAAATGATTTTAGTAAACCCCTATTCATTTTTAAATACCTATCCAACAATATATCACACGTTAGGGTTGAAATAAAAAAAAATCACTTCCCACTTTACATATAGGGGGGCTACCCTAATTAAACATTTTTTCCAATTTTTATTTTACTACTTTGTCGGCGTGATTGATATACATATTGGCACCAAATTTCAGCTTTCTAGTGCTAACGGTCACAGAGATTAAGCGAGGACGGACAGACAGACAGACATGGCGAAACTATAAGGGTTCCTAGTTGACTACGGAACCCTAAAAATTGTAACAAAGATTCAAAGATCCAAAGTTATTCCAAATAAACCATTTACCAGGCACTTTTGAATTGTCAAATAGTCAGAGAAATATGTAATGCTAGTTGTACATTCCAAAGCGTAGATCTCTTTGGAGAAGAATATGCAAAAAACTCCATCAACTCTTTTCAATCGTATATTACAAAAATACGATTACATACGATACGGTTACAAGTTACTTATGACGCTACTATATGAAAACAATGTCAATAAAGTAAAAACTATTTTTTTTTAGAATTTCTGAATATAGAAACCAAAAAAAAAAACTTACTAAAAGACTTAAAAAAATGAACTTTAATAAAAGGTATTTTAATACCTATGTATTTTTATTTTATGTAATATGGTATCCTAATAAATATTACACAAATTACGTTATTACTAGTAATAGGTATTAGACTTTTGAAACTGCTTCAATTTTTTATTCAATTGACAAGAGGCGACGCTTGGGGAAGGCCTACGTCCAACAGTGGACGTATATCGGCTGGAATGATGATGATGATGAAAAGAGTCGTATGTCATGGATCTATACTACCGTACATCAAAATGTTAGTTTTCCATATACACCCTTAAATTTTGATCGTTTTAATCCCGTGGAGGGTCTATCTAGTACACAAAACACTATCGATTTGTAAAGATAAAATTAAAAAATAAAGTACCTTTTTTCAAAAGTCGTATTAATTTTCGCATGTACGAAATTAATTGCTTTAAGAAAACGTGAGCTGAGCGAGTCCAATAACCTCTAGGCTGCTTTACGTACAAACTACCTACAGGTACGCTATGTTCTTCATAAAAATATTAAAATTAGAAATCACGTCACTCCTCATTCGTTCCCTGCATTGCTGCATGTATCTAACAACGAAGACGATTGGCGCGCCAATGTATGGAATGCGTAAAGCGATCCCCACTCTGACGCCGTGCGCTCAAGATCCGTTGTGCCTACTGTAGTGTTCCACGCGTGCCTCAAAGAGATGTCAGCAAACTGTAAGGGGCTCAGCGGGGTCGAAGCTTACTGGGGCCAAGGGTTGTGCAAAAGAGAACCCTGGGGCCTTGAGACGAAGCCAAAGAAGGAACAGCTTGGGTTTTAGTCAGTAAAAGTCCGAAATACCCTCCCACTCCGCCCAAAAAGGCAGAAGTCATTGAATGATTTTTCAGCTAAAAAAAAAACTGATCACAAAAAAGATCAACGCAATTTGCTAGGATCAGGTTTTTAGAAAAGTCCTATTCATATTTTTCGACAAGCAGATTTCGTTTTAAGTCAAGAGACACAGTTCACAGTGTGATAAATGAACAATCTATTAACATACTACGGTCCTCCCAATTACCGTCCTAACGACCCCTTCTCATATTTTTTTTATATTCCACAACTATCACACAACGCCGTCTAGTCCCAAGCTTAGCAGAGCTTGTGTTATGGGTATTAGACAACTGATAAACATACTTATAATATATTTCTAAATACATACATATTATAGACGAATTACACCCAGACACAGAACTATTGAGCCCAAAATCGACGGGTTTATTAATAGGCAATCGAAGGTTACGTCTCTTACCTCCAACCACCATCGTCAGACCAGCATGTTAGCGCGTTATTTCAAACATTAGGTCACATATATATTGTGTTTATTTGTAAAGAATATAATCATTAAGTGTTTGAGATCCCTGCCACAGCAAACAAACGAGCTGATGGCCTTAAACATCTGAACAGATCTTCATAAATGGTATCTAAGAACCATTTCGATAACGTCAGCTTTCAAATAAAACCGTATCAAAATCGGTCTAATCCACGAAACATTACTGTTCCGTGGTCTATTCGCTTAGGCGCTACGATGCCACAGACAGACAGACAGACACACAGATACACAGACACACAGACACCTCAAACTTAATACCCCTCTTTTTCGTCGGGGGTTAATAACGACATAATATATTGCAATATATTCGTACCTACTTGCAAAGCACGGTGGGTTATTATGCCAATTACATACCATGACCGTTCATTGTGAGTTTGTGACCGTTCATTAGGGGGCCGGTGGTCACAAGTGGTTAGAAACCACTTCTGTTCTGACGATCCTTTGCTGAATTAATTTGGAACTTGTTTGGTTAAGAATAACTTACGTTACTAATTATTATAAAGGCAAAATTTTTTTAGGTGCGTTCTTTATGGCGGTAAATTATTCCACCATAAAAAAACGAATCTACTCCCGAGGGAAGTGGGGAGGCGTGTTAGACTTTTACCACAAAATAGATAGGTACAAGTCAATCTACATACAAAGCGCGCTCGAGCAACGCACACATAGACATCGCTCTCGGACACGATATCTCGGTCGCGTCTCGGATAATTCGTCGAACAGTTCCGGCTCAGACGCTCATTAGTGTGCGTCCACCGAGCGTAGGTATAAAGAGTGAAGTACATACATGAGATTGTCTTCTGTACCTATCTATTTTGTGCTTTCTCTGACTAAATGGGTTTTTCTCTGTTCCTTCTATGCCTTGCGGTCCAGGTCCATGTTCCAGGTTTCCCTTTCGGAAGCCATAACTCATGACCCCAGTAGTCTTCAGCCCTGCAAAGGCGCGTGGTACACTACGCACCGTCGAGGACTGGGTCCGGTCCGGACAGTTATCGGGCAGCCGGACTGCGAGCTACCAGTTGCTTGTTATCCGCAAGCATACGCCTACGATTGCTGGAAATCGGAATATGTATGAGAGTGCTCCATCGTCGACCATATCATCGCTAACTATCAGGTGAGATGGTGATCAAAAACATGCCTATCAATAATAATAAATTTAAAAAAAAATTGTGATGTTTGTTACTCCTTTACGCTCAGAGTTTGGATGAAAGTACTAGAATATCTTATGTCCTAGATCAGCATGTAGGCTATGATTTATAAAGGTGAAGGACTAATTTCACACTGGCGACAGATCAAATTCAGTGATGACGGTTAATAGAGAAATATGAATGAAAAAGTCACAGTGCGTCGACTCCACGTAAAAGGACAAGGAAAACATGATGGTATCACATTCACTTTAAAGGTACGGTTGGTGCTGTGATGTGCTTGAGCAATTGGCTGCTGTGCTTCAAGACGTTCGATTCTCGCACGGGAAAAATAATTATATGGCCTAAAAATAGTTATACTATGTAAATTTACTCACCTACAACCATGTGAGTTTAAATGTAATTTGTAATGCGAGGTATTTTTTTTTTTTATATACAAATACAGTATGTGTGTTTTACCAAACTTCGGTCCGTTTATTTTTGGGATGTGGAATGTGCAATGAATATATTTTTAGCGTAAAAACTTGTTGCATATTTTTAACCAACTAAAAATAAAGGACAAGGTTTTCGATTCGGCCGAATGTGTTTTTTTTTTTGTTTTGGTCAGCGATATCTTCGCCATAATGTTATTTTTGGCCGGTTCTGGTTTTTCTTCTTTTGTTTGGAAGAGTTATATTTCAGGAGGTCCCATTTAAATACAATTTTTCATAATACCCGGAGGAGGGGCATTATGAAAAATCCCCAATTTATTATTTTGTCCATAGCAGCTATACTACAGCTATTGATAATTTTATTGAAACTTGATTGAGTAACGAATCAATATTATCTCGTAGGTATACCTACGTACACACCTATTTAATACTAGAATGAGATCAGAGGGCCCCAATTCTGCTATTTTTATAAATTCGTCATTCCAACACGATCCCATTGTCATTTTGCTAAAAGTTTGTAATCTGCTAATTCATAATGATCGATCATTGATCGGTCACTGGTCTTGTAATAGAATTGTGGTAGAATGATAATTTCGAGCATATTAAAACCAATAACTGCACAATAACGTTCTAATGGTAAAACACTGATCAAATAAACTGTTAAAGTTTTAGCAGATTACCGCAAACGTCAAATATTCATTTGTCAATATGTACGAGATTACCATTCTATGTCACTTCTTTCAATGGAGTGTCAGTGGTTGACCATTGGAAAGTCATAATAACGCCATTATATTAGTAGATTACCAAACTTGTCAAAATCGACAATTATGACATCAATGATAGACCATTCTGACACTATTGTAATAGCAGACTTGAGGCCCTTGGCATGATGTTGGTGCATAAAGTGGATCACACAGTGGTGACACCCTTACAGCATTACATCGTCACCCTCCCTGCTAACTGTCCTAACTAGCAATTTCTATATTTCTAGGGCGATCGTTTTTCTTTTCTGTCGTTGCGTTAGCTATAGCATTATTAATGAATTAATAAGTTTTTATATTGATCTTGGCTTATCCTTTAAGTAAGTAGTGGCCCTAAAGTCCTAAGGTACGAAGTTAGTGAGGATATTTTTTACCTTCTTCTGCACTTACTCAAAAAAAAAAAAAAAAAAACAAAATATGTGATTATCTTCTAAACGGTAAATGACACAGATACGACGATTAGAGAGAAATTATTCGAAATAATGTTATGAACACGTTGGTAATATTAGTGCAGATACGACAGTTTGTGCGATATAGGACAGTTAGCGGGGAGGGCGACGACATGTTCCGAGTATGGTGGTCTGTGCTGGCGCTGTTGCTGCAGCTGCTGAGACCCTCAAGCGGCGCAAATACTGTATCTTATCTATCGGTAATTACAGTTTTGAGCCATTTGTGGTCGAAGCGCTTGGGTCATGGGGTCAGAGTGCACGTCTTCTTTTCAAAGTAATTTTTCATCAGTTGATCGACACTGCGTGACCAGAAGGCTGGATCGTTCTGTGCCCAAACAATCAAACTTACTTTTCAATGGCAAACCCCGATATTTAAAAAGGACTACGCCCGTGTTAAATCTAAATCAATGAGAAAGAAGTAATCTATACTTATCTATGTATTTTATGTTTTTTTTGTTTGTAATCTCTGGAAGTACTGGTCCGATGGCTAAATTTTTTTCACCGATAGAAAGCTACCTTATTCCTGAGTGACATAGGCATGGCGTTCGCGGGCGAAGGCGCGGGTAAAAGCTAGTTTCTAATATAATAAAAGCTGTGTAGAAAATGACGAACAAAGAAAGTGGAAACACAGACAAACGTGATTCTAACGAATTGTCGTTAAAATTTATAACAAAATCATCTCAGATAAGTCAAGAGTGGCTGAGGCGTTACAAAACTTCTTTACCTACATTCCAATAGAAGCTACGAAATATCTTTCTTATTTATCTAAATTAACTATCGTTAAGGACATACCTACCACGTTTAATTGAAGCCTATTTCTGTTGGAGAAGAGTTTCTTGCCGGTTTCTCTGCATAAGGTAATACTAATCGGAACCGAGCACTTGTTTTCGTCGTTTTATAGATGTCCGTGCAGGTCTATATGAAATAAAGGATTGAATTGGTTTTAAATATTCATAATTAATTGTAAAACACAAGTTAAACAGTGACCAGTGATCAGAGGTCTATAAAAAATGGGGGAAACGGTTTCTGAAAGTTTGTTGTGGCTTTATAATTAGATAGTTATTTTTTTTTTGAGGCTCGAGGAATCATCAAATCACTTCTTTTATTATAAGTGTGTGAAAAGGCGTTTCAGACTTTTTCTGACTGAAATTGCCTGTTCTCTATTCGTTACCTTTTGCGTTCCTTTTTAGAACAGAACACTTATACTTTACTATTTTAGTACAAAAAAATGTAACCGTTATTGATCATATTTGTGAAGTCAAAAGTAGAAAAACTAAATCCTAAAATTGTCCACAAAAATTTGTCATAATTGGTAAATTCAATTTATATCCATAACTATTGATACGAGAAAATACTGCGCGCAGTTTTTTTTTTCATTTCGATCGCCATTTATTTATTCATAAATCAATAGCCTGTGCAATATTTCCATAAATTGAGTGACAGTTTGGGATATTATTATTAAAATTAGTGATGTATATAATAAGACAGGATTTTTTTAATATTTATAATAAGGCAAATAACTAGAATGATGCCGAAAATATTTTGTGAAACAAGTTTTTTTTTTAATATTTAATGGCGAACTTATTGCGAACTTAAAACCGGAAAGAACTACTTTTTTATTTAAAAAGTTATTATCATTACAAACATCTGCTTTGATTTGTTTCTAAGCATGCTCCAACACGTGACATCTTGTGAGTCCTTGTTAAACTTGATTTTAACGTGTACTAAAAAGGTTTTCATGGAGCTTTGTTTTTTTTTTTTAGAAAGCTTTTTAATTCGTGGTACTAAGGCTACAAAAAAACAAAAAAAAACTAAGTGAAATAATCTTAGTTCCTATAAAAAACTTGACAAGACAGAATGGGGCGTTTTTTTTTATATTTTGACTTCGCTTTGTTTGTGCATTTAGTCAGAGTCAGGTTTAGAAAGTATTAAGTTTTAGAAAAAAGGGTTTAAGCTAAAAAAATGATTTCAATATGTTAAAGAAACTTTTTGATTAAAATTATTTTCGTTTTTGTATGATCGCAACAGAGAAAAATCTTGTTTTTTTAAATATAGTCAACGGGCTGTCGTAGGAAGCTAGCAACCCAAGAACGCCCGTTGTGAATTAATGAATATCTATATAATATATAAAGGTTAGCAAAAATTTTATTCTTACAAAATATATTTAGTATGCAATTTTATTTAAAATGTAGTCTTTTAGTTTAATTAATCAGTCAAACATTATTGGCCATGGGCCTACTTATGTGTATAGGAACTTAAATTAGAAGTAGAATATTTTTTTGAGTTTCGTTTTCTTTGTTCTTGAATAAATAATACTGGTAAGATCATACATTTTTAAATGTAAGCTTTATTAGAAATATATCAATCGTTTTTTTTTTCTTTCTTTCTATATATTTCAAAAGATTAAATAGTTTTTGTTTTGTTTTATGTCATTATGGTGCCCGGGAATTTAAAAATATTTTGACCACGGAAACTATTGCTTTTTTAAAAATAGGCCATTTTCGGGCACATCAACTTTCAAGGCAGCAGTTAGTGCTAAATTATGGGTGTCTTTGTTAAAAGATTAAATGATAAACGATATTTATTCTGCAAATATAAAAAAAAAACGCTTTTAAACGAATGATAATGATTCTAAATCATGTAAAATAGTCAGTGTAATCTCAAGTAAAAATAAGTTTTAATAAACATATGTGGATATAAAACTAAACAAATACCAAGATAGTAAAAGTAAATTTATAAAAGAACAGAAAATAAACAAACAAATAAAGTCAAATCTATTAAAATAGTTAAATGTATTCATTAAACTTTGAAAAAAGTACCGGGAAATACCGAACTGACGCTGAAAAAATGCAGTGTGAACTTGATCACTTACAACACAAACTAAGTTCAATGACCATTGAAATATACACACGTCTGAGAACCAAATGAGCAATGAATGAGCTGGTAAGCTCACAAAAATTCAACTGTAAATATCGGTAATAACCATCTAATGCATCTAATTCTAACCATTCATTGCTAATATGATCACCTTATCGCAATCCTGTGCTAGTTTGCCAGTAGAAATCAAAATCAAAACATTTATTTCAAATAGACCATTTGCAGGCACTTTTGAATAGTCAAATGTCGGTCAGTCCAAGAAAAGTGAAGCTAAATTGCAAGTTCCAAAGAGTAGGTCTCTATGGAGAAGAACGTGCAAGAAACTCCATGGACACCCTTTTAAATCATATTATGTGTTACATATAATGCTTGGTTACATATTACTTGTTGCTTCTATCATGTGAGCACAATGTCTCTGTCTCATGAGAAAATTGCTCATTATTTAACTCACCCGATTGCAAATAAAAAAATAGTTATTTTTTTGTTTTGTGATGAAATTGGTAAAGCAGCTTTTGATAAATTAATATCCGGGACACTCAATCATAAACAACTGTATACCCGACTATCATTTTTATTTAACATAATTGTAAAAGTTATAAAATGTGAAGGGGTATGCCCATCATCTATATAAAAAAATAACTGAATTGTACAAAGATGAAATATGCGCCAAATATACTTCAAACCATAGGAGACTTATTACAATTTCAATAATTACCAAAACGAGACGAGAGAACCCGTTTTGAATATTTTCCCTATATCAACTTCAAGTTCGTAAACAAAAAATGAGTGGTTGTTAATTAATTCAGTATTCAAAAATAGATATAGTGTGCAAGAAAAAAACCATAAAAGGCCATCATGTAAACAAAAGCAATACGCAATTGTTGAAGAATCATCCAAGTTAAGTGGGAGTGAGCAGGGCACATTGCAGAATACTGTGGTCGATGAGGACGAAAGGTTTTGGAACGGCAGCCACCTACCGGGAGACGCAATGTCGGAAGGCGTTCTACAAGGTGGGCCGACGACCTGGCGAGAGTCGCGGGAATTTGATGCGACACTAAGGAGAGGCCTATGCTCAGGCTCAGCGGTGGACGTCGTTCAGCTGATGATACGTAATTCAAATCACAATTTTTTTTTTTAATCAAAAATATAAATGGTAGAAAAAAATACAGTAATTTAAAATTGTCAGTTAGATAAAGAACATGTACGTTTTCTATTTTGAAAATAATTTGTTTTTAATAACAATGCATATTCTTTTTAAGATTTACAATACAAAATTATAGTTCGTTGTTTTATTAAATAAATGGCAATTGCACTAATTCGAGTTTTGCTGAATTCACCCAGCCATGCCAAGTAAACACAGATACATGATACCAAGTTAAATATTATAAAAATCGCTGTATTTTTACTCCAAATTGACAAAACATGATAATTATTTAGATATTTTTTATTCTAAATAGAATTTAAGACTACTAGTAGTTTCTGTATATTTGAGGTATTTAATGGCCATTTACCTTTAACTACAATTATTATTAAATAAGTATTTAGGGATGGGAAAGAAGGACGACGGCGACGACGGTGTCGATTAATTAAAAAAAAATTGATGTAGTGATGTTTTGCAAAAAAACAAGTAATCATCGATGTATTTGACCCACGATATTTCACGATATTCTCATTTGATTATACAATCTTATTTTCAATACATGCGAAACCTAAAACATCTGTCTAGTATTTTTATGTAAAGAATCTGTGTACAAAGGATCATGGCGAAGTCCCGAACAAAATTTTGCTGCCATATTTTTGAGCGTATTGTATATATAAAAAATATACAGATATAATTTCTAAACAATTTCGTCTTAGATATTACTATTAATAGAATCCGATTAATAAGGATATTTCAGCTTATAATTGGTGAGATTACGTATATTATGTCAATAATACCTACGTACCTTCTTATGAATTTAAAAAAACGCATTTTTGAACGAACGACAAGATGTTAAGTCAAATGTCATGTTTTCTTTTTCTATATGTAAATAGGTTGGATGGCTGCTAAAATGTCTAATGTCATGCTTTTCCTGGTGATGTTATTCTCAATATTGTATTTATTGTAGTGGCAACGTCATAGATTGTGACATTTTAGGCACTATTTTGCTAAGCACAGACTGGTTATTTTTATTTTTATGTTTATTCTCTAATGCGGAAATGTATTTCTTATGTATTTATTATCAATGCATAAAGTATCTCTTTGAATGTCGTAATTAGAAACACAATAGAAAGACAATTACCTTATGTCGGACAGTGTAACTTAAGACATTCGAAAGGGTATAGCATATTATCTTTGATTATATACTTGTCTAGATACCACATTGACACCTATTGAACGGCCCAAATAAAGTCTACTAAAATTGGTAGACTCGCTTTCCCTTACGTCAGTGTCATTTGAAACACCAAAGGATAACGTGCTCACGAAAAGTAATTAATTATGCCAGTTTGTGCTATCAGACTGTACCGCAATTATGTGGGAAAACCGTATAATAATACCAAAATCACTTTTCATCGGTAAGTTTTGTTATTTACCCACTATTATTTTAAGAAACACGATTTTTTAATTCGTTTTTTTGTAAGTTATTCTGATTAGCCAGTGTTGTCAGTTTTTTACTAGGGAGATTTGGCGAAACTATGGGAGACATAATACAAAATGATAACTTATCTATACCTATAAAATAAATAAAACCCATGACGTCATGCACTTAATAGTATTTTGGTTAGTTCTTTCTAATATTTTGGGTTTCAGATTCCCTACGGATCCCATACTAGCAAATTGCTGGAGAGACATTATACTGCGGACTCGAAATTAAGACCAGTGGAAATCCCACAGGACTTCAGTCGTGTGTTCTGAACATTTTTCTGATGATGATTTATATTTTACAAAAAAGGATTTTTTTTTTTCGATGGGAAAAACCATCTTATGACAACCCCTGCTCTTTGGCGGAGCGGGAGATAGTGTCAGACTCTTACTGACTAAAAAACCCATCCCGTTCCTTCTAGCCTTCGTACCGGGGCTCGAGCGCCCTTTCGGGTTTAAGATGGCTAAAGAACTAAAATTCTTTGATCTTAAACACGCCTATTTCGTCATCCATACCATCAGGTGAGATGGTGGTCAAACGCGAACCTATCAATAAAAAAATAAAAGACTTATTTTTTTCACTCTATTTTTTGTCTTGTCTTGTCTTACATCGGACTTTATACTTTATATTTGTTTGTTTTATTTACATACATATAAATGTAAGCAGAGAATTGTGTGTCTTAAAGTCTGTGTTAAATAAATGTATTTTTTTTTCTTTAATTTACAAAATATTATTTCATTCAACCTATTTTTTTAAACTTTCTTCATAATAAATAACGGCTAAAAGGAAGGTTAATCATTTGGAGCAGGCATCCCTAAACACGCACACCTTGACAGTTTGACGACAATAAGTATGCAAGCGGTACTCACACATATCTCGCAATTGGAGACAGTTTTAGTGCATTCGTTTGTTTGCATTGCTCTATCTAGACAAGTATATAATCAAAGCATATTATATTACTTGAGTAAGATTTGTTTTTGGCAACATTAAGAATTTAGTTTAGCCAAAAGTCCATGAAGTCAAGAAAGAAAAAAATATAAGCCATGATTATTTGCTATCGTAAAAAATCTAGTTAATTCTGTTTCTAATTATGACGGTATTTTTACTGGCTATTATTGTCTGTGCGATAAAAGAACCGTCGTGGCGTAAAGTGAAAACAACATTAAAGATTTTAAGTAGCAACACAACCCAGCCATCCGTCAAATGCAAAACGTCATAACAGGTTTGTTTATTGTGTTATTTTATTGTGATTTTTAATTGAAATCTTCAGAAATGTGGTAAAAAATTTCACTGAGCTGTAAGGGAAATAATTTTTAATATATTACAGTTTTGCCAAAGATAACAAATGGCAATCGACACCATTATTGATCAAAACAAAGTCACGAACTTGGGAAACATTGGTATGCTGTGTTTTTGGTATGTAACACTTTTATTTTAATGTTTTTAGACTTCCTAGGTGAACTCCTGTCCCTGTTATCTCCAAATATATATAAATTAAACGGAAATTCATTAAAACATGACGATATTTGTCTATTTTATTTTTGACAATATTTTCGATGGCTAGTATAAAGAGTATTGATACTTTAAATTTATAATGCATTTCGACTAACTTAAAATATTTCTTTTCAGGCTTGAGTGAGGATACAGTAACTAAAATAAAAAAGGGCAATTGCGAGTCGGACTCGCGCACTGAAGAGTCTGTACAAATTTACCGAAATCAATTCCCGAATTAAGTTACAAAAAATTTTCCGAATTGCAAACAATTTTTTTTTTGTTGTGATCTGATCTACAAATTTACAGTTTTCTGATTTTTCCCTGCACTTGTTCTATGAGACCTTGTTTTATGCCAAATTTCAGGTTTCTAGGTCAACGAGATTCACCCTATGAACTTTGATTCCCTTGAGTATCGAAATATATGTTTTTTGCGACATAAACGGCCGTATCTTTTTTTTTTCGTTAACTCAGAAGTTTGATTTTTTCACAACTTCAAAAGACCGCAGACTTGTGTGTATGGTTTTAATTTTAACTCGATACCTCCAAGCGTTCTCGAGTTAAAGGGTCTTAACAGATAAACAGTCGGACAACCAAGTGATCCCAAGGTTCTTATATGCGAGATGGTCCCTTACTGGCTAAATAGATTTTTTACGAAGCAACATTTCAAATTGTGAAGTGTACTTTATTTTCATAGTCATTAAGTTCATATTTTTCATTGATCAGCTAAAGGGAAAAGTGTACTAAGAAAGATAACGAGTAAGTGGTAGTGTGTCCCATTTTTACCTTTATAGTTAACAAACATAAAGTTGCTGCTAGCTACAATATTCCAGTCAGTGATAATAGACCAATCCCAGTCAAAGTGATGGAACCATTTTCGTTGGAACTTGGTAAGTGGTCGTTGGTGGAACCTACCTCGATAGGCAGTACAGCATTTCCTTCACGCTATTTTCCTTTACCGGTTCGTGTTTGCATTTAAATGTTCATCATCGTTGCAATCAAAAGATGTCCACTGTTCGACATAGGCTTCCCCCAGGTGTCGCCACAACGGCATTACGCAAAAACTTATAAACGGATGAATTTAATGATAAACGTTGCTATAATGTAGCTTATAACCTATATTTTTGCTAAGTTTCATCACGCGAGCAAGTTCAATAAATGGGCTACTAATATTATAAATGCGAAAGTTTGTGAAGGTAGATCTAGGTACTCGTATGTATGGATGTGTCGCGCAAAAACTACTTGACAAATGAACTTAATTATAAACATTTCAATAATATAGCACATAAGCTATAACTTTGCAGTTTCATTAGGTGAGCAAATTCAGAATAGGATAATTTTTATTATAGAGTGAAGCCGCTGGAAGAAGCTAGTCTAACATAGTTTAAAAATATCAAGATTTAACAGTCGCTCTATAATGACGTCACAATGTTGCTTACATAACGAAAACGATATTTATCTACAGCAGCGCCCTCAAATCCCACGATGGTTTACTTTCCGCACAGACTCTAGCGTAATTTGATAATACTTAGTAAATAATTTTGCAAGTGTTATATCACACTGGTATATGTAGACACTTAATAATTTTATCAACAATTTTCTCGCCGACGTTCTTAAACTGAATTATGAAAAACCACAAAGTTATAAGCCAGTTATGGTAAATGGTTGGCGACATAAATACATGGTCACCGGCCGGTCCGGGCGACTGAAGGGTAATTTTGCTTCCGTATCCAGCTGTGCAGTGGTGCCTAATGGCCACTATGATCTGCCGTGATCTATTTTGTACTTAGTGTCGGTAGTGTCCAAATTGTGACCTTTTTTCAATATTTTTGGTAAAATATATTACGGGCATTGTCCACTGCTGTTATTTATTGTCCATCTGTTAAAAATCATGGTGTAAATATTCGTAAATTATAATACTCGTATATTAGCTTCTGCCCACGGTTTCACCCGCAACTTCTTCTTCTTCCTGCCCTTATCCCATATTACTTGGGGTCGGCACAGCATGTTTTTTCTTCCATTCTGTCCTGTCACCCGTCAAACTATCACTAACTTCCTTTTCTTTCATATCACTCCTCACACAATCCATCCATCTTTTCTTCGGCCTTCCTATCCATCTCCATCCCTCTACATGTATCCTCAGAACTCTTTTAGTCATTAAAATTAAATTAAGTAACACGGTTTCACCCGCATGACAGACGAAAATTGTCACAATAGCACTAAATCTCGGGATATGTATCCTAATTCAGACGATCGTCTGTCTGGCAAGTTTCATCCAAAATAGTTTAGCCAGAGAGGTCTTATTGATTAACAAATATCCAAACGTTTTAACTTTCAGTCTTAATCTTCTTAACGTCTTTACTCTCAGGACCGGAAAAAAAAATCTGCTGCGGTCTTTCCGATTACAGATGGCGCTATCAACAGCCATCAAAGACTTGAAGTTCAATCTAGTTGCGCAGTCACCATAGAGGCTACATGACATGTGATCGCGTAATTTAATAAGTACCTTTAATAGATGTACCATCGGTACAAGGTGGGCACCCCAACCATACGCACAAAATATTTTGGGAACATATTCATTTTGCGTACAGTTAAATACTAGAATTCCCCACCAGAGTCTCTTTCCTAATAGCTAGTCTCCCGAGATTGTCTTAAAGTCAGGAGTGAGTAGGGTAGATACTTTAGGGTAGGTACTTTTAAGCAAGCGTGTTCTATCGTCGACCACATCATGCTTATCATACGGTGAAATAGTATTCATGAGCGAACTTATAAATAAAAACAGAATGTGCAACAAAAATAATTTGGTCAAAACTCTCCCACAAACGTCACCCAAGACTTGAAGATAATGCTGCGCAGTATACCAAAGATGCTGTACCGACACACTATCGATACCCAAAGAAAATAATCGATTGCAGATAGAGCACGCATTGTCCAGACATTGATGGGCCGCAGCCCTTATCTTGTCAGTTGGCTGTGACGTCGAATAGCGCAGTGATATATACGAGCGGAACGAGTCCGCGCACATTACTAGTGTAAAAGTGCTCCGTGGTTGCCCACGCGCAGTTTGCGCCGCCACCTGACTTGCGATCGCTACTTTGCTAAAGCGAGCATTGCTTAGATAGTGTCTTTAGTGTTTAATTGTGCTGGAGCGTTGCTAAGCAGGTAAGTTATTGTTTTTAGATAGAAAAATTTTTTATATATATTAGTATTTACTGAAAAAAAATAAGTGGGAGATTGCCAAAAAAAAATCATAGCAAAAAGAAATTAAAAAAAAAATGTCTTTATTGTTGTTTACATAAAGCGTAAATATGCACCTGTGTATTGACAAAGTTAAAAGTCTTCTGGCAGAATTATGATTTTCACCTTAGCTGTTTTTATTTACATAGATTTACGAGTGTGTTAGCGAAACGTCTTTTTCTTGACAGAATTCATTATCAAGTTCAGTGTCATCATTTAAATTTATCGATGCCAATGATTACCAAAGTAAATAACATAACAAGTTTTTTTTTTCATAACACTTAGTTGTTGTATCTTGTTTGGGTATGGCCTGATGAATTTTTAACCATGGGGATTAATAATTTTGCTCTTTATTTTTTTTCCTTTTTATATTAAAAGCCTGGCTTATAACAGATTTAATATAAAGTATATATTTCAATCACGAGATAAAATCCTTTTTTTGTATAGATTATGTTTAATTTAGATCAAATTTTCCGTGACACACATGACAATCCGGACGTCGATCCAAAACGTGATCACCTTAATAATACAAATTAATGCACTATTTAAGCTTTTATTGCGAAAAATATTTAAACTTTATGTCATTGACATGCAAAGTAGATTCGAATTCCGACTTGTCTTGAATCAGCCGAATTTTAAATTTGTATGATAAAATTGCTTTATGATCTTTAGATAACGTGATTAAAATTCTTTGTTTTAATGGCTTTAATGCATTTAAACGACCATTAGGAAAATTACAAAAATGTAACCTAAAACATGATACTTTTAAAAAACACGTACATAATTGATACCTGTTTTTTATGTTTTAAAATAATTTATGACTGTCTTCATAAAGCAAAAAGTCTTGGGTCAAGAACGATCAAGGTAGCAAGCCGCTCGCGTGAGGTCGAGACTAGTTCCACTGTTCCATTCAACAATTTTTCGCGAAAAATCTTTGTATAATAAGGAAAATTTCTAAAGGTAATCAAGATCGTATTGTTTCATGGTATTTGCATTACAGGACGTGTTTATTCACTGTCTTTGTTTGCGATAAAGGACTAGGTATAAACTTATAGGTGTAGGAAGCGATTGAACAAAGATTTACGTCGGTCATGTTGCAGAATGATCGTCGTCTTACTTATTGCTAATAAGTACTTACTTTTATCCTAATGAGTATTGCAGTTTATTTATTTATTTATTTATTTATTTAACCTTTATGTAATAAAAGATACAAAGGCGGACTTAATGCCTTAGGCATTCTCTACCAGTCAACCTAGGGTAGTGCAGTTGTTTCAATTAGCTGTTTAATTTCTTCACATGATAGTAGGTATATTATATACATTATAAGAACTTCTTATGGGGTCACAATCACTAGTTCTGCACGACCTCGCCGAAATTGACGCCGACTGTACATTGGCAAAAAATACTTTTTTCAAAAAGTTATCTGGATCGATTTATCTTTTCCCATAGTATTGCCTCACTGTTGTTGCATGGCTTTTCGGAATCCTAAGGCCAGCTTAAATGTAAACTCATTAATTTGCTGTCTTATATGCGTAAGTTACATACTATATTCGACGATTTAACTACTTATACTGAATATAGGTATAGTTGAATCGTCAGAGGAATACAATCTTAATTTTCTTTGGAACGTGGATTTAGATAACACTTTCCATATGTGCGTTGATAGAAAAGAAACTGGGAGCTCTGGTACTCACTCATCATCTCTATAGTAATCTTCTGGGTCAATAGCGCCGTATCTAATCTTAGGTTTTCTATGTGAAAGTCTCTTAGGGTTTCTTAGTACAAGTACCATTATCATTTGTCACGCTTCTTTAGTCACCCTCGTAACGTATTGATGCGATCATTTTGAGCTACCTTTTGAACGGTGGGTTATTTACCAATGACTTTGCGCATTTATTATATTCCTCCAAAGGAAACAAGTGTTAAGGAAATGCCGTGTATACGTAAAACAAATATTAAATAAATACATATTTAAAGATAATACAACTGCTGTCTACACGAATCAATATTGATATTTATTAAAAATATTATTGATCGGTGCAAAGATTTCAAAATTTCACAAAGGTTATTTTGGCCTTCACCTTTTGTTCGTGACCTTTGAATAATTGTTTTATCTCCTATCATTATCTATTTGATGACACGGTTTTAATCAAAATAACGTTTTTTATCGAATCGATTTATACGTAGGTAATCAAGAGATGTCTGCCTTTGTTTTGATAAATCTAAACTTCTACACTAATATTATAAATTTTAGTTTGTTTTTTTTTTTGTTTTTAGGGGGTAATCTCTGAAAGTATCGGTCCGATTGCGAAAATTTTTTCACCGATAGAAAGTTGCTTTAGTTCAGAGTGACATAGTTTATATTGTATGTATGCGGGCAAAACCGCGGTCAAAAGCTAGTGTGGATTTTAACTGGAGGAGTGTCTATAATAATAATAACTCAACTATATTAGGTAGGCGTGATGCCTACCTAGTGTCATCAAGATATTATCACTTATAGAATTCCACACTAAATCAATTTTTATTTGGCCAGTTGGTCATCGATCGCCACTATATTTTGATATAGTTAACAACCACTTGTTAAGTGAAAAAATAATCTAACGCGGTGAATTACATTGTTTATATTACAGCTTTTAAAATCGTAGTAGGCTCGTGTTTCAGAAAACCGGTCATGATTGATTCTCAACCTTGTTTCCCATATAAAATGTACCTAACACAATAAGTACAATTATAATAGGTTAGTAGATACATAATTGGCCAATTTCAGGTGCCCACGAGGATTTTTCCACTTGAATATCTTACAGTCATCTTTGGAAAAACCTTTTCTGATTTGCGTATGTTTTTTATGATTCAATAATATAGTCACAGAGATTCTTTGTTAGACTAGCTTGTGCCAGCGGCTTCGTCCGCGTAAATCTACCTAGGTCCCTTCATACGAATATTGAACCCCGCTTCTTTCCTTTGGGGGTGAATTTTGGGAAATCTTCTCTTAGTGTTGAGTCGTCTGCGTCACAAAAGGAAGCTTTGTAAAAATTTCACGCTCTTAGTCTTTGTAGTTTTAGCTGTGCGTTGATATGACAGTCAGTCATAGTGTTGTGCCGTTGCCGGCAATATTGCCGTAAAGTGGGAATATTGCCCGCAATATGAATATTGGTGGCAATATTGCCAGCAACATTCCCATATTGCTGGCAACGGCACATCTCTAGCCATTTTTCACAGTACCTAGTTTATTGGTAAGGGATTTCTACAAGTCAAATACAGAGTGTTATATTATACCAACAAATGATCAAATATGCCAAATGATAAAAATGTCAAACATATAAAAGAAAAATACAAAATACACAAAGAAATAAATAGAAGTCAAAATCAGTTTCCCCTTTTATATATACAGATGAAAGATATTATGTGATGCTTAAATACATTTACTAGTGATAAGATCCATTAAACACATAAAAGTACGTATAGAAGAATATTATACCAATTTTCGTAGGGGCCCAGCAGAGTCGAAGCCTACTGGGGCCATGGAATAATGGCAAAGCAGGAACATGAGTGGGTGTTTTAGTCAATAAAAAAACAAATCATTCACTCACTCAGTTTGAACACCCTCATAAATCGCTATTTTGGTGCGCGAATATTTAACTTTGAATCGTTATTGTACTAATTGGCTCTAAGTTGTTGTTAATGATTTGTTATTTCAAGTATATTTTAATCTATTCCACATCGTTAAATCCTTTGTTCGATTGATTCAATTAGATATATTTAAGTAGACTTAGACTTTTACGGATTTTTTGGTCGAAGTCACCGAAGACCTGTACTGTTTATATTTTTACACCACCTGCTCGATAATGCTCTTTTATATGTCTGAATGAAATGAAAGATTAATGGGAATTAATAGTGCTTTGATCACGATTTCTGAAACGTAACACCAAATTATTAACGACATTGTTATAAAGTAAGTATAAATAGAAAAGGAAGAAGGGTTTCTTTTAGGTGGGGATCATCCAATAACTTCTCCCGCTCGTGGGCAGGCGTGTCAGACTCTTACTGACTCTTATGTTCCGTCTTTGCTATCGTCCCAGGGCCCAGGGGTTCTACTTCGAACAACCCCTGGCCCCAGAAGGCTTTGACCCTGCTGGGTCCCTACGGTTTTCCTGACATCTTCTTGAGGGGCGTTCTGTCAACGATATAAAAATTAAAGTTTTTGTTTTTTTAATGAAAAAAAAAATTAAAGTTCATTTTTTCTTTGATTTTTTTTTTCTAGAATGCTATTTCGCTAACAGTGTGGAAAAAAGATAAAGATCGCAATGTATTAAACTGAAATTCATTAGTTTTTAAAGAAAAAAGGTCAGGTAACCGTCGAGGGCACGACCTTCAGCATTGAGGATAAACGAGGCAAAGAGGGGGAAATGAAAAAAGATGGAAAACAATGATGGAACGAAAAAACACAACGTTGCTTTATACTTGTAAAAATAATTCGAGTTAATTTTAATCTATCACCATCTTCTCAATTAAAATTCGTATATTTAAAAAGCAAATTCCTACCTCACCCACTGACTCAAGGACGCCTAGTCTTAACCCTTAGGGTGTTTTTAATATTGTGCGGATCACGCGCAACCCCCACAAAAGTCTATTTTACACAAGTTTTTATTAGAATGCGTGGAATACGCACGCGGGACGCGTTTTTTGCATTTCTGCATGCGGAACAAACTCGCATGCGTGATGAATTCCGCACGACATTAAAAACGCCCATAGACCTAGAACGCTGGTTTCACAGAGGTTCCTTATATGATCTATACAACGAATAAGAAAGGGTTTTCCAAAACACCGTAAAGGGATAAAATGGGGTTTCGAAATTTTTATCTAGAGAAACTAAATTTCACGCGGGCGATGCCACTGGCAGAAGCTAGTTTAAGTTAATTTTAATCCATCTTCATCAACTCAAATATCAACTTCGGCAATATGTTTTTAAGTGATGATAAAAATATTGGTTCGGTTCCAATGGAATTTAGACTTTGTATTGGTTGACATTGAGTTCGTTGCCCCAAAATTTGAAAACATTCCTGAATTATAAATACAAGTTTAGATCAGTGTAATTTCGCTAACACTGTTGTCATTGGAAGCAGTTTAGTATAGTTTTGGCCGTCATTCTTGATTTTTGTAAAATACGATGTATACATTTTTTTTACCGTCTTTGTCACAAGATGATACGCCAAAAACGTTTCAATTAGATACTTGAGCCTATACTTATTTTTATAGTCAACAAAATTTCGTTAGTTCCTCGTTGCGTGCGTCTTTGCGTAAAGGTATCTTAACAAGTATGCAAATATATGTATAAGATCGAACTAAAGCAAACAGAGCACCTCTAGCGAAAACTATTTATTAGCTATTTATGCTGACGTAGGCAGCTCAGGAAATATTTGAAATGACATTGATCATTTCCGAACTTATGCATAAGGAAGTGAGATTGTAAACAAAGAATAAATAAATGTGTATTTATTATAAAAAGACGCACTTACGTAGATCAAATCACGCGGAATGTGGCAAGCGTCAAGTATTTGTACTCACATACATACTTAATTATGTTAAGCTAACTCTTTGTGCAGTGTTTACTGCATAAGTGCACAGTATTAGGAAAGTTATAAAAGTCGATTAAATCAAATAATCCTAATTTATTAATTATCTATATATTTATTGTACATCATATTAGAACATTCAAAAAGAAAACTAAAACACATAATAAATAATGGGCGGCCTTATCGCATTCCGCGATATTTCTGGCAACTTGGAATGATAATAATTTTACAGTACAAAATACATCTAAAGTTACATCTAATAATATGCATTTATGATTTTATGGTTTAAGTTTTTTCAATTCGCGCAATGAAAATGCAGATTTGATAAAACCAAATAAAAAGTAGAATTAGAAATATAATAAAAAGCGTAATTAGTGGAGACGAGACGGTGCAAATCCATTATCATTGATGTAATGTTGAAATGAAAGAGATGTGTTGTATTTTTAAATACAAGTAACGTCATAAAAGTTAAGTATGAAGGAGGATCTTCAATTGCTGATAGAGCTGACCTGAATTGAGCCAGACCTAGTTAGAAGAGAACCCTTTTGGGAGATCTTCTCTTTAGGGTTGGGTTCTCCCTCTGTTGAAAATTGTCTTCAACTCTTAGATTATTTTTTTCTTTTGTAACTATTTGATCTCTACCGAAATTGATCAACGAGCTCGATTAAACATCTAAGTTTTGATTCCAATATATCGACTCACAGCCTACATTGTTTGTAAAAACAAAAAAAAAACGAGCAATACCTCGAATAACAGCTAATAGGTAATAAAAATCGAAAAAATTATAGTTTGTGGTTTTAAAATTCGATATTTGAGTATTCATTTGCTTGAATTATTCATAAGATTGAATGAACTAACTAGGCCTTGCTAGATTTTAATGAAATCATTAGTCACAACAGAGATAAAGATATATAATTACTGATGGAAATAATTATTGTTCCTTTTTATGACGAACGGACGGAAACTTAAGGAAAACATTTTCCAAGTCCGAAGGTTAAATTGACATAGACACATACATTATGATTACATTGAACTTAGCGTGATCATGTTGTTAGCTGAGCTATTACACCAACACATAAGTGTTTGCGATTCTTTTTGAAAATGTATGGTTTTAGAACAGTTTAAAATCAACAAGAGCATAGTAAATTAGCTCAGAACATCCTGGATCATGTCAATATTTACATAATGATAAAGATGTATCGACCAGCATGCTTGGAGCCCGCGTGGTAGATTGTGGCCCATTCTTTCTAATAGAGAGGAGGCCTGAGTCTTAGCAGTGGAAACAATTTAAGCCTATTTATGTTATAACTATATATGATGAAGATGCTAATCCGTGGCGTATTACTGGGCAGTTGGGCTACCGCTAGGAATTGCCTAAGCGGATCTGATTGATAGATAAGACGTGAAGGTTTAGAACGTGAGCCATCTGCTCGTATCTCCTGAGTTACACATGGCTGATGCGATATGTTTTGTGTGTGGTTGCAATATTTTATGCCTGTTTACCTACATAACATACATACATAATCAGCCTTTTATCATTCCCACTGCTGGGACTGTTTACTTGTTGTTTCTAAAATAATTCACGAAGATTTTTGTCCTGACAAAATTGAATTAGCTATTGTAGATAATGACCGTCGGCTATAAAACTACGAAAAAAATATCGTCTTGTTTTTCAAAGACTGATTACCTAATCTTGATTACCAATCTAATAAATAAACACAGTACATAATAATCTGAACGTTGAAGGGATACTGGATATTGGCATGATATTGAACTTGCGGCGGGTGACGGGAGCAGGTTGAATGCGTGCCTGTCTGTGTCAAGTGCCGTAAAAGTGTCGCAAGCGCAGGTACAAGTCCTCGTCGCACAACGCAACCGCGCAGGCGCAGCCATTACCGCTGTTGCAACTCCCGCGCACCCCTCACACCGTGATCCGGAGATACATTTTTAGTTCTCACGGATAAGTGAAATGGCTAAGTGTTTTTTTTTTAAGATTGTTGGTGTACTAAATGTGCAATTCGATTGTTTATTAACCGACTTCAAAAAGAAGGAGGTTATTTTAATTGACCAATTGTTTGTATGGCGTGTCGTCCATTTACAGACAGTCAAAATATAAATGGCATTATAGTTATTTAGTATATTATATTATAATCATATAATATATCTTAATACTTAGTCTTAAACATTACAGAAATTGGTGATATACGCATAACATTGTGATCGCGATTTTTAAATAATTTTACGAGGTGAACATAGTTTGGCCTTACAAGAGAGAAGATTGAAATTACCTCATGTTGCAATTAAAGCTAACTAAAAAAACTATAAAATCAAACATGAGGATACTTACATCAATTTTTTTTAATTACTACTACGGCACTGACATAGAATTTGATGTGGTTTTATAGTATGAATAAAATACCAACTAGTTTTCAGCAACCTTCTTATATTTTTAGTGCTCATTATGAACTGTAACATAATTTTGGTGGCTTATTATTATAATTCTTATTATAGCATAATAAAAGTGTACCCAACCATGAAGTTATAATATATTCACAGTAAACAACAAAGACCGGGCGGCGCATTAAGAGTGCTTTATATTCAGCGTGTTTATGGTTCTAAAAATATAGGGACTCAAAGACATTACGCGATGGTTTCGGCCGTTATTTTATGCAAAGATATGTGTATCAAAATTGTATCATTCATATTTTGACACCTTGCCCAGTGTGAGTTTGCTTTTCTGCATTACGAGTCGGGTGTGATTCTTGCAACATCCAGTTATTACTGAGCAGATTTGTTCTTCGTGCCTTTATGCTCTAACAAACATGGGATTATGTTTTCCTTTAATTTTCTACTGCAATGCTTAATCTATTATTTTATGGTTGATGATTGCGTTTGTTGTGCTATGTTTGTGTTATAATGTGTTAGTTGATCGTTCTTTCTTCATAGTCGTCGTATTACTTAAAATTTTGCTGCAGCCAATCAGTAAGTTCTTGAAGTAGTAAAATAGCGGGCCTAAGACATGTCCTTGCGGTACGCCATACGTTGTATGTATTTGTTTTGATTAGTAGGTTTCTTTTGTTTGAGTATTATATATATTTTGCTAGGATATGTATTTATATGAAAACTTTACCTGTATGTTACAAAACCAAATTAATAGTTTGGTTCTGTTATAAGAATTTGTGTTGATCCACGTGATTAAAAGTTTTGGTCATGTCGATGATCACTTTGATTATTGTGATTAAAGTTATTGTCATTTGTTTTTTTTTCCAATACCATAATCATTATTATAATGCAAGATGTTTAAAATTTTATTTTTAATAAAACCAGTTCTGATATTTGAAGTCTCGCATTAATTGGTTTCACTTCTTGATTGGATTTTTTTTTGTTAGTTGGGTAAAGGTTAGGGAGATGACGATGATATTATTGTTGCAATAAGTTAGTTACTTTAATGGGTTTAAACCTAATATACTAGATACATAATACAACAATAGTAAACTAAGGCTCTTACATACCACAAGAACGTGGTTATAATATTAATTGGCATAATTAATTTTAATTACACGAAGAGCATTTAATTAATTTATTCTTTACAGAAATAAAGATGAATATGTTCAATACAAACGATATTCTTGACGCGGATTCAAAAATGTTATGATTATTTATGTTTTTTTTTAATTTTGTCTATTTGTAAGCGGTTTGTCCAGTTAATTAGCTAAAATAATATGAATTAACTCATAAAAAAAGTCACATACTTATTTTAGATAAATAAGTAGTTTTTGAAACCCAGTCGCGTTGCTTAAATCACATAGAGTGCTTATTTTTATACCAGTATAAACTGTACTAAACAGCTATAGCAGCAACCATCGTCCTTCGCAATATGAAGTCGGCAGATGAGCTGAAACCGCAATAACACGTTTATTGCGGTTTTAACAAATAAATTAATAAAAATAACAAGTGTTGTTTAAAAATGTGGTCCATCCAGAAAATGTGGTTTCCGTGCTCCACTTTTAAACATCATCAAGGGTTAACCTTTATTCGAGCAACTTCTCTGAGGATTTCAAAAATTAAATATAGGTATCTAGAACGTAATTGGTCGACACGTTATGGCCTTGATAGTCCACTCGTCTCTTAGCAGAGAATGGCCTCAAAGTTATTGTAGCAATCCCATTGCCATAATCACTGCAGTTTTTTGACTCCCTACAATCTGATTTTGGAAATGGCCAGTAGTATGTACTATTGAAACTAGAATAGTAGGTACCTAAATACTTGTATCCATAAACAGATCTTGCTCCCCTCTCGTTATGCCACATTGGTCAATAATAACAAGATCACAATCGCATAAAGTTTATTGCACATTCACTTTTTGAATGAAAATTAGATTACCTACAATTTATAACGATTATGCTAAATAAACGATCAAGTTGTACAAAGTATGAATCATAAATATGAATGAAGCAAAGAAACAAACATTGTTTAGTGTAAATCTCGCACAATGTAATGCGAACACATGGAGCGCCGTAACACCGGTTTGATACAATGTAACTAACGATCGACAGATTACTTACACGCATTTCATAATGCACTTCCACACTCAGACCGGCCACTTGACTTAACGAGGCAATTATTTCCTTTTAGTTCGCACACAATTAATAGAATCTATTAAGATGAACTAGTGGATGCACTGTAAGGAAATAAACTATTTGATACAGCAGATACGGGTACTTCAGAAGTTCCAACACAATTTCTTAGTACTACGTATATCCTCAGTAATTGTACATCAGTAATTGTAAATCCCGAGGTACCGTTATTGTTTCGCAGTCTTTTGTCATTGAAGCAATTAATCATTGATGTATAATAGCATCAGTAGCGTTCGTCATCTTCGATAGAAACAAGCCGTGACTGTAGTTCTTTGTTAGTCGCATGGAAATTGCGCAAATACTTTTACATCGATAGGTTTGCTACCTATATGTAATGTCACGCTCTAAACAATAATTAGAGCCTTGGGCGGGGACTAGCGGAGAGTGAAGGGTTGCCGAAATTAATTTGGATTATTTGGACTTTCATTACATATTATTACATCAACAATCTTTTATTTACAATTTTTTTTTTTTATAAGTAGTGCAGCCCGTTACACTGGTAAACCAAATTCTATGTAGGTATTCGTATAAATAATTTAAATACACCAAACAACGAATAGACATTTCTCAACAGTACTTATTTAGCAGCAATTCTACTGGATATTTTTTATATAACAGGCATTACTGCATTGGAAATACCATCACGTAAATGTTTGTAAATAACGTTAGCAGCCCTATGCGGATTGTTGGTGGCGGCGCGTCAACGACGTCGTGTGTATGCTGCGCCCGCGCCGTCTCTTTTGTCAATGCGTAATAAAGTCCGTGCGCATTGATGGCCGTGGCATGCGCCGTCCTAGGCTTACTAGCACCTCGATACACTTCATAGTTCGCACCTACACGAACACGTTACTTATGTAGTTTCAGAGTTTAAATATAAATAATAAAATATATAGGTGTTTATACCATATTACCATAAAATATTTTACTATAAAGTTGAAGGGTTTGTTTGTTTAAACTCGCTTGTCTCAGGAACTACTGGTTTGGATTAAATAATATTTTTATGTTGGTTAGCTCATTTATCGAGGAAGGCTACATAACATTACGCTACACCCAAAAGAAGCGGAACGAAAAAAAAATCGGCGTCTTCATACAAAATGACGAACTTGGTTGGACAGTTTGTATGGAGAGGTCGTTTATTTTATTTCTGGGAAAAAAAATCTTGTGGTAGGTTGTTCAGTTTCGTTTACTGAGCAAGCCTTTAAAATTTGTGGAGACCTGTCTCTTACACCTTGTTTTATTAACTATTTGTACAAAATCTAAAGATACTAATAAAACAAAAATGAAATAGAGAACACTCACAACACAAGCATCGAAGTACTAGAGGAGTACTTCGACGCAAGCGCTTTACTTTGTGTAGATAATTCTTTTTACCACCACTACTCTTATATTGGTGTAAGATAACATCGTGAGTAAAACCTTCATGTTCTAGAATAAAAAAAATCGAAGTGTCACATGTCCTCCAACTCGTACTGGGTCCGTTTAGAATACCAGACTTTTACCAACTAAAACCCACTCGTTCCATCAGACGCTCGTCTGGCCTGGAACTTGACGTTCCAGGGATGCGGTATTTCTTTCCAACCATCCTGCAACGAGTTTTTTTGCCCGAAACCCTAAATCTTAAAATTTACCAGTTAAATTCCCGTCAAAATCAGTCCAGCCCTTTCGAAGATCACCGTAACCGCATTTTAATAACAGGAATATACTTTCATATGAATTTAGTAAAAATGCTGTTATTTTGATTTATAAACAGACATTCATTTATATTTATATGTGTGTATAGATGTATTATAGTTTGCTCTATTTTTATGGAACTGGTGACATTTAAAAAATGAATTAGCATGCGAACGTGAAACCTACGTAAAATTAAAAAGGTAAAAGCTTCCACTTTAATTTAAAAGAAGATTGCAGGTCAGTGACTGAATTCGTTGAAAGAAGAGTTGATTTCATAAATATATAAAACAGTCATACATTCGTAATATTTCTTTTCAAAGAATGAGAAAGCTTAACGACCCGTTATTTCAACTTTCGGACTATACACACTGACTCATTAATTCCTTCTGTTTTTATGACAGTAGGAATTATATACTTCACAAATGTATTTATGGGAATATAATTTGAATGTGATTGTAATGTTGCATTCAGTTTTTTTTTTTAATTCAACAGCGATTTAATACATACTGAAACGAAGATGGAAACATTCTTCAGTTATAATTTAATGATCATCGAGTTTTTTATTCCAGCAGTTTCAAATGAATCGCAATGGAAACTTTATGCATTTTTATTGTTAGTTAGATACGAAAGACGTAATAAATAGCCTTTGATTACGTAGTTCATCGATTATTATTTTTAGATATTCGTGTTTATTTTTAGTACAGCTAATGACCGGTCTGGCTAGTCTCGTAAATAGGCTATTATGCGACCAGTACCAGTATCCGAAACTACGCCCCTAAAAAATCCGAGTTGGACCTGCGTCAGGCCAGTCCCCACCGGACATGTGTGTTTCGGGAGGTACTTTCATGTTTCGGATCTGGTGAGAAGAAACGCTTGGGTCATCACCATTGGGTGGAAGTTGATCGCGCTTGGGTGGAGCGCCCGCGTGTCCCTGTGTAAAAGACCGACGGCGGCGACTCGACCATCTAGCCCTGGTTCAGGCCATGGTAAGGAGGCAATGGCAAACAGTAAACTTCTTCTGATGACTATCCTTAGTTATGGCACTGGGTCGGTCATGGTTCAATTAATGCGAAAATAATAACGGAATTTAAAACATGCAGTAAAAAGTTGTTTATATTAAACTTTAGGCTTTAGTATGACGTTATTGTATCTTTTTTGGTTAACTAATCTGCGAGTACTATAATTTAGTAAATTAATGATTGATGGCTTATACGCAAAAAGTAATGGAAAATTGTATGAGTACCTACTAACTAATTTCAAGTATAAATTATTTTTTGCCAGCTTCTGCTGTGCTAAAATTAAACGATGTTTTATGCTTAGATTTGCTACATCAATGGTAGTTTATATATGACCAGAGTCTTTGGCGGGATTTCTGTTTTAATTATTCGCAAATTATTTTCTAGTAGCTTTGTGATTGTGATGTAAAATTGCTGTAGTTTTGTTTTTGAAGTGCGCGTAACTGGACAATATGTGGAATTAGCTAAGCTGAAAATTTTATTGTAGTGTTGGACCACCTCTGCGAAGTTCGACGAGAAGGATGGAAAGGAAAAATTTTTACGTCCATATTTTTAACCGACTTCGAAAAGAAGGAGGTTCTATGTTCGCCTGAATGTATGTTTTTTTTTCTTTATGTATGTTCACCGATATCTCGGTCAATTGTGGACAGACTTTAAAAATTATTTTTTTGATTGAAAGGTTATGCTTCCAAATTGGTCCCATTGAAAACAAAACTTTTTATTGAATAACCGACTTCAATGCTATTTTTTTTTGTAGAAAGTTATTTATTATTGTAAACAATTAACTATTCAACTGTTTTCTGTGTGTGTAGGCGTACACACACATCTCAGACCAACTCGCCTTCGTGAAGTAGTAAATCTACGAGTATATCAGTTTTGATCACGACACAATTGGTTCTTCGTTCAGTCAAAATGTTTTTCTTTTTAATGCATGTAGAACTACTGCGCTTCTACCTCACAAGTAATTATCTGCACTAGTGTTCCGGCTACCGTATTTTTCCAACAACACAAGGTTGACTTAATTTATATTAAGCTGTTATTAGACAACGAAACTTACGCGACCCGGCTATAAATAGGACTCATACATTATTAAATAGTCTTTTTTGTTCCAAAGTCTATAGAGATGAACTGAGTAAACTTACCGACTAAGTAAATAATTTCTAGAAAAAACTAGATTGTATTGAATCATACCCAAAGTTATTCTATGTTATTAATAGGCTTACGTTTGACCATATCTTACCTGATGGTAAACGATGATAGAGCACTCTTGCCTAGAAGTAACCTATTTTATTTTAACCTAAAGACTCTAGCTAAGTTGTAGCTATCAGGAAACAGGTGACCCGAACGAAATCATCTTCATGTCTTGATCTAAACCATTTTGACCAAGAGAAATGTTTGTGTAATGAGCACGATCATTTGTTCTTTGTCTGGGTGTAATTTATCTATAACATGTATGTATTCAGAAATATATAAGTATGTTTATTAGTTGTCTAGTACTCATAATGCAAGCTTTGCTTAGCTTGAGACTAGACGGCGTTGTGTGATAGTTGTAGAATATTATTATTATTATTTTGATGATTTGTGTAAATAATACAAACATATTCAATTTCAAACCGTACCTACGTACGAAGTAGAAGTTAAAGAAGAATGAGCTGAGACAGACTCAGAATAAATTAAAATTTACTTTTAAGCATTATATTATTTAAGTGTCTATGATCATCTCAATTTTGTTTTTGGTGACTAAGGTCATTGCTCTATAATTACCAAAACAGTATTAAAGAAAAAAAATCGAGGTCACCGTTTCTTCCAAACGGGTCTAAAAGTCTAGTCAACCTAGAAACAAAAACTGATTTGTTCAACCATTTTGTACTCCTGTCTAGTCAAGAAACGGCAAAATGGTGATGGATGAATCACTCGAATATTATAGAAAAGAAAGTGTGTATGTTTGTTATACCTTCACGCTCAAACGCCCTGCGCGCCTCAGGAGCTGTCAGCAACAGCAGGGGCTATATTTTATGTACGGGGGCGAACCTGCGGGCAAAAGCTAGAAATAATAATTAACGATATTTATTATTAGTTAACAGATTCTGCAATTATCCGGCGACATATAAATGTTACAAAACATAGGAAAATCAAAAGCAATTAATTTACACAATTGAGTGATCAAAGCCTGTAATTGCCTTTTTGCATCATTTATCTATTAATTTAGCTTTTTCCTGTTTTATATACGCACAGCAAAAAATTGTTTAAGAAATATTATAATTATTTTAAATGGTCAACCATAAAAGTAAGGTTATAAAAATAACAGTAACGTTTTGATATAGTTTTGTTTTGTTGTTGGTCTGCCTGACCTTCATGAACGCTGCTTCAAGTAATTTCCAGAACACAGAGCTCTTACGCGTAAATAGTACGAGTATAATATATGTTGAACTATAATTTGCATTTTAGTTAGTTTGATATCATGTTCCATAGGAGTGGCATCACAGCGGGCCCTAGGAAAATATAAGCGCTTCGTCATTTATTGTTTATAAATAACGTAGCATATTTATTTAAACTAGACTTCTTCTTTCTATTTTTTGTCTTTTTCTAGTGTGTGTGTTTTCTTTTATCTTTCATGAACAGTAGTGGTACATTGGTGGCCTTTATGCAAAAAAGCCAGTCAAACCTTTGGGTTAAAAGAGAGAACGCTGTGCTGGATGTGCACAATAAATAACTCATAGATATTACAAATACAATGAAAGATCATTAAATTGAGTGGCTCATAGTAATAAAATATATATTATATTTTTATTTTATTAATTAAAAATAATAAATACTATTATAAATATCTAATCATTATAATATCATCATACCATTATCATTATAATTAGCATATGCTAAGTTTGGCGCACCTTTTCCAAATATCGATGTATTATTTATTTTAGTACTTGTCATTTTTTCTTTCTTCTGTGATTGAAAAATTTATTACTAATTGTTACCTACAAATATTTGCAATCCCATTTCCTCTGATATAGACAAGTTTTCAATAAAAAAAAAGTGTGTTGTTCCAAACAGCTCAAACATGATGAGGTTATCTTGTGGCGCGCAGTATGCTGCGGGTACTATTTTTACACATTGTCATCTAAGTCTAAATCAAAAAATCAAACTCAATCAAATCAAAATCCATGCCCTGTATGAGCTTATAAACATTGCAAGTTAATAAATAAATAATAATAAAAGTAAAAAAAAAACATAGTTTTACCTCTGATTACATCTGTGGTCATTCTTCCCCGGCCATGTGGACACTACCATACGTCAGTTTCACTCACTACTATATTATAATTACAATGACAGTCCTTAACATTCATTAAATTACAAAGTTCAATAAAATTGTGAACCTTGTGCTTTTCATTCTGACACATTGACGGTACTAATTTATCACCGAATTTGACAAGTAGGCCATAGTCCAATGGTTAAGGTGAAAATATTTCTTTATTTATGCCCTAAAATGTCACTTATTGGTCGTTATCAAAGCGACGACACGCGCATAAAGAGGGGCATTTTGTAAGTGAATCCACGTACAAGCAATTAGCCTTGGATTGCTGGTGTGAATGGGTTTTCTGATGTTTATAAATCGACAAACAATCACCATGAGATGTTTTGATTCTTTGTCGATAGATACATGCAAACTTTTTTACATTTACGTCATGTTTATCGAGAACAAGGGACTTACTAGCGGATACTCGGCGTGTGCCGCCACGCTAAAAAAAGATATATTTATTTCCAACAAACAATATATTTCTTTCTATATATAAATTTTGTTTATTATTTGGAAAAAAAAAGAAAATTTCATTTTTTGAATGGTCTAAAACTATCTTTGCATGATTGCTTTTCAAATGAAAGCGGTTTGGAGCACAGCGGTTGTGTCTTATATACCTAACAATTATATTATCTCAGCCACAGTTATGGTAGGTCGTCATAATCATAAACAGAAAAAAGACAAGGTGTAGATGTCAAATAAACTCTAGGTGTGATGAGGTGGTCCTAAAAATAGATTAGAATTATTTGTGAATATCAATATTTAGATACCTTGTCGATGGTCATGTGTTTAAACAATGAAGTAAGTTCATTCGTTTAAATAATAGAATTTAAACGCTTTTATTTAAACGAATGAATTTACTTCAAAATATTTAAAGGTCGGTACCAAAGATGTAAACGAGAAGGGCTAAGCATATCTATACAACTATGCACACATACATAGTTACCTATACCTACATATAATGAAATGGAAGAGCATGTTTGTAATATCACAAAAAACTGGTTTTACTAAATGTGCAAGAAAATATATTCGCTAACTAGTCAATCATAAAATATAAAAAGCTTTTTTAAGCGTCTTTAATTTAATTTTCTTATACAAATCAATTTATGTCGTATCCGCGCGATCTTGCGAAGTAAGTGGTGATATTTGGTAATATACAATAGCAAGGAACCTTGAAACTCATGTTTTTAGAATTAATGACCGATAATACTTTATATAAGAAGATTTAAGGTCATTGTACATTAGAGGGCATGCTTTTATAAACATGACATTATTTAAAACAATTTTCTGACGCAGAATTTTAATATTTAATAGAAATATCATTCTAATATATTGGTATCCTTGAGGCGTTTGTTTATAATTAATTATAAATTATATAATTGTCGATAATAAGCTGTAGTGAGGTGAGTGTTTATTGTAGATTGTTTGATCACAAAATCTAACTCATTTCGAAGTGGTTTTAACGGGTTTGGACCTAAATGTGAAATTGAAATCATTTATTATTATTATTTTGTAATTATAATTATGCATATATATAATATAAACGTTGCTTTGCTCTAGGAATTACTCCTGGATGCGTTCAGAAACGTTACTCTCATATACAAGTCTCTAAGATCCGGAACAATTATCTCTACCCAATACAAAAATTTGTTCCGTACGGAAATCAATAATAGCCAGTCGCTTGGCCATTGCACCAACAGTACCGCCAAAATTCAACCCTAATTGTAAATGCATCTTTTATTTGGAGTTCAGTTATGTTATTAATTGCACGTCCGACCTTATCAAGTACATAACTACACATGTTTAAAGACAGGCACATGCCATTACTATCAACAGAATGAAGTAAATAAAATGCCATATAATTTCACAACAAATACTGTCAACTTTTCTCTGGCATTTTGAAGGATACCTACTCTGTGGTGGGACAAAGTTGTCTGGCAACATTAAATTAAGATATTGCAAAACGGATATAGTATACGTCGTAGTAGAATTTGTGTGGGAACGGTCAGAAATGAATCAGACGCACTTCATACGTCACTGTAGAAATATTTCATTTAGCTACGACTGTAGCCCTACGCGTGTACCAACTTTCAAAATTTGAGCCTTGATATTTAGATACGTTGTGGATTTTAATAAACATAATTATTTGATAAACTTTATTTTGAATAAAAACGACTAGTGTAACCGTGAGTACAGTGCCAACAAATTAATTATTTTATTAAATTCATTTAATGAAATAAAAAATACAAGAGAGGGCTTTTAGAAAAAAAATTTTTTCTCTGATTCGAGCTGGGTAAAATGTATAGAATCTTGACTAGTATGCAATGATAAGTGTTTTCAATCTATGAGAGGGACATTATCAAAGAACTTCTCATTGATATCAATCAAACCACAAATAAAAACTTCCGGAAAACGCCTACCTAATCCAGCAATATTTCCGGAGCTTGTTAAAGTGTCAAAATGACAAAAACCAGTCGGAGTCTATGTAGTATGCTAAAAAATATTCATGGATTGTAATGAACAGATTGAAGGTTATTCATTGCGGGTTATTGACTAGTAATATTATTTGTTTAGTGCCTACAACTAATTATATTTTAATGCAATTCGGGCCCGACATGCGTGGCTGAGACGATTGGCGAATCGGCTCGATACCCGGTCCACCCTGACATTCGATAAATATGACGCTCGACTGTAAGCCGCTAAAGTTACTATTATACCCAAAACCGCTCATTCTGCAATCGCGATACCGTGTGCCCACACCTTTAATAATGTAATACAAACAAATGTAAAAGTGATCGTGATTATTTGGTGCAAGTTATAATGTAATTTATTGTGATTGTTACAGTGAAAATGGAGGCGATAAGTAGGCTTGTCGAGGGCTACCATGACCTGATGGACAACAAAAGTGACCAGAGGGTGAAAGACTGGTTCCTGATGTCGTCGCCCTTCCCCACGCTCGCAATATGCCTCACATATGTTTTCACAGTCAAAGTAAGTACCTAAAGTTGACAAAAAATAAAAGGCTCTAAGAATACTCGCAATATATTCCATCACATTATTTAATGCGCCAAAAAAATGTATATGTTTTTTTTTTAAACTTTATGTAATTAATATTATTTTATTGTTTCTATCAGTCTTTCTCAAATGTCAAAATAGGCCTTTTATTTTTTAACGAGTTAATTTACCGACAATTATGTTGGTATAATGATTTAACGTCATTATGATCGATTAACAATTTGATGTCACGTCAAATGAATTATACATCATTAGGAATGTTTTCCATTGGAACTTGCCGCCGTTATTAGAACACAGTTGCGTAATCAATTATTATCGGCCAATTAAAGAACATGACATTTGAATGTACCCGAAACCGTGACATTATGTATTTATTTTTTCACTCCAATTTTTCTTTTTTCATGACAGGTGTTGGGACCGAAGCTTATGGAAAACAGAAAACCTTTTGAGCTGAAAAGGATATTGATTTTCTACAACTTATTCCAAGTTTTATTCAGTATCTGGCTGTTCCGCGAGGTAATATATATACGAGTAATTTTTAGGTTTGAACAAATACCGACTTTCTTTCTTTGTACTAATGAAAACATTAATCATTTTTCTAGAGTTTGAAGAGTGGCTGGTTCACAACGTACAGTTTCCGGTGTCAACCCGTCGACTATTCCAATTCTCCTGACGCGATACGGGTAAGAGAACCTTCACACATTCCTAAACCAGTTTGTGTCTATGGACGCACTATGCATCACTTGTTTTCTTCATCTTTTAGACGCGCGTGCATAAAAAGTGGATTATACTTTTTATGTTCGCGCGTCTAAAAGAACCGCAAAAGCTGGTTATAAATCTGGTTTAAGCAAAAGCTATATAATTAAACATCAATCAATCGAATGTATAATCAAAATCATGTTGCCCGTAGATCCGGCAATCATTGATTTCATAGATAGTTTAGTTAATTATTAAACCAGATTTATCTGACCGTAGAGCCTCATCCACTTAAATTATCAGTCTTAAACTTTTTTGATACAAAACGTTTAATAATAAAAACTACTTTGATGATTACTTTTACGCATATTATGTTGAATTTAACGACACAAAGCGGGAATTAACCCATTAAGGATGTGAAAAAATTTATAGCAATCATATGGTGATTATATACAATTTAAATTGACATAACATCGTATGAATCATTAATCCTTTGTTAGAATCAGTCGGTTTGAATAGTCATGTGATTATATTAGCCTTAGGTACTATGTGAGGGGTCTAAATAATTCAGGCACTAGGCTTCTTTACCTTATAATGGAATCTTTTTCTTGCAATTCATTTGCAATAATGAAGCCTATACCTAATTAGTACTTTGCTCGCAACTTCGTTTGCGAGAAATATTTTTATAAAAACTTAACACTGCTTAATTTTGAGGGTAGTTTAGAAAAAGTAATAACGATAGGTTTTACATTTTGGTTAGGATTGGTGCGAACTTTCAAGTTTATTTACCCAAGAAATAAGGATCCTCCATAATCTTTAATACCCCCTAAAATTTTATTATAGAAGATAGTTTGGAAAAACAACAACCAGTAAATAATATTACTAAGGTTATTTTATGGATATTATTATAACATAAATAAAAATATATGGAAAACGCGGAATAAAATTTTGCATACAATCAAAATTATCCGTTTTCACTGCCTTAAAAATTATTTTTTTTTAAATCCTCGGACACATAATAATAATAGAATAAATAATATAAATGAACGGAATAATGATAATTTATAATATAAACGGAAGCCTTGTGCAATATTTATTCCCAGTACTTTCAGCTAAGCGTTGAAATTTCAGTCAATCAGTTTCTCATAATATATAGAAGATAACATCGAAGTGAAGAATTCCATTGCTAGAGTAGGTACCAACAACAAAAGAAAAAATCACTTACGTATATCTAGGTATACAGACACACGACAATTTGGCTTTTGTAGAGATCTATGATAATTTTTCACCTATGCCAAACTATTTGGTTGCCCGCACTTGCATAGAACTAAGGCAAGTTGGTCATAGACCTAACATGTGCTAGGTAAGGCGAGGTAGTTCGCCTTCAAGTTCATTCGCACTGGAACGTAATTGCCCCTGATTAGTACCTACAGCGATTTGTAGTCACATAATATAATTAAATAATGAGCGCTCATGTACATCATCACGGTTTTTATAATAAGTTTTAGAGGAAATACAGTAGGTAATGTTGGTATGTCTAATAACTGAAATTTGATTATTATGTATAAGTTTCATTATTACATTGGTTAGCATTTTAATAGCTTTTTGTTCATTATTTTATAATTAAAAACCATACAATATTAATTTCGTATTTATTTTTCTTCCTACCAATGTGTAGTCTTTTAAACCTAAATATGTACTTTAAATTCTTGATATATTTAGATAGAATTTTCATTCACATTATATTGGTTAATATTATATTTTTTATTTTATTAAAACCATACAAAATGAATTTCGTCTTAAAATTAGTTATTTTTTTCCTATCAATGAGCAGTCTTTGTAACCTAAATATTATAAGGCATTTTCCACCAGTCAAGAATGTCTGGTTGCATAAAGTTCACCTTTGTATGCACTATGAACATAAGGTTTAATTAAATAAATAAACAAGCATTTGATTAGGTTTCATTACAATAAATTCGCAATGGGAAACTAATAAATAAAGCTAAATGTTTTCTGATATTACCGTTGTATTCCTTATTACGTTATAAGTATGTACCTACGTGTCTGTGTTTTATTATGTAGAATGCGTCAACACATGACCACACACATGCAATAAGGAATGCTTTACGTTAGTGGTTCGTTATAATGGATAATAATGAAGTGATTTTTATCATTCAGTTGATATTTTTCTAACTAAAAATGAAAGAAGATTTCAAGTTAGCGACATTAATTCAACCCAATACTTTTTTCTTAAATTTTCTCATTTTTCTTTCTCGTTTCTATAAGATTTGGTTAAAACTCAGACATTATCAAAAAAAAAAAACGTTAGCTAATTGTGTTTTTATTTTTTTACAGACAGTACATGGCTGCTGGTGGTACTATTTCTCGAAATTCACAGAATTCTTCGATACGGTGAGTTGTGAACATTTTATTCATTCATAGCATTGTCTATGCAGAGATTCGAGGCTAACATAAAAAAAAAAATTAATGGTGATGATGATCACATAAATATAAAATAACTTTAATTAATTTATTGCATGTGGGTATTTCTAAGTCACCAAATGAATAAAAACAAGTAGGTAATGATTTATATGCCTAAAATTGAAGCAATTTGTAGTCTTTTCAAGTCATTAATTTCTTAAAAAGAAACAATTGTTGGTTTTCTTTCATTTTAATATCTATTTCGTATTTTTAAATACGTACACTTGAAAAAATATAGATATAGACAAATACAATATATTATCTAAAGGCTGAAGCCTGACGTGAGGTCAGGGTGTTCCGGGCCTTATAAACAAAGGCACGTTTTGAAAAAAAAAAATTTAAATTTCCAAACCGCTTCAAGTCACGATTTCAAAATTTGTGTCCGCTCTAAAAGTCAGGGACACTGTACTCGAAACCGTGGCTCTAATAGCGGCCTGCCTTCGCTCACTTAAATATCTAACAAGAACAATTTCGCCAAGTTATTTAATTTCTCACTGCCAAGGACATGGGCAAACACTTGCACTGTTGACTTCCGGAAATGATATTTACTAACTTACAAACTGGTCGATTTGTTTACGGAACGTCTGCGCACATATTGTTTACTATAAAATTAGATTTACCTACTTGTTTATTTATAATATACAAGCTTTTGCCCGCGCGGCTTCGCTCCCGCTTTTCCCTGCTCCACCCTACTTACTGTACCCTACTCTACCCTACTTTACCCTACTATACCCTACTCTACCCTACTCTACCCTACTCTACCCTACTCTACCCTACTCTACCCTACTCTACCCTACTCTACCCTACTCTACCCTACTCTACCCTACTCTACCCTACTCTACCCTACTCTACCCTACTCTACCCTACTCTACTCTCTTTCTCCTTAAGAACCTTCTCCTCACAAAACGAACACAACAAAAAAAAGAATTCACGTGTGACCAAGGAAATAGGGATTCATAAAAACATGTTTGTTTCATCTATTTTGAAAGTTTCTAGATCGTCGCTCAGGTTGAACCTTGTACGGACAAAGCAAAATTAAACCCGTCTTGGGTTTGTCTGTACAAATTAGGATAGGTATTTGTCCGAATTTTATCTTTTTTTTACATGGGAATTCATTAAATGACGTCTTCGTTCTGGGTAGAGCGAGAGGGAGTGTCAGACTTTAACCGAATAAAGCTCAGTGTCCCTACAACTACTTTTTGTGTGAACAATGGCAACTCTTTCAAACAATCTGTAGCACTGACAGACACGGGCCTAACTCAAGCTAAATCTTGCTGCTATCTCTTTGAAAGCACGTACGCAGAAATTGGTCCTCAGCGAATGATGAGTTATCCATTGCTTGCCATCCAAAAACTTACGGAAATCGCCCCATGACTATCGAATCTCTACGCATGGGGCGTCTCCAGCAGGGGGTCCGAATTATGCGTAACAAGCGCATAAAAATGTGCCGACATGCCTATCTTGACAAATAAAATTAATAATGACATAGTCAAACAGAATTGTGACTAGAACCAAGCCTTATGATAATCAATTTCGTGATTCCAGTTTCTTAAACAATTCATAACAGGTTAAATAATTTTGGGTGCCAACCGGATCCAGATCAGATCATCCTCTCTTGTGATCAATGAAACAGGTTTTGAAATTTTATCGGCGATTGATGTAAAGTAAAGAATTCGCATAAAAATCCAATCAAATCTCGTGTCCATTCTTTTTATTTAAACATCTAGTCGATAACTCAACATTTTTTTAAAAGATTACTTTATGAGGTAGTGATGTTTAGGTACAAAGCTCAATATTATAAAAAATCTCTATTAACTGTTCTATCTTTTATTTTATAATTCGCTTAAATTATTAACTTAAGCAAGCTTCAGTAAAAACTTCGTAGGTATTGTCGTTATTCATCGGTTATTTTTAATGATGACTGAACAGATAAATCAGCGTTCTCATTCAGTTTGAACACCTGTGTAGGTATTTAGAAAATATCTCTAAAACCACTAAAACCATCTAATATGAATATCTAAGATAGCTCTTATCTCTGTGGTTTCAAGAAAATCTGTCAAATGATTAATATGACTCAAATTCATATTTTGTTAAATTACATATATATCAGAATTTAATGATTGTAACAAGTTAGTTTATTATCACTAATGGTAGTTAAGTCTATGAAAATGAATTACCAATAAATTCAATGCTTTTATGTACCTGCATTCCCAAGAACCTAATATTATGAAATATTATGTTCAAATCACATTTTCTGATAAATTTCGACTGGAGGTGCTCAACGGTTACTGTTAACGATAGTTTGCTTTATCCTACTGGTCTTCAAAAGCCTCTCTATGAATTCTAGCTGTTAAAGTCTGTGCCTAAGTTTATTCTATTCCTAATACATTACGACCATTAGTACACTACTAGTCATTTATTTTGTCCAACTTCCCGCCATTTAAAACTTTTGATAAGTTGGTATCGCCAACAAGTTAATATCCAAAATATACAAATTCTTGCAAATCCTACACAATATTGTTAATATTAACCTTTGTTTTCAGATCTTCTTCGTGATGCGTAAGAAGTTTGACCACGTGTCGAAGCTGCATGTCATCCACCACGGCATCATGCCTATGTCGGTGTGGTTCGGTGTCAAGTTCACGCCAGGTCAGTACACTAAAACTACTATCATCGTAATATTTGCTCGACTAACACACGTATTCAATACATTAAAATACTGATACGCCTTAGACACTTATAGACACGGCATTGTCAATTATATCGAATTGTCAGCGCGAATGTCACCGTTACTCTTAATTAGTGAATTTTCAAAAATAATAATTTGTAATGAAATGAAATATCTTACACTAGGATGCAGTACTGAGTAGTCAGCTCTAGGTACTTTCAAGAGACTAGGTCAAGTGCTTATAACTTCTGAGTTGAGTTAAATTGTCTCGACCGATGCGATGGATGAAATCGCTAAAAACACTACTGACGTAGTTGTATTTAACTACATTTTTATAACTATATTTTCATTTCATCGCATATTTTGACATTGGCAAAGTCATCGGACGTTTACCGATGGAGCCTTATCCTTAAAATTAATATTCTTGATACTTGATTGTATAAAATTGGATTGACGTCAACGCCATGTTTAGGTACGTATTCAACCTCTCGCCAAGTGATACCAATTGGTGCCGTGAATTTTCCTGAAACCCGTCATTCTAATTTCACCATTACGTAGTATGACAGCCATAACTCAATGTAATCAGTTCACATTACGCGGCCATGGATAAAATATCATTAGTAGGTGACGTCACCTATTATTTGTCGGTATTCCTTGAAAGTGTTACTGTGGCCCTGGAACGTAAAAGGAACATTGGTGGGCTGTCAGTAAAATTATGACACTTTCTCTTGAGGAGAGATTATGACACTTTCTCAGAGGAGTTTCTTTGCGTCTTTACGGTGATGATAATCATCACCATCATCACTTTAGCTGAAAGACATTCACTGTACGACATATGCCTCCTCCAAGTGTGTCTCAATGAACGGTCCTAGATCAGATTCCCGCTGCATCTTCTGGTACAACAACCTTTCGGCCATTCCAGAACCCTTCGGCCCCAATGGCAATCTGTTCTGCGAGCAATCTGCCCGCAGTCGCCGTTTGTCGATTCTTTGGGCTATGTCGGTAACCTTAGTTCTCCTGTGGATATCTCCACTCCTGATGCGATCACTCAAGTAAACTCTGAGCAGCGTCAAATCACCCAAAGAGCAATGGAAAGGGCTATTTCCATTGCTCTTTGGGTGATTTGACGTTTCAAAGCCATGTGTCATCACTGGCATCACGCACTGGTCCATAGACTTCGTCTTGAGACACTGTGTTATGTTGAAGGATATCCCTTTAAAAAATGTTATGACGTCACTAGTCGCTACCGCCGCAGTGATTCCGTGGTCTGTGTTCAATCCGAAGTCCTTATTAGCTGTTAAATATTAGTAAAACCAATAGGCGAAGTTCACAGCTTAGACGCATTTACTTTTTAAATGTTTTATTTGAATAGATAACAAACAACTACATTGCATAGGAAACAGTTTTTGAGTAATTAAAATAAGTGAGATATGCATTAAAAATGCGTAAATTGAATATCAGTTGTTGCAAAAAAAAAATTGAAGGTAATCTACTTTGTAATTAATATGGTCAGTTGAATCGCTACAATTCACACTAGCCGGTCTATTCAAGTTTTTATAAGTTCATCGTTTGTTTTTTGTTTCTTTGTTTCCATATTTTATTTTCTTGTACTTTTCTATTTGGTATGCTTTTATTTGTTGCTTTTATTTATTTTACAATAAATATAATCATACGTTTATACATTTTATTCTAAAACAGTTCCAATGAAAGGGAGTTTTTCGTTTCTTTATTTAGACTTACTTGATTGATGCGTTACAAAAACCAAAGACAATTTTTTTTGTTGGTAGTTTGCTAAGGTTGTTTTGTGAAATGATTACCCAAAATCTGCTATCATGTTTCGCTCAAAAATACCTTTGAGAATAAAAATGACGTAGGTAGATATTTTTTATCCAAGTAGTAGGTATGTTTATTGCGAAGTTTGCGAAGAAAATTGTTGGGAATACCGATACGGCGAGCAGTAATGACCACCTGACTCCGTATAAGTAGTGATTATTTTTTTACTACAGGTATAGTTGGTTATTTGTAACAAATGTTCACATGATCCGTCGGAAAAAAAAACCTGTAAATGTTGAGTTTTTATCGCATCAGACTAATGTGGGAAATCCAAGACACTATATATATTATACTATGTATATTTTCCGCAGCGCAATACTGTTATGTTATGTATCATTTCGTATGACTTATGTAAATGAGCTAAACTCAGGAATTTAAAATCGAATTAACTTTTGCCGAAAGGTATTTCCAGTATAGCATATTTATTTCCTCAAAAAAAAAACCTTCCTCAAAATTTAGTTTTCGTGACACGAGATCCTATAAAATTCGGCTCATTAAGTCTAATATATACCAAAGACAAAGGCGAACGGATACACGATACGATTACTACATATTGATTCATTTCATAAGAATAAGGTGTCATCTTGAGGAAAGGAAATTTTTCCGTGCTGTTTTCTAAGTATGTACATTGTACTTACAACTGATTATAAAACTTATTATATCCTAGTTAACATGCTTAGAACATTTACATTCTCCCCGCTAACCATATTGAAAAGTTCAGTAAACGACTTTAATGACTGCAAATTAATTATAAACACTAGATGACATAATCCGCACGCCGTGGTCGAACTATTTGTTTATTATTTTAGAACATGCTTCATAAAAGATCAGTAGACTTTACACATTACTTGTATAAATAGAAAATTGTTTTAATTTGTTTAACTAAGATTGACGTAACAAGTCCAGATACACCTGAAATCACACATTCTTTTCTCATATGATCATAAGTCTATATACATTAATACAGAGCTAGTATCAACTTCTAGAACAAAATGTATAAACAAAACGCGTTCCATGAAAATGAAACAATATTTGAATAGTAATAAACTGACGAGTACCTACGATTAACACGCGCTAGGAGTATTTGACCTGTTCAATCCGTTATAATAAGTTGGAATTTTTCTAGAACTACGAAAATGTCTTTTAACTATAGATATGTGAGCAAACTGTTTTAAGTCACTGTACCATATCTGTGTACCGCTACTAACCGGTCATTATTTGTCTTGCAAAAAAAAAAATGTAGACTAAACTGGTATTCATATTATTTTAACAGTTATTTTACTGTCTGGCATATGGATGTAGTTTAAATAGTCTGTGGATCCAAAAATGTACAAAATATAAACAAGACTGCAAGCTGAAAAGGGATAATATTCAATTTACTCATTTTTAATGCATATCAACTTTACCTCCTTAGACAGAACTCTCCGAGTGTTGAAAAATATACGATGCTAACGTAGCGAAGTAAAAAAAAATAACAACCACCTCGGAAAGAAGGATTTATTATTTCAATTTTCACATAGGAATTTTTTCTTGATTTCAGTTTGAGAATGTAGAAAAGCAAGTGAATCGGCTCTATAATTTTAGCAGCCTTGAGTAGGTCAGGTTTTCATTTAAATATGAGTACCTACAGAAACAGGACTTACTTTGTAGACTTGCCAAAAAATACGTAAGTAAGTTGCAAGTGTGTGTGTAGTGAACTCCAAAATGTTCGTAGCTTCAAACAATGTAGATAAAAATTACATTGAGTAGTTTATTTAGTTAGCCTATGTATATCCCACTGGTGGGCAAAGGCCTCCCTCTCCCTTTTCTACATAAGATTTACCTGGGCTATATTTTGGTAAAAAAACTATGTAAAATGATAAAACAAAAGCTTTAATCTATCCTTCTTTTACAATGGCATTTTTTATTTGTGGATGGGTTTGCACCCGCTCCATGAAATTTTTCACCAGGATGAGATTTCTGGGGTTTCAGTCTTTCCTTTTGTTAAAAAAATGTCCAAAGGGATACTTAGTTTGACAACCTTATTTTCTGGAAATTTTATTTTTATCTGGGATTTAAAAATAACTTATGGAATTTAGTGACAAACTTTTTAACAAAGAATAAGTTTTGGCATTTGAATTAGTACTTCAGACAATAGACAATACTAGCTTTCCTTCACTAATATTAATAAACAAATATTATGATAAGATTATGATGTTACTTCATTATGTTACTTTGTGTTTTAGAATAATACGAGTAATACATGTTTTTGTATATTTCCCCACAGGTGGCCACTCAACTTTCTTCGGTATGTTGAATACCTTCGTACACATTGTAATGTACTCATACTACTTGCTGGCTGCCCTTGGCCCTAAGGTGCAGAAGTACCTCTGGTGGAAGAAATACCTCACTGCGCTACAGATGGTAAGCTTATTTCAAAATATAACATTTTGGAAAAATATAAAAGAAAAAAAAAACAAGAAGTTCCTTAGAGGAACGAAAAAGGGTTCGTGGTAGAAGTGAGTCATGCCTTAGACTAGTTACAGATGGAGAAGCCAAAGTAAGCACTAGCTCAGTACCCCTAGGCAAGTTGCTAATCTGCAATAGTTAACGCTTGTAGAAAGGTTCAAATGTACGGGAATGACGTCGTCTTAACGCTCAGTCACGTGATCAGAACAAAAGAATTGGCGGCAAGGTCAACTCGAAGCGTTCGGCGCTAGCGAAACAGTTGTAACTTGGCTAGGGGGGCAGGTTATTAGGTTTTTAAGCCCACAAACATAAGTCAGAATGAAACACAAATCAAACGTAGAGACTATCTCTGTTACATAAGCATTTGTAAAAGCTATCTCAATCTCAATTCAAAAATTGAGCAAGAGACAGATCCTCCTTGACATTATACTATACGTAAGTTTATAACCGTCTTACATAAATTAGATAATACCGAATAAATGTTGGTTTATTAATTATAATACTATTTTGACAAGTTGGTGATGGTCGAATAACCTTAGGTATAATATTACGTTGTGTTTCAATGTCAATGTTTTGCAATCAGTTAAACTGGGCGAGCGGCTATCCTTGAACACCGCAGTGGGCACGGATGGCCCATTACGTGACGTCATTTGTTCCAAGCAGGTCCAATGAATAGGACATAAACGTCACACTTCTCTTCCTGTTAGTGACGTAGGATAACTAACGGATTCTGATAAGAGAATTGGCAACTTATTTTCGGTTGAAAACAATAGTATATTGCATTACCTAAAATAAAAATTTCAATCTATAGAATCCATTAGAAACACCAGACTCAATGTAGATGGAAAAACATGACGTTTAGGAGGATGTTCTTCAATAGCTGTCTATTATAAACATTAGAGCCAACCAGATAAGAATTTTTAGTAGAATTCCAAACCTATCGAATAGTATGTAATATGAGGTAATTTGTCCACAGGTTCAGTTCGTGCTGGTGTTCCTGCACGCGTTCCAGCTGCTGTTCATTGACTGCGACTACCCGCGCGCCTTCGTCTGGTGGATTGGCATGCACGCCGTTCTCTTCTACCATCTCTTCTCCGACTTCTACAAGCAAGCTTACCTAAAGAAAGCCGCCAGAGTAAGTTTGCTTTTCATCATTCTGAATCATTTTGATACTACATCAGTACACTATACTCGGTTTGTGCCTTATCTTCTTCAGCAGTCGTTTATTTAGTCAAATATATACCTATAAGATTTATCAACTCATTCAACTGGGTATCTCGTATAGTTCCTAGGCCTTTGAAAAAAACACAAAGTGTACTTTACCGTTCTAAACCAGTAAAACAACTGCACATTATATTTTCCCAATCAGTTATCACGTCCCATGTTTCACAATGATTAATAAATTCTTAACGGCAGCCTATAAAATCAATTTACATAATCCTCCCATCAAAGCTAACGCAGTGACTGTAACGAATTCTTTACTTGCAGAGAGAAAAAGCCAAAGTGAAGGTGGAGGTGGAGGCTTTGAAGGAGAATATAGACTCTGAGACTAAGGAATCGGATACAAAAGACAGGATGCTGCCGCTACTGAACGGGTTCGGGAACGGGTCAGCGCTCGGTGACGTCCGGCAAAGGATGGCCGGCGCCGTCGCCTCGCAGTGATCGCCCACGCCTTACCCTTAGAATAAAGAATCTCATCGCAACGAGTGAATACACTATGTGTACTCTCATAAATTCCTTTAATTACAGAGTACAGACTAACCTTGTTACGGGTGACGCGTCAGTTCCGCCACAAAGCCCTTACAAATTAAAGTTGGCACGGAGCGTGCATTATATTGAACATAAATTACACGTTATTATGGATACATACTACCCATGAGTCAGTTATTCTGCGCGACAAGCACTGCCGTGTCACTCATAATAATTGTTAGCACCGTCTTAGAGTATTAGGAGTTTCATTAAATTGGTTAAAGTACAAATGAGAAGCTCAAAAATTGCCCACAAGCAGCCGCGGTACTCGACGAGACTATAAGCTCAATTATGTTTAAGTTAATTAGTAGTTTCGTAGTTGTTGTATACGTAGCTCACTAGTGATAGTAGTTTTAATTTATTCAAACCGAATACTGTAAGTACGTAAGATTCGTAACAAAAATGATTCTTGTCTATTTATTCGGTCGTGGATACAGTAGGACTAAGATAGAGCCAGTATTTTCATTAATTCATACCCAGAACTTAGTGATTTATGGATATTCATGTATTGCTTATTGCCAATGTTATAAGTACAGGCACAGTAACCGATCAACATAAGTGTAATTTGAGAACTTCGTCCAAATCGATTACATACATAAGTTCAAGTACACAATAAACTATTTTATCAGTTAAATACGCTGATGGTACTTTTTCTTACTATAAATACAACACCATAATATTAGGTGAAAGAACTGAGTTGAGGTGGAGCGATTTGTCATAAAATGGTGTTAATTAATCAGTAAATATACATTAGACACAAAGAAATTTAATGCAATCACGAGAATGTTAAGAGTTTAGAAGGTCATGAGAATTCTAAAGCAATGATGAAAATTGATGTGAAATCTATCTATGTTCTTTCTATAAACATACATAACAGTTCTATGACTTTATTTATTTGTTCAATAAACTCGGTGGATTGTCTCATAGGCTTGCAAATTCAAAAATCTTTATAGAATTCAGTTAAGCAAATATTAAACAGCAATAATGCAATAGCTTCAATTCTAGAGTTAAGTTATATACTCGGATAACTAAAGCAATCATAATTATATCAGATTTCAATGGAAAGAAATTATTGTAATTTTAATCGATGTTATAAGGAAGTTTACTATAAATCAAATTGACATTGTTTGCGAAGAAGTCTGACTACATTGTGGAATAGATATGCCCTAGGGCTATAGACAGAGATAGCAATAACAGTTGACAAAATGTTATAAATGTATGGGATATACAAGCGTTGCTTTTTTGCCGTTTACATTTTGATTTTTGGACACTGCCTAAAGTTTATTGTCACTAATCAAAAAACAAAACGCTACCCAGTGTTTTGTTTCTTGATTTTTAACAAAAAGCAAGAAAGTATACATAGATCAGTTTTTCAGTCTTCTGTCGTCGCTCTACAATTGATTTTGAATGTCTATGATCAAAAGATTTGATGATTTTCAAGTTTCAGTTACAATGAAGTAGGCATAAAGGCCATTATCTATTTATAAATACCTACTTACCTAATAAAGACATACTGTAAATATGTTTAAGGGTTATCGTACATTTATACTTTGTGATACTTAAGTTAATAAAAAAATAATTCAATATATGCACATGTTTTTCTAACCTCCCTTATTTTCCTAAAATCATTTTATATTTTTTCTTCAATAACGGTTTGGTGTTCTAAAAGGAGGAAAACCGCTAAACTTAAAATGGAGGAATAGGTATGATGAAGTAAATTCAAATAGTAAAAATGGAATAATTAATGAATGACAGAACCAAAATTACACTGAATTAAACCAAGATGAATAGTTTATGACATCGTTTAGAATATTTATTATCTCAAAAATAGTTCCCTAAATATGAATCAAAATACGTACGAACAGTCGACCGTTTCAATTGGTGTGCATTCATTGACGACAGCGTTTTGTTAAATGGACATAAATGTTTATAGATATATAGGTACAATAGACGAAATTTGAGAATATTATCCTACATCTATAATTTTATTTTGAATAACTCATTAATATGAATAATATTATAGCGTTGTTTTCCCCAAATGACTTGCCTTTTTCAAAAATGCAAATTATATTCGATCGATCAATAGCAACTTAAGTAGTGGCGTAGTACGTATAATACGTAGTAGTTAATAGCATATTAGGTATACTTCCCACTTGTATGATTCTTTGAAAATCTCCTTTTAAAAGTAAATATATATTAATTTAAGTACCTAGATATAATTAGAGATGTAACATCGGAACAATTCAGGATGAATGAAATGGCGATATGACACCGGAACAAATTGTGACCCACGGATACCCTCAAGTTGAAGGGTAAAATCTACAAGTCCGTGATAAGACATGTCGTTCTGTATGGATCAGAATGTTGTTGGGCTGTGAAAAAGACGGATAAAAAAGATTGCATGTAGTGGAAATGAGAATGGTGAGATGGATGTGTGGTGTGACGAGATTGGATACAGTAAAAAATGAGTATATTATAGAAAGTTTGAAACTGGCGCCAGTGACTGACAAGTTGAAGGGGAACCGTTTGTCTTCTGAAAGAGGAGAGGTGAAATGCATGTTGCTATAAGAGCTATGAGTATACATGTGGTTGGGTGAAGAGAGAGAGGGAGACCAAAGAAAAGATGGATGGATTGTGTGAAGGGTGATATTGAAAGAAAAGGAAGTCAGTGATAGCATGACGAGTGACAGGGTAGAATGGAAGAAAAAACGTGTTGCGCCGACCCCAAATAAGATGGGACAAGGACAGGAAGATGATGATTAAGTACCTAAATATAATATTGAGTAGTGATATGACCAAAACCTTAATATTTAAATACTTCAAGAGTCAACTGTAATAAATGGCATAATGTAGAGATAGGTAGGTAGATCTGCGAAGAAACGCTTAGGTTTCCGTCAGAAGACTTGTTTGTTTTTTCGATAAAGTAACTATTTTACCGTAGATACATTTTAGAAACGGTAGCATATGCAGATAATATAGAAATTAATGGGTTTAAGTCGAACTCTTGGGTCACTCCAAACTATTTATATGTATCGTAGAATTTCTATTATACTTTAAAAGCAAAATTAAAGCATGAACAAAACAAGTAGAACATAATTTCAAATAACGTGTCAGCTAGCTTCAAGCATCGAAATTATACGAACAATCATTTGATTAATCATTTACCGAAAGCCTTTATGAAATCTTTGTACATATCTATGTAATTATGTATTGTGGGCAATTTGTTCTTTAATTCATTAAACCCCAAGCGAACGCCGGCGTTCGCGCACCTATTGTCTTTCAATTGTGTCTGTAATTATCACGATTGAATGGTTAAATTATTTACGCTAGATTAACTAGATTTTTATATGTATTTCCATTTGCATGAAATTCTAATTTAATTATTCTTTTCTTACTACAAAAGTTTGAGTAGGTAATGTGAAACAGACTACTAGCGACATCTGTGATTTGATCGTACCACCTAAAATTATATTGCCGTAATGGTAATCAAAAGTAAAAGAAAGGAATAACTTATTTTATGGAATTTATCTAATACGCGGAAACTTTTTAGCAAATGTATTTATTTTTTTCAAATATCAATCTTTTGTAGAAACTGAAAATGAAAAAAACCTAGTTCTGCTACTCGGCAACAGATGGCAGTTTTGCAATAAGTATATGTTCTATGCTTTGAAGATGCATATTAATTAAAAAAACAAAACTTGGAACTTACTTTTTTGTACAGACCTTCCAAACCAAAGACATAGTCTTAAGCGTATTAATAGGTACTACTTAAGCAAGTTCTACACTTATCATCATAGGTGGCGTTACCTTTAGGATCTACAACCTACTCATAACAAGTTAGTAGATATATAATTATAATTTACTAGCTTTAAATCCCGACAGCAAGACTACAGTGTTGAAGGATATTATAAGCCTTCTTTAATCCAGATACTTGGATGTTTCTAATACATTCTTGATCAAGCTTCAAATTACTATTTTTCTGTCTATGGTTAAACATGAGCTTCCTATTTTTTTTTTATTATAGAGCATCCCCTGAGCCCTCGTTATGAACTAATGATTGAAGAGCGGGTATTAACTACCGGACAGGAGTTTTTATTATCTTTATTTTTATGAACTCGATGCATTCTGGTCATATCTAGTTCAACCAGGCTCGGATGTACCTGCTAGAAGTGGAAGATGGTGAGACAAATGTTGTGACTGTAGTCAACACGTAGGAGCTGTCTATAGGTTTAGCTAGGCCATAAGTAATATCCAATAAGACCAGCAACATCCCGATTTCATGCTATACATATTTTTTTTGTAAACAGTTGTTCATAGCATTAGGCATTTTTCCACGTGCACCTTTTTAACGATCAACAGCCATTGTGAGCATAAGTACCTGGCAGCTAATAATAATAATATGCTTCTAATATGCGCTATTCAAGAACTTAAGCTGACTTAGTTTAATATTTGTTTGCTTCAATCATTGTTTGTATGTTATAATGCTCTAAACATGTGCCAAGTGTTAATCTATTGCTGATATGAACGAAATTTTTGGGAATTACAAATATGTATAGATCCATCAAATGATCACATTATTATAACTGGTTCGTTCTCAAATTTAGTAAGTACTTACTGAGTTATTGGCTCGAAATAGTATTGTCTTGATGATCTGGAATCTATTCCACGCATTATAGCGCCGTCGTCTACTATTCAAATATTTTTCAAAATTTCTATTTTTGGAGAAACATTTTCGCACATTTCACCTTTGGCAAGTTTTTAAATAGTTGTTATATTATAAGGCGAGTTACCGCCGGTATGCAGATAGTTATCTGCGTCACAGCATAGTGTCGAAAGCGTTCTTTTGTTTGTCTGCATATGTGCAGTGCTCGGCTAAACGTCTAAATTGTTCACTGGTTCTCACGTGCTTTGAGAAGTGACACAAATTGCACAAGCCATTGTTTATCAAGAAAACTTTATTTACAATGAAATATTTTACAATCTATCGTCATAACTTACTTTCTATTGTACATAGATAATATATAAATCTATATCGGTAAACACCAATGTCAGCAAGTGAGAGCACAACTTCTACTCGCACAAATTCGTAATCGATTGTTTGTAGATTCTTACTCAGTAACAAACGACTTATACCAATAGAAACATCAAATAATAATATCACAAATAATTTAGGGTAACTACGGATAAGCCTCTTTAGATATAAATATAACTGGTGCTTGTTACATTCAATCTGACGAATCTGATATGCTAATAAATTATACTTCCAAGATTTTATTTACAAAAGTTGTACTTTGATGGTCATCTTTGAGTATTTTTGATATACAATTTTCTGCTGTCTTTTTCGAGTATATACGAATTAGCAGTCTTAAAACTATATCTCTGCGTATAAACTAGGCTATTTAAGGTACATTTTAGCGCCAATCAGGTAGAGAAACAAAACTAACGTAGCACAGCTAGTTTTCAATTAGTTACTTGTTCTAAAGAGGCGACTAATTTAATGGCAGTGATTTAACATTTACACAGTAACAGTTACGCCCTTGTTTTAGTTCTACCAAATTCTTCTATATGGTCATATTCTGCGAACCCTGGATCGGAGTCGTAGTACGCGTAATCGTAACTGTTGTCTTCTTTGTTGTGGGGTGGGTTCGCGAATTGCGGCGCTCGCGTAGTAGGTCGCGCCGCGGGAGTCGGCGGCGGCGTCGGCGGGCTGGGCGGCACGGGCACGCGGCTCGGTGGGCGCGGCGGTTGGGTCTCCGGCGCTCTGGGGGCTACTGTCGTCGTCGGGCCAGCGGGAATGTCATTGGCAGGTTGGAAGTTCTGATTTATTGCTTGATAGTCAATAGGCCTCGATGTAGTGGTGTAAGTTTGGAAATAATCAAATGTACGCTGCGAATTCACTGTCTGTGGCTGAGGCGTCGTCGTGTAAATTGTTTCTGGCGCTCGCGTGGCTGGGGGTGAAGTCGGAGAAGCAGCAGGTCTGAATGGCCTCGGAGCTGAAGTTTGAGCCGAAAGTTTAGGAGGAGGTTGAGTTTTGGCAGACTTCTTGCGGTCTTCTGGCAGCCTGTTGCCGCTAGCTGCGATATTGAGGGAATGTGCGCCGGCCAGCAGTTCGCGGTCTCCGTATAGCTCGGGGCGGTACTGTCCATCGTCTTCGCCCTGGGGAGGATGATATTGGCCGTCATCTTCGTCATTGTCTTCAGCAAAGTTTTCAGATTGAGTATTAAAGGCGAGGTTAGTATTATACGCTACCGTATTTAAGTTGAGCGGAACTTCCGGGCGCGGGGTCGAATATACCGTCGAAGGGGGAGTGAAAGTGGTCGTGGGATTGTTAAAATAGGCTTGTTTCGAGTAAGGTACAAAATTATTCTTTTCTGGTTCGTATGACACACTATTGAAATTTTTATATGCGGGCGTAGTAGTGGGGAAAGTTCTTGCGGAAACGCTGTAGTCAACTGTTGTCTCTCTGAAATTCTCCCTGTTATTATTCTCCACTCTGTTGTTGTAGTTGTTGAAGTTCTTGGCACGCGCGAATTCGGGGTCCCTAGGGACATCTGCTACGTTGAAATTATTTCTAACTTTGAAGGGTCGGTTCTCGTTCTGTACATTGAGTCCAGGAGTTGACTGTGCATCGTAGTTGTACAATTCCACGAGACCATCCTTTTTGTTGAACCGTGGGGCTGCAGTCGACTGGGACTGAGGGAAAGTGGAAGGTGCGCTGCTGGGGTAGAACCTATTGCTCTGTTTGGGAGTCACTCGGGGAACTTCAACGTACTCATCCTTGTATTGTTTGTATTGAGGAGGTACGTTAGGAGGTGGAGAGAAAGATTGTTTATTTTGTGCATTGAAGCGACGGTTAAAGTTTTGCTGAGGGGGCTCTGAATATTGCTGTTGGGTTTGAGTGCTGGGTTGGAAGGTGGTGGGAGGTGCTTTCGTGGACACATATATGGGCCGTTTTCGAACAAGCTTGCGTTTAGAGGGTGCGTCATACTGTTGTGGCTGGGCGGGAGGTTGTGTGTTAGCGGGTGGGGCGGGGGTGGTGTACTGTGTTGTGGGGAACGTGCGTTGTGTGGTGGGGAATGTGCGTTGAGTGGTAGGATATGGGCGTTGGGTAGAAGCTCTACGGAAGGATTGTCTTTGATAAGGCTGCTGGGAAGAGACAGAGGATGGAGAAGAGGTGGTAGGGGACTGCTCGTCACGGCCACGGTCTCGCTGCCCGCTGAAGAAGTCCGAGGAGTGTGCTGCACGGAGGTCGCTGTCGGGGCGGTTAGGGGTGACATTGTTCTGCGATAGACGACGGTCACCGGTCTCAGCGCGCTGGAGACCGAACTCAGCTTCATCATCGCGATTTCCATAAGACGACAACTTCTTGGTGTCAAATCCTGTTGTAAAAGTGCAAAAATATTTTAACATTTGTTTTATAATGGTCTCGGGGTTCTAACTAAGCTTACGATTATGAAGCTCCAGCTTGCATATCTAATATTTTCTGAAACAGGCGTTATTAAAGTTGCAGTGTCATAACAAGTTTTTTATTTTTATAAAAGCTTTAAAATGCAAGCGTTTGGCTGAAGCTTTAAAAATGTTTTGCAATTCATTACCAATAAGACTCCTACTGCAAGAGTCGTAAAATCGCAATCGTCTGGGAAGTACCTGTCTGTTGGTCATAGTTACTTTATTACACCAATAATTTGAATTAGGTATAATTAGTCATCTCTGCGTCGACCTTGTATGGCCTATTACTTCTACTGTAATTTCCAAAGAAGTTGCGCAAGAATTAATAACTGATTACCGCCCACTGCCTGGTACACATAATTGTTTATCTATACAAACTATTTGATGAGACGAAATCACCTTTCAAATTACATCCAAACATTAACAACTGCCTATTTCTTATTCGAAGATTGATGTTCTATAAGCGGTCTTTAATTACATATAAGTTATAGCTCTAATTAATTATCTAGCAGCACTCACAAATACCGTACATTACTAATCGATTTCAAAGATATACGCAGATTATTTTACTAATTTCAGGAACTGCAATTTACGCATCATATTATTACTCGTATAAATTTATAGAACCAGTTTAGAAACCAGTGCATTATTAAGTATTAATTAATAACTATTTACCTATATGATAAGATATTAAACCATGAATACAAAGATTGAGATGAGACTGAAGCGACAAGTTTTAACTAGTCAAGGCTCTATGAATAAAAGTATTTTCTTTAATTCTTTCTTTTTTCAGTGCTTCTTAAAACAATCCTTCCTACTACATTACATTCTTCACATTTATTGGCATTGTTAAATAAAATTGGACATTTGTGAGCGTTTTGTTAGTTGCAAAGCTGGCTCACCGGATCCGATCCTGTAGAGATCGAACTGACCGTCGTAGATATCTGCAGGGCAAGCCAGCGGGTCGTCGTCACCCCAGTCCGTGCAGGTCTGTGCTTCCTGGTGGAACAGCGTGCCGGGGGGACAGAAGAACCTGAAGTCTCGGATGCCTCCACCTGCGACCCTTACGCACACGTGGAAGGCCTTGCATCCTGACTTCGCGTCTGCGTAGTATGCGCCCAAGATTCGACTTTTACAGTTGAACCTTTCGGCGCTCCCTGTTTGGAATGAAATAAGATAATATTAGTATTATAGCCCCTGGATTGACGGATTGAATCAAAAGAATTACTGCGGCCCTCTAATGTAAAGGTCAGGGTCACAGCAGAGCTCCTGCCTTAGCCTTTTAACCTAACCTGTCCGTGCCGGGGTAGCCTAAAATTACGTCACCTTCTGCTCTGTTCTCGTTTTTTACACACATTGCTGGCTGCACATTCGGACATTGTATCTAGGCAGAATGGACAGAAACTACATATTTTTCACGTAAAGAGATTAACGATTGGTACTATGTGGTGTAATGAACGTTGCCCTATTGCTACTGAAATACCAATACAGGTAGGTTATATACTTAACTTTCAAAAGTTGTGCATTTATATGTAAAAAAAAAACCATCTGTGAGTTTATTAGTATTATTATTTGGTAAGACACACTAGCACCAATTAACGGATGCGTGTGTTTTATGACCTTTTAAATGGTGACTTATTAACGATTTATGGCCTATGGGTTATAAATCTTGTATCTTTAATTGAATTGATTGCTACGAAACCGCGTTATTTATTCAACTATGCGAGTGCCTGACACGGCCTAAAATAATAACTAGCTTCTCCAAAACACTCCTGATTTCTAATTACTCATGATTTACGTCATCGAGAAAAAGTATGATAATATGTTTCACTAGCCAATCGTTACATAAAGAGTTATAAATCATGGTTTCGAGTTTAAATCTTACGTGTATGTATGAATTATGCTATAAATGGTCATTATTTCACCGTTTTGTCTCTAATTATTACCCAACGCTTGTATTACGCGGTTTCTGAAACATGAACACCAAACCAGTCGGTAGTTAGTTGCATATGTATTAGATTTCATCTGAATAATGTAGATAGTTAAGTTTTTCAAAACCTGAAAACGCAGTCGTCTTATTCTTTTGCCAGATTTATGATAACAAAGAGTAGCCGTGTCAATTTGACTTTGTTCGACGTTTGATGGCAATGATAGAGATTTCTCATCGTCCAAGGCGACTATTGTACTAAGCGACACTTGAAGTAAAACTTGCAATAACTAGACGGAGAAGTAAACACGTCTAATGAGACAAGTTCATTGCAAAATGGCAACTCGAAGCACGCTAATCCTTGCGAATGTTGAATGCCACTCTAGATCTCCGAAAGAGCGGCGACCCGAACTGCATTGGCACTATTAAACTTCTAATAAAATTTGATTTGTCGCAATTAAGCTATATTAATATCCGTCGATTACAACAGCGTAAAGACTCCTCGTATAAATGAATCGGATGAGCTATTATTTAGTTGCGAAAGATGTATAAAATGAAATGTGTTACGGTTATTGAATGGTTGGTTAGTTATTACAGGTAAAAAAATCGTCTAGTCGTATCATTAATCGGTCTAACCGATCGTCGCAAGCATGACGGTTCAACTTCCTCTTTGTCTTACGTTAGGGTAAATACCTCACAAATTTTTTAGGGTTCCGTATCTCAAAAGGAAAAAACGTCACCTTGTTGTCCGTCTGTCTGTCTGTCTGTCTAGACCCTTTATCTCGGGAACGCGTGGAAATATGTGTTACGGTTATTGAATGGTTGGTTAGTTATTACAGGTAAAAAAATCGTCTAGCCGCATCATTAATCGGTCTAACCGATCGTCGCAAGCATGACGGTTCAACTTCCTCTTTGTCTTACGTTGGGGTAAATACCTCACAATTTTTTTAGGGTTCCGTATCTCAAAAGGAAAAAACGTCACCTTGTTGTCCGTCTGTCTGTCTGTCTAGACCCTTTATCTCGGGAATGTGTGGAAATATCGAGTTGAAATTAAAGCCATATAGTCAGATCTGCGGACTCTTGAAGCTGTAAAAAAATCAAACTTGTAAGTTTACGCTAAAAAAGATACTTCGGTTTATGTGGCAAAAAACGTACATATATTTTGACTCTCGAGGAAATCAAAATTCATAGGGTACTTCCCGTTGACCCAGAATCCTGAAATTTGGCATAAAGCAAGCTCTTATAACACAAGTACTTATCGAAATAAATCTGAAAACTGTAAATTTGTTTTTAAATCACAATTTTTTTTTTTGCTATTCGTAAAAATTAAACTATATAAGTAGGTGAGCTTGTACGGAACCCTCAGAGCGCGAGTCCGATTCGCACTGGCCCAGTTTTTAAAAAAAAAATTGATCTATTGAAACATAACTATGGCAATCGCTTTAAAACTTTAAAGATTACCTATAAGCCTCTTATAGCGTGCTTACCTAAGCACCTTACCTTTAAGCAGGTACCTACTTAAAGAGTACTTAGTGAGGCGTAAATAGATGTCGCTACTCGCGTATGTTAGGTTTCTTGGCTTTGTTCTACGTATTGGGGACAATCGGGTTCCGGCACATTGTCTCGAACCTCGCTTTAGGTAAAACGCGTTACAACCGATTCGTAATGGTCGATAATCTCGAATGTGTGCGTTTTAACTAAGATGACCAAGTCATTTGTATGTACCTAATCCGTTAGCCGGATTTGAACAATACTTTGGAATTGGACATCGGAGAGCTCTGTTCGTAGAAACTTCGATTTTGAATATACCACGTTGAAAACCTACTTATAGTATAATCAACATATCTCGTAGAAAATCACGGTTAAAAGTTTGAGTAGATTCCCAAATAAACTAGATAGAGAACATTTCACTTAGCGTGATCTTCAATGATGAGAAATGCGAATTAAAGAAAATATTAATTACAAGTTTCCCTACATAACTGTTATAAATAAATTGTAACTTAATAACAAAATATCATACTATCAACGCCATCTATTGGTATATGAGTGTTAGTGTGACAACCTTTTTACTGTCTCTGAATAAAAGTCAGTCTGTTGCAAACCACCAAGCGAGTTTTACTATTCTAATAGGTTATGGGCCCAGACCCATCTGGAAAGTAAAAAGTAATTAGTGTTTGTAGATTAGTGTTTGTGTTTATAGACTATCAGAGCTAAAATGTCGTCAGGTAATTACGCAATGAACGTTCCTAAACTAAAAGGACGTGAGAACTATGACGACTGGGCGTTTGCCGCCGAGAACTTCATGATCCTGGAAGGCGTGGATGTAACCAGCACCACGGGGCTAACGGAAGCTGAAAATAAGAAGGCGAGGGCAAAAATCATTATGACAATCGATCCGTCGTTGTTTGTCCATATTAAAACCGAAGCCACGGTACAAGCTTTGTGGGCCAAACTGAAATCATTGTTCGATGATTGTGGTTTTACGCGCAAGATTACTCTCTTAAGAAGCCTAATATCAATACGTTTGGAGAGTTGCGATAGTATGACCAGCTACGTTAATCAGATTGTGGAAACGGCTCAACGATTAAAGGGCACCGGATTCGAAATAAACGACGAGTGGATCGGCTCTCTGTTGCTGGCAGGACTGCCAGAAAGATTTAGTCCAATGATAATGGCAATCGAGCATTCAGGATTGAAGATAAGTGCTGATTCTATAAAAACGAAATTATTAGACATGAGTTCGGAATTTGAGGTTAGGTCAGAAGGCGCGCTAATTGCACATGCACAGAAACGCCACCTACAGGCGCATAGCGGCAGTAGCAAAAACGAAATGTCAACGTCACCTGTCAGTGGAAATGTCAATGTCAATACAACCCAGAAAAAACAAATTCGTTGCTACCATTGCAAAAAGATCGGACATTTCAAGAGCCAGTGCCGCCTATTAAATAAAGACAAACAGAAATCAATTTCGAACGTGTTGAGTGCAGTTTTTCTAGCGCGAGAGTTCAATCACGACGACTGGTACGTCGACTCTGGCGCAAGTGCTCACATGGTGTCAAACAAGAACATGTTGACAAACATAACATACGAACCGAAAGTTAAAGAAATAATTGTCGCTAATCGCACGAAAGTTTCAGTGCTATGCTCCGGAGATCTTCGGCTTACTACGCGAGTGAAAACAATCACACATGAAGTAGAAATAAAGAATGTTTTGTGCATACCAACACTCACCACGAATTTGCTTTCAGTCAGCAGAATGATCGCAAATGGTAACAGAGTATCCTTCAATAAAGATGGATGTTACATTTACAATACTCAGAATGTTTGTATCGGTGAAGCGAGCTTAGAAAATGAAGTGTACAGATTAAACATTGAAAAGTCGAAGCAGCTTTTAGCGGCAGTTGCACAGATCTCAGGCAACACTTGGCACAGACGATTGGGTCACATTAACATGAATGACCTTGAGAAAATGAAAAAAGGAGCAGTTAAAGGTGTAACTTACCAAGAAAAACAGAATATAAGCAAATCAAGTTGTGTAGTTTGCTGCGAAGGCAAACAAAATAGGCTGCCTTTCTCTGCCAGTACCAGCACGAGCAGCAGGGTCCTAGAAGTGGTTCATACAGACCTGTGTGGCCCCATGGAGAAGAAATCACTTGGTTTGGCAAGATACTATCTGTTATTTGTTGATGATTACAGCCGGATGTGTTTTGTTTACTTTCTAAAGGAAAAGAATGAGACCTTTAAGTATTTTCGCGATTTCAAAGAGCAGGTTGAGAATCAGCAGTCACAGAAGATTAAGATATTGCGGTCTGATAATGGTGGGGAATTCTGCTCAGTGGAGATGGAAAATTACTTAAAGCGACATGGGATAATTCATCAAAAGACAGTTGCCTATACACCGGAACAGAATGGCGTAAGTGAAAGATACAATAGGTCAATTGTAGAAAAAGCGCGCTGTCTTCTGTATGATGCTTCATTTGACAAACACCTATGGGCGGAGGCAGTGAATACAGCAGTATATTTGAAAAATCGATCGCCAGCATCAGTTTTGGAAAATAATACTACTCCATATGAGATGTGGACTGGCAGAAAACCCGATCTACAACATATTAGAGTGTTTGGAAGTCCAGTTATGGTCCACATTCCAAAAGTGAGACGTAACAAATGGGACAAAAAATCACGAATGTTACATTTGGTTGGATATTCAGAAAGTACCAAAGGCTACAGATTATATGACCAGAAAACAAATAAAATAACTGTGGCACGGGATGTTGTGGTCATGGAGAATCATATGACTGACACAGCAGAAGTTTTAGTTGAAGAGAGGGAGCCAGACAAAGATATAGAAAAGAATACAAGTGTTGAGGAGGAAAGTTCAATAAGCATTGAAGACAATGAGAGATCAGGCAGAGAAGATCCAACATATATTGCAAGTGATTTGTCAAGTGATCAGGATGACGAATATAGTGAGTGCTTAATAACAGATGACAGTTTAGTCGCTACTCAGAGTGATGCTGTCATTCAAGAAAAGAAGCGTGTTCGTCGTGTACCAGAGAGGTTTGGTTTTTCCAATATGTGTGTTGAAGACTTTACTAGTGAACAAATATCTCTACAGGACGCTCTCACAGGACCCAAAAGGGAGCATTGGTGTAGTGCAATGCAAGAGGAGCTGAAATCTTTTAGGGACAATGACACATGGGTTTTAGTGGATAGGCCAAGTGAGGGCACAGTAGTGAAAAACAAGTGGGTGTTCAAGGAAAAGTGTGACAGTAGTGGAAATGTGCGCTATAGAGCCCGACTTGTGGCTAAGGGATTCACTCAAATAAAAGGCATGGACTACAACGAAACATTTTCTCCTGTTGTGCGTTATTCTACCTTGAGACTACTTTTTGCATTGAGTGTTCAACTAGACTTAAAAATGAACCATTTGGATGTACCAACAGCTTTCCTAAATGGTAACATTGATGAATGTGTATTTATGGAAATACCAGAAAATTCTAATTTCAAAAATTGTGAAAATAAAGTTTTGAGGCTAAAAAAGGCCATATATGGGCTAAAACAGTCAGCTAGGGCCTGGTACATAAAAGTAGAATCCAGTTTGTTAAAGTTAGGTTTCAAGAAATCGAAATATGAACCCTGTCTATTCATGAAATGTCACAATAATTTAAAGATTTATATAGCTGTATTTGTCGATGATTTTTTTGTTTTTTACAACTGTGATGATACTTACAAAGGGTTGAGAAGTGTATTAGAGTCAGATTTCAAAATTAAAGATTTGGGTCAAATTAGAAATTGCCTTGGCATGAATGTAAATGTTCAAAAGAATTGTGTAACTTTGGACCAAGAGAAATTTATTGACAATATCTTGAAAAGATTTCATATGATTGATTGCAAAACTTCAGATACTCCAATGGAAGTAAACTTAAAATTAGAAAAGGCTGTTAATGACCATTCTAGTGAGACTTATCCTTATCAACAATTGGTTGGATCACTGATGTATCTTTCAGTTCTCACAAGGCCAGATATTTCATATAGTATAAGCTTTCTGAGCCAATATAATACATGTCATAACGAAACACATTGGAAACATTTGAAAAGAGTGTTAAGATATTTGCAAAGAACTAAACATTTTGGCTTAATTTTCAAGAAAAACAGTACTGATTTACATGGTTTTGTTGATGCCGACTGGGCATCTTGTAACATTGACAGAAGGTCTTACACAGGATACTGTTTTGTATTGTCAGGTTGTGTAATAAGTTATGAGTCTCGAAAGCAAAGAACAGTTGCCCTGTCTAGTACTGAGGCTGAGTATATGGCGCTTGCAGAGGCTTGTAAAGAAGCAATTTATTTGAAAAATTTAATGTCAGAACTTGGTATGTATGGTAAAAATAAACCTTTAAGGTTGTACAGTGACAGTCAAAGTTCTTTAAAATTAGCTTCTAATCCTATGTTCCACAAACGTACGAAACATATTGATGTACGCCATCATTATACTAGAGAGTGTGTTGTGAATAAAAAAATCAAAATCAGTTATGTACCAACCTCTTCTATGCCAGCAGATATATTTACTAAAGCACTTTGTGCAAACAAACATTATAAATTCATGGATCTGATGGGCATAGGGGAAGTAAATTAAAACAAGAATGTAGGTTGTAAATTTTTTTTGTTGTAATAATTATAACATTTTGTAAACTCAAATTTAAAATTTGTGCAATTCTCGGGATATTTTGTTAAGAGAGGGTGTTATAAATAAATTGTAACTTAATAACAAAATATCATACTATCAACGCCATCTATTGGTATATGAGTGTTAGTGTGACAACCTTTTTACTGTCTCTGAATAAAAGTCAGTCTGTTGCAAACCACCAAGCGAGTTTTACTATTCTAATAATAACAACTAAAACTTCACGTTTATTTTATTCCAAAACTTAAAATATATAATATACAGTACCCGGGTGTTCACATTGACAAGGTTTTATTGAAAATGACGATAATGTAATAAACAATTTTTTCCCCAAAAGCTGATTTGCCAAAAAATCTACCGTTTACATTAAATTAGTGCCAAACATCACTACAGTCCGGTAAAGATCAAAACAACAGCGCTAGATTCCCATGCGTGCGGTGTATGTGCAAGCCTCGCAGGGCAGCGGGGTGAGCGATAAGATCGGCGCTTGCGCAACCGCGCGCGCTGTAAGGTGCCAGGCCATCCTCCGCGAAAGGTCACCGCGCACCTTATGTAAGTGTAATAACGTCTAACTGAGGTGCGCTCGCTAGAACATTTTGATCTTCTTCTTTTATTGTTAGAACAGTCAAAGGTCGTATAGGCTGTCATTATGAATGAGTGTATTGAGTTACTTCCTTAAAACTGAAGATGAGTCAGATAACTTTAACAGTTACGGATAATCTTTAATACGGGATACGCCTTAAGTTTATTTTGAACTTAAGGCATCTCGCATCTTATGTAAGGTTAATAACTGGGATATTATGGAATAATTAAGAAATATCGGATACGGATATAGAACTAATAATAAACCGGTTTCGGATACAGTTACGGATATAAAATTATTTCGGATTATTCGCCGGTTTTCGACAGTTTCCATTACGGATATTAGAATTGACAAAAAAAATACGGTAAAGCAAGATAATTATGACTTTTATTAAAAATCTAGATTTCTTTGGCCGGGCAAAACCGATAGTTTTTGTACTAATCGAAACTTTGACAAAGTTTCGATTAGTACAAAAACTGTTTCAGTTACGGTTACGGATATTATTTGTATTTCAGATAACCGATAGTTTCCTGCCGGAGTCTGTGTTGCCTGTTAACTATAACTTAGGGGTCTTTAACTGAAGAGTGATTAGGTTACTCTTGGCAAGCGTGCTCTATTGTTGGTCATATCATCGCAAATCACCAGGTGAGATGGTGGTCAAACGCGACCCTATGGCAGATTACTCTTTAGGGGTCATCTTTGAGCTTTTTTTTGTTGGCTTCCAGTCTTAGCTGGATGCAGCTGAATACCCACGGGTATATAGAGTGACTGCCTATCAGACCCCTACAACCCGGTTATTGGGCAATACGATACTCTTTGGGTAGACTGATAGTCAGACTTTCTAACATCTGACTATCCTTCCTGTAACAACTATTAAAGACGTACGAATGACAACCGAGACCAAAGACTTAATGTATAACAGTAATGTCTGTAGCCTACTGGGGGCAGGTAGCCTACTGGAGCCAGGGTTAACCGAAAGGGAGCTCGAGCCCCGGTATGAAGGCTAGAAGGAACGGCGTGGGTCTTTTAGTCAGTAAGAGTCTGACACTATCCCCCGCTCCGCCCAAGAGTGGGGGTTGTCATTGGATGATTTTTTACCACCATAAAAAAAAATGTCCTCGATAAACTTAGAACAATTTGAGAAGGACTCCCAGGTAGAAATGCTATATACCACAAACAATATGCAACAGAAGCAAATGCGAGATCACTAATCTTTTTAACTTTCGCAAACATACATATCATATAGTTGATGTACCGTGAAATTAAGTGGCGTAATTACGTATCAACTTTTATTGCTACAGCAGATGCTATCAATGTCACAACACAATAATATGCAAAAACATTGCAACACCGGAACTTCATTTGTTTATTTTGTTTATAGTTGCAATAACTATGAGTGGCTTACAAAGCTATTTGTGTTAATAAAGGCAATGACTTAGCACATTGTTGTGATGAGTCAGTCGAATATTGGCAAGTGATCTACCATTCATAACCACTCAATGAAATAAACACCGAACAAACAAATACAGTCGATACTTGCATCTACTTTTGCTTTCATTCATACGAACACAAGGTAAACGTTATTTTTCTCACGCTTTGATTGTTACGGTTCAATACATTAGATTTTCCACACAATTATAATGTTATGAGGCAAAAACGTTATTGGTTCACATTGTTACAAAATATTCTAGCAACGCTAGTATTAAGTGCGTTAATAACCATGGAATCTACTACTAAAATGTGTAGTTACCAAAACTTAGATATGTAATGAATTTCCTTTTAATTATAATATATGAGTTTTCGTAAATATTATATCGTGTGAAGTGTCTTAAGGACGCTCTGTGCTCGATATATCAATAGGTACTGTTATCTGTTTGATTTTGCGTTTTCGAAAGGAAGGGATTATATGTCAAACACAAATGTCTAACCACAAACTGGGCTACCAATTGGGTAACTGCGTTTGTAGGTGAACCGCGGGCGACCCTTCAACCACAATGCACATAGGTAAAGGCAGCGTAGAGGCAGATAAATGCCCAAACACATGAACCTTGAGGCTACCCATCCGTTCGCCGGCCGTCACGCCGCCCTAGTTCGGAGAGCGGAGCGTGGGAAAATCACTTATGCAAATCCGGGGAATCGATTATCGTGGCGATGCGCGATCGGCGGGCGCTGCGCAAATGGAAAGTGCAACGGTTGCGCAATGTCGTGCATGCGCCCATACCTTTCCGTCACACGAGGAACATCTCTAATGCAACCTGCTGTTTGCACAGATAGCGAGGTGTTACAAAATATGCAACTGTCCAGTTTACTGCTGTGGCAAAGTTTAAGCGAATGTTTTTGATTTAGATTAGCGCGTTACATTACTCATAGAACTGTCGTAAGCTACTTATATGATTATAACTATCAATTGTAAGCACAGGAGACATTATTTTTGAAATTATAATATTTATCACATTATCGGCTTATTTGGGAAAAGGTTAGATAGAAGATGACAATGCAGCCTAAATATTGTTGATTTATAAGGCTTGAAACTAATTAATTTCAGCAAATGCTACAGAACAATAAAATTCTATGAAATGACATTTGTCAACGAGTAACAAATAATGTCAACTTCCCACGCGCCCGGACGTCCTGCACATTAGGAGCACACGAATAACTAATACATTCACAGAGATGCGCACGCGCCGGGCTACACTAACACCATTTTTCCTCACTACTTAAAAGTAGCATTAAAACACAAACTGTAAAGAAAATCACACAATTGACTGAAAAGAAAAATCACGGAATTTTCGCAACATTACCAAATCACCCGAAAATAAAATTTACACGGGAAAAAATCCGGTCACTTCCGATGTGTCACAGTTGCAGTAGGTACACACGCGGTGTGGTGTCGACTTACCCAGGATGGGGAGCAATGTAAGCAAGATCCACAAGAGGGACATGTTGTCGCGAGGAGCGTCGCGAAGAAACTGGTGGTGGATGCGCGCGCGCCGCCCGCCGTACCGAGGAGGGGAGAACTGAAAGCTTCGCCGCCCGCCCCGTGACCGGCTGTACAGATGACACAGTGTACAACAATAGCAGTTTATCAACACAAGGTTTGTTGATGTTGATCGATTCGATGTTTTACTAACCTTTATCAAAACTTGGCAGTGGTGAGCGGCGTAGGTCGACAAGCTCTGATTCTTGATCACATTATAATAAGGATTTTCAGTTCTTGGAAGTAGGAAAATATTTTGAAAAACCGTGGGTTGTTGTGTTTTATTTTCGATGTTTATGTTTGATTTGCAATTGAGAAATCTCTTTAGATTGGAGGACAATAAATCTTTTAGAATATAAAGTATCAATTGGGGTAAACAACTGCTTGTGCAGGTGTCGTGATAACCCGGTGGTTAAGGACAGTACCAATGTATTTTTTTTTAATTCATATGTAAGTACATAAAAAAGTCTTTTAGTGTTCCTAGGACATTACTAGTCAGTAATACCTGGAAAGCACGTTGGTTGGTTGGGTTGGGTTGTTAGTCAGAAAGTCTGACCATCAGTCTATCCAAGAAGTATCGGGTTGCCCTGAAACTGTGTAGTAGTTGTAGTCAGAGTCACGGACTATGCTGAGCAACGGCCCATTCCTGCTTAGATGCGACGCACAACTTATAATTTTAGATTGTATTAGTATATAATTATGATTTTCTTTTAGTTTAGTTACTCTTTCTTAGGTTAATTTTGTTTATGTTTGTCCCTGTTATGGCCGGCGTCAAAATGAAACAGATAATATAGACAACTCCGTTGTCTATGGTACTGGGTACAAGAAATATTGTTAAGCTTGTTACACACGTGGCCTAACAAGGGACTGGCTTTTATATTTTGTACTTTTTTTTATATTTTTGTATTTTGTTATTTGTGCATCTATTTAAAGGCGGAATAAACATATTTTCTTTCTTTCTTTCTTTGTATCTAATCACGGATATTAAGCCGCATCGGGTTAGACTGGACCCTAAGTTAGTTAGGAAAAGACTGAGAGATGACGACTGCTTGACCAGGTTATCCACCCAACATCGGTATCAATTGGTTTATTTCAAAATCTACACAAAAAAATGCTGTTCACAAGTAATCGCACTCAACTTTTTTACACTGTGGCACTCGCCAGTGAAACAGACGCGTGATTTATTAGACGTAAGCGATGTGTATCTCGACAAACTATTGTTTTGTGAGCTCATTAGTAATACGTTTTATTACATTACGTCATGACCGAGCACTGACACCGGATCCATTACACTGGCATGCCGATCTGTCGAGCATAAGTATAATATAATTAGCCTTATAATGTTCCCACTGCTGGGACTTAGGCCTCCTTTCAAGAGGCTGTAATTTACCATTCAGGCCGCAGTTTTGGTTATAGAATATGCCCATATTCCTCACGACGTTTTTTTTTCACCGTTTTGAGAGCAGTGGTAGTGAAATAAGTTGCACATTGTAAAGCGCTAGCTTGAATACCAACAGAGTGACATATTCACACTAACGAAAAAAGTCTTTAACCTTTCATATGCCGTAATTAGAAACACAATTAAAAAGTTATTGTGTCCCGCGTGGATTCGCGTTCCGGACATACAACGGGTTAAATAAATATTAAAAAACAAAAGCGCTTGCCTAGGTTTGAACCTACGACATATACGGTACAAATTATAGGTCAGGGGCCGTATTATGACCTCTTAAAACCATCATGTTTTCGGTGTGAAAAAGAGACGGAGCTATACAGGACGAATAGCACTATCCTTTTCTCACGCAGAAAACATGATGGTTTTAAGATGTCATAATACGGCCGCAGGTTTGATACCATCTGGGCTGCCGCCGCTGCTGTGATCTATTAAGAAAATCATCAATTATAATGTGACTCCCCAGAGACCTTTATTACATACAATTTTTATATCATACAAGATAATATACACTTGCGTGAATCTGATTAAATAACCCATGTTGCACATAATAGGCGTGAGATACTTAACTTCTTATTTCTGGTACAATTTGCTGCAGTCATTTGTTTTGTGTTTTGATATCATCAATGAAGTGAACCATACTGATATTAAGGTGAAAGTTTGTGAATGTGTTTGTTTCTTCACATTCGAACGGCTGAAGAATTTGGACAAAATTTGGTACACGGGTAGATTTTTTTTTGTATGTCCTGGAGTAGCACATAGCACTCTTTATCCCAGGACAATGCTCTCTTAGAATAATTTTCTATGTTCAGCGAGCGAAATCGCTGGCAACAGTTAGTGTAGTAATAAAACACTTTATTCAAACTCAAATGTCATTTATACTCACCATTTTTTCAAACCAAATCAAATCAGTTTAGTGTTTGGAATAAAAATTAAAAGTTTCAAACATGCACCCTGTAAGGGCGCACTGCAAAACAAATAAACAATAAAATAAAATACATTTTAAAATTCACTTTAAATTCAACATTATATTTAAAAAGGAAAAGCAAAACTTATTGATATTACAAGTATTAAAATAAATAAATTATTGGATAATGTCAATTCAATTAAACGCCAAAGCAAATGTAAATGTCAAAATAATTGGAAATAATTTCAGCAATGAAAGCGGAGTTAAAACGCGATAAACGATTGATATAACCTGTGTATTATGGGCAAAAGAATATAATATAATAGAAGAATACTGTCCCCACCAGGAATTAAATATTCCATAATGTTGCTTTTACTTTTAGATAGGCGCATAGTTTAGAGGAAAAACTGCATCTACCACACGCGTGTTATAAAGCAACGATTATGATACGGACGCACTCATGCGCTCATAACTTGACATTATACAACAATATTTTCAGTTTCAATAGTTTTTACACCATTTTCCGAATATAATTCGTTCGGAATCAGTAACTGAATGGATGAGGAAGAGTTACATTTTTTTTCCAAAAATATTTTAAAAGTTCACAAGTACATCACCGACATTAAGTACAATGCAGGTCTCGGCAGGTCATAGCGGGCATTAGGGACCAGCAAACAGCTGGATGCAAGTCCAAAACAACGCCCCAGTCGCCTAGATGACCCGGTGGCTATGTATTTTTGCTGACATAACAAGCTTATAACTTATATACAGTTTTGAAATTTTGTACATAGATTCTTTACATAAAAATAATAGACACGTATTTCGAGTTTCGTATATTCTAAAATTAATGTTGTATAAATAATTTCTTTATGAGGGAAATCAGCAAATATATTAACTTCTCTCTAAACTCTGGGTGGAGCGACAGGAATTTTCAGATTAAAACCTACCTATGTGCCTTCGGTTGCCCTTAGCGTTCCAAGACCTTAGTAACTCCCTGCAACCCAAAAAAGTATAATAAAGGCATAACTATTTATTTATATACTTTATTGTAGTAACCTAAAGAAACATAACAAAGAAAAACTTATATCTAAAACACATATAACTATATGTGATTACAGTGCACTTCCTTGTCTCTTACAGCGATGCTGGAAGGAAGTGTCCATTTCTATGAACATGACAATTGGACTTAACTGCTTTGAAAGTGATTGAATGGATACATGAGTGGTATAGTGGTGCAGTGACTTTAACTATCGATGATGACGATGCAGTTGTAATTCCAATCAAAACTTGATAGCGTATTATATTAAATCTCTTTCCTGCAAGTAAAATTAGTAACAGAATATGACACAGATAATACAATAAAAATAAAATAAAAAAACAATAACAATAATTACCTGCTTATGCCATCAGGTGGGATCGCAGTCAAGCACTAGTATTATATCAATAAAAAAAATGCATTTCTATATACATACAGTAAATTAAAAAAAAAATGCTGTTAAGAATAAAACATTTTAAAATATAAATAACATTATTATTATTACTGGATAAGAATGATGCAAGGATCCCGTCAAGGTTCTTAAGGATCTAGAGTGGTTGAAATCATTGGACGGACTCCCAGTTAAAAAACAAGGCCCGCGATAGAAGCTATGCAATAGCTTAAAAACTTCTCTTACGAAAAGGCCATTTGTATCCATTATGTGCTATACTCTAGTACAGTCCAGAACAGCTGTGTGACTTAAAAATATAAAGAAGTAAAATTGTTTGTTTGTGTGTGGCAACTAAACTATAAAAGTACTGATCCGAATGCAATATTTTTTACTGTTAATAACAGGCTCGTGCTTGACCACCATCTCTCCTGATGGTCGATAATGGAGCACACTTACCTAGAAGTAAAGTTGACTAAAACTTGCTTAATCGAAATTATTAAGATGCAAAACGACCGTTTATTTACAGGTATTTCTTTTTATCCCGGAAAAAATCATAGTCCTTGTGGGTTATGGGACGAGAACGAAACCATGGGTACAAACTTGTAAGTTACATAATACTACATTTTCTCCTAAACTTGAATGAAAAAGATTGAAATTTTCTACGATTGGTAAAAGGCAACTCATCATAATCATTATCATGTCAACTGAAATACATCTACAATAGGCTAGTTGCCGTAAAAAATGTAACGTATTTTAAATAATTCAAAAATAAGGTACACGTATTTTTTATTTGTGCATTAAACCAAAAATGACAAAGATATAGCCCATTAAAGTTACGTGTAACGTCACGCCGCCCGAGCTGCAATTTTTCGCACGCGGTGACGACACACGTTAATTTAATGGGCTATATCTTTGTTATTTTTTGTTAAATCGAAAAAAGAAAAAATACGTGTCCAATATTTTTTTTATAATCTAAAATACGGACTAAATAAAATGTAATTATTTTGACCCTGGAAACGCGTCTCGGATCCATCGGAGTCCCACGTTTTTCATCAAGTCATCGGTCCACCTTGTTGGATGCCTTCGAACGCTGCATAAATTTATCAAAATTCGTATCCTTATTGCAAAAACCAATTCAGTTGGCACAAAGATTTTTTATTATAGTTTTATCGATTAAATCTGTAGGTTATTTACTTTTGACCTAAGCTCTCTTTAGCTATATTTAACTTAATTTGGGTAAAAAATTGCAGATAATTGGTTTTTGCAATAAGGGTACAAAATGCCATAAATCTGTCGCTCTTACATATATATTGTAAAATCTATATTACTGTGTCATGCAGGTCAGGCTGCAGCTGCTTCCTGTTAGCTCAGAAGCATGCGAGTGAAGCAATTTGCGAAGAGGCGGACGAATGATTAAGCAATGTAGTTAAACGCGAATCGTGGAAATACTAAGCGGAACCTGTTGTAGCGAGAGAATTTCCTTTCGTGTAATGTTAGGTTCTGAATCTGACAATGAAACGTATACGTAAATAAATATATATATATATATATATATATATATATTTATATATAGCTGGCAAATCTAGTGTTTTTGTTATTCAAGCATTTTTTTAATTAAAATAATAGTTTTTAGCCCAAATACTCACACAATTTTCACTAGGAAAATATTACAAATTATAAAATATATTATTAGCATAAGAAATGCATGGTGTAGACAACGTGACATTTATATATTGCCTACCAGTCCTAGGTATTTCAATTTATTTGCATTATATATTTTTCAAAAGAGACCGCGGTCGCACACTATCTCGTTCCACATAATCTGGGAGAAGTAATTTGATGGCGAACTCAAAAAACAAAGTAATTAAAACGTTCAATTTTGCTTAGGAAGATTTAGACTTAATTTCGTTGTCTGTCATCTCCTCTTTAGCAGTAACAAATCATTGTCACCCGCAATGTTCATAACAATGTGTGACATGTAATACAGTATTTTATTTTAATTATATTCCTCATACTCACAAAGCTTTAAGATGTAATCAGAGGCGTGGGACACCATACCAATTGTGCCTACACCTCAATTCCTTACATCCCACTGTTTAGATCGGAACAGATGTAATTAAACAACTGCATATTGTTTCAATGATTCACGGCTAGAAGTTGCCATTGAGAAAACAAACATCGACGCTGCGATTTATCTAAGAAGGCGTGTTTTAGGAACACAATAAGTAGATAGTCACAAGGATGCTGTTTATCCGCTAATATCTTCACCATTAAATCTACGCAATTATACCTTCCTACTTAAATTAACCTACGTATTTTAAAGTTGTTTGCTATTTGATAAAAAAAATATAAATGTAGTCTTTTTTCAGGCGTCAGTAGGATGGCGCAGCGAGCCTTTTCAGGTAGATTTACACTACGCATACGTGTTCGCCACGTCTTGGTGCGTCAGTCTCCATATTTTCTTATGAAAACTAAACTTTTAGAGCTACACTATATCCACGCCACGCGACGCACGTAATGTCAGTTTACTTAAGGTCTCTGCACACAGCGGGCGCGGCGCGGCGGGACGGGACGGCGACGCGACACTGAGCAGTTGTAATGTACTAGATATTACGGACGACGCCACACAGAGCCGTCCCGCTCGACGCGACGGTAACCGTCGCGCCACGCCGCCGCCACGCCGAGCGGGAATACAAGTCAGAAGCGGCGGGGATAATGAAAACGCGGCGGGAGACTGAGCGATGAACAAAAACTGTTGCTATTTTGATACTGTTACGACGGTTTTGATTTATTTCATGCACCCATCCACGTCTGAATCGCTCAACATCTTTTTGATGAATGAATAGCGTCGCGATACGGTCGGCGTGATCGCGCCCGCAGTGTGACCGATTCCGCCGCGTCAGCGCAGCGTCGCCGCCCCGCCACGCCGCGCCCCGCCACGCCACGCCGGCTGTGTGCAGAGACCTTTACAAAACAGGCGTGTTAAACGTGTCCGTCCGCGTCGTTCTAATTTAGTTCTAACTTTAGTTTCGTTGAAATGTTTCAGATTTCTCATAAAATCTTGTGTAGGTAACTGAAACATGAATGTATTTCAACTCTGTACTTTTTGAAACCTTTGCATTGGTTTTGTTTTGACCGATCAATGTTTAAAAACATTCAGACACAATTCAACTGTTGTTATTTAATTTCGTGCCTATAGTTATAATAATCATCATTGTCTCTGGCCTAAACCTACGTTCCGGCATTGGAAAAATGAAAATAAAAACATTCTACGTACTACGTTTTATTTTATAAAACCATACAAAGTGTTTTAAGAACACATTTATTATACGTACAGCTAAGGAGTGGAATTCCCTGCCGGAGTCTGAGTTTTCTGATAGCTTACTTCTAGGCAATATATGTACAAAATAGTAACCTATTCATTTCTAGGTAAGCTTGTTCCATCATCACCCACATCATATGATTAGATAGTGGTCAAACGCGAGCCTATCCTTAGTAAAAAAAAACGATAGAATCAAGCCATCCCCGGCTGACAGACGACAATCTGGTAATTTGTCGGTTTTAACATTTTCTATCTTATATTATCTGCTAGTCCTTTTACACTGAACTGTCGCGACAATGTAGGAATTATGCCAAATTTTCACAAATATATCGCTTTGCCAGTCATATTACATTAAAAGTTTTCACGGTAAAAAGTTATGAGAACAGACCGAGTCACCGGCTGGTTGCAAAAGTCAGTACACGCATAAAATGGAGTGAACATTGATAGCAGCACGAGCCGGCGCAGTTGGCGGAGGCGCTAAGTCGTGAAAGATTCCCATGAGGTGTCCCGCGTTGCCTCATGCGACTCGTTCCGTGTTCACGCGAGGCGCCTACCATCGTGCACTCACTCAACACGGTTACACGCAAATTTTTCTCTATAAACGGGGTGACTATTTTAGAATAAAAAGTCTGTTACGATTAGACCTAATGATGTATGGATTTTCTTGATATTCGAATTATTAAGTACAACTAAGTGATTGAAGTACTAAGCACTAGGAATCATCATTTAGTAAACAATGATTCCTGAAAAAAGAAATTTATTCCTTTTTCTAGTACATACATATGTTAAGGTAGGTCTTGTAAGTGTGCTTAGCGTAAAAACAGAAATAACAGAAACCAAAACACAAGCAACTTTTGCGTTTCAAGTACTTCCGTGCTTAAACTTACAATTTGTTTTATCGAAGACTAACAGATATCGAGCGTGTGCACACAAAAAAAGAAAAACGTTTTGTTTAAAATTATAATTATAAGATTAATTTAAACACTCATTAAAAAAAAATTAAATACCCTTAAAAATTAAATAATAATTAATTAATTAATTAATTAATAATAATTTTATTAGAAAAAAAAGTAAACTTTAATTTTTTAACAAAACTAAAACCATTTTCGCACAAGCATTAAGTTGGGGGCACATCGATTGAATGGTTTCAAAGTCTTTATCAGACATATAGTTAGACATAGATAGAAACCTTAATTGTGTTTTTTTTTGGATTTTTGTTTAATATTATCTTAATAAATTATGCAGAACCACGCACCCTGAGTAAGCAAGTTTATTACATAAAAGATTAACGGAAGACTGATTTATTCTGTCGAGATCGAGGGCGGTTCCCATGGTAACGAGGCACCCAGCGCGACACGAACACGACGCGGCGCCACGACGCGACGCAACGCCCTGCTTGTAACTGTCGCAAGTCGTTTCTAAATTCTAATTACCTCACTTATGCTCACCATAACTTAGATTATGGTGAAGAGTACTAGGTAATACATAATCTGTATTACCTTATTATCGTACATAACACGTGTAATGTGTATTTTACAGTGACATTTGGGCCGGAACGGCGGTCCTAACTTCCACTTATATTTTTTTTAGTAGTAGGTACACTCGAAAACCGCTTTAAAGCACAGTTACCAAAAATCTGTGTTTATTCTATTTGTGGTCGCAAATTACTATTGAAAAAAAATACTCAACATTTCACCCGAGAAAGACACTGACAGGCTGGGTTGCGGGATGGTGCGAAAAAGTTACTGGAGTCCTGAAATGCAAAAGGCAATTGAAGAAACATAAGTGGGTTTGAGTCAGTAAAATTCAGAGTAATTCCTCCCAGAGCGGGAGAACTTATTTGTTTTTACTCAACAAAATACAAACTAATTCAGATTCAAGGCTGCTTCTTCTCTCAACTTCTGAGAAAACTTCTTATTTTTTTCTTTTCTTGTCCTGGAATCGAATTCAGGACCCCATTCTTAGCAGTAAAGTTATGCTTGTAAACCCAAATTATATGAAGAGTTTAAACTTTACTATAACTCTGAGGAAAATTGCTAGCCAGTGTTTACGTCATAAGGGATTTGTTTCATGCCTTTTCACTGCAGAACTCTAACAAAGTAAGTAATATTAAGTACGGAACTATAAAACTTTATGTTTCTATTCTATTCAGCTTTGCAGTCTTAACGATGACATAAATAATATTTTTAATACCTCTTTGTTTAAGCGATGCAATGGACGTCGCCGTCGTATATATATATTTACGAGGAAGTTCACTCTTTTGTTTGTGTTATATTATTTCCTGGATCATTTTAGAGGCGTGACTTTCCTTATGGAAATGTTGGCCATTTTATTACTGCGATAATGTAAAAATAAGCTAAGTTATTTCCTAAAGATATTCAAATAAAGGAATCAAGAATCGTCTCAAAAAGCAATATAATACCATATGCTGCAATTTGAAATTGAATTTGCATTCCACAAACTTGATTAGAAAATCTTAGGTATAAGCAATCAAAAATCGCATTATTTTATCCTAATAAATACATAATTCCTCATTACCAATTTTCCTTATAGAGCCTCATTTTAAAGCCGCTCTTAAAAAAATAATGAATCTCAAAGCTCAGAGGTCAACATTCAAACTTCAACACTCCATCGGTCACGATTACTACCCATTTATCACCACACCGTCTTTTGTTACCCGACTACTGATGGCGGATTATTCATCAAAACATAATGAACTCTATACCATTGTGATAAGAGCTTCAGTTTGTCACCATATTGCTTCATGAGCGTGTATTGTCTTGCGTCGGCCGTTTGGGGTTATAACAATCAAGACAATGGAGTGAGGAGATGAGGCAAACAGAAATAACTTCTAGTGTGTAAGTACTTGTACATGTGTGATACGTTTAGCTGCATCGTTTAGAGTTCATTTGTTTTGAGGAGGGAGATTTATTTGACTTCTCTATTGGTTGCTGCATACATATCTTGATGAGCAAGATTTTTTTGGCTTTTGGCAAGCTTCGGAAATCCGATGGATGCGAGACATACAGGATCGATCTTTGTGGTGTCGTTTGGGGGAGACCTATGACCGACAGTGGACGCTTTTCGGCTGTCATGAAGATGATAATGATGATGCTTTGATTCTCAAAATGCTTGACGCCGTCATATTGTCCAAAAACATATTCCGCGTCACGTGAATGTCGTCAAAAGATTTTGGAGGGTAAGTAGTGGGACACTGGGCAACGTTGCAACGGCACGTAAATTGAGTGTTGGGAAATTTTGTCCTCCAATGTATTTATTTAAGGCTATATAAGGGGAAGTTTGAAAGTGGCGCCAGTGACTGAAAAGTTGAAAGGAAATCGTTTGTCTTGGTATGATCATGTGAAAAGGAGGGATGAAACGCATGTTGCTAAAAAAGTTATGAGTTTACATGTGGATGGATGGAGGGGAAGAGGGAGGTCAAAGAAAAGATGTGTGGATTGTGTGAGAAGTGATATGAAAGAAAAGGGAGTTAGTGATAGCGTGACGAGTGACAGGACAGAATGGAAGAAAAAAAGGTGTTGCGCCGAACCCAAATAAAACGGGACTACGGCAGGAAGATGATGATGATGATGATGATGTATATATTTAAGGCTGTTTTCATGTTAGTAGGTAAATATTAATGTATCCATGTAGGTGGTCTACGCTTCATATTACGTTAACATGAAATGTTATGAAAAGACACGTTTACACATAAATCTTGCACAAGGAAATTAAAAAAGTTAGTGATTCTTATCTTAGTTCGCTCGTCAAGTTATCTGCTACTTCGTGTTAAACAAAATGAGATAAAAAGCGGAGTGAACACGAATCCACCCATTAGTATTTATTTTTGCATATTCATAACAATTCGCGAGAGAAATTTCAGAAGAGAAATGTTCCTGTTACACTTGCACGTACTAACATTTGTAACTATCACTTTCATCAACTAATTTAACATGCACACGTGAAATATTACCACACTCAAACTTAAAATAATGTCATAACAGAGTGGCGGCAGAGTGACTACTTGCGCTAACATCAGGAACAGCTCATCTTTAAATATGCACATGCATTACCATAAGTTAATTAACCTTTTTATAGGGACTAATTAAGAAAGTTAACAGCATGGAAATAGTTCTGACCTAGTTGCATAATGGATGTTATAAATAATATCGGAATCTGGTAACATCAAAGAATGTTATGCCTATGCTGCGCGGTGGACAGGCGTGCACCAAACGGGTTTAAGCGGCATCGTTTAAGGACGCAATCGTGTGCCGCCTAATGTCGCAAACGGAGCATCTGACCTGTATTACATCTCCATAGCTCTGTTAGACGACCTGCATACGAACAGGCTGTACATACACGTCTTTGTCTCAGGATCAGCTGCCAACTTTCGGTTTCTTAAATAAACGTGCACCCACCAATATAATTACCTTATTTACGAATCCCATTTCAAACCTTCTAACGTTACGTAAAGGCCAACTTAATAATAATTGTAAGGTACCTATTTTAATTATTTCTATCAATCAATTGGATATATCATTTGCCATGATTTTGACATGATTGATGGATTAATTTATAATTATTTGTAAATACCAAAACATAAGCATGGCGTTTACTCATGTATTGCGCGCGTTGATGTCTTTTCGTAGAACTACGATGGGTGCTACGGATTCATTGAAGCCAAAAATCATAATTATAATTTTTTGATGTGTTTGTTTGATTTATGTTTTAGTTATAGGCTTGCAAGCGGCGAGCAATGGGATAGTTCGATATCCGGATTTCCAACTACCGTCCTGACTGAACCCGAGTCGTCGACGGCACATAGTGCTAAGTGCGCATAATAGAGATGTCAGCAAAACCGTAGATCAGCAGGGTCGAAGCCTACTGAGGCCATGGGTTCACTTCTGGAAGGAAAACCCGGGGCCTTGGAATGCAAGGCGAAGAAGGAACCTAGGAGTGGATTTAGTCAGTCAAAAATCCTGCTCCGCCCAAGAGCGGGAGAAATCATTGAATGATTTCCCACCTAAAACAAATAAAAAAATCATTCTTATGTTTCATATTTTCATTGTGATAGATAACTTTATCTCTAAAGTCCATATTTGGAAGTATTCTTTCTTTGAAATAAAACGTGTTTATTTATTTTTATAACAACGAAAATTTATCAAGCAATCGAAGATTGTATAATAGCTTTATTGACCATTCACTCATATCTAATTATGTTTCCCACGTACAGAAACTGCTGTTTTTATCGCTCTTCTGAATTTTAGATCTTCGCCGTTGACACGATAATTACAATGTTATTATAAAATATTGGGTCTTTACCTATGAAATAATAAAAAATGCCATTCTATGAAACTGCACACTTTGACCTGTGATGTCTTCAGACTGACTTAGAATTATAAGTTAAATATAATTTTATATTTAAAGAATGTTATTCCCATTCTAAAATTAGTCAATTATTTGTTTTTTAGGCTTTTATATTTTTCAATAATACCACTATAATTATTCCCATTTTAGTATCAAATCTAAGAAAGACACAAATTAAACATTAAAAATTATATTCATAGAGAGTAAATTATTTATTTGTTTTCAGTAAAATATATACATCTTAACTATTAAATGTTATAAATTAATAAGTATGTATAAACATAGAATAATAATATGTACAAGCGGGTAAAAAGGGGTAAAATTCGATCACATCAATGTCAATGGGAAAAGTGGCCAGAACGCTGGCAGGATGCCAATGCTGATTCATTGACCGAAGAAAAGCCCAGCCCATAGATAGTTAATTATAGTCATAGAGAATTAATTAAAAAATGCTATCTTCTAAGCAATCTTCGTAGTAACTTATCAATATAAATGATGATATCTGCCCAGTCAATAAAATTATACTCAACTAGCCCTTTCAAAAATTTCTCAACAATATTAAATTGAAATTTCGTTGAGAAGTTATTTAATTAAATTATCTGTGCCAAACATCAGAATAATTGTTGTTTGAAGCAACAGATATTCATGAAGAATTGTACAATATGGGAGTAATAAAACGAGCCACACGTCCGTAAAGGGGGCTATTACGCTAAACAAGTGGTTACGAAACGTGCGTAGAATGTGGCCCAGCACGGGTCGGTACGGGTCGGTGCGGGTCGGTGCGGTTCGGTGTAGGTCGGTGCGGGTTGGTGCGGCCCAGTACGACGCGGTGTGGGATAAGAACTGGCCAATTAATTCGCAAGAGATGACCGCGCTGGCCGATATGCGTCCGCACTCGCGGTACTGTAGGAGAACTTGATACTGTCTCATACAACAAAAGCAATGTACAGTAACATTTTTTTTTGTTAAATTCACTGTGTGAGAATTACATTTAAGGAAATTTCTTATTTTTATATAGTTATACTAGCTAATTCAGCAAACGTTTGTTCAACCCTATGAATTATTGAAGAAAATGCTGGTTTGAGGATAAGAGAGTAAAAAATAACCTACGACCTATTCTCAGACTTATCATTATAAGGGTCAAGTCATTTCAGAAGACTTCTAAAATTAATTTAAACTTATTTCATAATGTTTTTCAAAAGTGCATTTCGTTTATTCAAGCAACAACAAGCATTTGTTTAGTTAGTTATTGTAAGAGCACTATTATTATTTAATTAGACGCCGTGGGTGTGACAAGGTCGCAATCGTGAATTACACCCAGCAAGAATAGTTTTCATAATAAATTCTAACGTGTGTAATGCCCTGAGAACAGCGGAACGCGAACAAATGTCACATAGGATGTGAACGACGCCGCAATAGGAAAATGTTAAATATTCGTTTCACATCGTGACCCAAGGTTTAATACCCCTGCTTTCCCAGCAAAAACGTACTTTAATCTATTTGCTTAGCATTTTTCCGAAAATGTTGGGTCAGCGGATTTTTTTCTAGCCATCGCTGTCCCACTGCTGGGAAAACGCCTCCCCCAAGTCCTTTCAGATATTCTTCTTTCGCACCAACTTGAAATAGTCTGCGTAGACGTCTAAATAATCTCATCACCTCTTTTAAGGCTCGTTTTCCAATCGTTCACAAACGTTTCACCGACAGGGTTTATGTCCAAAAGAATACGGAGCGAGAAGAGTGCGCAAATACAAAATGCAGGAGACTGGACTCGTACAATAGTGTGACTTGCAGGCACAGCGAACAAACTAGGTTTTCTGAAGACTAAAAATATAGAGCCATATTTTTAATTTCGTTTAAAACCTTGAAGATTGACTGTTACAGCTCTAATAATTTATCCACGAGCCACTCGTCAAGTAGGTACTGAAATGGACGAAGATTCAAAGTTGCAGTGAAGAAAGCTGAAACAAGTAATAAAAACTTTCACTAGAACAGCAATTACGTTGAGTATGATGGGTGGATTTTTAATTATCCGTTGAATCGTTGAATGCCAATAAATAGAGCTGCAAGCCGAGTGCCAACGGTTGCAATCTCAGTACTTCCTCTTCCATATAATTCTTCACGCAAACACGCCAGTTTCGAGGCTCATGCCTTGCCTTCGCTAATTATTGTGAACACTTATGTAAGCAAATATTTACAGACGTAAACGACATATAATATTATGTATTTGGAATCACGAATTGGTTCAAACCTTCGTGAGCAGTCGATATTTATCGTTTTTAAATGAACAAACAAATGCATTGCAATTGATGTTCGATCGTTAAAAGTGATCCGACTGCATGATCCACACTATATCGAAGTCAAAGGGTGATGTCATCAAATCGATCAAGCGATCTAGATACCGAAATACGAAAATAAATTATATAACATATTTCTCTTAAAATAATTATAAAATTTATTTTCGACAAAATTGATGGTTAAGTGATTTTAGCTTTCCACTCCCACACACCCTCATCCACACACATATTAACGATGATTTGACTAAACTAAAAAGATTTTTCAGAACTATATAACTATCACATTACTTTGCATAGTGAACACTTTTGCCTTACCGCAAATACTCCTAACAAAGATGGACCTTATGAAGATACGGTTGCGTCAGATAGCCGCGGGCAACGCCCGGGGTCATCTCACAAGCGTCCGCGATCCACCGCCACCGCCGTCAACCCGAGGTCGCGATGATAGCGGAATATGCGACACACGCTTTATCAAGATAACCTCACTGTTGTAAGATTTTATTGTTCAAGCCATTAGTGAAGAATGCCAAACAGAAGTACTTAAGTAATTGAATGTCTTGGGACAACATCTTAAAGAGCTTTTAACATGTATTTGATTTTATTAGGTAGTTTATGTCAAAGAGTATGTGCCTAGATTTGACACACTTATTTGGTTTTATTTAAATGATGCTGTCTTAATAGACTCTGAAGATAAATGGTGTAGTTTTGACCTTTCTGGTTCCTTTACGTGACATTTGTAAAGTCCGGTTATATTCAACGCTCACTATTAGATGAGATAATCGTAAATCGCATGCCCATCAATAATAAAAATGTTTAAACAAATATTTCAAAAATATACACTTATTTATTTCTTTATTAGGCATATACAGCTATCATAACAGACCAACCCAATGCGATAGCGTAAATAAAAACACAAATTACAATAACAATTTTAAATCATTAGATTTAATTATAAAGATTTTAAAAATAAATTAAATAAATAAATAGATAGATATTATAATTGGTTGATTTCCTTAAAGCTGATATGTTAATTTGTTTTAGAAGTTCCATGGTATTTCTATACACACATTACAAATTAGTAATCAGGATTCATAGACCAGCTATGGGGACCCTATAGTGTAGTCCCGTAGTCATTTCTTACTTAACACATGTAACTTTATACGTTGGTACTAATCGTTGGTACACAGGAAATTGTCATACGTGTACCTGTGGGTTAACTATGTGTTTTGTGACTGACTGAATAAGTTTCCATCAATGAAGATTCTTCAAAATCTGCGCCAACATCGCGTGTTTACAAATATCCTTTATTTAGATTATTTTCGAGGCCGACTCGTTTTGTAAATTATCAAGTAAGAGGCAGAACTTAGTACATGCAGATTACTTAAATTGGTCGCAGCAATATTTCGAAATATTTAAGCATTAAGAAATGCATTTAGAATATTTATGTCTCCGTCGGATTGCCTGCAAATGATTGGGATGAAAACGTGATTTGTTTGAAATTATTTAGCGCAATTATGATAACCGATCTTTGGGTACGTCGATAGACCAAATCTTCATTATATTTACGTAGATCATTCAAGAATGGTATTCGATATTTATGAGGATTTTGATCGGATACCAGAAAATAAATAAATGACAGATAGATGCAATAATAATAATAATAAAAGCTTTTATTTATAAATCTTACATAATATAGTCACTTTAAAAATACAATATGTTTTGATTATTTAAATTTTTTGATACTATTTATTGTCTTTAATTTAATTCGAACCTGGTTTATGAGATTGTCAAAAGCAAGATAATCCACTATCACTGGCAAACTCTAAAGGAGGTTCTTGTAGAGTTTACCAAAGAGTGCAGTTTGCAAGAATTGTGTGCTTGTCTCCACCTACTATTCTTGTAACATCGTCCTCCCTTCGCTAACGTTGTATCCCATTTTATCTTTAGTATTGTCTCGGGTACGACTCTGTTAGGTTGCTAGATCATTTATAATTTATACTCTAAATCATACGCCGATTTTATATAATACTAGCTTTTGCCAGCGGCTTCATTCACGTGGAATTCGGTTATTGTGGAGTTGAAGTCTTAGCTAGGTAGAATCCTTCCCTGGGAGCTTATTCCTTACCAAACTTTATAAAAGTCGGTTCAGTAGTTTAACCATAAAAAACAGATAGAATTACTTTCATATTAATTTATAATATTAGTATGAATTTATAGACATCTATTTTTTATTTAATCTGGTATTAGTTTTTTTAGTGTTCAATAATTATAACATTGTGTAGTTGACAGAATTGAGACAATCACAACAGTCAGCACATAGGGGGCCTGAGTCCTAACAGTGAGTGCAATAAAGATGGCTCATTATTTAATGTTTATCATAATTTTACAATGTACATCATTACCTGTTTACAAATAATTGTAAAATTGGATCAAATTAAAATAATTAAGTTAAATTCGGTGGTTCACCTTCTACTAAATTGTAACGTTGCTATTGTGTTCAGTTTAAAGTACGTTCCAGTATCTTCATTACGAGTACGGCCGGCGACCTCGCGGTGACCTTTAGCTTAGAGGATGCTCACATTCCGACCCGACAAACGTTTCAAAGGGTATATTTATGTGGAAACTAAGCTATTGTTTCGTTCTTTATTTAAAAACTATTATTATATAAAACGTAACGATGGGCTTTTTGACGAGAATTGGTAAACGAAAATAAAAATAACCACTATTATCGATTTGTGTGTCAATTTTGGTTTCAGACGTGTATTATTATTAGTACCTACCTGAGCAGGTAATTTTTGATTAAATTAGATTAAATGAAAAATCATTATTTTTTTGGGCGGTGGTGGCTCAGTGTTATCATCCCCGACTTACGAGCAAGTACGTCGTGAGTTCAAACCCAGGCAGGCGCTTTACTTTCTGTGATTTATTTCATCACCACTGCTCACGAAACGGTGAAGAAAATTGCCTGAGTAAACCAGCGCGTCCTAGAACTAACAATTCAAATAAATTAGACATCAGACTGGGCCTGCGTTGGATATTACGGTCTGTTCCCTCTCTTAGAGAGGAAGCCTGGATCCCAGCAGTGGGAATATTACAAGGTTGATTATATGCTTATGCTTTGCTTCTTACATTGACATTGCATGACATTTAACATTATGTGGTTAACTCGACCACAAAATTAATTGAATTAGTATCTTGATTAAATATTCATAGAGCAGTACTAATGACTCGTTATTTACGTATACATATTGACCATCAGTAAATTCGCCGCAACGAGCCACACGATGTAAAATGCTCATGATGTAAAGAAACTGATTTTATTACCCAATACACAAAATGCCCTTCTTTAAATTTATTTCCACTCACTGAAATTAAAGTGCAAGTAAGGTCAAGTTCGTTAACCTTTAATTAGTGGCGCCTATTACAAAATTACTCTATTAATTTACAAATGCGTAACTCGAAGACTAAACAAAATTATAAAGTAATTACTGGAAAACTTAAAAAGAATTATTAAAAAGGTTTATCACGTATGCGCCTGCAACATTCTCACGCCCCAACAGACGAGCAATAATTAGCGAGTAACATTAATCATGTTGTTCGAAATTAGACAATTAATCGTAGCATCCGGACGTTCGTAGCTTCGAATCGTGATGCGTCCACGCAAGGCTCCTTCGTATGTAGGGTTGCCAGTCTCAGTGCCCCTGTCTACATGTAAATGCCAGCATGATTTCGTTGGAAGAGAGAGACAACGGTAGAACAGAAAAATGGCGCTGTCTTTTTTATGATCACGAACAGAATCATGGTGGTATTGGCACGTCCACAGAACATACTTAGAGAGTTGATTTCATTATTGAAAAGCCGAAAAGACAAGCCAAGTAAAAAAAAAGGAGGCAACTTTTAAAATTTAAATTATAGTGCGTTGGGGTAAGATCGGCATTGGGGAAAGAACGTATAAATATAAATTGTACCACTTATTTAGCTTTATTTTTAATGCTAGTCATATTGTGTGCCGCGTCATTATGTTCCACCTAGCCCAGCAATGTGGCTGGTATTAAAAATAAAGCTAAATAAGTAGTATATTAATTGATGCGTTCTTACCCCAGTGCAGATCTTACCCCAACCTACCTTATATAAAATGGCAGAAATAACCTTATTCAGGCTTTTGTGACTATTAAAACTATATTTAATTTCTTTATTGTGTAGGCCTTTTTACTTGTCAATCTATACCATCTTAAATTTTATTTTATTTTTATAGTTTGAGGAAGTTTAATAAATAAAGTACCAAAACAAAAAAAAAATACTTAACGAATTAAAACAAAATAAAAAAGTCTATTAGATATTTAATGAGAGATTTAAAAAATATAAATCAGTATTCTTTATGAAAAAAATCAAAATCTATTTTAGGTATATCGATTTTTTTTTTTATGAAAATCAAAGGAAGTAATTAAATAAACCTAACAAAAGTCAGTCTGGTAGGACACAGTCTAATTTGATGGCTCACACAAAAGCCAAGCTACATCGAGCTACTTATGCGAGTTATGTACTGGGCGTCTGACAACTGTGACAACCCTAATCGTCGATGCGTCCGCGCAAGGCTCCAGCCTCCGTTCACTATTGTTATGTCGAGTTCGAGGGATGTACTACAGCCAAATTTATTGTACACCATCAATTTTGTACGGTTTTGCTTGCACCTACTTGCTTAGGCTGTTTGCCATTCATGAATGGCAAATACATTACATTAATCCTCATTGCAAGGATTATCAATTGAATGAATGTAGGTACACAGAAACGCGATAATATTAAAACAAGGAATGTGCGTATTGCACCAGAGTCTTGGAAATTAAACATGTCAAAAGGTCAGGTTACTCATATATGAGAAATTACGAAATGTCAACTGTTGGTAATTTTTTTTCTACGTTAAAATTCACGAAACATATGTACAAAAAAACACAAATCAATTAATTAGTTACCAACAGCTATTTAGCGGTTGTATCACTAACAAAATTAATTATATTTCCTTACAAATCACGCACTTGATTGGAAGGGCTTGTTCAATTAGTGTTTATTCTTAGTGTCTAGTTGCAATCAAACACATCTATTGTACGTCTCATTAGCAAAAACAAAAAGTGTTTAATATTATCTATCGGGCTATTCTTTAATTGTTAATACAATGCGCTTTGTTACTATGTACACGACCGCTGTGATAGACAAAGATGGGATAATCGTGAACACACCTGTTGATTGATGTGCTTTACGTGTGAAAATGTTAGCTAATAACCCTTCTTGCAGTCGGGTAAAAAAAGCGTTAACAGTGATGAAAATTGTGGAAATATCTATCATTAGTTCGTGACAAAATAAAAATTGCCGTTTCTACCAGTTGAAAGTCGAAAATTTTCACAAAGGAACAGGGACCCTCTCGAGAGAAATAATCCATTGTCATTATCTAGGCATGGTCCTTCCCTTATTTCAAGTTTCATGTAATTTTTTTTCAGCCCTTGAGAACTGATTGATTTAACAATCATCCAAGGGGTACAAAAGGATTAGGAAGGAGAGGAGTTTGGGGCAGGATTAAGTTTGCATGTTTTACAAAATAAATAATATATATCTTGTTCAAGTCCAGGATTTCACGCGCTCATCACACAAAAATAACTTAAAATACCACCGAACTTAAAGCTTCTCACAGCATTTAAAGATCCTGAGGCATCACGCTATTGTGCTTCGCAGATTTTTTACAAAACAATATTAGATAAAAGAACAGATTGTATGCAAATGTAAAGCGTGCAACTTCCCGCCCATAGAATTTACTAATTCAAACAGGCGTGTCTTCTTACCGCCGGTGTTCAACATTGGTTTGACATACATAGGTATCTATTGATGATTCATTTCAGACGATTATACAATCGTTGATTTCTCTTCTGTACATATTTATCGTTCTATGCTCTAGTGCACTTGTAAAGGTTTTTTTACTGATTTGACTCTTAGCAAAAAGTTAAACATCACACACCATCCAAAGGTTCATCATCATCATCGTTTTGGACATAGGCCTTCCCCTTGTGTCACCACAACGTGCTTCCCACATCCATCGAATTCCAGTGACCATCAGGTTACCACCGGTCCGTGTTTTTGAAGGTCTTCCAACGCTGCCTCTTTCGGGACGCGGACCCCATCGACCAACTGTTCTGCGAGCATTGTGCCCTGCCCACTGCCAGTTAATTTTGGCGATTTTTATATCAGTAATGTTGATTCTCCTGCGAATATCTTCATTCCTATTGCAATCACGCAAGGACTTTCCTTGCGTAGCCCATCCAAAGGTTTTCTGTAAGACATTGCCTTGTACGATAAGATCGCCCATTGTGTACTTCTTTTTGTAAAATAATGTCTATTTACAATAAGGATACGATAACACAACAGTAAATAAAAACACAACTTTTACTATGGAAACACCACAGAAAAAATGAAAAAGTAATATTTATCGTTTAAGTAATCATTTATTGTTTTATTGTGTTGTCATCTCCACATTTCATTGTACATTATATAACAATTTTATAATAAAAGATGAATGTTTATATTTATTATGCTACATTTAGACTACGGTTCATGCTGCAGTTTTTAATGCTTCGATACGGTTAGTTAAATGTTTTTTTTTTTTAATTAAAACAAAGTATCGATTAACCATCGATTGTTTTAAGGATTTAAAAGAACCTTCAAAGTTTAATTGAGAATAGTCGTTACTAAGTAGTCCTGTAGTGCCTAGGTATGTATTTATACTTATATTTCCACCGTAGGCAAGTATTCAAAGGTAGGTATTCAAATTACTAATACACACTTAGCATAATGAGCTTCCATCAATGTATTGCCTATTATTCGAAGGCATATTTTCCAAGGTAGTCTTAAAATAGTACCTGTATGTAGGTAATACCTGTACCTACTGCAAATAACCGCATATTAAAGCCTTGGCTAGGTGTATTGGGAAACTTATTTAACTTGCGTAGGAACATTCCTAGGTGCATCTCACGCACGGAAGCATTCGATTCATAGGCCGAGAACTCTTGATGACAATCTACAACACTAATTTATAGGTACAACATTAAAGTTGTTGTAGATTAGTAGTATAAAGAATCACATAATAATTAGGTAGTAGGTAGATATAGAGATTAGATTTGAGAAGTTTTTTTAGCTCATTGAGATTTCCCAGTACGTTTAGTAGACCCGGGTGTCACCATTGTACCGATCACCCGGAGAACGATTGAAAGCATAATTATGATGAACGTTTGCCCAACTTGAGTGGAGCGCTGTTGTATCCTCACTCGTTTCTGGTTCAGGAAAGGGAACGGACGGCACTGTCCAGCCGCCGCCAAAGAAAACGCCCCAAGCGTCAGGAGTCGCGGCCTAGGGCAATTTCCGGCTACCCAAGGCGCAGGCTTGCTGACGATGAGCAGTGGGTAGCTGGCCGTCCGGTAAGGACACGAGTCGTTTTTGTTGTGTTCTATGCGCGTCTCAAAGTCATATTAGTGGAACTAAAGGGAAACAATAGTGGCGGGAACGTTCGAAAGAGTGACCGTGACCCTAGAAAGCAAAGAACAACTGAGTGGGTTTAGTCATTAAAAGTCTGACACGACCTCTTGTTCCACCCTAAAGCGGGAGAAGTCATCAGAAGTTTCCCAACTCAAAAAAGTGTTTAGTAAAAAAGGTGTGTGAATTTTTTAAAAATTCACAAATATATATTTTTCAACTAACGTATTTGGTGGATAGCTTCTTTGTTAAAGTAAATCAAATTAACAGATATCGGAGCATCACCATTGCTTGAAGAAGGCAAAAAAAAAATTGACCCACTTACACAGCAGGCAGAATCACTGATTACCTTTGGCACGACCAAAGTATTTATGGCACCGGAAGTAATGCAATAAACCACTAATGTTTATAGCAGTAAGAAGAGGCAAATGGCATCATCGTTTAAAGTCAAATGTCAGTGAAAAAAAAATGCCTATACACGAGTAGGTACATCATCAGGTCATGAGAAGCCTTCATTTTGACTATTAAGATGATCATATGCCTAATAAGATATTTTATGCCGGCTGTTTCATTGGTGTAGTCGTCCGTAGAAGCACGAAGGATTCGATTACCGGATCGGGTGCAATGTTATTTTTTCTACATGGACTGCTCTTTCAGCGCAGTAGCCTGATTCACGTAAAATCAAACAAACCAAATATCGTTGAAGTTTTATAGTCGTTCGATCGAAGTCCGATTTAAAAGCGGTCTTCACGATCTATCGACTTATTTCCAGTTACATTAATAAGTATTCTACCAGGATAATGTAATACAGACTTTTTTTAAAACGACGAATTTCAAACGACTTTAAAATCGGTGTCGTTCAAAGTCGATTGATGGATGTGAATACGGAAATGGTCTAAACGACTAAATCGCTACGATATCGTTACGGTTTTCATTACGTGAATCGGGCTACACAACTTGCATGCCGATAGGTATGTATAATGCCCAAACTAACAATTTTATCATTTTGACGTCATGGTACACCCATTATACCGATTTAATTAATTATGTAAAAAGAAAAGTAATTTCAAATGAAAAAACTGCACTGCTTTTTGTTGCATTACCTATATTATCATGAACTTAAATTTTGGATAGCCCATATTGGCCCAGACGTATAAACTTATAGGTGCCGGGTACATTGGTCACCTATTGTTTTCTTCTGTTTCACGGAAATAAGACGTGACAAGTAAAATATGGGTGTACTTTAGATACAACCTCATTCTTCGAGAAATTTAAACATATAATGTGTATATGTTGTGTCCCTGTATGCGTATCTTTATTTAAATTTTTCTACATTTACAAAAATTTTGTACTACACATATACTAATAATAGTTCTATGTGTTTAGCGATGAGAAACAAAAAGGAAAAGACCCAAAAACATTAGGTACCGATGACCTCGCAGTGTCAGGTAGGCAATCATACAATGTGATCTCTGACATAAATAAGATGATGCGTTGAAATGACCTCATGCCTTACCAATTGACCGAACACTTACGTCATGAGGCTGTCTAAAAGTCTTTCAAAAACACACTGTATAACATTGAGTCGATGGATCTGCTGAGATAAGCAATAGCATGACTGTTAACCAACCATGTCTACCTACCTTTATTTACGTGGGATATCATCGAATGATCTCTATCGCTATCTCTATCTAGGTGGAGTGATGTGTGTCAGACTTTTGCTGTAAAAAAACCCAGTATTTCTTCAGTTGCTCTTCATGAGGTGTCGCTTTCGAACAATCCCGCAACCCAGGCAGAACTATATTTCTCCGAGATCAATTTAAATAATTCGATTTAATTTAGTAAGGTCAAAGGTGTCAAAAATGTAGATAGTAATCATGCCACAAATACTTATATATTTTTATAAATTAATGGTATATATCCATGGATGATCCAGGTGGCTAAGGCGGTTCACTCCAATTCAAACATACATAATTATATATTTTCCTTGCTTTTATTGTCCCACTGCTGGGCAAAAGCCTCCCTCAAGTGTTTTTGATTGAAGATTCAATGGTATTCGCAAGCTATACTTAAAACTGTGTGAGTCTACACAGTCATTAATATATAGGGTGACTGGTAATTAGTGTACGATACATAACACACAATTTTTACATTAGGCAACCATAAATGTTCTGAACAGCTGATTTTTTTTCCGCAATTTCAGGTTTGTTCCCATTGTAAAAGTTGTTGGTTATCATGAGCACAATCACGTATTGTTTAAATATCGTACACTAATTGCCAATCACCCTATATAGTCCCAGTCTTTTTAGCACAAGCCAAAAAAGATAAAAAAGGAACCTATGGCCCAACGTGTGACTGGGCTATCCCAATCAGACAGACCATAGACTCCCTTTTGTAAAATATTATATTAACTGTAAAGTCTATCCACCACAACGTACCATACCCTGCCCGTGCACGGACCGCATCAGCACCGGCCGGGCATGGTAAGCAATAAGAGAGTGATACAATAAGGCAGTTTTGGGCTTCTTTACTAACACTCGAATACCCAACATGATACACCTGGTTTAGAACTTCAAGATGATACTAGGCTGGACATACACGGGAATGATACGTTGTTGATAAGTTCTAAGTAGCCAGTGCCACGTTTCTTTCGGCACTTTATACGTTCCTAACATGGTAATGGTATAGTGAGCAGAATCGTTTAAACCAAACTTATGTTGATTTACTTTTATTTCAAACCACATTGCAGTTCCCATAACCAGATCGTGTAGCAAAACCATTACAAACTAAATAATTAAACTTCAATTACGCACACGAACAGTTAGAGCTCAGTTATATTATACAACCAATAATGTTCCACTCCGGATGCAGTATGTTCAATAGTTCATATTAATTTACTCTAGCAGAACCGCCGGCTTCCTTCCGTTCACCGATACTTCCTATAGTACCAGTACCTACCTTTTTTTATTATCTTTAGGAAACCTTCAAGGCACCTGGGCTTTTGGGGAAAAGACCAGGGCATGCAAGATTTTGAGGTCACTAAACCACCTCAGTGGTCCATATATCAGCAGGCTTAGCCAAGCAAATACTCTACAATCGTTAACGCTACTAAAAAACTAATCAAATGCATGGGAATGACATCATCTCAACGAAATTCGTAGCCAAGTTCATGACAGAATAAAATGTAATCGTTTCTACAATGTTCATCGCTACATCCTTTAGTTTTATGGTATAAAAATGGTACTTATGCTGAGGCATTATCGATTGTAGAAAGAAGACACAAAACGATCGGAACTTGGCTAGGCCTGCAGGTATCTTGTTTAAATATGAGTTTACATATTTATGAACGTACCCGCCATACGGGAGTAATTCCTAGTATGGGGCAAGGCGAAAAAAAATCAACACATGGAAGGGGCTTCGTTTCCTCTTAATAGATCACTACGGAACTATTTCGATACAACTCCGAGCACAGTCCTGGAGAGACTTCAAAGAATTCCTCTTGAGCCTCAACTGTCTATCCTGAGGTCTCTCGGTGGGCGGACAGAATCCCCCCTGAGCACCTGCTACATCGGATTCCCGCCTGCCTTAAAGCCAGCCGAGGTTTCGGCGTTTGAGACGCGTCGTGGCGGTTACTAGCCTGACGCCTTTTTTTTCGAGTGGGATATGCGCTCTCACGATCTGGCCTGATAGCCTCCCTTTGGACCATCATGGTTTCACTGAATGACCTTCGTCATTTCCCTCCGATTTTCTAACAATACTTCTGGCTGAGACATAATACTGTGTAAGTACTGTGCATGGTTTAGATGAACTGATAACTTTGTCTGATTCTAGATTACTATGTTACGTACATCGGTGACATAAACGTACGTAATTATTCTTTACTTACAGCATCGACCTGCAATTTATATTGGATGGATTTTTAATTTTTTTTTAACTTTAATATAAATTTACTTAGCTTACCTAAATAAACAAATAATAAACAAACTCATTTAGAGATAAACTAAGTAGAAATATCTTTCAACTTAGTTATAACTTTCTCCTTGGTACCTCTTTACATTACTATTACGGATCTGAAGTAAATAATACTATCTACGTACTTTATAAATATCTATTCTAGTATTTTAAAATACTTAGGTGCCTACGGTATATGCATAAATAGTGCAGTGGTTAAACGATTGGCTGGTGCACTAAAGGCACGTGGGTTCGGTTCCCGCCCGGAACGAATATTAGTATGACCTACACATATTTGTTCCGGGTCTAAGTGTACATATTTTTGGATGTAGCCAGGATACAGGAGTGAATTTTAGTTCGTCAGTTTCTTATTATTCCATCTGATAGTTACGAATATGAACCTTACATCTTGCGATAACAACGTTTTTATTTCAATGTTTGCCCTTCTTTATTATGAGGGTGCGATCAATAACTTCTGTCGGTCAGCCAGACACTCTTGTCCACTCTACTCCTGTCAGACTTTTACTGACTAAAACCAACCTGTGTTCCTTCTGTTGTCCTTTGCGTTCCAAGCTGGAGGTGACTCTTTCGAATCATACTGCTGTCCTGGTTAACATAGGGCGTTCTCAATTATACTGATATCTCTTTGAGACTCGCGTGAAACACAACGCGCGTTGTGACCATATGCGCAATGGCGAATGTTTGTCCTTCTAAAAAAACACCATCTGATCATAGATCTAAATGCCAACAATTTAGCCAAAAGCGGCATCTTTAGCGACACATATCTAACCTTGGTTGATTAGGGACCATGTTTAGAAGATCCTTTCCTGTAGATGGTCATAGAAGGTCGGTCTACACTGCTCATGTCAAAGGTCGCGCCGTATTTTGGCCAAAAGTTGAAGGCTTGTGAAACAATGCATTGCAGGTAATGGATATTATGAAAACGCGAAGTCGCGTGCTGCATTCAGATTGCAACATTTTGTTTGTTTAGCGCTCATGGTACAGACTGGGTTTGTGTTTCGAAGAGTTCGATGATGTGAGAGGACTTCGTAATTAGATGTGAAAATTTTTCTTACTTACTTGTGTTTAGCAATTTGACGTTTAAACTATTGTACCTAAATATTTTCCCACAGTACAATACAGACTATAAATTATTAATAAGATTTTCACTCCGTGTTGCATCATTGATCGTTTCAATTCGAAGACAGACCGACCTACAGTTAGATTGGATTGTTGGTACCTAATTGCAGAATAGTAGGCGATAAAAGCCACATAAAATAAGCTCAAATATATTCACAACATATTTCTTAGCATTACAACACCGATACTTTCATTTAATCTACATAAGTACAGGTATTATAGGATTTGCAAAACTCATTATTTTGTAACAAAGTTGTAGCGTTGGAAGCGATCGCCCCTCACTCACGTACGACTGTTACGAACAGGGAGGCTTCTGCGCCTGCGCCGGCGTGTCAGTGGCCGTGAACCAAATGTTCTTCACGCTGTGTGACCGGGGATCGCCACTGCCCACTGCCGAGCAGACCATGGCGAACTGAAGCAACCTGTTGAGGAATCTTTGATGATCTATTGTTATTTTTACATTAGTTACGACACACGTATCGACTTTTGTTTTACGATTGTAAAGCTCACGAAACACATAGTGATACGTCTGGTACAAAACATACCAATTAATTCCCTAAAGCTACTAGTGTTGAGCACATTTAAAACATTACAGATATTATCTATATAAACACACATGGTTGCGAAATTACAATTTAGATTAACAACTGCGACAAAATTATTCTTGTCTTCTAAAGTTTCCCATAATACGCATTGTTTTAAAAGGAATATGCACTGCCTTGTGTAAAAACCTCATTTGTTTTGCAACGAGTTGGTGAACATTGAGCAGCGCTGCGTTAGCTTTACATTCACAACTTTAACTGTCTCTAATCGAGTATTGCACGTCTAGACTGTAGGAAATGACCATACTTACTCTACAATTAAGGATTCCTCCGAGTACCGCCTTCGAGTCTATTGCACTTTACTTACATAAGCAGATGTTGCGAGCATCGCGAGTAGGCTGGATAATGATCATCACGCAATAAACATGCGCTATAATGGTGCCTAACTACAGCCGTATACACATTCGGAAATGGATGGATAAAAATCTGTGTCAATTCCGCGGAAGGAAGCAACTTATTACAAGATTTATTATTGTTACAACAAATTGCGTTCATTACCGTCAAGATCATCACTTAAATATTTCGAAATATGTAAATTATCAATTTCATTAACTTTATAAAATAGAGAGGTACCTACTTATGTTTAAAAATAACTACTAAGATATAAGCAACATTTTCAGTTACGATTGTCAATGACATGACAGCGAGAATTCAGACAACTTCATCAGATAGCAATAGAATTGTATTGTCAAAAGATGTTCTTTGACGTCTGAAGCATTCGTTGCGAAGTCACCTTGGCTGCTGGCGGGGTGCGCGGATCCTGCCTGCGAGCCCGCGACTGATGCGCGATAACAACCGTGAGAACCTCGACCGGAGATCACTCATATATCATGACCGCCATTCATTAACCAAGCCTGTAATCTAGAACATTGCCACTAGCTACATAAAAAAAAATTTTATTACGTGTATTCGACGATTTATGACTAACGCATAAATAAAACGTGAACGATTTTTAGCTAACCAGATTACCGAGAAGCTTAATTGCAACCTTTGCCAATAAACGATCTATCACGTATTTGTTTTAACCGTGACATCAAATCCTTGAAGTGCATCTTTTGTATTGTTTTGCTCCAAATTGTTATGACTCAGCAATAATTTATAAATAAACGGACAATTTCGTGGTAACGGTCAGGAAGTTATTGTTGAAGAAGCATCCTTATTGTACTGACGACCTTTACACGGAACTAGAGTTACTCAGAGATCTTAATCGTACAGGATCTCGTTATTAAAGTTTTTATTTCACACTGTTAAAATTGGATCTAAAGTGTTCCGCATTTTCGACAATTCTGACCAATTATTTGAAGGTGAAATTCCAGTAACAAAGTTTAAGGACATAAGTGAAAAAAGAAACTACAAAGTTAATAATTTAAAAATTAAAATATTCCGTTAAAGTCCATATGCGAAGATTGCTGTGATTTCAAAGCTTTCCAGTAATCAAAGCTGCCGATCGTGAGTCATGAAGAAAAGAAATCGAATCAGCGGAATCTTTCTTTTGAATCGCGAATTCGCAACTAATGAAGCTGATAATTGGTTGAACAATTGCTAATTGAATGCAAATAAGTCGTCGCACAGTGTTACGTCTCCGTGATTGCACCCGGAGGCGAGGACCGACAGCCATCTTACTTTCGTTCCGCTCGTCTATTCTTAGAGTTTTCCCACAATTTGCTCCATTCGATCGCCGAGATAAATAACTGTTTCTGTTTTAGTGGCTCACATACACTGAATGTAATTGGTTTGGAATATCAAATATTTCTTGTACAGTCATACGAGGTGCGTATACTCTGTAGCACGTTTTCCTATTGAAGTCAGTGTGTTACCTAACCGACTGGCCGATAAATTTCATATCCTTGCCACCTTTTTTGGCAGCGAACATAAATGGTTTTGTTACATTTACGACGTATTGATGCACGCGACTATCAAAAACTATGATTGTTAGTGTCAGTTGCAACACGCGCGGTGGTTGTTGTCGATTATTTAACGAGAAACAATGCGGAGTCGCACGCGCACCGCGCCGATGCTTCTCACGGCTGCCGAAGGTCGCGGATAACTTCGCTCTTACAACACGCTTTAAATTATTTGATTTCATAATTTTTGGCGCTCCGATGTGTGCCCCTAAACGATAGGCCACAGAGGGCCACAGTGTAAACATTGTCGGTATGACGAATCCGTTACATTTACCCAGAATGTAAAGTGTAAACTCACGGCGAATCGATTAGTCATGTACCGTACATTAATACCTTTCGAAACTTTTGCAAACTTGTTCGTAGGCTGTGCAAGCACCTAGTAGATGAATAATTGCTGAAATTCTAGCGTAAACTCATACGTGTTAACATGTTATGGCATGTGGTCAATTGCGAAGAATGTCCCTAGACCTAGATTTCGAAACTAATCATCACTTCCTTTTAGAACACCGTAATACTGCGTGGTTTGTAATAAACTCTGTAAATTAAAACTGCAATACTTATGTGGTGGTTGATTTGAATCCGATATACTAATCATGTTGATAAATATTAGTATATCACAGTTAACATCAGGACCTTTTAAAGATACACCACAACATTCAGTCCTTCTTACGAAATTTTGTTGTAGGGATTTTATTTTTAATGTGCAAATACTGTAGACTCCGCAGACTTGACTAGATTATTTTTGTTTCTATTCCGATACCCTTTTTTATTTTACTAATTTGGTTCTATATTGACTGGTCTACACTGTCCTCCAATATTAATATTACAATATACAAAATATTGTAAAAATATATTTTTTTTAAAGAGTACCCCTGTAGATTTCTCTCGGTTTTTATCAATATGAAACGACTATTTACAATTATGTAATTATTTTCAATATTTCTCATTTCCTCATTTCTTTTAACTAAATTTTACAAACCACATATGGGAAGTAGGTTGCAATCTTAACATAAACTAACAGCTCGTTTAAAAAATGGTTCACTATCGTGTCAGTAATGATAGTAGTTAAGTTGCTTATTGCGATGTAGGCGTATCTATACTTACTTACTAACTATAGGTACTTTAAGACGCGTTGAAATGAGACTCATACGTTACGCCCCAACACCTTAATGTCCCCTTTGCATCAAGATTCAAGAAGAAAGCTATTTGCAATTCGTGTCACTGGCGTAGAATTTTATATTAAGATTTTTTAGTATTCCGTCTCTCATTCGGCAAATCTGTCCGTCTGTGAAGACACGTCTCAAGTATGCGTAGGCTATGAAGCTGAAATTAGTATCAAATACTCTGTCCGGTATCTCTTAGAACAGTGAAAATATCAAACTTCTAATTGAACGCCATTTAAAGATAAGGCCATTTATGTTCCACACATTTTAACGGTCGCAAAGGAATCAAAGCCTATAGGAAACCTTCCTTTTGATCTAGAAACATGAAAAGCAACAAACAATATTATCTAGCACAAGCAAACTAAAAAATCTGAAAACCGTGTGTTTCTCGCACGGTTTTCAGACTCCTCTTTTCCTCTGTGTGAAAACATCACAAAATTATTACCTTTTTGCGATTCGCAAAAATCTTCGAGAATTGGTTCGGGAATCAAACTCTTTACATAGATCAATTTGTAGAGAACCCTTGGTGAGCGAGTCCGACTGCAAGTGGACCTTTTTTTCTTTTTCAACAATTTCCAAAACCATATAAAAATATTCAAATATTAACCCAACTCCGAAATCTATGGCAGGTCATTTGGGTTTTTAGCCGCTGTGTGGCCCCTCCAAGATTTAAAAGAGCACTGGCTAGAGTAAACGTAAATACAACAAAAATTTACCATTTCAAATCAATCAAATAAAATCAAAAATATTTTATTTTACATAGGCCTACATGGGCACTTATAAAACGTCAGAAGCTAGTGCACTGTTCCAAATTGGTCGTTTCCTATGGAGAAGAACCAGCAAGAAACTCCATAGAAGAACCGGCAAGAAACTCCATAATTTAACCCTATGCATGTCTGAACATCTCTAGAATAGTTACGGGCAAATCATCGTGCTCATGTTCATATGAACCAATAAACTAATCTAATATTACTCATCACTTACATAACCCATATTTATATTATAACTATGTATATATAGACCGTAATTGCCTACTTACCTAATATCCTCGTACAATATTACCAGGCCACTTGACGTGAACAACTGACGTCGATTAGTATTAATTACTGCCGCTGATTGGCTCCATTCAATGTTGTCAATATTGTGATCAGCTGTGAGAGATAATTAGAGTTTGATGGATTGTTTAATACGGTATTAGCTACTGATAGGTGAGGATTTCTAATTGGGCTTTGTCAGTTGCTATTGCTTTCTAATAACCATTGTTTGAGAGTCGCAAAAAAGGGTTACAGCAGTAGTAACAATCAATTCGTCAAACAACATTTGATATGTACAATTACAACAAACAATAGAATCTTAGCTGCCGGTTCTGTCTACAGAACATGAGATAGAAAGTGGTTAGACTTCTATATTGATTTAGCAGCGAATATTACCATGTATTTGAAGACAATACACCAAAAGGTCAAACTAATCTCTAAATATATTACCAGAAATTTTCCCAGTGGTCCCTTAAGGAGAGGTTAGATAACCAAGTTGTGTTCTGCGCTTTCACCTACGGTATATCACGAGCCGGCGACCTCCCCCCCTCCTTACGTTCCCTTCCACCGTGTCGCCCGCTTCCGTGAACCTCAAACCACGAGCTCCGAGGGCGCATCGCGACCCGCACCTGACCTCTTGGTAGGGTTGCCAAGAACAGAAAAGTTTAACAGTCCCCATCATAATATTCCTGCCCTCATCCCAATTTGTTTGGGGAGCAGATGCTCCTCAAACTAATTGGCAGCATACCAGTAAAGAGTTACTGCTTGCATATGTTATAGCCAGATCTTAGAAATTGATCACTTCATAATATGGCCAGGTAAAACTGGACAAATCGTTTTAAACGTTAAAGTTTGATAATATTTCAATCTTCGTTTGGCCTACTTTCTTTAAGTTTTTTATTATCATTGTAAGTGTAGTGTTCTACTTCAATAAAATGGGCAAACAAGGATTGACATAATTATCAAATGTTAACATTTAAACGGCCAGATGCCAATTTTACTTGGCCATATCATCTTGCCGTCACTTCAATCGTAACTCCCGTTCTACCTATATAATCATTCCCAAAATCAACCATCATTACTTTAGATTTTGCTCTTCCCATAAGCCTCAAAGTTAAATGATTAAAGATTATCTGGTGATTTTTTGAGAAATAAACTATGCACGCAAATAGCGGACGTATCTTCTTCATTCGTTAGGTATGTTAAAAATGTTGCATCACAGTCACTTAAAACAATGTTACCTCATTTCACGCGCTTCACTCATTGCCCTATCACGTTTTGTATAATAGGTGATTAAGAGATCTGACAACGCTTTTAAGCTAGACAGTTTCTTATTGCCCTAGCTTTAATAGCCAAGATCTTCTTCTCTGTCAGTATCACTCTTGACAGAGTGGTCATAATCATCACTTCAGGTGTGAGTGGCAAGCTTCACAATACGCCTATTGAGCGACTTGTGGTCCAGAAATAGGTTGAGGGTACAATGCCACGTGGAAGATCGCCTATGGGGTGGACTGACCAAAAAAAAGCTGCAATGAATGGCTCATCATCACTACACGGATGCACGAAGAAGGCAGCCATCAGAGAGGAGTGGCGGCGTGTTGTGAAGCTTACCACCACGGCTGAAGCCAAGATACTTCAGAATATTATTACCTGCAAATATGTCAACCCTAACTGCCTTAGGTATATCATGTGGCCGGTGCCAACCAGCGTTACCTAATTCAATTTCCCCAAGTTCCATTTCATCTTCGATAAATTCAAGCGCATTATTTTAAATTAATTCACAGTAATACAGTATTTTGCAATGTTGATCAAGATAAAATTAACATTTTAAATACAAGTACAAGTAGAAAGTTCAAGCGGCTTTTTATTTACAAATCGATTTTAATGTTTAAATGCTTAAATGTTTAGGTACTATGTCACAACTTTTAATGTTCAGAAATTTCTGCTCGTATTCATACAAAGGTTTCTTTAATCACTTTATATAAAATACTCCAAAATTCATATTTAAATATTAAACGGCTTCAAGGAATTTCAAAGTAAGAGTAAATACTATAGAGACAGACATTAAATAAATAGTACTCGAAAGGGATTGTGAAATTATGAGAAGTTGTCAAAATAGTATTTCTAATGAAGATTTATTAGCAAATAGAGTCACCGAAAGCTTACTTTGCTTTGTCGATGAGACGATGACAAAAAGGGCAACCCAAATTGAGAATAGTGTAGCCGACATTTCCATTTCGAGACATCTGCGGCTTCGAGGTCTCCATCGATGAACTGTTCGAATAAACAATGGAATAGTCTAGTAACCTACAAATGGCGCAAACAGGCTTCTAATATTCTGAGGTAAATGTTGTAAAAGTTCAAAGAACCGAGGTAAGTACATTTCAAGACATATAAAACTGAAATTACTGAATAGTACAAGGATCAAATAGTTTACCTTCAAGATCCGACAAATCAAAAAGTAATTCCGATATTAGAGGTCAACGGGTTAAAGAATGACGATTCTGCTTCTCAAAATGTCAAACGGAGTACTCTATACGCAAATAATGTCGAAAATGCGTTCAATTCCAACAATGTTGTAATGATCTTTGCTCGTTTATATGCCTCCAATTGAGGTCGACATTTTTATTGGTGCAAAGGAAAAAAGCGATATTAAATGAGGGTTCGACAGCAAAACATGGCGTGTGAAACATAAGCGACTGTGACAGTATCATACACCTCAGATGTCGTTAATTAAGGTTACGGAGCTAAGCTGATAATTATAAGTGTAAGTGATAGAGATTGCGCTCTGTAATTGGCAGTTTTGAAATTTGCACGAGTTGAGCTCTTTAACCGAACACCCTGAGAAATCCGACTTATATAAAAGGAATAAAAATATATGAAATAGATACTTCACTACTATTTTCTTTTTGTACTAGCTAGATGGAGAGCCAGAAATTCAAAGACAAGTGACATCTATCAATCCGCACTGGGTCCTCGTGGTGAATTACGGCCCATTCTCTCTCCTAGCAGTGGGAACATTATAAAACTGATTTTGATACTAGATTGAAATTGTTTACGTTCCAATTTAGCTTCTGCCAGCGACTTCACCCGTGTGCAAGTAAGTTTTCCATACAAACTAACTATAGAACCCCGTTTCATCTCCTAAACAGATTAATTTAGAGGAATCTTTTCATAGAGTAGTTGCCTACGTAATATATGCATATACATACCTACCTATATAGATATGGTGGAAACGGAGATTTGAAACCTTATTGATATCGAGCAGCAATTGGACACCATCCGAACTATCGAAACGAATGGAACCTCACCGGCCTTCAGTTCAAAATCATTCAAATTAACAGCAATTCTGTAGGCATAGATTAATAGCGAAGCAAAAACGCATTCCAAAGCAATTGATGTATTTATCAGTCTGCTGTGACGTGTCTTCAATTTCCTGCGATGATAAAAAGATAACAATTTCTTGGGTAGTTGCATCGGAGACTTGGCGTGCTATTGTGTTAATAACACGCACGCAAGATTGGTATGCATTACATTACCAACTAAAGAAGACTTCCCTGTTCACTTCTAAGATAGTATTTTGTTTTCAGATGCACTTTGCTTAAAGGCAGCGATACACATATCCGTAGCTGGCAAAAAGTATGCAAGTAGCTTGAATGCTATAGTTACACCAATTAGAAATGATTGTAGTACACCGGCTGGCTTACAGCTTACATTATTTACCAGTTACTCGTACTTCAGAGAACCGTGAATATCACCAAATAATTACAATATATTTTGCGAAAAATGCAAGTTAATTCCGGAACAGTACCAATTACCAATACCCAGTCTTTTAACACTTACACATATCAAGTATGGTTATTCCAATTAACACATGAAGCGTAAATAACCGCAAATAAATACTAATTGGACTTAACTTTAAAGGAGCTGTGCCGATATTAAGGCATCTCATTATTTCTGCCGTCACGTAAGATACGAGTAAAAAAATTCGCTTTCTCAAAACTTTCAACTCGAAAGATACATTAACAAAATACTCTTCTTAGTTTTGTTTATTTTATTTAACTTTATAGATTTATTATTTAAAAAAAAACTAGGGGCTGCATTCATCACATTCAACATGGTGTACACTGGCATTTTTTTAATCAATAGGTATGTCTTTTCCATTAGGTAACTAAGGTACTCACCACATTATTTACTCATTCATGAAGATGTTTTCATAAGCTGATCTTCCAAAATCTTTATTCAAGTAAAACGTTTTTATTTATACTTCACTATGACTCAACTGCTCACTATTAACTTTTATAGCGCCCATATACAATTTAGGATATGAAATTGAAGCTGCAACATTTGGCAACATCCACGGATTGGGCAACGCTAATAACCTAAGCTTTTAATTATGTACGGCGATCTTAGCATAACTCTCCGTTTCCGTTACATCCATATTTGCATGAACTAATCAATCTGCGAGGAGTAAGGGAATGCGAACCGTCGGATATGTCAGAACGCGTATGTCGGAGATTAAATAGTAGGAATAATAGTTTTACAAGATTAGAAATTACCTAAGAACGATTTTTGTAAAAATGTAAGTTAATATTACATTTTTTCCGAAAATTTAATCTGTTCAGAACGATTGGAAGCAAAAATCTAGGTGCCTGTTTTAGATTATTTTTAAATACTAACTTTTGCCCGCGACTTCGCCCGCGCTCGTAAAATATAGCCTGAGCTAGGAATAGAACAGGAATAAAGCAGCTTTCTATCGGTGAAAATTTTTTTTAATCGGACCAGTACTTTCAGAGATTACCTCCTACAAGCAAAAAAAAACTTTACCTTTTTATAATATTTATAGAAAATATTTCTTTCTTTCTTTCTTTCCAAAAAATCTAAAATTTTTCAAAAATCATAGGATTATCGCGAAATACTAGGTATTTTTTTCCGATTACCCTGCGCGTTACATTATACATGTATGTATGTACGTATTACACAAACATTTAAACCAATTGCAATGGTAATGTAAAGTAAACCAATGTGTTAGTGTAACGCTCAATACGATAGTTCACGAAGACTACATTCTCACAGACTTATGACGACTCTGTTGCTTATAAATGGTTTTTGCGCAATGAGTATCGAATGTGAATGGATACTTTAATTTAATAATGTAGATAGAGCGTCATACTGTTCGTTAGTCATGAAATCGTGCCCAAGAAGTGATGCGGCGACGGTGTTAACTTGATAGGAGGAGATTCATTAATTTCGAGCTTCGCAAGCTATGAAATAAATGGTAAAAGAAAGAAAGAAATCCCTTTCAAGCCTTTCACAAGACGGACGGATGTCCAGGTGTGGGTTACGGGAGTCCGGTGAATTCGAGCAGCACAGGACCGGACGACACTTGGGGGAAGCTTATGTCCAGCTGTGGACGTTTTTTCAGCTGAAATGATAAATGATCTCTCTTGAAAAACATAGTATTTCCCAGTACCACAGGAGCGGCGCGCACTGTTCCCGCGCGCCTCAAGGAGTTGTCAGCAACAGCAAGGGCTCAGCTGGGTCGAAGCCTACTGAGACCAGGGATAGCTCCTAAAGGTAGCTCAGCCCCGGTATAAAAGGCAAGAAGGAACGGTGTGGGTTTTTTAGTTAGTAAGAGTCTGACACTATCTCCCGCTCCACCCAAGGGCGGGGGATGTCAATTGGGTTAAGTTTTTTTTAAATACCTCAGGTGCCAAATTGTGGGCATTAGATAAGCTTACGGTTTTGACTGCTGACCTAAACAAATTGTGAAAACGCTCTTAAGATGGCATCCAAGGGGTCATCGATGTTGATTGGCTTGCTCAATCTCCACCCACAATAGACGCTAATTAACTAATATGGCGTTACGGAGGTTAGGTTGAGTTTCCTGTGTTTATGGCCACTTTCACACAGACCCACGTGTTCTTTGATTTGATTATTTTTTTATTTATACACGTAATCACCGAGTACCTACCGGGTAAATACCAATGTGATGTTTTCAAATGCACGTGTAATTCTTAAGTTATCACTAATATCGGTGAAGGAAAACGTCACGGCAAAAGCTAGACTAGTAATTAACAAAAGCTTATGAGTAGAGGTATCTTCGAACTCCTTGGAACAAACGTGTTTTTAAAGCTTCTTTGTCTAAGAAAAGGCTATTTCATTGCTATGTAGCAGTATACAACCAGTATTATAAAAAGAATCAAGGCAAAACTTGGGAAAAGGTCAAAACTTAAATACCCGGATATCCCGAAACTTCTAAGTTTCAAGAACCATAATCACTCGAGCTTCAAAAGTAACAGGTTCGAATTTGATTGCTATCTTCAAACGTATTTTATGGTATTTAATTGCTGAAGTCGGAAGAACAATAGCGCATCTATGATAGCGCAACTTATCGTCTATCTTTCAAATCAATCAGAGTCACAATAGGATTGCGCGGGCACTTTCACTGCGCCCGCTCCTCACCTTTTGATCGTCATTTGTCTGTGATTTTGACCCCATCAATTTAAACCGTGCGAGACTGGCATTGTTGATGAATCCCAGTACGGCGCGATATCGAAACTATTTTATTAGAATAAAGCGGATGAACTGATTTTCTCATAGCCTTTTGAACTGTCAGTCAGTATCGTAGAAATCTAATGATCACATGGAATGACATCACATGAATACATCATCACTCGTTTTGACTAAGCAAAACTCTGGGTTCCATTCCAATCTATCGTGCTGGCTGATTTTCATGATCTCGGAGCTAAAATTAAACTTGATGTCAGACACTACACAATATCTCCTTTAGTATATAGTACCTAATTATTTCCTGTGATGTACATGACTATGATAAATTGAACTCTACAAATTCAGACTACGAAATAGATATTCTACCTTCTACAACGTGCTTTCCAATTTATTGCCCTTATAGAAACTGTCATGATTTCAATTTTCCCATTATTGTAACGTGGCAAGTTCCGCATGCCTCGCCGCTGGCATTTATCTGACCTCTGCTGCAGTCAAAACGGCTGGGAAATAAGCACCATTTGAAAGATGACACAATCCTATACCGGCGACAAGCAACAGGTTGTAGTACTTGTAACGAAATATTCAATGGTAAATATGTAGGTAAGTTTCTTGCCTCTTCAAATAAATTTATCTAGCGCTTGCCTCTTCAAATAAATTTATTTAGCGCTTGCCTCTTCAAATAAATTTATCTAGGGCTTGCCTCTTCAAATTTATCTAGCGCTTGTCTCTTATTCTTTATCTAACGCTTGCCTCTTCAAATTTATCTAGCGCTTGTCTCTTATTCTTTATCTAACGCTTGCCTTTTCAAATTTATCTAGCGCTTGTCTCTTATTCTTTATCTAACGCTTGCCTCTTCAAATTTATCTAGCGCTTATCTCTTATTCTTTATCTAACGCTTGCCTCTTCAAATTTATCTAGCGCTTGTCTCTTATTCTTTATCTAACGCTTGCCTCTTCAAATTTATCTAGCGCTTGTCTCTTATTCTTTATCTAACGCTTGCCTCTTCAAATTTATCTAGCGCTTATCTCTTATTCTTTATATAACGCTTGCCTCTTCAAATTTATCTAGCGCTTGTCTCTTATTCTTTATCTAACGCTTGCCTCTATAAATTTATCTAGCGCTTATCTCTTATTCTTTATCTAACGCTTGCCTCTTCAAATTTATCTAGCGCTTGTCTCTTATTCTTTATCTAACGCTTGCCTCTTCAAATTTATCCAGCGCTTGCCTCTTCAAATTTATCTAGCGCTTGTCTCTTATTCTTTATCTAACGCTTGCCTCTTCAAATTTATCTAGCGCTTGCCTCTTGTAAATTTTGAGCAATAGCAAAAAATACTCAAAATAATCTCAGGCTCCATTTTGATGAAAACTAATACTATGACAGCACGGCTGGGGCAATGGTTAAGCGTTTGACTGCTGCGTTACGTGTCATGAGTTCGATTCTGGCAAGGACACCTGAGAAAATAATTACAATATTTGTTGTAATTATACATAGACGGTAAGAACTCTTATGTGTGTTTATATTAATGCAAAAATGTTTGTTAAACTTTCAGCAATTTTTATAAAAACACTAATCTAAATAAAAACAATTACTCTATTAAGGACAAGGTCCGAAATGAGACTATGAGACTGCTCTGTTATTCTTTTAAATTGTTTCTGAATGTACTCGCATTTTCCCGTGTTTATTGCACAGAAGGTCAGCGATGCAAATGATTATCGTCTTAAAATGTGATGTGAAAATAGTGCCAATGTTAAATGTATCCTAAAAGTCGCACTCATATTGCTATTAGCAGTGCCGGATTAGGTAGGTAAGCGCCTGTTGCAAGTTCTACCAAGAAGTCCCCTTAATCGTTATTTTTAATATGATTATTATTCACAAAACTGATGTATAATCACGCGAGCAGAAAAGTAAATCGCAAAACAAAATATCTGATTAACACCTACTAGTAAAATAAATATAAAAATAGCACCTTACTATAAAATATTAATTAAAAATCAATCATTTTAATTTGAAATGATTTTACCTACATTATTGTTGAATTATGTAATTATTTTTAATTGTAAATAAATTTAATTTATTATTTATCAATGTGCTGTGAATTACGTAGTCAAATGTATTAATGCTGTGCCAAAACTTAATTTATTTTAATACCTAATCAATCTGTTTGTAACTTAATTTTATACTTTTAATTTAATTGTTGTGTTGCATTTTATTTATTAATGACCTATTTTATTTTTTGTGATTATTTAAAGTAAAATTAAAAAATAATAATATACAAAATATATTGACTGGCCTCTTGGTATAGTGGTTAGTGACCCTGACTGCTATACCGGAGGTCGTGGGTTCGATTCCCACTTCCCTAGACGGCGTTGTGTGATAGTTGTGGAATATTATATTATATTATATTATATTATATTATATTATATTATATTATATTATATTATATTATATTATATTATATTATATTATATTATATTATATTATATTATATTATATTATATTATATTATATTATATTATATTATATTATATTATATTATATTATATTAAATAATTATAAAAAGTGCTTTGTGGTGTTAGCCTATAATAAATTGCTACACTAATCAATGAAGTTCCAAAATAATATTCAATGTAAATGTATTGTATAAGCAGTTGTTGGCTGACCAAATAAACAAAATAAATAAGTAATAAAAAAATAATCTTAAAATATAAATTCTTCATGTAAAGAAAAAAGTTATAGGTTAAAATTAAAATTTCTTTAACTTATTTTTCGAACAGAGCGAAGGGCACCTTCTGTACCGATGATGTGTATCGACCTACATATATTGTCTTGGTTACCTTTATTGTCTTTACGAAAAATACGAAATTGGTTAGGTTCATTTCCTTGGCACAGGTATCTTGATTTGTTTTTGTATGATAAAGCGAAGCCTACCCCTATGCGCAGGGCCCGTAGCACTTACTCTTGCTACGTAGCTGATCCGACACTGGCTATTAGTCGACACAGTTTACATTGCACTTAGGTTCGTACTTACCTATTGTAGGTTCTCGCTCGGTCATAAACTACGACAATCTGACAGTTTTGAATCGAGGTTATAAATTATCGTCTACACAAACACAGACCTAAGTGTGACAAAGATTTGTATTTTAATATTTACTCACTTTAGCTATGGTCCTATGACAATGTCTGTACACTATTTCAAGGACTAAAGCGAGTTGGTATCCTCGGCACATCCTTTCACGACCTACAATAAGGCATTTATGAATGGGCGCTTAAACAAGCGATTGCCTGCTCACCTCACAGCTATTTTATTTAATACAAAAGATTCTTTGATTACATTCAACATCAGGTGCTTATAATGAAGCATCGACTTCTGTATCTCATTGTTTAAAGGGCAGATGAGTAGGTACCTGCTTATTATGATGACTGGTCTATAATTATTTAGTACACCGAATGCTGGCTTGGAATGTTCATGAAGATAGGTACTATCACTTAATACGGGAGTAGATAAACCGAAACCAAACAATACAGTTTTTTTTTTGCTTGAGAAGTAGGTACGCTCCAGCTTATAAAAAATTCTTTCAGTATTTAAATATTTCCTTAAGGCTAAAATAAAAATTGTAGAACCTGAAGAAAAAAATTATGAATTGCTCTTCCTTGCTCAATGCTCTGCAGGAGTTTGTTTCCTGATACCTACAACCAGGGGATATTTAAGTCAAGAGTGAATACTTCTTGGCAAGCGTGCAGTGGCGTAACTATAAGGTGGTAAGGCTGGCAAAATGGCGTATTGTAATACGCCCTTTACGGCCCATTCACGACTTCGGTCTTAGCGGCAGTAGCGCCCCCGAACTTATGGATCGCGGTTTTAAAAGAATTGACCTAACATTTTAACAAAAATAAGTAAAAATTATGATAGTAGTAAAAGTCTAAATAAATTATAATAATTTCAAATAATATACATTATAGTTACGCTACCGGGAAGCCACGTTCAGAGACAAAATAGAAAAATCTTTGTGTACCTATTAGAGAACTTTATTAAATAACGATTTCACTACTCCAGTGATTTATCTAAAATAAATTACAACGTGATCATTTTTTGGGGCCCTATAGAATTATTTAGTCACGGGCTTCAGATGATATAGTTACGCCACTGCAAGCGTGCAACGTTGATCAAATCATAACTTACCATCAGTAGTCAAACGCGATTCTATCCTGACATACCTAGATATATTATAAAACAAAGTTCTCCGCTGCGTCTGTTTATAGGTATGTTTACAATGAACTAATAAACCACTGATCGGATTTTTATGCGATTTTCATTAATTGACAAGGTGATTCATGAGGAAGGTTTAGATGTTCATTAGATATATTAGGATCATAGTAGAGAAAGATCGTCAATTTCAAAGATTTCTGAGCCCCGTGCGAAGCTGGGGTAACTAGTTGAAAAAGACCTAAGAATATTGTAGTTGGATGAGGTTTTTGACACATATTTACCTCATAGATTAAAAGTAGGTAATTTTGCGAACGCGAAATAACTAATTCATCGATCTATCAGCAACCAACACGTTAAGGCTATGTTGTTAGGAAGTATGTTTCGATTAACCTATAAAAAACGCACCTTGAACTTTATGCACTGACAATGAGAAAAACGTTAATGACCATCTTCGGCAACCCTTCACTTCGTGTGTAATGAAGTGTCGATGACACCATTCCTCTGTGCGCAACGATTACCTACTTATCTACTTTGTTGTTAACCTGTTTTAAGACTAAACCTACTCCCTGATGAAAATAAGCCTAAATAAGGTGCCTACCCGTTTTGTCAACTCACTAGCTACCTAAACGGTACGGTATTCAAAAACCGTATTGATTAGTTTTTTACTTTCAACCCCTAACATTGACCTACCTATTACTTCTAAGCCAGGATTTATTATCTTTTTCTATTGACTTACAATGATCGCAACATTTAGGTACTATCTACATTTTAGTCATCATTTACTACGTGCAATTACAAAAACACAGTTTTACGATGAAAGTAGGTATAGAAGAATAATAAATTAAACGTCTTTTAGTAAGTTAGAATTAAGTTTGTAGTGTGGCGTTGACGTACCTATACACTGTGTACCTATAGATACGCCAACCCTACATAACCCCACGTACCTACAATACACGTAATAAGTAGGTACCCTCGTGAACAAAAACCCATTATTACCTGAATAAATATAACAAAAACCTCTTCTATTTTCTAGAAGTTAGGCTTATGCTTTTAGTAGGTACTGGTATTTGTCCTATTCACGTAGGAATTCTGTCTCTTTTCCTTTGGGCAGCACCTAGATAGTAGTTTGTACTATCTAGGTGCTGCTTCTGCTTCTCGTCGTTCATGTAGTTAACCTAACCCCGTTCAGCCATTTCATTAACGATTCCCACGTTTTATACAATTTATTTAGCTGACGTGAGGCCCCATCACGAGCTCATTTGATGACCTAAACTGAACTGTTAAAGGGATTGAGCTTTATAGAGTTTATAACGCGCCAGCTTGAACGAAGCATTTGTTTCGCTCCCACTAGTGTCCGTGTGGGTACTAGAGCGAGTGAGAGAAATGCATGGCTCAATTTTAATTCGCCAATATCCGCTGTTCTGACATTTTACTAGATTTAGTTTAGTGAAACGACACATCACTGACGATAAATTGGTGTGTTTTCATATCACTAGATACCTACTTTTAGTAAGAAACTACGTAAAAACTTAATAGGTAAACAAGAATATTCGACATCTACCGGGATTTCGTGATATCCATAGGGATTTCGCGATATCCTTGATATCATAATTTCCCTGCGACATGCCTATACATGTGAATAGACGGAAAGGTAGAAGGAAACTAAAGAAAAGATCGGTGGATTGTATGGGGAATGATATGAAAGAAGGGAGTGACAGCGTGACGTGATTAGGGATGACTTTGTTGAGGCTGGTTTATCTGACATTGGTGACGAGTCCTCTGATAGGTACCTATATTATGTACTTTTTTATCGAGGAGGTGATAATCCCCTTTTAATGTCATAAAACCCTCACTTAAAGCAAGTCATTCTATCCTTAGAGATCTAACTAGAGTAGTATGGGGTTTGCCTAGAGAATATTGTGATTTGGAACGTCAATATCATTAGAAAAAAAATTACTAAGTGAATTATAGACAATGTTGGTACCTACCATCAAACAAGTTTATTCAAAAAACAAAATGTCTACTAACCAAAAAAAAAGAATGAAATATGGGTTACTGTTGTGTCTCGGGAGTTAATAATATAAGTCCCTCTCTGCATTCGGGATTCAAATTTAGCAACCTTCGTTCTTCATCGGGATAGATCCTGTCAAACTTTCGCTGACTAAAATCTACTCTTATGTTCCTACTTTGCATTGCGTCACTGCTTTATCCCCGCGTCACATAATCTACTATTAACGTGCTTAGGTTTAGAAAACTTAAGAAATAACTAGTTTTGACGGTTTACATTCCAAAGTAGGAAGTCTGGATTCATCGATTACTTAATTATTTGCAAACGTCTTCTGGAAACTCGATTGCCGTATAGAGTGATGCTTAACATTCCTTTAGTAAGTTTAGAAACACACTCGTAGAACATCGTTAGGAAATCTCGCGTTCGAGACTAAAATTAAAAAATATTGTCTCAACTTTCTCTATCATAAAGGAAAGAATAGTAACAATACAATAATTAAAAATCAACGTCAATCGTCTTATGTCCTTTAGTCTGTTGCCCTTTGCGATCTAGGGCCAGCGCCAATCTTTAAAATGTTCCCGCAGACCTAGCAGGCATCTGCACAAATTCGCATGCGACTAACGTAATAGGTACATGTAGATATACAAGGAGGCTTTATTTAAAAAGAAGGACCAAGTAAATACATATTATGTGTAGGTACCTATATACATAGGTACGTACCTATAGTTTACACTTCGAGTATCAAGGTATCTGTAGGTACATGATTCTGAACAGAAATCCAATCTACAGCCAATAAATTAACAAGCCGTAACACTCGGTCAAGTCTCGCTAGGAAATTATGTTACGGTCAACCGATGCATAACACTAGATATAACCATAACCTACCTGTTCGACACAGTTATCCAACGTGCCCTGGTGCTCCAATTCTGATAGGATCTGATATGGCGGATGGCGTTACGGCGTTGCGGTAACGCACCGGTCAGTTCCGCGCATTGTGGCTGCGAATCGGGTCGCATGGCCCCCATGCTTACGACATAGCAATTCACACCATAGAGGTAACGCACTACCCATGACTGAAGTCATGAGTGAGCAGGACTTGGAGTAACTATTGCTAGCTGGTGCATTGTTACGTAGGTGGTACCTATAGGTAAACTTGTAATTTGTATATAGGCGTAGGTATACCTATAGGAGGTGGGCGTGTGAGCCGTTCTTCTCTCCTTCCTCTGGATCCGAGAAAACATGTTTGCATTTTTCCTGAAACAGTTGAATTTCCCGCAATTAGTGCGGTTAAACGTATATCGTGCGGATTTCATCACGCATGCGAGTTTGTTCCGCCTGCAGAAAAGTTCAAAATGCAACAAAAAAACGCGTCTCGCGTGCGTATTAAACGCATTATAATAAATTCTCGAATTAAATGAACATTTGCGGCCCCGTGCGGAGCAATCCCGGTTGCGACGAAAACAGCACGCTATTAAAAATACCCTGATAAATACAGTGCCTATAGATAATTCGATCGTTCACAATTTAATCATCGTGTAGATAGGTACCTATCTGGCTTTTTATTAGGCCAGTTCTGTGATCACTAAGAGGTACCTACCGCAACCATACGACAGCTGACCGCAACCACGTAGCGACTACACACACCCCTCGTTGCCTTTGTTACACCATAGGCAGAAGGATCGCAAGTGGGTTTTAGTCAATCAAAATCTGGCAGCTTGAAGGGTTATTTTGCTCACCTCAAAAAAGTAAAAGTAGATAATATTGGTCCTCATTTCCACCGAAAGACGGTCACTGTTGGACTCTGGTACGTGGTCGAAACTCCAAAACTTTTTGTCCCCATCGATCATCTGTTCTGCTTTTAATGTGCCCTGCCCATTGCGATTCTTCGAGCTGTGTCGGTAACCTTAGTTTTCATGCAGATATCTCCATTTCTGATGTGATCACGCAAGGAAACTCCGAGCATAGTCCTTTCCATTGCCCTTTCGGTGACTTTGAGGCCCATTGTAAACGACTACGTTTCGGAGCCATCACTGGCAAAACACACAAAAACAAAACAAAACATTTATTTCAATTACAATAGGCATTTTGATAGGTACATATTATTGGAGATCACCTTTTAACCTTTCAATCTTGATAATGACAGACACAATTGAAAGACAATAGGTGCGCGAACGCCGGCGTTCGCTTGGGGTTTAATGAATTAAGCAAGGAAATGCTTGTATTAGATGACTCCGCTCTTCCACTTGTCATTTTTATGCAATTGAAATGCAGACATGCAAGATTAAAAAATTAATAATAATTAATAAATTAATAATAATAATAGAATAAAATAAAAATATTATAAAAAGGTAACTTAATTATCTCATCCCTTTTTTTTTAAAAAATTATACAGTGAGCTCAGCAAATGAATGACACACTGGTCATAAGACTTTCGTCTTGAGACACTGGTATATTGGACGAGAAGATACCGTGCAGCTTTCCGAACGCTGCCCAACAAAGTAGGATTCGACGATTAACCTCTTTCTCGTAGTAAAACCTACCTAACTTGCCGTCTGTCCCAGAAACTTAGTCGTCCACAACTTCGACTATAGAATCTCCAATCTTGATTATATTCGTCAATTGACTTAATATTGACTTATATATTTACCTACCTAAGGTACTTTCCCCCCACATCTATGAGTGCAAAGTGTCAATCAGATTAGCTGCGCTTGTCCGCAAATAATTTTGAACTCTGCAAACTTCTAGCAAAAAACGGTTTATTAGTGTATATCATCAAGCACAAATGAGAGTATAATTTACACGATAATAATGAATAACAGATTAGTCTGATAGGTTCCCATGTGAACAGAATTTAGGTGTAATAGACATGTTGGTAATCTAAACGCCCACACAGTGATTTGATTGTAAAACTAATTAGTTCACACATTTGCCAGCTGACCATTCTGGTTCATAAAGTAAATTATCCTTAGATGGTATTAGATACATAGCGCGTTTTAGCCCTAGTAAATGGCAAAAGTTGAAGAGGTTGGCAACTGACTACCTGGAGGCGAACCATCCAGGATGACCTATTGATCATGGGCCTAACGCCAGAAATGACACAAAATCGATTGGAATGGCGTAACAGTATCAGGAGTGACCCCAAAAAGGGAACAAGACAAGGGATTGATTGATTGATCATTATATAAATAGATAAGTTGAAATGGTCGCTTAGCGCACCATTGAAACAACTCACACTTTGTGTCTCTAGTTCGATTCTCGCTCGGAAAATATTTGCATGGCCTGTAGATATGTTTCGGGTCTGGGTGTCTTGCGTATGTGAGTTTATATAAAATAGGAGTAATTAATTAATTCCTTGTGGGGCAAACTTTACAAAAAAAACAAAAAAAATATAACTGTTCAGTGGACGATTGTTTAAATTCAACATTAATTAGTTTTTTTTAACTACCAGCCCCAAGCCAAGTTACAACCGTTTCGCTTGCGTCGAACGCTTTGAGTTGGCCGCGTCGCCAATTCTTTTGTTCTGACGTGACTGAGCGTTGAGATGACGTCATTCCCGTACATTTAATGCTTTCTACTAGCGTTAACGATTGCAGATTAATAACTTGGTTAGGGGTATAGTTGTTTCAGAGGTAATTTGGTATTTGCGTGTAATTTGATGATTTGTTTTAACGCAGAACAGTTAGGTAGCTAAGTATCTCAGAGGCTACCAGCCCCGCGCCGAAGTGACAATGACTTTGTAGCCTTGTAATATTTTTACATTTTATATTAGGTACTAGCTTTTGCCCGCGGCTTCACTTCCGTTCTACCCTACTATACCTTACTCTGCCCTATCCTACTCTACCCTGAATGTCATTTTTTTCGCGCGCGAAATCGGTCAGCTGTTCTCGAGATTTACGCTTAGCAACACATTTAGCGATTCATTTTTTTTTTTTATATTATAGATTTATCACCGCATCCATCCATCCATCCAAGCGCGCTCGGACGAAGCGCAGGCGCCGACCCCAGCTCGACCGTCGAGCGAAGTCATGAAAAGTGAAGTTTATACCTACATGAGATTGACTTCTATACCTATCTTTCCACTTATTCACTAGATAGAAGTTACAAATTACTAAGGAATATCAACTATTTCAAGCAAGGTCTGGCAATCGGATAATAAAAGGGTTGTATATTTTTATAAATCTAAATCTAGAATGATTACAAAAATCTAGCCAATTAAAAAGTTAGGTTTGTTTAAAAGTTGCAATTTAGAGAAGTTCAAGAGTAGGTCCACTTTTGTTTTAAGGTAAAACTACACTGCTCACACGTGTGCCACACACGCTGATCTGGGCGCGTCAATCTCCATACATTTTATATGGAAACAATACTTGTAGAGCTACACTTGATCCACGCCACGCGGCGTCGTTCTGCTTACAAATCAGGCGTGTTACACGTGTGCGTCAGTCTAATGTAGTCTAATTTAATGGTACGATATCAAGGGATCAACACAAACTAGAGGTTTCGGTGACCTACTGGGGCCAGGGTTATCGAAAAGGGAGCTCGATCCCGAGTATGAAGGCTAGAAGGAACAGGGTGAGTCTTTTAGTCAGTAAGAGTCTGACACTATCTCCCGCTCCGCCCAAGAGCGGGGGTTGTCAGAGGATGATTTTTTCCCACAATAAAAAAAGAGGTTTCGGTGAGTTAACTTTAGTAATACTATAGATAGTTCAGGAACGTTTTAAAAAGAACGAATTTTGGAATAAGACATTACGTTTAATCCTAAGTAAATAATTCAAACATGTACGCCAAGAATCGACTCTGAAATCACCATTTCTTGCCTAGTGTCACATGCATTGAATTTACAGTAGCCTTCTTTTAAGCCCTTTAATGGACATTTCATTATAAATTAATATTTGCATGTATCAACATTATTTTTAGTAATCCAAAAAAAAAAAAAATTATCTTTTTATTGGACGACAGCCTAAGTGAGTGATCAAGTAGTGTTTTGATCCAAAATAGATGGCTTGTGTTTAAATTAAAAAAAAAACAAATTGCACATTACTTTGACTTTTTATTTACAATATATTAATATTCTCTTTAATTTTTTTCAGTTTTTTTACGTTATTTTTCATTTCAGGCACTAAACATACATCCTTTCATTTTATTTAAGCGTAAACACACGTTTTAACAGTTATATGTAAGACCTCACTTTTCAAATACATGTGCAAAATAACTGGACACAAACTATTACAGTTAAATTAAATACTTTTAGCAAAACCGCCTTTGGCGTGTAGAGATCACCCGCGCAATAATCTCATTACAATATGGCTTAAGTAAGCTTGTAACCTAAACTACGTACTAGAACAGCATTCCATCAATATATAACAGTTATTGCACAACTAAGTAACATTATAATTATGTGAACAAACAATTTAGCGCAGAATTAAAATGACAAAAAGTTTGTATATGACCCGGACGTAACAATACATTGGTCGCCAGCCCATCAATACGAAATCCACAGCAACAACAATACAAATAGAAAATCATGCGTTGTACACCTAACTATACATTAACACTAACATAAATTTATTTCAATATAAATAAGTTACAAAAAGTGAGGTCCGTCAGAGGTGTTGAGATGGGAAAAGAGATTATTTTATTAAGAAATAGGTACACAGAATGCTGAAGTTACAAGTGTGTACAAGCCGTATCCTTTTGGAATATCCAAACAATGCAACAATTTGTTCGCATCCTATAACATTCTTCTTTTAACAAAGTCCAATTGATGACGTTTAACGATATTACACAAACAATTTAATGTATAATGATCGCCATAATAACTTGTACTTTACATCTAACAACTAAAATAAGAAAATCGATCATACCCAAAACCATTCAAACGAACATTTCTGCTAACAGTAAGTAGTGACAGTCAGCAACACATTTGTCCGTCAATCAACCAGTGAGAAAGCGTGGGACTCAACCAACCAGATGAGGATTACAACTTCTGGCGATGGACAATAACAAGCACCACAGTGCGCAAAACCAAAATGAACATCAAGTTAACTAAAATTCATAACATAGTCGGTGCTTACCACTTGGCAAGAACTCTATTATAATTTGGTTTTATAGCGATATCTTTTTTTATAAAAATATTATCTTTTTTATTGCCACGTTAAAATTTGAGATCTACTAATAATAATTACACTAAATACATGTTCACTTTACATCATACATCTTGAAAGACAAATTAAACAGGTACTATTTTACATTTATGATATTTTTTTGTCATTGCATGAACTCCTTGATATCTAATTAAATATACATACAAGTCTATGGCAATATTTGCTTTAACAGAAGTATGTGATCGAATGTCATATCAGATAATTTACTAAAATAATTGGTCTCTCAATATTCGATTCAGACACATACTTCTATTGAAGCTTTAAATTGTCTTACTATTTAGAGGAGTATACAGAAAACTACATGTAACAACCATACACAAACAAATAAATAGCAACATTAAGTATACCAAAGCCAATTTTGTTCAAAGCTAATGCTGATCAAACATCGAACGGAGACGACCTAGGTGCTATTTAATTTAGTGGCAAAACGGGTGTGAGGAGTTAGATATTAACGTTTAACTATCCGGCAACAACAGTGGTGGCAAAGTTCTACTATGTGAAGAAACAAGTAAGGGGTATAGATTGGAACATGTATCGTCTAGGTGTGGCATCACGTGAGGCGGCACGAGGGCAGGCGGCCGCACGACGAGTGCCAGCGCCGCTTGCGCCGCGACGAGCCCGCGTCCGACAGCTCCGCCGTCGACAGCGTGCGCGACCCGCCGTCGCCCAGCTCTGCAACACGCATTACCGTTATACGTCACGCCTCACCACCACCATTACGTACTATTCAGACACACACATGGCACTCTGAGTGCAGGCAACGAGCTGGATGCTGACCATATTGATACGTCGTAACCAGATCTTAGAATTTATCACTTCATGACCAACCAAAACTGGGCAGATTGTTTAACGTTAACGTTTGATGATATGTCAATCCCCGTTTGGCCTTGTCATTGATATAGGATTTCTATGATAATAATAATCTAAAAAAAAGTAAGCTGATTATGGATTAAAATATCATCAAACTTTAACGTTTAAAACAATCTGGCTAGTTTAGTTGGCCATATCCTGAAGTGATCAATTTCTAAGATCTGGCCACGACAGACACACTATGTACATCAATTGAATTAAACGAGGATATTGGATATAATTGGATAAACTCATCCAGCTTCATTGATCAATTCTATAGACAACCTAACTTGCGCTTTTTTCATCATTTAGATACCCGAATATGGCGAGTAATTTCTATGTGCTTGCACCCTTGTATTATGAATATTGAAAATCAAATGCGTATAGTGAAGTATCTGTATAGTAAGTAATCTGCGTCTCGATAAAAATAATTATTTTCATATGCAATATACATATTCATTCAAAATAAAACTGTTAGTGAAGAACACACAAAACAGCACGTATATTTAAAAATATATTTTACTGCACTTTCCATCGGTTATCTTATATTAACGCATCATAAATACGTTTTATTTTGGGACATAAATTAGTCTTTATAAATTATAATAAGCCTGTTATTGTTTAGCGAGTATGTAGGTATATGGCTGTTCATATAGATATAGATAAAATCGGTGGTATATAAGGCTGGAAGCTATAAAATTGGGGTTTTCGTCACTCGCATGCAACGAACCTAACTCAAGGAACAAACACGGGCGCGCACAAGGCTGGTTATGCGCACTTCTTCAGCCTCTGAAAATGCACGACTCTATTTAACTTTTGTATTATATATTTACTTAGATAAAAGATCTTTTAACCTTTCGAATGTCTTAAGTTACACTGTCCGACATAAGGTAATTGTCTTTCTATTGTGTTTCTAATTACGACATTCAAAGAATAAAAGAAGAAAGAAGAATAGGATAGAATAACATTAATTTCAATGCTACCAAGCAACTGAGATTCAAAACATCAGAAAATTTAATCAAATTACGTTAAACAAAATATGATGTAGTTTACAATGAATATTATGACATCGTTATGTAACAACTGATATCACTGAGCCATTCATAGATATGACGTGGCGAATGACTTGATGAAACTGGTTCTTTCAGTCATGTAATGCATAATAATCCAAATATTAACACAAATATAAGTCTGGTGCTTTAAGTGTCTTGCCACAAGTTCTGTATTCCAAATGTTACACATACTGCGAATTGAACCGGCTCTATGATGAGGATTCAACCTTCTGAGTACGAGATGAGAGTTGTTTTAAAGCGATCGAAACGTTTACCGCTTTTGGTTTATTGATTGGTTCAGAACGTGGAGCGGGCCAATCCAAGCGCCGAACGTTATAAACGCGTCAATCGCGTTAACGTGAAACAAACTCGCACTGGACACTCTGAACAATCGAAGTATTTTACAGTCATCTGGTTTATGAAAACCAGACACTCGCACATGACTCGCGAAACGTAAATGTTAAGCAGTTCATTTACAAAATGTAACTGAAATAAAGCAATTCCTGAAAAGGGGTTATTGTACTCATCGTTATAAACAATTTTAACTTTGGGACTAACACTGATGTCGAAACAAAACCTTCCCCAGATATTTGTGTTGTGTTTTGCCCTGTATGTTTGTATAACTCTAGAAAATATTCTGAACAGCTGTTTTTGTTATGTGCTATTTCACTTTGTATCCCATTATAATTGCTGTGTTTCAGTTACACGAGGTAATTCCAAAGTGCCTGTAAATGGTTTTGATTTGACACCCTGTATATTCGTTTGCCGCATAACAGGCATAATAATAATACTTTTTGGAACTGAAATAATTAGTTAATGTTTTCCTCAAACCTTAATAAAATTGCCACAATCTTTTCAGTCTACAACTGAATACTCAAACCATCAACACCTAAACGCCAAATTAGTAACCTCGTAAAAAATCTCATCATCACTATCAGACTGACCGTGTCTATAGTCTCTCTCGGTGAAGTACTCCTGCGCCGAAGGGTAGTGACGCTCCACTAAGTACGGGATGACTGTGGACGTGTGCAGTTCGTCGGAGCGGCGCGAGCGCGGCGTCACCATGCGCTCACCGGCTTCGAGTGGAGGACGGGCTTGGACCCAACTGGAAGAGGAAAACGTGGTTTTCTTAAGTATAACATAACATGGTGTTACGTCACATGGACGATGTACCGTGTACAGCTAAGAGATCCTACACACGAGCGGCACGTTGCCCACGGCAGAGGTAACTGCAGCCGTCGCCCTACAGTGACACTTTACACACACGACGTCTGTCGATGATCTTCATTTGTTGAAATGTCAACGGCCGATTCGAGCGTCAAAAGCTGCCACCGACGCATCGACGGCTTGTTATCTCTGCCGTTAATAACATGCTGCTTGTGTGTTTAAGCTCCAACAAGATAAATTCCTTGACGGAATTCGGTTTCCTGATATCCATACTTTTTTTATTTGTTTATATAAACTAGTGTTTACTGCAATCCCACCTGATGGTAAGCAGGGATGCAATCGTTGATGGTGAGGCGCACTAGTTTACTAAGAGCCTATTTACTCTTGCCTTGAAGACACCTAAATTATAATCAGACGGGAACACCAGTCCATCGATCAGTTCCAGACAGTCCATCGATGTACGTGGTATAAACGACGAGGCGAACGAAACACTTGATCCGGACCGTAGTGGTTTCAACAACGTAAGGGTGGATACTCGCCGTTCGTCGGCTGGTCCGATGGTAGAAATGAGATAGTGGAATCAAGTCATGTAATTCTGGCAGTCACATAATATTCTGACGGTCTTCAACTAAAGAGTGAATAGTTTACTTCTAGGAAAGCATCGCGTCATCAACCACACTAATGCTTATAATCAGGTGTGATTGCAGTCATACGCGAATCTATCAATAAATAAAAATAAATTGCCACATGTATGACGAAGTACCACTTGAGAACGCTCGACCGTTTCGGCTGATTTATTTGTTGTGTTCGTAAATGTCTGAACAAGGTTTGCATGAATTATTTTATTTGCAAAATCAATTGGACGTTATCAATGCAGTCGGGACAGGACGATTGTACTTAATTTAAAAAAAAAAAAAAAAAAACATTCCTGTTTATAAAGAAGCGTCGTCAAAACTTTCTAATGCGGCCTTGAAGAGAAAAGTACGTACAGGAGTGACGATACTTAGGTACGTAACATATGATACATCTCGTACATCCTGGATTTTCAACCAGTTCATTGATCAATTAAAGATTTAAGCGTGGGCCGATGAAAAAAAAAACAGCTGTATTGGAGTTGATAAAAGGAATACATTACCATAGTACGTTTGGGCAAAGACCAAAACTCTGCTACACTTGTAGACCTCTCGCCAATTAACAGCAGTAAAGAAAATATATAAAAGCGAAATACCATTCACTGATTAGTCACGAAATCTCAGAAACTATAACACCTACAAACTTAAAATTTGGCAGGTAGGTTCCTACGTAAGCACTATAGGGGGGTGGGGGGTTTTAGCATTGCTTATTTTTGATGACTTGGGGGATAGAGGAGTCTAGATGATGATTACGTCAGCAGTAAATATTGTTCTTAGTTTTTTAAGAGAACAATCTCGATGTTTCAAATTCACAAGAAAGTGAGCAGATACACATCTCTGAGCATCAAACATCCCATGGCGTTGAAGATTTGGTTATGGATTCGTGTATTCGGGACTGAGGACTGTAAAGGTGAGTTGCACCATTTAACTATAACGATAACAAAGCCGTTAAAAATTGTCAAATCGTCGAATTGACCAATAGGCGGTCATTTCACGACTGGTCATGGTATGTCAAAATTTTAAATGAAGTTTGTTTTTTTTCTTTTATTTCAAGCCTATTCCTTACTTGTAGACATAACTAGTTCTCGTAACTTAATAACGAAACCCACACATTGACCAATACTTGTACCAATGTTTACGTACGCATGGGGGGAGGGGGTAAGAACTTTGCTTACTTTTGCTGACAGGGGGATGGAAGAGTTAATATTTGCAAAAAATCTGCTTACGTAAAACTGGATTTCTAAGTTTATGTGGAGGAACCTGAAGCGTATAAACCATGCAAGTAAAGGCCACAAAAACCAGTAATTTTTTTCAGACGAAAAGTAGGCAGTACTAAACCTCTGTCTGCCCTTCAGATACATACTACAAACGTGAGGTATATATGTCGGTTATTAATAAACATTCAGTTGATAACAGGGCTATCAGCAACTTATTATATTATTGAATAAACAAAGTACTTAATTCTTTCCTTTGTCAGTAACAACATGCAAGGCCATTTTCCTGTTACATACTTGTATTGACTGGATTTAATTTCAGTTCGTCACTACTATATGCATTACACATGACGGTATTTATGATCGGAATAGGGGAAGTCATGTTAAATGGATTTAATACAAAAAAAAAAAAAAAATTGCCTGCTACAGGTACGGTCAGCCGAAAGTGTACACTAGCACTTTTACACATAAGGAATGAAGATATCCGCAGGAGAATCAAGGTCGCCTACATACCCCGAAGAATGGCCAAACTTAAGTGGCAGTGGGCAAGGTACATTGCTCGTAGAACAGATGGTCGATTTTGATTTTCGATATTCGTTCTGGAGTAACCGAGCAGCGGAAGACGCAGCGAAGGCCTCCCTCAAGATGGACGAGGTGAGAGTCGCGGGAATGCGATGGATGCGAGACGCAGACGGACAATTCGTTGTGGTGACACTTGATGGAGGCTTATGTTTAGTAGTGGACGAACACGTCACGATGTACACGCACTATTCTTGTACACAATATTATCTAAATAAAAATTAACACCACATTATTTGATGTACTTATTGTTTTCCAGTATTCCATGATCATGCTATTTTCTTTATCTGATAAAAACTAGTACTTGACTGCGATTCCACCTGATGGTAAGCAGTGATGCAATGTATTTTTATTTTAAAGCAGTTCCGATTATACTGCGATATTCTATCGCTATTTTATATCCGTGTAGATTAATGACATTAATCCAAAGTCCTTCTAAAGTTGGATATGTAACGAATCTATTGGAGCCAGCTAAACCCATTATCATCATCATCATCTGTCTGCCCTTGTCCCATCTTATTTGGGGTCTGCGCATTTCTTTATTTCCATATCCTGCAATAACTCTGCACCAACCAGGGATCGTCCTTGGCATATTTTCATGGTCTATTCAAACATAATCGTCTGATGATAAGATAGTCTTCTCCATTTCACTAAAAGCGTCTAATGGCGCTTCTGCGAGTTGATTTCGGCCCCTCGTACGTCTTCCAAAAACCTCAGAGTCACAAGAAATGTCATAGACTAAAAAAAAATATGATTTATAAACTGAAGTATCATTTGCCTGCCGTTAGTGACCCAACCATGACTGCCTCTCTGATAAGTACACTCAGGTAAAGGTCAAGTCGGTAATTTCCTTAACTTGAAAGTTACAAAGTTGTCAAAACAGTGTCATAAGTCCACTATATTTAAACTTCAATGACCCATTAAAACGCCGAATATCTCGAGTACACTTGGTTGAAATAAATATTATTTACAGTTTCGCACATTATCCTTGATATCAACAGATTTTCTTCACCTAAGTGCCAAGTCGAATAAATGGAATTGTTATTTATGAGTAAACAACATAATCTTGACAATCGCTAAGTGGGATTAAAATGTTCACCTTTAACATAACCTCCGTTGAAGACGCTAAACATGTCATGCTAGTTCGTTACTGACGTTATAGGTAGGTTTTTATGAAGACGTAAAAATCTAAGTTTATCATTTAGCGAACAATAAGAAGTAACTATTGCAAATAAGGCCGCTATCCCACTGGCGTCGACGAGCGTTGGCGCTTCTCCAATGTGTGCGCAACGTTGTTGCTACGCAGACGCGACGTTAACGTCGCGAGTTTCTAGTGGCAAGCGTTACATCCGCTGAATCCAACGTTAACGTCGCGTCTGCGCAACGTTGGCGCTGCGCAGACGTAGACGTCAGACGCGCCAACGGTCATAAAATGCCAGTGGGATAGCGGCCTAAACCTTTAATAGCATAAAACCTATATTATACTGTCGCAGACCGAAATAATCTAACTGTGATAGCGAAATTGTACAATGCATAATGAACTTTATTATGAATGCATAAAGTACTAACATTTGCGGTTATTACCGAGAACGCACAAGCATACGACGAAAAGTGTTCTTTTTCCGCTCGTATCTATTTTGCATGTTTTAAATTGACATTAAGTTCAGTATGCTTTGTGCAATTTCGTTACAAAAATCGCTTTCATTCCGCTGCGTTGTAAACTGAGCCTAAGGATTGGAAACTCGCCGCCGCAATCAGTTGTGGCAATTAATTCGTTTAGACACTGTATTTTGTGCCAATACTTTTTTACACCACACAAATGGCGCAATAAAGTCAACCCACAGCAACGATTTCCTTTTTATTTTAAAACAATTTTTTCGCATGAATTCAGATAAAATGTCGTAAGATTTCCTCAAATATTCTTAACTCAAAATAGGGTTTATGTGCTTCCTGTTACGAAGATTCGTTTACACATGATTTTTGTTAACTATAAACAAGCACGAGTTTTTTTTACTATTATTATGGGTGGCCTTTCACATGTCAACATAGGGATTGTCGTTTGCTAAACCAGAATTAATAAATTAAAAGCCTACAGCCAAGACTTAAAAAAAAACAAAGCAACTGTACGCTAAGGGCATAGGCTTAGGTTGTCGCTGGGAGGACAGTAAGGCCCGGCGCCCACTATCGGTGCTGCGGCAGCTCTCAGACGCCCGAGCTGTACAGAGCCGCACCGATGCCCACCGATAGTGGGCGCCGGGCCTAAGAGAAGAGCTGGATTGAAAAATAATTATCGTGAGACTAATTTAAAATACAGCGGCCAGCTCAGCGGCTGACTCGAGTAAAAGATGGAGCACGCGAGGCGGCGGGCCAGGACGGAAGGACGGCGGTATAGATTAGCTAAGTGGTTTCCCTACGACAGGAGCAGGATAAAAGCGACATCGGGAGTGACGAGAGTAAACCTGGGAAAGGCAATCTCGGAGATGCTTCTATAGGGCGCCTGATGAGATAGGACTACAATGTTTCAAAGCAGTGTCAAAGTAACGCTTGGAAAGGCATTTCATGAACTACTTGATAGCTAGATGGATTTTGATATTTAAGTGTAGATTTTGATTTCGGACAAAAGAGATTTTGTAGAGGAAACGGTTTTGGAGAATCTGCATCCTACGGACGTGACGTGGTTTTAATATCATAAACGGACGGAACAAGCACGAATGAGTGTTAAAACCAGATTATAAGTCAACATCTTGAAGGGTTTTCCGCACACTAGAACCTACCAGAGCCTCTTTTATTGATAAGTAGCACTTTCCGTCGTCACCAACCTGTATTTGTGTAAGCATTCTCTAAATGATCGACGACGAACTATGCATTTATTTCGTGTGCAGCACTTAACGATAATATAGCTTTCCATCAAAGAAATAATTTAAGAAATCCTATCAGTTTAGAGATGAAGACGTGAAAAAAATACAACTACCACCTTATGTAGATAACCTTTGATTTCTTTGGGACACCTTTGATTTCTTTACTGTTAGTAGAGACTGAAGCTCCAGAATAAAACTTAATGTCATATTTTTTTTTTATAAGTTCTTTAAAATAAAAACGAACAGAAAAATGTTACTTTCGGTTAGAATGTTTAAAATTATTTTAGCCTTTCCGGACTACCAGTGGTCTGTTGAAAACCACTGCTTTAGACTGCTTAGCTAGTGCTCGTTCTGTTGAAGGCCCCCCTCGCTTCGGACTTCTTATGGCCTGTACTAGGGCCCGCAGAAAGTGATCGCCGCCACAATGGCAGAGCGATCGATTCGGCCAAGCGAGGCACACCGTGTCACCGTGCCGAAACCCGGGCTTTTTTACCCCTGAATCATATGTAGGAACCTCCGGAATTTACGATGTTTTCCTGGCCCATGCGGAAGTTGAGGACACCGTGACACCTCTCCAATCACTTCTTAAGTTTTTTACGGTTTTGACCCAGCTATAGAATTTGCTATAAAACTACGACACTTTATAGATCTGTAACTTCTTCAAAATTTTCACATCATTATACACGCACGCTGGTTGCAAGTACAATCACCTTACGAAAACATTAGTCACTTTTGGACTTTGTCACATTCTCCTCGTCGATGGTCGTAAGCATTTTTAATTCTTGCGCAACGTCGTTGATGTGTCATTTTTGACGATTGTATCTTATTTGACACGGTTCTAAGTATGGTCAAGGTTTAAGGTCGATAACTCACTTGGCCTTTTTGATGGTCAGTTTTAACAATGCCTAACTAGATTGTGTCGTCCTACCGCAAGGCCTCCCTTTCATTTTTCACCACATACATTTCCTAATATGGGTTTTTCAATAGGAATCACGCTTTTCTCGCCATCTTCCTATCTCAATTTGAGCTTAATGGACTCGTTCTAACACTTGCTATATCCTAGTGAAAGTCCCTTCAAATTTTGTTCAACTGTTTTGAAGACGTATTCCGTAATTCAATGTATACGCCAATCTGGGCGCGTCAGTCTCCGTACATTTTTTATGGAAACTAGACTTACAGAACTTACATTAGATCCACGCCGCGCGACACTAGGTATAAATCAGGCGTGGTCTACATGTGCATCGGTCTAGTGAGTTCTCGCATCGCAAAGTATCTTCTCCATAGAAACCTACGCTTTGGAACATGCCATTTTTACCCACCATTTTTACTTCTTTGTGACTAACCGACCTTGATAATTCAAAAGTGCCAGTAAATGGTTGAGTTTAAAATTCCACCTTTAGGAACTTCCACCACCACCATCTACGTTTGAAACGATAACAGCGTAAAAATAATGACGTTTAACCTAATAAGATTCAAATTAATAGACTGTTGTACCAAGAACTTCTTCAGAGGTGGAATTTCAAAATAACCTGACTTTGGTGCTATTCTAGGATACTACGGATACGGCTATTCTAGATACGGTATTGTTTTATTGAGAAAAGATATAGAATAATACATACGAGTGCCTCCTAATCTCATGCACGGTGGGCCTGAGGTCGGGGTCCCTCTTCAGCATGTTAGTGAGTAGCAGGCCGAGCGTGGGCCCCAGGGAGGGCGGCGGCGGCGCCGGCTCGCCGCGACCGATCGACTCCAGCAGCCGGTACACGTTGTCGCCCTCGAACGGGTACCGACCCGTTGTCATGTTGTATCTAGGGACAATATATCACACGTTAGGATTGAAATTAAAAAAAAAAATCACTTCCTACTTCCTACTTTAAAAAATGTTTTATTAGGGTAAAACATTTTTTTCCAATTTTTATTTTACCACTTTGTCGGCGTGATTGATATACATATTGGGACCAAATTTCAGCTTTCTAGTGCTAACGGTCCCAGAGATTAAGCGAGGACGGACAGACAGACAGACATAGCGAAACTATTAGGGTTCCTAGTTGACTACGGAACCCTAATTACACAGTACTTCAAAATAGTAATATTTTAAAATTGAATAAGAATCGTCAAACCAGTTCCATAACATTTTCTAAGTCCCACATTATTATTTTTTTAATTATTATTATTATATTATAAATGTTAAGTTGAGGTGAGGTGGTAGGAGCTGGGAGGAGGTGGTAGGATCGTGGGAGAAGGTGACTATTCATTTTTACTACAACTGATCAATGTGAATGCGGATTTCTACTTTACTATGTTTTGAATGATCAGGGGGCATAGCTTAGCCGAGTGACAACGATGATGTCACTGTTTTCTTAACATAAATAGGCTTCAGTTTTGGTTTGGGATGTGTAAAAGATGGGTGTAAAGAATCGGCCATATTACCACGATACGTTGTCGCGTCGTGCAAATATACGACACGTAACGTGGTAGTATAGCTAGTCCCAGAGCACACGAACACAGTGGACCTTGCGCCAGAAACATTATTCTGTTAGTTGCTAACACGTAGTTAAATAACAAATATTCCACATATAATAGGCCTGTTGTAGTAACTAACTCGGAGTTAATACGTTAACCCTGGTTCGGCACAAATGGGTTTAATTAAGTTTAAATACGGTTGACTGCCCATCTTCCTGAATGGACTGATGAATAATTCCGGTTGGTTTCCAACACCTTTAGTGATGGCTTATTAAGGCGTAACAACTTTCAGTAAGCGCCTGTTTATACGACTGTCGCACAAACGTCTAATGGTGTGATATTTTGGTAGATCTGTTTTTGTACGAAATATTTCGAACTAAAAACCTTATGTAAATTCAACACGTCATGTGATTCAATATTAATAAATAAGCCATTTTAATAACAAAGAATTTATTACACTAGTCAAACAGGTAAATCTGGATAATTTATCCTAACCACGTAATTATTACAATGTAAATGAACTGGTTGAAAATCCTACAACTTTGTTTCAGAATTATATATGGAAATTTATGTGAGGTTTATAATGTACGCAAAGTAACAAACAAGTCATGTATAGTGGGACGATGATGATTAATAGTTTTTAATTAAACATGAATCACTGTTTACTAACAAAGTGAAAGAAATGAGCAATAGGTGTGTAATTGAACTGTGAACAGTGATAAGGAAATTTTCTTCTACATCCTTGACAATCATCTCCCTAACTTTTTCCAACTAAATTGGACTTGGCTTTCAATCTGACTGGATGCGGCATAATATCTGTGTTTTACGTAGAGCAACTACCTATCAGACCTTCAAAATCCAGTTACTGGACAACACAATACTCCTGGGACAACCTAATGGTCAGAATCACTGGCCCCTGACAAAAATCTACGAATGACAAACGGGATCAACTGCATTGCGTGCTTTTCGTGGCAAGGGGTGTCAGTAATGTCCTGAGTGACGTCTCCGGGCAATAACTCGGTAAACATAATAAAATCGTCTTTCGATTTCCGACTTATTGCCCGGTAATAAAGTCGGTAATCGATAAACTATTTTTTGCGATTACCGACGTATTTATTGCCCAGGGACAACGAATTATTAATTAAAAAATCACAGTAATACTTGAAAGGTTTCGAACCCGCAACCTCATGCATGTGAGGCGGGTGCCTTAACCTCTGGGCCATCACGACAATACACCACAACAACAACCTTACCAACATTAAAATAAAAATATTGGGATAAAAGCCTACTTGCACTGAGCAATTGCAGTGTGACCTTGAACGTCACGAAATACCAATTCAGTATTCATAATAAACTGTTCAAAGAAAAACGTCAGCAAAAAAAAAATTTACTTGTGAGCAAAAGATCAAAATGACAATCAAACATACCTAAATGTAAAGTCACAAAGATAAATGCGCCCTTTGTGAAGGAAACAATGCTATAGGTAACAAAAGGTCAGTGTTAGTGGGTAATGTGCTATATTTGTTCACTTACAATGTGACTCCACTGCTCCAGATATCGACTTTGACGCCCGAGAACTGTTCAGCGCCATTTGCGATCTCTGGCGGCTGAAACGCTGGGGAACCCTGCCCTGTGTAACATGTGTCTTCAGGAGAAAACATGTCTAAAGCCTGGAATAAGATATTTAAATAGATTAATTAATAAACTGCATCATTGCTGTTATGGTCACCAGTAGCGTAGCTAGGCGTGGGCGAAGTGAGCCCTCTCGCCCATGGCCTCGCACCCAAAGGGGCCTCACACAAGAGAGGGCTGGTTTTTTAAATAATTGATAGGCTTGCGTATAACCACTATTTCACCTCATGGTAACACTGGGTTGCAACAGTCGCTGTCTAGTTTTCGAATTTATGAAAGAAAAAGGCAACGCTGATATGACTTCTCCCACGTCTAAATCTGTCCGTGCTAAGCCTCTGATGATCACAAATGGTTTTTCCTAAATATGTTTGGGGTTCTGGGTCTTGCAAAGTATTAATAAGTTTTTCCAGCTTGAAGTTCTATCAGCATGAAATATGGATTTGTGCCTAGTGATGACTAGCCCAATATTATGTCAGATTCCATCATAACTTGTGAAATGTAAATATATAAAATTAATATAAAGCCAAATCTTTCAGGAATATAGGTGTCATATTATATTATTAATCAAAACCACTCCATGTGATAGAATTCACACACCATTGCTGGACATAGACTTCTCTAAAATCACACTCATTTAAATTTCTATTGCCAAATGAATGAAATCGAATATAAAAAAAATTTGTAATATTAAGTTGGTCAGAATTGGTTTATACAAAATGAACCGTTTGCAAAACTAATTTTATTTTACGTTGGTTCTTAGATAAAATTAGCCTTGAAAATCTGATAAAATTTCAAGCTAATAAAGCAATAGTTTAGGAATTTCTGTCGAAATCCTTCAGATTGTGATAGAAAGAGTATTATTAGATGTGATTTATAAAGAATATTTATTACTTTAGCATGTTTAGACTTTTCCAAGAAGCATGTAGTACTGCTAAAATGTTAAAGTGCGAATGCAATTTTTTTATAGGCCATCTTAATATTGATGCTAATATAAAATCTGCCTTATTCTTGAGACCTTATAATCTAGATTTATAAATAATCCTCTCTATTAATTTAAGATTTATTACCTCAGCAACACCAAAGTCAGTAATTTTCAGCATCTGATCAAGTGTCAACAACAGATTCCCTGGCTTGATATCTTTGTGTACCACACCCTGACCGTGCAAGTACTCTAGCCCATCCAGGAGTTGAGTGAAGTAGTCATGTGCTTGCCGCTGAGGGAACTTCTTGCCGGGACTCCCTTCCAACATATCCTGGACAATATTGTTATGATTATTTATAGAGAATCATAAGCCTGGTATATTTGAAGAAATTTAAAAGTGTAGTATTTCCTTGTTATTTACTACAGAAATAGTCATTTAACCCATATTAATATATTAAATACAAAAGTAGCTTTGCTTGTCTTTTTCGCAGTTAAGGTAGCAAGCACAAGCTTACCTAACAGGTATAACTGCAGGCAATCCTGTCAGGTATACCCTTGCATGTTTGGCTACCTTAAATCTACTGAACCAATTCTGATGAATTTTGGGTACAGAGTCAGCTTTAACCCCAACAAAGGAGCCAGCCTACATTTTATCTGGCATGGACCTCGACTTTGTGTCCACAGTGACCAACATGCCGACGAAAGTTGTGGGCAAAAGCAATTTTCATTCTTATGAGCTCTTGTCCACAACAAAGTGTGCCACAATATAAATAAACTAAATGGTTTAGACCTTGAAAGGTCACACGGTAATCTTGCTAAATTATCTAGTATAGTAGAGATAACTGTCAAATAAAATTAACATAAATAGAGCAATGCAACTATGTTGTCTGAATGCACTTATCTGTCAAATGTATCATGTTCTCAGCACATCATTAACCTTAATGATTTTTTCCATGTAGCTTACTTAGATTGAGTAAATAGTAGGTCAAAGAAATCATAACAAAAATATGAAACATATTGAACTAATTTTATAGGAATCCAAGCAATTGTTTCAGTAGGTACACATACCTGAAGCACTCCAACACAGAACTCCATCACAAGGTACATCTTCTGTTTCTCATCATTATACATAACATCGACTAGTTCTATCACATTTTTGTGTCTAAGAATTCGCAGCAACTGTATCTCTCTCTGTACATTCTGTTCACCATTTGGTATTCTTCTTAGTTTCCTCTTTTTCAATATTTTCACCGCTCTCCTGCACAGCGACTCGGAGTCCAACATCTCTTTCACTTTACCATACGAGCCTTCCCCCAGCACATCCCCCATCACATATTTCCCTACCATTTTACATTTTTTCTTCTTGCTTCTATAAATTATATCTGCGCTATCGACTCTATGAAAACATAGATTAGTTTGGTCTAAATTAAGATCTAATTCATCTATTTGATCGTTGTCTAGCCAAGTCACGGAGTGCGGCTCGGGACTACCGTCCAACATGAAATTATCATCGCTCTCCTGCGGTGCAATGATATTAGATACCTCATATTCCACATTGTCCGCATCTGGAAGACTTTCACTACTACTGATTTTTCTACACATTCTTGGATCCATTATCTATTAAAACAACACATTTGTAAATCTATGCGTACTGCAAGGCCTTTTGTCATGAGATCATGAAGGCTATATCAAAATAAATTTACTTATTTAAATTACACATATCTCAAAATTTACACCATTGATGTCGACAAATAACCATATAAAAATTAGACTCCTTTTGTTTGTATTGTATTACTATTTGATGGTAAATAAAATTATGAACGATCGCGCAAATGCTCCATTAGACAAGAACCACAGATAACGAAATAAAAATACGAAATTGTCTTTGGAATTTGATGTTCACGTAAGAGTGTTGCCACAACTCATAGGTTATTTGAATAATTGACGATCGACTAAATTTTTTTTTAGTCGAATATTATAGTCCAACATGATTTTAACGGATAAAGACAAGATCTTCTAAGAAACTACACACATTTTAGTCTGCCCAATAAAATAGACATCATTTAAATTCTCAATTTTTTTTTGTCGTAATACATTTGATTCATCAGCCTTTAGTTTTTAATGTTCCCACTATGGGACTCAAGCCTCCGCTCTCCGAGAGGGAACTTGGGAGGGGTTTAGTTCTAGGACATGCCGGTTTCCTCACGATATTTTCCTTCACCGTTTTGAAGCAGTGGTGATGAAATAAATTACACAAAGTACCTTATGCGCCTAGCTGGGTTCGAACCCACGACCTACAACGCGTAAGTACCACTCGGCCACCACTGCACTCAATAATTTAATTATATAATTTTTTTCTTGACGGTTGCGCTAATCTATTTTTTTATTTATTCACAAATGTCGTTTATTTATTGATATTATTTTTTTAAAGTTTCATGTTTTTTTCCAAGTATATCTATCGCACTCGTTACACTCGGTTTTTTTTTAAATTTTGTACTAAATAACTAAATCTATTCATATTTAGAGCGATTGCCTAAAAACGTACTACCTTCCATCAACCATCTACCTACGTCCAAAAACCACCAACGATCGCTAGACAAAAAAAAAACAATATTCGAGGCGGCAATGTACAATGCGTTCCAAATGAGAATAGGATCGCCCGCCATGTTGTGACGTCACGATTTACTGTCAAATAGAAAAAAGAAATTTTTTAAATATTAATTAATTTACGAAAAATTTAATTTATTTATGAACTGTGAACGAAAATGTTTAATCAGAATCTAGTTCTTCAATTTTACTCATCCCAAAGTTATTCAATTTTGCCAAAATTTTTTCGATTTGACAGCTCGACGAGATGTCAAAACATAGGAATCGGTCCTATTCTCATTTGGAACGCGTAGTAAACTTATTTTATTTACGTGAAAAAAAAAAACTTCTTAGCGGCAATTTCAAATCGATTCTGTGCAAAATTCAATGGTGTTCACAAAATATTCCTTAATTTTATTATATATCTTTGAAAACGATAGAATTAAAATAAATGAAAACACATTTTGGGTAAGTAAACAGTGTAATAAACACATCAAAGAATATAATTATTTTTTGGTAGTTATATAATAAATAACAAAGTCATATTCCTTCTTCATCCTTATAAAGAATATGATGGAATGCATTCATGCACAACAAGCTTTAACGTAGATTAACATTATTTTTAGAATGCATCATCATTTTAAATAATAATGATTCATTTCTAGTATTTTACTTTTTGTTCATTCATCTCTTTTTTAAGAAGAGCAAGGCGTGTAAGGCAGGCGTCACGCCAGGCGCGTCGTTCCTGCAGCTTGTCCAAAGGCACCATCTTGTTCAGCTGCTCGCAGATCGTGTCGGCACTTGGGCTTGTGGTCATTCGAGGAATACTTCCCATGGTGTTGCTGACCTTGTAGATGGTCTCTCCGTATCTAAAGAATTTGAAAAAATCATATTTTTAGTATCAAGCGAAATCGAAATTTAGATAAGTAAGGTATGTTATAGTTATCGGCACGATCTTGAGCGCTCGGCATCAGAGTGGGGATCGCTTTGCGCAATCCATATATTTGCGAGCCAATCGTCGTCGTTGTTAGATACATGCAGCAAGCGCGTGGAAAGAATCAGGAGTGACGTCTATGACACGACGGTGCGGCGAGCCAATCACTGACATTCCCCGCCCCCGCGTATTTCGTCGCACCACTAAAGAAACCGAATATTTGACTTCTGCGCAAGTTGAAGCCAGAGCTTTTTTAACTTGAGTCGAACGGGAACTGAATATTTAGAAAACTAATTATGTAAAGTAGTTTCAAAGTCATCAGTTAAAAAAATCAAGGTAGTTAAATGATCAGATAATTTAAGGATCTCTACATAGGTATACATGGCACACTTACGTGAATTTGTTTCACTTTTTTTGCGAGAGTGTGTACCAACTATGTACGTTAATATCTAGCTTTTTTGGAGTTGGTTGGTTAACTACTTTACTAAGTATAATTACTAACCTTTCAATATAAGACTTCATGCCTTCAGCATTCAAGTGCGCAGTTTCCAGAGATCCGAGGAAAGCATATCTCATTCCGAGACCTTCTGACATGACTTTGTCGATGTCCTCTACGTTTACGATTTTACTGTCGACCAGGCGCCAAACTTCGTCCAAAATCGCGTACCTAGAACATGGTTAGAGTTAACATAAGCTAAAGTAACATACAAGGTTTACTAACAATTTTGATATTTATCTAAACCAAAATTCAATTCCTCAAGACTGGTTAGCTCATCGTTTTGAACGTTTGGCTTCCAGCATTCTAGTGCCTTTAAACAGAATCCATCCCTTTCAATCGTGGAAATTACAGACACAATAGAAAGACAATAGGTGCGCGAACGCCGCTTTTTCGGCCGGCTCGCCGGTTCGCTTGGGGTTTAACGAATTAATCCTTAAAAGTTTTAGGTTGGTGCTCAAATAAAAAAAAAACTGATCATCATTATTTCAGCCGAAAGACGACCACTGTTGCACGTAGGCCTCCCCTAAATGTCACCATAACGACCGGTCTATGCATCTCGCAAGCCGTCGGTTTCTCGCGACCTTCACCAGGGCATGAAAAAGCTAATAGTGTAACAAAACTCCGCTGATGATCGATCCTTGGAGTTTTCCTAATTAATTTCATTTGGCCGTTTATTGTCTAAGACGCAAATAATCTCGAGAGGGCTTAGAAGATAGTACTCACTGAATACGGTTGAGCACAAATCCATCGATCTCACGACTCAGAGAGACGGGCTCCTGTCCGATCTCCAGCATGATCGCCCTCGTCTTCTCGCACACGTCCTTCCTGGTCCAGGGGGCGGGCACGATCTCCACAAGGGGCACGTAGTAAGGTGGGTTTACTGGATGGGAGACGATGACCTGGGAATGAGACAAATAATGCCATTAGTCATCATTAACTGGCATGAGATAGCATAATCAGCCTAAAGTAGTGCCATGACAGAGATACAGGCCTTCTGTTTATGGAAAGAACTAGGCAATTCACCACGTCGGCCATCATCATCTTCACGTCTTCTTAGGTTGTAGGTCATGGTAATAGTTTCAAAATGTTTTCGTCCTTAAAATGTGAATAAGAATTATATTAAGTAGAGTATCTAAATATGAAAACTGGTTCTCTATTAGGTACAGAGCGGTCGATGAGAAAAAGTTGTTTCTAAGCATAAGGAAAACAGAATCTGAGAACTGAGGTGTCTTGTTTTCGCCTGGTATTTTCCTTGATGTGATATTTCTGCATCCTTTTCGCTTACCTACTCGTTGTCGAGTTGTCTGGCATAGTTTGTACATTAGCCAGACAATTAGTAACAGTGTAGCTACCACTACCAACTAAGATTTAATTTTTGAGCCGTGGCATTCATAATTACCTATTACTCTACTCTGGTTCAAAACCGTAAGAACCTATTATCTTCTATTACGTCCACAAATACTCCAAACATTAATTTTTTTTTATCCTAACTTACCATACTATCCAGTATCGCTAAAAGAGGACCCAACCCGTGATAATTCCCTGACAACCTCTCTTACGTAGTTATGATGTTTTTACACATCTTTCTCTAGATACTCGTATTTTAGAACGTGGTAGGTCTATTATGTCGATCTATATCTAAGTTTCTATTATTATCTAAGTTTCTATTGAAAACAAAACATGTATAAAACTACTCCAGTAAAACTGCCTCCTGTCTCCAAAATCTTTAATTTTGCATTTATTTTACGTAAACTTTCTCCTTCATAATGTAATCGAGTATTTCTAAGAACCAGTTTTGTGAGATATTCGAGTGACCGACAGAACTTACGGAATGCCAACCGAGCGTTCACTAGCTATATTCATTTTCGCGTTGCCTCTTTTATCAAACATTGCACTGGATTAAACAACAAACTTTTCAACTATGCTCTCATTGACAATAGACGGACCGTGAATATCCCACCTGTCTACTAGAAGAGCTGGCTTACCTCCTACTCCAGCTAAAGTAGGTACCTACCTTCCTAACGGTTTACACTCATAATCGAGAACCAACACAATTATTATAACAAGTACGAAAGTCCAATTACCTGTGCCTTGTGTTTCATCTGCTCAGAGAACAAAGATGGTAAAGTGGTACTCGTGGAACTGGACAAAATAGTTTTGTCATCGACTACGTTGTCGAGGTTTGAGAACACCTTCTTCTTCAGCTCCAGGCTCTCTGGTACACATTCCTGCACGAATACGGCGTCTTTAACTGCAGTTGCCAAATCAGAAGTGCCTGAAATTTAAATAAAATAAAAAGTTAAATTAATACAATTATAAATCAAACCAACCAAGTTAAAACGCTAGCTATACAATAGAGAAACAGCTTAGAATAACTAGACACCGGTAAAATGATTTCTATATCTTCTCTCATTAACTTTTATAATTAGTAGCCAAAAGAAAAATAGTAGCTTTCTATTTTCAATTCGCTTCTACTACTTTTAACATAGCACCTACCCATTGAAACGTTTTCGGATACTTGAAGTTAAAATTCGTAGAACAATTTATAAAATTACATTTTGTCGATCAATGACATTTTCAAATGTTTACGTTGTTGAAACCACTTAATCGATAAAATAGTACACAGCCTCTTGATATTCAAGTACTAGAATAACTATAGACTATCATTCTGATAAGCATTTCAAGTTAAAACAATATTTAATAGTTTTCTGGGATCGATAAATCGTACCCTAGTTTCGTTATCAGACATCCAGCATGAAACATGGAACAGGAAAATGATAATCGCAAAAATAGTACAAGTCATAGTCATTGAAAATTATCTTAATTAGGTAAATACGATTATTTCCTGGCACTAATTTAACAGAGTATCATAGTTCTAAAACAAAGCTCTCAAATAGATGTTATCTATCAAGAAGTGATTATATAATTTGATTCTGTATCTTGCCTTGTCTACTGAACTAACAAAGCATTGATATAATTATAGAATAAACATTTGCTTTTTGCTTCTTGGTGAGGAAATGAAGATAGACCGTTTTCTCACTGTGTGTTAGAAATTAGAATAGGCGTTAGCCAAAAGCAAAAGTCGCGTAGCCGACGACATGCCACATATAGCAATTCATTAATTGCTATGCAGCGCTTACATGGCATTCCTTGTAAGCGCTACGCAGCAGAGATCGACATCGCTTGAAAAGCGCTGCGTTGTAAATGTCGCGTAGTCGCTGCGTAGTAGTCACCGCTGCGTAGCGCTAACGTGTAACGTAGCAAACGTCGCGTAGACGCAACGCCTAAGAGATAAAATAATATAACTCCCTAGTTGTTACTTTTTCATTACACCTATGTTAATTTACCAGATCGATAAAATGTGTTTGTTGTAATTTATGAGTATAGGTAGGTTACCTACAAAACGAACAAATAAGTACACATATCGCTGATAAAAATAACCTATTTGTAATAATATGTTGAATAAAAACAAACTTACGTAAGAAGTCATGCCCCTCGTAAAAATGAAAAAGAAAACATGATTTTTATCTATCAAACTCGCATCTTGTTAGCCGAATTGGTTGAAAAGTTTTATTGTTCCTAAGTATAGGTAGTTGTTTTATATTGGAATTATATTGTGCGGAAGGCAATTTAACTTTAATAGATAAACATTTACCCATTGTATGTTTTTTTTTTCTAATATAATAAAAATTTGTAATTTCCGTGTAATCTTCTGTTACGTGAACGTTCCTGGTGAATGTAAGTAGATACAGTTCCTAACTATGGATAATGTTCCCTCGTTTTTTTACTAAAATATAAATGTACTGAAGATTTTCTGGTTTTCCTGCTATAACTTGGTATTTTAGCGCAGCTAGCGCAAGCGTAGGTAATAATGTTTGGAAATAGTATCTACCTAAATGAAAAATGTTATCGAACAAATGTCCACCACGACCTTGCTTGCTTAGATATCGATTCGTTCATTAACATTTTCAACTGGCTTTTTTCTTTTCGTCTAAATGGCAGGTATATTTCTTTAATCACGTCACGGATTTTGAGTTTTCGCATAGCAATCGATTCGTTTGGCTTCATACTTTAGACTCTATCTTTAACATAGCCCCACAAAAAATAATCCAACGGTGCTAAATTACGTTATCGGGCTGTAGTCGAATTTCGCGAAATTCATTGTATCTGGCTGTGGTACCCACATCTTGTGGAAATAAGTGACATATGTTGACCAAATTTATTACAAATTTTACGACATGTAACTTTTAATTATTTACTTTTCATTATTAGGAATGAACGAAAATACATTATTATGTACAAGAGATTTTGCATTTAGGTAATTTTATGGTAGTTTAGATCTGTGCTGCACACAGTTTACAGCTTGTACAATTTTTCATTAATTAAAATAAATTGAATTACAAAATATACTTATATAATTTTAATTTAAAAAAAAAATTATAATTCATTATCATTAGTTTATATTAAATTGATTACAAGCAAAAAAAAAATTAAAACAAAAAATTAAAATAATTACTAGTTGGGAGTTGACTATAAATTAATTTCAAATAATGATTTTCTGAGTTTAGTTTTCTATCACAGAATAGATAGAGCTGTAGAAATCGAAGAAATGATGATTCCCTATTAGCTATATCGCTATAGCTATCATTCGGTTTAACGGATTCATCATTTACATAGTAGATTTTTATTATTTTAATGCGATTTCCGAGCAAAATTGAACTAATTGTAACAATTTGCCAGCCAGTAGAAACTTTTCAACTATAAATATTTAAAAAAAACAAAGGTCCTATTGAAAAACTCTATATATCAGACCAATGTAACAGAAGGTGGACTCGGTTGACACCCTATTATACCTACGAGTTTTTTTTTACCAATATTACTTCCTAACAAAGCCTTTCTTCCTTATTTATTGAAACTTATAAAATACTTGCATGTAAGAGAGTCGACTGGTTCACTTAATGCTAAATATTCTAACAAAAGCAAGACCAACCTTTGATGCACTTGAACTGCTGATCAGCATTCAACTTGCCGCGCAGCAGACCATCCTTCTGGAGGGTCGTCAGCTGCACCCTGATGTCTGCTAGAGCATCGGTGACCTGCTGTGGGACGATGTCGAAAATCGTCACTTGGTATCCCACAGACGCGAACAGCATGGCCCATGATCTCCCGATGAGGCCGCTGAAAATTAAGATTAATATGTAGTTAATTAAAAGAGAAGAAGAAGAAGAAGAAGAAGATTATAACGAAATAGTATGCACCTAGTAACACCTAACATTGTATGATTTTACCCATTAATCAGCAGATTGAATGCACTCGTAATAAAATAAAAATAAAACACAGGCCCGATGATTATGTCATAAAAGTACCTTTCAATGGCTATTAAAATGAGTGAGGTAAGGAATAAAGTCAAATCACCTGGATGACAAATACCCAAAGGAACATAAAAAAACTATTTCTCGCCGTCGAGGACTCGAGTCAACAAACCAAAAGGCGCTGCATATTATGGAAAACCAACTCCCACGGGATAAGGCGAGGATATAAAGTAAGAAGTAGCAACACATAACAAAATAATATTAGCATAGGAACACACGTAATTTTTCATATATATTTTTCTATATGCCGCATGTTTTCTTTTGACAACGATATTGCGTGGCGATATAGATGTATTTGCTGGTTTTGTAGCCTCAATTAATTCATAAAATTTATTTTTTCAATTAAGGTTTTCTTCAAATGATCATTCATTAAAAAAACAAAAATATTTATAGTATTAGTAGGTACAGAAAAAAATACCTATTATATCACAAACATCGACCACTATCAAAATGCACGAAAGTAGTAGCCGCCAAATTTTCAATGTCAACAAGTGTTACGGGGTCAACGATCATAAATCGGTATCGAATCAACTTCGACTCGATCTAACAATCTTGCATAGGTACTTAAAATGAGTAATTTGTTAGTAGTTCTATGTAGATTATAATCTTAATATAATTAAGGAGGTAAAACCTAAAACTACCTAAGACCTTATTATAGATAGATTGTGTTTCATAATCCTGCGAAGTACCTAGCATGAAAATGAAGACTTACCAACAATAAAAATAAGGTCAATGTTGGTTATCAACAAGTCTATATCTACATTGAAACAGCCACACTCATAATTTTTAAACATTATAGCACTGTTTTTATCAAGAATTTCTTCTCCAGATATATCTAAATATAACAAGGTTATGTTTAAGAAAATAACATTACCTAATTAATCTAAAGCAATTATTAACCCTTATGAACTTGATGATAACATTTCTTATCTTTTTGAATAATAAACATATCGTGATGGAGAATCAAAGTTTGACATTTGTACGTCGATTGTAACTATACTTAGGTATGTTTATAATACCATAGCATAACATTACATCACACGAAAACATCTGACACTGGCCTTTCAGAATCAATCAATTAAATATCATTGAGATGTTGTGAAATATGAACGGGACTACATCATACTAGGTATCTATTATACCTAAACACATACACCTTAATTTTAAGTTTAAAAACTCTTTTTCATAGACTTATTGTATAATCTATTAAAAAAACAGCTGTTAAATTACGACGACCCGCAAAGTTACAAACTATATCTGATTCTGCCACATTCCGAAACCGCGATGGTATGGTATAACTCTGTAGAACGATTGCCATGTGACCGATGTCGATATCTTATAATAAATTACAGTGCTTTCCTTTTCTGAAATTAAGGTACCTACCTAACTATCAAACGAGAATAGAATGAACAAGCAAATTATCTATAATGAAACAAGTTAGTAAAAACCTATCTAACATTAACATTGGAGTAATTCAAATAATATCTATGTTGATATTGCTATCGAAGTGTTATTGAAAGTTACCTCTATACATACAAACTAAAATAATGCCTCTTAATTTATGGATATCTTAATTTACGACTAGAAACACTGAGAATAACAAAATCTATTAAAATGTTAATTCAAAGTCGGTGTAGTACACTTCAATTAATATTTCAGACATGAAATTATCAATGAAAGTAATATTCGGTTACACAATATCTATTATATAAACCATGCAAATCTAACTAAAGAAAAAAAGCATAACATTGAGTTCAAAACCTCGGAAAGAATGCAAAGCAATTGATTGATTACCTCCCAACAATGCCGACTTTTTCAGTTTTGACGGAGGCCATAGCGCTGCGGGATTGTTGCGACACGACCGATACACAACTGGTGAATGACACGGCCAGCCGGCGCGCGGGGCTTTAAACCACCACAGCTAAATCAACTAAGTATGTAGTTATCGCTGCTACTACAAGGTTGGCTCTCAATTTTTCGCGTCATAAGAAAGATGAAAGAACGTCGAACACTATCGGACCTGATGAGCTCGTTAATATTAATATGTTAGTAACTGTATAATATATATTATAATTTAATATATTATGTCATTTTCTTATATGACTACGGCTTTTGTACAAGTTTTAGTAATCCTGTCACCTGCAAATCTTTACGCTACATCTTTCAACTGATGTACCTATAAGGAGTGTGAGTATCCGCTGGTGCGCATGTGCTTTTCTCCATCCTCGCAAACTTCAAGTCAAAGAGGAGAACTCAGCTGATATCAGTAATACTATTCTAGAGTAACATCCTTATTCATCGTCAACAACAACATCCTCATTGTTTGGTTCAAACTGCGCAACTTTATTTGGTAGGTACAACAAAGGGAGGTATTATTCGCAATTACATTAGATATCTGACAACTTTATTTTAAGCTCTATCTCAAGGCTTTTTTCTCTCTAAACATGTTTTACATACAACTGAATAACTCGAATTACTGATAAATACATAAAGGGAGTCAGTCATAACTCCATCGGAAACAATGCACGATATTATACCCTACAAGACTTCCTTCTATGATTAAGGAAAACTGCGAATATATTTGGTAGGTAACTCAAAAAGAAGATATTTTTGGTAAAACAACTATCATAGTCAAATCATTTATTCGCAATCGTACTTATATACCCAACTTTTTGTGTACCAATTTAAATATGAATTTAGGTGTGCCTACCTATATATATAATTACTTTTTATACTGGTATAATTATGTTACACAAACTATCATTCGCATTGATGAGCAAAATCGAGGTAGATTGAATGTCCTTACTCCTTAATGCCACTGAACTCAGTTCGATGATACACACCCATCTGCATATTTTATCATATATAAATAAGTATATATTATATTATATAACATGGCTCGTGTTTATTTGCTATAAGGTTTCTGGCTAATTATGTTTCCAAATATATTGCTAATTTGCAACAAAGTTGACATAACTGTAAAACTATAATTTCACACGAGTGTATTTTTAAGTTTGAATAAATAATTAAAATATCCTCATATTCCATTGATATTTTTAAAAAAAACCCTATTTGTCATTGTCTTTTTAGTGAAGTTTTTTATCCAAAAAATGTGACGCAATTATTTTGTAACTTATCTAAATAAATTTATTAATTCGATGCTGTAAAATTATAATAATAATATATTTTGCAACTATATTTTCAGTCGTCAATCTCTTTTGTAAGGTATGTTATGCTGAGTGCCTAGTGCAAGTTTGCTTATAAAATAACTTATAGAGAGATAAATAAAGGGATATAATTGAGGAGGCCATATTAGTGAACTTTATCTCTCTACAAGTTTTTTTATATCAATTAAATGCACAAAATAATCTAAACATCATCTGCCATTGAATTATACGTCACCCCGTATCCACAGCTTAAAAATTAAAAAAATGAAATGTCATTTCCAAGGAGGTAATTTCATATATATATATCCTTATATGTCCCCTAGCTTTAGGTATGTAATCGGAATCCCTCCTAAGCGTGTGACTAATCCATCTCCACTTCACGATCTGGTGGTTTTCGTGACATTTCTCCCACAATTCTACGTTAGAGATAGTCTAGGGCCAGTGAATTTGGAGGACACGACGAAGACATAGGCTCAGAACTCCGTTCTCTTTTATTGTTTTTCGTTCTAATTCATTTCTGATAGTTAGATCCTTGAAGCCTTTCAATATTATCCTCCGAGACTATGAGGTTAAGGTAGATAGATAATGCATTTTGAGGGTCACTAGTGCAATCAACCGATCAATTAAAGAACTCATCCTGTATACGTGCTTAACTGGTAACGCAATCAATTGATCATAGATCACTCTAATTACGTGGATGTGTTTAATCGTTTAATCACAACAACTATAATTAGTTACATCCACTTAACAAATTAAGTTTACCAAGTGAGAATAGATAAAGAAAACGTGTGTGCTATTAACATGGGATGAGGGTAAAAATATGATTATGAATTAGATTAATACAACATATATTACATATATAAAATATATGTAGGTAAATGTTCCCTGGGTAGGTAAACCAAAAAAAAAAAATCATAATTCATTATTAAATTAAACTCGTTTATTTAGAGATTTAATTACTTTACTGCTAATGACCTTAGGAGTTACATAATTTGTACTCTTATCGCACTATAACTAATAAAAACAATACAAAACTTGCGATAACATATCATATACAGAGTGTTTCAGTGTTTGTTTAGTTTGAACTGAACCTTAAAAATCAATTAAAGATGATAAATGGCTTGAATGGCAGGGAATGTGTTTTGACGTTCACTAAAAAAGCTTTTCTATTTTTTCACTGAAAAATCTTCAAGAATTGAGATAAAAAATTAAATCTTACGCTTGCCATTTAAATAAAATGTATACTTATTGTGTTATAAAGACTTGGGTCTAGACCATAAGGTTTAAAGTAAGATTGTTTTAATCTTGTTTCGGTGTGGGTAAGAGACAGAGCTATACAGGTTGTCTAGCGCCATCTCTTACCCACACTGAAACAAGATTAAAACAATCTTACTTTGAACGTCATGGTTACCCCGCTAGACCTAGATAATTATGGAATTTGTGTGCAAAAATTGTTCTGTATGTTATAAACTATATCCAATCGTCTTCTTTTTGCAAAGTGCGGTTTTATTTTATGGTGATTTTCTAAGTTAACAATAAGAAAAAAAAGATAAAAGTTTTTAACAATAAGAAGAGTTAAGATAATATTAGATAATTTATTTAGTCAATTAAGTAGGTACAGCGACGTTAAATGGGTTAGTTTGAGATCAATAATTATGACCAATTTACGTACCAATACATAAAAATATGTATATACACATTTATTAACTTAACAAGGGGTGATAGCTAAATATTATTGTGATGCAAATAAAAATTAAGAAAAGAGCAAATAAAGCAGTTTAGCTAATTTGCATTTTATCGTTATTACCTACATCATGATAATATAGGTACCATGAAGTGTTTATCGATCCCAATAGAAAAGGAAGTGCTTGAACAGTACAAAATACAATCTAAATTATCAGTAACATTGCAAACAAACGATGCAGTTAGTAACAATGAGTACACGGTACCTAAATATAATATATTATGTACTATCACATTACAAAAACAATCTCAAACAATATATTTAAAGGTTGATAATAAAAATACTTATGTTATTTGAAGACATATTCATTAAAAAGATAATGACAACGTGTGAATAGAACTTGTTAGAAATTATTTCTAACTTTCCCGTATGTAGATAGGTATGTAGGCCAGACGCCAAAATTGGAGTTGTCGCGGCCAAAATCAGGGGTACGAAGACTCGTACCCCTGATTTTATTTAACATAGACGTGAGTCAATAAACATGCACAAACAGGTCTTGGAGGAACACTGAACATGTTTTTAATAGAAAACAATATGAAACACATCGTTAAACATGTGGATATATAAATAAGCAATTATGTTATTTCTCACAATTAAAAAATACTAGGTTTCTGCCAGCGATTTCGGACGCGTAAAATATGCCTATAGGTATCACTTATAATTCAGTGATTCGTAGCATTTTACTGGTCAAAGAATTTTCAAAATTGGTCCAGTAGTTTTTGAGTTTAGTCATTACAAACAAAAATAAATATCTTTCCTTTTATAATATTAGTAGATATAGATTAATATTTCAGACCACGTAGTCACCTAATTAATGGAAAATAGGACATTTTATGCACACAGTAATCATATTTGTAAAGATAAAATTATTCACAAGTAGTTCCTTCAATAGCCTTGGCAGTATCGATGCTGAATATTCTGTAGTTGACCTCATTCGGGTCTATCGTTCTGTAGAGGAATCGAGCCAGCTTGTCTGTCAGCACCCACAGGATACCTTCATCATCGACCTGAAATTTAAGCACAAGCATGTTTTTGAAAGTCGATAAGCTCTTGGAAAAGTTTCTGAGGATCTTAAAAACTCTATTTTTTCCGTTGGTAGATTAGTGTTAGATCACTTTCTCGCCTGATGGTAAGCGATGATATGTTCGACGATAAACATTCTTGACTTTAAGGTCTCTAGATTTTATTGACATCAACCAACACTGTAGCTATACAGACTGTAAAGGAAATGGATACCCATGTTTTCGATACTGCTTTTGTCTATGAAAACTAACAACTTTCTATAAGGAAGATAAGCAGTCAGTTCCCAATTTGGCAGTGTGTGTTAGTTACCACATAAGTGGTCAAAATCAGTTCAAGCTTCTTAGCTTACACTTCTTCTTTATCTACTTCTTACTGACACCCTGTATGCCGTTCAGTTACGTTACTTTTAATTAGGTTAAATTATTGGAACTTTGGTTACCTTCATGTCGTTGGGGAATTCGAAGAGCTGCGGGTCGGTGATGATAAGAGGATTGTTGTCAGGGGTGTAGGGCTTATTGGAGTTCCAGCACGCCACTCCGTCGCGGTTCACCTGAAGGAAGAAACGATGAAGCTTTGTAAAACAAACAAGGCTAACCAAAACCTTTTTAGTTGAAGTCTACATATTGTCTCCTTTTTTTTTCTCGTACCGTAATTTTTATGTGGCCATTATGAAAAAGCCAGTAAGTCAAGGTTATGTGGGTCTGACTGCTCAAGGTGCATCCGACGTAAATATACTCGTGGACGCTATTGTGAGATGTACATCTTTTGAATAAGTGTTGCTCATGCTGTCTTTTAAGGACATAGGCGCGTATTATATTATTGGTGAATAGACATGCACATTACGCATAGAAAAGATACTTTATCTACACTTACAAACTTCTTTTTTCTATAAAACTTTTTATCAATAGATTCCATTGTTGCTTTAGACGTTGGACGAAGGTTGTGGTCTGCGTGCATTTGTATACCAAGATAAAGTAAATATAGACAGAATGTCAACTGTAGTGAAGGTTCGCCATTCGGTATTATTGTTATAACGAAGGTTATTATTGTGTTTATTGTGGTAGTTAACCACCGTGTAATCTTCGTGTACCTATGCAAACGAATTCATAGGCCGATACTACACCTTTCATAGATTGTTTGTGTTTCGATCTATTTTTTTTTAATATTAGGTAGATGCCTATCATCTATGTAAAAAAATGCAACGGACTTTAAAGTAAAAATAAACACTAAAAAGTGCGTAATATTCCAATGGGACCAATTCGGGAGTACAACCTTTCTTTAAAAAAAAAAAAATACGGGTTGCACTCCGGGAGTGCCGGCAGAAGTGAAAACTTGATTATTAACGTTGAAATATATATATATATATATATAATATTTATATAATATATATATATATATAAATAAAATATTTATATATATCTATATATTTGAAACAGTAGGCCCAGGCATACATTTTCGCCATCCGTCTTACGCTTTTTCGATCAGGTCACGTGTCCTGACGCGAGTTTAAGATTTTATACCCATTTCAGAAAAAGTGCTCAACGCCGCTAAAGAAGTTTTCACTTCAAAAACGGTCCACTATAAACGGACCGACAAATTGGTGAACTTACACAAAAAAATTGCATAAAACCGAACATGTAACTTCCTCCTTTTTGAAGTCGGTTAACAAAAAAGAAACCTTGGGAAAAAGTGTATTTACCTGAGTATAGAACAGCACTTGCGTTTTAGGATCGTAGTAGCTGGCTGCCGATTGTGTGCGTTCACCTCTGTCGCCTAAGAGCTGTAAATCGAGAAAAAATTGAATTTTTTGACACTTAACAGTAAAAAAAAAACTAAAGTCAATGTTTTTGTTATGTATGAATGTGGGTTGAAGACTAATGGAAAATGTGAATAAACTTTCTATGTTCAACACACTCGTTGATCAATTATCTACCATCTCTTAGCAAAACTCGCAATAACTGTAGATCCTACGTGATAGAATTGTTTCGTTGTTACTGATAAATAATTCAACGTAATCGTGGGACATAATAGTTAGCATTCAAACCTTGAAGTCGTGGAACGCTTCGATCTTGTCAATACTTTTGTAATTGCGTAACAACTCGGTGGACACACAGAATTCCTTGGTGCTCGAGAAGGCGTGGAAGAACATTGTCCTATATCTGAAATTAAAACAATATTGTGAACTAAATTTTTCGCAACTTCGACAGACAATGCTAAGAGTCATAATTACGCACTAGATAAATTAACAGTACCGTCTCTTGACCTTGGATGCAAGAGCTTTTATGTATTTCGGGGTCAGTGTCGAACGTCACATATTGTGTTGCTACTAATGTTATTGGCATTCGTTGCTACGACAATTACAAGTGATAATTAAGACTCATTATAATAAAATTAAATAGATTCAATTTTATGTTATATATATTCAATATATTACTTAAAAAATATTTTTTTTAGTAATGTAGATTTTTAAATGGTTAATATTACTCTTTCCAAACTGTATTTATATAAATAGTGCATATGCAATTTGTTGAACACAAGGATAACATGTTCATATTATTATTTCTGGTCGGTAATTTAGTTTCCTCGACTTGCAAAGCAATCCAGTGACCTTTGCTCACCTCTCACAGTCTTGTACTTTTTGAAGTGGGTGTGGGTCAGTATGGGTCTTAAACGTTTAGCTACGACAGTTGAAAATCCTTCCCGCTGTCAAGTATCGCTGATTACCTGTACTATTTTTTTTCTCATGTATCACCATCACTAGTAGTAGTAGTTCTAAAATGTAGGTATTTCAAAAGCTACTAACCCATCTTCTCTCGGTTCTGAAAGAGCCAATCCAAACACACCGTCCGTCCACTGGAACTCGATACCGCTCACGTTGTAAGACCCAGCAAGTGGTTCAAAGTGGAAGTAATGATGGGAAATCCTCCAAGAATCGTCTTGCTTGAGACTATAGACCACTACTCCATAGCCACCCAGGTCCGGTATATAAGCGTATGCGTCATCACAAGTGTCTTTGTTTACGTCGACAATCTGGAATGGGCACAAAAAACATAATGAAATATTGAACGAGACCACAAAACAATTATGTTATGTCCTTGTTAGAAAATAGTTTAACTGGTCTTTAGCGAGGATTTCTGCTTGCCTAGCCAAACCAAATACGTTGGGGCCGTCTTGCAGGCTGAGGCCACGGCGACTTTCTGTAGTGATACTGTAGCGCGTTCGTATCGATACAGTCGCAATGCTGTAGCGCGTTAGCAGCGCGTTGGCATCTTTTCTATAGTGTTTGCAAATGCAACTAACGCGCGTTAGTAGCGATGCTGTCGCGCGCTTACGAAACGCATCGCTACAAAAAGTCACCGTGGGTGGGGGCCTAAACGGACGCAGCTGAATATTTTACATAGAGCGACTATCTATCTGACTTCCACAACCTACTAACATGTTAAACCCCTTGGGAAGACTGGTGTCAGATTTTCTTGTTTCTGGTACACGGAGGAAAACTCGGTATCAGATAATCATCCATCCACGGACAGACCTCGTCATGCGTAGCTTGACCTCGAAGTAAGGCTGTCTATAATATCGACCCCTAGCTACTGCCAGCGGCTTAGTTCACGTGGAAGAAGAAGATTAGACCAAGGGAACATACCCCGGGATGATAAGTAAGTAAGTACCCTATGTCTTATTCCTGAACACGATGTATCCGTGATCCATACAGCTCTATTGTTGGCCTCGTATAGATCCTGACAACTGTAGATTATGCAGGATGAGCAGCATAGCAGGTGTCGCATGTCCTGAGGAGAGGCTCTACACTGGCATTGCGTTAGAGATGGGTCGAGGAAGCCCCATTTGGCCAGATTGTTTTTACAGCGGCCAACCTGGGTTCGCAGTCAGTTTAGAGATTTCCAAATTGGCCTCTTAGTTCGCGTCCAGGTGGAAGATGTTCAGATGGGGTGATGAAAAGTGGAGAATTTAAAGTTATGGAAGCCAGTAAGTCCTAAACTGTAGGCAAGATATGTTTGTTCATCTAAAAAAGATTTGGTAAAAAGAAGACTAAAACGGTTGATAACTCACAATGTTAGCAAAGAACGAGTCTTCCTTCATATCACCAGCCTTGCATTGGTAGCGGTGGATCAACTGGTCAGTCTTCAAGTCGAAGATCACGATCGAAGGTCCATTCACTTGATTACCTTCTCCTGTAACAAACAAACAAAGAAAACAATTAAACAATTGGAATCGCCACATGTATGTCTATTGAAACACCTGAGCGTTCCCGGGGCACGGTATTTCATAAAGACGCACGCTTAGTTACAAAATCTTGGAAATTATTAAACCGATTTTAATGAAACCCTATGTCTCCGATATCTAGATCTTAACAGTAGTAGCGAACTTTTACGATAGGTACAGATTACAGTCAGAATAAGACAGATTAGCTAGATCTAACTCAATATCGATTTTTTTTAAGTTTTGATGGCGCACACGAGCAACTTTAGTCTTCACAACTAGTTTGTTCCTCACATCAAGTCTACGGGATTTTATGAAAGAGCGCGCTTATAGCGACATAACAGGAGAAATCTCCTATCATCTAAATCCCTAATCACAAAAAATGTCAGCGGGTTCGATGACAGCAACAGCAACAACAGCAACTTGCATCCCGTCTATTGCTAGCAAATACTTACAAAAAAGTCGCATCGCTGTCGTCCCCGTATGTGCAGGAGAGGAAAAAGTTGTTAGTAAGTTGCAAGTAAGTTGCTCGTGGGGGTCCTCCATTACTCTATAGGTACCTAAGGTAGCTCAAAATGAGCGACAGTTGCGTTGGTTCAACGCTCGATTATATAAAATGTCAGGAAAAACATTATTATCTAATTAAACCTAGGTAACTAACTGGTAATAAGTGGAATATATTTAATCAATATTTATATACCTAAGTTTATTAATATGTAGATAATTGAATGTTGTTTTGTAACCACGGTAAAGTATCACGACTTGATCTAGATGATTGTATAATTAATTTATTAAATAGAATCCGCAATTTAAAGTAAATTCTGCTTGGTTTTGTCTGTAAATAAACTATCCAAATATGATATTAACTCTCTTGTCACAAATACTGTTTATTTTTTTTCAAGGTTTACATTGGTATTAAATAAAGGTTAATTATTTTTAACTCTTTAAACGGTTTTAATTTTTACGAGGTGGTGGCTATTTACATACCTACCTACCTAATAGAAATAAAAAGTAATATGTGAGAGTAAACTGGTTTACATACATAAAGTAATTATTCAGTCCACCCTTGCTGGCAATTTTAGTAAATCGTCATAAAGAAGAACAAATGAAAAGTAACTTCTTCTTTTAACCCTAAGTTAACTGTACTTTTTTGTGGTGGAAAAAGTCAAATGGCTTCTTCCTCTCTATGTTGAAGCTAGAGGACACATCAGACTTTTACCCACCTGTGTCCTTTAGCTGCCCTTTGTGTGCCAGGGCCACAGCAGGTAACTAAAACGTTCCGTGTCTACTTAGGTAGGGTCTACCAAATGCTCTCGTAAAGACAACTACAAGTTTTAATAAAAGTGCTCTACAGATATATCAACTTTATGGCTGTCGCAATGTCACGATGCCAAGCCGTGGCGCTCTCTGGGAGCCTTTAAAGAGACAACCTAACGCCATCTTAGTACTTGAGTGTAACCCTCACCTCACCGGTGAATACGCAGGAACTGCGAGTACCTACCTATATTGAAATGGTTTCCCAACTGTAGTGTCAACATCCTATTGAAGAATAAATGTTAATATTGCAATAATATCATACCAATTTTGTAACGGTTCCACTGCAAAGTACTTGTAAAAATGACCACTTTTGCTTATAATCATAAGAGAATTACAGAAATGGGTGCTCTTTTATAGCTCTACACATAATAATACTTATTAGCGCTTTAATTTAATATAGGTACATATATGTAGATAATTGTGGGTTTATCAGCAAAGGTCACTAAAATTTGCATGTTTACGCCTTGCATTAGATCCTTGTGCAATAGTTCTTTCAAATACGTTAATATGTTATTTTATTACTACAATATACGTTTATAATTTTTGTATTTACCCCAACCAAGGTAAAAGGAAATATAAAGCACTTATAGTTGGATTCAAAATTATTGACGTACCTATATGAAGTTCATATTTTGCTGCACATTACTTAAGGCCCAAGCACCCGAAAAGTGAAGTGCCATAAAACAGTGACTTTCTGAAGCCTACTACTCGGTAACGGCCAGGTTAATAGGTTTGACAAAAATATGTTTATTATTGATTCATGAACAACATTATCAACATTTGATTTTTTCATGCTATTAATACTTTTGTCTAAAAAAAAAAAAATTAGCAATTTCGTAACTTTTCGCAACTTTTCCCTACTCCTTCGAAAGAAAAATGGGTGGTTAAATATTCTTCAAAGTGAACATTGTATATGTAAATCAATCAATATTTCGCAGAGAAAATGGATTTAAAGGTCAGCCGCGCGCTTTCCGGGCGCTGTTGGCCGCAAATAAATGCACAGATTTGCGTACTGCCGCCTAGGCGGGTGCGAGAGGTGCGTCCACATAATTTTGGCCAGATGGTTCAAGGGACTATAAGCCTTAACCCCTCACATCTGCTATCACCTGAATTTGTTACAGCACAGTGACTCACGGTGTGTTACGAATCGCCATAAGCTTTGATACAACATATTACGTTTTAATCTATGGCAATATTGACGAATAACTAAAATGTTCCAACAAAAATACTTGATAGATGCATATCACCTACTTGTTATAGCAAAGACACTTATTAGATTTAGTAGGACGAGATAGTGCAATGTGAACGTATACAAACTCAGTCACACTGTTTTCAAAATATGCATTGTTTAACTTTATAAAAATTCTCGCTTAAAACACCTTCACAGGTACGGCATACAGCTCGTTAAACGGAATAATACCTGTTTTTCTCATGCTTCTGAATTATATTTTTAGAACTTACCAAAAATGTCAGCCATTCCCGAATCAATGACCCAAAGCCGGTCGCATTCGTCGACAAACACGCGGAATACTGAGATCAATGAGCTGTTCGAAGGTAGCTCCTTTGCTGAGTCAGGTACAAAGTTGTCTTTGAAAGACGGGTACGGTTTTAGTAGTTGGTCTTGTGGCCCATCCAGATCAACGTAGTTCAATGTAGAGGCAACGCCAGCCTTCCATCTAGGTATGGTAACGAACATTTTGTTCTTCCAACGAGCTAATCCTAATGGGAGGTTGTTCTCAGGTATAAACCTTTTTTCACTAATAGCGTTTGCTCTGCTTTCGGGCGTCTCCCAAGTATAATCCATCTGTTTCCATGCAAACCGCAGTTGTGGTGTTGCGGCTTGGCACACCGTCACAACCGCAAGGGCCACGAAGAACCCGACTGCCCTCATATTTGATCTGAAAAAAATACAACTTTTAAAGTCACATGCACAATTGATTGCAAGTTCTGTGTAATAGGTATTGTATTCAGGATTTCCGGTTACACATTGCTCATTTAAATTCATGACGGACAATTAAAATAATTGTGATTTATTGGACTTTTGCAATACCTAGGACCCTAGGTACTCAAGACAGTTTTAACTGCAGTTATTAAACTAGGTAGAGAGTTTGATTGGTCATACATAATGATTGAGTTGTTGTGAAAGTTGTAGTAAATGTGAAAAACTCCCCTTCGGCGTTCATAAATGAGTTAATTATAGCTTAACAATTTACAAAACTACGTAATTAAAGCCATAGTGAGAAATTTTTGTAATTAAATCTCGCGTCTGGTATTTTTCAATGGTGACAATTGTATTCATCCCAGTGAGATGTTGTAACTTGGTAATGACAGTATTGTGAAGCGGAGCATCTCTCAAACTCCGTCATAACTGTTGGCTCACGTTTTTGCAGATGACTTGATCTTATTATTGAGAAACTACAAGTTAGCTGTATTCTTCCTTATCGAGTAGATCGAGCTTGTTATGCATTCTGATAGCTTGGGAACTGTGACGTGGTTACGTAAAACTAAATAAAAGGAACATCACGTTGTTAATAAAGCGATATAAACTTGTGCTGGTGGTTTTGTCGAGTCAGAAACACGCGCATACATGCATAACGTATGTAATATACTTGTATGTATGTTCACTTCCGATACATTGAGACGTACTCATGCAGGAACAAGTCATAAGGTAAGAGAATGTGGCACGCAAACTAGTCAGTTTTTGCGACTGTTCGCTCAAGGCTTTCCAGTAGTGTGTAATGGATTAATACTGATTCACGATCATAAGAAACCACATTAAAAGGTTCATCAAATGTAAACAAGCTTATGAACGTATTTAATGATACCAGTATAATTGCGCAAAGTTTAATAAATCTTCGTAGCTAGACGTTAAATGCCCGGTAACTTAGTTCACTTTATTTTGCATAATACTGCCATTGTTGTGAGATACTTCCTGTAGACTGAAATCTCAATTGGATTGAGAATGAATTTACGGTATTTATAGTTCACGCTGCAATTATTTATAGGTCCTTAGATATGTATAATTTTACTGAACAGTATCTAATAGTGATAACAAACCGGGACCAAGCGTTATGAAAAGATTTTTTTTTAATGCACCCGTTCATTGCACATTACTTTTTGTTTCTTGTTAAATGTATTTTCTGGAAGTACAAACAGAACATTTTTTCACTGGCATTGCCATGGATTACTTTTAGTCCTAAAAAACTTCCCAGTTTTTGTGGAATAGGGTCAATGCCCTGGGAGCCAGGCAGATTCATTGAAGCACTGCCATATTTAAAAAATGAGATGTTGCCAGTTTGCATTAATTCTACCATAAGAGACATATATGTACCCCTCACCCGCCCCCTAGTTCACTCCTACTTGCTGTCCAGAATACACGCATGGTGGTGAAATTTCCAAAAACATCCCCAGAAAGTAAATAGTTTTTGTTGGTTTTTATATTTAATTTATAATTTACTTAAATAATCACATAAAGGCCTTAATTTATTTCACAATTGCTCAGTATTCTCCGATTTTATTTTATAGGTATAGATTAGATGATAGTTAAAAAAATGTGGTATATTTTATTGAACCATTACGGTATGTCCTAAAATAAACGATGTTTCAGTTATGTACCACCTAATAATTCATAATGCAACACATGGCTATCTATGTAACCATCAATTAATTTATCTATTTTGGTCTTAAATACATTTTAATTTAACTGTTTATATAGATACTATTACTAGGTATTGTAATGTAGACTGGCACGACCGAAAGGAGGGACTAGAAAAAAAGGACGATCACTACTAGTCTGAAAATGTGTTAAAAACAATCGTAGTGTTTTGTACAAATTTTCACACGCACACTAATAGCACTATATTATGTAAAAAATAAATTATAAATGTATAAAATTGTAAAATGCAGACAAAACATGACGCAAGGCGGTTATTTATTTAATGTCTATATTATATCTCGTATATACCATGTTCCTTAATTAGTAGGTACGTGCTTAATTACAGATAATGTTTAATAAAAAAAATCACACATTTTTATTTTATCATTTTTAATAATATTTAATAACTGTATTTTTTTTGTGCTTATAAACATGGTTCATAGCAAAAAGTAGCCTAGTTCAATGAGTACACCCCGTAGTCCACTATGAAACAACTCCTATTTTTTTTTGTATATTGATTTTTACTGAAAAATTCTTCAGAATGAGTTTCTTGCACGTTCTTCTCCATAGAGACCTACGATTTGGAACGTGCAATTTAGCTTCTTAAATAAAAGTTTCTTGGACTGACCGACATTTGACTATTCAAAAGTGCCTGCAAAGGGTCCATTTGAAATAAATGCTTTGACTTGACTTTGACTTTGAATAAATTCTTTAGTTGGGTGTAAAAGCACGATTGCTTAGGTTATTAAACAAAAAAGACATACCGAGTTTGAAATTCACCTAGTTCATAGCTGGACTAATTAAGCTGGATTAATTTAATATACTGCCATTATTGGTTATTCTATTTAGGTACACCTAGTATTCTAATCATCATCAAACGAGATGTAGAGTCATCTCAGTTATGTTGTTATTGTTGTTAAGCTGTCAACTATACGTAGATGTATAGTCTACGTCAACTACCTTCATTTTTTAAGAACAGGAAACACCTACTCAATAATAGGTAATTTTCCGAGAGTTTTTTCATATACATGTTAGTGTTAAGTTCGTCGAAAAACCCGTAAGTTGATAAAACCACAAACCAAGTGTCTCGACAGTATTACGAAGAATAAAGGCTAAAAAACAACAGCTTATTATTATTAGTGATGTCAGAAATAATGTACATACGTAAGAAGCTGGTTTATTTTTATTTACGAGTAGTTAACTGTTCCTTTCTAACCATCTGTAGAAATGTCAAACAGTTGTTAACCTATCGATAAACATGTCCTAAAATGACAGAACCTACTTTCTTTAATTCTATTTATAACGGAAGCTATAAAAATAAGGCTTGAACTTATTCTACTTTCTAAAGCTCAGCCTATAAAATAAACAAAAATATTGTCATCAAAAAATGTAAAACCACAAATTCTTACAAATATAATTAAAAGAAAAACATGGTATTACTAGACTTACAATTTTATGCTAGAATGGAAAATTAAGTTTCATAAAGTAATGTCTTCTATTTTATAGCGTTAAGTGATATAGGCCTGGGAAAATCACTACTTATAAAACAATGAACACGACCGTGCTTTTTTTCCTGGTATGGTGTGATGATGCACCTCAGATTTGTATGCAAAATGAGTTTGGGTTTTTCTTATTTAAGGATATGCACTAGTAGGACACAACAAGGATGTACAGAAACAGAACAATAATACATATGTACATACAAATAAACAATGTTATTGTGAATAACGAATCCAACCAATTCTTAATGTGTAATGTAACTTTACCTTAAAGAAGAACCTACTAATTGCCGTCGATGTTCAGAGGGAACGCATTGCAAAGAGAGGTCGCTTCGACAAACAAGCAGGAGTGGATAATACTAGAGCGGTAAGAAACATCGTAGAAGACGATTATTGGTGGACAGAAGATTTCTCTTACTGTGGGCAGAGCAAAGAAGTTAAATCTCTGGAGTTAAATAAGAAGGGGAAGAAAGCTTATATTCAGAAAAGAACATAGGGTAGTCAAGGTCCTTAGCTTAAATAGGTAACCGTTTTAAAAGTAATCGATCAGCGGATACATGATTATAGGTTTACGGAAGTTGAACACAAAACGAAACGGTTCATTTTGACATTGTCATGACTGGTTGCCCTTTCTCACTGAGCTGATGTGATAAGTTGATAAAATAATTACCAATGTTTTGAGGTTTTGGCAAAATATACCAACAAATCAAAACCAAGTGATTTAAAACCAAACATAAACAAGCAGTTCGTTCACTTTCTGTTTCGTTTATTTTCACAAAGGATCTGTTCAATCAAAAACGAGAACTTTTATAACTAAAAAAAATGCAAAGAAACCAAATGTTCACAAAAATGTGTGCGAACAATATGCGAACTTGCATAAGCGGGTAACAAAGTTCACAAAAACTGGGGTATAACGAATCTAGATTATGCACTAAATAGATTAATGTTGATAAACTTACGTGTGATAAAATTGAGAAGTGGTGAAGTAAGGCAAAGGTAGTGGGGGTCAATAGTGCCGCGACCGGTTCAACGGGACCGCGCAGACAGACTAAACAGTTCGAGGTCTCGCTAGCCTTTATATATTCATAACAACTTCTCGATACAATGGCTTCTTTTCATACATAAACCATTTATTACTATGGTAACAGAGTAAATGGAACTGGAAGTAATAGCTTTGAAGCCTTTAATTGATAAATTTGGCTAAATCACTCTTGACTATCAGCCAAAAAAAAGATTTAAACGCGTTTACGCTTTGCCGATTGCTATACCTACTCGTACAGCAGCTATTACTATGTCATGTTTAAACACTCAACGATTGCGCGAGCGCAATGTTGTGAATTCGACTCGGATAGGTAATTCAAGGCCCATCCCCGTGACCAGTACATCCGCTGAAGTATATTCAGACAAACCAATTACATTTTTACCCATGACGACTGACACAGCTGCGCTAATTTGCAAAAAAACCAAAATGTCGCTTTGAATTGAATAGATACTACTCGGATTTATATTATTATCTAAGCCTATGATGTGACACTGGTTGACAGCATAATGACGGTGATTAAGCATCCCTCGCGATCATAGTAATCGGTCTAACTATATACCTACGAAAGTATCTAAAAAAAGACACAAAAATACTAAAATAGGTTTCACGTTGTAAATATAACAACAGCTCCGGTATCAAATGGCCGGTTCAATCTGTAGAGTTAGGATCCGTTAGGAAAAACTCGGTTGTAGAACGTTCCGTTACGGGATAGGTCACAATACTCAAGATAAGTAATATAGATTTTCAATCGATGTTGTAATGCTGATATTTACCTTTATCCTTAACCTTCATAACTGATAATAAAACTTTGGGAATGATTGACATAATTAGAAAGACATCTGTTAAATGCGAATTGGATTCGCATTCGAAGGGATTAGTTCGATTCTCATTATTTGTTACTATAGCAGTAATAATTTTGTTTCATTATTATTTCAAATTATTTTCTTTATAATTTTTTTAACATTTAAGAATATAAAAAATAATAGTATCGAAAATACAATAAGGGGTCTAAGCTATCTGTGGTCAGAGCTCCTGAGAGAGGAATCATCTAACAATACGCACCGTGTCCAAGAGTAAGTATTGCTTTCAGAATCAAGCCCTTGATCCAACTGCACAACGCGAGCCTCCTCAGATGTTGGTGGAGACATTGGCCGTCACGACTATCGGCACAATGACTGCTGTGATTATTATTAATAGGCTTGCGTTTGACCACGGTTACACCTGTTGGTAAGCGATGATGTGGTCGACGATGGAGCGTAATTGCCTAGGTAACTTATTCACTCTTGACCTAAATACGTACTATGTGAAAATTTCATGGCATGTAGCCAGATCATAAATTCTTGATAGATGGACGGACTGACAGACATTGGGGTCTTAGAATTAGGGTTCCCTTCCGGAAAGGAACCCTAACAATACAATGCTTATCTTCGACCAGTAATTCCACACAACTCAATAAACGTACCTAATATAATAACTACGGTCTAAGAACTTAGGTGATGGTCTTTTTGCCTAATTTTAAAATTAATTATTTGACAACTCGCTCATTGACTTAAATAAGCAAGCTGTAAGCAAATTGAAATAAAATCACACTTTGCTACCATTTTGCACACCTTTAGGAGATGAATATTAAACTCTCCTTCATAATTTATTGTGTACGTTATAATGAAAACTTTTGTGAAGAAAACCGAGAAAACTTATCGATATTAAACGCATGAAGTTAATATATCAAATATTAAACGTATCAAATTCATTTTGCTATAATTATGAAAATGGCAAATTTTAATAATTATTATTTACAACCTAATTGCCAATCATAATTTGGATAACGTAGAGATATATAAATTAACAGTTTAGCATCTCAAGTTACCTACGTCAGCTGTTTTATAGTGAGATAAATTACAGCACATTAAAATAAATTAGATAATTGTAATTAATCTAGAAACAATACTTGATAAATATTGAAAACTAAATATAACATTTTTTTAGGTGGGAAATCACCCAACGACTTCTCTCGCTCTTGGGCATGGTGAGAGGGCGTGTCAGACTTTTACTGACTAAAACCCAGTCCTTTTCTTTCTTTGCCTTAATTTCAAGGCCCAGATGTTCTCTTTCGCACATCTCATCGATCCTGCTGGGCCCTTACGGTTTGCTGACATCTCTTTGAGGCGCCGTCGACGACTCGACCTCATTACAGGACGGCTGGACGACGAGCTATTTTGTATTGTTCGCCATCCGCAAGCTTCGGCGTGAGGGCCGTTCTTACTGTTTCGCAGAAGGAGGCGGCCACCTGCCATTCCTCCTCGCTCCGGACCATGGCCTGTAACAGGGCTCGGCGCGAGAAGTCGTTACCACCGATCGCCCGCACGAGGCCACGTCGGTGCTCTGCCAAGCCAGGCACATTTCTATCGTATGCTTTGCTGTGTCTTCCGGGCAGTCGACACAATGGTGACCACCCGGGCATTTCTTCCGTACAAATCCGGTGCAAGAATCTCTCGAACTAACCAAATCTGGTAAGGAACAGCGTCATGCAGAAGATAAGGACGTCGTGTAGTCATTCCAGCCACTCCTCAAAGAGGGGACTTACCGCCATAATTATGGCGTGCTCAGTATTGGGTTGCGACAGTCGCTGTTGCCATTCCACCATGAGATCCCGCCGGAACTCTGTCTGCCATGTCAGTGAAGTTTCACCCTGGCATAGCATGTGTGCAAGGATTGTTGCCTCCAAAACACATGGTGGCCGGCCAGCTCGCCGCTTCGCGCGAAACCGTGTGGTATCCCCACACCATCCGGACGACCTCTGGCATGTGTTCGAGTCGCTTTCGCAGCGACGGCGCCCATACTAGGTTAGTAAGGCTAGGTTGGGCAGAAGCTGCTCGAGGACAGCCCCAATCCGATCCAATTTGGGAGCCAGAAGTCGGAAATACAAAATATTACATTTGAATTTCAATCTGTCATTCTTTTATGAATATTAATTATTCAATGTTTTTTCTTATTTTTGCACCATTAAGGGTTAAATATTTTTGTAACATTAAATTGGACTAGAGTTAAGAGAACCGAATTCCTGTTTTGAATTACACAAAGTAGGTCATGGAGCCAAATGTATTTTTTTTTTAAACTCTCCATTCGCTTCGAGTTTTATGTACCGGGTTATTGATAGATAGGTACATTAAAACCTCCTCAGTGTGTGACAGAAAAATATCTGCTCATCCACGTAGTATTCGCACGAAATAGGCGATCGAAGTAGATGTGGTGATTTTAGTTCACACGGAGCTTACAGTCTTTGGAATTGAAAACTTTATTATAGCGCTGTATTAAAAAAAGGTTTTGTTGTTTATTTTATCAGTAAACAACACCTAAGTGATTGCAAACCGAAGTCAGAGTTCAAACGTAATGACGTGTAGTAACCAAATTACGTTTACTACCTACCATTGTTACCGCAATGGGTAGGAATCGTAGAACGAAGCTTCTCAGAAAAGTCCATCTTTAAAATAAGTAAATGCAGATCTCGGCCATTTTATTTAGTTTAGTCGTGATCACGAACCACTGTCCCTGAATAGTGCGGTGCCGAGTTATTAAATTACTCACTTTGTCCAAATCAAGCGCACTTTACGTCACCCCTGCTGTAATTATGAGAGCAATTACACTAGTGCGCCGTAACTATTGGCAGAAATGGCAGCCTGAACAAATTTTCCCACACCTAGGCAGTTCTGACTTTTGGTTCGATATACATCATTCTGTTTACATTTGTTGAAAACCCCACTAAAGCTGCTGTTTCCCGAAATTTCAGCACGTTCCTGATACTGTGCATATAAGGTACAAAAGGCCAGCATCTCAGCTTTATGTAGCCAAAACGTATTCTGTACCTTTGTTTTTTTAGGGTTTCAGGGAATTTGAATTAAATCTTAATGCATTTCCAACATGCTGGAATTTATAGTTATATACAATTTTGTCTGTAACCATGAACCATGATATTGATCTCTAACCAAGCAACACTAAGCTTTCATATTTAAGACTTTATTTTGACACTGGTCTATTTTTAGTGACAAGTTTTTTTTTCTTCGGCTTTCCTTTTATGAACGTTGAGCCTACCAATCCTTATTATCAAGGGTATCTTTAAATTCCGAGTGAAGAGCAATTTTCCAAGAAGGAACTTGGAAAATTACTTATCAAGTAGGTACATAGAGCTAAAGAAGATCTAAGTAAATACAGAATCGAGATTTTTTTAAGGTAGTATGGTAGTACATAATCATGTTTTATTTTTCTATACCTACCTCTCAACTTGTGAGTCAGTGGAGCTCGGAGCTCAGAGATCAAATGCAAATATGTACTTATTGCAAACTCCGGTTCGCAATAAGTACGTTTATTTGTTGTGAAATGATCCGTAGAAATATGAGAACCATGAGAAGATGAATCTGCGAGAGTCTACACAGATGTACATCCCCTGTATAAGATAGGATATTTGCTTGTATTTAAATATTTTCAGCAGGTCGAAGGAATAGCAAAATATTTTGGTTTCTTTTTTATTTGTTCAACCGCATGTTGTTATTTATTTTGTGAAGTTGTTTAGGGCGATGGTTGATACATTAATAATCTTTCAGAGAATGAAAGTACCGTAGAGTCTTTCTAATCCGTCACTTCAGTACCTGCTTGATGTGTACTTACACATCTTCCGCACTTAGTCCTATGCGGACCATTGTGCCTGGGCCATGATAGCCAAAACCTTAGGTGGGACCTTGCGTGGTTGGGTAAAATGTACACTATGTTGTGCAAAGTGTAAATTTTTAGGGTTCCGTACCTCAAAAGGAAAAAACGGAACCCTTATAGGATCACTCTGTTGTCCGTCCGTCTGTCTGTCAAGACCCTTTATCTCGAGAACGCGTGGAGGTATCGAGTTGAAATTAAAACCATATCTGCGACTATCTGCAACTCAAGTCTGCGGTCCCTTCAAGCTGTGAAAAAATCAAACTTCTAAGTTAACGAATAAGAAAGATACGGCCGTTTATGTGACAAAAAATACCTTACAAATACCTTTGTACTCTTTTATCTGTATTTGTCCATTTCATTTTTAAGTGTTTGTGTGTACATCAATGAACAAATAAATAAATTAAAAAAAACGCATATTTTGATACTCTAAAAGATCGAAGTTCATGGGGTACTTTGCGTTGACAGTTAATCCTGAAATTTGGCACAAAGCAAGGTCTTTTTAACACAGGTATAGGAAAAAAACTGAAAACAGTAAATTTGTAGTTACCTATGTCAAAAAAAAAATTGCAATTAGGAAAAATCTTCGAGAGTCAATTCGGGAATTGTAGTCTGCACGGAACCTTCAGTGCGTGAGTCCGACTCGCACGTACCCAGTTTTTTGTTAAATGATTCGAAATGGTAATTTAGAGATTTAGTTTAAATTTAACGGTGTATATTTCTATCTACAGTACATATTTTCTTTTAAACACAACGTTTAAAGTCCTGGAGAGGTTTACGCTGGGCAAGCCACAATTATGGTGGTAAGTCCCCTCTTTGAGGAAAGACCTCACGGCGTCCATACCTTCCGCATGACGCAGGTCCTCACCCGACATGGCAAGTTCGGGAGGTTCCTGTACCGGATTCGTGCGGAAGTGACGCCCAGGTGTCGCCAATGTGCGGAACGCGTGGAGGACACGGTGGAAGAGCACACAGTCGAGGTGTGCCCTGCTTGGGCGGAGCATCGCCGTGCCCTCGTGGGGGCGATCGGCGGTGGAGACCTCTCGCGCCGGGCCTTGGTTCAGGCCATAGTAGCAAGCGGTCGCCGACTTTTGCAAAGGAGGAGGCCGACCGCATCAGGCAACGTCGCTCTCGCCGCCGCCAGGATTCCGATCCCGATTGCCGGCCGCCGTAGGCGCGGACTTGCGGACGGCGAGCAATGGGTAGCTCGCTGTCCGAACGTCCGGTAACTGTCCGGACCGAACCCAAGTTACCGACGGCGCGCACTGTTCCCGCGCGCCTCAAGAAGTTGTCAGCAACAGGGGCCCAGCTGGGTCGAAGCCTACTGGGGCCAGGGTTTCGAAAGACGGCTCAAGCTTCGGTATGAAAGCTTGAAGGAACGGAGAGGGTAGGTAATAGGTCAGTAAGAGTCTACTAGACTAGGTATTGAAAATAGAGTTCATAATTTTACGAGATTTATCATAAATTAAAAGTGTTTACAATTATCCGGTGATATATAGGTATATTTGGTTGGGAAAAACCAAAATTCACGAAGAGGAAGTCGCACGTTACGCGCTAATCTATTTTTAAGATTTGCAGAATTAATGTTTGGACTGGTATTTACAGCTGAATTTTCCTTTTAGCTATTCTGCGTACAGCTCTTTTTAGGGTTCCGTAGCCAAATGGCAAAAAACGGAACCCTTATAGATTCGTCATGTCTGTCTGTCTGTCTGTCTGTCTGTCTGTCTGTCTGTCTGTCTGTCCGTCCGTATGTCACAGCCACTTTTTTCCGAAACTATAAGAGCTATACTGTTGAAACTTTGTAAGTAGATGTATTCTGTGAACCGCATTAAGATTTTCACACAAAAATAGAAAAAAAGCAATAAATTTTGGGGGTCCCCATACATAGAACTGAAATTCAAAAATTTTTTTTTCATCAAACCCATGCGTGTGGGGTATCTATGGATAGGTCTTCAAAAATGATACTGAGGTTTCTAAAATCATTTTTTTCTAAACTGAATAGTTTGCGCGAGAGACAGTTCCAAAGTGGTAAAATGTGTGTCCCCCCCCCTCTAACTTCTAAGATAAGAGAATGATAAAACTAAAAAAAATATATGATGTACATTACTATAAAAACTACCAACGAAAATTGGTTTGAACGAAATCTAGTAAGTAGTTTCTTTTTAATGCGTCATAAATCGAAAAAAAAAACCCTATTATTAAAACATCGATCAAAGTTACAACACATTACAAGAACTTTTATATTATGTTACTTGCTGCTACGGAACCCTTCATGGGCGAGTCCGACTCGCACTTGGCCGGTTTTTTTTTTTATGGTAGGAAAAATCATGCAATGACAACCCCCGCTCTTGGGCGGAGCGAGATATGTCAGACTCTTACTGACTAAAAAACTCACCCCGCTCCTACTAGCCTTCATACCGGGGCTCTAGTTCCCTTTCGGATAGTGTTGCCAGGTGTCCCGATTTACGCGGGATGTCCCGATTTTGAGGGGTCTGGGGACGCGTCCCGATTTGCGCCAGATCGGGACGCTAAATGTCCCGATTTATCAATAAATAAATTAAAAGCCATTATAATTACTCATTACAAAGTAACATCAGTAGCATTCGCATCATTGTCACACATGTTAAGTGTGTTAAAATGACACACGGCAGTCGCCACACCTAAAGTGATTGTAGCCCTGGAACGCAAAGGGCAACTGAACAACATAGTTCCACCCTAGAGCGAGAGAAGTCTTTAAAAACTTTTTTTTTATTTGTCCCGATTTAAACCCTAAATCCCGATTTGTTTTACCATCAGTCCCGATTTTACTCCAATCGGACCTGGCAACACTACTTTCGGATAACCCTGACACCAGTAGGCTTCGACCCGGCTGCTATTGCTGACAACTCCTTGAGGGCGGGAACAGTGTGCGCCATCGACCGACGATTTGGGCTTGGTCCGAACAGTTATAGGACGGTCGGACAGCGAGCTACCCATTGCTCACAGTCCGCAAGCCCACGCCTGCCGTGGCCGGAAATTGGGATCAGAATCCCAGCGGCAGCAGCGGGAACGCCTCCTCCTTTGCGAGCATTTGCCACCAAGTAATTTGCCAGACATTAACACTATTGAAATCAGGTGGGAGCTCACCAAGCAGGAGATCGCTTAGCAAGTGATCACCACCAACCCAATAAATGACTTATTATTATTCTTATATAAGCACTAGCTGATTGCAGCTCTCATTAAAATGTGGTATAATAATACAAACCTGCAACAGAATGCCAGAATTTGCATAGAGGGCATATCCCGATGAATGGAAACTATCACAAAATTCTGGTAATACGTCGAAGTTACTACTTTTTTCAAAAATATATAAACGATTTTGCTTTTAATTATGTTGTTTTTATTATCTCAATCAATAAAAAATACCAGCCGGACCTACGACCAAACATTTGCCAGCAATATTCAGTTAAAGTAAATAGAATAAAAAATTTGGTGCTGTACCTAATAATATGGCCACCTACTGTAGATTTATTTACAACATAAAACTATATTCTTGGACGTAATGTATATTCTCCCCACCTACGTGTATGTTCATAACTTTGGTCTTCGTCATTTTTTCGTTCATCTTCAATCCAACCCCAAGGCTCGCATCGCTAAGATCTTGTAGCATTTGCTGTACTCCTGTGGCTGTGGAAGAGAAAAGGGCAATATCATCAGTGAAACGTAAGCCTAACTTACGTTTCGCTAATTCACCGATGACAATGAAACCCATCTCATTCTCCATCATTCATTCATTCATCATTCATTTTCTTCCCATTTGAATGCCTATGTATGAAAGACTTCTTTCAGGTTACTATTACTGGTGAACAACTTTGAGGAGAGCGGGTCATCCCGTATGTGATATGTAGATATTTGTAATGATGTTTTCATAATATATCGAGAGTAAAATATGGTACTCTCATTGCACTTTTTTCTCTGTCTTCTGGTTATCTATAAATAACTTCTGATTATATCAAAATTGGTAAAACGCTCGTAATTGTTGATTAATGGTTGCGATATGTTTGTGTGCGCGTATGGTTTTTTGTACGTTGGGATAACACTTAATAACTATTCCGACTCTGGATGGAGCGAGAGGGAATATTGGAATTTTACTAACTAAATCCCACCCGTATTCCTTCAGCTAGTTCTGTTCTTTCGAACAATCCTGTAGTCTAAAGTGTTTAGTGAGTTAGGTTAGGTAACAGTTTGTTCCATATTATTATCAAAATTGAGCCCTGTCTCTGGTAAGACCCAGCCTACTTAGGTAATTGGAGCTAGGATGATGGCGGTGATTGATGATATGACAACGAGAAAGTTTTCATTAAATATACATGAGCAGATTATTCATCTTACTACGTTAACGACTTATGATAGTAGTAGTAAATATCTGATATGCGCGGACAATAAACTGTGAGTCAGGAACGTCTGGCGTCGCATTATTTCTCTCTGTTCGCGCGTAAGGCGCATTCTGCTTATCGAAGCGTTGGTAAAAGCGAGCGCCCATGCGAAACTGACTGATCTCCTCAACTAAACACGTATTCCACATAAATACGTTGAAATAATTACCAATAATTGCCACTTGAAACTATCATTATAGTATCCTTAACCATAGTTTTACTTAGTGAAGATGGTATTTGCTTAATTGTCACCACCTATAAAAACAAGAGATGTTTCAAAATCAATTTACTGGCTAATCGATAAATAATTACATCTACTATACAAAATAAGGCGAGCTAACAATGGACTTAAACTAAGTACAAACATATTAAATTAGAAAACAGTACATACATTAGAACAAAAATTAAAATTAAAGATTATTTGGCACAGTGGCTTTTAACACCAATCGAAAAACTTACTCTACGAATATCTAACACAGAGTCAACTGTTCAACAAGTATCCACATGCTCAAATTGAATACTTTGATATTTTATAAGTTCCCTAAAATATTGAACATAAAACGCAAAATATAAGAAACGATCTACAAATGCAATGGTTAGGACTTAATTAAAGTAATTTGGGGTTTGATACGTAAGCAGTCTTTCATCACTGTGTTAGGTGAGTAACCCTCCCTGGTTTGATAAATCAGCAGTTTCCAGTTCTCCTACAATACAGGGCGTAATCACTATGTTCTTCTTCTTCCTCGTGTCCGTATTCGCGATGCTTATACGGTGGAGCGTGGTATTCCGAAAGTCTGGAGTGATGTCGATTCTCGGTGTTGTGGGGAGAGGGTCGGCGGCGTTCGGGCCACCGCCTCCTGGTGCGTTCCTGGTAACTTGTACGGGAAGGCCTTCGGGTTCTGTTTCGGGTACTGCAACACACAACAAATTCCTGTGAATATTACTGTCGTCAAACTACAAAGCATAATATGATATTTCATCACAAACACTGGTGGCAATCCTAGAGGTCTTCTAGCTAATATAAAGCTGATTATGCTACTAGTGGTAATGTATCTGAAAAAAGATACGTAGGTAATTTTGTGATTTCCAGGAAATTCATATTTGAGAATTTAGATGCGTCAAGAAGCCGAGGTCGGACATTTAATAACGAAATATAAAATCGTGTTCCTTTAAAAAAATTACTGCCTTGATGGTACCTACTTATTGAACAAGTCTATGAACTTTGCTTGCACATATCGTGCGTTACCGATACGCGTAACTGCTTACAAGTTAGCATAATTATGTAAAACATGATTTAATCTTTATGCGTGTTAATTTATGCAACATTATTTGACAAAAGATTGTTAATCGCCACACTGGGTATGTCGGTATTGTAGAAATTGCAACTCCAATCGGTTAAACACACGCACAAAATCGAAGATCTCCAAAAGTCAAACTCACTTACCAATGATGCGAAGACAGTCAAGTCATAGAAACAACAAAATTGCTGCTACGAGAAGCGTCTTCTACAGAAAATGTGATGCTACAAAAACGTCATAAATCTGGAAAGCTCAATACTCTATAATTAATCTACAAAATTACCCGTAAGGTCTCTTCTTATACTGTGAAGGCTTCTTTATCTCAGGACGACGCATATAGTCATCCTCCATCATGTCCTCTGGGTCCTCATGCACTGGTTTCGTGTGATGGAATACTGGCCTTACGTAAGGAATATGCACTGGGTAAGGTTTCTCCACCGGTACTGTAACCTGCACCACATATTTAAAGTGAAATATATATTATTAGTTAAACACAAAAACAATAATCGTTGTTCAGTCACAAGCACTCCAGTTCCAGGTGCTAAACATTTCAATTTGCTTCTCAAATGCCATATAATTTGCATGCTCTAACGCTACTATTACGAAGGAAATAATTATACAGTCTTCATGCAATAAGCTGAATGAAGGGGAAAATTGAAATCATTAACCGTGTAATGGAATAATTTTCATAGATTTCCGTGGATGATATGTAGATCGATTAATGCCAAACGTGCAAAGTTAACACAAGTTCTTTCAGGCACCCTGCCTAATATACCTACAACTGTGGAATGTTCCATCATCAGAGATCCACGTCGTCAGTTCTTCATTTAAATGCTAAGTAAATGTCGACCGTGAAATCGTTGCGGATACCATTGCGTAAACTGAGGTGCTATGTCCCACTGGCACGTCCATGTTGATACGTGCGCATCACTGCCCTGTAAGATCGAGGACACTAACCTCTTTTTCAACAGGCACAGGGACTAGCTTCTCTACCGGGTAGGGAACCTTTTTGTAGACGGGGTAGGGCACAGGCTTGATGATAGGCACGGTGATCTCGCGCAGCACGGGAACCGCGACCGGCCGGGACAGGGGCACTCGCACCGGGAACGGCCGCGGCACCGGTACTATTACCGGATGAGGGACTTCTATCTGCAAGTTTATGTTCGCTCTACACAACTCGCTTATTACTGTTATAAGTACTTTATTATAATTTAAATCTAAAGGATCGATACCTAACTTTTTATTAATATGCAAAGTCTTTATATGGTCACTAATCAAAACGAGCATAAGTTCCTCCACTGAAGTGTAAAGTAACATTTTTTAATTGTGAAATAGACTTTACACGTTCAAAGATAATTAAATGTCTTCAAAACATTTGGTAGAAAGTAACATAACACGCGAACACTTAAATCATTTCCAATTAAAAATATTTTCCTCGTCCCTGTCTACAATACAATTTTATCGATGTACCGATTTAGTAAGTGATTCTTTATATTTATTATGCTGGTACATATTCCCTAGTAAAAGTAAAAGTATATTTTATTTATCACGAACGCTAACACTTTCTTCTGTCCTTCTAACAATGCATACAAACTATCTGTTACTGCTCTACTTGCACCGAAATCGAAGGAATGGTAAAAAGTGAAATTGTGAGTACTACGCATAATACATGCCGTGCAACATCTACAAGGTAAAGGTCGTTATTATGATCAACATTTCAACAACCACATGCCATGGTGTATACAGTTTCGTTAGGGTTACATACGTGGAGAACGGTAGGTTTAGTTCTACAAATACATGCATACCTATGTATATATCTAAAATTAGTCGCTCCCAAAGAATCTCACGCGCTTCCAAGCATTAAAACCATGTTTACCCTTACCTATTATATTTTTTCTCGTCCTAATCACCAGCTTAGTAGTTTTTCTTTGCAGTTTTCCTAACTATCGGTACCTACAAAACCCTAGATTGTAACGCGTGCTTACCAGCCTTTCATCAACAAGTTCAACGCAGCGTGGACGCAGATTAACAGTTAATGCTTTGACTTTCATGTGAGCTTCGTTACGATCACTTAGGCGTACTTCGACTTGTTGTAAACAATACCTATTATGACAAGCGTCATTTTCTCTAATTTTGTACACTAATGGAAAAATTCAATGTTTTAGTGTAGATCAAACTGATTATCTTTATTTTTCGAGTATATTATTAGTCTTTCAGTGTAAATCCACCGCTCCCACGGTTTCGCTTTGAACCATTTCAGGCTGGGCGATATCTAAGCCCTATCTTTATTAAACAGAAGATAAGCTGACCAGTTACTACTTTCACTACTTACAATAGCAGTTAATGTAGCGTGACTCCAGGGAGTTCATCGAGCTCATTATCATCGCCCAACTACTCGTTAAACCATCGATCTAGGTGCACTTGCACAATTTCCATATTTTCATTGCTTTTTGCATCACTTTCTAAGTGCATTTATTATATTTCAACCTCTGCGTAAGCCCTACTTCTATCATACATATGGTTTATAATCCTGATAAAGTGTTATATTACATGATTTCTCCTGGGTGCACGAGCGCGCATCATTTTACTAGCCAAGACCGAGGAAATTAGTGCGCGACGTGAGTTGTCTGCTTTTCCGATCCGCATTCCATCATATCATAGGTTTTTTGTTCAATTATACTCATAAATAGCTAAACAGACATTGTTAACAACATGATCATTTACATCAATGTATTAGAATCATTAAAAAATGTATCACTTACCGGGTATGGTTTCGGTATCGGCACATGCTGTGGTTTCAGCTCGGACCCGTAACTTTCGTAATCTCGGTACGGTACATCTTTATATTTAGTCTTCAAATAAGACTGCCTCCACTTTTCGACTAAGTTTTTGAATTCATTGTCATTGTCAAAAACATTATTACTCGGCTTGAATGTTGGTAAGTATGTTGGGTGAGACGTGTCGTGTGTTCTCAGACCCAGCAAATCCTCTTCAGATTTATATCTAGTGTCAAATAAATCTTTGGTCCAATCGTTTATTGGTTTGTTAACCTTATGAGGTCTGCTGTGGTGTGTTTGCGGCCAATCAGATAGTTTGTTTTCGGTAGCTTTTGGGTAATTTAATTTATGCGTTCTTTTTGGTATGTTAACTACAGTATCGCTGTTAATTTCACTGTAATGAGTTTTTTTTGGATGGTCTCTTAAGGACGAAAAATCTGACGATTTAAAACCAGTCCCCCAATAAGACGTTGTAGTCGGTACAGTACTAAAGGAATTTTTGAATTGATTCAAGTAGTCACTTGCTCTAGTTTTATCTTTAAATGAAACGCTACTATAATCATCGTCTTGGTTAAATTCCGGCAATTTTTTGAAATTTGAGTAATCCGTTTCTGGATATTGATAATTTGTCAAATCTACTACGTTGCTACTTGCTGGTACTATTTCATCGTGATTAAAAGGTTTTTTTGGTTCACTGACACCATATCTGAAATGCATGTTACTATAGTTTGTAGAATATCCGTAGCCTTTTATAGAGGAATCCTTCCAATTTGTGAAGTCATTACTATAATTTCCAGAAGACCATGGCTTATGCTTGATTTTTTTCTTTTGATCGGAACTTTTAATAGATGGTGCATTATTTTTATGACGTGTGTTAACATGGTTGTTAGTTGTGTCTTGATCAAAATATGTATTTGATTTTGTAACCGACTTATCACTAGATTCTTCAATATTTTTCGTATTGTAATGATCTGCAAATTTTAACGAGGAATCCTTAAAATTGTTATTATTATTGTTATGATTGTAATCAAAATTATTAGAAAAGTTATTTTCCATTTGAGTGTTTTTTATGAAATTTTGTGGACTTAATGCTTGATTATTTTCTAAAAAAAACTTACTGGTATCTAACTCGATCTGATGATATGGTTTTAAATTTGTAAAATCCACTACTCTTGGAAACTTTATTACGTTATTATGTACACTGGAAGATGCTGGTTTTCCAAAGTCCTCATTTTCAGACTGTTCATAATTTTGGGCGTTGATATTTTGATAATTACCACTGGATTCACTAAATGAAGGTTTATTTTCATGAGTTGACTCTACATCAGGAAAATTTAAATATTTTTCATCTGCCAAATTTGCGTAACCATTATTAAACACATTAAACTCAGTATTATTAAACGGATTGTTAGATCTGTACTTATTACGAGAATTTATTTTAGTGCCGTACACTGGTGCATCGGAATCTTCTGCATGTTGCGCATTTGTATCTTCAGAATCAATGTTTTTATTTTGTTCACCAGTAGTACCAAAATTAGGGTTGTTAAAGTAGTTCATTGAACTAGATGAATACTGTAACATACCGGGTTGCCCCATGTTGTCTTCATTTCCACCGAAAGATTGACCGTCAAACGTCTGAGGACCATAATTCCCACCAAATCCTGATGAATCCAAGGAACTGGGAAATGCCGGAGCGTATAATCTTGTAGTAGCTTCTTGATTCTGATTGCCACCACTCAGGAAGGTGGCATAATCTGGTGAGGTTGGAATAAATCCATCATAGGCACCAACGTCGTTAAATCCGAAAGTTGAATACGCAACTACATTAGGTTGTATAGTGGTGGTGTCTTCTTGATCCTTAGGCCGTTTATTTTTTTTGGTTTTCTTCCCGCAAACAACATTACTAATAACTAATAATGCTATTAACGTATAATAAAGTTTCTTGTTAAACATATTGGATGAATCACTGTTACGGGTAACAACGTGCTACGCACTATTTAGGTACATTGTACGTGAACGTGAGACACGAAAGAAGTTCGATTGTCGACTGAACGAGGGCGCGTTATGGCACGATGTTGAAGCCGCAAGCACCGGGGCCGGGGTGGAGTCTCCACTGGCTGCTCGCTGACCGCCGGTGGACGTGTCTCCCGTGTCCTAAGAAAACGAAAGCGTTTTACGCTTCAACAACTCTACGATTTTCCCTAACTAATTATTCGCTAATAATACGTTCGATGCATTCAATAATAGCTGATAATATTAATGCAACGCAGGTAATTGGCTGCTCGTGTCGTGTCATTTGAAATGTCGTCTTCCGTCATTGTATGTAGGTATCCAATATTTTTTAAAGCTGCATACACATTAGCGGATCATAAATCATACAATAGTAGATACGATCACCGGTACTGACGTTGGAAATCGTTCCAATGTCTGCTTCCGTGAGAGGAACGACCAGCAGCAGCTAGGTCATGTAGACAGTGATAAATGTGATAATACATACGTTGATGACCAGATTAATCAAATCAATACTAAAATTAATCAAATCAATAATCATGTTCCTATCTACTTAGTGTATATCTTACAGTAACGATTTCGTGTTAAGGTTCTTAGGTGCCTATAGGGTATATATAGTTCAAGAATCCGTGACAATGGTCATTATACCTACCTATCTAGTGGCGACATGATATTGATATTCTCAAGGTGCCATGCACGCTTTTAGATTTCTCTGGACTAGTTGCATTTGCTCTTCAAGTTTTCAATTCTTTTACCTGTGAATTTAAAAAAGAATTGCTTATAAAACGGTTAAAAAGTTAACTAGTCGATCTTTAGCTTTAGGTACGTTACAAGTGAATTTATGCTATGGAGCCATCTAAGGTACAAAGATGAGAAATAGGTATACCAATTTTTCGTTGAAATTATCCTGGTGTGTAAGACCGATATAACGATAAGGCAAGTGCAGGTATCTACCCACTTGCTGCTATTCTAGGGATTAGAACCAAGCCCTCGTCGACAGCACGTTGTGCTCCATGAGCGCCTAAAAGAGATTTTAGCAAACTTGACGGGGCCAGTTAGGGCTGCCGATTATTCGAAGGAGTTACCGTAGCCCTCGCAAAGATAAGGCCTCGCAAAAAAAAATGAACACTGAGTATTAGGTATTTAAAGTCTAACACTCACTCCCGCTCCACACGTGGAGTGAGAGAAGTTACTTGATGATTTCCCACGTAAAATAAATAGATAAAAAAGCTTATGAGCCGTACAATTATCAAAAAGTCTAACAATGTTAAGCATACTTATTTAGATTTGGTCTCACTGGTCAGGTACTAGGAATGAACATAAGTTAATATATCGAGGCAGGTTGTGGCTACACTAACGAATGATTTTATTATATTCTTGGCATCATTTGCTTGGTGCAAATGCATAACATAGTCAGATTTTTTAATAATTGAACCACTACTACTTCCCTCATAATTTAATGCCCATGTGACCGCTGCTTATAAACATTTGCTATATAATGACAAAAATTATGTTAAGCCTTGTTTGATAGAACAATTAACTAATGTTAAAACGATCTATTTGTACACGCTTTTGGCGCCACATTTCATTACAACAGGAAGTGCTGCCTTCCTTAGTTAGTTAGTCAGGTTTTAGTCGTTTTACTAAAAAAAAAACAATTCAGGCTGGTTTCAGAATTGAGTAGATATGTATTTTGAGTTAAAGACGTTTCAAACTCTACTTCCAAATTCCAAACTTTCCAAATTTGGGCAGATTTTCAGGGATTTTCAGTTTGAAAAAGACTGAACTTCAAAAATGCTTAAATCAGAAATCGGAGTTTAGTGGGAGGACCCGAATAAGGTGTTAGTAATTTTAAATTCAGCGGATTTTATTCTCTCACTCACTACAGAAGCCCATTGACGATGCCGTAAGCGATCTACCGGGATGAAGTTAGGTAGAAGAAAGTAGAAGCAGAATCTTTTGTGCTACTAAAATCTCTCATCAGCGATCGTCAATTTTTCTGTGTACTTGCCTAGCTTAATGAATATAGCAATCTTGCGTGAAAGTGCATTGCTAGTAGGAAAGCATTGGCGCCTGACGGTTTGTAGATTTATATATTTTACTAGTGACTCGCCCGAATTTCGAAGGGGTGCAATTTTATTTCCAATTGATTTTTTTCTTCTCTTTGGCATACCTTATCCTGATTGAATTACGAGCACAACAAAAAAAAAACAGTCAAAAGTCGGGCTATTATCAAATGATGTTCCGATATGACACCTAATAATGTACTTAGCAATTTATTTTTCTTTGCTTAGACTATCGTCTTGAAATTTGGGACTTACCCACTCACTTTATAATTTATTAATTTGCAGTACACCCCAGACTACAACCTTTTTTAAGTTCTTACAGTCCAGCCTAAGCTTATCTGGTAGATATCGCTGTCAGCGATATGACCGCCATTGTACCTATAGATTTGAGTTGTGTAAAAGTTTTATCACTGCTTTGGTGTACAATAATTTAATAAATGAATTGGTTTTAGGGTATACTAAAAAAAAAAAACAATAATTATTCTAAAACATTTTTATTTGACTATGCAAATCATTTTTATACAGGTTCCATGTCATACTATCAATACAAAGAGTAAGTTTACTTAACACTACTTTCGTCAATAATGTCGCACTTTAGATGGCCACGATGCAGCTTCCGAAGCCCAACTACCCTCCATTCATGAAGGAGTCACTTTGTACTAAGTTACAATAACTTAACAATAATCTTAATAGAAAAGGAAAACATTTTTGACAAAGAAAATCATAGTAAGTGAAAGAATAACAAGTGGAATGATAGACTACTACATTTCTTTTTTTTTTGTAATTTTGGTATCTTATTGAGAATCGTCATCCTACTACAATCTAACTTATAACGATAAATAATTAATACTCTGAAAGTAAATAACAAGTTTATATAAATAGGCACACTAGAGAACATAATAAGTATATTATGTCAAATGAAGTTTACATGGCGAATGTTATTTTAATTTTAATGGATATATAAAGATACTATATTGAGGATTTTTAGGAAAAATCACACCGCCAGTTAGCGCTACTTAGCCGACAAATCTTCCATTTTTGAAAACGTATGAAATTGACGTCTAACGTTTGATGTTGACGTTGATGTCTAATATCATTAACATAAGTGTTTTGACAGGTGCCTGGACCTGACGAGTCAGTGCTGCCACCTGGTGAACGTGATTTTAGAAAACCCTTATTGCAATAAATTAACCAGAAGGTTGAACACTACTCGGAGATTCATCAAGATGTATATTATATATAGCAAGCTTCAAATCATTCGGCAGATGGCGACTGAATCACTAAACTTGTAAGCATTTGTTAAATAACTCTATCTTATTAGATACGAAGTAAATGTTACTCGTTATTATTGTAATTGTTTAACATCTACTTGGTGTAGTGATTATTTAAATGTATCTTCGGGGTTTACTACGAATATCGATTAAACTTTGAAAACCTACAGTTACCTGCAGGCATCTCAAATATATAAAAATACTTTTCTATCACTTTCATGAACACTTCAAATTCTAATAAACTGGTCAACTATTCATTGGAGTCATTACTAAGAAAGGCCGATGAGGTGCAAGGATCTGTAGAAAATTAGATATTTTATAATAATATTATGTGCCCATAAAGCTATCTGTTAAATTCACAGTTAATAATTATTAGGCTTGTAATGTATGTGAATATATTTTTCAACTTTTATACATAAAGGTAGGTACGGGTAATATCTATTTAGGATCCACTCTACTTTTCATAAGATTCCTACTCTGACAATAAAATATGTATTATATTTTAATATTTCTAATTCCATACATCTGTAAATTGCAAACATCTATCTACTCTCTATAATAATTAATGTCATAAAATAGTTATTACAATCATTACTTTGACAGTTATCTCTAAATCATACAGCGAAGGATAAGTTACAGAGTACAACAAGAACAGTAAATGCTTACGAATGATCGCTACGAATGTTAAGATTTGTGACATCAAAAAGTTTAGAAAAATATTTGTAATCTCTTGTTTGAAGTCGACATTACCCCTATTTATTATTACAACACACGCAGTCGATTCCTCAGTCATATAGTTGTTCGATATATTACGTATTAGTCAAATTAAATAATTGTGTGCATAAATAAAAACAATCATGTTCGAATGAGTTGTTAATACAGCGTAACTAACACTCAATATGTTAGATAATAATAGTCAATAACAAATAATTGCTACTGTTTATAATTTTGTGACACTTTAAGTGACCTTTTTCGTTGAAAAAAAGATTAAAGCATAGCTGTCCGACTTATTCAATAAAATAACCGATTATTATAATCAATCAAAAGCTTTGGCAATCAAAGCGTATCAACACTCACACCGCCAGCGACACTCGCTCAATGCTTATAATTACAGTGCACATCCGATACCTCGATCCCTTTACATCATTATGTTAACCCTTGAAATGTTTCACTTCAATATAGTTCCACCTAGGTCCCGGACCAACTTCCTCAATGTTTCCTTCACCCTGACTGAACTAGTATGATACTATGTTAGTAAGAATTACGTCTAGTACATAAAGATGGCGCTAATCACAAACAACATTCATGGTGTGCGACTACTTGATCTAACAATCAGGAAGATACTTTATTGCTGATTTGAGTATCTATCGTAAAGGGTTTAGTGAATATCAAGGCAGTAATACCACTTGCCCAGAAGTAATAAATTTTAAAAGTTGTATTGTTTGCTGATATCTCACAGCAAAGCTCTGAGGCTTGTGGAGAAGCAGATCAACAAAATAGGTTCAGGATATTCTTGATTGAAATCGGTAGGTGAGGCGATATACGGTCAAAAGAAGAATAGTATTGGCCTTAAATGTAGTTAAACTAACTCCACGTATAGGTACAGTGAGAAAAACAAATGGTTCAGCATATTCATCACGAACTCAAACTGTCAAATCACAACTGTCATTCTTAATCAATCCTGTGAAATGGAAAATCAACAAAAACTGTAGGGAGGTACAGTATCAATTTGCCAAACCATACGTTTCACACTATACATGTGACGTAACTGACGTTAGTTTGACAGCTGAAATGTCATAATATGGCGGGAACGGCTGTAGTATTTTTTTTCTTTACACGGTTTGTGCCTTTAGCCAATGTAACGTTTAGATCTATCGTATTCCAATTTTGACCGTAGTATGCGAGTAGGTACGTTAGGTAAGGAAGGGGTACGTTCAGTGCGCAGAGGCGGCAGACGCGGGCGCAGCATGTCTCAGGCGCGCGCGGATCTGCTGCAGCGTGGGGTTGGCACCTGTCTCTGTCTCCTCTGGCACTTGCTCTGCTTGTTCGAGACGACGGGCTCGTTCGGCTATTGCACGTTCTAACTCTGGAATTGAAAGAAGGATCTGTTAGTAAGTCGCTTGCTCGATTCATAGCAGATGGCTCTCCTTAGCTCCATGGAAATAGAGGGTTTATGAATGTGATGGTGATATGATTTTGTTTCGGACTTTACTATTAAAAGACTCATATATTACTACGACTATACCAATTTAAAGTTGATGAGATTACACGTATATTATGTCAATAATACCTACATACTTCTTATGAATGTAGAAAATGCATTTTTGAACGAACGACAAGTTGTCATGTCAAATATTCTTGTTCTTTCTATGACATTAGGCTGGATGGCAGTTGTAATGTCTTATGACATGCTTTTTTCTGTCCCCCTAGCCAAGTTACAACCGTTTCACCTGCGCCGAACGCTTCGAGTTGACCTTGCCGCCAATTCTTTTGTTCTGACCACGTGACTCAGCGTTAAGACGACGTCATACCCGTACATTTGAAGCTTTCTACAAGCGTTAACTATTGCAGATTAGCAATTTGGCTAGGGGTACTGGTGACGTGATTCTCGATATTGTATTTATTGTAGTGACAATGTAATTTTGTGTCATTTTAGCCACTATATTCTAAGCACAAACAGTTATGTTTATTTTTGTTTATTATCTAATTCGGAAATGTATTTCCTAAGTATTTATTATCAATAAATAAAGCCTTGCATATTATGTTACTTGACCAAGATTTTTAATATAAACATAATAATTAAATTAAAAATAATTATATAATAGTAAATAAGTTGACTAATATTTAAATGAAAGTTTTGAATTTTTCCTTTCATGTATCTGGACAGCACAGTTGTGGTACATACAGGTGCAGGAATATGCCAATCGCAGTACTATGGACGACAACCAAGTAGTTTTAATAGGTAAAACATCAACATAGCTCTAGGCTGATAAAGTATGTAGTAATATGTATGAAAAAAATGTTGTCATCAATTTTATTAAAAGCACAAGTAAAGGTGAACCGGTCTTTGCAAATACATTTCCAGATTAGGTAAAGGCCGACAGCGCTAGTCAATAGGAAAATAAAATGTTGATGATCTCTAACTCGACATGATTTCTACAATCATTACAGATTCTTGTAAACGAGAAATACCAGCTTTCTGTCATCTACATGTTATCCCTCAAATCAGTGAAATGATCTTTATAACTGGATTATCGCATGGAGCGCGTGCAAAACAAAAGCTTTCCGTGTGATGTAACAGTACTCTGCAGCTATTACGATAACGTTACAGCAAGTTCCGAGTTTACTGGACACACACGTTTAATGACACATTTAATTAAATACAACACAAACGATACTAAATGAGACCATAAGGAAATCACCGCAAAAGTTGTAAGCTTTTATCTATTGCCGTAATTTCTCCCTCGTTCGACCAATAGCAGTTCGGACGGACGGGAAATAACCAGATGCAGTTTCACTTTCATCCAACCTTGGTCATCGACATCCGCACAAAACCAATTAGAGAAAATTGTTATAAATGTACACAAGTATGCACAAGCTGATGCCATTGGGTTTTCATTTACATTGTGTGCTAACAAGGAATGTGTCCACAATTATTGGCCTTCAGGGTGAACGGCCGCTGAGTGCACCTGCGCCTCATATCGAACTGCACCGGATAAAGGGCCCGCGTCCAAATATGTGAGCAAAAAACGCCATACAAGTTTTGTGGAATCCCGATTTTAATCGTCGACGAATGTTTTGAGAGTAAAAGTTATGCCCAGCAAATACTGCACCAAATATTTTATTATCTTCAAAGACCCACATAATGGGTCGTAAAAGACAATGTCCATAAGGCAGGTAGCAAGATTTGATTAAAAAGATTTCGCTACGTAACCATAGGCCACCTCCATCGGACGCAGCACATTAGTGATCAGATTAATGATTCAGTTACCTAATGCTAAAGCAAATACGTGATAATGCGACTCTGATGTAACAAGTAAAACTACGCGCTTTTGTATCCTGACCGACTGACACCGTTGCCTTCATAATTCATCAAACTTTTACAAGCCTCCTTGTATGTTAATTCTTCGATTATTAATCCACCTAGTGAACGCAAACTATACATATTCAAATATTGCCTGGATATTAATTAGCAAACATTCGCCGGATGTTTCTGATAAGCACCGTTATCACAAAAAGGTCCAGTAGCTTTGAACTATTGTTATAAACTGGGCTACCTATAGTTGCGTATAAGCGTATTCTAACATGTTTTTCGTGGTTGCTAATAATACTTCGGGAATTACTGTTACGTTTACCTGTTAATCAATGATATTATCTCTAATCAAAACAATAACTGATTGTGATATAATAACCCACATTGGGCTTCGTCATAATTTCGGTATACTTTTCGACAAGGTCGACGAGTCGCTATTATACATTTTTTTTTGTTAAGGTATGCGTTTGCATGATAATCGAAAGGAACGAATGCTTTTCTATAATCCATTTACCTGGTGTCTCCTTGTGTTCCTTTACTTGGTTCATTATTTGCTTCTCTTTGTGTTTCGACAGAGCCTTTTCTAGTTCACTTTTTTGGTTCAAGACATTTTTACCTCTGAAACAGAAAAAAATAATATTATTAGCCAAAACAAAATAATAATTAAGAGATTATTTTTTAATCATTAATGGTATTGAAAGCGGATATTACATAATCTACACTAATACTATAAAGAAGGAAAATTTGTATTTTTGTGTGTGTGTATGTTTGTAATGAATAAACTCAAAAACTGCTGTGTCGATTTCAAAAATTCTTTCACCATTGGAAAGCTACATGCACCCTGGGTAACATAGGCTTTATTTATTGTCCGTGCGAACCCGGGACGAGCCGCTAGTTATAAATATTTGCAATATTAAATGTTCTTAGCCTATCTAACAAAGAATTCAGCGTAGCGTAGTTTGATTAGATATTGTAACGTAAGTATAAGATAGCATTAATCTTATCATGAATGGCAGAATTGAAGCATTCATGACCAAATATGGTAATGTGCTCGGTAGGCGAAGTATCAGCGACGATATACATGTTACGTACAAAATTGATAAGAATTCGACTGTACACAATAGTTGGGTTTAACGTCTCATTATCTACGAAATAATACGAACAGACGATAAAGATTATTCAGCAATGGACTTCCTCATTAAGAAAAATTGTTCTTTCATAAATGACACATTTGCCAAGCACGTTATTTACTGCAAAGCAGGAAAGCCCAGAAGACTGGCAAGCACCGCCACGTTGAATGGCAATGCCAACACGCAGTTTACAAACTATTCTGAGATAGCCTCGATCCTTCAACGCTATTTCCAGCAATATGTTGTAAAATGATATTAATCAAATCAAAATCCAAATGTCGAAAATTAATGCAATTTGTTGCACATTAACACTGTTGAAAATATCGAAATATCCTTGAATGCAATTTCGACAGAAATTCTACAACTACGCGTTACATAGTAAAATAATAGACAATGTAGTGTACTGAATGGCTTCTGTTTTGTATTGAGACAGTTCCCTTGCGGCTTTCCCACGCACAATACCTGCATGTGTGGACTATTTTGTCCGTCTGACGTCACAAGTTACTGCATTGTTTTATTTGTTTTACTGCACATCTGTGTTGCAATACATCGGTTGTATTGTTTCTGTCTACTCTTAGTTTCTGGTTAACTTCTCCAATCTCAAACATAATGTTCAATTCAAATTTGTAATTCCATTTTATTCATAAAAGCTATCGTATGTTCTATCTTCGATACCCAATTCAGATAACATTTTGAAACATATTTCAACATACATTACTTAAGTCTATGCGCAAAATGTAAACACCTTGCAATCGTCGAGTTATTTAGAGCATTAATATTTTGAATTAGTTTCCAGGCGAGCCGAGAGGAGTTTACATCAAGTCGACGAGGCGTTACCAGGAGATGAGGAGATCGTCAATGTGATTTAATCCCAACTAATTACTACAGCCGCGCGCCGTCACAGGAGATTGCAGCGCAATCTGCGCTTAGCACTCTCGCAGACAACATAAAGTATCCAAGACGATAGCCTTAGATTTAATTGAAAATCAGACCAACAAAATCTTTAACCAATTTTCAAATCAGATCCGATAACTTGAACTCTATTGTGAACAAAATGCTCCAATAGGTTAATGGAATGTAATTGAGTGGTTTGGCGCTCAGAATTGCATCTTGATTCTAGATCTATATCAGTTGGCATTGGCAAATGCCATGTTTATTGCGTTTGTTTAAACGATATCGCCGTAGAATTTCCTCAATAGGTACTGTTACAATACGAAACAAATTAGCTACGATAAGAATCACGGTTTCATGTCAGTACTTCATTTTACACTATTTATTTTAATTTATGTACCTGATAAATTGCTAAGTAAATGTATATTGCATTGATACATTGTAGTTTATAGATACTAGCGCATAGAATTCCCGTTAGCGAGCTGGGAATTGCTTCCTTCCGTCGAGCGGCACTCGCGCCGTTCACGGAAATAACAGGACGAGACTGCTCCGACAATCGCATTGACGGGGAAATGGACTGAATCAACAGGTCTTCAAATCTGTGAAGCTATTCAGTTCAATATAATGCCTTCGACGTTCGTTTGTTGATTTCACAAAGATGGTTTGAGCCTCTCTTTACAATGCGATCGGCGCAGTTCGGGCGACAGATGTTCAATAATTACAGCGGGTGCGCTCGACAGGATGCGACGCACCTGTGCGGAGACGAGCCAAACTTAGACCTAGCAAAAACTAAACTCGCCGCGTTCCGCACACACTCGTCACTTTATGTTCGAAGCTAAACGCAGTTTTTGCGCATTGTCTTCAATTAAAACGTGAAATGGGGCTTTAGGATAATGAATGCGAACTGTTTAATCTTCTATTCATAAGAAACACACGTACATAGAGTTAACTTATCAAGTGAATGACCAAATCTGAAACTATGAGGAATAACGGAAAATTACTCAAAAAATCGATCGATAAAAAGTACAACTGCATCATTGGATTAAAAAATCTGTATTCCTAGCCTGTAATAAAAAAACCCGTAACTTTTGACAAAAAAAAAACATGTTGTACTTATTATTGCTCGTCACTAATTTTGATAACATTCTGGGAAGTGCCTAATGACAGCTATGGCAAACTGAAGGAAAGAACAAATAAAAAAAAAACTTTTTTCCTTGCGTTATTTATTATACGTTACGTTTTAATTTAAAATTTTTATCGCTTTTTTATTACTTTTCCGCAAAGAGGCAATAAAAAATGAAATTAGAACATAATTTCGTAAAGTTGACTCTACCACGGATGTGTTGAAAAATTCAAAATTGAGCATATTAGACTTTAATAAGAATCGTTTTATTAAAATTCATTATTTTTTTTAAGATTGCCGTAACTATATCAGTACTTCATAGAATTCGATGTTAATTAATGACACTATGAATGATGTCGGCATCTATTTTAGTGTTAGAGAGTACTTTGAAGATTTTTCAATATTTCTCAATGTTTCGGATTGGGCCATCCTCACCCACTTCAACGCCCTGTTTAGATACCTAGCCGTTGGAATGTATTTCGAATCCTAGATATCTTATCTGCAGAGGTAATTGAATTACCTTGTTTAATGTTGTAGATTACAAATTAACATGCTTTCAATGGTCAAGGATAAGATAACATATAACTACTAAGAAAATCCTAACAGAAAAGGGTTCATTGTTGTTTCTTTGGAATAGGAATATATTAAAGTCGTATTAAAACACAGAAAAGGTCTTGGCCAACATTTGCCTGCGGCATCCTTATCGGAAGAGGCACTTGTCGCTCCCACAAAGTGCTTTTGAGAGCGTTCTCTATTATTACAATGGACAAAGGTTGGAGAAAGGCTATGTGATAGCAAGCTGTGGACTTAAAGTAAAGAGTACTCTGTAAACGGTGGTTCTTGACTCGCTTAAAATTATGAAATAAACAGATAAACATATTTCGCGGTAAAAATAAATTTACAAGTCATAATATTTACTAGTCACAATACTTAATACCCGGAGTATTCAATATTCAATCGACGCTCACGCGTCACACTTCCTTTGGGCCAAATAACTAAAAACATCTGAGTCAGATCCGATTTAAACATTTTTGAGAACTGACCAATATGAATCCGATCGCTTGCGTAAATAAACACAAGCAAAATAAACAAAGCTATAATAGTTGGCTATTATAGGCGTTCGTCGAATCGAACGTGTGCGTCCGCCATCTCATCGCCGAATCTAAAATCATACCCACGTTGTTTAATTCTCTTTCTAGTTCCTAATAAATCGTATTTTAAATAGACAGCTACAGTAGCCAAGCCTAGCTCAATCCATTTACTTATTTAATTATTATATCAGAACGCTAGCGCTAACTTGGCCCCACCGCTCAGAGCTTACAATACGACTGGCGAATCGTAAACGCAAGTTCTACGCAATGCATGCACTACGCGTCTGCTACGATTATGAGTCCGCTACGCCTCCTCTACGACAATGCTACGCTAGTGCTACGAGTACGCTACGCCTCCACTACGACAATGCTACGCTAGTGCTACGAGTCCGCTACGCCTCCTCTACGACAATGCTACGCTAGTGTTAAGAGTCCGCTACGCCTCCTTTACGACAATGCTATGCACCAGATAAACTCCACTGCGTTATACCAACAGGTGGCGTCGTATGAAGTAGGTATGTATCCCCGGGACTACTGACTCTCGCCACAAACCAGAACTATGGGTAATATTCGAAGTCTCATGACTAAAAAGCAAGAGTTTTTAAATAAAGCTGGTCAAATGACACTTACATCCTCTGATTAAAGAGCAGCTCCCTATGCAGGTCCATTCGCTGGGGGCTCTCCAGACAAGGGTTGGGCAAGCGGCGCGGCGCGATGAGGCCGTGGCCTTCGCCCGCACCGTCGCCTTCCTGCACCATGTCCACGTCCGCTACCGCAGTCGACACCAGCGTGGGTACAGGGCCCACGCTGCCGCCCGCGCTCAACGCGCTCGCCGATAACACTGGAAACAAACAAAAAAAGGTCTTTAATGATACGTCATCAGAAACCCTTCTCGAGTGTCGTATGAGCACCGTTGGCTCGCTTTAGAAAATACCACACTTTAAGGTTCATTCCTCACAATTTGTTTTTTTTTGATAATTGTGAAAGCAGTCGAAAGATTAAGCCCCTATCCGAGTATCAAAAATAAAAACCACCTTTTTCAATGAACTAGTGAGGCTCTAATAAAAACTACTGACGCGTTTATTAATATTAACGAAGCCATCTATTGGGCCCAAGTTACGAGCATCTAATAGTACTATCGAGTTGGCTTAAAAAGATCGAATTGACTGAACTTATTTCAGTATACCTGAATTTTTTATCTTACTTTTTTTTTAATCTGTTTTTTTTTTATTGATTAGTTCAGTCACAAACTGTGTACCAGCCTCAACGGTGGTGAGAGGATTTCGGCCACAACTGTAGTATTTAATGACATAGGTACGTTCGTAGTGATACAAGTGGATATAAGTCTCAATTTCAAGTTATTAACATAAAATGTACACAACTTTAGCCGTATAACTCCGAGCATAAAGCGTACACGTAAGACTGTAAGAGAACCAAATACGCTTCGGGTATTCCCCGATGAGGACCCAGTTTGCCAGTTATGTTCCAGCCAATAATAACGCAAGCCTTATTTGACAAGATATTGGCTCAAACTCGGATTCAACGATCCAAACGAATGACAGTAAAAACTTCTAACCCAAAACACGGTGTTTGAGACCTACTAATGACTATTATGCTCACCTACTAGCTAAATAAACAAGGAAGTTTACTGTTTACTAATACATCATCATTATCCTCATCCTGTTTTTAAAAGGACGCAGCCAGGACCACGTGCTCCCGACTATAATAAGGATGAGTTGTTAACTACTATAGTATAATACAAACAGCTCATGAATCATTTCATGATGTGTTAGAAACTTAGTCTTTAGCTTTACTAACTGGATAGCGTCTACACCGTTAAATTTGAATCGTTTTAATCCTGTGGAGGGTCGATCCGGTACATGAAACACTATCGATTTGTAAAGATAAAATTAAAAAATAAAGTACCTTTTTTCAAAACTCGTATTAATTTACGCATGTACGAAATTAATTTCTTTAAGAAAACGTCAGCTGAGTGAGTTCAATGACCTGTAGGTAGTAATCGGCGTTGCGTACAAGCTACGTAAACTTAGCGGTCTATAAGTACATCATTACGATTAAGTAACTCTTTTTCATCACATGTATAGAATCTCTCTAATTTATTAGATATTAATGCGAAAGTTTGTATGTAATATTTGTTACTCCATCACGCTCAAACCGTTGAACTAATTTAGAGAATATGAAATTTAGCACACGGTTAGATTATGTCCGGGAATAGCATATCGGATATATCTCTTATCTCGGAAGTACGAGTATGTACCCTTGGGATAATTTTCTACTATGACGCGGGTGAAGCCGTCGGCAGAAGCTGAGTTAATTATGTTTTCAAACAGTTCTTAAGATCATTAAACGTGTTTTTCCACGAGATAAATAGCCAAGAGTTAAGAACACACAGGTGTCGGGTAAACTGTACGAATCTCATGATTCACTGATGATATCATCATATTCAAGCATTACACATTAAGCATACTAATACAACTATGTAACCATAAGCGTAATTTGTTAAAAAATATTAGCGTACGGCGTCCACATGAAATGAAATGTTACATTGCCTAATAATATTACACGGATGCACGTAGCTCTGTGTTACGAGTACCTATCTCATTATTTAGCAGAGTTCAAACATTCAAAGGTGAATCTTTCATAATTTATGCGTTATTACTCAGTAGTTGATTACTTTTTTTATTAGTATTTATAGTTGGGAAACCGTCGCATTCACAAAGAATTAAACTTTTAAATTGGCAAACATTCCATCACATATTGCAAGATCATCAATTATGCATATTCCGAAAAGTCGTTAATTAGCTTTTGACAGGATTCGTGTTGTAAAACTAATTAATTAAAATTCAAGTTTCCTGCGGTATTGCAAAGTAAGTTATTTAAACTGAACTTCGAATATGAGCGGATCCGAAATTATCATCATGCATTTTAATTTGACCCCTACCTCACCTGTGTATTGTTTGTCTCGCATGCAAAAAACCAACATCACAATTTGCTAACTTGAATTATTTACTCATGTGCTTGAAGTTAAAAGCATTTACTAAATAGGTACTTATTTACAACCTAGAGTATAAATGTGCGTTGTGAAAAATTTATGGGCAAAACTGAGGCAGTATTGTTTCATGGTTGTGACCTGCTTTACGTCGCAAATCCATCTGCGGCATGATTGCGATCCCTGAACTCAGGTTAATAAGAGCTCCGAGTGGCGAGGCGTCACTTCCTTCCCGGGAAAATAACAGAGCATTACACGATGAATTTTTCTGCGGGAACGCAATCCCAACTCGACTTTTTAAAACGTTTCAACTCTCGTTCCTGCTCGTTATCTCACGCTACGGCCTCATTTCAGGCACTTTAGACAAACGGAAACTGTATAGTTAACTTTATGAGTTTATACATACGTCTGCTTTATAATTCTGCAAGGTTTTTAATTCAATTCAGATTAAAAGCTGCAGGCACGCCTTGTTGCCACGCTACATTGTGTTCCAAAGCAAATACCTTCATTCTCTAACGACGTTCAAAATAGAACACTTGTAGAGTTATTGGGCGCGTGTTTGTGTTCCAAAGACCTGATATATTTATCGAAGCTGGTTTTCTCTCAAGTAACATTGTACATAACTGAAAATAAGCGTCTATGTTTATCAGTTACTAGTTAATAGATTTAAGATTTGATACAAGTAGGCATGATGTTTTGTTAAAAAAAATAGATTGTTCAACATATTAAAAATCGTAGAACCACGAATTATAACACTTAAGCCTACGATAAATTATTTATATCAAAACAAAAAAAAAAACAATTCTTAAAAACTAACATTATCATTGAGAATTAAGATTACTTAATCATAATTTATGCGTAAATTAAACAAAGCAGAAAAAATAAAGATTATACAGAGCTCAAAGTTTATTACTCCACCGAAGATAACAATGAAGACAATTACGTTTTTTTATAGATACTAGAACTAGAACTGTTTGTATTAAAGTAAGAAGACCGAGACAAAATAATCAGTTTCATAAATTCATGTTTCTTATACACCCACCCTGATGTTTTCGCATCAGCGATATTTCATACATAGATACAATATAACCTACTCTCGTTTTGAATCGTTGCGCATTGCTATACTTATACACTTATATGGAAAGAGAATTGTCCTATATAGCATCGATGCCAACTCATGAAAAATATTGATGTTCTGGCGTGGTTTGATCTTAGTAATACGTAACAAAGCTATTCTATATGAGTTCATGTTATTACAGAATACCACGTTTGAACAAAATTCTTGATTTGTGAAATCAGAGCAAAGCACTAAAAATATGCACTAATTATAATGTTCAAATTCGAAACTAATTTTCGGTTTCAAAACAATAAACGCAACATTAAGGTTGATATTTACTGAAATAACTGCATTTACATTCTAGACATTTTATGCGATTATTTCCTAACGAAGTCTGCAATAATAAAATTATGATAATGATATTATTGATATTCAAATTACTGATTTATCAAAGATCGCACAGATACAAAGCAGAATAGAAAAGGAAGTCGATATTATACTTGTCACTGTGATTTAAAAACACGTAATTTAAAAAATAAATTCTTAAACTCAAAGACAGAAGGAACAGACACAATTTAAATATTATATATTAACAAATGATAACGAAATCATGTGACATTCAAGAAATCTGGTCTAGGATTATAATTTATCAGTGCAATATTGATCGCCCGATAATGGGCGCATTGTACGGGGAGTAATTCGATTAGCATAGATAAATAAAATACATATACACCGTATATTTTAAAGCGCAATATGATCCGCAAGCAAAAAAGAGCAAAAATATAATAATAGGGTGCGTTAGCTTGAATCTAAGAAAGTAATAGGTATTTTGTAGGTAAGCTGTAATAGTAATTTTATTTCTTTCACCTTCACCTTAAAACGGTAGATACCTATGGAGAAGCTCGCATTTGACCACTACTTTACCTGATGGTAAATAAGCGAAGAGTTGGTCGACGACGGAGTTTGTCTAGAAGTAACGTACTCACTCTTAAATACCCCAAGGTTGTAATTATCAGTAAACACAGACTCCGGCAGAGAATTCCACTCCTTAACAGGCTGTACACACAATGTATGTGTTCACAAAAACGTTTTGTGCATGTAGGTGGGATGTCCACCAAGTACCGATAACTATGGCCACTAATCTATCGTTTATTCGTTTCTTTATAATTTTAAAATGAATGAGTCGTAAATTTCACATAGAGCAATAACAGTTTTCAATGAATTTAGTGCAAGCGCGTTCAATTGCACAATTGTATATATGTAATTATTTTTATTATTCTCTGTCGAAATTGTGGAAGGAAACTGTGAAGCAATAACGAAGAACGTTAGCCACTTGTAGATAACCGTTATCGAATCAGCAGCACGTTTCATATCACACTGGAGAGAATATCATAAAAAAAGCAAAGTTTAGATACATTTTAGGAATCACCAATATTTGGCTTGATTGCACATACATACGGATTATAAATTGTGTCACAGTCTTTGCAGCAAATTACTAATCAATTTAAATATCACGTAAGAATTAAATCCTTAATGCAATCATAATTACAATTTTATTTGATAACTTATAACGACATGTGCGGTAATTTTGCGCGTATTATTTTATCTCCTTCCTTATTGCGACGGACAAATAATGTGCATGTGGAAACTAGTTACAGGCAGCTATATACTAGATAGGTACAAGTAGTGATCTATGTATGTATGTCTAAATATCTAGCAGCCAATAGGTGCGCCCGTGACTTCTAGACGTAAAGAAAGCCATGACATAAGCATAGACGGTTGAGACCATGAATTTATTGCTTAATTTTCTACTACACTATAGTTTCTAGTCATTAACAATTTCACATTTACAACTTATTTACTTAGGTACAGTTAACTATTAATTATAGCACACCATAAAATTATAAGAATTCATTAAAATATTGTTGCTTTATTGGTATTTAATTTAAGAGTTATTTTCATTATAAAAGCGACGTAGATCAAAGAACATTGACTCAAAGGAGAAGAGGCATATACCTAGAAACCCAGCGGAGGAACCGTATGGGCTGAAATTGATAATGTAATTAATAATCATACTGTCGTTTTCACAGGTTGCCCTCAGGCAGCTCAATGCCTTCTACAAATGTAGAGCAACCGTAAGATTTAATATTCAGCTTCCTGTATTTGTAAACAATGACTCAAGACTTTATAAACATTTACTACAAATTTATTTATACCAATAAATCATTCGTATTTCTCAAACATCATTTGAAAAGTCGGAACTGGTTACTATCTTTTACAGTTTACTGGCGGATTATATATCATTTCATTACAGTAAGGTACTCGTATTGTATGTACCTTCGTGTACGCAACCGAGAAGTATGTATGTCTTTGTCACAGCAGGTGTCATCATGACTAGCAGTCTGTGAGAAACCGGCTTTAAATTTACTTGGCAATAAAATTGTAACCGAATAACTACGGCTACACTAACGGGAGCTACAAAGTTTTATCTTTTTGCAATGGGGTTAACCGTTGATAGTTATTCAAAAAGTAATGCACGCAATAATATACTTTCACTCTGTTATAATTTAACACCTCATTAGGCAATGCGTTGCATTACCATTATAAAGTAAGTAGAAGTTGTTAGCACGCAGCGCAACGCAATAATCCGGGAAATGTCATACTAACGCGGACCCGGACGTCAGCGGATGTACGAAATAACTAAATAATTGTACCTTATACATCCATAGAGTGCAATGAAGCTAAATATTTACAGCAATAAAAGTATTTTCACTTTATTCACTTAGCTACCAAAGCCGCGGTGGAGCACGAACTAGACGTAAACAAACTGGCTTTAGATTGGATATTGGCTATTTGTAGGCAGGGCCAATAATTACTACCATAAAGTAAGAGATGCCGGGATAGTAAAATTCACGATGGACGTTAGAATTATGTTCGGTAGGAGTAGCACCAGTAAACTGCCGCAGGGAGTGCCCTTGAAAAGGATATCTATCTACTGTAAACTAAAGACGATGCCCGTGTTCGTGTATCGAACCAGCCGTCTGCGAAGGCCGAAGCTACACGCAAGAAATATTTCAAGGTTATTCATGAAACTGAAACAAATCTCCTTTGAGACTCTTTCTAATAAAGCTAGGTTGTTATCTTAAATATTTCCAAGATAATTAGATTAACTGTTTTGAAATGGGATTAACTCGCCAAACATCATAGAAGATAAGAGAGGCACTGTGGTTTTGATGTCCACTGAGAAGCGTAATTCTTTATTTTAATGCGTATTGTACAAATTAAAACAAATGATTATGACATTATGTTGTAGCCATGAACACAAATAGCTTCTTAATTGCCATCGCATAACATTTCGTTTAAACTCTGTTTCGCAAGGTCAAGGTGTCATCTGATAATCCGAAACGTATCCGCATAAATCAATATTTTGTTAGCAATATCGTTCACTGTAAAGGTCACTCACTCACCATTAACTGACCCCTGACCTATGGTTATTTTTAGCCTTCCATCAGTTCCATCTAGCCATACGCTGCTACAAGGTTGTTTCAGCACTTATTTGCTGAAACAATTGACGTCACTACGTCTGAAGGCTACCACATTGTTCATTCTACTTCGTTAAACAGATAATATAATACGACATTCGCGGAAACTACGCTGTTTAAGTCTAATTAATTACTAAAATTGTGTAGATGAACTAGCTGAAGGCTATTTTTGTATGTGCAATGTTGTTGAAAATGTTTTCATTAGAATGCTTACCGTCATATGAACAAAATGCTTTTGACTGCGGTTTCTTTCTAATATGAATTTCGTCACTTTTATTTCGCTTTACGAGTTCTTTTTAGCTCACACTCACAAGATTCCCCAATCTTGGGCCATCTCACTATTGTGTGTGGTCTAGATACTAATGTTGTTGGAATTATACTACGTAACATTTTTAATGTGAACACAGCTGTATTAAGGCACTCACGGGTTTTTGATAATGACAACGACACAAAAGAGTAGTGAATATAAATAGTGAATATAATCTTAAACTAGTGCGCCTCACCATCAGAGATTGCATCACTGTTTACCATCAGGTGGGATCACAGTCAAGCACTAGTTTATATCAATTTTAAAAAAAAAGAATATTTTGATTCAGTACCTAAGTAGGTTATACAAATACACACCTTTCTACATAAGTTACTTAGATAGCTGCACATAAATTACATTACATTAAATATTTAATAAATTTCTAAAGGAAATTGATTGGAAACTCTCCCAAGAATCGACTACTTATTCTCTGGATACTTGAGCCTCTGAATAAACAAGTTAAAATATGTTATTATCAGATATTTTAGAGATCATTTTCAGCGCTGTTATAGACGAGATAAAGTTGGTAGTAAACAATAGGCTTAGGTATGTGTATCATATCGTTAATTATGCTAAATATCTATTGTTTTACTCAGCTCTATCTGACAGAACATTTCACACATTGACAAAAGAATAATACCCAATCAATCAAACTAAGAAACTTAATGCAAGTCGAGAATGACGTGTGGTAGTACAATAAAACTTCGCAATAGAAAAAGAATTGATGTCAAACGCATGTAGGTACTATTGTGGCGACATTAATGATAATGATTCATCAAAATCAATCACGATGTCTTACAGTTGTCGCTATTAATATGGTCGTCTTTTTAGGTCAACTTGTAGTTACAGTTATGCATAACAAGCTACATTTTAACGAAGGACTTTTAGGGCGGAATAATTTATAACTTTAATCCAACTCCGATACAATTTCAAAGCTAATTAATGAAATTGCAATCCAACTCGAGCTCGTTCTCTGAATCGAGCGAATTTAAATGACTGGTAACTAATGGCAATTACAGTAACCAACAAAATAGCAAAACTGATGTTGCAAAAATTTAACCTCGTTGCAAATAACCGAGCTGCGTTAAATATTTTAAATGCATTTTTATGTAAATTGTTGTATATTTTAATGGCGTTAAAATGATTAATTTCTCTACATTTTGCGTTAAATTTGTTATATTTTTCTAATCTTTGATAAGAGTTAAAGTATAATATAATAATTACTCTTTAATTAGACGTAAAAAATATTAATTTTATACTAAATTTTTATTTTCCTCACATTGTTTCAAACGTGCCATAGCAATCTATATCTAAATGGATGTTAATACATTTCCAATAATGAGCATGACGCATTTGTGTCAGGCCTCAGACGAACCATCTAATGAATGTTATGTTACCATATAGGCACAGCGTACAGCCTAACTGTGTCAATAGAATGGGTGTAACTACGGCGCAGTTAAGTGCAGGTAGATAACATAACTTGAACATCTAACTGCTATACATCATTTTCAGTATAAGCCAAACCTGAATATAATTTGTTCAGAATTAGTAACTGAAACGATACCAAAAATATATAAAAAAGGTCAAAATTGGACACCACCGACACTAAGTACAACACAGGTCACAGCAGGTCATGGCGGGCATTAGGCACCAGCGCACAGCTGGGTGCAGGGTAAATACAACCCCTCAGTTCCTGGATGGCCTGGAGACCATGTGTTAATGTGGACAACCAGGTAACATAATATCCAGGGAGACTGGAAACGTCGAGAGATGTCGTGCGGTGTTCCGCAGGGGTCGGTACTAGGGCCACCCTTGTGGAACATCGGGTACGACTACGTGCTGCGCGGCGACTTCCCTGACGGGGTCAGCGTGGTTTGCTACGCAGACGACACGCTGGTCCTAGCGCGGGGAGAGTCGTACCAGGCGGCGGTCGCTCTAGCGACACGCGGGGTTGCGATAGTCGTTGATCGGATCCAGGAGTTGGGACTCAAGGTGGCGCTTCACAAATCCGAGGCGATGTGTTTTCACGGTCGCCGGTCTCGGAACGCGCCGCCATTGAGTTCCCAACTAACGGTAGGAGGAGTTCACATCGGTGTCGGGTCGACGATGAAGTACCTGGGACTCGTCCTCGACAGCCGGTGGAATTTCGTGGAGCATTTCCGACGTCTGGCTCCCAAACTCAGCCGGGCTGGGGCTGCGCTCAAGCGGCTCCTGCCCAACCTTGGGGGTCCAGACGCCTCCTGCCGGAGGCTCTACGCGGGGATCGTTCGGTCCATGGCCCTCTACGGGGCGCCGGTGTGGGCGCCGTCGCTGAAAAAGCAACCGGCGGCCATACTGAACGCCTGCCAGAGGGTCATGGCGATAAGGATGGTGCGGGGATACTGCACGGTCTCCCGCGAAGCGGCGAGCCTTCTGGCTGGCCTACCACCGTGGGATCTGGAGGCAACAGTCCTTGCACACATGCACGATATGCGCGTGGAGATGCAACGCCGGGGTGAAAGTCCACTGCCGCGACAGGTCACGGCATGGCGGACAGAGCTCCGGCGGGATCTCATGGTGAAATGGCGTCAACGACTATCGCAACCCAGTGCTGGGCACGCCACAATCATGGCGGTAAGTCCTCTCTTTGAGGCGTGGCTGGAAAGGCCTCACGGCGTCCTTACCTTCCGCATGACGCAGGTCCTCACCGGACATGGTTCGTTCGGGAGTTTCCTGCACCGGATTCATGCGGAAGTGACGCCCGGGTGTCGCCACTGTGCGGAACGCCCGGAGGACACGGTGGAGCACACAGTCGAGGTGTGCCCTGCTTGGGCGGAGCATCGCCGTGCCCTCGTGGGGGCGATCGGCGGCGGAGACCTCTCGCGCCGGGCCTTGGTTGAGGCCATGGTCCGGAGCGAGGAGGAGTGGCAGGCGGTCGCCGACTTCTGCGAAGCAGTAATGCTTGCAAAGGAGGAGGCCGAACGCATCAGGCAACGGCGTTATCGCCGCCGCCGCCGTCGCCGGGATTCTGATCCCGATTTCCGGCCAACGTAGACGCGGGCTTGCGGACAGTGAGCAATGGGTAGCTCGCTGTCCGGCCGTCCGGTAACTGTCCGGACCAAGCCCAAGTCGTCGACGGCGCGCACTGTTCCCGCGCGCCTCAAGGAGTTGTCAACAACAGCAGGGACCCAGCCGGGTCGAAGCCTACTGGGGCCAGGGTTATCCGAAAGGGCGCTCGAGCCCCGGTATGAAGGCTAGAAGGAACGGGGTGGGTCTTTTAGTCAGTAAGAGTCTGACACTATCTCCCGCTCCGCCCAAGGGCGGGGGATGTCAATGCATGATTTTACCCACCATAAAAAAAAAAAAGGTAACATAATATCAAGCTTATAACTTTGTGATTTTCTATGATACAGTATACAATATTGTACTCGTAGTTACTAAAAATAATGTTGTATGTTACTATATATCGATATTACAATCAATACCAATTGCAATAATCGCATTGTACCTTATTGTAGGGTAAAAAATAATTTAATTACGAAAGTATAAGGTAGACTTTACAGTCGGGTACAAAAATTAGATAAACCAATAGAATAAATACCTATTATTTCGAAATCTACCAATCATTCAGTTCTAAAAATCGATCCAAATACAAAATAGAGGCTGAAACATTTCTTAAGAAGAGTTTCTCATCAACCATCTTTGAATATGTATGCAAGTTATTGCTCTTATTACCTCCTAGATTACTACATCGAATCTGGCAAAAATTCAAATGAATCCAAAAAGGGGTCAACTTCAATCGCATAGCGCACGTTTTATTGCACCATTTTAAATGGGAATTCTTGTATCTAGTTTATGATTTGGGCAATCATTGTGAAACAGGCGTGACCATTAGACAAAGCAGTAGGGTTATTTTTGCCATCGGTAATGGTACGGAAGATGTTATTGCTTTAAGAGATATATGATTCCCAAGACACGTGCACCATTGGGGCGCGGGGCGGCGTGTTTACAACCCATAAACCGTAACGGAAAGTGCTAGCACATTTAAGGGCAACATAAAAAATGTTTATTATAAACTATTTATTTCTATTGAACACCACACCGATCAAGGTGAAATACATCAAATAAATAAGCTTAAATATGTTTGATCCATCAGCAAGCTTCTAAATAAATAAACATACATAAAACAGTCTGCTCTGACGTCCGCATCAGGTTGAAGTAATAAAGGTGAGTAAAAATAAACAATCCACCGTGTCGATTTACATTGACCTAACAGAAATAATTATGATGAAGACCAACGCGGTCCATTTACGGGGAGTATTTAAAAGTCTTAACTGTAGCGGTGACGTAGACCAATCAACGACGAATGAATGATCCCTCCGTGACACGATCAATAAGCCACTTCCTCATGCGGGCACACACGAATCGGTTATTACAGTTGATGACAGTTATAACTACGATACAAAATTTTCCCGTGTGCCGCAATGGGAGAGGTTAACTGATTCGACCAAAGAAGATGCAGCACACATGTGCTCATTCTCTTAATAAGCCCAATGAAACTAATAGAACTTCATTGTTTTAATAGGTGACCACTGTAAATTTATTTAGGAGACTTTAGAAAAGAAAGAAAGTTAACTATTGAAGTCGGTTTAATATTTCAAGGATCGATAATCCTTTACATGATGCAAATAACACAACTGATCATTTTGTCGGTACAAAAGATAGCCTGTCATTACAGATTAGCGCTCGTTTTAAATAAGTAGGGTGTGACTGGTAAAGGGTTCACAGGATTTAGGGGACGACCCCATGTTTGATCGCAAGGACACTACTCATTACTGAATAATAACGTAACAGTATACCACACATGACGCCTCACAATTTTAAAATACGTGCCAAAGTTTTAAAGGATTCATAACGTGTGAATTAAAAGTAAAACTATTCGGAACGACTTAGATTTTCTTGAACGAAGACATAAACTGCAAGGTTCAGAAATGACGTAGTTCATCAGATTATCTATCTAGACATTTATATTTTTATAACAATCCCCTTTAGAAGACCATTCGTGATACACTGAATGAATGAAGAAAAAATAACATAGTACGATGTAACGTTGTAAGTACATATGATTATATGTAGACGTTAAACATCTTGTGAATGAGAGTAATTCGTTTAGACAAATCTACACGAATTACTCATTAAAAAGAAAATTGCAAAAATTATATTTTGCTAGTGTTATTCAATATTGATAGATATGTAAATTAATCATTTTATTATCTAATAGAAGCTGCTGCGAGCGGCTTCGGCCGCGTGAAATTAGAAAACTGTTCCAATGTTACATACTCCCAGGATGAAAAGAATGTATATTAATGGTATTATATTAAAATATAATTTATTAGAATATTATAGTCTGTGTACCTACCAGATTTCATCCAAATCGGTTCGAGCGTGAAGAAGTAACAAACATACATACTTACAAACATTGTTCTTTATACTTAATATTAGTGTAAAGAATATTATTGTTCTAGCTAACCAGTCCATATTTGACTGCAACGGTGACGACAGACAAGTGATGCAATGCAAATATTTCGTCATACTTGAAATATTTATAAACTCGATAAGTAACAATCTATATATCAGCGTGTTTATTTTCGTATTAAAATATCAGGAGTGCACAGTAAACACATAAACTAATGAAAGAGCTACTACGTATGAGAAATGAAGTACCTCCTGTAAATCTATGTCGGCCAAGCCATGATAAGCGTGTTATCAATACACCACAGCACCGTTTGAACATTTATCACGCCATCGCCAAGCAGTTACCTTGACCGCTCCCTAACCATTATTTATCAAGACCTTCGTTCAGACACGAAAACACTTGAGATTTTATAGGAACCATTGAGTTATTATCGAATATAAGTAAAATAACCATAACCGCTAGCCTTCAAAGCACTTTGCAAATGAAACTGCCATAGCAAGTGACGGCACAAAGTGAAAAGACGCTACTTTATGGGGATATATTTTGTCTCTTACTTGTCTTTTCAGGCTGCATAACCTACAAGCTTCAGTTGTTGTGAAACTAACTGTGACTGCATCCATTCATTCACTGCTACTTTGCATTTGCACACTGCGATGTTGCTTCAGAGGCCGTCCTATTATTCTAAAATAGCAGTAAGGCTAAGAATTTAAATAAAAGGGCTCTCAGAACATAAAATTAAATGGTATTTTTTTCTTTTGATCTTTTCTTGAAACCAATATTGCTAAGCTCATAAAATAAAAACTTTTAAAAGTAAAATTCAAAGTAAGAGCATTTAACTCAAATCCGATGAAATATAACTGTCGCAGGTTCTTAACCCTTCAAATGCAAGGTCGCATTTCAATAGGCAGATCAACGACTTATGAACTGAAATTCAAAGTTAATATAAAGGATAAACTTATATTTGGCAAATAGTATCGATAACAATAGTGCAGGGCATCCCTCACTTTTGCGTTCATGGGCAGGGCTCGGAGGGCGTTGACCCCTAGAAGCAGACGGAGCTTTTCGCGTCTCGCCCTACTTGCCCGCCCGCCCAACACAATCCCATACGTACGCGCGAGTATTTTTCAAGAAAATTCCGCAATTACGCCATGGAAAGCATACCCTTACGCGTGTTAAACTTTCAGTCCAATATGAAAATATTTTCTGGTTTCTTCTAGGATAAAAAACTGCCAAAAAAATTCGTGCTCAAGGACTCCACAGCAGAATACACACTTGAGTTTGAGTGTTGTTACACCCACTTCATAAATGACAAAAAAATGCTTATGAGAATATTTTGAAGTGGAGGCACAAAATAACAATGAAGCAGGCATGTTGAAGCTCTTAACATGATCACTATCCGAGAATAAAAGAACATGTTTGAATTAATTACGTTTTATTTCATCATTTAAACACGTAATTAACTCGTCTTTAAATCAAAATCTTATCGGAAACGACCTTGCATCACAATGATAGAGCCATTGTTAAAGCTACGATTCCATTGTTACTGTAAAACAGAGGCAGCGTCGGACTTCCTTTGTCCTTTTAAGCGTAGGCAGTGTGATGCACTAGTTGGAGTCACCGGCACGCCAAGCGCCGCACTTGATTGCACTTTCGCTTTCCATGCATCGACCAGGCAGCTACAAACTGCTTGCTGTCAACGTTTCTAGTTCTACACTACCTGATACATTTTACGACCACTAGGTGTGTAAACGACAGCTAGGGATGTTTTATGCCAATGCCGATGAACTTTTATAAACAAATGGATATCCAATTTGTTAATTAAAGTAAGCCGCTGACTCACGCACTAAATGTAAATGAGGAACTGAGGATATTATCAACCGTTAGTACAGATTACGAATTTCCACCTGTACGCAATCAAATATTTCTCAAAGTAGAACACCTATTTCTATAAACACGAAATGTAATTACTTGCATAAGTTAACGACTTAGCGTCATAAGCAACATAAAACTAAAAGTGAATAATGCGTTTACCTCGAATACTGGGTTCGCTCCGCTCTCGTAAGAAATTACGACAAATGCGTAATGGCCGTGTCGTAAGTCGACAATTCCGCCACTTTCTTATGAAGACGAAGACGCTATTTGCGGATATTGTCTCCTACGACAAATATAATGCAGTTAGCTTTCAAATATGTCATCTAGCTCTACTAATGGATGTGAATGGATCGGTCATTACAGGGAGTTAAATTTTCTCATTTTAATCAACCCATTGTTTAACCTATTTAGGATGAAAAAGAAAAACTAATATAAAATAAATAATATTTTATAATTGACGAGTTTTTCTTTTTCATCCCTTACGCAAAATAAAACTTTATTTGGCATAACTACGTATAGAGTTTTCCAAGGAAGGAAATACAAGTAAACATAAAATGTATCAATAAGTTTGGGCGGCATAATTTGCTGGGAGGAAATGGCTTATTATGGCTATCAGCATGTTTGTTGTGAATAAAGTTCGCTTTTTACTGGGTTCTGCAAACAGTATGGAACATTTGACAGAGCTCTCGCAGCGCGCTGCCAATTGCGCCTGCGAGAAAATAAGGAAACAGATAAATTAAGTAACATTTACAATATACTTGCTAATTCCATACCAGTACGGGTACGCTATTCATGATACTGAAATAGTGTTGCCACACGATAGTTTATTTATTTCCACGTTCGACATCTAAGGTTCATTGTTTGAATATATTGTTTGTTTATTATTTCGATATCTACACATGGCATTTGTTCGAACAATCGCATCTATAGAGTTTATTTTTTCGATCATCTATTTCTTCGTTCACGCGTAGGCGGGACGGGACTATACCCAAATAGTCCGAGGGCACAAAATGTATACAAAAGTGTCTACGTACCTACATAAAGTAGTTATTATTTTAATGGGGTTTAAATCACACTAATCACAATCGATTGATTCAGAACAAACATTCGCTTACTTTTAAAGGATTTTTCAGTCTACAAATAGAAAAGAGTTATGCTGATGTACATGTTTCAATACATAGAGTACATGAGTTTGGTAGATCCATATAAAAAAAAACTAACAGTCTTGTTCTGTATAATGCTATCTCATGGAAAGCTATGCGCATCAATATCGTTCAGATCGTATTATTTTGAATCTGTTTAACCTTAGCTGCATGAATATTTATTAATAAATGTCAATGTCTTGTTCAGTCGTATTTTGTTTTTAATTTGATTATATATATATATATATTATTTTATTATGCAGCATTTAAGATGCTTATATAAAGTTGGTACCGTTGTATTTTTATTGTTACAAATTGTATTATAACTCGTAGCACTTTTTGTAGGTAACGTTACTGGACGTAACAGCACATGAATAAACATTTACTCATGTGCTAAGAGTGCATTTGGTTATTTATTAGGTAAAGTCCCCACATAATAAAGGCGATGGCATTTTATAATCTGCTTCAATAAGTAAGATAGTACAGAAACCACCCATTGCGTTGGATCCTTATCCAGAATTCCCAGTCCCCCTTATCCTGCTCCCGTGCCAAATGTCCCACGCCTGCTGCATACGTAATGTTCATACAACCGCCCACACAATACACACCTACTTGAACATGCGATGCACAAAAATATAACTGTTTCCATACTGTCCGCATTCCATATCACAACACATTATGAATGTCATGGGTGCTTGCATTGGGCACGCCACAATCATGGCGGTAAGTCCCCTCTTTGAGGCGTGGCTGGAAAGGCCTCACGGCGTCCTTACCTTCCGCATGACGCAGGTCCTCACCGGACATGGTTCGTTCGGGAGTTTCCTGCACCGGATTCATGCGGAAGTGACGCCCGGGTGTCGCCACTGTGCGGAACGCCCGGAGGACACGGTGGAGCACACAGTCGAGGTGTGCCCTGCTTGGGCGGAGCATCGCCGTGCCCTCGTGGGGGCGATCGGCGGCGGAGACCTCTCGCGCCGGGCCTTGGTTGAGGCCATGGTCCGGAGCGAGGAGGAGTGGCAGGCGGTCGCCGACTTCTGCGAAGCAGTAATGCTCGCAAAGGAGGAGGCCGAACGCATCAGGCAACGGCGTTATCGCCGCCGCCGTCGCCGGGATTCTGATCCCGATTTCCGGCCAACGTAGACGCGGGCTTGCGGACAGTGAGCAATGGGTAGCTCGCTGTCCGGCCGTCCGGTAACTGTCCGGACCAAGCCCAAGTCGTCGACGGCGCGCACTGTTCCCGCGCGCCTCAAGGAGTTGTCAGCAACAGCAGGGACCCAGCCGGGTCGAAGCCTACTGGGGCCAGGGTTATCCGAAAGGGCGCTCGAGCCCCGGTATGAAGGCTAGAAGGAACGGGGTGGGTCTTTTAGTCAGTAAGAGTCTGACACTATCTCCCGCTCCGCCCAAGGGCGGGGGATGTCAATGCATGATTTTTCCCACCATAAAAAAAAAAAAAAAAAAAAAAAAATGGGTGCTTGCATTATCTTCGTCGAGCGTTACGCAAGTTTTGTCAGTATTAATATATTTAAATAGGCAGTCCTCTTCCGCGACATTTGCGAAATCGTTACCGAATGTACATAATTGCCTCTGTCTTTCAAACAGTAAACGTCCTATATATGACTTTTCACATGTGGCTCTGATCGTTCCACGTTAAATCTTCGCGTCATGACATCACCCAGACAAAACAAAAATTATGTGTTATAGAAGACTTTACTACTTATGGAAATGTACGGTGCATCATAATAGTCAAGTATCTCGAACACGTGCGTTCGTTTTTGAATGATAAACGGTTTGAAGATAAAACAGTCGGTCACCTCTGAAGCTACTTTATCAAAGCGAGCCTAATCTCTGGTTCATATTCATGTGAGGACGTGTTAACAAAGTGTTATTGTACTCTGCTTGACTTACGGCATATAAAGCTAAAGATCATGAATTCATGACGCAGCGTCGACTATGGGTCGCGGCGTTTTGGACTCGATAAGAACCACAAAGGAACACTATTTCATTTCCCGTTTTAATCAGTATAAAACACAACACAAACTCTCATTAAACTTTTATCACAGTAAAAAATATGACGAATTGATAACGATGAAAAAATGCTAACTACGTATGTTCTTGGATTGCACTGGATGCTGTAAACATGAGCTATTATGGAGAGATGGACAGAACAAAAGGTATTAGGTGACCGTGCACTGGTGCAGTATGTCATCGTGGTCAGATATCATAACCAGGCGGCGTGAAAGCCCTGGACATGTGCTTTTGTTTAGCCCGCGCATTTAGTACGTGTGCCAAATAACAACGAGCCGTGGTGAAACACTACCTTGTCCAAATGTAAATGCGACGTAGTAGTAACAGGACAGGGTTATGTATGTATGATACTTTCGATCGTAAATTGTAAGCGAAGCCTAATCGGGAGCCTACGATGAGATATGGATATGATATGAATACCGTTTTCATAAATGGCGAGTTTCTCTTGTATGGCAGGTGCAGTTTTACGTGGTCTGGCGTCGAACATTGCGAGGACGGATGCGGGCCGAGCAGCGACGACTAAATGCCTCAATACAGAAGCCGGGCAACGTGTCACGGCCACCTAACAGGATTAACTTACCTGCCCTACTACTACGCAGGTAAAATGAACTGAACTAGGTGGGTACTCGTACTACAATATCTTATAACTAACCGGCTTATGACTATTGGTTTGATTTTGAACAGGGCCGCGCATCGTTTACTTTTAAATAAGATTACATATGTAGTAGTGACTACTAGCTGGCTAGGGCTAGTAGACCAATAGATTAAAGTACATATGTATTTATTTTATGTTTCTAAATGGGATATTTTTAATTGTACATAAAAAAATCTAATTCTTCACTAAAAAGATACACCAAATATATATTAAAGCCCCCCGACTCGGACAGTTATTTTTTTAAACCATACAGTAGGGCCATATTATAATGGTCAATTAGCATTTATACATGTTTTTAGTGGAACAAATGCATATTTTGTTGTATAAAACAGAGGAATAAATTAATGAATGTTCGATTGTAGTTTGATTTAAAGTTTTTAGACAAGGAAAATTGGTAATTTTCTTTGTATTTAGTAGTACTCCGTGGTAATGTTGCCCAGAAAATCTAAAAGCGCGTTTTCACCCGAATGTAAGAAGGGTTATGTTTTTTTGTGAGGGATATTTTATAATGAACTTGGCTATGACAGCAGGATAACTTCTACCGCGTTAGGAAGTCAGAAAATAAATTATTAACTGCAACATGTGACTGCAATCAGCCATTTCAGACATGGTTTTCAAACAGAATTTGCTACCAACCCAGTTCATTCAAATTTTGCAAAGCAGGGAATTTAGGTTCATTCACTGAGAGGATTAATGACGACATTAGACGACCTATTCAACACATAATAGTATTTCGTAAAACGTACAAACGTAATACCTAGCTTGAACTAGTAATCTGTACTTGAACTTTGAGTTTTCTATATATATAACTATTCTACGTTGTATCTACGGCGAATATTTGCCTTGTTTTACCTCGCAGTGTTTACGACTGATGTTTCCAAATTGCCTTCTGCTTACATTGGTAGGGCAGGCATATTCTACCTGCATCTAGGTATATATCGACGGTGTAGTATCAATATCGTATCTATATATCGACGGTGGATTATCAATATCTCTACAAAATTATTTTACGGGAGGTGAAAAAACTTTTTTAATAAAATTACTTAGATTTACGTTTCTTGCTAGTTCTTAACTTTTTGATTAAAATATTAAATCCCATAGAAATTACATGTTTTCGTTTCGCCTCCTGTAAAATATAATGGTTTGATAGTAATTAGATATTGATACTAATACATCGTCGATATAATATCTTGTGATATATTTCAATGATCTACTTTCGAGCTACAGGTTTACTTCTTCGTTATAGTTAGGTAACCTGAACCTTTTTGCTCAATGAATAACGTGGGTAAGAAATGTGAGAATGGTGCCTAGGTGAGTATGTGCATAGTAATACCAGAAGTAGACCTACTTAGATGACATACAGGTCCCAAGAGTAACGGTTTCTTAGTGCATCAGATCAGTTTAATTGGATCCACATATGAAGTTTTGAAATTGTTGTATGAAAAGCAGCAATAGGTCTGAAAATAGTGTACTTGAATAGGTAGGTAAACGAAAATCCACCTCAAAAATTTGCCAACGCATTGTCAATTGCAGCTTTTTAGGGTTCCGTGGCTAAAGAGTAAAATCGGGACCCTATTACTAAGACTTCATTCTCTGTTGGTCTGTCTGTCACCAGGCTAGGCAGGCCAGTATATCAAGAACCGCGATAGTTAGACAGTTGACATTTTCACAAATTACCTATGTATTTCTGTTGCCACTATAACAACAAAATGCTAAAAACAAAATAAAATAAATACAACAAACACGATTTTTTGCCGAATTTTCCTAAGGACGGTATGGATACCTTCAAACGCGAGTCCAGCTCGCACTTGGCCAGTTTTTTTTTTAATGTGGAAAATCATCTAATGACTGCTCTCGCTCTATGGCGACGGCGATCGGACGTTTACGAACTCAAACCACACCTATGATCCTCCACTTGCCCTTTGCGTTCTTGAACCATGAGTAAGACGTTCAGAAGTTGACCCGTGGCCCTAGTACAGTAGTTTCGGGTCTGCGGCTGGTTAACTGAATTGTCAACAGTCAATTACCTATAGGGAGCCATGAAGTTTCTTGCATAATCTTCTCCATAGAGATTTACGCTTTGAAATGTGCAATTAGCATCATTTTTTCTGCCTGACTGACTTCTTGACATTTCTAAAGTACCTGTAAATTGTTTTAAAATAAAATGCTTTGAATCTTTAAAAAGATTACCTACACGACTTTAATTTTCAAACGTTCGTCGTGTTGTTAACTTTCGTTCAAGAAACTGATGATGGTTAGGTACCTACACCAGATTCAGGTTTAGTAAAATAAAGAAGGTACTAACTATACCTATCTAGTAAATCAGGGAACCATGGAGGTAAGAACTGTGAAGGTAGATTAGCGCTATTTCTAGTAGGTACTTACCTACTTAGTTTCTACCTTCGCGGAAAGACGAGACAGAAGATGACTTTAGGCTTATAGTATTTCCGGTGCCCTGTTATTCGCGATAAACTGAATAATTTATGAAGTTACTTAATCATTGTGTTCTTAACTGAATGATTGTGGTTTCCGCATTCATCTTTTTCATCCCAGTCCCAGAAAATATAGGTCTAATAACAAGTTAAAATAATAAAAAAAAAACATGGAACAATAATATGTCCCGTACGAGATAATTTAATCAGCTCTATTTCAGATAAAAAAAAAAAACCTTGTGATATAACGATAAGATATTGGTCGTTTGATTTGTATAGATAATCATGTGTTTACTCCAAATCATATCTGTACATACACGTTTAACATAGGTAGACATTCAAAATATAATTATAATAGATATCAATGCATCAAAATAAGCAGTTGCCTTACAGTTCAGTAACCCATAATATTGAGGCATTTCCTTATTTAATCTTTGGCTGTTAAAAATACAATTCATCGGGTCATTTTTTTTATGTACTTTTTATTTAGCTCAACGCAATAATAGATATATCCTTATATATCTATTATTGAAAAAAATAACAATAAAGAGAGAGAATATTATGTTTCTGTGGTGATAAGCTAAAAATGAATAGATGGATATGTGCGTCGAGCGATTCAAAATTAAATAGAAAAAATCTTACCTTGGTGAAAAAAATGGCACAACACTAATGTTCTTTATTTTTTGTTCACAGATTAAATAATTATGTGCAACTTGTTTTATAAATTGAGATCAAACTTATTCTGAAATCGATTTACGTAAGAAACGCTCGCACGTTTAGAGGCACCACCAGACACCGTCCTTTGCTTGATTTGATTGATAAACAAACTTCGCATTCCGGCAGCGCGCGCATTTTGGTATTGCCAGTCTCGAAAACTGTTTTTTCATTTAGTAATATTTTTAATTTCACTACAGGATTAAATTTTAAATCCAATCTTTGTAATACTTTCAAAAACTTACTTATGTGAATGACATTCAGTTGCAAAATGTTCAGAAGATTTACACTACCACTTAACATGTATCTTATATTTGATTATTATAAATATTCTAATTTTTTATTTTAACTTATTTACAACAAAAACATTGCACGAATAAGATACGACACAAATATTGTTGATATCTACTAATATTGTTTTTAAAAATGGAGAAATTCCCACATTTTGAAGGAATTTCGTCTGTAAAAAAAACAACCAGCAACATTTTTAACGCTAAGATTAGATTTAAACTAAATTTCGATTATTTTTAAATGAAATAAATTGGTTTTCTGACCATGATTCAAAACTGAATAGAACTTTGGCCATCGAAAGATGTCACCGAATTATATATCAAACTGTATGGAATTTAAAAAATTAAGTTTTGTCAAAATTGTGTTCTTGGCGGTATCCGTAGGATATATAAAATCTTTAGTTCGTACATAACTAACTCAATTTATGTTTACATACAAGCATCTTATTTTAATCGTTTTGCTTCAAATAATGCCGAAAACAATTCAGCTTCTATTTAATGTGATTGACACATTTAAAGATGCAAAAAGTGAATTAAATTAGAACCATACCGAGAAAAAGCAACAGTTGAGTTCAATAATTTTATTTCTAGGTTAGTTTTTAATTTCTCATGGAAAAGCTTGATACTTTTTGACTTAATAACAAATTGCAATATTACTCACACAGTGAATTATTACTTTTCAGTAGGTTTCGACAATGAGCAGATGAAACTCCTAATAATGAGAACAGTAAAGTACATGGAAAATTGAAAGAAAAGAAAAAACAAGAAAAACAGATTATTAACGCGAAAAAGACGCAAACTTAAAACTAGCTTATAAACATAACATAACAACAATTGTTAAGGAAGATATGCGTGTTATACGTCACATCCACGCAAAACGGCCCAACGCTCAGCATAAAGCTGCGGCCTCACGCATAATGCGATGTGCTCACAGCGATGGATTTCAGCGTGGGCCGATCGCTGTTAAAAAAACCGGCCAAGAGCGTGTCGGGCCACGCTCAGTGTAGGGTTCCGTAGTTTCCCGTCCGTCACAATAAGTGTACCCACTTTTGTGAGTTTAAAAAAATGCTTGCATATACGATTATACTACTAACTTAGTCCAGAAATTATTTTGCTTTTTTGTACAAAAACTGTTCTTTCCATCAAGTTCAAAATGATTTTCCTAGAAAGTCCATAAAAAGTTCTACTTTTCAGATTTTTTTCATATTTTCTAAACTTATGGTTCAAAAGTTAGAGGGGGGGACACATTGTTTTTTACTTTTGGAGCAATTATTTCCGAAATTATTGACATTATCAAAAAATGATTTTAGTAAACCCCTATTCATCTTTTAATACCTACTACGGGGTACTAGTAATTAATTTAGTAGTTTTGAGAAAACTTAGGTGATGTTCATTGTTTGCATACCTACCCTGAGCGATTAAAGATCAAAAATTATAAAAACCTAACCTTACCTCGAAAATAATGCTTAGGACATTCAAATTTTTCTTTTGATAAATAATACAGAAATAGGGAGTCTTTATGATGATTATGGCGCTGCCTTTGTGAATTTATACAGAAAACCTGAACAGTTAAGATTTACTAGGAAAAAGATGCAAAATGTCTTTTTTTTATTGAAGAGGTTAGATTCTACCATTCTTTAATTGGAATAATCCTTCCAAAAGATTGATCTCATCAACATGCCAACGTCGATCGTCATCATCATTTTAGCTGAAAGGAGTCCACTGCTAGACAAAGTTTTCTCCCAAGTGTCGGCCAACAGCCGGTCCTGTTCATCACACCTCTATCGGATGAACCTCCTATGAACCTTACTTAGGTTATCGGTACCCTTGTTGCGAGGCCTTTTAATGTTGTGTCTTCAGATATCCGATTACCACTCCAGAACCTTTCGGCTCCATAGACCATCTGTTCTGCGAGCAATGTGCCCAGCTCACTGCTACTAAATGCTTAACACCTGATTCGATCATTGCTCTTTGAGTGACGTAAAACAGTCTGATGAACCGCCTTGTGAACGACCACGTTAAAGTATGGCACTACGTACTGGCAATGTAGTATTCACATAGACACACAAAATATGTAGTTCCCTAAAAACCTTGTCTATGCTTATTCTTAGTAGGGTTATTAAGAATAAGCTTAACCGAAGCTACACATATTAGAATTAAGTACCTTTAGCCAGCAGATTCGCGCGTGAGAAGCCGCTGGCTAAAGCTTCTAAGAATTAACTTGAACAAAACTTTTAAACCCAAATAACCCCGCGGATTTTAAGGTTAGTTCCGTAAAAAGTACGACGATGGGGTAATTCTAAGAGATCTATTCTGTAGTTTCCTTGAAGAAAAGTCTGAAGTAAAGCGACTATCACATCACATCTAAAGAAATCAGCTGTATTTAGATTTCACGCAGTACAAATTTTACGACTAGTTTTTTTTAAGATCCCTGAACGCGCGGGCCCTTTAACATTTACTACTCTTGCTACACAACTAACCTGCCACTGAGTGCCATCTAACATTTGCAAGCTATCTAGCAGCTACCGTAGCTTTGGACTCGATAAACCGCCCAAAATTTAGGTTTATGGAAATTTCAACTCCCAAGAGCTGAGGACGGTCGATGCACTCCAAGGATACTAAAAAGCAGGAGCCAAGGTGAACGGGTTCCTTTTACCAGTGAATGGACATGTTTGTATTTTACCGGCGTTGAATATCGCGGCCAAATAAATAGCACATGTTTATCTGTATGTATTGCATACTTATTATTTTCATGAATAATCAAAAGTATCAACTTCGTTTAATCGGCGCACAGCCAGGGTGAACAGCTTAATTTTTTTGTAATATGGCGTCCTTTTTGTTGTGCTTCGTTGGCCAATCAATTAATGGTATACTTTTTTACTGTTTTATACTGGTATCCCTTTCATTGAATTTGGAAGGATTCAGTGACAAGTTGACAACACTGTAAAAACTGCGTTTCAAATTACAATAACCTAATGTTAAGCATTTTTTTAACAAGCTATTCTTTTTCACAAATATAGATGTGTAGTGTGAGTAAGCACGATAACGTTAGTACCTCGTGATCAAATAGTAAAACCAAAAGTTAGAGACACTGGAACTTCATTTTATGACGTTTGTTCGTTCTGTTGGTCGCCAGGGTCCCGAATTTGTAATAAAACAAGTTATATTTTAGGGTATTCTCCCCTTTATAAGATGGGCTACACATTTCTTAGAATTGCCTCATCGGCCTACAGGGTAAGCTTGTAATATTTTTGCTTTTTATTTAACCTATCACCAAGAAATAAGATTTTCAAATAGCTGTCAAATGTTATGCAATGGTTCATGGCACGATTTTGGCCGGGGTTACAGACTATTTGGTTACTGACAACAATATTTAATGATTACTGCACTCAAAAGAAAACATTAGAAAACAATATTGACCGATGTTTTTGGTCCTAAATAACCTGCACTGACCTTCAACATGTGACCGATAGGCGCATCAATATTCTCTTATCAACTAAAAAAACAAGAAATCTGCGATTTAAATGACTTTGATTTGTAATGTTATCTAACTGGATTTATATTATCTGTATAGAATAAGTAGGCTATCATAGTGATTTATTATCAGACTTGCAGTCTGCAAAAACTAAAACAGAGCCATCTGCACATATCCAGCTTACTTCCTTGTTTAATGTGGTTGTTATTATAGCTCCAAGCGGCTAGGGAACCTACTCTAGAGAATAAAAGTCTTCCAAAGAGTAGAAGTAGTGAGCTCCTCACTATAACATGACTTTTTAGTATCTATGAAACATTTACTGTTTTCTAAGTACTACACGAATGGGGTGAATAACGTAACAAAACTTTGAAGTGTACTGTCTTGTAATATTAATATTATTTGAGGCATTTAACCCTCTGCTCAAGTTTAATGAATTTTAATTTATAAAAATCAATGTTTTATTAGAAACGAATAGTTTGGGATCAAAGTTCTGTTCCTGTTCCCTTTGATTTAGTTAAGGAGTTTTTGTACCACTTATTCAAACCAACAAAATTTTATGAATTGTTCTGCTTTAAGTCCAATAAATTACCTTCATCAAAACAATATATGTATTTTACCTGCATCTTGAAATCTCTAGTTTTTTTTTTTCATTAAAATTAATGTAATTTCCAACTACAACTTTGTTCTCTAATTTAATCATTTGAATGTCTTAAGTTACACAGTTCGACATAAGCAATTGTCTTTCTATTGTGTCTCTAATTACGGCATTTGATGAGTTAGAAATGGTATTTTGACATTGCCTCACTATATTAATGCCAGCAAAAATAATGTATTGTAGGTACAATAGGGTTGCTAACTATACTGTTAAAACCAGTATTATACTGTTTTGCACTACATTATACTTTTTACTGTTTATAACAAAAATAATATACAAAATACTGTTTGCAGCGTCAACATACTTAACCTTTTGAATGTCTTATGTTACACAGTTCGACATAAGCAATTGTCTTTGTATTGTGTCTCTAATTACGGCATTCAAAGAGTTAACTAATACCCTACTTAACTAATACTCGTAAATCTTACAAAATAATAGAGTTTTAGAATGATTCAAATGGTCCTCATTTATTTTAATGTTAGTTATAATTGTGCTGAGCCTATGAAGATTTTAGAAAGACTGTAAATTATAAGTGTTGTGTGAGAAGATTTTACGAATAAAATACAGTTAATTTTTCTAAATTGTGTTTAATATTCTTCTCATATAAAAATAATAGGTACTTTATTTCTTGTAAAAATGTTGGCAATGCTAAGGAACAATGACTGCTAAAAGTTTTATGTTAACCTTTTCATTGCCATTTTCTCTCAATCATACTCGTTCAAGGAAACTGCAATGTGTTCCATATATGATCTCAGATATAATAAAAAAAATTACTTATATATAATTTGCTCCATCGTCGGCCACATCATTGCTTACCATCAGGTGAGATTGTGGTCAAATGCGAGCCTATCCAAAAAAAATATTATTGGTTATATCAGCAGAACGTGCTTGGCCAAAACAATTACACTAACAATACAATCTGATATAACAAAACAATTTGTCAATTATAGAAAGGCGGCCCTGTTAAGAACTTAACCAGAAGCTATGCAACCACACATGAAGCAGACATAGTAGTTATTGGATCGGGCCCTGGTGGCTATGTTGCTGCCATCAAAGCTGCACAGCTGGGTTTTAAGGTAATGTACACAAAATGTATCAATTAGTAATTCGAAAGGGGACCTTAAAAAGCATGGGCTTAGGCACGGGAATAGGCCCCTTGGCAAGACTGGAGTCAAAATGTATGAAAACATAATAAACCACTTCTAAAATAGTCCTTTCTTTGGAGATGATAAGACTAAAATTTTATTATTTTTTTTGTTTCCTAGACTGTGTCAGTAGAAAAGGACCCAACTCTTGGTGGTACATGTTTAAATGTTGGATGTATTCCATCCAAGGCACTTCTCCACAACACGCACTTGTACCATATGGCCAAACATGACTTCAAAAACCGAGGCATTGAGACAGGACCAGTCAACTACAACTTTGCCAAAATGATGGAATACAAAGTCAATGCTGTGAAAGCCCTGACTGGTGGAATAGCCATGCTTTTCCAAAAAAATAAGGTATGTATTTGAACCTTTAGTAAAAAATAATACTTTTATTCTGACCTATAATCCAGTTATTATGTTTTGTATTGTTCCTTTCTTTACTACTTAAAAGGAGCGAACTTCAATTGAATTAAAGTGAATTGAATTAAATAACCTGGTTAATTTTGTTTGATTCTCATTGAATCATTGAAATGCAATAAAAGGGTAGTCCTTTTAGTGGATGTTATTTAGTATTATCTGTTTTATTCTGCTATTGATTCTTTTGTGTGAAATCCCATATTATTAACTGGTATCTTGATTTCATTTAAAGAATAATCAAAACTGTATAGAGGTTTAAATGTTTTCTTTTTTAGGTGCAATTAGTTCGTGGAGTAGGTACTATTATGAACCCGAAAACGGTACAAGTAAAGACAGATAAAGGTGTGGAAACAATCAACACTAAGAACATTGTAATCGCTACTGGGTCTGAAGTGACACCCTTCCCAGGTGTTACGGTGAGTTACATAAATTTAATATTTATTGGTATTAAGAATTGGAATAATAAACTCTATGTTATATTCATCAAACTTGAAGTTCCATTGCAATAGATACTTTTGAAGCTGTTTTCAGTACAAATAGGAACTTAAAAATCTACTTAAAATACACAATGCTATGAATAGTTCAGTTGGTGGCGATGGATTACTATTATCTAATAGCTGTACCCAATGGTTTCACCTTTGTCTTTGGTCACTGCTCCGCTTCTATTAGTCATAGCATGATATTACATAGCGTTCCTCGATAAATAGGACACTAATTGAATATTGTCATGTGAACCAGTAGTGCCCATTCAACCAAACAAACTCTTCACCTTTATAATGTTAGCATATGATATTTACTCAAGTAAAAACGTGCAGCTGTGGCAGAGTAGTACATTAATTACCTTTTGTATATTATGTTGACAGTTTGATGAGAAACAAATCATTACATCAACTGGAGCTCTTTCACTTGCCTCATGCCCTAAGAAAATGTTAGTCATTGGCGCAGGAGTCATTGGCTTGGAACTTGGATCTGTGTACCAGAGGCTTGGAGCAGAAGTTATTGCTGTTGAATTCCTTGATACCATTGGAGGTAAGAAATACGGTTATTTTCTGGACACTAAAGGAGATCAAATCAAAGTCTAGCAAATACACATGAGCTGTATAAGTAATGCAAGTGCAACCAATATTTGAAATTTATCACACCAATATTGTGGAAATTGTAGACCTGTATAATACAATTTTATAATTTGGGGTTTAGTTCCTTATTTGGTTGTTGGGTGGCGTATGTGTGGTTTAGGAACTCACTGGGTAGATGGCGAGTAAAGTTCTTGCTGTAGTATCTCCAGGTATAATTTCCTCACACAGAGCCCAACAACACAGTTCATTAGAAGGCGCAAAATAAGCCAAGCGCCAGCTGGAATGTTACAGTAGCAACAACAGATGGTTTTCACAAGCACAGTGATAGGTTACCGCGGGTAGATTTCTCACAATTTATATTAGCGGCGCGCAATTTATAATTTGTGAAGTCGGCGTTTCTATAATAGTTTTGTCTCTTGGTTAATTAACACCGACTTCCGAAATTAAAGTTATTTTGTACTTTTCAGGGTTTTTTTTTAACATTGAAGTTGGTTGTATTTTTTTTTTTTGTAGAAATTGTTTTATTTTACACTTTTTAGTTATGGTAAAATGTACCTCTCAGCCAAACTTAAATACCTTATAGCCAGAGAGCATTTAATAATGATTCTATTAATCCCAAACACGGTTAGATTACATCAATTTACCTTCTGGCTTCATCATCAGATCAGTCTAATACATCCCCTCCCCCTTTTCCTTCAGATCTTTCCTGATCAGATCATAACAATATTTCAATGGGACCAACTTTGAAGAATCTTTCAATCAAAAAAAGAATTTTCAAAATCGGTGCACAATTGACCGAGATATCGGTGAACATGCATAAAAAAAAAACATACATTAGCTGAACATAGAATTTTTTGAAGTTGGTTAAAAAATAACGTTTTTTATAATATTTGACTATCTGTTGGTTCCGGCTAATCTCTGAAATGGCTGGACCGATTTTGATGGGACTTTTTTTGGCAGGTAGCTGATGTAATAAAGAGTAACTTAGGCTAATTTATTTTAGGAAAAATAAATTCATAATCCTGTAGTCTACGCAAACGAAGTCGCGGGCACAGCTAGTATCATCATATTACAAGTGGGTAGTACCAATATTGACATACCTGTTTATACCTGGCAATCCATTGATATGCCAGGAAATAAATAGGCAACCCAACGTTTTTATGTTCTAAAGGCTTCGTACTTTCGGTTAGTGTTTTTATTCGTGAAACACACCAGAGAATTTTTCAATAAAAAAAAAAATCGTTTGGCCAGGAATTTTTTAGGCAACCCAGCCGTGTTATATTATTTAATATACTTTTATCATGAAATACGTTTCATCTATTAAACAGACCGGTGAAGGTCGTTCTTAATCGGAGCTTAGGCTATGACATCCAGCACGGACGTACGTCAAGATGGATGGTGCGTGCTTTTTAAAGGGATCGACGAGTGTCATGCAATACCGATATCCATTGGAATGGGGTGATGGTCCGACTAGGTCTAGGTGAACATATTTGAAACGCGCAGAAAGTAAATCGAAATTACCCACAGGAGTGGTGATATGGCGATTCACTTTCGAACGCTGGCAAGCCAAACATGCCTGGTGGCCATACGTAGCGTTGTGCTGCGAGTTTTGCACTAGTGTTAGCGCCCGGAATGGCTCAGCGAGTCAAACACTTGTTTGCGCAATGGTTTGGGGATAAGGGGTCTAGGAGTCGATGTGCTGACATCGCATTACAATTCAGTACGACTTCCTGGAACCATCATTTTTTTTTAATGCGCAGGGATGAGCCTTGGCTAGGGTGTCCATATATATATATATATATATACTATATGAAAGTATAAATAAACATAATAGATGTAGGCGGTTATATATTTATTGTGTACGTGTATAGTGTATACTGTGTAAATATATGTGAGTCAACCCACACCTATATGAAACAAATATTAGTATGAACTTGTATACTTGTTCTGAGTATGGAGGTCTTGTGTATGTGAGTTTTCCTGTTCGTGAAATGACCCACGGTATAGGAGTAATTCTTGTGGGGCAACATTCGTTCCAAAAAAAAAAAATTAATGTCTTTAAAAATATATATATATTTATTTTCGTTATTATTCCTTTCAGGTGTGGGCATTGATGGCGAAGTAGCTAAAACGTTGCACAAGATCCTAGCCAAACAGGGAATGAAATTCAAACTAAGTACTAAAGTAACAGGAGTAAGGAAAGAAGGCGACCAGGTCAAAGTTGATGTCGAACCAGCAAAGGGTGGCACCAAAGAAACCGTAAATTATTATACAATTTTATTTTACCTATCACGTCACGTATTGTTACTTACTAGCGATTTCATTTTCGATAGCATTTCAAAAAAAAAAAAAATTTTTTTGTACACCCGCGCAATAGATTCGAGAATCAATTGAATTATGAATGTGGATAGTAGCTTATTTCATTACAAATTGTTTTTATTTTTTCAGTTGGTCTGTGATGTTGTGTTGATTTCGATTGGCCGTCGTCCTTACACTACGGATTTAGGTCTCAAGAACGTCAATATTGCCCTAGACGACAGAGGCAGGGTCCCTGTCAACAACAAGTTCGCCACGAGTGTTCCCGGGTTGGTATTATTACAATACAGCGGATCTAGTCTAATTCAACTTTATTTCTTACCAGAGTTTGATTTACGCTGGGTGGGATTGTGAGACCACATGAGATCAGCAAAAAAAATACTTATTTCTTCAATTCTATGTAACTCGTCATAATATTGATGTGAATTATCTTTTTCAGAATTTATGCAATTGGTGATTGTATTCATGGACCCATGTTGGCTCATAAGGCTGAAGACGAAGGAATTGTATGTGTTGAAGGCATAAAGGTAAGGAAAACATTGCAAAATCAGTCCTATCCCGAAAAAAGATAATTTTAATCTAATATTTTTTTTTATTTGATGATGGTGTTTATGTAAAATTAAGATTTTTATAAAATGCTGGTAAGAACTGAATTATTATATTTCTATTCCAATATCCAGGGTATGTCTACACACTTCAATTACGACGCAATCCCATCAGTAATTTACACGACACCCGAAGTCGGCTGGGTCGGCAAATCGGAGGAGGATCTCAAAAAAGAGGTATGTTGTAATTATCCATACAAAAATCATGTCAAAATAACAGCTTTGTACTACGTGCATGTAATGACATCTCCGAAACAGCTGGGTCGATTTTGACAAGATCTTAGGTGGTGCATTTTTATATTACCAAAATAAATAATGTTCCATGCAACTAAATTAAGTTCGGGTAGTTTAATAATTTACTTAGCATTAAAAATAAATCATGATTAATTTGTACTTTACAGGGTAAAGCATACAAAGTGGGCAAGTTCCCATTCCTGGCCAACTCAAGAGCGAAAACAAATGGCGAGCCTGACGGCTTCGTCAAAGTTCTAGCTGACAAACAGACCGACGTCATCCTCGGCACCCACATCATTGGACCCGTAAGTTAATTCATACCATTATACGCTTATCAAAGTTGCCAAGAAATGGAAAGAAATAATGTTGGTTTTTTAAAACCGATAATGTACTGCATTCGAATTCTAAGCCAGAGTTCTATACAAATTAAAAATGTTATAAATTGCGTCGAACAGAGTTTACATCTAGTAAATGAAACCGACTACAAGTGCTACATGCTGTTTCGGACTGATATTTGACGGACCCAGTAAAAGTCCTTTTTTAAAAGGCCGTGCATTTGCACCAGATACACCACCAAAATGCTGTGGTCAGTGTAAAAAAATATGAACGAGCCATAGAGAGTCATATGGCTGGTACTTAGTACACTGTACCTCACAAACCTTTACAAAAATGATTGTGAAAAAAAATATAGTTTGAGAAAACAAAAACACGCTTTCAAAATTATTTTACACTTTTTAGTTTGATATGCTATTAAAGCGTGTTTTTTTTTTTTCAAACTATATTTTTATTTTTTCGGATTATTGTATTGTCATCAGTCTTTGATGGGTGTATAAAGGTCGAAGAAAATCTGTTCGCCCAAAGTAGATCAAAATCAAACTCAAAGGCATTGGTTACAAACATACAGGTGAAACTAATATAAGCGTGTTAATAATACATAATAAACACAGGGTGGCGGTGAGCTGATCAACGAGGCTGTGTTGGCGCAAGAATACGGAGCCGCGGCAGAGGACGTTGCCAGGGTGTGCCATGCCCATCCCGTAAGTTTGTTTTACTATATATTTAAAAGATGAGGTGAGAAGTAATGGTTGGGCTGCGGGAATGTTCGAAAGAGTTACTGCGGCCCTGGAACGCAAAGAGCAACTGAAGGACTTGACTGGCCTGTTGGTCTAGAAGTTAGTGACCCTGACTGCTATGCCGAAGGTCGTGGGTTCGATTCCCACCCAGGACAAATGTTTGTGTGATGAGCATAATCATTTGTTCTGTGTCTGGGTGTAATTTATCTATAATATATATGTATTTAGAAATGATATAAGTAGTTGTATGTTTATCAGTTGTCTAGTACCTATAACACAAGCTCTGCTTAGCTTGGAGCTCGACGGAGTTGTGTTATAATTGTTCTATTATTATTATTATGTCTTTTCATTCTACCCGTAGCCGACGAAGTTATTTGATGATTAACAACCTCAAAAAAAAATAAGTAATGACTAGTTTTGTGGGTCATGTCTTGGTTTAGATTATTGGGTTGAACAGTGCTATTGGAAATTCTTATCTGGATTTTGACAGCCTAGAGATTCCCACTATTAAATGGGACTCAGACATACTGGTGAAGCGTGTGCTACCTGATGAAGTGTGGGTGGTACACGAACCCTTTGAGTAATTTAGGCATGATGTTATTTATGTAGATATTCCTTAACGCTTACCTTCTTTGTTTTAGACATGCGCGGAAGCTCTGCGTGAGGCGAACTTGGCCGCATACTTTGGAAAACCCATCAACTTCTAATTTGGGACTTAGATGTATTTATCAAATATGAAAACGCCCACAACAGCAGGGCTTTGAATAAGTTAGTTACCATTAGAGGCCGGACTTTATGCAACTGTATGTTCGCATTATGTATTTATTTACACATTATTTTTTCAGTTTATTACATAGTTTTTGATCTGATTGTGAATATTGCAAAGTAATTAGAAAAATACAATTTATTGTTACCTAGATGAACATAACTTATCTTCAAAGATTGTACATTACAAGATGCAAATTATATAAATATTCATACAGTACTTGGTTATAACGATTTTAAGAACAAAAATGCTAATACCATGTTGAAAATGTTGTAAGTTAGGATTTTTTAAGTATAATGTGTACTGATTTTTTTTCATAAAAAGAATCATTATTTCATAGTATTTATTTGAATGTGAAATTGTATACTTTGTTAAATTTTAGCGGTTGATTGTTCTTGCTTCAAGCACGTGTGCATGCATTTTACGAGCATTTTAAGTTGCATATACTCCGGTCTCCGGTTATTATAGATTCGCTATAAGCAATCGTGTGTGAATCTGATTCGAATGTACTTTGGGTATTGATCTTATGTATGCCATAGATTCTATCCCCTACTCTTCCTGTGATCGTCACTTATCTCAGAGCAGTGTCCGTTTACATGCCTTGACTATTTATTTTATTTCAGATTTTTTTATTTTTTTTTATTGAGTTTTATTCCTTCCGATTTCTTTTTAATTGGGTGATGATTGCTTATTTGCTCCTGCATTTGAAAGTAAATAATTTGTATGTACCTTGTATATTTATTTATTTTGTAAATATAGTTTTACAAAAATACATTCTATAAAAAGTTTTTTTATTTTACAATATAAGTGTTACATATTTTGGTAAAAGATGAATTCTGCGTTGTACTTTCTAACCTATCATAAAAGGAAGCCCCAATCGCTAATAATTAAATAAAAGCGATACAGAAGTTCCAAAATACTTGACTATAATTACTGCAAATTCCTGTACTTTACGCTAGTTATAACCAGTCATCGGAATAGGTAGGGCTATTAAGTTCATTGACCGCAAACATTGATATTAATATGGATATTCCACGGGATTCCGGCTGATACTACGGGATTTAATTGAATTTCATAGCTTTTTTTTTTCAAAATTTATAAAAAAAAAAATATATGTAAGCCAATAAGCCCATGATATGCGACGTTGTAAATTTTCGTCAACAGCACGCTATAAAACTTTTTGTCAAGCGCGCGACGTTGCTGCTTTGTTGAGACGAGTACCTACAGATACCAACATGGATCTTGGGCGCTCGGCTAATCTTTCATTAGTCCCGAAGGCAAGATAGTTTTTTTTTATAATTTTACTACTTTAAAACCAAATCCCGGGACTCGGGGAATGTCCATATTATTCTAAACTACATTATGGCAAGTACATAAAACAGCCCTACCTATTCCGGTCTATGGTTATAACTATAACATTGTATTCTACCGATCAGTCCTGGAACAACTAAGCCTTGTTCCATAACCGCTAACCGTTGATTTATAGAATTATACTTTTATTTTTGAGCTGACGACGGCCAGCATAGCCACAATCATCATCATTTTAGCCAAAAGACGTTCACTGTTGGGCATAGACCTCGCCCAAGCGTCGCCACAACGACCGTGCGTCTCGCATCCATCGGATTCCCGCGACCAACCACAAAATAATAACCACAATAAACACGGATCAAGCCCTCAAAAACGGTAATAGTCATAGCTGACGAATAAGTACATTCAGACAATACCTCGTAGTCTCTGATTAGATTCTTCTTCTTCTTCCTGCCCTTGTCCCATCTTATTTGGGGTCGGCGCAATACGTTTTTTTTCTTCCATTCTACCCTGTCACTCGTCATGCTATCACTAACTTCCTTTTTTTTTCATATCATTCTTCACGCAATCTATCCATCTTTTCTTTGGCCTCCCTCTCCCTCTCCACCCATTCACATGTATACTCATAACTCTTTTGGTAACATGCATTTCATCCCTCTCTGATTAGATTGATGGTGGTAATTTGTTTTTCAATCGGCCAAGTACGAGTTGGAGTAAGCCGTGGGGTTAACTCTAGTAAATTAATAAACCTGTAAAATGTTTATCTATTTGCTTACACAAGTAGTTAGCATCATCAGCATGGCCATGAAAATATGATATCACATCACAAGCCTTATTAGGGTTGTGGGCATGCCCAACATGGCTACAACCATGGATTCATGCTTGCATTAATGCCACTTGGGATTTTGCACGCTATTTTCAACTCTGTTTCTCTAGTAAATAAGTTCATTTTCATCAATAAGAACGGCTCGAGCGTCTTGTCACTGATCGCAAAATAAAAGTCTTGAATAAAATCATATTTAATTTATTAGTATTCATCTAAAATAAACGTACCTAATGTAAACATTCAGATGATAAAACAGAACAGACAAGATTGCACGCACTAAATACTATAATTAAAGGCGGCTCACAACCGAACTTGGCGAATATCACACTGCCACGCAGCGTAGTGCGTGAACGCGTGTTTTAACATTGCTTGTATCTCCGTTTTGTATAGAAAACACGCACAGTCCAACAGACAGAAGTTGCATCCACGCGCGATAATACAGACCTCGCGTATACAAGCGGAGAAAAATGCACACACGCGCCTGGGTGCGGGGCGAGACGCAAAATATGGCACACTGAGTCTCGTAGTACCGTGCGTGATTTTGTATGAAATGAGTCAGAGCCTGCGTAAATCTACAAAACGCAACTACGCGCGTGAGTGCGTAGCCGTAGGTGCTTGACGTCCAACATGCAGCGTGACGCGTGGCAGTGTGATAATCGCCTTACCGGGCCAGGTGCTTATTAAATTTAATAAAACAGTAATAATATACATAAATGTGTAATTAATAAAACACTAAACAATCTCAAGACATAATTCTATATAATTTTACTAAGAAATATTCATATAATAATAAAATCATATTTCTACTTGAAAAATCAACAGTTCAAAAATTAAACTAATGACTAGATGACTACAACAAATTAGTAGGTAATCATTCTATTAACCTCTCAATCGAGGAAATTACAGACACAATAGAAAGACAATAGGTGTGGTTTAATGAATTAATAAATTGTCAGAAGGATAAAATGAGCGAAAAGTCACTAGAAAAATTTAGCTTTATGATACCCTCATAGTAAGCTTTCTAAGAATCATTATGTATATGCACAGATGAAATGAGAGGTAGTAGGTACCTAATACCTATACGATAGCGGCCATTACGAAGGCAAATAGAGTCTAGAGAGAAACCATATAAACTGTGTATGAAAGGCAAAAACAAAGTTCTATAAATCCAAACTTTTTCTAAAATCAGCAGCTACCTCTCATTGGTCACATACCTATCATGAGTACGTAATTTTATAAACTTTCGCTGTAAGGGGACGCGATAGTGTTGCAAAAAATAATAAACAGTACATTTGATTATTACACCCAAGAACAATATGGACACAACAAGAATAATATTTAAATTATTATAAAAAAACAACCACATTTGATCTATTAGATAAAATACAAAAGGAATATAATAATACAAAAAAAATAACATTAGTTAATAAATTTAAACATTAGTGACAACCATAATAAAGAGTCAACAAAAGAACAATTACCTTTTACTAATGAATAAAATATTCGATCAGTGCGAAAGTATTTTTTAGCATTAATTTTCAATAGTAACAACATAATTATTGAACTCTAGAAAAAGTTATGAGTAACAGAATAGACGCTACAAAAATAGCAGATAAAGCTATAAAAATAATTGTTTCGTGTATCTCGTAATGTGAAATATTCAGTCATAACGTGTATGAAGCAATAATAGTACACATCCCTAATTATAATAAAAGTGGAAGAGCTATTTGTTTGTTCAAACGAGCTAATCTCTGGAACTACGAGACGTATTGGAAATAAAAAATCTGTATGGGATAGCCAGACTCCATGACGACTAGCATGGGCTATATAACATCATGCTAGGGCCCATGGAAGCGGAGCAGTAACCAATGATGCAGATGAAATCGCGGACAGCTAGTATGGCGAATTGGTCAAAACCTAAAATCAATTAATTATTCACATTACCTCTAGAACGAAATGGCAGGAATCTATGAGACTGACCTTTGCCCAGCTGTGGGAAACTGCAGGCTAACAGTACCTATATACATTGCTGTTTTCTACTAAAATGTTTATGTAATGTATTACAAAGCTGTGCATTAAATTTTGCAACAGCCTTCTTCTAATGGTATTCCTACTTACAACAGATTAATTTATTAATATTAGAATATAAGTTCCTACGACGACGATACTACATACATACGAGTATAAGTATGGGTATAAAAATATTCGAATAAGTATACATGATTTATCTATCATTGATACGTTTAAGCCGATAGAGTTTAAACACTAAATTCTATTTTACTACTGCATATTTGCAAGAAACTTGTGGATGCTTTCAAATTAGGATTACAGGCCTTCACAAAGCGGCCTATGCAACAACAAAATTGAAGAATCGATCAATCGATACTAATCAAATTTATTATTGTCGAATAAATTTCACTGATCCTTACTATATAATATAACTGAATTGAAAGCACCCAAGTGGAAATATTCGAGACGCTCAACCCCAAGTATCTAAAACTTGACTACACATATTCAAGTAAAATTTCGGTGACAATATTTTGCTATACTGAGCACAATCATTCGAATACATAATAGCTGCAGCCATCGTTGTTGCATCTGCCTCCATATACTTACGCAACACCACTTCCAATTTTGATATCGACAAATGATTTTCAATAAAGAAATTCTTAGAGAGCCTGAAACATAATTCCCATAACTCTATGTCTACGGGGAAAATACTCATACATTTATCTATTATTTGAGCTGCTTTTACAGAAACGTCACACTCTAAAAGGTTGACCGACGATTTTGAAGTCGCTCCTTTCTTGCGATATTTCAGTTCATCGCAGCAACAAGGCAGAGCAGTGTAAATAGATGGGTCTATTACAGGATATGGTTCTTCATTGAGAATAGACAAAGACACCTCTTTGATCCGCTTTGACATAATATTTTTAATGATTAATTTGAGTTCTTCTTGCTTTGGGAAAGTTTTCGTGTCATTATTTAAACCGCCATCTTCAATTGCAGTGTGTGTCATGTAAGTGGGATCATTTTGTAAATCGGTTTTTAAATTGTTTAATAACAATCTCAAACACTCTGAATACATTTTGTTATGGTACGCGAACTTAGCAGCCAGGTTGCAATTTCCTTTAAAGTTTTCTTCATTTAGCCACGGTTTCAGTATAAGAATCATGTCGTCAGCCCACGATTTCTTTTTAAAATCATTCATAGAAGCCAGCGGGTTTAATCTAGCTTCGATTGGTTTCCTTTGTAAATCGTCGACGTCGAAAGGAAACATGATATCAATTCTATCGACTTGTTGAAATTGGAATTTGTTATTGCTCCGACTTGCTGGTATTTTGATAACGCGCTTTGTCGTCTTCATCATGATAACGCGGCTGCCGCCTCGGTCCTTTTCAGTGAGATACTAAAAAAAAAAGTTTTTTTTTTTAGTACATAGAATATACATAATCCGATCTAACTCTTGGGATACTTTTTTTGATGTGGGAAATTTTCCCGCTCTGGGTGGAGTTACAGGGTGAATTAGACTTTCTGAATAAAACCTACCTGTGCCCTTTGCATTCCAAGGCCATGGTAACACTATAGAACACTGCCGTTAGACTCTTATGCCACGTTTACATGTGGGCTCAGCCCTGCCAGTCGCTATTGTGTAGCCATTGTATAAGCGGGGAAATTCCTTTAACATAATGGCGATTGGCCGAGGCTGGGCCCATGTAAACGCAGCGTTATGTTACTGAATCATCTCGTACAAGAGCCAGAGCTGCAATGTTGTTTGTATTTTATAGTGTATTAAATATATAAAAAAACATTGCAATAAATTACCCGCAGATGTATGTTGCCCGACACAAATATTCTTCCGTCGTTGTCGATATAAACGGTGAAGTCTCCTCCACATTTTACCATAGCATTTGTTTTAATATCTTTTGTTTCAACTTCTGGAGTTTTAGCGCTAGTGTTTTTAACAATATCCGTTTGAGAATCTGTACGTATTTTTATTTCAGTCGGAATCGTAATCAGTTTTCGATCTCCACTTCCTGTAATATAAAAAATAGTTTTAATTTGAATACAAAAGTTGCAATTTCGAGATCAAAATTCATGGTTACTGTCCAGTCTTCATAATTCTACTGACCTATTTGCCCATCGAAGTTGAGACCCCAGCCGTAGAGCGTGCCAGCATTGTTGAGAATGAATGAGTGATGCCAACCAGCTGACAACTGCAAATAAAATAAATCATGACATGATGAGGTAGCATCAGAAAAGTTAGGCAACAAATAGGCACTGCACTAAAGCCGCATGAAGTATCCACAATCGCAGAAAACAATATCTCAATAACTAATTATAAACTCCCATTTATAACGTAAACTTCAATTTAAAATCACAAATAAGTATCATCAAGTTTCTAACAAGAAATTGTATGTTTACATCATGATAAAGTTAGACATCTGCCCCCCCTAGCTAAGTTACAACCTTTCGCTTGCGTCGTACGCTTCGAGTTGGCCAAGCCACCAATTCTTTTGTTTTGACCATGTGACCGAGCTTTGAGATGACCTAACGTTTGTAGATTATCAACTTGGCTAGGGGTACAGAACTTTTCTATTTCAAATTGTGATTCGTGTTGCCAGCTGATGTTATTCCCACTACAGTATATTCGCGTCAAGAAAATAGTGACGCATCAGAGCAACTACGAAGTAAAGATATTCATACTCAGGTAAAAATTAAACCATGAATATTAAAATAAACTTTTTATTGCACAATATTATTTTTTAAATAACTAATAATTATTGATTATAAAATTTAATCAGGATCGTCAGTCGAGGGGCATTGCTAACCTGATTGACAACGATGAGTCACTATTTTTTTAACGCGACTAGACTATAAATCAAATTTCAACATTATTCAGATATAGCCAAGTTCACTTCGAAATGACTGGTAATATTGGAAATCTAGCAGTCCGACGCGCCGTGCTGCGGCCGCGCGTACTTGCTGCGGACTGGCTCCCCATATGCACACCTCGCCTAGCTAGCTATATGTATGTTACCTGCACGATCTCCCCGCGCACGTGCTGCGTGTCTACACGCTGCGGCAGTAGATGCGGGTCGGGCGTGCCGGGTGCTGCGGGCGCATCAGGGGGCGTGTCGGCGGCGCGCCGTGCTGCGGCCGCGCGTACTTGTTGCGGACTGGCTCCCCATATGCACACCTCGCCTAGCTAGCTATATGTATGTTACCTGCACGATCTCCCCGCGCACGTGCTGCGTGTCTACACGCTGCGGCAGTAGATGCGGGTCGGGCGTGCCGGGTGCTGCGGGCGCATCAGGGGGCGTGTCGGCGGCGCGCCGTGCTGCGGCCGCGCGTACTTGTTGCGGACTGGCTCCCCATATGCACACCTCGCCTAGCTAGCTATATGTATGTTACCTGCACGATCTCCCCGCGCACGTGCTGCGTGTCTACACGCTGCGGCAATAGATGCGGGTCGGGCGTGCCGGGTGCTGCGGGCGCATCAGGGGGCGTGTCGGCGGCGCGCCGTGCTGCGGCCGCGCGTACTTGTTGCGGACTGGCTCCCCATATGCACACCTCGCCTAGCTAGCTATATGTATGTTACCTGCACGATCTCCCCGCGCACGTGCTGCGTGTCTACACGCTGCGGCAGTAGATGCGGGTCGGGCGTGCCGGGTGCTGCGGGCGCATCAGGGGGCGTGTCGGCGGCGCGCCGTGCTGCGGCCGCGCGTACTTGTTGCGGACTGGCTCCCCATACCCACACCTCACCTTTGCTTGTTAATGCCAGCTGTAATGTGGCATAATAGCAGATTTATATTTTTCTTCGGATATATTCGTTACATCCTATATCTATGGTCAAACAAAAATATGTAAAATAGTCTTTGTCCACGTTCTTTTTCACCACGCACGGATTTAAAGTAGGCGTTGAGAAACAGACAAAAACAGAGTTGGCGTTGCTGAACTAAATAAACGGCGTCGGTTCTTTAAAATTTCAAAATAATCAGCTGTGAAACAAACAACGCTAGTTTTTTTTTAGATACTAATTGTACCTGTGACCTGCATTAATCCACTTTTCTTTCCGTTCCAAAGTATTTACAAATCTTAAATGTGAACATAGACATAATATTATTATTTTTTACCATTAGGAAACATCGATAATTTACTGTAGTCAATATCGACCATGGTGGTATTAGCACGTCATTGGAAGGGGAGATGTAGTAAACAGTATGCTACACACATTGTGGAAATATCCCACGGCGATGGCTTTAGCGGGGTCCTGTAGACGCACGCGCACGGGCACGGAGCTCTTGTTCCGTCCGCCGCTGGCGAGCTGACCGAACACTCCGGCGCCGCTCGCCCACACCTCGCCGTTCTTCATTAGGACCACTGTATGACAGGCGCCGAGACCTACACTTAACACCTAGCAAAAAAAAAAAACAGTTTTTTATTCTTGGTTGATTTGTATCAAGTACACAGAGTTATTTGTAAAACACTAACAACTTTGCAAGACTTTATTACACTGGTAACTGACTGGTGGGTGAGCTGTGATCAATTTGGTACCATTTACTGATTGATGTGTAGTCAAGCCTGCTTTACCCAGTCTTTTCCTAATCGTCTACTGATTGATACTGACATTGCAAACTTCTTGAAGATTTTGTGTCAGTCCAATCGTGTTCAGTAGCCGATTTCTCAAAGTACTTGTTACAGGAAAGCGATAATCACGCCCTGATCCTATGCGCTACCGGCCAGATCCTGGGCACCGAATATACCCATGGGTCTCTTGAAACGTCTGGTATACCAGACGAACAGGGAAGCGGCTAAGATTTAGCTGTCGAGCGACTTCATTTTGATTATGGCCTGCTTTGGGCAAGGCAATAACTTGAACGGTTTCTACAAGCATGGTACCCATATTTTTCCAGTAAATCCGTCTGTTTGTAATAGAGACGTTATTACGTCAACGGAAACTGATTAAAACTCCAAAACAGCACCCTTTCTGTAGCTCCAGGTAAAGGTGCAAGTAGTGAAATGCAAACGGGTGAATTTGGGGAATTGGGTATACCGCTGGTTTTTGTGAGTTACGTGAAGGTGAATGATCTTAATTTTGTGTTTTTATAAAGCTAACTTTGTATGCTTAAATTTTGCTTAATAATTTGTACTCAATATCTTTAGATTTAAGAAAAAAACAGTATTAAACAAAATTTCAAGCTATGTGCGATTTTTTTGCTCTCAAGTGTAGAACACCGAAATTTTGAAGGTTTGTTTTCAGTAAATACTTACTGTTTTATAAAAAGTCATAGAACAAAAGTTGTTGTGTATGATGTTAGTACCATAGTTCTGAGAGGTTCCCAATGTTTTACAAATAACCTTGTATATAATCCCAAAATTACACTACAAAGAGACCTCAGTTACGTCATACGAGTACTATTACAAATTAAACGAATGAACGCTAACGATTCACAGAAACACCCTAACACTCTCGTTCGCTTTCCCGTTTTCATTTTTCAGATCATCTGCATAGTCTGTACCCGGAATCAAAGTGTTTCCTGACCAAATTCTGAGGACACGTTTGTCGCTAGCACAAACTCAGATAGATAGATATGCACTACATGTTAAACCACTTTGACAGCTATAATGTGCTGTATAAACTTATTTGTGAAAAAGTCAGATATACGAATTCAACTCACCTTTCTGCCTTGGAATTTGGTGACCAACTTGGGTGAACACTCGTCATCTATGGTGCCATGACACAGCTGACCATGGACGTTCCATCTGAATAGTAAAAATCTCCATAGAAATAATAATAAATAATCTACACTCTACACAAAACTCTTTATAAAGAGGTAAAGCTTGTTTTTTTGTCTGTAGGAGATAATCTATGGAAGTACAGGTCCGATTCCGAAAATTCAGCGATAGAAAGCTGCTTTATTCCTGAGTGACATAAGATATATTTTATGTATGCGGGCGAAGCCGCGGGCAAAAGGTAGTTATATCATATAGAAAGAACAGAATAAACCTGTTGACAGATTTCTTCGAGAACAATAAAACCTGTTAGTTATTGAGGTTTAATGGGGTTATGAGTTATATTTTCTTTTTCGCCTGTGCTATACATTTTTCCTTTTTTGTCCAAAAATCCATCTTGAACCAACGTGGTGATCAATGCTGCGATGCATCCAATCTCTTCATCCAATCCAATGCTATCCAATGGGACAATCCTATATTTTTGTATTACCTACTAATATTTTGTCACCAGAAACAACAAAATAATTGCTTATTAAGAAGCTTCTGGTATTTAAAAAAAAAACTTCTTCAGGTTTGAAAAAGTATGCAACTGCTTTGTGTTTCTACCCCAACTTTTCGGCCACGTAACTTAGCACCCCGAAAGATACCACGCTTCATTACATTACCATGAAGGACCATTGTGCGTACAGCGATTCCGTACTTTCTCATAACCCCTGCCCGGGTAACCTAACTTCGATGTTAAGTATGAGACTCACCCCCAAGTATAAAGTCGGCCGCCCACATCAACGACGGCTGAATGGTAATGACCAGCTGCTATCGCGGCGAGTGGCGCCGTGAAGTTCCCGGTCACGTGGCGTAGTGTCCCGGCGGATATGGCACCTTCTCCCACGCCACCCGCCCACGAGGACCCCACGCCCAGCTGACCGAACGAATTGTCGCCCGCAGCGTATATCTACAACCAAAAATCATCACTATAACATAGCTATAGTCTGTTTTACTCACATTTCTCTAAAACCTAATTCGTCCTAGAGGGTATTTTGCCATGAACTGGATAAATATTCAGACTTCAGACTCCTACTGAGAAATTTCTATTGTAAAAACTTTACCAGTTTACTGGACCCAGGAGCCTGTCCTGTGCAGGAAATTTTGGGTCAAACCTAATAACTCATGTTCAGTACAACAATATACTTCTTTCTAACATTATAGTAAAAGAAGATTATGTTATTGTGCGATAACATGGAGGAATACTAGCTTAAGACCTTATTTACGAGTGATCCTCATAAATATCCCCCGCCCTAAAATAAATGTACTAGCGATCGATAATACCTTTTCCTAAACGCACCGTCGTTTTCGACATGTGGTTGTTAGAATGACGAGCTAACTCAATATAATGCAGCCCATAACGCTAACCATTTCCACATGTCTCCAATTCTCCATGCATAAAATGCGCTCTACCCAACTTCATGAAACCGATATATCAAAATCCACAAGACATACCCCATTCTCAGTCAACACCAGCGTGTGATGCCTCCCACAAGCTACATCAACCACTCGTCCAATGAGCTCAGTATTGATCGGTACAGTAGTCATCTTTATCATTGCGTTTCCTTCGTCAACTACCCCCCAGTGGGCAAGTCCACAGTTGACCGTCCTCTTAGGTGTGAACTGATTTTTCCAAGTTTCAGGAGTTTGTGTCACTTCTAGGTGTATCTCTGGACACGGATCCCTGGCGTCTATTACACTTGCTATGTGGATGAATGTTGCTATCAACTGCTGTAGTCTGGTCGTCTGAAACGAATTTCCAAAATGTTGTCATTTGTCAAGACAACTGCCCCCCCCAGTCAAGTTACGACCGTTTCGTTCCGTTTCTCTTGCGTCGAACACCTCGAGTAGGTCACGCCTCCTATTCCTTTGTTCTGACCACGTGAGAGGAGCGTTGAGATGACGTCAGAACAAAGGAATCGGAGGAGTGGCCTACTCGAGGCTGCGGCAGCTTCGTCGACAGAGTTTCATAGTTTTGTATGTAAGATGCACGCAGGCGTAGAGATGTGCCGTTGCCGGCAATATGGGAATATCTTATTATTATATAATAATATTCATACTTCGGGCAATATTCCTACTTCACGGCAATATTGCCGGCAACGCACAAACACTACGCAGGCGTATACCAAGCGAATAGTGATGAATACGCGTCTATAAAGTTACGCGCCCGTGGATAGTAGGCCTTAGTATTTATCATGATCATCATCATTTCAGCCAAGAGATGCCCACTGTTGTATATAGCGTAGCTACATCGACCGGTATCACTTGAAATGACACGGTTGACGCAGTAGATGAGCCATTGGCTGCTGCGCTGCATTCCCACACGGAGCAAATATTTTGTATGGCCTGCAGATAGTTATGCCGGGATGTCTAGTGTGAGTTTTGATGTTTGTGAACACGTCCAGGATACAGAAATTATTCATATTATAGGGCAACAAAATAAAATCATAATGGTTGAGAAAAAACAGGAGCGCGTAATCGTAATTTAATTCTTATATTGCAATGTATAATTCGTGCATATTTTCCAATATTTACTTACATAAACCGAAGTTATTCCTTGCTTCAAATCACGCATTACCGGACGCAATTGATCTTGTAAAGGATTCAACCATAAACATAGGCACTGCAACATAAAATCACTCATTAGTAGAGACGTAAATCTTTTTCTGTACAAATTTGTGCTACAATACCTTCAAAATAGTAGTATCGAATTTATCGCACTGTTGTATAATGTAGTCGAACAGCCACTGTCCATTTTCTTCTAACAACAGAGGCACTAGACACCTTTCTCCCAGCAGGCTGTTGATAGCGCCACGACAGATCTCACTTCGGGATTTCAATGCAGACAGCATCAAGTGTGGGTGCCCTCTATGGATACTGAACATAGGCAACAAGTCCCAAAGACCAACTGAAGCGGCAAAAGACGATAACTCCAGCAATTCCGCTGAATTTAACATTGTTAGCTTCGCATCACTGAAACAACAAAGGAATTGCAGAGAAAAGTATTGTGAAATTGAATATTAAACTTTATTCTAATTGACTTAAAGTGCAACCGTAATCTAAGAACCCAGCTAGAGAATACTCGAGTGTATAACCATTCGTTATCCGAGCCTAAGTTTGTGTGAGTTTGCACTTTACTGCCCAGATCATAAGGTTTATTTTTCATTGTCAATCAAAATTTACTAAAAATCCACACTTACGGTTCAAACGTATCCTCAATACCAGTGCTCAAGTTGAGTAATGTAGCAAGAAGTTTAACAGTTATAGCTGCGTCGCCGAGGCTGCCGATGTTACCGGTTTGTTTGTACGATGATAACTCATTAAGTTTGCCAAACACGCCCAAACGCGCCACCCAACCGTCTGGCTGACTCTGTAACATGTTACGGTATTTCAGACCAGTTATTATTGGTCGCGTCATAACACCAATTGCCAATTTTATTTTATTTTTTCAAATAATTTTGCTGTTTTTAATTTTGGCACTGCAAAAACGTATTTAGGAACAAGAAACTGACTCCTGAAATATAGGCATTAGTTTGTAAGGACTTTTATGAAATATACAGATGTTTAAAGAATAAAGGTTGGCAATTTAGCTACCGGCATTTTCTGTGCGTCAATCTACACGTCAAAATTGATTTATTTAAACATACTTACGGAGAGTTGTTCTGGAGAAAAACTCTCCATTATTATGTTTATATAAGCATATGTAATAAATCAATTTTTCATTCACAAGCATCGAAATCGTCTAACCACCGAAGGAATATTCGTCCTGCTTCTGCAAGCTCCTTATACTGCACAAAACTGCTCCGCGATAACACCGTTACGCTTAATTTGTTAATGACGCCTGCCAGTTACTTGCATGCCTGGTTCCAAAAAAATCACAAGTAGTAAGTTAAAAACCTACCTGCGATAAGGAGTACAAGTAATGCGCGGGCGCCAATTTCCCGCGCGACATCAGCATGTCTGCGGCGGCTCTCAACAGCGCGGGTAGCGGCGCGCCCAGCGCAGCACACGACTGCTCTGCACCGACGCCGCCGCGCATTATCACGCCTACCAGCCATTCGCATGCCTCACTCCTGCAAAATGAGAATAAGGTTTAGATTTGGCCAGATATCTGTAACAATTTGGGTAGTTGGCAAAAAACTACTCGAAAAGGATAGCAGTGGGCGTCTTGTCTATCAACTGAAGAATGCGTGGTCAAAGTTTTTGGCGGCTGCGTAAGCCTCAGGCCTCTGCCTCGAATCTTGCGGGCAGCGGGGCGGCGGCGGCCGCGGCGCGGGATCGGGGCGGGCAACTCAGACCCGTTTTCAAAACCAGCGGGTAGACCGCGCGGCACTATAGCGGCGTAGTGTTGTGTTCGTGCTTGTGTCGTCGAGATATTTGCTTTTATTCGTGAACAAAATGTCTGAACAACGGCGACCACCTCTTTTTGATTCAGATTTATTCCTAACGCTCGATTTATTGTGGGCAAAAGAATTGAATCCCTACTATAGGGCAAGGAAAAGAAAAGGCGAATTTTATCGAAATATGAAGAACAGAGACAATGTCCTGACAAATTCTACGACTAAAATAAATTGCACACCACTGCAATGTAGACGCGCGGGCCACCGGTCACCGCTTGAGTGGCGCGCTCCGCTCGTTGCCCGCCGGCTCGCCGCTGCCGAGCCGCTGTTTTCGAGAAGCGGTTCGTTTGATTTTACGCATTAGAACCTACCGATCCCGCGCCGCCGCCGCCGCCCGCAATATACGAGGCAGAGGCCTTAAGTACATTTAAGGTGTGCCACACATCAATTGAAATAATGTGTCTACACACATGTATGTCGCCATAGCCATAGGAAAACATAAACACTAAAATTGTACACAATACATACACAACATTCCGCATTCAACTATCAGGCGATTGCCCGTACCACACCGAATCCCTTTTCAATTCAGTTTTGCGGGACTTCACACCCTATTCTGCATACCTCTAATGTGTGAATGGTCTTATTAAATTGCTAGTAAAAAATCGTAAAGTAGATACATATTGAAATATCTTACACAGTATTGAGGATGTAAGCTCCCTTATTAGTAACAATGAGACAGGGCTCCAGACTGAAACGCGGCAGCTGCAAGTCGCACATGAAGGTAGGCTCGCGCCACCCGCCGGCCATGTTGGGAGGTTCCCTCGCTGACATCAGGTGCGCTCGTCTCACATCGCCGATCAGTTCTGCACGCCATAGCTCTGAGTACTCCCTTTTAGCGCCTAGTAAGGCTTCACCCTGTGACGTTATAAAAGTGAAAGTTTGAGACCGTCTACCATCGATATATATCATATAGGTACTACACTAGATTACACGTTTCGAACAATCACTTCAACTCAGGTGTAATGTAATCCGTCCACCTTGAACATTACACTACGTTAAACAAAACGCGTAAGTGCCATGAAATTCATGGCACTACTCTAAAAATTTTCTTAGCGCTGTATGTTTTAATAGTTCTGTTAGACGACATAATGCTAATGTAGCGCTGCAGCGAACTTTTGTTTTAACTTTTCAGTATTTTTACAAATAGTTTCCATGAACGTGTTTGTCTATCACTAGAATATAAGTCAATGCTGTGTACGTTTGGAACTTTTTCAAGCTGGACCGACTTAACGGATTTGGTACACGGTGTCCTGGAATAGAGCACAGGATATTTTTTTTTTTTTCGCCCGGGCGTATGTTCCATTGGGACAATTTTGTACTTTAACGCGAAAGCCACTGGCTAAAGCTAACGTACAAATTACAATAAATTTAGTTACACACTGTTTGTTAATAACAACCGCACGGGTCGATCTCCAAGGTTAAACAGTGCTTGCCGAAGTCGGTCTGCGGATAGGCGACCGTCTAAACATACCGAGGTTCCTCTGTACTTCGGAAAGCACTATATGTCGTTGGTCCCAATTGTCATTTGTACACCTATGACATTTACATATACGTAGTCAGAAGCCAGGAAATCTGACACCAGTCTTGCCAAGAGATACTAGATACTTGGTGTTTCCCCAATACAGGGTTATTTAAGTCACTTTAAGCAGTTGAATATCCATATCCAATACTGGTATGGTGGTATGTCCTGTGATATTCATTTTATGTCTATTATAGGTGATACTGGGAGAATTCGAAAGCAGCTATACTGGACAATCTGCTACAAGATGGTGTAATTTTTCATCACATTCCTCAAGGTGCTTTATAAGTCACATCTTACACAAAAAGAAAAAAAAAACATCATATAAACCTGAATAACTGAAAAGCTTGCAGAGTGCACTTCCAGCTCCTTCTTCCTCAAAAGATACACAAGCCTCTGAGTCCATAACCCTTGGATGTATTGACCATCTTTCCTAATGTGAGGCCTTAATGTTCTTGATGGAGTATCTTCTTCAGGGCTTTCTAACTGAAAAGATCATAAACAATAAAGTTTTAGGTTGTTTTATTAATGAAAATTCGTATTTTTTATCAATTTAATACTTTATTGCGCATACGCACAAAAGAACACAAGGCATTTTCTAGTAACTTTTCATGGAACTTTGTAAGAATCACAGGGGCTCTTGATACCAAAAAGCAAAATAAATATGTATTTTGGTGATAATTTAATTATACATCTGCATATTTGGTAAATAAGTGTTAGTAATACTATTAAGGTAATTTTGATATTGAAATTTTTCTATATTATTTAAATTTTGAAAAGCAAGCTACATGGAACATAGGTCATTAACTTACAATCAGAGTGCCTTCATTTAATTCAAAAGCTGTGAGGAAATGTCTCCCGTTCACATACTGTGCTGTCAATGCCCAGTTATTAGATCCTTTGCGAAATAATGGCAAATACTCTGTGGGCTTCAAAACATATTCCACAGTTTGTGCTTTACTGTCATCTGAAAATGATAATAAGGTACTTGCATATTTATTTTTAAAAATCACTTTAATAAAAAAAAATTTGAATCAAAACAGTGTTACAGTTTATCATATTGTCAACAGCTTTTATTTATATTAAACCAATTATTATTTAATAAAAAAATATATTATAATTATGTACTTAGTAAAAAAATATTATTTACACTTTTAGCTACTTAGAACCCATTTCTCTCACTACATAGCAAGCTTTTCTTTCTTGTTTCTTATCTTACCAGAATGAACACGATAGAGTGAAGAGAAGATGGTGGAACTGGCTCAACACCCACTGACAGGAGTAATCCACACTTACAGTACGCCTGACGGATCTTGGCGAGCTTGAACATAGACTCTGTGCATCTCTCTCTCTCTCAAGCCTTTCATAGCAAACGACGTGAGAGAGAGAGAGAGAGATGCACAGAGCTAATGTTCGGGCTCGCCAAGTTACGTTGGCCGTATTGTGCCAAGAGGAATGGAAATAAATTAACATAAGATGTTTTCTGAAATTCCATCATTATCATTTCAGCGTCCACTGTTGGACATAGGCCTCCTCCAACTGTCGCCATAACGACCGAAAACTAAGAGCGGGTTCACATTAGGCCAGTATAGCGCCGTTCACATTGGTCGGCGCGAAGCAGCGGAGGCCATACAACGGAAACGGTAAAAAAAAAATTGAACTATATACAGCCATCATTGTCATATATGTACATTACCTTTAGAGCCACCTTGTATTAGTAAAGTAATTTTATCTTTAGACAGCTGTTTGATGTATGACATGAAACCGTCCCTCTTATCCTTATCGTTTTGTGCTCTTGTTTGTTGAAGCCAGTTGTACCCAAAGGATCTGTGCTCTAACACTAACTTGCATTGCTGTGCTTGACTTACAGATATCTGAAAACCAAAAATTGACACATAATATTCATTAGTTTTTCCCAAAGGTAGCTATGTCCCGCATGTGTGGGATTGCCCCGCACGGCGAGCGAATTCCCCGCATTACAATAAATACTTGTACGAAAAGGACATCAGAAATCCACATGTGTGATGAAATCTGCACGATATTAAAAACACCCTAAGGGTTAGTTAGAAGTGAACCTACAACTACCTATCTAAGTGTAGTGAACCATCTAGACTTTGCCAATAAGGTTTAAATCGGTTTACGTTTTGATGTACAATATTACTAATAATAATCTAAAACTGAAAAGTTTTTTGTTTTGTTAGATGTACTAATCTCTTGAACTAACAGTTTGAATTTAAAAATTCTAACCAATAGTACAATTAGTTTTTGTTTTTTAGTTTTTTTTAATTATACCTTTGTTATAAAAAAAAATATATAATTTCGTTGGATGGCCCATTTATTGATAAAGGTAACATCACAAACTTCCCCTTTTTTTTTTTTTTTTTTTTTCGATGTGAAAAATCATCTTATGACAACCCCCGCTCTTGGGCGGAGCGGGAGATAGTGTCAGACTCTTACTGACTAAAAAACCCATCCCGTTCCTTCAAGCCTTCATACCGGGGCTCGAGCGCCCTTTCGGATAACCCTGGCCCCAGTAGGCTTCGACCCGGCTGGGTCCCTGCTGTTGCTGACAACTCCTTGAGGCGCGCGGGAACAGCGCGCGCCGTCGACGACTTGGGCTTGATCCGGACAGTTACCGGACGGCCGGACAGCGAGCTACCCATTGCACACTGTCCGCAAGCCCGCGCCTACGGTGGCTGGAAATCGGGATCGGAATCCCGGCGGCGGCGAGAGCGCCGTTGCCTGATGCGGTCGGCCTCCTCCTTAGCGAGCATTACTGCTTCGCAGAAGTCGGCGACCGCCTGCCACTCCTCCTCGCTCCGGACCATGGCCTCGACCAAGGCCCGGCGCGAGAGGTCTCCGCCGCCGATCACCCCCACGAGGGCACGGCGATGCTCCACCCAAGCAGGGCACACCGCGATTGTGTGCTCCACCGTGTCCTCCGGGTGTTCCGCACAGTGGCGACACCCGGGCGTCACTTCCGGTTTAATTCGGAAAACTTCCCCTAAATATAATCATTTCTCAATCTATCCATTCTCGTCACACCACACATCCATCTTAACATTCTCATCTCCGCTACATGCAATCTTTTTCATCCGTCTTTTTCACAGCCCAACATTCTGATCCATACAGTATGACAGGCCTTATCACGGATTTGTAGATTTTACCCTTCAACTTGAGGGGCATCCGTGGGTCACAAGTGGTTCCCGTGACCTGTCGCCATTTCATCCATCCTGCGTTGATCCGACGTAAACACTTGCCATCAACCAATCAACATTTATTTAATGATTTTATCGCATGATTACATATCAATGCTATAACTTGATTGGATCCTAATTCTAGACACAAAAACAATACCTACATACAAACCCATGTAATAATATTTGCTAAATTGATATTTTACATTAGCTTTAAATTATTATTTACTAAAGTGAAATTTTTCATAAATGAGTCATTACACCATAGTTTTATTTCTTTGTGTTAGGCTTATAGCTAGTTATGACTAAGTTATTAAGGCTGTTCTTCGTTAATAATACAAACAAAATTGTTAATGAAATAATAAAAACACAGGAAGACCGTGACTTGGATTAGGACAAGGGAAACTTTAAGCCCTGGCTATGTTCCTTTGTGATAATTTCCAACTTTTATACAGGTAGGCAGGAGGATATAGATTGATAGATATCCTCTTTATTGTTCAATATTATCTACACTAATATAATAAAGAGGTAAAGTTTGTTTTTTTTGTTTGTAGGAGGTTATTTCTGAAACTACTGATCCAATTGCTTAAATTTTTTCACCAATATAATTTTGACATGAATTTTATTGTATTTTTATTTTTTGACATGAATTTTAAATTTTATTATAATTTAATCACCATTTTTTTTTTTTACTTTAATATTATGAAATGTATTTTAATCTTTATGAATTGAATTGAATTTAATTTTAATTTTATAATTTTATTGCATTTCATTTTTAATTTTTAACATTTTCTTATGCAATCATAACGAATTTTATTGTGTTGTTCTTATATTGTATTGTTATTGTCTTAAAAGTGTATTAATTAAAGTGTGTAAAACGTATATGGGCCTAGATGCCTGAAATAAATTAATTGAATTGAATAGAAAGCTGCTTCATTCCTGAGTGACATAGGCTATATCTTATGTATGCGAACGAAGTTGCGGGCAAAATCTAGTTTATTATAAACTAGCTTTTGCCCGCGGCGTCACCCGCATACCTAAAATATAGCTTGTGTCACTCAATAAAACAGTTTTCTATCAGTGAAAAAATTTTACCAATTGGACCAGTACTTCCAGAGATTACCTCATAAAAAGAAAAAAAACATAAAACAAAAAGCCAAACTATGTCTTTATAATATTAATATAGAAGTATGGATAAAAAGCCAGTAATTGAATAAAAAAATACTTACCAGGAGTGTTAATAAATCAAGGGAATCATCAAAACAGATTTGTAAATCTGTTATTTCTCCAGGAACTTTACATTCTCCTACAATAGTTTGCGAGTCCAGGGAATAAAATGTTATTGTTCCTGTCTGAAATAATAGCAAGCTGTGATACTTTGTCTCTATTCCATATGAAGTATCATTTGAATAATGATTTCTATGCTAAGTTATGTAAACAAAATGTTAGCTGCTGATAAATATTATTCATATTATGTATTAATTTCATGTCACCTACTTAATGAAGGTGACAGCATGAAATTTCTTGTACAAAAACAAAAATTGCATAGCATTGTTTATAATGCCTGAGTAAATTTGAAAAAAGAAGACGGTAAATGATCCATAGCTGCTGCCGCTGTCCCATGTAAAAGAAGACGCATATTCATAAATATGTGTTGAAACAAAAAGATAGACTGCCGAAACCCGGGATTGAACCGGGGACCTTTAGATCTTCAGTCTAACGCTCTCCCAACTGAACTAAACTATATCATGTAAATGATGAACAGTTTGATAACAGCAAGATATAGGTGAAATAAAATTGTGAGACTATACACCATCTGTTTAGGTACATAACTAAACTTAAACAATCTTGATGTCTTTATATTTAAAATAAATTGTACCTATATACAAAGATTACTTATATTTAGTTAATTACCTAACATCTGTTTAGGGAAATACCTAATTGTAAACATTTTAGATATAAAATATTAGATAAAGACGTGTTATGATTGTTTACATCTAATTAACTATTATTACATCTAATTAATTAGTATCAATAATAAGAAAATATACAATACCTTTGAACCAATAATTAGTACATTTTCTGATTCTTTAGTTAGCCAACATACCAGAGATGTTGGTTTTAATATTTGTCCTAGTGGCAAAACAGTAACTCTTGAAAGTGACCACTTGTAATCAAACATATTCTGAGGGATGAACAGAGGAAGAAATGGCACTAGCAGGACCTTCTGTTCACTAACAATAATCACCCATGTTCCACTTGGTTCGAAACACATACAATAAATTGGATTATCTAGAAAATCCCAATCATAATTTTTCTCAAATCGTTCTAACTGAGGATCTATGTACATGAAAATTAATTCTATATCACTTGTAAAAGCAAAGAACTTTTTATGCCCCACTTCATAAAAACTATATGCTGTTATATCTAGATGCACTAATACATCTAATTTAAATAAACCCGAAAAATCTAAATTATCACTAGGCAGAGCCATTTTAGCCAAATATTTGCTTCCAATCCCGCAAAATAAATAATAAAAATATAATCTCAAAGATGTTTTTCTTCCAATGTCAACCACTAACAACTGCACAGATGTCAGCCACTTCAGCCACTATTTGACACTGACAGTAGTGCGTTCTTTTTTTTTTGAATTTTTATGACCTGGTCACTTGGACCTTTAAGTAAAGTAGTGCGTTCAAAAATAAACAGAGTCGAGTAGAGTTCCAATCCTCAATTTTGCAAACTCAAAGACGTCGAATTACCCAATGGTAATTACTCTACCCTGACATTTTTGAACGCGAACGGAGTTCACCTGTCAAGTCCATGTCAAGCACTTGCCGCTTGCCCGGCCAGCTCTCGCGTCCTGTTCCGGTGGATGACGTGATGATGCGGGCGGCGCTGCGGCAGTGACAGGTTCCGTACCTTTGTTATATGGGTGCTCCACTCAAATATTTATCTTATTCTGTTTTAAGTATTTGTTGTTAAAGTGGCAACAGATATACATAACCTGTGAAAATTTCAACTGGCTAGATATTACGATTCATGAGATACAATCTGGTGACATATAGACGGACCGCGAAGTCTTAGCAATAGGGTCCCACTTTTACGCTTTCGCTACGGAACGCCTAAAAAACTGTTTTTAAGGTCCGACAAAACCTAATTACCAATTTATCGACTTTCGCTTTCGACATAACGTGGCATCACTATTATTTTAATAATAAATCAAGCCGCATTTACACGTTTGCTGTTATTCGCGCCAATTCGCGCGAGTGCCGAGGCGAATGGCGAACACGCATTTTTAAGGTACGCGTTCGCTTCGCTCAGCCTAGCACACTTTCCCCGTGTTCCGGATCCGGATTGCGTCGAAAGCATAGAATAAAATAATATATCGGGTAGATAGTCAAAAGCGATTATGTCGCAAATCCGACCAATGCGCAACGTCACAAATAGTACTCAATAGTCCTTATAAATATTTTCGGTCGGGATTTGCGATATAATCGCTTTTGACGTAATTTGGGGTTTTCAAATCAAATTAATGTTTCGTCGTCGAACGATACGGCGAATGGCGAGCGAGCGTGAATGTGTAAATGCGGTATCGCGTAAGTATTGTCATTGTCATTGTTGTCAGTGTCAATATAAAAAAATGGTGATAGGTTATAATAAAATAATATAAGTAACAACTGTAACATTCATTATCATTTTGCCTTTGGACAAGACAAAGGCGCAATGTTTAAATTAAATTCAAACATTTTTATTGCTACCATGATATCCAGGTAAACTTTAGTTCATGAGCGGAGCCATGATAGTTAAAACCAACAAAATACGAGTATTACGCAGACATTCGTTATTTTTTCGCCTTATTTGAAAAATAAATGTTTTTAATTGGTGTTTTCTTTTACAGATTGTAGCATTCTTGTTTTCTTCTATTTACTATAATTTCCATGTTTAAGAGAATATAGCAAGTAGCTTGAAGCGGCTAAAATTTCCAATGTCGAAACATTCGATATTTCATCGTGGTGTGAGATTCTTTTTTAAGAAAAACCTGTTATTAACAAACAGTGTAACGTCTGGCATATGCATGGCTATTGGAGATTTAGTACAACAAGAAACCGAATACCAAACAAAAATTTTACCACAGAGATATGACTGGGCAAGAGCAGGTTTTGTAATCTTTTTTGTCTTGAATATTTACTCTTGTATCTCATTATATGTACTAAAGGTCATTATCATGATAAACTATAAAAACATAGCACCAGAATTGATTAAATGTGGTTATTTATTTTGTTATGTAACTGTATTGTACACAAGACCATCTTAGTCCTTGCATTTGTTTGCCTGAATTGGATTTTGAATGAATACTTAAATTGAGAAAAAACAGCACCTGTATTTCTACACCAAAATTCAAAGCTTTCATATTTTTTTCTCATCAATTTGATACAATTATAAACATGATGTAATGTATTTGGTTTAGTTCAATTTTCAGTCTTAAGTGATGTACCTATCAATTAATTTTTCAAGTGGATTGTGGTATGGCCAAATATGAAGAATAGCAAAAGGGTGTAGCAGGATAAGGTAGGGCCGCTGGCCCTACCTTGCTTTCTGAAAGAACTTGGATTTGATAAAAAACTACACCTTTTCCTTTAAAGTAGTCTAGAAATCTCTAGATGTTAGTAAAATTGCTACAGATTGGGCCCAGTTTTCTAATTAGCCTGTTATGTACCACAGCTTGGCAATTGCCACCCTCTTGCTTTTCCACACATCTGTCTTTAGCCATTGTGGCCCAGTCCCTCCAGTAAAAGTCAAGTTCATCTCTCAACTGCCATTTTTACTGTCCTGTGTCATTTAATAATGTGCAACAATTTGTTTCAGCTCGAATGTTTACAGTGGGAGTGGCAATGGGCCCTCTCCATCATGTTTATTATATTCAATTAGACAAAATATTACCCAAAGCTGACCTCAAAACAGTTGTGAAAAAAATAATGTGTGATCAAGCATTTGCCTCACCATTAACTATTCTATGTTTTTTCTATGCAATGGGAGGTCTAGAACAAAAATCATTATTAGAAATTACATCAGAAGTTCAAAAGAAGTTTTTATTTGCATACATGGTGAGTCAAACAATCCATTCAAGGAAACTTGTGATATTGTTACTTTGCCTAAACTCTGATTCACCAACAAAAAAACAATACAAGATTAATTACCTAAATAGGTGTTAAATTGCTGCTGTTGTGATTTGTTAATTGGAATTCAAATCAACTCACTTCAGTTTAATTTACTTGTGTGACTACTAAAAGACTGTTTTGTTTGTTCCAGGGTGATTGTATGTATTGGCCACCAGTACAATTCTTTAATTTCTATTTTTTACCTACTCAGTACAGGGTTGTGTATATAAATGTAGCAACTATGATATTTAACATATTCCTATCATTTGTGAAACATTATGATCAAGAACATTAATGTTCATGGGTTTGTGGACCTTGTTGTAATATTTGTAGTGTAAATAATTTATTTAAATGAAATAGTTATGTTTTGGAAGTATTATATAATTTATAGCAGGATACAATTGTAAACTTTAACTTTCCATAGTCCTGAGTATTAATAAACCTCTTATTTGATAAGTACTTAATTCATAATGAATAAATAAAAAACAGATCTGTAAATAATCTCAGTGTTTCCTTAGATTTACATTTATTAAGTTTTTTCAAATAAGAGGTAATTATTAATATGTAAGGCAAGCTTAGGGGTAATGATGTTTTACAAAACTGCTTGTACATCCTTACTTAACATTTTTAAGTTGCCTATTAACGAAGATGATCAGCAAAATTAAGACACAATCTTTGTGTCACTCAATTGGTGGTAATGCTTTGTTTAAAATCATAATTATTCAGTAAACAAATTACTAGCTTAAACCTAACATAATTCCAATAAGAATTGATATAACAACATAATAATGACTGCATAAAACAAAATCTATTGTAAGGTTTACAGTTGTTATCCTATTGATGCTGTTTAGTTAAGTATAAGACAATACAACAATGAAAGAGTTTTATTTATGTTAGAAATATCTTTGACTTTACCCTGCACACTGCTTTAACCTGCTAACTAGATTAGGAAATTATAATAGAAGTGGAGAAAGTTTATCGCTGCGACTGAGAAGGAATATACCCGAGCCGTAAGCGAGGGTCCTATGAATTCGAGTAAAACGACATTTTTCAATATACTTGCGAAGAAATAAATAAACTGGGGCCAACTAGCGAATAGTGGAAACTGCACGGCGACCAGCCTGATACAAAAAATACAATAAGTTTTGGTGGGGATGAGCTCGTGCACTTTTTCACACTAGTGCGGATAACAGTAAATTGCGTGCCTAAAAGCGCGGGTTTTCGAGTAAGTGTATTGAAAAATCAGTTCCTTATTTTCTCAGTAAAACGACAAGTACTAATAATAGCATGGGCACGCCACAATTATGGCGGTAAGCCCCCTCTGAAGCCTGGCTGGAAAGACCTCACAGCATCCTCACCTTCCGCATGATGTAGGTTCTCACCGGACATGGTAAGTTTGGGAGGTACCTGCACCGGATTCGTGCGGTTGAGACGCCCGGGTGGCGCCAGGCCCACTGTGTGGACCGCTCGGAGGACACGGTGGAACACATAGTAGAAGTGTCAGACAGAAGGCAGTGCCACATTGTTGGTGCAGAACAGATGATCGAGGGGGACGAAAGGTTCTGGAAGTCGGCGTTGGAAGGCCTCCTACAAGGTGGACCGATGGAGGGTCGCGGGAACCCGATGGACGGAGACGCACAGGAGTACCTACAGGACTTAATTTATTTTAAATTTTGACCCTGTGTGATTTTTTAATTTATTAATGAAATTTAAATTTATTATTTTTAAATTCTTGACATTTTTACTTTTTTTTTGTTTTTAAACTGTAATTTTGTAATATTGATTGTGTGTAATTCAGATACAAATTATTTGTTCATGAATAAATGACTAATGACTAATGACTGGACATTATGGCGACATTTGGGGGAAGAATGTGTCCAACAGTGGACTTCTTTCGGCTGAAATGATGATGACTATCTGTAATCCTTAGTTTGTCCCACTGCTGGGCGAAGACCTCTCTTTTCCACACACGTCTGTCTTCGGCCATTGCGAGCCAGTTCCTCCGGTAGTTTTCAAGCTTATCTCTCCACCATCGCCTTGGACTGCTGCGATGTCACCTTGCGTATAATGGGATCCAACAAGTGTCTCTTTTAGCTAGCCACGGCTTATCCGATCGCGAACAAATGGAAAAAATTACTTTGAGCAAGGCAAGGTGAATGTGGGAATTGATGCCTACAAATCTTGTTAAATTAATCAATTCGAGTAATAGTAGGTACTGAGCTTAGGTATCTACGCTTAAACCAAAATTTTCAAAGATACGGGGCCCCGGTCTACAGATCGACAGATATCAACAAGTTTGCATGCTTTGAATGAGACATTGCCCATCAAGATCAGGTAAGTTCGCGACTTAACCAGCATTCCGAAAAAAAAAAAAATAGGTACATCGCAGCTTAAGGCCTAAGCGCCCGAAAAGTGCTTTAACCATTCAATCGTGATAATTACAGACACAATTGAAAGACAATAGGTGCGCGAACGCCGGCGTTCGCTTGGGGTTTAATGAATTAATTCATTAAACCCCAAGCGAACGCCGGCACCGCACCTATTGTCTTTCAATTGTGTCTGTCATTATCAAGATTGAAAGGCAGTGACTTCCTGGAGCCTACTCCTCGGTAACGGCCAGGTTAATAGGTTTGAAAAATATAAATGTTTATTATAGATTCATGAACAAAATTATCAACATTTGATTTTTTCATGCGATTAATACTTTGTTTTAAAAAAAAAATTACAAACAACAACATCACTTACCTACGTAACTTTTCCCTACTCCTTCGAAACGACTTGGATTTCTATAAACGTTTTTAAACATAAAAATTGGTAGTTAAATATTCTTCAAAGTGAACATTGCCTATGTAAATCAATCAATATTTCGCAAAGAAAATGGATTTAAAAGTCAGCGGGGCTCTGTCCAGGCGTAGCTGGCCGCTAACAAATGCACAGATAGTCGTACTGTCGCCTAGACGGGTACGAGAGTAGTGACCATTTAATTTCGGCCAGATGGTTCAAGGGACATAAGCCTTAAATCCATAGCATAATCTTATAATATCCCCATTCCGTTTATTTAATGTGCCCACAGTCCGGACTCGTGCCTCAAGATGTCACATTGGTATTTTCTTTCGTATTTTTTGTTAGAATCAGATCACGTCCTAGGGGTCTGTAGTCGTTTAGGTTCGCGGGATCAATCGACACAGTCCCATTTTGAAGGGGTCGATTGGACCCACCGGCCAATTTTAATATAAGTACAGTCATGAAAGAAAGTCAAATCTTGGGCCAGGGTTATCCGAAAGGGCGCTCGAGCCCCGATATGAAGGCTAGAAGGAACGGGGTGGGTCTTTTAGTCATTAAGAGTCTGAAACTATCTCCCGCTCCGCCCAAGGGCGGGGGATGTCAATGCATGATTTTTCCCACCATAAAAAAAGTCAAATCTTTAGTTTTATTTTATGACTTAAAATATATATATACCTAATATTACTGAGAATATATATTTTTGATTTATTTAATTACGTACTTACACTTACGAGCCACACTTGTCTACAAACATTAAAACTACATATTTTTTACTGTCCTTTTACGGATTACCTGCTCGGGTCATCTAATCATAGGCCTGCTTTTTTAATATCTTTAATAAACTTTTAAATATAACTGAATTGAGTTTTATTATATTTTGACTTACTACTTTTGCACTTGACTTACTATTACTACTTAAATTTGTATGTGGGCCCAGTCGACCACCAAAAATAAATAAAATAAATAGTATGGTCGTTTGGGCCCGCGGGACCAACATCGAGCAGGCCCAAACGACTACAGACCCCTAGAAGACATGCCGTTTTCTTCACGATGTTTTCCTTTACCGTTTTGAGAGCATTTGTGGTATAATAATTTACACCGCCTCTATTATGCAATTTATAGCGCTTGGCCGGGTTTGAACCTGCGTCAACTCGTGGGAGCCGCTACCACTGGGCCATCACGTTAGGTTTGGATGCTCATCAACAGTAGGTAACTTAAAACAATTAAGACTATGTATGTATGTATATGCGTGAAATGTTCGTAGTTTTTGCATTCCATAATAGTTATTTAGAACCGCGTCAACAATACCCGGCCGCGTCAATAGTCTTTATTAAACGATGTGGCAATATTAATGTTATCTATGGTATTTAAATTTCAGTTTAAATTAGTCTTAGATAGCATGACTGACAGAATTACTGTAAGTATTCCCTAATCTTTTTTTGGACAAAATAAACCTACCTTTAATAAAGTTGGATTATATTAGCAAACTAACATGAGTGCATGAGTGACACGAATGTTCCTTACATAATTTAGATAGTTATGTAGGTAGGTAGTTAGGTACAGTATGTACTTATGTTATTGAATAATGGCAAGTTTTCAGATTCGCAGCCTGAAATTTTGTCACAAACAAATCAAAAAAGACTATTGCACAATACACAATTTTAATGCACACATATAACAGATTTTTTTTCTTTGAGAAAATCTTCTAAATGACATCTCCCGCTCCTAGGCGGAGCGAGAGGGTCGACGACATGCACTCGATTCGGACGGTTACCGGAAGGTCGGACGGCGAGCTGGTGGCCGGAAATCGGGATCGGAATCCCGGCGGCTGAGGCGCGAGGGAAATTGCCTCGCGCGTGCTGCCGCCTCCTTTACTAGCATTACTGCTGCGCAGGAGGCGGCCGCCTGCCACTCCTCCTAGCTCCGGACCATGGCATGTAACCCCACGAGAACATGGCGGTACTCTGCCCAGGCGGGGCATACCGTGTCCTCCAGGCGGTCTACACAATGGTGACACCCGGGCGTTTCCGGGAATCCGGTGCAGGAATCTCCCGAACTGACCATGTCCGGTGAGGAACTGCGTCATGTAGAAGGTAAGGACGTAGTGTTGTCTTTCCAGCCACTCCTCAAAGAGGGGACTTGCCGCTATTATAGCTGAGTGCGCTGAGTGCCTAGCACTGGGTTGCGACAGTCACTGTCGCATTCCACCATGAGATCCCGCCGGAACTCTGTCCGCTATGCCGCAACTTGGCGTGGCGGCGGTGTTTATTTATTTAAACCTTTATGCACAAAAAAAACTGTACAAAGGCGGACTTAATGCCTTAGGCATTAAATTAGGTTTCGCCCCGACGTTGCATCTCCACGCGCAAATCGTGCATGCTTGCAAGGACTCATGTTGCTTCCAAATCCCACGGTGGTAGACCAGCAAGGAGGCTCGCCGCTTTGCGGGAAACCGTGCGGTATCCCCGAACAATCCGGGTGGCCATGACCCTCTGGCTTGCGTTCAGCTAGGCCGCCGATCGCTTTCGCAGCGACGGCGCCCACACCGGCGCCACATAAAAGACCAAGGACCTGACGGTGTCAGCGTAAAGCCTCCGTTAGGAGGCGTCTACCGAGACAATACCTATGCCTTGGAACCTCTAATAAACCGGTCGCTTTCGTAGCGTCGGCACCCCGTAAAGGGCCATGAACCGAACGATACCTGTGTAGAGTCTCCACTAGGAGGCTTCTAGACCCCTAGGTTGGGCAGGAGCCGCTTGAGGGCAGTCCCAGTCCGATCCAGTTTAGGAGCCAGACGGCGGAAATGTTCCTCGAAATTCCATCGGTTGTTGAGGACGAGTCCCAGGTACAGTCGCTCGGCGTCAGAGTGGGTCGATCGCATTGCGCATTGCATACATTGGCGAGCCAATCGTCTTCGTTGTTAGTGAACGAATGAGGAGCGACGTCTATGACGCGATAGCGCGGCCAGCCAATCCCCGCCCTCGCGTGGCGCTTCGCTATACTAAAGAGACCGAATAATAATAATAATAAATAATAATAATGTTATTTGGGAACCTGGGTGGTGGCGTGTTCCGAGGGCTGTGAAAGCCCATGGCCTCGGACTTGTGCCACCTCGAGTCCCAACTGATGAATTCTCATACAATCGCAACCCCCCGCAGTACCTACGTAGTAGTGCCCGATGTTCCACAAGGGCGGTCCTAATACCAATCCCTGCGGAACACCGCACAAAATCTCTCGCCGTTTCCACTCTCCATGGTGACCTGGGTAGATAATGTACCTGTCCGACAGGTAGGCTTCGACCACATGACAGAGGTAGTTGGGTACCTGCATCGTACCTGGTTATGCGTTGCCGATGTCCAAAGACACCACCAAGATACACCTGCCCTGGGACACCGCATCCCCGGTCGAGAAGGCTTGCACGCGCATCATGGCTTCCACCACGCCCTTAGAAAGCCGAACTGGCCGTCTGAAAGATCGACTATTATTGCACTGCACTTAGGTATATAATAGCCCTTGTTACCAAACTGTGACATTTTGATTACCATTAAGCACTAGTGCTATAATGTAGTTAAAACCTTATTGTTCAACCTCTCCCCCGCCATAACTTTAATACACTATCGTATCAGGCTAGGCGCAGGTCAACCCCCGTTTATTCATTTCAGTGAGTGTATGGAAAGGTAAATTTAAAAAAAAAAATGGGCGCGTATATGAAAACACAACATATTTACCGCCACAAGTTTCCTAGTTTCACAGTTATTTTCTTCACAAGTGTATTGAAAAACGTCGTATGATACACATGAGTAATTATTGAACCCGTGTTGACTACATCAGATTTAATTAAATCCTTATAATTACCCAAGTCGTTTAACTTATTAGACAGATTTTACTAATAAACGACTGGAGTTAGCTCTGGAAAAACATTCGTAGCTAGGGACGAAAAATGTTGATCATTTTGTAAATTTTTAGATGATTGTTCAATTCGACTTGTACGATTTGGGGGGGGGGGGGCTCGGGCTCGTATCCCCTGTGACCCCCCATCCCCCCTTTGGACCGCGCCTGAAGGTATCACTAGCACCTAAACTCTGTGATGTAGGTATTACGGAGTTTCGATACAACTAGCCATGTTTGGACTAGTTGGACTTCTTAGAATTGTCATGAGATGTACTTTGGCTATAAGGTTGGTAGAAACAAAAATAAATTTAAGTCATGTGTGTGATAAATATAGTAATAGACATAGTTACATAGTATTTATTTTATTTTAAACACTAAAATAGGTACAGATTAAAGTATTCTTAATCCTAAATAGACACCATATAAACATAATAGTCCAAGGCAAGGTTACAATAATTTGAACCCAGCTGAAAGTCGGTAGGATCGTTCAAAAAACCATCATAAATGTAATTTTAAAAAGTCCTCATCGATTCTACACCTGGGGAAAAAAAAACTCGGCGTCAAAGGTCACAAAAACGAGTTTTTTTTTGCGATTTTCAGCAAAACGGTAAGTTTTATCAAAATTAGCTTATACAAAAAGTGTAGATCAGATAATTATCTAAGTCTAAATACTTTTTTTTTTCCTAAGAGCCACCGTTTTTGAGATATAATGATTCAAAAAGTTGAAAGCAGTAATCGTCATAATATGCACACGTTTTCACGCCACCTTAGAGGCGTGTACTTGGCGTGTTTTTGGGGTTCCGTATCTCAAAATGAAAAATGTTTGTTGTCCATTTGTCTGTCTATCTGTCAAGACCCTTTATCCCGGGCCTCAGCCGACCTTTAACTCCGCTAGAAAACATTTTCGTATTGTTTTGATCCTCGTCGCCACTGTTACGTATTAATTGAGAGCGGGAATAACGCACGTGCAATCAAACTGCGAGTCAGTGTCATACTGGTTTATTGTACTGCGTCGATATCGTGTCGCGCGCGCGCCGACACACACACACGCATGTCGTGCGCGCTATAGGTACATCTTAATATTTGTCTCTGCGTATTACTAATACACAACAGACCCCAAGTATTATTTTTTCCAGGTGTCAGATCGATGAGGACTTTTTAGGTTTCATTTAAGATGATGTTTTGAACAATCCTACCAATTTTCAGCTGGGTGCGAATTTCTGTAACCTCGGATGTCTAAATTGACCGAACTAATATAAGATCTAATGACGTTAGTTATTAACCCCAGCACATAGTCCAGTCGTCTTTTCTCGTTTGTAATTTGACAATGATGCGATATAGCGCCAACGCTGGTCCTAGAGGGAGTCCCAACCCTCTCACTATATCGGCTCTTCGCGCCATGCTCAGCGCCTGGCCATCGAATTCCTGAAAAAGCAATCTCTTATAGTGACTTATTAACCAAAATTATAGCTAAAATATTAAGGCCCTAGTGCCCGAGCAGTGCCATAAAACAGTGACTTTCTTTCTGAAGTCTACTCCTCAGTAGCGTCTTGGTTAATATGTTTGAAAAAATTATATGTTTTTAATAGATTCATGTACAACATTATCAACATAGAATTTTTCATGCGATTAATACTTTTGTCTAAAAAAATATTGAAATACATGATATTTATTTCCTTATTTCTTTCAAACGGCTTTGAACTCTAGAAATATGTTTACACAAAAAAATTGCTGGTTAAGTGTTCTTCAGAATGTACTCTCAAACCATATTGACTCTCATTTACACTGACGATTGTGTACCGAATATGGCGTGTCTAGGACACGATTGAACTTTTTCATGGCCAAGGTGCCAGAAAGCAGAAATTAATTGCAAGACGTCGTCAAACTCGGTAGCGAACTGAATCGACAGACACTAGTATGTTTTGTTGTAACCAGTAAAGTTTTATTGTAAATAAACCTTTAATGATTCCTTATGTTAATCTCTATTATGGTATCTTATTACTATTAAACATATATTGGAATATGTTGTGTATACCTGTTCTTTAAGAATTGGAGCAGCTTCAGGCAAGTACTTCGAAAAATATTCAAATGCATCATCAGTTGTCCAATTAGTTATATCGGGTATACTTGGATCAATGGGCAAGTCCTCTAGTTTTGACGGAGCCCTGTCAAGCTCATGGGGTTTCAGGAATGGGTCCACTGAAGGCGAACTCTGTGCGTTATATTCCATACTCCGACGTATAGCAGGTGATCCTACCACAGCAGGTCGAGATTCCAGGCAATTATTACATTCCCATTGATCCCAAGCTTTCAGTCTTTCTGGTATGCGTGGACTATGGCATAGAGCATGATAAGCATCAGAACAAATACTACACACTGTTAGAATGCCCTGTAACAAAAATATTGGGGGTTAATGCTTTGCAAAGGTGTTAAATCATGTTATGGAAAAAAAAAAACATTTTGACTTGAAACTTACAGCATCATTAGTTTCACAACAAATCACACATGTTTTACAATGTGGACATTGCCAAGTGTTGTCAGGTCTAGGCTTTAAAATACCAGACCCTGATTGGAGGCAGCTCAAATGCGCTTTGTTGTTGCAATCGCGACACTCTACTAGTCGGTCATTAGAGCCGCGAGGTTTCTGCACAAGGCACACAGAACATACTCCTCCTGATGTCTCATGTGGTAAAGACTCTTCTTGTTCCATTTCATCGCCACTACCATCTAGAGATAATTGGCTTTCGGATAATGGTGTTCCATCGACATCAGATTTTTGGAGTCCAGCAGAAATAAGTCGTTTCTTAATTGTACTCTTATTAAGTGACCCCACTGGACGACCTCTTTTCCGTTTGCTTGGAACATTGTTATCAGATGGATCAAACACCTTCTTAGCCATTTTACGTCTTTCGCCAACACGTACGCCCGCATTTCGAGAGGTATTGCCACTAACTCCATTGCTAGAGGAACCACCACCTCGTTTCTTTGGCCTTCCTCGCATTCTCTGAGGTGATGATCTGCATGAAGAATTTGCTGATGAAGTCATCTGGAATTAAGAATAATTATGAAAATAGTAATATTTTTAGCTAAGTAATTCAAAATTATGCACATAAAAAATATTTTGGCAGTTTAATGTCATCCAGAAAAAAAAGCATAGTCTCAATATTTTATAGGTCAGCATACAAAAAGTTCGAATTACGGAAATTTGTCTCTGTTAGAGTCTGTCTAATAAACGACTTGGGTAATTATTAGGATTTAATGAAATCTGATGTAGCCAATACGGGTTCAATAATCAAGGTTGATTAAGAGATAGAGATCATTGTTTACTAACAGAAGAACCTTATGAAAAGTATCGAATATAAGTATTTTTTAAATGATTAAATATTAGACAAAATTCCCAAGTCGGTTGACTTATTAGACAGACTATAAAAGAATGCATGATTCCAAAAAAAATAATGTTAAATTTTCTTTTCTGACTGATTTAGATTTTTTTTTTAAAATAGTTGTGTCAATAGTTTTTAGTCATTTGATAACACCTTTTGCAATTAAAATAAACTATGTTGCAAAAAAATTTAACTCATTTTGGACCAAATATTAGACCTACAAAGTGTAACCAAAAAAATTCATAAAAAACAGTCCAGCCGTTTTGGAGGAGTTGATTAACAAAAACTGAGACACCCAAGATTTTTGTATATTAGATTACAAACAGTACAAATATATTGCATCATCATCATCATCATCTTCCTGCCCTAGTCCCGTTTTATTTGGGGTCGGCGCAACACGTTTTTTTTCTTCCATTCTGTCCGGTCACTCGTCACGCTATCACTAAGTCCCTTTTCTTTCATATCGCTTCTCACACAAGCAGCTTTTTTAGCAACATGTGTTTCATCCCTCCTTTTCACATGACCATACCAAGACAAATGATTCCCTTTCAACTTTTCAGTCACTGGCGCCACTTTCAAACTTCCCATAATATACACATTTCTCACTTTATCCATTCTCGTCACACCTTAACATTCTCATCTCCATCATGTATCACCGACCACCATCATGTATCCCTATCTATTGTGCCTTTTCCTCTCGTTTCTCCCAAAATATCTTCCGCTGCATGTCTAATACACTCTGCCATCTCATTCCAGCTTTCATTTATACTTCGATCATTCATGTCACTCACCTCTATAATTTTGTCCCCCACTCGCTCTCTGAACTTTTTCGCACAAACATTCTTCTCTTACATATTCCACTTTCATTTGGGAGGAGGACGCTCTTTGCCTTTTTTACGTTTTATTTCGACTAGCGATTCCATAAACAGGAGTGCTGTGATACTAGATCTTCTCCTGGCAGCACTTTGCTCTTTCACGTGCTTTATGATGTTGCGCCTAACTAAAAAGTAGTCGATTTGGGTCCTGTGGTGACCGCTTTTGTACGTAATAAGGTGTTCCTCACTTTTTTTAAACCAAGTGTTGGCTACTGCTAAGTCAAAGGCGGTAGCAGATTTCAGCAGCATCTCTCCCTCATTATTCAGACTTTCGAAACCCCATCCTCCATGTACTTGTTCATAAATACCTTTCATTCTTCCCACATGTCCATTAAAATCACCTCCAACTATCTGTTCCTCAACATGGTCATTAAGGCAGTATCAAAAGTACAAATATATTGCATATATGTTATAAATAAAATAATGCAAAGTAAAATAATAAAATAACAAAAAAAGAATAATATAAATAATCATGAAGAATATTAAGAAGAAAAAAGAAAAATCATACCTTTGTATTATTGAAATCAGCACTGTACTCAAACTTGAAGCTATCAGAGCTATCACCGTCATGATCAGCAGGGCCCAAAGCCAAGTTTCCATTCTGTAATTTAACTAAACTTCCTGATGACAATTCTTTATTCACAATAGTTTCCAGCTGCTTCTTGGAATACTTAGATCCCTGTGAACCCGCTGCAGACACAAGATCATCAAAAGCAATGCCATTTTCCAAATAACTTTGATCTTGATAAATAAGAGTAGCAATTGCAGAAGTTATTACTCTTCGCTCACTTGTTGCAACTGATGAAGACATTTCTAAAAACAAAAGAAGCAAATTACATATTGTTATGTACCTATAATTAAATTAAAAACCCTCATTTGCATTATAAGGCCATGGGCAGAAGTAACTGAGTACTTCATGGGATATTTTGTTCTCATACCAAATTATGAGAAACTTGTAACAAGCTGAATAGACTCATGCAGGTTGAACTCACTGTTGTTTTGTTTTGACTTTTTTCGCCACTTAGCAGCGTTCCTATAGCTTACATTATCTTTATAATCAACTTTAAAAATACTTTTCTCCTTCAGGCAACGTTTGAGATCTGCTTTGGTGTCTTTAGGTAGAACTTTGTAACACTTTAACATAAACTTGCAAATTCTATTTATATCGGGACGCGATTTACGTGAACGCAAGTGATCAATAGCAGCCAAAATCTGATTTTTATACTTTATCTCTGACATTTCTGGAAAAAAATAAAAAAAATAAAAATAAGTAAGGAAAAAGGAAATGGAGGAACAAAGGAAAACAAAATAATATAACTTGTGACAATAAGGACTGACAAACTTATTCTAAATTATAATCAAAACGAAAATAAACGGGATGAGGAAAGTATATAATAATTGAGTGTTTGAAAACTTTACCTGAACAAAATCATGCCGGTGATTTTTGAACAAGGCAGCGGAGTGATGCACCTTCTTTTTATAAAATCATATTGAGATCAACCCACCTATCGAATTAAAAAATTTGGTTAGTTTGTAAGCAAACCTTTCACATTTATTTATCTTAGTTTTCTGCCTACTACACTGACCAAAAAATTACTGTCTGAGACGAGACTGACTGTATCTGACCTACTCACTCACTCATAACTATAGCCAATAGCTCACTCTTATGTACACATATCACACACACACAGTCAACATTCACAAAAATTATTGCACTATTAGAAAAATATTGCAGTATTGCATTTAATGTACAAGCTTTTTTAAATGTTTTTGTTTAGAGTAATAAGTTGTTTTAGTATAACTGCGTATGGACTTATAGATAATTAAAATACGGATGACAAATTCTAATGTTTTTACAGTATTTGGCAGCACATATAATGATGTATCTAGTATTCTATTACCTATAGTCACCTTTCTCGGCAACCTTAGCATATGTGCTGAGGTAGTCAAATATTACAAAAAATTGTTCCATTTTAAAGAGGCTTCAAATAGGTATGCAAAGCCTAATTCAATGATTCCATCTACATATTGTCACGGTAATAATTCGGAACGACTGTTGTTTCAATTTATATTGTTATCCGAAACAGCGTATTTCGGAACACGGGATCCACGATATGTCAGTCGTGTCAATGTCAACGTCAGTGTCACCGATGTCATGTCACTGTTTTGTTCCTGATGGCGCTACTGGTTTATGGTTGCTTTGATTGTAGTTGCATCAGTTGCATGCAATTTGAGTTTGTGTGGTTCATGTGTGGTTTGAGACAAATAATAGATACAAAATTATTATAAATTGGCCTAAAATATGTATACTTTTTAAATGTAACTATATTGCTGCAAGATGACCACGTTTGTATTGTGTGCCTTACGGTTAACTTGTAGAAAACATAGTTTCAAAGCAGCATTTTATTATTCATCACAACCTGAACATGCAAGCGTAAGAAATACAGGCAAAGTTGTAAATGTAGCTATTATTGGAGCTCCTAATTCCGGAAAAAGCACTCTCATTAATAAAATCACGGAAAGAAAGGTAAAGGAAAACTTTGATTTGATGCTTTATTTATAACCTGTAAAACAGATGGTTGAACTACAATTTAATACATAGTTATTAAAATATTCGACTGTACCATGAGTAATTTTAAACGACTTATCTGCAGCTCTTTGTTCAAGTAATACCCTGGTGTGTACTTTTACTGTCCCATTAATACTACTGCATGTACTGTTACTAACACCCCTAGCAATTATAATCGTATTTGTATATTTTAAATGTTGTAGGTTGCGTTATTGCCAAAATTTATGTCTTAAATTTAATTAGTAGTTGTAATTACTAGTTGCTCCTTTTTTATAAAATAAAACGTAAATGGATATTGTTTACAGATATGTGCCGCATCTAACAAAGTACACACAACAACAAAGTTAGTAAGAGCTATGTGCTATCAAAATGACACACAGATTATATTTTTGGACACTCCTGGAGTAGTTACTGAAAAAGAACAAAAAAAGTAAGTATAAAGCCTAGGAGTTAATTAATACCATTATCAATAATTTACAACTAGTCTGAAAACTTGGTAACTGTGCCTTGCTAAGTTGAAATGATGCATTATTATTGCTGACGAGCTTCTGCCAGTGGCTTAACTTGCATGAATGTATACTTCATCTGTTTCCGTAGTTAACTAAACATAAACAATCTTGGTATGTCTTTTTATTTAAAATAAATCGTTTAAAAGACATGCAAGGATTATTTTAATTTAGTTAATTACCTAACATTGCATTACGTAAATACCGACTTGTAAACATTTTTAGGTAAATTTTTAGACAATTTTTTGATAAAAAACATGCTAAGATTGTTTAAATTTAGTTAACTACCTGAACAGATGGAGTGAAATAAGTTTTAATGCTTTGTATGCATAAATAAGGCAAAAGTGCATTTTGTCGGGAAAACCATTTTAGTAATTGCTAATGATGTAAGTAATTTCTGTGAAACTTTTATCCAGTGTTTCAATATTAGAAGTATCAATAAACATAAGACTAATATCAAATGTCATAAGGGACATTTTAATTCATTAAACCCCATGCGAATGCTGGCGTTCACGCACCTATTGTCTTTCTATTGTGTCTGTAATTTCCACGATTGAAAGGTTAATAGACTTTTACCTAAACTTTTAGGTAAAAGAACTTTTTCGTTATTGATATTTGTGGAATTGGTTTTTGCATTATGTAATCAATAGTCATATGTTTATCAGTTGTTTATTACTCATAACACAAGCTCTGCTTAGCTAGAGACTAGACTGCATTGTGTGATAGTTGTGGAATATTATTTATATATTTAATAATATTACATAGATGCTGAATATATTACGAAATAATAACATTTATTTTGTTTTTCTTGTAATATAATTTTAATAAAAAAATATATTAAAATTTTATGCATAGGAGGCACTGATAAATATGTATAAAGGCTGTGTCAATCCATGATAAATTAGCTTTGAGATTTTTTACGAAATTAGTCCAATAGGTTTCCAATTTGTTCATTACAAACAGAAATACTAATCTTTCTTCTATTTATTAGTATTGATGATGATAATATGTTCATATTTATAAATGAATAAGGATTCAGTCTCGTGTTATTACATTAATTCTGTGCAACCAGTATTAAGTAAGGAAATGCTAAATAATATTCTATTCTAAACTATTACAGATATAATTTGCCAGATTCAATGATCAAGGCTTGCCACAAAAGTTTGCGGTGTGCTGATGTGGTCGGTGTTGTCCATGACGTCTCTAACAGATACACGAAGGACTTCCTCCATTCTGATGTCATCAATATGTTGAACATTTTGGCTGAAACGCCTAGTTTTTTAATACTGAACAAAGTAAGTGAATATTATGTAAACTTTCTAATAAGGAGATAATATTGCCTTTTTGTAGGAGGTAACCTAAATTGATATTATTTTGATAAAATGCTACGTGTCCACTGTCTGCCAAACAGCTTTATCCCAGGAATATCCCTGTGTGATAGATAAGCATTGATTTGAGTAAGTAGAGCATTTTTTTTGTATTTGTGATACAGTGTCTTAATGTGGACATTCCTATATTCCAGAACATGGAATAAGTATGCAGTATAAAAAAAGCATAATTACTTTGTAAAAAGCTATGCATGTTTAACAGTCCCTTCTAACGAACATATTTCTTTTACTCCTTTGACAATGGTTAAGTATAAGATAAATGAACAATTAATTTTTCTCCGGTTTTAGTCTGCTTTTTTTTTTAACATCTGTTGTATTTTGGGCTGATATCCGCAACTCTATGCCTAAAGCGCGTATTTTGCGTAAGTTTTGACATCTAATATCTATTTATAATTTGGAAATGAGTGTAGATGTGAAAGGAATCAATATGTTTGTCCAAATTATTTTTGATTTTTTATTCTACTGGAATCTTATTCATTTAACCTTCCGTTTCGTATGCCGTAATTAGAGACACAATTGAAAAGTTAGTGTCCCGCGTGGATCCGCGTTCCGGACATACAACCGGTTAATGCAGCTCATCATGGTCAAAAGCTAAAATTTAGTCACCTGGTGTTAGTTTGTCTCAGTAAGTAAGTTATGAAAAATGGGAAGACCAAATAATGTTCTCCAATGTGTACCTATGCACTTTAATTCGTTTCGTAATTTTCCTTTTTCGCGTTTCTGATTGCCATTGAATCAGATCTGCATTTATGAGGTAAAACATTTTATTTCGTTCGGTTTTCGTTTTTTATACTAAAACGCCGCTTCCATCCAAGCATCTCATCTAATTAAAACTGACTAGAAAAAGAGGTAAATTGCTTTTAATTTTTGTTTTTTTATTTTTTATTATTACGGTACTCTGAACGTATTTGTTCCGTTAGACGTTATATATTCCAAGTAGGTTATGTGTATTAAATAATAGTTTTTTAATTTTCGCCCTGCAGACATGTATGCTACACTACCAGCACATAATATCAGAATTTATACTTAATACACAAACAATAATTATTATTAATATTCTTTAACTAGTTTGGCCTTTGACCACCTCAAACATTTTACAAACCATTAAATACTGGCGACCGAAAAGTTATCATATAATGGCTTTACAAATCATGCACAATCTAACCCAAAAAGTCTGTGGTTTCGTCTCGCGTCCACTTTCTCATCTCATAATCTTTCAAAAATTAATTCGAACTCTTTTTTTTATAAAAACTTATCCAAATATGGTTTTCGTTATTGAGATTCGTTAAACGTTCGTTTTACAAAAATATTATTAAATAAATTATTGCAACAACAGACACTGCACATGTATTTTTGGAAAAAATCTTGGAACGCATTATTTTTCATTTTGTAACCTTTTTAAGTAGTAAGAGATCAAAACACTGAAAAAATCTTAGGAATCGCAAGGCTAAGCTTTGTCTAAATAAAATAGAGTAAAATAGAGAGATAATAATAATAAACTTACCAGGTTAATCCAAGAAAAATAACAAATATCCAATCCAGAGTCCGAAAAGCAAACCGTAAATGAAAAACGTGGTATTATGGAAATTCCAGAGTCCAGTAAGTAACCAAACCGAGTTCGAAAATAATTAACCTCACAAAACACAACTGGAAGCAGACAAGCGCACTCTAAGAACCGAAGTTATGGAGTGAGTCAAGCACTGGGAAAGAAACCGCTGCGTCCCCGCAAAAGCGCCCCTCTCCTCTCGGCAGACGTGGTCTGGGCTATTGTCAAAAAACAATATAAATGCTGTAGAAAGAGAAAGAAAAACAATTGTGAAAACTAGAGGCGCAGCCCACTATTGTAATCTTTCGTTTCCACTAGTGATGAGCGGCAACATCGCGCGTGTGCGCATTGGCATTTAGCAACAATAAACTGATTATTATTATTCTTTATTTATTGCACAAATTAACTGGTCATAGGACAAACATTTATTAAAATAAGTGTACAATAGGCGCTCTTATTGCATAGGGCAATTTCTTTAAGACAATGTTTCGATGGACTGAATAAAAGGAAAAGATTAGATTTAACAACTACAAAAATACTATAAAATAAATATTAAAAATATACAATTGAGAAAGAAGAAGAAAAATTAAAGTTCATTACCTATATGCTCTTTCACCATATTTTTGAACGTCGGTAAAGTTTGGCCATGCTTCACGTATATGGGTAATGCATTCCACAAGCAAGCTGTTTGTGTCGTGAAAAATTTATCAAAGAACGAAGTGTAATGCATATGAATTGTAAGTTTTAGATTTTCCGATGACCTCAACTACCTAAAATGTATGTCACAGAGGAACTGAAAGTGTTTTTTACGATAAAAAAAGAGTCGAAGGAATAAAGAGCACATTATAAAGTAAAGAAAGTATTTGAGCATTTCGGCGAGGGCGAATAGCAAGCCATTTGAGCTGAGTTCGAAATTCAGAAACGTGGTCGTACTTGCGCTAGCCAGTAGTAAATACATATAAACCTGATTCCTGCTGATGTTAATTTGACGACGATGCGTGTTGTGCACTCTCTGCCAATACAAAACATTTTTTTTTAAATTCTCGGAGTTTCATTTAAAATCTCGGGGAATGTCCATATTAACATCATCGTTTACAGTTATTGAACCAAAACAGCTCTACCTACTTCGATCATTGGTGATATGCCACTTGAAAAAGTTATTTAATTGTTAATACATACAGTAGAATTTCACTAATCCGGCACTTCAATAATTCGGCACCTACCGTTCGCGCTTTGCCGGATTAGTAATTTTTTTCTGTAATTATATGATGAACGATGCTTATTTTGTAGCAGTTTCGTCGTCGTCGTTACTGGAAAAATGCCTCATTAGATATTACCATATTTTTCATATTTTTTTCCACAGGTTGATAAATTGAAATCCAAAAATCAATTGCTGACAATTATAAGAAGCTTAACTAATGGTACCATTGCTGGCAACCCCATCCCTGGGACTGATAAGAGTAGAAGTAACAAAATAGATAAGAATTTACAAAAAGGATATAGTAAATTTTCAGATGTTTTCCTTATATCAGCATTAAATGGTGATGGAATCCAAGATATTAAGGTAAGAATTGTAAAAATATATTATGCCAAGATTTCGATTTATCATCAATCTTCTATATTATTATCTCTTATATTTCATAACATAAGCATAATCAGTTTATAAAATGCCACTTGCTTGGTACAGGCCTCCTCTTTCCGAGAGATAGATAGAAAGATATACTCTTTAGTAAGTACACCAAAAATAAAATTACAATAAGATCTTCAATAATTAATAGAGTTTCACAATGGGCGGTCTTATAGCTAAAAGCGATTTTTTACAGACACCATTTTCCGAGAGATTGTGGAACATAATTCAATACCTAAACTTAGTTGTTTTAATTGAAAAATGATTTATCCGGTCAATATTATCCAAATCAAATTTTAAGAGGATATAATTAATATAAATAGGTACTTATTCTGTCTTACTTTGTCTTCCAGGAATATCTCATCAGCAACGCCAAAACTGCTGGTTTCCAGTACTCTCCCACTGAATGGACTGACCAGAAACCGGAGTCTTTGATAGAAGAAGCAGTCAGGGCTAAGTTCTTAGACTTCTTGGCTCAAGAGATCCCATATAAACTAAATGTGCAGCTGGAATACTATGAAGATGTTGAAGAAGAACAGAAAATTCTTTGTTCTGTGGCAGTGGAGTGCCCTAATGAGAGATTATCAAGGTTGATAGCGGGCGCCGGCGGTGGCAGGCTACAACAAATCAAGTCGCACATTCGAAATGATTTAATAGATTTATTTAAGAAAACTGTAGTTATTGATATTCATTTAAAAATTAAGAACAAGAATGAATCTTTATGAATAATGTTCTGTTATTAGATGTCTATTTATTGTATGTACTGATTTTTTGTATGTGTTTGTAAGTTTAGTAGGTATTATACAATTCAAATGTTAAATAATCTGGTTTTAATATCTGAAATAGTTAATTTCATGTATGTAGATTTTTGACGTTCAACTGAAATTCTAAGTTTTCTAATAAATTAGCTTTAAATTAGCATTCACCAGCAAGTTTTTAAGCCACTGTTTTACCGTACACAATGTTAGTGTAAGCTTTTCGGGAGCACGGGGCGGCGAAACTTCACTGTTCCCGTCTCCATTCGCAAAATGTTTGATTGACAAGAAACCGCAAGAGAGTTAAACGATCACAAAAAAATCCCAGAAGTTTTCGATTTAAGCAGGCATGATTGTAAAGAAGTGAGAAAAGTTCCACTGAGGTGTTAAAAGCGGGTGGAGCGACCTTTAATAATTTAGCTCCCGGTTTATTCCGGTAGGTTCTATCTATGCTTATTTTTGACTATTCATACTACAGAAGGCGTTAGGAGTAAGTAGATTTTTGTAAACAAGAATAACCTTCCTTAGGTTATACGACAAAGCAGACATTTTAGAATTCTAACTGGGATAATTTAACCATATAGAAGTTACAGTTGCAATAGTGAGCGAAGCGAGCTCGAACATTTTTAAATTAAGGCGTATAGTCCCTTGAACCATCTGGCCGAAATTATGTGAACGCAACTCTCGCACTCGCCTAGGCGGCAGTACGCAAATCTGTGCATTTATTTGCGGCCAACAGTGCCCGGAAAGCGCTTTAAATCCATTTTCTCTGCGAGATATGGATTGATTTACATATGTTCACTTTGAAGAATATTTAACCACCAATTTTTATGTGTAAAAATGTTTCTAAAGGTCCAAGCCGTTTCGAAGGAGTAGGGAAAAGTTGCGAAAAGTTGCGAAATTGCTAAATATTTTTTTTGACAAAAGTATTAATTGCACGAAAAAATCAAATGTTGATATTATTGTTATTGAATCTATAATAAACATATATTTTTTTCAAACCAATTGACCTAGACGTTACGGAGGAGTAGGCCTCAGAAAATCACTGTTTTATGGCACTTTTCGGGCGCTTGGCCCTTAAGTGTCGGACAAACCCGTAGTTCTGGCGCCGTAAGCTTAGCAAGCATAAGCATAATCTGCCTTTTAACGTTCTCATCGCTGGGACTCGGGCCTCCTCTATATGAGAGGGAATGGGCCGTAATCCACCATGCGGGCCTAGTGCGGGTTGATGAATGTCACATGTCTTCGAAATTTTGGTTCTAGGATATGCCAGTTTCCTTACTATGTTTAACTTCACCGTTTTGTGCCCTAAGCTTATATTTTGCAAACTTGGCCGCCCTCAAAGCTGAACGTCGAGTATTTGACAAACATCCAGATGTCCAGGCATTAGATACCAACTGTTGTTGGAGCGCAGCATTATCAAAATGCGCTTCAGAATCCAAATTGCCAACTGCTGCTAAACTGGAACGGCTGCGTATCGTATGTTGCAAAACGAGCTTTGCCACAGCCAGATGGGGACTGTCTAGGCACATCTGAAAAGTGGCGGGACGTCTTGGATTTCCTTTAAAATTGTAATGTTGAACACGAAGGAAAATAGAAGAAATGGTAGAAGGCTTTTGTTCAAGAGAGGGACAGTAAGTGCCGGTTAATAAAAAAATCCAGGCGCTTTGAATTACTTACCTGCCATGAGCATGATTGCACTGTACATTTCAGCTGTCAACTTTAAGTTGTTATGTGTGAGTTGTTATGTGTGTAGACCTACTTAACAATACATATCATATGCCTATATATCAAAAACAAATTCCCGGAGGGGGCCTGTATGGCACAAACCAAGACGCCGACTTGACTTTGGAAAAAGGTGTTTTCACTATATGGGACCATTTCTTTACAGTAAACTGAACAAGAATTCGAATTTATTACAAAAGACAAAATCGAAATGTAAATCTCATGTCAAAACTTACCTTAAAGATCTGAATTACGATGACACAGAGAAACTATTAATTATTTATTAATATTATATTTATACTATTTATATACTCTGTCATGATCATTCTATTAGATCTTGGAGACATGACACGCGTACACACATTCACCTACTCGCCTCACACACATACACCCACCATAACGCACATAACCACACAAACACACATACACGCACCATCACCATACAACTTACTTCCTTACTTTCTTACACACTTTGCAAGATGCCATGTATACTTCTCATAAATATTCATGTATTATATTTAACATAATTATCCTATGTTCTTCTTTGTATGTGTTCTTAAAATATGATGAAAGAGACTGGTCTCCACGACACAGGGAATCCTAGTGTGGATTGTCTCCACACTAGGATTCCCTGTGTCGTGGAGACTGAACTGACTGTGAAGTATTTAATGTAAAAGTGTATATTTTTTCTTGAACAATAAACCATTATTATTATATAAGTAATAGACCCGCGATCCTTAGCTTAGAAAATTCAGAGGAATTGAGAACCTCCTCCTTTATTCTTTATTGTACACTATAACAACTTATAAAATAAGTGGTTAACAAAGTTCATGTACCTACATAGACAAGCTTCTTAACTTGAAGTTGAGTTTTCTTCCAGCAAACCATTAAGCGATAGAGAGAGATGACAATAGAGGGTAGCATCCAGTGTACAATTTTGAACTTACAAATATTTTGAGTAAAGTTATAATATATAATCCTTAATCTATCTCCTTTCTCTCAGTCCATCCAAAGGTTGTCTGTAAGAGATCGCCCTGTGCGATAAGACCGCCCATTGTGCACTTATTCTTTTAAATGTTTGTCCTGTATTTTTGTTTATTTGGTGTACAATAAAGATTATAATAAATAAATAAATATATAAATAAATATACCTACATACATACAATTACATATAAATATATATATATACTATGTCATTGTGAAAGGAAATGCTCTTTAATTTTCCTCTTGAAGACATCTAAAGAAGGGCTGTCACGTAGGGAGTGTGGGAGGGAGTTCCCTGCAGTGACAGAGAAGGAATCATCGTAACGGCTAGAAGTGTGAAACGGAGTACGAAGAAGAAGAGAATTGGCAGTGCGACAGGGTTTACCCCTCGGGACGAAGTACTCAAAGCGTTCACGAAGGTATTGTGGAGAATTAGGGTTGTGCAGGATAGTGTAGAGAAGAGATAGGATATGGGTATCACGGCGACGCTGAATCGGCAACCACTTCTATCTGGACCGAAACTCCGACACATGGTCGTATTTGCGGAGGCCGAACATGAAGCGGATGCACAAGTTCTGCAGTCGCTCGAGTTTGTTTAGGAGAACCTCCGTTGCATCTAGAAAACAGACATCCGCATAATCTATTAGCGGTAGAAGAGATTGCGCAAGAGTGACCCTAGAATGAAATGTTAGGATTTTTTGGAGACGTTTGAGGGACTGAAAAAAGTAGAAGACCCGCCTACTAACATCAGCTATATGAACATCCCAAGAAAGGTTAGTATCTATATGGACGCCTAGATTCTTAGCACTTTTCGAGTAAAGTATGGGTACTGAGTCATACTTTACTGGTGGGAGAGACTGGTGATTCAGTAAACTAAGCATATATCTGCCTCCAACAATGAGCGCTTGAGATTTATTTGGATTCAGTAAGAGCCCAAAAGACTTAGCCCTCTTGTTGATATTTTCAAGGTCATCATTGATGGCAGCTATAGTCTCAACGAGTTCGCCTACTTTAAAATTACGGTATAACTGCAAATCGTCTGCATAGAGATGATAGTTAGAAGTTAGGACCTTAGTGAGAGCGTTTAGAAAAACTGAGAAAAGTAGAGGAGAGAGGACGCTACCCTGAGGTACACCTGCAGTCAAATCACACTATTCCTTTTGTGGAAGTCTGCTTGCTACAAAGGCTAAGCAACTATTGCTACGTGGCTACGAGCTACGCGCTACGTAGGCGCGTAGGTCGTAGCTGCGTAGCCGCTTTTGTTATTTTTGCTGTTGAGTTGAGTGGCAGAAAAATAAGTAGTAAGTTTTTTATCCAACCGCCTACGCCAGAAGAAGGATAATGTTTTTCTAGTATATGCAAATATGTATGTATATTTCTGTGGAACGTCCCAGAGTCCAAATGGCTTGTTGCATTTTAGCTTGAGTCGTTAGATTGATCTAATTGTGAGAGTGATACTGCCTCCAAATTATGTTTTTTTCTTCGTGACATTTATGTAGGGCATCAAATTAAAGGGTTTAAGGATACCATTTCAAGAGTATTACTAAAATGTAGCGGTCGGGATTTTTGACACTTTCAACTTTCTTGGTCAATAGATTTACACACACAAACACTTAAAATCGAAAAGAACAAATAAAGATAAAAGAGTACAAAGGACCTGCAACAGGACAGTTGGTGAATAAAAAAATATAAATTAAAATAAAATAGACTATATACGTAGGTAGGTAATCTAAATTAAATCTCATAATACATAAGTAAATAAATAACAGTAGGTAAATAAATGTACACACAAAAAGATACAATACATAAAATAAAAAAAATATATGTAGGTATCTATAAAATAAATATCTTTACGATAGATGACAGATGTATATTGTGTAGCAATATCAATGAGTAGGTACTTATGCGTTACGTAAACGGAGACACCTTTTGGTACCAGCTATCGACCGACACCGAACTTTTTTGATCGTCATCAATATGTGTTAAGTGGAAGCAACTGGACTAAAAAAGGTTTACATAGTTTGGAGGGAGTGGATGATTTCATACTGATTCTATATAAATCAAATATTCATCGGTAGCTTGTATCTGAGACAAGATACAAACGTTTGCGTCCTGCCATAAACATTAAAATTCGAAATCCTGCATCGCAGTATTAAGGTTCTGAACGCAATTAATAACACAATACAACAGCCCGAAGTCAACTGTCATGTAGGTAGGTAGTTGTCCGAATAAGAAACAATACCCAACTGACCGGAAGATCCTCCCTTTACAATAGTTCACGGAACTTTAACTTTACACCCTGTTTCGCATACTTCTAAAGATGCCTAGCTCATTACCGGAGTAGGCGACTATCTATAGATATCTATAGATAAGCCGACTATTCAATAGAAAAATGCTTTTATTTGTGTTTTAAAAACCAATGTCCATAGGTAAGTAGGTAATATAATAGGTAGATATCCACCAATCGACACTATTTTTCCAAGAATTAGCCATTGTTTCTTCATGTACCTGTAGCCTGATTCACGTAAAATCAAACAAGCCAAATATCGTTGAAGTTTTATAGGTAGTCGTTCGATCGAAGTCCTATCCAAAAGCGGTATTCACGATCTATCGACTTATTTCCAGTTAGATTAATAAGTATTCTACCAGGATGATGTAATACAGATTGTTTTAAATCGACGAATTTCTAACGACTTTAAAATCGGTGTCCTTTAAACTCGATTGATGGATGTGAATACGGAAATGGTCTAAACGACTAAATCGCTACGATATCGTTACGGTTTTTATTACGTGAATCGGGTTACTGATTAAACCTTTAATAAATAAGTAACAAAGCTATGTTTATTGAAACAGTGTTAAATTCTATAATGTAGCAAATGAAGTTGGAACGTTAATAGGCAATAAATAATGGTGGCCACATTATCTTCGCTTAGTTATTCATGCTAAACAATAGAATCGTACGAAACACTAAGAGACCGTACAACTTACCCACGAAACTTTGTTAAGACTTGTTTACAGTTACAGTTTATGTGATGGTGGTCTCTAACTTGCTGTGTAGACGCAGTGCCTACATCACACATACGCGGTTTAAACGATCTTAGTTCGGAACAAAACTAGTTTAATTGAGATTATCTACCTATTCGCATGTAATAAATTGGATATCGTTCTTCTGAAGTTGCGTTGTGTACGCAACTAAGGAACAAAGTAATCTCTGCACAGTTCAAACTTTAAGCCGGAATTCGCGTACATGCCAGTGTTGATAGAATTAAGATTGAATTTACTTTTGTGAACGGAGTTTTCTATTATCAGTAGCTATTAAGTTGTGTAGGTACTTTATCTACTTACATGCTTTTTCAGCAGTTAATATAAATTTGGATTTATTTAAGATTTGCACTTTTAGTTAGTTAGGTAGATAGGTACCCAGCTTTTTTTGAGATGGGTAGTCTTCTAATACCTACAACATCCCGCTTCGGGTGGAGCCCACCACAGAATGTGAAATCCACATGTGTTCCTTCATTTGTCCTAGCAAGTATCGGCCCTGCTGGGCCGCTTTAGTATTGCTGACACCCATTAAAGTGCGTATGTTACACCGGATCCTTATCGGACGGCTTACTGCGAGCTATCCAATTTATATCAATGAAAGCCTGCGCCTACGATGAGCGGAAATCCCCATATAGCTCCAAACAATCCCGTAGCCCCAGCAGGATTTAGGTCGGTACCTAAGATGACCTTACATATGTACCTGAAATCTGTTCTTCACCATCTTCAACGTCATCAGCCTATAGGGTAAACCAGCCATAGGTACGTGCCCCAGTCGGTATCATGCCCCCACTTGCCACACTATTACATGCATTTAAAATTACATAAACTATACAACGCCAGTTAAGCTTGTTTACATCGCCGTCATATTTATAAATTAGCCAGATCGGCTCAAATAAGGAAAACATTTTAAATACGTGTCTTAGATTTGCAAGTGGGGCACATTACTGACTGGGGCATGTATGCCTGGTTTACCATAACCCTATAACCAGTGCTAGGACACATACATACCTCCTCTCTGAGAAAGGCCTTTGGTAGCTACTTAGATATAACGTAAGAAAATCGCATAACTATTCATCGTGCAGCATTTTCTACTAATAGTGCATCCCATTACGTCCATTGCTGGCAACTTGGCAAGCATCAGCGAAGCGATTACACGGAGAGGATGGTCATCAGCGACAACCTGTCCCCGTGCTAATAACGCCTGCTCTAAGCGTCGTGCGGACGCCAGCAATACTCTTCCTTATTGAATCGATTATGTTGTTACTTTCTTTGATTATCCGACGGCGATTCCTTGAGATAAGCTGATAAGTGCCGGAAAACTATGTAGATACTTAAAGAAATGCAAAGAAATTTACGCTTTAGTTAGTTTCGAGTTATAAAGGTACCTGGATTGTTTATGAAAGTTGAGTACTTATGTAGTGCCCTGAGTGGGTACTATACTACGGCATCGTGCCTATACGTAAAATATGATGAGACATGGGTGAAAATAAAGGTACACGCGCGTAAAAAACACACGTGTGCCTCGACTTGAGCGCGTTGGTGTCCATACATTTTATATGGAAACTAGACTTGGGGAGTTACACTAGATCCACGCCACCCGAAGTCGTTCTACATTTGTGTTGGAGTGGAATTCGATAGTTACTTTTTATTAGGTTCTTGATGATGAATGATCAAGATCTCATAATCAACCTTGATTATTGAACCAGCGTTGACTAAATACATCAGATTTCATTTTACCATAATAATTATCCAAAACTTTTGACTTTTGACGCGCTGTGAGTATTAATTACTAATTTTTGGACAGTCAGGAGACCGTAAATATTATTGGTTTACTTTTTGTGATTCTTTATGTGTTAGTAGTTTTTAGTTCCCTATTTCTGCTAGAAACTCTATCATCCAGTCACCTAAACGTTACTACAAAACGTAGGTAAGTATACCAAAATATCATACCTAGGTATCGCTGGAACGAGTACCTAAGTGAGCCAGTAGGTAGCTTAGAATCTCTCACCAATTTATTATTATTTTATTTCTGCTGCTTCATCTAACCTGATGATTATTTATAACCATTCTTTCAGACTATTTCAATGATTCCAAACACGAAACTTCTGCTGTGAGGAGTTAGGTAACCTGTAGATTCTAGGTCATGTAGCGGTATCGTGTTCTTACAAAATTTGTTTTAAAGGTATTTCTGTTACTTCAACGAGTAACATAATACGAATCAATTTGTCCTGTAGAAATTGCTTACATCTCTTTATCAACTAGAAAAGAGCTGATGATCTTCAAACGGCTAATCAAATTTTCTTGAATCATAGTTAGGAATATGTTCAATGAAGTCACCTTTCATACAAAATAAATGTATCCCTAAATTGAAATCGATTTATCTGTTTAGAGGCTACGATGCCATAGACAGACACACAGATCGTTAGATACAAGGACAAACAAGTCGACATACATAATCATAACGTCTCTTCTTTTTGAAGAGCACGTTAGTTAAATAATAAAAATATCTAGTTTATTTCAGAAAGTACACATAGAAAAATTCAATTGATAAAAACAGTTTTGTCAAATTATAATTATGTAGTAAGTACTTACAGAAAAAGAGTTTCGTTGGTACCTGTACTAATGAAAAACATTGTATCACAGGCACCAGCATCTTTGGGGGGGAGGGGAGGAAGAGCACGTTAGTTAAATGTTTGGCGGAGCTTCTCTTGGGCGGAGCGGGAGATACTGTCAGACTCTTACTGACTAAAAAACCCTCCCCCATCCCGTTCCTTCAAGCCTTCATACCGGGGCTCGAGCGCCCTTTCGGATAACTCTGGCCCCAGTAGGCTTCGACCCGGCTGGGTCCCTGCTGTCAGCAACAGCCAGCCGGGTCGAAGCCTACTGAGGAACAACGCGCGCCATCGACGACTTGGGCTTGGTCCGGACAGTTACCGGACGGCCGGACAGCGAGCTACCCATTGCTCACTGTCCGCAAGCCCGCGCCTACGGTGGCTGGAAATCGGGATGGGAATCCCGGCGGCGGCGAGAGCGCCGTTGCCTGATGCGGTCGGCCTCCTCCTTAGGGTGACCGGTAGAGAATGCCTGAGGCCTTAAGTCTGCCTTTGAACCTTTGTGTTGCATGACGTTATATCAATAAATAAATATATGAACAAAGGTATTTTTTGTACTGATTAATACTAAATTTATATTAATAAATAGATTGTAACCTAAACATTTAATAATTATGGGCAAAAACAGTTTTTTTTTAATTTTAAACCCGGTTAAATTTTATTCCAAGTTACTTATAAGGCGTTATTTTGCGAATAATATTCTGCGAAGCCTTTGTGAAAGAGTGACCTTTTGAAAAACAGACATTCTGCGAAAAAGCCATTGTGAGATAGCGACCTTTTGAGTACCTAACAGGAATTCTGCGAATGCAGGCATTTTGCTTGCCATCAGATGATGTACTGGTCAAACGCGATCCTAACCATCATAAAAAAAGCCGACTAAGCCATATTTTGGGTAGGTACCCGGATATTTTAACTAATCGTCTGCAAATCAATCCATTTTGGTCTAAGTTTCTCACGAATCGTTTCAGCGGTGAGGGGCGTGTTTACAACAATCCCTACACGATTCGACAGCTCTCACCCCCGTGCGATGGAATTGTAAGTGTCAGTAGGTACCTATCAGCGACGAGTCCCCTCTATCCTCAACAGCCCGACGCTGTTTGGAAAGGCTTTAAACTTTTACCTACTAAAATGGTTCCAAGGACGGAATTACCGCGCTGTAAACACCCCAAAATACTTCATACTTTATTAATAATACCATAATTTCCAACTTATCCGGGTCTAAGTACTTCCGTAAGTAGGTAGTAAAATTTGATCAAAAGTACGAAGGTAAGAAACCTACTAAAGACAAATTACAGTAGTCCCTTGATACCGCAGAGCTCAGAGGATAGGGAATCAAACAGGACAATTTTTAAATTAATTTCTTCAGATCATGTTTATCTCCGAGAACCCATTTTTCTAGAGGTGGGTAGTGGTCCCTTGAGAAATTTCGAGGTTCGTTGTAAACTGCATAAGTCCATACAGTGCTCCTAACAACATTTGAAAATTGTATTAACGTTCATTCACCTTTTGATTAACCAACAATACTTTAATGACCTAACTAATTTCAAAATTAAGAAGATGGTGCAGAATGGACCCAGTAATGTCGCATTTTCTGATCTATTAGTGGAAAAAATACACCACTTTATTATTTGGCAGTACGATTTTAATCAATTGACTATAAAAGTTAGGGCCGTTTCAAAATTCCAATAATTATGATAAGGAAGCTAAGACCTAAGTCAAAGGCTAAGTCGGAGAATCCTCCCTTTTTATCGGAGGTTTGTGAGCCTTGACACTATGTTCCACATACCTTAAAAATACCTATTGTTTTCTTAGGTAATCACCAAAGCCCCCACTTTATTTTTGCCTCAAAGTCACTTAAAATATCCAAGTACCACTTGATCGATTCGTGCTCTCTTTAAGAAATGTTATCTTTAATGTAAAATCAAAGTTCGCCTATTTCGGACGTGTCGAGATTTTTCCCAAGAAAAGCTTTTAACCACTCGAACTCGAATCACAATTACAACGGCGCGTTCTCCTAAAAATTCGCACCGACCGCATTTTGGCGGGATGGACTTCAATCGAACAAAAGTTTCAACGATGTATGTAAATGAGGCGCCTCGACCTGAGCTGCTCGATTGGAAAATGGAAAATGTCTTTGTATTTTTTGAAGAAGAGAATAGGTGTATTTGTTTTTGTGTTGTACACGCTATAGGTAAGTCTAATGGAACCTTTATTAAGTTTGGAACGAACTTGGTAAAAGTTTCCCTAACTGACTTTCAGATTGTCTTGGTTTAATATGTTGTGTGATGTCCCTACGATTCCCTACGATTAATATTGAATATTAGCGGCACGGGGTTAAGCAATAGGCTAGTTGCCGTAAAAAATGTAAATAGTCCGTCTTTTAGATTATTCAAAAATACGTATTTTTTTATTAGTAAATTAAACCAAAAATGACAAAGATGCCTGCATTTTTTTTGCACAGGGTGATATCACATGTAACTTTAATGGGCTATCTTTGTTATTTTTTGTTTAATCGAAAAAAGAAAAAAATACGTGTCCAATATTTTTTTTTAATTCTAAAATACGAACTAAATAAAATGTAATTATTTTGACCCTGGAAACTACCCTAATGCTGCACGGAACAAATATTTGAAGGAGTAATTACTAGCGCAGTGCAACGAATTTTTAGGATCAAAAAATTATGTATAGGTAATGTGCGAAAAAAGATCTTTAGAAGAGCTACGTAATGGTATGGTTTTGACTGGAACTTTCTGCCAGCATCTGTGTTTTATATCACAAGTACCTTTCGAACCCAGCCTTTAAATCAAGGGTGAACGGGCACCGGGTGGGCTCGTACGTCTCATAGTACCTAGACATCACCTCCTTTCTCCTCTCCTTTTATGATCAGGCGAAATCGAGGTCAAGGATGAGCTCATTAAGAAAAATGAAAAAAAAAACATACACTTACCCGAAAACCCGCTCTTATCCCACCGCTTTTAAGCATGCCATAGACTGTGTTCCGCACTAGTGCAGAAAAGTGCGCATGTTCTCTCCCGCCACAATTTTATTACATTTATCGTATCAGGCTCCACGACTCACCGGTCAACCCCCGTTTATTAATTTCTTTGTAAGTGTATTGAAAAAAGTCTTTTCATACACATGCTTTCTCACTGCAGCCCTCGGCTCCCTAACACACTCGCCTACGGCTCGTGCGAATTCAGCCTCGGTCGCAATGACAAACTTTCTGCACTAGTATCAAAAAGAAAGTATTACAGCCTCGTATCCACTTTATATCAAAAGCATAACTATTTTCCGTATCATTATTATTTTAATAGATACAACTCAATAGCTCCGGGCGATATAAACATATATCTAATAATGTGACATGAAACGTGATCCCGCGTTCCAATTAATTGTAATTGTAGCATCAAGAGAAGCTTGTGTATTATTTGAATGTAAATTAATATACGCAGCGTTGATACAATTTGCGAATATCTACCGAACATGGCGAACACCCGGGGCGATACAACTAGTCTACTAAACACGAACTTTGGCCGCGGTAGTGCATGTGTTAGATTGCTAGAAAATGGAGGTAAGACTATACTGCTCCTAGGTGCCGAGTTCCTATGCATTGCACTTAAGCAAGCGGGCGAAAATTCTGGCACATGTGCGCAAGCACGCCTGGCAACTTTCGATGTGCTTAGTTTCGTGTTAAAACGCTACTCAACTTTATATCACTTCCCGGTAAGTGTGAATCTTTGCTTGTTTTGCGCTTTGCATGCCGAAATACAACTAGGCGTAGGTTATAAACACTATGTGTTACGGAAGGGACAATGACTTCCTATACATTGTGAAAACCGTGGATGATTACGTAATAATAATAATAATAATTATCTTTATTTAGTTAAGTTACACCCATATCACATACCGTAACACAACTTAATTTCCATTAATTTAAATTACCGACATAATATAATTCATAAATAAAAATAACTCTATACTAGATTAATAAATTATGTAGTCGCGGATGAATGGAAGAATATCTTATTATTGTTATTATAGTTACATTTCATTATTATTTTGTTCATATTTTATGTTAAAAACATGTCTTTAATTAATGTAATTGGTCGTGTTATGCTGAAGTCGATAAATAAGTAATGAGCTAGAAGCATTAAGTTCGCCTTTGTACTTTTGTGTTGCATGAAAATTAAATAAACAAAATAAATTGTTTTTAACTGGCTTCAAGGAAGGACGATTCGCAATCCGTTTATATTTTTTATGACTTCAGAACCAAAAACTAATCTAAGAACCAATTTGAAAAATTTCTTTTTTTATTTCTATAGTCCTATGCCTAATCCAGATGAGTCTAATATAGACCTTTATGAAGAACTGAGGAAATTTCTCAATATTTTTCTATTTTCATATATATGTTAAGCATGAAAGAATCCAGAAAGTGTCAATTGGTGAAATGCAACTGATGAAGAAGCACAGATGGCTAATGGAACTCCTTATTAGTGGTATCTTCTTCCAGTGTTTGGGCTTATTGGAATTTACATGAGATGCAGGCACTTTGGTAATAAATTACTTTAAAAGTACAGTTACAGTAAAAATATGTTCTCTAAAAGTTTCACATTATTTAGTTTTAACTGAGGAAGTGTAGTAGGTACCTACTTACAACAACTAACAAGTGAAAAATAATAAAAGCTTTATGTATACAAAATGACAAATCAACTTCCAAATAAATTCAGATTGCTTTTTAAACGTATTTTATGTAAAAGTATCAAATGCCGTAACTCTACTTAGCAGCCCTGTGTTTCATCAAGATTGTTTCAAAACTTGCTGTTAGTTAGTCTAAAAAATACTCTTTTAAAATTTTGTTCGTTTCCTTCTTTCAAAGCATGTGTTAACCCTACCTACTCATGTTTATAAGTTTCAAAAGTATATCTTTTGAAACTTATAAACATGAGTAGGTACCTACGTACATTGTGAGTTGTTAAAATGTGTTCCAAAGTTTCATTCCCTACTTTTCAAGATATTCAAGACGTTCCGGAAAGTGCACAAAACTTATATTCTCAATACTGTTGTGATGCTTCCGGAATATGCAGACTTGAACTACGAACGAATAATATCTAAACCACATTTTAATATAAGTTTAGGTTAGCCTGCCATAGACAGGTGCACGTGACAAAAGCGTCAACGATACGATACGCTATTGCATAGTAATTTTATCTACAACTTTAGAACAATGCTATGAAAACGCGTCGCTGCATTATAATAGCTTCGAAAAAAACGCTCGTGGTATTGTTTTTTTTTTGTCTTCAAGCAATTTGTGCATTCAGCCTGCAAAAAAAAACATTAAATTAGAATTCAAGTAAGAATCAAATGAAATATGTAAGCAATGAAAGAGTAAATATTTAATTGGATAAAGATTTTGTATATATAGTAATATTATATTCCCAGTCCCAGTGCGTTGCGGTTCCCTGCGTGAGGTGCTGACGCAGTCAAACACAACCTTTGATATTTAAATACCTACTTGGTATTTTTAGCACATTGTCCATCCAAAACCGACTTAAAAAACAATTCAATTCTTTTTCAATCTAATACACATTCTATTTTAAAAGCACTTTTAAAGGTACGAGTATATAAATTGCCTAATCAACCCGCATGTTAATGAAAGCCTTAACCCATGCGGTCTCTTTCGATATCACAGTATTTATTTATTATAGGTACACCGCTAAATTTTGATCGTTTTAATCTCGTGGAGATTCGATCCGGTACATGAAACACTATCGATTTGTATCGCTGAGCGAGTTCAATGACCTGTAGGTAGTTAGTACGCAAAGCCGACTACTACGTACAGGTCATTGAACTCGTTCAGCTGACGTTTTCTTAAAGACATTAATTTCGTACATGCTTAAATTAATACGAGTTTAAAAAAAAGGTACTTTATTTTTTTAATTTTATCGTTACAAATCCAGTGTGTCATATAACGGATCGATCCTCCACGGGATTAAAACGATCAAAATTTAGCGGTGTATACCTACTTTATTGTACCTACACCCTTACACATACTAAAGGAAACTAAAACTAAAACACTTACATACAATGGGCGGCAATGTAGTATCTACATTTCTACATGTATCATCAATTCACCATATAAAGATGGTCGAATCACACATTCACATTTAGGTATTATTAAATACCTTTTGAGTGAATACCTACTCAGTCAGTCAGTCGCAATAATATCTCTAATCGGCCGTGTAATCTGACTCAGTGTCCATTCCTTTGATATTTGCTTTGAGCGCGAGTTTGGCTTACCTGTCGTCATGTCATGTCATCCTATCTATTAGCTACATCTACGACTGTTTGCAATCATGATGTTATTTATAGAAAAGTACCTCGTAGGGCTTGAACATTGAAATGTTAGTTTTATAAGTACTAATGTTGTTTCGTTTTAATTAGCAGTCCCTTCCCTGATGTTCTATGCGAGAACACTAAAAAAATATGTATTTTTATACCATTTTATACATGTAAAACATATGGGAGATCTGAATATACCTAACTAGATTTTGCCCGCGGCTTCGCTTGCATTTAGTAATCAGGCCAGTACTTTCAGAGATTACCAAAAAATCTTCATAATATTAGTGTATACCTATATAATAGTCCCAGATCTCAGAGCTCTTAGACATTATAATTATTTTCTAATTAAGATGTTTTTGCGTAGGTACATATACAGGGTGTCCCGTAAATAATGGTTCAAAAGTAACGGGTAGGTAGCTTATCTGATTTCCAACAACTAATTTGAATAGTTAAAAGAAAACCGTTATGATAACCAAGATATTTTTTTTTCTAATTTTACCATTTTCTCTACCAGAATTTAGTTTTTTTAATGCTGTCGCTGCAAATAATAACATTTTTTGGTATAATTTTTGTGTAACATTCTGAATAGCTTACTAATGTTATAAGATACCATATTTTTTAGTAACATTTTATGTGCCTTAGAAAAAAAATCTTGAATTGAAAAGATTTTTCTTTACGATGAAAAGACCAAATTTGAAAAAAAAAACCTGTAAAAAAATTGTATGACACCGACGACCACCATTACTTTAAGGGATTAAATATAATGACCACCATAAAACGCTTTGGTGCCCTTAGTTCTTTTGTCAAAAATAACTAAGATATAAAAATATACTTGACACCAAAAAAATGAAATCCTAAAGTTACAATAGTATTTTAGTTACGACTGTACTTTAAATTGTATTCGAACACCAAATGTAGTAAATGATAACCAAATCTTAGCGAGCAAATTAATGCGCTCTTTTTAGCCCCGTAGAGCAAGATGATACTTTGTCTAATCAACAATCTATCTTAGTGGAATTTTAGGGCACCCCGGGTCGGATAGATTTAGGTTAGAAGAAGGTGGCTTCTTCGAGGTTATTTTTTTTTAAACCACCCAGAAGTAGAAGCCCCGCGTAGCGGGGCTCCGTCGAGCTGCTTCTTGGCAGGTAGTTAACCTAACCTCAAAATTTTAACTACTGATATCTCCGTAACCATGGGGTTCTGCCGATGCTTTATTTGGATTCATTTTGCTTAAATAGGATAGCGAGATGTTAAAACTGGTTATAATTTTACATTAAAATGTAGGTTTAATTTTGGTGATCATTTACTATTTTTGTCTTTTATATGTTACTATATCTGGTGGTAAGTTAAATATAAGCCTTACTTTAAAAACTTGTACAATTAATAAGGTTTGCATATTGGTATAAAATTTACGTCTTGTCCTAGCCGTTACAAAGATATTGCTATGAATCTGAGAGAGGTGCTGAATCAACAAAAAAAAAAAAACGAAAAAGTGTGCACAATTAAATTTTTTTCTTTAAAATGTTTTACTGTAGTATTTCAGAGGCAATGATTTAATTAGAGATATCAGCATATGAAATGAATTAGAAGAAAAACAAAACAATTTGATCGTTTATTTAGTTTTTACAGCAAATGTTCGAACTGTCTTCCCCATACGAGAATGCAAAATCTGCATCCCCTAATAAAGGAAGCTCTTATCCGACGGACGAAATCAGGGACACCCTGTAGGTATTTGAAAAATCAGAAAGGATATTTTGAAACCAACCACAGCAGATTTGATTGCAGGTGGTCACGGGGGATTTCGGGGGTCTCGGTCCGGACGGTTACTGGTAGGTCGGACGGCGAGCTACCCACTGCTATGCTCGCGCCTACGGTGGCTGGAAATCGGGATCGGGCTTCCGGCGGCTGAGCCGTGAGAGCCATTCCCTCGCGCGTGCAGCCGCCTCCTTTGCTAGCATTAAATCAAATCAAATCAAAGCATTTATTTCAAATAGACCATTTACAAGCACTTTTGAATAGTCAAATGTCGGTCAGTCCAAGAAAAGTGAAGCTAAATTGCACGTTCCAAAGAGTAGGTTTCTATGGAGAAGACACTCTTTTAAATCATATTATGTGTTACATATAATGCTTGGTTACATATTACTTGTTGCTTCTATCATGTGAGCAGAATGTCGATAATGAAATAAAAACCTAAAATAGTTAAAAGATAGAAACTGAATTAAGCCATTACTGTTTCGCAAAAGCAAGCGACCGCCTGCCACTCCTCCTCGCTCCGGACCATGATCTGTCCATCTGTCGCCGATAGAAAAGAACGAATACAGATGGAAGAGTACACAGGTGCTGCTTATTTTAAACTAAAATTTCTCCCAGCAGACCTCTGGAGAGTAGAGTAAAAAATGTAGACACAGTGTATAAACAATTTAAAAACAGTCAAAATAGAGTATTTAATAGAGTTAATTGATGATTTTCCACGAAAAAAGCCATATTGATTGAAAAATAATAGCTAGGTAGCTAGGTATAACGAAAGTATAATGTTCTAATGTAATATTTGATTAAAAACAGATATCGTACAAGTTGTCGTTTTGTTTTAAATAAAACGATATTTACAATGGAAACAAAGAATCACTGAGATTTAACTTCTCTTTGTTCATTTCTCATAAACATCCGAAATATTGGGTCAGTTCACTAGAATATCTTTTATATTACAAAAACTTTGGATTTAATCGGCGCAAATAAAAGCTCTTGCCGCGGCGATACTAAAAACTGTACAATAGTAATCATAAAAATGAGAAATAGAAGCGAAGCGCGGCCAAAATAATAATCGCTTGCCGTCTTCAAAGTTCAAAAGTTTCATATAACCAAGACCAGTGTAATTGTACTTGAAACTTTTGTAGTTACTTTGCTATTGGCATTTGGCACCCAGATGTAAGAAAAGAACCCACACGTCATAAATCATGACCAAGATTGCTAAAAGGGGAATTCAATAAGGTAATGTAAGTAGGTATCTGTATCAACCCCTTACATATAGAAAAAGATACCTTGAGGCAAGCAAAGAAACGGCCATTTTGAATTTACTAAAATGGTTACATACTAGCTTCTGTTAGCGGTTTCGTCCGGGTAAATATCGGTTATTAAGGACGCAAAATCGAAGTCGAAGCTAAATAAATAGAAGCCTAAGATGTCTTGGATGTTCTTTAAGGTTTTTTTAAGAGGAGCTTACTCCTTTCCTAACATCAAAATCGATTCAGCAGTTTAACAGTAAATACTTAATTGACGGAGTTACTTTCACATTTAAAACATTAGTATAAATTTGCGAGTGCCGTGTCACATACTAAATATTTTTTCCAGTAACTCAAGATTACCCACATATCCTGTATATGTGGGTAATCTTGAGTTACTGGAAAACATAACCTAACCTAACGGAATTGTGTGCTCATATTTGAGATACTATTTCTGTCCATGCAAATGATCAACTTTCTTCTAGGAATAGCAGATTCTCAAAAAAAGAAATTGTACTTTCCATGCCAGCGGCTTCTTCGGTTATTGCGGACGGACGCGAAGTCGAAATATTGAAAATTAAAAGTATCTTATGTCCTCCTTTGGAGTTTAATCTTACTCCGTACCAAATCTCAACGAAATCGATCCAGTTGTTTAATCGTGAAAGCGTAACAGACAGACGGTTACTCTCACATTTAGAATATTAAGTATGGATTTGTTAGTGCCGTGCCACATTTTTGTTACAGAGTCCTGTTTTTGACACTGGCAATTAAAATAATTACGTACCTACCTACATTTCTAATGTTACCCACTTATTTAAATGTTCTATCTTAGTATCTTTTGTAACCCAAATGCCTAATTTTACACAAAGCGTCATAAACGTTAATTCTGTAATTATGTCGACGTGAACAATGCCAAGGTATTAATTAAGAACATGAATATTTCGTAAAACGTCTGGCCGAGAGGGACGTGGCTCAATTTTCTCAGGAATGACGATTGATATCTCACTAGTTACACATAAGTTACGTTTTCTACTCAAACACACGAGTACATTTTCGCCATCACCCGACGATATTTTCACATAATGTGCTCGAGGGTCGCTATCTTATAGATTTATCTAGATGGAAAAGGAAGTTCTGGAACAATTTTGTTGCAATTTCTACTGAAATTCTCGAACTAACGTTTTGTCTTGAATCTATACGTTTCATTACTCACCTATGACGAGATAGAGGCAAACACATTTGTGTACGGTCTACTTTCAACTTTTCCTTTGTTTTTCAGTGACGCATCTAGCAGGCAAGTGTCTCAAGATTTACCTAACGAAATTGAAAATGTCCATGGAAATGAATAACTGTCTTCAATGACGTCATAGCAGATTTCAATAAGAATTGCATTTACTGCACTTTATCATCCGGGAGGCCCATTTTCTCAGAATTGACTATGATTATCATATAGAAGGTTTTGCTCATAGCAATGAGCAATTATCTATGTGGACATAAGTCGTACTTAAAATATGGTATACTAGCTTTTGCCCGCAGCTTCACCCCCGTACCTATACATAAAATATAGAGATTACCTACAAACAAAAAAATAAGGTTTACCTCTTTATTATATTAGTGTAGATATATGGTCATGTTAAACCGCTTGTTTATTAGTTATAGTGTGTAGTTTTAAGGAAGAAGCGATGATGTGGTCGAAGATGGAGCAAACTTGCTTAGAAGTAACCTATTCACCCTTGACATAAAGACCCCTAGGCTGTAGTTATCAGGAAATAGAGACTTACTCCTTAGGTGTACGCATAATGAATGTGTTCCCGAAATATGTGTGTAGCTAGTTCCAAATATTTCATAATAAAGAGGTGAGTCCGTCATGATATTTGTATATAGTAATTTATTCCCATAATAACTAAGTAGAGTGTAAATATTACACTGATTGTGATATACAATTTAGCGTTGATAGCAACACAATTATGCGACAATGGCCGCTGCCCGAAGCGTTGATTGAAATGAGCTATCTAATGCTAGAGCTCACGTAATTATAAAAGTGTTCAATTTATTCCATTTGTATAAAATTTAAGGTAAGCGCTACTGTTGGGTCTATACTTGGACTTGAATAAAAAAGCAGTGGACTGTAGAACTGATATAGTATATCCAAAATAAATACAGTAAATGAAATATATGGCGCGCGAGTGTCGTCGTCCGAGATCGGTAGCGAAGTGAAGTCTCTCTTGAACACCCGCGTAGCCGCTCGCGCCGTCGCCCGCTCAGCAGCCCGATGTTTTACGAAGGTAGTCGACGGCGCCCGAACAGCTACCCTCAAAATTCAAAATTAAAAAAAAATCAAAATTCAAAATCATTTATTTCAAATAGACCATTTGCAGGCACTTTTGAATAGTCAAATGTCGGTCAGTCCAAGAAAAGTGAAGCTAAATTGCACGTTCCAAAACGTAGGTCTCTATGGAGAAGAACGTGCAAGAAACTCCATGGACACTCATTTTAAAATATATTGAGTTACATAGATCTTGGTTACATATTTCTTGTCGCTTCTAATATGTGAGCACAATGTTGGTAGATACGTAATAATAATAGTTTATTATTCTTTTTATTAAATGTAATTAAAAATAGAAGCCGAATTAAGCCACTGGCAGCCAAGAGATGACTAGTCTCAACCGATGGCACCCGTTCACGGGCATGACACGTGCATCAGCCCCACTCAGCTCAACCATTTTAAAGGGAACCGAATGACCCAATAACACGTGCCACCACCAGCAAGACAGTTGGGTGAGCATGACAAACTCTCAACTGCCATGCTCGTAATGTCAAACAAGTTGTAACCTAATAACCCTTGGGGTCATCTTGTCTTCTGAAAGGGAAACCTGCGGTCCCGGAAGGCATAGTTGTGTTTTTTTCCTACTTTTCATCAGTAGCCTTTTAGTCAGTAAAAGTCTGACACGCCCTCTCGTTTTGCCCTAGAAGTGGGAGAAGTCTTTGGATGATTTCCCACCTCAAAAAAATAAAATAGTTAGTTACTATCCTACTACTTGGTAATAATTTTCTTTTAAACTTTTTACACGGACGAAGCCGAAAGCTATAAGTAGTTAATATGAACGTGAGTAAACTACCACCCCTTTTTATTTTAAGTTCTTACAGTCCATTCTAAAGTTGTCTGGTAGATATCGCTGTCGCCATTGTACCTATAGGTTTAAGTATTTATAAAACTTTTGTTGCTATTTTGGTGTACAATAAAGAAGTTCTATTCCATTCTATTGTAGTACCTATTGTGTTATAGTAATATAATATTCCACAACTTACACACAGATGGTGTTGTGTTTACCCCACCTGACCACTGTTTTAGAGAGTGGCCTAAATAGAGCTTGTGCTATGAGTTCTAGACCACTGTTAAACATAAATGTTTAAATAGTGAAATACATACATATAGATTGCACCCAGACATAAATACACACACACACACCACACACACACACCACAGAACAGCACGAAGTGAACTTAGTGCAATGTGAAGTGTTACTAACATAATCCTAAGTTTTATTTACTAACAACAAGTTGTATTTACTCTATATATATGTTAGTCTGTAAGGTATATATCTATGGGCCAAGATGCCTGATAATAAATGATTTATTTTTATTATTATTATTTTCTATTTATTCAATTTTTTTTACATATACATTATTATTATTATTATAAAACAAAGGAATATTTTTTTTTTTATACTCTTTACACGAACATTTGTCTTGGGTGGGAATCGTATCCACGACCACTGGCATAGCAGACAGGGTTTCTCAAAAAAGTCAAAATCATTTATTTCAAATAGAACATAACTACCTAACTAACTAATCGGCATTGCTTATCATCATTAATATTTACAACAAAGATTTAGGGAATCCTTTGTTTTTGTTTTTGCTCTTCCTTGAACCTTATTCCCATCTCCACTAACAATTTGCGACACATAAATAAAGGCTCAAATAAAAGCACCCCGTGTTGGTCAAGACCGGTGTTAAATGTAAATTTAGAAACATAGGCGTGATTTTCCGTGTCACATTTCGCACTTGACTTGGTTACCAAAGTCGGACTCCACTTGTAACCGCACGAGTGCGTAATTGGGGTTCAAGGGACTCCTGAAGAATTACATACTTGTATGGTCGGCTTCCACGCGTATCCAAAACCCACTCTGTTTTTGTATAGAACTTTTGATTATTTTGATCCTCGCCTAGTTAGTTGAAGCGGTCATTAGTAGAGATCCCGTTCAATAGTCTTCTTTGTGAGGTGGGATATGCTCATTTTCGCCTATTCTGGGTGGAGCGGGAGGGCGTGTCAAACTTTTATTAACTACAACTTACATACAATATAGCCTTTGTCACTTAGTAACAAAGCAGCTTTCTATCTGTGAAAAAATTTTAGCAATCGGAACAGTACTTTTAGAGATTACTTCCTACAAACACAAAAAATAAATAACAAACTTTACCTCTTTATAAATTATATATATTAGGTATATAGTGTAGAAAAACCTTGTGTTCCTTTCAGCTACGGTAGAATACTGTTTTAAAGTGGATTCTTAAAATGTAGATGTTCGGTAATGATCTTTTTCCAACTACGTTAGGCGCCTTCCAGTCTAACACAATACGTACCTACTAACAGTAAGAAATCAGTGAAGAGACTGACTAGTCGGGAAAATCTATTTCGTCACATTCACAAATAGTAGATGCCTAATCACCGGGTAGTTGGCAAACAAAATTAGGTAATGCAGCAGTTTAGTCCGTCGTACTAAGTTCGAGCGTGTGTTAATACTAATTATGCTAAACCACGCTCGACATTGGTACGGACAGACCAAATCTGTCGTACCAAATTCGACGTGTGTTAACGTAATTAATACAAATTTTATTTAATCGATATTCGTGTTTAAATTTAATAATATAAAAAAAAATACTTATTTTTTTTAAACAAATTTCGTAAAGTGAGTGACGGAAGTTACCGAATGCCAACTAAGTGATCAGTTCAGGCGCTGTCCCGCTTTTTTCGCGTTGCCTTTTTATTAAACATTGCGTTGGATAAAACAACAAGTTTTTCAACCACGTGTACGTTAACGATAGGGAGACTGGGAAGGCCCATCTTATGTAAACCTTACAAGTTCTGTGCGTACCATCAAAGTAGAGAGATTGTACAAGTCGGATTGTATGACTAGCTTGAGTCGACCAGTGAGGTTGTACGACTAGTCACCGATAAGCGAGATTGAGACTATTCGCCGACATGTGAGATTGTACGACTTGTTACCGACAAACAAGATTGTAAGGCTAGTCGCCGATAAGCGAGATTGAGACTATTCGCCGACAAGTGAGGTTGTACGACTAGTCACCGATAAGCGAGATTGAGACTATTCGCCGACATGTGAGATTGTACGACTTGTCACCGATAAGCGAGATTGAGACTATTCGCCGACATGTGAGATTGTACGACTTGTTACCGACAAACAAGATTGTAAGGCTAGTCACCGATAAGCGAGATTGAGACTATTCGCCGACAAGTGAGATTGTACGACTAGTCACCGATAAGCGAGATTGAGACTACTCGCCGATATGTGAGATTGTACGACTTGTCACCGACAAGCAAGATTGTAAGGCTAGTCGCCGATAAGCGAGATTGAGACTATTCGCCGACATGTGAGATTGTACGACTTGTCACCGACAAACAAGATTGTAAGGCTAGTCACCGATAAGCGAGATTGAGACTATTCGCCGACAAGTGAGGTTGTACGACTAGTCACCGATAAGCGAGATTGAGAGTATTCGCCGACATGTGAGATTGTACGACTTGTCACCGATAAGCGAGATTGTAAGGCTAGTCACCGATAAGCGAGATTGAGACTATTCGCCGACATGTGAGATTGTACGACTTGTCACCGATAAGCGAGATTGAGACTATTCGCCGACATGTGAGATTGTACGACTTGTCACCGACAAACAAGATTGTAAGGCTAGTCACCGATAAGCGAGATTGAGACTACTCGCCGATATGTGAGATTGTACGACTTGTCATCGACAAGCAAGATTGTAAGGCTAGTCGCCGATAAGTATATAGTTGGCCCATCTGTAGAAAATAGTGTTTTACAATATATTTGAATACGATGTAAGTAGCGTATTAAGTAATAATATTGTTTTGCTGTATGGACTTGAAAAGTGACTTTGACCCCGAGTTTGTTTCGGTGTTTCTTCTCAGGGTAGTCAGTTACGAAACACCGGCCTCATCTAGCTTTAAAATTGACGAAAAAAAAATTGACGTATAAAAGTGTTTTTATAAAACCTACTTGCAAAATAAAGATCATTTAACATTTATAAGGTTCATCATCATCATCATCATTTCAGCCCATACACGTCCACTGTTGGACATAGGCCTCCCACAAGCGTCGCCATTTATAAGGTTAATTATTAATATTCTCGAACACAGTAAGAGCGGTATCTATGTATATCCGTCAGTCAAAGTTTGCGCTTACAATTTGAAGGCTCTGCATATTCATATAATCTCTAAAACTTTCTGCGGTGCACTGCTGCGCGAGTTTCATTGGCGGTAAGTATAAGAAATTGTTAAATATGACGATGTGGTGAAAGCTTTTACTTACCCTTAGATATTACTAAGTGAATGGTAAAGCTTTTTCGATAAACTTACTCGATTTGCTACCGCTTTTAGCCACGCAATTTACTGTTTTCCGCACTAGTAATGAAAAGTGCGTGAGTTCGCCCAGCCACAATTTATTGTATTTATCGTGTCAGACTGGGTGCCGCGAAACCCTGTTAATTTATTTCTTTTTATTTGTAACTACAGCACTGAAGCCAAGTGCTTCATTCCTCGAATTTCGCCTCGTTCACAATGACAAAATTTCTCGATTTGCATCAAAATGTACCATGGTTATCACAGCGCGGGCAGTTGGAAGGGAATGCTTCAAGAAGTGGGTGACCTTCTTATCGAGGCAGTTGTCTTTCGAAATAAGAATTCTCAAGAAGCCAAACAAACTATGATTTGATAAAAGAGGATTCAGGGTAGCCCGCGTCACCGGCGCCGGGATATTGATCCCGATTTCCGGCCACCGTAGGCGCGGGCTTGCGGACAGTGAGCAATGGGTAACTCGCTGTCCGGCCGTCCGGTAACTGTCCGGACCAAGCCCAAGTCGTCGACGGCGCGCACTGTTCCCGCGCGCCTCAAGGAGTTGTCAGCAACAGCAGGGGCCCAGCCGGGACGAAGCCTACTGGGGCCAGGGTTATCCGAAAGGGCGCTCGAGCCCCGGTATGAAGGCTTGAAAGAACGGGATGGGTTTTTTAGTCAGTAAGAGTCTGACACTATCTCCCGCTCTGCCCAAGAGCGAGGGTTGTCATAGGATGATTTTTCCCATCGGAAAAAAAGGGTAGCCCGCGTGATTCATATATTCTTAAGTTTTTTTGCTGGTCAATGTCAAGCTGTATGTTGATTAAAATATAATTGGCAGCCGTAACACGTATTTTAACGTAATTATCTACACTAATATTATAAAGAGGTAAAGTTTGTGTTTTTTGTTTGTAGGGGCCAATCGCTGGAACTACTGGTCTGATTGCTAAAATTTTTTTACCGGTAGAAAGTTGCTTTATTCCTGTGTGACATAGGCTATATTTTATATATGCGGGCGAAGCCACGGGCAAAAGCTAGTAATCATTAAAATCATTACAACCTCTTAACCTCAGTACCTACGTCTAACCTTATTGAATGGCTATTTCATGAAAAAGTCATTCGAAACGGTAAGTTTACGTTTAGCGCTTTACGCTTTCGCTTGAAATCTTTTAATCTATAAAATATTTTACCATGATTTGACCAAAACATATTTTGTTAAAATGTGTACTTAAAAATCCAAAAAAAAGCCAAAATTGAAATAGTTTTTCAAACACGGTCTCTTTTGGGACATCGGTTACGACTGTGTGTTGCTAGGAGGTTTGTACCAGGCAACGGGCAGCTGAAATTGCCATACGCGGAGTTGTGACAGCCTTTGAGAGGATCCGATAGTTGGGACTCGGAGTGGCCAGCACAAGTCCTTGGCCTTGGACTTGTGCAGGGCCACCTCGAGTCCCAAGGGATTAAAGTATGAAGTCTTTTTCTGTAAACTTGTGCGCACTTATGCTAAATGCCCGATTTTGGCTCTATATAATCTTATCATTATCTTCAAGATACTTTGTATACCTTTCCAAGACATGACTTTACTACAATTCTTTTCGTTTTATCTTTTGTTAAAGAAAAAGTCTTAGCCCCACACTAACCTACATTTAAAACTCACATGCACAAGACACACCGACCCGGAGCAATTACCTATAGGACATACAAATATTTTTACGTCCGAGAATCAAATCTGTGATACACAGAGCAGTAGCCGATTAAGCGTAACGACTGCGCCAATTATCCGTTCATAAAAATGGAAAGCTCATTGTTGATCTGTTGGTAAGTTTTGTATGTTAATAGTTCGAAAAACATTCTTTCATTTTACTCTTTGCAGTTAGTTTACCTACAGTTCAGTGCAGATGTGATGCAGATCTGCAATTTGCTGGCAAACTTACAAGTCTGTTAAAGGAAAAATATGTCGTGATAAAAATAAAAAATGTATTTCATGAGAGATCAAAGTTCCCAACAGCCAAGAAAATCGATGCAACCCGACCCAGTCACGGGGCACCGAAACTTAAGAACAAATGGATATGAGAAAGTTTAAGCATGAGTAAAGGGTATTCAATTTCTTTAACGACCATCATTTTTGCCGGGGCTTGCCATGAATCTCCAAGATAAGCGTTTAATGGAAATAACAGCTCGCCGAGGAACATTATGGTCATACGCGAACTATCGCCAGGCCATAACCTTAAAAGGGTAATATTTCTGCATAAACAAACTATTTGTTTCTTCTACGTGTTTTTATGAAATCCATTATGACTATGTTTATGACTTGTCTTTGTACTGCGTAGAGTACTGTGTGTATTTGGAGTTGAAGTAGATAAGCATTACGAGGCTGAAGCTTTTTTTTTTATCTGTTATAAACTAGTACTTGACTGCGATCCCGCCTGATGGTAAGCAGTGATGCAATCGTTGATGGTGAGGCGCACTAGTTTAGCTGCTAGAAAAGGTTTGATTTAGTAATTAATTTACTTGTCATACGCTTGTGCTCGAGCCCACAACCTTCATTATGTATCTTGGACTTTTCTTGGTCTAAAATATGTCAAATACATCGTCATTATTGTCACCCTCTTACCGATGTGGGGTTAACTTCTTAATACATTATATTTTCTAGTTTTTTTTACTTTATCTTAACTCTGACAGTTATGTCATGTCTTGTTTTCTCACTGTATCAAATTATTATATCAATCAAACTTTTTTTCTTTTATTCTACCAGTGTTTAAAAACTGTCTACTGTCGAGAAAAGTTTGTGTTTCATAAGAATGAGGATGACATTCTAACGTTTTTGCAGTATTTGGCAGCAAATGTATCAAATCTCGGCAAGATTTGTTGAGAAAATCTAATCAAAACTAGGTACAATAAAATTTTCAGCACCATTTTATCTAGATCGCACCTGTTTCAATGATACTGCGGCGCTTTTCTGGATAGGAAACCTGTAGTCCTGGAATGCAAATGGCAACTGAATTATGTCATATTTTGTTCAGTAAAAGACTGACACGCCCTCTCACTCCACTCTGACCGGGTCAAGTCATTGGATGATTTCCTACTTAAAAAAACTGGTTTCAATGATACCATATGTCTAGTTGACATTCACTAACACGCACTGGGCCCGCGTGGTGGACTACGGCCCATTCCCTCTCCTAGAGAGGAGGCTTGCGTCCCATCAGTGGGAACAAGGCTGGTGATGATATGTCTAGTTGTAAGATGCAAAACTACACAAATACGAGTACCTACATCACAATATTCTGAATCAATTTCAGAATAATTAAAACAGTCATTGCACTTCATTCGAAAAAATCTTAGCAAAAATCTCAATCCTACTACCTACTCTATTAGGCAAAATATTTATCTTTGCATATCTGAAAAATTGGTTGGAGGGTTGGGGGTTTTGAGAAAAATCAATTCGTAGGTTACACTCGCGGATAGCCAATCGACTGTACGAGTAATCGGCACTGGGAGAATTGGCAAAAATAGAATAGTTCCATGTTTACAGTTTCACGAACATATTGGGAAAAACTTCGGTATAGCCTCAGGTATTTTTTGAAAGCATTGGTGTTAGTGCGTTTGGGATTTATTTGGTTTACGGTCCCACAGAAAGGATTGCTATTGCATATTGCTTCACTATCAAAACATGTTGGAGTATGAATACCAATGTAGGTACGTTTAAGGTGCTATTCGAACCTCGGCTGCAGCCTGCACGAAGCCGGCTGCAGCTGCACGACTGGTTTTCCATGTATGGATTTTTATGATAACGATTCCGCAGCTGAAGCCGCACGTGCAGCCGAGCATCGGCTGCTAGTGATGCCGCGACCTGCAGCCACAGCTGTTCGCAGACCAGTAGTGCTTCGGCCGCAAGTAGGTGCGCTCGTAGTTATGTCATCCCAACCTGTTTAGGCAATTCCGAAATATCGCTACTCGGAGCCGATAGCGCTCATATTATTATTGGATTGGATTTGCGACTGGCAACACGTGCAGCCAGCCTCGGAATCACTCCTATCTGCGAATGCAAGCAACGGCTGCGTGTCATCCGTTCGCTACTTGTATTCGCAGCCTGCATCCGCAGCCTGCAGCCGAGGTTCGAATGGCACCTTTAGTGTTAAGCGTTTGCTTTTAAGTTTATATCTTTTTTATGTTTACATGCGTAAGAGGGCTTTTTGAATTGATGAACACCAAATGGCAGCATGAAGGCAAAATGCGTGGTTTTGGCTTCTAATATTTATTTGTTTGACAGACATTAGTTAAACTGACGTCAACGTCAGGTTTACGTCATCTGTAATATTTTTTTCAAAGTAAATACATTGGACAAGTGTCAATCGCTACGAAGCGTTTCGATTCCGATAGCGCTGGCGTGACGAAGGTTCGCGTTGACTTCAAGTTGATGCCGCTTGTCAACATATTAGCGATTACGTCTGTTCAATAAAAACCATTGCTTCTTGTTTATGGTTTTCATAAACACGTAGATGTCAAACTGTGTGATAATGCAGAACGCTGAATATTGGGAAATTAATATTAATTAAGTAAAATTGTTTGAATTAAAATTGAACTGCCTTTCTTACAAAAGCAAATGAATTATGGAAGATATCGCGATATAATAAATTTATGTTTCTGTACAAACTGTGTTACTTTTTGGTGTACCAAAAATTTTTATTCTATTCTATACGCCTCAAGGTCAGAGGCTCTACATTCGAAGTTGTGGACGATTACGTCTACCTCAGACAGACAGTCCATTTGGGCACAAGGAATTGCCAAACTTAAGTGGCAATGGGCCGGGCACATTGCTCGCAGAACAGATGGCCGTTGGGGCCCAAAGGTTTTGGAGTGGCGACCGCGTACCGGAAGACGCAAAAGAGCGTTGGAAGGCCTCCTACAAGGTCATCGGACCTGGTGAAGGTAGTGGGAAACCGATGGATGCGGGACGCACAGGAACGTTCGATGTGGAAAAAGAAAGGTCAGAGGCTCTACATTCGAAGTTGTGGACGATTACGTCTACCTCGGACAGACAGTCCATTTGGGCACAAAGAATTGCCAAACTTAAGTGGCAATGGGCCGGGCACATTGCTCGCAGAATAGATGGCCGTTGGGGCCCAAAGGTTTTGGAGTGGCGACCGCGTACCGGAAGACGCAGAAGAGCGTTGGAAGGCCTCCTACAAGGTCATCGGACCTGGTGAAGGTAGCGGGAAACCGATGGATGCGGGACGCACAGGAACGTTCGATGTGGCGACGCTTAGTGGAGGCCTATGTCCAACATTGGACGTGTATCGGCTGAAATGATGATGATGATGACGCCTCAAGAACAGTTTTTCAGAAATAATTTTGTGTCTTTTTTTTAAACAGCAAAAAACTTCACGGTTACATTTTTTAATTAAGGTATATTTTTGAATATTTAAAAAACATACTTCAGTCAGTAGCTTCGCCTGCTTGAGATTAAGTTTTTTTAAACTTTGGACCCCGTTTCATGGCTTAAGGGGGAGAGACTTTTGGAAAATCCTTTCTTAGTTCTCGCATAAATCATAAAGGGAAGCATTGTGAAAACATTTCACGCTGCTAGTCCCAGTAGTGTTGATATGTCAGTCAGTCTTTTTTATATATAGATGTGTATGCCTTAAAACCAAGGTAGTGAAGAGGAGGCATAAAACGCATGTTACTTAAAGAGTTATGAATAGGTTTACGCGTACATGGATGGAAAGGGAGAGAGAGGGAGGTCAAAGAAAAAATGAATGGATTGTGTGAGAAGTGATATGAAAGAAAAGGGTGTCAGTGATAGCGTGACGGGTGACAGGACAAAAGGAAAAAAAAACCGTTTTGCGCCGACCCCAAAGAAAAACTAGGACATGGGTAGGAAGATGTTGATTATCATCATCATTCCCAACCGTACCTTCTCTCTCGACCATAGGTACATGAGCTAGTAATTGCTACTCATCATCATCATCATCATATCAGCCGAAAGACGTCCACTGTTGGACATAAGCGTCCCCCAAGCTCAAATGGTTGATCAGGGTTGATTGAAATTAAGCACACAAAGAGATCATATCCTGAAATAGGACCTAGGATATTATTTATCCCAGGGGTAAGTTCCTTTGGAATATTTTTACGCCTGCGTAGCTTTTAATATGAAATTCGTTCAAATTTCTTGTATGTTAACGATAAAGGCACCACATTTAGGAGATCTATTGTCATACACTGATCATCATTAATATAATTTTAGGAAATAAAGAAAATATAATTAAGGAACTCCATAACTGGACATAGGTGTCAGCATCAAGTGGATTTCTCACAGAACCATTCGGCCCCGATAATTTGACATAAGTACAGACATATTTGTGTTTAACTTAAAATCATGCTAACGGAAAAAATTAAACAGTACTTTGTTAAAATCTATTGCCTTCAGCGTTGAGGTCTCCTTTATATTATTACTAACTGCCGCCAGCGGCTTCGTCCGCGTGATAGTAGAAAATCATCTTAAGGGAACATACTCCCGGAATTCTCCTCCATTTCTCAATGCTGAGGGTCGTGACCTCCCTGCTTCATCACTCTAACCCTTATGATATTCCTCAATCTGTTCCTGTCTCTGGCGGTGTGAAGGGCATTGTACATCGTAGAGTCAAGAGCGGTGCGGATCTGGTCGGACAACCGTATTGGTCTGCGCCCGCGAGGCCTTTTTCTGTCCACTTTTTTATTCCGGGAGTCCACACACACCCGGAATAAAAAGTATTTTATGTACTATTCCAAGACGTAATCTATCCTTGTGCCAAATTTTGTCCATATCCATTCAGCCATTTGAGCGTGAAGAAATAACAAACACACTCGCACACCTACACACAACCCCTCACAAACTTTCGCCTTTATAATATTAGTGTGACCCTCTTTCTTTCCTTCTATGCCCTCGCCTCTTCCCGTTATGTGGGGTCGGCTTTTTTAATAATTCGGCGCCATTTATTTCGCTGATAAGCATCGTCATCTGTAAGGCTAAGCTTTTGCATCCTTGCGGACATCAGTCATCCAAGTAATTCGCGGTCTACCTCTCCCTCTCTTCTTTGTAGCCATGGAAAGGCGCTTTTTCACGATATGGTCATTGGATCTACGCATAACACGTTCGTACTGATATATTAATTTATTTATTATCTACACTAATTAAAGACATAAAGTTTGTTTTCATGATTTTTGCTTCACCGATAGAAAGCTGCTTTATTCCTGAGTGACATAGGCTATATTTTATTTAGGCGGGCTAAGCCACGGGAAAAGGCTAGTTTATTATATTATTTATTGTACACCACATAAAAAAAACTACAGGATGATCATTATTAAAAATAAGTGCATAATGGGTGGTCTTATCGCACAGGGTCATTTCTTAGTACACAACCTTTGGATGGACTGAAAGAAAGGAGATAGATTTAGGGCTGTCAGTGTATAATATCAGAAATAATACAAATAAGACATAATAACACAAATACATTCATACATACAATACAAAAAAAATACTAATAAATAGGCATCAAATATACAATTGAGCCAGGAGAAGAAAAAATCAAAGTGAAAGTTAATACTCCGTTACCATTTCTTTAAACGTTTGTAGCGTTTGAGTACACCTCCTTTTACATACACAGCCATGCCTGACATAGCCTGGATTCGATGATTTTTTTAATTAGTAGGCGTTACTTTAGAACTCCTCCTTATATGTTCGTTACGCACTTTGTCTTTGAGATGAACTCCTATACTATCCATTTAATAGAATCTCTCTAATTGCTTCAACTTACGACCTAAAACAAAACCTAAAAGAAGCGAAGCTTTATGGTGTAAAATAAAGAGCATATCAATCAATCAATCAATCAACCAATCAATCAGTCAGCCGATCAACTTTTTGAAAAGTCACCCGATAGCCTCAGACCATGCTCACATGAGTGTAAAAATGCTTTCGGAACTATACAAATGTTTTCCGAGTATGTAGCGACACAAATTGAATTGAGGCCTTATTTGTAAATGCTGCTCGTATCTATCTTACTTATATGAGGGCCTGGCCTAATTAAGCAACCGTTTGACGAAAAACCTTGTGGTTTGACGTTGTTATAACAACAAAATGTATTATCCATCTTATTGTTACCTCTCATGTTAATCTTATGGCATGTACTATGGCAAGCGTCCGACGACGTATCGATTAGTTTGATGGAATTTTTTGTCAAGTAACGTATGTACGGTTGACTTTTCACTAGCTTAGTGTCATTATCAAACATTAATGGATATTTTGACAGGCGCTTTTGAAAGAGACCAAGTTCTCCATGGTATTCGCTTGTCACTATCGAATCGATTGTTGAAGCCTATCGTTTCGCTGTTTGCTTCGCTTTTCACTTCGCTGTTTGCTTCGCTGATCGCTTCTCTGTTCGCTTCGCTTTTCGCTTTAATGTCATGATATCTGATAAATCTCTAATGAAATATTTTCAATATATCCCTTAAATACTTTAGTTATGAAATGTTTATCCTTCTCTAATAACGAAAGTAGCGGCTAGTGCTTAAAAGAGTTAAAAATGCATAAATGGAATCCAAAAAAAAAACAGCTTCGACAAAATCCGTAGCATAATAAGAAAAAACAGTTAATGTCCCATTAAAACGGTTCAGTGTATCTGGTATTAACGTCTATTTACAAACAAACAAACTTGAGAGGAGCCCGAGCGGAACAAATAATAATAAATATGAAACGTTTATTTATAAACGCCCGGGATAGCCTTGAAATAGAGGATTCGTGTTCTTTCATAATTTTTATTACGGGAACATTAGCGAATGTTCTTTGAAAAAATATCGCACAAATACGAGTACCTATATCGTTATTTGTGGAACACAAAAAGATGTCTGTTCTATTTTTTAAGTAGAATTAACCTGTTCATTAATTAACAGGATTGCGTATATAACCCTTAATTGACCGTTGCGGAGACTGTGCGTGCTACTCCACTTTTTTTTGGTCGGATTTCATCCAATAACTTCCTGCTTTGGGCGGGGCAAGAAGACTTTGACTGAGTAAAACCCACCTTTTTATGGTGGGAAATCCTCCAATGACTCTAATACATCACATCCCCATAGCTCACCGTTCGCAAGCCTATGCCTACGGTGCGCGGCTGGAAATCGAAATCGGGATCCCGGCGGCTGGGGCGTGGGGGGCGTTCTCTCACGCGTGTAGTCGGCTCCTTCGCTAGCATTACTGCTTCGCAGAATGAGCTACTTTTCCTCACTCCGGACCATGGCTTGTACCACGGCACGGCGCGAGAGGTTGTGGCTGCTGATCACTCTGCCCAAGCGGGGCAAACTGCTACCGTATGCTCAGTGTGTCCTTCGGGCGGTTCACGCAATGGTCACCATTGCGTGACCGCCCGAAGCCGGGCGTTTCTTTCGCATGAATCATCATGGTAAGTTTGTCCGGTGAGGACCTGTGTCATGCGGAAGGTGAGGGCGCCACCAGCTGCAGTCGTAGCGTGATGTTGTACATATAATATAGATGTACAGCCCATACTAGCCCATATAGAAAACCAATCCGACTTGTAGTTATAGAAATTTTTATTAAGTACATAGGTATATAAATATATTATAGTATAGATGAATAAGGGACCATAATTTGCTCTAATAATGTCGGTTTGTTCATTTTCCTCAAGTAGGCGGCAATCAAGAGCATATTTTAATATTTGGCCATCTTATTTATTTCATTACTGAGGAGTATTTATAAAAAGAATGTATTATACAATAACAATAATTTCTATTTTGACTCGTAATACAATATTCTTTATTTTGACTCAGAACAAATATCATCAATTGTTTATAGACAAAACGTATTTCTGTTTGCACGCATTTGTCAGAAATATATTTTAAGTTTTCATCATCAGTTTGTTGCCTTAGAAAAAACACAAACAAGTTCAAACGCAACTAAAAGGATTCCAGTGTAAACAATGTCGAATCAACACGATGAATTTATCTAAAGGGAAATCTCTTCAGCGAAAAGCAAACACGTCGCGAGCAAAAGACTACGGAGGGATGAGTGATTCACTGGGCTAGAAAATGTTAGTTGATTTTTGAATTTCACACTTCAATACCCGCTTTAACGTGGGGACGGCGCGATTGTGTTTACCATGTCCTCGACTGATCATGACAATAAAAAAACGTTCGGCGAATATACTTTTCACAATAAAACGAAATAACCCTTTTATTCAGGTGAGTGCATTTAAATGTATATATCTGAAACAAATGCTGGATGATCAAACGTTTTGCCAACAAGCGACACACACGTAATGATACCTTTAATGTTTACTCAAACATAAGTAGCCTTTCCCGACTTATGTTTCAGTAAGTACGCAGACGGGATTTTTATGTAAATATCATAATTCATTCAAAAGGAAAGTGTTAAGGGTGTTTGTTTTACATAAGCTGTGTTCATATTCGAAGTATTTTTAAGAATCTGGAGAATATTTTACTCAATTTTTCTTTTAAGTTCAATTTTAGTACACTAATGCAATATTTAACGGTGGCATTAATATTCATTTGGTGTCTCTAAACATGGTAAGTGTTACGCTAGCATGTAACAAATCTTTTTGTACTTTGGCAACAAACCAAAAAACTTAGTGTTTTGTGTTAAAGACAGCGTATTATTGCAGAGAGCTCATAAACATAACGGCTAAAGTGGAATTTTAACAAAAGCTAAATGCCTACATTGTTGTTACAGTTAGCACCCGCTATTAAATGCGGCGAGAAAAAAAGCGGATAATTGGAGTGAAGCCAATTTCTGTGGATGACAGGAAACTTTGTTAAATGTTATAACAGCGGAATTTATGATTAGAAGTTGGAGTAGTGCAGCAAGCTCCCAACAGTTCCAACTTCAGAATTCAATTAGGTACCGACGATTATGGACACTCTTTTTTTCATCCCGACATTGTTCTTAAACTTTGTTCCTGTAGAGTCTTTATCTGACATCTTCGTAATCTTTTTGCATATTTTTTCATTGCTTAATTAGATTGAATGTGACGTTATTTAATCCAGAACCGAAGTTTGGGAAGACGTATAAAATTAAATTATAAATGTTTTTGGAGCTGTTTTTAGTTTGGTTATTCTTGTTTGCGAAGATAGAGACTTACTTACTTAGATACTTTCTTTGCTTTACAATGTACTCTTGAATCCTTCTACTCCTTTTTATCTTAAAGAACGCTTTCAGTTTCTCTGTGACACACATTCTAGGTCCTTGAGGTCATCGGAAAGTCTAAAACTTAGTATTCATATGCATTCCACTTCGTTCTTTGATAAATCCTTCACAATACAAGCAGCTCGTTTGTGGAATGCATTACCCATAGAAGTGAGGCGAGCCAAAACGCTACCAAAGTTCAAAAAAATGGTGAAGGAGCATTATCTATCACTTTAGTTCTTCTTCTCCTTTCTAATTGTTAGTATATTTTATATTTATTAGTTTATTATTTGGCTTTTTATTTATGTATTATATTTTATTTGTTATTTATTTTCACATTGTTTCTATAAGTTGTTGTACACTTTCAACCCGAAATCTTGTTCCTTTCATTTCTGTCCATCCAAAGGTTGTCTGGTAGAAATTGCCCTGTGCAATAAGACCGCCTATTGTACACTTATTTTTGTTAATTATTATTCTTTAATAAGTTAAGGTGTGCAATAAAGATATATAATAATAATAATAATAAATGCTCATCCACCGGACAGATGACACATGTCATCGTAAAGAAAATACTATGAAAAGGAAATCGGAATGAAAATACATATAAAAAAACTATGTTGACGAGAGCAGCTGCTCAACGCGCACGCCTTCCACCCCCGGACTCGCTGCTCAGCTCCGCCTCGCCGCCGCCGGACCCCGGATCATCAGTGTCACCGGCGGCTGCAGTCGCGTCGAGCTCGAGCGACGAGTATTTCTCCCCGCCAACGTCGCCAACACCTGTACGCCGGCCGGGGAGAGGCCGGCCACCGAACGGCTTGGGATTTAGGGGCCAACCGGCCCCGAGCCGGGTCCCCGCTGCCGGTGGTTGTGTGCAGCGCATGAAATGGACTCAATCCATGAATGAGAACGTCATGCGCGCATATTACGGGTCTACAGAGGGGGGAACTAACCTCACTGCGTACCGTGTTAGGATGCTGTCTCTGTTTCAGGATCTTGAACCAACCGTGAACGTCTCGGCACAACGATTGTCGGATCAGGTGCGGGTTATTCAACGTAACCACAGGTTGGACGACGCCGCACTTGATCGGCTGCGCTCACAGGTACTGAGCAACCCTATCGTCTCGACACCGCAACAGATACAGACCGCGGGACCATCGACTTCTGTCACGACCACTCCGCGGTATGATCATGTTGAGAATGAGGCAGATGATAGGGTTGACAGAGTAAGTAGCCAGTGCAACGATCGACTGAGGAGCGCACTGGAGGATGCGCTTCGTGAGTACAGATCGACTCCGACTGAGCTTAGGCCCCGTTTACCTCGGTTGCCTATGCACAAAAAAAATAGGGCGCTAGTGTGTGCTCTGGACTCGCTGCTTAAAAATGTTTTTGAGAGCAGCGACAGCCTCCTTGATACGCACTCCATCCTGTACTGTGGGGCTGTTGCGGCATGTCGTCTTGCTAATGTAAAGTTCCCATGTTATGGAGTAGCCACTCGACCAACGCCTGCCGCTCCAGCCTGGCAGTGCAGGATCGAGAGGCGTATTGATGAGGCCAGAGCACTAATTGGCAAACTATACTGCTTCAGGGAGGGCAATACACGTCCACGTGTGATGCGTTTCGTGAGACGAGCGTTTTCGGGGACTGAAATAAGCCCCCGAGAATATATGTCACGTGTCACGGAACGCATCGACTTCCTGAAGCAGAAAGTTTGTGCATGGGCCAATCGCATCCGGCGGTATAAGCGACGGGTCGATCGGTACTCGCAAAATCGCATGTTCCAGAGCGATGAGAGGTGGGTGTACAGAGCTTGGGAGCGACCTGGACAAAATGTGACTGACGGGTTTCGACCGGATAGTGTTGCCACGAATACATTCTGGCGCAGCATATGGTCGGAGCCCGTATGTCACACTGAGGGTGGCTGGATGCGTGATGTTGAGCGCGTGTGCGAGGCTATACCAGAAATGGACAAAGTTTTCATCACCCCATTAGACGTGGCCAGAGCAGTACGTCCGTTACCAAATTGGAAGTCTCCGGGACCGGACGGACTGCAAAATTTCTGGCTTAAGTGGTATAGCAGCTCACACGCGATTTTGGCATCACAATTCCAGTCATCCTTAGAGTCTGGGTCACTGCCTCAGATTTTAACAACTGGTACCACCCACCTGCTCCATAAGACGGGTAGTACCGCGGATCCCAAGAATTATAGACCGATTACATGTTTGTCGACGGTCTATAAACTTCTTACGTCCATCCTGAGAGTGAAAATTACTCTACACATTGAGAAAAACTCAATTATGTTTGCCTCTCAGAATGGATGTAGGAACGGATCCCGCGGCACTAAGGAGCTACTCCTCATAGACATGGCCATAAGCCAACAGGTTCGTCGATCCCGCAAGGATCTGTCGACATGTTGGATAGATTATAAGAAGGCCTACGACTCTGTTCCACATACATGGCTCATGAAGGTGTTGGAGTTGTATAAAATAGATGCAACTCTACGCACCTTCCTTGAGTCATGTATGAGGCAATGGAAAACAGTCCTTCGCTATCCAGGATGTCGACCGATCCAGGGGAATGATGAACCAATATGGATCAAACGGGGAATATTTCAGGGCGACAGTTTGAGTCCACTTTGGTTTTGCTTAGCCCTGAATCCTTTAAGCACGTTGCTGGAGGATTCAGGTTTGGGCTATCGGTTGAGAAGAGGTGGTCAGGTCCTATCTCACCTGCTTTACATGGATGATCTGAAACTTTTTGCCCACAACAATTCGCAACTGATGGAACTACTGAAGGTAACTGAAATTTTCAGTAGTGCCATCAGGATGGAATTTGGTGTGGACAAATGTGCAGTCATGCATGTAAGGCGAGGGGAGATAGTGGAATCCGAGGGGATTCAACTCTCGGATTCCATACACCTTAGATCCCTCTCCTCGACCGAAACTTATAAGTATTTGGGTATGTCGGAAGCGTTAGGCATTAACGTCGCTGACATGAAGCAAACGTTGAAGGAGCGCTTCTTTGGCCGCCTGAAGAAAGTTTTAAACAGCCTTCTGTCAGGCGGAAATAAGGTGCGCGCCTTCAACGGTTGGGTCATGCCGGTTTTAATGTACTCTTTCGGCATACTCAAATGGACTCAGACTGAGTTAGACGCTCTGGATAGGCGGGTCCGTACATTGCTGACCGCAAATCGGATGCATCACCCACGATCTTCGGTGATGAGACTGTACATCCCGCGGAAGTGTGGAGGTCGAGGCTTTTTGAATGCAAAGACTCTACACAACCGCGAGGTGTGCAGCCTCAGAGAATACTTTCTCAAAACCGACGTGGGTATGCACCGCGATGTGGTCGCAATGGACAAGGGACTCACCCCGCTGTCCATGGCTAAAGAGAACTGGCGCAAACCTGTGGTACTTACCACTGATGACCGCAAGGAAGTATGGAAAGGCAAGGAGCTTCACGGGCGCTTTTTTCGGGCTCTTCATGGGCCTGATGTAGATTTTTCGGCGTCCGTGGCCTGGTTACGATTCAGCAACCTCTTCGGAGAAACTGAAGGTTTTATCTGTGCGATTATGGACGAGGTTATCTTGACGAACAACTACCGGAGACATATTATGAAGGATGGGACGATTGACGTGTGTCGGGCATGTCATCGTCCGGGTGAGTCCATCAGACATATTATCTCTGGTTGTTCTCGTCTGGCTAACGGCGAGTATTTGCACAGGCATAACCAAGTAGCCAGGATTCTTCACCAGCAACTTGCTTTGAAATACAACCTGGTGGACTCTGAGGTACCGTACTACAGGTATGTGCCCGACCCAGTTCTCGAAAATGACCATGTCACGTTGTACTGGGATCGGTCTATCATTACTGATCGGACTATTATAGCCAATAAGCCGGATATAATAGTGATAGACCGATTAGCGCGCCGCGCAATGTTAGTCGATGTCACCATCCCACATGACGAGAATCTCGTGAAAGCTGAGAAAGAGAAAAAAATCAAATATCTCGACTTAGCACACGAGGTTGTCGACTTGTGGAATGTGGACTCGGCTGTCATTGTGCCGATTGTCGTGAGCGTCAATGGCCTTATAGCCAAAAGCTTCGACGACCATCTGTCGAAGCTGGCGTTGCGCGGATGGATCAAGGGCCTGATACAGAAGGCAGTACTCCTCGATACGGCTCGTATTGTGAGGAGGTTCCTGTCTCTGGAGCCCTAACCACCGGTAGCTTGGACCCTGCTCCCGACACCGGCGGACAACTATTTTTTATATTTTTAAATGTTTTTTTTAAATTATTTTTTTAAGAAATGTTTAAAAATGTAAAATAATATGTTTAAATGAAAAATAAAGGTGATAATAATAATAATAGAGTCAATGTTTTCTGAGGCTAGGAGCATTGATCCTTTTGGATAGATTTGCTGGTTGTTTTATTCAAATAATATATTTGGACGTGTTTTTCACGTGTTTTCTATCGGACAAGGGCGCAGTCTAATGGACAGGTTGTTTTTTTTTTTGGTACAAATGATAATCTAGTCTAGAAATAAAAGTCAGACCTTACAATTGGAATTTTACTTTAATAATTCATAGATTCGTAACTGAAACTATCCGAAGCCGGCGGATGATCCGAAATAATTTAATATCCGTCACCATATCCCAAACTGGAATTAAATTATTCCTGCATCCGTAACCGTATCCAGGTTGATATCCATTCCTGGTCAGAAGTCAGAATATTATTGACACTGGTCACGACGACTGACAACGATATCTTATCGTACTACCCATTAATGAGTATTGTGTATATCTTTATACATATAATTCTTCTGTGAGTGTATATGTCACTGAACTTCTCTCAAACGACTGGACCGATTTTGATGAAATTTTTTGTGTGTGTTCAAGGGGATCTGGGAATGGTTTAGATTCACAATTTTTTTTTTTTTTTTTTTTAGTTTGAAATATTTAAATTAAAGACGTGTAGACAGGACAACGTCTGTCGGGTCCGCTAGTGTATATATATATATATTTAATTTACTACAATTTAATAATTTGAATATCTATATACTCAATTTATAAAATAATAATTTATATAATACTAGCTGCTGCCCGCGACGTCGTCTGCGTGAAGCCTCTATAGCACTAAAAATACCTAAGGTGCCAGTGTCGCTATAGTTAGCATTATAAATAAACAACTCTTAAAATAGCATTATAATATAAGTTTTTTTCGCAAACGAAGCTAGTGAAGAGAGTTATATGGGAATCCTGCTGAGTTCAGTCATAAGATGTGACTGAAGGAAATAGAGGAAATAATGCAGGAATACATTCCAGGACACAAAAGAGTAAAAATACGTATAAAGGTATCATACCTTACAAGACTTCCCTATAAACTACGTGGGTACGGATACTACCAGAAGCCAAAATGTAAAGAGAGTCAGGACTGGTGGCGCGGGAGCAAGTGACGTACAGTTGCCCGTGTGAGAAGCAACTCGTCCTGAGGTCGACACCCGCTGCCCACAGTGTCTGCCCCTGCGACTTATTGATGGTCATCGCGAAGCAAACACACACGGGGAACTGTACGCACTTGAACTGGAACGGGAAGTTATGGGGTATGAGGGGAATGCGTGGTATAAATACTGCCTCGCTGACGCCACAACCCGTAAGAATTTCCGCCTCAATGGTGTGTCTGTGTGGAGCGAGATGACTTTGAGGCGGGTCCCGTCACAACTTCGAAGCATATTCGGGACACCGACCTTCAGCTTGATGGTATGCGCCGGAAGTCCTCTTGCTGACAGGGAGTTCAGAAATTCCACGGAATAACGTGTGGCATCATCTTGCTCGATAACAGTGTTTATCGAGGTGTAGACCACTCCATTCTTCTCAATTTCCGAGAGAATGCATTCGTTAATTGCTGCAGCCTGATCATTTTTGGGCGTCAAAATGGCCCACTCACACACCCAAGAATTCTGTTGGTGCGGTATACGACTGATGTCCCCGTACACACAGTGAATGAGTTTTTCTAAGCTGGATACCACTCTACCGAGAGACTCTGGAAGTACCACCTGTCCACCTCTCTCTTCTGGTAGAGTGCCTTCGTCAAGACTTAGAAGGACATCGGAGAATTCTTGAGCACGTGCATTGCCGCCGAGTTGAGCTCTCATATTAATGGTCAAGCGCAGTGTACGAACTCGTGACCACAACGAAGATCGTTTCGACGAAGCATTCATCTTGTCAGCCCTCGATCCCCGCGTCACCTCGGGAAGTGTTTGCCGGAAATCGCCACTGAACAGAACTGTGACACCATCCATCAAATGTTAGTTCCTGCGGATGTCCTGCAGGGTTCTGTCCACGACGTCAATTGCCTTCCTATTGGCCATCGTACACTCATCATCAGAGAGCAGTCCTTGAGCACGTGTCCCTTATCGCTGTTACGTGACACACCACAAACAGGCAGCGCTCTCTAAATCGATGGCAATTTTTAACATGGCATGTGCTGTCTTGCCTTCCGGAAGCAGTGTAGCAGCGATTCCTGACGACGCTACCGCAATATCAATTTTGCCTTGGCGCCTGACCTCTGCAAGTATGCCAGTGGTAACAAATGTTTTTCCTGTTCCACCAGGAGCATCTAAAAAAAACATTTTACCCTGGTTTTGCCCAACGCTTTCAAGGACGGTGTCATAAATTTGTTTTTGCTCTCAAGAGAACAAAGCGACATGGTAATTTCGTATGGTGGTTATTTCGCCCGGATCGTAATTTGTTTCAGCGTTATACTCCCGATTTACACGGTCTTGTTGTGGTGATGATTGGAGAGCTGGTAACCCATATTCGATCAGTGGATTGCCGCCGATAGTAATTACCACATCTTGAAGTGAACTGAGACAGGTGTTCAGCACGCGTTCATCAGTTACTTCGTCTTTAGTAGCACGCCTCAAAGCTCGTAGAAAATCTTCAGACAGAAGATGGCGTTACTTCTCTCACAAAGCTACCGGGTTCGCGACTCCACAAAACACAAAGATGACGGCAAGTAGACGACGCATGTGGCTGGGACTGTCACTGACGCTTGCCTCCACGAGGGTGTCATCCCAATTAGGCAAAAGGCTGCGCGGTAAGTGGGATACTCCACGGCATCAAATGTCCTCAGAAAAGCGAAAGACGTTGAGCCTGGGACAGTGTGATGTAACAACCGCAGGAGATAGCATTCGCCACTATTCGAGTGCACGGTATAAACCCTACCCAATGCGGTATCCTTGAAAATTCCCGGAATACCTTCCACAGCACCTCCTCGTCGATGTCGGTTGAATACACCCCTTTGCTTGTCGTACGTGTAATATGAAGGCACCTCGTCATACGTAAGGGATTTCGCAAACTGGTCGACTTCACAGAGTCTGAGAAATGCCACCATGTAATACCTAACACCGCATTTTTTTTAAATTGTCTTCCTCAATTCTGCTCAAGATTTTGAGGGTTTTGTTGGAACTTGAATTTGTCAAAACGAACTATAATAATGAAGAAAATGCACATTACCATCTATGAATTTTAAGAATAACTAACTACTAACCTCGCCAACATGATCAAATTTAAATGATTAATTTCCAAAAACTGTTAACAAAAACTTGATTTGATTTTGATGAAATCTCATAGATGGCGCTGCTTTAAAATTGTGTTTATACTACTAACATTCATTAAACTATGTTTCTCTGCCCAAGTTACTTTAATGGCGTAGTTTTTATAGTGTAAAGCTAGATAATAGCATGACTTACTCAAAAACAACATTTATATATGCGTCGTTAGATTACACGCAGTCACAGAATGCGTAAGAAAAATAAAGATTCACAGCTCCTCCCCCGTAGGTGATAGCGTGATAATATGTAGCCTATGTCTTTACCCGACCTCTTAGTAATATTCATACAAAATTTGAAGTAAATCCATGCAGTACTTTTTGAGTTTATCCCGGACATACATACAGACAAACAGACAAAAATTCTAAAAACTATATTTTTGGCTTCGGTATCGATTGTAGATCACGCCCCAAGTATTCTTTTTAAAAAATATTCAATGTACAGTTTTGACTTTCCTACAATTTTATTATATGTATAGATATTGTCAAATTGTCTAGACTGTGGACGCCTTTAATTGACATATTTACACAGAATTTAATGTCTATAAAATTACCTACCTGTATAAGAACTTGTTAATATGTTGTTGGTGTTCCTTATTATAAAGAAATAAATATGTAATCAACCACAATATATATATATGTATATGTAATACTTGAAACCCACAATACCCAATAATTAGGAGTCTGTATAGATAGGGTTGTGGATATCAGATATTACGGACAGACTCTGCTTAGACTGGATTATAGTGTAGATGGGAAATGGCTTTTTAGAATGATTGATTGACATATTTCAGTAGCTTTTCTTCCCATGTTCTTGAGCATACAACAGTCAAAGCAAGTTACTCAAACTGCAATCAACATGCCCATTAGGATATTTGGTGCGGTCAAGTCGAGCACTTGACCGCTACCAAATATCCTAAAGATTGAGGTAGGAAACCCTAAATTGAAGTGAAGTTTTCTCATTAATTTGATTACGTCGATCCCAGGGCCCGACCCGTGTCACAAGTTACTTCATTAGTTACGCAACTTGCTGAAAGTAATCCGACCGAATTAGGTTTTGTAAGACACGAATCATCTAAATTATACTGACGTTAGCATACTTTTTTATGTGTCATATACCTACCTAATCGTAGCGAACGTTCTCCGTGCCGCGAGCACACATGCGAGATGGTTTATTATAAATTAGCAGCCATTAATAAGGGAGGGGCTACACATTCGTGTCGTTTTAACCAAAATATGCTGCGATATGCAAACTAGACGATTCATAAAATTAGAATTTAAAATCAAAGCTCCGTTTCAGAGGTGTTTTTGTCTGTGAACAGCGCGACACAGCGCACATAAGTTACGCCGAATATTTATGCTGGGTGATGCCACCTACAGGCTCACGCTCATATTTACCGCCAAGATCTCGTTTACTGCACTCTCGTATTTGCATTTTACATGTATTATTTTTGTTTACATTATTCTATGTTTCAAACAATTCAAGTGGAACGTTTTCCGAATTAGCTTCATGTGTTTTAATGTTGTTTATATTTTAAAATATGCGGATTATGACTGAATATTTATAAGTACACATCAAAAGGGAAGGAATCCTCAGGTGGCTTATGGAGGGCGAGCTCGAGTAATTCTCGGTAAACAGAGGTCAGTTAAAAAAGCAGTATCTTTTCATCGTGATTTATTTACGTATAATGCTTAATTACAGTCGGCGGGCTCGTTGGATGCGATGGAGATTGCATTAGGCGTGTTATCCTCAGTTGGAACATTACGTGGCAGGCCAAGCTCGGGTTTAATTGATCTAGGCAGGATGATGGATGGTTGGCAGTAGGTGCGGTGGGCTACGGGTGGTTTGCGGTGGATAGAGACGAATCTGAAGCTTCCGTCAAGACGCCTTTGGTGTACTTCGCTATATATTTATGCAGTAGTCTTAATACATTATTATCTGATATTTATTTATATAGAGACATATAATCAGAAATTGCTCTCAAAATTGATGTTAGTAGTTAATACTTTTGAGGGCAAAAATAATAAGTAAATAGATTTTAGGTAGGTAACTTTAAGACCGTATAACTTCAATAAACATGTAAAGAAAACACATTTGCATATTTATTTGTACAGAATATACTCAAAAAATACTGGATCGATTGTAAAAATTCTGACACCCAGTAGTATGCAACTTTGTTACAGAGTGACATAGCTATAACAATATATATTTTCTATTTTCACGTGGGCGAAGCCGCTGGCAGGAGCTAGTGATTATATAAGATACTGCTGAAATATGAGACAAGTCACTTCGGTTGTTTCTCTATTATGTTTACAACTAATTAGTTTACATTTGGGTTAACGAGCTCATGTCTTAGTAGCAGGCAATTAGAAATGTTCTCATAGTTAAGGGTCTCGTGCCTATTTGTTACTTGTATATAGCTATAGAGCTGCCTATTGAAATTTTACTCCATTAGTGTAAAATACATCAAAATGGGTGTAAGTTGCCTGCTTTTAATCCCCGCCTAAAGATCCTTTTCATTCATAAAATAATGTCTCTACTATAACTCTATTAATACTGTCTTAACTTAATTAATGTTAATAACTCGGCCCCGGTTTTTACTGAATCGCCATTAATTAAATTTGAAGTAAGCTCTCTAAAAGAGCTCGTTAAGAGGATATAATACAGTGTAGTGTTGTAGTTTGCGTTTTAAGAGCTTAAAGTATTAAGCAGCGAGGCTGCGTCGCCGGTGACAAGCGACTTAATTAACTCAGTACAAACATAATAAAATTGTGTCAAAAAGTAGTCGTGTCCGTCCTCTGGCGTACAAGTCTGCTCCTTGCTGGCAACATAGCTGATTACTGTTCATTACAAGAGGACGAACAGGACTTCTAATCAGCACCCTCGTTTTTGTTACTCCCAAAAGTTCCATGCACCCTCTATTTTATTATCTTCAGATTTAACATATTATTCATATTCAGCTGAGTCTATAATTTCAAATTAGAAGAATCTAGATTAAAATAAAAAAAGAGACGAAATTAATAGATTGAGGTGTCTCTGGTGAATGACATTTAGAATGTCTACCTACCTACCAACCAACGTCTTTTGTAGGGATGGGAAGCTAGTCGATAATAAAAGGTTACTCTACAATTTAGTTTCAACCGTCGCTTCGCTGCAACGTCTAAGGAATTTAAATTTTTCCTTTGCGCTCCATCGAAGATAATCAAACAGCTGGCGGGCAGTCCATGTTTTGAATATTAATGATATTAATCACGCTTCGTGTATTATTATTGTGCTATCTACAAACACTGCATAATAACGTTTTCTAAAATCGCTTCTATCCTCGTCCTTCGTATAACTTTGTCAGCTCAAATTCTATCTGTTAAGTGCATTGAGTTATTCAAATTACATTTTAAACTCTAAGCTGAACCGAGTTGCCACTTTCGTTTTGTTAACATAAACATCACTTTGTATTTACCACGAAACGGCACAGTTGAACCGCTAACACAGAACTACCCCGTAATAAATTAGTTGTTTTAGCGGAAATGGCATCGTCTTAGCGTGGGCCATAAAGACATTTAGGATTGAGTTCTGCTGTGGCTGAGCGGGGCCTGTAGGTACATAAACCGTTATAATAATGCGCATAAAATTCTCCGCCGAGAGCAGTAGCGAGCGAAGTTACAGCTGTGAGTTATTCCACGTCACGTAGCCCGGGACTGGTCGCAGTTGCGCCGGGTAGGGACCCGCTACTCTGTGTAAAGTCAGGCGTCCCAGCGAAACCGGCACAACCTACAACTGGCTACCATTCTGAAACTTATGACAGAAACAATCGAACGTCGCGAACTGCTTTGTTTTGATTTGTTTTTCGATGAGCCCATTGTGGGTTGCAACTTTATCGATTTGATTAAGTATGTTAACTTTATTTTACCAGTTCTTTTTCAATGTAGCAATTTAATTAGTTCATGTAGGTATGTTAATATAATAAGTATCTTTTGGTACATAACACTATTCCGTTTTTAATAATTTTTAGCCCAATTCATAACATATTGTTTGGTTTTACTTCATAATAATATTTATTCAAAATGCGGTTTATGTTTGTGGCAGAATATTTATTCTGCGAAACGAAATTCGACTGGGTTTTTACTCAAAAGAAGTGAATAAAACTTTTATTTAAACATTTTTTTAATTCTTTTATTTCACGACTTTTTATTTTTTAGGTACAGTCAAAATTCGTCGAAAAGAGGGCCGCGGTTGCGACAACGTGTTGCTGGTTGATTTTTTTATGTTTTTCGCTTTTGGGTCACATATGTTACTCTTATGACGTTGAAGTATTTCACTGCACTGTTTGTTCATATGAAAATTCGGAATGAATGTAACAGTCGGATTCCGTGCTTTAAACGTTTAATTGAATTTGGAGTTCTTGTATATTGCGTTGTTTCCTGTGAAGAGGTGGAGTGGGAGTCACAAAGTATTTCAGCGTATTCTAATATGTGTTATTTGTGTTTGGAGGCGAGAGCCGCGGCGCTAGAGCGCGGTGCTCGATATTTCAGCTGTGCCACTAGTATGCGTAGACACGTCCTTACACATTGTTCTCGCTGCAGTTATAAGCTAGTTGACACAGTGGATTCGCTCCCTCGCTCTTCTTTAATTTCTGCGTCAAGCAAACACTGCTTTAATTGAAATTTTCTCGTTCCAACAAGTTTTACGCGGAACGCTACATAACGAGATAATAAGGTGGAGTGGGCAATTTTGATACGAAGTTAATTAAATGATGACTCCATGTGAATGAAAACCTCCACTGATTAAAGTTTGAAGAGATGTCAGTAAGATTGTAAGGACCCAGTAGTTCCAAAGCTTACTGAGGCTATGGGTTGACTTCTGCAAAGATCATTGTTCCTATATAGGTGTGGTTTAAGTCAGCGAAATTCCGCCTTGGAGCAGGAGAAGTCATTGAATGACTATAGTAAAATAATAAATAAAGAATGTTTTTTTGGAAGTTGATCTCAATTAACACGAAAAAAGTTAGTGACGGAAAAAATATATTTTGCCACCAAAAGAAAAGAGTAAAATGTCAGCATTGCCATACGTCAGTTACCTTTACCGTGTATCGTACTCGCTATCATGTGTCAAATACACTTTCACGTGCGCGGGGTTTAGGTCACTAGCGACTACAAGGATACAAAGGAGACTAGGCGAAATACACCAGGAGCTAGATTATCGAAACAAAAGAGATTCCAAATTACAAAGGTCAGAACAAGGTCCGAATTCGGTCCTTTAAACAGCATTTTAGAGAGAAAAACTCTCTACTTAAAATACTGTTTTTTTCAATCTACACTAATATTGCAAATAGGTAAAGTTTGTTTTTCTATATCTATGATTTTGTTTTGTTTGTCGGAGGTAATAGTCCGATGGCTAGAACTTTTCACCAATAGAAAGGCTATATTTTAAGTAAAAGTTGGCAAAAGCTAGTGCGGTACCTAAATGCTCCATTTCGTATCATCTGGCAGTCACAAAATTAGCTTATCAATCAAATAACCGAACTCCACATGACCTCCATACATTTACATGTGTTACAAAACAAAATAACATCGTCATTTATATAACGTAGGTACACATAGTACATGTGTGCATGTGGGAGTCTCCACAAAGCCAAAGCATACTCTGTTTGAACGCGTCGTTTGTTTTACTATACGAGGAAAGTTTAAATGTGCCACATCTTCTAATTACGTCCGATCATTTCTGAACCCTTGTGGGTAAGCCGAGGCTTAAAAGTTGTGTTTGTTATATATACGACCCGAATTTGCTGCGACATTGACGTTAAGGCGCCACCACACTTGCTACTAACCAAGTTTGATACGTTAATTTTATATAGTGAAACTTCACTGTATGAAATGAACACTCGAAAGTTCGGTCTTTAAAATGTCTGAAGGAATTTCTGATGTAGATTTTAGGAATTGGTTGCTTAATTTTTGTTTGAGCGAGATGTTTAAAACGAGTCGTTTGTCTGGATTAGAATGTAGTAATGAATCAAAGAAGAGCAGCGTTAGTCTAGTGGTAGCAACGCCGACTTATGAGTGGTACGTCGGGGGTTTAAACCCGGAAAAGCTCTTTTACTTTGTTAATTTTATCACCACCAATAATCTCAAAACGATGAAGCAAAACATCGTGAGGAAACCTGCATATCCTAGAAGTAACAAATTGCAGACATCTACCAACTCACACGGCTCATTTTCTCTCCTAGAGACGAGGCCTGAGTCCTATCAGTGACTACATCAAAAAAGCAGATTTATCATTATAACAAATACAAAATAAAGTAAAAAAAGATTTCGAAGAGGGTTCCTTCTTCTATTTTTGATTTGACATCATTGCGGAAGTACAAAATCAGTTTATCAACCTTTTTCCACCCGGGTGGCTGCCCCAGCAGGGAAGTATTTTTCCTTTCCGACTTCAACCCACTAAATTATTTACAATCCCACATAGTTTCTTTATCTTCATAATCGTCGCCACCATTTAGAATTCTGCTTATCCCGCGGGGAGGCATGAGCGCGAAAGCAAGTACTTGGGGGTTATACAAATCCTACGACATTATCATCTTTATAGTACCTGATCCTATGGGGTCGTAATGTTTCATAATGGCTGTAATATTGCGTATAACCTGGCACACACCTACACGCACTTTGAAGTAAACTTGCTGGTAAACCTGGATTTTCTCGCAAAAAGTTAAGATATGAAAAAGGCAGTGCATCACTGTTAAAAGGTAGATATTCGACCCATACGCACAAAAATTTATGGGAATAATATTATTATTCGTATAGCTGAGAAGTTAAATTTCTTGCTGAAGTTAGTGTCTCCTGAAATAGTTATGTATAGTCTGAGAATCTTTAAGTCAAAAGTGAATTGATTACTTCTCAGGTGAGAATAGTAAATCGCTCGCTATTAATCATCATCTTCCTGCCATCGTCCCGTGATATTTGGGGTCGGCGCAACACGTTTTTTTGTTCCAGTCTAACTTGTCACTCGTTATGCTATTTGCCATAACACTCTTTACACATTCCATCCTTCTTGTCTTCATTAATAAGATTAAAAAAAGTTTTGTAAGATAAAATAAATTTAGTTTTTGGATAATTTGAAAGTTCTTAAGGTAGGTCACTCGTACAAATACTAGTGAGTGCATCGGCCATATTTTAAACATTAACTTTGATAAAATGAAAAAAAATATCAGTTCTTTTGACTATATTTTATTTGAAAGCATTTCAAACACTTTTACTTTTAATGAGAGACTGATAACTTAGGCTTTTAAATTAAAAGCTTAAGTTAAAAATCTGAAAGCTCTCGTCTATCCACAATGTGTTTGTTTTTGAGAATAGATTTTAAACATTTACGCAGACATGATATGATTTAACCTTTCGTGTCATTCTTGTCGTGTTTTTGATGGTGTAAACGGATCTTTTGTATATAATAAAAGGCAAAGTCTTGACTCACTCACTCACTGGCTCATCAACGCCAGCCAAACCATTAGATCTAGAACGCTGAAAATTTTCGCAGACGTTTCTTTTATGTTGTATACAAAGGAAATTATATAAAGGATTGGGATTTTGAAACGGGGGTCTAAAGTTTGTATGGATATACCTTCTTTCAAGTGGGTGAAGCCGTTCACAGAAACTAATATAAAATATCATTGACTAGCTTGTGCCCGCGGCTTTGCCCGTATACATAAAATATAGCCTATGGCACTCAGGGATAAAGCAGCTTTCTATCGGTGAAAAATTTTTCGCAATCGGACCAGTACTTTAAAAGATTATCTCCTACAAACAAAAAGACTTAAAAACGAAAATAAAAACTTTACCTCTTTATAATATTACTAGTGCTTGACTGCGATCTCACCTGATGGTAAGTTTATGTGTATGTTTGTCAATCTATAATGCAACGGTTACTGATTGGGATATTCCAAACCTTATCCCCTTTTTTCGACTTAAACGTAGACCAAACTGCTGACGAAACCTAGTTTGTAATAAATATCAATCATTTTGCTTAAATATCAATTCTGTTCTTGACGTTTAAAATTAAACTGGATTAAATTAAAACTACGTTCGAAAGGATTTATAAATTAAAAGGTTTCTGGGAAATGGATATTCCATATTACTAAGGTATTGGAAAACAACACTCTGGTAAATGTTGGTTTTATAATTTGTTTGCTTTATCGAATATTAGTTAACTGAAGTGATGCCTGAACTCTTTAGTTGGCAGTTAATTAATAAATTTAGGGTGAATTGCACCACTTAACTATAACGATAACAAAGCCGTTTACAGTTGTCAAATCGTCGAATTGACCAATAGGCGGCCGTTTCACGGCTGGTTATGGTTTGGTTATCGTTATAGTTAAATGGTGCAGCTCACCCTAAATGTAGTTAGCAATATACGAGTACAGTACTTTAATTTTTTAAGAGTTATACAACATAATTTTTAGTTGATGCAAAACCATATAGTTTGTTTAGAATCAGTAACTGAATGGCTATGGAAAAAATATTTAAAAAGGTTACAAGAAACATTCAACTACGACACAGGTCACGGCAGGTTATAGCGGGCATTAGGTGCGAACAAACAGCTGGGTGCAAGTTCAAAACAACACCTCAGTCGCCTGGATAGCCCAGTGTTCTATTGGGGGTATTTCTATTAATAAAAAATAACAACCTTAATTATTTACTTAGTTTACTATTTGTGGTAACTTTCACGTATATTGGTACACAGCATAAGATTATGCCTACAAATGAAATTTTCCCGGTACTCGTCTATGTCATAAAAGAAAACCATGTGTAGGGGAGACCTGTACAAAACCGTATACCAGGGTAAAACAGTACATCATGTCTATTCTTGTCAATAATTCAAAGTTCCCGCGCGCAAACTGTTCATCGGCGACGACCAATCGGAGCTATTTGTCCACAAACACTGGTCGCTGTAGGCATGCGCATTATCAAAATAATCGATTTTATTGTTTTTTGTCGTTCTTGATCTTATTTTTGTGAAGATTCAATCAATAATAGTGAAAGTTACGTTTGTAACAGGTAAGTGTGCAATCAACTATGTTAAAGTGTGTGTATTAACTCGTAATTAACAAATATTTGAGTACGTCAACTCAGTTTACGTATATACTTGTGAGTGATATATTTAAACATTGAGTCTTCGGTCAAAACCGTAAGGGGTAAAACCGACCACTATACGATTTTGACCCGCATGAATAAATATAAACATAACTACTTATTTTTTATTTTATTTTAGGTGTTGTTAAAATACCTACTTCTAGACAAGAATGGGATCCGGATAACATGAAAAAAGTCAAAATCAACATTACAAGATCGAGTAAAATGTTTTAGACAGAAAAATGACGGAGCGTTCCACACCCAAAGTCTTGGGACGATTTAAATTGATTTTTTCGGCTTCCCAAGAACAGTCTAGTTGAGCAGAGCATGTCTTGATCATAGAAAAAACGACTATTTAGTATTTTTGGGGTAATATCAATAATATACGGTTTTACCCATGTGTCGGGGTAAAACCGTAATTAGAAGATGTTTAATTTTTTTTGGTTTTTATTGTTTAAGATCTTAATTATTCCAAATATTTTCAAATGATTATGTTCCTTATGAAACTGACTAATTATAAGTGTTGAGAACATAAATGAGTGTTATAAGATGAAAGACCTACAGCCCTAAACCCTTAGCTATACGATTTTGACCCGGTCTCCCCTAAATCTATATATATAAAAGAAAGTCGTGTTAGTTACACCACTTATAACTCAAGAACGGCTGAACCGATGTGGCTGAAAATTGGTGGGGAGGTAGCTTAAAACCAGGAGACGGACATAGGATACTTTTTTTTAATTTTTTTTTTTTTTTAGGGTAGAGTAGAGTAGAGTAGGGTAGGGTAGAGTAGGGTAGAGTAGGGTAGGGTAGAGTAGGGTATAGTAGGGTAGAGTAGGGTAGGGTAGAGTAGGGTAGGGTAGAGTAGGGTAGGGTAGGGTAGAGTAGGGTAGAGTAGGGTAGAGTAGGGTAGAGTAGGGTAGAGTAGGTAGAGTAGGGTAGAGTAGAGTAGAGTGTGGATGGGTAGAGTAGGGTAGAGTAGGGTAGAGTAGGGTAGAGTAGGGTAGAGTAGGGTAGAGTAGGGTAGAGTAGGGTAGAGTAGGGTAGAGTAGGGTAGAGTAGGGTAGGGTAGAGTAGGGTAGGGTAGAGTAGGGTAGAGTAGGGTAGAGTAGGGTAGAGTAGGGTAGAGTAGGGTAGAGTAGGGTAGAGTAGGGTAGAGTAGGATAGAGTAGGGTAGAGTAGAGTAGAGTAGGGTAGGGTAGAGTAGGGTAGAGTAGGGTATAGTAGGCTGAAGTAGGGAAGAGCGGGAGCGAAGCCGCGGGCAAAAGCTAGTTATATATATATTTTATGTTCCTAGTCAGTTTCTTCAGTACCTAAGTGCCAATTTGCGTTTTTTTGTTTAATTTGCAAGAACAGGTTCCTTTAAATAAAAAGTGTTAATGACTAAACATTTTTAAAACAAATGTGATTTGTTATTCATACAACTGATCTATTACAAAAACGAAAACGCAATCTGTCTCTAATCGTAAGTGACAGATTGCGTTTTTATAAGACAATGAAAATGACGCAATCTGTCACTTACGATTTTCTTCCAGAAACGTCTTGATATAATTATAGTTAGTTAAGTGGGTTAATCGTATGTAGCTATTGTTAAATACAAAAAAATACAATAGTAGCTAGGAATAGTGCTAGTATATGTATAATTATAGTAAAAATACTTTAGTACTTTAACGCTACGAACAGGCGTTGCGATATCAATAATCATAAAAATAATAAACTATTTTTAAAATTTTAAATGTTTTTTTTAAATTAGAGTTTTTAAAGAAATATTTAAAAATGTATAGAATACAACGTGTAACATTAAATGCGCAAAATCTCAAACACCCCAAAGGATTTTTAATTCAATTAAGCTAATTCAGTCAGAAAAAAAAGCACTAAAAAAAAGGTTATACCTATGTGCAGTTTTAGTTCGTTTAAAATTCGTATCTGCATTGAAAAAAGAACTTTTATTATCCCGCGTATGAGAAAATTTGATTGGACTACAACCATTTGTGTTTATTTACCTATTTGGGTGAAATAGCGTACGTAACGACTTGACCTATTAAGAAATAGGCAGGGCAACATTTTTAATGAAGATTTTTTGAAAAATGCGACATTAAAAAGCGGTTCAATCGATTCTGCTCGTTATTCTGTTCAAACTATTTTTAGGATTTGCGAATTTAACGTTACACGTTGTATATAGAAAGCAGATCTTGTGGTGTGAGAAGTAGACAACTGATAAACGTGCTTAGATATTCAATGACGAGATGAAATACTTAACTTATTTAAGATAACTTGGCAGACGAATTGACGATGTTTGTATTTATTAATAGACTAGACAGACAGAGTCAACAACATTTAAAAGATCACTATGTTCCCATTATATTGTTACTCACAAATTACCTGTTATTGTTGACCGACCTAAACATGTTTTGCAGCCGAAACCAAAATCATAACCGAATGTTCGGCTCCTCTTACAGTTTCGCCCACAATCGAAATCGAAACTGACGTGGCCCGAAAAAAAAAATATTTTGGAACACTATCACCAGGCTGCTACCAGTAGGCAGCGGGGCCGATACCTATTAGGGCCGCGGGGATTTACGAAAAGCAACCGTGGTCTTAATACGCAAAGGGCAACTGAAGAATACAGGTGTGGTTTTAGTTAGTAAATGTCTGACACGCCCACTCGCTCCATCCTAGAGTTGGAGAAGACATTGGATGATATTCCACATTAAAAAAAGCTTAATTGCTTTGTAAAACGGTCATCTCCTTATAGAGATAGAGAAGAAACCAGTACCAGATCGGCGCTGTTATCTGGATCCTATGATCTAGTAGGAAATTGTGCTATATTGTCTAATACAATGTCGCACAATTTCCTACACAGTGTTGCTATGAAAGTTAGATAGTGTATGCTCCGATGTTCCAGGAACAAGAAACTATGCGAAACCATCACACATGAAATCGTCTCAAACAGGAATGCATCGCTTTGTGTACTATAGTTGCTTTGGTTCCATAGGTCGCTGTGGGCAGTAGAGCGAGTGTTATTAAATTCAACATATGTTGCATTCAAGTTCTGATTAGGAGAGACGATCGCTGAAAATTTGAATGATGGTCTATCAGCAGCCTCGCTCACCTAAAAATAATTTTAAACCTGGTTGCAAGAAAAGGTATCCTATGTTTACATCTCACCTTAAGTCTACTGGTTCTGAAATGTGTTCAAATCTTAAAAGACGTTCAAGCCGCTTCGCCCGTGCACATGAAATATAACCTATGTCACTTAAGAATAAAGCAGCTTTTTGCTAGTAAAAAAATTTAGCAATCGAACAAGTACCTACTTTCAAAGATTACCTCCTACAAACAAAAAACAAACTAGCTTTTGCCCGCAGCTTCGCCCGCGTACATAAAATATAGCGTATGTCACTCAAGAATAAAGCAGCTTTCTATGGGTGAAAAAAATTTAGCAATCGGACCAGTACATCCAGAGACTACAAACAAAAAAATGAAAAAACCAACTTTATCTCTTTATTATATCAGTGTAGATTACCGTCAAAAATAAAATTGATAATCACAAAAAACGTTCAAATGCAAAAAAATATATAAAGTTGGAATATTGCGTAAAATTAACATTCAATTGGAAGATTTGTTCTCGCTCGTACCTCTGGGACTGCTCTCCTAAACTTGTTGAGTGAGACGCCATGTAAATCGGTGCCTGGTGATATGCAAAAACTGTTGTGCGTTCTACACATTCGGAGCGAGGGTGCGTAGAGGCCAAGGTTGGATTTGGGAAAAGGAATATGGAGCAATCAAGTGATGAAATATCTTGGAAGTTCTGGAAGGACTGAATATTGAAAGATTTCTATACTGCAGAGGAAGGTTTAGGAGGAAAGTGGTTCAGTGGTAATATACCCGATTTACAAGTAACAGGTCGCGGGATCAAACCTAGCCAGGCGCATTAAATCATGTTATTAATTCATTACCACTGCTCTCAAAATAGTGAAGGAAAACATCGGAAGGAAACCGGCCGAAATGTTCTCGAACCAAAAATTCCAAGACATGTGACATCCATCAACACGCACTAGGCCCGCGTGGTGGATTACGGCCCATTACGTCTCCAAAAAAGGATGCCTGATTGAGTTCCAGCTGTGGAAACATTATATTAAATTACTGCACTTTACAAATCCAGTAGTTACTTTGTAAAGGAAAATTACATCACGAGTACGTCGACGGTCATGCAGTGTCTACACGTATTATATTATTTCTATTTGAATTGTTTTTCTGGTTTTAAAAACTTTGCCCCACATTAAGAATTACTCCTATATTATTTATTTATTATTTTAAACACTTACAATTGTTTTAACAGGTATACCCAAGTTGACAAAAGTAGTCGTAAAATTGCCCAGCATTCAGAGAGCCACCCACAAACTGATCAAATATCCATTAATGTATGCAACGTACATACATAATAAATTATCGATGGTCAGTCTCAGGCAGCGTATTATGGGTGAGTTCAATATGTAAACTCACATGAACAAGACACTCAGACATGGAATAAGTGTCTGTAAGTTTTATCGAAATTGGTTTTGTGTGGGAAACAAACTCAACCACTTCCACAAGTATATAATGTGTTCACAAGTAGCCAATCCCTCAACCATTGCACCAACCGTACTGTTAATATTACCGCTGTAGCGACATCTATGGCGCCACATAAGAACCACGAAGAAAGTACGAAATCCTGCATCGCGCAATCAAAGTTCTCCGCGCGATTTGAACATATACAACAGCCCGAAATCATCTATCGGGCAGTCGCCCACCAGACTATAACACCTGTCTGGTCGGAGGATCCTCCCTTTTCAATGGAGGTTTGCGGGACTTTACTCTCTGTTCCGCATACCTCCAAACTGGTGACCCCGACAAAGAACGTCAGCGCAGCCTTCGTGCAGCTACTACTTCGTGACGTCATCATCACTTCCTCAAGCTTTCGAGCAGCGAGCCATACAGCCAGCACCCACGGCTATAGAGGGTATCCTGACCATCAGCATGCCTACCTGGTCATACCTGGTCATCACCTTCAGCCTCATCAGCGACCTTGGCTTGGCACACCGCACCTTCGGCCAGTCACATGAAGAGCCATGAAGAACCTCTCCTGGTCGACGCCAACAGTCAAGCCCTACGTCGCACAAGCACCGCTCCGACTCACTGGAGCCAGCAGCACTACTCCGACTCACTGGAGCCTGCAGCATCGTCCCGACTCACTGGGACAGCACCACCCCGACTCACTGGGGCATCATCCCGACTCACTGGGACATCATCACCCCGACTCACTGGGGCACAATCCCGACTCACTGGGATACCAACACGCCGACTCACTGGGGCATCACCGCAGACAGTTCCGACTCACCAAGAACTATGTGGCATCGGTTCCGACCCACTGGAACCAACCTACGCTGGCCTGGCACGCATCAAGAACTATCGATCTCCGATCTCCGGAGGGGAGTGATGTAGCGACATCTATGGCGCCACATAAGAACCACGAAGAAAGTACGAAATCCTGCATCGCGCAATCAAAGTTCTCCGCGCGATTTGAACATATACAACAGCCCGAAATCATCTATCGGGCAGTCGCCCACCAGACTATAACACCTGTCTGGTCGGAGGATCCTCCCTTTTCAATGGAGGATCCTCCGACTTCAACTTTCAATGCATACCTCCAAACCGCCAATATTATAGGTAGGATAGAACTTATTTTATATCTTAATAATAATTGAGTTATTTACACAGTTTGCACATTAATTGTACTGTAAAGAGAGAAGTTCTGCCATCCAGTTTACGATAACTCATCGGTTAATGTATCTCGCATAGTGCACGGGAGTTTAAGTATGCAAGAAGCGTCGAGAAATTAAAAAAATATATGTTCATAAAACTGCAAGCTGCTTCTGCCAGCAGCTTGGTATGCGAAAAAGTAGAAAATTATTCTAAGAGAACATACTCATGGAGTAAGAAGCTGTTTCCTATGTGTTATACCAAAACATGGTCTAACCTAGTGACAAATATACAAATTCGTTCGGATTTATTAAAGACTTTTCATCATCACCATATGGTTCATCTACACTAATACAATAAAGAGGTAAAGTTTGTTTTTTGTTTGTAGGAGGTAATCTCTGGAAGTAATGATCCGATTGCTAAATTTTTTTTATTAAATAGGCTATATTTTATGTACGCAAACGAAGTCGCGAGAAAAACCTAGTAACCTACTTACACATAAAAATCTTTTATTTCTTATTATGCATAGATTCGCGCTTGACTACTATGTCACCTGATGGTATGCTGTGGCCGCCGATGGAGCACGCTTACCTAGAAGTAATCTATTCACTCTTGACGTAAAGGCCCTTAGGTTATAACTATAAGGAAACACAGACCCCAGTAGGGAATTCCACTCCTTAGCTGTACACAAAATGAATGCGTTCTCAAAACGCTTTGTCTAAACTGCGCATCTAAACTGCACAAAGTGATGTTACTACGAGAATAGATCTTCATCATCAAATTCATTGCGATCCTCGCCTAGTAGGGCATGTAATTGAATCGAAGTGCGACTTGAATTCGTGTTGAAACTTGATACTGGAATTAAACTTGACGAAGCGGTCATGTCGGGTTAATTTCTTTGAATTATTCGGCTTGTTGGCCTAGCACATAGTGCTGACAAATGTGGCACTTTTTTGCGGTTGTGGGTAATCTTCTAATCACTTTTCCAGCTCTAAGGTGGAGCGAGAAAACATGTCAAACTTTTACTGATTAAAACTACAGCTGCGTCCTTCAGTTGCCCTTTGCGTTCTAGAACCACGGCTTCGCTTTCAGGAATTCCTTAGAAATAATAGAATTTAATTAAGAATTTCCCGTTGGTCCAAGTGGGAGTGCAAAGAAACATGACCGTTTATGGAACTTTTTTTCTAAATTGCAATTTTAAGCAAAAATATAAACCTTCTTTTAATCGAGCCAGTACAATCCACTTGTAATTGAAGTGCAGCTTCTCATCGAGTAAATAAATACATTGAAAACTTTACGACGCTCTTTTGAAAAATCTTTTGTAATATTTCCTTTAAGTGTAGGATAGGATCTTAATTATTTGCCTTAGCATTCACCCATCCTGACAGAACAAGCAGATACAAGCAAGCGCAGGAAAATCATAAAATTTGTTTAGGTAGACGGAACATACTTTATTGCGTCCCAACCACCATCTTCGTCATCAAATTCACTAAACAAGGGTTAGTAAAGATAAAGTATAATTGAAGTCAAAGAGCGACTTTAATTCATATTTAAAGTCGATAGTAGATTAAAGTTGATGAAGCTGTTACATTTCTTTGAATGTTGTACTTATTTGTCACACGGCCTGGGGTGCTATTCTCTAAGAAAACAGCCTTGAGCTTAGCGCTGGCACAGCGCGTACATTGAATTAACAATCCAATGCCCCTTTACATTTGTTGGATTGTTAATTCAATGTACTGCGCTCACGACTCGTCGCTGTGCCAGCGCTAAGCTCAAGGCTGTTTTTTTAGAGAATAGCACCCCTGGTCACGAGTTCCGTTTTAGCGACGAGCGGCGCGGCGAGCGGGACGGTATCGGTATGCGAGCGCGTCTCGTGGCGTGCTTCAAACATTTTCAAACTTTGGTTTTACCGCTCGCCGCCCCGCGGTTAGCTACCGCTCACAGTAGCAAGGTCGACTTCACCCTATTTTACCGTTACGGCCCGTTCGTAACGGTAAAATGAGGTGAATAGAAAGAAAATTTCAAAGAGTATTTTCACGATATTTGAATATTTTGAATTGATATTTTAAAAAGTCGATGCTTTGTTAGAAGCCGATAATGTGGTATCAAAGTGTGAAAAAAAAACCAAAGTTTTGTTTCTATTTACCCCATTTTACGGTAATACATAGGGTCTTAATTATTCGCCCAATCAACATTCATTTCAACAGAGGTAGACTCAACAAATTACGAGAGTGTATAATTGAATCGAAATGCGAGTTCAATTCGTGTTTAAACTTGATAGTAGATTAAAGTTAATAAGGCGGTCACATCTGTAAATTTCTTTGAATTATTCCATAAATTTGCTTTATATATAGGATCTTAATTATTTGCCCAATTAACACCCATCACGAGAGAAGTAAGCGTAGCAAAATTGTACAAATTGATACCAATTTTTATGTAGACAGTAGCATCGTCTTCGTCATAAAATTCATTGAGAGGCGAGTAAAGAGAGTGTATAATTGAATCGAAATGCGAGTTGAATTTGTGTTTAAACTCGATAGTGGAGTTAAAGTTGATGAAGCGGTCACGTCGGCTAATTCTTCGAGATATTAATGTAGTTCACGTGGGTGTAATCGGGAGTCAGGGCACGTTGCGGGCATTCCGCCTTTGAAATCACTTCCCGGCCCCACTCTCCTCCCTGACAGTGACGTATTGTTGCTCTTCTTTAACATTAATGTAATGGATTTTGTTTCATGTTGCGGAAGTTATCGCATATTTTACGATCTCCTTAATTTAACCATTAAATTTTTGTTGTTCTATCTCGGGGTTTGATTACTTGCTTTTGATGGACCGCGAAGTGCTCGTGCATATAGAATGGGTAATCAGCTGACCTTTATCGTTACTACGCCAGGTTTATAACTCTGATGGAATGTTAATTTTAAGGGTAAGGTTTATATTAAATTAGCATTTTAAATATAAGTTAAATAGGATTAATATAATAATAATATTATTCTACAACTTTCACAGAAGGCCATCTAGATTCAAACTAAGTAGAGCTTGTGCTATGAGTACTAGACAACTGATGAATGTACTTAAAGATAAATTACACCTAAACACAGAACAAATGATCGTGCTCTTTACATAAACATTTGTACTGGGTGAGAATCGAAACGACCTCCGGCATAGCAGTCAGAGCCACTGGGCACTAGACCAACAGGCCAGTCGAAGAGAGAGAAGAATGGAACAAGGACATGTTGTGCCGACCCCGAATAAAACAATGACGAAAATAAAGTAACAAACAGGATTAGTCTCAAGAAAGTTATGAGCCGAACGCATGTTAAAGTGTAACTAGAGAAATAGCCTGGGTATTTCGCACATGACAAAGTTGTTACAAGACGTCCCTGTACCTCAATTTTGTACGGTAATCCAAACACATTGTAATGATTAACTTGCTTCGAATAGCCGGCTGTAATATAGAGTACCTTAGTGTGGCCGCAAACAGTGTAGGAGGCAATAAAGCGCTTAATATTACCGGCCACGTCGCACTTGACGTAGCAGCGCTACGCCGTAGCACATCCGTAGCAGCGTAGCACATTCGTAGTACACTGTCGGTAATGTGCCAAATTCGTGTATAGAATTATGTTAATGGTTTGGGAGTGTATAGAATGCCTACGCAATTATGTGTAAAGTTTATTGATTTGAGTAGACTAGTGACGTGATGTAAAAGTGGCGTTTATCAGCTTATTATTAAAGTTAGAATTATATGTAATAAAAAGTAATACCTTATTCACAGACTCTATCCGCAGACAACTCTAATAAAATCAAAAAGTTATTTTATGTCGCACTCTCCCTAAAAAATAATGCTATAAAATAACTTCATTTCTATCAAAGCATAGTTCCACCAGTTTTTGAATCATATTCGTCGGTTTTCATGAAGTTCACGAAACAAATATTAAATTACCCGATAAGACCGCCATTGTACCTATAGATTTAAATTTCTGTGAAATGGTTAGTATTTTGGTATACAATAAAATTTATTTTATTTAATAACGCAAGATAACATAGTTATTTAAATTAAATAACTAGATGAATGAAACAATAGACTTTCTTGCCAGTTTTTCACTACAAGAAACGACTATTTGGAACCTTGCACTAGTTTCTAACGTTTAATAAATAAGTTACCATGTTGGCCTATGTGCAATAGAAAGAGTTTGAATTGATTTTTTTAATTATATAAACCAGTAATTGACTGCGATTCCATCTGATGGTAAGCTGATGGTGGGGCGCTCTAGTTCATTAAGAGCTTATTCACTCTAGCCTTGAAGACACATATATTATAACTGGATGTAAAGGCCACAGCAAGCAAATTGAATTTTAGATAGTAAAGTTTTATTTTTAAGTTTATGGTTAAATCTAAGGATAATAAATAAATAATACACACAATCGTTTCAGATTATCTCTGTTTTTACTTTACTTCTGGTGTCGTCCTATGTTTTTTGTAAGTCATCAGTTCTGGTAGCTCACATATTTTACGACTAATTTCTATACAACAGTTTTTGTGAAAACTTACCTAAAACTAAAAAAATAAACCCTGCAGAATGTTGTTACCGTGTGTCATATCGTCAAGTATGCATCTGCCCCTAAAACCGCGAAGAAACCTTCAGTTTTGACGCCATATTTATGACTAACTGTCTTTGGTTGATACTTTTTTTTTAAATAACATAAACTTGTGCTTGACTGCGATCCCACCTGTGATGCAATAATTGATGGCGAGGCGCACTAGTTTATTAGCACGTTTATTCTAGCGATGAAGACATCTTAAATTATAACCGTACGGGAAGACTGCAGCTGGTAATTTATGCCAGTCCTTCAATGTACGCGGTATAAACGACGAGGCGAAATGCTTAGTCCGGACCGTAGATGTTTTAACAACGTAATAGCCATGTTGTTTCTCTTTTGCTCGTAGTGTGATGTTATATATCATATAGTCTTTCTTGATAAATGATCTATCTAATACTAGAAGATTTTCAATTCGAACCAGCAGTTCCTGAGATTAAAGTGTCCAAATAAACAAACTCTTCAGCTTTATGATGTAAGTATTCAGTCTAGATATTTTAAATAGTATTATAGATAAAGTAGCACTACATATAATTAGGCACCAAAGCATTCGTGTGATCTTTAATATATGCCTTCGTTTGTGGCTTCGGTTATAAACTCAAAATATAAGATTTCAGTAACTATTGTGATATGACGGTATCTTAAACTACAAAAATATTAAATTTTATTCCATCTATTTTTCGCTATCAAATAAAAATCAAACCAGTAAAAATGTGAGCTTTATATTAAAAGATTTTTCTAAAACGATAGTGGGTACAATAATAACATTATTCTGAAGAAGTACACTTTTCCAGAACAGACGAGCTTGAGGTCTGTATAAACACAAAGCTTCTGAGTAAAACTTTAAATTCACGTGTTTCCTGAAACATCTCGACATAATAGCTCGGGTGCTTGAACAGTAATTCCATTGTGAAGTTACGTTGTATGCAGGTGGACGTCAGAATGCTTCTTGCTTTGTGTAACACACCACCTGAAAATCTTAAACCGAGTGTTTCTAAGAGGTGCCTTGTGAACATACTGGCTAATGCCTTATATACATGCATGGGCTGTCATGTTCTCAAAGGCTTATGCATACCTTTGCTTGCATATTTTACACAGTAATATTGTCCAAGAAAGTGTTACTACGCATTTTATGTTAATCGTACTCATCATGTTCAAAAACACGTTCTTAATCACTTTATGTTGTCATAATCACAACAGTGAACCGTAACACGCAACGACAACAAAAATTACGTCACCGCTCCTCACAATTCACTTTAATAAGTTCGAAAGGCAAATTACACTTCTTGAACGTGTGTACAAATTGTGCGGAGGGGAAATGAGAGGTAAATCCGTTTTAAACCGCAGTAGACGGGGCAGGGAGCACCGAGCTCTCGATCCGTCACGCGTCGCGCTAACTTAATCCTCCATCAAATCCATATTAATTAAAGTGGAGCCGACCACGATCCCGGCAAGCTACTCACGCATACGTGACACATGTGTAACAAGTCGGCGCCTGCGTCACATTTTTGTCGCACGCGTTATATTGTCTCTTTAATACATTCCATCATGAAAGTGTTTGATTAGTTAGTAAATGAATCGACTATTTTTTTGTTTAGTCTTGATATTTTGTAGAAAAGACCTTACCAAACCTTACCTACTTTAGGTAATCTGTGTATGTATCTCTTATTAGCTTTTGCCAGCGATTTCACCCGCGTCAAAGAAGGAAATAACTCAATGTGAATAAATACTTTTGATTACTAATAAAAAATTATAAAAAAAAATGCAAATCTTTACTCCTTATAATATTGCATAAAATATATAACTTTAATTATTCCATGGCTAAAATCTGCTCACTTCAAAAACCAAACAGCATAAAACGATCCCAGCAAGTCGCTTCCGTATACTCGTATGTGACACATATGTAACAAGACAGCGCCTGCGTCACATTCTGGCCGCATGCATCACGAACTGACTGAGTGGACTGGAATGAATTATTTGGAGTGGATGGTGAATTGTAATACTCAAACGTACGTTTTATTAACTGGCCTGTTGGTCTAGTGGTTAGTGACCTTGACTGCTATGCCGGAGGTCGTGGGTTCGATTCCCACCCAGGACAAATGTTTGTGTGATGAGCATAATCATTTGTTCTGTGTCTGCGTGTAATTTATCTATAATATGTATGTATTTAGAAATATTTAAGTGTGTTTATCAGTTGTCTAGTACCCACAACATAAGCTCTGCTTAGCTTGGGACTAGACGGCGTTGTGTGATAGTTGTGGAATATTATTATTATTATACATAAAACACGTGAAAACCGTAAGTATAGGCACAATTATTCTAGTGTTCACAAATATAAAATGTGACCAATTCAGTCATAATTCATAAAAGGTCTTTATTTTTTTTTAAAGTTGCTCCAACTTTGTTAAGCGGCTGTCACGTCAAGAGTTTGAAGAAAAAAGGATACACCAAAAGCGGCACCGAAAGATTAACAAGCATTCGGGTCGGAGTGTACGTAATACAATCAAAAGTTTTGATGAATTTCTCGAAAACTGTCTTTGTTTCCCCTTTCTGTCCAAGTTAAATAATAAAATCCACGGACTCTCCATCTGAGTCTTGTAAGAACTCAGTCTGCAAAAGTAATGCGAACAAAAAGTAATATTTTTAAGCACCGAACCTGGTTCGAACGACGTGTTAGCTGATCTTTACATCGAATTTTACTTAGTCAATACCTACCTGCGTTGTCTAGACTGTCAAAGATCTTTTTAGAAGGTCTTAATACAACTTTTAAGACCTATTCTTAATTTAATGGCGGTTCTAGCCCTCAAAGTAAATAATAGAACTGAGTAGAATAAAACATCTAAAATTATCTTGAACAACAGTCATTAATAAATGATTGAAGCAATTGGTATAGAAATCGTTCATTTTGATTCACTGAGGCATGTGTAGTGTACATATGAGAGCCACAAGATCGACGAACCAGCAACGAACTTTGACAGCGGTAACTTACACTGAATTAGTTATTACTTACATACATCAAAGTAAGAGTAAACATACTTTTAAAGGTTGTTTAGTCGTGGATTTATGTTAGTTATTTTTTAGGTTGCAGTAAAATGAAGTTCATCTCTGGTGATTTATTTGGTGGCAGTGAGTGATGCTGCGAGCGTCTGTGGAGACAGCGGGCAGCCGCAACGACGCGCGCCGGCCGTCGGGCCGCAAGCCTGGCCGCACGGGGCCGCACGCTGGCCCCCAGCGAAAACGAATCTCGGATCCTTCCCAACACACGACACGTACTCTAACCCCCTATTTTCATACGTTACAAGGGTTCATCCTCGGATCAACGTGAAGAATTTATTGAGACTGTTTACGCAAGAAAGGAAATAAGCGATGTCAGATTCTTTTCTATATTTCATTTTTAAATTCACTTCGTGATACATTGGACTTTCTGACAGTTTCGTTCCGAGCCGGATTGTCATCGGATTTACAGATTAAATTATAATAGAGTTGAACGTTATTATTCGTTCCCAGACGTCAGACCTTTACCCTGAGCTTTCATTTATCTTGGTAACTTCTTCCACGAACGAAAAATTATGAAGACATTTCGTTATAATTATGAAGGTATACTATAAATTTAACAAAGTCTTTGTAATGTAATTTTATATTTGAAATTACTTACGTAAGTTATAGTAAACCATATTCGAAATCTTGCTCGACCCTCAATACAGAAAGTACATATAGTAAGTCTTACACGAACTGAAACCGATATAGTTATAAATATAGAAAAGTTATAATAATAACTAATATCAATCTACATACATATGATATCTACCTCACTGATCGTGCAATCAAAGCTTATGGAAGATTCTCCATAAAATTTTATGAGAAGCATTATAGAGCTGGAATAAGCTGAATGTTACGTACTGTAACAAACCATAATATCTGTAATTCTACGATGTACTCGTATATGTACGTAGATATGAATAATAATGTGGGTACTTAGTATTTTGTCATAATCGTAAAGATGTTAGTGCTTGCGTTTGTAGAATTGTAAATACTGTAATAGAATCAATTGGTAATTCGAAAACTTCATTTAGAGTTTTAACAGAGCAAACAAAGATAATTGAGTTAAGTTTTGGTTGAAGTCACAAGTAAACTGAAATAGTCTTAGAACTAGCGTGGTGTGGAAAGTGTAGTGTCAGCTGAATAGCGGCCAGCAGGGTTCCGGGGATCCTTCTAGAGAACAAATTAAACCCTATTCAGTCGCTCGCCTACTTAGACGCGAGATACGATCTTACGTACTCGTATACTTTACGAGAACAACCACGGCTGCAGCTGAGTATATCAAAAAATAAATATATTTCAACTTCACCAGTACAGCGAATAATTTATTTTTGTTACTATACGGTGAAAATCATGAGATAAGTTTCTGTAAAGTTTAACAACCTCTTACTAAAATCATAGTTGTGTTGGAAACTTTTAAAATAAAAATGATCGTTTGTAATGGTATTACTATTTATAGTTTGAATATTGGTAAAAGTTTCGTTTTTTATTTGGGTACTAATTATACTCTACGGACGAAATATTATTCTAATTTAAAAAGTAAGTACACTAGTTTATTTTTGTGTTTAATGTAGTTTAATAAATATTTCTGTATTTATTTAAAAAACTCAAATTACATTGTCGCTCTACTAGCATTGATACAATAGTTTCTCAGAAGTTGTAAAAAAATCTTTTTGAAAAATGATTTCAGTGTTAATTAGTTACAAAAAAATTGATTATATAGCTATCAATGGTTCGAAAAAGTAGACATATTTAACCTATGGACTTCATTTATAATATTTCGCTGATCAGGTATGGTAGCTTTGAAGTTAGGTAAGTGTAACTTTTGAAAATTAGACATAATTTTCTTGGACAAAACAAAGTCTGAAATTAATTGAATGCAAGTAGAACACCAAAGAAAAACCCGCTTCATTCTAGATGTATTAACGGCACGGTGAGAATTGAGTTAGCTTGTAGATTCCCGCCACGTTCGTTCGGCTTCATTCACGCGACTCTAACGGCGTAGATAATAGAGACTTACTGCGCACTTTACTCCGCCATACCTACAGCAATAACTCTCCCCGAGTAGTTTCTACGCGGAAAGTAAAAGACGAGATCGAGGGAATCGACCTGTGGACGATACCAAAAAAGTTTTGACGGGCCTTTTTATGAACTTTCATAACGGAACATTTAACGAGGGCAGGCGATGACGGCAGACCTTTGCCCCGCCGTCCCTAAAGACGTAAAAAGTTAAAGTTTGCGATTATTGTTTAAGTTGGGCGCAGTGTCCATTGAGCAGTGTCCTCGTAGACCGCGTTATATCAAACGCTTGAACGCGGAAACCGAGCCACTCCTTCATCTACCCTTTGTTGCAACATTTTTATGATTTGTCTCCTTTAAAATAAGTATTCTTTTCACATTATACTTTGTGTAGTCCCTTTACAAATCCAGTTTTATTCAGAGTATTAGTGCTTCTGTTGTTTAGCTGTGACGTTTTAAATTGAGGTTGGTAACTTTGTATAATATCTTTACTTTTGTAAAGATTAATTATAGTTCATGAATACGGCCTTGAGTTCATTGAACAGAAAGTATTTAGTTCATAAAAGCTTTTTTGATTTTTAATTGGAATAATCGTGAAAGAACATGTAAAATCTACTAAAACAAATATTGCAAGGTGACTCTTTTAACTTCTCGTAAGATATATGTTATCTATACATCTAAACATTTAAATAAAATTACAGTGTTTGTTTGTAATATTAAAATAACTGCTTTTTACTACATGCATATGAACATATATACGGTACATAAACCAAAATAACATTTTTTACAATTTTTGTCTGTCGGTCTGTCTGTCTGTTTGTTTGTCCGGGTTAATCTCTGAAATGGCAGGACCGATTTTGACGGGACTTTTTTGGCAGGTATCTGATGCAATAAGGAGTAACATAGCTACTTTTATTTTAGAAAAAATAAATTCAAAATCCTTTAGTCCACGCAAACGAAGTCGTGGGCACAGCTGGTTATACATATATATATATACATATATATATTGAGCACTAGATGTATTCATAAAGGCTACCTTGAGAAATGGTCCGGAGTCTCTATTTACCGAGAAAGCATTTAGAATGGTTACGTATATACATAATACGTTCCAGTAGGTGGGAGTCTGGTTCCCGTTACGATCTGTTCCATGAACAGCATCCGAAGATCCATCACCAAACCGCCGCTCAGATTGGCCTGTCAATTACGTCACTGCTTCCCCACCCTTAATTCGTCATCTAGACACCAATTAAGGGGAAAACTGCCACCGCGAGGAGTAATAATAATTTATTTTTCAGAATAAACCTCAATACGAAAAATGTACCCACACCCACACCGACAATATTATTCAATACAAAGTTCAGAGGCGAACGCAATTCACCAAACGTAGCGCAATTATTATTCCAACATAATTATTATTGTTCGTTTGTTACAACCACATTATGGCTTCCAGCATCATTACTAAAACATGGCCAATATTTCTGTTATTCTTCTGATTTTCATGATTGTAATATCAGACACGAATATGAACGGTATGTATGTATGTATGGTACATTTGTTACTGTCATAGTAAATATAACGTAAATAAAGAGATATGTTACCTTTCCTCAGTCGTTTGGGATTAAGCCAAGTCGAGGTCCGTTGACAAAGACACGACTGTTGTGATGTCACGCAGCGTTCGCGTTCACGAATAACGTACCTATTGGTAAGTAGGGAACCGTGAAATTCTTGAATCGAATGTACGTCGTGTTTCAGCTGGGAAGTACTGGAGTACTCTCTATGTCCTCCGTCGGTGCAGATTGCACTTGTTTTTTAGCAATCCTCCTAAAATCACTTCAATGTAAACAGTTAGTGATATTTTGGTTTAACGCACTCTCAAGTGAATGTATTGTTTCCAACACTAGGGGTGGTGCATTGCCCATATCTCGCACGTTCTTTCTAACCTGGTACTGTTTATTTATTTTTTATTCTTTTTGGTATGTTTAAATTTCTTTGATCGGAATCACACAGCGTTTTTATTAAAGCATATTATTGTGGAGCCTCCGCCTCCGAGTTGAATGACAGCATGAATTATTAAAATAAATTGACAATGAACAAACACGAATGATTTGTTTTGGTGCTATTAATAAATTAAAATACGTTTACGAACACAACGAAAGCAAATAATTTTTGAATGTTTTAACGAGCGTTTGTGTAACTAACGGATTACACGCAGTAGTATAAATCACATGCAAATCTTTATGGACACATAGATTTGTTTGTAATGTACCGCTGCGCTGGGTGATTGGGAGCAAGCGAAACAAAAGTTCCCCAGCTTTGTCTTGTTTGCTTTTTAACTTAATTAATTCGCTGGCTCCCAACAGCACCGCGCCGGCAATATTATTATATTATAATAACTTTAAAATATCAAACGACGGACATATTTGCATGATTTAATCAGCCTTTGTTTTAATAAAGCGTAGATTTAATTGACTCCCAACGTTGATTCGATTTGCATTTTGCGTTCACCTGTTAACGTCAAAACACGGGTCGGGTTTGTATCAGCCGAAAGGGACGTGTATTGGCAATATAATCATAGTACCCGCAGCTTTTCTTTTTTAGTGTCTAATAAAACTTGGACAACGTTTACGAAGACAATACCATAAAAATTGGCATAAAATCAAGGCGCCGAAAATTTTATATCGCGATACTATTACGTTCATAAACCGTGTAGAGGAAATGATTGGATGAATGCGGCGATTTTAACGAACATCTGTCTTCGTTGAAGTTTAAATTTATTATTCGAATGAATTTAACTGTAACGGCATTGAACGATGTTTATATTTTATCGGCACTCAGTCAGGCAGAACGTAAAAGAAATGAAATTTGAATTTTCAATGGAATCGAATTTTATTCATTTTCATAATTCTGTTCCAACCAAACAATTTTGATTGGTGGTATAGCAGTTTGTTTTAAAATTACGTTTCTTATTATATACGGAATCAAAACAATCGTAAGCTTGGATATGCGCTCTCAAACATATACAACCATAAAACACCCATAGAAACACCGAACGCACCCAAAAGTTGTCGTTGGAAACGAAAATAAATCCGTAAATCATATGTTTATTTGTACGTGAAAGGCGGTGCCTGGCAATACCGGCTCCAGGTGGTTTTATTGAAAACTCCGGACAATTCTATGACACAAAGACCTTAATTTATTCTTGAATTGGATTTATTCTTTCCATGTGTTGGGAGCTGGTGACAGAGGGCCCTTGAGGTTAATGTCGGTCTTGTCATCGGAAATTGGAGCGGCCAAAACCGTGCGATTTGTCAGCTGTCATGTGGAATTGAATCCTAAAGGTGTGTGTACGAAAATGTACTCGAACTAGACCGCGCGGAAGGAAAATTGTTTTTTAAGCGTTATGAAATATAATCCTACGGAGTATGTCTGATCTGTCCTCATATCTGTCAATTATATCCCTACCCTCTAATGTCAACTCTCTCTATCGCTCAATGGTTTGCTGGAAGAAAACTCAACTTTGAGTTAAACTCGCCTATGTACATGAACTTTGCTATCCACTTATTTTTTGTTGTTATAATGTACAATAAAGAATTAAAGAATTATATTTGAATATTGTAAAATCAATAGCTTTGTCACCCGTGGTGTTTCTTGTCGGTTCTTTTCCACAGGAAACGCCTAATTGGAACCGTGCTAGCTTTTGACGTTTTAGTTGTTATGTAGGTCGATGCCAAATGAACATTTCGTATTTTTATTATAGACTAGCTTTTGCCCACGGCTTGGCCCACGCTCATAAAATATAGACGTCGGTCTATCTATCGGTGAAAAAATTTTAGCAATCGGACCAGAACTTTCAGAGATTACCAGCTTCAAACAAAAAACATAAAAACAAACTTTACCTCTTTATTATATACGTGTAGATTAAACAAAACCGTGACAAACTCATGAGTATCGAGCGGCCAAAGTTCGCTATTTTAATTGATTCGCAACATTTAGGAGTTAGAAAGAAAGCGATTGCTCGATATTATTTTCTCCAATAAAAGGCGTAAGCAATATCCAAGATAGCTGTGTGACACTTTGTGTTAAACGAGCCCTTTGATGCTTCGACTTTCTCAACAATTTTCATTTCCCTCGTTGAAGTCCTCAGCTCCAGTAAAGTTCCCAGCATGCCAATTTTAACTCGAAATCTGTTTCTAAGACTGTTTCAAATGACTTCACATCATACAATTCCATCGTATTTGGTTATGGATAACCTTTTGTTGAAATCCACTTGATCTTAATTAAACTTTGGGTAGGTACTGTTTAAATATATTTCGGCACGTTTAAGAAATCTATTGGAAGAAATAAATTTGATTTACTGTGTTTTCTCTAGTCCAAACTTGATTACCTCGACAGTCAACCGTAAAAGATAAGAAAAACACAGTAATTAATATTTATTGCAACTAAAAATGTCCGAGTCTCAACGATTCACGCCCGCCACGGAAAACATTCACAGCGAGAGAGTTCACTAGCAAAATAACAACGTCCATTTGTAACAAAAAGTCCATTCATCAAACGAGATAACAATGTCACGGCGTTATCAAAACATGACCCGTGAAGCGATCACAATGTTTTGCTACGCGAATTCCGGCCCGCAGCAAAAAGTTAACACAATGGAAAAGTTCGCGCTTCCCAAATAAATCGTTTCATTTATACGTATTTATTATAACCTCCGTTTGCTTCATTATATGCCCTCACTTGAGACCACATTAACAATATTTATTTATAACGTGATATTTAAACAAAAAAAGAAAATGGACCTTGTGTAATTTCGTGTGATCTCCGGTTAAGGAAAAGTTAACCCACGTTAAGTCATGAGTGTCGTAAGAGGCCACCATGGGATTAAATCAGGTAAATGCATTGAACCATTAACCCGTACATAAATAAAACCGTTCTACCAAAATATGTTTCCCTAAGGGGAGGTTCCGGAGGTGATGGTTATCGGAACCGAAGTCAGTAAGTGGATCTTCTGTAGGCCTAATAAAATAAATAATAGTAATGAAAGAGAAATCGGTGACAGAAACCACGTGGGATTCCCTGCGCGACTCTCATAAACCAGCTGGTGCACGTTGATGTTATCCACTACTATGCTTTGACCTCTGATTAAAACTGCTGTTTTAAAAATATAGGAGCTGAAGTCAGCCAGATTAATATGAATCGGAAGTTCCGACTTGTCGAGTCGGAGTCGAAACTTCGTAACATCTCTAGTTCTCTAGAGAAAAGAAAATGTGATTGAAGGTGGTGGCAGTAGGTGAATTACTCTTTAAATCTGCAGAGATTTCACGTTTAGAATATAAATAGTGTCACCTACTTACAGTGGCAGTGTTGTGAATGTAAATGGTGAAAATATATTGAATTAAGTTCAACAGTACTCCAATCGTACGTTATTGAAACGTAAAGCACAATCGAACGCAGCATTTGTCGCGGTGCCACGTAGCAATAAGACGGTCGCGTGTGTACTCTATAAATCTGTGCGAAGTTGAGCAGCATTCAGCGCAGCGCAGCGTAGCGCAGCGCCGCAGAGCAAGCGGTGTCGGGGAGACTGTAACAAGTGCAATACAAAACAATATTCCGGAGTAATTTCCTCAGAGGAGGCAGGGACCGCCCGCCCGCTCGACGCTCGACGCTAGGCGCCACCCGCTTGCTGTTGCACTCACAGACAACACTTTGTCATTTTCTTTACTTCAACCACTTTGAGGTCATTAATCCTTCACAATTTATCGTTCATTTTTACGTTTGACAGTATAATTGTACGTCTATCGGGAAATGGAAGACTCCGTTCTATTGAATATAAAAAAATATATACCTACAGCTAAATATAAAACTTCTTTTTTGAAGTCGGTTAAAAAGAAAATGTTTTGATTTTTCAATATGTTTGATTACTTTGCGAAATCTTAACAAAGTAGATAAAAATAAAAACGTATAGCAAGGATCTTTGCCAGATCATCTTTTCATTAAACAGAAATCTATGAATGAATATGCAGCACAAGCTTCCAATAAGTGTAAGTAGGGTAAACAAATCAAAGCTGAACGCGCCTTCAATTTTTTAAAGTGTTTGAATTAAGGTGCCTTTTCCTGTGACTAGCAGTTGGCAAAACGCCAAGTGCACGACTGCAATTAGCCAAAATTATGCTCAAAAACAAGTTCGGAAGCAATTAGCAGATGTAGACTCAACTTAAGGACCAGCTAAACCAGTTTACTGAAGTCCGACACCGGATGAGATTTGTTTTACTAGTTAATCGGTTTGAAAAAAAAAGTTTTCTTGTACTTTTGGACTGGGCATTTTCTGAAGCTTTATTTTTTTCAGGGGAATATTAGGTACAATGGCAGAAGTAGACATGAAATGAAAGTTCGAAGTTAGTATAATTTTCCGGAACAGGAAGTTATTATTCAGCCTGGTATTGTTGTATCAGAAATTCTTGATAGTTGTTGGTACCTCTAATATCGATTTAAGTATGTGATATCTAAATGTGGAAGTAAACAGAGCAGTAAATATCTATTGTCTGCACCATTAGGGCGAGAGAAAATAAATGAGCCGGACCGGACGCGCAGGCGACGCGAGACAAGACTAGACGGCATAGTCCTCAAATGTACACAAGACGTCACATGTCTCCTACATATAAAATGCTTAAATATCCGTCCTCGATAGCCGAATTACTTGCCAAGACTTTATATGTGCACGAGAGACATCAATAATAAAATCAGAGGCAATATAATGGTCTGGTTCTAGGTCTATAATTTAATTTCTTTTACTAACCCACCTTTGTTTTCTTTTTCTCTTCCTTTTATGAAATTAGGTCACATATAATCCTAACTAATATTATAAATTTGAAAGTGTGGATGTTTGTATGTTTGTTACTTAATCACGCAAAAACGGCTGAACTGATTTGGATGAAATTCGGCATGCATATAGCCTTTGACATGGAAAAGAACATAGGCTACTTTTTATCCCGGAAAAACATCTTATTCCTACGGGAAAATACGTTTAGAGTGTGTTAACCGAAGTACACGAGGACGAAGTCGCGGGCGGACAACTAGTATTATTTAAAAGTAGACATTTGTAAGGTTAAGTATATTTTTTAAATAGTTATATTATTTTATAACATCTATATTTATTTAAAACTGTAATGTTAATTTGTTAGCGTTATCAACACCGTTTATTATTTTAAATTCTTACGATCCATTCAAAGGTTATCTGGTAGACACCGCTGTCACCGATAAGACTGCCATTGTACCCAGATTGTACCATTGTAGATTTAAATTTGTGTAAAAGTTATGTTACTATGTATTTTGGTGTACTATAAAGTTTATTACAGAAAAAGTGTGATGAAAAGTAATCATCATTATAACACTTACATCAGTATTAAATCGTCCATTGCAGTAAATAAACAATAGGTATAACAAAATTCACAGTATATGAATAGCTTACGGCTGACTGTCATTTCAAACATTCACGTCTAAAGGAGCTACAATTCTGAACACGATTTATCAAACACAATCAATATTCACGAACAATCTGATGTGACGAAGCTATTCGGATGTCTAATACAAGCAGCGTGTGTACTACTCAAAGCCAGTGTGTAGCAAGCAATACACTGTTCCTAAACATATACACTACGCTAGAACATCGATAGTACATAGTGACAAGCTCAAAGGCTATCCATAGCAGCCTGTCCTTAGTAGAGCGACGGCCTGCGACCACCACATTAACCCATTTTCTTACTCGATACTTACAACATAAGATGGATGACAAACAACAGTCTTATACACGAACAATACGCATAATATACCGTTTATATTCGCAGTTTATCAGCAAGTAGGACGCACATAATGTTTCCTTTCCACCGATAACTTATATTACAGTAGTTTAGAAACTCTTTTTATCATTAGGTCGGCTAAATGAAAGATTTTTTCTCTCTGAACTCCCAACTATTGTCGAGGGACAATTTTACGTCAAAACTTTTTCGCTCTCGTTTGAATATTTTTAACTTCAGTCGCAAAAAGAGCGGTGTTATATGTAAGTATGAATGCAATGTGCTTAGTCTGTGGTACCGTAGCTCATAAACGGAAGAACAGATTTGAATGCGGTTTTTACAGAGCGATAGAGTTAGAGCTTATATGTTATTAAAAGCGGTTCAACCATTTTTTTTTTTGGTGAAAGTGGTAATATAACAAATGGCAAACAAATATTAGAAAATATATACAAGTGGGGTATCAAATGAAAAGGTTTAAGATGCACATTACAAAACTGTTTGACAAATGGATATCGGTTTTGACTTTTAAGTTATACCCCTGTAACTTCTATTTAACAGTTACAAAACCGATTACATTGAAAAGACACGGTTAATGTTACTTTAAAATAAAATATATTTTTTAATAATTTAAGTGTAAATTATTACCTAAGTGCTTTTTATGTAATAGTGACGACAGCGTATGCTTACAGTTTGTGTAGTGACTTTGTAAAATAATGATTGATGTAGACACAACAACACAACAAAATGAACAAAACTTTTTCGACAGTGTTCTTTTAACGCCTATTATTTTCTGAGTAAAACTGGAGCAATTTGTGCTAACAGTGTTTTATTAGGTAACGATGTTAGACCAGACGTGAACAAACAATCGGCAGGCGTACACTGTAATATCACGCACTAGAACGAGCCTACAACTCAGCTTCACACATATATTTGTTTTACACTTATCTAACCACATATCGAACCATTAACAGCCACTTTGAACATGTAAATTTAATATCTATTATGGATCAAATTAAGAACCCTTAATGTACACGCATGAATAATAAAAGGATTATGATTTTTAAGGTTCAGTACCTCGAAAGGAAAAAACGAAACCCTTATAGGATCACTTTTTTGTCCGTCTGTATGTCTGTCTGTTTTTCTGTCAAAACCCTTGGTCTCGGGAACACGTAAAGCTATCGAGTTGAAATTAAAACCATATATTCAGGTCTGCAACCTCTTGAAGATGTGAAAAAAATCAAAATTCTGAGTTAACGAAAAAAAACTACAGCCGTTTATGTCGCAATAAATGTATATTTCGACTCGTACTTGCCCAATTTTAAAGTTAAATTAATAAAAGTTTGTGTCGAGAATTCTCGCCTCTTCCATTTATAATAATGATTTGGATTTCAGGCAACGGAGGCCCATAAATATAAATACAAAATAATCTTAAACAATAACTAAATGATACAGATCAAAAACCTTTTAAACAATTATTATACTCGTAATGTTGTCGCGGCCATATTTTCTCTGCATGGTGTCGGGTAGCTGTTCATGAAAACGTCGATGTGGGACACCTCTCGGCCTAAAATCCTCTTACAAAAAGGTCTGTAAACGTCCACAAAATACTTGAAATTGATATCATGGCGTGCTTTGAGCCCTTTGACCCTCAGAGTCCAGTTCATCTTCACTTTAAAATACTCCACAACTTACCAAAAAACAACACGATTCACGTTTCTCATATTCGATTCTATGTATTCTATTACTAACTTGATGTAATACCATATACACACAAAATTACTTTAAGGCATGGTTGGCGCAGTGGTAGAGCGATTGGCATTGATTAGTTGCTTGACGTGTCGCCCGTTCGATTCCCGCACGAAACTAATATTTTTATGACTTAAAAAAGTACATCACCCACGATTCTGGAGTAATGTCTAGTGTGGAGCAACGTTTAAAGAAAAAAAACAGCAATATAATATAATAATAATATAATATAATATACCACAACTATCACACAACGCCGTCTAGTCCCAAGCTAAGCAGAGCTTGTGTTATGGGTACTAGACAACTGATAAACATACTTATATATTTCTAAATACATACATATTATAGATAAACTACACCCAGACACAGAACAAATGATTATGCTCATCACACAAACATTTGTCCTGGGTGGGAATCGAACCCACGACCTCCGACATAGCAGTCAGGGTCACTAACCACTAGACCAACAGGGCAATGTTTTTTTTTTCAGAGTATTTTTTATAGGGTTTATTTTACTTAAAGAAGTTCGTTCTTTGAAGCTAAGCATAGGGTTTAAAATAAGCTACAAATTCTGATTGGTCAATATTATATCCCTAACCACCATCTCTTATGGTTACAAAGTTGTGTTAGAATACTGGTTATTTGTAAAACCATTGAGAAGTTCACAGTTTTATATCGTGGTACTAGCTTCTGTCAGCGGCTTTGCCTGCGTAAAAGTATTTTAATGTGTAATGTTTTATTCCAGAACATGGTATACATTTATACCAAATTTACCTAAATCCATTCAGCCGTTTGACTGTAAAATAGTAACAAACATGCAATCTTTTGTATTTATAATATTAATAAAATAGTTAATAATTATATAAATCCTTACGTATTCTTAAATCATAAAACAAATTCTTCCAGTCTGTCTGTTTACATAAACACGATAAATTCTAAAACTACGAACGGAATTTCATGCAGTTTTCACCAATATTTTTTTATTTTTTGACATGAATTATAAATTTTATTGTATTTTAATTATTATTTTTTTGACTTTAATATTATGAATTTTAGTGCATTTTAATCTTAATGAATTTAATTTTATTGTATTGTTATTTTAATGTATTATTATTGTCTTAAAAGTATGATAAAGTGTGTAAAACATATATGGGCCTAGATGCCTGAAATAAATTGAATTGAATTGAATAAACAGAATTTTCACACTCACTATACCTTTGAGAAAAACTGGGAATTCTGCTAGTATTGTTATAAAATGCCGTCCATTTCTTACTAAAAATTACAAAACAGCTTACTTATATAGGGTGACTGGCAATTAGTGTACGATGCTTAAACACGTGATTGTGCATGATAACCAACAACTTTTACTAGAGGAACAAACCTGAAAACAAGAAAAAAAAACAAACAACAAACAAACATTTATGTTTTCCTAATGTACTGAACAGCTGATATTATTTTTGCGATTTCGACTTTCCTCCCATAATAAAAATTCTTGGATATCATGAGCACAATCACGTGTTTAAGCATCGTACACTAATTGCCAGTCACCCTATATAACACTAAAAGTAATTTACTTTCTAAGTTAGTATTAACTCCTCGTTAATCGTAGGTGAAGCCATCTCTAGAGATTTTCGTGTCCAAACGTCCCTATTTTTTGCTGTTTTCATCCACTAGTGTCATGTCGTCTGCTCTCCAGGTAATTAGTCCACTTCTTTATCTAGTATTATATTAGAGAAAAAGACTTAGTTCTGGTTAGTAATGTATTGTATTGGAGGTCAACCGATGACCAGGGACCTTACTATGACGTGTTAAAATGTAACGGCAACGGTAACGGCGGCGCTCACAGCTCACACACTTCTGATTCCGATTTCCGGCCACCGAAGGCGCGGGCCGAACTACCCGGACCGAGCCCAAGTCGTTGACGGCGGGCACTGCTCCCGCGCGCCTCAAGTAGTAGTCAGCTACAACAGGGGCCCAGCTGGGTCGAAGCCTACTGGGGCCAGTATGAAGGCGGCTGGCGGTATAAAGGCTTGAAGGAACGGGCTGGGTTATTCGACAGTAAGAGTCTGACACTATCTCCCGCTACGCCCAAGAGCGGGGGTTTTTCCCACCATAAAAAACTCTATACACCGCTATTTTTTAATTAGTTCAAAAAAATGGGGCTCTATCCGTGCCCGTTACTGATCATATTTGTGTAGTCAAAAGTAAGAAAAACTAATTTTTATTGCTGATAGGTCTGCGCTTGACTGCTATCTCACCTGATAGAAAGCGACGATGCGATCGACGATGTAGTGCGCTTACCTAGAATTACCTAGTCACTCTTGACTTAAAGATTCCCGGGTATTGTAGCCATCAGGAAACACATACTCCAGCAGGGAATTCTAATCCTTAGCTATATGCACAATGAATGTGTTCCTAAATCGTTTTGTGTGTAATTCCTGATCGAGTCAATCATCTATAACAATTTGTACTACGCCAAATGTTTTTCCATTTTGATCGCCATAATCAAGAGCCTGTACAATATTTCCATAAATTGAGTGACATTTTGGGAATAAAAAATCGCTAATAACTTTGCTGTTTATGAATATTATTTATTGAGACTTTACTTAAATAGTAACAAGACCTTTTCTAATTAGCCCTTTGAGTATTTGTAGTAATTCAAAATTAGTGGTGTATAACTTCCCCTTTAACAGTTTTTTTTGGGTCGTCAAATTGCTTAACGGATTGCGTTAAGAGCTGGTGGCGGGGCTTCTGGTGAGTGTCACGGGAAACCTATTGAAGCACCCTATGCGCCTCAATAGGATTCCGGTCGTTGTGGTGACACTTGGGGGAGGCCTCTGTCCAACCGTGGCACCGATCTTTCGGCAGGTGATGATGACTATGTATTGTGATCATCTACACTATTTAACATAATAAAGAGGTGAAGTTTGTTTTTATGGTCAATTATTATTATTATTATTATATTGCACAACTATCACACAACGCCGTCTAGTCCCAAGCTAAGCAGAGCTTGTGTTATGGGTACTAGACAACTGATAAACATACTTATATATTTCTAAATACATACATATTATAGATAAATAATACCCACACACAGAACAAATGGTCATGCTCATCACATAAACATTTGTCCTGGGTGGGAATCGAACCCACGACCTCCAGCATAGCAGTCAGGGCCACTAACCACTAGACTAACAGGCCAGTCAAATGGTCTTTTGTTTGTAGAAGATTATCTCTGAAAGTACTGGTAGAAAGCTGCTTTATTTCTGAGTGAAATAGGCTACATTTTATGTACGCGGGCGTCGCTGCGGGCTAAAGCTAGTATTCAATAAAATGCAGACTCAACAATAACAATATGCATTTCTTGCAGTTTTCAAGAGAGGAGTGAAAGTATTTTTCTATTTTGTTGTCTTTCTAGTTGCTTATTTTATAAGTATTTATTATTATTTAGTATGTTTTATCGCAATATTTATTCTACTATGTATGTATATGTTTATGATAGTATATTTCTACATTGTATGTAATATTATTTCAATGATAACTGTTTTGTTTGTACTTCTCTTTTTTTCTATTAATTTTTACACACGGAGTCTACATCTCTTTATTCCACCTCTCTTTTCGCAGGTATACCTACTGGAAGAGATTTCTATACAAATGAGCATCACCTTTGTACCTATTTTCTGTTCCTTTCTTCTTGCCTTTTACTACCTGTGTGTACATGAATTGTTAACCCTACGTTGGAATATCCCACAGACACTCTTTTTATTTTCGATGGGAGAAATCATCCAATGACAACCCCTGCTCTTGAGCGGGAGATAGTGTCAGACTCTTACTGACTAAAAAACCCATCCCATTCCTTCAAGCATTCATACCGGGGCTCGAGCGCCCTTTCGGATAACCCTGGCCCCAGTAGGCTTCGACCCGGCTGGGCCCCTACTGTTGGTGACCACTCCTTGAGGCGCGCGGAAACAGTGCGCGCCGTCGACGACTTGGGCTTGGTCCAGACAGTTACCGGACGGCCAGACCAGCTACCCATTGCTCACTGACCGCAAGGCCGCGCCTACGGTGGCTGGAAATCGGGATCCGAATCCCGGCGGCGGCGAGAGCGCCGTTGCCTGATGCGGCCGGTCTTCTCATGCTTATTCTGCCAGGGTCGCACATCCAGGACCAAATACTCCATCTCATCAACTCTTCTGTCACCTATGGGGATTGAAGAGCTAAACGAGATGGAGTACCTTGTCACAAATACGCGACCCTGGCGTGTAGGTTACGAAAACACTCAACGATTCAATCCGATGCAGACGGTTAAAGAATAAGCATAGCATAGCATAGCATAATCAGCCTTTATTTAATGTTCCCACTGCTGGGACTCAGGCCTCCTCTCTCTAGAAGAGCGAATGGGCCGGTTTCGACACGATGTTTTCCTTCACCGTTTTGAAAGCAGTGGTGATGAAATAAATTACACAAAGATGTGCGCCTGATTAGGTTTGAACCCACAACCTATAACTCGTAAGTCGGGGCCGCTACCACTTGGAGGCTTAAATAAAATGAATAAATAAATAACAGTTCCAGTCGACAGCGATGCGGAGGAAATTTATATTTAAATAGTTTTAATTAGTTAACTGTTTTTATTTTTCATGTTCTTTCTATGTATAAATAAATAAAAATAGTAGAATCTCTTCGTAATGCAGCAGTCCGTCGATAAAAGATAAAACAAACAGTTTCTTTGAAGTAGTTCAAACGAGGCACCGGGATAAAACAGAAGTCTTTATTTGTGTGTTCTAGCCTTGCTGTGTTCGAATGTTCCTTGATTGCGTCTTCCTAGATCGATATGACGAACAAGTTGACTAGTTGACTGAATGCGACACACGAACAGGGAAACATCCTTCAGATTGGGTAGGTATTGCGGGGCTCATTAATTTTGAAGTGAATTTGCAGTTAGCTTCCGGTTTCCTAAGACTGCGTTGGTAACTGAGTTACCTTAGTTTTATTTTGTTCAATTGAAGTGAGATTAGGGTCAGGTTAAAGTAAAGATGTTCAGAAGAGAGAGAAGTAGCTTTGCGCATTTTTTACGAGGGAAACCATTAAATGATATTTCGCAGTCTGGGTGGAGTGGAAGGGAATGTCAGTCTTTTACTGACCAAAACCCTCTGCGTTCTTTTATTTTTTGAAGGCTAGGTACGGTAACTTCTTTGTATAAACCGTAGGTATCGGCCACAAATCGCCCCGTCCACTTTGCTGAAATTTTTTTTAGGCGTGTGTGTAATGCTTCGTCGACCCGGCCGGCCGGACAGTGAGCTCGCCTTCCGCAAGCCCACGCCTATGGTAGCCGAAAATTGTCCTATGACACCTGACGGCCGGGGTGTCTTCGGCGGGAATTCGTTGCGGTTGGAAGTTTGGTAGGAGTAGTATACGTAGATATATATATATATATACTAGCTTTTGCCCGCTGCTTCGCTAACGTACATAAAATATGGCCTATGTCACTCAGGAATAAAGCAGCTTTCTATTGGTGAAATAATTTTAGCAATTGGACCAGTACTTCCAAAGATTACCTCCTACAAACAAAAGAACAAACTTTACCTCTTTATAATATTAGTGTAAATATGCCTATATTAAATAAATACCTGTGTACAACATGCGAACTATACCTTTATATCCCACAATGTCATATACGTGGCCGATCATAAATTGTGCTAATGAACGCACAAGTGAACAATAAAATATTAAAGTCGAAAATATCACATAATGACTCACAGACCCATTCATGCGAGTGAGTTTTAAAATGCACAAGTATTTTGAAATTCTGTTGTGAAAGTTCATTGATAAGTTCTGACGCATTGGGTTCATTGACTTATTTATGTCATTCATGATCGTTCGAGTGAAATAAATCTTTTGGAGCGTTTAGACGATAAAACAATAATTAATCACGGTTAGATAAGTGTGTCTGGAGGAGGCATAATGTGGCTTCCCTCCGGGGATACATCCTGTACCTCCGAGTTGCCTATAAAATTTTACGAGCTCGCCGTATGAGCCATTATAGCTCTTGTCGACGTCACTTATGAGTGTCTGACGTGGCTTGTAATTCGAATTTAGTTTTAAAATTAAATTCAAACCTAAACTTTTCACGTATGAATTTCGAATTGAAAACGTAATAACAATATAATTTGATGCACGGTCGAGCGCTGAAAACCGACGTTATGATAAAATAAAATACCCGCCGATATGTAGGTATCGGATTAAATATTTCGAGAGGGAGAGTTCAATTACAAAGATAAAATTAATCCAATTTTTCTTCCGCAAATTATTTTACGGTATATATGAATTTACAATAAGGTAATACGGATTTACATTATCCAGGTAACCTATCAATTAAACTTTGTAACAGAGGAAAACAATCGCGAATTCCATCAAACTAATCTTGAATATTAGTTTGTAGTATTTAACATAATTGAGTAATAATGTACGACATATTACTAACAATATAAGGTAGCTATAGTAACACATAGGTACATGTTCGTTTCAGCGACGCGCTTGCCTCGGGGTAATCATTGCGAGCAGAGTTAACGAACTCTGAATACAAATCGAATGTAGGTGACATGTAGTACTACTTCCACGTATGTAGGTCCGTACATACGTACATGTCTTCGAAGACGTCGTCTGATACATTCCATTTAGATATACAACAATGTTTATTGATATTCGATATACGTTACTTGCGTATGTTAGGTAGGTACTCTGATAATAAAATGTGTGCCCAAAGTATGTGTTTAAAGAGCTGTTTATTAGCGACGGCTCAGTTTTTCGTCAAGGTGTGTTTATGGGGGTGCGCTACCGAATGGGCTGTGCACACATAAAACACCCTTGTTTTAGTCTTCATGATACCTCTGTGAATAGTTAGTTTTATTATTTCTTTGTTGTTCGTTGAGAAGATCATAATTACAGTTTATTTAGGATGTGAAGAGAAAAACATGTTTGTTTTTATTATATGTTTACTTACTCAATGCTGTTGTGTTACCAATGTTATCATATAAAATGTACGGACGTAAGTTTCATAAAGTGTGACGATGCTGCCAGTCTTTTGAGCATTACCAGTCGTCAGCGACTCCGAGGAGTTTTTCGAGACCATATTTGACAATACTTTTAATTAGTTTTTTAGTTTTAGTGTAGTATATGTAAATAATATGTAGTGTAAATGTTTTATTAAGTTAAAGCAACTTTTTTTTAAATTGAAGTATTTAATTCATTTATCAACTTTTTTATCGCAAGTTTCTCTTGAGGTAAATGGTTTTATAGAGTAGTAGAAACCAATGAAATGGCAACGTATTTACAACAATTGGTATTGACTGGAAAACATAAGACAGTCGATTTTAATTAACACTCCTTTCTGAGTAAGCACACGGTGTTTACATAAAATATGTTCCAGTAAATTATTTCCTCTGTACGAATAAAATACTTGCAAAATGTACTCCGTCGGGTCTCACTGGAAATGCCGTTCAGTAGCAATTAAAACTTTCTTACTGATCAAACTTTTACAGTCACATCTTCACGAGGACAAGTTGTCCGTGAGAGCCTGGAGCAGCGTAAATGTGAGTACAGTTACCTAACGGAGCGGTTCAGCTCTAACATAACTTGGTTGACGTATCGCCGCAGATGACTGTACACTTACTAGGCTATGGAGTGTTTAGTTTCGTATCGTAACTGGAGAGGTAAATACGTTAAGGTTTTTATGTACGCTGGGCATGTTTTGTTTTTTAGGGCCCCGTACATCAAAAGGAAAAAAATGGAACCTCCATTTTGGAAGATTCTGTTTCGAAATTGAACTATTTACGTAGGTAAGTTTGTACGGAATCCTTAGGGCGCGAATTTGACTCGCACTTGCCCAGTTTTTTATTTTCGGTAATATGTTTAAAGAAAGAGTAATGTTCAGGGAATATTATTAATTTTAATTTTCATGAAAATTAACTAAGTACCAGTTTTGTTTTCTGTAGATACTTAAATCAATCAGCAGTTAAAAATAGATACTAATTGTTAAATTATGTGGACAGAAAAGCTAATATGTGATCGAACAGCGTATTTTGCTGAAATTATTATTAATAATATTGTTACCATTAGTTACTATTTTAATAAACGGTTAAATTTTTAATCATAATTTAAACTATTAAAAAGAGATCACTGTAACATCACTCTAATATTATAAAGCCTGTGATTTTTATTTGGTCACGTTCGATCGACTGAACGGATCTCGAAGAAACTTGGTAGCACACAGAATATTCTTATTTCTTTTCTTTTTTATACCAGGAGTATGTTCTCTTCCCTTGGGAAAATTTTCTACTATATCACGCAAGCGAAGCCGCTGACAGCAACTAGTAATATGTAAAGTTAAAAGTGTATATAACTTTGTTACTCCTTTACGTTTAAACGTCTGAACAAATTGGGGTGAAATTTCGCGCACGGGTAGTTCATGCTCTGGAATGGAGTACGTTTTCGTGGGATAATTTTCTACTTTAGAAACCGCTGGTAGAAGAAAATGTAACGGCCCGTTCACGACTTTGCGAGCGGTAACTAAGCGCGGGGCGGCGAGCGTAATATCTAAAGTATGTAAATGTTTGCCCCTCTTAGGCGGAGCATTGCCGTGCTCTCGTGGGGCGATCGGCGGCGGCAATCTCTCGCGCCGGGCCTTGGTACAGGCCATGGTCTGGAGCAAGGAGGAGTGGCAGGCGCCTCCTTGTGCGAAGCAGTAATGCTAGCAAAGGAGGAGGCCACCCGCAAAAAAATGTATGAAAATGTTGGAAGCTCGTCACGAGAAGCCGCTCATAGTGTCCCGCGGCCACTTACCGATCCCGTCCCGCTCGCCGCGCCATTTGCCGCTAAGATTGAAGTCGTGACCAGCCGTAATGTGAAAGTAAGTCTGCCTGTCTCTTACCTCTTTACGTCTTAACCACTCAACAGATTTGCATAAAACTTGGCGCACGAATGGACCGTGTCCTGATATAGGATATTCTTTTCATCCCGTGAGCCCTAGATATAATTTTCATATCTTATGCGAGCGAAGCCGCTGACAGACGCAAGTATATTATGTACTAGCTAAGCCCGCGACTTCGTTCGCGTGGACTACAGGACTTTGAATTTATTTTTTCTAAAATAAAAGTAGCTTAAGTTACCTACTCTTTAATACATCAGCCACCTGCCATAAAAAGTCCCGTTAAAATTGGTCCAGCCATTTCAGAGATTAGCCGGAACAAACAGACAGACAGACAGATAGAAAAAAAAAATAAAAAATGTTATTTTGTTGTATGTACGCTATATATATTCATATGCATGTAGTAGAAAGCGGTTATTTCAATATTACAAACAGACACTTTAATTTTATTTATATGTATAGATAGATATAGCTACGGATTTTGAGCAAGGACAAGATTTAGATCCTTCATATTTAATATGACATATAGCAAGAATTCCAGATTCATTGATTTACGAGAGACATTTTTAAAGCTAAGTGATAAAACGTCCGTGTCATGGCTACAAGGACTAGACGAACTTCAGTTTTATGAAGTTCTTTATGCTCCATACGAACGAGGATTCGGGAGACACACTAGAGTCATGCGTGTGCTCCAGTGAAAATAAACACTTCTTCATGCATGAGAATTCACTGAAGATAATGGAGTCGCATAAAATGCTCGGATTTTACGGCTGCGTTGTTTTCAAATCATGTTTTATTTGCTGATACGTGAGCTCGTTAAAACTTTATATGAAATATTTGAATTTATCCTTTGAAGTAAGAAATTGTTATGAATGTTTGAAAGGACCTACTTGAGTGTATTATGTTCTAGGGATGACCGCGGCGGTTTCAAGATGGAATGTGCTTATATTTGATGTCAAAAGATGTAATACTTTCTCGTATTGAGTTTGGGATGATTACTTTTCAGAATCTAATCTGGGTTTTTTGTAATAGTCTAGAAAAGTAAATTTGACTGAGCAAAAAGATAGATGAGGTATATATATATATATACCTACTCTTTGTTGTAAACCATTTCACAAAATTATTTATTTGTTTTAATTTAAATTAAGCTGTATTTTAATGAAGATTATTTTCTCATTTGATATGCCTATGCATAAAGTCAGCTTACAGTGAAAACCCCATAGAGCCAAATAGGCATCAACCTGTATACATATATATCAATGCAAACAAGTAACTTTAAAAAAACTGCTCCCCGCAATATTTTATTACAATAAATAAAATAATAATAATAATATTTTTTTCCTATGCATTTATTTTAGTTTGCATTTGAATACATGTCATATATTTCAAGGTAGTAAAATATATAGTAAAAACGTCAAATGCTACTTGCAAGCTTTTTGTAGAGACATTTGCGATTTTTTACGAGGTTCTCATGAACCTTCATTGATTATTACAGTTTTTTTTTGTGGAATATTTTTTATTATTTTATTTTATGATATTTTAGAACGACAACGGTATGAAGGGCTTTTTAAACCTAATTAATTGAATAAAATTTCATTATAAAATTACCCTTATTTAATTCCCGATTTTCACTAGACTGAGATTTTACAAAAATCATTATCACAAATCAAAAAATTTTTGTAAAATCTCACTTAAAAGGCTGCTTACACAAACTATTTTTGAATACTTCAACTTCAATGTATCTATGTAAAATAATAATAATAATGTTCCTGTGTACTACATGTCAGTCATACTCCGTAGCAAAAAAAATGTGTCAAATTATCTTAGAGTCTCACATACAAAATATTGAATAATAAAACATCAGTTTCTTCGAGCCAACTCCCAAAGGCGAAGCAGCCGAAAGATAGCACATCGTTGCCGTTAAAAATCTCTTCTACTTAATAATGTGAAAGAAATAGCATCACGTTGGGTAATCGGCGAGTCACCGGTTTAATTAAACGTTGGAAGAAATGTGGCCGAGGATGGGGCATCAGTCAAGTGAGCCGGGGATGGCTACCCCCTCAAATCCGTGTAAGCCCGACGTCGTCTCTAAGACGGGGCGGCAGCCACTGACAGATCACCACTCACTGTCCCTATACACTCGCTGCAATAACAATCCCATCTTTTATGCAGTCGTTTTGTGTCTTTTCTGCATTATTCTTTGATATTACCGCTTTGAAAGGATAGAGCCCGTTTTTATATTAAAATACTTAAAGGTTTTTTTAACATTGACTAGCTCTTTGCTGGCGACTTCGTTCGCGGGAACGTTATCATAAAAACAACACCCCTTATACTGTACTTTGAGGGTAGCTTTGAAAAACTAATAATGACAGTCTTTATTATTCATTTTAAATGTTTGCGACAAGTTTCAAGTTTTAATTAAGTCAAGAAATAAGAATCCACCACTTAAATGGTTGTATTGGGGTAGTTCTAAAAACAAACAATGATAATTTTTATTATTTACTAGCCCGCGACTTCGCCCGCGTACATAAACATAAGATAGGCTCACGTTTGACCACCATCTCACCTGATAATGTGCTCGACGGGGGAGTACGCTTGCCTAAAAATAACCTATTCACTCTTGACTTATAGACCCCTGTTTTTTTTATGGTGGGAAAAAATCATCCAATGACAACCCCCGCTCATGGGCGGAGCGGGAGATAGTGTCAGACTCTTACTGACTAAAAGACCCACCCCGTTCCTTCTAGCCTTCTTACCGGGGCTCGAGCTCCCTTTCGGATAACCCTGGCCCCAGTAGGCTTCGACCCGGCTGGGTCCCTGCTGTTGCTGACAACTCCTTGAGGCGCGCGGGAACAGTGCGCGCCGTCGACGACTTAGGCGACTTATAGACCCCTAGGATGCGGTGGTGTTGTGTTGTGGAAATCGTTCGTTTAATTCACGTATTTGCTTCTAGGTTGATTGAAAAAATTTAAAATCAGTTTAATAAGATCTCAAAACTTAAATTAACATAAGGCACTAATATTATCGCAGTAATATAATATAAGATATACAATAATCAAACTGCAATGGCGCTTGCTATCGGTTCAGCTTATGCAGTATCTAGGCTGTTAATTAAGCAGTCTGCATGCAATTTGCATCTAGGCGGATTGGAGTCGCGAACTTCTGATTATTTGAATAAGATTTCGCAGAGCAATATTAAGGAAATTATTCGTGCCACGGAGCACCGAGTAGAGACGGCGAGGAATAAAGTAAGGTGCCTACAGTAGGAGCGATTTTACAAAGAGGCTAAGTGCTCCGCTGTAGGAAATGTATTAAGGAAATATGTTTAATTGCATATAATCACATTTCACGCAATTACATTTCGAGCGAAGTTTCTGAATGGCTAGGAATGGTAACCGTTTGTTTGCATAGTTCAGTTTGACATCTTCTACATTGATGTGCTTATATATGTAGGCAAAAATTATGTACAAATAATTATTGGGTACTACATCTTTTTTTTAAATTAATTGTATCAAAAAGAAGATTTATCAAAAATTGAAAACAGGAAGAATTTTTCAAATCCTCGATCTCGGATAATTAAATAAGATAGAACAATCAATCATATAACACCGATTTACAACATGTATGCAAAATTTGTAGTACCTATCAAGTAACAGAAAAAGAATGCACAAACTATAATGTGACGTTACCGCCATTATTTACACTCGCAGAAAAGAGATAGCGAGATGTTCGCACCACACGTCCACACTTCACACATTCACATCACATTGATGCGGTTTTCAGAAAAAGATTATTAATTTTTATTTTTATATAAATGGCATTTTTAGTGTTATTTATATTACATTAAATATAGCATAAAAATAAGCACAGTCAAGTTTCCAATTAACAAAAATTTTGAAGACGTAACCAAAAAAAACCGTCCAAAAGAAGATACATATTATATAAGTACACTTACAATCTAACTCTTATCTTTGTGGATGAGTGGCTCCCACCGTCGCCGCCGTGGCCGCCCTCTGTCTCATGCGTGATGTCCGCTCTCGTCTCATTTCGCGTAGCCCGACATTTTGAGTGCCCCTGACCACCCTCTCCTTAGATATAGGTCGTCATAAATATAATCTTACTTAGGGTGACATTGTGTGTTCTTTTTTCACTTAATATTTTTCCTGCTAAAGGTCCCCGGCGGCGATTACATAAACAGGATTCAACCGCGACCTTAATGCGCCTAATAAAGTTTTACGACGGACCCTTGGCAAAAACGTGAACGTTTCAAGGCGACAATGCTTTTATCTTTTCTGTTTTACTGATTGTTTTGTTCTTTACAATTAGGATTAGACATTGTGTATTAAACCTATAACTGGATGTAGACTGCCAACACTTTTGACTTGCCAATGAAAACCAAAATGTATAAGTTTCACTTTGTTTGTTCTGTGTGATAAGCTCCTTATTGTGCTCCTTTTTTCTCAAGTTAATAGAATTATTTTATTTAATGTCAATTTGTGATTCAAATCAAAATGATCATAATCCTCCGGATCGGATTTTGATCACGGTAGCCATTCTCAATCGAGATTAGTCAAGCACGGAAGAGATATTATAGTACACCAGCTTGTGCGTAGACATAAGTGCACTCTCTGTTCGTTTACTTGGCAATCCGACTCGACCGGGTCAGGCGCAGGATGAACGGCTTTACGGATCAAGTCCTCTGGCTCGATACATAAATCCGTGGCGAGAACAACCCCTTGGTTGTTCTCACCACCAACCTGCCTGACCCAGGAATCGACGCTAGGACCCCACGTTCAGCGGTCGTGCTTGCCCCCACAGGGGTTATCGAGGCAGTTTAGACACCAAGTCACAATTTACTATCGTAAACAAAATTGTGTCACGAATTCTGTCGACATTCTTAAGATAAAGTACTTATTATGAGTACATTTTTTCCCCGGATGGAAAGCTCTGATCATCTGGCTTTTAGCTTGTTGTTTTATAAAACAACACAACATTAAAGTGAAATTTTATTAGTCCCTAAGCATTTGTTTTACAATAAGAAAACTTTCTTTAAAATCGTAGAGCTACAGGATGTAATAAATTACGAAAAAATCTCAAAGGAGTTCCCCCTTTTGTAGTACTCCTATAATGTAAAACATTACAGAAGCAATTTTGCAGTATTACGTTCCTAGCAGTAATTAGCTGGAACCTCTTCGATGTTAGCTCGCACGAAGTCTCCCCCGGAATCGCTTAACATTCCTGAACGTTGAGCTTCGTTTGGAAATCACTTCTTAGCTTCGGCGCGACCTGACGTTGATGTATCGTCTTCTTCTTTAGACAAACTTAATGCTGCCGACTAACTTATTACTTTTTTTTATTATTTTGCTTAATTCTCCACTTTCTTTAATTTACGAGTAAAAAAAACGCACTGAAAAAGCAACCAGTATATTATTATGAAGCAAATAAGTCTATTAAGACTGAATTTATGACTTGAAAATTCTCATAGTGTAATAAAATACTAATAATAAGCGCTTAAAAATAAAACGTAGTAATTTGAAGTCATAATTTCTGAGTTAATATGAAATCTAGTGGAGCCGTGCTGAAATACTTTTTGCAAATGAGACGTCTACGCATTTTATAAGCATTTGTTAGAGTTTATATTTTATTTATACAATACACAGCGGTAAACAATTTTATTTACTTAAGTGATTTATGTAAACACTTGTTTCTAAATGATTATGGCCCGGAGTCTGGAATTAATGCAATAAATCAATGTCAGGACATGTTTACGAGCTAACAGAGTTAATTCCAGTGTGACATGACGTTTATATTCGTGAATAATTGTTGATTGCTTGCACCGTGAGGCCGCATCTAATGCAATAAACTTAATATAATTGTCATCATTATGTTTATCAGTGCACTGCCAGCTATGTTGTCCTTGTTATTAATACTGCGATTTATAGACTGAATTTCGTTAAATATTTATTTGTAAAATTTCTAAATTGTTGGCCCTTTTCATTCTAACCCGTATTCCCAGAGAAAACAGACATTTCAAATACTTTTATCGCCTATTTTGACCAATATGTTTTATATTTGACATGTCTTGCTTACAACAAGTTATGAAAACCTTACTTATGTAGAACTTCTTACACTACTCAATATTTTACCACTATTACTAATTATAATTAGTGATAATGGCCATGTTAGCACAAATACTTATTTCTAACATGGCGACTTGGTGACTAAGGCCCACTATATCTGTCACAGTATTTATGGTAAAATTAGCATTTTATCAGTTTAATTTAATGAATTTCATTTTCGATCATCAATTTTCCTAAGCATCGCCACAAGGATCGGTCATGTGGGTCTCGCATCCATCGGATCCCCGCGACCCTCATCAAATCATTAGTCTACCTTCTGGGAAGTCTACCAACGCTGTGTCTGCCCGTACGCGGTTGCCACTTGAACCTTTTGGCCTTTTTTTATGGTGGGAAAATATCATCCAATGACAACCCCCGCTCTTGGGCGGGGCGGGAGATAGTGTCAGACTCTTACTGACTAAAAGACCCACCCCGTTCCTTCTAGCCCTCATATCGGGGCTCGAGCGCCCTTTCGGATAACCCTGGCCCCAGTAGGCTTCGACCCGGCATGGTCCCTGCTGTTGCTGACCTTGAGGCGCGCGACAGTTACCGGACGGCCGGACAGCCAGCTACCCTTTGCTCACTGTCCGCAAGCCCGCGCCTACGGTGGCCGGAAATCGGGATCAGAATCCCGGCGGCGGCGGCGGCGATAACGCCGTTGCCTGATGCGTTCGGCCTCCTCCTTTGCGAGCATTACTGCTTCGCAGAAGTCGGCGACCGCCTGCCACTCCTCCTCGCTCCGGACTATGGTCTCACCCAAGGCCTGGCGCGAGATCAACCAAGGTCCGGCGAGAGAAACCTTTTGGCCTCATCGACCATCAGTTTTACGAGAAATTTTTGATATTTTTTCGGGCTACGTTGGCAACTACAAAAGTATATATGTTACAGTCAAAACTCATAACCAATCAAAACCACTTTTGACTGATTTTCGCAGTCAAAATTGGTTTTAATTAAGGGCATCGGTCGGTCAAGTTTTAACTTTAACATATACATAGTTAAATAAACGTACATATATATTGAATAAGCTTAACGCAACGTAATTTCAAGCTTCCATAAATACATGCACGTTTCCTGTTTACATCACAAACATAATAAACTTAAAAATTAATGAAACTTCTGCATGTAATAATATTTAATCGAATGACTGTCATCGATATGGATTGGAATTAAATTAATTATGGTGATTATTGGACGGGGAATGGCTGCAGACGCGGGGGACCGGAGTGCCATAGTAGTCGCAGAGCGCTACTGGCAGTGTAATATTATTATGTATGTTAAATAAACCGCGAAACGATTATACGTAAAAATGGTGCAATTTTCATACATTACATCCTTGCAAATATCGGAAAATGTGGCTGGTAATTTTTATCCATTCATGTTTTTAATAAATAGTAAATATTGTTTTGTATTTTTGTTAACGGTAAGTTATTTAAGCGGTATGTCACAGTTGCTTCCAAGAGTTTTAAGTCAGTTTTTTTTTTAGATTAGTTTCTTTAAAGCTTGCTGATGCCTGCAGCTTCGCCTGCATATTAGTAGAAAATTATCACCCGGGAATATATTCTCGGGATTAAAAGTGTCTTGAGTTAAAACAAAAGGATTTAAAAGTAGTTTAGAGTTTTTTAATAATTTATTTTTCGTAATAGAAACTTATTACTTACATAAAATAATAAATATTAACGCTTTGTATTCTTTGATCATTTTATAATTTTTAGTGGCATGGTAAAGTTTCTAAAGAGATGTTTTGAGTCTTGTCAGAAATTGCCAATTTCTGTGATATGCAATGATTTGTGATACTTATGTACATTTTTATTTGTAGACCAATTTCTCACCTGTGGTTGGCGACAATGTGGTCAACGATGTAATACCTACGCTTGCCTAGAAGTAACCTATTCATTTTTGATATGAAAGACTCAGGTTTTAGCATTCAGGAAATAAAGATGGCAGGGATTTCCACTCTTAAGCAGTACGCACGATAAATGTATTTCCAAAATGGTTTTGTGTGTATGGGTAGGATATCCACTATGTACCGGTAGCACATCGCCGTACGTCTAGTACCTAGTGCTATGATGGAACGTGATTGGTGGAATAAGGAATATGCGAATATAACCATTTCCATCTCCATTTCTTTTGACTTCGATTTATTTTTAAAATAAAAACGGAATATAGGATACGTCAGTTAACCGGTTAACAAATTTAAGTAAAAAATAACCATTTATGTAAGGTACTTTATTTAGTAAACTGTTATTTCCTCCTCCTTGCGTCATATTCCTCAATGCTGAAGGTCGTGCTTCATCACTTTAACCTCAAAAGAGTGTAATTTAATACAACTGTATAGCAACTTGAATATACTCGTATTTATAGTGATTATTAAATAATGTTTACTATAATTATATTCAAGTTGGTTATATTTATTTTAACACAAAAAAATGGAAAAATAAAAATCAAAAATCAGTCTTTATAAAAGCAAAGTTCCTCTGACAAAAATTATTGAATAGCATCGCTCGAGTCAGATAATTTTAAATGTTCGCGCCGGTTTGGTTCACGAAACTTTTTTAGCGTCCCAGAACTTAGGAGAGAATGGTACAGGTGACCGAGAATAGGGATAGTCTCGTTCAATACGGTACGCGTACTTTAAATATATTTTTTTTTTTTTTTTTTTATCTGTTATAAACTAGTACTTGACTGCGATCCCGCCTGATGGTAAGCAGTGATGCAATAATATGAAGGAAGAACATGTAATTGTTATCTAACCGGTTTATCAATAAATATATAAAAATGGAATAGTAAATGTGAAAACAAAATCGAGATTGATTGAAATGCAAACTATTTGTAGTTTGCTTTTTGATAAATTTTTTAGCAAATAAATCTGTCTCTCGACGAATACACCGTTTTTATGGCGGACATAATTGTGTGACTTTAATTTCAGAGTTTAATTAGAGTTTTTTTTTTATTAATTATAGGCTTGCGTTTGACCACCATCTCACTTGATGGTGATGTGGTCGAATTTTATTATAATTAACAACTCTATAACTCAGTGTTATAACTTTGATGCAGTAGTTAAAAAAATTCGTGCATATTAATCTACTGTTTCGAAAATGTATAAAGGTTTTTGATAAATATAGGCCGTGATCATATCGCCTCATACTATCAGATAGATTTTGCTTATAAGTGCACCATCGTCGACTACATCGCTAGCCTATCAATGATTAAAAATGAAACTAAAATAAACTGGTAATAAAAACACAGATCGTTGACGTGGCACAGTAGGTTGTCCAGTTTAAGTGGGACTGAACCGGATATGCCTGTCACATGTTAATCAGCCTTTATGACACAAACCTAGTGCCCTGAAATCGCACGACGGGGACGCGGCAGGCCAAGAAGGAGATGGCGGGACGACTTAGACGTCTTTCATAGGAATTGGAAAGATGTGGCTTTTTTATGGTGGAAAAAATCATCCAATGACAACCTTCGTTCTTGGGTGGAGCGGGGAATAGTGTCAGACCCTTACTGACTAAAAGCCCACCACGTTCCTTCGTGCCTTTCGTACCGGGACCGAGCTTCCCTTTCGGATAACCCTGGCCCCAGTAGGCAAGATTTAGCTCAGGGGTCGGGAAAAATGGAAGGAGGTTTTGTCCAGTTGTGGGATAGCAGCCAAACATATCGTCGAATCGCGAGAGAGGCGGTGGTGCGGGACTCGACCGAGACAAGACCACGACCTCTCAGTCAAGAGTGTACGACTAAGAAGAAGGGACAGTATAGGCTAGATTAGATAAAATATGTTATAATAATATGTTACCGATGCAGAACAGCAGAACAGATGTGATTTAAAGTAAAAAAGAAGAGTAGGTAAAAGCAACAAAAGAAAAACTTTCGCAGCCGGATTATTGAAAATTGCTTGGATTTCAGGGATAACAAAGACTTGTTCACAGGTTTCACCGACTTACTCGTTTTAGTTTTCTAGTGCGGAGACCTTAATCCAGTTTTTATTGAGTATGTGAAAAAGTACACCAACTTTAAGAAGGCTTAGGTTTTTCTAAGCTTTATGCTTGATGCTAAGATGATTATGAGAAATGGCACACTTATCAGTAGCCTTTTTTAACCTAAAAGTTGATTTGTAGACAAAGAATTAATACTTTGTGACATTAAAAAAATACACAGTAGAGGTACCTATAGGTATAGATGGACCTACATGGGTCCAAGTAGTGGTACATACCACTATTGTGTATTTTTTTCTCCTCCTCTTCTGGATGGAACGAGAGAGAGTGTCAGACTTTTATTAAGTGAAATCCACCTGTGTTTTTTCAGTTACCCTTTCCGATCCAGAGCTACAGTAACTCATTCGAAGAATCTTGGAGATCACTATTGTATATTCTCTATGTCATAACTTCCCAACTATGTTGGGGTCAGCTTCCAGTCTAATATTCACACAACTACCACCTCCACAGCCTAAAGCCCTTAACTAGTTAGGAAAAAGTTAGGGAGATAATAAAGTTTTTAAAGACAAACATTTTTGACGCCCAGTGAAGTGGAGTGAAGCGAAGCGAATTGATTTGTGCTTATATATTTCAAAGTTAATCCCGTAGTATGTATACTATAGGATCTATCAGGTATCATCCTTTTAATGTTCCCACTGCTGGAACTCAGGCCTCTTCTCTCGAAGCGCGGGAATCGACCGTAATCCACCACGCTGGCCCAGTCCTTCACCGTTTTCAGAGCAGTGGACAGCGATGGTATAAATAATTGAATGCGCCTGGCTGGGTTTGTACCCGCGACCTACAACTCGTAAGTAGAGCCGTTACCATACGGCACCACTGCTCTCAATCCCATAGTAAAATAGTTAATAGTCTGACTGCTTTTATTTACAAAAATATTGTTAATGAAATTAAACTCACCTTGAACACAACCATTTTACAAACGGCTAGAAAGTCAACATTGTATTAATACAGGCATTTAACGGATAACATCTTAACGTCTTCCTAACATAATCCGGGCTTGGTAAGGGTTGAGCAGGTCAGACGGTAACACAATAGTGAGTCTTCATTATCTCGCAAAATGAAAACCGACAACTTAGCGATGTAGCCAGAATTAGAGTTTACATGTAGCTAGTAACTGTTAACTAAATTCCTTTAGAATTTTAGACAACGTTACTTGTATTCTATTATAATTAGCTTTTGAGAAATAAATTCGTACTTTGTTATATTTTTTTGTTAATTCTATTTATTTTTATTATTTTATAATTCATGTACACACATACGAGTATCAAAGAAGAAGATAGATAATTACAATTACAAAAACATAAAAGATTAAGATTTATTTCAAATTATATTTCTTCCAGCAGACATACGAAAGGAAAGATAAAAAAGTACATCAACATCATCATATTAGCCGAAAGACGTCCACTGTGGGACATAGGCCTCTACCAAGTGTAAAAATAAGAAAAGTACAAGAGCTACCATTATTATAATTATTATTTATATAATTATAAATTTTAATTTTACATAATTTATTGGGAAGTTTTTTTTTACTTGTTTGAATTGAATATTATTTTGTGTACGTATTTTTGTTTTTACCTGTCTTTCACCTAGTTAAAATATATGTATGCGGTGGTCTCCTATAACTGGACGAGCACACATTTAAGAACCCGCTGTAAAAATTTATGATTTATGTTCTTACCGTGTATTAAATTAAATAAACATCATGTCAGCCGAAAGACGTCCACCGTTGGACATAAGCCATGAAAAAGTATGTAAAATCTTTCAGTTACGTGTAACGGCCGGTGCAAAAGTCATAAAAATCATTTTAACGGTGCTATCGTTAATGTGACTGTTTATTGGAAATCTTTGGGACGTCAAGACCGGTTTCAGAGTAGGCCAGATTTTGTGTGAATTTTGCTCCTTGAATTTAGTAGTAGTAAGTTTTTCCATGTAAAGATATTACATGGAAAAAACTGGGCAAGTGCGAGTCGGACTCGCGCACTGAGGGTTCCGACATCCGTGTAAACTACAATTCCCGAATGGAGTCTCGAAGATTTTTCCGAATTGCAATTTTTTTTTGTGACGTAAGTAACAAAAAATATCTGTGCTTAAAGACCTTGCTTTTTGCCAAATTGTCAACGGGAAGTACCCTATGAATTTTGCTCTTTTTTTGCGACATAAACGGCCGTATCTTTTTTATTCGTTAACTTAGAAGTTTGATTTTTTCACAGCTTAAAGGGACCGCAGACGTTTTAATTTCAACTCTATGCCTCCACGCATGCTCGTGATAAAGGGTCTTGAAAGACAGACAGACAGACGGACGGACGGACAACAAAGGATCCTATAAGGATTCCGTTTTTCCTTTTGATGTACGGAACCCTAAAAAGCACCTTGTATACAGACAATCGTTACCGTTTTTTTTTTTTATGTGGGAAAGGATAAATCGTCCTATTCTAGACGAAGACAGAGTGTCAAACTTTTCTTGACTTAAATCCACCTGTATGCCTTCAGTTGCCCTTTGCGTTCCAGGGTCACGGTAACTCAGGGTGCTAATTGCTAGGGCCACGGAAGTTAAGGACTTAGGAGTGAATTTCAACACGGGGTTAATATTTCTTGATCACGTCATAAGCTGTTGCTGAAAAGATTACTGTAATTTAGGTTTCATGCTGCATGCGTGACTTTACAGTCATAAAAGCGTTTATTGCCTTATAATGCTTCAGTTAGAAGTCAATTAAAATGTAACGTAGTCATTTGGGCTCCACAATAATCTAAATATAGACTCATGCTGGAGAGTCTACAAAACAAGCTTGTCAGGTTCTTGTACTTGCAGTTCTATGGTATTTGTCCATTTTACTCATTGATGTCCCTAACTATATTTATTTTGGATATGATGGGTATGTTTATATAGTTAATATATAGGTATATATACATAACGAATCGAGGGTCAGAAGGAAGTCATATATTGATAGTTCCTATGTATAAGGGCCAATGTACAAATTGACCACTTTTCAATAGATGCTCTAAAAGTTAAACTATATCAAAAAATATATCAAATTGAAACTTTGAGAGCCTCTATTAAAAAATGGCCAATTTTCACATTAGCCCTTATACATAGGCTCCATCGATATACCAGTTCAACAAAGTCCTAAGAGAATGGCACACAATGCAGACATATTAGGGCAAGTAGATTTGTGTGTTTTGGACTGGTACAAGTGGCGATAACGACAGCCATAGCTACTGGCTAAACCGCGGGTTACTCTCTCGACTCGGCTGCTCTGCACTCTTCTCATACCTCCGGATCTCTCCGTCATACTGTACACGACCTCATCGACAGGTCGTCTCAGAGTCACCGTTTCCTCGTCGGAATCCTCTCCCAGCCAATTTTATATTATACGTATTATTTACCTTCTTTTACAACTTTTAACTTTTACAAAATGGTTCTCTCACCTCACAAGGAAAATGATTTCCTCCCCTCTTCTTCTTCCTCTAAATTCTAACTCTACACTATTATATTACTTTACAGTATCTATATATGTAATCATGTCCTATTTAATAGAAAGCTACTTTTCTTTTTGACATCTCGTTGGGAAACCTTGATAAAGTGCCTGGATTTTTATACTTTAGAACTAAAACCAACTCGGCGATAACCATGAAGGGGTGCTGTGGCATTTTAAAGATCACTTCGGCCACTTCTGTCAAACGCCAGTAAGGGCACACACCTCGCTGTGCTCGGGAGCTCGTGATCTAAGTGCCACCGTCGTTCGGTATCCGCGTGAAATACGAATGACTATTTTCTGCAGACTTGATTTTAACCTGTAGCCTTGGATATCACACGGTCTGCTAGCCCAAAAAGGTGTTAACCCATAAATTTTTAGAGGCCCCCAACTTTTTCCCATGGTCCTCCGAGATTGTTCAGCAATCTGTTCGTAGCACCTAATCAGTACCGTAACAGGCACAGGGCGCCGTCCATGGATGGGCGCAAAATGTTGTATCTAGTCCATTTTGTTAGTAGGTACTGTACTTTCTACGCGCATGAAGGGCTAGTTACGGAACTGTACCCAATGCCTTTCCAACGCTAGAAGCAGGCTCTTGAAATATTCTACCATATTCCACCAACCGTTCAGAGTAAGGTCTAGCTACTTATCGTGGGTATGCGTATCTCCAACGGCCAAAATAAAAAAGTATCGTCTCCATATTTGATTTTTTAGTTAAGTGTAGTATACAGTAATAATTAGGCTTAATTTTATTTATTAGTGTATATTCTCTCTCCCTTTTAAAAAAAGGTCTGAAAGCGTCGCTTTTTGTTTGTAGATCCAAAATGAGATTTCAGTGATGTTTGAAGGTACCGTTTAATTAATGTAATAAACGTTGTGCCTAACGGCTCTGTTGAAGATTCAATTAAGTTTTAAACTTAAATACTTAAATTGAATTAATACAATCTAATTACACGGTGTTAGGGCTGGGACGCATTCATCAAAAGATGTTTTAGAAGCCTGTAGATTTTTAAGTAGGTTATTTAGATGGTATGAAATTCCCCATACTTGTTCTCGTCAGCCATTTTGTATCTTTTTATAAATGCTTCTAGGTAGATACTGAAAGTTTTTCAGCGCCATATTTTAGATTGTTGGAGTTTTTAAATGTGTGAATATTAAAAGATAAGATTCCAACTAAAAGACATAGGTACTTGTTATAGTCACCATTATGAAATATAAATAATTCTAGGACATTTGTTGGTTCTTTCATTCTATTACACTACTCAAAAAATTTGATAAATCTTGTTTAATTAAAAAAAAAACCTTGCACATTTTTAAACATAAATTATTCCGACACACAAACAGGTAAGTCAAAAACACAAGCCTATCAATAATAGCGAAAACAGAAAATATTTACTTACCTCTGAAGCTGCAATAAGAATCTTTAATAATTCCAATTGATAGGTATGTACTTCAATATTTCCCATTAAGAGTTGGCCAAAAATGGTAAGCAACTAACAAAATGGTACATAATGGTAATGGTATATATAATATTCAAACTCATGTTCCCGTATAACTATCAGAAAATGTTTTAATTTTTGCTTTGTGTTGGAAAGCCCGTGGTCCTACATCCAACATTATTGTAACCAGTATAAAATTATTATTGAATATTCGAAATGCAATAGTGAACTATATTTTATTTGCTATCAAATTTTCAAACTGTAATTGGTAGTTTGTAAACGTGTTTGTTTGAAATATAATCTAATTATTGGAATCAGCAATGCTACACAAAATATAGTTGCCTGTTTAAATTAAACAATTTAACTTGGTTGTTAATTTTTATGCCAATATGAAACTGCAAGCAAACCAATTACAAGTTTTACATTTGTTCAAAGTTTTGTATACTAATAAAATAATGTACTAGCTTTTGCCCACGGCTTCCCCGGTGTACATAAAATATAGCCTATGTCACTCAGGAATAAAGCAGCTGTCTATCGGCAAAAAAATGTTTGGAATCGGACCAGTACTTCCAGAGATTACCTCCTACAAACAAAAAAAAAAACAAACTTTACCTCTTTATTATACGAGTATTACTGTAGATTATTATTACATTTGCAAATCTCAGGGCCCTGGGGCCGAAGCCAATTCGCAAAGGCCCCTTAAATACTTTTTGTGGAACATGGGACTTGACTTACTTGACTTAAGATCCTATGTCCTCTAGGGGGGGTAGAGGGCGTCGACAGTAGTCACCCATCGCAATCGGTCTTGAGCTTCACCTCGCTCCATATCAATCCGATGGCCGTCGCTTCTGCCAACACGGTACGTTGCCAGGTTTGCGAGGACAGCCACGCTTTCTTTTATCATTCCAGTCCAACGCTTGTTTAGGTATGTGATCGGAATCCCTACTAAGCGTGTGACCACTCCATCTCCACAAACGACGCTTGATCTAAGGGGTTGATCGGGTTTTCGTGGTATTTCTCCAACAGCTCTACGTTTCAATGGAACGTGGTTACCGACGATTATTCTTGAACGCTTTATGCTAGTGCACCAAAGGACCAGCAACAATTGATACCCGAGAACCGAAAAATTGGAATATATGGAAACCAAAGCACCTATAGGGTTAAGTGGACTGGTTACCAGGAACTGTTAAGACTATGGTCTTTGCCTAAACAATGTTATTAATATGCATGAATAAAAAACTGTGACTGATCCTAAAAACGATCGCTAACACGAAGTGAAGTAGCGGCGAGAGAACAACATATCCTGAGGTGTTTGAGGATTGAATACTTGGATAGGTATATCACAGTTATCAGGACAATCCCGAGTGTACAGTCAAGGTCCCTACCAGCAGCTTAATGGATTATACATCCTACTGCCGCACGTTTGCTTCGACAAACTCTCCATAAAATATTATTACACATAAACATAACTTATAGATAGCTTAAAAACATCTTGACCGATTTTAAAACATTACCTATCTATTTTACCCGTAGAATGCTAGTTTGTTCCTGAGTAACATGGCCATGTATTTTCTACTTTCACAAGAGCGAAGTCACTGGTAGAAGCTGGTTCTTTGGTTTTATTTATAATTCGTCAAGTCGTTGAGCTCCTTAATAGTCCTGAATTTGAGCTACACGAATACTGCTTACAGTGACTGGACAGATCCACTCAATACTGTGTGGTTCTTTCTTTAAAAGTTCATTTGAGCCACTAATCTGCATGGTTCTCATATGATTTGACTGTTACATGTTTACTGCAAGAACTTTAAAAGAGACTTTGACCTCTGAGATGGTTTCGATGTTTCTTCTCAGGGTAATCAGCTAGGAAACATCGGCCTCGTCTAGTTTAAACTGACGAAAAAAAAAATTGATGTGTAAAAGTGTTTTTTTTTTAACTTATTCGAAAAATAAATATAATCTCACGTGATTGTATTTATATTTCATTTAAATATAATCGGATGGAATAGCAGTCAAGCACTGTTTTGTATCATAAAAAAATATAGGTATAGTACAAAATAATGTAATAAAGTCAGATAATCAAAGGTTTACATTGTTATAAACAATGTAAACCTTTGATTGTTGAGTCAATCGATGAAAAATTAAACTTGTTTACGGATACACTGGTACAGCTTTACGACGTGCATGCTCCCATCCGTGCCGTAAAGCTCAAACATCTTCCAGCGCCTTGGATAACGGATGAAGTAAGGGATGTCATGCACAAGAAGGCAGTATGCAAAACTAAATTTAAATGCAGGCCTACATCATCGAACCGTGACCTTTATGTCAAAGCACGCAACCGCAGCAATAGGGTGTGTAGGGATGCACTACGCCACCATGTCCATGATTCTGTTGAAAACGGTGATCCAGCTAAAGTCTGGAAGTTTCTAAAATCTATGGGAGTTGGAAAATCACGCCAAGAATCGATTCCTAAAGACTTAGACATAGATCTTCTTAATCAACACTTCTCGTCTTCGTCCTACTATAATGGGACCACAAAGGCATCAACGTTAAACCATCTTTCAAACCTTTCAACTCCGGATCATTCGTCATTTAATTTTAGTCAATTCTCTGATTGTGATGTTAAGAAGAGCATAGTTTCAATCACTTCTAACGCAGTTGGCAGTGATTGTGTCAGTCGGAAAATGATACTCCCTGTCCTCGATGAAATCCTTCCTATCCTGTGTTATATCCTAAACTATTCCATTTCCAAAGGTGTCTTCCCATCAATATGGAAAGAAGCCAAAATTACTCCTTTACCCAAGAAATCAAATCCTACTTCCTTTTCAGAATATCGACCAATCTCCATCCTGCCTTTCCTCTCTAAGGTCCTAGAACGCCTGGTCCACAATCAGCTCAGTGCTTTTCTTTGCAAGAATAGTCTGCTGAATCCTTTCCAATCCGGATTTCGTCCTGGTCATAGCACCACCACTGCCCTAGTAAACGTTTCTGATGACATACGCCTAGGTATGGATCGAGGAAATATGACGGTTCTCTGCTTGTTAGATTTTAGCAACGCTTTTAATACCGTCGATTTCGATATCCTACTCGCCATACTTCGCTCTCTTAACATATCTCCAACAGTGATTGACTGGTTTCGAAGTTACCTGTATGGCCGCCGGCAACGTATTTCTATAGATGAGTCCTGCTCTTCTTGGTGTTATACTTCTGCCGGTGTCCCTCAGGGTGGCGTGTTATCTCCTTTACTCTTCGCAATATTTATAAATTCTATTTCCAAAAAACTTCTTTCCTTTTACCACCTCTATGCTGACGATTTGCAAGTTTATAGACAATCTCCTCATACGGATTTGGATGCTGCTATTAATATCATCAACCAGGACTTGGCTTCAATTTGTGAGTGGAGTGAGGCACACGGTCTGAAGGTTAATCCATCGAAGACTCAAGTCATTGTTGTTGGCAGCTCTAGGTTAATGCACAAGGTAAACTGGTCCCAGCTTCCTCAGGTTCTATTCAACGGTACTGCTATTCCAATAAGCGAGAAGGTTAAGAACTTAGGCGTATGGATAGACAAGCATCTTTCTTGGGGTCCCCAATTACAAGAGGTGAGTCGCAAAATATTTGCTTCTGCCAAGTCCCTGAGACGGTTGCGTAACTTTCTACCCACTGCCACTAAAATTGCACTAGCTCAGTCCCTCTTACTCCCTATCCTTGACTACGCTGATGTCAGTTATCTCGATCTTACTGAGGCACAACTTGATAAACTTGAGCGACTTCAAAATGTTTGTATACGATTTATATTTGGCTTGCGCAAGTATGATCACATATCCGATTTTCGTATAAAACTCAAGTGGCTTCCAATACGTCTTCGCCGGAACGTACACATCTTGTCTCTGCTCTACAGTGTTCTGTTCAATCCTAAAACCCCAGCTTATCTTAAAGAACGTTTCAAGTTCCTTCATGACACACATAATAGATATCTTAGGTCATCAGAAAACTTGGGGTTAGAGATGCCAAGTCATTCCACCAACTTTTATGATAAGTCGTTTACAGTTCAGGCTGTGCGGTTGTGGAATGCTTTGCCCGTGTCGGTAAGGCAAGCTCAAACACTGACAATTTTTAAAAATGAGGTTACTGCTCACTACCTTTCCTCCTGAACGTTGTCATTATGTACAGTAATTTCTCTGCTTTCATTTAAATTGTATAAGTATGTATATATATATATATATTGTTTTGTAATTTATGTAATTTATTAGTCTATGTATTGTGTATATATGTAGATAGTACACCATCAACTACCTGAGTATCTTTTTCTCCTTCTCTGTCAAATCCATCCAAAGGTTGTCTGTAAAAGATCGCTTTTAGCGATAAGACCGCCCTTTGTGACACCCTATAAATTTTAAGTTTCTCATGTAATTTTTATTTTGGTGTACAATAAAGAATAAATCTATCTATCTATCTATCTAAACTGCTGTGTTTGAAATATATTAGGTATCTTTGTGTAATTGATCTAACATAAACCAGCCTAATCCACGACAAAGCTGGCATTATTAAGTAGTGTAACCATACCTTAACGGCACAAACACTCGATTACGGCGCGAACCTATTTTCGTAGGGTAAAACAGTTAGTGGATAATCCCGTTTCCTAGGCGCTCCGTCTAATTCGTTTGAAGAAGTTTACGTAGCGACGCCCCGGGCGCGGCAGGGATCAGGTGCTTCTTAAGGCCAAGTCTTGATCCTCCCGAGGCAGCCTCTGTCACGATTACCAGTCTCGTTATTGCCTGGCATATAAAACTATCCGCAGACTGTATAATTTAATTACCTATGGGATTTCTTCTTTGTGCTGAGTTTTGTTTTTGACTTTATTACTCCCTGTTTTATTATAAGATCTTTCAGTATATCTAAAGGTTATTGTATGCTTAGAATAGCTGTCCCGAGCGGTTTCGGCTGCGTCTTTGGTTACTGCTTCAATGTTGTCAAGGCCTTTCTCATTAAAAGGATTATCCATCACTAAAATATTTTGAATTCGAACTAGTAGTTCCTGAGGTTAGCGCGTTCAACACAAACAAACTTTTCAGCTTTATAATATTATTAGTGACCCGCCGAAAATTAATTCTCCCAAATTCTCAGTTTTTCGTTACTTTAATATTATGATGCATTATATGACACCTAAACCTTCCTTATTAATCGCTTCTGTCTATTGTTGAAAACTAGATGAAAATTCGTTTAGTTTTTTGAGTTTATCGCGTTCATAGAGACAGATAGACTCGGTGGAGGACTTTGTCAAATAATAAACCCGAAATTAATGTTTATTATTATTATAGTACAGATTTTAATGTGGATAAATAAGTTGTGTAACAGTTTTATTGTAAAATAATAGTAGAATATGTGACTAGGGGATAAAGCAGTGTCTTTAAGTCACGGACGGCATGTTGGATTTCGAACAAAACCAAGTTTGTTAAGTTTTAATCCCGAACGCCAGAGAGAGATTTATATAATTAACTATAGAGTTAATTGTTAAGGGCAGGTGGTGTAAGTAAAGTAGTATTCTATTCTCTTTTTGTATTCAATTCCTAACTAATTAATAATAATTTGCACTATAGACATTTCTATAATTCACAAGTAGGTACTTTTCATTCGCGTGAATTGCGTATTCACTTTCTTTCTCCTATATAGGAGACGGCGAATAAAAAAAAAAAGACAAGTTGCACTCCGGGAGTGCCGGCAGAAGTGAAAACTTGATTATTAACGTTGAAATATATATATATATATATATATATATAAATAAATATAAATATATATATGTATATAGATATATTATATATATATATATAAATAATAAAAATATATATATATAATATATCTATATATCTGAAACAGTAGGCCCAGGCATACATTTTCGCCGCGCCGTAGAGAGGGGATAGCTGTCTACTCTCCATCCGTCTTACGCTTTTTCGATCAGGTCACGTGTCCTGACGCGAGTTTAAGATTTTATACCCATTACAGAAAAAGTGCTCAACGCCGCTAAAGAAGTTTTCACTTCAAAAACACAGCCGATTAACTTATACCCTCTTTTGTCCTGTCGGAGGACGATTTATGAGCGACCCAAGTATGTTAATCACTCTTTTCTGTAAAATTTAATTATACCGTTAAACTTAGAAGATTCATTCTAGCAAATAATGGTTTTAAACCCCCTTATGAAGGTAGTTTATGAAAAATCTAATGATTATATTTGTTATTGTTTCTTTACTCATGTCAAGTTATAAGTTTATAGAAACTTTCATGTCACTGTCATGTTTAAAGATTAATAGATAACCCCATAAAACTTTTAACACCCCTTAAAATTATTTATTGAGGTATTTTTCAAAAATGAATAATGAAAAATTTTGTTATTTATTTACGTTAATACTATTTGTGGAAAGATTCAAGTATATTGGCCCATAGAATAAGATTTGGCGCACAAAAAAATTCCCTCTTTTCACGCCCTTAAAAGTTTTTTCATAACTCCTTTTCTTATTGCTTACTTCAGAAAAGAACCGCGAGTAAGTTTTCACGCTTAGTATTCCCCGTAGTTTCAGCTGTGCGTTAGTATGTCAATCAGTCAGTATGTCCTTTTATACATATACTAGCTTCTGCCAGTGACTTTGGCCGCGTGAAAGAAAGGTTCTCCATACACACTTTGGGCCCTCGTTTCCTTTCCTCAGCTGGTGAACTTCGGAAAATCCTCTCTTAGTGTTTGCACACGTCTTAAAAGGAAACCTTGTGCAAAATTTCTCGTTACTAGACACAGTAGTTTCAGCTCTGCGTTGATTTGTCAGTCAGTCAGTTTCTCCTATTATATAATATAATATAGTCCACAAAATAAATAGGTACAGAAGACAATCTCATGTATGTACTTCACTTTTTATACGTACGCTTGGTGGACGCACACTAATGAGCGTTTGAGCCGGAACTGTTTGACGAGTGGTCCAAGGCGCGACCGAGATATCGTGTCCGTGAGCGGTGTCTATGTGTGCGTTGCTCGAGCGCGCTTTGTATGTAGATATGTACCTATCTATTTTGTGTTTATACCTTGTTTCAGACTCAAGCATGAGAAAGTAGTTATTTTACCTTATAAATCTTTTGTACTTAGTTACTTCGCTTCAAAAACTTTTATGTAATTGAATCACAAAGTAAAACTCTCTAATACTATAAAGTAAACCAACTTTATACAAGTACAACAACTGGCTGTTGCCAGCGACTTCGCCCGCCTGATACTAGAAAATTATCCCAAGGGAACAAATTCCTGGGATAAAAAGTTTTTTATATGCTATTCCTGGACATGGTCTACTCGTGTACCGAGTTTCATTGAAATCCGTTCAGGCACTCGGGATTGAAGAAGTAACAAACATAAACTTTCGCCTTTGTAATATCACGAGTTGCTGCTAGTGGCTTCGCACGCTGGATATTAGAAAATAATTCCAAAGAAACATATTCCAGGAATAAAAAGTATTCTAGGATATAATCTACCCGTGTGCCATATCTGTTCAGCCTTTTCGATAATTAAGAAGTAATAAACATATAGGTAAAGGGAGGTTTTGTTGATATAAGTAATTTGGTTTTTTTTTTAAAGCGAATACTACACAGTTCCAAGCAAGCACATCCATGAGACAGCGCTAGCGAGTTGTTACGAGCATTAAGAGAATAAATATCTTCATACTTGTAACATACAGTGAGTAATTGGTAGCTCGCTGTCCGGTCGTCCGGTAACTGTCCGGACCAAGCCCAAGTCGTCGACGGCGCGCACTGTTTCCGCGCGCCTCAAGGAGTTGTCAGCAAGAGTAGGGACCCAGCCGGGTCGAAGCCTACTGGGGGCAGGGTTATCCAAAAGGGAACTCTAGCCCTAGTATGAAGGCTAGAAGGAACAGGGTGGGTCGTTTAGTCAGTAAGAGTCTGACACTATCTCCCGCTCCGCCTAAGAGCGGGGGTTGTCATTGGATGATTTTTCCCAACGTAAAAAAAACCTAGTAACATATTATGCATAGAAAACTGTACGTATTGTGTATAAAAAAATATCACCAAATTACTAATATCACCAGTATACCTACTATAGACAAACTTTTGCCTTCATAATATTAGTGTAATATCTGTAGCAGAACTTTTACGACATGATACGTTAAGAAATTTAAAAGTAAATTAAAGTAAACAAGTCAATCGCATGGAATAGCTCTATGAAAGTATTTTATTGAATCATGAATGTTGAAAAGTAATCCTCTACAGTTTGACTGCTATCAATTTGAAGAGAGTGACTCTACTTTCATGTCGATTTAATGCTCGTTATTTATCACTACGTTGTACATCAAACCCGACCCATCTATGAAACATTATTTTTAGTTTATGCGAAATCTGAACATAGTTTGTTCAGAATCAGTAACTGAATGGATTCCAATAGTTTTTAGTTATTATTTTTCCTAAAATTATTTAAAAACATAAGTGCCGATGGTGTCCAATTTGTGACCTTTTTATTTAGACTTGTACTTACTAGGTACAACACAGGTCACGATAGGTCATAGCGGGCATTAAGCACCAACAAACAGCTGGGTTCAGGTGCAAAACAACCCCTCAGTCGCCGGGATGGCCCGGTGACTATGTATTTTTGCTGACATAACAAGCTTATAACTTTGTGATTTTCCTTGATACAGTTATGAAATTTTGTACATAGATCGTTTACTTATAAACACTAGACATGTGTTTCGAGTTTCGCACTAAAACTAATGTTGTATATTGGTATGTTAGCTTGTTCGTCCGTTAAGTAGGACGTACAAGAACTACATACAAAAGTGCTACATTTTAAAATAGTTATACAGCTTCACGTAGGTACAAAAAACTATTTTATTTCTCTTACACTGCTCCTGTAACTTCAGTGGCGTTGTATACGAGCATTTTCTCAATTTCAGTTTGCAACAAAATCAGTTTATTTTCCAACTGACAAATTGCATTGAAGTAACAAAGTACAATTTTCCTTTGAGAATAACCTGACAAAGTTTGGGAGTATACAATAAATAATAATATTTGGATGTGTAACTGCGTTGTCCTGGGGACGGGTTGTTGAAAATTTGCTGTAATAAGTATTTAAGTAAATTTCCGTTGTGTTTAATCGTTTTCCGTGCAGTAATTTAGGTATGTTCGTCGGGCCGCGGTGTTTCAATTGCGGGGGCGGGCGCCGGACGTCATTATTTCCTGCCCACGCTGAGCTCGCCAGCCTGGCACCCACCACTCGCAAACATGCCACTATTTTCTACGTACTCTTGTACACTCACCGTCGCTGTCCGGAAAATTTTGGACTCAAGATTAAAATTGGCTATTAAAATTCCATGCTGTGACTTGGTGGTTAAATGTTTCGGAAATTATTCGGATGCCAAATTATTTCAAAGAATATTTCGATTTATTTTTTACCTGGCTGGCTTGTTCTTCGCTCAAAAAATTACCAGTCTTCTGGGCACATTTCCGGATGACAGCAATGTGGAGGAGTACTTTACCGCTTGATCTTACTTTGTCATTTTCTATTATATTAATGTACATAGTTTTTTTTTTTTGTTATTATTTTTTTTACAATTTAATTAATTTAATAATTTATAAATAATCACTAGGTATATATATATTATTATTTTAAGTTTGTATATATATACCTAGTGATTATTTATAAATGTACATAGTTAGGTTTTAGTATAAATAGTGTATTTAGTATTTGAGTTTTTTTATGTACATATTTATGCAATCAAAGAAATTAAACTCAAATGAAATAAAATTATATAACACTTTTTTACCAAGATAACATTAAAAATCCCTGTATAACGTTTCACATTAAAAAAATATTTCTTATTCTTCACATGACATAAAACATTTAAAAAATAAGTCGAAGAATAAGTTCCTTTGAAAGTACTTCAACAAAAATTGGTGAACGGTAATGAAGTTTTTCAAGTCACGTTTAAAATACGAAACCGTAAAAGCATTGCAAATTGGGAGCTACTTATTTATTCTTTTCAGTCGTTCAAAAATTTTCTAACATTTATAAACTTTTTGATACTTGAAGTACCTAAGTGTTTGAAAAGGGGGTGAGTATTCTCTTTGTAACCTAACAAAAATGTATCCATTTAAAAATGGAAGTACACTTTGACTCGCGAAACAGCTAAAGTACTTCAAACAATTAGAGTGGGTACTTTTGTAGCGAAAAATTAAAGAATAAAAGGAACGGCAAAGGCAGTGACGAGTCACTAGCTAAAATGCGCCGGCCCGTTCCAATTACAGAGCGGCAGTCATTATTTCCGGTGCCATGCGATGCCTCCTCGGCGGGCCTCGGCTGCTTCGCTGACCTGCCGAAATTCACCGACAACATAACCATCATAACATGACCCCTTCGCGATACCAGCTCTCAAAGAGGATCTATCTCATGCTCCTCTCTAGCCACTAGAGCTCTACCTAATTTTGTATGGTCTGGTATATTCTTACTATTGAGTGCTGTGTAATTCGTTGGATTTGACGGAAATAGCTTCAAAATTGATTAATTTTCAATTTTGTTTCGGGGAGAGGTTTTTAATTCTAATATAACTACGGCTCTGCGATAAATATGGCTAAACTGTATGGATACTTTTATAAAGTTAATTTAAGGTTTCGAACAAAAAAAGTTTCGCCAAACGTACATACTCGTACCTAGTTCCGGCAAAAATGCAATGTATGCGTTATATTTTTTTTTTATGTATTTTAATTTAAATGTGTCACTTTACTAAATAAACGATATTCCATTTTATTCTATACTTTTTGAGAGAAGTGGTGGCCGAGTGGTAACGCGGGGCCGTTACCACTCGGCCACTTACGAGTCGTGGGTTCAAACCCAGCCAGGTGCATTATTTTTTGTAATTTATTTTTTCACCAAAGCTCTCAAAACGGTGAAGGAAAACATAGTGAAGATACCGGCATGTCCTGGAACCAAAATAAAAATAAATTCGTATTTACGAAACTTTAATTTTACTTCTAAAGGTAATTAAATAATAGTGTAATTAAACGATGTACCTGCATTGTGACGGATTAATTTTTTAAAATGTAATGTAATTTAATAAAGTTTAATTTTAAGTTAATGTGACAATAATTTTGTTTGAATTTATTTTAATTTAAGACCTATAAATGTCCTTGCCCTTTTTGTTTTCGAATTATCTGTTTTTAAATCTTAATTAGACCTATTGTGAATGTTGTGCATAAGTAACTTTTTACATAGCACATAGGAACATAGGAGTGGGTTTAGTCAGTAAAAATCTGACATGCTCTTCCGGTCTGCCCTCGAGCGGAAGAAGCAATTGGATGATCTAAAAAAAATCCTCTAGTAAATATTTTTAAACGTAGTTGAAATTATTTTGTAAACTCTCGTTTGCATGCCTGTAGAAATAAATACACTCAAGCGTCGTACTTCTCCACATTTCTGCTATCTGGACATACCGGAAATTTATCTCGAAAACTAAAGGCATTGCCACGTTGAATGGCAATGCTAACGAAGAACGAGCCAGCCCTCTGGTAACTGTGTCATCTGATAGTCTGTTTGTGTGATCAGTCGGTGAGAAATATCTATGAAATATGGTTTCGTCCATAAAAGTTAATGTTAATAATTCTCGTATATTAATAGTACACAAACAACACATTTAATTATCTATATATATAAAAATCAATGCCACTTTTCGTTATAATTTTATAACTCGCTAACGGGCTCACCTCTCCAAACCAAATGTTTAGGCTTTGTTCGGACTATTTAGTAGATGGTTTATGTGAAGTTTGGTAGGGTAGAGTAGGGTATAGTAGGATAGTGTAGAGTAGAGTAGTGTAGAGTAGAGTAGTGTAGGGTAGTGTAGAGTAGAGTAGTGTAGAGTAGAGTAGTGTAGAGTAGGGTAGAGTAGGGTAGAGTAGGGTAGAGTAGGGTAGAGTAGGATGGAGTAGGGAAGAGCGGGGGCGAAGCCGTTCGGGCAAAAGCTAGTTATACATAAAATGTCAGCAATGCCAAACTAAACATACGTCGACCGCATCGTCGCTTTCCATCAGGTGAGATGGCGGTCAAGCGCGAATTTATCATCAATAAAAAAATAAAAATAAACAAACCACTTATACACACAAAACGTTTTGGGAACACATTCATTGTGCAAACAGCTAAGGAGTTGAATTCCCTACCGTAGTCTGTGTTTTAACAAACAGCAACAACCAGGGGATCTTTAAATCAAAAGTGTATAGGTTCATAATTCTAGGTAAGCGCGCTCCATCGTCGACCGCATCGTCACTTTCCATCTGAAGAGAGAGCGGTCGGTGAGCTATCAACAATAAAACACCAGATGTGATAGCGGTCAAACGCGAGCCTATTAACAATAAAAAAAGTTATGATATACGCATTCGAAAACATAATAAATAGAGGTGTTAAATAAGTACCATAAGAGCGGTGCATAATATAAATCCACATTTATATAGCTGTACTCATTAGACAGTTGCGGTGAAAAATTATAATGACGTTGCTGGAGTCAAAACAAAAGAGTCACAATACGAGTTCACACACGCCATTGTTGCTGCTTTTATTGAATTCGATGCTCATTAAAAACTTTATTTTCGAACTTTATAATTTTAACGCTCATCTGGTTTTGTGAGAAAACCTCTACGGCCGAATGGATGAAATGAATACAAGTAAATGAACTACTGTTTAATTTATGCGTCCGTTATCAAATGTATTTCGTAACGGAAAATGGAATCAAATTAGTGAGTACTCATTGTACTATCGTACAGCATTATTGAAATATTGAATGGAGAGCAACAGCTCTACGATTGAATTTGAAAATGTTTGCGTATATTGCGTATTATCCTTCGCAAACCAAACATAAGGATAATAGGAATCGGTGTAGACCAAATTAATACGGATTATCGTTAAACTCGTTTGTAAATCACAAACACGTAACTATGCTGTGATAATCTGCGAGGGTTTTATTTAAAACTAGTACTTTTCGTGCGACATAAAAACTTTAACTCCCCTTAAATAATATTTTGAGGGTACTTTTAAAAACTAATAATTATATTCATTATATATTATTCATTTTGTGCCGAGTTTCAGGTTTAATGTCCCAAGAAAGAAGAATCTTTAAAACCTCCTAAATTGTTTTATTCCATTATATTTATAACAATTAATGACAATCTTTATTATTTACTTTGGTTACTATTTGAGCTAACTTTCAAGTATATTAGTACTCTGTCATTGCACACATGCACGATATGCGCGTGGAGATGCAACGCCGGGGTGAAAGTCCGCTGCCGCGACAGGTCACGGCATGGCGGACAGAGCTCCGGCGGGATCTCATGGTGAACTGGCGTCAACGACTATCGCAACCCCGTGCTGGGCACGCCACAATCAAAGCGTGGCTGGAAAGACCTCACGGCGTCCTTACCTTTCGCATGACGCAGGTCTGCAGTCTGACACTATCTCCCGCTCCGCCCAAGAGCGGGGGATGTCAATGCATGATTTTTCCCACCATAAAAAAAGTATACAAGGTGCAGTTTTAAAACTGCACAATATTTTAGGAGGTTGTAATAAAACTCATAAATAATCATGTGAAAAAACGATACCTGGTCAATAATCAGTAATACTTGTTATTTTATTTTTTTAATTATACTAAACTAATTTGATTGATCGATGGCAGCGGGGGCGTGGCTAGGGTGTGGCGTGCGGGATGATGATTGGATGATACATTATTTATGAAACCATCGTTGCGAGTTAGTGTGTGTGAAAACGCCCTTTATTTTTACGTGTTTGTGTGTGTGAAAGAAAGCGCGGTTATAAGGTAGGTATCAGACTGGCTGCTTTTTAAGAAACGTAGTTCACACATACCGATTTTCATAAATAGGAAAAAAAAAAGAAATTACCTACTCATTTTATTATTGATTCGGGTCGAGAATCACTAACAAAATTACCTCCTGAAATATTTTGCAGCTTCAAAACGACACCTTGTATTATTACTCGGAATGAGATTCAACATACTAACGAATTTCCCGCTTTTAACCCCCTTATATGTTGAATTTCCAAAAACCCCTTCTTAGTTCTCGCCTTCGTCATAAGAGCAAGCCTTGTGCAAATTTTACAAGTTAGTTTCTCTCTCTATATATATTTATATATATAGGGTGATTGGTAATTAGTGTACGATACTTAAACACGTGATTGTGCTCATGATAGCCAACAACTTTTACTATGGGAACAAACCTGAAATCATGATAAAAATCAGCTGTTCAGTACATTTATGTTTGCCTAATGTACTGAACAGCCGATATTTTTTTCGCGATTTCGGCTTTGCTCCCATTATAAAAAAATTGTTTGTTATGATGAGCACAATCACGTGTTTAAGTATCGTACACTAATTGCCAGTCACCCTATATATGCTAACTTTTTTGGCAAATAAATAAATATTATTATTATATTGTTATATATATATATGATATATATAGCCGCGCGGGCAAAAGCTAGTATATTTATGTATCTATATATGTATAGATACATAAATATACTAGCTCTACCTTACTCTACGCTACTCTCCTCTACCCCACTCTACCCTACTAAACTTCACATAAACCATCGACTAAATAGTCCGAACAAACCCTAAACATTTGGTTTGGATAGGGGAGCCCGTTCTTGAGTTGTAAAATAACAACGAAAAGTGGCATTGATTTTTATATATATTGTTATATATAAGAAGGTAGATAAGGGCATAAACAAAAAGAAATAGACGACACAATTGTCTCTGGCCAATTGTTAATTAAAACTAAAAAATATTTACGACGCGTTCGAAAAAGAAAAACTGCGATTGTGCTTTGTTTCTTTTTCGGAAAAGCTAAGCTCGTGGAAGATGAATGTTCGAACGTGTTGCCTTTTTCATTGAGACAGAGATTTAAAAGTGTGATTTTATTTATTTTAGTACTTAAATTTTTCAAGTAATTTTGAAATTCGAACGCTTTTTTCTCTATGGTGTGTTTAACTACCAGTCTACCTCGCTTAAACATGATCTGGAACGGTTTAAAACAATCCTGCGTCCACATTTATTGTCTAAGCAGGTAAGTTGGGTTGAGGTCACATACATTTAGCCGAGGTGCGCGTGAGGTGGGGTCGTTATGCGGTCCTGAGCCACCATGAGTGGTGCACATCGACACTCGTTCCGGCTGCGCTGCTCCACGGCTCATTAAACCGACCGCGGCCCCAGATCCAAGAACATTTCATGACGGCACAATAATGTCAACAGCTAACCCGTGAAATTGCGACCTTTGCGCTTTATAAAAATAAATAGGCCAAATTGTGAAATCCACCATGTAATTGCGCCAAATAGAAACTGCGCCACCATATTATATTTGATTCGCTTGTGATCGGGAAGTAATTTTCGTTTTGTTATTATACATTATTATGGTTTAACATGACTTGTTTGAGGCATTTGTTGTTGAGTTGATGAGCATGAATAATTTATGTTTACTGGTATTTAGGATGTTATAATATTTACATTAATTAATTCCATGTACGTAGTTTGATGTTAGGCTTACGCCTAGCATAATAAGAGTTTGTTTGTTTGCAGGTTAACCGAAGAAAATTACAGATTATATTATTTATTAAGCGCCTCTAATGGTATTAGATCAATAGTTGTAGCAGTGAATGAGTTCTAAAAAATTAAGCATTTTAAATCTTTTCAATTTTAAAATTAATTTTGCCCTCGTTGTTATTGACATCCTTAATTATTGGGATAGGGGTGTGACCAACTTTATTATTGATGACATTAGTTTTTTTTTCATTTGATTGGACCAATTTGATTGACATTTTTTAATATCATTTTCCTTTTGGATTATCCTTTTTTATTCCTTTGGACTTATTATTTTGGATCATGCACTTTGTCGGCTAGGCAGTGCTCGACAAGGTCCATATGAACTTTTTATAGTTTATAGTGGTAGTAGCCTTCAAATATATTAAAAAACCATATAAAACACATGTGATTTCCAATAATTGAATTGAATTAAGTTTTCATAACAATGAAGACTTTGTATGAAGCATACCTAGTATTGTCCGAAGTCTTCTGAGGCGAGGGTGTTAAAGGTATTTTAAAGGGGACAGGGATTATAAGCTACTTCTCGTCGTCTCACAACATCAACCCCTGCTGCATCGCACACTTCGCGTATACTTTGACGTGTTACGCCTACGTAATTAGTGCTCACTTCTTTTCAAATGGTGCACTTTCAAAGTGCGCAAACGACGGTGTGTGAGCCGCAAACTAGTGGTGTGTCGACGTGACCGTAAAAAGTCTACTTATTCGATTTTATTCCTCTACAACGCGAGGCCTTGATAAGACGTTACACTTCACCCTATAAATGGGTAGTTTCTAACTAGTTTTTATACTAGTGTAAAAGTTTTTAAATCATTTAGATAAAATCTTTGACAGTAGAATTTATAGTATTCTACACCCGATAATTACCGAAATAAGTAGCGTTTTTTTGAAGATCAATATACTACTTATTTGAAATATTAAAGGTTAACTTGTGTATAACAGTAATAATGTAAAAATATATTTGTATACTATTTGGAGTATTTGTGGAGTAATTTATAAAATATGTCTGATGTTCGAATCACCGCCTACTCCTGTTTTAAATGACTTTTATTCTGAGCTTTCAAGCAGCAAAACTCAACATTTCATTTGTAGATGTAGGTAAATATTTCGACAGTAAGATTATGATTTAACACTGATTCGATTTAATTTACCTTCTTTAAAATCAGTAATAGAGAAGCGATGAGTTACATAAATAAAACAAAAATCGTTTTCTCTTTACAAGTAGGGGAGCGACCCCAAATTTTAACAGTTTATTACACTACTTTGTAGGTGTTACAACGCTTAAATTTGGCTTGGTCGTGGATACCTACATAAACGTTTTAAAAAGATCCACGGAAAAAAGAGCATAAATAGTAAAAAAAAAGTAGTAATAAGTTTTTTTTTCTTTTTAAACCCGCAAAATTGTAGCGGTTCAGTGTTAACCAAACAACCTATTAATATTATCGAAAACCTTCAATCATGAATAGTTAAAAATGAGACCCACACACATTAACTTTTCAAAGGAATTAAATATGTATGTGACAACAGCGTTAACGCTTGCTGGCAAGCGGTGGCCCATTTCTGTTGCAAGCTCTTCTATAGTTAACAAAGTCAGAAACGCATAAAGGGGCGTTGAATTTAATGACGGAGGCTTTGGGGGAACGCTAGACATGTGCACTGTGCAGCTAAACACAGAGCAGGCTTTGTTCTTGGCTCTGCGCTCATTAAATATTTTAGCTTTAAAACGCTCCGCGGATGCGAGGGCTCTCTCCCGTAACCACTGTGCTGATAGTTCATGTATTTTATAAATACATTGAAAATAATGGCCTGTCTCCACCTTTTTGACGGCGTGGCTTAACCAACCGAGATGCTTACAAGTTTATCATCGTTAGTGGTTCACATTCTCTTGTTGCACGGCTGCTGATTGCCGGCTTGAGGGCTCTCGTCCCTCGCCTAATCTCTCTTATCTTATCTTGCAATCAATGGAGGTACGACTTTGTTTATAACAGTAGGTAAGTATAGCAAGTTCGTTCGTGATGTAGACCATTCGTATCTCTTCGTCGATCTCATGAGGGGTGACGAGGAGATTGTATCAGCATGGGTCGAAGCATGCAGCATGTTTTTGTAAGGACAAATAACACTGACAAAACATTGAATTAAAACATTAATCAAGTTTATAATAACAATATGCTTCGGCTAATGAGTCCAGCGTCCGAAAAATGTCACGAAGAATAAATCTTCGCTTGTCAACGATAATTATTAATTCTGTTATGTAAATTCCAGAGTTACAAATTCACAAATCAAGTTAGGTTCGTAAAAATATTACGAGTAATATTTTTGAGATTTCAATTTATTCAGCGTGGTGCTTTACAATTTATTTGTATTGCGGTTGAATGAAAAACCGCACGAAAGTTTACGTTCCTTTATGAATGCGGTAGAGATTGTAACCAGTCACGTATATACGGCTAGGTGTACAGCAGTGTAATCGTCATGCAGCCACGCTGCTGTCGACGACTTCGCGACGAGCTTGCGACGGACAGATTATCTTTTTCATCTTGGTGGCATTTCGTTACCCTTAATGAAATCCAGCCAAAGGAAAGAAAGAATTTAATTTAAGACGAATCAGAAAATATTCAGCTGCCGCTCGCTAGTTATAAATCATTTGAATGCTAATAAATTCGACTAGCCCCCGAGCCCCAGGTGGGAACAGACTTTCTTCCTGCTCCATCTTTGTTTTCAGGAAAAATTGAATAATATTCTGCTCCTTATTATTAAATTCTTTCATAAAGCTACCGACGGCTTTGGGGATTTTCTTTAATATCATAATGGAATTTCATTTGTCTTGCGGTTCAACCTCACGACGAAGATGAACATAGTCATATTTCCATTTGTTCGAAGTTATTACCTTTACATCCCTTCATAATTGCCTATCGCTCTTGTGCAAACATTGTGACAGCGCTCAAATTCCATAGAGAAACGATTCGGCTTTTATCGAAAACGCAAATCTGTTAACTTAAATAGTGAACGGACGAATCGTAAAATTGTTGCATACGGACGACGGGAATCGGATTTGTTAACATTCGTTAATCTGATTGCACGGCGATTGTTTATGTCTCTTAATTCATTTTTTTTCACATAAAAATGAATTCATATTTTGTTTTCACGGATTATTGATAGTCATAGTTATAGTCATAGTAGTTTATTGATAAGGGATTCTTAAAAGTCTTAAACAGATTTTTCAAATTACATAATAGTTACAAATAATTACATTATAATGTCAAATAATATAAAATGTCAAGCAAATAAAATAAAATACAAGAAAACAAGTCAATAGAAGTCAAATCACAAATTAAAATAAATCATACAATTTTAAGTCACAACACTTTTCGGTCCAAATTAATATATACCTACGTCAAAGTTAAATTACATTACATCATAAATAACCGGATATGTTTCACTATGTCACAGGTTAAATACCGCCCGGAAACCGTCAGCCCAAGTCGTGGACAGCGCGTAGTGTACAACGCGCTCCTCAAGGACTTGTCAGCAATCGTAGGGGCCCAGCAGGGTCGAAGCCACTGAGGCCATGGGTGATGCGCAAGAGATCCCCGGAGCCCTGGAACAATGGCAAAGAAGGAACAGGAGTGTGTTTTTAGTCAGTAAACGACTGAATCGCCCTCACGCTCTGCCAAAGGGCAGAAGATGTCATTCAAATGATTTTTCCAACTAAAAAAAAAAATAACACAGGTTAAATAGGGGTCAAATCAAATACAACAATAGGTTAGTAAGCGATGATGCTCACATGCCGTGAAGAAACCTACTTACTCTGTTCTTAAAAAGTTTGTAACTATCAGGAAAAGTGAACTACGGCAGAGAAGTCCACTCTGCAACTGTACGCACAATGGATATGTTCTCAAAACATTTTATGCGTATGGACAGGATGTACCGGCGGCGCATCGCCATACGTCTACGTCTGTCGATGATGGAACGGGCTTGGCGGAATTAAGTTATACAGTTTGGATGCACACTCCCCGAAATGAAACCTATAGGTTAGCAACTCTGTATCACTCAAGACTTTGTTTTCTAAAGACGAGAGCGATAAACATACACGATAAAATAAGTAAGAGGGTGTGATATTGTTAAGTTAGAATTATTATAAAAAAAAAGTGTATTTAAGCTAAACGAAATGATTGCTTGGAACAATAACCTTAATCACTTTGAAATAAAAATAAAATAAAGTGACGCATACATTAAACGATCGTGCTAGTTAGCAGGAATCAAAAAGGATATCGGAGCACGCTTGCATCCGGGCGGCGGCGACGAGCGCGGTGCAGCGGCCGCGCTCAGTTCTACTCGGGCCCTCGCTACGCTCGCCCGTCTACGCGCTACGCAGCCACGCCGTAGCGCGAGTGCTACGAGCCGCACCAGTGTTTATTGAACTTGCTACTTAGCAAATAAGTGCTTCGACTGTTGCGTGTGAAATAAAATTCACTGTGCAAATAAACTTTGAACAAAATTGTGTTTACGTACACTATAGTTTTATTGGATTATTTATATTAAGGGTAAGTTTAATATTATTTCTATTTATAGAATTAAAAAAAGTTTTTGTTTTTTTTTTAGAACGAGCTTACAGATTTGGTTTAATTTTTTCTCCATAGACGGTTGTTATTACAACAAGCGACCTTTCTACGCGGACCGTTTGATATCATCGTATAAGGGAAACGTAATCTAAACCGACCTATCCACGAGTGCAGAATAAGCATAAGTTATTTTTATAAGCAACCCTTTATTGTGTGGTTTAATCTAATTTCCGTTACACAAGAAAATTAAGCAGTATTGTTGAAAAAAGATTGAAGGTTTGTACCCTAATATTTCTTTATTACCGAGTGGTAGAAACTTGTGCCCATTCATAATATAAATGGAGCTTGTTATATTGTGAGTAATATGAGCGAATGAATATGAAGTGTGGTATTGTGCGTGCTCGTATACACATTCAAATTAGAAAAAAAATCGGAATGGAGCGCGTAAATATTCAAGAAATCTCCTATTACTATATCGTGGAAGCTTTCTAAATATTTATATGCCTATATTGCTATATGTATCTATATAGCTTCTTAGGCTCTTTAAGTCAAGTGTGAATAAGTTACTTCTAGGTAAGCGTATTCTATAGTCAACCACACCATCGTTTACCATCAGGCGAGATAGTTGTCAAGTCTTAGTCCTATAGTCAATAATAATTAAAAAAAAAAAGATAATCAAGTTTAACTTTCATCTTACTACTGCTATTTAATTGTGCCATGTTGTGCTAGAAAGAACTAAACAACTAAACAAGTTAACCATACATTAATATCGCAGGAAAACATTTTCTTACCTCTACATCACCCCCTTTGTACGTAATATAATAATACAGGAAACATCCTCCATACTTTCACTTGTGTTCGGATGCATAAGTGGTTAATTGGCCCACCCAACAGGTAATCAAGTTAATGGTGCGTATACGTCAAGCTGGGCCACGTTGGGCCAGGCTAGGCTTACCCGGGACCCTTGCGAGAAGGTCTTGGCTCGAAAATTATGCCCATTAGTTGAGATAAAAATAGACTTCGTTAAGGTGAAATTGTTCTTATTAGAAACCAATAATTACTATATACACTTATATTATAAATGTTGAAGTAACTCTGTCGGTCTGTTACGCTTTCACGGTTAAACTACTGAATCGATTTTAATGAAATTTGGTACAGAGCAACTTTGATCTCCAAGGATGAGTATTGGCTACTTTTTATCCGTTTTCGAATTGAACTTCGCGTTCACAATAATCAACACTCATGCGGTCGAAGCCGCTGGCAGATGCTAGTTTTTTTTATAAATAACTTAGTTTTTTACTTAGGTAGGTACAACTTTGATCTCCAAGGATGAGCATAGGCTACTTTTTATCCGTCTTCGAATTCAACTTCGTTCACAATAATCAACACTCATGCGGTCGAAGCCGCTGGCAGATGCTAGTTTTTTTTTAAATAAATAACTTATATTTTTACTTAGGTTGGTAAGAAGTAGAATTCCCTATCGAACTTGAGTCAAGAGTGAATAGATTGCTTCTAGACAAGAGTGCTACATCGTCGACCACATCAATGCTTACCAGCAGGTGCGATCATCATAATAAATCAATCTACTTTCCTGTCCTTTAAACGTTGTTAATATAATAATCGCCACCCGGTGGGTTCCTGCAAACGGTAAGCGCCATCGAGGTCGTCCTAGAAAGAGGTGGCGAGATGATCTAGACGCGTATCACGAGAACTGGTTAGAGACGGCGCGAGAGAAGAATGTCTGGAAGGACTTGGGGGAGGCCTTTGCCCAGCAGTGGGACAGTAATGGCAACTAAAAAAAAAAAAATATAATAATAATAATATTCCACAACGATCACCTAATGCCGTCTAGTCCCAAGCTAAGCAGAGCTTGTGTTATGGGTACCAGACAATTGATAAACATACTTATATATTTTTAAATACATACATATTATAGATAAATTACACCCAGACGAAGAACAAATGATCATGCTAATTACATAAACATTTGTCCTGGGTGGGAATCGATTCCACAACCTGCGGCATAGCAGTCAGGGCCACTAACCACTAGACCAACAGGCCGGTACTTATAAAAGTGAAAATCTGTGTGTTTAGATAAGTGGTTCCTAACTCGTAGTCCACGAACCACTGATGGTCCGCATGCTATAAAATATGGTCCGTGAAACACGAAAAGTAACAATAATATTATAATAATATTTTTTTTATTTTCTCACTACAATTTACAGTTCACATCAAACAGTTTAATTAGTATACAATAAATCAGAGGTAATAATATATTGAAGGAGACTGGTGCCTACGCAAGGCTCTAGGCCTGTCTTTCAGGATACCAGGTTCACATCCCTTATCTTACATAATCTAGATTGTATACAACAATGATTATTAGTTTTGATTTTAAAGATTACAGGATGTAAATTATTTTTTAATTTAAGCAGTAGTTGTAGTCCCGGGTCATCAAACAGGTTGGGAACCACTGATTCAGATGTTTTGGTAAGCAATCACATCTCAACTGCTAAATGGATTTAGATGGAAAATGGTACAAGGGTAGAAAATTACCTGCATTAAGACATTTTATTTTTTACTTTGACCTTGTATTTTTGGTCTCAGTTGTACGTTTCGTTAGGATTAAATACTTTTCCTCAGGGAAAAAGCCGGGAAAAGCTAACGTTTATACACACCATTTGTGTATAAATGAGTACAATTTAAAAACAATACTCTCACGTTTTCTCCAATGGAATACTTAATCAAAGGTGTATTATTGTTCGCCCACATTTCGTTCGCATTCAGTCCCATGTAATAGCGTGTGACCCCACTGGAATGTATCGGGTTCAATTCCTATTTGGAGAAAATTTCTTAATACAAAACCCATTCACTCTTCGATTCCTTACTCGAACTCATAAGACCTCACGAAGGGCTGGTTGCTACTAGAAAAACCAATGAGGCAGTAGATACTTTATAATTATTAATATCTTTATAATTATTTTTAGATAGCTTTTTGAAGGAGATTTAACTGAACAGTTATAATTCCCAGAAATAAGAAAGATTTGACGTACGAGAATTTCTTCGAAATTTCTTCGTAATTATTGTACATCAAACATTTAAATTCACAGAAATGATAAATTAATATACAAAAATTTCGAATGTTTACAGGTTTACTTCCCTTTCACCGTAAAGTAAATAATTACAACTTTAATTAGTACTTTAGCTGGGCTTGTGGATATTTCGTAAGTATATTTGATAAAGCTTCTTTAATATTCAAAACATAATAGATGACTTGGAAAACTCGTTACGCTGAATGGAAACTATGATTTTACCTACTAACTGAAGCATGCGGTCTTCTACGTGTCCTAGTGAAAATACCCGTACCAATAGCATATCGGAGTATTTTATTTTTATATTATTTTATGTTCAACTACCCTTGGGAAAAAATGTGTCTAAGTTTATTTTGCCATTAAAGCCTGATTCTAACAAACATTCATCTATTACATTTATTTATAAAAATTTTGCGTATTATCATATTATATTTTGGTGAATAATTATCTTGATGATTTGCAGGTATTAATTAAATACTTCATCAACATAATTAACAGCGGAGTCAAATGACGTTTATGTCAATAGTGCCACTTTGTTTCCGAAGCAATTTATCGGTGAAGTAAGGCAATTTATATATATTGCCTTTCATGTAAGAAATAAAATGAAAATATGGATGTTACTTCTCATGAACACTCGGTAATAACCTTTTAATGAATGACCTAAATGAACTGTGCAAAGTTACAGTTCATTTCAATCATTCTCTGTGAATTGTTCGTGTTTGCACTATATAAAAAGATAGTTAAAGCAATAGCCTAGAAAGTAGTTTAACCTAGAATTCAAATTTTCTTACAACTAACTTCCTAGTGATTGATAGACTTAAATAAAATTAAGAGAAACATAAGTACTTTTAACAAGTTAGAGTTTGAAAAATAAAACAAAATTCACTACAGTCGAACAAATTGAACTAAAATTTTAACTTTCTATAACGCTCCCACTTTTTCATTTTTTTAGAGACAAAACAGCAATGACATTTTATTCTTTTTTTGACTTGTGACCAGCTTGATATTTGAATAAACTTGTTTGATGGCCGTACATTTGAATTCTTTTAATTTTTAAAAAAAAGTTTTTTTGACGTTTCTAATTAATATTACATTATTCCCTAGGGAACGCCCATACTACATTAGGTCCTTAGATACAGAATGACTTAATGCTTTAGGTGAGGTTTGTATGACATATAAAAGGGCATTATTGAGAAGGTAAATTTACTTAATATACAAGTAACTGTACTCAAATATGTGTGCAGCACTTAAAACCATTTATATAAAGTTGTGGTTCGAGAAAATGTAGGCGCCTTCTTTACTCATATCAAAGAATTCGTCAAACCTTTCAGAGTGGAAAAACCTATAAATAAATAAGTAAGGGTAAAAGCAAGCAAGTACTCCCTTGGGAAATAAATCAACGACAGGCTTGAAAGCGAATGGAGCAACAGCAATTTGATTACTGCACTTATAAGGTTTCCCCACCTGTCGCCGCACAAGCAATGGGTTTTAATGTCATGCATCTTATTCAAAGGAATGCCTTCACATGTTGGAACCTTAATAAAATCGGTTGACTGGCTCCCTCGATTAGCTGGCATACCGGGAAGACAGTGAGTAACGATTATTTCTTTACGTTTTTCTACATCTTCTATTCTCGGAGTTTCGTTTTATTTTATAGTACCTCTACAACATTATTTTTAGTTTACGCGAACCTTAATATTGTTTATTCAGAATCAGTAACTAATCAGGTCAGGAAAAAATATGACATGGTATAAAAAATATTAGAATCTATTTCCAACATTTTTTACACCATGTTATATTTTTTCCCAAAAATATTTAAAGTCACAAATTGGACACCACTGACACTAAGTACGATACAGATCACGGAAGGTCACAGCGGGTATTAGGCGCTGGCAAACATCTTGGTGTAAGTACAAAACAACCCCTCAGTCGCCTGGATGGCCTAGTGACTATGTATTTTTACTGATATAAGAAGCTTATAACTTTGTGATTTTTCATGATACAGTTATGAAATGTTGTACACAGATTCTTTACATAAAATACTAGACACCTGTTTCAGATTTTGCATATACTAAAATTAAAGTTGTCACAATGAATCGATTTATACTTTTGTACTTGCAGGTTAACTAATATGCCTCCCAATTTGTGGGTAGATTATATGCAATTTTGGTTTTAAGTCGGCCACATTGAATCGGCTTTATTGAGTATGATTACATTGAACTCCATAATTTTTTATCATAACTTTGCTGGGTTTACACTTGCATCATATTGTAATTTTTTAACGACATGATTTGTATGTAATGGAGTTATGTAGTAAGAAAGTGGTAAATTAAGTAACTAAAACTAGATATAACGAGTATATCTACAGCATCTCGTTCATCGTCCTTAATTTGTTTGCATTATTATTTTATACAGTCAATCATAGGCTAATAGTGGGCAATTAGTACTCTCAAACTCGATAGAAGGCGTTGACTTCGATTTAAAAGTCTCTATGGTTTCGTTACAGCGTGTACTCGTAGTATAAGGTAGAGTCTGTCTAATAAGTTAAACAACTTAGGTAATTATTAGGATTTAATGAAATCTGATGTAGTCAACACGGGTTCAATAATCAAGGTTGATAAAGACACAGAGATAATTGTTTACTAATAGAAAAACCTTATGAAAAGAATCGAATATAAGTATTTTTTTAATGATTAAATATTATACAAAATTCCCAAGTCGGTTGACTTATTAGACAGGCCATAGGTCTAAGAATATTGTTTTCTTGAGAGAAGTATAACACTGTGATTCGGTTCAGTACTAGTTTCAATATACGCGATTAGTTCCCAGTCCAGTGTCTATTTTTTTTAAGCTATTGCATAGCTTCTATCGCGGGCCTGGAGCGTGGAGACCGAATCCAGAAATTCCGTAACGAAAATAACCTAACACACCCCACTCATTTGTTTTTTGAACGTGGTGACCGATAAGAAAACAAATGAGTGAACAATCAATCAAAATTCAATTCAATGTGTGAAAGTGTAACTACAATTAATATCAAAGAAAAAAAAAACAAAGGAAAAAAAATACTGCATAAATAAAATAAAATAAATAATTATAATTGCATAAGTTGATAAAAATGCTAGACAATAGCTTTACCGCGGCAGTCCCCGAGTGCCACACGTCTTTTTTTTTATTAATGATTATCAAAATTATTTCTTGTTTGTACTCTTTATAGTTACAAATAAAGTATTTGGAAGCAGAAATACAATCATTCCAAAAATGTTATCCATTTAAATAAAAGGAGAAATTGACTAACTGACATATCAACACACAGCCGAAAATACAGGGCCTCAGAGCGTGAAATTTTGTACACGGTTTCCTTTTATAACGTCGGCAAGCACTAAGAGACGATTTTCCAAAAATTCACCTCCTAAAGGAACGAAACAAGAGTTTTAAGTTTGTATGGAGTAACCTAATTTCACACTACCGAAGCCCCTTCCCTTGTCCCGTTCCCTTCAAACTGTGAAAAAATCAAACTTCTAAGTTTATGAATAAAAAAGACACGGCCGTTTATGTCGCAAAAAAAAACGTGTATTTTGATACTCTCAAAGATCTAAATTCATAGGGTACTTTCAATTGACCCAGAATCCTAAAATTTGGCACAAAGCAAGATCTTATAGCATAGGTATAGGGAAAAATCTGAAAACAGTAAATTTGTTGTTACAAAAAAAAATACAATTCGGAAAAATATTTCAGACCCCAATCGGAAATTGTAGTTTTTCACGGAACCCTCAGTGCGCGAGTCAGACTCGCACTTGCCCAGTTTTTTTTTCTTAGTATCAGGCTATATTCTATATAAGTGGGTGAAGCCGCGGGCAAAAGTTAGTACAACATATTCTCCGTCGAATGCTACCTTATTACTCCAGGAAGACCTAACAAAGCATCGCAGGCTAGAGATATAAAGCACTTTATCAGGGTTCATAGAACCAATCTTAGGTCTTGTACAATCACGGATTAGTTACAATGACGGTGCAACCTCCCTCTATTCACCATTGTGATCTATTTCACTTAGCTGGTCTGACTTTACAGTATGATAAGCAGGTAATTCGATCTATCTTTACCTTCCACTTTCCGATCAATATTTGCTGAATAGAAGTAAGTTTATGCTGAAGTGCACTAACAGTTAAGCTGTGCGGTAACTCTTGAAGTTATATATTAGGAAGGAAACTTAAGTATCTATGTTATGTCTTAGCAAGAACATGGACATAATGCTGTACAGATGCTTTGTTAACTGAACATCAACGGCGCGGTTGGCGCAGTGCTTATGCGATTAACTGCCGTGTTGCGTGTCGCGTGTTCGATTCTCGCACGGACACATTATGTGTGGCTTACCGATAGTTGTTTTGGGTCAGGATGTCTTATGTACGTGAGTGTACGTGTTTGTTAACGCACCCACGGTTGGTTGGTCGGTTGGTCCGCACCAGAAAATACTCCTGTATGGAGTATTTTCTAGTGCGGACCAAACTTTAAAAAAAAAAGACCATTACTGATCATTCGTGGAACGTGAAGTAGGTACGTTAAATTCATAGCATAGTATAATCACCCTTCTAATGGGAATAATGTTCCCATTGCTGGGACCCAGGCCTCCTCTCTAGGAGAGAGAATGGGCCGTAATCCACCACGCGGGCCCAGTGCGATTTGGTGCATGATGTTAAATTCGATGTTTCTATGGTACATTTCATATTTCAGTTTAATAAGTCAGTATGGATTGTGAACCAATCTCATATTATTATGGATAGGTTCATTGATAAACTAGGGGTGGAAATTGGCTGGTAGACATTGATTAAAAAGTTATCTGTCAGTACTGAAAAAAAGGTTTGCTTAACTTGTTAACTTGTTCAGTGTCAGTCTGTTTACTATTTCTTTTTTATCTATATATATATATATATATATATTATATAGGGTGGATTGAGCTGGATTGTCAAACTTTTACTGACTACAAACCAACTGCGTTACTGCAGTTGCGTTTTAAGTTGCAGGGGCCCAGCTGGGTCGAAGCCTACCGGGGTCAGGGTTAGTTTCGAAAGACAACTCAAGCCGTATGGAGGCTTGAAGTAACGGGGTGGGTTTTTAGTCAGTAAGAGTCTGACACTATCGCCACTCTACTCTCGGGTAGAGCGCCACTCGAGAGTTGCGGTTGTCATTAATGATTTTACACCATAAAAAAAAAGGCGGCGGTAACTCTTTCGAACAATTTCGCAGCCCCTGTTCAGTAATCAAAGCCTTATTTAATATCTTTTGCTTAAGTAAATTAGAATTAGATTTTAGGATTTTCGTCACCCGTCACCAATCTTTTTTTTTTTATCAAATAGGTATCTTATCATCATCGTCATTTCAGCCGATAGACATCCACTGTTGGACGTAGGCCTCTCCCAAGTGTCATCACAATGATCGATCCCATCTGGTTCAACTACAATCCTAAAAAAGTTCGTCAAAGCATACTGGAATAACGCGAGGTCCTAGATCTAATCAAAAGGTCACTAATGCTGTTGCACGATACAACGCGGAGTCCATTCGAAAATTGTGGACATCCGTCCACTTCGCGCTGCTAATCAACCTCTGATGCGGGTCATCCGTTATCTACGAGAAAGTGTGTCAGCTTGTTTCTATCAACTTCCATACTGCATTGGTAGCTGAGTACCTGATCCCAGGAATGATTTACGCATACGTAGAATAATGGTTTTATAGGTAATAGGCTAGTGGCCGTAAAAATTGTAATTAGTCCATCTTTTAGATTATTCAAAGATAAGGAACACGTATTTTTTTATTTGTAAATTAAACCAAAAATGACAAAGATATAGCCCATTAAAGTTACGTGTGACGTCACGCCGTGCTGCATTTTTTCGCACGGGGTGACGTCCAACGTAACTTTAATGGGCTATATCTTTGTTATTTTTTGCGAAAAAAAAAAAATACGTGTCCAATATTTTTTTTATAATCTAAAATACGGACTAAATAAGATTTAATTATTTTGACCCTGGACACTACCCTATTATAGTAATTTTTAATTCAGATAACATAGGCCATACAAGAACAAAAAAAATATTTATATACATATAAATAGTTTTGAGAACACATTCATTATGCGTACAACTAAGGACTGGAATTGCCTGCCGGAGACTGTGTTTTCTGATAGCTACAACCTAGGGGTCTTTGAATCAAGAGTGAATAGGTTACTTCTAGGCAAGCGTGCTCCATCGTCGGCCACATCATTACTTACCATCAGGTGAGATAGTGGCCAAACGCGAGCCTATCAATAATAAAAAAGATATAGGATATTAATAACAATTAATCAATTTTATGGCCTACAGAGTTTCCACAACGAGCTCTTAATGCGATCCATTTTACGACCTAAATTGAACTAAAAAGTTAAAGTTAAGTTAAAGGAATGGGTTATAGGGTGTATGGTTCGATCCCTTTTTCTCGCTCACACAACTGATATTTTATAACGTCATAGGAAGGTGATTTCAATTGGGTTGTTGTGCTTGTCAGATTTTGTATTTGTGAGATTTTTTCAATTAAATAAACTTAATACGAAAAAATGTTATTAACAGTGCCATGTAATTGTACACCAAGATTTTACAAAAACTATTAAAAAAAAAAGATTATCTGTCACTGTGTCCGCAGCCATGTGGATTGTGTAACAAGCAAGCCCCGCATTTTGCACCCACAAACAGTGAAAATGGTCGATGGATGTAGAATGTTTGATTTTGTGGGTGTATTGGTTTTTTATTTTGTTAGCTTAGCATAAGGTTATTGTAGGTTAAATTTAAAAAATGTGAAATGAGAACAACTGTGATACAGTTTGGCACAACTTTGTAATGTATAAATGTAAGCAAATTTTGAATAAAACAAAGTAAAAAAAGGAAACTTTACAGTAAGCAAAATATACAATTGGCAGCCTTATCGCTTTCTGCAGTTTCTTCCAGAAAACCTCGAATAACCTTTAATCTGTGTTTTTCTAAGGTTTTGTATTTAAACAAGTGGTATCGGGGGAAAATCATCAAATAACTTTTTAACTTTTACTTATTAAAACAAACCAGTCTGCCTCAACTAGCTCTTTGCGTTCAAGATCACGGTAACTTTTCGAGCATCTGCTTCTGCTGAAGTGTGGTTACCTACCGTGCTAATGTTGCCTGCACCGGCCTATTACCTCACCAACAATGTTCTGTACTCCCCTATATCGGCTTCGACATTTACTGTATGCTCCAGATCCCTATAATGGACTTCGGATTTATCTACCTGATTAACTTGCACGCTTGACTGCTGAGCTAGCTTAGACGTGCTTCAATTAGGCATTATCTTCCAGATAGCCTATAAAACGTTGGACTTAATGCTCATTACTCAAAAGTAGAAACTTCATAGTGTTTGTTTCATTACCCGTTTAATGGGAGAGTTGTGAGTCTAGCAGTCTATATAGGGTGATTGGTAATTGAGTTCGTTTCTCTAAATGGGACTTTTTAGAGAGAGAATGGTTTTAATAAGGAAGTCTAATACCTGTAGCTTTACGTCAAGTGTCATACATTTATTTTGAGTGTGCTGCCTCTTTAAGAAGTTTTAAGAAAATAGTCTAAATACCTGCAATTTATACGACAAGTATCATTCATTTGTTTTGAGTATGCTGCCCCTCTAAGAAGTTTTAAGAAAAGAGTCTAAATATCTGTAGTTTGTACGTAATTCATTTATTTTGAACATGCTGCCTCTTTAAGAAGTTTCAAGAAAAGTTTATTTATTATTGAAAACGTTATGCACTAATACAACACCGCACAAAGGCGAATTTTTAGTATGAACTTAACGACGCTTAATGTTTTAAGTAATAGGATGGTATTTTTTTTTTTAAATAAGTTGTTATCAAAGATGTTGGATCTTGAGCTTTAAGAAAAGTATCAATTAATTATCTAGAGTGGAGTAGGTTTGTCTTAAAAGAAATCTAAAAAACTTAGAGTTTGAAAGCAACTCAATTTGGTCCTCAATTTCAATAATTCCAAGACCCCAAAAGCTTTGTAACTTAGCTCTAGAATTTCTATTTTGAAGGAACAGATTCCATTATCAATCACTTTGATGTTCATTTGTTCCTTCATAGCTGAGATTTTAACAAAATAGGATATTATGATGTCACTCTAAATCCAAGATGGCGGCTAGGACAGTTTTTTCTAGTTTAAACTGACGAAAAAATTAACATAAAAAAGTGTTTTTTAAATATTATCACATATTTGCAAATAATTATGACTGATTACTAATCAAGAGCCACTAATGAATAACCGCAAACTATAATATCCTAACTAATATTATAAAGGTGAATGTGTGGATGTTTGGATGTTTGTTACTCAATCACACAAAAACGGCTGAACGGATTTGGATGAGATTTGGCATGCATATAGCCTTTGACATGAAAAAGAACATAGGCTGCTTTTTATCCCGGAAAAACACCTTATTCCTACGGGAAAACACGTTTAAAGTGCGGTAACCGAAGTACACGCGGACGAAGTCGCGGGCGGACCGCTAGTAATATATATATTTACTATTGCTTCAAAGTTATCAAAGTGCGTAACAAACGCGTACTCCTATAGCTGAAAAAATCACATAGTTCAGGCTAAGATGGTACTGACCTGTTATGCGCTCTGGAACGCAAGGCAAAGAAGGAACATAGGAGTGGGTTTTAGTCAGTAAAAGTCTGACATGTCCTCTCCCTCCACCCAAGAGTGTAAGAAGTCATTGGATGATGTCCAACCGAAACAAAAACCTGATGACCATATCGTGAAAAAGTGCTTTTTCATGATTATAAAGAAGAAAGGGAAAGGTAAAACGCAAATTAAATCCGCAGTGCAAAAGCTAGCCTTACAGATGACAATGTCTATCATCGAAGTGCTTAAAAAAACCGAGATCGCGTCTCAGAACAGGTGACGGCAAAGAAGTAGAAACTTCAAGTTTGGTATGAAATTCAAGGTTTAAATTCAAACATTGCAAAAATACAAACTTGACACTTTTAATTTACAACTTCACATATAAAAAAAAATTAAAACTGGGCAAGTGCGAGTCGGACTTGCGCATATAGGGTTCCGTACAAACTTACCTATGAAAAAATTTATACATTTTTTTTGCCTCGGACACCACGGTCTGTCATGCAGCCGAAGTGCGAGTCGCATAGCACGACACGCGAATATCAACGACATAATCAGACGCGCTCTTGTCACCGCCGGCGTTCCAGCCGTATTGGAACCCCATGGCCTGGCACGCGACGATGGCAAGAGACCGGACGGCATGTCGTTATTTCCTTGGAAGATGGGAAGGCCTTTAGTATGGGACGCTACTTGTGTCGATACTCTTGCGCCTTCACATCTTCCTAGCTCGTCGTGTCGTGCTGGTGCTGCCGCTGCGGCTGCGGAGAACCTCAAGCGGCGGAAATATAACAACCTTGTTGGAAGTTATATTTTCGAACCGTTTGGGGTTGAAACTCTTGGATCGTGGGGTCCGAGTGCTCACAGTTTGTTTAAAGATCTGTCAAAACGTCTAGTTGACACTTCACGTGACCCAAAGGCTGGCTTTTACCTTGGACAGAGGATAAGCATTGCCATACAACGTGGCAATGCCGCCAGTCTTTTGGGCACATTACCAGTCGACAGCGATGTGGAAGAGTTTTTTGACGCCATATTTTAGTTAGTGTATTTTAGCGTAGGGTTTTATTATTTATTTATTTTGTAATTTACTGTAATTATAGTTATTAAGTTGTTTATAAGTGTAAATGAAAAAATTTCAATTCCTGAACTCAGTTACGAAGATTTCTCCGTTCCTTTTTTTTTTCTGACTTAACTACTAATTTTCAGTTTCTGATTTTTTCCTATATATGTGCATGAGCTCATAGCACAAGTAAAAGAAAAAATCTGAAAACTATTTTGTGTGTTTTTTAGCAAAGGTCTCATGCCAAATTTCCAGATTCTGGGTTAACGATAGGGTACATTGCTATGAATTTTAATTCCCTTGAGATTGTCGAAATATACGGTTTTTGCAACACAAACGGCGTTAGCTTACAAGTTTAATTTTTTCACAGCACAAGAGAATTTCAACTCAATACCTCCACGCGTTCCTGAGATAAAGGGTCTTGACAGACATACAGATAGACGGACCACAAAGTGATCATATAAGTGTACGGAACCCTAAAAACACTCGGAAGTGTTATTTTTGCCGTAGTTGGGTTTAAGTTTTCATAAACTTTGCTTTTGTATGTAATTTATTTCACTGTGACATCTGCCACAACTGTTACAAAATGTTTTACAAAGATCCTCGGGGGACCAACTCTTTGTCGTGCATTATTAATAACTTGAACGGTACCCCACTCACGACAAATAAAAAAGAAATCACGGAATCACTCTTTTCATTTGAGAGGTGACTTACTAACTTACGAAGGATCTAGGGGTAGGCTTTAGTCAGTAAGAGTCTGACACGCCCTTGTTACGCCACGTCATTGGATGATTTGCACCCTTGAAAAAAAAGTTCCTTCCAGGTCTTTCATTCCAGGGCCGGGTTTTCCTTTCAGAAGCGAACTCCTGGCCCCAGTAGGCTTCGAGCCCAAGTCATTAACGGCGCGTAGGGACCCACGCGCTGTTATTGACTTGGGTTTGGCCCAGACGGTTACAGGACGTTCGGACGGCGAGATACCCATTGCTCGCTGTCCGCAAACCCGTGTAATACATGATATTTGGGGACGGCACAGTATTTCTTTTCTCATGATATTCCTAAAAAAAAAATTCCATTATTATATTGGCTTTCCTCTCCACTCAATGTAAAACAAATAAGTATACTTACAATAATAAAGCTGCTATAGGTCTAAACTCTGATGTAATAACGTATACTTAGTTTATTTCGGTGGGCTAAACTTAACAACGCTTGGGTCTTAAGTATCGCGCTCGAGTCTACTTAGGAGTAACGTGCGAGTACATCCCACAAATGTCCCGCTTCTACTGGATTTAGGCAACTGAGAATACATTCTGCATCGAGTAATATGGACTATTCTTTTTTTTTTTAATTTTTTATGGTGGGGAAAATCATCCAATGACAACCCTCGCTTAAGCGGAACGGGAGATAGTGTCAGACTCTTACTGACTGAAAACCCACCCCGTTACTTCTAGCCTTCATAGACTGGCCTGTTGGTGTAGTGGTTAGTGACCCTGACTGCTGGAGGTCGTGGGTTCGATTCCCACCCAAGAAAAATTTTCATGTAATGAGCACGATCTTTTGTTCTGTTTATGGGTGTTATGTATCTTTATCAGCCCCCCCCCCCCCCCCAGCCACGTTACAACCGTTTCGTTTCGATTCTCCTGCGTCGAACGTCTCGAGTTAGCCACACCCCCGATTCTTTTGTTCTGACCACGTGCGAGAGCGTTGAGATGTCATTCCCGTACATTTAAAGTTTTCTACTAGCGTTAACGATTGCAGATTATCAATTTGGCTAGGGGTACAGGTGTCTAGTAATCGTAGTAAAACTCTGCTTAGTTTGAGGCTAGACGGCGTTGAGTGTAGTTGTGGAATATTGTTCTTTTACCGGTTATATTTAATAGCTTTTGCCCGCTGCTTCGCCCGCATACATAAAATATAAGCCTATGTCACTCAGGAATAAAGCAACTTTCTAACGGTGAAAAAATTATCGCAATCGGAGCAGTACTTCCAGAGATTACCTCCTACAAACAAAAAAAGTAAACCGAATATATTAACGAAATATTGTACTTTTCAGTGTAAACAACACTGAAAAGTACAATATAACTTTAATTTTGGAAGTCGGTGTTTCTATATTAGATAGTTTTGTCTCTTCGTTATTTAACACCGACTTCCGAAATTAAAGTTATTTTGTACTTTTCAGTGTTTTTTAACATTGAACTCGGTTATATTATTTGTGGAAAAAGTTTTGTATTTTACACTTTTTAATTATGGTACCACCACTAAAAAGTACCACTCAGCCAAACTTAAATACCTTATAGCCAGAGTGCATCTCATAACGATTCTAATAATTCCAAACTATGGATATAACTAAGATATCGGTGAATATACTTTCAGCCGAACATAGAACCTCCTCTTTTTCGAAGTCGGTTAACAAAACAAACCTCTTTATTGTAGATTAATATTATTGTAAACACTAAAAAAGAAAAACTGATAAGTTGCATGTTACTAAACGAGATATGAATATACCTGTAGATTGATGGACAGGAAGAGAGGTAGGCCAAAGAAATTATGGATAGATCATGCGAAGAGTGATTTGAAAGAAAAGAAAGTTAGTGATAGCATGACGTGTGACAGGACAGAATTGAAGAAAAAAACGTGTTGCGCTGATCCTAGGGAGGAAGGTTATGATGATGATTATCGAACCTAAAAACAATGAAAAATGAATATTGGATCTCCTATGAGAGAGAGTTCAAATTCTGAAATGTGCTTTCCCTTGATGTGAAAACAGCTGACAGTAAATTTTCCTTTTAAAGTAAAATTTTGAACTACTTCTAAAAGTCTTTTCAACTTTCGTTTGGTCTTAGCTGTAATTTAGCTATGAATTATATTTATTTGCCATGTAAAGGGCTGTGTTCGAGATTCGTAGCGTGAGAACCAGTTACTGATACAGCCCGAAGAATAGTTAAAATTAAAGTGGCATTGGGTTGGGCACATTGCTCGCAAAACAAATGGTCGATAGGCCAGAAAGGTTCTTGAGTGGTTATTTCGACATATGTAATAATCCTGTACAAGCGGATGCACGGCTATTACCCATACCTCTATCCGACAAAATTTCTTTTCAATTACTGCCGCGGCAAGAAGGACCAGAATATTTGCTGTGCCTCAGTGTCGCACTGTTGCCCGTGCTTAGTCTCCAATACCTCGCACTTTGGCTGCACTAAATGATCTCTTGGATTCTTATCCAATAAACGATGTGTTTGCGGATGAATGGACGATGATTTTATTGGCATATCAGAAGTACTGTGAGAGGGATTAATGTACGTGTTGTTTATATTTTTATTTACTTATTCTCTTTTAACTTAAAGGTTTTTAACCTTTAAGTTGTTAAACTTAAAGGTTAACAATTGATAGAGAATGCTCACTGCATTATGATTGCCTATGTACCACTACTGTATACAAAGTTTAGCTATATAAATAAATAACTTCCTATTTATCAAATGTATATTTCAGTATCACGACTGTATTAGTTTCGAAAAGGGTAAACCTAGTTTGTAGTTGCTTCCATTTAGTTAAGTCAAATACAACAATTCAGACTCCAGGATTCGGTTGGATTTCCTAATCAAATAACTCAATTTCACTTTGCCCGACTAAAGGATTGATCAATCAAACAGTAATGACATGGCGAGAAGGCGTGGCATTTACATGTGTAAATAAGTAAGACAGAAATCAAATACAGTAGTGCTCTTAAACTCAAGTAGAAATAGGCCGACCACTTAGCCTCTGATGCCGAAAAGATATGTACCACAGCTTCGACTCGGTGGACCAGTGGCTAGAGACGTCAGATGAAATTGGATGCTATCTGGAAAATAAAGAATAAAAGAAACTGCACATATGAAAACTGGAATACGCTGGAAGAGGCCTATATCCTTTTTTTTTGAGGTGGGATATCATCAAACTATTTCTCTTTATAGGAACTTTACTGTCTAATACATCCGTGTTCCTTCAGTTGCCGTCTACATTTCAGGGATTTTCCTGAGTTGATGGTTCCGGTTATATATTGTCGAAATGTTCGGTTGGCCTCTCGTTGGCATTGGTGGTATTTGTTCTTGCTCGTCTGTCATTCATTGTTATTAATAAGAATGTTTGGTATAGTGGGAAATTGTAATTGTCTTTAAGTAACTTTAGTGGGGACACTTATTGTGACGGACGTGAAACTACGGAACCCTACAATGAGCGTGGCCCGACACGCTCTTGGCCGGTTTTTTTAATATAATAATGATACAATTAATGGAGTCTGGGATCTGGGTTGGGTATTTTCAAGTTGAAACAGATCTTATCATCATCGTAGGGGGCGCACTGATCCCGCGCGCCTCAAGGAGTTGTCAGCAACAACAGGGGCCCAGCCGGGTCGAAGCCTACTGGGGCCAGGGTTACCCGAAAGGGCGCTCGAGCCCCGGTATGAAGGCTAGAAGGAACGGGGTGGGTCTTTTAGTCAGTAAGAGTCTGACACTATCTCCCGCTCCGCCCAAGGGCGGGGGATGTCTATGCATGATTTTTCACACCATAAAAAAAAAAACACCGACGGTTCAATCTTGAGAACAATACTAATTTATGTCACATAATACTTAGCAGTACATATGCAATAGAAGTAATTGTGTTCATTAGTTAATAAATTATTTAATTTATTGACATTCATCCGTAAAAATCCTGAATTGTACTCGTGTTCTTTTAGTTTAGATTCGAGAAGTTGATTAGTTGGTCTAGATTAGACTAGCATCTAATCTTACGACAAATTGTGATTTTATGGCTTGTACTGAGTAGTCTTGAGACATACTTTAAGAGGAGTTTCTACCGAGCGTGCTTCTCGGAAGAAATTCGTTCGTGTTGAGTCATACAAATGAAGTTTGAAGACGATCACGCCTTGGCTACAACTCCCCCAGAATTTCATCGATATTTATTTTTTTATGAGTACTGCTTCCTACTTATGTAATTTATTTCACTACCACTGCTCTCAAAACGGTTAAGGGATCAAGAGGAAACCGGCATGTTCTAGAACCAAAAATTCGAAGACATGTGACATTCACCAACTCGCACTGAGCGTGCGAGGTGGATTGCGGCCCATTCCCTCACCTAGAGAGGAAGCACCTCAAGCCACCCAGCTGTGGGAACATTAAAAGGCTGATTATACTACTTTCTACACTAATTGCATGACTTGCTTATGTGTGTTTCACCTGAGTCCGTATTTACAGGAAGATGTACTATTATCGTGTTTAATAGTATTGCTGTAAGTTTCTTTGTGTGTGTGAGCAATATAAGTTCATTTAAACGCAAGTCGAACTCAAAATTATTTACATATTTCACATAGGCTTACATGGACACTTACAAGGATATGTTAGCAAACCAAGTAAGTGTCAGAAAAACGTAGGGGCCCAGCAGGGTCGAAGCCTACTGGGGCCTAGGGTCTGCTTCTGAAAAGAAGATTATGCTCTGGTGTGCTGCTATACCGCTCCGCCCAAAATCGGGAGACATCATTGGATGATTTTACCACCTATAAAAAAAACCGGGGGCACTTATAAAACGTCAGAAGCTAGCATTTGCAGTTCTACTTTTTTATTTTATTTTAGTGGAATAAGTGGGAGATATCTGAAACCGAATAAGTAAGTATTGAAGTACATCTCCACTGTTTTATTTTTCTGTGGTTTGAATCCAGGATCGTACGCTTATCAGTTGACAGCAGTTCTTGAGATTAGTCTCAGTGTCTAACCGTATTCTACGAAATCTCATTTATTATTTATCTTTAGACCCATAGTTACAAACCGTTTAAAACATTTTTAACGATATTAAGTTTATTCTAAAGCGTGCAAAAAACGAAGCCGGCTCTGAAACTTTAACAAAAACGGTTGTGACGACAAGGCCGAAATATTAATGATTTTTAAATTACAATACTTGAAATTAATAGGAAAGTTACTATAGGTACTTACATCTGTTGAATAACTTGGTGCTATGCTGACCTTATTCTTTGAGTGATTTGAGAAAATCTATGACGGATTGGGTTTTTATTGTTAGGAGGTTTATGTTTTACGATAGCGACACAGGGCGTGATCCAGCTACCTATTTCATCGCTTCGAAAAAATACAAAATTTGCTGCCGTTTACCATTGTAATGTAATGCCATTGTAACTGTAAGGTTTAAAGTGCAATGACACCATCTTTGCCGACCCACACGCACACACTTCACATCACGTTGTCATCATCATCATCATATCAGCCGAAAGAAGTCTACTATTGGACATAGGCCTCCCTCAAGCGTTGTCACAACTACCGGTCCTGTGAGTCACGCATCCATCGGATTTGTTCTTTTGCAATCTACCACATGCAACTGATGGAACATAGGTATACTTATGTTGCATAGTTTAAGACAGTAAAAGTCTGACACGTCCTCTTGCACCACTCTACAGTAAAAAAAAATCCACAACTATCACACAACGCCGTCTAGTCCCAAGCTAAGCAGAGCTTGTGTTATGGGTATTAGACAACTGATAAACATACTTATGTATTTCTAAATACATACATATTATAGATAAATTACACCCAGACAGACAACAAATGACTACGCTCATCACACAAACATTTGTCCTGGGTGGGAATCGAACCCACGACCTCCGGCATAGCAGTCTGGGCACGCCACAATCATGGCGGTAAGTCCCCTCTTTGAGGCGTGGCTGGAAAGGCCTCACGGCGTCCTTACCTTCCGCATGACGCAGGTCCTCACCGGACATGGTTCGTTCGGGAGTTTCCTGCACCGGATTCATGCGGAAGTGACGCCCGGGTGTCGCCACTGTGCGGAACGCCCGGAGGACACGGTGGAGCACACAGTCGAGGTGTGCCCTGCTTGGGCGGAGCATCGCCGTGCCCTCGTGGGGGCGATCGGCGGCGGAGACCTCTCGCGCCGGGCCTTGGTTGAGGCCATGGTCCGGAGCGAGGAGGAGTGGCAGGCGGTCGCCGACTTCTGCGAAGCAGTAATGCTTGCAAAGGAGGAGGCCGAACGCATCAGGCAACGGCGTTATCGCCGCCGCCGTCGCCGGGATTCTGATCCCGATTTCCGGCCAACGTAGACGCGGGCTTGCGGACAGTGAGCAATGGGTAGCTCGCTGTCCGGCCGTCCGGTAACCGTCCGGACCAAGCCCAAGTCGTCGACGGCGCGCACTGTTCCCGCGCGCCTCAAGGAGTTGTCAGCAACAGCAGGGACCCAGCCGGGTCGAAGCCTACTGGGGCCAGGGTTATCCGAAAGGGCGCTCGAGCCCCGGTATGAAGGCTAGAAGGAACGGGGTGGGTCTTTTAGTCAGTAAGAGTCTGACACTATCTCCCGCTCCGCCCAAGGGCGGGGGATGTCAATGCATGATTTTTCCCACCATAAAAAAAAAAAAAAAAAAAAAGGGTCACTAACCACTAGACCAACAGGCCAGTCTAAACAGTGGGAGAAGTCGTATGATTTCCCACCATAAAAGATAATATACACAAAGATGCACGCACAATGAAAGTATTTTCAAAACGTAAGATATAATTCTGGTTCGAATGTTCAGGTAGATTTTATTCAAAAGAATTGAAGCGAAAGACAAGTAAATGCTCACATTCCCCATGAGTTGTGTGTGTACGAGTCAGCTGACCGAAATGAGGGCACTGACGTTGCAATCTTTAATACCAATACGCTTACGTAACATGAGCTGGATACAGTTTCAGTAACATTGGTACTGTCGGCAACGTAACTCGCTTAGTACATTGGTTTCTTATGTTATTTGGCGTAAGACTTTTTATAGGTAAACTAGCTTTTGCGCATAAAACTTAGTTTCTCCATACAAACTTTGGATCCCCGTTTCACCCCTTCAGGGGGAATATTTTGGAAAATTCTCTCTTATTGTTTGCATAGGCAGGGACTCAAACTGTAACCATAATAAAGTGTTTTAACACTGATTTTTAAAACAGTTGTAACAGAAAAACACTTTTAAATGTAACAGATACAATAATGATACCGACCGAATGAAACTGTAACCTTTTATATGTGTTATGGAGTGCTACCGAATCAAACTGTGACCTGTTTATATGTGTTAATAAGTGTTAATATTATGTGTAACTAAAATAATCAGTTTTAGTGTAGCTTTGCAAATTGTAACTTTGGCAACGCTGCGTTTACCTGTTACACTTATTAACACTGTATAACACTTTTATATCTGTTACAGATATGTTAGAGTTACACTTTTGTAAGTGTTTTGGGTTAACACATTGAAAACACATTAATAAGTGTTACATATTTTGTAACACTTATAATTCTGTAACCTTTATGAAGGTGTTTTTATGTCCCTGTGCATAGGTACGTCAAAAAAGAAAACTTATGAAAAATTTCATGTCCCTAGTCTTAGTAGTTTCGGCAGTGCGTTCATAATGTCAGTGAGTCAGTTTCTCCTTTTATATATAGATATTAAGCATCTAGGGGAAACAAGAAATTGCAAATCTAGGTGCACAACTACACGGTGGGGCATATAGAGGAGGTGTGTCCGGCTTGGGTGGCGCACAACCCTGTCAGGCAACGGCTGGCGATGCGGAGATGGCCGTACGCGAGAGAGAACGAACATACTCACGCCTCGGTAGGTGTAGGCTTGCGGATGACGAGCAATGGGCAGCTCGTTGTGGTTTTAGTGAAAAATGATGCACATATATCTACACGAGAAGACCGATTCATCGTCAGTACCTACCGTGCTAATAATAGACATTTTTCAGGTCCGAAAGACATTTAATAAAATCAAAACAATGGGAACTCTGACACGATCCTGCGACGAGTTCATAAGGCATAAAGGCTGATAGAACAGCAAATGGTTGCAAACAGAAGGCGAGAAGAATATCTAGTTGCCAGGTTACAATCTGCTCGAAAACACGTCCGATGAACTAATGACCTTTCTAGGAATAAGTTTTCCGATGAACCCAAATTTTGTTTATTTACACACGATGGAACATTAAGACCGTTCAACCCGAGAAACATTTTCATTACTTTTCATACAATCGTTCTTACGTGATTATGACGTCAATACAGAGCTTTCTCTGGATATTTTGGAAACACAATATCTTGTGGATATTGTCTAGGTTTCTATTGAAATCTAATTATATATTTGTGTACCTTTGTGTATTTGTGTACCATTTGTGTGACCTTTGAAAATCTGCTACTTTACGTGAACGCCTCTCATAATGTGCTCATAAATAATGTATATATATGTATATATATATAACTAGAGAAATCTTGCACATTTAATCGAGATTCTGAATGACGAAATATTCTTCCAAAAACTTATAAAGTTATTTAAAAAAAAATGTGGAAAAAGTTCTGGGAAATATTGGACTGAATGACCGAATTACTGAATGCCAACAGAACTTTCAGGTGTTGTCTCTCCTTTTTCGCGTTGCCTCTTTATCAAACATTGCATTGGATTGCGTTGGATAAATCAACAAACTTTTAAACCATGCTCAAGTTAACGATAAACCGATTGGAAAGGGACCTCTTAAGAGCTTTTATAAGATTAGGAAAACGATATCATCAAGCATGATTTAAAGAAAAAGTGTCATTAGGATCAATAAATTATAATAGTATGGGAAAGGATATCTTCAGTAAGTCGTGTGGACTTAGTGGAAATAGAAAATGTTTTACTGAAATGTAGAAGACATAAAATATATATATACTATACTGGATATGGATTGCAGTGAGCATGCTGAGCATAATATAGAATTTTCTCAGTTGAAATTGAATTAAATTTCATTTTTATGCACAATTATGCCTGGCTATATAGTTCTCATTTGGCCAATGCATATACTTATCTAAGACGTCGATAATACTTACATAAAGTATCCAGTTCGCAGTCCAAACTTAAATTCCATAGAACATGCACGGGAAGTGCTCAGAAGATGCGTTAGATATTGCTCTCCGGCTAAAGCTACCTTACAAGAGTAATCTGCTAATGGAAGAACGTGTGGTGGCTAACATAGACCACTATCGTATCCAAAATTGGCATTACACAATCGGTTTTTCATTTGGTTTATTTGGTTTCTCTTAGAAGCAACGCAAAGATTAAAACGCTTTACGAATATATTGAAAATTTTTAAGCTATTGTATAGCTTCTATCGCTGGCCTTGAGCGTGGAGACCGAATCCAGAAATTCCGTAACGAAAATAACCTAACACCCCCCACTCATTTGTTTTCTTATCGGTCACCACGCTCAAAAAGTGTAACTTCAATTAATATCAAAGAAAAAAAACAAAGGAAAAAAATACTGCATAATTAAATAAATAAATAATTATAATTGCATAAGTTGATAAAAAATGCTATGCAATAGCTTTACCGCGGCAGTCCCCGAGTGCCACACGTCTTTTTTTAATCAGTAAAGTTTTGACACGCCCTCTCACTCTACCCGAGATCAGTAGCCATTATCAGTGGTTGACTGCGATCCCACCTGATGATAAGCTGTGATGCAATGTTAATGGTGAGTCAGATGGTTTAATTCTAATCACTCTAGCTTTGAAAGGGAAGACTGCAGCAGGCAATTTGTTCCAGTCCTTCAATGTAGGCGGTATAAACGATAAACTGAAACGCTTAGTCCAAACCCTAGAAGTTTCAACAACGTAAGGGTGGATGCTCAGAGCACGTCGAGTTGTCGGACGACAGAAATCAAGTCCAAATTTTCAAAGCTAGATAGCATTTTGCAGCACCAGCCCTTATGTGGCTGCAGTACTCCACACACGGTCGGACCTGTGCTTTGTATAATATTAGAAGCTGTCCCGGTGTGAAGTACCATCGGACCTTTGCAAGAACGCTGAGTTTTCTAGCAGCTATTTTGGCTTTGGACTCAATGAACTGCCCCAGATTTGACGTCTGAGGAAATTTCAATTCCCAAGAGACGTGTCAGTACACTCTAGGGATACATTCCGAAAAGTAAGAGCTAAAGTGAACGGATTCCTTTTGGTGGTGAACCGACACGCTTGTGCGTTGCGTTGAAAGATGAAAGTATTTTTGGTATTTAATTAAAATTAAATATTGTACAGAACGTGTTATCTTTTTTATGTTTTAGTCAGTCATCTACAATATACCTATGATTTCCATTCATCTTATGCATTGAAGAAACTATCAGTTATTTTGTTAACGGCCCAGAATTTTACACAAAAGTGTATTTTTTTAAAGATAATGTTTAATGTCAGTTTATATCTAGCGGCAGGAGGTAAATAGTCTTACAGCTTTTACATTGGTTATTTATGGAAAAGTTTCGAACTTCCCTTCGCTTTGAAGGGAACCACGTCGTGAGGATTGCGTCTTCGTCTCACGCTTTCCGTCACCTCCTTCGCTCGCTTTTCAGAAGAAGGTGACTGATTCCGTACCAGGGCCGGACGCGAGAGGTTACCGACGTGGATCGCCTCATGAGGACATGTGAGACAGACATCCACAGTGTCCTCCAAGAAATCCGCACAATGGTGTCACTTGGGCGTTTCTTACCGCCGAATTCGAATTAAGGTCCTTCGATTAGTTTAGCCGGTAAGATTTGCGTCAGGTGTAAAATGAGAAAGTGACACTTTTCTAGCTATGCCTTAAAGAAGGGACTTACTGCTCGATTGAAGTGTGTCAACAAATTGTACCTTACTATAGTAACCAACGTTCAAAAATGTCCTCTCCACAGTTCTAAGTATCTTTCTGTCCGGGACACACATATATTACATACATAGTCCTTGGAACTAGTTAATAGGATTTATAGCTGAGAGCAAGTATGCCTAGACTTCGTGTTGAGAACTCTTCAACACACATTATAAGCATCTAGCAACAACAATAGTTTTAGTTCAAGAGGGCTGAGATGTTACGAGGTTCCCTCGTCTTTGTAGGTTGATAAGCTATGTTACTGATAGTTACTCAGGCTTGAATGATATGTAGGCTCTTGTAAGTTTTTTTCATAATGTTTTTGAATCAAACTACCTAACTATAGCCCATTCATCTGGGCTTGAGACAAAATGTAAACAAAGAAAACAATGTAGGTACCAAGTTTCTTCGACGTGTTTGAATATATTAATAAAAGTTTTCTTTTCTGCTGAATGCATTGGCATTTTATTTGCACGATTTTTCTTAAGCGAAGAAAAAGTGCATCGTTGCTTGGTCCAGGTTCATTATCCATTTAATCTTGCTCATGAATGAAAAATCCTTTCAGTGGTTTTGAGTTTATCGCGAAAAGACAAACAGACTCGGTGGGAAGCTTAAATTTTATAATTTACATAGGTAACTAAATAAGCTTCCATAGGGAAGGATAAAGAATAAGGATGATAAGAATGAACGTCTTGGAATAAGAAGTAAAAACCATTGGCGATATTCTGGAAACTACATTTTTAGAAAGTTATTTTGCAGTAAACGAAAACACTGAAAAACACATAGCCAATAGAATGGAGACACATGTTCTTCCAATGACACCAAAAAACCGATAGTGGATTCACTGGTCACCCACTAACTCACAAAGTACGAATGTGTTAGGGCGTGTACACATTTACGACCAAATAGAACGCGCAAACTCGTATTTTGTAGGGACAGTTGACAAAATATTGTGCCCTTTGCACACCCTTAGGACTAACAAATCGTCGGTAAAGTTTCAACTGTGCGTAAGTCAACAATGGCTATTTAACAAAAGTGTAAAATTATAATACTCGTAATAAATTATGATAATCAACATTGGAACCCATTTTTGGAAGAAATATTGTTTAGGTTTTTGTATTCTGATTAGATGAAAAGATGCTCGTGATTCTTCTAAACTAGGTACATCGCTTCTTTTTTCAAAATGTTAAAAATGACTCACGCAATGTTAGAACTTCAATGACAAAATACAGGAAAGGAACAAAAAAAAAAAACTGTAATCAATTTCTACAAACCTATAGGTTTTTTTTTAAATAACAAACTACTGCTTGGATGGTAAGCAGTGATACGAATCATCAGTTTATGAGGAGCTAATTCACTCATTCTTTGAAGACGTCAAAATTACACTAAAAGCACTAAGATACCGGTTAGAACGCTAGAGTCCTAATGGAATTTATTCATCTCTCAATAAATAAAAATGTTGGCCAGTCGATGTCCAGACAGGTGACACCTCGGCGTGATGAGTGGCAGTGTCCTATAGATTACAAACTCTTTGTACCCTGTCCTGTCGATCTGAGGCATCGGATTGATCATCGGGTACGATTACGTGCTGCGGGGCGATCTCCCTGACGGGGTCAGCGTGGTCTGCTACGCAGACGACACGCTGGTTCTAGCGCAGGGAGAGTCGTACCAGGCGGCGGTCGCTCTAGCGACACGCGGGGTTGTGATGGTCGTTGATAGGATCCAGGAGCTGGGACTCGAGGTGGCGCTTCACAAGTCCGAGGCGATGTGCTTTCACGGTCGCCGCTCTCGGAACGCGCCGCCAATGAGTTCCCAACTAACGGTAGGAGGAGTTCACATCGGTGTCGGGTCGACGATAAAGTACCTGGGACTCGTTCTCGACAGCCGGTGGAATTTCGTGGAGCATTTCCGACGTCTGGCTCCCAAACTCAACCGGACTGGGGCCGCTCGCTTGAGAGCGGTCCCAGTCAGCACACGTAGTACGCTCGCAAAGGAGGAGGCCGACCGCATCAGGCAACGGCGCTCTCGCCGCCGCCGGGATTCCGATCCCGATTTCCAACAGTGAGTGGCTCGCTGTCCGGTAACTGTCCGGACCAAGCCCAAGTTGTCGACGGCACGCACTGTTCCCGCGCACCTCAAGGAGCTGTCAGCAACAGCAGACAGCCCAGCCGGGTTGAAGCCTACTGGGGCCAGGGTTATCCGAGAGGGAACTCGAGCCCCGGTATGAAGGCTTGAAGGAACGGGGTGGGTTTTGTAGTCAGTAGTAGTCTGACACTATCTCCTGCTCCACCCAAGAGCGGGGATTGTCATTGGATGACTTGCCCCACCAAAAAGAAAGTATCAGATCGATTTATTTATTCTTAGTTTTGATCAAACAACAATATGTGCGCGGCGAGATGGAATTATAAGAATTGATTTGGAGAAACAAAGTTGTGTAGTCTATCAATGTTATTGAACAAATATTGTCAATGTAAACGAATGAAATGAATATTAGGTTCAATGAAGACTTTTTGACATTATCAGATAATGATTTTTCTTTTTTATTTCTTTCGTAACATTAGCTATATTTAGATTATAGCGCTAGAAAGGTGTAATGAATAGTAAAGTCAACTAGATACTATAACTAGGTGACTCGAAAAACGTTGTTTCTGCCATAAAATTATCTAAGAAAACGATGGGGGTTGGGGGTACGAGAGTAAAATATAACGTACTCAGATCTACCAAATATACACAAAAAAATCATAAAAATCAGTCAAGCTATTTCTAATAAGTCTAACTGTCCCCCCACACGGGCCTCATAAAAACGCCGCCACAGAAAAACGCTAAAAGTGGCCACAAAAAAGCAAGAAGCAGCCGCAAAAAACTGCTGAAGCGCGCAATACCTCTTGTGTCCGCTTAAAGCAGCTTCAAGCGTTTTTTATGGCGGCACCGCCGCATATGAGCCACAAAAAAAGGCCGCCTCAAAATAAAGCTTGAAACGGCGTTTTTTTGAAGCCCGTGTGCGGGGACAGTAATGGAGTCTTTGCCACGTTATCTACACTAATATTTTATAGAAGAAAAGTTGATTTTTTATTTGTAGGAGATCTCTGAAAGTTCAGATCCGATTATTAAATTTTTTTAACATATATATTTCAGATAGTAAGCTGTTTTATTCTTGAGTGACATAGGCTATATTTTATATGTACGTGGGTGTAAACGCGGGCAAAAGTTAAATTGTATAGTTTTTTTTGTTGGACATGGTATACTATTAGTTCTAATTGGAAAATGATCAATATTTTTAATAAAAACATTTAAAATAATGAATGAAATGAAAGACTTTAGGTTCAATGGCAACTATTATGACATTGTTAGATAATTAAAAATGTTTTTTTTTTATACCTCTCGTAACAGCTGTCTCGGGTTCCAGCTTCATTCAGATTAAGCTTTTATTCCCAAAAAGCTTTAAATCATGCCAAATTCTCAGAACTTTACCGTTTGATTGGACCCATTCTCAAATAACGCCAGTGTACAACAACATACCTATGTACTCTATTGAAACACGGGAAATTGGAACGGTTCAAAAATTGCGATAGCGTTTTCACTCCGTCATAGGGGAACCTAATTCTATTACTGGCACACGAAAGGGTGTAAACAGATGTAGTTTGAATCAGAGTACACGGTAGGTACATACAATACATAGAGATACGTGTGCATATATATTTTTCCTTACTAATATTATAAAAGCGAAAGTGAGTTTGTTTGTTTGTTACGTCTTTACGCCTAAATGGCAAAACCGATTTTGATGAACGAATGAATTTTGGCACAGACATAGTTGGGACCCTGGAAACGGACATAGGCTAATTTTTTTATAAAAAGTGAGAAAAGGGGGAGAAAGATAGAAGATCTTTTATGTACGCGGGCGAAGCCGCGGGCAAAAGCTAATCCATATATAAAAGGAAGAACTGACTGACATATCAATGCACAGTCGAAACTACTGGGACTAAGAGCGTGAAATTTTGCACAAGGCTTCCTTTTATGTTGTAGACGTTATATTTTAAAATCTGTTATTTAATTTTGTGATAGTTTATAAACATAAAATTGGTTTAAAATAATTCTAATTATTACAATAAGTTTATCTATTTCAATACAGTTACAGTACAATTATACTTCTACTTATCCTCTAAACAATTAGGGTTACTTCGAGCTTTCAGCACAATGACTCGAACAGTAATGACCGTTGGCTTATAAAGCCACGTCTACACTTATACTCGTCACTTTAACTAAAATCAATGAGAGAACAGAATAACAAAACATGTGGTTTATCATTGCGGTATAGCACTTGGTTTCGCCTCGGTTGCAACGCCAAAGTTTTTCCATTTGTATCAAAATATACTATTTCGTCCTTTTAAAAATTCCTATCGACTGTATTGATTAATTAATTATTCAATAGCCTCCGGCCCCTTGTAATTGAGAGTGCACTTATTTAGGTAAAACTAAATGTATCAAACCTTTATTTGTGTGTGTACTTCCTTTGTTGGATGTTCGTAATAAATAAATTAATTAATATCAGTGTTTAAATGTATAAAACTAAGTATGATCATAAATATTAGGTACTAACTTAATATTTATTTTCTACCTTTCACCAGTTAGCGTTTTAACACTAATACGGGACAACGCCCAAAACGCACAAATACATAACAAAAAAAATATATGCACCAACCTTTTCATGTTGTATTGACAGGCCCGTGAATTAACTTGTGGAAACATGTCCAACATGTTTCGAAGTTCGGAGAAACGTGGCAAGAAAGTCAAGATACGGGCGAGTTGCGTGAACTTGTATTAAAATAAAGTTAACTGCTGACGTAGATGGTGCGGCGGAGCTGTTTTGCGCCTCGCCGTCCCCCGACCTTATGACCCACTGATGACTCGCTTTTTACCTGTAAATAACTCAGTTTGACAAGACTACCTACCACTCCTACTACGGCGTAATCCTTTCAAAAGTTTTCCCTAACTAACGCTAACTTCACAATTTATTTTATCTTTGTTTCCTCGGTCGCTCGCTGGAGATCGAATAAGGCCTGCTTAAAAGTTTCCGAATTCATCTCTTATCCGGACCTCGGCAGTCAGCGTGGAGATTAGGTTAGTTGGTATTGATTTTTGCAATTAATGGCTTCGGTAAACACTGACGAATTTCTGTTTTTGCTTTCTAAAACAATTTCTTCGTCGATTATGTTAGATATTTATTTAGTTGAACAATTCAGATAAATTAATTTACAGTTCAGTTAACTCGTGTTTATGCTATCATTGCTATCTTTAGCTTATGCACACAGTCGCACAAGCAACATCAAACAATATCGGTCACTAAACAAACGTAAACCAACTGCATAGTACCGTCCTGTATGATCATACCTAGCTTAAACTTGCCAACCCTCGGATGGCTCACATTTTTCAAGACAATCATCTATTCGCTGAGCCATGAATGGACCAATAAAATGAAGTGTCAAAGGCGCGGCGCGGTGTCGTGCCTGACGTATCGGCGCCGAGTGAGGGGTCGCACTCCCGAGCTATTTCTCTAACACTGACAATCGAACTATTGCCACATACCACGGAAAAGGAGACCATTAATATTAGACGCTCATACCGCCGACGAACGCTTCGTGATTTACCGCCTCCGAGCTGAGTGGGCTTACTCGGCTAAATGTTACAAACACGCCTATTACGTAGTTTTACATACAGGATGGATTTTTTTAATGGGACAGTGAAGCTGGTGCTTTAACTGTTGTAGTTACAGGAACACATTTGTAGGAAATTGTCCTTACTTGTTTGAGTGTCTTTTAACAAAAGAAAGTTCTAGAAAAGCCACATAGTGCAAAAACTTTTCTGGTCTACTCATTTTTTAAATAATGGAATACCTATATGATTCCATTTTCTAATTAATGTGTAGACCCTTTTCATACTTCCAAAAAAACAGTAAAATACATTGATTTTATTTTGAAATTCACAACAGTTTGTTGTAGATAGTTTTCTCTACATAAGTAATTAATTATATTAAAAAAAAAATCCAACGTAATCTACCTTAGAAAACATCATTGATGGTTGATCACTGAAAAATAATGAATAAAAACCTTATATTTTGGACAAAGTTCGTAGTTTGTTAGTATACCTACACACATCTTAAGAAGAAGTGTCAGTACCCAGAAACAATACTGAAAAATAAATCTGTATTCATTGATAGGTATTCACAAACAGTCAGCAATTATGACAGTCAGAAAGAAAACATACATCAGCAACTTATATAACCAAGGAAAGGGTACTTGCCCTTACAGCCTCATCTTGAAAATCCACCCTGTATATTGTTACTAAGTTTACATCGTGCTGTTAAGCCACTTTCTCTTGAAAAACAAACATTAAACTTTATGTTGGTACTTTCAATGTCGTCGATTTATTGTCGAATCACAAAACCGTTTCATCATCATCATTATTTCAGTCCATAGACGTCCACTGTTGGACATAGGCCTCCCCCAAGCGTCGTCGCAACGAACGATCACGTGCGTCCCGCATCCATCGGATTCCCGCTACCTTCACCAGGTCATTGATCCACCTTGTAGGAGGCCTTCCAACGCTGCGTTTTCCGGTACGCGGTCGCCACTTCAGAACCTTTTGGCCTTAATGGCCATCTGTTCTGCGAGCAATGTGCCCTGCGAATTGCCACTTAAGTTTGGCGATTCTTCGTGCTAAGTCAGCAACCTTGGTTCTCCTGCGGATATCTTCATTTCTGACTCGATCACGCAAGGAAACTTCGAGCATAGTCCTTTCCATTGCTCTTTGGGTTACTTTAAGCCTTCTGATGAGGCCCATTGTGAGCGTCCGCTGCCGCGACAGGTCACGGCATGGCGGACAGAGCTCCGGCGGGATCTCATGGTGAAATGGCGTCAGCGACTATCGCAACCCAGTGCTGGGCACGCCACAATCATGGCGGTAAGTCCCCTCTTTGAGGCGTGGCTGGAAAGGCCTCACGGCGTCCTTACCTTCCGCATGACGCAGGTCCTCACCGGACATGGTTCGTTCGGGAGTTTCCTACACCGGATTCATGCGGAAGTGACGCCCGGGTGTCGCCACTGTGCGGAACGCCCGGAGGACACGGTGGAGCACACAGTCGAGGTGTGCCCTGCTTGGGCGGAGCATCGCCGTGCCCTCGTGGGGGCGATCGGCGGCGGAGACCTCTCGCGCCGGGCCTTGGTTGAGGCCATGGTCCGGAGCGAGGAGGAGTGGCAGGCGGTCGCCGACTTCTGCGAAGCAGTAATGCTCGCAAAGGAGGAGGCCGAACGCATCAGGCAACGGCGTTATCGCCGCCGCCGTCGCCGGGATTCTGATCCCGATTTCCGGCCAACGTAGACGCGGGCTTGCGGACAGTGAGCAATGGGTAGCTCGCTGTCCGGCCGTCCGGTAACCGTCCGGACCAAGCCCAAGTCGTCGACGGCGCGCACTGTTCCCGCGCGCCTCAAGGAGTTGTCAGCAACAGCAGGGACCCAGCCGGGTCGAAGCCTACTGGGGCCAGGGTTATCCGAAAGGGCGCTCGAGCCCCGGTATGAAGGCTAGAAGGAACGGGGTGGGTCTTTTAGTCAGTAAGAGTCTGACACTATCTCCCGCTCCGCCCAAGGGCGGGGGATGTCAATGCATGATTTTTCCCACCATAAAAAAAAAAAAAAAAAAAAGGCCCATTGTGAGCGACCACGTTTCGGATCCCTATTTCATCACTGGCAACACAAAACCGTTTAGCAGTAGGTAAATAGTAAAATAAATGTTAACAGTAAAATAAGATAAACAATAAAAGTTCGAACAAAAAGTTAATGGCAGCTCAACTGTTTTTGAAAGCGGTGGGACAATTTAATTATAAAACTAAGTTAATTTTAAAACGAAACCAACTGTTTAATAGGAATTCCGACCTAGTAGAAGTGCCTAACAATAAAATTCAACAAAAGCTTGGGTTTTATTTAAAACTCCTACAACAGATCGAGTTAAACTTTGGTGGGAACGTCGTGGCATCCATCTGCGAATTCCTACATATATAATTATGTATATGCGTAATTAAAGAATTTATAAGTTGATCGGTACGGTTTTTGTTGGAATTGTTTCGTGTGAAGTTCTGTTCTCGTTTTAATTTTTTGCAAATTAAATCCTAGGGAATATTGTGATACAAAATTGGCGTAGTTTTATATGTGTCGCCTCGTCATTTATACTGCGTAAACAAAAGACTCGAACAATTTGCCTGCTGCGGTTTTTCCGTCCGATTATAAGTGCTTTCAAGAGTAGTAGAGTTTTAGAGTGAATAGGCTCTTAATACACTAGTGTGCCTCACCATCTACGATTGCATTACTACTTACCATCAGGTGGGATCTCAGTCAAACACTAGTTTAAATCAATTTAAAAAAACAAAAAGCTATTATCGAAATAGGCGCGATCTTGGTAAAGTTGAGCTGGGAATTTTTAACCACCTACCTTAGTGAAGCTTGGATGTGAGAATGTGTAACATTCGCATTCTAATGGAAAACAAAGTGACTATATTTTGTACATTACTCACACGAGATGTATTAGAAAAACTTGCATAAGAGCACTTACGCTGCAGATTACTGTGCTAATAAAAGCTGGATAAAAAGAAAAACAATCGTTCTCACTCTGAACCTGATTTACTTACGTGATTGTGGTTGGCTAGGGTTCGAAAAGACTAAATAAATGTCAAGTTCTTCTATGTTTAAGTGTTGATTTTATATCTGTTTAGTGTTTAACAGTATACTTGTGTTGTTTTGCACCTTTTCGTTATGACACACTCATATATTTGTTGTTTAGACTCCGATTTCCGGCCACCGTTGGTGCGGGCTTGCGGACGGCTAGCAATGGGTAGTTCGCCATCCGACCGTCCGGTAACCGTTCGAACCAAGGCCCAAGACGTGGACGGTGCGTATTGTTCCACGCGCGCTTCAAGGAGTTGTCAGTAAACCGTTGGGACCCAGCAGGGTCGAAGCCTTTATTTATTTTGTTCTGACCACATGACTGAGCGTTGGTTGACGTCATTCCTGTACATTTGAAGTTTTCTACTAGCTTTAACGATTGCAGATTATCAACTTGGCTAAGGGTACAGAGGCTCAACCATGAGCTATTAACGTGATCCATTTTACGACTTAAACTGTTTTGTTTTCTGATGAATTGTTAAAGATGGACCTATATAGGTTGTATAGTTCCGTCCCTCTTTCTCGTTCACACGGCTGACATTTTAACACGTCATGGTAAGACCCCTAGAATAATAAAATATCGAATTTATCATTTTATGTATAATATAAAATAAAGAAAAAGGGTTTTTTTATTTATTTAAACGTGCTAATCTCTGAAACTGCCAGTAGGATTGGAAAAAATCTTCTTGAATGAAATAGCCAGATTCATGAGAATGGTACCTATACGCTATACAGCATCAGGCTACAATCCACGCAAGTGATTGATGCAGTAATCGAAAAGACGCGGGTGAAACCGATAGTTGACTCATCTACGCTAATATTATAAAGAGATAATGTTTTTTTTTGTTTTTACATTTTTTTGTTTGTAATTTCTGAAAGTTACTACTTTTACTGGTCTGATTGCCGTAATTATTTCACCGATAGAAAGCTGCTTTATTCTTGAGTGACATAGACTATATTTTATGTACGCGGGTAAAGCCGAGGGCAAAAGCTAGAATAAAATAACTGAACATGAGTATACCAACAATACAAAACATGTATGAAGTGAATGACTGGAGATAGATTGTACTTTGAACGTTGTAGATCATATTTTAAAAATCAAAGACGGTATTTTGAACCCTACCATTTATGAAAACATGGCTGATGCATATTTCATTAATTTCAGCCGATAGACATCCACTGTTGGACAAAGGCCTCCCCCAAGTGTCACCACATATTACGATCCTATGCGGTCTGCATCCATCGGATTCCCGCAACCTTCACTAGGTCATCGGTTAGACGTATATTTATCATGTTGATCGTTTTAAGACAGTACAGGAACAGCAAAACTTTAATTAATATATAAAGTACTTTGAACACAAATCTCGTGCCAGCAAAACACACACGTCCAAGATATATTTAACTAGTTTACACACTTTACACAAGTTTCAAACGTTACCAACCTGGATCCCATAAACAACGGGGCGCAGTGTAGCACCGGTAACGTGGCAATTAGTTAGATAGCTTGCCAAACAAGCCCAGCTTCCCCTTCCAGCCGCTTGGATGTTTGGCTGCATCTCACACGCTTCCCACAACCTATGAATCTAGGTGACTAGAATTGCACCCGTTTATAATTACAGCTAAGTTTAATTTAAATTTAAGATCGAATGAAGCTTTAAGAAGGACAGGAGTATAGTTAGCAGTATATTTTGTGTTTATTGTTCGCTATATAATTTATTTTTAAATCTAATTTGTAATTTTAATTATGTCCTACTGCTGGTAACCTACCTCTCCCTTTTCCACTAATGTCTTTTTTATAATTGAGACATTATCCAAAGATATCCTTTCCTTGGACGGAGTAGAAGGACGTGTCAAACTTTCACTGAATAAAATCCACCGTTAGATCCTTTCTTGTCTTTCATTCCAGGGCCGGGTTTTCCTTTTAGAAACGAACCCATTAACCAAGTAGGCTTCGACCCTGCTGGGCCCCTACGGTTTGCTGACATCTCCTTGAGGCGCGCGTGGAACACTACGCGCTATCGAAGAGTCTGTTGGGCTTTTTCCAGACGGTCATCAGACGGACGGATGGCGAACTATCCATAGCTCGCTCCGAGCATGGTCCGGAGCGAGGAGGAGGCAGGCGGTCGCCGACTTCTGCGAAGCAGTAATGCTCGCTAAGGAGGCGGCCGACCGCATCAGGCAACGGCGCTCTCGCCACCGCCGGGATTCCGATCTCGATTTCCAGCCTCCTTAGGCGCGGGCTTGCGGACAGTAAGCAATGGGTAGTTCGCTGTCCGGCCGTCGGGTAGCTGTCCGGACCAAGGCCAAGTCGTCGACGGCGCGCACTGTTCCCGCGCGCCTCAAGGAGTTGTCAGCAACAGCAGGGGCCCAGCCGGGTCGAAGCCTACTGGGGCCAGGGTTATCCGAAAGGGAAAACGAGCCCTGGTATGAAGGCTTGAAGGAACGGGGTGGGTTTTTTAGTCAGTAAGAGTCTGACACTATCTCCCGCTCCGCCCAAGAGCGGGGGTTGTCATTGGATGATTTTCCCCACAGAAAAAAAAAACAAATAAAAAGGCCAATTTACTTAAAAATTAGTATAAATAGTAACACAATCAAATAAAAAAGTTCCATAACCCGATTTTCAAAATACACCCAATAAAACAATCTAAGTGGCTTTATAGATTTGTATGGAGGATTTTTATTTCTTGGATAAGACTTGACAGTTTTAATCGGTATAAATAATTAAGGCTGTCATTATTGGATTTTCAAAACATAATTTTAGGGGTGTTAAATGTATGAAAATTAAGTTTAAAAATTTCGAGCGAAGTCCCTGGCAGAGTGCTAGTTTTTTAATAAATTAAGAAATATTAGTAGCCTCCAGGAATTCATAAAGTTGCGAATGTTACATTAGGTGTTTGTTTATAACTTTTGGTATGTAGCTCGCCGATATACGCCTACATCCATCGTTGATTTCAATTTTCATATGTTTATCATAGATTCTTGGGACGGCCAGAATGTTCGTGAACACGTGTAAACGGCTCTGACAATTTATTAGAACCTATGAATAATGTATAAATCATAAATGGAACGCTAACTTGTAGTTAGGATTTGTGAATTAGTAGATTAGATAGGTAATTAAGTAATGCTAGCAAAGGAGGAGGCCAAACGTACTCGTGCGGGGGAACGACCCTCATACCCCAGCCGCCGGGATCCTAATCCCGACTTTCGGCCACCGTAGGCGCGGGCTTGTGGACGGCGAGCAATGCGTAGCTCGCCGTCCGACTGTCCGGTAACCGTTCCGACCGAGCCCAAGTCGTCGACGGCGCGTTCCACGCCCGCTTCAAGGAACTGTCAGCAAACCTTAGGGACCCAGCAGGGTCGAAGACTACCGGGGCCAAGCATTTGCTTATGAAAGGAAGTTTCCGCCCTGGTATGAAAGGCAACGAAGAAAGATGTGTGGGTTTTAGTCAATAAAAGTCTGAACCCATCGTCTCGCTCTGCCCAAGAGCGGGATATGTCATTGGATGATTTACCCAGGTACAAAAAAATACTTATTATTTTGTTAAACAAATATTATGCTAATAGAAATGAAATCAGCATTTAGACTTGGAAGAAACAGTGAATAATGATCATTACGTAACATAAGCACCTGATACCAGTAAATTGTATGTACCAAGCAATGTACGTTCAAAGCACATACTGACACTACTTAATCCCACGTAATTTGTTAATCAGAAAAAAACGTTATAATTGGGGGCTACTGATGTATCAACTTCTCATGGTTTTATGTGACAATGGCTTCTGGCTTAGCGGGAATTGTCATTGGATGATTTTTCTACTAAAAAAAAGATTAGATAATTAAAGAAATAGACAGATAAAATTAAGATTTGGAGTGGAATTCCTTGCTCTGTGCTAATGTGCTCCATCGTCGACTACCTACGTCATAACGAAAAAACAGAAAAAGAGAAAAGACAAAAGCAAGCTTAACAATAATAATTTAAAAAAAAAAACTGACCTCATTCAGAACTATTGAACAGTTACCCTTGTTTATTTCGATCCTATGTATCAGTATCGGTCTGGAATAAAAAAAAAGCAAGATTATTAAGAGAATTAAAATTCATCCATTCTCTCGATTTTCATTTTTAATTTGTACAAAAACCAAATCCACAAAATAATCCTTCTTTTGAAAGCCCAATCTCATTTTCATTTCACTCCAAATCATCAGAATGTCAAAGGATTTAACCAGCTAAAATGTTTGATCGACCAAAATCCGAGTATGTTGCAGGGTCTTTTTATCAAATTACATGTGGAATTGAAAACGAAAAAGAAAATATATTATGAGGGGAATAGATTAGGCATTTGGCGGCGCGAGCGAGTGCGGGCGGGTGATGCTTCGGCGAGCGTCGCGCGTCGTCGGCGACGGGGCGCGGGCGACCATTTATTGAAAGTCGGAGGCCAGCGCGTGAAGCCATTAGTCCTCTACACGCCTGAAAAAGTGTCGCTTTCGCTGAAACATTGCGCCGGGGCGCGCTATTCAATTGGCGAATGTATTTTATTCGGAGCCAATCGATCTCTAGACAACAAAACGCATACCGTGAATGGAGTGTCTCGTGAGGCGATAAATCACCGACGTCTACGATACGTTTAATGAAAAGATCTTTCTGCTATCGTCCTGTTTTATTACTATCGAACGGTACTTTGTTCGTTTCTCAAAGAAATATATAAGTGTGTACGTATTTACACGTACATAATAACGCCTGTTCGAGTGCCGATTTCGTAGCGCTGCAATTGCAAAACTTTGCTACGAGTATGCCGTTTGATTTGTAGTTCTGTCTGTCGTTTTAGTTCTGAAGAATATATAGTATCTTTGTAGATAATGGAAAAATATTTACAAATGGGTAAATTCTCAGACTTTACTGTGTACTGCAATCACCCTTTTCCACATCGTTGTTGACTTTGAGTTTTAAGTTACACATTTTTGTAGCAAGAATTTCACATGTATTTTGTTTTGTTCCAGAATACTTAATGGTCACTTGAAAGGATGAACTCTACCTTAGAAAACGGCTACCACGTTTCGTAGGTAACTCAATTTAGCTGAGTCAAGAGGAGTACAATATTTGGACAGTCTGTTTAAAAATGAAGGAGAATATGCGGAAGGCGCGCGCGAGCCGTCTGGAGGCGGTGGTGACATGACGTGTGGGCGCGCCGCTCGCTGCAACATGGCTACACAGCTCACCACCATCATACTGTGGCTGGGAGGAAGTGAGTATTACACTACTGACATTATGCAGATTATGACATCTATCTCCGTAATAATGTTAGTAGGATTTTTTTGCGGCCGGCTCAAATATAAGGACCACTGGCCCCAACCACAAAATGCCGCCACCGACATATTTCCTGTGGATTTCATACATTTTATATGGATTCGCCGCTGCTCGCATCTTGTGGCTCGAACTAGCCACTGTACGACGATACAAAACGCCGCCGAATGCCATTCGCGCAAAACCTTCTTCGTCAGAGTCCATTATAATACTGCGTGCATGGGTAAAAGTAGCAGCCACAAGTGGCTTGTGGCCGCTTAGGCTTCTGGTGGCATCGTTTTTGGTCGTGGCATGTGGCCCATGAGCGGCGATACATGGTAATGTACATCATATATTTTTTTAGTTTTATCATTCTCTTATTTTAGAAGTTACAGGGGGGGGGGGCGGCACACATTTTACCACTTTGGAAGTGTCTCTCGCGTAAACTATTCAATTTAGAAAAAAAATATATAAAGTGGTTCACAGAATACATCTATTCACTTAATTTCAACAGTATAGCTCTTATAGTTTCGGAAAAAGGAAAAAGTGGCTGTGACATACGGACGGACAGACAGACATGACGAATCTATAAGAGTTCCGTTTTTTGCCATTTGGCTACGGAACCCTAAAAACCAAGTGTTAGTTACACCATTTATAACTCAAGAATGGTAGGTGTGATTTTAATGATCTTTGCTTTATTAGATATGTCTCCACCCCAAAAAGCAGAATACCTATTAATATATTGGAAAAAATCACATGGAACAAATCACTCAATCACTCGGTCAATAAGTTTAGTTAACAGGTACCTAATCACTACATACATTGACTGTTAGGCGGTACGAAGTTCGTCAGGTCAGCTAGAGTCGCATAAATCTGGTTAAAGTAAAACAAAAGCGAGGGTAGGTCAAAATATGTATTAAGGCATTCTGAAACAATATATTTCAGTTATCTCTTTTACTTACCCTTACGTAAGATCCTACATAATTAAGCCAGGGAACTCTAAAACAAAACCAAACGTTTACACGAGTATTATCTCACGAACGCTTGAACATGTTTACATGTCGGTATGTAAATCCTTGTCAGTCACCAGCTTCTCGCACTTACAGATAATATCGCGAAGAGAACATTTAATAATGAATTCTAAACGCGTGTATTGCACTGAGAACGTGGATTGCGCCTCCGTCACTAGATATGAAACGTAATATGAATCGGATAATAAGATTAAATACTTGGCTTGAGACGTCAGTATTGTGTGCTCGTACTTGCTTTTATGTGAAAGCTTTTGGTGAAAATGTCGCCGGTTGGTTACTTAAATCTGAAGTGCTTTTTAATGAATTAGCGTTTCCGTTTTTGTGCTCACCAGGTGGTGGCAGTGTGAGAATATGGTCCATAAGCTGAGAGTAAGGTCTTTAAGCACAGATTTTGTAAGTTAATATTACGCGCATGGAACATAAATATTATAGAACTATACACCGCTAAATTTTAATCGTTTTAATACCGTGAAGGGTCGATCCGGTACATGAAACACTATCGATTTGTAAAGATAAAATAAAAAAATAAAGTATCTTCTTTTCAATACTCGTATTAATTTACGTACGTACAAAATTAATTTCTTTAAGAAAACGTCAGCTGAGCGGGTTCGATGACCTGTACTTAGTAGTCAGCGTTACGTACAAACTATCTACAGGTCAGTGAACTCGCTCAGCTGACGTTTTCATAAAGAAATTATTTTCGTACATGCGTAAATTAATACGAGTTTTATATATACACAAAACAAATGATTGAAATATTTTCCACTGTTTATAGGTTGGCTGTGCAAGTCAATTGAGCCTGACCGAGTAAAGATTCAACTTCATCATTTCAGCCGGAAGACGTCCACTGTTGAACATAGGCTTCCTAAGTGCTACCATAATGAACTATGCGTCTCGAATTTATTGGATTCCCGTGACTCTCACCAGATTGTCGGTCCACGGTCCAGCTGCGTCTTCTGGTGTGCGGTCGTCGCTCCAGAACCTTTCGCCCCATTCACCATTTGTTCTGCGAACAATGTTCCCTGTTAACTGTGTGGAGTACTGCAGCCACATATGGGCTGGTGCTGCAAAGTTCCACCTGGCAGCTTTGGACTCAGAAAGGCGTGCGAAGAGGCTGATTGGTGATCCAGATTTGGTTAAGTCCAATCTTCAAAGCCTTGAGCACAGGCGTAGGGTAGCCAGCCTTTCGGTGTTTTACAGATTCCATTTTGGAGAGTGTGCGCAGGAATTGCATGTATAACATTCAGATATATTCCGCCATTTCATTTATTTCATTTTCCATTTTTTTCTCTCATTTCTATCATCGGACAAACCGACGCACAGCGAGTATCCACCCTTAAGTTGTTGAAACATCTACGGTCTGGACTAAGCGTTTCGCCTCGTCATTTATACCGCGTACTTCGAAGGACTGGAACAGTTTGCCTGCTGCGGTCTTTCCATCTGATTATCATTTGGGTGTTTTCAAGGCTAGAGTGAATAGGCTCATAATAAACCAGTGCGCCTCATCATCAACGATTGCATCACTGCTTACCATCAGGCGGGATCGCAGTCAAGTACTAGTTTAAAACAGATAAAAAAAAAACTTCCCTTTCAGCTTCCCTGTCAGTTTGGCGATTCTTTGGGCTATGTCGGCAACCTTGGTTTTACATTCAAATGTATAAATTGATTGTTTGTATGTATATTTGACATTATTATATCTAATCTGCACAGTCTCCCTGCTCTAAGTCCCACTGGGCAGATGCTTCCATATTTGATATGTAAAAATTTGGAATATTTTCGACACAATTATTTGAATCGTGATCCAATAGAAATTAGCTTTATAAGTATTTCGTATAGAATACGATAAACCACACTATAATCCCCCGATAAGTCGTTTTCACAATGATTGTTGACCTTGACAGTACCCACTTATCTTTTAGCGCCGTTTTTATTACTCAAGCCATTCTTTAGACTTATGATTTCTCTTGTCGTAAATATTATTGCTATGGCCGATATTTTTTTCCTTGTATTCTTTTACTCTTCCCTTATATTATATCATTTACTGAAATAGTCATTTAATTAAAACAGTACGCTTATTCTAGAGTGCAATTTTGCTTTTTGAAGATACGCAAAGATGTCTCATGTTTTACATATCTAAATATGCAGTAAAATATGAGAAACGTAAATTATTCAATGCCTTCAATATTTCCGCATTCATCAAAGTAAGTATGTGTATTGAATAAAATCTTTCATCTCCTAACATGGAATAACTGTACAGAGTAATGAATTATTAAAATCACTCCGGATACAATCGAGTTTGGAATCCAATCCCTTAAGTAAAGCTGATTATCGAGATCCTCCGTAGACCGGGCGATCCTCGAAAAATTCTCCAAAGTGCCAATCTCTCTCGGCGTAGAAGTTGGCTAAAATTATTGGTTCGGAACACGCAGCATTCATTTATTATGTTTATAGTGAGGCGAGCGGGTCCGGCGGGCGACACTAGCGCGTCACTAGCGTACCCAACTTTCCTAAACTTTTACTGAATTATTCACCTCCTTGACATTTATGGCCAACTAAAAGAAATGTATTTGGAAATTAAGTAACCAGATTACGACATGGGCTTTGTTGATGAGACGGGAAGTTCCGCCCCATAAACCTATTTTTTTGGATTAAATTTATGTAGATAGGGTTGGAATAAGAAGTTTATAACTTCACCGCCAACACTTTATTATCATGACAATGAATTTGTTTATTCTCAGCAATTGTAAAGAAGATAGGGGAGTGCTTTCATGGAACGAAAGTAAAGAGAAAATGTAAACAATATGTTATGATAAACTAAACCGGAAGCCGTCACCGTGGCGGTGGTATTGTTTTAGTTTCGCCGTATGCGGGTTTATTAAAACCTACATATTTCTATGAAAACATCACATACCACAATTAGTACATACTGTATTTCTCGAAACTGTACTGAGTTGAATTCAATCCGTCCGTTTTAATTATTACAAAGGGCTCCTGATTAGAAGCCAGCAGTCGTGTGGCAACAGAATTATACGGATTACAGCAAACAATGCTTTTCATGTTGAATACGAGTACACACATGGATATAATCGGAAATGCTCAGTATGAAATTCATTGTGGTTTTGTGGTAATCGAATAAATAGCAAAGAGAAATACATATTAATAGACTGTGGATCTTACCCTCTATTGCTCTCTCTATCACTCAATGGTTTACTGGAAGAAAACTCAACTTTGAGTGAAGCTCGCCTATGTACCTATATGAACTCTGATATCCACATATTTTGTTATTTATAATGTTACACAATAAATAATAAAATAAAATAAAGAATCTCATCATCATGGACGGCCTCCAGAGTGTCGCCACAATGACTGGTCTTATGTGATTCCTGTGACCATCACCAGGTCGTCAGTCCAACATTCTTATGTTGAGGCCTTGAGGCCTTCCAACGTTGCGTCTTGCGGTAGGTGCGTGATCACTACTCCAATTCCTTTGTGCCTCATCGAACATATGTTCTGCGAGCAATATGCCCTGCCCACTGCTACTTAAGCTTGGCGATTCTTCAGGATATGTACAGACATACAAGGTTACTGAACCTTGGTTCTGCTGTGGGTATTTTTATTTCTGATCCGATCACGTAATGAAACTCCAAGCTTAGCCTTCGCCATGGCACTTCAGGTGAGTTTAAGCTTTCTAATGAGGTCCACTGTGAATGCGTATGTCATCACTGGCAACACGCACTCGTCATAGACTTTTGTCTTAAAACATTGGTATGTCGGAGTTGAAGACAGACTGTTTTCTGATAGCCGCCCAACCGAGTTGGATTTTACGATTGACCTCTTTCTCAAAGTTAGACCAACCATTTTTCCCAGGTAAACGAAATCGTCCACAACTTTGAGTAAAGTAAATAAATTACCTAGTCCACATATAAGTAGAATATGTTTTAGTTACTGCTACAGCGGAGCCATTAATTACTGTTTATTTCATACGTTGTGTAAAAATATTATTAATAACTTTGTAATCAAAGCTCTCCACATCTGCCAATACTTATTTTAGATTTGCGAACCAACAAGTACAGTTTAACACACTCCAGTAAATCGAAAATTAAGTCCTTGTTTACCGCAAAAACGTACGCGAACCAAACACCTAAATACACATTTTATTCTTATTTAAACAGCGGGCACCATTGAAATGAATTCATTTCAAATAAATATTAAACTCGCACCGAGATGAAATATTATGATGTGGCTGCTACCGTAAATTGAATTTGGTTACATTGTAATGAGTTCATGTCGACGGGAATTGTGTATTCGCTTGATCTTGAATTCGATCACGTACCGTTCACTTGATTTATGTATTCCGACCACCTTTAGTATAGCTGAAGGCCAAGATTTGATTACTTACGTCGAGCTGAAATTCTGCTCAGCGAACCGCTAACTGATCGACCGCAAACTCACCTACTTATAAGAAATAGGGACCGTGGAAATAAAATTGCTTTAAGGTGCACGTTTCACAAATAAATGGTTCGTTTCGTGCTGCAATTAATGACGTCGAGTAGGGTGAAATAAGGCTAGCTTCAAGCCTTTTTCTCAGCGCCTCTGTGTTTTCCACGTACTTCTTGAAATTAGTTTACTTTTGTGAAATACGAGTGTGTACAGTTAGCAAAACGGTATTTTCAGTCATTTAAGACCCTTTGTTAGTTCAGAAATACTTCCAGTTGTTGTTTTATTATAAAGCGAGCAAGCAATAGTAATTACAGATTGCCATGTAACAAGACTAAACCCTCTGAATTATTAGGTCTCCAATACACAGGCTTTATCTACTTAGCTTAAAGTATGTGAAAATATCTTTGCAGTCATTTTTATATTGTATAAACATTATTATATCGAGAATATGTACCAACATTCAGATATAATTGCATCGCATGCCCCTCGGGGCTGCAGACCAACGTAAATGTATCTACCAAAAACAGACGGGCAATCTCTTGAATGCTTCAATGTGTGGAGGCAAACTTCACAACAAAATATGAAAGCTCGCCTTTACTATTGGTTTATTTGAATAACGATATATTAAAAATAAACTTACGTTCTTAGGTCCACTGAAAATCGCTACAAGAAGTGGATCTTCAAACAGATAAATACCAGTGGTCGTCCCTGAATAGCTGGCAAAGGCCGCGGATAATATCTGAAAACGAAATCTGCGGTCCTAGAAAGCAACGGGCAACTGAAGGACCCAGGTGTGATTTTTGTCAGTAAAAGTCTGACATATCCTGCTACTTCGCCTTAGAGTGGAAGACGTAATAAGGCGTTAGATGATTTCCCACCACAAAAAAAAATAATTAAAAAATATACCCAGACATGTTATAACAACATATAAAAGTTTGTCGACTGTGCTTAAAGATCTTACTCTCCAGTTGCGCCAACTAAAGCGGGAGAAATTATCAGAAAAAAGCATTGAATGGACCAAAGTATGATGTTGTTATGATCACAAATTGTGCCAGTCGGCACCATCGCCGTCCTCTAACTAAAAAGCAGTGTTTTTTTTTTTCTAAGTAACTTAGCTGCTTTTTAGTTAGAGGACGGCAGCCATACCGTGCTGACGTTTTGTGCCGACACTGTCACTGTCATCGTTCCACTCTGAATCCCAGCGCTATAGACTCGTCGCATTTTGCGTGTGGTCACGGCACTATTTTGCTTTGCGCTGAACGTTCGGCCATTTTGCGCGGACGTGGCGCAGATTTTTCCCATAGATTGTTTATAATTTTTAAGTCAGTCTTGATTGCGTCTTTCCCGTCAAATATAATGGTTTTTCTTTGTTTATTTCTTTCTAACCATAAAGAGGTGGCAGCTATTGTCACTTTATAGCCCTCTACTCTAGAGACACTTAAGAGATCCATTTGATGTGGTCGAGCTTGTATTTATAGCTGAATATTGCATAATACTCAGAGTGCACGTGTTGTCCTGTCCCCAACTGTTGACCGAAGTAATAAACCCAAAAGTACATAGGTACAGTTGACCATCGTCTCTATATAACTCTCCAGCCTCTTACAACTTCTAAGAGAAGCGATCGAACTGTATTCATACTATATAACTACTCGAATACACGTGTCATCCATCCCTAAATAGCGCACCAATGTATCAAAAACCGTCCTTGAATAAGTGATCTAAATAGATACAGTTGATTATCCTCTCAATATAACCCACCAGCCACTTATTAGCTCCACGGGAAGTGAACGAACTGTATTCATAGTTGATACCGCACCATAATACAGCTACTCGAATTACATGTGTCATTCAGCCCCAAAAAGTGGACCAAAGCACTAAACAATAATAATAACTTTATTGAGTCAATTAACCTAATTCACAAAGTTAAGACTTACATATAAATAGGTATATTAAATTTGGAGGGTATCTTCTAATATTAGGACCCTCTAATATTAGGGCCTCCTAAAATAGGTTAGACCTGTGACTTAGGTACTTAATAATAAAACAAAAGACAAGGAAAAATAAAATAAAAGTGTGTAGATATTTGACCATGTAGATATTCCTAGGTGACACCGCACTATATTACAGCTACTCAGAATACACGTGTCATTCAGCTCAAAATAGTGGACCAAAGTAATAAATACTTTCAAAGTATGTATGTATGTATGTAGATACAGTTGACCATCCTCTCAATATAACCCCCACTTACAACATCCAAGGGAAGCGTCCAAACTGTATTCCTAGCTGATATCGTACCATATTATAGCTACTCGAAACACACGTGTCATTCAGCTCCAAACAGTAGACCAAACTACTAAATACTCAAAGTACTATACTCTCAATATAATCCTCCAGCCACCTACAACCGCCTCGTGAAGTGACCGAACTGCATTTCTAGCTGATACCGCACCATAATACAGCTACTCGAATTACATGTGTCATTCAGCCCCAAAAAGTGGACCAAAGCACTAAAAATTAATAATAACTTTATTGAGTCAATTAACCTTATTCACAAAGTTAAGACTTACATATAAATAGGTATATTAAATTTGGAGGGTATTTTCTAATATTAGGACCCTGCCTCCTAAAATAGGTGAGACCTGTGACTTAGGTACTTAATAATAAAACCAAAGACAATGAAAATAAATTAAAATTGTGTAGATATTTGATCATATTCTCAATATAACCCCCAGTTACACCATTTACGGGAAGCGACCAAACTGTATTCCTAGGTGACACCGCACTATATTACAGCTACTCAAAATACACGTGTCATTCAGCTCATAATAGTGGACCAAAGTAATAAATACTTTCAAAGTAAGTATGTATGTATGTATGTAGATACAGTTGACCATCCTCTCAATATAACCCCCACTTACAACATCCAAGGGAAGCGTCCAAACTGTATTCCTAGCTGATATCGTACCATATTATAGCTACTCGAAACACACGTGTCATTCAGCTCCAAACAGTAGACCAAACTACTAAATACTCAATGTACTATACTCTCAATATAATCCTCCAGCCACCTACAACCGCCTCGTGAAGTGACCGAACTGCATTTCTAGCTGATACCGCACCATATTCCAGCCACTCAAAATTCACGTGTCATTCAGCCCAAAATAGTGGACCAAAGTAATAAATACTTTCAAAGTATGTAGATACAGTTGACCATCCTCTCAATATAACCCTCCAGCCACTTACAACCTCCACGGGAAGCGACCGAGGGGCTATATTCATAGCTGATACCGCGCTATATTACAGCTACTCGAAATACACGTGTGATCGTTATCCTACGTCAAACTGCGGTGGCTTTGATCGTTAAACTGCGACCTCTATACGCTTGAGAGGCAAAAATAGAGGTGCGATGCATGACACGCTCGTTTAGATAGTATTTATCGAGAGTTAAGTGCCTTACCTGTGGGTAGGTATTAGGTATTACATTGCTTCATACGGGGATGAACTTTAAGCTAAATCGTTGGAACAAATTTCAGAAGTCAAATAAACATAGATTGTTGGAATAGAGATTTGAGGTAATCGACTTTTACAATGTAGATTGTTGACTATTACTCTATATTATAGTGTGAAAAAAAATCATGAACAGAAAAGAGTTTTTGAATTTTACATACTGCATGTTTATAAACGAATACAGTCTGCTTGTTCTCGTCTTCTCATTTGATTATAATTTAGGTGTCTTCAAGGCTAGAGTGAATAGGCTCTTAACAAACTAGCACGCTTTACTGTCAATAATTACATCACTGCTAACCATCAGATTCAGCACTAGTTTATAATGATTAAAAAACAAGTGCGACTCGGACTCGCGTACTGAGGGTTCCGAAAAAAATAAACCTATAAAACCAGTTTTATTCTTAATCAGACATCAATTAAACAAATTCAGATTAGAAAAATACACAATTTTGCAATCGGTACCACAAAAATTTCATAAATATATTGAGTACAATAGATTAAATCACTAAATTGATAAAATTGATATGCCAACAAAATAACATTTGAATAACAATAGCGTATTTGGTATCAAATTGTTCGCAGTCCTAATCGTACTAATTGCATTATTGTTACCTACAGTTTGGAAATACATTTGTAGGTCTGTACACTCATGTACCTATTGCCTATGCTAATATTTGAACAGATCCAATTAATTTCATCGGATTAGATCGAATTTTAGAAACCTGCGAGCTAGATACTCTTACCTAACTATTACAGTCAGTAGGTATGCTTGAATCTACATTTCGGGACGGGTACAAAACTTTCAAACTGTCGGACCTCTTGTCAGTGCAAAAGTACCTGTAGAAGTCTTAATTGACAATGTTCTAACTTAAAATAATTGTTTGTGGTAACTTCTGCTGTTCTATTTTCAAAAACAAGTTTGTTACTAAAAGGAAGAGGTAAACATATTTTCCTTTTCCGAATATTGATAATAAACAAGGCCCATATAGATACTATGGGCCACTTTCTCTACAGAAAGAGCAACATTACTGGCTGGTTAGCAGTTATTAATAAAGAAAACTATAGTTACATTAACCTATTTCCCACCTGATATAATATTGATTGTTCTATGACATTTCCTATAAGATGATATTTCTGTAAACAGGCGTATTAGGTCTCCGTGACATTCAGCTGAGCGTGCCGGAGGCGGTGGGCGTGGGCTCCAGCGCGACGCTGGGCTGCCGGTGGGCCCTGGACGTGGGCGAGACGCTCTACACCGTCAAGTGGTACCACGGCGCCCAGGAGTTCTTCCGCTTCGTGCCCAAGGAGCTGCCCAATACGAGGGTCTTCTCACAAACAGGGATCAGTGTTGATGTAAGTGTAGCTTCTTTTTTAATAGATTTTAATATCCCCTTTTGGGATTAGAGTTTAAGAATGTAACTTTCTTCTACTTTTATGTTGCTGTACCCTCACAAATGGCAAAATATTAGTATGAAAGTAAGGTGTGATCACCCTACTTTCATACCATTTTGCCATTTACTTTTTTCATACGTACTCAATTGAAAAACCTGCCCTTAATCCGGATACCGGAGGATAGACTGGTTTCTTGCTAGTGACTAAGCGATGAGATTAAACGTTGCTGAATCGATATTATCTTTTAGCAAAGCTTTTAGCGAAACCAGTGGCGACTCTACTGTGAATTGTACTGAAAAAAAAAACAGTGCAAGCGTCAGTCCCGCGAACAAATCAAGCGGCATAATCGCGCTACTTACTATTAGTACAGCATCCCAATAGGAAACCCATCTTCATTCCTAATATCCCAGAATCGAACTGATGCAAATTGAATTTAATTAATCAATCACATTGCCTGGATCAAGTCAAATTACAGCTCAAACGGATTACCAAATCGAACAAAGAGAAGATTGTGAGAGCAAGATTAAAGGCAGTCCTCGCTGCGATGATAAATACGCAGAGACGAACGTTTAAACGGCAGTTTATTTGAACCGCGAAACTGATGAAACAATTCTATGTAACCTCAAAATTACCTTTAATTTATTTGACGACGTTAATAAAAGACTTTAAAGAAACGCCATTATTTACGCAAATGGCTTACTTACGGCGAAACCATAACCACCATAATAACAGATTAAACATATATGGGTCAATGGCTCTGCGACATCTTGCTAGTTCGTTAAACTGTTCCGTAAAGATGCTTGAAAAAATCACTTAAGAATCTCGTCGAGCGGCCGCCACGTTAAACCTTTAGCGGCTGGCACGTCGCCATATCCGAACTATAACATTGTGCCAAAATAATACATTAAAAACCCTTTCGGGGAATAACGTATAGTCAAAGTTTGCATCGAGATGGAGGCGTCATCGGGCGTACGCCGCACTCGCAACACTCACGCCTCAAAACGCCACGCAGCCCTTCAGAATCGGGTCAGACGTCTCTTAAGCGCGGGACGGGATGATTTAGTTCGGCGGTTTCTCAAAGTGGACCGACTTTCCGAAAGATGGATCGAAGCTTTTAGCTCTATTTGAGTCCCTAGCAGCTGCGCACGGTAAAGTGCACACGGCTCCTTGTAATGGGATTACTCGCTGATTCACGTATAAATTACGCATGAGCACATTCCCGCGACCACCACCTGAAATCAATGATACATTGCTTCGGCCAAACTTTACCGAACGAACCGATCCTGTTCACTGAAGGACCATATTACGATCGTGTTAGAGGGTATTTTGCTACCACTGGCTCTGGACATAAAATATTATACGGTCTCTATAATCCTTGTCATAAAAGATAGCTTCAGTATAAACGCACACCTGGTTACATATTAATGTTTGTTCTTGCATGTCTTTTGTTTACGTACTCTTTATTACATTATTTACAAGTTTGTGAACAGGAGAGTTAATAAGATTCCAACGAAGAGTTTGTGTCTGTTTAAAAGCTTCTGAAATACGGAAATCGAACTCCTTAAAGTTTGTTGGAAAAGTATCACAGGTTTATAAAACATTTTCCGCGACACGGCATCCTTATCGCAAGCTTATTTGGAAACATCATATTCGTATCAGAGAACGCTCACCTTCATTTTACCATATTTTATTTAGTGTTTCGTTCAAAAAGGGCGAAAACAGATTTTAAGGAACATTTCTGTTTGAGGATTTTAGTGCAAACTTATTATAGATATTGAACTTGTTATGAATAACTGATATATAAAATAAATATATTGTCATACAACTCGTGTTAATAGTACTCGGAGATGAGTTCTGTTATATATTTAAACTTTGTTATAACTACTGAGAGAACAATTTATTCAAGTTATTAAATAGTATGACTAGAATATTTTCCTCCAAACATTTGCCTGTTTATCATTTGATGAATAAATTATATATTTCGGGGTTGTTGATCTTGTAAATTCTATATTTGACGTAGGTAGCTTTCCATTTTGAGTATTTTTAGCAGATTACTAGCGAATGTATAAAATCTTTTATTTATTTTTATATGTGTAATTTATTTGAAGACTGACTAGCAAGTTTCAGTATTGAGTGTACCACTTAGGCGGCCTGGGCTGGGATGTGTGAGTAGGTACGCATACACTTTTTTCTGTATGAGCAGGCTCCGGAGCGCTCATCATAAAAAATAGCTTACGCACACAGTAACAATATGGTTGTGAATTTACACATCTACGATAAAGCCGACGCCACGAATTGTATTTACTCTATATATATGTTAATCTGTAATTTATATATCTATGGGCCAAAATGCCTGATAATAAATGATTTATTAGTAGTTATTATTTAATCCATATTTCCATAATAGGTAATCTATATACGTATATAATCTTCAATCTATATTATATAGAAGGAGGAACTGACTGACTGACATATCAATGCACAACCAAAACAACTTGGACAAAGAGTCTTAAATTTTGCATAAGGTTTCCTTATATGACGTAGGCGAGCACTAAGAAAGGATTTTCCAAAATTAACCCCCTAAAGGTATGAAACGGAGGTTTAAAGTTTGTATCGAAAACCTACTTTCACGCGAGCGAAGTTGCTGGTAGAAGCTAGTTTTCTTATAAAAAATATATAGTAACTCTGTCCGTTTGGTACGCTTTCACGGTTAAACTACCGAACCGATATTGATGAAATTTGGTACGAAGTAAGCTTGACCTCTAAGGACATACACAGTGGCGGATTAAGCCAGCGAGGGGCTTGTAGTAAATTCAAGGGGCCCTCTATAGACCTATAATTCTCATCCTTATTCTTAATCACCAATAACTCCGTGAGTTTTAAGATTGGGCTTGAGATTGACTGTCATATTCAATTAAATAATCAACTATATTCGGATTACAAACATACCTATACTTTAACTATTTTTTTTTTGCGCTCTAGTGCAGGATCCCCGAATGCGCAGGCCCTGTAGCATTTGCTACTCTTGATACATGGCTGATCCGCCACTAGACATACATTATTTTTTATTTGGCTTCCTTCGACTTCGTGCCTGGAATAACCGCCCTTCATGCGGTAACCGCATAAATACTGATCTATAATAAGGAGTGATAATTCTTTGATTATTTTTGAGGACGAACACAAAACGGTGTTCATTTTGTTATGATCTCGTTGAATCGCTTTCAAAGGATGAAGTGTTACAATTCTCATTGTTTCTTAAAAAAATATACAATCAATAAAAATAAAAAGAATTGGGCAAGTGTGAGTCGGACTCGCGCACTGAGGGTTCCGTGCAAACTACAATATACGAATGGAGTCTCGAAGATTTTTCAAAATTTAAAAAAAAAAATGTGACTTTGGTAACACTTGTACTATAAGACCTTGCTTTGTGCCAAATTTCAGGATTCTGGGTCAACGGGAAGTTCCCTATGAATTTCGATCTTTGAGAGGATCAAAGTATACTTTTTTTTTGCGACATAAACGGTCGTATCTTTTTTATTTGTATGTTTAGAAGTTTGATTTTGTGCACACAGCTTGAAGAGACCGCAGACATAAGTGTATGGTTTTAATTTCAACTCGAAACTTCCACGCGTTTTCGAGATAAAGGGTTTTTTGTTGGCTCCTGTACAACAAATGTGATTGTTTTGCCGTTTTTGGTCGCTTAAATGTTTTATTCCGTTTTTTAGTAATTTTTTGTTATTGCCCTGTCTATAAAAGTTCATGAAATAAGGCTGTATTTCAAGTAAAAGTTCATGAAATAAGGGTGACCGACATGAAATAAGGCTGTAAAAGTTCATGAAATAAGGGTAACCGACAGACAGACAGACAGACAGACAGCGAAGTCTTAGTAATAGGGTACCGTTTTATTCTTTGGGCACAAAGATAAGAGATAACAAAAATAGTGAGTTGCCGATATCGGAAACAGGGTCCAAGCTCTGGTATATATTTTAAATAAGATACTCCTTTGGGTGCAGGTGTCGCGGTCAGGCGCGCAGCAGGTGGTGCTGCGCGGCGTGGCGCGCGCGCTCAGCGGCCGTTACCGCTGCGAGGTGTCCGCCGACGCGCCCTTCTTCCACACCGTCTACAAAAGCGCTAACATGAGAGTCGTTGGTACGTATACACACACACTACATCTTTTATCTTTATTAAAGAGCAAATCTAGAAAGAGATAAAGTTTGATTCTTGTTTTTTTTTTGTTTGTAGGAGATAAAGTCTCTAGAAGTACTGGTTCGATTGCTAAAATTTATTCACTTAAAGAAAGCGACTTTATTTCTGAGTGACATAGGGTGAAGCTGCGGGCAAAAGCTAGTCAGCACAATATTAACTATGTCACTCCATCATAGCCAATTTTGAATTTTAAGTTATTTTAAACTAGTTTTGTCTGCTTCAGCTTTGCCCGCTTACATAAAATATAGCCTATGTCACTCTGGAATAAAGCAACTTTTCAATTAGTGAAAAAAAATTACCAATCAGACTAGTACTTACAGAGATAACTCCCAACAAAACAAAATATTAAATTAAAAAAAAAAACTTTACCTTTCAATCATTATTATATTAGTGTAGATGATTGTGATGTTTTTTATATAGAACTCTTGCCTCGTCTAACGTAGACTTCGCTAAGACACTTGCAAATACCGATTTTAAATATATTTAGAGTGAAATAGATTTCTGAACAGATTTCTCCAGAGGCGTTCGCTCCGCTGACACTCCACCAAAATATGACGTACGTCCTCGATTAATCCGATGATACCCACAAGGAACGTAAACTTCCTCGACAGAAAATATATTTTTAATTAGTAGAAATACACAAAGGGCTTATCAGAAAAGGTCATGTTATTATTTAAGTAAAGTCTCAATAAATAAAATTCATAAACAGTAAAGTTATAGTTAGTATTTGTTCATATCCCAAAAGGTCACTCAATTTATAGAAATATTGTAGAGGTTCTATTTATTATACTTTATAAAGGAACGAGTGGCAATTAAAGTGGAAAAACACTGCGTGTAGTATTTTCTAGTAGCAATTGTTATGGATAATTTATGCCCAAGTCGTCGACGGCGCGCACTGTTCCCGCGTGCCTCAAGGAGTTGTCAGCAACAGCAGGGGCCCAGCTGGGACGAAGCCTACTGGCTCCGGTATGAAAGGCAAGAAAGAATGGAGTGGGTTTTTTAGTCAGTAAGAGTCTGACACTATCTCCCGCTCCGCCCAAGGGCGGGGGATGTCATTTGGATGATTTTTACCTACCAAAAAAATGGATGATTTATTCAATTATGATTTTACAAATCGTGGTCAATTTTGTGATATTTTTTTTTTTTTTACTTTTGACCATACGAATATAACGGGTACGGACAGAACCCGTTTTATTTTGTACTAATTAAAAAAAGTGGTGTATTTGTTTCTTTTACCCCTTGGATCGTCATCAGCATTTCATTCAAAAGATGTCAAATGCTGGTCATATATATGTTGCCACATCAACTGGTCCCGTGCGTCTCGCATCCAGTGTATTCCCGCAGACTACACCAAGTCATTGGGCCATCGTGAGTGAGCCATTTTAAAGCTGTGTCCTATTTACCTACGCAGTCACACGGCCTCACCGACCATCTGTTCTGCGAGAATGTGGTGTCAGTGCCACTTTAGTTTGGCGACCTTATACTTATTATGCTCAAGATAAAAAAAGTATCCATTAAAATGGGTCGAGTAACTTAAGCTGTAGCACGCGCGTGTAGCCCACGCAAGTACTCCATACCGTTAACATTTAATCTACTAGCATTTTTTTTTATTCATCATGCGTGAAACTAGAAAACAATAAACAAATCAAATAATAACATTTTCTATAGCCGTGCGTGGTGAGTTCAGTCAACATCAAAAATAGCTAGAACTTCTAAAACCGGTTATTTGTAGTTAATCCTCTCTCACAAACATGGCCTAGCGGACTAATAAGCACAACAAAGTACAAAGTCCATAAATGTGAGTCGACGCGTAGCGCATCGTTTATCAGCTACGACAGCGTAACAGGTGTAGCCGTGGCTACGGCGTAGCAGCAGCGGCGGCCATTATTCTAACAACGCGAAGTTTCGGCTATAATGTGTCGGGAAGCCAAAGAGCACGGATGTCTGGCTTGAACACGCTCCCATTGGCTGGTAACTGATGCGAACATCAAATACAACAACATATAGGTAGCCTGTGAAACATATTTAGGATACAAACATTTTGTTGCTAAAAGGTCTAAAATGTTTCAATCCTAAAATTCAGGTAAATCTTTCAATTTAACGAGGGTATCGATAAATATTACGTTACTTATAAGCTCAAAATGTAATTAGTTGCGATTTAGGGCATGGACCTAACAGGCTTTTGTGTGATTACTAGGGTATTGGTCCTGCCTCTAACTGTTGTTAAAGGTTCAAGGACTATTTCCGTCCATAGGGTACTTACAAAGTATTGTAATAAACATATGTATTTCGTAGTTACTAGTATGAGAAGTACACTTCAGAACGGTACGTCGAGGGACACATTGAAGGGTTTATACTTTTATAAGTATTTAGCCTCTGGCCGTCTGTGGCCAGTAAACTGATTAAAAACAAAAAACGCGCAGTTTGGAATCACTCAAATTCATATGTCAAAAACCCACTTCTATTTTTGAATTTGTAACAAAAAAAAAATGAAATCCGAAGCTGAACTAATATAATATGTTTCGTCAGATTTATTCGTAGCGACATACAAATTCTATAAAAGGCTTTTGACCGAGGTTTAAAATCGAGTTTGGAGTCGGCGTTGTGACTTTATTTAATTAAATTTATTACTACTACACAAGCACATATATATGTACTCTTCAAAGCAAAACGAATACGCACAGCATGTAATATAAAACTGAAGTCTTTTGTACTTGGATTGAGTTTTATGACAATATGTAATGTAAAAAAAGAATTTTATATTGAAAAACGTTAAGATTATATTTTTTTAGTAGTAACATTTTTTAATAATCAATTTCTTAGATATGGTGGTCTTATCTCTAACTTAGTACAATATTACTGTGTTAACATAAATTAATTAGTTGGGAGCACATTCATTGTGCGTATAGCTAAGGAGTGGAATTCTCTACTGAAGTATTTTCCTGATAGCTAAAACTTTGAGATCAAGAGTGAATAGGTTATTTCCTGGTAAGCGTGCTCCATCGTCGACCACATCGTTGCTTTCCATCAGGTGAGATAGTGGTCAAGCGAGAATCTATCAACAAAAATAAAATCTGTCTATTATTTGACGCCAGTAATTTTCTTAAACATTAATTTTTGAAATTTTTCAGTTTTTAGTATAAGACTCCCCTACTATAAATATGAAGATATTAATATGTTCATTTTTTCCGTGTCTCCTCTTGCGATATGAATATCAAAGTCGAATGTTTTTACCACAGAACAGAGGACTGTATGATTCCTATGTTCTGTGGTTTTTACTGAGAATATTCTTATCTATATTTGTGTCGATGCTGACTTGGCTAAAATATAGTTTTCTAAAAATAGTGCTGATGTTTAGAATATATAATTTAATCATCTCTACCATCTTTATTTTTGTGTGTGATGATATGTAGTCTATATGCCTAGGATTGTTACCTTTTTATTAATGGCAATAAAAAAGAACAGGTTGGTCTTTGAATAGGTAGACAAGGGTTGCGGCAGAAACAAGCAAGCAAGCTCAGAGAGAAGGAACACCTTTGACAGTCGTTATGCGGGTACTCTAAGGCCCGAAAGTCAGAGCGGACTCACATTGAGATTACTCAGTAATTGGATTGCATTGCAAAGCTAAGATAGCAATGGGTGCGTCGTGCAAAATAGTGGTAGCAGTGGTTCTGAATTTCTTGATCATTTAACCGAATTACATAAAGGTTTAAGTCATAATCGCAGGGCCTTTTTATTTTTTTTGTGGTTGGAAATCATCTAATGAATTCTCCCGTTCTTTTTGTCAGACTTTTGCCGACTAAACCCCGACCTATGTTCTTTAAGTTGCCCTTTGCATTGTAGGATTACGTTTTCAGAACCCCTCCTACGGCCCCAGTCCTGATAGATCACTGCGGTTTTGAGACTTGCCGTCGATGACTCAGGCTCAGACCGGATGGTTACGGCCCCAGAAAAACTGAAAAAGAGTTATTGACAAAGTAGTTATAATAATTACTATGACAATAACTTTTTTATGTATAGTAATCTAGTTCCCATCAATGATAGAAGATATTTATTTTGCTAAATATATGTACCTAAAGTAACTTGTGCTAAATATAACTAAAGTAAAAGCGTATTCAAACGGTTTGCCTCGTGTCACCACTGACGTGGAAAAATACGAACTAACTAGTTTAAAACTTTCGTGGGAACATTTTAAAACTAATCTCTCCAGGTGAAAAAAATAAACTGTCGATAAAAGCAGGTACTTAATTTTATAGACGGTTTATTTTTTTAAGTTAAAGAGTAAAACGTATAAGTAAAAGAGTATACCTACTTAACTATTTTCTTTCTACGTCTTCGACCTCGTGAAAGTAAAGAAAAAATATACTTCTTTTTCTTTCTTTATAATACCTAGTTATAGTAGCTTTCTGGTTTATTTAAAACTAGCTTCTGCTAGCGGCTTCACTCGCTTCCCTATTTCAGTTAATTTTTAAAATTGGTCCAGTAGTATACAAGCTTATATATTATATAGATTGAAAATAAAAGTACAGACCTACAAATTTTTAGTCCTTATGATATTAGTATAGAATACAGATAAATTTGGTTTGATTTGATTTGTATCATCGTTAAAAACAGTGAATCACAACAACATTTTAAAAATGAATGTCGAATACTCGGTTATTCGATGACAGGTATTTAATATTACATTGTATCTTAGTTCATTTTACAATCATATAAATAACACGAACAATCCCGGCGCGCCGCCGTGCAATCCTAAATCGTAAATCAGAACTATTGTTGGGCAATAAATGCTAGGAATCGAACACAAGGGATGTTTGATTAAGGTTTATCTTGCTTAATTTACGGTTACACTGGAGCTTGGTAGGGTAAATGTGTATCCGTCTGTAGGTACAAAGACCCGAAATTATCACTCGATATTATCCTTTTCCTTGAATCAGTGGCGCAGTTAGTTACAAAGGGGCTAAAGAATAAAAAAAGCCTTAATAACAGTAATGAGAGCTATAAAATTGGAACATCATTACGTATTTACCATGATCACACCACTCACTCACACATTCACTTACTCATTTGTTAATTTGTTTTGTATTTTTGTGTTTTAACTTCCTCTTAAAATACAGGTAGGTATAGTCTGTCTAAAAAGTCAACCGACTTGGGAATTTTGTATAATATTTAATTATTAAAAAAAACTTATATTCGATACTTTTTGTAAGGTTCTTCTAGTAGTAAACAATGATCAATATCTTTTAATCAACTTTGATTATTGAATCAGCGTTGACTAAGTACATCAGATTTCATTTTATTATAATAATTACACAATTCGGTTGACTTATTAGACAGACTCTACACTCTAGCTTGGGAGGTAGAGTATTATAATATATTGTAAAGATTTTGTAACTTACATTTTTGAAACCTCAAACTCTTTATTTTTATGATAAAATAAACATACTATTATGTTATATTTATCCGCTTCTGACCTATTGTCAATTACAAATAGGGTGTGGGTAACATGTTATAATTTTTTGCACACATCGTCGGGGCCTAGCCCGGAGCCGCGTATCATTTGATATCGTTAGTACATTGTAGCCCCCCATGTGCTCCTACTTGACCTTTTTTTTTGCGATGTGGTTTATTGCTAATTATATGGGTATTATTGTTATTTTTCACGAGAATAGTTTCTGAAATACCATTCCTGTAAGAGTGTCCAGTTGTGTCTTTAAACTAAAGAAAGAAGGAAAGAAAAGCTCCCCCTAGTTAATGAGGCATACGATTTTGTCCGATTCTTACCTTTCGTCTTGGGAATGCCGTAAATAGCTAGTTACAGTTTTTCTGAATCAAAAGTTTTGGCTACATTTTTTCCGATAATTGCCTGGTAAAGGAGAGAAACTCAACTTGTGTAAGTAAATGAACTTTTCTTGAACTCAACTGTGAAATTTGATACTTGTTGGTCATCCATTGATCGGGAAAATCGCTAAAAATATAAAGCTAAGATTTGTAGTGAGATTTATAATGAATGGCCTCTTGAACTAAGTATATTCGTGAAAAATAAACTTCGTTGTTCTGCTATGAAATCTAAGGGAAGCTTAACATCATTTTCTGTGTTTTTTAATTTGAATGCTTAATTTGAATGCTCTATATTCCCATTATATTAAAACTAAAAATGTTTTTATTGAAAATTCTTGTTTTTGTAAGGTTTTAAAGGAATAATTAAAACCTTACAAAAACAATCATACCAGTCAAAATATTAAGTATTCCTGCAGAAAATATTAACGTATCCTGCAGCTAGTTTAAAAGAATAATAAAGGCAGTTATTTAATATTTTTTATTAGAAATAACTAGCAACCCGACTTAGCTTCTTAGGGGTGTTACAAATCTTGATTCTCGGCTCATAAATCACTCTGTCTATTGATAAAAACAGCATGGAGAACTTATTTTTTGAGTTTATCGTCAACAGACAGACAGATAAACGCGGTGGGGACTTTGTTTTGCAATATATTAGAGACCCCCGCGAATTGAACCCGTCTCTTATTCTGTTAATGCTCCGTTTCTGTTGATTGTAGCGTGATAATAAATTTTTATTTAATTCGAACTAGTATTTTCTGAGTTTAGTGCGTTCAAACAAACTCTTTAACTTTACAATATTAAAGCATAGATAAGTTTGTAAGAATTACAATATTACAATATTAAAGAATGACAATATTAAAGTATAGATAAGTTTGTATCATGAATTTATGCTTATAATATATAAAATTCTCATGTCCCAGTGTTTGTTGCAAAACTCCTTCAAATTCTTCAGATTCTTACGAAATTATGAGTGTATATTCAGTAAGTGTTAGGTATGAGCAGTGGTAATGGTTTTACTTTGCGTAATTTATTTCATCACCACTGTTCTTAAAACGGTGAAGGAAAAAATTATTAGTAAACCAAAAGCAAAAATTCGAAGACACTCTACCAACCCGCACTGGACCCGCGTGGTTGATTACAGCCCATTCCCTCTCCTAGAGAGGAGGACTGAGTCCCAACAGTGGGAACATTATAAGGCCGACTATACTATACTATATTCAGTAGATGTGAGAATAAGACGTAAACTATTTTTTACCCTCCTACCCCTACCTCCATTTTTTCTTTGATAAACCTTATATGTCAGAACAACGTTGATACGTACCTACTTATTATTATGTAATTTTGATGTAAGCATCAGCAAAAACATGTCAACAAACTGCACCAAAACATTTCTATTTCAATACTAATGTCAGCACATTGTACTCAATATCATCTCGACCACAGCACTCCGAACAGAACTGCACGAAAATGTTTTACAATCATGACACCACGAGCAAATTGAAACACAATTCGGCTAACTACTCTCCCAGTTCTGAGAACAATGGACGTATGGAATACATTTCTACGTACGGCTTGCATAAATAAACCATGGGCTAGAATTAGGGTTACCATATCTCAGGATTTGTCCTGAGATTTCAGGATTTTCGGACTCATCTCTCAGGATTGCGGCTGGATTTTGCAAATGTCATGAAATCTCAAGATTTTAGGATTTTCACCACAGCTTAAATTCTATAAAGTTAAACAAACTGAAATAATCTTATTTCGGTGTATCTATACTTGCACAACGAACTACCTGCTTATATTTTTCTCTTTCTCTGTCAAAATAAATAAATCCGTCCAAAGGTGGTCTGTAAAAAATCGCTTTTAGCAATAAGACCGCCCATTGTGACATCCTGTTAATGTTAAGTTCCGTAAGTAATTTTTATTTTTGGTGTAAAGTATGATATAAGTGTGTAATGTTAGTGATTACGGTCGAGGGGGTTTTTAGACCCGAGCTATGGCGAGGGTCTTAAGAGAACCGAGAGCTGTAATCATTAATTACTCACGTGTATCATACGAAGTTTTTCAATACACTTGTGATAAAAATAACTGTAAAACTAGTAAACTTTTACGGCGGTAAAAAAACTGTTTCCATATGCGCGCCCATTTTTTTTCCTCGTGTGTGACGACACGCTCCCATCCTGATACGATAAATGTAATAAAATTATGTCGGGGGAGAGGTTGAACAAAAAGGATTTAACTACATTATAGCACTAGTGCGTAATGGTAATCAAAATGTCTCAGTTTGGTAACAAGTACCATTATATACTTAAGTGCAGTGCAATAAGAGTCACTTTATGAGCAAGTGTATTGAAAAGAATATATCTATCTGTCTATCTTGTGCAATTAAAAATTGTTTAAGTATATTATCCCCCTTTCGTGTGTGATGTGCAACTATTATGACTTTTTTGAAATCTCAATAATTTTCAATGGAAATCAGGCCTTTTTCTCCGGACTTTTGATTTTTTTATCTGGTAACCCTAGCTACAATGCCGGTGACAAGTGTGAGTAAGCAATATGCGTGTTGATACGTTTCCGATGAATTCGTCAGTCTCGGGGGTCTGCTCTCACAACCTCGCAATGAGCGCAGTTATTGCAGTTTTAATGGTAGCGTACGCATGTTTCCAGTAAATGTCGAAGTGTCATCTGCAGCTCAGTCCAGATATCATTTTTATGATTGCGAAAATGGGTTCGTTTGTTCGTGTATTGAACACATTATTGAGCAACTCTGTTGTTTTATGTTTGTGTCAAAATGTAGACAATAATATCATGGTAATCACACTAATATGATATAAATGGAAGTTTGTATGTGTATCTATGTTTTTTGTTTATTCATGCTCGAACGGATTTGAATAAAATTTGGCACACAAGTTAACCGTATCCTAGGACTCAGTACACGACTACGTAAATATTTTGTATGACAAATTTTACAGCGCCACTAGCGGTCACTTACGGAACCAAAATTTGCCGTCAAAGCCAAAATATTTAGTCGTTATCAAGTATCGACAAATACTATTGCTTTAAACTCATGGTAGAGGTACTGGTTACTTTTTATTCCAGGAGTAAGTTTTGTATGAGTAGGCCGTCCATAGGAAGTTTTTTTTTTATTGTTGACCAGTTTGCGCTTGACCGCTATCTCACCTGATTGAAAGCGATGCTGAGGTCAACGATGGAGTGTGTTTACTTAAAGTAACCTATTCACTATCGACTTAAAGTTTCCCGGGTTTCTAACAGAAAACGTAGACTCCGACAGGGAATTCTACTCCTTGGCTGTTCGCACAATGAGTGGGTCCCAGAAACATTTTGTGCGTATAGGTGAGACGGATATTTTAGTCTCCTTTTTGTATGTGTGATGATGTACAATAAAGTGTATAATAAATAATTAAATAAATAGGCGAAGCCGCTGACAGCATCTAGTATCATCAGCAATGATCTGGTACACGATAAATAATTTCAATAAACACTAGCCTAGCTGTAATATTATAAGCGACTTGCTAACATCAACTCCTGGGATTAATCCGTCATCAACAAAATATGATGTACAAAACAACTTTTTATTGGTTTTCGTGTACAGAGGCGGCCTTAAAGGTTTTCTAGGAAAATCTTTTTATTTTGACTTTATTTGAATTTTTTGAACTCTGGAAGCATTTATAGGATAAATGTTTTAACGTCTGTAACTAATAAAGAGTACTGTTGTTTGTAAATAATTGATTATATTTATAAAACGATTTTTTTCTGACCTAAAATTAGATAGTAAAATTATCAAAATGATAGCGTTGGAACGAAATGGGCTAACGTAGAACTAATTTAGTGGTATGAAATGTCGATAAAAAATACAGTTCAAAATCAAAATTATTTATTGTTTAAAATGTATAATGTTCATAATTTAAATAAAACAAAGTAAAAACCAGCCAAACGAACCATGACTATACTTAATTAACGTAATTTTGGGTATAGTATTACCGAGCATGCAGTTCTAATAATGTCCTTCTATTAATTAATATGGCCGTTTTTTGAGGAATGGCCTTGGCTGTGGAAAAAGATGTGAAAAAAGAAAAACCTGTCAATCTGAGTAAACAAATATACAGATAAAAGTCTATAATCTAATTATTATGTTTAGCCACACTAATGGTCTAAACATATAATATACACCGTTAAATTTTATTCGTTTTAATCCCGTGAAGGGTCGATCCGGTACATAAAACACTATCGATTTGTAAAGATAAAATTAAAAAATAAAGTACTTTTTTTTCAAAACTCGTATTAATTTACGCATGCACGAAATTAATTTCTTTAAGAAAACGTCAGCTGAGCGAGTTCAACGACTATTAAAGTCGGCGTTGCGTACAAACTACCTACAGGTCATTTCTTACATGTATTTGTTTATTAATATACATTAATTTCGTACATGCGTAAATAAATACAAGTTTTTAAAAAAAGGTACTTTATTTTTTAATTTTATCTTTACAAATCGATAGTGTTTTATGTACCGGATCGACGCTCCACGGGATTAAAACGATTAAAATTTAGCGGTGTACTTATATGTAAATAAAATTTAATTTTCTGTTTGAGTTATCAACTTCTTCTCCTTTTCATGTCGATGCTCTCAAACTATACTTCTTCTGACCAATATTTGGCGATCTGTACGGCTCTATTGTTGAGTTACTAACTTTTTAATCAAAAAAGTTATCAACTTTTTTTTACTAAATGCAACCCTAAAACTAAAAATATAAAACTTTTTTTCATTAAGTATATTGATTCCGGCTAATCTCCGAAACGGCAGGACTTGTTTTGATGGGTCTTTTGTTGATGTTATAAGGAGTAACTAAGTCTACTTTTTATTTTAGGTTTTTTATTTATATAAACTAGTGTTTGACTGCGATCCCACCTGATGTTTTATGGTTCCAGACAAACATAAAAAAAAACTTATTGAAACTAATCAAATGACATTGTGCTGTTCTGACTCTAAAGCGGGTGAAATTGAAGTCAAAGATGCTCAAACTAGGATTAAAAAAAAAAAAACTTGAAAATCCGACAAAAGTTTAATATTTCACACAGTTCCAGTTCTTGTTTTGTTTTCATCGTCGTGGGTTACTTGGCACGACTCCGTAAGTCTCCGATTTAAGAATTTAGTACGTGCACAGTGCACACGTAGGATCGGATGCTGTCGCCTGTCGCTCTGCTGAAGGCTCTGCTGACAGCATTCTGGATAGCAGCCACGTTTTGCTCAACTCATTGACTAATTCCTTTTGATGTTTAATTCATTTAGTTTTTGTATTTCACAGAAAATATGTAAATTTAAAAAATTAAAACACTTTAAAAACTTTAAAATATAAAGTATTTTAATATACCTTTTTTCTGTGTATAATCGTAGAAGGCCTTCTCCCGCTCTAGAGTGGAGCGAGAGTGCGTGTCAGACTTTTACTGACTAAACCCCACCTGTGTTTTTCAGTTGCCTTTTGCGTTCCAGGGTAACTCCTTCTAACGTTCCCGAGGCATTCTAATATACCTATAGTAACCATTAGGTACACTTAACATAATTTAGATTACATATTAAAAAAATGGCTGCTTTACTATACTTATAATGCTGTTACTAATACGTTTGCTATTTACTTTAAATCTACCTTCATAAGTAAAAATAGGTACGTTTCAAAAATTTCTATTTTTTTATTTTATTTATATAACAAAAATAATCACGCAATTTACTATACACACGCAGTTAAATTGTTATTTTTTTTAAATCGTTCGTCAAGAAACACTGTCTGGTCTTAGTATCAAAATCTTTTTGTACTCTACTAATTCATATAGACAGTCCATAACACTCCCACTCCCTCAAACAAAAACTGAACATCGAATAACATACGAAACAAAAAGTCGAATTTGTTTGTACAATAAAGTAAGTCAGCTTTCAGTACGATCTTGACGAATTAAATAAACACTAAAATATACCCACCGCGGCCGAATTAAACGAGGTGCTGGAAAACTCCCTGCGTTCCCATTAAGTAGAATTGGCAAAAAGCGACAGAACAGGAATGTAAACACTTAAAACTTTGCTCGGCGCCGAGTTCCACCGCTTCGCCGTAATAGAGGGCGCTGCTAGCAAACAAAAGCACGCCGAGTTTTAGTTTGAGCCGCCATTTTGTCTGTTCGGCGTTTTAACAGCTTTCTACGAAATTCGTGGGTAAAATGGAACCGCGTATGGAAGATGAATATGCAACGTCGACTGCGACGCGCATTGAAACGCGTGCTACCGCGACCCATGTGATTTATTGCCATCTATTTACTGCGCCTCTCTGTCTGCAGTATCTTTGTGTAGCAGTCTAGTTCAGTGAGCAAACAAACAATATTTCTGTTCAATTTTCATGTTGGACTGGCAATTTAATTAGTCTGTAGAGTCAGCTGCTACGTAAATCACCTTGTGCAGTCGCAGAGCTCTCGGGATATAGGTACTCGTACAGTACCGACCGGCAGCGGCAGAATTTGTGTGTGCCACTGTACCGAGGTGCATAAAGACGACAACGGCATTTATAATGACTTCGTTGGATATAATTAGCGACTGTACAACAGCTAACCAAGAACAAAATAAGTAAATTATTAAATTCCGGTTCCTTTTTGCACAGGAAACTGCCATTTTTTATATTAAGAGAAAATCTCGGTAATTTTACATTTCCTATTTGCATTACATCTTTTCATATCTACTGAGTTGGTTTTCTTTTGTGTAACTTTAAATGCATTTTTTTAAATTGCCGGGTAATCAATTTATTTCTGAGTCTCTTTGTTTATCTACTCATAATTTATTTATTTCATTCTCATGTCTGACTTTTGAAAAAGATTCCTTAAAGTGACTATAAACTGTAAGAATTGTTTTATGTATCTAAAAACTACGTAGAGCGCCGGTTTTTGCGGTCGGTTGTACCTTTTTATGGGTCCTAAAAGATTAACAACGAGATCATTAAAGAGTACATTGTTTTCAGAACTACCGGAGACGGGTCCCAGCGTGCGGGCACAGAAGAGCTGGTACTCCATAGGGGACATGCTCCGAGCTAACTGCACGTCACCGCCGGCAGACCCGCCAGCCAACCTCACGTGGCTTCTAAATGGTCAGGAGGTAATGTGTCAGTAGCTGAATAGTTCATTGGGTATTGTGAACAAAAAACGAGAGGAGAATATCGTCCGTCAGTCCATCCAAATTCAAAAAGCACTCGGTATCTATAAAAAATGTAGCCAGAAAAAATTCGAATACAAAACAAACAAAAAAAAACTATTTTGGTCTAGCGTTCATTCATCAAATGCCTGGATTGTAACGTGCGATAAAGAACTTCGTTAGTAGTGTATTAAGTAAAAGTAGTTATCTATACTAAACTGTACTGACGTGTTTTTATCATAATTGGAGGATTTGTGCTGCGGTCCCTCACAAATTCAATCTTCAATTTCTGTCCCAATTTTTAATTCATCTGGTAGACAATTTCGTTCCGGCCACTGAAACAGGCCCAAGCACATTTAGCTTAATAGGCTGCGAATTGTCAGGCAAATAATTCATTCGGCATTTATTGGACACCATTAAAATTTCGAGTTGAGCTTCGTTTTTCTCGACCCCTCTCTCGTTTGTAAATAGAAAAGTACTTTGAACGATTAGAGGCATTTGTACTCTAACAGTGTTTGATCACTAGACTAACAAAATTATGTTAAGTGAATAAAATATATCCTACTTTGAAAAATTAGATTTGTAATTTCATTATTTATGTAATCGTAAGAGAATCAACAGCTATAACAAATGTATAATAATTGTAAATGAGACATCATGTCAATTACAGGTTCCTACGGATAGAAACAAAAAAGGTAGTAGAAAACTCAGGACCACTACAAGCACGATAAAAAAAAATATAATTGAATATCAATTTAAGATAACTAGCGTATGCACTTAAAAAAAAATCTTCATTTAACCGAGTGCGTGCAGAATAGGTTTTGGTGTTAAATGGTGTTGGCAACATTAGTTTTAAAATGACAACATTGTGCAACCATAAAGATGTTTTGTATCCGTTTCCTGAACGCGAAGATTATTGAACTTCAAAATAAAAATGAATCCCAATTTCCTTGGTCACACCATCACGCGTGAACGGCTGGACCGATTTTGCTAATTATTTTTTTGTTATGATCGTTATTGTGAGAAAGTTCTTACAGAAAAAAAAAATGAAAATTAGGGTAGTGTAGGGTAGAGTAGAGTAGGATAGAGTATGGTAGGGTAAAGTAGGGTAGAGTAGGATAGAGTTGGGTAGAGTAGGGTAGAGTAGGGTAGAGTGGGGTAGAGAAGGGTAGAGTAGGGTAGAGTAGGGTAGAGAAGGGTAAAGTAGGGTAGAGTTGACAGCTTAGCTAAAAGGTATCACAACATAACTATTAGGCGGTACGAAGTTCGCCACCGGGTCAGCTAGTGTTATTATAAAATTGTGCCTAAAAGCACCTCTATTATTTAACTGCCCTGTAACAAATGGGTCTAATGAGAAGTCTTTACAAAGTAAAGTTTAAATAGTAAGACATACTGAAAATAACATCCAGATACATCTTACGCTTACTATAAAATAAGCTTTATTTTCCGTGACTCGAAATATACATCATAATTCTAATATCATATTTCATCTCAGGTGAAAGGGTTGGATATTCCGCTGCACGACACATCATACGCGCGAAGAAAACCTGTGATAACCGACACGTCGCTCGAAGATGCAAATAGAATTATATTCAGTCCGTGGGACGCAATCTCGGGTTACGAAGAACCGGTGACCGACAATGTAATAGACATTCCCGGCAATATCGACGCCGCAGTGGGCATGCCCCACGCTGATAGCAATCGGAAAAACAAGGAGGAAAGCACCACCCGCCTCGCACCCAGACTAGAGCAAATAGCAAATAAATTGAACATTAGTATTGAAGAAGAGAAATCCAATAAATCATCGTCGTTCAGCCAGCTTGTTATAAGAGTACAGTCGGTACACTTTCGCAAAGTAAGTTACTTGTTACTTATTGAATCTAGTGTTTATGTTGACGCTTATTCTTTCGAATACCGTAATTAGAGACATAAGAGAAAGACAACGAGAGAGCGAACGTTCGCTAATGTTTACTTAATGCAATTGTAATAGTACGATAGGATTGACATCGTGTCATTAGTTTACAAAATCCCTCAGATAAAGGAGAAAGAAAATATGACCGGAGTTAAACCGGATTTTGGATTCTATTTTGATTTGTACTGGATAACCGTATTGTGATAGCATAAGACCATGAAAAAAAAAAAACGTGCCCTGTATGATTTTTAAATAGATTTAATCAATAAAAAAAAATCTGTTCTTTCTTTAAAAAGACCATCTCAGACAAATCTGCATGGTTCTCATGTGATTTGACCATTACATATTTACTGTATGGACTTTAAAAGAGACTCAGAGGTCAACCCTGAGTTTGTTTCGGCGTTTCTTCTCAGGGTAGTCAGATATGAAACACCGGCCTCATCTAGAGCATAAACTGACGAAAAAAATTGACGTGTAAAAGTGTTTTTTAAACCTATTTACAAAATAAATATCATTTATCATTATTCTCATTGAAATTATACTCAAAATGTAGTGCAGCTTTATCATGAACAAAGCTTTCGCTCTCAATAGTCGTAAAACACTAACAACATTAGGGTATGATACACACTTATTTGTTACGAACGTTAGGTACAGTGTAGTTGCGGGACGGATCACATATTGTGAAGCAGACTGTTGTTCACAACTACAGTTCAAAATTTCAAACTCCTACATGAATTTGTTATGAAATGAAATCTGTTACATGAAATTCAATCCAGGGATTGAAATGTTCGTTGTTCGTTGTTGTATAACTTATTGAAACTGATCAATAACAATCATTCTACGCAGTTATCAAGATATATTGTTTCTATCGAAAAACAATATTATGTTATAGTTCTAATTATTAAATGGTTGAATACAGGTACACACTGCAGTCTTTATTAGTGTAACCTAGATAGGTTTGCAGGGAACATTAATATAGATGTTAATATCAATGCTGGTACATATTTTCATACATAAATAAGTCACGTGATCTTCCCATTGTGATTCAATTACTGATTGTAAGTTTCTTGATATGACTGACATAGACAGTCGATATCTGGCCTCAGGCATCGGCTGTGCTATGCTCGTTTTATCTCGCCTGGACTCTGATAAACGAACCAAATCTATGTAAAAGATAGCAAGAGCATAATAGCTACGTCAACTGACATCGTCTGATGACGTCTAACAATTCGGATAACAACGAATGAGTCGGAATTGATGTACTCGTACCGCTACGACTTCTACGGAAAGTTTTTATCGTGCCTGATCAGAGTTGTGACGTTGTCGTCACTAATTTGTGTGTACTATATTTATGTATGGTTTATTTTAAAAGAACTAACACCATAAATCTTTCCCCTATCCCTCTATTAATTGGCCTGTAAACATAGTGGTCAATGTATCGCTTGATCCTGGCGCCTAGTAATTAACCTTGTTAATCACTGGCACACATCGTGTGGCTTTTATATCTATTGTCATAAGGTTTAAATTACTGTGATTCAATTAAATACAAATAGGGTTAGAGAATACCAGCACACGACATATGCCTTATACCGGTAGAACAGGGTTCAAATTTCAATAACCGACCTGTAAATAGGGTTTTGTGTGACAGGGGCGGGTGAACGTGACGTGTGTGGCGCACGTGCTGTCGGTGTGGTCAAACAGTGGCGTGCTCATCCTGGACGAGGAGCGGCCGCAGATCGCGCCCGTTATGGGCAGCCGGGACTCTAACTCAGGTATTATGGTTTATACGTTTATATATCTGTACTTAAGTATATGTACGTGTTCCTTTTCCCCATAAGGTCACCTAGTCAGAAATAACGGACCGTCACCTTTTAAGATCATTAGTTACGTATTATGGTTCACGTTTCCGATTAGATAATAAAATAGGATAAACTTTGTTGTTTAATTCATTAAACCCCAAGCGAACGCCGGCGTTCGCGCACCTATTGTCTTTCAATTGTGTCTGTCATTATCACGATTGACAGGTTAAAGCATAATCAGCCTTTTAATGTTCCCACTGCTGGGACTCCACCACGCGGGCCCTGTGGTTAATGAACGTCACGTCTTCAAATTTTTGGTTCTAGGACTTGCCGGTTTCCTCACGATGTTTTCCTTCACCGTTTTGAGAACAGTGGTAATGAAATAAATTACACAAAGTAATGCTCCTGGCTAGACTTTGTTAACTTTGTTTGACTAACTTTGTTGTATACCAAAATAGTAACAAAACTTTAACATTAACTTAAATCCATGAGTGGAATGGCGATCTTATCGCTGAGTTGCGATATCTACCAGAAGCTGACTATTACGTTATATAAAGTGGACTTAATGCCTCTAGCTACTTTTCTACCAGTCAGCTTTTGGGTTAAAGGCTTGTCTTGGAAATCTGCCTGGAGGCTATCTTGACCATAAATCGTGATCTGGCTCGAATATGCGACTAAAGCATGAGAAATGGACTTGTGGTGAACCTCTTATAGAGACAGCTTGTAATGATGAGCAGTTCCAGAATGACCTCAAGGATTGACTGGACGCCTTTTCCTCAAGTTTCTTATAACTACTTCATAATTCAACTTCAGTAAGAACTTAGGGACATTCATTGACTAACTAAACCGTTTCTTGGATTGGCCAGAGCCCCAGCTAATCGTATCTGCTGCGTCTCTAAGAAGACAGCATGTTTTTTTTTATCTCCTTTAGGCGTGCGTGGCACACTATGCTCCGTCGACTAATTGGGCTCGATCCGGACTGTTACCGGACGGTCGTACGGCGATCTACCCATTGCTCACTGTCCGCAAGCCAGTTTGCTGCCTACGGTGGCTGGAAATCGGGATCTGGATACCGGCAACTAGGGCGTGAGAGCCGTTCCCTCGCGCGTGCGGGCTCCTCTTTTTTGAAGGCGACCATTGCCGACGGCCACAAAGATTGCGCTTGAACCATCTCTTTTTCTACCCATCATTGATAATCCTGATGCCAGCTGTCTCAGTTTCACTGTAACTCACTATAACTTAATAAACTTGAGCTGCTTCGAATCCTTTTCCTAAAGTTCATATTTAGTTTGGTCAAATATGACCATGTCTGTGAATTTCGCGTGAAAGTCAAGTGGTTGCTTATTCGTCTTCGCTAGAATGCTCACACTCTGTCCTTTTTCTATAATGTGTTTTTTCCTCGTATACCTCTAGAAACGTTTCCAGTTTCTTTGCAACTCCCACAAGAAATTTCTTAGGTCATCAGATAACTCGAGACTTAAAATGCTATCCATTCCACTACTTTCCTACATAAATCCTTTGCTGTTCAAGTAGCTTGTGCCTGGGATTGCCAGTGTCAACAAATGCGCGATAACTACTCGCATTTGAAAGATTTTAATTATTGGCACATTATTTGTCATTCTTGTTTTAGTTGATTTATACATTCAATAGTCACTTATTAACTTAATAGTATGTTGTATAATTTAGTACCTATACACCACTTATTTTTAATTAGTACAAAAACTTAAATAACTTATTAGAAAAGGTCTCGTTATTATTTAAATAAAGTCGCAATAAATAATATTCATAAACAGCAGAGTCGTTAACGTTGGTTTATATCCCAAAAGGTCACTCAATTTATGAAAATATTGTACAGGCTATTGATTATGACCCTGCGCGTAGTATTTTCTATTAGAATTTGTTAAGAACAATTGATTCAATTTTATTATGAAATTACCAATTATGACAATTTTTTGTGGACAACTTTGAAACTTGTTTTTTTTTTTTACATAAGACTACACAAATATGTACAGTAACGAGTACAAATAGAGCCACATTTTTTATACTAATTAAAAATAGGGGTGTATAGTTTTAAGTACACTATTTTTGTATAATTAATTAATACACACCACGTGTAACAACTCCATTTCGTGCCCAGAGATGTGTATGTTCATTTCGGATTGACTGGATGAGGTTGTGGAATGCGATAATTATGTTTTCAGGGTTCCTTACTTAAAAAGATAAAAAGTAACCTTAAGATTGTCTGTCAAAACCCATTGTCTCAGGAAAGCTTGGAAGTATCAATTTGACAATAATATTGAATACGTAAATCTACGGTTCCGTAGAAAAAGATAAAACTTCTGAGTCATTGCCTTATAAGATACTGAAGGGCTGTGTCTTCGGTCGCATATTTAGAAACTCCCAAGGAAATCAAAACCGTTCCTGTTGAGCTAAAATAATGAAAGTCAACGGCAAGATCTCACGGAACAGTAAAGAATTTTTATTATATTTTTTGATTGATTACATACCTAACAGTTGTTTTAAGTTAACGTTTATCAATGTCTGGAAAAACATGGTTTTCAACTACAAAGTTAAGTTTGTCGTAGCAGTCCTACTTATCTTTTCGTCAGAGTAATGTTCGGTTTCATAATTTAAAACTTCAGTAGATAATGTTAATTTGTCCAGTTTGATGGTTTCGTTTAAGTTTTCTTTTATAATAATAATAATTTATTTAAAAGACAACTTTTGGTCCACATTGTATGTTAGTAACACTTATTTCTATGTTAGTTCAAAGTTCACAAAATATTTATAGTTTCATTAAAATTATATTGCACACGAGTATTAAATTCAATAACACACTAGATCAAAATGTCATAAGTTACAATTACAATGTCAGTTAAATATTAAAATGAGCAAAACAATAAATTAAATTAATATGGTCAATAGAATAAAATTTCAAATTAAAATGTCAATAATATAATAATTGATAAAATAATAATAAAATTAAATGCATGTAATTTAATTTATGTAATTTATTTTCTTAGGATACAATATAGTATTATAATATGTGTCAAAACCCATTGTTTATGTACGTAAGATAAAGACTGAAGATTAACTTGTTAATCTTTGTAGATTATCTGATTGATCCGTTAAAGTGGAAAAAAAATGTTTTTATACAATATAATCTGCAGACTTCTCAGGTTATCTGCAAACCAACGGCCAAAAATTATAAAACTGGTTCTTTGCTTGCCATAACACATTCGAATTCACTGTAATTATTTAATTTGAATTTCTAATAACAAAATCTAAAGTTTGATTACATTTTATGCATGAAGAATTAATATATTTTAGAACATCCGAACACGGACAGATTAGGTTAGAAGTCTAAGGCGGGAGTGAAACGGAGCGGAACCTTAGCCTTAGCTTTAGTGTTTTTTTTTTATAACCACACCCAGAAGTAGAAGCCCCACTAAAAATGGACAAAAGTGTTTCACTCACTGTCTTCAACTCATATTAAGTAGGTACCTATGTGAAGTAAGGTATCTGCTACTTTAAGTCAAACTCACTTTAACCTTTCAGAATGTATCCGGTAATTTGCAGATTACCTAGTCAATGCGCATATTAACGTATACCGTGCAATATATACCTAAATAAATAAGAACGAAAAATATATCTTTTGGTTATTTGTCATTAAAATAACTTCTTTCACTCGGTGGAGCGAAAGAGAGAGCAATACTTTTACTGACTAAAACTTGTGTTGTTTTAGTTGACTTTTGAGTTCCAGGGCTTCGGTGACTTTCGAACAAGCCCACAACCCTGGATATTCATCAGCTAAATAGCGTTTTAATGTAATAATAATAAGCTGTACTTCTGGACACGGCTCGTACAGTTTGGAGGTTTCACTCTCTAGAGCCCTGACCGGTAGCTTGGACCCTGTTCCCGACACCGGTAGGCTACTATTTTTTATATTTTTAAATGATTTTTTATTAAATTATTCGAAATATAATTTATATGAATATAAATGAATAAACGAATAAGAATAAAATTCGATTACGCGTTAGTATCGCTGAGTAGGTACTAGTTTCAATGGTCACATGCATGGCGTTAATTAAAATTAAAGACTCGTCAATAAATCGGTATTTTAAAATCATTTTGCACTTTAGCGTTCTATATTTAAACTCGAAAATGATTATTTATAAATCCATATTTTTTGTGGTTATCGGAAATCTGTTTAAACCAATTATTTTTTGTTTAATACTCGTATCAATATTATTGCTTTAAAAGTTATTGCAATCCAGTTTTATATTTGAGTTTAATGAAAAGTCCCTCAAATTTTTGGTCCTACATTTATTTATATGGTTATCGGAATTGTGTTAACGTGTTAACTCTACCGAATTTTTCGTTGAATTATTTCGATATAATTTCAACAATCTTTATATAAAAAAAAGACGTGTAAAACGCGACGCGGTAAAGCTATTGCATAGCATTTTTATCAACTTGTGCAATTATATTTATTTATTCATTTTATTTATGCGGTATGTATTAATTTTCCTCTGTTTTTTTTCTTTGATATTAATTAAAGTTACACTTTCACGCATTGAATTGAATTTTGATTGATTGTTCACTCATTTGTTTTCTTATCGGTCACTACGCTCAAAAAACAAATGAGTGGGGGGTGTTAGGTTATTTTAGTTACGGAATTTCTGGATTCGGTCTTCACGCTCAAGACCCGCGATAGAAGCTATGCAATAGCTTAAAAACACAAAATTATTCAATTTTTTTAGGTGGGAAAATCATCAAGTGACATCTCCACTTTGGGGCGGATCGGGAGATAGTGTCAGACTTTTACTGACTAAAAACCCACTCCTGTTGCTTAGCTTCCCATTGCTCGCCGTTGCAAGCCCGCGCCTACGGTGGCTGGAAATCGAGATCGAAATCTCTTCCTTGTCTAGCATTACTGCTTTGCAGAAGGAAGCGACATCCTACTACTCCTCCTCGCTTCGAACCATGGCCTGCCAAGACCCGGCGCGAGAGATCGCCGCCGCCGATAAAACTTAGGATTTTTCGAAATAAAAGTTCAAATCCTTATGTAAAAATGCTGATAAGGGCATCTAAGTCACAAGGGTGTGAGACCTTTGCGACTCCGAGACCTTTATCAGAATCCCTTACCCTTCTGAGACCTGTTAGTAGCTACGATGCTCTCAAGGGAAGCTTAAATATTGTTTTGAATTCCGCAACGCTCGCACGTTGGAAATTAATTAAAGAACTGAGTACACAGTCTTAATACGAAATTCGACTTCTTCATTTTATTTTTTGGAGAAACGTATATCTGTTATTATTTATTTTTTACTATTTTATTTTATTCTTTATGCACAAAAGAGTACAAAGGCGGACTTAATGCCATAAGGCATTTTCTGTCAGTCAAACTTTGGGTGATGCAGAGACAATTGGTTTTAACTACATTATAGCACGAGTGCGTAATGATAATCAACATGTCATAGTTTGGCAACAAGCGCCTTTATATACCCAAGAGCTTTCTGAGCAAGTGTATTGAAAACAATATTATAGATTCTTATATAACATTATCAACAAATGATGTTTTGGTATGAATAATTAAAAAAAAAAAATTAACAACATCATATTTTTTCGCTTGTTTTCCCTACTCTTTTCAAAGGGCTTTGATCTTTAGAAATATGTTTACACAAAAAAAAATGCTGATAAAATATTCTTCAGAATGTACATAGGATATGCAAATCAATTAGTTTTTCGCAAACAAAATGGTTTTAAAGGTCATCTTGGCTCTATGTGCAGGCGACAGTACGAGTATGTGTGCATTTAACTCCGGCCAAAATATTCAAGGGACTATATGCCTGAACCACGCATTGATGCGGGTATAGGCGAACGCATTTTTTTCACAGTTGCAATAAACTGTCTATACAAACGTGCAACTTGATGGCCATGTCGCAGTGCCACTCTGGCTTTCATAGTCACGCTAATTAAATTGATTAAAAAGCAAAAGTGCGAATATATTGCAATTCCATTGGGACGTTAACGTCGATACAACTTGCGAGGTATTTTATCAATTAGTCGTTGGCAATGCAGTGACATGTTTCTGAATTACGTGAGGATATCAGAGCGTGGAAACGCTCTTAGGGAAAACAGATTATTTTGGAACTTGTGTAACACGACCTACAACTTAGAAGTTTCATCGTCAAAATTCGTCAAACATGACTCTTCAACTTGTGCGACTTTAAACGAAGTCAGGCAAGGGTAGGCTTCAACGTTCAAAATTAGAGCTGAAATTATAAATAAAAAAGCCTTTTATTTCAAGCAACAAAAGTAAGATCAAAATATTTTTGCTGGAAAGAAATATTCAACATTACATTTCAAAATAATAAATATTAATTCCATTTACACATATTTTTTTTTTATATTTTCCTTTTTTAATTTTAATAGTACATTGTTACACTAGGGGTGAAAGTAACTCATTTTGTCCCGAGAAGGAGTTGGCGGCCTAGAGTAGTGAGGTCTAGCGACCTCACTACTTTTCGAGGGACTAAAAAGCACTGTGCTTTTCATTACGAATACAGGGAAAGTAAAAATAAAATAAAAAGTTTGTAAAACCTGAGTCGTCATAACTATGATTTTAGGTAGATATCTTTCTTCTGATTTAGGCGGTAAAAGGTTTTTCGCTACTGCTTTAGCCTCGTCTCTTATGAAATTAGGTGTTAAATCACTATTTTAATCTGATTAACTTATCGTGTTAATACAAATATCTGTTGTACGGAAATGTAAACAAAACTCGAAAAAACCAACTTGCGCAACAAAACAACGACTGATTGCCACTTTCTCGCCAGAAACAAAATAAATAATTATTTTATTTTTTTAAATAATTAATTTTTCATTAATGAGGCTGAATAGCTATTCAGCCTCATTAATGAAAAATTAGAAATTAATTATAATCTTTTAAAAATAAAGTATTTTAAAGAAATAGTTGAACTACATAATAAATCACTTAAAATATAACATTATTTAACTAATACTTGTCTTTAAGTTATTTCAATTTTATATCGCGCCGTGATTGACTGGCTGTATGGAAAATTGGAACATGGTTCAATAGAAATGTGAAGATAGAAATAGTTTTTTTTTAAATAATTTGGAAACTCCCTAGGGATGAAAGTATCACTTTCAGCCCGCTCCTCAGGCCGCTGAAAGTAGGTCTGAAGTTCAGACCTATTTTCAGAGTATGAGTAATGAAAAATATTTTTTTTTTTTACATATGAACATAGGTTTGGTATAAAAACTTAGTAAATATTTAAGTTTCTTATTTATACATAATTTTAAATAATATTATTATATATTTACTTAAATATATATGGTGACTGGTAATTAGTGTACGGTACTTAAACACGTGATTGTGCTCATGATAAAAGTCAATTTTTATTATGGGAGCAAAGCCGAAATAGCGAAAAAAGTATCAGCTGTTTGCAGTAGGTACATTAGGAAAACATAAATGTACTGAACACACTGAACAGCTGATTTTTTTTTTCATTCACGAAAATGTATCAGAATTCATAATAACAATTGCTCTAGAAAATACTTCGCGCAGTGTTTTACAAATGTTTTTCATTTATAATCAATAGCCTGTTCAATATTTCCATAAATTTAGTGATATTTTGGGATACAAACAAAAGCTAATAACTTTGCTATTTGTGAATATTCTTTATTGAGACTTTATTTAAATAAAATAAAGACCTTTTCTAAAAAGCCCTTTAAGTATTTGTACTAACCTTTTAATATTTAATATATAACTTTTTTAGATTTATTATCTATATACAAACTTAAAATAATGTTTAATACTAATACTTTGTTCTAATTAATAATTAGTGGTGTATAGAGTTTGATGACACAAATAATTACAATGTAACCTTTAAGTTCTGCCGCACTAGACCACATGGTCACTTTGTTATGCAGTTTCACATTAATTCCCCTAAAATACATTAAACGCACGCTGCGTTACACTGTTAGATTTAATTGTTTCGCATGCGGTCTGCCTGCAGGGAGATGAAATTCTGATTCATTTAACTGCACATACAATAGTGTTCATACTTCCTCATAGCCCGAACAATGTATGTTGCAGTTTAGGGACGCATCACAATATGTAAATAGAGTATCGAATCGTCTTGTCGTTTTAGAACACAGATTATCTAAATATATAAATGGAGAAAATAACTGACTGACATATTAAAACGCTGCCAAACCTATTTTTTTTAGGAGCGTGAAATTTTGCACTTGGTTGCCTTTTGTAACGTAGAGCACTAATTTTATTTTTTATTTTTTTATTTGAAGAGTAATTTTTCGCAACTTATTCTATAAGGTGATGAAACGAGCGTCCAGAGTTTGTATGGAGAAAGCCACTTTCGCGGATGAAGTTGCTGGCAGAATCTATTACAATAAGGCTTAAGCAAAGGCTAGTCTTTTAATAAACACTGAAAACGCATTTTTTTTTTATTGCACAGAAAGTTTTGTGTCAAAAACAAATTGTGCTTTGTCGTGAGCTTTTAGTAAAGCTTTGAACGTTCCGACAACAGAGGGCCTAGAGCGAGTTTGTAAACGTTTAGGTACGCTCCTTTATGTCATATCGTATAGAAAAAAAAGGTTTTTCAATACCTTTAAGTACGCTGCTAACCCTACCGTTTTTAAGCAAGAAATTGGCTGTTTTCCACACTAGTACAGAGAATTGTGCAAGCTCGCCCCGTCACAACTCAACCACCATTTATTTATTTCTTCATAAATGTATTAATAAAGGACGTTTGATACACGTGTCACACGGTCACATTTATTAACTTTCTCCAGTTGTATCAAACTCTACAATTGTTTTCTGTTACCAGACGGTGCTTATACAGTTTTAGTACAAATTGATATTTCTTTAATGCATTCGAGTAGGTACTTTAAAACCTTATCACTTACTTTGGCGGTCATATCACTAATGCCATAGCATGAGTTTTTACACATACCTACTTGGTGGCGTTAACGTAAACTTACTTTAAAGATGATTTATCACAATTATGACTAAATTACTTTTGCTATGCATTAATATCCGTATATTCTAAAACAACGCAGACGTAACCGATCCCCGGTAAAGATATAAATCGATGAAATCCTACCAATGAATATTCATTTCACGTATTCTCTATGACCAACGACAGCGACGAGAAATCGCATGTGCCAGTACTTTAGTCGCCATTATTGTTATGAATCATGGTCTAGTTGAGAGGATGCACAGTGATACACGGTACTTAGTAGAGTTGTTGCGTAAGCTAAAGTTTCGACATCCGCGGATGCGAATGCGGATGCAAAAATTACGACAATGGGGGATGCGGTTTATTAGAGGGTCACATCTGCGGACGTGAATGCGGATTTACAGGATTTTTTTTGAATAATTCAATTTTTAGTGGATATGGTGTACAGCACTTCAAGTTTTCGCAAAACTTTATATATGCTCACAAACAAAGTCAAAGCATTTATTTCAAATAGACCATTTGCAGGCACTTTTGAATAGTCAAATGTCGGTCAGTTCAAGAAAAGTGAAGCTAAATTGCACGTTCCAAAGCGTAGATCTCTATGGAGAAGAACAAGCAAGAAACTCCATGGACACTCTTTTAAATCATATTATACATACAATGCTTGGTTACATATTACTTGTTGCTTCTATTAAGATAATAAAAATAAATAAACTTAGATAATAAACAAACACTAAAGAATACACAGTGCGAAACCAAATCTGTAGAATTTTGTCACCAAAGCTCCCTACGGGTCAGTGTCAGTCTATGTCAATTGTCAGTAGGCGAGCGATGATAGCAAATAGTAAAAACATGCACCTCAAGTGGGTCTCTAGCCCCGCCCACTTTCTCTACATGTCCTGTAGCTGTCGCAATTATGAATCTGCATTCGTTCGTTCGTCGTTCTGCGTTAATTTGATGCGAATGCGAATACGGATGAAAGTGTCAGAATTGATGCGAATATTCCGTATTTGCGGATGCGGATGCGAATACCCGTAACACCCCTAGTACTTAGACAACTTACGTACGAATGTGTTGTTGTAATGGTAGTTTTGAGTTTGTTGGTCATAAAGTGAGCTTATGGAAATAGGTTGTTAGATTGTCGTCAGCGATAGGTTCCGTCCTGTCATTCCCTATTAAGCAGACTTCAATTAATAATTCCAAAAGGTTGATTTTATGTCTGGAAGTCAGTGAATTGTCATTTGTAATTTGTTCTATTTATGCTGAATAACTTTGACATTAAATTATTAGAGAAAATTTGAAATTGATATTTCGATTATGGTTTAATTTGAATAGAATAGAAATACTTTTATTCGGTACAGACACAGCTCAACGTAAACATTAATAAAAGTACATACACAAAGTAAACATTAATAAAAGTACAAAGTACGCCAAGCGTGCCCGCGCCGAAATTTCTAGAAACAGTTGCTATTTAAAGCATTCTACACGTTTTTTACATCATTAGTTAACTATTTATCAATCCGACAAAATGAGAGCTAGAAGTTTTGAATGAACACGTTCAGTACGGAGCGAGGTCTAATAGACCTTATACGTGTTTTCCTTGCAGTGCGGCTAAGAAAAACATATTCTTCTCTGCCATGCGGAGGCCGTAACTTCAATTTGGTTGAGTTTAGAAAAGAGATTAATATAATACCTAAGACTTCCTTATGAATATCTACAAGTAAATCTTAAATTCTTCTTCTTTTTTTAGGTAAAGCTAATACTGCTTTGCCTAAAAAATAAGAAGAGTTTTCGTGAAGTAAATCTTAGATTATACTTATTGACCCTATTAAAACCGAACACAGTGATATATCTACTTGAATACGGGGTCACTTTGATCACCTCGTACTGCATTTAAAAAATATACTTATCATTTCTTAAACTTTACGAGGTTTAATAAGCCCCTCATCATTATAATAATAGTTTTCAAACGAGGTATTAAACACCCGTACCGCTTAAATGAAAATAATACAAAAATGAGTGCCGCTGTCAAAGTATTTCAATTCACTTCTAATATTTAGATGACCTATACAAAGGGTATCATCATACCCCAACATTCCATTGTAATTGAGACACAAAACGGGTTATTACAGGGGTATGTAAACAAACTTGAAAACAATGTAACGATAATTAAGTTAGAAGTTCCCCCAATGTTTATTTTGTTACCGCCATGGTCATCGTTAACCCATTGCTTTCGGCCGTCGTTTCCTTGTTGACTTACCAAACTTGTGCAAGTAGGTTTGTTATCTTTGTAGATAACAGTCCCTTATTGACACAGTTCCTACGCATTTTGTTATACAACGGTGAACAAAGATAAATTAAAAAAAAAAAACTTTCTAAATGTTGACTGAAAAACACGGTACAAATTTTCAAGACTCAAAGCATTTTATTTCAAGTAAACCATTTACAGGCACTTTTGAAATGTCAAGAAGTCAGTCAGTAAAATGATGCTAATTGCACATTCCAAAGCGTAGATCTCTATGGAGAAGAATGTGCTAGAAACTCCATGGACACTCTTTTCAATCATGTTATGTAATTACAATATCTCTGTTACATGTTTCTTATCTCTATCATGTGAGAACAATGTAAATAAAGTAAAAATAAAAACTAAATATAGATATTAAAATACACTGATGGATCATTCAGTCCTATTTACCAATGAGTAAATACGAGTACTAACAAAATATATTATTTAATAACTTTTTCAGTCATCAGTACAACCAGAATCATATAGAGCGTAGCAATAAACAGGAGGTTATTGCCTATTCTGACATTTTCATAGGCATTCTTCAGAATATCCCACAGTACAGTAACAATGTATCTTGTAAATAGGGTAATATTTCGTGGAGATGTTAACGGTCGATACAAACTTGAGACGCAGGCATTGGATTGAATGAGTCGCGGGAAAAGCGTATTGGATAATGGCATGCGTTAGAAGAACCCATAAAGGATTTCTACAATGAATAAACATAAGTACTTAGACTACTTACAGTCATTGAAATAGAAATTGGAGAAGAATTTCACTTATTTCAAAGCCGTAAAGGTCTCAGTAATGACTAAACATTTTAGATATTTCACTTTTCTCGCGCGCCTGTCAGCTCTAGGGATGTCACCGGTCGCTTCAGGCGTATGTGACAAAAGAAATTATCATTTCAGATAGCTTTAATAGTAAGTCTCGTACTAAGTAATAAGATCATGTGTCTTAATTAAAACCATGAATTACGAGAGTGAAATTAGGTACGTTTTAAATAAAATGAATTATTTCCTCGCGAGTGTAGGGTTTTTTATTTCGGACATCGTGATTAAAGCAAAATAATTTTCGGTATTTACTTTTTCGCTATATAAGTCGAGTTTTACTTCATGAAATTTACCATTATGATTAACGGTATCCGCTACGTTTTCCTCTAAATCAAGTACGTGGTAATATAATCCTTTCAGTTCAAACGCCAATTATTGCTGCATTTCTATAATAATTTTCTCCAGGCAAGATAGTTAGCTACTCGTTAAGATAGAACTACATTGGGTTTACGTGGGTCACGTACGCCAATCTGGGCGATACATTTTTAACCGACTTCAAAAAGGTTCTATGTTCGAATGAATATATATTTTTTTATGTATGTTCACCGATATCTCGGTCAATGTGGACCGATTTTGAAAATTATTTTTTTGATTGGAAGGTTATGCTTCTAACTTGGTCTCATAGAAATATTGTTATGATCTGATCACGAACTTCGGAGATATGGAACAGAACTCCTCATAGAATCACAGCAGAACTGTGGTTACCAGTAAAGTTGCTTTATTTATACGTGTAGTTGATGACTGACTGTCAGAAAAGGGGGGGGGTGTATTCAACTGATCTGATGATGCAGCCAGAAGGAAAAAATTAAATTAATGTAATCTAACCGTGTTTGGGTTTATTAGAATCGTTATGAGATGCACTGTGGTTATAAGTTATTTAAGTTTGTCCGAGGGGTACTTTTTAGTGGTGGTACCATAACTAAAAAGTGTAAAATACAAAACTTTTTCCATAAATATTATAACCGACTTCAATGTTAAAAAACTCTGAAAAGTATAAAATAACTTTAATTTCAAAAGTCGGTGTTAAATAACGAAGAGGCAAAACTATTATAGAGACACCGACTTCCGAAATTAAAGTTATTTTATACTTTTCAGTGTTTTATAGCATTGAAGTCGGTTATATTTTACATAGTAACTTATACTATTTCTGTTTAGGTAGTTAATTAAAAGTAAACAATCTTGATATGTCTTTTTATTTAAAATTAATAATACAAAAGACTTACCCGAACCCTTATAGGATCACTTTGTTGTCCGTCCGTCTGTCTGTCTGTCTGTCTGTCTATCTGTCAAGAACATTTATCTCAAGAACGCGTAGAGGTATCGAGTTGAAATTAAAACCATATACTCAAGTCTGCGGCTCCGTCAAGCTGTGAAAATATCTAACTTTTAAGTTAACGAATAAAAAAGATACGGCCGTTTATGTCGCAAAAAAACGTATAGCTTGATACTCTCAAAGATCGAAATTCATAGGGTACTTCCCGTTGACCCAGAATCCTGAAATTTGGCACAAAGCAAGGTATAGGCAAAAATCTAAAAACAGTAAATTTGTTGTTAACAAAGTCACAAAAAAAAAATGCAATTCGGAAAATTCTTCGAGACTCCTTTCGGGAATAGGGTAGTTTCAAGGGTCAAAATAAATTACATTTTATTTAGTCTGTATTTTCATCATCATCGGCCTTTATAATATTCCCACTGCTGGGACTCAGGCTTCCTCTCTAGGAGAGGGAATGGGCCGTAATTTAGATTAAAAAAAAATATTGGACCAGTTTTTTTTCTTTTTTCGATTAAAGAAAAAATTACAAAGATATAATTATCCCATTAAAGTCACGAGTGGCGTTACCCCGTGCGAAAAAATGCAGCACGGCGGCGTTTCACGTAACTTTAATGGGCTATATCTTTGTCATTTTATTTATAAATAAAAAAATACATGTCCCTTATTTTTGAATAATCTAAAAGATGGACTAATTACATTTTTTACGGCATCTAGCCTATTGTAGTTTGCAAGGAACCCTCAGTCCGCAAGTCCGACTTGCCCAGCAGTGGGACAGCAACGGCTGGAAAAAAAAAAGATAGTTTACATTTAGTTGACTACCTAAACAGATTTAGACTTGTAGAGCTACATTAGTCCCGCTACACGACGCCACGCGACGCCTACGCACGGAGTCGCCTACGTGTACGTAGGTTTAATGTAGTTCCCGCTTTATAATATTTCATAATACTAATAATATAAAAACAACCTCTACTTAACCTTTCGAATAGCATGATTAGAAACACAATAAGAGAGCGAATTGCTTTAGAGAGCTCGGGGTTCAATGAATTAACCTTTCAATCGTGATAATTACAGACACAATTGAAAGACAATAGGTGCGCGAACGCCGGCGTTCGCTTGGGGTTTAATGAATGAAACTGGTAAACCAGTTACTTAAGATGAAAACCTAGAGCCACAGCAACTCTTTAATACGTTCCCGTAGCCCTGGGCCGATGCTTTTGGTTGCGGAAAAGTAACAAAGAGTTGCTCTTACCCTAGAACGTACAGGGCAAATGTAGGTACATAAATGGCATTTAGTCAGAAAGATACATAGAAATATACCTTAGAACGAGATAAGTTATTTGAAAAATATAATTATGTAATTTTCACAAATATTCTGATTTCATACTTCTTGTCAAGTCTATATTGAGAAAAAATAATTGCATTTATTTTTTAATAAAAATATAAAAATTAATATAACTGTCAGTAAAGTCACTGGCAGTTCAGACCTGTATCAACATTAATATTCTGTAAATGAATATCAAATAATTATATAACTCCCTTTGTGTTGACTTTTTTTCGATTTGCCTTTGTGATTGCTAAAAAAAGCCTTTATAAGGCAAAAATCAGATCGTATTTTACGTAGGTGCTGGAAATCATTATTGCCTTTGGGATATTGGTCCTTTGATGAAATCATACAAAATGATGTACAATTAAATAATTTCAGTACAAGAACACATATATTTAAACCTAGCTTCTGCCAGCGGCTTGGCCGTCATTATTTCCCTCTTTTGTTCATTATAAATATTATTCTGATGTTTAAGCTATATTTTAAAGTTTCATCAAAATACGTTGGGCCATTTGGGCGAAAAAGTGTAACAAATTAGGTATTAATGCAAACTTTCGCCTTGATAGTATTTATGTAATAGTGAAACAGCAGGGATACTACAAACATTTGTGAATTCGATCACTCCCGTACCTCCGAGATTTCTTCTGAACTTTTTCAGTGAGACTCCGTGGAAATCGGTGTCTCGTGATTTGCAAAAACTGACATAGTTTCTGTACGTTCGGACCAAGGGACTGCTAAGGCCAAGTTTGGATTTACGGAAAGAAATCTGGAAAAATCTTGCGATGGGATATCTGGAACACTTTTTTTGTGGTAAGAAAGTAACTTAAGCCTAAGTCGTCGACGGCGCGCATTGTTCCCGCGCGCCTCAAGGAATTGTCAGCAACAGCAGGGGCCCAGCCGGGTCGAAGCCTACTGGGGCCAGGGTTATCCGAAAGGGAACTCGAGCCCCGGTATGAAGGATCGGGGAGGTTTTTTAGTCATTAAGAGTCTGACACTATCTCCCGCTCTACGCAAGAGCGGGGGTTGTCAGATTTTCCCGACCTTAAAAAAAATCTAGTAACTTCTCCAGCTCTAGGAGCGAGAGGGCATGTCAAACTTTTACTGACTAGGACCCACCTGTGTCTCTCAATTGCTTTTCAGGACCAAGGTATACTTTTCAGAGGTTTTTCTGGCCGTTTATACATCGGCCCTTCTGGGCTCCTACGGTTTTGCTGACATCTCTCTTGAGGCGCGCGCAGTACTTGGGCTCGGTCCTTTCCGGATGGCAGGTCGCGAATACCCATTGCTAGTCGTCCACAAGCCCGCACCTACCGGGGATAGTCCTGCGACAGCCAACACCTGTGGCGTCTAATGTAGTGGCCGCTGGGGCGTGAGCATGCCTTTTCCTTCACAGTCGTGGCCATCTTCTTTGCTAAGAATACTGCTTCGCAGAAGGAGGCGACTACATCCAATTCCTCCTCGCTCCGTCCAGTACCAGAGCCCGGTATGAGAGGTCATTGCAGCCGATCTTCTCCAAGAGGACACCGCAATGCTCTGTCAAAAACAGGGGAACTGGTTATGAATACGTTTAACTTAATCGCTACATTACACAAGCCCATTTGTTAATTTGTATACTAAAATTAGATCACGTAAGGGTGGATTGTTCCCGTTTACCTGTACCTGACTTGTTGACATTTCCTCTCGTAGGTACTCGTAGTTAAATCAGATACACATTTATTCTACAAAGAGCTGCCTTCTAACGTTTTCATAGCAACCCGCAGGCATTTTATGTTTAAGTAGCAAAAAAAAAAGTTTTGGTGAATTTAATATTTAATAAACACAGAAGAAAATTGTTAGCTGGGACATCATTATCATTATCTACTTTTCAGCCGAAAGACATACACTGTTGGACATAGGCCTCCCCCAATTGTCGCCACAGCTAACCGTTCTGTGCGTCTCGAATGCATTGCATCCCCGCGACTCACACCAGGTCATTGGTCCATCTTATGGAAGGCCTTCCAACGCTGCGTCTTTCAGTGCGACGTCGCCACTCTCGTGAAAGGTTCTGACCTTTCAGCGCCATCGACAATCAGTTTTACGAACAATATGCCTCCTCCACTCAAGTTTGGCGATTCTTCGAAGATCTAGGTTCACAGGAAACACTTTTTCGTGTTGAGTCATCCCATCGCTCATGCTAAGCTCGATGCTGAAGATGCCTGCAATTTGAAATTTAAATTATAGTAATAAGTAAAGTATTTAATATTATCATAACATAACATAATCATGCTCTCAATACTGGGACTTAGGACTCCTCTCCAGAAAAGGGGATGGGCAGACACCACGCGGGCCGTGTACAGTTTGATAGATTTCACATGTCTTTCTAGGAGGACAAGCCGGTTTCCTCACGATATTTTCTTTCACAGTTTTTAAAATAAATTACACCAACTAAATCCCACGACCTTCGAATTTAATATTATCGCTACCTCAAACATAAAAACAAATTCATGGCGCGGGCAACATTAATGCCGCAGATTGCAGTACCAATCCCTTGTTTATGATAACTATAAAACAGGCATGATGACGTTAATTCGGAGCGTGTATAGTTAAGGGTTAGCATACTAAAATGATGGCAACACAATGGTAAAAGAAGCCTGTTGTTTCGTGTAGCAAAACGTTGAGACGAATTGCGAAACCGCGGGATACAGGCTTAACAGACTCTTGCATGAAACGTCTACCGATAAAGGCGTCTCGAAGACTATTCAAAATACACTCTTTTTGTCCAGAAAATAAAGTTCTATACATCAGTAATTTTTATTTAGTTCATATACAATGGGTTCCAAATGAGAATAGACATGAGACATGCTGTGACGTCACGATTCAAATTTAAATCAAGGAAATAAATTTTTAAAGTTTAATTAATTTACGAAAAATTTAATTTATTTACGAACTGTGAACGAAAAAGTTCTATTCATCAAACAATTTTACTCATCTCAAAATTTTTCAATTTTGACAAAATTTCTTCGATTTGACAATACGATGTGACTTCACAATATGGCAATTGATTCTATTCTCATTTGGAACGCATAGTACTTAAAGGGCTCATTAAAAAAGATACATATCGTTATTATTTAAGTAGTCATAATAAATAATATTCATGAAAGCAGCAAAGTTATTAACGTTTGTTTATATCCCAAAATAGAACTCAATTTTTGGAAATATTTTACAGGCTAGTATTATGAATGAACAACGATTTCAATAGAAAAACTCTGTGTGTAGTATTGATATTATGAATGAACAAATAATAATTAAAATGGAAAAATACTGCGGGTAGTATTTTCAAGTTGTCTAGTAGTTTTTACACTTTTTACTACAAAGATATCATCAGTAACGGTACTGATAGAGCATCATTTTTTTGTACTAATTAAAAAATAGGGGTGTATAATAGCGATCCGGCACGTCGCGTCCCGTCGCGTCATATCTTGACGTGACTTGACCCTTACAACTTTACTAACACGATGTTTATTGTTTCAGGGCTGCGTCGCTCAACGTCACACGTCAGCGTCATGGCGATACTCAACTGTTTATTGTACAGGCACTGGTAAGGCATCGCTATTATTAATTTAATTGAAAGACTAACGAGGAGTCTTAAATAGACGATCATACGAACATAACAAAAATTGATTCTCTATTGCGGAGCTCTACATGACCAACCACACGTGGGTGCGGTGTGGTGATGAGCGAAGCGAAATGGACATGATCAGTTTAATATTTTCACGTGAACTCTTGCGGTGTGGTGGCATGTTTTAAGCAAATTCGAGTGTACGCAACGCGTTAAATTCGCGTCAACAACATCGGATCGTTTCTCGATTATATTCGCGATTAATTGCCTACGTTAGACACTGTGTTAGCATTTGCGTTGGTTGACGTCATGTTATTGCTGCAGTGTCAGTTTTATGCAAAAATATGTAGCGTTGACCTCGCTTCAGTGACATTGCTCTGTTAGACAAACGTTCATGCTAGAGGGCGAACGTTATCTAAACCAGTGAGCTCTATACACCATGATTACAAAACTGTATAGCGTCGTATTGCTTTGTTTATTGTTCTATACAGAATCAAATACATACATACATCACCTGTCAAAATTGTAACCCTCCTTTGGCTATGCCGTAATCGGGTAAAATACGAAAATGTAGAACAAAACGAAATCGCTGCACCTCCATTGTACCACATTGACTTTGGTAATACTGCGATAATTTCCTTTTTAATCATCAACACAGTTTCAAATTCAAAAAGCTTCTGGAGGATGCAAAAAAGTTAAACCATGTGAAAAAAAACCAATTCATCAACTCTTTCTCGTGGTCGATTTTAAATGTTAGGAAAATCAACTTCATCCATTCCGAATCGTGTTGATTTTGCCAAGCACTTTGTGGGTTTTTATTGGAATAAATAAGTTTTATCTTTACTTTTGTGCTTTACAAAAATGGACAGACTTTAAATATTGAGTTTTCATTAATACCTACATAATCAATAAATATGTCCTTACAAACGTAAATTATTGGTTTTCATCTTTGTTCCGACACGTCTCTCACATTTATGTTCACGCTTTAAGTTCGAGTTGAATTCATTTATTTTAAATACATCCATATAATATATATGTCATCCAATCATATCCTGTCCATACAGGGAGTAATTGGAATTGGATCGAAAATGTATCGCATCGGGGTTTTACATTGTGAACCTTTTTTTTTGCGAAGTATGAATGATGAATGTGATTGTATTTGTTCTAAACCCAACGTTAGTTAGTGATGTTGTGTGATGTGTCACGGTTTGATAAGCAATAGCTTGATCAATCCTAGAAACATATTGATAGGCTCTTGTCTTGAGAATAATTGCCTAGAATGGACCTATTAATACCTACACACTGTTAATTTCATCACAAATATAAATTCGCCTAATAATTATAAAGGTAGCCATACAGGCTAGGGTGTACCTGACCGGTTTTCCTACACAGTTATTTCTGTCAGGTAAGCTTGTATGAAAACCTGCACAGTTGTATAACATACACTTTCGGTTTATCAGTACAACTTATCTGTATAGGTAAACCTGTCAGGTATAATACCCTAGCATGTACGGCTGACTTAAGTCTAAATACGATCAATAATACTTATGTTTTCCTTCACAGGACTGTGCGATGATCAGAAAGAAGACTATAAAAACACGAACTTGTCATTTTCTCATCTAAAATCAGTGTTAGACTTTAGTGATTGAAAAATTACATGAAAATGATGCAGGTAAAGATATTGTATCAACAACGTGAGTTGAACGTAGTGGATTTTATACTTGTACATAATTAACTTGTATTAGGACAATCTAAGATAGTGATGTTTCGCTTCGACGAACCTTATGTACGTAACTGTTACTTTAAATAAGAACTTTAAAATAAAGGAGATCCCTGTTTTTATATTGTTTTGTTATTTCAATTTGAATAAATTTGTATAATATAAAGTTGAGCGCTGGGCGGTAACTGGAGCGCCGAGTATTCAATACCCAGTCCATAAATAGTTTGCAAATAATACTGAAATATTATTCCAATAAAGTACAACAACCCTTCCCACTCCGATACTATCCAGAAGCCATAACTAAAGTTTGAATATAAAAACTTGTTATTCCTATGAATCTTTGAGTCCGCAGCAATCGATGAAAATATAAAATAAGCGTCGAATTTATAGTGATAGGTACTCACATCTTATGGAAACTTAGAACTAATATTTTTGTACCTAACTAAACAAATGTTATTTTCAGAGAAGATGTGGGAAATGGGAATAATCTATTTAAACCCAGGTACTATTCCAAAAACATGAAACACTTACTGTCACTACGAAACAGCAAGTGTTTCCGTCGCGCAAATTAATTGTTCCAATTGCGCTGTAGAATGAAAATGCACATAGCAATGACATTAAAAATTCTATGAGATAATTAATTAAGGGAGGACAGAGGAGATGCCGAGATGAGACCGCTGCTGATTCTGTTAGCACCTTTTATTTAACTCCGGGAAATAAAAGTGTAAAACTGTAAAATTTACTACGAGTACCTATCTCACTTTAATTGCTTTCTTTTTTCTTTTAGTTTCCCTGTATTTTTGCCTTTAGCCCGGGTCAAATTAAGAAAGTATTTCGGTTTTTATACAATGTGCCAACAATCACTTTGTTTTCGATTACAATGTGGAAGCAACACATTCAATTGTTTTTGCAATATTTGGCAGTAAATGTAACGCTCAAGATTAAAATTGTCAGCTCCATATTGCCGAGATCGCTGATTCACTGAGAATGATTCCACAAATAAAAAATATACGTGTGATTTTTTTTTGCTAAATAATATAAGTTTTACATCTAGTAAAAAAATATGAAAAAGTTTAAAATATATTCAACAAATATACGACAACGAAGTAATAGAACTTCAAAACTGCTAATAAACAAGAAAAATCTGATATGATACGTTAGAATCCACCACGCCATAGAAAACGGTGAGTTAACGAGATAGAGACATCATCATCATTTCAGCCGAAAGACATCCACCCTAATGAACAGTTCTGTGCGTCTCGCATCCACCGGATGCAACCCCTACCAGGGGTCGAACCATAAACATTTATAAAACAATCTTATTGCAGGAACGTTTTGTTTCCATCTTAAAGTAATATTACTTCATTTCGTACCATGAACTTAATCGCTCAATATGATTGTATTCCTGCTAAGAGCTGGGAAAGAATGAACGATTTTAAAGATTTTGTCTATTCCCTGCTAAAAAGAAAAGATACGCGCTATATAGATCTGTATAGCGTTGTCTCTTTCACATATTTGTTTGAATCGCTAGTTCATTGTGAACCAATAGAACACATTGAACTCAAAAAATGTCCTTTTAAATATATTTTTAAAACGATCTAAGTAACTTTCATAAAAAGGACGTAATAACTTTAAGAATTTACATTAAAAAAGTAAAAAAACAAAAAGCTGCAAGCGACTACGTTAACATTTAATTTTAGTTGCAAGTTAGTGTGAATCGTATTCAGAATTCGGAACGTATGTTTACATTAACAAGATTCTTATCATTGTTGATTTGTTGAGTGCGAACCGATTTTGAAATATTAAAATAGTTTTCAAGTGCTTAAATATTTTAAAGTAGGTAATCTGTCTTCAAGTGGTTGGTGTTCGAAGCGGATAATTGAACCCACGAAGTGCGTATGTTATCCTTGAAACTTATTGTCTAAGGACGTCATGGAATCAAGGTAAAGTTAAACAGTGAAATAACTTGTTGTTCGTGCAGTTGAAGTCAGAGTTATCTGCTTCCAAAAACAAAAAATCATATTATATGTTCGCCATTTAGAATAAAATAATAAATTAATAACCCACGTAAGGACAAAAATCACTAGATTAAACAATTAACTGGGCTCTTTTAGGCATCGAAATAAGTTTTAAATACTTTATATGTCCCAAAAAACCCCTTAAATGGTACTTATTTGGAAAACAATAATAAATCCGCTGCGTCCGAGCAACTTTTTTACTCCTGCTAATTTGACGTAAAAACAATACTGCTAGCGGTCAAAAATCTCGTCAGAGTACGAAAAGAATGAACTTTTTAAGAGTGACGTCACAAAATCGCTAAGAAAACAATCTTGTTTTAATATTGTAATAAGGTTGTTTTGAAGGCGTCATGGTACGAAAAGCCAAAGTAATATTAAAACAATACTGCTTTAAGGTCTTATGGTCGGCCCCCAGGTCATCGGTCAATCTTGTAGAAGATCTTCAAGAATACTGCGGCTGCCGGCACGCGTTCGCCACAGAATGGTCGCAGAACAGATGGCCATTGGGGCTGAAGGTTCTGGAAAAAGATAAATTTGTTACAAAAAAATATTATTTCTGGTTTGATTTCCACAAGTTTTGCAATAAGTATTATATTTGTGTATACTCGTTGATACGCTGGTTAGATAACGAATATTTTTTCATTTGTTTTCCTTATTGCTCAAACGCAAGCCTATCATTAATAATAATAAAAAAAAATTGCTGTGTAGATACTTGAGATATTAAACTAGACTCATTTTATGTCCCAATATCTACTAAGACTCTTAATTAGGGCACCCGACGACCTTCACTCGAAACAATCCCACAAAAAATCTCCCTACTCTTATCGTTATAGGTAAGAAAGTCTATCATGTAAATTGTGTAGTTCATTTGTAACGATGAGAGTGGCATAATCTAACTTGATTAAAGGATTTTATAAGAAAGTGTAGACTTGTGTCTCATCCAGTAATAGAGCAACGAATTGACGTGATTCATCATATCATCATATCAGCCGAAAGACGTCCACTGTTGGACATAGGCCTCCACCAAGCGTCGCCACAATGACCGGTCCTGTGCATCCATCGGATTTCCGCGATCCTGACAAGGTCATCGGTCCACCTTGTTGTTGGAGGTCTTCGTCACTCCAGATCCTTTCGTCCCCATCGATATTGCACGCAGAACAGATGGTTCTGCGTGCAATGTGCCCTGCCCATTGCCACTTAAGCTTGGCGATTCTTTGAGTTATGTCGGTAACCTTGGTTCTCTTGCAGATATCTTCACATTGACGTGATTATATGTGTATGTGTCGAAATAGTTCAAGGATCGAAAGTGATATAGGTTACCGGCAAATGTCCGTTTTATCTGGCAAAATGCAGAATCAAGGGTACTAATAATAATAAAACTACCATATATACAGTTTCCCTGGAAAACAGAATGTGAGTTAAACAAAGGAGCGCAGTTAGTGTAATATGGGTAAGTACGGGAAAATGTGACGGCTACTGGAATTTGTTTATATAAAATAATTCAGCGTCTCTCTTTATTATTAATTTTGATCCTTAGTCCGTCTTCTCAAAGAGATATCTACTTAATTTAATAATATTTTTGAAGTGAAATTAAGTCTTTCAACATAATTCATATTTTTCTGCTACGAAATTAAAATTTCGATGTGAATATCTATGTGATAGGTCGCCAATCCAGCAAAGATGGACACTTTGAAAAGAAAACAGCAATTGACTTTGTTATCTAAATTCCAAAGAACATGTTACATGATACGGTTAAAACGTTAAGATACTAAGCAATTTAATTAATAAAAATAAAATACTGTAAAAAGGGAAAGTAATTAAATTTTATTTTAATTTTTACTAACTTTTGCCCTTCTCTCTTTTTCTCCTTTTTCTCACTTTTTTTTTATAAAAAAATAGCCTATGTAACCTCCAGGGTCTCAACTATCTCTGTACCAAAATTCATCAAAAATCGGTTTTGCCATTTAGGCGTGAAGACATAACAAACAAACTCACTTTCGCTTTATAATATTAGTAAGGATTTAATCACCAGGATGATTTAATCGGGCACTTACGGCGCCACCAGATGACATGAGCTAGAGTGAGCAAGCAAAGCGAGCGAATGAAGCCCCTATTCTCCTCTTCATTTTAGGTTCCTTTAAAGCCTGGAGACAGAAATAGGAGCCCCATCGGCTTATCTTACGTACAGCTGTCGTCAGTGCTTTAACGTCTAAATAATTGCTATTGTACAGAAAGCCCAGGTATTAAACATGAACAATAAACTATACTAGCTATAAAAAAAATAATTAAGTTATTTATTAACGTTTTGATGCTCAATTACTATTACCTATTGCTGCAGAAATAACCTTAATTGTCCATGACCCATTAAATCATTCTTTGCCGATGACTAGAAGCAGCATAAAACATTTTATTTACTGATAAAAAAACATTTTGGAACTGACAAAACTCCATTTTTATTTAGTAAAAAAGTAATTCAGCATTCAGGAAATGTTTTTAACCCTGTAAGCTATTGAAACGTACGTCGTAATGAAACTTAAAATCTATTAGCATCTCTAAAGTAGCTATAGTGTATTTTCATTCTTCGAGGTAGCTAAGTAAGATATGTTAATGTAAAGTGAGATAGCACTGCAGGGACGGGATCCGCATCTCGGCAACGTCGTTGTTACTTCGTACTACTCCGAGATACAACTCACTCGAACAACTTGTAATAATATTATTCATTTAGTAATTATAAAACACAAAATGCCCGGGAGTGACTGCAGTCTATGTTCGGGCAACTAGTGAGGTATTATTATTAAATTTACAAGAAAAGAATATAATAAACTTTAATGACCACCAAAAAAGTAACACAACTTTTAAATAAATTAAATCTACGGATACAATCGCGGTCTTATCGCTGTCAGCGATACAACCTTAGGATGGATCGTAAGAACTTATAATTATACAGGGGATAATCTGCGGAGTACTGTTATGAAATTAGTCTAACATTATAAGTCATTGTAAGTAATAAAATGTCTAGGAGTAACTGCAGAGCTGATGTTCGGGACGCTAGCGGGACATTGTTATTAACAAGAATAAAATATAATAAATTATATTGCACACCAAAAAAAGACAAAACTTATAAATAAAATTAATCTAAGGGTACAATGGCTGTCGTAAGAACTTGAAATAATACAGGGATAATCTGCGGTGTATTGCAAGCAAATTAATGTAACAGTACAAGTAATTATAAGTAACAATAGTAGTGCACTAGATGCTGACGGTTTATAAGCGCCCATGAAGGCCGTGGCCGAGGCCAGCCGGAGGAGGCCGTTATGTGAAACAGGAGAGAGCAGGACATCGTCATTTACTAAAATAGAATTAATTTTATTATGCACACAAATAGTAACACAACTTATAAATACACTTAAATATATGAGTACAATGACGGTTTTATCGCTAACAGCGATACAACATTAAAATAATACAGGGGAAATTCTCCAATGTACTGTATAACTGTAGGTATGTATTTAATACATAACTAATGTAGTAGAAGAAGATATATTTGAATAGAATGACGTATAGTCAGAACAAATTCAAATTCAAATTCAAAGCATTTATTTCAAATAGACCATTTACAGGCACTTTTGAATAGTCAAATGTCGGTCAGTCCAAGAAAAGTGAAGCTAAATTGCACGTTCCAAAGAGTAGGTCTCTATGGAGAAGAACGTGCAAGAAACTCCATGGACACTCTTTTAAATCATATATGTGTTACATATAATGCTTGGTTACATATTACTTGTTGCTTCTATCATGTGAGCACAATGTCGATAGTGAAATAAAAATGTAAAATAATTAAAAGATAGAAACTGAATTAAGCCACTGGCAGCTAAGAGATGACCAGTCCCATCTGACGGCACCCGTTCACGAGCATGACGCGTGCATCAGCCCCACTCAGCTCAACCATTTTGAAGGGAACTGAACGACCCAATAACACGTGCCACCAACAGCGAGACATTTGAGTGAGTATGACAAACTCTCAACTGCCATGCTCGTAATGTCAAAAAAAAAAAAAGTTGTAACCTAATAAAAATGCTCCATGGTGCTTCACATTCACAAACTTGGAAAAAGTGCTTCTACATTATACAATGCAATTGTGTCTTTCAAATTAAAAAAATAATAACCTTTCAATCGTGATAATGACAGACACAATTGAAAGACAATAGATGCGCGAACGCCGGCGTTCGCTTGGGGTTTAATGAATTAATATTAGTTTCCAACTAATCAACTAATTAGTACGCCCTAGTGGTAGTGGTTTCGCCAAGTCAGAAATGTTTCGTCACCTTTTTTTGAGTTGCGAAATCATAAAATTACTTCTTCCGCCGGCCATGCTAACTAACTCTTTCGAACAATCCCGTAGCAATATTTCTTTACCTTTATAATATAACTAGCGGCCCGTCCCGGCTTTGCACGGGAAATAAATAAAGCCTATGTACTCAGGGTGAATGTAGCTTTCAATGGTGAAATAATTTTTGAAATCGGCACAGTAGTTTTTGAGTTTATTCATTACAAACATACACACAAAAATATAAAAAATAGAAGATAAGAGATAAGAGTAGATAACTTAGTGTAGATAAGTGTAGATTTCCTTTAGCCCATTCTTACAAATTGCGTAGAAAATAACAATGAACTGCGCTAATAAAAAACAAAGGAATGAGCGAATTTAGCATTATGCAGTTATAATATATAAAAAAAAACATTAAAAGAAAATCTAAGTAATATAATTTCGGTTTCCTTAAAAAACCTACTCAGGTTTTAATGTGAGTGTCTAATGGTTTTCAACTTTGTTCACGTACTTGCAACAATAAAATGTATCGTTATATGGGATGGTAGTAAGAATAACGAAACGAATTTGTATAACTTGGTTAGTATTGAGAAACAGAGCGATGATCTTTTCAAAACCTCGCTACCATGACAACCCTTTTATCGCCAAGGATTTTTATAAAAAAAAAACACTTACTATACACCACGGCCCAAAAATACCTAATATAATTAAATATTAATACATTCTAATTTATAATTTATTACTGTGTACAATTAAGATCTATCTATATATCTATCTAAATCGGTTCCAGTTCCAAAAAATCCGACACTTATATCGTTAACTATGTATATTCACATAAAAATTTAAATTTCATTAACCCATTTATTTGTCATATTTATCAGACAGTAGCTTTGAAAGGGTTAAAGTAGTGTGAGAATGAGATAGTGCTTTTCATTCTGTATAGTTCGGTCTAACGCTCACACCGGAATTGTTAGCATACTTTTCAAGATGTTACAAGTAACCGTTGAAGAGGTGTTTCACATAGAATACAATTTCAACGCATTACGAGTAACTGTTAAACAGCATTACACAAAGATAATGTGTAATGCTGTTTAACATTACCAAAACCATTATCTAATAAAATTAAACAGACCTGAATCCAAATTCAAATCACTTTCTGGAAATATATCATCAACATATCGTACTTTCACTATTATGAATCCAAGTTGGCGACGACAAATGTTCCACCGCTTGATTCTAAAGCAAATCAACACGTTTCTTTCTAACACGACTAAAAATCTAAAAATAATGTGAACATGTGATTATTACAAGATTTTAATAAAGAGCCTGAGTACCTTCAACTCAAAGAAACATATTTTATGAAACAAAAAACGTGTAAAAACATTATTTCTCGAAAATTCTTTCTGAAATAACTGTATACAAAATTTTATGGCGTGCCAATTTAATCATTAAAAGATTTCCACGAATTTCAACCGGTAGTTAACGGAGTTATTCTGCTTAGAACTCTCAACCATATATAAAGGAGAGTATAAAGAAATTTTAGCATTTAAACAATGATTTCATCATACTTCACACTGTAATATAATATATATACCTACTAGCTATTATTTATTTAGGCTATACTACTATTTTTGACGCCATATTTTAGGTAGGAGTTATATAAAGGTAGTTTTAGTTAGCGATGTGTTTTTATTTTTCTTGTTCTACCTATGTTTAATTAATAAATGCTTTAAGTATATAGGTACTAGCTTCTGCCAGCGGCTTCGTCCACGTGAATGTAGCTTAGTCTATCCTTAGAGTTCAAGCGTCCTCCGTACCAAATTTAATCAAAATCAGTTCATTAGATTAACTATGAAAGCGTAACAGACTTTTACATTTACGGTATTAGTATGGATATATGTAGATTACTAGCGGCCTGTCGAAAATATGGACTATGTTACTCAGGGTGAATGTAGCTTTTCAAACGTGAAGGACTTTTAAAATCTCTTTATAATATTAGTGTAGATAAAAGCGATTTGTGTTTATGTTAGTTACTTCTTCACGCTCGAGAGGCTGAAAGGATTTGAATGAAATTTGGCATACGGGTAGACTATGCCGTAGAATATCACATAGGATACTTTTTACCCCGGGAGTATACCTCGGGCGAAGCCGCAGGCAACAGCTATTGAGAAATAAAATAGAAAGGAAATCTACAAAGATTTTAGGGCGACACGAAAATCGCCTTAGAAAGAAAATAAACGGCGCTCGGCGGGTTCATCATGACTCGACCTTTCCACAAAGAAATCCTGATCACACAGACAGTTTGATATATTAATTTTGTTTTAGGAAACTTTTTGTTTAATGTTGATCAAAATTGATCTAATTAAGATTAATGTAATTAACTCGACGAGTTTCATTATAAAATACAAACAACTTTTAATAGCCGCGCACTGTCATCGCGATTTACGACTTTAAAATATAACTTTATTTAGGTCCATTTTATTATGCTACAGAACAATAAAATAACTTAACTTTAATGTTTTCAAACACTGTTAGGTCTCACGAGTGTTGTTAAAGACGCTATATTACAATCTGTGGTTATATTAAATCCTATCCTACGACTACCTAATGTTGTGTTCATTTTTAGGGTTCCGTAAAGAATAGATCGTGTTACAAACACCACGTTGCGGTTCATATCTCAAGTAATAGATGTCAGCGAAAAAACCAGGCTGAAGTGGAGGTGGGCTGGCCACGTCGCACGAATGTACTCGGCCACATGGGCGAGGATTGCCACTCACTGGACGCTTGAGGGGAGGTGGACCGTAGCAAAGGTGGTGTGACGATCTGATAATGTTCGCGGCGCCAAGTTAACCAGAGATTGCCCTAAATAGAGAGTTTTGGAAAGAGGCATTGTCCAGTAGCGGGTCATGAAATAGGCTATTAAAAAATCGTTCGGATAAGGTAGAAGTACTCTCGATCCGACTTTACCCGAACGAGCGTTACATATCCGAGAGTGACTGCTTAGTTTTATCCAAGACTCACAAAATAAAGTGCTCAATGTGCCTGAAAAGGTTTTTGTATAGGACACAAAACACTCATGGCCGGAACCGTCTGTAAGCTGTAACCTAGCCAAGCATAGTTCCGTGTGCCGACCGAATTTAATCGCTCAACCACACCATGACTTATCGGAGCTGTTGGGTTATGACGTAGTCCCAAGTTAGTCTAGCACAAGAATCTACATTTACGACCAGAGGATAACTGGTCCAATTTAATGTTTGTTCCACTATTCGAACAAAGAAGAAATCAAGTTACCTTACAAGATTTGTGTAGTTCAAACGGCAACAACGTAGAACAATTCGAAAGTCTAAAAGAATGGCTGCACCTGGTAAAGCGCACGAACTATTTCTTTAACAAACGATCGCTGGCATTAGTCCAGGTAAAACTTGGATTAAGACGAAGCTAACACATTTTCAGAACGAGTGTGGAAACATCGATCTTTCAGCACAGCATCATAAAACGTGTGTGAAGACTGGAGATGTGATCTTACTAGATAAGTAAGTTTATATCCGTTGAGGGTTCTGTATGCTTCTCGGGTAAATTGAAAACGCTGAAATTTCCTCATACAGCGTTCTCTATATGTTAAATTACTGTAAAATATTTTATAATGCAGCACCTACTTCAGTTCTATTACGTTTTCTCGAAATGAAACGAATATTCGAGACGATTGCAATAAAATTACTATTGCGTGAATCCCAAGAGAGCCGGTTTTGTATCCGATCAATTTTAACTGCAACGTGTTTGTTTTAGTGTATTTTTTATTTAGGAAATGCTGTGGTAATGCTCTGGGGATTGGCTTATGTACTCTGTTTTTTTATGTTTTTATTTTTTACATGTATTTTATTTTAAATGTTCCATTCTGAAGTAAGTAGGTACTTATCAAGTTAAAAGAAAAAGCGTTTTATTTCATCAAATTTTGAAGCATTCGCTGGAATACTTAGTCTGAAGCAAAGTATTTTTAGTTAAATAGGAAATTGGATACAAGCCTGCTTAGTAAAACTTCTAGGAAAGACTTGAATGTCAAGTTACGATTAGACGCTTTCCGACTACTGGAATATCTTCGCTAGATTTGACGGCGCAGTACTCGAGATACCGTCTTGCACTAGTTTCTGAGCAGGTAGGTATACTTGACCTAAATCTTAGTTCTCAGAGCAGAACATTATTACCAAGTCAGCTTTATTGAAGGTAAACAGGTAAATTGTTACTAAAAATTAATTACTAAGAAACACTTAAAATCTCAAAATTATTAGGTAATTTTATCCAAACCAATACAATCAAATGGATATGATTGTTTTTTTTTCATAATAAATGAGTTAGAACTATTGGAGTGATTTTAAAAATAAGTATTTTTAAAATACTTATTTTTTTAAACTGTCCAGTAGTTTAGTCCACCAGAAGAACAATCAGTGACTCTTAGTGATCACTGAGTGACATAAGAATGTTATATATTTTCTACTTCCACGCAGACGAAGCCTCTGGCAGAAGCCTATTTATATATTTACTGTCTGTCTCATTGGTCTACTGCAAGCATGTCATATAAACATAAGGTACTAGGTTTAATACACGGAATAAAAAAGTGGGATCGGGATTTCGATCTACTAGCCGATCCACTGGCCTATTAGTCTAGTGGTTAGTGGCCCTGAGTGCTATGCCGGAGGTCGTGGGTTCGATTCCCACCCAGGACATATGCTTATGTGATGAGCATTATCGTTTGTTCTGTGTCAGGGTGTAATTTATATATAATATAAATAATAATAATTTCTAAATATATATATATATATATTATAGATAAGTCTGTTTATCAGTTGTCTAGTACCCATACCACAAGCACTGCTTAGCTTGGGACTAGATGACGTTGTGTGACAATTGCGGAATATTATATTCATTTTATATTATATTATATTACTTTCCATCTGGAGTTTTGCAGTAGTTTTGACAGCACGGTTCCATGTTCACAAATCAAATTTAGACAATGTAAACAAAAACATTTCTACTTATATATTCATAATAAATTCAATTGCACACATCGTTAGTGGTTCTTAACTGCGGTACAATGATACCAGAGATATACTGTGTGTATTTAATTAGTGAATGGTAATTACTTGAACTACGTCATAATTAAAATTGTGACGATTCGTAGTATTCGCCATAATTTTAATTATTTATTTACAAGGACTTTCAATATGGAAAACTTAAGTCAGTAATTTAACCTATTTCTAGATACTTGAGGTGCGCGTGGAACAGAACGCGCCTTCGACGACTTGAGCTCAGTCCGGACGGTTACCGGAAAGCGGCGCAAGGAAAGAAAATTTGTCTGTATGTATTCAAGTATATAAAAAGTATACTTGGACAATTTGTCTGTACGTAGACGCAACGTTGGAAGGCGTCACACAAGATGAACCCATGACCTGATCAGGGTCGCGGGAATCCGATGGATGTGAGACGCAAAGGACCGGTCGTTGTGGCGACGCTTGGGGGAGGCCTATGTCCAACAGTGGATGTCTTTCGGCTGAAATGATGATGTTGAGTGATAATGAGTTATCCTTCTGCACCACACTAAACTCAACTGGTAGAAAATGCCAACATTAAGCCCGCCTTTGTACAGTGCTTCATAAATGCAATAAAGTATTAATTAATAAATAAGTGTTAGCACAAAAAGAAAAATAAATAAAAATAAAATAACCTCTAGATACGTAAACAAAACTTATTTACTAATTTCCCAAGCTTTTATTAGTGATTAGGTATTTATATTACGGTCGACAGCTTAAAAAATAAGTAATCTCTCAAAAAATAAATAGGCTTAAAACCATTATACTAAAGCCTCATCCAAACAAAATTATAGAGCTCTGTGGTGTTTGGCAATCACGATACACAGTTTAACGGTTTATTGCCAGCGATACTTCGTAATTAAATCGAAGCGTAGCAGCTCCGTGATCTGCTACGAGTGCTACGACCGCGTAGCTCGTAGCGGTGACGTCAACCGCACGCTACGCCGTATTTACGAAATGTATCACTTTTATTTTTAAAAACCTTTTGCTAGGTTATATCTACACGTCGTTAACTCGTACTCCTCAGATCACTGATTTGAAATGATTGAGGATTTTCAAAAATTTTAACGTTTATAAGCAAGACTTATTTAAAAGCTTTTTATCATTAATTTAAAGCCACATAAGTGAATAGCGTTGGAAGGCCTTCATCAAGGTGGACCGATGACCTAGTCAGGGTTGCGGGAATCCGATAGATGCGTGACGCTCAGGACTGGTCGGTGTGGCGACGCTTGGGGGAGGCCTATGTCCAACAGTGGACGTCTTTCGGCTGATATGATGATGATGGTGATGAAGTGAGTAGGTTTAACAAAATAATGCTACAATGCAACGAGTATAAATTAACTACTAGACGTTAAACACGGTGTTGATACCAGAGCATTTTCGCTCTTTTCGTTAAGATGACAAAGTTCCATAAATAGCTTACTCGACCCTTAAGTTCTTTGATATTATAGTGTTTATTGCCAACGGTACTTCATAATGAAATCGATGCGTAAGCGATTTCGGGATCTGCTACGAGTCCTACGACCTCGTACCTCGTAGCTGCACGCTACGCCGTAACCACCGCATGTAATATTATTTTATTTTTGATAAAGGAAAATTATTCAATGAATTTCATCAAATTTAACAAAAAAATATTTTCATTTTTAATACCTTTGTAAGGCGCTTTTGTTTACTTAAATCTCTGGTTCTGGTCTGGTTTATATATAGTAAATTTATTTATACTTCATGCACATAAAAGTACAGAGGCGGACTTAATGCCTTAGGCATTTTCTTCCAGTCAACCTTTTGGTGGTCTTTGCGTGGTGCAGAGAAAAACAGTGGTAGGTGCAATAAAAGAAAGAGATAAGGTGATTCCAAGAATTGATATACTAATAAACCATAAATATTACAATACACTTACTATTATATAATGTATACATACTCAAATTGATATACTACATATATATGTAGTTTACCTAATATAGTCAAACAATTGGTTCAAATCGACAATTGGAAAACTTTAACGCTGTGATGATACTACTACCAACCTCTTGCGAATTATCTCGCTCGTAAATGTTATGGACACAGCCGTAACCATGGATATTTACAAAATTATGTATGAAAATACAATCTTAAAACGCAAAAGACAACTAATGGTTTTAGTCAGTAAAAGTCTCCACGGCCTTCCGCTTCACCTTCACCACCGACGGGATAAATCATTAGACGATTTTCCGGCTAAAAAATAAATAAATTTTATTTTGATATAACTAATTTATTAAAATATAATTTTATTTTTACTTTAGAATGTGTAAATTACTTTTACACATTCTAAGTTAAGTAGCAAGACTGGTGTCAATTATTCTGGCTTCTAGACTATCTGTAACTGCAGTGAAAGGTCTACAAATGACCGTCCGGATCAACAGCTTAATGTACTTTTCAAAGCACAAAGGAACCTCGCCATGTTAAGTCACCCATCCACTGACCGACCTCGGCGAAAGTTGCTTAACTTGAAGGTTTACTCGTGCGGCTATAATTATTTTTCTGCGTGAAAGTATTAATGAATCTAAATAAGGCTTTTATTCCCTCATCTCAAACTTCTTCATAATAATTTTATGCAAATTTATTTTTACTTAGGTACTATTTATCCTCTTAGTTTAGATAAGGAAATCATCAAAATACTCTTCCCGCAAGAGTGAACCACGTTCCACCTAGAGGTGGAGCGAGAGGGGAAAGGTCAGACTTCTCTGACCCACTCGTTTTTCTTCAGTCGCCCATTGAGTTCCAGAGTCATCGTAATTCTTTCGCACAATGTACACTCAAACTTAAAGGTGCATTGACGTGCAGCTGAGCGTAGTAGAGAGAAGCTGACTGTGAATAGGCCAATCGCAGTGTTTGAAATCTCCATTCCTAATCAGTGGAAACAGTGGAGTGGAGCAAAGCTAAGCAGACTTTCAAATAAAACAAATGAACATGCGGCCTTGAGCCGGACAGAACGGAGTCAGGTACCAAGCGGAGAGCATGAAGACGAGAGAGGCTCAAATCCACTCTGCCTCGCTTCTTTTCAATGGAAACACGTATTACTTTTTACTTATTTCTTTATTCGTTTATTTTATTCTTTATGAACACAAGAGTACAGGGGCGGACTTAATTCAACCAGACCAGTCAACCTTTTGGTGATGCAGAGACTAATTGTAGTCGGTGCAATATTAAGCATTACATTTTATAAAATTCTTTATACAAATACACTATATACCGTGTAACGTTAAATGCGCAACACCTGAAAATATGTAGTTTGATCAGAAAAACGAATATATTGAACCATTTTTTAATATAAGTTACATTTTTCAAAAAAAAAAAAAAATTCATTAGAAATGTTACCCTGTTTTACGTATTAATAGGTCAAGCCATCACGTGCGCAAACCCGCCCAAATAGGTAAACAAACACAAATGGTTGTAGTACAATCAAAATTTCTCATATGCACGGTAATAAAAGTTCTCGATTCAATGCAAATACGAATATTAAACAAACTAAAACTGTATTATTTTTCTCACAGAATTAGGTCTGTTTAATTAAATATTATTTGAGTTGGAGGTTTTGCGCATTTAATATTACACGTTGTATACAATATACTCATATTTACTCAAACTACAACGAAGAGAAAAAAAGGACACAAATTTAGTGAAACAATTTCAATGGAAACACGCGCCACTTTTTACTTCAATGGAAACTCATGCCACTTTTTACTGCAATAGAAATACACGCCATTTTTTACTTCAATGAAAACACGCGCCACTTTTTACTTCAATGGAAACACGCGCCACTTTTTAATACTCTTCTCCATTTTACTCTGTTTCAGTGGAAACGATAGTGCGTTTCCGGTGATATTTTCTGTGCATTGAACAATAGCAAATCTATTTACTTAACTGGATTGCATCTAGATATTCATTATAATAACCAAATCGACTTTCACAGATGTACCCTTGTACTCTTCTCTCTGTATTGTGATTTTCTCGAATTTTGAACATTAAAGAGGCAAAACTTTGTCTGTTTATTACTCTTTCACGCTCAAACGGCTGAACATGTCGTCGCCCTCCCCGCTAACTGTCGTATCTCACAAACTGGCGTATCTGCACTGATATTACCAACGTGCTCATAACATTATTTCGAATAAGTTCTCTCTAATCGTCATATCTGTATCGTTTACCGTTTAGAAGATATTCAAGTATTTCGTATTGCGGAAGTGTAAAAGAAGGGAAAAAATATCCTCACTACTTTTGTAATTTAGGGCTTTAGGGCCACTACTTACTATAAGAATATGCCAAGATTAATATAAAAAACGTATTGATTCATTAATAAAGCTACAGCCAACGCAACTACAGGAATACGATTTTAACACCCGACCGAAAAACGGTCGCCCTGAAAAATATCAATTACTAGTTACGACAGTTAGCAGGGAGGGTGACGATGTGACATCCACTAACCAATACTAGGCCTGCTTGTCGGATTATGGCCCATCAAATCTCCTAGCGAGGAGGCCTGAGTCCCAGCCGTGGGAACATTATAAGGCCGGTTATACTATATTATTTGCTAAACCACGATTTACATCATCTATCACATTTTCTCATCAGTACATAAATGGGTGTGATTATTCTGTCATTTGATATAACTTATCACCCTTTCTTACTTTAATAAATAGTTATTCTTACAGGGAAACCAGAAATTATATTATGTTCCTGCTAGCGGCTTTTCCCACAAGATAATAGAAAATTATTCCAAAGGAATATACTGTCAGTATCAAAAGTATCCTATTACCTACTCCAAGACTTCATCTACCCATGTACTAAGTTTCATTGAAATTCGTTCAGCTATTTGACCGTGAAGAAGTACCTAACAGACACACGTTTTTACAACTTTTCGCTTTTGTTGAACGCTGTTTTGCACAGATTACAACAATAAAAAATATATGCAGGGGACTTCACAAACGTCCCCAATTTTCGTCGGTTAAAAATAAATTTTTCTTTTCAGATATTAGTAAAAAAAAATCTGGTTCAAAAATCTCAGTAACCTTTCAGATAAGGAGGTGATTTTTTTGCCCTCTCTTATCTAAACTATCTAGACCTCACTAAAGCAAACGTCTTAACGTAACAAGAACATTCATATGTTTGTTCCATCGTCAAATAGACTCCAAAAATAAACTCTTCTTACTGAAGTCTTTTTTTTTTCGTAAAATCTAAGAAAAATATGACTTCTGCGTACTTAAGTATATTTTAAATTCAATGTTCAAAGTCTCAGCGAAGTTTTGAATGTATGTTGATAAAGCACTCCGCATATTCGGTTTTAGCTAAGCTTGAGAAATGTGTTTGTATAACCTAGGCTTTCAGAATGTTATATTATGTGAAGCTCTCGATCTGAGATTTATATCCTTGTTAATGGATCTAAAATTAAGCTAACACTAAGTTCAAGATAAAATAATATTACTAGACTTACAAGAAAACACTAGAGTTCTCACATTATAGTCGCACCATAATATACTAATACATATTATAAAGGCGAGTGAGCGAGTATATTTGTTTTTTCTACACACTCAAACGACTAAACTGTTTCAAATAAAATTTAGCACATAAATTAACCATGACTGTGTTTAAGCTGTGTACTTTAAGTAACAAGTTCACCATAATAATAGATATATGTAAGTTATTTTTTGTAATATGTAATTATTGAATAAGTCGTTGGAGTATCTTAATATAAATAAACTAGCTGTTGCCCGTGACTTCGTCCGCGTATATAAAATATAAGTAGCCTATATCACTCACGAATAAAGCAGCTTTCTATCGGTGAAAAAAATTTAGCAATCAGACCAGTACTTCCAGAGATTACCTCCTACAAACAAAAAAACATAAAAACCAAAAAAACAAACCTACTATTATGCGGATGAAGCCACTGGCAGCAGGTAGTAGTTAATATTTACATTGCATGAAAACCAATCAGAATACATAAGCTCCAACCAATAACCAATGCATAAATAGAAGTAATTTAAAACACAGACAACTAATTTAATAACAAAGAATCAAAAGAGTCACTTTAAAACAAATGAATGTCATATTTAAATGACATTATCTGTCTACGCTAAGTGGCCAGAGACATACAGAGATAAAGGACTATGTATCAAAAAGGTCCAAGTAACTAACAGCAATAAGGTTCATATAATAATTTCTGAAAATGGCTTTATAAACTGCTTTATTTGTAACTGACGATAAAAAAGGAAGAAGTTCTCAAAACCACCGGTATATTTGTTTGAATATACCACACATAGATAGTTTTTTAGATAGTCATTATTTTATGTAATGTGTACCTACTTAAGTTGATCTTGTTATATCAAATAGTTATGAGTGGCATTAATAAATAAAAAAACCCAGTCACATTTCACGTTGTAATAGGAATAAAATCCAATAATAGATATATTAATTAAGACCGCCATTGTGCCCATTGTGTTTAAGTTTCTGTGAAATTGTTACTATTTTGGTGTACAAAAAAGTTTATTATATTCTATTCTATATATTATCGAGGAGTTGGTATAGGCGCCAATCCTCTTTATCTTCTAGCAAATGATCTACTTAATCATAATAATATCACCATCACTGTCCACGGATGCCAACACTAACTAGTTGCTACAATGACCGCCCAATTACGATCATGTGCTCAATCCTAGATTGAACTAATTAATTTAGGTCTTTCGTGTCCTTATAGTCAATTAACTACAGATCGGAGTTAATTATGGACAACATAATGTGTACACAATATACTAAAAGAGATTCAGTATAAAAACCTCTTTTATACTTTTTTTTTGAAGTGGAGATACATCAAACATCTTCAGCTCTCCGTGGAACGAAAGATCACGACAGACTTTTACTGACTAAACCCACCTCCTTCAATTACTTTTTGCATTTCTAGGCCATGGTAAGTTTTTCGAACATTCCCGTTCCCCAAACCTCCTGCATTCTGAAATATAATTACATGAATCTTAATTTCGAAAGTAATAAATACTATACTCAAATAAATCTAGTTATAAATAAATATTTTAGCTTGAAAGTCAGACGGACGGACAATGAGAGTTTGCAACTTTAATCGTAGATTTAATTAACTAAATGTTTAAGTAGCGCAATGCAAAACAGATGATGAAATAAATAACAAATGAATTGCCAACAACAAGTTAAAATTGGCTTGAAACAGTTTTAGTTTCGGTGCTAGTTATCTGCAGCTCTCATACCTCTGCAAGTGTTAGAATGGCAAACACGATAACATTAATGAATTTGGGTTCGGTTGGCTTTCATTTCCTAAGTCTGGCGGTGAGTTGTGTCGGTGAGGATTACACTCCGCCATCTCTGTCACACATGCCAACATACCCTACATCCGTCTTTGTCCCTCTCACACCTTATTCTGCTCCTCTTAGTTAGCAGCTGTATCTGTTTTAGCGAACAGGATTGAACTAGATTACACACCTTTACAAACAAACCACCTACATCTAATACCCACAGCACATACGATACGATAGAATTTAAAACCACTTTTAATACGAATGTGACTCTAAGGTAATAAAATTGCAAATGAAAAGAGGAATCCTTTGTTACGTTCCCACAAATGTGATCAAAACATAGAAGGAGAATCTTTTATAACGTCATTGAAATACGCATTTGAATTTTTATAAATTTTAACGGTTTTAATATCGTGAATTTATGAATCGTCATCTCCTGTAACGCATTTCGGAATAAAAGCTTCATTTTTCTATGTAAATGAAATGTTTGATTGTGGCGGAGCGCACGACAAAAATCTTGTAATAAACGACCTTCGCTCTAACTGTATAAAACGTTTCCTCGTTTTAGGGTTTCGCAGACACTATAATTGTGTGATGTCCGGAACCCTTATAATTTCGTCATGCCCGTCCGGCCGGGCGGCGGCCGCGGTTCACAGCAGCTACGTCAATTTGTCACTGATTTAATGTAATTTCACACGAGTTGCCTTTTATCCACATCCTCAGGCATTAAACGACATGGTATCGATGGGTCCCTGAAATGTCGAAAGAGACATTATGGAGCAATATTTCTTTTGAACTAGGTAGGTACTTTAATAACATTAAATAGCGTGCCATTATAAAATTAATAAGTAGGTACTTCTTCTTTACTTGTCGATGTACTCTTACTATTTTTTTTCTGATCAGTATTTGGTAACCTCCACGGCTCTACCTCTAATAAGTACTAGTAAGTAATAGGTACCTTGGTATTTTAAAAATGTATGATGTAATTTCATCAGTCGAACAACCTACACTAGCCAAAATTTTTGTTTTAAAAAAAAGTCTTAGCCAGTCTACTCAGAATTTCTCTTGTATCGTGGGCGACTTCACAAAAATTTAAAGTCTATGTGACGTCAGTCCACAGTTCAGCAACAGTCGGGACCCACATTAGATAGAATGATCTTAGTCTAGATTATGTTAATGGATCCCGACTGTTGCTGAACTGTGGACTTAACTTGTTTATTATTCTTTTCAGTTTTTATTTAAAGTATTTTTTTTACGCAGTCGGGTTTATATTTATAATTTTTTTATTTTACACTTTTTAGTTACAATTATAATATTACTATTTATTCACTATATTTTCGACCTAGGTATTCGCCTCAGTACAAAATAAATAACAAAGATTTCTTGTTGTAGATGCTTTTTTTTAATATGGTCATGACATACCATTTTGAAATCCTCATGAAAAGCCCTTTATTTTGATACCCATATTGCAGAATAAAAAAAAAATAAAAAATTATCCATCATATAGCAACTCACAGTCGACATGTTGTTTTTTTTTAACAGGTGACGTATCTAAGTATACTTGGGTTATCAAGACGAATCTAACGATATCTTAATTATAAAAATCTGTTCGGCGGTTTGAAAGATATGAGGTAATAAAGAATATTACATACATACAACCATACAAGATACGCGCGAAAAACATAACCCTTCTTGCAGTCGGGTAAAAAGATACAAGACAAACATTATTCAAAAAAAGTGTACAATGGGCGGCTTATAGCACAAGCTTTGCTTAGTTTGAGACTAGACGGTGTTCTGTGAAAGTTGTAGAATTTTATTATTATTTCTTTTTTTTTTCATTTTAATACAACAAATTTAAATAATAATTTAAAAAAAAAACCGTATCCCTCCGGTATCGGGAACAGGGTAGGAACCTTCTAACTATACGAGCTTAGATTACATTATTATTATATACACTAATCTACAATTTATACATCTACACTTTTACACTAATTTACACTAATATAATAAAGAGTTAAAATTTGTTTTTTCTTTTGGTTTGTATGTTTGTAGGAAGTACTGAGCCGATTGCTAAAATTTTTTCACCTATCGAAAGCTGCTTTATTCCTGAGTGACATAAGCTAAATTTTATATAAGCGGGCGAAGTCGCAAAAGTATGAATTCTCCTAACTGTACTAGTGTGTAACTATATTATTATTACTATTATCTATCAAGGGGTAAGTATGAATCGCTTTGATTCGGGGCATAAAATTAGTGCAGTTATAAGTAGCAATAGGCGACTCGCGCTATTCAACGCACGCCGATGCTCATAAAGCTATCTGTAAGTCAAACGAGGCGCTGAACTTAATTGTCTTGGAAATAATAGCCACTTATACCAAAGATACGGTATGTGAAAGATATTAAGAGTGCTATGTGAAAACGCTTGTAGTCAAATCGTTCAATATTTATCAACAAACGTCAATTGGTACGTATAACAGTGTTTATATTACAAAGCTGAAGTTGATTTATTTCAAGTAGTAATAAAATGGTTTTGTTTTTACTATATCTCTATATAACCGCTGCCCCACACTTAGAATTACTTCTATAACGTGGGTGTATTCACAAACATACAAATTCACAGAAAAAAGACACCCAGATCCGGAACACCTATGAGTAGGCCACACAAGTATATCTAATAGTAAATCTTGTTATTATCAGGCAACTAAGGCTCGTAGACAAAATAACAAGTAAGTAATATCTTGTTATTATTAGGCAACTAAGGCAAAACACAAAAATAATACACCTCTATTTTTTTATTAGTACAAAAACTGGGACTCTATCCGTACCCGTTACTGATCATATTTTATAGTCAAAACTAAAAAAAAAACAAATCCCAAAATTGGCCACGATTGGTTACAAATTATGTCATAATTCGTAAATTCATAATAGATTCAACCATTGCAATTCAACCATTGCAAATCTTAACAATTGCTACTAGAAAACCCGTGTGCGGGGACATTTGAGCTTGTGTAACAACCTCAAGTTTTTCTTTCTCATTATCTTCCGTGGCTTCAATATAAAAAATTAAGCTAGACCCATACCTAAATAATACTAGATCTAGTTTCACCTAGTTTTTGTTACGAATGCCTGCAGTTATTTTCTCCTAGGGTTAGTTTTCGTTAACTTTTAATGACGCAGATTCATTTCAGCTTTTGGCACATTTCTATTCTGCAGAGGTGCGAAACTTGTTATTTATTAAGTCGGTTTTATAATTTTTAATGGGCTGCAAACTCTAGACATGTCTAGTCTTGATTTGAAACTGGTTGAAGCTCCGGATAGGTATTTATTTATTCAGGTTCACCCACAGCACATTCTATACACACACATAAAAAAACAAATCATAGGTACTGTTGTAGTCCATCCAAAGGTTGACTGTAAGAGCGCCCTGGGCGATAAGACCGCCCATTGTACAGTTATTCTTTGAAATGTTTGTCCTATATTTTTGTTTATGTGGTGTACAATAAAGATTATAATAAATAAATAATATACCTACCTACATGCCAATTACGGGTAAACAATATATTTACAGTAGGTACACATACCAGCTTAACATTTTACTAAGTTTTTTTGTTTAATTGTGACACAAAACGAAAAACAGAGGACAATAAAGTGTTACGACAGAGAAAAAAACAGATAAAAACAACACAGAGTTAATACAAGAATGGACTCGATTACATGTCCCCGGCGTATAGGGTGGCCAAAATTCTTGCCTTGAACCTCGCTTTAGACGTAAGTTTAATACGACGATATTAGTATACAATAGGCTAGAGTCCGTAAAAATGTAATTAGTCCGTCTTTTAGATTATTCAAAAATAAGGGACATGTATTTTTTTATTTGTAAATTAAACCAAAAATGACAAAGATATAGCCCATTAAAGTTACGTGTGACGTCACGCCGTGCTGCATTTTTTCGCACGGGATGACGTCACACGTAACTTTAATGGGCTGTATCTTTGTTATTTTTTGTTTAATCGAAAAAAAAAAATACGTTTACAATATTTTTTAATTATTAAGCCCCAAGCGAAAGTTCGCGCACCTATTGTCTTTCTATTGTGTCTGTAATTTTCACGATTAAAAGGTTATTAATCTAAAATACGGACTCAATAAAATGTAATAATTTTGACCCTGGATACTTCCCTATCAACCTTATATGTTCCCACAGCTAGGACTTAGGCTTTTTCTCTGCGAGAGGACCGCATCTACCACGCGAGCTCAGCATAGGTTGGTGGATGTAACATGTCTTCGAATTTTTGGTTCTAGGACGGTTTCCTCACGATATTTTCTTTCACCGTTTTGAGAGGTTGTGATAAAATAAATTACACTAAAAAAAGCGTCTGGCTGGATTTAAATGCACAACGTAAACTCATTAGTCAGGACCGTTACCATTAGGCCACCATTATGATACCTCACGATATATTTCCATAGAAATGTTTTGTGTTGAGCAATTTTTGATATTTCTATTAGAGCACTTTGTCACTTTGTCGCTTCCCAAATGTAGGAGACTATATACAAAAAGAAATTGGTTCTTTTTTTCTAGCTCTTCTTGCCATTCATTACTGTCTATAAATATTTCGAATATCAGAAATTGGCGTGTTTAATGTCTAGACATTAAGTACCTACATCAATTTCAATTTTTCTTCTTTGACTCATGAAATTTCAGAAAATTATACACCAAATTGCTTTTTACCTATGGCTGCTTGCGTTTCAAGTACAACTGGTGAAGTGCGAACAGTATTCACGCGCTGAAGGTTTCGTACCTCGTTAGCTTGTTCGTTTTCACTTAATTATAGCAGTGCAACCTTTGTTCGAAATTCGTTGCTTCTCTATAGGTATCTAAGTTGAGTGCGAACTGTAAATACGAGTCTCTAGTTTGGTACCCTAGGGCTGGCTTTTACCTTGGAGTAGAGGTTATGTATTGCTATACAGCGTGGCGATGCCGCCAGCCTTTTGGATACACTACCAGTCAACAGCGCTGCAGAGAAGATTTTGTCATAATTTAGATTAATTTTAGTTAGTTTTTTTTTTTATTTAATGTATTTATATGTTTATGATGATGACATTTTTTTTAATTTTTTTTTTTATTATGTGGATACTGTAAATATTAATGACAGCATCAGTAGACGGAATTGCCGTGGCCGAATACTGGAGACCAGGCAAGGAATTTTATTAGTTTTGCCATCGACACGCTAAAAAGAAGAAAATAAACTGTTTGAATCCACTTACAAGTGTAGATACAAACTAAAAATAATATACGTGGATTATAGTTATTATGTTTTACTGTAATCATAATAGTTTCTTTATAGGCACAGAACCATAAGAGAGGGACGATGACGGCGCGGCGCAAATATTAGAGGTATGACCCGTCCTCAGTCCTCACTCATTCCAAACGAACCCTAAAAAATAAACAGCAACAATAATATCACTTACAAAGCTTCCACACCAAATTGATAACGTCACAATAGGTTGAGGTTAAATAGGGATTCGTTTCAAATAGCTACAGTAAACTCATGTTAGTAGTGACTATCGCTAAATAGAGATAAAGAACAATAAAGGTACAGGTGGGTAGCGGGCGGTGGCCTTTGTGCGTGGCTTTGAAGTGGCACGACTAACGAACCCGCCGACATTACAAAGGGCAGCCGCGAGACTATCATTGCCATTCGTTCAAACGAAAACTATTCACGTAGGACAACGCGCGACCTATTAATTAGATACCTTTACGACCCCTTACTGTGTGCGAGTTTGTATGAAACGGAATCGATCACTGTGAACGCGTTTGTGTCGGTCGGCATGGAGTATGATTGTTACAGGATTAATGACTTTTGTAGTGTGCTTTATTAATGTATTGATATGAAAAGGGAATTATTTCTAATAACAAAGAAAAATACAGTCATGTCGAATTACAGGTATGTAAATGTACCAGAGCACAAAAAATTCAATTGGAATTGTGTAACAATTGCGAAAATGTAAATTCAATTTATTTTATTTTTCGGGTCCCTTATCTCAAAACGAAAAATGGAACCTTTATAGGACCATTTTGTTGTCCATATGTCTCTCAAGATCCTTTATCTCAGGAACGCGTGGAGGTATCGAGTTGAAATTAAAACCGTATACTCAAATCTGCGGCTCCCTGAATCTGTGAAAAAATCAAACTTCTAAGTCAACAGATAAAAAAGATACGGCTGTTTATGTCACAAAAAATGTATATTTCGATACTCTCAAAGAAATCAAAATCCATCAAGTAGTTCCCGTTGAACCGGAATTCTAAAATTTGGCATAAAGCAAGGTCTTATAACACAGGTATAAGAAAACATCTGAAAACAGTTGTTACCTACATCACAAAAAAAAAATACACTTTGCAATACGGAAAACTCTTCGAGACTCTATTTAGGTCTTGTAGTTTGTACGGAACCCTCAGTGTGCGAGTCCGACTCGCACTTGTCCGGTTTTTTGTTTAACATCAGGATTTCATAGCCAAGCTTAATACATAACCTTGTCCAATCTAACGATTTAGTAAAACATTGAAAGTTTAAACATTAAATAAACAGAAAATCTACTGACTTGTGGACCCGTGAAGCGCAGTCACATTAACCTCTGTAAAGCTTAATTTGAGCAATGCTAGAGAGAAATAGTGAATAAAGATATTGAAGTGGGACTGGCATAGTCGGAAAGCGTTTTTCAAGGAGCTATCGTGGGGTAGGGGCAGCATCCTCGTCTCTAAGTCGAGTCGAGGGAAGAGGCTCGCGTCTGTTATCTTGCAGACTTCAAAACTCCGCTCCTTCAGAAAACTGCATCGCCTGCTAAGATCGCGACTACGGTGGTGGACAAATTCTCGAAAGATTTAGAAGTTATATATATTTTATTTCACGAAGGCGGGTTGTTCTTAGTTATATGTTTAGATCCACTTTTTTGAGGTTTTTTTTCTATAGGAAGATCATTCAATGACATCCTCTGCTCTTGGGCGGAGAGGGAGATAGTGTCAGACTTTTACTGACTTAAAACCAACTCCTGTTCCTTCGTTGCTTTTCGTACCGGTCTCTTCAGTTCAGACTTCGACCCTGCTGGGCCCAGGTAGGGCACACCTCAACCGTATACTCCACCGTATTCTGGGAAATTATCCAATGACACATGTTCTCTAAGAGGGCGTGTCAAATTTTTGCTGACTAAAATCATACTGCATCCTGCAGTAGCCCTTTACGTTCTAGGACAACCAATTTCCTTTTATTTATTTAAAGCTTTATGCACAAAAAAACTGTATAAAGGCGGACTTAATGCCTTAGGCATTATCTGCCAGTCGACCTTACCAGACCTTTTCAGAAATTGTCTACAAGCTATGGTCCGGGGCGAGTCCCATGAGAATTACTGAAAAGTCAATCCTCAGTCTTAAATCGCAAAGGGCCACTTGATGAACACAAGTGAAGTTTTAGCCAGTAAAAGTCTGATAAGCCCTCTGAGCGGCCTGAGAAGTGATTTTATGATTTCACACTTCACATGGCTGACCTGTTGGTCTAGCAGTTAGTGGCCCTGACTGCTATGCTGAAGGTCGTGGGTTCGATTCCTACCGAGGACAAATATTTGTGTGATGAGCACGATCATTTGTTCTGTGTCTAAGTGTAATTTATCTATAATACGTATGTATTTAGAAATATATAAGTATGTTTGTATGTCTAGTACTCATAACACAAGTTCTCCTTAGCTTGTGTTATGTTATTTTGTGATAGTTGTGTAATATTATTATTATTTAAACTTCAAAAAAAAAAAAAAACCACTTCAGCAAAACGAACCCCATATTTTTTTGTGTGCGACTGCGGTAACAGTTAACGTAGTGAACATTCAGATTGCTCTCCCTACCTAAGACAACACTAGTTAAGGTGCATTTGCGGGGAAAGTTGTGAGCATCGGGTGCAAGTTGCGAGGACTCTTGTCACCCGCGCACTTGTTATCTCAAACACTTGGAGAACTGTGCCGCGAGACTTGTGACAAACGTTCTGCGCTCAGGCGGCAGCGGGCCAACGGAGAAATACAAGGAACTAGCTTTTGCTCGCAGCTTCAACCGCGGACATAGAATATAGCCAACGTCACTCAGGAATAAAGCAGCTTTCTATCAGTGAGTTAATAGTCGGCGTTGCATACAAACTACCTACAGGTCATTGAACTCGCTCAGCTGACGTTTTCGTAAAGAAATTAATTTCGTACATGCGTAAGTTAATACGAGTTTTGTAAAAAAGGTACTTTATTTTTTAATTTTATCTTTACAAATCGATAGTGTTTCATGTACCGGATCGACCCTCCACGGGATTAAAACGATTAAAATTTAACGGTGTATAGTGTAGATTGAGATTGATAATTGACTTATGTTATGATTTATTTTTTATTTTAATTGTGTTTTTGACTTCTATTTTTTTTTTTTTTTGTATTTTCTTTTATATGATTGACATTCTTTATCATTTGACATTATATTTAATCATTTTGTTGACTAAGTATAATGTAAGACTCTGTATTTGACTTGTAAGAATCTCTTACCAATAAACTACTATGACTATGAGTTTAAACTTGACTTGACTGGCCTTAGTCTAATCTTAGACTGCTAAGCCGGAGATCGTGGGTTTGATTCCCACCCAGGACATATGTTTGTGTGATGGGCACGATTATTTGTACAGAATCTCTGTCTGGGTGTAATTAATCTATAAAATGTGTGTATTTAGCAGTATTTTAAGCATGTTTATCAGTTGTCTAGGACTCGTATCGTAAACCCTACCTAGTTCGGGACTATATGGCGTTGTGTGAAGGTTGTGAAATATTATATTAACTTCAAAGTACGAAGATTCGTTGAACAGCATACTTGAGAGAAGCGTAGACTTGAAAAGCGAAAATAAACGCTACTTAATTACACACTTTGAAACAATGATTAATGATACAATGCCTCCAATTTCCCATTAAATCAATACCGACCCACGTAAACCCAGCAACCACATCGGCGTAGATACCGTAGCTGTTATCCATGTCATTTGTCAAGTCCATAATCTGATCTAGCAAACCGCACTATCTATTTGATGTATATCTTAATCTGCCGCTAAAGCGCTTTACTTGTAGTGGGGGGTTGGTCCGCTGTCTCGTACCTCGTCTCACGTCGAACTGCCGCCTCTCGCCGCCACCGTCTCCACGGCTACTTGCTCATTCTCATAGTTTTGATAGTTATTGCAAACTACAGCCATGTTTCCGCTCGATATAAACAGTTACCAAATTAACACACTATCTTACGAAAATATCGAATTTCTAATTTAGATAGTTCGAGGAGGGATCGAGTCATTAGTGGCGGGGTCTATACGCAATCCCAGGATATTTCATTGCTATAAATCAATATCGATTATCCGACCCATTTTCGATGCATGTGTTTTTTGGTAAAGGAACTTGGTGGTAAAATTTTAGGAGTTTTTACTGGACTAAAAGATTTATCCGCACGTCAGTCTTCGTTAAGATTAGCGAATCATTAATTACCAAGTTTTGGATAACATTAACCCAGTAAACTTCTTGTATTTAGGTCACGAATAAATGAATAAATGCATTTTATATTTCAGCTGACGTTCAAAATGAGAGAGGAACTAGAATTTATACACGGGATTTAATAATTATGTAACTCGTTATAAACTTTGATTACTTCGGTGCTTGTGACTCTGATTGACGGAGTGGGATGTCCCATACAACAAAAGGCTTTTCATGAACCGAATATAACTTACATTTCGCTCGGTAGGGGCTTGTGAGATACGGATTTGTAAATTATATCTACTTGTCTGACATTAATTAAGTTTAGGATTCCGTTCTGTATAAATCAATACAAAGTCAATTAAGGAACATTAATTTAATTTAAAACAATGATGTACAGTTAATTACATTCACTCGTTTCACAATGATAAATTCAATTTGTTGTCGGCAGATATATATTTTTCTTGCTAAAGTAAATGCTCTTAAATCGTGGGCTATTCACAGAATCCTTTTATCCCCGCCCTAATGTAGGTGGGATTAGTATTTCGTCTCTTGCTTTTATTGTATTTTAGAGACGAAGACAAAACAAAGTTCAACCTAATCCATCAATTAGAGATGTACTGCATTCAACTTAAATGTTTAAGGGTTCGCTTGTAAAACAACTCGGCCATAAACTTGTGGAAATGTGCAAGACAACGAAAGTAATAAGTAAACAATAAATGACACTTTAAAAAAAATACTGGCTAAGTGCGAGAACTCGTGCACTGAGATTTCGTACAAAGTTATCTATGTAAATAGTTTAATTCCCGAATGGAGTCTTTAAGTTGAAGATCTTTCTGAATCGCAAAATAGGTTTTTTTTTGTGACGTAACAAAAATTTACTGTTTCCAGATTTATTCTTATATCTGTGTTATATGGTCTTGCTTATTGTCAAATTTTAGAATTCTGGATCAACGGGAAGTACACTATAAGTTTTGATTACCTTGAGAGCCTTTGTTTTTTATTTGATGGGAAAAATCATCTTATGACAACCCCCGCTCTTGGGCGGAGCGGGAGATAGTGTCAGACTCTTACTGACTAAAAAACCCATCCCGTTCCTTCAAGCCTTCATACCGGGGCTCGAGCGCCCTTTCGCCTGGCCCCAATAGGCTTCGACCCGGCTGGGCCCCTGCTGTTGCTGACAGCTCCTTGAGGCGCGCGGGAACAGCGCGCGCCGTCGACGACTTGGGCTTGGTCCGGACTGTTACCGGACGGCCGGACAGCGAGCTACCCATTGCTCACTGTCCGCAAGCCCGCGCCTACGGTGGCTGGAAATTGGGATCGGAATCCCGGCGGCGGCGGCGAGAGCGCCGTTGCCTGATGCGGTCGGCCTCCTCCTTAGCGAGCATTACTGCTTCGCAGAATTACCTTGAGAGCCTCGAAATATACGTTTTTTGCGACATATACGGCCGTATTATTTTTTTGGTTAACTTAGAAGTTTGATTTTTTCACAGCTTCTAGGGACCGCAAACCTGATATAAAGGGTCTTGACAGACAGACGGACGGACAACAAAGTGATCCTAGAAGGGTTCCTTTTATCCTTTTGAGCCGAGTACGAAGCCCTAAAAACAAGGCTTGTAATCTGTCAAATGTCAACAACAACCGATCATTTATCTTGACAAAGTAAGTGATATGATGACAGATTCAATCAATAAGCTTTCAGAATCAGTCAGCGTCCATCATGTGTCCAAAATATACATCGTATAAACAATCCTATCGTAGGTACATACAAACATATGTTGCATACGTCATATCAATCGAATATTATCCCATATTAGAATTAGCATTGCCATTCAACGTGGCAATGCTGCCAGTCTTCTGGGCATTTCCGATGACAGTGATGTGGAGGAGTACTTTGACGCCTGAGTGTAATTTATAATTTTGTATTATATTTATGTACATATAAAAGGCGCCAGATAACCATGGAATAAAGTACATTGACCTTTTCCTAATATCTCTGCGTAGATACCCGAAAAACAAAGAATGAATTGCTTTTCATTACTAGATCATGTAAAGGATACGATACATGTCGACTCAAGACACCTTTATGTCTTTATTTCCATTTTTACAAGCTTTTTTTTTAGTTTAACCTGTTCCGTTGTTTGTCTGTCATCAAATCTTGCAAATTACATTTGACCCACTTCCCTGTTACCGATTGAGCTGAAATTTTGCATGCATGTGTAAATCAGATGACAATGCAAAATCATTATGACATGGAGCTAATCTAATGATGCAACTGGAAGGTGGCTATAGGAACTTGGTAGTTAAATAACACAATCCCATCTAGTATGGGCTCGAATGATTCGTCTTGACTAGCAGTAATTATATAGGTATACCGAGCTATAAAAACTTGCTATGAAAAAAAAAATTCATTAAAATCTCGTTTAAATTAAGAATTTCAACAAATGTAGGAAGGTCAATGACCGTTATTCAACGGTTATCTGGCATCTACCTTAGTTAGGTTTTGTATAAATAGTTGAGTTAATATTTAACTTTATTTATGTACATATGTAGATAGTTATCCCATATTAATTCCTTTCAACCGAATTTAGCAAGCATTGTGTTGTCTAGCGACGAGTCTCCGTCAGCCGCAAACCTAACCCCACGTCAGCACCGCTGTCAATCATGGTATTGCCAATTTACAACATTCACAAGTGTTTTCAATTACAGGATGAAAGCCCTGGGGCACACCGACCGGGGATTATAAAGGCAGGAACTCAAGGTCGGGCTATTATAGGACTAAACCGAAATTATTTCTGAATGTGCCTACAATAATACCAATGTTTCAAGTCCTAAGTGAGATGAGCTGATAAGCTTTTGTAAGATTTCGCTTATTTTTAGATTAAGAAAAAATAAAGATATGATTGATCATATTTCACAGTTGACATAAGATTCATGAAACCTGATTTCGTAGAAGTTGAGTATTTAGATTATGGATTGAAAAGAAACCTCAGTGTGATCTTATATAATATTATAAAAAGGTAAAATTTGTTTTTATGTCTGTAGAAGGTAATTTCTGGAAGCCCTAGTCCAATTGCTAAAGCTTTTTCACTGCTCTGAAAGTGACATGTGTGTGTGTACAAAAGCTGCTTTATTCTTGAGTGATATATTTTATGAACACGGGCGAAGCCTCGGGCAAAAGCCAGTCTTATGTTATAAATCTAAAAATATATACTAAATAAAATTTAAATATCTGTTTGTAATATGAAAATAATATAATGTAACTTTACAAAATAAATCAGTGTTCCAAAACAAGTCTTGAAATTGTAACCAAACGGCATTGTGCTGTGTTACAAGTTTGACGCAGATGAAGTCGCGAGTGCCAGCTAATACATATTACTAATTACATATTATTAATATAGTAAAGAAGAAACATTTGTATTTTTTTTTATTCTTTCACCAGTATAACTTTATCACTGAATGACATGAATAAAAATAATGACAGTGACCTCGAAAAAATATGTAGTTTTTGGCATCGCGGTAACCCGATTAATAAGCACAACAAAGAAATCCGTGATCCACAGGTTCGCCACAAAAACTGAAGTATGTGGCAGAGTCGGGGTCGGGACGAGGTCGTCGGCACACCACCTGTCACTCAGGTCATAAAGTAGAGAGGCGACATTGATTCATTGAGCGTCAACTGTCCAGCTCGACTCGCGACTGACAGTCGATTAAGTATCTGTGTTGAAACCTCTAATCTATCGCCAGCTATCGTGATATTGATCGTGAGAAAGTACAATACTGGCTATGCTGCATACTGATTCAGTAATTGAAGAAATATTTGAATTTAGAACATGTCTTATGATACAGGAGCATTTTCTTTTATTATATCATGGGAGGGTGAAGGAAAACATCGTAAAGAAACCGGTATGGCCTAGAACCAAAAATTCAAAGACATATGACAATCACCAACGCTCACTGGGCCCACGTGGTGGATTACGGCCCATTCCCTTTTCTAGAGAGGACGCCTGAGTCCCAGCTATGGGTACATTAAAAAGGCTGATGATGGTGATGATGATCATGGGGGTGTAGGAGGGAGTCAATACTAATCCACCACAGAACTGCAGTGCATGTTTCACTATATAAATAAATATGTCAAAATTAGACCTTAAAAAACTAGATGCTTATCACAGTAAGTATACAACATTAATTTAAGTATAAGCGAAACCTTAATATATTTACCAAAATATTTTTTTTTCTATCTATCTACTATAGTTTGTTCAGAATCATGATATATTTTTTTTCAAAAATATTTAAAAAAGGTCACAAGTTGGCCACCACCGCCACTAAGTACAACCCAGGTCACGACAGGTCACAGCGGGCATTAGACTGCAGCTGGGTGCAAAACAGCCAGGGAACATAACAAGCTTATAAGTTTGTGAATTTTCATGATACAGTTATGAAATTTTGTAGTTACATAGATTTTTTACATAAAGATACTAGACACGTGTTTCAGGTTTCGCGTACGCTAAAACTAATGTTGTATACGGTACTAATAAAGTGTCTATCTGTCAGTTTGTTCGTCTTCAAAACGACTGAACTAAAGACGGAAACTGCATTGTTAGATTGCTTAAGACTGCTTCACTGACAGATATCTGGTAGCTGTAGGATTACATAAAATAAACCTTTGCTTTTTTGTGCTGATGTACGTGTTAAACGTGGGTGAGCGAACAGCAGTTAGTAGGCATAAATATTGTAACCTGTATTGATTTTAGTACTAAATTACCTTATTTTTATGTAGACGTTCAAAACATTAGGTAAGTATCTAACCTTATGTCTAGACTAAGCCATAATTATTGAGTTGATATTTGATCTACTCGGCTGTAAGGCCGAAACTACAGCCCAACATTCTCTCTAGTTCAAAAATTACGTGAACATAATATGAATTACATTCTTAGTCCTTTACCTCTACCAAAATTGCACAAAAAAAAACGCTGACTTTATAAGGAACCCTATGGAAAACAAAAGAAAAGCTAGCGAGAAAAGCTACATGGAATATATTATAACTTTGAAATTGTCACTGTGTGCGCACTTCAAAGGGAGATAACGGACTAAATTGGACATTTTGGAATGGAATGGACACTTCCGATAACGAAGAAATTCAAAGAGACTGGCGTATCCACACAAGAGCCTACCTACCGAATTTTTGTGTATAGAAATGTTTCGCTATTTATGTGAATAACGATGTATTTCGATAGACAACCATTTATATACTAGGTACCTAATAGTGAGCCCGAAAGTCGATGTTCTGTTCAAATTACTTGATGAGTTCATACAAAAAACATATTGGGACGTAACATGCTAGGTATTTTGGGAAAAGATCTTAAAGACAACTAAATTAGGTCTAGTCTTTCTCAAATGATGCGATTAATAAACAGAATTTATATAAAATGTGACTGAAATAATGCAAAAACTTATATGTACACCTCAGTTAGAAAATAAAGTTAAAAACATAATTTAATCACTTAGGTAGTAACATTTTACATAAATATACTTAGGTAGAGTATTTTTAAGAAATTAGTTACCTCAATTTCATATAAATAGTATAGGAATCGACGCACCACTCTGGTAACGCATCGGTATTGTTACGCACACACATACAAATACGCCAGTGACGCAATCAAGATTTATTAAAATAGGTAAAATTTGTCTTAAAATAAGTTGTAATTATTTTAGGATATACTTACTATTTTGCCGATTCTGAACATACTAGTACTTTCAGGTAGTGTAGTTACTATGTTACATTAGCTTTTAAGAGTGGCTACGCTTGCATAGCAGTGGGATTCTCCATACAAACTTTCGACCCGCGTTTGGAAAATCATTCAGGTCCAATGTTTTGGGCTGAGCGTTGGTGAAGCAGTGAGCGATTCAGAATTTTGCCATTTATAAATACTTATTTATTTATTTATTATACACTTTTTTGTACACCATTACATATAAGGTACAAAAAGGAAACTAAAACTAAAACACATACATACAATGGGCGACCTTATCGCTTTCCGCGATCTCTTCCAGGCAACCTGGAATGGACAGTAATTGCCTGGACAAGAAATGGGGCTGTCGTTGGTGTGACAAACTAGAGTTACACATATATATTATAATATATACACATATATATACATATGCCGTATAATACGTATTATTATAGATACATAGATATATACATATGCCGTATAATACGTATAATAGATACATAAATACATATTACAGAATTCGTATTTTTTAAAGTCAGTTTTAACATTTCCACTCATCGTTTACTCAAAATTATAAAACACATGAACCCTTTATCTGAGCCGCTTAATACGGTTTACGTAAGAACGTCGACTCCGTAGCAAAATAAGTAGGCAGCTCAAACCACAAGTCATCCTTTAATCACACGGTAGGTTGAAGTTCGCTGAGAACCATCCAAAGCGGTCTCTCCTTTTACTAATTCACGGTGGTTACTGCCTATAAACATTCGCGCATATTATACACACGCTTCATTTTGTTTCAATTATGGAAAACATGATAAATGTACGCCGGTTTTTTTTTTTACAACACTTAACTTAGAAGAAGTTTGAAGGTGAGGATGCTGTGACGCATCTTCAGCCACTTCATGCCTTACCGCCTTATGATTATGGCGTATCCAATCATGACATAGACCTTTAAATCAAGTTTCATCTAAATGCGTTCAGTCGTTGAGGTTTGATTAATTGACAAACACCACACAGGATTTCAATTTAAAAAAAACCGGGTAAGTGAATGTGGCACTCGCGCACTGAGTGTGTCGTACAAACTTACCTGTGAAAACAGTTCAATTTTCAGCCCGAGTTTGAGTTACGAAGATTTTTCTGAATCGCAAAATGTTTTTTTTTTTTGGTGACGTAACTACGAATTTACAGTTTTCAGGTCTTTCCTATACTTGTGCTATGAGACTTCATGCCCAATAACAGGTTTCTAGGTCAACGAGAAGAACCCTATGAATTTTGATTCCCTTGAGAGTGTCGAAATACACGTTTTTTACGACATACTGGGACCAATCTTTTTTTTTATTAATTCAGAAATTTGATTTTTTAGCAGCTTCAAGGATCCGCAGACCTGAGTATATGGTATTAATTTCAACAACCTTTACTCGTTCCCGAGATAAAGGGTCTTGACAGATAGACAAACAGACAGACAGATGAACTAAAGTGATCCTATAAGAGTTCCGTTTTTTCCTATTGAGGTCAACTCTAAGCATTACTCCTGTATCGTGGGTGCATTCACAAATATGTAAACTCACATACACTTAGATCTGGAATAACTATCAGCAGGCTACACAAATACAAGGAAGAGTGGCAAGCGGGCGCCGACTTCTGCGAAGCAGTAATGCTCGCAAAGGAAGAGGCCGACCGCATCAGGCAACGGCGCTCTCGTCGCCGCCGCCGGGATTCCGATCCCGATTTCCTGCCACCGTAGGCGTGGGCTTGCGGACAGTAAGCAATGAGTAGCTCGCTATCCGGCCGTCCGGTAACTGTCCAGAGCAAGCCCAAGTCGTCAACGGCGCACACTGTTCCCGCACGCCTCAAGGAGTTGTCAGCAACAGCAGGGGCCCATCTGGGTCGAAGCCAAGGTTATTCGAAAGGGAACTCGAGCCCCAGTATGAAGGTTAGAAGGAACGGGGTGGGCTTTTAATCAATAAGAGTCTGACACTATCTCCCGCTCCGCCTAAGAGCGAAGGTTGTCATTGGATGATTTTTCCAACCATTAAAAAAAAGGATACACAAATATTTTTCGAAGCAGTCAATCGCTTAACCACTGTGCCAATCATATCACCATTTTACAAATATTAAGGTGGAAAGATTCCACGGAAAGACTTTATATACCACCCAATAATAATACTCACAGCAGGTATTCTGCAATAAATTTTATGTAAAATTATTGCACTGTTCTTGAAGTGGAAAAATATGAACGATACTGCTCGAGTGAACATAAGCTTACCCATGGTGTTTGATCTCACCGGGAAAAATATCATACGGCCCAGTTGATTCAATAAACTCTGCATTTATTTTATTGGAAAATCATCCTTTCAAACAAGGACTTAGTATCGTTTTTCAAAGCTTTTATTTAGTTTCATCTGTCCAGATGTTTGTAATCAAATCTTGCAAATAGAAGATCACAATGCAAAATTATATTTTACATGGAGCTGATGTGATGATGAAATCAGAAGGTGGTCAAAGGAATTCAAATAACAAAACGTCAGCTGAGTGAGTTCAATGGCCTATAGATAGTAGTACGCAACGCCGACTATTAACTACAGGACATTGAACTCTCTCAGCTGACGTTTACTTAAAGAAATTAATTTCGTACATGCGTAAATTAATACGAGTTTTGAATAAAAGGTACTTTACAAATCGATAGTGTTTCACGTACCGGATTGACCCTCCACGGGATCAAAACGATTAAAATTTAGCGGTGTATAATTAATAAAATAATCTTTTCTAAAAATATTTTTCTCGATTTATTTGATCAAGAAGAAACAAGCTTCACTAAACATGTTAACTTGTTAAGTAATACGAGAGCTATAAATTGCAAATCGAACATTAGGACCATTTACATAGTGTCACTTAATATACAAGTACATAAGAGCTCTTCATCATCCGCTCGTTACAAAAACCTTTTTTCAACAATCATTGTCTCTAGTTACCAATCCACTAGCTTTGATGATGATACGGCACTCTTAAAAGCTATCAAAAACTATTGAAACTAAGGCCCTTTGCCCACGGCGACATTTTGTAGCGATACTATAGCGCGTTCGCTTCGATACAGTCGCGATGCTGTTGCGCATTTTTCTATAGCGTTTGCAAATGCGACTAACGCGCGTAAGTGACGATGCTGTCGCGCACACGGAACGCTCAACATTATCGCTACAAAAGTCTTCGTGGGCGAGGGGTCTAACATCTCCTATGTCAAAGTTTATCGCGATCTGATCAGTAGTTAGTGCAGAGAATGCTCCAAGTTTGGCCTGATAATATGCCACGAGCTACCAAGCTGCGCTGTGCGAACATCACGAGAATAATCTGCATAAGTAAAGGTAATTTAGATATTGGGGTGGTACTTAAAGATTAGTTTTAAACTCCAAGAAAGATTTTTTGTTTAAAAGTGGGTTCGTTATTAAAACTAGCGAACCATTCGTACGAAGCTGTGGCACGGGTGTTACAAATCTTTGAAGTTCTCGACTTTTCTCTACTATAATATGCATGTATTTTACACCTAATCCTTTCTCATGAATCACGCTGACTATTTGTAAAAACAGCACAAAAATCTTTTTATTAGTTTTTAAAATCACGAACGAACAAAAAAACAGACAGACGCGGTGGGGACTTTGTTTCATTATCTTATTCTTTGTTTTGTAAGAATAAGGATCCATGTAGGCCGAGATAACTGAGATCTCTAAATCAAAGCTAAAAGTAAGCTTACAACAAAATCCACCGCCATCTTATCTTTAATACGTTCAGTAAAGTTGAGCTTATTAGTACGCTATGTGAAATCGCGAGATTTGAAAAAGCTTTTTGGGTCAAACTCAAATGCATTTTCAGCGTAACAGGAAACTGAGGCATACGTCTGAACATTGAACACCAGTTATTTCCTGAACCCGGATATACCAGGCTTCGGTTACCCGCAATAAATATTCATAGACAAACACAAAATTAATCTTTTCTAACAGCGACCGTGGCGGCCCATCGGAAACCTAAATCGGTTTATGCCTAGATACCTCCGCTTCGGATAGAGAGGCGCTCTATTCGCAATAGAGAAAACATGAATTATTGGCGTTGTTGCCCTTGAATAATTCCGTCGATCGTCACCGTCGTATCCTCGATATGAATTTCATACAAGCCGCGAATATTACGTACAATGGGCTCTGAGGCGGCGCGATTGTCGGTAACATTTCTTATCTCCCGCTACGTATTGGCGCACTTACCGCTCTCCGCCTGAATGTAAAACGTTATTGAGCCTTCACGACTCTGATATTGGACTTCGAACGTCGATATTCCGTGTGGAACCACCGGTGTCCGGAACACGTCAGTAATTTAATATTCACATCTAGATCCCAATATTGACTCTGCTGGATAATGGTTGGAACGAGCAGCTCAATAACCAACGCTGAGCTGTGATGAGACGAGCGTTTTATGATTTCATTTTATTAATTAACTTTATGACGTCGTCAGGGGATTTTTCTCGCTCAACGTAGATTTTAAATCAGTTGTCTAGTACCTAATCTACACAAAAAACTTTTCTTTTAAGCTATTGCATAGCTTCTATCGCGGGCTTTGAGCGTGGAGACCGAATCCAGAAATTCCGTAACGAAAATAACCTAACACCCCTCACCCACTCATTTGTTTTTTGAGCGTGGTGACCGATAAGAAAACAAATAAGTGAACAATCAATCAAAATTCAATTCAATGTGTGAAAGTGTAACTTCAATTAATATCAAAGAAAAAAACCAGGAAAAAAATTACTGCATAAATAAAATAAATAAATAATTATAATTGCATAAGTTGATAAAAAATGCTATGCAATAGCTTTACCGCGGCAGTCCCCGAATGCCACACGTCTTTTTTTTTTGTTTGCTTACCTTCAGCTTTGAAAGTCCTGGTCCGATTGCTAAAAGTTTCTCAGCGATAGAAAGCTGCTTTAATCCTGAGTGACAGGCTATATTATATATTTACAGGCAAAAGCTAGTTTGCAATAATAACACACGTGAGATTTACTTACACATTATTATAGATACAAAAACAGGTTTTGTCGTATTTTCAATTATATATGTACTTACAAGTCAATAATAGTATTTTTAAGTGCTCATACACGGAATATAACACTAGCATTGAAAATGAGTAAAAAAAAAAAAGAGTTATAAAGCTGTTCGTGATTAATGGTTTTGATTAAAAGTTTATAAAGCCTAGCACATCTAGAAACAGCTATAGCAGGAACCATAAATTCAGTCAGCAAAATACACAGAACACACATTAAAACACCCTACGAATGTATCTTTAGTTTGTTTCGTAACCAGGAACATTTTAAATTACGTCTAAAGTCGTCTGAAAATGGTTGTTAGTGTACTCGGCGGGTTTATCTAAACGAGGTGGTGGCTACCAGCGCTCAGCCCACTTTCCAGTCCCCGTCACACCTTACTGACCTAACTCTGTGTTAGCTCCTGAAAACAGATGCTCTTCAATTTATCTACACACATTTTCTAAACAACAAATGCCATTTTCGACCTTTGAATCATAACCAAGTTAATTTATCAACAATAACATTTTAAAAGCACTTCAACCTGTAAATAAATCTCATTACGTTGTGTGTACCTGCCGTCGGACGTACATTTAACCTCTATCACGTCACTCGTTTCAGTCCTGGACCATTGCCATAAAATCATTTCGGCAGAAGGCTTCAAAACATTCTACTGCAGCTACATGCGGCTACTATACCTACGTGAAGTTTATAAAAACTCGTTTTGGTTTTAAAAAATGAAACGGAAAATATATTTTCAACTTTTATTTCTCTTTTTAATACTTCCATTTGTACGCTGAATTATTTTGTTGTGCAATAAAATATTTCAATTTATATCCTCTTAAAATTTAGAAGGATTATCCCAAAGTCAAAATTTGTCCCAGATTTAAATAAAATTTTGCATTATGTGACATCGTTTTATTAGCTTTTGAACCCCGAGAGCCTCTGGGAGCTCAGAGGAAGTCATAAATATCTCGCGCGTCCCCGATTCCTACCAAAGTTTGCTTGCAATATACCCACTCTACATTTTCACTGTACTTATATCTATATTGTTGAACAGCGCACAATAGCCGAGTTTTAAACACCTACAGAGCACAGTTCAGTAGACACTCGCTGTAAACATTCACATTTAGCAGTGAGCCGTGAGACTTAAAGAAAAGTTACATGAATATTATTTCAATGAAAGCCTTAAATTGAAATTATTTCCTGAGAAGGGAAGGAAGTGAGAACGACAGTGAAGTCACTTAGACGGGGTGGGCGAAAGAATAATGAGCCGGGCCCGCGCCGCGAGCGCCCTGTGTTACCAACCTACCCACGCCGAGATTATTTCAACTTATTTGTCTCTGAATGAACATTCTAAAAGGACATTAGGCGTAATACTGACTTTTTTATTTTCCTTCCTGAAACAAAAATGAAACGGTAAAACTTAAAGACACAGGTAACAAACGATCACGGGGAAGTTCACATTCTATTAATATTACTTAATTATATTAATTGTAACACGCTTCATAATTAACGTTTATGAGTTCAGTGATTAATGGTTACGTAAAATTATGATATTAATAAATTAATTTTCAATCTGTGGCCCAATTAAAAATGCAGAAATTGTTAAATCAAATAACGGACTGGAGTTATTTTGAGCAAACATGTGAAAAGTTAAAATTTGTAATGAAATTATAATGATTCTGAGTCCGTTTCTCTGGCCAGAAGCCAACAAGTTCAATTCTGCTTACATGGATTGCTCGTGCGCGGGTTAATGGGAGCACAAACGGCTCTTTCATTCAAGATAGTTTAGAAGTTTATTGTTTTTACGAGGGTCAATTGATTAAATAATATGCTATCAAACATTTTTACAGTAATAGTTTAAAACTTATTATTGAAACCTGGACCAATGGTGGCCTTGCCTTGTGGTGACGACCATGACTTACGAACGTCGCGTGTTTAAATCAGGCAGGCGCTTTATTATTATCCTTTTGAAATTATAATGATTCTGAGTCCGTTTCTCTGGCCAGAAGCCAACAAGTTCAATTCTGCTTACATGGATTGCTCGTGCGCGGGTTAATGGGAGCACAAACGGCTCTTTCATTCAAGATACGGTAAGTTTATTGTTTTTACGAGGGTCAATTGATTAAATAATATGCTATCAAATATTTTTACAGTAATAGTTTAAAACTTATTATTGAAACCTGGACCAGTGGTGGCCTTGCCTTGTGGTGACAACCATGACTTACGAACGTCGCTTGATTAAATCAGGCAGGCGCTTTATTATTATCTTTTTCAACACCACTGATCTTAAAACGGCGAAGGAAAACAATGTGAGGAAACCAGCAACTTATTAAACCAAAAATTCGAATACATGTGACATCCACCCGCATTGCGCCCACGGTTGTGGGATTATCCTATTGACACCTTGGATAATTTTTTCACCTAGAAAAAAAAGATGAAAGTTTATGATTTGCTTGCCGCAGAAAGCGTGTTAATATTATACATTTCATTTAAAAATCGCGATTAAATATGTAGTGCGCGTTTAGCCTTAAATTAACTGAAAAGTGTTTATCACCTCAAAGAGATGTCAGCAAAATCGTAATGGTCCAACAAGGCTGTAGTCTACTAAGCCTATGGGTAATCTGAAAGGGAACCTCAGGGTCCAGGAACGCAGGCAAGGAAGGAACAAAGGTGTGATTTTAGTCAGTAAAAGTCTGAAACGCCCTCCCGCCCTGCTTTATAGCGGAAGAAGTCATTGCATGATTAGCATAGTCGGCCTTATAATGTTCCCACGCTGGGACTCAGGCCTCCTCTCTAGGAGAGGGAATGGGTCGTAATTCACCACGCGGGCCCAGTGCGTGTTAGTGGGGGTTGCACATCTTTGAATTTTTGGTTCTAGGACATGCCGGTTTCCTCACGATGTTTTCCTTCACCGTTTTGAAAGCAGTGGTGATGAAATAAATTACACAACGTAATTCGCCTGCCTGATTTGAACAGGTCGGGGTCTGGGTTTGAACCCGCGACCAACAACTCGTAAGTCGGGACCGTTACCACTCGGCTACCACTGCTCTTACTGACTCAATTGCACATTAAGAAAAAATACTATAAAAGTAAATTCGTTCGTACTAGTTTTTCAATTTATTTTACTTTCTGTTTTAAATGGCTTTTATTTCCTCCGTACAAACCTCTCGATCTTGTACAATTTCACACCGCGTCTCCTCGGCAAGTGCATTCCAGATCGTTACGCCACGTCCATAGAGGTTGACCTCGACGGAGATAGCAAAGCCGCAGACGTCCTGTGACTGACAATCTCTGCTTGATAAAAAAAACACTATTACAAGCCTAAGAAAAAAAAACGTAACAAATAAATATAATCCTAGAAGTGATGCTGATAAGATCACATTTGACATGGCAATGTGTCGGTAGGTCAACCTTGGTAAAAAATATTTAATCAATTGTCTTGATTATTATGTTGTTATTGTAAACTTATTTTAGGTTATGATGGGGCTGACATGCTGTTTGAGATAAAAGTCCCTAAAAATAAAGAGAAAAATAAATATTATACTACTGCGCACATTAAAGAACTGGAACACTTTGCCTGTCTTTACGTCCAATTTTAATTTAGACTTTAAGACTTGAGTGAATAGGCTATTAGTGAAATAGTTCTACACTTGACCAACATCATTGCCTCACTGTCCACTAACATAAGTCATCGCAGTCAAGCAATAGTTTATGTCATTAAAAAAAAAATAGGGCCGTAGGAAAGAGTTAGCAGGTACACAAACGGCAATGCAAGAGCACAGGTGGGTTGTAGTCTGTAAAAGTCGGACACTCGTTTCACCCTAGACAGAGAGAAATCATTTGTTGAATTCTCACTTCAAAAACCAGGTACATATAGATATACGTATTTAAATTCCTCTAAATCCTGTTAGTTATTACATGCGAATGTTACGAATGCGAAATTAATTTTTCGTTTGTTTTTACGCCGATATTGTCTTTCCAATTCGGGTAAATTTTGTTATGGAATAGACCTTGAAGAAGGTCTATTTAGGTCTATTAAAATTTCCTTGGTAAGGAGATTTTCATACCGCAGAAGTTCTCCATAGCTCTAGCAGACATCGGTCCCTATGGTTTGGCTGACATTTCTTTGAAGCGCATGTGGTACACTATGCTTTATCGACGACTGGGACTTGAACCTTACTGGACAGCTTGACGGTGAGTTACCATAGCTCACCGTCCGCAAGCCCTGGTCTACTATGGTCGCCCTGACACTCTCGACACATCTCGGAGAAATATTGCATTTTTTTAGTTCTAGAATCTATTATCTCATTAACGATATGAACGCCAAAGTATCTTTGCGAATGATCCAATCAAATTTTCGGCTTTCAACATAAAACCGATCACCATAATTTTTGGTGTAATAAAGACAAATGATAATAAAATGAGGTAGGTAAGTATCTTTGCATAGACTACCAAACTAGAGCATAGACCATTCTTTTAATATTTTCTAGCACATATAAACTTGCACTAGACTTCATTTAGGTTCGCTCGCGAGACCGTGACAATGTGAGAGTCTTTATCACTTTAAACCTTTCTCATTATTTGAAAACTTGCTCCTGCCAAGGCAAACTTTTCAAATAATAAGACCGACCCGAAGTCTATCATGTCCATTTTATATTATAAGAGAAAATGGGTACACAAACTCAGACGGAGTCTACGTAATTTCATAGAACGAGGGTAATTGGGAGATTTATTTACTAGAAAAGAAAAGACTACTTGTTAGGGATAATGTCAAGAGGATGAGAAGCGAATTCCATTTTCCGTTGTAAATAAAAAAAAATGTGATCACTTACGTGCTTACCTTTCGTATTAATCAAAGGAATCTGACCTCTCATAACAGCGGTCATTATGAATTTGCAGTTTATTTTCCTTTGTACCTGAGATTCGATGATTCGAAATTCTATGCATCTACGCTAATGACATGGTCATCGGTTGCCATCCCTCTATCAATAAACCGTATTTTATTCATTCTAAATTAAACCCGTAAAAATAACTTAGACAGGTTTTCTAAGGGTCGTCATAAAAAATCTTATTGAACATGACCTGGTAAAGGTCGCAGGATTCTGATGGATGCAAGAAGCACAGGACCGTTTATTGAAAAAAGCTTTTACAAGTATTAGGAATCAGTAGAAAAAGATATCAGTAATAGCTCAGTGGTAGCGGCCCCGAGTTATGAGTACGTCATGGGTTCAAACCCACCAAGATATATACCTACTGTCTAATTTAATTCATCTACATTACTTGCAAAGCGGTCAAAAAAAACATAGTGAGAAATCCAGCCTGTCCTTGAACCAAAAATTTGAAAACACACACATAGGTATTAAAAGGCCCATTCTCTCTCCTCGAGAGCCTTTAGTCACAGCAGTGAAAACATGTCAAGTCTGATTATACGTATTATACCTTCGAAACTACGAATTATATCAGCCTGACAGTCCCCCTAAATCTTTCTTCTTCTTCCTGCCCTTATCCCATATTACTTGGGGTCGGCGCAATGCGTTTTCTTCTTCCATTCTGTCCTGTCACCCGTCAAACTATCACTAACTCCCATTTTTTCAATTCAATTTTTACACAATCCATCCATCTTTTTTTCGGCCTTCCTCTCCCTCTCCATCCCCCTAAATCTGTAATCATATAAAAATAATAAATTTGAATTTGTATTTATTTCATTTATGATGGGCCATTAGTTCTAAACCTAAAGAGGTACTGATGGAAGAGAATCTCTACACACACCTATATCAGCAGCAGCCGGAGGTAAGTCCTACAATACATCAACATTAAGTTGAAGCATGAAGTCGAGAAACGCGTCCAGTTTACGAACAGCTGGTTACTTGTTATGTCGCCCGCTTACGTGCAACATATTTTATCCCACCACAACCATTAGTCACCCACGCTCGACCCGGAGTCGAACCCGCACTACTCGAGGACCTAAGTAACGACCCAACCTAATGCGCGCACATTCCTCTCGTATTTTTCAAGTCAAGCTACTGAGAGAAATAAGATGTTTCCCTGGCTTTGGACTGCTGAAATGGTGCGATCATTTAGTTGCCGGGTTAGGTAACATACGCTTCTGTTAGTGAAGTATTGCTTGAAACCGAGCGCATAATACGTGCCCACTTTATATCAATATAAACGCCGTGTTGAACATTTGAATTCCTTTAGTGTTCTGAACTGAAACTGAAAATAAATAACGCTGTAGCTATGTTTCAACGTTCATTGAAATGTTCAGTAAGACGAGTAACAAATATGCTTATCAAATCATTTGTATGGTCGCACAACTTCCCAATTCAAAAAGAACTCGACGTTATTACGACGCATTCACAAAACATTTAAGGAAGAAACATTTACTTATAATATTAGCTTCTATTTTTACCGCAGCGAGCTCCATTTAGGAAGCGAAAAAATAAATAAAAAGTTTTCATCGCTAAAGCCAAAAAGGACATTAGGAGGAAAAATGTTGCCGCAATATAGTAATTGAGGTGCATTTATCCGCCAATTGGCCGCGTCCCCTGCGTTTCCGTTCGTTAGCCCGCTCGGAAATGTTCCGGAAAATTGTTGCGATTCTCACAGAGAGTTGCTCGGCACTATGTAAAGCAGAACTAAGGCGCACCTAGCGGCACTGCCTGCCTCTCAGCTCCACAGGAAGCCGCCATTAACTTCAAATATTGTGTAATTCAAGCCGCCACTAATGGCTTTATTTAATAATTCCATTCGGATCGCTATGTTAATTTATTTTAATCTCGATGAATTTCGCCGAGATTTTCTTACAAAAATGTTTTATTATGAGACAAATTAAATTAATTTTCCCGCATTTTGGTTGTGCTACGTTGCTGTTAGGCATACAAAAATTACCTGCCCCTAAAGTAAGGCCAAATATACCATCTATAAATTAGTTAAGAAGGGATTTGGTCGTATTCGAGGTAAGTCTACAAATTACGAACAAGGCACGTAGTAGAGTTTCCTAGAATTTTTCTCTTTTGAAAGGTTTACGTTACCTTAAATAAGCATAGTAAAAGCTGTACTTCCGAACGTTGGTGAAAACAATAACGTTGACAGTAAATACAAGCTATCGTTTGCCGAATAATGTGTTGGTGTTCTCGTAACAATAATTGTCGGGTAACGAGGCCCGCAGATGTTGCTGTTTAATTAAAACTTTCAGCCGCGTTATCCAACCCTTCGACATTATTTGACCTTCCCATAGCTCTCACTCGTAAGGGCCCTATAAACTTTTCGAATTGCTTCGATTTCATGGTCACAATTTACGATTTTCAATAATACAGGTCGTATCCCCGTTTAGGTTGCTCGTAACTCGTTACTGTGTTCAATTAACAAGTATCTGTGAAGATCGGTGGTACATCCGCTGCGGGGTTTACAACTCACCTCAATTCATCTGTTTGGCGGTGAATGTTCACGTCAGCAGCAGGCTGTGGGCGGCGACGGAAGCGACCCAACTATTATGGCTAACAATTACGGGGGGATCTGCCGACCCTCGTTACAAAGATCACTTGGAAACGACTGCGATTCTTTTCTCGTTGTGGTCACACCGAACTCTCTAATTTGAATACATTTATTGTGTTTTGCGTAAAAAAACAGTAAAAGTGACCCTTCTCCGTGGCCCTTTCACACATGTGTATGTATTTACATTAAGTAAAACCTTCTGCTCCCAGTAATATGAATGTAATGAAAAATGCCTCCAGTAAAGTGGAAGTGCAAGGTTCTGCCAAATTAAATTCTTTGTATCTTTCACAGAAATATTTTTTTTTTTTGTATAATTATTTTTGTGTATTTAAGTTGGTTTAAATAAAATAAAATAGTATATTTTGATACAAGTGGGGAAAGTTGGTCATTGCAACCAAGGCGAAATTCACCCGAGCCATATAGGCGAGGGTATTATGGACCCGAGTGCTGCAGTGACAAATCTCCACGTGCATCAAACGACGTTTTTCAATTCACTTACGAATAAATACTTACTTTCTCTGAAAAATTACGACGCATTTTTGTTCATTTTGTACTGAAGAAAATGTTCCAAAATTGCCATATATTTTAGTTTTGATTTATATGGCAGCAGGCATCGCAAGTACTTATTAACTTAATCACAATGCAATATCTGGCGGCGGCGGCGGCGGCAGCGGTACCATCTAAAGAATTCAATTCAAATCTTAAATTCAACTTTTTTTTTCACAAAATGTAACACAAATAAATAATAATTTATTTAGTAGACTTTTTTCCCCGCGCTTTACCTTTGCAGTTTAAAAAAAAAATCAAAGATATCCAACCTTATACATTCTACTTAATATTAAAAATAGAAATTCAAATATTTTTTAATTTAGAATACAGATAATTGTTATTTTGCCGATAATAACAAATTATTGTGTAAATAATCTTATTTATTCATGATATTCTGTTCATAAACACAATTTTAACTTTCATCAAATATTAAAACTTTAAAAATATAGCAAAGAGCTTTAAAAACTGACGTGACGAAATAGGAATGAAAAAAGCCCTTGTTATGATAAATTACAAAAAAAAACACGAGGGTGTTATACATGTCATATTGAACCTATTCGTAGTGCGATAAGAGCCAGTTTTCGAGTAAAATACATTTTATATTCAAAGGAATAAAGACCGAAATTATCGAATGTTTCAGTTGGTACCGACACACAAGTCGCGTGTTGCGACCGCGCTAGTGTGCGACTATATTTATAAGAACGAGCATTCTTCGTTGCTCAATGGAATAGCAAGCATCCCCACACATTACACGCAAAGCGATGCTGAAATGCAATACACAGAATTTTATATGAAATACTACAATAAAAGGATTTGCTCCAATAGCAGTTATGACAATAACATCTAACTTTGTTGTTATTCAAAAGATTCTGAGATCATGCCAACGTTAGAAAGTGTAACTATACGTTCGACTGCCAAGTTTAAAATTCATATTTATTTATTTATTAGGGTTGTTTGTGAAACTATGACAATTACAGCGTGTTATATCGTATGTGCGCAATAAATAACAGTGAAAAACAAAGAGAACAAGTTTGAAACAAAGGCTAGACGTAGAATTATTAATCTGAATGAATTTTAATTTCACACATCTTGCGTCTTTAAAGTAATGAAAACAACTGTTTACATTACACTAAGCTAAGTTATTAGAAACACAAATGCTCACTCACTCTAATGGGTACGATAATTTGTTTCTAAGTTTAAAACTAAAAGAAAAATTAAAAATAATTTGTTTGTATAATTTAGGAGCAGCGTCGTTTAAAACCTAAGATTTGGCCGCCGTTGGCTATCATTAAAAACTTTTATGAGTTTGTTTCAAATTGTTCAGTGTTTCGAACATTGACGTCGGAATTTGAATGACTTGTTATAATTACGTGGTTTCTTACTAATGGTAACTGTTAAAGATTTATGAAACTTGAGTCTTCCTCGTTTGTTTTAAACAAGGGGAGACGGGGAACCGCGCGTTAAATATCTTGTTACATTGATTACAGCGAAGCCATGAGAGGTTCTCTTGTAGCGTAGACAGTTTTATTCGTTTTACCTAGAACTATTCTCGGTATAAATACAAGAACCACGTCAAACTTGTTCAGGTAATATTACACGAAGTACTTAACCTTACTCGTAACTTTTTCTTTACTGCTTTATAGAGAATATCAGATCAGGCTTATCAATTATTGTTTAAGTTTTATTAGAAAACTAGCTGTGCCCTCGATTTCGTTCACGTGGATTACAGGATTTAGAATTCATTTTTTCTAAAATAAAAGTAGCCTATGTTACTCCTTATCACATCAGCTACCTGCCAAAAAAAGTCCCGTCAAAATCGGTCTAGCCATTTCAGAGATTAGGTTGGACAAACAGACAGACAGACAGAAAAAAATTGTAAAAAACGTTATTTTAGTGTATGTACCATATATATATTTATATGCATGTAGTAAAAAGTAGGTATTTCAATATTAAAAACAGACACTCCAATTTTATTAATATGTATATTTAGATGTATAAATATCAGATCAGGCTTATCAATTATTGTTTAAATTTTATTAGGAACTACAGTTTTTTGTGCTTTTATCTGAAATCAGTTGCATGTGTCATATATGTGCAACTGTCATACTACTTGGCAATTTTAAATTCAATTATTTTTTAATTTATCTTTTTTTTTAACCAGCGTATTTCTCTAATTAACTTTAGATGTTCTAAAGCCGTGATAACTCTTTCCAATAAGGCGGCATTAGTCCAAACGTTCCTATCTATTTTGCTGACAGCTCTTTTAGGTACACCGTTCCTCCCCGAATGACGAGCTACCCATTGTTTGCCGACTGCAAGTCGGATCGGCGTAGATGGCAATCCGTAGCCCGATTCATGTAATGAAAACCGTAACGATATCGTAGCGATTAAGTCGTTTAGACCATTTCTGTATTCACATCCATTAATCGAGTTTGCCGCTTGAAATAAATCCATGATTGGTCGATAAAAAAAAAAAATCTGTATTACATTATCCTGATAGAATACTTTTTAACGTAACTGGAAATACATAAGTCGATAGATCGTGAATACCGCTTTTGGATAGGACTCCGATCGAACGACTATAAAACTTCAACGATATTTGGCTTGTTTGATTTTACGTGAATCAGGCTACATGGCGTCTCCTGCGGCGGCGTAAGGATATTCCCCCAATTTTCCGCCACCTTCTTTTCTCTTTTTTTGCACAAGGAGGTGACTGCTTCCCATGCCTTCTCACTCCGTACTCCTGAACCAGGGCCAGATGCGCTACCACTCGCCTTGTTTTTAAGGTGAAAAATCATTAAGAGACGAGAGAGCGAGAGAACGTTCTAAGAATAGGGCGTGTCAGACTTTTACTGGCTGAAACCCGCCTGTGTCCTTCAGTGGCCCCTTTGCGTTTCAGGATCACGGTTACTCTTTCAAAAATTCCTACGGCCCTGCGTCTGACGTGGAATTCTGTTAAAACAAGTCCTACGGCTCCGCTAGCAGTTATTCCTGGAATAAATAAATAGGAACGCACTACCAGGAAAAATAGTCGTTTCAAAATTTTATGATTTCCACATTGTCATAAATAACTATAGCTTCTCACAGTGACTTCACCCTCGTGAAAGTTAGATATAATTCCATGAGAACTTACTCACGGGTTGAATAGTGTGTTATTTATTTATCATCATCATCATTTCAGCAGAAAGACGTCCACTTTTGGACATCTCGTCCACATAGGCCTCCCCCAAGTATCGCAGTGCGTCTCGCGTCCATTGGATTCCCGCAACCCTTACCAGGTCATTGGTCCACCTTGTAGGAGGCCTTCCAACGCTACGTCTTCCGGTACAGTGGTGTGTTATTCCAGGACAATGTCTACCTATATAGGTACAGGTAGACCATATCCTGGAAAAACACAGAAGTAAGATCATGAAATTAGACAAGTTCATGGTCTAAATTCAAACAAATCCGTTCAACTAATACACACACACACACACCATTACAAATGAAATTTACATTTATACATCTATACATATCTATACATATAAACTAGCTGTGCCCGAGACTTCGTTCGCGTGGACTACAGGATTTTGAATTCATTTTTCTAAAATAAAAGGAGCCTATGTTACTCCTTATTATGTCAGCTACCTGCCAAAAAAAGTCCCGTCAAAATCGGTCCAGCCATTTCAGAGATTAGCCCGGACAAACATACAGACAAAAATTGTAAAAAATGTTATTTTGGTGTATGTATCGTATATATATTCATATGTATGTAGTAAAAAGCAGTTATTTCAATATTGCAAACAGACCTTCCAATTTTATTTATATGTATAGAAAAAATAAATTCAAAATCCTGTAGTCCACGCAAACGCAGTCACGGGCACAGCTAGTTTATAATATTAGTAGGATTATTTTAATACACTAATTGCCATAGCAAAAATAGCCCAGAGATAGGTATCCATTTCTTTTTATTTTTCAAAACTTTCCACTCTAGTTAAATAACGTAAAGTGAAAAGAAAATGAGGAAGTTATACTTAGAACTCCCTGTATTGTAATTTAATGCAAACGTAATTAAATTCACGGTAGGTACCTATCATGGTATCTAGGTGTTCGTAATATGCCGTAAATCTCTAAGGAGCCATCTCCCTCAGTGTTTCGTAGCGTCGAATTTGATTTTATTTGCATAAATAAATTAACTTTTTTGCATTGACGATGTTTTTAGTCGCTAAGGTTATATTAGCTGGCCTCACAATATTATGGTCCCTTTGACTTTATGAATCGCGTAACTTCAATATATAAATTTGGAAATGAAAACAAATTATTCAGCGCCGTAATTGCATAAATCCATTATACGTTATAAACTAGCCGTGTTAATCTGCAGCTTAATATTTTGTTTGTTATTCATATCTCGTTTGCGATGCGGTCCAATATTTTATCGGAAGCCAGGAAGCGAATTAAGAGCAATTCACATCGGCCGATTTTCGTCGTTGGATTCTGTACGTGGTACGACAATCCAATTAATAAGCAAACCTTTCGTATTCACAGTGAATATCAAATGTTTGCACGACAGGACAGCCAATTGGTCGTTCAAATAAAATATTCATATTCGTACATTGTCGGCCATGATTGCAACACGTCGATCCAGGGTTTGTGTTGTAAATGCTTTCCGATGGCCCGTCAATCGACTGCCATCAACAACAAGTTTGAATTGCCTGCAACAGTATTGTGTTATAAAACATTTTTATTGTTTGTTCCTAGAGCTGAATGTAGACTTTAATACAACATCACTGTTCACCAATATTGTCTCACAGCAATATTTCAACCGATATATAATATTACTAGATATTTTTAACAAAATTGCAGGAATCATTCATGACTCTCATTCGAGATTAAGCCCATAGTTTGGATCAGAAACTTTCTTCTCATTACCCCGACTTCTGAACTTAGAATTTGTAATTGGGTAATAAAACTACTGTTATTCTGATTAATAATTTTATTGTCTATTTTGATTGACTTTTATCAATGCATTATTATTATTAAGACATGACCATAATGTCATATGACATTTTATTATACATATGCATGCAAACGTAAGCTGAACATGGTGAAATTGTACCTTTGCAAACATCTTTGTAAACCCATATTATGCAAATAAAATGATTTATTGATTGATGTAATTTAGCCTAAACCTGTCAAATTGTATCATTAAAGTAGCTCCAAATCTTAACGCCAAAATTTCGACTCAGACACCGGCCCTTTGTCAAAACCAGAAAGTGGGAAATCCTTTTAACAGCGAAATGATAACTTGCCTAATATACCATTCATAATAACTATTGGACCACTGATCATTCAAAATGATGGTAACAGCTGCCTAATATAGCTTTAAACCTAATCATACCCGTTCTGTGAATGTTATTACGCATTCACTAAATTCAGTTCAACAAGCATTGGCCGCATAACGCAAATGTAGCTCAATTGTCTATATTGCTACCGATATCGATGTTCCCATCATATTATTAACATTCGCTGACATGCACAGTATGACTACATCGACTTATTTCATCATATGCGACCATTTAGCGCCAGTTTTCATCTGTATCTACGGCATAATAAATAATGTACATCAGTATTCTAACCACAAAACTGTGAGCTGCGGCCTAAGACAAGATCTGCGGGCAATCATGACAATTGTGGGGTCTCATTCGCTCGGTTTTGTCGGAGAAATAACAAATTGCTCGGTCGCGGTTGCCTTGATTTCCCACAAGATTACCTCAATGAGGGTAAGAAGTCAACCGCACTCTCGCGATGTTTCTACTCCTGTTTATAATTTTGTGTCTCGGCTCATCAATCTCGTAATGTATGGCTTGAATATTTTATCAGCTGTGCTTTGTTTTTCTGCAACAGTGATGCGCGGAATGAGGGATGTATCATAGAATACTCAGAAAATGTCAGGTTTGCCGGATTTTTTTGTCTTGTATGTAACGTAATCATACGGCTGGATAAGTCAAGACGTCATACGTGAGCCTTTGAGAAAGCCTCAAACTAAATTAGTTAGGCTTTTCAGGGTTCCGTACCTCAAAAGAAAAAACGGAACCCTTATAGGATCACTTTGTTGTCTGTCAGTCTGTCTGTCTGTCAAGACCCTTTATCTCAAGAACGCGTGAAGGTATCGAGTTGAAATTAAAACCATATACTCAAGTCTGCGGTCCTTTCAAGCTGTAAAAAAATGAAACTTCTAAGTCAACGAATAAAAAGATACGACCATATAGGTCGCAAAAAACGTATATTTTGATACTCTTAAAGATCGCAATTCATAGGATACTCCTGTTGACCCAGAATCCTGAAATTTGGCACAAAGCAAGGTCTTATAGCATAGGTATAGGAAAAAAATAAAAAAAACAGTAAATTTGTTGTTACCTACGTCACAAAAAAAAATTGCAATTCGGAAAAATCTTCGACTTGGGAATTGTAGTTTGAACGGAACCCTCAGTGGGCGAGTTCGACTCGCACTTGCCCAGTTTTTTTGAGCGGAGGATACTCATCAAATAACTTCTCCCGCCTTGGGTGGATCGAGAGGGAGTGTTGAAGTTTTACTAACTTAATACCTAACCGTGTTACGTCAATTGTGGTGGCTCCTTCAAACAATATTATAGCCCCCATTTAATTAGCCTTCGGTGAAAATTATACTTGCAACATAATTAAAACTTCTAACCTTAGAGTTTCTTACAGCGAGCAAACAAATCACTTAGGTACGCAAACTTTACACTATGTATACCCAAAGACTGAACATATACCAAACTGTTTATAATAGTTTTGGCATCAATATCTACTACAACTTAAAAACTATGAAACATTGCGAGCATGCGAAAAGACTTACAGAAAGTCTTGCTCGGGAGACTCAGAAAAAAATATTTATTCGTTATGACAGTATTGTAACACTTAAAACACAACAATCAGAATAGTACAGTAAAACTGACATTTAATAACAGAAAGATCAAATGACAGGGAAACTGCAAGATACGCAGGGAAACATACCAGATAGAATATAGAATTTCATGATTCTATACAAAACCGATCGAACAAAGCGAACACGCAATGATAGGTATCCCAGCCAGTGAATTAAACATATTTCTCTTTTGAAACAACTTCAAATAATTATCAATAAAAACCTTGAAACAGGAGCCACACCGGAACAATTGTCAACGTCTATAATTATGCTACTACACAAAAAAGGGAACAGGAGTGACCCACGAAATTATTTGCCAATTAGTCTTAAGAACAACTCCTGTACCTTCTTTTCCACTCACTCATGGCTACAGTAGGTTTCGACCCTTCTGGGCCCCTACGGTTGTTGACAACTCCATGAGGCGCGCATGCAACACTACGCGCCGTCGACGAATTGAGATCGGTCTGGACGGTTACTGGACCAATTAGTCTCCCCAAGTTATACAATATATTTTCAAAAATCATAAGGAAAAGGATAACGAATAGTTAAGAGGAAAAGCCACAACGAGAACGAGCAACATTTCGTAAAAGAGCCTCAATTATAACATAATAACACTGAAAAGGAATTATAACGAAGGACTTTAGCCTGAAGCAACTATTGGGTATTAAAAGAAATAATGAAAAACACAATTTATTTAAATTTAAAGAAAAAGTTACTTGTACGAAGTAACAATACAACCAAGACTAACATATGATTGTCAGACGTATCATAAAGAGTAGAAGACGCAGAAAAAATAGCTTTCTACCAACGTATAGAAAGAAATAAACTTGTAACAAAGTCAGCATTGTTTCTTTAGTAGTTGTTAGTTTTTTTTGCAACTCCATATTATCATCTTCGCAATTAAACAGCGCTTATTTTGATATAAAATGTATATTTTTTTCATCAGTTTCACTTTATTAAAATTTATTTTTTGACTGTAGATGCTTGATTTCTCGATGAAAATACCAAAATCACCAAATAGTTGCCTATAATATTTGGAAAGTTCCCTTGATTCCTCGTAGATCCCGTCATCAGAACTGGATTCCGAAAAATGGGACAAATCTGAAAGCATATCCACTAAGATGAAAAAGAAAAAAATCAAATCGATCCATAAGCGTCGGAGTTCTGAGGTAACAAACTAACAATACATTTATAAACCGGTTTATATATATCAAGAAAATCAGCTGATTAAACTGTTAAAGCTGTTTAAGCTGTTCAATACAGTAGGCCAACATTCATGTTTGCCTAATGTACTGAACAGCTGAAATTTTTTCCGCAATTTCTGGTTTGCTCCCATAATAAAAATTGTTTGTTATCATGAACACAATCACGTGTTTAATTATCGTACACTAATTGCCAGTCACCCCATATAGTGCGTCAGTATCGCAGCAAATTTGAAATCTATGGATTTGGATCTATTTGCAAATATTAATCACTGCTAATGAAATTCTAATTGAGTCCATCAAATGCAGAGCTATTCAGATAGGGATGTTTTGATACTAATAATACAAGTAAGCACTAAGTACATACTTTTATTTTGACACCAAGTACTAATAGGATCGAATCAATCTTACGACACTTACTCGGTCTCAAAACATAAGTACATGGTATCGAATCGAATTAGACTGAACAAATTTAATTTTAAAATTTCCCAACGCATCAGAACGAATACCTTCTCGTTAACGGTCGTCGAGACATACATAGGTTCTACTCGGAACTAGTGATAATTTTCCATGCCTAACCAATAATGTCGCATACAAGGAACATAATGTTCCCAAAATACCTAGAACAGTAGCAACTGGCCAATCTAGATAGTAAAGATTTTTTGTTTAATAAACTTAATCATAAATAAATAAAAAGATAATTTTAGTTTATTACTGTACCTTTAAATTTTGCCCTCCCAAAGTTATTGTATATATAAGTTCCATTAAAAAGATAATTTCAATATAAAAGTATCAAAATTATTAAGTATCAATACAGAGGAATAGGAGTACTTCAATGAGTAGTATCGAAAAATGATTAGAGCACTACCGATATGAGTAGGTATGGATACTTTGAGGGTAACCGAACAGCACTATATTGAGCGTCAGAAGTGTTTTTTCAGTGATTTTCAAGATTAGCCTTATGTTTTCTCTAGAGGATGTTTAGTACACTAATGATACTAGTAATCAACACTGAATACACGATTTCTTCTGAGTAAATCCGGATCAAAGGCTGATTTGTACAAATTTAATAAAGAAGTAGACCATCCTCTAGCTTAGCTGTAGCGGTCTGTAATCCGACTAACTGTTGCCCGCGACTTCGTTTGCTAACAAACTTTCACCCCTCGTTGAAACTTCTCTTCTATAGAATCTATTGAAAATTGTTGGTATACGAGTACTTTTGATAATTCACGATACTAAATGTAGTGAATGATTGAGCCAATTTCTGAATGTTAAAAAAGTTGACAACTATTTTTTTTATTTATACATCGTTAAATTTTGATCGTTTTAATCCCGTGGAAGGTCGAACCGGTGCATGAAACACTATCGATTTGTAAAAAAAAATTAAAAAATAAATAACTCGAACCAATTCTTGCATGAGTGAATAAATAATACAAACCATTAGTAGGCACCATTCCACGATAATAATAATTATGCGTTCACCCAGTCAATATGGACTTACAAAAAATAGCCAACCCTAGATTAAACTCCGCCCCAAAACTCTATTTGATTGGCGCACCCCGCGCGCTATAAGCGTAGGAGTCAACACGTCATGGAATAAATTCAGTTTTTCTTAAGACGTCATCGGCATGTCATCGCGCGAAAATAATGGCGTCTCGGAATTACGTGTACACCAATTAATCAAGAATCCTTTTTCAAGGATTCTTGACCAAAAAAAAATCTGCAAGCTTCGCAGTTACTATGTGAATGCTAAATTATACCAGCTAACGTTTAATGGTCACATCTTTAAAACTTGATTCAGCGATTAGCAGTACTGAGTCATCTTTACCATGCCAATGAAGCATAAATTCTAACTTACAAAACATAATCAACAAAATACTTTATATTTTTCGGCTGCTGGGATTATGGCTTCCTCTTTAGGTGAAGTAGATCGTGACCCACCAACTATACCGCGCACACGTGTGCTGCGTTGGTCTCCATACGTTTTATGTAGAAACTAGACTTGTAGAACTACACTTGATACACGCCACGCGACGTCAGTCTAAGTGTAATGTAGTTATAGCTTTAGTAACTGTCAGTAGTTTAACTTGATAGAAGGTAAAGATGATTTTTTCCAAAATAAGAAATTATACTAAAAAAACTGGTCAAGTGCGAGTTGGACTCGCGCACGAAGGTTTCTGTACTGTTTTTAGGCCTCCCCCACATTAGGCGCGCGCGTTCCTCGGTCGTGTGAGCGACGTGGGCGCCGCGTGCTCGTGGCGAGCGCGCTGCTTAAGCGTCGCGTGTTGCCACCGTGTGACGTGTGTGCAGCGAGCGCGTGGCGCGCACGCGGCTCTGGCCTTGGCGTTTAACCGCCTTCAGAGAGTACGTGCCTCGTGTGCGCTGCGTGCGCTCTCTACACATGCCCGAGAATCGCACACGCCTAATGTGGGGTCACCCTTAGGAAAATTCGGCAAAAAAATCGCGTTTGTTGTATGGGAGCCCTCTTAAATATTTATTTTATTTTGTTTTTATTATTTTTTGTTATAGCGGCAACAGAAGTACATAATTTGTTAAAATTTCAACTGTCTAGCTATCGCGGTTCTTGAGATACAGCCTGGTGACAGACAGCCGGACAGACAAACAGACAGCGAAGTCTTAGTAATAGGGTCCCGTTTTTACCCTTTGGGTACGGAACACTAAAATGAGTAGGTAAGTAGATTAAATATGATTTCGGACTTATACCCACATCTCCGCCCACACGCTGGCGCGCTAAAACGGGTGGGTAGTTCTTAACGTTTCTGTAGGTGCTTTTACCAAGGTTTATGAACGAATGATATCTTATTTTGCTGAAATATAGGTAATGCCAAGGTGATAGGTATTTCTATAACGTCACACTATACCTTTGCTTAAAATTTTAAACACTACTGAAACGTCTTCAGTAGTGTTTAAAATTTTACGCAAAATAAATTAAACTAATCCAGCGTATTTTTTTAATTTAATTCGTAGGTAAACATCATCAAAATTACCTCTCCCGCCCTTGGACGGAGTGGGAAATAGAGTCAAAGACTTACTGACTAAAAAACCCACCCCGTTCCTTCTTGCCTTATACCGGGGCCTTTCAGAAGCAGACCCTTGGCCCCAGTAAAACTCATCCAGGGCCACATTTAAGGCGCTAGAGTGATGATGAGAGTTGAATAATTTCGTCTAATGGATGAGGCTGTTTCATATCCATAAAATTTGGTCCAATATAAAATATAATATTTATTAAAAAAAAATATCCATGTATAAAATAAAATTATGTTTTACATTTATTTCGACCTAATGTGGGTGAAACCCGAATGTAAATTAATTTTGGAAAGTCTATCCGAAATATTATTAAAACGTTTAAACCATGCTCGATGTTGAAGACAGGCGAGTGGGAAAGGACCCTCTTAAAAACTCAATCCGTTTTAGTAGCGTTGCTCAGAATATGACCGAGTATTTCAAGTCATTTGTAGATCTTTGTTAGTCGTTACGCTTAGTCAGAAGGCAGTAAGCCTTGACAAATACTCTTGTGAAAAGTAGGTATATCGTGTTACCCATCTCCTGGATTGTGGAACTCAGATAGGCAGTTGCTCCATGCCACAGAATAGACGAAAGATCTGATTAGAATAGCCTTGTGGGGGGGGGGCAGGCATGCTACAAAATAGGGCAATGCTCATAGTTCAACTACCTATAGCAAACTTGCGATCTAAGTGTGCGTGGTCTGTTAGTTGCGTAACGCATGTTCGTATTTGTTTATTTGCCTGTAGTGGAGTTAAAGGGTGGGAGACAAGCGGCGACACTCGTTGTAGTACAAATCGGAAAGTATTTCCTTTCTAACCTCTTTCATCTTTCTGTGCTCCATACTGGCACTCAGCTGTATCGGGTTAGCCTGGAAGCTGACCCCAACATTGATGGGAAAGCAACCGTGAGGGAACTGACAACCTTCGCGCCTCAGCCGCCATCACAGAAGAGGCACCGGCGACCTGTATCGAGAGTCACAGCTTGCATACGACGAGCAATGGGTAGCTCGCCGTCCTGCCGTTCGAGTTGATTGTGCGATATACGGTAAAGGCCCAGCAGAACCGATGTCCGCTGGGGCCACTAGAAATTCTAAAAGGGATACCGTGGTCTCAGACCACAAATGGCTACTGAAGGATAAGTTAGTAAAAGTCTGACACGTCTTCTCGCTTCACCCTGGACCGTAAGAAATAATTGGATGATTTTATACTTCAACAAAAACATGGAATACTCGTCATCATCATCATCATCATCATCTCAGCCGATACACGTCCACTGTTGGACATAGGCCTCCCCCAAGCGTCGCCACATCGAACGTTCCTGTGCGGAATACTCGTACTTGGAAAAAATCTAGCGGATTTATTTCAGCTGAAATAATCAGAAAGTACATAAAAACGAGACACAAAAAAAGTAACGGAAAAAAGTAACGGCATCGGATATTACCAACCAATTCACAAATTACTATATCATTACCGTTTCTGCTTTCTCCTTCAAAAGCAGGAAAAGCGTGAACATACGAAACTGAGCAAACATTTGATATAGGTAAAGTTTATGTCGTCTTCGGGTTAAGTTACAAATTAGGGGATGGGCCGTTGACCCTCCAATGACTTCAGAAACGGCACGACCAGGATGGATTACACCCCAATTAGTTACTAAGTTACTTACTACATGTACATATATATTCAGTAGATATATATAGGCAGTAGCGTAGATAGGCATGGGTGAAGAGGGCCCTCGCCTTAGCATTCAAAGGGGCCTCGCACAAGCGAGGGCTCTTTATGCACAAGGGTATTTTTATAATTGATAGGCTCGCGTTTGACCACTGTTTCACCTGTTGGTAAGCGACGATGTGGTCAAACATTGGATGACGATAGTAGCTGTCTCGTTTTAAAAAGAACATAATTATAATTTGGGTGTCTTCACGGCAAAAGTGAATAGGCTCTTAATAAACTATTGCGCCTCAACATCAACGATTGCATCACTTACCAGTGATCTTTTTTAAATAAAGACTTATATCAATGAGAATTTGATTCAATAATGTTGGTTATAAGAAAAAAATACCTTAGGGATAACAGCGTAATTTTTTATCTATCGGACATTAATGATATTGAAGATATGAATATTTAGGTTTTCATGATATTGAATCCGTGGGATCGCAGTCAAGCACTAGTTCATTTCAATTAAAATATATATATATATATATATATGAAAGAAAAGGCTTCGCTGATGTGCCTTCGCCCACGTTTAAATTAATCTACGCTGCGCCCCTGTATATAGGTATAAGGGCTTGAACGAAAATTTACTACGTACTTAACACGCGTAATAACTACTGGCAGTGTTCAAATATGTAATTATGAGACCGCTTGAAAGTTTATGTTAAATTAACTCGTGCTCCGACCAATACCTACTTGATGTTCATTAAGTTTCATGTTTTAAATTAAATACTCGTCATGCTATAATTTGTTTCAAGTAGGTTTTTGTGCTTAACTGCCATTTTATGCTGGTTGCACTTATATTTTTACTGGGGCAATTTACCTACTTATTGGGCAAAATATAGGCTCACTAGCTTTTGACCGCAGCTTCGCCCGCGCATATAGCCTATGACATTTAGGAATAAAGCAGCTATCTATCGGTGAAAGAATTTTAGTAATCGGACCAGTACTTCCAGCAATTAAATTCTTCCAAAAAAAAAACAAACTTTACCTCTTTATTATATTAGTAATAAAAATATTCCAAAATTATCACACAACGCAATCTAGTCCCAAGCTAAGCAGAGCTTGTGTTATGGGTACTAGACAACTGATAAACATACTTATATATTTCTAAATATATACATATTATAGATAATTACATCCTGACACAGAACAAATGATTATGCTCAACACACAAACATTTGTCCTGGGTGGGAATCGAACCCACGACCTCGGGCATAGCAGTCAGGGTCACTAACTACTAGACCAACAGGCCAGTCGAAAAAAAATAGTGTAGATGACCATTTCTGTATCAGCCCTGAATCTATATTTTGAGTTTGTGGGATGGTTCTAAAGAGTTTCCACACTCCTGCGCAAAGGGTAACTGAAGGAACAAGAAACCTACTGAGGCCATGGGTGATGCGAAAGAAATGCCCGGGGTCCTAGAACAATGGCAAAGAAGAAACAGAAAAGGATTTTCAGTCAGTAAAAGTCTGACACGAAAGGGCGAGATGTCATTTAGATAATTTTACCCATCTAAAAAAAAAGATGAAAGTCCTTCGATGTACGCGGTATAAACGACGAGACTAAGGCTTAGTCCGGACCGTAGAGGTTTCAACAACTTAAAGGTGGTTACTTGGCGTAAGTCGGGTTTCCCGATGGTAGAAATGAGATGACGGAACCAAGTCATGCAATTTCCGCGCATACTTTCCAAAAAGCATCCTTTAAAATACCGAATGGCTGGCCCTACGCCTGTGCACAAGGCTTGGACACATGATAAATATTTATAACATGTTTATTACAATTTCTATAATTGAACCTATAGGAATTACTTCGGTCTACGTTCTGTAAGCCCCAGTTCGCTTATAAAAAGCCCGCTATGGGATGAAAAATCCCAGCTTATACCTAGTTTAATGCTTAAACGAGGCAAATTTCCTACTTACATGGCTTGTTGAAACCTTTCAGCAATGCTGCGAACATTCATTACCTACTTAATTTTAAGGAAAATGTTTTAGCGCTTTATTTATGTTTCGCATTTCCATCCCAGCTTAATGGATTCAGATTTTGGTATAAGAATAAAGATGCGTTATTACTTTTATGAACTGTTGCTTGATAATTCTTTTCCGGGTTCCGTACCTCAGTAGCAAACACGGAACCTTTGTGCAATTATTGAGTTGCACAGTATCGTTCATTGTGGCTACAGTTGGGGGACGCCTATGTCCAAGAGTGGAAGTATATCGGCTGAAATTATGATGATGATGCAAATATTTTGTTGTCCGTCTGCCCTCTCTCCAGACCTTTTTTCTCAAGAAAATGTGAATGAAAGTATCATCTAATGACATCTCTCGCCCTTTGGCGAGGCTGGAAGGCATGTCAGACTTTTACTGACTAAAACCCATTCCTGTTCCTTTTTTGCCCTCGTTCCAGGGCCCTGGGGATCTCTTTCGCACAACCTATGACCCCAGTAGGCTTCGACCCTGCTGTGCCCCTACGGTTTTGCTGACATCTCATTGACGCGTGCGTGGTACAACTACGCGCCGTCGACGACTTAGGCTCGGTCCGGACGGTTACCGGACAGTCGGACGTCTGCAAGCCTACGCCTAGTCCGCAAGCCCGCATTTAATGTGTGAAGGTATGAAACTGAAATTAGTATTAAATATTCAAGTCTGCTACCTACTCCTTGGAGCAGTGAAAAAATCAAACTTCTAAGTAAACGTAATTTAAACATAAGGTCGTTTATGCTTCATTTGTAGTGCATATTTTGTCTCCGACTCACACTTTTGACCGGTTTAATTTTATAGCCCTAACTGAACCCTATTTTCCGGTTACGTGATTCTCTGCCTATTAATATTGGCGTCTAAAATGGTTTGCCAATAAACAGAGATAGATAGCAATTAACAGGCAAATATACTAGTATCACTATTTCCTTAGCCTGAAAAATAAATAGAAATAGGAAGATAGGTGGCAGATATTATCTTTTTATGTCGTTTATTTCCTCATAGAACGATGTATAGATCCATTTTCACGAGAATGTGAGTTGTGTTGCTGAAATTGAATCTAACGACAAAATGGACAATGTTTTTTCGAGCATCGCCGCGGGGCGCCGCAAGCCGTTCACAACTTTCATATTATGGGCTTGTTGCGGTTCTATCAACCTCCAAAATATAGGGTTATTGAGAAAATACTGGCAAGCTTTTTTTATTTACGCCCCTTACGAAAAAATTGGTGGCAATTTTCTTGTAAAAATCATAGCGACAGGTACATTGAAATATATGAAGTATCGCGCTACGAATACCACTTTAGTGAAGTATTCTAATCGGAGATTTTTTTCAAATAAAACCGTAATTTTGTAATGATCTTTTCATCAAATCCGCTCTAGGGTACAGAAAAAGAGCGTGTCAGACTTTTACTGACTAATACCCACCTGTGTATTTTTCCTTTTGCGTTCTAAGACCACGATAACTCTTTTAAACGTTTTATTTAATTTTATTTTATTTTATTGGATCTCCAACAATATTTCAAGCTATCATCGTAAGTAGGTACCTACATCAAATGCTACTTGTGAGCTTTTCGTAAAGACTCTTGCGATTTTTCACGAGGTTCATCATGAACCGTCATTGATGGTGTTGTAGACGCGGGTTCCGTGGTTTCTTACTAAAAACGTGATAAAATATAAGTGGTCACAATTACATTCCCAAACATTAGATTATAAGGGCGTTATCACACTAGTGGTTTGCGAGTGGCTGCGGGGCGGAAGTGGGTGTGCGACGAATACGTTACGGGCCCGCAACGAACAAGCCGCGCGCGCGTAGCGGATATTGTTGCGGACGCGCAAGGAGATCTGGCAACTAGTTGCCTCGTCATCTTCAAAGTAACAAAACCAACAGCAGTGTCTCTTTGTCGGAATCCATTTTTTTACTGAGTGTAAAATGTTATACGACTTTAACTTGCAACGTTTTCAACTCGTGTTTATAGAGTTGAAACGTTGCGCATTTCCAAGCGTCCGCGATGTCTTTGCCTTGCAGCCGCGGCGTATTCGCAACGCATTCGCTGCGCGCCCGCTTCAGCTCCGCAACCGCCCCACAACCGCTCGCAAATCTCTAGTGTGATAACGCCCTGAGGCTTTTGCTCATACCTACCTTAATTACCTACATATCAAGGATTTCTCTGAATTCTATTATATAGCTATTTTACACAATGAGATCATGTTCATAATCTGAATAATAATACATGTAACAGTATACATACTCATAATTGTGTAGGTACCTGCTCCTCACATTATATGTAGGTACCAGATAAGTTCAAATCCCGTAATTGATTTTAATTGCCTTGTTTGCATACGATTTACCTACATCAGATGTTTAATTTGATTGACTAAATTGATTACCTATATATCTGATTAAATTGTGACTGGACTATACATAGATTGCTGAGTTAACAGTCTTATCGACATGGATTTCCAGGAACGAGACAAGTGAAAAAGAATTGGTAGGAAAGCGGAAACTAGGACGTTATCCATGGTTGTCCTGCGGATATCTTCATTTCTGATTCGCTCACTCAAAGGCACTACGAGTACCACCCTCTACATTGCCCATTGGGTGATTTTAAGCTTTCAGATGAGGCCATATGCCATCACTGGCAACAGGCATTGGTCCATAGACTTTCGTCTTGAGACACTGCTGTATGATGGATGGTAAATTTGGGTGTCTTCAAGGCTAGACTGAATAGGCTCTTAATAAACTAGTGAGCCTCACCATCAACGATTGCATCACTGCTTACCATCAGGCGGGATCGCAGTCAAGTACTAGTTTATAACAGATAAAAAAAAAAAAATACCGCGCAGTTTCCCGTACGCTACCCAGTCGAGTAAGTGGCTAACACAATAATTCTTTTCAAGACTGGTGAAGGTTTGAGGCTGCATACCCGTAACTTAAGATCAACAAATATCGGTTGGAACCAACGTTAAGAAAGACGTGCTCACAAAATAATATTTTTCTTCTATCTAAAAGCGTCCTTAACTTTTGTTATAAACCTATACTTTCCCACTGCTGGGCAACTCCTTCCGTGGTGTCTAGGACGTCCGCCACCTCCTCACAGGTCGACCTCGGCGGCGTCGTCCTTCCTCTGGTACCCACTTTATCCTTAAGTCCTGTAATTAAAATCTAAAGCATCATCTTATAATATAACTTTTCAGAAAGCCAACAAACAACGCCCACGCTGTTTGTTTACATTCCGTTTCTCGTTGAATTAGGTATATTTAGACTGGAACAGCCCACTTCCGGGTAAAAGCTTTTCGCATGCAGAAGAGATCGGGCGGTAATTTTCACGCTTTGACTATTATAGTATACTAGCTTTTGTCCGCGGCTTCTTACATAAAATATAGCCTATATCACTCAGGAATAAAGCAGCTTTCTATCGGTGAAAAAATTTTAGTAATCGGACCAGTACTTCCAGAGATTACCTTCTACAAACAAAAAAAAAATTAATTTTACCTCTTTATGATATTAGTGTACCTAGATGTAGGCCTTTGAATTTAGATTTCCTCGATAATTGAATGTACGAAGTTTGTGATGTCTAGGCTGTTAGATATGCTAGGATAAATCTCCACCACAGTTCCGATTCCGTACTCAAAGGATGAAACAGGACCCTATTACTGAGACTTTGCTCTCCGTCCGTCCGTTTGTCACCAGTATCTCATGAACCGTGATAAAAGTTAACATTTTCAGTGATGATGTATTTCTGTTGCCGCAATAACAACGATACTAAAAACAGAATAAAGTAAGTATTTAAGGGGCTCCCATACAACAAACATGATTTTTTTGCCGTTTTTATACAGAACCCTTTGTGCGTGGTTCCGACTAGCACTTGGCCGGTTTTTAAATACGTCTGTGTGTGTGTTATAAAACTACAGTTATCTTAAACTGTAATCTCAGCTAAGATAGAATGACTTGCTTGTTGAAAAATTCTTGCTATAACAACATTGTCCATTTTTGAGATAACAATTATTGTTTTACTAATTAATTACATGACTTAATTGATTCTGCTATCACATTTTTACCATCGGACAATCCAACTAACGACGAGTGTCCACCCGTACATTGTTAACACCTTTACGATCCGGACTAAGCGTTTCGCCTCGTCGTTTACATCGCGTACATTTCGATTTTATATATATCATTCGAAAAAAAAATGCTACATAAAAAAATATTTATATGAAAAAGCTGCTAACTTTCCAAACATCCCGTCAAAACATTCATGACTAAAGTTCGAAGCTTTAAAAGTTCAGGAACATACAGATACGATAACGGCTCATAATAAACTAGTGCGTTCCACCATTAATGATTGCATCACTGCTTACCCTCAAGTGGGATCACAATTCAGCACTAATTAATTATATTATTACCTATATATTATTATATTATATGTTTTAAAGAACACCCTTGCGCCATCCCACATTCCATGTACGGCGGGCTGTGCTGGCGCTGCCGCTGCGGCTGCTGAGACCCTTAAACGGCGCAAATACTGTAACCTTATTGGTAATTACAGTTTTGAGCCGTTTGGGGTCGAAACGCTTGGGTCATGGGGTCCGAATGCGCGTCTCCTTTTTAAGGAAATTTCTCGCCGACTGATCGACACCTTGCGTGACCAGAGGGCTGGCTCGTTCTTCGCTCAAAGAATTAGCATTGCCATTCAACGTGGTAATGCTGCCAGTCTTCTGGGCACATTCCCGGATGACAGCGATGTGGAGGAGTACTTCGACGCCTAAGTGTACTTTGTGTATTTCTATTTTATTTATTTAGGGTTTTAGTATAAATAGTTTAAGTTTGTTTGTTTATGTAGAGTAACGAATTATTTTTAAATTTTAAAGAAAATCTATACAAAAAAAAAATGTAGGAAAAACCAACTTCCCAAAAATCGCGTCAAAAACAGTCACGACCAAAGTTCGTTGCTTTAATGTGCTCGATAAGTCCAGGAACACACAGTTACGAAGGTAACACACGACATCCGCGCCGGCGGCGCAGGTTCCGCCTTCCTGCTCGCCGGGTAGCACGCTCGTATGTCCCTCCCTTTGAATTTCCTTTGATTTACTGAACACTTTGATGATACTTTCTCTATTAGATATGAAAAAGACTTCTAAGTGAAGAAAAGGAAACAATACTGAGTTCCGCTTCAGTTATTTGAATGTTTATTATGAACTAGCTTCTCACAGTGACTTTGCTCGCGTGAAAGTGGAATATTATCTCGTGGGAATCTGTATTCCCTCACTAAGTATCTACTTCAGGACCTTTGCCCTTATTGCTAAGGGCATGATGTATACACGTGTACTAAATTACTACCAAATCCGTCAAACTGTTATACCGTGAAGGAATAACAACAAGCATACACACACCCATCACCTTTATAATATTACTAGCTTTTGCCCGCTGCTTTAAATTATAGTATATAATAAAAAATAAAAAAATAATAATAATAAATATTCTTATTATTCTTTTTGGCAGGGGCCATAGTCTTAACATAGTTCCTGGTAACCAGTCCACTTAAGACTCCAAAAACCATAGCCTTATATTAGTTTTTCACATGTTGCAATAGTTTCCCTTCAACCGGGGGTTGTCCTTGGATGCACTAGCATAGCGTATACAGGGATAATCGCCGGTTGGTACCACGTTCCATTAGAAGCAGCAAAAGGGCCTCTGCGAGTTTCGGCTCCTCGTATGCCTTCCAAAGGTCCAGGACCTCATGGTCCTGAGATAAATAAATGTATAATAAATAATAATAATATAATGTAGACAAACTTTTTTCGGTAAATTTTGTTTCGAAATACAAGTTTTGACATGCAAATAATGTGGCTGTATTACGTAGTTACATGAAACTGTATGAAAACACTTTCACGAATATGTTTGGTAAAATTTTATATACTTATGGAAGTACTTATCTCAGTGCTATTAGTAAACCCCTATAAAATACCAACCTACCTCTCTGCCGTATTTTTATACACCTTAATATATATTTTTTACAACCAAACATCTCTCTGTACACTTTTCATCCCGATAAGGATGGGCAAAGCGTGAAATTTTACGCGTCCAAAAGTATTATAGGTAATCTGTGTCGTTGTTTATGCGGTAGTATGGTAATCTCACGGGAAGCGATAAATAAAGGCCGTATTCATGAACGTCAGAAGTTGCAGCCTCCTCTCTTCGTTAGCAACTTTTATGCTTTGTTTTAATTGAGCGCCGGAAAACTACGCACGGATAGGGCCGCGTTATCGGCCGCAGGGAGTCTCGACTTGTGGTAACTTATAACACAAAATAGATAGGTACAGAAGACAATCTCATGTATGTACTTTACTTTTTATACCTACGCTCGGACGCACACTAATGAGCGTTTGAGCCGGAACTATTCGACGAATGGTCGGAGACGCGACCGAGATATCATGTCCGTGAGCAGTGTCTATGTGTGCGTTACTCGAGCGCGCTTTGTACGTAGATTGACTTCTGTACCTATCTATTTTGTTCTTATAGGTACTGGTACCGATACTTCCAAGTCCTGGCCTCTATCTTGAACTTGAGAATGTAAATGTTATGTGAATTTCTACATTTCCTTCGTAACACAATAATGATTTTTACTACAACTCTGTAACACACAAGTAATAAGTTATGAATATTGTTGCATTTTCTGTCTAAGTATTTTAACAACTGTCATTCAAGAAAAAAGTCTACGATATTTTGTTCTAAATTACCAGTTTTTGATTACGTAATCACTTATAGCCGAACTTTGACAAGCCTGTTCGTCTACTGGTCGCCCTGACTGCTAAGCCGGAGGTCGTTTGATTCCCCTGTGTGATGAGCATGATCATTTGTTTTGCATCTGGGTGTAATTTATCTATAATATGTATGTATTTAGAAATATATATAAGTATGTTCATCAGTTGTCTAGTACTCATATCACAAGCTCTGCTTAGTTTGGGACTAGATGACGCTGTGTGAAAAGTTGTAGTGTTATAGTTACAAAAGACAGAAAATTTAACAATGCATATATCTTTTTGCTCGTGACTGTACTCTACACATTTAGGTATCCCTGCGCCCAGTTCGTCAATTGGCTCTCAACAAAAATCACATTATGCCAGCTCCTCGTGTAAATTTAATGAGCGCCTGTGAACTATTAGCCGGTTCGAGTGGCCGCATGAAGAGGAGCCGACGACTTGCGAAGAGGGCGTGATGAACGCGCCGCGGAGATGTCGATAGAGCAGGTTCGCTCTCGAGAGCAGTCCTTACCACATCGTATTATGATGTCCCCGTTTACACCACGCTCCAAACGAATACCTCGAGCGTTCGTTCCTGCATGCTTTATTACGAGAAATGACGTCAAAAACTCGCAGTTCCTCATAGAAAAAGTTTCCAGCGCACACATTGTGCTGTGAACTTTTTGTTCGTTTTAAAAATATCAGTTACGTTTGAAATGCGAGCGCCACGTAAGCGCTTTAACTTTTTTACTAACTTTATTTCTACATGAATTTATACAAAAGCCAGACACAGCGATAATGTCTTCCATTTGTTAAAAGACGAGAATTACAACCGCGACGACAGAAAAGAATAAAAGGGTTGTCTTTGTTGGTAGCAAGAGGAATACATTTTATGCAACCGCTGGAGCGGTGCGGTGCGCGTACCTTTCTATCGTATAATAACCCTATTGCACCGTTTGCTGGATTTTATACAATTTAAAATATATTTGCTGAAGGAGTTCTTGTAGTCAGGCAAGCGCCTTGTTCCTGTCTTGTAGTATGCTTTGAAAATACGTATCTTCAAAGAATAGTACAAGACAGGCTAGGTCAGGCTACATACCTACCGCTCGTCATAGGTATGTCGTTATAAAAGTATACCTGTGACGAACGGTACAAAATCTACATCTATTAAATTACTATCTAGCCATCGCTGTTCCGCTCCTGTGAAGTTAGTACTTCCCACCTTTGTCCACCTTTGTTTTGTTGTTCATCAAAATTACCAATTTTGATTTTATGTTTTTTTCTTTTAATCCACTCCTTTAATAGAGCGAACATAATAAAAAAATCCAATGAAATCAGTCAAGCCATTTTTGAAATTTAGTGAGACTAACAAGCAACAATTGATTTTTATATTTTAAAGATAGACGAAACAAAAAAAAAAATAATCCTGTCATAATTTTTCATTTCAAAGTAGATACCAACCTACCGTCAAAGAATCGCAGTGATTAGGGTAGGGTTGAGAAAAGCATTTCCAATAGAATCACTATCCAATCGAAAACCGCCAAACGGATATTGGGCCTAAGCCGTAACGACAGAACCGTGGATCGTGATAAACCTCAAAGCTGTCATATTAATTATAATGCAGAGTAGCCAGTTTCCGCATGAATCTTTTGTTAATAAAACCTCTTTGTTTGATATTGGGAAGCCCTTTTGAGAGAAAAGTATCGATTGAACGAGCTTTTTGATTTATATGGACTAGCATGCAAACTCCCGGATCCCGTTTTATCCCATTAGGGGGTGAATTTTGAAAAATCCTCTCTCAGTGCTCGCCTACGTCATAAAAGGAAACCTTTTGCAAAATATAACGCTTCCACTCCCAGTAGTTTGTGGTACAATCGTTGTTTCAGCTGTGCGTTTGGTAGCATTAAAGTATTACGTAACGCAATTTGGGGAGCGCAATGTAACGTTTTACAAGACCCCTGTCTTGTAAAACGTTACGCTGCGTTACAAAGGCGGGAAGGGGAGTATTTAAACAACACGTTATAATATTTTTTTTATTTAATAAAAAAGCTAGGGAATTAGAATCTTCCAAATCAGCAACTCTTTTCGTTTATGGGAAAAATAACCTCAATAGTATTGTACGTTTTTTTTATTTTTGTTTTCTAAGTTGGCAAACCTTTCGTTAACATAATTGAGACTTTAATGGTCACTTAAATGTTACTTAACGTTTAGGGAGGGGGAGGGAGGGGTACAGGAAAACGTTACGGTGCGTTACATGAAGGAGGGAGGATCTAAAATCTTCAAAAATTGCATTACGTAATACTTGAACGTTCCCTTTACATCAGTCAGTCAATTTTACCTTTTATTTTTAAAAATTAACTTTGGTACCAATCAAGTAGCATAATGATCTTTGGTACCAATCAAGTAGCATAATGATCTTTGGTACCAATCAAGTAGCATAATGATCTTTGGTACAAATCAAGTAGCATAATGATCTTTGGTACCAATCAAGTAGCATAATGATCTTTGGTACCAATCAAGTAGCATAATGATGTTACAACTTGGTGTATAAATTCAAGGTTACAACGCCGTAGTTATGAACTGTAAAGACTTAATATTCTTCTAAAGGGATCTGCCCTTTATTCCCTTATAATATTATCTCGTAGCATACATAAATAATTCATAAAAGAATAGGATTTTCATATTATTTCACTTTGCTTCGCCGCGGAGAGTTTCGGCGCGTTTATACACCTCGACGAAATGACACCGGAATAGCTATGAGACAGGGCACTTAAATGAATTATGATATTCTTAACAAAATTAATGTCATAAAAGTGTTCTTATTTTGTTTATAGTCCGACCGACCCTTGCGGGGTTGGATGACAATTTACAAAGGATTTTTTCAAGAAAATTCTTACCTTCAGTGAAGTTTTGGAATTACGGAATGGACAGACAGAATCACTTTGAACAAGTTTTTAAATATTTATAGTTAGTAGGCAATTGTTTATTCAATAGTTACCTACTATATTGTATGAGTATGTGGAGACTACTTCAATTAAATTGGAACAAAACAAACCATTAGGGTGAGTTGCACCATTTAACTATTACGATTTTGATTTTTGGTACCAATCTTTCATCTCAGTATCAAAATAAAAAAAAATACAACCGACTTCAATGTAAAAAAAGACCAGATCAGCCAGATACACCCCTTCCCCTTTTCTTTCAGTCATTCATCGACTACACGTATAAGCAAAGCAATTTTATTTGTTACGACAGTTTTGCTGTGAGCCTATGAGGAATTCTGTTCCATATCTTCGAAGTTCATAATCAGATCATAACACTATTTCTACGGGACCAACTTGGAAGGAACATAACCTTTCAATCAAAAATTAAGGCTCTTAATAAACTAGTGCGCCTCACGATCAGAGATTGCATCACTGCTTACTATCAGGTGGGATCGCAGTCAAGCACTAGTATAAAGTAATTAAAAAAAAAATATTCAAAATCGGTTCATAACTGAACGAGATCGGTGAACATACATAAAAAAAAAACATTCACAAAACCTCCTCCTTTTCGAAGTCGGTTAAAAAATCATGCTTCTCAGCTAGTCTACATTAAACCAACGTGGCAGCAATAAACAATTTATAAATTGTAAAAAAAAATGAAGAATATGCCTCATCAAACCAAATGATTTAATAAACCATTTCCTGAACTTTCTATTGTATAAGAAAAGACGTCACGAGAAATTATTTATTGCTTCGGTAGAAAATTCAGTTGAAAACGTGAATATTTTACTTCAAGACAGGTAGCCAGTTAGTTTTCATTCTTAGTCAGTTCTTTATTATTGCTGGTAACATTAAATTTTACTTGAAGTTGTCGTGACCTCAGCTGCAAGTATTTTTAATAACATCAACTCTTGAAAGGTATCTTCGTCAAAATGTCGGAGCTGTATTCCTTCGACATTTTTATTTATTAAAGTATTGTTGGAAATGCTTTCTATATTCTATTAATAATTCTTTTTTATGGTCGGGATACTAGATATTATAGTAAAGCTAGAACTGTTAGAGATTATATTGATCATCTTTTTTTTACCCGACTAAGGCAAAGACAAGGAGGGTTATGATTTTGACAGGCTATGTATATATGTGAGTATATTCGACTGTTTCGTCATAGCTCCTAATCTATTTATCATGACCATCTTAATAGTCCGCTGAACATGGGATACGAGAACTTGTGACCTCTAAAACGTCCGGGTGTGTTTTCACTGAAAAGCTGCGTGATAGCGGAGTGGAGCACAGAAAAGTGAGATGGAGTGGCGATGAGAGTGACGATGATGGGGTTTTTTTTATGGTTGGAAAAATCATCCAATGACAATCCCCGCTCTTGGGCGGAGCGGGAGATAGTGTCAGACTCTTATTGACTAAAAGCCCACCCCGTTCCTTCGTGTCTTTCGTACCGGGAACGAGCTTCCCCTTTGAATAACCCTGGCCCCAGTAGGGCGATGGCGGGGTGTGAGAGTGGTAATTTATAAGCTAGTCCTAATATTACATCATTTTCCGCAAGTAAAATGTTTTTCTTTCTTTCTAAGCGCAGTAAAAAGTGGCAAGTGTTTCCATATGGTCGTTAGATTCCATTGAAGCAGAGCGATATGGAGTGGATTTCAGCTACCCTCCGTTTCGTGCTCTCCAGTCGATACCCTACTTCGTTCTGTCCGGCAACTTCATTTGTTTTATTTAAAACTCCATGCAACTCGCTCCACACCACTTATACTGTTTCCACTGATACGGAGTGGAGATTTCGAGCACTGTGATTGACCGATTCACGGTTCGCTCCTCTCTACCTCGCCTAGGTCCCCGTCAGAGAAAACACACCCTAAATAATCATAAAACTTGGTAGAAACTGTGTCCAGTTTCTTCTACTTAACACATACTCTTGACTAACAAAAAGTGTTCGGTGTCAGTAACTGAAAACTAATAGTGTATTTGCGCAGCGCCTTGGGTAAATATACTATTCCTATTTCGAACTCTGAACGCACAACCCCACGCCATAGCCGCCTTACAGAAGGCGTCCTGCACATCTACCCAAGTTGATAATCTGCAATCGTTAACGCTAGTAGACAACTTCGAATGAACAGGAATGACGTCATCTCATGGTTCAGTCACGTGGTCAGAAAAAAAGTGTCGGAGGCATGGCCAACTCGAGGCGTCCGACGCAAGAAAATCGAAACTTGTAACTTGGCTAGGGGGCTGGACGTCGGGAACCGCAGAGTGATCTCTGTACACCGAAGGCGCGGGCTCGCGAACGACGAGCAATGGGTAGCTTGCCGTTAGCTCGTCCTGTAAGGGCTGATCCCGAGTTGTCGACGACGTGTAGTGTTTCACGCGTGCTTCAAAGAGATGTTAGCAGTCGGCAAAGCGTAGGGACCCCGTCATTCCCCAGGATCGGTGTGTCCAACCCAGCTTATAATAACTATTTGCTCTTTATGTTACCAACACTAGTTCTAAAGGCCCTATTACACTACGCGTTATTACAAATTATATACACGATATTCAGACTCATCTTATTTTTCATTCCGAGTAAGACAGTCTGACCCTTATTACACTACGCGACACGACGAGCCATCGACTAAAACTGTCTGAATATCGAGTGGTGTAATAGGCCCTTTACTTTAAATTGTTACTAACAAAATATGGCAAGCTCTGAATTAAACGTTTTTATTATTATTATATAGGGTGACTGGTAATTAGTGTACGATACTTAAACGCGTGATTGTGCACATGATAACCAACAACTTTTACTAGGGGAACAAACCTGAAATCGCGAAAAAAAACCAGCTGTTCAGTACATTTATGTTTGCCTAATGTACTAAACAGCTGATATTTTTTTCGCGATTTCGGCTTTGCTCCCATAATAAAAATTGTTTGTTATCATGAGCACAATCACGTGTTTAAGTATCGTACATTAATTGCCAGTCACCCTATATATATTAGCACAACTTGTTAGATAATGAACGCTATGATACGGACGTCAGTCTCTTGTTCAACAATTTACGCAACACCGACAATTTAAAGTTGACTACGGTTCGGATTACCGAACAAAATCAGCTTGTCATACGCAAACAACGTGTTTCCTGTGTCGTAACGTCCGCTAACCGCTCAACAGACCGCTGTCGAACAAATACATACCGTAACCACACTCTTCACAAACTAGTTCATAGCAACCCAAAACAAAAAGATAAAAAAAAATGACAAAAGACTTCTGAAGTCGGTGTTTCTTTTCATTATTTAACACCGCACTTTTCAGTGTTTTTTTTTTACATTGAAGTTGGTTATATTTTCTTTTTTGTAAATATTTTTTACACCTTTTAGTTATGGTACTACTACTAAAAAGTACCCCTCAGCCAAACTTAAATACCTCATAGCCAGAGTGCATCTCATAACAATTCTAATAAACCCACACACGTTCTGATCACATCTGTTTACCTTCCGGTTTCATCCCCTTCTTCTTTCAGTCAGTCATCGATAAACAAAGTACCTATTATACTTGTTACAACAGTTCTGCTGTGGTCCCATGAGGATTTCTATTCCATATCTTCGAAGTTCATGATCATTTCAAAACAATATTTCTATGGGACCAACTTGGAAGCATAATCTTCCAATCTCATAAATAATTTCCAAAATTGGTCCACAATTGAGCGCGATATCGTTGAACACACATAAAAGAAAAAAATATATTTTCAGCCGAACACAGAACCTCCTCCTTTTTGTAGTCGGTTAAAAATGAGTTTCGTGGATTTTAGAACCCTTCCTACCTAGTGCCTGAAAAGTTGAAACGAAATCGTTTGTCTTGGTTTGGTCATATGAGGAGGAGGGATGAAACGCATGTTACTAAAAGAGTTATGAGTATACATATGGATGGATGGAGCGAGAGAGGGAGACCATAGAAAAGATGTGTGAAGAGTATATGAAGGAAAAGGAAGTTAGTGGTAGCATGACGAGTGACAGGGCAGAATGGAAGAAAAAAACATGTTAAATAAATAAATAAATAAAGCCTCTTTATTTCCATAGAGAATGACTTATTACATTTCATACGATAATTTACGATAATTTATAGATGCATGCATAAAATAACAAATATTAAAATTCACAAATCAACAATAATTAAAATTTCATAATAATTTTTAAATAAATATAGATTTTAACTTAATATAAAAAAATATGAAAATTATTGAATGTCAGTTAGATTGCAACTTTCAAAAATTATAATAATTGTAAAGTACATTCACTATGGACCCCTCAACGAGTAAAGGCCTCCTCCATTTTGCTCCACATCTCTCGGTCCTTTGCTGTTATGATCCAATTTTCACCTGCGTTTTTAATTATTTCATCAACCCATTTTTCTTTTGGTCTACCTCTTTTCTTTTTATTCGTTAGTCCTTGCCAAGTGGTTACTCTCTGTGTCCATTTATTCTTGTCCATACGTGCAATATGGCCCGCCCATTTCCATTTTAATTTTTTACAATAATCTAGAGCATCTATTATTTTTGTTGTGTATCTTATTTCTGTATTCCTTTTTCTGTGTTTTCTTTGTATGTTTAGTATGCTTCTTTCCATCGCTCTCTGACATACTTGTATTTTGTTTTTAATGCTATTATTATATATCCATGTTTGGCAACCATAGGTTAGACAGGGTAGTAAGCATGAGTCCATTACTTTTTTCTTGAGTTTAATAGGTAGTTTTGATTTTAGGGTTTCCTTGTTGCTCCAGAATTTATTCCAGGTTATATTAACCCGTCTTTTAACCTCATCTTCGAGTCTTGTCTTAGAGAAAGATACTTGTTGTCCTAGGTAAACATAGCTCTGAACGTATTCCAATGTATGGTTATTGACTCTTATAGGTATATTGCGGTGGTTCGTCATGACTTTAGTCTTGGTAGTATTTAGTTCTAGGCCTATCTTATTGCTTGCCTCATTTAGTTCTTTAATCATTTTCTGTAACTGAGATGCTGATTCAGAGAAAAGTATGATGTCATCCGCAAATCGAAGGTTATTGAGGAGTTTCCCATTTATATTTATACCTTTCCTTTCCCAGTTTAGAGTTTTCATTATACTTTGGAGTACAGCTATAAAAATTCTAGGTGACAAGGGGTCACCCTGCCTGACGCCTCTACAAATATTTATTTCAGGACCTTGTCTCTCTAGCTTAACGCGACTTTTGCTTTTGTGGTAGATGTCTTTTATAAGGTCTATAGTCTCTGATGGCACATCGCACTCGTGTAGAGCTTTCCACATGCTTTTATGCGATATAGAGTCAAAGGCTTTGGCGTAGTCTATAAATGCCAAGTAAAGTGGTCTATCGTGCTCTATATATTTCTCCATAATCAAGTTTAGAGTGTGGATGTGATCTGTTGTTGAGAAGTTTTTCCTGAAACCTGCTTGCTCTGGCGGTTGAAATTTCTCTGTGAACATTGCTAAGCGATCCTCGAGACATGAAGCGAATAATTTGTATATGTTTGGTTGTAAACTTATTGGTCGATAGTTTCCAAGATCGGCAGGGTCACCTTTCTTATAAAGTAAAATTATGTCTGATTGAGCCCATTCTTTTGGTATTGCTCTGTCATCTAGAATTTTGTTAAATAAGGTTGTTATGTATGGTGCTAGTAACATTTTTCCCAACTTGAGTGCTTCATTTGGTATTCCATCTGGCCCGCTGCTTTTGCCGGATTTGAGAGATTCTAGTTTCTTTATAACTTCGTATGTAGAGAATCTAGACAGGGTAGTAGAGTCCTGGACGATCGTTTCTGTTTCTGGAGCAGTTTCTTCTTTTGAGGAATATAAATTTCTATAAAATTTGGTTGCCTTATCTATTATTTCAGATCTTGACAATAATTTTGTTTTGTCATGAGTGTTATCTTTAATATAGGGTATCCATCGTTTGGTCACATTAAGATTTTGAAGACCTTTCTTTAAACTACCTGTTGACTCAAGATGTGTCTCAATTACTTTTATTCTGCGTTCTGTGCGTTCCTGTTTCATTAATTTGTAGATATTTTTGTAGAGGTATGTACGTTCTTTTTTCTCTTCTTTTGTTAGGTATTTTTTTTTAATTAATTCACTTCTTCTTGCAATAAGACATTTTATGTGAGTCGAAATAGTTTCTCGTTTTGATGTTGGTTTTTGTCGAATTAAATTTAAACTATTGATTATTGGCTTTTTAATTTTGTTGTAGATGGACTCAATTTCTTCGTTTTCTTCTAGTTTTATTTGGTTTATGTTTATTTTTAAGGTTTCTATGAATTTTTCTTTATTTTCCGAAGAACTGAGATTATTTTTATGGTTTTTATAATTTGCTCTACTTTTCCTGATTGGTGCAATCTGTAATGTGCACCTCAAGAGTCGGTGGTCGCTGGGAAACGTTAAATTTGATATAATTTCAAAGTTTAAGATATTTTCTTTCTTATTGGTTAGTATATAATCAATTTGACTTCTTCGTTTCTTTGGCGAGAGCCATGTCCACATAGTTTTATTGTTCTTTTTAAATAAACTATTTGTAATGTATAGTTTATTTTCCCAACAAAACTGTAGCAAACTTTCACCTCTTTTGTCTCTATTTCCGTAACAGTAATTGCCCAATATTTTTTCTTCGCCTGGTACTCGTTGTCCAACACGAGCATTAAAATCGCCTAGTATAATTTTTTGGTTATTATATTGACAATGTGCATTTTGCAGTTGGCTGTAAAAGTCATTGATTTCTTGACTGCTTGCATCAACAGTTGGTGCATGTACTTGTACGATGGTCAGTTTGGTGTTTTCAAAGATGAGGTTTAAAATACAGATGCGGTCGGATATTCCAATGAAGCTCTCAATGTTTAATTTATATTCCTTTCTTACAAGGAATCCAACTCCATATTGACCTTTCGTTTCCCCGAAGTAGCAGAAAATATGTTCGTTTTGTTCTATTATATTATATCCCGTTCTTCTTATTTCAGCAAGGCCAATAATATCATATTTTATTTTTGAAATTGCTCTCTTAAAATCGAGTAGCCTTTCGTCTGAAAGTAGTGATCTTGCATTGTAGGTACAAATGAAGAGATCTTGTAGTGGAGATGGAGGGTTGTAGTCTTTATCCCCCGCGGTGACCAGCCGTATTGGGAGATGTAGAGGGGCTTTCTTCATATGTTTTTTGGTGACGAGTGTTTTTCAGTCGGGTTTAACTCTGGTACTTTTTTTGGTGGTGTGTTAAACATGTAGGAGGTAATACTGTTTGTTTTATTTTTCTTTGGTAATTGTTTGACATGGCTATCACTTGTTACGGTTGTTTGACTACCAGGGGATTGTGACATATTCCGTTTTTGGTTCCGCGCGTTCTGCATGTTATTTCTAACTTTGGGTCTACTTGGTAGAGTTATTATTTTGTCGTAACGCAGCACAACATTTTTGCCGAGTTTCCTTTCTCTTTCTACTTCTTCTTGTAGTTCTTTGCGCTTCAATAAAACATCTTGAGGGAAATCTTCTTTAATACTAATTGGTGAGCCTTTCAGTGTCCCTTTGTTCTTTAAAATTTCAATTTTCCGGCCCATTGTCGTAAAAGTTACCAATAAAGGTCTTGTTTTGTTTCCTTTTTTGCCAAGTCTTCTCACCAGTTCTATTTCAGATTGCATGACGGAAATCTTCATGTTATTTTTTATGCAATGTAGTAATGCACATTGCAATTCTTCGTATCCATGCTCGGTCTCCTCTACTCCATAGAATATTAGATTTTTCTTTCTAGCCTGTCTTTCTAAATAATCTATTGTTCTTTGCTGTTGATTTATTTTTATTTCTAGGTTGTTCGTTCTAGTTTCCATAATTGTAAATTTTTCGTTGATATTGTCGTTTATAGCTGTGGTGATATTTTCTTGCATGTTTTTTATTTCTTGTTTTTGATTACTTAGATCATTTTGAATTTCTTTGAGTACTTTCATAATGTTATCCATGTTTTGGGTGCCTGTGGTGTCCTCTAGCGGTGGATAGTAATATTACGATCGTGCAGACGTTTCCTGGCGCTGTCAAACTGATGCGCGTACGCAGCTTGTTGTACTTCTAGTTTGGCCAGTGGTCACTAGATGGCGTGATTTTCAATATGAATTGTGTATGATGATTTGCAGTTTTTATTTATAGTTTCTTTATCCACTTTTTTCTATTTTCTTTCTTTTCAGCACTTGTATTTTATAGATTTGTCTTCTGAGATATCGATAGCTTGGTTTCTATTTCAATCATTCTTGTATTAGCACAATATATACAGTTGTTGATTTCATGTTTTGTTTTGTCCATTTATCACACTGTTCTTTGGAATTTTATAATGTTCACTGTTATTTAATGTTATTACACTGAGTTCAACACTTAAACTGTGATAATATTCACTTTATATATTTTTAACTTGAAAAATACTACAGAGCAGAAGTAAACACGGGCACAGTAGCGCCACCTCTCTCACCGACAATTTAAAGTTGACTACGGTTCGGATTACCGAACAAAATCAGCTTGTCATACGCAAACAACGTGTTTCCTGTGTCGTAACGTCCGCTAACCGCTCAACAGACCGCTGTCGAACAAATACATACCGTAACCACACTCTTCACAAACTAGTTCATAGCAACCCAAAACAAAAAGATAAAAAAAAATGACAAAAGACTTCTGAAGTCGGTGTTTCTTTTCATTATTTAACACCGCACTTTTCAGTGTTTTTTTTTTACATTGAAGTTGGTTATATTTTCTTTTTTGTAAATATTTTTTACACCTTTTAGTTATGGTACTACTACTAAAAAGTACCCCTCAGCCAAACTTAAATACCTCATAGCCAGAGTGCATCTCATAACAATTCTAATAAACCCACACACGTTCTGATCACATCTGTTTACCTTCCGGTTTCATCCCCTTCTTCTTTCAGTCAGTCATCGATAAACAAAGTACCTATTATACTTGTTACAACAGTTCTGCTGTGGTCCCATGAGGATTTCTATTCCATATCTTCGAAGTTCATGATCATTTCAAAACAATATTTCTATGGGACCAACTTGGAAGCATAATCTTCCAATCTCATAAATAATTTCCAAAATTGGTCCACAATTGAGCGCGATATCGTTGAACACACATAAAAGAAAAAAATATATTTTCAGCCGAACACAGAACCTCCTCCTTTTTGTAGTCGGTTAAAAATGAGTTTCGTGGATTTTAGAACCCTTCCTACCTAGTGCCTGAAAAGTTGAAACGAAATCGTTTGTCTTGGTTTGGTCATATGAGGAGGAGGGATGAAACGCATGTTACTAAAAGAGTTATGAGTATACATATGGATGGATGGAGCGAGAGAGGGAGACCATAGAAAAGATGTGTGAAGAGTATATGAAGGAAAAGGAAGTTAGTGGTAGCATGACGAGTGACAGGGCAGAATGGAAGAAAAAAACATGTTACGCCGACCCAAATAACACGGGACAAGGAAGGAAAGGAAGATGATGATATGTAAGATACCCTTCCTTATTTAGAGCAGTGGTGGCCCAGCGATAGATCCCGACTATTGAGTTGTAGGTCGCGAGTTAAATAAAATAAAAAAATAAAAATTTTATCACACCTGTTCTCAAAAAGGCGAAGGAAAACATCGTGAGGAAACCGGCATGTCCTAGAATCAAACATTTGAAGACACGTCACATCGGCCCGTGTGGTGGATTACGGCTCATTCCTTCTTCTAAAGAGGAGGCTTGAATCCCATCAATGGGAACATTATAAGGTTGATTATGCTTATGATTCCAGAAGACCTCATCGTCTTCCTGCTCTTGTCCCATATTACTTGGGCTCAGCAAAACACATTTTTTTCTTCTATTCTGTACTGTCATATGTCACGCTATTACCAACTCCCTTTCCTTTCATATCACTCTTCATAAAATCCACCCATGTTTACTTTAGTCTCCCTCTTCTTATCCATCCATCCACATGTATACTCATAACTCTTTTAGTAACATGCGTTTCGTCCCTTCTCTTTACATAACTATACCAAGATAAACGATTAGTTTTCAACTTTTCAGTCACTGGCGCCAAACTTCAGACTTTCAAACTTCCTTATTCTAATTTCTCATTTTATCTGATTCGAATCGAATTCGATATGAATCACTAAGTAATTTCCAAAGCTATTAAAGCCAATCTACACGTCTCATCAATATCATAAGATGACAATTAAACGACCAATAAAAATATCATAATCATCATCATTTCAGCCGATAGATGTCCACTGTTGGACATAGTCCTCCGCCAAGTGTCGCCACAATGCACGATCCTATGCGTCTCGTATCCATCGGATTCCCGCAACCTTCACCAGGTCATCGGTCTACCTTGTAGGAGGCCTTCCGACGCTGCTTAAAACTATACCGAATATAATATGTAACCTTTTTTTGTTATTTTCTACACCATGGCAATCTGTCCTAGGACAATAAACCACTTGGTTGACCGACTTTTAGTCTGTATGTTGTCTTTTATATTAAATGAGAGCGGTCTCAGGGTAGCTCTCATCTCCTTAAGCGAAGCTTGCGCTGAGACTAGGGACGTCACATCTCCTTAACCTCGTGTGCTGTTGTCGTCCGTTCCGCTCAGTGCTGGTACCAGCTCATTTATGTGTTGTGCGAGTCTTTTTTGGTATCTTAGGCTACCTATGAAATTGCCGTTTTTTAAAACGGATTGCTTTGAAGTGTATGTGTTTGGTATGACTTAAAATTATAAGTTTAAAGAAACTGTATATTAGAGGTAAATTATTCTTCTTTTCGAAATTAGGTATTTATTGGTTTCTTTGTGTATTGTATTTTCAGTAATGTCGCAGTACTTATAACCAAGAAACCTATTAAAAAAAAACGTTTTTTCGGTTTTTTTTTTTGTGTAAAAACTATGCATTTCAATGGTCAAGCAATATTAATGACCTATACATACCACACACATTTACGCCATTCTTTACGTACATATATATAATGTTTGAAAGAAAACTCTGATTCCCGGAATAAAGGTTTCAGTTCCCGCTGCTGGGTGGACAAGGCTCAGGGTTTTTTTTTTTTTTGTTGAGTTAAAGTCATCCAAATGACATCCCTCGTCCTTGAGCAGAGCGGGAGATAGTGTTAGACTCTTACTGACTGAAAACCCACACCGTATCTTCTTGCCTTTTATACCGGGGCTGAGCTACCTTTCGGAGCTAACCCTGGCCCCAGTAGGCTTCGACCCAGCTGGGCCCCTTCTGTTGCTGACAACACCTTGAGGCGCGCGGGAACTTTGCGCGCCGTCGACGACTTACAAGACTCAGGGCTTCGCTCTACTTGCATACATTTTTTCACAATAATTGTTATCAAGCTAAAGCGCGTTTCTCATCAAAGTTCATTAAAGTACCTACTGAATTGGAAGCTTGTATGAAAAATATTTAATACAAATAAGCTTTTTATTTGAGCATTTTATGCGCACCCGGGAGTACCTCGCCGCAGATTTAATCCGTGATATTTAACTTAACGAAATTCTAGTTTGAGTGCCTGTGACTAGAAACCCGACTACGTTTTTAGAAATTAAATGAACGCGGTTATTGTATAGACGGATTAGCGAAGTTGGCTTCATAGTATTAGCCTTGAAAGCAATCAATTCGCTTGAGAGGCAATTAATTATTGAAACAAAAAGTTTTAAAAATTGTTTTAAAGCAAAAAATAAGGATCCGCCATTCACAAGTACACAACAAAGTAAGCCGGTTGTCAAACTCATTTGTCTAATTAGGTTTTTGTTGACGTCCGCTTCGAATAGACATTGAATGAAACTGGCTCCATTTTGTTTTACTGGCTAAAGAGTAAATTTAATTAAGTCAAAAGGGTTCTTGAGTTTTTTTCAATCTGTAAGGCTGGCCAATTAAAAAGTTGGCGAGACTTGTACCAGCAGGATAGCGACAACCGGAGGAGAGTACTTAAGCTTGCTCACTGCAACTCTGGGGCTACATTAGCGGTGCTTACTACCTAACTAAATAAATTATACCGGGTCCACTCATTAAAAACTGAAAATTGTAGACTTAAGCATCCAACATTATATATTTTGTAACCAGTTGCACCGGAAGTAGGGTTATGCTTTTCGAGTGTATGTATGTATGTTTCTTTGAATCTCTTTAGAGTCTAAACGGTTTGTTCTACTATAGTTTGGGAGGTGTTTGTCATAATTATGAAAGTGACACATTAAAATTATAATTGTGTATTTTTTGCCAAATTAGGTACCTAATATGTTCATAAAGTAACGTTTTTCATGACTAAGGATGCAAACTTAAAACGGGTTGGGGTCAGTACAGACCGGTGCAGGTATAATTTTATTCTCCTGTGTGTTCTTATGTTGAGATGGATGTGTGGTGTGACGAGAATGGATAAAGTGAGAAATAAGCATATTAGAGGAAGTTTGAAAGTGGCGCCAATAACTGAAAAGTGGAAAGGTAATCGGTTGTCTTGGTATGGTCATGTGAAGAGGAGGGTTGAAGCGCATATTACTAAGAGAGTTCTGAGTATACATGTAGATAGATGGAGAGGGAGAGGAAGGTAGAAAAAAAGATGGATGGATTGTGTGAAAAGTGATATGAAAGAAAAGGGAGTTAGTGATAGTTTGACGGGTGACAGGACAGAATGGAAGAAGAAAACGTGTTGCGCCGACCCCAAGTAATATGGGATAAGGGCAGGAAGAAGAAGAGTATTCTTATGCGCTCAATTATAAAGAAATAGGTTTATACTGATCGGTACTGACTGCCTGGACCGAGTTATACGGGCTTAAGCCTTGGCCAGTGTAGTGATTTATATATACAGATTTACCTGTTTTTATGTGGTTTAACCGATCTGTACCTACCCTTGCCGCCATATCGGGACCGAAAAACCTGTACTTATCTTTGTTTGCATCCACAGTCATGTAAAGTATCAAAATAAAGCGCTCGAAATGACAGAAAAATGATTAGCCTAGTAATGGCGTCAAATCTATTAAAACTAAAATAAATTCCACTAACTGCATCAGTCTGCTGAAAGTGACTAGTTGACGAACTTTTTATGAGTTATTTTTAAATGATAATATGATATTTATTTTGCGAATAATAAAAAAAAAAATTCGCAATTTAAACTAGATGAAGAAGATAAACTAGAATGAAACTAGTTTTCTAGCTGACTATTCTAAGAAACACCGTAACAAACACAGAGGTCAAAGTCTCTTTTAATTCATTAAACACCAAGCGAACAACGGCGTTCGCGCACCTATTGTCTTTCTATTGTGTCTAATTTCCACGATTGAAAGGTTAAAGTCCATACAGCAAACATGTAATAGTAAATAAGTAAACAAAATTTATTCATTACTAGCTTTTGCCCGCAGCTTCGCCCGCGATCATAAAATATAGCCTATGTCACTCAGGAATAAAGTAGCTTTCTATAGGTGAAAAAATTTTAGCAATCGGACCAGTACTTCCAGAGATTACCTCCTACAAACAAAAAAACAAACTTACCTCTTTATTGTATTTGTGTAGAAGTCTATATAATTAAACATTCGTTTAATAATGATTATAGCAATATGACATGACGCGTCACTAACGTCATTTGGCTAGTACCTACAGCTTGAGGCCTATTGAGGATATAAATATTTAAATACGTATTTAAATATTTATCTCCTTAATGAAAACCAGTCATTAGTTGAACGCTTAGCGATTGTTACCCGACTACGTTGAACTTAGTACGAGCAGTGCGAGACGCCTCGTTGCTGTCCGGTAGAGAGAGGCCAAATCGTCTTACGACTCGCTACGGAGAAGAGGATTTTTAAATATTTATAGAACCGTTTTCACAAACGTTGAGCTGTTTGTTCTGTTTGGAAAAATCTTGAATTTCAAGCGCGAGCTATTTACCTATAGCTTACCCAGCAGCCCGGTGCCGTTGCTAGACCTCATCTTACATAATCCGCGTTTTAGTACATGGTTATGTGGAATTTTCGTCGTGTAATTTTGTTGTTTAGCTAAAGACTATTTCTATGGATAAACAAAGGAATTAAAATGTAAAACTAAAGCAGCTGGAAAGTCTGAAAAGCGAATATATTTTGTACAAATTTTTGGCAGCAGCTTAGCTCGCGTGAAACTTGAAAATTGTCCTAAAACAACATACTCCTGGAATAAAAATAAATTAAAATTTTAATAAAATAGTTTACTTTTAGGGAAGCGTGCTCCATCGCCGACCACATCATCGCTTACCATCAAGTGAGACGGTAGTCAAACGCGAGCCTAAAAAGTATCCTAGGAACTATAAAACGCAATCGTAACATGTGTGCAATTTTTTTTCTAAATCCGTTCAGCCGTTTGAGCACGAAGGAGTAAAAATTGAACAAAATTACAAAACACACATACGTACAAAAATTCAAATAATAATAATAATGTGAACGTAAACGCATCAAAATCAATATGACTGTCCAAGAGAACGGATGTTAGAAGGGTGAATTTATTTTATTGCACCGTCTAAAGGTGCTTAATCGAGAAACGTTAATTTATGTGCACCGTTACGAAAGAGCAGAAAAGATCGCTTTTCCTAAGGATGTGGAGCTCGGACGAGTAGGTATTAGTATTCCGATTGAATAATTAAGTAGAAACACAGGATCGACGCAAGCATCCATTATTTCCAATATCCGCACATAAATACCTACTTACACGGTATTGCGTACTCGTCTGCATTTTATTGCCATATCTTTGTAAACACCAGACCTAATTTTGTGGATGAGTGCTTATCATACGAGCCAGCGTTCTCACAAAAAAGGAAAATAAAAAAAAACTGCAAAGAACGAACCAATTGTTTTTGATTTATAGACTAGTTTCACAAAGAGATGTTCTATTTAGATTCGAAGAGGGGTGACCCGTTGTTACTACACAACGAAATGTAGCTGATTCAGCAGTAAATGTTACTCGTATCAATTCTGATCTGCCCCACAATGAATGCCAAATTACTAATGGAAAAGTTTTTCTAATGAATTAAGAAAAATGCGGCCTTGTCGAATACTGATGTAATGGTTCCAGCTTTAATTAGGTAAGTAGAAAGTAATGATCGGATACTCTAACTTTTATTTATGAAGACACAAATCAGATAATGGATACGTTATCGGAAAAAAAACGATAATTTAACCTTCTGTGTAAGGTATATTTTTAGGTTTCTATGGTAAACCTTGCCGATAAATCCCTGAAGCATTGTAAAAAGCTATAGAGTCAAACTTTTACTGACTAAAATACAACTATGTTTCTTCAGTTGCCTTTGTATTCTAGGGCTGCGGGTCCTTCAATTGCAAAGGAGCTTAGGGGAGTGTTAGTCAGTAAAAGTCTGTCACGTCCTCTCCATCCTAGAGCGAGAGAAGTAATTCAAAAAATGGTCCTATAAAGTAATTCTGGCTCGGTTATGGGAAAGGCAGTCGATTCCTAATATAGATGTGCAAGAAATGTAATTTATACTAAATTTCGAATACCGTAATTAGAGACACAATAGAAAGACAAAAAAAAAAAAAAAAAAAAATCTCAAAACTCCTTTTCTTTGTGTATATATATAATATATTTATAGTATATATTTGTATGTATGTATTGCTATATATTTTATTAAATATGCGTTTTTATATGTATGTTTGGTTTTAGCTTTATATATAATTCTATAATTGTTTTAAATAATATTTTCTTTATTTTTTATGCACCTGCTATTTTGTCTCTGCACTACCCTAGGTTGACTGGTAGAGAATGCCTAAGGCATTAAGTCCGCCTTTGTATCTTTTATTACATAAAGGTTAAATAAATAAATAAATAATAAATAAATAAAGACAATATAGTGCGCGAACGCCGGCGTTCGCTTGGGGTTTAATGAATTAATGCGTTAAGAAGAAATCGATTTAATTTTCACCAATAACGAACTATAATTACGTGATATTATATTGGAGAACCCGCAGATAGAGGTAGGAAGTTATATCTACAAAACATTTGGTCATGCAACCATCCTCTTCCATTGAACCATTTTATGGAGAAAATACCTATTATAATTGTGTTAATTATGAAAAAAATGTTGCATCTAAGATATGAAAAGAATTCTTTGGATGGTACGCCACCGCCAGATATTTTGATTAAGGAAAAAAGACTTGCGATAGCCTGCTGCCATCTAAATCAAAACGGCAACTTTGGAACATTTTCTTTAGTGCAAAATAAACAAAAATGCATCGTAATTTTCAGAGAAAATATTTCTTTGTAAGTGTATTGAAAAACGTCGTTTGATACACATGCAAATTTGTCACTGCAGCCCTTTTTTTTCGATGGGAAAAATCATCCAATGACAACCCCCGCTCTTGGGTGGAGCGTGAGATAGTGTCAGACTTACTGACTAATAAACCCATCCCGTTCCTTCTAGCCTTCATACCGGGGCTCGAGCGCCCTTTCAGATAACCCTGGCCCCTGAAGGCTTCGACCCGGCTGGGCCCCTGCTAATGCTGACAACTCCTTGAGGCGCGCGGGAACAGCGCGGACCGTCGACGACTTAGGCTTGGTCCGGACAGTTACCGGACGGCCGGACAGCAAGCTACATGGTTCCATAACACTCTCGCCTACGGCTCGTGCGAATTCCGCCTCGGTCACAATGACAAACGTTCTGCACTTGTATCAAAATGTCCTATTTTTCGTCATTCGAATGTTCGCCACGTTCATTGGTAAACATTGTAAAACGTTCAACTTTGAACTTTATTTAAGTCCTTAAAACTAAACAAAAGTTCAAAGTTCAAAGTCCTTAAAACCATAGCAAAATAAGACCAACAAAAGCGTCTACCTGACCAAAAATACAGCCATAGTAAACACCCAAAAGTTTTGACAATCGAGCGGACGTTGTGTAGTAAATAAAACGATTCTCAAATAAAATGAATTCCTTCCTCAATGTGACACTATGACTGGCATCATTATTCTGAGGAACTTTTCCACGCGTGTGAAGCGAAAAATAAGTGTCGTAATAGTAATTTGTCACGATCCTCCCTTCTCACTAGACATTCCATGCTATTATACCTACTGGTAGTTAATGTTAATATATAGACCTGTCCAACAAAAAAAAAATAACGTTACTGTGTATTTGTAAAATAAAACATTATTTTTAGTTTATATGAAACCGGAATATAGTTTTTGAATCAGTAACTGAATAGATTCCAATAGTTTTTACACCATGTTATATTTTTTCCCAAAAATATTTTAAAAGGTCACAAGTTGGATAATACATTCACTTAGTACAAAACACAGGTCATGGAAGGTCATAGCGGGTATCAGCAAACAGCTGGATGCAAATGCAAAATAACCCCTTTTTTTTTCGATGGGAAAAATCATCTTATGACAACCCCCGCTCTTGGGCGGAGCGGGAGATAGTGTCAGACTCTTACTGACTAAAAAACCCATCCCGTTCCTTCAAGCCTTCATACCGGGGCTCGAGCGCCCTTTCGGATAACCCTGGCCCCAGTAAGCTTCGACCCGGCTGGGCCCCTGCTGTTGCTGACAACTCCTTGAGGCGCGCGGGAACAGCGCGCGCCGTCGACGACTTGGGCTTGGTCCGGACGGTTACCGGACGGCCGGACAGCGAGCTACCCATTGCTCACTGTCCGCAAGCCCGCGCCTACGGTGGCTGGAAATCGGGATCGGAATTCCGGCGGCGGTGGCGAGAGCGCCGTTGCCTGATGCGGTCGGCTTCCTCCTTAGCGAGCATTACTGCTTCGCAGAAGTCATGCAAAATAACCCCTCAGTCGCCTGGATGGCCCGGTAACTGTATTTTTACTAACGTAACAAGCTTTGTTATTTTTCATTATACTGTTATGAAATTTTGTACATACATTCTTTACATAAAAATACTAGACTCGTGTTTCAGGTTTCGTATATACACCGCTAAATTTTGATCGTTTTAATCCCGTGGAGGGTCGATCCGGTACAGAAACACTATCGATTTGTAAAGATATTTTTTTTTAAACTCGTATTAAATTACGCATGTACGAAATTAATTTCTTTAAGAAAACGTTAGCTGAGCGAGTCCAATGACCTGTAGTTAGTTGGTACGCAACGCCGACTACCTCCTACATTCATGGTCATTGGACTCGCTCAGCTAACGTTTTCATAGACAAATTAATTTCGTACATGCGTAAACTAATACGAGTTTTTAAAAAAAGTACTTATTTTTTTAATTTTATCTTAACAGATCGATAGTGTTTCATGTACCCAATCGACCCTCCACGGAATTAAACGATCAAAATTTAGCGATGTATAAACTAAAACTAATCCTAACTAATATTATAAATGTGAAAGTGTAGATGTTTGGATGTTTGTTACTTAATCACGCAAAAACGGCTGAACGATGAAATTTAGCATGCATATAGCCTTTGACATGGAAAAGAACATAGGCTATCTTTTATTCCGATTCCTTAAGTACCTAATGCCACGCGGGCGAAGCCGCGGGCAAAAGCTAGTGTTGTATAAAAAATAAGCTCGATTTTTCGAAGGAGAGGATTTTAACTAAGTCTCGGGTTAAGGAAAGCTCATTTACGGAGTAGGTTCCTACAACCAAATAGGATAACCAACGTCCGGACGTTACAGAAACGACGTTACTGAACTAATACGGTGGTTACCCAATATGAAAATTAAAGTGCCAATGACCGGTTGCGAATAAGGAAGGTAACATCGAAAAGGATCGAGATTAAAGCTTGTTGACGTTAATAAAAGTAATTTAGTAGGGAGACGCGTCAACATGGAATTTTTATTGCGTAAGCATTCCGTCCCGGACTAACAGATGAAGACATATTATCCCCGAAGCCGAGCTACCCTTGAAGTGATTACAATGTTGCCCCTGATGTGAGGTTAACAGCGGCTACAGATAATTAATAACGGTGTAGTAGGAAGGGCTATTCTTTTGTTTTACCTTAATTAATATCTCGGTGTCTCGTAACTTTATTTTTGCCTGCTCGGCGTACTCGGATGGTGGAGCTAATTTTGCCATATTTATCAAATACTAGCTGTGCCCGCGACTTCGTTCACGTGGAATTATTTTTTCTAAAATAAAAGGAGCCTATGTTACTCCTTAGTACATCAGCTACCTTTTAAAATCGGTCCAGCCATTTCATAGATTAGCCCGGACAAACAGACAGACCTACAAAAATTGTAAAAAAAAAAATATTTTGGTGTACTTATGTACCGTATATATATTCATATGAATGTAGAAAAAAGCAGTTATTTCAATATTACAAACAGACACTCCAATTTTATTTATATGTATGTATAGATATAGATGTATAGACTAGTGGCCGATCCCGGCTTCACACGAGTGGTAAGTTTTAGTAAGGATCCCTAATCTTTTCTAGCAATAAATATAGCCTTTGTTACTCAGGGTGAATGGAACTTTCCAATGGTGAAGGAATTTTTGAAATCGGCGCAGTAGTTTTTGAGTTTATTCATTACAAACATACACACACACAAAAATACAAATTTTCCCTCTTTATAATATTAGTGTAGATAAAAGTTCACAACGAAAAGTTTCCATCCATTTGTATAGTTGTAGAATATTATTTACTTACGTAGGTAAGTACCACGGATATCGACTATGGTAAGTACACATATAAAGAAGGTATCCGTATTCTACACTTAATATAATAAAGAGGTAAAGTTTGTTTTTTTTTTGTTTTTATGTTCTTTTGTTTGTAGAAGGTAATCTCTGAAAGTACTAGTCCGATTACGAAAATTTTACCGATAGAAAGCTGCTTCATTCCTGAGTGACATAGGCTATATCGACAGTGGAAAGGTAAAATTACTTAAGCGCCAGTTTGGTCGGAAATAAGTTTTATACCTTATTGTAAGTATTATAAGTTTGATAACTTATTTTCAACCAAAGTGGCGTTTAAGTAATTTTACCTTTCCACTGTCGATATCTTATGTGCGCGGGCGAAGCCGCTGGCAGAATCTAGTTTTATTATAAAGGCGAAAGTTTGTGAGTGAGATGGAATGTGTATGTTTGTTACTTCTTCACGCTCGAACAGCTGAATGAGTTTTGATGAAATTGATCACACGGATAGACCGTGTCCTGAAATAGCACCTAGGATACTTTTTATTCCGGAAGTATTTTCTCTTAGGACAATTTTCTACTTTTGCGTGAGCGCAGCTGGCAGCAACTAATGGAACTAAAATAAAATAAAAAAAACTCGGCGAATCGGATTCACGCAAAAAAAAAAATTCTGACGTTGGTAACAACAATTTACTGTTTTCTGATTTTTTCCTATACAAGACAGGTTAAAAGACTCTGCTTTGTGCCAAATTTCAGGATTCTGGGTCAACGGAAAGAACCCTATGAATTTCGATCTTTGAGAGTATCAAAATACACGTTTTCTTTGCGACATAAACGGCCGTTTTTGACTTGAGTATATGGTTTAGATAGACTGACATACAGACGGACGGACAACAAAGGAATCCTGTAAGGGTTTCGTTTTTTCCTTTTGAGGTACGGAACCCTAAAATGAAAATATAAAGTTAAAAATATGTAACGTCCCTTATAAAACGTCTCTGTTTGACAAAAGCTTCTTTGGTATGGCATCAAAAATTTACAACAAGATACCTCTTGACATTTTTAACACTAAGGAACTTCCGCTATTTAAATATAAATTCCGTAACTTCTTAATCGATACAGCTTACTACGCGATTCAGGATATCTCTTGAACCTTTCTCTTGAATCAATTCGTGTTTATTTTATACCTGTTTGGCAAAATGTTTTTTTTTTTTGTTGGTGGCTAAAAATCATCCAAATGACATCCCCCGCTCTTGGGCAGAGCGGGAGATAGTGTCAGACTCTTACTGACTAAAAAACCCACCCTGTTCCTTCTTGCCTTTCATACCTGGGGCTGAACTACCTTTCGGCGCTAAGCCTGCCACGCCAGTAGGCTTCGACCCAGCTGGGCCCCTGCTGTTGCTGACAACTCATTGAGGCGCGCAGGAACAGTGCTCGCCGTCGACGACTTGGGCTCGGATGATTGCCTACGGTGCCTGGAAATCGGGATCACAATTATTTATCATTTAATCTAACCATCTAGAAATAACCGACCACCTTTATACGTGCTTTCCAAGATAAAGAATTCTGTGCATAATGTAAAAAATCTCCTATCCACGGTCCAAATCCAATAAGCGTTGCCTGACCTTTTTTATGGTGGGAAAAATCATCCAATGATAACCTCCGCTCTTGGGCGGAACAGGAGAAAGTGTCAGACTCTTTCTGACTAAAAGACCACCCCGTTCTTTCGTTGCCTTCGTACCGGGGCTTGAGCTATCTTTCGAATTAACTCTGGGCCCCTGCTGTTGCTGACAGCTCCTTGAGGTGCGCGGGAACAGTGCGCGCCGTCGACGAGTTGGGCTCGGTCCAGACAGCTACCGGACGGGCGTTGCCTGACCTTGATGACGGTCACGGGACCATCATTATGATGCAGGAAAAAACCTCGTGATACGTAGCCATCATAATTTCACAAAGATGCATTTCAAGATGATTTTTATAACTTGCTGGCCTGGCGGTTTTCTATCGATTACACTTCGGTGAGTGTGCGTTGGAATTGCACAATTTAATTCCGCCAAGTCCGTTCCATCATCGGATCACTAGACGTACGGCGTTGCGCCGTCGGTACATGGTGGACATCCCACCCATTCGTACAAAGCGTTTTGGAAACACATTCATTATGCGTACAGCTAAAGAGTGGAATTCCCTGCCGGAGTCTGTGTTTCCTGATAGCTACAACCAAGGGGTCTTTAAGTCGAGAGTGAATAGGTTACTTCTAGGCAAGCGTGCTCCATTGTCGGCCACATCATCACTTACCATCAGGTAAGATAGTGGTCAAACGCAAGCCTATCAATAATAAAAAATGAAAATATACTTACATCATTCATCATCATTTCAGCTGAAAGTCCAATGTTGGACATAGGCCTCCTAAGCGTCGCCACAACGACCGCTCCTGTGCATCTCGCATCCATCGAATTCCCGCGACCCTGACCGCCTGGCCAGGGTCGCGGATATCCGTTGGATGGACCGAGGACCTCATCAGTCCACCTTATGAGAGGTCTTCCACCGCTGAGCCGTAAGACGCAGCGGGGGAAGGCCTACGTAGTAGCCATGCCAGAACCTTTCGTCCCTATCAATCATCTGTTCTGCATGCAATGTGCCGTGTCCATTACCACTTAAGTTTGGGGATTCTTCGAGCTATGTCGGCAACCTTGGTGCTCCTGCAGATGTCTTCATTTCTGATGTGATCACGCAAGAAAACTATTATTTTATTTTATTTTTTACTATTATTGTAAAAAAAATGTTCTGCCTCAATTTATCTGTTGTAAATTTTCTCAGTCTAGTCTAGGACAATGCTCTCTGTTTCTAAAAGGCCTGACCTCCATTCTGTTAAGCGATGTTACAATTTTTTGATGAGTTATAAATTGGTTTTCGTTGAATAGATTTTGCGAGCTACAACGCAAAATTATTTCTTTATTCATCCTACACTTTAAGGAGGAGAAACGGTTAATGGATATTCCTTTAGTAATAAAACGTTCGAAATTCAAACTTTGAATTCGAAAGTGTGTATGTCTTACAGACATTTTCATTTTGAACAGAAGACCGGACTATGATTAAACTTGGACCACGTAGACCATGTTTTCAAATAGGACACAGGATACTATTTATCCCAGGTGTTAACGCCCGCCTTTAATCGATGGTAGTTAACTTTTTAAATACTTTGGACCCAGTAGCTGGGTATGCTTATTGTAGGCTGGCTGGCTATCAAATCCACGAGCGAGCTAAGCAAACTTAAAATTCGAGGGCACTCTGACACGGACAGGTTAGGTTAGAAGACTAAAGCGGAAGCAGAGCGGAATGGAGCTCCTGTCTTAACCTTCGTGGTTATTTTATTACAAACACCCGAAAGTGAAAGTGTATCTGTAATGTTTTTTTAGTAAAGTTCAAAACTGTATTTGATAAAAATTAGTACATGGAATATGACTTAATACTTTTCAGTTCGGTAGTAAGTTTCGTTGTGATAATACTTTTCGCGCGGGCGAAGCCTTTGACAAAAGCTACTTATGCCACTATGTAGATTTTACCTAACTATGCTCCTTAAATAACATGTATCATGTAACCACATGTTTTAGATTTAATCGGCGCGGTCTCATGTCGCCCGTAAACAAAACGTCCCGTTGAAACGATGAGTCGTTGAAACGAAGTCCCGTTGAAACGACGACTCGTTAAACTTTTAAGCGAGTCCTAACTTCCGCGTCATAATCGCGCACTTTTGTTACATACTCGTACATCCGCGTCGTTATGTAACTCTCTAACATAATTGAAGGAATTCACTATTTTGTATGACGAAGATAGTTCAAATAAACTTCAGTTATTTCAGGTAGACACTCTGAAAGTACAACATTGTCTACACTAATATTTTAAAGAGGTAAAGTTTTTTTTTTTTTTGCAGGAGGTAATCATTGGAATTGCTGGTCCGATTGCTAAATTTTTTTCACCAATTGAAAGCTGCTTTATTCCTGAGTGACATAGGCTATAGTCTATGTACGCAGGCGAAGTCGCGGGCAAAAGCTAGTTTATTATATAAAAAAAAAAAAACTTTTTCGATTTTCTTTACTGTCGTATTATGTTAGATATTCCAAATATCATAAGATAAACAAAAATCCTTACAAGCAGAATAATAAATGTTGCCAGAGATTTTCATGTATTCCAATTATTATTGCAGGAATTCGTTTGAGACTATTTTCTTACCTTTCATTCTTATCAAAGACAAAGGACAGATGTTCGATATTCCTAGCTAATTTATTAAGTTACAATTCCAGGTAGGATGTTCTTCGATGCCTACATAATATAATTCAGGATTATTGGATAACTTTTTATTATGTTTTGTGCGTTCAGTATTGACAAGGTCCTCAAGAAAAAATAATAAAGAATGGCCAGAAATTACAATGAAATGAGACAAGTAAATAAGTTTATTATTAGCACAAAATTGTTTTTGTTAAAAATACTCAGCATCAGGTGCTTACCATCAGGTGGGATCACAGTCAAGCACTGATTTATCTACACTAATATAATAAAGATGTATAGTTTGTTTTTTTGTTTGTAGGAGGTAATCTCTGAAAGTACTGGTCCGATTGCTAAAATTTTTTCACCGAAAGAATGCTGCTTTATTCCTGAGTGACATAGGCTATATTTTATGTAAGCAAGCGAAACCGCGAGCAAAGCTAGTATCAGATATAAAACATCGAATATACTTAATACATATATTTTTAATTTTTTCTTCAAGCAGTTATAATTTTAATTGAATTTTTGTTGTTGTTTAATTGTTGTAGTAAATAATCACTAGGTATACAAACTTAAAATAATAATATGTAAAGTTTTAATTTTATTTCGTGTTACGAGTATAGCATATAAAGAAATCAGCCTTTGTAATTTTCCCACTGATGGAACTCAGGCCTCCTTTCTAGGGGAGGGAACGGGCCGTAATCCACCACGTGGATGGAATTTTTGGTTCTAGGAAGTGCCGGTTTCCTTACAATGTTTTCCTTCACCGTTTTGAGAGCAATTATATTTCACCAACACCATTATACAATTAGAATACAATAATAGAATTGGATTCTATTAACCATAGTAACAAGAATTTTCGTTTAGTGGATACCGGTAATTTAATATGTTTTGTTATTTGTTGTTGTATAATGTTTTTTTTGTTGTTGGCCTAAACTAGACCTAAACTAGGTCTAGGTGTATCTAGGGTGCCCCTAGATACATCTAGGCTAGGTTTTTTTCTTTTTTTTTTATTGGGTAAAAAATCATTCAGATATCCCCCGCCCTTGGGCGAAGCGGAAGTTAGAGTCAAACTTTTACAGATTATAAAACCCACCCCGTTCCTCCGTTGCCTTTCATACCAGGGCCTAGCCTTCCTTTCATACGCAGACCCTCGACCCAAGTAGGCTTCGATCCTGCTGGGCTCCTACAGTTGCTGACCACTCCTTGAAGCGCGCGAGAACAGTACGCGCCGTCGACGACTTCGGATCGGTCAGGACGGTTAACGGATGGTCGGACAGCGAGGTACCCATTGCTCGCCGTCCGCAGGCCTATCTAGGGTGGGGTTGCGATTGTAAAAAATTAAAACACATGTTTGTCAACAGCGTGATCGCGACGTAATTAAGTTTTGAAAATGGACTACCTTTATCTATACATATAATAAATCTGTAGAAGTGAAAATTCTGTACATTGAAAATATAAAAAAAAAAATGGCAGCGGATGTTACTAGACCGACACCGAACCCAAATGTGTGATTAAAAAAATTTTTGACTGTTTGTTTGTTTGTTCAGGCATCACGCACCGGTAGTTTTTGCGTGAGTATTGGCACCACACTGGGTACTTTTTATCTCGAAAAAGTATAAACAATAAAAAACAAACTTAATTTTCCGGTTCGATTCCTAGATCCGATTACGGTACCAACCGCAAATAATAAGTTTGTCGTAGGTTACGTCACCTGCACTAAAGGGCGCTGCACACAGCTAAGATACTATAATATTTTATCTTAAGATACAATATCGCTTGCTATTCAGTCTTTCGTATAGCTATTAGTTTTTTGGGAACTTGCTTATTGATTGAGCTTAGATTAGTTATCATCAGAAATAGGTTTATTTAGGTAGGCATGTGGGTATTTTATTTTCTGTTATTCATACTAATATTATAAGTGGGAAATTGTGTGTATGTGTCTGTTTGTCCGTCTTTCACGGCAAAACGGAGCTACGGATTGACGTGATTTTTTTTAGTGAAGATAGTTGAAGGGATGGAAAGTGACATAGGCTAGCGTAAACCGTGTTACCCCGAATTTAACGCGAGCGAAGCCGCGGGCAAAAGCCAGTAAAAAAATAAAAATTAGTAAAAATACATCAGAACATGTGTAGGTATGTATGTATGTAAAAAATTTAAAACAAAAGTTATCAATATAAGAAATGTCGTAGATAACAACAAACATATATCGTAGTCGTTAACTTTGAAGACGGACAAAATATATATCAAAGATAATATAAAAACTCTACCCAGGCTAGACAACATGGTAACGAAATAAAGTTTCCTTAGAATTTTTCTAACAGGCAAAGTTATCGAACCACATAGGTATTTCAATATCGAGCTTCAAAGACCTGAAATATTATTTTTTCTAAACAAAGTCAAATAACCACGATACAAAATTTTAGTCTTGAAGGGTATTCAAAATTATTTCATGAATCTAGCCGTTAAATCGGTTTATCAGTTTTAGAAAAAGTTGATTTATCAATTTATTTCCAAAAAAAAACTGATGAGTCGACGTGAAGTCAAACTTTTACTGACTAAAAACCCTCTCCTGTTCCTTCTTTGCCTTTGTCCCAAGTCCAAGTTTTCCTTTCAGAAACAAACCCTTGGCCCCAGTAGGCTTCGACCCTGCTGGGCCCCTACGGTTGCTGACATCTCTTTGAGGAACGCGTGAAACACTACGCACCATCGACGACTTGAGCTCAAATATTTAGATGGCTAAGATCTTAAAATACAGAGAGGCAGTCTGTGGTTTGCTAATAAATTCTACAACAGCTATAAACAGATACCCTATAAACTAACAAAACGAACTTCGAGGTGTGTGAGTTGTGGTTTGACGTCCCACAAAGTCCAGTAGTTAACGTGTACCACAACATTTTGTCCACAATTAAACGTTATTACAGGCCATCACAGTCTCGTTATTAGGCGTTCAGACGACACGGTGATGCACGTTCATTACAGTACAAGGGCCTCGTGACAATTTAAGAATCAGCGATGACAACCGAAGAATTTGGTGCTTTGCGTCGTCACATAATTCTTTGGTGACATCTAAAGACTGCATGCTCACGTCATTATACGATTAGATTTTAATTCTATCATAAGCAACGGCGTATCTATACATATAAATATCAATACCAGTTTTCGTTGTAATTTTATAACTCAGGAACGGGCTCACCTATCCAAACCAAATGTTTAGGCTTTGTTCGGACTATTTAGTAGATGGTTTATGTGAAGTTTGGTAGGGTAAAGTAGGGTGGAGTAGGGTAGAGTAGTGTAGAGTAGTGTGGAGTAGGGTAGAGTAGGGTAGAGTAGGGTAGAGTAGGGTAGAGTAGGGTCTAGTAGGGTGGAGTAGGGAGGAGCGGGAGCGAAGCCGCGCGGGCAAAAGCTAGTACAACATAATTTTCAGTTTATGCGAAACCTGAATATGGTTTGTTCAGAATCAATAACTGAATGAATTCCAATAGTTTTTACACCATGTTATATTTTGTCCCAAAAATATTTAAAAAGGTCACAGATTGAACACCACCGACACTAAGTACAACACAGATTACGGCAGGTCATAGCAGGTATTAGGCGCCAGCAAACAGCTGGGTGCAAGTTCAAAACAACCCCTCAGTCGCTCGTATGGCCCGCTGACTGTATTTTTGCTTACATAACAAGCTTATAATTTTGTGTTTTTATGTTCCATTATGAAATTTTGTACGTCCTTACATAAACATAAACACGTGTTTCGAGTTTCGCTTATTTATGGCCAAGTAAGCCCTGTCGCTTTGGAACGTGCAATTTAGCTTCACTTTTCTTGGACTAACCGACATTTGACTGAAAGTGCCTGCAAATTGTCTATTTGAAATAAATGCTTTGATTTTGACTTTGACTTTGACTTTGTCCACCCCGAGATGTTGGGCTCAGTATATATATCTAGCGCAAGGGTCTCCAAAGTCAAACCCTGGAAAAATCTTGATACACCAATAATCGTATACAAGATATTAACAATGTAACGTACCTATTGTAAACTGTGTACCTACCTAGTCTTGTTCTAACGTTTCTAACCTCGTTTATAAGCCATGAGTTCTCATAATATCAACAAACACTCCAAGGTCTTAGCTGAAGGATATTTCAAAATAAACGTTTAAACAAGGAAATGTTGGCATGCTTCAGATTTATTAATAACAATATTTTAGACAGGAAATGAAACTTGAAATGTGCCATGTTTTGTGTAGGTTGTGGTGTAATTACAGTCGACTACACCTACGCCTTATGTTCTGAAACATGAAATAGGTAATTACGATTTTTTTTTAAGATGCAACTTGTTTCAGCCGCTAGTCGTTCTAATATGGTCGCCACTAGTGGCTCAATGTGTGGGGGCTCTAAATAAATCCAGGGTCCACTTAATAGCTTTTATGTAAGTTCTGCATAATAGGCTGTTTGTAACTAATGACTTCTCTGCAAGCGGGAGGGCGAAGACTTTCACCTTTAAAATTTTGAAATCACACCTTTGTTCCTTTTTTGCCCTTTGCGTTCCAAGAATACGGTGTCCATTTCTAAAGCAATCTTTTGACCCCAGTAGGCTTCGGCCCTGCTGGGGTCAAAACTAAGGTACCGTTAACATCTTTTTGAGTCAAGCGTGGCCACTACGCACCATCGTCGACGACTTAGCCTTGGTACGGACGCTTACCGGACGGCCAGACGGCGAGCTTGATTTATCAGTAATCAATGCAGTGAAAACTGAAAGCGATCACCACATGGTATAAGGCACATTGATTGTTATCATTATTAAGCTTAAGAGGTCTCGACTGATGAAGTCTACACTCTGCCCAGCACAGATTCAGGTCCTAAGCTCCGAGAGCTTTCAGCTTGAACTCCACATTGGTTTCGAGTGCTTAGGAAGCTCTTTGGACGAATATAACGATGGGTTCGTGGGAACTGTCGGGTCTAAGTTTTTCAAGACTCACCGTACAAATAAGAACAATAGGCTCTCTAATCAAACTCTCGAGCATAAGCTTATCTGACGCCTCTTCATCATAAGATGAAGAGGCGTCAGATGACTTTGTAGTGTTCATATTAGAACCCGCGACATGCAGCGCAGCAGCCGATCATTCAACCACTGCGCGAACCATTTCGTAATCGAAAGTACTAACAAATAATGAAGTCAAATAAATCCTTAATCTATTTACAGTCCCATAATTCAGCTAATAACATTTTTATATGAGTTAATATGTATATCTGGGGCTGACTTGTATGTAATTCTAAGGCGGCTGACAAAGGCGATGTCAAAATAGCCCGAGGACTGTGCGGATATTGACGAAGGCGACCCCCCACGATATAGCCAGTGGGCACCACTCTGAATAGAATAACGTCCGTATATTTATTTTTAATATATCTATATCGACAGATATACATAGGTGTTTTGAAACCTTTCAGGATAAAATGAGCTCAATCTTTAAAGTTATTTTTTTTTATCTGTTATAAACTATACTTGACTGCAATCCCGCCTGATGGTAAGCAGTGATGCAATCGTTAACCAATAATCAATAGGTAAATAGTAGTATCAATAGGTAGGTTTCGTTAATCAATAGGTATTTTTTTTTTGCGTAAAAAACACCTATTGATTTTTTTAAGTGGGGATAAAGTCCCAAAGAATTCTCCCGCTCTAAGGCGGAGCGTGTCAACATGTCAGACTTTTACTGACTAAAACCTCATCTACTTCCCTTCTTTGCCTAGCGATCGAGGACTCCTGGTTTCCCTTTCGGAAACCAACCCATAGTCCCAGTACGCTTTGGCCCTGCGAAATACCTATTGATTGTGAATAGGCCATTTGCCAGTCGATTTAGCTTTAATTTTATTTTTTTGATTAGCCTGTTTTGTGTCTCACAGGTGTAATTCCTTGCCAGAGTCTGTATTTCCTGATAGCTACAACCCGGGAATCTTTAAGTCGAGAGTGAATAGGTGTCTTCTAGGTAAACGCGTTCCATCGTCGACCGCATCGTCGCTTTCCATCAGGTGAGATAGCGGTCAGACGCGAACCTATCTACAATGAAAAAAAAAGTTGGTGCTGGGCAAAGACCTCCCCTGTTCCTTCCTTTCTGTCCAAAAAAAATCTCTAACCAAGTTTGTGCTACGAGCTTGAAAACACAACCTTCGCCTTACTTCAAACGTCTAGTGAGTGACGATCTCTGCCATTCTGTCCGAGTGCATTCGTGGCACATAGCCATAGTCCACTCCCTAAACTTGAGTAACGCAGCGCTGTGTGAGGCCTACTCCTCCGTAACGGCTAGGTCAATTGGTTTGAAAAAAATATATGTTTATTATAGATTCATGAACAATAATATCAACATTTGATTTTTTCGTGCAATCAATCCTTTTGTCAAAAAAAAATATTTAGCAATTTCGCAACTTTTCGCAACTTTTCCCTACTCCTTCGAAACGGCTTGGACCTTTAGAAACATTTTTACACATAAAAATTGGTGGTTAAATATTCTTCAAAGTGAACATTGCATATGTAAATCAATCAATATCTTGCAGAGAAAATGGATTTAAAGCGCTTTCCGGGCGGTGCTGGCCGCAAATAAATGCACAGATTTGTGTACTGCCGCCTAGGCGAGTGCGAGAGTTGCGTTCACATAATTTCGGCCAGATGGTTCAAGGAACTATACGCCTTAAGAGCTCGCGGTAGGGCCTCTATGCTGCGGTGTATTGACTGTTTTAACAGATCTTAAATTTGAAGTATTATTGTTCATTAAGTGAACAACTTAAGTAGTCCTTATTCACCAAAAAAAACAAATTCTTTTTATTTCACATAAGCCAACAATGGCACTTATAAAACGTCAAAAGCTAGCGCACGGTTCCAATTGTTCGTTTCCTATGGAGAAGAACCGGAAAGATAATCCAGAGAACAGACACTCTTTCAAAAAAAATATTTTTACTATATTTAGTTTGAAGATTGAAGCCCATTTTGTCATGATAACCTTACTTTAAAAACTGAAAGGAACGTCATATTTTTTGTTTTTTCCTGTCTCGTTACTTATTCAGTTAGGACACTATCAAACAGAATTTAATCACAGAGCTACTAAGGCAAAAATATTATATAAATCAAGAATAAGTTCTAAAGAAGTCCTGTGTAACTTCATAACGACAACATTCTTATATAAACTTGCAGTTTCAAGAAGAGTTGCCGCTGAAGTTTTTCTTTGGTAACTGTACTCAAATCTTTTGTGGCTATTTTTTTATACGTAATGCTTAAAGATTTCCAATGAAAAGAGTGTCTTTAAACTCTTATTACAGCCACTAAGCACACAACTACTTGCTACATTTTCTTTGTTTAATTTTTCCAGTTTACATTTCTGTACAGTTACTGCTGACATGATTTGGCATCACTTAGTGACCTAGCTAAGTTACCAGTGCGATGTACGCAGATATTATTTTTTCATATTTTCAAGGTGGGAAATCATTTATTGACTTCTCCCGCTCAGGGGCAGAATGGAAGGACATCTCAGGGATTTTTACTGATTAACACCACATCTTTGTTCCTTCCTTATTTGCCTTGCGTTCCATTACCACGGGGTTCCCTTTTAAACTACCCCTGAACAATGTACCTAGATGTCCTATTCGTTTGGGCGAATGCTGTATCTTTGCGGCTTTCTCTTACACAATAGTCGGAGAACATTCAAATTCATCTTGCTCCATCGTCGACCACGTTATCGCTTACCTACCATCAGATGAGATAGTGATGAAGCGCGGATTTATCAGTTATAAAAAAAAATATTGAACGAGTATCCAACCACTAACACAGTTGATATTTTATTGAAGCATCTACAAACAAAACACGCTTGAAACGACTACTCTACGTTTTTACAAACAGTTTCAGTCATGTCAAAGCATAAAAAATTGTGTACACACATGACACAACATTGCTAGTACAATATTTTGGTGAGTAGAATAGATAGAACAACTTTTTACTGAGCCCTTGTCGCATTCAGCCAACAATTCAAAACGAAATTTAGGGAAAAGCTTGCAATAGCAATACAACCTGTGCGTATAAACTATATTTCAAACTGTCCGGTACGATTTACTCCGGCACCGCGGCGGATCATGATCGTGTAACAGTGTGGAAAGGTGTCCAGTGATGGTGTCATGTTCCACAGCCGCCACCGTCCGGCTGACACGACAAATTGCCGGCCAGTAATTGGCGGCCGGCTGTCGCGATGTAAAGCCGCTGAATTGGGTTATATTACTTTGATAGTGAAAAATTGCACGTGCCTCACATCCAGCCTATTGTGGTGTGTCGTTATTACTGAAAAGCGTTTTTAATTTTTCCCAGAGTGACGGCAAATGGTACACACGCAGTGCATGTAATTGTATGCATAAGTGGTTACATATTTTGTTGAACATTTCGCGCGCAATTTTTGGCAACACTTTGGAAAATTAAAAATAAACAGAGCACATGCTGCTGTTAGTTTTTAACAATTTTAGTAAAATGAAACAACAAAAGAACTGAAAAGCCGATAGAAAATACCTATCAAACCTAATATTATTTAGATAAAGTAGAATGAAGTCAGTAACGTTCTGATCAGCATTTTCTTAAGCATATATTTACCTCCAGAAGCGAATACCAAACACACATAATCTAATTAAAAAACAGAGTAGGTGCACGCCACAGCGCAAACAAAATTTACTTACTCCAGCAAAATGTTCAAGTGTCTGACATGTTTAACCTACATCGTACGTACGTTATTTACCTCGCACAAATCTGGGAAAAGACGACGCTAAGAAATTGAAACCACATTGAAAATCTGCAGCAAGCATCTGCGCTCCAAGTGTTTCGGCCATATTATGTAGAAGTGAGCGGAATAAGCCGTACTTTGTTACAAATCCGGGACTTGGGTTGGATTTGCCGGTGTCCGTTTTGTGCTTGTTATTCCAACGCTGCCAGACTGGGCGCAAGCTTAAGTTTAGCCCATACAGTAGAGAGAAACTCTCCCTACTGAATGAACCAAATCGAGTTCTTAAAGATACAATGTTTTTGTATGGTTACAAAAAATGGATCCCCTCTCTACCGAACCAGAGGCTTTACTGGCCTGTTGGTCTAGTGGTTATTGGCCCTGGCTGCTGTGCCAGAGGTCGTGGGTTCGATTCCCACCCGGGACAAATGTTTGTGTGATGAGCATGATCATTTGTTCTGTGTCTGGGTGTAATTTATGTATCTATTACTAGCTTTTGCCCGCGACACACAGAAATAAAGCAGCTTTCTAACGGTGAAAAGATATTAGCAATCGGACCAGTACTTTCAGAGATTACCTGCCTCCTACAAACAAAAAAACATAAAAACAAATTTTACCTCTTTATTATATTAGTGTAGATATGTATGTATTTAGAAATATAAGTATATTTATCAGTTGTCTAGTATTCTTAACACAAGCTCTGCTTAGCTTGAGACTAGACGGCGTTGTGGGATAGTTGTGGGATAGTTGTGGGATAGTTGTGGAATATGTTATATTATTATCGAGGAGTAGCGTGGACTAATTTAGACGTGGGCATAGGCGGCGCAGTCCGGTCTCTTTCTCTCATAAATTCGAAATCGAGACAGTGACAGTCGCAACTCAGTGCTCGACCACATCGGACACGGTGGAGCATACGGTAGAGGTGTACCCCGCCTGGGCAGAGCACCGCCGTGTCCTCGTGAGGGCGATCGGTGGCATCGATCTCTCGCGTTAGGCAGAAATAGGAGTGGGTTTTTAGTCAGTGAAAACCTGGCACTATTTCCCGCTCCGCCCAAGAAAGGGGGATGTCATTATATGATTTTCCCACCTAAAAAAAAATTGTGTTCGACCACATCGTTGCTTACCATCAAGTGAAATTATGCTTAAACACGAGCCTCATTATCATCATCATTTCAGCCGATATACGTCCACTGTTGGACATAGGCCAGGACGTCGCCACAACAAACGTCCCTGTGTGTCTCGCATACATCAGTTTCCCGCAACCATCACCAGGTCATCGGTCCACCTTGTAGGAGGCCTTCCAACGCTGCGTCTTCCGGTACGAGATCGCCACTCAAGAACTTTTTGGCCCCAACGCGAGCCTATAAATTATAAAACTAAACAGCCCCTTTTCGCCTAATGCCTACACAACATAACTGTACCAAACCTTCAAAACCGAACCAATTGAAAGATATTATCACAAAACATCTTACCAACGACAAAAATCAAAGATACCGCCTAAGGCACTCCCTCTTTCGTGATCCGATTTCCTCATCCCACCTCAATACTAGTCCATACCCAAAAACGGACACCGGATCTCGTCTTTTGAACATAGTAAAATAAGATTATAGAATTATTGCGGACGAATAGGCAAGACACCTGTGTTGCTATTTACCTAACTAAGCACAAAAATTGTGCTAAGAAACGTAAGCATTTATAGAAGTTTAGATCAGACGAAAAATATTCAACAAATAACTAACAAACAACGCCATCTAATCCCAAACTAAGCAGAGCTTGAGGTAAGACTACTAGATACTAGAACTGATAAACATACTAAATCATATATATATTTCTAAATACATGAATTATAGATAAATTACACAGAAAAATGATCGTGCTCATCACACAAACATTTGTTCTAGGTGGGAATCGAACCCACGACCTCCAGCATAGCAGTCAGGGCCACTAACCACTAGATCAACAAGCTTGTCAATATATACTTGTGTGTATATAACTCTGCCGTATATGATCAAAACTTGATCTAAATCTACACGAAGTCGAACAGATCAACTGTATAGCAGCCAGACAAACGCCATTTTTTTTTCCACAACGTCGTCTAGTCCTAGTGTTATGAGTACTAGACAACTGATAAACATACTTAAATATTTCTAAATACATATATATACATCATCACACATACATTTGTCCTGGGTGGGAATCGAACCCACGACCTCCGGTATAGCAGTCAGGGTCACCAACCACTAGACCACTAGGCCAGTCCAGTAATTATATTTAGATCCGTGATTCTATTTTGATACGTGTTTTAGGATCTTTGACGAGCTTCCTATCCGCTTCAAAGCATTTCCTTGAGACAATGCTCAAGTTCTTACAGGTCCTAACGACGTTGTACTCACATCATTCTCGGAGTTTCTCAGCTACATCAAAGTGAAATGCAATCCTTGCGGAGAGAAGGTGGATCTGACGGGTGTAAGATTAACTAGCGTGCATTTAGAAATCGGAGGAAGGAACATTACCTCTTACATTGTCGAGATAAGGAGCTTAAATTATTGCCAAGTGTGTATATTCAAAGATAGGGTAGTCACACACACACTTGAAGAAAATGAATTACTAATCTAGAGAACCTGAGCGCTTCGTTCCGTATTGCACTTAAGCCTTCTTGGGTTGCGGTTATTTTCGAAAGAGGTACAGTGGCTCTGGAACGCAAAGGGTAACTGAAGGAACACAAGTGGGTTTTAGTCAGTAAAAGTCTGACACTTCCTTCTAGCTCTACGCAGAGCAGGAGAAGTTGATTTAGAGACTTGATGATTTCTCAATTTAAAATAAGCTTTGAGGGGTTCTAGAACAAGCCAGATCCTGTGGCCCTGGAACGTAAAGGGCAAGTGAAGGAACACAGATGGGCTTAACTGAGTAAAAGTCTGACACTCCCTCTGACTCTTCCCAGAGCGGGTGGAGTCAACTAAAACTTTAAGGGATTCTAGAACAAACCAGTTACTGTGGTTCTGAGACGCAAAAGGCAACTAAAGGAACGCAGGCGGGTTTTAGCCAGTAAAAGTCTGACTCTCTCTCTCTACTTCTACACGGAGTTGGAGGAGTTAGTTAATGATTTCTCAACTAAAAAAAGCTTTAAGAGTTTCTACAACAAGCGCTCAGTACATAATAATTGATTTACAAACAACCTTATGCAGTCATATAAATATTATCAGCCATGAATAGTAAGATGCTAAAACTGTAGACGCAATGCTAATGTTCGACTGGCCTGTTCGTCTATTGGTTAGTGGCCCTGACTGCTATGCCGGAAGTCGTGAGTTCGATTCGTGTGATGTGCACGATAATTTGTTCTTCGTCTAGGTGTAGGTAACTTACCTATATGTATGTATTTAGAAATATATAAGTAGGTATGTGTATCAATTAGATAATTGAAACACATACCTACACAGAAACACATAACACAAGCTCCGCTTAGATTAGAACTAGATGACGTTGTGAAATATGTGGAATATGGAAAGTATTTCTATAATTACTTATGAAATTATACACGATTAATTTGTTAAAGAAATTATAGACAGCGTCTATAATGTCCTGCTCAATGATTTATGACTCATTTAATTTCTAGCATAGAAAACTATTGAATAAACTGACACTTCGCGTGACCCAAGAGCTGGTTTTTACCTCGGACAGAGGATAAGCATTGCCATACAGCGTGGCAATGCCGCCAGCCTTTTGGGCACATTACCAGTCGACAGCGATGTGGAAGAGTTTTTTGACGCCATGTTTTAGTTTGATTTAAGTTAGTTGTAATTAGCGTAGGGTTTTATTATTATATTTTTTTGTAATTTACCGTAATTATAGTTTTTCTACACACTTCTACACTACTAACAAAACAGAACTTTTAGTAAAGTGAAACTGCATCTTTGACCCCTTTTTTTTTCGATGGGAAAAATCATCTTATGACAACCCCCGCTCTTAGGCGGAGCGACTCAGTACAAAAAGTTTATGAAAAATATCGTCAACTTGCAGCGCCAAAATTCACTAGTTTCGTGAAAACGTAACCGTTGAAAAAGGAAACTCGCTGACTTAGTCACTCAAGGGAAAAAATAAAACGAGGAGCCAGCCTTAACGACCGTCAGGGGATGTCATTAGCTGATGTCCACTGCCGCATGATTCGAATTAGACTCATCTCGAATGTAAGAGGGGATATCTTCGACACGACTGCGTGGGTCACCGGCGCTTAGGTATGCTCATGCTGAACTGCCTATAATTGCATTTTTATGGAAGGTCTATTTGCGTCCTTCCGGCTCGACGTAACTGTCCGGAAACGCGTGGGAAATTAGGTTACTCTAAAAATGTCAATACGGACTACTGGTAAAATTGCTGCATACAGGCTCCAGCGCTCCAGCCTGCTAACTTAGGTATCTCATCAAAATTCAAAATTCAGCTTGGACACTGATCCCGATACCGATGAGATACTATTTTTTATATTTTTAATGTATTTTTTTTTTCGCGATTAGGTTTCAAAACATATTTAAAAAAATAAAATTTATATGTATAAATTAAATTTAATAATATTATTATGATAATATGTCAACTAAATACTGAACACAATGGGAACTTATTAATCTCTAAGACTTACATTTTCATTAATTTAATTCAATCTTAAGATAAACGAGGTATTCCCGCCAGTAAAAAGAAAGTTAGAGAGGTATCAATCCATTACGGGCGGTCTTTTTACTGCGGGTCTACATCAGGAATTCATTACCTTCCACAACCTTAACTTTTTCATACCCGCACACTATGAAAGAACAAATTATATTGTTAGAGTATTCTTATCACGGACAGCAATTTATTACAGAAGTATTTGGCTCAATTCCAATTGCGGCAGCCCTTGTAAACTTTTAATTGCCTACTCTAACAAACAATTAGGTACCTCTACCTACAAACTCTATCTGTCATTGAACTTTTTTTTAAATTATTATTGATAGGCTCGCGTTTGACCACTATCTCACCTGCACAAGCAATGATTTAGTCGACGATGGAGCACGCTTGCCTAAAAGTAACCTATACACTCTTGACTTAAAACTTAGGGGAGTTGTAGCTATCAGGAAACACAGACTCCGGCAGAGAATTCCACTCCTTGGCTGTACGCACAATAAATGAGTTCTCAAAACGCTTTGTGCATATGGTTGAAATGCACTTTTACAAACAAAAATATCTGATTACTTAGTTATTCCCAAATTGAAGGGCGGGCCACAAAAAATAGAATAGAAGCGTCTAGTATCTTTCAGGGAAAAGAAAACAGCAAATTAGCGTAGGCATCTAATTTTATTTAGTGTAACTGAAACGCCTTTTAGATACTGAAACTGAACAGAATTTTAAACGTCAGGCTGCTTTAGTGTTTCAAAATTAGACACCAAAATGTACTGGGTGTAAGCTTTCTTGACGTAGGAAATTCATTAGATAGATAGTTAAGGTGCTGAATATTAATTACAATTACTTTCTATTTAGTGGGAATATGTACAAGTATAATAAGATACAGGTTTTGTTTTCAGACTGCTCAGCAATTTACATACCTAACTGAACAATATTTTCTTTTTTTTTTCACTCTTGACTTAAAGATTCCCGAGTTGTAGCTATCAGGAAACACAGGATTAAGGATCATGTTGGCCAGGTGTAGGTTTTTTATACTTTTAAAGGGTAGCCATAGGTACACGCTAGGGTCATACCTGTCAGGATAGTTTACCTGCACAATTTTAACTGTCATGTAAGCTTGTATTCGACTGGCCTGTTGGTCTAGTGGTTAGTGACCCTGACTGCTATGCCGGAGGTCGTGGGTTCGATTCCCACCCAGGGCAAATGTTTGTGTGATGAGCATAATCATTTGTTCTGTGTCTGGGTGTAATTTATCAATAATATGTATGTATTTAGTAATATATAAGTATGTTTATCAGTTGTCTAGTACCCACAACACAAGCTCTGCTTAGCTTGGAACTAAACGGCGTTGTGTGATAGTTGTGGAATATTATTATTATTATATTATTATGGAAACCTGCACAGGTGTGCAACATACACGCTCCGATTTACCTGTAGAGATCATCTGTACAGGCAAACCCATAGATATCCGGGCAAACCAGTTAGGTATACCCTAGCGTGTATGGCGGGCATAAGGGTGAAAATCATCCGATGACTTCTCCCGCTCTGGGTGGAGCGAGAGGGCGTCGAACTTTTACTGACTAAACCTCACCTATCTTCTTCAGTTACCCTTTGCGTTCTAGGACTACGGCTTTACTTTTCGGAAATTCCACGTGGTCCTATCCAGCGGGCATCAGCCCTGCTGGGCCCCTACAGTTTGATGACATCCTTTTGAGGAACCCGTGGATCACTACGTGCTGTTGATGACTGAGATTGATCCGGTCCATTTCTGGACGGCCGGACGGCAAGCTACCGATTGGTCGACGTCCGCAAGCCCGCATCTACCGTGGCTTGTTCTTTGTATTCGGGATCGGAATCTCGGCGACTGGGGCTTGAGAACGTTCGTTTCCTCATGCGAGCGGCCTCCTCTTTTACTAGCATTACTGCTTTGCACAAGGAGGCGATTTGCACTAGCGCGAACCAGGTCCCGGCGCGAGAGTTCGCTGCCGCCGATAGCCTCCACGAGAACACGGGTAGTGCTCCGACCAAGCGGGGCACACATCCACCGTATGCTCCACCGTGTCCTCCGAGCGGTCCGCGGTTCTTCCGCCTGAATCCGATGCAAGAACCTTCCGAACTTGCCACGTCTGGTGAGAACCTGCGTCATACGGAACGTGAGGACGCTGTGTTGCCGCTCCAGCCACTCGTCAAAGAAGGCACTCACCGCCGTGATTATAGCGTGTACTGGCGTACTGGGTTGCAATAGTCGCTGTCGCCATTCCACCATAAAATCTCGCCGGAAAAACTCGCGTTCCGAGAGCCATGAAAACACATGATCTCGGACTTGTGCAGTGCCACCTCGAGTCCCAACTGCTGATTCCTCTCAACGACTGTCGCAACACCGCGTTGTTGCTAGTTCGGCCGCCACCTGGTGCGACTACCCATGTGCCACAATCAGCGTGTCGTCTGCGTAACAGACCACGCTGACCGGGACGCGGGAGCTCGCCGCGCATCACGTAATCGTACCCGATGTTCAACAAGGGCGGCTCTAACAGTACCGATCCCTGCTGAACATCGCTCGACATCTCCCGCCGTTTCCACTCTCCCTGGCGACCAAGGTGGATGATAAACCTATCCTTCAGGTAGGCCTCGATCACACGGCGGAGGTAGTCGGGTGCCTGGTGGTACCAGAGTGCCATCCTAATGCTACTTCAGAGCAGGAAGTTGGTGATGTCCGAGAACACCACCACGATGACCCTACGAGGGTACGCTTCGCCGCCCTGTATCCGTCGTAGAACTACAGTAAGTACAGCTAATAATAATTATAATGTCATGTTCATGAAAAGAAAAATAAAAACAGTATACCATCAGAAAAAAATGTTAAAATCTTAAGTAACTCTATAGTTTTATACTCCTTACGTAAGCGAAAGATTTTAAATATTTCCTGTATGTAAGGGGTAATCTAATACGAAGTGCAAGGAACATCCTTTAAAGTCCCGTAACGCAAATAACGTATTGGATTCGGATAGGTGGGTAGTAGTGTAAAATAGTCTATTACATTAGTGAACTCACACGGGAGAATAGATAACACCTGGAGTTTAATTCACGTTACGCTCTTAGATACAAAGTAATTCATTTCTTGCTGTAATTATCATTTTGTGTCTAAGCGTTAGATTATTTAGATAAATTTTAGGTACTTTAAGTTTACGTACCTATTTGTAACAGATGTTTTAACATAATTTTCTGTCTATCATGTATGGTAGGACCTATCATAGCACCAATCCAGATGCTGCACAACATTTACGGGAATGTTTGAAAGAGTTGAACGGAAGTAGTACATTTTGATACACGTGCAAATTTGTCACTGCAGTCATCGGCTTTTCAATACACTTACGAAGAAATACTTTCTCTGAAAATTATGATACATTTTTGTATACTTACGTGTTAGTTTTGATTTAGATGGCAGCAGGCTAAATCAAGTATTTTTTACCTTAATCACAACATCTAGATTTTTTTACCCTAATCACAATATCTTACGGCAACGGCGTACCATCTAGAGAATTCTCTTCAAATTTTAAATTCACTGTTTTTTTTTTTCATATAATTACCTAAAACACAAATAAAAAATAATATTAAATAGAATTTTTTCCCGCAAGCTGAAGGAGAAGCAAGGTGTCAAACCTTTAAACATCCTAATATTAAAAATAGAAATTCAAATATTTTGGCGTGTTGAACCTAATCGTAGTGCGATAAGAGCCAGTTTTCGAGTAAGTTTATTAAAAATATTATACCCACACTGTGTGTATGTATGTTTGTTACTTCTTCACGTTCGAACGGGAGAGCGGATTTCGATAAAACTTGGTAGGTATACGAATAGACCAAGTAGGTACTAGAACTTAAGATACTTTTATCCCGGGAGTATGTTCATGTTCATATTCTTTACTATACACAATGAAAATAGAACAGCTGATGTACACAGGGTTTTCTTACAGCAAACCATATATAAAAGAGAAAGAAATTTTGCTCATTAGGATAATTATTAATGCTCAACAACACTCAAGCACACTAATTAAATCATACCTAAATCTAAAAATATACCTACTAAACAAATATGTATGTTCCTGTGGGACCATTTTCTACTGTCACACGGGCCGAAGAGGTTGGCAGCAGCTAGTATTTTCATTGCTAATTCCTAAAACCCAAAACAAAAGCTCCGTTAAAGATTACCGCCCTATCGCAATTTTACAATTACTGGCACGGATCTTGAGCGCTCGGCGTCAGAGTGGAGATGGCTTCGCGCATTCCATACATACATGCAGCAACGCAGAGAGCGAATCACGAGCGACGTCTATGACACGATGGCGCGGCGAGCCAATCATTGACACTCCGCCTCCGCGTCTAACTTTCACCACTAGGGAGACCGAATATTTGAGTTCTGCGCAACTTGAAGCCAGCGCTCAAGATCCGTTTCGGTAATTGTATCTTCCCCAGCGAAGGTCTTTCGGTAATTGTAGATATCTTCCCCAGCGAAGGTCTTTCGGTAATTGTATCTTCTCCAGCGAAGGTCTTTGTGAACATCCACCACAATGCCATCGACCAACAAAAAACACGTAGGTACTTATGTAATAAGCTGCACGGTTTCAGGGGCAAGAGATCTGTTGGCACCAATCTCCTTAGAATTCAATAGCTAATTCTTTTTGATGAAATCAATAGCAGTTCGTTAGCAAAACTGAATTTGGAAGAGCCAACATTTGAGATCGAAAAATATAATCCTAAATTAAAATGAATGCTGTAGGTAAGTAGTTATTTTTGCAAAATTTTCTAAAAGTTAGATATTTTATTTATTTTAGGCGGCCACCCTAGAAGGAACATAAGTGGGTTATTCAGTAAAAGTCACTTATGTTCCTCGCTCACCCCACAACGGGAGAAGTTATTCAATATAACAACAAAAAACCATAAAACAATTTATTTATTTATTTTCCCTTCACAGAGTAGTTATCTTATGCTAGCTATTAACATTGCTTAAATCTTAGAGCTAACTTTGTGAGGGACTGGTGCCTGATGTAGGTATGTACAACAACCTATATTACAGGTCACCAGGACCCACCCGCGGCTAGTATGCTATTATGACAGAGTTTAGCATCTCGCAGCAAGCGAATATTTAAGCTAAGTTAAACAAAACAAAAAATAGACAGAAATTTGATACTTAATTAAATCTTAAATAGTAGGTACATAAAAGACAATTTATACTTTATATTAATTCCAGGATGTAAGTGTGAGTGCTTAGTGAATGTGTGATTTACTGTTAATGTAAATGTGAGGGTGCAAATGTATGTGTGTGTATGAGTGTCAGAGCTTATTTTTTAGTTAATAGCAGAAATAAGAAGGAAACGCCTGTAAGAGAAATGGAATAAAAGAAAAACATGCTTTGACTCAGAAATGTAGTAAATAAGGTGAAACTATCTGAGTGGGACCAGGAGATTTTCCGTTTGATTGTAATCAAGGGTTTTGAGGTATTTAGAGACAGCAAAGCTGCTGTCTGCACTTAGATTTCAATAGTGGGTAAATGAGTAACTTATTATTTAACTTGTTGTAGAGGTAGGGGCCTAAAAAACAAAAGAAATTATGTGACAGAGCTGAACGTAAGGGTTTTGTTGCACATACATTACCCTTATTCAATGGTTTCCCTTCATAAAAAAAAATACTGCAGAACTTCATGGTTGTTTTATTTAAAAGGTGGCAGTAGTCAGCAGGTCAGGTAGAAGACATCACCAGATTCATTGCAGTCTACTCGATCGAGATCGATATCGAGAGATCAAACCCAGGACCCCGCTCTTACGACCACTGCACCAAAGGCTTGTTAACTTAACTCATAATTCAGGTTTATTTCTGATTGTGTTATCTAGTTCTACCTCTTGTTTACCTTGTAGATCAGCGGATGGCCTCGGAAACGAAGTTTCGGGTTTTGGGTCATCCAATCCGAGTTGAATAAGGGTCACCGACCGATAAGAATCTAATCATTAGACCCATGAGCGAGCATTCCAACGAACGCTTCTTACTTGGGTAAACTTTGCACCTGAGCAAACCAATAGAATCATAATAAGTTTGATGAAGCTTTTCTGGAATTTCATATCGTAGGAAGGTAGTAGTAAGTAGGTACTTTAAAAAGTTCCTAAAAGCATTGACGCGCGGAGTTACACATGCAGCGACATCTAGTAGCAACAATTTGATTTATAATTAGAATAAATGGCAGACCTTACGTGTATAACTATCGAACATGTCGTGATTGTATATTTGATCAAACAACAACATTGGGATTGGGATTGAGGTACTTGTTGCAAACGAAAGTAATATCAATAAGAGACATCTGTTGTGGATGACTCCAATTACGTAAAGCAGCTGGACGCGAGACGGGATAGATGGGGGAATCTCGTTGTTCCAGTCTGTACCGTTATTTCGTAATTTTGAATAGGAAGATTAGATAAGATAATGAAAAGTTCAATAAAATATAATCTTGGAAAATTTTACATTGAGTTCAAGCAGAATCGGCGAACTTTTTGAAACACGTGTTGCCGCGCGCGCACATGCCGCGCTGCCGCGCCTTCCCGGCCGGCTAGCCTCGCCAGCCTGTCGCTCGCTGGTTATGTAACGACAGTAGGTACTATGTAGATATCATAAAATTACTTAACAGCTCGTTATACGCCCAGTTACATAACCACGACCTCGACTCATTTATTTTACGTAACCATGAATAAAACATACCTTAGCTTATGAACGACTTGAGGGACACATCATCAAAGAAACCAAACATTACTTCACATGTATATTTAATATGGGTTTATAATAATTTATGAAAAAATTTAGGTATAAGACAAATTTTGGTATAAGAGTTGGTATCGAAGTTCTAGGTACAACCTAGAAATTTAATAGGACTACAAATACATTAAGTAGAGTAGAAATATAAGATAAAGACTTAACATTAATGGTCAGCTTATTGATAACCTGAATTACAGTATAACAATAGCATTTAAATTATCTAAGTCACTTCTAAATTGATGACTTCAGTGTCATTGGTCTCTTCAGCAGCTGGAGTGGCCACATTACCCTTAAACTTCTTAGCCTGAGTACCCTCGGAATCATTTGATGCTTCGTCTTTAGACAGCTCATTCAAATTATATTTCTTATATGTAAAGTAATTGTCCACAATGCTTAACAAGCAAATACCCTTAATAATTTCCACTATTATACAGAGCCCAGGATTTTTCAAATCAGCTTTGTTGTTCGCATTCTTCAGGACGACCATCTCTGCCAACTCCTTGATAATCAAATCTCTGCAAACACTGCTGTTGAAGCGCTTGTTGAATATGATTGCAAAAGATGATGACTGTTTCAGGAAATACTTATCAAAGAGTTTGCCCGCACACTCCATTATGTCTGGTAAGTTGGCTTTGCAAGTAGCCATTATTGGAAGCAGACGTAACACATGCCGCGTCTTTGAGAGTCTTGTCGTCACCAAATCTTTGATTATGGCCGTGGTCAGCTCTTCTGGACTAGGTAAATTTGTTTTGACAAAAATGCAATTAGATGCACCTGTTTCCACCACCTGGAATCTTTTATGCCTTAGAGATTTTTGGGAATCTTTTTTCAAGGAGTCAACTTCTCGCCGCAGCATGTCTCCGATGTCAGTCTCATCCTCCGACTCGCTGTCTGACCTGTCTTCCGGCGCGGCGGACTCCGGGACTGCCGACTGCTGCTCGAGCCCGAGGTCCGGATACAGCTTCCCAGCATACTCATTCAGCAAATTATAAACTTCTTTCACGCAGTCTTTTTCTCTGAAGTTACACGTGCAAAAGAAGCCCCTGAAGCCGGGTTCCAAGAAATATTTGTTTCTGCGTTTACGAAAGTAAAACTTTTTCTTCTTCCGAGTATCGCCCATAATGTAGACTGATAAGCACAAAGTGAAGTTACAATATGGTTATGATGGCGGACTGTGATGATATAACGAAATATTATGTGTTACGTATTGAGTCGAATTATGATTAAGAATTCAATAACACAACAGCATCAACATCCGTAACGTAATGTCACTAAAATGTCAGTGAAATGTCAAATAGATTACAACTAGTGCTGCATCATGAATTGAAAAACTTTTAGTCGAGTTACATCAAGCATCCTGATAAATCGACTAAAGTTATAGGAATTTAGTAATCTTCTGTAGTACGTGTTAGCGAATATTTACTGAATTATTTGCTTTCTCCAGAAACAGTAACGTTCTTTTTCTTTTGATGTAGGAAACAGTGTTTTCGTACCCATATAAAATAAAAACTTACTTTTATATTTCACTTGGGTTTCGTTTACGGGATTTTTAATCGCAGAGTCCTAGTCAAAACCCATCCTAGGTATACATACAATAAAAAAATATGAGTATACTTGCGAATAATATATTTTATTTACACTAAATTCGTTTTACAAAAATATTTATTATTTTCTATATACAGCTTACTTTAATATAAAATTAATTTAGCACCTTATTTAAATATTCTTACATATTTTATACTAGATTAAAAGTAAATATTAAAATACTATAATACTTTTCATAGACATTTTGCATTGTCTTAAGTGCATTGTCCGAATTATTCTCACTTGATGCCTGCCAGGGCCATAAGAAATAATATATTTTCAGAATTTACAATATTTCGGCTTCATTATCGTAGGCATATTGGCGACAACGGGCTTGTTTCGTTTTGGGCACACTGTGATGCTGAAAAATACAACCAAAGTTAATATAAAAAAAATCTTAATAACAAACGATTTCTGACCGTTGTACCGATTAAGCCGATTCTGCTTATTACTCATTGTATTTAACAATGAGTAATAAGCAGAATCGGCTTAGAAAAGGGGTTTGACGTATATCGAGATAAAAAATAGGGACGCTAGGCTATATACATAATTATATGATATCACCGAGAATAGAACTTAACTAAAAAAAAAATGTGTTAATTCCCCTGACCGAATGTCGGCCAGGACCGGCAAATCTTAGCGGTTATTAGCTATGCACGAGGATAATAGATATATACTGGACAAGTGCATGCGCAAGCACTCTCATAAATCGATGGGACGGCCATCTGAAGCGATCAGAAAGAGATGAGGCTCAGGGCCAAGACTAGTGTGTTCTGAGGCACGAGGATAACTCCACCAACTTCGATACTCCGTACTGCTACTGAGAAAACCCTAATGGAAAAATCCAATATCACGTATCCGATCTGGATATCGCATCCCTTAAGACCGCGAGACGAACAGGAAAGTTGTACAAGTGCAAAAATATTACTTACTCAGTATTATACTCAATCGATGATAGCTTTATATACTCGATATAGATGCTGGGACTCTTCAAGAGCCTCCACGTCATGGGGTTGAACAAATTCGTCTCATATTTCCATTCGACGATCACGAACACGGGCGGGTGGCCAGTATCTTTGACTGCCACCATTTTTGTTTCTAATACACCGGGCTTGTAGAACTTTCTGTAAGATAAAAGAAACAAAATAAACTTTTTTTATAGTCTATAGCTACAACTGAGCATAAACGCGCAAATCTGCTTATTCAGCGGCACGACATTGAGAGTTTATTGCTATAATTAAAATAGTAGCTGCATGTATCTAACAACGACGACGATTGGCTCGCCAATGTATGGAATGCGCATAGCGATCCGCACTCTGACGCCGAGCGCTCAAGATCCGTGCCGGTAATTGTACCCATTGCTAACCTTCACCTGACGGGCCAATCCGCGCGCTTCACTACGCTAGTGGAGCGCGCGGATTGGTCCGCTAGCTCGCGTCGGGTTCGTGTCGGTGAGCTGGCAGTTTCGGTGTAGACACTATAACCCTTTGTATACAGAACCCTAAAAATTAGAAAATATGCAATACCTTTAAGTATATATTTTTAATAGCCTATTTTGTGTCCCACTATTGGGGAAAGACCTCTCCTTTCTCCCTAAAAACCTCTCTCGGCCAAGTTTTCCCCCTGTACTGGGCCCTACAAAATAATAGGATTCGATCCAATAATGAACCTTTTTAGAAAGCTACCACTATGTTGTATGTATGTAGTAAATACCTATATTAAACGTCGGTCGCAACTTCGCATGATTTTACTGAGGCACCGCGCATGTTAATTTACGACTTCCCGGACAAAAACATGACTTGTAAGAAAGCAAACGAGTGCAAGTCGGACTCGCGGGAATGATTCCGTACCATTATCTAAGGTTTACCCTGTTTTTAAGTGGGAAATCATCGAATGACTTGACATCCGTCTCTCTTTACGGCGGACCGGGAGGGCGTGTCAGACTGTTACTGTCTAGCTAGACTCACTCCTATATATTTTTTTTGTAGACGTTCCAAGGCCACGGGATTCGCTTTCGCACAACCCATGGCCAGTAGGCTTCGACTCTGCTGAGCCCCTGGTTCTACTGACATCTTGAGGCGCGCGAGGAACACGTACGCACCGTCGCCGACTCGGGCTCGGTCCGGACGGTTACCGGACGGCTCTACGGCGAGCTACAATTACCGGCACGGATCTTGAGCGCTGACTTCAAGCTGCGCAGAAGTCAAATATTCGGTCTCTTTAGTGGTGAGAAGTAAGACGTGGGGGCGGGGAGTGTCAGTGATTGGCTCGCCGCGCCTTCGTGTCATAGACGTCACTCGTGATTCGTTCTTGCGATTGCTGCATGTATCTAACAACGACGACGATTGGCTCGCCAATGTATGGAATGCGCATAGCGATCCGCACTCTGACGCCGAGCGCTCCGTGCCGGTAATTGTACCTATTGCTACCCTTCACCTGGCCAATCAAATTCGCGCGCTCCACTACGCTAGTGATATAATCATTATAAACATCATAATGATTATATCAACATCTCACAGATCACACATCTCAAGAATCAAATGAACCAAAATCACGCAAGATATGGAACTATGTCAATGCGGGACTAGTGACAAATATTTAACTTTCGTTTATTATTTTTAACGGATTAACTGCTGAGCTACGTAAAGTAAAACACGTAAAATTATAAGAACATGAATGTAATATTCATTCAAGAATGTAATATTAAGCAAGTATAAATTTAATTTGACCCTTAGGGTTCATACGCAGTATGCAGCTATCCGTATAGCTGACCGCAAGCACAATTATGTACATAATATTCCTTCCAAGTGCACTGTGATACGGCTACCCGCAGCCTGCTCCGGTAGCTGGGAGGGCTGCGGCCCCCGAGTGACAGCCAGCCGGACGGTTGCTCGAAGCAGTAATGCTTGCAAAGGAGGAGGCCAACGGCGCAATCGCCGCCACCGCCGCTAGGATTCTGATCCCGATTTCCGGCCAACGTAGCTTGCGGACAGTGAGCAATGGGTAGCTCATTGACCGGCCGTCCGGTAACTGTCCGGACCAAGTCCAAGTTGTCGACGGCGCGCACTGTTCCCGCGCGCCTCAAGGAGTTGTCAGCAACAGCAGGGGCCCAGCCGGGTCGAAGCCTACTGGGGCCAGGGTTATCCGAAAGGGCGCTCGAGCCCTGGTATGAAGGCTAGAAGGAACGGGGTGGGTCTTTTAGTCAGTAAGAGTCTGACACTATCTCCCGCTCCGCCCAAGGGCGGGGGATGTCAATGCATGATTTTTTCTCACCATAAAAAAAAAGCCGGCCGGTTGCTAAACGCACTGTGCGGCTCACAAAAGAATTATATTTTTATTCATAAAATAATACAACATTAAAAGTGATAACCCTATTGCTTTAATGAAGCGTATGTTTTTATTTTATAAATTAGGCTTGGTTTCCACTGTTCCATATTTATACTGTGCCGTAGGGGCCCAGCAGAGCCGAAGCCTACTGGGGAAAGGGGAACCCGGAGTCCTGAAACTCTGCTCCATCTTAGTGATCATCTGGAGGCTCTCCTAGACTTCCGTGTGGAGCAAGAGAAGTCAGTGAGTAGACAAATTGACTTGAAAATTGTTTTAGGTGATAATTAACATTTTCAACTTACTGTTCATCCTCCAAAAACATGTGTTCGCTCTTATTATTATTTCTGTCGATCAATGTTATCGATAGCTTCCCTGATTCCGGCCCGTGACTTATGCTTGCTGTTGTGTTTGCCACTTTCACTTTCACCTCGTAATGGACTCCTGCAATGTTAAATAAGTAAATTCTTAGTATAACAGAAATAACTTGTCTCACATCTTGCCACGAAAGGAAATATTGATTGATTGCTCTACTGAAGCCATGACATAATAATTTCTAAGCTAAGGAATATTATGCTTGTCCTGTGTAGTACATAGTAGTTAATAAAGTATATCAATATAATTATTATATATATATACTTTATTATTATATCTATTATCTATATAAGGTGTAAGGGACAGCCCTCCACAAACTTTAAGGGCTTGCTCAGCTCAGTTTGTGGAAAGTTGTTCAGTTTCGTACTGTAACTGAACAACTTTCCACAAACATTTTTTTCAGGAAACAATATGGTTCAGTTTCGTCTACTGAGCAAGCCCTTAAAGTTTGTGGAGGGCTGTCCCTTACACCTTGTATATAAAAGGAACAGGATCTAGAAGAGTAAAATTTTGCTCAAGGTTTCCTGTTATGACGTAGGCAAGTTCTAAGAGAGGATTTTTCAAAATTCACCTCCTGAGGGGATGACAACAATGAAAACAGGAGTCCAGAGTTTGTATGGAGAAACCTACTTTCGCGGACGAAGCCGCTGTCAGAAGCAAGTACCAAATATAAGAACTGGCAGTCAAAAAATGTTTAATTATGAAATCTACTACGAGTTAAAACAACTGAAGACCGCATTTTGACCGTCAAGTTTTTAGAACAATCAGCATTATGTACATCTACTCTAAAGGGTGAGTTGCATGGTGCAACTTAACTATAACGATAACAAAGCCGTTAACAGTTGTCAAATCGTCGAATTGATCAATAGGCGGCCGTTTCACGTCTGGTTATAGTTTAGTTATCGTTATAGTTAAATGGCGCCACTCACCCTAAAGAAGTTAAGTTTGTTTTTCTGATTTTTTTGTTTGTAGGAGGTAATCTCTGAAAGTTCTGGTCCGATTGCGAAATTATTTTCCCAGATAGAAAGCTACTTTATTCCTGAGTGATATAGGCTATATTTTTTGTATGCGCTTTTGTAAAGCTAGTTCTTGAATATACGATCTAATCTGTTAATGTTTATCCTGTATTAAGCTAAGGTGTGCAATAAAGTTATAAATAAATAAATAATACGACTTCAAGAAATACTTACTGCAATAAGGCTTAGAACCGCCTGTCAAAGCATACAACGCAATATTCGAGTTGGTATCGACAAGTCCACCCACTTGTAGTCGATTGTAGATGTTGAACGAGTGATAGCCCATCGGTATGCAGTAGTGATGGTTATCACACCTCGTACAGTTCCCAGCAACGAAGGCCTGGAATAAAGAAAAAAAAAAGGTTTTATTAAGAAACTAGCCACTATCCGAGTCTCGGCGAGGGTTTTATGTAGTCAAAGACTGCAGGGACAAATTTCCACAAGTATCAAACGACGTTTTTCAATATAAATAAGAAGACATAAATAAACGGGGGTTAAAGCACGTAACGCAGGGGTCGCCGCGCGAATAGCCTAATACGATAAATGTAACAAAACTATAGCGGGGGCAAGCACGCGCATTTTTCTGCACTAGTGCGAAAATCAGTCAATTGCATGTCTAAAAGCGGTGGGATAAATGTGAATTTTCGAGTAAGTGTAACACCCTAAGCGCGGACTTACAGAAGTCATGAGCAATCCGTCCGGAAAAGACTAAAAAACGGGCGACGCGCGCCTCAAAGAAATATCATATCAGCAAAGCCACCCAGAGCTTCAGTCTTCATGTGGAGATTTTCCATTTAAAAAAGGGGTATATCGTAACTATCATACACCTACCTATATTTTGCCATTTAAGTTCAATACCTCTGTAATAGGGGGCGGGTCATATTATCTTATCTAAAATTATTTATTGCGCAATTTCATTGGTAATCTATAAACAGACATCCGGCTTACCCAAAAAAAAATATGACGTCTCTGTGACATAATAATGTTTTTCTTCTGTCTTTAAGATAACATGAGAATAAGGCGTATTTGGTACCGTTATCTGATCCCAATTGGCTTCTTCGAATATTCATTTATCGAACATTGACTGGCCTAAATGACCTCACGTGGGCCCAAAACGCTAGCGTCACTAGTACATGTAAAATAATGTGTTAGATTTTGTAAAGACATGTTCGAACTAAAAGGGCGCGTTTTCTCTGACGCGGAGGTGGGCGGAGTAGAGAGAAGCGGACTGTGAACTGGCCAATCATAGTTCTCGAAATCTCCACTCCGTATCAATGGGAACAGTCTAAATGGAGTGGAGCGGAGATGAGTGGGTTTTAGAATAAACGGAGTCGAGCAGGCTGTGGTACCGGGCGGAGGGTAGCTCCACTCCACTGTACTCAGCCCCGCATCAATGGAAACACGTGCCACTCTTCCTGCCCTTCTCCATTCCACTCCATCTAGCTCCGCTTCAGTGAAAAGCACCTTTGGGCCTAATAGACAAAGACCTCTTCTACAAAAAAAAAAAAACCAGAGCGTTACTAGTGTTGTTACAATCGTTCCTCGTTGCGACTGATAATTGCTAAAAAATAGAGGTTCACCCTAACATACTCGTTTGTATCCGTGAGGAGGTCAAAGATATACTTAGGTCGACACATGTCATATCATAACTATATACAACGTGTCAACGCACATCCTGAAAGTAGTATGTTCAGATTTGGGTACTGAATTGATTTCAGCCATTTTTTTAAATGGGTAATTATTATTGAAAAAACCATTCTTCATTATAATAAGGTTTAAAAAAATACATATTTTGATAAATCTTGATTGTGTCACTAGTGTACTTTAGTGTATGGAATGTGCGATTTCGGAAAATTGGAGCTGAGAATTTTATTATACTATTGACTACCACAGCGACACTCTCCGAGAAGACGACTGATTTGCTGCCAAATACTGCAAAAGCCAAAATTAGAATTCAACTCGTATTCAAATGGAATGCAAAGGCTAAATGCAGAACCTATCTGAAGAAGAAGAAAAAAATAGAGAAAAAATACTCACATCATAAGACTCGCACTGCACGGCCATAAAGGGACAACTCGGTGCCACACTCTCAGTAAAGAACTCATAGCTCCTTTCGTGATTACAGCCGACGAACTTGACGACCTGTTGGTACGACAGGTCGCTAGAGCCGCCGTTTGATGAGCTCGCTTGCGTACAGCCTGGCTGGGTCGATCCACCGTTTGGATAGAAATCCACATGGCCTATTGGTTCGCTTATACCGAAACCTGAAACCGTCAAAAATACTTTAGTAAAAATACCAAAAAGACCACTAATACAACTGTTTCTTTTTACTGATCTCTCGATGTTCTCCTGCTACAGGGTAGAACGAGAAATTTTCGATAATTATATGCAAATTGCAGCTCAGTATTGGATAGTATGGTAACACAAGTTATATTTGCAGCAACATATATGTACAAAACTATAGTCATTAAAACTACTACTACTTACTTAATTACTATCTGATACTGAACTGCAAATTGCAAAAAAGAAGCACTTGGCTTGAGATCATAAAACCTAAATATTATTTTTCACCATCAGAGATATGGATTTTCACTCTGCAAGTAACCGCTTAAAACAAAATACAGATCCTATCACCGTAGGGGCCCAGCAGGGTCGAAGCGTACTGGGGCCAAGGGTCTGCTTCTAAAAGAAAGATTCTGACCCAGTACGAAAGGCAACGAAGGAAAGGAAGTGGATTTTTAGGCTGACCCCACACTAGGCGTGCGCGCCGCGCGGCGCGCACTCTCTGAAGGGGGATAATCGAGGTCGCGCACGCCTAGTGTGGAGGAGGCCTTATATAGTCAGTAAAAGTCTGGCTATATCTCTCGCTCCGCTCAAGAGCGGGGGATGTCATTGGATGATCTTCCCACCTAAAAAAAGTAACCATTTATCATAATTACCTGATAAGTACAGCGGCATTGCGTTACTGTGAATAATGTCCACATATTTAGCGTCTGACCGGTCAAGGCGCACCAAAGTAACTGTCTTCGTGAAGTAAGGAGCTGCAGGGTCCAAGCCTGTTATCCTGCCCAATTTCAAGTAGAACCTCTGGAAAGGAACATAACTTGAAATTAGTTCTACTGAAATATAAGACCAACTGCCTAACCACTGTTTATGGAAAATTGCGCTATTTGTCATGTGTTATAAGGTATATTTTAAAATAAAATAACATTATAAATGCCAAGTCCATCCATCAATCTTTTTTTTTTTGGTAAGCCGCAAGAGCAATCAGACAGGAAAATATTTTTTTTAATTGTTGATAGGTTTGCGCTTGACCGCTATCTCACATAATGGAAAGCGACGATGCGGTCGACGATGGAACGCGCTTACCTAGAAGAAACCTATTTACTCTCGAAGATTCCCGGGTTGTAGCTATCAGGAAACGCAGACTCCGGCAAGGAATTCCACTCCCTAGCTGACCACCACCCTAGGTTGACTGGTAGAGAATGCCTAAGGCATTAAGTCCGCCTATGTACTTTTTGTTGCATGAAGATTAAATAAATAAATAAATGTGTTCCTATAGGCTAAATCACTGTGTTCACACAAAATTGGGCATACACAATTTAATTATTGTGTATGCCCAATTTTGTGTGTTAATGTATGTACTACTAGCTGACCCGGCGAACTTCGTACCGCCTAACAGTCAATGAATGTAGTAAATCTTTAGATATAGTCAACCGATTGCGATAAGCAAAGCCTAAGTAATATTTCAAGTTACACACAATTTTAATGTATAAAAGTTATATACATCGGTTTCGTGTATTTTACGTGATGCGCGCACAACTAAAAACTTCTACAGATTTGTTATATGTATAGATTTCATTTGTATTTTATTTAATTGTATCAATGACAATGCAATTCATGTCTATTTTTAAATATTTTATTCGATTTTAATAGATATTTTAACATTGATCATAATTTTGAACATCGATTTTAACATTGCGTTAATATAGCGTGTACCTACGCGGACTATGTCTGAAATAAATGAATTAATATTCACAATAAATTAACGCTCGTCTTACCTTTTGCAATGCATGTCCACAGTAGCCGCCTAAATGAGCTCCTAAAGAGTGGCCGATGAAGTGGAAGTTGTCTATATGCTGCAGCCCTAGTGTTTCCTGCAACAGAAGCGAAGAATTTTAGTATGGGATAGCTTAAATGTGACGTCACAAATGTTTTTTGGTGGGAAATCACCTAATAACCGCTGCCGCTCGGGATGGGGCTAGAGGGAATATCAGACTTTTACTGACTAAAATTTTTTTTGGTGTTGGTCTTTTCTTTGGTATTGTCCTTCGCGTTCTAAGGCCACGGTAAGCATCCCGTAGTTACAAAAAGGTCTGTTATTTCATTCTCTAACGAGATATTTATCAGAGTACAGAATCTCTAAAAGCTTAAGGATATGCCGCACACGGGGCACCGGCCACAACCACAAAAAGCCGCCACCCGCATATTTCCTGTAATTTCATTCATTTTATATGGACTCGCCGCACAAGGCTAACGACGGTGGTCGCCAAGCGCTACAAATCACCGCTGTTCGCTTCTTGTGGCCCGAACTTTTCACTAAGCGCCGATACAAAACGCTGCCCCACACCATCCGCACATTTAAACCTTCTTCGACAGAGTCTATTATGATACTGCGTGTATGGGTTAAAAAAAGTAGCAGCCACTGGCCACAAGTAGCTGTCGTCGCGCGCTTTAGCTTCCTTTGTGGCCGCTACTAGCTTCTCGTGGAGGCGTTTGTGACTGTGGCACGTGGCCCATGTGCGGAGACACCAAGCAATTCCATTCTACAAATGGCTGAAATTCGCCAGTTTCAGCCTTTTATGTCTAAAACCCACCAATGTCATTTACCCTTTGCATTCCACAGACACGGTAACTTTGAAACGTTCCCGCAGCCCTCAATCTGTTTCACAATGGAGTATAAAGCGTTGATAATAGTATCATGGAAATATTTTCAAATTTATGAAAGAAAACCACAAGAACTAAGTAGTTAAGTTCTTCTAGATTCCACGGTCTTCGAAAGAAATGCAACAGCTCCGATAATTCAAGAACTAAAGTACCAAAGAGTAGGGTTATAAAATATGCTTACATAAATATTATGTACAAGATGCGCAGTCATAACACCAACAAGTCTGATATTGGCCACCGCTTGTCCGTAAGGTGGCTGAGATCCACCTCGCCAGTCCACAACGATCACAGTCGCAGCTTCATTGCCTTGCAGGTTCAGGAGAGCATCCGCTAAATTTTGAATCTGCGCAACATTTACAATCATCATCATCATCATTTCAGCCGAAAGACGTCCACTGTTGGACATAACCCTCCCCCAAGCGTCCCATCATAACGACCAGTCCTGTGCATCTCGCATCCATCTGAATCCGGCGACCCTGACCAGGTCATCGATACAACATTTATATATAATCATTAAGTACCTATTTTTATACAGTTCCTTGAAAGAAACAATTATGCAAATAAAATAATATAAGTACTGTTTTTTATGTTTGTACGGGATAACCCAGGGTCTTGTTGTTTTTGAGTGCAAAAGATAAGGATTAGGTAGGTACGGAAAAAAACTTGGATAAGAGTTTTCAATAACAAGTATATTTAAAAAAATGCAATCTATATAGGTATTAAAAGGAGATACTGACTGACTAACATATCAACGCACAGCCAAAACTACTGGGTCTAGGAGCGTGAAATTTTCCACTTGTTTTCCTTTTATGACGTAGACAAGCACTAAGAGGAGGTTTTCCGTAATTCACCCCTAAGGGGAGAAAGGCATGAATCAGGGGCACTTTCACGCGGTCGAAGCCAATGGCAGAAGATACGTAATAGTTAACTGCGGCAGAACCCAAAAAAGGTTTTTTTTTATATTATACACCAAACGACAGAAAGTTAATTCTGTGCAGATATTACGGTCGAAATATCTTGATCGCTCCTATCTTCGAACGATTAGCTGCGCAGTAGTTCTGTTTAGGAATCATATAGCGAAAGAGTGTTGCGCAATTTCCTCGAGTATGCGCGATAGTTCGGAACGCCTAAGTTCAAAGAGGTCTACATATTTTGACCGTACTATACTTGTACGTGTATCATCAAAATATAAAAGAATATTTCTTACAGGCCTTATCCCAGCAAGCTTATGATCTGTATGATTTCCAAGTTTCTTACCCATAGTTTATGTCCACCTTCCAAAAATCCATGAGATATAATGTAGAATGGTCCTCTGGGATCGAGATTCGCATTGGCTATTTTTTCCTTATTATCTGCTTCGAATAAGACTGGTATCTTGCGGTTTCTTCTCGTAAACGCAGGATAACTGTAACAAAAGCACATTTGAATATGGTATAATGTATTTTGTGCTTTAGTACCAGGCAGTGATGTGATTAAAAAGGCTGCTCAACTTGAATGCGGAACATGTCTGTCGCAAACCCGACCAACTGTGGGGCAAAGTAGGCCATAATTGAAACAATGAGCCAGTGAAATGGAAGATGTACCACGAAGGAGATGGATGAACTAGGCGGATTTCGCCAGAACTGAACAGAGGAAGCGCGGACTCGCGGAAGATGGACGAAGTGGAGAGAGACCTATATCCAGGTGTGGGATAGAACAGGTAATAACTCAAATAAAAATAACATTCTGATATCCTAAAAACATTAATATGATACGTTAATTTACTCGATCGTCTTTTTGTGACGTGCCCTAGTCTAGACTCGATCGCTTCGCTCGCTCGGCTCGCGCGTGTTTAGTCACAGTTGATGAACATGGTCAACATCGCCTTCGCTTGAGATAACTTTGACTGTAAGATAGACCAATGGTATTAATTTCAGAATGCAAGTGGGTATTATTACCCGACTACGGAGGGTTATGATTTTGACAGGCTATGTAGTATGTATGTGAGTAGGTATGTTCATCTGTTCCCTTATAACTTCTTATCTACTTATCGGCACTCGACATAGTCGACATATGGAGTATCGTTAGAACTTTCTTCATCGTCCGCTGAACATAGGCTACGTGACCTGGCACAAAAGTCGATATAGCGCCCTCCAGCGGACAAAAAGTAAAACGATACAAAAAAAAATGGAGATAAATACGCCGTGTTTGGTATCATTTGATAGGGCTTCACTTGTACATTTCCAAAATGTTCCTCAAATTTAAAGTGACGCCCACTAGCCGATAAAAAGTAATGTGTTAAAAAAAAATGTTAAGATACCGCGTTTGATATCATTTGAAAAGGTTTCACTGGCACTTGTAAAAAAATACCATCAATATTCAATGTGGCGCCTTCTAGTGGACAAAAAGATTTGTGTTAAAAATATAAGATAAATACCTACGTCGTGTTTGGTATCATTTGAAAGGGCTTCTGTCTACGCAGCTGTTTCACTGCTTCACAAGTGAACAGGAGTTTTATGTTAATTACCTACCCTTAATTCGACAATTTAGCTTTTACAAGTAAATTGGTACTTAGTAGTTATAAAAACACGGTGATTTAACACCAAAATTGTTTAAATAAAAAAAAAAGTAAGATGTAAGAAAGCAAGAGTAACTCATAATAATAGCTTCATCGTTTACATTTAATAAAAGCTTGTTTTCAAAAAGTTTTCTACAAATCACAAATTAATGTGAGAACTGACCCAGCGCGAACGTTATCAATAGGTACAATTATAATTAATGAATATTCTTCGTCCAACGTTCAAAGGTCAATAGACCTCGAATAAACTGTGCACTCGATACGTGCCTCCGTTGCAACAAAAATAAAAACACATTGTTTAAAATAGTTGATAACAACGTCACTATGCAATTATGGGACGTAAACATTTGTTTTGTCTCCGTTCATGATTGATTGATGTCACGGACGAGCCCCCGGTCTTATCGCACCGAGACTTGTACATACAAATAAGATAGTAAATAACGAAGCGGATCTTGTATATCAAGTTTCTGTATGGTAGGTACTAGTAATGAGGGCTTTGGATTTAGTCTTTATCGATGCCCACTTCTGCGAGGATAAACAACTGTTATCGGTAGGAAATGACATAATTTCTTAGATTGTAGGCGTGGACTTCAATGGTCCACACCTACAATCTGACCATAAGTTTAATTACTCAATTTCGTTTCTAATTAGGTACTTAGGGTTAGAAAAATGACAACAAAATATGTACATCCGAATAAGCCATGCTAATTTCCGAGTTACCAGTTTGAGATTAAAACTAGGTAACACCCTTAACCAAGCTAAAGATATGTGGTTTATCTTACCTACTTGTAATAAGTACCTACTTCAAAAATTCGAACATTAATTCAGTGTTTCCTCAAAAATTACTGATACCTTCATAATTTGTTCCCTGGGAAGACCCATAAACGACACATAGATTTCCTCGTATAAGGACACATAATAAGTATACATATATCAATATGTTCCTGCCCACCCACTAGAAAACAATATAAATATTAACACTGGAAGTTACAAATCTAGAAGGAAATTATTATTATTCTTATTTCCGACCAATCTAGAAATTTGTTATCTCTATTTACGTGTGTAAATACAAATAAAACATTTACACTTTATTTATATTTACCTTTCCTATTCGCTAGTTAATGTTTTACCAGCAGAAACTCTTACAGAAGCGCCGGAAAGAACTGTTTAAAATTAACAGTGTCAAATTCGGGCGATGTCAGATTCTTGTAAAATCGAGTGTAGCGTAAGGCAGGGCGGCCTGACCCTCCCCCACATTGTTTAACCTATACATGAACTGACTGTCAGTTCAGCGATCAGCATGTCGGGTGCTTTCCAGATAGGGTCTGTGTCAACAATTTGAGTTACGCGGACGACATGGTGCTGCTGAGCGCGTCGATCTGTGGATTGAGGTGGCTACTCAGTACAGTACGAATTAGGCGCAGTCATGGAATAAAATATAATATGAGAGTCAATACGGTCTTTCAAGCTGTCGGTGTGTCGAAGCCTATAAACATACTGGCTGTTCATGTCAATAGTGTTCCACTACAGCAAAACTCAAAACTCAAATATTTTTATTTCACATAGGCCTCCATGGGCACTTATAAAACGTCAGAAGCTAGTGCACGGATGCGAGTCAGCGAGTGGATAAATTCAAGTATTTAGGGCATCTATTCACCGTGGACCTTAATGATCAAGCTGAAATTGAGCGGGAGCGGAGGCACTGTCAGTACAAGCTAATAGGATAGCCCGCCGGTTTGCGCGGTGTTCTAGGGGGTGAAGGTTCTTATGTCTTTACAGACATAAGTTTGCTGGATTAGAGATGAATTTCATATACTATAACTTCTAGGTATATAATTATTGCTATATTAACTTTTCATTTATAAAGGTACCTAATCTGTTTTTATTTTCAATATATTTTATTGATTCCAACAATGACAATCACATTGAGGACAAAAAAATAAGCATATAATCAACCATTTAATGATCGCAGTGCGCGTTTTCGAATGTTTAGTACGTGGACATCACGGTCACGATATTTTCCTTCACCGTTTTGAGAGTAATAGTAATTTGCTTCAATGGGTCAGGGTTATTGCCACTGCATCACCACTTTACTAAGATTTTAAATATACTTTTTGCGAGTAAACATCCCACTAGAATGAACTAGTGGAATAAACTCCAAAAATGCAGCTTGTCTAGTGCGTTGGTTTGAGCTAGTGTCCGTGAGGAAGAGTAATAATAATGAGTTTTTGTTTTGCAACAAATTTGTAGGCTATTTTATTGACATCATCATCAGCCTTTTTAATGTTCCCACTGCTGGGACTTAGGCCTCCTCTCTAGGGGAGGGAACGGGCCGTAATCCACCACGCAGGCCCAGTGCGGGTTGGTGAACGTAACATGTCTTCGAATTTTTGGTTACAGGACATGCCGGTTTCCTCACGATGTTTTCCTTCACCGTTTCGAGAGCAGTGGTGATGAAATAAATTTCACAAAGTAATGCGCCTGGTAGGGTTTGAACTCGTGACCTACAACTCGTAACTCGGAGCCATTACCACTCGGCCACCACTGCTCTCTATCTCTTATTGTAAGACAAAAGAAATAGACATCTGTAGCCGAACTAGACAAAAGCCTGTATTTCGGCTATCAACGCCTAACCCCTCAAATAATAAAAATTTATATATTGTAGCTATTAGGCTTAGCCATCGAGCAGAATTGCAAAAGTAATTTAAAAAAAAAGAAACGAAATTGATAAAACTAAAATCTTCTAATACATTCAAAATCTCGTGTCACAGGATTTTATCGAACTCCTCCTTTTGTATTTTTAATAGGTCTGAGAATAAGTTTAAAGTATTTTTTTAATCTACTACGCCTTGATTTTTATTCACAATATGACTTTGATCTCTGTCTAGATTTATATGGCAGAACAATGTTTGCCGAATTAATGTTTGCTCAGCTCTATGCTGTTACTGCCTAAGAACCAAGAAAAAGAACTCAATCTGAACGCTCGAACCGGATATCGAAACGACTAGGACCTCAAACAAAGTGACCACTACCAATGAGATACCAGCTTTCAGTTTGCATAGTCACCTTCCACGAAATGGGACGAAAGGGGGCAGTTCGCCATTTGTTTAAATCTAATGATAACACGATAAGCGAACTTTTATAAAAGGGTAATTTGTTTTTGCTTCGCGATAACGTGACTACAAATTTATTGAGCCCCACGTGGTAGTCTGATCTAGAGGCGATAGGTCCAACAGAGGGTCTTTTTTAAAACTAGGCTAAACTTTTTTTAAACAGGCAAAAACGCCTAGTCTGACCGTAGAGGTGTTAATTGTTAATACCTCTACGGTCCAGTAAAGGTCGACACTCGCCGTACGTCGGGTGGTCCGATGGTGTGCATTGCTTGGGCGGAGCATCGCCGTGCCCTCGTGGGGGTAATCGGCGGCGGAGACCTCTCGCGCCGGGCCTTGGTTGAGGCCATGGTCCGGAGCGAGGAGGAGTGGCAGGCGGTCGCCGACTTCTGCGAAGCAGTAATGCTCGCAAAGGAGGAGGCCGAACGCATCAGGCAACGGCGTTACCGCCGCCGCCGTCGCCGGAATTCTGATCCCGATTTCCGGCCAACGTAGACGCGGGCTTGCGGACAGTGAGCAATGGGTAGCTCGCTGTCCGGCCGTCCGGTACCTGTCCGGACCAAGCCCAAGTCGTCGACGGCGCGCACTGTTCCCGCACGCCTCAATGAGTTGTCAGCAACAGCAGGGACCCAGCCGGGTCGAAGCCTACTGGGACCAGGGTTATCCGAAAGGGCGCTCGAGCCCCGGTATGAAGGCGAGAAGGAACGGGGTGGGTCTTTTAGTCAATAAGAGTCTGACACTATCTCCCGCTCCGCCCAAGGGCGGGGGATGTCAATGCATGATTTTTCCCACCATAAAAAAAAGGTAAGCTTGAGGAAATCTACACAGTTGTGCAACATACACGCTGTGGTTTACCTGTGAAACTCGACAGTACAGGCAAATCTGTCAAGTATCCCTATCGTGTGTGGCTAACTTAATAATACCAAGCCTATACAAAGTCTAGGTATTCTTTCAGACAACTACTAGATCTAGTGTATGAGGTGGTATGATTTTGCGTTCTTATCTACAATTTAATAAAATGATAACTCACCGTACAGCCATAGCTTCGGGTGATACAGGAAAATAGTTATCAGGTCGATGTTCCGTCCACGGATAAGCCTTCGAGAAGCACCCGTAAATACCGTAGCAACGCTCCAATTCCGCGTCATCTTTAAAACATACAAATCATTTAGATTTTTTGAATCATTTATTAAAATATATCTTAAAGCAATACAAAAATATAGCCACACGTAATTAGAGTCGAACAAACATAAAGATAGAAAACAACGAGTAATATATAAATATTGGAAGTTATCAGCGTAATTGAATATTTTCAAATTTGCTCGCACATGCCCTTTTACGACGGATATGATAATGTTTTTTCGAACACAGATATATTTATATGAAAAATGAGTTCCAAGTGCAAAAATAATTCATAGTTATATTATAACATGAATATGTTAAGGTTTTCCTTTTATTACAAGTGCTTGGGAATACAATGGTTAACACGTAGGCAGGTAAATTTTATGTGTGCACAAAAAGTATAAGTAAACAAATTGCATAATTGCAAAGATTTTTTATTTGAAAGCTGGTCACGTACGTAATTAAATTGTAAGCTTAAATGTAACCTACTTTTGAATAGAGTCAAAACTATAACTAAAAACGTGTAGTAAACAAAACAACAAACCGCTATAAGAACCCGGGAAGTTGGTGACATCGGTCGAATTCTGTTTATCCATTAACACCATAATCGTCTGCAGCATCAACGTCGCACTTGTCTTGTTATACATTTCGGCGACCGTGCACAAATATTCACAAAAAAAATCAATCAAAATGTCTCATTAGACAGCAGCATACGTGCATACGTCACTGCGTACGTTATCAATTATGTCCAAGCGTCGTGAAATACGATCTGTCCCGAGTAGTACAATACGATATTGCTAATTGTCACCATCAAAGTGTAATGTGAAATGACATGTATGGAGCTGGACGGTGGCTTATATAGAGAGTAGTAAATGCACCGCACAGTATCCGCCGTTGTTACCTAACGTATCCCCAGCGCCCAGCGCTCGAGGTTCGCAGACGTTCCGGGATACGGCGATAACAGAGGTTACAACGTTATCGTTCGGTTATTTGTTAAAAACGATTGACGCACGAAGTCTGGACGGTAGTGTGTATACGTGTAGTAATAGGTACTATTGTATGCAGCAATCCACTTTATTGATGCACATTAAGACAACATTAATTCACTGATTTGTAAATAAGGATGACTGACTTCATTAGTGAATTATAACCTTCGCTAACTGGTTTCGCAGTATTGTAACAGCTATGATATGGATCAGTTCATAAATAAACAACAACGACTTTAGAATTATACATAGGTACAAACAAAATTTAATTTAAAAATCATATTTAATTTAATTAGGAGGAAGTTTATTAAATTTAAAAAAAAACAACCCCATGATAGAAGAAATAAGATAATTATTAAAAATAAGAGTAAACAAAACACGGACTTTGGAGCGGTCATATTGATAATGCCCTCTAATTAACGAAATTAACTATTGAGTAAACATTTACATTCCAAGAATAATTATGTAGTTGATTGCACACGACATATTGAAGGATACACAGAGCTAAATTTAAAATAGCGAACATTATCTTGGCAGATATTGTTGCCTATTAATTAAAGGGGTCATGAGACAAATAGTTCAGACTCGTGATGGACACTCGTCTGTACAACGCGCAATTCCACGAGAGACTCTTGTTACATACAAATCAATCAAGTCAAGGAAACTACACATTATTTTTTTATCATTTCAGTCTTGAAACTTTATTCAATAAATTTTACTTGACCAAGTAAACACACGTCATCTCAAAAGTCACAAAAAAATATTAATTCATGCATAAATATTACTCCTTACTTGTATCTCCCACAAAATCAATTCATCATAATTATATAAGTCATCCACAATAATGGAGCACAGTCAAAAACAGCCTAGTAATCAAATATCTAGCTTTATAAATGCATATAAATTCATAGTTTTACAAAAAAAAAAAGCTTACAATTACTTATTTAAATTACGAAAGAACTTTGCGTGACTTGTTTTTAGATGGAGTCGATGAGAAATTACAGTTGAACGCCATGTCGTCTGTGAATATATCCGACATCGACATGGTTTCACTCTTGTTGGTGGACTGGACCAAGAACTTGTCAAACTCGTCAGTAGCCAAGTTCTCTTTATCTTCCAACTTTGCTTCGGAGAAATGAAAGCTCGTGAACTTTTTCGCGTTTTCATGCGAGGGATAAAACTGCGTCCCGTCCGAAGAATTCTCATCTTTGAATCCACTATCAACTCTCATCCAATTAATATTAGAGATCTCTTTTAAAGCATTCTTACTAGTGGTCTTTGATACATTCGTCACGGTCAGTTCTGACGGTTTTATGGCACTTTCATAGTAACTAGAAGCGTTTGCATAGAACGTGTTCTCATTAAATCCACTATCTACTCTCTTAAAACTAGTTGAGCTATCTCCACCTACTTTGGTCATGTTATTGGCAGTGTAATCAAATTGAGATATGTTTTCAGTCAATAATTTGAGATCAACTTTATTAAAATCTATCTTTTTGTCCTCCAAACTGAGTGGATTATCTGAATGATCTAAACTAGTATCTAGTGACATGTGCAGCGGGCTCAGAGGCATCGGTGCGCGAATTTTACTAATTTCATGAGAGCGTATACTGCTCTTTGATTTGCCTTTTATAGGCGTGTCGTCTAAATTAGTGTTAATGTTATGAATGTTAGAAGACGACTGTATGTTGATTGGTGAACATTTCGAAGATTCGACTTTGACTAAATGGTGAATGCTGGGTTCTTCTCCGAGTGACCAGGCTGCTTCTTTCCTGCATGGCGAACTTGACTCAGAATCAGCTGAAAATAGGTAAGAAACATTACATTAATTGATTGTTTATCAAAATTCAGTAACTTCAATTCGAAATTCTTGTTAAAGTAAGTACCTTGTGAATGGTTATGGAAGGAGCCATCAACACTCATGTCCATACTGAAATCCAACTTCTGTACTGAACGACTTCGGTGTAGACTCGACATGCTAAGACTGCGCTTCTCAGAGAACGAGAAGGAACTTTTCCTGTTCTTTTGTGGGGACTCCTTAAGTGACGTGCTTCGTTTTATTTTGTTCGGAGTTAGTTTACAGAAGCATGGCCCCTTCTTCTCGCTTTTCGGTTCTGCTTCTATACAATCTAGACAGGTAGCCATTGTTTCTGATTCGGGTGAGGTGAAGTTGTTTTTCTAAAAGCATAACAAAATAGTCATGTTTTCATTCTGCTGTTGATATTATATGGCCGAAGTTTTGGCTATTTATATAACTGTTTCAGAGTCTATAACACTCAGTTTTCTACAACGCCCAGGTACTACAATTAGAAGCTAGTTAAAATCATTTGCCTTATCTATATAATTATACAAAAATCCCTATTTCCCTTAGTCACGCTATAACTTGATAACTACTTTCTGGTTAAAAAAAAAAAATTAATATAGTTTTTTTTTCCTACTTTTACACACGGACAAAGTTGTTACATGATAAGTAATAGTGGTAGCGGCGTCGACTTACGAGTTGCAGGTCGTGGGTTTAAACCCAGCCAGTTGCATTACTTTGTAAAATTTATTTCTGCTCTCAAAAGGTGAAGGAAACATGACATGCTGTGTCCAAAAATAAAAAAAAATCGATATCACGTGACATGTACCAACACAATGGGCCCGTATAGTGGATTATGGCCCTTTCACTTTCTTTAAAGAGAGGTGCGAGTCCCAGGATGGGGATCATTAAAGGGCTGATTATACGTTACCTCTTCATCACTCGAAGTCACCTTCATAACCGGCGAGATAGACGCTAAAGACGACGAAGTAGCGGACCCCTGAAACTGCGTAACTTGTGTACGCTGCGGGGTACGGAACCCTATGGGACTGAAGCACGGCTCCCCAACGTCCACCACATCCAGGATCTTGTTGCGATAGCACGGCTTACTGTGGCTTGTAGGTCCCTTCTTTAGAGGGGTGCCGAAAGTACGCTTCATGCCTTTTGATACGTAGTCTCGGCTCTAAAGGAAGAAAAAAAAAACAAAAATAAGTGGTGGCCTATAAGTTTCATTTAAGACCATTTACAGACACTAAAACCGCCAGAACTCTATCTAAAAAAAAATTCAGCGGCCTAACCTAACGTCGCCTGGCGAGTAGCGAAATACGTTAGAACCATTATACTAAAATGTTCCTAATGTTGCGCAGTGAACTAGGCCCTTAGCTCTAGGTGAATCGCGAAGGATTCAAGCGCGCAGTTTATGCTTTACAAGTCAAAAACCTATTTGGCCAAATCATACGACCTCGTCTACGGGAGCCTCGGGGCCACGCGGCGACGGGCGACGCGTTAGGTGGTACGGCTCGCACTGCATTCAAATATATTATGGCGTTTACGTAAAAGTGATTTTATACGCGTTTGCTTGAAATGCAGACGGAGCCTACGGATGGCACCATTGCGACTTTTATCGCGGCAACGCACGCAACGTTGCAGACGGCTAGTTATACCTGCAATTTTTCGTTTACGATAAAACGTATAACAACACACGCGGCTGGGCCCGCGGCGCTACACGCACCAATACGAATACCTATATAACGATTCCTGCTACTGTGCCCAATTCAACGCCTGCAGCGGAACCTTCTGTTAGTCTTGTTTGAAAATCATACAACGCGGACGTGAACCGTCGCCCAGCAATGGAGAACGACATGATCAACATTTTGTTACAAAATAATTTCTATATTGTACAACTCTCGCCAAATACAAACTAGAACTATAGCACTATAGTGCATTCTCACTTGTCTCTCAGCTTAGCCCCTTGACCAATAAGATCATAGCAAATTAGAAACCTGTGTTCAAATTGATTAGTTGATGTAAACTCTTAGTTTTTTTAATTGATTACACACATTGATTAGGCACATCCAATGTGCCTTTTGTCAATATATAAAAAAAAAATATCTCACATATTCGTAAAAATAAAACGAACATTCTGACGATTATGATTAAATAAAATTATTACTTTTGAAAGTACTGTGTAATAAAAAAATATTTCATATTAATGGTTTTATATTTACCCTAAGATAGTAAATCATACAACGCGGATATGAACCGTCGTCCAGCAATGAAAACGATATGATCAACATTTTTTTACAAGATAATTACTATATTGTACAACTCTCGCCAAATACAAACTAGAACTATAGCACTATAGTGCATTCTCACTTGTCTCTCAGCTTAGCCCCTTGACCAATAAGATCATAGCAAATTAGAAACCTGTGTTTACATTGACCAGTTGAGCAGCTCATAGACAGTATGGACGTGCCTTTTGTCAATTTAAAAAAATATATCTCACCTACCATAAAAATAAAAGGAACATTCTGACAATTATGATTAAATAAAATTATCACTTTTGAATATACTGTGTACAAAAAAAATTGCTTTCATATTAATGGTTTCATTTTTACCCATGTTAGTATGACTACGCCTTTACTTTGCAGTAGCACTGATGCGTCACTATTTTCGCAACGCGAATGGAATACAGGTAATCGGGTGCATTGCAGCGGTAATCGAGTACAGTGCAGCTTGTGCTGTGTGCGCCGCAGCGTGTTACGCTTCACGTTACGAGGTTTAACCGCGGGTGTAACGGCGACACTGCTGCTCTTTCCACCTCGCACCAAGCACCGCATAAATCACGACGTAAATAATAATTGGCATACGCAGTTTGTGTTCCAACCCGCACTGGGCCCGCGTGGTGGGTTACGGCCCATTCCCTCTCCTAGAGACGAGGCCTGACTCCCAGCAGTGGGAAAATTAAAGGCTGATGACGATGAGTTTGTGTTTTCGCGTTTGAGACGCGTCGCCACTCTGCACAGGACGCGCGACACCCAGCGTCTTCGTAAACGAGCACTAAGTAACAATTTCCGAAAAACAGCACCAAACAAAGTAAAATTTTATATAAAGGTTTAATGTTTGTTTAAGTATTAACTGATTTCTGGAGGTACCTATTGGTCTGATTACAAAATATTCTAAAACTAGCTATTGTGCAGTTTCGTAAGCTACTTTTGATCTCAGAAAAATGCATGGTTCCTATCAGCGCCGGATTTAGACTTCGGCGGCCCATAGGCACAGTGTGGTGGAGGCCCTCAAAACGTTTGTACTGCTATTGGTATTTCGCGGCACGGTAGAATGCGCGAAAGGAGCCATTTTTGTTCATATTTCGTGCTGCTTGGTCTCGTATATTTTTAAATATTAATTTTTATCACTCAAAGAAAAATAAATGTTTTTAGTCTAACTATTTGTAACAAAAACTCAGCATTTTTTTGTTTTTACTGAGCCTTTATCGTTTTTTTAAGCTATTGCATAGCTTCTATCACGGGGCTTGAGCGTGAAGACCGAATCCAGAAATTCCGTAACGAAAATAACCTAACACCCCCCCCCCCCCAGACTCATTTGTTTTTTGAGCGTGGTGACCAATAAGAAAACAAATGAGTGAACAATCCACGAAACAACAACAATCAAAATTCAATTCAATGTGTGAAAGTGTAACTTCAATTAATATAAAAAAAAAACAAAGGAAAAAAATACTGCATAAATAAAATAAATAAATAATTATAATTGCATAAGTTGATAAAAATGCTATGCAATAACTTTACCACGGCAGTCCCCGAGTGCCACACGTCTTTTTTTTGTGGTGTAGTGTGGCGGCGGCGTCCTTGCGCGTAGGCGACTGTCTATGTTGCCTATGCTTAAATCCGACACTGGTTCTTACAAGGAATGGTAAATAAAGCTGCAGAAAATAACCTGCATTATTTAATAATACTCACAAGATCAGGACTGAACACCACAGGTGTGTGTGCCTCAAAGCTGGATGTAGGGCGTGGTTCCACATGGACCTCATCATCTGTCTGTTCCGAGTCATAGTGATCCATATCACTGTGCTCTTCGAAGAACAGCTTCCGCCTTAGGGAGCCATTCGCTGTGATCTCATATTCACCAGACATGTTTTGTTCCTGTGAACGGAAACCGAATGTTACGCCATTAAACTTGAACACGCCATATCTTCGAGAAAATTATGAGGAGCATCCAACTATTAAAACGCATTGCTGTTCGAAAGGTCTAGAATGGAGGTACCTAGCAAAATCTCGAATAATCCTCCATGGGTAAGTACATACCACTATTATTATTCAAATAATAATAGTAGGTAGGTATGGAAAGTATAAGGGAAATGTTAATCTCCGCGATGTGTTCGCGTGAAAGTGACTCTTGGTACATTGTGCAAAAAAAAATGATTTATGGCCCCGCGACGCAACCCTATTGTTCTGGATTGATCTTGAGACGTCAGTATCTAGAACTTTCTTTGTTCCGCATATAAATACGAGCCCCCGACCGAAAGTGAGTCAGTTTTGATTTCGACTGCGATCAAGAGCGAACTACCTAAGTGTGTAAAGTGATTTTATCTAACAACCTAAGCGATAGTGCAACGGAACTCTTGTGTTAATTGTGATTCGAATTATTGTTGACTGGACTAATTTGTTATTGTTTGTGGTGAATAAAGTTCTCTGTTAGTAAATCGGCATTTAATTACCCATGTACGTAACAGGAGTATAACAGAGAAAGATACCTAGTTTTTGTGAAGCCTCGCTTTAAAAGTACAATCAAAATAATGAACCGATCCTCTTTTTTTACAATGTACTTTTACAAAATTACAGCCTATGACTATTGCGTTGTACAATAGAAACTAAGAAATAAAAGAAAAAAAAACCTATTTATTACCACTAAAATGAAATAAAATATCCCACAAAACAAATTCATCCACCCTCTCACAAAACCTTAGACATTCACGACACACATATAACCATCTCCCAGCAAACAAGTCACACTTATATATTACATTATCCTTATAACCATAACATATAACAGGCACAGTTGCAAAACAGATACAGCTGAATACCAGTTTTTTACATGGAGCAACTGCTTCGTTGGCCTCCACAACCCATTACTTATTATTAAAAAATTCTTTTTTTTTCTGGGGGAATCATCAAGTGTGCCGGAAGGAGAGAGAGAGTGTGGTCGAACTTAAAGACGTTCCAAAGCCGCGGTAACTCATTTGAACAAATCCTGAAGACTTGGCAGGCATCGGCCCTTGAAGTGCCTGTCAATTTCGGGCCTCGGACTACCCATAACGTAATAGTCGTTATGGGTAGTCCCAGGCCCGTTCTACGTATGACAGCCGAAACCAACCGCGTAAAATATTTTCAAAGATACGGAAGGGTCTCTAGTGTGTGTAATAGACCAAGAGTTACAAGGTAAACTTGAAGATTGATCCGATTAGCTGTTATAGCTTAGCCAGAAGCCATTATTTTTACGTAGGAACTAGCTCCTGCTAGCGACTTCGTCCGCATAAACGTCGGCTATTACGGACGTAGTCGAAATCAAAGCTTGGTAAAATGTAACCTACTTCCTTTCTTGGGGTCCAAGCTTACCTACTCCATACTAACCAATTTAATCACAATCCGTTCAGTTATTTAACCATGAAAGCTAAATAGACAGACAGAGTTGCTTTCATATTTATGTAAGTACCTATATGGATTGTGTGAATATTGTCAATGCAAACTGAGGATATCCAAAGCACCTGATTCACAATACAAAATCACATAAAATAATAAAGTGTATAATTTTATACCTATGTTCAATGAATACTTACTCAAATTTTCCTCCTGTAGTATATAATAGCATTGTGAATGAGTTATTAATAACTTTACCTGTAATTAAGCACCTAGAGATGGTTAAATTTACCTGTGTAAATGTACAAAATGGCTGAAGCAGAAGTTCTAACTCTGGAGGCAGTTCTGGTGGCAGGGTGAGAACTGTTTGTGCTGAAACTAAAATGTTCATGTCACACAACCATCATAAAACATACCTTACTTATATAAGACCAGTGACCCGCCCTGACTTTGCACAGGTGCAAATTATATACATAATTCTTCTTCATATATTGCTCTTTTTACTATTGAAAACCGCATCAAAGGGGATTGCCCATTTGAAGCCATGAGCGGACAATTGACTAGGTAAAACTAAACTAAAGTATTTTACTGGGGTAAAATACTTTGTTCATTAATTTTGCCATAAAAAATATGTATTCCCTTAGTTCCAAATGAGCGCCACTATAATAAAAAATAAGTGGTAAATAAAAAGTAACTTTATGGAAAAAACAAGTTTTATCATTGATAGTAATATTTGATGTCTGTCTTTAGCTTGGAACACCAAAGAGGCTGGGCAATCCCCTTTTGTGGTTTGAGAGAAATTAACAGATATGACAAACAGATGCGGATATTAACTTTGTTTTATATGCTGTAACTAAAGCTAGGTTTTGATGCTTCGATGCGCTCACAACTATCACACAACGCCGTCTAGTCCCAAGCTAAGCAGAGCTTGTGTTATGGGTACTAGACAACTGATAAACATACTTATATATTTCAAAATACATACATATTATAGATAAATCACACCCAGACGCAGAACAAATGATCATAATCATCACATAAACATTTGTTGAATCGAACCCACGACCTGTGGCATAGCAGTCAGGGTCACTAACCACTAGACCAACAGTCCAGTCAAAATGGTATAGTCCAAGATGTTGAATTATTTATAATTTACTATTTTTTTATTGTGACACCCTATTAATTTTAAGTTTCTCATGAAATTTTTATTTTTGGTGTACAATTAAAAGTCTTTCTATCTATTTTCTGTCAGTATTAATTCATTAAACCAAAAGTGTTCACTCTATCATTGTCTTTCTATTGTTTCTATTTTAGTATTTGAAAGTTTAATAAAATCCAAAAAAAAAAAATGTCTTACTCTACTTTAAATTAAAACATGATGTACAATTACATAAATATGTTGTTTCAGTTAAAAAACATACCTTCTTTTGTCACCACAATTTTTTCTTTTATTATACTGTCGATTTGTATACTGGTTTCAGAAGATGTTTGCAGCAGTGGCTTCACCTTTTTGGAAGATTCTATCAATGGACTGGGCATGACCATTTCTTGGGAAAAGAATCTGAAAGACATTCATAATTACTTTAAAAGATGCAGGTTTTTTTTTAGTACTTTCATTGCCAAGAACAGACAGTGAATTGTTTGTTTACCTACAACACGCCTCCTGAGTGGTCTACATAAATAGCCATTGTTGATTTGTGTTCATGTTAATTTAGTAAATTAAACTCTAAGCCTAGTTTTTTATTTGGTGGATAAAAATCATCCAAATGACATAGAAAGAAAAGAAAGAAAGAAAAAATGTTTATTTACGGCAAACATGGCACATACCTTAAAATAAAACAAATAACAAATACAACTAAAGTAGCACTTAAGCAGGTTATGCGCCACATCTGCGCAAAACGGCTAGTGCTCAGCCAAATGCTGGGGCTCGTGACATCCCCCTTGGGCGGAGGAAGTCATTTCTAGCATTACTACTTCACAGGAGGCAACCGCCTGCCACTCCTCCTTGCTCTAGTCCATGGCCTGGGGTTGATCGCCGCCGCCGATCAACCCCACGAGGGCACGGCGATGAACTTTAAGCCTAGTAAGGATTTTTAGATTATCTAATTATTGCACAACCCGGGTGTTGTTGGCACTAAAAGTGTTAAGCTAATTTTATCATTAATGTTACAGTAAGTCGTAGGAATGCATTATTTTTGGTTGCATAAGCATAGTTATTCTTTTATGTCGTCATTTCGGGTAGTCAGATAGGAAACACAGGCCTCATCTAGCATAAGCTGACGAAAAAAAAATTGACGTGTAAAAGTGTTTTTTAAACCTATTTACAAAATAAATATCATTTATCATTATCATATGTTCCTTCTGATGGCAAAAACCTGAGAGAAAGTGGGATGTAAAAAAGCCCAAAGCAAGTTTGAAATATCGTAAATGTTGTTAAACCACTTGTTTACTTAGCAATCTGTTTCAAAATAAAATGTTCATAAATCATTTATTGGTTTGCAATGTTATCTGTATTGTTTATTAATTGCAAGCATTTAAGTAATAGATATACAGACAACATTAAAGAGCTTCTAAAGCACTTTTTAACTTATTCAGAAACTAGTGTTACAACTGACACTATTATTAGGTTTAGTTCAATCTTTATTTTATGGAATGTGCTTTGCGGCTTTGCAAAACAATATGCAAGACTAAGTTACAGTTGATTGACATTTCATGCTTTCTTCACCCCTAATCATTTGACAAAAACTGGGTCGCAAATGTTTTTAGAGACACAACTTCTAGGAAGATGTATCATTGCTTGGTACAATTTTTTATTTTATTTCACTTACTACCATGATATTTATCTTGATAGGCTGTAGCAAAATACTGAAAATACAACTCTTTCTATTCTAGAGCTCTGACCACTGTTTGCGCGCCAATTATGTTTATTTACTAAGTATATACTAAGTATATATAATATCTTTGTAAATACCTATCAGTAGCCTCCTCAGCAATCTTTTCCAAAGCAGGATCAGGTGTAGGCTCGAACTGACTGTTGCACGCCACAATGTCTGCAGGGACCAGGGTGCACGCCTGGTCAATATCCCAGCGAAAGGATCCATTGTTCTTCTTCTTATATATCTTGCACATACCCGGACTAGCAAAAAAGTAACACAGTTCGTAAAAATACACATGTCCTACGATTTCAAAATTGCCTGGTGAAAAACGAATGCGTACTTACCTGCATATTGGCTTGTGTAGCTTGTCAATCAATGCTTTGTCAAAGGGATTTCGAACTTTTCTGTTAGTTGGCGGAGGCGTCGATTTGTAAATATTATTTTGGCAATCATTTTTATCACCCATTTCGAAATTAACGTTACTTTTGTTGATGCTAGTTCTTGACAGGCACATTGACCCCTCCTCCTGTCCTTAATAATTTTTTTTTATAATAATTTTTGCCTTGGTAATTGGCCTTTTAAGAATTCTTTCCTTCAGTGGGCACAGATCATATAAACTTCAGTGGGAGTGTGATAATAGAGATGTCCAATCTATTTAATAATGTGGTAGTATTTACCTTTTAACTAAGTCGATTTAAAAAATATGATAGTATGGTTTTCTTTTTTACCTTATACTTTTATTATTGGTTTTCTGTCTTTGATTTAAATTACTCCTTGCATGGCTTTATTGGTCATCAATCTATAGAATGATAACTAATTCTTTACATGAAACAATTTTAGTTGCTATCTTTGTGCACTTTGGATAATTTTACAACTTAAACTTTCTATCTCAATTACCAACTTATACACGCACAACAACCTATTTACTCTAACTTTATTCGACTAACACCTAGAGTTAGATTGTGGGTTTATAATCATCGGGTATTTACCCGGTAATTAACCACTTTGGGTATAAACAGCAAACAGTATGGGCAAAAATCAGTTAAAACCATCAACAGGCGCCGGGGAAGCTGGTGAGTCGCTTTTGAAGGAGCTTGTGGCTCTAGTCACTCTTATGCTCTCCGGCGGCGTGAACGATGCCATCGTCGATGTCTTGTACGGGGCTAACCTGTGTGCCCTGCGCAAGAAAGATGGTGGCATTCGTCCCATCGCCGTCGGGTGCACCTACAGGCGTATGGCAGCCAAAATTTGTTGTAAATTATACAGCCAATCACTGACAAACAAATTCCAGCCCCTACAGCTTGGCTTTGGTTCAAGAGGGGGCTGTGAGGCTGCCGTACATGCCCTCACAACCTTCCTAAATTCTGATAAGGGTAAGGTCATCCTCAAGGTTGACGTTAAAAACGCCTTTAATTCTGTAAACAGGGACACTTTGTTGGCTGAAGCAAAAAAAGAACTTCCAGAAATTTTCGGCTTTTTGTGGCAATGCTATAGGCATCCATCTAAATTATTGTACAAAAACAAGGTTTTGGAATCTGCAGTTGGATGCCAACAAGGTGACCCTCTCGGGCCAGTCATTTTCAGTTTGGCTATCCATCCAATCATCCAACAACTAAATTCGAAATTTAACCCATGGTATTTGGATGATGGAACCCTGGGAGGTGAAGTAGATACTGTTTTGAAAGATTTCCAATTCCTGAAAGACCAATTTCAATCTATCGGCCTTGATCTAAATCATTCGAAATGCGAAATTTTTGTTCCTGACAGTACTGACAGACAATCGACTCTACAGAAATTTTATTCAATAGCTCCCGAAATCAAAATTATAGATAAAAATACACTGCACCTCCTAGGTTCTCCAATTTTGGAAGACAGTTTTTCTTCATTCATTGACGACAAAATTGAACGTTTTAAAAACATTTCGGAAAGACTTTCTAAAATTAACCTACATTCGGCCTTCACCCTCATACGGTATTGTTGTTTTGCACCAAATTTCATGTATTCAAATTCAAATTCAAATTCAAAGCATTTATTTCAAATAGACCATTTACAGGCACTTTTGAATAGTCAAATGTCGGTCAGTCCAAGAAAAGTGAAGCTAAATTGCACGTTCCAAAGAGTAGGTCTCTATGGAGAAGAACGTGCAAGAAACTCCATGGACACTCTTTTAAATCATATATGTGTTACATATATGATATTTTCTCCGCTCTTCCCCTTTATGGAAGCAGCCACATCTCTTGGACAAAATTGATCAGACAATTCGGTATACTCTGACTTCCATTTTAAATGTGGCCATGGATGACCGAGCGTGGCTACAAGCCACGCTACCCATTCGTTTTGGTGGGCTCGGCATCCGCAAAATTTCTAGTGTAAGCCTACCGGCGTTCCTGTCTTCGGTCCACAGCACTCAACAGTTGACCAAAAGAATTTTGACTCCATCACTGGTTAGCTGTGAGGTGCCGTGCTTGGCCGATGCAGTAAGTGCCTGGAAAATCACTTGCCCGGACAAGGCGTTGCCCGAAAATCCATCTTCCCAGAGACAGTGGGATGAGCCGCTCTGCAGGTTGGTACGGAATAATCTCATTAATACGTCCACCAATACTGCTGAGCGCGCTCGCCTACTGGCTGTGGGTGAATGGGAGTCGGGCCTTTGGCTACAGGCTTTACCGTCACCTAACATAGGTACTTTGCTAAGTGACACCACCTTCCGGATCGCTACATGCCTGCGTCTAGGTGCTCCTAGCGGAGCTCCACATCGATGTCAGTGTGGCGAAGCAGTCGACCGCCTCGGACACCATGGCCTATCTTGCAGCAGAAGCGCTGGCCGAATAGCACGGCATGCCAGTATTAATGACATCATACGTCGAGCTCTTGTCACCGCCGGGGTGCCAGCTGTTTTAGAACCTAATGGCTTGGCACGTGACGATGGGAAGAGGCCAGATGGGATGACTATAATGCCTTGGAAATTGGGTAGGCCTTTGGTGTGGGATGCAACATGTGTCGACACCCTTGCGCCATCCCATCTTCTGAGTACGGCGGGCTGTGCTGGGGCGGCTGCTGCAGGTGCAGAAAACCTCAAACGGCGTAAATATAATAACCTCATTGGAAGTTATGTGTTTGAGCCGTTTGGGGTTGAAACTCTAGGGCCATGGGGTCCGAGCGCTCATCGAGTTGTCCGGGATATCAGCAAACAGTTGGTCGACTCTTCGCGTGACCAGAGGGCTGGACTCTTCTTCAGTCAACGAATCAGCATTGCCATCCAGCGTGGCAATGCTGCCAGCGTTCTGGGCACATTTCCCATATTTAATAAGGTTTAGCTGTATTTTAGTTTGTTTAGATAATTTTCAAAACCCATGTTTTAAATTCGACCAGTTTCATGTAGTTTATGTGGCTTATCATTAATCAGACTTAGAGTGTTCCCACAGCTGGGACTTAGGCCTCCTATATGAGAGGGAACGGTCCGTAATCGTATTGAAGATTTCTGTGGTAAGGAGGGATCGGAGAATTTAAGAAAGATTACATATTCTGAACAACATTCACTAGCGTTTTTATTTAATCATATTTATACCACCACTGGGGCAAACTTGACCAAAGATCACCTTGAACAGAGAGGTTTGGGAGGAGAAATGGAAGGCCTTTGCCCAGCAGAGGAACACATAGTAGGCTAATAGAAAAAAAATCACCACAATTATGTAAAATAAACTAGAAAATAAAATAGAACCACATCATTATAGTACAAATTTCTTCTAGGGGGCTAACCCCTCGAATTAGTGACCTCGCTGCGCTCGCCCGCTAACTCCTTCTCGGGACGAAATGAGTTACTTTCACCCCTAATGTAACAATGTACTATTTCATTAAAACTTGTTCCTTGTATGGAATATAATTATAAGTATATTATTATTAATATGAAAAATAAATTAATTAAGATACACCTAAAAAATCTACTTCTTATGAACAGTAGGTACCCCAAATAATTCATTAAATCAAGTAAATAAGTATTTTGCTACTATTTTGTCTAGAGCTACCAGATGCCATTCTCCACAAATCAAATAAAACTGAAGCCGAATTATATATCTACTAATACAGCACCAAATATTTTAATTCATACTTACGTACGAAAAAGAAATAGTACCATTGCTTCTTTTAAAATTATTACTGCTTCTGGTCCTGATAATATATTTAGTAGGTTAATTAAATTAACATCATCATTTTCAGCTGAACGACGTGCACCATTGGACATAGGCATCTCCCATGTGTCACCATAACGACCGGCCCTGTGCGTCACACATCCATCGGATTCCCGTGACCTCCACTAGGTCAACGGTTCACTTTATAGGAGGCCTTCCAACTCTATGTATTCCGATATGTGGTCTCTCCCTCTAGCACCTTCCGTTCCCATCGATTATCTGTTCACTGCGCTTAAGTTGCGCGATTTTTTAGACTTTGTCGGTAATCTCCTGCAGATATTTTACTTTCTGAAGCATAGGCTCTTTTCATTTCTGATAAGATGACTTTAAGCCTTCTGATAAGACTCATTGTGAGCGACCACATCTCAAAGCCATAGTATGTCATCACAGGCAACACTCACTGGTCACAGACTTTTGAGATACAGTGTATTCTCGTCCAACATATTTCGTATGTTGGACAAGAAGCAACCGCGCAATTTCTCGAAAGCTACCCTGCCAAACCGGATTCAACGATTGTCCTCTTTCTTAAAGTTAGAACTACCCAAGTGAACTATGAACTTAAAAAGATGTCTGTCCCACTCTTTCGGAGGCTTTACTTAGACCATCGAGCATTGTACTAAGCTCCTCCTTAGTCTAAACCATGATTACTCCGTCTTCGGAAAATCTAAGGTGATGTACTCGTTATTAACATTAATGCCCAGCCCTCACTACTCCATAACCTTGAAGACATCCTCCATACTGCCGTGAATAGTTTTGGATACATTACATCATCCCTGGTTTACAACCCACTGCAAGAGCATAGGTAGCGTTTTTGTGTAAACACTTCAGCACTTTGATGTACCAATAGTCAATCTCGCACCGTTGGAGAGACGACAGCACAGGCCACGTTTCGATAATTAATTATCTAAAGACGTATTGGTATAACATATCAGCTACCTATGTAATCTAAGTTTAGGACAAGGCACTTTTCTTCGCTATTTTTATTCTATAGTTAGTACAACAAAAATTAAGAGTACATAAATGTTGATTTGTTAAATAACTACTTATTTAACAAATCAACATTTATTTCTATTCGTAATCTGTTTGTCATCTATCAACTATGACAGTTTATAAACCTAAAACCCTCAAGTTAAATTAAATTCTCGATTTACCAGAAGTCAAAACAGTTTAAAAAAACTTTTTGCAAAAAAAAATATAACCGACTTCAATGTTCACTGAAAAGTACAAAATAACTTTAATTTCGAAAGTCGGTGTTGCTATAATAGTTATTATTATTTTTTTGTAAATAGTTTTTTATTTTACACTTTTAAGTTATGGTACCACCACTAAAAAGTACCCCTCAGCCAAACTTCTCTCATTCATCTCTTAATGATTTTAATAATCCCAAAACATAATTATATTACATTAATTTATCTTCCGGCTCCATCATCAGATCAGTTCAATACATCCCTTCCCCTTTTTCTTTTCAGTCAGTCATCGACTACACGTATAAACAAAACAATTTTTCTTGTTACGATTGTTCTGCTGTGATCTTAAGAGCAATTCTAGCCATATCTTTGAAGTTTATGATCAGATAACATAACAATACCAACTTGGAAGCATAACCTTTCAATTAAAAAAAATAATTTTCAAAATCAGTTCACAAATGACCGAGATATCGGTGAAAATAAATTAAAAATAAAGCCAGCCGAACATAGAACCTCCTTCTTTTCGAAGTCGGTTAAAAATAGCCGTCACCAATTGCTGTTTTAGACATGTCAACTTAATCACGTCAGTCACGGAAATATTCTTACGTCATTGGGTAATTATTCTACCCTGCCATTTTCGAATGCGAACGGTGTTCACTTGTCAAATTCAAGCATATTGCCGCTTACTCCAACCTACCCTGCTCAAAGTTAGGGTTAGTTGGGTTAACTATAGGGTAGCTACTCGAGTTATTTATTAACGACCCAGGGTTCAACTCTACTCGACTCATGTTATTTTTGAACACCATACTGGCATCATTAGAGAAACTGTCAATCGTTTTGATAGCACCAAGGCACAAAGGCCAAAAGGCCATGCCATAAAATTGAAAATAAAAAAATCAATCATTTTGACATTGTCAACAGTTGTCAATGTAATCGCTGCTGTCAATGTGTCTGTCATCCAAATATGGTGGTTGAATTCGAAAAAGTACAATATTCGATCTTTCTACAATAACTGGAATGGAAAATCATGATTTAAGTTTTGAGCCTATGGATATTGATACAAGTGGACATTCTGTTAAAGAAATGGATATTTCTTTCAATGAATCCTTTCCCTTGAAGACTCGTATAAAGACTGAAAAATTACATGATTCTACTGAAAAGGTTCAACTAACCAATAATACCAAGATGCCAGATAGTCAACCTGTTGTGAAGAAATTTCACATCAACATTCAGAAACCACCAAAAACTTATAAGAACATGGTATTTCAGTCACTATCCGTCGGAATAATTATCTTAGTATCAATATTTGCACTTCACATCTATAGTTTAAAGTGCTTTGACGATTTTAATATTGAAGAATTGAGAAATGTATTTTCAAAGAAATTATTTGGTCAGACAGAAGCAGTGAATAATATAATGCAGACATTGCAGCTACATGAACAAAGTAAACTTTTGTTATTCTCTGGAGGGACAGGTGTTGGGAAATCTTTTGCCTCCTCTATTCTGTTGGATGCTGCTGGCCCTTGCTCTAATGTGTATCATTATACAATGCCTAGTTTCACTAACACATTTTCTACCGATTTTATGTATGGTTTGACTATGTGCAAGAAGTCATTAATAATAGTGGATGGTTTAACTGCAGATGATATGCATATTAAGGCACAAATAAAGGAAGTAACAGACAAGTGTGAGAACTATGGAAAATACATAACTGTGATACTAATATACAATTGTTATGAATCAACTAAAGACTTCATCAAGAACTGCGACAAGTCATTTCATAAAAGTCTGTTAGAGAACTTTGCCGAGATAAAGGCAGTAAAAAAGTTGGTGGAATTTAAACCCTTGACAATAACACACCTAAAGGATTGTATAAAGCAAGAACTGGCTGGTAGAATAATTAATGACAAAGAACTAGAGGACATTTTGAAGAACTTTAATGTGTCCGTTGATGGCTGCAAAGGTGTTCACTCTAAGATGAAATACCTGAACATTGTTTGAGGTATGTTCTCATTTGAGTAAACAATGCCATCTGTATTGTAGCGTTTTGTGTGAGTAGTTGGCAAAGTAGAATTGTATCATAGTTTGTATGCATATTGAATAAATGTAGTGTTATGTAAATAAATTGAGTACAGGGTTATTAGTGTTGTTTTATTATTCAATAGATAACTCGGTAGATGTAATACTGCAAGCAGCATAAAACGGAAAAAGAAATACCACATGTTATTGTAGATCAAAAGAACTTTATTTTAGAGAATTTTACATGATAATCGGCAATGCAGAGGTCCAAGAAATTATGTTGAATACAAATATACTGACAATTCTTTAATACACCTATACTCCACATTTGGATATTATTCTACAACAAACTTAGCCTTCATGATAAACAGAGCAAATCTAAATAAAGTTTGTGGTGCATTAAAATATAAAATACTTGATAATATTTCTAACTATAAAACATAGTATAAAATAATCTCAACCACATACCTAGGCAAGGGTGCAATTTGTTTGGAATTTCGACTAAACATTTTGTTCATATTCACTTATTCAACACCCTAATAATGATTTTAAGTTAACGCTGATATAGCCTTACAAATATTAACTGCGCAATATTATGTTTGGCTTTAAAACCATTAAACACAATTCTAGCTGAATATAGATAATGTTAATCTATTGAGGATTATCAGCAATTTTACTACACAAGTAATTATTCATTGAAAATTATGACACAAAAACGACTTTATTCTAGTATATTTAAAAAATGTACCCCTATTGCAATGCACCCATATTATGTAGATAATTTTAATGTCATGAAACCATTTGTATCTGGCCTCGCAGGCATCATTATAGCACAATTGTGTTAGTCTCTATAATAGGTACTTCGTGTTAGTACAAATGGTCACATGTAATGGTAAAGTTTAAGTACATCTTTAATGTAAAATAATTTATTATTATATATTATTATAAGTATTGTAAATGTACATAATAAAAAGCAGCCAATGGAAAAAGTTAAATGTCATTTTAAAAGCCCCCCTAAATGTATAAGCCAGTGAGATAAATGCATGCAAACAGGTAAATGTGCATTATTAACAATTTGCGGAGAGCAGATAAAATTTTTGAAAAGTTAAACTATTGAATTTAAGCTGGTAGTAGCTGTGTGTAGGTATCCCTTTAATTTGGTGAATGGACTTTGGTCCAGGGAAGACTAAAAGAATACATAAATACTTAAATTATTCTTGTCCTCAAAAGATTTGTGAAATACTCTGGAAGATACAATCATGATGATAGATTTGTGCATCATACTGAATTAGGTAGGTAATATATATACATCACATTTTCACATTAGTATTTGATTAAATTCTGACAAAAATTTAACAGTTCAATAGTAAATATTGTATTTCATTGAAAGTCATGTAACATATTAATCTATTTAATAAAATATTATATCATTTAATACCAGTAATAATGTTGGTGTTTGACTTGGAGTGTTGACTATGTATATTAATATTTTTTAAATGTATACATACATAATATAAGTACCCATAAGATTTTATTGGGTAAAGGGATTTCAACAGACCCAATGCGAACTCTCAGCTATAGTTATACAAAGGTAAACAAAGCGAATTTACAATACGTTAGCTGTAAGGCTACTGTATAACATATGAAAAATAAAATTCGAAAATTATAACTTAGTATAATAAAACATAAAATTACATGTGATGTTAACTGTAAAGTTTACAGGCTGAGCTTAAAAAAAGTAACAAGCTGTGTTATGCCTATGTAACGCTATTTCCACATTAACGGATTAGCACTTGAATAGATGTTTTTCGGTATATCTATGCCTTCTGGGGCTTGGTAAGCTCCGTGAGCGAGTTCTAAGTCTTTTAACATCAACGGAGAGCAACTATTTTCGTATAAGTAAATTATTAAATAAATTCAACATGATCTAGATAACAAACCCTCATTTAATATTTTCAAAGAAAATATTTTATTTAGCTAATGACGAAGACGACACTTTTAAACATGCAGTGTGCAAATCAATATCTATGTACACAATGTAAGTTTATGTACCTATGTATGTAAATATATATGTTCAAAATTAATTTAAAATGTTGATTAATTACTAAATATGCGTAGGTAACAATAAAGACTAGAATACATTTTTAGTTTTTACAGTTATTGGCACTAATTTCAATGATAATGGCACAACTATGTACTCTGTATACAGTGAAAATACCAACATGAATAGTTGATTAACAATGTAGATTTTTTTATTATGCATTTTAATATTACAATTCCAACTCCCTTTGATGTTCGTAAATTAAGTTTTGCTAACTATACTAAAATATATTACAAAATTGTAAAAAACGTGGTTAAATGTCATTTATATCTAATTACATTTATAGGAAATACTGAATTTACTGCAGACTTACAGTTAAAGATCCAATATTTAAAGCACATTTCTTAAGTGAAACTGTGCAAAAAACACTTTACATTTATTACATTAATATCACTGTTGACAAAGCTCCTCTTAGTAAATACGAATACCAACAAGCAGACCATTCTCTTGCACAGTTATCACTTTAAAATTCTAAGCTATCTGAAGTACGATTTGTTTTGATAATCAGGTACAGAACCAATACAGCAAACAATCATTTCAGCACAATCAAATAGTAATAAAAGGAAACCTCATATCACTCTAATGCTCTGGTGAGGAAAGCCAAAGGCAGAATAATGTTATTAACATTAAAATCTAAAATTGACGAAATTGATATAATCCACTTAAAATATAATACGCGCATTGATGCTGCACTAGCTAATACATACACGAGGTTCTACGTAGTTGAAGAAAATGTAACGCAATTGAGGTATTCTACAAGTATATTATAGATGAAAGTTCATTTTAATAAACTACGACCCCGCTGTTCAGATAAATCTAAGTGCATAGTGCCAATAACTGCATGATTGATTAGTTACTTAAATCTTATTAACTAGGTATTTGATAACAAATAGAACACCATTTTTAAGCACGACAAAACATTCATAGTTAAAAATGTAGAGAGACTTACTGAGAAATGTGCTAAATATTCTAAATCTTGAAAATTTTTGCTGATTTATTTATAATATAGATTCATTAGTATCAGATCTGTTTTGTTGAGATTTCATGAAATATGTTGATAAACAACACTTTGCCTTGATATTCGTTGACATATCTTCGATTTTGTCAGAGATCAGATTGTTTGTACACTCTACTATAACTAGCACAAAGCATTGAATTTAACGGTATCACATTTTAGCCACATCGTAAATTTTTATTAAGTGACTTTAACGGATAAGAATCAACTTCCGAATCGCTTACACCGGTGTCAATAACATTTACCTATAAGTAATTAACTTAATTTTTTGGATTACAAAGAATTCTAATAAAATTCGTGTAAGTTTTATAGCAGAATTGGATAGTAAATCTTATATTGTACAAGGAAGAGGATCGTAGTTTCGTGGTCTCATTCAATACTTTGGAAAAGTTATAATTGTAGCAACGGCATCACCATTACAGATAATCTGATTTGCGAGACCATTATCCTCTACCGTACAGGAGTGGGTTGTAGAAGGGACTAGTTAGGAGCGATGGAAATGTATTGCCGTCCACTTGTTGTGGCGTTTGTGCCATATGCGAGTCTCTTGCGACTGATGTGTAGCTCGTCGGCCTTCGGCATCCACACTTTGCGTTACGCATACGTATGCGATTACAGCTACATCATCACCGAGAAGATGCACTCTAGGATTTAAGATCGTCGTATTGGTTTTCACAAGCGTCGGCGTGTTATCAATAAAGAACTTATGAAATTCGACGCCTTCCACTAGGTTACCTAGTGCGTCAGGATCAAACGCTGTCACGTTAGGATCACATAATTTGGAATAGGTTTCGTAGTCCCCATTATTGATTGCATCTATGAGCACTTCAGTTACTTTGATTACTTCTGCTCGACGCAAAGAAGCATTGCTGTCGCCACGAGCTTTTCCAAACGAATCAGCTTTCGTTAACGCTTCCTCATCATGCTCTTTAGAAATTACAGTACATGCTCTATCTACGCCTTTCTTATCCTTGTCCAAGTCATCATCTTCCAATGTTGTGCTGCTGTCGGTCGACTCTTTTACTTGCGACCCATCTCCTTTCTTGTTCACCATAGATTTTCCAGAGAAGTTGCGCGTAGCAAGCATAGTGGTCAAGATGGCACCCTTCAGTTTGCGCCGTGCATTGAATTTCTTCAAGCAGTCCACGGTCTCTTGCCTGTGCATAACAGAAGCAACACGTTCCCGGTGGCAAATCCATGGGTGCTTAAGGGCTTCGGAGGCCGTTATTCGCTTGCTCGGATTTACAGTTAGCATCTGGTTTATGAGGCTTTTCGCTTCAGGTGTTACCGTATCCCATTCGGGAGATGGGTAATCATAAGCACCCGCTTTAATTTGTCCGTACAGTCGATGCTGATCTTCATCCCAAAATGGAGGATATCCAACAAGCAAAATATATAAGATCACACCGCACGCCCAGATATCTACTGGCTTACCATACGGTTCTTTTTTAAGTACTTCGGGTGATAAATAGCCAGGAGTACCGGCAAAACCAAACCACGCTTGTTGGTCGCCTTGCACTTCTATGGCTAATCCAAAATCAGCAAGTTTCACAGCGGCTCCTTTAGCTTTGCTGGCTAATAGAAGATTTTCTGGTTTTAAGTCTCTATGCACAACTCCATTATGGTGACAATGGTGTACGGATTCAAGAATTTGTTGTATACAGTGCGATGCATCAGCCTCAGAGTAAAATTCTCTGGCAACAATGTCTTCAAACAATTCGCCGCCCGTTACCAAGTCGAATACCAGGTAGTGGAAATGCTCCTCTTGAATAGAATCATGAAGTCTTACGATATTAGGATGCTGAAGTTTTCGGCAAATTCGCGCCTCTCTCTCCAACTTTTGGAAGTCTCTGGCTGAGAGTTTTTTAGTATTTATAATTTTGGCCGCAAATTCATAACCAGTAGATTTTTGCACAGCCCGTCGCACAATTGAAAAGGCTCCTTTTCCCAATTCTTCTTTCAGATCATAGTTATCAGAAAATCGCGTACTCACAGTTTCACGGTTTGGATTGGCCATTTTAACACAGTATACTCACCAGGTTGTAATCGTTAACTTACTGCGTAAACTTTGAGCACGTACTTTTATAACTGAGTATGTAACTGGAACAAAAAAAAAAGAAACGTGAGTGATATTATAGTAAACTTGTTTTATTGTAATGTCATGTCATGATTGCGTCGTATAGTTCTATAATTGGATTATTATTATATTGTCAAAAATTGACAACGATCGGCGGACTGATAAGTGCTAATAACATTATATGCAAATAAATATTTTGTTACAAAATATAGGGTAACAAATTTAAGAACGTATTTTGTCAGTTAAAAACAAAAATTAAATGAAGTGGTGATACAAATACACGAAACAATACATTTTTACATCGTCATCAATCAAAACAAGTTTTATAAAAGCATATCGATCTTTTGTTAATTTTTTGTGCACTTTAACATTCCAATAAGAATGTGAACTGTTTTGTAAACCCATGAGACGGTAGTTATAGTAGGTATGAACTATAAGTGCTATTTATATTTTCTGTTATATCTTGCTGTTCTTATTCCACTCACGAAATAGTCAGAAAATAGATATTGTCAAGGAGCGGATGAATTTATCCGAATGAAAAACGTCGGCACTATTTTGGTCACTCAAGCTAAATTGAAGTTCTGCATGCTTAATATAAAACGCGTAGATGCCTAGACAATAGTAATCGTGGTCACAAACATAGACTTCTAATATTAACACTACGGCACCGGGATGACATTTAGTTAGCGCAAAATAATCGATACACCATTGTCTCAACACATTCACCAAAATCCCGAGGGCTTCATAATGTAACGAATTTAATATATGTACTCTGATCACGAGAAAAGTCCCAAACACAAAGCCACAAATAGTTTAAAAATATCACTGATATTAAATTTTTTACTAATAAAATTATCATTACGCGACTTTGGACGATATTCTTAGCGTTACGAACTCGTACGTATGGCTCGCGATATTTTTTAATGGTAAAAATTAAGTTCAGCCGAATAGAAGGAGAAAATGCTCGTAAGATGTGTTTGAAAATATCTTATTTACCTATTATGTGCCCATTTTACACAATATTCGACAAGATGAAGATCAAAAACGAAGGGCCTGGCCCTACACCACACTCTCCTTCTGCTCCGGACACGAGCTTCGGGGTCAAATTCATAGACATTTGTGTGTTGCCAGAATAGTTCACATAAAATTGTACATTATCAAAATGTTCAATGTAGCAGTTCAATTTATAAGAAGTGTATCAACAGTACAACTGTGTCCATTACAAACTTAATAGTCATCAATGATTCCAAAATATACCTTAGATTCTCGAGATAAAAATGTTTTCCTTTTATTAATTTTTTCATGTGTCCATACTGAGTGTTGTTTGTAAAATCGATATACTAGCGCAACGCTAAACCAAAGAGAACTGACAAAACTTATGTTAGCGCCATCTTTTAGGAACTAGACAAACTAAAATTATTCGTTCGGGAACAATTTAAAACTAAAAAAATCGTAGTTAGTGAATTATTGTAGACCCAATTTATGACGGTAATATGAGGATGAGCTGTACAGATTACCATGCTTTGCGTGCTTGATCTACGAGATGACAAATTATGCTATCGTTTTATTTTTCAACAAGTAGTGTAGGTAGGTAATAATGTATCCATTTGAATTTTTTGTCAATATTTGCGCACGCAAGCTATTAGATACCTGTCCTTCATGTTTATTACATATTATTATGATAGTATTCATCGGAGAATTAACAAGTACCTCTAAATTGTGTCACATTCAATTAATAAATTAAAGTAGGAGGTAGGTTGTAGAGTAACCGGCATTTTTTTTAACAATAGATTTATTGTGAAAGTATCAAGCAGCGAAATGACCTCACATGCCTTTCAATAATTTATTCCAGTACATTTTTTCATTTATAGAAATGAAAAAATAAAACCCAGTTAAAAAGAATTTATTTCGGACGATAATTTCGACTATCATTGTGTTGCACGTTAATCGGTCTATCACCTCCATATGGCTTATTATAATATGCCGGATGTAATTGCTGTTGCTGTGTGGCTAATTACCAACCATTGTCGTGTCGGTGATGATGTACCGATACCAATATAAGATGATGTGGTATTTTTTTTTATAGAATTGTGCTGGCCACATAGTCACTAATTCGTAATACGGTACCAGAGAATCCTAAGTTGATGCTTACCCTATTCTCATAAAAAGTCAAAAATTGTTTTTTTTTTTGTTATTTTCGTTGCAATTTGAACTGTAGATTGAGCAAAAGTGCATAATTTTTTTTTAGAAGAGCTGAAGGTTAACAGTACGTGGATAAATGATAAATTTTTAGGTTTAAATCATAAAATTTTGTCTTCGAATAATAAGGCTTTTACTGGTCCGTTTTACTAGTGAGCCACTTTAATAAAAAAGGGAAAAAGATTCATTGCGTCTTTTTTGAGGTGGGAAATTATCAAATAACTCCTGCTCTGGATGGGGCGAGAGGGAAAAGTCAGACTTTTCCCTTCCTTTTTCCTTTTTTTTTTTGACTATAGGTCTGCTGCTCACACGTGTGCCACACACGCCGATCTGGGCACGCCAGTCTCCATATATTTTGAAAATTAGTCTTGTAGAGCTACGCTTGATACACGCCACGCGACATCAGCGTCATTCTACGTACATATCAGGCGTGTTATACGTATGCGTCGGTCTAATGTAATTCTAGCTTAAAAGTTATCCGTGTTCTTTCAGTTATTTTACTCTCGAAAAATCATTAGCCCGATCTTCTATGACCTGGGTTACTTTGGATCAATGCATGTGAATTGAGGTGTGAAAGACAACAATAGGTATTACTAACTAACGACCCGCGCCCGCCCCAGCTTCGCACGGGTGTTAGCAAGTTTGTAATTCTCGTCTCTTCTTTATTATAATATACATGTATTATATATTTATATATCTATCTATATGAATCACTGTCTATTGATGACTGTATTAAAATCCGTTCAGTGGTTTTTTTTTTAATTTTTTGTCTTTGTTTTATAGTATAAGATTTGTAGGAAAAATTAGTCTTGTATCAGTGTCATTTCTACCGTACAATTTTGTACATAGGTTTTTCTCATCAGGTCATTGGTGTACATTGCGTTTGCTTTCCACGTTGCGTCTCAAACCTCTAAAACCTTTCGACCCCCATCGGCCATCTGTTCTGCGAGCAATGTGCCCAACCTACTGTTGATTACCCTTTTCCCAGGTAAATGTTATTGTCTACAAATTCCTTGTATAAAGTCTTCGATCTTAATAAGAGTGGGAGCTACATGGGCATTTACCATGACCTTTTTTTTTTATGGTGGGATAAATCATGCTTTGACATCCCCCGCTCTTGGGCGGAGCGGAAGATAGTGTCCGACTCTTACTGACTAAAAGACCCACCCCGTTCCTTCTAGCCTTCATACCGGGGCTCGAGCGCCCTTTCGGATAACCCTGGCCCCAGATTTACCATGACCTTGGTTTTATCCCTGTTCATTTAAAGATCCACTATTTCGGACGTTCTACTGAGGTCATCGAGCATTGTTGCTACTATATCGTCGTCGGTCAATCGAAGGTGAGTGATGTACTCGCCATTGACTTTAGTACCTTGCTCTCTCTAGTCCGAAACTTTGAAAATATCCTCCATTGCGCCTGTAAACCGTTTCAGAGAAATGACGTCTTCCTGCCTTGAGACGCCTAGAAACGTTTCAAACGAAACCTAAAATGGAACTGACATACGTGCGTAATTGCGTATGCGTATAAACTTTTCAGCATATCGATATACCGATACTCAATCTGACACTGCTGATGAAAGTGCAGTACAGCCCAAGTTTCGATTGAATCAGTCTTTTTCGTAATCCACAAACGCTAAGCAGAGAGAAATATCTATGTTTCGGAATCCGGCTGGTTCGGGACACGGGACATCGTGAAATCTGCGGCATGTCGGTTCGCGATGTTACTGAAAAACAGCTTGTAGACAGAAGTGAGATGGGTGATGGATGGATCTTATGTAGCGCAGTCACCCATTGCGCAGCATCATTTTGAAAGAAAAATAAAACTACACCACTACTCTATGCCTGTGGCGTTTTCCCCTCGAGTATAGTTAAACGGAATAAAAATGCGTCTGAAGAGATAAACCCGCAGTTAATGACCATAATTCTGTCATTAACCACGACCTTGTTGTTTTTAAGCTGCTTTAGAGCAATTCTTATCTCGTACATCCTGACGTCTGGGAAGTCTTCGGTATAGTGTCGAATTTCAAGGACTTGGAGGTCCGTCTCTTAAGGGCTATATTTCACCGCGACACCATAGTGGCGCGATCAGTTGCGCCGCCATGGTGTTCCGGTGATAAATAGACCTAAGCTACCAAACTAGACACAATACAGACACCAGAGTCGCCACACGTCCGAGCTGGTTGCGCCACCAAATTGGTTGCGCAATAAAATAGATACCAGGAGATCTCTCTATAGAGCTGTATACATTTTGTTAGTATCGGCGACTGGTCGCGTCGCCATGGTGTCTCGGTGAAATATAGCCCTAAGTCTACTAATATTATTTCAACTCACAACTGTTGTGGAGTTGAAATAATTGACCCAAAACGAAATTAATGTGATTTTGTCGATGAGGAAAAAATATATCTGTACCTAACCCAAAAAATATCCCTTAGGGAAAACAACATAGTTTACGGAAACACAAACGTCAAACAAATTGTATTGTTTATACCTATTTAAAATTGTAATATTATTTATTTGGGGATAAAATAAATTATTTATTTGTTTAAACTGAGCGGAGTTATTGCGACAAAGCATTCTTTACCAGTTAAAATGCTACGTCAAAAAATTGTTTCGTTAATTTTTACTGACCAGAGTGACACCGTCGTTTTTTTGACCTTTTTTTTAATTGATTTAAACTAGTGCTTGACTGCGATCCCACCTGATGGTAAGCAGTGATGCAATCGTTGATGGTGAGGCGCACTAGTTTATTAAGAGCCTATTCGCTCTTGCCTTAAAGACACCTAAATTATAATCAGACGGGAAAACCGCAGCAGGAAAATTGTCCCAGTTCCTCGATATACGTGGTACATATAAACGACGAGGCAAAACGCTTAGTCCGGACTGTGGAGGTTTCAACAACATAAGGGTGGATACTCGCCGTTCGTCGGCTTGTCCGATGGTAAAAGTGAGATGGTGGAATCAAGTCATGTAATTCCTGCGCACACTGACACTGCAACAATGTCTAGTACGGGGGAGAAAGGGTATTTTAAAATTTAACCTCTAAGACGATGAAACGAGGGCCCAAAGTTTATATGGTATAACCTAGTTTCACACGGGCGAAGCTGCTCGCAGAAACGAGTGTTTATTAAAAATGGTAATCGCAGTACCTATGCTGTCCAAAAATCTCACTCTTATATCCCGAAAATATGGACCAAATCAAGGACTTCCCTGTCCTCGGATTTCGGTCCTTTTTTGAATTCGCCATTGATATAATTATGTTCTATGATCGATGAGATATTTTTTTTAGGTGGGAAAATCATCCAATTACATTACCCGCTCTTGGGCGGAACGGGAGATAGTGACAGACTTTTACTGATTAAAAACCCACTTCTATTCCTTCGTTGCCTTTGTACCAGGGCCGAACCTTCCTTTCAGAAACCGATCCTTGGCCCCAGTAGACTTCGACCCTGCTGGGCACCTACGGTTTGCTGACAACTCCTTGTGGCGCGTGTGGAACAATACGCGCTGTCGACGCCTTGGGCTCGGTCCGGACGATTTCCGGACGGTTGGACGGCGAGCTATTCATTGCTCGCCGTCCTGGCTCTTTCCCTCTCCTAAAGAAGAGCAGTGGGAATATTATAAGGCTGATTATGCCCAATTTTTTTATACTGTTCAGCTTCATCCTGTTTTTTTCCTCAAAGCATTTTCCTGTCCGTGACTAATAAAAATACTTACCTATAAAGTTGTGTCACTTTACTTTTGCTGCGAGGATCGTTAAAGGATCATCCAGGGAGTTAACAATACTCTGTAAAAAACATATTCCTAGAAGAAATTTTGCTACTTTTACTGCTTTGTAAACCATTTGGTGTCTGATGTGTTCAAACACTGCAAAATCTTCAATGGGACATCTCCTGTGTTTATTTTAGTACAATATCAATTTTTTATACTATATGGATATAACAGTATAATTTTATCAAATTTTCCAACAAATCTTTAAAAAATCTCGACAGGTTTTGACGGGATTTGACTGGCAGATAACTGATGTTATAAGAGGTAATTTAAACTGCGAATTTATTATAGAAAAAAAAGAGGATTCCGTGCAAAAATGGTTCTTGAAATAGTTAAGCGATTCTGTTGTTAATAATGGAGCACGCTTGCCCAGTAGTAACCCATTTCACTCTTTGACTTAGAGGTTGTAGCTTTCAGGAAACACAGGCTCCGACAGGAAATTCAACTCCTTAGCTGTACGCACAGTAAATGTGTTCCCAGAACGGGTTGTACATATAGGTGGGATGTCTACCATGTACCGGTGACACAACGCCGTACGTCTAGTGGTTGTTGCTTTTCGGAATTGAATTGTGCAATTCCAATGCACACTCCCCGAATTGTAAACCGTCAGGCTAGCAAATCGGCGTCGATCAAGACTTTGTAGTTTTAACTCGAGTGCATCATTACCGATGTTCTTCTTAGCTCGCTTCTCAATCGACACTAGTGCATCAAGCTAGGATTAGGCAGATCCATCCCAAAGATGAAAGCAGTAGGCATACACGATCGAACTTGCGCTTGGTAAAGGGTGAGCAACTGTTCTAGCGTAAAGTACCGTCTTATCTTTGTTAAGATCCTGAAGTTTTTGGTAGCCAGTTGGGCTTTTACATCGATGTATAAGCCAAATTTGAGGGTTGAACTACCCATTCGAAGTCGCGGTCAACATCTATTAATAAACAACACTAAAATCAGATCTTTTTACCCGATTGCGCGACGCAAGGGATCAACAAATCTCCGGTTAAACTAATATTAATGCGGCAGACTGTACCATATTGCTTAAAAACGTGACATGTTCGGAACTTTTCATGGTTTTAAATTTTTCTGAATAGGTCATGAAAATTGGTTATTAAATAGCGCATTGGTATGAAGAAAAGTAGGGTCGTGGTGGCAGTATGCCATTACCTCTAGCACGGGCGTATCCTAATGTGTTGATGTTGACGTCATATTTTAGTTTATGCATCCTTTTTCTATTACTCGACAGTTTTCCCTTTATCAGATTTGAAAGGTTTCTAATTTAGATGAGTACCTCCCTACTTAGAGTTTTAAACGAATTTGAAAAAAATATTTTTATTTCTGATTTCGAATGAAGTTATTTTTTTAAGCAATTAATAAAAAAAAAATTAATCAACTACATATTTTGTACGTGTTAAAAACGGACTATGAAAATAATTGATAATCCATCATAGATGTTGCAGTGGATAAAGTTCCTAAGTTCATGAAAAAGTGTAATCAATCACCCCCATACCATAATCGATCATAAGAACAGAGAATTTTTACGTGCGTCTGCGTTTGCTTGTGTTTCATCGGTATCTGACTTGTTTATTTTTTATGGCTAAAAAGATTCTACTATCCTGGCTGGCAAGAATCTAAATGAGCCAAGGAAGATACTTGAAATGTATGTTATGTCTAACACTTACTCCTGGTTCTGTAGTTATTGATTGTGGACATCAAATTTTATCCAAATTAGCATCAGAGAGACAGACAGAGTACATAAAGAATTAATGATTCTGCCAAACGATTGAGGATTGACAATGAATTGTTCAACATTTTTAAATATTCAGCAGTTACGGCCTTTGACGTACAACAATGATTCTTCGTGTGTCGGACCCTACACATCAGGATTGTATGCCAGCATGTTTTATAAATTGACGGCACAGTAGGTTGGCGTGGACCCCTAATAATGAACCCTTTTATTACGAAGGTTTTGGTTGTTAGTAATGTGAGCTCAAAAACAAATTTCATGTTAATTCGCCCGACTTGTAGTAACCAGTTTTCAGGTGCTTTGGTGCTTAGTAAAAAGCTCAGTAAAGCTCGCGCAAGTCAAAGTCTTTTGTGACTATTCTTTTTCATTGCTTCCCTGACACAAGTCTTAATTATGAAGTTAGCAGGAGAACGCATGCACTTACACTATGTAAGTATGCACCTACGCTAGATGACTCTTTGATTAAGATGTACTCTCTCTCTCTCTCTATTATCATTATAAAAGTATTATTATCACTTCTGTTTGCATAATGTTTTAATATTAAAATTCGGGGAGCTTTTGTGTGCGCATTTCTCTCACATCTGATAAGATCTTAAAATTAGTTTCGAGCTTAAATTATACGCATGTTTTTATCAGCCACAAACGGTGTATGACAAAAGTTCGACACCGGTCTCTAACGGCAAATTGGGATGAAAGACCCCTTGTGAACGGGCTAACTCCACGAGTTGATTCACAAAAATCAAAACTGGTTCGCATCTTGCGCAAGTGCAGGGGGGAACAAACAAGGGCTTTCGGAACGGGCCCTTCCAAAATTCGCCGGTGCACAATGCACCCTCCGTACCATCCCCACGCAAGCACTCTTATTATTACGCGACTCCGGTTCCTGTCCCCATATTGTTCATATTATTTTGGTATTCGCTAGACGCGTTACGAAGTTTTCGTATCTCTGTGCCGTTACTTTTGAAAACCTTAACAATTTCGTAGATATTAGTGTGAATTGTTAGCAGACTCTCGTTTGAATCTTAGTTGAAGAATGTCGGTATCTTGGGTTCGAAGCAGTGCAAATAATTCGCTCAGAGGTATTCGATTGGCTCCGTCTTCGATTCTGTCACCTAATATTTGCAACGAAGGGAAGTATTAAGGTTTCGAACGCTGCGGTCGTCTCAAGTTGCTTTTCTCATGAGTGGACGTGCGTGTAAAATAATAACTTGAGAATAATATGTGTGGTAGGAGCGTCGGACGCACGGCGTGCCGCGTGCAGCGCCCGCACGCCTTTGTAGTGAACGAGTATTATCGATCGTGGACTACTTCGCTATCCGTGAAATGCGTTCTGTGTATTCGGTGATCGCTTCAATTTGGCGGGAGTCGGGTCACGCGCTAATCTGTATGACGAGAATTTGGTAAGTTTCACGAACATCATCATATTACTTTTTATCTTTTATGGACTTTATCTGTGTGGATTTCAGAGATAGGTACTTCTTTGTTCTCTAATAACGTTGGGTAAATAAAATATCTGATGTATTATCATACGGTACATTTATGTTGGTTTCAAAGTTGTTGAAGCTTTTCCGGTAAAGTTCTTCGTAAGAGTTAGATAATTCTGTTTACGGTTCTAGTTACAGTTTACGATTTTCAAACTATTGTTCACGGATGCTGTGTCGACGGTTTGAAATGTAATTAAAAGTAATTCCTTTTAATTAGACTCCCAATTCTCAATCAGAAAGTGGGCGGTAGTTGCCAGTTACCTTATCATCAACATCTAGCTTAGTCTTTTCCCCATAAATTGAAATCGGCTTCTAGTCTAACCCAATTGAAAAAGTACCAGAATGTTACATTTAGCGATTGAGTGCTTAATAGACAGGTATACCTATGTGCTTCAACATAGTCCTAGACAAAAGTGAAGTTTAACTGTCAATCTATGGAGGAATGATTATAAAATCCCCAGTGAAATAATAAGAGATGAAATTGCAGATAAAAGCGAATTGTACGATATTTTATAAGCTAGCTTGAAACGGGTCTATGAACTCTTGACACCGAAATTGTTTCGCCAAATAAAAGCGTGGTAGTAAAAGCTATGTAAAAGAACTTTTGAAATAAAAAACAAGCTTTGTTTTCTTTTTGAGGTTTCTTAATTATTTTGTTCTCATTTAAGCTTATAGCGATTCATATGAGTTTTAATTTATTACACACTACTAAATCACTGGGGACTCAAAGACAAACACGCTGCAATTTTTCATACATGAAAAGTGAGCCTAAATGAGGTCGATTTAAACAGGTTGCCTCGCTTTCACGTGCAATAACGAAAATTGGCGCAATATATCATGATGATATGAATGACAAATACGCACATAAGTTCGTACATAGTACATAAACAGGCAAATAATATCATATTGTACCGATTTATGATGAAAAGGATAAAAAAATATTACTTAACAAAAAACTTGTTCAAGCGCCAAGCTTTGAAATAGTAAATGAATGTATTATTATTTCAAGATATGGCTTGAAGAAGTAAGAAAATGAATAGTTTTACCAACTTGGATATGTTTTAGCGTTTCTATTCTGCTTCTCTCTAATATTATTCATTCAAATTAATGAGGCTATAAACAAGGCTCAAGTTAATTATGCAGCCGAGGTAATGCAAGTCGACTTGAATATTTTAAGGCATACCTACTTGGCCGTTAACCTGCAGAAATGGTGAAAAATATATTCATAAGGGTTTCTTGGTTAATACCATGTTTGTCTTTTACTATGTAAATTCAGTCCACCAAAATTCTGAAAAATGTAGCTACGTAATATCTTTCGTAAGAACTTCGGTCGATATCAAGACCTTAAATAAATTCTTGTATGTTTGAGGAAACATGTTTACTTAGCAAACAGGCAGACCTATCGATCTAAGAATAGACTGTAACGAATCTTTGGGTAATATTTTTGTACCTAGGAGCGTCGGGAAACCTTGTTTTTTAGGGTAAACCATCACCTTTGTCGCGTAAGTTTGTTTTTTTTTTTTAATTTTGGTATCAATCAAACTCAAAATATAATTTTAAATCACTCGCTACGAAAATGGTTTCGTAATTATTTTTCTACCTTGTTCTTTTCTGATTAATTTCGTTTTCGGAATCCAAGACTATTGAATTGTTTCTCCGGGACTCGTCAAGCTTCATTGCTTCAGCGCTTTTCTTAATGGCGCACTCTGAATTCTGGCTTTCAGAATTTACTGTGGTTGGCAATCGAATAACGGACTCGTCTCAAGAATCTGCTTGAAAATGAAAGTTCATTGTCGAAAAAAGCCTCATTGTAATAATCGCTTCATATCCGTTAGATGCAAATATATTAAGATGTTTGAATTTTTTAAGAGATCTCTCTGACTTGGCATCATAAAGCGACGCACGAAATTCAGATATAATATTTCAGACGCGAGCAACTTTACGGCATCTTGCCGACCACGTTTTCCTACCGAATGTTAAACAAATTGATATTTATGTAGGTAACTTAAGTACATCGTAAAACTATCGGAAAATGGAGCCGTTTGCCACTATCAAAATATTTGCTAAAGTTCGACTTTACCAAACTATCCATCATTCGTCTAATTCACTTACCTAATCTCTGCACAAACATACCTTAGGTAATGTGCTTATGTATTTTCATATCGGCTTTCTGAAATGTTCTGTGTAACTGGGCGACTTTATATAACCCAATCACGTTTTCAGGCCGACTGTACCTATCGACTGGTCGCTGGCTGAAGCTTAGATTTATATTTGATGGTTATGACATAATACACATGTGTAGTTGTGTACAATATACAATTCTATTTTGATTCACTTAATTGGCAGGAGTAGAAACTAATTAAGCCACCGAACATGGTATTAGGATGGTAAGCGTTGACACGGAAACCAAGGGTTACACCACAGGGCCTTATACAAGTGTGTTTGTAAAAGCTGACCGCTGAAACCATGTGGAAAACGGAAACCGTGCGGACAGCGGCAGGCGGCAGGCAAGCTTACCGAGACGTGTAGACAAGTTGTGTCTGTGTGCGTGTATCACAGTGTGCGGAAGCCGGGTGATCGTAGGGTAGCGGCCAGCGTCTGCCAGCGCTTACGTCATGACCCGCGCCGTGTACCCAACCGACATTCTAACTTCATAGACAATACCTTGTATCAGAAAGATTAATTTTACATAGCTTCTTATTTCTTCTTCCATTTTTGCTTTACCAAAAGCAACACAGCATATTTTATCAAGATAATTATGGCAGCTGCTATACAACATTTTACATTTATACCTACGCATGACATTATTGTGGGCTTCAAAGTTGTTAAACCAGGAGCGCAACCAGGATAACTTATGTCACACAGATATGCAATGACATACAGTTGCAGGCAGAACGAGGCTGGTTCAATATAAATGCTAATTCCTAGATAAGACGTTTGCTCTGTTTGTATCATCAGTTTAACGACACCAGTTGAAAGAAACGTTTGAAGAGCGTTTCGATTTATGCTTGTAATAGGCATAGAGACATATCTAGGGCTCGAAAATTTTGCAAGAGCGTGTTAATCTGATTTACCTACTAGTGAAATCTGAGATGTTCTAATTATATCATATTCCACACGTACGAGAAACTTACGCCAGGCTTAGATCTAAGCAAATTTACCTATGTTGAAAACATTTCTGTATTTCTAGAATATATTGGTTATTTGATATTCTATAGTTGTGTGAGTAGGTACTTGAAACACAGTTGTATGCGTAGGGCGGTTGGTCGACATCGGATACTGCTGCATGCTGTAGCTCCGGTTACACACAATCCCTTGCTTATTATTGCATACTACAGAACAGTTGAATTCAAAAACGTCTTTTTTATTATTGATAGGTTCTCCTAATAGTAAACGATGATGTAGTCGACGATGGAGCACGCTTGCCTAGAAGTAACCTATTCACCCTTGACTTAAAGACCCCTAAGTTGCAGCTATCAGGAAACACAGACTCCGGCAGGGAATTCCACTCCTTGGCTGAACGCACAGTATTAAGGATTACCAAATATTAAAAGAAAGTAAATGGACGATGGTCTTTGCAGATCTTTCGAGCTCGTTTTCAGTATTCCAGTACGTTTTTCGTAAATTGCCACAAAGCTTTAGTAATGAAGATAGGAATAAAATTGAAAGTTTCCCTTACGTGATCAAAATCCGAATACGATAAAACATGCTGGGAGCGACGCAGACATTCACTAGCTCTGTATGCAGAACTTACCAACAGATTTGTGTTTGAATTATTCATCTATTGTTTCTAAGTTTCCATGCGGCTATGTTTGAGTAACATATTCTTCAATTGTAAATAAAAATCTTCTCCAATAAGTTTTTATACCTAATAATAATTTCTATTTGATTCAATCTATAAGATTGCCAACTTTTATAAAAAAACTAATCCAACACCCCTATTGCTAGATATATTCTAGATTTTACTTGCTAAGTCGGAAAACCGTAAAGAAAATCAGTAGGTACCTATACAATAATAAAAAAAAACCTCATAGAACAATCAGTTACCTTTCATTCTGTCTGAACCCACTAATTTAGTAGAATTATGTAAATGTGACGTGATTTACATAGATTGCGGTGATTGCAGGATTTGGGACGAGACTCGCACACCTAATTTGTGATATTTCACTTATGTATTAGATCAAAAGATCCGGAATATAATTCCCTTATTTAAAAAAAAAGAAATTACCCTGCATTGTTTAAGTATAATATTGAATTTGAATCACTGTAGGCATACGATAAAAATTCTATTATCTAAATGTATGTGTCTTTGGCTTCGTAGAATCTAGATCGAGTTTCTTTTATATTGAGGAATTCCTCGTTCACGTTATTGTCCCATATACAAATCGTTCACGATATTCCAGACGGGCCCGGGGATTTATTGTTTTATTTGCGACAGACCTTCATAAAGTTTATATTCTGAATAAGTAATATGTGTATTGTGTAAGCAAAGATATATTATTAGATGTATACAGCAACAGTAAAACATTGATTTAAGAAATGAGTTGGGAATAGATAAAGGTTATGGTTTAATATTATATGGTTTCATTTAAATAATATACTCATTAACGTGAAGACGTGTTGAGCTTTTGGCTTCCGCCCGCCATCTACACTTTACCTTATAATGATCCCGCTTGGCTGACGTTAATCCTTATTTTAAACGAGTTTCACAGGGGCGAATTGCGAATATGTTTTACATCATATTTTTTAATAACGCTTTATATCACGATCATTGGTTCCGAAGCGAATATAAACGGTAATGTGATCAATGCCTCTTCACATTTTCCTCAAAGTTAAAATTAATGTCAATCCCGGCTTCGCAGGGTCGGAACCCTCCGGCAACGCGATACACAACGCGTTTTTTGGGAAATAATTTATTTGAAGGTTGTATAAAAAGTTCTGATTTTTTTGGATTGAGAACATATGTAGGCAAGTGTAAGTAATACAAATCTCTTCGAATAACGTAGTTGAAGATAGAGGGAAAATATTTTCAAGACTAGTCGTAAACTTTAATCAAAGCAGTGAAAAACAGTCGTTGATGTTGTTTATTTCTAACAGAATTTTATAAAAGCGAACGTGCTGGAACAGTGTTTTTATTTTTCAAGTAAATAAAGACGCAAACAAGGAGGGTCGTGATGAAATTCGCAGTGCCGCCCGTGCGTGCCTTATCTACCAACGTGGAGGCTTTTACCTCCTCAGTGCCTACCCCTTCCAACTAGCTTAGATCTACACGTATCATTTTAATTGTTTTTAGTTTTATTTTTAAAAGCACTGTTAGGCTTAGTTCGTATTACTAGACGTACAGCCTTACTGGAGAACCATCGTAATATTTATTTACACTAAAAATATAAGGAGGTAAAGTTTGTAATTTTGTATGTAGGAAGTAGGTAATATATGGAAGTACTGGCCCGCTTGCGAAAATTTTTTCACCGACAGAAAGCTGCTTTATTTCTGAGTGAACATAACATCAACATAGGCTTTATTTTATGTATGCAGGCGAAGTTGCGGGCAAAAGCTAGTAGTTATAAAAGCAGCTTTAACCTCCACAAATATCCGAAAAAACATGATAATCAACGTTAAAAAAAAGCAATAAGAGAGTTCTATATGAAGTGATTACAATTTCAAAGGGAAATACGAAACGAAAAACCGCTTCCGGGGCTGATGACCCGCACGGGGACCTCTATGGAGGATAGATGCCGAATTGCGTTTAATATTGGAGATTCCGTCCTCTCCACAAGATCATGTTCACTTTATTCTCAAAAGAAAGATCAGGGTGTTGAATTTTAGGTATTCAGTTATTTTCTATCAGATTATTTTATTTAGGTATGACTCTCACTCAAGGCAAACAAGAGTGATACCGATTTTTAAATAAAAAAAATTAAGGTCGAATTTGACCAATACTCGATATTGGTCAAATTCGACTGTAGTCTTAAATCTTATATTTTGGCATTAAAGTTATTACCTAAGGACATAGTTTTTTACATTTTTTTACTTCTAAGTCTTCATTTAGTAACTGGCCCTGAGTGAAGTTTACAAAAGATTAAAAAAAAATCCATAGGTGTTAATATTTACACAATGATATTAGTAACGTACCTAACGTTACTAACATTTTTACTAACCCACGGAATTTGAATTAAGAACTCTAGAGTTTGACACGTTCATAACTAAGAACGAAAAAAAAACCAGGGTACTTTAGAGCTGCGCGAATTTGAAACAGTTGTCGCGGCTCTGGATCTCTAAGGGTAACAGAAGGAACACATGTGGGTTTTAGTCGGTAAAAGTTGTGACACTCCCTTTCATTCCACCCACAGTGGTAAGAGTAATTTAATCATTACCCACAAAAAGAATGTAGGTACATAATAAACAATAAATAAAATATACTCAGTATTCGAATATCTTTATTTAGTTACTAAGAAAATCATAGGAAACGAGTGCTTTATCAGTACCCGATTAATGTCGTACAAATGCGATGTCTTATCTTCAGCCAATACTCCGATATCAATATTTCCGCACAAAACGAATACACCACATTTATGAGTCTAGCTTTAAATTTACACAAATAAGTTAAATTGATGCGTCCGTTTGTTAATGCACATGAAAATGTTTATCTGTTTGTTCTGGCAAATCTATATTGGACTGATTTTGACAGGACTTTCATTGGCCGATAGCTTACGTTTAGAAGGAGTAACTACTTTTTATTTTAGGCAATAGATAGGGTTTACGCGCATAATATTTAAGGGTCTAGTTCCGAAAGGGAGGCTCGACCATATGAAAGGCAAGAAGGAACGGGGTGGGTTTTTTAGTTAGTAAGCATCGATCGATGACCCATGTAAAGAAGTTCTTAGTTCTTAGTTCGATGTTACTAAGAGTCTGACACTATCTTCCGTTCCGCCCAAGGGCGGGGGATGTATTTTTACCCACAAAAAAAAAACCCATGAAATTGTCATTTGCTTTTTACGCAGACCAAGTCGCAAGCAACAGCTAGTATAACTATTATTAAACATAAACACGTCACTGTCCTGTGAATGTGTACTACTGACTCCGGAATGCCGTAAGTTGTTTTATGTAGATGGGTGTCGAATGTTGGGGTCGCAGACAGCCTGACGCCAACTGCTGACCTCTCAATCTTACTACCGAGACCACTTTAATAACACCAGATTATTATACAAAGCACGTACAACGGTTATGGCATCCCGAGACAGCGCGGCGAATAAAAAATCTAAAATATTGACAAATAATATAAATTCCCCTACCAAAGGCAAAACCGATTTTATTACTTCGTTTATTTGAAAAAGAAAATCTTTTCCTACTGAATCGCTTTCCGAAGTCCTTTGAATCGGAAAGATGCTGGGGTATACGGAGTATCTATAGGTGTATTTGTAAAACACCACCAATTTGACTTAAACCCGAGCCAATGATTGCTTAATCGTGCCGATCAAATACCTCCATCAGGGCGATCTTTGATTCCCTTTGTTTAAAAGCGGATGTTTAACATCGATTTTCTTTGATTCAGTGTGTATTAGTTTAAAATCAGATTGAAAATGGGGTTTTAGAAATTAGATGGTTCGTAAACCATCTAATTAGACTTTCTTTAAATTAAATTTTATACTAATACCTGCTTATTATAAAAAGGAAAAAAAAAATTAATTAAACTCCGAGCGTTCGCTCTCTTATTGTCTTTTTATTGTGTCTCTCATTACGGGTTTCGAAAGATTAATTGAGATTATGAATTACGTAACTCAAAAACTCTTTCACCATTACTAGTCGATTACTACTTAATCGATTTCATAATTGTTTCACGCGAGAGAAGCCGCTGCCAAAAGCTAGTCTTTATAAATCTTTCTAAATTAATGTAAAAACATTTGTGCAGCATGTGTAATAAATTCTAATCTAAATAGTAGCAAGTATCAACACTCCTTTTATATAACATGTTAGTTACTTCGTTCTTAATTAATTGGTATGTAATTTTTCAACGTTATATTTTCATTTTCATGCGGTTTCTGTATCATAATAATAGCCCGTAAATTGTAACGTTAGAAGCCTTTGTTATTTGTTTTTGTTTGTGTAACACGGTAGCTATACGCTTGCTTATATATTATGTATATGTTAACAATAAGAGGTTTCGGTGCTTATATTTAAGACACCATAAAGTGCAGATCAATATTACGTCTGTAGCCGGTCGTAAAAGCTGAGCAATCATGCCAAGTGTAACGTATCAAACGTTTGTTGAACTATGTGTAGGGCTTCGCAACAAGGGTAATATTTAGTTTGCGTATCAAATGTACCAGTAATATTGTTTGGTTCAGTTTAGTCCTTGAGAGTCACGTGAACTATTGTTCCGTAGTATCGTTTGATATTCAAATAGATTTTCAGGAGTTGAGTTTACAATAGGTACCACTGCATTTACCCCATACCGTAAATATATCTTCTGAATACGTATCCTGGTGTTCAGTAAATAAGATTTTCTATAGAATCGCAAATACATATGTTGGTATTCATCGGCAAAAATTGCAATTCTATTATGATTTCATTTTCTTCTGATATGGCTTGTTTGTAGATCTTTTCTTGTAATAAGTTCCCCGGTTGGGGCTTGGTTGGTAGGGAGAACGCAAAGCGGCGGGGTGTAGGTCGATAAAAGTTATTTAATAACAAGGAACACCCAGCCTTAGCAATGTAGTTCACCACCACGTGACCTGCCTAGTTAATGTCTATTATTGTCTGGCATTCATTATGTAAGTTGATTTATCGAACGATTTGCGCCCGAAAGCTTGATAGATTATATCTACATCGTAATTCAAAATAAGATATCGTTTGAATGGTTTCAACAGAGCCCGTAGGTATGCAGTTTCATTTAAAGTTACTGAAATCCACACATCTAGCTCATGCTATATAATAGCTATGTATAGTCTAAATACGTATAGTTCTCATGAAGAAATTTAAAAAAATTGAGCTCGCTTTTTCCTTTTTAATGTCGCACGACTTCGGGTTGAAAAAGAAACAGAGGCTCTTCTAGTTTCTGGAGTGTAATTGAGTTGAACCCTTATAAAATAATTATTTTCCGTTTTCGTTTTAAGTGAAATCGAAAACACTCATTTAGCCGTTCATATTTCACCGGAGCGAACGCAAACGAATGTTATTTACTCTATTGATGGATTCCGAATGTTTGGTAGGATCCTATTTATAATTGAGACGTGTTTACGAGCGAGATGGCTGTAGGAATAACCGTTTGTTGACAATTCATCAAAATTTTCAGATTGGATATTGGCTTTCAGTAGTTTTGATGGTGTCTTCTAGATTAATATTGGAAAACTGAAGATATATCTAAATTGATTGAATCACTTAAAACAAACCTGACTGCCGTTTTAATAAGTAAAAGGCAAAATACATTTTCAGAGAGAGGCCTTTGCCTCGCAGTGGGGCAATATAGACTAGCTACAATAATAATAATGTTTTCAGAGACAAGTTTTCTTGTAAAAAACAGCCGCCGACTATGACGTCTTAAAACCATCGTGAGTCTGGTGTGAGAAATGGATATAGCTAGTCGTCTTTGTATAGCTGCGTCTCTCTCACACCGGATTTATGATGATTTTAAGACATTGTATGTAGTAGGGCCTCAGATCTCTTTTCTTTCAAATAGTCCCCGACTCCGCGCCCTTTGGCTCAAGTAGCACATAAAAATATACCATGTTATAAACACAAGTGTACTTGCGGATTCTTTTGTTCTTACTGTCGTTTTTTCATGTCTTGGAAATGTCAAAGCAGTTTTTGGAGAAAAATATGCGGTCTTAATTCATTGAAATGTAAATGGCGTTTAATTTTGGAAACTGACTATGTTGAGTATCCCTTTTATTAAAGGAATACTAAACATAGTCTCTGTCAACGTATGCTCAGCATAGTCAAGTGATTCTTTGATACTTATGAGAGTACAAGGTAGAATGGAAAAGAGTAGTTAAATTTTCATCGGCTGATACCTAATAAGTTTGCATGGTAATTGTTGTTTTTGGGATAGCCTAATTAATTAAACGTCTTTGTTCTACCAGCGGTCTGAACGTAATTAAGCCGATGCGTCTAATACAAAATTTAATAAACTGGCTGACTAATGTTTATGCGATTCGTACAGTAAGGTGACTGTGTAACGAAAAATAACTTGGATGTTAGTTCATTTTAAACCCCAAGCAAACGCCGGCTTTCGCGCAACTATTGTCTTACTATTGTGTCTCAAATTGACGGTATCTGAAAGGCCTAGTTTGAAGGAGACGACGGGAGCTAGAGTAACAGAGAAATACAGCGAAGGAGGCTACGGTTTATTTCCTTGAAATAACGTTGCTTCAAACCCTTAAAAAAAGTTTTACAGGCAGGCAGAACAGAATTTAATATAATATGACCACACCTTTCCGTTCCAGTTTTCACACAACCCCATCTAGTCCCAAGATAAGCAGAGCTTGTGTTATGAGTACTAGCTAGACAACTAATATACATACATTATATTATAGATAAATTACACCCAGACACAGAACAAATTATCGACATTAACATAATACCTATGTTTGGCAAAATACGCGTAGTTCTTTTGACATTGCCTTTGTTAATTATTCAACAATCGAAACGATAATGTACGTACCTAATTCTTTTTTTTCCGATTCTCAACAGTGCTTGTAACTTTAGTACAAAAAGATTTATGGCATTGGTAGGTTACGACCCGATAGAGTCAAGGTTTTCCAACAATTATCGTGATGCCAATGACAAGACTGTATAAATGATTAAGCTTTTATTGGAAAAAGGGAAGGTCTTCAGTAAAATAAGTAATGGAATTATTGAATAAAATATTAAACTCACGTTTCAGTACGTATACCAATATCTAATAAAAAGTTAAGACACTTTTATATGTGACGGATAAAATTGGGGTAGGTATATTGTAATATACATCAATCGATCCGGGATTGCTTCAAAGAGTCATCGCGACCCTGAAACGCAAAAGGCAAGTGAAAAAATACGGGTTAGTAGTCAGTAAAATTCTGACCATCTTACTCCACCCACAAAGAGACAGAGTGAGAGAGAGAGATAAAGAAGGGTGAAGTTATTTGATGATATCCCACCCAAAAAAAATATTAACCTTTTTTCTATTCAAAACAATCCGAATTCAATAACTTTTACACTATGTTTTTTTCCCAAAATATTTAAAATGGTCACAATTTGGATACCACCGGCATTAAGTACAACACAGGTCACGAAAGGACATAACGGCCATTTTAGACGCTAGCGGACAGCCGGGTGCGGGAGCAAAAGAACCCCTCAGTCGCCCGGATGGCCCGGTGACCATGTATTTGTGCGGACAACCAGGTGACATAACAAGCTTGTAACTTTGTGATTATTTATGATACAGTTATGAAACTTTGTATATGGATTCTATACATAAAAATCTAGACACGTGTTTCGGGTTTCACATATACTAACTAATGTCGACCAATATATCCCAATTGAAAAAATAAATAACCGTCATGGGCATAACGTTATCCATAAAATAGCATAGGTAATTACCTGTTCAAACACATTTCGTATCATTAGGTGACTCACTTACCTGATACACGGACAGCTAATTGCTTTCATTTATGTAATTTATACTGGGATCCGACGTTAAATTTTAATGAAATATGTTTAATTCGATTAAAAACAAATGTAGGATCGTTAGAAACATACGTATACCTACTAGCTGTTAAACTTTTTTTTACATGGGAAATGATCTAATGACATGTTCCGTTTTGAGTGGAGCGAGATAGGGCGTGGGGGGGCCTGGGTCAGACTATTACTGACTAAAATTCTCCTGTGTTCTTCATTTGCCTTTTGCAAGGGCCATGGTAACTTTTTCGAATAAACCCACTGAATAAACACACACGCGATTTCGTTCATGTGTTCAATCACCTAGATTGCTTCCACTCAGGGGTTAAATTTGCAAAAAAAATTCAATACATGTACACAAAAAGCCGTTCTTATTCTTATCGCTGTTAGACGTTTTATTGATTTTCGCACAAGTGCGAAAAAGTGCTCGAGCTTGCCCCATCACAATTTTATTACATTTTATCGTATCTGGCTTGGCTTTAAGCAATCCCCACGAGTCGCTTGTCAACCCACACGAGTTACACGTCAACCCCCACGAGTCGCATGTCAACTCCCGTTTATTTATGTCTACATATGTGTATTGAAAAACGTCATTTGATACACGAGTAAATTTGACAAACTTTCTCCACTTGCATTAAAATGTACTATTTTACTGTATTCTCTCCTTTACGCTCTGCCAGAAAATTAGCTGAATGTCTGGTTTCTTCCATCTTCAGTGTTTAAGGACAAACATTATTTGGAAAAACATTCAATAACAGAAATGTTTCTTGGTATTCAATCCTGAGTCCCAATAGCCTGTTAATGATGTATACCCAACAAATCTTTAATCAGCGATGAAAGCGGATGTTTATTGCCAAACCCTTAAAAGAATCGCCAGAGTACTCATTACTCTTATTGTAGCCAATAAATTGTCCGCAACATAAACACAAAGCAACACGTTTCCTTTAGGAAATGATACTCTATAAGGTTATTGAAGCTTGAAGCAGCGTGGAAAGAAAATAAACTACAACATTTGTTCTTTATTTTCTTCAGAATGCACTGGGTAAATTTTCTGTCATAGAAGATTTTATTGCTAGAATTCTTGGTATTTTCAGATTCCTTTGACCGTTATGTAGGGTGCTCTAGACTTGTGTTATTATATTCGTATTAGAGTCGGCTTTTTTCAGAAACCTTTATAAAATAGTTTTGATACTTTACCAAGTATTATCTCTGGTTCCTTGTTAAGGTCTAACGTCAATAGGCGCGTTCACAAAAGCGAGCAGCCTCGCGAGGCATTTGCCGCGCGAAGCAGTTCGGTTAGTGTGAACGTGCCACGTTCAAGGCAAAGGCGCGCTCTGTCGCGGGCGAGTGACCGAGCGCCCGAGCCATCCAGTGTCGGCTTTTTGGTTTGCTCAAAGGCGCCTCAATCGTTTGCCGCGCGCACTCTGAACGCTCGCGTATATTACAAACATAATGGCTTGGGCTTGCTGCGCGAGGCAACCTCGCCATGATACCGAGGCTGCTGCGCTGTCGCGGGGATAGTATCCTCGCGCGGTAACTGCCTCGCGAGGCTGTTCGCTCTGTGTGGACGCGCCTATTTACTGTTTTGATGAATTCGTTATGTGAGCTCCTTTTAAGCGTCCTAATGGGCACTTGCCTTAGGTCGTTTGTCCCGCTGCCAATTTTGCTAGATCCTTCTACCAAGGCAAACACTTCTGGCTCGCTCGTACCGTCGCGAAAAAGAAACGTTCCAACCATTTCTCTCACTAAAACCGTAACTTCATTTAAAGTTTTTGCAACATCAAAATAATCCAACTAAAGCTTATGCCACACAGTAATGAGATAAAACGTGCGGTAAACGGAATTTGTGCATCAGGCATGAGCGTGGCGCCGCGCCGGCTGGTACCGCTGTGTTTGCATTAAGCCATTTACCTTTATTAGTATTAATTTAGCAGAAGCGAGTTGCAACTCGACGCCTGTCTGCCTCACAGAACTAGGTCAATGACAAGCCCGCCGAGAATAGAACCGACGCTTTAGGGGTGGATGAGCTCTATTGTTGCCCCGGCGCTGCTGAGAACTAGAGATGCCTCGTTCCACCAATATAATTATTATTTCCACTCGTAGTCACACTTCATCTAGGCAACAATACTGCGGTTCTTGTAGTGGCTTCAAGACGGACTTGAAACTAGACAATTCTTGGGTATATTGAACATGTTTCATGGTTTTACCAACCGCGTTCTTAACCTTAGTTCTTAACTTTAGCAACGTGTTTTCTTTTACACAGAGAGGTGTCGATGTGGAAAGTATATAGCCCATTTAAGGCATGACCTTAGCTTGACACCTGATAGAACAATCGATCTGCGCAGTAGCCACATGTTACTCAATACCTAGTTACTTAGTAGCCAATTAACCAGTAGTAACTAACTGCCTATAGAAACAATTATTGCTTCATGGCTAAACACTATCATCTACAAGGTCATTGTAATAAATATCTAGTTATGCCTGTGTCGCATTTTCCACTACAAAGGTGCGGCGAAATGGAGTTGGTCAAATTAAAACGAGCCACGACGCGGGATTGTATCTACTTTCCTTTTGGGACCAGACCCAGCTCCGTTTGTTATCTAGACATAATTTTATTTATTATGACAGGTTTCTTTTATGCTGTAAATATAACTCAAGTTATTGTAGTACCTACATAAACATTTTAGCGGTAATGTAAAAAAATAGCTTTGTAGTTACTTTTTAAGCAGGTAAATTTTTTTCGCTTGGCGTTGTCGATACACCGCCGATCTTTTGAAGCTTTTGTCCTTCGGCTCCTGTAAAGTAAATTAATTAAAAACTTCTGTAATAAGTATTCTTTAGATCTTACAAGAAATTTTTAATGAATTATCGCGTGGAACAAGGATATTTGTTTATTAAGGGCCGTTTCACGGAATTTCGTTTCTATAATTATTTAATTTAATTAAGTATGAAAAGGTATTAATTATAAAACAAGTTGGTTTGTTAACTTAGAGGTTGGTAAAACTGGTTAGGTTTCTTACAAAGAAATAAAAACATACGAAATAACAAGCACCATATTTTCGCCTTATTTTGTTCAATTTGCTCTCCTTCCTACCTACGCAATTTCTCTTGGGAAAACATACGAGTGTAACTATAAGTAAAGGAAGCTATCTTAAGACCTTGATGAGAATTAGCTCAAGTTATGGAAGAAAACCGAATATGGAGATTATGGTTGTGAGCTTAATTGAAAATAAGTAACGATATCATCGTGAGGAAACCGGCATGTCCTAGATCCAAAAATTCGAAGACCAGTGACATTCACCAACACGCACTGGGCCCGCATGGTGGATTACGGCCCATTCCCTCTCCTAGAGAGGAGGCTTGAGTCCCAACAGTGGGAACATTACAAAGGCTGGTGATGATGATGATGATGAAGTAACGATAATTGCAAATATACGCAAAATGTTATTAAGTAAACCTTATTTACTTAATAACATTTTGCTTACATCATGAACATTTTCTAAGCGAGTTCAGATATATTTTCCTTTCAACGCGTTACCCCTCGCCGTCAGTAGGTACCTACCTAGTTTAATTTTCATATCTCGGTATGGATAGGAACGAATTTTGCTCAAGTTTGTTTACTCTGTGTTACCGTAAAAAGATCCTCTGTTCTGTTTGTGATATATCTGCCGCAGCCAACTAGCTTGATACACCATTCAGGGAATATTCTAGCCGTAGGAATAACTAAACGGCGCCGTCCAACTGGCGTCTTGAATGACTTTTTTTTCCTCATTTATATATTATTTTAAGTTCGAAGTTGAGATGACCTTTAAATTAAATTAAAGGTCATCTCAACTTCGAGAATTAAGTGACTCTTATGGGAGAAGACACTAACTTCTGTAATACAGGTTTTTACCTAGCTCAGGAGTCAGTGCCTCAAACTTTATTGTGTAAAATAATTGTTTGTGTCAATAAACTATTTGATTTGTTTAGCTGATGCATCTAATACAACATTTAATAAATTGGCCGGCTAGTGTTTAGGAAATGCATACAATAAGGTGACTATGTGACAAAACAACTTAGAGCACCCTGACACGTATCTCCTTCAAAACTAGCCTAGGTTTGAAGAAGATGACGGTGCCTAGAGTCAGCGAGCATAGATATCGAACGGAGTCCCCGTCGTTTCCTATGTTAGGCTCCGTCAATCCCTTTTTTCTTCAATTTTGGTACTTAATGGCTGTGTATGCACAGGCATGACCAAAATCTCTGGGTTAGCAAACTGGCCTGATTCATCATCCAGTTAACAATCTAGTCTGATAACTAAATGGCAACGTTTAACTAGCGTCCTGAATATTCAGCTGATGCAGATAAATAAACGTTTTATGATTTTGATTCTATTTGATTTTGATGCGTCTAATACAACATTAAATGAGCTGGCTGGCTAATTCTTATTCTAGTTCTTGTATGTGTACACATGTTTCAGCAAATAAATATCTTATCTTATCTGTAATGAAAATAATTTAGGGTATCCCGATACGGTCAGGATAGGTTTGAAGGAGATGACGGGTCCAAAAAGCTTATAGATAGCGAACGGACCCACCAAAATGTCTTGGCTAGCCAATTAATTAAACGTTATCGATTCAAGTTATTTGTCTAGCTGTTAGATTGAATGGTTGAATGTTACTCAGGCGGCTAGTTGAATGGCGCAGTTTTGCAAATAAGCTAGGCTGTTTACCGAATGGCGAATTAAGCTAGTTGGCTGCGACATATCTGGTGAAAATCTATTTCATTGTATTGGAATTATGTATATTATTAATGCAAAATTTAGGTTATACGTCGTAAAAGCACGTGCCTGGAATAATATCTAATAAAAAGAGAAAATATTTTATGTCAGTAAGAATTTGAATAAGATAATCTTGCGTTACAATATGAAATTGTATAAGTAAGTTCTATCCTAGTATGGTCAGAATGGCAGTTGTTCAGACCAGTGGTGGCCATATGGTAACGGAGCCGACTTACGAGCTGTGGGGGACTGGAGTTGGTCATGGTTACAAACCCAGTCAGATGTAATTTATTTTTATCACCACTGCTCTCAAAATGGTGAAGAAAAACATTGTGAGGAAACCGGCATATCCTAGACTCAAAAATTAGAAGACATGTGACATCCTCCATCCGCACTACGTCCGCGTGATGAGTTACGGCCCATTCTATACGTGAGGAAACCAGAAAACCCTAAACCCAGCAATGGGAACATTATAAGGCTGATCATGCATAAGCTTATAGTTGTTATATCTTACCAAAGCCGTTTGATCATGGCTTGGAAATGTTTTTAATTTACCCACACTTTTTTTTCTTTGGTCATACGCTCTGTTCCTTCGGTGTCTTAGAAATCTATTCTATCGCACACAAAAACTATGTCCGAATTGTGAAATAGAATATCTATGTTACCGGCAATCTGTATAATCCGATATTCTATTATCATCATCACCTCTTAATTCAATAGCTGTCAGTGGCTTAATTCAATTTCTATTTTTTAATTAGTTTTTTATTATTATTATCACCAATCTACATTGTGTTCCTATAATAGAAGCGACTAGAAATATCTATGTAATTTATAATATGATTTAAAAGAGTGGCCATGGAGTTTCTTGCACATTTTTCTCCTTAGAGATCTACGCTTTGGAGCGTGCAATTTATCTTTACTTTTTTTTTGACTGACCGACTTTTTGACAATTCAATGTTTGATTGGGATGGGTAATTTAGTCAGTAAGAGTCTGACACTATCTCCCGCTCCGCCCAAGAGCGGGGGTTGTCATAAGATGATTTTTCCCATCGAAAAAAAAAAATGATGGTGATAATAATATATACCCCATTGATGGTATCTAGGTGTAGGGTCAAACGTTCTCAAGGACGTTTCAAGAACACGTAGAAGTTACTACAAACGGAAGAACGGTCTACGGACGGACTACTTGGCATATTAATTTTATTGCTGCAGTACTTCACAGGTGTAGATAAAATGTTGCTTATGTGAGCAGCTCTCGTCTTGTCTTGTGCCCAGAAATATAATGGTTAATACTATAGGTATAAACAAGTGCTGGTTTTTAAAGCGAACTAAAATCTTACTTTAACCATATACACTTCTGGACACATCTATTGGCCCACCTTGTATTTTCAGTTTCGTTTGGTCCTAGCTAAAATTTTATATTAGGTCGAGCAAAAAGTTTTTATGCAGTTTTGAACCTGGCACATTCACAATTTCATTCAATAGTCTTTTTTTAAATTTCGAACCAGAATTTAAAGAAATAAAAGACAATTTGGAGCCTGTTTGTTGATATCAAACAATCGAATACTAAGAAAACTTGGTTTTATTGGTTTACTTGGATTTAATTCTTGAAAAAGTGATTGATATCTTTGGTTTTGCAACAAACATTACCTATTCTTAATATTAAGGTGAGGTTCTATCAATAATCTATGGATACTTCACCTGAAGTCGCCGCCCAAGCTGTGGCACTTATTCAGGCCGGACACAGCCAAAGAAACGTGAGTGCTCAAATTAATTTAAGTCGATCTGCGGTCCGAAATGTTTATCGGAGGTACCTAGAGACTGGCGGCTTTGTTCGTCGCCAAGGAAGGCCACGATCTCGGGTCACAACTGAAAGGCAGGATCGATTCATCGTGACGACCAGCTTGAGAAATCGTCACCTTACCTCCATTGAGATACAAAACCAACTTCGCAACTTCCACGGAGTATCTGTGAGCGCTCGAACTGTTCGGAGAAGGTTAAAAGAACGCGATATGGTACCACACAAGCCAGCTAATGGGCCTAAACAAATGCGAGCCCACCGAACAGCGCGCCTTCATTTCGCACGCGGTCATTTAAATTGGACACAGCAAGATTGGAGCCGTGTACTCTTTTCTGATGAGTCTTAAATTGTGTTACATGGCAATGATGGAAGGAAGAAGGTCTACCGACGTAAGGGAGAGCGTTTCGCACAATGCTGCTTTGAAGAGAGGGTTGCTTATGGCGTTGGCTCATGGACTGTCTGGGGCGGTATATCCGCGAGCGGCAAAACTCAACTTGAGGTTGTTACAGGACCACGGCTGCCAACATTAAATGCTGAAAGGTACATTCGTGAGTGCTTAGAATCTCACGTGATACCATACGCGGACTATGTGGGCCCAAATTTCCTTTTTATGCATGATAATGAAAGAGCCCATGCGGCCGGCATCGTCAGGAAATATCTTCGGGATGTGAACATCACAGTTATAGACTGGCCAACCAGAAGCCCAGACATGGACCCCATTGAGCACATGTGGGATGAACTAAAAAGACGTGTTAGGGCTCGTCAGCCAGTTGCCCAGACGATGCAGGAGTTGAAAACTGCCATAGAAGAGGAATGGGAGATGATCCCTCAAAATTACATAGAGCGGTTGATAAACTCTATGCCTAATCGTATGAGAGCTGTGGTAGATGCCCATGGAGGCAACACGCGTTATTAAATGAAACCTTTATTTGATAAAACATGTTTTTTATTCAAAAATCAATTGCCTTTAACAAGGCGCATATCCGACTTGTTAGGCGTAGCTCCATGTCGTATGGTATTCTGAATTCAAATTTAAAACAATACGATCGAAAAAGATGGTAAAATGTATCAGGTTTAAAACTGCATCAACAGTTTTTGTTCAATCTAGCAATCATATTTCGGTAGGGGCCATCGAAACCTAAACTCTAAGGTGGGCCAATAGATGTGTCCAGAAGTGTATTAATTTGTCTATATACTATAAGAAACAAGTTTTTGCACAATGCCCGCCGTACATGTTAGGGTATAACTGACAGGTTTGCTTGTACATACAGGTAAACCGGAGCGTGTACGTTGTACAACTGTGCAGGTTTCCATACAAGCTTACCTGACTGGTATAACTGTGCTGTCAAACCGGTCAGGTATACCCTAGCGTGTATGGTTATCTTCAGTGAGAATGCTTAATTAATAGGTACATTAACTGCTGGCCCTGCAACAAAAAATGGTTGGTTCTATACCAAAATTAGACCGCCATAAATACCATGGATTAGTAAAAAGTAAAGAAAACTAAGGTTCAAAATAAAGTACGATTAGATTCGATTCATAAGTCTAGTACCTGAGGTTTAAAATAAAAAAAAAAACTTCAGTCTAATACTACCTAGAACAAGGTTAGTGAAAAATGGTACACACATAGGTATTCTTTGTTAAATATATCATATTTGTTTTTAAATTAATTCCACAGTAACTAATCCAAAGTAAGACCCCTAGGCACTCATCATTTGTATAAGTCTCTGTTCTAGTCGGCCAAAACACTATAAAAGTCACTGCGCAAAATTAATCGCCTCCACGTGTTTGATTATTCCAGTGACCTTTATTGCAGATTAGTGCTTAATTGTTTCGTAAAGGTCGAGCCATCGAGAGGTGTCGGGAATTGATAGCGGACTTTTCTTTCCAACTCTAAATTATAAAATCAGTGTAGATATATAAGTACATACGAGTATATGCGTGCTTTAAAACTTCTAAGCTGCCAATTTTAACGAAATTCACGGACACTGACAAAGCCTTCTGAAAAATTTGCTTGAAAATAATTAGGTTATTCTGAAAATAATCTGCACTTAATGTGTTTATTAATATAGGAAGTTTTATACCTATTTATTATTTAAGATGCAATTCGAACCTCGGCTGCAGGCTGCGGATCCAGGCAACACATTAGGTGGCTGCATGAAGCCGGCTGCACGACAAGTTTTTTATGATGTAGTATGAATTTCTGTGAAAAAATTCCGAACGCGGCTGCGGCTACAGGTCGCGGCAGCAGTCACTGCTAAGGTTCGGCAGCCGCATCTGCGTTCGGAATTTTTATCCTACGTTTTTATTTCTTATCCTATGATGTCCCACTTCTAGGCAAAGGCCTCCACCAAATCTTTCCTGCTTTCTTTGTCTGATTCCGATCTGGTCTTCTCCAACCAATCTATCAGGAGTGAGATCAGATCACGCCCGCGTTTTTAGGACTGCCTCTGACGAAGGCGGTGTTTAGGTACAAACTACTTGACGATTTTTCCCCATCTGTCCTCATGCATCTCAAAAGTGTGTGCGAACTATGCGCAAATAATAATATCGGAATATCTACGTTAGGTTGACACTAGATACCTATCACATTGAACAACTGCAATTACAAAAGTTTGATAACTAGGAAAGTTAAGCAATCTAGTATTTCAGTTCGTATACGGTCTAATTAGTTTCTATTTCGCGAAACTCTCACATAGAGCATTGCTAATTATCTTGGAATCAAACGGACTTCCGACATATATTTGGTGGCAAATAATAGGTTGAAGGTAATACAGGTTAAGGTATAAAAATATTCGTTTCCAGATCAATTTCTCGGATTTTGTCTACATAATGAAGTGAGAGCTATATAACAATTCTCAGAGATAGCTATCAAAATGAATAAATCGTGGAATGTGGGGTATCATGGATATATCAGTAGCTTAATTTCCCCTATTTTGCTTTTACACACGATACAATATTCAAATGAAACAAAAACAAAAGTTTTTGAACGCGTAATTGGAATTGTGTTTGTTGGTCCTCCATAACATTTATTTTAACGTGGTCTTTAACATTGATCGGCTACATTGCGCAATCTACTGTGAAATTAAACCTGTAAATGTGTGTTGGTTTTATGTATTTTTTATCTCCCATATAAAGTCGCTTTCAGGCAATTTTATAAGTTTCCCATTATTGAAAAATTTATGTTATCAATGTTTCTATTAAATTAGATACTTCTTTTTGGAGCTAATTAGGTACCTGCACAGTACGTGAAGACTGCACAACACATGGATGCACAAGCCTTTTTTTTTATAAAAAAAACACTTGTGTTGCATAATAAACGCTCATCCTAAAAGTAATGTGTTCAGAATCGGCTACTGAATCAATTTCAGCTGTTTTTAAAATAGGCAAAAAAACCTATTTTGATAAATCTTGACTGCGTCACTAGTGTTTGTGTGTGCATTCATAGATACCAATATCGACGCGCTACTGCTATAGAGGGATGATCCCCATATTGTTTACCTACAATTGGTAAAAAATACGTGTGTATTTGTGTTTTAGTTTTTTATGTATTTTTGCTGTTACTCGTGACTTCGACGGCCATAATTTCGTAAGATCGAATTCATTTATTTTACCTTAATATAAATCGGCTCAAAATTGTTAAATTACTAATAAAATTATTAGTTCATATAACATTAACACGTCTAAGCTAGCTGTTACCGTTTCTGAGATGTCTAGAGAATCGTCTAATTTTGTTCAATCGTATCGAAGACGTATTTCGTAGTTTTAAATCTCGTGTCTGTGAGAAAATTCCACCCAGCCATTTCGGAGATTATCCGGAGCAAATAGATAGATAGACAAAAACGTTAAAAATTATGTACGTTATATTATATTGATTAAACTTGCATAAAAATTTAGCATAGTCGGCCTTATAATGTTCCCACTGCTGGGACTCGGACCTCCTCTCCGGGAGAGGAAAAACAAAAAAAAAACATTTAGTAATAAAATATTATTTTGATATTACAGACACTTCAATTTTTAATTTTCAATTTTTTAATCTAGACATAAAATGTAGATTACCTAGACTTTATAAAAAAATGCATTATGTTCATGAAACTATATTTAGTTTAAGTGACGTCAGTTACACCTCCATCCGGCTTACCGTCATCAGCCCCTTTATTCGCCCTCGTCAAATCTGTCATTGCCAGATCAGTTGGGTTTGAGAGTAAATTATTTAACTAAGTACAAATTGTTGGGATTACTTTCTCGTTGTTAAATTTCTCTGTTTGTATTTTGTATTCATGCAGCAATCAGATCATGCAGTAATAAAATGTCACTTAAAGAAAGAAAAATGGATCTCTGTCTGCTATAAAGGCATGCTACGAAATTGCAGACTTCCTTCGCTTCCATAGGTACCTGTAACAATCCCGTTACTTTGTAGATTGCTTTTGCAAGAATACGTGAAACTCCTGAATTTGTGAGTCAAACAAGCTTCGTGTTTAGTTATGAATTGATGTTGGAGCATTTCGCAGCCGTCGACACGAGGTGAGAACGTGGTCGAAGTGTGAAAGTTTAAAGACATCAAATATTTACAAATTTCCGCTCGGAACGGGGAGCAGACGCACTCGCTCCCGTTCTCCTTAATTTATACTGCAATTTGCAATATTAGCATATCCACCGTAACCTTGCCAAGCTTCTACCTACAATTTTATGCTTGTTTTGTTCCTTGTGTTTTCTATAGATAGGTACTACCTAATATTAGGTTTCCAAGCTTATTGTTCTCTTCGTAAAAATAACAGCTCGATTGTAATCATGGAAAGTTTTGTATCTGCCTTTCACAAGTTTTATAAAATGGCGTCGCATGAACTTCTCAGATCTCGTAAGCTCGGCAGTCGGAGGACTTGGCTAAGTAGTTTTTGGTAAAGTTTTACAATAAAATGCTGGGTAATAAATGAAGTTCCGAACGGACGTAAATGTCAATTAGGTTGTTAATAAGATAAATAAGTAGGATGGTCGGTATTGCGTCGGTAATTATCGATATTCGTTGCTCACTGAAGTGTCAGCTGAAGTGGGTAGATATGAATTATATTATATTAATTATCGACTTGTTGTTTGTCATTAACAAATGTAGATGTAATGAAGTATTGTGTGTTATAAATATATTTCATTTTGTAAAATAAATTATCTTCTGAAGTTAGATTTTGTATATACCTTGTCATCACTATTATATCTATCCTGAAAACGACAGACACAGACGTCGAAGTAAACTAGTTTTAGTGAATTATGAATTTTGTTGAAGCTTATACGAACTGAAGAATAAGGAAAGTTCATAAACATCTTTGTACAATGAGATACGTTCATAATTATAATTAAAATGCTAATGTCTCTGAGAAGTACAGTGGTAGACTCTCTGTTTGTTTAATTAAGGCTGTACCTACGTAAATACATAGGTACTCGTACCTACTTATCTTCCGGACGGTAACTTTGTTAGCCGAGGAACGCGGTGGAACATACTTGTGTTTGTGGTTTGTCAAAGGTAAACTTTAGAAAACCCTTACGAAACTCTACCACCGAATCGTAAAAATGTTTCTTTTCTAAATCTAATGAGCCGTGCCAGCGTAATGTTATTTATTACTGAAAGGAAAAATAACGCGTGGAAGAATCGAGTTTCATTTGTGGATTCCATTTTATTTGTTCAAAACAGTATCTAGCTGTATTAAAGACTTGGTGGAAAGCTACCTACTGCTGATAAACAATTATTTCCTTTAAAGTGAAATCAGATAAATTGTTCTTTGTGACATTTTCCATTTTATTGCATAAATGAAACGAATCGAATCCCATTTTTGTTGTTGCTACCGTTTCCTTGAACACAAGCCTTCTTGAAACAGGAAGGCTATCTCGTGGCTTTAGAGTACTTCAGACAGACGATCGAGATCGACATTTGCCATTTCAGAATTCTAGAGATAAGAGCGAGGTAGAGTTATAAAATGACGTGGTGTTAGAGCGAGATATAAAACGTGGCCACAGCTCTGGAGGGCGTTGCGGTCTGACCGGAGATTAGCGTGAATTGTCAGTCGTTAGGGGGTATTATTTTATCTTTTACTGCTAGCAATATTCAACGACTATCGCCCTACAATGACCATGATTATATTCAAATTCACAGATTGTATACAACCGGATCGGCAGCCCAAAAAAATTCATTACGTGCGTTATATTCTCTTTCAACTTTTCGTAACAAAAGTTTCAGTTTCAGTCAACGGCCAAGGGCGCCATTTGCATATTCTAATGCTTCTAGACAATTGAGTTCCCCTTTAACGGTTAAGTAGAAATACTTACTGAATTCGGATGGCAATTTCGCTCGCAATTATTGTGTTAACTGTTTACGTGAGCAAACTTCGTTATTATTGATTTATTTGACGTGGCTTAGTTCGAGAGAGTGATAAAATAAATGAACTTGGATTTTGACATTGTCTGTATAAAGGGCCTGTCGGAAATGTTTCGAAATGTATGAATACTTAATTGCTAAGGGACATTTAAAATGTATTTAACTTTACTGAAAAGCTCGCGGTGAGGGAAGAGGGAATTCAGCGATAAAATTATTTCGGTCTCTAAAGAGTTTCTCTTTTTTATGTTTCACAGTAGCTCGGCTAACATTTCTAAAACTTTTCCGTCATTTTATCTCAAAGTCCGTCGACATTTCGGTGACCTTACTCACATTTTCTATTGCCTTCGACAATCTTTATGACCTTTATGTATGACTAGCTTCTGCAAGCGATTTCACCCACAAAATTGTTGATATGAAAATAATTTATAGCCTATATATATCATTCAGGAATAGTGCAGCTAAATATTAGCAAGTAAAAGAATTTTCAGAGATAATCCCTACGTATAAACTTAATTTCAAATTAAGACCATTTTTTAATATTAGTAAATGTTAAAATATAAATGTCAAAAATCTTAAGTAGGTATTTTTAACTAAGCACATTCCGTTAAAAATCACTACGGTTCAGACGTGATGTTGCTGAGCATGCGGGAGGCGACGTTGAGGACACACTTAATTAAATTTTCAATTAAATTGTTAGATGGTTTTCCTCCCTGTTCATTTTCGTTAAGAATTTTCTTGTATGCTCAGCTTTTGCTACAGGTGTAATAAAATCTTGTCCAATTCCCTAACTTGATGTTGGTAACAGAATATTATGTCTAATAGTCTGGACAAAAGATAGTTGTTAGGTACATACTGTACAGGTAATTTTTGTGTCAGCTACCTACCGTGTGCCGAGGCTGCCGAGAACATTCTTAAATAAATAACGTTATCGAACTGTTGCTACAGCGTACTATCTACTAGACTGAACGGAATACATACCGGAGATTGCCGCTTGTTTTACTAATCGATCGTAAATGAAAACCATTTTTTAAACTATAAATTCAAAAAACATCGAGAAGATGAACGATATGAACAAAGAATTTAGAAACCCGCCTGTCTTAAATTTCCAACGCTGTTCTAGATAAAATAAAGTTGAAATAAGAATATAAATGGATACTTTATTAAATACAGTGAAAGAAGACATTGGGGCAAAAAGGGTTATCGCAGAAAGCAGAATCCGGTTAGCGACTATTCCAGTATAATGATGGCCGTCCCCGCTTACTTGCGTCAATTTTCTCTCTTGACATTCCACTTGGCTCTGTGCCAATATGCTACGCTGTCTCTCTAACTTACGCGACTATTACTTCAAAATAGTCAACTGGCTACGAAAGAATCATTCGCAAAACTAAGTCACTGACTTAGTAATTCTTTTCATTAAGTTAAAAAGTTGTCGCGTAATGGCTGTAGTCTCACGGCAATTTGACGCCAGCGACTCAAGCTGATTAAGTTTAGAACGAGTGCCCGTTGTCTATCCATAATATCAGTACCTGCACCTTATATGCTGCTAATTTAAAAGAAAAGCTTTTAGGTACTAAAAGGTTTCCTTTACTGTAGGTTAGTAACATTTTATGTGAATATGTAACGATTCCTCAGAGGCCGATGCAGACTTTCAGAAAGAACTTCCAAACGTTTCTATTATGAAAGCTTAAATTGCACTAAAGTCGCGAACCGTGAAGGGAAAAGTTTCAGTTAAATAGAGTGCCATGTTCTTCTTTTGCATTTATTTCCTAGTCAGAACTAAAAATGTTTTTTAAGAAATATTATGAGCACGGAACGCTTGGTGCTTCGCAATGTGGCTCGGGTGTAGTGTCAGTTTAATGCAGGTAAATTAATTTTTGTCGGTGTGTGTTTCAGTCGGTTACTTTATTAGGTCACACACTGGTCGGTGTCGTGTGGACAAGTCGATAAAGGGTAGGCGTGTATCACATGTTAGTAGCGTCCATTATACCTCTCTGTTACGTTTATTTTGTTTACATTGTCCCATTATTCCCGCTTATGTTCCGTTCGCCTGTTTTGATACTCGGCGCTAAAAATAAACTGTTTTTATTCAGTATATGTGTCGCGTTCCCGTAAAATTCAATTACCTACAATACAGAGGCACCTTGGCGAGAACAATCTAACGTTTATCAATTTGTATCCATTATCTTGAAGTCTGGATCGTTGTTCTAGTCTTGTTGCTTCATTGTGACACACCTTAGTGGATTATAATAATAGAAGTAGGTACATTGGGACAGGATTATGTATACTCTCTCTGGTATAGATTTTTAAATGAGAAATGTACTAATATAACGTTAAAAGAACTTTGCCTCTTTTTTCCTTTCAAACGAAACGTTACCAACCGTCATGTCAAAAATATCTAAGTACCTACTACATATCAATCAAAAGTACAATACTGTCGGCACTTTAATACAGGCAGCGAAGCCAAAGAAAGTGTCTACTTGGAAAGTAGGTAAGTTAGTTAATGTGCACATATATCTAATCCATGTGTAAGAAAATGTCAACGTTCGAGTTGGGCAGTATTAACCTGCCTATGTACCTACTCAAGAAATATTTTGCCAAAAAAGTGGATATGGATACGCAAAATACGTACATAATTTAAATCGTCGAGTGGAATACGAAATCCCTTGTCATTCATTAATTTATCATTTTTGTAAAGAGTCAGAAAATTTAATATTCAAAAACTTGCAAAATTCAATGCTTGCAAAAGAGAACATTCTTTTTAAAAAAGCACAGTGATTAGAACATAATTACGATTTAGTCACACTCAATGTGCATTCACAAGATATCCTGGATAGCGTCACACGCTCCTGGCAGCGTGAAACGAAGCAAGCATGAGTAGCTTACCGCTTTGTGTTTACAGGTCAGTAGTTTCGCTGTTTGCCATGTCGACGATCACCGTGAAGCCTGCAGGTCGCCTGTCAATACCGATTACCTCCTAAATAGTACCTGCTCAAAAGTACTCTACAAATATCACCTACCTTGCCAAATATCAGCGCTTTTTATACCACCGCAGTTTCCATCTACTTACTTTTCATAAAAAAGCTTCCTCATAAAAGATGTCTGTCGTTGTAATGCTTTTTTTTGTTAACTTAAAACTGAGCCAACATGAAACTCGTATATTATATTTTTTTTTTTTTGCCAAATAAATGTTGAAACTGCAATAATATACTGAATTTATATTTACTACGCCGCTTGGCTCGCTCCGTTCGTAGATGTTCCAATACATGGTTGTTTAGCGAGTTGTGTAGGGATCTGGAACATGGATCTTTCAAATAGTGTGGTAATTACTAGCTAAACTATTTCGTAGTCTTCATAACTGAATTTCTACATTAAAATTATGAGAAAGATTTAACCATATTTCGGGATAATCCTATTACTAACGGGTAACTGCTTACTCGATCAAAACTCTGGTTGAAGGAGTTCAGCCAAGCAACGTTAAGCCGTAAAAGTCGACAAACATTGCAAGCAGGCAGTCGAGCACAGGCGAGGAAGCGGAAGCAAGACAGATAATAAAAGATATTTACGAAGGGTTTCCATTGTTCCCGCTCTTTGTCCCTACTTTAGTCAGATTCATTTACCTATCGAGATTTTACAAAATCTTATGTAGAACTTGTGTGGGTTCCATAGCATGTTCCTCTTCGGCGTATGGGGTTTCAACTGAAGACTGATGTTAAGTTCCGTCATGATTAGGTTGGTTTTTGATACAAAAACTTCGGTTTGCGTAACCTTTCATTCCGGTTGCTAGGAAGTATTTGATGTTATATTATCAGAACTTTGTATTTTATTAACAACAAGTACGACGGTAGTTACGTAACAAGGTAGTTCCCTAAAATATTATTGTTTCACCTGAAGGCTTTAGAAGTTTACAGGAATAATAAAGTTCTATGTTTGTCTCATTACAGTGATGCGAGTTCGTAACATTTAGAAAATTGAATTATGTTCTACAAATCTGAGCATGATATGAAATGTTTGTTTCTTAGCAATCATCGTACATGCGTACGTACTTTATACTAATGGCAGACGCGTGATTGACTGACTCTTTACAAATAAATGCTAACACAGAAATAGCTTCTGGTAAAAAGCAAATAAAATATAACGATAATAGTTCTGAACGCGCTTGGTTTTTTCCTATAGGACAAAAATAAGTTTCATTTCGTTGTTTATGTGTTTTAATTTACAATGTTTTACTAGCTTCATTAGTGATTTAATATTATTATAATCATGCCATTTATCAATTGGTTTATTATTGTAATATAGATTCTTTTTTATAATGTGAATGTGAGATCACTGTAGACTCCGTAGACTTATACATTATTTCCTATTTCGATGGACTTTTTTTTGTGTAGTTACTTATTTCCTTTTTTATTACTGTTTGTTTGGTTCATGTTGACTGGTCTCACGGGAAATATTCTCAAACTATTATTTTTTTAAATAAAAGATACTCCACAGACCCATCTGTGGGGTATCTTTTCGGTTCTTCTCCGTAGGAAACGACCAAATAAGCTCTAGTTTCTGATCTTTTCTAAGTGCCCATTAAGTATTTTTAGAATTTGTTACTTTTAAGCCTCAAATTAGATATATGTGCTGTGCAGTATTTTAGCAACATTTCGCGTTAGTTGAATATGTTTAAAAGCAATAGGCAGCGCTTTAACCGTCGCTGTCGTCGTCGCGAAATGAGAACATTTTATATCTTGACTGTATCGCGGAATAATTTCAGCCCCCTTCAACAGGCCACCCACTTTCGCCGACTTGGACGTACACTTACTTTATTAAATAGCCATTCAACTTGGTGGAGCTTCAGCGACCTATATTCCAGTGTATTTACAGCTATAAATGTTACGATTCCTACAATATTCCACCAGCGGTCTTGAGTGACTGAACATTATGCTTATTTCTTTCGAAGTAACTTTTAATTTGTTCACCAGGTGTACGTTCTTGGCACCTGTTTGCACGCTTACTTTATCGTTTTTGGCTTCCTCTGAAGCTATAAATGTTGCCTTCTTGAGTCGATGTCGTAAAGCGCAAAGGACAATTTTCATTCCAAGAGATACTTTAAATGATTTCTAACAGAGTGACTGTTTCTTCTGTTATATATCACATAAGGTCACAAATGCGTGTGTGTGAAGTACCTACGCTTGTGTCTACCCCAATTGTAAAACGATTTCTTCACGATATTCAAAGAACAAACAAGTAGAGGTGGGGGAACTGTAGAATTTCTTAATCTTGTTCAATAAAGGGTCGTGTTCGTTGTGACCTCACAAGATAAGCAATGTTTAAAACATCCCCTCGAGAAAAGCCTCGAGCTTCCATGGTGGAAACCTTTGCAAAATTAATCCAGCGTTCTTTTTGATTAGAAAGTCAGTCTCAGTACGAAATAACTCAGGGGTCGGATACAACATTTTTTTTGAAGTGTTACAAGTAAAGCGGCTTAAGTTTACTTACCTAATTTACCAACCACCTTAGGTGCTATACTTTCAGAAAGAAAAAGAAAATTAACTTGCCTCGAATAGAAAATATGATGCCTCACAATTTCTATTCATAACGGTAGATCCCAACGCAACGCGATCTGTAGCATCAAATGACAAAGCCTGGCGCCTCCGTGGGCCGCCCACAATGGGGCATCATCGTCCTTTCTATTTATTCATTTTAACGTTACAATATATATACACGTACATACATTTAAATTGTTGTAACGTAAATGTCATCGGATTATTGCCAACACCGTTTGTGATAAATCTTATTGTTCTGTCGATATATCGTGGACGAATAATTTCAAAGACAATATTTTCTGTCCAAATTCTATAATTTATAATCTTCGTGTCCTTGTGAAAAGAAAGATTTTGTTCTCATGTGACTTATTATAGTCTTGCAGCAGTTTTTTTATTTGCAAAATTATTATTTTTTACCTTAAATAAACAAATATAAAATATTTTTTAAATATCTTCATCAACAACGAAGTTATAAAGCTTCAAAGCTGCTAATAAGAAAGAGAAGTCTGACGTAGTTTTTGTCATCAAAGTTCATCACACCCATGACGGCCATAGAAAATGGCACTTTGATGAGAAAGACATTTGATTTTTTTGTTTTGATTAGATATTTAGTTAAAATTGTTATAAATATACTTTCCTACCAATTTTAATATGGTTTTCACTGTTAATATTCTAATTTTGCATATTTATTCATAGACTGGTTAGTTTTCATGCACATATTTTAACTCTATTATTATTAAAGGCCGTATCCGTACGTATAAAGGAAACTGTGTGAACATTATGAAAAATTATCTTTTATGTATATAACGTGTGTATTCCCAAATAGTTGATAAATCTATTAAGTATACTAAATGATTGATTAGAGCTTTTCGTAAAAACGTTACTGGGAGCGTTAATGTTTGTAGGCACAGTAAACATGCTCAGTACAATGGATCCCAACTGTGTCGTATGTCCATTAACTGAACACTAAATACCTAACAGCTGTCCCTGCGACGCGTCAATCAAGAATTAATTACTTGTACCACGTGACCTTCTATTCACATGTAATGGAACCTGTTTCTAATTACAGAGGGATTACGTAGAGTCCAAAGAAATTGCTCCTGAACACGAGACGTCGAATCAAAAAGATTAAAGAATTTTCTTGAAATATTTTCGAGATACTATTAACTAACGAGACGGTTCTAGTGTGGTTATTGTGGAGGGCCTCTCTATTCATGTTAGCGTCGGACTAGAACGTCCCAAGAACCGACTGAAACCTTTGTTAGAGGAAGTATCCCCTTACAGGCTTTGTGTGCAGGCCGGTAGCTCGCGACGCCGTGCGCCCACCTAATTGTCCTGGACCTCTCGCGCGGAACAACTCCACGCTTTAAATAACTATCCCTGGACAAACAGCATCAGTATCACCACAACAGCGAACAAGCATCACAAGGATTACCTCACAACATCGTCCAAATCCGCGAGTGTTCCAAGTTAAAATAGTGAAAAAAAAAAAACTTACCGTCTACAAACGCAATTTGCCTAGTTCATTTACTTAGTTATAAATGAGTTTATATCTCAACATTAGGTACTTACCGCGGATAGCTCGAGGAGATTGTGTACGGAATATTAATATGAATTTTATAACCGCCGGCTGAAGCACTGTTTATTCTATTCTATTTGGTTTAATCACGACATCTCCAACCACGACATAATATCGTTGGTAGTCTGACAGGCACGTGTCTGACGTGTTGAAGGTATTCTTCAGTCCGCGATACTAACAAAATTCACATGAGACGTAAACACAATAGATAGTAGTCTCGAGTCTCGCACTCTATAACATCGTGAGAAACGCGATGAACATTTCCCGCTAATTGCTCTTACTTTATTCACTCATTTTCTTAACTTTCGCATTTCTTTTATTATAATTACCCCAGGGTGAAGTGCCGGCAAAGTACCCATGTACCTAAATAAAAAGGGAACATTTTAATGTAAGTTCTACAATGAAAAGAAAGCAAAACAGTCCTTCGTGTTTCGACCCTGAATACATAAACAGGGATTGTACCACTCATCGAGTAGCGGCTCACGTTTAGTGACTCTACCCATTTTAGACTTAGCTCTGAGTGGGTGTGTACTACCTACGCCATGCGTTTTATAAATAACCTTACTACCTACCCCAACGGTTTTTCAATTCGTCCCTCTTTTAAATTTAAAATGTTCATGAATAATTAATCTCTACTTCGTTCTACATTGACCTTACTTTAAAAATTCAGGACAAAGGGTAAACTGATTAAGAGATTGTTAATGCATATCTACTTAATTCATCGTTTTCTAAGTGCGGTATTTATTCATGAGCTCATCGCTGAAATTGAGAAATAAGGCTACATCATGATCGAACTGCTCACGTCACAATATTGACCCAATTTATCGTGCGACACTCAAAACTCAATTCTGTTCCGAAATTAATCGTGGGCGAATCGCGTGTTTGGTGCCTTTATGAAATCGAAAGAAGCTAATTCAAGTGACAATATTATATCTAAACAGTTTTATGTAGGTTTGCTAAAATCCCCCTAATTATAACGTAGCCTAGAATATCGAGGTTCGATTGAAACAATAACCTAGTAATTTGACTCGACTGCGAAGCGTTCAAGTTCACCTTCACTCCGTGTCATAATCACATTAGGCACACGTGAACCAATTATTTTCATATTTAGTCAGTTGTGAGGGGATGTGGCGGTGCGGGGTGAGGGCGGTGCGGGGGAGGGCGCGCGCGATCGATAGCTCGCCGGACAGGTACACTACACGTAAATAATGAAAGCGTTCAGCGTGGCCCTCTGAGGACGCCTCGTGTCAAATGTCAATAGCAATCAGATGCGATGTGGCACGTGGCTCAACATGCCTCTTTTTATAGCTATTCACCGATACCACGGTTATTTTCAAGGAAAAGTATCTCTATTATTCATTGGTTAGGTTCAATTATGTTTTTTATACAACTGACCTTGATGAAGCGATGCATTAATAATAATTAGGTACGCTGAACTTTGCTTCTGCACAATTCTAATTAAGTGTAAAGCCTTTGGTTTGAAATCGATACGATTATTTAAATATCATATTTTGATTGAAATCACCAATTAAAAAATTCAAAATAATAAGTAACAATATTGCAAAATTAATTCGATACAAAACTGGTCCGACCTCTGTATCCAAGTTATTTCTTGCCTACATAGCTGTTTCGTAGGATGGTTACTGGCGGGCCAGGCAGGGCGGGTTGTTCTACGATACATGGCACTGGGTAGGCACGTAATCTCCAATCAAGAAATAGTTTCCGCCTCCGGATATTAGTTTTGCGACATTTTCTAAAATTATGTTATAAGCAGCTTGGTAACTTTGAGTTATTTGCTTAGGTTAATTTGAGCTTGATTGAAGTGTAATTATAAGTAGGTTTTGCATTTCAAATCATTATATATTTTTTTGTTTATTAAAAGTGCGATGCGCTATGAATACTGTTTACTTTTATTTGAAGAAGAAAATGTCTTTACAATAAATATTAATACTTATCCAAAACAAGTTTGTACAATACGAGCTATCTATTTTTATACGTAAAATATTAATCCCAATAAGGGTTTCCCATTTGCTTCATGTTTCGTAACAACAAATCCGGAGTCAATACATACTGTAATTATAATCAACGATCTTTGTGTGTAAGTACCGCTCGCCATGAGTCCGTTTCCCCATTTCTTCTCCGTATAATTCAGAAGGAGTATGACTCTTGAAGGAGTCGTACACGTTTACCTGCAAAACATCGATAGCTCTTACTTTATCGCAGATTTCAAGAAGTCGGAGAAGACTGGAGAAGAAAAAAACTTGAAGAAAGAAGTTGGGAATCGTCGTAGAACCATAATTTGACAACTGTATTCGAGTGTGTGGATAGAGTGTTGTAATTCTCTAGCACCATTCGAATTCAGTGCTCGAATGTGGATTTTCATCAAATAAGAAGGAAATCGAAATTGGAAAATCGTATATTTTTTGCTCTTCTCGTAATTTATTTGCTTTTGCATAAATTCTATTCGTATGTTGCCCATGTAATAAATTATATTATTTTACAGGTTCATCAAAGGAGAAGTAACTATTTTGCCTTGTACTTTCTAGATACTGTGGCGTGATATAGCATTTTCATTGTTTTATTGTTATTTTTTTACCTTGAATAAACGATGTATTGAAAATCGATACTCTAGTTTTTGTGTAGGTACCTATTAACATGCAACATGCAACCTTTTGCTAAAAACTGTTTAGTTATTTATGATACATTCTACATTAATTTTCCTTTGAAAAATTAATTATGAAACACGAGAAGATCTTAATTTAATAGACACCATTTTGATGTTACCCTCTTGAATTCACAAGTCGATGTCTACACCTAACTAGGGACGTTCTTTTTTTTCTATCGACAGCAATCGATCATTACAAAAAAATATGAGGTGTATATCGTACACACTGTCATGTAAATCTGAAAAAATGGAAGATATTACCTATTTTATTTATTTTTCACATTTTGAGAAAGCTTACAGACTAATAATATTATGATGACACTAATAAATAACTATATTGCTAATTACAACCTTCCCCAGATGATGTCAAAATTGATGTTACCAGTATAGTATTAGCTCAAAGTAGGAACAAAACTGTTAACTATTTTAAACAAACATTAACAACTCCTGGTCAGGGTCGCGGGAACCCGATGGATGCGTGACGCACAGGACCGGTCGTTGTGGCGACGCTTGGGGGAGGCCTATGTCCAACAGTGGACGTCTTTCGGCTGATATGATGATGATGATGATGATTAACAACTCACAGTTCAAGTGCAATTATTCAATTGAAAGCCTTTGAATGTTTTTTACTAACAACCTTAAAATTAAAGAAAATTGAAAAACTAAAAAATTTCCAGCGTCAATGATATATAAGTACAATACATTTTGAAGTGACAAACGATTTTCCAGAAGCTCCAACTTCGCCAATTTTCCAAGCCAACTTCAACAAAAACGTCCCAAGCTATCTACCAAAACATTTTGAAACAATTTTGTACAAGAAATGCCTATCTATACCCAATACTTCCTACGATTGATACGCAACAGCCAAGATTCAGTCACCGAGACATATAACGTCGTGTAGTTTCCTGAACGACATTCATGCCGAGCTTGTACGATTGTGATACAAACGCCACGATATTGGGAACATATTGAACAAGGCTTCACCTTTTACCTTACATACCGTTTTTTCTATTACATGACATTTACATCGTGTTTCAGGAATAAGGTTTCTTTCACGCAACGATGCCAGTGTATTTTCTGTGATACATTTTGTGCTTTTTATGGCTTGGATGGTTCTTTAAAAATAATCTTTGAAAAATCAAGAATTTTATGTATTTGACAATCATTACATATAATAAAAAGACAAGAAGAAGGAAACAGTAAAAACAGGTACCTACAAAGGTGATGTTTTTTTCTAAAGAAATCTCTTCCAGCATACCTGCGAAAAGAGAATTAGAAAGAGATGTAGATACAATGTGTAAGAGTAGGTATTAGAAAAAATTGTATAAACAGCTAAATTTAAAATAATGTAAGAAACCATATAAAGATATACTTACTATCCTAATAACAATAGCGGCCCCGACAAATGTTATCTTGTCCATAATCTGGCTTAAGCTCAGATTAAAAAATTGAGAACCCAATTGCAGCGGCACTTACCGGATCCAATTTTATTTTTTAAACCATCCAGACACTCAATCAAATATACATACACATACAAATCGGTCAAGACGTTTAGGAGGAGTAAGGTGACAGACAAATGTACAAAAGAATTATATTTAGAAAGATATAGCAAAATGAATATCTTACTAATACATACTTACTTACATAAAATATGGGTTCCCTACTTGATTTCTAAAGTTGATGTTTCGATTTTTATTACATCGAACGTATGTCGACAATTCAGTTGTACGATGTTTTATTCCATCGATGCTTTATTGGTGCGATGTAACGTTTGTGCGAAAAATTTTGTTGCGAAAAACCCTACAGCGATTGCATAAGCAATACATAAGCAATCGCTGTAGGGTTTTAATCGAACTAATAAATTAGCGAACTAATAATAGTTCGCTAATTTATTAGTTCGATAGTATGTCGGTTCGAAACGCCTAATGTCACTCAAGAATAAATCAGCTTTCTATTAGTGAAAAATTTTTAGCAATCGGACCAGAGATTATTATATCTCAGAGATTACCTCCTACTTACCAAAAACATAACTCAGCTCTGGTGAAGCGAAATACAAATACACCAATTTAGCAATGGTTGAAATACCTAACGTTACAAATAACGATAACATTATTATTATTCGCTCGAATACGGGCGGTTAATCTTATATCTATGACTAAATAATAATGACATATTAAGATATAATTTGAATGTTTTACACATTACGGTGTAAACCATCGAGAATAACATTAATATTTTGCCATGGTTACAGATAGTAAAACTAACGTTGACACAAACCGTAACGTATGTAGCTCTTAGTGGAACAGACTAAAAAACGAAAAGGAAAGTAACACAGCTATCGTTTTTAAAACTGAAAGCGAACCTAATAAAGAATTATTAATGTTTAAATTAAAACCTGTAGGATTACCCGCCGCCCCTGCTCGGTAATGGAAGCTTACGGGGTGATAGGATGATTAATAACACGCGACATTAGACAATCGAGACAATAATCACGTAATCGCCACATCTCAAGTAGATTAGTGTGTGCTGTTAAGTAAATAGGTTTTAGTATGTACAGGTAGGTAGAGCTGTGGTGGCAGAGTGGTAACGGCCCCGACTTACGAGTTGTAGGTCGCAGGTTCAAACCTAGCCAGGCGTATTTTTAAGCTATTGCATAGCTTCTATCGCGGGCCTTGAGCGTGGAGACCGAATCCAGAAATAACACCCTAACCTAACACACTCCACTCATTTGTTTTTTGAGCGCGGTGACCGATAAGAAAACAAATGAGTGAACAATCAATCAAAATTCAATTCAAGGTGTGAAAGTGTAACTTCAATTAATATCAAAGAAAAAAAAAAACGAAGGAAAAAAAATACTGCGTAAATAAAATAAATAAATAATTATATTTATTGCGTATTACTTTGTCTAATTTATTTCATCACCACTGCTCTCAAAATGGTGAAAGAAAACACCCTAGAACCAAACAAATTCGAGAACATGTGACATTCACCAACCCGCACTGGGCCTGCGTGGTGGTTTACAACCCATTTCCTCCTAGTGAGGAGTCCTGAGTCCCAGCTGTGGGAATATTAAAAAGGATGTTAGGAAAGTACAAGTAGATTGGTACCTGAAGAAAGATTGTAAATCATATTACGCAAGATTAATCCTTTTCTACTTTTTTTCATCACGAATGGTAAATCATCGAATATCAATTGATTGATTTTTAATCGAGTGTCTAGGTAGTCAAACGTTCATTTCCCATTTAATATCCATTCAATTATGGATATTAAATGGGCAATTCGCTAAATTGTACACTTAGTACATGGAGTGTTACTGCAGGATTGAACGAATGAGTTTAATAAAAATAACAGTAACTGAAGGATCACTGGTGGGTTTAGTCTGTAGAAGTCTGCCTCTCCGTTTTGCTTTACCTAGAGCTAGTGATAGGACTTATTTGATTACTAACTACCCCAAAAATAATATAATATATATCAAAATATTCAAAATATCGAATATTGATGTTCAAAGCATAGGTTTTCATTTTATCAAATTAACGATATACTAACTTCTTATTATCACCATCATCATTTCAGCTAAAAAAAGTCCAATTACTCCCAACACACGAATAGCGACTTCTTACTGTTGAATAAACTTACATAACTATCGAATATTATTACAAGTAATGTGTAAAAGATTTTCCTTATTTAATTGTGAGTAAGTAGGTAGTAACTAAATTCTGAAAATTCTGAATACCTTTCATGAAAAAGCTGCGCAGCTGTGTCGTAGCTTTATATTTGGTTTTGCTATAGCGTCGTTTCAATACTTTTGTAGCTGTCATCGTATTTTTGACGTAGCACCGTCGTAGCCGTGCCGTAGTGTCGTCGTAGCTTTGCCGTAGCACCGTTTCAGCTGCGTCGTAGCTGTGCCGTTGGTTTGCCGTAGCAACATCTTAGTTTTACCGTAGAACTGTCGTAACTGCCATAATGTCAATGTAATTTAGTCGTAGCACCATAGCAACTCTTAACTTTGCCGTAGTATCATCGTAGTATTGCCGTAGCTTTGCAGTAGCACCGTCGTAACTACCATAATGTCATCGTAGCTTTGCCGTAGCATTTTTGTAGCGGGGTCGTAGCTTTACCGTAGCCGCGATTTCTTAATTTTCTTTTACAAAAATATAGTAAAGGTAGACAGCAAAGCGACCAGGCTAAGGATTAAGATATCCATAGTTCGGGCTTACAGATACCACTTCATAATGTGGATCGAATATAGGAAAGTTGACTAATCCTTGGCGTTAACAAAAGTAATTTAATCTAGTTTGGTCTATTAACAAACTAATACCTACTTAGCTCAGGGACGTTTATTATTAACATTTAATTCATGTTATATAATCACATAACACGTGTAGTTAGCGAATAATGCTGCTTGACAGTTTCGTTAATCTTTAATTTACGCTATTAGCATACACGGGTGGTAATGAGCGGCGTGATTTATTATGTCTAGCTATGTGAAGTACTTACCTACGTAGTTTTGTAGTAGCGAGGTAAATTAATGAGGAACACACCCCTATATTTAATGGAATCGATAAGTAGCTGCCTGACGAATCAGTTCGAAGTGTAAATATTTGACAACCGGTTCGGCTAAAGGATGTCATGTGACCCTGTCATTGGGTTGCGTTGGCTTGCGGACGACGAGTAATCGGTAGCTCGTCGTTCGGTCGTCCGGGTACTTCCTGTTGAGCTCCTTAGTACTCCTAAGCTCAGTTTTACGAATACTTACAAATGCTTGCATTGACTGGACAGGTCTACTCAGAACTGTGTGGTTTCTTATTCAAAAGACCATCTCAGTCATTGACCATTACATCTTTGCTGTATGGACTTTAAAAGGAGACTTTGGCCTCTGAGTTGGTTTCGGTATTTCTTCTCAGAGTAGTTAGCTGGAAAACACCGGATTCATCTAGATTAGATTGACGAAAAAATGGACGTGTAAAAGTGTTTTTAAAAACCTATTTGCACAATAAATATCATTTATCATTTACCGTCCGTACCGAGCCTGCTTTGTCCTAGTGTTCCAGGCGCACCTCAAAGAGATACTATTAAAACCGTTGGGACCCAGCAGGGCCGAAGCCTTCTGGGGCCATAGGTTGACTTCCTCAAGGTTAGCTCGGGAGCCTGGAACGCAAGGCAAAGGAAGAACATAGGTGTGGTTTTAATCAATGAAAGTCTGGCACACCTTCCCGAACCGAGCCAGATTGGGAAAGAAAAACTCAGTTACTGGGTTATGGAGGTCAGATGAATAGTCGCTCTATACTGATGTTCAGCAGCATTCGGTTAGACTGGAAACCATCAACAACGTTATTAGAAAAAAGGCTACGCAGATTGGAAAGCACTTAGTTCTTCAGTAACTCCTTCACCCCTAGCCAAGTTGATAATTTGCAATCGTTAACGCTAGTCGAAAAGTAATCAACTGTATGGGAATGACATCATCTCAACGTTAATTCAAAAACAAGTAGAAAATTCGTAGCCAAGTTCATATCGTTCAAAATGATAGAATTAATTTCTACAACGTTTAACGCTACATCCTTTGATAAACAAACACTACATAGTAGAACGAGCGGCCGACTCAGGCGCGTCAACATGGCTACCCTCTTATCGTTTTCTACAATTGCTGACACCAAAGCGTTACCTATTGGAGAACGGAATTCGACACGATACGGTTGTAACTTGGCTAGAGGGCTGGTCAGAATGGGCCAGTTTTTTTTTAAGGTAAGAAATTAACTAATAAATTCTTTCACTCTAGGGGGGGGGGGGGGTTGAATCAGACTTTTACTGACTAAAACTAACTTGCGTTCCCGGCTCCCCAGCTCCCCAGGTCCCTACAGTTTTGCTGGGATTTCTTTGAGGCGCGTGTGGAACACTACGCGCTGTCGATGACTCGGGCTCAGTACGGACGATTACCGGATTGAAAGCTTGTCGGGGTCTCTGTGGCTGGGACGTAAGGAAGTCCGTTCTCTCATAGATTCTGGCTGTAAAAATGAATCACACTAATAGTATGAAGGCCAAAGTTTGTATGTGTGTTTATGCTTGCTACTCGTTCACACTGAAATAACTAAACAGAATTGGATGTTTGGCACACGTGTAGATCTTATCTTGGAAAACCACATAACACGCACTATTTCTTTATCGAGAAAAAATATGTTTGGGATAATTTTCTACTTTCACACGGGTGAAGTCGGTGGCGGAAGCTAGTTAATTAAGAATTTAAAGGCGGCTTTTATTGATGTTTCTAAAAGTAGCAGCGGTAACCGAAAAGTTGTGTGGAAATTGGTTGTCATGGCACACAGGCGTACAGACCATGTGATGTTGGGGAATGCGGAACATGGCGTAAAGAAGGTTTTGACTATGGCTGTAGGTACAGTTGCCACAACGTATCTTGAGCACTCGGCGTCAGAGTGGGGATCGCTTTGCGCATTCCATACATTAGCGAGCCAATCGTCTTCGTTGTTAGATACATTCCGCAACGCAGGGAACGAATACGGAGTTACGTCTATGACGCGATGGCGCGGCGAGCCGATAACTGTCACTCCCCACCCCTGCGTCTCACTTTGCACCACTAAAGAGACCGAATATTTGATTTCTGCGCAACCGCTTATGATACTTTGTTGTAACTGTATATATCTTTATATAGCTTTCACTTTCACGTCACCAGGTCACCGGTCCACCTTCCAACGCTGTATCTTCCGGTAAGCGGTCACGTGAAAGTGAAAGCTATCTTTATATAGCTTTCACTTTCACGTCACCAGGTCACCGGTCCACCTTCCAACGCTGTATCTTCCGGTAAGCGGTCACCACTCCAAAACCTTTCAGCTCCATTAACCATCTATTCAGCGAGCAATGTGCCACTTAAGTTTGGCGATTCTTCGGGTTTTGTTAGTAACTTTGGTTGTCTTGCGGATATCTTCCTCCCGATACAATCACGTAAGAAAAAAAATGGGTTTAGCCCTTTTCATTGCCCTTTTGGGAGATTAATGACATATAATAACTAATTATTAGCCATAAAGAGTAGGAATGCAAGTTATTGAATACAAGAGCAAAGTGTAATTCTGTAAAATTTAACCCATGATTTCGAAACTAGGTAAGTCTGTGCTATAAGAAAAAGTGGACGGAACGAGGCCGCGTGGCAGATCACCGATGCGATGGATTGACCAAATAAAAACGGCTGTTGGTGGCCTATTGAACAAGTGCGTCCGGATGGCTGCCAGCAGGCAGAAGTGACGGGAAGCTGTGCGGCGTACCCTGACGGCTTCCGGAGAGCTACCTTCGACCACGACCATTCTGACAAGAGTGAAACGACTAAGAAGAAGAGTGCTATCTGATTTACTGTTTCTTCTAGATGTGTAAGATAGCTAATTTAATAAATTGAATATAGCCATCATTAGAAACCGTTAAAAAATAAATATTTATCAGCTAACCGAGATAAGTACATATTAAATTATTGATAAAAAAAGAAAATATTAGAAAGAAAAATAATAAGAACTATGTATCAATGGATAAGAAAGGCATACTGCGCCAACCCAAAATAAATTGATATAAGGGCATGGGATATTGATTTCATTGGTGTATTGACGTAGGAACTATCCATAAACATTGCTCTTTTTCTTGTAATATTCTCTTTTATTATACTTTGTGGACCAAAAGTACAAGGTATGTTTTCATAATTTTACAAATTTTTTGCAAAACTTTGATTGAAACAGTGAATGTGAAATCAGCATCTTCTTAGCTTTTTCCCAACTAGCTTGGGCAGCTGAATACTCGTGAAACGGATCCGGCTGAATTCCCGTGGATCAACTGCCTATGAGACCCAGCTACCAGACAACCCAGTTACTGGGCAACACGATACTTCTTGGATGGTCTGATGATCAGACTTTCTGACGTCTGACTACCTGTAACAACTGTCAAAGACCTACGAATGTCAACCGGGAACAACGACTTGACGGTCTTTTCGAGAGGCGGAGTGTCAGTAATTTCCTAGATAAAATTAAAGAAAGTACATATGAATTAAAAAATAAGAAAAAAAAAACAGGGAAGGAGTAAGAATTATTCTCTATGAATATAATTTCTAAAATGGAAACTTTACACAAAGCAACATACAATTGACGACTTTATCAAATTCCGCGATTTCTTCCAGGCAACCTGGAATGGTCACAGATTTCCTGGATACAAAAGAGTGCAAGTGAATATTAAAGTTATCTGAAATTAAATACTTGTTACTAAAATAGATACATATAAAATATATAAGCAAGAAAATAAGTGATGACTAAATTCAAAATAACTATAACAGAAATGTGGTCACAGTGATAGATAAGTAGTGTTCCTTTATAAGTCTTCAAGGTTCTTTGTTAATCTGGATGGAAACACCTGCTTATAGTAATCCTCCGGACCGAATTTCGATTACGGTGGCCAATTAACTAAAAAAAAAATGTATTTCCCTTTCCGTGTTTAATTCGAGACACAAGGTGAGGTGAAATCGCCACGATACTTCAGCATGGTACATGTTTACCAAACCGTGAATAGTTGGCGACACTTAAGAGGGTCATTTTTACCTACTCGCTCAGCAACATCGAGCTTCTTGCTTCATCTAATCCAAACCAAAGCTAAGTTTGATGAAGAGGTAACGCGAAAAAAGATAACGCCTGGAAACTGTTGGGATTCGGTAATTTCGTAATTTACTCGAATATTTCACAAAACGTGTTCTAGGAAATACGTGTCTTTTTAAACCCTTAAAAGCTTGTCAGAAAAATGGTCATCATTCAGAATCTCGATTATATTGATGTACTTTTTTACATTTTAAATATAAATGTGTACCTACTTTCACGTAAAATGCGGATTTTCATAGGTCTATAATACACAATGTTTTAATTTCTATAGAGGATAATATCCACAAGATAGCTGTGTATCCAAAATATCTAGAGAAAGATGTGTAATAACATCTTAATCACGTAAGAGCGGTTGTATGAAAATGTACTTCGACAAGGACGCTCTTAAACAATGTAAGTACCTAATATGTATTTAAATCTTCACTCTTTTGTGGAGCGTTGTGATTTCATGCAATTGTTGACTCGAATTGAACACTGGGGCCTTACCATGACGTTTTAAAATGTCAAGTGTGTGAGTGAGGAAGAGGAACGGAGCTATATCCTATATAGATTCAGTTCAGTTCAATTTAGGGCGTCAAATGGATTGCGTTAAGAGCTTGTGGTCGGGCCTCTGAAAGGAAAAAGATAAGGTATATTTTTTTGGATCGGGGTTGATTTGTTTTTATAATAACATAATTTATTTGTATGTATTTATGTAAGTACTAGCTTTTGCTAGCGGCGTCGTCCGCATGAAAATAGAAAATATAAGCCTATCTTACTCAGTGATAAAGTTACTTTCTACTGGTGAAAGAATTTTGAAAATCTTTCCAGAAGATTTTTTAGTTAAATCGTAACATATAAATGAAAAACCAAATCTTTCCTCTTTCTCTTATAATATTTTTATAATATTTGTTTAGATATATTTATTGTTGTATTACTTTTATATTTGTTTTTTGCCATTAAGTTGCACCTATCATGTTCTGTTTCTGCACCACCCTGGGTCTGTAGAAATCGGCTAAGGAAGTCTGCCATTGTAATTTTTTTCTTACTAGTGTATAATTTTTTTTATTAATAAATAGATATCTAAGTAATTCACTAGTCAGATAAGCAATACGTAAGAGAAACTACATTTAACCAATGAAATGGAAACTGACTAAGTTAGACTCTAACAATATCTCTAATTTCATTAGCGAATCTCAATATCTCTATCTCTCTAAATTAATATCTCTAATCTTATTAGATATATTAATTTCTCTAATCTTATTAGAGATATTAATTTCATTAAAGATATTGTTAGGGAAAGACGACAATGGATAAATGAATAGTAATCTTACCTTATCGTAAGTAGATAGATATACTCGTATAAAGACCAAATTAAAATAAGTATGATGGTACACACATTTGTTTCCATTATACTTAATACATTTACTCAAGTGTGTTTTGTGAATAAAAGAAAATATTCTAATATCCCCAGGTTGTTGAGGAAAAGTAATGAATAAAACATGCAAATAACATTTGTTTTTTTCACCAAATTAACCTACGATTTACGTTCTAATGGGGTCACCTTAAACACACTCGTGCCTTATCTTTTCCAAGAATTTAACTTACAATTTGCTTAATAGTAACCGGCGACAAAATCACACAGTAAATTGGTATAAAGAAGGTAGTTTTAATAAATTCCCTACTTGGGGCGAGGTTTTTTCGCTAGATTATACAAACGAATTCGGATTTTGCTAGGCGGTGTGAAGTAGGTCGACCAAGTTGGTCTATTTATGCGCGAAATATTTTCTAGAACAGCACTAAGCTAAGAAGCTTTGTTCTTACTGAATTTGTACATTAACTTGCTTCTACAAGCGGCTTTGTCCGCATGAAAGTAGATAGAAAATTATACATTTTTGTTTTTTTTTTATAGGCTCGCGCTTGACTACCATCTCACCGGATGGCAAGTGATGGTATGGTCGACAATGGAGCACGCTTGCCCATAAGTAACCTATTCACTCTTGAGTTAAGGAACCCCTTAGTTGTAGCTATCAGGAAACACAGACGCCGGCGGAGAATTCCACTCCTTGGCTGTACCCACAATAAATGTGTTCTCAAAACACTTTGTACGTATGGGTGGGATATTTACTATGTACCGGTGGCGCAACGCCGTACGTCTCGTGGTCCGATGATAGAACGAAATTGACGGAATTAGATTGTGCAGTTCAGTGCCGAAGTCCCGAAGCACACTTTGGACTTCCGTTTCTACTCCATAAGGGGTAAATAAGGGCGCATAGCATGTCCTTATAAACGGATCTTGAGCGCTCGGCGTCAGAGTGGGGATCGCTTTGCGCATTCCATACATTGGCGAGCCAATCGTCTTCGTTGTTAGATACATGCAGCAACGCAGGGAACGAATCAGGAGTGACGTCTATGACGCGATGGCTAGGCGAGCTAATCACTGACACTCCCCGCCCCCGCGTCTCACTTCGCATCGAATATTTGACTTCTGCGCAACTTAAAGCCAGCGCTCAAGATCCGTGACGGCAATTGTATCTGAAAATCTGTTCTATGGTTTGAGCTGTGTGTAGATCTGTCAGTCAGGACAGTCGGTAATGGTTGCTTTTTATTGTGTTTCGGTTAAGGATAGGACTTTGTGGTTCATTTACCTTCCTGAAAAAGGTACTTTCAAGCCAAGATTACTTACTTAGATTTAGTAAACGATGATAGATAAATATTTTCCATTATATATGTGATATGATTAAACTTCATGTCAGCCCTTACTAAATCAAAAAATGGGCCTAATAATGTCGAATAATTTTTTTTATGTATGCTTTAGTACCAACCTTCTTTCTTTTTTTTTTAAATCACGCATTTAACCAATATCTCGCCTGATGATTAGCGATGATGTAGCACAATTACCTAGAATCAACCTATTCTAGACTATACGATATTTAGTGATGTTGACTTTTTAAATACTTAAGTACGTCTATTTTTGCAAATGTAACCCATGAGGCTTCTGGAGTTATGGGTTGACTTCCGGAAGGGACACCCGTGGTCTGGAATGCAAAGCCAAAAAAGGAACTTAGGTGTGGTTTTAGTTAGTAAAACTCAGACACTGTACACTCATGATTTTCCACATTAAAAAAGGCCTGAATCTACATTTCTTGCAAAGTTAAGCGTTAATTCTTACGTAGTCCACCAAAAGATTCATACTTATAACAATAACTAGCTTCTGTCAGCGGCTTCGCCTACATAAAAGTAGATAACATGTGCCTATATCACTTAGTGATAAAGTGGCAATTTACTTGCGAATGATTTTTCAAAATGGGTCCGGTAGTAACAAGTCTTTTCTCCTAAAAATATTAATATAGATACCTATCATTATTAAACTGCTATTCGTCTACTCATTATACATTCCACGTAAAATTGTCGACCATGGACTAAGTGCGGTGGACTAAATTCAAAAACTGTGGAACGGTCACAAGACACTGTTTACTTAAAGGCATGACTTCAAGTTAAATTCCATTAGTTTTCCCTTGTCTATCTTGTTGGCTGCAATTATGTTAATTCGTGTAACTGAATTAGAACTTCCACTTAAAGACGGACAGTTACTCTTTAGGACAGTTTCTTAAGAAAATTAGCTGTTGTTAAAAGGAAGAATAAAAGAGGACTTTTAATTGCGTGTTTTTGTCGAGGACTTTGTAGGTAACGTTTCATTTTCAGGAATGAATTTCTAAGGGATCGTAATTTTTACGTCCAAATTAATTTTATATTAGGTAAGTGAAGTGTCGGACCGAAGATTCAGTTTCGGTTTAGGTTATTTTGGGCCTAAAAAAGGGGCTTGGCCAAAAAGTGGTCGAATATTCAGCTCGACCGAAATGCTCGGCTGAAGGTTGGATGGCGAACTACCCATTGCTCGTAGTTCGCAAGCCCGTGCCCGGGCTGGAGATCTACCTCCTGTCGCGGTGTCTGAGGCAAGAGGATGTCCGGTCCCTCACAGTAGCGGCCATCCCCTTCGATAGCATTACTGTTTCGCAGAAAGAGGCGGCCGCTTCACATCCCCTGGCTATGGACCATGACCTGAACCAGAGCTCGGCGTGAGAGCGGAGAGATTGCCGCCGTCGAGAGGCTGATTTTTCAATGATTTAATAATGACGACAAGTTTTTTTAAGCTATTGCATAGCTTCTATCGCGGGCCTTGAGCGCGGAGACCGAATGCAGAAATTCCGTAACAAAAATAACCTAACATCCCCCACTCATTTGTTTTTTTAAGCGTGGTGACCGATAAGAAAACAAATGAGTGAAAGCAGCTGTCGGCGTTTTGGATGGGTGGGGTTAAGCAGCTGTTAGCGAGGTCTGGTTTTTGGTGGCCGTGGACGACTTGGGCTCGGTCCGGACAGTTACCGGACGGAAGGACAGCAAGCTACATATTGCTCGCCGTCCGCAAGCCCGCTCCTACGGTTGTCTGCAAAAAAATTGCTTTTAGCGATAAGACCGCCCATTGTGACACCCTATTAATTTTAAGTTTCGTATGTAATTGCTTTATTTTTGGTGTACAATAAAGAATTTGTCTATTTATCTATGTACGGTGGCCGGAAATCGGGATCGGAATCGTGTACGGCGGCCTCCTCCTTTGCGAGCATTACTGCTTCGCAGAAGTCAGGGACCACCTGCCAGGAGTGGTAGTCCGGACAATGGCCTGAACCGAGAAGTCTCCGCCGCCGATCGCCCCCACGTTTTTTTACTACTTGATTTTTCGTTTTGGTTGCAACAAATAGGAATCGTGTTTCATTCGGCTACAAATCGAGTATAATTCGTACTTTCCTACATATATAGGATTTATGTGGTCTTTATAAAGTTACAGGTATAAAAATATATTTTAGGTACCTTATCCCCGAACCTTTGAAAGGAACCTTGCTTTAGGCAAATATTGGAATAACTCGGGTTAATACAATTAGTACCTACCTTTTATACCTATGTACTTTTTGGTCGCGCAAGTTCTAAAACAATCGTTCCATGTTACTAACAGGTTTTAACCATGACGTGTTGAAATAAAATGTCAAGCAAGCGAACGAGAAAGAGGGATATAGCTATGCACCCTATCTACCTCCATCCCTTTAACAGCTCAGTTTAGGTCGTAAAATCGATCGCATTAAGATCTCGTGGTAGGGCCCCAGATTTTAGCATTCTGTCACGAAAAGAGTTACATTTCAGAAATCAGTCCTAAGCTAAGTAGTTACCTATGTCCTAATCCTACTGGGGCCAGGCTTATCCGAAAGGGAGCTCGAGCCCCGGTATGAAGGCTAGAAGGAACAGGGTGGGTTTTTAATCAGTAAGAGTCTGACACTATCTCCCACTCCGCCCAAGAGCTGGGGTTGTCATTGGATGATTTTGCCCACCAAAAAAGAAAACCTATGTAGAATTGTAGATCTATCGTAAGAGCCGGGAAACTGACCAACAGTAAGACAGCTACAGAGTACCACAAGGTAAGAAAATTTTACCTAACATTTTTTTTTGTACCACCTACAAAAAAAAATGTTAGGTAAAATTTTCTGCGGAGATGTGATTGGGTGATTATTCATCCAATGACATCTCCGCACCCTTGGGCGGAGCGTGAGATAGTGACAGACTTTCACAGACCAAAAACCCACTCCTATTGCTTCGTTGCCTTTCGTACCGAGGCCGAATCTTTTCTGAAGCAGACCCTTAGCTCCAGTATTACCTGACCTAAGATAATCAATCTTTGGTAATTTTTTACTTGAACATGCGGACGTAATAAACGTAATTGAGAAGCCAGGTGGCTCACCTAAAAAATAATAAAGTAATAGTATAAATAAGGTATTATTTTTTTATAAGATCAGGTCCCCTTTAGGACATTTTAATATTGTAATATGTAGAAGTTTTCCTCCATGAGAAACGACCAATTTTGCCAATTTGATGCCATGGTTGGCGCAGTGGTTGAGCGATTGGCTGGTGTGCTGTGTCACAGGTTCGCTTCCGTCACGGAAAAAATAATTGCGTGGCCTGCGGTTTTGTAGTTGTTCCAGGTCTGGGTGTGTTATTATGTGTATGTGAACTATGTTTGTAAACGCACCCACGATACAGTACTTTTGAATTGTCAAAATGTCGGACAGTCAAACAAGTGAAGCTAAATTGCACGTTCCAAAGCGTAGATCTCTATGGAGAAGAACGTGCAAGAAACTCCATGGACACTACTGGACACCATCATTCCTAGTTTACACTAGTTTCTGACGTTTTTATGTGTTTATATGAAATTAAATATTCTGAATTGAAGTGGGTTTATCATAAAAGGTGTGTTCACGAAGAATGAAATAAAATAAAACGCATAATTTTATAGGCTATGTGTATTTGCTCGTCTTTAACGACCATAAACTTAAATTACAGTGCATAAATAGGAAAACGTTATTTACATACATCAAAACCGAAGTATATTTTATATTACTAAGTCGTAGTACACGAGGAGGCAGCCAGCTGCTCCTCGATATATTAAAGTAAAGGAAGCTTGGTGTGAAAAATAATAAACATTATAGATTGATTTAGTAGATATTATTAAAAAAAATGGTATAATGAAACGTTTTCATTAATTTGAATTGTGACTGAGAGAGATATAGTGAGATTACTGAGTTAGTTTTCAGAACATTTTACATAGTTACAACTTATTTTATAGATACTAAAGTTCATCATCAACCATGTTTTTTAGGAAGCTGTAGATTGTCTCACTATTTACGTTAGGAATCATACTCATGAGCTGCATGTTGTCAACGGCGAAGGTAACTGCAGCCAACAACACGCGGCAGCAGTTACCTCTGCCGCTGGGCTTATACACATGAGCTGCATGTTGCCAACGGCGGAGGTAACTGCAGCTAACAACACGCGGCAGCAGTTACCTCTGCCGCTGAGCTTATACACATGAGCTGCATGTTGCCAAGGGCGGAGGTAACTGCAGCCAACAACACGCGGCAGCAGTTACCTCTGCCGCTGGGCTTATACACATGAGCTGCATGTTGCCAAGGGCGGAGGTAACTGCAGCCAACAACACGCGGCAGCAGTTACCTCTGCCGCTGGGCTTATACACATGAGCTGCATGTTGCCAAGGGCGGAGGTAACTGCAGCCAACAACACGCGGCAGCAGTTACCTCTGCCGCTGGGCTTATACACATGAGCTGCATGTTGCCAAGGGCGGAGGTAACTGCAGCCAACAACACGCGGCAGCAGTTACCTCTGCCGCTGGGCTTATACACATGAGCTGAATGTTGCCAAGGGCGGAGGTAACTGCAGCCAACAACACGCGGCAGCAGTTACCTCTGCCGCTGGGCTTATACACATGAGCTGCATGTTGCCAAGGGCGGAGGTAACTGCAGCTACCAACACGCGGCAGCAGTTACCTCTGCCGCTGGGCTTATACACATGAGCTGCATGTTGCCAAGGGCGGAGGTAACTGCAGCCAACAACACGCGGCAGCAGTTACCTCTGCCGCTGGGCTTATACACATGAGCTGCATGTTGCCAAGGGCGGAGGTAACTGCAGCCAACAACACGCGGCAGCAGTTACCTCTGCCGCTGGGCTTATACACATGAGCTGAATGTTGCCAACGGCGGAGGTAACTGCAGCCAACAACACGCGGCAGCAGTTACCTCTGCCGCTGGGCTTATACACATGAGCTGAATGTTGCCAACGGCGGAGATGACTGCAGCTAACAACACGCGGCAGCAGTTACCTCTGCCGCTGGGCTTATACACATGAGCTGCATGTTGCCAACGGCGGAGATGACTGCAGCTAACAACATGCGGCAGCAGTTACCTCTGCCGCTGGGCTTATACAAATGAGCTGCAGCTTGCCAACGGCGGAGGTAACTGCAGCTAACAACACGCGGCAGCAGTTACCTCTGCCGCTGGGCTTATACACATGAGCTGCAGCTTGCCAACGGCGGAGGTAACTGCAGCTAACAACACGCGGCAGCAGTTACCTCTGCCGCTGGGCTTATACACATGAGCTGCATGTTGCCAAGGGCGGAGGTAATTGCAGCTACCAACACGCGGCAGCAGTTACCTCTGCCGCTGGGCTTATACACATGAGCTGCAGCTTGCCAACGGCGGAGATGACTGCAGCTAACAACACGCGGCAGCAGTCACCTCTGCCGCTGGGCTTATACACATGAGCTGCATGTTGCCAAGGGCGGAGGTAATTGCAGCTACCAACACGCGGCAGCAGTTACCTCTGCCGCTGGGCTTATACACATGAGCTGCATGTTGCCAAGGGCGGAGGTAACTGCAGCTACCAACACGCGGCAGCAGTTACCTCTGCCGCTGGGCTTATACACATGAGCTGCATGTTGCCAAGGGCGGAGGTAACTGCAGCTAACAACACGCGGCAGCAGTTACCTCTGCCGCTGGGCTTATACACATGAGCTACATGTTGCCAAGGGCGGAGGTAATTGCAGCTAACAACACGCGGCAGCAGTTACCTCTGCCGCTGGGCTTATACACATGAGCTGCATGTTGCCAAGGGCGGAGGTAATTGCAGCTAACAACACGCGGCAGCAGTTACCTCTGCCGCTGGGCTTATACACATGAGCTGCATGTTGCCAACGGCGGAGGTAACTGCAGCTAACAACACGCGGCAGCAGTTACCTCTGCCGCTGGGCTTATACACATGAGCTGCATGTTGCCAAGGGCGGAGGTAATTGCAGCTAACAACACGCGGCAGCAGTTACCTCTGCCGCTGGGCTTATACACATGAGCTGCATGTTGCCAACGGCGGAGGTAACTGCAGCTAACAACACGCGGCAGTAGTTACCTCTGCCGTTGAGCTTATACACACGAGCGGCATGTTGTCCGCTCATATGTATAAGCTTTAAGTGGTGAAGTAGGAGACAAAGTTAAAATATGTTGCTATCATTTTTCCCAGCAAGCTTTATAAATTATTGCTCAGTGTTCCTTATACTTAACTCGACATACTCATACAATTTCTAATCGAATATCAAAATAAAGTATTTAACACAACATCTGACGTAAAATTTCGATGGGCATTTCGTTACATTCGAAGTTTTACTTGCACATACACACATTTTACACGAGGAACATTAAATGTTGAAATGAAACAGTTAGTCAAACATATCTAAATATCTCCTTTCATAAATATTCATTCGGTCGCTCCCAACCACACATGACTATTATTTACAACATTATTACTTAACCTATTAGTGAATTGTGCAAAAGCGCTCATATTGAGGTAATAACTTACAATGTGTAACTGGTGACTAATTGACTATTTATATATCATTTACAATTAAATAACAATACAAAAATATTACCCAAAACCTAAGGTAACAGAATTGTCATGGATCTCGATTTTATTAAACATAAAGGTGCTTTAACCCGCGAATAACTTGGTTATCTGCTGTTGACATTGTATGAAATATTTTTATGCTATCTCCTATAACGTGTTATTGACATATGTTATCGGAAACATTGAAAACATTTTACGATAAACAGTGGCGAGTGCCAAAAAGCTAGCAGCCATGTTCTAAACATGTGTAACAAAAATATGTTGGAATAAATCTTTAGGTAAGACGCAGGTGTAAAGGCACCGTAAGAACTGGCACACGCTCCGTACCCATTATCAAAATAATAGCTTTCTTTATGTAAAACAAGTGGGAATTTATTGATACTCCAGTTAGTATCATGAAAATGCCTCGTAAATTTTACAAGGCCGTAAACCGAACCACCCAGCGGCTTAACAACCGTTATTATATTACCACTCCGCTCCTTGAAATAATTTTCGTCGTTTGGTCTTTAGATTTCTCGTTGTCTGTGTCTAAGTTCAGTTTGGACGATTGAATTTGTTTCCACGTCTCGCCGAGGGCTTTACTGAAGTGGTCGTCGACGCCGCCTTTGCTCGCCGGCTGTACTTTTTCGTTATCTTTTAACCTCGATGTCTGTATTTGCCTCCAGGTGTCACCTAAAGCCTTCGCGAAGTGATCGTCTACCGACATGCTGGCGTCGTCCACTTCCATGGCTATTATTTTCGCCGGTTTCGGGGGCTCTTCAGTTTTGAATTGTATCGGGCTGCTGGCGCGGTCTTTCATGTTGGGTTTTGGTGCGGCCTGCGGGATTTCTGGGTTGTTTTTCTTAAATAAGTTCATGTAGTCATCGCCCAGCGAACGTCGGAAGTGTTCGTCGATGACGGGGTCGCACATCGACATTGAACCTGTTAGAAAAAAATACTTTTTTTACTATTTCGTGTTCTTGCTCAATTATAGAAGATCAACCACGGATAGCTATCAGGGACACTATTTTGAGTTTAGGGTTTTACTAAAATATACTGATTAGTGCGTATATTATTAATTAGATTTTTTCAAGGTTTCTGAATTAATCCTTATGAAAGCTTACCAGGTGGCGTATCATTGCTCTTGGTGATAACAGAGGGCCTGGTGTAGGGCGGCGGCGCGGGCCGGGAGCGCAGCCGCATGTCTATGGGGGCCTCGTGCTTGCCGCCCGGGTACTCTGGGGGCGCTCCTGTAACAAATATGACATATATTTAATATGTCGTCTGATATAATAGCATATAGGCGACACAGGTAATGGTAATGATTACATCAGGGATCTTCTCAACAACAGCAGTACAAGATAAATTTGAGAATCTCTATAGCACAGACGATAGGTGGACGAAACATGGATAGGAATATACTGCACATATATATGCACATAACACATTAGGCGTCTTCAAGGCTAGAATAAATAGGCTCTTAATAAACTAGTTAGATTCACCATCAACGATTGCATCACTGCACTGCTTACCATCAGGTAGGATCGTAGTCAAAAGCACTAGTTTATATCATTAAAAAAAAACAGATGAGGATAGTCAACAAGGTAGAGAGATGGATAAAAAACAAAGGGAACATTTAACTGCCTAGTTACAAAATTGACAGCGAAACGATTGAGGAAAAATTAAACACAGATCAAAGATGGTTTAAGAAAGATGATGATGTTGATATCAAGTGAGGGACGAGGAGTTGAGTAAAGTAGATACATACATGTCTATGTACATTTTATAAAAGCAAGCAGTTTCGGTACTATCATAGAAGGAATTTGATCAGTAGTAATTTCTGAGCTTTCCTCGTAAGAATCAGTAGATATGATGCTACCTATTCGTCGATGAAACCACTGCAACAAATTCAAGCCTTCAGCCCAGAACCAAAACCCTCGGTAGGATATAATTATATTCGTATTCGCGGTAATTAGATGCATCGTGCATGTAAATAAATTTATCATGCCCACCCACAGCAAGCGGAAATCACACTGAATACCATAAATATCTGAGTGATTAGCAACATGCTTAAATGCGTCAATTTAAAGCCTATCTATTATTCATATCGCTTTGATAAGCACAACAATGAATAGGGACCTATATAGCTCAAAGTAGTTAGTGCCATTTAGCCTTCTTTTTGTAAGTCAGCCTTCATCCAAAGACTTCTTCCGTTCTAGAGTGGAGCTTAACTTCTAATTCTAGAATAATAATTAATTTACAATCACCCCAAATTCAAACCCAAATAGAAAATTAAGTTATAATCATAATTTAATTTTAATGAACTTAGGTAGCAATTTTAGAAAAGAAATTACTTATCCAAATAGAGGCAAATTATATTGGACATCAATGCACTATTAAATAGCACATCAGCGGCGTTGGTATCTACGCACCCACGCACAAACACGCATGTGACGTTTTCAAGGTTTATCAAGAACTTTGTCTTAGAATTCTTTTTTTTTGCCTCAACTGAATTGATTTCAGCTATTAAAAAATAATACCTGCTTGCATGCCTATTATGTTACATGTATATTTTTTATCTATATATATAAAAGAAAGTCGTGTTAGTTACACCACTTATAACTCAAGAACGGCTGAACCGATTTGGCTGAAAATTGGTGGGGAGGTAGCTAAGAACTAGGAGAAGGACATAGGATAATTTTTTTTTTTTAGGGTAGGGTAGGGTACAGTAGGGTAGGGTAGAGTAGGGTAGAGTAGGGTATAGTAGGGTAGAGTAGGGTAGAGTAGGGTAGAGTAGGGTAGAGTAGGGTAGAGTAGAGTAGAGTAGGGTAGGGTAGAGTAGGGTAGAGTAGGGTACAGTAGGGTAGGGTAGAGTAGGGTAGAGTAGGGTAGAATAGGGTAGAGTAGGGTAGAGTAGGGTAGAGTAGGGTAGAGTAGGATAGAGTAGGGTAGAGTAGAGTAGAGTAGGGTAGGGTAGAGTAGGGTAGAGTAGGGTAGGGTAGAGTAGGGTATAGTAGGGTAGAGTAGGATATAGTAGGCTGAAGTAGGGAAGAGTGGGAGCGAAGCCGCGGGCAAAAGCTAGTTTATTTATAAAATAAATACACAAAATAAAAACAACGAAGCTCTTAAATTTAATCTTCTATAATATCAGCCCAATTACGCCAAAATACATAATTCTTAGTCAGAACTGCCTCAAGTTGTTAATCCTAACTTGAGCATACCTCTAGGGACTCCACCATCTTTGTTGCTACGCCAATCAGAACACAACCTTCCAACTAGCATCCTTAATAGAACACAATAAAGTATTTCTTGAAAGAAGGTAGGACTAAGCACTTAATACGGTTTATCTGTTAAAGAAAGGTCTGTTCTTTGAACACGTTTTATATCAAAGGAGTCTCATAGTAAATATATTTATGTGAGACTGCTATCTGCCCGGATTCACACGTAACTTGATTTCGCTTCGCCTTACACCGAATAATAGATATCAAAGACGAGCAACAAACCCAGTACTATAATACACGTTTTTGAAGAGATTAGGACGGCGAATTTCATTAGATAGGATTTGTAGGGAATCGGATTTGCTAAGAAGTTTTATATTGGCTTCGTCTCGTGGAGTCGCGGCTCTACCGCGTCCTTGGCTTAGTTTCACATTTTGCCAAAGTTGTTCAAAATCCAATCAAGGTTGTTGAATAACGTCTTGCTTGTTTAGCTAGCAAAATCGTTTACCAAGCAATTCCGATTAAATTTATTTTTCGTTAAATAAACTTCCACGGCCATGGAACCGAGCTATTGTTTGATATCCGCAATCGTTGTGAAGGACACGCCCGAAATGGGATTGGTTTGAAAGCAATTCACATTTTTCATTACGATAATCAAATAAGAGGTTTTTCTAAACTTCTTCGACGGCTATTCAGCTATATGACGAGATTGATTAGGTGCCGTAGGAACTAGCTAAATCTTGACTGAGAGTTTTAGATTTCACGTAGGTAAATGGAATTAGATCCCCAAACTTTATTCTTGTCAGACTACTGACACACTCTACCTCACTTAAACCATCTTCAATAGTAATACGAAACAAATGAAAGTATAATAATTCCTTACGTTTTCCATTAATAGCTAAGTTAGCGGGTCCGTCATCGGTCTCGTCGGACAGTTCTCCGTCGCTGTGAGGCTGCGCGCGCGCCACGGACGCCACGCTGCGCCGCTCGTTGAACGATTGCGACCGAAGCGCCATCTTGCCGTTCTCCCTGGAAACAAATTTAATTTATGGAAATTAAATCGGAAGATGCAATCTGTTTTTATTTTAGTATTCTAATGGAATGTCATCCGAAACGGCTACTGTTTTAAGAAATGAATTTACTTAGTTATTTTAGAAATGATCGGATATGAGCTTCCGGACTTTTGAACAAATTAAACTTAACTACGGTTATTTGTATTTTTTAAACAATACCAATAGCTTACTTTTTCAAAATATAATAATTAATGGTACACATATCAGTTGCAAAAGAAGATCAATGAATTAGAAAAATAAGCTTTTCTTTCTAACAAATAAGGCCCATAAGAGAAGATTGTTGACTCGAAAAAACGTTCAGGAATCCCAACACTATAATATCTAACTTTATTATTGTTACCTAGGTCTATAATCAGGCAGGCGCGTGTTCCGTCTCTCCCTGCGCCATTTCCCAGTGAGCTCCTTGGGCTGCGCGCGCGGCGTTTCTGGAGACAGGGTGCGGTCGCCCTCAGACTCGCCGCTCGACGCAGTACTTGGGGTTTCTGGAAATAAAGAGTCCCTGAGTAAAGATGATCCAACTCAAATAAACGAAGAGGTGAAGGGATATTCGAAGATTAAATTATTGGAGCCTATTTTAGGTTTGGTCCTTCACCTGAAGTTCTTGTCAATAGATTTTTAAACAACAAGTTCTGTCAAAGGTAAACCACACAAAACCTTGTAATGTTCCTGTTAGTGCAGTTAGAAGTCCCACCGTAAAATTGAACACTTGCTTGCTTGTACAATATATAAAAATATATACAAAATCTCAATACTAAAGAAATACGAGTAACTTAGGAATTAAGAGTAAAATAATTGGGTACGGACGAGACTCGAGACCGGACCATTAGGCTAATAGATTTCCTTCCTACGAAGTAAATTGGTATTTGGTTACAGGCCTTTACTCACTAGTTTATAATCCGAAACTTCGCGTATATTACATAGAACCTGATACTTCTGTAGGTAATAGAGCTGCTAATAAATTTCACAGATTAGAAATTATACCTGATTAATGTTGGTATTAGAACCCAGTATTATATTACTGAGTCTCTCATATTAATATAGACGTAATTTATATAGCCAACTTGAAAACTCTCAAAACAAAACTAACATAAAAAATATTTTAAATTAGGATTCAAAACAATCCGTCGATAAAAGTAAACAAATAAATGCTAGATACCTTTCCCTGGTGAAGGAACCCAAGGCTGCCAAAGAGGCACATTAAACTTAGGGGACTGAGGAGGTTCCATCGAGTGGAGATTCAAGTTGCTCAGCGAAGTCCGAGCCAAGAGAAGCAGATAGTGCGGAAGTTCCATCATCACAGCACACAAGAACGACACTAGACATCAACAGACACTAGACACATGTCCACAAAATCACAACAAGATCCGTTACAAATGTCACTAATATTCGCAGAACAAAAACACAACACTGATTTTTTTGTCAAAACGTTCCTTTAGCAAATGTGCTAAGACGATAATATAGACAAGGCTTTGGCGTCCCGGCACAGGTAACACTGAAGGCCGACTGAATAAAAAATGAACTGGAAGAGATTACATTGGAATAAATAAATGAGATGAACAAAAAACAAACCGAAAAGGAAAAAGAGCATCACGCTACATCCACGCGGCCGGACGTTGCGGCGCTTCCTTCGAACCTTCCATGCACAGGATGTTAGTGGAACGACCTGTTTGGCCACATAGCACACACGCCAACGTTACTGCGGACTGCCCACTTACAGATAAAGCTTTATGGACTAAGACTTGGAAACTTGATAAAAGAGAGCTTTTCAAATAGCAAAACATAATTGAACTAAAAGACACAGTTACTAATATTAAACTAGTGGTGGAATCATAAAATGTTAACAACGAAACGACGTCAATTGATTTTGACAACACTACGACGATTGTCACCAGAGGCAAAGGTGGAAGAATTGAGAGCAAATACGGTCATCTGTGCCCACTATCTGAACACAAAGGAACTGATGACATCACACAATTTGGAAGTCAGCGAAGACTTCGCGATATCACACAAAACATTGTTTTGTAATTTTGATCAGTGACCTTATTATCTCCGTTAGTCGATACGAATAAATGCATTCAAATGTGCCTACGTGATATTCTCGCATAATCAAATATTGAAATCTTTTCTTTTGTTGTCTTCATCTTTTTGGGTTTTATAAATTAAATTAAAAAGAAACTGATTAAATTATTGAATTAATATAAGAATCACCCTGTAGTTAGAACACATCAACCTGTTCGGTCCATTCATGAAAGTGCGTGCGCGCAGGGCGCGGGGATTAATGAACCCCCTTTACTCTTCTCCCTGCCTTTGCGTCTACAACCTTATTTGCTTAACTTTCTTGCAATACTGAACTGTATTCTCAAGACATCAAAGTTTCGATTGGGTTGTTTTTTAAGACAGAACGGGAGCTGCAGGGCGAGTACAGAAATTGAGCGTTGTTTCTTAAGTGACAGTGTTGAATTTTGCTTGCCAATTTAGTGTTGTTATGTTGAATTTAAAATTACGGTGGTTGTATCCTTGGAAGGTTGTGTTTTATTTTTGTTAGAGGTGCGCGGGGAGGGGCGAGGGTGGGGGACTGTGAGAAGTTGCCGCATCTCTGCTGCCCGTATAGGCATTAACTTTTTTATTGTCTAATAGAGCGGCGGGCAAAGGTACACCGACAGGTAAACTTTGGCGCCGTGCTTTAATTATGTCTGAGGATTTCGCCGAATAGAAATGGTAAATTAATAAGGCAATTAACACGGCTATTAGACACGATGATCAGAGAAAACAATTATTTCCTCTTTGTGCGACAAAATTGTGTTAGCAGTTGGATTTATTCTTCATTTAAATGCATATAATACGAGATTTATAGCTTTAAGACTATTATTAATGATATTTATTAATAAATCCAGTAATACAATATTATACCCGTAAGGTTAGATAAACGAGTTCATTAACTAAAGGTTTACGCAAGGTTTAACCTCAGCAGATGTCGTTTATAAACTTATATGGATTAGTTGGATAAAATTAATAGGTTTAGTTTTAGTCTTTATAAAGTGAGAGTCCATTTATCTATCTATAGGAATAATGAGCAGATATTGAGATAGTGAATTTGTGATCAAATCAAATTCGTTTATTCTAGCAAAGATAGATGGATTGTCTGAGGCTGAGTAATAAGGGAAAGGAATTCAATGATAGCGTGGGGGTTGACGGGACCGAATGGCAGAAGGGAAATATTACCCCCAAGTATAGTTGAATTTTCTTAAACCAACAAGCCCTTGTTGGTTGCCCATAAAGATGATCAAGCTAAAATCTCCAATCAACAAGTATTCTTCGGAATTCAAATACTCTGGTGTTGTTATAAAACAAAAAAGAAAATAACCGTTACGAACACACACGAATAATGCTCCCGGTGATAACAATCTTACAGCTGATGATAGAAGTGCCATTTACCAAATTCGACGAACTCAACTCGAACGAGACACAAATATCTATAATCGAATTGGGGAAGCTCTATAGGCGGTTCAGGCATTAAATGTTAAAACGGTGTTGAGTTACAAACAATGACCCATCTCACGTTTTGTCAACTAATGAACGATGACAAAAGCGCCGTCCCAAAATTAATACGGATCCATCGACACGATACCTTTAAGAAGAGCGAGAGCAGTTATCAGAAATGTTTGTTTAGGAGTAACACTAACATAAAGATAGAACTCAATACACATGACACAATATCGTTTAATGAACACAATTTTTTTTGAGGATGGGAAGTTGTAATTAATTTCTTCTGCTCTGAAGAGAGGAGTGTCAGACTTTTACTGACTAAAATCTACCCGTATTCCTTCAGCTGCCCTTTACGTTCCAGGGCCGCAGTAATTATTTTGAAAACTTTCATAGCTTATTGTATATCAACATTTTTTACATTCAATTTGAGTACACATAGGGAGTGGAATTTTCTATAGGAGACTTCCTTCCTTGGAGTTCTTTAAGTCAAGAGTGAATAGGTTACTTCTAAGCAACGTTAACCACATCTTTGAAAAACTATTTGAGATAATTCCTCTAGCAGCCCACAACATAGCTTTTTGTGCATAAGCGGATACACAAGCAACAACCTTAAACCCGTAGAGAGGTAAGAAAGTTTCTACAGGTACTATACAAACGTTTTTTGACCAAATCGAGTTTAATATACTACATAAACTTCTATCCGGCAGGTGTAATTGTCAAGTAGATGTTTTTTTTCTAATTCACTTTATTTTGTGAGTTGGTTCAGTGAAGCGGATCATTTGTCGGTCATTGTTGCTTGGGATTCGATTTCAGTGCGACGCTGCTGGCCTAGTAAGTATCTACCTATTGATAGTATGAACGGTGGAAACGTGGATAAAATGAAAATAATCTAAATACCAGGGAAAGTAAAAGAGGTGAGAAAAATCTAAATTAAGAAGAAATTTATCTTAAAGAAAGTTAAATTTTACTATGAGTGATTAATATTTTATAACACAATATGTGTGTGGGTATTAACAATGTATATGCAAATAAGGAGATTCCAAGAGTGACATATTTTAATTAATCTAAAGCCTAAATAATAAAGCTCGCTGTTGGTTTTTATGATGAAAAAACTGTTGAAGGCTGTTATTCGTCATTTAAGAAACCATTAATACTATCTCCTTATCGCCAACTCGTTTTTTTTAGCCAATTAGTTAACATTTTACGCGGCCTTTCCACAAATCGCCGTGAAGCTCCTTGACACCAAATTAATAGCAATAAAAGTAACCTAGACGTTCATGTCTATTTTTATAGTAGCAAGTACTAGTCATACAAGCCTTGCAAACTAGCTGGCAGCCTGACACTTCCTTATAGAGAAGTACTTTTATCATCTTCCCTATCTGCTCCCGTAATATCCTTAATGGGCGCTAAAAGAGAGCGAAAAGACTAACGGAAACGCATCAAATCATTTTTTAACGATAAAACGGATATAAAATATTAGGTTAAAATTATCAGCAATTTGCGTGTTGTTTTCAATATAACCGGGATAATATTTTGGTTGAGAGGAGGGAGGTGTAATTCGGTGGGCGCATGCGCGCTGTGGCCGCCTGGGGCGCCCATCCGTTCTCCCGCAGTATAATGCGCTGCTTAAGGCCCTGCTTATTTGCACGCATATCGATCATTTAAAAGAGAGGGTACGCAGACTACACAGACTACATCTGCGGGATCGTAAAATTCTGCACGTACATAAATATTCGTTTGAAGTATTCGGGGTCCCCTTTGAGCAAAGGTTAAGTGACTCTACGTTCGCGTAATAATACCTCTACTTTGTGCCGAGATGATTTAATGCCTGCTGAGGGGAATTGACGTCGGTTTCCTTACTAAGTAGGCCTATCGTTGGAATCGGAGTACTCATGTTATTTAAGTAGATGGTTCGGTAACCGAAAGAATTTCAATCACTATGTATGAGGCTAGCCGCTAGAATATAGGAAGAGCAACACAACTACACGGCGGTCACCTTTGAGTTTGACAAGTTCATACACCGAGTGACTGCTACTTTACCTCCGCAATCTAATTACTGAGGAAGCTATGCCTTAGATAGGAGCGCTTGTCAAATTTGCAGGCTTTGGGTTATCCGCTACGCATGTCAAAGGTGAATTAATTTGTATGACAATCAGAGGACACGTTGTTATATGAAACAGCTGCTAGACTAAAGCTTGTCTTCTATTATGGAAAAGCCTTTGTCCATTCAGGAAAAGCAGAGTATTTTAATTTATTCTTTAAACAAGTTTCGGTGTCTACATCTCTTTTTTTCCAATTCTCCATTCGCGGGTATGCTGTAAGAGATTTCTTAATAGATAAGCATCACCTATGAACCTATTTTTTTTCTTTTCATAAATAAGTTAAGTGTGTACATGAACTGTTAAATACCTAAATAAATAAAATTGTGAGGAACTACCTTCTGTCAGTGGCTTTACCCGCGTTTTAAAGTGGATTTCTCTATACAAACTTTGGAACCTTGTTTCAGTCCAGTAGGGGGTGAATTTTGGGAAATTCTCTCTTACTGCTCACTTGCGTCATAAAAGGAAACCTTGTGCACAATATTTCACTTAACTAGCCTCAGTAGTTTCGGCTGTGCGTTGACATGTCAGTCAGTTTTATATATATAGATATAGGTCACATTTGGAACATTGAAAATGAAGTCGGTAGTTTATAAAAATGCGAATGATTCCAAATAAACAAGATGCCAGTAATAAGCTGCTACGAAAATATTTCACATATTGGACTACGTGTTACACATTTGCATAATTTGTTATCGGATTCATATTCATGTAATCACGCATACCTATTACATGAAAACATCAGTGATTCCGCGTTGTTGGCGCTTGTGCTTCCCTAAGTACATTTATGTATATCTATTAACTGGTTAAAAGCGTCAGTTCCGCATGCCTAAGCAATTTGTGATTATACATTTATTTACAACTTGCTAGTTTCGAATAAATGAGGAAAATGTTAATTATTGTGTTGTAAAATTAGCCGCCATATTTGCTACGGATTTTTTTTTTGTCAAGATTCGATCTGGTGATTCTAGATCTAAAGTATTTGAAAATAGATTAGAAATACCAAATGCTAGTTAAGTTTCAATCACTTTTTACTTGCAGCAAAAACCGGATATACTTTTCATACAACATATGTAAATATCTATAATATAAGTATCTGTAAATTTTAATTTAGTATGCAACCAAATAAAAACTTTTCGTGCAACAAATCGCTACCGACAGAAGCCGGAAAGCCTTCCTTTTAAATTATTTAATTTTATTCAAAATCTCGTTTTCGTCTGCATGAAGCCGGTAGCTGTGTCCGTGTCTTGGGGCAGAACCATCAACTTGTTATGTTATGCAGAACAGGCATTTAGATCTTTCGTTTATCGAGGAAGCGCGCGCGCACCTCTAAGGCATATTTTACAACACGAAGCGAAGATTCGCCAGACGATGCCAGGAATAATAATAGTATTAATACGATTATAATAAATGCGAAAGTACCTAACTCTGTCCAAACAGACATTTACATATTGTATACAAACAAGTTTGCATATCCTGAAACTATGGAGTGAGTTTTTGTGAGTACAGATAGGTAGATACTGTTATGGTGCCTCAAGGCAAATTAACTCGTAAGTTCTGCAATATCTATAAATTTTTTATTTAACGATTTATGTATATACACACACAGAATAAATATTTAATTAATTCGTTTTGCTCGGTAATTGCACCTACCTATTTTTTAAATATATTTGGCAGTTCGCGTCCGATTTATGCATATTTTCAGTTTAACATTTCTTTTTAAGAGCCTGCTGTGTCCTATTGCTGAGTAAAGGCCTCCCTTCAGTTGTTTCTCTTTTCTCTGTCCTTGCTACATTTTGAGAATCTTCACTCTAGGTCTCGCCACCTTTTTCTGTAGCTTGATTCACGTAAAATCAAACAAGCCAAATATCGTTGAAGTTTTATAGTCGTTCGATCGAAGTCCTATCCAAACTCGGTATTCACGTGTTCCTTAATCGGGATTGGATATAACGACAACACAACTGGCTCGAAACTAAACTATATATCAAACACTTATTTCCAGTTAATTACATTAATAAGTATTCTACCAGGATAATGAAATACAGATTTTTTTTTTTAAATCGAGTCTTCGGCCAAACGACTTTAAAATCGGTGTCGTTCAAACTCGATTGATGGATGTGAATACGGTAATGGTCTAAACGACTAAATCGCTACGATATCGTTACGGTTTTGATTACGTGAATCGGGCTTCTGGTCCTACTGCATCGCTGCCGTCGGTTGCTTTTGTTCGGGACCCAGGCAGTGATTGCTTTTACCCAATTTTGCCCAGTTCAATTTTAGCTCATCGACTGAGTTGCATACGTCCGTAAATTATGTTTTGGAATAAAGTGATTCTTATGGGGCTGTGATTTTGATTTTTATTCCGAGAATATATTTAATTCCATTGCTAGTTGGCAAAGAGTGCAGATTTTAATAAAAAAGTAAAGACCATGGTTTTATGTTTTTTTTTTTCAGTCAAGTAGCTAACAAACGAATTTAGAACGTTTTTAGTGAAAACCTTTGACACCGTACCATACCGTTACCGTAGATTAACCATAAATTGCTGTGTTTTATGCCTTTTAATTATAGCTTAAAAGTAGCCGATTCTAAATGAATTGTGCTCCATTGGTGTAACTGCTGCTAGGCGTTCCAATCTGATGACAAACAAATAAATAAATAGGTACGTACCTATAATTTAAAGGCATAAGACACACACAGGTTGGTGTAAACTGCTTGTTTACTCCAACGGTAAACGCTTCTGTATTTACCGCTTAGTTTATTATGACTAGAAACATGATATAACCTTCAAATAATTCAATAGTTTTGCATTCCTGAAATCATGTATAATACACAAATCGGAATATAACAATGCCGTGACGAGCTCATGAAATAGGCGCCCAATAATTCGGTTAGTCAAAACAGATTCGTCTATCGATGGCTGACATAACATGATATTAAAGACTGTTTACAAAACACGGCTTATTGTCTGAAGACGGCTGTAAAGATGTGTCGAATGATTTGTTTACATAACAAACGAAGCCCGGTACAGTTGGGAAGGCGGATGTGTGAAGCGAAAGTACGGGAAGCGCCACCAATCATTCCGCATTCCGCTGAACATGTTGCACTATTATACTGGGCGATACTCGCCGTTTTACAACAATACCTATCAACTCAAGTGGACGTAATTAGAATTTATTTTATGTCCCTATCAGTTGGTAACTGTTTTATTACCATCGTATCGTCTACTGGTTAGTTTAATGTGCTGCTTATATTTTTATATATTTAACGTTTAAACCCTGATTACTGATTTAAGCATTTGAAGTTGAGTAGGTATTTCTCAAACGCATGTTACTAAAACAGTTTTGAATATACATGTGGATGGACTGGGAGAGATAGGCCAAAGAAAAGGTGGATCCAAGTGTAAGGAGTGATATAAAAGAAAAGGGAAATGATATCGAAGGAGGGGAAGGGGAATGATAGCGTGACTGCTGACAGAATAGAATGGAAAAAAAAACTTGTTGCGCTGACCCCAAAAACCTAACATGGGACAAGGGCAGAAAGATGATGATTTCTGACACTTTAACTGAAAACCTGTCATAAATTTGGCATTCAAGTAGGGTTTGAGACGCTCATAACTCAAAATACTTAATCCAGAAATCTGCCCTCAAACACATTACCTTACTATGGATACCCATAATTTTTATGGCTGGGTCCTGCTTGGGGAAATGGGCATTTTTCTCTACTCTTTTGCAAATATTGTGTTTTTTTTTATCTGTTAAGTAAATATTTTTTTTAATCAACGCATGTTCTTAAATGACATAAGTTTTCAATTAATATTCGTATTGTAGCCATATTTTTGCAATCATTATGCTACAAATTGCATTAATACGTTGCGTTCATATTACGCATTTTGATAACCTATTACGTGTACCTATATTCAATTCTAATTGAATCAAATCGTGACTCTCTGCATTTGTTTCGGATTGCTGCGTTTCAAGAATTCGCGGGTTTTATTAGTGGTTAATTAATGCACACGTTTTTAGATGTTCACGAGAAGGCAGATTTGAATCGGTAATCAGGCTGTGCTTATAATGCCTAGAACTTGTCTAACAATGAGATCAAGGGACAAACGTGCGAACGTGAATTTAGTATCTTCGCTAAGAATATTAGGTAGTTACCTACCAAGATAAAATGGTAAATGGAATTTCTCACCGACATGGTCGGTTTTCTGGGAAAATATTTCTTTTATTTCACACTGAATAAGTTTACAAAGGTCATTGTATAAATCAAGTCTTTCATAATAAAGCTGTTCTATCTAACCAACCCTATACACACAAAAAATCAATAGCAAGGGGTAGCTTTGATACGACTAGCGTCCTCTCTCGCGTATCAAAATACAATCTGAAACCATATTTCAAATAAGCGCCATCTAGTTTCACGGGAAGTAGAGTAAACAGGCTGTAGGAGCAAGTTGAAACATGCCTCGGATAACATGTAGTTCGAATAGTTCCAAAAAGATGGAGGCACTATCGACATCGGATATAAAAAAAAACATTGGGGAAACTGTTTTCGTGAACTCATTTTACTCGTCGACTGATAAGCGTTATTGTGTGCATATGTCAGTGAAACGGGTTGATATAATGGCAGCTGTCAAATTACAATATAAATACGTCCCCTCCACGTTTCAAGTGATTATGAACACAATTAAGCATAAGAATTGCAAGAAAATTAACGTTTTTAATACATAACGCAAAGGAATTTCATGAATAGTCGTGTTTGGCCACATTAAACACAATTAAATATTAATAAGATCATGGAGAATCAGTTGCGGAAGAATATCTTGACTTCTTGATTCCGAATAAAAACTTAACTGCTTGACGCAATGCTAAAGGAATGCTTGAATGTTAATAATTAACTTATTCGCTGTCAGGTTTTCCTTAAGGAGTGAACGATACTAAGAACTATGCTAAGACTATGAATGTGAGTTCACAAGCCATCTAACAAAAATTTATAGAAGACGTTAGAAATACGGCGTTAGGTAACTCTGGCACCTATTAAAAAAAAACATACATAGTAGGTACAACTTCCAACAGTAAAACAAACCTTGACAGCACTGCATATGGGAACTACTAATAAAAGCAAAAAAAAAAAAAACAATTAAGTCCAAATAACAAAAAAAAAACAGTTTTAGTTAGTGGCTAGAACAAGAAGGCTACGATTCACGAACAGTCTCCGCTTTATAATAATTAGCAGCAAATACCGTACCTACCTGCATTGTTATTAATTCCTGGTAGAGATTACTCGAGATTAGTTCAGTAACAGTACTAATGTAATAATGCAGCATGAGTAGTAAGTACTAGTCGGTAATTAGCGTGGCCACCCTGGGGTTTCAGCCGGAGCATGACGGTCGACTGTGCTTGCTTGCGTAACGGACTTTTCGCCCGTGACCTTCCGAGATGTATGTATTATACTTACGTGTAGATAGAGTTTCGACTTTTGCGTTTATTTCAATGATAATAAATATAAGGAACTGCATGGATTGGAGACCTTGCATGTTGCTGAAAGTATCTAAGTGCAAGTCAAGAAGATAGTGATGATCTTGAAATCAAGACATTGCTTTGAACTCCTGGTTCGAAAGGGTTACCGAACCCTTGGAACATGAAGGACAAAAGAAGGAAGTCACAGAGGTCGTTTATAGTCAATTAAAGTTTGCCATTATCTCACTGAGAGATAGTATCACTTAAAGCGAAACAAGCTATTTTATGGTTTTCCACTCATAAAAAAACATTGGGAAAACAATACGAACAGGAAGATGGATTGTACCAATTATGAACAATAAGTTGATACCTGAAAGCTAGAGAAGGCTTTTAGGATAAAAGATGATGTTAGTGGATGAATACAGTAAGTTATCTTTGCAAGTAACATTAAGCTATAAGTTCTTTTATCGTAAATATGCTTGTATTTCTTGCAGATAAACATTTTGATTTGATTTGGTGATGTCGAAAGTTATTGTGACTGAAAAGTTCAAAGGAAATCTTTTATCTCGGTTTGGTCGTGGGGAGGGAAGGGATAAAACGCATGTTATTATAAGAGTTATTATAAGTATATGTTTGAAGAAGGAAATAGAGAGGAGCCAAAGAAAAAATGAATGGATTGTGTGAGGGCGGATAGAAAAGAAAAGGGAGTTAGTACCACTAACTCCTGAATCGAGTGATAGGATAAAATAGAAGAAAATAAAAACGTGTTGTACTGAGCCATATTAACTATCATGAGACAAGTGCAGGATAATGGTAATAACGAAAATTTCACTATATGAAATAGGTACTACATAGTACCTACAGAGATTTCTCGGAGTTTTCGGATCCTGGAGGCTTGGTTCAAGTTTTAACCCCTCGATTACCGTAATTAGAGACACAATAAAAAGACAATGAGAGAGCGAATGACGCGTTCGTAAAAAAAAACACCCTTAATTTAAATTGTATAGTTTCATAAATATACCTAAGGCAATATACAACAACAATAAATAATTAACGGTAGTCAAAAGGTGAAATGTGATTAAATGTGATTTATGAATCACATTTAATCTATGGATTAATTAATCAAATATTACATAGATATTTGGCCAATCCTACCTACGTTATTTTTGTTTATTTTAAGTTTGACGCAGTTCAATTAATCCGTAATTAAACACAGATTAAACATAACATCATCATTATTTATTCCGACCACGTGAAATTGCCTAATTATGTAATTAACCTCATTTTGACTATTGAATTTAAGTGAATATTTAACTAAGACTTAGGAGCTATCCATTTTATTTAATAATAAATGTCTCGTCAACGTCGACGTCGACAAAAATTCGAAGACATATGACATTCACCAACCCGCACTGGGCCCGCGTGGTGGATTACGGCCCAATCCCCTCTCCTAGAGAGGAGGCCTGAGCCCCAGCAGTAGGGACTTTAAAAAGGCTGATGGTGACGATGGCTACAAGATCTTCAAGTACGATGCATTTCTACGGACTAGCATTAAAGGGACTCCACCGCTTAAAGTGCGATCTCACTCTCGGAATGCATACAAAATAAAGAAATGTGCAAAGACACAGTGCTTGGAAATATGAAGCATTTTAGCGATTTACTAAAAATCTACAGATTTTGTTATAAAATCAAAGCACTATTAATACAAAAACATCGCTTGTATTAAAATCTAACAAACAAATCATTGCTTGCATATCAGTCATGTTTTTTATTATTAAAAGTCGTTTTTACAGGCAATTTTTCGATATTTTTCCACCGTACTAAATTAGATGTACCTAATTACTATGTTTTGAATCGATATCTAGCATTAATGACGATCGAAAAAAAAAAACTGGTTCCGTTGACTACACAGTGGATCATATACTTTTACGCATTATAAAACTCGCGATTAGCTCCTGAAGTTTAATTAATCACAATAACAATGTCGCCGTCCAAGGTAAGTAGCGGGGAGATCATAATTTTTATATGGAAGCCTGAATGATCAGTCACAGTATAAAGTGCCACGCATACCTATCATGATTACTGACTTACTGACAATACAATGGAACGTCAACTCTGCTAATTATGCTACAGAGTATAAAAACGCCGACTAACTGCACAACAATTACTGTTACGAGGTTCAAATCATTGTTTGATGTTGTTTTGCAGTAGTTTGCTACACAGAAAAGATGAAAGAGGTTAGAATGGCCTTGTGGGCGGGGCAGGCGTGCTTCAAAATATGATCATGCTCATAATTGACACAACCAATAGCAAACTTACGATCTAAGTGTGTGTGGTCTGTATTTGCGTAGTTCGTATTAGTTTATTGCTTGTAGTGGAGTTAAAAGGTGGGAGACAAGCGGCGATAATCGTTGTAGTACAAATTGGAAAGTATTTCCTTTCTAACCTCTTTCATCTTTTCTGTAGTTTGCTACCTACCTTGAAGTTTCTATGATCCTATAAAAAAAAATATTCCGACAGATCGAGAACCTCTTCCTTTTTGAAGTGAAACAAAGAAAGACGCGCGTTAGTCAAAGGAAGCAACTGAGAAAACACTCGGGAAAACTAATTCCTTATGCTGGCTTTGCCGACAAGGAAAGACGTACTTTAATCTAAAGTTCTAAACTAATTTTGTTAAGAGGTACAACGTTTGTATATTTGTTCTGTGGAAATTCATTCAATCTTTGACAGCTACAGTATCACTGATAAGCTACTGTCAGCGGAATTGTACGAGCTACCGTGGACTTGAACGTTTTTCGTGATTTCAAAGTTTTTGTTATTAAATAAAATATTCGGAATAAAATGTTGTTGAAGTTGAAACTAGCAAGTTCTAAATAGTTTTATTACTATAGAAAATTTTATACGTGCGTTACCGATTTGATGGAATGCTTTCCCGAGGCTTTCACTAAAAGAACGCTAAGTTTCTTTAAGAGAAGTAGAAATGTTCAGGAGACTCAGCAATACGAGTTACTACGGTCATCGTTAAAATTAAAACATGACCAAAAACTTTGTTTCCCAAATTGTGTTAGGTATATGCCCCACGGAATTTAAGTGAAACAATAATAAAATACGGAAGCATTTTTGATTTTCCTTTATTAAAATCTATTATACATTGTGTTTTAGCATACAAAAACAGGAAATTTGATAACATCTAGCTCGAAAATTTGGAATTTATGTCATCGTGATAATAAAGCTTGCGTGTCGAATGAAATAAAAATATTATGTAAATTGATTGTTATTTTGATTCTTAAGTTTGTGACCGAAGAAAGAAAAACGAGGGAGAAGACGGCCCTTTTTTAAAAAAACTTACTTATTTAAGGAACTTTTAACAAAATGCTATACCAGTTCCATCGTACCTTATCCAAGTATCACAATTAAGGAGTTAATAGTGAGTAAATTAACCTTTCGAATGTCTTATGTTACAAAGTTCGACATAAGCAATTGTCTTTCTATTGTGTCTCTAATTACGGCATTCAAACAGTTAAAATAGCTTCTGGTGGCATTGGTTTGGTTAAAATAACGTTAAATATACCTCTATATCAAATCTAGCTTATTTATGTTTTAAAAACCCCCTAAGAAAACAAAGTTGCAACATGTTTTGAATTCATTTGAAGAGGCAGTCGCATCCAGTCGGCTGTCGGGCAGGTAGTCTCCCATCCCCGCTATGTATGCGGCGAACTTATTTATTACATAACAGAACATAGCACCACGTACATTCGAGTATCGCTACGTGGTAGCCCTGACATGCTTCGATCAATTCAATCGCAACTATAAGGAGATCCCTTATGTGGATTCAAATGTTGTCCTAATGTTTCATACAACGTCCAGTCATGCATACGAATGAAATTCGGATAAAAAAAACATATTATCATAACGTCTAATGGACCGTAGAAAAACGTCTCAATTCATAAACGTCGCACGTAATCGAGAAAACTCACTTGATTAATCATCCCAAAGAACTTTCTACAACTTACCTATTATCGCCTATGGCACTTTTAAATTACTATTTAGTGTAAAAAATGACGTAGTTCCGGCGTCGCGACATTGCACATTGCATCACCGCGGCCACGGGCGTTGTCTGGAATCCATGCATGTTTAGTGTCTGTCTACTTACTGTTTATTGAGAATTTTATTATCTACAACGAGTACAAACTGTGCATTCCTGATGGCGTAAACATTCAAGTATTCGAAGACACGATAACATGACTCTAAGAGAGGTCAAGTGAAAAATCAAACGCCTCCGAAGGCTATTAACATTCCTTACTTATTAATAAGTACGAGTCGATGCGAGCATCAAGTCATGTCGCAGGAATCGCGCAACGAATCGATAATGGGCAACACGCTTAATGCAGCTCTTAAATTCGTTAATACACTCAAGAATACGTGCATAACCAATTTAGAGTTTACCAAGGGACCATTCTCTATACGAAATCCGAAGTCAAGGATGGTTTACTAATAAGGTTTCAAAAATTTGGAAGTGTTTTCTATATTTCTTGATAGTAATTTTATACCTACATTTATAAATCTCTATAGTTGTCCTTTGTTGACGTCCATCACGATTCACGAATGAATATTACAATAAAGTGTCTCCAACCGAAGCGTCATAAAATATCAATTCGCGTTCAATGTCACACAAACGGGTCAGTTCAGCATTCAACAACATATTTTGTGTATGATATTTTTGAAATATTCCTTTCATATACATGTCTAAACGTGCTACGTAACGAACCGAATTTTGTGATAGTAATACAAAAAAGATTGTAGAAATATCATTGGCGTCTAGTTAGCAGCCTCTATTAGATCATTGTAACAATATGCGAGACGGCCCGAATAGCTGGAATAGCTGCACTCTCGCTTCGCTGCCAACGAAATGGAATCCGTTGCCATTAGAAATTCTACTGTACATGATGACTTCATTGCTATCGGGATTCCTTCAGCGCGTGCCGTGTCCAGCGCCTCAGGTGTCACTGTAACACGCATTCGCATTTTTGCCGACCACTAACTGTTGGAATGTATTAACTATAAAAGCTTTCATATTTTAATTGGTATCGGTACGAGGTATCATAGCAAATTACGCAGATACTAATCATCGTTATTTATTGTTTTGTTGTTCACACTTCGCAAGTCCGCAGTGCTATCGAGTGGACATAAAACAACAATGCAGAACTTTAATTTACGATGTCCGAAAATAATATTTGTATTTACAACAATAGTGATCAGTGATTGCATGCCGTCCTAAGAATGCTCGTAACTGTAGTCCGCAACGCAACCTACATTCAGCATTCTTTTCGAAACCGTAACACGCCGCCTCTGCGTTCCGGATATACTCGTTCATGCCACATTCACCCCAATATCTTTCGCAATAAAACCTATTTCAATTCGATACATGTGATAGAATGCCAGGTATTGCATTTCTAGAGAGCTGTAAAACTACATACACAAAGTAATGTACGATTGATATGATAAAATTGATAACCACCAATAGATTTCCAAGTGCTAAAATATTCGTAGATTTAAGTAGGTATTGGGTGTCGCTATTATGTAATCATTTGAATACTCAAACTACGTAAATTTGATGTGGTGTGGCCAATATAACTCAATTGTTGCCCAATTCTTTAGGTTTCTTGCGACCTTAAAGGCTTTGGGCCTCTATTAAGTCTTTCGCTGCTCTTATGAAACAGTAGGTAGGTATCATCTACATTTGAGTAAGCTGCGCTTTACATAAGAGTAGCGCGGGCGCAGCGTGGTCGCAGTTTACGAGGCAGCCCTAAAACATGTGCCGTGCCAATTTGTTGGTTGGTAGAGAGCATGGTCCGACCAAATTCCTGAACGCTTTCTCTGGTGCTGGTGGTGGCCGGGGCACGCATGCTCGGCGCCCGCGCAGCACGCAGACCAACGAAAGTGAGCGCCAGCCGCGTGCGCCCGCGCCGCTGTCATCGCATTGCATAATTATCCGCGATCCGACCATTGTTTGTAAACACTCAATAAACAAGAACACATCACTTAAATTGCGTGACCGTATTTTGATTAGATAGGTACGCGTATCAAATCTGCATCGCTAAGTGGAATTCAAATTACATATTTTTATCTGTGAAATTCCTTAGACTAATTGTCTACATGATAATGTTAACAATGCTGTGTAAATGCTTGTGTTTAATATATAATTTATTTATTAGAACCAATTCCGATAAATTGCCTGTTCAATGGCTTAGAAGCGTGCCTAATTACCGGGGAAATAGGCTGTAGTTAGGTTCTAAGGATGTAAAGTATCTATTTAATAATAATTTGTAATGTGGGTATCGGTATGCGGATATTTGACTGAGGGATGCAAGGCAAGCCGGATGAGCTGCTGGATTGTGGGTCGGAGAGACTCGCGCGGGACGCGTTTCACGTCGTCAAGCTATATTCACGCGGTGGCTCTCAGAAAGCTCTGCTTTCTCGTCGGGGCTTAATTCCATTGTTAAGTTATTCTTAGAGAGAAAGGTTTATTAATGGTAAATCGTTTACGACTTCATAATAATTACGGCAAATGTATGTGAAATCCGAATTTATCCGAATTTATACACATTTAACCCGGATGTAACGCTCGAGTGCGTACCTACCTATAACCAAAAAAATTGGTCGGCGTGGTCGTCATATTCAGGCGGTCATCGGCTAGGAAGCGAGGTTTAATCGTCAATGAAGCCTTTCATCGCGAAACCAGTCCAAGTAGATAAACAATAGTATCCTTTGTGAAACGATTGTCGGTCCGAATCCGCTTGAAGCAACAGTTCCGACAAAAACGTCGAATTGTTTGCTATTCGGTAGAGTTGAACGACACAGATCATGGAAAGCAATGATGATTATTAAAGTTGGTTTTGCAGAACAAAAACCGAGGTGCAGGCAAAACGGCTAGTTGTACCGTACAAGTTTCTAAAAATAAATGAATATTATTTGAGGAGCTATAGATTCCTTTTCTTATAGAGCAACTAGCACGCGACGGTCTCGTTGGATGTCTATTAAACAATGTCAGGTGGAATCTGGAATGCGACCCGCCTACAAGGCCGCGTGCCATCTCGCGTATCGGTAGTCGATATTCAGCGGTCGCTTTATCAACTTTTATCATATTCGTTTTGCTTGCTTTTTATTAAGTGACAACTATTTTCGTTCGTTTGTAGAGATGGATCGTCATCGTTAGTGTAAATCAAGCGCTTCACATTCCAATCATTCTTTCATCCTCATTTATTAAGGGTTAGGTACCTAGTTGGCGAAATGGATGCTTTAAATTTTAATTAGTAAAAGTTAAGTGTCCTTCGAAATGTATAGGTACACGATATGAGAAAAAATATGTATATTTACCGAAGCTGTCTGAATCGCTGGCAGGGTACGCGGGACATGGCTGCACCATTGTCGCAGCGCGTGATAGCACGTCCAGTGCTGATTCCACCTTCTCCATGTTTACCTGATACAACAAACAAAACACAGTTTAAAGCGTGTCTTCGATGTAGAGATAAAATATTGGTAGATATTGACCTAGGAGACCATGACGATCATCTAATAGCTTGCATAAAAAATTTAAAATTAACGTAATAAATGATAATCTAATATCTTACAATGATATTTTGGTTCGGAAACGAGACATCGACATCATTCATTTAGTCTAAATATTTGAAGGAATTCATGTCTGGCAGCGCAAAGCTGTTTGGCTTGGAATTAAATATCTCAGACTAAAAGTCATAAAGGCATGCGAATACCAAAGCGGCGGAAATTCCTCACGGCACGTAAACGGCTAGACGGTGGACAGACGTGCGCCGAGTCGTACGAACACCACGTAAATAAGAGGGAGGAATCAGATGATCAAACAAAGAGTTGTGAAACGTGGCAATCGGCCGCATACCGCGACCGCACCGGGAACGAAGCCAATGGACCACTGTATCGCAGATCAGACACTAACGCTACGCCAAAATATTAGCATTTCATCTTTAATTAACTTGCAACCACTGGTTTTTTTGCACGAGTTAAAAATTGTGAAGTGGAATGTGCATGAGAGTTAGGAGTAGACAGAAAAGAGAAATGATAGATAAATATAGAACGTAGGTTGCGCAGATCTTAATCATGCAAAAGATAAGGTTTACGATTTAAATGATGCTAGTAAAAGCGAACTTGAAGAGCCTTCTTTCTTCTTTCTTTTGGGTGGAAAAAAATAAAACGCTTCCTCCTGCTTTGACTGGAGCGAGAGAGTCAAACTTTTACTGACTAAAACCCATCCTAGTTCTTTCCGTTACCTTTTGCGTTGCAGGCTGCAGAAACTCTTTCAAATAATCCCGTAAAACTTGAAGACCCTGAACCCATTCATATCCCAGCGTTTTGTGATAGTTTTGAATACGAAGTCATCATTAGCTGAATTGAGAAAATACATATAACTACTAATTACACCACAATCCAACTTTTTAATGTGTTTATGTTATATGTGAGTGTCTACCCAATACCACAACAGTACTGATATACATCATAATATATTTACATCAAAAGTTTTACGAATCGATAAATACAGATAACAAGGAAAACTCGAGTGGTATTAGCGAGAAACTAGTAAATAATCACCAAAAGAAAATGCAGATAAAACAACAGTTTCAATTGTTGTTTTATTGTGCAGTAATATAGTTAATGGATCTATGCGGTACTTGCTAGTTACCAGATCATTTAAGAGTATCTACCCACCGATGAGTTTGAAATTCATAAGCTCATTGCTAATACTCGTGTTCAAGTTTAATGAAAGCATCCGAATTATTACACCTTTTGTAATATATTTTTGTCTAGTAGAGTGTCATAATTTAATGATTAACGAGGTATTCATGACCACATGTGACTTCAATCTTTCTTAATTAGTTTAATGATTGATGAATCGCATATTTTGGACCAGATTTCAAAATTATCACCGTAATTTAATTATAATTTGGCTTCCCCAAGAACTTTGCGTATTATTGAACAACGCAGACCAAAATGTAGTGTTAATAATAAACGAGATTCGCATAGTTAAATCTGCATACCAAGCAACATATTTTTGTGACGGTCATGCCAACCAAAACAAATAGATAACAATGTCATTGCTTAATTACCTAAATACCTGAAAGTCAGTAGCAATATAATAAAAAGAAGTAAAGCGACTGTAATTAATGACACAAATAAAAGATACAATAAAGCGAATGAAGCAAAGAAGCGCATTCCCTGAGCAGCGAGTGCTGTATATATATTTCATAAACAAATACCACTAACGAATCTAAATGGAGGTTAGATTCCTGGATTCATGTGAAAATAATGACATTACATTTAAAAGTAACGTAGCGTAGTGTTATTCTCGAATAAGGTAGAGAGGTGTGGAAGAAGGGAAGGGTAAACAAAACATTGGAATGACGAGTGATGCGATGACTACGTTAATGATGAGGAATTTGGTACATTAACCACAATAGAATTTTTCTGGCCGGAGGCGGAGTCACGAGTACGGTCAGTGTTGGTATGTCGGTATACACACGTCGAATAGATCATTCGACACATAGTCAGATGGTCACGAACCCATTCAACGGAACATGGTAGTTGTGATGGAATTTGACACGTAAGTTCCATCAAAAAGTTACTTGGACCTAATTTTCTCGTTAAAAATGTTAATCCCGAGCTTGAATTCTTAAAGCATTACTTGCATTAAGTGAATCAGAACTGTATAAGTGGATAAATTACAATTTGTAATGTATGACAGTAAAAACAGAAATTCATAGAATGCTTAGTTGTCATTAACATTCCCTACAAACACAATATAATGAAAAAAAGAAATTTAAAGACTTGACAGAAAATTGTTGCCTTATCTAAATCATTAATTCAAGGAAAACCAAATTGCATTTAGGTAAGAGTTTGTGAATGAAATGTAATTTGTTATTAACAAATGTGTACTAGAATTGATTGGATCGTTATTTCATTACAAATTTTTATGTATGGGTACCATACAGAGAAGAGAACGCGATTACTGAGATATCTAGAAAACAAAGAAGACCCTAGATGACATTTCCATATTATCCTACTGCCTTCGTAGGATAACATGGAAATGTTGATAGTCTACACGAAGTGTTGTAATTACAATACATATATGATCAGAAACTGAAGCACCAATAAAGAAACACAACCATCCTTAGGATGGCTGTGTTTACATTTACTGCAACAGCTGCACAACATCTGCGGAGAATTATTATCTAGAATATATAACCTTTTATAGTAAATAAATAACAAATAATAACTGCTGTTAGACAGAAAACAATTACAGACAACATTTAAATAAAGAAGACCTCAAAGAAATACATAATATTGTGTTGTTTACTATACTACGTATACTCGTACTGTAGTGTATTATTTCCTATTGGAAACTGACTGTTGTTGAATTGGAGAACATTGGATTTTTCGTAATTCGTATATATAAGTTGATTGATTAAGGATATCTTGAATTAAATGAAAACAATGTGAGAAGGCGATTCCAATTAATACAACCTAAATTGTTATCACCTACCAGTTTCCAAACGTAAACCACATGGTATTCGAACCTTGACATTCCGAATGTTAAAAATAATAATCTATTTCAGTTTTAACGTAAAACTTTTGAAAGTATGCCTTAAGACTAGGGGTTAGGGTTATGTATGGATGCAGACGGTTTTGAATATTCTTTTGTTAGTTGGCCCGCATTTGGGGTGAGGATTCTTTTACGACGGTCGCTACCCCTGCTGTGCTCGATCGCACGTGGCTTGGGGTCGGTGCTACGGCAGATGTTACTATTGTAGGGATGCCGAGCCCCCCTCGTGTATTGTCGTCGCTCCCAAAAAGTAACGCTGCTGCTTCGAGTTCGGAATCATTACGTGTAAAAATACCGTAAGCGATTTTAACTAGGTAGTCAATTACGTTAACTATGTTAATTCGTCTTGCAGTCTCTTCTGTCTAATTAGGATAACTGAACTCAGAAACTGTTAAATGGGTTGGTAAGTGTATTTATAAACAGTTATCTTTCCCATTTCAGTTTTCCTGGATACTGAATTCTTTTTGTGTTCAATTCCAGGCAATCATCTAAGTAAATATTTGACTGACTCGTCACGTGGTGTTTGGAAAATTGATTTGATATACACAGTCACATTTAGCCGTAACGATTACTCACACTATGATAAATTCGAGAGTAATTTGAAAAGTCTGGCAGCGAGTCTGCTTGGTTGTGTAGCTGTAATACAATTGATGGAATCCGTACGGGGTCACCGTCAACATTGGCTAATCGGGCGACGTTTATCGTGCTCTTATCACGAAGTACGGCCGCTACATGCGCTTGTGTGGGAATAGAGCGTTTGTACGACGCGTACGGTCGCATTCCACACTATTATGTTCGCGAGATTCCATGCCATGTAGCTTCGCTGAATACCTTGTTGCCTTCGCTCCGTATAGCGGCGAAATTTTTTGCATGGCGCGTTCGCAAATCAAACCGGTAGGTAACTAGTCATTACATTACTTATAACATAGCAGCGTTAAGCAGACATTTAGATGATGGCGGAGCATGTAGAATGATGATAACAAATAGAAGCAAATCACTTTTAGCCGCATAAGCACTAAATCTACGTAATATAGTTAGTCAATTGTTATCTGCATCTTATTTAAATAAAAAGTAGGCAGCATTCAACATAAATTGAGGTTGTCATACAGAGTTTGAAATATTCTTTGAACACTGTCTACATATACATAACATAAACAAGTTAACATATTCTTTACTAGATGCTGAAACTACGTTATAAGTAGACGAGCGTAACGCTCAACATTTTCTACTTGTTTTATAATTCTAACACTACAAAAAATAACAAATAAACAGTGTGGGTACTTACACAAAGTAGGTATGTTTTTCCCACGATGTTCTTCAATGAGACCAAGGGAAATGTTGTTTCACACAATATTTATAATTTAATCAAATAAGCACGACGTAACGTTAAAGTTTGTAAAGTTGATATCGTCCTAAGCAACTGAAACCTTCATGACAATGTTACAAAACCGGCGAAGAACAAAAATCAATAGGTAAGTATCGAAATCGCAACAAACTCTGCATACATTCGTCAGATTAACACGACACGCTGGTTACCTCTGCGACGCAAAAAAATATACTGACTTCTATCGTTTATTATCCATTGTCCGTCAAACGCACTGTGTAGAAGTATTTGTTGTTATTTCATAAAATCCAACTATCGCGCCACGACTCTGTTGACGAAATAGTCGCGTTTGACATTTGAGCCGAGCCCACTGCGATTGGAATCCAAGGAATGTCAAATATTTTCACTGCTGCCATCTATGTTAAAGAATCTTAAGCTAGCGAGAGGCGTCACACTGGAGCAGCACAGACTTTATTTCCCCCAGGTTCATTAGATAACATTTTGCTTCATATGTGACAAAAGCGATTACTAACGGTATTCTTTTGTTATAATGTGTCAATAAGTCTTTATTACAGAGTTTGTAGGGATCTTAGAGAGAATAAGAAAGTGTCGCGGCGCGTTCGCGAATTCATTGGAATGCGTCCAGTTTAGTGCCGCCGCTGGGAGACGTCACCGGCGCAGGCGTGATGTTGGTAAGCCGCGTCTGCTGCAGGGTTATCGACACATGGCGTGGAGGCGAGGAGTAGGGTCGCCAGCGATGCCGCCATGCCGGGCCTGCGCATGTAGCATAACACACTGTTTCGGTTCGATTCTTTCGTTAGAATTTATAATTTAAGATTATGGAATTTCTCGACCATGACGTAAGAGAATTACATTTCTTATTAGAGTGGTAGTAATCCAAAAAGAGGGAACTAACCGTCAAACTGTTGCTTAAAAGCGCTTTTATACAAGTTTGCTTTTTTATGGAACTACTGATCTACAACGATCCATCTATTGCCCGCTGATAAACAGCTGTGCAATTGTCGACAGGTCTCTTTGTAGCTCGCATCACTAGAATGTGTTGCAAACGCAACGCATGCCTACTTTGAATATTAACAACACCGGTCCCGCCATCTATCGACTACTTGAGGCATATGTTCTGTCACTTGTTTATTGACATTCCTGACACTAGATGACATTGTATAATTAGATTATTGGGATGTTTTCAATTAGAGCGAGCGTAAGTATTTAGGGCGAAATCATTTTGCGACGTGTTACTTGTTATAAACTCAGAACAACCTTGCTCGATGTTCAATAAATAATATAATAGTTATTCGGTAGGAGGGGGTGATATTTTCGTTGGCTAGACCCCAAAGGGGTCAAATAAGCTATGGTTTGGTTGGTTGATCCATAGCGGCTCTTATATCTAGCTTACTTATAGTTTCGATTTCAATAAAAAAAAAAAATCTTAAAATTAAATGACCCACTAGGAATTTCCAAGTAAAACAACAATTTCAAGACACAATCTTTATTTCTAACACAACATTCTCAATAAACTTCGGAATTAAATGAACGCATTGTCAACAGAAATTAAGCGACATTAACTTTTTCTAAACAATCATTCTCATTAGGACTTTGCCTAAACTAAACTAAACGATAAGTCACATAATCCTGCATGTCAGCTAAACCTAGGTCGGTGTGACTTACAATAATAGCTCATTGGATAATTCGTGTTCACGATTAACATTTAAGTGTGGCCATTTCTAACTACAAGTATAATTACTCCGTCCAAAACTTTACAACAATTTGTTTTTTCAGTCTTCACACTTAAATTGCATTGGGATTAAATTAGAATATTATAATTATATCATTAGGCATTTTAGGGAATATTTAAGGTAATTTAAATTTATTTGAAACAATTGAATACAATCTTATCAATATAATTTCAAAAACTTAATTTATTTGGATTAGGTAAGTAGAGTTTAGTAAATATACATATAGGGTAAATATTCAGTGGAAGATTCAAGAAATTAGTTCGTATTCGTTCGATCTCATAGATAGTAAATAAGGTTTTATTTCCTTTAGAAAAAAGCCAAGCTTAGTAGTTCCTCATACTTATCGCTCTACTCACAAAAAATGCACCAAACGAGCATGAAATCACAATTTAGTTAGTAGGTAGTTGTTATACTTCATAGTTAGAGACAGACCGAAACATCAATTATAATGTAATATATCATCATTTGTATATTATTAAAATATCCATTTAATTATGATACAAACATCTCACTTGGGATTCGTTTCGCAGGTATCTAGGGCCTATGCTAATACGTAATATTTAATAATTTGGTTCCGTTTTTCGTAAGTGTTTTTATTTTTTTTATTATACTTATAATGAATATTTATATGGATAAAGGTATAACATGTAAGTTTAAGTTGGAACACCATCTAAGTGTTTGATATCTTTATATTTTAGAACATTTAGCACGAACACCTAACTAGACTAAGGGTTAGTTACATTTCGTGGCACGGTGCTACGCCTACTAATGACTCTATACGGATACTAGATAATCTTTCCTTAGAGTCTATATTCTATAAGTTAAATAAGTAATCTTCAATCTGTAAAATATAACTATGAATTTATTATTTAGGTACTACTAGGACACCAGTATTTCGGATTATAAAGGACACCATCTGAAATTTTTGATTTATAAACAAACATTAAGTTACCTTTGTGTTATTTTCATGGGTATAGTTAAATTTGTAATAGATTTTGTAAAGTTACCCGACTCATGTTGGTTAGATATAATAAAAAGGCAATAGAGTTAAGTATAGAGTTTTTGTAGAACAATATATTCAAAGAATGTTTGTAGTTGAGGGAAGAAGCAAATTGGAGAGATAGGCTGAGATATATAAATATATATATCAAATATTAATAAATATACGGTTAGTTAAATGTTCCATTTTTAGTCAAAGAAAAGATAATGTGCAGATGGTATCTTAACACTGCAATTGAATACAGTTTGAAATGTTTCCTGTCAGTCACAAGACGAATTTGGAAACTGATGAACAAGAAGGACATCAACTATTATTAGGTGTTTTTAACTATTTTTTTTTCTACATATTTATATAATGTAACGTCCCAGATTGGAATATGGTTAGCATATCCCATGCTTCAAAAGGTACAGGACTATGACAAAAATTTTATTTGACTCCTTATCTACGTTCTGAGTTCTGTAAGTAGAAAAATGTAACCTTAAACTAAATAAGTGAACGAAATGAATGGATTTAGAATACGAAGTTCGATCTACATACTTCATTCACCAGCTGGATTTATTTATATATTTTTACGAGAATATAGATCTCGTAACTTTAATCTGTCATGCCAGTTTCACGAAAATATAATTAATTTTTTATTTTTTTCCACAGGTCCTTAGTTATCTCTATTCCGTCATAGATTTCAGGTCCATGTTGATCACAAATCGTCTAAGTCTTTTTCAATAAAAATAAACTTTCATAAAGCTTTTTTATTTAGACAAAATAAAAATAAGACTAGAGCATTATATGCACAATATTTGCAAGGAACCTGACTCATTGTATCTACTGCTAAAATAATAAATAGCTCTGAAAATGCTAACAATAAATACGTGAAAATTATTTGAAATTTCTCTAGAGACAACTTTCTAACCAAAGCCCCTGCACAAGGTTATTATACCAGTGGTTTCACAAGGTCGAACATTTACCACTAAATTGCTCTCAGGTAATTTGCTATCGCCTTCCGTGTGCTGCAAAAAACTATTATTTAATAGTTTTGGCGACTAAAATATATAAATTAACTAGAACGGCTGATCGTACTATTTCACCGTTTTGGGTGTAAATCAGTGCAGCATGGATGTGCCATCTTTTGAGATGGATTCTCAATCTAGTATGAAATACCTAGTAGCTAGTACGTACCGCCACTAATTCAGTAAATCTGATATTACCTCTCACCGTTCGCCCCTCCTACGTTACGTTTTACGTACTAAGCTATCTATATGTGCTTCTTATCATAATTTGGTATCATGTATATATTTTATATATTCATATACGTATATATTCTTAAAACTTCAGGGGACGGCTTAACGTGTTAACTAAAATAATGCGTTAACATTAATAAAGTTATCGATAATTTAGGATCTTTTCATGACGAATATATAAATTTGGAAATCTGTGAAATAAATAGTTACTCTTTTCATCAAGAAATTAGGAATAGAGAATATTGTAAATATAATTTCTGAATTTGATCTGAATGGTAAATACAGGGAAGCCAACTCGGAGTATACAACTTTAAATTAAAATATCATAACTACATATTTCAGGCTTAGTAATTTGTCGAGTGTTTCATCAAATTTTTGTATGGGTATCCTACTATCAAAGCAATAAACATTCTACTTAAAGTTCATCAGATTGACCACGATAGCCCCATTTCAGATATTTCTCAACAGGAAACAATAGAATCTATCAAATCCCGTGAGTATAGACAACATGCATTTCAAATACACTTTGCTATTTATTTTTCTCAGGCGCTTATAATCGAAATTTAAAATAACGGTTAAAAGTAGCAATAGATAGTACATTTAGTGGTAAAAATAAAAGTACAATTTTTGTAAACCCCTTGTTAGCCTAATATGCAAATGTCTACGTAACATTTATTAAAGGCTTAGTCATAATTCAGTTGCATGTACATATTAACCTGTTAAGGTACTTGTATTTTTAAGTATGTACTAATGGTAGAGTTTGGGGATTAATTGATTCGTTAAGTAGGTCATTTTATAATTTAAGTTAGGAATTATTTGATACAATTAGTAAAGTTAATACCACATTGCAACTCATGAACGAAAAATGACTTAAAAAAAAATTGCCTAAATCGAAATGTTGGCAAAGAGTTGTATAGTATAAATCGAAGTTGGCCACCCCATATAAGAAGTATAGGAAAATTCTATAATGTAACGTTATGAAAAATAGTTTTCATAAATATTTAGGAAGTAGAATTCCATTTGGATCTAAATATATGAACAAATAAATACGTAGTCAACACTTTAATGCGTTTCTATCTAAATATCTTATTATGTCCTATTTTTATTTATCTAAGACGACAATAATTAATACAAAAAAATACAAATATTAACAATATACATAAACATGACTAGATACAGTAATATGTGGTTCTCATGATACGAAAGGCTAATAGCCGGCTAAAACCATTAAAAAATAAATAAATCATAACTAACTACACATGTCGAGATGATAATAACGTCATTTCATTATAAACTAATTGGCTGTCACATTAATTACGCTATTCATACTGTGAGAGGTTACTTAAACTATTAAAAATTATCTACGACACCCGATTTATGGGACGTTGTACTGAGATAGTGTCACTGAAAAGGCAGAAATAGTGTCACTGAATATTAATACATATTATAATAAATTATATTGCATATCGACAACTCCCACGCAAAAAGCAAAAAGTGCATTTTTCGGGAAAAGCGTTTTTGAGAAGAAAAATAATTATGTAAGTCAATTGTGAAAGTCCTTTTAACCGATGTGTTTGCATTATGTAAGTAATCAATTATAATATAATCAGTTTAAGGTCACAGTTCTAGATGCTAGATATAAAAAGAAATAATAATATTTACTCAAAACATTGTGTTACGACTTCATGCGTTGGAAATATCGATATATAATTTATATTAAGGCTGACATAGCATTGAATAGATATCAAATCTCAATATAAATAAAGATGTATAATGTGAGATTGGTTTAGTAGCAAACAAGATGATTTATTTTTCTTGTAAACGCAGCAGTATATTTTCATAAACACATGAAACTATCACTATACTAATTAATTAACTTATTCGCTATGCAACGCGATGAGACCTCTCAATTTAATATTCTACAATTATTTATTTCTCCTACGAATTTGATATTATTCTGTTACTACCTACAATTAGACGTACTATGGTTATGTTTGATATTTAATTAATTATTAAATAATTTAGTTTGATTGGTAGGGCTGGATTTTCAGCAATCAGCAGGTTGGTACATCTAGCAATCTTTACTCTTCAAGAGAAATAAAGGCCACTTGGATGTCTTCTAAGTTACATAATCGATTGATTTATATAATCGTACCCTTATTGCAAATCATCAAGATGAATCTGCAAGTAAATCTGGTAAAGCTATGACACTTATTTACAAAGATAGCTTCGGCAAAAAGTAAATAACTCACTTATCGAATATAATAATTTATCATAAATAGACAAAAATGCATATAGTTCGTTTTTGCAATAAGGGAACGAAATAACTTTAAAAAGTTACAAGATATATACTGATTATTTTAAATATTGAGATTTAGGTTTACCTAGCTTTAAAAATGTATCTCAAAACTACGGATTTTGTAATCTTGAAAGTAAGGTGGTGCAGCAAAAAATAAGTATTTGATACAAGCTGAAATTCAAACTAAAGGCTGCGTTTTTGTTGAAGGTCTATTGTTGTGTTTCGTCACTCATAAAAATACCGAAACGAGAAATTGGCAAAAATGTTAGTCTAGTATTTAAAATCAGTTGTATTTTACAACTGATTTTTGCGAATAAGACAAGAATAAAACTGCATGAATTTCGTTATAAAATACTGAGCAATATTTTGGCGACGGCGACCTCATGCTAGAAATAATTGCTTAGTGGAAGGATTAGGGCATTGCCCTGAGACGGAATGATGACGATGGAAAATAGCTTTCGTGTAACCGTTATAATTATGATGTATCTTCCTAAAGAACGAGTGGGCACTGTTCTCGTCTCGTAAGTTAATTACTTATTACAATACCACCGGCTACTCCAAACTACAATGTTAGACTATAGTGTAAACTAAACATTCCTGCAATTAACTAATGATATATTTAACTTAAACAACGTGCGGAACTAATCTATACTTTGATACACTAGTTTACTCCTCTATCTCTTCACTATCTACCAATATTCTCTTATTACTATTTTCTCTTACTCCGTTTTTATTTTCATCAGCTTTAAGCATTGGAAATAATTTAAATTTAATTTATACAACAAATTCAACATATGCGCAAAGAATTTCTGTTTGTTGATCACGCTTATTTTTTTTATATAAGTCTTATTTTATACAATAGTACATATTTTATATTCCAATTAAATTAATTTAAATTTTAATCACATTGTTCGAAAAATGATATGTAGCCAAGTAATTTTCGTAAATGGACTTATTATAATGTGTATAATATATAATTATATAATATTATAAAATCATGTAAATTGGGAGATTACGAAATCACCGAAAGTAATACATATATTATGTCATCGTAGGCCGTGTTTTTATACCTAGACATTATTGCCTTAACCCAAAAGCTAAACACGAACATTACACATATAAATAAAGGTACGCGAAGTACTTAAGTTAATAAAATAGCAAAATATTAAATTGTAATAATTTGAAGGCAATTCTGAAGCCAAAAAACCAATGAACTACGAAAAATATTACGAATAGAAAAAAATGTACATAATAAATTTATATTTGCGAAATATACAACAATATATTATAAAAATTACAAAAACAGTTGCTTAACGAAAAGCAAAGGTCGGTCGCGCGACATGACGGGGCGGCGCGCGTGCGGGCCGGGCTCGCACTTGTCGCCGCACGGCGCCGTGCGCAGCGGGCGCGCCGACGACGCGCCGCAGCGCCGGCACGAGCTGCGCCGCACGCCCAGCGGCCGCCGCCACCACCACACACCCTCAGACTCATAACTGTGCTTAAAATCCTCATTCCCAGTCCCCTTATCGTACCCTGTAGACCCTTCGTAAGTCCTATACGAGCCGTCGTATCCCGCCTTGTCATACGACGACTCGTAACTCTTTGCGTATGCCCCTGATTCGTAGTTGTCTTTAGTTTGCGAGCCCGACGCGGTTGAGGTGGAAGCTTCGTAGCTGGCTTCGTAGCCGGATTTGTCGTAGCTGTAGCTAGGTTTCTCGTAGTCGCCGTAGCTGGTGGCGTACCCCGAGCCCGAGGGCAGGTCGTAGCCGGTCTTGCTACGGTTGCGGTCCGACCACGTGGACGTCTCGCTGTCGCAAGGCGTCACTGGAGCACTTCGGGCCGTTTTCGGTATAGAGCGTATTGGTATCGTTTGATCAGTTAGGGAGCCGCGTTTCTGAAAATGTATATTAACATACATTTATATAATGTATAAATATATATTGCTGAAATAGATAAATATTTAGATTATATATTTTTTTAAACACCCTATTAAATTTAAGCTCCTACTGTATTTACAGTAGGAGCTTAAATTTAATAGGGTGTAACAATGAGCGGTTTCATCACTAAAAGCGTTTTTTTATTGTCAATCTTCAGATAGATTTGACAGGGGAAAGAAAGATATGCAGTCAGTTCGTAGTGTATTTACGTATAAGGATTACTATATATATACAATACATAACTAATATAATAAATATGATAGTAGAAAAATATGTACCTACACATTCTTAATGATGTTCAAAGGGAGAGGTAGTGATAAAATTTGTGCTTGTCTTACGGGTTACGGGCAAAATACTCCATAGACGCTCTGGTTGAACTGAGAACGACTTGTCTTAAAATTGGTGGAAAAAACATGTTTAGCCTCGACTTTTGCAATGATCTAGATATCTAGTTGTATGTTATGAAGGAACTTGAAACATTTTTTAAGATAAGCGGGGGATTTACAGAACACTGTAGAGCAGAGACAAGATGTGTAAGTTCCGACGAAGACTTATTAGAAACCACTTGAGTTTCATATGAAAATCGGATGTAATCATACTTGCGAAAGCCTCTTATGCAAATATTTTGAATTCGCTCAAGTTTACCTTAATGAGATTGAGATTTATGATTATTGATTTATGTAGATGTTATTCTGGCTTTACAAATGTTCATGCCTAATAAACTGCCATTTAGGTTAATCACTGCTAGCCATTATAGTAGGCTAGTAGCCACTAAGGTGTGTCGATTTGGCTCGCACACAAGTCCTAAGTCTAAACTGAATCCTATTAGGTTAGTTATGATTGGTATGAAGCACGTAAACGATATTACAGGTAAGGTGTAGTAGTACATGCGCTTATCAAGGGTTCAGATAATATTTGATATTGTTATATTAATTACCTACACACCTCTAATTGCCACTTGTAGGTAACGAGCGTTGTTATGTGCTTATGGTCTGTGTATGAGGGGTTGCCTTTGAGAGCAATTTTCTTTTCTATATTATTTTATCTTCAATCAACTTTTGATATATGGGCTGTTGTTAGATATTGTCACTTTGACTGTCTTACGTAAAGACATCTCTATCTCCTCTTCAATGAACCATATTATCTTATCAAAATATCTTTCCTCTTTAGCCTTTTTTTTGTAATTTCGAGTTGTCAGCCTTACAGCTAATGCCAATGCAATGAAAGATATCCCAATAGATATCTTTCAATCTCCCCGAGATATATTTTTATAGTTAAAAGCAATGAATGTAGGATTTCAAAATGAATAAGAAAATGTATAATAACTGTGTATTAAATCCAAAGAGTGAATGAGTAAAAATGTTAAAGAGCGCGTCTAAGGGAAGTCGTAGAGAAAGCGTGACGTCATCTCCATTCTAGTTGCAAAAGTTATGTCATAAGAATGCACTAATCCAACAAGTAATTAAATAAGAATAAAGTATGTTAATGAAACGGAATGTGACTGTAAGTTTCGTGTGATTTATTTATTTTATTTTATTCATTACAACGGTTACACAACCAATTACATTAACTAAAAATGTGGTGGCTACAGGCATAGCGAAGACTCAAAAAAACTCAAACCTGGCATTTACAATCAATAAACTAATTTATAGTGGAATAGATAGAACCGGCAATATGGTCTTTCTCAATTAAAATGATTTTGACTTGAAGTGGGATATTTGCGGGCTGGTTAATTATAATTATTTTAAAATATCATGATTTCTGCACTTACTCTCATAAAATCGAAACTGGGCAGCTTGAAGCGTCACACTTCCTGTAAAAACTTCACCGGACACACGGCCTGGCGGTTATCCCCGGAGCGGATCAGCATCATGCCGTCGACCTCTTCGCCCACTTGGATCACGATCTGATCGCGGAGTAACATCATGCCGCATTCACCGTCTGATACCTGCGGTTTAACGTGCATTTGATTAAATGTTAGTAGGTAACAAAATTTGATTCGTCAAATCATCCTGGCTTATCGAAGTTCCTTACTAATGTTGTCAAAAAATAAAAGGTCCTGTGCCGTTTTGACATTTATTTTTAGAATACCTACCGGCTGGTTCGGTGTAGTGTAGTACTAACTACTACTAAAATAGCTGCTACTACACCGGACTCCTAATTATTATTTTATCGTTTCTTTCAGTTTCGTTCCCTAAAAACCCTAGAATGCAACTTGCATTCTACGGTTTTTCTCAAACATCAAAACGGACCTTTTATTTTTTAACGAATTTAGGTCACAAATACAGTTTGGCTTTAATCGTTGAAGGACGTCCCACACTTCGATTAGAGACTTTTAACCATCAGACTTGTGCTTGACACCGATCCTACCCGAGTGTAAGTAATGACGCAATCGTTGATGGTGAATCGAACTAGTTTATTAAGAACCCTATTTGCTCTGGCCTTGAAGATACACTAATTTTAACCGGACGAGAAGGCCGCAGCAGGCAAATTGTTCCACTATGATTAAGAATCGCCCGTCAAAGTCGCCGCGTCCGCGTCGTGATTAGTTTATCTGACATATTGCTGAAATGGCCCTTTTTAGTGTTCCAGTAAGGTGCATACTTCGCATTTAGCATACCAATTAGTGACTACTTGGTATGCTAAATTTACCTTTCCCAAGCATGTTGGTGTCGGCTCCCAGTCTAAATAGATGTGATTTAATACTAGGATTTTATATGGAGCAACTGCATATCTGACGTCCATAATCCAGAGACTGTTAATAGGTACGATACACTTTGATAAATAATAGCTTGACATGTTTTATTAAATTTAATTTTTACCAATGTTCAATTTTGATTTTATACTCGAACCAATATTTAAGTTTATTTGATTGAATTGTAACTTAAATAATTCACTTGAAAAAATATTTTTTTACCAATGACACAGTATCTTAGTATTAATTTTATGATTGTTGTTTATTTTGTTAGAATCTATACTATCTATAATCTATATCATAAAGCTGATCAGTTTGTTTATTTGACTGAGCGCGCTAATTTCAGGAACTACCGGTATGAATTGAAAAATTCTTTTAGCTATGAATAGCCCATTTATCGAAGCGTGACATTATATAATAATAATATGGCAATATACCTTCATATTGATGTATCGTTATATAACGTCACGCTCCAACCCGCAGGAGCGGAACAGTAACCAAAGACGCGAATGAAACCATACTGTAAGCTAGTATGGTGAAATATTGCACACCTCATTAAGTACAGCGTACCTACTGCGTAACAACTTAAAAGTTGTTACAGGAAGTATAAAATATTTACCTGTATTTTGCAAATAAATTATTTGAGTTTTTAATTTGAAGTTTTTTTTTTAGGTGGGATAATCATCTAATGACATCCCCTGCTTTTGGGTGGGGCTGAAGGGCGTGCGAGACTTTTACTGATTAAAAACCCTCTCCTGTTCTTTCGTTGCCTTTCATACCAGAGCCGAGTCTTCCTTACAGAAGTAGACACTTGGCCCCAGTATGCTTCGACCCTGCTGGGCCCCTCCAGCTTGTAATTTAAAGTTTGGTCTCAAATTGTTGACTTCTGACTATCCGTAACTGACTGTCAAAGAAGTTTAAATGACAGCCGGGAGCAACGGCTTAGCGTGCTTTCCGCGGCACGGAGGAAAGTTGGTGTGCAATGGTCACGCACCTACGGACTGACCTCAGTAGGTAAGCGTAACTTAACTTCGAAGTTTGTTCTGTGAAGCTGCCAATATTAATCAGGGGCTTATTTTATCTATTAGCTTTTAGGTATTAGTGTTTGTTTCAAGAATTATATACTAGCTGCTGCCAGCGGCTTCTGCCCGCGAGAAAGTAGAAAATTGTCTCAAGGGAACATACGTAAGTACTCGCGGTGTAAAATTAGGTATCCTTTGTGCTATTCCAGGACATGATCTACCCTTGTGCCGAATTTCATGCAAATTAGTTCAATTATTCGAACGTGAAGAAGTTACAAACATACTTTTGCCTTTATAAAATTAGGGTGACATTATTTCTTTCTCCCTTAGTAGGTAAGTATTTTTTGTTGGACCTTAGAGTGGTGGGCGCTTGTAAGACAGAAGGATTGGGGTTATACCCGATTCTTCATCTTTTGATTTCCTCTCTTGCTAGCACCAGCTAATTCTTTAAATCTATATTTAGATGAAGGTGGTTTAAAGAAGTCAAGAAGGTTGAAAAAAAAAGAAGTAGGTAAACTAACAATTGTAATATTAGTAGGTATCCTATTCACTTTTTCCTAAGTAACTAAACATCACAATTTATGTCATAATACGTAAGATCATTAAACAAAGGAGGAATTCAGTTTACAATTTAATGAACTACGCAGCGGATAGTAATAATAGGTACCGAAAATGGATGTGATCGCAGCGCATATTGGTAATGTGCCAAAAAACTACAGTTATCCATTTTCCGCCAAACCCATAAAAGCCAAAGAGCGTATATTTGTAATGCTATTATTATTAATAAAAGATGTTGGTTAGCCAGTCGAAGTGGCATTATTTATTCACTGCAGGTCTGCACTGTCAAGAACGTTACATAACTGTAGGCACCAGACAATGCACCAACTGTGACCTTGAGTTTTCATCGTTCGGACTTCCGCTCATTACAAAGACAGAATACAATACAATAAAGAGTTGAATTGAATAAATTATTACTTGAATTAACTTGTGTTTGTTGGCTAAGAAAAGGATAACCGCTTTCTCCCCGTGTTTCATGTAAATTAGGTTCTTAAAGTCAATTTTGTAGATTGAATTGTGCCCACGTGTAGGTAGATCCTTAGGTGCTGAAGAAATCTAAGTAGATACTAGGTTTGTTTAGGTACCTAAGTATATGTAAGTACAACACTTGAAACTTTCTGACCTAAAAACATACCAAGGTATTGAAAGGAAAGTTAGGCTTTTGTCTTAAGAGGTGTGGCGAGAGTGTTTATTCTCTAAACGGTTCTCAAATGTTTTAATAGCCTACAAATATTTTATCCAAGTCCAAAATAGTGAACTTTAGTCTTGAGTCATGACCGTGGAAAATCTTCGGGAAGAAAAAGAAAATTTATAGCTTTATGAATCAAAAGAAGAAGAAAAAACCTTGTGAAGTAAAAGTAAAACTTGAAATGAAAGTCATGGTTACCTGAAGATTATGTGTAACTTGCAGTGCCCTTTCCCCAGCTTGCAGCTTAGTGCAGTATTTGGAAGGGAAGTATCCAATCTTGCCAAGACATTTGCCCTTCCACCAATCAGGGTCTGAGGTGTCGATCACAGTGACCTTGTAGCCAGCCTTAAGGTCAAGTTCGTCGGCGTGGCGTGACTTGAAGTTGTACAGAACCACGTATAAGTTTGTTGGTAGCAGGCGCTGATGCTTCTGGGGAAAACAGTTATGGAGTTAATGAGGAACTACATACTAATGACTTAATCAACATCAAAATACACTGGTGTAAGTAACGGAACGTGAGAACCTGTAATATTTTAATTGTCACGTCAGGAAACTTGTCAAAACTAAGTGCAATTAAACGTTGTTAATTTGTCGCTTTGCGTGACCAGTGCGCTGAATGCCAATTGTTTTGACGTCAACGTGATCGAAATGTTTACCGGGTTTGGCTCTCAGATTGGTTAACTAGGAGCAGGCCATTCGAAGCGCCGAACGTCATAAAGCATTCAGCGGGCTGTCTCAATCTTTGTCCAAATAATTAGCATTGCCATACAACGCGGCAAAGCTGCCAGTCTTTTAGGCAGGCCGTGCTTAGATGACCGGGTATGGTAGAGTATTTAGATACCAAAGTGTATTTTTTTACACATACTCATGTACACAGTTAGGCTATAAATATAAGTACGTACATAGTTAGTTTTAATTTGTTATAGTTAGTTATGTGTAAATAGTATGTAGCAATTGTGGCTCGTTCTTTGCTCAAAGAATTAGTGCATTTCCGAATTCTAAATGACAGTTAGAAGTATGTACCTATTTCGACGCCTGAGTGCATTTTGTATACATTTTTGACTATGTATGTTAGGGTTAGTTTAAGTAGGTATTTAGTTTAGTTAATATTTAAGTTTCTTATGTGCATTTTTTCAAAAATGATCATGCGACTGTTAAAAGTGCAAACGTGTCATAAATTTAGAATCATTCTTCATTCAGTACCGAAAATTATATAAAATAAAACGTGTCATTTATCAACTAAGCTCCCTAGAATAGATTATGTCTTCATCAAATATGCACGAGACGTTCAAGGCTTTGTAAGTAAATCCGTCTTTATGTTCGGCAATCACAACTCCACTTTTCATGTTTATTTTCAAATTACTCTACGTTTATCTACTGCATATTCAAAGAATGTGTGCAAATGTTGGAAAACTACTTTCATGGAATAAAAGATTTTCTTCATATACAATTCAAGTGGTTTTCCCGCTGTAAATTCTTGAATAGGTACAGCATATATTACGCTAGTGCAAGGGTTGCCAACTTGATGCGACCCAAAATCTACTGAGTACTGACTAGACTCGGTCAGTGGCGTGCCTGCCATAGAAGCCAAAAAGCCTGGCTTGCCCTACCAAAACCTCACCTAATTCATAGAACACGACCAATCAATTAATTATCACAAAAATCTAAACTTTAAACTTCGCGCGCTTACGCGGTTACGCTAAGTTGGCACTGTGTTATGTGAAATTCAAAAATCATTCATAAGACGATACCAGGGCGAAGCGAGGATGCCATTCTGAGCAAAATCTCTCCGGTCTCACTCTAACACTTAACAAAAGAAAGAGATGAACACTAATGTGTTGTTGTCTTTTTCTGCCTCAAAGGCTTTTATGAGGCTTTATCTTCTATCTCAACTTTTGATATAAATACGTCAAATTTTGAGTGTGTGTGGGTGTAATTTGTTATTGTGTGCAAATCCTCGTCGAACATTTTGTTCTAAAAAAAAGCAGGGCTTTGGTAAATTTATGAATGACAGAAATTTTTACGCATATTATAATACGAGGCGCCCTCTATGACGCGTAAAGTTGTACGAACTAAAAAAAGTACTCAGTTCAAATTTGCTTTGATCGGTTATCGTGTTGTACCTACGTAATTATTGTTTTGTTTTTTTTTTGTTTTCCGTCATTTACCAGTTTATGAATTCGGAAACTATACTTGTGGTTGTGTGTGGATATTATTATGTGTGGAATTGATATCAATGGCCAGGTAGGGTTTGAGTTTTAAAGATAAATATAATCTTGTAACTTTACTATTTTGAATATTTCTCAGAAAAGTTAATAACAATGCTTGGAATACATCAGGTATGACTCAAATAACTTTGCTAGTGCCATGAAAATTCTCAAAAGTACTACTTGAACGCTGTTATTTCCTTCTTTATACATGGCTTTGACTTTGACTTTGGTAAACCGCCAATAGAAAGTTGGTTCTCTTTCTCGACAGTTAAGTGATAAGTGTGTTTTAAAAAAGCGAACAACGAAAAGCTACCGCTGTTTCAATTGTGAGTATTTGCCAATAATATTACATATTATTACAACGAACAAGTGTTTGAAACACCAAGATTTAAAAAAATATGTATTAGTTACACATTCATAACTAGATGGCGTTGGCGTCAAAACAGTAACATTAGATCAGTACCTAGTACTCGGTTGTTTTATTTCACATTCAACTCAACCTTACATTAAATATTCATTATGTTCAAATTAATCGTTATAATAGTATTGGCTGACCATCCCGGCCGGCCGGTAGGTACTCGACAACAAGAGCGGCTTTCCGAATTATCTTTGATTGCAATTGAAAATCAGCTGTTGGTAGAATAACGTTCACAAACTTTTTACGCTGGTGTAAGTAATACAATCATTTTTAAATAAAGATAGACAATTTGAATTAGAATACGATTTTTTTTTTTCTATTCATGTACCTATTCAAACTTTACGATTATTGGTATGATGATAAAGTTGTTGTGGTGAAGCTTTTGTTATCATTATTTATTACTTACTATTAACATTATAATTGTTAATAGTAGTGGAGCAATTCAGAAAAATCAGCATTACTGCACTGATGACACGTGGTAGCACGAGATTTTTTTTTAATAGGTAAGTAGTAGTTAGGTCAAGATTCCTTGGCTTGCCCCATGTTAAGGCATCAGGCACGCCACTGGACTCGGTGTGTTCTACCAATTGCAAAATCAACTAAACATCGAATCGTATTTTCAACTTAACATTTTCTTGAAATGTAACTAAAATAAACTGAACTTAAATAAAGATTCCATGGGCTGTGCGAAAGTGAACCCTGGAACGAAAGCAAAGAAAGAGGAACACCCCCTATGTTCTTCGGGTGGGTTTTAGCAAGTCTTGCTCCACTCAAGAGTGGAAGAAGTCTTTCGATGATTTTGAAAAAAATGCCTAAAAGCTTGATAGAGAAGAATGCAAAATTGAGCGAAAAACTCAAAAATTTTAGCTCAACGCTTGAATGGGTCTAACTTTCGTTTATTTTTCATCATAGGTACTGAGTTTGTAGAATTAAGATGCCTAAAGGTAAATGCAGTACTGTTTGCCACCATCGACTGGATTAACAACCGCGGTCGACCGTTTGGCCACCCCTGCACTAGTGGATTGAAAAAAATGTAAGTACTTTAGAAAGCTTGCGCGCATTTCAGTATTGTCTTAGGAGCATTTTAGAGAGTACGACGACCCAAGCCGTATAAAAATCGGAGATAAATCTGTACCTACAATTCGATTTTTTATATGTCAACATAAACATTTATTTTCGCATCTATTTCAGGAATTTTACAGCTTTAGATGGCAATAAAAGCGCTATCTTGTTTACTCCGATATGGTGTTTTGGAAGCTAATTTTATTGGCTTGACTGACTTCCTATTAGGTTCTACCAGCTAATCGATATCTATATACAATCTATATATATGGGTATATAATAGAAGAAGCTGACTGAATGACAGATAATGTTATTTTTTTTTACCCGATATAATTCTATTTGCTGATGACACCTCTCTTATTTTTAAAGTAGATAGAAAAGATGGGGATGTCTTGCATGTCAACGAAAGTTTGACGGTTCTTTCGAAATGGTTCGCAGCTAATAATAATCTCCTATTAAATGCGAATAAAACTAAATTAATAAAGTTCTCACATCCGAATGTTCCTCAAGTTGGCGTCAGTATGATTCTTGACAGCAAAAAACAAGATGTTATTACGGAAACTGTGTTTTTAGGTATGACTATCGAATCTAAACTGCAGTGGGGCGCTCATATTAGAACTCTCTCTGGAAAATTAAGCTCAGCTGCACGTGCATTTAGAAAAATAAGGCAATTGACAGATGTAGCCACAGCTAGGTTAGTTTACTATGCTTATTTCCACAGTATTAGGTCATCATTTTACTGTGGGGATCTGCAGCTGAAATAGACTCAATTTTCATATTGCAAAAGAGAGCAATCCGAGCTATTTATAAAATGGGTCCTCGCGAGTCCCTCAGAAATAAATTCAAAGAAATCGATATACTGACTCTGCCTTCTCTTTACATCTTAGAAAGCATTTTATATGTGCGTAAAACTCTGGACTATTTAAAATTAGAAGCGATTTGCACAAAAAAAAAATACGCGTAGTAAACACGAAATTTTGCTACCCAAATGGAGATTAGCGAGGACAAGCAAGTCATTCTTAATAAACAGCATACGTTTTTATAACAAGTTGCCAAAGGCGGTAACTGTACTTAGTCAGAGAAAATTCAAAAGTCATATTAAGCGTGTCCATACCAAAAAAGCATATTATAAGGTTAAAGACTATGTTGAAGACACACTTGTTTGGCAATGACTACCTCTGCACATGTGGCCCCCTGGTAACTCATCAATATTGTGCTTGTTAATTGCTCTACCTCTGTTTTTTTTTTGTTGATACGATCGCGCTTGACCGCTATATTTAATATATATACATTTTTTATTTCATTATTTTCTCTAACACATTACTTTTGCAATATTTTTTAAAATTTTAAGACTTCAACTTCCTTAAATTCGTTGATAATAATTATTTTGTTAACATTTTATTGATGGTTGTAATTATTTATATACCGTTCTTCGGCTTCCTATGCATTAAGCCTAGTTGCTAGCTAGGGCTACATATAATCGATTTCCGTAACTAACCGAGGTATGGCTAGGAAGGAATTTTGTGTACCAATTCCTGATTCAGGAAATATTTGACAAATAGATAAAGTTGTATTGAGACCCCGGAGAAAAAAAAACAGAAGCTATTACAGAATGACGCAAAGAAATTATACGTAGTTCCAAAGGGTGGTCGAAGTTAAGGGAGGTAGTAATTAAAATGAAGTTTTTTTTTGGTTTTCAATAGTTGGCTTTGGTTATCTAAAATTGGTACACTAAAAATCATTCAAGGCGTCGGCAAACATGCGATATGACAAGGCGACAACGTCGCCTCCAAGCTTTGTCGTAAAATGGATCTGTGTTAATAAATAAATATAGTATAATAAAAGCACCGCACCTATTTGCGTTAGCCTTTATTAAAAACGCCTCGTCAATAGCAGTTGGTAAGTATGGTGTTAACTTACTTACCTGCTGAGTAATCTACTAATTGAATAATTACAGTGATCTAATTTTCAATTCGGTAATTTTGGATAAACCATTTAGATAATATCTTGTTTTGTCAAGTAAGAGTTCTGTGGTTGGCCACTTGGTGATACTATCATCCGACTTCCCGATCCTCAATTCAATATATTCGACTTCAAATTCTAAGAATAAGGATCCGAAAAAGATACTTACGCTCATCTGCTTAACCGGCGAAGGGCACGGGCTGGCACTGTTAGAAGACAGGCTCTTATCAGGTTCATCAGGAAGTTCCACGCTGCTCATGCGACCCACGCGTGCTGTCAGCATTCTACGGCTATGCACCGGGGACGATGGAGCTGTACATATTCATACAGAGATATAGTTGGCAAATACGCAGCTTGGAATGTTAACACACAAAAACGTTAACTTTAACCAACTGTGAGATGATTTTTAGGCTGTTATCGTTAAGTTTCATCATGTTTAAATTGCTTTTGTAATAGGCATGTTAATGAACCCTAGATTTTATAACATAAAAGCGTAACTGCTTAACAATTAAGTTTAATTATTCAAGTCTTTGTCGTCAACGCGACGAGTCCGGCCCGACCTAATTTACCAATTTAAATATAATCATTTTTCACAGTTGGCCAATGCCTTTGACAAATAGCATTAGTGTCAGCGAATCCCATTGAGCTAAGGACATCCATTTATAACTGGGACCTATTTTTTTACCGATTCCTTTGCATTAAAAGAAATGCTGTCACGTTCTAGCGTTTCGTATTCAAATCAGATCTTTTGGTCCATTTGACATATACATCTTAAGTTATAAAGGGTAGCCCTTGCAAAAATAAATTGTCTTCGAATTGAGGTCGTGTTAGACAATTTGCATTGCATAAGACAACATTATAACAAGAATACGCTTCAGTGGTGATTATTTGCCTTGCGGTAGCTGGTTACATGGTGAAATTATTTAAAAAATCAATAGAGTAAAGTAGATCGATATTGTTACTAATAGACAGGTAGATAGTATAGATAGTCAGGAAAACATGCTGAGTTCGTCACTATGTTTCAGGGGTCATAAACACTCAAGTGACTTATTAGATTAAGGCTACTTATCTATTAAATAACGCTGAAAAACAATGTTGTATCAGTAAATCGATAAGACTACTAATGAATATGCGATCTTTATACAGGGTATTATGTTGTCTATTATCTTTGACAATAGTTGTACCATTCGCTTGTTATTAGATACTTCATAAAAGCTCTGTATTTTATTTTTCTGATCATTTTTCCTTTTGCTGTTACAAACATTGTCTAGCAATAATTACAAGTAAAAAATAACGTACATGATCGTGTGTAACTATGAATCGAGTAGTTATTTATTCTATTAAAGCCATGCCTCATGCAAACTGCTCTGCAATTACCTAGAAAAAATAAAAATAAATCATAAATGGCATGCTAAAGACGTTACTTACGGTTAAATCGTGGAAGAAATCTAATAATTGGCAGTGAGTGTACAGAATTTTTAATGACAAATAGATTTAACATTGAGGTGATTTTTCCTGACAAAAGACGAATAAATTTTCGATTATGAAAATCGTTCTTAAGTGCCAATATTACTTGGGAATTCTGTTCACGTCGTAGCAGATAACAGAAAGACGTAGGAGGCGAGAAATCCACAGACAGCAGATCTTTTTACGTTTGAGAACGACGTCGAATACTGCAAGAATGTCTAGACAGAATAAATAACCAGTGGGTACCTACCAACGTTCTAACACACACAAGCTAAGCCGGAGGGATAGACATTGGAGGTGAACATTGCTTGTGCTTACATCACAGCTTGACATCAAGTACCTACCAGAGTCCAAAGAACCAAAAAAATCAGCTAAATTATAAACCTTTGTCGTCGTTGAGCTTGTATAGTGACTTCGTAGGCATGGCGTCAAAGCGGAGCTCTTTGCGCAGTGGAGACGTCCAATTAATCTCACCAACTGTCCCCATTGTTAGACATAAAAATCTAGGGTTCTATCTCCAGCTCGTTAAAATTATGTGAAGCTTTGGTCACACGGCATGCCGGAACAACTTCACACTCCTCGTTTTGTCGATCTTAAACAAGCACTAAAAGCAATGGCTTCTCTATTTGGGACAATTGATAGTGGTCAAGTGGACGACCCCTGACAAGCGATAAATAGAAGCGTGAGGTTATTTGGACCCAGGCATGTGTATTACTGTGAGGTCGTACATAGCACGCGGCTGCTCTGGGCGGTCTGCTCGCGCGCGGGCCGCCGCCTCAGCTCGCCACACTCCGGCGAATCCAGCGATAAACTCTTCATCCTAAGGTTCAACTTTTGTCGTCTCGGAGAATGCGGCGCTATAAAATTGATGCAGTATGAGCTTACAGCCTAATACTCACCCACACCATTTGTTATGATTTCAATTCTGAACGTTTGTGCTTGATAAGTATGTTTACTGTTTATGAGTTTCGTAATGAAAGGAAAAAAGGGCTTCAATTATTTGTCAGTATGGTATTGTATGTAAGTCTAGCTTGATTGGTGAAACGATAACAAATTTTGTTTTGTGGGGCAAGTATTCAAGTTTGCTGAATTTCAGTGACTTTATACAGTAAGAGTTGATAATACTAAGATATCTTATTCACAATCTTCAACTAAAAACTTCATGCACTTGTGAATCACTCTCCAGCTTTAGATGGCAAGGTTGCAAGTTAAACAAAGAAACTTGTTGGAGACTGCGTATAAGGTCTTAGTTATATGTATGTTAACAATCAGAACGAGAATACAGGCAAACTATAGTAATATAAAATAATATCAATCTAAAAATTCAATGTGCGTAAGCAGTGCGAACAAAAGTAAAGTTAGAATAAGAGAAGAGTAGAGATGCAAAAAGTAAGACGATAGTAAAAACCTATCAGCTACAAACAGTTGTAAGTAGAGACTACTATAGTGAAAGCTACTCTTTGGTTGTGACGCTTAACTTGTGACAACTAGTGGCTCATTAATCTATTTTCAGTTACAGCTTGTCATCAGCAGCTTTCAGATAGTAACAAAAATGTGGCATCATGAATGAGGTTTGCTGTCAAAATGCTCATCGATGCAACGTATGTCGTAACCAACAACGTGGAAGTAATCTACGGGGATTCGCTTATATACGATGTCAATATCGGTACCAGGTAAGGGACTGGTGCGGTCTGCTTGCCTCAACATTTGGGCACTCTTGGAGTTCTTCATTGAACCTGTGTGGACAAGTAAACAGGAGCCAATCTATAATTATTTCAATACTAATTCTACTTATTCCTTTTGCGGGTGATGCCCTGCGCAAATCTAAAATCAAACGCTGGGTATTTCCTAGAGAAAGCGAAACGAAACGAAACTTTAGTCAATTAGCGGTTAGGTGGGGTCAGTAGAGAGTTGCGTGTTCTGTGATGTTTGCTCGGCGTGTTCGTTACGGGTTAACGTGAGCTTGATACATCGTGAAACGATTGAAGTGGAGTTTGAATCATGAAAGCCAAGTGACAGGTTGTGAGTGCAGTTAGAGAAGAGAGACTTCGTGTCAAGTGTGTTCTGCCGATGCTAAAACGCATGCAAACATCGGCACGCCGCCTTAAGCCATGCACCACTTACATCAATCAAAACGCACTCGCAGATAATGTACAGACGACTCCGAATCAAGAGTAAAAGAGAGTGCTCGAGGGTAATCAGAGAAAAGGAAGCTTATTTTTGACGTTTATTGTAACAGTAACAATATAATTATATATATCACAGTACGCGGGGCGCTTCGGGGTATAGTTATAACAAAGACATCCGAGAAGCGGTTATTGAGGACATGCCAAACTGCCGCGCTGAGTCAGTGCTCTTGCCTACGAGGCGATATGATCATTGTCTCGATCCCTTGGGGTTCTATGTCGCTAATCATTTCTTGCGGACGCTCGCTGTGGACTTGAGAATCGAAGGCGGTGGATCGCCGTTTTCGTTAATTAAACATAGGGGCTGCCCGAAAGGTCGCGTGGTCGTCACCTCCGTCTCTGTAAAGACAATGTGCGGACAAAACAAAATAAATAAAAGCAACATATAACATAAATAATACAGTAACATAAACAAAAACAAAATAGTAGGAAAACATAAGGAAATGTTGGGGTCGAGTGTGACATTTTGCCGAGATCGTAAATAAATGCCTGTTAGGAAAGGTATACATGAACCCTGCAAGGGACAGGATAAAGCATCTAAGGTGCTTGCCGAGCGAGCTTCGACTATTGTTTAGTCCTATTGTCTAATCTAACACTGCAATCGCGAAATAAAAATAAATGAACATAAAATATTGAACACACAACGTAAATGTGGCACCGTAACCCAGAAGACGGGACAAACAAAGCTGTGAGACTGAGAGAACGATGCGCTACGGCAGCTGAGGGCGCGTACTTTCTGGCAGGGAAATGGACCGGTGCTGTGGCGAGCCGCGGCGCGACCGCGAGCCCCACATGGACAAACTCTTGACGCCGGCGAACAGCTTCCGCCGCACTCCGCCGTCGGGCCGCGTCGAGCCTACCGACAAGCAGCGTCAGTACTGACCGCACCCCGCCCCCGCCCTGCGCCCGCGACTATACAATGCGTGCAAAAAACAACTCGACACTACTGAAAACGAGTGAAATTTGAGTGAAGCTGCCGGTCGGCCGCCGCGCGTCTGTCGGACGCGGGCGGCCGCCGGCCTACGGCGCGACTCGAGCGGACAAGCGAGCGAGCTCGGGTGCGGCGCCACACCTGAGCTGGAGGACACGGGCTGCGGCGCCACGGCCAGGCCGGCGGTGGGCCGCGCCGGCGAGCGCGCGGGCGGCGTCTCCTCCGGAGCCGACACGCGCACTACCGGCCCCCCGCGCGCTTCCCCGCCGCCGCCCGGCTTCCCAATTTCGTTGGCGCGCTTCAGAACTTGGTAGGTTTGATCCACTTCCTCCTCTGAGCATCGAGCGAAATGCGATTAGATTCAGGTTCGCGGTACGACGACAGTTTAGTGATATACTCGAACTGTTATGGTGTACGAGGTAGCGTATCATGTCTGGAACTCGCTTGTTAGTAGGTTAACCGTTTATGTACAGTATTTGTAGTTGGGCACAGGATCGTTGAGTGTTGTTAGTTATATCGTTGTTAGTCAAACGCTCGGCTTCGGGAGGGTGCACAGGGGTCACTCCTGTCTGATACCGTACCCGAATCACAGTAGCTATCGAAATCATCATCGAATTCGACTCCCTTGAACGAAATCTTGGTGAGTCTCTGTCCCGGCAGCCACCCGTCCTGCACCCCTGGACAACGTGAGGTTAGCTTCCGACTGTGTTCATAGCTTTACGTGAATATGATCATTGTGTGTTTTTGCAAGCTCGATGAGGTGTATTATGTTCTCACTTTCAAAGTGATTCATTCATTTATCATAACATGTGTTCAATCAACATTCCCAACATTGTAATTATTAAATTTTTGTTAACTGATCCAATTACAGTTTAACAGAACTTACCAAAACTTCTGAAAGCATGGTCTATTAGGTAGGCAGTAAATGTTGTAAGTATCAGTAATTGAATTCGTATTATGTTATATGTTCATTATTTGACTGTATTTACGAGTAAGTTGACATTATCTTAAGTATGATCTGGCATGATTAGTAAACAATTCATTTCAATAATTAATGTCATTGTTGCATTAATATATTTTTAGGTACTCTGTAACATAGCTAATAATTTTCAATTAAAATAGAAGTTTTAATGTGGGCTTACTTTCATCGTCGAAGGCTGTTTCTAGTACTCTGTGGGACTCTATCTCGGAAGTGCTCTTCTGCCGGCGCAAGAGTCGGGACTTGGTCTGACACCTGCCAACCTGAGGCATGCAGTCGGTGTGCACGTTCAGCTTACATAGTCGACAACGCAGTCCTTGGCGTGTATGTCCTGTACAAACAAAACGGCAAAATGTTAGGATGCTGAATACTATACGTTATAATAATTAAAGTCCACAACTTTCACACAGCATCTTCTAGTCCCAAATCAAGTAAAGCTTGTGTTAGGAGTAGGTAGGACTAGACAACTCATAAACACACTTATTAAATATTTATTTCTAAATACATCCATTATTATAGATAAATTACACCCAGACACAGAACAAAATTAAATGAACAAATATTTGTGCTCATCACACCGTTTGTTTCGGGTAGGCATCTAACGCACAACCTCCGGCATAGCAGTCAGAGCCACTAACCCCTAGACCAACAGGCCAGTCATATAGGTAAAATGTTAAGTTCATACCAAAGCGTATTCATGTTACCTAGTCACTGGGTTCAAGGTTGCTAAAATAAAATAGATAATGTTGAGAACCATTTTATTTTCAGGCATGGGATCATAGAAAAAATACATACATAATCTTAAAAAATAATAAAGTACTAAATACTATAAAAACTAAACTTATTTAACTATAATTATATACACGAATATACAAGAATTGCTAAACTTAAGTGGCAATGGGCAGGGCACATTGCTCGCAGAACAGATGGCCGTTGGGGCCGAAAGGTTTTGGAGTGGCGACCGCGTACCGGAAGACGCAGTGTTAGAAGGCCTCCTACAAGGTGGACCGATGACCTGGTGAAGATAGCAGGAAACCGATGGATGCGGGACGCACAGGAACGTTCGATGTGGCGACGCTTGGGGGAGGCCTATGTCCAACAGTGGACGTGTATCGGCTGGAATGATGATGATGTTGATGATGACATATACACGTAATATACCAAGTCGGCGTCATGTTGCGCTGCGTGGTATCGCGTAACCGTCCTCGAAAACGTCGATTAACGACACCTTTCGGCCAGAGTCTTCTTTTAATAATCTGGGTTGGAATTCGTACCACGAACGACTTGAAGTTGATGTCGTGGCGCGCTCCCAACCTTACGATCCTGAGGCCAGTTGGTCTTCATTTTAAATACTCCATGACTTCCTCAACCTTCGTGTAATGAAGCAAGCGCGAAATGTATTGCTGCGTCGTACGCACAGCAGGGCACAGCAGCATGTTCGGGCCACTCGGTGCAGCACCGCACTGGTTCCTGGCACAGGGCTTCTTCTGCTTTTCTACTCTTGTAAAACCCTCTTCATCAACTTGGCCTGTCTTTAGCAAGGAGCTCCAGACCGCAGACAAGGTAGGTTGAGCACACGTTTTCAGCTTTTCTCTTATTTTCGTTTGTCGCATTAGTTGCGACGCACCTGATTTGCCGGCGGTGGTGATAATAGCAGCGCGTTATGGCCAGAAAAGCTGTCACAATTATATAAAATTGTCAGAGATCACTGCCTATCATCAGGAGGGATCGCAGTCAAGCACTAGTTTATATTAAAAAAATAAATAAAAATAAAACCATAATATTCAGCAGTTTCCAATTAGTCTGGAATTTAACTTCAACATGTTTGGGAAAACGCTAGATAGATGATGATGAGAATACTGGATTGGCTTTGTCATCCAAAACAGTTATATTTTATCTACATATCAGATATTTTTAAAACTTCCTGTAGCTAGATAAATACTTACACCAATATTATAAAAGCGAAATTTGTATATTAGTATATTTATTAAGTACTCTTTTACACTGAAACTGGTTTATGCGAATAAACCCGAAACAATTTCTGAGCTCAAATCGGAAATGCAACGCGTCATCGGTGAGATACAGCCACATCTCTGTGCTAAAGTCATGGAAAGAGTATTTCATGAAAAGAGTAGTAGGCTTGTCATCGGAGCCGTGGGGGTCATTTGCCGGATATTTTATTCCATACTTAATCGGAACATGTCTTCTTTACAATACAATAAAAATATCACAACTCTATCATCAAATACTTGTTTTTATTTTAAAAGGAAAAAATGCACTCTTTCATCCTCATTTCATTTCCTTGAGATCATTTTCTACTTTTACATAGGTTTATTACTATATTATTATTGCATAAAAGGATGTGTTAGTATTGCAGAAAGGGTTTTTCTTTCAGAAGCAAATCCTTGGCCCCAGTAGACTTCGGCCTTTCTGGGCCCCTGTGGTTTTGCTGACATCTCTTTGAGGCGCGCGTGGAACATTACGCGCCCTTGGTGGCTCGGGCTCGGTCCGGACGATTACGATTACCTAACTCGTATACCTACCGCAAACACACGCCTACGGTGAATTGCATAAAGGTAAGTTTGTAGGTATATTACTTCCTCACACAAAACGGCTGAAAGGATTTGGATGGAATTTGGCAGATGGTTAGACTATGTCCTGGAATAGTACGTAGAATACTTATTATCCCAGGACTATTTCCTTATTCCACGCGGTCGAAGCCGCTGGCATGTATAAAAGAGAAGCTAGTAATGTATAAAAGAGTAAGTTTGTTTATATATTTTACTTCTTCTGCACAAATAAATTCAAAGTATTTGGATAGCATTTGGTTCAAGGCCCCATGTCCTGGAAATACATACAGAATACTTTTGTCCCGGGTGTATGTTCCCGTTCGAATAATTTTCGACCTTCATGTGGGCTCAGCCGCTAGTAGAAGCACTATTATAGTTTCTGAATACTCAAAAAATGTGGTTTGGTATTTATTTAGTAATAAATAAGGCTATAACTCCTAGGCCACAATTTTGATTGAGTAATTTATAATGTAAACATGCGGTTAATGAAGAAAAGTATAGTTATGGATGGCAAGCACGCGCACGGCTCTCTGAGATACAAACAAAGTTTAAACACGAATTGATAGGTTAGTTAAACACGTCAATCAAATTATATAGGTTAGTTAAACTTGCTATTTATCTAAGTAGTCAGTGACCCAAAAAATGTGTAAACAGAAAGGTAAACGGTAAGTTAAGTTTAGGGTTGAATGAATGCCAAAACAAAAGATTGGATTTTATGGGCAGAAAACTTTATTCAGGTTTTAATCAAATAAAAACACATTGTTGTCAATCGGAATTCAATAAAGAACCTTCAATAAAAAATGAACTTGGGCACGCCATAATTATGGCGGTAAGCCCCTCTATGAGGAGTGGCTGGAAAGATGGCACGGCGTCCTTACCTTCTGCATGACGCAGGACCTTACCAGACATGGTACGTTCGAAAGGTTCCTGCATCGGGTTCATGCGAAAGAAACGCCCGGTTGTCACCATTGTGTGGACCTTCCGGAGGACACGGTGTAGCTTACGGTAGATGTGTGCTCCGCCTGGGTAGAGCACCGCCGCCGTATTCTCGTGAGGGCGATCGGCGGCAACAATCTTTAGCGCCGGGCCCTGTTACAGGCCATGGTCCGGAGTGAGGAGGAGTAGCAGGTGGCCGCCTCCTTCTACGAACCAGTAATACTAGCGAAGCAGGCGGCCGCATGCCCTTCACACCCCAGCTGCCGGGATCCAGATCCCGATATCCAGCCACAGTAGGCGCGGGCTTAAGGACGGCGAGCAGTACGTAGCTTGCCGTCCGACTGGTAACCTTCCGGATCGACCCCAAGTCGTCGACGGCGCTTAGTATTTCACGCGTGTCTCAAGAAGATGTCAGCAAAACCGTAGGGGGCCCAACAGGGGCGAAGCCTACTGGGGCCATGGTACAACCCATGGCCCCAATAGGCTTTTCCCGAAAGAGAAAGAAGGAACAGAAGTGGGTTATAGTCATTAAAAGTCTGAAACGCCCTCCCACTCCGCCCAAGGGCGGGCGGGAAATTTTATTAGATGACTTCCTACCTAAAAATAAAAATAAAAAAAGAACTGTAACCTGAAAAGAATGAAAATATTTCACATTCCCATACGTTCAAAACGTTTTGGACGCACATTTATTGTATGTACGAGCTATGGAATAGAATTCCCTGCAGGAGTCGGTTTCCTGATAGCTACAATCTAGGATTCTAGTTAGGAGTGAATCCTAGACAAGTGTGCTCCGTCGTCAACTACATCATCGCTTACCTTCAGGTAAGATACTGCTTAAATACGAGCTTATAAATAGTAAAAAAAAAAAACAAATACCTACCACTAGTACCTTAATTATACACTCAAATCGTATTCACATTTACAAATGTTAATAAATAAATACGAAAATGACTCTGCCCGGCCTGTGTGAAGGACATGTACGTATATTACACTTTGTCAGATTGAAGATTAATTTGTAATCCATACTCTACGCTATCACCCAATAGGTAAATCTATTGTTAGCATAAAACGTTTCAGTTCGTCAGCTAGTAATGGACAACCAGAAACTTTCATGATTTCCGAAAGACCATTAACCATGAAATAAATTGTAATGTGGATTTAAATTAGGATTGCCGGATAGTCTGAAAGAGTTACCATGGCCCTGATCGATCGCAAAAGGTAAATCTTCAGTTGAAGAAACACAGAAAAAAAATAAGAGTTTAAATTAGCCTCCTGGTTTCCCCCTTGTAAGGGTGCAATACGAGATGTATAATTCGAAAGTAAATCATAGAAGAATATTTCAGTTCTCTTGGGCGTTAAATGTGTGTTTTAAGAGCAACACACACATCTGTAGTCAAACACCGACAATGTTATTATGAGAAATCTATACTTAATATTATAAAGAGGCCCCCTGCTCATCCTGATGGTTGCGATGCGAGTATGTCAGATATCCGCATCCGTCAGAAGGACGTCCGTAGGGTGCTGCGTAACCTTGACGTGAACAAGGCTAGCGGTCCGGACGGGATACCAGCAATTGTTCTGAGAACGTGTGAACTATCTCCGATCCTGACACGCCTATTTAGGCTTTCATTTGAGGCTGGAAAAGTGCCGATGGCATGGAAGCAAGCTAATGTCCAGCCCGTGCCCAAGAAAGGGAGTCGTGCTGACCCAGCTAACTACCGACCAATCTCAGTAACGTCCATTCTCTGTAAGACTATGGAACGTGTACTCAACACTAAGCTCCTGGCATACCTAGAAGCTAATGATATTCTCAGTGACCGTCAATACGGCTTTCGCCGAAATCGGTCAACTGGAGATCTTCTAGCGTATGCCATCCACATCTGGAGTGAGGCCATCGAGAAGCACGGGGAAGCGCTTGCCGTTTCCCTCGATATTTCGAAGGCTTTCGATAGGGTTTGGCACGAAGGCCTTATTAGTAAGCTTCCTTCTTTCGGTTTACCCGCTGGATTGTGTGCTTGGATCGCAGACTTCCTGAATAACCGGTCCATCCGAGTGGTTATCGATGGCTGCTCGTCTGATCAAATGGCTATTAATGCCGGGGTCCCTCAGGGGTCAGTACTCTCGGCAACATTATTCTTGCTGCACATAAACGATCTGCTTAAGCCCGGTACCTTTGGGTATGCAGACGACAGCACTGTTGCTGAGAGTTACATATCCAGCGCGCGAGCTAGTGGGTCACAGATCCAGTCTCTTCGAGAGGCTATGGTTGAGCGCTTGAACTTGTCCTTGGAGGCAGTCTCCGAATGGGGCGATGCCAATTTGGTCAGGTTCAACGCTGCAAAAACCCAGGCGTGTCTATTTTCCGCTAAAAGGAGCCAATTCAGTACTGCTCCAACTTTCCGGGGTGTAACCGTGCCGATAACCGACCATCTTGACCTTCTTGGTGTTACGCTGACATCAACACTCAACTTTGGGCCATACATCGAAGCAAAGGCTCAACTGGCTGCAAAAAAGCTGGGAGTTCTCGCAAAGGTCAGACAGTACTTCACGCCGGAACAGCTGCTCAAACTTTATCAAGCGCAAGTTCGATCGTGTATGGAGTATTGCTCTCATCTTTGGGACGGATCTGCCCGATACCAGCTTGATGCACTTGAGGCAATTGAGAGGCGAGCCAGAAGGATAATTGGCGATGATACACTCGTCGAGTCGAGGCTTCAAAGTCTTGAGCATCGACGCAGAGTTGCTAGCCTGTCGGTTTTCTACCGGTTGCATTTCGGGGAGTGTGCGTCGGAATTGCATAACCTAATTCCGCCTAGCCAGTTTCATCATCGGACTACCAGACGTACGGCTATGCGCCACCGGTATATGGTGGATATCCCACCAACACGCACAAAACGTTTTGGGAACACATTCATTGTGCGTGCGGCTAGGGAGTGGAATTCCTTGCCGGAGTCTGTGTTTCCTGATAGCTACAAACCGGGAATCTTTAAGTCGAGAGTGAATAGGTTTCTTTTAGGTAAGCGCGTTCCATCGTCGACCGCATCGTCGCTTTCCATCAGGTGAGATAGCCGTCAAGTGCGAACCTATCAACAATAAAAAAAAAAGAGGTAATATTTGTAACTTTGTATGTAGGTGGTAATCTCTGGAAGTACTGGTCCGATTGCTAAATTTTTTAAAACCATTAGCAAGCTTCTTTATTCCTAAGTGACATAGTCTATATTTTATGTACGCAGGCGAAGTCGCTGGCAAAAACTAGTATTTTTTAAAGAGAAAAACCCCATCCTGCAAAAAGCAAAAACTATCGGTCGCTTACGATATTTGTTCTAAAAGAGTCGATATTTTCTAAATGCAGGTAAGATAGAACTAGGTCGTAGATTCCTGTCATTTCTATAATTTAATTTAAATAAAGTATACCTATTATGAGGTCAAGAAAAAATCTTTAAGCAAAGGTAAGAAATAGGGTGTCTTTTTTTGAAGTATGAAATCATCAAATATCTCCTTTCTCCCTGGGTAGACAAAAAGGGAGTGTCAAACCTTTCCTGACCAAAACCTGCTTGTGTTCCTTCAAGTTGCCATGGCTTTCCAGGGCCACAGTAACTCTTTCGAACAATCCTGCAGCCCAAGATACTAGAGCTACGGTGTCTATTATTTAATACTCAATAGCAATTAGCCTACTTTTTAACCGACTTCGAAAAGGAGGAGGTTCTATGTTCGGCTGTTTTATTTTTTATATATGTTCACCTATATTTCGGTCAATTATGGACCGATTTTGAAAATTATTTTTTGGTTATGCTTTCAAGTTGGTCCCATAAGAATATTGTTATGATCCGATCATGAACTTCGAAGATATGGAACCGAACTCCTCATAGGATCACAGCAAAACTGTCGTAACAAGTAAAATTGATGGTTTATACGTGTAGTCGATGATTGACTGAAAGAAAAGGGGGAGGGGATGTATCGAACTGATCTGGTGATGAAGCCGGAAGGTAAATTAATGTAATCTAATCGTGTTTACTTTGGGGTTATTAGAATCGTTATGAGATGCACTCTGGCTATAAGATATTTAAGTTTGGCTAAGGGGTACTTTTTAGTGGTGGGGTACCTACCATAACCAAAAAGTGAAAAATATTTTTTTTCCAAAAAAATAAGTTAAACCGATTTCAATGTAAAAAAAAAAACACTGAAAAGTACAAAATAACTTTAATTTCAGAAGTCGGTGTTAAATAACGAAGAGACAAAACTATCCATTATAGAAACACCGACTTCCAAAATTAAAGCTATTTTGTACTTTTCAGTGTTTTTTACATTGAAGTCGGTTTATTTATTTTTTTGGAAAAAGTTTTTTATTTGTTGTATTTTTAACCATTTTCCAAGTGGCATATATATTAAGCAAAAATCATTTTTAGATATAGGATTTCTAACAATATTACACAAGAAACTTAAATATTAACTAAGTAACTAAAACTAACTTTGTACATATAAAAACTACTCCACTTTTTAAATAATTCCGTATAGTTTTTAACATAAACTAACGTTGATAGCAAAAGTATAAGTTTTGAAGTTCAGCTTTCATTCAAACAGAGCGTAAATAATAATTTAACCAAAAACCATTATATTTCTTTAATAAGACACTGAAATTACTTTGACCCGTTCAAAAAAATACCATATAATTAGGTAACAGAATAATATTTCGGTAACAAAAAAAGTTACGATATCAATCAAACGCCGTGTTTCCTGAATTTCTTATAAAAGTTGGTGCCTTTAACAAGAAAATAGTAGCACGCACGGTGTTTTTAATCCAAGTTACTCTTGATTTTCCACCCTTGATTACCTAAATCGCAAACATCACGCTACTAAGAATACTGTACAGATATAACTTGGACTAGTTTACGTAGGCTGATCGTTGACCTCTTAATCAAATATGTAACAAGGTTATTATCATACTATATGTAGGCAAAAACATATAATATATGTTATATAATATAGTCTATATAAAAGGCAACTTCAACTGACTGATTGTTCCATCGACACAGCTCAAACTACTGAACGGATTGTGCTAAAATTTTGCACGCTGATAGATAAGATTATTAAAGCGCAGGCATTCGCTAAAAAAGGATTTTCTAAAGTCCACCCTCTAAGAAAATAAATAAGGATCCACAGTTTATATGAAGAAACCTATTTCCACGCGAGGGTAATCGTTGCTGGCAGAAACTACCTAGTTAATAAGTCTGTGTGTATATGAAAATGGTTTGTTACTCTTGCACGCTCAAACGGCTGAACGGATTTGGAAGAAATTTTGTACACAGGTACATCATGTCCTAGAATAGCAGATCATCATCATCGTCATCGTATCAGCCGAAAGACGTCCACTGTTGGACATAGGCCTACCCCAAGCGTCACCTCAACAACCGGTCCTTTACGTCACGCATCCATCGGATTCCCGCGACCCTGACCAGGTCATCGGTCCACTTTGTGGGAAGCAATCCAACGCTGCGGTTTCTGGTGCGAGCACATAGCAAATAGCACATAGAGCTCTTATCCCGGAATAGTTTTTTTTACTTTCACGCAGACGCAGTCTCTGGCAAAAGCTAGTATCACCTAATACCCAAGGACCTAATCAAATTATTAAAATGACTGTCTAATGAACAAAACTATTTTGTTGTCAGTGGGGATAATATCTAAAAAGATAGGCTGACGATTAGTCCTTGTAGTGTTTACTCTGTTACAGACTGTTACTGGGTAGCAGTGAAGGTCACACCGGCTGTCGCTTCATGTTAGTCGAGAAGCCGATTTTCAATGTTGGGAAAAGGCTAAGCAGACAATAATGATGGCGTGGAAGGTGAATCCGATGGACGCGAGACACACTGGACCGGTCATTGTGGTGACACTTTGAGGAGGTTTATGTTCAGCATTGGACGTCTATTGTTATTATTGCTAACTGACTTGAAACCGGCCCTTTCTACTGCAGGGCAAAAGCCTCTTCTCGTGTAGAAAACAGGACAACAACAACACATAGATCAATCATGCTTACTAAGTTTTGCTTTCGACCCAACTAAATGTTTAAGAAGTTGGGTTCCCAAACTTCTGGCCACTACGATATATTGCACATAAATAAAATAAGTACACAAATCGCGCACGGATTGTTTCTGTAAGTTTTTGTTAATCCAATGTGTTTCTAGCATGTTTATGAAGCTATCGTAGCTTGTATAACTTGCTGCTTGGTACATATGTTATGCTGTCTTAGTTCTGAAAGGATTCTATCGGGTGGAAGAGCTTAACATCTATCTAATACATATCTCGACATCTCGGAGATGAGTGAATTAAGGAGTGTTCATATTGGAACTATAAAATTACGAAGGGTATCTTAAACAAAGTAATTCTATTTTGTTTATACGTTCTTTCAAAAATTATTATTGCAATTTTTTTTTGTATTTGACTTGCTACTATTATAATATAATATAATATATAATATATAAATATAATCTATAATTTAATTTATTTTTAATTTTATTTTATTTGATTTGTGTGTTAAAGATTTGTAACTAAAATGAGGCCCTGATAATTGAAAATAGCTGAAACTACCCTAAAACACTGATTGATGGCAGAGAAGTCAACGACTGGAAATAGATGTACAACTCAATTCATAATTCAATAATCAAAGATAAATCCATAAAATCCTAACTATAATAATATATTAAAGGCCAAGCGCCCGAAAAGTGCCATAAAACAGTGATTTTCTGAGGCCTCTCCTCCGTAACGGCTTGGTCAATTGGTTTGAAAAAAAATATATGTTTATTATAGTTTCATGAACAATAATATCAACATTTGATTTTTTCGTGCAATTAATACTTTAGTCAAAAAAAAAAAATTAGCAATTTCGCAAGTTTTCGCAACTTTTCCCTACTCCTTCGAAACGGCTTGGACCTTTAGAAACATTTTTACACATAAAAATTGGTGGTTAAATATTCTTCAAAGTGAACATTGCATATGTAAATCAATCAATATCTCGCAGAGAAAATGGATTTAAAGCGCTTTCCGGGCGCTGCTGGCCGCAAATAAATGCACAGATTTGCGTACTGCCGCCTAGGCGAGTGCGAGAGTTGCGTTCACATAATTTCGGCCAGATGGTTCAAGGAACTATACGCCTTAAAAATGCGAATCTGAGTTTGCTCGCTATTACGTTTAAAATGGCTAAACTGATTTAAATTAAACTTGGCACATGTGTAAACCAACCAGGTTCTAGATTAGGGCACACTTTAATCGCGGGAATATGTTGCCTTTGAATAATAATCAAAATTGAAAAGTTAGTAATATTATAAATGCGAAGATAACTTTATCTATATGTTTCTTTTCCCTAATTAAAATGTCAATGACAAAAACTTTTTTAAAATATTATGGTTTGTTATTCATACAACTGCCTACTGATGTATTAGAATAGTTCATATTAACATCTATAATTATATAATTCCTCTGTACGTGTGTTTGTCCCCAAACTCATTCTATAAAAAAACGCAAACTGCCGCTTATGATGTTCTTCCTGAAAGGGCTCGAGTCGGATCGACTATGATATTTCGATTGCTACGCAGTCGAAGACGCTCACAGAAGGTAGTTAATCAATAAAGGAAAGTTTAACTAAAAGAGTCCCACGCGAAAATGCAATCACCGTAAATCAGTACAAAGTTACTTGTATAGAAACATTCTTGTACCTTTCTGATTGAGTCATAGCAAGCAGTAGGTTTAGTTCCGCTGAAACTGCTTACTCATACTGATTCAATATTCAATGTCATGAGACAGAAAATTTAAGCAATTTATTTCGCAAGCACAAGCTCGCAAAGCACGGGTAATAAAGTAAAAACAATGTCAAGCCTGACACATTCTATAAAGACTTATTCAAGGACGCCGCAGCCGAAAATAATATTGATTGTTCAAATGTTCGTGTTGTTGTCATTTTGTCATTGTTATATCAATACTACCTTTATATTGGTTAAAAAGAAAGCTTAAGAACGCGTGTACTGAACAATAGCATATTTGTACATAATAATATATTGAAGACTGGGATAAAATGAAGGCTCTCCGGCAGACCTTCAAAAGGGATTGGTCGCCCTTGATCAAGGGAATACACAATATATTTTGTGGATGGCAACTGGATTTCAGACCTTCTCTGATAACCTCTTTGACATACTTACTATTCATAGGTATCAATTTTTCGCACCCACCTCTGAATATTCCAAACTGAAAGTAAGTCTGTACGAATATCTACAGGGTGGCCAAATCGGATGTACATAAGGTTTAAAATAAGATAAATTTTTCATCAAAAGTCAATGTCACAAAAATGTGACAACATTTCCTCATCAAATTGTCGTATATTTTATTAGCTATCCCACTAACGACGTAAGCAATATTGCCGCCATATAATAATAGTGATCAAAATTGACCACGATACATAGTATCATTTAGTCTATCTTACAAACAACGGCGTGTTCCCACAAATCCCGAAAAAGGCGTTACTGTTAATTGACCCTTCAATTGAATTCACTTATTTTTTCTCGTTGGAGTTTTAGAATATAATTCGTGAAGTTAATCTTGGTCCTAAAACTACCTGAAACGGAATTGTAACTCTTTATCTTTAAAAATGGATAAGAAATAAAAGCAAAAAAAAAATTGGCAAAAAATACTTGTGTACATCTGATTTGGTCACCCCATATATGATAATTTCAGCCGTCACGGCTCGATGGTTACGAGTCAATCTATTTCAGACAAAAATGTACCCTTAGACGTTTCTAGAAGGCAACTATCTCAACATATGCACACATAAATATCAATAAACTCAGTCACCTTCGTGTCAAGCACTGCGCGAATATAAAGCCAAACCTAACGTGTTTAGAAACACGTTTTCCAATTTCAGAAACACCTGTCTAGTAAATAAGGTGTGTCCCTACGTAATAAAACCTTTATTCAGGTTTAACGATATCGTGGCAGATAATAACTGTAAACTAGAAGAACTTATTGTTGTGTTGTATGTCAATGACAAAATGAGAAAGCTTTCGGGAATGGTAAATAAATGTTCCTATTTATAATATGTAAATACCAATTATTGTAGCAATTTGAAAGGCAGTTTTTTCATCAATGGAGGGCAATATCTGTTGTGAAGGTATAGATACAGCTACTGTCGTAACTAAGCGCTGGGAACGTCAAGATCGCAGCGGCAAGTCTCCTCTTTGATTAGTGGCAAGCGAGGCACCACAATGTCCTCACTTTCCACCTGACGCAGATCCTCAGATATGACCTTCTGTTCCGGATTTAGACAGAAGAAACGCCTGGGTGTCAGCGGACTACCCGTAGGATACGTTGGAGTATACGGTGGAAGTCTGTCTGGAGTCGCAGGGCGATCTCCGGCCACCTTGGGCGTGGACTTACGGCCGATGAGCAATGAGTAGCGCGCCGACAGGACCGAACCCGAGATATCGGCGCGTACTGTTCAATGCGCGCAAGATGACTGCTAATCCGTGAGGCGTATGCCCGCTGCAGTGTTGTTGCTACGGAGATCAACAGACTACGTCAAAATCTCCAAATGTTACGCACGAACTGTTATAATAAATTACTTGTAAAACCTGCTGCGACACTGTTTTTACATTTATATGATCAATACAAGGTAACAAAGCTGTCTTCACATTATTTACTTCAAAAATACTCCTTCACAAAATCAAAGTTCGAGGAAGCGCTTATGTTTGGATCACCCTGTTTGCGTCGTTGTTGGTCGTGACGTTAGGTACTACCAATTTTGTTTTTAATTGATTCTGTATTTTGTACGAAATTTTTATTTTACAAAGTTAGACGACTCAACTAAAAGGGTTAACTCAGCCGTGATTGTTTTATATCATTAAATCGTTAAAATCCCTTATATGTATATATGTATGAATAAATATTATATATTAGTAGTATAGAAACTTAAACATGAACAAATTATGGATTATCATCACAATTTTGCCCAGATTTTTCACTTCCCCCTCCATTCACATTCCACTTCCGCAAACGCACTTCTAACAAAAATTGGCACTTTAAAGTTTAATATCCCCGAAACGGATCCCTAAATCGATAAGCAGTCTGGCTTTTGGAAGGCCTACCATATAATAGTCATCTAAAGGGTTGACGAGAAATAAATCATCCCAATTTTATTTATAGGAGAGGTAATAGAAAACCCTAAAAATATAAGCCACGGACATGGTGAAATTATAAGGGTTCGAATTCCTCGTTAGGACTACGGAAACCTTAAAACCGAGTTAATTACATTTCATAATTGATTTTTTATTCAATAATAGACTAGGCATTCAATTTTAATTTTCTTCTATAAAAGCCACTATTAAATCAAGAATCACGTGTACACACTAATAGCTTTGCTTTCTCGTATTTGGTTTCAAATTCAATATAGTTTACTGACTCAATTTATAAATCCAATAAAAAACATTTTCAATATGGCATCGGTCTCATAGACTTATACAGTGACTGTAGTCATTAGGTTATATAGCAATGAAAAAAAAAACAGTTAAGTGATAAGGCGTGTCGTTCGTACTCCAGGGAATACATACAACCATTTACTGTCCACATCACCTGGTTTTCATTAATTAGTGGGATTGTTTTAGCATTTTATAACATAAAATAAGTATGATAAAATATTTTATGTGACCTATTTGGTAATGAACAAGCCCAAATTGTCATTGAGGTTTATTCTTTGCTACGAAGAATTGCTTTAGACAATGTTGTAGGCTGTAGTCACGAGTGAATAAGCATTTTCGTTACGATATTTCACTTACCTCTAAGCACTTGTGAGCAGACATCGCAAGGCGTTATTTTCTTGTACGTGTATTCTTGAAAGTTATGTGCCTCGGAATCTCCGCCGGCACGCATTGCGTCTCTGGCCGCACCATTCCTCCTAAAAAACAGTACATATTTACATACTAATGTTCCAATCATATTGTACGTTTCAGAAGTCGGCATCAAGTCAGCTAAAGAATCAGTCTCAAATTCAAACACAGATTTTAGCTTTTCTACATGCTTACTGTTTCTAATAGATCAGTAGATAGGTAGGAAGTGTAATGGTAGATATGTTTCATCTAACTATTTATTTTAGCTGGATCCAATTCCCTCTGTTATTGTAGCAAGATACTTAACAGTAACATTCATTAATTTGGTATATGTATATAGCCACATTATAATATTTGTACGTCATGAATATCGATCGATGACGTCCAAGGTCAAGGGGAGACAGTTCGTGGATCAGTCTGCGAGGTGGTTGGTAATCAGTCCCCTGCCGACACCGGCACAACACCAAATGAACTGTTCGGTAATGACCTCCCTACACCGGTTCCGCGGTATGTTCCAAACACGAACTATCTCCAACACGAATAATATTATCAATTCAATCAATTAACATTGAATCAGACTGAAAACAAAGCAAGCACACAGATTTTTTATTTATTGCGAAGTGAATTTAAAGCCGAAAGGATTGAGTACAACTTACAACTGAAGGAGTCCAAGCACATTACTTGGTAGAAGTGTGTATTTTATATCTAAAAGCTGGTGAAAAGTTATTGCTAAAATAAATCGTGTGTCGGTGTACACAAGCATAAAATATAATACATATAAACATGCTATTCGGGATTGTTTCTACGTGTCAAAGGATGAGCGGTATAGTTCCAATATCTGGATAAAATGAAACATTTACAAACATAGGCTCACACCTACGGGGCACAGTTACCTCATTGCCATTACCGTCGACACCGCGTGGTACATTTGATTTTTTCTTTATCGATGCAAAAAGAGAGAAACATCAAGATGAACATAACACGAAATAAACGTGATCAAATACAATTAGTGCAGAAACCTGTGAGATAGCGATGCTCTTGATAACAAACAAATGGTATTTGGTTACAAAGGTTTCTGAGTTTTATTATCTTCCGATGAGTATTAACATCATCACAGATTACAGTTACAAGTGTAAGTGATTCAATTGTTACAGAACATTGTGATGGAGACAATAGTTTTTAGCATTTAAGATGTAATCAAATGACTTACACTCATCGCATTGGCTCTCACTAGACACGAGGCATGATTAGTTATTAAATTTCAGCTTCAAAATGGATGTAAAACGGAGGATAAAATAATTAATAATTACAAGTATGTATTAGAGAACTAATGGTGTACTGAGAATATATCGAACATAAATATATAGCCTAGACTGAAAACGCAGCGTGATGATAAAGCTTGGTAATTAAGTGAAAATGTTTCAGCAATTTACAGCAGATGAAAAAATACTGAACGAAATGATAATGATGTCGCGTCTACTCAGTTCGAATACAAATTCATGAACACGAGAATTGAAGTGAGAAAATAAGAATGATATTCGGTGAAGTAGCACTTCTTATGTATTGTGTCAACAGTCGAGTTCGTAGTTCTGCGACTATTGTGTGCATCTCGTTATCTAGAGTTCAGCTATTTGTATAGAGCGCTCGAAATATCACCAGCAACGGAATTTCTTACAGTTTGCGACAAATACAACGCCCTTGTTAAAGATTTAGTGTTAGGCTTGAATTATCTTGTTTATTTACAGCTTTACTAGATCAGATGCCGATGCAATGGGAAAGAGAATCTTCTCTCCTTATGCCGATTTATTAGGCCTATGAACCAGTTTGTTGATCCGTGGTAAACTCAACCAAACTTAAAAATCTAAACTAATCATCAGTTCAGTCAGGTGGTCTTACAGCTATAAAACTGCATCTTATGACAATTCTTATAGGCCCAAACACGGCTAAGATACATTGAGTTTATTACGGTGTTTCCGTGCCTACCTCCCGGTAGGAACACCGTGATAACAGGCTTCATCATCAGATCAATTCAATGGCTCCATTTTCATCAGAACTATAAGCTTAAAGCTTCATCATAGTCGCCCAACTATCCTTACAGAGATAATATCTGTGTGTTTCCATTTATTTTTATTTTTTTTTCCTTTAAAAATTAGTCTTCATCAATTCCACTTCACCAAGTGATACTTTCACTTTTGCAAATACTTAGATTCTTGATGAAATTTCCAAAGTTGCTAAGTAACTACTACATACACATCGTATAGCTGGGTAGAATATTTAAGGATTTCTCTTTTGCACAAAATGAGATTAATAAGGACGTATATACGTTCAAATCAAAAAATGATTTTCCAAATCGCTTTAGGATAACAAACATAAAGAAATAAAACCGAATTGAGAACTTCCTTTTTCTGAAGTCGGTTTAAAAACTGGCCCTTCACAGTTTCACAACACCATAAGGGTTTTAAGTTTAACAGCCGTGTAACAGTTTTCCATAGCTGTTTCAAGTAATAAAATAATTACCTTTGTTAAGCACATTTAGAAGCCTTACATTGTAAAGCGGATACTTGCGTTAGTAATCTTGTTTGCAATGAGACATAAGGTTCTTACATAATGCGTGTGATCAATAACTGTAATCTGATTTCTATGATAAACGCGACGGTCTCTTTTTTTGTGGGGGGAAATCATCCAATGACTTCTCCCGCTCTAGTATGTAGCGAGAGGGCCAGTATCAGTCTTTTACTGACTAAAACGACATCGATTTTTCTTCAGTTGCCTTTTGCTTTCTAGAACTACTATGGATTCGATTTTCCAACTAAAAGTTTGTGACCATATATGCAACGAGTCTCTCTGCCTTGTAGATTTAAATCAGGCTCGTTCAATTTTGGCGTACATGGCACTGTTTAATGGAATTTGCTCCAACGAGTTATTTACCTTCTAAATAAGAAAATGAAAATTGTGCTTTAGTAACCGTCACATGGTTGGGAGTTCCTCGGAACTTATTAGATTTTCTGCGACGCCTTAGTATTGAAGTTTACAGTGGTCAAATCAGTCAGATGATTCTATGATGATTACCCACTTTTCTTTTCACTTTGCCGATTCCTCGGGTGTTTGTTTCGGTGTTTACGAGTTTACGAGTTTGTGTCTGTGTCTCAGGGTAGTCAACTAGGAAACACCGGCTTCATCTAATTTAAATTGACGTAAAAAAAATGACGAGTGTTTGTACTCGTAAAAAACCTAAATAGGTTTGCAAATGCAAAATAAATATCATTTAACATTATCATTTCTAAAATTATCATTTTATTTGTAGGTATATTTATAACATAAAAGCCTTTCCCACCTAAACCTGTAAAATAAATTTTCTCAACAATTTCGTTTACAGTTAGTTATTATTTCTCCACATAAATTAAAGCCATTTAAATTTATAATTAATATAGACTTAGAACACGTGTGTATAAGCCATTACGAACTGTTATTTCCTGCCTCGGTTATTGCTCGCTGGGATAACTTCCTCTTAGTCTTCACAGAATTGTTATGTTTTCAACGTTTATTGAAACAAAAATGTTCAATTGTTTATGGGAGGTTTATTTATATAGCAATACTGAATGCATTGTTACGAAGGCAGAGGATAAAATTTTTCGAAACACAAAGGCGTTCATAATACCATAAGCAATTTTTACTATTCGATTTTAGGTTGGCGCAGAAGGTTCAGTTTTCGACATATTTTTCAGTTTTTTTAAAAAGATCTAAGTAAAATTACGACTATGAGTGTAAATGTACCTACTATGTACGATTATTCAACACTACACCATCCTAACATAGTTTCAGCATCCATTTTGATGATACATACAGCAAAATTGTAACCTGTGATGTTAACTGAATTCCCATGCTTTTATTTATGAACTTATTTGTTTAATTATGTAATGTTTTTTTAGTTCTGGATTAAAAAGTTTTATCTTACTTGTCTGGGGGTGCCGCGTGGGGTGGAGGGGCACTGGGGGGCTTCAGGCTGCGGAAAGCCTTTAGCCATTTATTCTTCATGCTTCCAGCTGATGATGAGGATAGCTTTCGATCGACTGCTGCGGATCCGCTGTCTGCTTTTGCCGCGAACAACTCTCTCTGTTACCAAAGAAAATATTTCGTGTTAAAGAAATCTTATGGAGAAATAGAAAATAATTTAAAAGACAGCACATTTAATTTAAATGAAATTAATAATACAGAATCAGATATTACTGTTTTAATGAATTTTATAAATTATTTATTTATCGGTGTAATTTTCATTATATCTACTCTATTAACAAAATATGAATCTTGTATCTGAGATAAATAAACAAAAATAATAATAACTATTAAAAAATAACAATAATTTACTAAATAATCAAACTTGCCCAGTGTTTTTCAACTATTAATGGTACCAGTTTAATAGGATGTAGAATTCTAGTACATTATATAGAGAGACTATGACCTCTATAACCCATGCAGTAATTACGTAAAACGGTAAGATAAGGTTTACCAAACAATTTAGCTAGAAAGAAATAATATCGTACGTATATGACTCCAACGAAGAGTTAATGGAACAAAATCTTATGTCATCGTTTTTACCTAATAATGTTTACATAGGTAGATACATAATACAACCCTGCCAAGTCTCACGCGGCGCTAAGTGCCTTTTCCAGGTGATCGTTCAATAAGAAAGACTTGCCTTATGTAATCATTTTTCTACAAGAGGGTCAGAGGGGTGAAATATATTATCGAAAGGACCTTCAAAGAAAGTGATACGAAGTGTGTTGATATTTTTTTTTAAGAAAGAATTTTTTTAAATTCATATTTTCCTTAGTTTTTTGCATTTTGCAGATCAGTTTTAGATAAGGTTAAAATATTATTTACGATCATAACGTATATTTACGCAATTCTTACGGCCAACGCTGCGTGAAGCGGGAACACGCGCGAGCGACCGCGAGGGCACCCGTCACGTGACATCGCGCGTGTTTCGTATGCGATGGACCCCGTAGCGTAGTACTATGCAATAGTGTAATAAGGGTCAGACCGTCTTACTTGGGAAAAAAAAATAAGACGAGTCTGAATATCGCACGCGTTATTCGGCGTTGTGTAATAGGCCCTTTAAAGTTAAAATAGCGACACTACGTAGGTAATAACCCGGTTTACGCTACGGGGTCCGTCGCACACGAAACATGCGCAATGTCACGCGACGGGTGCCCTCGCGGTACGTTGAACCATAGACTAGATACGTCGAATCATAGACTAAAATGGTCTGAATTACGCGTAGTGTAATAGGCCCTTAACAGTGTGCATATAGTCGTGTCAATTGAGAACTTTAATGTATTATTACGTAGCAAAACGGGCGCGGGGTACCCGGACGGAGCACTTTTGTATGGAACCGCGTGGGCACTCTCGTAACGCAGCGTTCGGCCTTAGTTCATCTAAACCTAATGAATGGCTATTTAATGAAAAAGTAATTATATTTATAATAAATTATCGACAATTTTACATTGATTTTACAAGTTACATCGACAATTTTACAAGTTTTCTTTGCATGTTGTCACATGCAAAGAAAACTTATGAAAATTTTAATGTCGCAGGCTACCCTGGAGTAGTCTTAAAGTTTAAGTTTTTTAACAGAAGATACTGAACTGAACAGATTACGATATTTGTTTGTGATATAACTTCTAGGCACAGACTTATCTTTTATGCATACAAAAACTATGGAATCGCCATTCTTCTTCCTCGGGTTACATTAAGTACCTATCTAACTATCGAAAGATCTGCCCCAAGATCAATATATGTATAAACAAGATCCTTCTTTCCTCTTCACTGTGTCTGTCTGTCTGTTTGCGGTAAACTTAATTTACACGCGGTTTTGACCAATAGACAGAGTAATTCATGAGGAAGGTTTACTTGCTTATTATAGTAGCAAGAAGTCTTGAAGTACAAAGATTTGTAACACCTTTTGCGAAGCTGGGGCAGGACGCTAGTTGTACAGTAAAACTCGATACAGTTCTTTTTACCCGAGTGAGTTTCTTATTTCATCACGCTTTAACGGTTGAACGGATTTCTATGAAACTAGGCACACGGGTAGGTAGATCATGTCCTGGAATACCACGTCTTTTATTTTTTATCTGGTGAGTATGTTACCATGGGACAATTTTGTACTTTCAAGTGTGAAGGCTAGTCTAGTAGGGGTATAAGTTTTACGCGGGCGTAGCCGCTGGCAAAGACTAGTATTTCATATTTTATAAACGCATAAATATATATAAAGACATGTATGTTATGTTCTATCAAACCATGTTGGTATCTGTGCAATCTGCTCGATTGGTTCGTTGCAGTGTTGACTGACATTATTGTTTGACCAGACTTGTCCACGAGAACGGAATTCAGGAACATACTAGATCGATATACGTAGCTAGTTACAAATCTGTATGCTCTTCGCTCGAGTGAAGCTACTATGATCGGTTTATGTGTTAAACGGCTTTCGATAGTGGGCTGAGGGTTACTCGGCCCTGAAAGACAACTGAAGGAACACATAGGGGTTTTTTTAGTCAATTAAAATCAGCCACTCCCTCTGAAACCACCCAGAGTGAGAGAAGTTATTTGATGACCTCAAAAATGGACTGCAGATAGTGAAAAGCTAGCTTTTTAGAAACACAAAATTAACTTATGTATTTCTCATGAAATATTTTGCCAAGCCTTGCTTTTATTCTATTTGTTATCTTGATGTATAGCTTCACACATGGCAGGTTTTAGCTCGTATTCGCCAACAATGCTTGCCAACCATTTTTCTGCCATTCTACCTACTGTCGAATTTTGTTATATATCAAATTCATTGTAGGTACTAAGGTATGTACCTTTGTATCATATTTATTACGAACCTAGGCTAGTAGATTCTGTCAGCGGGTTTACTCGCGTGAAAGTAAGTTTCTCCATAGAAACTTCGGACGCTCATTTTATTCCATAAAAAATTTTGGAAAAAAAAGTCTTATTCTTTGTACACATCATAAAAGAAACCTCTGTGCATTTCAGCATTCTGGGTCCGAGGGTTAGGGGTGGGCGTTGATGAGTCAGCGAGTGATTCAAGACTGCTTTTACTCGTTAATAGGTAAACAGATTGTCGGTTTCCTTGAAAGTTTTTTACGATATTTGATAGCACCATTCTAAGAATGTTATCGACTGTTCTTCTATAATATCTAAATCAACGTGTTTCACCTTCAGCTGGGATTTGGCTAGTACTGTATCAAAATGAATTTTTGTGTTTATGATTTTTTTGGGAACGTACTGCCGACAAAAAACGCTTTACAGATTGGCAGATAACAAGATGATCTATTTAACAAAATACGATTTAAGATAAACTATTTAACACAATACACCTACTGAAAGTCAGCTGAAATGAATAGCTCAACAGACACAATACCAAGTAGGTAAATAGTTTACGTGCGTCGGTAAAAGGGATTTCCTAAAAAATTAACGAACTCTTGTAAACTAAGGCCTCACACAAAAGAAATCTGACATTTGACACTGAATTAATGTTTTTTTGTGTTGTCAGGGCTCCACAAGGTGGATCGATGATATTATGGTGAGAGCTGCAGGATTCCGATAGATGCGAGAGCACAGGACCAGTCGCTGTGGCGACACTGGAGAGGCCTGTGACTGGCAGTGCACGGATTTCATCTAAATGATGATGATGAATGTTCTTTTTTAAAGGTATCAAGCATAGATTTATAAGAACGTATCAAGATTTCTAACGAATGAAAATAATATGCAGGACACAAATAAATGATAATCAAATTACAACAACATGATTATTTGTTTTACCAAAGATATGTATGTAAATTTATGTTCCAATTATTCTTCTAGTAGTCGAATCTTTGTTACGAAACTCCCCTGTAGTCTCAGATGGAAAATTCCGTGATTTTATTCAACGTATTCAAAGGGAAGTTGTCAAGGACTACTCCGACACGAGGTTGATTACAACACGGATGTTTCTATATTTCGAACCCCATGCTGGTTTTTTATAGATGGGAATTCATCCAATGACTTCTCTCGTTCTAGGTGGGAGGGGGAGTGCGTGTCAGACTTTTACTGACTAAAACCTCACTTATGTTTCTTTGCCCTTGCGTTCCAGGACCACGAGTTTATCTTTCTGAAGAAACCCATGGCCATAGCAAGCTTCGGCACAGCTGACTTACCGCCATGATTATGGCGTGCCCAGCACAGTGTTGCGACAGTTGCTGTCACTATGTCGTTATGAATTGTATGCTGGTAAAATTGATTTTTAGATTTGGATATTATCCAGAAAGTCTGAAAGTTCTTTCAAATTAGACATTATTAACACATTAGCATATCATTCCATTTGTATAAGATTTTTTTAAACTAGACTATAAGTAGGTACCTATATTCAGTCTTAGTGCCTACATTACTGGTAAAAGCCTGTTCAATTTAAATAAACAGGTAGACCCACTTTCGATCCATCACCAAATGATAGGGATCAGAAAATTTAGCTTTCTGAAGTATAGTATGCATATTCCTTCAACCGATTTGCGAAAAGAGTCACGCAAAATATTACCCACTTTGTTTTTCCCCTTCGTCGAAGTGACAGGACCTACTTATGTTATGTACCTATAAGTATCTAGTTATTTTTCTCAAAGAATCGAAGAAAAGCTTTTGTTCGTAAGGCGAGACCAAGTCATGTTATGGTCTTTACGTTCCTACACGTGTTAATGTAATCGATAATATCTAGCTTGTTTGATATAATGGGGCTGTTTATGAAATCTGATAATGGCGTTAATTGCAAAATATAATATACCTGTTATTTCTTTGTTATTACCCGTAATAGTAACAGCGAAACATATTGCTTATTTATTACTTTGTTGCCAGTGAGAGATTATAATGCCGAATATCTGTAAAATCCAGATATCTATGGTAAATAAAGAAAGAAAGAAAGAAAACTATTTTATTTGGCATACACACTCGTAGATACACACAATATAGTAACAACACGTAGACACTAATAAATTATTGTAAGTTGGTAAAATCCACGGATATCTATGGTAAAATCCAATAGTAATTAGTAATTAGGTTTTTATATATAAATTTAAAACTAATAAGTGAAGTCACAATTTTCATTAAACCCATAGGTATCTACCTCGTAGATACATAAAGAACTAATCTTGTTAATAGCTAAGTACTTGTACAGATTGGCTTCTTTATGTAGAACTAATAGTCTATCGAGAATGAAAGCTTACAACTTACCTAGTGTTTACTGTTTTGAATTATATTTAATTAAGGAAAATTTCTAACTAAGGTAACTATTACCTGAGTAATGAATCAACCCATTTTATTATTTTGCACGTTTTTATACAACTAGTCAAATGTTCCGTCAACTTTTCTTGATCAATTTTCTTTATCGCGAGATGCTATGAAAATTCTGCCAATTTAACGTTTTTTAGTTTAGTTTTATGTCATTTATTTTCTCGGTGTAGGTACATTATAGTACCTAAGTATACAACATGTAACAGGAATAATCCACACCCTTATACAACCCATTTAGAAAATTAAGTTACAATCATTATTCAAACACTGAAATTTTACTAAAATGTACTTAGGAAGTTTTTTTTCTTTTAACGGGAATCGAAGATTTATCAAGAATTTATAATAGTATTCTTTTAATTTAAAATATTTTTTTTATTACTTTTAGGATAAAAATTATCTGTTTCATAAATAGTATAAATAGGTTCAGTAGCCGATTCTGACTACACTACTTTCTGGATGTACGTTTATATCCTCCCTATGTTGCATGTTAAAGACAACAAGTTATTATTAGAATTGTTTCAAAATCAGGATCATACTCGTAATATGCAAATATTAATTACATGCAAGAAATGTTGAAAACATGTGACACCCACTAACCCGCACGCGGTGGATAAAAATCTGAGTCCCAGCAGTGGAAACATTAAAAGGCTGATTATGATGTATCGAAAATTGTTTTGAAGGAAGATTGAGTATATTAGGTAGGTCTAGGTAGCTAAACAGGCAGGGTACATGAAAGGTGTCACGTATTAGATGTTTCCACATGTATAGTTCAAAACAGAATACAATGACCGAAAATCCTATATCTTTTTCGAAAGGTCGAGGGCAGGGTCCTTGACTCCGGAATAAGCAGACATAATACATATAATACCGAGGGATTTCATAAGTGTTTCGTTTACCTAATGATGGCAGGGCCCGCTAAGAAAAACAGCCAACTCGTATTCAAAAAAATGTTCTTTTCTTTTATTTCGAAACGCTTTTGTAGCTTTCGCGTACCAGGGAATTCTTTTGTACGAGAAGTAAAGGGAAGTTTTTACGGTGGTACGTACCTCTATGGAAAACTTTGATATTACAGCTGTATCTGGCGGTACCTCTGTGTATTTTCGAATAAAATTCAACAGATAACAATGTCAAAATATTTCTATTATACTTGCTCTCATATTGTGCTTAGAGTTCCAATTTGTCCGGTGTTTTCCACACACAACTCAGACAAAGGTATTGTATAACGCACCAAACACATGTAACAAAATAAAATGACTGTTCTTCTATTAATGACTACAGAGATTTTCAAATCATAGGTTTTAATTGACATTAAAAGAAATACGCAACGTAATAGCGCCCAAACGATTTGATGCAGGTGGTACTAAAATAATTGCCATATCGAATGTTTTTTTTTTTCTTCAAAGATTTCTTTTTTAATTGTTACCGAACGTTGCCTTCTATAATATTTGTATCTACTGACTAGTACTTAGAGTACATATAACGTAAACATAAAGAGGATCAAATTACATTGATCGGAAGTGTATTGTTCATCTGGTAGCTAAGTAGGTACTTACCCACTTAGATAAAGTCCCTCATGGGGTAAAGGACTCACAGTCAAGTAATAGAGAGTGCCATTTAATCAAAAGCCAGCGATCTTATCGTACCTAGGTACAGGTACTTAGATTGCAACCCACCTACCTATTGAAAATTGTACTTGCAATGTAATAATGATACCGGATGCTATAAAACGCGCTCAATCATTGCCTGCCTTCAAGAGACTTGTTAAGGATCACTACTTGTCGCTGTGATTATTCGAAAGTCGTTCTTTCTTATGATTGCTCATATATTTGGTATGTATATATTTATGTATGTATTATATTGCATATGTATGTATCTGTGTATCTATCAATTATAATAATTATAAATGTAATTAATTTTAAAATAGGTAATACTTATTGTTGAACTTATGACAGCCCATATCATGTTCTGACAATTACTGTCTATTCTAGGTTGCCTGGAAGAGATCGCGGAATGCGATAAGGCCGCCCATTGTACGTGTTTTAGATATAAGTTTTTCTTTGTTATATTTTGTATGTACAATAAAGTATATAATAAATAAATAAATAAATAATGATAACTTTGTTTCAGTCAATCATTCCCATATATAGAGATTCATGTTCAAATTATATTATTACTATTTAATTTTTTAATGTTCATAACTCGATCTACTTCCCTTGTTCTTGGAAAATTATTAAAGTACCACGTAGTTTCAGAGGTATTTCTATATTTAAATAACAGTTATTTTTCTATGAAGGTATTGTATAACGGCACACTTTCAATTGTGATATATTCTGATACTCAGCCTTGAAATTAGCATTCCAAGACTATCTGAAGATAGTCAACGGTCATATGGTGTTAATGGTGTTATAACAGAAAATACAAAATCCAATAAAACCCAAACAAATAATTTCTTTTAAAACAGGCAATTTAAAATTTTAATGAACTTATAATTCCATGCCAATCAGAAGATATCGCAGTTTCATAAAACGACAATTTTATAGATTAAAGACAAAACACTTTTTAAAGAAATAATTGCTGAGAAAGGACCGAAGGTTAAGGTTGCCCTATGAATGAATTTTAAACCTGTACTTTCGGCCTCAGTTTTAGAATAGAGCTTTAACCTTACCCGCGCACTATGTGATGCAAATTGAGTCATTTACATCCCTTTCATTTTTGAAGCCTTTCTCAACTTTTTAAGGAGATATTTTAAATTTGCCGCTTAAGTTTGTACACCAGTCTGGTCGACGGACTAAAATGTTTATGTATTAGATCTACGACAGTAAAATATGTATTATGTTTCCCTAACAGACAACAGTTTTATTTGTGCAATTTGTATTCGGTGAAATCAAATTACTAAGTTGAATTCTAACAAGATTTTAGATAAGTTCAGTGTCATGTTGACAAGACTGTAATTTGAGATGTAAAATTCTTGAACCGAGTGATGGGATCGTGTTAAAGTACGAAAATGAAGAGATAAAATAATAGGTAGGTACCTAAAACCTTTTTACTAACATAGCTTGAGAGCTAGCATAGGCTAGTTAAACTATAATTATTTAAGCACTGTATTGATTGGCTATCTAATAATTTTATTGTGTTAGTGAACTGGAGAAAACTTAGGTCAACCGTGGACCGCCAAGGTTGCTTTCGTAAGATTCAATACAGAAACATAAATTCATTGAATTCTACAAAAACAAAGGAAGTCGAATTGCAAAAACAACTTGTAGGAGTCATAGAATATTCATTCATATTTAAATAAAACTTATGTGAAGTTCTAAATAATATGATAATTTCAGTAAATATTGTTTCGCATTCCTGGAGGTTGTTTGACGATATTTATTACGCCAGGGAGTCAATTTAAGCAGGGTAGGGCTGTATAAAAGTTTATATCGATTAAGTTATGTAAAAAACATTACCAATTTGACTTTGAAACACTAAAAGCACTGCGTTATTAGTCATGCGAAGCGAACACAATGCCGTGCGTTCACTGCCCGAAAACTATTGCGTGAGCCACTATTTTTCAGATAGAGTGATTTTTTTTAGGCCACCGCATTGCTATACTAATATCAAAGTTTAAGTTTGATTTCCAGACCGAGCCAAGTGTTGTTATTGGATTTTTCAGTTAGGAAAGTCTCAGGGCGGTTGAAGTTTGGAATGGCGCGCAGTAAATGGCAATTTGCTGGTCCACCTATTACATTCATGGGTCTGAACAGTAAATGTGATTTTCACAGTCGCGTAATTTTATATTTTATCTTTATTATTTGTTGTTTATATTCTGTAGATATATCTGTCTACCTAGATTTTCAACAAAAGCACGCTTATCACGTCTTTGAAATTTAATTGCATCAAGATAGAGAAGAGAATCGTGTCAAGTTCAAATAAAGGCCAGGACCATAAAGTACCTTATCGCGGCGGATGGACGATGACGTGAAGCGACTTATCTACCATACCCTTTATATCCTCTTTTATTCAAGCCGGCTCCAGAATTTACTCCTTTACCTTGGAATTTTTAAAGTGGGTGCTTTTACAGATTGTTGGTTGTTTGAAGGTAAAAACAAATGTTAGGGTTCCCGAAGCATAAAGTACATACGAGTATACCTATTTAGGTACATATTTGCCAACATATTTTATCCTATGAGGGAGTGGTTCATCCTAAAATAATATTAATCACTGAAATTGTAAAAACCCCTACGAAGAACATGACATTTATTTTGAAGAATATAGGTAGGTACTTATTTCTAGAGTAAGATACACATATACAAAGAATACATTTTTAATACCCTTACCAAAGGGACGAAACATCGTGAACAATGCCATAAACATTTTGATAGATTGTTAATTAAATGCGCAACTAGTGTGCGTAAGCTTATCTCAACTATCACCTAGCACTGAAAGATATTTGTCGTTATGTACAACCGCGGTGAGGCGTAGGTTGCTAGATCTGGCAACAAATTTTTAAAATTGATATTAAGTAGAAAATCCTCTAGGGAACTTAAATATCACTATGATCTTTACAAGACGAAGTGTTTCTAGGGAATTGACATATTTGATGAAATGGCAACTAAAGGTAGATAGTCACTTCTACTTTGGAATCAGAAAAAATATACAAGGTGTAAGGGACAGCCCTCCACAAACTTTAAGGGCTTGCTCAGTAGACGAAACTGAACAAACTCCACAAAATTTTTTTTTTTAGGAAACGAAAAAAAATTCGGCCTCTCCATACAAACTGTCCAATCAAGTTTATAATTTTCTATGGTGAGGCAGATTTTATTTTCATTTCCTGAAAAAAAAATTTGTGGAAGGTTGTTCAGTTTCGTCTACTGAGCAAGCCCTTAAAGTTTGTGGAGGGCTGTCCCTTACACCTTGTATACCGACTCGTAATATTTGTGGAGGGCACAAACAGCTTTCGCCAATGGGGTCACATGCCTTTCTCAATCTTGCTTGACCTCGCAATAGTCAAAAGCTTCTCAGAAACTAAAACAAAAGGTTAGCAATAAAAATTTCTTTTAAATACTTCCTTGGCAAGTCAAAACCTTTTTCATGGATTTAATTTATAGTATTTACTATGAAAGTGAAAAAGCTATAAAAAGTACTTATGTATACTTAGTTAAGACAGTATAGTCTACCTATGACCTACAAGTTGTTAATTGTAACATACCACTGCATTTTACGCTAGTTGAAAATTTAAGAACTAATACTTACATAGCTCTACCTGCCCAAAAAATTATTATATTTTGAAAGTAATATTTGCTACCTTTGTCTGGATGTCAAACTAAGTAGGTATGCGGTCCCTACCAAAAAAGTTAGAAGATACAAGCCTATATTATCCACGTATACTGTTTATATGAACTCAGTCCAGAAGAAGGACCCAACAACAGCAATATATCACTTAAAAGGTATATTAATTGGTTGGTAAGTTTCTAATTTGTAGGTATATCTTTAGCAGCTCTTTATTCTATTATGGCTAAACAATTCAACAGATGAAAATGTCGCGGATCTATTTGGACTAAATGTACGATCCATCTCTTAGGTACCTGCTACTCACTATTTACATTAACTCAGACCAAAAGCAGGGCCTTGTAATACAATACTTACGGTATACCTTTATAAGTAATAATCCATAAAGCTGTAGCAGCCCCTACGAAATCGGCAGAACAATAAAAAGGGCGTAGGTACCTAAGGTTCAAAGATTCAATAGTATGAGATGAAACAAGTCTACGTTATTCGTCTACTCATTGTTTACCAAGGCTAAAACCAAAACAGGTTCTAGCAACATGCGCAATTGTTAATCTACGAGACCGTATCCTTAATAAAAAGAGAATTGGTCGTTTATCCCCTAAGAAATTAACTACAAATGATGATGTGTGCCAGCCAATTGAAGCGGCAAAACTAACTTATCAATAATACGTTATCTTAATACAATCTTTACCATAACATAGTCCAGCAACATGCCCTAGAAACACAAGGTATGTGTTCTAAGCACCTATCTCAGTAGTGTGGTCTTTATACCTACATACTTTTAAAGAAAAGAACATAAAGACTTATCGACCCTTACAAATATGAATGAAAATATGTGAGCCAAAAATTCAACAGATGAAATTAATGACATGAGACTGTCTACTCTACAGCTACCTAACCGCTGTTCACTAGGCCTAAGATCAAAAGCAGTTCCTAAGAACACAACACTTAAGACATTTCTATGAAGGTGCATCCACCAGACACTCACATCATTGAAATAAGCTTGCTCCAACCGCTGTCGAGTTCTGTTAGCTTTGGTGTATTCAGGAAGGCTGGACTGCCTCCGCACACGCATCCTTTGCTCACGGTCCATCGTCATCAGATCAGATTTCTGCGATAACACTAAATAGTGTAACCGATGAATTATATCCATTTTTTATTAATTTTAACGCAACTGTTAAATATTATATTTATGAAAACGTTCGTCCTGTCGTCGGATAAAAGGTTGTAAAACAGTGTATAAAATTTTATTTTTCTTAGACTTAAATTATTCTAAAAGTTTTTGAAGAGAATGAGTTTTTTTCAGTAATTCAATTACATTGGAAACAGGTAAAGAAGAGTTTTCTTTCCTATATATAAAAAACAAGAAGATTTTGAGTCACAACTGGGCGAGATTATCAGAAACTTAAACTGAATATCAAGGCGAGTTTACGCGAGCGTGGTATAGCGCCCGCTAGTTAGGGCGGGCGCGGAGTGACTGTGGACTGGGCGCCGGATGTAGCGTGGCGGCGATCCGACGTAACCCGGCAACCGTTTGCAAACAACACGCAATCCTAAGATGTTTAGAGGTACAGACGAAATATACTGCCTAATTACGGTCTCAGTTATGCTAAATTTAAATGTAAAGAGGTATTAAAACTAGAACTAGCTAAAAACAGTAGTTTGACGTCTTGTAACGTTGTTGAAAAATATTACATAAAATCACCATATTTAAAAAAATTGGGTTGTCTCAAAAAAGCATACGTAAATACGGTTCAACAGATTTTTTTAACTTTTCCGAGAAATAGGATCAGTTTAGGTTAAGCCACTAAGATCAGGCTCTTCATCGGACGTATACTTTTGTATTTTCCAGATTTCCCCATATTTCCGTACACAAAGACGTGCGTGGAAATACCTACCTACAAGATCAAAAGAAAAGTTTGATGCTCTAGAAACGCCAACCTTATGGAAAGGAGTTGGGATTTCATGGACATAATTACAAACGTCTCTTCGATAGGTATTGAACTTGGCGACATAGGTACAGTCTATCTGCACTAGTAGGCACAATCTCGAACATTGATATTCTTTGTCCATATTTCAAGGTGGAATAGCCACAGAGATGAAGATGGAAGGTCGCCGATGAGGTGGCACAAACAAATTAAATCTGCGGTCAGAGGTCCCGTTTATGAATACGGGCGGCTGTCATCTTTCTAAAAGACCCAGAAGAAAAGAGATCACACTGAGCTGCGACAATGCCAGCGATGAGACACAATTTATGGTGACAATGACAACGAACACTTTAAGAGCTAAGAGAATTTAAAAAAAAAACTAGTCATTTACTTTTCGATTCCTTTCAGTTTTCAGAACCTATGTGATCCACCTGGAAGCTTCATTCTTATATAAAGCAAATTGAAGAAAATCCAATATCTATATGTACCTACGAGTAGGTACTTAAAGCCTGTAAAAAAAGTTATAACCTAAATAGGTAGGTTCCTACCTACTACCTACCCAAGCTCAAATTAAGATTTCTACCTACGCACCTACGCAGCCAATCTAAGATGGGTAGACCTGTCTCACCTATCTAGACTTCCAAATGAAGGATACCGCATCGGAGTGGCATAGTGGTCTAGACCGATTTATACATTCACAGAAAAAGTTGGAAGCTTACCTATCTACCCACGAATCTCTATCTAACCTACACTTTCATCTCATTGATCGAATGATGATTAATGATTTGTTTCGATGTTGAGATGGATTCATGATAGCACAAGTTTAAACCTTAGTGGTTTTTTTGGTTGCTATTTAACCTAAATAATCCTGTAACCTTTGTATAAATGATAAATAAATAAAAAAAAGAATAAACAACAAGATTAAAAAAAAAAGACGGGTTGCACTCCGGGAGTGCCGGCAGAAGTGAAAACTTGATTATTAACGTTGAAATATATATATATATTTATATATATCTATATATTTGAAATATATATATATAATATATCTATATACGTTGAAATATATATATATTTATATATATCTATATATTTGAAACAGTAGGCCCAGGCATACATTTTCGCCGCGCCGTAGAGAGGGGATAGCTGTCTACTCTCCATCCGTCTTACGCTTTTTCGATCAGGTCACGTGTCCTGACGCGAGTTTAAGATTTTATACCCATTACAGAAAAAGTGCTCAACGCCGCTAAAGAAGTTTTCACTTCAAAAATAACTGGTTGAAAAATGTGGCAAAGAAAAATTGCATCCAAAGAATGATACGATTCTTTTGTTCGACGATTTCATCTTTATAATTCATTCTCTCCTTGATTTCTAGCCAGTGACGCTATATTAGCGATAACCATTTTACTGTCAATAAAAAAAAAAAACAAGTTAAAAAACAAAAAGTCTAGACGGGAAACCATGACCAAATATTTGGGATTTATAAAGTGACATTTCGGCACCAATGTAACAGTAGATCATATGTCAAACCAATACATTTCAGACTATTTGATAAATAGCTAGTTATTCGTAATAATGTCACTTTGCTTTGATCCTTGCATCAGGTTACCTAATCCCAATGCCAATGTCAATGCCTGAAGCCAAACACCTAATAGTGACTAATTGTAAGCTAAACGCTGCCAGTCTGCCAGACGCAACCATCTATCTATTCGATTCGAATTAGTAGACTGCTACTGGAAGCAGTGCTGGATTAGCTGCCATGTAGCAAGATTAGCAAAAGATACGTGCCCTGCGTGCTGGGGGGCCCCGCTTGGACGTAAAAGCGGAGCAGGATGGACCTATATCAACCTACCGTATGAAATGTAGGTACATACCTGACCAATTCTAAATTATTCTTAAAGACAATATAACCAACTGCATACGGGGATATCGCTATCTAAGGGCCCTGAGGTTTCTGAGAAAAATAAGTTAAAAGAGCTTTAACTTGTTAGCGTTTTACAAAGATTGAAGAGCGAGCCCGATATCCGTGAGTGAGCCCTTTTTTCCCTTGCCTTGCTGGTTGTCTGGTAGATATCGCTGTCAACGTTAAGACCGCCATTGTACCATTTGTACCCATAGATTGCATCGCTGCTTAACATCATTCAGGTAGCACTGGTTTTTATAATTTAAAGAAAGATTAAGTTTATGTATAAGTTGTGTTATTTTTTGGTGTACAATAAAGTTTATTCTATTCTATTCCCTTGGTAGGATTTGTCACAATCCACGCGCTGCTGGTTTAATCCAGCACTGACTGGTTGCAACATTTTCCAGTTATTCTAGCCATGGTACCTAACTCCATAAGATACCAACGTAGGCTTGTGGACTCATTAATAATTACAATGTACGTTTGAGATGTAACTTAGGAGACTTTACAGTCTAGGTGGTCGCCTGAATTAGGTAGGCAAGTAATGGTTGGCTGTACTATAGGTACGTGGGGTCTAGGGCTTGATTTTCAACAATGCTCATCTGATGGATGACTTAATAAAAATAGGCTGATAGACGCACGTTTCTTGCAGTCAGGTTTTTTGAAAATGTTACATGCACTTAGGCCATTTCATTACGAACCCTCAGTACCCATGTTTTACCAACATATGTGTTATGATGCATTTAATGCGTTTGATGTCGACCAATTAAATTCATTGGTTCATTTAGCTTAGCACTGTGAGGTGGTCGTGGTGGAAAAGGGTTCAACTTAGCTGTTTTTAGGGCTGAGTACCTACCCGAAGGATAAAAACAAGGAACCAAACGAGACGGAAAAACGCCACAAGCCTGGAGCAGACGTGTGGTGGCACTCTTCTTTAAAACGACACTGTGTCAGTCTGACTTCAGGAGAGGACCTTGAAACCTATCCTCCTGCAGCGGGGTGTGAGGCAGGGAGACGTCATTTCTTCGAAACTGTTCATGGCCGCAATGGAGGATGTCTTCAAGGTTCTGAACTGGAGTGGACTAGGTATTAATGTCAATGGCGAAACATCACTCACCTTCGGTTTGCCGGCAACATAGTAGTCATGAGTGAAACTACGGAAGAACTCAGCACAATGCTCAAGGTCCACTCCTTCGGTAGCTCTACTGGCTTCCGAAAGAGTGGTCCTTAAAATGAACACAGAACATAAAACCAAAGTCATGATAAATAGTCATGAAGCACCTACTCCTGTCAAGACGATTACGTCTACCTCGGACAGACAGTCCAGTTGGGCAGATCTAATTTCGAGAGTGGTCAACCATCGAATCCGACTCCGCTAAGCAGCGTTCGGGAAGCTAGGTACGCGGTATCTTCTCATCCAAAATAAAACTGTGTCTTAAGAACGTGGCTCCGAAACGTTGTCGCTCACAAAGGGCCTGATCAAAAGGATGACTTTTAAGACACCCAAAGAGCAATGGAAAAGACGGGAAGCCGATAGACGCGAGACACAAACGAGCGTTCGTTGTGGCGATACTTGGGGGAGGCCTATGTCCAACAGTGGACTGCTGAAATGATGATGATGAAAAGATGACCCAAATGGTAATATGGGATCCTATTAAGACCCTATACTAAGAATCCACTAACCATCCGTTTACTGTCATCAAGCTGTATCCTATCCTATGAACCGTGATTGTTAGACAGTTGAAATTTTCAAAGATGATGTATTTCTGTTGGCGCTCTAACCACAAATACTAGAAAAATAGAATAAAACAAATATTTTATGGGGCTCCCATACAACAGACATGTTTTTTTGCCGTTTTTTTAGATAAATGGTACGGAACCATTCTTGCGTGAGTCCGACTTGCACTTGTTTATATTAGTGGATACGGATTAAATCGATAGAGATCAATCGGTATTTTAAATGCAAAATGGTGCATAACAACCGCAGCGTTAATGAGGAAACTGATTGGTATTGACACTTCTATTTGTCACTTGTCTTCACTTGTTTTCTGTAAAATATATTGTTCACACCGAAAATTATTAAAAAACTAATTTGCATTGAGCATCCAGTCATTGATTTTCATTCAGAATACCCATAATTCTCGCACATGGTCCTTCGAGCCGGATGAAATATAATTAAGAAGATCAGCGATTATTTTCAAGAAAAAGAATAGAGACTGACTTCCACGCTGAATGGAGGTTCATGAGTTCACTGCTGGAGAACTGGATTGATTTCAAGCAAGTTAGTTAGTGGTGTACAGTTATAATTACGCTAATATCGTCACCCAACACTCAGGTAGTATATATAAGTAGTCATACTAAGGTCAGTACTATTTTATTAAATTACCAATTATATTGTGTTTGAGTAAAATCATTAGGTACTTTGTTGCATTGTGATTAGTATTTTATTCAACAGCAATGTTAAGTTTAAACTCATACTTTTAACAGTATAGTTAGCTATTTTGCTACATTATTAAACTTACATTATATTAAGCTGTAACTAATTACATAACTACTTAACAGTGGTATTAATTTTTAACAAGTATCTTGACATAATAAAAATATTTGAGTGTTAGATATTAGTACAAGTCATTGTTATAAATTATAGTTAGCAGTCAGAAAGGGCATAGACTACAGCTAGGCGTATAATTATTGAAATTATATTGTTGTTTTAATTTTTATATTCCTGTATCAATGCCAGGTTGACAACACTCGTCTCCCAGAATGTCTGAGGAAAAGGATTTAATTAAGAAGCGAGGCAGCTTCAAAGGTCGCTTGACTAGTTTCCTCAATTTTCTGGACTCATTCAAGGACAAGGAGCTATCTAGCTGTGATGTGTCCGAGTTGCAGTTGCGCATGGGCAAGATAGAGGCGTTGTATGAGCAGTATGATGAGGTACAGTTACGTCTAGAATGCATTGTTGACGACATCAACTTTCAATATTCTCAGCGTTCCGAGTTTGAGTCTATTTATTATAAAACCTTATCTAGAGCCCAGAATATTCTGACTGACTACAATAAAGATAATAAATCGATGGAAAGTTGTAAAAGTACTCGTGTTAGCATAAAGCAGCCGGTTAAATTGCCAACGATTCAGTTACCAAAGTTTAGCGGATTATATTGTAATTGGCTTGAATTCCGCGACACCTTTACTAGCCTAATTCATTGTAATGATGACATAGACGCAATCAATAAGTTTCACTACTTGCGAGCATCACTTGAGGGAACAGCTGCTATAGTTATCAAATCCATTGAGTTTTCTTCAAGTAATTACTCTGTGGCATGGTCATTGTTATGTGATCGGTTTGACAACAAAAGATTACTGGTTCAGAATCATATAAGTTCATTATTTACTATTGAATCAATTACAAAAGAATCTTCTGTTGCCATTAAGAATTTGATCGATCAGTTAAATAAAGACTTGCGAGCTTTAGAGTCATTAGGGGAGCCTGTGAAACACTGGGATACACTTTTAATCTACATTGTCACACGAAAACTTGATCAAAAAACCTATCGTGAGTGGGAGGAGTGCAAAGGTAGGATAGACAAGGATGGCTTAATCACGTTTAACGCATTTATGCAATTCTTACGCAATCGAGCCGACCTCATCGAGACCCTGGAACTCCCCCGCAATCATTATTCGCAATCACCAGGTAAATCAGGTCCTAAGATCAAGTCAATGGTAGCACAATCTCCTATCAATTCTAGCACTGACTCAGCTTCTAAACCTTGTCCTAAATGTAATAACAACGATCACACATTAAATAATTGTCCACAGTTTCTCGCATTGAGTAACGATGACCGTCTCAAATCATTACCTAGTTATAAGGTATGTTTTAACTGTTTTCGTTCCGGACACTATGCTAACAAATGTAAAAAACCAGGCTGCAAACTATGCAAACGTAGGCACAACACATTAGTTCACGTACATTCTAATGGCACTGTATCGAATACACCTAGTGGTAATTCGATGAATAACTTGTCTGCTACGACTGAAACGAATAACGTAGCTTTATCCGCAAACATTGCATCTCCGTGTGGTCATACGCAACGAGATGTGTTGTTATCAACCGCTTTGATCAAATTAAGAGACCACAATGGGTGTGTGCATCTCGCTCGCGCGGTGCTCGATAGTGGTAGCACGTCTTCACTCATAACAGATAGGTTGTGCAATAAACTTAACTTAAAAACTAGCCAGGTAGATAGATCAATCCTTGGAATCAATAACGTCACTTCGCACGTAGGTAAAATATGTCGGGTTAAGGGTACGCCATTAGATGATAGCTTTGTATTCGAACTAAATTGTTTTGTTCTTCCGTTCATTACGAGTAGTGTTCCGTGTCGTCAGATAAATATTTCTGATTTCGACTTACCCTCGAATATTACTTTAGCTGATCCTACTTTTTATAACCCTGCCGATGTTGATATTTTAATCGGCGCTGATCTTTTTTGGGATTTGTTAGGATCTCAAAGACTAAAGTTAGGTACCGGGAAACCAATATTATGTGAAACCCGTCTAGGATGGATAGTTTCCGGTCCAATTACTCAGAATACTATCTCACTGCTGACGAATGACGTAAAGTGCAATATGTCTAAAATGGTTGCCGACAGCGATGGTGACTGGGAAAACCTCAAGTCAGAATTGACAAAGTTTTGGCAATTAGAGGAGGTGAATGCGAAGTCTTCCAATTCTTATATGCCTGAAGAGAAATTGTGTGAAGACAATTTCGTTACAAATACGACACGATTGTCTGATGGTCGTTTTTGTGTTCGCATCCCCCTTAAGAAAGATCCTTCAATTTTAGGAAATTCTTTTAATAAAGCCACACATTGTTTACATTCTTTAGAGCGTAAATTAAAGGTTAAGACGAACTTTAGTAGAATGTATCATGACTTTTTGTCAGAATACGAGTTACTTGGTCATATGACAAAAATTAATAAACCTAATTTATGTTTGGGTTATTTTATTCCACATATGGGAGTTTTACGCGAGTCGAGTACCACGACCAAACTTCGTGTTGTTTTCAACGCTAGTGCTTCTACTTCGACGGGAGTGTCCTCTAATGACCTACAGATGGTTGGGCCAACCGTACAGGACGGTCTATTGTCTATACTTCTTCGCTTTAGAGTCCACAAGTATGTTTTATCTGCGGATGTGGAGAAGATGTATAGACAAATAGTCGTCCACCCGTCGGACAGATATTTACAACAGATTGTTTGGCGTGATAATGTTAGTGATCCTATTAATGTTTATCAATTAAACACCGTCACGTACGGTACGGCCAGTGCGCCATTCCTTGCGACACGATGCCTTAAACAAGTAGGACTCGACTGTAGGAACCCTAAGATATCGGAAATCATCCAACATGACTTCTATGTCGACGACTTGCTGACCGGAGGGGATGACTTAGATGAAGTAAAGTTCATTCGCACTGAAGTCACCAAAGCGCTTGCGTCGGCATGTATGCCATTGAGAAAGTGGAAGTCAAATGATTCTCAATTATTGTCGAATGCTGTCCCTGCGTCATACGATTTGAACATTGGACAAAATGAGCCAGAAAAGTTGCTTGGTCTCTGTTGGCATATCGGCACTGATGAGATAGGGTTTCCTATAGGTCTGACTAAATCTTCGACTAGGTACACAAAGCGTGACTTGTTATCCGTTATTGCGCGAATCTTTGATCCCTTAGGTCTGTTAGGTCCTATTGTTATTACTATGAAGATCTTGCTACAGAAAATGTGGTTAGATAAATTATCATGGGATCAACCATTACCTAATGAGATTTGTAAACAATGGGAGATTATTATTAAATCTTTACCTCTTTTAAATCATGTTCGCATTCCGCGACTTGTAGTCTGCAATTCATTTACGGAGTTAGAACTCCATATTTTCACAGACGCGTCTGAGTCCGCGTACGGTGCTTGCGTCTACATTCGCAGTGTTAATGCTAAGGGTGAGTACATGGCTCGCTTGTTAATGGCAAAGAGTCGAGTTGCTCCCATCAAGCCTACGACAATTCCGCGACTGGAGTTATGTGGTGCGGTAGTCGGTTCTCGTCTTCACGAGAAGGTGATGAGCTCACTTCGAGTGAAGATCAGTCGGGTTTATTGTTGGACTGATTCAACCATTGTCTTGGGATGGTTACAGATGATGCCTACCAGACTTCAGCCCTTTGTGCGCAACCGCGTTGCTGAGGTTTTGGATAAGTCGGGTAACTGTACTTGGAGGCACGTCCCAACAGATCAAAATCCAGCAGACCTAATATCTCGTGGCATGGATATTAGTGATCTGCAGGAGTCAGATCTGTGGTGGAAAGGACCAGATTTTTTAAAACTAGATTCGTCTGAATGGCCTTCTCAAATTACGAGCCCAGGACTACAATCGTTACCGGAGACTCGACCTAAAATCATATTACATGTTGTAAACGATTCGAAACCTGAAGTTTTAATTGATTTTTAGGCGTTATTCCAATTACACACGGCTCGTACGATCTGTTGCCTACGTATTACGATTTATTAAGTCATGTAGAAAGCATTACCCTAAAACCAAATACTTGTCACATGATGAGGTACAAGATGCACTAACTCTTGTCATTATTAAGAGTCAGATTCAGTCATTTTCTGAATACCAATTATTTTTGAACAAAAAGAGTTTACCTAAAAAGAGCGCCCTTCTAAAGTTTAATGTTTATTTAGACGATAATAATGTAATGCGAGTAGGAGGACGTCTCGATAACTCTAATTTTGCTTATAGTAAGAAACACCCTATTTTATTACAGTCCACTCATGATTTCACTAAACTATTATTTAATTTTGAGCATAAAAGGCTGATGCATGCTGGCCCACAATTATTATTAGCTTCCATTAGGGAAACTTATTGGCCAATAGGAGGTCGCAAGTTGGCGAAAGCCTGTTATCATAAGTGTGTTTTGTGTCACCGTATGAAGGGTAAGGTTGTAGCTCCCTTAATGGGTAACTTACCACGAGAACGCCTTCGTCCAGGTTATCCCTTTGAAAGCACAGGCGTTGATTACGCTGGCCCTATTATGTGTGCTAGTCGCCAGGGCCGTGGATGTAGGTTAGTAAAGGTGTATGTCGCTATTTTTATTTGTTTCACAACCAAGGCCATTCATTTGGAGCTCGTTGGTGATTTAACTAGCAATAGTTATTTACTGGCTTTGTATCGGTTTATTTCTCGGAGAGGTAAACCTGCTGATATTTTTTCCGATAACGGTACCTCATTTGTCGGTGCATACAACGACCTTTCCAAATTTTTAAAATTAAATAGTTTGTCCTTGGGTGAAAGTGCAGCAAACGACGGAATAAGGTTCCATTTTATTCCCGCCTACACCCCACATTTCGGTGGACTCTGGGAGGCAGGTGTCAAGTCAGCAAAGTATCACCTTCAGAGAGTGTTGGGAAATTGTAACTTGACTTTTGAGGAGCTGTACACCACACTAACCAAGATTGAAGCCATCTTGAACTCTCGTCCATTGACGCCGTTGTCTTCAGATCCTGCAGATTATACTCCGCTCACGCCAGGACATTTTCTTGTGGGACGGCCACTTACTTCTTTGCCGCAACCTGATTACCAGGATAGCTCTGCCAATTATCTGTCTCGTTACCAGAGGATCGAGCAGCTTCGCCAGCATTTCTGGAGCAGATGGAGCAAGGAGTATGTTGCAGAATTGCAACAACGCTCCAAATGGCGTTCCTGCAAGGATGGCTTGATGCTGAACTCCTTGGTGGTGATCAAGGAAGACGATCTTCCTCCGTTGAAGTGGAGACTTGGACGGATCGTGGCTGTTCATCCAGGAACGGATGGTATCGCCCGTGTAGCTGACATTCGGACGTCTACTGGAGTCGTTCGACGGGCATTCAACCGAATCTGCCCTTTGCCTGTGTCTTCAGAATCTGGTTGAAACCATTGGTTTCAACGCCCGGGGAAATGTTGGAGATAAAACCTTCTTGCAAGCTTCCTAAATTATATGAAAAAATATGACACTTCTATTTGTCACTTGTCTTCACTTGTTTCTTGTAAAATATATTGTTCACACCGAAAATTATTAAAAAACTAATTTGCATTGAGCATCCAGTCATTGATTTTCATTCAGAATACCCATAATTCTCGCACAGGTATTTTCTCGTTTAACATCAGTGTCTCAAGACAAAAGTCTATGACCGGTGTGTGCTGGTAATAACATATGGCTCTGAAACGTGGTCGTTCACAGTGGGTTGCATCAGCAGTCACCCAAAGAGCGTTGTAAAGGGCTTTGCTCGGTCCCTTGCGTTCAGAGCCCGATCTAGCTGTTTAGCCGCTCCGGGCAAAGATAATTTTCGCCGCCCTTTAGGTACATACACAAAACCATTTAAGTCTTAAATATTTCCACTATCCAACCTTATGTAAGTATATAGGTTGGAAGGTGACACATAAAATTCTCAACCTGCCAACTTGGGTGTGGATGGCTAATGGCTAGGTTGGAAGATAGGAATAAGTCAATTTTGAAGCCCCTCATTTTTTGCCGGCTTGCCGTTAGATCGGGCCCTGCTTGCGTTATCGCATAAAGAATGAAATAACTTCATTCCGTAGGAGAAACAAGATAGCCTGAAGAATCGTCCAAGTCAAGTGGCACTGGCGCAGTGAGCAGGCCCATTGCTTGCAGAACAGAAGGCCGTTGGGGTCGAAAGGTTCTGGAGTGACCACCGCGTACTGGAAAACGCTGCGTTGGAAGGCTTCTCACAAGGTGGATCGATGAACTTTTTTTTTTGGTGGGGAAAATCATCCAATGACAACCCCCGCTCTTGGGCGGAGCGGGATAGTGTCAGGCTCTTACTGACTAAAAAACCCACCCCGTTCCTTCAAGCCTTCATACCGGGGCTCGAGCTCCCTTTCGGATAACCATGGCCCAGTAGACTTCGACCCGGCTGGGTCCCTGCTGTTGCTGACAACTCCTTGAGGCGCGCTGGAAAAGTGCGCGCCATCGACGACTTGGGCTTGGTCCGGACAGCCAGCTACCCATTGCTCACTGTCCGCAAGCCCGCGCCTACGGTGGCTGGAAATCGGGACCGGAATCCCGGCGGCGGCGAGAGCGCCGTTGCCTGATGCGGTGTTCGTTGTAGTGACACTTGGGGGAAGCCCAAACATGCATACCTACTGTTTTTTTATTAGATATTATTATACATAGGCTAGCTTTTGACTACTATTCACTATCCATCCACAGATAAATACATAAACCTCCTTTGAGTCGTGCAATCGGTCAAAAATAGTGTTTCAACTGAGCTACTATGTATTTTATTAGTTGGTAGATACCTATAGGTATATTTGTTGTTTTTTTAAGCATGGGACCATGATAGTACCTAAATAAAAATTAAGTGGTAATAGTATATTGCTCTCAAGAAGGACACAAAATATACACTTTTAATTATTAACAGTAATATGGTTGCAGAAAGTAAAGTAGGTACTACGCGTTCCAAATGAGAATAGGACCGATTCCTATGTTTTGACGTCTCGTCGTACTGTCAAATCGAAGAAATTTTGGCAAAATTAAAGAACTCGGAGATGAGTAAAATTGAAGAACTGGATTCTGATTAAACTTTTTTCGTTCACAGTTCATAAATAAATTAAATTTCTCGTAAATTAATTAATATTTAAAAATTTCTTTCCTCGATTTGACAGTAAATCGTGATGTCACAACATGGCGGGCGATCCTATTCTCATTTGGAACGCATTGTATACTATGTCTTTTGTCTTGACACGAATACAGTAGTAGGTAGATCAGATAGATACTTAATTCAACTTAATTGTTTCTGTCATTAGTTGCAAAAAATTAATGGATTTATTAATAGTTGATAGATTAGACATTATTTCATTTACTCTGGTTTATTGGTTCAAAATAAATTAAACAATCAAGTAATAACTATGAATACTTTATTAGTAGTTTAAGGCAGAAAATTACACCTTAAGTCTCACAAAATGAGACGTGTTTGAAAGTCAAAAGACAATACATCATTTTTCTACTAGTCCCTTTAAATATACAACAATCAATAAATACAAGTGTAAATATTAAATCTGCAAAAATAACACCATGTTATTGCTAAGATTAAAATCTTAACAATGTGTTAGTGTGTTTTTAGCATAAATTATTATGCTTTAAAACAGTTGTGCAGACATTTTGTTAACAGTCATCACAGACACAATTGGCGTGATATGTATTAAACAACAAAATATAGCTCTTTAAGAAGAAACATTTAAAAACCTTAGTTTTTCTAGTCCTATAAAATTATAACTAGCATGATATTTTTAAATGTTAAATAACACCTGACATAAGCATAGCCTGAGTAAATAATTTATGTTAAATGATCAACATTTATCCTTATTTACTTTTTTAAAGTGTACATGATATTCACAAAAAAATATGATAAAATGTTTATGTTATATGCAACAAAGAGGAATCATAGACTGCATTAAAAAAAAAAATAGCAAAATTACCTTTTACAATCCATTATGATTTGGTTGTTTTATTGACTGTAAGTTGATTGAAAATTGACATGCCAGTTTTACAAGAGCTAAAAAAGCTCTATAAAAAAACATGAGTGATAAATTATGTGGTAACAATGACATAGACAAGAATTTATAGAATAAAGCAAAGTTAATTCAGCTGTAAAAAAAAGTTTGTGCAAATGTCTCTCAGAAACTAATTTAACTTTACTTTTTCTTAACACTTACTTCTGATCACTAAAATTAATATTATATTATGCCAAAGATTTTACTTACTTTTATATTATGTACTTTTAATGAAAACAAAAATATTAACAACAACTCAAAACAATAGTATTATGTAACTTTTTACGGGGCAAACACACAAGCACCATACAAATTAGAAGATGAAGTCTATTTAAAATGTACTTAAGTATGATTGATGTCTTTGTGAATATTCTGGTCCTTGATATTTAGATAAGTTATCATCAAACAATATTATGCTAATCTATGAACTTCATTTTACTAATTAACAAATGCAACAAAATATTATGATTCTGCTATCTTTGATTTACCATTCAGTTTACCAAGCTGACCTAACATAAGAACAGTATTAATTAAATTTTCAGAGTAAATGCGCTGATTGGTTTCCATTCTTCTCAGCTTTTGGACAATATATTTGGAGAAAAATTCCAATTCATTCTCATTTCCATGATTTCTTGGTTCATCCTCTAAACTGCGTTTACGTTTAGCTTCCCGAGGATTGACCAGATTTGCATTTTTAGCTTTTCTTTTTGGAGAATTATTTGTCTTGTCATTACTACTGCCACTGTTAACAAATGCCAGGTTCAAATCTTCAGCCAGATCATTAGCTTCTTCCTCATTTAACTGTATAGTTAAATCATCGGGCACTGTTACCATGGGGACATGATTTTCAGAAAATATGGGGGATGGCAGAAATGATACCCGTTTCCTAACTTTTACAGCTGAGTGTTTTGGCTTAGTAGCTGTTGTGTCCTCAGCAGTAGCTCCTACTGTATGTCTGCGGTTAGTCTTCTGCTTAGTTGGTTCTGGATTATGTAGTCTGCTCACCAATTGTTTGTTGCTCCAGAAATTTACCTTGATCTTTTGTTTAGGTTTAGGTTTCTGCTCAACAGGTTTAGGTTTCTGCTCAGCAGGCTTTGGTTTGTTTAAAACTGTAGGAAATTTATAGCGTATGGTGTCATCTTCTTCTTCAACTTTTTCTATCTTCTTCAGCTTGGGAGATTTACTAGCAGTGTTAAAGAAATTGGTGTTCAATTTGTACCTCACATTGTCATCATCTGATTGGTAACCATTTTTCTTAGATGACGACTTATCAGCAGATATGGGTTTCATTGTCTTGATGATTTGATTATTCAGTAACAGTATTATGATTACTAACAGTGTCAGTGAACCTGGAATGAGACAAAAACAAAATCAATAAGTTACAAATCACAATTAAATAAATTAACGGCTTGATTAAAAACTTTACTAAAACTTAAGTCGTTTACGAGAATTTAATTCAATGAGAGGCTGATACTTCGCGTAGGTAGGCTTTCCCGCCTAAACGTTGGGCAACAAAGTAGCATAAAAAAGTTGTTATCGTCGAGATATGTCAACAACCTCAATACCGTACAGATTATTTACACATGACGCGTAAAATAAAAACGATATTTGTACCAAACAGGATACATTAGCGAGGAAATAGAAGATAATAATATTTTGAGGTTATGAGACTGAACTTATAATAAAATCGTATAATTCTATGAAAGGATAACTAAATACAATGTAAATCATACTCCAATTCGGAATAGTAACTGTAACTATTAGATTTAAGTTAGTTAAACTATTGTTTTGCTTAGAATATTGTCTCGTCATCATTAACATTTGTTAAGCAATTACTATTACATAATCATAATATTTTATCAAATAAAACTTACCTTTATAAAGTTACATTATTATTCACCAAGTATTCACTCACTGTGTTGGTCACAAGAGTCAAAAATAAATAAATATTATCCACGAATACAAACACGACACGCACGATTTGGAGTGTTCAATGACGCAAAGTGTTTCCAAAATTATCCGCTAGAGGCGTATGAGTCGTGCGCGGGAAAACTATGGCCGCGTTCAACATTAGAAAGTAGAAAACAAATGAATCAATGTTTTGACATTATTTTAATGTAACTAGTTAATTGATGTTACTTAGGTATTACATAACCGTTATTAGTTGAAAAAATAAATTAAGAATATGTACCTACTGGACTATTTGTTGGAACGCTTTCATATTTTTGCTACGATCATAGACATTGAAAGTTATACATTCTGTGACTCAGTTTTTCAGTATATCACTGTGGTACCGTAGCAATGATCTATAAATATGTACGTATGGGATCGTGCCGACCAAATTTTAAAATCGTTTGATTAGACTCGAGTTATACCTAAAAAAACAATGACAAAAAAATTTAAACTCACCTACTGTAGGTTCCTCAAAATAAAACTTATGGAAATCCTAGGGACCTATCTATTTTAATTACTTTACCTAGGGTACCTCATTGTTATTATTTTTTCTTCAAAACAATGGATACAAATAAAAATATTTTTTATTTGTTAACCTGAGGCACTTTAAATCGTAATTTTCCGCAAATTAAATTATTAGGAAATTACTCAAATCAATACTTTCAAGTTGGAAAGTTATTCCTCGTAATAAAAATTTGTTTAGGTATGTATCTATATTTATAGTAGAATCTCACTTTTTAATGGATTAATAACTATGCTCCAACAGTGTAGGTGCCGGGGCAACTGTTTGCTCTAGCAGATGGCTGGGCGTCTAGAATAGGGGTACGTACGTTATGTCAATAATGTTGAAAAGCTGCGCTAAACACACTGCTTTAGAAATGAATATCAAGACTGTACCTAGCTATCTATTTTAGCAGATTTGACCTTAATAAATTAAAAGTACTTACCTAACAAATACTACTAGCATTATGTTACTTTAAAATGTCTTGTTGTTTCCGAAGCGGATGTTTCGATTAAATATTTCGCTTACCATATGATTTTTCATGGAAATCCACCCCATCTTTGCACGGAACTTCAGTTTACGTTTCGGATTATCCGTGGTTAACGTTTTTTAATACAACACTATTGTAAAATGTCCAGTAACAGCGGAATAAAACGCTATTGTTGTTAAAGCCGAGGCTTTACGCGACGCGAATTGGGAGGTTATGACTGTCTACGAGATCTGCTCTCGGACTGAGTGGGAGGCTGTGCGCAATGCGGCAACGCGGCTGTCTACAAAATATTAAGCTTTAACTAAGTGCTCACGTATGCAGAGAAAACAAACATTACTGCCATATAAATCTGATAAATAAGTAGGTAAAAAAGAAAGTTTAATTGACTTTATTAAAATTAGAAGAGTATATTATATTATTATAAAAAATGATAACTTACCTACCAACGCAGAACGGATTATTTTTCCAGTCCTCTCTCTATTTATCTATATTTTATCGATATATTGCAAATTAGGGAAAAAACATTAACCAAACGAAATATTAAGTTTTACTTAGGTATTTCTTGTTTTGAGTTTTGACGTACGTAATCGCGGGAAGTTTTGAATGTATTGATTTGAATTGCGAACGTCATTTCGCATGTGCCTAGAGCAGAGAGCTAGGCGTGCGCACTAGAGGGATTCCTATGAATGGTTTAGGTATATATCTACAAGGGTCGCGTACTAGAAAAATAAAATGTTGTCCATTAACTTTAATGGGAATACTTTGTCTTGGTCGTTTCGTATGCATTCCGTTAGGGGTGGTTTTCTTTTTTAGGACACTAGATGATATGAACGATGTACCTATCCACCTTGCACATCTAGCTTCTCATTATTTTCTAAAGCCGTAGAATTTTTATTAGTATTTACTTAAGATTATTATTAACATATTATACCGACATCAGACATGTGCAATTTTATGAACAGGTCATCATCATCATTTCAGCCGAAAGACGTCCACTGTTGGACATAGGCCTCCCCAAAGCGTAGCCGCTGGTCTTATGCGTTTCGTATCCATCGGATTCCCGCGACCTTCACCAGGTCATCGGCCTTCCAAAGTTGCGTCTTTCGGTACTAGGTCGCCACTCCAGAACCTTTCGTCCCCATTAATCATCTGTTCTGCGTGCAATGTGGACTACCCATTGCCACCTCAGTTTGGCTATTCTTCGAGCAATGTCGGTATTCGGCAACCATGGTTCTCCTGCAGATATCTTCATTTTTGATGTGATCACGCAAGGAAACTCCGAGCAATAATAGCCCTTTCCATTGCGCTTTGGGTGATTAAATCTTCTTATGAGACTCATTACAAGTGACCGCGTTTCGGAGCCTTATGTCATCACTGGCAACACACATTGGTTATAGATTTCATCTGGAGACACTGTGGTATACCGAACGAGAAGTTCAGCTTCCTGACCTCTTTCTCAAAGTTAGACCTACCCAACTGAAACGTCTGTCCCAGGTAAACAGTCAACACAACTACGAGAATAGAGTCTTCGATCTTGATAGGAGTTACCTTTAGGTGCTACATGGATGTTTACCATGGCTTTGGTTTTGTCCATGTTAATTTTAAGTCCCACTTTTCAGAAGCTCTACTGAGGTAACCGAGCATTTAACTGAGCTCCTCCATAGTCTTAGCCATGACTATTATGTCTTCGGCAAACCGAAGGTGAGAGATGTCTTCGCCATTGACATTAATGTCTATCCCTCTCCATTCCAGAACCTTGATGATATCCTCCATTGCGGCCGTGAATAGTTTCTGAGAAATTACGTTTCCCTGGGTCACACACACCCCGCTGCAAGAGGAATGGTTTCGAGGCAGTCCTGAAGTCGAACTGACATAGTCAAACACTTCAGCACTTCGATGTACCAATAGTCAATCTGGTACCGTTGGAGAGATTGCAGTACAGCCCAGGTCTCGATTGAATCAGAGGTTTTCTCGTAGACCACAAAGCTAAGTAGAGAGGCTGATTATACTCCTAAGTCTTCTTTAGAAGCTGCCGCAGAGTATGTATGAGGTTCACGAGGATAAAGCCTTTTCGCAATTCGTCTTGTCCGGGGGGTCGGAAATCGTCGAAACTGTGCGTGAGACGATTCGTGATGATTCTGGAAAGCAGCTGGTAGACACGTCTCAGAAGTGAGGTGGGCCTGTAATTCTTAAGCAGGGTATTGTCGCCCTTCTTAAAGGAGAGTACCACTACATCTCTGCTCTACGCCCGTGGCGTTTTGTCCTCAAGTATGACGGAATCAAATAGCTTCTGAAGAGCCTTAAGGACCGGTTTTCGACCCGCCTTCAGGAGTATGGCCGTAATTCCGTCATCATCCGACACTTTGTTGTATTTCAGCTGCTTCAGAGCCATCCGAATCTCGTACAGGAATGTCCGAATGACGTCCGTTATATCTTCGGTATAGCGTCGAGTAAATCTAGCTCTTGGGTTATTTGCTAGATTTGCAGCGGGTTTAGTGATAGACATGTATAACTGTTAATAAAAAGCCTTGATCGCTCCCAGAAGCTCCAATTTGACGGATGTGACTCTGTCATTGACGGTTTTCAGTTAGTAGTAGTATCTTTATCTTTTCAGTATTAAAGCGGCGATAGTCGCGTTTCAAAGACTTCGATATCCGTCTAATGAGCTGCCGGTATCGCCACGTATAGTTCGCTCCATGAGCTCATGAGTCAGAGCAGAGAGCTTTTTGTTCTTATTTGTAAATCGAGTCTTGAAAAATCTAGACCTGATCGTGTGGAAAGTTTCCACGAATCCATCATTACATTCATCCACGGTGCTCCCTAGGCACTCAAAATGATCGTGGAGTTTGAGCTGAAAGCTCTCTATGAAAAGGTATTCTTATAAAATTGATAGTACAGTAAATAGTCGATTAGTTGAACATAAACCTAGGCCACTATTAGGCATAAGCATAGGCATAAGCCTCTCCAAGGTAGTACCACAATGACCGGTCTTGTGCGCCTCGCATCCATGGAATTCCCACGACCCACACCAGATCATCGGTCCTCCTCGTGACGACTGCCGAGAAATTCTAAGTCAACCAGAAACAACAGTCAAAGGTGTTTATGCCATATATTTTGACACTTTCTTGGTAATCAAAACTTATGAATATCCTTTCTTATATCAATGGGATACCTATCTACTAGTAGGTACCTACCTACTCCCCGTTGACTTAGAATCGTGGAATTTGCCAAGAAGCAACGTCTGAAAGTCGGTATAAGTAAAGGACAAAACTCCGTAAATGGTAACCTAATTTTTAGTTTTGTCACATAGTAAGTACCTACTTAAATATTTATAGGGTAATGAAGAACGGATATCTGAGGCCCCAGCCGTCGGGACCCCGACTACGACTTCTTGCCACCGTAGGTTTTGGCTTGCAGACGAAGAGCAATGGGTAGCTTGTTGTCTGGCCGTCCGGTAATCGTCCGGACGGAGCTCGAGTCATCGACGCCGCGTAGTGTTCAACGCGCACCTCGAAGAGATGTCAGCAAAACCGTAGGGGCCCAGCAGGGCCGAAGCTTACTGGGGCCATGGGTTGATTTCTGAAAGGGGAATCCATGGTCCTGGACCGCAAAGAGCAAAAAAAGAACATAAGTGTGGTTTAGTCAGTAAAAGTCTGACACATCCTCTCGTTTCATTCTAGAAATTATTAGCTGATTACCTCAAAACAAAGGTAGGTAGGTACTTACATTAGAATTTGCATTTGAAAAATTGACCGCGACGATACCTATATCGATTTAAGGGAAAACACTTTTATGTACAAAATTAAGTTTGTCTTTTAAATCATTAAACCCCAAGCGAACGCCGGCGCGGCGTTCGCGCTTTCATTGTCTTTCTATTGTGTCTCTAATTGACGGTATTTATTCTCCATGTATTGTATCTTTTAGTCAAAAAAATAAAACCTGTTGTAGGTTCGTACTAGTGATGTGATCGTCCAAAATGTATATCCGCGGACACGGATCCGGATACGGATATTTAGTGTCAAGATCCGCGGATATGGATACGGACACGGATCTTTATTTTATTAGTCAATCGTTGTCGGCGCGTTACCGTACTATTGCTATGGTAACTTACTATAATATATGTTTGCAATTAAAGATTATGTGTAATAGTGATCTCAAAGAATTGATTTAGTATCTTTGGGTTTTATACTAATGGTATGAAAACTTACTAGAATATACCTAATATATGTTTGCAATTAAAGGTGCTAAATATTTGATTTTAAGAAATAAAAATACTCTGAAGGGATTCTTTTTTAATTATACTACTTAATCACATAATCTAAGTTATTATGCAGCATTTTATCCTGTCAATTGATTATAAGAGATTTGTAAAAAAACCGCGAGTAAAGTGACGGATACGGATTCGGATACGGACACGGACCTTATTTCTCCCGCGGATATCCGCGGATACGGATCTCCGGAACATCACTAGTTCGTACCTACGGATTACCGTTGTGCGAATTCGACTCACACAAAGCCGTTTTTTTTTTTTTTATTTTAAATCTAAAGCTTTCCTTTGGTAACAAAATACACAAACAGTAATAAAACTAATCTTTTAAATATAAACGCGAAATACCATTCACTGATTACTCGTAATCATGAAATCTCAGAGACTATAACACCTACAAATTTATTTGACAGGTAGGTTCCAAGTGTATAGACATCCGCTAAGAACGAATTTTACGAAACCACCCTTATGAGGGTAAAACGGGAGTCCAAAGTTTGTAAGGAGAAACCTTCAATCACGCGGGTGAAGCCGTTGGCAGAAGCTAGTATTCTAGTATAGTATTCTCCTTTACGAATAACATGGACAGGGATATTATCAATTGAAAACAGTAATCTTATTATAAAACCGATAGCCGGCGGATCGGCTGGGTTATGATGGAGATATTGGGGTTCGAACTTTTGCAACGAAGTTTGAAAAGTGTTGGTGGGTACCTAAATTATGTTTGGCCAAGTTTGAGCGTTGATTTTCAATGAGGTTGTAAAATGGGTTCCCTATTTGACTGCGAAACTTGATGATTCGATTTTTATCACATCAAACACGGTGTGTTGATAATTCAGTTTTACGATGTTCTATTCCATCGATGTTTTATTGATGCGATGTAACGTTTGTGCGATAAATCCTTATGCGAAAAACCCTACGCGATTGCGTACCCTAAGCGATTGCTCATTAGTTCGATAGTAGGTAGGTTCAAAACGCTTACTGTTCCGTGACATTTAATATTAATAACCTCAGATTCCTTTAATTTAACCCGTCAGAATATGTAGTTTGATTAATGTGCGGCCCTGTGGTGTCATGACTTTGTTTTTTTGATGTTTGTTTGGCGAATATGTCACAGAGACAACTTGTAACTGTGACATGTTCGCATCCCCACTTGTAACTTGTAAGTTACAAGTGCGATGCAGCTTAAAGTTACCAAAATTCCAGCACACTTTGTTTTATCAAACTGGTAAGAGGTAGGTAGATATTTAGAAACATATAACACTAAAGCTCTGGTTTTTGGAAAGAACTGTTATAGACACGTCATGTGATTTGCTGTTGAAAATTAATAAGTAAGTAGGTAGGTTTTCAACCAATCATAGCAGCTACCGTCCTTTTGAAAATTAGTCATACCTACTCATAACATTAGTTAGTGCGGTGAACGTCCTAAAAACTGTAAAATAGCTTCATAAGTAAGTAGGTATTAATCAAATAAACTTACCTGAGCTCTAACGGCTGCTAGATGCAATTGCGTCGCTCTGTAGTCGTATTTCTTCACAGATATGTCCTCCTGATAGGTAAAAACATGTGTTAAATAAAATATTACAAAACACTTTCTTGAAAATTCAAAAGAAAATCTGAGTAGGTAGGTACCTAAATAAAATTTTTGAAACAATCAATCAAAAAGTTAGGTCATGTCTTCGTATGATTATGTACCTAGTTAATTTTAAGCTAGGTACCTACCATTGGAATGATGTTTACATTCTACTGGTGTGTCCCAATAGATATGATTTTATATATCTATGGTGTATACCGTTCCGTGTTGTATCCAAACCTGGCGAATGCGCCGCTCGCGAACCGCCTGCGAGCCGCTTGCAACGTCTGTACAAAGCCTCTACGCTGCTTACCTACGCTTCGTACGAACATGAAACTCACGCGCGCAGTTCGCAAGCGACGCTTTCGCCAGATCTGGACCCATGATTAGATATATTTGTAGTATTTGGCAGCAAAATGTAACTATCATGTCAACTTTCTCGGCAAGCTTCTCTGAGGTAGTCAACACTAAGTATATTAAAATTCTCAGCTCCATTTTACCGAGATCGCGCCTGTTTCAATGATTCCACATTGTGTCCAGTAGCGCAGACACTTGAGATCTCTAAAAAATTACACCAATTTTACATCAACAATATTCATTATGAATTAATTAGCGAAAAATTAAAACAGCCACTGAAGTTCACTCGAAAAAATCCCGCCCTAAACTCCCTAATTAATAATGTAAAAAAGAACAAAAAAAAAACAATCGAAAATCAACATAGACAAAAGAAATAAAATGTAGAATTTTCAAATATTTCTGATGATTTTTTAATTTTTGACCAGCCAGTTGCATTTTTTTTTTTAATTTCCGCACTCTTAAATACCACGACATCTATCGCCTATTCTTATAAACTCGTAAACAGCACTGAGTTCGTTCGGTTTCGTTGCCTCCATATTTGGATTCATGAAAATACCTTTCGTTCCTGTTAGATGTCTCTGTTGACTTCTATAAGAGAGTCAAGAGGTGTCGTTAGTAGTTCCTACATAAAAGTTTTTGTAACTTTTATAAGTACCTCGAAATTAAGAGAAGAGTCTATGAAACACACATGAAACACCTCTTACACTTTTCAAAATTTCTAAAAACACAACGCACTGAATTACATACAAAAAAAATAATAATTATGAAGAACCTAAGTAAATAGTTTCACCGCGAGATATTTGCAAACTTCTAACTTCGAGAAACAAAAAATTGTTCATATATCTCTCAAAAACAGCTAAATTGACCTTTTCTATTTGGAATATTTAGGCGGTTATCACACAGTTATGCACCACGCAGCGTAGCGCGTGAAAACGCTTCTACGCACGTACCTACTTGCGGGAGTGCAGTTCTCCATCACCGTGCGGGTTTTTTACGCATTCACGCGTAGTTGCGTCTTGTAAATTCGCCCAGGCACGCACTCAATGCATACAAAATCACGCACGGTACTACGAGACTCAGTATGGCATACCATGCGTGTCGCCCCGCACCCACGCGCGTGAGTGCGTGTTTCTCCGCATGTAAGTGCGTGATCTGCATGAACGCGCGTGGATGCCGTTTCAGTGTGTTGGACTGTGCGTGTCTTCTATACAAACGGAGATATTTACAAGCACCGTTAAGACACGCATTTGCGCACTACGTTGCGCACCCACCTGGCAGTGTGATAATCGCCTAACTCAATTTTAAACATTTATTTTTTCTCTAAATTAAGAATAGGTTTGCAAATATTTTGCTGTGAATCTGTTGCTAGTTATTTCATCCGTTTCGGCACACATAAACTTTCGGTTTCTGGTAAAAATATTAACGTTCAACCTATTTACTTCAGATTCCAAATTAATTAGCTAGTCCCTAATTAATCAAGTAGGCATACTTGTGTAGGTAAGCAACAGCTGTAAAGTATTGCCACTTGTAGTTCCATTGTGTTATTCTCCAATAAGAGACTGAGCGTGAAATTTTAATGATGTCGAAATCAGGCCGATTTTGTTTTGCTCCAGAAATGTTTTCGATTTAACTTTACGATCGACTTCATTTTTCCAGGTTTCCTTTACGTTTCTCAACTTAGATATAAGTAGAACTCCAAGGGTCCTTTACAGTGGCTTTTGCTGCTTTTAATTAGTTCTATCAAATTAAGACATTTTTTTTTCCACCTAGTTAAATGTGCATGCTGTGGTTTCCTGTAACTGAAGGACCACACGCTAACGGACCCCTCGTACTATTTGTGATTTTTAATGTGATGTCTGTGTACCCTTTGGTGGAGATCCAATTAAATAAATAAATATCGATGTATTCTAATCCAGTGCGTCCTGGAGAGCTTGTTGTAGTATAGATGAATCCGTTTCAATTTTTTTTCTAGTTACTGATTATGCAGTCTTAACGACGCAAACCGCGGACCTCCAGACTAGTGGTGGGAAAATCATCCAATGACACCCCCCGCTCTTGGGCGGAGCGGGAGATAGTGTCAAACTTTTACTGACTAAAAACTCACTCCTGTTCCTTCGTTGCCTTTCGTACCGGGGCCGAACCTTCCTTTCAGAAACGAATCCTTGACCCCTGTAGGCTTCGACTCTGCTGAGCCCCTATGGTTTGCTGACAGCTCCTTGAGGCGCGCGTGGAACGTAGAACGCAAGCGCCATCGACGTCTTGTGCTCGGTCCAGACGATTACCGGACGGTCGGACGGCGAGCTACCCATTACTCGCCGACCGCAAGCCCGTGGCGGCGGCTGGGGCGTGAGCGCCGTTGTCTCAAGCGTGCGACTTCCTCCTTTGCTAGCATTACTGCTTCGCAGAAGAAGGCGACCGCCTGCCACTCTTCCTCGCTCTGAACCTTGACCTGTACCGAGGTCCAGCTCGAGAGATCGCTGCCGATAGCACCCACGAGGACATAGCGGTGCTCTGCCTAAGCGGGGCACACCTCCACTGTGTGCTCCACCGTGTCCTCCGGTCGTTCCGCACAGGGGCGACACCCAGGTGTCACTCACGCACGAGTCCGGTGCAGGAACCTCCCGAACTAACCATGTCCGTTGAGGATCTGCGTCAGGTGAGGACGCCGTGAGGACTTTCCAGCCACGCCTCAAAGAGGGAACTTACCACCATAATTATGGCGTGCCCAGTACTGGGTTGCGACAAAAGATGTGCCGTTACCGGCAATATGGCGAAATTGTTGGCAATATTGCCACCAATATTCATACTTCGGGCAATATTTCCGGCAATATTCACACTTCACGGCAATTTTGCCTACAACGGCACATCTCTAGTTGCGTACCGTCGCTGTCGCTATTTCACCATGCGATACCGCCGGAACTCTGCTCCAGCGTTGCATCTCCACACGCAAATCGTGCATTAGTGCAAGGACTGTTGCCTCCAGATCCCATGGTAGCAGACCAACAAGGAGGCTCGCGGTATATTATACGAGTACTATCGTATTATCACATAAACATCGGTTCTGGAGTTATATAATAGCAGATGTTTTTTTGTTTTTTACCAATTCAATAATACCTACAATATATCCATACCTTATTTTGTTGGTTTCTTTTTACTTGATCACATTAACTTACCTGTATTTCGTTAACTTTGTTGTAAAGATTACTTTCTAAACCCCTGGCTTGATGTCGAGCAAGCGAATCGAGGCTTTCCTGTAAAAGAAATGAAATTACTAACACACCTTGTTAACAAAATTGGATTAGGTAGGTAGTCAGCCATCTACTATATTCTCAAGCAGGACATTATCGAAGCAGTCTTTTTCTTTTTAAGGGATGATTCTTTTTAGACTACCAGGGCCGCGGTAACTCTTTCAAATAATTCCACAGTAACGATGATGTTGAGCCTGAAGAACAGAACCAAAAATTCGAAGATATGTGTCATCATACCGCGTACATCGAGGGACTGGAACAATTTGCCTGCTTCCCTTTCGATTATAATTTAGGTGTCTTCATGTCTAGAGTGAATAGGCTCTTCTTAAACTAGCGCAAGCCTTCTCTTTCCCAGGGAAGGCTTGCGTTCCAGCAGTGGGGAACTAAGAATAGGTGTTTTTCACAATGATTTGCTTAATCGAATGATTTGCGGAAGCAAGTCATGTAGGTAATTGTAAATTAACATGCAAGTTTATGGAATAAAAAAGGCAATTCAGATATTTTACTAACTTGAAGCTGTTTGATTTGTATTTCTAGTTCTAGTGCGTCTTTCTTCAGCTGCTCGTAGTTGACTCGCGCTTGCGGACCCATCCTGTCTAGCAGAATCTCACCACGAAGAATGGGCGGCATACTTTCCTGTTGGAAATAAAAAGTCAAGCGTGATTACCTTTAAAAATCAAAGGGGTGATTTCCATGGTTTTCTTAAGGCGTATAAAATAATAAATGTAGTACCTACTCTCTTCATTAAGTGATGAAGCACTTAGACTTAAGACTGATTCCTTTACATGTAAAAGTCTGCTCGTTGTTGAAGAGCCAAATAAAATAAATAAACAAACAATTCTTATCTGTGCGAATTTCTTGGGCAAGAGTGCTTGCTAGGTACAGTTGCCATCACGGATCTTGAGCGGTTGCACAGAAGTCAAATATTTGGTCTCTTTAGTGGTGCGAAGTAAGACGTGGGGGCCCGGGCGGGGAGTGTCTGTGATTGGCTCGCCGCGCCATCGCGTCATAGAAGTCACTCCTATTTGTTCCCTGCGTTGCAGCATGTATGTAACAACGAAGACGATTGGCTCGCCAATGTATGGAATACGCAAAGCGATCCCCACTCTGACGCCGAGCGCTCAAGATCCGTGATGGCAACTGTATACCTACACGCAAAATCTGTAAGAGGTGTGGTATTATCACGGAACAGTAAAAACTGTTCCGTGGGTATTATAGTATATAGGTTCACCTGATGACCAGAGCCAAGAAAAAATTTATAAACACTTCATTTGTAAAATCGATTAGATGCGGTTTCTACTTCCTACCCAAGTATGCATGATTCTTCATTTTTATTTCGCCGTTACCGAACGGAAACTATATTAAAATGTAAGTAAGCAATCAATTATGCCAACCACTCTTGATGAAATAAAACAAACTGAAGTAATAAAGGAATACTGGAGTCGTTTATTTACATTTTCTCAGTTTTTATTACGTGAATAAATTATGGACTTATAAAAGAAAACCGCGTTAGTTTGATGAAAAATTGCGGGATTAAGTCTCGCTAGACTTTTGTGTATATTTTTTTTTTATTGCCGATAAGCTCGCGTTTGACCACTTTTTTTTCGATGGGAAAATCATCCATTGTTATCTCACCTGAAAAATGTATTGGTATTCAGATTATATTATAGTCATAAAAATACCTCTTCTCATCCGACATACCACAGTGTCTCAAGACAAAAGTCTAGTGCGTATTACCGGTGATGACATACGGTTCTGAAACGAGGTCGCTTATAAAAAGACTCATCAGAAGACTTAAACTTACCCAGAGAGAGGGAGCCTATGCTCGGAGTTTTTTTGCGTGATCTGATTGAAGATATCTGCCGGAGAACCATCATTACCCTCAGAATCGCCAGATTTAAAAGGCATTAGGCAGGGTACATTGCTCACAGAAAAGATGGGGGCCCAGAAGGGTGAGGGTCGTGAATATCTGATGGATGCGAGACGCATAAGACGGACTTGAGGGAGGCTTATGTTCAGCACTTCCGCAGTTGACCAGTCTTTCGGGTGAAAAGACTATGATAATGCCTACGTAAGTACGTGTACGTACGTGTTAGTAATTGGTATAATTTGATTCGCAGTGGTACACCTGCCATTTTAACTCTCACTTTATTGTGAGGGACTATTTTTTTATATGCCCTATTACTATTACTTATATAGTAAACTATTACTACGGTACAAGTGTTGCGGTTTCACCCGCGTCTTTGATTACTGCTTGGTTCCCGAGGGATGTAGCGTGATCGTGCGCGGTCATATAACACCTGTAGCCAAGTTGCTAATCTGCAATAGTTAACGCTAGTAGAAAGCTTCAAATGTACGGGAATAACGTCATATCAACGCTCAGTCACGTGGTCAGAACAAAAGATTCGGCGACGCGGCTAACTCGAAGCGTTCGACGCAAGCGAAACGGTTGTAACTTGGCTAGGCTGTAGCCTTTCTCAATAAAGTGGACTTTGCAGCACTAAAGATTTTTTAATTCGAATAATTTATAATATTACTATGTTTTGCAATAAAGAAATGTTTTAAATTGTGAATAATTTCCGATCCCTGTTTTAAGTCCGAAAATAAAGAACACAACATTTTGAAAAAAATAAAATTGTTCTTTACGTAGGAAACTTCATTGAATGTACCTAACAGTGCCTGTAGGGGAAACCCAGTCATCAAAACTAACGGGGGGCCCAGGAGGGACGATACCTAGGCTGTTACGGATGCGGACGTACGTTTGAAAAAGTTACCGTGGTCCTAGAACTCAAAAGAAGGACACATGAAGGAACTTAAGTGGGTTGTAGTCGGTAAAAGTCTGACACACTTTTTCAGATATAAAAACGTTATACAAAAAACAATTAAACCGTCTTCAATGTAAGTCGGTGTTTCTATATTAGATAGTTTTGTCTCTACGTTACTTAACAAATTCCGAAATTAAAGTTATTTCGTACTTTTCAGTGTTTTTTTTTTACATTGAAGGCGGATTAATTATTTTTGTGAAAAGTTTTTTATTTTTCACTTTTTAGTTACCTATTGTAGTACCACCACTAAAAAGTACCCCTTAGGCAAACTTAAATATCTTATATCCAGAGTGCATCTCATAATGATTCTAATAATTCCAAACACGGTTAGATTACATTAATTTACCTTCCGGTTTCATCAACAGATCAGTTCGATACAACCCCCCTTTTCTTTCAGTCAGTCATCGACTACACGTATAGACAAAGCAATTTTACTTAATACGACAGTTCTGCTGCGATCCTATGAGGAGTTCTGTTCCATATCTTCGAAGTTCATGATCGGAACATAACAATATTTCTATGGGGCTAACTTGGAACATAACCTTTCAATCAAGATATAATTTTAAAATCGGTCCATCATTGATACATTCAGCCGAACATAGAACTTCCTCCTTTTCGAAGTCGGTTAAAAATAGAGGCTAAACCTAAGTAACGTTTAAATTGACACTTTACCTCTAATCTCGTTCTCCAACTTCAGGCATCCCCGCGTGGTGACGTTAGTACTCGTCGTTGACATGAATTAATTAGTGTTTCTTAATTAGGCCTTGCCTTGTAGTGGCAGTGTTGGTCAAGAGGTCATTAGTGTAGCAGTGTGGCCAACCGAGGTCTAACTAACACATGGCTGCTTGAATGCTTTGACACTTGAACGAGCATTATATCATTAATGTAATTACTATAATAATTATACTAACACATTTGTAGAATTTTGTTAATTTTGTTGTAGATTTTTGTCTTTTGGTCTAGGCTAAGTTCACGTTAGCGTGGTTATTGAACGTGGGATCCTTGGCTCGATCTATAGTGGTCAAAGGTGGATCCAGCTTTGGCGCCAGGGGGGGGGGAGGGTCATATAGTCTTTTTTTTTGGTGGGTAAAATCATCCAAATGACATCCCCCGCCCTTGGGCGGAGCGGGAGATAGTGTCAGACTCTTACTGACTGAAAAACCCACCCCGTTCCTTCTAGCCTTTCTTTCCAGGTCCGAGCTTCCCTTTTGGATAACCCTGGTCCCAGTAGGCTTCGACCCGGCTGGGCCCTCTGCTGTTGCTGACAACTCCTTGAGGCGCGCCGGAATCGGGTCCCAGCCGCCACCGGGATTCCGATCCTGATTTCCGGCAACCGTAGGCGCGGGCTTGCGGACGGCGAGCAATGGGTAGCTTGCTGTCCGACCGTCCGGTAACTGTCCGGACCGAGCTCAAGTCGTCGACGGCGCGCACAGTTACCGCGCGCCTCAAGGAGCGGAGCGTCAGCCATAGCAGGGGCGCAGCCGGGTCAAAGCCTACTGGGGCCAGGGTTATCCGAAAGGGAAACTCGGTCCCGGTACGAAAGGTACGAAGGAACGGGGTGGGCTTTTAATCAGTAAGAGTCTGACACTATCTCCCGCTCCGCACAAGAGCGGGGGTTGTCATTGAATGATTTTACCCACCATAAAAAAAATAAAGAAAATGCTTGACCAAGTTGTCTTTATATTTACTTATCTATTGATATGACGGTGTCAGGTACAGTCGTACTCTCATTTTACGTACTACATAACATAACATCTGTACGTAAAGGCGTTATATTATGTATTATTATTCAGGAACATAATTATGATAATCAAAGATAATCACGTGGTGTTGTGTGACAACAGAGACCATGTATGGTAGGTCTTGTATATCAATTAAGCCAGCAGAACAATGGAGCCTAGGAATACCCGCATCTCTGACTACGATAAGCTTTATACCACAAAATAGATAGGTACAGAAGTCGAATCTCAAGTATGTACTTCACTTTTCATGCCTACGCTTTTTTTTTTGGTGGGGAAAATCATCCAATGACAACCCCCGCTCTTGGGCGGAGCGGGAGATAGAGACAGACTTACTGACTAAAAAACCCACGGCGCCGACCCCAGCGCGATTTCATACCGATGCTCCAGAAATCTCGCTGGGGTCGGAGTCGCTCTGTCCGAACGCACGGGCACGGCGATAAATACATAATTTAAATTGTAAAAATATTACATGGCCACAAAGTCATATAGTTATTTGTTAACTGTTCTGCGTTACTTAAAAACAGACTATCAAAGTACAAGCAAATGCCTACCTAATAACGTCTTAAAACTGGTCGCTTAAAAAACGATAATTCAGCAATTGTTGAATTTAAAAAACCATCCACTTAATGGTTATAACTATTTTTTTGGCTCCATTATTTTACAAAAAGTTCACAGACACGGGTCTCTAGCGAATGCATAGGCGCTCGCTACGACCCGAGTTGAGCCGAGATATCGAGTCCGTGATTGGGGTCTATGAGTGCGCTGCTGGAGCGCACGTTGTATGTAGATCGACTTCTGTACCTATCTGTTTTGTGTCTATACCGTATGCAGTCTCCAGTAATCTGTCTTAATTACACCTAAACCATGACAGGATGTATCATTTCCCTTTCATTAGCAGAGTAGTACAGGTATTCAGGTAGGTATCTAGTAGGTTAAGGCTCAAGAGATTAATTTGGATTAGTCTAGATTGTTCTAATGTAAAGGCCCTTTGTATAAGGTCCTAATGCTGATTTATATTGAGTGGGTATCTTGATAGAAACTCATTAGGGATTGAATTACTTGTGTGTAGTCAATCAGTATTTGAAAATATTCGGTGACTTTTCCTTTTAGGTCTACAGTGATTCTATGAGCAGTAAGAGTAAGCCTAATGTATCAAACAACTATCTACAAACAATATTAGGGTTGTTACTTTCTGTACGTCCTGAGGGAAGTCGTCCCGGAAAGTTCTTAAGGAGGAAACGACCTCATTAATGTAGCATACGTAGGATATATAGATACCTAGTTAAGGATCTAGATGTTAAAGTTGTAGTTTGACAGGTAAATTTAGTAGACCATACTTTTAAATTTAGTTAGTATTAATTTTTTGACTTACTTTATCTTTAATATTGAAAATATACTTAAATAATCAACTTTTGTACTAAAACCAAAAAATAATAATAAAAACCCTAAACTAATTAAAACTGATTAAAACCTAACTAAAATATGGCACCAAAAAACTCCTCCGTGTCGCTGTTGACTCGGAATGGTGCCCAAAAGACTGTCGGTATTTTTTTTAACAGATTTTTACTGACTAGTAGAATCTTTGGTCCTATAGTTACTCTTTTCCTTCCGGAGCCACAGTTGCCCCTTGAACAAATTTAGTTAGGGAAGAAGTTACTTACTTGATGATTTTTCAAAAAAAAACCTCAAAAAAAGAAAAAACTATGAATCGATTTTCATACGAAACTTTGAAAATCCGTCCTCCAAAAGACGAAGAAAATTTTGGTGTATAATAAGTGGGTGTTATTCACATAAATGGTACGTAACGGATATGAAACAGATATGAAAATAAATTGGATGTAACAGAAAAAGTAACAGAAATGAATTCTAAGGACTAGTGCACAGAGCTAAGCTTTCATAAAATTATATCTAAAAAATAAAATTTATATGTCACAGTATTTGTAACAAAACTCCTCGAAACTGGCTTGAATGAATGATTTATGAAATCTTGTGTGTGATCTTATTAGTCCAGTCAAATTAGACCGAAAAATAGGGGTAAGGTTACAATAATTCGCACCCAGATAAAAATTGGTAGGATTGTTCAAAACTCCATCATACGGTACATAGTAGAGAAAAAACCAAGAATTCCAAAGTTTTCTAATACCCGTGCGAAGCTAGGATGGGTCGCTAGTATATAATTATTATTAAACTGAAAAATGGAGTTGTTTATAAACCAAAACGAAATGTTTCAACAGGTGAAATACTTGTGGTTTATTTACGCACGTCGAACTGAACCGAAATAAGGTTTTACAATAACCGCATGCTCAATGAGAAATGTGATTGTTACCACTTTACATAACGCCTGTGGTTCAACTGTTTCAGTGGTTTCGTGGTCATAAACGCGACTGCTGAGCATGGTCTTGGATGCAGTTGAGACTAGTCATTTCTTAGCTGCCAGTGTCTTAATTCAATTTCTATTTTTCTAATCACTTTTTTTATTATTATTTATCTGCATTGTGCTCATATATTAGAAGCGACAAGAAATACGAGTATGTAACCAAGATTTAAGTAACTCATAATAAGATGATTTTAATTAAAAGAGTGTCCCTTTTTTTCTCGTTTTTTTTTTTGTTTTGTTTTGGATCAAAATTATAAATAGCAACGGAAATCATGGCAACGATGTCAGTTTTCCACATTAAAATAAAGACGGGATAATTTTAATCGTCTCCGTTTCAAAGTTGTACGTTTAATCCCCTAAGGCCCTAAGCAATTTGAAGTAATCCTTCTCCATGGCGCTACGGGTTAGAAACGATAAATTAATAATGGAACTTGTTATTGCAGGGTACTTGGATTTTCATGGACGAACAAAACTATTTGAATTTTAGACTTTAATTAAGTTTCATGAAACTCCTGTTGTAAACCAGGGTTTTCTTTTGAGTTTAGATGTCATCAAATAACTTCTTCCACTCTGGGTAAAGCGAAAAGGAGTGTCAAACTTTTACTAACTATAATCTACCTAAGTACCTACATTCATATTTCTTTTGCGTTCTAGGACCACGGTAACTCTTTCAAATGTACCCGCTACTCTTGTTTGTTTGGGCCTTATGGGCCCCTTCAGTAGGCGAGACGGACACGCCGAAACAGTTGCTCAAACTTTACCAACCGCAAGTTCGATCGTGTAGGTATATAGTATTATTTTCATCTTTGGGATGAATCTGGCAAATATCACACATACTTGATGCGCTTGAGTCGATTGAAAAACGAAGCATTCGTCGAGCCGAGTTGCTAACCTGTTAGTTTTGTATCGTTTATATTTCGAGGAGTGTGCACGGAATGAATTGCACAATTAAATTCCGCCAAGCCCGATCTATCATCGAATCTCCAGATATCTGGCGTTGCGCCATTGGTGCATGGTGATTTCACCAATGCACACAAAATTCATGGAACAACTTCAATGTGGGTACAGTTTTTTTTTTAGGTTTGTCATCATCATCATCTAATGACATCCATCTTGAGCGAAGAGGGAGATAGTGTCAGACTTTTACCGACTAAAAACCCACTCCTGTTTCTGCTTTGCTTTCGCATCAAGTGGTCGGAAATCAGGATCGGAATCCCGGTGGCTAGGGCGCTATGCTCCTCGAAATTCCATCGGCTATCGAGGACGAGTCCTAGGTACTTCATCGTCGACTCGACGCCGATGTGAACTCTTCCTACCGTTATTTGGGAAACCGGAGGTGGCGCGTTCCAAGAGCTGTGAAAGCAGATGGCCTCGGACTTGTGCAATGCCACCTAAAGTCCCAAATGCTGGATCCTCTCAACGACTGTCGCAACCCCACGTGTCGCTAGTTTGACCGCCGCCTGGTTACCGGAGTATGTGTGTCCTGATAGCTACAACTTGGGGATCTTTAGGTCACCCACGTTATCTCTTACTATTAGGTCACACGCGAGACTATCAATGATAATAAAAAAAAACTGGGCCCTTCAAAGAATACAGGTGTGATGCTTATTTAAAGTATTCTTATGTTGTCACCTATTTGCTTCAAAATTTAAGCAAAGAATACTAATTCTACCTAAGTCGAATTCAAACACCCTGCAAAAGATAACTCCCACCTGCGATAAAACAATTTCCAAAACAGCGAGATCAATTTCACTTTTGACAGGGAACCTCAACCCTCATCATTCTTGAGTCTTTATTTATTCAAAAGTCAAACATTGTACAAGCGGGGGTGGGTCATCGTTGTGTAGATATTGTACCTAGAACTACATTTTGCTAATCATGTTTAAAACGCGTGCAATAGGGGGCTGAAATTAGTCGTATATTAAAGACTATTTATCGCTTCTTTTTGCAGTCTTCAATCTGTTACGTAGAAATTCATAATTAAATTAATTAAGAAATTTACAGTTTTGTATTTGCCAATTCTAGTGTCAAGTTTAGCACTTAGGTTTTGGTACAGAATACGGGCACTTTGTTTTCTAGTACAATGACGATAACGTGATATGTGACAATTACAGATCTAACATATTATAGTTTTTTGCCGCATTTGGCAACTAAAGTCAGCAAACCCAGTATGTTCAGCCTCCTTAGCCAGCTTTGCCAAGGTAGTCACACTACTTCGATATTTGTAAATAAAAAAAAAAACAAAATATATTACCGCGGGTACATCCAGGGGTGGGTCGTCGTTGTCCGGCGGGTAGGGCGGTAGGAAGATCCTCCGCGGTGGTCGCATGGGGGGCGTGGCAGTGAGCAAGGTTCTCGCTAGATGCGCCAGATCTGCTGTGCTGGAGACGGCGCGGGCCTGTGCGCATAGTGACTCGTAGCGGCGAAGTTGGTTGTTGCTCTGGTGAAGACAGTAGTAACGTAAAGTTTGATTCAGATTTTATTTTAAAAAAGAGGTATCATTTTTAGGTAAGCAGATTTTTATCTCGTTTATTAAATATTAACTTATTAAATATCTACTTATTTAATATTTTGTAAAATCATAAAAAAAACATAGTAGCACACTGGTATCAGGAATAAGGTCCAACTGGCGGTCAGGGCTCCAGAAAAAGAAACCTCTTACGATTATTTTTTTTTGTTTATAAAGTCTCTGAAAATGCTAACTCGATTTTGAAAAATCGGTCACTGAAGAAGCTACACAAATGTTTAGTAACGGAAAAGAAACCACAGCAAAAACCTAGTAGGTAATCTACAAATAAGGACCAAAAGTGTCACGAGAAGCTAGAACAGAAGGTTATACATTAACTTATTCTGTGATCAGCTCTAATATGGATACGATATATTGCTTCCTACTTTAATGGAACCGACTGATCTAACAACCTGCCTACCGATCCAATATTTATGATAAAACTAATTGCTTCGATTAGACTGAAAACGTGATGTATTTATTATTTTGCTGTTCTTTAAATAAAGGGATTTCATAAAACTGTTCAATTGAAATCAGATTTCTAGATTTTCAAGACAAAAGTACGCAATTTGGACAAAGACAAACAGTTTACTGACCCTGATGTCGCAGATGACATCTATATTTTTGGAACGCAAAGGGCCATTTGGGTAAACACGTAGGTTTTAGTCGGTTAGTGTTGTAAGGTATGCGAACAGAGTGTTAAGTCCTACATAACTTCGTTGAAAAGGGAGGATCTTCCAACCAGACGGGTGTTATGTCTGGTTTGGGCAACTGCCGATAGTTGATTTCGGGGTGTAATACACATTTTTTATCGCGCATAGAACTCACCGTGATGGAAGATTTTATAGTTTTTAGTTCCTACGTGACGTTATAGTTGTCGCTCCAGTCTGACTTACTCCACCCTAGAGCTATGCAATGATAAAACTATAGGATGTACTGATATATACCTAAACCCCTTAGGACACAATGTGTCTACTATACAGATAGAACTATCTGTATAGTAGACACATTGTGTCCATATAAAAGCTTTTAAGAAACGCTTTGCAGTTTCACTGTCGTATCCATTTTGAAGGTTAAGTAACATTCCTCAAAGAACTTCGTTCTTAACAGTTTCACACTCGGTCTTTTATAAAAAAAGAAAATGGTTGCCGTATTGTTCATGAGGTGTCAGTTTTACACCCATATTTTAAGTTATTCAGAAGAGAGAAGTTCCTTTAAGAAAAACTTAAAATTTTAAATTTTATTAGATATATTCACCGTCATGATAACGTAAAATATCAAGTAAGGGACGCTATTGCTGTTAAAATACAAGCTACAGCAAAAGCTGAGTGGACGTTGCATCAAATGGAGAAAATGACTTTGAACATAGATTGAAATCAGGTATCTAATTATTATATTCATACTAACTGCTGCCAGCGGCTTCACCAGCGGCACTACCAAATTCATCGTTCATCACCATTTCTGCTAAAAAGACGACCCCCCCCAGAAATACCTCCCGCATGTGTCGCCAAAATGACCCCTCCTGGTTGCAAAAATCAGATGGCTGCAAGACGCACAAGACCACTAAGTTGTTCCGAAGGAATGTACTCCTGAGATTAATAGTGCATTGTTACCCTAGGGGTGAAAGTAACTCATTTCATCCCGAGAAGGAGTTGGCGAGCGAGCGTAGCGAGGTCGTTAATTCGAGGGACTAAATGAGTTACTTTCACCCCAAGATAAACACTGTGCTTTTCATTACGAATGCAAGGAAAGTAAAAATAAAATAAAAAGTTTGTAAAACCTGAGTCTGTCATACCTATAAGTTTACGTAGGTCTCTTTCTACTAATTTAGGCGGTAAAAGGTTTTCCACTACTGCTTTAGCCTCGTCTATTATGAAATTCAGCGTTAAATCACTACTTTAAACTGACGAAGTTATCGTGTTAATACAAATCTCTGCTGTACGGAAATGTAAACAAAACTCCACAACTCGAAAAAACCAATGACGGATTGCCACTTTCCCGCCATATTGTTTTTTTTTTCTGTGGCCGGCCAGCTATTCAGCCTTTATTTTTCATTCTTGAAACATGGTTCAATAGAAATTTGAAGATAGAACTAGTTTTTTTTTTATAATTTGACAGCTGTTAATTGAAAGTAAAACTCCCTCGGGATGAAAAGTATTACTTTCGACCCGCTTCTCAGGCAATTTCAGACCTATTTTCAGAGTATGAGTAATAAAAAAGTTACTGTCCTATGTGCTATTCCGGGACATGGTCTACTCGTATGTCTTTCAAATCTGTTCAGCTGTTCAGGCATGAAGAAGTAACAAACATTTACACACGCTACCATTCTTTCCTTTTAATAATATTAGCGTGATTCAAAGTAATTTCCTTAACTTCCTCCCAGAGAATATAAATAATCCAGGATTTGAGTTATCCAAATGTTGATTTTACTCTTTCCTAACGACAAAAGTCATTTAGACAGCGGCCAATAATGGAAATGGAAAAACCAGTCATTCTCCAGCGTGATTTACGACGCTCACATCGAAAGTCATACAGATATTTTTCTGAGTATAAAATGCCAATATGAAATACTAGCTTTTCTTCGCAACTTTATTCTTGTGGCCTATAAACGAACAGTGTGTTCAAGGATACAAAATCGAGACACTCAAAAATAGTGCTGTTTTCCGACGGTGAATGATTTTTGAAATCAATGAGATGTTTCGAATATAACCTCCTCACTTCCAAGCAATATTTCTTTTAATCACACTTCATTCTAATATTATAAAGGGGATAGATTGTTTATAGTGCGTGTGTGTATGTTTGTTACTTATTTTAGATTTAGATACAATTTATATTATACCTATTTAGCCAATAAATCGTGGATTAACTATTTACTTCCATGTTATCAACACTAATATTATAAAGAGGAAAAGTTGTTTTTTTGTTTGTAGGAGGTAATCTCTGAAAGTACCTACTGGTCCGATAGCTAAAATTTTTTCACCGATAGAAAGCTGCTTTATTCTTGAGTGACATAGGCTATATTTTAAGTACGTGGGTGAAGCCACGGGCAAAAGCTAGTAATTTATAAAGGTGTGAAGTTCTTATGTTATGCGGATAAAGCCGCGGGCGGCAGCTAATATTATTATAGCTTGTGCTAGCGGGCGTCATCCACGTGAAGGTAGTAAATTGGCCCAAGAAAACGATGGGATAAAAAAGTATCCATGTATTTTTCTAGCACACGGTTTAACCGTGTTTGGTACACGTTTAAATCGTTTACCAAACACGGTTAAACCATCCAAATACGTCACACTTTATCCAAATCTATTCAGCCGATCGGGCCTAAAAAAGTAACGAACATTCACACACACACTCGTAAACTTTCGTCTTTATAACATTAGCGTGATAATTAGCTTCTGTGAAAGCAGAGTTTATCTCAAGGGTATATACTCCCAGGATAAAATTATCTACTCTTCCATGACATGGTCTACCCGCGAGCCAAATTCCGTCCAAAACCTTGCAGCCGTTTTATCGTAACCAACATATCTTTTCACACATACATACAAACTTTCGCCATTACATTAGATAACAGTAGTGTGACGTAACACACAGCTTTGTATACTAACACAAAATATTATACATATACGAAGCCAGCATTGTATCTGCTAATGTATTTTCGGATATCAGTTTCCAACTAAGATCAAAAGTTGGGCAGCTGAGCACACCAAATAACTTGCAAGTCGGGAACAACTGTTGTGCAAATCCCGATATAATATCAGTACCGTATTGTGTAAACAGGATATTTTAATTGCCTTATTTGAATAAGAAGTGCCTGTTGGCAGCCACAATGAGCTCGATAGAACAGACGTTACGAGAATTTCCTTTATTGTTGGTTTAGCGTGCTGGAAATTCATAATGATTGTAGTGTTTTTTTTTTTGTTACAATGAACAAAAGTTGTGTTTTTATTTCTTTTTGGAAATTAGTTTTGTCACAGAAGGTATCGCAATTGGAATCTTGGATGTAGTAACCTGTGTTAATTATTTACAGTTTCATATAACCAGTTCTATTATTCTTTTGGGTTACCTATTGACACAAAATTGTTATTATTTATTTTTGATAATATTATGTAATGTTACTTATCTCAAAGAAAGCATATTTGAACTTCTCAACATTATGTTTGTAATTTTTGGTGTGAACATTAAAATTATTAGCGGTCTGAACTAAGATGCCATTTTGTTATGAAAAATCACGTGCACGTTCGTTGTAATTAACCTGAAAACAAAAAGCTAACCAATACCTATTTCTTTCAAAAATAGAACTACTAGTGATGGTTTTAATAAGTTTATTGTTTTTTTTTTTATTTAATTCATTAAACCCCAAGCGAACGCCGGCGTTCGCGCATCTATTGTCTTTCAATTGTGTCTGTCATTATCACGATTGAAAGGTTAACAGATCATGTCCCCCACTTAACTTATAAAAGAAAAGAAGACGGAAACAGAAAAATAGCAACATAAGTGATGCTTATTTCTAAAGAAATCTCTGCCAGCATACCCACGAAAGAAGAATGGAAAAAAAAGAAATGTAGACACCGTGTGTAAAAGTGAAAGGAAAAAGAAACCAACAAAACAATTATTATAAGAATATACCTACAATATAAATATATACCATCATAAATATATACATACATATATATTTAGAATAAATATCGCAAAAATACATACCGATTATAATTGTAAATATATACTAATAAGCAACTACTGTTATTGTTTGGCTCTCAATAAACTAACCATTTTTGAGTTAAGCACTTGAAGATCTTCAGTAACAACTACCTGCTACTTTCACTACTTATACGAGGCCAGCAAGAAAGCTAACCTGTAGCCTGATTCACGTAAAATCAAACAAGCCAAATATCGTCGAAGTTTTATAATCGTTCGATCGAAGTTCTATCCAAAATCGGTATTCATGTGCTCCATAATCGGGATTGGATAAAACGACAACTAAACTGGCTCGAAACTAAACGATCCATCGACGACTTATTTCCAGTTACATTATTAAGTATTCTACCTATAAGATAATGTAATACAGATATTTTTTTAACGACCAAACTACTTTAAAATCGGTATCGTTCCAACTCGATTGATGGATGTGAATACGGAAATGGTCTAAACGACTAAATCGCTACGATATCATTACGGGTTTGATTACGTAAATCGGGCTAGGTTCAGGTGGCTAAATATTGGTCGGACCAGATCTGAATCAGATCGACCAGAAGGAAGAAAAAAAGTTACGGTCTGTCGATTACTATAGGTACTTGTATCAAAGTTATATGGAAAAGAGCAACGATGGCCGGTATCTAAGACTACCGAACGAGATTTTGATCCACGAACAAAAACAAATAATCATTACAACATAATATTGTTGAATTTGTAGATAAGTAACTGGAACACGGTTTTATCTCTTTGCTCAAATCGTCAAACATCAATGTTTCAACAAGCAGTACAGTCGAAAAAACTATTACTACTTTATGCGCCATAACCTTTAATCTCTTAAATCTCAAGAGTTTCCTTACGACCGCTCTTTCCCTCGAGGAATAAAAGATACAGGCCAAGCCACTTTATCTTCGGAAGTTATCTAATGGATCTATATAATAACTGTCTAACTTCATCAGTGGGGCAGAGTTGAAGAGGCAACTAATACGGACACAAGATGGATGACTCTCAGACTGTCATTTTGACATGACGCAGCATTTATTAAGTTCTAGAGTATTTTGGCAACTTAGGCATTAGAACGGAAAAAGGGTGATTTGGTAGTGCGCGTAAAACTGTTTAAGCTAGACCAACAATATCAAATATTTTTATGTCTTATTATTAATTCTGATATCAGTCCAGCAGTGTTTACCGGTAGGTTCCACAACGGCTTTCGAATGATCACTGATTAGACCGACTGTTTTTAAAGAGCATTCGAATTACGTAATTTATGAAAAGTAACGTTCTACGTAATCTAGGTATAGTATTGCAAAATGTTTTAAGTAAGAAAATCCCGAGTACTTTTTTGGCTTCAGTTTTCTACTTCATTGCCACAAAGTAAGAGGTTACATTTTGTTCTTTACGTAAAAGTTATTAAAAGAGAGTTTCACAATCGTCTCGGCCGACGAACTTTTCTTTTTCAATTCGTTTTTTCGCAAGAACTTGATCGTTTTCTTTGTTGGGCAATCCAACACCAAAAATCAGTATTTACCTTATCTGTAACAATTTCTCCCTCTTGACAAATTGCTTCACTGACTGCTGAGGTCACGTCGGTCAGTATCTCTTCCAATTCCTGAAATAAAAATAGAAATAGTAAATAAATAAACTGAAATCCTGGTAATACGATTAGGTTCAGGCAATTGATTTCTTCAAGTGGCCAGTTTTCAGGAATTGGAAAAAGTTTACGGCATCTCAGGATGTTGAAGAATACTTTTTTTCCTTCACAATTTATAGTACAGGAGAACAAATTAATTTATTCAATAATAGAGTCAACTCATGACATCGGCTTCGTGAGCGTCAGTTTAATTAAAGCCGGAGTAAGCTCAAGTCTGTTTGGAGCCTCGAGCTCCTTCAACTATGGCTGCAGGGCTGTCAAACGCCGCAAATTCGATCTACGTACGAATACCGACCCATTCGCTGTCACATGTCAATACCAATTGTCTTGGGATGTGACCTACTTCTTTTCCGATTTCATCAGGCAATGTTGTGGTATCACAGATTTTCGTATTTCAAACTAGAACCAAACTTCGAATTTAAAATTCCAACTCTAGTTTGTTTAGAGATTTTTTTTTGGTTTGAAAAATTCGTGCAAGGTAAAGTTGGATAGGAGCGGCGCTTATATTATAATATGAGTACTATGTCGACTACTGAGTTCCGAAATGTCTATCGTGAGCTTACCTACATCATATTACTGTTCGTTGTGATTGAAATTACTCATTAAAAAAATTGGACAGTCCCTAAAGTTATTTATTACTTACATCAGTGCTTTTATTAATGTTCATCCGAAATGTTTAGTTTTATTACTTACTTAAACACTAAGTAATACGTTAAGTGATTGAAATGTTTATAGGATCATAAAAGGCCGTATCTTCCTGTAAGTGTATTAAATATTATTTCTTCTATTGGCCGTGAAGTATTAGACATTTATTGTTTCATAATTTCAGGAAATGGATCTTTTTACGTCTTCGTAAAATATCAATTTCTAAAAGGATGATGTGGTATATGTAGGGGAGACCGGGTCAAAATCGTATAGCTAAGGGTTTAGGGCTGTAGGTCTGTCATCTCATAACACTCATTTATGTTCTCAACACTTATAATTAGTCAGTTTCATAAGGAACATAATCATTTGAAAATATTTGGAATAATTAAGATCTTAAACAATAAAAACCAAAAAAAATTAAACATCTTCTAATTACGGTTTTACCCCGACACATGGGTAAAACCGTATATTATTGATATTACCCCAAAAATACTAAATAGTCGTTTTTTCTATGATCAAGACATGCTCTGCTCAACTAGACTGTTCTTGGGAAGCCGAAAAAATCAATTTAAATCGTCCCAAGACTTTGGGTGTGGAACGCTCCGTCATTTTTCTGTCTAAAACATTTTACTCGATCTTGTAATGTTGATTTTGACTTTTTTCATGTTATCCGGATCCCATTATTGTCTAGAAGTAGGTATTTTAACAACACCTAAAATAAAATAAAAAACAAGTAGTTAAGTTTATATTTATTCATGCGGGTCAAAATCGTAAAGTGGTCGGTTTTACCCCGTACGGTTTTGACCTAAGACTCAATGTTTAAATATATCACTCACAACTATATACGTAAACTGAGTTTACGTACTCAAATATTTGTTAATTACGAGTTAATACACACACTTTAACATAGTTTATTGCACACTTACCTGTTACAAACGTAACTTTTACTATTATTGATTGAATCTTCACAAAAATAAGATCAAGAACGACGAAAAACAATAAAATTGATTATTTTAATAATGCGCATGCCTACAGCGACCAGTGTTTGTGGACAAATAGCTCCGATTGGTCGACGCCGATGAACAGTTTGCGCGCGGGAACTTTGAATTATTGACAAGAATAGACATGATGTACTGTTTTACCCCGGTATACGGTTTTGTACAGGTCTCCCCTATTGATAAATATTTCATCTCATAATTTCAGGAGACAAAAGAGAATGGGTGTTTTGAATCCTGACCTATCAGATATTAGCCTAATAGAGGAGGCGCCAAAGGGAGTTGAGTATGCAAAATATGAGGACTTCCTTCTGTGAATGGTTACGGAATCAGGAAAGCGTGCAGATTATGATTCTGAATGTTGCCAGGAGGCACATTGGTCCATTTTTTTAAAACCTCTCTCCCATAAGAGTCCGACTAACTTGTTTTTTAGTTGACCTGCTATAGATATATTTAATTATAAGAAACCATTAGATATTGTTCCTCTAGAGCCCCAGCGGCACAAAAACGTGCCAGTAAACAAGTATTACCATTGAGCCCCGCTGGCACAAATTTGTGCCACCAAACCCCGACCGATTTAAAACTGTATTTGTAGTAAAGATAAGTCTTAAAATCGTTTCTGAACGAATGTTCTCGACGGCAGATAATATTTTACTGATTTAATATTGTTTGATGTAAATAATGGCGGTCCTTGAGAGGTTAAACAATTGCCTCCTGGCAACATTCATAATCATAATCTGCATGCTGTTCTGAGTCCGAAACCATTCACAGAAGGCGGTCCTCATATTTTGCATACTCAACTCCCTTTGGCGCCTGCTCTATAATGTCATTTGAAAGTTCATAGTAATAGCTTCTTTTTGTTGTACAGTACAGTACCTACCATAAGTCATGGTGTCAGTGATATGAAAAATCGTTGGTCACAAGCATTCTGATAGTGGATTGTGAGGGAGCTTATTTTGGTAACTCATGGGTCAGAATATCAAAAGTGAAATCGGCATGTGTGAAAAATTTTTCAATAGCTCTTCTATTGAAATCTATTCCAGTACCTAACTGAAAACTTAACCCAAGGTAACTTCAGATTAATAGGTACGTAATTATGTCAGACAGAGTTCAGTCAAGAAGGAAGGGATCCGTTCTTCATTGAATGACTTCAATTTTGGTCTGCGATGATGATAAAATCAAAGTTAGGTGGAAAATCATCTACTACATCAACGATATCCTACCGAATAAGTCATAATTCGTTTCCTGCACACATCTGACGGATTTAATGAAACTATTACTATAACCTTTTTAATGAAATATGCTACAATTTAATACAGGACTGGGTATAGAGTCCATACAAAAGTGCCTATTTTCCTTTATCTACGGATATAAAACATTGGGTAATTTAAATGTGTTACACAAGCACACTATATTTAAATCTTTCACAAACAAAAAGCAAAATCCAAATATAGAACTTGTACTTCAGACAGACATAACGTGTTTATTCCAAAACAAAGTAGGTCTAAGCTGTGTTTATTTTATATAACATCCGAATGTTTGCCTACACAAGGTTCTTAGAAATAAACAATGTCTACTAGCCGACATAAGCTTTCAAAGATTCAAAAGTTTTATTGAAATAAGTAGTATTATACAAGCGACTTAGGAAAGTGAAAATGTAAGTGTACGGTATTTATCTCGTTTTTTTTTTTATGGAGAAAAAGAGGCTTAGTGGAGTGGCTGTCTTTGAAAGGTAGTAAAAGTATATGATAGTAGTCGAGAATGAAACTCCTTGTGTTTATTATTGCCCTAAAACTGGTTGGTGTGGAAAATCTTTTAAGAGTTAGAGACCATTTTTTAAATATGTCGTCATGTATGAAGGGATTTCTTTTAAATTATTCATTCAAACAATGTACTTATTTATAGGGCCTCGGACATGATTGAAAAGCAATTGCAAAATAATACAGAGCTGCATGACAACTTGTGGAAAATGTACAGTCAAGGATCAAAAGCCAAAAACTGTAGGATTTTCTAGGACTGCGGGAATATTCGAAGGAGTTATTATGACCTTGAAACTCAAAGGGCAACTTAAGAAACATGAACACACCCCATTACTTCAGCCAGAGTTGGAGAAGTCATTTGATACTTTACCTCCAAAAAAAGGTCAAAAGTGCAGGCGCAATTGTCTATATAGAAAGTGAATACTTCTTTAATTAGCTTTTAGCATTTGCAACTGCACTTTTGTCCCTTGATGTACCTGAACTATCCTCACCTAGTTACTTCTTATATAAAAAGCATAGATCTTATAAAAAGCATATGAATTTGTAACATGTGGATAACAATATGAGTTACACATACACTACTGGCATTAAGTTTAGATAGGTACTAAGATTTATTTATTAAGGAACCTTTTGTTTAACTGTTGGTTTTCCCAAATAAAATGAATTATCAATTCTGTCAGTTGTCTTGGCTTACCTGTAGTATAGTCGGCAGTGTATGCTTATGGTACTGATCCAGCATGGCGTTAGTGGCCGTCAGCTGTTGCACGTACGTGTTGTGAGAATCATAGTACGTAGCTAATGTGGCTGGAGTCGGGTTGTTGCAGTAGTTCAGAAAAGCTCCTCTGTAGTCTTGACGACTCTGGAATTTGGGAAGAGAATCAATTATTAAATTTAATCAGTTATGAATTATTCTATAAGCCATTCTAAGCATATCAGCCTAGCCATTTTCCAACTATCTTGGAGTTAGTTTCCATTAAAAATTGATATCGCTGTGTACCATTAGTTTACATAGAATAACTGCTTAACCTTTAGGTACAGCTCAATGTCAGACTATAAAGTTTCTACAGTTCTATTAGACCAAGCTACCCGGTCTACTTCCATTTGAGAACAACGATCCGGCCCGGAATACTTTCGAAATGTAATGGTCGGGAATCAATCCTCCAATTTCCTGCCTTCTTTTTAGACGCGGGTTTGCGGACTTCATCGTTAGCCCGTCTGTTAAGGACCAGGATCCACGCGTGCCTCAAAGAGATGTTAACAAAACTGACGTAAGGCCTCGGCCCTACTGGGTCCCTTCAGTTTTGGCTACGGGAGTATTTGAAAGAGTAACCGTGATCCTAAAAAGCTAAAGGATGAAGGGCACAGATTACTTTTAATAAGTAAATGTCTTGCACGCCTTCTTGTTCTGCTCTAGAGATTACAAAAACTAAAAATTATGGTCTGAATATAATATACGTATAACTTTACTTTAAAATTCAACCGAGCGAATTTTATTATTTATCCAGAAATCCATTAAAAAACCACTTTCTATAACTTTGGTAAAATTACATAAGAATGAAACTTCGAAAAAATTTCAAAATGGTTAAGTAATAGGCCGCCCATCTTAGTCACAAGTAACGCTACTACAGTAAGCGTCAGCTTAATATAAGGTGCATGACACCGCAACATAGGGGAAATCCTTATGAAACTCTTCAAGTGACGTCACCAATTTTCGCCAACTTCGCAATCAAGCGTTCCGTGATTAGCGTCAAAAAGCTAACCGCTTATAAATTGTCCCAAAATGTACGTATTTTTTTATACCGTGGTCCCCAAGTTATAGGCTATAAACTTAGTTTGAGGATCAGAAGATAATGCTTAATGCAAATTATATTGTATCCTATTACTGAACCTTTGTTAACAATTTCTTGAAATAGACTTATTCGCTTGACCTATCCTATAGGAATCATTTCGAAGTAAAACCTATTTAGGTGGGCTTAGTACTTTATTTTTAACCGACTTCCAAGAAAAGGAGGAGGTTCTCAATTCGGATGTATGTTCTTTTTTCTCTTTAATTTTTATGTTTGTTACCTCAGAACTCCTATATTATTTATGTTAAATGTTATTCTATAATAAGTTAAGGCGTGCAATAAAGATGTATAATAATAATAATAATAACTCCGTCGTTTATGGACCGATTTGTATTTTTTTGTTCTCCTTACAGATATGCTTTCAGATTGGTCCTATTTTTTCAAAATCCAGTTTTGATGATGGGATCCATGAGGAATCGAAGGAACTCCTCAAATATTATAAGCAACCATATAGTTATTTTGGTATTTTGATCGAGGACTTAAGTACTTGCAGTCAAAAAGTGACATTTAGGTTTGATGAAGTGGAACTGGTGAAGAAGAGCAGAAAAGGCCAACGGAACTTCATACTCAAAGAGAAATCACAATGAACATAGTTAAGCGACTATAACAATACAAATAAATGAATAGTTATGTTGAAAATGGTATCATCGAAGTGATCTGATGATGATGATGAAGTCGGAAGATAGGCACCGTAACTCCGTAATTAATCAATTTATCCTAGCCGTGTTTGGGCTTATAAGAATTTTCATGAGATACATTTTGGCTACAAGGTACTATCGAACTGATCTGATGATGATAATGGAACCGGAAGACAGGCACCGGAACTCTGTAAATAATCAATGTATCCTATCCGTGTTTGAGCTTATTAGAATTGTCATGAGAGGCATTTGGCTTTAAGGTACTATCAAACTGATCTGATGATGATGATGATGGAGCCAGAACATAGGCACTAGAACTCCGTAATTAATTAAAGTATCCTAGCAGTGTTTAGAATTAGAATTGTCATGAGATGCACTTTGTCTATAAGGTACAAATATACATCAAACTGATCTGATGATGGAGCCGGAAGGTAGAATTAACCCAAACACTGCTAAGATACATTGTTTTATTATGAAGTTCCCGAGTGGTGGACACGGGAACTTCATAATAAAACAATGTACCTATCTTAGCAGTGCAGGCCTAAAGGGGCATTTATAAAACGACAGAAGCTTGTGCAAGGTTCCAAATTGGTCGTTTCTTATGGAGAAGCTTAGAACTGGCAAGAAACTTCATGGTTACTCTTAAATGAAAAAAGCGTTTTTCTTACAATAATAGTTATTTGACGATATCACACCTCAAAAAACAAAAACACCTTATATTTAGGTATTACCACAACCAAACACTAAGCAATAACTGCACTAGCAGACTACCAACTATTTTCATAAACGATGCGATGCTCCGAAGCAATTGCGACGCTACCTAAGTGGGTAAAGTCGACGCTAAAACGGGCCATTTTGTAAACCTGCCTCTTTTATCTAACTGCGTTGGTATTGTCTTGTGTTTTATATTATGAATTTAGGACAAAGCGGAATGTGACTTAATGGTTTATAGTTTTATGTGCGGTCTTGCAAAGTCTCTATTTCTGTGTTAATACAATATTATTAGGTAGGTACATTTTTATAATCCAATAGGCACATTATTCTTCTTACAAAAATATTGTATTACTAGTAATGGTTTCGCCTGCGTGGTCAATTCTTACCAATTTCCAGAATAAAAACATAGCATAGCATAGCATAGCATAGTCAGCCTTATAATGTTCCCACTGCTGGGACTCAGGCCTCCTATCTAGGAAAGGGAATGGGCCGTAATCCACCACGTAGGCCCATTGCTGGCTGGTGGATGTCACATGTCTTCGAATTTTTGGTTCTAGGACATGCCGGTTTCCTCACGATGTTTTCATTAATCGTTTAAAAACCGGGAAAAATCCTATGTCTTATTTCAGGACATGGTGCACCCATGTCCTCAACCAAATCTATTCAGCCGCTTGAGCTTGAAGGGGTAACAAACATACACACAACCATATACATCACACACATCACCACCACACATTACATAGTGCGAGCAATGTGCCTTGCCCACTGCCACTTAAGTTTGGCGTTTCTTTGGGTTATGTCAGTAACCTTATCCGTCTGATACTAGCAAATTATCTCTAGGGAACCTTTTCCCGGGATAAAGAGTATCCTATGTGCATTGCAGTGAAATGTAGGACATAATCACCCGTGTGCCAATTTCATTCGAATCAGTTCACCCGTTCTACCGAGAAGTATCAAACATACAAATCTGTTAGTGTGATTAATAAGAATAACAATTAATTAATTATTTGATTATAAATGCCAAAGTAAATCTGTGTATTCGTTACCTCTTAACATCTTAAAGCCTGAATGGATTTCAGAGTATTATGTGAAGAGAAATCTTCGGAATATCAGCACGTATTTAAAAAAAATATGTCACCATTTATAAGACTCTTCTATTATTTCAGATGGACATCTAACAAACCCGGGGTGGGTCGCTAGTACTGTATGACATGAACGTTTTCTAGGGCAATTCTGTATGATGAGTTAATTGTGAGTAATTAACATGGCAGCTAGCATTGGAATTAATGCTTAGGGAAATTTATTAATTACTCTAGAGTAGAAAAGAGCCTTACTTTATTTATTTTTGCACACAGTTCTTGGCATAGATATCTAATTAATTTATTTAAAGATCTATAATTTATCTGTGTAGTTAGTTAATTAATAAATGTATTTACTTATTTGCTCCTTCTAATACTTTCTTTTCATATTAAATACTAGCTTTTGCCAGCAGCTTCACCTGCGCAATACGACGTATGTACGAGTACATACATATGACTGATACTCAGTGATAAAGTACTCGTAGCATACTACTGGACTTTTTCAAGTTATGTCATGTTATTCACCAGAAACAAAAATACAAATCTTTCCGCTTAATATTTTAATACAAAAGAATTTAGATTATTGAAATGTTTTTTTTTTTTGAGTATCTACTTTCTTACATATTATAAAGTAAATTCGGGGACTTTTAATCGCGGCTGTCAATCTGTACGAACGTTATAAACTCAAAAAAAAAAACTGAACGGATTATCATCCCATTTTCACCAAAATATAAAGTCATGTTCATGAAGAAGGTCTAAGCGAGAACTACACTGCTTGCACGTGAGCCACACGTCGGTCTCCATACATTTTATATGGAAACTAGACTTGTAGAGCTACACTTGATTCACGCCACGCGACGTCGTTCTATGTTCAAATCAGGCGTTGGTCTCATGTAGTTTTAGCTTTAATTGTATTATAGTACGTGCATATTATGATGATAATGATGATGATGATGCCATCTAGCAGAGACAAGTCGAGAATTTCAAAGATATGCGAGTGAAAAGGAGGAGGTTTGTTCCGCATGCCTCTAAAAGTTAATCGCATAGTAAAGAGAATGTTTGTTTAAGAGATGGCCAATTGCAACGACAAGAGGTTGGACCAGTATCAGTAAATACTGAACTAAGAATAAATCAGGCATTCAGAAAGAAACGATGCAGGTAACTACTACTTCAATGTTTACGGTACAACCACGTGAGTAGATAAACAACGTTCATAAAATAAACAATCTTCTGTTCCGATATTCACGTATGAAACGGTGTAGCATACCTACATGCAGTGGCGTAGGTAGGTCACCAACGGCTCTGGGGCAAAAATAATCTAGGGCTCCTTTTTTACGTGGTATATCTTCAAATAATTTCCCTCCCGTTCTACCCAGAGCGAGAGTTAGTCCGTCAAAATCTGACTCTCCCGAGTCAGATTTTGACGGACTAAAACGAGTTGCCATGATTAATTTAATAAACCCCAAGCGGTCGCTCGGCGTTCGCTTCTCTCATTGTCTTTCTTTTGTGTCTAATTACGGTACCTATTCGAAAGGTTAAAGTAGTTTTGCAATCTATAAAATTTAGTATAATCAGCCTTTCAATGTTCCCATCGCTGGGACTCAGGCCTCCTCTCTAGGAGAGGAAATGGGTCGTAATACACAACGCGGACCCAGTGCGGGTTGGTGAATGTCACATATCTTCGAATTTTTGGTTCTAAGACATGTCGATTTCCTCACGATGTTTTCCTTCATTGTTTTGAGAGCAGTTGCGATGAAATAAAATACACAAAGTAATGCGCCTGGCTGGGTTTGAACCTGCGACCTACAACTCGTAAGTCGGGGCCGTTACTACTTGGCCACCACAGCTCTCGTATATTTTGAAGGGAGGTGAATTTTTAACTTATGTTATGTAAGAGGTCTGATCAGATTTTGGAGCCCCTCGAGATTGGGGGCCCCGGGGAACTGTGAGGCCCAGCTCTTCGGTAGCTACGCCAGTGCTTACATATTGCACTCAGACATACTACAGAGCTTCTCAATAGCAATCCACATCTTTCAATATTGTCTGTTCATCTTGAGGTTTTTATACTGCTTTTCTTCATTCTTTCATCAAAATATTACTAGCAACAGATTTACTTATGGAATACCGTTGGTTTTCACTTTCCATTAGCTGATTGTTTCATTTTCGACTTGCACACTGAACTTAAGCCGCTTATTGTATGTTGTCACAGTAAAATGTTCACAATCGTGTCGTATAGTCGCACAATGAACGCCCAAGTTAAACGCAGCTATTAAAATTAAAATGTCGTGTTCCATTACTGTTCTCTACGGAAATTTGGCTCAGCAAGATATTCACACACGGAAATTAACAATGCTTGAGTTGTTTCAAAACGACCACGCAAATGTTGACATTGTGTAGGTAGGTATCTACATATTTCTGTATTCATGTCACTTAAAATTAGGTTTGCTTCGTAAAATTTTGTAACGCGTTGTTTTGTTCTATTATTGACCTGTTTAATTCCTTGTCGAATAATTTAGGAAAATCGATGCACTATGAAAATACCTACACGTGATCTGCTTTTAGTGTAGGGTTCAATTTTATAGATACTCGACAATCTATAGCGGGTCGTCCGACCGCACGGCTGATTGGTTTCCAGTGTGCTCCCGACGAAGCGTACAAAGATCACATGCGAGCGCAATTAATTTCTCGATGGCGATTTTTGCATAGCACCACTGGAATATATGACTACACGTTGAGATAAAGCGATCGTTTTTTTTCCTGTTAATGCTGTCGGGATTCAAAACAAAGACCGTAAAAGCGAATGTCCCTGAATAAATAAATTGAAAGGAGAGCGAGTGCATCACTATATCTAACAATGAAGTGGTCGGTTCTACTCATGAAAAAGCTGACATAATTTAACCTACAATGTGGTTCAAAAGTAAAAGTCGCAAAAATTAAATAAACAGTCGTTGGCCAAGTTTAAATTACCCAAGAGGGCGAAAGAATAAATGAAATTAAAATTGAAAAGCAAATGAAATTAAAATTGTTGTTGTCTTATGTTTATTGTAGACAGGAACTCGTCAAAAGAAAAATGTTCGAAGCAATCGATTATTTGTGTACTTATCGAATGTTAAAATAAAATGGGAAAATGGTGGAAGCGCGCGGTTTGCCGACATTAAATGATGTATAGAGTTTAGCTTTGATTTTATGTCCCATTACGTATTTGACTTTCGTTTCGTCAAAAATTATATTCGATCGTAAATGTGGTTTTAGCTTTGAAACAAATGTAAAGTCAGCATATTCTAAGGTGATATCGTCACCAACGTTTCAGTAAAAGTAATAAAAGATTAATAGTTCCCGCGCCGTCGTCTCGATCTCAAAGATATTCAAATGCATTATGTAGAGGTTATCTAGTTGTGCAAGGAAAATTCAGATTTGAATTATTTATCCCACCCACCAATTATATATAGCCACCATCGGGTTCTCAATTAACGGTAGGAGAAGTTCACATCGGTGTCGGGTCGACGATGAAGTACCTGGGACTCGTCCTCGACAGCCGGTGGAATTTCGTGAAGCATTTCAGGCGTCTAGCTCCCAAACTGAACCGGACTGGGGCTGCTCTCAAGCGGCTCCTGCCCAACCTTGGGGGCCCAGACGCCTCCTGCCGGAGGCTCTACGTGGGGATCGTTCTGTCCATAGCCCTTTACGGGGAGCCGTCGCTGCAAAAGCGACACGGATGGTGCGGGGATACCACACGATTTCCCACAAAGCGCCTTCTGGCTGGCCTACCACCGTGGGATCTGGAGGCAAAAGTCCCTGCACACATGCAAGATTTGCGCGTGGAGAAGCAACGCCCGGGCGAAAGTCCGTTGCCGCAACAGGTCTCGTCATGGCGGACAGAGCTCCGGCGGGATCTCATGGTGAAATGACGTCAGCGACTATTGCAACCCAGTGCTGGACACGCCATAATTATGGCGGTGAGTCCCCTATTTGAGGCGTGGAAGGAAAGACCTCACGGCGTCCTCACCTTCCGTAAGACGCAGGTTCTCACCGGACATGACTGATTCGGGAGGTCCCTGCACCGGATCTGTGTGGAAGTGACGCCCGGGTGTCGCCACTGTGCGGAATGTCCGGAGGACATGGTGGAGCACACAGTCGAGGTGTGCCCCGCTAGGGCAGAGCATCGCCGTGAACTCGTGAGGGCGATCGGCGGCGGTGATTTCTCGCGCTGGGCCTTGGTACAGGCCATAGTCCGGAGCAAGGAAGAGTGACAGGCGGTCGCCTCCTTCTGCGAAGCAGTAATGCTAGCAAAGGAGGAGTTCGACCACATCAGGCAACGTTGGCGCTCGCAGCGCCCCAGCCGCCGGCGCCGCCGGGATTCCGATCCCGTTTTCCAGCCACCGTAAGCGCGGGCTTGCAGACGGCGAGAAATGAGTAGCTTGCTTTCCGACCGTCCGGTAACTGTCCGGACCGAGCCCAAGTCATCGACGGCGCGGACTGTACCCGCGCGCCTCAAGGAGCTGTCAGCAGGGGCCAGCCGAGTCGAAGCCTACTGGGGCCTGGGTTATACGAAAGGGAAGCTTGGTCCCGGTACGAAAGGCACGAAGGAACGGGTTGGGCGTTTAGTCAGTAAGAGTATGACACTATCTCCCGCTCCGTCCAAGAGCGGGGGTTGTCATTGGATGATTTTCCTTACCATAAACAAAACCATGGTTAAGTTTGTTAAAGTTTTACTTAACCGTTTAAAGGTAAACCGTGCTTAGAGTGTACGCATTAGAGTTTGCTTAGCTAAGTTGATAGGAATTAGTCCTCAAAAATGATTTAATGGAATTGCCAAGTAATCTCCTTTTAACACATCTCGGTGTCCTTTTGGGAACGTCAAATAGATTTGAAAACTCACACTTCGCTTCGGGATTGGACGGATGCTTAAATCCAATTTCTTTTGGTTTTCCGAAGAGATTCGATAGTATTTCCACGCTATAGTTTTTAGAGGTAAAGATAAAATCAATGTTCCGTCAAGTGAATGTGCTTTTTTATATTTTACTGCGCTTGTTTTTCGGTTTATATGTTCGTTACATTTTAACGCTCAACGTTAAGGTTTTAAGATTTATAGAAAGAAGATTGTATTGCCTTGTTTTCGTAATATGTATCCACAATTCAATATATTAGTTTAAATGTGGTTTAGTTTTGTGGTTTCGCTTTAGTTTGTCTTAGTAGATCTCCTAAATACCGGTCATCACTTGAAATTTTTGAGAAAAAATATGACGTATTTCGTGGATAGGCCATGTTTCTAATATTATAAAAATTAACCATATAATATCTTCATGTACAGAAAAAAAAAAACAACTCTTGGTTAAATCGCTTTAGTTATTTGCAAGGAGGAGGATTATATTAATTTTAGTACATAGAGATAAATCATATAAACTTAGAAGCGATTAAAAAGAACATATTTGCAGGTCATGTCACAAAATAATTTACCTACTGCAATTATGGTGTAAATATTAAGTCTCGCTGCAAACCACATGTTTAATAAAAAGCACTCTGTTGTTAAAAATTGTGTTAAAAAGGTCTCGTTCCAGATACATAATGCAACCGATAAGAGCGGTAGTTCCATAAAAGCCCTATACATTATCAGGTTAGCAGCTTTTACGCCTCGTCGCTAGTCTAGGTCTTGCCACAATATACGAACAAAAAATATTATATAGGTTTGACATCACACGAAACTATTGTTTTTTTTTTTTTGATGTGGGAAATCATGAATTATCTTCTACTCTGTGTAACGAATCTATCTGTGATCGGGAGTGAATCAGGAGTGAAGATACGAGTAGCCGCAGGAGAATCAAGATAGCACGAAGGATCGCCAAACTTAAGAGGCAATGAGCAGGGCAGGGCATTGCTTACAGGCCGTTGGGGCCGAAAGGTTCTGGAGTAGCCACCGCGTACCGGTAGATGCAGCGTTGGAAGGCCTCTACAAGGTGGACTGATGACATTGTAAGGGTTACGGGAATCCTCGGGATGGCTGCGAGACGCACAGGACCGTTCATTGTGGCGATCTGTGTTCCTTCAGTCGCCTTTTGCGTTCCAGGGGCGACGGTAACTCTTTCGAACAATACCGTAGCCCTACCAAACATATACAAAATGCTACATTACGCAAATAAAGTTCACAGCGCGATTGGAACATATATGAGTACAATAGGCTGAAAGTAATCATTGGGCCGTTGCCCTCAAAACACAATACCCGTCTGGTTGAAGGATCCTTTCTTTTCAATTGAAGATGCTGAATTTTACACCCCGTTTCATATTCCTCTGTAGTCTCTCTTGCTGACCCATCTTTTTTGAGGTGGGAAATCATCAAATCTTTTCTTCCGCTCTAGGTGGAGCGAGAGAGTATGTCAGACTTTTACTGACTAAGTCCACCCGTATACTTTCAATTACAATTTATGTTTCAGAGCCATAGAGCCTGCAAGCATTCTCGTTGCAGGCATCGGCCCTGCTGGGCGTCTTCAATTTTGCTGACATCTCTTTGAGGCGCGCGTGCAGTATAATGCGCTGCCGACTCGGGCTTGATCCTAACCAGATGGTCGGACGGCGAGCTACCTATAGCTCATCGTCCGCAAGCCCGTACCTATTGTGACTGTGCGACTCTCGACGTCCGGGTCGTCTCCTGTAATCGTCCTGCCAACCTGCTTTAGTACTACTAGGCATTACGTTAGTTTTATGTCGCATAATTAATTAATTTATTATTAGCGTGACTTGCTAAGCGGCAATATTAGTAAAGGTTCCATCAAATTAGGTCAGTCATTTATCTACCAGACCCATATCAATACATAAATGGTTTAAGTGCCCAAACGTGACTTTGTTGAAAGTTCGTAAAATATTGTTGTTAGTAGTTCGAAAGGGCTGCACGATACTGTTATGTTGTTTGTTTTTAAAGTGACCAAAGTTTGATATGCGTGTCAACGTAGCTAGCTACTCATTGATGGGGTAAAAAACAAAAGAACGACAAATTATGTTTCGAAGAACTTAGATCATTTTTTCTCATCTTCATTTTTCTGCCTTTATCCAATACGTCTGCGTGAAAGTAAACTATTGTCCCAAGGGAAAATATACTCGAGATAAAAAGTATTCTATCCTGTACGTCCTATTCTAAGACAAGGTCCTACCTGTGTGCCAAAATGCCGTGTGACAGGCATGGATACACACATTGAAAAAATATCGTCAGTATGTATGATACTAGCTTCTGCCTGCGGCTTTGCTCACGTAAAAGTAGGTTTCTCCATATAAACTTTGAACTCCATGTCAATGCATGATTTTTCCCATCATAAAAAAGGGGGTGAATTATGGAAAATCCTCTCTCAGTGCTCGTTTAAGTCAAAAAAGGAAACTTTGTGCGGAAATTTCACGCTCCTAGTCCCAATAGTTTCGGCTGTACGTTGATATGTCAGTCAGTGAGTTTCTCCATTTGTATATATAGATTAGTGTGATTATTTCGGGTTGCGTAACACGTTTTCTTCTTTCCTTTCAACCCATGTCACGATGTCAATCATTCCCTTTTCTTTCATCCTTCAAAATCAAATTCGAAGACCAGAAATATCTTTCTTTATTTTTTTAGTACAACGACGAATACCCGTTGTATTAGGTATTATAAGTTCCTGTCAGGAATAATACTGTTATTAACACTAACACTTATGAGTTTCGCTCGAAATTGTTATGGTTTTCAAGTGATTTTTTTTTCAGGTTTGCACCTACCTGATGTTCTTTTAGAATCACTTGGGTATAAACTATAAAAATATTTAAAAAAACGAGAAACCTAAGTGAGATCCTAGTTAATAGGTTATGATGGTAAAAGGCTTTGTACTTCAATTAAATTTATTGTCTACGTCCAGTTATTAAAAAAAAATCAAATTATACGGTAAGTGTTCAACATGTCAGCGTTTTTGTTGCATTAAAATTTTCACAGAAAAAAATACAAAGTCCTCACATTCAAATTTATTTTAAATTTGTTTTGGTAAACACCTGTTATTATTGCACCTACAGATTTGAGTTTTTCTATTTTTTGGTTTATAATAAAGTTTATTCTATTCTATTCTATACCTTGGTTAGTTGATCGTCAGCCTTCCCGAGGATTACTTCACATCCCTCCCGATGCGCAAACAGCTTCCGAGCCTGAACTTTCATATGAAAAGTTTTCTCTATGAGCGGTGTTGCCACCAGCCTCTCCAACGATTGCGCTGCGTTGTTGAACCCGAGGACATCTGCTTCCACCTCTTGGAGCAACGTCTCCCACGTGTGGAACAGTGATGATGGACATGTTGCCCTGAAAAAGAAGAATTTATTTTAGCATACCTAGTCATCCTGGTGCGTACGCTTGCGAGCAGGCTCGTATTAATAAAAGTGGAGAAAGGCCTTATGGTGCGTCCAGATCTGGTGAATACGCCGCTCGCGAGCCATTCGCGAGCTGCTTGCTAACGGCGCGCGTACATTTCGCGCACGGCTCGTTCGTACGAGGTCCCTGCGCACGCCGCGCGCGCTTCGTACGAACATGAAATGCACGCACGCAGATCGCGAGCGGCTCGTGAACAGCTCGCTAGCGGCGCGTTCGAAAGAACTGGACGCGCCATCAGATATTACAGAACAAAGAATTATCTAGAAAAAGGAAGTAGTCGCTGGCGCCATCCTGTCTTCAAATACCGCGAAAATCGGTCACCAATGTGTCTGCCAAATGGGGCTATTGAACTTTCTTTGTAAATATACTTTAAGGAAAAAATGCTATACCTATTCAACCGCACATTGGTAATTGAAAGCCTTTGTTTTCAAATACCGCTGATGTTATCTGGTTACCTCACTTAGTCCTTGGTGGACTATTGTATGTGAATAAGTTTTAATGGTGATTGGTGGGTATCTAAAGAAAAGTTTCAGGCAGCGGTTTTGCCTGTGTGAAAATAGGAAATCATCCTAAGGGAATATACTCGGGATGAAAAGTATCTTATGTCTTGATATTCTACCCATGTGTCGAATTTTTCAATCAAATCCGTTTGATCGTGAAGGAGTATCAAACATACGTAAGTACACACTTTACATATAAACTTTTGCCGTCACTGTAATAATTTTATTAGTTAACTTAGGACAGTATTGTATTGCAAGATATATGACACCTAGACAAAAAGTTTCGTAATCTAATTAGTGGAGTGAAGTAAGTAGACAAAATTCTTCTAGTTACGTTATGAGATTGCCTGCAGTGTTTAGAAAAAACATATTATAGCACCTTGTCTGGTGAATGTATCACGACCACCTGTCAGATTTTTGATAAGCGACTGATGTGTTTCCTGTTTTTACCTAATCAGTTTAAAAGCCAAACAGACTGATGCATCGCACTTCGAATTGGCTTTGATACATGTTATGCCTTTACTCTACTATTGTGAGTAATCAAGTTCGAAATTATACACTAATTACTGCAGCTTTCGCTCATGCACGCTACTTATCATATAAAAAGTAAGAAAAACAGTCCTGTGATCCATGTTAATAATTACAATGTGTTTTGTCTTAATACTTAGACTTTCAGATAGCAGCACCTACTATACAGTCCAAACCAAATCTCACGACTGAAGGCCACTACCTTTTGCAAAGCAATAATTCGAGTGAATGAGATGTGCAAAACCGTTAGGCAGAGGATAATCTGACACCCCAGTCGCCGCTGCGGGATACGCCCCAGACATCGATCTGAAGTCATAGGGCGATTCCCGGCTACTCTAGGCCCAGGCTTGTGGCCTATGAGCAATGGGTAGCTTGCCATCCGGTCGTCTGGTAGGGACAAAACCCGATTCAACGGTGCGTTGAATTCCATGGTGTTCCTCAAGGAGATGGCAACAAAAATGATGGAGCCCAGTAGGGCCGATGTTTGCTAGGGCTGCAGGAATGTTCGAAAGAGCTATTATGGCTCGGGAAAGAATACAGATTTTTAGTCAATGATACACCCAGAGTAGGAGAAGTTACTTAATGAATTCCCAGCACAAAAAAAGTCCACGACTATCTTATGCAGCTCTAAAGAAAGGTGTCGAAAGCACTTGAAGTCCGTCGTGCAAAATTAGCATACCATTAGAAATACGTCTATATTCCTTAACTGTCGTGATCAATAGTGATCTATCATTGGATGACAAAGTAATTTACTTCCCATAGCTCATCGTACCATGGTACTGTGGTACCTATCCATATACTCAAACTCAACATGTCATCGATCTTAGAGCCGTCAGCGGCGTGTGCCGTATGACGGAATTCAGTTGGCTGGCATATCGGTGGATTACGAAACTGGTCCATTGTTGTAATCCCATTGAGTAATATCGACAAGTAATTTATTAGTCTGATCCATTTTCAACATCATAGTTAATCAGTTAATGTTTTCATTGGGTACCATTGAAAATCTTGTTTTGCTGATCTTTCGTATGTTCGCCTTCGCCGTCTTGAACTGATTTTTCTAGTGGTTTATACCATGGGTTTCCGGATAGTCCAAAGACTTACTGTGGCCCTGGAATGCAAAGGTTAATAAGGAACACAGGTGGGTTTTAGTCTTTCTTGATTTCTGATCCAAACAATGTGGTTTATACTATTGACCCCCTCCGGGTCCAGAAAATATTGAACGGGATAACATAATATAGTTTAAAATAACTTAAGTGTATGTGTTTAGCTATATGTAAGCATCGCAGTTGTGGTTTTTTCTTTAGGTGGGAAATCATCCAATGACATCTTCCGCCCTCAGGCAGAACAGGATTGAGTGTCAGATTTTTACTGACTAAAACCACTCCCGTTCCTTCTTTGCTTTCATTCCAGGGCCCTGGGGTTCTCTTTCGTACAATCCATAGCCCCAGTAGGCTTAGACCCTGTTGGGGCCCAAATGGATCGCAGTTGTGGTGGCGTTCTAAAGTTTCTCTCATGGGAAAGGTGCGAGTTTATGTATTTGTCCTACGTAATATAAAAAAAAAACAATTACAGGTCATACGATCTTTACTTTTGACATAATAAACTGACACTATATACTCAGAACCACTTTAACTGTCAGCAGAAGTAATGAAATTGCCCATTCGAAAATGTATGCATCGGTTCCAATTGTAAAGTGAATTGTGACGTCATTTGCCAAGAACGTGAAAATACGCGAAAAGGTAGCAAACTAATTGGAAACTCAATGCTGTTGTTCGATGAAGATAAATAAAGCTTACAGATTTAATTATTTTCAGGGATTTTTTTTTAAATTATTTAATATTCTGAAAATGTAAAATAAAACTCGCTATGTTTGAATTCAATTTGCCAAATAAATAACTACGGAAATGAATTATTTCAGGATGTATATGGAACACTTTCCCGCTATCCTACTGCCTGCAAATGAAACATCAATAAGGTTAAAAGCTCCCACTGCACGTCTAGTGTATTATTGTTTCATACAGTATGTTTGTTTTTATAGAAACATTTGCTTTATCCGGATAAGATAGCTAAAATGGACAACGCACAATGGAGAGATGGAATTAAAGTTGAAACAATAGTGTCTACAAATTGGTTTTGTAAGTTATAGGATATATTATTACTAAAGAAATGTATTTGGTTTATTATTTATTTATTTATATTACACACAAGAGCATAGAGGCGGACTTAATGCATTAAGGCATTTTCTACCAGTCAACCTTTGGGTGATGCAGAGACAAATAGAGAGGAGTTAGTAGAGGCCGGATCCAGGATTTTTTTTCTGGGGAGCATAAAGAGAGAACGAATAAAAAAATCAACAATAATAAACTTGAAGTTTCATACTACTACTACTATACTTTTTGGACGTGTATAATATTTTGCCTTTTGCCACTTAAACAAAAGTTAGTTAAATACCTCAGTTTATTCTATTCTATTCGAAATAAAAGAAAAATAAGACCATAAAGTGCATTAAAGTTTTGCATGTCTTCACACTTACGTAAAAATGCACCACTTTTTGCCAAGTAGTGACGTAACAAGCTCCACTCTTATTGAACTTTGATGCGTTTTATCCATTGATATCGAGTTTTATCTTTGCCAATATTTATTGATTTGATAAAGCAATGTGTGGGTTGGGCACATTGCTCGCAGAATAGATAGTTGATGGGACGGAAAGGTTCCGGAGTAGCGACAGTGTACTGGAAGACTCAGTGTTGGATGGCCTGGCAAAAGGTGGACTAATGACCTGGTGAGGATCGTGGATATCGGGTGAATTCGAGATCTCCTCTTTGAGGCGTGGCTGGAAAGACCTCACGGCGTCCTTACTTTCCACATGACGCAGGTACTCACCGGACATTGTTCGTTCGGGAGTTTCCTGCACGGGATTCATGCGGAGGTGACGTCCGGGTGTCGCCATTGTGCGGAACGCCCGGTGGACACGGTGGAGCACACAGTCGAGGTGTGCCTGCGGAGTATCGCCGTGCCCTCGTGGGGCGGAGATCTCTCGCGCCGGGCCTTGGTTGAGGCCATGGTCCGGAGCAAGGAGGAGTGGCAGGCGGTCGCCGACTTCTGCGAAGCAGTAATGCTCGCAAAGGAGGAGACCGAACGCATCAGGCAACGGCGTTATCGCCGCCGCCGCCGCCGGGATTCTGATCCCGATTTCCGGCCAACGTAGGCGCGGGCTTGCGGACAGGGAGCAATGGGTAGCTCACTGTCCAGCCGTCCGGTAACTGTCCGGACTAAGCCCAAGTCGCCGACGGCGCGCACTGTTCCCGCGCTCCTTAAGGAGTTGTCAGCAACAGCAGGGACCCAGCCGGCTCGAAGCCTACTGGGGCCAGGGTTATCCGAAAGGGCGCTTGAGCCCCGGTATGAAGGCTAGAAGGAACGGGGTGGGTCTTTTAGTCAGTAAGCGTCTGACACTATCTCTCGCTCCGCCCAAGGGTGAGGGATGTCAATACATGATTTTTCCCACCATAAAAAAAAGGGTGAATTCGAGATGTACCGGACTAGCGACGGTTGTAGCGACGCTTGGGAGAGGGCTATATCCAACAGTGGACGTCTTTTGGCTAAAATAATGATGATGATAAAGCAAAAAAATATTTTTTCATTATATTTTCATAATCTATATCATCAAAACTTATCTCTCATCCTAATCAAAAATATAAAATTGCTCTCTCTGTGATTATAATTTTATCAAGCAGATGATAAGAACAATTTGTCATTAAATATTTGAATATCTTGACAATTGCTTAGAAGTAAAACCAAGTCTATAACTTGTCAAGAGCAGATAAATGAGGCGAACATGAAAGAAAACGATTTACTTACTTATTCATAAAAAGCTCCAAATCACGGTTTCGACGTTTTATGGATAACAAGCAATGTTTATTTTCAACTGTTTTTTTATACCTAATCTATATTTATTCAAATATCTAACTTTTACGCCTCAGTTCTGTATCGTGACCATGTTTTCTTCATCTTTTCACATAAAAAAAGTAGTTTTTAAATCAAATTAATTATTTTAACATTATGCCGAAGAAGTTTATAGAGACTAGAGAGAAACGTAAACTCTGTTTTGAATTAATACATTTTTATAAATATAGCTTCTGCCGACGGCTTCGCTTAAATAACAGTTGGAAAATACTAGTCCAGGATAATAGCGTACCTGTTTACCAAGTATCATCCAAATCCATTTAGCAATTAATAAGTGAAAAGCTTATAATCAGGCGGACAGACTTTAATTGAACCGGTAAATCAAACGAAACAATCTGTTAACATTTTATTTTTTATGCACTACCATATTGTCGCTTTTATATTTTTGTGTTGCATAAAGATGTATTTTTCTTTTTCTTGCCAGAAAATAGTTACAGTTGCTTGAAAATTCCATGTTCAAAAATCCAAAATAAAGGCGCGGTAACACAATGTAAAACTTTTATCAATATTCAATAGCCAATAAGCGCACTGACTTCTCCTGACGTGGTCTGGCTTGACGCTCGCTAAGTGGGGAGATAGCGCGGGAAACCGGGTCACATGCTTTTGATATGCACGATTTAGGGCACTTACTTGATGCGAAAATATCGATATTACATATTTTTTATCATTGGTTAATCTTTGTATATCTGGAAACATATTTCAAGCTTTTAGGCCAAAAAAAGTGGAATAAATTTTTTGGCTGCAGTTTTTGCACTTCAGTTTATCTGTTAAGCCTTTTTCAATTTTTTAGGGTCGGCTTTCAGTCTCACTAGGTGCCACTGAATATCAGTATATAGCATGGAGGGACTGTCTATCAGACTTCCACAGCCATGTACAAATTTTAACAGTTCAATTTCTCATTTTATAATAATCCAGTGAACAAATGCCTAGTTAAAATTGGGTGTTAAAAAAAACCTGTGTTCATTTTTGTAGAAAAGAATAAGGATACAGACACAGAACTCAAAACCCCTTTCTGCCAGTTTTGAATGGCTTGTAACTTATTTGATATTGAATGGAAATGTTTTTTTTTTTATTTCTGGATTTGGATAAAGTTACTTGTTGTGATCAAAATATTTATAAAAAACGAGGTACCTAACTATGTACTCAATTTCCAATGAAGAGATATTTGGAATTTATTTATTTATCTATTTATTTAACATAGCATAATATATAACATAGGCGGACTTAATTCATCCACCAGTCAACCTTTGGGTTAAAAAAGACGATACTGTAACAATAATTCAGTAGTCATTGTTTTCAAAAGTTTCTTGTTATAGTCTAATAAAAATAATACTAGTCTAACTCTCAAATAGATTTATAAAATAAAACATAGGTAGGTACTTTGAAACATTTTCTACTTTGCACAGTGGACAGCGAGCTCAGCAATTACATAGTTTTAATTTGAATTTCAAATCCGCCAAATTAGGTCGAGCCTAGGTGAAGGCTCGCTTCTGGGAGCGGGAGATTAAAGGCCTTTGTATCAACGTAAATTGAAGGTTATTGAATTTAATTTTCATATGAGTGTCATTGAGTTTTATTTATAATTTGATTTTTGTTTTTATGTAATGGCGTAAAAGATTAGCACGTCGCCGGTTCGTTAAATTAAAGCATGAAATAAAGATAATTTTTAATCGTGTTCCTATTTTTATATTAAACAGACAGTTAATTAAAATGTAAAGTATATTAAGATAATTAGAAATAATCTAAAACTCCAGTAGTTTTAACTGAAATACTGCAACACCTGTTTTAAATTTTATTACATACTTATAAATGACGGTAATTATCTAAACCCCACGAACAACTTTTTTCTTTTAAAGTTTATTAGGACTTTGCAAAACATTGCATTTATAAAGATAGATCAGGGAAATAGAAACACGACCTCGTCGTAAAGTTTGATTGTGCAGTTGACCCAACTCCGCCTATTATTTTGCTTTGGATATTTATTAAAGCTTGGTTTACATGACACAGCGGATAACGACACGACATCGAGAGCCCTCAGTCAGTCACAGACGTGCTGGAGTGGATATTGTGAACCCCGCTCAACACTTGGAATTATTGGAAAAAGCGAGGCATCACTTAAAGATTAGTTTCAATTATCTTTTGTTGCTTCGGGTTATTCAAAGGCCGTTTTTTCAAGGCTAGGCATTGTATTATTCCGCAGTCGGGCCTTTTCGTGACTATTGATAAATTGGAATGGAAATATTTGTTGATTTGACAAATTGCTTCAGCAGAATTTGTCTATATTTTTAGGCCAGACAATCAAGATTTGTTTGCAAACAATTGTGGTTTTATTTGATGTTGAATAATTTAAGTCTTTTCGGGTAATGTTATTTACTTAACTAGTACATAGATAGAAGCTGTAAGTAGAAAGAAACATCAGTGAAACAATAAAAAACTGAATGAGTAAAAATAAGCTTCCCACACTAAGTGGATTTCGAATTACAAAAACCCATTTACCACTCGGCTGACCAAAATCCTATTTTATCCTCTTTTACAAGCGAAGCGTCATTAACAAATAGCATTGACAAATGTCTGTGAAGAGCGCGGGCTCCAGACTGATTGTACGTTGAGGGATTGTTTGAAAGAGTCAACGAGGAGCCTTGGATTGCAAAGGACAACTGAAGGACTACCGGTGGTTTTTAATTTTTAAAAGTCTAACACTCCCTTTAAACGGAAAGTTATTTATTGTTTTACCGTCGCAAAAGATAGAGTTTACTGAGATTTACTTGACCTTAAGGTTTCGTGTGTTCAACAAAAAAACATTTAAATTCTTCATCAAATAATGGACGTAATGTAAACTACCTAGTTAAATTACTACTATACTACTGATGAATGATATTATTACGAAGTAAATAAAGAGGTTCCTGTCATTTCTTAAGAATCTGCCTATTACACCTTAAGCACAACTTTAACTATAATGTACTGAAGGTTAAATAAATAAAAATGTACTTAAAATAAGTTACGTCGTTGTTAGTTAAGTCCTCTCACCCTTTCTATTGTCTTTGCTGATTGTGTCTAATAAATATTTCACCTACTACCTAAGCATGTACATTGTGGAATACAATAAATATTGTATTTTTTGTTTTTGTTCAAGTCATTTCATGAACTCTTCTACAAAAATCTTACTAACAACTTTGATTGTAAAAGCGTCTACATACTTGAGTGTTCACACATTCCGCCTGGTGACTTTATTTTCCTACGAACAACACTGCCAGTATTGACACGAACAACAACTAAGTCCCTTGTCGCCTCGAGTTCTTACGAGAAAAGAAAACAACTGCTAATCTGTTAACACGAATTGCAAATTCTTCTTTGAGCACACTTAGGTACGTAATTGGATTTGCTTGTCTTGACTTGATTTTTCCGATTTAATTAAAGAGAAATGGTTGATTTATGTCGACAACTGCGGGATGGTTTCAAAGTGTTTTAAAAGCCCACTAAAGGAACACAGGTGGGTTTTAATGAATTAAAGTTTGACACTCCCTCTCGCTCCACTCAGAGCGGGAGATGTCTTTGATGATTTCTAACCAAAAACTCTATATTCCCTGATAGCTCAAAACTTCTTTCTCTTTGAGTCAAGAGTGAATTGGTTACTTTTAAGCAAGAGCCTATACATTAAAAAAAAACTTGGTTACAGTTACAATTACATAAATTTGTAAAATTGGGATTTAAAATCGAATATTTTATTATTTTTATAACTTGGATTGGCTGAAAATTTTCTTACTTATTGTTAAACTTGTATTTTCTTACTAGCTTAATTCCATTAATACACCCTGTATTTGACCAGTAACCAATAAAATATTAACATACAAACATTGTATTCTATTAAGCATTCTTAGATGTTATAATCCACTTTCCGACAAAGGCTTTACAAACAACTGTAAATATTAAATTCCAATTTACTCTGTTTCACTACATGTCATAAAGTTTGCGCTTAACTGTACCAGTCGTAGATTCGTAACCCATTTTATAGTTCCTTGAAGCACTTTAATGGCCATTTGTCTTCTCGACTGTCCTGTCCGTCACTTAGACGAAGGTTCACTTTTTACACTCTCGACAATTTCATAAACGTAAATAGAACTTAATTTTCAAACACCCAATAAAAAAATTGGTCAGTGTTGTTCTATTACGAAGCTTTCCCGCTTTGCCCCAATAAATATTCATAACCTTAAAGGATTTTTTCAGTGCTTACAAGAGTTTTTTTTATTATTCACCCCGAGAAAAGAGTCTTAATTTCTTATAGAACTTCGGACACGCTTATACTTAAATCAACTGAAAGTTCTTCCACTTGGAAACGCTTGTAACAAATTAGTGTCGTCAATCTGATTAAACTTTACTGCACCTCAGCACTTCAGGTAGTTTAAAGTTTGTTTTTTCTTGTGTTCAACAAACATTTGTTACGTAAACTGTGGCCTGTTAGCATCAGCTCTTCCATTAGTACGCTATTAACTAGGATCACACAACTCAATTTCCAAGTAGCATGGAAGTCATCTATCAACGTTTGGCAGCTACAGGGTTCACAGGACGACACGTTGGTTAAGAGCCCCTGAAACTAATCACCAACGTCTACCGCTAAAAGGGCATGTCGAGAGCATACCCCGATGAACTAAATTAAGTCCTATTTGGTCTCTGCCGACGATATAGAACTTTCAAACCAGAACACAAGATTTGATGTTGGTCGTTCTGGTAATTGTTTCATGTATCCGATAAATGCTTTTTTAATACACTTGCTCAGAAAGTGACTCTTATTGCACTGCACTTAGGTACTCGTACATAATGGCCCTTGTTATCAAACTGCGACATTTTGATTACCATTACGCACTAGTGCTGTAATGTAGTTAAAACCTTATTATTCAACTTCTCCCCCGCCACAATTTTAATACATTATCGTATCAGGCTGGGCGCAGGTCCCACGAGTCGCCGGTCAACCCCCGTTTATTCATTTCAGTGAGTGTATTGAAAGGTAAATAAAAAAAAATATGGGCGCTCATATGAAAACAGATTTTTACTGCCACACAAAAGTTTACTAGTTTTACAGTTATTTTCTTCACAAGTGAAAAACGTCGTATGATACACGTGAGTAATTAATTATAACCGTCGTCGGCTCTTTTAAGACCCTCGCCACGGCTCGGGTCTAAATACCGCCTCGTAGGTAATCACTAACATTACACACTTATATCATAATGTACTATTGTGCGTTATAAAGCCATTTTCACTTCTTTTAATATGCCAATTGTATTATTACACCAGAGTGTTTTGTGCGTGATAGCTTTAAAAGGTTTTCTTTATTGCTTCAGTGTTATTAGCACAAAGCGGTTCGCTTTGAGATTTCTAAAGGTACGTTTACCTGCCATGTGGGGAAAGGAAATTTGTAGAAAAAGTATTTCAATGACAAAAGCTTTGAAGAATCAGGGTCTTGGGCTTTGCCGGATTTGTGAACAATGTATGTTATCTTTACATACAATAATTCTGTAGAAGTTTTTAGTTGTGCGCGCATCACGTAAAATGTACGAAATTGATGTAGATAAATTTAATACATTAAAATTGTGTGTAACTTATTATTATAAGTTAGGTTTTGTTTCATCGCAATTGCAAAGATATACTACATTCATTGAGTGTTAGACGGTACGAAGTTTACCTGGTCAGCTAGTATGGAAATAAATATAATAAAGTGTATATTTTATGTTTCAACCCGATCAGTTCACGCAAATACACGTTTCTAAATGGATTGAACGTTCGTGTGTAGCCAGACTGTTTGTTTAGGACCAAAACTCATAGATTTCAATTAGCAGGGATCAATTATTAGGGTTCCATACCTCATTCAGCAAAAACGGAACATGTGTAGGATCATTTTGTTATCCGCATATCAGCCTATCTATCTGTCCGTCTGTCAAGATTCTTTTTTTCTTTTAGATAATAAGCTGAAATTAATATCAAATAATCATGTCTACTCTGGTGCAGTGAAATGTTAAACTTCTAAGTGTGTGTATGTTCTGTTTAGGCGTATACTTTGACACTGGAAGGATATCAAAACCTAAAAGGTATTTCCCGTTGACCTAGAGTCCTGAAAAGCAAGAAGCAAGGTCTCATAGCACAAATAAGGGTGAAGGTACTTGCTTCACAAAATAATTTCTCTTTTGCGATTCAGAAAAATCTTCGAGACTTGATTCAGGAATCTCTTCACATTGGTAAGTTTCTAAGGAACCCTCGGTGCATAAAGTAACTCACATTTACTGGTTTTAAAGTACTTAAATTATATTTTTCACAAATTTTCAAATATAATGTTAATATTAGGAAAATAAAATTTAGGTATTTATAATGTTTGTTTGAACAGGGAAAAACATGGCTGCTGTTTGACCTGTCCCTGTCATTTCACGATATATTTTGTTTCAGTATTCAATTTGGCTTGTAAAATATGAGATGAAACATTAACCGAGCTGAATATATTCGGGTTTGGTATCTTAATGGAGTTTCGCCACAACTGACAGAGCGAATGGCGGAGCGAGCGAAGCTTATTCCACTGCGGCGAGTCCAATGTCACCATTAACTTTGTATCGCATTTTAAAACCACTACTGTAAAGCCTCCGGGGCTTTGCAGTATTTTGTTTATAAATATGAACTACTAAACTAAACTGAAATGAAGTGTCATTTTTAAGAAATATCAGTCTCCTAGAAATAATAAAACACAAGTAGAAATATAGTACCACGATATTTATTTTATTTTTTTCAACGATATTTTATTGAAGCAGTATCACACACAACTTTGAATTTTTTTAAATATTCAAATAATTAAATTGAATTATTTAATACTATTACAGATAACAAATCTGTAATTACGCTACCATCTGTATTAGACTGCTTGAAAAGTGACTTATTTGGAATGAAGGCTTTTTTGCACTCCATTTTTTTTTTATATAAGTACTTTTATACGATTGTGTGAGTTAATTTTTTGGAATCCTTTTTTTATTTGATACGACTCGTATTTTATTTCGTACGGTAGCCGCCAACTTGTTTGACAAAATTCATATTGCCTAAGTACCTTCCAGACTGAAAGCAAATCTAATTATACCTTATTCGATAAAAACTACTTTATATTATGTTGGTACTAAAGAAATGGACAGATATACTGACATACCTATATACAAACTCGGAAAATATTACTCTCCTTTTGGGGTAGTCGGGTAAAGAAGCACCTAAGTACCTACAACAAGGGTGCCGAACCTATGGCCCGAGGCATAATAATTCAGGCACGCCAGTGTAAGATGTAAGTAAGGAAGAGAGGAGAGAAGGTGTAGATGTAAGGTAACCTGAAGCAGCAGTAATCACAGTAATTTTCTCTATCATTTAATACTATGCAAAGTTTGTTTGTTAAATTAATTACAAAGACAAGATTCTTTAGCGGCACGTCACGATCAACTTTTTGTTTTCATATAATTATTGGCCCCTTCTCCAACGAGGGTCCATTTTGCACGTTGCTCGGCGCCATCGCGTCATAGACGTCACTCATAATTCGCTCCCTGCGCTGTTGCATATATGTAACAACGACGACGATTAACTCGCCAATGTATGGAATGCGCAAAGCGATCCCCACTCTGACACCGAGCGCTTAAGATCCGTTGTGGCAATTGTACAGTGCTTCATCAAAAAAGTGATGAATAATTAAAAAACCTAAGATCAACTCTGCTTCAAACGCTAAACGATTTCCCTAAGTCTTGTTACGCGTGTTAGGTATTTTTTCACCAATTAAAATTAGTGCAAATTGGAAGCGCGGCTCGTTTATTCAACGAAACGATTTTTTATACTTGATTGATGGTTCTTTAGTGTAAAATGTTGCCACAAATTGACTTTAGTTACTAGTATAATGGGGTTTTTATTTACTATAGATTTCGAATTTATTTGTTTTGCAGTTCTGTATTTGAATATTATTCTCATCAATCATACTTTGTAGATACCTTTTCCGTTTCTTGCATATTTTCTCCATAGAGATCATATGCATTGGAAAGTGCAATTAGCTTTTTTGACTGACTGATGACTTCTTGATAATTTAAAAATAAATGGTAAATGGTTTATTTGAAATAAATGCTTTGATTGATTCATTGACCTGTTAGTTGGGTAATAATTGTCTATCATTAAATGATCTGTTTATAGAATGAACCCGTCCAATCTATTATTTAATGTCAAATATAATATTTCCGCATACCACATTCCCTAATTAGCTGTAATTAATGAATGGGGACAAAACTCACCATACAATATAATATTTTGTCAGCTGTCAAGTCAAATGAAACGTTTGGTTTGCATATTTAAACACTTGTTTTATAATTACTGCTTGTTTACACACTCCATATTATTATAATAAGCCACATCATTATAACTGTGGTATCAGTTAAATCGTCCGCTACTTTGTACTGTGACTGTTTATAATTAACCTTTTAACAACTTACATCGGATATATTCGAGACTCTTGCGTATTTCCGTCAGGGTTGCACATCCACGACAAAATACTCCATGTTGTCAGCTCTTTTGTCACTTATGGGGATTGAAGAGTTAAACGAAATGGTGTGTACCCAGTTGCAAAGATAAAAATATTAATATTTTGCAAATACATTGCAAGTCATGCGTGCATCCGTTTCTTTTATATGCAGTCCGACAGACTAGATTCATACGGCCTATGACATGTTAGCGATTTTGATAAATAAAGTCATCCCTACACTACTCCTGAACTAACTATCGCATACATATTGCATTGCATCGCTTCGGATATAATTTTTATTCTAAAATGTTTTTCGTCATTTAAATAGGCAAACTTATTATTGTTCTTTAATTTTAACATAAACAAATGAAAAACTATATTATTATTATGTTAAAGAAATGTAATCTCTACAAATGAAATTTCTTGATTTTCATAAAATATTTAACCAAAAATATATGGTATCCATATTTAAATGATATATTAGAGACGTTTAGCCGAACATTCGTAATGAGATTCGCATATTAAAGGCCCCAAAGTTCATTAAAATGGAACGATGATGTCATAGAACATTTCGATAATTTATTCAGTTATTAACACAATTCGGTACGCACAACTTGCTACTATTAATAAATTAATAGCCATTCTCCCTTTTAGAGGGGTTTGACGAAATTTAAAACTTTTCAGCAGTTGCCCAACAAATAACGGGGTTATTTGTGCAAAAACGATTTAACTTCGCTGAAATTGAGCCTTGTAAAGGTGCCTACGATTTTTCATTTTGACGGTCGAATTTTGCAGTCCACTAGTTTTTTCATTAAAACCTTAACTATCCTTAATATATGGTTCAACAGTTTTTGATACCTTCAAATGTGGCTAGTCCTTCCCTAATCCCTATCTTGATTTAAAGACTTTTTCAAACATAACACATGGCTCACTAAGATATGAGAAAGTTAATACAAAAAATATCTTAAGTAGGTAATAGATATATAGTTTTCATTTGATCTATCGAGTACTCATAGTAGTTTTTGTTGTTGGTTGGTTAAATAAAACTTTAACCTATTTTTTAACGATCTTTGATAGCTTAGTATAAAGCTGCACAGTTTCGATCTTAAACACATTTTAAAGTTATAAACTCATATGGCATTGTTAAGTTGTAGGTCAATGCACGGGGAACTTTAATTAATATTTCAAAGGAATAACTTTGTTACACCTAGCCACTAGCCACTTTTTAATTACCTCAGTTGCATGAACTCAATTTTGTCGTGTTTGTGTGAAAAATTACACCAACAACATTCGTGTAAGTTTTAAAAGTAAATTGCGTGTTTATTTTCATGTCCACATTGTTATACAAAAACTTATTACATTTACGAAAAATAAAGCTGGTTTCAGTAAGGCCCCTGTGGTTCAAAGCTGACATAATGTTTCTGTAAAGATATTAGGTCCATATTTATAGCGGCATCTAGGGATTTAAAGCTGGGGAGGCGGTGTATTTTTTGCAATATGAAAATGGGGTTCAAGGGTTTGGATAACGAGCATTTTCTTTTTAGATAAAATATTAATTTTACTGGTTGGTTTACTCTAGGATATGTAACTAGTAAATTGTAAAGTTGTAATGTTTTCCGCATAATTACGCGAGAGCGGTAGTTCCTAAGAGGCTTCGCGACGTCGCGTTGTCTAGTGCCTAAACTACCTACCCCCTAGTATCACTTATGCAGGAGTCATCCAATTAAGCATGTGCCGACGTGTGTGCCCGCCTGATAGCGCCATACTTGTGATCTATCTACATATTATATGCTCCACTAATTAACCCCATTCCAAGGCATGGCTATGCATGCCAAAATATGAATCTTGCGAGTTTTGACCTCTTTTGAAGGCGTTCCTTTTAAAGCTGTAGGGTAATTTGGGCGAGTGTTTCTTTTAAGGAAGAGTAACATGTAATGGGGTCAATGCTTCAAAGTTTTACGCCTTAAATAAGTAACTAGCACGCTCTAAAAGGTAAAGGCACTACTTAATTACATACATTTTTTGAAATGGGAAATCATCAAATGACTCCTCCCGATCTCGGGTGGAACGAGGGGGTGTTCAAGGTGTTACTGACTAAAACCCACCTATGTATGCCCTTAAGTTGCCCTTTATTGTCAAACGTCCCCAAAGTCGTAGCAGGCTTCGGCTCCAGTGGGCCCCTTCAGTTTTGCTGACATCTCTTTGAGGCGAGCGTGGAGTACTACGCACCGTCGACTCGGGCTTTTTCCATAACGAACGATCGGACGGTGTGCTAATCACGGTGGCTCGCAGTGCGACTCCCGATACCTGAGGTGTGTCCTTTAGCAACAGTTGGTGTGTAGGATCTCTGTTCCCTCACAGTTGCGGCGATCTCCTTCGGTCGCTTTATTACTTCGTATTAGGAGGCCAACACTGCCCATTACTCCTTGCTCCAGACCATGGTCTGAACCAGAGCCAGACGCGAGAGGTCACCGACGCCGATCGCCTTCATAAGAACACGGCGATGATTTAATATTATACTCGCGTTTATGGTATTTTAATAGACTCTCTTAATGGAATAATCAACAATTTTAATAGTTTTACCTACATATTTATATAAATGAGTGAAAAAATGCCATGAAGGAATATAACCCCGTGAATTCACGTAAAAAATAATAGATTAATATTCACTGTATCAATAATTTTCCTTTCATGTTGTAGAGATTGCTGGCGGAAACCAATATTTACATATTCATAACGTTTTATTTGTTGTGAACGAAATTTTATCATGAGAAAGAGTTGAAATAGTGTTATTCAATATTGTAGGACTGGATTTTTAACTTGTAAATTGAGAACATTCTACAAGGTATAACGAATGGGCGGCTGAAAAGTTCGAAAGAGTCACTGGTGCCAAAATGCAAATGGCAACTGAAGAAACATAAGTTTTTTTTAAATCATCTAATATCTTCTTCCACTCTATAGCGATACGGGAGGGCGTGTCAGACTTTTACTGACTAAAATCCACCCCTATGTCCCTTCTTTGCTTTGCGTCTCAGCACCCAGGGGATTTCTTTTAGACAACCCATGGAAGGAACATAGGTCTTCTTAGCGTATCGATGGCAAAATTAGTTAAATTCCTTGCCTGGCCCAGAATTCGGCCACGGCTATGTCGTTCGCTGATGCTGTTATTAGGTCCCTACGTGAGCAGGTCACAGGGCACGTGATGCAGGATGGAAGGTGGGACATGGTCTGCGGAGATACGCTGCACAAACACTAAAGATCGGAACCATCCGAGAACCCCCACCAGTGAAGATTGTCTTTGCTGCGCCCTGCCTGTGTGCGGAGTCTGTAAAGAACATATCTATAGGTGTTTTTAAGTAAGTAAAAAAATGACACGTCATCCTACTCCGCCCTAGAGCGGGAGAAGATATTGGATAAAAAAGATATTGGGAGAAAATAAGAAAGAAAATTTCAAAAACTTTCAAATTTATTGAATAAAATCATAGAAAACTTCCAAACAGAATACCACACCTCTAAGTTACGCTACAGCCGAGTTCGTACTTTTAATTTTTGTTTAATATGTCACGAAGACAAACCCGTAGAAAAAGCCAGTTAATTATATTCAAAATGATTGACTTAAACGTAATATTAGTAATATCCGAACTACTATACAAAGGTAATAAATTACTGAAAGGTTTGACCGTGAATATTTTATTTGGTTCTAACTGAAGTCTTGTCTACATTGTATTAATGGGGTTGGCAACCCATTTATTCAACCTTGACGAACCCCATAGAAGCAGACATTTAATTCTGATGCTTAATTTTATATTAGGTTCCACACAAAGTAACTTCATCGTTAGCTTAATGAAAACTGTTATCCATGAAGTAGGACATTTTAATTATGAAAGTCTGTATGTTTTTCAATTAATGACGCCTCAAAGGCTGATTGGGTTTTGATGAAATATAATATCCAGAACCGTATCAGATAGTACCTGGCAGGAAAGTTTGAATGAGTTACCGTAGCTCTGGAATGCAATGGGCAACTTAATGAACACAGGTGAGTTTTAGTCGGTAAGATTCTGACTCGAAAAGTCTCGCTTCATTCAGAGGCTGAGAAATTATTTGATGATTTCTCATCTCAATAAAAAAAGGTAGAACCACCGTGACCGTGGACTAAAAACGATAGTTTTTATATCCGTATCACAATCCTGCTGGATATTTTTCGACTTATTAAAAGTATCCTACAGAAGACTAGCACATCTATTGAAAACCTCTGTTTTATTTTTTTGAGAACCAACCAAGAGGTAAAGTTCAATGAAATGAGTATTAATAAATGACTACTAAATTAGGTCGCGTTACAACGTTGATACCTTTTAATTAAATATGAGCAAGAACGATTAGACCGACCTTAATTACTTTACTGTCAGTGGTCATGTAGGAAACTATAGTTGTTGCGGTTTAGCATTGTAATTACGGTCATTGCTTTTTAATAGTAATTTTACGCAAAAATCTGATAAAGGTAAACAATTTGTTGTCAATAATGCGCAAAGCAGAGCGATGTGATGTAATGCGCCGAGTCCATTTCGGGTGTTGAAATGAAATATGCTAAAAAAAGTATTGAATCAATGACCGCTAATTGACTTGCTAAAATGCATCAACTATAGATAAACCAGATTATTTTTAAACATTCTGGAGGTTGATCGAGAGTTTTTTTTTTTACTTTTGATCGGCTTGCTATTGTCACTTTGTTTAATGATAAATCGTCCAAAAAAATGTCCTTCTAGAAGGACGAAGCTCTTCGGAAGCTCTTCTGGAAGGACTTTTAAAGTCCTGCTAGCAGGACTTTAATTTGTATGAAATTTGACGCACGTCCTTCTGGCACTACGCCGACTGCTGGCAGGACGACTCAGACGAATCATTGAATCAGGGGAAACAAACATTTTGAACTACCCACTTTTAATTATTTATTTATTTGAAATCAACGAAAAGTTATGTTGTTGTGTTCATAAATAGCAGTAAGGTACGGTAAGTAACATATATTTATTTTTATAATATATTGATATGTTTATTTGTTGTTTTGTTTTGTTTGTTTTTTTACTTTTGGTAGGTACTCAATGTTGTAATTAGGATTGTAGAATTCATTTTTTATTTTATAAAGTATTATACCATTCAATACTTTACCGCGGTTTCGTCTACGTGGACGCGGGAAAAAGTTATTGTGTTTCTTTCTATATAATTATAATAATAATAATTTTTCTGTACTTGTGTTTCTCTCTTAACACTGTGTCTCCTTATAAACAACCTAATCGTTTTGGTAGCAATCGGGTTCTTATTGTTTTTGCGTTAGATAAGTTATCTAACAAAAATTAAACTCATGATTGATCATTTTACAGTTTTTAATCAACAGAAAAACAATAAAGAAAAAAAAACCTTAATGTTTTTTTTTTCTGTAATTTTTTTCTGTTTGTTTTCTGTTTGTTTTTTCTGTAGTTCCGTTTGTTACATGGTAAGTTTTGTTGACTGTTTGAGGAGCACAGAAGACGCATCGCTTTCCGCATAATTTACAGTAATAGCTGGCTTTCTGTTGTTTTTTGTGGTGTACAAAACGGTTTTGATAATAAAATGTCGGCCATAACATTAAGATGTTGCAAATTCATCACCAAATTGTTGACGACTCCAGGCGTTATTCGTTCCCGGCGCATCGTAGAGCGATGCTAGCGAACGCACGCGATCTCCACGTCTAAATATTGTAGCCATCTCGCTCACACTAACACTAGAACGATGCAACAAACACTCCCACAATCATAAAGAGACCGACTATCTACTTGTTTTTTTACAAATCCTGCCAGCAGGACCGTTCACGTAATATTCATTAAAAAAGATGCGTCCTACCGGAAGGACTGAAAGTCCTGCTAGCAGGACGCTGGACGATTTATCATTAATGGAAAGCGACGATGTGGTCGACGATAGAGCCCGCTTACCTAGAAGTAACCTATTCACTCTTGACTTAAAGACTGACTTAACTCATGAATTAAGTTTAAAATAACAATTTTAATGTATAAGGATACTAACAGCTGTATAAATCAATAGCTTTAAGTACTAATTATGATTTTTTCTGCAGTCTAGATTTCATTTCTAACTTTATTCTAAAAAAATTATGAGCATTTACAACCGAATGCTATACGTAGGTGTTTTATTATAATTACACCGACGCGGCGACGGCTCGAGCACTTCCTTAAACCACATGAAACCCTTTACATGGAAGGGATTTGATTCTTAATCCTCAATTATGACTTAATTGGGGATTAAGTGTTAGATCCCTTTTGTTACTCTTGGAAAATTGAAAAATACCTACGCTGCAGAAATTATGTACGTATATTTGTAGACATGCCTGTTTGACTGGCCTGTTGGTCTAGTGGTTAGTGGCCCTGACTGCTATGCCGGAGGTCGTGGGTTCGATTCCCACCCAGGAGAAATGTTTATGTGATGAGCATGATCATTTGTTCTGTGTCTGGGTGTAATTTATCTATAATATGTATGTATTTAGAAATATAATGTTTATCAGTTGTTTAGTACCCTTAACACTAGTTCTGCTTAGCTTGGGACTAGACGGCGTTGTGTGGTAGTCGTCGAATATTATTATTATTATTATATTATTATGCTTTTGGTGGTGGTTTATATTTTTGTCAGTTAAAAATGGTGAATGATGGTGGTTGGTGCTATTGTGGTGGTGGTAGAAACGTTGTTGTTAAACTATCCAAAATTAGGTCAACAATATTTGAAATTCAAGTAGATGCTCTAGGATAGCCTGTGAATTCAAATTGAATGGTTTTTTAGGGTTCCGTAGTCAACTAGGAACCCTTATAGTTTCGCCATGTCTGTCTGTCCGTCTGTCTGTCCGTCCTCGCTTAATCTCTGTGACCGTTAGCACTAGAAAACCAATGAAATTTGTTACCAATATGTATATCAATCACGCCGACAAAGTGGTAAAATAAAAATTGGAATAAAATGTTTTATTAGGGTAGCCCCCCTATATGTAAAGTGGGAAGTGATTTTTTTTTAATTTCAACCCTAACGTGTGATATATTGTTGGATAGGTATTTAAAAATGAATAGGGGTTTACTAAAATAATTTTTTTATAATGTCAATATTTTCGGAAATAATCGCTCTAAAAGTAAAAAACAATGTGTGTCCCCCCCTCTAACTTTTGAACCATAAGTTTAGAAAATAAGAAAAAAAAAACCGGGAAAGTAGAACTTTATAAGGACTTTCTAGGAAAATTATTTTGAACTTGATGGAAAGAACAGTTTTTGTACAAAAAAGGCAAAAGGGTTCTACAAAATAATTTCTGGACTACGTTTGTAGTATAATAGTATATGCAAGCATTTTTTTAAACTCCTAAGTACTCATAAGTGGGTACACTTATTGTGACGGACAGGAAACTACGGAACCCTACACTGAGCGTGACCCGAAACGCTCTTGGCCGGTTTTATTTTAAGAAATAGTCATTAAATAGAGTTTGAAGAACTGAAAGAATTTTATTGATGATTTTAATGATTGTAATTCTACGAATAAAACTTGAATACACAAAATTTCAGTAGTAAAACATCTTTCGTTTGAAGTCTACACTTCTTTACAGAATAAAATTTATTACAATGGTCAACCACTGTAAAGCTCAAGCTTAAGTAAAACTGAACTTAGCTTTTGGTCTGGAATCTGCTTGTAAGACAGCTTATTCTCTATTAGTCTTCAGAACTACGACGTAGAGAAAGTATATAACTGAGAAGGTAATCCTTAAACTCAAGCCTATGTGCACCAACTCTAGGTGTACAAACTTGTTCCATTCAATATGAATGTTCTGATTCTGCATACAATTTAGATTAACAACAACCTCTCTTTGATTTTCTAGATTTTCTGTCTTTTGCCTATCAGTACAGACTGTTAAAAATGTTCAACAGTCTGTTTTGATAGGATTAAAGTGTTTCTCAAGGTACGGAAAAGATTCGGTATGCAATGAATGGTCACCCATCAACGGGCTGACCTCGTCAAGCAACACGAGCTCGTTTTCAGTCACATCTCACCTTATTCTCTCTCTATACTAATATTATGAAAAGATATTATGTTTGTAAGTTTGTACGATTGTAATCTCTGAAATTTAAAAGGAATATTTAGCTGCAATATCTCCTGAGTGCTCTAAGCTATAAATTATTATCATATCAAAAATTTTGCGGGTGAAAACGCTTGTAAAAGCTACATGAATCATAAATGTCAAACCCTGTACTTGATATTTATAAATCTTCGTGAATACATGAAGATGATAAAGATCGCCGATTGTTATTATGTGGATTGATTACTGACGTTTATTGACCACCCTATTTTTTGTAAAACTGAAAAACTATTAGCTACAGCTATACAGAATTTTCACTAATGAAAAAACCGGGTATATTGCTCGGATTTCCACGAACTGATATTGGGAAAAGAACAATGATTGTAATAGAATAAAACAGCCATGCTACAACGAAATAACTATATTAACTTCATAACTTGTCTACCTACGTCTTTGAAACCATTATTACGTCAAAGTTCCGAGTGCGGTCAATCTTTTCATAAACCGAGTGCAGTTGCCGTCTGTAGCCTTTACCAACCATCAAATAAACGTTCTTATTTCAAATGAAATTCACTTTGACTCAAAGATCAGTTTGCAAGTGGGTACGTTTAGAGTCGTCGTTGAGCCTGTAGTGTTGCGTCGAGCAATTTAAAAAGGAAAAAGACGCTGGTGGGTCTTAAAAAGCGTGAGATTGCGTCGACCGTCCCATTTCCGTAGGAACTAGGCGACTGCCGATGGCTTCGGGCGAAACTACCACAAAGCGATTCGGATAATACTGAATCTTTGCCGTAAACGCTCGGTTACAATAAAATTGAAGTTTGAATTTTGTAAAATTCATATTCGATTTTTCAAAATCGTGCTTTCGTTTTGATAACAGTGGAATGGTTTAATATCTTTGAATGAAAATACGGCTTTGAGTAATGGTTGGAAAACTAGTGGTATTAGATATGACTTAAGTGACCTGTTTTTAAGAAATCTATGAACTTGTTGTTGGCAAACCAAAATATAGAGAAATCTCGGAAACATCCAATTTTATATCTGCATTATGTATTGCATATTACAAGGGCGGCTTTAAGATATTTCAAAGTTTCCTATTAATTTTTTCGATTTTCAAGCGAATTTGTATGCACGATTTCTTTGCCTCTATGAAACATGGTCCTTTCGATACAGCGAACATATTATTCAGATTCCATTCGTGACCTATGTGATTTACGCTTTATTTATGTTTCTAGAGACATCTACAGGTATAAATGTAAAGTTACAAATCCTTAGAAAGGGTGGAAAATATTCTCGGTTTGTTAGTCAAAAAATATTTTTGCCAGTGCAAACTAGTGCGTTAAAAAGAAAACATGGCTTTTCTTACTGAATAAAAATGCACATACAGTGCGTTTCATTTAAGAAGTTCCTTCGCTCTAATGTTGGCAATATGGAAAAACCTTGTTGCCATATTTTGAGCAATGAAATTATTTAAAATTAGGGAGATTAAATAAGAAATCTTTCCTTTTTTCATTTCTTTTTTGTGTAGACAGACAGGGGAGCCAACATTAAGGCGAAGGAACTTCCGAAGTGAAACGCACTGTATGTGTACATAGACACAAGAAAGTCTAAAAAGTACATAAACAAAATCAAAACAATAAAGTACATAATATGTTCTTAATTTAAATAATAAAAAAAAAAACAACTTTAAAAACGATTTCCAACGTGATACGAACTATTTTAATGTTCACAATTCGAAAACCTCATAAACTGACCTATAATTTCATGACAATTGTTTTAAATACCAGGACCGGCCGTTATTACAATCAATCGATATCGTTCTTAGTTTAAAAACAGTGACGGTCATTCAACTCGGTAGCGGGTTATTCTACTATCCAAGAGATAATTTGCAAGTACCTACTAAAAATGATTGCGTTACCAAAGAAAAACAACGTTTTAACGAAGCAAGTTTAAGTAAGGATCGTTCCTTACATACACCCTTTGTTTAATTACCATACACGCACACAATATATCTACTTATTAAATAAATTAATTAGATTTTAATTTATAACACAATAGGTTCATGTAATGAATGTATCAACGAGTACTTACTGGTGTACATGTTCAATCTTTGTCTACTTATAAAATTGTGGCAGAAATGGTTTCGGGAACGTTTAAAAGAGTTAACGCATAGGAAAAATAAAGAAAACTGGATGGGTTTTATTCAGTGTAAGTCTGACACGCTCTTTCACTCCGCCTTAGAGCGGGAGAAGTCATTTAATGATTCACACCCTTAAAAAAAAGTCTTTATTGATATATAGATTTCTGCTTTGATTTCTGTATGTGAAAAATGTAATAATAATGTAACTAATACACTTTAGACTACCCGCATGTCTTTTAAAGCTAAGCTCGCTTTTCGCAAAATGACCACCAAATGTGTCACCTTTTGTAATCAGTTATATTTACATTTTTCTTTTCTGTAACTTTGAATAGTGTACAATTGTACCTACATTAATGTATTTTGTTTCTAAAATTATACAGTTAAAAACTTTTATTGGAAAATCAATAATTTCATGCACACACAGGGTTTTGTCTGTCAGAAAGTAGAATGACCCTAGTATGTCGTGTCTGTCGTACGGCAGCACATTGGACAAATATTCATATCAGCGTAAAATCGTTTACATAGCTCGTTATTGATCTAATGCCGCAGTAACTTTGCAAAGCCGCTTGAAGTACGAAACTATTTTTGTTTATCGTAGGCTTTAAGTAATTAAAGATGCAATTTATGCAAAAATCAGTTTTTGAGAAGTAAAAACAAAACAGTCCTTTAGTATACCTAACAGTATTGTTCGCAACACCTACTCCGTGCAATGTAAGGACTGACAATGTATTTCATTTCGAGTTTACTTCTATTTAAATCCTTTTAATATACATACAATTAATAATAATTGTTAAACCATGAATGTCCAAAGCATGAAGTAAAATTAAATAAAAAAAAAATTGCAGAATTCTGTCGCATTTACAGCTAAGCGAAAGAACCCTTTTCCGATTATAAATTATGACTATATTATTACTGGTATTACCAATAGGGCTGTCGTGCGTATAATTGTAATTTATGGCTCAATTGCCTTATTTTTTTTCTATAGCAGAACGTATTTTGCCGGTAGGCAGTGTATCATTAGATAGGCGCGTGTTTGTCATCTAAAATTATATGTATATGTGTGCGAGTTCTTATGTTTGTTTTGTCATCATTTCTGCTGAAAGACGTTTTCTGTCAGACATACGCCCTCAACTGTCGCCAACGATCGTTCCTGTGCGTTTCGTATCTATAAGATTCTTGCGATCCTAACCAGGTCATCAGTCCACCTTTATCTATTATAGATATATTGAAAAAAAGAAATATAATTCTTGCAAGGGTAACATTTTACTGCATTTGAAAGAACCTAGAACTCAATCAAGGTCAAATTAAGGAAGAGGTAGGTTTTAGCCAGTAAAAGTCTGACACGCTTTTTAGCTCCACTTGCCATTTACTGATTTCTAAAAATAAATTACTCTATTGTTGTTCGTAATAGTATATACGCACTGAGTTTACTAGCTGTACTGCCTAAAAGCTTACAGAGGTAGTAAGCACATTAAATTCAATGTTTCATGGAATACTGCTGACTCAAAACTTCGACATACTGCATTTAAGCCGATTCTCGATAAGAGCTCACAAACAAACGCTCGAACGAGCGATTTCATCAGAACAGCACCACACAGGATAAAGGGACCGCAAATTAATTTCGCCTAGCACCACCCACGAGCTGTAATCGAAGCGACAACAGCGAATGACCTAACAGTTATTAGCTATGTACAAACATGTAATATTAACTCATACCTGTTGGTATATAAGGATAGTATGATGGAAATGGAGTTTACAGAATAGAATGAACTTTATTGTACACCAAAAAGTAACATGATATTATTTTTCTTTTTTTTTTGTTGGGGTAAATCATCCAATGACAACCCCCGCTCTTGGGCGGAGCGGGAGATAGTGTCAGACTCTTACTGACTAAAAAATCCACCCCGTTCCTTCAAGCCTTCATTCCTGTGCTCGAGTTCCCTTTCGGATAACCCTGGCCCCAGTAGGCTTCGACCCGGCTGGGACCCTGCTGTTGCTGACAACTCCTTGAGGCGCTCGGGAACAGTGCGCGCCGTCGACGACTTGGGATTGGTCCGGACAGTTACTGGACGGCCAGACAGCGAGCTACCCATTGCTCACTGTCCGTAAGCCCGCGCCTACAGTGGCTGGAAATTGGGCTGGAAATTGGCTTACTTACTTTGTTTATTTAATTATTAATTTAGTTTAAAATTTTAAGCAGCCAATTTATCTTTGAATTTCCCTATAATTGACTATGGTGACGCTACTTTGACCTGGATGTGGTGTTGCTATATAAACTTGACAGGATCAGAGCTCAAATGGATGCTCATTTCACAGAGAAGAAGTTTGCATGCACTGACTACAGTTTCCTTTCAAATCTCCCACCCCTTCATATCTTATATCACACTTTCAATATTCTATATTCTTCCCATTCTAAGAATCTGCGTTCTCCTAACAGTCTCCTACTGCTTTGTCCTTTACATACTTCATTATTACTTTTTTATACAGTCCGTACAGTCCTACTTGACGCTTCGACGAAAGAGAATCGAAATGAAATGGTCACAACTTGGCTAGACCTGCTGGTAGTTAAGGTATACTCTTTGTAGTGAAGTCAGGTTGGCAGTCAAGCTGCTAGGTGGGATAATGTTTTTATAAGTAGTGCTTCTAAGAATATCCGATAATATAAGAACACAGAAGTCTGTATTTCTGCTCTCACAGTACCCTCTGGGCAGACTCCTTAAAAGGTTACGTGATTAATTAATTAAGGTTAGAAGTAAGAGTAGTTTTAAAATTTTAAAATAAGTAACACGATAATATTTTATAACATTATGATTAAAATTAAAAAGTTTTTAATTAGTAAAAAATAATGGTAGGTATACTCTATTATGATTAGATAATAATTTTGAGTACCTAAATTGAAAATTCTCTAAGGTGGAAACTATACGTATTTGTTATATACTGGTAGATATATAATCATGTGTGTTGTGAAATAATTTTAAATGTCACATTCACGTCACAAAACGCTCGTCGTGTCCTTGTGGAGGTAATGATATAATATATATAATGATATAATCGACCACATCATCGCTTACCATCAGGTGAGATAGTGGTCAAACGCAAGCCTATCATTTAAAAAAAAAATGAGTATCAGCAAACCGTAGAAGCTCTGCAGGGCCAATGTCCGCTAGGACCGCGGGGATTATTTAAAAAGGAATCGCGTAGTCCTAGAACGCAAAGGGCAATTGAAGGACACAGGTGTGGCTTTATTCAGTAAAAGTCTGACACACCCTCCTCCTCGGAGAAGTCATTGGATCACCTTAGATAAAAGTCACAAAACGCTGATAGGCGATAAATTTCCTCGGTGATAAATTGTAAAATGTAATTCCTGCAACTAACAATTTTTATATATTATATAAAACATAGGCACAGATAAATGCATAGTGCAGTTATTAACCCAGATTTAACTATAGGCTTTATGAGAATAAAATTGTAAAATTGAATGGTAGCTGGAAATTTACGAGAGTGAAATTTTAATAGCAAATAGTGCTAAAATAAAACAATGCACCAATATCGTATAAAATTGAAATACCTTCGGCAACGAAAAGCTTCGGCAACATAATGGAACGTGAAATGCTGAAACGTACAATTTGACCAAACGTTCGTCAACGGTGAAATGTGAAATAGAATTTACTTTGTAGAGCTTTGTTTGATTTCCGCGAAGTATCCGGGCAAACCAGTATGACCCAGTGAGAGACGTCATATAAAAGATTTTATCACTGAAATGAGTTTTTGTTGGTTCCTGACACAAAAAAGAGCTAAAGGTATATAAAGTTAAAGGTTTTTTGTTTGGGTAAGTAGTCCGACTCTCATTAGAAGAATAACTACATGGACGATATGTACATTGTATAGATGTATATTGTGTTAAAAAAACAGTATTCCGACAGTGACCTTTCGTAGTTTCATTTTCTAAATTGTAATGTGCGGGAAGTTTATTTCGTCTTTAAAACCGAGTTAAGGGTAATATTTTCACAAATGTAATTTAATTCATGTAATTTTCAGAAACATTAGAACTAATATGGAAGCGTACTCTTTCAAAGGTTATTGATACTATTAATAGATATATATACCTCATATACTTATTACAAAAAAAGAAAACACTACACACAAAAAAAAATTTGTAACTTAAAACCATACGAAAAAAGTATAGAAATAAAAACAAGAAAATACACAGAGTCACCTTAAAGTGACAAGCAAAAATACAAAAAAAGAAACATATGTCCGGACCAAGCCCAAGCCGACGACGGCGCGCACTGTTCCCGCGCGCCTCAAGGAGTTGTCAGCAACAGCAGGGACCCAGCCGGGTCGAAGCCTACTGGGGCCAGGGTTATCCGAAAGGGCGCTCGAGCCCCGGTATGAAGGCTAGAAGGAACGGGGTGGGTCTTTTAGTCAGTAAGAGTCTGACACTATCTCCCGCTCCGCTCAAGGGCGGGGGATGTCAATTCATGATTTTTTCTCACCATAAAAAAAAGACTCATTTACACTTATTTTATATTTATGTATTTTAGTTTGTAATTTGGATATCTTTTTAAATGTATTTTTGTTATGAAAGTCATATAATTCAAAATTTTATCGCAAATACGTCAATAGCTAACGTGAGCTTTTCGTAAAAACACTTGCAAATCCGAGGTTCACATGAGTCGTTATTGATGGCAAGTTTACTAAAGTTCTTTTGTGTGAAATAAAGGCTGAGATTTCTTTATAAATAGAAATACCAAAATCATCATTTCTTTTACGTGTAAAATAGATTTGATAAAATGTATGTTTTACAAAGAATGAAGTTGACTTTATGTATTATGTTCTTTTACTTATTTTCACATTTATATAGCGTAGAATCAAGTTAATTATTGCCTGGTTAAATGAAAGCTTCATCGCATGCACTGCAGCTGCTGGAAACACTAGCCTACCGCAGTTCACCGAACTAATGCTCAGTGGAGCGAAACGTGACGCGCAATTGAAATTCAGAGCTTAGTTCAGACTACGAAGTAAATACACAGGTTTAGGTTCAATCTTGTGCACTGTTCTAAGGAAACAGGGAAGCTCGTAAAACGGTATTGGGTTGGTTGGTTGGGAAAGTGTAGTGTAGGTGTAGGGTAGTGAAGATATCCGCAGGAAAACCAAGGTTGCCGACATAGCACGAAGAATGGAAGGTGGACGGATAACCTGGTGAAGATTGCGGGAATCCGATGTATGTGGGACGCGCAGGATCGTTCATTGCGGCGACACTTGGGGGAGTCCTATGTCCAACAGTGGACGTGTATCGTCTGATATGATGATGATGATGCTGATTAGTCAATCGGACTATGCTAAACCAGACATGTATGGTTAGAGAGAAATTCAATGTTCATCACCTGAAGGTTGAATGCCATCTGCATTATTACATCCTTGACATTACACTTATAGTATTACAAAGGTGAAAGTTTGTATGTTTGTTATTTCTTTTCGCTCAAACGACTGAACGGATTTCAATGAAACTTGGTACGCGAGAAGACCATGTCCTGAGACAAAGGATATTTTATCTCAGAGTAGGTATATTGCCTTCGGATAATTTACAACTATCACGCGGGCGAAAAATTTAAAAGTATTTTTTCTGAATGAGACATGGTTCTGTTGAAAATAATTAATTTTGATGTAATTTATCGTATATACATTGCATTCATAAAATGTATATCACGAAGTTATAATATAGTAAAGATTTATTACAATCATACGGAGTTTGCAATTTTACGGTGCTATACGAAATACACTGAGGCATCGAAGTACTCTCGATCACATTCATCCGAAAAGGTGCCCAGAAAACTAGCAGCATTGTCAAGTTGTATGGTAATACAATTTTTTTTTGTCAATTAGGAAGGTGATACTTAATTTAACTTACTGTAAGACCACAAATATAAATTGCTTTCTATTTTGTAACATTTTAATGTGCCAGTGCAGTAAATTATTATAAGCTTCTTACTTACAAACAGTTGTCTAAGTAAACATTATTAAGATGTAAAATGCTAGAATATTTGCAATATTTATTACGGGTATATTCCAGATGCTAATGTACAAACTTAAGTACTTTGCAGTTTATCATATTAATTGCTTGCAAAGACCAATTACAGACACCTGGGCCTCTGTTTGAATATAAATAAAGAGAACAATGTATGTGTTTTTATTTTATTTGTAAAACTAACAGTGTGCATAGAACTATTGCTATACTCTTTCGGAGTATGACCAGTTTAGTTATATATACCTACCTACCAAGAATGTATTCGAAAAATTACAATATGAAAGACATCAATGACATAACTAAAAGATACGATTGTATAATTTAAACTAAGGTGAACAAAATTTACTGAAAATCATTTTTTTTTCACCAATATTTTTGAGAGCACCAACGAAACTTCGGGGGTTGTTCGAAAGAGTTATTGTGGCCCTGGACAGCAAAGGACTGCTGAAACAACACAGTCAAATTTTGGGCAGTAATAGTGACACTCTCTCTGGCTCTACACAGAGTAGGAGATTATTTAGTGGTGTCTCTTCTCAAAAAAGGGCGTCAGACGTAACTTTACTCAAAATCAAATAATTATTTTTTATTTTACTTAAGCCTGTATAGGCACTTGTGAAAGGTTAGTAGGTATTTTTTATTTGTTAACTTCAATAACTTTTAGCTCTTGTAAACAAATCTGAAACAAAAATTAAAATATCTTCATCAACAACGTAGTTATAAAGCTTTAAAGCAGCTATTATGAAAGAAAAGCCCGACATGGTCTTTGACGTCAAAGGACATGACGCTATATAAAACAGCGTCTTGGCGAGAGAAACAGATATTGAATAAAATTGTTATAAGTATCTTGTTTGCTTTCCTACCAACATAATAATGTTTTCATAATTGGTATTATATGTTTATTAATTGATAAACTGATTAGTTAACAAATATTTTATTAACGCATAATATCGTCGTTTCCTAAAAGGAAGAATCGGTATGGTAATCCTTTTCGTACTATGAAACCAATCCAGTACCAACACGCGAAAACAAAACCAATACCTTTGTCGAGTTATGTATCATTTCGTCTACTACGAGCAGCTGATTTTTTATAGATAGGTAAGGTATATGTTATTGGATTTGAGTGATTTTGTTAGAAAAGCTATATCACGAATAGCTTTCAAAGTTGTTTGGTCTCCCGGGATTTGCCATCACTCTCGCTCGGAAAGTAAATCACGAAGCAGATTGAAATATACAATTCGTCTTCCACGTGTGGAATCTTTGTTTTCAGCGATAGTTAAAAATAGAAAAACTCGGTAATGGCCTGCGCAGACGACGGACTTTTTTCCGAGGCGGAGAAAAAAATACGCCATGCGAAAAAAAAGTCCGTCGCGGTTTTATCATTTGTTGCCCAACAAAACACCACATAACGCAGACTAAAGTCCGCCATTTGCGTTACTTCGCCTAGTCACACGAGTTCTATTTTTTCGGGGACTTCCCCGTACTTTTGTTCGGTCCGCTCTCTGCATGTCCTCGGTTATTCGCGGGAATTTTTAATACTCGGTACTTTTAAACCCCCGTTTGCAATACTTGATACAGTTGTAAGCGATCTGATTTAACAGACAAAAAAGTCCACGACAAAAATCTGTCGTTTGCGCAGGCCTTAAAGCTACAACAATAATTACCTTAATGGACATCTCACCCTTACGTACAAAACGTTTTGGGAACACTTTCATCTTGCGTACAACTATGGAGTGGAATTTCTTGTCGGAGCCTATGTTTCTTGATAGTTACAACTTAGGGGTCTTTAAGTAAATAGGTTGCTTTTAGGTAGATAAGCGTGTCGATCCAATAATCGTTTGCCAACAGGTAAGAAAGAGGTAAAATGTGAGTCTTTTAAAAAAGTTTAACAATATAAAATAGAATTTGCAATTTCTCGAAAGTTAATCTTTGTTTAATTGTACATGTTAAGTACTAAGTATAGCCTTCAGGTAGGTACCAATCATTATAATAATTAAGTTAGTTTGAATAATAAATAAATAAAAAAAAACATAATTTTAAATATAATTCCGACTTTACGTGCTGTAAAGTGGTCTATCAAAATAAGTCGCTGCTACATTAAAACTGAATGAATTATTCAATTAAACAAACAATACCTAACACGAACTCAAAAAACAGTGCTTAAGTTAATATTGTAGTTTCCACCAAAACAGCGAGACTAAAATAGGAAGACGAAATTGATTTGATATTCCGCATCCACAGGGGAGATTATTATCTCTGTCGAGTGAATGCCTACTGTCAGAGCTCGCTTATAATTCGGAATTCTATAAATAAGACTTGAGATAACTAACTTATAAAGAACCGGAGGTTGCTTCAGGAATAGAACGGTTCAGACAGACAAGTTGCTCCCAACAATGGCACAGAAAAAAAGTTAAGTCGCATTTCTTTAGGATGACTTTAGCGCAGACGAGAACACAATAGATCATTAATAAACGCTTTTAATTAATAAAGTTTCAAGACTTTCCTCTTCTGAAATGGATCTTTGATGACTATGACCATTGTTTTAGTACGATTACAGTAATTAAGAGGAACGGTAACGTCAAGAATCCAACATAATAAAGGGTTTCGTGGATGGAAATTAATAGCTTGTACTAGCCATTTAGGTTTACCCTAGCAAGTCAAACATCTAGTTCAGTGTTGTAGAGGTGAAAATGGCCGGGCGGCCATAATTAATTGGTCTTATTAAGTTCTCAACGGCTGTGGCCCTTTTAACTTCTCTAGGTAATAAATTAAAAACGGATTATTTAATTTCTTGAAACTCTTTTTATAAAGTAGCTGGTACTGAGAATACTCATGATATTTTTAAGCTTACAGCGCGTATATAGTACGTGTCGTAAGTGCGCCGTACGACTACGGACTTTCTTTATGTTCTGTTCTTGTTTTTTCAGTTACCTTGTTTATTTCAGCATCCTGAAAAACTTGTTTCATTCTTTTTCAGTGTGTTTTTTTTGTGTTTTAGTCTTTTAATTTTTTAATAAACACTACCGGATAACATTAATGGACTCGTACTCTTATTGAATACTCATAGGTCTTTTCAAGCTTGAAGTACTAATGTGAGTGCACACACTCTATGCAGTCCAGGGAGGCTCCTATTTTGCTGAATGAACTAGGTTACATAATACGTACGCAGTCAATAATTCCAATCAGTCTTCACTCTAGAATAGGATTCTCACACGAGAATTCATATTTGCCTACATGTTACAAGTTTCTGTTACTCCGTTAGTTATGGAACTCTGCTATTGACAGGTACAGGAATGGATTAGGTACAGTATACATCTGAGTTAAAAGAGCAAACATTACATATTATGTATATTAATTTAAAGGACCTAGTTGTCGTTCGTTTGTGGTTCAAGTGCCGAATTGTTTTCTGCACCTTTTTTTGGAAGAACACATTTGGCCGCAGTGTTTCGTCGCTTCCATACATAAGTACTACAGGGTAGCTTCAAGGAAATAAAGTGCAAAGTGAAGTGTTACTACCATAGCTCGAAGTCATATTTCCTAACAAATTAAAGTAATATAGTTATGTTTCACTATGTTGCCGCAGCTTCGCCCGCGTACATAAAATATAGTCTATATCACTCAAAAATAAAGCAGCTTCATATCGGTGAAAAAATTTTCGCAATCGGGCCAGTACTTTCAGAGATTACCTTCTACAAACAAATAAACATAAAAACAAACGTTAACTCTTTATTATTATAGGTAGATGTAGATTTATATGTGTTAGAATGATATCCATTTTTCCCATTTCATCAAATTCTTTTTTTTGGAAACCGCATTTCAACGATAAGATAACATCAGTAATTTTACTTAAAACTTGATATATGATTTTGCAACCACCCCTTTATGAAATTTGCAAAAAAAAAAAATTGATTGTTTTAATTCTGAACAGTTTTATAACTAAGCGTTCGATTTTTCATCTTTTGGTTTATTGCGAATATGTATACTTTCGTTGGTTTACATAAAACTGTAGTCCGTCTCTAGAGACTTTGAATCAATCTATGCATACCCTAATTTTGTTATTGATAGATACACAAATACGAGCAGATTACGGTTCGAGTTCGAATATGTCTAGCTTTTGTTTTCGAGTTTGGCATGGTCTATTAATGGATTAGTTTAGTCTCCAAACTTCTGACAGTCTGAATTCTGTCTAACATTGAATGAACATGTACATGATTGACAGTGACGTTGGAGGCATTTGTGCCGTTAATAAAATTGACGGCACAGTTGGTGCAATGGTTGAGAGCTTGGCTTGTGCTTTATACTGCGTGTTCGATTTCCGCACTGGACTAATATTTGTTTAGTATTTAGATAATTTAATTTTTTCAAGTCTTGGTATCTCTGTCTATATGAGTTTACATTTTTTTTGTTATTGATAGGCTTGCGTTTGACCACCATCTCACCTGATGGCAAGCGATAATGTGGTCGACGATGGAGCACACTTGCCTAGAAGTAACCTATTCACTCTTGACCTAAAGACCTTATAGTTATCAGGAAACACAGACTCTGGCAGGGAACTTCCACTCCTTGGCTTTTCGCATAATAAATGTGTTTCTTAAATGCTTTGTGCGTATGGGTGGGATGTTTACGACGTCCTACTGGAGACGCAACGCTGTACGTCGTGTGGTCCGATGATGGAACGGGCGGGGCCGAGTAATTCCTATTGTAAGGTATAGATATAAAAAAAAAATTGATCACTAATTTGACAGCCGTATGTTTTAATCATGACATTGATAGTTTATTGATTGATGGCACTTTAGGTGAATTTATGGGGGAGGCCGATAGTCCATATCTAAAAATTATTAATAGACTTATCTTTTATACATTACTGACAACTTTATCTTTTTAAGTGATCGATTATGACACTAATATTATTAAGGCGAAAGTTTGTGAGTGTATTTATGTCTGTTACTTAATCATGCTAGAACGGCTGAACGGATTTGTATGAAATTCGGTACACGGTTAGACCGCGTATTGGAATAGCATATTTAATACTTTTTATTCTTAACGGATTATGTTCTCTCGGGACTATTTTTAATTATCACGTAGGTTAGCACACTGGCAGCAGATAGTACTACATATGGCTTTTTAATACGAAGGACCATCATTGACGTAGGTAAATGTGTTCGGAACTATTGAAGCATCCTCGAAAAGTTTCCATATGAATGATTTCAGATATCCGTCACACGGATTAATATTATGATAAAATACCTATGTATACGTTAAGAGTAGAGGGTACTAGATATTGTAAGTATATGTAGGTACTTACTTATACGAATTAGGATGTGGTTCATGGTCTTAATAAACATATGTAACGTAAGTCTTCCTTCACAAAAGGTACCTACTAAATACAAAGCTATTACAATAAGGTCTAATCATTTATATCCTCGTAATATCCTAGAATTACATACATAAGTCCAATATCGAAGTAGCCCTAAATAAATCAACGTAATAGAGCATAGCAGGAACAAATTAAGCGGTATTAAACAGCTGTTTAGTTCCCACAATACTATTTATACTAAAATCGATACATTGTTCCTTCTGCAACAGGTATTATTGGATCACGGAGTACCTCTAGTTCAAATAACGCTTTGTCACCACACTACCGCTTGGATCTTGTTTATTTTGTGTTAGTGGGGATCGAGAACTGAGAAACAAACGCTTCTAAAATGGAAAGAAGTATACAGCATGTAACATAATAAACATACCTCCTGAAAGCAGTATGATCAGAATCAGTCAGAACTGTCTCGATTTCAGGTAGTTTTTATTTTTTATTGGTCACGCATTAATCATGGCGGAAAGTCCCCTTTTTGAGGAGTGGCTGGAGAGATGTCACAGCGTTCTCACCTTCTGTATGATGCTGGTCCGGCTGGTCGGATATGGTAAGTTCGGGAGGTTCCAGCACCTGATTTGTGCGGAAGAATCATCGGGTGTCAACACAGTGAGTATCACCCGGAGAACACCATAGACCATACAGAGGAGGTCTGTCCCGCTTGAGCGGAGAACCGCCGTTTCCTCGTGGGAGTGATTGAAAATAAATGTTTTGATTTGAAGAAAAGAAGGTTTTTTGATAAATTCTTGATAAATCTTGATTGCGTCATTAGCGTTTTGGTATGTGCGTGTACAGATAATAAATACTGATACTACTGCACTAGTGCGTCCGTTCCTATATTATTTGTTTATAATTAGTAGACTAATTTAGTAGAAAAAAAACACTATCTAAGTTCATTTCAATGCTTTCATTAAGTGTAACTTAATTTTCTAATCGGGGTAAAACACCCCACACAAAGGCGTGCCTTCTTCCAATTACATGTTGTAAAAGAGGAAATTAAGATAAAAAAAAAATGAATTATGGCTAAAAAGCTTATTAAAATAAAGTCATTACTTGCACTTATTAGCTGAATAGGACTTAATTTTTTGCTATAATTACAAACATAAATTACTGTTATAAAACCGTAGTTTTATGCTTATTTGCTATACCAGAGAAAAGAATATATTTTTTACCGTAAAATGAAAATTTTAATGTAACATAAAATAATGTTGAGTGTGTGCCACAGCATTTGCTGTTAAACTCCTCGGAATCGGCTTGATCGATTTTTATGATTTTTTTTTTGTATCCATAGGTAGCTCTAAGAGTAGGCTGTAGGTTATTTTTAACCGACTTCTAAAAAAGGAGGAGGTTCTCAATTCCGATGTTTGTATTTCTTTTTTTTTTATATCCCGAGGCTAGGATTACGCGGTGGATACGCGGGTAAAACCAATGGCAGCAGCTAGTTAAATAAATAAAAATTAGATGTTTTGTTTTTTGCAAGAAGTTTGGATCTCCGTTTAACTATAATTTATATAATGCTCATGGCTAAAATTAGGAGCGCTTTTCATGTTTTCCTCAACCAAAATAGATAAGTCCCGAGAGAAAATAGCATCTTTCAACTGACTGACTCGGCATCAGATAACTGAAATGATTCCCAGATACTTCGTCACAGATAACGAAATAAAAAGTAACTTTATTTAACAGGGCAGATTTTATTTTAAGGGTTAGATACGAGTGTAATAAATGTTATGATCGTGATTTGAACGAAGTGCCTAGATTTACTCTTTATTTAAAGATCCCATTGTTTTCTATTGTGAATGTGCTCCAATTTTACCTACCTTTTCTTTAGGTGAGTAATCATCAAATAACTTCTTCTGCTCTAGGTGGAGTGAGAGGGAGTGTCAAACTTTTGTTGGATAAATCCTACACGTAAACTTTCAGTGACCATTGGTGTTCCAGGCACACGGTAACCCGAAAGACGTACACTGTTGGACATAGGTCTATCCCAAGTGTCGCCACAGCGTGCGGTCCTGTGCATCTTGCATCTATTGGAGTCCCGTAATCTTCACCAGGTCATCGGTTTACCTTGTTTTTTTTTTTGGCCTACTACAAGCAGAAGAAGTCACTGGAAAAAGTTTATAAGTGACGTCATCAAGTAATCGAAGTGTAGTGGACTTAATCCGAACTACCTACTTTAATTACAGAAATCCTGTAATTAAAGTAGGTAGTTCGGATTAAGGGTGCAAAACTAAGCACTCCATTAAATGGAGAATCCATTTATTTTCAAAATGCACCCAAGCCTGCCTTTTCAGCAAATGATGCAATTAAATGTTCGCGAACTGCTTTTTGCTCCTTTTTCCGAAGCTAAGGAGGAATTGCTGCTTTTCACACAGTAACAAGAAGGCAAGTACATTTTAAGCATACTGGGAACCGTCAGAACTAGCTCTCATCCTCTATATTTTATCATTGACAAACGACGTGATAATAATAGATATAAGAAAACTGAGATTATTTTCTTTGAGTTGGGTAATCATCAAATAAATTCAGAACGGGAGAAATTATTTGATGATGAGGACGATAATTTGGGAAGGCATGTCAAATTTTTACTAACTAAAATTAACCCGTGGTCCTTCACTTGCCTTTTGCACTTCAGGGTCTCAATAACTCTTGAACACCCCGTAGTTTGATTAAGTAAGTGCCCATAAAAATAAAGATAAAAATGAATAAAAAAAACAAATATGCCTACAAAGTTGTTCACCTTAGTTTTAGTTATTCAATCGCATCTTTAAAGTTTTTGGTCCCGGTTATCATTCGTAGATCTTTGACAGTCGTTACAGGTAGCCTGACCATCAGTCTATCTGGAGTATCGTGTTGGTGTTGCTTAATATTTAGGTTGTGGAAATCAGTATTTGAGACGATTCTGCTATTTATTGTTAGAAAATAATTCACAACTTCGACTAAAATGCAAACCGATTTTCGGCCGGTTACTGGATAACGGAACAGATAGGTCCAGTTGCATCCTGTTTTACTAAAAACCGACCCCAACTCAGTTAGGAAAAAGCATAGCAAGTACTAAGGCAGATTGATGCACAGAAAGTACGAGTATCACGTATCTAATCAAAAGAATATATTTAATCCAATTTATACTTGATTCATGGTGCCCCTTTCTTTACTTCTCTTTCTGAATAATTTTCTAATGTATTACATCCTGTAACGAGTACTTTATGCGGCGAGGCCCAAAAGCTTCATTCTATCAAGCTCAAATATCTCTTGACTTATTGAAAGAAATCGGCACTTACGTAAATCAATTTCCCGCAGACCCTTTTAACGATGTTATTACAAAGACATAGGTATATTGAGTAAGTACTTTAAAAGCGACTTTAGCGACGATTCGATAATGTTTTTGTGTAATATAATATTATAATTGTAATAACATTACAAAGAGGAAAGAATCGAAATTAGTGAACTCAAAAACTACTGACCGGTTTAAAAAGTAGCAAATATTATATTTTCTACTTTTTACGCGAGCCAAGCTACTGGCCGAACTAGTATAGTAAATATAATGGATATAATATAAATAATATAATAGATAGAAACTTAACTAGTTATCAAAATATAAATTTAACTAATTCACTGAGCAATTTCTATGAATACGAGTTTGGCACCTGAGGAGTTTTGGAGGTCAGATGATAGACGTTAGGGCTGTTGAGGAATATTTTCTCATTCAAAAAATCAGATATCTAATTTTAAATATTTTCCATAGAAAACATTTGGCATTTGAAATTGTTAAATGATTTTAAACACCGTTTAATTCTAGAAAAAAATATATCATCTCTTATAGGAAAGTAACGAATTCATTCTTCTAGTTATTTCCATTTTTTTTGTACCTTTCTAGTTTAATTGAATGAAGGACAGAAGGAGCTAAGTATAAATAGGACGTTTAAAAAGAACAGTACTTCCATTCTCTTTGTTTGTCAAACAAAAAGAAAAACAATCCGTTAATACAATTAGTTTAGACGAGCAATTTTTCCTAAAAATAATCCCAGCTGTTTGCACAGGAAAGCGTAAATTATTTTAACGCCTCCGGCCTGAAAATCATTGGGTGAGATTTCGGTAATTATTCAGAGTGTGTACTGCTGTTTATTAGTCCGATATAATGAGGTGAGAGCCTCTATCCGGGACGTACAGTCCATAGCTATCGCTGTCAGCAATTCGAAATTACCTCTCGACCTGCTACGATAGGGTTGCTCATCCCAACAGGTTGATTGCGAGAGATTTCCAAGTCACAAAATTCTGGAAATTCTCAAAAGAACTTAACCTTTTTTTTAATGTTAGCATCTTAATGAGTTATGATTTAAGTTAAGGTCAGTGTTTGAATTTACCCAAAACGTGAATATTCTGATATTAGCAGTTTGCTTTGGTATGAGCTAAACTTATATTTACGCGAATTTTGAGTTTAAAACTATATCTATCTTCTTTAGTAAAAGGACAGCAGTCGATTGTTTGACGCCTAAATATTAAATATTTGATGACGATCACCCACACTGGCCGAAATGCCAAATTGCGTAGATATTATCAGAAAATAAAGATAGAAAACACATTTATGAAGCACGCAGATGAAAGCTAACTATAATTATTATACTTATGTTTTAAAGTACTTAACTTTAAATTTTCAATCGACAGGGTCCATGATTGTTTCTCTTTGCTAATGTATACCACCTAAGCCTACATTGTGGATTGTAATAAAGAATTGAGTATTTAATATTGAGTATTCAATTAAAAAATTATTGGTATAGGTTTCTACACCCCTGCTCTACGGCAAATGTCACCGAAAAATATTCAGCTTAATCCCATTAATATAGTGAGAGAAAACTTTCAATTTCTCAAACTGAATACATTTTTATCCCTCAGTGTGTTATAAAGGAAAATATTGATTATGAAATAGAATTTTATAGCAGTTAACGCCAAAAAGTTTATATTCGTTATTGGGTTACTGTGACTGCGTAATCTGTTTATATTGCCCACGTAGGTAGTGAAAAAATGTCCGGGATAGTTATATTAATAATTCTGTAATATCTTCTCCACCTTTCCTTTTTTTATTTTCCAATAAAATTATATTGTGCCTAAAATAACATGAAAGTAGACCAATTAAGTATTAGGCTCTAGTGAAGGGGGACAGCTGGAAAAGGTTTATTTTATTATTGATATGTTTGGATTTGACCACCAGTCCACCTGATGGTAGCAATGACTTGGTCTGTGATAGATCAGGCTTGCCTACAAGTAATCTAGATACCGTGACTCTGGATTACAAAGGGCAGCCGAAGAAACACGTATTTTAGTGAGTAAAGTCTAAGAGTTAAGAAGTTATTTAAAGATTTTGTACCTAAAATTAAGAAAAAGCTCTCTGTCTAATGGTATTTCAATCTACTTTTTCTTGAGGAAACTTTTAGATTAGTCTAAACTAGGGATCCGCTCATCTCTGTTATAATATGCATGTATTATACACCCCTTCCTCATAACCACTTCGTATATCTGTGAAAATTGTGCTCGTATAATAAACTGATCAGTCAGGTTTGAGTTAATCACGAACACATAGACGCAGTAAGGATCTCAGAAGCCTTTGGAATAAACATATTATATATAAAACATGCTACATACATGGGCAGCATATCCCTTACATTTGTGACAGATACAACTAGATCATTATCTTAGATTTACTGTTTGAATATGCTATTAGAACACCGTTTTACCCTGTTTATTAAAGCATAGTCTAGTCTTAGGTATAGTCCCTTGAAAATCTCGGTGGAGTTAAATTCACACATACTCGTACTGCCGCCTGCATTTTTTTTTGTACAAACTTATTTCTAAAGATCAAAGCTAAAGAAATGAGTATGGATTTTTTTCACATATATGAGTATTAACCCAGACATATGTATATATATATAGTTACAGAGGAGTAAGCTTCAGAAAGCCACTGTTTTTTGGCACTAAATGGAAGCAAGGTTTTGTAAATGAGATCAGATAAAATGCTGGTGTCAATAAGCATTTTGTTTTAAAATGACAGTGAAAGTGGTACTGTACCATGAAGAAAATCCAATTGGTACGAGTATATTGTTATTTTATATATGTATGTACGTTAAGCTGCTAAATCCTAAGAGCTAAATCAGAATAAGTTAACAATAGACATTGTACGTGAATAAGAAATGGGGTACTTCAGAGATAAACGAAAGCTTAAGCTTCGGCGATGTTCACATAAAGTGGATGTCACTATAGTTCAAGCTGACGATACATCACAGGATAACCTTAGAATGTCGGTAAATAAACATAGAGAACAATACCTAGTACTTTATTTTAGTACGATCAGTAAGAACGGTTGTAGGCACTTAGGCACTACATACGATCTTGTTGTTTTAGGAGTGAAATCATAAGATATTTTCTTCCTTTCTAGATACAGCGAGAAGGGTGTCATAATTTTACTGAATAACATCCATATGTACCCTTCAGTTGCCTTTTGCGTTCTAGGGCTATGGTCACCCATTCAGTAGTTCCCGCTGGCAGTCAGTCTTCTTCCAGTGACCATGTATTTGTGCAGACAACCAAGTAACATAACAAGCTCATAACTTTGTGACTTTTCATGGTACAGTTATAAAATTTTGTACATAGGTTTTTTTTCAAAAAAATTCTTGACACGTGTTTCGGGTCTGCATATACTAATAAAAGTAATAGTTTTATACCTACTTTTGAGAAGCATTTTATATACAAAACACTGTCCTTTGTTATGGTGCAGGTTATATTGTCTGTACCATAACAAAGGATTGTGTTATGTTGGAAGCTGTTTCTTTTAGCGTCCTGTGAGGGCGGAAGTGCTATGAGATGCGTCGCGATTAAATTTAAATTGTAAAAAGTTTGTTTCGTATTTTTCTTTTTAGGTGTGATTCTACAGCTAGCTTTTACCCACGCCTTCACCCGCATACATAAATCGGTAACAAAACAGCTTTATATCGGTGAAAAAAAATTCGCATTCGGATCAGCGCTATCTATTACCTCCTAAAAACAAAAAAAAATAAAAAAAAACAAACTTTACGTCTGTGTAATATTAGTGTAGATGAGTAATGAAACCAGGTCTAGTTTATTTTATTCTAAAACCTTCTATAAAAATTATAAAAAAAAAAATACAATTTAATCGCTTCACATGGCATCGCATTCATTGCTTTCGCAGGACATCCAGCAAAATAATCCACCTACAATGTTATTTTGTCCTTTAGACCCCTCAAGGCAACCACCTTTGCGACACTATTATCCGAGCGCACTGACTTTGTGTTATACACCTTTTTGTCAAGTTTTTCCACAATTGAAGTTGTTGTGATTCTTTCTTGAAAATATTATTCTAGACTAGCTGACTCGGTAAACGTTGTTCTATCATAAAAAAATATCAAAGAAAAAAGTGGGCATGGAGCTGTGGAGGTAGGAGGGTAGAAAATAGCTTGCGACTTTATTCTCGGATCTACCAAATATTATAATTTTTTTAATAAAACATGGTCAAGCTAATTATTGCATGTGATAGCACGGGCCCAGCTGGGTCGAAGCCCTACTGGGGCCAGGGTTATCCGAAAGGGAACTCAAGCCCCGGTATGAAGGCTTTTAGTCAGTAAGAGTCTGACTCTATCTCCCGCTCCGCCCAAGAGCTTGTCATTGGATGATTTTTCCCACCATAAAAAAAGTATTGCATGTGATACGAGATTTTTATATAATTATTCGATTTAACGCTGAAACTTTCTTGTTTAATCGACTAAAAGTTTAATTTGAACACTTCTATGTACTTTGAATTGTACCGCGATCTGTTTTTAAAATCTATATCAAAAAATTTAGTTGAAACTAACACAAAAACACAATTTATTTGAATAAATGTGTTTTTGTATTTTATTTATATACGTTAGGTATTTATTTAGGTTTTAGTATAAATATTTTAAGTTTATTTGTTTATGTAGAGTAACGAACTATTTTTGTGTTAGTGTTTATTCTTTTGTATGTCGTCCTCTAGACGTTGTACTGAAATAAAAGATTCTCAGTACTTTACTACGAAAACGCAACAGGTTATGTTAGGTCATTTATTATAAAGTAAGACATAGGGATACAAAGGATGTGGGCGTGTCTGCACGCCTACGCCATTTGCAGTTGTGATGAAAATACTAGATGAAAATAATATTAGATTAAAAGATTGCGAGAAATCTTGACTTTCGAATTTATATATTTTTGTATTAAAATTGTGAGATTATTTTTCGTCTTAATTAAGGATAAGTTCTAGTTTAAGTGATTAATGATACATTAATCCTTGGTTACTTATAGGTTTTATTTTCTACTGATATATTACGCGTAGAACAATTTCTATGAAAAATGGTCGTGAAACCGTTAACAAGATTAAATCCCAGATCAATGCGATTATCTATCATTCTATATCAATATTATAAAAAGAATATTTGTGTTTGTAATGAATAAACTTAAAAACTACTAGACCTATTGAAAAAATACTATCATTAATAAAATACTACTTTATCACTGAATGATATAGTCAATATTTTAACGTAGCAAATACCATTGGAGCAAAAGCGCATTTAGCTAATAATGCAAAAGAATGTTTTAAAAGTTATGTAGGTAATAATACTGAAAACTGTTGCGGACAAACTTTATAAACTTTACATTTTACGAATTGATCTTAATGAGTGCAAAGTTTGTATATTTCCCAAAACTTGGCTATAACGCTACCCAGGGGAAAAATAAACTCTCTGTTGTAACATCTATTATTTCAATGTGATTGTAATACATTAGTTGTGATAGCAGAACTCTAAAGCACCTGAAATTATTTTAACAGCAATATTTGTCAGTTTCTTTTAAGTGTATTTCTACTTGTTTCTTCGCAATTCAATACATTTGGTTTAAATCTTTTTTTAAGCTTTTTTTTTAAGATATGACCACATTTTTTTACTTGTATTTTGTGGCACATATTTCAACAAGGTTCACGTTCGCTAATCGTTAATAGTTTTTTGTTCGTTTTAATGCGCTAAAGTCTGGAACTACTAGTCAGATTGAAAAAAAATAAACGTTTTTTGTGAGCCAGCCAGGTTTATGACGGATTAAAACGACATAGGCGACTGGTAGACGTTGTATAGGTGGACTGCTGATGATTTCTATGGTCAGGCCATTATTTTTTTAATTTACTTGACCAGTAATAAATAATTGAATGATTTTATTCACACACATATTAAATTAAAGGTTAATGAAGGCCTAAAATAATAAGTGAGATTTCTATATGAACAAATTTTTTTGGGGATTAAATAACTATCCGCACTAGGAGGAAGGAGAGAGAATGTCAGGCTTTTACTAATTAAAACCCGTGTTTCTTCAGGTGTCTTTTGCGTTTCAGGACCTTGGTAACTTTTATGTATAATTCCACAGCCTCAACTGAGGTGGGTCGATAAATATTCACCGCACAAAAGACACTTGGCTAACTGTCAGGTTGTCACGAAGTACAAAGTAATTTATGCTGTCGGAAATTATTTGAGGCCTTAATTTCCTATTTGTTAATAGGAACCTTGTTTCGTGATATTCATTATTGTTATACCGGTGATAATTAATTGCGTGGCTGACATTTGGCAGATTAATCAATCGACCTGTTTCTGATATTTCTCGAAAGGATGACTTTGTCGAAAGCAATTTTGTGGTAATACTGTTTGTTTTATGTCAAGGAGTTATGGCCCAAAAAGGTTTGATACTGTTTTTACGATACGACTTTAATTTGAGTCATGCCACTCACTATCATGCCACTTGATCTAGTGGCTTGACCGAATGAGAAAGAAGAAAGAAGCTTGATCAAGCCATGTGGTTACTTTGGCTTGATCAATCTTAGCTTGTGTGGGAAGAAATTTCGGAAGGATACGCCAAGACGGTGAGTGGCAGTATTACACATACTGCAACCATTAATATACCCACCTTCCTAAGTATCTTTCTTTTTTGGTATTAATAGGCTCGCGTTTGATACTAAGCGATGATATGGTCAACGACGCACACTTACTTTATTGGCTATCTATACACTCTTGACTAAAATACCCTCTTTTTTTAGTGGGAAATCATTAAATGTTTTATTTTGTTCTGGGTCCACCAAGAAAGTCTGATACTCTTGCTGGAGCAAGATGGGGTGTCGCCAATCATGCACACCTACTATGAGCTTGGTCTTTATTGGACGGCTGTACGGTAAGCTATCCATTGCTCGTCGTCCGTAAGCCCGCGGCTACGATGGCCGGGAATCGCCCCGCGACTTCCAACGCCCCGAGCGTCTCTTGCGGCGGCACCCCCTTAAATTGATAAAAGACCTCATCCAGGTGTGCCGTTACCCAACGTATTTAAGATTTCTCGTGATCGTGATTTATTTTACCTGGTTTTTCAGCTAATGAAAACGTGAATGAAAAAACCTATTCTTTACGAATTGTTAAAAGTTCCCTTATCAGAATCAAACTTTTCCCGGTGTTCGATACCATCGCATCATCCATTCGGTAATTTAAGGCGTAGAGTTACCGACCCATCTAATTCGATATTTAAATTCGATACGTTATTGGCGTGCGTGACATCGCACGGTACCATTTGGTGTCATGTTGAGCTTTGCCTTAAGAAAATGGACGTCTCATATGTTTGCTATTTTAGGCCTCCTATCCAAACTTACTTACGAGTCATACAAACAAGAATTATGAACTTAACCTACTGGCTGTAGTAGGTATGCACGTAGTTTTCTTCACATCCGTACAAAACGAAACTTTGAAACGCCAAAAGCGAAGAAATATAGGTGGGTTTTAGTCAGTAAACCTCTGATACTTCTCTATGCTCCACTTAGATTGGCAATAATAGTGTTTACGGCGTAGAAGTGTACGTACTCGTAATAAACACGATACCGAAACTCAATTGTGGCATCTTTAAGAGGTTATGATGAGTGAGAAGTAGAAAATAGCTAATCCTTCTACGAATATCTAAAGTAACCAAACAAACAATAAATAAGTATATCAGTTATCACTCGAATACTACTGTGCTCATATAACATTCCTCGCTTTGTCCTCGATATATAAATAGCGGCTGCTATTATTCAAACATACTAAAGACGTTTGTTCTGCATCAGAGACAGAATCACTACGAGTCTACAATTAAAAACAGAATGCTTATACAACATGTCAAAACATACTTTGAAAAAAATATTACGGAATTTTTGTAGCGCCAATTTTTATACCAGTAATATTAGGCCGCTTCATCATTTGCTTAGCTTTCCTCCAAAAAATGTTGTAGTCAGATTTTAGTTTGATCGATGCAAATCCAAACTACCTTTAAGTTTTTTATTGTTTTTTGGGCTGCCTGTCCCCTGGAGCGGAGCGAGGTTGCGGAACGGAGAAACAGAGAAATATTAACCCTTCTCTGGTTTTGTGCAATCCTGTTGGTCAATATTTCTCCGTTTCTCCACTCCGCAGCTTCGCTCCGCTCCTGTGGACAAACAGCCTTATCTGTCAAAGATCTACGAATGACAGTGGGGACTAATGTCATGGAGTCAAAATTTAAAACATGCATTAAACGCACGCTATGTAGACAAGCATATTATAAATTGGAAGATTATCTCCTAGATAAAAATGCTTGGCTAAATGCCGGTCCTGCTCCACAGTCACAGTCATTTGTAGCTACTAATTAGCCGTATTTAAAAAAAAAAAAAAGTTTATATATATATTGAGACTGGTCATCTCTTAGCTTCCAGTGACTTAATTCCATTTCTATTTTTGTTATTATTTTTTAATTTTTATTACTTATCTTCATTGTGCTCACATACCTAATAGAAGCAACAAGAAATATGTAACGATGATTATGTAACTCAATATGATTTAAAAGAGTTTCCATGGAGTTTCTTGCACGTTCTTCTCCATAGAGATCTACGCTTTGGAACGTGCAATTTAGCTTCACTTTTCTTGGACTGACTGACATTTGACTATTCAAAAGTGCATGTAATTGGTCTGTTTGAAATAAACGTTTCTGATTTTTGATTTCTAAATCGTTTATTACAGCGTCCTACGTATTCAACGTGAATACGATTGCGAAGCGATGTGATTTTCATAAATTCAAGACGAGGCAGCGGCTCTGTCGTACATCCACGCGAAGTTACCGCTTCAGTCGTAATTTGCTTTAGGCAAGCCAGCGCATCGAAAGAGTACCTACGCGCAAAAATATCAAATCAACATAATGCGTCTGCTTTGCTTATTTTTAACCGCATCGCACTCTCGTGCGTTTGGTCACATAGCCCACCGCAATGAAATTGTAAATTTTTTGTTCTATTCGCACCGCATCACTTTGCGACTACATTCGCGTTGGATCGCCTACGTAGGACATTGATATACTGTCCCAAGCACGGAGTTGTCCCTGACTGAGTTGGCCACAATATTCTTCCCAGAAGAGGGGCTCTCTCATGGGTAATTATAACAGCGATGTCAAGAGTAGTTACAAATCAAGGGAAGTCACAAACTCAGTGAAATATTAGCGACCCTGAATTTGGGTATTTTCAGCAAAACAAATAGGTACTGGTCACGTGACATATCAGGGTACCGCCTTAACGTCTGGTCATCGTACCTAAATAGTATCTAGGTAAATAAAGCTTAACTATTCAATGTCGCGAACAGTTTACAATGCATGAATGCCCGTTCGTCTGTCATCTGGTCTCAATCTGGGACATTGCCAACGGCTGGCGTTCGTCCCCGTATCGTAGTACTGAAGCCAATCGTATTAGCAGTGTCACATGGCTATGCAATCATTCTGCCATTAAATTTACTACTGGAAGGGTTAGCACAATAAGTTTGTGCGTACCTACAGTGATTTATTATCATCTGGAATTACTATTAAATATTTAGAACAGAAGAACGGAAAGATTTGTAGGGTACAACTGTACACCAATTAGTTGACGACCGATTTCATCATCATCTTGTCGTGTTTTATGTATACTAAAAGAGTTTATGGTTTTACAAAGCGCTGGAAAACTTATACTAATGCTTACGGGCTACTCAGTATGGAGGCGGGAATCATCATTTTAAAGAAATTACAGTTTTGTCAAAAAATATCTCGTCTATCTTCTACTAAATAGTCCCTAAAAATTTAGTTGACCGTCAAAATATTTCGTTAAAACCTAAAAGTTTTAGTAAAACAAATTGGCTCTTCCAGCGATTTTATTTATTGCGCTGGCGACTGTACTGTCAAGATCAAGAGCGTTCCGTAGACAAGGTTAATTATGACGGGCGTGTGGTACCGGCACTTTGGCAACGTCTATAAAGGTGCACTAACACGGGTAAATTAATAATTCTGTGCAATATAGGGCACCATCTGGATAGAAGGAGGGTAGGCAGGGCCTTTGCTCAGTAGTGGGACAATAAGAGCTTGAAAAATGCCAAATACGCCTTTACGATAACATTTGCCTTTAGACGGTAGTGAAAATATATGTTGGTACACAATGTAGAAACAATATGTAGATAGACTAACTTTGCCAGACGTCGCCTTAACGCTCAGTCACGTGGTCAGAACAAAAGAATTGGCGGCAAGGTCAACTCGAAGCGTTCAGCGCAAGCAAAACGGTTGTAACTTGGCTAGGGGGCAGCTAATTAATAAACTTGCAATATATAAGTATATTGATTAATTGAAGGTAATTTTTGATGAAATAATTATACCGATTATTTTTTATTTATTTTTTTTACAGTTGGAAATCATCATGACCTCCCACTCTTTTACTGGCTAAAACCCTCATATGTTTCTTCAGTTGTGGACGTTTACAAGTTGCTCCACTACCATCAAAATCAGTTTTTTTTAGTTGGAGTATTAATCCAATGACTTCTTTCGCTTTAGGGTAGATGGGTTACTTTGTCTACCATCGAAAACATTTGCTGGGCAATTACAAAACAGTTGCTGGGCAATTACTGTTGTAAAAATTATTGGTGTAAGTTCAGCTTTAGTAAATGACGTGTTCGCACCGCACCGCTTACTACTGATTTATTAACTAGCCACTGAAACTGCTAAATTATCGAACGCGATTGTACAGCTCTTAAGTGTTAATGATGTCATACATTCTATTAAATACAGATGTTATTTGTGTTCCGTTTAAAATAGCTAGGTGAGTGGTGAAAAGAATAATGCTGGCGCTCGCATGGTATTAGTACTTTCCACCTGCATAAATATGCCTGAGTGCTAATTCAGAATACAAGCTGGATTTACAATTATCATGGTAAAAAATTTCATTCAAATACGTTCAGCCATTTTAGCCTAGGGGAGTAATAAATACACACAAACACACACACATCCATATAAATTACATAATGCCGCCTTATTTCGCCATTATAATTTTAAGTATGATTAGACAAAGATTGTTTCAATTTAAATAGATACCTCGATAAAACTATTTTTGCAACCACATTTTATTTAAAGAATTCGCCTTCACGCGTGAATGAAAAAGCCTTGTGTTTAAACAATTTAAATCTTGATTAATGTGTCTATGTCAAAAGTTTTCTTTGATTTATTCGAATTAAAGCGAGCAAAAAATCAAAGTCAATGTGTATCCGGTAGTAACGTGTATTATTAAGCCGCAATCGTCTTTTTCATTTATTCAAGGCTGTACGAATGAGTCTTCAAAGCTAACTGTTCGTTGATATCTACCTATACTACACAATATACGCATGGTTGATGCCCTGAACAGCCGTCGAAACGTACCTAATTACTAGGGACGCGAGTTTAACCTCAATCACAGTTAAATGGGATAATATGGAGCAGGGCGAGGGGAAAGAATCGCGGTAATCGTACGTAGGTACCGACGAGTGATTTGAATTCGTTTGTGTAGCTGAACGTACATAATATGAAGTTTGCCTTGTGCTAACAATGGAAACAGTTAAAAATGGGTTTTCTTGTATGTCATGTTTAATTTTTTATGGCACAAAGTTTACCGATGCCTGCCCTGGTTGGATGCCACAAATCATGAAGTAAAAGATTCAAAGCATTTTATTTCAACTTATAAATGGCTTTTGTAAAGTCAAGAAGTTAGCCGGCCAGAAAAAAAATATGTTAATTGCCAATTCCAAAGTTTAGATTTCCATCTATATGCAAGAAACTCCACGGACACTCTTTTCGTAAATATCGTATTATCGCAATTTAAAATACCAATAAGTATGGTTTCAAATCTTCGCCATGGTGCAGCTGGTGCAAAGTTAACTAACAAGCTATATTCTACTTTTCGTGTTGGTGCAAAATAAACCGTGGGATGAAATATTTCACAAAAGACAAGCGGTCGTTTTATTTTAATATAGAAGAAACAAAACGAAGACAGACCCTGAAATTAAATTAGTGGCAAACGAAAATTGTAATCTTCATGGAAGTAAACTTGATTACAGTTGAAGAAAAAGTCTTGTGGAAACAAAAAACCTAAATGAGTACGTAACGGGAAACTTCTTCGAGGAGACTTGTTGAGATTCTACTATTGTAACTGGCATTTCAGTCTTTCGTAACGACGAGATGTAATTGTAGGAAATTACGTACTATTTATTTTCTAAACTACTAGCTATTAATAGTAGTTAAAGATGTAGTTCCAGTATTCTTAATTATGTATGCTATTAAAATTATAAGTGTAATAATCAGTATATTTGAATGTTTGTTAATCAATCACGCCTCTACGGCTGGATGGATTAAAATGTTTGTAACATGGTTAGAACAGTCTAACCGTTCGTATCCAGGCTCTATGGCCTGACAAACGCCCATAGAGTCTGGATACAAGCAATCCATCTGCTGCCAGTATCTTACATAGAGCAACTGCCTATTTACCCAATAAATGAGTAACATGATATTTTTTGGCATGACTGGTTTTAGATTTGCTTTTGACTATCTTTAAAGACTGGCATCATCATCATCATCTTCCTCTAAATTTAGTTTCTTGAATTCAACTCCTTCTTGGGACGAAATGAGCTATTTTTACCCCTAGGATAAAAATATAGTATTTCATCCCCCATATTCCGAGATGAATAGTAGATTATGTGACTATCACAGTGTCTTTAGGTCGCGGGCGGCATGTTGAATTCCGAACGAAACAAAGGTTGCTAATTTTAATCTCGAACGTCAGTGAGGGATTTATATAATTAACTCACGAGCATCACGAGGGAGTTAATAAAGAAACCTGAGCGAAGTGAGGAATTCAAGCCACCCAAGACAAAGACAGCTTTATTCCCGTATTGGATACTCTACTTATTACACCATCTGTGAGATAATTAAAAGACAATTTATCATTTACAAGTTAAGCTTAACTATCACTCAACATGTTTTGAGATTGGAAACAAACAAAATTCACTAATAGTTTCAATTTTCTATTTCATGACTATTTTTTTAGAAACTCGTCAGTGGTGGTACACTGACGAGTTTCAGAGTAGTTTCGGTTTGTTTTTTTTTGTTAGTGGCCAGTTTGAATTTTGAATAAACTTGTTCGATGTACGTACGTACATTTTAAATCACGTGTTGATGATTTTTGATGTTCCAAATTCAAATCTTATTATTCCTGGATCGCCCATACTGCGTTATCTCCCTAGGGATAGACTGACTTGCTTTAATTAAGTGATGGTTGTATGACATATAATAGTAGTTTATGTGACTAGGGGATAAAGCAGTGTCTTTAAGTCGCGGGCGGCATGTTGAATTCCGAACGAAACGAAGGTTGCTGATTTAATCCCGAACGATAGTGAGGGATTTATAAAATTAACTCCCGAGCATTGCGAGGGAGTTAATAAAGAAACCTGAGTGAAGTGAGGAATTTAAGCCGCCCAAGACAAAGACAGCTTTATCCCCGTGTTGCATACTCTACTTTTTACACCATCTGTGAGATAATTAAAAGACAATTTGGTCGACCAAATCATAAATTAGAGAAATATAAGTATTATATTTACAAGTTCATCAAACAAACAAAATTCACTCCTCCAAGATTCTATAGTTTCAATTTTCTATAATGCTCCCGTGTCGTCAGTAGAGTCTGTCTAATAAGTTAAACGACTTGGGTAATTATTAGGATTTAATGAAATCTGATGTAGTCAACACGAGTTCAATAATCAAGGTTGATTAAGAGATAGAGATCATTGTTTACTAACAGAAGAAACTTATAAAAATTACCGAATATTTGATTAAATATTATACAAAATTCTCAAGTCGGTTGACTTATTAGACAGACTATCTATTTTCTTTTTTTTGTTAGTGGCCAGTTTAAATCATAGTGATTACATACTCTTTGGTTTGAATTTCGAGTCAACTTGTTCGATGCGCCTATATTTTAATTCACAATGTTGACGATTCTTGATGCTCCAAATTCAAATCTCATTATTCCCTAGGGATCGGCCATACTGCATTATCTCCCTAGGTATATAATGACATGCTTTAAGTGAGGTTTGTATGACGTATAAAACGACATTATCGAGCAGATGGTGTAAAATAGTACATTATGATATAAGTGTGTAATGTTAGTGAATGAAAATGCGGGAGCGATAAAGAAAATTGACTTTTCTATGTAAACCGGATCGTGTATGCACAACTGGACAGCATTCAAGCTTACCTGATAGGTATAACTATGCAGGCAACCTTTAGAGTATCAGACTTATATAGTAAGATTCATAAATATATTTCTCTAATAAATTATTGGTTTTTATTAAATTATCTTTTAATAATCTCACAGATGGTGTAAAAAGTAGAGTACCTATCCAATACGGGGATATAGTGTTTTTGTCTTAGGTAGCTTGAATTCCTCACTTCACTCAGGTTTCTTTAGTAACTCGCTCGGATTGTTTGGGAGTTGATTGTATAAATCCCTCACTATCGTTTGGGTTCAAAATTAGCAACCTTCGTTACGTTCGAAATTCAACATGCCGCCCGCGCATTAAAGACACTGATTTATCCTCTAGTCGCATAGTTTACAAATAATAAATCAGTGTAGAAATAATAAATCAAAAGAAAAATGACATTAATGGATACATTTTTTCCCGGTAGCACCCACATTCCCGTGAGATAATTTCAAACTTTGATGAGGGCGAAACCACTGTCAAAAGCTAGTGATTAAATATGGCTCAACTTTAGTTAATTAGTAACTTTCTAGCTACCATAATACAATATGTGCCGACACAATTGGGAATTACTGCTTTTAATCAAATGGTTGGTTACGATGTAGTGGTTTTCCACGTGGCTTGTACTTATCTGGGGAATAGCTAGATATTAGGTGGATTGACGTAATTCTTTCATATCTGTTTAAAGCTGGTACGTCAAGGATTTTTTTGGTCTGTATATTGAATCTGAACTTGCGCAAACTTTGAGAATTTTTATGTAAAATGTAAGCAATAAATTAAAGTTTCTACTACGTGTGGCATCTGTAGTACACCATGTTTTAATAAAACGCTATTAGAGTCATGAATCGACGGATTAGAGACGTTTTATTTAGTCGATTTGTGATTCTAATTGCTACGATAATAGGAACAGAAAAATCAATTTGGACTTGGTTTAGATCCGTACTGCGACTATATTCGAATTTAGGCTTTGACCTCATCCATAATGCAGAACGCAAGTCGGTGACCCCATACTTCGAACCTTTACACAAAACATAACAATGAACCATTATTCGAAGGTAACGCATTGTGTTATAATATTCGCACTCGATTTTTTTAGTCCATAGCCTCCTTCAAACCCTGGAATTTTTAGGTGACTTATTATTTGGAAAAATAATTGCCAGAAGACGGAACAATGAAAATATGGTGGGACTAGTTCGACTTCTGCCGAAAAAACTGACCGTCACTAGAACAGTACCTCGTGGGGAATTTCAGAAAGGGAAAGCGTGGTCCTGGAATACTAAAGGCAATAAAAAACCAACTGATTACAGAATAAAGTAATAAAAGGGAGATAAAAGCTTTTACTATGAACTACCTACAACTTCTAATAGTATTACTATACTTAATTATAACAATAACATTGTAGTAGTAATATTACTTGGGACATTAGTTTGAGAATACAATGCCTAGTACTTTCACTACGAAACCTTTTCTACTTGCAACAGAACTGAGTATAAAAGAACACACAATGTCTCATTCAATATTCTACATAGCGCGTTGAATATACCAAACTTAACTAGTTAACGTGGTAATTTCATGCGAAAATTCAACTAGGGGAGGCAGGTCAGAGGTTGGTAAAGTTCAAAGGTGCCTTGCGACGTTGCACTTGAGCAACGCAGGGTTAACTCTTAAGAGGCGGGTTATTGGCGCTTAGGATGTGAAGGAATGTTATGATCGATGATACTAGAAGCTTAGGAAAGAATCAAGACGATTTAATACAAAATTTATACTTAAAATATTATTTTAGAAGGATACTAAATACTTTTCAAGTAGGTTTGAGGTGGAAGAATTTGGGGAGGCGTTTTCCCAGTCAGCGGAATATTGTTGGCACAATAAAAGAGATATATTACTCTTCATACAAAATTACGAGAGCTTAAAGCCATTTTGCAGTTTACAAGCCATCTTATAGAGGAAGCTATTAAGCTAAGAATAAAGTTCACGGTTCTTAAATAATCGCAAATTTGCAGCCGATTGCCCTATTCGGTTCCACAGCATCCGATTGTAATAAACGACATGCAAATAAAGCCATTAATAGTGAGCATGAACATAAATGTCAATTTACTTTGTAAAATGCGGTTCAATATGTGGCGATGCGCCTCGACGCACTCCTTTTAAATATTTCTTTAAGAACTGGAGCAATGTTAAATTCTATCCGGTATTTACAAACGCATTGAAGTAAAACGATATAGTAGATTCGTAAATACTAATCTGCCATTTCGTTGTGTAAATATAAAATACATTATGAGCACAGAAAAGTACGATACTTGTATTATTTAACAGAGTTGCGAATAGAGAGTTAATAATAATATGTAATATGTTGTTTCCAAATAAAATGAAAAATTATTATAAGTTGTTGAAATTTCACTTAAGTTATGAGCTAGTAAGCAACTCAGATAATAAAATCAGTATTTTAGCGCTCTTATCTAAATCTAGGCACTGCTTAAATATAAGTTACTAGCCCGCTCCTTCCTACTCTACCCTACACTACCCTACTCTACCCTACTCTTCCCTACTTTACCCTACTCTACCCTACTCTACCCTACTCTACCCTACGCTAACCCACTCTACACTACTCTACCCTTCTCTACCCTTCTCTCCCCTACTCTATCCTACTCTACCCTACTCTACCTTACTATACCCTACACTACTCTATACTACCCTACTCTACTCTACCCTTCACTACCCTAATTTTCATTTTTTTTTTCATAATAATCTTCTCCACACAATAATGAATACAACAAAAAAAGAAATAGCGAAAACGGGCCAGCCGTTCACGCGTGATGGCGTGACCAAGGAAATAGGGATTCATTTTTATATATATAAGTTATAATAACAACCCATAAGATAGAACATAAAATTATAGGTAACGATTTAAGATAGTACAAATAATTAAATTGAAAATGAAACCTCCATCTAGAAATTAAATAAATACTTTGAGGGCTGCCTCGTTCTTCGCTCAAAGAATTAGCGATCCAATGGCAATCCATTCAACGTGGCAATGCTGCCAGCCTTTTGGGTACATTTCCGGATAACAGCGATGTGGAGGAGTACTTATTTCGACACCTGAATGTATTTTGTTTTATATATATGTACATAATTAAGGAAGGTGCCAAATAATCGTGGAATAACGGTCATTGATCCTCCTACATTTATTAACATTCTTAATTTCAAAAACGGAATTAAAGACATAAAGCTCTCTTGAATCGACATCTATTGTGATCCTTTATCTTATCGGAAAAAACCATTCACTGATAGTTTTTAGGGTACCTTGGTTATATTGGAGATATTAGGAAAAGACCAATGTACTATATTTTAAGTTTATCTGGCACCTTGTCCTATACAAGGTTTTAGTAAAAAATATTCATAGTTAAATATTTAAAACCTGTATTGTGTATAAACATACAGTTAATCACATTAAAGATAATTACACATAGAAATTAAATTACATTATGAAATTAAAATACATTAAGAACCATTTGGAGAAACGCAGATTGTGACTACGTTTCTCCAAATTGTAATGGCGAAACATGAAGATACTAAAAAATATACTTTCACATAACTAAAACACATTTAAAGAATACAGGTAGTCCAATGAAACTCTTTATCCGTGGAACATGTGGCGATTTCTTTTGAAAATCTTTAATTATGGCTTTTAAATTCGTACAGTGTTAATCAGTTATGAAGATAATATCAAACCTAAGTGCACGAAATAAATGTGAACACTTATGACGCTAGAATTCTCGAGCGTCGACATGCTTCAATGAACTGTATCATGAAAGTGTAGAAAGCAGTGAACTATGTAAGGACCGTACACTTCGTACCTCACATATGTAAAATAATAAGTTCGAATTACAAACGTGAAAATTATTCCGTAAGGCAAATATTATAAGGCATTCTAATTTAGTACAGGTAGGTCAGGATGATATTAAAATCGTTTAGGCACAAGGGAGTCTTATGAAAATTAGAAATGCTATTCTCTTCGTAATTAGGTTTGCTCGAATTTGTAGATGTTAACAAGACGCCCTACAGTCAAATGCTTATTTTACTTTAAGACGATTTTGTCTGTTAAGAACAGAGTGAAGAAGAGTGATTTGCATTGATTTGCGTTTTGACAGAACCAGTTTTTTAACTGAAACAAAGTTACGTTTGACGTGCAGAGTTGAAATTTGACGTACCAGCAGTATCAGGTAAACCTTGCTTTTAACAGCTAAAAGCAAAAATGCTGCGAGTTCAATATTTCAAAAACAGAGTTTGACAGACAGCTGAATTCACGTGGTTTATAATCAAAAAGGTTAAAAGTATGACGTATGATATGTTGAAATATTTTTCTATTTAGTTATTTCAATATCTACAACTCGTTCTTTTATAGATATACACTCTTTAGAAGGCTTTTGATTTTTTACTAAACCATGCCATTTTTACTTTGCAATTAATAGATACTAGAAGAGGCGCCAAATGGCGGGTAGTAGGGTCTGTATAATAAGTTAAACGACTTGGGTAATTATTAGGATTTAATGAAATCTGATATAGTCAACACGGATTTAATAATGAAAGTTGAATAAGAGATAGAGATCATTGTTTACAAAAGAAGAACCTTATAAAAAGTACCATATACAGGTATTTTTTAAATGATTAAATATTATATAAAATTCCCAAGTCGGTTGACTTATTAGACAGACTATAAGATCTATTTTCACATATAAATTTGGCTCCTTGAAAATTTCGAAGACGTTTATGAGTGTTGTTTTTTGCATAAACTAAAAGCAAATAGATACGGTGTATGCTAGAGACTCTGGAGATTACTGTGTTGTGGCTGGTTGTGGCATAGTGACGATGCTTAGGTACCCTACAGGATTTAGTTTGGCCCGCCAGCATTATGATAATGTATATCATAACACCCGCCGGCGGGCCAAACCAAATCCCGTGCAAGATGTATCCTTTATGCACTATGTATAGTGATACATCTTAGGTTTACCCTGTGTATTAAATTATAAAAGACGTGCGCATCTATGCATCAATTTCATTGTAACAGAGCGCTCTTGTACTGTGTAAGCAAGCTGTGAAAAAAAAACATGGGAAATGCGTTGCAACGAATATGAAAACGTCTGTTTTTCACTGGAATAAGTCCGTATTCATTGAAAAACAACATTTCGTCATTCATTTTCTTTACAGGAACGAGGACCCATTTTAAAGTAGTCTGTAGGTGTAAATTTTCTTTTATTTTGTACAAAATAATAAATTTTTCAAATATGTAATTATTTGAGAGATAAGTTAATTTATTTGATGATTTTATATTTCTAGGTTGAGATAAATGACTTATTTGGTTCTGTTTTTTGAATTAAAGCACTAATACAGATACTGACTAGGTATTACCCGTACCCTCGTGAAGCCGCAATGCTAGCGTGGGACACGGCCACACGCGTGAGCGAAAGGATATCTTCACGCTCCAGCCACCAAGACCTTGACTGTCCTTTGTAGGCGCGGTTTTATGGACGACGAGCAATGGGTAGCAGGCGTCCAGCCGTTAAGTAACTGTCCGTTCCGAGTCCAAGTCGTTGACAGTGCGTAGTGTTCCACGCGCACCTCAAAGAGATGTCATCAAAACCGTAGAAGCCAAGTATAGCCGAACCCTACCAAGGGCTTAGGATGACTTTGAAAAACCCTCTCGTTCCACCCTAAAGCGAGAAAAGATTTCACACCTTAAAAAAGACTAGATTGTATTATATTTAAATTATTTATTTATTTTTAGCGTCACTCATGGCATTTATCATTCCTAAAATAAGGCTTTTGAGCTAAGGGCGCGCAAATAATATAAAATTAAATTGTGAAATTGGTTAAACGTAGCTTTCTGTTGTAAACCGTAATCTTTAAATCCATTACCTCGACGCTAAAAGTATAAAAGGTTCTAATACATTTTGTATCGGAATCGCTTACTGTAGGGGTAAAAAGGTGCTTCTCCCTCATGCATAAAATATTTAAAAAATGAAAAAACGTACGGGCGACAAAAGACGATACAAATAGTCCTAGCCCATTGGCTGACGAGAAACGAATCTTGATTACAAATGTATCGTTGTTAGGTGACGGCTATTAGCAGAATTGTGACAAATGATCCCGAATTGTTCGTGCATTTGTTGATTGATGGTTTATTGCTTCAGAATTTAATTTTGACAATAAATGTAGGTACCTAACGACACCATTTTCCTTTCAATTACGAATTTTTTAAGGTTGCAGTACTTTAAAATATTTTGAAGTATATTTAGAATTTTCTACCCTTTTTGCTTATTTAAGTTTTTGTGCACATCACTTATAGTACTTACGTACATTTTTAAAGGTCATTTTATTTTTGTACCTATATCAGTTTCATTAAATCTAGTTATAGATATGTCCTTTTGTTTTTCATCATTACTACCGAGGTCATCTTTAAAGCAATTAGTGCGATATTAAATTACGACCGCAGGTATTTAATTAAGTGTATTTTCAGAGAAAAGACCCTTGAAATCTGCTCGGCAACTACAGCTTCAATATTTGGTCCTTACTTCTAAAGACTCGAAAATCAAATCTACAAGACTAGAAGATTATATTTACAGAAATTCAATTAGATACTCGCTGCCTGGTGCGAAGATTGACACAAATATATAAACGTAATTATAATCAGTGAGAGCCTATTGGGTCCAATTTCTGAAAACATAAGTCGGGAAACCTCGATTATTTGCCTCCATCAAAAAAGGTTTAGACGCCCTTTGATTGGTTATGTGACCACAATATTAATCGAAAACCGTCTTCTTTGATAATGTAGCAATTATTTATGTAGCCTACATTTATACAAATAGTACTTATTGGAATTGGCTTCCAGTGAATAATGACTTTCTTTGATATTCAAATAGTTTTGAGAAACTCTAATCCGAAGGTTCAAGTTCTACATAAGTTATAATCACCGACTAAATATAGATTTCAAATAAAATGTCTGAGAATCTGAAAAATCATAATTGAAACCTAACGTAAAACTGTAATTACTTATTCAGCTCAGTTCAAATAAGTATTGTATAATCTAATTACTATTGTTTCTGTATTGAATAAAAAATAGTGAATCACTGCAGCGGCGGGTTCGGAAAATCTTGTAAGAAAAGGAAGTGAAACACGTAGAAACTACACGACGTACAACTTTGAATTTGTCATATAATTTTCTATTGCCTATGTATGTGTTCCATTAAGGCTCCGACAGAAAGGCGTAATGCGACCATTTGACAACGATGCGACTAAGCGATTTTGCAGAAATTGTTCTAATATTACTTAACAGATTACGAGCACGTGAAGACATTGTTTTTCTCTTTTTTAAAGCATATTGCTCACACCTGCTAGAAAACAATGCGAAATCCCCCAGCTTTCATGTGAGAGTTGGCATAGTTTAATTTTTTTATAGACAAACAGTGCATAAAACTGTAATTTATACATCTAACTAGCTGATCCGACGGACGTTGTCCTGTCTTTGCTATGAACTGTTAGACCTGTGAAGATTAAATAGTCCTCACAACTTTCGTACCTTTTTATTTCATATAAAATTTCTCCTGACAATACACAAATAGCGAAACTAGTCCAGTCGTTCACGCGTGATATATTAACTAGTTGTATGTAACAAAGCGTAGCCTTATCCTAGTCGCACTGTCGCTTAACACCTGTCAGCGAGAGCCTTTATCCTGATTGCTAGCGCCATCTAACGTTGAATAAAATACGAGCTCGCTTTTGGGACAATGCTCGCAGTATTTGCATATTTCAGTTTATAGGACACAGCTAGTTCTTTATTGCAGCATGTGTTTACAATAGCTTTGAAATGGTTGCGTGTTGGCTTAAATTAACAGATTTTTTTTTTGTTTTAGCGTTGGTACGAATACAATTTCCATTATTATAGGCATTAGGGGAAAATCATTGGATTTTCGTGTAATCACACTAATAAGGCGAGAGTTCGTGATTGTGTGTGTGTGTGTGTGTGTATGTTTGTTATTCCTTCATGCTCAAACGGCTAAATGGATTTCGATGAAACTTGGTATGCAGGTAGACCAAGTCCTGACTTCTGCGAAGCAGTAATGCTCGCAAAGGAGGAGGCCGAACGCATCAGGCAACGGCGTTCACGCCGACGCCGCCACCACCGGGATTCTGATCCCGATTTCCGGCCACCATAGGCGCGGGCTTGCGGACAGTGAGCAATGGGTAGCTCGCTGTCCGGCCGTCCGGTAACTGTCCGGACCAAGCCCAAGTCGTTGACGGCGCGCACTGTTCCCACGCGCCTCAAGGAGTTGTCAGCAACAGCAGGGCCCCAGCCGGGTCGAAGCCTACTGGGACCAGGGTTATCCAAAAGGGCGCTCGAGCCCCGGTATGAAGGCTAGAAGGAACGGGGTGGGTCTTTTAGTCAGTAAGAGTCTGACACTATCTCCCGCTCCACCCAAGAGCGGGGAATGCCATGGGATGCTTTTTTCCCACAATAAAAAAAGACCATGTCCTGAAACACTCACATAGGATACTTTTTATCCTGGCAGTAATGTTCTCATGGGCGAAGTCACTGGTACCTACATAACTAAATGTCATGTATTTATGGAACATCGTACTAAGACTTTTGATTGAAAGCTAAAACAAAATAAGCTTCTTATTTGTGTTTCTGTTCACCATAACTAAGCCAATTTATTCATGAATTTTCGGTCGTTAGTTTTACCTTTCAACAAGCAACTATTGAGTCCTTCTATGAAATTAACTGTTTCAGCAACTTTTTTCGCGTTTTTAGGTAGGCAATTTGACGTACCTATGTATTGTATCAGTAAATTGTTAGGTCTCCAATAGCATATTTATGCGTCACCTTAGGGGACCATTAGCATGACATTGACCAATTTTTCATAGTACCATTTATGTATGTTACAGAATTAATTAGTTTAGTGTGATAGTAGCCTAGTAGTCGCTATTCCCTTAGGTACAAAGTGTTACTTTACAAGGACACTTTTCGTGCCTAAGTCTAATTGAGTCACGTTCTCTTTGAATTTAGAAAATTAAATATGAGAAAAGTTAACTATTTTCTTTATAAAATGTTACGTTTAGAAATTGAGAGCTGTGCAAAAAATTTAGTTATAACAAGGTAAAAAAATATATACATTAGGTTTGCGATACTTAAGTAATTTTTTGTAAAAAAAAAAAATGCAAAATTATTTTAAGAAGCAAGTTTAAGGTAAGATACCTATAGGAATGACAAGATGCCTACTTAAACTACACATTGGTGCTGTTCGTGAAATAAGGGAGAACCAGAGTGAACTCTATCCACATCTGCATCTCCTTTAGAACGTTCCGTGTTGTTATGTTAAATATTGTACGTGATACATAAACATCAATCGCACTAATCGTGAGCCATTTACGCGTACGCGTTTTTGCTTTTTAGTTATTGAAGAGTTCTATTGTCGATCTCCGAAGATCTTCATCTATATAAAAGGAGAAACTGACTGATATATCAAGGTACTGCCGAAACTACTGAGATTAGGAGCACTAAGAACGGATATTCGGGAAACGGAAGCCTTGTATGGAGAAACGTTCATTCACGCGGACGAAGCCGCTAGGAACTAGTCAGATATAGTAAAAATCCCATCCAAATTGTATAATTAGTTTTTGAGAACATACTAATACATATTATGTACATAACTACGAGTAGAATATAGTACCTCCTTTTTTAATATCGGTTAGAAACATAATTTAAATTGTGTATCACTACTATCTACGAATAATATCGCTTTTCACTCATTAAAGTCATCCAGATCTCAGAACAACAACTTGGCGGTTTTATCTAAAAGTCAAGAAAGACCATTTTAGCACGAACTTGAAGAGTTATTAATTTTTGAAAATTTATTATCACTAAAGTTATACCTGACAGTTTTGTTAGAATAAAGATGTTGACCGTGTATCCCTGGACAAGTTTGGGACGGGCTCTGGGGACGCAGTAAGTAAATTTTATTGGGACAGGCACATGAAAATGGTTAAGGCATGTACAAACTCGTATATATTTTTACTTATGTACGAATGTCCCAGTATAGGCTGTATAGGTAATAGGCCCCAGTTGAGAACTTGAGACGCTTGATAAAACCTTTTTTAGCAGCTTGAATTAAGGACACAAGATGATTAGACAGGCTCCTTAGAGGGTTACAGAAAAAGTGTTCTTGATCTTAATGGAAGTCCGTTTCAGATCAAGTACATCCAGTTTTTGATCGTTAGCATGATTTTTTTACTAAAGAATATATAATAAAGACCTAAAATATTTAAAAAATGAGAACGTTTTAAATAGGGCATCAATTTTATTTAAACTGTTTTCTGAAACAACTGTGGTGATAAACTATACTGCAAGAAAAAACTCACTTGAATATAAAGGAAATAGACTTTGGAATACAGATGTTACAGATATAGAAACAATTATAATATACCAGTTTTGGAGACGGTAATGGAATGTCCATTTTAAATTAGAAAAGTATTATTATCTGTACAAACAGCATAATTAGACTTTTAATCCTAGTCTAGAATATCATGTGCTTATCCGGGAAAACCAAAGAAAAATCTGTTGTAACCTGTCATTTAGACTCCGCCTTTATCCGAAACTATCCAAAATATTTAAATGGGTTTCGGCTACGGATATTTTTTTTATTACGGATATCCGATGTTTTAGGTTAAGTTTATGGAGCTTCATAACATCCCGGCTTTGGAATAGACAATACAATATCAATAAACTTCATTTTACTACATCAGTCCCACAGGGATTCATTTTATCTTTGTAGCTAACGAGTAACTTCCCTCAACAGTCGCCTATTGCATCAGGCTGGGGGAATCGAGCATTCCTTTTATTTGCCAGTAATGGCAGAGTTAAGTGCCTTCGGATTTGATTCCTCGAGAATAATTGGATTGTCTCGTCTCAGTTAAAGAAGGAGTTGTTTCAAGACAGTCGCCTCCAATATATCTCACAGTTCTTCACTGATGAATAAATTATGAGTTGATTTACTGCCACCGTTTGTGATTCACAAAGGCTTGGCACGTCGTTCCAAAGGTTTACCTAAATATTTCGTACGGGAAACGTGAACTGTGCGAGTCTGTTACTTTTATTTGATACGTTTTACATGAACTCGTATAGTTACATTTTGTGCTCTTAAAATACCGCGCTACCTAAAATATTGCTTTGAAAGGTATACATTTCATACACATTTTCTAAAAGACGTGTTTTTATTTTATGTTTGTTTATAAAGGAAAGCAATTTGAACAGAATGTTTCCCTTTTTTAGTTACTTTTGGGTAAAAAAACGAATTTTATTTTTATTCAATATTAAAGGTGATGGGAAACAGCTTTTGTACTGGAAATGCAATGTATATTTAAAAAACTTTTGAGTTGAAAGGACTATATATTTATAAATATAGTTAAAACTGTATGATACTGACATAATACAGCACATAGTGGTAGGTGGCAGAGTCAGAATTAAAAACCAGTCATTTTATTCAAACTAAGCTGAGAGCACTATTTGTCCGTCGAATTTTACATAAATGCGACTCCATTTATGTAAAATTAGCTGACCCGGTGAACTTTATGCCGTTTAACAGTCTATGAATGTAATGATGACACTTTTTAGCTAAATTCAATTTAAATCGGAATTCTCGGAATGAGGATTTCCTCATTTCGAATTTTCTTTTGAGTATCTTCGCGTGAATCACATTGTATCTTGGAAAGATTGACCGAATGATGGCATGATTGAGACCTACGTATTTGCCAGTTGCTGTCATTTTTAAGATATAAATGGATATATTTCCATTTTTTAACGTGAATTTTTCTTTATTTGAAGTTATTCTACTATTCGGCGGATCATCAAAATCATTCCAGCCGTTCTTGAGTATAGTTATAATAGTCTAACTAACACGACTTATTTATATTTTTTTTATTGAAGGGCGGGCTTTTTGGGGTCCCCTAAGAATCCACCGGGGTGATGGTGGGTTTTGAATTCCTAGTTTTTTTACTGGAGTCAAATGGCACAACTAATTTCTCAGTAACACATCTGTCTATGATTAACATTTCTTATAATAAAACTGAAAAAGGTATTCAATTATTTACCATTTATTATTTTAAATTTCTCTCTCATTTATATAAATATAAATGGTAAAAAGAAATAATCATGCCATCGACAAATATAGCTCTAGATAGCCAAGATGCTAAGTATTGGTCGGACCAGATTTGAGTCAATTCTACACAAGAGAAGAAGAAATCAATAACAAAAAAACCATGACTAACAAGACGACTAATTACCACAATCCATTTATGAGCATAACGCAAAGATAAACCATTACTCCCCTCACTATATTTTAGAGAAACAAGTAACACGATCCCCGACACTACCACAAGCCATGACATCTAGGGGAGCATGACGATAACCAACTCGATACTTACGTACGATTTGCCTAATCTACGGATCTAAAAATACCCCGTGTTTTTCCTTTCGGAATAACGTCGATATCTCTCGAAAAGTTTTCTGTTCTTATAAATAAGTTGCGTATATGAAATAAGACGCAGGTAGCGAAGGAGTAACTAGTGAAGGCAACTGTTACGAGATGGAAACGCAGATGCGCTGACACGGCACCGACGGATAAGCTTATTACTTCAGCTTATTGGAGCGAAATGTCTGTTTGAAATATGTTATAATATTTACATCTTTCATTGAATAATACATTGGGGGAGTTTGTGGCTAAATAATAACGAGGTTAAGCTACGCTAGTCGTTCTGTGCATGGTTGACCGTTCATTGTTTAAGTACCTACCAAGTTTCCTAAATTGCCTCGGAAAGTAAGTTAAGCTATTGGATCCAACTGTCATTTGCTCATTTTTGATAGTCGTTATAGATAGTCAGAAGCCAGAAAATCTATTATCAGCTTTTTTTAATAATATGACAAGAGCTTGACTGCGATCCTACCTGATGGTAAGCAGTACTGCAATCGTTGATGGTGAAGCGCTCTAGTTTATTAAGAGTCTATTCATTTTAGCCTTAGAGACAGAGAAAGACTCCCAAATCATGCTAAGAGGTTACCCAGTTACTGGGTTGTGGAGGTCAGATAGGCAGTTGCTCGATGTACAATACTTGTATTCAGCTGCATTTAGTTAGACTGGGAGTCATCATAATATAGTCGGCAAAAGGTCAGGCAGATTGACAGAACAAAAGGTTGTCGTGTTGCTGATTTTCCTCTTAATGACGAAGAATTAAACTAAAAGAATTGCGTTGGCATTAAATAAATTGGCATACAGACAAAATAATGATTATATCGACGAGCTACAAAGATTTTTTCCTGACGTGTCGCTTTTTGAAACAAAGGAAACCGAGAATTGCCGAGAAAACAAATGAATATTGAATGTAACACAAGAAGTTTATTTTCTTCATGTCGTTCATTTATTTCGCTCTCTCCACCAGTAAATGTGCCTGCGTATTTTCACTGTCAAAGATAACAGACACTGAAAAAATATCAATATTTAACCTAGAAACAATTATGATAATGTTCTTTTATCTGTATTATCGATAGTCATGCAAAACATTATATTGAGACAGCGAACGATAATAGAAAAAGGTTGACGTAGGTACGGAGATCAAAATGTTCTTTGTTTGTTCACGGTTTTAGCTCTTGTCTATCTGTCTGTCACAGAAAAGCTTTTCACACGTCGATTCTTCTATGAAAATGGAAATGTATGCATATAGGTAGTTATGATGAGAAAAGAAAAGGGAATAAAGAACCTATCTAAAACATGTCAGGTGCTGCTTTGTTCGAATTTTCGGATCATGAAAGGCTTGAAAAACATTTTTTGAGGAGCAAACATGCCGTGAAGCTTCGAAAATATTATTTTTATTGTTCAAATAAAGATTACCTGCTCTTGAGATTGAAAAAGTAGTCTTTGATTGAATATCTCTGATCGATCAGTGTTACGGACCATTGGGATACAAAGGTCCACTTCAAACGAATTGATTACCTTTAGGTAGCTTATTGCCTAATGTACCTAATAGGAGTGTGTGAGTGGCCTTTTGTGAAAGTCTATAGGTAATCTGTATTGCGTCCTCCCAGATAACTAGACTGAAAGTTAGTAACTGATTAGTTTGTGAGTGCCCGGCATAGATTAGGTTAGTGTAGTGCAGCGGTAATCGAGGGGTAACGGCTACGACTTACGAGTTGTAGGTTGCGGGTTGTAGGGCGGGGTTTGAACCCAGCCAAGGCGCATTACTTTGTGTAATTTAACTCATCACCATACTTCTAAAAACGGTAAAGGGTTTTCCTACATCGTGAGGAAACCAGCATGTCCTAGAACCAACAAAATGAAAACATAACTCCTAACAGTCGGAACATCATAAGGCCGACTATGCTATGTAGGTATACTTTGGAGTTCTGACCATCTTTTAACTCGTTAGGGAAACTGACGAATGAGAAACTAAATAATTCTATTTACTTTCGCTTAGTGGGTGTTACAAAAGACACGATGATTGATTACATTTATTTAAGTAACGGAAATTAGTTTTTTATAAAAATCAGGGGCTAGATCTAGCCTAAAAAGCAGGTCAAGTGGCTAAACTATCGTAAAAAATGAAATAAAAAAATTCTAGTTTCAGCCTATAAAAAGGGTAATAGCGAAAAAGCCAAGGATCTAATCTTTGCACGGAATTTATCGTGATATTTACGAGCTTGGGGTCAGGTACCCGAGTGACGTCACAGGTAGAGTTATGTTGGACATCTGAGTAAATATGGCTTTCATTTATCCTAGGCCTTCATTTAATTAAACACTTAATGTTATTAACCCTTGGGGACAGAAAGATTGTAAAAGAACTTTGTGAACATCGGACTTTAGAGTTGAATACATTTTTGATTAAACCTGGATTTAAGTAAATGAAGAAGGACTACAGGCCCTGGTTACCTGTTTTAATTTTTTTAGAATGTTTACTTTAGGAAAAAATCTGATCATCGGTTTGATTTTAGTTAAATATTTTAAATTGATGGTTACGAAGTTTGGTACTGGTATTTTTTTATATTCATTTTTCACATAAAAGTTTGAAATTGCAAACAATTTTTCCCCTATTCAATATTCAAGAATCAATTATTTAAAGAAAATCTTTTCCATAAATAATTGATTTTTCAAATCAGTTCGATTAAGTTCAAGACTATAACACAAACATTTACATTGTCGGTATCAAAGGCTTCGATATATTGAATATGATATCTTTAGTGCATAATAGATTCATACTCAATTTGTAACATGATATAGACATAACGGAATCACTGCCTAACGCTGTCCTGATAGCTATTGTACCGAATGACTGCATCACTAAATTCTGTATAGTAATATAATTTGGGTTATCTTCTGAGGCTCTTAATAAACTAGTGGGCCTCACCATCAACGATTGCATCACTGCTTACCCATCAGGCGGGATCGCAGTCAAGTACTAGTTTATAACAGATAAAAAAAAATTAAGTATGATTTCTACTTTAGTAGACCATTACCGAGCATAGACATAGAGTAGGTAATCGTTCATTGTCTTGCTGACAAAGCGATCAAGCGGTTAGTTTATATCTTTTCTAGATATATTGATCGGTCTGAAAATTATTGTCACCTTTGTTATAAAAAAATCTCTTGTCATTCATCAAGTGAAAGAATGAGTGTACACTAACTGAAATGTGACTTTACCGCTATTAGGTTACAAATATACAAAATAAATGTTGCCAATACAGCTCCTCATACCGGTATTTGAAATATTAATTGCTGCTTCATTTAGTAACCAGTTTTTATACTGTTTCCAGAAATCAATTTATTTTTAATTATAAGTATTATGTTCTTTAGCCTGGTGCGAGTATGCGTGCCGCTTAGCCGAACACTCCTGTTTACATCTCCCGCCTGCATCACACGACAAGGGTGGAAGACATCGTGGAGGAAGAGCGCTACAAGACAAAGTACGCACTGAGGGTGCAACTGTTGGAGTCGCACCGAAACGTCAATTTCAAGGCGTTCGTGGTTCAAGTACACTTTTAGAAGATTTTTCTGTGTTCCGTTGATTCCGCGGACAGACTAACCTAAGTCTTATTTTCAAGTACACTTTCAGAAGATTTTTCTGTGTTCCGTTGCTTCCGCGGACAGACTAACCTAAGTCTTATTTTCCTAAGTCTTATTTACTAATGTTAACTTGTATTTACTCTATATGTGTTAGTCTGTAAGGTATATCTATGGGCCAAGATGCCTGAAAATAAAGGTTTTTTTTTTATTATTCTAAAATATTGTTCGAAAATAAACACAAGAAAATACCCGACTGGTCTTACAATCATTGTCTTTTTCTATAAACTTAATTTTATGACGATAACATTCAATATAGCTTTCTATATCTACTAAGTTAACAATCAAATCTTCGAAATGAAAATCTGAATTCAAATTTGACGAACATTAGCACAAAATACATTATCGCAAGCCCTCCTTACAAATCGAAACGACGAAGATGAAAATATCAAGTAGCATTTTAAAATTGTGCTAATATTATTTTGTATACATTGAGGAATGTTCTCTCGTATTTTGATATATCGAGTATTTCTTAATCTTGATGGATGTAGTTTGTTATTTTATTAAATAAGGCGAAAGTTTATTTTTGATTTTTGCAAGAGGTGATAGTTTGTTTTAGATTAGTTATGGATTTAGTTACCCCTATCTGATTGAGCTGATATTCGATCAACTTATGTAACTTCTAAGACAATGCATCAGTAGGCTAGTTGCCGTAAAAAATGTTATTAGTCAGTCTTTTAGGTAATTCAAAAATAAGAATATATTTTTTTTTTTGTAAATTAAACCAAAAATGACAAAGATTATATCCCTTTAAAGTTACGTGTGACGTCACCCCATTCAGAAAAATGCAGCACGGGCGTCACACGTAACTTTAAGGAGCTATATTTTTGTTGTTTTTTTTTTAATCGAAAAAAGAAAAATTAGGTGTCTAATATTTTTTTATAATCTATAATACGGACTAAATTAAATGTAATTATTTTGACCCTGGAAACTGCCGTATTATGGGTACCAAGGAGCTGATCTGATATTAAAGTTAGATAGGGGGCCATTGGAACTAACGAGTGCAACAAGGTAACCCTAACGTCTTTAAGCGCTTTGTAATAGTCTTGATACTATACCGCCCTATGTTATGAAAATTTTGTCATTTTATTGAAAACTTATTTGTACGTATTGTAACTTGTGAGTTTGTATACAATTTTATTTTATTCTTTATTTAGTGAAGTTGACTTGATGTTACATAAACCGGCTTATCGGAGCCTATCACGTCGTTATCATTTCGATGTTTTGTTCTATGTGATGTTTATCCGGTTACAACACCGAACGGTTCAAACCGTTTTTCAAAGTCAGCCGGATAGGGTTAGCCAGTTCATTCTAGGATAATCTAGTTTCTCTCTATGGAAGCTTTTTGGATTGTAAAAAAGGCTCGAATTGAAAGCGATGGCTTGAATGCTTTGCCAAGCCACTTTGTTAACTGCACAGATTGTTTTTGCCAAAACCCTTTCAGTGAGTTTTAGGATTAAAACAAATGACGGTGTATAAACGTAATTGCTTAGGTAAAGATGTGATATTATAGCAGTGTTTTTTAGCATTAGTATCTCTAGCAATAATTTAATACCTAGTTAAATTATTGATATAGATCGCGTTTTGTCGACGACAGATTTTGGTATCAAAATCTATTAGTTATGAAAAGATTTTCGGCTCTTTAAAACAATCACCATTTTATCTCAATAGAATCCTCATAAACTCTAGGAGTAATTTGAATGTCTTACCTTTCCTTCCTCAGCTCGCTGCTTCTCTTCCGAAAGCTGGCGACGAGGACCTGCAGCTCCGTGGAGTGGTGCTCGTACAGCTGGGATAACTGCGTCGTGAAGTCGGCCACTGAAACAAACATATCAATTATTAAAAAAAATATATTAAATTGCTTTACTTGGACTGACGTGGTGTCCGTGTACCGGAAGACGCAGCGTTTGAAAGCCCACTTGAACCGATGACTTGGTGAGCATCGCGGGAATTTGATAGATGTGTGGCAATGTTTTTCGGTCGAATGAAGTAATAATAATGATGATCGTTTGGATAAGTCTACACCCACAAACAAGTTAGGTATCTTAAATCATGATTATGTTGAAAATGATCAGTAGCGTACAATTTAAGGAATATATACCTATTGGTCATGTTACTGTCTCACTGAAGAGCCTATGCTCTAAAGAACAGAAGATGCCTATGCATCTTCTGATACTTATGTTTCTGATTTTGACTTATTACTAAACTTTCCAGGACCCCAAGAGTGTAAGAAATATTTCAATTTGGCTTACTTAACAACAAAAACTTCTCACATGTTCTTCAGATGAAGATAATCCCACATCAAGCTAAACACAACAATATTTGTTCTTCAAACTTTACGACCATGTTTATCGAATACTTAAAGGTACATATACTCTAATACACGTGATTTTCTGTCTCATTATAAGTTTAAAAAGCAGGTCTACTCTTCCCACAGGTTCAATATATGGGTTCATTACAGGTGCACCCGGGAGGTAAATTAATTAAGAAGAGCCTCGTGTAACCTTGTAAGGATACCCTTTCTTAAGAGAGCCTTTCAACGTCAGCGTGAGCATGATTTAAGTTTTTTCATTCAACGCCATCCAACGCAATGTTTGACAAAGAAGACAAAGAAAAATAAGAAAAATAACGTCTTCAGGCGATATTTCTCTTTTAGCACCAAAGTTCCGTCAGTTACTGGAATATTTCAAAAAATTTGTTCCAGGAATACGTTTTTTTTTCAATCTTAAATGTTCTTAGAAAAAAATCAGAATCTCGATCTAAATATTAATTATGAGTAAATTATGAAGAGACAAAGTCCTCGTAAAATTTGTTCAAGTTAGCAGATTTTCAGAGGTCTTTAGTGGAGTAGATTTACACTTTTATAAAGTTTATTCTATTCTATTATAATCTACATTTCGCTTTGATATATTTTTCAACTCCTGGTTCAACTATATATTTGATAGTATTTTTTTTTGTATTATATGTATGTATTTGTGCTAATGTATCTTATTAGTATTATTTCTGATGTTTTTACACTGACTATCCTAAATCTATCTTATTTCTTTCAGTCCATCCAAAGGTAGTCTGTAAGAGATCGCCCTGTGCGATGAGACAGCCCATTGTATAGTTATTTTTTTAAATGTTTATCCTGTTTTTTTTTGTTTATGTGGTGTATAATAAAGATTATAATAAATAAATAAATAAGAGTGTTTCATGGGAATAGTAATACGGGTTGGGCGCTCTTAATGTTAGGTACTCGTGTTATGTTCCTGGGTAACTCATACTGAAGTTGTGTCTACAAAATAAGCGGGAACGCGAGATATTCAGGTATTCCGATCTTCTAGTTTTCAGTTGTTTGATCTGAAAACTTCCATCTTCTCAGGCTTACGAGAATGTTTGAGTTTCGTTTGAGAATGTCTCTATTAAGACGTCTTTCTGAGGATTGAATTACTGAAGTCGCTAAAGATTTACTCGTGAGTTCAATGAAAATTTCTCAATTTAAATATTACGAGTAATTATAAGACTATAAATTTCATCCACGAACCAAGACGAGTATTTATAATGCTTTATCTTTCTATTTGCCTCTACCAGTGACTTTGCCCATGGTAATTGCAAATTGTCCCAAGGGAGTTATACCGTTGAGACAGTTTGCAACTTTCCGAAATTCAATTCAATTCAAAATATTTATTTGATATAGTTCTACATGGGCACTTATAAAACGTCAGAAGCTACTGCTCGGTACTAAATTGGTCGTTTCCTATGGAGAAGCACCGAATAAAAAGTATTCTATATAAGCTTCGTCCGCGTACATAAAACATAGCCTATATCCCTCAGGAATAAAGCAGCTTTCTATTGGTGAAAAAATTTTAACAATCGGACCAGCACTTCTAGAGATTACCTAAGCAAACAAAAAAAACTTTACGTCCTTATTATTATATTAGTGTATATATGGTCTAGGTCTACGATATGGCCTAATCGTATGCCAAATTTCATCAAAATGCATTCTGTGGTTTTAGCGTAAAGGAATAACAAATAATATACCCATGTATATGTGTGTTTATATACCTACATACATGTAAACCTTAGCCATATTATATTAGTATGTTAACAACTCTATTAGTATGTATTACAAAGCTGAAGAGCTTATTGTCAAGTATGTTTGGTAGAACGCGCTAATCTCAGGAAGTATTGGTTCGAATTAAAAAAATACTTTAGTGTTTGATAACGTATTTATCAAAAAACCGGCCAAGAGCGTCTCGGGCCACGCTCAGTGTAGGATTACGTAGATTCCCGTCCGTCACAATAAGTGTACCTACTTATGAGTTTAAAAAAATGCTTGCATATACGATTATACCTACTACAAACTTAGTCTAGAAATTATTTTGTAGAACCCTTTTGTCTTTTTTGTACAAAACTTTCTTTCTATCAAGTTCAAAATAATTTTCCTAGAAAGCCCTTATAAAGTTCTACTTTTCAGATTTTTTTCATATTTTCTTCTTTAACTTATGGTTCAATGTTAGAGGGGGGCACACATTGTTTTTTTACTTTTGGAGCGATTATTTCAGAAATTATTGACATTATCAAAAATGATCTTAGTAAACCCCGATTCATTTTTAAATACCTATCCCGCCCGTTGGACCCTAACGTGTGATATATCGTTATATATCACACGTTAGGGTTGAAATTAATAAAAAAAATCACTTCCCACTTCACATATAGGGGCGCTACCCTAATAAAACATTTTTAACCAATTTTTATTTTACCATTTTGTCGGCGTGATTGATATACATATTGGTACCAAATTTCAGCTTTATAATATATAAAGTAGACAATATTAGCGTTTAATATTTCTTATTAAACGTCAATGTTTCTTATCTAACGTGAACCTCTCGCTTGCGTAATTATTATTTCATAGAAACCGTGTTCACGAAATGCGTAGCAACCGGTGCAAATCTACCCCTTCAAAGTAACGCAGGTATATTATAGGTATATGTTAAAGCCTAATTTGATTACTTTCAGGCCACTGAGCCTGTGAATGCAGGTAGAATTTTGTTCGCTTACGCGTAACTGACACTGAAAAATGTCTATTTAATGAAAACTTTGAGTATTTCTTTAGTAAACTAGAATAATTTATATTGAATCGTTCATTGCAAATAAATAACAGAATTTAATGATTTATTACCACAGCGGGATTAGACTTTCGCGAGATTCTTTCAAAGAAATGCAATCGCCGTGTTTCGCTGCTTCGTACTTTGTAGCTGGTATCTCGGCTCCTATTAAAACAAACTTCACTTGCACAGCGACTAAGGTAATTTACTTTAAAATCGTTGGAGGTAGATAGAGTTAAATCTTCTGCAAAAGTTAATTGATTTGGAAAATATGTTCCGTAGATAAATCATATTCAGTAAATTGAATATGAGAACATTTTGTGCTGTTATGATAAAAAGACCGTTTTCATGAATTATGTACAAAATATGGTAAAACGTCAAGATGTTACAATTGTGACATCAATATTCTAATGTACTGGATTGAACCTTTTTTGTCAAGGAGGATTTATTTTTAGGCTTAGCGACTAAAGCGAAAATCACTTGAACTTCTAAGAAACATACTTCAGCCCCCCTAGCCAAGTTACAAACGTTTCGCTTGCGCCGAACGCTTCGAGTTGACCTTGCCGCCAATTCTTTTGTTCTGACCACGTAACTGAACGTTAAGATGACGTCATTCCCGTACATTTGAAGCTTTCTACAAGCGTTAACTATTGCAGATTAGCAACTTGGCTAGGGGTACAGTTTATGTGAAAAATAATGTACTTACTAACGTAAAAATAAGAACATAATTATTACATAGGTATTTTGAATTTAGAATCTGTAATTAAAATAATATAAATAAAATATTAATTGTTTTTTCTCATTTTCGTGCTAATCGGTGTTAAATATTTTTGTGATATTAAAACGGAGTGCCGTGACAACGAGGACCGAATTTCTGTGGCAGCATTATACAAAGTAAGTATGGAGCTAAATGTAATTAATGTAATGTGTTGTGTATCGTGCTATTGACAGTAAACCTTTTATGTTTGTGACGGAAAACGATCGGGCCGTCCATGTAGTATTCGTACGAAAAAGGTAATCAAAGCAGTGAAAGAAAGAATTCGAAGAACTCCTGTCCGAAAATAAAGGATACGTACGACTGGGAAATCAATATGACTGGCCTGTTGGTCTAGTGGTTAGTGACCCTGACTGCTATGCCGGAGGTCGTGGGTTCGATTCCCACCCAGGACAAATGTTTGTGTGATGAGCATAATCATTTGTTCTGTGTCTGGGTGTAATTTATCTATAATATGTATGTATTTAGAAATATATAAGTATGTTTACCAGTTGTCTAGTACCCATAACACAAGCTCTGCTTAGCTTGGGATTAAACGGCGTTGTGTGATAGTTGTGGAAATATTAAATATTATATTGTTGTGGAAATATATATATTATATTAATATAGTACCTAGAACCATGCCACGTATTTTAAAAGGTGACTTGGGACTTGCAGCATATAAAAGACGTGCAGGTCTTTATTTTACTGAAAAAAAAATAGAAATACAGTGAAAAGGAGCTCACAGAAAAAAGAAATACTGATGACATTTTTTTACTACTGAGCAATATTTTAACAAGTTGAATGACCGAGATAAAAGCTCTATAAGCTTCCCAATTAGTCGGCAGAGTACAACGTGGATATTATTTGACTTCAGTGATGGTTTGTTAAGGTGTTAGTTATCAAGAAGTGGCTGAGTCATATTTTCTGTGAAAAAGACAGAGCACAAGTGTGATAAAGCCATTTAGCAACAACATGTTCCAAAACCAAGAATGGTCTTTTCAGCAAGACTCAGCATCGTATCATAAAGCTTGTTCCACCCACCACCACCAAAGTTATTATTTTAATGTTCAGTAATAAATGATTTATGTAGCAGAAAAAAAGGTTTCTACTCACAAGTAGAAAACTTGTCACAACAAGACTAAGTAAAGTTAACAAATAGTACCCGTGGTTCGCATTACAATTTTTTTTTGGACTGTGAGAAAATGAAAACTCCAGTTAGGCCGGTATAAAAGTTAAAAGTTGGTCCAACTTTAGAGATGGCCGGCCCTGACCGACCAGTCTTTCGATTCTGAATATTGTACGAAGGCAAGAGCGGCCAAAAACTTTTTAAATATAAAGTCATGCACACAGAAATAGGGAAAATTTTAAGGAGATTTATGCATAGGTACGGGATTCGTAAATAAATAAACCAAATGTTTCAGGATATACGGGTTTCAAGCACATTCGTTGCGCGTATAGACCAATTTGTAATGCTTAGGTTATATGTAGACCTGTCTAGTTTTATCGTTTTATTAACCAGACTTCATGTTGTATCTACCTACTGTTTGATATTTTGTTTTATTTTTAAACAGATCAAACGAAAACCTTCGATAAAATGAGGTATTTTTTTATTTCGCATTAAGCCACCTCTCACCATTGACCTACAGTTAACATAGTGTGGATTACCTGGAGGACACGGTAGAACATACGTGTGGTGGTCCGCCCAATGGGGTAGCCCATTAGGCGGAACACCACTGAGTTCCCGTGGAGGAGATCAGCAGCGAATCTCTCGCATCAGCCCTAGTCCAGGCCATGATTAGGAGTGAGAGAGAATGGGAAGCAATGCCCTCTTTCTGCGAAGCAATAATACTAGTAAAAAAGTTGGCCATCCTCCCGCCCCAGCCGTTGCAGGACGGTTCCCGGCCACCGGTGTGGGCATGTAAATAGCGAGCAAACAGATAAAATTGTGTTCCATACGCGTGTCCAAAAGATGAAATTATGTCTGACAGGTGGGCTGGATGGGCTGCAGGGTGGTTTTAAAAGTAACCACAGCCCCGGATTGTCAGGAGTAGCTGAAGGAACGCGGGTGGGATAAGTCAGTAAAAGACGCCCCTTTTTACCCAGAGTTGATGAAATTATAATTTGCCACCGTCGCCTGATGGAAACCGATGAATGAGAATAGGCACTAGGTAGACAGAGACACGTACCTACCTACATAATATAGTGGTCGTGTTCTAAGCTACGTACCAAGTTCATCTAGATTGCTAATAATTAATTCAATGGAACGATGTACTTAACAATTTAGGATAATAATCGCATATACCAAGATATCGTCCCTGATAGAGTTATAATAATCATTATAATATATCAAATTATCAGTAAACGAATTACAGCATTGGGAACATTAGGCAGTCAATTCGGCTTTTACCTATAAAATTATCATTTTATGGGTGCCTTTGAACTATAATAACTTCGGTTTGAAGTTTTTTCTGTAATAACGTCATAGGTATTTATAAAACAAAAAAAAAATATATAGACGTTTGAGTACTTATCCACTCAAATGAACGTCTATAACTTCAAAGTTCTAAAATAATAAGCTTCGTAGGACCGACTACTGACTGACATGAACGGGTCAAACCTTACTTTTATGTTAAAGTTAGACACGTTGTCAGGTTAGAGTTAGACAAATATTCTTTTAATTCTTAACTTAAAAATCTGAATCCTATAATACGAATAAGTATTAAAAAAAAAAGTTTTTCAAAAAGGTTATGTTCGTAGAATCTACCTATTATAAAGTCGATATTATTATGTGGATGTAGGAAAGAAAGGAATACTTATATGAGTTTTGTATAGCTCTTGGCTATTAACGTTTCTGCTAGCCATTCAGTCAGGTAGGAAAAGTATAGATCACCACGTAGAAACTGTACATAGAGAATTAACGATAAATGATCTGAAATATCAGGAATTTCACTGCCATAGTCCAATCGTATACCAATTTACCTATTGGAATCTAATAATTAGTTTTCATCGAAATGGAGCTCGAATTTCAGAAGTTGCACTTAAAACTTTTACCAACGTATTTTAGTTTGGATTGAGAGATAACTACTTTGCCGTTAATAGGTATTATTAAGTGGTTATTTTGCTTAAAGTGTTTGTTCGTACATAATTATCTTATAATTATATAATTTGTCATTACTAAGGTTACAATAACGAATAGATATAAGCATGAATAAAATATACTAGAATATAATACAAAGTTACAGAGTGAAGAATGTAATATATTTTAATTTATTATAGAAGATTGATCATCATTTCATTTACTTTAATAGTGCTGTGCATAGAAAAAATGTATAGGTTCGAAAATCTGACTGGTGCGCGCTATGCAGGAAATATAGATAATTTCAGTTTTGTAGGTAAACCTTTTTTATAAACAAAACATATCTGCAAAAAGAGATATAAAACTGGTGGAAGGTTTTTGAATTTATAAAATGCTGTTATAACAGAGCACAAACACTGGAAAAGAAAACAAATGCTTGGAAACAACCCAGCTGTAAAACAAGTCGCTAAAAATCTGTTATTTCTCTTTGCAACAATTCGATTCCCGTCAGCCGTCCTATTGTGAATTTTAAAACAATTCACAAAGGGATCCCAAGCAGACCGACAATATCTTCAGTATAATGTGAACAACGAAACAGATGGCAGGCAAAGCTTGAATAATAGAGTTCATAAGTCAGAGCAGACGGTTAGGGCTTTATCACACTAGCGACTTATCACCGTTTTCTAGAGGAGCATACGGCCAACGCATTCATCACGCAGTCTACGCATTCACGCAATTTTTTTTTTCTACTTGTGATAGTCGCGCGCTTGATCTGTCGCTTGATGGAAAGCGACGATGTGGTCGACGATGGAGCATGCTTTCCTAGAAGCAATCTATTCACTGTCGACTTAAATATCCCCAGGTTGATTTGAAGATTGTTTACCCGAATGAAGAAGTTGAATTTCATATTCTTGAGGTACCATTTAGGTATCAACCTAGTAAACTGTTATATATCATCATAATCATTATTTTAGCCGAAAGACGTCCACTGTTGGACATAAGCCTCCCCCAAGCGTTGCCACAACTACCGATCCTGTGTGTTTCGCATACACCGCAATCCTGCGACTTTCACCAGGTCGTCGGCCCACCTAGTGGCTGTAATATTTTTCGGTGGTTTCGTATTGTCCACTGATCACGATATTATATTAGTACAGAAGATTCTCTACCTTTTAGTTAATAAAGCACTCACAAAGCACCAGTGTGAAAACGCTCTAAGGTCAATCACTCCGCTTGTTTAGACAATCTGGACGTAAAATTAATCTGACGCCGTGAGACTATCTAATAAGGTAATACATTATGCCGTTAAAGGTTAACCTGACAGTAGATGGGGTTAGCCAGTTGATTGAATTTTTTTAATCAAGGGTTTTCCTGTTTAATTTGTTCGGTTTATTTTTTTTCTGAAAGAATGTAAGTACAGACGTTCCGAGCTAGACAAAGCTACCATAGTGTTTTTATGGACCTGCCAGAATTTTTCTCGCTTCTAAGTATTCATTATGTATTTAGGTAAATTGTAGTGTCACCTCTCCTTGATTCCACCGGGATTTTCTGAAAATGAAACCCAAAGGACAACTGAAGGTCACAAATGTAGTTTCAGTCAGTACAAAACTGATATGCCCTCACGCTCTACCCAGACCGTGAGAAATCATTATGAAATAGGTTTATGTATTTTCAGACCCGTCTACAGTTATGGCATGTGTCATTACAAAACTGTAGGTTCAAAACCAGGTTAACTGTTTTAGCTAAAAAAGCTGCCCAAGTTAAATGGAACTAGGCAGGATATATCTCCTTCATGTCCGACCAACTGTACGACAAAAGTAGCACAGAGGTGCGCTGAGACAATGAGGCAGGATTACGGTAGGCTAAGAAGGAGATGGCCAATCGAACTGGATAGATTTCGCCAGAACTCGAAGGAGGAGTGGAGGGGGGCCTTTGAACAGGGACCAAACTGTAGATGAGTAAAGTGTTATGCCTCCTAAAGCCTGCATTTAAGCAATATGCCTACATTTGAATCTGTTTTACATATGTATGTAGGTACGCTGTAATATAATGTAAAGCATAATATAATAATGTAATATTCCATAACTACTACACAACGTAGTTTTATAGATATAATTTACTATGTTAATCTAACAACGGCAACCCCAACATTCACTCCAAAGTCGATTATAGTTTACAGAGGAGACTATTTCATAGTTTTGAAGCGTATACAGGTTAAATTGCCGATAGAATTCGGAAGGAAACTCGATCAGTTTTCAAACTAAACGAACTATAGTTTGTTGGGAACTGAAACCGGAATCTAAGAATAGTACTATACTTAAAATAGAAATACTCCTACCTGCATAGATCCGAAATAGAAGCAATTTGAGATATCTGCAAAAATCTTAATTTACCCTTATCAAATCCGGCAATTAACAATGAATTAATTATTAAATCTTTGATTTGTTAGCAATTTAGATTTAGGGTTAAGGGGCGGAGAATAATTAAGGGATTGCTGGCAAAATACTGCGGAAATTAAACGATGACATTGTACCGGATAATTATAGTTCATGGATAGTAATTTGGGAGCTTCTGACGAATTATGTATATACGAATTATGTATAATACCCCATAATACCTATAATTATTATAGGTATTATGGGGTATTTGCAAATTTTGTATGAGGTCACGATAATTCTGGCTATGCATATTATTATTTACCTGTATAAATGGAAGGGTAGGTTTTAATTTTTTAAGGTTTGAAATCATCCAATGATTTCTATCGCTCTGGGGCGGAGCGCTAGGGCATGTCAGATTTTTTGCCCTTTGCGTTCCAGGACCACGGGTTTTAACTATCTTAAGTAAACTCATGGCCCCAGTAAACTTCGGCCCTGCTGGGGCCTAAGGTTTTACTATTACCAAAATATATGAATACCCTATTTTAGTGATCCCTTGATCTTCTTACTGGGGCAAAGGGCCACTGAAGAATAATACAGATGGGTTTTAGTCAGTAAAAGTTTGACACTCCCTCTCGTTTCACCCAGAGCAAAGTTTTGATGGTTTCCCACCAAAAATAAAAAAAGGCTTACCTACCTTTTTTATTTAAACTTCCACAGCGTAGAACCATAACTGTTAACTTTAACATTAACAGATGTTAGGAACAAAGTTTTAATGTTTCAGCGATGTTAAAGCTTTCAGTACGTAATTTAGATAAATTGTCTCAATCATAATAAGCTGTTAAAACGTTGGTTTATATAGATGGCCGACCGCTTAATTCATTAGCCGACACTCTGTGTTAGAGTCGCCGCACACGGGCCACCGACCACAACCATAAAAGACCGTCACCAGCATATTTCCTTTAGGTTCCATACATTTTATATAGATTTGCCGCACATGGTTGACGCCGGTGGCCGCCACACGCTACGAATCGCCGCTGCTCGCTTCTTGTGGCTCGAATAGGCTACTAGACGCCGATACAAAATCCGCCCGCATGCCATTCGCGCATTTAAACCTTCGTTGTTGTTGAGTCCACTATGTTACCGCGCGCATGGGTTAAAAAAAGTGGTAGACACCGGCCGCCAGTGGCTATCGCACGCTTCCGTTTCCTTTGTGGCCGCTTCTAGCTTCTCGTGGCTTCTAGTTTGTGGCGGTTGCGTGTGGCCCATGCGCGGCAACACTTAGTGTCACATATATTTTAACGTTTAGTACGTTGAAGCAAATAGTTTTGAAGTTTTGTGATATTGTTAAAGCGTGTTAAAGTTCCCATTCAGCCAGTACGAGGGTAGGTGACCACAAAGTCCTTTCGCATTAAGACTAATTTACACGGTCGATTTTGCGTCAACCGAAAGTCAGACTACATAGAGTCATGAACCGCATAATGTCTATGGTAATGACTTGACTTTGCAACACGTAATTATTTTATAGTGCCAAGAGTGGTTTTCGTAGACAAAATCTTATTACTGACTCACATTTGACCGTAGATTTGTTGTTTGACAGTCGCTTTGTGTATCGTTACTTCATTTAATTCTATTTTATTAGTCTGTCGACCGGACAAATATCACGTTTAAATAAATTAAAAAAATTTGAGTGAATATTTTTACTCAATCATTTACGGTCCGGGCCAAGCATTTTACCTCGTCAGTTATACCGGTTATACCTAAGGACTGGAACAATTCGCCTGCTGCGGTCTTTCCGTCCGAATATATATTTTTAGAAAATTGATGTAATGGTACTTGACTGCGACCCCACCTGATTGTAAGCAATGATGCAATCGTTGAGTTATAAAGAGCTTATTCATTCTAGCCTTGATGACGCCTAAATTATAATTGTACGGGAAGACCGCAGCAAGCAAATTCTTCCAGTCCTTCGATATACGCGGTATAAACGACGAAGTGAAACGCTTAGTCCGAACCGTAAAAGTTTCAACAACGTAAGGGTTGAAACTCACCGTACGTCGGGTTTTCAAAATTTCGGTATCTTCTAGGCTAGAGTGAATCGGATCTTCAGAATATAGTGCGCCTCACCATCAACGATTGCATCACTGCTTAGCAACACCAAAAAAACAATAAGTCTTTTTCTACCTTTGGAAAATAATCTACATTCTATAGAGGCTTTATTCTGAAAAAATAAATAAATAAGGAAGTAGGTACTCATTATATAAGTCAGACAATAGGTACGGCAAGTTTATAAAGCCTTTGTCAGCTTTTATAGCAGAAATCTTTAAATATTTTAGCACCCACACGCAAACGCCAGTGAATAGACATTTCATAGAAAATTTTAAATGAATTTGAGCGCAGATTGCATTTTTACGACGAGTCTTGTCCAAATGCTGCCCAGAGATAAAACTGCATTTTACCACAAACTATATTTCTAACACTAAATGAAGTGGTGGTTAGGAGCACATGAACTTCCCTTTGCATCTCCGATTCTATCTGTTACTAAAATAAAGATTTTAGGTTTCAAAGGCTAAGGTGAAGGTAAGAAAAAGCAGAACGGGCAGCTGTATTCTTTATTTTGTTACATGGCTCTACACTAAGAATGAGTCCTGTATCATAGGAGCGTAACATGTAAAGACATACACAAGACACCCAGAACCGGAAAAACTATTTGAAGTATACAACAATATTAGTTCTTTATGGGACTCGAATTCACGTCACGCAATCCAGCAGCCAATTACTCAGCCACTGCATCAAACGAGCGATTAATATTAATGAGCCACGAGATGAAATTAGACTAAATAATATACTAAAAAGTAAACTTATTATCAAATAAATATTTCAAAAAAATTTAAATGGGTCTAATTAACCATCGACTAAAGCTCGACGCTCCACAATAATTTGTTAGTACCATATACAAAACGAGGGACCGCGCGAGTGTAGGGCCCAAATAAAAAGTTATGGTTGGTTGTCAGAAAGAGGAACAGTGTAATTTCATCAAAACCAAAATAAGGTTTTATCAACATTTAAAATAACATTCTGGGCCATAGAAAAAAAAACTGACTATGGTATTGGTATCTAATGCTGCTACTAAGGACTTCATTTTTTTTTAAGGTAATCATTTTTTTTAATAAGTAGTTTTGCCAAACCCTTAGGGATAAACAAAACTGGATCAAATAATACCTTCACCTAATTAGAAATATCTCAATTCCCACCGCCGACAATGACACAGATAGTTCAATAATCCTGAATAACAAGGCAGTTCATAATTCAATTTAAGAGAAGTTTAACTTTGATTACTTAAGTCAAACTTACTTCGTCAATACTTCGATATTCAGATATCAGTCACGAGAAATGAGGGTCTGGAGTAAGAAATCGTAGCGACAAAATTGACCCTTCGGATATTGTGTCGAAAATTTGTTACGAAAGCAAAAAGTTTTCGGATGGAAATTGGAAACTACGTTGACCGATATATCCATTGGATTCTATGAATTTAAATGGAACCACAGAAACATGAAAATGTATCATGGGATAACTTAGAAACAGAGGCTTTTGTTTTGTTACAGTCCGATAATAATAGACTGCTTCAGAAGGGGAATTATGTTTTTTTTTTCGAGTGTTTGTATGTAAGTATATATCTTTGGTACGCCCTAAAACATAATGCGGTATAGCTTGAGAGTTGTCATTAGATTCTTATTAGTTGTGAGAGTGACAGTGGATGGAACCTAAGTGTAAGTTACAAAAATAAGGGTTTTAGCACCAAATTACATGTTGTCAGTAAAAAAGTAAACAAGTATGTCTTTCTAAAAAAATATGTACGATTTATAGGTTAAGAGGCAAGCGTCAATGGAAGTATTTTCCAGGATTGCAAGAAACCCAGCCTAGTCATCCGGTTTCCTTAACAAATGTCGTGAGAAAAAAGTATGCCGAGACAACTTTCTTGGACTTGCAAACAGTAAATTAATTAAAACAAAGTTCCATGATCGTGAGTCATGCAAATCTTCTAAAAAGGTGCATCAGTCATACGTTAAAATTAAAAAAAATCGATACAATGTCTATCATAATTCATTATAGTACAAATGTAAATCTAACTACTTTCTTGGGCACGCCATAATCATGGCGCAAGGCCCCTCTTTACATAAAAAGCCGCCAATCGTCGATTAAAAGTTGGCATCGGATACCCACGCAACAATTTAAGGAAATCGGATTACAGTCGGCAGGCTTTATTTGCACGACAAAAATGTAACGTATTATCCAAAATCAGCTTTTACAAAATGCTTGCAATTGCGAATTTTTCAAGAGCTGCGATTGTTCGAAAGCTGCACATTGTTCAAAAGAGTTACCGTGGTCCTTGCAAAATCTAACAGAAGGTACGCTCTGGGTTTTAGTCAGTTAAAGTGTATTACTACCTCTCGCCTCACCTAGAGCGAGAGAAGTCATTTTATGATTTCCCACGAAAAAAAAGAAAATATTTGGAGTTTTTCGTCATTCACTTCGTTATCTATGAATCCAACAATGGTATTATTCAAAATGTACATTGCAGTTAATCAATAATGATAGATGCTCCTATGGCTAATAAAAGTAGATATTTCAGCAAGTTATTTTATCCTTTTTCTGTTTGACGTAGATAACTCAAGTAAGTCGAATACGTACGTACGGCTTCAAATCGGATTTTTATCATTCTAATAAAATCTACGCGGAAATGGGATTGCTAACGGCATTTTACTGTAAATAAAATTCGACATTCACACATACTATTTATTTTAATTATTAAACTGTCGGTATATTTTTATAGTAAAATCATGACATTAATAACACAAGTTTTCTTATATACTTACATTTAAATTATAAGCAAATTGTAGTTGTAAAAATACTATGTAGTTAATAATGATAAAATTTGTTTCTCACCACAGTTATTTAGTATTTAAGTGTCGTATTCGTAGATACGAATACGACACTTAAATACTAAATAAATGTATCTACATTAGGTTTATTTAGGTTTAGTTTTCATAAACAATTTGTAACTTAAATATTTGTTATTACTTCAAGTTTATTGCCATATAATAAAAAAGCGCGTAATAAATTCAGTAATGAATGTATAAATGATAATAATTGAGTAGGTACTGAAATGTAGCCTAATGAAATGTCTACTCCCTAAAAAAGCGGCGTCAATGCAACGTAAAAATATGCTCTAAATGTATTTTTTAAATAAAATGATACTACTTTTAAAATGCAATCTTTTTAGTAAATTAAATTAACAACAATTTACTCTTTTATAATTATGACAATTAACCATAATATTAGAATAACCACTTATAAACAACCGGAAAACGAAAGAGCTAAATCCTCAGAATTTTAAACATTCAGTGTCTTTTGTTATTTTTCAATGCATTTTCATTGTATGTACTTACTCTGTACGAAATTATTTTAACTTCATAAACTTTTCAAGTTAACTGATTTTGCATATCGTGTTGTTTTAGGTTTTTTTTATATACATGGTTTCATTAAAATAAAATGAACCTGATTGTCTAACAAATACATATTAAAAAATACCAATCTATACTACAATATTATTAAGAGAAAAGATTTGTACTTTTGCAATTAATAAACTCAAAACTAGTAGACCGATTTTAAAAATCTTTCACCAGTAGAATGCTACTTTATCAATAAGCGACATAACTATACTATATATTTTCTACTTTCACGCGAGAGAAAGCTCTGATAGAAGTTAACTTTGAATAACATTGGTTAAAGGCAACACCTATCAGCATTCTTAACCTACAAGTATTGAAAACCACATGTCTAAATAAATAACCGAAATTCCCAAGATACCGATAAATCCCACCATTTCCTGACTGCCATGCTGATCGGATTTACGTACATTTGTATATTAACAAAACACACAAATCCTTTACATGGCAATTTGGGACGCGGAAACATGATCACATGTCTAAAACACATACTGACAGCTGGTAACACTTACAAACAAAGGTAAGAGCGAAAAAGTAATAACAAACATCATCAACAAACTATTTCTGTTACTAGTAATAGTGCGAACGTATAACTTCACGCTTTAGCTAAACTTGTTTACCGACTTTGTCTGCCCGAGTTTGGGACGAATGGACTTGGCTGGGATATGCTAGCAGCTGGTTTCGATAAATCCTTTTGCAAATGCAATCCTTCACACGTTGCATTTTATTGAGAAAACGTAGTGCATAAAAGTCTTGTTGCTACAAAGAATTTTCTACTTCATGGGTCTAGTCTACTTTTAAAAGCTTTGAGTCTGATTCACACAGTTCAAGTAATAGTTGTATATAGAATTTTTATGCAAACTTCCATCTTTTAAAACATAGGTAGTAAATAATTTCGACGATCGAAAGCAAGGATCCACCAAAACAAAGTCCAAAGCAGTTGCCTATAGCAACGACTAAATCCAGCGTTGTGCGCGCGACCTGCCGCGTCACGCGCTGGTATGGTCGGTTGTTCAGAATAAACCTGGCTGGCTTAACTTTTAACTGCTTTTCAGGCTCCAGCAATTTCTTCGACACCACGTTGTAATCCGGCTCCGTACACGAAGGTAAACAATCACAATTCAAGCCCGTCTCGTTCGTGCCCGGAACTTGCAGTTTTCTAAGTGTTTTGTAGTGTTTTGTCAAACACTGTAATCCCTCCAAGCCGCAATATCGATCTTTGTATTGGACCGGAGACAAATGGTGTGTACAGTTACAGAGCTTCAGTTGGGTCTCGATGCGACATTGAATAATACACACCGAGTAGCTGTATTGCTGGAATGCAATGTATCTCTTTGGAACCTCGTCAGGGAACCTACATTGTCGTACCTCAGGAGCGATCAAAGTAACTTCCGGCTCATTCACCACATCCATAATTGAAAACCTTACTGTGGCTTCTGCTCCATATAGCGTCGTTATTCTTCGATCATATTCCATATTCCAAAAGGGTATGTCTTCGGGAGAATGAATGAATGACTCGTAATCTTGTGATAGAGTTATTTCGAGAACGCCCGCCTCTGGGTTTTTTGCGAGAGCGGACGTGGAAAACATTTTGTGATTTCCACCGGCATGCTTGTTGTTAATCGTGTAACATCTCCCGTACTCTGTTTGCAGAGGTTTGAAATATGTACAACAGTTTATCTCTCGGCCATTCCACTTACATGATTTAAATAGGTTTTTGCAGGATGTGCGGAACTTTGAGACAATTTCAGAATAGTCACGAGAGCACAAGGTAGTATTTTGGCACGTGGATGTGCAACTGAAGCATGTTCCACTGAAGAATATTATTTCGGCGAGGAAGCGATCATACTTTTCTCCGTCACGAATGTCGAATAACTTGGTGAGTGTCCAAAGTTTTTCAATGTTGGCAATCTCGCAGACGGTAACTGAAGCAAATGTTGTGTTCCAGTCTAAGTAGTCAGTGCGCGTCGTGAACCGTATAGTGTTCTCCTGGTAATGGTCATAGTACTTGCGGATTGTGGCCACGGCAATGATCCACACGTGCACGTAAATCACGAAGTATATGAGTCGGTACACAAAGTGGACATCTTTACGCACGAGGTAGCTGGGGCCGTGTACAGTCAGATTTTTACAAGTGTGTTTCAGTCTATGGTAAAACAACAATATGTGTTCCTTGATTTTACTGAGTAATTTCATTTTGCTGAGCTTTTACATCGTTTAAACAAAAACGAAATCAGATTCAGAATGAACGGTTAAAAATAAGGCCGTTATTTATATAAAGCACGGATTTAACGACCACACGAAAGGAATCCATTTGCTTAATGTTTTAGATGTGGTATAATACAGATAACATTAATTAATGTCGTATAATAGCATGTAAGGGTGTAAACATAGGCATAAAAATATCAACGCTGAAAATTTTTATTCGGAGTTTTGTACAGTTTCAGGGTTGCGGGAATGTTCGAAAGAATTACCAAGATTCTGGATCGCAAAGAGAAACTGAAGAAACGCGATGGGTTTTAATGAGTATAAGTGTGATAGTACTCTCTTCTTCCACACAGAATGGGAGAAATTATTTGATAATTTCCCACCACCAAAACAGGATTACACGGTTAAAAAAAAAACTTATGATAATTTACGGCACTGATTCAGTTAATAGATTTTTCATGGCAAAGCACTAGCAGGTTAGAAACATTCCTTATTATAGAAAAATATCCTCATGATTTATTCTACTTCAGAAATCCAATATATCAAATTCATTTCTAAACTGTATGTTTCTACATAACCCATTTTCTTTTTCTTTCTTACTCTTTTTCTTCCTTTTTTCTTTGTCTTTCTGTCTTTTTTTCCATAGGTACTCGCATCACCTCAATTAATCCAATGACAAATTTAGCAAGCACCCTGGAGACTTTTATGTATCAAGTGAAGGTTACACCTTCACAAAAGGAGTACCTTTTTTAACTACAATTATTTTCATAGCGTCTCAGTCTCAAACAGTAAAAACATAAAAACTATTTCAATATCGTGAAAAAGACTTCCTAATTCACAAAAGTGTTGATGTCAAAAGATAAACGTTACTATAGAATAGCCCTAACCAAGACAAAAAGCACACACAAAATGGACAGTTAAGTTAAAATGTTCCAACTGAGGCCTAATGGAACATGATTACTGTATTGTCTTCTGATGTAAAACATGATGTCAAATTGAATACATACAACTATAATGGTCCACAATTATTCTAATACATCTAGGGAATACACGAGAAGTTTAATTCTTTGACAGCAATTTTATTACCACTGGGACATTCTAGTATTAAATATCTACGTCGGTCCGTTCTCCAGTAATCCCGGATTCACCTTACCCACGATGGCCACAGCGTGATTTTAATCGGTAAACGTCCAACCTTAATGACCACTCCGCCACAATTTCTAGATGAAAAATATACAAAATTAAACAGTATTCAATGTCTAATAGTGATAAAAGATGTTGGCTTCTCGCCATTTTAAATTATGTACGCGTACTGGAAATTCATAATTATGTTTTTAATTTTTTCACGAAAACTAATTACGTACATACATAAACCATATAATAATATTTGCGTGCTACAACAGTGCAGCTTTGAAACGCTAATGTACTAACGTTGTAGAGTTAAAAAATATTAAAAGGAATCCTGAATGCATTGTTGAGAGAATTAACTTAAGAGAATTATGAATGGCGAAGCGAGCTTAATCCTGAAGTAGTTCTGCCAGATTATGATGTGATTGGAACTCGTATAGTGCCAGTCACAATGTCGCCGTTGTAATTAAATTTCCTCGTTTGAATCTGTCGGTTTTAGTTAGATATTAGAAGAACCTTCATGTTTAATGCATGAATTTTGAAGTGTCAGATTAGGATTCTGAACAATTCATATTTGATAAAAGAAAATACTTGAGTTTTCTTTAAAAGATGTTGGTAACACCCACTTAGATGTTTTAAAATAAGGTATCGATTTCAATAATTGATATTATTTATAACATTAACGTTTATTCCAAGATAGTGAGGTTTTCTTGGAATAAACTACCCCCACTTTGACGTTATAAATAGCAATGAATTCTATTGAAAGGTCGCCAGTCTGTTTCAAAAAAGGAAAACTCTCCAAATCGTGGGCAAAAGTTCTTTTCATATAAAATATTTGATCCAACATTATGGGAACATATGTACGTGTCTAATGCTTACAAAATATTTGTAGGTACTTACGAAATTCTAAATATCACAATGTCAAGCGTGTTCACAAAATTCTATCATGAAATCCAATTATTGTAGGGTTTACCGGCTTAGTCTCTTGCCATCCCATTTGAAAAGACACTTAGGTAGCCCAAAATTTAAATAATATTTTTTCTAGTAAACTTGCGACAGGAGAGTTGGGTGAGAGACATTTGTCACTCAATATTCCTGCATGACACGCTATGTATAAAAACTGACCCTTAGAATAATAAACAAACAAAAAACACATTTTTTCTTTAATTTATTATTGCTTGTGCAGGTTTTGATTTTTCCAATCATCGATTATGGCAATGCGTGCTACTATGACCTGAATGCAGATCTACTCAATAAACTTGACCGTCTTCTAAATTACTGCATTCGATTTGTTTTCAATCTTCGGAAATATGATCATGTTTCAGCGTAGTTCAGAAGGTTCCTGTTCCGGATTAATGCGGAAGTGACGCCCGGAGGACACGGTGGAGCACACAGTTGAGGTGTGCCCTGCTTGGGCGGAGCATCCCCGTGCCCTCGTGGGGGCGATCGGCGGCGGAGATCTCTCGCGCCAGGCCTTGGTTGAGGCCATGGTCCAGAGCGAGGAGGAGTGGCAGGCGATCGCCGACTTCTGCGAAGCAGTAATGCTCGCTAAGGAGGAGGCCAACCGCATCAGGCAACGGTGCTCTCGCCGCCGCCGGGATTCCGATCCTGATTTCCAGCCACCGTAGGCGAGGGCTTGCGGACAGTGAGCAATGGGTAGCTCGCTGTCTGGCCGTCCGGTAAATGTCTGGACCAAGCCCAAGTCCTGGAGTTGGGACCACAGGAGTTGTCAGCAACAGCAGGGGCCCAGCCGGGACGAAGCCTACTGGGGCCAGGGTTATCCGAAAGGGAGCTCAAGCCCCGGTATGAAGGCTTGAAGGAACGGGATGGGTTTTTTAGTCAGTAAGAGTCTGACACTATCTCCCGCTTCGCCCAAGAGCGGGGGTTGTCATTGGATGATTTTCCCCACCAAAAAAAAAACATGTTTCAGCGCATCGGTCGCTTCTAAAGTTGTTACTCATACGTCACCACAAGGAGCAAAGGGCGCTAACCACCTTATTTTTATTCCTTGATTCTCCTAATTCCCCCAGATATTTAGCCTCTCACTTTCAGTATATTTGCGCCAACCACAATAGAAATCTGCGCTGACTTTCTTCACTATTCCTTCTTTATTCAAGCTAATTCTTTGTGGAATGCGTGAGTAATGGAGATCAGGATGGCAACAAGCAGATTTACATTCAAAACCAAAGTTCGCGAGTTGATTCGTAAAAAGTTGGCAGTAGTTTCATCACAGCGTTAATATTTTCCTATTGTCGATTTAGCCAATTATTCCAATTATTTGACAATTTTAGTGCATGTATAAAATGTATTAATTTGAGTACATATTGTATAATTGTATATATTTATTCTATGGTTTAATAGTATATGTAAATATTCTATGGTCTATTAGTATATCAATTCTTGTATTCACCTTTTTCTCACTCTTTTTTTCCTACCACTACTTTTTCTCTGAACCACTCAAAGGTTGACTGAAAGAGAATGCCTAAGGCATTAAATCCACTGTCACACACATCTGTACCCATGTGCATAAAGTGTTAAATAAATAAATAAATATACTAGGTATATTTGTTTGTAAACATAATTATAAAATTATATTTAATAAAATTATGTTGTTATGTTGTTTTTTTATAAAATTATGTTGCTTTATCACTGAAACCAACATAATTCAAAAGTCACTTATATATTATATATTACATTTTCCATTGGAATGAATTAATTGATAATTAATTTTAAGCTCCTATAGTAATTTTTATGATGTTACAATAGAGAGTATCTAAATTATATTTACATATCTATCAATGAAACTTTGTATGGTTTACTAAATAGGTCAGAGCGCCGGCGCCGTTGGCATCGTTTCCGCAAACTTACAATAAGTTAATTTAAGCTAGACAGCAAAAACATATAAGCGCAGTTTTGGGTGCCTTAACTAGTGCCAGCCAGAAACTAAGTATATATATAGAATTAACTTTTACTTGGACGTGAGCATGTCGGGTTCTTTTAGCTTTAAAATTTAAATTTGCTATCGCAATAACAAAGAACCGTAATTTTTAACATTTATTTTTATAATATTATTATTTATATATTTGCGCAAAAAAGTAAAGAACACATTTGAGTCTAAGATACCCATAGACCCATAAAGAGTTATATTAAAATTTTAAAGACATAAAAAATATATAAAATGATTTAGCCATTAAACTTGATATTTAATATTGCCTATTTATACATGAACCACTTAATACAATGTTGTATGTACTGACTTGTCTACAGATATATTTACTTTACCCTTAATTTCATTGACTTAGTAGAAATACACAGTAGAAGCGGATTAAATGCCACTTACTCCTGTATGTAAGATTTATCTACTTTAGGTCATAAAATTAATGAAGCCACTGCTAGAGGCAGACCACTTCCTTGGAAGTGGCAATATCCGTTTTAGTGCCTTTACCTAGTGGTATTTGGTAGATGACGGGAAGTTTGGACGTTAGTCATTGGATAAGTTTAGAAATTATTCTATGACTTTTAATTCAGATGAATTATATATCTATATATATAAAAGAAAGTCGTGTTAGTTACACCACTTATAACTCAAGAACGGCTGAACCGATTTGGCTGAAAATTGGTGGGGAGATAGCTTAAAACCAGGAGACGGACATAGGATACTTTTTTTTTAATTTTTTTTTTTTAGGGTAGAGTAGAGTAGAGTAGGGTAGGGTAGAGTAGGGTAGAGTAGGGTAGGGTAGAGTAGGGTATAGTAGGGTAGAGTAGGGTAGGGTAGAGTAGAGTAGAGTAGGGTAGGGTAGAGTAGGGTCGAGTAGGGTAGAGTAGGGTAGAGTAGGGTAGAGTAGGTAGAGTAGGGTAGACTAGGGTAGAGTAGGTAGAGTAGGGTAGAGAAGAGTAGAGTGTGGTTGGGTAGAGTAGGGTAGAGTAGGGTAAAGTAGGGTAGAGTAGGGTAGAGTAGGGTAGAGTAGGGTATAGTAGGGTAGAGTAGGGTAGAGTAGGGTAGAGTAGGGTAGAGTAGGATAGAGTAGGGTAGAGTAGAGTAGAGTAGGGTAGGGTAGAGTAGGGTAGAGTAGGGTATAGTAGGGTAGAGTAGGGTATAGTAGGCTGAAGTAGGGAAGAGCGGGAGCGAAGCCGCGGGCAAAAGCTAGTCTATAATAATAAATGGAGAAACTGACTGAAATATCAACACATGAAATTTTCCACAAAGCTTCCTTTTTTGACGTAAGTGAGCAAAGAAGGATATTTTGGAAATTAAACTTTAAGGGTGAAAAGAGGAAATTGCGTTTGTACGCAAAATCATATTCCGTGTGCCAATATACTTGAAAGTTAACATAAATAATAACGTAAGTAAATAATAACGGTTGTCATTATTTGTTTTCAAAACTACTCCCGATAAAATAATTTATGGTGTTATAAAAATTGTATTGAGGACTCGTTTTTCTTGGGTTAATAAACTTTCTAATCAAAAAGTATAATATAGACTATCATTATTAGTTTTCCAAAATTACCCTCATAATACGGCTTGATGAGTGCTAGTTTTGGTGAAAGTATGCCTGAGGTGGGACTTAAGGTCTTGTCTCTGACCTCTAAATTCAGTCAATCAGTTTTCATATAAGTTCGTTGTATTACCTGTCCCATTTCAATCAATAACACAACGATAATACACATCCATTTCTCTAATTGGATCCGTTATTACGGTGCATATTGCGGTTTTGTGACAATGATGACTCCCTAAGGCTAGTATTTTGATGAGAGCTCTCATCTTATAAATGTATTCAAATAATATGCACTACGCTCTATAACTCAAGCGGATATTGTAGAAAATACAGCCAGGCTAAAGTGGAGTGGGCTGGCCACAGCACACGCATTCGCTCAGACAGATCTCCAGCTACATCCATCCATTAAGGACGGTAGTGCATGGTGGACGATGGTGCATGGAGGACGACGATTGTCACTCATTGGACGTCTCGGGAAAGACGTCACAATCGAGGTCAACCGCAGCAAAGGTGGTGTGATGATCTGATCAATTTCATACTGCCAGAGATTGCTCAAGACAAAGAAGTTCAGAAGAAGAAGAGAGAGAACTTTGCTTGGTAGTGGGACACATCACACTAATATTGTAATGGTGAAAGTTTCCGAGTGTGTATATTTGTTACTTCTTTACGCTCCAACGGCTGAACGGACTTGGAACATATGGGTGGATTTGGCCCTTGGACAGCACATACGATACTTTTCATCCCAGGAGTATACGTATTCCTCTTGGGACAATTTTCTACATTTACGTTGGCGAAGCCATTGGCAGCACCTATTGTAGGATATAACAAAAATTGTTTAGCATTGAAATAAAAATTGTCAAAAATTAAAAGCCAAGGTGACTTTCTGCTTCAGAAACAATATGATTTCAATGAAATAGTCATTTTTTATTTCAAAAAGTTATATAAACCACATTGTGAGGAGGTTTTTAATGCGAGGTAAATAAAGGCTCATCCTCAGGCGCCTTTGTTTTAAGGCGACGGAAGAACAGTCTCAGGATTATTCCGTGGGTTTTCGTTTTTGTGCTTTTGAAATAAAAATGTGCACAGAAAACTCTCAACATAGACCTGTGCACTAACTTACAGGAGCTGCATTAATTTTGTGCATTAATCTGCGCGTGTTGCTTTCATTAGTCAGCTCAAGATTCTTAAGGCGTCTTACTGCGTCCAGTCAAAGTCAAAGGATTTATTTCATTTCAACTACTCACAGGAATCACAGGATGAATTTTGAAAGGTCATGAATCGTTTCGCTAGTCGGAACTTTGAAGTAAGTTACCCGATTCAAGACGTAAATCCTTGTTAGGGACAAGCTCTGGGGAATATTTCCTAACACGAAGACTGGTAGGTATCTAATGCGGTTATGTCAACAAGAACTTTTATCTCCTCATTTCGGTTACGTTGATACCCGGTTGTGGTCGAAATAAGTGTGATGGATATTCATCCCACCGGCACCGTTTGCTGTCAAAACATTGTTGGTCAGTATTACGATTCATCATTCATGCAAACGTTTTAAAGAAGAACAACCTAAACGACCATTTGTGCTTTTTGCAAAAAAGGTTTTTCCTTTCGTAATTTAAAAGTATTAATGATAACTAAATAGAGAATATTCTAATACATCAGTAATTGTTCTATGAATAACTGATCATATCTTTTTAGAAAGTTATAATCATAAACTATACTTTTTAATTAGGGGAGAGAAAACCTATTCCTGCAAAAAACACAACATGCCAGTGAACAACTGGCATAACTAAAAAGTGTAAAATAAAAAACTTCTTAAAAAAAAAATACAACCGAATTCAATGTTAAATAAGCACTGAAAAGTACAAAATAACTTTGATTTCGGAAGCCGGTGTTAAATAACAAAGCGACAAAAGTATTATAAAACACCGACTTAAAGTTATTTTGTACTTTTCAGTGTTTTTTTAACATTGAAGTCAGTTGTATTTTTTTTTTGTAAAATTTAGTACCTATGTTTTTTTTTTTGTTTTTTTTTGGTATACTCAGGTCTGCGATCCCTTCAAGCTGTGAAAAAATCAAACTTCTAAGTTAACGAATAAAAAATATACGGCCGTTCATGTCGCAATGAAACGTATGTTTTGATACTCTCCAAGATCGAAATTCATAGGGTACTTGAGTATTTCCCTTTGACCCAGAACCCTGAAATTTGGCATAATAAGCAAGATCTTATAGCACAAGTATAGGTGAAAATCTGAAATCAGTAAATATGTTGATACCAAAGTCCGATTTGCACTTGCCTAGTTTTTTTGTTATTTTTTTTTTATTTTTTTCTATTCTAATCTAAATACAGTAGAAGTAAATAATGTTAGTAGCAGTAAGTTACACGTTTTTTTTTAAAATGTATGAATAATTTGCTAAAATAATGAACAAAATAATAAAATGGGATCGCTTATTTTATTGTAAAACAAAAGGTTTGAATAAAATAATGCTTAAACTTCTTACAACATTAACTTTTTAACTTCTCACAATTTTAATATAAATAAGTATCTATCTCAATTACAAGTCGTATTATTTTAAGCAATTTCAAAATATTCTATGTATTATCGTACCAAATACATACACATATACATCCCTTTGTGAGCTTGATTCATCGTACCAACTGTTGAAACTTTCATTTTGTCATTAAAACGCACGCACCAACTAATTAATCTGCCAACATTTCCTTAAGGATAGGAAAACGGAAGTGCTTAAAGCAATCACACTTAGAAATTCCGTTGAAACTTTGAACGATTTCGGGCTCAGATATAATTATATCCTTGTTAAATAACAAGCGGGTGATTATCACAATGGTGTTGGATTTGTTGGTAATCCTCGTGCTGTCTCTTTCACGCATGAGTGAAGCTTCTTAGAAGCCGTAAGGCGGTGTTAAGGTGTCAACCGCATCTCCGCTGTGACTGTAAACCGAGACGTTAACTATGCGCGTACAATAAACATCAGCCTGTATAAGGATTAGTGTACAAAGACATGTCGTGACGTTTGCGTATGCGGGGAAACCACAACAGCAAGCTGTCAGTAACAACTGAGTGGGTTACACGAATTTGTGCTAGTGTGCATACTAAGTAGTTAGTTCAATACAAAGTTAAATTTTCAATAAGTAGGTACGGAAAAAAATATTGTGAGTTAACGATCATCATTTTGTAAACGCCAGTTCTTTATTAATACCATTTTTTTTTTCAGACTTTTGGTATTAATTAAAGACACCATTTATGTAAAAAGTACTTTTAAAATGAAAAATCAACGAACAGCAGTGATTGTGTTTGCTAAATTATATATTCACTATTATGTAATTTTTAGAGTTCCGTAGCCAAATGGCAAAAAACGGAACCCTTATAGATTCGTCATGTCTGTCTGTCTGTCCGACCGTATGTCACAGCCACTTTTTTCCGAAACTATAAGAGCTATACCGTTGAAACTTTGTAAGTAGATGTATTCTGTGAACCGCATTAAGATTATCACATAAAAATAGAAAAAAAGCAATAAATTTTGGGGGTCCCCATACTTAAAACTGAAACTCGAATTTTTTTTTTTTTTCATCAAACCCATACGTGTGGGGTATCTATGAATAGGTCTTCAAAAATGATATTGAGGTTTCTAAAATCATTTTTTCTAAACTAAATAGTTTGCGCGAGAGACACTTCCAAAGTGGTAAAATGTGTGTCCCCCCCTCTAACTTCTAAAATAAGAGAATGATAAAACTAAAAAAAATATATGATATACATTACTATAAAAACGAAATCTAGTAAGTAGTTTTTTTTTAATGCGACATAAATCGAAAAAAATACAACACTATTATTAAAACATCGATCAAAGTTACAACACATTACAAGAACTTTTATATTATGTTACTTGCTGCTACGGAACCCTTCATGGGCGAGTCCGACTCGCACTTGGCCGGTTTTTTATATTCTTCTCAGAAAACTCTTTTATTTTATACCCATGACAGGTAATCTAAAATATAATAATAGTAATAGTTTGTTTTTTTATTTATTGTTGTTGTTTTAGGAGGTAATCTCTGTAAGTACTGGTCCGATTGCTAAAATAGTTTCACCAGTCGAAAGCTGCTTTACTCCAGAGCGACATATGCTATATTTCAAGTACACTATCATCAGAAGCACGCCGTATTGGATTTACAATGACGTCACTTAGCTAAGGATACGTTGTCATTTAATCTGAACATGCATGCAAAATTAACCGAAATAAAAATACACATATATATAAACATTACAAGTTAAATATAGCTTGTAATTACGTAGTATTTATCTAGCTAATCAAAAAAATATAATAATTGTTCTGTTAAATATAATGGTTTGATATTTATCATATTGTTTATCTGTGTATAATTTACCTAATTTTAATGATATTTTATATTCTATTTTAAATATTGAGTATTTATTTATTGAGCACACGTACCACAGTCTTTTTTAACCTAAAGGTATTCAACCTTTGGGTTAAAAAAGACTGTGGTACGTACGAAGACGTGTACGTACGGTAGAAAATACTCTGTGCATTAAATTCATTTATGTACCACTACTATATCTCTAGGAGAGGTTTTAAATAAAATAGAAGTCAAAAAAAAAAAAACAAAAAAAAAAACAAATAAAACATATTTAGATATCATTAAACAGGTTTCATTATCATGTATACTAGACATTGAATAAAGCCGTATGCACAATTAAAAATACATAAAGAGACTGAACCGTGTACAAAAGGGAATACATCGGTGTCCTGAACCTTAATGACCTACTTTCAGATGACATAGTGGATAAACAAGGAGACTACTATATTGTACCTTTATAATGTTCATTCGAATTGACTATAATGATTTGTTTGATTATTGGAAACTTTGATCTGGGGAGGAAGTGCTTACCCTAAATATTGATGCCACTAAGTTTTATTCCAAAAAAGGGTTTTTTGAGGATAGAGCTGCTTTTTATTTTTTTTTTGATGCAGAGAAAACGGTGTAGAACGAAAACCGATATGAGAAAATAAATGTATTTCAATAAAACAGTTCTAAACTGCCATTTTAAATTGAGCGTAATAGTGATGAGCATTCGGTCAATTCCTTTTTGCTAAATTAAAAGAAGAACAATGAATTCGAACTTGTTTCTTCGGTTCTTCCGTAAAGGCAAATAAAAGTGTTGCACAATAATAGAGAATGGTAATTTTCAGATTTGAGTTGGTTCGATTATAAGATCAAACTTTAATTCATTAAACCCCAAGCGAACGCCGGCGTTCGCGCACCTATTGTCTTTCAATTGTGTCTGTCATTATCACAATTGAAAGGTTAAAAAAATTCAAATTGTCTTTTTATTTAATTTTGAAGACAATCAAATGTTTCTATCATGTTGGTACCTACCTACATAAATTATATATGTACCTATATTGAAAATAATAATCTTTACATTATTTAATAACATAACTATTTATATAGTTTTAATTATAGTCAAGTTTGCGTGGAAGAAATGTTAAAATACATAATAATGTTAGAAGTCCGTTCACAACTCAAAACAATGTTTTGATGAAAGTTTGCTCGATTAAAAGTTCATTACGGTTCATTCATCATCATTACCATATCGGCTAGATAACGTTTACTCCCCCATAAATTACGATGCATTTCGTCATGATCGAAAAAAATATAAGTACACAGGAGGTTTTCATATTAGATAAGCTCATTGTTTATTTGACTAGGGAAATTATAAAATTACTTCACCCACTCTAAACTGAACCTCGAAGGGGCGTAACACCTGTGTTCTTCAGTTGCCTTTTGTGTTTTGGGACCAGGATTCCAGGATTCAAAATATTTAAACTAGAAGAAGATAATAGAAAGAAGATAATGATTTTTTTTATTATCCAATGATTTCTTTTTTATTCATTTGCACATATTATTATTTTCAGTTTGAATATGTATGTACATACTAAGCTATAATATTTATTGGCTAAGATGTTTCTATGTATGTGTAATAAAATTTTACCATTCCTTTATTGAGAGAACAAACCTTTTTCGATCTCTTTCTGTACCATACAATTATTGGCAGAAAATTCGCAAGTGAAGCCTTCATTAAAAATGGTTCATTCCACAGTTTGCAATTCATTATTCAACCGCGATGCTAAACTGGCAACTTTATTACTAGTCGTGGCGGCTGAGCACTGCATTATTAAGGCATGACTGACTACATTTACCTATGTAACATTCAAGGAAAATGTTTGTGTGTGTTAAAATAGCACAGCTAGTCTGTTGTTCCTTGTTATGGCAAGCTGTGTTATAAATTAACCAACCAATAGTTGGAAAATCAAAAGTTCTCATGGCAACAATAGAATCTTTTGTTTCCACTTCCACATATTCATACGAAATCAGGTTGGAATAAAGCGCATTCAGCGGATTTTAAACAAGTTATCTATCTACGTCTGCTTTTTGGACAGCTACGTTTGTTAATTCGTTCAGCGCTTTTTTCGCTTCCTCTGCTTCCTCATTGTGCATATGTAATCAGTCGGTTGGACATATCAATGTGCAGTTGAATAAGTACCTATATCTGGCACTTTGTATGAAGAGCTAGTGAATCAGTTACTGTTTATTTTCAACGAATAAACTGGTTTGTACAATATTTGTATTACTATGTTTTGTATCTCAAAAAATGAAATGGTCGTTGATAATTACGTAGATACGTTTTCAAATAACAATGAGTGTTTTCAGGAAAATTCACACTACCAGTTGGCGCCACTTCTCCACTTCAAAATTCAAAAAAGTATTCATGACGTTGACGTCTGTGTAATGGTGTACTAAAAACATTGGCGGCATTGCCACAGTGTATGGCAAAGCTTGTTCCCTAGTCCAAGGTAAAAGCCAGCCTGAGTCACGCAAAGTGTCGACAAAGCGTTTTAAGCGGTCTTTATACAATTTTTGAGCACTCAGATCCAAGATACGAGAGTTTTTATGATTTTTTTTTTTAATTAATTAGCTTTGGCTTTACTTTAGAAAAGTTGTTTCTTAATTTCTCTATACACTCGCGCTTAATAAATACAAATGGAAAGTTGCGGTACAGACAGAGGTTACAAAGGTCTGGAGAGGTATACATGGCCCAAGTTTTGTGTCCAGGGATTCATTCGACAACAGTTTTCAACAAAGCAAACTTTCACCAAACATTTATTAGGCCTCTAGAGAAACTCTTTAAGCGTATTAAGAAGTTGATCAGAAAAATAATAAATTCCTGTTGGGTGGGTTTTTGAAAGTTAATTGCAAGAGTTTGTACGTTCAGCCTAATTTACGGAGACCCTATCGCTGTTTTTGTTATTTATGAGACACTAAAACTTCTAGATAGCAATATATGTAAGTTGAGTGTATATGTAAAAGTAACAAGTGAGGCTGCTTGATTGTTAATATCATTTGCAAACGGCGCTCTCAGCATTTTTGTGTGGAGAGGAAAAACCATATACATTTCTTTTTACGGATATAATTTTCATACAGTCATGTGGTTTGTTCAACAATATAGTTGTTATTTTTTAGGTGACAGACATCACATGACTTTTTCCGTTCTAAGGTGGAGTTTTTTTTATGGTGGGAAAGTCATCAATGACAACCCCCGCTCTTGGGCGGAGCGAGAGATACTGTCAGACTCTTACTGACTAAAAACCCACCCCGTTCCTTCAAGCCTTCATACCGGGACTCGAACTGTCATTCGAAACTAACCCTGGCCACGGTTGGCATCGACCCAGCTGGACCCCTGCTGTTGCTGACAACTCCTTGAGGCGCGCAGGAACAGTGCGCGCCGTTGACGACTTGGGCTCGGTCCGGACAGTTACCGGACTGTCGGACAGCCAGCTACCCATTACTCACTGTCCACAAGCCCGTGCCTACGGGTGGCCGGAAATCGGGATCGGAATCTACACACTAGCACTACTGGCAATTGTCATGTGTGTGTTAATACAAAACCAAACACTCTAAAATAAAACCGACCAAGTACGAGTGGGACTCGTGCATGAAAGCCCGACCAACGAGCAAAAAAATCACGTTGCTTTTAAGGGAACGTCGTTAAATATTTATTTTATTGTTTGTTATTATGGCGACAACAGAAATAAATAGGGTTCATGAGATACAGCCTGGTGACAGACGGGCAGACAGATGAAAGGACAGCAGTGTTGGTTTTTAGGGCCCCGTTTTACCCTTTAGGTAAGAAAATTCCCTTCCCATTAAGTTGTCAACCAACGTCTACAATTGCATACTACGAAATCTGTTGATCCGATGGTTTCATTCATGAACTGACGTGAACAAATAACACACAGACTAGTGGTAATAACCGACAACATTTTGCCAACCTCTAACAATTTTTCACCTTATGCGGGATAGAGCATTCTGTGTAACTTTACCTCCGAGGCTTTCATTCCCATCGCCGGAAATAAATGGATAGCATCATCAAACGGGAAATTCGTCCCAAAAAGCGGTAGTGTAACAAAGTGTTTTGCTCTTTGTTGTAACGTAGGTAATCCCGCGTCGAAACCGCCGCTGCGGCCGACCTACAAATTGCAATGCTAGACCGAGCAACGAGATTCGACCAGCGAATTGAGACGGCCGTATTCAGCTCATAAAATGAATATGCTAACTCGGTTGATACAGTGTACGGTTGTGGCAGATCGAGGCTTACAAAAACTTTGGCTTTTGTATATAGCTCGCTGTGTTTGTTAATATAAAAAAAGGTTCCTGAGGCTTTAGACTAAGTGTTATTGTCTAAGACATAATTTATTTATTAGGCTTTTTAACAATAAGTACGCTTTTACATTTAAATTTATACATTACTAACTTAACTCTAAGTGCCTCATCACTTATAGAAAAGCAAAGCATGCACTACATTATGCGCAGATAACAACATAGCTATATTCATTATAAGAACAACAATACATTAAGAGTTTGGAAAAAAAATATAATTAAAGGATTAATGATGAAACTCGTAGTTGTGGAATATTATATTACTATATTAAGATAAAATTAAATTGCCTACAACAGTTTATAACGGATGACATTCAATTGCACAGATTGAATTGAATTATAATAATTTGATTTCAGTTTGATTACAATAAGTTAAATTAAATTGGATAACAATAAATAAATTTGAGTACATTGAATTAAATTGATATTTGGTTAGATTAGAAAATAAAATTGCATACAATAGTTTATAATTGATAAAATCTGATTGCACAGATTGAATGACAAATTAAAATAATATTGTGGTTGTCGCAATAGATTTTCATTTTGCTTAGAGAAGGGTAGGCGGAAGAGTCTCTACGACTGAAAAAATTAATACCATACTTAGTTGTCTTTGATGTATGAGCAATTTAATTACTGACACTGTCTGTTTATGTATCCAACGTATACTGTTTTCTGTTTTTCTGTGTGAGATTGTCGATATCCACTGCACCCCATAACCCAACAGTGTCATCATCATCTTCGATGTATTATTTATTATATCATAAATATTCCTAGGCCTACTTGGTTAACATGATACATCAATATAGTTAACATAAATAGGCATAATCGGCTTTGTAATGTTCCCACTGGGGACATTACAAGGGACTCAGGCTTCCTCTCAAGGAGCGGGATATATTTTTTAATTTATATAAACTAGTGCTTGACTGCAATCCCACCTGAGGGTAAGCAGTAATGCAATCGCTGATGATGATAAGGCGCACTAGTTTATTAAGAGCCTGTTCACTCTAGCCTTGAAGACATCTAAATTAAGAATTCCACGTAAATATTTTGTATGGCAAATATTACAGCGCCTCTAGCGGTCACTTACGGAACCAAAATTTGCCATACAAAATATTTACGTAGTCGGTACCGAGTATCGACAAATACTTTTGTTTTAAGCTCATGGTAGAGGTACTGGAACAGTTTGCCTGCTGCGGAATTCTTAATTTAGGTGTCTTCAAGGCTAGAGTGAATAGGCTCTTTGTTGATAAAGACGTTTTAATTTTTTTTTCCTATTTAATTATCAGAGCTAAAACGTATTTATATTAGCAAATAAAAAAAAAAAATGCTTGTATATACCCCATTACTCGTTGATTTATGTGCAAACTTCCTCATCAGCGTCTGTATTTTCGAAGCATCCCTATTAACACGCCAAACCTTTACCAACGTTTATTTATCGTTAGCGTCTTTGGAAGTCAAGGCACGTTCTCTCTCCGGAAGCGTAAGCGTACTTTGAGTAGCAAGTCGAAACAGGATAAAATCAAAGAGTCTCGTTTATGCTCAATTATCTCGTATATTTTAGGTTTAATTAACAGGGAAAAAAAATAAAACGTCAGGAAATTATAAAAGCTTTTTCTTATCTCTGTTCTTATTTCTGTTCTACGTTAATTTAAATCATTATTATCTACTTAATATTATAAATAAGATAGACTTTGTCTTAGACAGACAAAGTCTATCTTATTTATAATATTCCACTATCATGGTTAAAATATGAAACGATTTTGATGAAAGGATCTTTAAAAAGTCCTTTTTTTGTTGGGCCTTTTCTGAAAGTCTGTCAATACACAAAAATAAAGAAACGGTAGGTATGATTAAAAATGACTATTTTTAGCAATAATTAATATGGCATAAAATTTATAGGATCACTCTTAGCCACATTCGAAGATTTGTCATTTTTACATATTTTTTCAATTCTGAAGGTGCAGAGAAACATAAATAATGACAAAAATTGTTTGAACTGTAGATATATGGAAATGAATGGTCTCCTTTGGTACAGAGTACGCTTGAACCCCAAGGATTAATTTAGACTACTATTTATCTGCTTTAGATTTAGACTTCGTGTCCGCAATAACGACTTCACGTGAACAAAATCGCGGGAATAAGTCAGTAATTTACAAATCAATAGTAATACTATTACGTTGCTTGTTATACAAAAAAAAAAATGCTTTCAAGTTTCTAAAGTCTAAATTCAAAATTGCGCGAACGTGTCGGAAATTCATTGAGGCCTTGGCTTTACGTCACCTGCCAGCCCACGGGCAGTTGCGTGCGTGAGCCAGCAACATGGAACCCACGAAAAAGTACACAAAGGGAGTAAGCCTGCGAATGATTCTAGTTTGACGGTGGAACGTGTTCCGATGTGACGATTTTAGACTATACGGGAGAACTCAAATAATAGGCCTTCCTTTGTAAAACAGACGTGGCTCGTGAAATAGTGACATTGTTCCACTTTGAAGTGTGAAGTAAAAGAGAAACGAGTCGAAACTATCAAGTACGAAACTAGTTTCATTGCATACTATTTCGTCTAAGCAGCGTTCACATGTTGATCGGTTCTTCAAGTATCGCGTACGGGATTTAATCGAATAGAATGGTAACAAATGGAACAATTGCCGGAAAATCACAAAAGTACTTGTTGAATTATTTTTTTTTGGAATATATTTGTACATAGGGCGAAAGTCTTTTCTAAAGTCGTTGTTTTTAATACAAGGTAACTTTCGACTTATAATCATACTGTAAATCTTTGATGAAGTGAAAGTACCTACTTATATGTATTCAAACAACTTCAATAACCATCATAATATTTCATTATTTTAGTCGAAAGACGGCCTGTGCTGGACATAGGCCTTAGGATGTTTTTTTTTTTTTTAATAAAATACACTCAGATTTATGAGTACAATGACCTTAATGATTGCCAATGAGTTTATAAGTCGCTCAATAAAATTTATACTCTACGCCTACCTAAGAGTTTTTGGCATTCGAATGTTTTATCGGCGGTCAGAATGGCGACTTCCTTTGCGCGAAGTGGGTGCTTAAATAAACTGACCATTCCCTTCTTCAGCAATGTGAGAAGTTTATGACTTACTGCTACCTATAAGGCTTTATCAAAATACATTTAATAGCTAATCAAATATTCATGGTACGGTAGGGTCAGACAGGACATGTATTATTCAGCTCAGTACACACTGTATTATCTAGTCCACGTTGCACAGGAATTATCCAATGTGTATTCAACATATCCCAATGTCAAGTCAAACTGACGGCTGCAGCAGTGAAATTCAATTAACAATTGTAAATGAACTGTCTAGGAGTATTTCACTGTGGAACTATGAAAGGTTTTACGTATTTCAGTGATATGTATTTTACCTAGACTATTATTACAAAAAATACATTACGCACTGGCTCTAGAATTATTTTATTCACTCACCTGTTTTGACCAATTTGAATGTCACTTGCTGTTGGTTCTTGAGCTGTTCGTTATGCGTGGGGTGGGTGAGCTCACGCAGCGCCATCTCGACGGACGGCTGCTGCTGCATGGTGGCAGGGCGCGGAAGCGCCGGCTCTTTCGCTCGACTCAGCTTACGAAAGAAACTAACTTTCTTCGACTTAGGATTCGGACCTGTGAAAAACAGAGTAAACTCAGTGTTAAACTACATGCAAGCTCCTGAAAATCTTTCATTAATCAATTCAAAAACCCTCACACAGTTATGTAAAACCACGGGCGTGATACGTGCCTAGTGAAGCATTAATGCTGTTATTTCGCCAAGTAACCATGCTAAATTATTGTGACGATACTGGTTAGTCGATGATCACGCGTTCTCAAACTCAAACCGAACTCTCAATCAAAACCTTCAGTGGACGAACGTTGCGGTGTTGGCGTCGAAGGCGTGGAGGTGCGAGCGGAGGTGGCGGGCGAGCTCGGCTCAGACTGTGGCCGTGGGGGAAGTAGGCTCAGCGTGGACTCAGTGAGGGTCGGGAAGTGTGCCGCCGACACGTCCGACCGCCGGTCCGGCTCCGGAGTCGTGACTCGGATGTGAGCACCAAACTGCGGTGAGTTCGCCACTTCGAACAGAGCATCGAAGTCGCGGTCGAAAATGTTCTTTCTGGAGAACGCTGGAGTAGGAAGGGGAGCGGGTAATTCGAATTCATCGGGAGCGGGGGTTCTAACAATTTTGCCGAATTCATTGTCCTCATGGCGACCGAGCTTCTTGAGCAGTTTTGCTTTAGTGCGCTCACGCAGCTTGGGGCGCTCGAGCGACGGCGTCGGCGATGCCGGCGCGCGCTCTGGAGGCTCCGGAGGCGCCGTTTTGAGGTGGGTTTTGTCGCTGGGTTTATTGAGGGTGGGGGTGTGGGGTGGGGGTATTGAGCTGTACGGCGCTCGCGGCGGCGGCCCAAAAATCAAGTCAAGTGTAGGCCGCTGCCGTGGCCGAGGCAGCGATTGCGAGCGGTATGTCAGGGAAACTACTTCGTCCGCAGGATATATTACGTACATCCCTGGCGAGACCGCATCGCGCAGGCCCCTCGCGCCCTCCGAAGAGGTTTACGCGCGTCAATTGAGCTACTACTAAGATCTAGTGGCAAGTAACTCTGATCAGTACTCTATTCTCGGTTACAAGCGGATTTTACAGAGGAATACGTAACAAAGTTTATGTCAATTGGAATGTTTTTAAATGTTAAGTTGCCTTTTGCGTACTACAATGTAAGTTGAAGAACGATTAAGGAATGTTTTATGGAAGGGATCTTGAGCCATAGTAGGTAGGGTAGGAGGGTTTCTTCGTGTAACGTCTGCCGATTCCGTACAACGAATCTTCAACCTAGAGAAACAAAAAGTAACGCTTATTACCTGGAGAACAAATGTCATGAATGTTTCAAAAAAAAGAGGAAAGCTGTGTGGGAAATGAAGTTGCCGCAGGATTATTTTGTTTCGTAGTCATGTTTGCAGCAAATAGAACAAAAACACAAACAGTGTGTGTCTGTACACGCAGGGGTGACGTTTGCCGACACGCATACTGCGAGTCCACGTAAGAACTTATTTTATGCAGGAAACAATAAAGTATAAATTGAGTTCTATTCTACTGAACTCAATGAATTTTATACATCACATTTATGAAATCAAAACATTCAAATAGTTTGAACATTAAATAAATCGTTTGAATATCGTTCAATTTATTTGTATAGCAAATAGGTACTGGTGTAATGATTTCAGTTCGTGAAATGTATACTGAAACTGAATTTTATTAATAATGTATTCAAATATTTCAGTTGCCGTATGAAACATTGTAAATTCGAAATCCTTTTACGGCTTACTTGATAAATGTCAATATGTGCATAGTATTCAATAACGCAGTATTTTTCCTAAGAATCGAAAAGGTTATTTTTACATAGTTTTATAAATTTTTACATATTTAATATAAAACAAAGCCATTTTTATGTCTGTCAGTTTACCTGTTAACTCATAAACCGAGCAACAGATTTTCTTAGGTTTTCACTAATAGAAAGTGTAATAAACAAGAAAAGTTTGTGTATATAATTTAAACCCCAAAAAAGCTGGGGTGGATAACTAAGTCACTCACGAATCACTAGTCGATAAATAAAGGAGTAATTTCACGAATAATTTCCGAGTCCGAGGCCAAAATTGTATAGTAAGATATCGCTGTCAGCGATAAGACCGTCTTTGTACTCATAGATTTAAGTTTGTGTAAAAAAAAAATGTTACTATTTTGATGTAAAATAAAGTTAATTATATTCTATTTTAACATTGAGAGAGACCGACATAATATTCGTTAATATTCTATTTTTTATTGCAAACATAAGCGTCGGAATACTTCTCCACACCGGTTATGTGTTCAAAAGACCAGCGGGATTGCCACACTGTATCGCAGTGCTTATTAGCTAATTATGTTAGCAAAACATCATGTTCAAAACTAAGTCAATCATAACCATTTGAATGAGTTATGTGTTCCTAATGAACGTAGGAGTTCTGACTAAATAACAGAGCATATTAAATGTAGGACAAGAGAGCATGTAAGTATAGTTTAGATGAAGTGTAAACTAGGTGGAAACTTAGACAAAGCGGGTCAAGTACCGCCACAATAGGCGAGGGGGAGCTAAGTGCTCTCCAAAAATTTTCACGAACGTGGCGATTCTGCACAGATTCATTTAAATTTTCCTTTGCTTACGCTAATAAGGGAATGCTTTGTAACCACACGTTTTAATGAGGTCAGAATATGCATGTAAATCTAGGACTTTTTATTTGAATTTTATATACGGACATTTTTGTTTAGAATTTTAGCGTTAATGTTCGAGAAACGTTTTCACTGTATGTTTTTTTATCTAATTAGTGATTTATTATTAATGGACTCTTGTTTAGAACTCTATTTTTTACATTTTTAGTTTATGTGAAAAGCTTAACTTATCAAATGATCATTATAAATCGGCCGTACAGAGTTCTCACTGCTAGAATTGAAGCCTCCTCACTTTAGATGAGAAAATGGGCTGTCCATCTTCGTGACTGTCTCGTCTGTTGCGGAAACCACGCAAACCCAGTATGTACTGGTACAGTATAGAAGAGAGGGATAATAAGGTTTAAAAAATATCTTTTATTCTTCTCTGGAAATAACGTTTCAGGATAATTGTCTATCAGTACAGTACTTATCTACACGCTTTCCTACTACGACTTAATCGTTAATTGACCTATTCAGTCTCCAATCACGTAAAGCAATTAGACGTACGAGATTTATATGAGTTTCACACTGTTAACGGCATTTTAATGGCTGCCTCAGTTTTGTAAGCAATCCAGACTAGAGCTATTACGCCACGTAAATAAATATTCGTATACAGGGTTCAACGAATGGCTTGGCGAATTGCCTACTAGACGTTTTGCGAAAACTGAATAACGGATACAATATACTGCTATTTATAATTGTTGTTTTTTTAAATAACTCGCTAGATCGGATTACTACATAACCTTGGATCTAAATATTGTGAAAAAATGCACTGGTTGAAATGTTGAATTTTTATTTGCACATGACAGTTTTCTTTGTAAGAAGGTTTCCAGAATATCTTGAGACGGATCGAGAAATAAATTGGATTTTGTTCCAGAAAAATAGATAGGAACATGAGCTGCTTAAAAAAAAAATGTAACCTCTTTTTACTTGTTGGTTTAACTTTCGGGAGCTTATCTGATAGGCATGCAAGAGTTATACAGATAACACTATGAGATAACATTATGATATTAACGTCATAATGACGTCATTAACTGACGTCTACCTACGTATTTGATGAGTTGGAGGTTTGTTATTCAATATAATATGTACGTGGGTACAGCAAAATCATAATTCACAATAACGTAATGTTTAGTGAGCACTGAAACTACAAAATCCACGTGCGAAAAACATTTCTGTCTTATTTCGAAATAAATCATGTTACTAGAAGTAATATGTTGTTATAACTGTTGTACTCAATGGTTAAAGTTGTAAACATTTCACGGTCCGTTAATGGATTGCTTACAACTTTATTCTCCTTCGAACAGATGGATTTTGGGGCAAAGAAATTGCTTAAAATCAGACATTGCTTTTAGAAACACGAAAAAACGTAGATCAGAAACCTAAATAAATGTGTTGAATTTAAAAGTTAAGCGCAGTCGATAAATCTAGTCATTTTAGTTACGTACTTAAAAATTCCTTATACTTAATAGTAGGTACCGTTTTATCACAAAAAGTTTGTGCACAAATAAAATTCAAATTATGAATGCAATGATAATGTTTCAAGTTAGGGTCGAAATTATTTTCAAAGCCCTCCCTATTGGTGTTTACATTTTTTTACATTCGTATAGTATTCAATTTATTTCAATATAATATCTAACATTCACAAATCCACACCTATTTCAAGTTCATTTTCTTTCGATAATGAACCTGAATTAATAAATAAATAAATATTAATTACGATTAACAATTCCTAAACTTCAGTAATAATTACAAAATTTTAATTTAAAGAATCATTAAATGGAAGCTGTGTACCCTTCTGAAAAGTACCTAGTAGCTTATCATTGAATCGTAATTTCTGTACAAATTATGTCGGAGAACTTTCAAGAAACTTTTGACATTTAATTAAGGAATTACTTCAAATAAACTGTAGATTTTATGAAGAATTCATATTTAATTTTAGTTTATGTACTTTAAACAATACGAATTGGGAGGATTCTGAAAAGGTTAAATGTGGTCCTAGAACGCAAGCGACAACCGAAGCAACATAGATGTGGTTTTCTATACTTATAAACTGTAAAGTTTGTCTTTTTTGTTTATATGAGGTAATTGCTAAAAGTACTGGCCCGTTTGCTAAAATTTTTTCACCGTTAGTAAGCCGCTTTATTTCTGAGTGACATGTGCTATATTTTATGTACGCGAGCGAAGCCGTGGGCAAAAGATTGACACACCTTCCTGCTCCACCACTGAGCGGTAAAGACATTAACACTCAATTTAAAAAACAATCTAGTTTGTACCTAAGTAGGTACCGGTATTAGAATTGTAAGTTTCAATGGTTGGTATTTTTCTAGGAATAGTTAAAATATTCACAATACCAATTTATTATATGTTATTTGTGAATATTTTAACTATAATAGAAAGTAATTTTATATATAATTTAGGTATCTTCAAGGCTAGTGAAAAGGCTCATTATAAACTAGTGCGCCTCACGATCAACGATTGCATTACTGCTTACCATCAAGTGGGATCACAGTCAAGTACTAGTTTATAACAGGTAAAAAATATATATTATAAAAAACCACAAAATGAAACAAACACTATTATGTTCCTGACAACTCTCGTCCTATTAGATATAAACACGTGGCATTTCCTGAAGAACATCCCAAAATAAACGTCATAATATTATGACTGAAATAAACTTTTATTTTGAGTCAGGAATCGAAATAAACTCGGTTCCGAAATAAAATCGTTGACCGCACGAAATTAAAATTTCAAAAGTGGATCGAAGTAGGTCATTGTGTGAATGCAAAGCAAATGGATTTGAAAGTTTACCTACAAAGATATGAAAAAATTTGCAAATTTTACTTAGGTAAACGGTTTCAGAGTTTTTTGCGAATAACAAAGAAAGAAAAATGAAAGAAAAATAAACGGAAGTGTTCGAGGATTATCATTCAACAATTTGGATATAGTCGCAAAAAAGATTTTTTTCGTATTTTTTTACTAGGTATCTCTTTTCATTCTATCCATCCAAATTTTGTCTGTAAGATACGGCCTATTTGTACACTTGTTTTTGTAAATGTTTATCTAGTGTATAAATAAATAAAATTTAAAGATTTCTTTCTACACGAAGATTGGTGCGAAGAAAAAGCTAGGTATATTATTTGTATAAAAGGAAAACTCTTGACTAAACGCAGGGACACTTAACATCCACTGAGAGTCATGCTCCCCCACTTGAGAACAAAGCAATGTCAATTTTTCAAAACACGGTCTGTATAACGGAGTGCGAGTTACAATTTTTGACGTTGAATGCGGTGTGAATATTGTTGACGATGTAAAAAGTGCACTAGTGGCGCGGGATCCGGTTGCGGATGAAAAGGTCGAGTGCTCCTTTACAATGGAACCCAGTAGTCACGAGACCCCTTTCCTCATTAGTATTGCGGAAAAAATCGAGCACAAAACCAAAAGTCCCTCTAAAAACTTTTCTATTGCAAAAGTTTCGAGCGCTTATTGAACCGCCTGGAATTTTAAGTAAAATGATACAGAAAAACTTTTAGATAAATGTTACACCTATTCTTTTGTTCACTAAACATAGTGTGACATAGTGTGTGTCTGTGTGACCATAGTGTTGTTTTTGTTTGATAGAGAATCGAAATTAATCAAAGATTGTTTGTCTTACTTACTGTAGACCATTAATCATTTATAACTGTGATTAAGCATTGTAGTATTATAAATGTAATAAAGATAAAGGTAATATCGCTGTTATTGCCTATCTTTTTTGCTTTAAATTACTTTAAGTATTTAAGGTAGGGGTTACAATTGTTATTTTAAAGTTAGTTCACGTGAAGTTATTAAACAAAGAGACGATGGGCTTTTAGCGAAAACAAAACGCCATACATTGGAATTCGTAGCTTGTGTAACTTTGCACACTCACGCAAAAGCTTCACAATTGAATCGTTGTACATTTTAAACAATATGTTCAATTAATTTATAAAGCTAACTTTGTTTTTACGATGCAAACATAGAATTTTTCGAATAAATCAATTGCAAAATACCTTAATAAATAAAAGTTGTAAATGTTACCGTTGGCAGAAACTGAATTTTTGGGAAGTGGTTCGGATATATATACCAACTAGCTGCTGCCAGCGCCTTTACTCACGTGACAGTATAAAATTGTCCTAAGCGGACATAAACACAGAATATAATATGTGCTATTCCAGGACATGGTCTACCCGTGTGCCAAAGTTTATCTAAATCCGTTAAGCTGTTCGAGCGTGAAGATATGGCAAACATACACATGTCTTGTTTTAATATTTTTAAACAAAAAAAAAAACAAGTTTATATTTTCAAAAAACCGTGGGCTCGCTTCTGAAAGGAAAACCCGAGGTCCTGGAATACAAGGCAAAGAAGAAACATTTGAGTGGATTTAATTCATTCAGTAAAAGTATGATACGCACGGGAGAAGTCATTGCAATTTCTCACCAAAAAAATCTTTATAATGTATGTGATAATTGCTTGGAGATAGGATTTTTTTTTATAAGTAAGCATAAGTCTCTTCAAAAATGCAGCACGGTGCAATTTAAATATATACGACCTAAGATGATTTAAATGACTGGTTTATAAGCCAGCTTGTAACCTCACTTGTCCTCGAGCAGGCTTAAGGCCTTGCCCTTTCAGAAAAGGTATGATTAGATTTATTTTTTAACTGAAGGTCAGGTAACCTCTAGATAAAATTTGAAAGTAGGTACGTAATCTTAATTAACCTTTCAATTGTGATAATTACAGACACAATTGAAAGACAATAGGTGCGCGAACGCCGGCGTTCGCTTGGGGTTTAATGAATTAATCTTTCTATAGTGTTATAACCCACGCCAAAGATTCTTGCAATTTCTAATTTAATCTTCTCAAACTCTTAACCTTTTAATATTTTAAATTACTAACAATAATTTAATGGAAGATAGAGTGGTACCCTCAACTTTGTAGGGTTGTCAACAAAACCGTAGGGGCCCAACAGGGCTTTTTAGGGTGCGAAATCATCTAACAGACTTTTACTGACTAAAACCCACCCGTTTGTTCCTTCTTTACCTTGCGTTCCAGGAGGAACAAACGAGTGGGCCGTTTCCGTCCCGAGAGGTTTTCACTTAACCCATGGCCCCGAGGCCCAACAGGTTTGAAGCCTACTGAGGCCATGGGTTATCCGGAAGGAAACCCTGGGGTCCTGAGATGCATTGCAAAGAAAGAACATCATCATCATCATCATTAGCCTTTTTAGTGTTCCCACTGCTGGGATTCAGACCTCCTTTTTAGGAGAGGGAATGGGCCGTAATCCACTACGCTGGCCCAGTGCGGGTTGGTGAATGTAACATGTCTTGGAATTTTTGGTTCCAGAACATGCCGCTTTCCTCACGATGTAGAAGGAAGAAGAAATAATGAAGAAGGAACATAGCAGTAAGTTTTAGTTAGCATAAGTCAGAAAACTATACACTACGGGGACTATACACGTAGAAAAAAAAACCCGCCAGGCTAAAATGGGATTGGGCGGGTCACATCAGCCGCATGCACTCTGACCGTTGGGCAAGAGTCTCCACAAAGTAGGTACACGAAGATGGACGACGCCGCCGAGGTCGACCTGGGAAAAGGTGGCGAGACGACCTAGATGCCTACCGCAAGGGCTGGTGCAAGGTGACTCAAGAAATGAATACCTGGAAGAAGTTGGGGGAGGCCCAGCAGTGGGACAGTATAGGCTACAAAAAAAAAGGCAGACACGCCCTGTCGACAAGTCATTGGTTGATGATTTCAAATTAAAAAAAAAAACGCTCGTCTCCGTATGTTGTGAACGGTGCATGCCTGCTCGAAGATCTCTCGGCATTTTATTATTGAGGGACGGCTCAACGTGACTCCATCTGTGATACCTAGTCCTAAACTGAGCTTTTATTTGCGAATCGGTTTTATTGACTTTGAATTGTAGCATGAAAATAAATAAATGGCATTTTGTGTGCCTGAATTTTTATTTGAATAGCTATTGCAGGTAAAACATTGGGAAGATTTTGCTGACAATACTGGTAATCAGTTCAGGATTAATACTATCTAAATTAATAACATTTTTTTCTTGTGTAAATCTACTTACCTAATGTGTGTAATGTTATCACGGCAATTGAATTCTTTATAACACTTCACTCCATTTTATTAACACAAAAATATTTAACACCAATTGGCGCGAAAATTTAAAAAATACAATGAATATTCATAAAAGAATGGCATTCCAAATTCAAATGTTGGTAATGTTTTATATTTTTTTTTATTCTAACAGTATTTATGGCCAGACTAGGTACCAGCGCTTATCACATACGTAGTATGGATTTTAGATGTTAAGTTTTTATTTTTTTAATAAAATATTTATAAATTGCCAGTCTTTCGGTGTTTTGCAGGTTGCATTTTGGAGGGTGTGCGCGGGAATTGCGTGACTTGATTCCATTATCTCATTTCTACCATCGGACAACCCGACGTACGGCGAATATTCACCCTTACGTTGTTGAAATCTCTAATGTCCGGACTAAACGTTTCGTCTCGTCGTTTATACCGCGTACATCAAAGGACTGGAAAAATTTGCTGCGGTCTGATTATAATTTGGGTGCATTCAAGGCTAGAGTGAATAGGCTCTTAATAAATTAGTGCGTCTCACCATCAACGATTGCATCACTGCTTACCATAAGGTGGAATTGCTGTCAAGCACTAGTTTAAAACAGATAAAAAAAAAAAAAAATAATAATATATAAGATAGACAAATATGAAATACTGATACGAAATATAATTAACGACGAAGTCATCAGATCATATGCAGTATTTAATTGTGATACTGCACATAAAAAAGGTATGAAAAGTAATAGCCATTCATAGTGGGAGTACATAATATATATAACTCTAACTAACATTTTCTACGGTACCTGAGTTTAGTACTGGGAACGAAAGCAAAACAAACGTACCTAATTAGCATCTTTGTACCAAACCTGACTTCTAATAGCATTTTAGCGTTATCGTAGTTTGTCAAACATGCTTAATCATAAAGAGAATGTAACTCAAAAAACCAGTATATAATTAAAAATTGGATCATAAAAAGTATGTTTTTTGTTTAATTTTTACGACAGATCTACTGTGATCCCATGAAGAGTTCCGTTCCATATCTTAGAAGTTTATCATCAGATCATAACAGTATTTCTATTCCACCGCCTTGGGAGCATAACCTTTCCCAAAATCGGTCAACATACATTAAAACAAAAAATACATTCAGCCGAATATAAAACCACCTTCTTTTTGAATTCGGTTAATTATTTTATATTGCTGTTTCGATTGTCCATAACACTCATTTATGACCTTTTTTTAGAGACTCGCCCAGGCGCGCCAGTAACCACATTTTATTCTTTTTGTTTTGTTAGTGGCCAGTTCGATTTTTAATAAACTTGTTTGATATGTCATGTTCAATTGTATAATTAATTTTTCATCCCCCCATCTCGGAAAGAGTATTTTTGCTCTTCGATATCTGAGAGCAAAAGCCGTTTTTATTCTCTAGAGAGATAAAGTTAATTGAATTTAGAACATTGCATGCACTAAGTTTATGAATTTAAAATATCATTATTAACCTATTTACTACTACCTCCATGGTAACGAAATAATTCAACTTTTTTTTTTAATTTGTTAAAAACTCTGACCTCCTTGGTGTACTTTTTTGCATTTAGTCATTTCCTCGCTGAGGTGGGATGAAAAGTTACATGTTGCACTCGACTGCAAAGATTTTTCACCTTGTGCTGTTTTGATTCTCTCGCTAACGCTAAGGATTCTAATTTTTGAATCACTTGTTGCACTCGGATTCAATTTTAGAATCCTTTGCTTACTTGGTCATAAAAATTGAGCACGCCGTTAAAAAGCTACTTTGCACTCTTGTATAACAAATAACTATTATTCACGTAATGTGTTTTTCGACACACTTGCTCAGAAAGTGACTATAATTGCACTACACTTAGGTATATAATATACCTTGTAATCAAACTGTGACTTTTGGATTACCATAATGCAAAAGTGTAATAATGTAGTGATAACCTTTTTTGTTAAACCTCTATTCTCAAATCAAACATTGAATTCGAAAAAAGAAATAGTAGGTATTGCGTTCAATAGTACAAATTAGTGTCTAAAAAAGTTAGGTAGGTAGTTTATTTTATGCTAATTTGTGTTTAAATAAACTATTTTACCTTACTACATGTTTAATAAATAAAACCTTTCATAAAATAAAAATATTTTTTTCTGTATAGATACATATGCAACCTCATTCTTATATTTATTCTATCAGCCTAGCTAGAGCTAACTAGCTATAGCTGGTCTATGGCCGCCATTTTGAATGCGCTCGCATAAGAAGAAAGAACAATTTTTTGCCGCCATACTATAAAAAAAACAGTTTTGCTGATATAGCAATAATAAATTAATTTGTAAAAATTTTCTCCTCAAGTGTGTCGAAAAACGTATGATACACGTGAATATTGGCAATTACCGTCCTCGGCTCTATAAGGATCCTCGCCTTCGGCTCGGATCTAAATACCACCACAGAGGTAATCACCAACATTATACACTTGTATTACAATGCACTATTATGATAAAAGAATGGTCTTTGACGTTCCAAATTCAAATTTCATTATTCTATTACGTAAATTAGATTAAATATTTCTAAATGCGTAAATTATCACTTTCTAAAATCATATGTTAATTAGTTAGATATTGCAAACGACGTAAATAATCTATTCGTAAGTAAGCGAATTTAAAAGTTGATTTTTCAAACCACTTATATAACGTGAAATATCGATGTCTCTTCATCATGAGACACGTAAATAATTACTGTGTCTGTCGGTAATGATCTAAATGTCCGACATTAGGGCAAAAATAACTCGGTATTCTTATCCCAAGCCCTTGAGTTGGGTTGCAGCGGATGTTATTTTTCAGAACGACAAGGTTTTTTTTTTTTTTTTTTTTTTTTTTTTTTCGATGGGAAAAATCATGCATTGACATCCCCCGCCCTTGGGCGGAGCGGGAGATAGTGTCAGACTCTTACTGACTAAAAAACCCATCCCGTTCCTTCTAGCCTTCGTACCGGGGCTCGAGCGCCCTTTCGGATAACCCTGGCCCCAGTAGGCTTCGACCCGGCTGGGCCCCTGCTGTTGCTGACAACTCCTTGAGGCGCGCGGGAACAGTGCGCGCCGTCGACGACTTGGGCTTGGTCCGGACGGTTACCGGACGGCCGGACAGCGAGCTACCCATTGCTCACTGTCCGCAAGCCCGCGCCTACGGTGGCTGGAAATCGGGATCGGAATCCCGGCGGCGGCGGCGAGAGCGCCGTTGTCTGATGCGGTCGGCCACCTCCTTAGCGAGCATTACTGCTTCGCAGAAGTCGGCGACCGCCTGCCACTCTTCCTCGCTCCGGACCATGGCCTCGACCAGGGCCCGGCGCGAGAGGTCTCCGCCGCCGATCACCCCCACGAGGGCACGGCGATACTCCGCCCAAGCAGGGCACACCGCGATTGTGTGCTCCACCGTGTCCTCCGGGCGTTCCGCACAGTGGCGACACCCCAGAACGACAAGGTCATAAGTCACAAGCGTTTTTGTGACGGTGTGTGAAGGAAGTAGTTAATATTAATGCCTGTGCGAGAATTATGGGTATTCTGATGAAAATCAATGACTGGATGCTCAATGCAAATTAGTTTTTTAATAATTTTCGGTGTGAACAATATATTTTACAAAAAACAAGTGAAGACAAGTGACAAATAGAAGTGTCATATTTTTTCATATAATTTAGGAAGCTTGCAAGAAGGTTTTATCTCCAACATTTCCCCGGGCGTTGAAACCAATGGTTTCAACCAGATTCTGAAGACACAGGCAAAGGGCAGATTCGGTTGAATGCCCGTCGAACGACTCCAGTAGACGTCCGAATGTCAGCTACACGGGCGATACCATCCGTTCCTGGATGAACAGCCACGATCCGTCCAAGTCTCCACTTCAACGGAGGAAGATCGTCTTCCTTGATCACCACCAAGGAGTTCAGCATCAAGCCATCCTTGCAGGAACGCCATTTGGAGCGTTGTTGCAATTCTGCAACATACTCCTTGCTCCATCTGCTCCAGAAATGCTGGCGAAGCTGCTCGATCCTCTGGTAACGAGACAGATAATTGGCAGAGCTATCCTGGTAATCAGGTTGCGGCAAAGAAGTAAGTGGCCGTCCCACAAGAAAATGTCCTGGCGTGAGCGGAGTATAATCTGCAGGATCTGAAGACAACGGCGTCAATGGACGAGAGTTCAAGATGGCTTCAATCTTGGTTAGTGTGGTGTACAGCTCCTCAAAAGTCAAGTTACAATTTCCCAACACTCTCTGAAGGTGATACTTTGCTGACTTGACACCCGCCTCCCAGAGTCCACCGAAATGTGGGGTGTAGGCGGGAATAAAATGGAACCTTATTCCGTCGTTTGCTGCACTTTCACCCAAGGACAAACTATTTAATTTTAAAAATTTGGAAAGGTCGTTGTATGCACCGACAAATGAGGTACCGTTATCGGAAAAAATATCAGCAGGTTTACCTCTCCGAGAAATAAACCGATACAAAGCCAGTAAATAACTATTGCTAGTTAAATCACCAACGAGCTCCAAATGAATGGCCTTGGTTGTGAAACAAATAAAAATAGCGACATATACCTTTACTAACCTACATCCACGGCCCTGGCGACTAGCACACATAATAGGGCCAGCGTAATCAACGCCTGTGCTTTCAAAGGGATAACCTGGACGAAGGCGTTCTCGTGGTAAGTTACCCATTAAGGAAGCTACAACCTTACCCTTCATACGGTGACACAAAACACACTTATGATAACAGGCTTTCGCCAACTTGCGACCTCCTATTGGCCAATAAGTTTCCCTAATGGAAGCTAATAATAATTGTGGGCCAGCATGCATCAGCCTTTTATGCTCAAAATTAAATAATAGTTTAGTGAAATCATGAGTGGACTGTAATAAAATAGGGTGTTTCTTACTATAAGCAAAATTAGAGTTATCGAGACGTCCTCCTACTCGCATTACATTATTATCGTCTAAATAAACATTAAACTTTAGAAGGGCGCTCTTTTTAGGTAAACTCTTTTTGTTCAAAAATAATTGGTATTCAGAAAATGACTGAATCTGACTCTTAATAATGACAAGAGTTAGTGCATCTTGTACCTCATCATGTGACAAGTATTTGGTTTTAGGGTAATGCTTTCTACATGACTTAATAAATCGTAATACGTAGGCAACAGATCGTACGAGCCGTGTGTAATTGGAATAACGCCTAAAATCAATTAAAACTTCAGGTTTCGAATCGTTTACAACATGTAATATGATTTTAGGTCGAGTCTCCGGTAACGATTGTAGTCCTGGGCTCGTAATTTGAGAAGGCCATTCAGACGAATCTAGTTTTAAAAAATCTGGTCCTTTCCACCACAGATCTGACTCCTGCAGATCACTAATATCCATGCCACGAGATATTAGGTCTGCTGGATTTTGATCTGTTGGGACGTGCCTCCAAGTACAGTTACCCGACTTATCCAAAACCTCAGCAACGCGGTTGCGCACAAAGGGCTGAAGTCTGGTAGGCATCATCTGTAACCATCCCAAGACAATGGTTGAATCAGTCCAACAATAAACCCGACTGATCTTCACTCGAAGTGAGCTCATCACCTTCTCGTGAAGACGAGAACCGACTACCGCACCACATAACTCCAGTCGCGGAATTGTCGTAGGCTTGATGGGAGCAACTCGACTCTTTGCCATTAACAAGCGAGCCATGTACTCACCCTTAGCATTAACACTGCGAATGTAGACGCAAGCACCGTACGCGGACTCAGACGCGTCTGTGAAAATATGGAGTTCTAACTCCGTAAATGAATTGCAGACTACAAGTCGCGGAATGCGAACATGATTTAAAAGAGGTAAAGATTTAATAATAATCTCCCATTGTTTACAAATCTCATTAGGTAATGGTTGATCCCATGATAATTTATCTAACCACATTTTCTGTAGCAAGATCTTCATAGTAATAACAATAGGACCTAACAGACCTAAGGGATCAAAGATTCGCGCAATAACGGATAACAAGTCACGCTTTGTGTACCTAGTCGAAGATTTAGTCAGACCTATAGGAAACCCTATCTCATCAGTGCCGATATGCCAACAGAGACCAAGCAACTTTTCTGGCTCATTTTGTCCAATGTTCAAATCGTATGACGCAGGGACAGCATTCGACAATAATTGAGAATCATTTGACTTCCACTTTCTCAATGGCATACATGCCGACGCAAGCGCTTTGGTGACTTCAGTGCGAATGAACTTTACTTCATCTAAGTCATCCCCTCCGGTCAGCAAGTCGTCGACATAGAAGTCATGTTGGATGATTTCCGATATCTTAGGGTTCCTACAGTCGAGTCCTACTTGTTTAAGGCATCGTGTCGCAAGGAATGGCGCACTGGCCGTACCGTACGTGACGGTGTTTAATTGATAAACATTAATAGGATCACTAACATTATCACGCCAAACAATCTGTTGTAAATATCTGTCCGACGGGTGGACGACTATTTGTCTATACATCTTCTCCACATCCGCAGATAAAACATACTTGTGGACTCTAAAGCGAAGAAGTATAGACAATAGACCGTCCTGTACGGTTGGCCCAACCATCTGTAGGTCATTAGAGGACACTCCCGTCGAAGTAGAAGCACTAGCGTTGAAAACAACACGAAGTTTGGTCGTGGTACTCGACTCGCGTAAAACTCCCATATGTGGAATAAAATAACCCAAACATAAATTAGGTTTATTAATTTTTGTCATATGACCAAGTAACTCGTATTCTGACAAAAAGTCATGATACATTCTACTAAAGTTCGTCTTAACCTTTAATTTACGCTCTAAAGAATGTAAACAATGTGTGGCTTTATTAAAAGAATTTCCTAAAATTGAAGGATCTTTCTTAAGGGGGATGCGAACACAAAAACGACCATCAGACAATCGTGTCGTATTTGTAACGAAATTGTCTTCACACAATTTCTCTTCAGGCATATAAGAATTGGAAGACTTCGCATTCACCTCCTCTAATTGCCAAAACTTTGTCAATTCTGACTTGAGGTTTTCCCAGTCACCATCGCTGTCGGCAACCATTTTAGACATATTGCACTTTACGTCATTCGTCAGCAGTGAGATAGTATTCTGAGTAATTGGACCGGAAACTATCCATCCTAGACGGGTTTCACATAATATTGGTTTCCCGGTACCTAACTTTAGTCTTTGAGATCCTAACAAATCCCAAAAAAGATCAGCGCCGATTAAAATATCAACATCGGCAGGGTTATAAAAAGTAGGATCAGCTAAAGTAATATTCGAGGGTAAGTCGAAATCAGAAATATTTATCTGACGACACGGAACACTACTCGTAATGAACGGAAGAACAAAACAATTTAGTTCGAATACAAAGCTATCATCTAATGGCGTACCCTTAACCCGACATATTTTACCTACGTGCGAAGTGACGTTATTGATTCCAAGGATTGATCTATCTACCTGGCTAGTTTTTAAGTTAAGTTTATTGCACAACCTATCTGTTATGAGTGAAGACGTGCTACCACTATCGAGCACCGCGCGAGCGAGATGCACACACCCATTGTGGTCTCTTAATTTGATCAAAGCGGTTGATAACAACACATCTCGTTGCGTATGACCACACGGAGATGCAATGTTTGCGGATAAAGCTACGTTATTCGTTTCAGTCGTAGCAGACAAGTTATTCATCGAATTACCACTAGGTGTATTCGATACAGTGCCATTAGAATGTACGTGAACTAATGTGTTGTGCCTACGTTTGCATAGTTTGCAGCCTGGTTTTTTACATTTGTTAGCATAGTGTCCGGAACGAAAACAGTTAAAACATACCTTATAACTAGGTAATGATTTGAGACGGTCATCGTTACTCAATGCGAGAAACTGTGGACAATTATTTAATGTGTGATCGTTGTTATTACATTTAGGACAAGGTTTAGAAGCTGAGTCAGTGCTAGAATTGATAGGAGATTGTGCTACCATTGACTTGATCTTAGGACCTGATTTACCTGGTGATTGCGAATAATGATTGCGGGGGAGTTCCAGGGTCTCGATGAGGTCGGCTCGATTGCGTAAGAATTGCATAAATGCGTTAAACGTGATTAAGCCATCCTTGTCTATCCTACCTTTGCACTCCTCCCACTCACGATAGGTTTTTTGATCAAGTTTTCGTGTGACAATGTAGATTAAAAGTGTATCCCAGTGTTTCACAGGCTCCCCTAATGACTCTAAAGCTCGCAAGTCTTTATTTAACTGATCGATCAAATTCTTAATGGCAACAGAAGATTCTTTTGTAATTGATTCAATAGTAAATAATGAACTTATATGATTCTGAACCAGTAATCTTTTGTTGTCAAACCGATCACATAACAATGACCATGCCACAGAGTAATTACTTGAAGAAAACTCAATGGATTTGATAACTATAGCAGCTGTTCCCTCAAGTGATGCTCGCAAGTAGTGAAACTTATTGATTGCGTCTATGTCATCATTACAATGAATTAGGCTAGTAAAGGTGTCGCGGAATTCAAGCCAATTACAATATAATCCGCTAAACTTTGGTAACTGAATCGTTGGCAATTTAACCGGCTGCTTTATGCTAACACGAGTACTTTTACAACTTTCCATCGATTTATTATCTTTATTGTAGTCAGTCAGAATATTCTGGGCTCTAGATAAGGTTTTATAATAAATAGACTCAAACTCGGAACGCTGAGAATATTGTAAGTTGATGTCGTCAACAATGCATTCTAGACGTAACTGTACCTCATCATACTGCTCATACAACGCCTCTATCTTGCCCATGCGCAACTGCAACTCGGACACATCACAGCTAGATAGCTCCTTGTCCTTGAATGAGTCCAGAAAATTGAGGAAACTAGTCAAGCGACCTTTGAAGCTGCCTCGCTTCTTAATTAAATCCTTTTCCTCAGACATTCTGGGAGACGAGTGTTGTCAACCTGGCATTGATACAGGAATATAAAAATTAAAACAACAATATAATTTCAATAATTATACGCCTAGCTGTAGTCTATGCCCTTTCTGACTGCTAACTATAATTTATAACAATGACTTGTACTGATATCTAACACTCAAATATTTTTATTATGTCAAGATACTTGTTAAAAATTAATACCACTGTTAAGTAGTTATGTAATTAGTTACAGCTTAATATAATGTAAGTTTAATAATGTAGCAAAATAGCTAACTATACTGTTAAAAGTATGAGTTTAAACTTAACATTGCTGTTGAATAAAATACTAATCACAATGCAACAAAGTACCTAATGATTTTACTCAAACACAATATAATTGGTAATTTAATAAAATAGTACTGACCTTAGTATGACTACTTATATATACTACCTGAGTGTTGGGTGACGATATTAGCGTAATTATAACTGTACACCACTAACTAACTTGCTTGAAATCAATCCAGTTCTCCAGCAGTGAACTCATGAACCTCCATTCAGCGTGGAAGTCAGTCTCTATTCTTTTTCTTGAAAATAATCGCTGATCTTCTTAATTATATTTCATCCGGCTCGAAGGACCATGTGCGAGAATTATGGGTATTCTGATGAAAATCAATGACTGGATGCTCAATGCAAATTAGTTTTTAATAATTTTCGGTGTGAACAATATATTTTACAGAAAACAAGTGAAGACAAGTGACAAATAGAAGTGTCATATTTTTTCATATAATTTAGGAAGCTTGCAAGAAGGTTTTATCTCCAACAATGCCTCTATCGTAGTAAGACGTAGGTAGCATAAGCATAATCAGCCTTTTAATGTTCCTGCTACTGGGATTTAGACTTTTTCTCTAAGAGGGAATGAGCGGTAATCCAACACGCGAACCCATTGCGGATTGGTGGATGTCACATATTTTCGAATTTATGATTTTAAGATAATGCCGGTTTCGTCACAATGATTTCCTTCACGTTGAGGGACGTACATGTATTATTGTGCCTGGCTGGGTTGAAACCCACGACCTATAGCTCGTAAGTCGGAGCTGTTACCACTGGGTCACCACTGTCCACCGTAAACGAACGAAACGTAGATACTTAGATATAATTTAATTTGTAAATAAGGAAGCCATTAAAATGTCGTGTACATGATGTGCCGTGTATTCTAGATGCTGATTAGTGTCATGTAATGCGAGATTGATCGTGTAGAATATCTAGACGTTCGTGTGATCGTTGGTGAACTGTTGAATGTAACTGGCATTTTAGACATCAGTAAAAAAAAACATTTTTTATTTTGCTCAATGTCAGTCAAGAAAATTCCTATGCATTTGAAAACTACTAACTACTGCAAATGTTTTTATACTCAACTCAACAAAAAAAGATATCAAGGTCTAATAAAATATATTGCGAATCACGATTGAATCTTTTCTCAATACGTTTTTATATTAGATAGGCCTTCGATTACTGACCCCGATCCCTTAGGATTGCAGGTAATCTGGCCGTCTTACATACAAACTTTAATTTGCTAATAATAAAGTCTGCCAATTTGCAAACTTTGATATAGAAATAATATATCTTTTTTTTTATTATTGATAGGCTTGCGTTTGACCACCATCTCACATCTCATCTCATCTTCGTTGAAGTTTAAGTTTAGAAAATGAAAGTATTTCGATATTATAAAACTAAAGTAAAATGTTCTTGAAAAATATTGTCTCATCAATACTGGTAATAAGATATTTATTTACAGCATGAAATTGGAACCTCCTTAGTAAGTTGTTTGAACGAAATGATGGAATGTAATCATAGCGGCGGACATTGTTTTTCACTTTTTATAAGATGCCGAGGGAAACAATTTAGCGCCACTCTAAAAATTATTTATAATTGAATATGCAGGGACGCTCGGCATAAAATTAACCTGTAAAACACGTGAACATCGTGTAATAAACAAAGTGGAAAGATGTCAGCCAGGGTGATTCTTTTTTACAGTTTTCACTGTTTACTTGAAACTTTTTATTGAAGGCCTCCAAATCAGGTTTAAGATTTAAGATTAATGATGGTAGATCTATATTTAATTTATTTCCGAGTTTATTTCAATGTTCTGATTAAAATAGATTTAGTTTTCAGCTTCACAACCTTTCGAATGCCGTAATTAGGGACTCAATAGAAAGACAATGAGAGAGCGAACCCCAAGCGAACGTTCGCTTGGGGTTTAATTTATTAAGTTATTTTTTATTACTAACTAGCTGTGCCCGCGACTTTCTTTCGCGTGGACTACAGGATTTTGAATTTATTTTTTCTAAAATAAAAGTTAGCCTATGTTTCTCCATATTACATCAGCTACCTGCCAAAAAAGTCCCGTCAAAATCGGTCCAGCCATTTCAGGAGATTAGCCCGAACAGACAGTCAAAAATTGTAAAAAATGTTATTTTGGTGTATGTACCGTAAATATATTCATATGCATGTAGTAAAAAGCAGTTATTTCAATATTACAAACAGACACTCTAATTTTACTTATATGTATAGATATAGACTATCTAACCCAACAGACATTGTCCTGTCTTAGCTATGAAGTGTTAAATGTGTGAAGATTAAAATAGCTAAAACCTAACCTAATAAATAAACAAAAAACAAAATAATAACATAAAAAAAAACAAAAAAAAAATAAATAAATAAAAACAAAAAAAAGTAAAGGAAAAAAAGAGAGAGAGAGGGGGAGGGGTAAGTGTTAGTAAATAATAGCTTTAGTTTCTGTTTTCTATCTGTACAGTTTTCCTTATAACAATCTTCTCCTGACCTTACTCACAACAAAAAAAGAATTAGCGACATTGTTTCAGCCATTCATGCGTGATGACGTGACCAAGGGCAATAGGGATTCATTTTAATACACATAAATTTAAGTTTATTAAGTGTAGATTTTAGATTAACTATTTCAGTTACTAATATTTTTACATTTTTTCTTAGTTTGCAAGCAGTTGTAAGTCAAGTGTCATTAGTAGAGGAAGCAGGTGATTGCGAGGTGCATCTCATTTCCCACAGGACATCGATTCTCGATACGAGTCGTGAGCTCGATTGCATTCGTGCTGTGTTTTCCGATTTGCATGGTTCCCAGCAAAACACACAGTTATGTTCCTGTTTCGTTATCATAATGGTTGACGCAGCTATAAAATCTTCTTTAGCGTCGAAGATAAACGTTTTGTTTGGTAAGTTTATGCGGTTTGTCAAAAAGCTTGATGGATCGAGCAAAAGCAGAAAATACTGTAAAATTGAAAATATCTTCTTAAACTTTTTCGGTTTCCATCATCTGTCGAAGTCTTGGACCTGTTAAGGTCGCTGTCAGTCGCTGTCTATTCGTCGTCGGCGAGATACCCGTAATCTATTCCTTCTCTATAATATCTAACACAATCCGTATGCTCCTCAATACCTTCGTGAACGCTTTGAGTACTTTGTTCCGTGAGGTAAACACTGTCACACTACTACTTCTCTTGGTTTTCGTACTCCGAGTTACACCTCCAGCTCAGGCTCCACTTCTGTAACTGCATTGTGTCTTCTAAACTCTCTCCCACATTTTCTTCGCAACAGCTCTTCTCTTAATGTGTTTCTTTCACAATTGACATAATATTATTATTTATTAATATGCGTTACATATATTTAATACATAAGATTTATATAGGTTTATATTGTACACTTTCCTCCAATGTAATCTTTCTTTGTCACTCACAGGTTTACTGGCAGAAAACTCATTGTTGAATTACGCTCACCAATTAATGTTAAGTTTTGTGAACAATAAAGAATTAGAGTTAAATTAGAAAGACATAGCAGATTTAATATTTATTAGACTTTTCAGGCGAAACCTATTTAATTATTAATACATTAAATCCATTGCAGACTAAAAGTTCAACTATTAAGCAAATGTAATCTAAATCTTCGACTTGTATTCGTCGGCACTCGTAGTAGTCGAGAAGAGCTGTCCAACTTTGAACTTCATCTTCAGCTGTTCATGAAGTTTGTATGACTCTAAAGGGAATTCACTGAGGACTAAATCTTAGCGGTTTTGGTTTTTAATTAGTGTAATTAATTTGCTTTACTAATTGTATTTTATGAAAAGAATGAAGAGTATGATTTTAAGGTAACGTTTCATTATCTTTAAAATTAAGCATTAAGTTTATGTTCATACTTAGAAAAAAAAAAAACCTTCATGAAAAAGATTTAAACATAGGTTCTTACTGAGTGGGCAATGTAATGAAATTAAATGTTTCTCCGAGTGCCTAGTCGTGATATTTGGTAATAAAATTTTCTTTTGATTAGGCAGTTAGGTAAGTAAACATGAGGAAGTATTTTATTGCGTTGATAAAGGCAATTCTTGTTTTTATTTATTTTAAAATTTTAAATAAGTGTGAAGCTTATTTCTGTAAGGTATTAGATTTTTAAATATCGTACATAATAAAATGGTTTTAATCCCGTATTTAGGTAAGATTAACATAAAAAAAAATCACTCGCACCTGAAAGCCTTTTTTTTTACATCTTTATAGAATATTGTCAATTCTTTTTTTTATAAACGGACTTCCTCACGCCACAGCCACCGAATTCCTGACCCAGATTTCAGCAGGGCCAAAGTCTACTGGGGCCATGGAATCGCCTGGATTGCAAAACAAAGAAGGAACATAGGAATGGATTTAAGTCAGTAAAAGTCTGACACTCCCTCCCACTCCACCCTAGAAAAGTCATTGGATATTTCGCATTGAAAAAAAAAAACAAGAATAGCTTTTCTTGAGTTACTTTTATCCCGGGAAAACATTCCCTTAGGATAATTTGCTACTTTCATGCGTTCAAAGCCGCTAGGTGAAGCTAGCTTTAATAAGTAACTTTGTAGAAAAATCCTTTGTAAATGACGAACAAAACAAGTTACGTCAGAAAATTGCTATCGTCAGAACGTTATCATATTAATAATCTGAAGCCTTAGTGGGCGAGTTGGTTACGACAATGCATTTTTATAAATCCCTTTTTCCTCATAAAATCTATGCGTCATATTCTACGTGTGAATAATGTTGTAAGCTTATTAAATCATTCCACGAAAATAGGATAACTAGGTTGAGCCTGATTGTGTAGGTACTCAGACTTCTAAGTACTACATGGATTGGCCTTTTAAGGCTTCATAGACCGTGGATGTGATTTTAGCACCTAATCGCATACATTACCTATTACATTATTCTGACATTACACTTGTGTACCCAACAACATACTAATACAGTTCACACATATTTTGTCAGTTATTTATAAATTCTATGGAATAAGGAGCCACAGAGCTATACAGGTGACTATATATTGGTCGGACTAGATTTGAATCAAAACGACACGAAAGAAGGGTTGACTAAAACCCAGATTCTGGGCTGTTGCTGAAAAATATCTTAGAAAAATCCCAAAAAATTAGATAAATTACTACTCACTTAACAAGTAAATTCAGAAATTATATCTTTATTTTATATCCAAAAAATCAAAGACACAGAAGGCTCGGGCATGTTCGGCTATCTTCGAAACAATTTGTCACCATGACCGACAACATTTGAGCACTTGTGTGTTTTTTATTTCCATAGCGACCTCACGAACTTTTTTTGTTTCAAAATCTAAACTTCCACGAAAACCCAGATTCGTAATTCTTAACAGAATTGTTTCCAAAGTAGATAGATTCAATAAAAATATGTATTTTAATGATAAATGTAAAGGAAGAGACATGATAACTATCGTAAACAGTTTGATCGATTTTGATAAAACATTGTTTGTTTATTTAGGTAAATATTTAAATGACGTTTTGAGAATACAATTGTACCCGGTAGGTGGCGTTCCAATCGGGGGCAAATGCCAGATTTCGGCAAGACAATGTCTTTCGGGACCGCTATTATGACATATAAAATTAAAATTAAAAATTTCTCAACACGACCGTGTTAAAATATTTTACTGTGTCATTACTTTAACCTGACCGAGTAAATGAAACCGAGACCACATGCTCAGCGGTTTTGCTCACGACCAAAAGATTAACAAAGCAGTAAAACTACCTATTTTATTCTGAAAATTTGCTGAAAAATACCGAGTATTTTTCAATGAAACGAAATTGTTTGACGAACATTTCCTTAACAAAGAACTGCTTTGAATTCTATGATTTGCAACTGTTGCTTTTCTTTTGTGTTTAGAGCTGGGAACAATAGACGAAATGGAGGAAGGCCTTTGTCCAGCCGAGAGACAGTACGAACTAGATACAATGTAATAATATAATTATTATTTTTCGGTTTATTTTAATGAAAATTGAAGTACTCGTAATATAGACGTAGCTAACGGGATTTTTACAGGTATTCCTTCAATCTTCTAAAAATCTTATTTTATATATGCTGACTTTCATTTTGTTTAAGGTTGGACAAAATGTTTTTCAATACACCTAATTGAAAAACAATTTACTGTTTTCCGCACTATTTCTCCACTTTTAACAAAGTACTTATATATATATATAGGTATTGTACGCGTATTATAGGATCAACATTGGATAGTGGTAGAAAAAGCGATGTCTTTGTGTAAAATTAAGTTATATTTTTTATTTCAGAGTTGACAAGTCCGGAAGCATTGAAAACGAATTCAGTATCGACCAGTACGAAAAAAAAAAACATTAAACCTCTTCACGTCATCGTGAGCGGTCGGCGACTTAGGTACCGAAAACGGACAATATTTAGAGCAGTATTATTTGAAGGCACCTTTACACACTGACAGACAGCTGTTAACTTTATGTGGGTTATAAAACGTAAACGAAGCATCACTTTTGTGACTTTATTATAGCTGTAAATGACAGCACTGGCTGTATATGAATTTCATATTACGTTTTTGATTTTGTAACTCAGTTTCGTATTCGTTTTCTATTCAAATTGTTTCTATTAAACCAATTAAGGGTAATAACACACGTTCTTTTTTGTCCAATTTCAGAATCTACACTTAACTTGATAAAATTCATAAATTATAATAGTATTTAATGTTTTCCCACTGAAAGTTGAGATATCAGTTTCTAACAGTAAAGGTTCCATCCGTTCAGATTTTTTTGGACATGTCCCGCATTGTACGAGAGTAAAATGATACTAAAGAATGAAATATCAAAAGGAAAATGACTCCAACTTTATAGCAAATGTCAGGCTATATTTATCAAGACTGTTGAAATGATTGGTAACCCTAGTTACAGTATTTCCACGGTATGCATAAAAGTCAATCTTAAATCAATGTAACACTCGCAGTAGCGGAAAATAAATCAAACCAAAGTGAAGTGATTTAACGTCTTATTTTATATTCCCCATGTTTATTTTTCTGGCTCGTTACTTCCACCTCGTAGTGATCAAATTTACGAAAGTATATTACAGTAGAGTGAATAATGGGCTGTCGTCTAATGGGGCACTTGGGAACTAGTGCTTTGATGCGCTTGACATGGCGAAAATTCTTAAGGTGCAGATGTAGCAATTTAATTTTAACTAGGACATCATAATTGAAACCAAAGCTCGGTAAACGCCGATTTAGTATCAAGATTGGAGACTCTACACCACGAAGCTATAGTTGATTACGTTTATATAAGACAAACGTTCCAGTTTAGATGTTAAAGAGGTACGATTATACGGGAGAGATGATTATAATTTAGGTGTCTTCAAGCCTAGAGTGAATAGGATTTTATCCCCTCGAGCGCCAGGGGGTCAATGACTCGGAAAATTTCCGTGTGTACGTAAATCACTAAAAAATTAAAAAATAATCTTTTTGTGGTTTTTTCTAGGAAAAACAAATATTATAAAAATTAATAATATAGAAACTAAAATTTTCGTACAAATGTACAAAACGACAATTAAGCGTTTTTAAAGGTCTCCAAGTTGCACAGACGTATGTACAATCGGCGCTCGAGGGGTGCTAGACTAAGTGCGCCTCACCATTAATGTTTACATCACTGCTTACCATCGGGTAGGATCGTAATCAAGCACTAGTTTATATCCATTAAAAAAAAAGAGAACGATCGTCGAATCCACTGGGCATTACACGGGAAACTGCTTGGTATTTTCTCGTCCAATATAGCACAGTGTCTCAAGACAAGTCTATGAGTGGTGCGTGTTGCTAGTAATGGCATATGGCTTTGAAATGTGGTGAATGTTGCGGTACTCGGTGAAGGTTGCGAGAATCTGATTTCTTCGAGAGACATTGGAGTGGTCGTTGTGGCTAAACGTAGAAAGCCTTTGTATTTATTTATTGATTAAATCTATGCACAAAAAACTGTACAAAGGCGGACTTAATGCCTTAGGCATTATCTGCCAGTCGACCTTAGAGTGGTGCAGAAACATAACATGACAGGTGCAACTTAATAAGTAGACAAACAGAAGAGAAACAAACACAATAGTAAATAAATACTTAAATACATACATATAATAATGCTATAGTAATGCTGTAGTGAAAAAAACAAATCCAACCAATCAGTACCTAGTGGCCGTCTTTCTGCTAAAATTATCACGATTATAAATCAAAGCTAGTTCGGGGACTTTTGTAACTATTTGAGCTTTCAAAGGGGAATGGAAGCTAGCTGCTTCATTTTTCAGAAAAGCGAGAGAATCTTCATTGTGTTTTCTAATCTGCTGATGGCTGAATTGTGTGCTTTACGGAGTGGATCTTTTTACGTTTGTTTCTGAGAATTTTTTATTGTAATTACTAAATCGTGTCAATTTGAAGATCTTCTCACTGTTGTAAAGTAGCTTCATTGTTGTTTTAATTGTTTAAAAAAAATACCTACTATAAACGTAGCATTAGTTCATTTGGGAGCGAACATGTAAAGAAAAAAAAAATTAAGTATATATGTATATGTTGCTGTTATAAACTTATAAATTAGTATAATTAAGACATTGTGATTTAGGAGGAATCAATGGACTTCCAAAATACAGGCATCTCTTGCCTAGTTTGGGGTCCAAATGGTCTCAACTAAAATATGTATTAACTAAAATATATTCAACAATTCTGTACACGAGACTCTTTTGACACTCTATATTATTTAATATGTACTTATTTATAACCCGAGATTGTTTAGTTCTTGTGTGTTATCTGTATGTTATTGGATCAAAATAAATAAATTCATTATTTATTATTATATTATTATTATTATTTGTGAGAAAAAAATATATATTTATGAAAGCTAAGTAAACATTATCTGTATACCTAATTAACATTTTGATGAAAGTAAATATAAATGAGCTAAATTGTGTCAAAATTTATGAGATAAGTTGTACTTTGTAAAATGATATGAAGATAGTTTACATAGACTAGAATAAATTTTATTGTACACGTAGGATACTTTTGTTCCCGAGAATGTGTTCCCATAGGACAATCTTCTACTTTCAGGTGGGTAGAACCGCTGGCAGCAGCTAGTTTTCAATATTTATATTTTATCTAATATGAACGAAATCTCAAGAGCATCTTCTTCATTATTATGGGCACTAGTACAATATTTACTACACGTAGATTCAAATGCCTTTAAATAAGTTTACCCACATTTGAGAACATTAACGTCAAAAGACTAAGTTTTTCTTTGACACAAGAGTATATTAAATGAGGGTTTAATAAATATGCATAAACATCATGAATACTAATTTATTTACGTCCCTACACATTTAGGTTTACCCACATACTTGAATAGGTACACTCAGGTACAGTCAACCGCACATTATAGTCAACAGTTTAACATTGACAATAAACTCTTTAGATTGTAGTGGTAGCTGCGTGATTTTTTGAGAAAGTTACCGCGTTGCTGGAACGCAAAGGTCAACTAAAGAAATTCGAGTGAGTTTAATGATTAAGAGTCAGTAAAAGTCTGTCATCACTCCATCTCTATCTTTCGCACTCCACCCAGAGTGGAACAAGGTATACCTAAAGGCCTCTAAAAGGCCTCTATCTCAAAATACTACTACAATTCTTACTTTTATTCATATATGTATATGCATATATGTGTTACATAAGAATGAATCCCTATTTCCCTCGCGTCACGTCAGCACGGGTGAATGGCTGGACCAATTTCGCTAATCCTTCTTTGTTATGTTTGTTATTGTCAGGAGAAGATTCTTCTTATGAAAGAAAATAAGGAAGTTGCGCAGAAAGTTAGAAAATTTCAAAAAACTTTAATCTTTGCGCGTTTAATAGTTCGCGCGTTTAACTGTTCACGCGTTTGACAGTTCATAGCTAAGACTAAGACAGGACGTCTTTCGGGTCAGTTGGTAAGAATATAAAAAAAAACACAGTAAAAAATATAAATTACTGTCCAAACCCGAAAAGGTAAATGTATTTGTCCCTTGGTATTTTTACGAATTCAGTTCCTAACTTGTTAATATTTTATTTCTCCTTAAAAAGTGACCGAAGACTTTACGAGTTTTATAGAAACACATTTAACCCTCTTACATCCCTGGAGGCCGAATTTCGGGAAACACTACGCGTTTGAGTGTGTGTTCACATGAAAAATGCATCTCCTCCAACTTGAAATGTAGACTCAGAGGCTACAAACTCATTTTGTAGTTGTCCTAAATACAAATGACCCAAGGGTTTGAACAGAGAATAAGCGCCAGTCTTTTGGGCACATTACCAACTTTGAACTATAATTATTATCATTTAGTACCCATGTTTTAATGTAATCTGTTCTATTTGATAATATCATTATTTCGGCTTCAAGTTTTATAGTTAAAAGGAATTCGTTTGTCATGGTATGGTAATTGAAGAGGACAGGAAAAGCGAACGCATGTTACTATCATGGGCACGCCACAATTATGGCGATAAGTCCCCTCTTTTAGGCGTGGCTGGAAAGACCTCACGGCGTCCTTACCTTCCGCATGACACAGGTCCTCACCGGAAATGGCAAGTTCGGGAGGTTCCTGTTCCGAATCAAAGCGGACGTGACGCCCGGGTGTCGCCACTGTGCGGAACGCCCGGAGGACACGGTGGAGCACACAATCACGGTGTGCCCTGCTTGGACGGAGCATCGCCATGCCCTCGTGGGGGTGATCGGCGGCGGAGACCTCTAGCGCCGGGCCTTGGTCGAGGCCATGGTCCGGAGCGAGGAGGAGTGGCAGGCGGTCGCCGACTTCTGCGAAGCAGTAATGCTCGCTAAGGAGGAGGCCGACCGCATCAGGCAACGGCGCTCTCGCCGCCGCCGCCGGGATTCCGATCCCGATTTCCAGCCACCGTAGGCGCGGGCTTGCGGACAGTGAGCAATGGGTAGCTCGCTGTCCGGCCGTCCGGTAACAGTCCGGACCAAGCCCAAGTCGTCGACGGCGCGCGCTCCTCAAGGAGTTGTCAGCAACAGCAGGGGCCCAGCTGGGTCGAAGCCTACTGGGGCCAGGGTTATCCGAAAGAGCGCTCGAGCCCCAGTATGAAAGCTTGAAGGAACGGGACGGGTTTTTTAGTCAGTAAGAGTCTGACACTATCTCCCGCTCCGCCCAAGAGCGGGGGTTGTCATAAGATGATTTTTCCCATCGAATAAAAAAAAAAACGCATGTTACTAAAAGAGTTATGAGCACACATGTGAATGGATAGAGAGTGTGCGAAGTAGTATGAAAGAAAAAGGAATGAGTGACAGAAAGATGATTGGCAGGACAGAATGGAAGTTATGTTTTAAAAGGGCAAGAAGATGACATTAAAAATAATAATTTGAATACTCCTAGATTGGCCACCCTATAAAACGTATACAATAAAAAAACAAAAATGCGCATCCATTTCCAAATGGCACTCTTAATTTAAAATAAAATCTTTTCTCCTTTTCAAAGCAGTTGAGAAGAAATTTACTTCAATAAACAGTAAAATATCGACCTTAAACAACGTAAGTTTAACTATTAATATTTCAGCATTCCGTTATAAAGGCATTAAACATATTTATTACCGCCATAAAGATCTTGGAAAAAACACCTTTCTTTACATTTTATTAGTGAATCACGTAGTTAAATTACGTTTACTAATAATCTGATAAAATAATTATTGCCCTTTGAAATTTCAATATTATATTTACGAAATTTATTAATAAGTTTTCAGTCAGTAAATGTGTTTAATATTTGCCAATTTCAAATGAACTATTTTTGCTTTAGAACTCTATTTTAAATATAGTTTCTATTTAGTAAGTAAATAAACCAACTAAAGTTTTAATATTTGAGGCACTTTTCAATAAGGTCAAGTAATACGGTGTATTTATAGATGTTTGTTTTCAACAAACAAAAATTAAAGAGACATTTTTTCAATATGGAAAGTTTCTTGGGACAAAAATAACGGAGAAAATAAATTGAGCCCTTTATAACAAACAATAAGTTGTGTTCGCTAAGCTTTGTTTGTCGTTTTCCTCTTCCGTATTGACAAGAAAAAGTCTGACCATCATTATTTCTAAATCAAATCGAGCAATTAAAATGAATAATACTTTATATAGTTTTCTTTTTACGTATAAATTTTTCTGAAAGGAAGATTCGACCCGGTACAAAAGGCAACGAAGGAACAGGTGTGGGTTTTTAGTCAGTAAAAGTCTGACATTAACTCTTGCTCCGCTCAAGAGCGTGGAATGTCATTGGATTATTTTCTCACCAAAAAAAAAAGGCAACCCGTGCTTTTAGTTTTTTTCAGCACATTTGTAGCTTTTTTTAGAGTGTTAGACTTTTATTGACTAAAAAATCCAACCATTTTCCTTCAATTTTCCATTGCGGTGTAGAGTCGTAATCCCTTTGAATTGGCAGAGGACACTTGCCTGTGGTAAAAACCTAGAGACTAAAATAAGGCTGAAGGCGAATATGAAGATGACATTAAATAGAAATGTAATGAAAGGGAGACATGTTAAGCCAACCCCATACAAATTAGGATCTAGGCAGGAAGATAATGACAAGACAATATAGGTAATCACTCCGAGTGCTCTGCCTCTCTCTTTCGGAAATACTGGCAAGATGTTATGTTATACTCTTGTCAAAACAAATGAGCAGAAAGTTGTTAACATGATGTTGTACGCGGTTCAAAATAAGGTATTCTTGTCTAACAACAGCTGTTGTTCACAGACTAATAAAAAATCAAGTTTGTTTCCTATGTCAGAAGAGGGGGAAACCTTATACTAGTAGCTATTATTTTCAATGATGTAAAATGGTTTTTTTAAAGTTTAAATTTTAGTTTCTGTTAGCAACTTCCCGGCAGTGGGCTCATTATTAACAGCTGGTACTGTTTGATTTTTATTAGCTTGTGATTTTTGACTGTCCAAACATTACTACTCTTTTTTTAAAATAAAGACAGAATTTCTGCCTAGTTAAGGAAAGGGAGTCCTATGACCCATTTTGAACTGAATGTAATGTTTTTCTTTTTTTAGTGTTTAAGACTACTCTGTATGCCTTGTACAAACTACTTATTAAATAAATTATTATTATAATTTATTATTATAATATATTACTAAGTTTACGTTTTAAATAACTTTTCCCGCTGCGTCTCCCGCATGAGGAAGTGTCAGGCTTTTAGCCGCCTATCTTTCTTCTGTTGCCTCTTGCGTTTCGGGTCCACAAAACTATTTGGCAACCTTGATTGATAAACAAACCTGATAACAGTTATCATTTCGTACAGCGTTGGTACCGGAAAAACTAATCCTTCAAATGTCCTATTAGCCTTAAATCGTAGAGAACCTAATGAGCCTCATTTACGACACAAACTTGATTATATTAGTTTGGTTAACGAAGCTTAATGCAAGTGAACAAGCATAGTTAATGTGAATTTGGGAGACTCAGAGTTAAAGGCCGACCTTTTATGTAGGTCAGTAACTGTTTAACAGGAGATTATAAATAGGTTTGCTTTGTTGGACAGTTAAATATACAAAATTATAGTTTCCTTTTGGACCTGTAAATAGTTTCATTAACAAGCTTAAGTGTTACCAGCGGCTTCGTCAGCATAATATCATCATTATTTGAGTCGGAATACTTCCACTGCTAGACAAAGACCGCTCCCAAGTGTCGTCACGACTAATCCTGTGCGTCTCGCATCCATTGGATAATGTCACTCAAAGGGCAAATTAAAGGGCTATACGCTCGGAGTTTCCTTGCGTGATCACATCTGAAATCACTGCGTACCATCAAATGGGATCGCTTGACTGTGATCCGCACTAGTTTATATCAAATAAAAAAGAAAACCAGAAGAACCCAGGTGACCGCATTAACTCGAAGAAACGCTTAATTTAAGTGGCAATGGGCAGGGCACATTGCTATCAGAACAGATGGTCGATAGTTCTGGAGTGCCGCAAAATATAGTTACATATGTATATATATGGCTTATAGATGGTTGTTCCGCGTCTGGGTATCTTGTGTAAATGAGTACATGTACTTACGATACATGAGTAATTACTAGTGAGGAGCAACATTTTTTTATAGAAGACCTCATTAGGTTAGTTCTAGTTATCATGGCAAAAAAAAAACATGTTTGCCTAGTTATTCTGGCCACATAAACTTGCGAAATAAATCTTACAACTTCCATTTGCAAAACATGCGAACTACAGTCAATTTGCCATACCATTAGTATGGTTCACAGACACGTAGCAATATTTCTAACGACTTGTAGGTTGCAAAATGTAAGGAGATATTTAAATTTCGTCTCGCACCAGTATATTCGTCGACAGAAGATGTTTATTTCCTTTTGGAATATTTTTCAAAGGTTAAAAACATTGGAAATAGTGTCTGGTGTTGAATCTTGAAAGGATGAAATGCTTTGAAGATTTGTTTGCCTAGAAGTAACTTACTCACTCTTGACTTAAAGAACCCCTGGGTTTTAGCTATCAGGTGCGCATAATGAATGTGTTCCCAAAACGCTTTATATGTAAGGGTGCGATCTCCACCATGTACCGGTGGCGTAACGTACCGGTACGTACACGCCGGTGGTTCAATTATGGAGTGCGAAATTAAATAGTGCCGTTCCGATGCACGCTCCCCGAAGTTTAAACGATAGTAAACCGACAGGTTGTCAAAATGACGCCGATGCTCTAGACCTGACTAATTAAGAAGAGTATCTAATATCAGGCAGAATTAGGGTGCAACTGTAAATAAACTCTGGTTTCAGACATAATGTTACTTATTTCATAAAATGGATTAATTAGGCACATTAAAACTTTTTGGTTTTGATTTTGTATGATACAATTATTGTACCAATTAGTACGTACCACAACGGTACGCTTAGTTACGTATTTCGCAGTTTTCCGGAAACTGTATGTTTTAACAGTTTTGGAATTCCAGTGAATTAATTAATAGCCAAGTATTTATGCAAATATTTTAATTAATTTCGTATTTATTTGTGTTAATCAGGACGAATATAATGATGAATGGATTCCATTACTTTTCGTTGAAATCGATTATCATTATGTATTTTACAATTGAATGTGTATTGAATTAAATTTCTAATACTGCTTTAATTTCACAGTAAAATACTGGAAATAGTAATGGAACCTCAGTAGTCTCACTTCAAATCCCTCAATAAATCTGACAGTTCTATTACGAAATTTTCGATAATTGCTAACAAGGGAAGTATCAGTAATCAGTAAATTCAATGCAGAGTTACATTGTTTCCTGGCAATATCAGGTTACGGTTTCAAGCAACGTGCTACGCCGTAGCCGCTGCTACGGGCTACGGTTACCCGCTACAAGGTTACATGAATTTTATCACCAAAATCAATGCACAAAAGATGTTTTGTGCATTGATTTTGGGTGTTTTTAGGTAAAATTATAACACCCAGAATTAACACTCAGAAGATATTTATCTTCTAAGAAGTCTTTTAATGTTTACGTTTTTCAAGTGACTAAAAACTAAGACTACAGTTCAGTTTCAGAAAAACAGAGAAATTGTCAAAATCAACCGCCCAAAAAAAGAAGGACATTGTACTTGGATTGAGAGGAGACTTGACCCCTGATAGTCGGAGCGGGGACGGACAAAGAGGAACACAACTGAATGAAGGTCTATTCTATAAGAAGTCATAATCACAACCTCGAACACAACTGTGCAGGAAAGAATGTAGGTTGAACATTCAGGTTCAACTTACCTCAATTTACTTTCCCAAGGGAGTACATTCCTAAGAGTGGAAAAATATGCCCCATGCCCTAGTACAGTGTGTTTATTACAAATAAAGGAATTCCCAGCGCGCTTCGCTAATGAAAATTTATATGACGGTCAGTAATACCGATGAGAATCCCCGTCAGTCGGCACCCTTCGACCGTAATGAATGTTAGTGAACTCCATTTGAAAAATGAGCCTTATTTATTAAAGTCATGCGTTGAGAAAAAAAATAATAGATCAGATAACTCAGAACTTAAGTGTTGTACTGACACCATCATAAGTCTTTCCTATAATGGGTTTGCACTCCCGCTTTACGTTACGGAACATTCCCAAGTTGAATTCATTGTAAGTAGTTCGTATCCTTCTTAGATATATTTCTCTCTGACTGATTAACACTGCGTGACCAAAGGGCTGGCTTATTTTTTGCCCAAAGAATCAGCATTGCTATTCGACTCAGTAATGCTGCCAGTCTTTTGGGCATATTTCCGTCGTGCCCAGATAACAAAAATGTGGAAGGATAGGTACGAATAAGTGTATTTATTTTTACATAGACATAATATGTCGATACATACACTAGGTTATAAAGATTCGTAGTTTATATTCAACTCTTTAATGTACATATATTTTATTATTTCATCAAAAAGATTATAGCAGTGAATTTAGTAATCTATCGTCTGCGAATGGATCTATTTCCTCGACCCAATTAGAATTTTAGCGTGGGGATAAGTAGATGCAGTATTTGAATTCAAAGTTCAAAATCATAATTATTACACTTTTGAATGACTTGAAAAGTCAGGAGGCTCTATGCTCGACTGTATCATTATGGTCATGGTCACAAATGTCTTCGTCAACTGTAAAACGATTTTATATATTTTTTTGGTTACGGAGAGTAACTACTCCAGACCACAGCATGAGACTTCACGGTGAGGTCCGTTTGGGTTTGGTAAAGATCTAGTGGAGAAACTTCGAGTTAGCCAATGGAAGTGTTAAATAAATTTATTATTTATTTTAAAGCATAAAAAAAACGAAGCCATTATTTTATTTTCGTAAAAAATCTAATCAATTCAGTTTCCGATCATGTCGATTTTTTTTTGCAGTCCTTAGACTGACCATAATCTTGATTAGATAAAATGAAGTCAATTATTTCGTAGGTCTTTGTTTATGTTACCATGATATACATGGTAACTTGTACAAAGAAGTACTTATATAAGCAGACACTTAATAATTACATCAACAATTTTCTCGCCGTTGTTCTTTATTAACAAGCCGTAATAAGGTCGATACTCGAAGTGGTGCCGATGCACAAAAAATATCAATTGAAGTATAGATTCCGGGGCTTGTTAGAAAGAGTCTCTGGAATGCAAAGGACAACTGAAGGAACACAGGTGGGTTGTATTCGGTAATAATAAGACACTAGCTTTCGCTCCACCTACAGCGGGAAGACTAGTGTCTGTAATTGTTTTTAAATGGGTAATTTAAAAACAAAGGTAGGTAACAGATGTTCATCTTTATATTTCGTTAAGGCATCGTAATGTTATTAATGTAAGCATCGCTTGCAGCCATACAAGGTGACTTAAACCTTTAAGGCTTTAAATCGCTTGAAGCAATTGAACAAGGAACTCCTACTAAGAATCCTTTTTCATGTACTTGTATGTTAGTTATTCATAACGTGAACTTGCTTGCTGCATGTACAGCAACAATGCAGGAAAACTTACTTGTTACCGCAGAATACTAAATAATAATGCTGTTACCATAATGTTAGTGGTTTTGTTTAATGGTGGCTGCTGTAGTTTGTGTAATTTTACATTTCCCAGAGCAAAAACCACGCGAGAATCTGATATTTATTCAAAATTATATTTTAGCACAGCTTTGTATGCATCTGTAGTATCTGTACGTTCAATTGATTCTGTGTTTAATAATTGTACTTTAAACACTAAAATAAATATTTTTGTAAAAATAGCATCAAAATTGGTTATTAATCAGTAAAATATGACACTCAGTCTCGCTTATTTCAGGGCGGAAGAAGTTATTATCTGTTTTTTTTTTTTGAAAATGGTATGTCTCACTTCCTTTTTAGGCTTTCGTGTTAACGCGTGGAGGTATCGAGTTGAAAAAGCCTGCGTTCCCTTCAAGCTGTGAAAATCAAACTTCTAAGCTAACGAATAAAAAAGATACGCCCGTTTATGTCAAACGTATGTTGACAAAAACGTACAACGAACGTACGTGTAAACGTATGTCGTTTATGTGTGTACTCTCAAAGATCGAAATTCATAGACCCAGAATTCTGAAATTTGGCACAAATGTGAACAGTACATGTGAACAGCAAATGTGAACAAACATGAACAGTAAATTTGTTGTTACCTACGTCACAATTTTTTTTTTGCTATTCGGAAAAATCTTCGAGTCTCCATTCGGAAATTGTAGTTTGCACGGAACCCTCTGTGCACGAGTTCGACTCGCACTTGCCCAGTTTTTTATTATTATTATTGATACGCTCGCGTTTGACTTCTGTCTCACAACTTAAAGACCACTAGGCTGTAGCTATCAGGAAATACTGATTCTGGCAGGGAAACCTACTCCTTAGTTGCAAAAACACATGCAGTGTCCTTCAGAATTGAAACAAAACCAATAATAGAGCAGTCCAGGAAATCATTATACTGGTCGAATAAAGTTATAATGATCCATCGTCACAAAAAAAAGCAGAAAAAGTATTATGCGACACTGACCGTATTTACGTAAGTTGCCGTTTACACCGTATGACGAAACATATTCATGTATTAATATCATAATGTTTACAGTACACCGATTAAGCTTGTACTAAACTTGACCGACATTTGGGCTGTTCTTGGCCGCCCAACAAAAACTGTGTCACACGCATCGCAATCTTCCCGCTATTTTGGCAACTCATTATCTATTCGTGCCAGAGGATCCTCGACTACAGATTCTGAGAATCGAGACGCGTTTATAAATGAATCGAGAAAGTGTGAGCTGTAGCGATTTACTTATCGTTTCTTGTCGCTATTTACGTCTTGTCGTAAACGGATAATTAACGCATGTGCGTTTTTTAATAATGCACTAAGATAATCCTGCTTTTTTTTAACACGTGGCTCATGCGTTTACCCACTTGTAAATCCGGAATAACTGTCTATACAAATATACAAAGCAGCTAATCTAAAACTTAAATTTAAAACAGTTTGATTTAACATTTTGTATTGTACATCTTGCACCATTTCATTTGATATCCCACTTGGTTGTTAATTCCCACTTTCACTTCTCTTATCTTGTGAATGACGGAACCGATTTTTAAATCAAATGTATCTAAAAACTAAAAAACCTACTTTCAGATAAATAAAAGAAGCATTTAACTCGGTTCATTGGTTTAAGTGCTAAGATACCAAAAACAGACACATTGCGTTCAAACTTCAAACACCCCTCTTTTTGCGTTTAACCTTTTGAATGTCTTATGTTACACAGTTCGACATAAGCAATTGTCTTTCTATTGTGCCTCTAATTACGGCATTCAAAGAGTTAAGGTTAAAAAGGAAGGAATAGGCTCAAAGTTCATTATTAAATTCTGAATTTAAAAAATTGCAGCCTCCAATTAAAATTATAGAGGTTAGAAATTCAGACTATCCCAAGCATTCGATGCACTAATCGATTCTATGAATAGGACAATGTTACATTCCTTTCATAACATAATAAATCAATCGAGTTTGGCTGTCTGTTATTGCTATTTTAATAATGACTAAGGTAGCGAGACGAGTAGTTTTATTTGTGGTCTAAGGCTGACGAGATACCCATTATAATACCCATAAACTTGCGGTTACGGTGGCCGGGACTTCCAACACCTTGGGCATCTCCTGCAGGGGCCCAGGGTGTAAAGATTATCTCCTCCCCATCCTTTCTCCCACCTCCTTCGCTTGCATTACTGCTTCGCAATAGAAGATTATCCTATACCTATACCACTAAATCATTCGGGAAATCTTGAAATAAAGGCGTATCATTATGGTATGCTTTGCAATATAGTAACATAAGCTAATTACTAACCTCAAAATTAACAGGCATTTCAAATGTGGCAACGGTAAAGTTCGCCTTGAATCGTTTCTGGTTGCGGCTTTGTGGTTAGCGGCGCCCATATATGCCTGTCCCTTCGAACATATTCATTGACACCTACGTTATATTCCATGTCATGATTACTTATTCCTTTATAAGGTACCTTGATCAGAATTTATGAATTTATTACACGAGTGTATCGTCGGTTATGGACCGTACATCTAATCAGCATATTGTATTGATGCCACCACCTCAATGGAGTTCATGAAAGCTTATTTGCTAAAATTATACGATACAAGAAGCTTTTGGATACTAGATGTGTGATAGTCCATGGAGCCGAAAGGTTCTGGAGTGGTGATCACACACTGAGACACTCAGCGTTGGAAGGCCTCCCACATGGTGAACCGATGACCTGGTGAGAGTCGAGGAAAAGCGATGGAAACGAGACGAACTGGAGCGTCCGTTATGGTGACATTTGGGCATATGTCCAGCAGTGGACATCTGTTTACTAAAATGATGCTGTAAATATTTTAACATCATCTATACTAATATAATAAAGAGGTAAAGTTTGTTTTTATGTTTTCTTGTTTGTAGGAGGTAATCTCTGAAAGTACTGGACCGATTGCTAAAATTTTTAGGAAGGAAGCTGCATTATTCCTGAGTGATATAGGCTATATTTTATGTACGTGGGCGAAGCTGCTGGCAAAAGCTAGTCATTTATATATTGGGTCACATCATTTCAGTGGACGTCTGTCCACTGAAATGATGTGACCCAATATTTACTAATCTTATGACACAGTATAAAAAGAAGTAATGTTCCACGTTTGTCTGTAAATCCACTTACTCTTTCTAACCATAGAACGTATTTGAATGCGGTTTTCACAAATAGAGAGAACAATAAACGAGGTAGCTTTGTGTCTCGGCCTTTTGTAGGTCCAAAGTATATACACGGTTCGCTAAAATTTAAAAAATCATCATAATTCTTTTACCCATACTCCACTTTGAAAATTCAGACATTAAATATCGTGAGAAATTGTAAACTAGTTTTTTTTTTATCGTATACATTACGGATTTTTCATAATATCTATATCGAGAAATAATCTGATAAACATTTATTACAATCATAAGAAGTTTGAATTTTCCGGCGACAAATATATTTTTGTTTTTAATTTAGTTTTCCGTCTTCTATTGATTCTAATTTTAGTAGTGACCTGTCTATTCATTGTTTTATTAGTCTCTTTTCCTCATACAGCCATCTTAATCCTCATTCAAAACTTTCCTTATATCAATTTCTTCGTTATTTATCATATAACGTTATAATCAAATTCCTTACAAATTTCAAAAGTTGACAACAGTTCCGTCAGCTTTATTTATTCATCATTATTATTATTTGTTATACCCGTCTTACTCTCTGTAGATGTTCTTTTATACGACTTCCAACGTGACAGTAAGCAATTGTACTAAAACTTACGGATGACTACTTATAAATGTTCAAAAGGATATCTTTTGTATGCTTTTATGACAGATGGAAAAACTTCAATAGATTTTCTTTGAAGAAACAATTACGGGTGCCAGGAATTTTGTCAGTGAATTTATTTACCCTCTGCGGTATCCCATACAGGAAAATGATGAGATAGGCACTGTTCTCGTGAAAAGGCCCTATTTCACTTAGATAAGGGATCAAAATCTTGTCAATGTTGTTCTTGACAGATTTTTGGAGTAGTGGGGTAGTCTTTTTTTTTCAACTAACAACTGAAAATTTTCATATCTTGGCTTGTAGGTTTCTGTTCCTCAAATATCTTACACTACATTTTTTATTAGGTAGTTATTAATGGGAAATGTCGCCGTGTATTAAAATAACATCAAAGCGAATGGTTTAGATCTATTTCGCTCAATGGACATGGGTCATTTAGACGTAGGTATAATATTCTCGCAATATGAATTACATTATTTTAGCAAAGTTTTTAGTAAAAAGAAATAAAATTTATTCTTATATACAGTGTAATGTTTTTTTATACAGTGCCTTTGTGCTAATCAAAGAAAATAACCGCTCAATGTTTGTGAATGAATGACGAAAGGCCTCCAAGCTACACGGGTTTCCGGATTGATCGTGAAACACAAAGAGCAACTGAAGAAATACGAGAGGATTTTAGTCTACTCCATTTCTCTCTTCCACCCAGAGCGCGAAAAGTTATTTGATGATAAACATCACAAAAAATAAACAGTAACGCACGTAACTAATATAATGTGTTCTAAGTCTCGTTTGAAGGCAGAATTCCCAACGTACAGGATATATTTTATGTACAAGCAATTTAATTAACACCCATCAAACTATTAAATACAATATGTACCACATTTATCGAGAACTTTGATGTTATATGAAGAGGAAAAACGTGCCAAGAGCGAGGTGATCTCGTAAACCGTCCCTGAATGTCATCGTGTTTGATATTGGCTGTCTATAAACTTTTGATACGAACACAAATTTAAACACCGAATTACAAAAATAACGAAGTTAAATATAACTGGAGCACAATTTTAAATTGCTTTAGAAGTAGTGCCGGATCAAGGCATCGTGGGGCCCGTTGGTCTACCAAGGGGCCCTCTAAATCTTTGTAACAAATTAATTCTTCATTAACTTATTTTTATAACAGGCCACGAGGCCCTTTAGTTGCGATGAGTCCATGGGCCGTTCCTTCCATTGTCTTTATGGAAAATACGGAATTGTTCCGATTTCATTTGTTCAGGTACAGGTATCTTGACTTGTTTTATGTGGGGCCAACCCCTGTGCGCGGGGCCCGTAGCATTTGCTACCCTTGCTACGTGACTGATCCGGCACTGTTTAAAAGCTTTGAATAGGTAATTATGTCCCTCGTTTACTAGGTCAAAGTCCTTTTGAAAAATGTCGGGCGGGCCAGTTTAAAGAAAATGTTTCAAGCTTATTATGAAAGGCCAAGTTTTGATTGTATTCACTTTCCAATCGCCAAACAAGGGACTGCGAAAACAATTGACCGTACAACTTTGAACTGTATTGAAAGTTCTTAAACAAATCCAACTACGTATACTCGTATATTCGGAATACATTAAAAGTTGAGTGAAATGTGTTAATACTCAAGTGACATTCTATACGGTCGGGTTGTGCCGTGTCCTCCGGCGGGCGTGAGTCGGTGGCCGGCACCGACACGGTCGCGTCGCCGGCCCGGCGTCCCAGATTAATAATTCCACGGCACGCGTACCACTCATTAATAAGAAATTATGAAAAGGTGGTAAGCGTGTTCGACACGAAGGTTTACTTTACCTCCTTTTTTCTGAAATGAAGAGTAAGAAAACAAGTGACGAGGGTTTAAGGTTTCACGGCAATGCGTTTTTAAATTCTCATTTTAAATTTTACGTATCCGCACAGTATTCATCTAGCCAAATAATATTTTTGTGTGGAATCCGACCAAGGTACTGTATCTTTGAAGGTTTCGGATTTTTTTTTTAAATCACCACGATTCTGAAATGTAAGGGTCAACTGAAAGAATTCTGGTGTATTTCAGTTAGTAAAAGCCTAAAACTACCTGTCGCTCCACCCTAGTTGGGAGAAGTTAGAAGAAATTTCCCGTACTCAAAATAAAAAGATCAAAGTGTAGTTTCATTGATAAGCTGATTGGTGTTTATTTTTGTAATTAATCATTTGATGGCTATAAAATAAGTAATAGCTTCAATTTCATTTTACAAAAGAGACATTTTGTCGTTTTAATATATTATCTTAATCCAACAAATAGGGAAAAGCGAAACAAAACCTTAATTAAAGCTAAAATATACGAAACACAACAATATTTAGACGATAATGGTGCAAAGTGACTGCGGACGATACCATCCGAGCTATTGTTGACAAAGACTCGTTACTCTAGCTAGATTTATTAGCCTCATAATTTTAGGTCAAAATAATGTTGTATTAGTAGTACACCTACACAATACTTTTATGCTATATTTATAAGGGAGTTCTATTTTTCATCTCTTGGTATTTAAATTGTCTTAAAACATAACGGCTCTTCTTTTTATTTTATGTTTAAAAAAAAAAACCAGTGAATTTTCAAATGGTTGTTGCCATTGTTGTGAAAATTATAAGGTATGTTTGTGAAATAAAATTTTATTTGTTGTTACATAATATACGGTTAGAAATAAAATAGGAATTAAGAATGTATGGTACTTTAACTGTCGTATTTGTTTTTGTTAAATATAAACAAGTTTTGTGATCACTACAACTGTTTAGTGGACACCTAATTTATTTTATAATTAAAATAAATATAAAATATATTTCTTGCGACCCACGGTTACTCTTCTAGTTAAAGGATAAAATCTACAAGTCCGTGATAAAATCCAAAGACCTGTAATATTGTAAAGGTCAGAATATTAGGTTGTGAAAAGTCACTTGAAAAAAGATTGCATACGGCGAAGTTAAAAATGTTGAGATGGATTTTTTTTGTAGGCGAGAAATTGTTTAATAAATTTTCTCACTCTAGAGTAGAGCGGAAGAGCGTGTAAGACTTTTACTAACCAAAACCACACCTATGTTCCTTCTTCGCCCTTTGCGTTCCAGGACCATGAATTTCCCTTTCAGAAGTCAACCCATGGTCTCAGTAGTGTTCGGCCCTGGAACAATACGCGCCGTCGACGACTCGGGCTTAAAAACTAATAAAAACTGCTCTGCGAAAAATAAAACAAATCCTCAACTCAGGGCTATAAAATGTCTAAGTGCAAACTAAACTTGATTGATAAGAGCCTGGCTTATATGACTTGTACAGTAAATAACACATTCGCCATTAGAAGGCAATATAGGAACAGCACACGTTGAACAATAAAATATTTTATAGCCAGTGTAAAACTGCGCCGTCCCGGCAGACAGATGTGAGGTAGTTACCGACTTTTTAACTTGAAAAATTAGCTAGAAGCCACTAAATGTATTACCTACAGAAGTTTTGTTTTTAATTGCTCTACATTTCTTACTCTTTTAGTCGGTTTCACTTAGGACTAGTTTCTTTTATTCGTAGTTGTTTAAGTCAATCAATTGTTAAAAGCAGTAACCAATTATTTTATTTAGGTAGAATGATTTGTTCAATCAATTGTTAACTTGACCAATGTTCAAATAAATAACTGTATTTTGTCAAGAACGAAAAAGTAATTATTTCGATATTTTTGCTTAATTTAACAATTAGTTAACATTTTTAACTTTTAGTCAATATGGATCTTTTAATACGGATCTTAAAGGCCCTTAGTGTAAAAACACAAATCCTGATCACCGTTAAAAACAGTGATGACAATCAAGTGCCTAAATCTCGAATAGCTTGTGTTACTTTGAGTCTCGTCGATGAAGTGTGACTACAGCACTAAATTAACTAGAAAATAACGTAGCTAAAATTGATAAAATAATCATTTATAAAATATTTGGTAGTTTTTCAACCTGTGAACGTTAAACCTACCTAAGAAGTAGTTTCATAAATATTTGCAACTACGACGACATTCCAAATACCGCGATTGCTAAAGTGGAGATTCTCCAAATTTTTATTTAGACTTGGAAGGAAATTTTGTTCACGAGTATTTAAACACATATAAATAACAACAGCGTGCCTAAATTCTCCTTGCATTTAGCGAAATCTAAACAAGTGTCCGAAAATGTAAACAGCGGCACTTAAGCTGAGGACCGGGTTTTAAATGGGGGCATCGCGTGCTGAGGAACACTTTTGAACCCTCTAAATTTAATAATGTTACTTGCGAAACGAGGACATGAGGAGATACGTCCATATCACGAGATCTCCAAGAGATCGCGTCCCATTCTCGCTTACTGAAAATATTTCATCTTTCACTTTACAGAAATATTTGTGAAAACGTTGACGTGTTATTACGTGTTGCTGTAGCTGAAGGGAAGCTCTACAAAGACATATTTGAAAAGCGGAGCTTTCATGAAAAGGAAAATGTTAGTCTGATTTTGTCGTAAAATTGTTTCATTTGAATCAAACTAACACAATCTACTCGGATCGCGCGAATAACATCTTAAAGTGATTTTAAACTAGTAGTAAATAATACTAAGGGGAAATACTCCTGCCAAAAAAGTGCTATTTCGGGATGTGGTCTACAAAATTTTATCAAATTAGTTCAGCCGATCGAGGCGTGAAGAAAAAACATTTACTTCGCTATCTGCTTCTTATGTTGTTTTGATGAGACTATACATTTAAAGGAGTAACAAACATACCCAAATATACTGTTAAACTTTTGTTTTTATAATGTTAAGTGTCAATTAAACACCTACTAATAATGATACTTCATTCTATTTTAAATATCTAGTATTTATTTACTGTGCACACACTGAACATGAAGTTTAAATAAATAAATAAATTATTATTAATTGGTCAGAAATCGATACGTCCTATGCATAAGGTAAGGTTGTAAGTTAAAAAGTGCATATTTTCAGGATTGTCCGTTTTCATGACTGTTAATGATTTATGTAATTTTTTAAACACTTTTAACCAATGATTTTGCATTATGTAATGAATTATTAGTTTAAGATAAATCTGTACGCTGACGCTGGATATAATAAGAAATATATACATTTTTATAATACAATGTTACTCAAAAAATATACGTCTGTATGCGTTGGATGTATCGAAATATGATAATACGTTATATTTCAGTACCATTGATGTTAATGGTTAACCGGTAAGGCCATTGCTGGATATTATACTTTAACACAGCATAATGATGATCGAGTATAAAATTAACATTATTAATTAGAGCTACCATTATAATTTAGCTGAGCGCATATTACTGAAAATTAATGAGGAAGTAATCGATCTCTATAAAGTAATAGTTGATTTATAAAGTAACTAACTTTTATCCACGACTTCATCCGTGTACATAAAATAATAGCCTATGTCACTCAGGAATAAAGCAGCTTTCTATCGGTGAAAAAATGTTAGCAATCGGACCAGTACTTCCAGAGATTACCTTCTACAAACAAAAAATTAAACTTTACCTCTTTATAATATTCTATATCTAATTCACCCTCTAGGTGCAGGGATTTTGCTAAATCCTCTCTTAGTGTTCACCTATGTCGTAAAAGGAAGTCCTGTACAAAATGTCACGTTCCTAGTCCCTGTAGATTAGGCTGTGCGTTAATACGTCAGTCAGTCAGTTTCTCCTTTTTTTAAATAGATTTATCTTTTTTGTCGAGTCTTCTTCTTTCTGCGTTTATCGCATATTACTTGGGGTCGGTGCAATACGTTCTTTTCTTCCATTCTGTCCTGTCACCCTTTTCTTTTGTATCACTCCTCATTCAATCGACCTTTTTTCTAGTGTAAATAAGAAATTTAGCTTCAAAGGTTTCTAAAGCTAAATTAATCAGTAGTTTTTAAAAGGCATTGATTGTCCTCTCAAAGTTAGATAGACTAGCTTTTTAATTTCGTTCTTAACCTGAGACTCATTAATTGTTAATTGATTATTTTGCCTTTTAGAAGATAGTTCGTCTTCTTTCTAATTACTTTAATAGACAATTTAACTTTTGTTTGTACTCGTAGAGGTCGAATTTTAAAACATTTTTTTATTAAGGTAGAACTATATAGGGTCTGATCTGAGCGCGTTGGTTTCCATACATTTGATATGGCAATTAGACTTGTACTGGTACATTAGATCCACGCCACGCGATGCAACTCTACGTACAAATCAGGCGTGTCCCACGTGTGCATCAGGCTTAGTATCTCCGCACACGGACCACCAAAAAAACCGGCTTCTACCTTTTTTCTGACGGTCTTTTTTGTGGCCCGTGAGCGGCGGTGCCGCCACAAAAAAAGAGCTAGAAGCCGCTTTTTTGTGGCGTTTTTTATAATAATGATAATGGCATACGCCACCGCATGCCATTTGCGAGTTTAATCCTTCTTCGTCAGGATCCATTATAATATTGCCTAATAGGGTAAAAAATGTAGCAGCCTCCGGCCACAAGCTGTCACATTCTTTAGCTTTTTTTTGTGTCCGCTTCTAGCTTTTTTTTGTGGCGGCGCTTTTTTGTGGCGGCTTTTTATTGTTGCCCGTGTGCGGGGACGCTTATGTAGTTACCGCATAACCGTTTCTCTCACATTAGAGATCAATCATGTATCTTGAGTGCATTTACAAGTATGTACACTCACATACCAAACACCCAATCCGGAATGAGTATCGTTGGGGCATATAAATATTTGTTCTGTGCCTGTTACCCGCGATACGCAGCACAGAAGCCGGCTTTTCAAACACTTCGTCATTCGTGACGTTAATATTGTTAATTGAAACAATAAAGCATTAGTTTGAAATAAATTAAAATAGAATGAAAAAATAAAAGCTTAATTATAAGTTTTGGAATTTTTGCTGTGTTTTGGTGAATTAAAAAAAAAAATATCAATCGTTTGTGGACGTGCGGCCCTAGAACCCAAAGGGCAAGTGAAGTAATACGAACACAGGGTTGGTTTTAGTCAATAAAAGTCTGACACTTTTCATCGCTCAGAGTTACTTGATGAAGGAAGAAATTTTTTAGTGTGCATACTGTAAAGAACATGCCGTGGGAAAATTAAGTCACTCAATCTAATTTATGTTCGGTTAGCGCGTTTATTGCTATCTGCCTTGTAATCTTATTAGGCTCCTTAAACCAGCTCACGTAACTTCTTAGCTTGAAGAATTTATTTTCGAGCGAAACATACATTTCAATTGGTCTTTAAACCAGATAAAATCTCACACGATAAAATCTCAAATATGATATGAATAGGTTTGACTTATGTTACTAGAAGTTGATTCGCGTAAGTGTAAAACTAAAATGGGGCCATTGAGGTGAGTGGAGGGCTACAAACAACAAACAAACACTGTTTCATTTCAATTTGCAAGAACGTTTATAATTTACACATGTATTATCAAAGGCTATCGATCCAATTCAGTAGATTGGTCGCATTGTTTGTAATAAACGACTTTATTTACGGTTCGCAACATTATGTGTCGCAATAACGTTCACTCGTTCAGTAATGACCGATTGTTGCGGCTTATTCATTCACCTGAAGTTATGAATTGTCTCGAATGACCCCGACACCTCGTTACTGTTTTGTTAGGAACTTAATTACGAGTGAAGTTGGCATAAATAGTTAGGTGCGACAGTTTATGAGCTCATTCTGCTTATCGTTTTGAAAATCAGAAACTTTGTAGCGTAGAGTTTGAATGAACATACTGTGACTCAGTTTGTTCCTGGAAAATTATTTAGTTTTAAACGCGTAATGCTGTTTGGAAACTACTTTCATGTAGATAAAACTCTACTACGAGAATCAGTACTTATATGATACGCAGTTACGCACCTTTGGTAAAAGAACTGTACGATTGCGATAATTGCTCAGTAAGTACAGGAGAGCTATTTTTAACCGACTTCAAAAAAGAGGAGGTAAAACTGTTCGGCAGCTTCGTGCTTTTTATTATACTAGCCTTTACTAGCGGCTTCGCCCGCGTACATAAATACATATCACTCAGAAATAAAGCAGCTTTATAACGGTGAAAAAAATTTTAGCAATCGGACCAGTACTTCCAAAGATTACCTCCTACAAACAAAAAAACATAAAAACAAACTTTACCTCTTTATTATATTCGTGTAGATTGGCTTGATGTTATTCTCCTTTCCATGATATAAACTATTCACGTGCTATTTTATTTTGGCATATTGTTAACAAGATTTTTTTTTAATGTTTTTGCTTACGTACAAATGTATTTTGCAAATTTTGACAAATGTGCCTTTGTTCTTCCAAGTTGAAGGTGTAACTGTTAATATAATCGATCCAGATGAAATCAATAATAAATATAGTTGTAAGACAAGTCGAAACAACCCACACAAGTAATCACTAGGTTAATTAATATAAATGAAGACAAAATAAGGTCACCAATAAAAAAAAAAAACATCTGAAGATACTTCTCAAAACGATGTAACAAAATCAATTTGACCTTACCAAAAATAGCAAAACTATATTTGTGGAGACAAAATCATAATAAGTACCAAATTGTTATTGGATTAGACACCTACAATATTGCCTACGACCTCCAAACATTCGTTAATGTTTGGACAATAAATAACTTCGTAGGACCGACCAATATATAAATAAAAGTGTCACATAATATCGAATTGATATAGAAATAATTGAACAAACAGACTATAGTCACGTGCGAAAAATCTTGTGAGTCATTTATATTGTTGCACTGGTTTCTGTCATCGGCTTCGCTTGTGTGAAAGTAGAAAACTAAACCAAGGGAACATTTGTGAGCCTGACGTCTACTGGTGTACGTCGCTTAGACATGGGTCGCCCCCTTGTACATTTGACTTTTATATAGCTGGCAAAATGTAGCTATACCTACTTTTACAGATAACCCTTTAGAGGGTGGTGGTGGCAGCAGCGATCTCTTGCGCCAGGTTTGGCTACAGGCCATGGTTCGGAGCGAAGAGCGGTGGCATTGGCAGGCGGTTGCCTCCTTCTGCAAAGCAGCAATGCTAGCAAAGGAGGCGGCTGCATGGAGCTACCCATGCGGCCGCCCGTCCAATGACCGTCCGGACCGAGCTCAATTCGTGTGCCTCAAGGATATGTCAGCAACCTTAGAGGCCCAGCAGTATCGAAGCCTATTGGGGCCAAGGGTGATGCGAAAGAGAACCTGGGGCCCTGGAATGAAGGCGAAGAAGGAACAGGAGTGGCTTTTAGTCAGTATAAGTCTGACACGCCCTCCCGTTCTGCCCAAGGACGAGAGATGTCATTATATGATTTCCCTTCTTAAAAAATCTGAATAGATTTGGATGAAATGTAACCTACGTTTAGGAATAGTACCTACAGAGGATTTTATCCCAGGAGTACGTTCCCTTGACATTATTGTCATTTAAATGAAGGTGAAACCGCTTGCAGAAGCTAGTATATAATTTATTATGAGCTGACGTTCCCCAATCTTTCTTCACCACTTCATAACTTTATTCGGGTGGTTTGACCTGTACAACATTTAGACTTGTCCATCATGATCAACTTAGCAAAACATAGAACTAGTACGATAGCCCGAGCCATTTAAGTTCATAGTGGTGTGTGATTTAAACCGCTCGTACTGGAGACGACTTTGATTGATTTAGCTTGTACATTAGACTCCCCTTGATTGAATTGACACCGCTTTGCGGAACTTAGCTCAAGTGCTGTTGGACCTAAACATTTTGTGGAAAGATAAAATTTCCGCATGGCAACTAAATAGTTTTCTCGGTTAAATAAATTTAAATTCGTGACTATATCACGAACCAGAAAAAAGGAACTATGTGGATTGAAAGTATTAATCATGAAAAAAATCCTGGTGAAAAAATAAATAAATTTTCCATAAATTGTAGCCGCAACCTTTCAAAACTGCTACTAGCATGGTTTAAAACTTTAGGTAAAAATGGATAAACAAGATCAATAAATATAGACACCAACTTTTTTTAAACAAATTGTTTCCATCAAAACACAACGGTCAAGAATAGTGTTGCCAGGAGTACTGATTTGTACCTGATCGGGACGCTAAATATCCCGATAAATCAAAAACCCTGAAACTCAAAGAGCGACTGAAGAAGTCTGGGTTTTACTCAGTAAAAATTTGAAGCGCCCTCTCGAAGACGTCATGGGATCTAAAACCCTAAATCCCGACATATGTGTATTTTTTTATTATTTTGTTACCTAGTATTAGTGTTTTGGATAGTAGTCATAAAACTGAAATCAATTCTGTATGTTAAATGCAGGCTGGGAACTTTACCAGTCTCCCTGCTACAATATATATGAACTTCCACTATTTAAATATAAATTTCTTAATCGATAAAGCTCACACGATCTAGGATTTCCTAAATTAATGAATAATTACAATGTATTTTTGACATTTATAATTCTTTTGACTCAATTATTTTGAAATATTTTTTTATAATCTGTAATTTATTATTGTATGCCTAATTGGCAGGACATAATGGAACTATAAATTTATCATTAAGTTTTAACATCTGTATATAACCTTTGCCCACAATAAAGACATTCTGTTTCTATTCTGAATATTCTACGCTCATCTAATAGATGCTTTTGGCTTCCTTGCCTTTATTGTAAAGGCGGCTGTGGTTTAAATAATCAGTATGAAAAGATCACATAGTGTATGTTTGTACTCCCCAGTCACCTCCCAAAAATTCAGCACAAGCGCTAAAAAGTTTTTCAGAACGCAAGGCGGACTGTCGCGATAAGTTTAGCACGATGCGTCCATCAGACTCTATAATTGGTACTCCGGGAAAACCGCTTGCAATATAGTTGAGCAGCTAACCTAATAATCATATCTCGTTGTTTATGGACTTCGTAGTGCCAAGAACTACATTGATGACCAGTTTACAGTTAAGAAGATTGTAAACAGACTCGCAAGCTGCTTCGAGTGAAGTTTATAAACACTTCGTGCTAACACAGCCAAGCAGTAAAGACAACAGTGTTGCAGAGACATAACGATGTAGGTGATCCATCGTTATGTTCCGCAGTATAAGGAAAATTGCAGATATTATTATTTTTGGAGACCGGAAAATCGGGGACGGATTTTCTTTAAGGCGTTTTGTTGGACTCAATGATCCTTTCTTTAAATGTTTTTCTTTTTTTAGTATTTTTGTGTGAGTATATTGGGATAGCTCGTTCATTACACATGGGGCTTTTTAAGGTTCAATCACGATGATGTAAGACTTACTGACTAAAGTCACATATATGTTTCTTCTTTGCCTTATCTTCCAGGACACTGGGTTTCCTTTTCAGGAAGTCTCCGCGGCCCTAACGGGCATCGGCCCTGTCGGGCTCCTACGGTTTGCTGACCTCTCATTGAGGAGCGCGTGGATTACTACGCGTTGTCTACGACTTGGGTCTGTAACAACTAGCCAGTACGTATGTATGTTACTGAACTTCGATCACGTATAACCAATTTTCGTTAATTTGTGATGGATCGTCTGCGGTGTTTCTTAACAAAGTTTCTGACAGCGTCTGTTCAAAGTACTTCTAAGTAAGTACTTCAAAGTAAATAGTTTATCATGTAAACGAGACGTGCTTGTTGAGTTACACTAGATTTTTCTATTTGGTCTTATCTACAGATGTACTAATAATATAAAGCAGAATTTTTTATTTGAACTCGATTATCTCAAAAACTACTGGTTTGAATTGATAACCTACAGTTGTGGAGCAGTAACCAAAGTAAAGTCGCGGGCGTGATCGCACAAAAAAGTTGCGGTCAAAATTTATAAAAAACTAAAATATAATAAATATAGGAAGTTTATTCAGACGACTAATTATAGCTACTCAGAAGTACATAACGATGAGCACACTAGATATTTTTACTTTGCACGTGACATAGTAACATCACACGGACAATTCGACATCAAGAAGTTTCATTAATTCGAATTAAATATTTTACAAGGACAAGTGTCATTTAATGATTTTTTATCTAGCATTCTTAAAAAATTTAAGAATAAAAATCTTTATTAATAAGTAAATGTTATTTGAATACAGATTTTTTTAATCATATTAAATATAACAAAAATAAATGAATAGTTGTTAACTGTTGACTTATTGCTCTATTAAAAAAGTTCAGGTGTGACACATTTTTATGATTATGTTTTCACACATTAAAATTTTATTCCTCATCCTAAATAGCCAGCACGAAATAATAAATAAATCACAAAACTGCTTACTTATTGTGTTTATTATTATATATAACATTTATTGTTAATTTATTAGGTAAATAAACTTTATTGTACATCTCATAATGTGAATGAATAGGGTATATTTACAAAACCAAATATACATACAATGGGCTGTCTTATCGTACAGGGCAATCTTTTACAGACAACCTTTGCATGGATTGATTGAAATGAGATAGATTTGGGGCTTTCAGTGTACAAAAATCATAAATAATATAAATTAGACGTAAAATATATTTATATTAAATACGTGAATATTCATCATCATCGGCCTTTTTAATGTCCCCACTGCTGGGACTCAGGCCTCCCCTCTAGGAGAGGGAATGAGTCGTAATCTACCACGCGGAACCAGTGCCGGTTAGTGAATGATCCATGTCTTCGAATTTTTGGTACTAGGACTTGCCGATTTCCTCACGATGTTTTCCGTCACCGTTTTGAGAAAGACATAAATACTGTTACTTGTTTACATAGGTAAAGATCTAATAACAGCGTCAGCCACCGACATCACCGTGGCAGGCATAGAATTTAGGTTAGGAAATAAACCAACGAAATAGAAGAATATATGAATAAATACAAAATTGAGAAAGAAGAACAAAGAAAACATGTAGCTGAAATAATACTAAGCTATCTCACAGTTGGGTGATTATAAATAGCCAGTGTAACAAAACAACGAAGACTCACAAAATTATTGCACCAGTAAATCATTCGATTATTACGCTGTCGAAAAATGTCGTACACTTTCTTCGCTCAAAAAAAAAAAGCGGAATAGTAATTATCGTGACGCTAAATGCCAAAATTATGTAACTCTAGTGTGTGGTGTGTCGGATGGGCCAACAATTTGGAGTTGGGCCTTGGCTCGTGTTGGTGACAATGAACGCAAAACGACTCATTGGCTAAATATAAGTGCGGCGGCCCACCTGCGGCCGGGCTTGACGCCTGACGCTCAGCTGTTCATGACGTACTCTTGGCCGCTCAGCGATTTCCTCAAGCCACGACCTTTCAAATCTCTAAGCGCCAGATGATTGTCTATCTTCCGGAGTGACACTAGAATATCATTAAAATAACTAGTAAAATTATCTCTAGTTTTTAGAATTAACCGGTCTATTTAAGATCTTCCGTTCGCTTCTTTGAGCTTCACTGCATGAGTTTTCTTAGATTTTTATTACAATATTCACGTCAGACGTATCGTTTAGCTGATAAATGGATTTACTCTGAAAACTGCTTGGAAAATGGTTTTTCTAATTTATCCATAGCATCGTTCAGATTTAATATTTAGAATCGATCTAACCCCTCTTAAAAATAAAACTTCATCTTCAGTTTTTTTTTTATCTTGAGAGTGAATCTACAAAAAATCTGAGAAAGAAAGCTAGTGAAGTGAAAATATTAATGGAATCAATTTAATCAAACCATATCATACCGATCAGCAAAAAAATAATGCAAGTTCGAGTTAAACGATTTTAGTTCTAAAGGGTTTAAATAAAAGTTAACAGAGAGCCAGCGACGGCGTAACGATAAAATTCTTTCACACCGTTTTATGAGACTGAGATTGAATTAGTGCCGTAGCTAAGCTTTGATGACTTTTATACGCACCAACTCACTAATAAGGATCATCTGATTAATTTATTAAGCCAGACCACCGTTATAGAACATTTTAAAGAGCGATTTTATGAAGAATGGATCTTTAACAGCAGTCTAGATCTACTTGGAGATAGCGAATTAAAACGCTCTTTTGACTTAAGAATTCAAACATAAATTGAAGATTTTTATTAATTTAGAATTGATTAAATTGTTTCGATATAAGATGAGACAAAAAGGCGAGAAAAGACTTTTCTTCCAGTTAATTAAAATGTAAAATTCAATAACAGACAACTTTGTTGCACAATGAGACAACAAGTTTCCGTTTACGACGAAAGTGAGCATAAGTATTTTTTTTAAATATTTGAAATGAAAAGTTTGTACAATGAGCTGCGAAAATGTTCATGTGAAGGAATACAGGTGTACCCATAGATGTAAGTTAGTTTTAAAAGTTTTGTTACTGTTTTGGTGTACAATAAAATTTATGCTATTCTATCTTACAAATAGGTTTTAGTCAGTATATATACGTCTCACAAGCCCTCTCGTTCCACCTAGAGCTGGAGAAGTTATTTGGTGTATGGGGTATAAAAAAAGTATTTAAGTGCCTATGGAGGTTTGTCATCTTAGCACTAGAAAACCTCGTTACTATCCTCGCACACGGGCCTCAAAAAAACGCCGCTACAAAAAAAAGCTAGAAGCGACCACAAAAAAAAGCTAGAAGCGGCCACAAAAAACACCTGAAGCGCGCGACACCTTGTGTCCGGAGAAGCTTGAAGCCACTTCAAGCGTTTTTTATTTTGTGGCAGCACCGCAGCACATGAGCCACGACAAAAGGCCGCCTCAAAAAGAAGCTTAGGGTGGCGTTTTTTTGTGGCCCATGTGCAAGGACAGTTAGACACATATCACGTTTAGAAGAATAACACAAAACAAATATATATCCATTGTGTACCCAAGTTTGTCAAACATCGTGTTTGTGCACACACACAAAGACGATGTTTGAATGCGGTTTATACACGTGAGCTTTTGCTACATAATCACAACTTGCCATATAGCACAACACAACAAACGGTCATATAGGTGTTGCTATAATAACGGAGGATTAGTGATCGTAGACATTAGAGGCGAGGCGTTGCGGCTCATCCTCAGATTATGATCTCGTTTACGACACAGCTATGTATAACGTTTAACTACAATCTTACTTTGGTTTAGCACTTTCTTAATTTCAGCCGAAAGACGTCCACTATTTGGAGATAAGTGAAGTGTTGCTACATTGATCGCTTCTGTGTGTCTCGCATCTTAAAAAATCAGTGCACCCTGCTTGGGCAGAGTATCGCCGTGCCCTCGTGGGGGCGATCGGCGGCGGAGACCTCTCGCGCCGGGCCTTGGTTGAGGCCATGGTCCGGAGCGAGGAGGAGTGGCAGGCGGTCGCCGACTTCTGCAAAGCAGTAATCAGCTCGCAAAGGAGGAGGCCGACCGCATCAGGCAACGGCGCTCTCGCTGCCGCCGGGATTCAGATCCCGATTTCCAGCCACCGCGGCGCGGGCTTGCGGACAGTGAGCAATAGGTAGCTCACTACGTACCGTCCAGTGTCCGGACCAAGCCCAAGTCACCAACGGCGCGTACCGTTCCCGCGCGCCTCAAGGAGTTGTCAGCAACAGCAGGGGGCAGCAGCAACCCAGTCGGGTCGAAGCCTACTGGGGCCAAGATTATTCGAAAGGAACTCGAGCCCCTGTATGAAGGCTTGAAGGAACGGGGTGGGTTTTTTAGTCAGTAAGAGTCTTCTTCACTATCTCCCGTTCCGCTCAAGAGGTAGGAGTCCCACCATAAAAAAGGACTATATGAAAGTATACGCATTGCCCACTTTCTTAGATAAACTAACTAGCTTCTGCCAGCAGCTTCGCCCACGTGAAAATAGGTTTCTGGATACTCTTTGATCTCCCGTTTTATCCTATCAAAGGGTGAATTCTAGAAAATTCTCTCTTAGTGCTCACCTACGTCATAAAAGGAAAACTCGTGCAAAATTTCACACTCCTAATCTCAATAGTCACAGTTGTGCCTTAATATGTCAGTCTGTCAGTTCCTTCTTTTATATACCTTTTAGACAATATTGTAGACTGGCATGTTGGTCTAGTGGTTAGTGGCCCTGACTTATGCCGGAGGTCGTGGGTTTGACTCCCACCCCAGGGAAAATGTTTGTGTGATCAGTACGATAATTTGTTCTGTGTCTGGGTGTAATTTATCTGTAATATGTATGCATTTGGAAAAATATAAGTATGTTTATCAGTTGTCTGGTACTCATTACACAAGCTCTGCTTAGCTTGGGACTAGACGACATTGTGTGATGGTTGTGGAATACTATTACTATTATTATACTATTATTGTTACATTTATAATTTACTTTTTATAATTAAAATAATAATTATATGAAGATATGTTTGTTAAAATTTACATCTGACACTTGTTTTAGCGTTGAAAAAAAATCTTTCATTGATGGAAAGCTATACCGTCTTTGTGTACCACATCTCACGCTTACTCATATAGAGACTTAACTCAAAAAAGACGTAGCTGGAAATTGAATCATAAAAAATGTTTCTTATGACTCAATTTTTAAATTAGATTTTTATTCCAGAAGAACCAATGTTTCTGCGCGTTAAGCTATGGAAGCGAAGCCGTGGCTACAAACTATACTACAAACAATGTAATATTAACTTTTATTGGTAAGAGTACCTACGATTCGAATAACGTATAACCCTTTAAGACCAACGAGGGAGTAATATGGAAAGAAAGATGACAGCCATCTTACTCTGAAATATAGTAAAGGTAAGTATATGTACTTGTGTGCCCTCATCAAAGGAACGTCTGTCAATAAAAGATCGCTGGAATGACGTCACGCGTCTCATTTCCGCTGCCGATATCAGTGCTTCGGCAGATGTCCGTCTAACGATTGATTGCACATTATATACACTAGCAGTCCCCCGTGGTTTCAGCTTCATCTTTGGTTACTGCTCTATTGTACTGACATACTGACTGTCTTTCTGCTGTACTGCCTATTACTATTTGTGATAGACCTAGCATCCCAAACAGAAAGACTTCTTCCAATACAAGTGGTAGTGTTTTTTTCTTATTAATAAGTTCACGTTTGACCACTGTCTATCTATTGCAAGTGATGATGTAGTTAACGACAGAGCACGCTTGCCTATTAGTAACCTCTTATCTATACACTCTTGTCTTAGAGACCCCTAAGTTGGAGCTATCAGGAAGCACAGACAGTCTCAGATAATTAAACAGACAAAAATTCTTCCGCTGTGTTATGTAACCTATACAAATAGTATAAATCATTGTCTTCTATCGGACTGAAAGGTGCTGCATTAGAGTACAATACGTAATGTCAGACTTGCGCTACAAATCATTGAAGGCATTAAATGCTGAACTAATTTAACACATAATTCTGACTCTGTCAACTTTAAATATTCACAACATAATATAATATTTCACAACTATATATTAAGAGTACTAGACAACTGATAAACATACTTATTACTTATTTCTAAATACATATTATAGATAAATTACACCCAGACACAGAAAAAATTATCATGCTCATCACACAAACATTTGTCCTGGGTGGGAATCGAACCCACGACCTCTGGCATATCAGTGAGGGACACTAACAACTAGACCAACAGGCCAGTCATGAAAGAAACATAACGAATTTACATTTTATTGCATGTGGACCTGAATTAATTATGAGTGCAATAAGTGAGAAGTTACTGTCATGTTTCAGCTGGCAAAAATGATAAATATTTTGCTAATATAGCTTTAGCGGTCTCTTTTTCAGCTGCTGTCTTCGCATTTGCTGTTTGTTAATATTCTTGGACAAGATTTAGACAATGCTGTAGCGATGCATAGGCATGATGATGTCAGAACTACAATCGTATAGTGTTGGTGCGGCATTTTGTCGTGATAGCTCAGTACCTACATTTAAGTTCGTAAGCGCCAATGCTATATTCAAATGATGTTTTTTTGAGGTGGGAAATTATCAAATAACTCGTACTGTTTTGACTGGAGTGTTAGACTTTTACGGACTAAAACTCACATACGTTTTTTGAGTTCCAGGACCGCGGTAACTCTTGCGAAAAATTACACAACAGGTTGTGCAAGCTCAGGGAGCGAGAGGATTTATTTCATCCAATACATATCAACAACAGATATAATATCACCATATTCTACCTAAAAAAAAGGTGAAAATGATTAGACGAGTACTACCACCACACGCAAAGAGCAGCTGTACATAAATAAGTTTATAATGTCTATTGCTCATAAAACCGACTTCAAGCAGAGACTTTAAAAATAACATAAGAGGCAAGTGAAATCACCGTGTTAATATTAATATTTTCATCTCACATTCATCTCGTCGCTTGAGAGGATACGGTGCAACCGTACATTTTTTCACGTCACCTGCAATATTCAGTTCAATACGCGTTCAGCTACCAAGAAAGCTGTGCGTTCAAAATTCACGCAAAGCCAAGATTTGAGTGTGTGTGTTCAATAATATTTTCTTTGAGAAGCGAGTTCTATTATATTTTTTTTTTCACTTTACTTTGAAAGTGCGATCTAGTACAGTAGTTCACTTACAGAAACCCATAACGAGTTGTATCAGACAGATACCACAAAATAGGGTGAATAGAAACGCAGGGTGAATAGAAACAAAATGTTGGTTTGGTTTATCTCTTTGATATTGTCAGCTTCTAACAAAACATCGATTTTTTAGAATAATAATTAATTAATTAATACATTGATATAGTTAAATGCTGCCCTTTGAAGTTCTGTTTCTATTCACCTCATTTGACTGTTAATAAAACTTTTACTTCTTGCAAAACAACAAATACAATTTGATTAAAAAAAACTAAGCACTTTTACACAAAAAGAAACAAAAGATATAGGTAACGAAATAAATCAAAAAATTTCATGTGATATGATCTGGTCTGAAATGAATTATATATCCGCAGGAAAACCTAGGTTACCGACATAGTCAGAAAAAATCTCAAACTTAAATAACAGTGGGCTGGGCACATTGGCTCACAGAATTGATAGCTAGTTAATGGGGACGAAAGATTTGGAGTGGCGGCCGCGTACCAGAAGACGCAGCGTTGGAAGGCCTTCCACAAGGTGGACCAACGACTTGACGTGACCTATGGCTAGTAGTGGTCAACTTTCGGAATGATGATGATGATGATAACTAATACGAAAACGTTAAAAACAAAAAGAAATCGTTAAAAACAAAAAATAATATTAAATTCCTTTATCCCTGTTTTACTTCGCTCGCACTGTATTTTTAATTGATTTTGTAGACCTCGTCATAACACTAGATAAATGTACAAGCTGAAATGTAGCACTTTCTAATAGTACATTGTGATTCAAGTGCAGAAAGATTGTCATTGCCACCAAGGCGGAATATGCACGAGTCGTAGACGAGTCTGTTATGGAGCCGAGGGCTGCAGTGACTTTGCACGTGTATCAAACGACTTTGACTAGTGGTGGTTCGACGCGCGCCCGCCTGATAATATAAATTTAATAATATTGTGGTGGGGAGAGCACGCGCACTTTCCTGCACTAGTGCGGAAAACAGTATATTGTGATAAGAGCGTGTTTTCGAGTAAGAAACTCTACTTACATTTTATTTACGGCTACTATATAACATGTTCCTATTGTCTACAACAGTGGAATGCGAATGGCCTTAGATAATAATTAATGGGACCGACGTAGCTAGCGGTCAATCAATTACCAATATGTAACTTATCAACCAACCTAATTCTACTATAATTACTATTAGAACGATAGACATTTCGTGACTATGGTTAATCGAATAGGAGACTTGTTTGTACAAGTACCGTGTTTTAATTACGGTATGCAATTTGGTACTATTGTTTTAACACTAATTGGTATGGCAAGGTTCTGCTTCAACAAATATTATGAAGGAATCCTTTAATTTAGTTCGTGGTCGACGTTTTAATTAGGCAGTATAATATTGAGCTTGTAAAACTAAATTCTACCGGAATAAATATTTGTTGCTAATTGTTTCTGGTTTGAGTATCTTGTGTGAGTTAGTCATGTTTGTGAATGCAGGCACAACACAGGGGTAATATCTAGTAAAGAAACGTTTTGTAAAAAAAGAAATAATTTGTTTAAAATAATATATCAAACTAATGTTAAAGCAAAAGTTTACATGTGTATGTAAATGTACGAGTATGTTTATTACACCATAGTAGTCTCAAAAATCCCTTCATTTACCTTATATAAATTATATATATTTTTATATAATATGTAGGTTTATATTATATTGAATATTTAAATATGTTTATTATATAAATATTTGTACACTTGCTTTCTTATCAAACTATTCTTTTTTTATGCACCTGCCACGTTTTCTCTTCACCACCCTAGGTTGACTGCATTAAGTCCGCCTTTGTACCTTTATGTTGCATGAAGTTGTAATAAATAAATAAATAAACAAATAAACCACAAAATAGATAGGTACAGAAGACAATCTCATGTATGTACTTCACTTTTTGTACCTACGCTCGGTGGACGCACTACTACTAATGCGCGTTTGAGCCGGAACTGTTCGACGAGTGATCCGAAACGCGACCGAGACATCGCGTCCGTGAGCGGTGTCTATGTGTGCGTTGCTCGAGCGCGCTTTGTATGTAGATTGATTGCTGTACCTGTCTATTTTGTGCCCATACGTCGTAGTAATAATCTAGCTATGAAAAAAATATTTAAATTATCTTTATAGCATACAAATATTTTTTTTTCATGCGAACGCCTGCCACACATTGCAGCAAACAATCAATTGGCCACTGTGCAAACCGTGTTGTCAGAAAGAAAAAAGAAAAAATATTTATTTGGCGATAGGCAAAGATGAATTGTATGAGGAAAGATATGGATGAAAAGGGAGTCAGTGATAGCGTGACTGTTGACAGGATAGAGTGTTACAGAAAAAAACGTGTTTGCACCAACCGTAAATATCATGAGACAAAGGCAGGAAGATAATGAGTCACTACAGAAATAAAATAAAAAGTGACAATCAATAGAGTACACACAAAAGACACACTGATGGTGCAGTTGCTGAAGTCGCACCGGAATGTCAATTTTAAGGCGTCTTTGGTACGAGTACTGAACTGTTTTCTGCACTTTGTTATGCAAAAAGTCTTTTGGTCACTGCGCGTGGTGTTCCGTCGCTTCCGCGTACAAATAATACGAAGTGTTACTAAATACTTTTAAATTATATTGACAAAAAAAAACATATTTGTGTAGTTATGTAGGTATGTTAGTCTATTAGGTATTTATGAAATGGGTACTGTAACCTGAAATAAAATGTAAGTATATTTTAATATTAATAAAAAAGTAGACATTATGATGTCACCAAAATTACACTACTACTGACTGCAAAAAGAATGCGGTTTATGGCTCGGAAAGATACTCATTGAGACAAAGCCGCCAGAAAAAGCTAGCTAATTTGGTAGGTATGTTATGTATTAAACAACAGAGAAAATGTAAGGAAAACGTATATCCACGCACTTTGTTCGTCATAACGCCCTGTTATTTCAGCCTAGCACAAACCTCAGATTTTACAGCACTCTTAAGGCGCAATATTACGAGCACACATGATGCACTTCATGTGTTTGTAACATTTTAAGATGAACGCGGAAATATATGAGACAGCTATGACACGACGAGTCCCGAGTGGTGACGTGATAAACATATTACTACCATCTGGTGCGAGAAGTGTGCACTGTACAATCGCAATATATAGGTAGAAGTACCTAATAAAAGGTCACTTCTGCGCACTGTCATTTTCATCCTTAAGAGCACCCAACCCGAGATACATTTCCATACGACCTCTCTTACGTGATTATGACGTTTTTACACATCTTTCTCTTGATATTTTGCAAAGATCTACACTCTAGATATCTTGTGGGTATTACTTAACTTTATCTATACATCTATACATACAAAAAAAATCGGAGAGTCTGTTTGTAATATTGAAATAACTGCTTTTTACTACATGCATAAGAATATAAATTTACGGTACATACAGCAAAATATCATTTTTTACAATTTTTGTCTATCTGTCTGTTTGTCCGGGCTAATCTCTGTAATGGCTGGACCGATTTTAACGGGACTTTTTTTGGCAGGTAGCTGATGTAATAAGGAGTAACATAGGCTACTTTTATTTTAGAAAAAATAAACTTAAAATCCTGTAGTCCACGCGAACGAAGACGTGGACACAGCTAGTACTGACATAAAAAAAAAAATGTTAAACTAATCCAGTAAAGATCTTTGAAAATTTGAATTAGGCGCACAATGCCACATTCTCAAAATGACATTTTGACGCAAAATGCCACATTCGCAAAATGACATTTCGCAATATGCCACATTCGCAAAATGAATTTTCTCAAAATGCCACATTAGCAAAATGCTACATTATCAAAATGACACTTTCTCAAAATGAAACATTATAAAAAATCATAATTATAGCATAATGTAATTTACGTAAATTAAAATAAAAAAAATACTTATTTACTTTTTGCTGTGGGCTTTTTAATAAATTTATGAATAAAAAATAATACCAATTAATTTTTTCCAGTATTGAGTCACATTTATACATTTTCATTTGTTTTAACATAAAATAAAAATGTAAACTAAAGTAATTATCAAAATTTTTGCCAGGTGGGCGATATAAATATTGTCATTACACTGATGTTATTTACCCTGTGAATAAACTAATTCGTTTTTTATTCCAAATTACTTACCTCCGCTCATTTTTAATAAGTTTTTATAACTAACTTTGCCTTTGCCGAAGGAAAAAGGGACATGGACTTCACTATTACCTCGTAGAGCCACCAGTAGAAGGCGTCTTAACCTCCCTTAATTGGATACGAGCCACTTCAGTGCAGCTTCGAACCGATAGATATATCCGTTTGAAAGTCTCACATTCAGTCTGTCATAGGTAATACAAAAAAAGTGTGGAATGGTTATAGTATTTATGTTCTGAAAACAAAACTAAGCTCTAACTAAACATTTTTCATTAAAATATTGAACTTTCGTCGCTTACGAAATACTTACCTAATAAAATGATTCACTAAATATAATAAGCTTGGCTAGGTTTATCAATTCAAACAGAAAACTGTGTTTCTAACAAGGAATGTTTATTCAACTACTAACTACGTTATTGTGTAGTGAATCTTACTACGGGGAACATTGAAGTTAAGAATCATTTACAAACTTTCATTGAACTGGAACTCTGAGAATCTTAATTCAAATCATTTCTAGGACAACAAATCGAATATAGGATAAATGAGATGTCTTTAGCAAAATTAAATAAAGTTATAAAAAGATTTATCAAATATTGTGTAGCAGATAAAAATAGGGATGTAGTGTATTTTTTTGAGGTAGTCAATTGTCAAATATTTCTCCCACTTTAGAGTGGGGCAAGAGGGCGTGTCAGAGTTGTACTGACATATACGAGTACCTATGACAAAACTATATTAGTTCATTTGCTTGCTCTTTGCCTTCTAGAACCACGGTCAATCTTTTAAACTTACTCGCAGCAGAAAAATTAATAAGAGCAATTGATTACGGAAACTTTTAACCGACTTCAAAAATATGAGGATTATTGTGAAATTGAACATTTGGATCTTACTATATACTTCATTGTGCATAAAACATGATACATAAGAAACAGACATAGCATGAAGAATTGCAAACCTAAGTGGAAATGACCGGGGCACATTGCTCCCAAAGCAGATTGGCCGTTGGGGCCGAAAGTTTCTGGACCTCGCGTACCGGTAGACGCAGTGTTAGAAGGCGTCCTACAAGGGTCGCGGGAATGTGATGGATGCAAGACGCATAGTTCATTATGGCGACACTTGGACGAGACCTATGTTTGGACATAGGCCTGAAATGATGTTGTTGATGAAGAATGTGAATATTGTAACTAAAACACACAATGGGCGACCTAATCGCATTCCGCGATCTGTTCCAGGCAACCTTACAGTATCAATCTAAAAATATTTTTTATAAAGAAAAGTTAACAATTCTATCGGTAGAGAACTATCAGATAATATCTTTCGCCATTCAAAACAATTATTTAAAATTTTGAGAAAAGGCAACTAAAGTACTAAGTATTTGTACATCGAGGACGCTCATTTCAAGCACTATTTTTCACGCAATTTATAGTTAAAAGAATACGGTCTACAATACTGTCCGTATCATGTTACAAAATGCTGACCTACATACAAGTCACAGGGACAGCACCACAAACTTATCTCACGACTAAACTTTAAAGCCGAGAAGGAAAACAGAGACAAATCCTACACGTTAATAATGCATTCCAACGTCGAGCGCTTGTGAACTACTCTAAGTAGCACCACCTGTCTTTGTCTTCCTTCACAAACGATTGATTGAGCTTTGAGCACACTGCAATTAACACTGTGAGGTAAAAACGTATACCTACATCGCCCATACTATACCATCGAGGCATAGATTTATAAGAACCATCGAGGATATCGTGACGTTTTCTGAATGGAATTCTTCACGTTCTTTTATTTTTTATTTAGGTTGTCAACTTTTCTGTGTTCCTTTTTTGAATGCAGGATGGTTTTCGTAGGTTTCAACTGTTTGGAGAGATAGCCAGGAGATTTAAAATGTATGACTATAAAACAGATGACTCGAGCTATGTATGAATAGAACATGGTGTTGTTAAAATTGTAGCCTGCCAGCACTGTGATAACGGGTTGGGTTTACCGTCACTGGTGCGGAATATTATAAGCACTATTATAACGCTCTGGGACTAATGTGGTAGTCCGACAGATTTCACAAAAAGCTAAATCATAATTCGCGTCGTTATATGTAATACAAATTATGATTCCTGCGTTATAAGTTCCTTCGTATAGTGTGCTCATGTGTCGATTACTCAACTATTAACAGTCAGAGCAAGCAGTCATATCATTCTACATACGTAGGTGGGTGTCTTTCAGTCTAAACATATGTTTCTACTGGCCAACCACTTCAGCGGAATTTTCTTTTCTATAGTTCATTATTTTTTAAATGGCTAATCGATTCTGTTTTTAATTCTAATTGGAATTTTCAAAAGGTTGTGATTAAACGAAGAAACTCAAGATGAGTTCAGTGACCTGTTTTATGGTTAGTTTTTGCTGTCTTTGATCTTCTAAAGGCCCTTGCCCACGGCGACAAGCGCGCGTTAGTCGCATTTGCAAGCGCTATAGAAAAAAAGTAAACGCGCTACAGCATCGCGACTGTATCGATGAGAACACGCTACAGCAGAAAAGAGTAAGGGCGAGGGCCCAAACTATTTTCTTGACACTGAATACCTTGAAGACGACGAGTTTTCAGTAGTATGAGTAGTTACAGTTGCCACTGCTGTGCATTGCAATATTTTCTGCTGTGACTGTCTAAAGCCCACTTGTCTCTATCGCACTAAGCCACTATGTGAAAATTGACAGTAAAAACTATCAACTTTGGTGCTATGGTACCTTGTATTAAACCAAAAAAAATAATTAAGTCTCATTATTTGGAATGTCATCTATCATAAATGTACAAAGTTTCTACAAAAAGTCATCACCTTCACTTTTGGTCTACGTAATACTTTACAAGGCTTGTTACATTGTCTAGTACACTACTTGTCAGTAGAAACGCTAAACGTTAAGGTACGTCGAGAAAAGACTGGCACCCACATTTAAGACCGCAAACCGCACCCCACATTACACTGCGGGCGGAAAAGCTAGAATAATTAATTGCTGTTTACTATATTTGATACAGTTAAGTCTTTAACCCAAGACAGGATTGTTTAAGAATTATACTAGTTTTGTCTTCTAACTGAAGGTGAAATATTTTAGTGTAACTTGATCCCATGTTTACTAATAAGTAAGAACTTTGTAATTAATGGATTCAAGTTAAAATCAATAATACAAAATACTTCAGACTGAGCTTACCTTTATAGCTATTTTAAGTTAGAGATTCTGCCAGCCATATATTAATTTAATAATACATTTAGAAACAAAAAGAGAAAGTTTTACATTGAGATTGAGGTGGAATGTTATAGAGACGAATGCTGCAGTGACTTTCCACGTGTTAAAAACGTCGTTAAAAATAAATTAACCCCCAGACTGAAAGGAAAAATAATATTGAATTTAAATTAATTGTGACACAGCTCACGCACCTTTTTGCACTAGTTCTGAAAACAGTAAATTATGTGCCTAAAAGCGGAAATTTCGAGTAAGCGTATTGAAAAATAATATTTAGAATCAGTTCAGTAGTTTCAGAGATTACTTCTAACATAAGTAGAGAAATATAGATGAAAGAAATTCAATCAGTCTTGAAGAAGGGATTTACTGTAGTTACCCGTAACATGGAAAACGTCTTCATTCCATTCTACAGTGGGAACGTATCCGCGCTCCACTAACAGCCTTTACAATCTACTTACTTTAAGATACCGACCACACACAGACTCCATCTTCTTTATGAAACCGTTTTCAACGTACGTCCCTTCGGAATTGCTTCGATTAGTTTCCTTATCTACGATATAACGACTCTCTGATTAAACTCAGAGATATTGCCGTCTGATCCTCCTTGTCCTCCGAGGACCCGTTTTTCTCAATGCTAAGTATAACACTGAAGACTTTTTTTTACTTTAGCTTGACTGGACAAACATAACTATTATCTATGAAACAAATTTTAATAAAATTTTGAACTCATGTGATTTTAAAGATTTCAGTAACATTGTTTCTCTTCCATTTCTAGTTCGGTGTGAAAACTAGTCAGACCATTCTCTCCTGTCAGCTGGAATCCCTTTTCTTTCATATCTCTCCTCACACCATCCTTCCATCTTTTCTATGAGCACTCTCTCTTTTCCCAACCATTCAAACGCATACTCAAAACTTATTTAGTAACACGCATCTTATACCTCCTCTTCACATAACCATACTAAGCTAAAACTACCCAGATCATCCGGCAAAAATAGCAGTCTAGACACGAGACATCTTCCGAAGTGAGCTAAATTCAAAAATAACTTTTTATCATACTGAACTAAACCGTTATAGAAGTCCGTTCACACGTACTTTTAGATCCCAGAATAAAAGCTTGATGTATCAAACGGATACTCCGGATAAGTTCCTATTCTGGGTTATACCCAGAATTGGTTCAAATATATCGACCCAGCCACTTGTGTTTCAAGATTAGATACGAACGCAAATGTACTATGATAGTTTCATTGTGTGTTTATTTAGGATACTTCTATGTGTGACAGCACTTTAAATAACGTTGGCCAGCCTATTGCCAAGTTCCGCATAACTAAAAGCTATTGGTTTTGCGTTCCATAACAAGTGTACGCTTCGTTACTTCACTGTATGACTACATGTCACGATGTGTATTGATGGAGGCTTTTATAAAAATTACTGGCGAATTTTTCCAACTTTACGACCCTCATGGGAAGAGACGGAAATGTTTATTTTAAGCAGAATTACCCTTCCGCCAATATTTTTCGCATACAAAAGCAAGACATATGAATGTGTGTACCTTTGTCGCTTATGAAATCTTTTTGTATCTGCTCGAATATATATTTTAATGAATATCTAACGAATGCAGAGGTAAAAACATAAGAGCTAGCCAGGTAAGATTTAGTGACAGCTTGCACATGGTGTTACGGACTTAATTTTTTGCATTCGTGCAAGGTACCTACACAATGCAATTTAAAGAAGTCGATAGAACTCTATAAAAGACAGTAATACTGAATGCATTCCACAGACGACCCGGATAGTTAAAGGATTTATCGAGGAAGATCGTGGAATGCATCGGCATTTTTTAATTTGAGTTCTGTTGAAGGTCTTCTTATTCTCTTCTTTAATGTGTATCATGATTCTTATAAGAAATAGAAACTTATTTCTTTATTGACAAAAGTTACCTTGACAGATGATTATATTGTAATTCGGTAATATTGTGAAACTCCCAACAGTGTCTAAAAATTATTACATATTATTTTTATTAGTCTTTGCCGCGGGAAAGTAGAAATTTCTCATAAGGGAACGTACTGGTAAGATAAAAACCGGCCAAGTGCGAGTTGGACTCGCAGATGAAGTGTTCTGTACCATCTAAACTGTAGCAAAAAAAGTACGTTTGTTGTTTGGGAGCCCCCTTAAATATTTATTTTATTCTGAGTTAGTATTTATTGTCATAGTGGCAATAAAAATACATCATTTGTGACAATTTTAACTGTCTAGCTATTAGATACAGCTTGGTGACAGACGGACAAACAGACAAGGAGATGGGCGGACAGCTGAGTCTTAGTAATAGTGTCCCCTTTTATCTTTTGGGTACGGAACCCTAAAAATATAGAAATATCTCATTTAGTATTCCAGAATGTGGTCTACTCGTGTGCAGAATTTAACCCAAATCCGTTCAGCCGTTTGAAGATGTAACAAACGTGCTATACCAACATTAACTTTTATAATATTATTGTGAAAATGTCTTTCATGGGTTGTGATCCTAAAACAATATTAATAAACAACTTTAAGCCATTCTTTGAAGCATTTTCAACAAAATGTTTCTCATTTTTGTAGGCCCATAGAAATTGTCCCTTTTTCAAACAATGTGAAGGTTAGCAAAAGAAATGAGACTCATTACTCGCTCGCCATCCGAGAACGTCTAATTGGAACATTATATTTTTTTATACAATTTTTGACTCTCGTTTCTATAAAAATAAACAACCCATTAATTTTTTGCAAAAACTTACTGAGAAAAACTCATGATATTATATATTTTTCCGGTCTATAGATTAAAACAGACATAATAAATTATGTCTTTCCACATATTGGCAAAAACAGTTAAGCATTTAATGGGTATTTTAATCACACCTGTGACATTTTAATTTCTATCAGTGACAGAAGAAGTTTGAACATTTGGAACCTGCAAAACATTTTTTTTTTAAGTTGAGCTATCATACAGTGATTTCTCCCGCACTAGGGTGAAGCGGGATGGCGTTTCAGAATTTTACTGACTATATCATACCTATGTTCCTTCTTTGCCCTTAGCTTTTCAGGATAACGGTTTTCCCTTTTGAAAGTAAATCCAGTACACTTCTTCATTGGAAAACATTCCTACCAAATATCTAGAATTAAATTCGTTGACTACAATAAAATCACAATCACATGACTTGTTTACAATGTATTATGTCTTTTACGGTAAACTACAAAAAAAAACGATAAGCAATTTGAATAGAATTTTAGCTTCTTTAATTGTGTCTCTAATGAATAAAGTTTAAGACATGAAACCGCACATTTACCAAAATATAGATAAGTTTACATCGTTTCATATAGTTTATCAATGTTTGTAGTTCTGTCTGGTTCAGATTTAGATAAGCCGATTTAGATTTTAATTACGAATTGTATTTTAGGGATTTTGAAGAACTATAGATTTATAAATAGATTGAAAGTGTTTGTATCAATGTAGTAGTTGAAGGAGATGGAACACCTTGTATCTTGAGTAATTTACATTAATTATTTTTTTTGCTTTTTATGGGCTCGCTACCTCGCCTTGCGGAATACGACGATGTGGTCGACGATGGAGCCTGCTTAGCTAGAACGAAACTATTTACTCTTAGCTTTAAGATCTCCAACTTGTAGTTATCAGGAAACACAGAATTAACTGTTGAAATGCCTGTGAATGTTGCGAAAACCAAATGCAATAGACCACATTAGTTTATTTCGTAAGTATTAAAGTAAATCAATGGTTATTTTATGTGCTATGTGACATTTAATTATGAATACCTATAAAGTATATAAACTATTGCTAGTCGCCCAGATGTCTAACCTCCTTGACCATTTGGCTATTGTTGTCAAACCAGCTTGTTGTCGCCAATTTATTTATAAAACGGCTGAATTCATCGGTTTCTGAATTTAATAGAGCGTATAGCTTTTACTGCCGATTGAAATATTTGTAATTTTCGTAATGGATGCGAAACATAGTAATATTAAAAAGATCCGCACATTTATGAGGTTTTCGTTTTCAATGTATTTAAATGAAATAGCTGTATGGTTTCAATTAGTTCTGCTTCATTTAATAACGTAAGTAAACCTTTTTATATAAAAAAACCCTAATTCGAATAATTTAGAGTTAATTTTCGTACTACTTATTCTTTTAAAGCCGCAGAAGGCGTTTGGCATTATAAAATTATTTTATAAATATCCCACGATGTCATTGGACTTGGCACAAGCTGAATAGATAGGTATTACGGGCACTATATAAAACACCTACTTACGTGTTATGTACCACGCTTGGTTACAACACATAATCCTCTTTACGAGACTACTCAAAAACATTGTCAAAATTCATTTTGAATATAACTGTATGACCTGGTTTTTCCTTCAGTTCAAAGAGTTCGTATGTGTCCTCATTATTAAAAAAATAGCTTGCGAGTACTGGCACTCGCTCGAAAAACAAATTTATTTTAAGATACAATTGTAAAATGTTAACTTCCGTGGAATATGTTTGTGTAAGAGTAGTGTTACATTAATTTTGAACTGTTCATGCAATTCAAGTGCACTGTAATTAAAACTGTAATTTTAATGGTGAAGCAGTCACTTATTTGACTACACTTCGACTTAATTTCTTGAATTGAATACCTTATCACAAAATATTGTAGTAGATATTCTGTACGTTTTAAGCTGTAAAATTTCTAAATGGTTTCAATGTTGGTGTGTACTTAAGTCTATTTAAAAAAACATAAAATACTTACCAATTTAATTATGAATAACCGTAGGATATGATGATTATATTTGTTATATACACTAACACCCACTAATTAGTCTTACAGTAAAACTAATCTATTGATAACACGTTTAATTATTTGTCTTTCAACACTTCTAATTAAGAAATTTAAAACACACACTATATTATATTTATTTAAATGTCTTTGGTCATATTTACTTAATGTTCTAGGGGTAGTTTTACGAAGGATAAAGTAATGTCCAAAACTATGTAAAACAGTGTAAATAGTTCATAAACCGTGTGTAAACTTTTCAAAGGTTGCAATCAGAAAATTTCAGTCGTTTCTTGTGTATAAATAGGTTCCGATATAATTTTACTCTGAGAAGCATTTTTGAATAATAAAACAACTTTGAAGCGGGTTTTTAGCGGGTAATGACGATCACTGAGAGTTTTGGAAAGTCGACAAAAGTTTTTGCAAGTGACTTTTCATTGTCATTTTAAGCTCGTAGGATTCGTTCGATGGGTTTCGGGGGGTGCTAAAGAGGTGATGATAAAATAAAGTGTGAGTTCGCTTGGTCGATCGTAGTCCATGGGTTGGCAGCGCGAGCGAGCGCAGGTGCGCGGCGGGCGGCGAGCGCGCTGGTCGACGACGGACTAACTGCGGGCGGTAAGCGCGCGTGTGTTCGAGCCCCGTGCACCCGAGCACCGAGCGCCCTGCCGACAACCCTGGCTGACATGCACTCCGCCCAACCGACTACCGACATGCAAACTCCGTGCAATTTCAAAAGGCCGCCGTATTTTTGTTCCGTCGCCAATACGTAGTTACCACTCATTAGCCTGGTTAAATCAGACAATGTTACATATTAAATGATTAAATCTTTACTTTATAGGTGTGTATAAATATAAAGTTGAATTGAAGAAGGATTACAGTGCCAATTAATTTCAGCGTCTCATCATGTACCTAGCCTTTTCCTAACTATAATTTAGATCGCCTTTCAAGTCGGCTTCTAACAAGATTAGGCTGAATATTAGTATTTTACATGAATGGACTATCTATCTTAGTCTCTAAATGCTGTTTCTGGCTTAATTTTTTTGTCGAACTTTGGACTCCTAACAAACCATGACTATGTCAATTGGCGCCCGAGATCAATGACTTATAGTGCTTTCCGAGACAAGAGTGTGTCGAGTTTCAGCCGGTGCGGTGGCGGTCGATGACGGTCTACCAAGCTATGTAATGAAAAAACCCATCGAAGAATCAACTTTGGCAAGCCATAATCTGCCTTGAAGAACGACTTTTAAGATTTTTTATACTTATCCAGAAACCTGTCGAAGGAATCTACGTAATATAATGAATTATGCTGGATATAACTATTAAGAGCATCGGTGACCTAGTGGTAACGGCCTCGACTTACAGGTCGCGAATTCAAACCCAGCCAGGGGCTGTATTTTGCGTAATTTATTTCGTTACCAGTGCTCTCAAAACGATTAAGGATAAGATCGTGAGGAAACTAAAATATGTCCTAGAATTCAAAAAAATCAAAATAAACGAGTACCTATGTGACATCCACCAATCCGCACTAGGCTTGCGTAGTGGATTATGGCCCTTGATGTCTCCTAAAGAGGAGGCCTGAGTCCTAGTAGTGTGAACATTATAAGGCTGATTATGCTTGTGCTGGATATTGTAACAAATCACTGACCCAACCTACCACAACGAGATAGGAACTACAAAATTTAAACCGTGCTAAACGGTGCTCTATCAAACTATTTGTTTACGAGAGATACATAGCAATAAATTTTATGTCACGTAGGTAGGTAGACATGTTTACGACTGAATATTTTTGCGTCTTCGAAGATAAACAAATATGATATTTTTAACCAAAGGAAACTGATTTAAAAAATATTTTTATAGTAAAAGGTAGATAAAAGTACCTATTATTAAACTTGACGAAGGAAGCAGAGGGAACTAGAAAAGGTCTATCCTAGCATAGGCAAATAAACCGTATAAAGTTCCCACTGCTGAGACTCAGGCCTTCTCTCTAAGAGTGAAAATATACAGCGATCCAATAAATGGGCTCAGTCCAGTGCAGGTTGGTGATTGTTAATGTCTTCGTATTTATTATCCCATGAAATGTCGATTTCCAACTAGAGGAAATCGATATACCATGATTGGATGAAAAGGCTATTTAAATTGATTTTAAATTTCGTGTTTGATTGCTATTCAACGAAAGTCGTGATACACTATTTTCGCAGCTTTACACATGTTATAGAATATTAAGGAACGCCTCATAATGTGCCACGGTTTCAACCATGGAATATTATGAGGCGTTAACGGATAATAAATTAAAACATTAGGCCCATGTAGGTTCTATTAAATATCTGCTTTTACTTCATCGTTTCACATCTTTTAGATTTCATCATCTTTTTGATTCCTTCAATATAATTTTATTCAAACAGTTTCCTGAAAAAGTACAAATATTCTTCTAGCTAATATCTATTAATTCTGTTGACTTCTAAGGGCTGAAACTAACAAACTAGGTTAATGTTTGTCATAAAAAGGACGAAAATCGTTTTTATTTTAATTTTACAAAAGTATACAATAGCTCAAAAGATAAAATTAGAACTAATTCAAATCTAAAATATATGACAGATACCTTTCAAAAAAATTAAAATAAAATAAAGTCCCTTGCGTTACGCAAAGTGTCAAAAAGGCGTTTGAAAAGATTTATATACAATATGTAAGCACTCAGACCCCACGATTCGAGAGTTCAAACTCTCGGATCGTGGGGTCTGAGTGCCCCAAACGGCTCGGAAATATCATCTTGTCAACCATTTCACCGATTGAGGTGCTCCGTAGTCTTAGCGGTAGTGGCAGTACAGCGGGACGGCCTAGGAAGAGGATTCACATTGATAATATAGGTACCGGCACGAATCTTGAGCGTTTGGCGTCAGAGTGGGGATCGCTTTGCGCATTCCATACATTGGCGAGCCAATTTTCGTCGTTATTAGATACATGCAGAGGGCGGTTAACGAATCACAAGTGACGTCAATGACGCGATGACGCGGTGAGCCAATCACTGAATCCGCTCCCGCGTCTCACGTCGCACCACTATAGAAATCCGATATTTTACTTCTGCGCCGCAACTTGAAACCAGCGCTCAAGATCCATGCCGATATCTATATTATGGGTAAAAATCGTGCTCAAAACCTCTTTACTCGATTTCATAAAGTTATACCTACTAAAAATAAAGGAATAAATCAGTTTTATAACACCTGTCATGGAACTAATTTAGTTCATGATCGCCTACAAATGGGCGAGTTTACTCGGCATAAATTGCAGCGGAGTGATGTGGTATTCCAAAATAATTTTCGGAAGGAAGATGTTGGAAAAATTGAGCACGCGCAAAAGTTGACGTGTCGTGACGTGACGTCATGCCTGTCGACGTTCCGTCTATTCTCGTCGCGACATTTCCGCGGCCGCGTCGCTCGACGCACGCGCACCGACGCGACAAAAGCCAGAAATATTTGACGACATTCAAAGGTCAATTTCACAAACAACTTAATGCCTACTGGTGTTTACTCGCCCTGTGCGATTAGATTAACTATTTAATTCAAATCCAGAGTTTAAAAAAATAAACCTTGACGTTTTATATTGGTCAGGTTGCTTCTGGAGCTGGTTATTGTCATAATTATCTGGAAATAATTGTCAAAAAACGACTGGTGAAATTAGGCCTCCTCCATGTGTCGCTATAGCAAATGCTCTGGTGGATCTCGTATCAGGTCATTATTCTAACAGGTGGGAGTCATTCCAACGCTGCCTCTTCCTGTAAGTACGCGTTCGCCATTCCAAAACTTTACGACTCCATCGACCATCTGTTCTAAGAGCAATGTGCCCACTTAATTTGGCAAGTCTTCGAATGATGTGGTAACCTTGTGCAATAAAGAGTACCTATATATCTTGTATTGCTAATTGTACTACAACATTATTTAAAAAAAAAAAAAATTGCCAGCCGATGTATGCTCCACTGTAGAAAAAAAAAGCTTTGGCCCCAAATGATAAGACTAGGCAGATATGACTGGTAATTACCGATTATTTTTGTTGCGCTGTTCAGTACAATATGTCAATATTGAAGAGCATACATGGTCTTACATAATATATTACGGTATTAATAGATAATACTGATAATAGATAATAATAATACTACTAATATGAAAATATTGTAACATCAACCACTTTTTTTAAAGAGTAACCATGGAGTTTCTTGCCGGTTCTTCTCCATAAGATACGACCAATTTGGAACTGTGCACTAGCTTTTGACGTTTTATAAGTGCCCATGTAGGCCTATCTATACTTATAATACCTAAATCTGTAGAAGTGAAAATTCTGTACATTGAAAATACCGACACCGAACCCAAAAATGTGATTAAAAAAATTTTGACTGACTGTCTGTTTGTTCAGGCATCACGCGAAAACTACCAGTTCGATTACGATGAAACTTGGTATAATTATTCTTTAATATCCTGGGCACCACATTGGGTACTTTTTATCCCGGAAAGGTATATACAATAAAAAAACAAACTTAATTTTGCGGTTCGATCCCTAGACCCGATTACTGTACCAACCGCAAATAATAAGTCTGTCGTAGGTTATGTCACTCGCAGTGGAGTTCACTAACCCCCCACAGATATGGAACCGTGTGTCCCCAAATTTAACGCGAGCGAAGCCGCGGGCAAAAGCTAGTGTGAAATAAAAATATTTGAATTTTGGATTTCGTGCTTGCTCACAGCCTGTATTGTCACTCCAGATTTTCCTCCACTTTTGACGTTGTCGTATTAATATGTCCTATCCTGTGAAAATTCACGCGGTTAACTGTTGGACAGTGTGGTACCATCACTGGACACTGCACTCTGAATAAGCACCTCCACACAATAAGCGTCACAGACAGTCCCCTGTGCAGTGCAGAGCATGCTTGGAGGAGAAGGAGAGCGTTGTGCATATGCTCCTTGATTGCACAAGTGTCACTGATACACGCACACGAACCTTAGGATTCCCAAACTCCCTCACAGATGCCCTAAAAAAGCTGAGAAGCCTAATTAGTTTTTAGAGAGAGGAGGGGGTTGGAATAAGCTTATAAGCTTACCAAAGGTTTTGACCGCCATGGCCCACGGTCTGCATAATACTAGGAGTGGAAATCATAATCAAACAAAACTGTACGGTTACAGTTTATCTGATATCGCATTATGTTAGATGAACTGCGGTACAGCCTTAGTCGTTATAACTGTTTCAGCCGAATTAATTCTACTACTGAATATACATAGGCCTCCCCTAAGCGACGCCACAACGACCGATCCTGAGCGTCTTGCATCCATCTATCATTGGTACACCTTGAGAAAGGCTTTACGATGCTACGTTTTTCTGTACGCACTCGCCACTTCTAAACTTTTAAACTCCTTCGACCATCTGTTCTGCGAGCAATGTGTCCTGCCCTTTGCTACTTAAGTTTGGTAATTCTTTGGGTATAACCTTCTTGAAGACTTAGTACCTATTGATTCTTTATTTATACCCTTGGTGTAAGCCGACAGTTACATTGAAGCTGCCAGTAGTGCCCACTAAAGAAAAAAAAAACTTCACTTCAAATTATAGTAGTCAACAATACCAACTATAGAAAGTTGTGCTTACTGCCATCTATTAACAGACCGAGGACTTAACAACCGGACAAAAATGCGACGGCGAAGTTTTGGCAGCTGTAGACCGTTGACTTGCTACGAGGATTCTACGAAGCTACATTTTTCGTAACCCAATTCGTTCGATGAACTCTTCATAGATGGCGTAGCATGTACGAAAATGTATCCTAATAATCTTTATTTGAATGTTCCAAGTACTGTACTTGGAAAAGTACATGCATATTTTAGTAATAAAATTTACACTAATTCGTGCAAATTCAGTTGCTGGAATTTGTTTTAAATTTTCAGTAATCGTAAAAGCTTTTTGCCCTTGTAGTGATTTTCAGTTGTTTTCAGAAGGTTAATTTTTTAGAATGTTTTATTAGAACAGTATTTTGCTTTCTGTATTTAGGGAGAATATTTGATTTATGCCTAATCACATATGTACGTGTATTTCTCGTCCACTTTGCAATGATTTATGAATAAAGGAATAAGCCAAAAAAGTTTGTTTTTTTACGGTGAGTTGTACAGCAAGCCTGGTGTTATTTTCACTTCTGAAAATCCATACATATAGATATTTCGATGATATTATTAAATACTAGCTAGTTTGCTTTAGCGAATTTGCCGGCGTAGCATACATGGCTTAGCATACTCAGCCTTTTAGTGGGAACTGCTTGGACTCAGGCCTCCTATATAGGAGAGAAAATGGGCCGTAATACACCACGCGGGCCCAGTGCAGGTTGGTGAATGTTTCATATCTTTGTATTTTTTTGATTTTAGGACAATCTGGTTTCCTCACGATGTTTTCCTTTACCGTTTTGAGAGCATTGGTGATGTCTGGCTGGCTGGCGTTTTGATTGGCTGGCTGGGTTTGAACCCGCGACCTACAACTCTAACTAAGTAGTATATTAATGCAAGATGACGTATTGACGGATGGAGTTTCACCTAAATCCGTTGAGTCATTGGGGCGTGCTTGATTACCAAACACCTAAACGTAAACTTTGATATAAAATACAACCTACAGTACTAGAGTCAGTAGGATTTTTATTATTGAGGTGGGGTATTAACATATAACTCCTCCAGCTCTACGTTGGAGCTAAAGGACGCTTTTACTGACAAAACTCACCTATGTGCCTTTATCTGCCTTTTGGTTTCTAGGGCCTCAGTATTTTTTTCTAACGTGGAAGCAGCAGAATTGCTATGATAACCTTGTAAAGTATGCTTGGTTCCTAAGTTCCTATGTTCAATCAGGAAAAAAAAAATTATACTTTCCACTCGAAATATTGAAAAATCCTTAGCTGGGTTCTCTTAAAAGAGTTTTTAGTTAATTATTTCCTGAGCACGGAAGCGTTTACGAGCGACTCATTCGAACTTTTTTAGAAGAAGGTATTTATCTGACGGTTGAAAACCAAGGGCTCATTTTTAACAATTTGTTTGACTCAATACTCATCTAAGTATTATAATAATATACTTCTGTTTCTTACATACTAACTTCTGCCTGCAATTTGGTCTAGAGAGAAATGAAAAATGTGAAAATAAAATTTCCGAGATTCACGCAGACCTAGTTGCTAGAAAAAATTAAATATCTAGATATTAAATCTTGGTGACTTAATTTTAAGCCCTAATATTTGCCGCGTTCGTTGCAGCAAATTTTTAGGGTTCTGTACATCAGAATCTTTATAGGATTACGTTGTTGTCCGTTTCTCCTTCTGTCTAGACCCTTTTTCTCAAGAACGGGTGGAGATATTAAGCTGAAACTAGCTTGCAATAAGCGTATCTGCTACCTTTTAGAGTAGTGAAAAAATCAAACTTCTGAGTTAAAGCAATCTAAAGATATGGCCGTTTATCCTCTATTTATATAGGAGCATATTTTGACACTCGCAAGGAAATCAAAACTTTTAGGTTACTTTTACTAACGTGTGGTATATTGTTGGATAGGTATTTAAAATGTTTTACCATCAAAGTGTGGTATGTGGTGAGCCTGGCTGAAAAGAGGAGAGCGCATCTCTATAGACTCCTCAGGTACTGAATGGGTATGTTTGCTTCGGTGAGTACTTAAATAGGATTGGGCGAGAGGCCACGGCAAATTGCCACCATTGCGGAAATGACCTTAAGCAACAGGTTTTGGTTGCCAAGATCGGACGGGATCTGTCTCTACCAGCAGTAGTGAGGGCTATGCTGAAGGATGCAGAAAATTGGAGAGAAATGGTGTTCTTCTGTGAAGCCGTGATGGTCCAGAAGGAGGCCGCTGAACGGGATCGTGAGAGGGCCGATCCCACTCGTAGTAGAAGGCGTCAGAGGGTCAACTGCCGTGACGCCTAAAACGCCGCAACCCCGCTTACTACATTTAAGCTAGGCGGGACTCCGAGGTCACGGACTTTTAGAGAGGGGACTCTGTCTACCCACCAAGTGACTTCAGGAAAGATGGTGGCACAGTGATCACGTGCTGCCGTGCACAACGAGGCTCAGGGGAGACCCCTCACAGTCTCCTCAGGGATGTGTCTTCACAGGCGTTGTACAAAGAGGGTTCTGGGGTGATCTTCTAAGAGGTCACAGAGCCCTCTTCTATGTACTGATGGTGATTACCGGGGTAATTTGAAGTGAGGTAAGAATCCCACACTCCCTGGCCTTGCCCCCAAAAGGCCAGAAGCCTTTTAAAGGTTTTCCTCCGAAAACAAAAAAAAAGTATTTTAAAAATGAATAGGGGTCTACTAAAATATTTTTTTATAACGTTAATATTTACGGAAATAATTGCTCCAAAGGTAAAAAAAAAATGTGTGTAACTTTTGAACCATAAGTTTAAAAAATATGAAAACAATCTCAAAAGTAGAACTTTATAAAGACTTTCTAGGAAAATTATTTTGAACTTGATGGGTTGAACAGTTTTTGAAAAGTTGTACAAAATAATTTCTGAATTAAGTTTGTAATTTAACAGTATATGCAAGCAATTTTTTAACTTACTTTACATATTTTAGTATCCTCAACGTATCTTCTTTCAAATAAAAAAAAATATTATTAAAATCGGTTCACGCAATCCAAAATTACCACTGAAAACCCAACATACATAAACCCATCTTATATACTAAATATAGAACCGTTGTATAAATTAGTAACTCAACTGATCATGAGGGATGGCGCTGTACTTTGGGCTACTTCGCGCTGTTAAGATTTTTCCTGAGTTGATGGGGTCAGGACGGGTATGAGCTATTATACTGTCGAATTGTTCGGTTGATCTCTTTTTGGTATTGTTTAACTTCTAAGTGGGGACAGTTAATGTGACGGACGGGAAACTACAGAATCCTACACTGAGCGTGGCCCGACACGCTCTTGGCTAGTTTTTTTGATTTCTGTTTTAAGCTTAGCTTTAAGGGTTTTTTTTTAATGTGCGTATTAAAAAAATAATAAATGTCAGTGCTTATTGCTTTTTTTTAATGATATCGGAACGTAACAGTTAAGCCTACGTATATGAACAAAAGTTAAGTATCGCGTGCATACACGATTAGAAAATAAGTAGATTTCTACGGATCCCTTGGTGAGCAAGTCCGACTCACACTTGGCCAGTTTTTTATCTAAAGGCTATCTTCGTTTATGTCTGGGTTAGTTACGTTTGTTGTCGAAGTTCAAATATTTTGATGCAAATTAAACGTTTCTCAAGACGTATGTGACTCAATCACACAAATCACAACCACATCTACAGGTTGGATCCAATTCGTACAGCTATGATTTTGAGACAAAACCATTTGAAGTTTCTGTATAAGTGTTCAAAACCTTGAAATGATGTTGTCACAGGTTCATAGAACAAAATTATATTATAGGACAAAGAAAAGGATTGGAACACTGCGCCCGTCGAGCACTCGGACTCGGTCTTGATGGTTACCGGATGGAAGGACGGCGAGATACATATTGCTCTTTGTTTGCAACCCCACGTCCCACGTCTACGGGGGTGGAAAGTGGCGGGGGCGTAAAAACGATCGTTCTCTCAGATGTCAGTACTGGAAACTTATAATAATAATTATTGTGTATATCTATTTATTTATTATAATCTTTATTGTACAACAAAAATACAGGACAAACATTTAAAAGAATACCTACTAAGGGCACAATGGGCGGTTTTATCGCACAGGGCGATCTCTTGCAGACAACCTTTGGATGGACTGAAAGAAAGGAGATAGATCTATATTTAAACACTAGTAGACTACACAAAATTTCATATATTTATGTTGTCGAGGTGCAACAGTAAACAAAGACAAAGGTGAGTTAAACTTTGTACCAAAATGAGTGTAAGACGAACAAAAGTTACACTACCTAAGCATGTAAACCAATAACGCACAGTTGAACAAGATAAGTAATCGAGGATTGTTGGTTACATGACAACATAAGCATACAAATGGATGCTCCCGGTTTATTTCCTTTCTGTCTGCGAGTGTCACATGACGTAATGGGGAAGGGTTGGCTTGGATTGTTTATTCTTATCGAGGTTCAGTTGTTTTGTCTTTCAATTAAAATTTATTGAAAAGTCGGAGCGTTCTATTTTCAGATAGATCTGATAGAGCGTTCTGTTGACAGATAAATATATATTCTTTATTATTATTCAACAATTTTTGTACACGCAATAACAAAAGAAAAGAAGAAGGAAAGAGAAGTATAGAATAGAACAAACTTTATTGTACACCAAAAGTAAAATGACAAAAACATAAACTTAAATATATGGGTACAATCAGGCGGTCTTATCGCTTAAAGCAATTTCTACCAGACAACCTTAGGAATAGTACAAAGGTGATGCTTATTTCTAAAGAAATCTCTTTCAGCATACCTGCGAAAGCAGAGTTAGCTATTTTCTCCAATGAAATAATGCAACATGAACAAAATAGATATATCTACTATTATAATTATTTAGACACTCATAGTAAAATAAATTTCACAAAAAAATATACTAAATAATATATACTAATATGCAACTACGACGAAATAGAAAGTGTTATTAATTTAACTCTTCTTTTATTTTATTGTACGTCATGAAGGAGCTTAAAATTAATAGAATGTAACAATGGACAATCTTATCGCTAAAAGCGATTATTGCCAGCAAATTTTGGATAAATTCGACAGCGAAGAAGGAAATATGCGCAGGTAGTTCGTGATTTACTACCTATTTACACATATAGAATACACAACTAATGAAAAGAGAGAGAGAAATGTGTATAGATGATAGGTATCTATACATTTTCTCTATTTCATTATTCCACGTCATTTTTCTCAGTGGTTTATGATCCATGGTGAGGTTTAATGCTGGAGCTGCGGAATTACGTAGCAGAGTTACCATGACCCTCGCAGAGAGCAATTCAAGGAACACAGGTGAGTTTTAGTACGTTTATGTTTGACAATTCATCTCGTTGCACCCAAACGCGGAGAAAGTGTCTTGAAGATATTACACCTCGACCATAAAAAAATGGGTACTAAAGTAATGTGGCTAAAAGGATAATACTGCTTTAAAAAAAATACAAACATTTTCTCTACTATCATAAGTAAAAAACTTGCTATAGCGTCTTTGTCGTGTAAGTTGTAGTTAATCGACGTAATTATTATTATTATATCATTATCATCATCATTTCAGCCGAAAGACATGTACTCTGATGCACTCGGGAAAAGCCCCCAAGTGTCGCCACAATGAACAGATCTGTGCGTTTTATTATAACTATGTATTGCATACTTAACATATTATTTGGTTTGACAAAAGTGTTAAATTGTACTTTGGAAAAGTAATTCAAATCAATAAAGTTGTCTGGGCTTAGTCCTGTGATTTAGCGTTTAACCTTTTCACAGTATACATTTGTTTTAATGTTTCGTTCACTTCTAGAGACTAAAGTGGCAATTTCTCAAGCTTCAGTTGTAACTTCTCCCAAACCTTAAATTATGCAGTTTGAACTTATTAAAAATAAACTTTGAATCTGCCTACATAAGCAATGTGAAATTATATTTAAAGATTTACTAAGCAACCAGATACCCAAAGTGCATGATCAATGTATGAACCACAATGTAGGTAATTGGGTCACACAGAGGTCAAGGCTCTTTACAAGGGTTCCACGACAGAAAATTCTCTCCCAAGCCTTGCATATAATTCGTTTACATTTTTACATCATTTTTGAAAGTATTCGCAAAAGTACATTGCGATACAATGTCAAAGAGTAACGAGACACTTCCCCGCCGTACAAAATATGTAAATATGGTCAGAGTATCCTTGTACGCGTCTCTTACCCAAACTTACGAGAGAAGTGGAGATAAATCGAATAACTGTCAAGACTGGGAGGCTTGTGATCCAAAAATAGCCTGGCAACATCGCGTGGACAGCTTTGTGCTTATGTAAAATAAGTACCTACAACCTTTTTTGCTTGTATTGTAACAAGACATACAAGTAACATTCTGGGGCGCCACCTCTTCCACGCTTTGATTTATTCACGATAAAAAGCTCAAAATCTCCTAAATTCAATTAAACTTCAAAACAAGGGGTTGCAAAGTTTTTTATCTCATCTTGATAATCATAAACATCTTATATTTGTTTAAGTATATTAAATTCTATTGTGATTCATATTTCAGATTGGTGGGCAATAAAGACAGATTTGTTTGTGTGTAGTAGAGTTTTGACAGGCTGCGCGGGCAGAGTGCGCGCGCAACTGCCCGCCATTTTGGCTTTCCATCCCATTCCCATTTCAATAGAAGAGGGAGCTCGTAACAGCTGTGAGCGCGAAACACAGCACATCCCTATATTAGGGGTTACTTTTTTAAACAATTAAGTAGAAAAAAAGGACTTCTAAACGCACAGTTACAAAGTTAATGAAACAGAAGGAGGTTACGTTCAGTTCACGATAGTGTCGACGATTAAAACAGTGAGTTACGAAATAACATTACCGAATTATCGATTTTGTATGTTTCAAATCGACAAACCTGGTGGCACGGCGGTTGAGGGTGTTTGTTCATATTGTTTTAGAAAGATAATCGAGTGTTGCATTGCTTGGGAAACAGCGGAGAAAAATCGATAAAAGTATAAGGTGCACCCGCTGTTGTTGCGTGGTGTGATTGTAAAAGGAGATAGCTACCTCGACGTGTCCCTCTAAAGTAGCTTGGACTCGTTCGACCGATAAAAATAATAGTGATAGGAGTCCCTGACGTCCCTATTCGGGTAGATACACGAAGACTGATAAAAGGTGTGTATTAATATTTGTTATACTTTTCACTGTTATCACTCAGCAATCTGTGTCATTGGTTTTATGTATAATATTGATTATGCTATTGCATAGTCCTGCTTTTATGAGAATACGTAATATTTTTGTTGAATGTTTGTAATGTATTGTATTTTCAGTTCCACAGAGTTATATAAAATGTATCTAGTACAAAATAACTAAGTAGTATTTGCATGTGTATAAACAAGGTAAATAAATTTCACAAGATTTATATTCTCTTGAAAGAAATCATCCCACGAGAGCAAAAATACCCTTTAGGCTTAAAACACGTAGGCGTTTACATCTTAAGACCTCGCAGACTTAATACAGAGCAAACGTAATTTATTTTGGATCTGTGGCATAATTTATTCTCTGTTATTCTCATCATGCAAATAAATGAGAATCATATTCGGTTCGGTTCTTCTAACGAAGTTGATTGATCGAATCGAATTTGTTAAAACCAATATGCTCAGATTCACGGTCCTACCCACTTCTATTTTCAGTTTCAGGTCTTAGGTAAATATGTTTTCTCCACCTTTTTAAAAAGCGAGACATCTAAAAAACAAGCCTATCATAGCATGCCGGACCTTGGTACAGGTTAGGAGTGGCAGGCGGTCGCCTCATCCTGCTAAGCAGTAATGCTAGCAAAGGAGGCGGCCGCATCAGGCAACGGTGTTCAAGCCCCAGCCGCCGCCGGGATTCCGATCCCGATTTCTGGCCACTGTAGCCGCGAGCTTGCGGACAGCAAGCAATGAGTAGCTCGCTGTCCTGTAATTGTCCGGACTGAGCTCAAGTCGTCGACGGTGCGTACAGTTCCCACGCGCCTCAAGGAGTTGTCAGCAACTGTAGGGGCCCAGCAGGGTAGTAGCCTACTGAGGTCAAGTATCTAGTTCCGAAAGGAAGGCTCGACCCCGGTATGAAAGGCAACGAAGGAACGGGGTGGGTTTTTTAGTCAGTAAGAGTCTGACACTATCTCCTGCTCCGCCAAGGGCATGGGATGTCATTAAGATGTTTTTTACCCACCGAAAAAAAAGAGCCTATCTTATCATTGAATATATGATTATGTTTTTTCAGCAAGTATAACTTACTCGGTTGCTAAGGAAAATGGGTCATTAAGATATTTATAGGCGTTTTTCCTGAAAGCAAGTAATATAATACGATAACTAGCCGATGTTTTCAGATACACGAAACTGCGAAGGACCCTCATTAGTAGAACCTTGTTGAAGATTGAATTACTAACGCATGTTAGGTACTTATTTACCTACAAGAATAAGAGTTTTTATACAAACTGATTTTTATCATCTTCCGAAACTTTTTCAGACATTAAGTATCAAAATTGACTCAAAAAGTGAATTACTAATACCTGCTTAGGTATCCCTTGATTTTGGCGAGATATGCTAATACAAACGTACTGACCAGCTGTATTTACTTCTTCTTTTTTAATTAAATTTTATTTTTTAATTGTAGATAACTTTGGGATGGTGACAATAAATCCGCAGTTTACGTCACCATTCTTATTGTCCTTCAATATCTTGAATGTATGGTTCTCAAAAAGTATTAAAATCTACTGCTAGCGGTGTCGTAACTTTTCTTATTGGCTGTCTCGCACTTTAGAACTTCACTCCAGTTAGTGCACCACCTTATACTTCAGTCTATTGAAAGCCAGGTTTATTTAAAAGCATTTTTATTTTGTGTTGTAATATTTTATCACTACTTGTGTTTTCATTATTCGAGTATTTAAATGTGATTATAAATTAAGTTAATTTCTTCTTGTATTCTGTAATATCTTTAATAAAGAGTTTTTTTGTCAAGAGTGTGCATGTTCACAGCAATTTGCACACAGACTGTAGGTCATGATAATACATCCAGATTTCTATAACCCACCAGTATAGTCGTATCATTATCAGTATAGTATTTATTTCGATGCTTCGCCCCTTTAAATAAACCATCAATTATGACAATACCTTAGGGGAGACACCCACGATTAATAAAAGGGTGGGTTTTGCCAAGAATTACTCAACGACTATAGGTACCTACCTAAGTATCGTACCAATCTATATACGGACATAAAATATACTCGACTTTACTACCGCAAGTGGCTACAAACGGTATTAACACATCATGAATTTATGCCCTTCAACCACGGAGTAAAACCTGTGAATAAAATATCTATGGTTGCCCATATACCTACATACACGTGCCAGCTACGGGTATATTTCTCCGAGTTGCTGTTACAAACTTTCAATGTGGAATCTGATTTATCTCGTTGAAGTATGCTCGAGGAAATTTGTTCTAGATTATTCGCGATATTTGTTATTGACTACATTTTCCTCGCGTTTCCAGTCGATAGGAATATTATTTTCTTCGTGTATCTTGGAAACTAGGTGACCTACCGATTACATATTCTATGGGTGTTATAAAACTGCAGTTATTAAGTAGCTTTATTTGTAATAAGATAGGATGTAACTTATCTACCACTCTCTTTATGTAGGGCAGTCTTACAGTTATGTTTTGTTGACTTTTCTGGGACAAGAAGGCTTTAATTGAAGAGCGTACAAAGGACCACCCACGCGTCATCTTATTGATGTCATAACGGGGAGTTAATAGACGTAGATGAAATCATCTTGATATAGGCCAGTTGACGCCGACCCCGTCTTGAGTAGAACGTACCTACACTTATTTGAATATTACAGCTTCACACCACATTGAACGGCGTAACCATGCTGAATATCCTTGAATTATAGATGTTCTCACTGTATTCCAACCTTTTTCGAGTTTCTTACAGAGCTTGAAAATTGAAATTTATTTAATCAGCTACCGTCTATTCTCTGCCGGATTCCAGCATTCTACTTTGAGGTCGTGTTCTTTTTATTCGTAGTTTATTACAGTGCGTCCTGATTTCCTACAGTGCTAATTGGCACAGTTGGCCACTTGAAACTACGAGGATCCAGCTCTTACTTACATATTTTTTTAAATTTATTTACTGCCTACTTACATAACACATTACACCAATTATGTATTCTGCTTATCTCACATGCTTGTGTCTAGGACACACTAAAATTGCCCTATCTGTAGGATGTGACGATACGGTGGCATTATCTAAAAGTCATTTTTGTTTCCCGGCTTTGAATAATTTAATAGTAACGACCAATCTAAAAGAAACGGTATTCCAAACGAAATTAAGTTTGATTTTGCATTTCATGGAAATTACTGATAAGACTTTTCGATGACTCGGAACGATGTTAAGCTAATGTGGGCTTACTTGCTTGTTAGTACCTATTGTAGCAAAGTCGAGTTTTGCTAATCAATACTACGTATGGGAAACGTATCGTGTTTTGCATTTGCGATATATTTGTTAGTGCATTAAAGCGATGTGGTGGTGTTAGTGGTGACAACGTTTTTTAATTTATTAAATTGTGCTATAATGGAGACTATTCACGAACATTCGAATAACAATAGTGTTGAAGTAGAAGATGATGTTGATGTAGATATAATCAATAATTTTAATAGATATGAAAGTGTTTTTATTGAAATAAATCATTTGTTTTCTACAACAGATGACTGGAGATGCAAAATGGCAGAAGGATGCGGCGGATCAGAACTTCGACTACATGTTCAAGTTGCTCATCATAGGAAACAGTTCCGTAGGAAAAACTAGGTAAATTTAGTTCTATTATTCTGTCTATACAAATATTAGTTTCTACCAGTAACTACTTATGCGTAAAAAATAACAAATACATCAAGGAAACATAGTCATTGCACAAAATCATCTTATGTGCTTTACCAAAACAAGGTCTTTTTATGTGCCAAATTACATCCAAATCTGTTCAGTAGTTTAGACGTAAAGAGGTAACAGGCAGCCAGATAGGGCTAGGTGCATTAGCATTTATAATAATCATTAACAAAGAAAAAATTTAGAAAATTCAACATATTATATAGGTATCATTCTGCTGGCCCTTCAGAAGCATAATATAAAAACAGTGTTCAATGATATAAACAAAGATAAGCAGTATACATGTATCTGACTTAGCACTTAGATACCTTATTATAGAAGTGTGAACTCAGTTTCATTAACATAAACAAACGTGTTTCATAACATTTTTCATACTTTCTATTTTTACTTTGAAATATACATAGGGTGGGATTACGTAAATCTCAAACAAAAGGGAATAAGTAAAGAATTTAATCATTTCTATTTGTGGATTTTGTTTTACCATTTAATTTAAAAATAGGATCGTCTAAAAATAGCCGTTTTCAAGTAACGTAACTTTTACCACCCTCACAACATTTTACCGCCTCTTTTTATGTGATAATCATCATCATTTCAGCCGATATACGTCCATTGTTGGACATAGGCCTCCCCCAAGCGTAGTTTTTGAGATCGGAAATCATTAAACTCCTTCCCTGGATAAAATATTTGGTAGCTTCAGAATTTTACAGACCAAAACCTATCTATGTTTCTTCAATCATCTTTTGCTTAGGGTCGCGGTAACTCTTTCAAACGATACAGCCCAACTTTGTACCACCCTGGTAGTATCACTTGGGGATTGAAGGGATTCTTTTGATATCCCTCTTCCCGCTCCTATTGTTTCAACGAAGCCTACATACTTATATAGACACCTACTAACAGCTATCACGTTTTTATTCCCGTCGGGCCATTCCTGAAAAGTATGGGCATGCTTATCGGACTTGAAACTTTTAAAATATGGCGGAACCACTAAGACTTTAAGGTCACTTTTATGAGTTTGCTAGTAATTACTTTCGTGTTTTTAAAACGAAAATAAATTAAGTAAATGTATAGTGATGTTTTGCTATTTATTGAACAGAAAGAGTTATCGATCGAAGTACATTGGCGTACTCCTTAGCGTGTTAGTAGTAATCCTAATTAGCTAACAGTTTTGCACTGCCTGTGGCGTCTTTATCTGTCTTAACTTCCCGTCTTTAGTAGGTTGTCACACATCCAAAGAAAGAAAGATATTACACTTTTTTAGCCCATATACATGCACAATGAAGAAATAAGTACTTGTATAGTTTAAATTAAAAAATAAAATAAAAACAAAAACATCGCGGGTCTCACAGGTATACCAATTAAGTCCAGTTTACTTGTTTCATAAGAATTATTTACAAAGATTGATTTGATAATAGTTGTCTAATAAATTCCCAACAATTAAAGAACCTGTAATACTAGACCGGTCATTGTGGCGATATATTGGAGGCCTATGTCCAACAGCGCACGTCTTTCGGCAAAAATGATAATGATTGTCTGTAATTACTGTGTCTCATCAAAAATTAAGGTCCCCAAGTTAGTTTATGATTGAGTGCGTGCGTTGAACATGGCATGTCCTAGAACCAACAATTCAAAGACATAAAGAAAAAGAAAAGAAAGAAAGAAAGTATTTATTTTGGCGCAAAAAACATTGTAGACAACAAAAACTTAAGACAAACACAAAACAAAAAATAAATAAATAATAAAAAGTAACATTGTCTGTCACACGTTTGCGTCAAAAAAGGTCCATTTCAGCGAAATGCCAGACTACTACGGGTAGTTGTCTGACGCTGGTTTTCAACTGAACCTTATTTGGAGTGAACGGATAAAAAGAAATTTACAATAAGTGACATGTGACATCCACCAACCCGCACTGTACCCGCGTGGTGGATTACGGCCCATTCCCTCTCCTAGAGAGGAGGCCTGAGTCCCAGCAGTGGGAACATTAAAAAGGCTGATGATGATGAAAATGATGATGTTCGTTACGCTCAAACGGCTAGGTGATCTTTGGTAAATAACCTATGTGCTATTCTAGGACATATCCATGAATATCACATAGAACAGGTTCTTATATTTTTTGTTCCCGGATTATGTTACCTTGGAATTATTTTCTACTTTAACACGGGTGAAACCACTGACTGAAACTTGTTTTGCACATAGTTTCTATACGGCAGAATGTGCACTAGTATACAAAAAAACTTTAACACCTAATTGAGCATAGCTCTTGGTGTACAGCCAGATTTAACACATCTTTACGTAGGTATTCGGTACCCTATCGGGTGAATGTGACAACCAGTGGCACATCGTAGCCCCATAAACTCCAAATAAGGTTCAGTTGAAAACCAGCGTCAGACAACTACCCGTAGTAGTCTGGCATTTCGCTGACCTGGACCTTTTTTGGCGCAAACGTATAACACACAATGTTACTTTTTATTTATTTTATTTTTTTTGTTTAGTGTTTGTCTTAAGTTTTTGTTGTATAATATGTTTTTTTTTTTTGCGCCAAAATAAATACTTTTCTTTCTTTCTTTCCTTTTTTCTTTATAAACTAAATCTTGTCGAGCGAGGTGCGCCACTGGACTATGAATAGGCACGAATAATGCTTTCTCTGTTAAACTGATGGAGTTATATAGTGTAGGAATATATCCATCTTTCTTTCTCGCTCGCACGTCAGTCATTTTAACAGGTCATGGTAAGGCTTCAAAACGTGTTACTCAATTGTAATTATTATTATTATATCTAGCCCATATTGTCCCACTGCTGGGCAAAGGCCTCCCTCCACTCCTTCCAATGTTCCCGGTTTTGAGCCACCTCTTTCCAATTCCCTAGGAAGACATCCAAGTCGTCCCGCCATCTCCTTCTTGGTCTGCCGCGGCCCCGTCGTGCAATTTCAGGGCACCAATTTTGCGTTTTACTAGCCAACCGCTTGGTAGGCATGCGGCAGACATGTCCAGCCCAGTCCCACTTAAGTTGGGCAGCCTTCTGAACTACGTCAAAGATTTGCGTTTTGGAGCACTCAATTGTTACCCACTAAAATTTACTCATACATTAATCATTTCAGCTTCTTGTTCCGCTACGCGGACGATTCGTTCACTTCAGCCTTCGTGTCCACCGTGGGAATCGACTTCAAGGTGAAGACTGTCTTCCGCCATGACAAACGTGTCAAACTACAGATATGGGTGAGTAACTGAAACTTCAAGCATTTATATCTTGATAATGATTTAATAGGAACTTAGAAATGTACGGAGACGGTCAGCTAGACAAAAAGTGGAAGCTCTTTTATCTATTCCAAAACGTAGCTTTTAATAAAAAAAGCGGTTAAAAACACTTATATCAAGTTCATGGATGACCCAGAATCCTGAAATTTGGCACAAAGCAAGGTCTTAGAGCATAGGTATAGAAAAAAAAGTCTGAAAACAGTAAGCTTGTTGTTCCCTACGACAATTTTTTTTGTTTTTTGTAATCCGGAAAAAATTTTGAGTCCGACTCGCACTTACCCAGCTTTTTTTCATTTTGAACAATTTATAAACTAATGTAGAAAAATAATCAAAATCTAAAGATCTTAGAAGTTAACGAACATCATAGTTATGTGAATTATAACTGTTCCAACCAAGCGTTTTGAGGAGTTCTGATACCATAGACGAGAGTGTACACGTACAGGGTCCACATATACTTTCTGTTGCCATAGTCAACATTGGCTATTTTATCGGTAAACATAAGAATGTACGGTTGCTAAACAGGCCTCATACTGTAACTGACTCTGTTGAAGCGTACCTAAACAGTCGCAAATTGACATGACAGTTGACAGTTGACATGAATTGTAAATATTTAAAAAGTTATATTTACTCCTTAAAAAGGAATAACTATTAAAATTATGTGTGAAAGTCATATTTTGTAAGTATAAACATGCGTATTTGACGTTTCATTTATGACGTCATTGCAAATGCCATGCGAAATGCGTTACGTCACGGTGCGAGTATGATATAGAAATCAGTTGTCAAACTGTTGTATTTGTTTGTAGTAATCGTTGATCAACCCAAATCAACCCCTTTGACTGACAGTTTAAAAGAATCTTGATTACGTTGTGACGTAATAAAGATGACGTGTAAGCTTGGAGCGCTTCAACGTGTTTAAATAACAAACAAATTAAATCTGATTCTTTATTTGAAATTAATGAATGGATTTGTTTTGTATTTTTTTCTTTACGTCTATCTTTAAAATGAAAACAGTTCTAAAAAAGACGTGTGGCACTCGGGGACTGCCGCAATAAAGCTATTGCATAGCATTTTTATCAACTTATGCAATTATAATTATTTATTTATTTTAATTATGCAGTATTTTTTTCCTTTGATATTAATTGAAGTTACACTTTCACACATTGAATTGAATTTTGATTGATTGTTCACTCATTTGTTTTCTTATCGGTCACCACGCTCAAAAAATAAATGAGTGGGGTTAGGTTATTTTCGTTACGGAATTTCTGGATTCGGTCACCACGCTCAAGGCCCGCGATAGAAGCTATGCAATAGCTTTTAAACCATGAATACCTATTATTGTTGAATTGTGGAAGCAATTGTAGAGCTTTTCCACTCATGTAAACAGAAGGAATATTGTATCCAACTTAACGCTCCATCTCCCCAGACGGAAAGTACCTATCCATAAGGATTTTCCTACAATAATAGGATATATTTTATCAAATATATCCTATTATACTTGATCGTATCACAAAAGGTTTTATGGATGATAGCTGTCTGTTGTACTTACATAAGCTCCACTGTAACTGTCGCTGCACTGTATAAGTTTGTTTATAAATAAGACATATAGTTGGAGTACTCAAAACACAAGCTCTGCTTAGCTTGAGACTAGACGGCGTTGTGTGATAGTTGTGGAATATTATATTATTATTATATATTACTGTATTTTATGAAAAACAACAAAAAATCTAGAAGAACCTACTTATAAATAATACGTATTTGCTGGCGTTATTTCTATGACAAACAAAATCAAGTACGAATATTTAAATATCCCAATTTAAATTGCCAATTTTAAGAGAAAAAATCAAATTATTATTGTACAAAATTAATGGCGCGATTAAAACAGCAAACCACAGTTAATTAACGAGGGCTTTTGATGAGCAGTCACTTTCAGGGATGAAAATATATTGCTACTAGCATCTGCTAGCGGGTTCGCCTGCGTGAATGTTGAACGAAAACATAGCATAAATACAAAAAGAAGTCCAATACCTATGGTATACATGTTTTCTAATTTTGATCTAAACCCGCTTAAGCCGTTGAGAAATAATTGATTAAAATCCAAATACTCAGATTTTCCTATTTACAATATTATTATGAAGTAAAAAATAATATAAACAGTCCAATAGAATAAAACAGTTAAATGTTAACGTTCTATCTCGGACGAGCCACATTGGGCCGTTTTCCTCAATTGGCCCCTACCTCTTAAAGAGGATCATTACTAATTAGACGCTCCTTGCCCTTTCATGTCCCGGCTCAGAGACGCTTCTGAAACACCAGAAGTTGAAACGTGCTTGATCTTACTCTTGTCCTTTACGATAATTGTCTTTCTCGAACGAATATTAGGCATATTCGTTCGATTTAATTCGTTAGATTAAATTCAATTCGATTCGATGACCGATATATTTTTAGATGGGTAGATTTTTGACCTCTTTTAAGAGTTTCACAAGATGGATCGTATGTCAAAGATGATAAATATGATAGATATAATGGTATAATCTTTGTTATATCTACATTAAAATGTCACAACTCTTTTACAATATTGCTTTTTTATGTGTACAATGTGGCTGTAACGCTTACGACACAATAAAAAGGATGATAGTGTAGTGATCCAGTAGGTTCTACAGTAATAATAGTAGATTACGAATCCTGTCAAAGCTGCGTGATTATTTGAAAGAATTTCCGCGGAACGGAACGCAAAGGGTACCTATCTGCAGGAACACAAGTGGGTTTTGATGACTAAAATGTTTTAGTCAATGAAAATCTGACACTACTTATCGCTCCACCTAGAGCCGGAGGATTTATTTGATGATTTCCCACCTCCAAAAAGAAAAAAAAAGGTAATTAATTAGCGGTTCTTACATGGACGTATGAGAAATTCTTTTTGTGAAGATCTTGAAGACTCTCGCATGATAGGTAATGACATCTTCCAAACGTCTATTTCCGGAAAACATACGTTGAGAAAAAAGGCGCTCGGTAATTACTTGATACTGAGTAAGGTAGAATACGATAAAATATTTATTTCTGAGGCAGTCTATGTTACGCAAGGCTTCGTATATAAAATAAATTGATTTACACATTTAAAATCGTAAGTTTTGAACTGATTGCTGTTATTAGCCTAAAATGTGAATAACCAAAATAATGTGTGTATATATTGTGTTTCCTAAATCACAATATAATTACAGTCAGTAATTGTTTGGTAGAGATTAAGCGGGGAAGCCATTATTACTAATCGTTTAGGGGGTTTCACTTTAGATTAAAATAGCCGAGTACAATTTTATTAAACACAGCTTTACTGGTTATTGTCTACGGCTGCATGAAGGCCTCTAGCCATGGCATCTAGCCTGTCGGTTTTCTATCATTTACATTTCGGGGCACAGTGTGCACTGGAATTTTAATTACACAATCTAATTCCGCCAAGTCTGTTCCATCATCAGACGTACGGCATTGCGCCACCGGTAGACATCCCACTCATACCTACGCACAAAGCGTTTTGAGAACACATTTATTGTGTGTACAGCCAAGGAGTGGAATTCCCTGCCGAAGTCTGTAACCTGATTGCTACAACTTAGGGGTCTTTAAGTCAAGAGTGAATAGGTACTTCTAGGCAAGTGTGCTCCATCGTCGACCACATCATCGCTTACCATCAGGTGAGATGATGGTCAAACGTGAGCCTATCAATGATAATAATAATAAAGAAAACTGCTTTTTTGACCCAGAAACACAGCGGACACTGTAAGATGGAGTCGTAACAAATCCCGCTAAAGATAGTGATAGTAGCTGGAACTTTATTATAGTACTAGCGACTCGCGCCGACTTCGTACGGGTGTAAAGCTTGTATTATACATATAAACCTTCCTTTTGACTATAAAAAACCGCATCAAAATCCGTCGTGTAGTTTTAAAACACACATAGGGTCAGACAGCGAGAAGCGACTTTGTTTTATACTATGTAGTGATTTACTTTATCCAATGAATAAACGTTAACTTACTACTCGTATCTAACACTCTTAATCTATCCTGACTTATTATTTTTTATTAATATACGAGTATATTTTTTAATTCATAGATTTCAATTTCAAGTAAAGGTCTCCTTCGAGATTTCCCATTTGGGAACCAAAATAAACACTAAAAAAGACGTGTGGCACTCGGGGACTGCCGCGGTAAAGCTATTGCGTAGCATTTTTATCAACTTATGCAATTATAATTATTTATTTATTTTATTTATGCAGTATTTTTTTCCTTTCTTTGATATTAATTGAAGTTACACTCACACATTGAATTGAATTTTGATTGATTGTTCACTTATTTGTTTTCTTATCGGTCACCACGCTCAAAAAACAAATGAGTGGGGGGTGTTAGGTTATTTTCGTTACAGAATTTCTAGATTCGGTCTCCACGCTCAAGGCCCGCGACAGAAGCTATGCAATAGCTTATAAAACTTTTGAATGATTTTCATGTATATATCTTATTTTCAATGGTCATTTGTTTTTAAACGTTGCCAACTTTATAAAATATTGAGGTCACGGTGCTCTCATAAGACAACAAAATCTACAGTAATATTATAAAGAGGAAGTTTGTTTGTAGGAGGTAATCTCTGGAAGTACTGGTCCAATTGCAAAAATTTTTTCACCAATAGAAATGCTGCGTTATTTCTGAGTGACATAGGCTATATTTATGTACGCGGGCGAAGCCGCGGGCAAAAGCTAGTCATTAATAAATGCTTTGTCTTCTGTATTGCAGGACACTGCAGGCCAGGAGCGTTACCGCACCATCACCACAGCTTACTACAGAGGCGCGATGGGCTTCATTCTAATGTACGACATCACTAATGAGGAGAGCTTCAACAGCGTTCAAGACTGGTAAGCCATAATAGAATAGTTTTTACCCGTAGTTTTGCTCACATATTATGACTTGACTGGCCTATTGGTCTAGCGTTAGTGGCCCTGACTGCTATGCCGGAGGTCGTGGGTTCGATTTCCATCCAGGACAAAAGTTTGTGTGACGAGCACGATCATTTTGTTCTGTGTCTGGATGTTTTATCTATAATTTGTATGTATTTAGAAATATATAAGTATATTTATTAGTTGTCTAGTACCTATACATAACACAAGCTCTGCTTAGCTTGGGGCCAGGCGGCGTTGTGTGGTAGTTGTGGAATATTATTATTATTATATTATTATTTATTTTACAAACAGGTTTTAAAAATCACTTCTACATTTAATTTTTTTCAGTCAGTTTAAACTAGACGGGCCATAAACATTTATATGAATGTTTAGGAATAAATGAAAATAATAATAATATTCCACAACTATCACACAGCGCCGTCTAGTCCCAAGCTAAGCTGAGCTTGTGTTATGGGTACTAGACAACTGATAAACATACTTATATATTTCTAAATACATACATATTATAGATAAAATACACCCAAATATCATTTATCATCAAAGTTTGTATCGTGAAACCTACCTACACGCGGGCAATGCCGCTTTCAGAAGCTAGTATTAAATATTAAAAAAAGCATATAAGATTTTTTTTTAAACTGCACTAATAGAGGTAAAAATGTGTGAGTGTGTATATTTGTTACTCCTTTACGCTGAAACTACTGGCAGGATTCAGATGAAACTTGGTTTGATGCATAGATAATTCCATGATATCATTGCTTCTTTTGCCAATTGAACTTTTGATAATAAGCTTATATAATTATTTTAAGTAAGAGGCAACAATGGATGTTTAATGAAGTTTTTCCTTTAATAATATAATTTAAAATAAAATACTAAAACTAAGTTTAAGAGCAGTGTCGGTAAGGAAATGGCCTCATAGCATTTTTTTTAATTATACTAGTGTTTTTAATTAACAGCCTTTCTCACTTCGCATTGATTATTATTTAGCTACAGCGACCGGGTAGAAGTTTAATTTTACTTAACAAATATTAATGTAGTCATTAACTTTATATATGAGTACAACGTGTAACTAGAATAATACACAACCTTATACTCTGATTAGAAAATTAAATTACAGTCATAATTCAAACACTGAAATTTTACTTAAGGTAATGTTTCTCTAAGAAATTAGTTACCATTATAGTAAGCAAATAATATGAGAATCTACGCACTACATTGGTAGCGCATCTTTATTAATTTAGATCTACGGACGCACACTCAAAACGTTAGGAACGCAATCAAGATTATTTTATCAAAATAGGTATTATTTTAAAATTAACATTTTTTTAAAATTATTTTTTATTTTTTACTTATTTTAAAAAACAACTGAAATCGATATCAGTAACCGTAGTACTTTCAGAGTGTGCGTTTATTATGTTTCATGTTGTATATTGTACATTTTTTAACAAGAATTGAAACTGAGAGCAGCCGTATTTTAAATAATCGATGAAGAATATATAGAATGCCATATTTTTGTTCCAAAAATAACATGGTTACCGTAACAATAGAAGACATCACTCAAAATAGACTGCCATCGTTTTTATGGATTCTATAATAATAAGTTGGTCATAAAAGAATATACGACGGCTCCGGATTCTCCCCAATTTCCGCAGGATCAAGTTATGACACTACATTCAATATCTGACGCGGCTTTTTCTTGTTTGCTAGGATCGATTGCTTCACAAAATAATTGAGCTACACTATCACATCCTTATGTTGTAGTTTCTAAAAATGTTCTTGTAAACCTTCAATAGCTTTTGAAATTAACATATCGTATAATATACGATGCAGAATAAAAATATCTGGAAGAACCTGGGAAAGCAATTGTCTAGCAGTGGGACAGTTATGGCTTACTACTTTTTGTAAATATAGGTGGAAGGAACATTGATGTACGAGTACAATCATCATCTTGACTTTAGTTTAGATTATGGACAACCGAGAAACATTGTGTAGCGATGACTGCCACTGATAACTTTGTTTTTCTCAACCTACACTGTCCCACTGCTAAATAAAGAAAGAAAGGAAAGAAACAAAAATATTTATGCAAAATAACTCACTCGGCTAGCTAACAATTACAAAGGTCTCCCTTAAATGATAAATGATAAATGATAAATGATCTTTATTTTGCAAGTAGGTTTTATAAAAACACTTTTACACGTCAATTTTTTTTTTTTGTCGTCAAATAATGCTAGATGAGGCCGGTGTTTCCTATCTGACTACCCTGAGAAGAAACACCGAAACAAACTCCCCCTGAGTTTGTTTTTTTGTTTTTTTTGTTTGTTCAAAGTCTCTTTTAAAGTCCATACAGCAAAACATGTAATGGTCAAATCATGTGAGAACCATGCAGATTGATCCTGAGATGGTCTTTTGAAGAAAGAACCACACAGTTCTAAGTGGACCTGTCCAGTCAGTGCAAGCATTTGTCAATATGCGTGTAGCTCAACTCGGGACTACTAAGGAGCTCAACGACTTGACGAACAATGCCAAAGAAAGGACATTTGGGTAGGCCACATCAAATACTCAAAACTGCCAGACATCATGTGAATATAAAAGAAAAGGAAAGAGTAATCCACATAGTTCTCACATTCACAATAATAAAATTTACAAAAGTGTAAATATTGCAAATTGTAAAAAAAAGTATATAAAAAAATCAGTCAAATAGTAATAATAAACATGTCATAATTGTAAAAAAATAATAATAAGATAAATATTTATATATATACAATATCATAATTGTAAAACAACAACAATCGTCAACAAAAAACCGGCCAAGTGCGAGTCGGACTCGCCCATGAAGGGTTCCGTAGCAGCAAGTAATATAAAAGTTCTTGTAATGTGTTGTAACTTTGATCGATGTTTTAATAATAGTGTATTTTTTTCGGTTTATGACGCATTAAAAAAAAACTACTTACTGGATTTCGTTCAAACCAATTTTCGTTGGTAGTTTTTATAGTTATGTACATCACATATTTTTTTTAGTTTTATCATTATCTTATCTTAGAAGTTAGAGGGGGGGGGACACACATTTTACCACTTTGGAAGTGTCTCTCGCGCAAACTATTCAGTTTAGAAAAAAATGATATTAGAAACCTCAGTATCATTTTTGAAGACCTATCCATAGATACCCCACACGCATGGGTTTGAAGAAAAAAAAAATTTTTAGTTTCAGTTCTATGTATGGGGACCCCCAAAATTTATTGCTTTTTTTCTATTTTTGTATGAAAATCTTAATGCGGTTCACAGAATACATCTACTTACAAAGTTTCAACAGTATAGCTCTTATAGTTTCGGAAAAAAGTGGCTGTGACATACGGACGGACGGACAGACAGACAGACAGACAGACAGACAGACAGACAGACAGACAGACAGACAGACATGACGAATCTATAAGGGTTCCGTTTTTTGCCATTTGGCTACGGAACCCTAATAAAAAAAGGCAGTTAAAACAAAAAAACATTCAAATGATAATAATTATAGTGAGTAGGTACTGGAGCAGGTCAATCCCAAGCCGTTTTATCCTCGAGATACTCTTTTACAGAATAAAAAGCCTTTTGGCAAAGTTTTCGCTTAACAAATATTTTAAATTTATTAATGCTAAGTTCCTGAATAGGACTGGGAAGCTTATTATAAAAATGTATACTTTGGCATCTAAATGAGCGTCCTATTTTTTTGAGCCTGGTGGCAGGAACCACTAACTTGTGTTTGTTCCTAGTATTAACGTTGTGAATGTCACTGTATTTTTTAAACATGTTTTTATTTTTATGAACATACAAAATATTTTCATAGAGATACTGAGATGGCACAGTCAGAATATTAATATTTTTAAATTTATCTCTGAGGGAGTATCTGGGACTTAATTTATAAATTGAACGAATAGCCCTTTTCTGCAAAACAAAAATCGTTTGGATATCGGCGGCATTCCCCCATAATAGAATACCGTACGACATGACACTATGAAAATAACTGAAGTAAACTAAACGGGCTGTCTCTAAGTCAGTTAGATTTCGAATTTGTCTAACAGCGTATGCGGCAGAGCTAAGTTTTTTCGATAACTTATCTACGTGTGGGCCCCACTGAAGCTTAGCATCAAGAGTTATACCTAAGAACACTGTAGTGTCTTCAGGACTCAATTCTTTACCTTTTATTAGCACACTAGTTTCTACCTGTCTTACGTGAGGCATCGTAAATTTAACAAATTTGGTTTTCTTTTCATTAAGGAGCAGGTTATTGACATTAAACCAGTGTACTATTTTTGAAAGGGCGTTATTTATGTCATCAGTAACCGGCTGCTGACGTTTAAGCTTAAACATAAGCGAAGTGTCGTCTGCAAACAGCACTATATCATGGTTATCCTTTATGAGGTATGGCAAGTCATTGATATAAATGAGAAATAAAAATGGACCAAGAATCGAGCCCTGGGGCACACCCATTGATACTACAGACCCGGGTGATCTTTTTCCATTTACATCAACTCTCTGAATCCTATCACTCAAATAAGAAGTAAGAAGATCCAGAGAGGAATTCCGGATCCCGTAATGGTGTAGTTTCCTGATTAATGTTTCATGGAGAACACAATCGAAAGCCTTGGACAAATCACAAAAAATGCCCAGGACATCGCATTTGTCTTCCCATGCATTATAAATATGTCCTAAAAGTTCAACCCCGGCATCGGTTGTTGAACGACCCCTTGTAAAACCGAACTGTTTATTATGTAACAACTTATGTCTATTAAAAAATCTTTGTAATTGATGTAAAATTAGTTTCTCAAATATTTTACTAAAGGTGGGTAGCACTGAAATAGGTCTATAATTTGTGGGGTCAGATGTGCTACCTGTTATTTACAGCCTACCTTATTCAAGGCTTCCAAATCTTCCTGGTGTTTCGATTTCTCCGGCCAACCTAACATAAACCCTAAAATAAACGACGCCAAGTCGTTATACTACCATATACTTGGTTGAAATGCGATACCCGTGTTCTGGCTACCATTACTATCATAATAATCACTTGAATACTTAAACTTAAAAACACGCTTCTCCCATTTTCCAGGGTGACACAAATCAAGACATACTCATGGGATAACGCACAGGTGATCCTGGTTGGCAACAAGTGTGATATGGAGGAAGAACGCGTGGTTAGCACCGAGCGTGGCATGCAGCTGGCCGAACAGCTAGGCGTCGAGTTCTATGAGACTAGTGCCAAGGAGAACATATACGTCAAGGTAAGAACAAAATCAGTTATAGGGAACATATTGTATACTTTCATGATCAGCAGACATTGTAAAAGGCATTGTTGATTCTCATCAGCTTCCTTTCTTTTAAAAAAATATTGGCACTGTAATCGCCCCTAATTTTTGAGCTTAGTTCAAAATATTTACTGGAAGAAACAAGGAGTCTTTTGTACGGAAATAAGTGAAAATTTAATCCTTATTTTTCACTAACATATCTTCAGTTTCACCTGAATAGTTTGTTAAACAGACGATGCTTAAATATAAAACCTTGATTTTAGTTTTTATATTATTACTAGCTGTGCCCGTGACTTCGTTCGCGTGCACTACAGGGTTTAGATATTTTTTTCTAAAATAAAAGTAGCCTATGTTACTCCTTATTACATCAGCTACCTGCCAAAAAAGTCCTGTCAAAATCGGTCCAGCCATTTCAGAGATTAGCCCTGTCAAACAGACAAAAATTGTAAAAAAACTATTTTGGTGTATGTACCGTACATATATATGCATGTAGTAAAAATCAGTTTTTTTCAATATTAAAAACATACACTCAAATCGTATTTATTTGTATAGATTGTTTTAAGTTTTTAAAATTTTAATTTCCGGTTAAACTGAAAACCGACCCCAAGCTAGTTGGGAAAGGGCTAGGGACATGAAGATGACTGTTGTTTAAAATTTAGATTAAAATTTAATATTATGATAAGCTTTAACAGTTTATCTACACTAATATTACTAAAAGAGGTAAAGTTATTTTTATATTTTTTTTTTGTTTGTAGTAGGTAATCTCTGGAAGTACCTACTTACTGGTCCGATTGCAATTATTTTTCCATCGATAGAAAGCTGTTTTATTTCTGAGTGACATAGATTATATTTTATACACGCGGGCGAAACCACAGGCAAAAGCTAGTCTATTATACAACAATGTGAATTTGTAAAAAAAATATGATGATTAATCTCTACCTTCTTTATCTTTCCAGGCTGTATTCGAGCGACTGGTGGACATCATCTGCGATAAAATGTCAGAGAGCTTGGATTCTGAACCAGCCATGCTGGCGGGCGGCGCTCGCGGCCAGCGCCTCACAGAACCAGCGCAAGGCGGCTCCACCACCAACTGTAACTGTTAATGTCCACCTGGACAGAATAGCACTTTTTATTTCTTCTACGTTCTAGAATATTTATTGTGTTCTATTTTTAAATGGGGTCGTTTCTTTCAAGAGCATTTTTTAGGCAATTGTCTGTTTGCAACTGTTTATCTCATGTTAGGTTTATTTTAAAAAAATCATGTTTGTTATATCTTTATGTAAGTATATTACCGTAACAATTGACGAACCCCGAGTCTACTTACAAAAGTAACTCAACCAAATGTTTAATAATACGATTTTTTTTTTTTATAAATTGTACTCTTTAGTTTACTTGTTACGGATTCAAGCATAAATTTTGATTTAAGTAACAAAATTGAATAATTGTTAAAACATGTGTAACAATAAAAATATGTATTAGTATTATTAAAACTATAGGTGTTAGTTAGCTATCTACGTATTGCGAGCTGGAGTAGGGATCTGATACTTCTTATAGCTGTTAAATTTTATCTTTAATGAATTTGTGTCGTGGATTCATTACATAAGTGAATTTTAGTCGTAAATGTGTTACATTTATTTATTTACGTTACGTCATTTAGATATTATTTATAGTATTCAAGAATTTACAACGAGATATTTTGATAAGGATTAAACTTCACAATAGTGATATCCGAATATTAATGAATACGCGCGATTATGAGTTCAAAAATATACCTATCCCAAAGTGTAATGTTACCGTTTGGACCAAAGACAGATTTTACTATTTATTTACAAAAAAGTTCAGAAGGCGCAAATATGTTTAGTTAAAATTAAAATATATCGTGTAATATGTTTGGTGGTTGCGTTTCGTATGTAGGTGCATGTTTTCTGCCTTTACATTGCTTCGTATTCTCTGTGTGGATGTATCGCAAATACACTAAAATAAATATAATTGTTACTTCATTATTAGTAGATTAATTGATCAATGTTCATTGTTATACTTTGGTGTAATCTTGAAGTTAACGTTATCTTCGGTATATAACTTCATGTATGCTTCGATACCCCTTGGCCTGAATATTAAAATATGACAAAATCAGGTATAAACTATTACCTAAAGTGTTTGTAAATACGTTTACCAAAATGTATAAATAAATAATTGTATAGTATTATATCTACCTACATATAAATCTGTTTGTATTCTTGTTACCTCCTATGCTATGTTAATATATAACTATAGGTGTTTATTTCAATCACTATGTTTAGGAGTAAGTAAGGGACATTTACAGTTTTAGTTATATCACAGCACTCGGGTAGCGTTACGAGTACATACCTACGTCAAACGAGGAACTTTTTAAAGTATTCATAGTGTCCGTCGTATATCGGCAGCACTATATTCTACATATAATATCTGTAGACGACATAGACAATACAATTTATATCAAATTCTGTTGGAACATGAGCACATTATTTTTTTAGAATCTAATTATTAGGTAAATTAGTTAAGATATAACGTGTCGACGTCTACTCGATCGAATATAAACTTATATACGTACACAATTTTATTACAATAATACCTTAAACTGAATCAGTACCTCGTATATTCATGCTTCCTCAGAACATAAAGTACCACCTACCACAAAAAAAATATGAAAAATTACTTATGACGCCAAATTTATTAAATATGAATATTATCGGAAACTACAATTGTATTGTACTATAAGTGAATATGACTACTTCGATGAACATAATATTTTTATGGAATTTATCCCTAGATGTCATAGGAAGCTAATCTTCGCTCATGCTGCGTTACATTAATTGCAATATACTAAATATTTTTATTGAAAAGCTTTCTTTCCAATAACCTTGACTTTATAATTAAAAATGGTATCAAATTAGCATTCTATATAAAATGAACATAAAAAGTCAATTTGACGTAATCAATTAAGAGCATCCTGTGGACCCAAAGTCGCTTGATATAGAATTGTGTTATAAAAGAAGAATGTGTAATAGATATCTAATCTAGGACATGGGGAGCGCATTATGAAATTGTCTAGTATTTTGTAATTTCACTGCGTAGGACTGCAATGATAGCAAACTAAAGTGAGGGTTTTCATAAAAATCGCATCACCAGTTGCCGCCACTTAACCGAAACGTCTACTGCATTTGAAAACGTTTCCATGACGTTGACATCAATTTAACTAATGTTTGTCTTTCTCTTTCTTCTATGTCATTAACATAAGCGTTTTGACATGTGCCTGAACCTGACGACTCAGTGTTGTTGGTGAATGCCTTTTTTTATTGAAAACCCTCAATGTTATAGAACTGTTTAATATAATAATTGTATTATATATAATTTCCAACTATGTCTGTTCACTGAATGCGTGGTAATAAAAGTAAAGCCATTTGCCATGCAAATATTGAAAGTCTTATGATAAAGTTTATTCAAAGAATACAGATAAATTGATCAGAATATAAATAAAAATGTCCTGCTTCAGTGCTGGAATATTCTCTCAGATCGTAGAAAAGTATTGTTACTTGTATAAAAAAGCGTGTCCCATGTCTATTGAATATAAAATATACTGGAAAGTGTACGTAGAAGTATTTGTATAACTAGCAGTGTGTATGAGCCCTGTAGGGCGCGGAAAGGCATATCGTAGTGACAGGCTTTTGTAGCATATGTTTAGCATTTTGCGTAGTTACCTATCACTGTTTTTATACTTTTTTTCTAATACACAGACGTTTGACTCAACTGGAACTGCTAAAATGCATTTGATATTTTCATCTCATTCCAATGTTGGCTCACAAAACTGAAATTGTAATCGATTAGCTGTATGTAAACGTATGTTATAATTATTGTTGTGTGTTAAATGAAGGAATTATTTAAAGATACACCCATGTAAAGATTCACGAATATAAAATATATTATAAAATATGTTATATTTGTTTTTATTTACTCTATATTTTTTAGTATGAATGTGCTTCAAAAAAAGAGGTGATCGTGGAAATCATTCGCAATGAATGATGTTTGTTTATTGTATCTCGTCGGTACACTTTAATGTGGTATAAAAATGTGTAATGTTCACCCTGGTACATTCTTACTCATTCTTAATTCTTTATTGTACACACAAAAACTTAACTTACATCCTCATTTAACCTATTAAATTGGGGTTACTTATAATTTGTGTATAACGTTTTTGTTTTTTCTTGATTGTTCTGTCTATGTAGGTACGGTTAAGTTATAACTCCGTGGTAGTCCCAATACCTACTTATATTTTTTAAATTAACTTCGAAGATAAATAATTATATAAATAATTTTTGACGATACTATTATTAAATTTATGCCAATCCCAAAGCAATTTGTAGATTGAATCATTATGGATATTTTTCCATCACTATTATGTATCTCACTGGGGTACTTCCTTACTGTTTAGTTTTACCTGTAACTGCAACTAAAATGATAAATAAAGCCTCTTTTTTTTAAAATACAAGACGTCAAAAAAATAAATTTATATTAAGAAAATTTTTAACATAAATAATAAAAAAATCGTTATAAGAGTGGAAGAATGGAAGGGGAAGCTTTTGCCTATAGTAGGACACTACAGGCTTATAATAATTTTAATTATAAACTTTAATTTAGAAAAACTTTGTCAAAAAACGAAGAAGTAAAACCAGAAAAACCGGTAAAAATAAAAAATAAAAACAATATTCTGGTGGCGTCTACTCCGAAACCTTCAAGTAGATCTATCCCACTATATTTTTTTCTTATCCTCCTAAAAGGGAAGTCGTAAACCGATATTATAATATTTAGTACTACGATAAAAAGTTCTCCATCACTATTTGAAGCGGAGCATACGATCGATCGTGTCAAGGCTACTAAACTTGTTTGCCAACTGCTATCATATAAAAATAAAACTTGTTTGTTCTATTTACTTTCAACCCTAACATCAACACCAGCGACGCCTGTGTTTACTTAGTGTCCATTGTAATCCATTTTGTACTGTAAAGTACCTACTTTGTGGCTAAAATACAGTTTATAACGCCAGTTATCTTATGAAGGTCATACATATGATGAAAAAGTTATATAGCAATTGAGACTTTAAAATTTCAGTCTTTTTTTTCCGATGGGACAATCATAGTGCGCGCCGTCAACAACTTGGGCTCGGTCCGGACAGTTACCAGATGGTCGGACAGCGAGCTACCCAATGCTCGAAATTGAATCCCGGTGGCGGCCGGGGCACGGTGAGCGCCGGCGTTGCCTGATGCGATCGGCCTACTCCTTTGCTAGCATTACTGCTTCGTAGAAGAAGGCGACCGCCTGCCACTTCTCCTCGCTCCGAAACATGGCCTGTACCAAGGCCTAGCGCAAGAGATCGCCACCGCCGATTGGCCACACGATGACACGGTGATGCTCTGCCCAAGCGGGCCACATCTCTACTGTGTGCTCCACCGTGTCGGGCGTTTCGCACAGTGGCGACACCCGGGCTTCCTTTCCGCACGAATCCGGTAGTTATAAAGCAGTTGAGAATTTAAAATTTCTATCTGTCTCGTCTCGTTTTAGTTTCAGTGGAGCCTAAATAGATGGCGTTGCTTCATCGAAATTCTGAAAACTAAGAAAGTTAGTTCGTGTCAAAGATTTATTTTATTTATTAAAGCTTCCCTTCTTTTAAAGCTTAACTAACAACCTAGCTTTGTTTTGTTTCTACAATCTGAGATAAAGATTAACTTGTATAATAAGACTTTAAGTAGTACCTAGTACTAGCTTCGTTCGGTGACTTCGCTGTCGTGGCTTACCGCACGGTTCCCGTGCATTTATTTGGGATCTAAAGTAGATATTTGACATTAAGTGAAAGTGTAATTTTCTTTTAGATCGCATGAGTCGATCCTCAATGTGAAGTAATTATTGCCGAGGTCAGTCTGTGGATGGCTGTCCATCTTATCATACCAAGATGTCTCTGAAAAAACGTAAAGGCCGTTGATACCAGGTGATTTTTTTTAAGTCGTAGAAAGTAGTACTCGACTGCGATCCCACCTGATAAGCAGATGCACAAGTGATGCATTGATTTGTAGATCTTTGATTATCGTTACGGACAGTCAGAATTCAGAAAATCTGACACCTAGTCTTGTCAAAGGGGTATCGCGTTACCCAGTTTTGGAGGTCCAGCTGCACACAATTCGACTGGAATCGATTCAGCTCTTGACTTTCAGAACTTTCCTTTGACATAATATTGTCCGTTTTTACTTGATTATATACTTACATGTCTTAAATAACATTTTAAAACAATGTAACAACAATAACTTAGGAGCAACTGACATCATTGTAGGTCCTGGTTTATTCCTAACAGAGTCTAATAAAAATCCAGTGTTATTGCTCTTTGGACAAATATCAGAGGTACCATTTTATTTAATTACCGTAGTTTAATACCCATTTTTTAGAAACGAAAGTTTACTTACGTAAAATTATTAATAACTAGCTTTTGCCCACGGCTTTGCTCGCATACAAAAATATAGCCTATGTCACTCAGAAATAAAGCAGCTTTCTATCGGTGAAAAGCCTTTTTTGTCGTCTTTTACACATGATACCAACATTTCGGTGTTGTATATATTACTTAGGCAAAGTATAAAATAAATAATATTTCATACATTACCTACACATGTTAGGTACTCTATACATTGCCTAAGTATTGTATAAAATATCGGATTATACAGTTTCCCGGTAACATTTACAGAAGATAAACTGAACCATAGAATAACTAGCAAAAGCCAACGAAGCTCGGTGTGTACCTAAGTTATGTTCTACTAAGTTACCAGGTTGCGAATAACTTAGTATGCGAAGTGTGCGGTGCACATAACACAAGGTGCGATTAAGCTTTAAAGCGCTTGCTCATAGCTGCGACAAGTTGTTGAGGTTACATTAGCAGAATATTTTAGCTCGTCTTCACAGCTGCGCTTGCAGACTTGAAGCATCAGGTGGGCTTAGGGATTTTTTTTGGTGGGTAAAAATCATTAAAATGACATCCCCCGCCCTTGGGCGGAACGGGAGATAGTGTCGGACTCTTACTGACTAAAAACCCCATCCCGTTCCTTTTTGCCTTTCATACCGGGGTTGAATTATCTTTCGGAACTAACCCTGGCCCCAGTGCACAAAATGCGTCACCATGGCCTTACAAACTGAAAAAGTACGTTTTTTTTTAAAGTGAGAAATGATATTAATAATCACATCTCCGTCACAACGCCGTCTAGTACCAAGCTAAAAAGAGCTCGGTATTATGAGTACTAGACCACTGATAAACATACTTATATATTTCTAAACACATACCAACATAATACTAGCATTTGCCCGCAGCTTCGCCTGCGTTTATAAAATATAGCCTACCAGGAATAAAGCAGTATACTATCAGTGAAAAAACAAACTTTAACTCTTTATGATGTTAGTGTAGAAGATAGATCAAATAAATTAAACCCAGACACAGAACAAATGATCGTGCTCATCAAACAAACATTTGTCCTGAGTGGGAATCGAACTCACGACCTCTGGCATAGCAGTCAGGGCCACTAACCACTAGACCAATAGGCCAGTCGAAATCTTTCAATGCCTTCTCATGCTCAGAGCGTAATGCCTTGATCATACGTACCGAGTAAAAAGGCGAGACAGTAAAATGTTGCTCGGCCGAGACAGTGATGCAAGCGAATTGTAGAGACCAGCGGTCGGTCGAGCACTCGGCGCTGTTTTTATACCGTTTACTCGGTACGTGTGATCAAGGCATAAGAGCGTGTCAGATTTTGATTGACTAAAACTACACCTCTGTTTCTTCTTTACCAAACGTTCCCATATCCCGGGTTACTCTTTCGCCAGACAGCCTAGAACAAATACGGATGGTTTGTAAGTTAGAAACAAAAACTGACACTCTTGCTGCTCCTACACCGACAGAAACTTCTTCATATTAAAGTTATTCATGGTTTGCATGCATCAGGTAACGAAGACAAGTGGCTTTTCTACTAACGTAATGGTTAAATAAATTTTTAAATCTAATATTTTCTAAAGCATAGTGAGCAGTTATTTTTACTATAGTTTTGACTATGTGATGTATTACAAGAACCGTACCCTGTGATAGTTATCTTTATAAATGTGAGTGAAAGCATTTTTGAGATCAAATCAATATTTACTACAAGCAAACAATGCTATGGCTTTTAGGTTTCGACAGAGGTGGTCAAATTCAGAACCTTTTTCCTTTTCTAGAAGAAATCAATCTCTCATATAATGGCCATACTTACCCCTTTTTTAGAGTGTAAAATCATCATTGCACTGTATCTCTCTCTCTCTCTCTCTTGATCCGGACAGAACAAGAGGGAGTGTCTTTTACAGACTAAAACCCTCGTTTAATCCATTAGCTGCCCATTCCAACAGTTACCCTATCCGTTTCAGGGTCGTGGTGACTTTTTCAGACAATCCCGGTGCCTTGAATTATCACAGTTTCGACTACTCTGTGTCGTACTCAAATAAAATATGACTGCCTGATTAGTCTGCTGATTGCCAGAGTTAAGAATAAGAATAGAATAAGAATAAATTTATTGAACCATTGTTACAAGAGTTGCTTGAGTTGTTTATTATAATAATCGTAACTTAATGTAGGAATGTAACTATTGGCGAGCTTCATTGTGCAGTCTATACGGTGTATCTTGGGGACCGGGTTGAGATAGGTATAAGTTTAAAGGTAAGGTAAGGTAGTTACTACCAAAGTGTTATTAGGTTTTTCCATCGGGCTTTTTGGAGTAGATCCTCCTTGGAATATAACAGCCGTGATTACATGTTTTTCATGGGCACTGCTGAGCATAGGGTTCTAGGTTCAATTCTCTGATTGGATAATGCGTTGTAGGCTTTTTTCATCAGATTTTTTTTGAGTAATACCTCCTTTGAAGATTACAATCGTCATTTTCACGTATTTAGCTGAAGCTTCATTTATGAAATAATAGTCGAGAAAACAAAAGCAACATTTTATTTAAAAAAAAATGCTTTACTCGAAGCAGCTGAAGCACTCGACTGCCGTAAAAATGTTCCAGCCAGCGAAATCGAGAGAGTCTATTGTTTGGCTCTCAAAACTTCCTCAGCGCACAAGTGTATTGGTACAGAAATGTGTTATAACGTTCTTCAGTCCTGCTGGTTATCATACTTGAGTAGGATGGGAGTACTTCGACATGTTAATTTGTCAGACTAAAATACATATAAGACCGTAGGAACGTAGTATTCTATGTTCGAGTTACCGACTGTATAAGGAACACCATATGTGACCATACTGCGCTCTAAAATTAAGATAAAAGATGTTACCCTAAAGCTGCTACTGTAAAGTTGAATTGATCCGGGCATGTCAAATGCGCTGTAGGCTAGTGATGTCGCTAACAAGGCCCCATTAAACGCAAAGTAACATCGCGGCAGACCAAAGCGAAGACATGAGCTTGACAACTATCGGAGGGACATGTCTGCAATGTCTGAAGACAGACGTGATTGGAAAAGGAAGAGGGAGGCTTTCACGCAACAGTAGGACATAATAGGCTAACAACATCAACAACAACAACAACTCAACAACTAACACACAACGCGATCTAGTCCCAAACTAAGCAGAGCTTGTGGTATGAGTACTAGACAATTGTTAAACATACTTATGTATTACTAAATACATACGTATTATAGATAAATTACACAGAACAAACGATCATGCTTATCACACAAACATTTGTCCTGGGTGGGAATCGAACCCACGACCTCCAGTATAGCAGTCAGAGCCGCTGACCACTAGACCAACATGTCTGATCAACAAGAATGATATTTGGCAAATTGAATCAAAGCTCCGAATAACAAGGTAGGAGCCTGTCGAATGAATTAATACGAAATACAGTTGGAGGGACCATTAATATCGAAGGTAGTGCTCATTCAGACATCATGAAACAGCTGTTTTAGTACTTTGGGATGAGTTGAGATCAGGTACAATAAAGCAAACTAATAACTGTAGGGATCGCAGGTAACAAAAAGGCTTAGTATAGGATTTAATCCTACAAAATTACTCTTTCACATTATTCTAAAATAATCTCTCGCGCTTGTCAGCGTGATAGTCTTCTTCGAGTTCATGTTTATTTCGTCAATAGGAATATGCGTGAAACAATATTTGTGATCTAACCAGTTTATGACCACGAAAGAGATGGCGCGATGAACTTGATAGATTCCACCAGAATTGGCAAGAAGAAGCCCGGAACGATGGAATGAGTGAAGGGAGGCCTTTGCCCAGGAGTGGCACAGAACAGGCTAACAGAAAAAAAAAACAGTTTATCAACAAATATACGAAATTAGAATACTAATTCAATCAATCCCCTGGCTTGTTACCTGTTTGGGGTTAGCGCTCTTGATACATTTACGCCATTCTGGGCGATTTTGCGCTATTTCTGGCGTTAGGCCCATTATCAGATTGTTCTGGATGGTTAGTCTCCATGCCATGTACTCGGTCGCTGACCTCTTCTTCTTTTGCCTTCTTTTATGGCTAAAATGCGACGAGTCATGTGGTCTTCTGCGCATTGTATACCTAAATATGACAAAATGAATATATAATATCTCATATTTGTCTACGGCTGGTGGCGGGAGACCGTTGGGACACACAATAGGCTAATTTTTTTTTTTACCAGAGGTAAAAAGTATTAAATTTATATAACAAATTAAAATATTGCATGCATATTCCATGTTTAATAACATGGAATATGCATGCTATACAAATAGGTCTTGTGGAAGGAAGCTCTATTCTACAGTATCTACCTATAATTAGGTACGACCGGCTGTATGATGGTTAGTGGTTAACCGTCTTTCATATTGACTAACCAACATAGACAATATGGTATTGGCAGCGGTACTTACAGGCTAAATGTAAGTCTATTAGCAAACAAAGTAACTGTATTCAATGAAAATAAGGACAGTACCTAAAGATCTCAGTTACCAGGTCACAAAATTCCAAAATTAAAAGAGTACCAGTGGATAGATGGATAGTGAGTGGAAGGCTAAAGAAAAGATGAATGTATTGTGTGAAGATTGATATGAAATAAAAGGGCGTAAATGATAACGTGACGGGTGACAGTATAGAATGGAAGAAAAATACGTGTTACTCCGACCCCAAGTTGTTTGGGACAAGTTCAGAAAAAATATTATGATTCCCTCGAAACAATTAACAATTTCCGAAGAAAAACTCGGAAGCTTAATTTCGATAATAAGCTTAGAAAAATCAACGATTGAGTAAAAACAGAAACGTCTAATTAATTCTTAACGAAACCCTTACCCATCGTCAACTTTTTGCTATCGCGCGAGATTTTCCGCTTTCCTCCAAATTAGTGTAGAACAGCGAAAGACATAATGTGCGTTAATTAATCTAACTCAGCGGGCGGCAAGTAAGTAGGCTATAACCAAGTACAGTAGGCTACGCCAATGTGTGGATAAATCAAAGATATTGTAGCCTAGACATAGGGCTACTACATAAATCACTGTGACATTTTCATTAAGAGAGAAAAGTGACGCCGCCATTGTTTTGCGGCAACGTTAAGAAGAATTATTATTATAGGTATATCTCAGAGTAGGTAAATATTCCATTTAGTTCTGTTTTTTGATAAAACCAATTATTTTCATATAAGTAGATATCTCAGAATTTAGGAAATTACGCTCTCTATTATTTTGAAAGAAAATGGCAACAAAGAATTTAATATAGCACCTTATTTAAATTTCTATGTTTACACTATCATTGATTTTTCTAAGACTAGTTTGTTTACAAGACTTTACTTCCAAGGTTTTTAATTAGGATTTATGCATCGTTTAGGAATGAATATAGTCTCCACACATCGAATTAAAAACTAAACATTGGGCTGTTCGAACATTTGATTATGCGCATTCGGTATACCAGAAACACAAAGTTATTATAACTTCTTAACAGCACAATAACGGTCGAAACGTAAAACACAACAATCGGGTTTGACCCCTCTAAATAAGGCAAATTTTCCTTTCATAACATTTCCCGCAACCCTCGCTTATACGAATCAACAGACATTTTCATTGAACCCCAACCTTTAAATCCTTTTATATTGCAAAACATTGTTGTTGAAGCTACCGCAAAAAATTGACATGCCTTTGAATAAGAACCTAATTGGACGATATAATCGGTTGTCTAAGGGTACACGGTACAATGAGTTACAAAATCTTCAAATCCTTTCGGTGTGGTTCCGCTACTGGTCTCAGCTACCATCGCAAGACCATAACGATATATAGTCCCCATTTGTAGTACATTGCGATAGATCAAACTAGAAATGAAGATAGCAAATGTTACTAACATTGCTCGAGAATCACCAAACTTATGTGTTAGAAGGCAGGTTACATTGTTCTCAGAACCAACCTGGAAGGACTTTTATGAAAGAGAAGTCCAACATGTTCTTTGACGTCAAAGGCCATCATACCCTATTGGTCGTATGTTTGATCCAGCTAATATTCAAATCGGCTTTAGGTATATATCGATATTGACGAGACTTTCACTGCTACATAGCTGATATTATATTATTATTTAGTACTAAATTACTTTTATGTAAAAAAAGAAATTTTTATGCAACACCCCTTGGTGTTGCATGAAAAAATATCTTAAAATTGTAACCAAACGACATTGTACTGTTTTATAAGTCTGACGCGGGCGTAGTCACGGGGACCAACTAGTAATAATATTTTTCGCAATTTGGTCGTGGAATTGAGGAAAACAGCCCGTTGTACTATAGCAATAATATAAAATCCGACTGAACTACGATCAATTTACAAATAACTAAAACAAAACCTTTTCTGTCCGACGGAGACAAACAAAAAGATAACATTTGAAATGTTATCTGAGGAAAAAGGTCGCCATATATTAGTCCGACTATCAGATCTCCCTGACAAAAACGGGATCAATAGAGCTAGACAAAAGAGGGCTGACAACCCCGTCGGACAACCTACGCACCGTGATCTTATTTACATATAACACCCGCAAAATTATGTACAAATATTGTAGTTTGGAGTGATGCTTTGCCACTAATGGTTGCTCCGAGATCGTTGTTAGGGAACCAAATGCTGATGTTTAAGTATAAACGATGTGGTGGTTTAAGTAACGTGAATTACTTTGTCAACACTTAGGCGCTGCGCAAACGGAGACACTTTTTGTTCTAGTTACCAACACCGAGTACTTTTTGATTGTCATGAGTATGCGTTAAGTGGAAGCAACTGGACACAAAAAATGTTTACGTATGCGCAGGGACTGGATGATTATAAACTGGTTCTTTATAAATCAAATATTCATCGGTAGCTTGTATCTGACACAAGACACACGTGCCCAGTCTTACCGTAAGTAGATAATCTATTAAAATAAAGTCTTTTGTATCTATGTAGTTATAAAAAAAAAGCTTTTGATGTGTAGCAGTGAGCTTAGTAATAACAATGTGGTCTACCATTGTTTTCTTTTTTATATAAGTAACTAGTTGTCTCACGCAGTTTTGTCCGCGTCTTTTCTTGGTTACTTACTGCTTCATTCTTGTGGGCTGTAGTGATGAGGTTGTGCAACTTACAACCTTCATCAATAAACGGGTTATCCAAACCTCCTTCTTCTTCTTCTTCTTATCGTATCGATGGCAAAACTAGTTAAATTCCTTGCCTGGCCCAGAATTCGGCCACGGCAATGCCATCCGCTGATGCTGTCATTAGGTCTCTACGTGAGCAGGCAACAGGGCAAGTGATGCAGGACGGAAGGTGGGCCAAGAGAATAGAAAACTCTAAACAGACTCCGCACCCAGGTTGGGCACAGCAAAGACAATTTCCACAGTCCCATCTGTGGAAATTGTCTTTGCTGTGGCCAACCTGGGTTCCTGGACGGTCCTGACGTTTAGTGTTTGTGCGTCTCTCGGCGTGCCCTGTTACCTGTTCACATAGGGATATTAATGACAGTATCAGTAGACGACGTTGGCCTTGGCCGAATACTGGGCCAGGCAAGGAATTTAATTAGTTTTGCCATCGACACGCTAAGAAGAGGACCTAAACAATATTTCAATTCAAACCAGTTACTCCTGGATCCTGGGACTAGTGCGTTTAAAAAAACAAACTCTTCACTTCAACTTTTATTAAACATAGATAAAAACCAGCAATAAACTAGTTTGGATACCTATACTTGTATATTATGAATACGACATGACATTCAAAGTCGTAAACGAAGGCACATCCGCCATCATTGATTGTGTTTATTTTGTATATTGTCAAGTAATATTCCTTTACAAAGTTCAATGACCAGATTTGTTTGGATTAGAAATATAATACCTATTTGGCCATGGAGAACTAATGTTAGTTATAGTTCTCCGTGGACAAATGATTTACCTTTACTAGGAAGCACGCCAATTAGCTTGGAGATTTCTTTGTTTTCTTAGAAGTTCTATCGCTTTCTTTGTGCAGTGTCAAAAATAAAGAAATAGAATATATAGGGTTATTTGTAAAACATAGGTAACCTCTCATGTCTATGTTACAAAGGTCATAAACAATAACTTTTGTTCTATGACCTTTAAAAATCTGTTATATTTTTAACCGACTTCGAAAAGGAGGAGGTTCGGCTGAATGATTTTTTTTTATGTATGTTCACCGATAACTCGGTCAATTGTGGACCGATTTTCAAAATTCTTTTTTTGATTGAATGGTTTCCAAATTGGTTCCATAGAAATATTGTTATGATCTGATCATGAAATTCGGAGATATGGAACAGAACTCATAGAATCACAGCAGAACTGTGGCTACAAGTAAAGTTTCTTTGTTTAGAAGTACGTGTAGTCGATGACTGACTGTCAGAAAAGAGGGGGGGGGATGTATTCAACTGGTCCGATGATGAAGCCAGAAAGAAAAAAAATAAATTAATGTAATCTAACTGTGTTTAGGATTATTAGAATCGTTATGAGGTGCACTGTGGCTATAATTTATTGAAGTTTGTCTGAGGGGTACTTTTTAGTGGTGGTACCATTACCAAAAAGTGTAAAATAAAAACTTTTTACAAAAAAAAAAAAATATAACCGACCTCAATGTAACTTTAATTTCGGAAGTCGGTGTTAAATAACGAAAAGACAAAACTATTATAGAAATACCGACATCCGAAATTAAAGTTTTTTATAGTTCGTCAGATTTTCAAACAAAAAAAAAAATTCAAATTGAACGTTCTACAAATTACCAAGTCTATGTGAAGCAAAACAGCGTAGGAGAGCGTTGTTGGGGTGCTTGATGCGCTTGCGTTATACAGTTCTGAGTAGGTATAACAAAATACAGAGTTGAAATGTGTTATATTGAACAACAAAATCTTGGAGGTTTCTTTTTTGTATTATGTTTTGTAAAAAGTCATAGAACAAAAGTTGTTATTTATGATGTTAATAATACAGTCGTGCAAGGTTCTTAGTGTTTTACAAATAACCCTGTGTAAGAATTTATATCTTGTTGAAGTTTTGGTATTTCAGTTAAACTGAACGAGCAATATATTATAACTAGAGGTCGGAGTAGGTAGATTGATTTAAGGTCGTTGACGTCAAACGTAGAGGATAATATGGATATGCCTCCAAAATACCGGAACTTCATATTTATTGTGATATTTGTTCCGGAATTTTGAAATTAGCACGAATTTGTGTTTAAGGTGAAAAATGTATTAATAATATCAATCTACGCTGCCAGTGTGAAAGAAATCAGTATTTTATTTTATACAAATTAAAAATAATTGATCATTGAATTCAATCAATCATTCATAATAATAAACGATTTTATTAGCGTATCTGTATGTTTTTTATTTTATTCCATAATTCCAATCCCGTAACTTTTTCCGGTACTTCCCGCACATTATGGATAAAATGGCATGTCCATATTATAATTTCTTGACGCAAGTAGGTATATAAAATCAATCTACCTACTCCGACCTCTGATTATAACTCTCTCCGTTTAACCTTAACTTTTAAGCGGCTGGGCTGCACTCTGCCAATAAGTTAGTGCATTCGCTGATGGAGACGGTTGCTGATTAATACAAACGTTATACGTCTCGAAACTGTTAATATTTCAGACCGATGACAGCCTGTATGGATCTTCAAATGAGATACTGGCGCGTGTTTGTATTCTGATTGCTTAGCATCTAAATATTCTGTTTAAGATTACTGTAAATGTGAAAGACAATATGTTACATTGTTTAACGGATAATGTTCTGCCTTTACGCTTTTTGCTTTAATTAAGCATTAGTTTAGAAAACTACGCTAGACCGTACAGCAATGTATTATATTGAATGCTATGAAAAATGCATAAGTGCAGTTCCTGAGCCAGATTAAGTATGTTACAAATCAGTTATACGAACAATTTGGTCACTGTTGAAATCATAGATCACGTGCACTGTGTTATCTGATTATTCGCCATTAATTTAACAACCCAAATCCGTCAGTAACGGGAAACTTGCAACTTGAGCTTGATCGATAATAATTACAACTGATTCCAGGTAAATCTGTTCATAGCCATCAGTACCTATGTATGTGTGGATGTAGATTTTTTTGGAACTCATTGGGAATATCCAGTTACTGTGAAAAATATAACAATGGTTTATTTAATGACCAGATTTTAAATAAATTGCGCAAAACCAAAATACACTTAGCACATGACTATGACTATGAAAATGTGTCATGTATTGGTTACACTATAGACACAAAATTTAGTTTATATAAAACCACGAGTGGTGTAAAAATAATCTTATGACGGCCAACACTCGCAAAGCCGTGCGTGAAAAACCCAATTTCATAAATTACCTACCGCTCTGTTTTTGTCAACCAGCCTTCACTTAGTGATTGCGTGACAAGGGAAGCCGGCTAATCAGTGAAATGTCACTCAAAGCTCAGCTATATATCGTGCGTACGTTTTACGATTCTATATACATTATTCGTAACACTGTAAACAGGACAGGTTTAGGAATAAACACGTTTTATCCTCAACGTTCACCGCTTCTTTGTTCCCCATTTTTATTTTGTAACGATGAAACAACGTAAAGTATACTTTTATCTTCTGACAATTGAACTTCTAAGTTGAAATATGTCACGCGCGGGTATTATTACGTTTTATCACTAAGTTTCGAACAAAGTTTACACCGTGCATTCTATGCGGCAGCCGGCTTTCCTCGGCATTATTCTTTTTTATCTTATTTTGTCTTCCTTAAAGTTGGGCGGACTTTATATCAGTCGTTTGTAACTCGTAAAGGTGACAACAATAAAGTGATGCGTGATTTTTTCGTATGAATTTGTTTGCTCTATATGATAAAGCATTATTTATCATCGATGACAAACAAAAAATGTGGGTTTATGTTACGCAAAGTAATTCATCATGTAAATGTAAAAGGGGATGCCCAATATATGCCTGACATGGACAAAAACTACTCCTAGTACCAAATTCTGTTTGGAATAAAATATGAATACCTAAATAATAAACAGTCTTATTTAAGTAGAGTAAAAATATATTTAACTTGACATCCGTCTTTGTTAACATGATATTACTACGTGACATTTGCCAAACAAGAATTAGGCCACTGTTGTTATTAATTTAATATTATTCGATCTAGGTGTAACATTTGTAATTAAAATACCCCACAATAAGCACTACTCCTGTATCGTAATAAGTGCGTTCACAAACACTTAAATTCACATACACAAGACACTCAGACCCAGAACACCTATCACCGCCAACCATATTATCAACGTAATCAGTAACTGGATTCTACCAGTATTGATTAATTTTTTAATGTATTGGATTTTCAACAATTTAAAATAATATTTAGTGTTTAATTCATCTTTGTTCATTTCAGGCATTTTTTGTATAAACTATTAAACTTTTTAACCGAAACTCATACTTATTCAGCTTATTTGTTCTCCGATATCCGATGCTAGTGACCAAATTATAGGAATGTATGCTTTCTGCTACATATAATACAGAATAATATTGTGCTTACCGACGATATAATATTGGTAATTTGTTACGTCGGCTGAGGTTCCAGCCGACATAATGTGACAGTGTGAGTTTTTTGACGTATTTGATTATGTTACAAAAAAGTCAATTTCAAGATGAAAAAATAAATAAAAAATAAACACTGAGTTCTGAGTGTCAAATTAACATAGTAATGCTATTTATTGTATTATGTAGCACAACTATTTTTGTCCTCTACATCGCTGTAGTACCAAAAATTAAGTTCTTAAACTTGAATTTAAGTCTTCAGAAATAAAATCCACCTAATAGTCCATGAATAACATTTAGATAGAAACTGAGTTTAACGGTAAAAGTTTTCAAGATATCTGAAATGAAATAGCCGAGTTAAATCTTAATGAAAGGAAGTCATCTCCATCATGAAATCTCTTCGGATGATCTAATAAAGGGTCCCTAAATGAACCAAATGAAATTAAAACCATAAATATATCATATCGCAATGCTAAAAAAGACGTGCCGTGTTTGTAAATAAATCCACGCTCTTCCTAAACTTTTTAAATATGTTAAACACATTAATTTGCCAAAATTCGGAAGACGGCTCTGTGTATTATTTAGAGGGTAGGCGAATTTGTATCTTAATGTACATGGAAAGTGTTGAGTTTTATTTGTGTTTGTAGTGTGCGTACGTATGGGTTTCGTACCGACAGTTCAATTCAGTGGGACGATATTCAAGCCCACGATCTCGAGATTCGTTAGGCGAGTCTGCTAAGTGCTTAAACAGACTTTAATTATTACGATTTTGTTGACTGTATTGCAAATGCTCAGGAATATTAAGTGCAGTTCTTAAAATACACTATACAGTTGTAGTACTACTAACTCGATTAATGTAATATCATTATTGCTTGAACATGATATTATTTAATCTTTAAACCTCTAAGACCAACTAATCAAAAATATTTGGCAAGAAGTACTTAGGTTTTTCGTACTATTTGCATATCATGTGTCATGGTGCGTTTAGGTGTATTAATATAGGTGTATACCATTGCTACTTAATTAAAAGTCTGAGATAACATTTATAGTTTTAACTTTTTTCCTAATTTTATTATACTCTCTTTTGTATCATACCGGAATAACAGAAAGATTTGAATACAATTTAAAAAATCAGTTAAAACGATTTCTTATCTAAATTAGCCGACTTAACCCCTCGATTGCCTATCTCGTGTGGATCAAAAATGAGAGATTTATCCTAACGAATATTAATAATTACGAAATAATTTAACCCTAGATAGATAACCATATTTCACTATACACTAAAGATAACCATACGTCGACTCGACGTGCGAATGTTTGAGTGAGCATATAATGGATTATGTATATACTAGGTTTATAAATGTGATATTATATATTATGTACTTTAATTGTATTGTGAGTAAATGAAAAATATTAGAGTTTATTTATATATTTATTAGAAAAAAAAATTAAAGAACAGAACAAGGCAGTTCTTACTTTACCAATCTTAAGCATTTCGGAAACTCTCCGTCAGTGGTATAACTTACTATGTATACTTTTTAAAATTAACTTTTTACAATCTCTATAATATAAAAAACCTAAGAAAATAACACTTTTTATCCATTTTAGCCTCAAAGGTACTTAGAACAAGCGCTGGACTGGTGCTTTCCACAAATGAGATTTTTGCAGTGGTCAGATATTATTTTTGTCATCCTTCTATTTTTTTATGGAAGAAAGGCATAATATTTTCTTTCCTTTGCCTCAGGTATACCTTCATGTAGTGTGAAAGGTTCGGCTTGTCTTTTTGGCAATATATCACAAACAAAAACTTATAGATTCGTCTGCATAGTAAGCATTTTCTACCTTGTCTCTATTCATGGGGTCATCGAGGTATTGCCGAGTTTCTTCATAAGTTTTATCATGTCCACATAATATAAGGTCCTTACAAATGAAATTGGCGTTTGGTATAGGAAGAACGTAGTCATTTTTTTTTTTTGTAAAATATTTTTTATTCAAAGTATGAACCGTTGTTATCTATGCACTTTTGCCATCTCATAGGTAGTTCATGGATCTTTTTACTAAATAAACCATAGGGGCGAGAATCAATAAATTCTTTGAAGGCGGTTTGGACTGTCGCATCGGAATTGAATTTTTTTCCTTGTAAGAAGTTGTCCAAATTCCAGAAAAAATGGTAATCTTTTGGAGCAACGTCCGGGGAGTACGGTGGATGTCACAGACATTCCAATTGTAGACAAAACGCTAATTTCATATGTAAGGACCTAAATTAGCCACTTGTTCTACCTTTAATAGCTGTACAATGATGGTCGTGTTTTGCTCTAAGAATTTGTCACTGTGGCATGATAGTACAACTCAGCATACTTGGCGAAGCATTTTCAGGAGTTTCAGGATCATTTCCAGAAAAATCTTCAATATCGAATGGGTATACCACTAGGAGAAGACTCACTTTATTCTTTGGTATCACTCTGTACTTTATCTTCTAATAAATTGTCTTCAATTTCACTGTCCGACCCCTGAATCTCTTCATGGCTCGTTTCATGCAACAACTGACTGATTTCTGAACCGTCTGTATGATTTTGTGACGTCATTATGTTATTTTTATTGTCACTATAACAAGTAAAAAAGCTAATAAAAAAACACGTATGTTTATTCTCAAAAAAGAAAGTAACACATTTTCCCAATAGTCTAGAAACTGACACTAAAGATAACCATACGTCGCTTCGACGTACGGTAGATAAATATCGACGAAAGTATTGCACTTACCCAAGTGTTAAGGGTGTGTTCTGCTAGCTCCGATAGCCGACTGAGTTGGCACGAATGGGCATTTTAGTGATGCAAAAAACAAACGAGTTACAACATTTTTTCAAATTCGAATACGTCGTTTCGACGTAGGTTATCTATCTAGGGTTAAGGGACTATCATCAAAATGTCCTTCTACAAGTTTCTAGTTTTATAATTGTTCATACAACAACATTACTAATTAATCTTGGTAGGTACAGCAAAAAAAAAAAAATACGCCCGACGCATAAAATCTAATAAAAGTAAATGAACCGGTTAAGACGAGTCTATCGAGCCCAAACTCGAAATGTTTACTAGTAGGCATGCCAGGGTTCCATTAGCTACCTCCCAGTTATAGCGTCAGGTCCCAATTGTCATCATGAAAAATATTTAGAACTAGTTAAAACGAATCTAATAAGCCCAAACTAGATATGTTTACTAGAAGGCATTCCAGTTCTAGCATTAGGTCTTCGTCATCAGGTTATCATTGTCATAAGAAACAAACAAAATATTTTTTAAGATAAATATAAATAAGCTGAAACTGAGAAATATGCATTTCAAGGTTACTTTTCTTACCTCCGACCTCCATTATCAGACCACCTTAATAGCGTCGGCATGCAGGTATATGAGTATTTCAAACATTAGGATGTGTTTATTAGTAAAGTATGAATCCACTAAGTGTTTAAGATCTCAGCCACAGCCAACTGATGACCTTGAACACCTGAACAGATCTTGATAAATTGTAAACGCCAGGTTTCAAATAAAAAACTGCATCAAAATCGGTCCATTCGTTGAGGAGCTACGATGCCACAGACAGACACACAGACACCTCAAACTTCTATCACCCCTCTTTTCCGTCGGGGGTTAAAAATACAACAAATAATGTTCGTGAAATATTATAATTCCTGATATAACACGCGCAACTGCTTTTTCCTTACACAAAAAACAGGTAAATTTTATTATTAAATCCAAAATTGATATAGTCTACAGATTTCGTAAATTCTTTTTCATCATAGTAAAGATCTAGATTGTATTAAATTCTCTTTGATATTTTCCAAATGCTGAAATTAAGTTACTACAAACAAAATACCGCAATTAATTTACATAACTATTCTGCGAACTTTTTAACTTACTGCTATAATCTAGTAATTAAAACTATATTCTATAGCCAAGGTCTGGTTCAGGCCTTCAACAAAGACTCCTACATGCTCTTGCAAACCGGTCAAACCCTCGACGAAATTTGTAAGCCCTGTCTTCAAGTTTCTTCAGTAACTGTGGAAAGACTCGGTCATTCTATTGCCAATACGCCATGACGTTGGACCCTTCCTCCCTAATAATGAAATACTCATTATTATGTTTAAATTAGACAAAAAACATCAAGATATTAAAATATTTTTAATTTTGAAAGTGGGTTCGTTTTATACATTGACAAAATAATCGAACATATAGAAGGAGACCTTTTTTAGTGACCATAACTTGTTTCCACATTACTATAACCGCAATTTACATCCTTCACAAATCATAAATATGCATGCCTAATTTATCAGTGATTAAACGCTAGCACAATACTGGTTATAATCTAGCTTTGGTCATTACGGTAATTCCTTTTGAAAGGGGCAATCAAAACCATTTTGATGAAGTAAGAATGCTCTCGAACAAAAGTTGAGCCCGATATAATGCCCAGAGACTGCAATGACGAATGTACCACGTGTATCAAAATACGACACGATGCTTACTCTAAAGTATAAATCAATTTTCATTAATTTTTTTTTTTTTTTTTTTTAATAAACAATACCGAGAAATACCGACTTTAAAAATTAAAGTTATTTTGTTCGTTTTGGTGTTTTTGTTTTTTTTTTTAGTGTAGTCGGATTCTTTATTTTTGTAAAACAGTTTTCTTATTGTGTGGCGGTCCACTCTACTTACATTTAGTAAAGATGATTTCCCAATAAAACTAAAAAGGCAAAAATGACTAAATACCAACACTCCAGGGGAGATTGGGGTATACACGGTCAGCACGTAATTACAGACAGATGATAAGTTTCTTGGTTTTTTACTAAAAAATATTTTAAAAAATCGTTCGAATATACTTGGGTGAGATTAAAACATTAATTTTAGGTATTTATGTTGCAAAACTCTTACTAATTTTATGGCAAAGTTGCCGTTTATGATTTTGAATCAATCCCTACAACTGTAATCAGGAGTAATGCAAATAATATTCATAATAATATAATATTGATAATAAAATAATATTAATAATAATATATACTTACTAATAATATTTTAATAAATATTATTGAGTAGAGACCCAACAAGAGTATTAACAGTATTATTCCGATCGACCAACTGATATCGAACTTACTTTATTTTATTTTTTATTATTAGGGAAAACTAACAATAAAAAAAGGAAAATTAGTGAAATTTTATTAAGGTTCATATTTTTGGATTCGTTTTAAATAGTCAACATAGTTAAGTTATAAATATATAATTATCAAAATTGTGCAGCTTTAATACTAGCTAATTTATTACTAGCCCAATGTTTGTAGTAATTTAGTAGTAATTTATTAGTAGCCTCAATGTGTAACTACCGTACTTTTCATTATTTATTAAAATAAACATTTAACTAATCAGAATTTGACTATTACAATAATTTGAACATGAACTAAAACTTTTCTTAATTGCTCACCATTACCGCACTCTTACGTATTCATAAAGTTCGTTAACTGTAACAATATTTGTTTTACACAGTGATTAACGGATTCTAAATTTAAATTCTCTACAGAAAACTCTGAATAAAGAACCTGCTAATTAGTGTTTAAACTAATCACATGGTTATTTTTTTATTATTGTTCTTGTAAAGTGTAAAAGAAATGTTGTATTATTTTCTTCGTTTGTTAAGAATACTAATGAGTTCATACATTATAAAGGATTATTTGTAAAACACTAACAACCTTGTAGTACTGTATTACGAACGTCATGAACAACAACTTTTGATCTATGACTTTTTTGAAATCATAATTTATTTACCAAAAACCAATCTTTAAGATTTCGTTGTTCTTTCTAACACATTTCAGCTCTATATTTTGCTATATTTATCTACGTCTGTATGACGCGACGTAAGCGCATCAAACCGCCCGATCCCGCTCCACTCCGCTATTGTTCTATCGCTTGCTTCGCATAGATTTCGTAATATTTAGAACGTTCAATATAAATATTTTTATTTTTGTACGAAAATCTGATGAATAAATATGATAAATTTTTAAAAGTCATAGAACAAAAGTTGTCGTTTATGATGTTAGCAACATAGTCCTGGGACGTTGCCAGTGTTTTAAAAATAACCCTGTTTAAGTAATAGCGTTCAAAAAAGCTTTGGAAATGACATGAAAATCATGAAAAAAATGATAAGTACATACATTAGTTAAAAAATAATAGCGCCCTATGGCAGGTTCAAAACTGGTTCACTGCTAATAATCTGGTTCTAAATGGGAAAAAAACTAAATGCATAAGATTTTCCTTACCGAATGTCAAAAGTAGTGATTGTGACATTGTATTGAATAATGAAAAACTAGAATTTGTTGATAAAACGATTTTCCTGGGGATTACGCTTGATTCAAGGCTACAATGGGGTCCTCACTTAACTTCTCTTGCAGGTCGGCTTAGCTCAGCTGCATATGCTGTTAGAAAAATCCGCCAATTTACGGATGTTGATACCGCTAGACTAGTCTATTTTAGTTATTTTCATAGTGTCATGTCGTACGGTATCTTACTATGGGGACGGGCTGCTGACATCGAGTCAATCTTTATATTACAGAAAAGAGCCATCAGAGCGATTTACAATCTCCGCCGGTGCGATTCTTTAAGGGAACTGTTTAAAGATATTAACATAATGACAGTACCTTGTCAATATATCTATGAAAACATAATGTATGTTAGAAAAAATCTTCATCTTTTTAGCAAAAGAGGCGATAGACATAATTATGTTACAAGAAATAGGGATCAATTAGTTCAACCAGGTTTCAGACTGGCTAAAGTGGCCTCTTCTTTCATGGGGTACTGTTTGAAATATTATAATAAAATACCTCCCCACATATTAGAACTCAATGAAGCGAAATTTAATTCTTGTATTAAACGCACACTATGCAGACAAGCATATTATAAGTTGGAGGATTATATTCAAGATAAAAATGCTTGGCTCAATGCTGGTCCAGCTCCACTACCACTAGGGCGTACTAATTAGTTGATTAGTTGGAAACTAATATTATTATTTTTTAATTTGAAAGACACAATTGCATTGTATAATGTAGAAGCACTTTTTCCAAGTTTGTGAATGTGAAGCACCATGGAGCATTTTTATGAGGTTACAACTTTTTTTTTTTTTTTTGACATTACGAGCATGGCAGTTGAGAGTTTGTCATGCTCACTCAAATGTCTCGCTGTTGGTGGCACGTGTTATTGGGTCGTTCAGTTCCCTTCAAAATGGTTGAGCTGAGTGGGGCTGATGCACGCGTCATGCTCGTGAACGGGTGCCGTCAGATGGGACTGGTCATCTCTTAGCTGCCAGTGGCTTAATTCAGTTTCTATCTTTTAATTATTTTACATTTTTATTTCACTATCGACATTGTGCTCACATGATAGAAGCAACAAGTAATATGTAACCAAGCATTATATGTAACACATATATGATTTAAAAGAGTGTCCATGGAGTTTCTTGCACGTTCTTCTCCATAGAGACCTACTCTTTGGAACGTGCAATTTAGCTTCACTTTTCTTGGACTGACCGACATTTGACTATTCAAAAGTGCCTGTAAATGGTCTATTTGAAATAAATGCTTTGAATTTGAATTTGAATTTGAAAAGAAAAAAATCTCGAAGTCTTTGATATCAGAAGCCTGTCCTTAGAATAGTTCAGCAGCTACTTGTTTGATTGGCATCAGATTGAGGTACATGCCTACATTAGTTTAAAAAAAAAAACTCCAACCTTTGATATCAGAAGCCTGTCTTTAGAATAGTTCAGCAGCTACTTGTCTGATTAGCATCAGATTGTCAAAATAGATTGCTAGTTGGAAAAAGACCAGGGAGATGGTGATGATTTTTGCCGAACATACATATTTATTGATAAGGTACCGTAATGACATTGATATTCTTAAACAGATCCGAGAGATTTGCTCCTGCGAAGATTACACAGCAGAAACAACAGAGCGTATCTGATTGCTCGTTATTACTTTAACAACCCAAATCCATCAGTAACTTGAATCTTGCGTAATTATTACCGATAGTACTCGACTTGAGATCTATTGGTAATAATTAAGACGTATTCTAGGTATCTGTTCCTTAATCTTTTTACCCATCGATATATTTGGCCTTACTTTAGTTTATCTTAGAATTCATTAGAAATATTACTGTTAGGTACTGTGAAATAATAACAATTATGGTTCATATAGCTAAAAAAAAACCGGCCAAGTGCGAGTCGGACTCGCCCATGAAGGGTTCCGTAGCAGCAAGTAACATAATATAAAAGCTCTTGTAATGTGTTGTAACTTTGATCGATGTTTTAATAATAGTGTTTTTTTTTTCGATTTATGTCGCATTAAAAAAAAATACTTACTAGATTTCGTTCAAACCAATTTTCGTTGGTAGTTTTTATAGTAATGTACATCATATATTTTTTTTAGATTTATCATTCCCTTATCTTAGAAGTTAGAGGGGGGGACACACACATTTTACCACTTTGGAAGTGTCTCTCGCGCAAACTATTCAGTTTAGAAAAAAATGATATTAGAAACCTCAGTATCATTTTTGAAGACCTATCCATAGATACCCCACAGGCATGGGTTTGATGGAAAAAAAATTTTTGAGATTCAGTTCTATGTATGGGGACCCCCAAAATTTATAGCTTTTTTTCTATTTTTGTGTGAAAATCTTAATGCGGTTCACAGAATACATCTACTTACAAAGTTTCAACAGTATAGCTCTAATAGTTTCGGAAAAAAGTGGCTGTGACATACGGACGGACGGACAGACAGACAGACAGACAGACAGACAGACAGACAGACAGACAGACAGACAGACAGACAGACAGACATGACGAATCTATAAGGGTTCCGTTTTTTGCCATTTGGCTACGGAACCCTAAAAAACGAAACAAAAATGCACGTATGACGTGGCCATGACCAAGATAATGTGTCGTATTTTGATTACACTTTTTATACTGAATTTAGTTTTATATAGAGTGGTGTAAAAATAATCTTATGACGGCCAACACTCGCAAAGCCGTGCGTGAAAAACCCAATTTCATAAATTACCTACCGCTCTGTTTTTGTCAACCAGCCTTCACTTAGTGATTGCGTGACAAGGGAAGCCGGCTAATCAGCGAAATGTCACTCAAAGCTCAGCTATACATCGTGCGTACGTTTTACGATTCAATATACATTATTCGTAACACTGTAAACAGGACAGGTTTAGAAATAAACACATTTTTATCCTCAACGTTCACATCTTCTTTGTTCCCCATTTTCATTTTGTAACGATGAAACAACGTAAAGAATACTTTTATCTTCTGACAATTGAACTTCTAAGTTGAAATGTGTCACGCGCGGGTATTATTACGTTTTATCACTAAGTTTCGAACAAAGTTTACATCGTGCATTCTATGCGGCAGCCGGCTTTTTTCGGCATTATTCTTTTTTATCTTATTTTGTGCGACACCCCGGATTCCTTTCCTAAAGTTGGGCGGACTTTATATCAGTCGTTTGTAACTTGTAAAGGTGACAACAATAAAGTGACGCGTGATTTTTTCGTATCAATTTTTTTGCTTATTCGTTGCAGGATGTTATAAAGGCATTATTATCGATGACTAACAAAAAATACGAGTCTGTGTTATGTTAAGTAATTATTCATGTAAATGTAAATTTTATCCGAAGCTCATGCATCTTTCGGCTTATTTGTTATCCGATACCCGATGCTAATGACCGAATGTATTAGGGGAATGTGGTTTCTGCAGCATATATGTTATAAAATATATAGATTAATAATATGTGCTTATCATAAGCCTTAAAGTCACCCAAAAGGCAATTGGAAAATGCTTTGCTTGGAGTTTTCTTGCACATCGGGAATGAAGATAAACCGCAGGAGAACCATGGTTACCGAGCTCGAAGAATCGGCAAGAACAATTTGTCATTGGGACCGAAAGGTTTTAGAGTAGTAAGGTGGACTGTTGACCTAGGCCTCAAGTTTGCTATTACAATAGTTTCAGAATGGTCTATCATTGATTTCATAATTGTTGATTTTAAAAAGTTTTGGTAATCTACTAATATAATTGCGTCATTATAACTTTCCGATGGCCAACCACTGACACTCCATTGAAAGAAATGGCACGGAATGGTAATCTCGTACATAATGACAAATAAATATCTGACGTATGCGGTAATCTGCAAAAAAAATTACAGTTCCTTTGATCAGTGTCAAGTCAACCTACTATTACGACGTCATTGCGCAATTATTGCCTTTAATAAGCTCGATATTGTCATTCTACCACAATTCTATTACAAAACCATTGACCAATCAATCATTATGAATTACCAGATTACAAACTCTTAGCAAATTGACAGTGGGATCGTGTTGGAATGACGAATTCATAAAAATAGCAGACGTAGGCCCCAGATTAGGGTCACGAGTCGATACTTGGGGGATGCCTATATCTAAAATTGGATATCTTTTGGCTGTAATGATGATGACGATGTGCTTACTGATATTATAGCGGTGGCAATTAGTTATTTCAGCGAGGTTCTGGTGCAAGTTTTTAAACGTATTTTTTTGCGATAACGTAAACGTTCACATATGTCGAATGGTATGGAAATCAAAATAGAAATAAACAGGTTATCCGTCACTGTCGCTAGACGGTGCTTATAACGTTTTAGTAAGAATTGACGATTACTTTAACGAGACTTTAACGTGATCGAATACGTTAAAAACTCACATTAAGATTAATGATCTCTTGTGCACAATTCTAAGCTGGCCGGGTACCTAAATGTCACTGGAAAAGTGCAAATGCCCTAAAATTATAAGATATCACGAACATCATATACTATTTTTTTTATATTTAAGACATGGTTATGTTAAATACTAATGAACTTGAATGTGATTTATTGTATACAAAGCCTTTACTATTTTTTTATAATATGTGAATATTCTATCAGATCTCAAAATTGCAGACTCGTTTGTCTGTAATTTTCCGTTGACAAATACACTTCACTATCCTGGTGTATATATGGTGCTATAGTTAGAATGTAGAGTGGTCTGTTCGAATTTTATAGGAAATTGATAGTAGCAAATGTGCAACTCACTATTTATACCTGTAGAAAAATCATATAAAATAATGAAAAAGAACAAAATATTATATGTCATAGCAGATTCGTTATCAATGTTTTTTACCTAAATCTACACTAATACCTATTATAAAGAGGCAAAGTTTTTTTTGGTTTGTTGGAGGAAATACTGGTCCCATTGCAAAAAATTTTGCACCGATAGAAAGCTGTTTTATTTTTGAGTGACACAGGCTATATTATATATACGCAGCCAAAGCCGCAGGCTGTTATAAGGTAAAGGTGAATATTATGATTTATCTTTCTTCAGCATCGTATGTCTTCAGGTTGATAGATGTGCAGAACATACTCGTACGTTAGTTTATATTACTGCAAGTTTGGCGAATATTCGATACAGTTGCAGCTTCAGTCGCCGGTTGAGAAAGAGCCGTAGCACTCCATATATCACGTAACTGGACCGCCTTGACGTGAACTTACACTATATTAATACATATATGGATATGTGTATCTGAAGGTATACAAATTTAAAATAATGTTTGTTAATTTGTTGCAAAGCCTCGGGAAATTCTTTTCTTTAAAAATTGTCAGCAAGATTGTCGCAGTGGTAGAGCGATTGACTGCGGCGTATCGTAAGTTCGATTTTAGCATGGAATAAAAATTTGTATGGCCTACAGATATTTGTTTGGTCTGAGTATATTGCGTTTGTGAATTTACATTTACGTGAATGTACATAGGATCCAGTAGTCATTCCAAACGTTCCACCACGTTTTTTTTATAAAAAATAAAAAGCATGGTAAAGTTAATTTAATTGGCTTCATCCATTGAATACTTTGAAACTATGTGTATTTGTTTTCTCATTTCCTGGAAACAATTTCAATCATTTGACCCTTAACAATACGTCCAATATTTTGGGTAAAACCAGTTCCAATATTCGGTCACTAACTTGCATAGATCCTGAAAATCAGAGTAATGCATGAATACTTTATAAATTCCCGTATTGGAGTTCGGTGACTTTACAAAGTAAATAAATGTTACACATTTTTTATTCATAACACGATCGTTTCCAACTGCTGCATACTGTTTGAATTTTATACGTTGTAAGAAAATCAGTTAAGTGAGCACCTGTAAGATCGTTTAACAATTTCATGATATTTTTTCTAATTTTCAATACAAATCATGGTGGCGGATTCCTTTACCAAGAACTATGGTTATACACTAATGTAACTATCGATAACATTGATTTGGGTTATTTTTGTATAAAAAGGGTCGTCCTAAGTAAACAAACTGTTTACAACCGACGTTGATTCCGACACCCAGCACGATGCGATGCCACTTTGCGTTGGGACTTTGTGAAATCTATTTCAGCGAAATGCGAGATGCGATTTTATATTAGGTACTGGGAATATCGAAGCCCCGATGCTTTTTGGCGCCAGGCTTGTTTGTAGAGTCCTTAAAGGATTTGCTTCGGTCTGATATCGATTGCGATATAACCTCTTATTGAATCATACTAAAGCTATGTCCTTAATTTTTTGCTTCTGTACGTTTTACTTACGTTTTGTTCTGAGAATTCAAAGAAAATTGCTGCATTTATCCGTTTATCTGATTTATTTCATTGATCTCCTCTCCATCGAGCAATATGTTCAGTTGAAGATGTCGTGCATGTCTTTGCGGGGATATTGTAAAATATTATGTAATTTATCAGTTGCATGAACGATTTACCTTAACACATGTTTCACTGCACAAATATACGTATGGTTTGTATGTTGTACATTTTATGGTATTTTTTTTTTTGATTCTTCGTTTTTAAAGCCATATCTTTGCATGGAGTAGCTACTTTGAATTCCATTATACTTAATGCAAATGTAATAACACAATGTAATACTTTTACAATATTTGGCAGCAAATTTATTGAATCTGGAAACGGCCTTCTCGACAAGCTTTGCTGAGGTAGCCAATACAATATTGCAGAACTTGAGCCTGTTTCGATGATTCCACATATTGTGCAATTGTGTAGACACTTGAGATACAAAATTACACCAATTTTAAATCACAATATCCACTAGTAATTAATTTGCGAATAATAAAAACAGCTACTGAATTTTGATTGAAATATTCCGCCAAACAAAAAAAAATTATGCTGGGAAGTCGGGATTTTGCACGCAAACCATTATGAAAATTATAAACAGTAGCATATCCTTAGAAATTTAAAATAGGTATTTGCATGCTATGACAAATGTGACCTTCTAATAAATGCAATTCCAAACTTGTTCTATCTAAACAAAAATACAAATGATTCGAATAAAATTTTACGACATGCAATAAATGTCTATTTAATTTGAGAACGAATTTAATGAATAGGTACCTTTGGAATAATTCGCCATTGAAGAAGGTTACAATCGGTTCATTGAACTCGGTGACTTATGGTTTTCAATTCAAAATCTTTTTCTGAATTGTTGAATTTGGTATTCCAAACCTTTTTGATAAGGTTTGTTATAACTGATTACATGATTGTCCGTTGTGTTCCTTATCCATAAGTTATTTTTCATTAGTACCTTATTAAGTTTGGGTATTGCCCGATGCTAGTATTTACTATTACTCCTCTATCGTGGCTGCGTTCACCAACATGATTTTTTTTCTTTTTATGGTGGGAAAAATCATCTAATGACAACCCCCACTCTTGGGCGGAGCGGGAGATAGTATCAGACTCTTACTGACTAAAAGGCCACCCCGTTCCTTCGTTGTCTTCGTACCGGGGCTTTAGCTATCTTTCGAATTAACCCTGGCCCAAGTAGGCTTCGACCCAGCTGAGCCCCTGCTGTTGCTGACAGCTCCTTGAGCCGCGCGGGAACAGTGCGCGCCACCAACATGAAAACTTACATGCAGATATCTGTAATAGGCCGGATAACGGTTCCGTGCATAACTTGAACTTGCAACACGAAGTGCGTACCCAATTGCTCAACCTCTACGTGATCCGTGCGATCGAACTAGTCACTTTTAAATATAGTTCTATACATATAGACCTCTTAGAGGTATATCTCGCGGAGAACTGTGATACCGCGATGTTTTACAATTTTAGTTCTCATTTGGCATCATAGATATAGCTACAACCTAATACTCATTGCTTACTATTACATAAGATATCGACCTCAATCTTACGTGACATTTAAGGGCCAAGCGCCCGAAAAGTGCCATAAAACAGTGATTTTCTGAGGCCTACTCCTCCGTAACGGCTAGATCAATTGGTTTGAAAAAAATATATGTTTATTATAGATTCCTGAACAATAATATCAACATTTGATTTTTTCGTGCAATTAATACTTTTGTCAAAAAAATAAATTTAACAATTTCGCAACTTTTCGTAACTTTTTCCTACTCCTTCGAAACGGCTTGGACCTTTAGAAACTTTTTTACACATAAAAATTGGTGGTTAAATATTCTTCAAAGTGAACATTGCAGAGAAAATGGATTTAAAGCGTTTTACGGGCGCTGCTGGCCGCAAATAAATGCACAGATTTGCGAACTGCCACCTAGACGAGTGCGAGAGTTGCGTTCACATAATTTCGGTCAGATGGTTCACGGGACTATACGCCTTAAGCGCATTCATAATACCAGCCATACGCAGTCAAACTTGTAGTCCAATCGGTATGACACTACATGTTTGATAAAACAGATTTGACCGTGTATGAGTGACAACATGTTGACAACATGTTTGACGGCATAATCGAATTTCAATTCTTTTGGTTTGATTAAACCAATTGGATCATACAGATTGGACCGTGTATAGAGACAAACTACAGGTTTGATCAAACATGTAGCGTCATACCGATCGGACGACAGGTTTGACCGTGTATGGCTGGCATTAGAAATAAAAATAAACGTTGAGTAACCTACCTGGCTACCACTTTATGTTCCATCGATTTAAAACTACTCGTAGGTTATCGCTATGCTAGATGATATGTAGCCTCATTATACCGATAAATGATACAATGCAGTGTGTTCGTTTTTGTATATACATTTTGCTTTTGCTTATAGATTTGTCAAGGTACATACAACACAGTGTTTCTTCAATGAGCTGGCTACCTTCAAACAATTTCTTTATCGTTTGGTCTCCAAGTCACGTTTAATATGGGTTATCTTTTGAAAAATTCTCCGTAGTGACCGTGTTTGGAACACTTGGAACAGTGCCCAGAGACAGCAATAGTTGCGGTGCCAGCTATGTGCATTGAAACTTTATGCCGTCATTAGATGAACAACGAGTTTGACAATTAAGTTTAAGCTGTTGCCTAACGTGCATGGTGCAAGTACGTTTATAACATTCCTCTGGTCAACAAGTCAAAGTTTACTTAGCTCATCAACTGTGTTCTCCTTTAGTTAGTAGCTAGCCCATTTATGTGCCACTGCTGGCCGAAGGCTTCTCCCTTTTCCACATACGTCTATCTTCAGCCATTGCGGGTCAATCCCTTCGGTAGTTATCAAGGTCATCTCTTCATCTTCACCTTGGTCTGCCGCGATGTCACCCTACGTTTCCTCCTCCTGGCGTCTTATTCCTCAATGCTGAGGGTCGTGACCTCCCTATTTCATCACTGTAACCCTTATGATATTCCTCCATCTGTTCCTGTCTCTGGCGGCGTGAAGGGCGTTGTACAACGTGGAGTCAAGATCGGTGCGGATCTGGTCGGACCAACGTATTGGGCTGCGCCCGCGAGGCTTTTCCCGTCCACTTTAACGGTCACCTTACGTTTAATGAGACCCGATAACTGGGTCTTTTTGGATTTCCTTAGGGATTCTCCTGCTGAGAAAAAGTCTCCATCATTTCACCATTTCAGAAGAAAGACATACAGGACTGGTCATAGGCCTCCTAAAAGTGTCGTCACAATGACCGGTCTGGGCACCAGGTCATTAGTTCACAAAAAACCCATAAGTAATAAATATTTTATCAGTTAATTTGTGACTGTTACTAAGTACCTAAACAATCGTATTTAAAAATAATGTTACTCCTTAATTGGGCCACATCATGCCAAATGATAAACTATGCCACTATGTTATCATTATGTTACTTTCAGCGTATTTTTTTAAGGAAAAGCCGTGACTAAGCGACATATCAGCCACACTGGTCGAATCTCAAAAAACAACGTTTGTTGGAGGAATTGAATGATTCTGAAAGAGACTCTGAAACAGAATCGAAATAAGTTACTCCATACAAAATAGCTGTTCAGTTACATTCGGTTAAACTGAAAGCCGACCCTGAAATGACCGACTGTCCAGTAACTGTCCGGGTCTAGCCCAAGTCATTGGCGGCGCGCACTGTTCCCGCGCGCCTCAAGGAGTTATCTGCAACAGCAGGGCCCCAGCTAGGTCAAAGCCAGTAGCCGGGGTTAGTTTCGAAAAATAGCTCGAGCCCCGGTATGAAGGCATGAAGGAACGGGGTAGGTTTTTAGTCAGTAAGAGTCTGACACTATCTCCCGGTCCGCCCAAAAGGACAGGGGATGTCATCAGATGATTTTTCCACTATAAAAAAACCCTGAAATGACGGGGTAGATTGATTGATTCTGTTCTTTATTATCTAGAATTCTCAAGGAACCGCCCGTTACTGACACACAGCTCAACGAAACAGATTGCGCTCAACTTTGTCACGAAGCGCACATAGTTACTATGACAAAGTTATGCGCTAAGAAAAGATTTCCCGAAATTCACCCTCTATGAGAATAAACAGTGGGTTCAACATTTCTACTATTTATCCCGAGAAAATGGTAACTTAATATAATGGTTACAAACTAATTTTAAATGAAATGGGACCTTCTTATCTTACTTTAAACGGCCAAGATTTTTCTCCCAAACAACAACATATTTGAGAGAACCACACTGTCTTAAACCCAAGGTCATATTGTGTGGAAACGTGACATTTAGGCGATGTATCTATCCCTGTGTGCGCACAATCCATGCCCTATCACGTGCTTCGGTTTGGACACCGACCAAACGTTAAGATAAAGCCTTCTTTGACGTCACGTATACGTACATATTGGCACGACTGTTTCGACCACAGGGCTGGTAGAGTTAGGGAATGGATCATTATGATGTTGTTTTTGATTAAGACCTTTAATAAGAAACAAATTATTTTGGATAAAGTGGTTTTGTTAGTTCATTCTACTATTCGAAAACGGTGCACATCTCTGGTGTGCAGGGTTCGGGTTAGATCCAATAGATTCCTGATTCGCGCAGAGGTTTGATTGTCAGTACCCGAACCATTGCTGTTTAGTTCACTTACTGAGTAATCGGAAACTGTAAAAAAAGAAGATTTTTTCCGTAAGGTAGGTAGGCAAAGCACTTGGTTTCATAACTTGATTCTAGATCAGCCGTGGTCAAAGGATTATCATAATCATCTATACATCTATATATACTACATAGATATAAATAAAATTTGAGTGTCTGTGTGTAATATTGCAATAACTGCTATTTACTTCATGTATATGAATATATACGGTACTTACACCAAAAT